>JADMNL010000023.1:79720000-84720000 GCA_016271365.2 Neoceratodus forsteri | reverse complement strand
CCTGTGGGGGGCCAGCTCCACCACTGTCTTTCCACCTGGTCCGGTATCACTTTGGACAGGTGGGTTCTGGAAGTGGTCAGGCAGGGACTGCCTCTAGAGTTTGAGCAGTACCCCCCCTAGCCGGGCCCATGCCTCACAGGAGGAAAGGATCTCAGTTGGCACTCAGTCGGCCCTTCGGGACTACATTGCTCAGCTCCTCCACAAGGAGGCGGTAGCTCCAGTGCCGGATCCTCCTACAGACCCAGGCTTCGTGTCCAGGTATTTCCTGGTGCCCAAGCGGACGGGGGTTGGCGCCCCAACCTTGATCTCCACGACCTGAAGCAATATCTCAGATCTCGCACCTTCCGGATGGTAACTCTGAACCAGATCATACCATCTCTGGAGTGAAACGTGGTTCAGTTCACTGGATCTTCAGGACGCGTTCTACCACGTCCCAATCCATCCGTCCCACCAGTGGTTCCTCCGCTTCAGGGTCGAAGGGACCCTGTATGAGTTCAGAGCCATGCCGTTCGGCCCGTCATCGGCCCCATGGTCTTCACCAAATGCATTGCAGTGGTGGCAGCCCATCTACGGCGTCAAGGGGTTCGTATTACCCTATCTAGATGATTGGCTCCTGGCGGGTTCCTCCCTACAGGAGGTGGAGAGGTCCAGGGACCTGACCCTCCAAACCTGTTCCCACCTGGGAAGGCCAAGTCAGAACTCATGCCCTCTCAGGTGATGGACTTTATCGGAGCGGAGCTCGACTCTCGTCAAGCCAGAGCTCGGCTCCCGGCGGACAGGGCGGAGGTTCTTTCCTCCTTTGCCCAATCATTTCTGGTTGGGCACTTGTGCCCTGCCCAGGACTTCCTGCGCCTCCTGGGTTACATGGCGGCATGCACCTCAGTGGTCCGTTGGGCCAGATTGCACATGCGCCCCCTTCAGTGGGAGCTGGCCGCTCAGTGGTCTCAGCATCAGGGTCTTTTCAGTCAGCTGGTCACTGTCACCCAGAGGATATGGGACGCTCTCCAGTGGTGGACCGTCCCGAGTCATTTTGCAGGGAAGGGATCCCATTTGTCCGCCCCGAGCCGACGGTCGTCCTCACGACTGATGCCTCTCTCATGGGCTGGGGAGACCACATGGGGGACAACAGAGCCCAGGGAGTCCCGATGCCACATCAACCTGTTGGAGCTCAGAGCAGTCAGACTGGCACTGTCAGCTTTCGCTCCTCAGCTCTGGGGTCAAGTGGTTCAAGTCCAGACGGACAATACCATGACCATGTACTACCTCAACAAACAGGGCGGCATGCACTCCCGTCTGCTATGCAGGGAGGCGCTCAGGATCTGGACCTTCGTCAGCCGACTGGAGGCGGATCTCCTGGCCATCCATGTGGCAGGAGTCTCGAACCAACTGGTGGATGCTCTCAGCCGCATAGGCCAGACATCCCACGAGTGGTCTCTCCATCCAGAGGTAGCTTACAGTCTGTTCTCCCATTGGGGCAAACCATTGATGGACCGGTTCGCTTCCAGGGAGAACACCAAGCTGCGGCTGTACCATGCCCACCCCCCTCAGCAGGGCTCGCTGCAGGGGGATGCCTTCTCGAGGCCGTGGACCCCAGGCCTCCTTTACACCTTCCCTCCATTTCCCTTGATCCACAAGGTGTTACTCAAAGGTGAGGAGGGACAAGGCGAAGGTGATCCTGGTAGCCCCAGATTGGCTGCACCAGTTCTGGAATCCAGATCTCCTCAGCCTCAGCTGCAGAACCCCGGAGCAGCTTTGTACACACCCGGACCTGATATCATTGAACCAGGGGAAGGTATTCCACTCGGACCTTTAATCCCTGCACCTCACAGCCTGGTTCCTGAGCGGCTGGAGTTCCAGGCTCTGAGTCTTTCCAAGGATGTCTACACTGAGGTGGAAGCATCTCAAAAGGAATCGACCAGGAAATGTTATGCCTTCAAATGAAAAAAGGTTTTCCATTTGGTGTAAGGGAAAGAGCCTGGACCCTTTATCCTGCTCTGTAGCTAACATTCTAGACTACCTTTGGTCCCTCTCCAAAGGGGGTCTTCAGTCATCGACCCTTAGGGTGCACCTGGCAGCCATCTCTGCTTACCGGGCGCAGGCCGGTCAGCTGACATTGGCACAGGAGACAGTGGTTGGGTGCTTTTTCAAAGGCCTGGATCACATATCCCCTCCGGTGCGTAAACCTCCACCTCCGTGGATCTCTTGCTCTGTTTGGCAAAACTCATGGGCAAGCCATTCGAATCCATGCACAAGTGTGAGCTCTCACACTTGTGGAAGACTGCCTTCCTGGTGGCTATCATGTCAGCCAGAAGAACAGGGGAGCTCCAGGTGCTTTTGGTGGACTCCCTTTATCTGGTCTTTCACAGGGACAAAGTTGTCCTGCGCCCCAACCCGAAATTCCTTCCGAAGGTGGTGTCAGAGTTTCACCTTAACCAGGTGTTGACCCTGCTGGTATATTACCCGAATTACACCTCGGACACCGAGTACAGGCTCCATACTCTGGACCTCAGACGTGCTCTCTCCTATTATAAGGAGAAGACGGTGGAAATTCGGGGAGAGGTTCGCCAGCTGTTTGTCACCTACGCTGAAGCTGCTTCTGGCAGACCTGCAGCCAAGCAGACTATTGCAAGATGGATCACATCATGCATAGGTCTGTGTTATGAGTTGACGGGCAAGGAGCCTCCCAGTGGGCTAAGAGCTCATTCTACCCGCCATACTGCTGCATCGGTGGCTGCTTCCAGGGACATCCCTATCCAGGAAATCTGCAGGGCTGCTACCTGGAAGTCAGCAAACACCTTCATTACCCATTACCACATCGACCTTGAGTCACGCCGAGATGCTGGTTTTGGGGCCTCTGTTCTCCAGTCTCTTTTTCCTAAGTAGGGGGTGTGCGCCTTGCCTCCCTCCTCCCGGAGAACTGCTAGGAGTCTGCCAGACAGTGTGGATGAACAACATATCCACGCTCCTAGGAAAAACAGGTTACTCACCTATAACAGTAGTTCTAGGAGTGGTATATGTTGTTCATCCACATGCACCCACCCGACCTCCCCGGCTTAAGGCGCACAATCTTGCTTCCAGCGGGCTAAGATCTGGCGTCATGGGGCAGAGCCGAGGTATTTACCACCCGGGTGGGTGGGAGGAGCCAGCTTGAAGACTTCCGGCAAGATTTAAAGGGAAAGGGACAATGCCAGACAATGTGGATGAACAACATATACCACTCCTAGAACTACTGTTACAGGTGAGTAACCTGTTTTTACTGGTAACCTACATGCCTGTGTTGTCTGTTGAAGCTGTACTATGAATCCTGGTTCACAGTCTGCTGCTGTTCCACCTTTTTACTGGCAGTGGGTTTTCATTTACACAGTGGCAGTGATTTCATTGTACAACTGTGTGGTGAGCAGTAGTTTATTTTATTTATTTACTAATTTTATTTTACAGTTTTGGACCAGGAAAGACACTGATCCGAGGCTTGTTTCCAGGTGCATCCTGGGAGCACAGGAAAGTTTAGTGATTTGCTCATGGTCACGCAGTATGCAGGTGGTGGCTGAGGGATTCAAACGCAGTTCTCCAGGTTTGCAGCTCAGTGCTGTTGACCACTAAGCTGTACTGCCTCTTGTTTATGTGTGCGTTCAAGCAGAAGTGCAACAAAACATGTTTTCCAAAAAAGCTGGTTTCAGCTACAGTTAATACAAATATTGGCATACCAGCCCAACTTATTTTCTAGGTACCTCCTATGCTGCAGACTAGGTGTTTTTTCTTTTCTCCATCCTAACCCATTCCAGGTTTACAGTGCTTTTTCTAAGCCAGATGTATCAGCCATCTTTTTTTATTGAGTGAAAAACTAAATTCAAACATTTATAAAATACTCAAATTTTGGTGGAACCAGAAAGTTTTACCACTAAATAAAACTGGAAGATGCCTGAAATCTTTTATAATGCAAAAAAAGTAGGGTTGTATTTTCTGCCCAACTTTGTTGCACCACAGCTTTAAATTCTTACGTTGTCACAATGCATCCCTGTTCTGTTTTAGAACTCTCTGATTGAAAGGGACATAACTGGCATTATAAGAAGGGTATCAGAGTTGCTGAAGTCCTGTTTGCTGTCCGCATTCTAAGACCCTTGCATTAATCTCTGTAGAGCTGTGTGTGTCACAGTCACCATGGCACATGAATTCTTTGGAAGCAGTAGCAACACTTCATTCACTGCTATTGCTGAATGACTGCAAATATGTACTCTATTCTGAACCAGCATTCTCTAGCAGATATCCAATGGATTACTTTTAAGCAGCAAGGTATGACCAGGGGTTATGTTAATAATCTGTTAATCACCCTCTAGGGCTGTATTATACACGAGGGGTAGCCGAGTACCACATGCCCCTAGCTATTATTTAAAAAAAAGAAATTTTTTTAAATAGTGTTAAACCTTGGCCAGCATATGATTAGGCTCTACATGAATGTTAATCAAAGATTAAGATAAGATTGATATGTTTACAGCCAATCAGTAAGCTCCATTTCACAAATCCTCTTTATGATTTAAAAAATCTCCCTTGTGATAAGGAAAGTATTTAAGAAGAAACACTTTTAATAATTTTTTTAAATATGTTTTATAATAGCAATAAGGCACTCCCAGGGGTTAGATTAACAGTCAGTCACCCCTGGTGCAGTGTGGCACTCAGATATGCCTCGTGACACATTATGCCCCTGGGGGCGGGGATTAACAGATTGTTAATCTTACCCCTGGTTAGACCTTATTGATTAATCAAGCTATTCTACAGTAGCATTTACCACCAATGTGTTGATCAGAAATGCACAGTGTTCACTAAAAGGCCAGTAACGTTGGAAGAATAGCAGAACTGGAACCAAACAGCTTTTATATGAAAAACGATTTACAGCTTCAAAGCAGCAATGCATGTTACAGTAAAAATTCATAACTATATCCTTTTTTCCCTGTTTCAGACTGTGCCTTTTTTGCCGTCTTGACTCTGCTTTAGCATATTTCTTTTATCCATTTGAAATAATAAAAGTGGCTTGTCTCTGAATATGGCTCAGGCCAGATTTTCATTAGTATTGCCAGCTATTTATGAACACCACTTGTTTAACATAATTTGTCTTCTGTCTAAGGTGAACTAGCACGCAGCAAACACCACTCTGGTCTTATGGGACTATGGGCTTTCAAAAACGACTGACAATAATAGTGAAAGCCAGAATAAAAAATAGTGCCCTTTTCATTTTCAATGTTTGTTTTTTTCAAATTATATTTGTGGCCTTAAGCTGTTCAGTGCACAGGTTGCCCCTGGTGACCATTCAGCCCTCCTCATGTTCCTCACTGGGCTTACTCCTCCCACCAATGTCCTGGCCCTCTGGTCATTAAGCTTCTGAGGAAGGACTTGTTGGTCCAAAAGCTAAAGCGTTTTGTTCTTTTTGTTACATCTATGTTGGTCCAATAAAAGGTATCAAATCATTTGCTTCTGGATCTGGCCCTTGGGGTGAGCTCTGCTTGCCCTCAGAACTTCATGCCCCAGTGTTTGGTGAGGTAGGTGGGCTGGCCAGGTGACCTTGGACAGTGGCTGACATGCACAGGACTCACCTGGACCAGATTCCCTACCTCCTCATTGCGTATTGGGATGTGTAGAGGTAAGGCCATAACGTAAGTGCCTCACCGTGCAGGGGTAAGCCCGCTGAGGAACACAAGGAGCATTCCATTATGTCCTTCAGTATAGCATGGCCAGGCGAGCAGCAGTGCATGCCTGAGCTCCAAGTCTCTCCCACCAACCTGGTACCATGCAGTCTCAGTAACAGCCTTGGGCATATCAGCACAGCGTTACACTTGCACACTTCTTGTGAGGGAGCAAGCTCTCAATCTGCATGGGGCTGATGTCCCCATGGGCGACGGCCCCAACTCTCCCCCTTCATGACTGAGAAGCATTGCCACACAGCAGTGTGTCTCCCAGCCTGCCCACCCAGTTGTGAGGCTCCGAGCTGTCTCCTGAAATTGGGTTCACTGCAGAGCTGTGTGCTCCTTCTGAACCCGATTAGTCATTCATCTGTCCGTTGTAAAATAAAATGCTAAAGCAGACTCTGAATGGGAGAAGGGGTGTCTTACAAGGGAGGAGAACTGGCAGTCTAAAATAGAATAAAAAGGGAACAGCTACATCATTTTTATGGTAACATGAACTGCCGCTTGTAAGTGATCACCCTGCTGAGGAACAGAAGAAGCAAAGAATGAACCTGAGGCTGTATGAGTGATGGGGCATTACACCTGTAGGCCACTGGTTCAAATCCAGTCAGTGTCAGGAGTGGTTGAAGGCTGTCACCTGATAGGCATTCACTGACCAGTGGAAATGGGTTGTGCTGACCCATCCATAGGGTTCCCTATAGCAAGGAAATACAGGATGGTTGTGGTGAATGGGCCAAGGGCGCGATATTCCTTGGGCTTCTGTTATGCACTGTACATGTACACAAGTTGTTTTGGGTAAGGTTTACAGCATTGGTATCAAAATAAGGATAGAAGTGCAATAACTTATGGTGGTGAAAGGCAGTTTTTGATGATTTCATGAAAACAAGGCAGATGGCTAAAACAATGTAGGATAACTGTAAAATAAATGTAGAGTGATAGTACAACCATGCTGAGACAATGAATAGAGAACACTGCTCCAGTTCCTAATGGGTGCCCACATCATGGAATCATCATCACAGCTGGCAACCTTGTTGAGGGTCTCATATAAGGCCAGGAGTTAAATAGGCATGGAAGCCCTACTATTCTGTCACCCACTGGAGCCATCACAGGGTTGAGTTACATTGAAAAGGCAGTGGTGAGAAAGCTTGCCATGGTTTTTGAGAGATTTGCTTCCTACAAATGTCTGTGACACTCTGCCCCCAGTCCTGAATCAAATTCTGAAATTCCAGCAGTTTCTTTGGAACGTTGCATTACTGTAAAGGTGGGCACCAAGCAGTAGATTGTGTCTCTTGAAATTCTGGCAGCTTGTCTTGGGAATGCAATGCACTGGTGAACATGGATGGATGGATGGACAGACAGTCTCTGAGCATTCCACTCTACCATGGGAGGCTGGATATTAGGGGGGAGGGGAAGCTGCTACAGGAGCTGAATATAGACCCCATCTCAGGGAGCTTACTCCTGGGGGGCAATGCAGTGATGAGTCATTGGTGGCTTGTGGAGTCCAGGAAGACCAGGTTAGAGGACCCTCAGTGGTGGGGAGGAGGTGCTGGGAGAGGCCGAAGGAGGTCCTGGCCAGGCCCTGGGATTAAACAGAACTATGGGGAGTCTGCGATCAGAGTTGAAACTAGCATCCAACTTACTTACATGTGAACAAAAACCCATATTGCAGCCAGGCACCCAACACCACCTCCAAAGATGGTAAGCAGGTGAACTGATAAATAAGTCAACAAAAATTGCTTGCATCATATTTTTTTTTTCTATTCTCCCTTCCCTGGTGGGTCAGTACTCCTTCAGTGATTCCATAACCCCTTGAACTGTGGTCTACTAAAGCAGTTACCCCTCCTCCCTGCTACTCACTGCCAGTCCCCTCCATGGTATCTTTTTTCCTTTAATTCGATTTTGCCCCCTAGCCCTCCTGGCTAGGACTGCCTTCTGCTACTGTTAATGTTTTCTTCATCCAGTCCATCAAGGCCTGTCTTTCCTGGGGACTCCTCAGGCCACCCGTGACTCACTGTAGCATTGGCTTCTTGGATTATGCCCCCAGGTTAGGGCTTCCCACTCAGATCCTTGGCAGCCCTCCCCCATCCAACCTGCCATGGCAGAGGTGAAGCTGCTCTGCCACCCAGCCATCGCTAGGCAACCTGAGCCAGCTAAGGTGGCCCCCTCCACAACTACTCGTACCACAATCTGCTGGTTCCTCCCAACCACATCCTACTTCACTCCCTGTCACAAGTTAACCACCTTTGTTCTCCTAAAATGAACCCATGGGTGGCACTCCTTACGATGGCCTCCATGACCTCCCTACTGCTGGCTACAGATGCCTGTGCTACATTACTCATTCAAACAACATGAAGTCTTGCTGTATTCTGACAATTGCAGTGATTCCCAACCTTTGAACTGCCCCGGAGAACAAAGAGTTAACTTTCTATGCAAGGCATAGAATGCTGAGCTCGAGCTTGGTTGAAGTCTCTGTCTGGAATGTTTTGTACTTAACCCGTCAGATTCTTTACTCCGCTCCACTGAACGGTCGCTCTGGAGATTTCTCCTTCAGCTTGGTTCGAAAGTCGGTTAAAGTTTTCAGTTTTCGTCGGTTTTTAAAATGAAAAAAGTATCCGCTTAGTCGGTTCAGTTTCTTGTCTGTGGTGCTGTGAGTACTAGATAGGAATTGTTCTGTTTTTCTGTGTGGAACTTGTAAAATTGCGTCTCGGTTCAGCTGAACCGACCATTTGCTAGTGAAATTTGTTTATTTACTTAGTGTGTGGTTACCGGTTCTTGTCGGTTCTAAAAAACATGTTTTGAACCGTTTTTTTCCAATACCCGTGACGCGGTTAGAAACCGATAAGGGAGTCTTGCCTGGTGGTTGCTGAAAAGAAGGGTAGGTTTGGTTAGGTTGGCCATGTCTGAGAAACCCAAGAAAAAAACTGGACCCACTGGGTTTCAACACTGCAGTGAGTGTGGGGAGGTCTTTGCTAAGGCAGATCCCCATACCATCTGTGTTTATTGTCTGGGGTTTGACCACCTCAATTCAGACTGCCAAATATGTAAAAACTTTCCCAAATCTACCCTTGAGAAGAGATTAGGTAGACTGAGGGAAAAGGAGGCCGAGAAGTCCACTGACCCGGATGGCCAGCCTGGTTCGGTTTTGACCGAACCAGAAGGAGTGCCCTCTGACCAGGGCGATACTTCTTTGGGCAAAAGGAGAGCCGATTCTGAGGGATCGGTTCTGACTAAAAGAAAACGCAAAGATAAATCGACCACTTCGAATCCAGAGGTTCATGTTCCGACTGCCGAAGAGATAGCCAGGGCGATTCAGATTGTGGAATCGCTCCGTCCGGTTCCGACCAATCCGGCTCCTTCTGGCAGGGGTTCTGTTCGGTTGGTTCCCCCGGTTCAAGAGTATGCCCTTGAAGATTTTTATGAACCAGAATTTGAGGATGATGATGTAAGTGAAGGTCTGGATGTGCCTGTGGAACCAGACATCTTCCCACACAGACCTTCAGGTGTTTCCCCTCCTAGGCTTTCTGAGTCCCCTTCTCACTTTATGTTTTACAGAAAGGTGGCTGAAACCCTCCAGCTCCCTATGGAGGAGGCTGTGAAAGATCAAGAGGAGCCTGATTATGTAGAGATGATGGACATCCCAGAGTCCAGGAGACTGTCTATTCCCCTCCATAAATCTTTTGGGAAACAGACACAAAACAATTAAAAATCTCCTAACACTATGCCTCCTGTGGATAGAAGAATGGACAAGAGGTATACACTTTCAGGCTCAGATACAGAGTTATAATATCAACAATGCAGCCATGTTGGGGTAGTGCAGGCTGCTGCCTGTGACAAGGCAAACATTCCCTTGGCTTCACACCCCCCCTGACAAGGACTCCAGGAGGATTGATGCCATGGCAAAGAAGCAGTACATGGCATCCTCTTTGGGACTCAGGCAGTCGAATTACATGGCCTGTACAGCCAGGTACCAGAAGTCCAGGTGGGACACTGTACTGGCACTGGCTAAACAGGCCTCCCCCCAGCTAGCCAGGGTAATGATGTGTCATCAAGAGTCATGGCTACATCTGTGGCACTTCGGAGGATGGCTTGGCTCAGATGTACTAGCCTCTCACAGGATATCCAGACTAAGGCCATGGATTTTCCTGTAATTGGTAATTCTCTGTTTGGGGAGCAGACAGAGAATTACATGAAGAAAATGGATGAGTACAGGACCACTTACAGGAGTGCTCAGGCCAAGGAAAGGCAGGCAACTCCTCAAAGGCAGTAGTGTAGGGGCAGGGGCAGGCCTTTTCACCAAGCACAGGCTTCTTCCTTTTCCCAGAGGGGGTGCTTCAGAGGGATAGGCAGAAGGGGGATGAGCAGGGCTGCATCCATTCCTCAGCCTAAAGCCGCTACCAAGCAGACACCCTGATGGGCCTGCCTGGGCCGACTCTCCTATTCCAGTAGGGGGTAGGCTGGCTTACTTTGTCCAGGACTGGATGTCTATTACATCAGACAAGTGGGTCCTGGAAGTAGTAAGCCAGGGACTGGTTCTCAGCTTCCAAAAATTTCCAAAGATGAGAGCCAGATTTTTTCCACCTGCAAATCTCTCGGAAACCCTTGCCCTAGAGGCAGAGGTTTCTTCTCTGCTAACTTTAAAAGCTATAGAGAGAGTACCTACCCTACACTGGGGCAAATGACTGTACTCCAGGTACTTTCTGACCCCCAAAAAGACAGGGGAGTGGTGACCCATCCTAGACCTAAGATATCTAAACAAACATCTTTTAAAACCAAAGTTCAAGATGATAACTCTGGGAATAATCCTTCCCTCTCTAAGGCCAGGGGACTGGCTAGCCTCCCTGGACCTCAAAGATGCCTACTTTCACATTCCCGTCAGGTGCTCCCATAGAAAGTATCTCAGGATCGAGTTGCCCTCAGGCCACTATCAGTTCAGAGCAATGCCCTTTGATCTAACTTCAGCCCCAAGGGTTTTCACAAAGTGCCTGGCAGTAGTAGTTGCCTTTCTAAGAAGGCAAAAGATTTCAATTTTTCCTTATCTGGGCGATTGGCTAATAGTGGGTCAGTCTCCAGACTAAATCGAGTCTCACCTACAAGTGACCCAGCAAGTGCTCACTTCTCTAGGATTTCTTCTCAACCTTCCCAAGTCAGTTCTCGAACCAGTCCAGCTTCTTACCTTTATAGGGGCAGAACTGGACACACTCAGAGCAAGAGCCTTTCTTCCTCTAGAAAGCGCAAGGCTTCTTACGGAACTAGCTTCTTCCTTCAGCCTTTGGGTATCTCGACCAGCAAGGCATTTCCTCCAGCTCTTGGGCCTCATGGCAGCTTCAACAGCAGTGGTCCAAGGGGCAAGATTCCAGATGAGGTATATTCAGTTCCACCCGAGAGCTTTCTGGTCTCAGAAAAAGGATTCCCTTACCAAACTGATCCCAGTGACTCTGACCTTGATCCAAGCCCTCCAGTGGTGGCAGGATCAGGACAATTTAAGACAAGGTGTTCCTTTTGTTGCTTAGCCTTGTTCAGTGGTCCTTACCATGGATGCTTCTCTCCTGGGCTGGGGATCCCACCTGGGGTCCCTTACTGCCCAGGGGCTGTGGTCCCCCCAAGAATCCCTTCTCCACATCAATCTTCTAGAGCTCAGGGCAGTTTTTCTGGCTCTAAAAGTGTTCTCACAGTCAGTACAGAACAAGGTGGTTCAAGTCAGAACAGACACCACCACCACCATGTAGTACATCAACAAGCAGGGAGGCACTCGGTCCATGGCCTTGTGCATAGAAGCCATGAAGTTGTGGTCCCTGGCTTATTCCCTGCGAACCTGTCTTGTAGCAGTTCACCTTTCAGGCAAGGACAATGTGCTAGCAGATGCACTGAGCAGGATTTCTCAGGGCCATCACAAATGGTCCCTGGACCCTCAGGTGTTGAAAGTGATTTTTTCAAGGTGGGGCGTTCCAGAGATAGATCTCTTTTCAGCCCCAGACAATCACCAACTCCCTCTCTTTTGTTGCAGACCTCTAGTCTTGGGCTCAGTCCCTCTGGATGCCCTAATCCTGAATTGGGAAGGGAAGTTTCTGTATGCCTTCCCCCCTTCCCACTCCTGTTCAAAGTTTTGGTAAAAATAAGGACTCAACCTTGCAAGGTGATTCTGATTGCTCCAGATTGGGCCAGACAGCCTTGGTACCCCTTGTTCCTGTCCCTAGCAGTCCATCTTCCCCTGTCTCTTCCCAGGAATTACAACCTGTTAACATCTTCTCAGGGAAGGATTTGGTACCCCAGTCTTCAGTCTCTCAATCTCAAAGCATGGCTCTTGAAGCGTTAATCTGCATCTTTCCCAAGGGGTTCTGGATATCCTCAAGGCTTCTCAAAAGCCCTCCACCAGAAAGACTTACAACTCCAAATGGAAAAGATTCAGCATTTGGTGTTCTAAGAAGCACATTTTTTCAGACACTGTTGAATTGCCTACGGATCTGGATTAATATGGTCCATCTTAATGGCCTAGGCCTCAGACCAGCTACTCTCAGGGTACACTTGTCAGCTGTTTCTGCGTTTCTGTCTGTGGGGAAGTCTTCCTCATTATCTTCCCATCCTGTGTTCTGTAAATTTTTTTAAAGGATTGCTTCACACAAATCTTCCTTTTAGAGACTCTGCCCCTGCCTGGGATTTGAATGTTTGCATTGCTCAACTTATGCAACCCCAAGCCATCACTTCTGCCAGGCATATCAGTGAATTGCAAGCCCTGTCAGTGGAACCTGATTTTATCTCATTTCACAGGGATAAAGTGGTCCTTAGAACCAATAGAAGGTTCTTGCCCAAAGTGGTTTCAGACTTCCATTTAAACCAGTCTATGTCTCTCCCTGTTTTCTTCACTGATCATTCTTCCTCAGGAGAGAGGAGGCTACACAGTTTAGATGTCAAAAGAGCCCTCAGTTACTACATAGAACGTACCAAGGGTCACAGGTTTGACTCCCTCCAGTTGTTCCTCACTTATGGAGAAGTAGGGAAGGGCAAGCCTGCCACCAAAAGATCTATTGCCAGGTGGATTGTGTCTTATATACAATTCTGCTATGAAAAGCTTGGAAAAACTCCACCCGCAGGCCTGAGGGCTCATTCCACAACAGGTACAGTTGCTTCCCTGGCTGCTGCCAGGGATATCCCTCTCTTAGAAATGTGTCAAGCAGCCACCTGGAAAACAGTCCATACCTTTACCAAGCATTACTCTCTGGATATCCAGGCTAGGAGTGATGTTCGGTTTGGCACAGCAGTACTTCAGAGCCTATTCCCAAAGTAGGTTCTGTCCCTCTTCCTTGGAGGTACTGCTTGGTAGTTTGCAATTGTCAGAATACAGCAAGACTTCATGTTGTTTGAAGAAAAAATACTCACCTTAGTAATTATGTTTCTTTTAATGAAGTCTTGCTGTATTCTGACCTTCCTCCCCTCTCAGAACCTGTTTTTGGGAAGTGGATGGGCAGGTGCAGTGTTGCACCCCAGGGGTGTTTTTTGCTTGCACCTCCCTCCTTTTGTTAGGTGCTGATTTATTATTATTTATAGTTCATTGGGTTTTTGGGTTTCCTGACTTGAGTCTTCCCTGGGAATCCAAAACTTTTTCAGCCTGTTGGCTAGTAGGAATTTTTACAATTTCCACATAGAATTTTTAGTTCGTTGGGCTCGTAAGAATCTGACGGTTTAAGTTCAAAACACTCCAGACAGAGACTTCAACCGAGCTCGAGCTCAGCATTCTATGCCCTGCATAGAAAGTTAACTCTTTGTTCTCCAGGGCAGTTCAAAGATTGGGAATCACTGCAATTGTCAGAATACAGCAAGACTCCATTAGAAGAAACATAAGTACTTAGGTGAGTAATTTTTCTTCTTGACCAGCAAAATCTAAGCTCCACCACAACCCTGTTTAATAACTCTGTCACCCAGGTCTTGGTGATGGGACATCAAATCACTCTTATGAGTGATGTCCTCCTGGCTCTATTGTCTAGTTATGAACGCCGACTACTCGGCTTATCTGTGCACTCCCTTACCCTGCAGTCATCCCTTTGGCAACTCCCAATCTGCCCTGTACTCAGCGTCATTGCTGGTGATGTTGAAAGTAACCCTGGCCCCATAACCACCCATATCGACCACTCCGATCCCACCTGGGCAAAACACCATGGACTATTGCCCACATGAACATTTGCAGGCTGCCTCGGAGTTCCCTGAACTTGAGGCATGGGTATCCCTATATAAGCCACAGGTGTTAGGACTCTCTGAGACCTGGTTAAAATCCTACTACCCTGACTCTTCACTGCAGTTACATGGATACTCATTTATATGCCAGGACTGACCAGGAAAAAGAAGGGTGGTGGCCTGCTTCCATATGTGCAAGAGCAAATCACATCACTGGTCTCCTTCCTGATGCCCTTAGTGATCACAACCCCATTTTCATTGTATGTAAGGTCCATCACCCCAAACCTCCCCCTAAACTCATACAGCTCTGGTCCTTTAAATCCTTAGACCTTACCCCACTCAGCTCTGCACTTGCTTCCACCAACTGGGCCCCCCTCTTCACTGCTATTTCTGTCTACCAAGCCCTTGACTAGTTTAAGGATAAATTCATTGTCATCTGGAATGCCTTTGCTTCTTTCAGAAGGACCAGAGTCCATGGGCGTCACCTCGCCTGGATCACCCTTGAACTACTGGCCTGCTTCGGGGAGCATGACCAGGCCTGGAGAAAACACAAATCTACTTAACATCCAAACGACTATGCCAAGTACAGAATGCTATGCAATTCATGTACTAAAGCTACTAGACTGGCTAAGTCTGATTATTTCAACTTTTCATTCCTGACTAACATTTACTCTCCATCTAAATTCTGGAGGGTAGTTCATGCCCTATTCTCTCCCCCTCCCCATCCAGTTCTCAAAATAAATAACTCCCTAGTTTCCAACCCTGGCTCTGTGGCCAGTGAATTTAATATCTACTACACCTCGTGCACCACGTCTATTCTAAATTCCCTCTTCCCCCTTGCCACCTACTAACTTCAGCCCTTCACCTTAGCCAGTGTCTACCCCTTCCCCTTTTTCCTTTTCTACTATCACCTCTGATGAAGCTCTTAGTGCCCTTCTATCCCTCAACCCCTCTAAAGGCTCCTTACCAGATGAGCTCGATCCTAAACTTCTCTACCTTTCTGCTCCGGCAATTGCTTATTCTATCTCCCTAATCCTCAACCTCTCTTTTGTGTCTGCCCAAGTACATTCATCCTGGAAACAAGCTGTAGTCCTTCCTCTCCCCAAGGGTGGTTACACATCCATTCCTGGCAACTATCGCCCCATTTCCCTTCTTCCTACCCTTGCCAAACTTCAAGAAAATTTAGTTCTCTCTCACCTATCACCCTTCCTCTCCGATTCCTCCTTCTTCACCCTCTTCCAATCTGGTTTTCGGAAGAATGACTCAACAACCACCTCCCTCCTCAGGCTTACTGACTCCATCCTTTCAGGGATGGACGATGGCCTGATCACCTCGGCCATCTTTGTCGACCTAGCCAAAGCTTTCAACACTGTTTCCCATCCCCTGCTTCTTGAGTTCCTCTCCTCAGCTGGCCTTGCTCCTTCATCCACCAACTGGTTTAAATCCTCCTTCATTGGCAGGACCCAATCAGTGAGAATCCTTGATTCCATCTCCCCTTCACTCCCCATCAACACTGGTGTCCCTCAGGGCTCAGTGCTTGGTCCCCTACTCTTCTCCATTTTCCTTGATCTTCCCACAGCCTGCTCATCCTTGTCTATCCACATGTACACTGATGATACTGCTTTATAAAGTTCCGGCAAAAACCCTGCTGCTGTGGAAACCAGCTTACAGCACGACTTCAACCAATTTCAGCTTTGGTTTGCTTCCCACCAGCTTTTTCTAAATGCCAAGAAGACAGTCTCATTGACCTTAGGCACCAGGCAGAGACTCTCTTAGGCTCCTGGCCCTAATCACCTTTCACACCCTTGATGGGACCATCCTGGAGGACACTTCCTCATTTAGATATGTGGGGGTTTGGCTGGACCAGCCCAACTTCTCTGTGCATATTGATGCTATCCTGAAGAAACTGCGCCCCAAGCTTGGTGCTCTGTACAGGAATCGTAGTTGCATCCCATTGACTGCAAGGCGCGAAATTGTCCAAAATATGATACTCCCCATCTTTGACTACTGTAATGTAGTCTATGATGCTGCTCCCAGACCTTCCCTGACCAAGTTGGACACTCTCTTTAACTCCTTCTGCCGCTTTGCTTTTGACTTCCCTTCCTGCTTCCACCACTGTGAACTCTCATCGCTTTCTTTCCACTATCTCACAGATGCATCTCACACTGTGCCAAACTAACCTCCAAATTCTGGTTTGGAGTGCTCCCCTCCTATCTCTTATCCTCTCTCTCCACTTCACCTCCACCCCACCCACTCTCTCAGATCTAATGATGCCCGCACCTTGATGGTCCCTTGCCGCTCCACCCTCATTGGTCAGACTGGTTTTGCCCATCCAGTAGCGTAGCAAATTCCTAGCGGGCCTGGGTGCAAGGGCATGTTACAGTATATGGCCCCCCCCCAAGTTTTGAATAAACATTAAAATTACGATTTGGGCCCCTCAAACCTCATAGGCCAGGTGCAACTGCACCCCTGCACCCATATGCTCCGTCCCACGCCCATGCATCCCTAAACTCTGGAATTCCCTCCCCCCCTGTAATACGACACTCCTCCTCCAACTACTCACTTACCTCTGCCCTACACAGTTACCTCTCCCTCAGCTGTTCCTGCTTTAACCCTTCTTAATACATATCCCCAGTTTCTGCCTTCCTACCCTGACTCCCCCCCAGCAGGGTTCTTAACATCCTGAAGGGGGAATCAGGAAATGACTACCCCTTCTCCTCATATTCAGTTCTTGCCTCTCCCCCTCTCTTCTCCACCTGCCCTTCTGGGTCACCCGTGTGCACAACCTACTCTATCCTTTTTACTCCAACAGCACTTTTGTACTACCTCGAGCCTGCTCCTGGTACACTCATGCACTATAAATGGTTCTGTCGCATTATTACTGTTTTGTAGGTATATATGTTCTTTTGTACAATTTTGGACATGTATTGTAATTTACCCAATGTTCCACTACTGTTTATTGTACAATACCTTGTGTTTCAGCTGTTGCATAATCTTAAAATGTTGTATTGTTTGTACTACCCACGTACTATTGTAGTTGATCATCCTTCACAACCCTATATAACCTCCTCCCCCCAGGTCACACCGCGAGACCCCTCCTGGTGAAACATTTCAATAAATAAAAAATAAAATAAAAAACTACCACCACCATCAAATGCTCCTCTCCCACCTCCCCGAGTGAAGGGCTTCTTGTTGAACTTACCTTAGGTGCGTCTATGAAGCTCTACCTGGGTTGCTGCTACAGCCCTCCCACGGAAAGTGTCCCAGGTCTATCAAACTTCTTCGATGGCCTAGTGAGCACAACAACCCCGAGGGATACAAGCATGCTAGGTGACTTCAATTTCAACTGGCTGGACACCTCTGCACCTGTCTATGCTAACACTTTGAAAGAACACAACCATGAATAAATTATCTCCTCCCCTACAAGACACAATGCTCGCTCACACAACCACTCCCTAATTGACTGGCTGACCTGATCCTTCAGGCAGGCACTATGTCTGACTATCAGCGACCACTCCCCAGCCTATGCCATACTGTTCAGCAAGTCACACCACCACCACCCCCCCCACAAACTCCTGTCTTTTAGAAACTTTAATCGCACAGATCCCAAGCCTGTCCTTAAGGATGTTTGGGTAATATATTGGTCTACACTCTATCATCTTACTAACATCTCTGTTGTGGTCACTCTCTTTACCTCCACCCCCCTCCCAACTACAGGACACCCACTTCCCCATCACAACCAGGAGGGTAAGAGGGGACTGCACCCGCTGGCTGTCCAGGGACCTACTGGCACTAATGAAAGACAGGGAGAAGAAATTGAAGGCTTACAAGGCATCACCCTCCCCCCCCCCAACTCTGGAATGCCTGTTGACAAATACACAATACCTGCAAACAGACTGTGAAATCGCTCAAATGCAAATACTGCCTTAATCAGCAATGTAACAATCTTGGCAATCCACGTAAGTTCTGGGTCTCCATTGGGTCTCTCCTCAGTCCCAAAATCAACAGATAGATCTCTCAGCTCTCATCCCCCTGGCCCTATTTCCGACCCTGCTGAGATTGTCAATACCTTTAATGCTAAGTTCACAGTTTTATCCCCCTGTCTGCGTAAACCCCCCTCACTGGCCTCCCCTAAAACCCCAGCCAGTCATCCCCCCATCCACCTCAACTGCCACCCCGCTGCCACCCTTCCATTTCATGGTCATCAGGCATAAAGTCACCACCAAATCTTTGAGGTCTCTACTGACTGCTGGAAGCCCTGGCAGCGATGACCGATACCCTGCTTTCCTAAAACATCTCCCCTGCAATCGTTAAACCCCTCACTTTCATTTTCAATCTCGCCCTTACTATATCCACAGTTCCCGACTTGTGGAAACCTGCAGATGTGGTACCCATCTTCAAATCTGGCGACCTTCACAACCCCAACGACTACAGGCCCATCTCCCCTCCTCCCCATCTAAGTAAACTGCTTGAAAAAATTGTTCACCAACAGTTTTCTGAGCATCTAGAAAAATACAATCTCCTATGCCCACTTCAGCATGGTTTCCACAAGTGCCACAGCACCTCCGCTGCCCTGGCCATTTTCCTTCAGTAGGTCATCATGTATAGGACTGGCGCCACCTGGCATCGGGCCGCACGGCAGACTTTTCTAGCAATACCTGATGGGGGACCGCCCACCCGACGTCAGCGTGACTGTATATAATAGGTGGCCCCCATGCCTGCCCACCAGTTCTTTCCTGCTGTTGCTTCATGTCAGTTGCATTGCAGACTTCCATATAGCGATCGTCGAGTAAGTGTCTTGCATCAGAATATCCCTCACTAATTTTTCCAACTATTTCATGTTTATTATTGACGTCTTCACCAAAGAAGAAGTGCTCGTCCTGTGGTACGCAGGTCCCACACAAAGATGGTCACCTCAAGTGTGTCCTCTGTTTAGGCCCGGACCATTCGGTCTCCTCTTGCACTGAGTGCCAGACCTTTAATCAGGCCACAAAAAAAAAAAGGAGACAGCAGGCTTTGGAGGCCCATCTGCTAAAAGCCCACCTGGCTTCCCTTAAGAAGAAGATGAATCAGCTTAGACATTCTTCGTTTTAAAAGGCTTCTCCTTCTAAAAAAAACATAATGAGAAATCTGGGGAGTGGGAGCGCTCCGAAGACGATGCCAGGCCCTCAATGAGCAAGGCCCAGCCACCGCCCAGCAAGGACGGTAAGTCTGGTAAATCTACGGCTGGTCAGTCGGTTCCTCTGGCGACTGCACCGCCTCAGCCAATAAGTCGGACCCTGGCTCCTCTGGGAACCACGCGGCGACCGGTAAGACGACTACCCAGGCTGTGGGTGCTCGCCCGGCTCTGGTCGATAAGCTGGCCGGGGGCTCCTCCCCCCCCTGGCTCCACCCAATAAGTCAGCCATCCCAGATGACCGCACGGGTGCGGTTCCCCCGTCAGGGCCTGATGGCACCTCACCCGACGTCCGGCAGAACCAGAGGGAGAAAGCCCCTCTCCCTCCTCCTCCTCCTCCCTCACCCGTACCCTCCAATTCTCCGGCAGGTACCTCCGGCAATGATAACAGAGAGCCCTTTGACTCTGTCGATGCCTTGGGGTCTGCTCCGCTTTCCCCTCTCAGGGTCAAGGAGAAGGAAGCTCCTCTTCAGCAATCTGGCCTTACTATAGAGGCCCCTCTTCCGCCTTCTGGCGGTCTCCCGGCACCTCTGACGCCAGTTGTTCTGACGACAGTTCCACAGCCGGGACCGGTTGTCCGGCCTCTGCCTCTGTCCCCAACGCCAGATCAGATACCACCACCAGGGCCCCTTTGTCCAGATCTGACGCCGGACCCCCTTCTGGTGCTGGATCGGGTGGTGCCATTTCCAACGTCGGTTCCCCTGACGTGGGCTGTCCTGATGCCGGACCCTTTGCTAATTTATACAATGGCAGGTCCGGCGTAGGTGCCCCAGTGCCAGATCTGACAATGTAGATTGTACCCGGACCCCAAACTCTCCTGCATTACCCGCAAGGGTATCCTGGGGCTACTACCCAGGAGGCCCCACTCCGGACTGGAGTAATTTTGGGCAATTCTACCCTGGATCCAATCCCTACTTGAACTTTCAGGGATTCCAGAGTTATTACCTTCCACTGGTTCCTGCTCCTCCTCCTCCCCCTCAGCCTCTGCCTACTCCACTACCCCCCCACCTCTTCCGCTCACCCCGGATTTCAAGGCTTTAATCCAGTCTTTGTGGCAGGGGGCACGGTCACAGTTGGTCTCGGACCTGGAGACTAGGCTCCCACAACCACGGTCTCCCAGGTCTCCTTCCCCAAGCAGCTCTTCCATTGCCACTGTCCATATCTCAGGGAAGAGTCGGCAGGATGTTTTCCTCCAGGATACCAGACATCGTCTTGTCGAGGAGGCAGATGACGATAGTTCAGAGGGGGTGGACAATTCTTCTGAGGAGGTTCCGGAGGACCCCGAAGACAAGAAAGGCACGGAGTCCCCGAAGTCCCCACCAGAGGACCCTGCCTTTTCAGATTTGTTGAAGTCCATGAAGGATTACTTCGACTGGGAGTCGGAGGAACAGGACCCCATGAGACAGAGACTTGCGGAACATCTCGACCTAGAATCTCTGTCTCTTGTCTCCATTCCTCCCTGGATGACACCTCACCAAGACCTCACCACTACCATCTGGCAGATGCCTCACCCTCCCGGCTGTCCCCAAATGGGCGAACAGGCTTTACCAGGTGCCAAAGGATGCCCTGTTCTTGAAGATTCATCCCAAGACTGACTCTGTGGTAATCTCTGCGGCTCATGATCGCTCCTCAACACCAAAGCACATGAGCACCTCTCCTCCCGACAAAGAATTGAGGCAGATGGACCAGTTCGGAAAGAAGATATACTAGTCAGCCACGTGTGCCCTTCAGTCCCTCAATTATGTGGCCCACATGGTGACCCACCAAAAAGCTACCTTGGCCAGGCTAGAAGCGCAAGTCCAGTCCATGGACCCCTCGCCTTTGAAGGAGGAACTTGCCAAGGATCTCCGCCTCTCCAATGTTTCATGTAGGCATTCTTTACGCGCCACCTATGACTCCGTCAACTCGGTGGCTCACACCTCGGCAACTGCCATTGCCCTTAGACAGCATTTCTGGTTTTGCCTTTCTGGACTCACCAACAAAGTCCAGTCAGCGATTCAGGACGCCCCTTTTAGGAGCTCGGTACCTTTTAGTGGGGACACCAAAGACATTATCACGGACCTACAGGACAAGGGCCTTGCCCTTAGGTCTGTGAGGTCAATGTACCAATCGGGCTCCCAACAATAGCAGCAGCAGCCCTTTTGGAAAAGGGCCTGGAGGCAAAGGAAGAACGCTCAGGTACGCCGCCAAGGGAAGCGTAAGGCTACGGGTACAGCCACCCCTCCTGCCTCCAAAAATCAGAGACGTTCAGGAGGCCCTCCCCCTGAATGTCCCGCCACTTCTTGACTCCCTGGCCCCACTGCTTCCTCAGTCTCATGACGGGGAGCAGGTGGGGGGGAGGTACGCCCGCCACACGCAGGAGTGGAGAGCGATCACCTCCGATGAATGGGTCCTGCGACTAGTGTTCATCGGACACACCATAGAATTTCTGGAAATTCCTCCAGAAACTCTACCACAGAAGTCCTCCTATTCTCGGGATCAGGCTCTCCTAGTTCACAAGGAGGTAAACTCACTCTTACTTAAAGAAGCAATTGAGCAGGTCCCCTTTGGGCAAAGGGGAAAGGGATTTTACTCCCACTTTTTCCTGGTTCCAAAAAAGACGGGGGACTTCAGACCCATACTTGACCTAAGTCAACTAAATCAGTTTGTTGAGTACAAAACATTTCGAATGCTGACACTCCAGATCCTCCTTCCTCTCCTCATGGAGAGCCACTGGATATGCAGGATGCCTACCTGCACATCATCATCTTCCCCAGCCACTGCTGATTCCTGCGCTTTCACTTCCAAGGGGAACATTTTCAGTTCCGAGTGCTCCCCTTTGGTCTGTCTTTGGCACCACGGGTTTTTACCAAGTGCCTGGCTATTGTCGCGGCACAGGAGTATTGCGGTTTTCCCTTACCTGGACGATTGGTTGATTTCAGCCCTGTCCAGGGATTCTTTGTTGGAGGCTCTTACCTTTACACTGACCTTTTCAGCAGACTATGGATCACAGTCAAGGTTCCCAAGTCATCCCTTATCCCTGCCCAGAGACTTCAATTCATTGGGGAAGTCCTGGATACGGTCCAGTGCAGAGCCTTCCTGCCTCCAGACAGGGTACAGACCCTCATCTATCAGGCCTCCAAAGTGGCTTGTCTCAGAACCATCCCAGCTCGGGAGGTCCTACGCCTTCTAGGCCTGATGGCAGCCACCATCAAAACTGTTCCCCTAGCAAGACTTCACATGAGGGTCACTCAGTGGTCATTGCAGGTGCAGTGGGATCAGCTCCTGGACGACCTGGACCATCCGGTTCTGGTCTCTTCTGCGGTTCAGAAAGAATTGCAGTGGTGGATGGATTCTCGCAATCTTTTTGTGGGACTTCCCTTTCGGAGCCCTGCATCACTAGCTACCCTCACCATGGATGCCTCGAATATGAGGTGGGAAGTGCCAAACCCAGGGACTGTGGTCCAGCGTGGAGAATCTGTTGCACATCAGTGTTCTGGAGTTGAGGGCGGTCCTGTATGCCTTACAGGCCTTTCAGACCCTGCTTCCAAAGGAATCACTACTAATACAAATGGACAACGTGTCGATAGTTTGGTATATCAACAAACAAGGAGGAACTCGGTCGTACCCCCTGTGCAGGGAGGCGACATGGGTGTGGAACTGGGCAGTCCAGCACCATCTGGTTCTTGTGGCCATGCACATTCCGGGCATTTTAAATGTCCTGGCAGACAGTCTCAGCAGATCTTGGACCCTAGCTCACAAGTGGGAACTGCATCAGGAAGTGGTGGAATCCATCTTCCAACGTTGGGGGCATCCGGAAATCAACCTCTTCATCTCCGAATCCAATGCAAAGCTCCCAGCGTTTGCTCGCTCATTCCAGGGTATGGTGCTTTGTGGAACGATGCATTGTCTCTATCTTGGACAGGGAAATTTTTGTACGCATTCCCTCCGTTTCCCATTCTGCAGAGGGTTCTTCTCAAGCTTCAAGCAGAGAAGGCAAGGATGATCCTCATCGCTTTTCTCTGGCCGAGACAGATCTGGTTCCTGCTGCTGCAGCAGCTTTCCAAGGAACCACCGGTTCCAGTGACTCATGATCTCTTGACCCAGGATCAAGGTCATCTGTTGCATCCGGGGCTCAGGACCCTGCATCTCCATGTGTGGCTCCTGCAGACATAGCGTTTTCCCGTTTCGGGGTTTCCTCCAGGGTTGCTCAAGTCCTCACTGAGACTAGAAAGCCCTCTACCCATTCCACTTATGCCATGAAGTGGAAGCAGTTTACCATTTGGGCTACCACTAAGGGATGGAACCCCTTCTCTTGTTTGGCCCCGCAAGTCATGGAATACCTCCTTCACTTATCAGACTCCGGTCTGTCCTACTTTTCTTTGAAGGTCCATATCTCAGCTATCTCAGCGTACCAGGTGTCAGCATGGCTCACTTGGTAGCACATCCGCCTCTGGACCAGAAGGTCGTGGGTTCTCGTCCCACACCGGGATTGGACTTGCACCTAAAAATCGCTGGCATCCGAGTGCAGTATTGGAGGGTGCTGTACTCCTGGGGTATGCCATCCTTCAGATGAGACGTTAAACCGAGGTCCCTTCTGCCCATCCTGGTGGGTGTCCAGGTGGAAGTAAAAGAACCCAGGGCAGGGAGCATTCCCAGTGTCCTGGCCAACATTCCCCTTCCCATAAACCGGTTCATGCAATTATCCAGGCTGTGTGTGGGTGATGATGTGCGATATGGCTGCCACCACACATTCAGTCACTTCACTACCAGTCTAGCATTGCTGGGATACTGTGTATGAAAAGCGCTATATAAATGCTGATTATTATTATTATTCTTCTCCTACCACGAGCTAGTGGATGGTAAACCCATGGCTCAGTTGGAGGTCTCAAAAACCTTTCTGAAAGGGATTCTCCATCTGAAACCCCCCATCTGCAGCCCAACTCCACCTTGGGACTTGAACTTCGTACTGGAAAAGCTCACCCTTCCTCCTTTCGAGCCAGCTATGAGCTGTGATTTGCGCTTCCTGTCTTGGAAGGCACTTTTTCTTGTTATCACGTCAGCCCAAAGGATTTCGGAACTTTACGCTCTAGTCTGCAAGGAGCCCTATCTGATTTTCCATAGGGACTGGGCGGTCCTCAGAACTCATCCGAAGTTTCTTCCCAAGGTAGTGTCTGAAGCCACGCTGAATCAATCAGTAGAGCTTCCGGTGTATTATCCATCCCCCTCTAACAGAGGTGAGGCACTTCTTCATACAATGGGCGTCCATCGGATTCTCCGGTGTTACACCCACTGGACCAGAGTTCCGCTCTTGTGACCAGTTGTTTGTTTCCTTTACCCCGAGATCGAAGGGCAAACCGGTTTCTAAGCAGGGCAGAGGTTAGGCTAGGCAACTGCATTAGATTCTGTTACCAGAAGTATGGAAAGTCTCTGCCGGGTTCTGCTAGAGGCATAACTGCCTCCGCGGCCTTCCTACAGAACGTTTCTGCAGCCAACATATGTGCTGCCGCTACATGGAGTTCTGTCTATACCTTTACCAAGCATTACAGTCTGGACATTGCTTCTAGGCAGAGGGCTGGCTTTGGCCTTCCCGTCCTGTCCCCCACCTAGAAGTGTCCTGTGCCTCCACTGCCATGGGCACGAGAGCTTTCTCCATCTCTGCTCCCTTCCTATGGAACAAGCTCACACTGTCGGTCCACTTGTCTTCCTCCTGCCTGGCTTTCAAACAGAACCTAAAAACCTGGCTCCAGGCTATGACAAGTTGTCATTGCACCTAAAAATAACCTAGGGCCTTGTAGCCTACTTTCCCCTTCATGGGTTTCACCACTCCTTTCCTATTGCCTCTCCAGTTCACTTCTCTATCACCCTCCCTTTACCTACAAACCCCTCTCTAGCTTCACACTTCGATTCCTAGTTAGCCCTGTCATTTGGTTATATAACCTGCACTGTATGTATATAACCTGTTTATTACTGGCACTGTATGTATATAAAACTTTCACTACTTGTCTTCTGGTACCAAACCCTAGTATTATTGTATATAATGACCTATCTGCTGTACATTTTCTTTTTTTCTGGTACCAAACCCTAGTATTATTGTATAAAATGACCTATCTGCTGAACATTTTCTTTTTTTCCTTACCGCCCCATGTTTTACGGATGTGTACCAATGTCCTCTTTCCATGTTGTTGCCACTTCGTGGTCCGGGTCATGCCTGAAAACGGTCCACTAGACCGGTGCACCTACCTGGTTACCAAAGATATAAATAAGGTGGCAGACAAACTGCAAGGCATTGAATCCCCCCACCTCACCCCGAAAGAGAGTCCGCTGGATGCACTATCCTCCTCCTCACATCTGGCTCTGACAGCTCAAGATCACTGATGAACTCTGGTCGTCAGTGTAGTAGGCAGTAGTGCTACCACTGCATCAAGGGGTTAATGGTCCCCTCCATATTTTCCTCCAGACTTTAACTCCTTGAGGCGGGAATGACCATCTGCGAGCACAGCCAAAAGGAACTCTTCCCCACCAAAGACAGGGAGTAACAGGACCCGAAGATCAGCCGCCAAATAGTAACTCTTTTGGGCTACTGGCTTATATCCTGTCCTTGATTAGGACTTTTCTTTCACAGTTCCTAGGGTACTCAAACTTCTTCCAGGGAAGCAAGAGTTCAAATCCCTGGAATCACTCAGTATGCTTAAACTAATGCAGTCAGCCTTCAGTGTTGAACTGCCACAGAGAGAATGAAATGTATGTAAATGATGGAACTCTCATTGGCTTGTGCCAGTTTAAAACTGCTGCCCCCTAGTAACTACTGTGTTCTGATCAACGCTCAGATTAATTTCTCCACCTGCCAGTATAGATGCCTCAGAGAGCTCTCCTTAACTTTCTGGAAATTACTTTATTTTTGTGAAGTTCGTTGTTAAATTCATTTTTATCATTTCTGCCTCTTCCAAAGTTACTTTAGTTTAATGGGTTTTTAGTTTCTTTTGCGGTTCTATAGCAGTTCTGGGGAACCGTCTCTCCCAGTGTTTTTTTACCACATAAATCATTATTTTGTATTAGCATTCCGATTCCTGTCTAGGTTCTGTAATGGTACTCCATTTGTTTAAATTTTGATTTTCTGACTGGCTGCGGTTCCTTTTCCTGTCAGGAACCGTCCATCGTACCGGTTCCCAAGTTTGTTTTCTTGGGTGGAATCGACTGTTTTGGGGTATTTTACCCTATTTGGTCTTCAGTTTGGGAACCGACCGTTTTTCTGTACCTTTGTGTTTTTGTGTCTGACAGCCATATCAGAGGCACCAAAAGAAAAAGACAGGACCTTCTGGGTTTAAAAACTATATTAGCTGTGGGGAATTGTGGCTAAGGCTGATCGGCACAATTTGTATATTGTTTGCTTGGGACCCAGTCATATATTCACAAATTGTGAAATCTGTAAAATCTTCTGCTCTAAAACTTTAAGAAAAGAGAGCTAAAAAATTGGAGGAAATGGCCAGTTCTGCTTCTCCCTCATAAAATACAGAGGAAACTTCCTCTTCAAAAAAAGGAAAAACAAGCGAGTCAGTGGACCCAAAACCCACGGATAAACCTGACTCTTCTAAGGCTAAAAGGTCAGTGGGACCGGCAGCAGAACTGATTCCAGCAAAAAGAAAGCATAAAGAAAAGCATGCCACTGCACCGGCTGATGAAAAAGCAAAGGAGCTCTCTGTGGTCAGGCCACCAATGCCCTCTGCTGACAACATTGCCAAGGCCCTGCAAATCCTGCAAGCCTTCCAATCTGTTGATCCTTTGGCCCCTCCATCGGTTCCACCGGTTTCTGCCTTGGTTCCTTCCACCCAGTAACCAGCATACTTGTATGAGGAGCCTGAAGCAGAGGAAGGGGAACCCATTGAACCCGAGGTCTCCCCGGAGCAGGACTTCAGTTCCCCTCCCCAGGGACCGGAGGACTACTCATCTCATAATTCTTATGCGAGACAGATGGTAGACACTCTGAACCTCTCCATCAAAGAGATGGTGGAGGATGAAGAGGAGGCTGATTTTCTAGACATGATGGGCCTTGCCCCTACCTAGAGGCTTTTATTACCCATACACAAGACTCTCAGGCTGTAGTACAACCCCCACTTCTGTGCCTGGGTAGACAGAAAAGCTGACAAAAGATATCAGCTAGACAGGTCTAACGCTGATTTCTTCACTCACCGTGACCGTGAGGGGGTGGTATAGGATACTGCATGTGACAAAGCCAGAGTACCACTGGCCTCCCACCCTCCAGATAAGGACTCCAGGAAAATTGATGCCATGAGCAAAAAGGGGTACCTGGCAGCATCACTCTTGGTGTGACAAGCTAACTATATGGCGTATACAGCTCAGTACCAGAAAGCCTTGTGGTTTACAGTCCTAGCCATGGCAGATAAACTGTCTAGGTAAGTTGCAGTGAATCTGGCTGAAAGAGCCAGAACAGCACTGGAGACCACCAAATATCAGTTTCACATGGCTGTGGATGTTAATGACACTGCAGCCAGGCTGATGGCTCTTACCGTTTCTATGAGGCGGTTTGCATGGCTCAGGGCTACAGACCTCTCTCAAGACCCCCAGACAAAGGCCATAGATTTCCCCTGTGAGAACAACTCACTATTTGGGGACAAGACAGAGGCCTACATGAAAAAAATGGAGGAGTACAAAACCACTTACAGAAGCAATTCTACAAGGGATAGGCTTTCCACTTCTTACAGGTCCCAGTACAGAGGAGGCAGGGATAGGGGCTCCTACTCCAGAACTTTTTTCCCAGGCCCAAGCTACTACAAACTACAAGCAGACCAGGGGTACTTCAGAGGTACAGCTAGAAGGACCATGAGAAGGTCTGAACCAGCTCCTCAGGCAAAGGCCTAGCCCAAGCAGGAACCCCTGACACATTTGTACAGGTCGCCTCCCCCCTTCCAGTAGGAGGCAGGTTGGCTCATTACATCTAGGCATGGCTTCCCATCACCACCGACCGATGGGTCCTGGAGGTAGTGAGCCAAGGGTTGTCTCTAAGTTTCATATCACCTCCCAAGCTGAGAAGCAGAAGTTTTTCTCCTGCAACTGCAGCAGAAAGGACTCTTCTGGAGTCAGAGGTAGCCAACCTCCTGCTCATCAGAGCAGTGGAGCCAGTTTCTCTATCACATAGGGTCAAGGGCTTCTATTCCAGGTATTCCTCACCCAGAAGAAGAATGGCGATTGGCGACCCATCCTGGATCTCAGATTCCTGACCAAGCATTTGTCAAACCCAAAGTTCAAGATGGTCACTCTGGCCATGATAATCCCAAACTTATAGTAAGGGGACTTGCTGGCATCATTGGATCTCAAAGATGCCTATTTTCACATCCCAATACGACCAGGTCACAGAATGTACCTGAGGTTCAGACTCCCCTCAGGCCACTATCAGTTCACAGCTAATGGACGACAAATCCATCGGGAGTCTCTCGATGGAGGAAGGTCCCACGTCCTTCATGGGCATCCTCCATTTCATCTCCGAATCTACAGGGATGCCTTTGGAGCCCGTTCAGAAGTGGGCTGAATATCCCTTCACTGATATCCCCAAACGAAGGGGTTCTCCGACAGAGGCCTTCCCTGTGGCCGAGGACATTGTTGGCCCGGCCTTGGAGCTGTAGCAGCACTCAGCCTCCTGCCCTGCGTCCTCAGCCTGGATGGCCTGCAAATATGCAGTTATCATCAGCTCCCTCTTGGGATTCACAGAACACCCCTCAGCCAAGGGGCTGGTGACTGAATCTGTGTTTCGGCACCTGGGTAATTCAGGAGACACTGTTGGACCCCCGGACAAAGAGTCCAGGAAACTGGACCATTCGGCCTGGAAAGTCTATGCTGCTTCTTCACTTGGCCTTCATCAGGCAAGCTCGGCCATCATCATGGCACATTTTTCTCATGCCCTCTTGGGTTCTCTGGATGAGGTTCTTCCTCATCACCCGGCAGACCTCCAGACCTTGGACAAGCAGGTCGGTGACCAGGGCTGGGCGGTTACCATACGGCAACTCCAGATGGCTCTGGACATTGGGGACTCTTGCGTCCGCTTGGTGGTGGCCGCAGTTGCCATGCACTGTGGGGCGTGACTGAGAGTCTCTACCTGCACGGCGGACAATCGGCACAAGTTGACAGAAGTTCCCTTCCTGGGCACTGATCTTTTTGGTCCAGGAGTGGATGGTCACCTCCAGCACATAGAAAAGTCCAGTGCCACCTTGGACTCCATGACTTCTGCCCAGAAGGAATCCCAGGGTTCCAAAAAGCAGAAGAGAAAGCCCTTTTGTCCTTCTGTTCCCTGTGGCTAAGCAGCCCCACTTTCAGTCGGGGCAGCAACAGCAGGCTCAACCATGGCACTCTCGGCCCAAGCCAGGATCCTCGGCAGCCCGTAAGCCTGGAGGGAAAGGTACTGGCAGTCCCCAAGCCAGATCCTCCTCCTCCAAGCATGCACAGTGACAGGATGGAGGTCGCCAACCCCATACCTGTCACACCCACTCTGGGTCCTCCCGTGGGGGGCCAGTTCCGCCACTTCATTTCCGCCTGGTTTTCTGTCACAACAGACAGGTGGGTCTTGGAAGTGGTTGGCCAAGGGCTGCCTCTGGAGTTCGAGCAGTACCCACCAAACCGAGCCCGTGCCCCACAGGAGGAAATGGTTTCCATGCACACTCAGTCGGCTGTCTGAGACAACATCGCCCAACTCCTCTGTAAGGAGGTAGAGGCCAGAGTCACAGATCCCCCTGTCAACCCAGGGTTCATTTCCAGGTACTTTCTGGTCCTGAAATGGACGGGGGGGGGCTGGTGCCCCATTCTAGATCTGCATGACCTAAACCAATTTCTCAGATCTTACACATTCAGGATAGTAACTCTGTCTCAGATCATACCATCTCTTGAGCAGAACATGTGGTTCTGCTCACTGGACCAGCAGGATGCATTCTTTCATGTCCCAGTCCATCTGTCGCACTGAAGGTTCCTCCGCTTCCAAGCAGAGGGAGCCCTCTTCAAGTTCCAAGCTATGCCATGCCATTTGGCCTGTCATCGGCTCCCCCAGGTCTTCACCAAATGCACTGCAATGGTTGAGGCCCATCTTCAGCATTGGGGGGGGGTCAGAGTGTACCCCATCTCAACAATTGACTCAAAGTGGATCCCTCCAAACAGGAGGTGGAGAGATCCAGGGATCTGGCTCTTGAGACCTGCATTGAACTTGAAAGAATAATAAACTGCATTGCCTAGAGAGTTAATAATATAGGTATGCACAGATATGATGCTAAATTTCATTTAATAGAGCTTCAGATGCTCGAATTCTGGACAAATACATGGGCAAAAATTACCCCAGTGCTTTGCCTTCTCAGTAAGTCTCCTAGTCAATGAGATCAAGTCAGAACTTGTGCCTTTGTAGGTGATCTGCTTCATTGGGGCAGGGCTTGACTCTTGCTGAGCCAGAGCCAAGCTCCCAGTGGACAGGGTGGAGGTTCTCTCCTCCTTTGCCCAGTCATTTCTAGTTGGGCACTTGCGCCCTGCCCGGGACTTCCTGTGACTTCTGAGTTACTTAGCAGCCTGCACCGACATGGTCCAATGGGCCTGGTGGCATATGTGCTTCCTTCAATGGAAGCTGGCCAGCCAGTGGACTCAGCAACACAATCACTTCGACCAGCTGGTCACTGTGACCCAGAAGATGTGGGACGTTCTCCAATGGTGGACCATCCTGGAACATCTGCAGGAGGGGATCCCATTTGTCCACCCCAAGCCGACATTCATTCTAATGACCGATGCCTCTGTCATGGGCTGGGGTGCCTACATGGGGAATAACAGAGTCCACGGGCTCTGGACCCCCCCCTGAGAAATCCCGATGTCATATCAACCTGCTGGAGCTCCGAGCAGTTTGGCTGGCGCTGACTGCATTCGCTCCATTCCTTCGGGGTCAAGTGGTGCAGGTCCAGATGGACAATACCATGACCACGTACTATCTCAACATGCAGGATGGCACGCACTTCCGGCCTCTATGAAGGGAAGTGCTCCACATCTGGACCCTTGTGAGCTGTCTGGAGGCAGATCTCCTGGCCATCCATGTGGCAGGAGCCTCAAATCAACTGGCGGACGCCCTCAGCCGTGTGGGCGAGTCATCCCACGAGTGGTCTCTCCATCCAGAGGTAGAACACATCCTGTTCTCCCACTGGGTCAAACCTTAGGTGGATCTGTTTGCCTCCAGGGAGAATGCAAAGCTGAGGCTGTTTCATGCCTGCTCCCCTCAGCAGGGCTCGCTGAAGGGGGATGTCTTCTCAAGGCCATGGACCCCAGGCCTCTTCTATGCCCTCCCTTCACTTCTCTTGGTTCACAAGGTGCTCCTCAAGGCCAGGAGGGACAAGGCACAGGTGATCCTGGTAGCCCCAGACTGGCCCCGCCAGTTCTGGTATCCAGATCTCCTCAGCACCAGGCTCCCAAGGCGTCTTCCAGCATGCCTGGAACTGCTCTCCATCAATCAGGGGAAGGTATTCTATCTGGATCTTCAGTCCCTGCACCCGACAGCCTGGTTCCTGAGTGGCAAGAGTTCCAGGCTTTGGGTCTCCCTGATGAAGTTCTCAGTCTTGTTGAGGCATCTAGGAAGGAGTTGACCAGGAGGTGCTATGCCTTCAAATGGAAGAGATTGTCCATTTTGTGTCAGGGCAAGGGCCTGGACCCTTCATCCTGTCCAGTGGCTAGCATTCTCGACTACCTTTGGTCTCTCTCCAAAGGGGGTCTTCGGTCTACAACCCTTAAGGTGCACCTGGCAGCCATCTCTGCCTACTGGGTGCAGGCCAGTCAGCAGACAGTGGCACAGAAGGTGGTCTGGCATTTCTTTAAAGGCCTCGACCATATTTCCACTTCGGTGCATGAACCACCACCACCATGGGATCTACTGCTGGTACTGGCAAAGCTCATGGGCAAGCCATTCGAACCAATTCACAGGTGCGAGATGTCACACCTGTCATGGAAGACCACCTTCTAGGTGGCTATCATGACAGCCAGAAGGATTGGGGAGCTCCAGGCACACTCTCTTGAGTCTCCCTATCTGGTCTTCCACAGGGACAATGTTGTCCTGCGCCCCAACCCAAAGTTCTTTCTGAAGGTGGTGTCGGACTTTCACCTAAGTCAGATGTTGACTCTGCCAGTATACTACCCCAGTTATACCTCGAAGGCCAAGTACAAGCTCCATACTTTGGACCTGAGATGGGTGCTGTTTTATTACTAGGAACGTACGGCTGAAGTTTGGGGAGAGGTTCGCCAGCTGTTTGTCACCTATGCTGAAGCCACACCTGGCAGACCTGCGGCAAAGCGGACGACTGGCAGATGGATAACATCCTGCATTGATCTCTGCTACCGGTTGGTGAGCAAGCAGCCTCCTGTAGAGATAAGAGCACATTCTACACACCATACTGCTGCGTCGATGGCTGCTTCTAGGGACGTCCCTATCCAGGATATCTGCAGGGCTGCTACCTGGAAGCCAGCAAACACCTTCATTTCCCACTACCACATCGACCTAGAGTTACACCAGGATGCTGGTTTTGGGGCCTCAGTTCTCCAATCTTTGTTCCCCAAGTAAGTATTAAGGGGGTGTGCACCTTGCTTTCCTCCTCCTGGAGAACTGCAAGGAGTCTGCCAAACAGTGTGGATAGAACAACATATCCACAATCCTAGAAAAACAGGTTACTCACCTGTAACAGTAGATCTTCCATGGAGTGGTCTCTTGCAGTAGGTAATACTTTTGGGTATCCAGCAGAGGTTGCTGTGGTGCATGGCAGCTCTTCTAGTAGTTTTTCACCAGGGACCGCCCACACACAACATCAGCTTCCAGTTTCCTATATAAGTGTAGACGGTCCCTGGTATCCTCAGTTCATTTTCCTGCCGTCTTCAGCTCATGTGGCAGCTAATGCAACTTCCGTGTAGCAGTCATAGACGAGTAATCTGGAACTAAGATGAATGTCTGCTGATTCTTCAACTAAACGAGCACATACAGACTCAGAAGATAGTCACAGCCAGACAAACACTGTGCCTTCTGGCTCCCATGTCCACTGCCATCCCTGTGGTGGCATTTGCCCGTCTCCACGAGACCTGTCCAATGGACCCTCCAGAATCAGTGGTCCCAAAAAACAGGACAGTTCGAAGACAAAATCAGTCACTCCCTCTCTGAGGTCAACCCTGACATGGTGGACAATCGGAACCAATCTGAATGAAGGAATGCCTTTCCAGTCTCTCCCTCCCCCCCTCCGCATAAACGCTAACCACAGATGTTTCCCTGCTGGGCTGGGGAGCGCATTTGGGTCCTTATCAGACCCAAGGCCAATGGCCCGCTTCTCCCCATCTGTCTCATATTAGTCTCTTAGAGATGAAAGCGGTCCGTCCGGCCCTACCTCAAGCCAGGATTATTGCCAATCCAATCGGACAACACTACTGTAGTGTTCTACCTCAACAAGGGGTACAAAGTTTCACTCCCTATGCAGACAGACCCTTGCAGTTTGGCAAGAAGCCCAACAACAACAATTGACGCCGACAGCTGTCCACCTACCAGGACATTGCAACCAGTTAGCTGACCGGCTGAGTCGCCAGTCCACAACTCACGAATGGACACTTCATGAACAGGTGCTCCAAGAAATCTTCAACCTATGGGGAACCCCACAGATGGGTCTGTTTGCCTCCCCAGAGAATTACTGTCTTCCCAGGTATTTTTCCATTATCCCGAACTGAAAGTGATGATCTATAGATGCCCTGTCCCAACCCTGGACAGGGCTCTTCTTATATACCCCCCCGTCCCTCTCCTGCAATGGACTCTACTGAAACTACAGTTAGAGCTGGCCACAATGATTCTCATAGTCCCACTGTGGCCTCGCCAGACGTGGTTTCCCCTACTCCTACAACTGTCAGTACAGGAACCCATCCCGTTGACAATCATACCAGACCTCTTGACTCAGTGTCATGGGTCTCTCCTACACCTCAACCTGAAGGCTCTACGTCTACGTCTTCGCGCTTGGCTCCTGAGGACGCTTTCATAACTCGATTATAAGTGTCCTCTCTTGTTGCCAGTATACTCTTGGCCTCCTGTAAACCTGCAACAAGAGCAACATACAATTTCAAATGGAAACGCTTTTCCATCTGGTCAGCCTGTCGATCTTTGGACCCTTACTCCTGTCCACTGACAAAAGTTCTGGACTACCTGGCCTCACTATTCGAGTCCAGTTTGTTATTCTTCTATTAAAGTCCACTTGGCCGCCATCTCGGCTTTCCATGAGCCGCCGGATGGCAGGTTACTGTACCAACACCATCTAGCTAAGATGTTTTTAAAAGGAATGTTACATTCTAAACCTCCTATCAGAAGACCCACTCCTCCGTGGGATCTCAATTTTACGATAGAAAAATTGACGCTTGAGCCAGCAGCCACTTGTGAACTCCGTTTTCTTTCATGGAAAACCCTATTTCTGGTGGCTATTACTTCTGCTCAACGTATTTCCAAGCTTCATGCTCTCATTTGTAGGGAACTTTATTTGATTTTACACAAAGACAGGGAGGTGGTCCTTCGTATCAACCCTTCCTTCATTCCTTCCTAAAGTAGTTTCTGAACATACTTTAAATCAGTCCTTGGAGCTTCCAGTCTACTATCCTGACTACTCCAATCAAGGCCAACATCTACTGCATACTTTAGATGTCCGTCATATACTACGCTACTATACTAATTGAACTGAATCGATTAGAAAGACGTCTCAACTGTTCATCTCTTTTGCCCCTGGTCGAGAAGGCCTCCCGGTGGCGACATGTACTCTTTCATCCTGGTTGGCACATTGTATTTCTTTTTGTTACAAAAAGCACAACAAGCCTTTACCAGGACCTGTCGAAGCCCACTCCACTAGAGCTATGGCCACCACTGCAGCTTGCTTTAAAGGAGCCTCCATTTCAGAGATCTGCAATGCAGTGACCTGGTCCACAATCCATACATTCACAAGGCATTACAATCTGGATATTGCCTCGTGACATAGGACGGCCTTCAGCCATGCAGTCCTACAAGGTCTCCTATCATAATTGTCCTCCCACATGGACATAACTGCTTGGGATTCATCCCAAAAGGATTACTTACTGCAACAGACCACTCCATGGAAGATAGTACAGTTACGTAAAAACTTGCCGTAACAGTAGATCTTTGAGGCGTGTCTCTTGCAGTAGGTTGGTTCCCACCTTCCATCCCACTTCTTCTCTTAAGATAGCAAGTTCTGGTCCAGTGACTAGGGTGGGGACTCCTTTGGTACCTTGGCTTCCCCTCTGTCCTCGCCGAATCTGGTGGGGGAACTGAGGATACCAGGGACTGCCCACACTTATATAGGAAACAGGAAGCCAATGTCGTGTGGGCAGTCCCTGGTGAAAAACTGCTAGAAGAGCTGCTGTGCACCACAGCGACCTCTGCTGGATACCCAAAAGTATTACCTACTGCAAGAGACATTCCTCAAAGATCTACTGTTACAGTAGTTTTACGTAACTGTACTTTCTAGGAGTGGTATATGTTGTTCATCCACACGAACCCACCCAATCTCCCCGGCTTCGATGCACAACCCTCTGCTTCCAGTGGGCAAGCTCTGGTGTCAAGGGGCAGAGCCGTGGGATATACCACCGGGGTGGGTGGGAGAAGCCAGCTTTGAGACCTTCCGGCAAGATTCTTAAAGGGAAAGGACATGCCAAACAGTGTCGATGAACAACATATACCACTCCTAAAACTACTGTTACAGGTTAGTAACCTGTTTTTTTCTCATTCCTCTGATGATTTGGGTGCCACTGTTAAAGCTTCCCATGTATTAAACTTTAAATTCATATACAACTGTGGGAAACAGCTTATAATAAAGTTCTTCTTGAGGCCTTTCAAAGGAGCACATTACACCTGCATAAAATAAAAACTTGTTTTGAACAGGCTGACGTGCATGGTAAGGGTCTAGCTCACTGATGGCTAATGAATGCATTATGCGTGAAGTCTACAAACATTGTAGGGATACCGTAGTGACAGTGGGAGGTGCTGACACACCAAACCTGCCATTCACCTGCTACATATAGCAAATGAGCTGTGAAGACAGTGGTAGATACAGGACAAACTATATTACCACAAGAACAGACTTAGATATAGCTAAATAGATGGACACTGTCCATAGGTAGTATATAAAGATAGGTATATACTGTCCATAGGTAGGTACATAAAGATAGACTATACAGTTGTCTTAAGCTGTATCCTTTAGGGCTGGCCCAGATGAAATTTGAGTTTGTCTCATCCTCCAAGCCCTTACCTGTCTTTGTCACTACAATTAATCGGTGGGGGGGGGAGTTAGAAAAGAGCCCCTAGGTATGTTGAGTCCATACCAAACGAAAGATAGCGGTGGAGCAGTAAGCTGAATTAAAAAAACAAAACAAAAAAAAAACACAGGTGTGGCTGACCCTTGGACAAAGTGCGCACACAAAAGATAGAAGTCCTGCTCACACATCAAAGTTTTGTAGGTGGGAACTGCTTCTAGAATAGCTATTGCTGCTGCAAACCTGTGTCTCAGCACTTCCTGGATTTAACCCTACAGGATCAGGCAGTCCAGAAAGCACCCAGAATTTGGGTTCAACTTGGAACAGCTGACACACCCTCTCTGCAACATGCAAAGTGCTTGTCCCCTGCCCTAAGCCACTTTGTAGAGGTTCACCTATTGCATAAATACAGGATTAAATGGAGCCCAAGGAAAGTTGGCCCACTGCCGAGTGATGAGCTCTCTGCATTACAGAAGCAAAACATAGGGTGTGTGTGTCCAACAAGCCAACAGTTCATTCTGTCGCTGTATAGATACTTTGCCTGACACAAAGCAGGTCTATAAATGGAATCTGCAGGATGTCGGGTCAGAAGCTTACGCTTCAAGTACAGTTCCTCAGGCTGTTAACACTATCGGCACTGTATTCCACCCAAATATGTGTTCCATGTTTACTTGTAGGGATCTTGGGATCTGTGGCGGTTCAAGTTGCACACACCAGGATATGGACTGCTATTCAACTGATACTAGAGTGCAGTGCTACACTGTTAAGGTACCATCCTTTGGATGCTAGCAGTAGCACACAAGAGGGTGTGCATTAAAGAATTTTAATACACAATCATGTGATATGTTTTAGCTAATCATGTTTGTGGATTTTCCAATGCCATTTTATGAGAGATGTTAAAACGAGGTCCCTTTTGCCCACCTCTGGTGGTTAAGATAACCATGGCACACATTCAGCCCATCTGTGCAACGGTAGGGCTACTGCTTGTGACGCCTGCGACCCGTGTTCAGGAAGGACAAGACTCGTGGGACAGCCAGAGGGAGGATGTAGCATTCTAGGACTGCCACCTTGTGCAGTCCAGCTGGTAGCACAGGTGAGAAAAACTGGCATACTGATATCCTGGTGAGGAAAATGCCCAGCCCGATCCAACACCCCCACAAGCATGACACGACTAACATGGCAGGCAACTCCTCACCATGTGTGGTCATGGACAAATGGTGGATAACTGGCAAGTCCATGAGAATGTCTCTGACATGGCTGGGGTGGTGCCGTGTGGACCAGGGGGAGTGTGACTCAAAGGATTAAAGAAACAAGATACCATGGCACATGTGGATGGCCCAGCAGCAGAGCGGCATGCTGCTGCACAGGAAACCAAGTTCGGAAGCAAGCTTGGGATGCCATGTCAGGTGGCAGCAGCTGCTACTCGGCAGTGTGCTGTGGTCAGGGAGGGTTGGCACTGGTGTCACAGAAACCCCCTGCAGTGGGCCTTGGGAGCCTGGTCCTGCCACAGGGCATAGCCTACGTGCAGCTGAGGCCATCAGAAGGCTCTGCCCATGCCCGGGAAGGAGGAAGCTGTTTCTACAGTAGGTGCACACTCTTTCTGTCACTTAAGATGGTGGCCAGCTGAGGTGACAAGTAGGGGGCTGTGCTGATCACTGTCGCAGGGTTGGGGCTACCACATGGGGAACAGAGGGACCACTGGGGGGTGGGGTGGAGTGACCTGAGTGGGCAATATGGGGAGGGCATTCTGACTTTTGATCAGGGGACTGGGTGGAGGGACCACTAGATGCCAAGGATCTATTAAGAAAATGGGTCAGGACATAAAATCGGCCATCAGGAGTTGAGTGGACTAGTAAATGCCAGGGATTTGTTTAACACAAAGGTTGGAGGCATCTTATCAGCAACTGGAAGGGGTGGGCCACTAGACACCAGGGATCCACTGATAACACAGGTCGGGTGCATCTGGTTGTCAGTCAGTGGTGGCATGGGGAACCAGTAGACATCAAAGATCTATTGATAACACAGGTTGAGGGCATCTAATGGGGGGAGAGGACCACTAGATGCCAGGGTTTTATTGATAACATAGGTTGGGGCCATCTGTTTGTGGTCTGAGGTGCCACTAGACATCAGGGATTTGCTTCACACATGGGTCTGGGGCATCTGGTGATCAGGGGGTTTGGGGACCACTAGTCTTGATGCTGTGAGAGAGGCCTAAACAGCAGAGACACACATTGGGATCTATTCATCATGCCTATGCACCACGTATCATTAGCACATAGGCAAACATATGCGGGAAGGCCACAGAGTGGGGGTCCCGTGGATCCCCGATGGCAGTCACCAGATGTGCACAGGCCACATATGCACTGGATCCCATGGCCATGTGGACATCATGCCATGGGCAGACCGGGGGAAGTGTTGGGGGCGTGCCTGCACTACGTGCCATTCACTAAGATGCATAGCGCCAGGCACAAGAGGTACAGGTTATGGCAGATGGGACCCTGCCGTAACCCTGTGTGCGCCCCCAAGGACAACACCCACCAGCCGGGGCAGGACCAGGAGACTATCCTCCATGTTGTCCCTACCCACTAGGCAGATAGGGAGGGTTGGGAGCAACCATTCAGGCAAGTACTGGTGCTTTGTTAAACTTGGGATCTGTGTCTTCCCACACATTCTTGCTCCCAGGGTGCAAGGGGTCCACTCTGGGACACGGGTCAGGCATCTGATTGGATGCCTGTCCAGGTCCACAGCTCCACACCCATCCATGCCCCACAAACCTGCATACTGGAGGAGCAGAGCCGCAAACAGGTGGCTGGTGATGGTGAATACTGCAGGTGCAGAGTTGCACGGACGTGGTATGCCCCATGGTACTTCCTGCCCCATTGATAAATAGAGCCCTTTGTGTGCATCATCCTTATAAATCTGTTCTCCGTACATTACCAGAACGTCAATGGCTTGGCAACATGCTAATGTGGCAGTATCACTAAACAGTGATTTCTTAGATATAAAATAGTATACAACAATGGCTAGTTGGTCGATGTTTCCATGGTAGGTCCAACAAGTATGAGCGACAGCAGGAAAAGATCTGAAGAGAGATGTCACTCAGGTTTACGTAGCCGCTGATGTGTGACTTCATTGTGGGCAGCCCCTGGCTAGCAAAGGTTTCTGTGTGGTCCCAGCGCTGATGTGAGTATAGTTCCAAAGATGTGGCCTAAAGAAGAGATATCCTCAAAGATCTATGGATAACATAGGTTGGTGGCATCTGTCTAGTGATATTGGGGGGGGGGGGCTGGAACAGCTCCACACAAATGCCTCTGTGTAGTTGTGCAAGGTGGCATTGTGCAAATTATGTGCTGCCCCCCTGATGTGTTCAGTGACCACTGTCTCACTGTTGCATTAGGAGGATGCAACCCCCTCTCATTCCCCTCTAAATATATTTGGTACTGCCCCCTCAGAGTGATCAACACTAGTATCCTACTTCACAACCTTGCTACAGCCAACCGATCCCTGATCTTCTCCTCTTCCAGTATGGACTCTGCACTTGCCCATGTCACCACCATGTTTCTTCATATTTTGAATATGCATGCCTCCCTAAATAAAGTCAGGGTCAAACTTTGCAACCACCCGTGGATTACCCCCGATCTCCTGCCTCTCTGCAGATCCTGAGACCTCACCTGGTCACACTTCAAAGTCTCCCAGTACCTCTCTGATCACCAACATTACAGATCGCTACGTAACAGTTGCACCAAGGCCATCCACCTGACCAAAAAGTACAGTTACATAAGAACTTACCGTAACAGTAGATCTTCGAGAACAGCTCTTGCAGCAGGTTACACCATTAGGACTGAAGCTGGCAGGTGTCAGGACCCCACGGAAATCTTCTAGCTGGCAGTCTTCAGCGGGGACCGCCTCCGACGTCGGTCCCGCCCCTGACGTCAGGCGTAGTACATAAGGAGGCGGTCCCGCCAGAATCCCCAGTTCTCCCTACTGAGACTTCGCCGCTGGATGACATCAGAACTGGAGACCGAGGATCCGCCTCAGAACAAAGGAAAGTGTTTCATGAAGCCTGGTTAGGCCTAACCTCCTCCAAGGGGGAATGGTGGGCTGGAAGGTACCTGCTGCAAGAGCTGTTCTCGAAGATCTACTGTTACGGTAAGTTCTTACGTAACTGTACTATCTTACTTCAAGATACAGCTCTTGTAGCAGGTTACACCATTAGGACTGATTCCCAAGCAATAGCGCCTATAGACACTCTGGGAGGAGGCATAACAGGGAGATCTTGAAAATCCTGACTCTAGGACAGGAGACCCTGTAGAACAGTGAGGCTGAAACCTGCTCTCCACCGTGAGGCGATATCCAGGCTGTAATGCCTAATGAAGGTGTGCACTGAGCTCCATGTAGCTGCGGCACAAATTGCCGAGGTGGAGACATTCCGGAGCGCTGCGAAGGAAGTAGCCACCCCCCTAGTCGAGTGGCCCCAGACTGTGCCCGGAAGGGGCTTCTGTTTGTTGTTGTAGCAAAAAGAAATGCACTGGACAAGCCAGCGAGAAAGGGTCTGTTTTGAGACTGGTTGGCCCAACATCCTCTCAGCAAAGGAAATAAACAGCTGCTCGGATTTGCGATGCTGTTTGGTCCTGGTCAAGTAGTATCTTAAGGAGCGGTGAACATCTAGGGTGTGAAGCAGTGCCTCTCCTCTGTTGGTGTACCTGGGGAAGTACTCCGGCAGATCGATGTCCTGATTAAGGGTAAGGGCTGAGACCACCTTAGGCAGGAATTTAGGATTCGTCCTCAGGGACACTCTGTCCTGGTGGAAAATTAAATAAGGTTCCTTACACATGAGGGCATGTAGCTCAGAGATTCTCCTTGCTGACGTAACAGCAACCAAAAATAACGTTTTCCACGACAGAAAACGCAGCTCGCAATTTGCAGCAGGCTCAAAAGGGGGCAGCGTGAGTTGCTCCAGGACAAAGAGTAGGTCCCAAGGAGAGACTGGATCCTTGATGGGTGGTCTAAGGTGTAACACCCCCCTCAGAAAGTCATGAGAGGCACTGAGTTGTGCCACTGTGCGTTGACCTATCGGGTAGTAGTAGGCTGAAATCGCACAGAGGTGAACCTTAATTGAGGAGTAGGCAAGGCCTGAGTGAAAGAGGGACAGCAGGTATTCTAGAACTGATTTCTCTGGGCATTCTAAAGGGGAGAGACCGTGTGCCTGAGACCACAGGCAAAACTGGCGCCATTTCATGGCGTATGTCCATGCATTGCTGGTTTTCTGGCAGCAGAAAGGACTTCCGCCACCTCTTGTGAGACCCCGTGTCGCATAATGACTATGTCTCGAGGAGCCAGGCATGTAGGTGCAGAGAGCGTAAGTCCGGATGGACTAGTGAACCCTCCTCTTGAGACAGCAGATGGGAGCTGATGGGCAACGGGAGTGGAGGTTCCCAGGAGAATTGCGTCAGCATGGGGAACCAGATCTGTCTGGGTCAGAAAGGCACTACCAGGATCATTGTTGCATGCTCCCTGCGAAGTTTGAGAAGGACTCTCTGGATCAACAGGAAGGGAGGGAAAGCATAGAGGAATCTGTCCGCCCAGGAGAGGGACAACGCTTCTCGCCAAAAAACACCAGGCCCTGGATCTAGCGAGCAAAAATTGGGCAGTTTTGCGTTGGATGGGGAAGCGAACAAGTCCAATTCTGGAGTGCCCCATTGAAGAAACAGATCCTCTGCTACCTCCTGAAGCAGTTCCTACTCGTGGATTCTGGCCTGGGATCGACTCAGGCCGTCTGTCATTGTGTTGTCCACTCCGGGAACATGAACTGTAATCAGGCTCGCACCGTGTCAAATTACCCATTCCCACATTCTCATAGCTTCCCTGCAAAGGGGGTAAGAGTGTGTGCCTCCTTGTTTGTTGCGGTAATACATCACCGCCGTATTGTCTGTTTGAAGCAGAAGAGTACTCAGTGGAATTTCTGACTGGAAGGCCTGCAGGGCATAAAGGACCGCCCTCATCTCCAGAATGTTGATGTGGAGGTGAGCTTCCTGAGGGGTCCACGTTCCCTGGGACCTCACCCCGCTCAGGTGTGCCCCCCACCCCAGTCCTGAGGCGTCTGTGGAGAGGATTACCTCCGGGGACGGCGCTACAAACGGGACACCCACGGAGAGTGTCCCTGGGTCTAGCCACCATTGCCAGTCCCGAATCACGGCCTTCGTGATTCTGACCGGCTGCTGCATATGGTCTTGCCTTTGATCCCACTGCACTTTCAGCATCCACTGGGTTACCCGCATGTGGAGCCTTGCCATCGGGACGGTTGGAATGGCCGCAGCCATATGTCCGAGCAGGCAAAGGACCAGTCTGGTGGGGACGGTCTTCTTTGCCGAAAGGTCCCTGATGCGCTCCGGTCTGTCCTCGGGAAGAAAAGCTTTCCCTTGGACGGTGTCCAGAACTGCGCCTATGAACTGCAGCTTCTGGGACGGTACCAGGAGAGACTTCTCGTAGTTGATAAGAATGCCCAGCGACTGAAAAAGAGCTTGGGTGTTCTGGATAGCCAACAACAGCGCCTCTCTGGAGGTGGCCATGAGAAGCCAGTCATCCAGGTACAGGAACACATAGTGGCCCTGTCTCCTTAGAGACACTGCCACGACTGCCGTGCACTTGGTAAAGACCCTGGGGGCCGATGACAGTCCGAAAGGAAGTGCCCGGAACTGAAAGTGGTGGCCGAGAAACTCGAAGCGCAGGAACCTCCTGTGCGCTTGAGCAGTGGGGATGTGCAGGTAGGCGTCCAGCATGTCCAGTAATGCTAAAAATTCATCCTTCTTCAACATGGGAATAAACCCTTGGAGGGTCACCATGCGAAACCGTTTGTAGGTGACCGACATGTTGAGGTCGCTGAGGTCCAATATTGGACGGAGGTCCCCTGTTTTCTTTGGAACCAGAAAGAAGTGGGAATAGTAGCCTGCTCCTCTCTGGTTCTCCGGGATGTACTCCACCGCTCCTTTTTGCAGAAGCGCGAGTACTTCTTGCCTGATAAGCGATCTGTGCTGACCCGAGTAGCGGGAGAGTAGAGGAGGCCTTATGGGTGGCTTGTCTACGAATTCTATAAAGAGGCCTTTTTTGACCAATTGGAGTACCCACCTGTCGGTGGTAATAGACTGCCACCCTGGCTGGGGTGGTCCACTATCGACCCCAACCTTGGTGTCCCGTTGATCCTGAGGGGCGGGGCGGAAGGAGTCATGCTGTGGTGGCTGAGGGTCCTGCAGGCTGGGCCGACTTAGCGGGGCGTTGGCCTCTGCCTGAGGACGACTTCCCCTGGGCTTTTCGGGAGAAGGAGCCCCTCCGTTGCGGACCGGAACGGGACTGTGGTCTCTGAGTCCGGCTGCGAAAACAGCTCTGGTTCCTACGAAAGGAACCGGGCCTGGGTCTGTACATGGCTTGGACAGACCTCACAGCCTTCCCGGCCTACTGAAGCTTGGTGAGAACCTTCTCCGAAGACTCACTGAAGAAAACTTCGCCATGGAACAGGGCGTCTAGTATGTTCTTCTGGACATCCGGGGCAAATCTGGAGACATGAAGCCATGAGTGTCTCCGGAGGCATACGCCTGAGGCTGCCGCTCTGCCCGAGGAGTCCGCGGAGTCATACGCGGCTCGAAGCACCTGGGTTCCCACGTCTGAACCCGTGCAGAGGAGCTGAAGCAGATCTTCCTTCTGCTCACCTTCCGGCATCTTTTCTGCCAGCTCTAGTCCCTGCTTCCACAAGGCATTCTGAAACTGGACCATGTGGGTGAGAAAGTTGAGGGACCTAATGGCGCAGGTTGCAGCTGCGTACGTGCACCTGCCCATCCCGTCCAATTGCTTGGACTCTGGGTCCGGTGGCAGGGTGCTCAGATGTTGCGGCCTCTGGGACCGGTCATGTGAGGCTGTAATGACCAGGGAATCGGCCGGAGGATGAGATGACAAGTACTGGTCCTCCCTAGGGGCCTTGTACAGGCGGTCAGCCTTCTTCAGCATCGCCGGGAGCGAATGTGGACATTTCCACGCTGCCTTGGTGACATCCACGAAGGTGTCCACCAAGGGTGGTACCACCACAGGCTTTGGGTCCTTTTGCCGAAGATAGTGTGCAAGGCGTAGCCTCTCAGGGTCAAGTTCCTCTGCGTCCCAGCCCATATTCTCTTGGATATGCCTCATAATCTCAGAGAACGATGGGTCATCCGGAGGAGATCTTGGGAGCTCACGTGGGTCCGGAGAGGGGACGCTGATGGGAGAAGGGGATCTGGATCTGTCTGAGAAGTCCGATTCCAAGTCCTCCGTCAAAGGCGAGTGGCGGCGTCTTCTGGGTCTCTTGGGGCTGGGTGACCCTGAAGAAGATCTGGACGGAGGCCTCCTCTTTTCTGGTCTGCCCCTAGGAGATTCTGCAGGCTCCTGGGGAAGGTACTCGGCCTGCTGCCCCGGATGGGGTGGGGGGCGCTGGGGCTGGTGGAGTCACGGGTGGAGGAGGAGGAGGAGGAGGAGGAAGAGGAGGAGGTGTGGGAACCACGTCCTTTTTTATGGTATCCCACCAAAAGGTAAACAGCTCCTTGACCTCAGAAATATTGAGACCCGATGACAGGCTGGGCGCCGGTGGTCGGTCGTCGGGTTCCGGGGTTGGCCCCCCAAGGGTCTCTGGTTTGGGAGAGGGTTCCCTCGGGGGTTCGACAGGACCAGGTTCACCCGCCTGGTCCTCGGGCTGAGTCGACTCCTCCTCCGTAGGCGCCTCCTGGCCGATGTCGGTAGATGGCGTAGGGGTTCCTCTCTCTGCTAGGGCGGGCGTCGGTTCCCCCAGCCGGCGTCCGCGGTGGAGAAGGCCTGACCTGCGACGGGCGTCTGGCAGTCGTCGGGTCCCAGGACCGGTGGTGCTTGGCCGACGTCGGGTTGGCCGACGTCCTCTTGAGCGATGTCAGCTCCTTGGTTTTCCGCTGGGGTGGAGGAGGCAAGGAGACCTACCGGACGTCGGGAGCCGAGTGGCGGGAGCCGGACTTGTGGTGATGGCGGTCCCCTGACCTCGGCGAGGCCTTGGACGAAGAGGAAGAAGGCCTGGAGGTCAAAACAGGCTGCAGAGTGGAGGAACCGGAGGGTGACTTGACTGCGACCGGGGGGAGGCTGAGAGCGGGCCTGGGAAGGCAAGCGGTAGGACCGGGAGCCGGAGCTAAGAGAGTCGGAAGCCCTAGAAGGGGATTTAGATCTCACTCTCTCCCTGTGCTTTTTGAGGTGCTGGCGGGCTTTCTCAGATGATTCCCCCTTGGAGGCAGAATCCATGGCCGTCAATCTCTCTTCCAGAAGGTAAGCTTGGAAGGCCTTCTGATGACGGATCTGGGTCCGACTGTTAAAGCCTTGACAGAAGGAGCAGGCCCGGGTGTTGTGGTCCGGGCCTAGGCACTGTCCACAGGCCGAATGTGGGTCTTTAAAGGGAATTTGCTTCCCACAGGTGCACTTTGATGGATGGCCCTCCGCGGATGTTGGAGAGGACATCAGATGGCAGACGATTCGATGAAAATAAAGTTTCCAGTTTGAGAAACGGGAAAAGAACTTTTCCAGGCATCGCGCACTAGATACTGACCGGAGGGTCGAGACATGCAAGTCGACGGCGGGAAAAAACTGGGGATTCTGGCGGGACCGCCTCCTTATGTACTATGCCTGATGTCAGAGGCGGTCCCCGCTGAAGACTGCTAGCTAGAAGATTTCTGTGGGGTCTTGACGCCTGCCAGCTTCAGTCCTAATGGTGTAACCTGCTGCAAGAGCTACATCTTGAAGTAAGATCTAATTATTTCAAGGTGTGCCTGCAGTCCTCAAATCACACCCCTTCCTCATTCTGGAAGGATCTCCACTCACTTCTCCCCCTTCCCCCACTGAACCTACTTTTCCCAACCTCATAGAGGAGGAGTACAGATCTCTGACCCATCTTCTGTTGCAGCCACTCTAAACAAACTTTTCACTACTTGTGCATTCCCAGACGATCCTCCCACAGCACATCTCTCTATCCCCCTCTCCCCCATGCCTGAGGTTTCCAATTTTTCTCCAGTTTCCACACAAGAGGTCTATCGGTCTATTATATCCTTAAACCCATCTAAGGCTAGCCCTGATGGCCTCGACCCAAGACTCATTATAGAAACATAGAAATTGTCAGCAGATAAGGACTGCCAGGCCCATCCCGTCTATTCATACACCCTATCTTTTGAAAGTGTCTGCTGACTGTCCTTAGTCATTTACCTTAGCTGATCTTTCCCTTCCCCATGATTCCTTCGTGCCTATCCCATGCCTGTTTGTAGCCCTGCACTGTGCTCTTTCCCACCACCTCCTGTGGCAGGTCGTTCCATACACCTACCACCCTTTCTGTGAAAAATAACTCCCCCACATTCCCCCTTAGTTGGCCGCCTTCTAATCTCATGTCGTGCCCCCTTGTTGCACTGTTTGGCTTAAAATGAAAGATTTCTGCCCTTTTACCTTATTTATACCCTTGAGATTTTTGACTGTCTCAGTCATATCCCCCCTCTCCCTCCTTTGCTCTAAGGTATACAAATTGAGTTGCTGTAATCGGTCCTCATATGCCTTCTGTTGCAGGCCCTGTGCCATCTTCGTTGATCTCATCTGCACTGTCTCAATTTTGATGTCTTTGCATAGAGGCAGCTTCCAATACTGCATGCAGTATTCCAGATGGGGCCTAACCAGTGCTTTGTAGACAGGAATCAGTACCTCCCTCTTACGGCTTGTCATATCCCTATGAATACACCCCAACATCCCTCTAGCCTTCCCTACTGCCTTTGCAGTCTGCTTGGATGACTTTAAGTCATCTGTAATGATGACTTCCAAGTCTCTTTCTTCCCCAATGACTGTTAGCAACTCATCCCCCAACTTACAACTTGCTGTAAGGTTCCTCCTACCCACGTGCATGAGTTTGCACTTCTTTGCATTAAAGCCCAGTTGCCACTCTTCAGACAATCTCTCCTGTTTTTCCAGATCTTTCATCCTTTCCATCCCCTCTGGTGTATCTGCTCTGCTGCAGATCTTGGTATCATCTACAAACAGGCAAACCTTTCCCTGCAGTCCATTTGCAATGTCACTGATGAAGACATTGAAGAGGACTGACCCCCAGAACCGATCCCTGAGGCACCCCACTGGTAACCTGCATCTTCTCCGACTGTGCGCCGTTAACCACCACTCTGTTTTCTGTCCCTTAACCAGTTTCCCACCCAGTTCAGCAGCCTTTGGCCCACCCCAAGACTACCTAGCTTGTTCACCAGTCTGCTATGTGGAACAGTATCGAAGGCTTTGCTACCTCCTAGGTCACCCAAAGAAATCTATCAGATTTGTCTGACAGGACCTTCCCGCTGTAAAACCATGCTGTCTTGGATCCTGTGCTCCTATGGCTTCCAGGTGTTCCACTATCCTTTCCTTAAGGAGTGTCTCCATGATCTTACCCACAACTGATGTGAGACTGACTGGCCTGTAGTTTCTTGCTTCTTCCCTGCTGCCACTTTTGTGCAGAGGGATCACATGAGCCTTTCTCCAGGCCTCTGGGACTTCTCCTGTGCTCAATGACTCACTTAACAGTTCAGCTAGTGGCTCTGCCAGTTCTTCTCTCAGCTCCTTTAGTATCCTTGGATGAATGCCATCAGGCCCTATAGCTTTATGAACTCTAATCTTATTCAGCTCCTCCAGGACCCTCTCCTTTGTGAAAGGACCGCTGTTCATCTCCCTCCCCATGTATTTGGTGTCAAGTTGTGGGCCCTGTCCATCCTTTTCCTCAGTAAAGACTGAGCAGTAATATCTATTAAGGACAGATGCCTTTTCCCAGTCCCCCTCCTTATACTCCCCCTTATCCCCTGAGTTTAACAATATCCCCTCTAGACTTTCTTCTGTCACTAACATACCTGTAGAATGTCTTGTCTCCTTTCCTCACGGAGCCAATTTCCTTGGTGTGGGCCTTTGCACTACTTTCCCAGCTTCCTTTAGACAGTTTAGATACTCCTCCCTATCTTTGTCTCTTTGTGTTCTCTTATAATTCTTGAAAGCCAACCTTTTGGCCCTGACCTTCTCTGCTACTGCTTTCGAGAACCAGAGCATTTTTCTCCTCCTTTTGTTTCTCTCCCTAACACATAGGCCTGTTACCTCAATTATTGCCTGTTTGATTAGCGTCCATTTCCCCTATATGCCTTCTTCTGCATCTCTCTGTCAGGGCTTCCTTAACCTTCTCATCCATCTTACCAAAGCTGGCCCCTCTGAAATCTAAGATTTTTGCCTTTGAATGAGTCGCTTGTGTTCCTGTGGCCAAATTGAAGCATACCATGTGATGGTCGCTGGACCCTAACTGTCCTTCGACCTGGAGATCTGTGATTCTTTCACCATTTGTCAACACCAGATCTAGGATTGCCCTGTCTCTGCTCCTTTATAGTACTCCCTCTAACGTACGTACTCAATGTTTCCTTCTCCTCCTCCACTGTCCCCTCAGCTTGGAAGCTTGCCAAAGTCCTTTCCCTCCACAAGGGCCGCGACCCTATCTCCCTCCTCCCTTCATTAGCTAAGAAGCAGGAATCCATTGTCCTGACAAGACTAAATGACTTCCTTACTTGCACATTCTCTCCCTTGTCCAGTCAGAGTTCAGAAAAGGTCATTCCACCACTTCCTCCCTCCTCTGCTTTTCAGACTCCATACTCTCAGTTATGAACCTAGGTCACATTACCTCTGCAATATTTATCGATCTTGCTAAAGCCTTTGATTCCATCTCTCACCACCTCCTCATTAACAAACTCCATGCAATCAGACTATCTACCCCTGTGGTTAATTGATTCAACTCGTATCTCTCTGGCAGGCACCAATCCGTGCAGATTGGCACTGCCTTTCCCCCTCCCCTCCCTAACCTGTCCGGTGTCCCCCAGGGTTCCATACTTTGTCCAGTTCTCTTTTCTCTCTTTATTAATGATCGACCCTCTGCCTGCTCCACTGCTCACATACATATGTATACATATGACACTCATCTACCTATCTGGCCCCTCTGCAGCAGATGTCCAAATCCTCCTCCAATACGACTTTCATGTAGTTACAAATGGTTCCAGGATCACTGCCTCAAAATGAATACTAAAAAAAAAAAACTGTCACCATGACCTTTGACTCAAAGCAAACACTTTCTAGGCTGCCATCTACTCCCTTGATGACCACTCTGTCCAGCAACCCCCTTAGTGTGGTCACCTCCTATAAATACTTGGGAGTTTGGCTTGACCCCATCCCTCAACTACTCATCCCACCTTGACACCCTCCACTCAAGACTTTGCCTCAAATTCGGTACGCTCATCAGGCACAACTGTCTATCCCTCCCAGTCTAATGTGACCTACGAACTAAATGGATCCTCCCCATTATCGACTATGCCAATATAGTCTACAGGTCTGCACCCGCCACCTCCCTTCAATGCCTGTCACTCTGCCTCCAACTCCCCTTTCTTAACTCATCACTGTGATCAATATTCTTCCCTCCCTTCAACAGAGGCATTTAGCCCACTGCCTTACTTTCATTTCTAAGTACTGGTTTGATTCCGTCCAGTCTTATCTTTCCTTTCTTCTCACCCTGGCCTCTACCGCCCCCCCGTGCTCCTGTCTTTCATCATTTTCACCCTCCACCAAGCCCAGACTATGGCCAGTCAGCACGCTTTCTCCTTTCATCTCCCCTCCCCTCAGAACATGCTCCCCACCTCCATTCGTCTCACCCCTTTGTTCCCAGCAATAAAGCGTCTGCTCAGACCATCCTGCAACTGCCCCAAAGTCCTTAACCATTTATGCTGCAGTCCCCTCCCTCCTATTTCAAGATCCCATTAATTTGGGCCAGTCTCTCGGTGCAGCGGTAGCGCTACTGCTTGTGATGCTGGCAACCCAAGTTCGGGAACAAGCCCGTGGAGCTGGAGGATCAGCTGGGAGGGGGGGGGACTGAGCACCCTAGGGGTACTCTCCTCCTCCAGAGAGGGAAGGATGTCGATCCTGCTGTAATGCCACCACCTGGGTGTACATAGGTGGAGGTGCATCAGGGCACCATACGGGAGGGGAGGGCATTGGCTGGGGTCCAGAGAGGCATCATATCTCAGAGTGCGCCTTCTCTATGAACCCCGACTGCCTACATCCTCAGGGGGTACTGGGGAAAGAAAAAGGAAAATTGTCCCACGCTCACCTGCTTATGGGGCTGGCGGGGGGAGGTGCGGATTGGATCGGTCGGAGGCCCGACACGTGGTGCAAGTTGAGGTAGCCCCCCTCCCATGGAGTAATCGGAGGCAGGATGGGGGCCGAGGACCATGCTGGGATATGTACCCCCCCCACCAGGCCCCCAGTGGTGAGCGAAGGGGGCATCAGCAGGCAAAAATATAAATAAAAAAAAGATCCCATTAATTTGAGACTACTCTGTCTTTCCCGTCTACTGTGTGGCAGACTTATATGTGATTCCAGAATGTCCTGCACCTCGTTATTGTAAGTTATCTGTTTAATTGCTCTGATTTTTGTACTGCTCTGTATATAAGCATATATGTATTGTGTTTTATCTTTTTTCCCTGTTCCCCTCCCCCCCCCAGGTCACACCTGGAAAAGAGCTTCGGCTCAGTGTGCCCTTCCCGGTTAACAAATTTTAATTAAATAAAAATGGCCCCTCAGTGCCTTGCATGCCTCTAGCCTGCTGGCAGATGAATATGGCTCACTGGAGCAATGGTGCTACCCCATTTGGGACATGCCATCTCCACTCGGTCCTGTGGACCATATTCCTGCAGGGGGCTGGTGAATGTTGGGCATAGTGCCAGTGTGCTACCCTAACAACTCCACATTCACACAGGCAGCATGCTGTAGTTGGGGCACACTACCTGTATGAACATGGCACCAAGGCCGGCTGTCCGTAATCTCAAGTGCACAGCTAATGGGTGCAGGGCGCAAATGGTCAGCATAAAATATGGGCTGTGTCTTTCAAAATGTAATGCTGGTGGCCCAGTGGCTTGACGGTAGAGCTACTGCCTGCCACCTGGGTTTGGGAATGGACTTGGGTCACCTGGAGGACCAGGTGGCAGAGGATTGAGGATCCCAGGGAGGGACAGTGTGCCACTTCGCTCACAAAGTACAACCAAGTGAAGTCTTGACAGAAGGGCAGCGAGAATGACACGTAGGAAGGGACCTGTAGGTGCCTTCACACGTACGCACACCACAGTCCTAGTGTGGCATGCAGCAGGGGAGCACTACAGTGGAAAAACCCTGGCCAGCAGGATAACAGCCTGGTCCACCAGAGGCCCTGCACGCACTGAGTGGGCACCTCCTCTGACTTCTGGATTGTGCTCTGGGGGGGTGGCCCCCCTTCCCCCATGGGAAATTTGTGGGGGACACTTCGGAGAACCAGGCAAGTCCCAGGGATGGTGGGGTGACAGAGCTAGGTGGACTGAGACCAGATGAGGCTCTGCCAGCTGTGGGAGTATAACCAGATTCTGAAAAAAAAAATGTAATGTGATTTGGCATTATTTTATTAAAAACTCCGTAAACCATAAGTTAAGGAAAACTTACATAGACAATAATGAATTCTCTGTAAACTAAGCTGTCCTGATACTCTTCCTGTGCTGCTGCAGACAGCTAGTAAAGAAAAAAACCTTTTTATATATAGAAAACAGTAAAAATAATCGACGTACTGAGAAAAATGAATCCCTGCAGAGCAGGGACCTGTCTACCAGCTAGGACAGATTGTAACAGACTGAAGGAGACTGGGAAGGGAGTGTGTTTTAAAATTTCTTTCGGGCTGTTACAATCTGTCCCTGCTAGCAGTAGAGGACAGCCCATACCATGCCAACACACAGTAAAAGTTTAGAGAAATGGAGATCATGGATTTGATATTTTATAACATCTGCGCAGGCACTTTGGTTCCTTTTGCAAATTTAGAACACTTTATTTGTGACAGACTGTTTCTTATTCAGCTCTTTAAGGCATTTCTCTCAGTGGGCGACTCCCCTTTGCACCCTGTCATGCTCCCAGCCCCGTGACTCCACTTTGCGCTCTGGCATGCTCCCACGCCAGTTACCCCACTTACCTTCACCAAGGTAAGGGAGGGCATGTGACCAGTGTACCAGGTTCTTCATCCAAGTCGCCAATATCCTCCTAATGCATTTTTTCCCAGAGCATCCTTTGACCCTCTCACTACCCAGAGGCACCATACACAATACCATTCATTGCATTACGTTCGTACAGCAACGGTCAGAATGCCTACCTCCTCAAGAGGGAGCTTGCTCCCCAGTTGTCCGCAAGGGGCCACTGCATTACCGGACCACAGCAAAAACCCTCCCTAGGCTGGGACACACTACCATGGGAAGTGTTCTTTATAGCCCTGGTCGCTTGGCTGCAGGAACCCAAGTCCACCTCCCAGACTCAAGCCACCTGAATGGTGACCAAGTGACAATATCTTAATCGGCTTTGTCCTGATTTTAAGATCCAAAAGTTTTCTGAGCAGTCCAACAGCATGAGGATGAAAAGGATTTGCATCCAACTCTGTGACAAGAATACATTTTATTTTATTGGTTATGCTTTTTGCATACATTTTCTTGCTGTCACTGAATACTTATTACAAAGGTACAAAATCCTTCATTTCAAAAGTAGTTATAAAAAAAAAAAAGATTCCTTTCACAGCTACATTATGCTATCCTTCTTCCCATGCATAAATGCAAGGCTAGTGCAGACAGAACAGTTTATTTACACAGAACCCCTAATGGCCCCTCCAGCTGCAGCTCACCTTGCTTCCAAACAACGAGTATACGCGGAGAACAAGAGTAGATATCCAATCTGGCTACCTCCCAAGGCCCAATCAGCAGCATCTGTTAGCAGAAACAATTTCTTTATACTGTTTCAGTAATAGTGTATTTCTGGCAGAAATGTCAATATATACATTTTATTTTCATTGCATTTCACTCCTGAACCGAGATAATGTACTTCAAATTTTAAAAGTAACTGCTATCTAGCCACGTCCACTCCAAATAAATTAAACCTCTTGGTGTGGGCATATGCTGTTTGCCATCAGAAATGTGCGCTAGCACCCTCCTAATGCATCCACAGTATGAATCCAGTAGGAAAAGTCACAAAGTAACCTCAAGGGGAAGAATTTTTTAAAAGTGCTAGTGATGGCCATCTTTAATGATTTGAGTCATTCATTATAAAATTAGTAATAAAATATGTTTAAAAAAACATCAGAGAGAAATAAAAATAGATTTATGATGCATCTAGGGATATTGGAAATGCATTATTGTTAAAAACCATATGATGAGACTTGCCCGGTGGCGCCGAGGGTTGAGGCGCTGGACGCCACACCTCACTCCATACCGGCAACCTAGGTTCGGGAATGGACTCAATTGCTGGGGACTGGCAGGGGCAGAAAGGGATTGAGCGTCTGTAGGACTGCACTACCTCTCTGGGGAGGGGGGTTTCCAGGTGTCAGCGCTCCGGTGACCTCTAGCGGAGGCTGGGGGATGATGCGCTGGTACCTCACTGAGGGCTGCTGAGTTGGGGCATGGCGCCGGGAGGGAGCCCATGCAGAAGCGTGCACACTCCCCCCTTGGCGTCATTGCACGCCCTTCTCACGCACAAGAAAATCGGGAAATAGGGCACACGGTCACGGCGGCTTGATGGACGTCAAGGGGACACATGGCCTGGGGACTCCACTGTGGCTACTGGATCCTGGTTCGGTGGGGAGTAAGGGGGACTCTCCACCACCCCGCCATAGCAGTGGGGGCTCTCCGGGGCTGTGGCAGACCAGACAGCGGCTGGAGGGGATGGATGCTGGGACGTGAAAGCAGACCGAGGTGCCAGGTAAAAAAGGATGAACAAACAAAAAAAAAAGATGATGAAATGTTTTGCCAACTAACAAATACTGCTGCTTTAATAACCTTGGATATGGGTGCAACAATGGGTCATGGCTAATTTGGGCTATTAGTCAGTGTTATGTTTTTGAAGTGACATGCAAAAATATCTGCTGCATTTTATTGCTATGTGTCGCAGTTCTTGGAATGCAGGCTTGGAATGCATCACTGAAAACTAGTCAAAAACACGCATGGTTGATAAATAGGTCTAATCTTAGCAGTAGCCCACTCGGCTACCACTGGCACCCTTTTTAATAGCCCAATACCATGTATGAACAGTACACTAACCCAATGCAAATAACCAAACCATCCAATGTCTGGGTGTCCAGCGGGCTGTTTGTGCGCTACAATATAATGTGTATGTACCCTCTTGGACTGGTGTACAAACTGTTTAGCCCCACTGTGATCCAGTCTAGTGCACACTGCAATAACCACTCTGACCTAGACCTTCCTAGTTTATACAAAACCTATCAAGCTGGGATTTGCCACCCGTTGATTGGATGAGTTCCCAGCTGTGTGGAGCAACTGCCATCTTAAATCTCATGAGAACTGCCTTGATAACCCAGCAGAGCAGAATTTGCTCCATGTGAATATGGATTCTGCAGCTGGTCGTGCATGGGACAGACAGTAACCCCACCCAACTCTGCAGCACAGCCAATAAGCTCTCTCTCTCTTGCTGTCCCCCAGTGACATCTAATGAATGGTGGAAATGTCACTCTTCGGGGCACCGCAAGCTGGTTTCCAGTAGCTGGAGGGGTCCTCGAGGCACCCAGCATACATTTAGACTCCTGCAGATTCTAAAAGTGAAGGAGGGATTAACCCACAACAGGGTATGGGTTTACTAAGCATTAACGCATTACCTCCAATAGTTTCGTATGAAGTCCAAACTATCCATCGTTTACCTGACACAAAATGGCCACCCAGGTAATAATGAGTTAATCCACGCGGGGGTGGGGTGGTGGAGACATGAGGTGAAGCCAAGTGACGTCATCTACTCAGGCGTGGATTAATGCTCAGTAAACCCATACCCTGGAATGGGTTAATCCTCTTATAACATGGGCAATGCTATGTTAGAGTTTACGTAAAGAAATAGTAAAATAAAGCCCTGTGAACACGCAACTGTGGATATATCAGGGATTAATCAATGGTCAGGTGACCTGTTTGGACAAATCAGAAGACAGTATTTTCGGAACCCATGTTATAAAACTAACCAGAACATCATTTTATTAAAAACAAACAGTTTAGTGATGCTAAATTGTAATTAGCATATAATTGAGATGTAAATTACTACATTTGATAATGAGAACCTTCTGGGGTTTTCACTGAGTCAGAGGCACAATGATCATCCCTACTCTGGAACAAATCTTTACTTTCCAGACAGGTTTGAGTTTTAGTCTTAGAGAAAGTGCCTATGTGCAAACCACAATGGTAAACCTCCATTCTACACTTTTCAAAAAAGTTTCATAAGGTTCCACAGTTTAACACAACCATAAAAAGCAATTATTTTTGTTCTGACTTGCACAGTGAAACATATTACCAGTCTCAACTTCTGACTCTTTCTTCTTGAATGAAACTCTTTGTTCTGGACTGAGGGCAAGCCCTTTGTTGTGGACTGAGGCTCTTTGTTCTGGATTGAGGGCAAGCTCTTTGATCTGGGCTGAGGCTCTTTGTTCTAGACTGAGGCTCTTTGTTCTGGACTGGGGTTCTTTTTTATTTATAAATCACCTCTTTTCCAGCTCCCTATTAAATACACTGCCAGTGGCAGATCGGGGAGGGGTGAAGGGGGCGGCTGCACACTCCTTTGTAACTTACTTGCCTACTGCTGCTGCATTTTACTTTGTTGAAGAAGTCCGATTTATTGATTGTAAGAAAATACACATTCAAAACTATAGATTTTTGTCAGAAATGTAATGAAAAAGGTAACAGCATACAATATAAAGGATAAAAAAAAATACATAGCAACTGTACACCACCTCAGCATCCCCCATTATAAAATCCTGGATCCGACACTGTACACTGCATTGTCTGCAGCACGTGAGCACCTCTTACCAAGTGAAACGTGCCTCATGTCCTACAATGCAACATTCCACATTTTGCCATTAGCCAAGCACTTTCTAGTTAAAACAATAGCACTTAAAAGGGGAACAGTCAGAACTATGAGGTCCCAATTTGCACTTTGTGTGCTGAAACTTTTTTTTTTCTTACTTACGATCTACTATACTGCAGTGAACAGTATCAGACTGATTCTGCTGACTTGGAAGCTGAGATTTTCTGTAACTACAATTCCCAGTCCCCTGCAGTTGACATCAGAGCAGGGCTGCAGCAGTGGGAGATTCAATAGCTTGCAGTGCATGTTACAGTTTTTATAAGGTCTGATCTTTTGTTTGCCAGTCCTGCCGTCCTCCTGGGGCTACATATCGTCACAGAAGACTCTGCATAGCCCCGGGAGAAGAGCAGGACCATCAAACATCTGATCAGAGCTCATAGAAGCTCTAACGTGCACTGTAGGCTACTGAATCTCCCACTGCTGCAGGCCGGCTCTGATGTCAGCTACAGGGATTCTGGGACTTTAACAGAAAATCTCAGCCTGGGGTCAGCAGAATTAGCCTGATACAATCTAGTATATTGCAATAAACAGTAAGTGCAAACATGTTTTTGCACAAAAAGTGCAAATTGGGACGAGCCCCAAACTCGGATGTGGGGCCCTTAGTGCTAACTGTTCCCCTTTAACAGCCAGTTTGAGCATCGCCCAAGTAACACGTGCAGGGCCAATGTCTATGGTTGCCATTGCAATTTTATCAACCCCGAAGAGCCATGGCCCTTTAATTCAGGTCACCTCCCTGGACAAGCAGCACAGCTCCGTCTGCTTGCTGCTACACCTCCAGTGGCATCAGCTGCTGTCTGAGAGGCGGGAACCCTGGCAGGGAGACACAGCCCTTACATATTAAACACCACATCACTGAGGCTCCTGAAGCAGTCCCTGCTGAGCCCAGCTACACAGGCTACTGCAGGGCTACTCACTGTTGGCATCTGACAGTGGCTAGCAAAAGAAGGAGAGGCTGGCTCATGCCATGTAGACAATGATGTCACTGCAGCTGTCGCTTCGGTTCATCTTGACAGCAGGTGAAAAAAAATGTGTAGAAAGTAAACAGATTATTTAAGATGTTGCTCAGCTTTTCAGGGATCTTGTCTTGCACATCCTTAGGGCTCCAGAACTGCTCAGCCTAGTGGTTCATGAGTCCTAAGAATGCACAAGACAACACTCTCGAAAAGCCATCTTAGTGCTCCTTTTATTTATACTGGAGGCCATCTGTTCTTCATGGAGGCTCTTTGCTGTGGGGTTGCCTGAAGTATTTAAAAGAACCCTTCAATGAAGGAAGTCCACTTTTTCTCTTTCAAACTCCTAGCTTGTCTAGCTTGCATTTCTTCTCACAAAGGCACTGTTTGATACTCTGCAGGTGACTTCTGGTTTCTGTAAATGGAGAATGTAAACTCTGCAAAACTTTTAATAAAAATGTATTTAAAAAAAAAAATTATATATATATATGTATATTTATACAACAGGCATGGGTTAAAACTGCTCAGGATATCACTATCTCACTGCCTACTGTGAAGGTAGCAGTGCTATCTTGCAAGTTGAAAGGTCACAATGAAGCAATGGAATACTGAACCAATCAGACAGCAACTTTAACAATGCTGATGACATCACAACAGCCATGCAAAGCACTGAAGCCAACATAAATCAAATATGACATGGGGCAGAGTGGGATAGTAGAAATACCTTTACACAATACCTGACCTCACTTGTCGCTTTGCCTCTTGTGAGGTCAAGTATAGCCTGTGAAGATATTTCCACTATCACACACTCACACGGGACAAGCAACTATACTGTAAACTGGGAGCACCGCAGTGCTTCCATCCCCCTTTAACATCCCTTATAATGAGTTTGGGTGGGTTAAGGTGTTAAAGTGATACGAGATACATCAGTAGCACTCCTCAGGTGTTTATGAGGGAGCCAAACTCCAAGGCTGATAAGCTCCCAGGTGGCAGTGTGTCAGCAGGACTCCAGTTTCCAATAATCATTTATTTTTGTATGCATGGCTTTGATACTATTCTGCTGTGTGAGGAGGAGAAATTCAAAACAAAAAAATAAATCCTTCAGCCAGTTTTTCCGGTTCCACTAAGAATAATGCAGCCATGCTGTCTGCCTCATCAGCTTAGCTTGATCATTTACAGAAATACTCGCCTAAGCATTAAAGGTCACCTGAAGCAGGAAGTATGCTTTTGGCTTCTGCTACATCGCAGAGATTACACAGTCAATGCTTCTAACATAATAACATCACGTAGTACTGTTGTGCCGGAAAGGACTCCGAGGCCATCTTATCTGTTTCTCTTGTTGCACAGCACTGACTATACCCAATCTGAGTGCTGACCCACACTCAAGCTTTAGATACTAGAATATTAACCCCCTACTTGTGCTATGCAACCCTCAATGGCATGCTCCGGAATCCATCTAGTCCTGCTTTGAAAGGCTGAACTGTGCCGACTTCCACAACCTTGCTGGGTAGACTATTCCACAGGTTAACCAATCATGTAAAAAAAAAGCTTTCCGACATTTCCCCTTGTCCTGTGCATATACCCCATCCTCTGCAGTTTGCGTGTATGCCCTCCAGTTCTGCCTGTGCTCACTAGTTCAAACAGCTGTAGTGTATATGCCCTCTCCCTATTCCTTTTAGTATGAAGAATACCATGATCATGTCCCCCTCCTTCAATTCTCATAAACCTGCTGTCACAGCCCCTACAGCTGTGCATTTAAGGACGAACCCCCTCCCCCCAAATCTGCAAAATGCAGTTTTTGGATCCAGCTCAGTCACTGATATTGTGACAGTTCCAATGTGTCCGGATTGGGGGGGGGGGGGGATGACTTTGTACAAGCCATCTTGATTTCCGGATTGTGTGCCAGTAAATTACCAGTTCTGGAAAACAAAAACACAGTGCAAACAGGAATATTAAAACTGTACATTTATTAAGCATGATAAGGACAGACAATACAACGCCCCTGCGCTTCATGGCATCCTCCCGCCATGCAGTTTTTTTTGTTTTCCAGAAGCAATTTGTGACGTTTCACAACGGCATCAGGAATCTAATCTGCAAGCGCACCTGTCTGTGTTTAAAATGATCAGGCAGGTGGAGCTGCTAGCCGTTTTGCTGATGTACGCAACTGCCCCCATGAGTATATTTGGGCTGGAGGAGGAAAAAAAAGAGGCAATAAAGTATACCATTTAGGCCACCAAACTGTGAAACAGGAGACCCAGGTTCAAATCCACACCACCAAGCTGGCCTGGTGGCGCTGAGTGTTAAGCGCTGGACGCCACACCTCGTGCCATGCCAGCAACCAGGTTCGGGAACAAGCCAGGGCTGCTGGGGGTCGGCAGGGGGGAGAGAGAGAAGATCGAGCGTCCAATAGACTGCTCTCCTCTCTCAGGGAGGGATCCAGGGACGGCCCAGCACCGCAGCGGCCCCCGGTGGAGACTGGAGGCACTGCAGTGCTTAGGGCCAGCATCTAAGGGGAAGACGCTGGGCGGCTGCCCTCCGGACGTGGGTGGGAGCATCCACGTCACGGCCTGGGCGGCACTGCATGTCCCACGTCTGGGGCATAAGAAAAAAAAGACCCCTCCAGCCCAGATAGGTGACGGCTTTCACAGTGCCCGCCGCCACATGCCCAACACTGGATCTCTGCCCTTTCGATTTCCTCGCGGACCCTGGACGGAGAGGGCTTCGTGAGGGGAAAGTAATGTCCTTGAGGAGGCAGGATCAGAGTGGGCGGCAGAAGCAGTTGAGGCGAGTTGAACAGCCTAAAAGAGTTCTGGGGACTGGAGCTGCAACAAAAAGAAATTACAAAAAAAAGAATCCACACCACTGGCTCACTGTGTGACCTTAGGCAGATCAGCTGACCTCCATGAAGCAGGACGCCCACTGGAACATTAGGAGTTGCATCTCAGCTGGGCTGCCACAGGTTACTACATTGTGCAAAATAAAAATACAAAACACAGCACTTATCGAAAAAAAGCAGGGGGTTCCCCCGGTGTCATGGCCAAGACTGCCCCAACCACCCCCAGGATACCTGGAAACAAGATATCACAGCTTAGTGTGCCTTTCCTGGTAAAAAAAAAAATCACAAATTAATAAATTATAAAATATAGGGATAGGAGAACTGGTTTGAATTCACATTGAGACATTACTTCCCCCTTGGACTGATCAGGATCAACCGGGTCAAATTCACAGAGGTTGGGATCGCTTAGTGGTCAAACGTTAGCATACTAACTACCCCGGCTGTGGAGTGGACACTGGTGACTGGGTGGCTGGCTGGGGTCCCAGACAGGGGAGGAATGACATTACATTCCACCACCACAGCAACCTCCAATAGAGAGCCGGGGAGCTTGCTTCCCCACCAGAGGTGTGCTGTACACACATGCAAGGCCAGAAATAAACTCTGTGTGGCATCAGATTGATGTGAGGGTCAGAGGTTGTAGTCATCACCAGTACAGCTAGACCCTGCGCCCACTTTGGCTTCATACATTCCAGATTGTGCTCTGGAGGGGAGGGGAGGGCCTCACTCATGGCCCCTCCACGGGGAGAAAGCTATAGCGGAACTACAAGAGTAGGTAAGGGAACTGTTAGGGTTGGCAGGTCACCAGCAGGAGCCTCGGGGAGTTGGGCCCGGGAGACATATGATGCTATATGGGGGAAAAAATTCCTAGAGACTTCATCCAGAATCTGAAGAGTTGCGCACATTCTGTCTAGGAGACACAGGAAAAAACAGGCCACTCACCCAGCAGTATATCATTTTTTATAGTGATTTATTTGAATGCACACACATAGAGGGTTGCTATGACCACCTATGTTTCAGGAAAAAGCCCCTACATCAAGGTCCATGGCTTACCTCTAACTGATGTGTACCAACTCTAGCACAATGTTTATATTTGCCTGTGTGGCTTTTCCAAGGTACCTCGCCAGCTTGTGGTTCCTCTGTGCTATTTCTCAGTTTTTAGAGGGAGCGTCCTCTAAAACCTGAGAAATACAGCATTGGCACCAAGAAACTTACAGAGATACAAGGAAGCCACAAGCTGACAAGATACCCTAGAAAAGTCACACAGGCAAATAGGAAAGCGATGGTGCTTGTGGATTCCAGTTAGAGGTAAGCTACACACCCCGATGAAGGGGCTTTTCCACCAAACACAGGTGGTCATGACAACTCCCTTCCCGAAACTATCTCCAAGATCCCTGGTATTGGCCGCTTCAAAATTGCCCTTCGCCAGCATATTATTGACAGCCGATGTTGTAAATGCCTGTAGCTGCCTCTTGCCTGTCCCCTCTGCCCTATGCCGGTCCCTACTAATCCCCTTTTCAAACCCCCTCGCCCACTGGTCTTTGTATACCTACATATTAGCCTGACATGCTCATTTGTGAATACTGTAACTATTATTGTTTCACCAATGTTATTTACCTACTTAACTTGTGACTTGCTGTCGATTTGAATCTCTTGTTGCTCTTACCTATGTTAGTACCTTCCACAAGTTTAATCCAGAGCAGCCTAAGCTGTCTGCTCTCTCCAAGTGTATATTTCTTTTTATGTATCCAACCTGTTTTGTCATTCCCTGTCCTAACCTCACTTTATTGTTGTCCCCCCTTTTTTGACGAGGTACCTTTGTAAACGAGTCTTTGACTCAAAGGTTGTAAAACTGATCTCTACAATAAATAAAATAAATAAATAAATAAAAACAACCGTCTAAGACTGTGCATTAAAAAAAAAATCAATATAAGAAATGATATACTGCCGGGTGAGTGGCCTATTTTTTTGTGTCTCCTGGACATTCAATATGACTTTCACAAAAAAAGACTGCTCCCTGATTTCATTTTCTACTACACTGCAGTCATGTAGGCTCCCAGATTTTCTATTGTTGGGCTGTCTACATTCTAACATTTTATTCGGCTCAGACATTGACCTGCCCCCAACCCCCAAGGCGGTCTGCATCAGATCAAATTCCCAGAGATCCTGGCTAGCATCCAAACCAGATCCCAGCTGCCTCGATTATCTTTATTGTCTTGTAGCTCTCAGAATCAGGTTTATTGCTGCGTGCCATCCACTCAGTAAGATGTCTCACCTCACCTCGCATGTCCTTCGGGGGTTAACCATCTGGGGGATGTTTTGGCACATACTTCAAAATAGAGGTATAATTGAACCCGTACCAAGCTCATCCCACTGGCAACTAGTCCTTTTTGTAACGCATTGGCGTGAGTGCAGCTCAGACAGCCAGTCTGTGGCAGGCAGTTGTTTCAGACCTTTTCTAAAGGACTAAAGCACTGCATGACTGATGCAATACAAACCCGGCTCTCCTAATCTCTCCCAGTTCTAATCAGAACCACACAAATGTCTCGAAGAGTCTCTTTTACAACAGAGCACGCTGCACCCATTTACATAGTAATAATATGCACATTGCATGTTGACTTCATGTTTGTTTAACTGTTTCCTATGGGAATTGTAAATAATTGATAACAGATTCAACCAATTAGGTTTACTTAGGTGGCAGGGGCCTCAAAGCACAAGCGGTCCTCCTGCACAGTACTAAACAACAGATTGTTCCGCGTTTTCAAGAGGGGGAATTTGCATTTTAGTTTCACAACAAAATCCCAGATGTCATTCGCAGAACTCCATTTTCCAGCATTCCAAAGACATGAGTTAGATGCCATTCTCTTTATTATTATTAAAGCTGGATTTTTCACTAACAGTTCACCTACAGCTGAGGCCGACTCAGAAGTTGAAGTCTGAATACCAAGGTGGTGACATCCTTGTTACTGTAGTAATGCCAAAGATTTATCACAAAGCAGAGCACTAGAAGTTTGGTTCCAGACTGCCTCAGCTGTAGATAAACAGCAAGGGGGCAAAGTTCCTGATTTCATGTAAATGCCCTCAGTATTCTAAAATGTCAAGGAAAAAATACGAAATGTGATTTGTCAGTTACACCTTCACCTGTGATGTGATTCTGCCACAACATCAGGGGTAAAGTCCCAGCACTACAGTTAACTGTATTGTAAGACATTGTACTGTATGCATCTGTTTACATGTCTGCTTACTCAAAAAATCATTTTGAAAACTATTCTAAATAACATTTTTGCTTTTAAATGTTTTAATAGTATATGGTTACGTGCTGCTGTGCGTGGATTTCCATACACTCAAAATCTTTGTGCATGGGCAACAGCTGCTGTGCACAGTTCAAAGGTCACCAAATGTTGCTGTGTATGATTATATCCTGTTAAGCCCCCTCCCCGGCTACATAATTTATCTTTAATATAGTTACTATGAGCAATGAAAGGTAGGTGGAAGGGGAGTGCTTACTACTGCATATAAACAGAAATTTTCACTTTCACATATAGTAAACCTTCATACTATAAAAATAAACCAGAGCAACCATGCCCAACTCAGCTTGCGTTTCCATCTTGGGGATGTCATGACATCATGGACCTCTCAAGCTAAGTCCTTATAATGTCATCCCAACCCCTTGATAGAAACACAGCCTTGATGTGTATAACTGCCAATGCATAATTTTCTCCCTTATGTGTACGAATGAGCTATTTTATAATCACAATAATGCTTTCAGGTTGTGTGTCATGCTGGGATAATGCCATGTTTTATGTGGTTGAAGTCACTTGACCTGCAACCTCATAACCAACCCACCTGAGGCGTGAAGTCATCCCTGTGTGACACACGCCCTGTCAAGCGTTATTGCTTAAATGAAGAACAGAATGGCATGAAATTCAAGTGCCCCCCCCCACCCCAAGAAAGTAGCGCAGCCAAGTTCTGCTGATACCAGCCATGGTTTTGGTGCTACTGGCCAGATCCTTTCCTCTTTAACCCTTGCTGTGCCGTGGACTGATATATCAGTCCAGAATTCCTATATGTTCTAATTCTGTTGGCAGCCTAAAGGTTAATATTTAGTAAATAGTGGATATGCAATGGCCTGACTAAAAATATGCCATTTATCATCATGCGTCAGGGGGCAGAACAACAGCTCCTAAGTGGCAGAGCCACGAGTGAATTATGTAAGTCCTGCCCTCTCACATTTGATAACAGCCAGCATGCTCTAAGCCAGGCCATTGTGTGTCCAGTTTATACATTTTAAATTGTGAAGCTTTTAAATTAGTACTTTTTATGAAGATTTAACGGTTTCTCTTTGATTTCCCTGCTCTGTTTTGAGCGCAGCTGAGGCTAATGGTTGTTCTGCTCTCTCACAGGTTAAGGTTTCCTTTGTGACCTGTCTAAAGTGCAGATAAATGGCTAAATATAAATCCTTCATCTTCATTTTGTTTAAAATGCTTCAGTGGCCAAAATTTATTTTTCATTTGGAAGGCCTTACTCTCACCTACACTGTGTAACTCTGTATAGGATGCTGTATATTAATATAGACCTTGAGGTGGCTCAACACTACAAACACCCCAAAATTCCAGGGGAAATCTTTCTTTAGAACTGCTTCTGCCTGTCCCCCTGGTTACAAACCCTCCAGAGGTATCCAACCCTGCAGGGACTCGGTAGTGCCATGGATAATCAATGGCATGCTTAGGTTTCAAGATCAAATCCGAGGAGGGTGTCACAAGTACAAAGTGTTTGCTGGCCTTAGCGCAACTCATAGGTGAAACTCAAAAGTGGTAAATTTAGGGTGACATTAGGAGGTTCTAGGGCATTGAACCTGTGGAATAGACTACCAGCAGACAGTGGATGTAAAGACAGCACAGCCATCAAGGTAGGCCTGCAGAATGTTCTGATCACAAGAGAATCAAAGTACTCCAGATAGTAGAGTCAAGGGTCTCCCTTAAAAATTAGTACATTTTCATGCAGTATATTTATTGAGGGTTCAGGGCAAAACATAATGGACCTCTAGTCCTTTCTGACCTTAAATAACAATGTTTAGCTCTTGTCAGAAACTGGTCCACAACCCTAATCCACCTGCTGTCAGTAGGCTCCACCACATAAACGCACAGTTGAAAACCACACGGTCAAAAAGCACACTGTGCAGACACCCCAAAAGCATGTGGTCAAAATCCGTGTTACTATAAATAAACTCTAAATCGCACACGCTGTTTTGACTGCATGGTTTTTGACTGCACGTTAATTTTTTCGAGGTATTGATTGCATCTGCTGCTGGTATCTGCTCCATAACCAGGCACCAGAACAAAACATGGCCAGGTACCATGCTAATGATAAGGCTTGTAATCTGAAGCCCCTTTCTCTCTAGATGGGGGCATACATTTGTGGGGAAGGAGCAATGCAGGCCTCTCATACTGCTCGATTAATGCACAATGCCGTAAGTGCTTTTTTGCAGTGACCATCCTTTACGGGGGAGAGACTGAGCCACATGCATGCACATGCGATCCACAAGTGTGCACCAGGCTGTATCCCTGGACATTCCACACGGGCCAGCACAGGCCAGCATTTTACAGAAGGCCCAGCAGTCCCCAGTCTCTTACCCTTTCCTTATGTTCACTGGTAAGACACAACAGCATCAAAGAATGAAAAAAACATTTAACAAACAAACAAACAAACAAGTACAGCAGTCCCAAAAAAAAAACACATAGATCTGAACCACAATTTAAAGACTGCTACATCTTTTCCTACACTGGAAGAAGTCAAATTTTTCCCCCTACCGGGAACATGCACAAGTGTATTTAACACAAAAATACATGGAAACATCTACTCGAATCCTTTTGTAAGGCAGTGGCTAGGCTCCAGTTATTCCATTTGGGATGTATCGGATTCACAAAAAGTACAAATAAAAAACAGGCAACACCCAGCTTTGCAGGTGTGGGAGTAAAAAGTACTTAATTTTTCTGAATAAGTGGTACTTAGAGGCAACATTTGACATTAACATCTCAAACTTGGCCTCTTTTGAGAGCATTTACTTCCACTATGTGGGACCCAGGAATGTATATTGACATCCAGTTTGTGACCTATGGAGGTCTCTGCCTTTCAAGTCCCCTCCCTATAAAAATAACTGAACCCCTGGCAATAGGATTTGATAAGGCGGTTTGATTTCTCCATAGCCTGGGCATCTTCATCACCTGTGCAATTGTTCCATATTATAATGAAGGTGCCATCCTGTTCCTATGGTCCTAGTACAGAGTTCCTCCATCAGTCATCATGGGGATGCCCCAGTGTTCTCAACTCTTTTGGAACTTCATTTCAGGTACCGGGGTTGGGGTGGATTCTAGAGTATCAAAGTGAGTGCAGTTCCCACCTTTCATGGGGCAACAGCCAAGATCAGCGCCCAGCTCACCAGTCAAATGAGTGTACTCATGTCAGCTTTGTTCTCACTGGTCAGCAATACAGATTACAAAGTCACCGCTCCCACCATCACTACACACAAAATATCTGCACTGCTGTCATTGTTTGTTATTGTTATGTGAAATCTTACAGGTTCACTTCCAACTCATATGTAGGGCCTTGCCTGCATTCCAAGGCAGCGTGCCAAGAGACAAAAATATTTTTAAACATTCTAGATTGAAACCTGAATGTCTACAATACTTACGTCTTCAGCAAGAGAGTTAAAAATATTTTCTGTCTCTCCCTCATCTGTGGAATACCCTTCAGCGAGCAGGTACAAAAAAAGTTCAAAGTAGTAAGCCTTTGATCGTTTCTGAGTTTAAGTAGCATAGCCTCTTCAGCGTCACTGAATTAATGCTAATCTCCAAGTAAGCATCCCAACCGAGGATGAATTACAGGAGGCCTACAGAATTTAATTAACCCACCCCCCCCAACCCCCAGCATGATAAACTGATCAGTAGCTATGGGAGCGGCATTCCCACCAGCTAAAAATTGTTCACTCAAGCCAGAACCACACTTCATCCAGCTGATTAGGTTCAGTGCCCCCACCCCCCCCCCAACCCAAATTTTGGAGACTGCTGTGGGCCTGATGGTAAATGCTCATACAGGGAAAGGTTCATTTTGTTGGCTAAGCTGCCCGTTGTCGTTAAACACAGTAGTCAGGAACACAACCCAACTCCCTCATTCCTTTTAAATCCACAGGTTTTAGGAACAGTCAGTGCTTGAATATTTAGTGCCAGTTTAAAAAAAAAAAAAAATCTTGCTGGTGTTTTTGTTTGTGTTCACTTACTGCCACTCACATGTCGAGCTTGAAAACTCCAAAATAGCTGGAGGCTTCACTGGCATAGACCATCGATGGCGATGAGACGGTGACAAAGATCTCATCCCCAGGCTTCAGGTCAAAGAGGCCTCCCTGGTACACGGAGTGCAGGCCATACTCGGCATTGGGTGCCCAGCACTTGGTGCCCACGCCCTTCAGCAGCAGGATGGGCTTCACGTAGGATGTCTTCTTGTGAATACACTGCACCAGCTGGTGGGTGCTGGCATGTGAGGTGTCCCCTGGCCGGATCGGGTATCTGAAGTAGATTTGGGAGTAAATATGGTATTTGCCCTCTTTGGGGATCCTCAGCCTGCCCTCGTGGTACGTCATGTTCTGCAGATGTGACCACATGTTGTTCCTGTCCCAGGAGCGAATGGGATGCCGGCATGACTGATGCAGGTCACTCGCCAACTGAGGGTTGCCTGGATGAACAGAACAGAAGACATGCATTAACCCTATGCACATTGTGAGAAAGACTGCATCTCCGTGTACTGCCTAAACTGACGTTAGTCAACTTCCATTTAAAGCAAGGCTTGGAACACAAGTAAAAGATGTGACTTGACAGAAAGTGGCTGCCAATCACATCTTTTGTTTGTGTTCCAAGCCTTGCTTTAAAAGTGAGTGTGACTAAGATCTGTAGACCCAAGACAACAGAGACCTTTTGTTAAGCGGTTGCCAAGGCTTGAGGATTCAGATGCAACATGCATGCAGATTTCAATACTATCCCTCTCGAGCTTAAACAGTAACATTCTCCCCAAAGCACAGCAAAGGAGAGCTATTTCTGTATTGTTTATGTTTAAAATTCAGAACCATCTCTGCTCTGCTCTGTTCTCCTGACTTAATAAATCAGTATTTTCTAGATACATACCACTGATATTCCTACACCCCCACCCTTATTAGGGGAGACAGTGGGCATGAAGCCAGTACAGTCCTTCAAGGTAAGCCTGGGCAAATTTCAAATTGCCAAGGGAATCAGAGTACCCTGGGTAGTAAAGTGAGTGGCAAATCCCTATAAATGGGATACTTCCAGATCCTGCATCACCCCACCATCTGTAGGTACTTACCATGTCCCCAGCATTTCACACATGGCTTGCCCTCAATGATGAGGGCCTTCAGACTGGGCCATATACCCTCAGAAATGGCAGACTCTGTTGCCAGAGGAGTGCCCAGGTTGGCAGGTGCGGCATCTCTGGGCAATGCAAGGCAGTCATACTGCTGCAGCTGAGGGTTCCGTTTCTCATTGTTGTCCCCTCCCACAGAGGCACTGGCTTATTGCAGGCATGAGCACATCATACATCAGTGCCCACTCCAGCCAACTGGCATCTCCCCCAAAGTCATGTGCACTCTAGCCTGCACTGCCACCTGGGGTCATCAGGTGACGGTCACACAGCAGTACTGTTCCTGCTCTCTCCCTCCCTTCCTTCTCAAAGAAAGCGTCCCATGGGATGCTCACTCCTCCTCTCCCCAGCCAACCCTTCGATGACCCAGGCTTGTTCTCAAACCCGGGTCTACGCTGCGAATGGTAGCGCTACAGTTGTGCCAATGGGATGGCTAGCACTAGTCCCTTCTGATATCCAATCACATTTGCAGCACAAATCCTATGAGAAGCTAGCTGGGGGAGAGACAGCAGAGGGGGTGATAAATAGGGTAAAGTCAGGGGAGAAGGAGGTCATGAGTGGGAGCCACAGGGTTCAGTCCTGGGCCTGGTCCTGTTCCATATGTTCATCAGTGACACAGGAGAAGGAGTACAGGGCAAGATGTGTCTTTCTGCTGATAACACTAAGCTCTGTGGCAGGGTAGACAGCAGGGAAGGGGTCAGGGAGCTACAAAGGGACCTGCAAAGATCAGAGGCGGTCCAGTGTTTGGAAATTAAAATTCAACACCAAAAAGTACAAGCTGATGTACACGGGTAACAAGAACCCCAGAAACGAATGCTGGATGAGAGGGGTTAAGTTGAACACTACCAATGAGAATAGGGACCTGTGAGTCATTGTAACAAGGCCTACAGCAAGGCAGCCAGGATGTTGCAGTGTATCAGGAGGGGGTTTGACAGCGGGAGGAAGGAGGTGATACTGTCCCTCTATAGATCAATGGTGAGGCCACACTGAGAATATTGTGCCCAGTTCTGGAGCCCCCACCTAAGACAAAACAAAGACAGGCTACAGATGGCACAGCACAAGGTAACCAAAATTATTTAGGGCCAGCAGGGAATATCCTACGAAGATCGACTTAAAGCCCTGAACATGTGCTCGCTGTAGACCAGAAGGGAGAGGGGTGAAATGATAAGAGACCTTCAAGTTCCTGAAAGGAATGAACGAGGTAGATTATTGGGAAATATTCAGCAGGACGCGCAAATCAAGAACACAGGGACATGAGTGGAAGCTGGGGGTCAGGAGGGACGTGACAATGTTTTATTTTACAGAGAGAGTGGTTGAGCTGTGGAACAGCCTACCGGAAAAGGTGTTTGGCGCAAGAACCATTAATGGTTTCAGACATGGCTGGGACCAAGTAGAAGGCATAAAGAGCAACTGACACCTTGGGTTAGGCAACTCATGGCAAGGAGTTGCTTAACGTGAGGATCTAAATCATGCAAAGTTTGAAGTTTTTAATGCAGGCACTTTTGAGAAAAGTAAGTTAGATTACCCATGATCTCATATCAGCGTTCAAGAAACCTGCTCAGCTCTCACTGCAGCCCCACCCCTGAAATCAGCGTTTTGATGACGCTAGGTAGGGAAGGGAGCTACATGGCTTCTAATGGCTATAGATAGCTGTCGGGAGCAGCAGCATTCTGTAGATTCACATAGTTTACGTTGTGGGCACTTACACATGTTAAGGGGGGGTAATTTAACATTTATATACCCCTTAACATGTATAAGTGCCTACAACGTAAACTCTGTGAATCTACAGAATGCCGCTGCTCCTAACTGCTATCTATAGCCACTGGAAGCCATGTAGCTCCCTTTCCTACTTAGCATCATAAAAAACGCTGATTTTAGGGGTGAGGCTGCAGTGGGAGCTGAGCGGCATTCCTGAATGTCAATGTGAGACTGCGGGTAATCTAACTTAATTTTCTTAACAGTGCCTGCATTAAAAACGTTATACTTTGTGCGAGTTAGGTCCTGAGGTTAGGCAACTCCTTGCCAGGAGTTGCCTGACCTGAGGGCATACAGGTGTCAGCTACTCTTTAACAGCTGCACAGGAGTAAAGCAGAAAGGCAGGGTGCGGGGGATGAGGGCAATAACCCTGACTAGATATTAGGTTCCAGGGTAGGATAGGGTAAAACAGAGCAAACTGGATGGATCAATGGTCTTTTTCTGCCATTTTCTATTTCTATCCTGAGAGCATGCCTTATGCTACTCAGGCAATCAGAGCCTGCGTGCACTCTGCATGAGAGGCACCTCTTATACAGCAAAGAGGTTCTATCGCACATAGTGTACTGTTACATAGAAACATAGACTTTGACGGCAGATAAGGACTGCTTGGCCCACCTAGTCTGCCCATTTCCCTACCTAGAGGATAAGCTGCAGATCCTATTTAACCAACAGCCTATTTCTTCCTACCCCCCCACAAAAGTTGCCTTATGTCTGTCCCATGCATTCTTGAATTCTCCCACAGTTTTAGACCCCACAACCTCCTCAGGAAGGCTGTTCCATGTGTCCACCACCCTCTCTGTGAAAAAATACTTCCTCACATTGCCCCTGAGCCATCCCCCCTCTATCTTCAAATTGTGTCCCTTGTTCTTGCACATCTCTTTTTCTGAAAGATGCTACCCTCTTGGACTTTGATTCCACTGAGGTACTTAAACATTTCTATCATGTCCTCCCTCTCCCTCCTTTCCTCAAGGGTATACATATTAAGCTCCTTTAGCCTCTCCTCGTATGGCTTCTCTTGCAGACCTTGCACCATGTTAGTTGCTCTCCTCTGAACTGCCTCCATCCTGTCTATGTCCTTGCGGAGATGGGGGCTCCAGAACTGGATGCAGTACTCCAGATGGGGTCTCACCAACTGTCTGTACAGAGGGATAACAACTTCCTATTTTCTGCTGGTGATGCCTCTCCCTATACATCCCAGTATCCCCCTAGCCCTCCCTACCGCCTTCTCACATCGCTTGCCAACCTTAAGGTCATCTGATATGATTACCCCCAGGTCACTTTCCATTTTTGTTGTTGTTACTACCTCCTCCCCCAAATTGTGTAATCTTCCCGTTTTTTTTCCCCCAGGTGCATTACTTTGCACTTCTTTGCATTGAATCCAAGCTGCCATACTTATTTATTTATTTACGAGATTTACCAGATAAGCATACTGAGTGGGAAATCCACTCGTTTCCAGATGTGACCTGGAGTTACATAACATAAAAGTGTTACATTACATTAGGTACAGTAGGCAATGTTGCCGTGAAACAGATGCATAATAGTACATACATCAGGTACAACAGGCACAAAAAGGGAGAGACAGCAGGTCCAGAGATGTTAGAGGCAGGACTTATGCATTTGTTGTTTAGTTACAAGTTTAACGCCGAGTGCGTAATAACAATGGGGTCTGTGACCACAGGCATATCTTACAGTGACCATGGAGAAAGAGGGCAAAAGAGACAGGGACATCAAGGATAATACAGTTGTATGCATAGGTCCTCCGTTAAGTCACATTTAGACACTTCAATTTAGCAGATCTGTCCTGCAGGTTACAGTTGCAAATGTCTGAGAAGTGGGCCTGAAGAAGAGTTGTCAAGGTCCTAGGGGTGGTGGTAGACTGCCTGATTACTGCTGGGAGGTTATTCCAGAGTGTGGGCAGCCTGTATTTGAAAGCTGATTGGCCCTTTGAGGTGTGCATGAAAGGGATTTGTAGTAGTTAAGAGTCTGAGCCCTGCAAAGAGTAGGCCGGGGAGGGTTGGGTTGATAGAGCGGAACTGAGATAGGAGGGGAGTGAGTTTGACCAATGCTTAGCTAAGAGATTAGCGCAGTGGAGCTGTCACCTGGAGTGCAGCCAGGGGAGACTTAGGGCGGCATATAGGTGACAGTGGTGGGTGGTAGGGGGGCATTCTAGGATAAGGCGACAGAAGGAATGAAAAAGGGGTTCCAGGTTGGCTAGGGTGGATGGAGAGGCTGCACCGTAGACCACGTTGCCATAGTCGAAGACTGGGAGAATCATTTTGTATACTAGCTCTCTCCTGACTGGGGTGGTTAGGTGCCCTTTGTTGCGGTAAAGGGCTCCTAATTTCGGGTGCAGTTTTTTCTGGAGGGAGTCTATGTGGACAGAGAAGTCCAAGTGACGATCAAGCCATACCCCCAGATACCTAAAGGAGGTGCAGGATTCCAGGGTGGTTCCGTTCAGCATTTGAAAGGTGGGTAGAGCCGCTAGCCTGGAGATTCTGCGCTGTGTGCTGAATGTTATGGATACAGTTTTCTTAGTATTTAGGACGAGTTGGTTGGAGCTAAGCCAGGTTTGGACAGCGTTAAAATCCTGCTGAAGGGTAGAGTTTAGAGCCTCTTTTGAGGGTCCGGGGGCGTACAGAACAGTGTCGTCCGCATACATTTGAATTGCTGAGTTTGGGCAGGATAGTGGGAGGTCATTTAGGAATATTGAAAAGAGAAGGGGGCCCAGGATGGAGCCCTGGGGGACCCCCATGGTGACTGGGAGCGAGGGGGATACTTGGGTGCCAATTCTGACTAATTGTTTCCTCCCAGAGAGGTAATCTTGGAACCACCTGGTGGCTAGCATCTTGCAGTTTTACGATAAGCTTAGGGTGGGAAATGGTATTGAATGCCTTGGCCAGGTCAATGAATATGGCCGAGGTGAGGAACCCTTTATCCATATCTGAGGCAATATCATTGGTGAGTCTAAGGAGCGCAGATATGGTGGAGTGTGATTTCCGAAAGCCTGACTGGAAGGGGGTGAAAAAGGAGGTGGTGTCAAGGAATTGTGTGAGTTGTGCTAGGGCTATGTTTTCCTGCAGCTTGGCCAGGGTGGGGAGGAGGGAGATAGGGCGGTAGTTCCTGGGCGCTGCTGGGTTGCCCCCCTTTGGCAATGGGATGACTATTGCCTCCTTCCAGGCTGTTGGAATTTGTGCAGAGGAGAAGGAGCGGTTTAGGAGATCAGCAAGGGGAGAGGAAATGGCAGGGGCAGATGGGTACAAGAGTTTAGCGTCCAGGCCGAGTGGGCATTTTCCCTTATTGGGGTCAAGGGAATTTAGGGCGGCTAGGACTTCAGCAGGGGAGACCGGTTTGAAGGAGAATTTGGTGGATGGTGGGGAGTGCAGGTGGTGCGCGTGGGGTTCGGGTTCGGGTGAGAGGATTGATGTTTTTGGCAGTAGAGATTTAGTGCAGTTGGTAAAAAGTGATTGAAATTAGAGGCAACTGCACTTGGTTTGGATATGTTTCTGCCCTGGATGGTAAGGGTAGGGGTAGATGGCTGTATGGGGGAGTGAGCAGGGTTTTAATAGATTTCCAGAAGTTGGAAGGGTGGTTAAGATTGGAAGAGAGGGCCTCACGGAAGAAATTCTTTTTAGCCTGTCTTATGGCTTTGGTGCAATTGTTACGGAGGGTGCGGTACTGTTGCCGTTAAACAGTGGAGCCTGTTTTCCTATGTTTTTTCTAGGCCTGGTCCCTGGCACAACATCTGGAGATAATGTCGACAGAGACCCAGAGGAGGTGGGTTTCCCTTACCCTTTTGCTTCTCATGGGGGCGTGATAGTCCCACACTGCTAGAAATTGCTGTCTGAGCATGTCAAACGCATGATCTAGGGTAGGTGCCAGCTTGATGAATGACCAGTCGGCAGAGGCGAGATCATTTAGCAGGGTGGAGAGGCAGAGGGACTTGTACGACCGCGAGCTGATTGACCTAGGTGGGAGGCTATTTGTGGGTCTGTGCACTTTTCTGATTACATATATCAGGTGGTGGTTGCTCACTGAATCTGGTAGTAGGCCAGCTTTAGAGACCCTGTGTGGGTGGGCTGTGAGAGCGTAATCCAGGAGGGAGTGGTTTTGGGATTTGGTGTTGAGGCAGGTGGGTTCCTCAATCTGTCGTGAGAGGTTAAGGGCTTTGACCCTGCTGCTGAGTTTTCAGCAGCCTTTGTCTAGCCAGTTGTAGTTAAAATCCCCGAGGATGTACAGCTCTCCAGCAGCGGCCAGGTTTTTAAAAGTGGCCAGGAGGTCTATGATGGTATTTTCTGGGGTTGCGGGAGCACAGTATAACCCTGCCATGTACACAGGGGCGGTATGCAGCAGGACAAGTTTGATCATCCTGGTTTCGATAAAAGGGGAGGGGCATGGGAGCTGGACAGGGGTGAATTTGTTCACTTGGGAACTCAAAGCAGCAGGTTGGTTGGACAGAGGCCTGGGTTTATATTCTGTTTTAACTGAAATATTTGAATAGTTTGTAAGTGAAATTAGCTCTATGTGGTAAAAAATTATTACCTTGAATTAGAACTGTTACTTGGGCTGTGATATTATAACTTTGGAGGTTTGGGGACAGTTGTTTGTCAGGGTTAATTAGAGGGAAATTTAAATGTGTTGTTTGCCTGGTGTTTGGTAAGACTTAAATACTGAAAAACCACTGGGGGTTGGGATTGAAAGGCTGAGTATTTCTGTTTTAGGACTGAAATTCGGAGCAACAGCAGCTGGTGGGCCTGTGACATCATACGGTACCTGATGTCTGCTTACACACACTGGACTGTATGTGTTTGTGAGACTTTGGAACTTTATTGGTGGGGCTGAAATTGGATTTGTAAACAACTACAGTCAGTATAGAGATAAACTGTATTCCAGGGAAAGGACTGAGAAAAGGGGGTGTGCCATTATAAACAGAGGGTGATAAACAGGGTGGCCATATTCCACCATGGCAGGCATCTTCGGAAGGGTTGTAGGCTGTACAGGCTGTGGGATGGCAATAATTCTAAATTGGGCCTGGAGAGAGGGAGGCTGCCCACTCTGCAGACAGTTATCTTGTATCAGGAGTGAAGTATATTGGTTAAGGAGTAAGCTGGGGGAGCTGGGGGGTGTCCAAGGATAAGGGGTGTGGATATGGGCAGCAGAAGGGTGGGGCTGAGGGGAGGCTGGGGCAACGCTCTGAAATTACAAGACGTTATGTTACAGCAAGCAGGAGGGGGGATATTAGGGACAGAGGACCCTTACATAGGGAAGTTGATGCTAAGGGGAAAGCGTACGGGGTGAACATTCTGAATACAAAGAGAGTGGAGGGGGAAGAGTCAGGAGGGGCGGTTGTGCGGAAGCCTAAAACAGCAGACTGTGGGAAGGAGCTCTAAGGAGAACAGAGCAAGAGGGAAGAAGAGGGTCAGTTTAGAGGTGCAGTCAGGGGAATCTCGGGTTACTTGATGGAGGCTGACATAGAGTGTCACAATAAATTTGAGCTACTAAGCAACCTAGAGGGGGAGGAAGGGGTTGGTGGAAATGAGAAAACTTATACAGGGGCCGGGGGGAGGAGTCTGATACCCATAGGGCATCACAGACCAGCTATCGAAAGGATAGAAATAGTCCCAGAGGGAGAAGGGGAAACATATATGTTAAGCAAATGGGGAGATGCAACATATTCCAGACATGAGAGAAAAGCATGATTGGAAAAACTGGGAGACAAGGAGGTGGGAGAGGGCCCCCTTCAGCAGGAGGTCAGTACCAAGGATGGGGCCCTAGCTAAAGGGACCCACAAAGAACCTCTGGAGGCAGGGTACTATTACAAGGGGAGGATGGCGGTGTTGGGAAGGAGAAACCATCAGGGCCAGGATAAATGGTTCGGATAAGAGGGTTAAAGGGGCGCCTATTCAGAGGAGTTTGAGTTAAGTGGGCAAAATAGCAAGGAGGCAGAAGGGGAGGGTGACAAGGGGTCTCTAATAAAGCAGGAAGACTCCCACAGAATGAGATCATGAATAAAGGAGGAAGGGGGCTGAGAGGGCATAGTGGAGGTAACCATAAGGATGATGGCGGTGTTAAGGTTCTGTTATTCGGAGACTCGATGATTAGGGTATCCAGTGGAGAGGACGGGGTGGATGCCATAGCCAGGTGAAGGTAGTAGTATCTCTGGGCTGACAGTGCACAGAGCAAAGTTCATAGTGTATGAAATGGTTAGGGATTGTGGAGAAACTGGATTTCCTGGTGCATTTAGGAACTAATGATGTAGAGAATAGCAATTTGGAAATCAAGCAAGGTTCAAGAACTTGCCAGAGTCTGTCGGATAATGGATGCAACATTTCCTTTTCGGAGATATTGCCAGTACCAAAGGCCTCAGTGGAGGAAAAATGAAGCTCACAGAGGTTAATGACTGGCTCAGGAAGTGGGGTGAAGAGAGTGGGTTGGGGGTGTTAGGGAACTGGAATGGAGTTTGGGAGGATAAGGGACTATATGCCAAGGTCAGGTTTCATCTTGCCCATTAGGAAGGAAGTCCTTAAACGGGATGGCTGACTACATACAAGAAAGGTGGGGTTTAAACTTGTGAGGGGGGGAAGGGATAAGGGAGGGGCTGACCAGAAGCCCTCTCCTCCAGATGAGGAGTAGCCTTACGCCCAAGGGAGAGGGAAACAGATTGGGGATGGAGGTTTCAGGAGGAGCAGAGGGAGGATGGAGTATAAGGAATCTGGGTGGGGTTCGACAAAGAGAATCAGGGATAAGGGGTGGGGTTGGTGTTAGTAAATGCCAGGAGCTTGGGAAACAAGTTGCCAGAGTTCCAGAGCCATGCTGTTGGGGGTGGATGTGGCGGCGGTCACGGAAAGCATGGGCCAACAAAACCATGACTGGGACCTAAGCATTTTGGGGTACACTATGCTCAGGAAGAGGATAGAAAGGAGGGCAGAGGGGTGGAGTGGCTATGTTCATTAGAGATGACATAGAAATTGCTAGGGTAGAAGAGGCAGAGGGAAATGTGGAGGCTTATGGGTCACCTTACGATCCTCAGCAGGAAATAAGATCAAGCTGGGTAGTACATAGGCCCCCGGGATGAGTGAGATTCTAGAGGATGGTTTGCTGGACAACATCATTGCCCAGTGTGGACCAAAAGGGGAAGGAGTGGTGTTGATGGGGGACCTTAATATGCCAGGTACAAACTGGGGAACCATGTCCTCTAAGGTGGCCAAGGAGCAGAGGCTGCTGGATGGCTTCCAGGATGTGTTCTTAACACAGCATGTGATGGAGCCACAAGGGAGGGCATGTCCTGGATGGGTTCTGGCAGATGGGGATCTGGTAAGGACATGGTTGACAAGACCCCTGACTGGGACGACCACAATACTGTCTGGTTTCAAATAAGCATGGGGAGGGGGTGAGATCTAGGACACTGGCAGTGGACTTCAGGGAGCAGACTTCATGGGCATGGGAAATATTCTCAAGGATCACTTGAAGGGGTTACCTCAATAGCGAGTGTGGAGAAGGAGATGGGAGGTCATAAAATGGGGACTTCATGAGGCAGTCAGGATCTGCGCTAAGTTGAAGCGTGGGAACAAGGTCACATAAACCATGCTGGTGGTCCAGTGAGGTACAGGTAGCAGTCAGAGAAAAGAAGGCCTACAAAATATAAAACAACAAGAGGGATAGGGATAGGAAATGTACCAGCTACATCTAGAAAAGTCACCCGTATGATGAGGGAGCAAAGTCCAGTAAGAGCAGCGGCTGGCACAGAGGATACATGGAGGGAAAGGGTTCTTCAGTACATTGGGAGGCGGAGAAAAACTAAGGGCCATCTCCAGCAGATTGAGATCAGAAGGAGGGTGGGTGGAAGAAGCGGGACCAGGCAGAGGTATTTAGCAGTACTTTGCCTCTGTGTTCACTAGGGAGGGATGGGATATCTATAAAGCAAGGCACGAAGGGATAGAAACATCAGTAAGGTGGGATCAGGGGAGCAACAAAAATGGAGCAAGAGGGGGAGAGAGGTACCCCAGGGGTGTCACATCTGGGTAAAGATAAAAAGGCCAGTAAGGTGGAGGGGACAGATGATGCTATCTCCACCAAAAGGGTGTGGTTAGCCCTCAAGGCCCTAAAGAAAGACAAATCTCCTGGGCCGGATGGCATTCATCCGAGAGTACTATGGGAATTGGCGGACATACTGGCTGCACCCCTGGCGGAGCTTTCAGCAGGTCACGTGAGACAGGAGGGTACCTAGGGATTGGCGAGAGGCACATGTGGTACCAATCCATAAAGGGGGTGGGGAAGTACCAGGTAACTATAGACCCATCAGTTCGACCTCGGTGGTGGGAAAATTAATGGAGAGTATACTAAAGGAACGATTGGGGTGTACTTGGAGGTGGGAGGTCTGGATGAGTGAGCAACATGGGTTTGTGCCAGGTAGATCATGTCAAACCAACCTTGGAGTTCTATGAATGGGTAACATCAGAACTGGACAGGGGTAAGCCTGTGGATGTATTATTCTTGGACTTCAGCAAGGCGTTTGACTCTGTCTACAATGGTCTGGTGGAGAAACTGATGGGGTTAGGAGTAGGCCCTTTGATGGTCAGATGGATTGAAAACTGGCTAGCTGGGCGCACTCAGAAGTAGTGGTCTATGGGAGCTCTCGAACCCTAGAGAGGTTGGTAGTGGGGTGCCGCAGGAGCTCGGTCCTGGGTCGATCCTGTTTAATGCATATATCGGACATCAGGGAGGGTATAGGGCGTGAAATGAGTCTCTCGGATGACTCCAAGATGGGAGCAGTAATTGAAGGAGAAGAGGGAGGTTGGCCCTGCAAAGGGACCTGGACACCCTGGAAGCTGGGCTCACACATGAAATTAAATTTCAATATCACCAAGTGCAAGGTGTTGCATCTTGGTGGAAGCTCCTAAACACAGGTACACCCTGGGAGGGCGCTGGAGGCCTCAATAGGTGAAAAAGACCTAGGGGTCATGGTGGATGCATGTATGAATAACTCTGAGCAGTGCAGGAGAGTGGCTAGCAAGGCAAACAGGATGTTGGGATGCATCATAAGGATCACCTCTAGGAGCAAGGAAGTGATTCTGCCGCTGTACAATGGACTGGTTAGAACCACACCTTGAGTACTGTGTACAGTACTGGAGACCACACTTGAAAAGGAACATACAGCTCCTAGAGAGGGTACAGAGGAGGCAACAAAAGATGATCACGAGGGCTAGGGTTTGACGTATGAGGACAGACTTAAGGAGCTCTGCCTGTTTTCACTGGAGGAGAGGAGAGGCGGGGGCATGATTGAGGTCTTCAAGTACCTCAAGGGAATAAATAGGGTAAACATGGAGGATCTTTAGACTAAAGCAGGGAGGTATCACCAGAGGGCACAGTTTGAAGTTGGAAGGTGGAAGGGTGAGGGGGGAAAAGAGGAGGAGGTTTTTCACTGAGAGGGTGGTGGACCCTTGGAATGCACTGCCTGGTGAGCTAGTTCAGAGATCCACAGTGGAGGGCTTCAAGAGAGGATGGGACAGACACAGAAAGTGGATGTATCAGATGATGGCCTGTCCCGGGGGGTGGGGATGGATGATGTGTGTTTCTGGAGCACAAGGGATGGGAGGGTCTTGGCACCCAACTAAGGATCTAAAGTTCGAGCAGACTCGATAGACCGTAAGGCCTAATCTGCTGGCAAATAGTATGTTAGTATGAATTGTAGCACGTTGGATATAAACATGGCAATACCCCCACCTTTCTTTTTGCCTATTCTGTCATGCTGTAAGACTGTAGCCGGGCATGGCTACTTCCGAGTCTTTGTGCTGGGGTTTAAGCCAAGTTTTGGACACAACACAGATGTCAGGTTTGAGTGTATGTGTGGTGACTTGCAGCTCCGGGACTTTATTCAGTAGGCTGCGGATATTGAGATGGATTAGGCTAAGCCCCTTTGGCAGTTTTAGATGGGCAGGGTAGGTCTGAGGTCCAGGGTTGGTTTCAACATCACCTGCCAGTAGGAGCACCATGGTGAGGTATTGTAGGGCGGTAGTCCATCTATTTTTTGATTTATATTTGGGGTTGGAGCGACACGGGGAAGTGGAAGAGGTAGCCTTAGCTAGTCTGCTTAGGGCATCTAGACACAGGGTGAAGGACGTCGGGGAGATGGAGGGGCATATGACCCATCCTGGATGCAGTTTGTGTGCAGAGAGCGCTTGGGGGGTATTTAGGGGGCCGGGGGTCGAGACAGAGCTGTAGTTTAAGAGAAACGGGTCATATTGGTGCTGCGAGGTTGGTGGGAGCGACACAAGAGGAGCGGCCATGGGTTAACAAGGCCAAGGTAAACAGGAGCATGATTTTTTTTTTACAATACCAGGCTGAGGAAAATGATAGCGGCCACTACTGGTGAGATCTGATAACCTGCAGATCTGAAAGTGGGCTGATAGGTTTTAGAGAGTCACCTGACCTCTCAGCTTCCTATAAATTGGAGTGTCGACCAAGGGTGGTGGTGGGGGTGGCGGGGTAAGACCTCTGCAGCACAGCTCCAGGAGACTCACTGCAGGGCCACGGCTTTATCTGTCCACAGAAATGGCACCAGGTAGGACAAATAGGCCTCTATTACCTGGTGAGTTGGTAGCTGAATTCGGAGGGAGGGGGTCCTTCACTTTTCAGCTTTCTGGGAGGGTTTGTGTGTCCCTCACGGCCTCGCGGGGATGGCTGGGGAAGGCAGCAGTCCCCTACCCTCTCGGACCCGCTGTGAGGAGAAACGGACAGGTATGAGTTTATATACAGAGCAGGTTAGGTATGTAACTTGATATCAGACACAACTTGGTGTTTAACAGTGATCAGTAGTGCAGTCCACCTTTCGTTGGTCCGGGAGTTTGGTTCCCGGTTATTATGACCCCATAAATTGAATTTAATTGTTTGTGTGTCTCCTTCCCCGTAGTTTAAGACCCCGACCGAAAATTGAGTTTAAGACTCCATTTTTGTGTGCGTCTCCCAACCCTTGTAATTAAAGTTAAAAGTCCCCGTTTATTTGTTCCCGAAATTTTGGCTGAAAAGAAATGAGATTGAGATCCCGGAAGAAGATTCCCGCATAGTAAATACCCCGGGGACTGGAGCAACTTTAAGAAAAGGCTCAGGCCCTTAGTAAAGGGTCTCCTTTGTTAGTTTGAGCCCGAGCTGCTGTGAGCTTGCCTGGAGGGGGTGGGCGATCACTGCAGGTAAGATGGCTGCCGCTACAGGCCGCTTACGAGGCCCTGGTGCTTGCAGCTGCAGCGGAGCAGGGTATAACAAACCAGTTACATTGCTAACAGGTAATCAATATGCAGGTACAATTACAAAAGTGTTTAAAATGAAAAGTGTTTGAAAATGCAGGTTTGCCTACAAGATATCAAGTGTACTCTCGTTACAGCAAAAAAGCCAGCCTACTTCTTAAGGTATCAGCTAAAACGTTTTAAAATACAGGTTATCCTTCTAGATTTCAAGCATACTCTCGTTTACAGCATAAAGCCAGCCTGCTTCTTAAGGAGTCTGGTCTATATGAGAAAAAAAGACAGTGTTCGAGGTGAAAAAAGAGCAATGAACAACAGTCTCCACATGTCTGCCGACCAGACCTCTGCAGCACAGCTCCAGGAGACTCAGTGCAGGGTCACGGTTTTCTCTGTCCACAGAAATGGCACCAGGTAGGACAAATAGGCCTCTATTACCTGGCAAGTCGGTAGCTGACCATTCCTCCAACCTTGTCAAGTCCCTTCTCATCCTTTCCATGCCTCCTTGTGTATCAACCCTGTTGCAGATCTTTGTGTCATCTGCAAAGAGGCATACTTTTCCTTCCAGTCCCTCTGCAATGTCACTTATAAAGACATTAAAAAGGACCGGACCCAGTACTGAACCCTGTGATACCCCACTAGTAACCCATCTTTCTTCAGAGTGGACTCCATTTACAATTACCCTCTGTGTCCTGTTGTTTAGCCAATGTTTTACCCAGGCTACCACCCTGGGACCCACTCCCAGGCTGGTTAATTTGACTACTAATCTTTTGTGTGGGACTGTGTCAAATGCCTTGCTAAAGTCTAGGTAGGCCATGTCCACAGCCCCTCCCTGGTCTACTACTTTGGTCACCCATTCAAAGAAATCAGTTAGATTCATCTGACATGACCTTCCCACTGTGAACCCATGCTGCCTTGAGTCCTGTGCCCCACTGACTTCTAGGTAATCAACAATTCTTTCCTTCAGAAGTGATTCCATCACTTTCCCTACCACTGAGGTCAAACTGACAGGTCTGTAGTTTCCTGCCTCTGTCTTGCTCCCACTTTTGTGAAGGGGAATCACATCTGCCTTCTTCCAGTCCTCAGGTACCACACCACCCTCCCATTATTTGTTATAAAGGGTAGTCAGTGGTGTCACTAGTTCTCTGCTTAATTCTTTTAGAATTCTGGGGTGAATCCCATCTGACCCCATTGCTTTGTCCACCTTCAGTTTTAGGAGTTCTTTCAGAACCCTTTCTTCTGTGAAAGGACTGGGATTGACCCCCCTCTCCAGAGTGCTTCTGTTAATTGGATTAGGCACCTCCCCCACTTCCTCTTTTGTGAATACTGAACAGAAGTATTCATTCAGTATTCCTGCTTCTTCACTGTCACTGTCTGCCCACCCACCATCCATTCTATTCAGCCTCACTATCCCTCCCTTTGTATTTCTATGCTCCCCGATATACCTATAAAAGGTTTTATCCCCTTTCTTAACCGAGTTGGCTATCTTTTCCTCAGTTTGTGCCTTTGCTATTCTGACTACCTTCCCTGCTTACTTCTGCCTTAACTGGTACAGTTCTCTGTCCTGCTCCTTCTGTGTTTCTTCATACTTCCTAAATGCTATCTTTTTCTCCCTAATTTTCACTGCCACTTCTTTTGAGAACCATAGTAGCTTTTTCTTTTGTTTTGATTTGTTTATTTGCTTCACACAAAGGCTTGTTGCCTCTGTGATGGCAGTTTTGATATTTCCCCATTGTTGCTCCACCCCTCCTTCTAGCCTGTTCGCTAGTGCTTTTCTAAAGCACTCTCCTATCTTGCCAAAGTCAGCCCTCCTAAAGTCCAGAACCCTCACTTTTGTAAAGCTTGACTCTGTAGCTGAGTTTATTGTGAACCACACTGTTTGGTGGTTACTTGTTCCCAAATGGCTACCCACTTCTAGATCTGAGATCCTCTCACTGTCCCCATTTGAGAGTACGAGGTCTGAGATTGCTCCCTCATGAGTAGGTTCCAAAAGTAGCTGTCTGAGGCATGCCACCTGAAGGGCATCAAGAATGGCCCTGCTTTTGGATGTGGCTGCAGCAAAGGTGCTCCAGTTAACATCTGGCATATTAAGGTCCCCCATCAACAGTATCTCCCCTTTCTCTGCCATCCTCAGTATGCTTTCTATCATACCCTTGTCCATTCCCTTCCCCTGACATGGGGTCTGTATACAACCCCTGTGCGGACTGTGGTGCCATTTCCAGTCTCTAAGGTGACCCACAGTGCCTCCTCTCCTCTCGGTTTACTCTTTTGTTCAGTTGCTTTTATCTCTTCCCTTACATAGAGAGCTACTCCCCCCCCCCCTTCTGCCCTCCCAATCTCTCCTGTAGGTTGTGTAGCCTGGTATGTTAACATCCCAGTCATGGTTCTCTGTGTACCATGTTTGTGTGACTGCTACAATATCCAGGCATCCCTCTTCCATCAAGGCCACCAGTTCAGGGAGTTTGTTGCCCAGACTATGGGCATTGGTACTCATTACCCTCCATTTCTTGAAGGCCTTACCCCTTTTTGCCCCAGCCCTGACCTTACTGCGTTTGTCACTTTCTCCATTTACCCTGCGCTTCTTCCTGTTGACATCTCTATGCTGGTGTCTACCTCACTTAGTACCCTATTTTTTTTTGGGGGGCACTAGGATTTCCCTGCTCCTTTCCAGTACCTCCCCCCTTGGCTAGTTTAAATGCTTGCCAATTAAGTATTTAAACCTATCACCTAGGATCCTTGTTCTCCTCCTGGACAGATGCAGACCATCACGCCAGTATAGGCCTGCATCCGTCCAGATAATTCAATCCCCAATGAAGCCAATCCCTGAGCTCTGCACCAGTTTTTCAACCACTGATTGAATCCCATGGTGTGGAGCTCCCTAGCCTCATCTGTGCCATAGACAGACATCACCTCCGAGAAGGTTACCGTGTGTGCTATTTGTCTAAGGCCCCTCCCCATCTCCACAAATGCTTCTTGCACTGCTCTGCTCCCTTTCTTAGCCAGGTCATTTGTCCCTAGGCGGACAATGACATCCAGCTCCCTTCCCTGTGCAGCTGCTCCTGTGATCCTGAGGATTCGCTTCTTGTCCCTCCAAGCCATGGCGCCAGGCAGGCACCTTACCTCCCTCTCCCCTTCCTCCCCCAGTTCTACCTTCCTAACAATGGAGTCCCCCACCAGGAGTTGTTTCCTTCCCCTGTGGGGTCCTATGCCACCCTCCTATGAGTCTCCTTTGTGGAGGTTCCCAGCATCCTCCTTGGTCTCCACTGTGGGTGCCTCCATAGAGGAACCACACTTTTGCAGAACGGCATAGAAATTGTGGAGAGGTACAACTGGAGGGATGCACCTCTGTTCCACCACCCTCACCCTCCCTGAGCCCACTGTGGTCCAACTGCTCCTCTTTCTTGGCAACCTCTGAGTCAATGGCAGTGACTCTGGTGGTCCCTGGGTGGGAGAGGAGGTCCCACAAATCCTGGCCAACTCAGCCTGGAGATGAGCAACCTCCTCCCTCAGCTTAGAGAGTTGCCTGCAGATGGGACAACACTGCATCCTCCAGAACATCTTCCAGAAGACTGCTGCTCCACAGCCACTGCACTGCACTACTCCCTTTATGTATTTTTTCTGGTCCCCTGACTGTTTGGAATACTTACTCTTTCCTCTGTTTATTTTCTTTTTTTCTTCCCCCACTTACTTACTGCCTCTGTGCCCTTTTAGCTCCTGATCTTCCTGTTCTAAGACAAGAAGTTCCTATATTTTCAGTAGTCTCCTTACTTGCTCAGAGTCAGATCTCCAGCAGCTGGGGGACAGAACTACTCTTGCCCTTCTAGGATGGTGAGTCTTTAGTGGCTCTGTGATCACTCACTTCCTGCTGCCAAACAGGAAGTTCTGTTGTCGTTAAATCATCTGCCTATAAAAGTAGAACTGGTTAAGAACTGGTTTTGGGAGCGCAATATAATCCCAGTAGAGAAGTTTTAGTTATACCAGTAGCTTCTTCCTCCTGGTGTTCTGTCTGTTCTCTGGCAGAAGCTATCTAGGGCAGTGCTTAAATCTGGTTTTAACCTGGCTCCTTCTAGCTAAGCCACTCCCCCTACTTTGCAAATATTTCTACACTTAGCTAATTTCACAGATAACAATTCCCTTCTGACACCTGTAAGAAGCACCTAGATAAGTACACAGATAACAGATAACAATTTACTTCAACTACCTCTGACACTTTTTTTTTTTTACCCTAAATTGAAGGTCCCAGTACAAGATTTCTAGTTCTTAGTCCCAGTAGAGAAGTTTTAGTTATACCGGTAGTTCCTTCCTCCTGGTGGTCTGTCTGTTATCTGGCAGAAGCTCTGTTGCCATGGAAACTTCTCCCACACTTGGCATTTTTTCTTTTCTACAGAGCTTATTCTCCCACGGGGGCTGACGGGCAAGGCTTTGTCTCTCTCTCTCAGGGCTCCGATCAGAGTATCGTGGAATCTGCCAGTGTTCCCTTATCTGTTTTCTCCATTCCTATTGCTGGGGCATGCATGTCAGCATCTCATGCAGTCAACGTGCTGCAGCTGTAAGAGTCCATGGCACCCTCCTGTCTTTGGCACCCTCAGTCTCGCATACCTCGGCCTCCACCCAGGGGCAGTCATTTAGTGGAGTGCCAAGCCTCCCTCCCCAGGAGAGAGCAGTCCTCTGGACACTCGATCCTCTCCCTCCCCAACCGACCCCCAGCAAACCGCATTCGCCACCAAACACGGGTCGACAGCCTGGCAGGAGATAAGGCACTTGATGCCTCAGCCCACCACACCACTGGGCTGGCTTCACACTCAGCATTTCTCTACTTCAAACCACTGGCGACTAAAATAAAGAGTGTTATTCACCTGCGTTACAGCCATGTTGTTGATTTTCAAACAATCAAAATCCAGTGCGGCAGGGGTTGGGGCTCTGAATGCCATCAATTTCACACCAGTATCAGGATGTGCTCAATCCATGCACATCCCGACCACCTATCTGAATTGGGTCCTTACGGCAGACCAGGCAACTAACACTGGGGCTGCATGTACAAAATGTTTTGGGCATGTATTTTTTCAAATCTCACTTGCCCCAGTGGGCAGGTAATTTGTTTCACTCAAGGAAACCAACTCACCATTTATTTGAGTGTCTGGATCCCTGAGGGTGAGATGAGCTGAGGGCCTGCTGCCTACTTCATGGGAAACCTGGACCTCCGATATGTTCAACTGTGCACTTCTTGCTTCTGTAATGAAAAAAAAAATATCACTCATTTCTCTATTTTTTTTCCTCCCAAATCTAGCTTTGTGTCACCTGATGCTGTCAGTGGGTCACTCCTGCAGTAAATACTACCCAACAGGGGTCAACATAGCACATGGGTCCAGAGAGCGACAGCAACCATCATCTAGACAGGGTAGGGTTTTCTCTCCCCGCTCAGGGGAGCTGCACAGGTACAGCCTCATTGGTCGCAGCTGCACAGAGGAGGAGACAGACATCTTGGGGTCACTGGTACAGCAGGCATAACACCAAGCCACCTCCCCCAATTGAGGAAGCGCTGCCTACAGAAGCCCTTGCCAGCCTTGGAGGCCATCACACAGACTTTCCAGGCTTTCTCCCAAATCCAGTTCACCTGCATGATGGTGCGCCTCACTATCACTGAGGTGACGGGAAGACCTGTTTCTCCATGTTTTAAAGGAGAACAGTCACATGCAGCAGACCCCAGTGTGAAAACCCATGAAAGGTTCTTTTAAATGAGGTATTGAGTTGAGCTGGCCCGTCGGCGCAGCGGTTGGATTTCCGCTTGTGACGCCAGTGACTTGGGTTCAGGAACGAGCTTGGGGCGCTGGAGGGCCGGGGGGGGAGGCAGCTTGGGCGTCCCACGACTGCTCGCTGTCTCCAGGGAGGGTAGGGGTCGCGACCTGGTGCTGAAGCGACCACTGGCGGAGGCCGGTGGTAGAGCAGCACGTCAGGGTCATTAGGGGTGGTGCATGACAGACATTGGCTCTCGCCTTGACGTCTGGATGTCACGCACCTCAAGAAAGCCAGGAAAAATCACTTGCTGGCCTTCAGATAATGGCTCTCTGTTCCTGAGGGCCTCCAGTGCCTTCCCGGCACCTCCTGTTCCCTAGCAGCATCCTGGGCCCTAGAAGTGTGCTGGGGCTATCCTCCTCGGTGCCTTCCAGCTGGGAGAGGGATTCCCGCCCCGTGAAGGATACGGGATATCCGGGGTCGGCTGCGATCAGGGGTGAGAGGAGGGCCTGGCAAGGACAGAAGAGGTCAGGGGGAACTTGGCAAGAGCCCGAAGGAGTGGAGGACCAGCGAGTAAGGGGCGGAAAAAATAGACCATACAAAAAAAAAAAAATGAGGTATTGGGCTTAACTGTAGCTGGAAGAAGTCCTGAGATACAGCTGACTAAATATGTGGTATATCGATACTACATTGCCACCACTGTATGGAACCTGCTGATGTCACAAAGGAACAAGCTGCGCCTAACTACATCAAGTCAAGCACAGCATATTCCTCCATGACATCACAGGGTTCCACATAATAGTGCCAATGTAGTATTGATACACCATCCGGCACAGTTGGTCAGTGATATCTATTATAGATTGTGGGAGCATCATGTGTCACGCCCTGACCAAATCACAGTGCTTCCTTCAGTTGTGCGTGAGGCACTGTTATTGCCGTAATAGTACCTCACACACTCACACTGTAACGGGCTTTCCAATAACTATCATCTGCGCCAGAGAAGTGGATCCCCAAAAAGTTTTTTTTTTTTTAATGGTGCCACGATTTATGATACGTTTATAGGGGCACTAGGAGGGCCTCTTACGGATATAAGAATGTCATCTCTTGCGTCTGTAGGGCACCAGAACTGCTCACCTTCGGTTTGCCGTTCTCTTGCCCTAAGAATGTGCAAGGTGACACTCATCTCCATAGAAAGCCCTCCTAGCGCTCCTGTAAACTTATAAATGAATGTACAAAATGGTCATTTCATTAAAAATTTTTTTATACTTGTTAGCAAGTTGAGCAAAGCTACCTGTTTTCACAAGCAACAAGTCTGGATACATTCAATAAGATAAACAAGACATTACTTACAAAATTAGAAAGTACAATAATATAAAGGACACGTACAAGCAAACCACAATTCCATATCAATAACAGGTACATTCAACAAGAGATTCAGGCAATTGTACCAGCCTACATTTAAAAGATCTGACTGTTCTACAACAGGTAACAGCATCAGGAATAGAATTAAAAAAAGTTGTAGCCCTGAAAGAAAGAGATCTCCTATTGCCCTTTTGAAAAGGGGTATCCTGTAAACATACGCTTTGAGACCTTGTTCCTTGAGAATTTGACAATCTAGTAAATAATGACAACCTTAAAATGTTCCTCTTTGTCTCTCCCCACTTCCTGAATGTGGCTCACCTTCACTCACTAGAGCACTGTGGCAATCCCTGGAAGCAAAGGGGCAGAAATCGTGTTCGCAACTTCCCAAGAGTCACCTTATTATAGTGAGGGATGTTATCCCGCGGTACAAGACACTGTGGCACAGTGATAGCTTCTCATGTTTCCCTCCCAGGAGGTAACAGTGCTGCTCCCTACCCCACAAATTTTTTTTTGTTTTGTTATACAATTTATTTACCTAGGGCAGCCCAGCTGTGGCACAGCATCTCGTTTCCAGTGGCATCCTGCTTCTACTCATTTCTACAGCTGGGTGGGCTGGAGCACTGAGAGGTTAAGTGACTTGCTCAAGGTCGCACAGTGAATATTTGGCTCTAGTAGGGGTAGAACCTGCAATCTTTGGGTTCTCAAGTGGGTGCTCTAACCCCTAGATCACACTGCCTCCTACATTTAGTGGAGGAAAGGGATAATATTTGGACTTCTTTCTGGCAGCCTGATCCCTTTAACATCCCAATGTGATGGCCCAGCTCCAGTGCTCAGATGATCAGTGACAGCATAGCTGATTTAAAATAGGACATTTTTGTTCACTGTCATTTTTAATATTTAAGAAGAGCCTTTTGTTTCAAATCAAGCTTCCATCTAAATAACAAAAGCCCGGTAACTGGGCCAGAGGACCTTAAACAGTTTCACTTGCAGGGAGAGCGGAGGTTATCTACCAGGCTGTTTACTCTCGAGCTGCAGAGGAAGAGTGCACTTTCCCACTGTCCCAAATATTCCCTGAAGCAGGCATCTGAGCTTAACTTTCAGTTTTTGCAACTCTTTCTTGTACACTTGGGTCTAGCTGGCCTTGTTACACATCCCTGATCCACCTGTCTTGTGACTCTTACCAGCACTCTCTGGCCCTTGCTGCCCTCAGCCCACTGAACCTTGCAGCAGGCTCCTGTGTTATTTTATGCAGAGGACGGAGTTGTAAAGGAACCTTACCTCTGTTTACTTTCCTAATAAACTGAAATTCAGGCCACCCTCCTGCATCATCTGACACCCACCAGTCACTCCCTGTTAAATTTCCACAATGACAGTGCCCTCCAGATGGCTATGATCAGTGCCATCAATTTATTTTCCCCCTAAATTTTTAAAGAGACACTGTCATCCCCCTTAGGCCTCAAATTGTCCCTAGTTTAAAAAGCCCATTTTATGATTGTCCACATTCTGTAGGGACTGCTGATGTAGATGGTAGTTTGACTCGGATTCCTTTTTTCATAGAATCATAGAAACTTGATGGCAGGCAAGGACCTCTTGGCCCATCTAGCCTACCCCTTTTCCCTCCCACTATTCCTCCCCCGCCTGCAAGCCCCCATCCCCCACACTGTAACCCCATGTGCTTGTGTCCCATGCTGTCTTGAAGCCAGACACTGTTTCAGATCCCATAACCTCCTCCAGAAGCTTGTTCCATGCCTCCACCACCCTCTCAGTGAAGAACCGTACCATCACATTGCCTCTGTAGTTTCCTCCCTGCAGTCTCAACCCATGCCCTCTCGTTTTAGTGCCTTCCTTCCTGTGAAATAAAATGTCCTGAACACACTCTGTTTATCCCTTTGACATATTTAAAGGTCTCTATCATGTCCCCCCTCTCCATTCTAGTCTCTAATGTGTAGAGTCCCAATTCTCTACACCTCTGTTCGTATCGTTTTTGCCCTTCATCCCCCGAATCATCTTTGTCACTCTTCTCTGTACCCTTTCAAACATATCTATGTCTTTGCTCAGGTATGGCCTCCAGAACTGGGCTCTATACTCGAGGTGCGGCCTTGCCATGGCTTGGTACAGGGGCATCAGGACCTCCCTCCTTCTGTTAGTGCTTCCATTGCCCATACACGCCAGCATCCCGTAAGCAATCCCCACCGCCCTGCTACACTGATTTCTCACCTTAAGGTTATTAGTCACCACTATACGCAGATTCCTCTCCTGCTCCGTAACCCTGACCCCCCCCCAAAGTGTGTACCCTGCCTTCGGGTTCCCATGCCCCAGGTGTATGGCTGCATATTTTTTGATACTGAATTTAAGTTGCCAGGTCTCTGCCCACCCTTCTAGTGCCCTCAGGTCCTGTCTCATGTCTTCAACACCCTCTGCTGAGTCTACCCTAGTGCAGATTTTCGTATCATCTGCAAGGAGGGCCACCCTCCCCTTCAGTCCTACTGATATACTGCTGATGTAGATACTGAAAAGGAGCGGTCCCAGGACTTGCCCCCTTGGGGACACCGCTCATCACCCTCCCTGTCCTGGAGCGCACCCCATTTACTACCACCTTCTGGGTTCTGTCAGTCAACCAGTTATCTACCCATCTAACTATTTTGTCCCCTACTCCCATACTGTCCAGCTTGTTGACCAGTCTTCTGTGGGGTAAGGTGTCGAAAGCCTTGCTGAAGTCCAGGTAGGCTACATCCATCGCCCACCCCCCGGTCGATTACCTGCATCACCCAGTCAAAGAACCTAATCAAATTGGTTTGGCATGATTTCCCTTTTGAGAACCTATGCCGTCTGTCATCCATCAGCCCATTTTCCTCCATGTAGTCAGTCACCCTCTCCCTGATGAGTGCCTCCGTGACCTTCCCCACCACTACTGTGAGACTGATTGGGCAATAGTTTTCCCTCAACTCCCTGCTCCCCCCCCTTGTGTATTGGTACCACGGTCGCCTCCTTCCAGTCCTCTGGCACCCTTTCAGAATCCAGAGACAGGTTGAGCAGCCTCACCAATGGGGCAGCCAGTTCTGCTCTCAGTTCCCGGATCACTCTCGGATGCAACCCTTCCGATCCCATGGCCTTGTCCACCTTCAGCTTGCCAAGCTCCTCCCATACCCTCTTCACACTGAAAGGACTAGTGTCCACCCCTGTGCCCCCGCCCCTCCTCCTTAGCTCTGGCCCCCTACCCTCTCCCTCATTCGTAAATACTGAGCAAAAGTACCTATTTAGTTCTTCTGTTTTCTTCCCTGTCCTCTTCCAATGGCTTCCCACCCTCGCTCCACAGCCTTGTGACCCCCCGTCCAGTCTTCCTCCTTTCTCCAACCTACCTAAAGAATGTTTTGTCCCCTCTCCTGGCCTGTTTTGCTGTTCTTTCCTCAGTGCTAGCCTTTGCGCCCTCCTTATTACCTTCCCTGCTAGCTTCCTCATTTCCCTATAAACCTCTTTGTCTCCTTCCTTTTGTGTTCTCTTGTATTCCCTGAAAGCCCTCCTCCTAGCCCCGACCACTCTCACGACTTCCTTAGTCAACCAGAGTGGTCTCCTGCACCTTGTACCCTTCCTAAACTTCCTAATACATATATGCATGGCCTCCCTCACCCAGTCCCTAATAGCGCCCCATAACTCCTCCACATCGTTCATCTTTTCCATATCCTCCATCCCCTCCCTCACTATCCTTCTCAGCATGTCAAAGTCTGTGCACTTGAAGTCCAGCACTGCTGTGTTTGTGCAGTGCGCCTCCCTCCCTGCTCTCACCTTGAAACGGACAGTCCTGTGGTCACAGTTTCCCAGCTTCTCCCCCCTACCACCACCTCCTCCTCCACACTTTTCCCCATTCATTAAGATTACGTCCAATAGGTTGTTTCCCCTAGTTGGCTCTGTGACCAACTGCTGCAGGAACACTCCCTGTAATGTCTCCAGAATCCCTCTGCTTCCTGCAGAGGCCGCCTCTGGGATGGACCAGTCTATGTCAGGGACGTTCAGGTCCCCCACCAGAAGCATTTACCCCTTGAGAGTCATCCTCTTGATTGCCTGTGACATCATCCTGTTCTGTTCTTCTCCTTGCGTTGGTGGCCTGTAGACTACCCCTAGTCTCAAGGATTCCCCTGTCCTTCTACTCAGTGTTACCCAAAGTAGTTCAGTTTCCCCGTCCCCCTCCTGCCCCTCTGTAACCATTATGTCCTCCCCGATGTATAGTGCCACCCCCCTTCTTGTCTCTCCTGTCCCTCCTGAACAATCTGTCGCCAGGGATAGCCATCTCCCATGTGTGATAGTTGGTCCACCACGTTTCCATGATTGCAATTATGTCCAGTCCTTCATGCACAAAGTTCCTCCATCTTATCTGCTACACTCCTGGCGTTGACCACTAAACCCCTCCACCATAGCTCTCATTCCCTTCTCCTGCATAAGGGCATGCCAGAACCTAGAATCTCATTTTACAAGTGAAAAAGACTGCCCACGCTACTGGTATTATGACATAAAAACAGGTTTGTTTACAGTCCTTGATTAATTTTCACTACAGCTTTACTGGACTTGGGAACACCCCCAACACAGTCTTGCCACTAAAGATGCAGTGAGAGGAAAGAAGACTACTGCATCATGAGTGACCGTACTGTTTGAGGGTGCTTCCTGATGTCCAAGAAGCATGCAATAAGAGTAGATCAAGGATATGAAAGAAACCAGGGTTGACTTCTGGTGGAGACGTGGCGTGAACAGCGCAAGGCTCAGAGCTCTCCCACTGCACACTCAAGAACTGACCTCCCAACTACATAAAACCAACAATTTTCTTCTAAATATTTTACCGGTTCCACATCGGGAGGTAATCCAACTCAACAACCCCCTGGGGGGATGCCTCGACATTCCTCAAAGAATCGCTTCCAGCCTTTCTCCGATCTTGTCAGAGAGGACGAAAACACCACTTACGACATAGACTCCTCACTGAAGGCTCCCACTCCAGCTGCCTACAAGAAACTCAAGGGAGACCAGAAAACCAGCGACAGCATGCAGACAGATACTATCCTTAAGGCGATCTCCGATTTTAGAGCCAAAATGAGGGACTCGATAAAAGACCTCCACTCAGACCTGGGCGATCTGCAGATCCGCATGAACGAGGCCGATTCCCATATTACAGAAAACACGCACTGGATTGAGGTGCTGGAGAAAGCCTGGCGATCTTTGGCAGAAGAGCAGCTCCATTCCTCCCTTCATCTAGAGGACACTGAAAACAGGGGGAGGCGGAAAAATATTCACCTGTTCGGCCTTCCGGAGGGTGAGGAGGGCACAGATTCCACTGCTTTTAACGACTACCTCCTCCATACTTCTGGACTTGGACCCAGACCACCATCTCGATATAGAGCGCGCTCATCGAATGCTGGGGCCAAAACCCACCACACCAGATGCCAGGCCCAGATCGTTTGTTATACGCTTCCAAAGTTACAACCAGAAAGAGCAATCATTACTGAAGGCATGGCGCCAGCAGAAAATAATGTATGGCAACAGCCATTTAATATTCAATTATCATTTTGCTCCTGCTACACAGCGAATGCCAAGAGAATATGCTCCATTGTTTCTCCAGCTCAGGGCCCCAAAACTCAAATTCCAAATGCCCTATCCTGCTAAATTGGTGATACAGTTTCCCAATGGGCCAGTAACATACAATTCACCCACAGATGCAAGGTCTGACCTTGAGTCGAGAGGGATTATCTCTGACAAGAGTACCAAGCAGTCATCTCAAAGGTCCTCCGAGTCACTGAATGCAGGACAACCTGATCTACAACAGCAAGAAATGGACTCTGACCCTTTGCTAGAGGATCTCCTTCACAAAATGAGGAAATACCGCAATCCAACCTAGCAAACTTGGAGGCTTCTATATTTTATTACTGCTTGCTTTGGTTGGAGAGCAGGTTAGTGTGCGCGGTGGGGGTGGGGAGGAGGCAAGATAACGCTTGTGGCGGGGTTGAGAGCACCCCCTAGTACCCTGGTATAAACACTGAATAATTAATATCTAACTTAAGTTTTATGTTAAGCCTCTATCAGTCTGGCTTTATAGGGTCTGGGTGCTTATTTAGGGGCTCTGCTTTCCTTATTTTCCCCCGTTTGTGCTCCCCTCGCTGCCTCCTGCTTGGCCCCTTGGTGATGGACCTCTTTAGCTGGGGGCTGTTGAGGGTCTGGCTTCTTGAAGCCCTCACCATTCTGCAGGCCCCTTTGAGAGCCCCGGGAGTGCCTCTCTAGGGTTCAGGTTCTCTCCCACGACATCAGGGGAGTGTGGTGATCATTCCGTACCAGACAGAGTGACTGTTTGCCACAGAGTGACTTTGGTTTAGCCCCACGGCTCCCGGGGGTTCTACTGAAAGGGGTTTTATGTTCATTTCAGAATTCTGAGGAGGGGTGATGTTGACAATCTGAGGGGTGGCCTACATAGATAATGTGAGGTAAGGAGGTGATTTTTTATATATTATGTATGCATTTTTCTTTTTTTTTTTCCTGCACCAAATGGGGAACTATATTAATGTGTGTGTGTGTGGGGGGGGGGGGCTCTGCCACACTCTCTTGGTTCTTGTAGAGTCAACGCTGTCCCATGCCTTCACCACATACAGAACAGCTAATTACCATCTTGCTGTTCCTTTGGGGGGTTTCTACCCCCCCAAAGGTGGGCTGATACCCAGAATTCATGGGCAGACTCCCACTTTCCCCCGAGAGGGGAAATGTTTTTTCTCTCCTGGGATCCGGGTTGGAGATATGTTTTTCTCCCCCAAGGGTGGAAGCAATCTTGTATGTAGTTTCTTTCCTGACTGGGGAGACAGGCAACGGGATGAGATTTAGTCTACAATTTCACCCTCAAGCCTCTCACTCATGAAGAGATTTTGCTTGAATTACAGTTATAATTAATGTGCATTTCTCCTGGTTTGATATTTGTTGGGTATTTTTATTCCCAAGAATTTTGATCCAATTGGGGGCCAGGTCTGATACCCCTTAACATTAATCATTTTAGAACCGACCCAGTTTTGGGTGTTGTCTACCATGTTTTGGAATAGTTGGTATTTGAAAAATGGCGACGCAGTGTGATACTATGAGGGCAAGCAAATATGTTGGAACTTTACTTATCGGTGGGGGCAGTGCCCTCGGCGGGGGTGGGGTGGGGGTGGGAGCACTGGAAATTTTCTGGTGGCCCTATGCACTGGAGTCTACTGCTTTAGGTCCTCAGGAACGACCTAGTCACAAGGGCTTATTTTTTATGATTTCTGTATATCAAGGCCATGCTTCCTTCCATGTCTGGGGACCTCCCCATCTCGATCTTTTAATTTCGTGTTTTGGAGATGGATACTGTATCGGTTAAAATTTATTCCCAGAATGTGAATGGACTACATGCCCCTATTAAACGCTCATGAGTCATGCAACATTTAGGTAAGCAGGGCTCTGACCTTTACTTTTTACAGGAAACTCATTTGTCCCCAGGAGAACATAACAAACTTCATTGGGGTCATCAGTACCAGGTGATAGCATCCTCTCATCCCAGTGGATGCAAGAGGGGTGCAGCCATTCTTATACCCTCTTCTACTCCACTAGAAGTTCTGGACAAATACATGGATCCACAGGGTAGATATGTTATTATCAGGGGGATCCTGTACTCCCAAACCATCACATTGGTTAATGCTTACCTTCCCCCTCAATCTTCTCTCCTTGTGGTACTCACCTTCCTTCGTAAGGGAACTGATGTGCTTCAGGGCATACTCATCATGGGGGTGATTTTAACGTAGCTTTGGCTCCACATCTTGATTCTTCTAACCCCAAGACCCACAGGTTCTCTAACTTGGCCCGGTATTTCAAAAGTAACCTAGCATATCTGGGAATTGAGGAGATTGTTCCCATCGACACAAGAGTACACCTTTTTCTCTGGGAGGCACCGAACTTACTCCAGGCTCGACTATTTTTTTTTTTATTACTTGTGAGCATTTTACCTTGGTCCATGACATACTGATAGAGCCTAGAGTTCTATCAGATCACAACCCCCTAGTCCTTAAACTGAACCTGGGTAAACCCCAAAAATTTTAACTCTGGCGGTTTTTAGACTTCATCTGCAAACGTATCCCACAGGCAATTCAAGAAAATCTTTCCCCTGAAATTTCTGATCCAATCCAATGGGATGCCCTAAAAGCCATACTTCACAGGGGATTATAGCCTATGCCTCTAGTAGGACGAGGAAAATGGAGGCTAATTACAACTACCTGACAGAGCAACTCCATTCATATCAGTTGTTATACAGAGAGGGGGGCAGGGAATTACAATGGAAAATAAGAACCATAAAACAAGAAATTCAGAAGATTTTAGATTATAGAACCCTTCAAAATGTAAACTATTTGAGACAAAGCAATTATGACAGGGGGTGGGCAGGGATCCCATTTGTTGGCCCGTAGGCTGAGAACACACAAACAAAGTGTCAGACCATACTAAAAATACAGGTTACTCACCTGTAACAGGAGTTTTAGGAATGGTATATGTTGTTCATCCACACTGTCTGGCAGGTTCCTTGCCACTTTAAATCTTGCCGGAAGGTCTTCAAGCTGGCTCCTCCCACCCACCTGGGTGGTAAAACTCTTAGCTCCGCCCCATGACGCCAGATCTAGCCCGCTGGAAGCCAGGCGTGTGTCGGGCCGGGAGGTTCGGTAGGATGAACAACATATACCATTCCTAGAACTCCTGTTACAGGTGAGTAACCTGTATTTCTAGGGACATGGATATGTTGTTCATCCACACTGTCTGGCAGACTCCTAGCAGTTCTCCGCCGAGGAGGGAAGCAAGGCGACACCCTCTACTTAGGGAATAAAGACTGGAGAACTGAGGGCCCCAAAACCAGCATCCCGCAGTGACTCAAGGTCTCGATGTGGTAGTGGGTAATGAAGGTGCGCTGACTTCAGGTAGCAGCCCTGCAGATTTCCTGGATAGGGACATCCCTGGAAGCAGCCACCGATGCAGTGGTATGGCAGGTAGAATGAGCTCTTACCCCTCTGGGAAGCTCCATGCCCGCCAACCTATAGCAGAGATCTATGCAGGAGGTGACCCACCTGCCTATCGTCTGCTTGGCTGCAGGTCTGCCAGGTGCGGCTTCAGCGTAGGTGACAAACAGCTGGCGAACCACTCCCCAACTTCAGCCATCCACTCCTTGTAATAAGTGAGTGCTCTTTAAGTATGAAGCCTATATTCAGCCTCCGAGGTGTGATTGGGGTAGAACACCGGCAGAGTCAACACCTGGTTAAGGTGAAACTCCGACACCACCTTCGGAAGGAATTTCGGGTTGGGGCGCAGGACAACCTTGTCCCTGTGGAAGACCAGATAAGGAGACTCGATAGAAAGCGCCTGGAGCTCTCCCATCCTTCTGGCTGACGTGATAGCCACCAAGAAGGCGGTCTTCCATGACAAGTGAGAGATGTCACACCTGTGCATTGGTTCGAATGGCTTGCCCATGAGCTTAGCCAATACCAGGTAGATCCCATGGAGGTGGAGGTTCTCGCACGGAGGAATATGTGATCAAGGCCTTTGAAACAGCGCCCGACCACCTTCTCCTGGCGCTAACCGACTGCTTCCCGCCCACGCCTGTAAGGCAGAGATGGCTGCCAGGTGCACCTTATGGCCGTCGACCGAAGCCCTTGCTGAGAAAGGGACCACAGGTAGTCCAGAATGCTTGCCAAGGAACAGGAGGAAGGGTCCAGGCCCTTGCCCCGACACCAAATGGAGAATCTCTTCCATTTAAAGGCTAGGCATTTTCTGGTCGACTCCTTACGGGACGCCTCAACAACGTTGAGGACCTCGTCGGAAAGACCCAAGGCCTGGAACTCTAGCCACTCAGTAACCAGGCCGTCAGGTGCAGGGATTGAAGGTCCGGATGGAATACCTTCCCCTGACTGACTGAGATCAGGTCCGGGCAGGCTGGAAGCCATCTCGGGAGCCTGGAGCTGAGACTGAGGAGATCTGGATACCAGAACTGGCGGGGCCAGTCTGGGGCTACCAGAATCACCTGCGCCTTGTCCCTCCTCGCCTTGAGAAGCACCTTGTGGATCAAGGGAAATGGGGGAAAGGCGTAGAAGAGGCCCGGGGTCCATGGCCTCGAGAAGGCATCCCCCTGCAGTGAGCCCTGCTGAGGGGGGCAGACATGAAACAGTCTCAGCTTCGCAGTCTCCCTGGAGGAAAGCAGATCCACCTGAGGCATGCCCCAGTGGGAGAACAGATCTTGTACTACCTCCGGCAGGAGAGACCACTTGTGGGACGCAGCCCCTATCCGGCTTAGGGCATCAGCCAGAATGTTGGAGGCTCCTGCCACATGGATGGCAAGGAGATCCGCCTCCAGACTGCGCACGAGGGACAAAATGTGGAGAGCTTCCCTGCACAGAGGCATGGAGCGCGTCCCACCCTGGTGGTTTAGGTAGTACATGGTTGTGGTATTGTCCGTCTGGACCTGGACCACTTGACCCCGTACAAATGGAGGAAAGGCGGTGAGGGCTAGATGAACCGCTTAAAGCTCCAGCAGGTTGATGTGGCATCGGGACTCCCGAGGGGACCAGAGGCCGTGCGCTCTGTGCTCCCCCAGATGGGCACCCCAACCCATCAGAGAGGCATCAATCGATAGAGAGACTGTCGGCTCGGGGCAGACAAATGGGATGCCCTCCTGCAGATGAGCTGGAACGGTCCACCAATGGAGAGCGTTCCACATCCCCTGGGTCACTGTCACTAGCTGATCCAAAGGATCGGAGTGCTGTGACCATTGGCTGGCCAGTCCCCATTGTAGGGGACGCATGTACCAACGGGCCCAACGGACCATGCTGGTGCAGGCTGCCATAAGGCCCAGGAGGTGCAGGAAGTCCCGGGCAGGGCGCAATTGCCCAACCTGAAATGATTGGGCAAAGGAGGAAAGAACCTCGTCCCTGTCCACCGGGAGCCATGCTCTGGCTCGCAGAGAGTCGAGCTCTGCCCCAATAAACTGTATCACCTGCTTTGGCATGAGTTCCGACTTGGCCTCGTTGATAAGGAGGCCAACTTGAGAGCAAACCTGGAGGGCCAGATCCCTGGACCGCTCCACCTCCATTCTGGAGGAGGCCGCAATCAGCCAGTTGTCCAGGTAGGGGTACACCCAGACCCTTCGGCACCTCAGGAATGCTGTCACCACTGCCATGCATTTGGTGAAGCCCTGGGAGCTAGAGAAAGGCCGAAGGGCATGGCCCAGAACTCGTAGAGAGGACCCCTCTGCCCTGAAGCGGAGGAATCTCTGGTGGGACGGATGGATTGGGACGTGAAAGAACGCGTCCTGGAGGTCCAGAGAACAGAACCACACGCCTCGTTCCAAGGAAGGAATGATCCGAGCCAGAGTGACCATCCTGAAGGTTCGAGACCTTAGGAACCTGTTCAGGTCATGCAGGTCTAGAATGGGGCGCCAGCCCCCCCATCCGTTTCAGGACCAGGAAGTATCTGGACACAAACCCTGGGTCTGGTGGAGGTCCACCACCTTCCTGATCACCTCCTTTTCGGGGCAGAGGCAATGTCGGCTCGACAAGCGACAAGGAGGCTGCGGACCCCGTAGCCCCCTGCGGGGCAATGGCTCGGAAGGGCGGGGCCTGCTCGAACTCCAGAGGCAGGCCCTTTCCTACCACTTCCAACACCCAGCGGTCCGTGGTGATAGTGGACCAGGCAGAAAGGAAGTGGTGGAGCCGCCCTCCCCACGGGGGGAACTCAGGGGGGAGCGACAAGGCTGGGGGTGACACTCCTCAACCCGTCACTGGGCAGGCTTGGAGGAAGGACCGGCTGAGGGACCTCCTGGGCATTTTCCTCCCTGCTTCCTGTTAGAGGAAGCCGCAGGCTTGGCTTTGGGGTGCCAAGCGCGAGCCTGCTGGCCCTGATGCTGGTGTTGCTGGGCCAGACGTGCTGCAGGCGCAGAAGGGCGAAAGGACTTATGTTGCTGACGACGGCCCTTGTCCTTCTGGGCGGAGGTGACCGAGTCCAGGGTAGCGTTGGACTTTTCGATCCGCTGGGGGTGGCCTTCCATTCCAGGGCCGAACAGGTCAGTCCCCAAGAAGGGGACATCTGCCAATTTGTGCTGGGTATCCACCGTGAAGGTGGATATCCTCAGCCATACTCTGCGGCACATGGCCACTGCGCCCGCTACTGATCGGGCACAGGAGTCTTTAGAGCCATTTGGAGCTGCTGTTTCACCACTGCCCTTCCCTGATCCCGCACCTGTTTGACCGTAGTCTGCAGGTCGGCCGGGAGATGAGGGATCATCTCATCCAGGGAGCCCGTGAGGGCGTGGGAGAAGTGTGCCATCAGCATGGCCGAGCTGGCCTGATGGAGACCGAGGAAGGACGCAGCATACACCTTGCGCCCGGCATAGTCCAGCTTTTTGGACTCCTTGTTGGGGGGCTTATCCACATCCCTAGCATTCCCAGAACGCCGGAAAACGCTAACGGTGACCAACCCCTCCACAGAGGGGTGCTCCGAAAAAACGGACAAAGAGCCGGTAGGGACCGCATACTTCCTGGCCACCCTGGCCAAAGGCACAGGACAGGAAGCCGGCCACTGCCAGAGCTCCAAGGCTGGGACAACAGTGGCTTCAGCCACCGGAAAGACCTCCGTGGGCGAATCCCCTCGGTCCAGTATCTCCGTGAGGGGATACTTGGCCCACTTGGATACAGGCTCGAGCTGCATCCCAGTGGACTCCGAGATGAGCCGAAGCAGACCCATGAACGACGATGGGCTCTCGTCCATCGACTGCCCCCTGGAGGACTCCAGGTCAAGGGGCCTGGAAAACAGGGAGGAGTCATCGTCAGACTCCGAGGAGTCTGCGAAGAGCTGCCTGGGGTCTGAGCCACCCTCCACCTGCAGAGGGACGGTCGGGAGTGAGGGTGACCGACAACTGGTGGGGCAGACCCTGACCCAACCGAGAGACTTTGGTCAGCGCCCCCGATTTCGGTTGTGGAGGCGGAGGTTCCACCACAATCGGTGGGGCAGCTGGTTTCGGCCGAACAAGCGGCCCAGGCTTGGGCACCTCGACTACCACGAGGGTTTTTTTCGGCCTTTCGGGTGACAGCCACTTAATGGCCGGGGAAGGCGACGGCGTCAGCTTGTTCCTGGAGAAAAGGAGCTGCTGCCACATTAAGTCCTTGTAACATCGACGTAATTTGCGCCGAAGCCTCTCCTCTTCCGAGCATGAAGACGAGGATGAGCGGCGCCACTGTTTTCCTCGGTGCCGAGACCGAGACCGCCGATGTCGGGCGGATCGACTGGACGAGCGGGTCGAGACCGAGCCCTCGGTGTTCGAGGTGGGTCTGGGAGGGAGCGGGGACACCCGTTCCTCCCTCGGCTCGGGAGCCTTGACCGGGGACTCCAGCACAGGAGGCGGAGGCAAGTCCTCGGTTTCCACCAGGGGAACCCATGATGAAGGGTTGTCGGCTTCACAGTCGACAGCCCGTCCGACAGGTCGAGAAAAATCTCGACCGCGTCAACAGGTGTCTCGGCCGGCTACCTGACGGGGACACCGTGAAGCCAGCAGCCTTAGCCGCAACCTCGACTGAAGTCGAGTGTCGACTGTCCGGGGAAGGGGACCTCTCCTGCTCCCACGAACATCGACGGTGGGACTTACCCTTCCAGTCCTTCTTTCTTGACCGAGAAGAGTGTCCCAATGGCCCCTCTCCCTTTGTGGAAAGGGATTGGCAAAGCTCCTTTAAAGAAGCTGTGTAGGAGGATCCCAGAGAGAGTGAGAGGATGAGGATGCGGCCTAAGCCGCCTCCTCCTCGAGGGCGATCGTCTGCTCGAGTTGCTCAGCCGAGCCAGCCGCCGTGGACACCGCCCAATGGGCCTCCTTAGACTTCACCGGCGGGTAGCGCTTCTCGGGGCGCCCAAGTTGTAACCGGGCAGCGCGGTCTTCAGGGCGTTGGCGAGGCGATCTACACAACTGTAGGCCTACGGGTTGTGATCAGGCCCGAGGCAGTGACGCACATGGACTGCGGGTCCGTCTTGACATCTTCTGACATCCGCATGGGCACCACCAAAACCGGAGTTTGATTTTGTCCATCGCAGCCGCGAGGGAATAATTTGACCAAGTCTTGAGAATTTAAAACTATTTTCAGGTGAACCAAGAATTAGGATCCAGTCTTCATAGAGCGTTAAGGAGGAACCTGAGCTTCAAGCGGTAAGGAAGATCTGGCGCCATGGGGCAGAGCCGAGAGTTTTACCACCTGGGTGGGTGGGAGGAGCCAGCTTGAAGACCTTCTGGCAAGATTTAAAGTGGCAAGGAACCTGCCAGACAGTGTGGATGAACAACATATCCACGTCCCTAGAAATAAAATTACCAAATTCGAATAATTTTACACATAAAGAGGGCCAGATTACTTGAGTTTTTCTACAATACTATCAAGACTTGTATTTGCCCCCCCCCCAGCTTCCCAAGATCAACTACGAATCTGCTCAGCGTTTTTGTCCCGCCTATCCTTTCCCAAATTAACGGAGAGTCAGAGGAAGACTCTTGAAACTCCCATAGGGCCACCTGAAATAATCTAACAAATTAAAGCCCTCAAGCCCTTAAAATGCCCTGGCCCCGTTGACTTTGGTGCAGAATGGTACAAGGCCTTCGTTCCACAGCTTCTTCCAAGTCTCCTTCGGGCCTCCAGAGCAGTGGCAGGAGGGGATACACCTCCTCCTTCTTGGGATTATGCGGTTCTCTCTCCCCTTCTAAAGTCATATAAGGACTCCACCCTTGCCTCCTCATATCACCCGATCTCTATTTTGAACATGGACTATAAGATCTACATGGCCATATGGGCAAAGAGACTGGAACCCCTCCTTTTAACTTTAGTACATCCAGACCAATCGGGCTTTATTAAACAACGTAGTACTTCTGATAACATATGAAGACTTACGATTTTATTAGAACATATACCTAAGAGAGAAATTACCATGACATTCAAGTCTAGATGTCGAAAAGGCTTTTGACAGGGTGTCGTGGGACTTCCTTTGGTCCACTTTGTCGAGGTTTTCTTTCCCTGATGTTTTTTTGAAGTGGATGAAGAATATTTATTTTCGACCTAAAGCTTTTGTTCGAATAAATGGAGCCTCTCCTCTCCTATACCTCTCCAACAGGGCACGAGGCAGGGGTGTGCTATGTCCCCACTGCTTTTTGCCCTCTATATAGAGCCCTTGGCAGCCGCCATAACAGCCAATACCCAGATAGAGGGAATTCCAATGTGCCAGAAGGAATTCAAAGTAGCCTTATTTGCTGATGTCATCCTGCCAACTGCCCTTTCCCTGAACGCTCAATCCCGGCTATTTGGGATACCCTCAACGAATTTGAGGCAATTGTGGACTTTAAACTTAACATTTCCAAAACTGAAGTTCTTCCCTTATTTTTTACTCCATCCCCGAATTTGAAAAGTGGCATAAAGTGGCACTGTACCAATCTTCATTCCACTAAAATTGGAACATTTAGAGTTAATCAATTATGAACCGCTCTCAATTCAAATTCAGCTAGATCTTTCAAGATGGGCTAAACTACATTTTTCTTTTTTTCGGAGGTGGAGGCTATTCGGATGAATATCCTTCCCCATTTTCTTTCTTTATTTCAAACTATCCCACTTTTCCCTTCATCTTTTTATTTTACATCCTGGGAGAAATTTATCTCCAACTTTATATGGGGTGGGGAACGACCAAGGGTAAGGTTATCCCTTCTTCAGTTATCCCTGGCACAGGGTGGAGTAAATCTCCCCAATTTCAAATTTTATGCAACAGCCTCCTTTTTAAAGATCTTGTTCTTCTGGCTGTCTCCTTCCTATGTATCCCCTTGGAAAGAGCTTAAATTTATAATAAATTACCTTCACGATACGGCCAGAATTCTTTTTTCCTCTAGAGGACATGGACCCCCCACTCAGAGACATCTCTCCATATACAACGCAGATTTTAAAAATATGGTACAAAATTCAACGACAAGGGGCTTTCAGAGAACAGTCTTCCACTACACATTAATTTCATCGGATGAACGCTTCTTCCCAATCACACTCGATCAGACCTTTGCTCAGTGGAGAAGGTTGGGCCTTACTTTTTTCCATCAATTTTTGTCTAGTTTGGGGATAAGACCATTTGAACTTATGATGAACGAGTACAGGCTTACTGAAAGGGACGCCTATAGGTATCTTCAGGTCAGAAATTATATTCTATGCCAGAGGGAGGTGGGGGCCTCTCTCCCCAATCCAGTGCCAATTTTGTGGAGTCTGTTGAGAGACTCCTTGGGGGTGCCCCTTGGGGTCACTTGATTGGACACCTCTACAGATTACTTAGGGATCAACTGGGAGATAGCACTAAAACTGTTTTAGATAGTTGGAACAAGGAATTGGGCATTGATGTCCCCTTTTCATCTTGGCAACAAGCCTCTCCTGCAGCGTTAAAGTTAACTCACTCCAATATTTGGAGGGAGTTTGCCTGGAAATGCAGGACAAGATTTTTCCACTCTCCAGCAGTGTTAGCCAAATATCTCCCATCCTCCTATGGCAAATGTTGGTGGAATTGTTCCTGTGCCCTGGCTGATTTGGGACATATTTTTTGGACCTGCCTTATTTAACTCCCTTCTGGTGTCAATCTCAACAAGAGATTTCAGACTGCTCGGGGAATGTATAGATCTTTCAGTCGAAATGGTGCTCTTATCGATTTTCCCTCCTCACTCGCCACCCTGGCACTGAAGTTTGCTCCCCCTTTATATTTTAGCAGCCAAAAAAGTCATTACATGACACTGGATGTCCACCACAGCCCCCTCAATTCTAGAATGGAGAAATATAGTATACTCAATCTTTACTGAGAAATGGCATTCATGGGTATTATATATATATCCACTCATGATCCAGACTTTGTGCCTTGAATTTGCTTCTGATGAAGTGGAGGGTTACCCGGGCATTTTCCTCTCCCATTCTTGAGCACTGGTCCATGATCATCTGTGGATATTTTCATAATGCAATTCATTATTGGTACCTCTCTATTAACTCAGCTCTTCCCTTATCAGCGTTTCTCCATGGTTTATTTTATTCAGTAGACAGTCTTTTGTTGTATATATCAACAAGCTAATGGTTGTGTATACTGTATGCTTCACTGAGACCTGTTATGTTGTTCTGCTTTATTGGATTGCACCTGTCCTGTGGGTCACTGCTTTTACTAAAAAGATAATTTAAAAAAAAAAAAAAAAAAAAGAGAAACAAAATAGGGTTGAGTAGAATTACAGCGTTACCATGCATTTCAGTTCTTCTAAGAAAGGAAGCAGATAAGACAGCCAGTAACATCAATTAATTTTTAAAGAAGGTAAGTAATTACAAAATATGGGTTTTCAGCTAGATATAATATGATACAAAAAGGGTCAACGACAGTGTCCACTCTGAGACAACTTTGGAAAACATTCCATTTGGACACAGTTCAGCTTGTATATCATGCATGTTTCATAGATTATTCCTCCTCCTTTTTATTACTAAGTTTATGCAAAAACAGGCTCGTCACCCCTTTACAGTTCATCTGCCCCTACAGCTAATTCCAAACTTGAAGTCATAATCCACTGTTATATCACAGTCTGTTGCCATGGAAATAACTGTGATGTCACAAGCAGAGCATTTTGTCATTTACGAGCGGATGAACTCTCAATGAACAAACATTGCGTTTCCATGCATATGATGACCTCAGTAACAAATAACGGGGAGGATAAATACAGAGTTTTTGAGAAATATAAGATGAATTTTGTTGAAATGTTAAGCTTTTCAAAGTTCTCCTGGAGGTGTTGGCGGCTCTTTATATTGTGTGCCCCCATCTCAAAATTCTGTTACCATGGTGTCCCTGACTGTGATTCGGGACAACCTAGCTGTCAGCTTGGAAATGGAGGGGACCGTTCTACAGCAAACAGACAAGTGATCACAATGGCACACTGGTCCTTACCACATGGGACTTACCTTTCAACACACGCCGTCCCAGCACAGCTTCTGTCTCCTGAAAACAAGAATGAATGCCTCCATAAGTTTCACAAAAAAACACAACCTACTTCGTTTTGGCCTATTATGAAATTTCAGCCTGCTAATGGTGCATTTTCACTCTGTAATAGTACATTTCAACCCTTTGATGGTACATTTTAGCCCTGCAATGCCACATTTTCACTCTGTAAAGTACATTTTACCCCTGCAATGGTATATTTCAGCCCTGCCATGCTGCATTTTCATCATGCGATGGTGCAATTCAGCCCTGTGATGGTGCATTTCCCCCTTGTGATGGTACATTTTCACCACGTAATGATATATTTTAGCCCTGCGATGGTGCATTTTAGACCTGTGATGGTACTTTTTAACCCTACAGAGGTACATTTTAGCCTTTGTAATAGTGCATTTCCACTTTGTAATGGTACAGTTTCACCCTGTGTTATCCCTGCCTGCGGTGGTGCACTTTCACTCTGTAATAGAACATTTTCATCCTGCGATGGTACATTTTAACCCTGTAATGGTACATGTCACCCCTGTGATGGTACATTTTAGCCTTGCACTGGTTTGGTCAGCCTTTTTGCTGGTTTGCCGGGTGTCTTGATGGAATAAATATACTTAGCAGCACTCTTCCTTATTTGAGCCTTTCATTTTGTCAGCACAGCACCGCTTCTCTCCTCTGTGAGGTTTCTGGTTGTGGTTTGGCTGTATGGAGCTCTACAGTAGCGTAGGACCCAGACGTATGTTTCCAACTTGTGTGAGTCAGGGACAGACTTAGGCTGACAGAGGGCAAGTTTTAGGCAAGGGGGCTTGAGTGTCCCAAAAGACACATGCTTCCTCCAGGTGTGAGGGAGTCCCAGACCCACTATGCCAGTGCCACCTGCAGTCTCCCAAGCAGAATGGTAAGACGAGCCCCATGGTGGAAGCAAGGACATGCGTGCTTATTTCTAAGAATGCAACGCTGTCCTAGGGGAGGAGAGAAAATGGAGAAAAAATGTTGTTAGCTGCAGGACAGAAACAGAACTTTTCAGCAGAAAAAGGACCGCTTGGCCCACCCAGTCTGCCCAGGTGGTCCCTACCTAGTCTGTCTCTACAGATCTTAACTAGTCTCTGGCAACCCTCCTTCCTCCCTTCCTGCCTATCTACCAATTATTTCCCACATCTATCTCACGCATACTTGAATCCCCTTACTGTTTTTGCCTCCACCACTTCTGCTGGCAGTCTGTTCCAGGTGTACACCACACTCTCAGTGAAGCAGTACTTCTTCACATCCCTCTTAACTGCCTCCTCCCAGGTATTCCACAGGGAGGAAAGAGACACTGAAACATAGGCCATGACGGCAAAAAAAGACCAAAGGGCCATCCAGTTTGCCCATATTCCCTATAATCCCTAGAACCTTTTGTTCTTCCAGGGTGCTAATCCTCCCCGTCCTATACCCATTCTCCTCCCTGGTCTTGTCACCCCAGGTGACCACTATTACCTTAATTCTATTCCATGTCTGCTTGAATCCTCGACTGTGTTTGCACCCACCACCTTGGCCAAGAGACCGTTCCAAGGTTCCACCACCCTTTCTGTAAAGTAGCACTTCCTCATGTCCCTCCTGAATCTCCCACCTAATGATTTCCACTCGTGATGATATGACCTCCAGCTGGTATTCAGGGTAAATAATCCCCCCCCCGGTTTACCTTGTTCATTCTTTTAAGGAACTTGCATGTCTCTGTCGTATCACCCCTCTCCCTCCTGGTTTCCAGTGAATATATATTTAATACCTTGAGGCACTCCACATAGGATCTGCCCTGCTGACCTGGAATCATTTTTGTTACTCTGCGCTGTACTGTCTCCAAACTATCCTTTATCCTTTCTGAAGTGAGGACACCAGATCTGGATGCAGTACTCCAGGTGAAGCCTCACCAGGGATCTGCATAAGAAAAGTACTGTCCCTTTTCTTCTGCTATCAATACTCCTCCCGATACTTTCCAGCATCCTGTTAGCCTTGCTATAGGCCTTGTTGGACTGGCTCATTTGTTTAAAGGAGTTATAGATGATGACTCCTAGATCCCTTTCCTCTTCGGTAGTGATAAGTCTCACCCCACCCATCCAGTACTCCGTCTTGGGGTTCCTTTTCACTAGGTACATTACCTTGCACTTTTTGGCACTGAATTTAAACTAATTCTCTATATCAGAGTGGGGGAGGGGCACAATAAATGAACTGCAGACAGTACTTGTTTTAAATGGCAGAAAATGCACATCTTGTCTGTGTCAGTCTTCACCATTCATCACTGGTGGGTAATGAGCCAGAGGATCAGGACCCCGCGGCAGCTTTTTTTTTTTGCAAGAGGAGGAGCCGACCTCTAGACGGCGCCGCCCTCGAGGCAGACGTACTATGTGGCACTCGTGAGTTGCCCAGTAACTGTCGTTGATGCTTCTTCTGCCCCAGAACTTCTCTCACTGTCAAATGAGCACGACCTCACGTGGTACGCCATTATTTCTGTGGCTTAGTCCGTCGGTTGGTTTCCACAGTCCTAGTTCTGCTGCTCCATCCCTCGGTGTCGATTGGTAAGACCTTTCCTATTTATTTCTCGTCGACACAGAGTGCTGCTTTTGTTTTTTGTTTTTTCCGTCCGGTCATGTCTGGTTCAGGGAACAAGAAAAAAATCTTCAAGGGCGAGTCAGCCTCCGATGCATTGGTGTCCCTGCAGTCGACTTTACTCCATCACGGATCAGCAAGACCGCTGCCTTACCTGCTTGTGACTGAACCACGATATGAACAGATGCGACACCTGTTTCTCCATGGATTGCTGTGTTCTGGAGTTGCGCATGCTGAAGGTCTGGCATGTGCCACCGACTTTCAGGGGACAGGCGTGTACACAGGTCACCAAGAGCAGGATTCTTGGCCCTTCCTCCAGGTCCCCTCCCGGACCTATCTGGCCCGTGGAGGAGGGAGTTTCAGCAAGTTCCAGCCTTGCCGCGGCAGGAACTCCTTCCACAGTGCAGGAGGCCTGGTCAGGCAGGAGGCACCGTTCAGGCAACTGTCTCCTCAGAGGTGAAGGCTCCCCCGGCGTTGTGATCTGAGGCCCGGGTCAGTGCCGCTCCTGATTCTGGTGCTGCTTGCGGCACTGGGGATCGGGGTGGCGCTGCGGGTGGCATGGGCCCGGCCTCCTGTGCTGTCCGACTCCGGCGCCATTTGTGGTGTCGGAGATGGGGGCAGTGCCGTAGGCAGTGCGAGGTCAGTTTGCGGTGTCCCTCGTGGCACCGCGGCTAAGAGGGATCGGGGTGTAGTCTGGGTTCGGGCCTCCTCTGGGGACGATGATTCTGAGGCTGACCCAGACTGGTTTCTGGATTCTCAGGAGTCCACCGATTCCTCTACCTCCAGCAAAGCGGCTCCGGTTCAGCCCTCTCACAAGGAGTGGATGGCTTCAACCAATTCCAAGGTCAGTGGTTCTGACCAGTCCTCTGGTGATGCCTCAGGACAGCTTGGAGTTGGTGATCCATTTGTCACCTTGGGATGCGTAACCCCTCCGGTGGTTGTTCTTATTGACCCTACTTCTGGGTTGGCTGGAGCACCACAGGTAGGGGAGGGCACTACTCCTTTGGCGGTCTCTCAGGAGGTGGCTGTGGGGTGTCAGTTGCCTCAGCTGATTACGAGGAAGTGGGATCTCTCGGAGTCTGAAGGGTTGAGGGGGTTGGATTCAGGGTGGCTCCCTATCCTGGGAACCCGTGGGAGTTCAGGAAGGAGTTGCAGTGCTGGTCTGATCTTCTACACTGAGGTCTCCTCGAGAGGGACCTCATCTTCAGAGGTTAGGGGCCACCCTTCTGGGCTCATGCGGCCCCAGTCGTCTCATGGGGGAATTTCTTCTTTCAAGCTCAGCTCTGGCTACTCCAGCTCGGTTGAGTGGCCTTCGTCTGCTGGAACCACTGGATCACCTCCTCCTCTGAGGTACCCGGTAGGTCCCCAAGCCCAGGCAGAGGTCATGCCCCTCCTCGGAGGTGCCTGGTCTCCTTGCCTCTGCCAACTCCACCCCCTTTCCCAGGTCACTCTGGTCCTATGGGGTCCCTCACCTGGGAACAGTTCAGGTCCATGGCTGCACTGTTCCCTGCCTATTATCAGTCCATGGACCAGGAAGTGTTTCACCACTCCCCTGTGCAGCCAGAATCTGGCTCTCTGGACTCGTTGGCTCCCTCATCTTCCTCCTCTGAGGGAGAGGACTCTTCTGTCCACCTATCCCCAGCGGCAGATCTTTCCAGCTATTAGCGCTTCCTATCAGGGCTGCTTGACGAGCTCCATATTTCCACCCTTGGTGGACGCAATACTGACCGGTCGGCGTGCACCTTCTTAGGTGAGTTCAGTGCGGCCAACCTGATGGTTCCCGCCTGGCCTAATCCCTTTTGGGAGGTGTCGTACCGGTCCAGGCGACGTCCCTCAAACCAGCCCCCAGGGACCTCTGCCTGAGGCACTGTGCCCCCCTTGGGTCTCCAGGAGCCTTGCCTCACCCTCCGCCGGGCGTGACCGTCTTGGACACACCCACTGGGCACAGAAAACCATGGCGTGATCGAGCCCCGGAATATTCAGCCGAGTTGGATTTTTGGGGGAGGAAGGCTTCCTCATCGACATGCCTCCTTCTGTGCATCTCTTCTCATTAGGCCCACCATGCTGCCTACAACAGGCACTTGTGGTCTCTGCTAGGTCAAACCCTAGCATGTCTGTCTGATTCACAGCCAACTAGACAGGCCACTGCCCTCTCTGCACAGGGCCTAGAGCTAGCGAGGCACCAAGCAAGGGCATCGTGCGATGCCAATGAGGTAGCTTCCAGGTTGGTGGGGACAACAATCTGCATTAGGCAGATGGCGTGGCTTTGTCTTTCCCGGTTGTCACCCCTGGCCCGGCATTGGGTGACTGCCCTCTCTTTCTGGGGAACCCATCTTTTTTCCCATAGCGTGAGGCGAGAGCTTCAGGGGTGTCTTCCTTCTCCTGCTAGGAGATTCTCGCCTCACACAGACCAGCCTCAGGCCTACCCAGGCCTGTTAGGGTTCCCTCCTCTAGTGTCTCCCCCACTGGAGGCTGAGGGACTTTGTCTCTTAGGGAGGGCTCAGTAATCACCCACCAGTGTTGAATGGTGAAGACTGACACAGACAAGATATGAAAATTACTTACCTACCATAATTCCTGATCTTTCTGTGTATCTTAGAAACATAGAAACAGATTTTGATGGCAGATAAGGACCGCTAGGCCCATCTAGTCTGCCCATTTCCCTACCTACAGGATAGGCCGCAGATCCTAGTTAACCAACAGCCTATATCTTCCTGCCCCCCACAAGAATTGCCTTATGTCTGTCCCATGCATTCTTGAATTCTCCCACAGTTTTAGACCCCACAACTTCCTCAGGAAGGCTGTTCCATGCATCCACTACCCTCTCTGTGAAATAATATTTCCTCACATTGCCCTGAACCGCCCTCCTTCTATCTTTAAATTGTGTCCCCTTGTTCTTGCAAGTCTCTTTTTCTGAAAGATGCTACCCTCTTGGACTTTGTTGATTCCCTTGAGGTACTTGAAAGTTTCTATCATGTCCCCCTCTCCCTTCTTTCCTCAAGGGTATACATATTAAGCTCCTTTAGTCTCTCCTCATATGGCTTCTCTTGCAGACCCTGCACCATTTTAGTTGCCCTCCTCTGGACTGCCTCTATCCTGTCTATGTCCTTGCGGAGATGGGGTCTCCAGAATTGGACACAGTATTCCAGATGGGGTCTCACCAACTGTCTGTACAGAGAGATAACAAGTTCCTGTTTTCTGCTGCTGATGCCTCTCCCTATACATCCCAGTATACCCCCGGCCCTCCCTATGCCTTCTCACATTGCTTGCTAACCTTAAGGTCATCTGATATGATTACCCCAGGTCCCTTTCCTGTTTTGTTGTTGTTACTACCTCCCCACCCATTGTGTATTCTTCCCTGGGTTCTTGTTTCCCAGGTGCATTATTGCACTTTTTTGCATTGAATCCTAGCTGCCATCGTCTGACCATTCCTCCAACCTTGCCAAGTCCCTTTCATCCTTTCCGCCTCCTTGCCTATCAACCCTGTTGCAGATCTTTGTGTCATCTGCAAAAGGCATACTTTTCCTTCAGTCCCTCTGCAATGTCACTGATGAAGACATTAAAGGACTGGACCCAATACTGAACCCTCGGTACCCACTGGTAACACGCCCTTTCTTCAAGTGGACTCCATTTACAATTACCTTCTGTGTCCTGTTGTCCAGCCAATGTTTTGCAGGCTACCACCCTGGACCCACTCCCAGAGCTGGTTAATTGACTAATAATCTTTTGTGTGGGACTGTGTCAAATGCCTTGCTAAAGTCTAGGTAGGCCATGTCCACAGCCCCTCCCTGGTCTACTACTTTGGTCACCCAGTCAAAGAAATCTATTAGATTAGTCTGACATGACCTTCCATGTGAACCCATGCTGCCTTGGATCCTGTGCTCCACTGACCTCTAGGTACTCAACTATTCTTTCCTTCAGAAGTGACTCCATCACTTTCCCTACCACAGAGGTCAGACTGACAGGTCTGTAGTTTCCTGCCTGTGTCTTGGTCCCACTTTTGTGAAGGGAATCACATCCGCCTTCCTCCAGTCCTCGGGTACCACACCATCCTCCCATGATTTATTAAAAGAGTAGCCAGTGGTTTCACTAGTTCCTTCCTTAATTCTTTTAGAATTCTGGGTGAATTCCATCAGGACCCATTGCTTTGTCCACCTTCAGTTTTAGGAGTTCTTGCAGAACCCTTTCTTCTGTGAAAGGACTGGGATCGACCCTTATCAAGAGTGCTTCTGTTAATTGGATTAGGCACTTCCCTCCTCTTTTGTGAATACTGAGCAGAAATATTCATTCAGTATTCCTGCTTTTTCACTGTCCCCTCTGCCCACCCACCGTTCATTCTATTCAGCCTCACTGTCCCTCCCTTTGTCTTTCTCGCTCGCTGATGTACCTATAAAGGTTTTATCCCCTTCTTAACTGAGTTGGCTATCTTTCCTCAGTTTGGGCCTTTGCTATTCTGACCTCCCTCCTGCTTCTTTCTGCCTTAACTGGTACAGCTCTCTGTCCTGCTCCTTCTGTGTTTCCTTATACTTCCGGAATGCTATCTTTTCTTCCTGACTTTCACAGCCACCTCTCTTGAGAACCATAGTGGCTTTTTCTTTCGTTTGATTTGTTTATTTGCTTCACACAAAGGCTTGTTGCCTCTGTGATGGCAGTTTGATAATTCCCATTGTTGCTCCACACTCCTTCTAGCCTGTTTGTTGAGTGCTTTTCTGAGGCACTCTCCCATCTTGCCAAAGTCAGCCCTCCTAAGTCCAGTACCCTCACTTTTGTGGCTTGCTCAGTAGCTGAGTTTAATGTGAACCACACTGTTTGATGGTCACTTGTCCCCAGCTGGCAACCCACTTCTAGATCTGAGATCCTCTTACTGTCCCCATTTGAAGTGCGGGTCTAAGATTGCTCTCACAGTGGGTTCGAAACTAGCTGTCTAATGCCTGCCACCTAGGGGCGTCAAGAATGGCCCTGTCTCTTGGATGTGGCTGCAGCAAATGTGCTCCAGTTGACATCTGGCATATTCAGGTCTCCCATCAACAGTATCTCCCCTTTCTCTGCCATTCTAAGAATGCCTTCCATCATATCCTTGTCCATTCCTTCCCCTGACATGGGGTCTGTACACAACCGATGCGGATTGTGGTGCCCTTTCCAGTCTCAAGGTGACCCACAGTGCCTCCTCTCCTCCCTGTTTACTCTTTTGTTCAGTTGATTTTATCCCTTCCTTTACATAGAGAGCTACTCCTCCCCCTCTTCTCCCCTGCCTGTCTCTCCTGTAAGTTATGTACCCTGGTATGTTAACATCCCAGTCATGGTTATCTGTGTACCATGTTTCTGTGACTTCTTCCGATATCCAGGCATCCCTCTTCCATTAAGGCCACCAGCTCAGGGAGCTTGTTGCCCAGACTACGGGCATTGGTACTCATTACCCTCCATTTCCTGATGGCCTTACCCCTTTGCCCCATCCCTGTCCTTCTTGCCTTTGTCACTTTCTCCATTTACCTCTGCCCTTCTCCCTATCGACACCTCCATGTTGGTGTTTGCCACACTTACTACCGTTATTGTTTGGGGGGGCTAGGATTTTCCTGCTCCTTTCCAGTGCCTCCCCCCTTGGCTAGTTTAAAAGCTTGCCAATGAAGCATTTAAACCTATCACCTAGGATCCTGGTTCCCCTCCCGGACAGATGCAGCCCATCATGCCAGTATAGGCTTGCATCACTCCAGGTGGACCCCCAGTCCCCAATGAAGCCAAATCCCTGAGCTCCACACCAGTTTTTCAACCACTGATTGAATCCCATGGTGCAGAACACCCTAGCCTCTCCTATGCCATAGATGGGTAGCACCTCCAAGGAGGGTTACTATGCGTGCTACTTGACTAAGGCCCTCCCAATTCCACAAACTCTTCCTGCACTTCTCTAATCCCTTTCTTAGCCAGGTCATTTGTCCCTAGGTGGACAATGACATCCACCCTCCCTGTGCAGCTGCTCCAAGCAATCCTGAGGATTAAGCTCCCTGTCCCTCCAAACCATGGTGCCAGGCAGGCACTTACCTCCCTCTCCCTTCCTTGCCCAGTTCTACCTTCCTAATAATGGAGTCCCCACCAGGAGTTGTTTCCTTCCCTGCAGGGTCCCTGCCACCCTCCTGTGGGTCTCCTTTATGGAGAGTTCCCAGCATCCTCCTTGTTCTCCACTGTAGGTGCCTCCATAGAGGAACCACACTTTGCCAGAATGGCATAGGAATTGTGGAGAAGTACAACTGGAGGGATGTGCCTCTGTTCCACTACCCTCACCCTCCCTGAGCCCACTGTGGTCCAACCGCTCCTCTTTCTTGGCAACCTCTGAGGCAACGGCAGTGGCACTGGTGGTCCCTGGATGGAAGAGGAGGTCCCACAAATCCTGGCCAACTCAGCCTGGAGATGAGCAACCTCCTCCCTCAGCCCAGAGAGGTGCCTGCAGATGGGACAACACCGCATCCTCCATAAAATCTCCCGGAGACTGCTGCTCCACAGCCACTGCACTGCACCACTCCAATCATGTCTTATTTCTGGCCCTTAACTGTTTTGCAATCCTTACTCTTTCCTCTGTTTTTTTCTCTCTCCTACTTTCTGCCAGTGTGCCTTTAAGCTCCTGACCTGTTCTGAGACAAGAATATCCTATATTTCTCAGTAGACCACTTACTTGTTCAGAGGCAGACCTCCAGCAGCTAGAGGGGCGGAGCTACTCTTGCCCTTCTAGGATGGTGGGTCCTTGGTGGTTCTGTGATTACTCACTTCCTGCCCCTAAACAGGAAGTTCCTGTTGTCAGTCAAATCCTGTGCCTATAAAATAGAACTAGCTTTGGCTGGGGGGGTGGAGGGGAAGGAAGGAGGGCAATATAGTCCCAGTAGAGAAGTTCAGTCACACAGCAGTCCTTTCTCCTAGTGCCTTCTGCCAAGCCTTCACCATTTAGCACTGAATCCCGCCCACCCTCCATTCTCAGGGCTCAGTCTCTGGGCAATCCTCCTCCTTCTCCCTGTTTTCTCCCATTTGGCCCTTGGTCCATTTCCAGCACCTCCTACCCCCTCCCCTTGGGGTCGGGGTATTTTTCCTCTGGGTGCACAGACAGGGAAGGGTTTCTGCTGTTGGTAATAGCCAGAGCCCCCCCTCTTAGCTCAGGTAGCTCCTGGGTTTTTTTTCTGGCTCCCTGTTGTGCCTCTTGAGGGAGTCTGGTGGCAGGAGGGGACTCTGGTGGTTCCTTCAGTTTTCCTCCAACCTCTTGTGCCTCTTTGTGGTTGTTTTTTTTTTCTTTATACCCTTCTTCAGAAGTGTATGTTATTTACCCTTCCGGTTCCTCTCTTGGAGGTACACCTCCCCGCCATCAAATAACTAAGTTCCAATCACATGGAGTTGTTCTCCAGAGCCTTTTAAGCTGGTTATTCTAGCTCAGTTCTTATGCAGAGGGGGCACCAACCCATCCTTGGCCTTGTCCTGTCTCCAGTTCCCTAATAAGTGCCATCCTCTTCAGGCCTTGCCTTCATACTCTGGCCTGTCTTCTCAGCCTGTGGCATTATTTCTCCAGAGCAGTTCAGTCCAGGGCATGTCTTGGGGGCGGGGTCTCCTCTTCCTCCTTCCTTCCTCCTCCATCCTCCTATCCCTCCCTATTCCACCCATTCCTTCTCGCTCAGAGATTGGGGCCCTACTCTTCCAATCCCTTAGGCTTCCTCCTTTCCTGTCCTCTCTTCGGCATATTCCTCCTTTGGTTTTACATCCTTGCCTTTTGCTGTCCCTCAGGCTCCCTTGCCCACCCTCCCAAATCCTCATTTTCTGTCTCTCTCCGGCGTGCAGAACTGGGGCTGAGGCTGTGTGAACCAGCGTTGCTGGCCAACCTCACGGGTGCCACAGTATGTCGGCCTCGGCCGGAGGCGCCTGCTCGACGTCGGCTCCTCCTCTTGCAAAAAAAAGAAGCTCCCGCGGGGTCCTGATCCTGCAGCCCACTACCCACCAGTGATGAATCGTGAAGATACACAGAAAGATCAGGAATTACCGTAGGTACGTAATTTTCATTTTTATTTTTCATACAGCCCACAATCTTGACGTTTCACCTACAAAGCAGGCTTCATCAGGAGATGCCTTTTAAACATGGTGTGCATACACAACATTTTTTTATATTAGCTTCTGTTTTATGCATAGTTCATTTTTCAAGAAAACATGCAGTTGCCTCTAGCCCCTTCACTTAGAAAATCTGTTAGAAAGTTTTTATGCTTTTCAAGCCCCTCAAAAGGTTGCTATAAATGAGTCTGCATCTTCTCGAATGCCAAAGCAAACTCTGGAGAAGTGGGTGTACGTTTGGTATGCTTTTTTACAAATGTTCTAATCTGAATAAAATTATCATGTGCTCATCCTCTTCTATCACCCTACCACCCTCAACTAACCATGCAATGCCCCCCCCCCTTTGTTTTTTCCCTTTTTTTTCACTGATCTAAAAAAAAAAACAGTTTTTCTCCATTCTGGACCCCCCTCAATGAAACAAAGCTCCATGTCTGCTTTCACCTCCCAGATGACCCTCTTTGCCTCCTTGTTTTTCCGTAGATAATCCTCCCTTTCTGCCTCCCACTGCTTTTCCTTGTATTTATAGAAGCCCTTCTTTTTGGCCCTAACTGCTTCCCTGGCCCTAGCTGAGAACCACAGTGGTCTCTCAAACCTGCCTTTTTTTTTTTTTTAGATACTGTTTTTATGCTTGCCTTTAATGCCTCAAGGATGACTCCCTTTATTGTCCTCCATCTCTCCTCTCCCCCCTACCCCATGTCCTCAACCTCTACTAACTTATCCCTGACCAGTTTCCTCAACCTATCGAAATCCGCCCTTCTAAAGTCAAGGACTCAGTTCTCGATTGTGGGTTGCTGGCCCTGAGGGCCAGTTCAAACCACGTAGAGTTGTGGTCGCTGTTCCCTAGTTTTATTTATTGCAATTGTTTCACCAGTAAAGGCACACTGAGCAACAAGATGCTCGTCTCCTGGTGCGACCTGGGACACATGGATATGATAACCTGTGTGTTATCAAGTGAACAGTTAACAGAAGCAAATAAAAAGCAGCATATGGATACATGATTGCACGAATATACAAGCAGCACACATTGAATGCTTAGGATATTATAGTATCAAATAATTTTTGTGACAAGAAGCAGCAGACAAGGTAAATTAGCACAGTAGTAACAGCTGTAAACAATAGAGGACATATATCACAGTTATACAGTTATACACAGTACATAGGGCAAAATAGGCCCAGGACGCAAGTGCAAGGTTGGGGTTATATGCCAGCTTCTGTAGCAAGCCCAAGTGGCTCACCTACTCCCACAGCACCCACTATCTCTGAGTTGGTGAGCACCATATCAAGGATTACGTTCTGCCTGATAGGTTCCTTAACAAGCCACACCAGTAGACAGTCTTGGAAGGCATCCAGTAATGTCTGACTCCTATCACTCTTGGCCACTGGGACCTCCGAATCGACATCAGGCAGGTTCAGCTCACCCACCACCACTATTTCCCTCTTTGCTGCCCCTCTTTTAAGTTCCTCTTTGAGTTCCCTGTCCCTTTCCTCCCCTTGCTTGGGGGGGTCTATAGATCACCCCTAAGTGTACTTTCCTGCCTGAGGCTGCCATCCGAGTTGCACCCATACTGACTCAGCCTCCCCACTGCAACCCCTAATGCTGCCAACTTCTGCCACTTCAGTGCCCTCCTTGACAAAAAGGGCAGCTCCTCTCCCTCTGCTCTTCTATCCCTCCCTCCTGAACAGTGAGTACCCAGGGACCGTCAACACCCTGTCATTTTTATCTGTGGCCCACGTTTCTGTGATGGCCACCAGGTCCACTTCAGTGTCTGCCATCAGTGCCTGGAGATTGCAGAGTTTGTTGCCCAAGCTCCTGGCATTAAGGCATACCCACCTCTATTTGACCCCGCTCTAACTCTGCTACTGTCCTTTTGCTGTTCACGTTTTCTTTCATCCTTGTTTGCGCTTATACCTTTTACTTTCCTCCTCACTGGTATTCCTCCTCTTGGTTCTGTAAACACTACTGCGTTCTCTGTACCGTCTTTGCAGTTACTGTCCCCTGGACGTGGCGACACTGAAGAAGATGCAAGGAGGTTCCCACATATTCCATGGGCAGGAAAGGGACAATGAGGGAGATGGAAGGAGGCTCCCAGGTACTCCACAGGTTCAGCACTTTCTACTGCAGCAATGCATTATTGTAATTCAGAACTTTCTACTGCAACTGAACAAACACATTACTGCAATTCAGCACTTTCTACTGCAAATGCAGGAGCATTACTGCAATTCAGTACTTTCTACTGAAAATGCAGGAACATTACTGCAATTTAACACTTTCTACTGCAACTGCAGTCAGACATTGCTGCAATTCAGCACTTTTCTGCAACTGCAGGAACCCATTACTGCAATTCAGTACTTTCTACTGCAACTGCAGGAGCCCATTACTGCAATTCAGCACTTTCTACTGCAACTACAGGAACATTACTGTAATTCGGCACTTTCTACTGCAACTGCAGGAACATTACTGAAATTTACCACTTGTTACTGCAACTGCAGGAACATTACTGCAATTCAGCACTTTTTACTACAACTACAGGAGTATTACTGCAGTCTGGCACTTGTTACTGCAACTGCAGGAACACTACTGCAGTTCAGCACTTTTTACTGCAATTGCAAGAACATTACTACAGTTCACGGTGTCCAGTCAAAACTGCGACAGGACAGCACAGTCATAACAAGCGATGCCGCAGTTTGAGGTTATTATATCTTATCTATAGCGCAGTTTGTATTGATCGGCGCGGTTTTTCACTCGCGATCTTGACATATCACCCAGTTCAGCACTCTTACTGCAATTACAGGAACATTACTGCACTTCAGCACTTCCTACTCAATTGCAGGAACTGGCATATTATAGTCCTCTCCCTATACTCAGTCCCCCCTTCCTCATCATTACACTACTCTGTTGCCTTCCACTACTCCCTTTTGTAATGTCCTCATACCACCCTCTGTGTATTGAAGGACTCAGTATTGCACTTAACTGTCCTTGGACTTAAAGAGACTTACCAGCCTCGGCACCTGCATCTGATATATTGGTGCTGTACCCCATGGGGATTCTTCTAATGTGGAGCTTGATAAAAGTAATCACTGTATTAAAAAATGTCAACGCTCATAAAATTAGAAATACTGGGTCCCAAGGACTTCCCGGTTTCTGGTGCCGCCCACGCTCTGCCCCCACACTCTGCAAAGTTATTATGCAATGCTAGGGGAGGCTTGAGGGCCAGCTCCATTATAAATTAGGCGGCACCTTTTTCGATATTTTTATATTATAATGGCCATTTGGTGATAAACTGTAGGCGCTGCAGTGCAGGCTAACGAAGCCGCGGTGGTCACCCGGTGCCCATGTTTCATCACCAGGCCATAGTAATATAACAAAATGATAGAAAAGGTGCCACCTGTAGACTATAATGGGTGCGTCCACACCTATCCCTAACGTTCCATATACCTGCAGAGCCGGAACCGGAATGAGTGGCACCAAAACGAGAAATCCTGGAGACCAATGTACCTGGCCTGACGTTACAACTCACAATGGAATGTCTCATCAAGCTCCACGTCGCACAACCCCAATTACAGCACCTATATATCAGGTCAGGGTCTGTTTCATTTACCTTGGTGGGTCTCTTTAAGGTTTCCCCAGTGGTCCTCTTATGGAAGCCCTTGTAACAATCGAATAGTTTCCCTAAGCATGTTCTGGCTGCCTAATTTCGAGCTTAACTACTTACCTAGTCATTACTCTTCATGTTTTCAAAGACAAAAAAAACTGTATGTTCCTGGATTCATTTGTATAACTTTACCACGTGATCTTGATTTTGTATCCAGCATTGTATATTCCTCACCTTGTATGTAACCTGTATCAGTCACAGTTTTCTGTACCACTGCTGACTGTTATGATGTAAAACCTCTGTAAAAGTGCCTCTGGCTCAAAGGTACTTTCCGAAATTTCAAATAAAATAAGTAAGCAATAACTCACGACAGGGTGTGCGTTTATTGGGGATTATACGAGAGGCATCTCCTCTCGGCCAATCAGAACACACAATTGCCGTCAGTTATTGTCCCACAAACGCACCGGAGAACCCCCAGAGTCAGTTATTTGGTCAAACCCCACCCACAGTTGTTTAATCAACTCATAACCAAGCCTACAGTCATTTAATCAACCTACAGGCATGCCCACAGTAGTTTAATAAATCCTTGGCACTTTTTCCCTAGAGACAGACAGTGAACATGCTCGCGTGAAACAAACCAAATATAAACAAAATTTGTAAAACTAACCTTTCTGGCAATTGTACTACAGCACCACTGTGTGGCAGACTATTTCTGGTTTCGATTCCAGACTGCGTGACTCCAGTGAAAAAAAAAAATGCAACCTGCTGTTACGTGGTGTTCCCGTCCATGTTATCAGACTGCAGAAACACAAAACCGCAAAAACCACATCACTGTAAAAGACCCCTGAATTCTAGGCACTCCAAAAAAACAAGGTATATGACTCCACTTTCCTAGTGTGACTGCAACTAACCCTTGAAATGACATCCACTGCGTCCTGTGTTCTCGACGAATGCACGTGATGGGGGCACAACAAAGTAAGGAACTTCCAGGCAGTTGAAAACCTATGTGAGAAACTTCAACTCATATAACAGCAATAACATCCAGCGAGATGGAGTATACTCACAATAACCTGCTTCTGTGGATGATTAAACGCCTAACTTTCGCCTCTACGTTTAATCATCCACAGAAGCAGGTTACTGCTTCGTATACTCCATCTCACTGAATGTTATTACTTAAACAACACTCTGGGTGCACTGTGAGGCTGCAGGCCGAGTGTCCTCACAGCACCCGGGGTGTTGATTATTCCCCAATAAAAGCACACCCTTGAGTGGGTCATTGCGCTTATAACATGGGCGACATATCGAGAGAAATGGACTAAAATTTGTGAATTAACAGAATAAAAACTGTGGGGACTACTTAGTGGTCTTACACTGGTTTTGGCTGGTGTACCACATCCATGTGTGTTCTGCCACAGGAAAATAGTGCTTGCTACAGAAATTTGTGGTAAACAGGCTAACATACTAGTATCAAGGGGCATACTCATCTGTCGTTGCTAGTTCTCCTTTCCTTACATATATTGCAGATACACCGCTTAATAGTACAGAAGGAGGGTGACAGACAGACATATACAGAACTGTACCATGCAGTGTCTCTGTTTTCCATATACTGTACCATATGCTGCTGTTTCCAGTACTTTGTTGCTGGCTGCAGGTACTTACTTCATTAAATGTTGGATTGTTTCACGAGGTAGTGTGCCATTCTGAGATAGGAGGAACACATAATGCGGTCTTATTACACTCCACGATGGATTTCGGCTAGGTACTGTACGCCCGGCATGGCTGAACGGCTGCAGGAATGCGTTCGAGTTGCACAACATAGTATTTGTGGATGCAGAGAGAAAGATTTGTGTCTTGTACAATTCGCTTCCTAGGTGTTTCCCTGTCATTAAGCGGTCGCTTGCAGGGGTAATCAACAGACCGAAAGCAACGTGAACAGCTCCTGTGACATCCACTCACAGCTGTTGGCTTCCTACTTATTGCACATAGTATGTGGCTGAGTAGGTCCGTGGCACGCGTGATCACCTCCATGGCGATATCAACTTCCACACAACGGACAGACAGGTAGCTTCCGCAAAGCACGATGTGCATGTTTCACCTAAGCATGTGTTTAATCACTGTCCTGAACAGATTGCTGCAGGCAAGGGAACCAGGGCATGGTCCAACTAGGTGCTCGCCTGAATACTGAATGGAGAGGAGGCAAATGATGACTTTTCGCTGCACAGGTAGGCGGCTTTCGCAAAGCGGCACGGGCATGTTGGGGATCAGCACTTCTGCATCACTGTGCCAGTTTGGATTGCTGCAGCCAGGGGAATGCGGACATGCAGTTACTTTTGTCTGCATTTGTGCATCTGTCTTATTATCATAGTCGCAGTTAGCCGCTTTGGACCGTCTATGTACTCGGATTGTGAGGCAGATTTTCTTGTGGGGAACAGAATGTGTATTTCTTGCTCTGAACGGGGATATGCTAGGATCTTCAAGGTCCATTGGGTGGGTGAATGGGCAAACTCGCTTAGCGGAACATAAATGGCTGCCTTTGACAGTCTTGAAACTGCAGCACAATTAGTATGGTCACTTGTATAATATTTCTCCTCCGCAACTTCTCACCACATCCACTTACTGTAAAACTACTAGTAATTAATGAACTGTCACCTGACCTATTTCATTCAATCATGTTTTAGAAACCTAGATGCCCATGTCTTTTTTTTTTTTTTTATTTAGTTTTTGTTAACCGGGTAAGTGCACTAGCTAAAACTGACTATTTTCAGGCACGACCCGGGACAGTACAACAGGGAAATACAAACAGGTAGCAATTCTAGAGAGCAATTACAAAACATACAGATGTAGGGTTACATACCATGTCAACATACAAATTATAAAATAAAATAATGGGTGGGGGTCTGAACTGCAATTGGCATTTGTTTTACAGCAATCTTTGGTGAGTTGTGCATCGCGAGGAAGAATCCACACCCTGAACTACATGCTATGTGTAATGAATGCAGATACATGTGTTCCTGAGAACCATGGGCTGGCTGCCCTTCCCCACGGACGGTGAATATTAAAAACTACTACTTAGCACGGGGTGCTGCAGTTAAATGTGCGCTGGTGATGGTGGGCTGTGTGCAATGGGATCAGCATCAGAGCTGGGAGTGACTGTGCATTTCGGATGGCTCTGGGGATTCTGCACAGGGAAATGAGGAACAGATGACTGTTAAAGTCAATCACTGCCTGCCCCCCACACACACATACTAGATGCATATTACGCAGGTTGGCTCCCAGGGAGCAAGCCATGGCATACATAGTTTGTTTGGGGGCTAGTTTCTGGGTGAAGAGTTTGTGGGACCGGATGGTAGGTCACTGTACCTGCTAGTGGGAAATACTGAAAGAACACAAAAAAACCTGAAGAAGCGAACAACAAAAATACGTGGTGGATAAGTGGAGATGTGCATGGGTGTTAAACAGCAGGAGTGCACAGAAACTTGTTCCCTCTCTTACAAATGTAAACATGTAGGCATTAAGCCACGACGGAGGTGTGCTCTAATGCTGGATTGATGCATGGGGGGGGGCGCCCGAGGCCCAGGGCCGAGGGCTGCCACCCGGCCCCCCATGCATCAATCGCATTAGAGCACACCGACGGAGTGGCTTAATGCGCTTGTAACATGGACCGCCCGACGAGACAGTCACCAGGAGCCCATTTTGCCTCTGTACCACTACATAACAGGGGGAGTCTGGGACATCTGTGCACTGTAACAGTGCACTTAGAAATCCTTTGAGAGAACGGCATTACGATGCTGATGCGCTGTACACACTATGTACCTGTACTAATAGGGAGTAGAGCAGCTCGCAGACTCGTGCAGGACTTGTCCCGATGTGCCAGACTGTTTCTCCGGTAGCACTGGTTGGATCTGTCTGGTAACCGCCTCCGTCGCCGCGCACTGCGCCCGCTCAGAAATTTGCATCTAGGCTCCCTCACTTCCCGTTCCCTCTCTCAGGCTCCTCCGACGATGCACCGCCTGCCTGCATGGAGTCTCACTCTGGGGCTCTGTAGCCTGTCCGTCCTGTACGCGCCTGCTTCTCCCCCCTTCCATCTCCTGCACATCGTCGCACTCTTCGGCTGCCACGCTTGCCTCCTTCACCCACTCCTCCATTGCCGCCCCTCCTGCCAAACAAAAGCAGACCACCCTGTGTGGTACTGCCTCTCACCCTTCCCAGCTACACAGTCCTGCACAGTGTGCCATGAGTTCTCGTCCCCATGCGCTTTTCCTGCCTCGGACTGCTAGGCGGGCTCCCGGACCGCGCTCTTCCCTCTCCCTTCCCGCGGGACAGTGCTGCTACGCTGGGGTCTGTGGTCGCGCGTACTGCCGGCGGGCACGGCATATATGCTGCGTTAATACCCGCTTCGGCTGCCGTCTCGTGACCGCCCTAGCCCTATCGGCTTGCTCCCTCAGAGGTGCACAGTTCATGCCATGTTACAATAGTTCTTCTTCCTCTAACATTATCAAAAAAAAAAAAAAAAACAAGGGACAGCCCCCCCCCCATCAGCATGCACACACACATCTCCAAGTTAACCACTGATCTAAAAATATTATGTTTCTCAAAGTCTTCCCCAAGGCACCAGGAACTCTTCATATTACACCCAACTATTAACAAGAGAGCAGGAAGTTTTTAAATCTGTTTTTCCCCCTTCCTCATTCAGATAAAAACGTTTTCAGCCTGTACTGGTTCAGATGTAAAAGCCTGTCTACAAAATGTGTGTTCTGGTGAAGACTTCTCTGCCCCGTACAAGGATTTGCATACCCACGATGCTCTGCAATGGATTTGAGTCCTTAGAGTGCTGTACATGCATGTGGTTTGGGATCGATGCACAGAAACCATATAAACAAGCTCTTTATAAGAAGACTGAAAGAGCTAGTAGAAGCATTCATAGCAATCAGAAAATGTAATTAATCGTAAAAAGTAATCAGATGTTACTTTTTATTTCTGAAGTATTATTCTTTGTCCATTTGCTAATTAGGTTTACTACCCCCCCTGCACAAATCTCTCACTTCCTATCACAAACCCACCTCCCCACTTTATCTCAGGAAGATCCACAGCTCTTGAAAGTAAACATTTCTACAGGAACAAGACAAAAAACGTCCACTTAACCACACTACTGCTGGGCACTGTTTGTAACAAACTCTAGCCAAAGCCAATACGGCTGTGGCGAGCTTAAAATGCACTGAGGAATTGGCGCCAACACAACTGCATATGTGCAGCACTTGCGCATGCACAGTTCCACTGAATGGCATAATGCCATTCCCAAGACAGTGGTGCTGGCGGAACTGCGCATGCACAGTGCTGCTCCGAAATGCGGATCTAGCGGACAAAATAGTGCCGCTGAGTTCTGCAGTGGGCGACCATGGCAGAGTGTTTGAAGCTCCATTGGAGGTTCGGAAGGATACTTCTGAAATGCCAATGGAAGCTTGCCACGGTCCACTCATTTTTAGAGCGGATGCAGAACGTCTGTAGGCTCTGCCCACAGCCATAAAAACCAGGACTTTTCAAAACTTGTTGAATGTAAAAACAAGGTCACATTTATGTAAAAAAGATAGTCTGGACAAACAAAATTACTACCAATGAATAACTGTGTGCACCATATTGCACACAATCATTATAAAAAAAGCAAACTCTCCAGATCCTTTTTAACTGTGTGCAATACGGTGAGAAGACTCCATACAGATACATATATTTTTTTGTATGCTGCTAGTTATTTTTATATACCAATATGTATTTATCTTGTTTGTATATGTATTGTCCTTTGTGTACTGGCAGCAACTGCCTGCTTGCACAGTAATTAATTTGTTGCACTGTGCTTTTAAAAATACCTGTACAAATAACTAGCTGGATCTGCTGCTTGCTGTGCCTTGACAAAGCGTGCACAGTGTCATGTGAGACACTAGTGAGGAGGATCTATCTGTTCCTTTTGTCTGTCCAGACCATCTTTGTTTTTAAATAAATGTGACTTTTTTCATGTTTTACAGTCAGCAAGTTTTGAAAAGTTCGCACATCGATTTTTCAGCCCGGTTTTGGACAAAGTCCAACTCCACAGCCACCAGTGCAGGAAAAAAAGAAATCTCTGCACCAACGGCAACGTTTTTTTTTTTTTTTTTAAGTATTTATGTTCCTGCTCCACGGCCCTCGCATTCTGGGGGAGTCCCAGCCCCATCATCCCAACATCTACCATCCAGCGCCGACTGTATACCCCAGGGCTTACCCCCTCTGGCGGGATCGGCGACCACCCCCACGAGAACGGATCCAGTGTGCCTGTGCCATGGCTAGTAAGGGGTGGAACCTGCGAACTCCCCCTCCATCCGCTGTGAGCGATTTATGGCTTTTTCTTGTCCCCTTTCGAGAGCGGAGCGTGCAATGAGGCCTGTGATGTCAATGCGCATGCTCCCATGCATGCCCCGTCACGCGTTTGCCATGCTCCCAACCCACATATCTGCAGCTTCAGTGCGCCAGCCCCCAGTCACCACTAGGGGCCAGGCAAGTACCGACCGCTGGTTGCCCCCTCTCCGGGAGAAGAAGAGCAGTCTGAATATGCTCAATCCTTTTCCTCCCCTGCCAACCCCAGCGGCCCATGCTCATTCCCAAACATGGGTCACCGGCGTTGCACAAGGTGTGGCCAGTGCCCAGCTTCTCAACCCTCAGTGTCACTGGGCTGGCCTAATGCCAAGTCTTTCAATAACCACATGGGTGGCAGGTGCAGCAGTGGAGGATGTTATGCCTGGTCCAACCCGGCATAACATTTTGGCGCAGCTGCACCAAAAAACAGCTGCAAGTTGCCGTAAATCGAAGAACCAGTTGCAAACAGTTCCACCATCAAAAATACAGTGCATGCCAACCTTGCAAACTCACAAGGTTTTTCCACAGTGACACCAAAAAGGGTCTCCTTTGAAAGTCCGGCCTCTGGTTTTTACAAACAGCGTCCATCAGCAATGTGGTTTAGTGCACAGTTTTTCTTGTTCCTGTAGCTATTATGACTGGTGCACTGTGGGTTTCCTTGGTGTCAGGCTTTCCTGTCCTTCAAGCAAGTATTTCTCTAGTGGTATATGCCAAGTGATGATGACATCATTCTGTATATGTGTATTGCACATTTGAAACATTTCTGTATCTGTGCATTGCCCTGGCTCTTGGTGGAACTCTAATAGAAAGTTTAATAAAAAAAAAAGGTTTACTACCTGGTAGTATTGTGTAGATTAATACAGTCGCTGAGACCACTGTTAAGGTTGTAAGGGCGGTCTCATGTGCATTCTTAGGGTATGAGACACACAAACTGAAGGTGAGCGGTTCTGCTACCCTAAGGATGTGAGACCACTCTTACAACTATAAGAGTGGTCTTGGCAGAATATTGGCAAACAAGGTGGCAGAGTTCCAGACACTGATGGCAGAAGGTTAGATAGACATTGCTGCCATCTCAGAAACCTGGGCCACCCAATGCCATGACTGGGATCTCATGATCCCAGGATACAAGATGTACCGCAGGGACAGGGAGGGGTGGCTATTTATGCTAGGGACGGGATACTGTGTACCAGGGACGAAGGGGAAGAGGGGAGGCCAGAAGCCATGAGTATTGCTCCAAAGTCCCAAGGGAAAGCAGCTCAGGATGGGGGTGGTGTACAGGCCACCCTCACAGAGCGAGGAAGTGGATAGGAAGCTGTGTGAGCAAATCAGGAAGATCAGTGGCAAAGGGAGTACAGTTATACTGGGAGACTTCAACCTGCCTGGGGTTGACTGGCGGATGGTAACTACAGTACACGGCAGGGAACAGGTACTGCTGGAGACTATCCAAGATAGCTTTCTAGTGCAGGGAGTGATGGAGCCTACCAGGGAGGGAAACATACTGGATACTGTGCTAACAAATGGCGACCAAGTTCAGGATGTGGTAGTACAGGACCCTCTAGCAGGAAGTGACCACCGCTCAGTGTGGTTCGTCCTCAACACAGGGAGGGAGTCGGCTAAGACCAGGACAAGAGTGTTAGACTTCAGGAAGGCAGATTTTGCCAGAATGGGCAGCACCCTAGAGGGGTATTTAGCTGGTATTAGCCCAGGGATGGATGCTGAACAGAAGTGGGCAATTATTAGGAAGGGACTGAATGAGGCCATGAACACATGTGCCAAGTCTCAGAGTAAGCAGTCCAGGTCAAAAAAAACCTATCTGGCTCAGCAAGGAAGTGGAGAAGAAGGTGAGGGGAAAAAATTTTAACCTTCATTAAGTTCAAAAAATCTGGGCGTGAGGAGAACGAAGAGGTGTTCACAAAGGCATCTAGGGAGCTGAGCAGCACAGTCAGGGCAGCCAAGGCAACAAAGAAGCTGAAACTGGCTCAAGGGATCAAAGAGGGGGGAAAAGTTTTTTTTTAAATACATAAGGGAGAAGAGGAGTTGTATGGATGATATTGTTAGAATTAAAAGGGAGGGGGGATGGGCAGAAAAAGGGAGAGACCAGGCAGATGCACTCAATAGTACTTCTGCTCAGTTTTCCTGTAAAGAGCAGGATTAATACCACAAGGGAAAGGGACAAGGGTGGAGGGGGGGCAGAGATAACATGGGGTCATCCAAGAGGACAGAGTTCTGAAGGGCCTTAAAGCTTTGCGGGTGGACAAGGCACTGGGACTGGACGGTGTACACCCAAGGGTCCTCAAGGAACCAGCAGAGGTGTTGGTAGGCCCTCTGACAGATGTGTTCAACACCTCTTTGGAAATGGGGAATGGACCCAGAGACTGGAGGATGGCTCACATGGTGCCCCTCCATAAGAGTGGACCCGAGGATGAACCGAGAAATTACAGACTATGTACTATAGACTTCTATAGTGGGGAAGTTGATGGAGACCATTCTGAAGGAGAGGTTGATAACCTGTCTCAATAGTAATGGTCTACAGGATAAGAGACAGCATGGATTTGTCTCGGGAAGATCGTGCCAGACTAACCTAATCGACTTCTTTGACTGGGTCACTAGGCCGGTTGACGAAGGCCACTCTGTGGATGTCCTGTATCAGGACTTCAGCAAGGCTTTCAACTTGGTGCCACACAGGAGGTTACTGATCAAGCTGAGGGACATGGAGGCGGGGGAGAAACTGGTGGGGTGGGTTGAGAGCTGGCTGCAGGGCAAACAACAGAGGATAGTTGTAAGGGGGGAGACATCCAAGCCAAGGCCAGTAACTAGTGGGGTACCACAGGATTCGGTGCTGGGCCCTGTTTTGTTCAATGTCTTCACTGGAGACATGGCAGAGGGGATCAATAGTAAGATCAGCCTGTTTGCTGATGACACTTAGATTTGTGCAAAAGTGGACAGTGAGGAAGGGAGGCAGGCACTCAGGGAGGATCTAGCTAAACTCAAACACTGGTCAAAGGAGTTGCAACTGGGATTTAATGCTAAGAAGTGCAAGGCTATGCACCTTGGAGCCAGAAATCCCAGGACCAGTTCTGGCTGGGGGTAGAGCAGGTAGCAGCTTCAGAAGAGGAAAGGGACCTGGAAGCACTAGTCACAGGGGACATGAAGGTATCAGCACAGTGTAGGCGAGCAGAAGCAAGGGCAAATTACATGCTGGGGTGCATTGCCAGATGAATCACCTCTAGAAAGGCAGAGGTCATCCTGCCCTTGTATAGATCACTGGTGAGGCCACACGTGGAGTACTGTGTACAGTTCTGGTGCCTATACCACAAGAAGGATGTGAGATTACTGGAGGGGTGCATAGTAGGGCTACAAAAATGATCATGGGACTATGGGAGTTGCCTTATGAAGAAAGATTAAGGGAGCTCAACATGTACTTGCTGGAGGGGAGAAGGGAAAGGGGGACATGACAGAGACCTGCAAGTACTTGAAAGGCATAAACAAAGTCAGAGAGGGATGATTGTTCCGCTTAAGGGGGGTAGGGCACTAGGGGGCACAGTCTGAAGTTGGAAGGGGGAAGGTTCAGGAGGGAAATGAGGAGGCACTACTTCGCAGAGAGAGTGGTGGTGGGATGGAATGCATTGCCAGAGGAGTTACTCGAACTGAGGATAGTGGATAGCTTTAAGTGGGGTTGGGATAGAGTCAGGGCAGTATTAATACAGACAAGAACACAATGGAGGAAGGACTAGGAGAGGGAAGGAGGAGAGGATTGGGTGGGGGGCAGCTGCAGTGGCATTAAACTGAGAGCTGCACAACCGGGCAGACTTGATAGACCTGTGAGCTTTTTTTGCTGGCAATTTCATACGTTCGTATGTATTGATCAAGATCATTAAATATATTAAAAAAAAAAAAAAAAAAGCCAGCTGGCCCACCAGCGCAGCTGTAGCGCTACAGCCTGTGATGCCAGCAACCTGGTTCAGGAACGAGCATGGGCTGCTGGAGGGCCAGTTGGGGGAGGATGACTGAGCATCCCAGGGTTTCTGGTCTCTTGCTGTTACACTGCCATCTGGATAACCACAGGTGACAATGCAAGCATGGAGCCAGTATACCAGAGTGGGAAGTGTCGTTCTGACGTTGCAACATCAGCAGTACATCCCACGATGCTCGTGGGGAGGGCTACAACACAAAGAAAATTCCCGACCACGCAGGATGCCACCCACCGCTCTGCCACAGGTCCTGCTCCGCGGACTGGATTTGCTCTCCCTCACTAACACGCTAACTCTGCCTGGGGAAAGGGGGTACCCCCGGGTGGCCCTTCCCATGGGGGGTCATCCACGGGGGAACATGGGAGAAATGGTAAGTCCCAGAGAAGGTGGGTGACGGGGCTGGATGGAGTAGCAGGGCTGAAAGGGGTCGGTCGGAGTCAGAGGAAAAAGTATAGCAAACGCAAAGTGTCAGTGGCTCAGCAGGTAGCACACTCACCTCTGTGGCCGGTAGATTAGAAGGCTGTGGGTTCTATCCCCACACCAAGCACTTGAGTTAATATCCCAATACTGACACTGCAGTGCAGCATGAGAGTGGGGTGCTGCACTCCTGAGGTGCCGTCTTTCAGATGAGACATTAAACAGAGGTCCCATCTGCCTGTTCTGGTGGTAGTTCAGGTAGATATTAAAGATCCCATGGCACTTCTCGAAAAGAGTAGGGGAATTTTTTATTCAAGACTCAGAACAGAACATATAAAAATGTATTACTTCATATAGAAACATAAAGAGATAGAATCAAAAAACACAAATAAGTATTACGTCATACATAAAATTTAAACCTAAATAATATTGATATAAACCCCCCTCCCTATTAAAAAATAGGGGAATTTTTAACCCAACTCAAAACAAAATATACAAAAATGTATTGATTCATACAAAAACATAAAGAAAGAAATCAAAACTTAAAAAATAATTATCTCAAACCTTAACTTAAAACTGAAATAATTCATATCGAAACCTATATAACTATTACCACATACCTTAATCATAAGCCAAAATAATCATATTATTCTAACCCGCATACAGAAAGAAATACACAAACTAAAGCAGAAAAATACCTCATTCAATAGCTTTTTTAATTTTTATTTTTATAAAAAAACTACTCAGATTTACCGAAATAAACACCTCCTCCCTCTCCCCACTGCACCAGATACAAAACTTTTATCTACGAGACTAGTATCCCAGATGCCCTACATGTATTATGCCATACATATAACAAACCAAACTTAAATAACAGAAATCAACAGACCTACTGAATTCCTTTTTGTTTCTCAAGACGTATTTAATAAAAAAGGATAACCTTCTCCACCACACATTCACGTTCTTCCTGGGATGGAGCCTACACTCATTCCTATGCACCTCTCTCAGAGCCGCGTCACACAGCAGTCCTATTCCCTTAAACAAGATTTCCCTTTGCTGTATCAACAGCTGGCAACAACTTTGCCACATATAATATTTCAGGCAAGCAAAGAGTAACTGCAATGTTGGCAGGTGATATTGATCTTTAAATTCAAACACATTCCTAAAGCCAGATTTCTATAGGATACCCCTTTCAACCATGGCAACTTCCTCTCTTTTGCTAAATATAACCATAGCCCCTTAGCATGTATACAATCAAGCAAGAAATGTTCCCGAGTTTCCTCTATATTTCCACACCCTGGATATAAACAATTTCGTTCTTCTATGGCTTTGTGTTTTAAATTCCCTTTTACTCCCACCCTCCCATATGCCATCAGCCATTGGTTGTCTCACATTTTCTGTGGTATCCTTGAGTTGTTTAACATACCATAAGCAAACCTCGTCTCACCGGGCAGACCTCCTTTAAACACTGGGTCCCCGGGTCCCCTTTTTTCCACAATCAGTTTATACATCCGCTTTTCTGGAGAAAACCTCCATTTGTGTTCTTCATTCCACATTACCATTTTTAAACACTATTCTGTAGTAGTCAGGAATCTCTCTTAACTTAATTCATCTTACAGAGTCACCTGTCCACTCCCTAATCCAATTCCCCAAAACATTAACTCCCCATTTGCTACTCAAACCCTGGTGATTCACAAAAATGTTATACAGGTTTGAGTATCAAAACATTGTATGAAAACAAGTTACAGGATTTACCATCCCTAAACCTCCCTGCTATTTGTTTTTATATAAAAAACCCATATCAGCTGGAAAAATAGTCTCAATATTCTTGCCTCAAATTCCAGAGACAAGGGAAAAAACCCTGCAACATACAGAAAACAAGGTATTAAAAACTGTTTTGCCACATGATCCCTCTTTAATTTTGCCATCTTCCACATTTTCCACCTTTTGACCTTCCTCTCTGCTACCTCCAATGCTTCGTTCCAATTTTCCCTTCCCATATCCCCCTCCCCAAAGGAGACACCTAACAGTTTTATGTTGTCATTAGATATAGTTAACTCTCCCTCTTTTACACTAGGAAATTATTTTCTGATGAACCACATCCCCCTACTTTTCTTCACATTTATTCCAGCTCCTGACACCACAGAAAAGCGATTCAATTGCCTCAACAAACTATTTATGTCTTCTAAAGCACCCACAAAAACAGTCAAATCATCTGCATAGGCAGTTATTTTTATCTCATCCTTGAACTGTAGTCCTCTTATTCCTCTAAGTTTTCTTACTGTTGTTATTGTCCTTATCAATAGCAAATGTATATAGTAGAGGACTTAAAGGGCACCCCTGCCTGACCCCTGTCTGTACCCTAATTCTTTTACTGCCTTCCCCCCCCCAGTTCTGCTTGAACAACTGCTTTTTCATACAGCAAGTTCGCCCATTCCCGAAACTCCCCAGGGATCCCATACTTTTCTAATACCAAGAATAAAAAATCATGGTTTACCCGGTCAAACGCCTGGTTTTGGTCAACCGATATTACACACCCCCCTCACACCAAGATGTCCTACCATATTCTAAAACATCTTTAATCAGGCCCAAATTCTCTTGAATATTTCTTCCAGGGATCCCACACGTCTGTGCCTTATGTAATGGGGGGGAAAGGCAGTAAAAGAATTAGGGTACAGACAGGGGTCATAGATGGGTCTGCAACTACCACTGATCTCAAACGTATCGCGACCTCCCTGAATAAGGCCTGTCGTCTCATCACCGGCTCACATCGCCATACCCACACATGTGACCTTTATTCCCAATCTGGATGGCTTCAACTGGACAAACGCATAAAATACCAAACCTGCATCATGGCCAAAAAAATTATAATGGGGCTTGCCCCACCTGGTGTCTGTGCCTCCTTAAGCCTAGACATAGGAACGCCACTACAAGGAGATCCTATTCCATCTACTACATATCCCACGATGTCGCACGACCCAAGGACAAAGATAACTCGCCTATCGGGCATCCAACTGGCTCAACTCTCTTGGCAGTGACATAGCGACCGCTCCAACACTCGGCCTCTTCAAGTCCAAGCTGCGCCTCTCACTGCTTGTATCCTGCGAGTGCCCATCTTAACATTTCCACTGTTCCAGCTGCAAATGCCCCAGCACCCAGCACTTACAATCAGTCTTTGCACCCCTAGCACCTTACCTGTCATATTCCCTCGACAAAGCCCCCTGGCTGCACTGTCTCCCGCCCTCGCCCACCTCCCCCCTGTATCTCCACTCCTACCCCCGCCCCAACCACCTCCTGCACTTCCCCTTACCCCTGCACCTCCCCGTCTCTTACCCTCACTTCCCCACCACCACCACCCCCCCATCTTGCTCATAGCTCAAGTCTTTGTACTGGTTATTACATGTCTGTAAGTCAGTGACTTTATGTTTGTAACTAAAAATGATGACTGTTGCACATGCTGACGTGGAACCTTTGTAAAATAGCCTCGGCTCAAAGGTATTGTAATCCTAGATTGAAATAAATAAATAAATCACTCTACCAGCTGCAACCCTTAGTCTTCTCTGTAAAACCGGGGCTAGGATTTTAAAATCAGAATTTAATACACTTATTGGCCTCCAGTTATCCAAACTGTTTTTGTCACCAGATTTAAATAGGAAAATTATTAATCCTAAAGTAAAGTCTGTTGGCACACTTTTGTTTACTAGCATATACTTATAGACTCTAACCAGGAAGACCGACATTATACTTGAAAATATTTATAAAATTCATTCAGAATACCATCTTCTCCTGGGACCACCCAACCTTTCAGGTTCTTAATTACTTCCAAAACCTCTGACTCTGTAATAGCACCCTTTAGGGTACCCACCTCACAAGGTTCCAACTCCGGAATTTCTAGTCCAGCCAAATAAGTCGCCATTTCCTCTTTGTTTATATCTATCCTTTCCCCTGTTCTGGCCAAATGCCCTTCAATTATTTCTCCGATACCTTCCGTGGCACTTATAATCTCCCCCTTATCATTTATCAGACTTGTTATGTGCGATCTACTCTTTTCTTTTCTTTGAAAGCTTCACAGGGATCAGCCATAGATGTACTCTGAATCCCAAAACTTGGCTCTTTTTTTAGTGTTTCCCCTCTGTCGTATTGTACCACTTTCATATCATTTTTCACCCTTTCGATCTGACCTAAAACAACTTCTCCTCCCCATACCCTTTTCCCAAAAGTTTATAAAGTTTATTCCTAAGGGATAAATATATAAAAAAAAGTCCTATTTGCAACCCTTTTCCCGTATACCTTGAACCAATTGCTGATCTCTGTTTTAGTATCTCTCCACCAAACCCCTAGGTCATCATATAGCTCTATCACTGAGGCTCTATCTACCAACAGATCCCCTATTGTTAGTCAACGCATCAATCCCCAAGCTACTCACATTCATCTTCCATCTTGTGAACGGTTGCTCTAGCCCTGTTATAGTACTAACACTTCTAATTATTAGATGATCCGACAAAGCAGTGGGGAGCACAGCTGCTGTATAAACGTCTAGCCTCTTGGAAATAAATACATAGTCTATCTTAGAAAACAGTGCACCTTTCAAAAAGATAAACTTAACAGGAGACACAGCTTTATTAAACACATTCTGAATTTCTGCTGTATCAATACTTTCTTTAAATGCAGCCAATTCACAATAAATCTTTTTGCCCTCCTTTTTTCTCTTCCAAATATCCAATGTACAGTTAAAATCTCTTGCATGATAAATATTCCTTAAAGGACACAAAAAGGGTTGAATAAGTGCAAACAACTCCACTCTCTCCCCCTTAGACTGATAGACATAGATAACTATTACCCTGCTAGGTTAACCATACCATAACCCATCGATCACTAGAGCTCTCCTAGGCTGAAGGTCCATTATTTTAGACATTTTTAGCCCTATATCTGAAAATAGTACTCCCACCCCATCTGCTTTATCTAATCCGAAGGACCAATATGAGTTTCCCCAGATCCATTCCCTTTTAACCTGGGCAATAGCTTGTATTGAATTAAGCCACATCTCCTGTAAAAAAAAAAAAAAAAAAATAACTTCACAAGCTAAATTCCTTAGTTCCGCCCATAAGGCCCCCCTTTTTCCCCATTCAAAATACTGCACACATTCAAAGATGCCATAGAGAACAAAACCATTTTAAATGTTTTGTAATGAAAAACTAATGTCACCTTTCCAGGACCACTAGAAAATTGCTTACATTTATTTTAACTTTTTTCTTTTCTTCTTCACCTGCTCCTGCAGTTTGTCAGACTCATGAGGGGGTTGTTTTCCTCCTTGTACTCCTAACGACACATCCGACTCCTCATCACTCGGGGGCCTCTCCTCCCCATCTTGGACTTCCAAAATATCAACAGCGTTCTCCAACTTAAGCTCTGATGGTACTCCCTTATTATTCATCGACTCCATCGCCTCTGGGGGTCTTGAGAACCTCCTGGCATTTTGGTGGGGGCATCCTTAGTTCCCCAGATCCCTCCTCTTTGAAGCCCACTTCTTCCTCCTTCTCCTTCTCTTCCTCCGGATTATCGGATTTGTGACCTGCCACATCCATATCCACACCTTCACTGGGTGTTATACCAACCTCGGGCTCCTTTTTTGGGGGGAAACTCCCTCTCATTTCACTTAAAGTTATCTACTGGCTGGGGGTTCTGGTTTTCTTCTTTCTTCCTCTCCTCGGAGGAAGGGGGTGGCAGATGGTTCTGGCCTTGCACCTTCCTTTTGTGCTTTGGTTATCAAGTCCTCCTGATTCATACTTCTATTATTTTTTGCTGCCCATGGGCAGTTATGGAACATATGCCCATACTCCTCACAAAGATTGCATCGCACATAGTTAGCACATTTAGAGTTACTGTGGCCACACTCCCCACACCGAATGACATCATAAACACTGGACAGGTGTGTATGAGACCTGCATCTGTAACAATCCTTGGGTTGCCCCGGGTAGAAAACCACCCCTCTATCTCTGCCCAGGAAAAAACTACTGGGGATATGCTCAATGCCATTTTCATTTTGGTTCAATTTAACCTTGAATCTCCATCCCCCATCCAGAAAAACCAGTCATCAATAATGGCCTCAGGCTGACCTATTACTGAACTTTTCTGGTTTAACCTCCCCCACATGAACGCATTCTGACCTAAACATTACTGTTATATTTTTAATCAGAGGCTCCGTTAAGGGTATTGCAATGAAAAATACCCCTTTATGGGCTACATTTAAGTCTTCATATTTTAACCAGAAATGCTCTAGGCCCTTCACAGACCTAAAGCTAATGTCAAACACATCTTCCCCTGCAATATGGATGAAGGCACAGATCTCTGTCACAATAAACTTCATAGAGCCCTTTAACATAACTCTGTCCACATGATACTTGTCAGGAAAAATATCAAGGCCACCCTTATATCTCAGACATACAGCAAATCTCCTGGGGGTTGTTAAAACCAGTACTGTTAGGCCAACCAAGTCTTCTTCACTCCCTTTCTCGTGGAGTCTGTCTCATCATAGCCAGATGAAATATTTCTTTTTTTTTTAACCATATCTGCATATGACTTAGCCGACTGTGACTTACTGCCTATCACATCATTTTTTTTCCCCTCCTCCTTTAAGCAGATCAGTAGAATCCTTCCTGAGACTAGTATTTACTTCTACATCAGGTTTAGAATTAAATAACTCCTTTTCCACCCCTTGCTCCACTTTGCAGGAATCATAAGAGTTTCCTGCCTTAACTTTTTCCATTGCTTCACTCTCATACCAAACCGGTTCCATCAGGATTATATCCCTTTACTACCCGGAGCACCTTCAGGCCTTCCTGGGCCAGTCCCTTCCAAGAACCCCTTACTGGTCTGCGAGAAGTCTTCCCATTCCATTTCTGGCTTCCAACTGTCATCAGGCTCCTGTATCCACCCAGCCCTCTGCAGCGATGAGCCTGGGGACCATTTTTCTTCTTTCCCCGAAGTTTTTAGTCCGAATGTGTGCACTACTGCCTCCTTTACAGATAGCCCTTGTGCATCTGTATTATTCATCCTCCGTTCCTCTTCCTTCTTGCGACTGGCCCCCCGACACACTCTCAGGGGCCCCACTTCATTCCGCTTCTTCTCTCCTTCTGGAATTCTTTCTCCACTCCTCCAAATGCCTTTCATCGTCCTCTTCCAGAATTTTGAGGACAGAAATCTTTCTTCTCCTTCATCGCCTGCTCTAGGTGAGCTGCAGCCATTTTGTATCTATATGGGACGTAGTAAAAACCTCCTAGGGACCTTCCATATTCGTATCCGGTTGCTCCGAGAATTCCTCATCAGATATATCTGTTGCTGCAGCCGATGCAAAAATATCCAAATCCTCAGGCTCCGAGGCCTTCGCATCCATTTCAATATCCTCTTCTTTCTCATTGAGCTCCTCCGCAGAGCCCTCCACCTCCTTCGCCGATTCTTCCACACTGGCCATGAACAAATCACGCCACAATGCCCTCCACTGAAAGAATAGAGGATTTTCCCGGTGACCTGGCCAAATTTCCCCCATTCACTAAAATACCACAAACAGCTTAATTTGGTTCAAGGTCAGTTGGCATTCCTCTGTATCCCTTCCCCCCAGGTCCCTGCCTGAAAATAAGCAGAATCTGTCTAGTGCACTTACCTGGTCAACAAAAACTAAATAAAATAAAAATAAAAAGCCTTCAAGTGCCTGTTTCCAGGGCAGCTGTGAGTGAGAGACAGCCTTCACAGAATAAGTGTGTAACACATGCAGAGGAAAGGAGCACTCCAATTGGTCAGGAGCACTCCCACAAGCCTCGGGCATGCAGGGCAAGGCTTACTATGAAAGCCTGGAAAACCTTGGACTGTATTCAACTGAATACAGAAGGTTAAGCTGTGATCTCTGCTATGTTTATAGTGCAAGTCAGAATGAGTTCATCAGGGAGGCAATAGGTTTAAATAAACAATACAGTAAATACCAGATCTAATGGTAAATCAATCAAGGGAGAGCTATAAAAATGACTAAAAGGGGCAAATGGTTTAGTCAGCGGGTGATGTCCGCATGGAATGCTTTACCAGACTATGTTGTAACATGTAAAACCATGGATTCTGTTAAAAAAAAAACCAAAAAAAACTCTGGATCAATACATGGGCATGGATACATACAGACAGTGCCACTGATAAGTGGTGAGTCACCATGGGCACATAGCCAGTCCCTGACTTGAACCAAACCTATGAACCTATAATGAGGAGAAGGGCAGTACTTTATCTGGATGCTGACACATCTTGTTCTGTTCCTGTTCAAATCTTATCAGTATTGTGACTTCACAAGTGACTGATCTTGCAGCAGGTGACTGGCTCTTCTTGGCCAGTTGTGATGTTACGGACAGTGAGGTCATAGGGCTGATGATGTAAGAGGAGGAATAGAATTAGCTATGCCAGCCTCCAGGTAGAGTGCTGTTCCACACATCACACCAATCATTGTCAGGTAAAAAATCTTTTAATTAGCAAATCAGACATAAGTAGTAATAGATAATTACTTTTGAAAGTTAGTATTCATTTGAGGCAGTACCCTAGCTCTATAACTGTTTCTGTTTGAGTTCACTGCTTCGCACTGAAAGTAGAAATGGACATCTGTGAGGTCACAGCACTATATCAGCTGCTCTCCCACCGGTTCAAAGGACGCTGTTAACCTCTTAGGCCTCAAATTGTTTCTAGTTTCAAACAATATTTTTATGATTGCACACTTTCTGTAACATTTGCTAGCATTGCTGGTACCCCCATTACCAAGTGAAACAATGGCTACGGGTGTAATCGTATTAGGGTTGTTCAGAATTCAATTAATGGAATCGGCTTCATCAGATTCTGGTCCATTTTTTAGGATTTAGGATTTTCAAAATGAAAGAACAAAACTCCTAAAACCAAAAAAGTGCCAAAATGGACTCAGAATCAGATTCTGGAATACAAAATCAAATTCTGATTGCATGCAAGAAGCACTTCTTGTCTGCAAGGATTTTTTAGGATTTCGGATTCCGTTTCAGAATTATATCTTTTAGAGTCATTAAAAATTCTATCTGAATTGATTTCGGCAAATCCGAACACCCCTAAATCGTAAGAAACCTTGTCTTGTTTATAGTCCTTGTTCTCCTCTCACTGCATCCTTCTTGAACTCTATGCGCCCCCCGTACACTCTAGCCACTCATGATGTCACAGTCTCCTCCCAGTGCATCATGGGTTGCTAGACTGTGTGGGTGTTGTTCTCAAAGTCCATGACAGATGCAGTGAGGGTAGGCAAGGGACAATAAACAAACAAGGCTATGTGGGGGTAACACCAGAATAGACGGTATCTTAGCGACTGTATCTAGCTATAGACAGTATCTATCTATCTACAAAGTGTATCTATAGATCTAGCTACAGGCAGTATCTAGCTATAGACAGTATCTATTTAGACAGTAGCTAGCTAGCTATAGACAGTATCTAGCTAGCTATAGAAGGTATCTAACTACTGTGTAGACAGTACATATCTAGCTATAGACAGCATCTATTTAGGTACAGACAGTAGCTATCTAACTATAGATACTATCGGTCTTGCTCTAGACACGATCTATAAACACTATCTATCTGGCTACAGCCCCTATCAAGCTATACTCACTAAATTTCTAAATAGCTATAGACAGTAGCTATCTAACTAGCTAGCTATAGACAGTATCTAGTTAGTTATAGACAGTATCTAACTATAGACAGTATCTAGCTAGCTACAGACAGTATCTATCTAGCTATAAACAATATAGCTAGCTACAGACAGTATATATCTGTCTAGCTATAAAATATATATATATATATATATATATATATATATATATATAGTTAGACCATATTCTATCTAGTTATACACAGTATCCATCTAGCTAGCTAGTTATAGGCAGTATCTAGCCATCTGGCTATAGACTGTATCTGTCTATAAACAGTATATATATGGACAATATCTAGCTATGCATCTAGCTAGCTATAGACAGTATCAATCTAGATATAGACAGTATCTCTCTACCTACATACCTGCCAACAGTATCTATCTATGGACAGACTCTGTCTAGCTGTAGATAGTAGTATTTATCTGACAGTATCTAGCTATTTAGCTAAGTATAGACAGTATCTGGTTTGCTAAAGCTGTAGACAATATCTAGATAACTATAGACAGTATCTATCTCACTAGCAAACTACAGACAGTATCTAGCTAACTATATACAGTATCTAGATAGCTAAAGTTGCAGACATTGTCTAGCTAACTATAGGCAGTATCCAGATAGCTAAAGCTACAGACAGTATCTAGCTAACTACAGACAGTATCTAGTTAGCTAAAGTTGCAGACAGTATATAGCTAACTACACACAGTATCTAGATAGCTAAAGTTGCAGACAGTATCTAGCCAACTATAGACAGTATCTCGATAGCTAAAGTTGTACAGTGTCTACCTAACCATAGACAGTATCTAGATAGCTAACACTATAGACAGAATCTAGCTAACTACAGACATTATTTAGATAGCTAAAGCTACAGACAATATCTAGCTAACTATAGACAGTATCTGTATAGCTAAGGTTGCAGACAGTGTCTAGCGAACTATAAACAATATCTAGATAGCTAAAGTTGCAGAGAGTATCTAGCTAACTATAGAAAGAATTTAGATAGACATTGTCTGAAACTTTAGCTAACTATAGACAGTATCTAGATAGCTAAAGTTGCAGACAGTATCTAGCTAACTATAGACAATATCTAGATAGCTGCTAACTGTAGACAGTGTCTAGATAGCTAAAGTTGCAGACAGTATATAGCTAACTATAGACAGTATCTAGATAGCTGCTAACTATAGACAGTAACTAGGTAGCTAAAGCTATAGACAGTATCTAGATAGCCAAGGTTGCAGACTGTAGCTACCCAGCTATAGACAGTATCTAGATTGCAGACTGTATCTGGCTAACTATAGACAGTATCTAGGTAGCTAAAGCTGTAGACAGTATTTAGCTAACTATAGATAGTATCTAGATCGCTAAAGGTACAGACAGTGTCTAGCCAACTATAGACAGTATCTAGACAGCTAAAGGTACAGACGGAGTCTAGCTAACTACAGACAGTATCTAGATAGCTAAAGTTGCAGACAGTATCTAGCTAACTATAGACAGTATCTAGATAGCTAAAGGTACAGACGGTGTCTAGCTAACTATAGACAGTATCTAGATAGCTAACGCTATAGACAGTATCTAGCTAACTATAGATAGCTAGCTACCGTCTATAGCTTTAGCTGTCTAGATACTAACTATAGACAGTATCTAGATACCTAAAGTTACAGACAGTATCTAGATAGCTGCTAACTATAAACAGCATCTAGATAGCTAAAGCTATAGACAGTAGCTAGCTAACTATAGACAGTATCTAGATAGCTATCGCTATAGACAGTAGCTAGCTAACTATAGACAGTATCTAGATAGCTAAAGCTATAGACAGTAGCTAGCTAACTATAGACAATATCTAGATAGCTAAAGTTGCAGACAGTATATAGCTAACAATATACAGTATCTAGATAGCTGTCAACTATAAACTGTGTCTAGATAGCTAAAGCTATATACAGTAGCTAACTATAGACAGTGTCTAGATAGCTAAAGTTTTTTTATTTTTTTTATTTAGTTGTTTAACCAGGTATAGCACACTAAGCTGAAAGCTTTTTTACAGGAGCGACCTGAGAGCACAAGGAGGTTAAGTGACTTGCTCAGGGTCACACAGTATGCAAGTGGAAGCTGTGGGATTCAAACCCAGGTCTGGCCTGCTGGATGTCACCAAATTTGCAGCTCAGAGCCTTAGACCACTGTGCTATACTGCCTCCTAATCTAAAGTTGCAGACAGTATCTAGCTAACTATGGACAGTGTCTAGATAGCTGAAGTTGCAGACAGTATATAGCTAACTATGGACAGTATCTAGATAGCTGCTAACTATAGACAGTATCTAGATAGCTAAAGCTATAGACAGTATCTAGCTAACTACAGACAGTGTCTAGATAGCTAAAGTTGCAGACAGTATCTTGCGAACTATACACAGTATCTAGATAGCAGCTAACTATAAACCGTATCTAGATAACTAAAGCTATAGACAGTAGCTAGCCAACTAGAGACAGTATCTAGATAGCTAAAGTTGCAGACAGTGTGTAGCTAACTATAGACAGTATCTAGATAGCTAAAGCTATAGATAGTATCTAGCTAACTATGGACAGTATCTAGATAGCTGCTAACTATAAACAGTATTTAGATAGCTAAAGCTATAGACAGTATCTAGCTAACTATAGACAGAGTCTAGATAGCTAAGGTTGCAGTGTCTAGCCAACTACAGACAATACCTAGATAGCTAAAGTTGCAGACAGTATCTAGCTTACTACAGACAGTATCTAGATAGTTAGACACTGTCTGCAACTTTAGCTAACTACAGACAGTATCTAGACAGCTAAAGTTATAGACAGTATCTACAGTAGCTAACTAGACAATACCTACACAGCTAAAGTTGCAGACAGTGTCTAGCTAACTACAGACAGTTTCTAGGTAGCTAAAGCTATAGACAGTATCTAGCCAACTATAGACACTCTCTCTCTCACTAGCGAACTATATGATCTAGCTAGTGACAGACATGATCTATCTGGCTACATATAGATACTGTCTATAGCTATATAGGCTATGTAGTTTACATCCTTAATCTAAAAAAGACTCAAACTATGCTCTTTGCTCCAGCTCATGCTCCAACCCCTGGAAGTATCTGTGCTGATGACTTCCCTATTGCCACCGTTCACTCCTTTAAATACCTTGGGGTCACTCTTGATCCCCAGCTTCACTCCTCCATGCATATTGCAAATGTGTGCAGGGCAGGTAACAGTAAACTTGCCATCGCCTACAGAGTCAAACTCGTCCTCACCCCTGCACCAAGTTTTGCCCTATCAACAGCAGTACTCCTACCCAGTTTAAATTATGGGCTCATTCCCTTCACCCATATTGCACAGTCTTCTCCGTCTAAATGGGATGTTGGCTATAATAATGTCTGTAGAACTGCCCTGTGAGCACCCTGCCTCACACATCACTGTGAGCTCTATAGAAAATTTGGTTGGCTATCCCCAGCAACAGTCACATAATTGACACCATCAAGAGGGTCAGCAGAACAGAAGTAATCGTGTACTTTACAAGGCCTCAGTCAGAAAAAGAGATGTGTAAGAACAAGGGGACACAATTTGAAGATTGGGGGGGGGGGAGGTTCAGGAGCAATGTGAGGAAGTATATTTTCACAGAGAGGGTGGATACATGAAACAGCCTTCCTGAGGAGGTCATGGGGTCAAAAACATTGGGGGAATTCAAGAATGCATGGGACAGACATAAGGCAATTCTGGTGGGGGTAGGAAGAAGTAGGCTGTTGGTTAACTAGGATCTGCAACTTATCCAACAGGTAGAGAAATGGGCAGACTAGGTGGGCCAAACAGTCCTTATCTGCCATCAAAGTCTGTGTTTCTATGTAGGCCCTACCTGGAGTACTTTGTGCAGTTTTGGTCTCTTGAACAGAAAAAGGACATTGGGGGCAGTCACAGAGTGCAACACCAGGTCACAGGCTGAGAGGGGACAGATGTTTAATCTGGTGTCCTGCAGCTGGATGCAGGGACATGCCCTAAAGCGCAGAACTTCAGGGATAATGTTAAGAAGCCTTTTTTTCCCTGGACTGTGGTGAACCTATAAAACATGGATACTGTTGGTAGATAAAAGCCTTGCAACCTGTCAAGTCTGCCCCAAAACAAAATCTGCCTAGTACTGGAAATTGTTTCTCACGAATATGCCCTTCCTTCACCCCTGCTGTGTCATACACACCCCTCCCTACTGTTTCAGCATATACAACCTCTTCAGGGAGCTTGTTCCATTTTTATACCACCCTTTCCGTAACAAAGTACTTCTTGATCTCCTGTCTGACCCCCTTCCCACCATCTTATGGGGTTTCCCCTGGTTTCTGTGTACCTACTCAGTGTGAACAACTCCCTGCTGTCTACCCTGCATATCTCAGAGGGACTCAAACATCTTGACCGTGTCACCCCTCTCCCTTCGATCCTCCAACACGTACACACTAATGTCCCCAACTGCTCCCCGAATGACTTCCCCTGCAGTCCCTGCCATCCAGAAGAGAGGAAGACAGTACGGGCCTTCAAGGTAAGCCTGGACAAATGTCTGCTTACCAAGGGAAACACTGGGTACTCTTGGTAGTAGAGTTGGTAGGGAACCCCTCTAAATTGGTACATGTTTGCACAGTATACTATTTCTACTTGTGAAGTGGGGTGTGGACAACAGGCACCTATAGTCCCTTCCAAACTTGAATGCATGTACAGTATCGGTTTAGAATATAAAAAGAGAACAGAATATGGATGTATCAATAGTGCGAAAGCCCACTTGAGTATGCTTCCATATAGAAACACAGAATTTGATGGCACAAAAGGACTGCTTTGATTACCCAGTGTGCCCAGATGTTCACTACCTATTCTGTCTCTGCAGACCCTATATGGCCTCCTTCGACCCTCCCACCGGCCTGCATCCTGTATAATATATCCCTGTGTCTAGCCCATGCATGTATGCCTGAAGACCCCACTGTTCTAGCATCCACCACTTCCACTGCTGGAAATGTATTCCAGGCATCCACTACCCTTTCAATGAAGCAATCTTTCCTCATATCACGCTTGAATCCACACACACACACACACACACACACACACACACACACACACACACACACCGTTCACTGCATGCCCCCAGTACTGGTGCATGTTTTCAAAGACTCCGCACCTGTACCCTATTCACACCTTTGAGTACTTGCAGGTCTCTAACATATCCCCTCTTACTCTGCTTTCTTTTAGGATGTACATGTTGAGATCCCACAATCCCTCATCATAGGGCTTCACGTACAGATCAGGAACCATTTAAGTTGCCCTCCTTTGGACTGCCCCACTCCTGTCCTTTCTGAAGTGCAGCCCCCAAAACTGAACATAAGTACTCTAGGTGTGGTTGCACCAAATACACCATATACATACTTCTGTATAGATATGCTGCATGTACAGGCAAACATCCACAGGCCCCTGTCGCAGTTGGGTGAAGAGACAGGGCTCTCAGTGGATTCAGAGTTCCAGGGGTCTGGGATTCCCCAAGAGAGAAAAAAAAAAAACATGTCTCTGACCTAAATCCCAGCTGTTCTGCAGAGTTCACTGGTGCCCAGTGCAACATTCTGCTACATTGTGGACAGATGCCAGACAGTGGACAAAGCTTCTCAAAGGATGCAGACAGACAGACAGATGGAAGTTGTGCCCTTATATATTGTCAGTGGCACAGCGCGTAAAGTGCCCGGGGCATACTTTCCTTAGAACCCTGATAGGAGGAGGAGAGTATAGCTGTAAAACATAAGAAGGCTAATGGAAAAGTCAGCAGAGAATTGTAGAAGAGATTTTCCAACAAACCCTGGTGATGTAGGACTTGATGCTCTCTGCCAGTTTTGTGCAGGCCTCCCAACGGGTCAGCTCTGTTGGATCTTCAGGAACAGACACACCATCATCATGCAGCTTACCGAGGATCTCCAGGCAGCTCAGTTCTTCCAAAACACCCTGGGCTTTTACCTAACAAAGCAATAAACAAGAGTGTGAGGTTCACGTTGCAAAGTGGGACTCCACACTCCCAACTCCGATCATGTTGGTGCAGCATCCAATGCACAATCAGAGACGGGGGCTTGTGCAAACTGACCAGGGAGCTGGTGCACCAATCAGAGTGGCAAATCCCCATGCAAAATGGTCCGAGAACAGGTAGTAGGTGCACTGGCAGGAAAAGTCCCTGACACCCTTGGGATACAAATGAAGATGATTTTATTGCTTGACAAGTAAACACAAAGCAGAATGCCCACATGAAAGGTAAATGAGGACAAATGTACAACACTGTGCAAACTTATACTGAAAAAAGATCCCACTCAGCCAATCAGAACACAGGGCTACTGTCCCGTTATTCTGTGACAAGCAATAACCCAACAATGGACTGTATGCTAATTACCGTGTTCTGACTGGCTAAGACTAGCACTACAGCATGTCTGTTTTGTTTTTCTCACAGACTTGCTGTAGCACTGGTGAGGGATCTAGTTTTAAAACTTATTTTTTTCTCAGCATAGTAGTTATAAAAGTATACTGGTTGGGTTCTTATTTGGTAATAACCAGACCAGGGTGTTAAACCCCTCAACCTATAGCCTCTGTGTTTATTCACCCTGGTCCAGTTATTATTTTGTAAACCTCTTCAGGTTTAAAAGAATACTCTTGAGTAAATGGAAAGAAAGGCTGTTCCCCAACCTAGAGGGCTGGATAAAATTTGTGTCAAAAACTGCACTGCTTTAAAGAGCATCAATCAATCTGGTTTTCAAAACTTCCCTAGTCCCCCAGTATCTGCTCACCTCCTAAGGACTTCACCCGTCCTTGTTTCAACATGTTAATCTGCACACTTTGCTTAAGGGAAGGGATTGTAACTCCTCATATTAAGGAGCCGGCTGCCAGATCCTTTTCCCTTTCTTGGTACAGTTTTCCTAAAGCTCCGCTCCCACTCTCCGATGTTTTGTGATGTAGCAGTTTGTAGAGTGTGGGGGCATGTTCTGCTGATTACAATTTACAGGGCTTTCTTTCATATTTTAGAGGTCCACTGTGTTTAAATCATTGCCACCACTCAACTAATAAGGCTCGTAATAGTTGAGCGGTGCCACTGATTTAAACACACTGGACGTCTGAAATATGAAGGAAAGCCCTGTAAATTTGTAATCAAGAGAGTGTGCCCCCACACTCTACAAACTGGTACATCACAAAATGCTGGAGTGTGGGAGTGAAGCTTTAGGAAAACTGTACCAGGAAAGGGAAGGGATCTGGCAGCCGGCTCCTTAATACGAGGATTTACAATCCCTTCCCTTAAGTAAAGTGTGCAGATTAAAATGTTGAAACAAGGACTGGCAAAGTCCTTAGGAGGTGAGCAAATATTGGTGGCTTGGGGACTGCACCAAAATGGGTGTTCTTTAAATGAGAGAATGAGTCATATCTGTTCCAGGACTCTTGAGAATTTTGAATAACATGGAGACCTTTTTTAATTGGCTACAACAGAGTTAAGCAGAATGTGACCTTCCTTAATTAATAATTCATATAGTGGGTGTGTGTAAAAACTTACTTAAGAAATGTTTTCATTTTACTTAAATGTTTTAATTTTCTTTTAATAGAAAGAACAAACCAAAATTCCTGATATGTAGGAACACTTAGGTGGACTTTTGCTCTTATGACAGATCTAGCATGTTGTTTGTAATAATCTGTGATTATAGAATGTAGGTATTGATGTTCATTTTAATGTAATGTTTATGTTGGAATATTGAATAACTGTATATTTTTAAAAAGTTCACTATCCCATAATCACTACAGCAACTAAACATAGACATGTCTATCACTTAGATATCCCAGATGCCCCTTAGAGAGGCTTCCGACTATACATCTCCAACCTCCAATCTCCAGGGGAGGAAGGCAGTTTAGCCCAGTGCTGTTCACCCCTGAATGACACAGAAACCAGCACACTGGGTTGGGGGGGGGGAGCCTTATTAAGGGGGTTAGGGATGTTTGGTTGGTGTCTTGCCAGTACACTAATAGTGTGAGCGCACTTGCCGCTGACATCCAGGGGAGGGGGAGGGAACAGAGGAAAAATACAAGAGGAAAGCACGAGTCTGAGGCCTCGTGTACTAGAGATCCTGCTCTGGAGGGAGGTTGCCCAGCAAAGCCCTGCCAATGGGAAATGATGGTACAAGTTGGTTACCAAGGAGGGAAAGCAATGTAAGCTGGGACAAATCAGTTTGTGAGCTGGCTGTCAGTTTGACCACTAGCTTTCGCAATCTGGTAGCCAATCGGTATTTTAGAGCCCATCATTAATTTATTTATTTTTTTATTAGTAATTTTTCCTCCTCTGCGTCAACTGGCCCCCTTCCACTGGTGCCCCCAGCCACGTCACCCTGGTGTCCACCAGAACGTCCCTCATTGGCACGGAGGTGCCCAGCTGGCTGTGAGAAGGACTGGTATCCTACCGGTCGACACCATTTTCCGTTTTCTGCCCACTCCCTTGACCCTCGTGGTGTGAGAGTGTGCGTGTGGAGGCACGTGCATGCCATGTACCTGCACTCCTGTGCCTCCATGCTCCGGCACTGCCCTCCGGCCTCCACTAGGGGGCAGCCAAGGAGCAGGTTGACAACCCTCCCCAGCTGGGAGAGGAGAGTAGTCCATCGGACACTCGATTCTCTCGCTCCGCTGCCAACCCCCGGCAACCCGAAGTCACTGCCAACTTGGGTCATCAGCGTAGCACGAGGTGTGGTGGCCAACACCTCAATGCTCAGCGACACCGGTTCAGCCATGGCCATCATTTTTAAGGGCTCAAAAATCACTTTGTGGGTAGGTATCCAGTAGCCGGTAACTTTCAAAATCTGGAAGCCAAAGCTATTTTTTCAGTGGCCATTGGCTACCTGGCTACCTAATCTGTCCCACCCTGGTGGGATGGTGACTCTTGCACTCCCAGGGAGTCTACGAGGCATAATGAAGCAGGAAGACTTTTTCAGACTGCAGGGTAAATTGAGCTTGATGTACCGTCTCCCAGACAGAAGTGAAGACTGGAGTTAGGGGAGCAGAGATTGTGAGATGGAGAACAGAGTTGAGTTGTTTGAGGTGAAGAGGTATAAGGAATTTATGCAGGAAAAGAAGGGAAGCAGCGTTGGGGCGGGTATCCGAGGATGAATCAATAAACAGAAACTGTAAACTATATCTTAGCCCTTTTGTTCCGGAGAACACTACTTTACACTCCCATACTGCTAGAAGCAGCTGTACACTTGGCGTCAAGATGTAAAAAAAACCCCAAAATAAAAAACAGACTAAACAGAAAAATAAACTCCAACAGTGGGAAGGGGAGACCCCTCCTATTATGAAACATTCCCACCACATTTCTTGGAAGTCTTACAGGAACCACAGCTGTCACCACCTTAGCACACAGGAGATTACATTTAAAGCCATAGCTTTTGTTACGTTGAAAATTGTGCACTGATACCATTTTATTGCATTTTAGGCTGCGCTTTGTTTTTCTCTTGTATTGTAAGATGCCCCTCCCCCTGTTTGAGCCTACTGTAGCCCAGCTATGGCAGTTGTCCAAGGCTGCTGTATCCCACAGGAATAACTGTTATTTAGTAAAACACAGTGGCTGGTGCTGTGGATCCCTAGCCTGCCATAGAGGCTCCTGGAGCTGGCGGCTGGAGGAGGGCTGGCTGATCAGATCAAGAATCTTGTGTTCTGGCTGGGTGGTAGAGGGTGCATAACTGCTAATGTGGCTCCAAGGAAGATATACTGGGCTGGCCCGGTGGCGTTGAGGTGCTGAACACCACACCTTGCGCCACGCTGGCGACCCGAGTTCAGGAACAAGCTTGGGTGCCGGGGGTCAGCAGGGGAGGGGCTGGATTGAGTGCCCGACGGGCTGCTCTTCTGTCCCGGGGGGAGGGCACTGGGGAGCTCGAGCCTGGCTGCCCTGGTGGAGACAGGGATGCTTGTAGCTGGGCTGCACGTAATAGCATGCCTGATGCTGGCAGGCTGCCAGCACGCCACAGCATCGGGGTGCACACTCAAGGATAGGAGTGGGTGAAACAGAACATAGGAAAACCCCGGTTCCAGGGGTAGGTGATGGCACCAATCCCCATGTCCACGACTGGGTCCAACTCGGCTGGCCTTCACAGACCCTCTGCCCAGAGGCCCACGTCCGCAGCTGGAGTCTACAAGTTGAACAGCGCCCATGGTAGGAGGGGTGGCCCCGCTCCAGAAGGGTGAAGCTGGGGGTGCCAGCTGTTAGGCGGGGGCTGAGGAGAGGCAGGTTTGGTTGGGGGGACATCAGGCAGGATAGGACAAAGGTTGGATGCCTGAGAGAGGCTCCTGGATCCGTGACCGGAGGGAAAAAAAAAAAGACTTACTGGCTGCCCCCTTCATACCATGGAGATTAGACTGGGGATTGGGCATATGTCTGCCCTCACAGCCACGTGCACGGATAGGGATCAGGTGTGGAAGGGGCATGTGTCCCTCACTGTGGATGCCACAGCGTGCTAGGATGGGGCACATCCTACATGTAGGGGCCACTCTGTGGCTCTTCCAGGCCCTCCAGACATGCAGACCGGCCAGGAACCTGCTGTGGATCGGTCCCTTAACCTCTACATCATAGGGGCTGCCATCAGTGCTGCTTGGTGATGCACTGGATGGATCCTTGGTTAGTAAACAAGGGACAAGGTTTTTTTTTTTTTGTTTGTTTTTTTAATTACTATTTATGCTCTTCACCCTGCATCTGGTCTCCACTCCTTCAGGAGATGCATCGCAGTATCCCCGCTCCACAACCTGCCTGGTCCCCTGCCAAGTCCCCATGGAGCCTTGGTTATACCCCAGGTGGGTAAGGGGCGGGGCAACTACACCCTGAGACATTCAACTTTCGTCGGACTTCCGACGGGTTGCCAGATAGGTGTGGGCAATTGGGGTCTCTCACGGTGCTCCATCATCTAGGAGACTGGACGCCAGTTTTTCCCCCTTGTTCTGCGGGAGTGGTACATACCCGGACATCATGGCATCACCGCCGATGTCGCCACTCCCCATCCCCTAGTAGTTGCTCTATGCTTGCCGAGCCCCCGACTTCCGCCAGAGGCCAGTCAAGCAACAAGCGTGAACCTCCCCCCTTCGCAAAAGAGAAAAGCTGTCCATCAGACGCTCAGTCCTCTCCCTTCCCTGTCAACTCCAGCAGCCCGGGCTCGTTCCTGAACCCAGGTCGCCAAGTGGTGCGAGGTGTGGCGACCAGTGCCTCAACCCTCAGTGCCACCAGGCCAGCCTAAGGGACAAGGGGTATGAATCCAGGTAGGACCTTTGTTCAAATCTTTCCAGGGACTTAATACATTTTTTTTTTTTTAATAATTTTTTTGTTCAAATTTCACTAGAGTGATGATCGATGGAGGCATGGCGTTGAAACAATAAATTGTATATAAAACAAATTTAGTTAAAAAATACAAACCATTTGTGCATGTATGAAATGCTCCTGTCAGGACAGGAAATTCCTGACAAGACAACTTTGCGGGCTGTTTCTGCAGAGAGCTTTCCAACATATCTTTCCCCATAATAGATTCCTGACCAAAGGAATGGACCAGTCATCCGGACAGGTTGGGCAAGGTAGGTGTAGGACTGAGTAGAATTCTAAGGCATGGTAACAGCCCTGGCGAAGTCTATGAATCACCTGAACCAGAATATGGAGAATGGGTACCTGGCCTGTGCGATGTCCATGTACCCGAATGAGACATCTGACCCCGTGGACTATCCCTTCCTGGAGACCAGGCTTGTACATATGGGTACTGACTCACCTGCTGTAAGATGGCTTGCAGATTATCTGCAGGAAATTATATACTGAAAGTCAATGGAGGAAAGGCCTCTGCCCGCCCTGTTTCATTAGGTGTCTCCACAGGGGTCAGTTCTCAGACCCCTGCTGGTCACCTTATTCGCAAATGTATCTACCAAGTATTTGCACAGCTACAAACCTCCTACTTTATGCTGACAATGCTGTGATCTATACCGCACATAAGGCACGTACAAACACTGACTGCACCTCTAGAACCCAAATTCATAAAACTGGCACAAAGCTTCAGGGATGGCAGACTATTACTTAAAGGGACACCGTCAACACCCCTGGGTCTGTCTCACAGTGTCTCTAGTTTAAAAAACACATTTCATGACCGGTCATATTTTGTAAAGATTGTTGATGTAGCTTGTTGTCTAATTCCGATTCCTTTTTTCCTTTTAAAAGTGAAAAACAGACTGCCCACCTTACTGGTGTTACTGCACAAAAACATTTATTTATTTAAAATAGATTTACCAGGAAAGACATATTAAGTCGCAAAGCTAATTTTTCAGATGGGGGGGGGAGAGAGAGGTACAAACAAGTAGAAGCACAGTAATAACAATTCAACAATACACAGTATGCACAATAATATACATTACCAGTAATAACAATACAACAATCCACAGTATGTACAATAATATACATTACCAGTAATAATACACAGTATGCATAATAATATACATTAATAATTCAACAATACACAGTATGTACAATAATATACATTACTAGTAATAACAATACAATATACAGTATGCACAATAATATACATTACTAATAATAACAACAATACAACAATACACAGTATGTACAATACTATACATTACCAGTAACAATATGTAAACCCTAAGTGGCGCTGTCCCAAGGGCTACTACCCCTGCCTGCTTGGCTATTAACAGGTTAAGGGGCCTAGGTTCAGTGACAGGTGCCTCCACCCAAAGGTCAGGGTTGGTATTAGTCAGACTAACCAGGCCACAGACCTCTGTGACACTGTGACCCCCTCGTCTCTTACTAGTGGCCCACACAATACACAATGTTTACCTTCACAATACCCCTGATATACTCTGTACATACACATATTTTGGCACTTACCCCCAGGACTGGTTTCTCTCGCTAGGCTCGGACGACCCCCTGTAAAATAAGGTGAGGCAATACAACAAGCAACAGTACAATACCCTGCACATAAACTGACACCACAGTCAATGTAAATTGCAGAAAAAAGTAGATCCGATTTATTCAGGGGGCAGTAACATGGGAGGGGCAAATCAGGATAATTGTTAGGTACACACTATCATTAATATATGGTGCAGGTATCTACAGTCCCCACTACAGTTACACTCTCTGGGTACCCAGTGGATGGAAAAGGGGCTGGCCAGGTCCGTTGCCCAGGGTAGGCCGGCGCTGCAGCTGGTTGGGGCCCTGTGAAAGAAAGAAGCAAAATACACCGCACTCTAATTGTAATCCGGAGCCGGAGGGCTCAGTTCGTGCAAAGGAAAAGAAATGACAGACAATCGGGTGACATACTTTTGATTTTAGCTATATGTTGCAGGGAACTACCCTGTTTGTTACTCACGATACCCCAAGCTGAACACAGGATGGACGATGGTCGAGACGATAGAGGGATTTTCTGGATTTCCAGAAGAAACAGGGTGTACCCAAGTTGCTACTGCGTCGTTCCTGTTCAGGCATGAAGCAGGGGCTGATCCCCTGGCAGGTCTTGCATCAATGAGGTTTCTCTGTGTAGCCGGGTGGGGAGACAAGGCCCTCATGGCAAGGTCTAACTGAATTAGGCAGCAGCGGATTCAGTCCGATATGAGCTGGGTACAGCTTCCAGCCCTCAGCACACCACTCAGCTCGGGGAACAGATTGCGACCCCCTCCAGTTCACAGCACATTTATATGTAAAGAAAAGGTTACTGTACCAGGCAGACTGCTCCTCGATCCCGACTGCAAAGTCACTGCTAAAAACCAGGGAGCACAAAGGCAGCCAGAGTTCCTGACAGGCCAATCGCATTCAACAAAGTCTTCGGTCTTCCTCAGGTTGAGCCTGGTTTCACTTTGGTAGCTTCTTCGATCTCAATGAAACAGAATTAGTCTGAAATACTCCCGTTTCCCTCCAGGGCAGCAAACAGGCCAGAAGGCAGGCCTTCCACACTTCTCCCGTGCGAACTATGACACACTGGCTCAGCTATCACGAGCTGTCTGTTCTCTCCTCCTCCCAACATCGATCTGGCTTGCCAGCAGACAGCTCGAGGGTCTTCCTTTGGATTCAAAAAGGTCCAACTGGCTGGTCCAGCTGTCAATCACAGTAAGAGTTCCCCCTTTAGGTGCAAAAGGCACCAACAGTCCAAAACTACAAATCCCAACATGTAATCCATACAGTCCCACTTTAGCAGTCTCCATTTTAGAGTCCTCCTATACTGATTGGTCCAATTCGGCAGTACGGGACTAAAATGGTGACGCTAAGCTGAACAGTCCTTGCTGCAAATAAGGCAGGTTAGCACAAACCACATTATCATTATTACTCTAAATGTTCACCAACAATTAGTTACATCTTTCAGCAGGGCTCCCTCTGCACAAGTAGCGATGGTAGAAACGGAGCGAGAATTCAGCAGCCCGGGCGGTACTCGAGCATGGAAACACACAGTCCCCCCTTTTAGATTTATTATGACTGCAAACAGGCAGCTCTTAAAGGGACAGTACACGGAGGCCACACAGGCAGTCACGGGCAATACTTTTAGCCACTAAACACAGGACACCAGCCTGGTAACACGCATTTGGGCAAGCTCACGGAAGCTTTTTGGGAACCCCCATTCATAGGGGGTTACAAACACAACAATACACAGTATGTACAATAATATACATTACCAGTAATAACAATACAATAATACACTGTATGTGCAATAATATACATCACCAGAGCAAATAACAATGCAGGTTAAACATCAGAAGTGCGAAGTAATTGGCACACACAAGAAGGTAACGTCACAAAATGGGAAAGGCTAGGAGAGGGAGTAAGTAGAGAAGGGTGAGAAAGAGAGGCTGGGGGGTGAAAAGGTAAAGTAGTGGTGGGAGTAAAAGAGGAGAACAGAACAGATTATGGTGGGTAGGGTGGGGGAATAGAGTGTTGAGGATTAGGAAGGGGTAGAAAGGGTGATTACTGGGGGTGGGAGTGAGTGAGAAAGAAGTAAGGGAGTGAGAAGAAGCGGTGAAGGGAAAAGGGGATAGGAAGGGGGGATGAGGTGGGTTGGTGAGAAGTACAGAGGTCAGAGTAGATAAGGAGAAGTGTAGGGCAATGGGGCTAAGGGCATTTACAGAAGGTGGCAGTGTGGCCTTGGACAAGAAAGGAAAGAGAGTGTTTGGAGGTGGCAGAATGAATTGTTAGTGGAAGGGAGTTCCAGAGATTAGGAAGGCAGAAAGAGAAACCAGACTGGCCAGCTAGGGGTTTACAAGAGGGGAGAAAAAGAGAATGATAACCTGAGTTACAGAGAGAGTACATGGAAGGGGGTCTAAGGGAGAGGAGAGAGCCAAGGTAAGGAGGGAGCGAAGCCAACCAGAATTTAGAAATAAAGGAGGCACAGTGGATGAGACAGCGGTCATTCAAGGAAGGGAGGGAGAGATCAATGTACAGAAAACACAGACATTGTCAGCAGATAAGGACTGCTAGGCCCATCCAGTCTGCCAGTAGGCCCTATAAACTGTATGCGGCCACTGACCCTATGTGATCAATGGCTTTTCATCACTCTTCCCCCCTCTCAAAGCTTGTGCCTATCCCAGGCATGCTTAAACCCCTCCATTGCCTTGCAGATGGGGGGGGGGGGGACAGGCCAAGGCAAAACGGCAGAGGAGTGGAAGAGGGGATCTAGTCTGGCCAGGGTGGATTTAGGTGCAGCACCATAGACTAAGTCGCCATAAACAAAAATAGGGAGGATCATTTTAGTGATGATGTCCTGGCAGGCAGATATAGGGATACAGCTTTTGTTCCTATAAAGTGCACCGAGCTTAGGGTGGAGTTTTTATACATAGCATCCATGTGCTGAGAAAAACCAAGGTCATGGTCAAGCCAAACAACGAGATACTTAAATGAGGGTACGTCATCAATTTTTCCCCCCATCGAAGGTGAGGAAAATGGAGAGTAAAGGGAGTCTAGAAAGCCTCTGTCACGTCCCGAAGCACATGGAGACCATTTTCATAGCATTAAGGGATAGTTGATTAGCCCTAAACCATTTCTGGACAGTGTCAAAATCAAGTTGAAGCCTGGATGTTAAATCTGATGGAGAAGAACCAGAGGAAAACAGGACTGTGTCATCTGCATACCTGTACACGGATGAAGAGGAGCAGGCTGAGGGGAGGTTGTAGAGAAATATGGAGAAAAGCAAAGAGCCAAGGACAGAACCTTCGGGGAATGCCAGTGTGTATGGATTGGGGGGAAGAGTCTCCAATTCCCACTGAATGAGATCTACCTACAAGGTAGGAGTTGAACCACCTGGTTGCAGAGTCAAATAGACCTGCTGATTTTAGTTTTCAAGGAGAAGGGGGTGGGAGACAGTGTCAAAATCTTTCGCTAGATCGACAAAAATGGCAGCAGTGATGAGGCCTTGTTCCATGCCAGAATGGATGTAATCTGTAAGCCTGAGGAGAGAGAAAGTGGTGGAGTGATGTTTGCGAAAGCCAGACTGGAAAGGGGTGAAAAAGGAGGAGTCGAGGAAAGGGGAGAGTTGAGACAGAACTATGTGTTCTTGAAGTCTGGATAAGGTTGGGAGGAGAGGGACTGGGTGGAAATTTCCAGGAGAGGAGGAGTCACCTCCTTTTGGAAGGGGAAGGACAGTTGCATGCTTCCAGGTATCTGGGACGGAGGCAAGAGAGAATGATAGGTTGAGCAGGGAGGAGATGGCAAGGCAACAGCAGGAGCAGAGAGGTGCAGGAGCCTGGGATCAAGCCCATCAGGGCTCCCACCTTTCTGGGGGTTGAGAGCCAGGAGGGCTTTAAGAGTCGAGGCAAGGGTTATGGACAAGAAAGAGAAGGGAGTAGAAGGGAAGGAGGGGTAGTGGGGAGTGCAGAGAGGAATGAGGAAGCACAGGTGGCAAAATAGAAGTTGAAACCTGAGGCGATGGAAGGAGGGTCTGAAATGGTGGAGTCACCCACCTTGAGAACAGGGGAAGGGGACTGGGTTAGTGGGGGAGAAGAGGGTGTTTATTACTTTCCAGAACTTGAAAGGGGTTGCTAAGATTGTTCTGAAATGTGGAGGAAAAGAACTCTGCCTTAGCTAACCTGGTGGCTCTAGTGCAAGAGTTCCTCAAAGCACTTTACTTGTTAAGGTTAGCAGGAGTGCTGGAGGACTTGTAAGACTTCCATGCCAGGCCACGTGCACAGAGGCAGGTCAAAAGATTCAGCCGAGATCCAGGGAAGGCGAGAACCTCTGACTCTGGTTTTCCTGAGTGGGGCATGCAGATTCCAGACTAGTAAAAAATTTTGATTGGAAATACTGTAGGGCTTGATTGGTATTACTGGCCATAGAAATAGGGGACTAGAGCCAACCCGGTGGCGCTGAGTTAAGGCGCTGGATGCCACACCGGCAACCCAGGTTCAGGAACGGACTCTGGTCATTCAAGGGTCGGCCAGGGGAGGAAGGATTGAGTGTCCAGAGGACTGCTCTCCTTCCTCAGGGTGGGGGATTTGCGCAGTCGACTGGCACCCAGCGATGGCTGGGAGTCAGCATAGGTGTGCAGCCACGCAGCGGGGCTGGCTCACGTCCCGAGTGATTGGCTGCCTCCATAGAAGTGGAGACAGCCTCCCTGCCCATTACACGGACGTGGGTGCAGGATAAAAATGGTGGAAAATCCAGGACTCTACAGGACCCGTGATGCCCGATCGCTCTGGAAGTCCACCCCCAATACCAGATTTGACGTACTGGGGGTGGGGAGAGCACACCAACACTCCTCATCCTGGCCCTGCCACGCAGGGGGAAGCCATGGGAGAATTCTGGGGGATGAATGAACAGGGCGATCATGGGTTGGAGGATGTACCCCTCTTGAGGGAGGGGTCATAGCCCGTCGGGTCTGCAGCGGTGAGGAGACACTACATATGGGGGGGAGAGAGAATAGGGGACCAGTCTGGGGAAAGCAGATCAGTGTGTAATGAGGATAAGTCGATTGATTGTGTTTGTTTACATTCCTTTATCAGCATTCAGTGACTCTTTCCTGGGCTTAGGGACGCCCACACAGTTTAGCCACTTATGATGCTGTGGGAGGAGAATAAGCTATTGCATCATGACTGTACTGCTCGAGGGTGTTCCTACCATTTAGGAAGTATGCAAGAAGTGTGGATCAAGCATCTGAGACAAAACAAGGTTGGGTATAATTATATTCTTAGCATGCATTTCAGTTCTACTTAGAAAGAAGGCCAATCAAGCAGCCAGCAACACCAGTGAATTTTACAGAAGGTCAGCAATCATCATAAAATGTGGGTTTTCAACTAGAAGTACTATGATACAAAAATGGTTGACAATGTTCCTTTAGTAAGAAGAAAACAAAAGCAATGTTTTCCATCATGGCCCAGAAACACAATGCCTTAGGTAAAGATTATAACATTACGGTTAACAAACACGAGTGTCTAGAAACAGTGGAAAACTTTACATACTTGCAGGTTGTCCTTGATTCTACACTATCCTTCGAGCCACATATCAAGCATGTCACCACCCAGGTACACAAAGGGCTAGGGAGCACCCTGTGCAGTCAGGGATCTCTTAACTGATGAGACACATAAAGCCAAAGCCCAGAGCAGCCTCCTCCCCATACTCAACTATGGTAAAAGACAAAGAACCTCCGTGCGCAAGCACTAAGGCATTGGTTACCCTACAGGGCATTGGTCGGGAAGCCAAGTTTCAAAGAAATACAAAATCACGCTAAGCATCATGGGCTGCATATGCAAATCACTACAGAATACTATGCTGGTTCAACTTTGATTTGCATATGCAGCCCATGATGCTCAACTATGGTAGCCAGGTATGGGAGCACAGTCATCTAAGGGACAGCGGAAATGTAGGATACTGTATAATGCTATCTGCAGATCTGCACTACGGGCAAAAAAGGGGGAACCTCATTTTGTTCTGTACTCGAACCTTGACTGCCTACCACCAGATCTTAGCAACGAGTTAAACATGGGTGCAGTGACCTACGAAGTGATTAGCAAAGGGGTGTAGAACATAATCTCTGATCTTATTAAAAATAAATAAATTATTACGGTGAAAAATAAAAGGAGCCACCAGAGATCAAACAATGCGCTGACCCTGGAAATACCACTGTTCAAGTCAACGGCTGGTCAAAAATATTTCTCGTACCTGGCCTTGAACGTCCACATTTTACACGCTATGCACGATTTGTTAAAAGTTTCGGCTCTAAAACAAGGGGACGGCATTATATATAAATTACGTGCAAAACCTGAAACTAATCTGACAGATAATTGAAGCAGGAATTTATCTGCAGATGAATGGAAACAGACCTGGAATGATGCAAAACTTTCCTGTAAGACGCACCCAAGGCAAGCTAATACAATACAACACAACATTTTGCACTATTTTTATTAACCCCCCCCCCAAAAAAAAAGTGGACCATGTGGGATATTCAACTAATGACCACTGCTGCAGATGTTACACCCTCATGCAGACCTATCGCATATGTTTTGGAAGCGCCCAAAGGCTAAACAATTCTGGGAACAGGTCCACCATGCATGCTCAGCAGTTTCCAATGAAAAGCTCTCATTTGCCTTCATTTCTCCTGGGTATTCTCCCAAGCAACATTAAGATATGCAAGGAATAAAAACTTTGGGTTTTAGCAGCCCTTTTAGGAGCTAAGAGGCCACTCCCGGCAAGGTGGAAAACAAATCTAAACCCTTCTATAGAAGACTGGTCAAAGTACATGGGTGTAACTGCTAATACTAAAAGAATCAGTTTCATGTTACTCGAAAAAATGGATGCCTTTGATAAAATATGAAACACCTTTATATGACTGAATAAATAACTAGTTAAACATCTCTGTAATTCTTGGTCTAGTCTGAATACATTACAGTGGGCAGGTTTAAGAACTTAATACTTGATCAGGCTGTTATCTAATGTTAAGCTAAATTCTGTATTGTACTCTTAATATCTGTATTTTTTTTTTTTTTTTTTCTTCTCCCAGGCCCCCTGCAGCCCACTCTCATGCCCCCCCACCCACACACCCACCCACCCACTGGACTGAATCCTCACTGCTGTACCTACCTCCAGGCTCCCCAAGATCTCAGACACCTCCATGTGACCCAAGTTATCCCTGTGTGTGTGTGTGTGTGTGTGGCTACCAGGGAGAAAGTGCCTCTAACACTGGTGTTTTTGGTCGGTGGGGGCAGGCACTGGGCAGTTGGGTGGCATGGGTGGGGCTTGAAGGAGGCAGTCATTTTCATTTTCTCCCTTCCCACCACCACCCCCACATCAGGGCTGCACATCTGCTGCATCCTGGGAAGGGTGCATGGCAGCATGTGGTCACCCACGCTGCTAAGTGCGCCCCCACTGACTCACCACGAGGAGCTGCTTGAGGGCAGTGGAAGCCACACCCTCCCTCCCAGGAAGGAGAGCATCAACACAGACACTCTTCACCTTCCCTACCGCTCTCCAATCCAATCACCCTGGGTGCGCGTGTCATCAGCGTGACAAGCATGTTTTTAAATAACATTGTAAACACTGTAATCATTCTGATTTTGTTAAAATAAACTTTTTATGAGTAAAAGAGGTACCTGATAGCAAACGTTTGGAATGCCATTCTCCTTAGTGTCCGGCAAATGAACACTTTAATTCTGTTCAAAAAATGTTTCACACAGAATATGCACAGTATTGCTGTATGGAAATGCTTCCAAGTTCTGTATTAACCTATGTAATGATTAACATATTGTGCTGATGTTGCTTCAACATATTCAATGCGAGTCTCTTGTATCTGGGTCATGCCTGAAAAAGGACCATGTGACCAGCATACCCACCCGGTGATCAAAATCAAATAAATAAGGCAGCCCTACAGCAGTCAGTTTTGGAGCTGGGTCAGTCTATGACTTAGCAAACTTTGTTCCCACGCTGGCAAAAGGTTCATACAGATTTGGGAAAAATAACAAAAAAGCAGAAGGCCCATCAGTGCGGTCAGAGGGCTGCTGCTCATAACGTCAGAAACCCAGGTTCGGGACAAGTCAGGGGCCAGCCGAGAAGAGAAGGATGTAATGGTGCAGGGGACAATGTCCTTCTCCAGGGAGGAGAAACACATTACTACCACTTAGATGGCAGTACAGCAGAGCTCCATAGGGATGAAGAGATTCTTCCAACATCAGTGCCAGCCCACAGCACATGCACACCTTAATGTCTGGCCATGCAACACGGGTTAGGAGAAACACAGGGAAAATCATCTCGGCCACAGCAGAATGATGGCCACCACTACTGCAGACCCCACACAGCTGGCCACAGCACCGTTCCGCAATGCCTTCTTTATGGACTCGAGGGAGCTGGCTAGCCCTGATGAAGCTCCACCCTGTGGCATAAGCCACAGAGACAAAATAGAAACAGGCAAGTCCCTGAGAAGACAGGGGACAGAGCTGGGGGAGAGCAGGTGGAAGGCAGGGGCAGGCCAGCAGGAAAGGGGAGAAACAGCAAGTGAAAAGAAATGTAAAATCCCTGCTCATCCAGTCCAATGTTTGAGACGCTTACACTATGTTCAGCTGTACAGCAAATGACTCCGATATAAATTCATATCTCGGAGCATTTTCTGCAGCTGCTTCTTGAAAACAGTCTGGGACTGACTGAAAGTAAAACCTGAAACTCAATCCCAGGCAAGCAAGAAACAGAAAGGGTGGCAGGTAGAATTACTGGGAATGGGTTGGGATAAGTGTGTGGGCGTGAAAAGTTACAGGTACAGCACAATCACGTCAGGTAAAACAGAACTGCAGCCCATCCCCTTCAACCAATGTACTTTTCTGGGCTTTGTTTTATACATTAATGGTGGCACAGAAAAAGAAAAGCAAGCCTGAGTCATATACTGCTTGACTGTCCCACATTCATAAGGACATCATTCATTTTATCCCTCAGAACCCCTCTGTCTGTATCACTCATCTGTCCCATATTAACAGGGACATCCCTCATTTTACCCGTAAGAACCCCTCTCCATACTGCTCAACTGTCCCACATTAGAAGGGACCTCCCTTATTCTACTCCTCAAAATCCCTCTGTCCATCCTTCTCAACTGTTCCACATTAGGAGGGTCACCCCTCACTATGCCCCTCAGAACTCCCCTCTGTTTCAGCACAGTGTTGAAGAGCACGTGGTGAAGTGAGAAGCCACTAGCATATTTTTTGGCACTGTCCTAAAAATTCAGCCATTCTGGGAAATGGGGCAAAGTCTAATTCACCAAATCATGGGAATACTTATCCCACTTGAATTCTCAGAGTTTTTTTTGGGGGGGTGGGGTTCCCCCAGCAGTGAAATTGAAAACAGACAACAGGAAAATAATATTAATCTTTACGGTGGTGGCATTAAGATGTATTACAGCTTGTTGGCTATTGGCAGATATCCCCACATGAGAAGAATTGGGGGGGGGGTAACAAGAGTACATGATATGGAATTCATGACGGCCAAGTTACATCTCATGGAGGAGAAACATACCAACTGGTGGTGAGGCTGGACAAGCTGGCAAATTATGCTGGGGGGGTATAGGATCAACCAGCTATAGGAGAGGGGAATAAGGAGCTCCCGGGCACCGAACAGTGGTCCTAGGACTTAAGACCAGATGGGAATACTCCTCTTTAGTGAGCAGAAAGGGATAGCCAGAAGCACAAAACCCCTAGCCGAAATAATTAGGTACAGTGGGCAGCACTGATAAGACATAACTGCTAAAGTAGAGTTACTTGGACAACACAGTGAACAAAAAAAAAAAAAAAAACACAACAGTACTTCCAGTAACCCACTGTTAATTGTTTACTGTGTATATGTTTTACAGTGGCCTGGATGTTTTCTGTTCTGCAACATAAACACTAATGCAGGGATAATGGGTTTGTTACTATGTTCTGTAGACTAATCCATTAATTGCTTAGTCTCAGCTTCAATAAGCTGTGCACCATATGGGGACCAGCTTACGGACTACCCTTATGGGTCCAGCCACCTCATCTGGATAGTTACTGTAACGGACATTACAAAGAAACACCCATAAATCAGCCCGGTGGCACTGGAGATTAAGGCACTGGATGTCACACCTCGTGTCATGCCAGCGACCCGGGTTTGGGAACAAGCCCAGGTCGCCAGGGGTCAGCAGGAGTGAGAGAGGATTGAGCGTCTGGAGGACTGCTCTCCTCTCTTGGGGAGGGAGGGTTTGTCATCCTGCCTGCTGTTCCCCCTCTGGTGGATCAGGGGGACAATGCAGGCTGGGACTGGGTGTGGCATGCGGATGCCCGCACATGTGCGCGCTCACACTGATGCCGGAGAGGACTACAGTAAACAAAATAGAAAAAATGGCAGCCAGGGGCTCTACAACACCCGGTACCATGCTGCTGGGCGTCCGCACCACCCATCCCAGATTTGGAATTGTGCTCCAAGAGGGGAGCTCCCTTCTCAGCCACGCTACGGGGGGTAATCCATGGGGTCTCGGGGAGGGGGGGGCGCAGTGACAGCTGGACTGGGGTCGGAGTTACCTGGACTGAGGTAATGCCCTTGGTGGCTGGATAAAGCACCTATGGGGCGGGGGGACATCCATATCTGAGAAACTGCGACAGGACCAAATCAATTTGGGGATAGAACATTAGTATCACAAGCATCAGTATGTTGGAATACACTTCCTCCTTCACTGCCTTCTGAGAAAACTGTTAAAAAATTTCTTAAGGGGTTAAAGACGTATCAGGTTTTTTCATGTACATGTGTTTGATATTGTTGATGTTTTATAATTTTGTTTTGTGTTGTGTATGTGTTTTTTATTTTAAGTTGTATTTGATTGTTTTTCTTTTTATAATTGGTGTGATTATGTGAAGCTTGGAAATTCTGCACAGGACTGTCTTGAAAACTGGATTGTATTATCCAAACAACATGTACTTTTCCTGTATAAAAATAAAGTTGTTACTGCTACTACTACATGACATACACATGTATTACACTTTACTACTGGATGATGACTCTGAAAGATATAGATGTGATGCGTGTATTTACTAGACCATCTGTATTGTATGCCGATCTAAAGCAGTCTTAAAAAAAAAAAAAAAGAACCCCTATGCCTGTACCACTCTATGTTCCACATCAAGAAGGACACCCCTTATTTTGCCCCTCAGAATCCCTCTGTCCATACCGCTCAACTGTCCCACATCAGGAGGGACACACCTCTTTTTTTTTTTTTGGTGTCAATATCCCCAGTAACTCAACCCTAACCTCTCCAGACCCACCCACCCACCAAGACAGCCATGACCACTGAACCGCCCTGGCTTGCCCCCTCAAGGTGGGGCCACCGAGATGACCCTCACATGGAAATGAATCCGGAGTACCGGCAGCATCACCGCTGCTGGCAGGGCTCCCTAGGCTTACCTCCAGCCAAGGGGGAGGGCCACTCAATGGATAACTGTCTTGGTCAAGGATGGAAGTCACAGCAAGTGCTACGGGACCAGGAGGTGGGCATTATAGAAGGGACTATCAGTGATATTTCGGCATGCTGACCCCATAGGAGGTGAGACATGCAATGATGTCCATGGGGCGAACTCAATGTGGGTCCTGACTCCCCACAATGCAGGCGCTGGTCACGGCAGAACTCCCAGCCTCCGACAAGGGTCCCTATTGCACTGGACACACAAACCCCCCTTCCCCCGGAGGGGAGCAGTCCCTGGGATGCTCAATCCTCCTCACCCCAGTTGGCCCGCCGACTCCCGAGTCAATCCCTGAACTCTGAATTCGGCGTTGCAGGTGGATGCCTTGACCTAATTTTGTCCCTCAGAACCCCTCTGTCTAGAACACTCAACTGTCCCACATTAAGAGGGACACCCCCTTTTTTTTTTTGTTAACTTTATTTCTTCACTCCCTTACCTCCAGACTCTCTCCAGCATGGGCTCTCAGACATTAGCTTCTCCCTTCCTGTCTGAAGCGCAGCTTGCTCAATTCCGGTCAGGACTATCTCCCATTACCTCTGCGGCATGCCCGAGCCCCTCGGGTCTGTGTTCTCCAGGGAAGGACGGCCACCTCCTACCAGTGCCCTATATAGAGAATTGGTGGAGCAGCCTGATGGAGGGCAGAGATCCAGATCTAGCGTCCTTATGCCCGGCGGTGAACGTGGGGCCGATGCTACTGGCCCCGCCTTCGCTTATTAGATGGGGAGGGATTTTCTACCTTATTTCCTCCAATGAGGGCTGTGCAATGTCGCCCAGCCCATTACATGTGTGAACCCTCACATGTCCAGAGGGCGGCCGCCCAACGTTGTAACCCACCTGCTGAGTCCCTGCAGCTGTAGTACACCCAGCCATTGCTGGGTGTTGCTACTTGCGCAGAACAGTCCCCTAACCCTCCCAAGGAGAGCAGTCCTACGGATGCTCTATTCTCTCCTCCCCACCGATCCGAGCTCGTTCCCGTACCCCGGTCACTGGTGTGGCACGAGGTGTGGCGTCCAGCGCCTCAACCCTCAGTGCCACCGGGCCGGCTGGGACACCTCATATTTTGCACCTCAGAATCCCTCTGCTCATACCTCGTAACTATCTGCAGGGGCTTAACTTTTGTTGGGAGTGCACCAGGGCGTTCCAGCAGTCCCCTCAGCTGTATGTGTTTCTTCTCTTATATGTCAGGCAAGCCGGTTACTAAGTAGTGTTTCTCCAGGTGACTATGCTCCTGCATTTCATTATGTTACTGGTAGACCAGCATGGAGCTTCCTGGTAAGGTTATGGGGTATGCCACTTGGGGTAAGGCAACCTCTGTGGTTTGTTTCAGATCAGTTTAGCATCTGAACTGTGTTTGGCTGTTACCTGGCATTGGATCAATAGGTTCCCTGGCAATTACAGTTTGCATCTCATCTCTTGCAGGAGAACTGATTGGGGCCAGTTATACTGTAAGGTCTGCTGTTTTGGGGACACAGTTCTCTTCTGTTCCTCCCAGGTAAGTGCACTGTTCTCCTCTGTTCCTTGCCTGCCAGGTGGGGGCACTGCCCTCCTCTGTTCCTTACCTCCAAAGTGGAGGTACTGTCCTCTGTTCCCTACCTCCCCGGTGGGGGCACAGTCCTCCTCTGTTCCTAACCTCCGATGTGGGGGCACTGTCTTCCTCCGTTTCTTACCTCCCAGGTGGGGGTGCTGTACTGCTTTGTACTCGTCCAATGTTTCTGACCCTATGGAGGAGATATCCACGAAGAAGACAGGTTTGTTAGTTACCAGTAACACTATATCTTCCAGAGAATCACCATAGAGCCACATAACTCCCTCCCTCCCTCCATCCCCTGAAGAGGGGGATCGGCATTGCTTACAGGTCACTGTATGGTCTGCCTTTCTGTTGACCCACTGTTTTCAGTGGGTGGACTCTAATGATCTCCATTCCCCACATCTCCTGTATGATTGGCAAGGGTTGGATTCCTCGTTCCTGCCAGTCAATAAATGTTAAAATTCCATTTATCGATGGCGGGAACTGATGTGGATGGGGTGCCACTATTATACAGGCGACACCGACTTATGTGGGCTGTATGTCAGTGTGGGCATCCCCAGCTATAAAAGTTTATAGCGAGGTCCTGATGTCATTGGCATATAGTCCAGTGTGTGTGGCTTGATGGAAGACATCCTCCTAAAGCTCCATCGTTACTGGGAAGTAACAAACCTTTTCTGATGCTCGGGCAATTTGTTCCATGCAATAAGCTGGGACAGCAAAACAATAATCTTGTACATTTTTCACTCCTGGTACTGAACTGTAGCGACACAGTTCAGTTACAGATGCAAGCATGCCTGGTACTGGCAAAGATGCAGTTGAGGTAGTCAGGGTGTGAAGAGTGGATGCATCTCAACAAAATGGTTTACCATCGGTACTGTGATATCATGGGGTATGCCCCACTCCAGAGGACCTTGCTGGCAGCAGCAGCAGCAAAAAAAAACGTTTTTGTTTGTTCGTTTGTTTAAATCAAAGAGTTGTTTTCACTTGCACTTTTGTTACACCCAAAAAGCATGCTTAGGCCTGCCCAGTGATGCGGGGGGTTTGAGGCACTCAGCCACCACACCTGCCACCATGCCAACAACCCAGGCTTGGAGGTGGACCTCGGTTGCCGGGGGACAGACAGGATAGAGTGTCCAGAGAACTACCCTCCTCTCCTGAGGAGGGAGGGACATGGCGCCCAGTGCTCACCCATCCCCTAGCGATGGATGGGGGTATGGCATCCAGGGACTGTCAAAAAAGGGAAAGGAAGCAGTGGCGACAGCAGACATCCTGTGCATGGCACCGTGTGTGGGACCATCTTGGGTGGCATTGCACGACCATTCCTCCCTGGAAGAAAAGCTGAAAATATGGAAGCTCCAGCAGCTAGAGGACTCCTAGCCACCCACAGGCCTTGCATTCAATCAGCACCCAGGCCATGCTGTAGATATGCTAACGCAAGACCTAGCAGAAAATCAAGGTGATGGGGCAGGGGCAGCTGGCATGCAGGGTGGGCCAATCAGAACTGAGAACAAAAAGGATTAACTGGAAGAAAAAAATAAACATGCTTTAACATTTATTTATTTAGTTCTTCTTATGCTCTTATAGTGATGAGTATTGCGTCAGAATGTACAGTATTAACACACCAGTGAGTAAAACCACACAGAATGCATTAAAACAACATATCCAATCTGTGCCATACAGACAGCTGTACTACAAGCAACAACATAATCTAAGACTGGAAGGAGGAAGTGCTGTACACTTTCCTGGTATAGGAGATCAGGCAACCACTGCTTCTTTAAAAAGGCAACTAGCCTTTGCCCTACTGAGGGCAGTGTATGATCACCATACCTGCTATAAGACAGGGCTGGGTCTAGATATACACGTAGGTATTTCACCTTCTAGCAGGGTGCAAGTTAGGCAGAAGCCCACAGAAGCTCGAATTCCTGCACATTCATCATCAAGTTTCTTCATTACATACATACCACCAGAAGAGGGTTCCCTCAGCCTGGAAATGACAGTGCCCCCAACTAAAAATCAAGATATGAGAGCTCCCCCATTCTAAAAATTTCCAATGTAACCACTGCTTCCGAGATCTATTCCAGGGGGACATCAGCTAAGGTTTTGATGACAAAAGGGGTAGTAGGTTTTCTTTGCAAGTGGGGAGTTCCGAAAACCATGAATTTTGCCTTTCTGCAGTCTGATGCAAGTTTGTTTTCAACAATTTGAGATTCTGTGTCTCTGAAGTCTGCTTGTCAGATGAGGGAAATGTGTTGTACGGTTGGAGCGGAGCCACAAAACATTGTATCTCCTGCACACAGAGCCAGATAAACATTGGTTAGGGAGAAGAAGAATTCTGCACTGATCTAATGCTTTTCATACACATTGTATCCCAAAGCACTTTACAAGTAATGAGATTGGTAGTGAAGTGAGCGTAAAGGTGTAGTGGCAGCCATTTCCCACGTCAACAACCACATGTAGCCATGGAGTCGGACAACTGCCAGAACCAGTTTTGTGGGAAGGAAAATGTTGGCCAGGACAGTGGGGAAAACCCCTCTACTCTTTTCATTTCAACAGATTTGGAAAAAGGTCCTGGCCCAGTGGCACTGAGGGTTCAGGCGCTAGACGCCACATCTTGTGCTACACTGGCAACCCGGGATTGGGAGGGACCTGGGTCATCGGGGTCAGCCGGGGGACGGAGGAGTTGAATCGAGCCACCGTTAGGCAGCTCTCCTCTCCTCTTTTGGGGAGGGTGGGGTGTCGCTCTGAATACCGAACAGTGTTGGGAGGGGGAGGATGCCGTTAAACACTTTCCAGAAGCTATATCTCAGCACAGCTCCCTGCCTGGACTTCAGTCCTTCATGCCGGCGTCCTCCAGGGTGGAATTAGGGACCATGTAGTTACCTACGCAACCATGTAAAAACCCAACCCCACTGCCATGCAATGTGATTTCCACTAAGGAGGGATGGGCACTACGCTGCCACCAAGCCTGGGTTGGCAAGTGGGCAAAAATATGCAAAAAAAAAAAAAAAAGGCATGGGTGATGAGTTTTTTTTTTCAAATGTTATGGTGCACTCAGATGAATCAGAATGAGAGGGACTTTATCTTACAGTTAAAATGGGAGTTTGAGTATGGTTAACTCAATGGTTTCCTTTTACACGCTATGCTTCCATGCTTCTTTGAAAACTAGTTTTCATGGTCATTCTACATTTTGGCAGGAATGGTTCCTGTATGGGATGGATGATTTTTTTCCAGCTTGGGTTAATTTTTCCATTAGAAATAGAAAAAAAAAAATCAGTAGCTTCTTATATGATCCCTGCTTTAGGAAAATGGTGTATGTGAAAGGTTTCAAAACAAATGATTTTGTCACAAACCAAAGGCTAACTGTATCAGACAGAATGGCACAAACTCAGTTACCATCACTGGAATATTATGTGCACCTGTGACAATTCCTAATGTTTTTGCACAGTTGAATGATAAGAGGATCCTGAGAAAGAAGTGGGATGTACTCTGGCTTGGCAGCTACGGTAGATTGGTGGTGAAAGGACATTTGGAAGACAGGGGGCTGGATTTTCCAATGGCCCCGAATGCCCCAAACTCAGAGTGTGCCAAACATATGGCACATAGGGTCTGCAGTATTCTCCTGGCCAGTGATCAGGATTTTCTATCCTGTGTGCCAACTGCCGGTAGTCAAACCAACTTTTTCTGGTCTAGCTTGTGGCAATGCCAGGTAAAGCTGCCGTAAATCGTAAGAAATGTCGCAACTACGCCCGACCTACCAAAATTGGGTGCAGTTGTGGCAAAAGTGTTTGGTGGAGCTGCGCCACAAAAATGGTTTGACGCGTCACCCTTTGAAAAAAATTGGGCCCCGGGTGTGTCCTAGATCGGACTGTACTTTGATCACAGAAACTCCAGAACACTTTTTCTTAGAATGCCCTTATACAGCTGAGGTTTGGCAATTTCTGGCCAGTGGGTGTAAACTGCCCTGGTTAGAAAGCCTCACATACAGAAACTTAGTATTACGAGATTTTCCTCTTCAGTCCAAGAAATAAAATAAAAGCACACTGATGGGTTTCTTTGCCTGTCTAAACTGTATCTGTGGCAGGCAAGGTGTCAATACTTTATTTATTTTATTTAATTTTTGTTGACCGGGTAAGTGCACTAGACAAATCCTGCCTATTTTCAGGCACGACCCAGGGGAGGGGGATACAGATGAATGCCAACTGACCTTGAACTATGAAGCTGTTGGTGGTATTTTTAGTGAATGAGGGAAATTTGGCCAGGACACTGGCGAAATTCCCCTACTCTTTTCGGTAAGTGCCATGGGATCTTTAACATCCACCTGAACTACCACCAATCCAGGCAGATGGGACCTCGGTTTAACGTCTCATCCGAAAGACAGCACCTCAGAAGTGCAGCACCTCTCTCATGCAGAACTACAATGTCAGTACTAGGATATTAACCCAAGTGCCAGATGTGGGAACTGACCCCACAGCCCTCTGATCTCCTGGCCTCAGAGGCGAGTGTGCTACCTACTGAGCCACTGACACTGCTGTACGTACTGTTGCAATACTTACTATCTTCATGTATTTCAATAACCAGGATGGTGGAAGCTGCAGTTCAAGAGGTACTGGAATGGGAGAAGAGGATGTGGCCTCGTGCCTCACAACGCACCCAGGTGTGCATTAATCCCCAATAACAGAACACCCCGTCATGGGTTATTGCTTACATGCTTTTCAACTATCCTGTAATTACATCATTGACTGGTTTGACCAATTCCTTAATTTTCTGTTTCATAAGCAGATTTCTTTGGGTTTTGTTTTGTTCTGAGTTTATTTTTTTCTCCCCTTTAGGTTCAAACAGCAGAAATGCAGCATGTTTGTAACATCTTTTCTTGCCTTTTTTTTTCTTTTTCTGCCTGTGTTTTTCCTTCTATGTTTCTATTTTTGATGTAGGATTCTCTTATGTCAGTTTTGTAATACTGTTTAATGTAGGTTTGTTTTCTTTCTTTCTCTCTCTCTTTCTTTCTTTCAAACAAAACTCACCTACTCTTCTAAGAAGTGCCTTGGGTTCCTTTACTTTCACCTCGACGCCCACCAGGAGAGCGCCACAGATGGGCAGAAGGGGTCTCAGTTTAATGTCTCATCCGCAGGACAGTACAGCCCACGCACCTTATTACTGTTCTTTCATGTTTTTGCAAAAAGAAAGAAAGAAAGAAAGAAAGAAAGAAAGAAAGAAAGAAAGAAAACTATGTATTGTTGAAGTATGAAAGAGGTGGGAGATGTACTTGAAGTTTTCTTTTTTCTCCTGTTTTTTCTTGTTTCCCTTTTGATCTATGCAACAGTGGTGTAATGTACTTTACATCTTAGTTTGGTCGTCCCCTTTAAAAGTTAGCTCATTTAATGTTTGCCAGCTGTCTTGTACGAGCTGTTTCGTTACAGCTCCATCCAACTTGTACTAGCCTGTTCAGTTTCCAGCAAGATTTTACAACAAGCAAATTCTCCCTCTGTTGCGAAAAGTGCCTTCCGTTCTTTTACTTCTACCTAGACACCCACCAGGACAGCACCAGCGATCAAGTCAAAGTTTATTGTTAACCGATTATTTTTCAACCGTTACATCATGAAACAATTAAAAACATACAATGTACAATACATTTTACTTAAATGCTAAAATATCACATCCATATCATGTTTGTGTTCCTAATAAGCTAGTTTCTTTAGTAAAACCAGCGTTTTGTAATTACCACAAAAATATGCTTCCTACTGAAGTGTATTACTATATACTATATTACTATTTCAATAAGTATCATTCTTGGCTAATACAGCTTAAGCTTTATGATTAAGAATTAACTCATTTGCTCCCGGTGGCCATTTTGGGTCAGTTCTATCATGCTGTTCTCCCTTCTTTCATTCGGGCAGACATACAGCTCCCTAATAAGTACTGGATTTGGCCATCGATTCCTGCCCAAGCTTACTGCCAGACTACAGAAACACTCTTGTATAGAAGTTGATGGCAATAAGTAAATCACTGGACGAGTTAAAACAACCCAAATTACCAGTATCACCCACACTTTTTGACAAACTTCAGAAGCAACCTGCAACACCTGCTAGCTCTCAGCCTCCAATCTTCTCGAGTATGGCAGGAATTATTACCAGCAACAACTGAAAACCATGTCTGTGTCACCATATACACTGTGCTTTCCTGTATACACACAATTTGCTTCCTTTTCAGACACCTTTACCCTCTAATGGGCCCTACTGTGGGCAACTAAAGGATGCACCCACTTAACTTCGGGTCTTCTTTTGGACCGGGTATCAACTCACGAGGGTACTATTGCATGTCATACACATAAATTACATATATTTAGTCCCATGTCCTAATGGGAATTACCTTGATGCCAGTTATACCCGACCTTCTTTTTTCATCTCCTCTCTGCGGAGCAGGCCAATGGATCATCCAGCCGCTGGCACCTGCACCCCAGGACCCGGGTCTGTCAGCTACTTGCTCTCCCTACGCAGGCTGGCTCTCGAAGTGCCCCCCCCTCCCCACAGGGACCTGGCTCCAATACCTGGAGGGTGTACATCTCTGGGTCTTGGGGTGCAGTGCACAGTCATCAGCCGCCCATGACCACCCCACAATGTTTCTGCCAAGCTTTTCTTCCCCTGCTGGAGCCAGACGTACAATGACGTACACGCACTGCCGTGCCAGCGCCTGTTCTGCTCCAGCCCCCCTTCTAAGTGCCGCACCTGTAGAGGTCTTGACTTCCATCAGGGGCCACAACAGAGCAACCCGTCCCCCGTAACCCACCCAAGAGAGAGGAGAGCTGTCATGGGACGCTCCATCCTCTCCCTCCCCCGCCGACCCCCAATGGCCAGAGTCTGCTCCCAAACCCAGGTTGCCGGTGTGGTGCGAGGTGTGGTTTCCAGAGCCTCAACCCTTGGCGCCACCAGGCTGGCTATACCTGAGCTTCTTAATGAACACTTAGAAGCTTCCTGCCACTAATTATCACCAGGTATGGTGGAAATTACATACAGACAAGGAATGGTTTTCACATCAGGTCACTATGAGCAACCCCCTGCCCTCAAACAGCCATACATTTTACCCCACTATCTGTCTCTCTTGCCCTCTACTGGGCCAAAATATGACTCCCAATCCAATCCTCATAGAGGCCATTAATAAGTCTATTATAAATTATCTATCAGCCAATTAGGCTATTAAATAAACCCTAAGTCCTACAAGCTACTTTAGCATAAGTTCATTTTCTCAGAGATGTATATTTTAATTTTATGTATTGATTTTTGCTATTGCTTGTGCATTCTATTCTAAGGTCTCAATTAGCACTTGAATTAAATTAAGTGGCCAGCTATGACAGATTCCTAATTAATAAGAGTCATGCAAAAATTCAGCATTTAGAACTCATAAAAAGTTTATGATTTATACAAATAAAACACGATAAGACAGTAATATACCAAGAGGCTGCAAATTTAACTAATAACTGATAGTCCTTTAGGAGTCTTTCCTTATTTAAAACCTAATTGTGTTTAAATTATTTGTCATTCTTGCCATTCTCAGAGCTCAAGGTCAGTGCCAGCATTGATTCTCCACTGGGGAGCTTACCAATGCTAATCAGCCAAAATTATTCAATGACTCTGTATTTCCATTTATTAACGGGGTTTCAGCAACAATATGGATAACTCTGCTTTACAGCAGTCATTTGTGAACACGCTCAGCTCATTAAAACAGTGTGTTCATGCTCTGACTTTTAGTTCTCCACTGAGCGCTGGGACTGTTTAAGCCTCAAAAAGTGTCAGAAAGGGAGAAAAAGTTGCAGAATATCACAGTTAACTAAATATACTCAGTGTACCTGAACGCTGTTGCTATCCACCTTAAATGGAGCTCTCCGAGACCTCAAATCAGTCTTGGTCCATGGGGTCTCCGAAGCAGCGTTGATAAGAGAAAAGAATTAAAATAGACAATAGTACCTCTTGGAGAAAAAACTCCACCATTGGTCGGCCTGTTATCACTGCAACAGAGTCTTTTGCTTTTTGCACCCCACTTCTTTTTCTCGGATTAATAGTCTGGGAGCTCAATCTAAATCTTGTGTGCAGTCAGTATCAGCCACCAGTTTTCCTCTCCTTAACCCATTGTCTTCTCTTCTCTTAATTGCAGTTACCTCTATAAAAACAAAAGTGAGAGACGCACTCCGCTAAGTGCAATAAGTTTTAGCTTTTAAGGGATATACTGAAAACCTCAGCCCTCAGGCAACAGTAGCATACCTCTTAGGTTTGAATGAGCTTTTCGGCACACAAGTGCCACCATCCCTTGGTCAAACATCCACAATTACTCTCCTTTCTCCTTGCGGTTCGGCAAATGTCCAACCTCATAAATGAAGCCGAAAATGCCGCAAACATCCCAAAACAACTGGTGGTCAGCTCGGCAACAAAAAGCCCTTTAGAAAAGACCCCAAACCACGAGGCAGGCGGCTTGAGCTCGCAACTTGCTCCGGCAAGAAATTTCTATTAAGAAAGCATGAAACAAAAACACCGACTGTTAAATACCAAACCGAGCTCCTAGGGCCCACATCCCAGGGGCTGGAAACAAAAACAGTGATGATAAAACAGACTAAAACAAAATTAAATACTGACTTTCATTCATCAGTTTACCTTAAAATAAACTGCCAGTGTTTTAGGGAGAGTGAAAACTTTTTAAGCGCTATAACAAACGGAACTGCAGGGAGCAGAGCAGCGTTGTAGCCATCCTGCTGCTCCACCCCTCCACCAGCACCAAAGATAGGCCAACGGGACCTAGGTTTAATGTCTCATCTGCAGGATGGCATAACAGTACAGCCTCCCCATAGTAATGTACTTGGTTGCCAGAGTTTATGGTACAAGCTCAAGTCCTGCTGTGGGTCTAGAACTGACTACCTTCCACCCCAGAAGTGGATGTGCTACCAAGAGGGTGGATATGCTACTACCTTTGGAAGATTACTGACAAATCTTGAGATCAGCAGATGTCCTTGGATAGCTCTTTGGGGGCACCCCCATCTGGACAGCCACAGTGATGTCACCGATGGATGTCTTTTCATGTCCAGTCTTTCAGTACAATAAAGTACCACCCTCTCAACAACTGTACAAGAGAAATGCATCAAAATCCTTTTCCCTGGCTGTCATGTGTCATGCATGTTAAAACCTCAACTCAAGACACGAAGGAAGCTTTGGCAAACCTTTCTACAAGAAAGGGAAGGGGAGAGGAAGAGAGGGAGGGAGAGAGAGAGAGAGAGAGACAAAAACACCCTTAGAAAAAGAAATTGAACATTCTAAACACCTTGTTTTTCCTTTGAAATTATTTCCAATCAATAATTTCATTCATTTGTATCTGCTACTGTACACAGGCTGCAGTCCTGAATGACTACTTTTGCTCAGTATTAACTAAGGAGGACTGCAGGTCCATGCTAGAAAGAGACATCAAAGCAGGCACTAAGGAAGTCCCAGAAATAAGGCAGCCAATATTTACTAGAGAGAGGATCCTGAAAGGGCTGGCAGCCCTTAAGATAGCTAAGGCCCAGCTAGCCCAGTGGTGTGGAGGGCCGAAGCATCCGTGCCTTACCTCCTGCCACATCGGTCACCCATGTTCGCAGTGCAAATGGGCCACAGAGGGTTGACTGGGAAGGGACAGGATCAAGTGTACGAGGGACTGCTCTCCTCTCCTGGGGAGGAAGGGCTGATGCTACCACCTAACGACTACCCCCAGATGGAGGCCTGAAGGTAGTGCGGGTCTGACTGGCACCAGAGAAGAGAGCGTACTGTGGGACTTACGACGGGTGTGTGTGCGCCTCCATGTATGCATGTCTGGTGTGTGCATCCCAGCAAAAGGGATGGCAACTGGGGGAGAAAAATGGAGGAGCACATCCCAGGCTACAGGTGATGACTTACCCTCTGCAGGCTCTGCATCCGGTGACTAGGCACCACCACAGCCCTGTGGCAGAGGACATGGACTGAAGGTAAGCCCCCGGAGATGCCAGGGTGATGGGGCTTGGGTCGGACAGTCTGAAGGGGGCAGCCTGAAGGGGGCAGCCAGGGTGACAAGGTGCATACAATGCATATAGAAAAAAAAGATAAGGTCCCAGGACCAGATGGGTTGCATCCAAGGATACTTAGGGAGTTAGCAGCAGAACTGGCTGAACCACTGACTGGGCTATTCAATAGCTCACCTAGGTCTGGAGAAGTTTCAATGGATTGGAGAATGGCAGACGATGTACTACTTCATAAGGGGGAGGGGGGGGGGAGGGAGCAACCTGGGAACTACAGGCCTGTTAGTCTGACCACCATCATATGGAAGCTGGTGGAATCACTAGTCAAAGAGGACCTTGTGGACTACCTAGAGAGCAGCGTGCTCCAGGACAGAATACAACATGGTTTTGTGGCAGAAAGGTCTTATCAGACTAACCGTTTTTTTCTTTGACTGGGTGACTAAGAAAGTAGACAAGGGCCACGCTGGGGAGCTGCTGTAGTTTGACTTCAGCAAGACACTTTATTCGGTACCGCACAAAAGGTTGCTCAAAAAGATAGAACATCTGGATGTGGCTGAAACCCTGGTGAACTGGGTGGGTAGTTGGCTAGAAGGGAGGCAGCAAGAGGCTGGTGGTCAACAGGATTAAATCTGAGGAACGGGTGGTTACGAGTGGGGTTCCACAGGGATCTGTCCTGGGTCCGGTCCTCTTTAGCATGTTCATTAGTGACACTGGTGAGGGAATCCAGGCCAAGCTGGGTCTCTTCGCAGACGACACAAAACCATGTGGGAGGGTGGATAGTGACAAGGGAATAAGGGATATGCAGAGGGACCTACAAAAACTAGAGGGGGTGGTCAAGGGACTGGCAGTTAAAAATTCAATGGCAAAAAGTTCAAGGTAATGCACTTAGGGAAAAGAAACTCCAAGACGGAGTACTGGATGGGAAGGGAGGGGGACTTAGTACTGCAGAAGAGGAATGGGATCTAGGAGTTATCATCAGTAACTCCCTCATACAAATGAGCCAATGCAACTAGGCCTATAGCAGTACTAACAGGATGCTGGGATGTATTGGGTGGGGTATTAACAGCAGAAGAAAAGAAGTAATACTTTCTCCATACATATCCCTGGTGAGGCCGCACCTGGAGTACTGTGTTCAGTTCTGGAGCCCTCAACTCAGAAAGGACAGGCACAGGTTGGAAACAGTGCAGCACAGAGTAATAAAAATGATTCAGGGCCAGCAGGGCAAATCCTATGAGAAGCACCTCAAGGCACTAAATATGTATTCATTGGAAACCAGAAGGGAGAGGGGCGATATGACAGAGACCTTCAAGTTCCTTAAAGGAATTAACAAGGTAAACTATGGGGAATTATTTACCCTCATTACCAACTCGAGGTCACGTGGTCACAAGTGGAAATTAACAGAAGGGAGGTTCAGGAGGGATGTGAGGAAGTACTTTTTTACGAAAGGGTTGTGAAACATTGGAACAGTGTTGGCCAAGGTAGTGGGTGAAAACACAGTCAGGGGATTCAAGCAAGCATGGGATAGAATGAAGGGAATAGTGGTCACCTGGAGTGACAAGACCACAGAGGAGAATGGGGATAGGACAGTGAGAGTTAGTACACTGCAGGAACAGTATGTCCCAGGGAAGGTTCCAGGGATTACAGGGAATATGGGCAGTCTGGATGGACCTCTAGTATTCTGCTGTCAGGGTCTGTTTCTATGCAATATACCCAGTGGTGGAGGACACTGGTGGTAGAGGAGGTTTCTGTGGGAGGACTTCAGCCCCAGGTAGTTGTAGTCACGGCCATGGCTGAGGAAGGGGCAGGGGAAAGGCCATGGTGCTTGAGGTGGCAAAACTGATGAAAGGACTGGGTATCATTAACAAGCTCAGCAGACCCGATGAGGACATTTGTATCATCCCCTATCTATAGCATTTTGTAAATCCTGCTACAATTTTCTTTGATGTTCGTAACTCCCAATCACTTTACATATGCTCCCCCTTCCCACCTTCAGTGTTGTACAGGATAATCAGGTTTTAATTACCCAGTAGTAGCATGTCACACCACCAGGTGGACTACCCGTGTTTGGGAGCAAGCGTGGGTCCTGCAAGTCTGGCAGTTCAGCAACAAAACTAATGCTATTGCAACACACTCCTCAAGTTAGCACCTGCACAGCTGGCTCCGCTGTGACATGAAACAAGATCTAGGACATGGAGGTTAGTATACTATGGTGACATAGTCTAGAGCGGAGCTCCCAAATCCTCCCTTGCCAGACTGGACCCCCTCTTTCACTCTTTGTCATTTTGTCTTAAACTGTCCCCCCTCGTACCCATTACTGTTCAGTCTACTTTGCCCTTTCACTCACCTCTCTCGATGCCAGGTGCCTTTCTCATAGTGCCTCCTTTATATCCAACTTCTGGTTTGGGTTCCCTTCCATCCCTACTGTCCCCTCTCCCTCCTCCTTCTCTTCCTCCTACCCTCTCCACAATAATATTTCCTATCCATCTCTATTCCTTACAGGAAATCTACTGTTGGTCCATCTGCTTTCTCATATCATGTTCCTAAATTCCGTCCCTCCTTTCCCATCAATCTGCTTTGCCTCTTCTGTTTGCTCTCTTAAGTCTCTTCTTCATTGGGGGGGGCCTGGTAGGGCAAGATGGTGGCTGCCTTCTGATCTATTCCCAACTAGCACCACCTTACTCTGGCAATATATACAAATACCCAGAACTTGCAATCGATGGGAGAGGTAACTCAACTAAATGGTAACCCATAAATCCCCAAATAAACAGTTGATAATTACTTTGGAGCCCACGGTGCTGACAGGACAATCCGCTGCAACTCTACAAGAGAGCCAAACATGCACAAGAGCCCTGGCATCTGTAGAGAACGCGAGACCACAAGAAGCCAACTAGTCACTCATAGTGATGACTGCCAATCTACAACAAGAAGTGAAAGCTGGTTTCACCATTGTAACAGCTCAAATACAACATATGCAAAATACTGTTAACAGATTTTCTGAATCTTGGCTTCCCACACCACTTGTCTGGGCAAGGCAGAGTGAAGGATTAGCGACCTGAAGGACCCAGTTATTGACCTCACAAGAGACAAAGAGCAACTTAAGAAATCCATCACTGTCTTGCTGGAAAAAAGCAGACCAATCATGAAAAATTCAGCTGATCAAACCTTCGGCTGGTGGGGCTTCCCCGAAGGCCTTGTAGGCAAAAATCCAGGGCCTAATGTCCAATAGTGGCTGGCAGACAAACTAATACCGGCCAAAGCAGCTGCCTCCTTTGAAATAGAGAGAACTCACCACGTGGAGCCACGACCTAAACCAGGCAAGAGGTCATCAAGGCATTTTCTAATCAGACATCTCCACTACCCACACACAAAGAAAGAATCCTCAAAACAGTGAAGTCTATCGACCCTATCCAGTTGGACAAAGGTCGGGGTCAATCAATCAATCAAAATCTTTATTTTGCCAGGTGGAACATGATTGAGACAAGCTCATTTACAAGATGGACCTGGGGCAAAACAATTGCCAACAGGGTTAAGACATAAGTTGCATGAACGAACATAACAATTACACAGTTATATGTATTATGTTGTTGTTATTGCTATCTCATGTGACAAGATACTTGCACCAGAACATAGCAATAGGTTTAACAGGCGGTAGTGCCATTTAAATACAATTGCATGGATACAGATATCTGGACGTAAGGTAATGAGCTAAAGTTTATACAGTAAACACCATTGCAGGAGTCATAGTGAGCAGGAGTGGCAGCTCCTCTAGCATCAGAGTGTGAAGAAGATCAGAGATATAAGAGTCATTTGATAAGTACTGTAGGCATGGCCTGGCAAGTGGGGTGGGGAGGGGAGGAGGTATAGAGAGTGGGGAGGGAAAGTCAGACGAGATAGGAGAGGGTTGGGCATGATGGCCCAGGGAGGAAGGACTGTTTGAAGCGAGAACACGACAGATGCCACAGGCAATGGTTGGGGTTTAAGTCTAATATTTGAAGCAAAGACAGATTGTGATGTTGAGACCTTGATTTGAACAAAAACAGAAGGGAGGACTCAAATGACACCTCAGGCAATGGTTGAGGTTTAAGTCCAGAATTTAAAGTATTTAAAGGGTTAGCATCTTTCAGGACTATAGCCATGACTTGCAAAATAAGTGCCAGCAATTTAATGGAGTAAAACCAAAACTGAATTTGCATGGACGGAAATTTGCACATTTTGCCTCTGGTTCTCTTAGCCGATCCCCCTGATTTTATCTTATACTCCTCAAGCTACTGAAGATTTTGACAGTGCTGAAGGTACAGCAGCGGAGGGCCACAGAACAGGATCAGTGCCATGATTCCCTGCTTGGAAGTCAGTATGGCGTACCCAATCTGTAAGCAGCATGGATCACAGTTTGTTCAGGATGCCCCTGTTAGATTCCTGGTAGAGTTCCTTGCCTTACCCTTCCCACCCCAGCGTCAGTCGGTAGAATAGGCCTGTGACTGCAGTACAGCATGCACAGCCATGTGGAATGGTCAATCAGTCTCCTCTCCTGAAAAAGTTCTAAGTATTCACTTATTGTTACTGTAGTCGGGGGTTAGCTGACGAAGCACCACTCAGCATGATCATTTAAACCACGGGTCTTCAACCTTTTTGGGTGCAAGAACCCCCAGAGTGAACGTCATCAGTAGCGGGGACCCCCTACCTTCAACAGTGGATAGAGAGTGTGGGAGGAGGAGGTGGAGATTAAGTTTCTTACACAAATGATGATTGGGGTATGGAGTCTGAGCACAGAACTTCTAGTCAGAGACCAGATTTGAATCCCATATTCACTATGTGACCCTAAGAAAATGGAGGTGTGAGGGGTGTTAAGAGTGGAGAGTTGTGAATAAAAGATCCAGATCTGAATCCCACAGGGACGATCCAAGATGCCTACTGGGAGCCTGTAGGTGCTAGTCTGGAAGGCTCTGCAGGTCAGGAATATTCCTGTTTTGTGTAATTGGGTGGAACAAGTCTAGATAATGTCTTTCTACATGGTTTAAATACATTTTAGGACACCTTTTATACCTGTAACGGAGTGACGGAGATAAAGAAATGTGATGAAAGATGCTGCTCTGCATGACACCGATGCAAACTAGGTACTACAAGTGCAACGCGTTTCAAGTTCAAACAAATAATCGGTTTCAACTGAACTCTCTTCTTAAAAATTGCTTGCCTCCAAGTACTTATTTTATGACAAGGAGCAGGACCACAGCTAGGACTGCTACAGCAGAGCATGGAAAGACTGTTCAAAACACCAAGATGGTATTAAACACTATTTCTACAGTTTCATAGTTAACATTTTTCCTGTCTACTCCATGGACTCCCTATGCCTTGCTCAGAGACACCCGGGGGCCTAGGACCCCAGGTTAAAAAAACACAATTTAATAATTGGCCACCAATGAAATTACAGAAATGCAAGTGCTGAAAGACTGAGCCAAGCTGGGAGAAGAGCTTGGGGGCGTGCTTTCATGGACGATCTGTCAGTTTGGGTGAAAACCTAGCAGTCAAACTAACAGGAAGTAAAAGAAATTAAAAAAAGGAGGAAACTTGCAGCGTTGAGGCACTGGTGGCATTAGAACACTGTCTGCAGCATGCTTTGTTTGAGCCCTTGTGTACTACATAGTAAGAGGCCTGTGTCCTTGGCACACGGCAGTACCGCGGCGTTGACCAAGGAAAATGCCTCTAAACAATGGAGGTTCCCACCCCACAGGCCCAATGCTCTGGTGTTATGCCTATGCACAGTGTAATCCTAGTCTTCTGTTAGCACCAGGAGCATGCGAGATCGGGGGGCTATCTAAAGCAGCCTTTTGTGCGACTTCCATGTCCTCGTCACGTTCAGCCTCTAGTGGGCCCCTCCCCCCCCCGATACCGATCACAGTAGGTAACTAGCCTTTATTTTTGGTCTGTTGGTGCTACCAGGGAAGGGTCTTGAGAGTGGCTACTTACAATCAAAACCCTGCAGAGTCTCAGACTGGTACCTGACTTACAGTGTATCTGATACCCAGCGCAACGGGGTCACAGCTTCCAGTACTAATAGAGTGCCATCAAACTTCCAGTTGCTTTATGCAGCATTGTTTAGCCCTATTACACACTGACATTTGAATATAGGAATATAGACGTCGGGGAAATGTTTATTCAGTTTATTTGGAGGTTTTACAGTTTTTATTTATTTATGGATTCAGATCATACCTTTGAGCTCAGAGCTCCTTTACAAAGGTTCCTCGTCAAACAGTGAAAATGACAGCAATAACAAACAGTTTACATATGTAACCCCCCTGCAAATGGGGGTTCCCAAAAGTCTTCCAGGAGCTTGCTTGAATGCTCGAGCCTGAATGATGTTCGTGCTTAAGCCATTTATCTGTGAGTGCTTTTAGAGCCTCTGGTACTGTCTCCTTAAGAGCTGTCTGCTTGTAGACATAATTAGTTTGTGGGGGGGGACTGTGTGTTTTCCTGCTTAGTCGCACTTGAGCTGCTGCCAATTCGCTCCATTTTTGCAGTCGCTAAGAGTGCAAGGGGAGCCTATGTGAAAGATGTAACTGTTTGCCAGAAATCATTTTGAGTAATAATGAAAATACAGTTTGTCTAACTTGCTTTCCTTTGTAGTCTGAATTTTTTTGCCTAGCCCTCCATTCTAGTTTTGAACTGCTGAACTGGACCAATCAGCGTGGGGGACCTTTTGAAGTGAAGCCTGCTGCTGGTAAATCAGAACTTGGACTCTTAAGTTGAGTCAGCCACAATGGGACTGTATGGCAGATGCTTCTGGGAACTGTAGTTTGGCGCCTTTTTGCACCAACAGGGGGAGTCTATTGTGAGTGACAGCTAAACCAGCCAACTGAACTGGGAGGGATTCAAAGGAAATGCCCGGTTTTGTCTTCTGGAGAGGTAGTTTAGCTTTGGCAGTGAAGAGTCAAGGAGCCCTGTGCTTCTTCGGTGTGCAGTTCAGCGCGGGAAACGCATGTAAGGCCCCAAGTTTCGGTCTGCAGCTTGTGCAAGCGCTTGTTCGGACTGAATCCGACCTGTGAAGAGAATAAAGGAGATCTGAAGAGTAGAAACCAGGCTCCCCTGTAGAAGACTGGAGAAATTGCTGAATCGTGCTCGGTCTGTCAAGAACTGAACCTGCTGTGTGTTCTCCCGGGTATCGTGCAGTAATTGCGATCGGGATAGAGAAGTAGCCTGCCTGGTATAGTACTTTCCTTTTACATATAAATGTGTGTAGTGCTTGTGGTGAATCGCATTTCAAATCCCCTGTACAGTGAATTGAGTGCATGAAGCTGGAAGTAAACCCCAGCTTAATCCAGACTACATCCATTTGCTCCAAACTGCAGTGGGGTCCAGTCACAAGGGCCTTGCCCACATGGTCTGCTCCTCCTGGCAATCCAGAACAATCTGCCTTCCATCCAGTTCCTAGCATTGAGTTTGTGAGTACAAAGCAGGTTAGCTCCCTGCCATCTGTTTATCGAATTGCAAGTGTGTTATCGAATTGTTGTGTTTTATTTCTTCACGAACTGAGCCATCTGGCTCCGGATTACAACTGGGTATTGTGCAAGTGTTTTTTTCATCACAGGGCCCCAACCAGCTGCACCAAATAGGCTAGCCTTCTATTGCCTGGGTACCCAGAGACAGTGACTTATAGGTTAGGCCTGTACACAGTGCCCTAGTATAGATATATATGTATATGTATATTAGAGTGGTAAGCCAATTAACCTGATTTCTCCCAGTCCTTGTTATTCCCTCCTAAATAAATCAGATCTGTTTGTTTCAGCAAAGTTACACTGCCTGAAGTATTTGTTTATGTTAAAGTATTGTACTGTGGTTTTTGCACTGTATCATCTTGTTTTACAGGGGGTCCCCAGAGTCCAGCTGGCCGAACCAGTCCTGGGGGTAAGTGTATACTGTGAAGGTAATTCTGATGTATTGTGTGGGCCACTAGTGGGAAGAAAGGGGGGCCGCAGTGTCCCAGGGGGCTGTGACCAAGTTAGTTTCACTATTGTAAACCCTGACCTCTGGTGGAGGCACTCGCCATTAGACCTAGGCCTTTCAACCTGTTAGTAGTTAAGCAGGCAGGGGTAGTAGTCCTTGGGATAGCGCCACCTAGGGGTTACACATATAATATTCTAATAGTAGGTAGCTAGTATATAATAAGGTTACAATGTCATTCATAGTACCAATGGTGATAGTACAGCATCAAGAGCATTCAGCTAGGGTAAAGGATAGTGTTTATATGTAGCGGAGGAGATAAAGAGGTGTGACACCTAGTGTGAGAGTCCAAGGAGGAGTCAAGGTGAGGGGGAGGGGGAGTGGGAGTGGGTGGCCAAAAGAAGTTTTGACTAAGGGGTATTGCAAAAATACTTAAGTTGAGTACCTCCATTCCAAATTTTGGAATGCAAGTTTTTTTTTTCCTTGTTGATTTACAATAATGCGAAATAAGCTGAATTACAAAACGGCAAGAAAAAAAATTGGAAATTTAATTGGCTGAGAGATGCCACTTGACCATGCATTAAACCTCTATAAAACGGACAGTCAGGTGCCAAATCTCATTTTCCTCCTCAGAAAAACTACTTTGAGACATTTTATAAGAGTAGTAATCTCCTCCAGGGTGTGCTTCATAGGATTTTAATGCATTTCCCAGAGGGACACACACCCCTGGGGTGTGCATTAAATAGAGAATAATGGATGGGTAGGGGTTGTAATGAGGATTTTACACACACCCCCGGGGGGGGGGGATGCCACAGCATTTATTAAGGCATCCCACCCCGAGAGTGTGTGTAAAATCTGAGTTTTGCCCCTACCCATCCTTTGTATAATTGCTAGGAATTGTTTTTTCGCCACAGCAATTATATTTCAATGTGTGGTACACAACTCAGTGCTTGTGGTATGTAACAGCTGGGTTAGATATGGTTAGTGCATAGGTACGTTTGACTGGATTGGTACATAAATCAGTACTTGTGATACATAGGAACTGGATGAGATATGACTGACGCTCAGACTGTGAGCTGGATGAGATATGGTTGTTGTCGGTACCTCTTGGCCTTTCTCTATATCCCACTTTTGGCAGATACTAGGTAAGTGTAGGATTGAGGTCCAGCACAAGGTGAGACAAGAGTGCCAGAGATGACAAGAAAGCAGGAGAGGATGGAGGGCAAGTCCGACTCGCTAAACAGAGGAAGCGGAACCGGAAGGCTTTTGTAGTGGATGGGGAAGGAGCTATCCCCCCCCCATTGAACTACAGGCCAAGCCTCCCACTTCAATGTGTGGTACACAGCTCAGTGCTTGTGGTACGCAAAAGCTGGGTTAGATATAGTTAGTGCTTAGGTACGTTTGACTGGATTGGTACATAAGTCAGTGTTTGTGGTACACAGGAGCTGGATGAGATCTGACGGATGCTCAAACTGTGCTGGATAAGATATAGTTGTTATAAGAACTTTATCTTTTGGCCTTTCTCTGTATCCCACCTTTGATATGATGATAGATAAATGTAGGATTGAGGCCCAAAGAGAATGTAATTACCAATGAGATTACCTCCTCCAACTCTGGAGAGTGTGGACAGTAGCACGCAGGAGAGGACCCCCCCTTAGGTGGAAACCTCTGAGGACCCATGGCTACTGACTTGCTTGTCCTCTGGGCATGCTAAAAGAAGAGTAATCCTAAAATAAGCAAATATTACTAATGTCTTCTAGCTGGATCCAGAGAGTGGTTGAAGGCACATCCTGAATTTGAGTGCAAGCAGGTAATCCTGGAAGATGAGGTACTGACGCAGAAGTCCATCAAGGAGGCAGAGTAGCTGAAGAGGTTAGTGAATCCAAGTCATAATATATCTGTAGATGTAGAAGGCAAGTAGTTGTGCATAGTTGGGCAGCTAAGTTAGCAGCTGTTTGCAGAATCACATCTTGGATGGACGAGAATGCAGAACTGGTAGATCCTAGAGTGCAATGCAGGAAGTTGTTCTGGAAATGTAATGGAGTAAGGAGAAGCAAGCGGTTAAGCTCTCCATAACGAAGCACAGCAGGAGAAATGTGGGATCCTGCATGAGCCAATGTGCATAATTCCAGTGGAGAAGGTGCCAGGCCCTCAAGTGAGCCAGTAGGAATCACGGTTTATGGGCAGTCGGGCCCCGCTTTGTGGGGAAGCAGAAGAAACTTCCAGGCCTTTCTATGGGCGAAGCAGGAATCGTGTAGAGCAGCAGGCAGGCCCCCTGCTGGAGGGTGGAGTAGGAGTGCTGCAAGCATGTAGCCAGGCCCACCATGGCTTAGGGTTTCCAGTAGTGATCATGCAGACTCCCCACGTGGGTCAGCTGGATAGGGAGACAGAATGTGGATGAGCACAGCCAGGCCCGAATGCGGGCGAGCTAGAGAACGTGGACCCCAAGTGGTCCACCATAGCTTAGGTTCCAGAATGAAGGCGAGACTCCCACTTAAGTTGACCAAGGTAAAATGGAATGGGTTAAAAGCGAGCGACTAGGCTTCATCTGATGAAGCGTAGCATGTTGTAAAAAAAAAAAAAAAAAAAAGGGAGATCCCAGTATGTCGTAAAGCTTATAGCGGAGCAGTAGGCCAGCATGATTAGAACATATGTTGATGGATATCCTTTGATACTTTCAGATGGAACAGGAGGAATGATTGGTGAATGGTTTCCTGACTGAGAGCAGAGCTAAGTTCAGTCTGGTGAAAAGGCAAGGCAACTGTCCACACACACTTACTGTACAAAAGCAGATGAATACTAGACTTCCTTGACAGATGTCCAGGTTCTGTGAACAATTCGATAAGCATGAAGTCAACGCTGAAGATGAAGTCAGGCAGATGCAGATATCCAGCTAGGAGTGATGTCTGGATGAGGGATGAAGGGTAATCCGAAACGAGTAAGCTGAGGAGTAAAACAGCAGTTACTGGGTCATGAACAGTTAACATGGTAGAAGAAGAGTGTCAACACTGCAAATATTTGAACATGTAGAATAGAGATGAATGGACTGGATGGAAGAAGTACCCAGCAAAGACCGACGATGAGGAGGGAGGCTATGTGATTTGAGGGCTTGCATGGAGCTGTAAATCCAGTAAAAATTATGTTATGATCGAGTCTTGTAGAAAGAAGAATTGTCTCAAGATGTTCCAAGAACTGAAGCAAATTCCACAGAGATGTCTGATGTAGAAACTCTGTTGGAAATGGACCAGAAGGACAATGGAGTACAGCAGAAGCATAAAGGAATAATGAAGTAGGGTAAGCCCAGATGTTGGCTAGCTGGCGCACAAACCTCATACACTGCGGAGTTTGGAATGTTCGAATGCTTGAGTGATTGAGAAGTTTACAGGAGGTCATCCTATAATATAGCACTTTAGTGAGTAAGGATGGTGGGACCCCAGCAGTCCGCCACTGCTGTAGAGGTGCATAGTTCAACTTAAGGAGGACTGATCCCATGGGAGTCCGCAGTAGCATGGCATGAAGTTGTGAGCAATGAAGAAAGCCTCTCATGGCATATTGATGGGATGGTGGAACCAGTGGTTCGCCGATGCAGAAGAGCGTAGGCGATTAGAGCAAGCCGAGGTTTCCAAGAATGCAGAGCTGAACTTGTGAATCCTGTGCAGGAGACTGGCATGCAGAAAATGCCAGGAAGCCATGAATAGTGACAAATGCAGTCTGCCGCCACAGCCGGCATCGCTGATAGCGACAGCCCATCGTGGGCTACAATGGAGCAGCAAGCAGCTAGGCCCTTGTTGCTGGGTGAAGTGTAGCTATCCTCCAGGCTCCCTTGCAAGCCAAGCAGGAATACGATGAGCAGAAAGCCAGGCCCTCTGCGGGCAAGCAATGAACCTCCAGGCCCCGTTGGGGGGAAGCAGGAATACAACGAGTAGACAGCAAGGCCTCCCGTGGGACGAAGCTGAGATAAACCCCAGGCCCCCTTGCAGAGTTATGCAGGAATATGGAGAGCAGCATTTAGGCTCGATGAAGTTGATGTAAGAGTGCACTGAACATGTCGCTAGGCTCGTGGGTAGAATTCAAGGTCGATATGAAAAGCATGCCATGAAAGTCCATGTTGGTAAACCAGTGAGACCTACAGAGTCCACTAGAGGATAGCAAACAAGAATGAGAAGTGAGTTAGGCCTCCCCCCATGGGCTAGCAAGAGCGACAGGACCTCCACTTAGGCCTGCCAGAGTAGGGCAGAAGGGAGTGAGTTGAGCTAGGCCTTCACGTAGGCTAGCAGGACTGGCTGGGCCTCCACATAGGTCAACCTGAGTGTGAGGGAGTAGAGCTGGGCCTCCACATAGGCTAGCAGGACTGGCAGGACCCCCCACGTAGGTCTGCCGAGAAGGAGTAGAAGAGAGAGATTGAGCCAGGCCTCAATGAAGACTGTTAGAACGTGATGATTCAGCTGGCAGTATAGTGGTGCCGCTATGCCAGTCAGAAGAAGAATGCCACCGAGCGTCTCGTTAGCAGGAGAAGGTAATGAGGCAGTTGGTAACCAGATACTGGGACAGCTTGATGAAGTTACTCAGGCAGTAGAGTGATGTCCTGGATTCTTCAGATAGTAATGACTGCGAGAAGCAGAGTACTCATGAATGGTGGTACAGTGGTCCAAGCACTAATGTCCGAAGCAGCCACAGCAGTAGCGCGATGCAGAAACATATCCCTTTACTGTCAGGAATGTCCCTGAGTTGCCTCCAATATTATGCTGTCCCTCCAAAATGTTCCGTGTCCAAGGTTCAACGCAGGAATGGAGAGAACTGAATGTCAAGCAGTAAGGTATGCTTCTGTAGAAATGCAATAGTACAAAGTCCTGATGCAACCAGCTCATTAAGGAATAACACATGTGAAGAAGAGTCCTGGTTTCGGTCCTTCGTCCCCAATATTTGGAAGCCATGTCCCAGATATGTGAAGCAGGAGGACTGGAATTATGTGCAGAGAATGGTCACCAGAAGAGCAGGAAGGAATGGTCAACACAGGTTCCAAGTGGTAGCAGCTGCAGCAACAGGCACCAGAGAAGGCAGCAGTCCAGAGTTCCCTGCCCCACAGTGCAGCAGGAAGGGGCAGGGAAGCACGGTTGGGTGGTGGCAGCGTTCCAACCGCAGAAGTGAGTGCTGAGCAAGAAATGCTCCCGGCAGTGAGGAGTGGACAAGGAAAATGTAGAGCAGTTGTGCAGGCCACATGGAGCATGGTATCGGAAACGGAGCCGGCGGGTCAGAGTGCTGGGGCGAGAAACAGCTGGGCGGCTAGGCCATCGGAGGACACTGCGGTTGGAAAGGTGCTACGGTGGCTGGAGCTGGCGAGGGAGAGGAAGCCCCAAAAGAAGACAGGCAAAACGAGGTAGGAACAAAAAGGGGGGGGGGGTGGAATAGGGGAGAACGAGCAAGAGAAGGGGGAGGACGACTGGAGACACGGCCAAAAGAAAGAGACAACAGGGAAAAGGGGGCACCAAAGGACTGCTAAAACACTGACAGCATGGGCACTTACACTGTCTCAAACACCTAGCGGCTCAAGAAACCCTCAGGAAGTGTGCAGCCTTTTTCTGCATGCTCATTCCTCATACACAAGGATTGACAAGCTTCTCCTGTCTACCTCACATCTGGGTATGACTGAGTGAACAGCCTCTGAAGCCCTGCTGATTACATACAGATCATGCTTCTGTGCACGTCTTGTTGCTAATGGGAGGAGCTCCGCTGCCCCCTAGTGGCTGGCTCCTAAATCCAGTGCTGCTCAAGCAACTGGAATGTAAGGGTGTGGCAGTGTATCTGCATCTTAATAAAAGGGGAATCACACATGCCATGCAATGGGAGGCACTGAAGACAGTGGTTAGGGGCTTCACGATATCATTTGGCAGTCACCAGCACAGAGCACAGGAGGTGGACTCAAGGGCACCGAAAACTAAAACCCAACAAATGGAAAAAGATCATATGGCCAAGCTCAGTAGCCCCTTCACAAAGATTACAGACATTAAAATGAAAGTATAATAGTCTGACCAGCCAGAAAATTCAGAGGGCCACACTGTTAACTCAGATGAGACAATATTTTGATGGTGATAGAGGAGGTAAGTTGCTGACATGCCAAGTTTGCAGCAGGGAAGTGGTCAGAAATATAGGACAAATTAAGAAAAGGGGAAGAGAAACTGTGACAGAGAGAGAGAGAGAGAGAGCACGCAACAGGGGAAGCTTTCTGCGAATATTGCAAGCTCCTGTACACTCAAGAGGTACATCCCACCCTGGATCAGTGTGAAACTTTCTTTGCAAAAGACCCTCTCCTCTCACCACAATACCGGCCAATTTTCCTGAAGCCCTGAACAAACCTGTCACCCAGCAGGAGGTAGAACAAGCGATCAAAGCATTAAGACGTGAGAAGGCTCTGAACCCTGATGGCCTTCCAAAGGACTTTTATAAAGCATTCCTGCCTGATAATCAGTGAACCCCTCTACAGCATAATCTTGGAGGGACTAGAAATGGGAAAGTTACCCCCCTCCACCGGTGCTATGTGACAAGGGTGACTGCAGGACGGCGATCCGCGGAAGGGCAAAACCACCAGGATGACTGAAAACAGTAAGTTATTTAATGTTGGGGCTTTGTTTCTAACCCCTTACTTAGAATTCCTACTCCGGGGACACAACCTCGGAAATCCCAGGTCGCTCACATTGCCGGAGCTGTTGGGCCGCCTCTTATGACCAGTCACCAACATCACAGGCTACCCTCCACACAGTCTGCAACGATAACGGTGTTGTGTACACTGGGTAAGGACCACTCCCCTATGCTCTTCATACAGGCCTATATCATTACTCACAGCACACTACAAAATAGTGGCAAAAATCTTGGCTATTAGGTTGGAATCTATTCTGTTGGCAGTAATGCACCTGGACCAGTCTGGGTTTGTGTAAGGATGACACGTTAAAACCAATGTTAGATGAACCCTAAATGTAATACACCACTGGTCTAAGAATGCAGTAAAACATGGGACAAAGGCAGTTGTTATATTTAATAAATACATTTTACTAAAAAAAAAAAAAAAAAGTCTAATCTTCATAACTTTTCTTCTGCTACTTACAACTGACCATGATCCTGTCCATTTTGCTCCCCTCATCCCACAGACAACAGAGATGTCATCCTTTGGATGAGATGTTAAACCGAGGTCCTTTCTGCCTATCTCTGGTCACTGTCCAGGAGGAAGTAAAAGATCCCATGACACTTACTGATGAAGAATAGGGAAATTTTATTGAAAATCTTCAAAACAAAACAAGAAAAAACAAACAATACAAGAATGCAATAAATCAAGAAGGCTCAAGGAAGGAAAACGACTGCTTTCACCTACAGCTAGAGGACTGGGAAATAAAGAAACAGACATGACCAGTGCAAAAAAAAAAAAAAAAATTGCATCCTGCAACGTAGCTCCTTCCCAATCAAGAATAATAGTTAAATAATCCAAAAAAACGGCCTAGTTACAATAAACCTATAACCCCACTGAAATAAAAAGAACTGGACTCTGTGCATACTATGTAAGAAAAAGCAATAGAGACTCGCTCTATTTCCAAACAGCTTCACATTACTTTATCTGGGAAACCTCCTTCCAAAAGGAAAAGAAGCTGCTCATGTAAATACATTTTAGTTAAAGCAGACTCCACATACTGTAAAAATGGACAGATAAGAGGCACCGAGCTGCTGCAGCGTAATCAGGCACCTGGCACGCCACAAATAATATTTCAAGCAGGCCACAGTAACCTGTAAAAGTGCTGCTATTCTACCTCTGAAGTACTCTGAAGAGCAGGGGGACTTCACCTGGCGTCGTGGCCAACATTCCCCATCAATAAAAACAGGTCCATGCAACCCACTCCCCAGGACGCACCTGGAAACTAGTATCACAGCTTAGTGTGCCTTTCCTGGTCAGAAATGGCAAATAAAAACATAAAGTACTATATGGAGAAAATGGCAGTGAATCTACATCACCTTTACCCAAACTTCAAGATTCGCTGGAGGCATTGGATCATGCATATAGGGCTCTATGCACTATTCTGGGCCAGGTACACGCAACAGGCACATACACAGCCCGCCAGCTCCGCATCATGGACAGGCACGAGATGACCAGCATTTAGGATTGCAGGGCACCTGTCCATGGCCCCATCTCCCCCAGCCACACTGCTGCACAAGGGTGGATCAGAGGACACAGCCAGACATCCACTCAGATGCCCATTCTGGCTCCAGAAGTGGATCCCCTGCTCTGCACGAGCAGGGAGAGTCTGGAAAGACCAGGAGGGGAAAAAAATGAAGTTTACAGGTCAGTACTCAAACGGCTGCCCCCAGCCCTCCATGTCTGCCCAGAGGGCTGGGACAGCAAGGCAGATACACCTGGGGGAAGGCACACAACAGATACAGCAATGTCCCTGCCTGCATATCCTGCATCCCCATCATCCAGCACTCCACAATTTTGTAAATGGCACAGAGTACAAACATGCCCCCAAAGACCCCCGCGGACTGGCCATGTCCATAGCAATGCGACCGTTCGGGGGGATCCAGTACAGAAGGGACATGTGTCCCTTCTGTGTATGTGCGTGGGGTCTGCAGGATCCCTCAGGATTGCCCATGCACCAAGGATCCACAGCGTGTATGTAATCCGCCCCATAATGCACAGACCCTACAGTAGCTGTTGGCACATAATCAATTGGTTCTTCACAACCTGGCCTGACTAATCCCTGCCCCAACCACCCTCCGGCTCCCTCTTCACCTTTGAACAACAGTTACTGCTTCCCCAAATCTCCATCCAGGAAGTTTTTGACGCCTTACACTCGCTAAACCCCAACAAATCTAGCCCAGATGGACTACATCCTAAACTGCTCCATCTGTTGGCAGCAGCCATTGCTGCACCTCTTGCACACATTTTGAACCTTTCCATCATTACCAGTTCAGTTCCCATCTTGTAGAAAACAGCCTATGTGATTCCTCTCCATAAGGGAGGTGACCCGTTGTCGCCTGGAGACTACCGCCCCATCTCCCTCCTCCCCTCATTTGCCAAAGTACAGGAGTCACTAATATACTCAAGACTACTAGATTTCATCACCTCATCAAACACTCTTTCCCCTTACCAATCAGGGTTTTAAAAACATCATTCCACAGTCTAATCCCAACTGCGTGTCACTAATATAGTCCACTCAGCCATGGATGTAGGCCATATTACAGCAGCCATATGTATGTATAGATCTTGCGAAGGCCTTTGATTCTGCCACACACACAATCCTCCTGAACAAACTTAACTCCATTGGTCTACAACCCCGCCTCCATCCTTTGGTTTACCTCCTATCTAATTGGTAGACAGCAAGCAGTACAAACTGGCAACTCCTCCTCCCCTTATCTATCCATCTTGGCAGGTGTCCCCCAAGTGTCGCTACTCGGCCCAATACTGTTCTCTGTTTTCATTAATGATCTCCTTCCCATCTGATCACACTCCCAGATCCATGTGTACATGGATGACACCATCATCTTCACCTCAGGACCCTCCACAAAGGAAGTACAGCCATTCCTCCAACTCGACTTCAACAAAGTCTTGGCTTGATTTAAAACCAACAATCTCAAGGTAAACCAGCAGAACTGTATTGTATTGTTTGTTTGGATAAATACCTTTGAGCAAAGCTCTTTTACAAAGGTTCCATGTCAAAGACACATTATAGACATTACATAGAAATGAAATACGCAAGGTACATCAAGCTTTGAGCAAGACATACTTTTTCCATTATACAAATGGTCAGTCGGTATTAGTAGAGCAGGCTACAACGAACGTTCAACAGGATTGCCTGTGCATAAAAACAGGAAGAGTAGATGAAGCAGGTAGCAGCCAAATGGTTAGCCTTGTCATAGAGCCTGAGGAAAGTCTGAAGGAATGTTCAGGCTGGGGCAGCGGGAATGTGGAGTCGACCATGAACCTGAGAGTTCAGATCCGGAGGGTTAATGCAGCATGAAGCTGACAGGGTGGGGTGGAGAGGAGAGGGAACAGAGAGCCAATCAGAGATGGAGTCAGTGGAGGAGGATAAAGAGAAAGAGAAAGAGAGAGAGAGAGAGAGAGAGAGAGGGAGCGGAGGAGAAGAAAGCGAGGGGCATGGTGATTGATGAGTCCTTAGGGGATCAGAAGATGACGGTTTCAATGAACTTTGGCCCAGTTCAGAAGCTCTCAAGGTTTTGGCCCCTGCCTATATTCTACTCTCAGGACAACTCCCCCCTAGAATCGGTACAGGCCTACAAATACCTAGGAGTATGGCTGGATCAGCACCTTAAATTTCGCTACCCACACTGATACCTTAATCTCCAAGCTCTGACCCAAACTGGGTTTCCTTTATCGAAAAAAGGACTCTCTCTCTCAGTATCCCTGTTCAGCATGAGTTTATCTCCAAGTTGAGTCTACCATCCCTCGACTATGCCGACATCATATACAGCACTTCCCCGGCTGCATCCCTCTCGAAACTAGACACCACACTGAATTTGCCTCCAATTCTCCACCCCGGGAGCATCACTGCTCCCTGTACTCATCTCTCTCGGCCCCCCACCATGGCCCCCCTCTCACATAGGAAGTACACTGACTCTATGACCTTCACAAGCCAAATTTGGGTTTGACCTCTTTCTCCCCTACCTCTCCTCCTGCCTCAGCCCTGCACCTACCCCTTTATACTCTCTTTGCTCCTGGGACCTCCGTTCTTTCTCTATCCCCCACCCACGAACTACAGAGGATCAAAATGCCTTCTCCTTTTGCCTTCCCCTCTCATGGAATAATCTCTCCCCTGTAGTCCGTAACTCCTCAACCTAGCTGTCCCTTAAAAAACTTTTATGTCTGCTCCCATCATCTCCCTGCACTTGTAACCACCCACCCAGGGGTGAGCACTCCCTTCCCTATATCCCACCTATGGTATACTCGTTCCTTGACAGTCCTCTGTCTGTTTATAGTTGCACTTACTGTATTAACCCCTGTTTTGCACTTTATTTGTATGTAGTCACAAGATTTACTGACTGTTCTGCTGCTATAACTCATTAAATGAAAGGTGTTATATTTACATTTCTGTATCTGCCTTGTTCCCGTTTCTGTAATTTTTGGTTGTGTGCTATGTGCCCCCAGGTCGCACCTGGCAACAAGCCTCAGTGCAGTGTGCTTTTCCCAGTCACCAAAAGTTTAAATAAATAAATAAATGAATAAACAACCAGATGTTGTTCCCTAAATGTAAACGAGTCATTATGAGATTGCATGACACTATTACTGCCTGTATTATTCTGCTGTATAACTGAACTGACGTGTCTTGTAATATTGCATAACTTTTCTCTCTATACTGAGCCAATGCTAGTGGAGATCCACTTGCTTTCTTATGTCTGAGAAAAAGAAAAATGACACAGACTTTTACTTTAAGGACTATGCTACCGTGTTACACTGTACCACACAGCAGCAACTCTTGCTGTCTTCTTGTGTTGCATGTTGGATCTTAAAATTCTAATAAAAAGAAATTTACAAAAAAAAAAAAAACAGTAACCTATATTCTCTAGTCATCCTACTGCCCACAGTGACTCTGTGTGTCTGGCTAGGAAGTCTAGACTTGCTGACAAATCACATGGTCTTTGTTTTGCTCCTATTGTTAATGTCAGATCCAGCTCATACAGTGAAGCAGCAACTGCTACACCCTCATTTGTTTATTTATTGAAAACTTTGGAGACTGCCTTTGAGCTCAAGTGCTCATTTACAAAGGTTCCACGTCAAATACATAGTCACTAAAAACGTTACAAGTACAATACGCAGTCGCAAAGGAAATGCAGTCAAGTCAGGTTCAAAGCACTCAAGACAAAACAATTACATACAGTTCTGAAAAAAATCATGCAGATTGTTGCATAAAAATTTAAATAATATGCACACAGAAAAATCAAATAAAACAGTTTAATGGAGCACCAGTGTTGCCAATTCATTACTTAGCATGGTGGGTCACCACCCTTTTTTTTTGGTAAGCCCCCCCTTTTGGAAGGGCTTACTATAGTGGCCTCTTCTCTCCCTTGTTCCATATTAGGGCCTGGGAGGGTACGGCCCCTGCCTTTGGGTGGAGTTTTCCCTGGCCCTGGGGGTATATTAGGCGGTACTGGGGTTTGGTTGAGGAGGCAGACAGGAGAGAGACACCTGCAGTTTGGCTGGGGGTTCGACACGCAGCCTGGGAGATCGGGCCTCAGCGCGGCAATGTTTTGTCTGCTCAGGATACCTGGGTGGTGTGCAGGCTTTGCAGCCGTTTGGGGACTGGGTCTGTTATTGTGGGAGCCGTGGCCTGGGAAGTCTTGGAGTAGGCCCAACTTGTGCTCCATGGCACCAGGTTGAGCTGGGCCTAGTCTTCGATGATGCTTGCTGGGGTGGGCACAGTGTGGACGCTGCAGTGGTGACAGCCTGTAGAGTGGATCCCGGTGGTGGCAGCCCTCTGGACCCTCAGCCCATGTGGCACTCCATGCTTGCATGTTAGATGGCCTGCGGGGAGACTTTAGTGGGTTCACCTTTGTCCTGACGTGTTGCCCGTGCTGAGCCTGTCTCCAGGATATGCAGGGAGGTGGCCCCCATGGCCCTGTGTTGCAAGATGGGAGAGCCAGTGAGATATGGCAGCGGCCTGCGTATGAGCAGCAAAGTACTGGAGCCAAAGAGTGGCGAACTGGCTACAGCAAGGGAGCCACACAGTACTGAAAGAGAGATCTGCAGCCTACATGTGTTACTGCTATTCCGGTTAAGAGCTCCCGGGCTCCATTTGTGAAGTCAAACTATTGGGCCAGTTCAGCCCTTAAGTGTTATACCATGGTGTTCTGCCACAGATTTTTGGTGCCTATCCCCAGCTGTGCCTCCCAGCTCCTGGGAACCGCAGCATTTTTTTTTTTTTTTTAAATAATGTAACCCTCTACAAATGGGGGTTCCTAAAATGTCTTCTTGGGCTTGTCCAATGCCCACTGCCAGGTTGGTGTCCTGTGTCTAAACCGTCTGAATGTTCTTGCATGAGAGTTCCCTGTTAGCCTCCATGCCCGTTTCTTTAAAAGGTATCTATTTCATGAGGTTATAATTAATTTGGGTGGAGGTCAAGTGGTTTCAGGCTTGAGTTCCACCCGGGCTGTGATACAGCTGCTTCATTCTACTATCGCCAAGTGCGCAGAGGAAGCCCTAGTAGGATCTGTGATTGTTTACTGCTTATCTGCTTTAGTAATGTTAGCAGTTTGTCTAACCTGCTTTCATTTGCAGCATGGACTTTCTGCTTAAAGCCACCATTTTGGTTCTGGACTGCCAGTTTTGGACCACTTGGTACCCTGGGGGACCTTAAAATGGAGACTGCCCCCAGATGTCTTGTGGGACTGAATTTCTGTAGGAATTGTACTTTTTACTATTTGGCACCTAAATGGACCTGGAGGGGAAGCCCTTTCTGTGACAGACAAATGGATCAACCAACTGAACCTTTTGGATCACTGGGAAATCCCAGAGCAGCCTGCAGCAGTGTGTCAGAGTAGAACTGGAGTTTGGGGAGTGAACAGCTCGAGCAGTTGCTCCTGAGTGGTAGTGTGGGGATTCGTGGAAGGCTGTGTCTGGCCTGCCTGCTACTATCTTCCAGTGTGAAGAAGCCTGCAATCTGATATCAGACCTTATCCGAATTGGTGTTATTGAGACCGGAATCCTGAATTGTCAGAGAGTGAATTTCGCCTGGTGTGGACTGAAGACTTGCTCCTGGAGTGATCGGCTTGTCAGGAACTGGAGAGAACAGCAGAGCGTACAGTTTGCGCAGACACTCTGCTTTATTGCAACCGGACTGTCATCTGAATTGTGGTATCTGGCTATAATTGTGCTAAATGTGTAGTGTGGATCACAATTTGGTTCCCCACACCCCGAAATGTGTCATTCTAGCTGGAAGCTGCATCCAGCACCTAAAACAGACTGCAATCCAAACTGTTCACCTGGTCTAGGCCTCACCATCTCAGCCTAGATTGCCGCTCATGCCGCAGAGATTCATTCAACGGAAGACCCGCTCGGGGATTCGGAACAGGATCGACCACCACGGTGCGTCGTGTAGGCCCTGCTTCCCTTGGCAAACAGCATACCATCTTGAGGTCTTCATTTCATGAATCCTGCCTCCTCGTCTGCGTAGTGACAGTAACCATCAGGGTAGCTCCCTGCAACAAAGCTCAAATCATTGCGCATCATATGATTTAATTGTTTTGGTTGATCATTACGAACTGAGCCATCTGGCTCCAGAATACAAATTGTGGGTTAACGTGCACGTTGCTTGTGTCTTTCGTAAGGGCCTCAACAACAGCTGCAACGCCAGCCGCCCCGAACAACGCTGCAGGCTAGCCTGAATAACAATTGGGTACCCAGAGCGTCTGCGGCTGTTCTAGAGGGACTCTTAGTGCATGCATGTTTAACCAGACTAAATCAGATCTGAAATCAAATGCCAGATTGCTGCCCCACCCTTGTTCACGTCCACTGAATAAATCAGGTTCTATTATTTCTGCATCTAATTTGGCTAGTGTGTCATTGCCAGCCTGGTGGCACTGAGGGTTGAGGCACTGGATGCCACACCTCGTGCTACACCGGCGACCTGGGTTCGGGAGTGAGCCCAGGTCGTCGGGGGTTGGCAGAGGAGAGAGAGGACTGAGCGCCTGGAGGACTGCTGTACTCTCAGGAGGGATCTGGGGTTGCCTCGGCATCCTGGCGACCCATGCTGGAGACTGTGGGAATGCAGGTACACCGCCAGAAAGAGTAGATGGGAGTGTGGCAGATGTCAGCAGGAAGCCATGCGAGAAGTTGCATCGCCGTGACTCTAGGGACCAGAACTAAGCGAAAGAACCCTACTCGCTAGTGGAGATGAAGGGGATGCCAGGGATGCAGCCCACATCCCGACTGCCGGACCGTCATCTGGAGGACTCCAGGCCTGACCCAACACACCAGGTACGATCTCCCTAATTACAGATAAGCCATCGAGGGAGGATGGGCCCGCCCAGGAGGGTGATCCGGGGGGGGGTTAGATCTGCCTGGGTGATCGAGGGAGTCTCTCCAATAATGAGGATTCAGGCAAGGGAGCAGAGGCTGGGGTCAAGTGCATACCCCGAAAGGATGCCCTGGCTTGAATGTGAATAAATAAAGAATAAAAAAAAAAAAAAAAAGAAGAACTTGGCTAGTGTGCACCTTTGTGGAGGGAATACTGTATTGTCATTGCACTGTTCTATTGCAGGTCTTGTTTACAGGGGGGGGGGTCTCCAGGGCCAGTGCAGCTGATCCAGCCCTGGTGGTAAGTGTGCAGAGTGTGGGTCCAATATTGTAGTCCTACGTTAAATGTGACTGTTCATCTGCTGACTTGTGTAAGCCACTACAGGGGTTAAAGGGAGGTATTAGTGTTTTGGAGGACTATACCCATAGCAGCTACGCTACCCTTACACCAATCTTCCAGGTGGAGGCACCCGTTCACCGAGCTCAGGCCCATCCACCTGCGCCTAGTCATGCAGACGGGAGGATAGCGCCACCTAGGGGTTACAATAAATTAATTTGTTTTATTTTCTAATTAGAGTGTGCCTCCTCCATTAAAATGAACTGAGCTGCCAGCTAACAATGTTTACTCCCTAGAGCTCCAGGTTCAAGTCTTCCCTTGGGCTGGTGGGTTATGCCTGCCTTCAAGACTTCTGCTGATGAACCCTGGTAAACATCTACCAGAGGAATGTGCTATCTTTTTGATACTGTATTCGGATGGCCTGCTACTTTTAGTGCCCCCTCCTCTCTAAAGTTACATCAGGCCCCTAGACACAGGTGGAGGGGGAGCTACATTTTTTTTTTTTACCACCACACAATATTTTAGGCCATTGATCTAATTGTTTGTTTGTTTTTTTAAAGAAAATCCTCCATAATTGCCTTTGACCACTATCTTTTATTGCATGACTACTCCTGTTTTGACACCAGTGGACTACACCATACTTAAAACCCGTTTAGGCACTTATATAGTGCATATAGAAGATCTAAAGAATATTCCCCCCCTTACCCCCTTCACCACTGCCACCATTCTATATTCTCAGACAGTGGGAAACCCTGAATGCAAACAGCACCTGTCTTGTTAGCTTAATCTGAGCTTTAGAAGGGAACATTTTACATTTTCAGAGACAGTGCTACCCCCCTCGACAAAACATTCTTCCTCCCCCCCCACACGTACTTTACTCCTTCCGCAGGCTTGACAGGGGCTATCACCACCCCCCTCAGAGGGGTACATCCTCTGGCCTCGATCCCCAGCTCATCCACCCCCCCCAGGTTCCCCTGCGGATTCCCCTCCACAGCAGGGCGGGTGGTGTCGGCGTCCCCCCTCTACCGTGGTACATTATATCTGGTGACTGGGGGTGGTCTCACTGGAGCAACTGGGCTATCATGGGTCCTGTTGAGCCCCGGAATTTTCCTCAGTTTTCGCCCACACCCGTGCAATGGATGAGAAGGCAACGTCCGCCTCCGTGGAGGCAGCCAGTCGCCCTGGATGTGGACCAGCCCCTTTACGTGGCTGCGTGCGTGCGCCAACCCCAGCAGCTGCTAGGTGTTGGCCGATTCCCCCCACCCTGAGGAAGGACAGCAGTCCTCTGGACACTCAACCCTTCCTCCCTGGCCAACCCCCGAGCAACCAGAGTCCATTACCAAATTCGGATTGCTGGCAGGGTGCAAGGTACAGCGTACAGCACCTCAACCCTCAGCGCCACCAGGCTAGCTCCCTTGTAAACATTCTAGCTCTGCCCCTATTTTGAGCAATAACCTACTGATGACCAGTGGGTACTGCCATCATGAGTGCAAGAGGATAAAGATCAAAGTGTTTTGTTTTTTTCTGCTGGTAACAGAGTTAGAATGACAGTAAATTACTGCATCGTCTGCATGTAGCAGCAGTCTTGCATTTACACAAATACCAGATACTGGGCACACTGATGACTTACAAATAGAACAGAAGTGGTCGTAGTATGGCGCCCTGTCTTGGACATCACCAAAATTTCATAGAATATATGTTTTTTTTTAATTCGCTGGTAACCAGGTAAGATCCACTAGGCCCAAAGTCCGTTTTCTGGGTGACCTGGAAGCACTGGGAGGTTAAGAGACTTGCTCAGGATCACACAGTATGCAAGTAGAGGTTGTGGGAATCAAACCCAGGTCTGCCGGATGGCTCATACCTCTAACCTCTAGGCTATACCGCCAATCCCACATATAGCGAGGATGCCTGAAGGTTTTCTATGTTTCTATCTGGTTTGGGAGTTTCCAAACCTCTCTAGGTTCAGTTCCCACATCTGGCATTTGGATTAATATCCCAGTACTGACACTGTAGTGCAGCATGAGAGCGGTGCTGCACTTCTGAGGTGCCGTCCTTCGGATGAGACGTTAAACCGAGGTCCCATCTGCCTGGACTGGTAGTAGTTCAGGTGGATGTTAAAGATCCCATAGCACTTATCGAAAAGAGTAGGAGAATTTCCCCGGTGTCCTGGCCAAATTTCCCTCATTCACTAAAAATACCACCACCAGATTAATCTGATTCAAGGTCAGTTGGCATTCATCAGTATCCCCCTCCCCCAGGTCGTGCCTGAAAATAGGCAGGATCTGTCTAGTGCACTTACCCGGTCAACAAAAAGTAAATAAAATAAATAAAAATAATAATAAACACATTTATGAATATGAGAGAAAAGAAATAAATGACTTAAGTATGTGTGAGAGAAATGTAATTTTTTTATTGACTAGTCAATTCCTGACCTGAGCACTATGGTTTCATTTAAGTCCGACACATACTCTTACAGCACAAAATGCTACCAATAAATACTACAAATAGCACAGATTAAGTCTTAAATAAATATTTACAATGTATTTGACTCAGCTGTAAGGCTGTTTTACAGATGAATATGATCAAATGGCCTGGTGGTGCACTACACTACTGCAGTATTACTTACAAGTTCTGACTGGAAAATCAAGGTTCACTTTTTGGCTAGGCTGAGTGTCCCTCCCCAGAGGGCTCCCAGTCCCCAACCTCAAGCAGTTAAGTGCAAATTTGGAGAGACTTGTGTTCGTTTCCGATTCTGTACTGAAATAAGTTTGCTAAAATTAATGAGTCAGACTGTTGCTTGTGCATTGCTGCCTTCCTGTGATAGCCCCCCCCCGTGCACGTATAAATAACTCCTGCCCGCACTGTGTCGAAGACTCAGAGTCCAAGCCAAGCCAACAGCCAACTGAGATGATGGCATTAAAAGAACTGACCTATATATCCTCAGTGCCGTGGCTGCCTTTTTTTTTTTTTGGCTAATTGGTTTTGTTTTAGGTAGCCCCCAGCCGAGTCAGCCAACCAAAGTCTGTGAGTTGTGACTTGTGACTCATTCTGACATGAGTCACTCAGGACGGAGTCCTGGCGTGAAAGGAATTAGCCTATACATCCTCAATGCCATGGTGGCTGCTGTAATCGTTAAGCTAATAGCTAGCTATTTAGCTAATTAAGCAATTCAATTATTTTCTCCCATTGGTTTTGTTTTAGGTAGCCCCCAGCCAGCCAACCAAAGTTTAAACTGTAATATGAGTCAGGACTCTGTCCCAGACTCCAGTCTTGAAAGGCGAGCAGAGAGGGAAGGGGAGAGAAAGACACACACAGTGAAAACTGGACTGGAGTGCATCAGTCAAAGGCCCTGTTCACACTGTGCCTTTGTAGTGTTACAGAGGGCCCAAACCATTATCGTAACGTTTTACGTCTACACCTGTAACATTACAGAAGGTGTTTTTGAAACAGTTGTAATGGTTTTGAAAACGGTTATGCCTCTGTAACTTTATCAGCTGTAGTGTGGACGCGTGAGCGTGTAGCTCCAGCACTGCCCTCAGTGCAGCACAAACTGCACTGTGGGATAGGAAGCCGACCGTAACAGTCACACTTCACCCATAATGTTAACAGGCTTTAACTTTTTCAAACCATTATCAAGACTGTTCACTGGCAGTGTGGACACATTGTAACGTTTACAGTCTGTAACGTTTTGAAACTGTTACAGATTTTAGCAGTATAGTGTGGACAGGGCCAAAGAGACAGCAACTGCAATGTGAGCTGAATTGAAAAGTAGTCATCACAGCAGGACAGGGAGGACTCGGAGTCAGGGAGCAGCAGCAGATGTTAGACACGGAGAGGATAGGTTCAATGGAGTCGAGAGGACCGGAAGAGGCTGGGGCACTGGGTGGGCCAGGCCTAGAAGCGGATGGGTATTTAGTTGAGGGGGTGGATTGGGAGGGAGAAATCACAGAGGACAGGGTGAGGGAGGCCCTTCGGGTGTTGAAAACTGATAAGGCACCGAGACCGGATGGGCTGCATCCGAGGGATCTGAAGGAACTGGCGAACGAACTAGCAGATCCACTAGCAGCACTTTTCAAATGCCTCTTTGCAGACAGGATGGGTACCTCAAGGCTGGAGGGTGGCTCATATGATGCCTATCCACAAAGGGGGGGGGGTCTAGGGAGGAGATGGGAAATTACAGGCCTGTCAGCCTAAAGTCTGTGGTAGGCAAACCAATGGAGGGCTTCATCAAGGAGAAGCTTGGGAGGCAGCTGGAAAGGTTGGGGCACCTAGATGATAAACAGTATGGTTTTGTCCTGGGAGAGCGTGTCAGACCAACCTCACAGATTTTTACGACTGGGTGAATGGGACCCTGGACCGACAAAGACTGGTAGACGTCCTATATCTGAATTTCAGTAAGGCGTTTGACTCAGTACCCCACATTGGGTTGTTGACAAAGTTGGTGGGGGATGGGTGGAGGACAGTTGTTTAGATGGGTAGAAAATTGGCTAACGGGGAGAACACAGAGGGTAGTGGTTGATGGGATAGTCTCTGCCTCTAGGAAGGTCTTCTGTGTGGGTCCCTGGGTTCTGTGTACTCGGGGCCATCACTCCTGTTCAATGCCTATGTCTCCGATATAGGGAGGAGGGTTAGGAGTAGGATAAGCCTCTTTGGGGATGACTCAAAACTGGGAGCACTGGCAGACAGGGATGAAGCGAGAGAGACAGTCCAGAGGGATTTGGATACTCTGGAGAGGTGGTCAAGAAGGTGGAAACTGTGGTTTAATCCAGGGAAGTGTAGAGTGCTGCATCTGGGGGTCAGAAACCCAGGTCATGTATACACCCTGGTTGGGGGGGGGGTCTCACTACAAGCCACAATGAGTGAGAGGGACCTGGGGTGGTGGTAGACACCAAAATGAATAACACTGAAAACTGCAGATGATCTGCAGAAAAAGCAAACAGGATTCTGGGCTGCACAGCCCGGGGAATTACGTCCAGGAGGAGGGAGGTGATCCTCCCTTTGTATAATGCCTTGGTCAGGCTACATCTTGAGTACTGCATGCAGTTCTGGAGACCTCACCTTAAGAAGGACATAGTACTGTTGGAGACGGTTCAGAGGAGGCAAACTAGGATGATTCAAGGCATGAGAGAAAGAACCTGTGAGGAAAGGCTGGAAATCCCTGGGCTGTACTCTCTGGAGGAGAGGAGAGATGGGGGGGGGGAACATGATAGGGTCTTCAAATATGTGAAAGGATTAACATGGTGGAGCCAAAGAAATGTTCAGGCTAAAGAAAGGGGGGAAGGAGTGGCAGCTGGAGGAGAAATTACAGGGCAGAACGAGAAGGCATTACTTCACTGAGAGGGTGGTGGGGCCATGGAATGCACTGCCCGGGAGTCTAGTGGAGGAGGGCACAGTGGAGGGCTTCAAAAGGGGGTGGGACAGGTGCATGGGTATACTAAAGCTGAAGATGACCCTCTCGGGGGCTAGGGGGGTGGGAGAGCGAGCGCCCAACAGGGGCTGACTACTCAGCAGACACGAAAGACCATCAGGCCTAATCTGCTGGCTTTTAGTATGTTAGAATTTAGATTGGCGGGCACGGCGTGACTAGTTAATCTATACTGCAGCAATAAATACAGGTTGCTCACCTGTAACAGGAGTTCTAGGAATGGTATATGTTGTTCGTCCACACTTATTGGCAGGTTCCTTGCCGCTTTAAATCTTGCCGGAAGGTCTTCAAGCTGGCTCCTCCCACTCACCCGGGTGGTAAAACCCTCGGCTCTGCCCCATGACGCCAGATCTAGCCCGCTGGAAACCAGGTTGTGCGTCGAAGCCGGGGAGGCTGGGTGGGTTGTGTGGATGAGCAACATATACCATTCCTAGAACTCCTGTTACAGGTGAGTAACCTGTATTTCTAGGGACGTGGATATGTTTTTCATCCACACTTATTGGCAGACTCCTAGCAGTTCTCTGGGAGGAGGGAGGAAAGGCGCACACCCCCTACTTGGGTATAAAGACTGGAGAACCGAGGCCCTGACCAACATCCCGGTGTGACCCAAGGTGGATGTGGAGGGGGAACGGTATAGCCTGCTTCCTGGTAGGAGCCCTCTGAACATCCTGGACAGGAGTATCCTTGGAAGCAGCCACCGATGCAGCGGAAGGGCGGGTTAAATGAGCACTTATCCCTCTGGGAGTCTCCATGCCCGCCCACCTATAGCGGAGACCTATGCAGGAGGTGACCCACCTGCTCGCCGTCCGCTTGGCTGCAGGTCTGCCAGGTGCGGCTTCAGCGTAGATGACAAACAGCTGGCGAACCTCTCCCGAACTTCAGCCCTACACTCCCTGGGTAGGCGAGCGTCAAATAAGATCCCAATAGATCCTATATACGGCCTCCGAAGCGTGAATGGGGATGAACCCCAGCAGAGAAAATACCTGGCTAGGGAAGGACTCCACCACTGCCCATGGAAGGAACTTCAGGTGGGGCGCAGGACAACCTTGTCCTTGTGGAAGACCAGATAGGGAGATTTGAAGGAGCGCCTGGAACTCTCCCCTCCTTCTGGATGGCAGAGAAACCCCAAGAAGGTGTCCTTCCACAACAGGTGGGGGAACTCGCACCTGTGCAAAGGTTCAAACGGCTTGCCCGTGAGCTAAGCCCACACCAGCAAAGATCCCACAGAAATGGGGATACTCTCCCCAAAGGGGAGGTGTGATCGAGGCCTGGAAAGGCACCAGACCACCTTTTCTGCGCCACCGACTGCCTTCCGGCCCGCGCCCAGAAGACAGAGGTGACCTACAGAAGCACCCAGAGGGTCGTCGGCCGAAGCCCTGGTTCAAAAGGAACGGACTGCAGATGGTCCGGAATGCTAGCCGGGGGACAGGAGAGAGGGCCCCGGCCCTGTCCCAACAGCCAATGGAGAACTCTACCATTTGAAGGCGAGCATGTTTGGCTGACTCCCGGCAGGACGCCTCGAAAACATCAAGGACCTTGCCGAAAGACCCCAGGCCTGGCCCCTAGCCACACAGGGACCAGGCCTTTAGGTGCAGGGATTGAAGGTCCAGATGGAAAACCTTCCCCCGAAAACTGAGATCAGGACTAGGCGGGCTGGAAGCTGCCTCGGAGCCTGGGGCTGAGACTGAGGAGAGCTGGATACCAGAGCTGGCCAACCAGTCTGGGGCTACCAGCATCGCCGCCTAGTCCTCCTCGCCTTGCCCGTGGGTCAAGGGAAATGGGGAGAGGCGATAAGAGGTCGGGGTCCGCGACTGACGGCATCCCCACAGCAAACCTTGCTGAGGGGGCGGGCATGAGACAGTCTCGCCTCAGATTCTCCCTGAGGGAGGAGGGAGAAGATCCTGTGCCACCTCCGCAGGGAAGACCATTTGTGAGGCACAGCCTATGCCCGGCTTAGGCATCAGCCAGGGTCCTGAGGCTCCCGCCCAATGGCTAGGAAACCGCCCCAGCCGCGCCGAAGACCCACACGGGAGAGAGCCTTACAAGATGCAAGGGCTCGCCCCGAGCCTGGCAGGGTAGGTAGCACATGGTCGCGGGTGTTGTCCACCTGGACTTAAACCACTGGACCCCGCACAAACGGAGCGAGCGGTGCAAGCAAGTGGACCGCCGTGAGCTCCAGTGGGTAGAAAAGACATCGGGACTACAGAGAGGACCAGAGGTGGAGCACTCTGTATTCCCCTTGATGGGCACCCCAACCCATCTGAGAAGCATCGGTCGGAGCAGACCGTCGGCTCAGGGTGGATGAACAGGATGTACTCCTGCAAAAATTGGAACGGTCCGAAGGAGAGCATTCCCTAACTCCTGAGCCGTAGTCACGAACTGGTCCGAAGTAACGCAGCACTGTGACCGCTGGCTGGCTAGTCCCCCCAAGGGGAACGCATGGAACAAACCACGCTGGAGCCGGCCGCCGCGAGGCCCAGGAGGAGCAGGAGTTCCCGGCAGGGCGCAACTGCCTGGTCAAACCTGACCAGGTAAGGGAGGAAGAACCTCAGCCCTGTCCGCCGGGAGCCGAGCTCGGACTCAAGAGTCGAGCCTGGTCCCGAAGAAGGATCACCCGCTAAGGTACAAGTTCCAATATGGCTTCGATAACAGGAGACCCGCCTGAGACCCAGAACTCTGGATTGACCCCTTCCGCCTGGAAAGGGTTGAAGTCAGGCCGCCATCCGGGTGGGGTAATGCCCGGGCCCCTCGATGCCGCAGAAGCTGCTGGGCCGAGACCAAAGGGCCTGGCTTGGAACTCATAAGGAGATCCCCCGCTAGGAAAAGGAGGAATCTCCCCTGAAACAGACGGAAAGAGGAGTAAGTGCGTCCTGGAGGCCCTGGAGTGGAGCCACACGCCCGTTCTAAGGATGGGATATCTGAGCCAGAGAGACCATCCAGGCATGCAGAAGAATGGGGCACAAGCCCCCCATCCGTATGAGACCAGGGAAACCTGGACACGAACCCAGGGTCAGAAGGAGGATCCGCAACCTTCCCGATTACCTCTCATTAGAGGGCCATGCAAGTCGGCTCAGCGGGCCGACGAAGAGGCTGTGGACCCCAAGATCCCCGTGGGGCAACGGCTCGAAAGGGTGGGACCTGCTCGCAAATCCAAGACAGAGCCTTCCCTTAGCACCTCCGACCCTTAGAGGTCTGGGAAGCGGATCAAGTGGAGGAGGTGCAGAGCCGCCCCCCCACGGGGGAACCCAGGTAGGGGCGACGGGGCCGGGGACAGCGCCCCTATCCCGTCACTGAGCAGGCTTGGGGGAGGAAGAGGCCAAGGGAGCTCTCAGACCTTTACCTCCCTGCTTCCTTCTAGAGAAAGGCGCTGGTTTGGAGTCAGGCCGCCCAGCGCATGCCTGCTGGCCCTCGTGCCGGGCCAAATCAAGCCGCAGGAACCGGGTGGGCAAAGGGACTTATGCAAAGGCTGTTGGCTGCCCTTGTCCCTCCTGGTGGGGGTGACCAAGTCCGGAGTGGCATCGGAATTCTCGGACCCCTGGAGGTGTCCCTCCACTCCAGGGCTGAAAAGGTCAGTCCCCAAGAAGGGGATGTCTGCCAACTCGTGCTGGGTTTCCGAAGAAAAGGAGGATAACCTCAGCCACGCCCTGCGGTGCAAGGCCACTGCGGCCGCCACCAATCTGGCACAGGAGTCGCCTAGATCCAGAGCCATCTGGAGCTGCTGCTTCGCCACCGCCCTACCCTGGTCCCGCACCTGCTGGACCATGGTCCGCAGGTCGGCCGGGAGATGAGGGAGGACCTCGTCCAGGGAGCCCAAAAGGGCATGGGAGAAATGTGCCATCAGTGCAGCCGAGCTGGCCTGATGGAGGCCTAGGGAGGACGCGGCGTAAACCTTGCACCCGACATTGTCCATCCTTTTGGACTCCTTGTCAGGGGGCCTATCCACATCCTTAGCGTTTCCGGAACACTGGAAAACATGGTCAGTAACTAACCCCTCAGCCGAGGGGTGTTCCGAGAAACCGGGCAGAGAACCGACAGGGACAGAGCACATCCTGGCCGAGGGCGCAGGGCGTAGGCCGCCGCCAGAGCTCCAAGGCCAGGCCCACAATGGCCTCAGCCACCAGGAAGGCCTCCGAGGGTGAACCCCTTCAGTCTAGAATCTCCGTAAGGGGCCCGTTTGGAAACGGGCTCGAGCTGCATCCCGGTGAATTCTGAGATGAGCTGGAGCAGACCCATGAAGGACGATAGGCAGTCATCCGCGGCATGTTCCAGAGGAGGCCCTGGGTCCTCCCCGCTAGGGAACATAGAGGAGCAGATTTCGGGCTCCGAGGGGTCTGCAAAAAGCTGCCTCAGGCCTGAGACACTCTTGGTCCACCAAGGGCAGGCGGGCGGGAGTGAGTGAGGGGAACAGATAACCGGCGGGACAGGTCATGACCTGGCCTGGGTTCCACCGAGGATGGTGGGGCAGCAGGGATCGGACAAGCAACCGGCCCCGGAGAGGGCACCTAGACTGCCTCGAGCGGTTGAGTCGGCCAATCGGGCGGCAGCTGCTCACTAGCCGGAGAATGAATCGGGGTTGACATGATTCCTGGACAACAACAGCTGCTGCCACATAAACTCCTCATAATGTTGACGCCATCAGCATCAAAGCCACTCCTCATCCGAGGAGGGGGACGAGGAAGAACGGCAATGCCACTTGACTCCAGTGCCCGACCAAGAACGCCGAGGTCAGCGAGAGCGGCAAGACCGAGAGGAGGACCGAGACCCGAATCCTCGGGGGAACCGAAGGGGGGCCTGGGAAGGAGCGGGGCGCATCCACTCCTCACTCGGCTCAGAAGAAAGGGCCGAGGTCTGTGGACCCAAAGGTGCATGCAGATCCTCAGCCTCCACCAGGGGAACCAGCGAAGGGATGGCGGCTCTAGCAGAAGACAGCCCAAATGACAGGTCGAAAGACTCGACAACGTCGACGGGAATCCTGGCCGGCTGACCTGACGGGGACACTGTGAGGCCAGCAGCCAGAGTTTATTCTCTGATCAAGTCGAATCCTGTCGGCAGGGAGGGGAACCTCCCGGCCCTCCAGCCCAACGAAGGGACTTTAGCCCAGACTCCTGGACTTGGGCTGAGAGGCAGGTCCTGGTCCCTCTCTCGAGGAAAGGGACTGGCGGCTCTTGAACTGTTGCATGAGGAGAACTCAAGGAGAGCGATGAGCGCCTGTGACCGAGGAAGAGGGAGGGGCAGCCGCCCCCTCTCCGAAGGAAAGAAGATCGAGCTGCTCAGCCGAGACAGCCGACACGGACACTGCCCGACGAGTCTCCGAGGAATTTTCTGGAGCGGGAAAAATTTCTGGTCGCCCGAGCCTCGAACTGGTCGCGCGATCCTCCAGAGAGCTGGCCAAAAGGACACAACAAAAATCGCAAAGATGAGGATCATGATCCAAGTCAAGGCAGTAAACGCACGTGGAGTGCGGGTCTCTTCTGGAGGAAAAGCCGGGCGCCTCCCAGAGCCGGAAGACGAATGAGCCATCACCGCAGCGAAGACGAAGAAGAAGATTGAAGTTTCAGAAAACTTCCAATTGATTTCGAAGACCAACATTTCCAGGAACCAGTCGAAAACGCAGAGTGCTAAGGAGGGAACCTGAGCTTCCATGCGGTAAGGAAGATCTGGTGTCATGGGGCGGAGCCGAGAGTTTTACCACCTGGGTGGGTGGGAGGAGCCAGCTTGAAGACCTTCCGGCAAGATTTAAAGCGGCAAGGAACCTGCAAATAAGTGTGGATGAACAACATATCCATGTCCCTAGAACTTTGTGTTGCACAATCAGATAGAGGAAGGGAATGAAAATTGAAGGAACACACAGACTGCCAATTTCTTATATTATATCACTGAAACTGAAACACTGACTGATAGAATGCAAAATAGCAAATGCAAATGGCAATTGTTACAAAAACATTAACCTGAATAAAAAGTTCTCAGTGTATATCTCTGTCCAACTCTGACTTTTACAATTTTGTGCCTCTTTTCTGGTCTGACTGACTGAGGACTGTCACTCAGTCTCAGAGTAAGTACTCATGAGAGAGCACAAAAAGTATTGTGAATGAATGATTGGTTCAGTGAGTGAAATCGCTGTGGTCCGTCACCGCTGGTGACCATTTTCAGTTACCCATAAAGATAAAAAGTTAGTAGTTACATCATGTTATAGTTATAGACTTCGATGCTGGGTGCTGCTGATCGCTCCCTCCCAATTACAATGCCCGCTCACCAATAAACATGATATTTTTTGTCAACAAGGTGGGTCTGGGACATCACTCCCCCATGTTCAAATCAAAATTTAGTTTGAAGTATATGAAGGGAATTAACACAGCAGAGAAGGAAAACCTGTTTCAGATGAAATCAGGGAGTCATACAAAGGCCACAATCTACGACTTGCAGGAGGTAAATTTTGGGTAAACATCAGGCACTTCCGAGGGTGGTCAACCCTTGGGATGGCTCACCGCAAGAGGTGGTAGACTAAAAGGTGTAAGGAATTCAGACTCGCGTGGGATAAACACTACACGCAAATAAGGAAATAGTCTGGGGGGGTAGCTATTCTGGGCAGACTAGATGAATCAAGAGGTCCCCTTCTGCCGGTGAATTCTTATGTTCAAAGACGGCTAGCAGGTGGCAGTTCCTGGCCTGGCTTACCAAATTATCATCATTCCATCCATATTCCATATGTCCAAAAAAGGTTCAGTGATTCAGTCAGTGCTTAATTTGTAACAAGCAGACAGTCAACAGAACGAGTGCAAGTCTGTGTTCATTCCAAATAATTGGTTTATCAAACTGACACGTTTAGTGTGGTGGTCAGTCAGACTTGGGGTAAGTTGCTGTGGAGGAAGACAAGCATGTTAACCTTCTCTGGAGATAGTCTTGAATGAAATGGTGTGACAATTTGACCACCGGAGCTGAAAAGTCTCTCCGATTGTATACTTGTTGAGAGGATGCATAGGTATTTTCTTGTTAAGTTCGACAACAATGGCAGTTCTGCGGCATGTTCAGTTCACCATGTGTGTCCAGACATGGTAATGCTAAATAGTGAGCGATTTCATTTTTTTCCCCCCATTGTATTTATGCCTCCCCTAATGACCACGTCGACTCCTGTCATCTGGGTCCTCAATCACACCCTACTGATTGGAGGTGGAGGTTATTGCTCCCCTACCTGTCTCCGCCCCTGTGGACCCTTAAGCTCCCAGAGTACCCCCCCAAGGGGGGGGAGGGACCCCCTAGCCCTCCCCCTTACCAGAGAAGAGGCAGACACAGTTCTGAGCTCCTCCATCCTTCCAAGTTGGCGGCACCAAGGCCCATCTCCAGGAGTCGGTGTGGTGCTTTTTCCTGCTTTACTGGTCCCATCTCACAGACGTCAGCACACAAGGACGGTCAAGGAGACAAAGGTATGCTGAGATGTGCCTTCACTCCAACCCTTGGCCGACGTCGTCCCCTTCCCTTCTGCTACTCCCTGACTGCACCCCCACCCAGAGTCCCCTAGGTGGCAGTATTGCAGAGGGTCCCTGCAGCCCACCTCACCTAGAGAAGGAGAGTAGCTCGTCGGGCACTCAATCCCCACCCCCCCGGTTTGCTACTGAACCCAGGATGGTGGCATCACAAGCAGTAGCTCTACTGCTGCACCGTTGGGCCAGCAGCAATTTAATTTTTGACTGATGTCCAGTGTGATGTCCTCATCATTACACCCTTCCAATGACAAACGTTTGTGTCTGTAATTTGCCTTAGTAGGTCTGTAAATCCTTTCTATTTTACCACCACTTGTAGTGCTGCTGTTGCTGTAGAAGGTAGACTTGGGTTTGCTGCTGCTGACTGGATACTGCTCCTCCTGTGGCAGATGCAGAACTAGATGATGATGATGATGGAGCTGAGCTTGTTCTCTTCCTTCCCTGTCCCTGTACTGTTTGTGTTAGTGGCAGCAGTCATGGTCATCGTGGAGTAGCTGGTGTCCTCATTTTCAATTCAATTCTGAATCACGAGGCAAACCAGGATCTTCTTCACTTGCCACATAAAACCGCTGTTCATCCTCATCCGCTTCACTCACACAATGAAATGACTGCTCCACAGTGACACTATCGCCAATGCGGATGCTGTCATCAGCACTAGCATAGGACTGGCACTACAGGAAGAAGATGTGATGGGTGGGGCCATGATGGGCACGGTCCAGGTCATCAGTGCAGGAAAACATGACCTCTTCATATACTAAGCCCACTATAGAGTCTTTGTCATTGCTGAGGCAAGCTTTAAATCTTGGGACCAGGAAACAGCAACCGTCTATTTTTTGTTTGTATTCCCATGAATAACAGGTATGCAAATCATCCTTTATTGCAAGTTTAATTTGCCTTTTCAGAGTGCTGTCTTCAGATAAGGGCATCAACAAGTCATTCATAAGGGGATGCAGTACTGGTTTCAGAGCAGACATTGCGACATGTTTATCAGCACAAGACAGTCTGTGAAATCATTCAGTGGTCCAAGCACCTGACATCTTACGTCTGTATCTTTAGGCATAAAATGCCAGGTGTTTCTGTCAGATACAAGAACAGCGCACACTGCTTGTTGTTGCTGCAGAAATCTTGACACCATCTCACACGTGGAGCCCCACCGTGTGACGACATCATGAATTAGGCAGTGTTGAGGAAGACCCAAGTTCGTCTTTTCTTCCAACTTCTACTGAAACCTTGCACAAGATGTGTGCAAGCCCGGATAGCAGCATCAACTTTACTGATCTTTAGAGCCTTTCCGATCGCCAAGTTTAAGTTATGGACAAATCAGCTTAGCCAGGTAACCTCATTAAACAGCTCCCCGAATGTCTTCCTCATGTTAGCTCAGTTATCTGTAGTCACAGCAGCTAGTCTGTCTTTGCTGATTTTCCACTCGTCAAGCATGCCTTGGAAGATTTCAATTATATTTTCAAACATGTGATCCTCTGGTACAAATGTGGCCTCCAGACAGTGAGCCTCGATTTTCCAATCAGAACTAATATAATGCACTGTTAAGCTCATGTATGGCTCATCAGTTCCACCATGACTAGTCCACACATCAGTAGTGGCAGGATACCATGTTGCGCCAAGCAGTGATTTTTTCAGCTTGCATTTTTACTTTGTTCAATAACTTCAGCACCACTTTACCAGTAAAATAAACTCTGGATGGCAGGTGATATTTAGGGTTTAATTTCTGCAGCAATTTACAGAAACCAGGCTTCAAACAACATAAAGTTTGCTGTATTCTGACAATTTGCAGTGAGGTCCAACCTTCGAACTGCCCCAGAGATGAAAGAGTTAACTTTCCATGCCAGGCATGGAACGCTGAGCTCGAGCTTGGTTGAGACTCTGTTGCTGTTTGAACTGAAACTGTCAGATTCTTTACTCTGCCTCACTGAACAGCCACTCTGGAGATTTCTCCTTTGCTCGGTTCAATTTGTCGGTTAAAGTACCGTTTTTCTCGGTTTTCAACCAAATTTAAACCGCAACCTATCGGTTCAGTCTCTGTCTGTGGTATTCATGAGTACTAGATAGGTTTATATTGCTTTCTATTCTGTGTGGAACTTGTAAACGTGTCATCGGTTTGGTTTGAACTGATCAGGTTGTTTAAAAATCTTTTATTTCTACTTTTAGAGTGTGGATACCGGTTCTTATCGGTTCTAAAAAAAAAAAAACGGATTTTATTACGTTTTTTTCCACGACCCGTAACACGGTCAGGAACCGATAAGAGTGTCTTGCCTGGCGGATTGCCATAAAAAAGGTATGTTTGGTTTAGGACTGACCATGTCTGAGAAACCCAGAAGAAAAACCGGGCCCACTGGGTTTTAACACTGAAGTGTGTGTGGGGAAGTCTTTGCTAAGGCTGACCCCCACACCACCTGTGTTTATTGTCTGGGGTTTGACCACCTCAATTCAGACTAGAAAAGAGAGTTTGTAGGCTCAGGGAAAGGGAGGCCAAAAAGTCCACTGACCCAGATGGCCAGCCTGGTTTGGTTCAAACCTAACCAGAAGGAGTGCCCTCTGACCAGGGCAAAACTTCTTCGGTCAAAAGGAGAACCGATTCCGAGGAGTCGGTTCCAGTTAAGAGAACAAGAAGGGATAAATCAGCCAGTGTGGATCCAAAAGTTTCTTCTCCAACCGCTGATGAAATAGCCAAAGCGATAAAAATTGTTCAGTCGCTATGCCCAGTTCCGACCGAACCGGCACCATCAGGAAGGCGCTTGGTTCGGCCGGTTCCACCGGTTCCGGATTATGATTTGGAGGAATTTTATGAACCAGAGGAGGAGGAAGGAGAGTATGAGGAAAGTGAATGTGATTATGAAAGTCTGGATGTGCCCATTGACCCGGACATCTCCCCAGACAGACCTTCAGGAGTGTCTCCTCTTAGGCTTTCTGAGTCCCCCTCCCATTTCATGTTTTACAAGAAAGTGGCTGAAACCCCTTCAGCTTCCTATGGAAAAAGCTGTGGATGACCAGGAGGAGCCCGACTATGTTGAAATGATGGATATCCCAGATGTCCAGGAGGCTGTCTATTCCCCATCATAAGTCTTTTGGGAAACAGACATTTAAAATTTTAAAGACTCCTAATTCTATACCTCCTGTGGATAAAAGAATGGACAAGAGGTATACTCTGTCAGGCTCAGATACGTTGGAGTAGTGCAGGCTACAGCCTGTGATAAGGCTAATACACCCTTGGCTTCACACCCCCCAGATAAGGACTCCAGGAGGATTAATGCCACGGCAAAGAAACAGTACATGGCAGCATCCTTGGGACTCAGGCAGGCCAATTATATGGCCTATACAGCTATATATCAGAAATCTAGATGGGACACTGTAATGGTTTTAGCTAAACAGGTCCCTGGCCAGCTTTGCCAAGGAGCTGGAGCAGGTAGCTACGGTTGGTATTGAGGCATTCAAGGTGCAATTCCATGCTGCAGTGGACTCCAATGATGTTTCATCTAGAGTCATGGCTACATCTGTGGCCCTTCGTAGGATGGCTTGGCTCAGATGTACTATCCTGTCTCAGGATACCCAGACTAAGGCCATGGATTTTCCTGTTGTGGTTAATTCTCTGTTTGGGGAACAAACAGAGAACTACATGAAGAAAATGGATGAATACAGGACCACCTATAGGAGTGCCCAGGCCAAGGAAAGGCAAACCACTCCTCGGAGGTAGCATCTCAGGGGCAGGGGCAGGCCTTTTCATAGGCCTTTTTACCAAGCCCAGGCCTCCTCTTCTGCTTATGCTCAGAGGGGGTTCTTTAGAGGGAGAGGCAGACGGGGTACAAGCAGGCCTGCTTCCACCCCTCAGCCTAAACCCACTGCCAAACAGGCACCCTGATGGGTTTGCCAGGGCCGATTCTCCACCACCTGTAAGGGGGCAGGCTGGCTTACTCTGTCCAGGACTGGAGGTCTTTAACATCAGACAAATGGGTCCTGGAAGTAGTAAGCCAGGGACTGGTTCTCAGCTTCAAAAAATTCCCACAGATGAGAACCAGATCCTTTCCACCTGCAAATCTTTCAGAGGCATTTGCCCTAGAGGCAGAGGTCTCTTCCCTCTTGGCTCTCAGAGCTGTAGAAAGGGTTCCACCCCTACACAAAGGGAAAGGATTGTACTCCAGGTACTTCCCCACCCCCAACGAGACAGGAGAATGGCGGCCCATCCTGGATCTCAGATATTTAAACAAGCACCCTTTAAAGCCAAAGTTCAAAATGGTGACTCTGGGAATAATTCTACCCTCTCTAAGGCCAGGGGACTGGCTAGTCTCCCTGGACCTCAAGGATGCCTATTTCCATATTCTCATCAGAAGCTCCCATCAAAAATACCTCCGGTTCGAGCTGCCCTCAGGCCATTACCAGTTCAGAGCAATGCCCTTTGGCCTAACCTCTGCTCCAAGGGTGTTCACAAAATGCTTGGCAGTAGTAGTTGCTTTCCTAAGAAAGAAAAGGATTTCCATCTTCCCATACCTGGACAACTGGCTCATAGTAGGCCAATCCCCAGACCAAGTCAAGTCACACCTGCAGATAACTCAGCAACTGTTCACTTCTTTGGGTTTCCTTCTGAATCTTTCAAAGTCAGTTCTAGAGGCTGTACAGCTCCTCACCTTCATAGGCGCAGAGCTAGATACAGAAAAGGCAAGAGCCTTCCTTCCCCTGGACAGGGCAAGGACCCTTATCACACTGGCCTCTTCATTCACCCTACAGGTGTCTCGACCAGCAAGGCATTTTCTGCAGCTCCTGGGGCACATGGCTATTTCTAAAGCAGTGGTGCAGGGAGCAAGATTTCAGATGAGGAACATTCAGTTCCACTTGAGAGCCTTTCGGTCTCAGAAAAAGGATCCTTTGACCAAACTGATCCCAGTGACTCGAACCCTGATCTAGGTTTTGCAGTGGTGGCAGGATCAGTACAATCTAAGACAGGAAGTTCCTTTTGTCACTCAGTCTCACTCTTTAATCCTTACTACAGATGCCTCCCTCTTGGGGTGGGGGGCCCACTTGGGAGACCTGACCACCCAAGAGTTGTGGTCTCCTCAGGAATCTCTGCTTCACATCAATCTGTTAGAACTCAGAGCAGTGTTTGTAGCACTTCAAGCTTTTTCCAAGTCTGTTCAGAACAAAGTAGTTCAGATCAGGACAGACAATACCACCACAATGTGGTATATCAACCAGCAAGGGGGCACTCGGTCTACAGCCTTGTGCACAGAAGCAATGAAGTTGTGGTCTCTGGCCTATTCCCTGAACACCTCTCTGACAGCAGTACACCTCCCAGGCAAAGACAATGTCCTGGTAGATGCCCTCAGCAGGATATCTCAGGGCCATCTCGAATGGTCACTGGATCCCCTGGTTTTGGAGGTGATCTTCTCCAGATGGGGCACCCCACAGATAGATATTTTGCAGCCCCAGACAATCACCAACTTCCCCTCTTTTGCTGCAGGCCCCAGTGTTGGGCTCAGTCCCCCTGGATGTCCTGGTTCTCAATTGGGGAAGGAAGTTCCTATATGCTTCCCCCCCTTCCCTCTCCTGTTCAAGGTGCTAGTCAAAATAAGGTCTCAACCCTGCAAGGTGATTCTGATTGCTCCAGACTGGGCCAGACAGCCCTGGTACCCTCTCCTGTTGTCCTTAGCAGTCCACCTTCCCTTGTCTCAGGAGGCTCAGAGGTAATTTAAGGAAGTATTTTTTCACAGAGAGGGTTGTGGATGTATGGAACAGCCTTCCAGAGGAGGTTGTGGAGTCAAAAACAGTGGTGGAATTCAAGCATGCATGGGACAGTCATAAGGCAATTCTAGGGGGTGGGGGGGTAGGAAGAAGTAGGCTGCTGGTTAACTAGGATCTGCAGCTTATCCATCAGGTAGGGAAATGGGCAAACTGGATGGGCCAAGCGGTCCTTATCTGCCGACAAATTCTATGTTTCTATGTTTCTTCCCAGGAATTACAACCTGTTAACCTGTGCGCAGGGGAGAGTTTGGTACCCGAATCTCAAATCTCTCAATCTCAAGGCCTGGCTCTTGAAGAGTTAAGAGTTTGCTGATTTACACCTCTCTCAAGGTGTTATGGATATCCTAAAGGTTTCTAGGAAGCCTTCTACTAGAACCACTTATAATTCCAAATGGAAAAAATTCTCCATATGGTACTCGGGGAAGCATATTTCTCCAGAGTCTGCTGGCCTGCCCACAGTCCTTGACTAAATGGTTCATCTGAATAGCTTGGGACTCAGACCAGCTACACTAAGAGTGCATCTGGCAGCTGTCTCTGCTTTTCTTTCAGCAGGTAAGCCTTCTTCCCTTTCAGCTCATCCTGTATTCCCTAAGTTTTTCAAGGGATTGCTTCAAACCAATCCGCCATTCAGGGACCCTGCCCCTGCTTGGGACCTTAATGTTTGCATTGCTCAGCTTATGGAACCCCCTTCTGAGCCCTTGTCTTCAGCAAAGCTTAAGTACTTGACTTGGAAAACTGTTTTCTTGGTGGCCATCACTTCTGCCAGGCGCATAAGCAAGTTACAAGCCCTGTCAGTGGAGCCTGATTTTATTTCTTTCCATAAAGATAAGGTGGTCCTCAGGACTAACAGGACGTTTTTACCTAAGGTGGCTTCAGACTTCCACCTTAACCAATGTATGTCTCTTCCTGTGTTCTTCACTGACCATTCTTCCTCTGGTGAGAGGAGGCTGCACAGTTTGGATGTGAAAAGAGCCCTTAGCTACTACATAGAGCGTAACAAGGGTCACAGGTTTGACTCCCTCCAACTGTTCCTCACTTATGGTGAGGTTGGTAAGGGAAAACCTGCCACTAAAAGATCCATTGCCAGGTGGATTGTCTCTTGCATTCAATTTTGCTATGAAAAACTAGGTAGGACTCCACCCTCAGGCCTGAGGGCTCATTCTACCAGAGGTACAGCTGCTTCCCTGGCTGCTGCCAGGGACATTCCTATCTTAGAGGTATGTCCAGCAGCTACATGGAAAACAGTTCACACTTTTACCAAGCATTACTCTCTGGATATCCAGGCTAGGAGTGATGCTCGGTTTGGCACAGCAGTGCTTCAGAGCCTATTTCCTAACTAGGTTCTTTCCCTCCTCCATGGAGGTACTGCTTGGTAGTCTGCTAATTGTCAGAATACAGCAAGACTTCATGTTGTTTGAAGAAAAAATTACTCACCTTAGTAATGGTGTTTCTTCTAATGGAGTCTTGCTGTATTCTGACCTCCCCTGCCTTCCCCTCTCAGAACCTTTGTTTTTGGGATGTGGGTGGGCAGTAGCAGTGCTGGCACTCAGGAGGTGCCCCACCTTTTTATTATCACCCCTTTTTCTTTGGGTGAGTGGGTGTTGTGTTTATTTCATTTTTTGGGTTTCCTGACTTGAGTCTTTGTTTCGGGACCAAAAAATCTGTTTATTATATTTAGTAGCCAGTTGGCTAGTGTAGGTTTACAGCTTCCACACAGGACACTCACTGAGTTTAGCTCATAAAGATCTGATGGTTTGAGTTCAAACAGCAACAGACAGAGTCTCAACCGAGCTCGAGCTCAGCATTCCATGCCTGGCATGGAAAGTTAACTCTTTCATATCCAGGGCAGTTCGAAGGTTGGACCTCACTGCAAATTGTCAGAATACAGCAAGACTCCATTAGAAAAAACAACATTATTAAGGTGAGTAATTTTTTTCTTTTCTATTATGTGGAGTGGCAGCATGCCTTTAGCCAAAAAATAAGCCACTGCTGCGTTAAGTTCCTGGGCCTGCTTAGAACTGGCCTTGTATTTTTTTTCCCTCCTTCAAGAACTATAACCAGACTTGGCTGGTTAGCATCTAGTGTTCTTGCACCGTCTTGACGATGACCCTCACCACGGCCACTGCCGCCGCCACCACATGGCCCTCCTCCTAATCCGGAACTAGAACTTACTCCACCACTCTAAATTAAGAAACAAGAAAGAAATCTGATAATTTATTGCATCCAGTTCTCACTTCACAAAACACTACAACTTGGCTCAAGCTGGACAGGGCGAGGGGATAAAAGGCGGGGGGGGGGCACACACCGAACCTGCATATCACTTCCACTTCCCTTTAAAAGCATGACACTGCAGTGTCTGGAGGACCACCACCACCACTCACATGATCTCACAGAGTCAGTCTTCGTCAGCATGGGCCGGCCATCAGCCGCCACCAGCAGCACACCCAGCACCACCACCTGGCCGGCACCTACCACATGGCACACCGTGCGTGTCCATCCATCCACCCCCAATCCGACTCTCCACCCCCCCCCCGGGGCAGTAGGCACTGCAGTGGCCACCGGCCCCGTCCAAAAAAGGCCACAACCACCACAACATTTAATGGTAAAAAAGAAAAAAAAGACACACTCGGCTCGCCTCCACATAAAAAAAAAAAAAAGAGAAATTGCTTTTAACTGTTCTGACTGCGACTGAAGTAAGTACAATGAACCAACCATAGGATTACAATTTTTAGCTCATGAAATTGAAAGCAAAACAGATGGCGAGATGAAAGTGACTTAAATTGATTTACTTAGCAGTTACAACAGCGAGCAATCAGTCAGCTCAGTAGCACTCAGCCTTGTTGCCATTGCCAAATGCCCACAGGCCTGCAGTGCAGAGTGCCGTGTGTGGTGTGCCAGTGTGCCACCACTGCCACCATGCAAGTTCAATAACATACTCAGAACACAACAGCAGCACCCTTCCCCTATCTCAGTGCCGCTGCCAAATGCCATTGCCAATGACCACTCGAAAACCAGAGGCCGCTGTCAAGCAGTGTCTCACTGCCACACACACCCACCCTAACCCCGCTTAGCCCATGCATGAGCCCACCCGCACCTAACAGTGGCAGCACACAAACCTAGAGTTGGAGCCATGCCCCCACACTGTCACATTTTCTAGCATAGCTCAAGGATGGTGCAGGGGCGCCCCCCATAAGCTAGAATTGGGTCAATTTTTGCAAGTGTTTTTTTATCATACTAAGTACTGAATTTGAGAAATGAAGGCCACATTCAACTAACAAAGTCCATGTTAGTTGAGCGGTGACTGTCCTTTCTTGAATTTGGCAAGTAATACGATAAAAAAAAAAGCTTGCAAAAATGTACCCATTCTAGCTTATGGAGGGCGCCCCTGCGCCATTCTTGCAGTGACATCAGAAAGCGTGACAGCGTTGGGGCACGGCTCCAACTCTGCAAATGCGAGCATTTTGCTTACCAGCTCCACGGAGTTTGTTTATGAGTGTTTTTTTAAAGAACACCATATGGAGAAATAAATACTTGTTGGGATATATCTCGTAACTAGAGGGTAAGCTTTTACACGTTTGAGGGGGAGAATTATTATTAGTCACATCCTACTCTTTAATCATTATAATTTGTCATCTCTGTCGTGCTTGGAACGAGGTTAAAATGGCATTTGCATTTTTAGAAAACAAAAATGTATGAGGAGATTATTTACTTCTGTAAAATACACAGACACACACACACACACACACACACACACACACACACACGACTGCAGAAGATTTTTAAAAAAGCTAAAGTTTCGATTTAAGTCTGATAACCTTCCTAGTTTCTTTCCTTGAATAAAACCAAAACTGCCAACCAAAACCTGGTGCACAACAAGGAGCCTACCAGCAGGCACAAGCACTGCAGTAGGGTAGGTTAGCTGAGCTGAGCATCATTCATGAGCATTACTGTCTGACTGGATCCATGATCCGAGGCCGACAAACCAGTTTGGAACTAACAGTTAAGAGTTTCATCGGGGTGACACTGCCAAATGCCAAGCATTCTTTTCTCAGCCAGTCAAATGATGCATTGCCTGTTGTGTTCTGTAACTTCTGTTCCATTTCCTAGCAGCTTACTGATCGAAACACAGGCAGGAGCCACTGTCAGGCCCAGCCAGAGGTAGCCTGACAGATCAATAACAAATACAAACAAAATGCTACTGGCCTGGGTCTGGGAGAACTTTCTCATATGATACCACTACACCAGCCAGTAACCAAGGACACACACACACATCCTGATGATTCCACAAGGCAAGTCCCCAGTCCCCCCGCTTCACGATGACACCCCTCAAAAATCCACCAAAAGATCTGCGTGGCTCTTGACTGCTTGCCTTCTGCCTCCTCCAGTCCTTGACTCTTTCCTTTGCCAGTTTTGCAAAAAATGGAATTAATTAATAATAAAAACATGGTACTGGTCTGGTAGAGGGCAAAGGCTGGGGGGTGCTGTTGCTCTGTGTCAATAAAATCAAACGGCATGCCGCCTGGATTAAACTGGGGCCAGAGATGGAGGCTGCCTCTGGCTGGTTGGCGGAAACATGGACAGTGCGAGTAAACTTAAGTCACAGACTGTCACACACAGACAAAACAATAAACAAGTCTGAATCACATAAAGAGTTCACTGACTAGAGCATTCACACTCAGTAAGTTACACAACAATTCTCCCTCAGCCCTCACTCTCCTGGAGTCTCAATTCTATATCCGATCCACAGATCCCTGGATTCCCCTCCACTTGTTAAAAAAATAAATAAATAAATCACCCAACCACTTTTCTGTAAAAAAAAAAATAAAAATAAAATAAAAATAAAATAAATAAATAAAAATAATAAAAGCTGATGGTACTGGCCTGGGTAGGAGCAGGTATCCTTCTACTTATTCAAATCTCCTCCATCTCCTTTTGTCGACTCACCACCAATCAGCTCAGGTCTCACTCCGTCTCTGGACTGGAGTACTCGAGGGTACAAATTGCCTCAGTGCAGTTGTGGGCCTAATGTACTTATTTAAACCTGTGCTTTAGCTCACTGCTCTCCTTCCTCATCTCGCTGCAACTCGCTCCTTGCTGCTCCTTCTGGATCTGGACTCTTCTCTGTTCGGCTGCATGTGAAGCCCGCAGACCACAGTATGGAGCATAGCCACTTTAAATGGTGGAAGGGGACTTTCTAACTTCCTTCTGTGTCCTCCAACAGTAACACGGATAAAAAAACCAAAAAAGTCCTTTCAAACAGCACACTCCCTGTGTAGTGCACCCCTTCACACTGAGAGGAACATGAATTTCAGAACATCACGGTATACTGTGACTCACAGTTACCGTGGTTTGGGGAAAAAGTCATGGTATCAATACTGTGAGGTTTCAAACCGCGGTATACTGTGACAACCCAGTCAGCATCCTACCCGCCAGTGTCCTGAGGGAGGTGAGGCAAATGCAGAGAAAGAAAAATAAAAACACGCAGGATTTTTTTATTCATTTATTTGAATTCTAATGACCGGGTAGGCCCAGTAAGACAGGACAGTCCCTTTTTCAAGGGCGACCTGGGATTCATTACATACATTAAGCAAGAGAAATTTTTTTTACAACATTTACAGTTAGACACATTAGACAAACTACTGTGAGAAAATAAAGGTAAGAGAAGTAATCATACATGCAAGGTACAACAGATGAGTTACAATCAGAAGCATCGTGAAGCATACATTCAGAGGCAAGTATCACAATCATAAGTTACGGCAATGAACAGTTTAAAAAAGAAGGCAACTGGAGATGTCCAAGATCTAGCAAGAAGATTGTGGACACCCAGGTTCAGCACAGAGAGATACTTTGTACCAGTACTTTCGTCTCTACCCTCCCAACTGGCCGCTCCACCTCCCACACTAGAGAGTGGAGGAGGCAGCTGAGCGAAGACTGCTCAGTAACTATCACAGGGCAGAAGCTGCCCTCTGGCAATGAAGGAATGGGCCAGGCGGGAGGCCACAGGCGAAGGGGCAGCAGCGGTGACAAGAGGGCATAAAAAGTACAATGAAAAGGAAAAAAAACTTACATTCTGAAAAAAATCATATGATGCCCGATACTGTAAGGGCTAAGTCCCACCTCCCCAAATTGCAAGTTTAACTGCTGCCCAGCTCTCGATCAGCTGTGCCAGGCACAACAGGAAACTGATTCGCCTTCAGGATCAGGCACCTAGCAGCGGCAACAGCAGCATGCCCCCCTCCCCTCGCTCAAAAAATAATTTCAGACTTTTCCCCAAGATTGACCCTTACAGGCCGGCTCTGTGGCGTGGTAGGCTGAGGCGCTACTGCCCCGCTGCCTGCTGTACCAGTGACTCGTGTTCAAGAATGGAGCTGGATCGCTCATGGGCTAGCCAAGAGAGGGAGGACTAAGCATCCATAGGACAGCTCTCCTCCCTCGGTGGGGGGGGGAGCCTGTCCTGCAATTTGACTGCCACCTAGAGGAATCTAGGTGGTGGGGACATGGGACAGCAGGGGAGGGGGACCCTCTGCCCAGAAGCCAGGGTTGTCTTCATGGAGGCAAATCACGCACGTGTCATTGCAGGTGCATCGGCCCCAGTAGAAGAAAATGGGAGGAAAACCCTCCGACTGCAGTGGTCGGAGACACCAAGATGAGAAACACAAGGTGAAAAAAAAAAAAAAATTTAAAAATAAATAAAGATTGACCCTTATCCTGCTGCCACTCTGAGTGACCCTGCCTGCTGCTGTTGCTCACATAGTATACTGATCTTACCGTCAGGCATCCACCTGGATCCAGACCTCCTGCCACCACTCTCACTGTTTAATACTGGTTCTCTTATGGACCACCGACATGTGGTGCCACACCGCAGGTCTAGCAATCCTGCATCCACAGCCCGCTGCCAACACTATTCTGGTCTGCCTCTGTCCCTTACAGTCAGTGCTCAAAATGCCCATTCCTCAGTTGGCCGCATTAGAATCACTATTTCTCTGTTAGTGCCTTTAAATCCCCCGCTGACATACTTGTCATATATCAGCAGCAATCATGTTTTTTTTTATTATTTATTAAAATGTTTCACCAGGAAGGCATACCAAGTTGCTTGTCTCACTGTGTGACCTGGGAGGAGGGGGTGCATGTGGAGAGGGACTACAGAGGTAATACTGTTAAACAAATTACATTGTTGGTATGGAATACAGTTAATAAACAGTAGTGAGAATCAGCATACAAACAGCTGAGTACATCAAGCTGGAAAAAACAACAATACAGACTGCAATAAGCTGCAGTAATGAGCTGGAAGCAACAATACAGGCAAAGCAATTTGTTCATCAGGAGCTATGCAGTTAATCTTAAGTGCAACTTGAATAAGTGCAATATAGGCACACGGTAGCAGATAAGTGCAGTAGAAGAGGGGGAAGGGGTGAAGAAAAGTGGGAGGAGGTGTGAAGTGGAGTGGTGTGGGGGAGAGGGATGGGGTCTGGATCAACACCCCTTCAGGATACTGAGAACTGTACCAGAGGGCTGAACCAGACTAGGATGGAGGTAAGAGGAAGAGGGTGGAGTAAAGAGGAGGCGGTGAAGAGAAGTGGTATGGGGAGGGAAGGGAGGGATGGGGCAAGCCTGGATCAGTGCCCCCTCAGGATGCCAAGAACCCTGCCAGAGGACTGGACCAGACACATATGGAAGTAAGGGGAAGTGCGAGGAGTAAATAGGGAGGAGGGGGTGTAGTGAGACGGTATGAGGGAGGGGAAAGGAAGGATGGGGAACAACGCCCCTTCAGGATGCTGAGAACCCTGCCAGAGGGCTGTGCCAGGCAAAGGTGGTAGTAAGAGAATGGGAATAGATTGGGAGTGGGTGGGGGAAGGAGAGGAGCAGGAACAGAATAAGCAGGTTAGTGTAGAGATAAAAGTTAGGGGGGATTAAAGCAGGAACCACTAGAGGAAAGGTAGTTGTGTAAGGCAGAGGCAAGGGAGTTCGATGTGGAGGAATGTCCAATTTGGGGGGGGTCCATAGCTTAGGGAAGCGATAAGCAAATCTGGACTGGCTGATGAGAGTGGAGTGGTGGGAGACCAGCAAGATGAGAGTGTCAGTGGACCTGAGGGAGTGGAAGGGAGGTGGTAGGGTTGAGAAGCATGAGGTGAAGCAAAGCAGGAGTTCCCCTTCCCCAAGTCAATATTTTGAGGTAAGTTTGGCACAATGGGAGAGGTGCCTGTTGGCAAGCGGGGAAGGACAGTGCATGATAGAGATTGCAGTGATGCATGTGGGAGGGAGCATCAAGAACGAAGTGACAGAAGGAGTTAAAGAGAGTGTCCAGTCTGGTCAGGGAGGACTTGGGAGCAGCACCATAGACTACATCGCAGGGATCAAAAATGGGGAGTATCATCTTCTGGACAAGTTCAGCCACAGGAGGGATGCAACTATGGTTCCTATACAAGACACCAAGTTTGGGGTGCAGCTTTTTCAGGATGGCGTCAATGTGCCCAGAGAAGTTGAGATGTTGGTCCAACCAAACCCCAAAGTATCTGAAAGAGAATCATACTAAGAATAAATAGGGTGCAAAAGGCCAACAGACCCATAAAGCCCCCTAGACTACATATGGCTTGATGTACTTGGATTTTACAAGTACCTATCAAGCCTATTTTTAAATGTGTTTTTATTTGTACTAATAACAATTCCCAAAGATAAACTGTTCCAAGGTCTGACTACTGTTTGTGAGAAGTAGGAAGCCCTTTTTTGTGTTCTAAATTTACATCTTCCTAATTGAAGAGGATGACCTCTAGTATTACTATTAAGTTGTTTAAACTCTAATCCACATTTGATTAGTAAGAAAGAGGAGGTGTCCTCGAGGATAGTCCTGTCCAGGGTGTGGAAAAAGGGAAGGTCAGGGAGCCTAGAGAGTCTCTGCCTAGCACCAAAGATCATGGAGACTGTCTTCTTGGCGTTTAGGAAGAGCTGGTGTGAGGGGGACCAGAGCTGGACCTGGTGGAAATCATGCTGCAGGGAGGTTGCTACATCAGCTGGGTTTTTGCTGGAAGCATACAAGACCGTATCATTGGCGTACATGTAGATAGAGGAGGAGGGGGAACAGACTGATGGGAGGTCATTGAGGAAGATGGAGAAGAGTATGGGGCCAAGCACAGAGCCCTGTGGGACTCCAGTGGCGATAAGGAGAGGGGGGAGATGGTGTCCTAGACCTTGACCGACTGGGTTCTGCCAGTAAGGCAGGCCCTGAACCAGTTAGTGGCAGATTATGACAGGTCGGCTGTGGAAAGGGAGTCAAGAAGAAGGGCATGGGAGACAAGTGTTGAATGCCTTGGTGAGGTCGACAAAGATGGCTGAGGTGATGAGGCCATTATCCATCCCAGTAAGGATGGAGTCAGTGAGCCTGAGAAGGGAGGTGGTGGTGGAGTGATTTTTCTGAAACCCAGATTAGAACGGGGTGAAGAAGGAGGAGTCAGAGGGAAAAGAGGTAAGCTGGGAGAGAACCAAGTGTTCTTGGAGCTTGGCAAGGGTGGGGAGGAGGGAGATGGGGCGGTAGTTGCCAGGGGAAGACAGAGCACCAGTCTTAGGAAGATGGAGGACAACAGTGCGTTTCCAGGAGGAAGGGACAGAGGAAGTCCAAAAAGAGAGGTTTATGATTAATGAGAGAGAGGGTAGGCAATAGCAGGGGCTGAGAAGTATATGAGCTGTGGGTCAAGGTCGTCTGGTGAGGGACTTCCGGTGACGTCAGCAGAGTAATGGCTGCCTGATTCCTTGGCTCCGTCTCCCTCCGGAATTAAATCCATCCACATCATTTAAATTGAGAGATGTCTTCACCACTAAAAGCGAAGAGAAACAGAGCGGGCAAGCCCCCGTCAACTCCGATACAAAAACTAAAAGAAATGATGCAGGGAGAGCCACAGGGCGACCCGACAGAGAGAGACGCGATGGACGGCCTGCAACTCTTGTAGGCCTCTGCTGAAACGCTACCACCAAACCTTACTGCAGTCATAATGCAAACAGCGCGCACGGTAGCAAAAATAGATCAGACCTTGACCGAATTTAAAGCAGACTTAACTAAGGTCGATTACAAAACGGAGCAATTAGAATTGTGCCTGAATCAAGTGGTTGAGCAATCCGATCGACATGACAGACTTCTACTCTATCTGCTGGCAAGGGATCGTGAGCTTACCCACAAACTAGACGACCTGGAGGCCAGAGGAAGAAGGCAAAACGTTAGAGTGTATGGCATTCCTGAGGGCTCGGAGGTCAAACACCAGAGTGTAATATTATTCCTGCAGAAAGTCCTCAGACAAATTTTACCTCTCCCACAGGATCTTGACCTTGCGATGGACCGGTCTCACAGATCATTAGCCCCCCGGCCTACAAACCCAGACGCGAGACCTCGCTCCATAGTAGCAAGATTTACTAGTTATCAAGTAAAAGAAGAGATACTTAAAGCCGCATGGAAGAAGGGGCACTACTGTACGAGGGCACCAATCAGTATAGACAATGATCATACAACGGCTGTCCAAGATGCCAGAAAGTCACTGTGGCTGATTGCGAGACAACTTCGCGCCCGAGACATCAAAGCACAGATATTATACCCTGCACGGCTTAAGATCGTCACGGATAAAGGCTCAAAGATATGTCAGGACTTGTTAGCTGCAGCTCCTTTTCTAGAAACCCTGGGAATAGCGGTACCATCCCTGATAAAAGAGAAGTTGGAAAAAGACTTACTTACTTCAGCTTGGAGCGTAGCACAAAAGGGAGCCCCACAAAGAAACAAAGCGCAAGGAAACACGCCTACAAATTTGCGAGCGGATATATCTTCCCTTATAAGACAGCTCGGAGATCCTGCCAGCATGAACAAGAACGCTGCACACCTTCAGATGGAAGACCAGGGTCCCTCATCAAATGAGTCCACTGTGGATACTTGAATTATGCAAGCGGGAAGATCGTTTTCTCATTTCTTCCTTTTTTGGCTCTCCTCAGCCGTGTCCTTCAGGATCAACTAGCATGCCCTTGCTTGCTAGCTATGGAACAACTACCGTTGAACACTACTCCCCCGAATTCCTCCAAAGAACACTTGCCCCATAGAAATCTTCTTTTGATGTAGTTCGAATTACCGCGTTGCTGGTGTTGAGAAGAGCAGGGACGGTGACTGACTAGTGGAGTTCCTGCTGCTGTTTGTAATGGCTCCACGGGATCTGAATCACTCAGAGGTCTCGGGACATGTTCTTTAGAGCTACTCTCACGAATAACTTTGACCACTGGGAACTGTCACAGATTATCGACACACATTCTTACTAGTCGAATGGAAATCTGCTCATTTGAATTGGAGGAGGGGGGTGGGCTGCTAAACCAAACTTGATAAGATAAACGTCTAAATCATAAACCTGTACTTTAACTGATGAAATAATATTTGGTTGATGTTCTGTTTTTCATATAGAGAATTAAGGTTTCGGGAATTTTACCCTGATGTGGCCTTTTTAACAAGACCAGAACCAACAAAGTTCTGTTACCTCAATTTAATTACAAATAATCGACTTATGTACATCAGGGGAAATAATCCCCAGACATCAGCAACAGAAATTACTAAAATATATTAAAAGGATGACATCATAGATTTTATTGCAGATCTGTAAAGATCTAGGAGGGGAAGGGACCATGGCTAGACCATGTGTCCTGCTGATCTTAGGGCGTTCCCAATAGGGGATTTCCCCCGGAACAGGAAGGTAGCACGCCACTACCTTGGTGCTCCTTTCGAGTCTTAACGCTTGTAGCGGCCCTATGGCTGGGAATTTATCACCAGCCCCCCCTTGGAAGTCAATCTAGTTTCAATAGGGGAAGGGGTGCCTTAAATGGCCCGCCAGACCCATTCATTTTTAAGCTCAGGCCCTCACTTGAGGAACGCCCTGGGCACATAAACCAGATCTATGTTCAGAAATATGGTTTACTGTTTAAAGGTTTTAAAAGGTTGAAGTTGATGCTGTTGATTGAGTTAGCTGGGTACTTAACTGGTATAAAGAAAATTATACTGCCAGACAAATTGGTGCAGGATGGACTCCCTCAAATTAGTAAAAAGATTTTTTATGAAAAATATAAATGACTATCCATAATGTAAAAGTGCTTTCCTACAATATTAACGGATGCTCCAGTCCAGGGAGGAGGAAACAAATACAGAAATACATCATTAAACAAAACTGTTAGATAAACTTCCTGCAGGAGACTCATTTGTCACCTGCGGAGACCCTAAAGTTGAGGACTAAGAACTATCCACACTTGTATTCCTCATCTTTGAATTCAGGACGCAAAAGAGGGGTGGCTATTCTATTAGCGGCGTCCTTCCCATTTGAGCATGAGGAAACTGTGATGGATCCTGGTGCCAGATACATTATGGCGATGGGTAAGGTACAGGATACACCAGTGACTTTGCTCAGTGTGTACGCCCTCCGGTACTTCTACACCCTTTTTGCCTCCTTGCTCAACTGGTGGCTAAAAATCTAGAGGTTTGCTTATTATGGGGGACTGAACTTAATCTGGGACAGGAACTTGGATACCACTTCAGGCATTCAGAACCCGGACCATCGCAGAGTAAAGGCAATTAGACAAATTTTAAACCAGGTGGGACTAGTGGATGTGTGGAGGGAAAGATATCCCAGGGCGAGAGAGTACACGTGTTATTCACCTCGGTTTAAGGTGTTCTCCAGACTTGACATGTTTTTTACTTTCAAAGACAATATACCTACTCTCCCTTCTATGTGGGTGGGCACATCTCCTATATCAGACCACAGCCCAATATTCTTGGAGGTTGCATTACTGATCCCTAAGAGAACAACCCACTGGAGACTTAACACATCCCTACTTAGAGACAAAGTGGTAATAAGTAAAATTAAGCAACACATCACGAATACAATAATGGAAAACTCGACCCCAGGGATAACCCCACAAATCATATGGGACACAATGAAAGCTACAGTTAGAGGACAGTTTATACGTATATCTGCTCAAAAGAAGAAAGAACGCTTGTTACGACAACAAAGTCTCCTTGCAAAACTAGCAGAACTAGAGTCCCTACAAAAATCCAAGTGGGAAAGAGAAAGGGGACTCAGAGCTCAGATCCCTAAGGACCCAAATCCAAAAATTACAAAGGGAAGAAATAGAGAAAAACCTATTTTTTCTTAAACAAAAATATTACGAGGGGGGCCCCAGGGGTACTAAACTTCTCGCAGCATGTTTGCGACAGTTTAAAGCCAGAGCTACAATAACTAAAATCATCTGCCCCAATACTGGTTGCTTAACCAATAAAACTGAGCAAATTACAGAGGCCTTTGTCTCTTATTATACTAAGCTCTATACCCCTCATGATTCAATGCCCTCCCAGGTTAGCAGGGAGTACCTCAAGAACTTATCTCTCCCCATGCTCACCCAAGAAAAAAGTCAGGACTTAATTAAGCCAATAACACAAATAGAAATTCAGAAAGTCATAAAAGGCCTGAAGGGAGGAAAATGCCCCGGCCCAGATGGTTTTGGAGCGGAATTTTACAAAACTTTTGCTCCAGAAACCGTCCCCCTGTTGGCCGAAGTCTTTTCACGAGTCTGGCAGGAAGCGAACCCAGTTTCCCCCTCCTGGCAATATGCTACAATTTCGGTCATACCAAAAGAAAACAAAGACCCCACCCGATGTGAATCATACAGACCAATTTCCCTGCTAAATTCCGACTACAAGATTTTTACTGCCATTTTGGCAGCTAGGCTAAATTCTATACTTCCAGACCTTATTAATCCAGACCAGTCGGGCTTCGTCCCAGGTCGACAGGCCCCAGATGCTGTCAGATCAGCGATCAATACAACTGATGTCATCCACCGCACCCAACTTCCTGCCTGCCTCATGAGCTTAGATGCTGAAAAGGCCTTTGACAAGGTTTCTTGGCCATTTCTGTTCCTAGTATTGGAACGGATGGGGTTCCCTCAAGCCTTTATTGACAGTGTTAAGGCCCTCTACACTGGCCCGCAAGCATACGTCAAGAGTCAATGGGGGAATCTCTAGGAGATTCACCTTGGGCAGAGGCACCAGACAAGGGTGTCCCTTGTTCCCCTTATTATTCGCCCTATATATAGAACCATTAGCTGAGGCAATACGTTCCACTCAGATAGTACAGGGGATAGACGTAAGAGGTCAACAACAGAAAATATCCCTATACGCAGATGACGTTTTATTGTGTATGTCACAACCAGAGACCTCAATTCTGCAAGTATGGTCAATCCTGTCAGAATTTGGCAGACACTCAGGATATACCCTCAATAAGACTAAAACTGAGGTGCTATCCTTTTATTATACTCCTTCCCAAGGAATTGTAGAATTCCTCCCTCTTAAGTGGACAGCTGACAAAATAAGATACCTAGGCGCCTGGCTGACCAGATATAATACTCATCTCTTTAAAGCCAACTATGTCCCACTCTTCAACCAGATAAAGAAAGATCTAGATAGATGGGCCTTAATAAATCTTCCATTATACTCAAGAATACACACTATCACTATGAATGTCCTTCCAAGGTATTTATACCTATTTCAATGTTTACCAGTTTTCATACCAAAAAAATGTTCCCAGGACTGGCAAAAGACAATTATAAAGTTCACTTGGAACAACAAGAGACCCAATGTAAATGCCCACACCCTGTATTTGAGTAAGGCTAAGGGGGGGTAGAGCCCTCCCCGACCTTGAAGATTACTATCTTGCCACACAAATTAAGAGAGCATTGCAGTGGTCCACTCCCACTTACGTTGCCAACTGGAAAGAAATGGAGAGGCTAGAGGAAGAGGACGGGGCCCGTTACCGAGTGTTCGCGCTATACAAACTGACATTGACAGGGATTACCCCCCATGTCAGTGAGGGATACTATAAGGGCGACATGCAAAGTCTGGCAAAAATATAAAATAAGACTTTCGCTATGGCCACTGTACAGGCCCTCCTGGGATACAACTTTTGCCCCATCCCTACTAGATTACACTTTCAGAGCCTGGAAGAGGAAGGGCCTGACCTACATTAACCATTATATGGTAGGGAACGAGGTGATAGGCTTCGCTACCCTTAGGCATGACTTTGATCTCCGGAATAGGGACTACTATCGCTACCTGCAGGTTAGAGACTATATATATCAATGCCACAGGGAAGACCCTCAATCTGATAAGGTGGCCTCTCTTGTGGAAAATCTCTACGCAATTTTAACTGCTCAGAAAACCTCAGGTCTTATTTCTATACTTTATAAATCCCTTATGGCCTTGAAGGGGGACCATCTCAATAAAGTCAAGTGCAGATGGAGAGAGGAGGGGGGAAATGATTTGCGACAAATTTAGTGGGACTCCATATTCACGTTAACAGTTAGCACCACTTGCTCTCCTCTCTGGTAGGAATATAGCTGGAAAGTGAGAATACAATACTTTCTCTCTCCCCTCTCACTGAGTAAAAGAGACCCTGAAAGGGATCCCTCATGTTGGAGAATGTGTGGGGAAACGAGGGCAAATTACCTACACATCTTTTGGTCGTGCTCTCGGCTTGGGCCCCTCTGGGGAGACATCTCTCGGGCACTTGCTAAAATATTTGCCTTGGATGCCCCCCGGACTGGCCCTGCCTCGTTCTTGGAGAGCTTCCTCAGAACTTGACTAGACCTGATAATGTATACCTTTGGACCATCCTCCTTGTAGCAGCACACAAAAGCATTACCAGGTTGTGGCTGAAAAATGTTTGCCCTACTGTGGCTACCTGGATACAACTGGTCCAAGAAATTGCAGAAATGGAAGAAGTAACATACAAGATAAACCATAAGACAACAATATTTGTTCGGAGGTGGACAAGATGGGAGATCTGGTGAGAAACACTTGCTGCCTTGAGTTCAAGCTCGACTCCCTGAAGTCTCTCCTTCAGCCTAGATATAATATAACTTGAGTACAGCTGACTTATTGATTGTGGCTGAGTGCTGCCAGAGAGCCTGGAGTATGGATCAACTGGTCAAAAGAAGAATACAGCGTGCCAGAGTGACTACTCAATGTTTCTAATGTCTTTGATTCAGGAGTGCACTGTATATTGACTATTCTCTTTCTTAGACTATTATAAAAAAGGGACCTTAATATATACCAACCATGATATATTCCATCTATGTAAAATAAGAACCTGTACTGTATGACTTATGTGTAATAACTGTACCTGATGGTTGTCAATAAACTTAAATTAAAAAAAAAAAAAAGGTCGTCTGGTGATGATTCTTTAGAGGGTTTAAGAGTAAGAAGGGCAGTTAGAGTTTCATCAGGAGTGACTGCTGCAAAGGAGAAGGAAGGAAGGGAGGTCAGAAGTAAGATTCAGGGCCTTAGAGATTCTGAACTTGACTGCTGGGTGTTCTAATTGGAGAGGTAAGAAAACAGACTCGGGTTCACCAATCAAAGACCGTACCTGCTAATTCCAAGCTAGCCCTCCCTGAGCCCTAATAACTCATGTCTGCTCCCCTCCTGCCTAACTGAAAGTTGGTGAAGGGGAAGGGGTAGTGTCAGTCTTGGCAGCACCAGTGGTATTTAAAAAAACAAAACAAAACAAAAAAAAAAAGAAACTCTTTGGGGATGGGGAAGCTCTGTTTCAAATGGTGATGGTGGCAGCCCTGTACTCACAAGGAGGCAGGGAACTTTGATTCTTGGCAGCAGCTGCAAGACAGGAGCACTTCAGAAGGCTGAAAAAAAAAAAAAGGGGGGAATAACCAGGCACTGAGGAAAACCCGTGGCTATGGCATGAGACTCCACTCAATCTCCCAAGAAGGCAACAAGACCCTATCGAGTTTGACCATTTGCACTCTACCAGACAGATAAGCTTGTATCCACAATAGCGGGGCACTCCTCAGTCCCAGTTCACGCAATGTAACAAGTATCTCATGGACAAGGCCCCTGGAATTCTGCGGTTCTGCGGTTCTGCGGTTGCGGAATTTGCTGCAGAATTTGCATCATGCCGCAGAATAAATATAGTGCTGCAGAATTCATTGTTTTTGGTGAATTTTCATATAAATATACTGTTTTTCCATAGTGTCAGGCCTTCTTTCACACCTCGTTTATCCTGAAGCCCCTCCTCTATGCTCAGCATATGATGTCATTGATGACATCACATCATATTTAGCCAATAACAGGACTGCATTCTGCCAGAGAAATGAATAAATCATGCCACAGAAATCAGAAAATGTTGCCGCAGAAGTCAAGGTGCCCTGCCGCAGAAACACCAGGGGCCCTGCTCCATGGATCAGAAGATCCAAAACCTTTTTGTTTTTTTTAATTTGTTTATGTCCATTTCACTGGCACTATCCTCGGGCAGACCCAGCCCTGTCCCCCAGTGTCTGTGCTGCTTACCCCTTTCAAGCCTCCACCATTTACCCAGTGGTGGGTCACCTGTCCCCCCCCACACACACACCAAGTGTGGAAGGGTGGCTGGTAGTGGAACATGAGGCCTGAACACGCTAGGCTCATTCTGCATACCATAGGGTTTTCCTTACATTTCCGCCCACCCCCACTGGCACGGCACACAAGGAGCTCCTAACACACATGCTATTTATGTTGTGCGGAACCCAACCGAATGCCCGCATCCCCGCAGTAGCTCAGCTGCACTGGCACCTTTGGTCATCAAGGTGGCAGTAGAGTGGCAGAGGCTGCAACCCTCCATCCCCCAAAAGAGGACAGCATACTCTGGGACTCTCAATCCTTCTCCACACTCCTCTGGGGGTTGGCCCTGGAGGATACAGGCTCATTCCTGATCCCGGATCACCAGCACAGTAAGGGTAGTGCTACCACTGAGCAGATAGGCCAGCTAAATCAACAGCCTTTTACTCTCGAAGAAATTCCCAAATGTTGTTTACCCACTTCATTTGTATATATTTTTAATTGAGAGGGCCTGCAACCGACACCCCCCAACCCCGTTTTAAGACTCAAATATTTCATCCACTCTCCCTGCCTCCCACAGTTGAAACACACAAAAGATATCCAACAGCCACACACCAGCATTAGTTCAAAGAGGGCTTTCCTGAGTCACTTTGACTTTCATGCATTACCCCTTCTTGCATTGATTCTGGAATTGTACTTCATTACTGTCTGCTGCAGTTAGTTTTTGCATTCTGAGCGCTAAAAACTGTGGGTGTACCAGAGCTTCTATAGCAAGCCTGGTGTTGCTGCGGGCCCAGGGTTATACTGCTGACATCATTGTAGGGCAGAGTCAATTTCACACACACACACACCAAAAAAAAAACAAAACAAAAAAAAATACCGACAAGGCGTTTAGATTTTGGCATAATGCATTGCTAACAGGGTGTCTTGGGGAAGGCGGAACACAGCATTTACACTGAGTATTGCTAGGTTTCCCTTGCGACATTGTTGCAATCGCATGGTACTGCACAGTGTGAGTCACTCCTCTGTCCTACAGTGATGTCATAAGGAGCTATCAGCCCAGCAGCTGAACAGCAAAGGCAAGTGCAGCTTGGCTCAAAAACAAGTCCAAATTATGGAAGGCAGAGTAAACCTTGGCCAGAGATAACACATGCATACACCATCAGGGAAGGTCCTCTAAACATTACCCCCCCCCACCTACTACTATAAAAAGATGAGAGGGGTAAGGGGTAATTCCAGGATTTAAAGTCAAGTTTCATGGATAAAAATGGAGGGCACTAATCGCCGCATTAAGGTTTAAAGAGGACCTTCCCTGATAGTCCAAAAAGTTACAGCTTATAGTCATTATATGCAGTACTAGACCTGAAAAGGTATATGCATTTGTTATTTCTGGCCAAGGTTTACTCTGCCTTCCATAATTTGGATTTGTTTTTGAGCCCTGCTGCACTTGCCTTTGCTGTTCAGCTTGCTGGGCTGCTAACTCCTGATGACATCACTGCGGGATACAGGAGTGACTCACTATTCAGTACCATGCAGTTGCAAGGAAAACCTAGCAGTACTGTGTACATACTGTATTCCCACTTCCCCAAGACACTCTGTTAGCAATGTATTATGCCAAAATCTAAATGCCTGTCTGTATGTTTTTTTTTGTGGGTGTGAAATTGACTCTGCCCTACAATGATGTCAGCAGTATAACCCTGGGCCCGCAGCAACACCAGGCTTGCTATAGAAGCTCAGGTACACCCCGCAGGTTTTAGCTGCTCAGAATGAAAAAAACTAACTCCAGCAGACATTAATGAAATACAATTCCAGAGTCAATGCAAGAATGGGTAATTAATGCATGAAAGTCAAAGTGACTGGGGAAGGTCCTCTTTGAAATGTATACCAGGATAAGGACTGATTAATGCCCTCTCTAACCAATTACAACTTACAGCTACAATGTCCATCCCAGGATTGGTTTAAGCGCCCCACTACTATCTCTCAAATCTCCCTGGTTTTCAGGGAGGTCCCTGATTTTGCCTCAAAGTGTTATTCTATCCCTCCTTAAATTCGTGTTTCTGCGACTAAGCAGTGAGGACTGAAAGCACAAAATAACGTCAATAACATCGAATTACTTTCGCTTTTCGTGCGATGCAAATCACTGCAGACTCGGGAAGGAAGGAGAGTCGGTGCCAGGAAGGAAGCAATGAAAACAACAAGCACAAAACTTTTCAGCCACTTGAACACTTTGCTATTGGTCCTATTGGAATCCCTCTTACCCTGTACAACAAGCAACGTCAGCACGGGCTATTGCGCTGCAGACAGAACGCTGGCTGCAAACACCGAGAGCAGCAACGTGTCTCAAAGTGCAAAGCTCCTTTGTTTAATGTTCTGCAACAGTATTTCTGTATCCACTGAAGGAAAAGAAGCCTCAAGAATACATCGAATCAAGAGTGCCAACTTTTATTAACCTTTGTAAGTGCTCACTGCCAGTACATAGTATTTTTCCTATGGCTAGGTTCCCTAGTAATCCTTTTCTGCAGGCTTCCCTCAAAATATTGAGGGTGCTTAAGTAAACTTTGTGGGTGCTTGAGCACCTCAACACCCATGGAGTCAGCACCTATGCATCGAATCATATGCAAGACGGTGCATTCCAAAACGGGCGTAAAAACCAAAAACTGAGTGTCTATATAAAACTGCAAATACTGCTATCACTCTTGCAGTGTGTGTGTGTGTGTGTGTGTGTGTGTGTGTGTGTGTGTGTATATATATTTAACTAGTCTACACACACTTCCAAAAAGTGTACATAATAACCACAACCGCACGCCCAATTGCGGGTGTATAGATTGGTTCAATCAGCGTCCCCCTTGTGTGCCTGTTACCCCTTCCTCCAGCGTCTGACCCGCTTACCTCGGAAATTGACCGAGAGAAATAGACAAAGAGGCCGGCGGTGCAGGTACCCTGCAGCAGGAGGACAGTAAGCAGCACCCCGGCGATCCACAGTCCTTTCCTCCCGTTTCCCCCAACCTGGGGACTCTTCATCGGCTCCTCGCCGCCTACTTCTGCCGGCGGCATCATCCGGGCTGACGAGTCGCTGCTGTTGGACCTGGAGAAATAGTCCTCCTGTCCCCTACCAATCTGGTAATGGGCCATTGTACCATCTATCCGAGGTCCTTCCCAGTACTCCGTCCCCGATCCCAGCACTGGGCGCAGACACAGCCGCTTCTTGGAGTTGGGAGGGAAACACTACAACACTCCGCAGGTTTGCCTTCAGTTGGGGGAGTGTGTGTATATGTGTAGGAGAGGGAGGGACCAGCCAAAGCATGCTAGCACTGCCAACTCTGATTTGTTTCCAAGAACACTTATCGTGCGAGACTAAAGGTCATCCCCCCACATGGACTACTACTAACAACATATTTTCTTTATTCAAAAAGTGACATTGCAGAGGGACTGAAAAAGCAGGGATACTGAACGAATACTTGTCAGTATTCACAAAAGAAGAGGAGGGGAGGTACCTTATTCAATCAATAGAAGCACACTGGATAGGGAGGGTCCATACCAGTCCTTTCACAGAAGAAAGGGTTCTGAAAGAACTTCTAAAACTGAAGGTGGAAAAAGCAATGGGGCCTGATGAGATTCGCCCCAGAATTCTAACAGAATTAAGGGGAGAACTAGTGACACCACTTACTACCCTTTTTAACAAATCATGGGGAGGATGGTGTGGTACCTAGGGACTGGAGGAGTGCGGATGTGATTCCCCTTCACAAAAGTGGAGCAAAGCAGAGGCAGGAAACTACAGACCTGTTAGCTTGACCTTAGTGGTAGGGAAAATGATGGAATCGTTTCTGAAAGAAAGAATTGTTGAGTTCCTAGAGGACAGCAGGGCACAGAACCCAAGGCAGCATGGTTTCACAGTGGGAAGGTCACGTCAGACAAATCTAATAAATTTCTTTGACTCGGTGACCAAAGTAATAGATCAGGGAGGGGCTGTAGACATGGTCTACTTAGACTTTAGTAAGGCATGTGTATCCCCTAGGTGGCGCTGTCCCAAGGGCTACTACCCCTGCCTGCTTGGCTAGTAGCAGGTTAAGGGGCCTAGGTTCGGTAACGAGTGCCTCCACCCAGCGCTCAGGGTTGGTAATGGTCAGACTAACCAGGGCACAGCCCTCGGGAAACTGTGACCCCACCTCTGTTCCTGCTAGTGGCCCACACAATACACAATAATTACTTTCACAGTAACCCTGATTTGCTTTGCAAGTACCCACACAGTTTGCACTTACCCCTCAGAGTCGGTTTCTCCAGCTCGAACCTGGGGACCCCCTGTAAAACAAGGTTAGAACAAATGGCAACAGTACAATACTTTGAGCACAAACTGGAACCCCAGTCTGGTTGGACTGCAGAAAAAGAGTAGATCTAATTTATTCAGGGGGTTATAACAAGGGAGGGGCGTTATCAGGACAATTTGCTTAAATACTCTATCATTCACACTACTATGCATGTATTCAGAGTCCCTACGACAGTCACACTCTCTGGGTACCCAGGTGGAGGAAAGGTGGGCTAGCCGGGACCGTTGCTCGGGGTGGGCCGACGTTGCAGCTGGTCGGGGCCCTGTGAGGAAAAGAAACAGCATGCACCACACTCTGATTGTAATCCAGAGCCCGAGGGCTCAGTCCATGAAGGAAAAAAAGATAAGACAATCGGGTGACACACTTTCGATTTAGCTATATGTTGCAGGGAGCTACCCTGGTGGTTACTCACAATACCCAAGGCTGGACACAGTATGGATGATAATTGAGACAGCAGACGAACTCTCTGGCGTGCCAGGAGAAGCAGGGCCCACACGATTCACTGAGGCATCGTTCCTGATCAGGCGTGGAGCAGGGGGCTGATCCCTGGACGGGTCTCTCTTGATGGCTGTTCTCTATGCAGCAAGGTAATCTGGCAGAGCCCTCGTGGCAAGGCCCAGCCGCATGGAGCTAACTGCGGATTTAGTCCGTTTTGTGCTGGATACAGCTTCCAGCAATCAGCACACAGTTCACACAAAAGGGGAACTAAATTGTGACCCCCTTTCATTACACAGTACATTTATATGCAAGGAAATATTACTGTACCAGGCAAGTGCTCACAAGTCCCAATCGCAAAGTATCTGCTCAAACTGGGAGCCTTGGGATGAAATTAGATTTCTGGGAGGCCGATAACGTTCAGCACAATCTTCGGTCTTCTACAGGTTGAGCCTGGATACACCTTGGTGGCTTCTTTGTTCTTACCAGATCATATTTAGTCCGAAAATAATCCTCTTCTTCCTCTCAGGGCAGGAAACAGGCAAGCAGGCCAGAAGTCAGGCCTTCCATAGTTCTCCCGCGCGAACTACTGCGCAAATAGCAGCTCAAACTATACGAGCTGTTTCTCTCTCAGTTTTCAACTTAGATCTGGCTTGCCAGCAGACAGCTCAGTGGATTTCCCTTAGATCCAAAAGGTTTGGTTGGTCAGTTCATCTGTCAGTCACAGTAAGAGCGCCCCCTTCTGTTGCAAAAAGTCGTCAGCAGTCCAAAACTACAAATCCCAAGCTTGTAATCCACACAGCCCCATTTCAGCAGGCTCCATTTTAGAGTCCCCAAGCAATGAGTGGTCCAATTCGGCAGTTCGGGACCAAAATGGAGGGGATAATCAGAACAGTCTTTGCCGCAAAGAAGGCAGGTTAGAACAAACTACATTATCATTATTACTCTAAATTATTTCCAGCAAATAGTTACATTCTTCAGCAGAGCTCCCTCTGCACAATTAGCAATGGCAGAAACTGAGCTATTTTCCAGCAGCCCGGGCAGAACTCAAGCATGCCAACACTCTGCCCCCTCCTTTTTAGATTAATTATCACTGCAATGAGGCAGCTCTTAAAGAGACAGTACGCAGAGGCTTTACAGGCACTCTCTAGCAATACCAGTTACACGGCTATAGCGCTGGGCACCACCCTGGCAGTGAACATTTAGGCAAGCCAATGGAAGACTTTTCGGGAACCCCCATTTGTAGGGGGGTTACACATGTGACACAGTCCCACACAAAAGATTAATAAATAAATTAGCCAGCCTGGGAGTGGGTCCCAGGGTGGTAGCCTGGGTAAAACATTGGCTGGACAACAGGACACAGAGGGTAATAGTAAACTGAGGCCACTCTGAAGAAAGGGGAGTTAATAGCGGGGTACCGCAGGGTTCAGTACTGGATCCGGTCCTTTTTAATGTCTTTATAAGTGACATTGCACAGGGACTGGAAGGAAAAGTATGCCTCTTTGCAGACGACACAAAGATCTGCAACAGAGTTGATGCACAAGGTGGGGTGGATAGGATGAGAAGGGACTTGGTAAGGTTGGAGGAATGGTCAAAAGTATGGTAGCTTAGATTCAATGAAAAGAAGTGCAAAGTAATGCACCTGGGAAACAAATACCCAGTGATAGAGTACACAATAAGGGGAGGTACTAACAACAACAAAAATGGAAAGGGACCTGGGGCTAGTCATATCAGATGACCTAAAGGTAGGCAAGCAATGTGAGAGGGCAGCAAGGAGGGCTGGTGGGATACTGGGATGTATAAGGAGAGGCATCACTAATAGAAAACAGGAAGTTATCCCTCTGTACAGACAGTTGGTGAGACCCCATCTGGAGTACTGCGTGCAGTTCTGGAGACCCCCGTCTCCGTAACGACATAGAATGGAGGCAGTGCAGAGGAGAGCAGCTAAAATGGTGCAGGGTCTGTAATACAAGCTATATGAAGACAGACTGAAGAAGTTTAATATGTATACCCTTGAGGAAAGGAGGGAAGGGGGGACATGATAGAAATTTTCAAGTACCTCAAGAGAATCAACAAAGTCCAAGAGGGTAGCATCTTTCAGAAAAAGAGATGTGTGAGAACAAGAGGACACAATTTGAAGATAGAGAGGGGACGGCTCGGGGCAATGTGAGGAAGTTTTTTTCCACAGAGGGGGTGGTGGACACATGGAACAGCCTTCCTGAGGAGGTTATGGGGTCAAAAGCAGTGAGAGAATTCAAGAATGCATGGGACAGACATAAGGCAATTCTGGTGGGAGGTAGAAAGAAGTAGGCTGTTGGTTAACTAGGATCAGTAGCTTATCCAATAGGTAGGGATATGGGCAGACTAGGTGGGCCAAACAGTCCTTATCTGCCATCAAAGTCTATGTTTCTTTTTTTATTCAATTTAGAAGATTTTTTTTGTGCAAATATATTTGCTTCAACCGGGGTGTAGCCTGACAGTATTAATGTGTACACCAGGACCATATTTGTTGCCCAATCTGGCACAATAAATACAACTTTTGTACACCATGACACTGATTGTTGCTCCCCCATGCATGGCTAAATATATCTGCTATACATTGCTCCCTCAGACACCCTACATACCGCCCCACAGCCTGTAATGTTGTATAGTCCTTGGGATGCAAAGACAATATCAGTGGTCAGTCTGTCCTTTACTAGTTTTGACTCCCATGAATAAAATTACAGAAAGGATCAGCTCCTCTGTGTTATGTTTTGATGGACAAATGCAGCAGTTGAGAGCCTTTTGTTGCCCTGACTTAAATTATACAATGGCAAGACAAAATTCTGGAACCTGATTGGTTGCCTGCCCTTGTCAGCAGTGAGGTTATCTGAGCAGAACCTCACTGTATTGATTTGTCATTGGTTTTGTTTCATCTTCTCTTCAGAAACAAAGATATATTGCCATACTAAAAATCTACTAAAAACATTTTTTTTAATTTTTATAACGACGACACATTGTATAATAGCAATAATGCACTCCAGGATGTGGGTTGTGCTGGGATAACCTCACTTCTTGGGCATTGGACGCACTTGGCCTGCGGCCTCATGCCCAACCACCCAGGCGTGAGGTTATCCCAGCACAACCCACACCCTGTCATGCATTACTGCTTAATTGTACACGATAGAGTACATGGACTATGCCTTCCTGTACTATACCCGTGGCTTCAACCACAGAAACTGGGGTTACCACCTTTTTAGAAGCTCCAAGTGGGACATTTCTTACTGAAACATGATTTTTTGCAGGACAATAATGCAGCAGGCTTCTTTTCTGTAAATAAACAGAATGAAAACTAAGTGCTGTGGTTTTTGTTCATTTTGTTTCTTATCATTTTCAGATATTTTAGTTAAGGTATTATAGTTTTCTGCAACATTTAGAGGAAAGTTAGAAAATATTTTTTTCTACTGTAAGGTCAGGACATGTAGTAATTTTTTTTTTCAGGACACAGCTGCCCAAATCTGGACTGTCCTGCGAAAATAAGGAAAGGTGGTAACCCGAAATGCATGATAAGCATCATCTTGCAAACTGTTAGCACGGAATACTGAAATGTGTACGGCTGGTTGTCATGTCACCCATTGAGAATTCTTTCTTTTGTTTTTTTTTTTTTTTATTTTAGGCTGGAAAAGGCCCACTGAGCCTAAGCTGTTTCCAGATGTGACTCAGGAGCATAAGGTGGTTAAGTGACTTGCTCAGGGTCACACAGTATGCAAGTGGCAGTTGTGGGATTCAAACCCAGGTCTGTTGAGTCTCCAGGTTCACAACTTGGTGCTCTGTTCTATTTTATTTATATTATTTCATCACTGTGCATATTAGCCTTTGGTAAAGCACCCAGGGAGATGTGAAACCCGTGTCAAACGACGTTCCTCCATTGGGTCTGCATGTGGTTTTTCTGCAAACTTTGCAGTTTCAGTACATGATATCCTGACTAATGTTCGTGCTTCGCTGAGGTGGTGAGTGCCTGACTTCCCCCATAGTACTTTTTTTCATTTCCAGTAATAAAAGGAGCGCTCCTTTTAACATGGCTTTGCTCAGGTTTTTAACAGTATTCCCTGTTGTTTTTAAATACCAAAGGCCAGATATTTAAAAGTTAGCATGCACACTAAGGGGCATTTGCCTGTGCTAACTGGGGTTTGCACCCGTTTGGTGGGTGGGGTCTATATTCAAAAACCCCTGTAGCATGGGCAAAACTCGTTAGCTACCAAGCACTTGCATAATGCTGCGCCCATGCAAATGAGGCCACCCCCAATATGGGCGCAGCGGCAATTGCAGAGGTTTGTGTCAGCATTAAATGGCACCCAGATTGGCACTATTTACTGTCTTTTCAAACCTAGACTTAACTGGGTGCAGAGCCCTGGTGGCAGGACTGCTGTACTGCAGCCACCCACCCACCCCTGAACCTCTGTCCTGGTGAAGCAAAGGATACCCTGGTGTCTAGTGGCACCCCGCACCCTCCGATTCCCCACCCTGGTACTGTGCACGTCCTCCCTGTTGTCTAGTGGCACCTCCCACCCCAACACCCGTCTTGGTGATCTCACTATAGTCCCTAGTGTCCAGTGCCCCCCCACCCATCCTGATGACAGCAGATGTCCCTGATGTCTAGCGGCACCCCCCACCCTCTGAGCACCCATCCCAGTGCCTGAATTATAGGCCATGGTGTGTAGCAACCCCCCCACCCTCTGATTCCCCATCCCGTACATGATCCTGTGTCCCTGGAGTCCAATGACCCCCACCCTCTGATCACCCATCCCTGTGCCTCCACTGTAGTCCATAGTGTGTAGCGGTATCCCCACCCCCTTGAATGCATGTCCCTTCAGTGCTCATGTATGCCCTGGTTTCTAATGGTATCCCCACCATCTGCCGAGCATCCATGCTGGTGCTACCGCTGATTCCTGGTGGTTAATGGGACTCCTGGCCCATATAGATCCCTGCCCCCCAGGTGTCCAGTGGCATCCTCCTCATCTCCTTGCCCTTGTACCAGAGTCTGTCCTTGGCATCCAGTGGTACACTTCCCGGATCTCCGGTCACCACACAGACCGCTAAACTGGTGGTTCTGCACCCCCTACTTGCTCTGCCTGCACCCAGCACACACCCACCCCAACCCCACCCCAGATGAGCAGGACAGGATCATGTAGCGCATCCTTCTATGGCAAGCAGCACAGCCGTCCTCTCACCTCCTCGGCTGGCATACTGTCTGCGTGCTCACTGCAGCTCATACAGTGACTGGATGAGGAGGTAAGAGGAGGGCTGTGCTGTTGCCGTAAAGGGATGCACTGCGCATTCCCATTCTGCCCATTATGGGAAGGGGGGTGTTGGGGTGGGTGCTTTGCTGGGTGCAGGCAGAGCGGATGGGAGGACCATGGAACCACTACTGTTAGGCAGTCTGTGTGGTGACCGGCAGTCCAAGGGGGTATCACTGGACAACAAGGATAGGCTTAGCTACATGGGCCAGGAGATGGGGGGATCCCACTGGACACCTCGGGGACAGGGAACTATATGGGAAGGAAGGCCAGAGTGGGGGAGTCCGCTAGCCACCGGGGTATCGGTGGTACCACCAGGATGGGTGCTCAGTGGGTGGGGAGGGGTACCACTAGACACCAGGACATACCTAAGCATTTAGGGGATGTGTGTTCTGGGGGTGGGAGGTGCCACTAGACACCAGGGACTATAGTGCAGGCACTGGGATGGGTAAGCAGAGGGTGGGGAGGTGCCACTGGATTAAAAAATGGGAACCATAGGCCCGATTCCTGGTTCCAATTTCATAGGCCTCAAAACTCTCGCCCTGATTGCGTTGACCCGTGAAATTGGTATACTCAGAACCAGAGGTGCATACAAACCCTGGATTACAAATGATGTAATTCCAGCTCTTACTGGATGGAATCCCAAGTAAAGTGAGTTTGTGAGCAGTAACAGCACCCAGTACTACCTTTTGCAACTTTGTGCAGAGTGTTGTTCCATGCACAGACATGCATGAGGACGTCCAATAAGCACAGGCATCTTGCCACCTGCCTGAGCAGTACCTTAGGCTCGCTTGTGGGCACTGGTGTAGATTCTGCTGATCTGTCCCTCATCACCTCCCTGATGGTTCAGTGGCCCCACCCAGCCCAAATGCAGTACCTAGTAGTCCAGTGGATCGCCTCCCCAGCCCCTTTATCCCACATCGCTTGCTGTCCTTTCACAGTGGTTCCACAGTGATGTTGGTTCCTATGACATCTGTGTGCAGCGAAAGCAGTGTTGTTGCATGGGGACTCCACCCACAGACAAGTGCATGTCGATGTGTGCTGATTTGGGAGGGATGTGTGAACCCCTTTCATCATGACTGAGGATGGTTGTAGCTTGTGGGCTGGTTGCAAATAATGGCACAGCAACTTAGTGCTGGTCCTTTACGACCAAGAATCATATCCTGTATGTTCCCGTGTGAACTAGTATTGTATGAAAATTATTCTTTTTGGTGTGTCCCATCAGATATAATATTTACATACACTGATTTAAAATGAAATTTTTGATCCACTAGGTCCTGCCCCCTCTATGAGATCATCAATACTTGGTGGCATTTCAGTTAACCCAATCCTTCCTCATGTGCCTTTGATAAAGGATTGTAGAATCTGAAACGCGTCAGGCGTTTGTTTGTCATCTGTGGTTTTGGCATGCACTATATGCACAACACATTTCCTCAGAGTGGCATCTTTTTTCCCTGACCTGCAGTGGTAAGTGCTCAATTTGTTTTTCCATGTTTTAGCACTTACCGAGTTCAAGTGCATCTCGAGCCCTGTGCAGCCCTTTCTTGTTTTGCACGTGGATTTTGAAGAGCAGGCGTCCATCTAGAGTGAAATCCTCACTTTTCAGAAAACTTGGCAAACATAAAAGATGCCGCCACGATGGCCCAGCAGCAGTGTATTGCACTGCCATGCAGGTGAGTTGAGTTCAGGAGTAGACTGTGGTCACCGCATTGGGAGACCGGCCAAGCTGTGGAAGCTGCCCCCTCGACAGTGCACCTCAGCTGATGAGAGTTGGCGGTGAGTTTGAGTGCCAGAGCGACCCTGCTGTTGGGCCAGAGAGCTTGCTCTTCACCACAGGGATGCTGTGTGCATGTGAGGCCAATAGAGGCTCTGCCCACAACAGAAACTTATCAAGTACATAATGTCAAAAGCCTTACTGAAGTCAAATAGACTTTGTTTGCAGTCCTGCCTCCTGTTCATTTACCTGGTCACCCCTTCAAGGAATGCGATTAGGTGGGTCTGGCATGATCTGCCCCTGATAAAGTCATGCTGAGAGGAGGTGCGAACCATGACCTCAATCAAGTGATCCATTACTCTGTCCTTGATAATGGATTTCAGGACCTTGCCCAGCACCAACGTCAGTTGTGGTCACAGCCTCTCACTGGTTCACTGATGTTCGCACTGGAGATTATTCCATCCCCACTGCTGAGAACAAGGCCAAGGATGACATCATGCCGAGTCACTTGTTGGACGTGCTGTTCTGGGAAGCAGTCATTAAAAGTTAGGAACTCTGTGTCAGCCTTGCCATCAGCCTCTCAAGATGCCAATCTAAAGTCCCCAGGACCATAATTGCACCTGACTTGGCTGTTCTCCTGATTTCCCTAAACAGATGGACATCATGCTCCTCTGTACTGTTTGGGAGACTGTTGCACTCCCCTACCCCACCCCCCGCCACCCTGAGGTGACTCTTGCCCACTTTTCCACTAACTATTCCCAGATGAACTTTGTAGCAGAATTTTCCACCCTGATGTCCTCCTTGTGCTCTACAGTGACACTCCCTCCCTTATGAAAAGAGTCACCCCAAGGCCCATCGGCACAGCAGTTGGATTTCTGCTTGCGACACTGGCGACCCGGGTTCGGGAATGGACCTGGGTCAGTGGAGGGCCAGCTGGGGGGAGAAGGATGGAGCATCCCATGGACTGCCCTCCTTCTTGGGGGGAGGGATGGGAGCATGAACGGTGCTCAACGGACCTCTGGCAGAGGCCAGGGGGTGTTGCAGCAACCTGTCATCTGATCGTTCTGGGGGCGGGGCAGATGCTGAATTTCACTATATGTCCCTGCTCCCCAAGGGGGAGAAAATGCCAGCAACTTGGAATGATGTCACCCACACCTGGCCTCCATGGCTCTCTGCCACTGTACTGTTCCACTGACTCAAATACGGCCCGGGGCACCACTGCAGGCCCTGAACCCCTCCCTGGGGGATAAGTAGGCTTGCTGACACCTTCCCCCATTGTTGACAGGCAATCTGTGGTGTCGTGGCCCCACCCTGGGGTGTAAGCCAGGGAGGGACGGTGGACGGTGAACGGCGGCCATAGGACAGCAAGGTAAGATGACTGGAGTAGGGATGATGGCAGAGAGTGCTGGGGGGAAAACATAATAAATATGAAAAAAAAGAAAAGATCACCCCCACCCCTTTTTGTGAGGTTTATCCCCTTGGAATTGTCTGTAGCTGTTTATCCTGGTGCTACATTCATTTTCGTCCCCGCACCAGGTCTCTGTAAATGCCATTAAGTCCTGTCCTTCGAAGAGCATTTGACCCATGAGCTTGCCCACTTTGCTAGATGTGCACCTCCTACTGGCTGCAGACAAATGAATATGTTTGCTCCTGTATAGTTCCTCCCTCCATTTGTGGGTCTCCACCTTGTTGCTCCCCTCCTGTATTATCATTTGGTGATCCTGTGTCTGCTTCCTACCCTTGGTGAACCCTTGCTCCAGCCCCCTTCCCCCACTTCTCTAGCTGAAATCCCCCCAACTGTCCTGTCCATTTTCTAGCCTGTACTCCACTTCCTCCTGGCACAAGTGTAGCCCGTCATAAGTGTAAAGGTGTCTCTTTATCCAGATAAGATGACCCTCCAGTTACCCAGAAAAAGTAAACCTTCCGTCTTGCACCAGACCTTTTGACAAGCATTTGCCTTCCTAATGGTCCGCTGCCATTCCTCATAGAAACATAGACAATGATGGCAGAAAAAGTTCATTGGTTCATCCAGTCTACCCTTAATCCTTACCAAACCTGGGACCTATTGTCCATACAGGGTTCTAACTGCCACTATTCACCCTCATGCCCCCAGCCCTACCGCTACCACCACGAGCAACCACTAAGCCCTTCACTCTGTCCCACTTGTGTTTGAAACAATTGATAGTTTTGGCACCTACCACATCAGTTCATAGACTGCAGCCTCACTTGACCCCAGGACTGGGTGGATCTCAGAGAAAATCACCCTGGATACCTTTCCCTTCACTCTCTGGTGCGCGCCCTGGTTATGACTGGACTAGATTACTGTAAAGCATTATACCTTGTGTTATTTGCAAGATTGTTGTGTCACTTGCAGCTGCTCCAGAATGTGGCAGCCCAGCTGGTTGCTGGAATGGCTTGGTTCTAGCATATCATGCCAGTTCTCAGGCCGGCCCGGTGGCGCTGAGGGTTTAGGCACTGGACGTCATACCTCACGGCATGCTGGCGACCCGGGTTCGGGAATGAGCCCGGGTTGACGGGGGTCGGGAGGGGAGGGAGAGGATTGAGCGTCTGACAGACAACTGTCCTCTCCCAGGGGGAGGGCTGGGGATTGTCCAGTGTACCAGAGGCTCCCATTGGAGATCGGGGGTGCTGCAGTACGCAGACAGCACAAATCGGCGTGGCTGACGTCGGCAGGGTTGCTGTGCGCTTGACGTCAGGGGTGCCCATGCAAGGGGGGGAGCGGGGAGAAGCAACAGGGAGAACATGGAAAAAAACCAGCTCTGCGGGGTAGGCGATGGCACCTGACCCCCATGCCCTATGCCGGATCCCGCTCGTCCAGCCTCTCAGTTCCTCCACCCGGGTCCTGCCACTGCAGCCGGGGTCTGACTTGAAGTGCACCCAAGAGGAGGGGTGACCCCACCTTGGAGGGGTTAAGCTGGGAGTACCGTCTGCAGATGGAGGGGGGAGAGAGGAGGCCTCGGAGTGAGAGGACCTTAGGCAGGCAGGAACAGGCAGGATGCCTGAGAGAGGCTCCGCAGGCCACGACCGGAGGGAAAAAGAATTGGAAAAAAAAGTAAAAAATCATGCCGGTTCTCCATGTTCTGTACTGGTTGCCAGTGCAGCAGCACATTAACTTCAAGGTGTGCTTACTAACATACAAGGCTTTGCGTGGTCTGGGTCTGAGTGCCAAGAAAGATCTGTGGAACCCTTACAATCCTGGTCGCCCCCTCCAGTCATCGGATGCAAATCTCCTTCTAATTCCCAGATCTCATTTGAAATCCTCAGATGATAGGGCATTCAGCATGGCTGCTCCGATCCTTTGGAATGCCTTTCCCCAGGAAGTGAGAGATTCCCCATCCCTGGCCATATTCAAATCCCGCTTGAAGACCCACCTGTTTTTGCTGAGTTTTGGATTAGGTCCTGCTGCATAATTTCTGTGTTATATTATTTTAACTGCAAAAATATTTATAAGTGATTTTATTAGATTTATCTGTTTTACTGTGAGCATTGAGAGCCCCTGGGAATGAGCTCCATGTAAATAAAGTTGCACTGCCTTGCGTTCTGGAACATCCTTAATTCCGTGAATGACCTCTTCATGTCCTCAGGACCTGTGCACCCTATATCATTTATGCCAACATGAACAACCATAGTGTGCTCCTCCCCCCAAGCTGCATTGCTTAGTCTTTGATAGCACTCATCCAACCTGAGCTCCAGGTAGTCAAGCCACCTCTCCTGAGATATTATCCCTGTCCAGTGGTGCCCCTTCCAACTCATCCACTGTCCTAATTATGGGTCACCAATGACTACTACCACTTTATCACTCCACCCACACTTTTCCTTCCTTTGCCTTGGCTGGTCAACATTAGAAGGTAAGAACGTAACAATGTGTCAGCAGAAGGGGGACCTTGTGATGCATCTTGTCCACCCTGATAAACCCAGATCTGCTGGATGGAGCAAGCTCATTCACAACAACTCATTACACTGACAAGCACACAGTGCCTACATATATTTACCCCCTCCCACTGCCCTGATAGGGTGGTGTACCTGTCACAGCCCTGGCGGTGTATGACATGTGCATCCCTCCCAGTGTGTGGAACTCTATCCTCCCCCTAGCCCTCAGAGTCCTCCCCATCTGCTAGCCCATTCTCCATGTGCCCCCATGGGCAGGAGAGCCAGTTGCCATTCTTGGCTATCACTATGCCCCTCCAATGCAGCACGTTGCTCTCATCAGCTGCAGATATAGCACACTCTGTCGGCATGATGGCTTATGTCATAGCCATGCAACATGCCAATTTGGCTACCATCCTTTCAGGTGGTCTAAGCAGTGTCCAAACTCTGGACGCAGTCGCTGGATGCTTATCCCCATGTATTCCAAAGTATTTCTTTAAAGGAGAACAAGATTTACTCAAGGGATGAGAAATATCACCCATAATATTAATTTATTGTCAGGCATATCCTTCTGTAGTCTCACTGTATGTGTGTCATCTTCTTCATCTGATAACTTACAGCAAGCTGTGGCATTTGCTCTCACACCATATATATATGTATTAGTAAAATAATGCATATGTACTCACATGTAAGACTGTTATAGTACCTTCTCAGCTATAGTTAGTCATTTGGGGATGTACCCCCTTTCTTCTGTTATTCCTTCCTGTTTAATGAGTTTACTCCTACATTTTTCACAGAAAAACCCATGCAATTTATACGAATCTCCACTATGAATCCATGTGTGAATTAGAGTGCGTGTTTGCACTGACTACACATTTTATTGACCGCATATTACAATATGCTGACAACATAACATATGAGTCTCCTATACTCATGCAGTACCTTTATGTATTCGTACTGTGTGTGCTATTTTATACTAATATTCACAGGGTGCAACAGCTGTAGTTGTATATAACTCCAGGTCACATCTGAAAAATGAAACTATTCCTGTACGGTTTACCTGGTAAAACATTTTCAAATAAATACATAGGGTCTCAGCCTGTACTGCTGACCCAGTGTGATGGCATATAGTTTAGTTTTTAGGACCATTGAATATGATTAAGTGGTGATGTCATGCCGTGAACCATTGGTGTTTTATTTAAGGTGTCCTGATTATTCAGTAAAAATCTTTGGGAAAGCATGGCATCTTCATATTGGCTTTGAGTCCCCACTGGTACTGTAGGGCAAGAGCTGCACTGCCACATCCAAGGTCTAGGAGTTGAAATTGAACACCAAAAAGTGCAAGGTGAAGCACATAGGAAATAAGAACCCCAGGAAGGAATACTGGATTGAAGGGTTAGCTGGCCACTACTTCAGAGGAAAGAGACTTGGGTGTCATAAATTTTTTTTTTCGGCCGGCCACCATCAGTCCACCGAGACCCCATCCCTTGGGACATACCTTCTGCCCCAGGAGTGCTCCCTGGCTTAACCCCCAGGGCGGAGTATTGGGGAGGGTCCCCTACTCCCCGAACAGAGACTGTTAGTGATGCAGGGACAGAGTGCCTCAGTCAGCTGCATGGGATCTGGTGGAGGACGGACATCCTCCTTCTCAGTCTGTGAATTTTTTAGCTATATGCGGTCTCTGGGGAGGCGTGGCATACGGTGATATAATGGCGCTAAGTGCCAGATGTCTGGCATGCCTCCCAAAGTTCCTTGAGCTGTGGCTGTCTGACTCTCAGTCTCCACCAAGGGACAGTCAAATGTTGGGTGCTCCCCCCCCCCCGGAATAAGGAAAGCAGTCTTTAGGATGCTCGATCCTCCTCCTCCCAGCTGGCCCTCTGACATCCCGGGCTCACTTCCGAACACGGTACGTCAGCGTCACAGGTGGTAGCTCTACCGCTGTGCCAGAAGGCCAGCCTCACTTGGGTGTCATCATAAGTGAATCTCTAAAATAAACTATCTAGTGTAACAATGCTTAAGCAGCCAGAATGTTCGGGGACATTGGAAGGGGGGGTTCCATGGCATGAGGAAAGATGTAATACTACCTTCATATAGAACACTGGTAAGACCCCATCTGGAATATTGTGTCAGTTCTGGAGTCCTCACCTGAGGAAAAAAAGAGGCAGGTTAGAGACAGTGCCACACTGAGTAACCAAAATGATTCATGGCCAGCAGGGCAGATCTTATGATGATTGGCTCAGGGCACTGAACATGCACTCACTGGAGGCCAAAAGAGAAAGGGGTGACGTGATAGAGACATTCAAGCTCCTGAAAGGAATAAACAAGGCAGACTGCAAGGAACTATTTAGCAGGAATTAAGGGTCTGGAAACACGGGGACAAGAATGTAAGCTGGGGGCAGGGAGATTCAGGAAGGATGCAAGAAAGTTTTACTTTACAGAGAGCGTGGGAGGTGGTGGGCGCAAAAAACATTAAAGGGTTCAAGTAAGGCTGAGCTGAGTAAAGCATGTAATATTTACTCAGGGAGTAACAGTCAGGCAGGGGGACAAGTGGGGTGTGGGCAAACACCCCCCATCAAAACAATATTCAAACAACATGAAGTCTTGCTATATTATGACATATGCAGCGAGGAGCAGTTCGAAGGTTGGGACTCACTGCATATGTCATAATATAGCAAGACTCCATTAGAAGAAACAACATTACTAAGGTGAGTAATTTTTTCTTCTTCCTTGTACCAAAGAAGACGGGTGATCTCAGACCCATTCTCGATCTCAGCTCCCTGAACCTATATGTGGAATACAAGAGGTTCAGGATGCTCTCCCTTCAAACCCTCTTTGTAGAAGAATTACTGTCATAAAATTACTGTCATAATATAGCAAGACTCCATTAGAAGAAACAACATTACTAAGGTGAGTAATTTTTTCATCACAATGCAGAGTAGGGTAGACCTGGGCAGATAGATGGACTGATGGTCTTTTTCTGCTGACATTGTTTATGTTTCTATGTAAGAGTTACTGCCAAGGTCTGGGAACATGAGCAGTACTGCCATAGTCACAGGGAATCACTGCTTCCTGGGTCCTCCAATGTAGTAACGTATCCGTCCCTGATACAACAGTGTCATGATACACACAAACATGTATAATGTAAATGTGTGAAAAGCACAAAACTCACACACAATGCCAAGGAAACTGTGATGCTCACAACTGCATTTAGTTCAGTACGTGTGCAAACGTAACATACCGACCCTTCCACAAAACGTCTCAGTGTTTTGCATGTCCACTTTGTCAAGAGACAAAATGTGTCCCCTAGTGCATCTACTTTTAATGATGTAAATAAGGTGCCAACATGGTATGGTTCAGTTTGGCCACTAGAACTAAATCATCCCATTCCAAGGCAAAAATATGGGACTTCAGAGGAGCTGACTTTAATAAGGTGGCCAACAGAGTTAAGCTAGCCCTGGCAAAAAGATATACAGGTGAGGGGGTACAGGCAACATGGGCAAGCATTAAAGATACAATACTTGAAGCAACATCCCATTGTGTTAGAGAGAAAAGGAAGTGCAAAAGAAGAAGGAAACCACTTTGGTTCTCAAAAACAGTAGCAGAAAATGTCAGAGCCAAAAGGCTGGCCTTCAGGAAATAAAAGGGAATGCAGCAGGATGAAGATAGGGAGGCATACCAAACTTCCCTAAGGGAAGCAGGGAAGGCAGTAAGGCAAGCAAAGGCTCAAACAGAGGAAACACTGGCACAAACAGTAAAATAAGGTGAGAAGACTTTCTATAGATACATTAGTGAAAGGAGAAAGTCCAGAGGAGATATGGCTAACATCAAAGGGGATAAGGGGGCATGTGAGGAGGAGGACCACGTAAAAGTATCTATCCTAAATAGATACTTCTGCTCAGTCTTTACTGAAGAGAAGGTAAGGCAGGGCCCACAGCTCAGCACCATGGACACAGAAGGGAGGGAGGTCACTAGTCCCTTCACAAAAGAAAGGGTCTTACAAGAGCTCAATAGGCTCAGGGTGGACAAGGCAATAGGACCTGATGGCATACATCCCAGGGTACTAAAGGAGCTAAGGGTGGAACTAGCAGAGCCATTATCAGAGCTGTTTAGTGAGTCTCTGAGCACAGGAAAGGTCCCAGAAGACTGGAGAAGAGCTCATGTGATCCCGCTTCACAAAAGTTGTAGCAGGGAGGAGGCAGAGAACTACAGACCAGTCAGTCTTACCTCAGTAGTGGGCAAGATTATGGAGGCAGTCCTTAAGAAAAGGATAGTGCAACACCTGGAATCCATGGGAGCACAAGATCCAAGACAGCATGGGTTTACAAAAGAAAGGTCCTGTCAAACAAATCTCATAGATTTCTTTGACTGGGTAACCAGAGCGGTGGACCAAGAGAGAGCAGTTGATGTTCCCTACCTTGACTTCAGCAAAGCTTTCGATACTGTTCTACATAAAAGATTGATTAATAAGCTGAGTAGGATTGGGGTGGGTCAGAGGTTGGTCAACTGGGCGGAAAACTGGTTGATGGGCAGAAAACAGAGACTGCTGGTAAACAATATACAGTCAGAAGAGATGCATGTCACAAGTGGGGTACCTCAGGGATCAGTTCTGGGGCCAGTCCTCTTCAATATCTTCATCAGTGACATTGCAGATGGACTGGAGGGTAAGGTTTGTCTGTTTGCAGATGACACCAAGATCTTCAGCAGAGTAGATGATCCAGATGGGGTGGGCAGAATGAGAAGAGAGCTGGATAAACTAGCAAAATGGTCGGAAGAGTGGCAACTGGATTTTAACGCAAATAATTGCAAGATCATGCACATAGGGAAGAGAAACCCTGAAGCCACCTATAGGCTGGGAGGGGAGTTGCTGGCAGTCACAAGGGAAGAAAGAGACATGGGTGTCATCATCACCTATGGCCTGAAATCATCCAAGAAGACCACTAAAGCAGTAAGTAAGGCTAGCTAGAGGGATGTTGGGGTGTATTAGTAGGGGTATCACAAGTCAGAAGAGGGCAGTAATAATCCCTCTTTACAAGACATTGGTTAGGCCCCATCTGGAGTACTGTGTGCAGTACTGGAGGCCACACCTTCACAAGGGCATTAACCAAATTGAGGCAGTCCAGAGAAGGGCAACCAAAATGGTGCAGGGAGTGCACCAGAAAACATATGAGGACAGATTAATGGAGCTCAATATGTATACCCTAGAGCAAAGGAGGGAGAGAGGTGATATGATCGAAACATTCAAACACCTTAAGAGCATTAACAATGTGAAAGAGTCTACCATGTTTCAATGTAAGAAAAGTAGCAGGACAAGAGGACACAGCATGAGATTAGAGGGAGGCCGATCAAGGGGTAATGTGAGGAAGTTCTTTTTCACAGAAAGGGTGGTGGATGCATGGAACGGCCTACCTCAGGAAGTGGTGGATATAAATATAGTACAGGGCTTCAAACAGGCATGGGATAGACATAAGGGAGCAATACAGATGAGTTTGAATAGATAGGCCATTGACAGAGCAAAGGCCAATGGCACATTCATAAGGCAGAAAAATAAATGGGCAGACTGGATGGGCCTTGCGGTCTTTATCTGCTGTCAGCTTCTATGTTTCTATGTAAACAATTGATAACAAATGAAAATAACAAAAGTATACAGGAACATTTGATGCTGTTACAATGTCTATTATCTGCATCAAATAGATAAAAACAGGAACCAGTAATTTTAATCTATTATATTAAATCTGCCTGATTAAGAAATTATTCATATAGCATTTATAATAGCAGTTCATAAATAAGGTGCCAACTCTGTTTTTTCATTTAATCCCTTTCCCTTAGTGGCTCCTAATTTAAAAATCCAGTAGCCTTCTCTGGGACATAAACCTCTGCATATCCCCTCCCCATGGTCCTAGAAAAGCTTTCTCTATGTCCACAAACTTCCAGTTATGGGCAGACAGTACATCTGAAGCCAAAACATGAGCAGCTGTGATATAATCCATGTTCTTATTTGCCAATACCCTCATGTGGTCACCAACTCTTTCCTTTAACTTCCTTTTAGTTCTCTCTACACAAAAACAGGAACGGGGTAAGTTGCCAAATAAACTACACGTGCTGTATACATTTTTTTGTAATATCTTTTTTTCCCGTCTACGTGCTGCCACTCTCAGCCACTCCTTTAGGCTGTGCCAAGGCTACACCCGATCCGCTGTTCCTGGCCCCTGGACCTCACATCACAGACATCCCCAGAGTAACCCGGACGTAACCCTTCACCGGGTGGGCCCCTCTCCTCCGAGAGGAGAGACAACTGAGGCAGGGCAAGCGCACTACTTGGCCCTGGGGTACTGCTGAGGGATGGATGGCTCGGCACATTGATGGCATTAGACTGCTGGGCGGCTGTCATCCGGTTGAATGTGGAGCCATTTTCCATTTTTCTGGTGATGTTCCCTCCTTAGCGCTGCATCTGCATTACCCCCAGTCTCCACCAGAGGGCACTGCAGAGCGACGCACTCCCACAGCCCACCCCAGGAGAGGAGAGGAGAGCAGTCTTACAGACGCTCAGACCTCTCCTTCCCCTGCCAGTCCCTGGCGCCCGAGTCTGTTCCCGAACCTGGGTCACCAGCATGGTTCGAGGTAAGGTGCCAGCACCTCAGCCCACTGCGCCATTGGGCTGGCTCATATACATTTTTTTTAAACACTAAACACTTCCTGAGTAGTAAGATGGTGAAAAGGTTTGAACTGAATAATGACATCACAAAATTTGCATTTACCTCATTTATAACACCCTTGTGGTAAAGATGGTAACCTCATGTCACAATTGGGGATGGGCTGTAAACTATGAGTCAATTTAGCTTCCAAATTTGGTGGACGCCTGTAAAATATATTTGGATAATCCTTTACCCAGTTCTCCAATTTAGGCTTTGTTAAAGGAATATGTAAATTTTTTACGAATAATATTCTCCACCTCCCTTGACTGAATACTATATTTGGTAATAAAATTACATCTCTGTGTGCCACTATTTCTCCCTGGTCTGGGTACAAACAACTGCCATCTGGTCATATTCTTGGCACGCTGATAGACTCCCTCAATACATACTTCAGAGTTCCCCTTTTGCTTGAACCTCTCAATCAGGTCTTGTGAGTTGATGTCAAAGTCCTCTAGTTTGCTATAGTTTTGTCACAATTGCAGAAGTTGACTAGTGGGGATATTTTCAATAGTGTGGCAGGGCTGGCATGAACTAGCCAGCAGGAGTTTATTTCTGTCGGGTTTCTGACACAAATTAGTACTCACTTCCCCTAGATGATCTTTGCTGATAGCAATATCTAAAAAGGAAACACTTTCTACACTACTAGTGACTGAAAACCTAAAATTAGGATTGCTGGGCTCCAAAAATGCCACCAGTGCCTCTGTCGTTCCTCACCTCACCATCAAAATATCATCAATATATCTCCTCCATTGGGTGATTATAAGGGAGAAAATGGTTAACAGCCTTGTTATAAATCACACGTTTCTCCCACAACTCAAATAACTCAAAATTGGAGGCAAAGGCTGTTCCCATTGCTGTACCACTGACCTGGAGGAAATAAAGTCAACACGTCTGTGGTATCCCTGATGTAAGATCTCAGATTAGTGACAAACAGTTTGATGAAACTATCCACATAAACCAAGAGGGGTTCCACAAGAGAACCAATCCCAGATATAATGGGGTGACCAGAAGTGTTATCCAAACTGTTTTGCACTTTAGGATGTAGATAAATGGCTTGGGGGACTGGATGTCCATACGTGAGATACTGTTTTACATCCACATTAATATAACTCTCCTGGAGTGCACTGGACAAATACACATTAGTCACGGCTTTGTAGAATGTAGTGTGGTCAGAAGGCAAGGCACAATAATGCTTAGTATTGGACAACTGGTGCCTAACCTCCCGCACATATTGTACTTTTCTGTGTCCATTAAGACAATCCCACCCCTCATAAGTGGTCTTAATAGTAATAGATCATTACACAAATCATCCAAGGCCTTACGTTTCATATTGTTGATATTACCAAAACTAGCCCTACGTTCCTCAGCTGCCATTGCTGACAAATCCCTTTCACAGCCGTTTACAAACACAGCTACAGCTTCATTCATAGTAGGAAACAAAACTTGATCTGGGACAAAATCATAAAAAAGCAGTTCCCACGTCCACAGCACCATCCTTTAATTCAAATGATGTCAGTGTGGATTCCTGACTAACATGCAATTCCTCTGGTACAGCCCCCTCAGCATGTGAATAAATACATTTCAAATTCAGGATCCGTGCAGATTTGTGTTGGTCAGTACAGGTACCAAAGGAGGCCACACTGTAATTAGGAACAAATTTTAAATTCCTGTTAAGGACGGCTTGTTCCAGATCAGTTAGTGTCCTGGAGAAATATTAATAACACTTGATATATTCAATGTTATTTATTTATTTTTATTTATTTATTTGAATCTCGGACTAAACACCTTTGAGCTGGAAGTTCTTTACATAGGTTCCACGTCAGATTACATAGTACAAACATGATACAAAAATGGGCAAAATGACATGTTAAACTGGCAGAGCAGGCAAGAACAACAGTATTAATCAGGAAGGCATTGTACACAGTATAAGCGGCAAGGTCAAATTTGCATATAAAAACAAGCGTCTGATAACATACAATTTGAATAAGCGTAAAAGAAGAGATATTCAGCCCAGAGGGCATTGTCAAGGTCAGGTAGAGGAATGGAGGGAGGAGTTTGGGTTTGGGCAAGCACAGAAGAGTGAAACGAGTGACTGAGAGGGAAGGTGAAAGGGAGATGAGGGCATATTGGGGGGGTGAAGCCACAGTAGGGGTGCGGAAGACAGAGTGTAGAAGGGGAGGAGGAGTATGATAGATGAGAGAGTAGAAGAGGAGGGGTATGAGATAGGGAATAGAATGGGGGATGGATGTAAGCAAGTTGTGACAATAGAAACGGTAGGTAAGGGCAAGAACACAGGGATGATAAATACGTGCAATGGCTGGTAATGTGGAGAACATGTGGGGAAAGAAGAAAGGGAGATGCAGGGTAGTATAAGGGGCAATGGTCGAGAGAAGAAGTACAAGAGGGAGAGCAAACGTAGGGGGGAGTGTGAACATAGTGAAGATTGATAAGTGCAATGACTGGTGACGGGGCACAGGGAGGGAAGGAGAAAAGGGAGGTGAAAGGGAGATGCAGGGCAGGATAAGGGGTAGGGATGGAGAACTAGGGTAGGAGTGTGAGAGTGCAAGCAAGGAGGAGGGGAGGAGAAGAGTGAGGTAGGGCATGGGGGGGGTGAATGGATGTAATCAAGTTGTGGCAAAAGAGGAGGAAGGTAAGTTCTAGGGCACCGGATGGGTTAACAAGTGCAGAGTCTGGTGATGGGGTGGGTTAACAAACTAATTTAGTGGAAGCAGTTATATGTGGCAGTTGATACAAGATGTTGACAAAGTTTTCACTTAAAAGCTCCAATCGAAACTTTGTCAACATCTTGTATCAAATTGTTGTGTTTGTTCCAATTGTATCCCCTTCCCAGTGTCTGTCTCTTGTACCTGTTGCCTCCATACATATATCTGCACATAACCTACTTGACCCTTATTTGCTCCTCTTCAACCGCTTGGACTGCTCTGCTCTTTGAGTGCCACCATGGGGCTCTATCTGAGCAGCTGTTGCTGTTGGGGTAGGGGGGCTGGAATCAGACAACATAGTGGAAAACAAGCATTTGTCAATGCTGAATGTTTGCTTGCTGGCATTGGCATTGGTAATGTAGAAGTTACAGAGCTGCATAATAGGAATGGCAGCGAAGTATTGAACTGAAGCCAACCCCACCACCACCCTGCAGAGAGTGACAGGCATTGGGGTGTGCCTTTGGGTCGTCAGGCATAACGACCATGCCATTTCACCACACCCTACCCTGCAGACACTGACAAGTGTCACAGTGTGCCTTGGGGTCTTTGGCCCTTATGCGCACCCCATTCCATCAGGAAATATGGTGAGATGGGTGCGGTATAGGAGAATAGGGTAACGTTTGGGCCCGAAGAGTCCGAGGCACACCTTGATGCCTCTCACTGGCTGCAGGGTGTGGGTGGGAGTGGAATGCTATGAGCATTACAGGCAAGAATCCCAAGTCACACCCCTGATGCCTGTCATTCTCTACAGGGTGGGGCGTTATGGTCGAAAACCCTAATGCCTTAGGCATTCGTTGGTATTTTCACTCCAAATTTTCAACATGGTTTTTTTGTGACCCCCCCATCTCATGAACAGTGGCAATATTAGTTTGTTAACTGAAAACTGCTTTTGCACAGTGACTACGGCATTTGGCACCACAGGTGCAAAAACACATTCCGAACAGGATATGAAAAATGACAGCGGTACTGTTCATGGGGAGGTGTAAAAAATGGCAATGTTGAAAATCTGGTGAAAATCTTAAAAAACTGGTGAAGTCACGGCGTGCATAGAAACTGTGCCAACGCACACCGAATGTAACTAGTTTGGGGATTTTTACAGCAGATTAACACAGGCATTTTGGGACCTCCGATCATGAACAGTGTCAGTGTGATTTTCTTTATCTGTCCGAACAATGATTTCCCGGCGACCATGCATTTCTCGCTGAAAGTGTGAAAACACATTTCGCCATGTTGTGGAAAAAACAGCCATACTGTTCCGGAGGTGTGGAAAAATGCAACTGGTGAAAATCTGGACTGAAAATATTACAAATTCATGAACTTACGAGGGTGTGTGGAAACTGCGTAATACTCACTCGTAACAGTCATTTTATGGAGTTTTGTCACCAAATTTTCAACATAGCCATTTTAAGACCTCTGCTCATGACCAGTGTCACTGTGATTTTCTTAATCTGTCCCAAACATTGTTTTCACACACCGACTACCATTGTGAGCTACATGTGCGGAAACAAATTTTAGACTAGATGTGAAAAATGGTATCTGTACAGCTCATAAGGAAGTGCGGTAAAATGGCACTGTTGAAAATCTGGTGTGCAAATATTACAAATTCGCAAACTTGCCAGCATGCGTAAGAACTGCGCAATGTGTGCTCCTAAAACAGTCATTTTTGGGAATTTTTTCACCAAATTTTCAACATAGCCATTTTAACACCTCTGCTCATGACCAGTGTCACTGTGATTTTCTTAATGTGTCCCATACATTGATTTTGCACACCAACTGCGCCATTGTGCGCTACATGGGCGGAAACACATTGTGGGCGAGATGTGAAAAATGACAACTGTACTGCTCGTAAGGAGGTGTGGTAAAATGGCAATGTTGAAAATCTGGAGTGAAAATATTGAAAATTTGTGAACTTACGAGCGTGCGTAGGAACTCTGCAATGCATGCTCATAAAACAGTCATTTTTAGGAATTTTTTCACCAAATTTTCAACATAGCCATTTTAAGACCTCTGCTCATAAACAGTGTCACTGTGATTTTCTTAATGTGTCCCGTATGTTAATTTCGCACACCAACTGCGCCATTGTGTGCTACATGGGCTGAAACACATTTTGGGTGAGATGTGAAAAATGATGGCTGTACTGCTCATAAGGAGGTGTGGTAAATGGCAATGTTGAAAATCTGGAGTGAAAATATTGAAAATTCGCAAACTTACAAGCGTGCGTAGGAACTGCGCAACGCACGCTCATAAAACAGTCATTTTTAAGAATTTATTCACCAAATTTTCAACATAGCCATTTTAAAGCCTCTGCTCATGAACAGTGTCACTGTGATTTTCTTAATTTGTCCTGTACATTGATTTTGCACACTGACTGCGCCATTGTGTGCTACATGGGCGGAAACACATTTTGGGTGAGATGTGAAAAATGACAGCTGTACTGCTCGTAAAAGGTATGGTAAAATGGCAATGTTGAAAATCTGGAGTGAAAATATTGAAAATTACGCAGACTGATGGCGTGCGTGGGAACTGCGCAGCAAGCTCGTAAAACAGTAATGTTGGAATTTTTCCGCAAATTTTCAAAATAGGCTTCTTGAGCCCACCTTATGAACACTGGCAGTGTCATTTCGTTAATCAGTCCCAAAAGGTGATTTCGCGCGAGTGACTCGAAATCACCCTTCTGGCCTGAATAACGCCATGACAATGACAGCATTCAAAGAAGGGTCCCAAAACCCATGTTGAAAATTTGGTGCAAAATTCCAAAAATGCCGAGATATGCAGCAAAATTGAAAAACCCTATCTATTACATTATACAGCTTACCGGCATTTCCTCAGTTCGCGATCGGCTTTGAAGAGTGCAGACATGTTCCCGGTCCACGAAGATCATCGCGCGGACTCCAGAGGTAAGTATGGGGTGAGGGTAGGTGTGGGGAGGCAGAGTGCGCAGTGGGTGGAGTGCGGTGGGGCAGGGGGACCGAGGGACCGCTTTTATTACAGTTTTTTTTTAATTGTTAAGACGACGCTGACGGCTTACCACACTGGGGTGGGCTCCCAGTGTGGCAGCTGGAAAGGATGTTTGGGGGCTGGAGCCGACGGGGATTGGGCACCCCGTCGCCACTCTGAGGCTAGTGCCACTCTGGGTGGGCTCCCAGTGTGGCAGGTGTAAGGCTGTTTGGGGGGCTGGAGCCGGCGGGGTTGGGCTCGGTTGTATACCGGCGTGCGCTGGGGAGGTGGGCTCCCAATGTGGCAGCTGTGACACTGTTTTGGGGGCTGGAGCCGATCAGGGGATTCAGCACCCATTAGCTATACTGTATGTGGGTGGAGGGCGCCAGCACGAATATGCTAAGGCAGATGTTGGGGGAGCTCTGCTCACTGAAGCGGAGCCTCCTTTCAACTGTATGCCACTGCATTTTCAGCTGTCATAGACAGCTGGAGCAGTGATTGGCGAACTCAGACCAGTGCCTGCAAACACACTGACTGAATTGGAAGAGGCTGACACACCTCTAGAAAACTCGTATGATGGCACTTTGTTTCTTGCACATGCGTGCAAGCAAACATAAAATTGAAGAACTGCTATCAAACTCACTGCCCCCTGCCACAACTTGCTGTTTAGTACTGTTGTTACCAGCCACTGGCTATACGTTTAAGACTGAACAGGGTTGAAATTGTTGAGACTGCTGTTACCTCTGAAATTGTTTCCAATTAAATATGCAACCATTCTCATAATCCCTTTGGTCTTTAATTCACTTCTTTTGTTTATGAGCACGTATTTTGTTAACAAAATGCTCAATAGTTTGATTAAGTTTCAACTTATAGGTTTCCAGTTCTGTCAAAAATTGAAAACTGATTGAGCTGTTGCCCCTTAACTTTAATTTCCTCCAATAGTCAGCTCTGTACTTTGATTGAATTAGCAACTATAAGCTGAATTAGCCGCAGGGAGGAATCATGAATTTCTGTTATAGGCCATGAAGTACCAGTTAGAGCCCTGCCCTAAGGGTCTAGAATTAGATCTGTGCATTTAAATGGGTTCTTGAATGCATTTAACAGGTCAAATTATACAAAAGGAATTGGGACTTTTGAAACCTAGCCATCAAAGTGGACTATGTGTTTTGTTTTGCTTTTTTGTGGGGTTTTTTTGTCCCACACACCTGACTGGCCCTCTTTCTGCTAACAGGTCCCCCCAACCCCACCTCCTGCTGTCTCTGGGACTTTCTTCTGGCCTGACTCAAATCCCTTCAGCTTTTTCCCTGTGGTGGGACCAGTGGGGGTACCCCAGTTCCCCTCAGGAAGCCATACTTCATTTGAGTCCATTGTGTGCCCAGTAGGTGGTGTAGGGTCTGCGAAGGACCATTTGTGTCATCCTGCTGCAGCCAGTGGTATTTTCGACATTTTCTCCCCACCCAGATTTTCCGTGGAGACAGTGATATGATGCTGTGTGCAGAGCATGCAGAAGTCTTCCACCAGGAGTGTTCCTGCCCCTTAGCCTCTCCACTTGCACCACCACCTATAGTCATCTAGATGGTGGTGGAGCTTGCTGTCCACCCTCTCCAGACGAGGAGAGTGTCCACTGAGATGCTCCATCCAGCTCCCCTGGCCAGCCCCAACACCCCAGACTCACTTCCAAACCCAGACCACTGGCGTTGCAAGTGGTTGCACTACCGCTGCATCAGTGGGGATGGACCCAAAGCGGGCTATATGTTTAGGAAGTATGCATTTAAGCGGGCTCCACTGTATCAGTGGAAAGAGGGCAGCTAAAGAAAAGTGGGTTCACTGAGTGTAGAATCTGAGGAGGGGAAAAAACATCAGACGATGCCCAGGCAGAAAAACGCTAAAGTAACATTTACACATTTACAAAGGAGCTAAAGGTTGTACTTGTGGGCACTCTGGCATCCAGAGTCATTTGAAACTGGTGAGGGTCTGAAGGAGTACAATAAAACCCTCTGTTTAAAAAGTGACTATAGGCTTCTGAGTTTGGTCTCAATTGTGGGGAAAAACACTGGAGAAAATGATCAGCGGCCAGATTACTGAACATCTGGATAGACTTCAGATGTTGAAGGGAGTCAACATGTGTGCATTGAGGCTAGAAGGAGAGGATATATATATATATATATATATATATATATATATATATATATATATATATATATATATTTTTTCAGTTCCTTGGTAACTGGGTAAGGCTCAGTGGGCACAACTGCCTGTTTTCAGAGGTGACCCAGGAGCACTGGAGAGGTTAAGTGACTTGCTCGAGTCACACAGTATGCAAGTGGAGGTTGTGGGAATCAAATCCAGGTCTGCTGGATGTACCAAGCTCATTCACAGCTCGTTATGCTACCCTCTAGGCTATACTGCCAGCCCCATATGACTGAGAGATACAAAGTCTTGAAGGGAATAAACAAGGTTGACTGTGAGGACCTGTTGACTAGGAATAAGAATGCAGTGACAAGGGGGCATGGGTGGAGAATGGTTGGTCAGGGAATGTGAGAGTGCTGACAAGGGAGCATGGGTGGAGACTGGTTGGGCACAGAATGTGAGAATGCTGACAAGGTTGGGCAGGGAATGCGAGAGTGCTGACAAGGGGGCATGGGAGGAGACTGGTTTGGCAGGGAATGTGAGTGCTGACAAGGGAGCAGGGGTGGAGATTGATTGGGCAGAGAATGGAAGAGTGGTGTTAAGAGGGTATGAGTGGAGAATGGATGGGCATGAAATGGGAGAGTGATGATGAGAGGGCATGGGTGGAGAATGGCCAGGCATGAAATCGGAGAGATGTGATGAGAGGGCATGGGTGGAGCCTGGTTCGGCATAGAACAAAAGTGTGGTGATGAGAGGGCATGGGTGGAGACTGATCGGGCATGGAACATGAGAGGGGTGTTGAGAGAGCATGGGTCGAGACTGGTCAGGCATGGAACAAGAGTGCAGTGATGAGATGGCATGGGTGGAGACTGGTCAGGCATGGAACAAAAGTGTGTTGATGAGAGGGCACGGTGGAGTCTGGTTGGGAGAGTTTTAAGAAGGAGATAAGATACTGTAGCTCTCTTCACTGAGAGGGTGGTGGATCAGGGAAAAAGGCTGCCAAAAGAGGTGGCCAAGGCAGGGGTTGTAAATGAGTTCAAGATTGGGTGGGACTGATACAGAGGCTTGGAGCTGAGCAGTTCATTGGACTCTGTTCCACAGTAGGCTGTACAGGTAACAGGTAGATATTCTGGGTAGACTGAATGGACCTCATCGGTTTCTTTTTGGTTTTTCCCACTTTTTACTCCCCCACCTTGGCACAGTGGGTGTACTGTCTTCCAGCTGGATATACCAGCCTTCAAGCATGGAGCTACTGGGCAGAGGGGAAGTTACCCTTATCTGTTTCCCCCGTTCTTGGTGTATACTGCCTGCCCCAGTAGTGATGCCAGTTTGAGGGACCAAGGTCCCTGACGTGAGTGTGCTGTCTGTCAATACACAGCACAGCCTCCCTTCCTGTGTCCTTAGCTGCTTTGCTACCTGTATGTCTACTGGTAGCTGTAACACTGTGCGATGGGGCTCTCTCCCACCTCATAGAGGAGGAGAGCATCCTCTGGGATGCTCGGTCCCCCCCCAACACGACCAACCCCTGGTGATTCAGGCACTTTGCTGAACCCAGGTTGCCCGCATCATGAGTGATAGTGCTACTGCAACAACAATGGACCATCTCTCAGATCTTTTTCTGCCATCACTGTGTATGTTCTGTAATACGAGATCACGCCACTCTAACCTGTTTGTCTTTTTTGACAAAGTAACAAAGGAACTAGACATCGGGGCACAATTTTCAAACTACATTGTTTACCTCATGTCTTGAATGTGTCTGATATATGCCACACCGGACTCGGAAAGAAAAAGGTTTTTTTTCATTGCCTACGACATTTAGATGCCCATTAGATCACATTTCCATGATCTAGGAATGCATGCAAGCTGGATCCTCTTGCGTACATCTTTTAGTAGCTTGCAGCCAGTCTTAGTCTCAAGCTGTCAGAAAGCAGGTCCAAGTGCTGTAACTGCATCCAAGAATGAAAAATCAGGTGCTGTTGTGGCATTTGGACATGGTGCACCCACAGCACTAAATGGCACGGCTGTAAGGATTGCTGCAAACAGCACGGTAGCATTTGAAAATCTGGCCCCAAATGTCTACTGAGATTGGTCTAGCTCCAGAGGGGACAGGCCTTGGAGCTAGCTTTTTTCTTTAGATCTGCAGACGATCAATAAGACCAAAATAAACTACTTGTCAGGTGCTGCTGCTTTAAGCAACAACACGAATTGCCCTCAAGATAATAAATGCCACCCATTTATTGTTAAGAAATGCATCCTTTGGTTGTCATTTAGACTTTTTAAAAGCATTTTGTCTGTTCTGTCTGTTGTAGGGATAATATCACATGCACTGCAGCCATCGGGGGGGGGGCACAGTTGGAATTGAGATGGAGTCTGGTCTCAAGAGTTAACCCCCAAGATAAATCTAATCACCCCCCATCACAGCCCTCCTATCTAGGGATGGGAGAACCACACAAGGTTCTAAGGTTCTGGAAGTTTCTTAACTCATTACCTCCTGGGCAGCCATTTTGTGTCAGGTAAACAATAGATAGTTCGGACTTCATATGGAGCTATTGGAGGTAATGAGTTTTAAGCCATGAAGAGTTTGATAGTTATTCGAGCTTTGTCAGAACTTTTATAACCTTTTCATTTAAAGTACAAATTATTCAGGAGACCCATTTAAAAGAACAAGATTGTGTTCTGATGCATAGGGAATGGGTAGGTCAGGTGATATGAGCTGGTCAGAGTTCAAAGAAAACAGGTGTACTTATTCTCTTCAAAAAGGGCCTAGATTTTCAAAAATCTTCCACATTATCTCATGTCAATGGACACTACGTTGTAGTTAGAGGGTATACTGTCGCTACAGCTACAATATTACAACGACATGGTCGATACCAACAACATCGCTGTAAAGTCTGCCTGGGACCCCGGCACCCTTCCCCAAGGTCTTGCACCTCATCCCCAACTCAGCTCCATCTTGGAGTTGAGAATCTTAACAGGCAGCCCCCTGCATGGGGGCTATGGGGGGGTACAGCCCCAAGCAAAGCAAGAAGTTTTATCTTGGTGGCACCGTCCCGACTGCAATTGCAGTCGATATAGTGGTGTCAGGGAAACATCACGTCAACAAGAAATTGTCAATGCGGCGTTGTGGGTCTGTGGTTAGGGGGACCCTAAATGAGGAGGATATCACACTAGTTAATGTGTATGGCCTTACTGATCCCTCCTATTCAATATTTAAAGCCCTTTGTCAAACATTAACTAATTACCTGGATACAACTATTATATTAGCAGGAGATATGAATAGCACCCTTAGCCTGCTTATGGATAGGTCCAATCCCAGATATTCCACTACTAGCCCTGATAATAATCTCAATAACCTGGTGGAAGTGGTGGATTTGATTGATGCCTGGAGGGTTCTGCATCTGAATGGAAGGGAATTTATGTACTGGAGTGTGTGTCATAAATCAGGTTCCAGGACTGATCAAATTTGTGTCCCCAAGGCCATGGTTAAAAGACTAGCTGAATCTCAGATAAAAGAACAAGTCATATTGGATCACTGCCCAGTGCTGATCTCGTTTATGGAGGGAAAGGATACAAAAAAAAGGGGTATATGGAAAATAAATAATTTTCTTTTAAATAATAATGAGGTGTTGTCTCTAGCAAAAGAAGTCATAGAACAATTTCTAGAATTTAACAAACCAAGTGACACCTCATGAGTTACAAATTGTAAAGTTTAAAATGTGTGCTTGGGGGCTTCCTCCAGCATAAAAAAAATAGATAAATTGGAAAAGCAGGGGAAATCCTAGATAAAATTAGAATTGAAGAGGATAGGCTTGTTTTTGAAGACTCTGAAGAAGTCTGAAGACCTGGTCCACTCTTAAACGGAATACTTTGAACTTATTAGTGGGGGGAGACCAAATTCACTATAAAAAATCAAAATTCAGTTACATAGATTCAGGGCCTAGGGCTTCCAAAATGTTGGCTATAAGGTTAAAGCAAAACAGTTATGCTACCAAGATTTGCTCCATTAGGGACTCACAGAGTAATAGGTTAGTAACTGGAGATATTAAATTGATGAAATAGTTCTGCGTTTCTACAGGGATCTGTATGATGTCAATAACTCCATAAACTCAACCAATCTTGAAGCCTTTTGCTCGGGGCTTAACATTCCTAATGTCCCGGAGGAGTACAACGCTTTCCTTAGGCAAGACATAATTCTTCAGGAAATCAAAGAGGCAATAAGGAAGTTAAAAATTCATTAAGGTCCCCAGGCCCCAATAGATACTCAGTAAATTTTTATTATAAATTAATTGATGAAATTGCACCCATTTTGTTAGGTGTGTTTAGAGGGGCCTTCAATAAGGGTCAGTTACCCCCCCAATATAACTCAGGGTCTAATCACCCTTAATCTTAAAGCAGGTAAAGACCCAAATGAGTGTAAGAATTACAGGCCAATTCCCTTATACGAACATATGAAATTTGCCAGCAGATAAAGGCCTAGAGGTCTATCAAGTCTGCTTGAATGTGCAGCTAGCACCCTTATTCTGCAGCTGCCCTCCCTCCCACCCTTCCTTCATTAACCCTCCCCTTGTCTTGTCCCATCTCGCTTGAAGCAGTCCACTGTTCTACTGCATACCACTTCAGCAGGTAGCATTCCACCCAGCCACCACCCTCTCTGTAAAGGTGTCTCCTCATCTCCCTCCTGAACCTTCCTCGCTCCAGTCTCATATCATGGCCCCTGGTCGCCTCCCTCCCTTACTTTGAACAGCCCTCTGTACCCGTCTTGTTTATTCCTTTCATGTATTTAAAGGTTTAAATCATGTCACCCCTGTCTCTCCTCTCCTCTCCTCCAGTGAGTACATGTTCAACTCCTTCAACCTCCTCTCGTATGATAAGTCCCCCAGCCCCTTGATCATCTTTGTCACTCTGCGCTGCACCCCCTCCAGTAACTTAATGTCCCTCTTCAGATACGGATGCCAGTACTGCACGCAGTACTCCAGGAGTGGTCTAACTAATGACCTATACAGTGGCAGAATCACCTCCTCCCTCCTCGAGGATATACCCCTTGCAATACAACCCAGCATTTTGTTATCAACATAGATATCAAAATTCTGGTGAAAATATTGGCTGACAGGTTGTAAAAGCCTGTTGTCTTGTTGTCGGTGGAGACAGGCATATGCACACCTGTGATCTGTACAAAAATGCCAACTGGCTAAACTTGATGGGAAGGCTCACCTATCAGACTTGCCTATTAGCAAAAAAGATAGCCCTAGGTTGCTCCCCAGCTGAAACTCTTCATCTCCTAACCTCTACTCCCAACACCCCGGGCTACCAGAAGCTCCTCAAAGGCTACATTCCTAGTCCCATTCTGCAGGACATCTGTGGGGCAGAGGGCCTTCATATACAGGGCTCGTTGTTGGTTAAATAGCCTGCCTCCTGAAGTATCCTCTGCACTTAGACTTGGTCCTTTTAAACATTTACTCTGGCAGCATCTTCTCTCTAAAAGTCGGTGTGACTGTACCTAGACTCCTCCCATCTTTGGCACTTTTGGGTGTTCACTTATTCTCCATTTAACCCAGCTTAGTCTGGACATTGTGTTCATTGTCTGCCTCCTTGTTCCCCCCTCTCATAATGTCTTCTCCCTCCAAAATATGACAAGATCCCTTGGACTGCCCATTCCTTGCAACCCCTCCTTCCCACCTTTCTACCCCTCCCTCTCATCTCGTGCAACCCTCCCTTATTATTAACCTTTTCCCGTCAACAAAGGTCTATCTCAGATTGCACACTTACACATCTCATCCCTCTCATTTCTGTGATTCATTGCCTCCCATGTTTTTATGCAAATGTTCAATTTATGTTACCATTTTTGACTTAATGCTAGTGTCTGTTTACTTGTATCTGCTGTTTGCACTTTATACATTTGTTTTACTTGGAACTGTACTCCCTTGATGCTGTTGTACCTCATGTGGAGCCTTTGTAAAAAAGTCTATGACTCAAAGGTTGTAATTCCGAGATATCAATAAATAAATAAATTGAGAACAAACAAACAGACTTCATTAAGGGCAGACTGGCATCGGACAATACTAGGAAATTATTTCATCTGATGGAAATAGCTAATAAATCTAAATTTGCTGCTGGCCTGTTTTCTTTAGATACATAGAAAGCATTTGACAAGGTTCTCTGATCCCACTTGTTTGGAGTCTTGAAACTTTATGGTTTCCCTGATGACTTTGTAAAATGCGTGCATCTGTTATACACTAACCTGTCCACTGCGTTGTCACCAACAGGATTATTTCTTCAACCTTTCCGTTTAAATAGGGGTACCAGACAGGGGTGTCCTATAACATCACTTCTTTTTAACCTGACCTTGGACCCAGTAATCAGGAGGTTGTCAGCTGACAGTGATATTAAGGGAATTAAGGTGTTGGATAAGGAGTATATGTTGTCCGTTTATGTGGATGACATTCTTATTTCGCTCTCGGATCCTGGTAGCTCCATTAAGAGAATACTAGAGATTGTCTCTGATTTTGGATCCTTTTCCAGTTACAAATTAAATAAAAAAAAGTCTGTTATCGGACTTACCATGGCAGCATTAAACCCCTGTGAGGGAAAAGGAAAATTTAGCCACTGCATGAGTCAGGAGGCACTGCATGGCATCCACCATTAAAGTATTACACATGTGTACCACTTAGCCATGAGGATGAAAATCCACAGAACGTAGAGATTTTACCAGCCCCAGTAACAAACATTACCACAGTAAAACAAGAATAAACAACTTATTTGCTATTCTAGTCCCTGGTGTAAACCATATCAGCTTCTAAGAGATACTGTAAAGTCAGGTTATTCAGGTTCCCTCTTCTCCCTCCGAGTCATCTGATATTGTTTGGTCGGGTAGCTGAGAATTCCCTCTCTAAGGACTCCACTTCTTTCCTCATTTCTTGTGGGTCAGTATACTGATAAGTATGGCCCCCATTGTGAATTTGGTGCTGAGGTGGCATGAGGAAGGAGTGAAATACTCCCAGGCTGCAAAGGCGAGCCCTCACTGCATCGCATTTCTTCCTGCGTGAGTGGGTTGCAAAGGATAGATCCGGGGATAAATGTAGTGTTGTGCCCATATAGTTAAAGTTGTGCGACTTCCAGGCCACCTTCAATAGCAAGTCCTGAACTAACACCCCCGCAGTTACCATCAGAATGGTACGCGGCAGAGCTGGTTGAACAGGTGTCGCCTGGCGGGAGATCCAATAAGCCCTGATGATTAAGCGGGCAGCTCCTGCTTCATGTTTCATCTAAAGAGCACCTGGAAGCCAGTTTTTCTGGAAGGATGTCACATCTGAACATTTGCTGCCCTCTGGTAGACCCACAAGGCAAAGGTTTACAGCTCTTTGAGCATTCTCCACAGCTTCCAAATGGTAGCATAATTGGCTATTTTCTTGAATTAACTTAGTTGTTGTAGTTAAAGCTTTTATTGCCTGAGCTTCAGCTGATGTCGCTGTTTAGTTAGCCTGCTCGATTTTCAGGTCCTGCTCCCCAAAATGTTTCAAAAGCTCCTCCACCTTGCTATCTATAGCCTTAATCAAAAGAGTGAGGGAGTGCCAGGGTGGATCACTCAACCCCGTTTAATCAGTTGGGCCCATGCCAGCCTGCTGCTCCATTGATGGCTGACTTTTGGAACTCCTGGGTCCCCCTTTATTGAATGACCCTATAGATAATTATATCTGTCTGCTCCTGGCAATAAGAAGAATCTGAAGCTAACCCTTTCGGAGTAAGAAAATAACAGTATTGTAGAATATTATCAGTGGTAATGTCCGAGGTTCCCAGAGCTGACATAATACACGTCATCTCAGTGAGTGTGCTCTCTAGCACCCCCTAGGACTATATCTTTAATTCTCAGTGGGGGACTATTTACAAACACTTTTCACCATCAGCCCAGTCATCTGTAAATTGCTGGTAACTTCTTCCTCTTTTCCTGCTCTTTTCTCCCTTCCTTCTTTGTCTTTCTTTGCTCTAAGTTCTTCGTTGAGCTATTATTTAAGGGGAATAGTATTGTATAGGCTAGTGGAGGAACATCCCTTAAATAGTTAGAGTTTCATAATATCTGTTTCTGTGTTATATGATATCTAGGAATGGATTTGTTTGATGGTTTACTTAGTCTCTAATGCTTGATTCACTGAGGTTTTCAATGTATTTTAATAATATTTATAATGTTCTTTAGCTTATCTTAATAAAATAAAATTTTTTATTGAAAAAGTACAAATTAAGCAGTAATGACTAAACTGGTGGTCATTTCCTGGGGATTAATGACTGGATTGGGGGTTGGGTGGCCTGAGGTGCAGCTGTAGACCACCACCTGCCAGCTGGTCACTAACCCCAGAAAATGACCACCAGTGAGGTCATTATTGCCATTATAAGGCTAATTCAGCCTTTTGGCTTGAAACAAAAATGAATATTTTGGCTGAAAGCATACTTTTTGAAATGTGTTTCTTATTCAGAGTGAGTGCTTGCACTCACGTATGCATGCTGTGTGTACCTGATGCAGCCCGCGTGTGTGTATATATGTATGCTTACCCAGACTATGGCCAAAACATAGTGTGGCCATGCAGTTTTTGTTTTTTTTAATACTTTATTTTTACCATTTTTCATAAAGTACAGCATACACCATACCACAAAATACAGGGCAGATAACAGTCATTATACATCACAGTCAGATATAGCTCAGCAGACGCTCAAAGTATACAGCATTATTTGTTCATTCTGTACTAGTGACTAACAACCTTAGTAAGATAAAGGAGTTATTCTCTGGCTCGATAATAAATGTAGGACCAAGCGCTGTCACTCTTCCTATACCGTACACAAAATTTTGCCATTATTTCAGCCCCTCGTAGGAATTAAAAGATGGAGGGAGGCTGGATTATCCTACCAAGGGAGACTAAAACTAGCAAATAACTAGGTTGCCTGGGCTCAATTAAGTTGCTTAACACCCCTATCGCATATGTCCGACCTGCTAACAGATAGGGAGACATGTTATTAAAAAAGAGAGTTTGCAATTAGTTCACAAACTGAGTGGGGTAATGTATCCCCTATATTCATTGTGACCCTTAATAGGCAGGGAATTCTATAACAACCTTCAAACATATTAACACCAACATGGCTTAGCAATCAGAGGTGGTAAGTTCCAGCAAAGATCAAACAAAAAGAAAAAGCAGATATTTGCTACTCTGAGTAAGTTGTCATTATAGGGAAACATCACATTAAACTGTCCCAAGTTCAATCATTAGTGTCCGATTCAGAACTCAAGTCCAGATCATCTTTTTTCCCCTTAGTTTGACCCTCGATTAATTTGGAAACCAAAGTAGCAGCAGCATCTGGGTCTGTCAGAATATGGGTTTTACCGGAATACTTAATCTGGAGCCTTGCAGGAAAAAGGAGTTGGGCCTCAATACCGTTTTCCAAAAGGAGTTTCTTCGTAAGTTGCAATGCCTTTTTCTTGGTCTGAGACTGAGAGGAAATGTCAGGGAAAAAGGCGATCTTACTGCCTTCCCAGACCAAGTCTCCCCTTTGTCTAGCAGCCCACAGCAACAGAATACGGTTTTCAGAATTTGAGACCGTAGCAATGGCAGTCAAAGGACGTGTGCTACCTGGGCCCCGTCTGGAACGCATAGGAATGGCGAACGCTCTGAACACTGTAATCCCCGAGTCAGCAGGCAATAGAGTAAGGTCTGTAAAAATTAGTCTATTTATTGCTGTAAGGATTTCAGTGGATGAGGCAAATCACGGTGGAAAGCCCACTATACGCACGTTGGATTGTCTCTGTGCATTTTCAAAGGCTTCTATCTTAGCCCGGAGAAAAGTCAGGTTATGCACAAAAGTAGCGTTTTTTGCTTGTTGGTGACCCGATTCTGCTTTGAGTGCTTGTACCTCTGTTGCAGTTGCACCCACTTTCTCCTCAAGGTCGTTAAATCTGGACTCTACCGCTGCCAGTCTACAGTTGGTTTCTTTGCCGTTCTCTTGGATTTTGTGTAGCAATGCCATAATCTGGGGGTTCGGAGTATCACTCGTTTGTAGCTCAGGTGATACAGAAGGGCCTGGGTCTGTTCCTCTCGATGTAGGCGCCATAGAAAGAAATGCTTCTATATGCTGGGCAGTATGTTTCTGGTCTCTCTTTGGACTCATTCTGTGTTCAGTAGCCCTTACTACAAGAAATCTTGCCTTTTTAGATGATCTGCTGTCCCGAGGAAGGTAAAATTAAGGCTTTTAAATCCTATCCTTGCGGGAGATAAAAACTAAGCATCCGCCATGCTGGGTGCTCAACAGCGCCCCGTAGCCATGTGGTTTTGGCGATTAGCTACAATCATTCTCCCTACAAAATAAAAAGAGAAGTTATGCTTATTGTAGTGTTTGAGTTTCTGCATTTTTTTAAGAGTTCGAAAAGAAGTTCTGGTGCCACAAGTCAGTTTTGGCATGAGACCACTCAGAATGCAAGTTTGAAAATATGAAGGTTTATGCAGGCTTAGATACTCAATAGAGCAATTAAATAACAGGAAAAGATAGTTTTAAGGCATAAAAAACAACCTTTTACTTTCTGTCAGAACAAGCGCTTTAGCTATCATGCGTTTTCTATTTCGGTAGTGTCATTGGCTTGCACTGTAGTTGGTAACTGCTTGTATGTGTGTGGTTCCGGTGTACTTTAATAACACTGTCAGTGTGAGGTGGCCTCTTGTCTGCGATTGGCAGCTGGATCGGTCACTTACTGACCATTAATGATTGATCCAGTAGTCAATCAGAGACCAAAGCAACCTCATGAATAATTAATTAGCCTTATAAACTGTTTTAACCATCATTTTCCACCTATGAGCTGTTGTCAGTGAAGGGAATGGAATCTAAAAAGAACCTGCAGTGGCACTGCAATAATATAATATTGTCAAATTGTGTGTCACCCCCCCTTCTGTAATACCACTGTGAGTAGGAGCACTTAATACAGAACTGGCTCACTGGGTTATTTCTCCAGTTCCAGCCTTCTTTCTGGGTTTTTATACCACATCTGTCTTTCTTTCTAGATTAAAGCCTACTGGGGAATATATTGAACTCCAGAACCAATGCTTTCAAAATTATCAGAACCATCTCAAAACCTGAAAACAGTTCTAATATCCTTTTACAGAAGAAGGGCACAGATTCTGGAAGGTTTTAAACTTATCTGAACCAGCTCTTCCATCTCTACTCCTATCATATTCCTTCCTGCTCAAGAGGGAAACTACTTTTCCCCAAATGTGTTCCACGTTACATTTTGTGTCAGGTCATCAGGTAAGGGAAGGTATTTTTCATTTAGAACGCACCCTTCCTGGAAGGCTCAGAGTGCCTTACATGTTAAAACAACAGACACCCTGCATCCAGCAATGTGTACATTATATATGCTGCCAATTACCATCCTACTGAGATCACAAAAACCCGCCTAAACAGGTAGCAACAGTGCTAAAAACTCAACTATCATGACATCATTCTAAGCCAATCAGAATTGTTTCTAAACGTTCCAGGTACTCATAACTATAAGAGGGTGTCTCATGCACATAGTTCTAAAATTCTGAAGTTCTAAACTCAGTTAGAACAGTTCATTTCTCACTAAGGGGATTCTCTAATATTCTGCAAAGTAAAAACATTTTGATTTTAAATTCAAATTCCATTTTTAAAACAAAGATTTTCACATGATTTATAATATGTTTATATGAACACTTTGTCTCTTGTGGTTATATGAGTTCATTCTCAGGACATTTGTGTACCAGATGTACTCAGCTTTGCTTTGCAGTTCTCTCACCCAAAGAACGCCAGGATGCACTCTCATCACCATAAGAGACACAGTAAATGTACATATAAACATGTAACCCCCTTGTTACCCGGGGTTACTAGAATCCTAGTAAGACCTAGTGGTAGGCAGGGAAGGCAGCTTGTGAAACTCCAGTTAAATGGGTTTCACTCTGTCTCACTCTGTTCTCAGTCTCAGCTGAGACTGAGGGATGACATCACCAATAGAACTTCCGCAGCTGCATAAGCCACATTGGAATCTGTGGCAGAGGGAGTTAGATAGAACGTTGGGAGTTTTCAAAAGTAGTAGTCAGTGTCCAGTTTGTCTTCAGTAAGTGAAGGTGTGCTCAAGTGGTGGAGCAGCTGTTAGGGTCTCAGTGCCCCTCCCTCCCGGGGGATGTAAGATCTAACTGCAGATTCTGGAGCAATCCCTTAATTCTGCCAAGTGGAAGAAAAGCTGCCTGTTTAGTTCAGCATTTATTTTGAAAGAGAGAGGATTTGTGAGTCGCCTGTGGGGCACCTGCAACTAAAGGGTGAGTGTCTGCTCTGACTAAGAGGGCAAAATGTTTTCTTCACCCTGGGACATGTGTGAAAATCTAGGGATTGTGCTACATTTTGGGAAGCCTAGAGAAATGGGCAAACAAGTAAAGTAGTGTCAAATGGTAGAGTGTTGTGTGATTCAAGTAATATGTAGAGGAGATGCACCAGATCATCTACCCTTTAATCTACATTTAGAAGTTCAGCAAAGGAATGGTTCAGTTTTCCCAGGGAAATGGCCGGGTATGGGCTGTGGGAGCTGGAGGTGGGCGAACCCCCCATCTTTAGTGACCAGGTCCACCTCTGTGGATTTCTGCTGTGGTTGCTACTTTGCCTCATGCACTTGGCCAGTGATGGGGGAAGTACCCAGACGTGGGGTTGCAAAAGGGAAAATCTCTCTAGGAGTCGCAGACTCTAAGTGGTGTGGGGAGCCACAACAAGTAGGAAAAATTCTCCCTAGGAGTTGGGGAGTCACAACAAGTAAGGAAAAAATCTCTCTAGGAGTCGCAGACTCTAAGTGGTGTGGGGAGCCACAACAAGTAGATAAAATTCTCTCTAGGAGTTGGGGAGTCACAATAAGTAAGGAAAAAATCTCTCTAGGAGTCGCCGACTCTAAGTGGCATGAGCCACGACAGGATAATTGGTTCATTTTTCCAATGGACCATGGGGAAAACCCAAGTGTGTACAAGTCGGGCTGTGTACCCAAAGCTGCGTGCAAGTCCGGGCTGTGTGCCTGGTGGGTCCAGAGCCTGAGGGCTGAAAATGGTGATAAAGTGTTATGTAGTCTCTAATCTGCATTACCAGGAAATGTAGCCCCATGGGGGTCCGTCTATGCTTGTTTTGCTCAGCTAGTATGTGAATAAAAGCCACACTGAAGAATCCCATTCCTGGTTCTGGACATTACAGTTGTTGCTTCCTGTGTTCAGATTTACTTGGGTGCCCCTGTGCAGAGTGAGTCAAACCTAGGTCCCCTGTGCCGAGTAACCTCATCCTCCCCGACCAGTCCCACCAGGTACTGCTGTCAGCTTCAACAGCATGCCACCTGTCATTTTGGCAAAAAGGCAGTGGTGAGGGGTTACAAAAATGGAGGCACCACTTTGGATTTTGTTCTGGGAGGAAGGTGCTTGGGCAAGGGGCTAGCGTTTTGGCTATCTGGCAGTGGGTAGCCCAAAAAAAAAAAGCTGAAGCAATTTCCCTAGTATGTTGCTGTGTGCTGTGGATCTTGTGCTGCTGTTTAAAATTGCCAACTGTTTACCAAGGAGCAGTAAAGCCAAAGAGTGTGCCCTTGTCCTGCATCAAAGTGTTTACAGCGTTTTTGCCTGCTTTAAAATGAACTGTTGTGAAGAAAAGTGTGGAAGACTAAGGGTAGCAACAGGAAAATTATGCCCTGGACGTTTGCCTGCTTTTAAAATGAACTGTTGTGAAGAAAAGTGTGGAAGACTAGGGGTAGCAACAGGAAAATTGTGCCCTGGACTTTTGAAATGCTTTTAAAATGAACTGTTGTGAAGGAAAGTGTGGAAGACTAGGGGTAGCAAAAGGAAAATTATGCCTTGGACGCTGGAAATGCTTTCCGAGTGAATTGAGAGACTGCAGAGTAAATGGCTATGTTAAATGGTTGAAATGGGCTCCCGACGTGGAGTCAGTTGAAAAAAAACAAACAAAAAAAAAGTTGCATTCTGCAGTTTAAATTTGCCTGCTCAACGATCGCCATGAGGAGAAGAGCCCTCGCGAGGAAGAAGAGGCTCATTTGCATGGCGTCGTGTGGTTGGTCAGGCTGCAATCAGTCCCACCCCTCAGCCAGCTCTACAGAGACTGCTCCAGCATTCGAGACGGAGTGTGAGTGGAGTGCGTGTACTGGCAGTGGAGGAGCGTCGCGGAGTGTTCAAAGCGTTGTAAACAGTTTAAAAATAGACTATTTAGTTTAAAATCGGGCTCAGCCTGCTAATTGATCATCAGAATTGCAAGTTTGGTGGTTGAAAAGACGATTGCTAGGACTGCCCGCCCGTTTCTGTTCTGAGGCCTTCAAGAACTGGCTGCAGGCCGTTTTTCCCCATCGCAGCAAATTGCTACTGATAACAGTAAGTAACAACCAAGAAACTGCTCAAACAGTGATTTTCAGTCCTATGCCATATAAATGTGTGTGCAGCAGTGTAGTCGCTTTGCCAGTAACGACTCTGTCAAGTCCTGCCAGCAAGTGCAAGTCTGTTAAGCCATTGACTGTGTGCATAGTAATGAATTTAGCCTCAGTTTAAAGTCTGCAGCCAGAGAGAGACTGTGGGTTGTAGCAAAGTGCAGTACTAGAAATACAGGCAATCCTGTGCTAAAAACCTGAAGCTTTAAGGGACTATGAATAAAATGAATGATACCAGCATGTAAAAAGTCCAAGGAAAATCCTGTAAATGTGTTTAAAGCAAGAATAGAGCAAGTTGTGCAGTTTGCACAAAAGTTATCAGTAATTTGTGTAAATCAGGTGCGCAGTGGCTTGACCCAGATTCTAAATGTTGATGCACAGGAGTGTTGCGCCGCCATTACAGGGTGGGGTAATAAAGTAAACACAGCAGCAGAGGAGCCATTTTACAGCTAAAGAGTGTGTTCAATAAAGTGGGACTTTTTAAGTTACAGTGAACTTTGTTTATTTTTCTGCAGTTATGGCTTCAGGACCAGCTCGTTACCCGGATCATGCCCGGGTTGCAGTAACAGCAGCAGTAAATAGACTGAGAGATATTGAAAAGTGGTGCTATGGAGAGCAACTGCCTCCTCAGGTGGCGATTCCTAATTATCCAGTGCGTGTATGTCAAATATGCTTGGGAGCTGGAAGGGACGTCTTCATGATTCCTCACTGTGCTGGATGCCTAGAAAAATATGGCTTGTATAAAGCGCCTCCAATTCGTTTGGCCCCCACATGGACAAAAATTCAGGAATCTGCAGTTGGCAGCACACAGCACCAGGCGGAGCCTGTGGAGGAAGGCCCCTCGGGGGAGTGTGGCACAAAGCTAGAGGGTGCAGAGTTAGAGACAGAACCAGAAGTTGAAGTTTCGGATGCTGGATCCCAAAAAGAAAGTTCGGATAAAGCATCAATAGACCCCTGGAGGGGGGAGCCTAGCCCAAGTTTCTTAGGTGAAGATGAGATGCGGGAGGCCTTTGAGTGGGAGGTGTCGGCCTTCGCGCCTAGTGATGAGTGGATAGTCTCGGGAGTGAGGACGACAGCTCACTCCTGGGCTCAGATCCTCAGTGAAGAGGAAGATGAGGGGGAACCTATGTGGCCTTGCGAAAAAGGAATGGGTACACAGCCTCAAGATCTTGCCTCGGAAGAATGTATGGAAGAAAGTGGTGATGCCACTGCCCTGGCTTTACAGGAGGAAGAAGTCAGGGATCCGTTTCTAATTTCTTTAAAGATGCGAAGCTGGCAGAACCAGGACTGGCCACCCCCAGGCCAGGCCAGCGGTCTCAGATTGACCAAAGCAAGTAAAGAGGAGAGACTGGTTCGTAGAAAGGCAAATGAGATCTATGGTATGACCTTTCCTACAGTACCTTTCCTCGAAATGTCTGGGAGGAGATTGAGAACTGCAGGAAATCCTGGATCTGAGATGAAGCAATGAAAAGTGTGCATCCTGGGGCCAACCAGCATGTAAAGAATAGACTGTTCCACGAAAAGTATACCCAGTGGAAGAGAGGCAGGACACTGTTTATAGACAGAGTGAGAATAGTGGACAGAGAGGGACGTGAAATCTCCCACTGTGTGAATTATATGCACCCAGACGGGGTAATAATTCAAGCCCCTTATCCCTGGTACTATTGGCCTCAGTGCAAGGACCTCTCAGCAAATGTGTCCGTGCCTACAAAATGGAGAGCCGAGCAGTGGTAGTCAATACTGCCACACCAGACTGTGAAGTGCCTTTATTGATATGAACATCCAGGACTCAGGTGCCCCACATTCATCAGTCTACAGTGTACTGGCCTTTCCAGAAACCATCGACTGGCCCACCAGATGACTTCAGATCCAGAGAGGACACCAGCCCAGCTGTTTCCTGTTCATCGCCTGGTAATCGGATGATGTCAGACCAGCTGTTTTTTTTTTGTTCCTGTTCTAAGGTTCCGTCTCCAGAGATGACATCACCCCAGCAGTTCCCAGATGTGCCCTCCTGTGGTTCCAGGAAGATGTCCGCCCAGCTGTATCGGAAGAAATGCTGCCAGGGAGAGTCTTCGTCAGAGGTGCAGGTTGGTGCTGAATCTCGTACTACAAGTGGCTGGTAAGTCCGAACTTTTCTATCTTTATGACATTGCAGTACACACCCTACACTAACAGACTTCAAAATGTGTGAACTGTCCGTAAAGACTCTCCCCTTCGGGACTTTAGCCTGTTAGAACTGTGCTTCACCGGGTTCCGGCCCAGGAGAGACTCTTTATTGGACTAGCCTTCGGGCCTCGTGGTCACTAGTTGGGACTTTTAGGGCACTCCATCCCCCCAAAATGTGTATTGTAAATAATGTTGTTGTTTTCTAATGTAAATACTGTTTTTCTACCTTTTTCTAAAAAAAAAATATTTTGGGGAATTTTCAGTGTTTTGATGGTAGGGGTTTAGGTAGACTGTGTATGCAGATTAGGAGTGTGTTTTGTCTTTCTTTTTCTTACAGGTGTTCCTAGGAAGACAGAAGAGAAGACAAGAAGAGGAGGAGGGGCTCATCAGAGTTCCTCATCAGTGCTTTAGTGTGTTTAGAAATTTAAAGTACTGTGGTGTTATTGTTGTTATTGCTGTATTAACCCTTTCCTTCCACAGGTGTGGTTGTGGGGGTAGGGAGGAGACAGTAATGTGGTATTTTAATGGTGTGTGGTTGCAGGTTGCCCAAGGTCGGGGAGGTCCCCGGGTTGTTTTTGTTTTGGGGTATTCAGTTAAAGGCAGATAGGTTTTCCCTAGAGGGTTAGGGGGGATAGACAGGCTGTGGCCCTGACCTGCAGTAGGGACTGCAGTGCTGATCTATCAGGGCTATGCTCTGGATGGTTCTACCAGAGCCACTAGGTGTCCATAGTACATGGATAGTGTAGAGGCTGATATGTCAGCTACAGGCCTCTAGGCCCTTAGTGTTGCCTGCCTGTGCTTGCACATGGTAGGAGGGGGCCTGATCACCCCCCTCCGCAGGCAGCATATGGGGGATGGCTCAAGGTTGGGTAAATAATGACTGCAACAGTCATTTTCCTGTCATATGCAGTGTAACCCCTTGTTACCCGGGGTTACTAGAATCCCAGTAAGACCTAGTGGTAGGCAGGAAGGCAGCTTGTGAAACTCCAGTTAAATGGGTTTCACACTGTCTCACTCTGTTCTCAGTCTCAGCTGAGACTGAGGGATGACATCACCAATAGAACTTTCGCAGCTGCATAAGCCACATTGGAATCTGCAGCAGAGGGAGTTAGATAGAACGTTGGGAGTTTTCAAAAGTAGTAGACAGTGTCCAGTTTGTCTTCAGTAAGTGTAGGTGTGCTCAAGTGGTGGAGACCGCTGTTCGGGTCTCAGTGCCCCCTCCCTCCGGGGATGTAAGGATCCCTAGCAGATTCCTGGGGCAATCCCCTTAATTCTGCCAAGTGGAAGAAAAGCTGCCTGTTTAGTTCAGCATTTATTTTGAAAGATGGAGGATTTGTGAGTCGCCTGTGGGGCACCTGCAACTAAAGGGTGAGTGTCTGCTCTGACTAGGAGGGCAAAATGTTTCTTCACCCTGGGACATGTGTGAAAATCTAGGGATTGTGCTACATTTGGGAAGCGTGAGAAATGGGCCAAACAAGTAAAGTAGTGTCAAATGCTAGAGTGTTGTGAGATTCAAGTAATATGTAGAGGAGATGCACCAGATCATCTACCCTTTAATCTACATTTAGAAGTTCAGCAAAGGACTGGTTCAGTTTTCCCAGGGAAATGGCCGGGTATGGGCTGTGGGAGCTGGAGGTGGGCGAACCCCCCATCTTTAGTGACCAGGTCCACCTCTATGGATTTCTGCTGTGGTTGCTACTTTGCCTCATGCACTTGGCCAGTGATGGGGGAAGTACCCAGACGTGGGGTTGCAAAGGGAAAATCTCTGAGTCGTGAGACTCTAAGTGGTGTGGGGAGCCACAACAAGTAGGAAAAATTCTCTCTAGGAGTTGGGGAGTCACAACAAGTAAGGAAAAAATCTCTCTAGGAGTCGCAGACTCTAAGTGGTGTGGGGAGCCACAACAAGTAGGAAAAATTCTCTCTAGGAGTTGGGGAGTCACAACAAGTAAGGAAAAAAACTCTCTAGGAGTTGCCGACTCTAAGTGGTGTGGGGAGCCACGACAGGATAATTGGTTCATTCTTCCAATGGACCATGGGGAAAACCCAAGTGTGTACAAGTCGGGCTGTGTACCCAAAGCTGCGTGCAAGTCCGGGCTGTGTGCCTGGTGGGTCCAGAGCCTGAGGGCTAAAATGGTGATAAAGTGTTCTGTAGTCTCTAATCTGCATTACCAGGAAATGTAGCCCCATGGGGGTCCGTCTATGCTTTGTTTTGCTCAGCTAGTATGTGAATAAAAGCCACACTGAAGAATCCCATTCCTGGTTCTGGACATTACAGTTGTTGCTTCCTGTGTTCAGATTTACTTGGGTGCCCCTGTGCAGAATAGTCAAACCTAGGTCCCCCTGTGCCAAGTAACCTCATCCTCCCCGAACCCAGTCCCCACCAGGTACTGCTGTCAGCTTCAACAGCATGCCACCTGTCATTTTAGCAAAAAGGCAGGGGTGAGGGGTTACAAACATATAGAGGATTGTGTATGAGCAGTCATACATAACAAGGATATTCTTGTATTGAGAGGTTTGCTTGGTAACAGATGACCTCGAAAGCGCAGCTTGAGAGGTACTCAGTTACCAAGGGAACCTCAAGATACAAGAATTTCCTTGTTTGTGTATGACTGCTCATACACAATCTTTTATAGTGTATGGGGAGTCACAGCATAGAAAATCACACAAAACCAGCTGGAGAAGACAACAGAGAATAGAAATTTTAACATTTTATTTTTTATTTTCAACTGACACTGTGTGCTGCAGACGTTCCTGCAAGTTCAAGTTAAAAAAAAAATGCAACTTCCAACTTAACTGGATTGAGGAAAGCAACTATGTGGCAGCGTTCCAAGTTGTTCTGCTGCAGTAGTGACATAGCTAGTGTAACCCCCCTACAAATGGGGGTTCCTGAAAAGTCTTCCTTGAGCTTGCCTAAATGCTCACTGCTAGGCAGGTGTTCTGCATTTTAGCAGTTTAAATATATTGCCAGAGAGTGCCTGTATAGCTTCTGTGTATTGTCTGTTTAAGAGCTGCCTGGATTGCAGTCATAATTAATCTGAGAGGTAGCTCTGTTAGAAGATGTACTTGTTTGCTGATCATTTGTTAGAGTAGTAATAATATTGCAGTTTGTTCTAACCTGCCTTCTTTGCAGCATGGACAGTTCTGTTTGTTTCCATCATCTTGGTCCTGGACGGCAGAATGGGCCAATCAGCACATTTGGGACTCTAAAATGGAGCCTGCCTACAGGGGCTTGGTGGGGCCAAAACTTGTAGGAATTGTAGTTTTGGGCTTTTGGCACCTAAAATAACCTGGAGGGGAAGCCCTTGTTGTGACTGACTGACAGATCAGCCAACCGAACCTTTTGGATCTTGGGGAAAGTCCCACACTGCTTGCAGTTTCAGTTAGATCTGAGTTGGGAAGTGAAGAAGTAACAGCTCGTGATAGTTTGAGCAGCAATCCATAGGGGATTCACGCGGGAGAACTGTGGAAAGGCCTGAGTTTGGCCTGCATGCCTGCCTACTGTCCCTGAGAGGGAACTTGTGCTTTTTTTTTCGGACTGAATCTGAATTTGGAGAATGAATTAAGCCACTGAATTGTGACCAGGCTTTAACCTGAAGAAGACTGAAGATTTGCTGAATGCGATCGGCCTGTCAGGACTTCCAGCTACCTCTGAGCTCCCGGATTGTGCAGAGACTCTGTAATTGCAACCGGAGAGCCATTTGCCTGGTACAATGGAATTTCCTTACATGTGAATGTGCTGGGTCCTTATAGTGGGTCGTGATTTGGTTCCTCACTGTGTGTCTGAACTGTGTTTTGCTTGCTGGAGGCTGTATTCAGCTCTACAGACTGAATCCGTATCCATTTCCGTTTGCCTGGGCCCTGCTACACTGGCCCAGCCAGAATACCTGCTACGCAGAGAAAGTCATCAATGAGAGATCGGCCTGGGGATCAGCCCCCTTCTCAACGCCTTGAACAGGAACAACACCTAGGTGATTTGTGTGGGCCCTGCTTTTCCGGCACTCCAGCTCAACAGCCTACAGTCTCGATTTCATCCTGCCTGTGTCCAGTATTGGGTATTGTGAGTAAACATCAGGGTAGCTCCCTGCAACAACAGCTAAATCTAAAAGTGTTGTCATCTGATTGTCTTGTTGCCTTTTCTTTCACGAACTGAGCCCTCCAGCTCCAGATTACAAATAGTGTGTGTTGTGCATGTTGCTTTCTTCCATCACAGGGCCCCAACCAGCTGCAGCATTCCTTGCTAGCCCACTGTTTTCCTACCTGGGTACCCAGAGTGTGTGACTATGTAGGGACTCTGAACTGCATGCATATGTAACCCCCCTGTTACCCAGGGTTACTAGAATCCCAGTAAGACCTAGTGGTAGGCAGGGAAGGCAGCTTGTGAAACTCCAGTTAAATGGATTTCACACTGTCTCACTGTTCTCAGTCTCTGCTGAGACTGAGGGATGACATCACCATAGAACTCTCGCAGCTGCATGAGCCACACTGGAATCTGCAGTTGGGAGTTAGGATAGAATGTTGGGGATTTTTGAACAGAGATTGTGTGCAGTCTTGAAGAGAGGAGCAGCACAGCAGTTTGTGGATAGGCTCTCTGAGCCTAAAGCTCTCTCATAGAGCTACTGCAAGGGAGGTGTGTGTTTCCACCAAAAGAGGAACACAGTAAGCTGTTTGTGAAGTGGTGGAGACCGCTGTTACTGGTCCATGTGCCCCATCCCTGAGGGGATGGGGGTGAAAGGGTTTGCCTGCCTTCCAGGGGCAACCCTCCTGGTTCCGGCTAAGGAAGAAGCTGCCTTATTTCAAGTTGTGCTGCGGCACCAGAAGCTGTGGGAGAGAAATTCCTGTGAGGAATCGCCTGTTGGGAGGCCTAGAGCAATGGGCTAAGCCAAGTAAAAGTATGTTCAAGTCCAGCACAATGGGAAAGCAAGACAAGTAGAGGAAATGTGACCTACATTTACCCTTTAATCTACATTGCCAAGTTTTACAGAATGAGAAGTTTGATGTCCAGAGAAATGGCCGGGTATGAATTGTAGAAGCGAGAGGTGGGAGACCCCCCATCAGTAGTAACCAAATTCACCTCTATGGATTTGCTCTGTGGCACCTTTACTTTCTCTCAGGTACTTGGCCAGTGCCTGAGTAAAGTACCCAGACGTGGGATTAAAAGGAAGTTTCCCTTATAGAGCTGAGGTGCTCTTAGGTGGTTTAGGGAGCCACCAGAAAATGTTTCCATGACAAATGGAAGGTGTTCGAGTGGCCGGCAAGGGAGCCGAGCCTGGGAATCCCAGATAGTGTACAAGTTCGGGCTGTGTACCCAAAGCAGCGTGCAAGTCCGGGCTGTGTGCCCGGTGGGTTCAGAACCTGAGGGCTGAAGTGTTGAAGAAGCGTCTTGATTCTTAATCTGCATTACCAGAAGTGTAGCCCCATGGGGGTCCGTCTATGCTTTGTTTGTTCTGCTTGGATGTGAATAAAAGCCACACTTTAGAATCCCATTCCTGGTATTGGACATTACAGTTATTGCTTCCTGTGTTCGGAGTTACTTGAGTGCCCCTGTGCAGAGTAGCCAAACCTAGCCCTTGTGCCGAGTAACCTATTCCTCCCCAAACCCAGTCCCCACCTGGTACTGCTGTCAGATTTAAACAGCATACCACCTGTCGTTTGCAAAAAGGCAGAAGGGTGGGGGTTACACATAACTGTCTGATAAATATAGCTTTTAAGCAAATCAACCTGATTACGCCCCTCCCTTGTTCAAGTCCCCTGAATAAATCAGATGTAACTTTGTTTGCATTTAACCTGACTGTGGTTGCAGTTTGTGCCAAAAGTATTGTACTGTTGCTACTTGCTGTGCTTAAGCTTGTTTTACAAGGGGTCCCCAGGGTCAAGCTAGAGGAACCAGCCCTGGTGGTAAGTGCAAACAGTGTGGGTAATTGCCTGGTGAATAGGGGTCATTGTGAAAGTAATTATTGTATATTGTTCAGGCCACTAGAAGGGAAAGAGGGGGGTTATAGTGTCCCGGAGGACTGTGCCCAGGTTAGCTTGACCACTAACAACCCTGACCTCCTGGGATAGCGCCACCTAGGGGTTACATCTTGAAGGCTCACTGCTGGGATTTTGTGCCTTCTAGTGGCCAAAAATTACGAATTATTGTTAAAGATTAATGGCTACTCCAGTAGAAATGGCTGTACACCAGTTGGTGGGGTGGTGTACTGGGCAGGAGATCGACCTCTAAAATGCTCTGTTTATACTGGATATCCCCTGGGTACCAGTAAGGACACTGTAAAGGGAGTACTCTCCAAAGCTGAATGTTTAAAAAACCCTGTGGTGGTGGGTTGGCAGGCTGATTTGATCACCCAAACTTTCATAGCGTTGGTAGAGTGTAGTGACCTCATGCACAGCTCTAAAGTGCCACAGACTGTTGTCTCAGAAGGGGTCCTAGCTGCCTGGAGAGTGATAACAAAAGACAGTAAAGACCCTGGGGAGGATGAACCCCCACCATTATCTTTTGAGGAGAAATTTGCTAAGTTGTTGCTGGAGGAAGGGAAAACCATAGAGGACTTTAAGAAACTATTCCTGCCACCTGGAGGTGTTCCTTCCCCAACACCCCCTCCCACTTCAGCACCTGTTACTGACCCGCCTTCTGTGCCCATGCCAATGATGGCCCCTTTATTTGTACCCGCCATTAATCACAGCTCACGAAGACTGAGAATCTCCTCGGGCACCCTCCCCACCCCCCAGAGGGAGGATGACCGGGAGACCAGGATCGACTATGTTGCCCCCTTGGTACCCAAGTGGCAGTGTGCGGAGGCTGAGAAGCGGAAAAGAATCATAGAAAGTTTGAAGGGCCCCGCCCTTGAAGCCATTAAATTTTTGAGGTCCACGAACCCTGATGCATCTGTTCAGAAGTACCTATATGTACTTGAAGTCAATTTTGGGAGGATTGAGTCAGGGGAGACTTTGATGTGGAAATTCCAAGGTACCAAACAATGGAAGGGGGAAAGTTTGTCTGTGTATGTTACTCACCTAGAAAGAGCTCTGCAGAAAGCTTACCGGAAAGGTGGGGTAGCCTCCAGTGATTTGAACCGTGTGAGATTGGGGCACATATTGCAACATGCCAAGCATTCTAAACTGCAGATCATCCAGTTAAGGCTCCAGGATAGGAGAGGTAACCCACCTGACTACTGTGATTTGATAAAAGAACTCTGGGAGGTAGAAGGTGAAGAAGGAGATTGTAATTATGGAGTGAGTGCAGTCCAAGTGATCATGGCACCAGAAGGCCCTTCCGAAATGGAGACCACTACAAGTGTCCCGCCATGGGCTAAATGGTAGAGGGGAGAGTTGCTGAAGGATGTCAGAAGAGTACAACTGGGTGCGTTTGCTGGGATATCCCCTGCTGACAGACACCCTGGCCCCTGTCAGGACGTGACAGTTATGGGGTTGGGGTGCACCCTCAGGCATCCTCTACTGCGGGTGGCTTCTCGGCTGAGCTCAAGGAATTGACTGCTACCCTAAAGGAACTTTTGAGACATGGTAAACTACCAGCAGAAGTCAGATCAGAATCTCCCATCGATGCTCCAGCATCCCCTGCTACGTTTTCCCCAAGGATGCTCCGAGAGCCTGTCATTAATCACAATTGCCGCAAGGGTGGCCATATGAAGAGGGAATGCCGGTCTCAGATAGACTTAGAGAAAGTGGTGAACCGGTTTCAAGGAGAGCTTCAGAAAATGAGTCAGTGGTTAATGGGTACACGAAATGACCGCAGTGAAGGTTTCGCCTATCCTAACTCAAACCCCTCTGTGGCTAAATCGTCTGTCCAGGCCCCTGCTGTTGTCCCTCCAGATTGGTCCAAAATAGTGGGCCCTTCAATGACGACTACTGTGGATGTGAATGGTATTCCTACTTGGGCTGTGCTTGACAGAGGGTGGCAAGTGACCACTGTATTTCAGGACTGGTATGACAAACACTTATGTGCCATTACAATCCCTGGAAGGCCTACATGTGTGGGGGCTGAGCGACAAGTCTTATCCCTACCTAGGATATGTCCGCCTCTGGTTGTCTTTTCCTGCAACTGTAAGTGGTGTAGAGGAGCAAGTAGAGACACTGGCCCTAGTGTGTCCCCCACCAGACTGTATGATTGTGTTCCCCTTGTTAATTGGAACAAACGCCCACATGTTTGGGAGACTAGCACTACTCTGCCATGAGAAACAAGGACAACTGACTGGATGGGCCCTAAGAATTCCAGCCTTAGTAAAAAGGGCATATGACTTACAACAGAAACCCAAAGAAGAGGACCCAGATGAGCCAGTGGAGATAGTGTGGAAAAAGGAACTTGACTCCTTGGTATTGGCCCCAAACGCCGAGTGCACAATCCATGGAGAAGTCTGCCTAAAGAGAAACTTAAAGAACAAAAGATTAATGTTGGATGCACCAGGTGATGGAAAGTTGACGGAAGGATTATTGGCTAAACCCAGCATCTTGCCTGCCCGTGCCGATGCCTATGCACGATGAGTGATGGTCCAGATTCGAAATGTGTCAGATTGGGAGGTCTGGGTGAACAGAGGGAGCACTCTAGCTACAGTACACTGTGCAGACACTGCAGTATTACCCAATAATAAAGTACTCTGGCCAAAAGGAGAGAGTGACCCCGGACCTATTGACTTTGGTGATTCCCTGCTGCCAGCTGAATGGAAGGCTAGGATTAGCAAGAAACTTGCCCAGAGAGACCAAGTGTTTTTGTTAAAAGAATGGGACGTGGGGTGTGTCCAGGGTGCAGAGCGTCATATACACCTGCATGATGACCAGCCATTTCGAGAGAGATCCCGACACCTCACCCCAGCGGACATAGATGATGTGAGGAGACACCTGCAGGAAATGCTCGCTGCTGGCGTAATACAGGAATCAAGGAGCCCATATGCCTCTCCCATTGTGGTTGTGCATAAGAAGAATGGGTCGGTGAGGATGTGTGTTGATTATCGAACCCTGAACCGATGGACCATCCCAGATCAATGCACCATGCTGCAGAATAAGGGGTGCTAGCTGCACATTCGAGCAGACTTGATAGACCTCTAGGTCTTTATCTGCTGGCAAATTTCGTATGTTCGTACCATGCCCCATATACAAGATTCCCTGGATTGCTTGAATGGGAGCAAATGGTTCTCAGTATTAGATTTTCACAGTGGATATTATCAGATTCTGATGGCCACAGAGGACCATGAGAAAACCACCTTCATCTGCCCTTTGAGGTTCTACGAATTCCTGAGAATGCCACAGGGGATTTTGGGTTCCCTGGCCACCTTTCAGTGACTGATGGAATGTGCGGTGGGAGATATGAACTTATTGGAATGCCTAGTGTACCTAGATGATGTCATTGTGTTCGGACACACATCAGAGGAGCATGAGACCCGACTGTTTAAAGTCCTAGACTGATTGGAAGACTTCGGCCTCAAACTGTCCATTGACAAGTGCCATTTTTTTCAAACCTCCGTGAAGTATGTGGGGCACATAGTATCTGCAGAAGGGATCGAGACCGATCCTAGTAAGGGCGAGTCACTGACTACTTGGCCCCAGCCCCATAACTTGAAAGAACTACAACATTTCCTGGGATTCTGTGGCTACTACTGCAGGTTCATAAAAGACTATTCCAAGGTGATTCGCCCACTCCTGAATCTCACCCAGGGTTACCCCCCCACCAACCATAAATACAAGAAAGGGGCTGTCAAAGAACCCGATAAAGTATACGTTTGAGGCAGTATAGCACAGTGGTCTAAGGCACTGAGCTGCAAATCTGGTGACATCCAGCAGACCAGACCTGGGTTTGAATCCCACAGCTTCCACTTGCATACTATGTGACCCTGAGCAAGTCACTTAACCTCCTTGTGCTCCCAGGTCGCTCCTGTAAAAAAGCTTTCAGCTTAGTGTGCTATACCTGGTTAAACAACTAAATAAAAAAATAAAAAATAATACTGCCGAACAGGTGAACCTTCTGGGCCCCGCTGGACACCTGAATGTGAAGCAGCCTTCCATGAAGTCGTATACCAGCTCACCCATGCCCCCATCCTCGCCTATGCTGACGCTACCAAGCCCTATGTGCTGCATACGGACGCTAGTCTGCAGGGCCCAGGAGCTGTGCTGTATCAAGACCATGAGGATGGTTTGAGACCAGTAGCTTTTGCCAGCAGGAGCTTGACCACATCATTATGAAATTATCCTGTGCACAAGTTTGAGTTCCTTGCCCTAAAATGGGCCATTGTTGACCAGTTTCATGAGTACCTCTATGGGGCAAAGATATTGGTGAAGACCGACAATAACCCATTAACCTATGCACAGACTTCAGCTAAGTTGGACGCCACTGGGCACCGGTGGCTCTCTGCTTTATCAACCTATGATTATGCTGTCGAATACAGGCCAGGACTGAACCATTTTGATGCTGACGCCCTGTCACGAAGGCCAGTCTCCAAGAGTGATTGGGTCAGGTTGTCTGAACCTGATATCCAAGCATTGTGCCAAAAGTTTGATCGAGATGAACAGATGTATACGGACACAGTGGACTGTTTAGTACGTTGCTTGGGCCCTCCTGATACCTGCATACCGGCTGCCTATTGCCATTTCTTTGCTCTATATATTAATGCACTACCTCAATTTGACAATGACAGCATCCAGTGGGCTTAATCCCAAGATCCTATGATTCAGCCAGCACTTGATGCCCTGAATGCGGGAAAAGATGTGTCCCAATTGCGGTCCCCTGACTTGCGAACTACCATATTGTTTAAAGAAGGCCCCAGGTTGAAGTTACACAATCAGTTGTTATACACAGAGACAGTGGATCACAGTAGTTGAGTAGACAAGCAGCAACTGGTCCTGCCCACGGCCTTTAAAGATTTGGTACTAAGGTCCCTCCACAATCACATGGGGCACCTCGGTATTGACAGAACTCTCAACCTGGTACGATCTTGATTCTACTGGCCCAAGATGGAGACCGATGTTGAGCACCATGTAAAGACCTGCAGTCTTTGCCTGCAAAGGAAAGCCATGCCTCAGAGGCTGCCCCCCCTTGTCAATATTACTACCAGCACCCCCATGGAACTGGTCTGCATAGACTTTTTGTGTTTAGAATCTGATCAGCGGAATATTGGCAATGTGTAAGTGGTTACAGATCATTTCACACAGTATGCACAAGCTTTTCCAACTAAAGATCAAAAGGCCTCTACCGTGGCCAAGATGCTAGTGGAAAATTTCTTTGTCCACTATGGTGCCCCCCAGCAGATCCACTCTGACCAAGACAGAGACTTTGAAAGTCAGCTAAATCAAAGAAATGCTCTCTCTGTGGGGGGTTCGGAAGTCAAGAACCACCCTCTATCACCTGCAAGGGGACCCTCAACCAGAATGTATTAACTGCACCCTTCTAGACATGCTGGGCACCCTCAACCCAAAAGACAAGCATAAGTGGAGCCAGCAGATTAGCACCTTGGTACACAAGTACAATTGCACCAAAAATGACGCTACCGGGTTCTCACATACTGTCTCACGTTTAGGAGGGCGGCCCGCCTGCCAGTTGATGTCTGTTTTGGGGTCTCTCCAGATGGGGTCTGAGCTGAAAACTAGCTGCAGTATGTACAGAAACTGAAAGCTCAATTGAACCATGCATATCAACTGGCCCAGACAATGGCCGCTGAAAGAAATCTCACCAACAAAGAGAGGCACGACAAGAAAGTAAAGGCTCAAGAGCTACGGCCTGGAGAACGTGCATTGTTATGCAATTTGAGACTACATGGCAAGCACAAAATTGCTGATAGGTGGCACCATCTTCCTCATGTAGTAGTTGGAAAGCTGAATGATCTACCAGTGTACAAGGTACGCCCAGAGAATAACTCCGGAGCTGTCAAGACCATGCACCGTACCCACTTGCTGCTTATTGGCCAAGTTATTATTGAAGCTGAGCCAGCAGACATTGTCTCTCCTGGGCCAGTGACTCGTGCTGCTGTAAAAAAGAGACAGAGTCAACCTACCCCCGTAGTTACAGAGTTAAGGTTTCCCCCGCAGCAGGCCCAGAATGATAGTGATGGTCAGTCCACCTCTGATGATAATGAGTGTGACAATGCCTATTACCCCTCCTATGAATTGAGTCAGCTGTTTCGAGGTAACCCTATGACTAATTGTGGGGATGAAGCTGGGCTTTCTGGACTGCCTAACTCCCCAGCTTCGTCCTTGGAGCCAATGCTCCCTGAAAGGGAGGTGCAAAGCATCACATCTGAGGTTGCAGACTCTCTGTTTTGTGGAACTGTGTGAATTGCCCAAAGAAGGGGCTGATGGTCTGAGTCTCCCTGGTGACACACCAGAACTTGAACAACAATATGATAGTGCTGACAGCCCCCCTTCAGTGCCACAAAGCCTAATTGTGCCAGAACCTTCTCTAAATGAGCCAAGTGTTGTGGAAACAGAGGCTACAGAGCAAGGAACTGACAGTGCTCCCAGTTTGGACATTCCCATCCATGCAGAGGCACCTCTCACGAATGACGAAAGCTCCAAAGTTAGTGCTGAAAGTACAGAGACTGTGGTTGTTCCCCCCAGAAAGACTGGCTGAGCTGTCAAGCCAGTATTGTGCTTCAGTTATGATTTTCCCGGGAGACCAGTGGATTTGCCTCTCAATGTGGTTCACAAAGGTGTTTATATTTCTCAGAGCTCACTACCCAAACTAAGCTTAATGGCCAATTCCAGGTTGATTGTTCTTCCTTCTCAGTATGGTGCCCCTGCCCCATCCAGCCCCAAGTTAGCTGATGGGGAAGGGCCCCTCCTACACTGTTTAATGTACAGGAAGTTATAACATGAATCAGTATTGTGATGTCACAAGTATGTTAATCATAGTGGAATCAGTATTACTTGTATGAAACATGCATAAGTATTGTCCTTATGGATATAGTATCATGAAGTGTAGTGAATATGTATAGTAACATAGAAACATAGATTTTGACGGCAGATAAGGACCGCTTGGCCCACCCAGTCTGCCCATTTCCCTACCTAATGGATAAGCTGCAGATCCTAGTTAACCAGCAGCCTACTGTAATAAGTTTATGTTAACTGTTGCATGATGGTACAGACTTGATGTGGACACCAAGTTTTCTTCAGGCAGGGAAGGGTGTAACTCCCCTACAAATAGGGGTTCCTGAAAAGTCTTCCTTGAGCTTGCCTAAATACTCACTGCCAGGCTGGTGTTCTGCGTTTTAGCAGTTTAAATGTATTGCCAGAGAGTGCCTGTATAGCCTCTGTGTATTGTCTAAGAGCTGCCTGGATTGCAGTCATAATTAATCTGAGAGGGAGCCCTGTTAGAAGATGTACTTGCTTGCTGATCATTTATTAGAGTAGTAATAATATTGCAGTTTGTTCTAACCTGCCTTCTTTGCAGTATGGACAGTTCTGTTTGTCTCCATCATCTTGGTCCTGGACTTCAGAATGGGCCAATCAATACTTTTGGGACTCTAAAATGGAGCCTGCCTACAGGGGCTTGGTGGGACCAAAACTTGTAGGAATTGTAGTTTTGGGCTTTTGGTGCCTAAAATAACTTGGAGGGAGAGCCCTTGTTGTGACTGACAGATCAGCCAACCGAACCTTTTGGATCTTGGGGAAAGTCCCACACTGCTTGCAGTTTCAGTTAGATCTGAATTGAGAAGTGAAGAAGTAACAGCACGAGATAGTTCGAGCCGCAATCCATAGTGAATTCACATGGGAGAACTGTGGAAAGGCCTGAGTTTGGCCTGCATGCCTACCTGCTGTTCCTGAGAGGGAATTTGTGCTTTTTTTTTCGGACTGAGTCCGAATTTGGAGAGCGAATTAAGCCACTAAATTGTGACCAGGCTTTAACCTGAAGAAGACAGAAGATTTACTGAATGCGATCGTCCTGTCAGGACCTCCAGCTACTTCTGAACTCCAGGATTGTGCAGAGACTCTGTAATTGCGACCGGAGAGCCATTTGCCCGGTACAGTGGCATTTCCTTACATGTTGAATGTGCTGGGTGCTTATAGTGGGTCATGATTTGGTTCCCCACTGTGTGTCTGAACTGTGTTTTGCTTGCTGGAGGCTGTATCCAGCTCTATGGACTGAATCCATATCCATTTCCATTTGCCTGGGCCCTGCTACACTGGCCCAGCCAGAATACCTGCTATGCAGAGAAAGTCATTGACGAGAGACCGGCCTGGGGATCAGCCCCCTGCTCAACGCCTTGAACAGGAACAACACCTCGGTGATTCGTGTGGGCCCTGCGTCTCTGGGCACTCCAACTCAACATACAAAATAGCAAGTAAGCACAACTCCAAGCTCGGACAATTAGGCATTATTAATAAAGATAAAACAACATACCCATTCCGTTTGTTTCCTGTCTCTTGTTTTGCTGTGGAGCCTGCCCATATGGGTATGTTGTTTTATCTTTATTAATAAAGCCTAATTGTCTGAGCTTGGAGTTGTGCTGGCTTGCTATTTTGTATGCTTGTACCGTGAGGTGCCTTGCACACTCTGCATAGCAGCTTGAACTGATTTTGTTGTTTTTTCCCTCCAGCTCAACAGTCTACAGTCTCGATTTCGTCCTGCCTGAGTCTAGTATTGGGTATCGTGAGTAAACATCAGGGTAGCTCCCTGCAACAACAGCTAAATCTAAAAGTGTTGTCATCTGATTGTCTTGTTGCCTTTTCTTTCATGAACTGTTCCCTCCGGCTCCGGATTACAAATAGTGTGTGTTGTGCATGTTGCTTTCTTCCATCACAGGGCCCCAACCAGCTGCAACGTTCCTGGTTTAGCCCACTGTTTTCCTACCTGGGTACCCAGAGTGTATGACTGTGTAGGGACTCTGAACTCATGCATAACTGTCTGATTAATATAGCTTTTAAGCAAATCAACCTGATTACACCCCTCCCTTGTTCAAGTCCACTGAATAAATAAGATTTAACTTTGTTTGCATTTAACCTGACTGTGGTTCCAGTTTGTGCCAAAAGTATTGTACTGTTGCTATTTGCTGTGCTTAACCTTGTTTTACAGGGGGTTCCCAGGGTCAAGCTAGAGGAAACAACCCTGGTGGTAAGCACAAGCAGTGTGGGTAATTGCCTGGTGAATAAGGGTATTTGTGAAAGTAATTATTGTTTATTGTTCAGGCCACTAGAAATGGAAAGAGGGGGGTTATAGTGTTCTGGAAGTCTGTGCCCAGGTTAGTTTGACCACTAACAACCCTGACCTCCCGGTGGAGGCACCCGTTTCATTACCCAGGCCCCTTAACCTGCTACTAGCCAAGCTGGCATAGGTAGTAGCCCCTGGGATAGCATCACCAAGGCGTTACACTAGTGCAGCATAACAGTTGTGATGACATAGCTACTGCAGCATAACAACTCCATTCTAGTTATGGATTTCTATCCATAGCAACATTCTACCATACCCTATATAACAGTTTTTAATCTATTATACTGTGTTCTAGAATGCTATTACTGATAGAAATGCATCCCTCAATTTTTCTTGTGCTGCAGTAGCTACATCATGATGCTGTTGTGCTGCACTTCCTGCATGGCTGTGAAGCTCAAGCTACGACTGCCGTCACTATATGCAATTGTATCGCTTGTTCCCTTTAACTCAGTTTGCAGCATTAACAGTGTATTTTTGTTTTAGCTTGCAGCCCAAGGTAATCAAATGGCAGCCTCGGGGAGAATACAGGGACCTGTGAGTACAGAAGATCCGATGCACAGCTGCTGACTGAACTGATCACTAGTATTGCTCAGATAGTATCCTAGAAACTAGATACCAACAGATTACCTCCCATTTGGCCAGATAGTTGCTGTGGTAGGATAGCACTACTATCTGACCATGGAGTCTACCCTCTAGGATCCAGTGCATGGATCTGACAAACGCTGTGGATTCTGTGGATCCTAGCAACAAACATTGTGGATCCTAGCAACAGATCCAGCTCGGATCCTAACTATCTGACCTAGGATCCCTTGATCTGACCTAGGATCCATCACTATCTGACCTAGGATCCCTGGATCTGATCTAGGCTCTCTGGATCCTAACTAGGATGCATCGCTATCTAACCCTGGATCCTACATCTGTCTTTGGTAGGATTTCTGGTATAATCCTAGGTAGGATACCAGCACTGTCTGACAGATAGTGGTAGGATCCACAAAAGCAGTATCTGAGCAACACTACATGATCATTAGTTTAATAAGCACAGTTTTACTGCTTGCTCCCACATATAGCAACGTTAAAATAAAATTATTTGATCAGTTTATCAATCTGACTCATCTCTATTTTGTTTATACATTATCATACCCTACATAGGATTATGTATGGGTCTCAATATGCAAACAAGGCTGAGTCTGAATCTCAAGGTTGCCATGGCAACCAGGAGACCTGTCCAGCTGCACTCTTGAGGTGACTGGTTGCCACAGCAAACTCTAGATTCAGACACAGCCTTGATGTGTATGGAGAACCATACACTATCCTCTGTATTTCTACTCCTGATCTGCTGGGTAGACCACATTTGCCCGGCCCCCCAGCCCCATCTCCTGCCATCCCCAGGTACTTACCCCAACCTCCAGATTTTCCCATGTTTTGCCCCACAGCAAGTCCCTGTGAGGAGCATATTTTTCCAGAGCAGGAGCAGTATCCAGTATGGAGGTGGTTGCCTGATCAGCAGTAATGGCTTATGAGGGTCCAGTCAACATTAATCCGCTACTGGGTTTTTCACTGTTTTGATTCCCAGGGGACTGCCACCATGCAATGATGTGACATTTGTGCACAGTTGTGCACAGCATGCACTGACATCCACAGTAGTCCTCATCTCCTAAGGCAGCCTCTGCATGTACTACCACCTAGCCTCTGCCAGGAGGTAGCTAAGCAGCAGATGATGGAGTCCCTCCTCCCTGAAAGAGGAGAACTCTCCAGTGGGACATTCATCGTTCCTTCCATCGACCGACTCTCTGCAGCCCGAGCCCAGGTCACTGGAGTAGCAAGTGGACACCTTACTGCTGCGCTGCTTGGCTGGCTAGCTGCAACAGTTTTAAAAATGTTTTAAAATATTCCACTTCTTCCCTGCCCCCTTCATAAGCCCGTGTCCCTCCCAAATCATCAGTGTTGCTGAGAGGGGCACCTTTCCTCGACCAGGAAGATGCACCAGTGACTTCTTCCACAGTCCAGTCAGTGCTGCTTCTTGGTCGACCTATTATGTGGGGGAGGGTGCTCGAGGGCTGGGTTACCCACACCTCCAGGGAGATATGTGTTCTCCTGCATGACATGCTCAAACTCAGGTCGCCTAGGTTACAGCATATAGCCCAGGCTTGCAGCAGTTGTTTTTTTTTAACAGCTTTTTGTCTGCCAGTTTTCCCTCCAGTCTTCAGGTTGGAAAAACCTGGGAACCCCCAGCCCTATCAACCGTTACTGCCACCATTCCACAGATGGAGGCCACCGTGGAGCAAGGCTCAGGAGTGCCTTGACTGTCATTATGATGACTCCAGGGGGTTTCTGTGCTTTATTCTCTCCCTGTTTGTCTCTGCAGCTCTGCCCATCCCACAGTGCAGCATTTCACCATACCTCGGAAGGCCCTTGCACTCACACAGCAGTCCCTGTTTAGAGGAGCATACTTCCTGGCCCATCACAGGGGCTGCTGTTGTGGCGGAACTCAGTGCCACTCCTCCCCTGACTGGGAATGCTGTCGTGTAGCAACCCTACTTCAGCTCAATCAATTTCCTGAACCAGCTCCCGAACTGGGCTGATGCAGCCGCCTCCGGGGGGGGGTGGGCAGCAACACTCCACTACAATACTGCCACCTGGGTGACTACAGGTAGCAGTGAAAGCTGAAAGTGCCAGCGTGTGCAGGTGGGTATGTCTGAAGCCAGGTTGTGGTGGCAGGCACACTTAGCGTGGGTTGCTTCCATGGCAACCAGTCATGTTCCAGCCACGAGGGAAAGGGAGTAAGGGGTAAAAAAATTAAAATGAATCACTGCTGACACAGCATGATGATCTGCAGGGCCTACACCCACTGACAGCTGACTGGATTAGCATCTTGGTCCCTAGGATTCCCCATCATCTCAGGAAGGGGTGGCCTCACCGTAGGGGGTAAGCCACGGTCTCTCAGTTGGGCTGGTTGATGGAGTGACGAGGCTGGAAGGACTTGGCTGAGGTCAGAATGGGGTACATCCATGGAGCACTGGCCAGAGGAGCCATGAAAGGATTAAAAAAGAAAAACTGTGCCAGTACACTAGCGCTAGGCCATCGGGCACTCCTGCAGCAGTTTTTAAAAGCTATTAAATGGAGCAGAACAGAAGGTTGCCCCCCCAGCCCCAGAAAGCACGAGAGTTTTGCATTTTTATGAAGCCACTTTAGCAAAGGCACCATCTCCAGCAGACTTCCACTTTGCTGTAGGCATCAGCAGTAGCTGTTCCCTGGAAGATCTGAGAGAGTGGGACAGAAAGGGTCGTGCCTGAAAATAGTCATTTTATGGCTAGTGCACCTACCCAGTTAACAAAAGCTAAATAAATAAATAAATAAAGACCAAAAGTTTGAAGATAAGGTGAGGACAGTCTTTTTATGGTCATATACATCAAGGGTAACACCAAGTTTCACTGACTCCCCCAACCCAACACATAGATTTGTTTTGATCAGAGTGAGGGACTGGGGTCACATTGCAAGCTTCCATTTGCCCCAGTTATGTGCTGCTGTTGCCCTCATATTCATATGTGCTGTTTGACTTACACATGTGAAGGCTGCGGAGGACAGGCCAGGTTTCTATGTGGTTCATGTAGATACAGCGTAGTTCTGTGAACATCCGTGGTGCAGGGTGCCAGCATCTAACCTCGGTATCAGCTCCTTGTTCGAGTAATTTCTTTTCTTCTGCTCTTGAGACATTTGATTCTCACTACCGAGCTACCACGATACAGATGTGATGAGGGTGGGGGATCACACAAACCCTCCCAAGCCACGTATTGTGAGACGTTGTGCTCCCAATCTAGCTCAGACACAAAAAAATAAAGCAGGGTGCTGAATCGGACTGTGAGCACAAATAAAAGGGTTAAATTATTGTACATGGAAAATATAATGGCCTGAATTTTCATATGTGTGGACGTAGCACTTCCAGAAGTTTTACTGCTGCAGCTGCATTCTTGTAAATGCATCAAAATGTGGGGTGTTTTTTTTTTTTTTTGCCTTTTTTTAACTGACATTTTTTTCCACCCCTTCCTCCCTGGTGGACCCAGCCCCATCCCCCAGTGTCCCTGCCACTTACCCGCAGGGATCTCCCAACCTCAGAAGACTGCCTCGTCATGGTGGGGACCAGCTGAGCTGGTACCAATCCTCAGCATTCTCCAGGGCCATGGAGGTGGAGGGTCCCTGGGTGTCCCTACGTAGGACAGTGGCTGAAGTTGGGGCCTGAGTATGCTGGTGATTCATGGTGTACAAACCTTTTTCCCATGTAAGCCCCACCCACAGGACATTAGCATGCTAGGAGGCCCTAGCATGTGGATGTAATGTGTACCTCCATGAGTCCCAGCCAACATCCCCTCCAGCGTCCGCTGCCCAACTGCACTGCCACCAGTGGTCACCCAGGGGGCAGTCTTGCACCCCCAAGCAGCAGCCCTCCCTCCCCAGAGGTGACCGTCCTCTGGGACGCTTGATCTCCTGCCCCCAGCCGGCCCCAGTGACTCGAGTTTGTCCCCAAACTCAGAAGGCTGGCATTGCAAGTGGTAGTGCTACTACAGTGCTGATGGAACAGCTACACATCAGAGTGCTTGAGTGCTTTTTTTCTGAACATTCTGACCCATTTATTGCTGCTTTGCTTAATTTATGGCAAAAGAAGATACATCCATTACTCGTGTGACACATTCAGCAATTTAGGTGTACAACCCATGATACCCGAACAAGAAGTTAGACCACGTTTCCTGTGGTCTGTCAGTCTTTTTGCAAGTACCACAAGTGCAGCCCAATCGTGCTGCAACTGTTTGAAAGTCCACATCAGAATCTTTTTTGTTTACAGTTTATTTACCCAGGATAGCCCAGCCCATTCTCAATGTCTGCATCTGGCCCTCCACAGAAATGACCGCTTTGTTGCACCACCCAGCCTCTGCTAATTGGCAACCAAGCAGCAGTACTTGCTGTTCCCCCTCTCCCCATGTACCCCTCTCCTGAAGGAGAGCTGTCTGTGAACCCTCAATCCTCCCAAACCTGAGTCCCCGGTGTCTGCTTAGTTTTTTCATAAAACCTCTCTGTTTTACTTACAATTAGTGTGTTCGGACTTACATTAGAGTCTGAACTGGGGGATTAGCCTGACACTTTGCTTTGCAAGTATGGGGTTAGAGTAAAGCAGCAAAGACTTGGGTTTCTGTTAATGGATCTGGGACCCAGGGTGTTTCCTGTATTGCAGGGCTTTGGCTGTGATTCAGTGGGGCACTAGGTAACAATCACCCCTCCCCCCCCACCACCGATCAGTACTTAAGCTGCAAATGCACAAGCGACACTGACTTTGTTGCTCACAACCGTGTGGCTGCCAGTTTGTCTTCCCAACCTCCTGCTTTCCTCCTACATGCTTTGCCACTCCTTATTTGCTGCTGCGGTAATCAGTGTTAGTTCAGTGAGCAGTGACGAAGTGCAGGTTACTAGGGTATTCCAAGAAATGGCTAGCTGTAGGTGCCAGGTTTGGAGAAGTGTACCAGCAAGTGTGGTTTGAGAGATTGGTGAGAGAATAAGAGTCGGAACGGGGAGAAAGGTTATTCCACAGGGTTAGAAGGCAGGTAGAGAAGGCATACTGACCTGTATTCGAGCTGCAGTGAGGAGGGAAATGGAAGGAAAGAGTATCAGAAGAGCAGAGAGAGTAGCGAGTGGGATGGAGCTTAGTGGCAGAGCTTTTTATACATGGTATACTTTTTATACATGGACATGATAAAAACTTTCAAGTACCTCAAGGGAATTAACAAAGTCCAAGAGGGTAGTATCTTTCAGAAAAAAAGATGTGCAAGAACAAAGGGGCACAATTTGAAGACAGAGGGGAGGACGGCTCAGGGGTAGTATGGGGAGTATTTTTTCACAGAGAGGGTGGTGGACACATGGGACGCCTTCCTGAGGAGGTCGTGGGGTCAAAAACAGTGAGGAAATTCAAGAATGCATGCGACAGACATAAGGCAATTCTGGTGGGAGGTAGGAAGAAGTAGGCTGTTGGTTAACTAGGATCTGCAGCTTATCCAATAGGTAGAAAAATGGGCAGACTAGGTGGGTCAAGCGGTCCTTATCTGTCATCAAAGTTTATGATTCTAGCTGGCCCAGTGGCCCTGAGGGTTGAGGCGCTGGACGCCACACCTTGCGTCATGCCGGCGACCCTAGTTTGGGAGCAAGCTTGGGCGCCGTTGGTCAGCAGGGGAGGGATTGGATCAAGGGCCTGGTGGACTGGTCGCCTGTCCCGGGGGAGGGCACTTGGATGTCTGGAGCTCCAGCGACCCCTGGTGGAGACCAGGGGAAGCCACAGTAGCTTGGGCAGCACGTTACAGCATGCCCGATGCTGGCGGGGTTGCCATGAGATAAGCGTCGGGGTGCATGCAAGGGAGGGTGGGGAAGGGCAGAAAATGGAAAAACTCAGCTTGTGGGGATAGGCAACGGCACATCTCCACCATGCCCAGTGCTGGATCTGAGTGGGCCATGCCTCATCACTCCTCCACCCAGGCCCCGCCCATCTGCCAGAGTCTGTATTTCTAAGGAGCCCAAGTAAGTGGTCGGGCTACCCTCCCCGAGTGGGTTAAGCGGGGGCAGCTGGCAGTGGGGGCGGGAGAGAAGGGCACTAGACCACAGCAGATCTCAGGTGGGCAGGCAGAAAGGAGAAGATGCCTGAGAGAGTTCTCCCAAGCTGTGTCAGGAGTGAAAAGGAGTTGGGGAAAAAAAAAAAGTCTATGTTTCTGTGTCATTGTGGGTAGTGAAATTGAGGTTTTGGTTAGAGATACTTGAATTGTGGTACCAGTTCAAGTGTGTCACCAGTACCATCCAGAGCCCAGAAGACTATTTTTTTTTTCTGACATATTCATTATGCTCCCCTGTCTCTCCGGCTGGCCCGTGGTCCCATGTCAGGATCCTGCACAGCCCCAACCCCATCACCCGCCAACTCTCGGGGCTCACCTTCTCCTGGCCATTGCTGATGGTATCCCCTCCCCATGATGGAGTCTGCTGGGCTGTGCCAGGCCCCTCAGGATTGGGCAGGTCACTTGGTGGCTGGAAGAATGCCCAAATCGACAGGTGCAGGGTCTGTGGCCATGCAAGGCCATCATGCTGTGGCTGCTGGGACATTTCTGCTTTTTCTCCCACCCTGTGGGGACATCAACTGAGAATGGAACATGCGCCTGTCGTACATCTTGTCCGAGCCAGCCAATCAGCATCTCCCCTTACCACAGAAACTGCTTCAGCCTACATTGCTACCCGTGGTCACCCAAGTAGCAGTAATACAGTAGAGAGTCCAGTCCTCTTCCCAGAGGAGAAGAGCATCCTGTGGGATTCTCAGTCCTCCTCTCTGGCTGGCTCTCAATGACTGGGGCTCGTTCCTGAACCTGGATCACCAGCACCGCACATGGTAGCAGTACAGCTGTGCTGGAGGGCTGGCTGCAGACTGGGCATGTTGAAGCTGCGCTGAAGTTCCTTTCTGAGAACAGATGCTCCAGGGAACCACAATGGTTTGAGTTAGCTCACTAACTCCTGGGAAAACAAAAGAAACAACACTCGCATAATGACAAGAAAAAGGCACTAACAGTAAGTATAATATGTAAATATCTTTATTCAAAAATCTGGTAAAAACTGTGCATCACTGGGGCCAGCCCAGTAGTGTGGAGGACTAAGGAGCTGGGCACCTTACATCCCGCCGCACCTGCAGCCCAGGTTCGAGAATGGACCTGGCTTGCTTAGAGGCTGGCCGGGGAAGGAGGAGTGGTCTTCCATAGGACAGCTCTCCTCACTTGGAGAGGGGAAACTGCCCATCCTGCGGCTTGCCTGCCACCTAGAAGAATCTAGGTGGCAGCACTGTGGGATGGACAGGGGAAGGGACTCAATGTTCAGACACAAGGGACATCACCACAGGGGTGGAGCACACACAAAGCATCATTACATGCACGTGGGCCCTACTGCGGAGACAAATTGGAGGAAAAACCTTTCTGACCACAGCACAGTCATAGCCTGGTCTCTCACTGGCCCTGTGCTGACAGCTGGGCCCCTCCAACCACGGTCCTATGGTATGACCCACTGGAGATGGTAAGTTCCAGAGAATTCAGGTGACGGGGCCAGGAAGACCAGTCCTGGTTTGGGGCCAGTCGGAGAAGCTGAGGACATAAACAGCTTTGTGGAAAAAAAAAATTGTGCATCACAGCAAAACAAGTGCAGTAGCCCTGGGAGATCAAGGGATGGAGTATCCTACCACTGGCTAGACAAAACAAGTGGCGATAAATTCATATATGACTCAGAGCTCCAAGTATAGCTGCTGTCTCTTTCTAAAGTAGTAGGTGGCCTAGATTAGGACAGCAATGAGTAAATGTGCAGGTGGGTAGTTTGAAATACTGATTCTCTGAGAAAGAAAGGGTTGCAACATGTTTGCGCACATTTCTTTATAATTTACGGGGATTTCAATTGGCTACAAATTCTCACTGCTGTGGCCCCCATACTGCTGCCTGCAGTGACTCATTCTGGGGGCGGGCACATCTGCAAGCTTCCCTTGTCACCGAGCCATATTCTTTCAAAGCTTTTTCATTAGTCAGCAATGTGTGCCTAGCTCTGAACAAGACTAACTGTCTGGCAGATGATGAACTTATGCAGAATGGACTGCGCTGTTGGCACTAAGATTCAGCAGAATAGCCTTCTGAGATTTAAAGCAGCAGTGCAACAAAAACTGCAAAAAAATGTTTAAAATACTTTTTTTTTTCACTATAAAAGGTTCCAGACATCTTCCAGTGTTATTTGGCAGTATAATTTTCTAGTTCTACCAAAAAGTTAATATTTTATAAATGTTTTCATTTAGTTTTTTCTCAAGAAAAAAAAAGATGGGCACCGTATTCAGCTTAGAAATACCATTGTAGACAGGGCAAGGGTTAGACTCAAGAAAATAAAAAAATTGATGCTCAGGATAGGAGAAGGTGCTAAGCAAAGTAACTCTGACGGATATGATAATGTTTTTATTTACTGTAGCTGGAACTAGCTTTTTGGGAAAAAAACATTTTTCGTTACATAGCAGCTTTAATAGTCAGAATCAGGATGAGGACCTCAGTGGTCCAGCCATAGATTCATTGGCCCCCTCCCGTCCCTTGGTCGTGTATGAAAAGAATCATTGTCTGTTCTCATACAAGAGAATTCTTTATAGCATTGCTGCTTCTTTAATGCACTAAAGATAGAAACACGTTTCTGCACTTCATCATTCTCAGCCTATACTCAAGACCCCTAGAATTTTTGGGGTCTATGTCAGTTCACTCCTGCTATTTCGCGCCTGGTCAACTTGCTACTGACGACCTACTCCCGTGGCAGTTCACTCCTGCCATTCTTCCTCCCCGACAACCCAACCCACTGCCGCTCCTGCTACTGTTTAAAAATTGTAAAAAAGCTTTGTTAAGTAAACATCTGCAGTTTTTGCAAAGAACTGCAATGAATGAACGAACTGCAATGAACTTCAATGAACTACAGCTGTTACAATGTTCTCTTATTAATAGTGACGGCAATTGATTCTGTTGCTGCAGCTACTTTGCTCCAATCATCATTACCTGTCAGTAACCAGTATACCAGTTAAAGCAGCACAGTATTGTATAAAGCTGCATACTGTTAGGAAGCCTTGGTTTGGTCTTTATTGACTCTGTAGTGATCATGGCGAAGTTCCTTCTATCAGAGCACAATAAGAAGAGGCCCGTGGACTCTAACAACTACATTTATACCCACCATAAGCGTGAGTACAACGGCAAGGCGATTTGGCAGTGTGAGCAAGCGGTAAGGAAAGACAAAGCATGCAATGCTAGGGTTCACACTAAGAGTTATGATATCCCGTAATAATTGCCACATTTAGTGAGCACACCCATGCCACAGACCCCGCAGCAGTGGAGAGAGGGGAGGCAATGAATCGTGCTAAGGGCTGTGCAGTAAGTACTCAGGACAGCACGGTGCTGGTTCCGTTACACTCAAAAGAAAATGTGTCATTGGCAGCACAGGGCACAATGGTGGATAAAAACATCAAGCGCACAATACAGCGTGTGCATGGTGCACCACCCAACCTCAGGGACTTAACAAGTCTAGCTATCCCCGAGTATTACAGAACCTTTAAATGCAGAGCTGGCACAAAAGTAAAATTCCTTCTGTATGATAGTGGGCCTGGGCAAGACAGAATCTTGGGTGTTTGGCACAGAAGCAAATCTACAATTCCCTCCAGCAATGTCATCATTGGTTTGCTGATGGCACCTTCAGTGTGGCACTCCCCTTATTTCATCAGATGTATGTGATCATCAGGGGACACTTTGGTAGCATGCACCCTGCCATTTTTGGCCTTTTGCCAGGAAAATGTAGGGAGCCATATGGGAGGCTGCTAGCGGCTCTGTAAGAAATAAATCCCAGACTGGATCCTGCAGTCATTATGACAGATTACAAAAAAGAAACCCTACAAGCATTCAAAACAGTGTCTCCAAATGCAAGACAGGTGGGGTGCTTTGTCCACTTTGTGCAATGAATCTATAGAAAGATTCAGATAGAGGGACTTGGGCAAAGATATGCGCAGGATAGTGAGTTTGCCATTAAATGTTGCTATCTGCCTTCGCTTGCATTCTGTCCTCCAGATCAGGCAGTGGCTTGTTTTGAGGACATCGCTGATGAGTCTCTGAATGTGTTCCCAACAGAACTGGGGCCCATTATTGATTGTTTTGAGGACACCTGGGTCGGGAGGAGGAACAGACGTGGCACCAGGCGCAGAGCCTCCCCCCCCAGTTTCCAATACCCCTCTGGAATCACAATGACACTGTAAAGGAGAAAAGATCAAAAATGAACAATGCTGTGGAGGTATTCCACAGGGGAATGCAGTCTATCCTGTCCATGTCACATTTAATGTATATTCCCCACGTCTGGTGCTCATGCACAAATCCAAGAGCTACACTGCCAGTTTCCATAGCAATCACATGACTTGTTCCCATGGTGACCTTCCTTGTTTCCAGGAACCAAATCACATGACTCATTCACATGGTGACCATCCTTGTTTCCAGGGCACCACATCACATGGTTCTTTCTGATCGTGAACTTCCTAGTTTCCATGGCTCCACTGAATGGTGAAAGGTAAGAAAAAGTTGTCATTGCTATCTTAACGTTAATGCCATTACTAAAAATGATTTGTGCTACTTTTGAAGTGCAATTTTTATTTTAAATGCCATTACTGACATGCCTCAGAATAAAATGTGCTAGTTTGCAATGTACGTACCTTTGATTTGTACAAATGTGTTGCAAGAGCGAGCAGCTTGATTTTAAAGATAGAATTGTGCTGCTGCAGCGGGAGCAGGAGTGAATTGATGTGGAGCAGGTAGGGGAGGGAGTGAAATATACAGGAATGAGTTGTCGGGAGGGTGTTTTCTGGGAGTGAATTGTCGAGAGCAAATTGACGGGCTTCCAGAATTTTGCAATTTCATGGCTGTGTAATTTTTCATAGAGCTTACATCCTGCAGCAGAGCATATGTAGTGCCACAGAATTCATTGCTCTTGGTGATTTCTCATTAAAAAAATACAGTTTCAGCCAGTCCGATAGTGTGGAGGGCTGAGGCAGCGTTGTCTTACCTCCTGCCACACTGGCAACTGAGCGAGTCATCGGGGGCTGGCCGGGGTGGGAGAGGATTGAACGTCTGGGGAACAGTGGCCAGCATTTGCCTGACACCTAGCGGAGGCTGGGTGTTGGCACGGAGGTAGAGCAGCCGGCAGGCACGCTATGTGTGGATGCATGCGTGGCACACCCATGTCAGCACTGCACACTCTGCCCCATAAAGAAAAGTGAAAAATTGGCTGCCAGGTCGAGCGGCTTGATGGCCATCCATCTATACACACCGTCTCCGGATGCACCACCTGTACTGGATCCAGTCCTGGTGGGGAGCTGGGGGCTCCTCGCTACCCCACCATGGGGGGGTAAGCCGTGGGAGCAGCAAGGGGGCGGCCCGGGGAGACGGGTGCAGACAGACGGTGGACGGAGATGCTTGGTAGATTAGGAGCCGACCGGGGCCATGGGGAGAAAAACGTATGTTAAAAAAAAAAGTACAGTTTTTCCATACTGCCCTGGCTACCTTCCCTTCCTTGGTTGCCCCAAAGCCCCTCCTCCATGCTTAGCATGTGAAGTTGTGACTGATATCACGCCAAATCTTAGCCAAACCCATGACTGCCTCCTGCCACAGAAATGAATAATTCACCACCTCGGCCAGCTGCTGTCTGAATGACAAGAGACGAGCACGTATGGATTGTACAAATAGCTGCTTATGCAGTACACGCATGCTCTGTACCTGTCATTCAGATGGCAGCTGTCCAAGGTGATGAGAGGAGGCTCTGTGCTGGTCATCTTTCAATGCTCTTCCCACTGTGTAATAAGGATTGGGGTGGAGGGGTATCACTAGACTACCAGAGTACTTGTAACTGCTGTCACGGGGATCAGGGCAGGAGGGGGGGGGGTGTCCTTACATTACCTGGTACCAGAGGGGTTGGGCCATGCACCACTATGAGCATAGATAAAAACAGGGTTTTGGAAGCAGTAAATATTGCTACTGTGGCAGCCTTTTAGCAACTCCAAAATTCTCTCAGTACACCACTGCACCCTGTATGCAAGAGGGTTCCCTCGTTTGCATGGGTGCAGTGGTGTATTTAGTGCAGTTGTGCAATGCACTGTGCACTACACCATGGGGTCTTTAGATTATTGGTTAAACATGGTGTTATTTCAGTTAGTGCCATACTAACCTTTTGAATCTCAGGACTGACTTCTGTTCTGACGAAGTCTTCAGCATGACTTGCAGAAGGTTTTGCATGCCAATGATATGTTGCATTGAGACTGCAGATTTTGAGTTGGTGTGCTTTGGAGAGATGCACAAAAAACTCACATGCAATTCTATTTCTTAGTTGTAAACAGAAGCACAGACAGATGGACAGGATGTGAAATCTGCAAAGGACAGAGGGGCACCTTTAACTATGGGAACATTCTCATCAATGACTCGGTATCCTTTTTTAACCTCTAAAGCCTCTGAAAGATCACTGGACATATGAAATATTGGTTATTTTATTTTTTACTGGTATCATCTTCTAGCAACAGAAACAGTGTGGGTGGGCGTGGACATGCACCGCATTCTGAAGGCAGTCTCCATACTGCAGAGAGCCAGCAAAGGGGGTGGACACTATGCAACCCTAAATACTGCACTAGGGGCTATATGCCCCCTCCACCCAGTCACACAAGTCCATTCTGGGTCCAGTCAGCCCCCTCTACCAGCCCCCAGCCCTAGGTGCCTCCACAGTGGGCTGGGGGCAGCAATGACACCAGCTGGCACCAGTTCCAGAACTGAAACCTTTTAAAGGCAGGCCAATGGGGATACAGCAGTTCTTGGAGGACTTCCGTATGCTGTCATACCCTGCCTAGGCAAGGATCCACTGACAACCCATCACAGATATCCCATTGAATGCCTGTAATCTGGAACAACACTGCCCACTCCTGCCACTTCCTGCCCCAACTTGTAACCTTGCACTAGTGGAGTGCGGTGGAGGGGGGGCCGCAGATGCCATCCACTGTATACCAGAGAATATTCCAGCCACCTATGTGGATCAGGTCCTTAACTCCTAATTATTTCTACCCCAGCATTTACGAAACAGGTTTGTTTCAAAAAGTAGTAACATATAAATTTATAGTGACACGATTCATTAATTTTATGTACCAGAGTGTTCAGTTTACCTGTTTTTAACAGGAGGAACCCTGCACTAAGAATACATTACATCATAATGTTGCCCATGGAACACGGTGGCCCTGAGAGACATCAGTGATGTCACAGTTTAGGGTCACATATCAAACATTTTGTTTTTCAAATACATATTGGCAGAGAAAATAACATAAAGTCCATTCTTTTATTTCTGTAGATCATTAAAAACATAACATACCTCACCCAAACATAAACTGAGTTTTTATTCCATGCAGCCAAAGGCAAACTCAGTCTGAACTGGTTTCGCTCTGCACTGTACTGCTCTGCTAAGCTAGCTGATTCTTCAACAAGTCAATAATTGTATGATTGATGAAATGCTTTTGTACTGTATATGAAAAGCATTAAAAATATATTTTTTTAAATTCTTTGGTAAGCAGGTAAGGCCCACTAGGCAAACAATGCCTGTTTTCAGGGGCAGCCTGGGAGAAGTCGGGAGGTTAAGCGACTTGCTCAGGGTCACACAGTATTCAAGTGGAGGTTGTGGGGAATCAACTCAGGTTTGTTGGATGTACCAAGTTCATTCACAGCTTGTTCCTCTAACCTCTAGGCTATACTGCCAGCCCCTTATATAAGCAGGGGAAATTCCCAGGAAAATCCCAATATCTTCCCCGTTCCAGGAAGACGGTAGATAAGAAAGTACTGTCACTGTTTAAATTATACGGGTATATGTTTAGAACAAATGTTGTCGTACTGTACCGCAGGATAAGCAAGCACTGTACAGTCCCAATGATGTTGGACTGCATGTTTTTATAATGTAAATGTGGTATGAACAAGGGCACGGGGAGACTGATGAAATTGGAGGGGGGGGCTGAACAGTACTCTATACTGTGGGAATGACTGTACCAGAGGGTACGGTTGTTTACTTATTTGGGCTGGTGGGTAGGGCAGAGAGCCGCAGAATCGCCGCAGACTGTGGCTACTGCATGAATAGCTCATCTCCCAAGGTGGGCAGGCTGGATTGCGGTGGAGCCCCGCTCCTATACAGATGCCCCCTCTCACGAGGGAGGCAGGCTGGATCGCTGCCAAGTGTGGCTCCTCTAAGGATGCCCCCCCCTCTCTCAAGGGGTGGGCTGGATTGCTGCCGAGTGCAGCTTCTATCACTACTCCTGCAGGGAGACTGGGATGGTCCACCTTGGTTTGGCCTCTGGCACCCACCTCTGTCCCTCATCGTGTCTCCTCTATGCTCAATGCCAACTGGTTGGTTCCCTGCCACTCCTGCGAGGACCAGCATGGCCCCCTTGGTGACCAGCAGCTGGGAGGACACTGGCACCCACCACTGTCCCTCATGGCTCCTCTGTCCCTTGATGCCAACTCCTCACTGTCCCTCAGTGTGGTGCTCCTCTGACTACCAACTGCACTGAAATCAATAGGGCCCTTTCATTTCAGTTGTTTTTCTTTAAGTCATAACTTTTTTGGTTTTTAATATTTTACCTACTTTTTTCTGCACAGAGCTTTTTTTTTACCACCACCTGTGTTAACTCTATGGGTATCAACTTTCAAATCCCACCCCTCACCCCCAAAATGGGTGCTTGTGCTGGATGCCGACGTATGCCACAAACACCCAGTTTTACTAGCTGGAATGGTCTGGCACACCAGGAAGAGAGAAGGAATTCGACAGCCAGCTCCTCAGAGAAAAATTTCGATCTCTTCCTCTCCTTAATGCTGCAACTTAGTAATTCTGCCAATAGGATAGTTTACCTCCTATAGAGGTAAGTTGAAAGAGGGAGCTTTGCGGATTAAAAAAAAACATGACTATTGCTTTTTAAAGGGTTATTTTAAAAAAAGTTGGCATAATCTGTTAAGTTTATTTCTGATTGGAGCACCTCTTCTGATATAATGTAACCCCCCCCTCGAATTTTGGGGGGCTTACCTTACGTATTTCTTTGGGCTCCACTGATGGCCACTGCCTGGCAGACATCCAGCAAGCAGAGCTAAATCCATGGCTGTTGATGTTATGCTGTTGTTCTGCATGTGTGCATACCTCCATGCCACCGCGCTAGTGCTTTAAGGGATTCCGCTTGTGCATAGTGTAAACAGCCTGGGCTGGGTCTGAGTAAATCACGGCTTGTGATCAGCCAGGCATAGCTCCCATCTGCTGTATTATGCAATCGCTAGCAGTACAGAGAGAACCCTATAAGAATCTGTAGCTGTTTGTCACTAAAACTTTACTGTTGGTAAAATAAATTGTTTATGATGCCAGTAATGGATTTCCTGATGGGAGCCGCCATCATTGGTCTTGGACTCCTGCTTTGGACTAGTCGGAACCAAGAGGTCCTCGAGGGGTCCTAATTATGGTGCCTTGTGGGAGAAACTGTGAACTTTCAGGTTGGTGCCTAAAAGGACCAATTTGAGTGCCGGACCAGTGATTGACCGCTCCCCCAGCCAACTGGAATACAGGAAAACCGGACAAGTCCAAGAACCTTTTTCAAACTGAGGTCATTGCAGCTTGAGCTTCTGAACCAAGAGGAGCCTGTGTTGCTCTGTGTCCATTCACAGGGAGAAGTATGTATTGCCTCCTGTGAGCTCACCTTTGGTCCAAAAGAGGATCGATTGACTGGGACTGCCAGTTAAGCAGCCTAAGAAGGTTCTTCAATAGGAAACTGAATAAACACCGGCCATTTACCGAGAAGGAGAAAGTTTGCTGTTTTCTTCAGCCACTGAGACTGTAGCCTACCGCATGTGGGGAAACATTGATCCTGGGACTCCGGTGCCAAATCAGGAGCCACGCCAGTGCAGGAAAGACTTTTGTTAAAGCCCAGCTGGAGGGTTCACCAGCACACAGCCTAAAACTTTAAAAGACATTTTTATTCCAGCCTGGGCCTATGCCATCCCTGGCCCAGCCAGATTGTTCCTGTACCACCAGCAGCACCATCCTGGCAAGAGACCGGTTTCGGGGAGTCAGCCACTGCATAGCAGCTACTTGCAGGTTGTGGCCACCTACAGGGAAAGGCCGTGAAGTGAGAGAGAGTGTCATGTCGGCCCTGTTTTCCGCCATCAGCTTTAGCCAGTAGCAGGTCTTCATGTCACCACTGCCATGTTCCATCTTCTGGGTACAGTGAGTAAAACCAGGGTAGGTCCCTGCCACTAGCCACTAATTATCTATGATACCATCTGATTTTGTCTGCCAGTTAAAGTGTTTAAATAGACTGAGCCATCCGGCCATGGATACAATTGATTCTGAGTTTTCTCCAAGTGTGTTGCATGTGTTTTATCACCTTATTCCAACAAGGGCCCTAACCCAGCTGCAACACGGGCCAACCCACGGCACTGCTCAGGTATGCCTGTTTCCACTCTGGGTACCCAGTAGTTGCTATAACTGTATGAATACAGGGACTGATTAACTCAAAGCAATATAAAGCTGCATATTGCAATTACCTTAATGCTCATTTTGATTCTCGCCCTTTCCTTGTTACTTCCCCTAAATAAACCTGTTTTACTGTTTCAAGTTTAACCTGAGCCATAAGCATATTATTACTTGGTTTACAGTGATAAAGTATATGCTAAGTATTCTTAAAGTGCATGGCTGTATTGAAACTGTCTTTTACAGGGGAATACAGGGTGCTAGCCAGAGATCCACACCCTCTTGGTAAGTGGGTGGGTGTGAGCATATCATTAATGTTGAAACTGATTTGTAGCCTAACTGTTAAGCACTGCAATTGCCCAGCTAAGCATATGAGGTCACTAGGCAGGATTGTGGGTGGTATTAGCTTCCCTGAGGGCTGTACTTATTGTGATAGTTACCCACTTAAGCACTACTTTGGGTGGAGGCACCATAATTGTAGTACAGCTACTGGTAGGGATACCCCAGTACCAGTTAGTCATGAACCCAGGTCCCTCAACCTGCATTCAGGCACACAGGCAGGGGTAGTAGCCCTTGGTATAATGGTGCCAGGTTACAAACATGGCAGCACCACTGGGATTAGGGCCTTCTAGTGGCCAAAATACAAAACTGCAATTTCTCTTTTTGTGAGTACTGATATTAAAATGGAGGACGAGGCTGGACTTAGACTTGGGATCCCTGCGCATGAGATGACTGTCCATCGATTATTGGGATGGTGTGAAGCTGAGGAAGTTGATCCCCAAAAGGCTTTGCTATTGTTAGATATCCTTTTATGTACCAACAAGGCTGCTATAGAAGAGGTGGTAAATCAAGTCAAATGTTTTAGGTAAAGCCTCCGTAAAAGGGTGAATTGCTAATCTGATTGCTCAAAATGTGATGGCCCTAGTGGCACCATTGTAGATACTAAGAGGGTACCTGATATCATTAGCCCCAAGGCGTCTCAGGTGGGTTGGAGAGTGGTTGTCATGAACCCACTCCAGAAGGTCAAGTTCACTGAGCTCACAGTACCCACCCCAAGTGCAGTCTGTGACAGGGAGGGGAAAAACGGGGGATACCTCCTTCAAGTCCCTCTAGAGTGCTCGCTAGCTTCACAACTGAACACTCACCACGAAGTCCCAAGGTTCCCTCTTTACCTTGGATAAGGGCACAATACCAGTCTTGAGTCTTGCAGCCAAATGAGAACTCCTTCTTGGTTGTTACACAGAGGGAAAGATCCAGGCATTATACGACCTCTTCAGAGTAGCGTTGTAACCCTGATTCTGCCTTTGCCCACATGGCGTGCAACAACCTGGATCAAATCCCTACAGACCCTTTTGCAACTTTCGTATTCTCCCTATCTTTATCCCAATTTTCTGTTACAGACCTTTGTTCGATCTGGCAGCCTGTGGTGGCAAACCTTTTGGCAATAACAGTTTGTCTCAGATTATTAATAACTGCTCCACAATTCACACACAAATATGAAAATCTTGCTCAGGCAGATTTCTTAAAAACAAATGTTTTTACTAAAAATACTTAATTAAGAAACATGTAGTTACAACTAAAATATGCACTGATTTGGTCACAGGATACCAGAAAATAAAAAAAATGGAAAAATATACATGAAGAAACTCCTTAAAACTGTTAGCTAAGTTCTACCTTGGTTATGCAGATTTCAAAGTCCAGAGAATTGCCGGTTTGCAAAATGTGTCAGTCTTTCTGTAGCAGCCTTTGGTTCTTAGTCTCTGTGCTTGTGATCAGGAGAGAGTCCAGATGAAAAGTGTCCCACGTGCCCTGAGCTGAGAGTTTTAAATACCTCTTGTAACATGGCATAGAAAAGCATAGTGAAATGGAGATCAGACATTGGTTGAAATGCATCAGGCGATGCAAAAGGAGCAGTGATTAACCCAGCAGTAGAGCCTGCTGGCGCCCTACCAGAAGCAGCCACATGGTGCAGCACTGGGACGACAATTAGCAGCCGGCAGATACAATGGTACTGTAGAGCCCGGTCGGCATCGGGATTGCGCAAAACGAAAAGTAAGACAGAAAGAAGTAGCAGGAGCTGTGATGTCTGTTTCTCTGTCACAGTGTGTGTGCCTGTGGGGGGGTGGGGGCGGCGTATAGCAACATAGTGCAGTGAACAGAATGAGAACCTCACATAGCGAAACACCGAATGAGTAGAGAGCTAGAAAGACTACACCAAGCGCCACACAGCAAGCAGAATAACTGAAAACATCCCTGTTGTTCCCACGTCTATGTCTGTATCTGACTTAGAACTGTTGAAAAATTCAGAGAGATAGCCGTGCGAGACAATTACACCTGACTATATGAATATTTTCTACTGTCACAGTAGTCACGCAAAGAACTCACCCACAGTGCACTGCTGCTGTACACAATCGGGATGTCACAGCGAAGCAGCACACATTGAAACGGTCGGTAGGAATCAGTGGTTTGTAGCGCACTTTGTCTCTGACACATAGCAGTAGTTTCCTGCTCAGAACTCTAAAATACCGGACACTATGTAAATAAGTGTCTATTGGGAGGCGTGAACGCGCATGTTCTCACATCATCTCACTGTACCGCACGGAAACAAGTGGTGGATATTGTACCATGCAGCAATACTTCTGTCACATAACGGTTGTGTACTGTGATTGCAAATAGTGGCCGCACAATATTCCTCTCGCACTTCGTTACTAAGCCATAAATCACCTTCAGCGCCGGGTTACTGTGGATTAATGCCTGCTGGTGGTTGAGCCACTCGCCTTCAGCCTTATGCGCCAACCCCTTCCCAGCAGGGCATTAATCCATGGTAGAGCCCTTCTCTGTCGGTGATTACTGCTTACTTGTAACTTGCAGTGTCAGCAATTATCTCAGTTCTACAGAACTCGTCTATTTACCTATCAAGTGAGTCAGAACAACTACTCCGTTTAGCCAGGAGATGTCACTGTTCCGCTGTTTCCATAATTCCAAGAATATTTTTGAAGTTTTGCTAAATTCCCACCTGGCACCTTTGACCAGACCTCTCTGCAGGAACCTTTCTCTCCCACTATTTGCGCCTACTCCTGCCCTGAGCACTTAATTGCTCAGGGCCCTCCCACCAATTTACTTGACCTTTGTCTCTGGCTTTTTAACTAACGGCCCGCCTTTTTTTTCTGCTCTATTTTAGACACAAGCCCAAACAAGGCTCTCCACTTCAGCTGAGTGGCCCTGGCGCTGCTACCTGCTGGCAGCAGGACCTCTGCATCCAGCCTGCCATCCCCGACCAAGGAAAACAGGTACATTTGGTCACCTCCTAGCTTGGAGCTGTCAGGCTTCAATCCCCATAATTGGACTGGCTCCTGGGGACTGTGGCTGCTTCCTGATTGGATGCTGCAGATCCCCACTGAGAAAGGAAGCACACAAGGCACCTTTTTCAAAACACAGCTCGGCCACTGCCTTGCTGTACTGCTCTCTGGACAATTCGTCCACCCCCCCAACCCCTCCTCTCTCCTTTATTAAGTACACTTCCCCAGTGATCCACGCCCCCTGAGGCTTCACACTAGTCAATTACAGCAACTGCTTAAAGGGGCTCTCCTTTCTGTAACTTCTTAAAGGGGTGATCCTCTCTTTTTTTTTAATTTTTTTTATTAATCTTATTTATCTGCCTGCTGCGGCGACTACCGGCGGGGGCATCCAGCTGCCGGCCCTGCCTACTGGGAAAGCACCAGGCTCACTCACATGATGGGGGATCCGGCACGGCCGTTGCAGATCGCTGGAGGGTCTTCCCATACCCTATCCAGCCAGACCGGCTCCTGACCCCCCCAGTGCGATTCCACGCGAGTCCTCCTGGCGAGGCAGGGCGCGGTCATCAGGCTGCATGGTCGCGCCCAACCATTTCCACTTTTTCTCCCATTGGGAGCACAGACATGCAATGACGTCTGTGCATGTATGTGCTGACATCTGCCGCCCCCCCCAGTCACACCAGTGCAAGCAGTACCTCTGGGCATCCCCAGGGGTCGCCGCAGCGTGGTGTGGATTCCCCAGCCCTCCCCAGGACTAGGAGAGCTGTCTCCTGATGCTCAATCCTAGTCCTCCCCTGCCAACCCCCGATGACCTGGGCTGGTTCCCAAACCTGGGTCGCCGGTGCAGCGCGAGGTGTGGCGTCCAGCGCCTCAACCCTCAGCACCACCAGGCCAGCTTGGGTGATCCTCTCTTGAGCTCACTTGTCTCCTCTAAGCAATTCACCGATATTCTTCATGAAGCGTAATCAGTAGGATACCCCTGCCTGTTGAAGATAAATCCTTAAGACATCTGTGCCGTCAGGCTGTTTTCATGTATCTTTGCGTACTATCAATCCCTGTCTCTTTTAACTAGTCTAACATGGAGCAGTGATCCTTGAGACTTATAGAACCCAGCTAGTGAGTCTTGGTGCAGCTCGCACCCTGTTAACACATTGGGCAATCATGGCAGTCCTCGTGTGGTTTCAATTACTTACCTGCTTATGTATGGTACCCCACGTGACAGACCGTTCAAGCAGAATTGAGCCCAACATAGTCATGCCTACTACTGCTAGGCTGCCTTTATATTAATACTACGTATAACTTATGCTGCCACCACATGACTCCGCACCCTTCTCACTTTGTGGAATCTCCTCGAGGTGGAACCGCTACCTTGTTACCAATATGTGGCCCTCACCCACCCACCCAAAACCTACACGTCTTGGTGCTATACTGGATGGACCATAGGCTACGCGTCCCTAGGTCAGCACAAGGGGAAACTTTGGACTCCGGACCCCCGCACTCAAACATATACTAGATGCAGAAAGATTCGTGCTTTCAAACTACTCTTCGCTGGCCTAAGGATCATTGTGTTCCTACTACTTTTATGTTCAGGTAATGTTGAACTCAACCCTGGTCCCACAAAAGCTCTCTCATCTCCATCCGACCTTACAAGACTGAAAGGAGTCAGCTTTATGCACGCAAATGTTTGCAGTCTTTTAAAGAAATTTACATCAGTCCAGGCATAGATTACTCATACCACACCAGACGTACTTGTGCTCTCTGAATCCTGGCTTCAGGCATCCACCCCAGATAGAGAGGTTAACATCCCTAACTACCTCCTATTTAGAGCCGATAGGCAGATCAGGGGAGGCAGAGTAGTCATCTACGTCCAAAACAAGTTTTCAGTGTCCATCCTAGACTCTCCCTCTATTGCAGGTGGATTCAAATGTTTGTCCCTTAAAGTTGAACTTTCCCCATCAATTGCTTTCCGTGTCATAGGCTGTTACAGACCATCAGCCGCGGGGCCTCAGCTCCTGTCCCATCTGTCATCTATTATGGGCTCTGTCCCCATTGAAACAGTTATTCTAGAGACCTTAATTATGATTGGTTGACTAAGGTCTCGTTACTCCTGAAGCAATTCTGTGACTCCCACAGGTTCACACAACTTATTACTGAGCCAACTCGCATTAACAAGAAAAACCCAATGAACAGCACCCTATTGGACGTCCTTCTCGTAAGCAAACCATATTCCTTTTCCCATGCTGGAACTTTTTTAGCTGATGTTAGTGACCACTGCTTTATTGCTGGTATAAGAACTGATGCTAAACCCTCACCAACATCTAAATTTTCCACTAAAAGTTCCAGACGGAACTTCGATCCTCTCGCATACTTCAATAAATTAAAAAAACTCTTTGCACTGGCAGAGTTTTTACCTTGCTAAATCGGTGAGTAATGCCTACGACATCTTCCATGAAATTATAACCAGTGCCCTAAATAACCATGCTCCTCTGGTAAAAGCACGTATAAAAGCTAGAACATGTAGTTGGTTCTCAGCGGACCTCATGGCTGCCTTACTAAAAAGAGATCAACTCTGGAAAAAGGCTCGCAAATCACACACAAACAAAGATTGGTGTCTCTTCAGGACAGCTAGAAACGCCTGCACTAAGATGGTCAGAGAGGCCAAGGCCAATTTTTACCGATCTGAGCTAGATTCTGCATCGAAATGCCTTACCAAGTTGTGGTCCACACTAAAAGAACTGACTGGTCATTCTCCAGGAAATGTGCTTCCCTCCAAAATTACCACTGACAATGCTATAATCAATGACAGAAACGAGATCCCGCAAGCCTTCAACAATCATTTTGCCACTGCAGGCCTAGCATTCGATAACACACCGGTAAGCAGACTACACCCACAGATCGACACTAAGCTCCCGGAACCGAATAACAATATCGTAACCTTCTCATTCTTACCCACCTCCGTAAAGGAAGTTGAAGATCTTCTCCTAAAATTGGACACTAAAAAAAGTGCTGGGGCTGACTTCTTCGACCCATATTACTTGAAAATTGCTTATCACATCCTTGCCACATCTATCTTTCACTCATTCAACCTGTCCCTATCGCAAGGTTCCCTCCCTCAGTTATGAAAAGTTGTTCACGTCACCCCCCTGTTTAAATCAGGGGATCCCTGTGACCTAAATAACTATAAGCCGATCTCCCTCCTCCCCATACTCTCCAAGCTCCTAGAAAAAATTGTGGATACCCAGCTGAGATCTTTTATAGACAACTCAAACTTAATAAACCCTATACAGTCAGGCTTCAGAGCAAAGCACAGTACCATTACGGCCCTGGCAAAAGTAACTAACGACTGGCAATGGGACTTAGACAACAAAAAATTAATCTGTGCAGTTTTCCTGGATCTCTGGAAGGCCTTCAATACCATTGAACACTGTTTGCTCCTCTCCACTTTACAAACAATAGGCCTAGACCGAACCTCCTTGTGTTGGTTCCATGACTACCTCACTGGTAGGCAACAACAAATCAAGGCTGAAGGGGAGTTTTCTTCACTTAAACTGATAAAAAGAGGTGTCCCTCAGGGGTCCATATTGGGACCATTACTGTTTGCTATCTATATCAACAGCCTGGATGTAGGCATTAAGGAAGCAAGCATTCACCTGTTTGCTGATGCCACGGTGCTCTACATAAGCCGTGAATCTCCTGAAGCTGCCTGTGGCGACCTGCAAACTGACTTTAACATCCTGCAGCACCAGCTCCTCAGTAAAAGACTACTACTTAATGCCAAGAAAACCAAGGCAATGCTATTCTCACCAACTGGCCAGGGGGCATATTCTGCCACTGCTGGTCCATTACCTTCTATCTCCACCTTACTAGGTGAACATCTTGAATACTTCCTGAAATTCAAGTATTTGGGTGTCTGGATAGACAATAAACTCTCCTTTGTGGAACATATAGAAGAACTGCTGAAAAAGCTGAGGCGATGGCTTGGACTCTTCTTCAGAATAAATCGCCTCCTTACTGCAGATGCCAAAAGACAGCTCGTCCAATCCACATTCCTCTCACTAATTGACTATGCTGACTTCATATATGGCCAGTGCCCAGCCTCACACCTTGCTAAATTGGATGTACTGTATCATAGAGCTCTGAGATTTATAACAGGCCTCCCCTTTTCCACCCACCACTGTTCATTATATGCAACTGTGGGTTGGCCCTCCCTTCAACACAGGCGGTATAGAAATGCAGCCCTCTGGACGCTCTGAGCCATCACCAACTAACTCCCGCAATACATTGCTGACTGTCTCCCACTAAGCCTGATTGAGAATTATGCCTTGAGAAGTCACTCGCTGGTTTCCCTGTAAGTATCTAGGGTCGGTACCCGCTTTGGAAGAGCAGCCATAAGCTTTGTCCTGCCCACGCTTTGGAATAGGATACAGAAATTGCTGAGACTTAGCTCCCCTGTTAGTCTTGCTATGTTCAAGACCCATGCCAAAACATTTGTGGAGCTCTGTAACTGTTTCCACCGTTTCTAGTTGTCCAGCTGACGTTTCTGCTCAATCTAAGTCCTTCCCGTTCAAACTAAGTGTTCCCTTACCAAGATTACTCCCCCCTTCCTCAGTCCATTCTAGTCCCACTGGTACTACTGGTTCACCTCAGTCCATTCCAGTCCCACCAGTACTACGTACTCACTGCAACACACACCCCATCGCCCACTCTTATGCCCTGATACCACCTGCTTAGTATCCCAGAATCTTTCTGCCAGCATCCCTGCCTCCTACGCATGCGCTTTTCCATATCCCAAGGACTCCTTTACAGGCTATGAACATGTTATTGATGGATAGGATTATAAAGGCATCTCTGAATATATTATTTACATTTTATTTCTACACTGTATATAGTTTGTTGTATACGTCTTGCTACTGTTGTTTTATGTATATTTTACTTGTACTCTGTTCTGTACCCTTGGCCTTGTAAACTGCAGGTCCACCTTGTAAATGAGCTTGCTCAATGGTGATCGCCTGGGTAAATAAAGATTTTGATTGATTGATCCAAAATTAAATTCTGACACATAGAATTAACAGGGATATGACATTCAGATATTAAGCCTTTTGAAATCCCCTGTAGACAATTTCGCACCCGTAAGACAAAATTCACATTAGCCTTTCAGAATGGTCATTTGCTGCTAAAATCTTGGCTAAAACATCCTGGCCTTTGAAATTGCTTCCTTCAATTAAGTTACAAGGACGATCCTGTAAGGTGTATGACTGTATGAGCTGATTTTATTACCTCTGTTTCAGCTAGTCAGGAAATGCAATTAGCTTCTTGCCAAACCAGCTGCTTTGCAGGTTACAGGACTATCAGCCATTAGGAAAAAAACATTTCCTTCTTTTCACATTGGCATTTTCCATGTGGCAATTTTTTTTAACATGTACCAGAATATAACACCACACATCTGCCCATCTGACTGGCAGGGCATATCTTGACACATCCCTCCCTCCTAAACTGAATTTGTGGGAATCCATCCCTATGTATGGCATGCTTTTCACAAATTTTGTTCACTGCTCTAACTGGTGAGATAGGCCGTCTGCATCGGCATTCGACGACCCTGCTCTGTGCATAATGGTCATGTCATATGCCTGTAGGGCAATACTCCACCTCAAAAGACAACCATTTGTCTTATCTATCTGATTCAACCACACCAGGGGGTTGTGATTGGTCTGTACCTCGAAGCGTCTCCCATAAAGGTATGGTTCTAGTTTCTTCAGGGCCCACACCAGCACAAGGCATTCCTCTTCAACTGTGGAATATGCCTGCTCCTGGGGAAGTAATGTCTTGCTAAGGTACACTATTGGGTGATCCTTTCCCTGATTAGATGTCTGGTTGAGGACTGCTCCGATCCCCACATCCGAGGCATTTGTCTGAACTATGAAGTGCTTAGAGTAATCTGGACTGGCCAACACAGGAGCATTGCACAGTGCCTCCTTTAACCATGTGAAGGCTCGTTCACAGTCTGGAGCCCAGTCCACCCTTTTGGACTTCCTTTTCTTTAGCAGGCCAGATATGAGAGCTGCCAGAGTACACTAATTTGGTACAAACTTTCAATAGTACCCTGCGGTCCCTAGGAAGCTCCTAACCTGCTTCTGGGTTTCTGGTGTAGCCTACACATGTATTGCCTTGATCTTGACTTGATTAGGGTGAAGCTGCCCCCATGCCACTACATGGCCTAGGTATGCCACCTCCGCCATAGCCACCTGGCACTTTTCAGCCTTTACAATGAGCCCTGTCCTCTGTATTCTGCCCAACACTTCCTTCAGGTGGGATAGGTGTTCCCTTCAGCTGGTACTGAAGATGGCAATATCATCCAGATAAGCCACTGCTTACTCTTCAGTACCATGCAACACCTGGTTGACCAACCTTTGGAAGGTGGCAGGGGTGTTCTTCATTCCAAAAGGCATTACCTGGAACTCAAATAATCCTATGGGAGTGATGAAGGCTGACCTCTCCCTAGCTCTGGCAGTTAACTCCACCTGCCAATATCCTTTTGTCAAGTCAACTGTGGTAAGGTATGTCGACCCTCCCAACTTGTCCAATAGTTCATCTGTCCGTGGTATTAGGTGGGTGTCAGACATCATGACTGCGATGAGTTCACGATAGTCTACACAGAAGTGAGTAGAGCCATCCAGCTTGGGAACAAGGACTACGGGTGAGGTCCAGGGACTGTGGGATTTCTGGATTACCCCTAAATCCAGCATTTCTTCCACCTCCCTCCTAATGTCCTTTAGGATGGCCTCAGACACCCAGTAGGCTGTCCATCGAATGGGTGCTTGCGTTCCTGTATCTACATCATGTGTCACTAAGGGGGTGCATCCCAGCTTGGCCATAAACAAAAGGGCAAAGTCCTCTAAACCCCCCTTCACTTCCTGGGACTGTTGCAGGGTGAACTGGGGTGACAGTTTGATTGCCTCCACAGATGACCCCCAGCTTGCTTTTCTCAAGCAAGTCCAGTAGATGGTCCTCTTCATCAGTCCCCTGCCCAGGACTACACACTGCAAATCCCATTTTAGCCCTATTTGCACATGGCTTCATCATGTTATCATGGTACATCCTATGGTTATGTCTCCTGTCAGGCAGTTCCACAATATAATTTACATCATTTACCTGTCAGACTATCTTATATGGTCCCACCCACTCTGCCTGCGGCTTGTCCTTCCAGACTGGGATTAAGATCATGACTTCCTGACCTACACTGTACGAGCAAGCTATGGCTCCATGGTCATACCAGACCTTTTGCTTCTGTTGGGCAGCAGACATGTTGCTTTGGACTTCTTCCATAAGCTCCTTCTGCTTCTCTGTAAACTTAAGGACATACTACACTATGGGAGCTCGCTGGGTGCTGTGTTTGCCTTCCTAGTCTTCCCAGATCAAGTTTAGGGGCCCATGCACCCTACGTCCATATAAGACTTTGAAGGGCGAAAACCCTGTCGACTCTTGGGGCACCTCCCTGTATGTGAACAATGGTTGGGGAAGGTATTTCTCCCAGTCCCTCCCATGCTGTTCAGCAAATGCTTGGAGCATTGACTTTAGCCAGGGCCCTGTGTTTTCTACGATTCTGCAGTTGCAGCAACTGTCACAGAAACATGATCCTGCCGCCGAAGTAAGCCTTTGCTGCAGAAACAGCATTTTTTTGGGTGCAGTAAAAATGTCAGTCACCACTGAAAACCCCAACTAAATGGCTAAAATGATTGTAAGCAAGCTTAAAATGGCAATAGTGTGAGTTGTTGGCAGCTCCATTATACATCCATCACCTCTAGGTGGCAGTAGTCAGTGGGGCCACCCCTTTCCAGTCCCCTTGCACTCAGTTCCTGACACTTATTTTTCTTTTTTTTTCTTTTAGTCTTTGGTAACCGGGTAAGGCCCACTAGGCACAAGTGCCTGTTTTTAGGGGCGACCTGGGAGCATTGGGTAGTTAAGTGACTTGCTCAGAGTCACACAGTATGCAAGTGGAGGTTGTGAGAATCAAACTCCGGTCTGGTCCGCTGGATATATCAGCTCGTTCACACCTCGTTCCTCTAACCTCTAGGCTATACTGCCATATTATGACCATTATGGCCTTCTACAAACACTGAGGGAACTTCAGGAAGTCTATTTCATGAGAAAGAACAGTTGTTCTATTTGCCAATTGCAGAACTCTGGAATGAAAAAGTATTAGTAATTATTGCAGACAAAAAATGGGAGGATTTCTGGACCTTTGTCTAATATAAAATGTTCCAGCTACTCTCTAGCCTCACAGTAAATCATTACTGAGTGGGAGAGAGAAGAAGATATGGAAGCCAAGTGGCATTAACACAAATGACAGCACCAGTGTTGAACTGTGCAAGTAGGAGGAAGCAACTAGAACAGCTTTACAGCACAAACCATGCCAGGCTTCAAGCAAGTGGGTGGAATGGAGCCATTGGAGCAGCTCGGTTTTGCAACCAGGCAATACTGGTCTTCCAGCAACTGGGCAGGTGGGGGGGGATTCTCAGGAGCATAGCTGTGGTAAACCAGCATTGGGCAGGTGGGAGGGAGGGAGGGAGCCATGGGACAATAAAATAGACTGCAGTAAAAAAAAGCAAAAAAAAACCTTCAATTCCCCCATGCCCTACATCCAATCCAAATCATGATGCCAGAATTGTTTTGCATTGCCTTGCCTGTGCATCTGTCAGGCTGCCCCAGGCTGCCTTTTCCTGAACATTTTTTCTGGGTAACTAGATTTTATTTTGGTGCTCATTTGAGATGCCAGAGAATGTAAAGCCCATCACAAAATTGCCGCAGAATTTTTCATAGCCTGACCGCAGCAAGCATGAGGTCCTGCTGCAGAACGTAGGTCCAGTTTGCCGCAGTGAACACGGGGCCCTGATTTTAGGGTACCATTAAACGTTTCCACCATCCCATTGGCTTGTGGGTGATAAGGTGTCACGTATCTGTGCACCACCCCACACTTCTCTCACAAACACTTCATCAGGTCCAACATGAAGGTACCCCCTTGATCAGTGATAACCTCCGGCGGAAACCCGACACAGGAGAAAATCCCTAGCAAGGCATCTGTCACTTTGTCTGTCCTAAGTGAGGAGAGGCAACCACCTCTGTGTATCGGGTAACATAATCTACCACTGTCAGGATAAACCTCTTCCCGGAGGAACCTGGGGTGCTCAAAGGTTCCACAGTATCCATTTCTACCCTCTGGAATGGCTTCTCCACAATGGGCAAGGAAATTAGGGCGGCTTTGGCTTTACTACTTGCCTTCCCTATTTGTTGGCACCGGCGACAAGACCTTCAGTATTCCTTCACCTACTTGGTGAAGTTGGGCCAATAGAAATTCTGAGCCAATTGCTGCATGGTGCACACGATTCCCAGATGGCCGGACATGGGGATATCATGAGTGATGCTGAGCAACCACTCACGGTACCCCTGGGGAATGACAAGCTGCCTGCCCATCACCCCTCCCTCTGTCTTCATGTCCTGTGTATACAACAGTCCTTTGTACTAAAATACCCCATATCTCATGTCATCTCCCTGTGTTCTGTCAGATTCTGCACAAGCCCTCAGCCTCTCCAAACTAGGAACAGTCCTCTGAGCAGCTGCAAATTCTTCACACTTTCCCAAGGCATGGGACATGTCCCCCTCAATTCCTAAACTAGGGTCCATAGCTCTAGCATCAGGGCATTCAGGGTCACTGCCATCCCTAACCTTCTGACCACTGGTTACCCATCCCTCCTCAGAGTAACCTTCTGTAGCTGTTTTGTGAACTGCTACTTGGGGAAGTCCTACCTCCCTTTCACTACTCTCCAGGTCGGGAGGCACAGGCTGGGGAAGTAGCCTCCCATTGTTTTCCACAGGGGCTTCTGTGGAGTTCAGGGAACTACAGTCGTTTTTTGCCATCTGACTGGGTGTAACCACACACACCACCCCCTTCTGGAGATTGTTCCCTATTATCACATCCAGGGTGAGATTGTCTGCCACTTCCACTTTTTGCACCACCTCTCCTGTTTCACCCCAGTTCAAGAGAATGCTAGCAAGTGGCAGAGTTTTTTCTCCCCAGCGAATCCCTTCACTGTTAAAAACTGATTGGGTATAAGCTGTTCAGGCCCAACCAAATCCCCTTTTTACTAAGGTAAGAGACACCACCGTGTCCCTTAACCCATGGGTCTGCACCCCATTTACGGTAACCAGATGTACTGTACATGCTCCATCATGTCTTTAGGTATGCTTTCAGGGATACACAGTACATCCAAATCTGTTCGAGCACCACCTTGTCCACCCTGTGCCTTTTTAGGACACTGTCTAGCAAGATGCCCTGGCTGTTTACAAAACCAACAGTTGTCATTTCTTTTATCTCAGAAATCCCTTTTTTGTAACTTGGGGCTTCCTCCTTTCTGTGGAGGCAGTGAGGATTTTAGCTGCCCTGAAAGTACACTTTTCCCTTTCTGCACTGCCACACCCGCTCCACTTCCCTTCAAAGCAGGTCTGCTCCTGGCATAGCGATCTGAGAGCTCAGCAGCCTGCTGCACTGTTTTGGGGTCTCGGTCCTCCAACCAGGTTTTTAGCTCTGCTGAGCAAGCCCAAAAGGAATTCCAGTATTGATCGGCACTAATGCACATATATTTGGCTGGCTTGTGCAAATGTGTCAAGAAAGACCAGCACAAAAGACAGGGAGAGCTCTTCACATTCACGCTATGGTACAGAAAATGTATGAAATGCAGATGGGTCCAGATGAAGGTGACCAGGATGAATCTGTGGGATTTGTATGGAAAAAGGATTCTTCGTCACTCGTTCTTCCCCCTAATGCTCAATGTAGTGTCAATGGAGAGGTCTGCTTGTGCAAAGATGTAACTAATAAAATACTAATGCTGGATGCTCCTGAAGAAGGAAGACAGCTTCTGGTTAAACCCAGTGTGCTGCCTGTTCACACTCATGCATATGCTCGGAGAGTGGTAGTCCAAATTCAGAATGTTACAGACAGGGACATTAAGGTTAACCAAGGTTTCACCCTGGCTAAAGTCTACTGCACTGACACTGCTGTATTGCTGTCCAAGTGCCAAAATGGAGCAGAGTGTGACGTCTCATTGGACATATTTGACTTTGGAGAATCACTGATACCAGATAACTGGAGGCAAAGGATCAGTCAAAAACTGTCTCGGTGGACCAAAGTGTTCTCCTTTAAAGAATGGGACATTGGGTGTATTACCAAAGATAAACATCACATTTACCTGCATGACAAAAGGCCCTTCAGAGAAAGATCTTGATGCTTAGCTCCTGCTGACATTGATGACATAAGGCGCTTTCTACAGGAAATGCTTGCGGCTGGAATTATACAGGAATCGCGTAGTCCTTACATGTCTCCAATTCTTGTAGTCTGGAAAAAGAATGGTTCTGTCCATGTGTGCATGGAATACAGGACTCTTAATAAAAGAACTGTGCCAGATCAATATACTTGCCTTGCATACAAGATTCATTGGACTGTTTCAACGGGAGTAAGTGGTTTTCGGTCCTTGATCTCTGCAGCGGGTACTATCGAATCCCAATGGCACCTGAGTACAGGGAAAAGAGTGCATTCATTTGCCCATTAGGTTTTTATGAATTCTTCCGCATGCCTCAAGGCATATCAGGTGCACCAGCAACTTTTCAAAGGCTAATGGAACGTGCTGTGGGAGATGTGAACCTTCTTGAATGTTTAGCCTACCTTGACAACGTCATTGTTTTTGGCAAAACCCTTGAGGAAGATGAGGCTCACCTATTCAAAATGTTGGACAGACTGGATGAGTTTGGTTTGAAGTTATCAATTGACAAATGCCCCTTTTTCCAGAGCCCTGTGAAATATGTAGGTCACACTGTGTCATCAGAAGGCATCCAGACTGATCCTACCAAGGTAGAGGCACTAACTGATTGGCAAAAACCAAATAACTTGAAAGAGCTACAATGATTTCTGGACTTTTGCGGCTACTATCGCTGTCTTGTTAAGGACTACACTAAAGTAGTGCGTCCATTGTTGAATTTAATGCAAGGGTACCCTCCTACTCAGAAAAAGTTCAAGAAAAGCCTTGAGAATGAAACAGCAAAGTCCTGTTTCAGACCTTGTGAACCCTTTGGTTCGAGACAGACGTCAGAATGTAACACAGCTTTTTATGAAATTATTTATCAACTAACTCACGCTCCTGTTCTTGCATATGCAGACCCATCCAAACCTTATGTGTTACACACTGACGCTAGCCTAAGTAGCCTCAGGGCTGTGCCCTGTCAAGAGTATACAGAGAGGTTGCACCCAGTGGCCTATGCCAGCAGAAGTCTGACTCCTTCCGAGAAGAACTACCCTGTGCATAAATTAGAATTTCTTGCCCTCAAGTGGGCCATTGTGGAGCAATTCCATGAATACCTATATGGTGCCAAGATATTAGTTAAAACAGACAATAATCCTTTAACCTATGTCCAAACGTCTGCAAAACTTGATGCTACTGGACACCGATGACTCTCAGTGTTGTCTACGTATGATTATGTGGTGGAATACCGACCGGGCCTCAACCACATCAATGCAGATGCCTTATCACGAAGACCTGTTTTCAAACCAAGAGTGGGTATGAATGTTGGAGAATTTTGTAAAAGCATTGTGCCATAAATTTGACAGGGATGAAATTCCATTGCCTGAAACTGTGAATTGCCTAGCAGATTGTCTGGGACCACCTGATACTTGCTTTCCCGTGGTCTGTTGTAATTTTGCCACTCTAGATCTGGTGCCCTGCCACATCTAACTCCAGCTGATCTGCAAAGGGAACAATATTATGACCCAGTGATCCGACCGGTATTAAATGCCCTCACAAAGGGAAAAGATGTCTCAAGGTTGCGGTCCCCTGACCCCCAAATTGCTTTGTTATTTCGAGAGGTATCTACATTTAAAAGACAGACTGCTGTACAGAAGAGTTCATCAAATCAAACTTTATTTCTTTAAGGCACCTTTCTTAAACCAAGGCACCTGTACATCAATTATCAATTTCCATTAAAACATTAAAACGATAAATATAAAGCAGTAATTAACAATTCTAGTACATTAGTTTGGCGATACTATATTAAATTTCATCCATAAATGCCAGGCTGAACAGGTATGTTTTTAATTCTTTTTTAAAACTTTGGATGGTCAGGCAGTCCCTTATCTGACGAGGTAGAGAATTCCACAGGGTCAGGGTCATATATGCAAAAGAACAAGCCCCAGGTGTTTGTAACCTCACCCTGGGAATCTCTAGCAGTTCCTCGTTGGTGGATCAAAACGGTCGGGAGGGGCAATAGGGAGAAAGGAGATCTTGCAGGTAGCAAGGTCCCTGGTCGTGTAGGGCTTTATAGGTTAGCAAACTGACCTTGAAGGTGATACACCATCGCACTGGCAGCCAATGCAGTCCGCGGAGCACAGGCTTTATATGACTGTCCTAGACATGCCAGTCAATAGCCTAGCTGCTGCACTCTGCACTAGCTGCAGGTGACAGAGATCAACCCCTGGAAGCCCTAAGTAAAGGGCATTGCAGTAGTGAAGGCGAGTGGTCATGAAGGCATGGACCAACATAAGATCATCAGAAGAACCAAGTGCTTCACCTGGGCAATAGTTCTCAGATGGTAAAAAGAGGTCTTGACAATGGCTGACACTTGTGATTTCAGAGTCAGACTGTCATCAAGAATAACACCCAGGTTCCGCACTCCATCTGAGGTGGTTAACTGGACACCCCCAAGCCAAAGACCAGAGGATTGTCCTGCCAAAGCGCCTGCCCTCCGACGATCAGTGTCCACCACCAACACCTCAGTCTTATCAGGGTTCAACCTCAGCCAACTGGAACTCATCCAGTCTTGGATCTTGGATAGGCAGTTGTTAAACACTGCAAGAACATCCACCTGTTCAGGTGCAAAGGACATGTACAGCTGAGTATCATACACATAACAGTGAAAACTCAGCCTATACTATCTAATAATGTCCCCCAATGGCAACATATACACCGCAAACAACATGGGTGCCAAAATAGAGCACTGTGGCACCCCACAGGATAGGGTAGAGGATCAGAGGAATAAATTCCAGAGACCACTCTCTGTCTCCTACCCTTGAGGTAAGATCAAAACCACCTGAGGACAGTTCCAGACACTCCACAGATGAGTCGCAGGTGCTCTAATACCACACCATGGTCTGCAGTGTCAAATGCTGCAGAGAGATCAAAGAGGACCAAGATGGAACGGGTCTTCCAATCTCTTGCTATTAGGACATCATTAAGCATCCGAACAAGGGCCGTCTCGGTGCTATGCCTCTTGCTAAATCCCGACTGGAGAGAATCATAGATGTTCTGGGTAGACAAATGATCATCCAGCTGCTGCGCAGCCACCTTCTCAATAACCTTACCCACAAAGGGCAGGTTAGAGACTGGTCTGTAGTTAGCAAGATTATCTGGATCAAGGGAGGGCTTTTTCAGGAGTGGTCAAACAACCGCTTCCTTAAGGGGATCTGGAAAGATCCTCCTCTCCAATTATTTCCAGACCATCTCAGCCAGGACCAGGCCGATCTTATCCATGCATCCCACAAGGAGGCGTGTAGGGCCCAGGTCCAAACTACAGCTGGTTGGCCGCAAAGTCTGAATAATCCTCACAACATCTGTGATATCCGCTCGGCTGAAGTCAGACCAGACAGACTGGGTGCTTGCAACCTTCCACTGACCTCCGCCATCCCCATTAGCGGGGGCGAGATGGATGCCGGACCTGATGGTGACAACCTTATCTGCGAAGAACCGAGCAAACTCGTCACATCTCTCTTGTGACAATGCTCCACCCGACTTTATACAGATTGGATTGCACAATCAGTCCACAGTTCAGAAGTGCTGAGCTGGTCGATTCTGTGCAATGGCAATCTCCCTGGACAGGAATTCTGCCTTCTTACAGGTGATTGTCGATTGATAGACAACATGATGATCCATCAATCTAAGCCTGTCAACATCCAGGCCTGATTTCCGCCAAGCCCTCTCTAGCCTTTGACCCACTCTCCTCAACTCCTTCAAGGCCCCATCAAACCATGGGGACCAAGGACGAAGGGTGAGTAATCGAACATGAGCAGGAGCAATGGAATCCAGGGCGCCCATAATCGCCTTATTATAGGCAAGCACCAGGTACCCCGGATCCAAGAATTCACTTGATAGGCTTGATAGGTCCAGCACCACCATTATGCCATCTGGGGTCAAACCCTCAAAGGGCTGTACCGGACCATCAATTGACAGATAATGGAAAATTGCAAAAAGACAACTGGTGCTGCCTACAAAGTTTAAACACATCATGTTAAAAGCTCTACATGACTGCATGGGACATCTAGGTAGTGAGAGAACTCTGGATTTGGTCCGTGCATGTTTCTACTGGCCTAAAATGGGAAGAGATGTTGATCAATATGTGAAGACTTGTAGTAGATGTCTCCAACGAAGAGCACAGCTGCATCGAGCAGCCTTCTTGATTAATATAACAACCAGTGCACCAATGGAGCTCATATGTATAGACTTCCTGAGCCTGGAGCCAGATTCAAGGAACATTGGTAATGTGCTCGTGGTGACAGATCATTTTATAAGCAACCACAGTAGCCAAAGTCCTTGTGGAGACGTTTTATTGTTCCCTATGGTGCCCCACAAAGGATCCATTCAGATCAAAGCCGGGACTTTGAATGCAGATTGATAAAGGAGCTTTTGTTCAGCTGGGGTGTGAAAAAGTCCAGGACCACTCCCTACCATCTGCAAGAAGATCTGCAACCTGAAAGCTTTAACAGGACCCTACTTGATATGCTTGATACTCTACATCCCAAAGATAAACCCAGGTGGAGCCAACAGATCGGTTCTCTTCTGCATGCCTATTATTGCACTAAAAATGATGCCACAGGATTTTCACCTTATCTCATGTTTGGCCGAGAAGCACGCTTTCCTGTTTATGTCTGCTTCGGGGTTTCACCTGATGGGGTTCAGTCTGACAACTATTTGCAGTATGTTATAAAATGAGAAGCTTAATTAAACCATGCTTATCAACTGGCTAACACCATGGCTGCAAATCAAAATCTAGCTAACAAGGTACGTCATGACAAGTGAGTAAAGGCTCATGAGCTATGGTTTCCAGGGGAAACACAAAATAGCTGACTGCTGGAGTCACACACCCTACATAGTAGTCAATAAGCTGGATGACCTACCAGTATATAAAATGTGACCTGAAGGCAATCCTCGAGCTGTAAAAACAATACATAGAAATCACCTTCTGCCAATCGGTCAATTTGTTATAGACACTGCACCTTCAGATGATGCTCCCACAGGGCTTGTCACCCATTTTGCTGTTCGTAAGAAACAGTCAGATTCATCTCCTGCTACTCAACAGCCTGAGCCCCCAGTTCAAAATGCTACAGTCAATAATTACGCTGATTCCGAGGATAACAGTGAATGTAGTGCGGCCTATTACCCTTCTCTTGAATTAAATCAATTATTTCAAGGAGCCAACTGTCCTACTTCTGGAGTCCCTTCTAATGTCCTGGAGACCCCTGACAGCTTTATTATTGGTACCTGAACTGCAAGAGAGTGATGCACAAAGTGTGACATCTGACATAGCAGACTCCCTTTGCCTAGTAGAACTGTCTGATATTGCAGAACTTGATTCTGACAAAGAGAATGGTGACCATACCAATGAATCTCAAGATGCAAGTGAACCAAATGAAGAACCTGTCTGTGAATTGAAAAGTAATGCCAGATTAAGTGTGCTAAGTGAACTACTGTATTTTGTGACCAAGAACATATGGCTATTCCTGAAACTACCAGCAGTGTGTTAAATGATTGAAACTTTGTTGAAATACTACTTTCAAATGAAAATGAGCCTCAAGAACCAAAGAATCAAAGTAATGAGCAAAGTGGAGGGCATTATTCCTATTATACAATGGCTTGTTTTTTTATAATAAAAAAATAATTTTAAAGAATGTTTTTGTTAGTGTGTAAAAATATTTTTGTTTCTTAAGAGTAAGAGCTCCTCATCCAGATCCAACAAACAATCAGCAGGGAGGTTATGCCAGGATAACATCCCTGCTGTGACAGCCAACTGACCAATTAGAAACCAAGATTCTTTCTTGCCATTGTATAATGCACATATAATAAGTGATTGAAAGCCATATGGTATCTGGTGGCTGTTTATGTAAAAGACACTGCAGTAGTCCTTATCCATTTTCTAAACATGGTGACATCTGGCACTAATTGGCACCACTGTGGGCAGGCTCACATAAAAAGTCAAGTCCTGTGGCCACTTAATAGTCCAGTATTGGCACAATGAGTGACCTAGTTTTGGGAGTGAACCTGGGAGCTGACTGGGCAACCCGGGGAGGGAGGCTGCCATGTGGTAGGGCTCCCAACTGGGAGGGCTGGTGCTCAGTTTCCGTCACCTCAGCAACCCCATTTAACAGACCGAGAAGCTTGCTCCTCTCCAGAAGGGTCAGTTTGTGCAAACGATGCCTACTGGGGCACCCACAGCACCTTGCAGGAGGCAGGAGGGAGTAGTAACAGGAAGAAAACAAGAGTAAAACATGGAGACTCCTAATGAAGGATGAACTTGTTCCAAAGCGCTGTGGAGCTCAGCTTGGGAGATCTCTCATTTGAATGGCGCCTGTGTCCTTAGCTGACCAATATGGTGGAGCAATGCTGCAAATAAAAGTTTAATGCACTTCAGTCCTATAGGGCATGCTTATGTCCTGTTAAAAGAGTGGAAAACATGGAGCCACCAGAATGGCATCCCCCAGTGCTCTCGGACCCAGCACTGCCACCAGATCCTCATGGCCCTGTGTGAAGGTAGCTGGTAATGGGGCTACGAGGTTCCTGGAGGGGCATGTGTGGAAGCAAGCTGCCAAAACAATAAATACCTATATACAGAAACAAAGCCAAGGCCTGGACAGTCTGGATGATGAACTGCCTGTCTTCTATAAGAAGTGGTCATCAGTCAGCCCAGCAGCGTGGAGGGCTGAGGCATTAATGCTTTACCTTCTGCCACACTGGGGACCCACGTGCAGTGGCGAGTGCAGGTTGCTGAGGATTGGCCAGGGAGGGAGAGGATAGCATCCAGAGGACTGCTCTCCTCTCCTGGGGAGGGTGGATTGGCGTTCCCACCGAATGACTGCCACCGAGTGGAGGTCCAAGGGCGCCATAGACAGGAGGATGCTGTGGGACTCACAGAGTGCGGGGGGAGGTAGTAACAACAACAAAAATGGAAAGGGACCTGGGGGTAATCATATCAGATGACCTTAAGGTTGGCAAGCAATGTGAGAAGGCGATAGGGAGGGTTGGGGGGATACTAGGATGTATAGGGAGAGGCATCACCAGCAGAAAACAGGAAGTTGTTATCCCTCTGTACAGACAGTTGGTGAGACCCCATCTGGAGTACTACATCCAGTTCTGGAGACCCCATCTCCGCAAGGACATAGACAGGATGGAGGCAGTTCAGAGGAGGGCAACTAACATGGTGCAGGGTCTGCAAGAGAAGCCATACGAGGAGAGACTAAAGGAGCTTAATATGTATACCCTTGAGGAAAGGAGGGAGAGGAGGGACATGATAGAAACGTTCAAGTACCTCAGTGGAATCAACAAAGTCCAAGAGGGTAGCATCTTTCAGAAAAAGAGATGTGCAAGAACAAGGGGACATAATTTGAAGATAAAGGGGAGACGGCTCAGGGGCAATGTGAGGAAGTATTTTTTCACTGAGAGGGTGGTGGATGCATGGAACAGCCTTCCTGAGGAGGTTGTGGGGTCTAAAACTGTGGGAGAATTCAAGAATGCATGGGATAGACGTAAGGCAATTTTTGTGGGGGTAAGGAGAAATAGGCTGTTGGTTAAATAGGATCTGCAACTTATCCTGTAGGTAGGGAAATGGGCAGACTAGGTGGGCTAAGCTGTCCTTATCTGCTGTCAAAGTCTATGTTTCTATGAAGAACCTATAACCAGTTCTGGTCCTCAAGAGAGACAGCAGTGGTGATCCCTTCTTCAGAAGCTGTCTTATTGCTGGACAATGAGCTGGGAGTAGCTAACCAGAAGGCTAATGTTGAAGTGTCCGAATTGTAAAACCCATAGTTCGACTCACGTACGACATACCAGGAAAGCCTGTAAGCTTGCCCATGAAAGTAGTTCATAAATGGGTGTATGTCACAGCCAGTTCCCTACCTAAGCTAGTATTCACCACGTCTTCTAAGATATTAATCAAGCAATCCCCCCAGTATCCTAAGAGTTCCCTTTAAAGAGTTCCAAGTGTTGTCATTAACCACACCCTCTTACTGGCCCAGCTACAAAGGCTGGGGGTAGCAGCCAGTGCAACAGTCTGGTTCCCAGACTACCTGTCCCTCTGATAACAATGGGTAAAAATAGGACAAACAGTGTAAGGCACTAGGGATGTCACACTTGGGGTTCCCCAGGGATCCATCCTGGGACCCCTGCTTTTCAGCCGGTTCCTGAATAATCTCCCTCAAGCTTGTGACTCTAGGTTAATCCTATATGCAGATGATGCTGTCATCCTCAACAGCAATTCTCCGAATTGAACCACTCTAAGCTGCACTGCAGCACTCCTTCAGTAAAACAGAAGACTGGTTCTGTGAGCACAACCTTCTGCTCAATTACAAAAAACCAAGACCATGCTCCTGTCCAGCCCCCAGCTCAAGAAAAGGTTCCCCACCACAGACATCACCAACAATGTCCTTGCCCCCATGGAACAGGTTCACTCCTTCAAATACCTGGGGGGGGGGTCACCCTGGATGACACCTTATCTTGCGCTCAACATGTTGACCTGGTGGTCAAGGCAGTGAACACCAAGCTAGGTGTGCTTTACAGGCACACAAAATACCTTGCCGCGGCAACCATCCGTCTTTCAGTCACAAGCTCTATCCTCTCCACCATTGACTATGGTCTGGTCATCTACAGCACAGCATCAGACTCCGTGCTCAAGAGGGTACAATTAGCTCTCAACAAGGCCTGCAGGCTCATCGTGAACAGGGATCGACTGACCCACACCTACTCCCTCTACGAACAGACACACCTGCTGTCCCTTGGGTGCAGGACTAAATTCCTCACATGCCTCCTAGGCAAAAAAGCATTAATGGGGAAAGCACCCCCCCCCCCGTGCGTAGCTGGCATCTTCTCCTTAACAGGCTCAGAGTATGAAACCAGAAGTAGAATGCAGGGGGCCCTCGTGGTGCCATTCTGATGCACAGATCTCGGACAGCGTGCCATCTTCTATAGAGCTCCACTGTGGCTTAATGAGGTGCCTGAAACCATTTGTAACTCCAATAGCCTGTGCAGTTTCAAATCTATCTGACTTCCAGCACTGCGTGCACCTGCTTCCTCAACGGCTGACCTAGCCTCTGGAAGTCCAGGCCCAACTCTGCTGGCAGCAACCATTCTTAGCACAAGACTGAAGCCTCACCCCACACATGCCTTGACAATTCCTCTCAATCACTTTAAGGAGCTGCTCCTGTTTCCTCTCCTTCCTCCTCCTCCCCCTCCCCCCCACACACTAGAATGAGCCCTCACCAGCACTGATCTCAGCTCATGCCTCCGTGCCCACTCTCCTAGAAGCCTTCCACTCTCCTACCCTAACCCATGCCTGCCTGTCCCTCTGCCTAACCTCTAGCACCTCTGCACTGTACTAGTACTTTAGCAGCTCAAAATAATGTCTACCATGGTGTATAACACTTCAAATGTCTAAAAACTCTGAAACCTTACCTGACTGTTGTGTTGTATAGTGTCACAAATGTCTAACATCTCTGTAACCTTTCTTGACTGTTGTGTTGTATAGTGTCACAAATGTCTAAAACTTTGTAACCCTCTTGCTTGATGGTCTGTACTCTATGCACATGACATGGAACCTTTGTAAAAGAGCCTTGGCTCAAATGGTATTTCTAAATTATTAAATAAATAAATAAAATAAAGCTAAGACGTGCAGGCTTACTGTCCACCGGGGGCCGCTGTTTAGCAGTTCTTAGGAAAGAAAAGTATAATGCATATGATCAAATGGTTAAACAAAGGTATCTAAAGAAATGTCAAGTGTCATGACAATATGTAAATAACTAAAATATGCAATTGCTTAAGAGAAAGGTCTCATTTGGAGTACAGCATGCTATAGTGTATATAGCGCTCATATTTTTGTGCAATATTGTATATAGCAATGTGTGGTTGCCACTTGTATATAATGGACAATTAATATTTGTGTTTTAGACCTGATGCGGACTCCCAAGTTTCCTGGGCAGGAGAGAGTATAACCCCCCGCCCTCACAATTTTGAGGGAGCTTACCTTACATAGCTCTTTGAGCTCTGCTGATGCCCACTGCCTGGCAGATGTCCAACAAGCAGAGCTAAATCCATGGCTGTTGATGTTCTGCTGTTATTCAGTGTGTGTGCATACCTCCATGCCACCGCATTATCGCTTTAAGGGATTCAGCCTGTGTATAGTGTAAACAGCCTGGGCTGGGTCCGAGTACATCAAGGCTTGCAACCTGCCAGACATAGCTCCCATCCACTCAAATCTGCGTCACTAGCAGTGCAGAGAGAGCCCTACAAGAATCCGTAGCTGTTTGTCACTAAAACTTTACCGTTGGTAAAATAAATAAATTGTTTATGATGCCAGTACTGGACTTCCTGATGGAAGTCGCCATCTTTGGTCTTGGACTCCTGCTTTTGACCAATTGGAACCAAGGGGTCCTAATTATGGTGCCTTGTGGGATAAACTGTGAACTTTCAGGTTGGAGCCTAAAAGGACCAATGGGAGCGCCAGACCTGTGATTGACAGCTCCCCCAGACAACTGGAATATAGGAAAGCCAAACAAGTCCAAGAACCTTTTTCAAAATGAGGGCATTGCAGCTCGAGCTTCTGAACTGAGAGGAGCCTGTGTGGCTCTGTGTCCACTCGCAGGGAGAGGTCTGTATTGCCTCCTGTGAGCTCATCTTCGGTCCGAAAGAGGATCAATTGATTGGGATTGCCAGCTAAGCAGCCTGAGAGGGTTCTTCAGTTGAAAGCTGAAGAAACACTGCCATTTACTGAGAAGGAGAAAGTTTGCTGTTTTCTTCAGCCACTAAGACTGTGGCCTACTGTGTGTGTGGAGTCATTGATCCTGCCAAATCAGGAGCCACTCCAGTGCAGGAAAGACTTTTGCCAAAGCCCAGCTGGAGGATCCACCAGCACACAGCCTAAAACTTTAAAAGAAATGTCTTCCAGCCTGGGCCTATGTCATCCCATGCCTAGCCAGATTGTTCCTGTACCACTAGCAGCACCATCCTGGTGAGAGACCAGTTTCACCCCCCCATACTCCCCTACTAAAGGATTCTCAACTCCGGGGGGGTGCCTGTTGGGGGGGGGGCCAAAATGGAAAAATATTTAAGCCGGGCACACAACCAAACAAACTCGCGCCTAGACCCGAACCCATCACCCTCGCAACCCTAGCCTGCCACCCACCTGCCACGCCACAGAGCCAGCTCGGAAACGCACTGCCACACTATGCCTCACAAACCCTCCCTCCCTTCTGCCCGTTGTATGGTGTGTCGCTCTCCGAGAGTGCGTGTACATATTAGCTTAGCCATCTAGTCTAGCCCGCCTCTTGTCCAGTAGCTCCTATGAACAGGCACCATTATTGAGCCGCCCTTTTTGTAAGCACTCAATAGCGGATGCCCCTGTCATAGGATACTGTCCAGCTGTGATTTAAGAAAGGAACAGTTGACTGATAAATCCTTAATTCCTTTTTTTTTTCCACAGGTCCAGGAGCAAGTAAAAGAAGTACTCTCATTTTGTTTTGAAAAATAATTTATTGTACCGTAATTGTGTTAATCCAGTGACTCAAAAATGTGTGTGGAGCAACTTATGGTTCCTACTGTGTACAGGGAGAAACTGATGCAGTTAGCACATGACCTACCCATGGCAGGCCATGAAGAGAGGAATAGAACCCTTGCGCGGATAACTCATCGATTTTTTTTTTTTTTTTTATGGCCCAGCATTCATGAGGATGTAGCAGCCTATTGCTGAGCATGTCCTCAGTGCCAATTAGTTGCCCAAGGTGGGGAAGCAGACAAGGTGCCCCTTCAACCTATTCCATATGTTACCACACCCTCTGAGTGGATTGCAATGGATATAGTTGGGCCCCTGATAACCAGTTCAAAAGTAACAGATTCATTTTGGTCATATGCGATTATGCTACCAGATACCCTGAGGCGATACCGTTACGTACTGCCAAGGCTCCTAGGTTTGCCACGGAGTTAGCCAAAATTTTTAGTAGGATGGGTATCCCTCAGGAGATTCTTACCGACAGAGGAAGTAACTTTACTTCTGAACTGTTAAAAGAGTTATACAAGCTTCTGGGTGTATCCGCAGTACAAACCTCCCCCTATCATCCCCAAATGGATGACCTTGTTAAACATTTTAACAGAACATTTAAGAACATGTTAAAGTATGTGCAGGAGGAGGGGCATGATTGGAACAGGTTTCTCCCCTACCTTCTCTTTGCATATAGGGAGGTACCCAATGCTACAACAAGCATCTCTCCATTCTCACTATTGTATGGTAGGAATCCCTGGGGCCCTCTAGATGTTGTGAAAGAATATTGGGGGTAGTGTTGCTCAGACAGTATCCTAGAAATCAGGATACCAACAGATACCTCCAATTTGGCCAGATAGTTGCTGGGGTAGGATAGTAGTGCTATTTGACCATGGATCCTACCAGCTAGGATACCTGGATCCTAACCAGGATCCATCACTATCTGGCCCCAGATCCCAACTATCTGCCCTAGGATCCGTGGATCCTAACCAGGATACCTGGATCCTAACCAGGATCCATCACTATCTGGCCCTTGATCCTAACTGTCTGCCCTAGGATCCATAGATCCTAACCAGGATACCTGGATCCTAACTAGGATCCATCACTATCTGACCCTGGATCCTGCATCTGTCTTTGGCAGAATATCTGGTAGGATCCAAGTCAGGATACCAGCACTGTCTGACAGATAGTGGTAGGATCTACAAAAGCACTATCTGAGCAACACTAATTGGGAGGAAGGTAGGAATGCAGGCCACACCAACATCCTGGATTACATGACTTCCCTAAGACAAAGGTTGGTGAAGTTTGTCACCATGGTGCACCAAAATGTATCATGTAACCAGAGAGAGATCAGAAAATTACATATGATGTGGGACTTGAAAAATGTTTTGCGCCAGGAGAACAGGTGGTATTATTTTTACCATATTCAGAAAATAAACTGCTGATGAGATGGCAGGGTCCCTTTAAGGTCATGAGTCAAACAGGGGTGGTAAATTTTGAGATTGAAATGCCCGGGCGGCCGCCACAAAAACGGATTTACCATGCGAACTTACTGCGAAGGTGGGTAGAAAAGCCAGCCCCTCTTCTTTACCTGTTTATACACCCTGAACAGGTGCAAACAGAGCTGGATATTGCCTACGAGAGATTAGATCCTTCCCAAGAAAAAAAAGGAAGTGCAGATTAACCCAGATTTAGACCCTGAACAGCATAAAGAAATAGACCAATTACTACAGTACTAGCAGTAAACCTTTAGCAATACACCAGGTTGAGCAAAATGGGTGGTACATAGCATAAGGGTCACCCAAACAAAACCTATACATCAAAAACCTTACAGGTTACCTGAGTGAATGAGGACAGAGGTTATTGAGGAGGTACGAAAGATGGAACACTTGGGAGTGCTTGTGCCTTCATGGAGTGCATGGTCATCTCCCATTGTTGTGGTCCCGAAAAAGGAAGAAGGTCTAAGGTTATGCTTAGATTTCCGTAAAGTAAATGCCGTCTCATCCTTTGATGGGTGCCCAATGCCCTGTTTTGATGATTTGCTGGACAAAATAGGGACTGCCAGGTACATTAGCACTTTAGACTTGATGAAGGGGTATTGGCAAATATCCCTGGCATTAGATGCACAGGAACTGACTCCCATTGGCCTTTTTCAGTGTACGACAATGCCATTTGGTCTCCATGGTGTTCCTGCCACCTTTCAGAGATCCATGGACCACATCCTTAGACCACACACACAGTACAGGGCTGCATATTTGGATGATGTCATCATCTTTAGTCCAGACTGGCAAACTCATTTGACACAGCTAAGTGCAGTCATACAGGCCATTACTGATGCTGGACTGACAATCAACCCAGCCAAATGTGCCTTAGCAAACACAGAGACAAAGTATTTCGGGTTTGTGATAGGACATGGTTCAGTGAAGCCAGAAAAAAATAAAATTGAGGCTGTTGCCAATAGCCCCATTCCCACCACCAAAAATCATATCCTTTCCTTCCTGGGTTTAGCTAGTTATTACAGGAGATTCATTCCAGATTTTTCAACCATAGCAAATCCTTTGACAGAACTTACAAGAAATAAATACCCCAACAAGGTAAAATGGACTCCAGAGTGTGAGGAAACCTTCCAAACATAAAAACCATCTTGTATTCTGCCCCAGTCCTCATGAGACCAAATTTCCAGGTGCCCTTTGATGTGCATACAAATACATCGGACACAGGGATAGGGGCTGTGCTATCCCAGACTGACAAGAAGGGAACATCCTGTTATATATACAGTATTGGCAGGAAACTTCATGAGAGAGAGAAGAAATACTCGACCATCGAGAAAGAGTGTCTCGCCATGAAGTGGACCATTGAGTCTTTACGTTATTACCTGTGGGGCACTGAGTTTACCATCCTTACTGACCATAATCTGCTTTGCTGGTTAACCCAGATGGAAGAGAAGAATGCACAGATTATGTGCTGGTACCTGGCGTTATAGCCATATAAATTTTCTGTCAAGCATAGAACAGAAGCCCAGCATAAAAATGCCGATTTTCTGTCCAGATTTGGAGCAGATAACCAGATTTTGAAAACACTGAATTGTTTAGAAAATATGATGATAGTTTTTTGTCATGTTGGGGGGGGGCTGGCAGTATTACCTAGAGGTTAGAGGAACGAGGTGTGAACGAGCTTGATACATCCAGCAGACCAAACCTGAGTTTGATTCTCACAACCTCCACTTGCATACTGTGTGACTCTGAGCAAGTCACGTAACCGTCCAGTGTTCCCAGGTCGCCCCTGAAAACAGGCACTTGTGCCTAGTGGCCTTACCCAATTACCAAAGACTAAAATAAAAAAAAAAATTTAAAAAAAAATGTGATAGAAACAAAACCTCAGGGGAATAGAATGGTATGGAAGATATTGTAAGTATCTGGATATTGATATACCATTAGTGTTTTGTTTATTAGGGTTCCTGAGAGGAACTTCTGGAGAGGGTGGGTGGGAGTTCTAACCCTTCAAGTGCAGAAGGGTCTGAGTCAACAGTTTGTTGCCTTCTTGTGTAGGGAGGAGTGTAACAGGATGCCACTGTTCCATGAAAGGTTTCCCTCTACTATTAAACTATGTGTAATGCCCCCCCCCCATTTCCCTCACACTGTCCTACTATCTTTTTTCTTCTTCTGTCCTTATTACTTGTCAGGGTGGCCAACTTGACAATTCTGTCCTTCTTTTGCTGTCCTCTTTTAAAAAAAAAAACCTTTCTGTGCACTAGTAAGTGCCGGTAGTGCTTCTCTGTAAAAACCTGAACTAGAGATTTAAAATAAAAGCACTGTTGTGCTTTGTACATGGAAGCGCCAGGAGCGCTTCAAAGAATAGTTACCTGGTGTCCTGGGGTAGTGAGTGATGTTAGCGCCCACTGGTGAAGCACTGTAGTACCTGAGCCGCAGCTGCTTTGTGCAGCTCTTTGGCAACGTGCGGCCCCGGTGCAAATGATGCAGGGGAGGCAGTATTGCGCAGTGGTTTAAGGCTCTGTGCTGCAAATCAGGTGACATCCAGCAGACCAGACCTGGGTTTGAATCCAGCAGCTTCCACGTGCATACTGTGTGACCTTGAGCAAGTCACTTAACTTCCCTGTGCTCCCAGGTTGCACCTATAAGCTGTCAGCTTAGTATGCTACTCCTGGTTAAACAACTAAAAAAAAAAATGATGCCACAAGTCACAGAGAGCGACCAGAACAATGTGCGGCACTGGATTTCCTCTTTTCGTAGCAAATTGCTCCATATATCTTATACCGCAAGATGCAGTTTTAAATAAATGAGCTCCTTGTTCGGAGCAACAATGAAACGGTTGCTTTGGAGCAAAATCATGCTCCGAAGCATACAAAGAGATGCCACAGAGTGTGGCAGAGATAAAAAGAAATAGTGACAAATGGGACACTATGAGCATGGGGATAAATAAGCCCCATAGTGTCCAAAATGAAAAGAGATGCATAAAGAAAAGAGCAGCCCCAGAGATATTGTAACTGAGGCTGCTGAACTGAATAAAAGGGGCCAAGGGTTACGGCCCCAGTTAAATGTTTTCCCGATGGCTACAATTTCAGCCATCGGGACAAGGAATGAAATTGCTGGCTTTTGACAGGGGCTCAAATAGGAGCATAGAGCAGAGACCCTGCAGGGGAAGTGGTATCTAGGCAGTACTAAAAAGGAATAAAAGCCTTTTAAGGGCTCATATAAAAAACTACATTGTATGAACATACAAAATTGTTACTGCTGTTGTACATAATCAAACAGGTCTCCAGAGCTGGCAGGAGAAGGGAGATGAGGAGTGCGCCCTCTATCTTCCATTCCCCTAGCAACACAGAGACGTCTGAGGAAATAAAACAGTAATAACAAGCATTTGTCAATGCCAAATGTTTGCTTGCTGGCATTGGCATTGATAGTGTAGGAGTGAGAAAGATGCATTATAGGAATAGTGAAGTATTTAACTGAAGCCAACCCCAACACCACCCTGCAGAGACTGACAGGCATTGGGGTGTGCCTTTTGGTCGTCAGGCATAATGGCTACGCCATTTCACCACACCCTACCCTGCAGACACTGACAAGTGTCACGTGTGCCTTGGGGTATTTGGGCCTTATACTCACCCCATTCCACAGGAAATACGGTGAGATGGGTGCAGTATAGGAGAATGGAATGAACTTTGGGGCTGAAGAGTCCAAGACACACTTCTATGCCTCTCACTGGCTGCAGGGTGTGGGTGGGGGTGGAATGGTATGAGCAATACAGGCGACAATCCCAAGTCACACCCCTGATGCCTGTCAGTTTCTATAGGGTGGGGCATTATGGTCGGAAACCCTAACACCTCAGGCGTTCATTGGTATTTTCAGTTCAAATTTTCAACATGCGCTTTTTGTGGCCCCCACCTGATGAACAGTGGCAATATCAGTTCATTAGCCGAAAGCTGATTTTGCACAGCGACTACGCCATTTGGCACCACAGGTGCGAAAACACATTTTGAACAGGATGTGAAAAATGACTGCTGTACTGTTCATGGGGAGGTGTAAAAAATGACAATGTTGAAAATCTACAGTGAAAATATAAAAAAACTGGTGAAGTCACCAGCGTGTGTAGAAACTGCGCAATGCACACCTGTAATATAATTAGTTTGGGGATTTTTTACAACAGATTGTCAACATAGGCATTTTGGGACCTCCGCTCATGAACAGTGTCACTGTGATTTTCTTAATCTGTCCCGAGCAGTGATTTCCCACAGCAACCATGCATTTCTACGACGGAAGTGCGAAAACACATTTCGGCCATGGTGTGAAAAATGACAGCTGTACTGTTCATAAGGATGTGTGGAAAAATCCCAGTGTTGAAACTCTGGACTGAAAATATTACAAATTCATGAACTTACGAGGGTGCATGGAAACTGTGCAATGCTCGCTCGTAACACAGTAATTTTATGCACTTTTGTCACCAAATTTTTAACATAGCCATTTTAAGACCTCTGCTCATGAACAGTGTCACTGCAATTTTATTAATCTGTCCCGAACATTGATTTCGCACACCAAGTGCGCCATTGTGCGCTACATGCGTGAAAACACATTTTGGGCAAAATGTGAAAAATGACAGCTATACTGCTCATAAGGAGGTGTGGTAAAATGGCAATGTTAAAAATCTGGAGTGAAAATATTAAAAATTTGCGAGCATGCATAGGAACTGCATAACGCACGCTCGTAACAGTCATTTTGGGAATATGTTCACCAAATTTTCAACTTAGGGTTTTGGGGGGCCTACCTCATGAACTGTGCCACTTTTGTTTGTTTACTCGGTCCCAAAAGGTGGTTCCGCGCAGTGACTGCGAAATCACCTTTTGGGACCGAATAGCAAAATGACAGTGACCGAGTTCATGAGGTGGGGCCCCAAGAGCCCGATGTTGAAAATTTGGTGAACAAATTCTCCAAAATGACCGAGATATGCACCAAAGTTGAAAAAAGACATTTATGCCATTATACAGCTTACCGGCATTTCTTCAGTTCGTGGTCGGCTTTGAAGAGTGCTGCAGGCGTGTTTCCAGTCCACGAAGATCGTCGCACTGGGCTCCGGAGGTAAGTATGGGGGGTGGGGAGGGTGGGTGCTCAGAGGTGGGCGGGCTGGGGGAGGGGAAAGATAGTCAACGAGGGACAGTTTTTTTTTCTACTGCAGGAAGATGACGTGGGACTTTTGCCACGCTGGGGTGGGCTCCCAGCGTGGCAGCTGAAAGGTAATTTTTGGGGGGCAGTAGTGGAGCCAAAGGGGGATTGGGCACCCCGTCGGCCATACCGACTTTTGCCATGCTGGGGTGGGCTCCCAGCATGGCAACTTCTACAGGAAGACAACGCGGGACTTTTGCCATGCTGGTGTGGGCTCCCAGCATGGTACCTAGAGGTCTGTTTGAGGGGGGAGTGGAGCCAGTGGGGGACTGGGCACCCCATCGGTCATGCAGTGCACGCAGGTGGAGGGGAGCGCATGAGCATGCTGGGGTGGGCTCCCAGCATGCTACGTAAGTGGGGGAGGTGATGACTAACTGCCTATGACAGTTCAGATGCAGTGAAGACGTACATGTAGGCAATTTGTGTACTGCTGTCTGCAGTATGCAAATTGCCTACATGTTACCAACGCTGATTTTGGCAGTATTTTCCTCTGAACTGTACACCACTGCATCTGAACGCTGTCATAGACAGCTCAGACAGTCACTGGTGCGGTGCAGCTGCTCCTGCAAAATGGACCAGGGTATTGGAAGTGGGGGAGGCACACCTACAAATTCTTGTGTGGTGACACTATGTTTCTTGCACGAGTGCAAGCAAACATAAAAATGTATCTACCTCCTGGTTACCCTGTAGTCCTTGCTGTAGGGCTGGCTGCCCACAAAATGACTGCTTTTGAAGAGACAGGCTCTAGTGATGTCATTTCTAGGGAGGGATTTATTCCTTAAATAATCCCCTATTAAGCTGTAAGCACTGATGTTTGCTAACTACAAATATGTGTTATTAAGTAATGTATAGAATAAAGTGTAGGAATACAGTGTCGGGAGTTAAGGAGATGGGGGATATTTATTTTACGGAATAAAGGAATAAAACCCTAATTTGCTCTTGCAACTGGTCACATGACCCTAATGTCAGAGCCGCAAGGGTATAAAGTCTCACCACTAGGAGTGTTTTTTAGATAGGGAGGCCAGCGAGTGGCTGGTCTTTGAGAAGAAAGGTGTGCCGGTATTCACACCAGCATTTAAATTTTAAAAGTGAAGTTTTGAAGAGGTGACTAGGGAAGAGTCATCTTCTGAGTTTTCTTTTGGTGTACTGTTTAATACCCTGTTTCTTTTTTTATTTCTGTATATATTGATTTATTTGATTTATTTGTTTTAAACTCAGCTTTATTGTTTAACATTATACAACAGCAGTTCATACTTGTATTCCTAATGCACATAAATAATGGCTTTCTAGGTAATATCAGAATGCATAAGATCTTGAACTTCATTTCTCTTAAATTTTTGTGTTGACCTCCAGTCCATTTCTGCATTAGTACATTGCAGTATGAAGAGGTAGTCCAAGACAGAGAATTTATCAATATAGAAATATGTTCAGTAGCTGCTGTCATTAGTCATATTACAATTCAGGAGGCACCCAGTTACCTGGGAGTGAATGATATTATTTGATCTTACTGCTAAGTAATAGAAAGAAGACATTTTTTAATAATTAATTCAACGCAAATAAACTTAGGACCCAGCTTGGCCCTGTTAATGGCTATACGCCTCTACCTCCATCCCCCTTGACCATTAACCATTATCAATAATCTAGTCTCTATCTTAAAGTTCCTATTGGCAAGTTATGCCCCATGTGCCCTATTATTATTTAATGGCCTTACCCTCTCTTATCTTTAATCTTGGGTTGACGTTCCTGGTGTCCCTTACCTCTGCATTCTCCAAAGTCCCCAACCTCTCCACCTAGCTTCGTGCTTATCAAATCATACCTGACGTTTGGCCATCAGTGCCTCCATTGTGAGGACCTCTTGGGTCCTCCTCACCCAATCTTCTAAAACTGGAGGTCCAGGCTGAAGCCATTTCGCTGTGATGCATTTCAAGGCTGCCACAGTCAGTATCAGGAGAACCCCATGGATCTCTCCTCTTTTGTGTGTTGCTGTGGGAAGTCCTAAAACCCATTCCTCAAATTCCAGAGTGATCAGTATTCCTATTATACTCTAGGCTGCTCCTTGTAGTGCCCTCTAGTATTGTTTTAACTGTGGGCATCCCCAGAAAATGTGCCAGTGATTGTCCCTCTGCCCACATGCTCTCCAACACATGGCTGATTTAGTTAGACTATAATGTTGTGTAACAGTGGGGTTCTGAAAATACCTGATAAGCACTTTCCAGAAGTATTTATGCCATATTGGGGCCGAGGTTGCTTTCCATCCCCACTTCAGTCTATGGGCCCAGTCTGCCCAATATTCTTATTCACTTCTCTTGCCCATGCCTCACTGTGAGTCCCTAAGGATCCTTCCATGCTCTGGAGGAGCAGCAGCTTATATGCCCATGAAATATATTTAATTGGACCAGCTATTCCCACAATGCTATACAAGAGTGTTTCCCATCCTGATGATGCCCTAGTAAGTTAAGTCCGGTGATCTTCTGAGTCTATAAAATGCCTAACTTGCATATATCTAAGAAATTCCCTGTTTAGCCAGTTAAACTTCGCTTCAGCTCTTTGGAAAGATATACATTTAACGCTCTCTAAAAATTGCGTAAACCTTGTAATATCTTGTGTTTCCCATCTGGTGTAATTTAAGTCCAAGGCAGGAGGGAAAAATAATAATAATACAATTTATTTATAGAGTGCCTTATCAATAACCAAGGTGTCTTGCAGTTAAAACAAAACAAACATCAATAACAACAACATTGAAATAACAATACATCAAAGAAGAAAAAGAAAATCAGTTACCGAAAGCCTGGTGCCACAAGTACATTTTTAAAGATTGCTTAAATCCCTCCGCAGTTGTGCACTCCAGTAGCCGATGTGGTAGAGAATTCCAAAGGGTAGGGGCTGCATACATAAAAGCTCTTGCCCCAGATGTTTTTAAGCATACCCATGGAATCTCTAGCAACCTCACGTCGGCCAAGCGGAGGGATCATCCAGGGCAGTAAGGAACTAGGAGCTCTTTCAGGTAATCCAGGCCCAGTCCATGTAGGGCTTTAAAAGTCAGCAAGCTGACTTTAAAGGTGATCCACCACTGTACAGGCAGCCAGTGCAGTTCGAACAGGACCGGCGAAATATGACAGGATCGAGCAGATCCTGTCAAAAGCCGGACCGCCGCGTTCTGTACTAGCTGCAAGCGGCGGATTTCTACCCCAGGTAGCACTAAATAAAGGGAGTTGCAATAATCAAAGCTCAAGGACACAAAGACATGGACCAGAATAGGAAGGTCGCCAGACAGAACCAGATGCTTAATCCTGGCGATATTCCTAAAATGGTAAAAGAAAGATTTGATGATGACCGACACCTGAGAATACAGGGCCAGCCCTACATCAAATATTACCCCCAGGTTATGCACCCATTCAGAGGTTGGGAGTGAGAGGCCATCGAGAAAAATTCCCAAGGGCGAACCAACCCTCAGCCCCCCCATCCGGCGACAGGGGTCCACAACCAACACCTCAGTCTTTTCCGAGTTCAACTTCAGCCAGCAGGAATCCATCCACTCCTGGATTTCCTTCAGACAGTTATTAAAGCCCGAGACAGCTCCAACTTGGTTGGGTGCAAAGGACAGGTAGAGCTGGGTATCATCAGCATAGCAGTGAAACCTCAGCCCATACCTTTTTAAAGTGTCTCCGAGGGGTAGCATGTACACCGCGAACAACATGGGTGAAAGCACAGAGCCCTGAGGAACCCCACATGATAGAGAGATAGGGTCTGAAGAATAAACCCCAGACACCACTCTCTGTGTTCTACCCATGAGGAACAATGAAAACCACCTTAGGACTGTACCAGACAATCCACAGATGTGCCTCGTGAGACCCAGCAATACCCCATGGTCCACGGTGTCAAATGTTGAAGAGAGATCTTCAACAGTATATCATCCTGATTTTTCTGTCTGTCCAACCTCCACCACATGTCCACACTGCCTAATGTGGACCATACAATTTACACTTATGTACAACAGATAAGTGGGAAATGGACATCTGTTCTCTGTGATTTTTTCTTTCTTCGGGCCCCTCGAAAAAAGACTGCAACAGCTACTTCAAATGTAACCCCCTTGTTACCGGGGTTACTAGAATCCCAGTAAGACCTAGTGGTAATCAGGGAAGGCAGCTTGTGAAACTCCAGTTAAATGGGTTTCACACTGTCTCACTCTGTTCTCAGTCTCAGCTGAGACTGAGGGATGATATCACCATAGAACTGTTGCAGCTGCATGAGCCACAGTGGAATCTGCAGCAGGGAGTTGGAATAGAATGTTGGGAGGTTTGAACAGTAGTCTGTAGGTCAGTTGGTGTTGGGAGCTTGCTGTGAAAGCAGCACAGCAGCTCTGTGTAGGCTCTAGGAGCCTCAGCCCTGACAGGGGCTACATTTAGGTAAAAAGGTGTGTTTCCACCTTAAGAGAGACACAAAAGATAATTGTAAAGTGGTGGAGACCGCTGATTCGGGTCTCAGTGCCCCCTCCCTCCGGGGATGGAGGCAAGAAAGGGTTTCCTGCATATTCCTGGGGCAACCCCCTGGTTCTGCTACTAATGGAGAAGCTGTCTATTTGTTCCAGAGTTTTGGGAAAGCAAGAAGACTTGTGAATCGCCTGTGGGGCACCTGCAACCGGAGGGTGAGTGTTTGCTTTTCCTGAAAGGGCCTATATTTTTCACCCTGGGACTTGTGTGATAGTGGGGACTGGACTACTGAAATAGTGGGAGGCCTAGAGTAATAGGCTTAGCTAAAAAGTAAAAGTATGTTCAAGTCCAGCACTTATGGGAAGTCAAAACATATGTAGAGGAGATGTGACATGCGTCTACCCAGTAATCTACATTGCCAAGCTTTCAGTGAAAGAGATGTTTAGTTTTCAGAGAAATGGCCGAGTATGGATTGTGGGAGCCGGAGATGGGAGACCCCCCATCTTTAGTGACCAGGTCCACCTCTACGGATTTGCTCTGTGCATTTCTACTTTGCCTCATGCACTTGGCCAGTGATGAGGAAAGTACCCAGATGTGGGATTGGAAGGAAAATTCCCTTTAGGAGTCGAAGGCTCTAAGGTGGTTTGGGGAGCCACAACAGGATAATTGGTTCATTTCCCAAAATGGACTGTGGATCAAGTGGCCGGTGGGGGAGCTGGGCCAGTGGGGAAAACCCAAATAGTGTACAAGTCAGGCTGTGTACCCAAAGCTGCGTGCAAGTCCGGGCTATGTGCCTGATGGGTTCAGAGCCTGAGGGCTGGAAATAGTAAAGAAGTGTTCTGTTGTCTCTAATCTGCATTACCAGAAATGTAGCCCCATGGGGGTGCATCTATGCTTTGTTTGTTCGGCTTGGATGTGAGTAAAAGCCACACTGTAGAATCCCGTTCTTGGTTCTGGACATTACAGTTATTGCTTCCTGTGTTCAGATTTACTTGGGTGCCCCTGTGCAGAGTAGCCAAACCTAGGTCCCCTGTGACGAGTAACCTTATCCTCCCTGAACCCAGTCCCCACCAGGTTCTGCTGTCAGCTTCAACGGCATGCCACCTGTCATTTTGCTAAAAAGGCAGGGGTGAGGGGTTACAAAAATGGAGGCACCGCTTTGGATTTTAATTCTGGGAGGAAGTTGCTCGGGCAAGGGGCTAGTGTTTTGGCTGTCTGGCAGTGGGTAGCCCAAAAGCTGAAGCAATTTACCTAGTGTGTCGCTGTGTGCTGTGGATCTTATGCTGCTGTTTAAAATGCCAGCTGTTTACCCAGGAGCAGTAAAACCAAAGAGTGTGCCCTTATCCTGCATCAATTGTTTACAGCGTTTTTGCCTGCTTTTAAAATGAACTGTGGTAAAGAAAAGTGTGGAAGACTAGGGGTAGCAACAGGAAAATTGTGCCCTGGACGTTGGAAATGCTTTTAAAATGAACTGTGGTAAAGAAAAGTGTGGAAGACTAGGGGTAGCAACAGGAAAATTGTGCCCTGGACGTTGGAAATGCTTTCTGAATGAACTGAGAGACTTGCAGTGTAAATGGCTATGTTAAATGGCTGAAATGGGCTCCCGCCGTGCAGTCAGTTGAGGAAAAAAAAAAGTTGCATTCTGCAGTTTAAATTTGCCTACTTGACGATCGCTGTGAGGAGAAGAGCACTCGCGAGGAAGAAGAGGCTCATTTGCATGGGGTCGTGTGATTGGTGAGGCTGCAATCAGTCCCGCCCCTCAGCCAGCTCTACAGTGACTGCCCCAGCATTCGAGAGGGAGTGTGAGTGGAGTGCGTGTACTGGCTTGTGGAGGAGCGTCGGGGAGTGTTAAAATCGCTGTAAACCTTGTAAAAATAGATTTGCTTGTTTAAAATTGGGCTCAACCCGCTAATCGATTGTCGGAATTGTAGGTGTGGTGGTTGAGGAGACTGTCGGCAGGACTGCCCGCCCGTTTCTGTTCTGAGGCCTCCAAGAACCGGCTGTAGGCCGTTTTTTCCAATTCACAGCAAACTGCTACTGATAACAGTAATTAACAACATGAAAACTGCTCAAACAGTGATTTTTCTGCCAAATGCCGCATAAATATGTGTGCAGCAGTGTAGTCGCTTTGCAAGTAATGACTGTGTCAAGTCCTGCCAGCAAGTGCAAGTCTGTTAAGCCATTGACTGTGTGCATAGTAACGAGTTTAGCCTCAGTTTAAAGTTTAAAGCCAGAGAGAGACTGTGAGTTGTAGCCAAATGTGCAACACTAGTTTTACAGGCAATCCTGTGCTTAAAAAACTGAAGCTTTAAGGGACTGTGAGTCAAATAAATGTTTCCAGCATGTAAAAGCCCGTGGAAAATCATGTAAATGTGTTTAAAACAAGAACAGAGCAAATTTGTGCAGTTTGAGCAAAACTTATCAGCAGTTTATGTAAATCGGGTGCGCAGTGGCTTGACCTAATTTCTGAATGTTGATGCACCGGAGTGCTGCCGCCGCTATTACAGGGTGGGGTAGTAAGGTAAACACAGCAGCAGAGGAGCCGTTTTAAAACTAAACAGAGTGTTCAGTAAAGTGGGATTTTCAGTTACAGTGAAGTTTTGTTTGTTTTTCTGCAGTTGTGGCCTCAGGACCACCTCGTTACCCGGATCATGCCCAGGTTGCAGTAACAGCAGCAGTGAATAGACTGAGGGATATTGAAAAGTGGTGCTATGGAGGACAACTGCCTCCTCATGCGGCGATTCCTCTTTTTTCAGTGCATGTGTGCCAAATATGCTTGAGAGCTGGAAGGGATGTCTTCATGATTCCTCACTGTGCTGGATGCCTAGAAAAATATGGCTTGTATAAAATGCCTCAAATTCGTTTGGCTCCCACATGGACAAAGGTTCAGGAATCTGCAGTTGGCAGCACACAGCACCAGGCGGAGCCTGTGGAGGAAGGCCCCTCGGGGGAATGTGGCAGAAAGCTAGAGGTGCAAAATTAGAGACAGAACCCGAATTTGAAGTTTCGGATGCTGGATCCCAGAAGGAAAGTTCGGATAAAGCATCAGTAGACACCTGGAGGGGGACCTAGCCCAAGTCTCTTAGGAGAAGATGAGATGCGGGAGGCCTTTGAGTGGGAGGTGTCGACCTCCACACCTAGTGATGAGTAGATAGTCTCAGGAGTGAGGACGACTGCTCACTCCTGGGCTCAGATCCTCAGTGAAGAGGAGGATGAGGGGGAGACTATGTGGCCTTGTGAAAAAGGAATGGGTACACAGCCTCAAGCTCTTGCCTCGGAGGAATGCATAGAAGAGAGTAGTGATGCCACTGCCCTGGCTATGCAGGAATAAGAAGAAGTCAGGGATCTGTTTTTAATTTCTTTAAGGATGCGAAGCTGGCAGAACCAGGACTGGTCACCCCCAAGCCAGGCCAATGGTCTCAGGTTGACCAAAGCTAGTAAAGAGGAGAGACTGGCCCGTAGAAAGGCAAATGAGATCTATGGTATGACCTTTCCTACCTTTCTTCAGGAAGTCTGGGAGGAGATTGAGAACAGCAGGAAATCCTGGATCTGGGCCAAAGCAATGAAAGGTGTGCATCCTGGGGCCAACAAGCATGTACATAACAGACTGTTTCACGAGAAATATACCCAGTGGAAGAGAGGCAAGACACCGTTTATGGACAGAGTGCGAATAGTGGATGGAAAGGGATGTGAAATCTCCCACTATGTAAATCATGTGCACCCAGACGGGGTAATAATTCAAGCTCCTGACCCCCGGTACTATTGGCCTCAGTGCAAGGACCTCCCAGCAAATGTGCCCATGCCTACTAAATGGAAAACCGAGCAGTGGTAGTCAATACTGCCACACCAGACTGTGAAGTGCCTTTATTGATCCGCCAGTATGGACATCCAGGACTCAGGTGCCCCACATTCATCAGTTCTACAGTGTACTGGCCTTTCCAGAATCCATTGACTGGCCCACCAGATGACTTCAGATCCAGAGAGGACACCAGCCCAGCTGTATCCTGCTTCATCGCCTGGTAATCGGTTGACGTCAGACCAGCTGTTTTCCTTTTTGTTCCTGTTCTAAGGTTCCATCTCCAGAGATGACATCAGCCCAGCAGTTCCCAGATGTGCCCTCCTGTGGTTCCCAGAAGATGTCTGCCCAGCTGTATCGGAAGAAATGCTGCCAGGGAGAGTCTTCGTCAGAGGTGCAGGTCTGTTCAGATTTTCCATTCTACAAGGGGCTGGTAAGTCCAAACTTTTCTATCTTTATGACACTGCAGTACACACCTTACACTAACAGATTGCAGAATGTGTGAACTGTCCTCAAAGACTCTCTCTCCTTTGGGACTTTGGCCTGTTAGAACTGTGCTTCACTGGGCTGCGGCCCAGGAGAGACTCTTTATTGGACTAGCCTTCGGGCATTGTGGTCACTAGTTGGGACTTTTAGGGCACGCCATCCCTCCCAAATGTGTATTGTAAATAATGTCGTTGTTTTCTAATGTATATACTGTTTTCTACCTTTTCTAAAAAAATTATTTTGGGGATTCTTCAGTGTTTTGATGGTAGGGGTTTTAGGTAGACTGTGTATGCAGATTAGGAGTGTGTGTTGTCTTTCTTTTTCTTGCAGGTGGTCCTGGAGAAGATAGAAGAGAGAAGACAAGAAAAGGAGGAGGGGCTCATTGGAATTCCTCACTAGTACTTTAGTGTGTAATAATTTAAAGTACTGTGGTGTTGTTATTGCTGTTGTTACTGTATTAACCCTTTTCCTTCCACAGGTGTGGTTGTGGGGGTAGGGAGGAGGCAGTAAAGTGATATAAAATGTGGTATTATTCTTGGTGTGTGGTTGCAGGTTGCCCAAGGTCGGGGAGGTCCCTGGGTTGTTTTTGTTTTTGGGTGTTAAGACAAAGGCAGACAGATTTTCCCTAGAGGGTTAGGGGGGGATAGACAGGCTGTGGTCCTGAATGGCCATAGGAACCGCAGTGCTGATCTATTAGGGCTATGCTCTGGACAGTTCTACCAGATCCGCTAAGCGGCCATAGTAAATGGGTAGTGTAGAGGCTGATATGTCAGCTAAAGGCCTCTGGGCCCTTAGTGTTGCCTGTCTGTGCTCGCACATGGTAGGAGGGGGCCTGATCACCCCCCCTCCACAGGTAGCACATAGGGTGGGATGGCCTAAAGCCAGGTAAACAATGACTGCGGACAGTCATTTTCCTGGTCAAGGTCGAGTGTAACCCCCTTGTTACGCGGGGTTACTAGAATCCCAGTAAAACCTAGTGGTAGGCAGGGTAGGCAGCTTGTTAAACTCCAGTTAAATGGGTTTCACACTGTCTCACTCTGTTCTCAGTCTCAGCTGAGACTGAGGGATGACATCACCATAGAACTGTCGTAGCTGCATGAGCCACAATGGAATCTGCAGCAGGGAGGTGGAATAGAATGTTGGGAGGTTTAAACAGTAGTCTGTAGGTCAGTTGGTGTTGGGAGCTTGCTGTGAAAGCAGCACAGCAGCTCTGTGTAGGCTCTAGGAGCCTCAGCCCTGACAGAGGGCTACATTTAGGTAAAAAAGGTGTGTTTCCACCTTAAGAGAGACACAAAAGATAATTGTAAAGTGGTGGAGACTGCTGATTCAGGTCTCAGTGCTCCCTCCGTCCGGGGATGGGGGCAGGAAAGGGTTTCCTGCATATTCCTGGGGCAACCCCCTGGTTCTGCTACTAGTGGAGAAGCTGCCTATTTGTTCCAGAGTTTTTGGGAAACAAGAAGATTTGTGAATTGCCTGTGGGGCACCTGCAACTGGAGGGTGATTGTCTGCTCTTCCTGAAAGGGCCTATGTTTTTCACCCTGGGACTTGTGTGATAGTGGGGATTGGACTACTGAAATAGAGGGAGGCCTAGAGTAATAGGTTTAGCCAAAAGTAAAAGTATGTTCAAGTCCAGCACTTATGGGAAGTCAAGATATGCAGAGGAGATGTGACATACGTCTACCCGGTAATCTACATTGCCAAGCTTTCAGTAAAAGAGTTGTTTAGTTTCCAGAGAAATGGCCGGGTATGGATTGTGGGAGCTGGAGGTGGGAGACCCCCCATCTTTAGTGATCAGGTCCACCTATACGGATTTGCTCTGTGGATTTCTACTTTGCCGCTTGCACTTGGCCAGTGATGAGGGAAGTACCCAGATGTGGGATTGGAAGGAAAATTCCCTCTAGGAGTCGAAGGCTCTAAGGTGGTTTGGGGAACCACAACAGGATAATTGGTTCATTTCCCAAACGGACCGTGGATCAAGTGGCCGGCCGGGGAGCTGGGCCAGTGGGGAAAACCTAAGTAGTGTACAAGTCGGGCTGAGTACTCAAAGCTGCATGCAAGTCTGGGCTGTTTGCCTGGTGGGTTCAGAGCCTGAGGGCTGGAAATAGTGAAGAAGTGTTCTGTTGTCTCTAATCTGCATTACCAGGAATGTAACCCCTTGGGGGTCCGTCTATGCTTTGTTTGTTCAGCTTGGATGTGAATAAAAGCCACACTGTAGAATCCCATTCCTGGTTCTGGACATTACAGTTATTGCTTTCTGTGTTCGGATTTACTTGGGTGCCCCTGTGCAGAGTAGCCAAACCTAGACCCCCTGTGCCGAGTAACCTCAATCCTCCCCAAACCCAGTCCCCACCAGGTACTGCTGTCAGCTTCAACAGCATGCCACCTGTTGTTTTGCAAAAAGGCAGGGGTGAGGGGTTACACAAAGAAAATTTGTTCAGGGGGTCCTTTGGAATCATAGACTTCACACAATATGATATAAAATTCAGTCTTTTTATTTCATCTCCCATATGTTTCACTCCTGCATGGATCTTGTTCACAGGGTTTTTAATTCTTTTTCTTTTTTCTTATTTCATTCTGTTTTCAAACAAAAAATTGTACTTTAGTATTTCTGTTATTTTTCCTTTTAAACAATCTTTTGTTAAAGGTTTTAGCACAATCACATACCAATTATTAGTATACTTGCATCGCTTGGTCTGCTTTTTCTAAACCTTTTCTTTCTTTTTCTCTTTTTCTAGTCTATAGTGCTCATGCACTTTTTCTGAAATGAGATAAGACATAAAGCAATGCATATCACTCTGATGGAATGCGTGGGAACTAGGTTTCTCTCATTTCTGCAGCTATTGAGGCTTGACCCACCCATTAACAAATGAAGCAGCCTACCTGCTGGAATACTTTGAATAACATGGAGGTTGGCCCTCACTGTTTGTGATTTTTTCCCTTTGGCTGCAGGGAGACAACAAATTTGGTCATGTTTTAACCCTAATTCAATTTTTCAAAGTTCAGTGCTTAATTCTTTATAAGTTGAGTCTTTTTTTAGTTTAAAAGGTTGTCTCTCTTACTTCCTCCTTGGTGCTCATGTTCCTGCATTCCTTCAATGTGATTCTGCAATCTGGGACTTGCCTCCTTCCACTATATCTTTTTATGTATGAAAGAAAAATTGTACTCATATATTCTAACTAAATAAACAAAAGGTACAAGAAGAATGGACTATATTACAGCTAGAAAGCAAGTTGTGACTTTAGCTATACAAACATTTCTTTGTGTTCAGTTTTTTCAAAGACTTTGTATGATGAATGTTGTGTTTCCTTTGGATTTCAGTAATGAAAGGTCAAATTAAGTTGATCTCCCTGTATAGTGCTTATGTATGCATGGAAGAATTACAAATTGTATATGACAACTAGAAGCTAAGAAAAGCACAAATTATAACAAAAAATGAATATATGTATAACTAAGAAGCAGATTGTAATTTGAAAGGTCAAGATGGAGTGACCTCCCTGCCATGCACCAGCATACAGCAAGAAAAGGACGTTATAATATTACACACCATTAAAGACTCAAGATGAGCAAAAGTTAGAAAGAAACTGAAAGATTCTTAATGAAAAGTATTATTATATAGTCTTATTTATTATTTTGTATAACAGTAAACAGAACACATCACAAAACAACCATTTCCACCATAATCAGTTCTCCCACCCCACCAAGTTTTCCAAAAAAGCCATGGTGCTACAGATGTTTTTCCTCTCACATCTACGACTGAATGTATTCTAAACAAACCGATAAAAAAAAAAATAAAAGTGATGGAATGAACAGGAAACTAGGAACAAGCCTGTTTTGTGCTGTAAACAGGTCAAATTAATGGTTGCTTGGCAACTGTTGAGGGACCTCTGATCAGCACAAAACAGGCAAGAGGATAAGAGGCAGCACCTGCAGGAAGTAGGGCAAGTCCCAGGTTGCAGAATCGCATTGAAGGAATGCAGGAACATGAGCACTAAGGTGGAGGTAAGAGAGACAACCTTTTAAACTAAAAAAGACTTAACTTATAAAGAATTAAGCACTGAACTTTGAAAAATTGAACTAGCGTTAAAACATGACCAAATTTGTTGTATCCCTGCAGCCAAAGGAAAAAAATCACAAACAGTGAGGGCCAACCTCCATGTTACTCAAAGTATTCCAGCAGGTAGGCTGCTTCATTTGTTAATGGGTGGGTCAAGCCTCAATAGCTGCAGAAATGAGAGAAACCTAGTTCCCACGTATTCCATCAGAGTGATATGCATTGCTTTATGTCTTATCTCATTTCAGAAAAAGTGCATGAGCACTACAGACTAGAAAAAGAGAAAAAGAAAGAAAAGTTTAAAAAAAAAAAAGCAGACCAAGCGATGCAAGTATACTAATAATTGGTATGTGATTGTGTGAAAAACTTTAACAAAAGATTGTTTAAAAAGAAAAATAACAGAAATACTAAAGTACAATTTTTTGTTTGAAAACAGAATGAAATAAGAAAAAAGAAAAAGAATTAAAAACCCCGTGAACAAGATCCATGCAGGAGTGAAACGTAGGGGAGACGAAATAAAAAGATTGAATTTTATATCACATTGTGTGCAGTCTATGATTCCAAAGGACCCCCTGAACAAATTTTCTTTGAAGTAATTGATAATGGTCCATCAATGTAAGGTGGTCGGCATCAAGATCGGACTTCCGCCAGCAACGCTCTAACCTTCGTCCTAGTCTCCGCATCTCCCTCAAAGTCCCATCAAACCAAGGGGATTGAGGGCGAAGGAAGGGAGAGAGGGCCAACATGGATGAGAGCAATGGAATCCAGAGCCATCGAGACGGTCAAATTATAGGCCGTCACGAGGGTCTCTGGGTCACTGCTTGCAAACGAAAGGGACGAAAGGTCAAGCACCTCCAGTAGGCTATGAGAACTTATATCTCGTAAAGAGTGGTACTTGACCATCTCCACAGGGGTAGGCCTACGAAGGGGGGTGCTAAAACTGAACCCCACGGTATAATGATCAGAGCACCCAACTGGTTCACCCCCAAGTCAGATGTTTCGATCCCTCGAAGGAAGACTAAGTCAGGGGAGTGTCCGTGTTTATGAGTAGCAGTGGTAACCACCTGTGTGAGGCCCAGAGATGTCATCAACTGGAGGAAGGAAATTCAGATTCGTACCTGATAAGGAAAAGAGGACCCAAGCCTGTAGGAGCGTGTGTCAATTTTCTCACCTTATTAATGACATAGAGCTCGTGTTTAACCCACCTACTGGTGATTGTTCTTTTATAATCTCTAGGCCGGGATCTCTGTCAGTATCAACGTGAATAAAGGTCTGTCTCCTAATGCAGTGTTTTCTATCTGATACCATTGTGAGGAGAGTCTCTGTTTAGCCCATGTGAAGAGCATTGACACCTGAGCTGCTAAATAATATAAGTATAAATTCGGGCAAGCTAAGCCTCCTTCTTCCTTAGGAAGTTGCAGTATTTTCCTTGCAAACCTTGGTTTCTTATTATTCCAAACAAACTTATATAGTTGTTTTTCAAGGAAACGGTAAAAGAAGACGGGGCAAAATATTCATCTTTACAACATCTACTCTTCCCACATGTGAGAGGGGCAATAGATGCCATCTGGCCATAGCCTATCCAGGGTCTCCCATAATTTACCATAATTGTTACCAAGGAGCTTTGACTGATTCACCAATACCTGAACTTCCAAATACCTATTTTGATTTCTAGGGGCCCACTGGAATGGGAAGCGCTGGTCAAATTGCCGAGAGGGCTTTCCGTTTAGCACCAAAGCTTCTGATTTCGATAGGTTCATTTTATAACCTGAGAGCTCCTCGAATTGATGTAACATGTGCATCAGAGGGGCACTGAGGTTTCAGGTGAGGACATAAAAAATATGGAGTCATTGGCATATAGAGTTAGTTTATGTTCAGTCCCCTCCTGCCATTACTCCCCGTATCTCCAGGTTGTTGTGCACCTTTGTGGCCAAGGGCTCCTAACTCAAGGCAAAAAGAAAAGGGGACAGGGAGCACCCCTATCATTTACCATGAGTCAGGGTAAAGAACTCTGAGCTGATGCCATTCACTCTAACTAAGGCCTTAGGGTTCTTATACAGTTGGGAAATAACCTTCAAAAATTTTGGGCTGAATTGCATTTTTTCCATGGATGCTTTTAAAAACTGCCAATTAACCCTGTCAAATGCCTTTTCTGTATCCACGGAGATGGCTATCTGGAACTGCCTCTGGGCTTTCTGGGATGAAATGATGTTAAGGAGTCTCCTGATATTATCTGTAAGGAATCTCCCCGAGATAAATCCTGTTTGGTCCTCATGAATTAGCTTTAAGATGACCACCTGTAGTCTAGCGGCTAACAGCCCAGTAAACAGTTTCAGATCTACATTAAGTAGAGAGATGGGGTGATATGACCCACATTCCAGAGGGTCCTTCCCTTCCTTATGCAGTACTATGATTTGGGCCAACTGCCATGACATTGGTGTCTCTCCCCTTCCATGACCTCCTGATATACTGGCAGAAGGACTGGGAGGAGTATATCCTCAAACTTTTTGTAGAACTCTGGGGTGAAGCCATCTAGGCCTGGAGATTTCCCTTTTTTCAGCTTCCCTATCTGATCTTCCAATTCCCATTCCTGATGGCCCCCTCCATCATTTCCATGGACTGATGGGGAGAGTGCATAGTGTCAATCCCTCAAAAAAGGCTTCCAGCCTTGTCTGGTAGTCAGAGATCTCCTCTTGATGGTATAAAACCTCATAATACAGTAGCCCTTGCTATAACGAATGGTTTGGGAGCCATAACATACATTCGTTATAGCAAGCTGTTTGTCAAACCAAGGGACTCTGTTTAGTGTTTGTGTCTGTCTTTGCAGTTAGCACAGGACACTTATCTTTGTGCCTTTAGTACTGTTTTTGTGCTTTTTGCTTTAACTTTTGGGACTTTGGGATAATTTTATGTAATGAAATCTTTATTAAATCTTTACTTAAATCAGGCTTAAAAGAACATTTTTTTTTATTTTTAAAAATCGGTCATCTACGTTTGCCGTTTTGCAACACTTTATCCTGCGATGTCTTGGGCAAATGATATTAGGTGCCTAAGTTGGCTAATCTTCACAGGGTCAACCTCTTGAGTCTGAAGCCATGACAGGCCTACCTCAAGCCTCTTGATGGCTTCACAGTTTGTTGGAAGCTCCTCTTCTGTCTCATCTTCATCCCTGTCCTTGGACTCACCGTTGTGTGCATCAGAGTCTTCTCTCAGTATAGCACCTAGAATTTTCTCAACAGTCAGGCACTCACTAGTGGTGATGCAGCCATAGTGTGTGAGCCACTCTTCAATGATGGCCTCTGCATTCTATTCTTTGGCTGCTGACAATTGTAGTGTTGTTACGAGTGCCACAATCTCGTCGGTGTCATCCATGTCATCCTCCTCAGGTGCATCAATTTGTTCATTAAAAGCTGCACCAAGGGTGGCAGACCAGCAGTTAGCGATTGTACTGGCCAACACTGTGTCCCAAGCCTCACCCACCAGATTCACCACATCACCGAGATTAAGTTTCTTTAAGAATTCAGTAACATTGGCACTACTGTCTGCAGCTACCAAATCCCCTGGCAGATATTTTCAGTACAGTTTTTTAAATGTCGCTATTATTTCTCCATCAAGAGGCTGCAGCCTTGATGTAGTGTTCTTGGCCTGAATTTTGCCATCTCTGGACTTGATCTCATTTTCAGGGGTGTGTACTGGGCATTGGTCCATCAAAAAAAGAGCTTTTTAGAGGAAGCTTCAGTCTTCGTGGGCACGCTTTAACAGATGGCACAAATGTCTGCTGAAACCACTGCTTAAACAATTCACCAGTCATGCAGGCATTTTTGCTGTTGCCATACTGAACTGGTAAAGAGCCCATATTGCAGTGGTGGAAACAACGAGGGTTTCTAAATTTCCCACTTAAGTAAGGCTTGATTTTATGTGTGCCGGTTGCATTGCAAGCAAGGAGCAGGGTAACTCTGTCCTTATTCACTTTAAAGCCCTTAGTTGCATTGGTTTCATTTCCTCCTGCTAGAGTGAACACCAGGGAGGTACCGCCAGAACAAACCAGTCTCATCGGTGTTAAAAATTTGTTCTGGCATGTAGTCTCCATCCTGCAGAACTTTTTTAAGCTTTGGCAGAAATTCAATGGCTGCTTTGTCATCGCAGCTACGCTGCTCACCAACTACACACACTCGCCTTATTCCATGGCGCTTTTGGAATCACCACAGCCACCCTGTAGATGCCTGAAATTTAGAGCCAGCACCGTGGATACTCTTGCCAAACTGCTCAGCATTCTCCCTCACAATTGCGCCAGAAACTGGCACGCCACTCGCCCTCTAAATTCAAACCACAGCTGAGTGGCTTTGTCTATTTCACTGTCATTGGCCCGTTTCAGTTTTTTTCTCTTGACTGCGTCCCCCTCTGAATACTCAAGAATGAAATCCCTCAGCGCACCTTCCTGTTTCTTCCAGTTGCAGATGGTGCTCTTTGAGAAACCTGTCTCACAGCTGATGCTTGCCAAATTTTCTCCCCCTTTCATGCGGTCAAGGATTGTGAGCTTCTGCTCCACAGCATACTGTGATCTCTTCATCAGCACTGTCTGTCAATCCAGAAATATGTAATTGACCTAAAGCTTTTGATTTTTATAGACTGACAAACAGCTGCAATGAGTAGAGCAGAAGCTTGTCATGGCGAGTGACATTACTGGGCAAGAATACTGTACAGGTATGGGTACAGGTACGAGTATTGGCACTGGCATTCACTGTACTACATTGTGACAGAGGCAAGGGAGATAACAGGTACAACAAAAACAACTCTGCCACAATGTTGTTTTTTTTTAGAGGAAAAAAAAAATTGCGAGTATGATTACTGACACTAAACCCACTAAAATCATGGGAGCCAAAACAAACATTCATTATAACCGATAATTCGGTATAACAAGGTTCATTTATAATGAGGGGCTACTGTATTTAGCAAATATATTTATTTCCCCTAGTTGACTAGTCTTATGCCCTCCCTGCATCTTGTCTCTCAGCTGCAAGGCCAATCTGCTTGCTTGGCGAGTTCTCAGAGTGTCTGCTAGTAGTTTCCTTGCCCTGTTACCATTTTCATAGTATTGCTGTCTAACCCGCCTATAGTTCCCCTCCATCTGGGTAGTAATGTGAGTTGTCCGCAGGTTCTTCTTCTCTTCTAATACTTTCTTAACCTCTGGGTTTAAAGTGAGTTTGTGTTGGAATTCCAACTCCTTCAGTTCTAGCTCTAACTCCTTTATTTTGTGTGCCTTTTTCTTCTTTAATTCAGCTACAAACTTTAATATTGAGCCTCATGGTACTGCTTTTAGGGCATCCCAGCTAATTGCGTGGGATGTGGTCCCAACTGGGTTATTTCTAAGGTAGTCCTGAATAGTAGACTCCACCATGTCTTTAAAATCTAGGTTATTCAGTCAACCCACATTCAAATGCCAGTGGGAGTTCCTTGCAGCAGCGGCCAAATCTAAGGTCAGCTTCACAGGGGTGTGGTCAGAGATCGTGCGTGGACATATCTGGCAACCTGATACAGCATGAGCCCACTCCTCTGGGCTAAACAGCAAGTCTATCCTCTTGTAACAGTTGTGTCTATCAGAGTAGTGGGTATAGTTCCTCATGCCCCCGTTAACCCACCGCCAAATATCTAACAGTCCCAGTGTCTGACTGAATTTATTTAAGGTTGAACCAGCAGCCCCTATCTTAGATCCCATAGCCCCTCCATGTCTATCTAATGTCAGGGATAAGATGGGAAGGCGGATAAAGTAATGGGGCCTGATGGGATTCACCCCAGAATTCTAAAAGAACTAAGGGAAGAACTAGTAACACCACTGACTACCCTTTTTAATAAATCATGGGAGGATGGGGTGCTACCTGAGGACTGGAGGTGGGTGGATGTGATTCTCCTTCACAAAAGTGGGAGCAAGACAGAGGCAGGAAACTACAGACCTGTCAGTTTGACCTCAGTGGTAGGGAAAATGATGGAATCACTTCTGAAGGAAAGAATTGTTGAGTACCCAGAGGCCAGTGGGGCACAGGACCCAAGGCAGTATGGATTCACAGCGGGAAGGTCATGTCAGACAAATCTAATTGATTTCTTTGACTGGGTGACCAAAGCAGTAGACCAGGGAGAGGCTGTGGACATGGCCTACCTAGACTTTAGCAAGGCGTTTGACACAGTCCCACACAAAAGATTAATAAACAGATTAGCCAGCCTGGGAATGGGTCCCAGGGTGGTAGCTGAGTAAAACAGGACACAGCGGGTAATAGTAAATGGAGTCCACAGTGAAGAAAGGAGAGTTACTGATGGGGTACCGTAGGGTTCAGTACTGGGGCCGTTCCTTTTTAATGTCTTTATAAGTGACATTGCAGAGGGATTGGAAGGGAAAGTATGTCTCTTTGCAGATGACACAAAGATCTGCAACAGGGTTGATACACAAGGTGGGGTGGAAAGGTTGAAAAGGGACTTGGCAAGGTTGGAGAAATGGTCAAATGTATGGCAGCTTAGATTCAATGCAAAGAATTACAAAGTAATGCACTTGGGAAACAAGAACCCAAGGGAAGAGTACACAATGGAGGGTGAGATACTGACAACAACAAAAATGGAAAGGGACCTGGGGGTAGTCATATCACACGACCTAAAGGTGGGCCAGCAATGTGAGAAGGCAGTAAGGAGGGCTGGGGGGATACTGGGATGCATATGGAGAGGCATCAACAGTAGAAAACAGGAAGTTATTGGCCCTCTGTACAGACAGTTGGTAAGACCACATCTGGAGTACTGTGTACAGTTCTGGAGATCCCATCTCCGCAAAGACATAGACAGGGTGGAGGCTGTCCAGAGGAGGGCAACCAAAATGATGCAGGGTCTGCATAAGAAGACATATGAAGAAAGACTAAAGGAAATAAGGATGTATAGCCTCGAGGAAAGGAGGGAGAGGGGAGACATGATAGAAACTTTCAAATACCTCAAGGGAATCAACAAAGTCCAAGAGGGTAGCATCTTTCAGAAAAAGAGATGTGCAAAAACAAGGAGGCACAATTTGAAGACAGAGGGGCAGCTCAGAGGTGATGTGAGGAAGTATTTCTTCACAGAAAGGGTTGTGGATACATGGAACAGCCTTCGTGAGGAGGTCGTAGAGTCAAAAACAGTGGGGGAATTCAAGAATGCATGGGACAGACATAAGGCAATTCTAGTGGGGGGTAGGAGGAAGTAGGCCATTGGTTAACAGGGATCTGCAGCTTATCTGTTAGGTAGGGAAATGGGCAGACTGGGTGGGCCAAGCAGTCCTTATCTGCCATCATATTCTATGTTTCTATGTCTCCACCCAAGATGCAGAGGTGGCCATCGAAACCCGCGATGTCTAGCATTACCTTTTTAATGATGTGGGAGGCCTCCTTATCTACGTTAGGGGCATAGATATTCGTTATTATACAAAGAATGTCTCTGTATAGGGCTGTAAGTTTCACAAATCTACCCTCTGTGTCCAGCTCTATCTTTTCCACTTGTAATGGACAATCCTTGTGGATTAGGACAGCCATGTCTCTCCGATGTGGGTGTGCCTGATAAGAAGAGGTCTAGACAGTTCCCACCTATTTACGGCACACTTTTTGATGTTCTGAGTCCATGAGATGGATCTCTTGTAACATTACAATATGTGCACCCATTCTTTCCAACTCCTGCAGCATTCTTACTCACTTTATGGGGTTGTTAAGCCCACGTATGTTGTATGTAACTGTATTCAAGCTACCCATCAGGGATCCAATGCCACTTCTAATCTTGTGAACCCATCTTCCACATGGTTACCTATGGGTTCCCAGCTAGGATGGGACGGGGGACACAGCAAAAGTGAAACTAAGCCAATCATAACATATAAACAGTTCATAACAGTAACAACAAACTTTACCTGGGGCATAACCCAGTAGATTCTCAAACTTCCTGCACTAGTATTTTTTTTGGTCTTCCAAGGTGCCACTATGGCCCCATCACACTTAAGGTGCCTAGCGGTGATGGGATGTACAAGATTGAACCCTGTACCAAGCTGTTCTGGCCTTATCCTTTCAGATCAGCTCAGCAAATGTGGATTTGTCAAGACCATGTGGAGCACACCCATTCCCTTCCCCCCCCTCCCTCATGAACTTTCCTACTAAAGAGAGCCTGTATGTCGACTGGATCTGCAAGTCTTTCATTCTAAACAATTTCTTCTCTCAGGGTCTCTTTCTATTCCTAGCATACCCACAGCTTTACAAACTTTGAATCATTTAGGGTGGGGTGGTCTTGTCATAAACGCACTCAGCAGGTCAGGCCCTCTGCTCCCACAGTGCCAACCTCAGAGTGCAATAGTGTGAAAAGATAACAGACAGGGTAACCCTTCCGTCTACGTTTGGGTCCAAATCACTTTTAGTCTCAAGTTCTAGGGAGGATTCAAACTGTGAACCTAATGCTAGTATACCCAATGAACAGGCTCCGATACGTACCCTCTTCGGGGATTGCGGTACAATCTTTCGCCAGGGGCACCCAGTCAGGCTTCCAAAATAAACTCTTTTAACTCTATAAGAGACCTTAGGTATAGTCTTACCTTTTTACTCAAGCTCGACAACACCATCAAGCTGCTGAACAGTTGTCATACTTAACCATCTATACATCATGTGCAAAAAGAACTGACAGACACCCAGGCAGTCTTTCAAAGAAAAGATTCTTTACTAAAAGATGATAAAAATTTGAAACATGTAAACACAGAACAATATATTAAGGAGCTCACAGTCACATAAAAGAACAAGGGGAAAATTACAAAGCAAAACTCCTATCACAATACATTTAGAGCTTTGCTAGCTAAGGTATTTCCTCTGAAAATGTGTTTTAAAGTTAGATCAGAGAGCTGTTTCTCTCTAGAGTCCCAATATGATATAACATACATTTCAGACATAAGTATCAGTTTAAACTCTGTGTCTCCACACCCCCTCTGTGAGTCATCTGGCTCCTCCTTTTAGAATATAAAATTACAAAAAATGATTTCTTACCCGGAGGTACGTTATTAATGTGACATCGGCCAAAACCCATTTCCCAAATTATGAGTCTTTGATCAACCAGTTCCTTTGAGGTTTACAACCCTGCAGTCCATCACCCATGTGTGAGATAGCCAACAGGAATCAACTTAATGACGTCCTGTCCTGATGTAATAAAATGTATATTTAGTTTCCAACTTCAAAAGCATGTGGTCATAAAATATAGAATAAAGTATGGGTCGGGGTGTGTAACGAGAAGTTTACACACCCGAAGGGTTAGATACTACATAAACCCTGAGAGCGAAGCTCGAGGGGTTTATTAAAAGCATCTGACCCCGAGGGCGTGTGTAAACTTTGAGTTTACACACACCGACCCATGTTTTATTCTGTATAATTGCTGGGTTTGCCTTTTTCGCCTCCGCAGTTGTATAAAATGCATGCAGGTTGCTGCGCGGCCCGCCCAGTTCGATTGACGTATTCGGTATGTGACTCGAGGTGCTGTTTAGAATTGATTTACTCTTTTTCTTTGAGGGTGAGCAGTAGAAACAGCTTCTGTTTCCAGTTGAAGATTCAGTTTAAAAATTGAACATACCGCCAAGTCTGATTCCGAGTGGTGGTTTACTTTTCCAGGGGGAAAGCGTGCGGCGAGAGTTCTGAAGGGAAAAGATGCAGCGGGGCATGTGCAGAGTGAGAGAAACCGTGCGTGTGTTTGCCGTTATAAACGCTCTTTTATAACGGCAAATTACACCACTGTTTCTCTATGGAAAAAAGCTAAGTCAGTAATTCTAAGGCCATAAAATGCAATTTCTCAAGGAAGTTAATTACATTACAGAGATCTCCTGGTCAGTGTAATAAATCCTGTGATTTCAGCTGCTGACACCTTGTAATTTAAAAGGGCCTAATCTCACAGACTGACATTTCATACACTGACCATTTATTTATACTACCAATATCATACAATAATCACAACCAGCTGGCCAAGCATCACAGGTCTCACCTGCCTTCTCCCTGTAGCATGCTATATTGTCGCCCTGGAACTGGGCCACGTGTTATAGAGCCTGATAGAAGCTGTCCCCCTTGTGATCAAAAAAGCATCCATCCTTTAACCTAAAGGGGGATAAAAACATCTCAGGCCCCAACTCGGATCTTGCAACTTCTCATTTCCCCAATTTCTCATTATCAAACTTAAGTAAACAATATTACTAGTTATATTTAAACAGATATTTAGGGAACCTTACTGTTACAAGTCCAATTTTCTTTCCCTTCAGAGTCTCTCGAGCTTAATCACCTAATTCAGTACTTCGGCAGCTCAAAGGAAAAGCAAAGAGTCATAACCTGTGCATTTAGGAAAGGACATTCAGGTCTGCGAGCTGGCTTCTCCGTCACTCTCTGATAGCCCACGCTGTCCCTGGGTAGGACTGTTTTCTCCATTAACTATTACTGATGAAGCGTTTCCTCTCTGGCCTTGCATTGCTTTGCCGCCGCGCGCCTTCATCTGGGCCAAGGGACTTATGCCCAATGTCAAGCCCAGTTTCCCCTGTCTAGCACTTCAATTTCCTGATTGTTGCCATTGCCACTTGTCTAGCTCTTTTACTGTTGTGGGGTTAATCAGTTCGTCCACTGAGATATCCAGGGAGGCCAGGAATTTCCGGGCATCAGCAGCAGAATCAAATACCTTAGTCCCCCGTCTGATGTAATCCTGAGGTGGGCTGGAAAGTCAACTCTGGCCTTCAGGCTTTTGCCTCTTAAAGCTTTGATTACTGGGAACCAGAGTTTTCTGTGTGCCATTAATGTTGGCACGTAGTCTGGCTCCAAATATAATTTGGTGTCCCCAAAGATGATTTCCTTCACGGACCACACTTTTTTTCAAAATCATCTCTTTCACACGGTAGTCCAGAAAAGCTACTATTAAAGAGCGTGATCTGTCTTTTGGGTCTTTCAGCGGTGCTGTAAGGGCACGGTAAGCTCTAATGATGTTCAGTGGAACTGCTTTGTCTATGTCTGAAAGTTCCTTTAAGAGACTTTACATATATTCTGCAGTGCTGCCTGTCTCTGTATGTTCTGGGAGATCGTGGATTCTGATATTGACCCTCCTGGATCTGTTTTCAAGATCTTCAATTTTGTTTCAGAGGAATTGTGATCTGTCGTGGAGTTGCAGGATGGCTCTTTTGTGGAGATCAGTCGATTCTGAGCATGAGGTAAGCTGTTCCTCCATGCTTTGGATTTGTTGTCCTTGTTGCTGGATTTTCCCTCAGTTCTCTCCAACCTCCACTCGAATCATCTCCGGGTTTGACTTAAATGCCTTAGTTCTCTGCACAACTGCCAGGAGGTGATTGTAAAATGTTCTTCTTCCTCATTGGTTCTGCTTTCCGAGGGCCCATCATGTCTGGGGGCTTCTTGAACATGCTACTCTTGGCCTGTGACCGGGGAGCAAGATTTAGTTTCTGTTGTTTGAGGCTTCCACCGGTCGCTGATTTAGCTTTATTTCAACTCGCCATCACAAATTGCACTATCCAACGCTATTTTTAACAAGTTACACCTGCTAAATGTGGGTTAAATAACTTTTTAGTGGAGGGGTTCACAGGAGCTGCAAAGCAAGGCTACTGCATGTCTCGGTGACGTCACCGGAAGCTCCCTATTTGATTTATTTTAATAAAACAAAAATCATAAATGCATACGTGTGTTTACTTTATGCACTACACCTCCTGCCTAATGTGTCTGTTTATTCCCACACTGTAACAGGGAGTCAGCCCTCTGTGAAGCAGCTATGCATGAGTTAGGAGCCACCTACAGAGAAAGGCCGTGAATTGAGGGTGAGTCATGTCGGCCCTGTTCCCCGTCATCAGCTTCAGCTACAGTAGTAGCAGGTCTTCATGTTGCCACTGCCATGTTCCATCTTCTGGGTACAGTGAGTAAAACCAGGGTAGCTCCCTGCCACTAGCAAATAATTATCTATGGTACCATCTGATTTTGTCTGCCAGTTAAAGTGTTTAAATAGACTGGGCCATCCGGTCATGGATACAATTGATTCTGAATTTTTTCCAAGTGTGTTGCATATGTTTAATCACCTTATTCCAACAAGGGCCCTAACCCAGCTGCAACGCTGGCCAACCTGCGACACTGCTCAGGTATGCCTGTTTCCACTCTGGGTACCCAGTAGTTGTTATAGCTGTGTGAATACAGGGACTGATTAACTTAAAGCAATATAAATCTGCTTATTGCAAATGCCTTAATGCCCATTTTGATTCTCGCCCCTCCCTGAGCCATGAGCATACTATTACTTGGTTTACAGTGATAAGATATATGCTAAGTATTCTCAAAGTGCATAGCTGTATTGAAACGGTCTTTTACAGGGGAATACAGGCTGCTAGCCAGAGCTCCACACCCTGTTGGTAAGTGGGTTGAGTGTGAGCATATCATTAATGTTGAAACTGATTTACAGTATATCTTAACTGTTAAGCACTGCAATTGCCCAGCTAAGCATATAAGGTCACTAGGTGGGATTGTGGGTGGTATTAGCTTCCCAGAAGGCTGTACTTATTGTGAGAGTTACCCACTTAAGCACTACTCTGGGTGGAGGCCCCATAATTGTAGTAGTGGCAGGGATACCCCAGTACCAGTTACTGTAGTCATGAACCCAGACCCCTCAGTCTGCATTCAGGCATGCAAGCAGGGGTAGTAGCCCTTGGTATAATGGCACCAGGGTTACAATAAGGTTGTCTCTTTTGTCCTTATGAAGGTAGAAGTGCTCACCTTTGGCTGGCATTCCTCTTATCCTCAGTACATGTGAGGTGACACATATCCATAAGAGGCCCCCCAATTCAACCCAACCCATAAATTTATAAACAATACATTATGTTTTGATAGCAAAGAACAATTAGAAGCAACATACTTTAATGTACTTTGTAACTAACCATAGTCTTTATCTGAACAAATCATACCAAACAGGTACTCCATGAACTAAGTGACCCAAGCATAGCATGTTGAAACTGTGGGCGGAGTCTGGGTAAACCAAGTAGCTATCTTAGACTTGCAGAACAACTTCTTTTTTTTTCTAAACACATCTTTATTGTTAGACAAGAAGAGGAAGAAACTCACATTACAGGAATACCACAGACAGAGAATAATACAGTTAACGAGTAACTAGTACATACATTTTAGTAGGTATTATCATTGTATAGCTCTTTGTTATACCCTGATGTACCATTGCATTATCAACTCCCTCCTGTGCCATGCCGGCCCGGTGGCACTGAGGATTGAGACGCCAGACGGCACACCTTGCACCACGCTGGTGACCCGTTTTCGGGAGCAAACTCGGGCCATCGGGGGTTGACAGGGGCAGGAGAGGACTGAGCATCCAGAGGGCTGTTCTCCTCTCCTGGAGGTGGGTGGATGTGCTTGCCACAGTATCAGTGGCTCCTGGTGGTAGCTGGGGTGGTGCGACTTGCAGCACCCTCTTCCGGGGTTGGGGGTGTGGAGGATGCCTCACGCATGGGTGCGGCAGCACGCCCGTCATGTGCAGGATGTCATTGCATGTCTGCACTCCTGGGGCAACTGTAGAGACTGAAAAAGGAAACACCTCAGTTTGTGGGAGTACAACAGCACCACAAGGGGCTGGCCCACACACCCACCGCCTGATCCAACCCAACCAGCTCTCCCTGGTCTTGCTCCGCTCCTGAGCCTCGGTCGTCCAGTTTCTAGAGAGGGCACCAGAAGCAGTAGGTGGTCTCATCCTGGGGGCACAGAGCCGGGGGTATACTGAGAGCTCGTGCAGTGGAGGAGACCTAGCACCTGAATTCCTGGTCGGGGGCCTCAGGCAGGGTGGTATAGAGCCAAACCAAGGGTGGACGCCTGAGGGAGTTCCCAAAGCTGGCGACTGTAGGGAAAAAGAATAAAAAAAAACTAAAAAAAAACTCCCTCCTGTACCATGACTAAACATACTGGTTGTCTTCAGTAACCGCCTGTTTCCAGGAATGGCAGCTATCTGTTCTAGGGCTGAGCCCTACCTTAGAAAAGTTTAACGTACAGAAACTTATAACTCTAAAGGATGACTCAGCTAAAGTCAACAAGTGCAGGTTGAGAAGATTATGCTACTGTCTACTTTATATTTCCTCTTCAAGGGTGGGAATCCCTCCAGATGGGGGGGGGTGCTGTTGCTCTTACTCCCTGTCAATTTGTGTTAGCAAGGTGGCCTGTGTGCCCAGCTTTTAGTCCTTCTCCTATTGTTCACCTGTGTTGTCTTCCGGGATCTCCTCCAGGGCTGAGGTTTCTGATTTATCCCGCCTCCTCCACTGCTCTTTTTGTTTATCGGTGGTAAGCCTAAGTTTCACCGTCAGTTCTTCCATCCGTTTTACGTTGCCCACCCTGATTCTCCATGAATTCACTGATTGGGGGGGGACTTTGAGCCAGTTGGCCGTTATTTCCTTCTGTGCTGCTAAGCACAGTGCCCTAAAGAGGCCTTGCTACTGCAGGGACTTTAAAGCCCAAGATCATTGTATTGAAGTTAAATGGTAATTGTGTCTCCCACATACTGTTTAGAGCCTAATGAATTGTAAACCAGAAGGGTGCAACTGCAGGACAGGATCAGAAAATGTGGAAGTGGGTTCCCACTTGTCCACAGCCCAGCCAGCATAACTCAGAGCTCCCAGCTTGGAAGTGCCTCATGATTGAAGGAGTGTGGAAGAACCTGGTCAGACATTTCCAGTGGACCTCCCTCCAAACTAGGAATGCCATGGCCCTCCACCCTCTCTCCTAGGCCAGCCTCCAGTTCTCATCTGGGACTGGTGTTCCCACCTCCTCCTCTCACTTCCCTTTAAGGCTCTCAAACTGGGCACAGTAGTCTCCCTGAAGGGCTTTGTAAGCCCCCGAGATCAGTCTGCCCTTTCTGACCAACCATACCGACCAATATAAGAAGTTTTCCAGTGCCGTAAAATCTCTGTTTGTTTTAGGGATTAGGTAATGCCTTACCTACAGAAACCTGTGAAAATCAGCCTTGTTTAGGGCATACTTGCCCTGTAAGGCCGAAAATGAGAGCACTGATTCTCCCTCCAACATATTTTGGAATCTAACCAGAGATGGTGCATTCCATATCAGAAACCAGGGGTCTGTTCGAGGGGGAACAAAACGAGGGTCTCCAATAATCATGGCAAGTGGGCCTATTCCCTCTGGGGTTTGTGTTTGTTTCCTGGCCTTCACCAGGACCCTCAGCGTGTGTTTTGTCCAGAGGTTTTACAGGTTTTTTCCAAACCTCAAAAGTAAGTGGTGCATGAGGGAGAGAAGAGGGTGATCAGTTGGGTCTGGTGGGCCTCTGTCTCTAGACATCCTGAATCTCTCCACTGTTTAACCCAGGTGATCACTGGGACCAACTGTGCCGCAATGCAATATAATCTTAGATCTGGTAAGGCTAGGCCACCTCTACTCCTTGGTTGGGAGAGGAACTTGCTACTGAGCCATCTTATGCCTTTCTTCCAGATAAAGGCCAGAAGGGTGAAGTTAACTTTTTTCAGAAGGGAGTTTGGGACATTGATGGGCAGGGCCTGAAACAAAAATAAAAAGCAGGGGAGGACATTCATTTTAATTGTGTCTATCCTCCTACCCAGAGAGAGGGGGAGTAGCTCCCACCGAACCAGGTCTGCCTGGATCTCCGCCCACAATTTCCCATAATTAAGTTTAAAGAGGGCAGATGTTTGGGGTGATATCTTGACCCCCAAATATCTTACTGTGTTTGCTGTGGCCCATTTGAAGGGAAAGTCCTGCACTGTCTCGCGAGGCACAGTCCCTCCAAAGCTTATGGCCTCCGAATACTCCATGTTAACTTTGTACCCCGAGATCTGACCATATTTCTGGAGTTCTATCCCCAGGGCAGGAAGTGATGTTTCAGGCGAAGTTAAGAAGAACAGGGAGTCGTCGGCGTATAAGGATACCTTGTGGTTCCTATTTCCCGTTTGTATGCCCTGTATATTTTCATTTTCCCTCACCGCAACTGCCAGAGGCTCAATGCAGAGAGTGAATAGTAGCAGGGAGAGTGGGCATCCCTGTCTTGTCCCTCTTGTTAAATGTAACCTCTCAGTGGCATACCCATGAACCCTCACCGTTGCCTGCGGTGACGCGTATAGGGTTTTCACTCCCTCTCTGAATTTGGGGCCTAACCCCATCTCCCTCAGAGTTCTGTGCAGGAATCGCCTTCTCAGCATCCATAAATACTGCCAGGGTAGGCCCTTTAGAAACCTGCTGGCAGGTGATCAGATTGAGAAGTCGCCTTATGTTGTCGTGAATCAGCCATCCATTAGCGTAGCCTGTTTGATCCAGGTGGACCAGTCTTCCCACACTGCTCTGCAGCCTGTGAGCCAGAATGGAGGTGTACAACTTCTGGTCCACACTGAGAAGTGAGATGGGTCTGTACGAGCCGCAAACCGCGGGATCCTTCCTCTCCTTGTGTATCACTAAGATTTGGGCATATTGCCAACTTGGAATGGCTCCTTCTTCCTCCTGGATCTCCCTACATACTTGTCCTAACAGTGGAGCCAGCTCCTCCCTCATGGTCTGGTATAGCTCGACTGCTAGTCCATCTGGGCCTGGTGCCTTTCCTGACTTCAGGTCCCTGATAGTATTATGGATCTCCAGATCCATGATAGGGGAGTCTAAACTCTCCATCTCTTCCATGAGTCTGTTGAGTTTAACCTTTTCGAAGAAGACATCCATTTTACACTGGTGATCCTCTACCGGCTCCTGATAGTAGAGTTGGTTATAGAACTCTTGGAATCGCTGTGCTATGTTCTCAGGTTCTGTGATGCATCAATCCTGTCCCGGTCGGCCCTTAGTCTAAGGACCATTCTACTGGAAGCCTCCTTCCTGAGCTGCCATGCCAGTAGTTTACCTGCTCGGTTACAAGCTTTGTAGAACCTCTGGCGGGAATATCGCAGCTGCCCCTCAATTTTGTCATCAAGAAATTTGTTCAGCTTCTGCCTGGTGTCTTCCAGCTGAGTCTTTACTGTTTTGTCTACAACAATTTTTTGCTCTGCCTCCAAGTCAAAAAGTCTGGCCTCCAGGTCCATGAGTTCTTTCTGGTTTGCCTTTTTAAGGTTGGAGGCGTACCTGATGGTCTTGCCAGTGATTACCGCCTTCAGACTATCCCACCACATTGCTGATGTGGTGTTTTGTATGGGGTTGCATGATAAGTATTCCCTCACCGTGTCCTTTACTAGGTCCCGGTTCTCCTCCTTGTTCAGGAGGGAAACATTAAGTCTCCACGTGGAGTTCTTGACCCTGGGTGATGGCCAAATTTGTATGCTCACCGTTCCATGATCCAAGAGGGTTATCGGGTGTTTTCTGGCCTCTTCTGCTCTGTGGAACCAATCCAAGGACACCAGCATGAGGTCTAACCTCGAATATGCCTGGTGGGGAGTCAACCAGCAAGTGTAGTCCCATGTTCTCAGGTGGAGATGACACCACACTTCCACCAGGCTGAGGTCTCTGTTTAGCCTGCCTAGTGTTTTTGCCGCTCTGGATGGAGGGCCTGGTCTGCTCCCTGACTTATCCAGTGTTGGGTTGAGAATGGTGTTGAAATCTCCCCCTACTACGAACAGTTCCCCCAGTGGGGGTGGGGTGGGGTTTACTTTAAGCAGTACCTCTTTGAGGAACCCGATATTCTCCACATCTTGGTAACGGGCATATATGTTTAGGAGTGTGCATGGTGTCTCCCTGTATCTCGCCCTGAGCAGCAGATATCTGCCCTCTATGTCTTGTTGCAGATCCGAACATTCAAAGGGGCAGTTCTTATGTATCAGAGTTGCCACCCCCCTCCTGTGAGGGTGTACAGCATAGGAGGCATAGTATGCCTAACCCACCCAGGCGCTTTTGAGTTTTGCACTCTCTTTCGGATCAAGGTGCGTCTCCTGAAGGAATGTGATTTCGGTCCGGGCCCTTTTAAGCTTGTTGAGGACTCTAGTTCTCTTCAACGGGCTACTCAGGCCCCTCACATTGTAAGTGACTAAGTTACCTTCTGCCATATCCCCAGTTCCCCCCCATATCAGCTGTTAAATAACACAATCTCTCCATCCGCGTGTAACTCAACATGAATTGTAACATTACAACTATATACAACAAAACTGTGCTTCCAAAGCTTAGAAAGTACCCAGTCTGCCTATTAGGTGGCCCTGAATAGATGGGGTAAGGTGCCCTAGTCAGGAGCCTTGCACTAAACCTGCGCTTATGGATTGCTTGGCACCATGTGCCTAACATAACAATTCCCACCATCATTACCTCCTTCAAGCAGGTCTATCCGAGGTCTCTTCAAGGTCAGTTTTCCACTGAGTCAGTAAGACCCCAGAAGTTCAACCTGTATCCCTAACCCCGGCCCCGAGCCAGCCAACATCCCTCCATCCCCCCCCGATTGCTAGGAGTTTCTTCCCAAGGCAGATGTGTTAATCTGTTCGCCCCTCCCTCCTCCCCCCATTAGCACCCCTGCCTTATCCCCTCCTCCTGAAAATTAGGCATTAGACCCCTCAGTGTTCTGCTTTTGCAGACTCTCTTTTTCTCCTGTACAGAGGCCTTGCACACAGGTTCTCTCCACCGCCAGGCTCATTTGTTCGCTCTCACCAACAGTATGCCCTATGGGTAATCATACTTTTTTCTTTTTTGGTATTTGAGACAAACTGAAAAACATATCCATACTGGTGGGCACCCACCAACCATATACTGCATGATTGCACCTTGGTGGCTACCTACCTCCTGGTCATCCAGAGTACCCCCAGGGAGCAGCGAGAGTGATTCCCCCCCCCCGCAGTTCTTGTATGCCCCTTTGGCCTGTGTGGTTGGCTGTCTTGCCATCTATTTCCCACACTGTGTATACTCATACTTAACTAGATATGACTCTTGGACCTACAGTTTTTCCTTTTGGGTGATCACCCTTCCGGAAAGATGCAGGAAACCCCCAGATGGCCCCCGCCATTCTGGAACCTCCATGGCCATCAGGAGTCAGCTCTTTTCACCCCCGTTAATTTCAGCAGCATCAATTACTAACCCCCCTGCAAATTATACCCTTGTAATAGGTCAGCAGTTTGTCACTCCTTTTCCTGTCAGCTCTTGACCTTGCCACCGTTTCTCCGGCGGTGTTTGCCTGCCCGATGGCAGCTCTTAAACCCATAAACCAATAGCCCCTCTCAAGCCCCTGCCCTGTGCATTGCCTTGCAAATCCCCCACCTTCGCTGTGGTCTCCAGACATTGGTTGAAAGCCTACTCTGTCTCCACCATACCCAGTAAATAACTGCATGATAAATGTTAGGCTGGGGGCCGGCTCTTACCTCCTCCGGCGGTCCAGTTCTCAGCTCTTGATGGTCCACTGAGTTCCTGGGGATCTGGTCTAGGGGGGCTGCTGGTCCATCTGGTGGTGGGAGGGAGAGATTGCATCCTGAAGCTCTGAATCCAACAAGTCCTCCGATCCTTGAACCTTGAGCCGCTCGCTGGTCGTCTTGTTGCTTCCATACCGGAGGGGCCATCAATCCATTCACCGAGACCCAGAAAAACTGTGGAAGGGGGAGAACAGACAAGAGGGAAGCAGTCATTATTGCTATCTAAATTTAAAAGATGTTGGCCTGCTTGACCTTTTACAAAATGGTCCCTTCCCCATCCCCTCACCCCAAACCCCCACAAATCAAGCAATTATGTAATCCCTTATGCCTATTCAAAAAGAGCAAAAGTATATAAAGAAACAGTCCAGGGCACCATGAAATGGCACATCACTCGATCCAGTCATTCATCCGCGTTTTCCATCCAAGTGCATGTGGAGTAGGCCGCAGAAGAGGCCCTGTCATGGTAGATCCCCAAAATCGTTCGACTGCTTCAAATGCCTGAGCCTTCTGCAGACTGCTGCGGAGATGGCAATTTGATACTGGAGCTGCTTTCCCCCGATTGTCATCCTGAGAAGCCCAGAGAAGCAGGATGCCCTCGTTTTTCGGTGCCGGTGACCTTAGACCATGGCTCTTCCTGTAACAGGTATTCCAGGGTGGGTGGGCCTGGTCTTGAGAAAAAGGTCGGGGGGAACCCCAGTTTCAGCAGGGTAGGCTTTGCATCTGCTAAGGTGCGAAAGAACTGTGGTCCTTCAGGACGAAAAATCTTGAGTTGGGCAGGTGCAATCAAGTGCATTTTGACACTGTTTGCTGCCAGGTGCTTTTTAATATCAAGAAGCACCCACCTTTTTTTGCTGCGTAATGGGAGTTAAATCGTGATAGTAATCAAGTCATTTGTCTCTGAATGTAATAGCTTTCTTGGCCCACGCAGCTTGCAGGATATGTTTTTCACTCGTTAGTCCAGAAACTTTAGCACTATACAGCAAGGGTTAGTGTTGGGGCCTGTCGGCTGTTTGGCTAGAGCCTGGTGTGCCCGCACCACGATGAGCTGCAGGTCAGTTGGCAGGCCCAGTATTTCTCTGAGGAAGGATTCAATGAAGTCCTCCATCCTTCCTTTTTCCGTGTCTTCAGGCACTCCAGAGATCCAGAGAGTGTCACTTCTGTAGCAGAGCTCCAGGTCATCTAGTTTGTTCATCAGCTCTTTTTCCCTTTTTAGCAGATATCTCAGCACGCCATCATGTTGTCCCATAGCTGCAGCCACCTCTGTGAGGTCCAACTCGAGGTCCGTTGTGTGCTGTGTTACCTCTGCCAGGCCTTTGGTGGTTTCTGTAATTTTATTTTAAATTTTTTGCATAGTGTCATTAATTTTATTTAGTTCTAGGAAAAGTCTGCGCAAGGTAATTGTGAATTCCTCCTCGGTATCATCTTCGTTTGTCTCTGGAGGTTGCAAATGTGTGTTGTAGCAGCCTTGCCCTTTCCCTGTGCCCTGGTGTCTTGTGGTACTGCCATCGCCGTCGGCTTTAAAAACTCCAATCAGGTGTCCTTCGATCTTGATTTTGGTGGCATCGTTCTCCTCTCTAGCCCCTCCACTCCCCTTGCTGTAACCTTATATGGGTTGGGATGTGAGACAGTGAGCTTAGTATAGATTTTAAAGTCCCGGGGATCAAAGCTCCAGTGTTCAGCTAGTCATTAGCTTGAAGGCGGAACCTGTTGTCTCCCTGCAAAAAACTAACATACTAAAAAGCCAGCAGATTAGGCCCTTTGGTCTATTGAGTTTTCTCAGGGATCAGTGCCCACCCAGGGCAAGGTTATAGCCCCCCCACTCTCCCCACAAGGTCCCCCACCGCCAACCCCTGGCGGGGCTCTGGGATGCACCCTCCCCCTATACCTATCCCAGCCTTTCTTGGACCCCTTCACAGTTGTAACAGCCACCAGCTCCACGGGCATCACATTCCAGGGCTCCACCACCCTCTCAGTGAAGTAGCCTCTCCTTGTTTCCCCTTAGTCTCCCACCGGCCAGCCTTATTGAGTGCCCCCTGGTGGCCCCCACCTTCCTCAGCTGAAGCACCCCATCTAGGTTTACCCTATTTATTCCCTTGAGATATTTGAATACCTCGATCATGTCCACTCTGTTCCTTCTCTCCCCCAGTGGGTACAGGTTGAGCTCCTCAAATCTCTCCTCATAGGGCTCTTTCCCCCTAGACCCTGTATCATCCTGGTCACCCTCCTCTGGACCCTCTCCAGAAAAGCACTTTCCCTTTTTAAGTAAGGGACGCCAAAACTGCATGCAGTATTCAAGGTGTGTTCTAACCAGGCAATTATACAGCAGGAGGAGCACCTCTCAGCTCCTTGAGGTTACCCCCCTAGCTATGCACCCCAGCATTTTATTTGCTTGGGCTGCAGCACTTCTACACTGCTCTGAGCTATTATTTTGGCATCCACCACCACTCTGAGGTCCCTCCCTTCCCCCAGAAACCTGCAGTGTCTCCCCTTCCAAGATGTACACATGAGCTGGGTTTTTGGTCCCCAGGTGAAGAACCCTGCATTTCCCAGTGTTAAACTTTAGTTTCCAGGCATGTGACCACCTCCCTAGAGTCTCCAAGTCCTCCTGGAGGGCCAACTTCCCCTCCTCCCCATCCACCACTGCCCACAGCTTCGAGTCATCAGCAAAGAGGCTCATCTCGCTCCTGATACTGCTTCTAATGTCTGAGATATAAGCGTTAAACAGGAGTGGGCCCAGCACCGATCCCTGTGGGACCCCGCTAATGACTTCATGTACTATATAATTCTGGAGGAAGAGAATTCCAGCTGAAAGAAATAAACTAACAGCCTAGCTACCAGGTCTGACTACCTCTCTCTGGTTTGATATCTAGTAAAATGAAATCCAGGACCGTAGCATGTTAGCTGTGTGCCTACTAGAATAAGGAAGCCTTCGGGTTAGTTACTTGTTTACGTATTTTGGGTCTGTTGCTTGTGCACACTTTAAAGAAAATGGCAACTTATGCAAATGTGCTCTATCTGTCAATGCTTGCCACTTACATGTCCTATAAGACACAAAATGGAGTGTGTTGAATAGGTTGTCACTTACCAACCTAGCAAGCCTATTCTATACTACATCAGGTTTGTTTAATTAGCAATGATAGAAACATAGAAACATAGAAGTTGACGGCAGATAAGGACCGCAAGGCCCATCCAGTCTGTCCATTTCTTTTTCTACCTTATAAATGTGCCATCGGCCTTTGCTTTGTCAATGGCCTATCTATTCATACTCATCTGTATTGCTCCCTTATGCCTATCCCATGCCTGTTTGAAGCCCTGCACTGTATTCATATCCACCACTTCCTGAGGTAGGCCGTTCCATGCATCCACCACCCTTTCTGAGAAAAAGAACTTCCTCACATTATCCCTTAATTGGCCTCCCTCTAATCTCATGCTGTGTCCTCCTGTCCTGCTATTTTTTCTTATATTGTAACATGTTAGATCCTTTCACCTTGTTAATGCCCTTAAGGTGTTTGAATGTTTCAATCATAGCACCTCTCTCGCTCCATTGCTCTAGGGTATACATATTGAGCTCCGTTAATCTGTCTTCATATGTTTTCTGATGCAGTCCCTGCACCATTTTGGTTGCCCTTCTCTGGACTGCCTCAATTTGGTTAATGTCTTTGTGAAGGTGTGGCCTCCAGTACTGCACGCAGTACTCCAGATGGGGCCTAACCAGTGTCTTGTAAAGAGGGATTATTAACTCCCTCTTCCGACTTGTGATATCCCTACTAATACACCCCAACATCCCCCTAGCCTTACCTACTGCTTTAGTGGTCGATATGGAAGCCTTTTCATAAAAAGAGCCTCATGATCAAGTACTGAGAAACTCAGGCCGTGTACTATCTGTGCCAAGACCACCTGGACAGGTTCTGTGCCAAGGCCACCTGAACGGGTTCTTATTTTTATATTTAAAAAAAGTTTTGGGAGACAGGCTTTTGATTATGTGCTCCACAACAATATTGCCTGTTGAGCAGCCATTAACCAATATATTTATGTGAATTAACCAGTTCTTAGAGCCTTCTTATATATATATATATATATATATATATATATATATATATATTTTTTTTTTTTGTTTTTTGCTTTATTAACCTTTACTGTGCCATGGACTGCTATATCAGTCCAGAATTACTGTGCGTTCTAATTCTGTCTGCAGCCTAAAGGTTAAAATAACCACAGTATTATAGCTTACATGTCTGAGCGATTCACAAGTACATACAAATGTGCAATCCAAATGTGTCTTTTTGGCATCCAGACTCATAATGAATATGTTGAAATGGTCAATGACATGGAGTGTGCGCCTCACATTGTCCGCAACCTGGCACCCCGCAACAAAACCCATCTGATCCATATCAACCAGCTGTGGAATGAGCCCCTCCAACCTCTTAGATATAATTGCTGTCAGAAACTTATAGTCTACATTAAAAACAGAAACAGGGTGGTAGAACTGGCATAATGTGGGGTCCTAGCCTGACTTGGGTATAACTGAGATCACTGCCTATGACCAAGATGGAAGGAGTTTTCCCCCATCAATCAGTACTTCCTGACAAGCCACCTGAAGCAAAGGTATGGTTTGAGCTATACAGTTTTTTGTAGAATTTGGCAGGGGAAACCATCTGATCCCTGACACTCTCTGTTTTACTATTACTAATCACATTACTTATCTCTGCTAAAGAGACAGAGCATAAATCCTTGTTCTGGGCTTCTGTAAGTTGAGGTAGTTAAGGCAGAGCAAGAAATTATTGATTTAGTCCTATGGTTTCCCTATTTGGCACTATACAAGTTCTGATAATACAGAGTGAATGCTTCAACTATGTCTTCAACCCTGTTTACTCTTTACTCTAAGACCTAAAGACAGGGCATATTATTTTCATGATTTGCATCCAAGCTCTTGTTGCCTGGAATCTATAGGCTAAGAGTCTGAATGCCCTTGGGTCCCCCTCATAATATCTCTGTTTGCGAAATGTCAAATTCCGTTCAACTTTATAATCCAACAGTACATTACATTCCTTCTTAAGTTATATCAATGTTCTCCCTCTTTGTCTATCTAATTTTGCTTACTGCAATTTTTCAAGGTTCTGTATTTGTGTTTCCAATGCTAACTAACGCTCCCTCCATTGTTTTTTCTGGGCTGCGCCTACTGCCATCAGATTTCCCCAAACTATAGCTTTTATGATGTCCCATAGTACCCCACCACTAATATCCGGGCTGGCATTTTCTTGAACTGCCTTCATAATAGTCTAGGATATTTGTTCAAGAACCTCCCTATCCTGGAGAAGTGAGATTTTGAGTCTCCATAAAGTAGATTTCCTCTGTAATTGTAGGTCAAGTTCTACTGAGAGAGGGGCATGGTCCAAAATCCCCAAGGCTCCCTCTGAGCATCTAGGCAATCTTGTCATGGCCTCCTTTGAAAGAAGGAAGAGGTCCAACTTTGAATACATTTGGTGTACATGAGAAAAACAGGTATAGCCCTGGGTGGAACCCTCTAATCGCCACACATCCTGGAGACCCAGTTTTCCCAACAACCCCTTTACATGTTTTGCCACCACATGTGCTTTCTGAGGTATGTGTACTATGCTGTCTAATGTTAGGCATGATGATCTGCCGACCCTGCTCGTTACTGATGATTTGCTGTACTTACTGGATGTATGATTTGATCCTGTTCTTACTCCATAGCACTTGACTCTGCTATAATTGCAGTTACTGTTCTCTCCCTGTTTGTAGTTGCTTGACCTTGTTATAACTGCAGTTACTGTACTCTTCCTCTGTTTGTATTTGCTTGACTTTGTGATCATTGCTGTGTCTGTTCTCTCCCCCTGTGTGTAGTGTAACCCCGCATCCCCAGGTCAAACCGGGAAACTAGCCTCAGCTCAGTGTGCCTTTCCCGGTTACCAAAGTTTAAATAAAATAAACAAATGAGGATCTAACGTGAGGTTCCAATCCCCTCCATGTATCAAAACCCCCTTGGCCTTTTCCATTACCAACATAAGTAACTTCCTAAAAAAAAAAAAAACACAGTCCAAACCCAGAGGTGCGTAAACAGAAACTACAGTCAGGAGCTGGTCATTAACCCTCCCTTTAACTAAGATAAAATGAACTTCTGCATCTGCTACCATGTCTAAAGTCTCAAAAGGAACCCAGTTTGGGATAAGGACAGCCACACCCTTCCTCCTCCCGGATTTATATGAGGAGGAGTGGACCTCCGCATATCCAAACTGCTTCAGCTTCTTATGCTCAGTATCCATCAACTGGGTCTCCTGTGATGAAACAAATTCTGCTCTGGTCTGCCTAACATAGGTCATCACACTTTCTTCTGTGTTATTGGGTTAGACAGGCCATTGATGTATATGTCAGGATTCGAGCTATGAGCATCCATGGGACTGCTTTCCTTCTCCACGGGGGGGGGGGAGTGTCCGGCACTTCGTTGCCCCCTGGCAGAGGCACAGCCAGTACCAGAATGTAAGGGCACACTAGTCATCATTACACGTCCCTGCCCCTGGGGCCTCAGCACACCAAAAATTGTCGGCCCCTGGCATGACGCCCCTGGCCCTACCGCTGTCCTTAATTGCCTTACCTATCCACCAGGGGGTCCCTCTCCCAAGGCCCCAACCCAGGGAGTAAGCTGGGACTAGCCTATAATTATCATTGGGGAGGTAAGTGCTCCCAGTGCCCCCACCCAGGGGGTAAGCCTGGGCATGGGGAAACACAGATGGGGCACGGGCAGACCTCCAAAAGGAGGAATAAGGGGCCAGGCCCCCTCCCCAAAAAAGGATTCGAGCTACTGTAGCCACCATGATGTATCTATGTCAATACCAGCCGACCACCACGAAAATTCCGAAGGCCGACTTTGTCCACCTCCCACCAGAGACCCACAAAACCATGCAATATTTCACAGAGTATAAGATTAAAAGAACACCAAAACCAAAAGGCCAACTGTCTATATAACTTAAAAAAACATACTATGCTTCCAAGGCTGGGGAAGATAATTATACTCTCCCTTTCTCTGGGCATGGCGTACCACCAGGCAACCTTGCTCTACCAACCCAGAGTGGTGGTGTTGTCACTCCTCCTTATTACAGGGGCCACTACTGAAGCTACTTCTATATGAGAAGAGTCCTTAAAATCTCTCAGAGCTGCAAATAGCTACAACGATAACAAAACCACAGTCTAAACATCTGCCCCATTCCCATCTCCCCCCACCCCCGAAGATGCTATATCCAAAGCACTCATAGTTTATAAGTCAAGGGGCCAGATATTCAAAGCTTTGCCCCTGGGCTAAATTAGCACTGCCTGATGGGCAAACAGCCTGGAGCACAAAGCATGCTATATTCAAAAGGAACAGCCCAGAGCAAACAGCTTCTGAATATAGCATGGTAATGAGGCTGGGCAAACTGGGCTGGGAGTGTAGGGCAAACTTAGCCCTGGAATAAGACAACTCTGAATATAGCAACCAGGAAGTGCAGACCACAACAGCAACATTGTGCACAGCAACGTGAAGGTAGCTAGAGGTGTCTTATGTGGCCAATGTGTGTTCCAGCAAATGCGTGGACCTAGAACAGCTGCAGGGAGCAGCCTATGGGAAAGCACAGTGTGCAAAACAGTACAATAGTCCCCAAACCATTAACGTGGTGCTAAGCTGTTTGCCCGGTGCAAAACTTTGCCATATTCAAAAGTGACATGCAAATGAGCCTACTTAGGTAGTCTCTGAGCAAACACCCAGATTAGCATCACATTATGCCCTCACTTGCATGCAGTTTGCCCAGCGTTACTGCAGGGTCCCACAGAGCCACTTGTAGGTCAGTATGGAAGTACAGGGACTGGCCAGGTCCGACCGCAGCTCCACCTGTAGGTCTGTCTGGCAGTGCACGATGATAGCTGCAGGCTACATGTAAACGGTACAGCATAGCATAGCATATTGTACCCCAGGGGACAACACAGCATAGGCACAGGTGGTGGTGGTGCTGCATGCAACTGTCACACTGTAGGGCATGCCACAGTGCACAGTGGACACTACAGTAGCAAGGGGGCCAGTAGTGTGTGGGCACAGCACTGCCTATGGTGTGTAGGGCAGTGATGCTGACTGCACTGTACCCAGTGACAGGCCCAACTTGCAGGTGTTTACTGACAGTGGACATTACTGTTACGCTGTTGTGTGCTTCACAGATGCTGCAACTGTGGCATGGGATGCACACAGTGACCTATACCTGGCCGGCTGTGTGTGCTGTGGCATCTGTACAGTTATGCTGTAAGTGCCTGGGGAGGCACGTAGAATCTGAGAGGCACACAGGCGGTGGGGTATTCCCACTACTGGCCCATGTGCACTGCGTGCTGTGTCCCAGTCTTGTGGCCACACCTGGGCTGTGGTGAGGTCTGGCCACCCGTACACCCTCCCCTCAATGGCCACCATGACCACAGTACTGCCTGTGTGTTCTGGCATCTGTTGGGCACCACAGACGTATGGTCTGCAGGTGTCTGCTGTGTGGCCACACTACCATGATGTCCCCTGTGGGCCCAATCACCCCTTACTGCCTGTGCATGGCTGGGACCTGTGGCAGCTGTTGGCACCATGGTGGTGCCATCAGTGAGCAGCATGCGTCCTCCATGTCTGGCAGTTTCTAAGTGTCAGACTCATATGGTAGGGTTGTGCAAGCCGCGCTAACACCGCGCAAAGCAACAATGTCATGCAAAGCTGTTTGCCCAGGGTTAAGACCAGCTTTTCCTGGGTGGTAATTTGTACCATGCTATGGGTCTCGCTAAGTCACGCTAAACACCTTAGCGTGGTGCCAGTTACTGAATATCTCATTGCACCTGTATTCATGTTCACTTTGCCCCTAGCATATCACTATAGTTTGCCTGGCACTAATGTGGTTTGTGCATGCTATTTGGCCTTTTGAATACAGCAAACCCACGTTAATCCCACGCAAACATTTTTTGCCCAGTGCAAAGCTTTGAATATCTGGCCCAAGGTATCCTGTCAAATCGTTAATTTAAGAAGGAATCATGTGGGACACATGGCTTGGGTGGGACATTATTAACGCTTGGAAAAGCAGATGCAGGTAAGTGATAGATGGTAATATACATGAACAGCTAAACGGAGGGGTCACTTGTAACCCTTTAAATTCTAAGTTTACAGTTACAGTTTCAATGCTATCTATTTAACCATAGTCTTGTTCTACCATTACATTTTTATATGGTATGGTTAGGACCATGCGGTAGTTAAGAAATATTTTGCCCACTGCCTTTGTTTCACAGGACAAAGCAGATGGTGCCACGAACCACGTTGGTTATTGGTACTGAAATGGACTAACTGCAATACTATTTAGTAACGGATGGACACAACTGCTTAAAGATTACAGATAATAACATACATGAAATTCATCACATGGCTGCTTTAACTAAGAATTTTAGGTTGCTGTATTAATACCTGTAATGCTCTGAATCTTTTTATTTGCATAAAGGTGAGTCTTAAAAAACACATTGTTAGTTTAAGGACCAGCAGGAGAAAGCCCCCATCATTCAGTAGCCCTTGTCCAATGTGGGTCTTCCCTCATAAAGGATTTTCATTAAGTGCCTTACTCCACCTGCGATCAGCAAGTGCTGTCTCCCGTCCCCTCGGCTCACCTTCAGTGGAGCAAATGTGTAACTATATCAGGGGTATATTTCACTTCACCAGTCCCAGCTATATCTCTGATTACAGCGTTTCATTTAATCAAATGGGAAAAGGACACCTGGGTTGGCATCAGAATACCCTGCCCTCTGTGAGTGGGCCCCTGAACTCTTCTCCACCCCCAAAAAGTATGTCACTAACCTGCTGGATCGAGTGTCTAGTGTGGTTTACCTGAGGCACTCATTCATAAGGCATGGCATGCCACCGGCAGCTTAATCATATTAACGGAGGGAGAAAAACCCTTTCAAAGTTAAGGAGTGATGTGAAAAGTGCAACACTAGTTTGTAGATACTTGAGTGTAGCAAAACAAAACCAAACAAGGGGAATCCCATCATGTCTAAAACAACTCTTGTATATATGTTCCTATACACGTAAATGCCCACACCTCTTAGAGATTAAAAAACTAAGTCAGTTCAACTATGAGCTACGATAGCACCCATCTCCAGATAGCCAAACTGTCCCTGTGTAGTACTCAGCACCCTCCTTTCTCAGCATGCCCGTTTCTTCAGGTAGGCGAGTTGCGTGCTGCCTGTGTCGGGGTTTACTGTGCTATTTTTTGCAGCAGAGTGCTAATTTCCTCCGTGGTCCATGGTGCAGACTTATGTCCTGCTGCTCTAATGTTCCAACGTGAAATTTGCTACTAATCGCCCATTACAGTGCTGGCTTGGGGCTACGTCTGGTTCCATCTTCTCTGTTCCAAGGAACTTGGTGGTCTCTCAGGGCCGTTACTGCCTCCTCAGGGGTATTGTAAAGCTGGACCCCATCTTCCCAAAAGATCTGCATCTGAGGTGGGTAAGGGGTCTGAAATTTAATCTGAAGTACTCTTAGGGCTTTAATTATATACATAGATTTACATAGATATCGTCAGCAGATAAGGACCACTTGGCCCACCCAGTCTACCCATTTCCCTACCTACTATGATACTGTACAGTAGACCCTACTTGGTCTCTGGCAGTGCCCTCCCATCACCAACTAATAAAATACCCTTATGTCTATCCCATGCATGCTTGAATCCCGTTACAGTTTTTGCTTCTACCACCTCTTCTGGGAGCTTGTTGCAGGCATCCACCACCTTTTCTGTGAAGAAATACTTTCTAACATTTCCCCTGAATCTGCCCCCCCTCCAGCTTCACAGCATGTCCCCTTGTTTTTTTTTTTTGTACTTTCTGTTTAGTGCCATTTCTTTAAAAAATAACAATACAAGTTCTACATTTCTCATACAGACACTCCAATTACAATATGGGTTATAAGCCCAGTCATCGTTTAGGGAGAAAGTAAATTAATAATACTGTTCTGCAATCTGGTACAGTAGGAGCTGGGGGAATCCAAGAAAGTAGTGAAATATTCAAGTGTCCCAAAATAGTCCATATAGTGCCAGCCACTTCAATGGCTAGAGTAGTGACCTTAAAGGGAGGAATACAAGTAAATTGTAAAACACATTCAAATTAATGCTATATACTCTATAAAATGTTAGGTAAATAGGGAAATTATGCTTTTACCAGTGCACCAAATCAAACACAGTTCAGAGCATTTTCCTAAAGATGGATTACATGAAAAACATCCCGATAACGACCCCCAGAGTTAACCTAAATCTTATGAAGCTGATCGGTATCAGAGCCTAAACAAATACAACTTTAGCCTTATAAAAAGTGGGCCTTATCCTAAGAGTCTCTAAAGTCCCAAAGTCCATTGGATGATATATGGCCTTAATCCCAAAACTGTAACCATCAGCTTCTTTCTAACAAGGTGTGGTATTAGGTAATTCTTAACAACTTTATTTCTTTTATACCTTACAGGAAAAAATGTAATATGCAGGCTTTTAAATTGTAAACTTGTGGGTTTTTTGAAGAGCATCCTCTCAAGTCTCCTCATCTTCCGATTCTGTATCTGCCTGTTGAGGTCTCCGTCGAGCTACAAATTCGGCCTCCATTCTTTCCAACCAGCGACCTGCATCTTTCAGGTCAGTGAGTTGCCATGACTTCCCCCCGTAGGTGATGCGCAGTCTGGCTGGGAGTAAAAAAGAATGGATGATGCCCAAGGAACAAAGCCGTTGTCGTACCGCGTCAGACTATTTGCGGCGCGACCTGGTCTGGTAAGAAAGATCAGGGGAAACCTTCACAGCCTTTTCCTGAATCATTAGAGGGTAAACAGCAGGAGCAGCTGAAAGTAGGAGGTCCCTGGTTTCTTGCCCTGAGGTATGGAGAAGGATAGTGCGCGGCATCTCTGGATTGGCTGGGTGCACACGTGGGCTCACCCTGTAGGCCCTCCCCAGTTGTCCCAGTCAAAATCTTCAGGGACCTCCAGTAAAGAGCAAGCCAGTCCTTGAGATAAATCAGCAAATTAGTGCCTTCTACTCCTTCTGGGACACCCACAAAACATAGATTCCTTGCCCTTAGTTCGTTCTCTAGGTTCTCCAACCAGCTCCGCATTGCAACATTTTTCTTCATTAGGGCCAACAGCGCTGCTTGGGTCATAACTGTCCTCTTCTCCGCTTCAGTCACCGTGGATTTTAACTCAACCAGTGCAGCATCATGCATCTTCAGCTTTGATAAAGTTTTTTCCATCTTGGTGTCCATTGATTGAACCGTTTTTAAGATAGCCTGCCATGGAGGCGGCGGCGTGGATGCAGGCTTAGAACTCCCCACTAGGCCACCATTCATGTTTTCTGAGACAGGCTGGGAGACATTGGGCTTCGGAGGTCCCGATAACTGATTCGTCTGATGGCCCATAGCTGTATCTGGTATCCACCAAATCCTTAATTCGTCAGGAGATTAGAGGTGGAACTCCTATTGATGTAGCTTATTTAGAATTTGTTTTTAAATTAGTGTTTATAATTGCTGTGAAGGAGCTCTGGAAAAAGCATCCTATCCAGAAGCTGGCTCTCTGGCGCCCCCGTCTCCTTGTTCTTGAACATCTTTTTTTTCTGAAAAATACTATCCACTTAAACCTTATTAATACCCGTGAGGTATTTGAAAGTTTCTATCATATCCCCTCTCTCTCCCTCCTTACTTCAAGGGTATACATATTGAGGTATTTTAACCTCTCCTCACAGGGTTTTTGATGTAAGCCTATCACCATTTTAGTTGCTCTCCTCTGGACCTTCTCAGTTCTATCAATGTCTTTTCTGAGATGTGGTCTCCAGAACTGAACACAGTACTCCAGGTGAGGTCTCACCAATGTCTTATACAGTGGTAGAATTACCTCCCTCCTTCTGCTCGTGATACCCCTTCCTATGCAATCAATCAATCAATTTTTATTTTATAAGGAGAAACACTATTGAAAGAACTCATTTACAAAGTGGTCCTGGGAGTAGAATACATGAGATAAAACACAAGCTGTCAACAGTTACAGTTACAATAGAAGACATTATGATAACAGACAGACTGTACAGATCATCATGGCATAAATTACATTTCAAGACCAATAAAAAATACATGAATTACAATTCAAATCCAACAAGACGTACAGAAAGGAAACAAATACAAAATGAAGAACTCAACAAGGGTAGACAAGGAATGTGGGAGGAGGGAGAGGGGAAGGAGGGTATGCATGCAGGAATGGGAATGGGTTGGGTATCGCAACAGTACCACTGTATAGTTCATTAATTACAGTGGCTAACGAGGTGCAGGCGATAAGTGCTATAAGCTAGTGCAGAAGTTCATGGATCCTCTGACTTAAAATATAGGTTTAAGAATGACGGTTGCAACTATCCTTCAGCGGGTGTCTAATGTTTTAAAGGTAGACATTTTGACAATTTGCTGAAGTTCTAAGGAATTTTGGAGATTGTTCCAGAGAGGTGAGAGAGCATGACTTAGGGAGGATGCACCATAACGTGTTTTGATTCTAGGGATATCAAATAAGATGTAGTAATATCTCCTGAGCGTGTACGTTCCAGGAGCGCAAGTTAGCAGCCTGGAGATATATTGGGGAAGCTTATTGGTGAATGCTTTATAGGCCCAAGTGGCCGCATTTGTCATTCTCCTAGTTTTCAGTGACTGCCAGCCAAGCTGTGCATAGAGGGAGCAGTGGTGAGTATTATAAGGGGCGTTAGTAGTAAATCTTCATGCTCTATTGTACAGTGTGTCCTGTTTGGCTAAAGCTGCAATAGGACAGTGACTGTAAAGAAGGTCTGCTTAGTCTAGGAGAGGGAAAAATGTGGTTTGAGCCAGACTTATTTTAGCCACATAGGTAAGTAGGTGTTTGATTTGAAAGAAAAGCCCTAATCTTTGTTTTAGCTTTTTTGACAGTTACTCTACATGTATAATGGAGAGCTTGCAGTCGATCCAAAATCCCAAGTATTTGAATTTGTGCACTATCTCTAGTGGTTGCCCCTGGAGGGTCGTGATCTGGGGCTTACCTCCCTTGAGATAAGTTTTACCAAATTGGCTTGTGAAGAGAGTAACATAACATTAGTCTTTTTTGTTTGCATCAAGCAACAGTTTGAGGTGCAGAAGATTTTGCTGTAACTCTGAGCAGGCAAGTTCAAAGAAAGGCCTTGCGATATAAAGTACGGTATCATCTGCAAAGAGATTGGCATTTGCTGTACTAATTCTAGAGTCAATGTCATTAATATAGATCGCAGATAAAGGCTCTAGGATCGACCCCTGTGGGACTCCACTCTGCAGAGTTTTAAGAGGACAAATATCGCCTTCTGCTTTGACCTACTGCTGTCTGCCTATAAGGTAGCATGTGAACCATTGCAGAGCAGTGTCATCAAGGCCACAATTCTGCAACATGAGCAATAGCCGTTCATGGTCTACCGTATCAAATGCCTTGCTCAGATCAAGAAATAATGCACTTCCATGTTTTTTGGAGTCGAATGCCATTTGCCAGTCATTCGTCACCTTCGCCAAAGCAGTAACTGTGCTGTGTTTAGGTCAAAAACGGACTGTTAAGGGTTGAGCACGCCAACATCCTACTATCTCTTCCCACTCTCACACTGTTTGGCCACCTTTAGATAATCAGAGATAATTACCCTTAGGTTCCTTTCCTGTTTAGTTGAAGACAGTACCACCCCTCCATCCTGTATTCCACCCCTGTGTTTCTCTGCCCCAAGTACATGACTATTTATTTATTCAAGTCTCTGATTACAGACCTTTGAGCTGGGAGCTCATTTGTGAAGGTTCCACGTCAAACAGTAAACAATCAATAGGTACATACAGATTACATGCAAGGGTTACATAAGTTTCATTGGTGATACAAACATGAATATGAGATTCAAGCAAACACTTGGTACGTACAAGTTACCATCATAGTTACACAACTTACATAGTTGGTTCAAGCATGATAATGAGATTCAGACATGGCTTTAGAATGTAAATGGTTGTACAGAAAATCAAGGAAGATTGTTTTGCTATGCAGGAGGCAGAGGGACCGCCAGTGGAAGGTAATAGGCAATGGAGTGGGGGGAGTGGGGACCAGGCAGGACCGAGGCCCACTGTCAAGGTGAGGTAGTTGGGGGGTAGTAGGGGGAGAGAAAAGTTTGGGACCAGGTAGGGGTGGAGCAGGCACAAGGGAAGTGGAGATAGGGATAGGGGTATGGAGGAGAAGGGGCTAAGGAGGAGGGGGGATATAGGAGTAGAGGGGGAATTATGGAGGAGAGGGGAATTAAGGAGAGAGGGATGATGGTAGACAAGGTGAGGACTGGTAAGAGAGACAAGGGGAGGACAGAGTAGTAGGTAGGCATCTGGGGTAGGTAACGGCACCTGATTGGACAGAGATATGTGCAGGGGGCACATAGGTAGGTAAGAAGTGCAGGGGGATGACTGGCAGGCCCTTGATGGAAAACTGGAAACTGGAGTTATAAAGGGCAGGTGCAACTCATGCGGCTAGTATGGTGGGTGCGGAGCATCGACTTGAAAGGCCCAATTCTGGATTCAGCAATTAGCCTGCTCGGAAGTGAGTTTAGCAGGTGAGGGGCTTGGTATACAAAATACCTTTGGTCTAAGGAGGTGCTGCAGAATGGCACCTTGACGTAGTTAGTGAGGGTTCCTCCTGTCGGACAAGATAGTACAGAAAGTGTAATCATGATCTGGACCGGGGGGTTGGGGGTCATGCCAAGGGTAGCCTTTTTAGCCAGGAGTCTGATCTGGTAACTAATTCTGTTATCCAGGTCAAGTCAATCCGTACGGGAGTATAGGTCACATGTATGGGTAAGGCTAGTGTAACCCCTAGATGGCGCTATCCCAGGGGCTACTACCCCTACCTGATTTGCCACTAACAGGTTGAGGGGCCTGGATCCAATGGCGGGTGCCTCCACCCAGAGGTCAGGGTTTGCAATAGTTAAACTTACTTGGTCACAGCCCTCTGGGACACTGCAACCCCCCTTTCTTCCCACTAGTGGCCCACACAATATATCAGAATTACCTTCACCGTATACACTTACCCCCAGGACTAGTTCCGGCACTGGGACCTCCTGTGAAATAAGATACAGTGCAACAATCACAGTACAGTACTTTAACATAGACAAATACCTCAGGCAGTATAACTTTGCTGAAACAAGCAGCTCTGATTTATTTAGGGGATATAACAAGGACGGGGAAATCAGGTTAATTAACTTATCACTTTACTATCTACCTATGGCTCTGTGCATAGGCCTATCCCTACCAGTTACTGTCCCTGGGTACCCAAGCCCAGTGGCTAGTCCAAACCGTGGTAGCTGGTAGGGGCCCTTCACACAGTGAAAAGAAAATTAGTTTAAACAGTCAGCAGTACAGTGATTCCATTTGGATTTAATGTGGCAATTCAACAGGGAGCGACCCTGAATTAGTACTCACGACCTCCAAACAAGATAGGGTCCTTCAGCGTCAGCAGGGCTACTCTTGAGCTCCACGAGACTTCACACATTTTTATGGTAAAAAGAAAGTACTATACCAGGCAGGCTGCTTCTCTATCCCGATCGCATTACTGCACAATGCCGGGAGAACACAGCAGATTCAGTTCTGACAGACCGAGTGCAATTCAACAATTTCTCCAGTCTTCTACAGGGTGAGCCTGGTTTCTACTCTTCAGAGATCCTTTGATTCTTTTCTCACAGGACGGATTCAGTCCTAACAAGCAGTTACACAAGCTGCAGACCGGAACTCTGGGCCTTACACACGTTTTTTGACTGAAACTGTGCACTGAAGGAGCACAGGGTTCTTTCCCCTTCACTGCCAAAGCTAAACTGAAACTCCAACAGACAAAACCGGGCACTTCCTTTGAGTTCCTCCCAGTTCTTGACTGGATTGGCTGTCACTCACAATAGACTGCTGCTGTTGGTCCAAAAAGGCGCCTAAGTCTAAACTACATCTCCCAGAGTCACTGCCCATGCAATCCTCCTTGTGGCTGGCTCAGATTATGAGTCCAAGTTCTGATTCGTCCAAGGCACCATTTTAGAGCTAGCTACCCCACACTGATTGGTCCAGTTCAGCAGTTCAAAACCAGAATGGGAACTAGGCAGACACAGTTCTGACTGCAAAGAAAGCAGGTTAGACAAACTGTATTTTCATTATTACTCTACATGATTTCTGGCAACAGTTACATCTTTCAGATAGGTTCCTTTGCACTCCTAGTGACTGCAAAATAGAGTGAATTGGCAGCAGCTTGAGTGGTACTCAAACAGAGAAGCACACAGTCCCCATACAAACTAATTATGTCTGCAAGCAGACAGCTCTTAAAGAGACAGTACCAGAGGCTCAAAAACACTCACTGATAAATGGCTTAAATGCCAAACACCATTCAGGCTTGGAGCATTCAAGCAAGCTCCTGGAAGTCTTTTGGGAACCCCCATTTGCAGGGGGTTACACCCTTCCTGGTTGGGAAAGCTTGATCCGTCAAGCAAGTACCATAAATTTTAACTGCAACCATATACATTTGCATTAGGCTCACATGTAATCATCAGTCAGTATATCATTTTACCAAGAATGCATTTCTGAAACATTGCAGTACGTCACTCTTTACATAGTATTACACACACATTGTACCATAACTCAAGTTATTACCTCTTGTACATGAAACCTGAAGAGGGGCCTTCCTATCAGTTACCTTGGGGCTGGACGGGCAAGGCACCATGCTAGGGCAACACAAGTAACTTGGGTTGGCACTGATGCTCAGTTTGGGCAATGAGCTTGGGGACACATACACTCCTTTATGGACAACATTGAGAGGCAAGTCCACAGGCCTCCCAAGTGAATCATAACTGAGGTGCACCACAGGCTTTACAGCTCGACCAGTCTTTCTAGGGGGAACTGTTACAGTCTCTGCACTCTGAGCCTCATTTTCAGCATTGTCCTCACTTGTCAGGGGAGTCTCCATGGGGGTAGAGAGGCTAGAACTTGGGGCACTTTCAGCTCCAGGAGTTACAGTTTCTGAGTCCACAACATTTGGCTCGCATGGAGAGCTTTCGGACACTGGCAGTGGACTGTCAGGGCACTCAAAATACTCTTCTTGTTCTGGTGTATCACCAGTCTGACCCAATCCATCATTTTCCTCCCCTGAAAGCTCAAACAGTTCAACCATGCACAATGATTCCATTTCATCTGATCTGATGCTTTGCACTTCACTTTCTGGGAGCATTGGCTCCAGGGATGAAGCTGAGGGCTTAGACAGTCCAGAAGGCCAGCTTGTCTCAGTATTGACTAGGGAATTGCCCGAAACAATTGACTCAGTTCGTAAGAAGGATAGTATTCAAAGTCACTCTCACTTTCTTCTGATATGGACTGACAGTCATGCTCAACTGGGACTTGTGCAGGGAACACTTTAACTCTGCTTCTGTAGGTGCAGACTTCCTTGATCTTTCTTAGCAGCAGCTCTAGTCACTGGTCCAGAGGGGCATCTCTGGGGCTCAGACTCAATCAGGATTTGTCCAATGGGCAGTAAATGATTTCTATGCATTGTTTTTCCATCTTTTGAATTGTTCTCAGGCCTTACTTTGTACACTGGCAGATCATCTAGTTTGCCCACTACAATGTGAGGAGATGGTGCATCTGTCAGCAATCTTGTGTTTGCCATGCAGTCCCAGATTTCTTAGTAATACCCATCTCCTCCTGGAGTTCCTGGCTTTCACCTTTTATCATACTGTTCTTTGTTGGCCAGATTTCTTTTGGCAGCCATGGTTTGAGCCAGTTGGTACGCATGAGTCAGCTGGGCCTTTAACTTTGCACATACTGTAAATAGTTGTCAGCTTGAACCCCATCAGGAGAGACCCCAAAACACACATCTACTGGTAGTGAGCTTCTCTTCCAAACATCAGTAGTGAGGGTAGAACCCAGTGGCATCACTTTGGTGCAGTTATAAGCATGTACCAGGGTGCTAATTTGTTGGCTCCATCTAGGCTTGTCCTTTGGGTGCAGGGTGCCTAGCTATATCTAGCAAAGTGCGGTTGAAACGTTCAGGCTGTGGGTCCCCTGGGGTGGTAAGGAGTGGTTCTGGACTTTCGCACTCCCCACAGAGAAAGCATCTCTTTGATCAGACGACTCTCAAAGTCTCTCCCTTGATCAGAATGGATTCTTTGTGGAGCCCCATAGTGAACAAAAAAGTTTTCTACAAGTACTTTGGCCACAGTGGATGCTTTCTGGTCTTTGGTGGGGAAAGCTTGGGCATATCTCGTGAAATGGTCAGTGACCACCAGCACATTACTGATATTTCTTTGATCTGACTCCAAACTCAGAAAATCAATACAGACCAGCTCCATGGGTGCACTGGTGGTGATGTTAACAAGGGGCAGCCCTCTGGGACAAAGCTTTCCTCTGTAACTAGCGACTACAAGTTCGAATGTGTTGCTCACATCAGCCCCATCTTAGGCCAATAGAATCTGGATCTCACCAAGTCAAGTGTTCTGTCTATACCAAGGTGCCCCATGTGGTTGTGTAAGGACCTCAGTACTGAGTCTCGAAAGGCAGTGGGCAGCACTAGTTGTTGTTTGTCTACTTGTCCCCCTCTGTCTACTGTTTCTCTGTATAACAGTTTATGGATCAGTTTCAACTTAGGACCTTCTTTGTATAACAGTGCAGTTCTCAAATCAGTGGAGCGTAATTTGGACACATCTTTTCCTGCATAGAGGGCTTCTAAAGCTGCTTTGATCATGGGATCGCAGATTGAGCCCTGAATACTGTCATTGTCCAGCTGAGGCAGTGCACCAATGTCTATTGCAGAAAAGTGGCAATAAGCAGCAGTATGCAATTCTCAGAGGGTCCCAAGCAATCCACCATGCAGTCCACTCGTCCGTGGACATTTGTTCCTCCCTGTCAAACTTCCGGCAGAGTGCCCGAATGTCAGGTTCTGCCAATTGGACCCAATCATTCTGGGGAACAGGCCTCGGGAGAGCATCAGCATCTATGTGGTTCAGACCTGCTCGGTATTCGAGAGCATAGTCATATGTAGATAATGCAGAAAGCCACCTATGGCCAGTGGCATCCAACTTAGCTGAGGTCTGCACATAGGTCAAAGGATTATTGTCAGTTTTACTAGTATTTTAGCCCCATACAAGTACTCATGGAATTGGTCAACGCCCACTTCAAAGCTAGGAACTCTAACTTATGTACAGGATAGTTCTTTTTGGATGGGGTCAGGCTTCTACTGGCAAGGCCACTGGTCTCAGGCCATTCTCGTGCTCTTGGTACAACACAGCCCCCAACCCTTGCAAGCTAGCATCAGTGTGCAGGACGTAAGGTTTTCTTGGATCGGCATAGGCCAGCACTGGAGCATGGGTAAGTTGATATATGATCTCATGAAAAGCAGTCTCACAATCAGGAGTCCAGCGGGCCCCAAATACTTCACTCAGATGAAAATACACTCTTTCAGTCTTAAGGGACGCTGACTTTTGGTATTTTTTGTGGGTTGGGGGATACCCTTGAGTAAGGTTAAGTAAAGGGTGGATCACTCTTGAATAGTCCTTGATGAAGCGCCGATAATAACCACAGAATCCCAGGAATCTTTGCAGTTCTTTTAGATTTTTGGGCTGTGGCCAGGTGGTCAAGGCCTTGACTTTACTTGGGTCGGTCTCTATTCCCTCGTGGATACTATGTCCCACATACTTTACTGATGTTTGAAAAGAATTGACACTTATCAATGGACAGTTTAAGGCCAAAGTCCTCCAGTCGGTCCAATACCTTAAATAATCTGCTCTCATGTTCCTCCAGTGAGCTGCCAAACACAATAACATCATCTAGGTATACCAGGCACTCTAGTAAGTTCATGTCCCCACTGCACGCTCCATCAATCGTTGAAAAGTGGCTGGGGCACCTGAAATCCCTTGAGGCATCCTCATGAATTCATAGACAAGCGGACAGATAAAGGCTGTCTTTCACGGTCCTCTGGGGCCATCGGGATCTGGTAGTACCCACTGCGGAGATCTAGCACAGAGAACCACTTGCTCCGTTTAGGCAGTCAAAGCATCCTGAATGCGGGCATTGTGTACTGATCAGGGATAGTCCGCCAGTTTAAGGTGCGATAATCCACACACACCTACTGTCCCATTCTTTTCCTCACTACCACAATGGGGAAGCATAAGGGCTTCTGGATTCTTGTATTACACCAGCAGCTAACATCTCTTGCAGATGCGTGCCCACATCATCTATGTCAGCAGGTGCCAGGCGCGAGACCTCTCACGAAATGGTCTTTCGTCATGCAGCCGGATATTGTGCTCAGCTCCTTGCACGCATCCTACGTCCCTTTCCTTTAAAGAAAACACCTGGTCTCTCTGGGCAAGCTTTTCACTGATCTTCACTTTCCATTCAGCTGGCAATGGGGAGTCGACGAAATCAAACAAGTCAGGCGTTACTCTGTCATTCTTCCTCGAACTCTTGCTGCTGGGTAGCACTGCAGTGTCTGCACAATGCACATTAGCCAGGATGCAACCTCTATTTACCGAATGTCTCTTTCAGACACATTATGAACTTGGACCATTACCCTTCTGGCATAAGCATGGGCTCTAGCGGGCAAAATACTAGGCTTGACCAGCAGTCCCTCTGGCAATTTTCCATCACCTGGTGCATCCAACATTAATATTTTATTCTTAACATCCTTTCTGATACGGACCTCTCCTGTAAGGTACACTGGGCATTTGGCGCCAGGATCAGAGACTCAGGATCCTTCTTCCATACAATTCCGACCGTTCCTCTGGTTCTATTTTTCAGCATCTCTGTGCCTCATAGGCCTCTTAATTAAAGCTGGAACTCTTAAAGCTCTACTAGTTTTTGACCCCTGTTTTTCATAACACAACTGTGCCAGCCTTCCGAACATATGAGCATTTGTTCCAATCAACAAAGGGACACCATCATACAGTCCAGTGGGGGACACACTAAGGCTAGAGTCTCTACTTGTTCGCCACCCAGCCACGGAGGTGGGAAAGACAGCCAAATTGGATATACCCGGAATAGGGTAGGCCTTCTCACTTAACCCCATACATGCAGTCCTTCTAATGGTTGTAAGGGTGCAGTCTGACAACTGCTTCTGATACCAATCCTGGAACATAATTGTCACTTGGGAGCCACTGTCTAATACAGCTCTTGTAGACACTCATTCACCTTTACAGTGGTCTCCATGGAGGGACCCACTATTCTGGACCAGTCTGAGAGGCGATAGTGGGGCCTGGGCAACTGACCTTGCCACAAAAGGACGTGAGTTAGCATTTTGGTGCCCTCACTGGGATCATTTCGTGCACCTCTTAACCACTGATTTGTTCTCCAGCTCTCCTTGTAGCCTATATGCAACTTTGTCAGTGTCTTTTGGGACCGGCATTCCCTTTTCATGTGCCCATCCTTCCCACAATTATAGCAAACATACTTTCTGGAGTTTGAGCTGGCGAGGCGCCACACTGGGAGCCAGGGCGGGGGTATTCTAACTGGAAACCTAGGTGCCATCTCTGTCTGCGGCGTGATAAGCATTTGGAGACATCTCGTCAGTTTCTCCACTTCCATGGTCAAGGAATCGAGTTCGGAGCTGTTATCAGCAGGAGATACATGGTGGTACCCCACCCCCATGCAGACGAGTCGGATATAGTCAGGGCCTTACTTGCAGGCGTGGCCTTCATAAAGGGACTGTTTTGAATTCCCGGATCTCTCTCAACAGTTACGCCCCATTGTGGCATATCTTTTCCTTGTCAGAGCACTCATTGACTGCCAACCTCTGCCCTGAACTTCACTTGATGGGCCACCCTCAGTCACTCGGTCGAGCGCAGCTATTGGTGCAGGTCCCTCCCGAGGTCGCCTTTTCTCAACTCCTCAATTTCTCTCATTAACTCATCATAGGAGGGTGGGGATTCCAGTCGATTTGCCAGGCGAACTGAAGCAACAGCAGTTCTGAAAAAGGGGCAGACTTAAGGATCCTGTCCAGCCTGGTTCGGTCCAGTTCAATCGCTGGCAAACTACCCTTTCTGAGGCATTCTTGCAACAATTTTCCAGCCAAGATACATACACAGACAACAACTCCCTTGGTACTGTTGTGCATTTCTTTACTCTCCACCATAGATCCTCATCAGAATCTGGGCTCCATACGCATTCTCCAAGGCCTCAAGATAGGCCTGTGCAGTCACTTCAGGGTTACTGGCCGTTTGCTTACGGATGGTAGCCAGGGCAGGACCTCGGGGTCTCACTAACCCTCTTTCGCCTGACCTCGAGCATTGCCATTCTAGCACTTGGGGCAACATAGTCTTCAGGTCTCCCAGTCATCCTCCCTTGGGGGTGGGAGGTGCCAGAGAAGATCCCCAACCTTCGGTAAGAGTCGTGACTAATGGCAGGTGCAGAAATAGGAGTCTGCATTGGTTCAGCCACCATTACTGGTACTGGAGCGGAGAGGTGTTGGGGAGGAACACCCCAGGTGGAAAGAATAGTTTCTTCAAGTCCTCCACAGTTTTCCCTTCCCCCAGCAACCATTTAGCAAATTTCTCCTCAAAAGTTTCAGACAGTGGTGGGGGCTCATTCCCCACTGGGTCTTTACTGTACTTAGTTATCACTCTCCAGGCAGTGAGGGCTCCCTCTGGAGTAATGGTCTGTGGCACTTTGGAGCTATCTATGGGATCCTTAAACTCTACTAGGGCCAGGAAAGTGTGGGTGAGCAGATTAGCATGCCGACCCACCACCACAGGGTTTTGTAAACCTTCCACCTTGGAAAGTACTCCTGTACAGTGTCCGTATTGATACCTAGGGGATGTCCAGGATAAGCATAGCATTTTGAGGGTCAATCTCCTCCCCAGTACACCACTCCACCAGCCGTGCACAGCCACTTCTGTCGGGTACCCATTTTTTCTTAACAGTGGTTCGTAAATATGGCCACTAGAGACACACAATCCCAGCGGTGCCTCCAAGATGTAACCCTAGATGGCGCTATCCCAGGGGCTACTACCCCTGCCTGATTTGCCACTAACAGGTTGAGGGCCTGGATCCAATGGCGGTGCCTCCACCCAGAGGTCAGGGTTTGCAATAGTTAAACTTACTTGGTCACAGCCTCTGGGACACTGCAACCCCCTTTCTTCCCACTAGTGGCCCACACAATATATCAGAATTACCTTCACCGTATACACTTACCCCAGGACTAGTTCCGCACTGGGACCTCCTGTGAAATAAGATACAGTGCAACAATCACAGTACAGTACTTTAACATAGACAAATACCTCAGGCAGTATAACTTTGCTGAAACAAGCAGCTCTGATTTATTTAGGGGGATATAACAAGGACAGGGGGAAATCAGGTTAATTAGCTTATCACTTTACTATCTACCTATGGCTCTGTGCACAGGCCTGTCCCTACCAGTTACTGTCCCTGGGTACCCAAGCCCTAGTGGCTAGTCCAAACCGTGGCAGCTGGTAGGGGCCCTTTCACACAGTGAAAAGAAAAATTAGTTTAAACAGTCAGCAGTGCAGTGATTCTGTTTGGATTTAATGTGGCAATTCAACAGGGAGCGACCCTGAATTAGTACTCACGACCTCCAAACAAGATAGGGTCCTTCAGCGTCAGCAGGGCTACTCTTGAGCCCCACGAGACTTCACACATTTATATGGTAAAAAAGAAAGTACTATACCAGGCAGGCTGCTTCTCTATCCCGATCGCAATTACTGCACAATACCCGGGAGAACACAGCAGATTCAGTTCCGGACAGACCGAGTGCAATTCAACAATTTCTCCAGTCTTCTACAGGGTGAGCCTGGTTTCTACTCTTCAGAGATCCTTTGATTCTTTTCACAGGACGGATTCAGTCCTAACAAGCAGTTACACAAGCTGCAGACCGAACTCTGGGCCTTATACACATTTTTGACTGAAACTGTGCACTGAAGGAGCACAGGTTTCTTTCCTTCACTGCCAAAGCTAAACTGAAACTCCAACAGACAAAACCGGCACTTCCTTTGAGTTCCTCCCAGTTCTTGACTGGATTGGCTGTCACTCACAATAGACTGCTGCTGTTGGTCCAAAAAGGCGCCAAGTCTAAACTACATCTCCCAGAATCACTGCCCATGCAATCCTCTTGTGGCTGGCTCAGATTATGAGTCCAAGTTCTGATTCGTCCAAGGCACCATTTTGAGCTAGCTTACCCACACTGATTGGTCCAGTTCAGCAGTTCAAAACCAGAATGGGAACTAGGCAGACACAGTTCTGACTGCAAAGAAAGCAGGTTAGACAAACTGTATTTTCGTTATTACTCTACATGATTTCTGGCAAACAGTTACATCTTTCAGATAGGTTCCCTTTGCACTCTAGTGACTGCAAAATAGAGTGAATTGGCAGCAGCTCGAGTGGTACTCAAACAGAGAAGCACACAGTCCCCCATACAAACTAATTATGTCTGCAAGCAGACAGCTCTTAAAGAGACAGTACCAGAGGCTCTAAAAACACTCACTGATAAATGGCTTAAATGCCAAACACCATTCAGGCTTGGAGCATTCAAGCAAGCTCCTGGAAGTCTTTTGGGAACCCCCATTTGCAGGGGGGTTACACTAGGAACACCCAGGAACAGCCTACAGGGTTTATTGAGAGTAATGGCAATTCTCTTTAGAGCCGTAGTTGAGGCCGCACTGTATATAACAATACTATAGTCAATCACAGAGAAAACTTAGCTTGTTAAGGCAAGTCTTAGGGCGTCTTCTGTAAGGCAGTGCCTATGCCTGTACAATTGCCCTAACTTTCTGCTCCCTGATTTAGTGACTTGGTTGATGTGGAAAGAGTATGAAAGGGTGCTGTCCAGCGTGACCCCTAGGTACTTGAAGTTCTTACGTAACTTTGCCCTTTTTTGCATTGAATCTTAGTTGCTACTCTTTTTGACCACTCCTCTAGCTTCCTTAGATCACTGTTCATTCGTTCCCATCCCCCTGGAGTGTCAACCCTACTGCAGAACTTTGTGTAATAAGCAAAAAGGCATACCTTCCCTTCTAGCTCCTCTGCAACGTCACTAATAAAGACATTAAAGAGGACCGGACCCAGTACCAATCCCTGCAGCACTCCACTGGTCACTCACCCTTCCTTGGAGTGAATTCCGTTTACCATCACCGTCTGTCCCCTGCCTTCCACCCAATTTCTGACCTAGTTTGTCACCTTTGGTCCCATGCCCAGGCTATCCAGCTTGTTTGCTAGTCTCCTATGTGGAATGGCGTCAAAGGTCTTCCTAAACTCTTAAGTAGTTAACATCCATGGCTACACCCTGACCTACTTCCCTGATTACCCAGTTAAAGAAATTTATCAAATTAGTTTGACACAACCTCCCTGTTGTGAATCCATGTTGTCTCAGGTCCTGTAAGCCACTGGATTCAAGATATTCCGCAATCCTTTCCTTCAGTAGAGCAAGCCTCCCCACCTAAAGGGGAGGCTATATTGACATGGGTTTACCTCACACCACGTGCCCTCATGTAAGTTCCCCTTCTCCTCCATGCAAGCAACCTAGGGGCTGCTAGTGATGCAGAAGGCAGAAGGGGGTCCTTGCGACTGCAAGCGGGTTGGAGCTTGGGTGACCCGCTGTGGAGGAAGGCGGAGTCGGGGTGGGGTGCAGGGGACGGTGTTTAAAAGTTCCCGCCCAGTGCAGTCCCAGTCTCTTTGCTTCCTTCTCACCAGGCATGCCTCTGAAATTTATGGACTGCGCTCGCTAAGCGGATCGGCTTCTCTACGTGGTCTGCCAGTGTTTCCCATCTGCGTGGTCTACCAGAGCCCCAGCCTTCTCGTCCATCCGACCCTGCTTTTTTGGTTGGGTGTTTTTGGTCCGGTGTGCCTATTTGGTGTGCTTTCCGCCTGTGGCCTGCATTTTGGCTGTGCCTTTTTGCGTGGTTTTTCTGTGGCCTTCCTGTGCTGCACTCCTGTTCAGCCCCCCTTCTGCCTGCTCCTATATAGACTGCCTGTTCCTCCTCAGCTATAGCGTCTGTGGGCTCCGACAACCTGGGGAATTTGCTGGCCCAGGTCAGAGCGCTGGCTGACTCAAACGGCTCGGCCTGGGTGCAGCAGGTATTGAGTGTGGGATCGGGGGGGGGGGGGGTGTTGGCCAGCTGGGTGGCTCTGGGTGAAATAGGAACCACAAGGTATCCATTTGTAACCATTTTGTATCCATTTCTGTAATTTATTGTGTTAGTTGTTGCTATTGTCCCTGATGTCTCTGTTTTCAATGATGTGGAAACTTTTGTAAAGGAGTCTTTGACTCAAAGGTGTTATCCGATACACATCAATAAATAAATAAACAGATGTGGCAGCAATGCTGTAGCTCCTTAGATCTGAAATTCAAGAGCTAAGAGCTGGTACATCGTCCTGCGACCCAGGGTCACTGGGGACGCATGTGCCACAGGCCTTGAAACAGAAGGTGTGGAAAAATTAGTATATTGACATTTTCTCCCTTCTTTATGGTGAGGAAGAAATGAAGGAAGCAGAGAAAGACAGAGGGCAAAGGGGAGAAGAAGGAGAAGAAAGAGGGCAAAGTTAAGAAAGATATATTAACCTGGACAGCTTCATTTAATGTGCTGTCGACAATCGTGCTAGAAAAGGAACCAGAGGAGGCACTGGGGTTGAATCAAGTATCAAGACCACATCCTGAAAGCGTACTATTCCTTCGGGGGTGAAGCTTGGTGGTGATATGATGAAAAATTCAGGAGACAGATGGCTTCGAACCCATCGGTTAAGTGGGGCAGAATGCAAGCTTTCATTTTTCTAGAGTAGATGTGCCCACGTCGTCCCTTTCTTGGGCAGTGCACCAAAAGTGGGTTTCCCATTATAGGGTATATCCTGGGGGGGGACAAAAAGAAGGAGTGGGTTCCAAAGGGGAATGGAGTTGTTGGAGGTACAAAAAAGGATCGTGCCCATACCAAAGCAACCATAAGTATAAACACAAATGTCAGGGGTGCGGAGGGCCACACCCTGGGTTTAAATGTGAGAAGAACAGTAGCACCGGTGGTGGCTCCAGCATGAGCAACACTGGAAAAGGTGCCATCCCCACTTGATTATGCATCCCTTCTTCCTTGGTTAGCATGATACCCCGACAGAGTAGTGGCATTGGAATTGATGAACGGATTTAAGTTTGGTTTTAAGATTCCCTACCTGGGCCCCCGGGTCACCCGTGAGGCGGGCAACCTTAGATTCGCTGGGGACCACCCAGGAAAGTTGGAGAAAAAAATAAAGAAAGAGGTGGCACTGGGAATGATAGTGGGTCCATTTTTCACCCCTCCTATGGCTAACCTGTGGGTTTCTCCCCTGGGACTGGTACCTACAAAAGCACCAGGGGAATTCCGCCTCATCCACCACCTTTCTTTCCCGAGGGGGGACTCAGTTAATGATCAGTTAGACCACAAACTCACATCTGTATCATACATGTCCTTCGATGTGGTGGTGCAGTGGGTTCAGGGGTGCGTCCCAGGGGCTTTAATGGCCAAGGCATATACTGAAGCTGCTTTTCGCCTTATCTCGGTGCACCCAGACGATTTCTGTCTGCTAGGCATGAAGGTTCGGGGGCAATATTTTGTTGACTGGTGCATGGCAATGGGCTGCTAAATTTCCTGTGCTATTTTCGAAAAGTTCAGCACTTTCCTGAACTGGGTGGCCTATATGGCCCCTGGGATAGGGTCCATTATCCACTACTTGGATTACTTCCTTTTCATTGGGCCCAGAGGGCAGGACATGTGCAGCAGTGCACTGGCCAGCTTCCAGAGCATAGCTCAAAAAATAGGGATCCCACTGGCTGCGGACAAAACAGAGGGCCTCTGCACTCGGCTCACATTCTTAGGCATCGAGCTTGATTCGGTGGCTGGGGTTTCTAGGTCGCGACAAGAGAAAGTACAAAACTGACTGGGCTGGTGTAAATGGTAATGGGGGCCAAAAAGGTGACACTGCAACAGTTGCAAGAATTGAATGGGCACCTAAACATTGCACGCAAAGTCATACCCATAGGGTGCCTGTTTTACAGACGGCTGGCGAGGGCCATGGCAGGGGTCCAGGTGCCATACCACTTTATCTGGGTGCATAAAGGCATAAAAGCTGACCTAGGCACATGGTTGGAGTTCCTGCACTCGTTTAATGGAGTGACACTATGGCAGGCACCTGCCACTACCAACCAGGAGCTGAATTTTTTTACGGATGCTTCTGGTGGGATGGGTTCTGGGATCTTCTGTCAAGGTGAGTGGTGCACAGCAGCATGGCCTCAAGAGTGGCACAACTGCGGGTTGACCAAGAATTTAACGTTCTTGGAATTCTTCCCCATTGTGGTTGCCCTGGAAGTATGGGGTGAAAAACTATCCAATAGGATGGTGGTCTTCTGGTCCGATAATTTGGGGTGGTACAGGTCATTAATAGGCAGTCAGTGAACTGCGAGAAAGTGTGCAACATGCTGCGACAGTTTGTGCTAGCATGTCTGAAGCTAAATGTCACATTTAGGGCCAAGCAAGTACCAGGTGTTGACAACAAAATTGCTGATGCACTTTCTCATTTTCAGTGGCACGTGTTTCGGCAGCTGGCTCCCGAAGCCATGGAAGACCTGCTGGCCCTCCCCACCTGGTTGTGGAGCGACAACTGTGTGTGATCTGGCAGGTAATATTTAAGTCGGTGGCTCTGGGAATATGGACCACCTACAGCCGGGGGGGGGGGGTATCCAAGTATTTGGATTACTGCAGGGTCAAAGGGATACATAACCCATGGTGCGGGTCTCCTAGAGCCATACTGGGGTTTCTAGCTGAACTCATGGGTGACGGGATAGCTCATTCATCTGCTGGGTCTATGCTAGCTGGGGTGTCATTCTTCGTAAAATTGCTGGGGCAAAGTGATGTGATGCAACAATTCACCATGCGGAAGTTCATGGAAGGTTGGGCACGGCAGGCACTGCCTTGCGTGGACAGCAGGCAGCCCATTTCAATTGTTGGGCTGTGGGCACTAATGCACTCACTACAGGGCTGCACTTGCAGCAAGTATTTATTTATTAAATTTTGGTGACCAGGTAAGCCCGCTGGGCCCCAGAGGTCCCTTTTTCAGGGGCGACCCGGGATTACATGGCAAAGGTAAAAGACACTGTGAGAATGACAGTTGTACAATATGATGCAAATTATACAGTAACGAACAGTCAACTGGTTACAAATTCTGAGATCAGCCTGATAACACAGTAGAGATGACAAAATTATACAGTATGATACAGACTTAACGGTAAGATTCAGACAACTGGTTAAATATGCTGAGAACGGCCTGAGTTTGTGTTGGGTGAAGGTGTAGGCAAGTGGGTGGCTAGACGCGGGATATCGGAGATGGGTGAGTTCCAACTTACATAGTGCTGTTTACTGAGGGAAGTGCTGTTTACACAAGGTGGTAATGTTGGGCAGTGGTCTTCAGATGGCCGGAAGGTGGTCCCTGGAGCCTAGCAGCAGCATTTGGAGGTTGTGATCAGGTGGGTCTTGAGCCTGGTGCGGAAGCTTTTGATTGATGGTGCTTCTTGTCTCCAGGAGGGAAGGAATTCCATAGGGTAGGTGCTGTGTGGGCGAAGGATTTATCTCCCGCCTTGGTTCTTACTCTAGGGACTGCGAGGAGAGTGCGATCCGTTGAGCGAAGGGATCGGTGGTTGGTCTTTCTCGCAATGAGTCCAGATAGACTGGGAGGTGGGGGTTGGCTAATTAATTTGAAGGTTTGGCATAATAGAGGGTACTGGAGATGGGCTTCCAGTGAGGGCCAGTTCAATTGTGATTGTGTGTCGCAGTGGTGTTTTCTAGGGTTTGGCTGGGCGGCGAACCTAACCACCTTATTATACAGGGCCTGTAGTCTATTCATCTCAGTCCTTGCTACTCCCTGTAGTTCTGGGGCTGCATAGGTGATTGTTGGAAGGAGGACGCTGGTGGCAATGATGACCCTGGCTTCCGGTATCAGCTGTTTTTTCAGTCTGTAGAGGGTGCCTAGTTTCCCTTGTAGAGTTTTTGTAACTTGGTCCACATGGTTCTTGAGGGTGAGTCCTTGGTCCAGGGTAAGGCCGAGGTATTTTAGAGACTCAACTACTTCTAGTCTAGCACCTCACAAGGATGTGATGCGTAGGTGTTGTGTTCTATCATGTCCCAGGGATTTTGGACCAAACAACATGGCCTTAGTCTTATCCGTGTTAAGGACCAGTCTGTTGTTGACAAGCCAGTTCTCAAGAGCGCTCAGGTCGTCTTGGAGCAAGTTGCTGAGATCTGGGAGCTTAGTGGAGGGACGGTAGATAACAGCATCATCCGAGTACTGGACCACCGAGCTCCCCCCATGGTGGAGGCTCAGTTAATTCGTGAAGAGGGAAAAAAGTAGAGAACCAAGTATCGACCCCTGCGGCACTTCCCTCTTTTTGCGGGAGCGCCTCCTAGATGGAGTCTTTCCACATAACCCTCTGAGTATGGCCAGAAAGGTAGCTTTCAAACCACTTTAGGGAACGGTTGTCGAGCCCTACTTTGCACAACTTAGTCAGTAGCAGATTGTGACTGACTAGGTCGAAGGTTTTGGATAAGTCAATGAAGACCGCGCCAGTCGGGATCCCCTTATCCAGGTTGCTGAATATGTCTGTTGTGAATTTGATAAGGGCAGTATCCATCCCATGCTGGGTCCTGAAGCCGTGTTGGGAAGGAGCAAGGAGATTGTAGTGCTCAAGGTAATCACTGAGTCGCCCATAGATCAGTCTCTCCTGTAGCTTTGCCAGGGTGCAGAGCAGGGAGATAGGCCTGTAGTTGTAGTTGTTTATGGACTCCTGCAGGCCTCCCTTGTGGATGGAGACCACATGGGCTTGTTTCCACTGATCATGGACTACCCCCTCTTTTAAGGATCGATTTAAGAGACAGGTTAGGGGTTTGACCAGGGACGGAGCCCCTCCCTTCAGCAGCCTGGGGTGAATCCCATCAGGTCCCCCGGCGCCAGATGTTTTGAGTGTCTTTAATAGAGACAGCACCTCTTTTTGTTTGAACAGTCTGAGATGGAAGTCTGGGCGGTCAAGGTTGGAAGATGACCTCATTATAGGGTCAGAGTAGAGAGGCGGTAGCCCTGCCTTGTAGGGGTCTAAGTTAGTGAAGTGGCAATTGAGTGACATGGCAATTTGGGGGTTGTCATGTAGTAGTTGTCCATTGACCTCGATGGGGCCTAGTTCGGACTTGCTGCTTCCTTTTAGTAACCCATTAATGTGGGCCCAGAATAGTTTAGGTTTCCCTAGGTTCTTTTTCTGAAGTAGAGTAATATATTCTCTTTTTGCCGTTCTTATCTCCCCCTTGCACCTGTTTCGGAGGGTTTTGTAGCTAATCAGGTCAGTAGGTTGGGAGGAGATCTTGTACATTTTCCGGGCCTTATCTCGGTTTATCATTAGGGCCTTCAAAGGGGCGGTAATCCACTTATAGCAACTTCCCTTGGTGCGGAGTTTCTTTATGGGGGAGAATAGGTTGGCTGCGGTAATGGGTGAGCTCTGGAAGAATGTAGCCGCTTCGTCCAGAGAGGGGAGGAGTCTGATTGGGCTCCAGTCAATGCTGGTAAGATAGCTGGAGAGTTGTTCAGGAGCTAGGTGGGCGTAGTCTCGTGCTGCCAGGATTCTTGGGCAGAATCTGGGACCCTTATTTTTCCAAATACAGAAGATGGGGGAGTGGTCACTCCAGGGCATCTGCTAGGGTGCCGGCAGCCTTGATATTGCAGGGGTTGGTTACCAGTGCCCAGTTGAGGGTAGAGTGATTCCCTGTTTTGGGGTTCAGTCTAGTTGGCCCAGTGATGACCTGTGTGAGTTTTGCTTCTTGACTCATACCTTTTAGTGACTGGTTTGAATTCGGGGCCCAGTTCAGGTTAAAGTCCCCCAATATGAGAATCTCAGAGGAGGCCCCCAAGGTCCTTTAGGACAGACTCAAGGGAATGGAGTGCGTTCTTAGGTGGATTGTATACGCACCCTATGGTAAGGTGCTTGCTGAGACCAAGGGTGATGCAAATGACAGATTCACTGTCATCACATGTGGTATGCTGTAGTTTGACCTGCGCTGAGTTGAGGGTGTCTTCTGCATAGATTAAGACCCCCCCCTTTTATTCGCTGTGTCTCTGCAGAAGGAGTGGTACCCAAGAGCAGCGACCTCATGTGGGAGTACTTGAGGTTTGAGCCAAATTTCTGACACAGCCAAGACGTCTGGGCTGTACAGATCCAACCAGGCTTGGACTTCCTGCATCTTGGGTCGTAGACTGCATATGTTCATATGTGCAATCCGCATGCCCTTTGAGGATGTCCATTGAGGATCCTGTGGAGAGGATATCAGTAGGTTGTCGAGTGGGGGTCCAGGGTTTGGTTGAATGTCGCCTGCTAGGAGCAGGAGGGTAGCAATGAGGCAGAGTGATGAGGGGCAGGGCGGACAGAATAGCTTGTGCCTGAGCACTCGCTTAGCAAGGAGGAAAGTATGGTACCAGATGCCTTTCCTATAGGATTCGTGAGCCGTCAATAGTGATAAGAGTCTATTTTGGGGTGTGACTGGCATGTCCTACGAGAGTATGGAGGGGTGTGGGTGCCCCCTGCAGTCTGGGTCACTTGTGCTGATAAGCCTGTTCACCCAGAGGAAGGACAGTATGTACAAGACTGCCAGGAGTAGCCCACTGTTGGGTAGGTGGAAGTAGGGTAGTCCTAGGCATTCCAAGTTGGTAGTGGTCCTTTCTGCTGGGAGAGGGAGCCTCCCAGTCAGGCTGCTTAGGCCAAAATTCCACGTGTGAGTTACTCAGTATGAGTGCCAGCTTTTCTGGGCAGAATTTTGTATGGCTTTTTTGGGGGCCTTCCAAGTCAGCAAGCTGGTGACAGCCAATAAAGCTGATAGAGTGGGAGGTCTCCAGATGGGGGAAGTGGAGCTCCTGGGTCAGTCAGTAAATATCTGGCTCTTCAGATCAAAGACTGATCAATGGGGCAGGGAGACACTGGTCACCCTGCACGCGGCTACTCTCCCGGATATTTGCCTGGTGTGCGCAGTAGCGGAATTCCTTGCCACCCGGCCGGAGGGCGGGGGGGCAGGTGCTGGTCCATGCTGATGAGGTTCCGCTATCTAGGTATCAATTGGGCCGGGTGTTAAAGATTTGCTTGGAAGCTTGTGGGTGCGATCCGAGCCAGTTTGGCACCCATGCGTTTAGAACTGGCACAGCCAGCTCTGTTGCCAGCATGGGGCTGGCGGAAATGAGATCAAGCATGGGCCTGGCGGAAATGAGATCAAGCGGATCGGGAGATGGAGATCCAGGAGATTTAAGACATATATTCAGCCAGTACAATTGCAAAACTAATCTCTGTGTTCTTCCTTCCCCATCACCTGCTAGGATCAAGGAGCCCCCCAAAGTGCGTGTGGATAATGGGATCGTCCTATATATTCTAGGCCCAGAAGAGGGCAGAGGCCAGGGTCTATGGACAGAATCTGAGCTTACCTAAGAAGGACGCCATTATCCAGTGGTTCGGGGTGTGGGGCGTGAGATGGGAATGACTGATGCTCTGCATCCTGCAAAACAAAAATAAATTTGGCATACCAGATGTTTTAGTATTACACTTCGGAAGCAACAACCTTGGGAAACAGGCCACAGTGGAACTGATCCTGTGGATGAAACTGGATTGGGCCATGCTGCGGAACCTGCTACCCAGATGCCAGCTCATGTGGTTAGACATGCTACCATGATGGCTCTGGCGACATGCCCATGAGCCTAAGGCCATTGACTGGGCGAGTGTTAAGCTAAACAAGGAAATTGGTAAGTTTATGGGCCTGCTGGCGGCTGCACCATTGCCCATGAGGAAATAGATGCCAAAATTGCAGGGATTTATCACAAGGATGGGATGCACCTTTCAGATGTGGGGACTGACATATTTAATGTGGAGATGCACATCAAATTGGAGACCATAATTAACAAATAATAAGAAGTAGGCCAGTTGTGGGGGGGGGGAGGTATAGGCAAGGCTTTGCCATGCCATCCCAATGATGGTTGGGGGTGTCTTGGGGAGGTCTGGTAAGTGTTTTACCCCGATCCCTGCTGGCCCAAAGCTGTGCGGGGGAGGGTCAGAGAGGCTGGGAAACATGGAGAGCCCCCACCCAGTCTGGGCTGGCAGGGTGGGGATGGAGAGTTTGGAGGAAGCCCACCCACCTCCTATCATGCAGCTGAGGTGGAGGGGGCCCCTCCGGGAGGCCGGGGATCCAAGGTGCCTCTGGAAGGTTGTTATGTTCTCAAATATGATGTGTATAGTTCAAGTGTTTTGTATATAGAAAGAATCTATGTGAATTTATGTAAAAGTGTGATGTAAAATTCTATCAAATATCTGATGAATGTAATGCGATGGATGTTTATGTTTCAGTAAAGTTGTGCTGCGGCCTTAGAACCCAGAGAAAACTGGTGTGGTGTGATTTTGTACAAATGGGGGCAGACTGGGGGTGGGGATGGGAACCTCCATGTTCAATGATTCCATTAATTTCCCCTCCACCGAAGTCAAGCTGACTGATCTGTAATTACCAGCCTCCTCCCTGCTACTGCTTTTGTGAAGTGGGACTACATCTGCCCTTCTCCAATTCACCGGGACCACCCCCATCTCCAGCGATTGATGGAACAATACAGTCAGAAATGCTGCTGGCACCTCCCTGAGCTCCTTCAATATCCTGGGATATATCCCGTCTGGTCCCATAGCCGTGTCCACTTTCAGATGTGCTAGTTCCTTCATGACTCTCTACTGTAAATGGACTTGTGCCTACCCCCCTTCCCTCGATGCCCCTGCCCTTAATCTTTGGTCCCTTGCCTTCTTCTTCCACTGTGAACACTAAACAATAGTATTTGTTCAGGATGCCCCCTTTCTAGATTGCCTTGGCTATTTTCTCCTCTGTTCACACGTTTGCACATCTGACTGCTTTCCCTGCTTCCCTCTGCTTCATTTGGTATACCTCCATGTCCTCCTCCCTTTGTGTCTCTTTAAACCTCCTGAACGCTAACTTTTTTGGCCTAACCATTCTAGCCTCCTCCGTTGTGAGCCATGGTGGTCTCCTTTTCCTTTTGTTAATCTGCCTGATTCATAGGTTTGTTGCCTTTCCCTATGGCCCCTTTAATTTTTGCCCACTGCTCCTCTACGCCACCCAGATCCTCCTCCCCTTGCAAGGCCCCTCTGAGGCACAGTCTACCACAGTTCTTATATTGAACCACACCGTGCAGTGATCCATGGTCCCTAGGTGGTCGCCCACTGTGATGTCTGCAGCACTGTCGCTGTTGGTGAATACAATGTCTAATGTTGCCTCCCCTATGAGTAGGTTCTCCTACTAGTTGCTTGAGGAACGCCCCCTGCAAGGAGTCCAGGATATCCCTGCTCTGAGCCAAAACTGCAGATGGGATGCTCCGATCAATGTCTGGCAGATTGAAGTCCCCCACCAGCAGCATTTCCCCCTTGTTAGCCATCTTTTGGATGTCTTCAATCATGAGTTTATCTAACTCTCCCCACTGTGCTGGAGGTCGATAAATCACCCTAATGCAAATAGTCGCTCTATTTTCCTTCTACAGTGTGACCTATAGTACCTCCTCCCCTCCCTGCAAAGGGTCTAGGTTTTAACAGTGTGGACACAATAGCGGGCTAGGAAACCACGCTGACAACAGGAGCCAAAAAAAGTACTTTTCTGCATGCAGCTCTGCCACCTACACCCCCTGACCATTATATAGTCAACTCCAAGGGGGGATGCATGTGGGGGAGTGAGCATAATTTGGGTGGGCAGATTCTATGGAGGCAGTCGGCAGCGGACGCAAGTTGGGTGGGAGGGAGAAAGAGGAGATGGGGTAAGTTGGGGGGCATAACAGGTTGTGGAAGGGGGGATTTAGAGTATGTGCAGGAGGGTAGGCAAGGGGGAGTGGCCACAGGCAACTAAGTAAAAAATAAAGTAAAAGAATGTGGGAAGGTGAGACCCAAACACGGGCGGCCGTAGGAACCCTGCAGTCCACAGCCTGGAGCTCTATACACCGAGCCATGGCAATGGCATGCTGGCCACCCGACATTTAGATGCTGAAAACAGTCACAGGGGTAGCGCTGGTATGTCTGTGCTATACTATTCCATGCCACGCTATTCCATCCGCGCTGTGTGAACCAGATACCACCTGTAACTGTTGCTTTAATGCTATCCCTCACATAAAAATCCATCACTCCCTTTTTTTTCCCACTCTGTTATTCCTGAACAGAGTAAACCTTGGTATGGCTGTATCCCAGTCATGACTCTCATTGCACCATGACTTGGTAACATTGACAGTGTCCAGGTCAGCCTCTGCCATCAAGACCGCTAGGTCCGGGATCTTATTACCCAGACTTCTAGCATTTGTACACATTATTATGTCCAAATACTGTAGCTGTTGTCTTCGAATTCCTGGAGGGTAGTCCTGCTCAAAGAAAAGTTGGGCTCTGTTGTATTTGACATCTCCATTTTGCCATGTGAATCTGAGAATCTCTTCCTTTGTGTGATAGCTAGCAAATTTCATTATTATGGCCCCAGGTCCTGCTGATAGGTCAGCTGGCTTTGGTAACAGGGCTCAATGGATTCTTTCTGTATGGAGCTCAAATGTGGGAGGTAGTGCCAGAACATCTCAAAGAAGATCCTGTAGCAAGTTACACATATTGCCTGTTTCTGCTCCCCCGGTAGCCCAGTCAGCCGCAGATTGTGGAACCGGGATCTTACCTCTAAATCCAAACATTTGTCTTGAAGTGCTTCAGTATATTTTAATATTGAATCCATTCCTGTACCTAACTGCAAGGCACTATTTTCCATTATGGAAACTCGCTCCTCCGCTTCAGAGAAACATAGACTTTGACGGCAGATAAGGACCGCTTGGCCCATCTAGTCTGCCCATTTCCCTACCTACAGGATAGGCTGCAGATCCTAGTTAACCAACAGCCTATTTCTTCCTACCCCCCACAAGAATTGCCTTATGTCTGTCCCATGCATTCTTGAATTCTCCTACAGTTTTACACCCCACAACCTCCTCAGGAAGGCTGTTCCATGCATCCACTACCCTCTCTGTGAAAAAATACTTCCTCACATTGCCCCTGAACCCCCCATCTTTAAATTGTGTCCACTTGTTCTTGCACGTCCCTTTTTCTGAAAGATGCTACCCTCTTGGACTTTGTTGATTCCACTGAGGTACTTAAAAGTTTCTATCATGTCCCCCCTCTCCCTTCTTTCCTCAAGGGTATACATATTAAGTTCCTTTATTCTTTCCTCATACAGCTTCTCATGCAGACCCTGCACCATTTTAGTTGCCCTCCTCTGGACTGCCTCTATCCTGTCTATGTCCTTGCGACGATGGGGTCTCCAGAACTGGATGCAGTACTCCAGATGGGGTCTCACCAACTGTCTGTACAGAGGGATAACAACTTCCTGTTTTCTGCTGCTGATGCCTCTCCCTATGCATCCCAGTAACCTCAGCCCTCCCTACTGCCTTCTCACATTGCTTGCTAACCTTAAGGTCATCTGATATGATTACCCCCAGGTCCCTTTCCTTTTTACGTTTGCTTGCGCGCATGCGCAAGGAATGTTTTGGGAGAGTAGCACACTTTGGAGGTATGCCTCTCCCATCCAATGCACTGCTCCCTTGAGCTGGCGTGGTGGTCCTGCACCAATGGGTGCAGGAGCTCTGAATGACAGCGGTGGTCTTCTGCTTCAAAGAAACCACCACTGCCATAGCCAAGCACCGCGCTCGCCGCCTCGCGCCATGCTCCCCCTGCGCACGTCACGCCCCCAGAACTTAGGTGCCACGCTGGGAGCCCATCTCAGCGTGGCAAACATTAGCCACAACGGGTGCCCAATCCCCATCGCTCCATGGCCCCCATGCCATCCTGCTGCCACTGGGAGCCCACCCCAGCATGGCAAGCGTTCGTTTTGTTTTACCGACGGGGTGCCCAGTCCCCGTCGGCCCTCGCCCCCCGTAGTTTGCCGATGGGGGTGCCCAACCCCGCTCGGCCTCGGCTCCCCCAGCCATCTTCTGCCATGCTGGGAGCCCACCCAGAGTGGCAAATGTCCCATGTCGCTGGGTTTTTTTTTTTTAAAACCTGTAAAATAAAACGGTCCCACGGTGCTGCCTCCCAGCCCCTCCCACAACCCGCACCCACCCACCCACTGCGCACCCAGCCTCCCACACCCCCCACCCCATACCTACCTCCGGACTCCAGCGATGATCTTGGTGGACCGGGAATACGCTCTGCACTCTTCAAAGGCGACCGCGAACTGAGGAAATGACGGTAAGCTGTATAAGGGACTAGATAGGGGGATTTCAACTTTATTGCATATCTCAGGCATTTTTGGGAATTTTTGCACCAAATTTTCAATATGGGGTTTTTGGGACCCCTTCTCATGAATGATGTCACTGTCATGGCGTTATTCGGGCCCGAAGGGTGATTTCGCAGTCACTGCGCGAAATAACCCTTTGGGCCTGAACAGCACCATGACAGTGACATCATTCATGAGAAGGAGTCCCAAAACCTCTGATGAAAATTTGGTCAAAATTCCAAAATGACTTTACGTAGCGCTATGCTATGCGAGTTCTCATATAGGCTCGTAAGTTCGCGAATTTTCAATATTTCCACTCCAGATTTTCAACATTGCCATTTTACCACACCTCCTCATGAGCAGTACAGCTGTCATTTTTCACATCCTGCCCAAAACGTGTTTCAGCCCATGTAGCACACAATGGCGCAGTCGGTGTGCAAAATCAATGTATGGGACACATTAAGAAAATCACAGTGACACTGATCATGAGCAGAGGTCTTAAAATGGCTGTGTTGAAAATTTGGTGAAAAAATTCTAAAATGACTGTTTTACGGTGTCGTTGCTGGTTCATGCGGCTAGTAAGTTCTTAATTTTCAATATTTTCACACCAGATTTTCAACATTGCCATTTTACTACACCTCCTCATGAGCAGTACAGCTGTCATTTTCGCATCCTGCCCAAAACGTGTTTCCACCCATGTAGCGCATAAATGGCGCAGTCCGTGCGAACTCAATGTATGGGACACATTAAGAAAATCACAGTGATACTGTTCATGAGCAGAGGTCTTAAAATGGCTGTGTTGAAAATTTGGTGACAAAATTCCTAGAAATGACTGTTTCACAGTGTTCATTGCGCGGTTCCTGCTGCGCTCGTGGTTCGCAATTTTTCAATTTTTCACTCCACATTTTCAACATTGCCATTTTCACCTCCTTATGAGCACTGCAGCTGTCATTTTTCACATCTTGCCCAAAACGTGTTTCCGCCCATGTAGCGCACAATGGCGCAGTCCGTGTGCGAACTCAGTGTATGGGGCACATTAAGAAAATCACAGTGTCACTGTTCATAAGCAGAGATCTTAAAATGGCTATGTTGAAAATTTGGTGAACAAATTCCTAAAAATAACTGTTTTACGAGCGTGCGTTGTGCAGTTCCTACGCACGCTCATAAGTTTGCGAATTTTCAATATTTTCACTCCAGATTTTCAACATTGCCATTTTACCACACCTCGTTATGAGCACTACAGCTGTCATTTTTCACATCCTGCCCAAAACGTGTTTCCGCCCATGTAGTGCACAATGGCGCAGTCGGTGTGCAAAATCAGTGTATAGCACACAGTAAGACAATCACAGTGACACTGTTCATTAGCAGAGGTTTTAAAATGCCAATGTTGACAATTTTGTGAAAAAATTCCTTACAATGACTGTTTTACGTGCGTGCATTGCACAGTTCCCACACACTCTAGCTTTGCGAATTTTCAATATTTCCACTCCAGATTTTCAACATTGCCATTTTACCACACTTCCTTATGAGCAGTACAGCTGTCATTTTCACATCCTGTCCAAACGTGTTTCCGACTATGTAGCCAAAATGGGGGTAACAAAAGGTCATGCTGCGCTGGCCGGGCGCTGAGGTTGGGCGCTGGGCGCCACACTCTCACCCGCGGCGACCTGGGTTGGGAGCAGACTCGGGTCATCGGTGGGTCGGCCGGGGAGATAGGCTGGGCGCAGCGACAGCTCCCTTCTCGAGGGGATTCGGCCAATGCCCGACACTTGCATGACCCTGAGCGTGGTCGAGGAACTGCAAGCTCCACTTGGGATGGGTGGCCATTGAGCAGCATGGAGCGTTGGCGCGTCATGGCGTCGGGGAGGTTACTTGCTGCTCGGGGAGGAGGGGAGAAAACGTGGAAACAAGCCTGCCTCAGCCGGGAAGATGGGAGGACCATGGCCGTGCCCGGTTGCCTGTGCCCGCCCAGCAGACCTCAGACGACAATGTAAGTAGCGGTCTGAGCCTCCCTGCCTCACCCTGGGGGTAATCCGCGGCTCCATGGGGCCTAGGGGTCTGCTTGGGTAGGGTTCCGGGCAGTGGGATGTCCAGTTGTCCCCCCAAAGGGTCGGAGGTGGCAGGCTGGGGAGGAGGAATAAATAGTAATTTCAAAAAAAAAAAAAAAAAGTCATGCTGACAATTTATTGTGCAAATACCAGCAATCACACAGGGCATTAGGGTACAGCACCATACATGCCAAACACCACTGCAAATACCTGCAAGCGAACGTTCGGCATTGACAAATGCTTGTTTGTTGTTGTTACTACCTCCCCCCCCATTGTGTATTCTTCCCCTGGGTTCTTGTTTCCCAGGTGCATTATTTTGCACTTCTTTGCATTGAATCCTAGCTGCCATACTTCTGACCATTCCTCCAACCTTGCCAAGTCCCTTCTCATCCTTTCCACGCCTCCTTGTGTATCAACCCTGTTGCTTCATCCAGCCAGTTCTCCACACTAGCAAACCTCTCATTAATTTTTTTTAAATACAGCTCTATTTTCAGAGCGTGAGGCCTTTTTTTGCTTCAGCAGGGTTTCAAAATGGTTTCTAGTGAACCATTCATCCTCTCGGTCAGTATTGTAACTAAGCCTGTGTGTACTGGCTGGGGAGACACTGCGAATAGCTTCCGAACTAAGGGTCTGATATCCGGAGCCATCCTCCTCTTTCTTTAGTTTATCAGACCTCGACCTGGTTGACCTGGTTTCTCCTCATTCTCTGGCTGTCATTTTGCTCACTTTGTTGCTTGTAACTACAACAGGAGAGTTTTAATCTCCAGAGGGAAGGGCGCTCTTCCTTCAAGCTGCTATCTTGGCCATGACGTCACCGGAAGTCTAGGGTTTTCTTCTTGATATGTTAATTGCCAAACTCCCAACTGCTATTTCTTTCTTATAAACATAGACAGTGATGGCAGAAAAAGACCATTGATCCGTCCAGCCTTCCCATAAAACTCTAGCAAACCCAGGACCTAGTGTCCGTGCAGTATTCTAACCCACACTATCTAACCCCCAGCTCCTCGTCCTACCGCTACCACCCCTGAGCAACCACTAAGCCCTTCACTCTGTCCCAACCATGTTTGAAACCATTGATAGTTTTGATGCTCACCACATCAGCTGGCAGACTGTTCCACAGCTTCACTACCCTTTCTGTAAAATAAAATGTTCTCGCTGCCCTCTTGAACCTCCCTCCATCACTTTCTAATCATGACCCCCCCCCCCAAGTTCTTGAGCCTCTAATTCTGCTAACTAGTTTCTCACAGTTTACCTTGATCATTCCTTTCAGGAACTTGAAGGTCTCTGTCATATCTCCCTCCTCTTTCATCTGGCTGCCAGAGAATACATGTTCAGTGCCTTGAGCCGATCCTCATAAGATCTGCCCTGCTGGCCCCAAAGCATTTTGGTCTCCCAGCATTGCACTGTCTCCAGCTTGTCCTTATCTTTCCATAGGTGAGGACTCCAGAAGTGGGTGCAATACTCCAGGTGAGGCCTCACCAGTGATCTGTATATAGAGGTAGTAATACCTCCTTTCTTCTTTCTTCAGTACCCCTCCCTATACACCCTAGCATCCTGTTTGCCTTACTGTAGGCCTTGTTACACTGACTTGATTATTTTAGGGAGTCACTGATGATGACCTCAAGGTCTCTGTCCTCAGAGCTCATGCCCTCCAGCTTTAACCCCACCCCCCATCCAATACTCTGTCCCGGGGTTTTGTTCTCTATGAGCATCACCTTGTACTTTTTGGCATTGAATTTCAACTGTCAAACTGCTGACCACCTCTCTAGCTTCTGCAATTCTGTCTGCTTACTTGAAACTAGAATCCAACCCATTATTATGTGGTGACACAACTGGCTGCACTGAAAGACTAGCATATGCCTAACCAAACACACACAGGGATAAGCTGGAGCAAGAATGGGTGGGAAAACATAGACTTTTGGATTTACTTTACAGCACCATGCTGAGCTATATTGATAGTGCACAGAATAACCCAGTGGTACAACATCTTCTACAAATCCGGCACAGAGTACACAAACTTTAACAAATACAGGCCTCTCACACTGCCCTCACAGCACTTTGGCACAACCCTGTTTCCCAGGTTCATTAAGAATGTGCCCTTACAGAAATACAAGTGCACAGCATGCGTGCTGCCTGCATGCCACATGCTGCACACTTGTATTTCTGTAAGGGTGTGTTACAGAAAATGGGAAGAGAAGGGCATAAGTGTATTGGGCCTTTTATACAGTGAGTGCAGACTTATGCCATGGAATACCTTAAGAGCCTAGTATGGACTTCCAAAAAACACATTATTTTAAACATATTCAGCTGAAGCATTTCTTACAAGGCAAGCTGAGGAGACAATACACACTTCATGAGTCCTCAGTGACAGCGAGAATACTAAATGTTGTCGACAACACTAGGGGCCTGATAACTAAATGATATGCCAGCTTGATGACAATAATACTGCACAAAGAGGAGGGCAATAGACTACAATGGGAAGAAACACTAGGGGAATACATCACAGAGGAAGACTGAGGGGACGTAGTGGAGAAAGGATCGAGAACTTCGACTCAAAGCAAATATAAAAGTATATATTACATTACACTCCAGCGTGCCTACTACACTCTGGTCAGACTTCAAAAATTCTCTAATATTTATGATAGGACATGGGAGGTGTCCAAGGTGCAGCCAGGAAAGGGCCAAGATAGCACATATGATGTTTTACTACCCAAAGTTGGAACCTTACTGGTCAGAACTAGAACAATTGCTTTTTGTCCATTTTGGCATGCAAATTAACATTACACCACAGCTGATTTTGCTGGGAAATTGGGGTGAGGAAGATTATCTTAGCCCAGGGCAGACAAAAATGTACTTTCTTAGCCATGAGTAGGCAAACTGGGGCATCTTATCTCAATGGAAACACCCAGAACTCCCATAGTTTGCAGTTTGGCTGAGTAGTATGAACCAAAGTATGGGTTCAGAAAGAATCATTTACAAAAGCCAGAGGGAGAACAAAATGATGATAATGTTTTGGCACAATCTGAAGAATTCCTGCGACTACGCACTGAACATGTGGAAAAGGAGGTGAGACAGACACACTATCTACCCATAACTGTTATAAGGCCAGCTAAACACAACTAATGAAATCTTCCACTTACAGGTGCTTACAACAGTAGTTCAGGATACTTTGCCAAGTCATAAGGCTAATTCAACTTGCAATGTACTGTGTTTAATTGCTGTGTATTGTTTGTAGTGTCATGTATTAACAGAGAACACAGACATGTAGAAAAAGGTGTTTAATGGCACAAAATGAGATATGCTGCAGAGCAGAATGTAAATCTGTATGGAAACTATACATTTAAATGTACTGTGTTGTAGCTGGAAAACCTTCAATAAAATATATTTGAAACTGGGATTCAAAGACTGTGAGTTTGATTTTGGATTCATTTATTTGAAGCTTTGAAGGTATAAGTCAATGCTGAAATGTGTTAAATCTGTCCTGCATATTCCTGCCTGGGTATCTGAAGCATTCAGGCTAGCCTTGTCAGCATACAGTTGGTAGTTCACTTTACCCATGTGGTAAGTTAGGCTACAGTGAAAAGTGGATTGGGTCTCTACTGATCCCTGTGGTGCCTCCCCTTGATGCACATCAAGAGCCCCACCACCACCACCACCACTAAGTTACCACCAATTTCTACTTTTTGTTGATTGCCTGCAAGGTAAGTGCCAAACCTGGACATAACACCAGTGGGCCCCTTCCCCCAAATGGGGGCTTACCTTAAAGGCTCCCTGTGTTCACAGATCAAAGGCCCCAACTGCTGCCAACAGAGTAAATACATCCGCTCTCCCAACTGAATCTAGAGGCCCCCAATTGTGGCCCTGGCGAAATGGACCTGTAAGCACACATCCATGCAGGGCTGGTTTGGGGCTTACGAGCTGAATATTGTGTAGATATAACAACCCCTTCCCACTGAAGAAAGGAGGCAGGCTTTGTTACTAGCATGCCTGGTGGGCAGTGGTGCTGTGGCATGGTTTTATCTGTCCTTGGCAGCAGGAGTGGGAGGAACTAGGGGGGATATAAAAGGAGCTTGTTTATGGGGGAAACAAGTTGGGACATTTGTGTGATATTAAATGCCTTGTGTGAAGCATCAGAGGTACAGGGGCTTGCTAACCCTGGGTCCTGGGAAGGACAGCACAGCCTTAGAGTTTGGCCCAAGAGTGAGGAGCCAGCTGAACAGTACTCTCTTTCTCTTTTTCTCGGTACCAGCTAAAGGGTCTTCTCAGTAGTATCCAAACCTGGTGACAGGATGCATGGAGTTCCCACCATGTTCTCAGGTGGGTGGGAAAGGAGGCAGCCCCTTCAACTGGCTAAGTCCAAGAAATGGATCCAGGCATGGTGGTTCACATATGTGCTCTCACTTGTGACTGAAGGGTCAGCTATGCTCATAAAACGGGCGGCATTAGGTCTGTACTGCAGAGTTATTGCGGATATACCACGTTTGCCCAACATTCAGTAACCTGACATTCATGATACCGAGTCTGATATACTGACAGACTCGATACTGATGATGCACAAATCCCAACCCCAACAGCCTGACAACACCACTAGTGAATTACTGAGAAGGAAGCGCATAGTGGATTTTAATGTGTATGCGGGGGGCTTTGCCCCCCGCGCCCCATGGTTTCTAAAGATACATCTTCTGAGTCTGTTGTGACTTGGGGATGGTATGAATCAGTGAAAAACGCACAATCTAGGGACCTGCACCTGTGAGGACAGCACAGGTGCAGCAGTTCCTGAGGGCTTAAATCATGGGGACTGCAATCAGTTGTGAGAGCTGAGAAACTTACACATACGGTGCCACAGTAATCAGAGTTCCCAAAAGTTGAAAAAAATGAAACTGAGCAGCAAACCTGTAGCGTGCAAATATCAGGCATGGAGCCGAAAGCGCACTGCAGCAAAGCCATGGAAATGGACGTCTGTCCCATTGTGCCATCAAAGGGAAAGCCCAAAATAAACCTAAAGGGATATCTATGTGTACAGGAGTGCAGCAGGGGTGAAAATTATTACTGGTGCATTGAATTCCGACGAGCAAAAATCTGCCTAGGACAAGCAATGACCATATTCAGAAACGAACAACACGACCTCCAGAAACAGAATGAGCAATATCATGCCCCTGACCCCACATAAGCCCCAATTTGCCAACATGCTCGCTTCCCCAAAATCAAAGCTCAGACCTGTAGTGTGAATCCATCATAACTCCTAGAAGCTGAAACCACTGCTCTTGAACCAGAAATAAGACACAACATGCCTAGCAAAAAGGCTCTCCTGCCAGGGGCATAGCACCCGGGCCCATGAGGTTTGAGGGGCCCAAATCATAATTTTGATGTTTATTCAAAACTGGGGAGGGGCCCCGTAACATTGCCTTGCACCCAGGCCCTCTGGGAATTTGCTACGCTACTGTCTCCTGCAAGTTATAAACAGAGCTAAGCGTAAGCAATTACCCACTGAACCTGCCACGATTGAGGCCATAACCATACCAGACAACCTAGCCCAAGTCAATGGACAACCATTCTATTGGAAAACATCAAAAACAGGAGCGCAAACATTGCTAATATTCACTACCGACAGCAACATCCTTAATCTACTAAAGGCTAAATATTGGATAATGGACGGCACGTTTAAAACTGTACCTAAGCTATTTAGCCAACTGTACACAATACATGAACCAGTAGGTGCTGATGAAAATAGCAGGATACTACCATTATCATTGGCATACATTCTTATGATAGCAAAATCGCATGATTGCTACCTACAATTTTTCCAGGACCTGCATGAATTATAGATGAACAGCAGTGCTCCCTCACTCCTCTAGTCATAATCACCGATTTTGAACAAGCACTCATTAATGTTGCAAAACAAGAATTTCCTAACTCGAAGAATAAGGGATCCTTCTTTCACTTTGGTCAAATCGTATGGAGGAAAGTTCAAAATCTCGGTCTTGCCATAGAATATGGCATCACCCCTGATTTTGGCCTCAAAATCAGGCAAATTGTTGCACTTGCGTACCTGCCTCCCGAAGAAATTCCGCAAGCATTTCAACGGCTAAAAACAGACATGTCATCTTCCACTGAGCCCCTTTTAACCTGGTTTGAAGAAAATTATGTGCTAGACAAACTCCATCCCAACATGAAAAGGCTGAGTTCAGCATGATACCCACCACTGTTTCCTTCAGTTTTATGGTCCATCCTCGAACTGACAGCACATCGTCGTATTCCCAGGACTCAAAACAACATCAAAGTGTGGGATAGAAGGCTATATTCCCTCTTAGGCAAAGCCCATGTTGGGATCCATACCATGATGCATGAGATCCACGGGGAGCAGCAATGTACAGATGCCACGTGCGAAAGCATTACTAGAGGCCAGCCCAGATCATAACTCCAATGCAGTTACGCCCAGAGAGAGAAGATACAGCGCATCTTAGTGAATAAAGAGCACTGCACAGTAGCAGAATATCTCTGCACAGTAGACCACAACACTACTTTGTAGATAATCCCTTACAGAAAGTACCTCCCTGCACTGTGACGCACCAAGCACCTCACCATAAACACACTGGAAATACATGAAAACTCACACAAAAAACATGCTAAATAAAGAAGACCACAAGAAAAACAAAAACACACCAAAAATCCACATAGCACAACGCAACTGATGGGATCCACCATCAGGCTTCCCGATGTCAGTCACATAGTGCAGTAGGGCTCCTGAACTCGGGATCTTGGGTGTCGGGATTCTGAGTTTTGGTGTTTTAAAATACTCCCACTATTGCAGGGGTAGCACAGTACATTGGATACCTGGCATGACCAGGAATGAGATCCAGTCCTCAGATTTCTCTGTTCCTCAGTGAAAGGTCAAAAGAGTTCAATGTGTGCCCAAGGTGGACAGTGAAAGGATTCCCGGAGGAAGGGTAGGAATCTGGGTGGCATACCCTCAAGGTGTGTGGCCTAATGACCTTTGAGGCCTGAGTGTGATGCCAGAGAGGAGGAATATGAGATGTGGAGCTGGGTGAGAGAAAGGCCTGGGAATGGCAAGATCTGGCTGAAGTTAGCCAAGATGACCAAGCACCAGAAAGGTCAAGAGAGTGTGTAAGGTGAGGGTTTGCCAAGGTAGGAGAAGTTTTCTTCTCAGCTGGATTATACTCCAGAGGGGCCTGGCCAGCCCCAGCAGCCCCACCACGGAGGGTATTTTGTGGGAGACTCAACAGAGGGGATAAGTCCCAGAGAAGAGGGGTAATGGGGCTGGGGAGGACTGGAGTAGAAGGGGGAAGGTCAGTGACCAGAAGGAGAAACATAAGATGGAAAAAAGAGATGATGGGAGGGAGGACAAAGATGAGAGCATCTTGAAGCAGGGAATCTTTGGACAAACAAGATGGACTAATTAGGTGGTTCTGTTCATCACTTTTCTATGTTTCTGTGTTCCCTTCTGGCAAAAGAGCTTTGTAACTTTTGTAGATTTTGTTTTCCTGTGCGTACCCTATGTCAGTCGATAAGATGGCTATTCCCCCAGACACGCAGGGATCTTTTGTTTGGTGCATTCATTTTTAAAATGTCCACGGTGGTGCTAAATCACCGCTTACGGGCATGCTTACTGCCAAATGGGTTTCCCACCAATTGAGGTCCTCCTCAAATCAAATCCTTGAATGTCCAAGGTTATCTACGGTTATAGGTCAAAGGGCCTTTACCTGGGCTGTCCCTAAGTTCTGGAACTCTCTCCCTGTTGAACTGCACTCCTTAGAATCCCCACTAACTTTCAAACAGCACCTCAAGAATGCTTTAACATCCAATGCCACCTGTAATTGCTAATTAGAACTACAACTAGCACAGTTTATTTTGTATTCACTTGTATTTGACACAGTACTAGTATTACTTGGACACTGTTTTTTTCTCTATTCTAGTTGTTATCCCACTGTGCTGAGCTAGATGTCTAAATGACGTACTCATAAACATTTCTCTGTAACCTATGTGAAAACTGCTATTGTAATGTCATGCTGATTGATCATGTCTTTGAACTATGTGCCATCTAGATGGTGGGGTCATACCTGAAAACCGTCCTTTGGATCAGTGTACTTACCCGGTTAACAAATACACAAATAAATAAATTCCGGGATAACTGTGTGCAACTAAGAAATAGCAGTCTGGTGTTACAGTTTATTAAAATTGTTGTACAGGAATAGAATTATTGGGTGGAAACCTGTTCTCAGGCTCGTCCTGTGTACAAATTGAATTACAGTATCAGAGCATAATTTACAGAATAGTAAAATACAAAACATGTAAACAAACGTTAAATACAAAAATACAATTAGGTTCTGAAAGACAAAAGAAAATATAGAAGAACATTTACCAGATACTGGCCCCGGTATCCAGAAGCTCCTCACCCCCTATGACAGTACCTGCCCCACAAAAAGCTCTGGGAGTATGGTGTTCAAGATCCCAAGATGTCGCACCTCTCTAGGACAACGAGCTTTTGCCAATCGGGCGCCTAAATGGCTTAACAACCTGCATGCACATCACTGTTAAATCTACATTAGGTCCCTTTAAATGTGAGCTTACAACTCATCTGGTTGCTGCTGCTCGTTGCGGCTGTTTCATATAGGGCCTCCGGCCTGTGACTGTAATCTACACACACCACCTACCACTGCCTCTCTACTCCTTCACATCCCCCCCCCATACTGTCCTACATTCCTCCTGCCCCTGTCCTCTCCTCTCACCTTTCATCACTTTTGTAAACTCTTTGCTCCTGGTACCCTATTATTGGTCCTGCTCCAGCCAATGCCTGGCCCCCTAGGAAATCAGTACCTGCTTCTTAGTTCTGGGCCTGGCTCCACCACTAACGCACGGCTCCCTAGGCAAGTTATACATCTCTCTTTGATGAGGCCCACAACCTGGGCTGATTTCATGCACTATCCCCTCCTTTGTAATTGTCCTCTCTGCTTCCCCCTCACCTGAGCTTTCTTCACCCTCTGGCACCCTCCCATCCCCTCTTTTCCCCTGTGTTTTGTCCATTATTAGTATACATTTTTATTTATTTAAGTCTCATTGCTCTGTAACTTTTGCTAAATACGTTACTGTAAAATTATGTTGTGTACTCTTGTTGTTTGACCTTGACGTGGAACCTATGTAATGAGCCTGTTCTCAAAGGTTTTAATCCAAGAAATTCAATAAATAAATAAAAATAAATAAATTTAGCCATTAGCGCTTGTACTGCGTTAGCATTATCACCAGCGCCAGCATGCTGCCATGGGATATTCAGACAAACTGTCCTGGTGCTAACGCCATTGAACGCTGGGCCTGAGTACAGTGTACATGTGCAGTGCAAATGCTTAGTGCTTGTGCAGTGCAGCATGGCACTAGTGCAGGGCAATGCTCTTGTGCAGCAGTGACTATAACACGGCATGTAGTGCTAAACAAAATGGGAGGATGTGGGTGTGAGAGGAAGGCACCAATGAAAAGACACATCACACAGTAGCAAAGGTATTAATTCAAAGGCTATGTCTGCAATTCAGTGGATGTGAGCAACCAGCCATGTCCCCCTGCCTGAGCTATTTAAGTCAGCTCCTTCCAGCCTCACTCAGAAGCACTGTTTTTTTTTTTTTTTTGCTGCAGCCGGAGGCTCTGCCCCCCTTACTCTCAGTGTTTGTCTCCCACCTTTTGTTTGTGCTTTTGGACTTTCTGCTTGGTTTGTACCTCTCTGGCTTTCAGGTCAGTGTTTTGTTTTCTACCTTCTGGCTGCAGTTTGTGCTTCTCTCAGTCTCCTGTTCCTGCTATGCTCCTGTTCTCCTGTACTTTGTGTTTCTTCCCGTTTTGTTTCTTTTGGGGCCTTCTAGTTTTCTGAACATACTTCATTCCTCTTTTGTCTTTTGACTTGTGCTATTCAAGCTCCTATTTTGCTGTTTTTTTCCTGCCTGTAGCAATTTCCCTGTGCAGATCCAGTCTGTAATTGTTTATACCTGGCTCCTAGCAGGCAGCCACTCCCTTTTGGGTTCTGTTGTTGTTTACTTCTCTCTGGTACAATGGACTGCACCATGAATTAACCAGCCTACCCAAAGTTGGCCAGTACAAGCATAGGCTGTGGCAGCATCTCTCAACTGAAAGCTACTGTGATTGTACCCCCTAATCCTAGGTACACCTTCCCTCATCCTCTCCCCTGGCTGCTCTCCTACCACACCTTAATTTCATCTTGAGTGTATTTCAAGACAAGGCCTATGGCTGCTCCCCTTCCCTGCCTTTCCTCCCCCCCCCGTTTTTCCCCCCCTCTCGCTCTCTACCCCTCCCTCCATTTCCCTTCTCCCACTGCTTATCTCCTTCCTATCCCAGTTTTCACTACCAGCTTCTTCTCTTTCCCCATCTTCCTTCATACCCCACCTTAACAACTTTGACAAAGCTGTGGGTTGCTACCTTTCTACCTCTGATTCTTTAAAATCATACTTCCACCCTTCTCCCCCCCCACCCATTGCACTTATAAAATTTCCTCTCCCTCTTTTAATTATTAATGTTTACTGTGATATATGATGTATTGCCAGTGTTTGCTAGAAACTCAGTTGTTTAGCTCCTCCTTTGTCTGTTTGTAACCACCATTACCCTTCCCCACTGATGTGGCACCTTTGTAAATGAGCTACATTAAACTCAAAGGTATTCTGTAATCCAAGATTGAATAAATAAATAAAAAAATAAACTTCAGCTGCTACTGCTCCCTAGAGTTCAGTTCCCACATGCTCTTGCCTTCCTTTTTTTTCCAATTAAAGGTTTATTAATAATATTGACATATACAAAGAAGTAATAAAGCATAATATAAAGAACACCTTAAAGAGATACTTGAAGACAATCAGCAAATAATAGAACATAAAAATAAACATTTCAAAGGGGAATGTATAGCTTATAACTAACTAAAATCAATACCTGTACCACATCTAACACATGACAAGAGCAATTATCGTTCTGTGGCATAGAGATACATTAGATCCTAAATACCTAAGCAGAGATTACCCCCTATTGATTTTCAGAGCAAAACGATAAAACGGGCCTCCACATATCATTAAAAAGTTCATTTTTTTCTAGGGCAACATGAGAGATTCATTATTTGCAACTCCAGCTAGGGAATCAAGCCATTGCTTAACTGAAGGAACTCTTGCATCTTTCCAATTTTGTAGGAGAAGTCTCTTGTATACTAAAGCAGCTGCTAAAACCCAAAGTTTCCCCAGTCTGGTGGGTCCCCTAATGTTAGAACTATCCCCAAGGATAAAAACCAAAGGGGGAAAAGGGGAGAGATGTATCCAGGACTATTTGATATATAGAATTAATTTGTTTCCAGATATTTATTTTTTTATTACAAGACCAGAATAAGTGACCCAGAACAGTATTCCCTTCTCCACATCTCCAAGTGTCATTAGGAGTCAGACCTAAGCTGAAAAGCTGTCGGGGAGAATAATAAAAGTAGTGGAGAATTTTGAATTGGATTAATCTTCCTTGAATTTCTCTACAGGATTTGTAGGCATTATCCTAAGTTTTTTCCCAAACTACATCAGAGATTGGTACTCCCAGATCCGATTACGATTTAGATCTAGCAGGGTTTGTTAGAGAAGGTTCAACATTGTTTAAGAATTTATAAATCAAGCTAAAGCCCTTAGGCAAGTACGCTATCTTGAAAATTGTGTCACGTGCTGAAAAGGAAGGGAAGGTGAAATTGGAGTCTAAGAACTTACTGGAAATGAAACTCCTCAACTGCAAATAGAAGCAGAAATCGAACTTATATAGCTGAAATTTTGATAGAAGTTGTTCAAAGGAGAGAAGCCTATTATGATCATCTAGCAAATCACCCAAGATTTTAATACGTTTATCCGTCCACCCTCTGCCTCTTGTACAATGTCCATCAGTCGACAACAAATTATTGTTCCAGTGAGGCACAGACTTCAAAGGAACAAATTCAGGTTTCTTAAGCTGATTGAGTTTTTTGCAAACTGCCACTGAAATCTGGAGAGTTGGGTGATATTTTCAATCGCAAAGGTGGGTGTACAAAAAATAAATCAGTCAAACCTAAGGGTGCAGCAAGCTCCTTTTCCACCCTCATCCATAGAGGGGTAGAAGTTGATTCCTTGGGCCGGAACCAGTTTACAACTTGCTTGATTTTGAATGCCCAGAAATAACCTTGCCACAACGGAAAAGCAAATCCACCAAATTTCACTGGAGCTCTTAATTTACTTTGGGATAGTCTAGGAGGCTTCCCATCCCATAAGAACCCAGAAATAACTATTTCAATTTTGGTAAACCAGCTCAATGGAATATTGACTGAAATATTATTCATGAAGTAAAATATTTTAGGGGCTGTGATCATTTTTATAGTATTCACCTTCCCCCAGAGTGACAGGTGTAACTTAAACCATCTATCAATGTCCCCTTTCAAATCCACCAATATCTTAGACATAGTGTGCTGGAGAATTTTTTCAAATGAGCTAAAAATGTTAACACTCAGATACATTAAACCATTAATAGGCCAAGAGACATCTGCCACCTCTTTAATTTTGACCAAGTCTGCCATGGAGCGGAATAACATCAGGCATTCTGATTTGGACCAGTTAACAAATAAACCAGAGATTGTGCCAAACTCTTGTAGCAATATTTAAACATTTTTTAGGGAGAGGGAAGGTTAGGTTAAAGTCAGGAGAATATTGTCTGCAAAAGCTAGAACTTTATTGGTATATTTTCTGGTCTGGACCCCAAGAACTCTGTCTGATTGCATCCAGTCTCCTAATTAAGGGCTCAATAGCAAGCACAAAAAGTAAGGGGGAAAGTGGGCACCCCGTCTAAATACCCCTATAGAGCAGGAAGGGAGAAGATTGCAGACTATTCGTAATTATACAAGCCCTTGATTTGGCATATACAGTTTGGATCCATCTCAAGACATCAGGACCAAAGTTATTAGTCGCCAAGACTGCATAAAGATAGTTCCATTCCAGGTAGTCAAACGCTTTGCCTATATCTAGGGATATAGCTAGGGTTGGAGATTTTTGACCCACTGATGTCTGTGCCGCCCAAATTATTGAGAATAGTCTATGAAGATTATCCACAGCTTTTCTACCCTTCATGAAACCTACTTGTTCCCAACCCACTAATTTGCTTTGTACATTGGATATTCTGATAGCGAAGACCTTTACGATTACCTAATAGTCAAAGTTTCAAAAGAGATATTGATCTGTAACTACCACAATCCAAATTATCCTTTCCCATTTTGCTAAGCGAGCATATATAGGCCTCATTCATAGAATCAGGTACAATTCCTTCAGAAAAAGAGGACCGAAGAGCCTCAAACAAATGAGGAGCAACACTAGCTTTTAAGTGCTTGTAAAATTCACAGGGTAGTCCATCTGGGCCTGTTGCGTTCCATTGGGCACCCTAGCTATAGTCTCAGTGATTTCCTGTAAAGAGATTGGAGCATCCAGCTGAAGCTTATCTGAGGAAGACAATGATGGTTATGAAATCCGGCCTAAAAAATCTTTTATGGACTCCATCTTTACTGGGCCATTTGACATATATAAACCTTTCATAGAATTCTTTGAAACAATCATCTATTTTCTTAAGATTGTTTGCTACGCCCCCATTTTTTTCTCTAATCCTTTTTATATTATTTTGATTTTGTTGCTTCAGCAACTGATACACTAGCAACTTCCTTACCTTCTCACCCGACTCCCAGAACTTTTGCTTTATCCTGAATGAAGAGTACTAAATCTTTGAAGAGTGGATCTTATTTATTTTGTAATTTTTCCCAATATTTTAAATATGATGCCTTTATTAGCTAGGGGGTTTTGCTTCAGTTCAGCTAAGTCCTTACTTAAACTCTCCTCTATAAGTTCCAGATCCTTCAGCCTTTCCTTTTTTTTGGATGCAAAGCTAATGACACCTCCCCTTATACAAACTTTAAAGGCTTCCCATATTGTTTTAGCAGAAACCTCCCAATTGCAGTTTATTTTAAAATAAGACACAGTTTCCTCCTGCAACCAACGCTTGAATTTCTCATCCTGTGATTAGGAAGTGTTAAACTTCCATCTACTAGATTTCCCTGCATTATTCTCAAAAATCACTGAGCCCTTCAGAAGACTAAGGGCTGAAATTAGTATATTTTTATATTTCACTTGAGTTAAGCCATTACATAGTTCTAAAGGCATGAATAGGTAATCTAGCCTACTAAATACTCCATGCCTGGCTCATAAAAAGGAATAATCACGTCCACTGGGGTGAGCCAGTCTCCAAGCATCAAGTAAGCCTAAGTCTCCCAACATTCCGTGCAAGCTTTTTTGGGTAGCAGACAGAGAAGCAGGACCCTTTGTGTTAGACCTGTCCAAAACTAGGTCCATAACCTCATTGAAATCTCCCCAAGTAATATTTCGTAATTCCCCAAATTCGCCAAGGTAATAGGCCAAGGATTGAAAAAAATATTTTTGCCTAGAATTAGGGGCATAGACAGAGGTTCTTTGTCTTTTAAATGTTTTTTTATTTTAATGGGTTCACCACAATATATCCAAGGCACACTGCCTTAAGGGTAGCTGGTCCATTCCACTGGGGTGTCAAACAGACGAGGCATACTGATGAGTCCTGGTAGGACGAAACACGTGTCTATGTCTTCTGTTAGCACCCTTTGCAAACTGTGTGAGAGGCCTTTCGGCACCATGCAATTCTGCTTAAAGTTGGACCAGCATAACATTCTGTGGTGATTTGCATATGCAGCCCATGATGCTTTGCATTGTGGGGGCATGCATGATTTTGACATTATAAAGAGCTACATTTCTACCATACTGGCACCCCAATAAAACCTGGCAATGACCCTCTGGATCAGTTACATGCCCATGTTTTACAAAATGTACCCCCTTCCTAATAAAAATAGCCAAGTCCCTTTTTTGGAAGAGAAACTAGAATGCTGTACCGTGGCTACCCAACTGCATGCCAATTGTTGGCTTCTGAAGGGACTTAATGTGTCTCTTGTAACATTGCCACATCTGCCTTATATTTATTTAAGTGATTTAAACTCCTGTACCTTTTAATGGGCGAGCCCAAACCTTTATTTATTTATTTATTTTTATTTATTTATTCAGTACATCGGAAACACAATATTTGAGTCATAGACTCTTTTGCAAAGGCTTCACGTCATCAAAATACATAGGAAGGAGGGGAATAACAGTAGAGGGAAGTAAATAAGTACTAATACAATTAAACAGTTATACAAGACAAACTGAAGCAGGCCTAGAGAGCCCTAGTTATAAGCAATAAGACAAGATAACAAGCATAACAGGGTGGAACAACTGATGAAGCAAATGCAACTGTAAGGCAACAGAAGGAAGCCAGGGATACAATACACTGGTGTGAATATACACCACTGGACCAGGCAACATAGAATGTAGCATGGGTCAGTAGCAGTCACAGGCTGATTGCTCAAGGAAATAGTTCTTAAGGACTGTTTTGAAAGGACCAAGGCTAGGTAACAGGGAGATGGTAGTTGGGAGGTCATTTAGCCACATAGGTGCCTGGTATAAAAAGGCCCTTTGACACAAGGAGGTTCTGCAGTGGGGTACTAGGTGGGATGACCTAGAGGCACTTCTGAACACACGAGCGGGGGGAGGCCAGATGGGGTAATTTTGAAAGGTATTTTCTTGGCAAGGATGCATGTATGAAATTTAAGTCTGGCTTCCAGATTTAGCCAATTTGCAGATTTGTACAAGTCGCAAGTGTGTGTCAGTCTGTCATAGTCAGTGACCAGCCTGCAGGCTTTATTTGGGGCATTTTTTACCCAGGAGAGGGAGGTTGGGTCAGCTGTACCATAAATCACCAAACCACAGTCAACGAGGGAGAGGACAAATGAAGATACTGCCAGGTGGAGCACCTCAAGGGTGGGGAAGTGTTTGTGACAGTATAACAGTCCAATCCTGGAGTTGAGGTCAGACAGGAGACCTTGGATGTGAGTATGGTAAGAGAGGTGGGTATCTAGGGTTAAGCCCAGATACTTGAACAAAGAGACTTGCTCGATAGGGACATCGGCAGAGTTACAGATGGATAGATTGAAGTAGCGAAACTGGTTTAGGCGGTGGGTAAAATACATAGATTTGTTTTTTTTACAGTTGAGGATTAACTTAAGAGCCACAAACCAGGATTCAATAGTGTGGAAATGCTCTTGGAGCAAATCTTGTAGGGCAAAGGGGTTGGGGTGGCTTTCAAAGATAACAGCATCATCCGCATAGAGGAGCATTTTACCAGGGCAGGATTGGGGAAGTGAGTTGAGGAACAGACTAAATAGGAAAGGGCCAAGTATAGACCGTTGAGGAACCCCAGAGCCAACAGGGCAGCAAGAAGAGATGGTGGACCCAATCCTAACCTGCTGGGATTGGTCTGACAAGTAACTGGCAAACCAAGACACTGCCCTGAGGCGAGGCCCACAGATGAAAGGGAGTGAAGCAGCAAGGCATGATTGACAGTGTGAATGCCTTGGTAAGATCTATGTAAACAGATCCTACCTGGTGTCCATTGTCGAGGGCTTGATGTATGAAGGACATGTACTCAAGAAGCGCAGTAGTAGTAGTGCTGTGCCCACTATAGAAGCCATGCTGAACAGGGGAAAAGCAATTATAATTAGAGAGATATTCAATGAGTTGGTCTGAGACCACTTTTTCCAAGGCCTTGGAAAGGGGAAGGAGAATGGAGATGGGTCAGTAATTGTTGGAAGCAGTGCAGTCACCACCCTTAAGTAATGGTGTGATAACTGCACAGTTACAGGATGAGGGGAACTGCCCAAGGCAAAGGAACAAATTAAAGATTTTGGTAAGGTGGAGAGAACCACATCTAAAGTGAGTCGGAGTTTTAAGTCAAGGGTGTCACCACTATGCCTGGAATTGTTGATGTATTTGGAGATGTATCTTCATGCCAAACTGGGGGTGATAGTCCAGAGATGGAAAGGGGGGCATGGCATCAGACAAGGTAGGAGCAGGGTCAATGGCCTGGGGGTGGTCAAAGAAGTTGGGAGGCAGTACCCTGCTGAGGTCAGAGAAGGCATCGTTTAGGGCTTTAGCAATGGCTAGTGGGTCCTGTTGCACATTCCATGTAACAAAATTAACCAAACTCATTTTACATTTAAGTGCACAATTAACAAACTGTAGATTGCAAAATCAGCAGATACTTTGCAGAGAAATTACATATTATACTGTAATAATGAAGTAAATTATACTATAGTTATAGTAAAGAAACACCAGAGGTCACTCACAGAAAACTACTAATATTTAAAATACTAATACATACAATTTTTTTGATGGCAGATAAGGACCGCTTGGTCCACCTAGTCTGTCCATTCCCCTACCTGGTGGATAAGCTGCAGATTCTAGTTAATCAACAGCTTACTTCCTCCTACACCCACTAGAATTGTCTTATGTCTGTCCCATGCATTCTTGAATTCTCCTACTGTTCCTGACTCCACAACCCTCTCTGTGAAAAAATACTTTCTAACATTACCTCTGAGCCGTCTGCCTTCTGTCTCCATATTGTGACCCCTTGTTCTTGCACAGCTCTTTTTCTGAAAGATGCTACCCTCTTGTACTTTGTTAATTCCCTTGAGATACTTGAACATTTCTATCATGCCCCCCCCCTCAAGAGTATACGTAGTAAGCTGCTTTAGTCTCTCCTCGTATGTCTCCTGGTGCAGATCCTGCACCATTTTGGTTGCCCTCCTCTGAACAGCCTCCACCCTGTCTATGTCTTTGCGGAGATGGGGTCTCCAGAATTGCACACAGTACTCCAGATGGGGTCTCACCAACTGTCTGTAGAGAGGGATAACAACTTCCTGTTTTCTACTGTTGATGCCTCTCCCTATGCATCCCAGTATCCCCCCAGCCCTCCTTATTGCCTTCTCACATTGCTTGCCCACCTTTAGGTCATCTGATATAATTACTCCTAAGTCTCTTTCGATTTTTGTTGTTATTTATCTCACCCCATTGTGTACTCTTCCCCAGGGTTTTTGTTTCCTAGATGCATTACCTTGCACTTCTTTGCATTGAATTTGAGCTGCCATATATTTGACCATTCCTCCAACCTTGCCAAGTCCCTTTTCACCCTTTACACCCCACCTTGTGTATCAACCCTGTTGCAGATCTTTGTGTCATCTGCAAATAGACATGCTTTTCCTTCCAGGTGCTCTCCAATGTCACTTATAAAGATATTAAAGAGGACCAGTCCCAGTACCGAACCCTGCGGTACCCCGCTAGTCACCCTCCTTTCTTTACTGTGGACTCAGTTTACTATTACTCTTTGCGTCCTATTGTCCAGCCAGTTTTTTATCCAGACTACCACCATGGGACCCACTCCAAGGCTGGCTAACTTGTATATTAATCTTTTGTGTGAGACTGTGTCAAACGCCTTGCTAAAATCTAGGTAGGCCATACCCACAGCCCTTCCCTGGTCTACTACTTTGGTCACCCAGTCAAAGAAATCTATTAGATTCATCTGACATGACCTTCCTGCTGTGAACCATGCTGCCTTGGGTCCTGTGCCCCACTGGCCTCTAGGTACTCAACAGTTCTTTCCTTCAGAAGTGATTCCATCATTTTGCCTACCACGGAGGTCAAACTAACTGGTCTGTAGTTTCCTGTCTCTGCCCTGCTCCCACTTTTGTGAAGTGGACTCACATCTGCCCTCCTCCAGTCCTGAGGTACCACCCTATCCTCCCATGATTTGTTAAAGAGAGTAGTCAGTGGCATTACTAGTTCTACCCTTATTTCTTTTAGAATTCTTGGGTGAATCCCATCAGGCCCCATTGCTTTGTCCACCCTCAGTTTCAAGAGTTCTTTCAAACCCCTTTCTTCTGTGAATGAACTGGTATCAACCCCTCTATTCAGAGTGTTTCTCTTCTTTGGTTTAGGTACCTCCCTATCTCTTCCATTGTGAATAATGAGCAGAAATATTCATTCAGTATCTCTGCTTTTTCACGGTCACCCTCTGCCCACATTCCCTCCCCTTTATTACGTCTCTGTATCCCTCCCTTGGTCTTTCTTCGCTCCCTAATGTACCTATACAAGATTTTATCCCCCTTCTTAACAGAGTTGACTATCTTTTCCGCAGTTTGTGCCTTTGCTATTCTGACTGCCTTCCCTGCCTCCTTCTGCTTTAACTGATAAAGTTCTCTGTCCTGCTCCTTCTGTGTTTCCTTATATTTCCTGAATGCTATCCTTTTCTCCCTAACCTTCCCTTCTACCTCTTTTATGAACCATAGTGTTTTTTTCCTTCATTTTGTTTTGTTGATTTGCTTCACACAAAGGCTTGTTGCCTCTGTGATGGCTGTTTTGATTGTTCCCCATTGTTCCTCCACCCCTCCTTCTTGTCCTTTTGCTAGTGCTTTTCTGAGGTACTCTTTCATTTTCCCAAAGTCAGCCCTCCTAAAGTCCAATACTCTTGTTTTTGTATGGCTTGACTCTATGGCTGTGTTTATTGTGAACCACACTGTTTGGTGGTCACTTGTTCCCAGATGGCTACCCACTTCTAAATCTGAGATCCTTTCTCCTTCCCCATTTGAGAGTACCAGGTCTAAGATTGCTCCCTCCCGAGTGGGTTCCCAACACTAGCTGTCTGAGGCATGCCCCCTGTAGAGCATCAAGAATGACCCTGCTCTTGGATATGCCTGCAGCAAAGGTACTCCGTTAACATCTGGCATATTCAGGTCCCCCATCAACAATATCTCCCCCTTTTTGCCATTTTAAGGATGCCTTCTATCATTTCCTTGTCCATTTTCTCCCCCTGAGATGGGGGTCTGTACACGACCCCCATGCGGATTGTGATGCCATTTCCTGTCTCCAGGGTGACCCATAGTGACTCATCAACTTCCTGTTTACTCTTTAGTTCTGTTGGTTTAATCCCTTCCCTTATATAGAGAGCTACTCCTCCTCCTTGTTTACCTACCCTGTCCCACCTGTAGATTGTGTATCTGGGTGTGTTGACATCCCAGTCATGGTTCTCTGTGTACCATGTTTCTGTGACTGCCACAATATCCAGGCATCCCTCTTCCATCAAGGCCACTAGTTCAGGGAGCTTGTTACACAGACTGCGGGCATTGGTACTCATCACCTTCCATTTTTTATTGGCCTTACCCCTTTTAGCCACATCCCTGTCCTTACTGCCTTTTTCTGCATTTACCCCTGTCCTGCTCCCTACTGACTTCTCTACCTTGGTGTTTACCTAACTACTGTGTTTTGTTGGGGAAGGCTGCGATTTCCCTGCTCCTTTTCAGTGCCTCCCCCCTTGGCTAGTTTAAATGCTTGCCAATGAAGCATTTAAACCTATCACCTAGGATCCTGGTTCCCCCCCTGGACAGATGCAGACTATCGTGCCAGTATAGGCCTGCATCCCTCCAGGTGGCTTCCCAGTCCCCAGTGAAGCCAAAACCCTGAGCTCCACACCAGTTTTTCAACCATTCATTGAATCTCATGGTGCGGAATACCCTAGCATCATCCTTGCCATAGACAGGCAGCACCTCCGAGAAGGTTACCGTACATGCTACTTGTCTAAGGCCCCTCCCCAACTCTACAAACTCCTCTTGCACTGCTCTGATCCCATTCACAGCCAGGTCATTTGTTCCTAGGTGGACAATGACATCCAGCTCCCTCCCTCATGCAGCTGCTCCCGCAATCCTGAGGATTCACTTCCAGTCCCTCCGAGCCATAGCGCCAGGCAGGCACCTTACCCCACTATCCCCTTCCTCCCCCACTTCTACCCCCCTAATGATTGAGTCCCCCACCAGGAGTTGTTTCCTTCTCCTGTGGGGTCTCATGCCACCCTCCTGTGGGTCTCCTTTGTGGAGGTTCCCAGCATCCTCCTTGGTCTGCACTGCAGGTGCCTCCATAGAGGAACCACTCTTCACCAGAACAGCATTTGAATTGTGGAGAGGTACAACTGGAGGGATGCATCTCTGTTCCACCACCCTCCCCCTCCCTGAGCCCACCTTGGTCCAACTGCTCCTCTTTCTTGGCAACCTCTGAGGTAGCGGTGGTAGCCCTGGTGGTCCCTGGGTGAGGGAAGAGGTTTCACGAATCCTAGCCAGGTCAGCCTGGAGACGGGTAACCTCCTCCCTCAGACTAGAGAGGTGCCTGCAAACAGGGAGCATTGCAGCCTCCAGAATGTCTCCCAGAACACTGCTGCCCCACAGCCATTGCACTGCGCCACTCCCATCTTGACTAATTTTGTGTCCCCTGTCCTGTTGCTTTATATGCTTACTGGGGCTCCTCCCTCTATGTAGTTTTACACCTACTTTCCTACTGCCTATTTGCCCTTACAACTCTCACCCTTCCTGTTCTAGGACAGGAACTTCCTGTAGTCTTCAGTAGTCTCCTTCTTCCGTGCTTGGATTCAGACCTCCAGCAGCCGGGGGAGCTATTTTTTAGGTTCCTTTAAGGTTGATGAAACTAATGTGTCAGTGATTCAGTGATCCTTCCCTTCCTACTGCCAAACAGGAAGTTCCTGTTGTCAGTGAAATCCACTGGCTGTAAAAATAGAACTGGCTTACGGTGGGAGGGTGGAGGGGTGGAGGGGTGGGAAGGAGGGCAAGTAGTAAGAAAGCTGTAGTTCTAGACTGCTGTTACTTGCTCTGAAAGCAAAATTCTCCTCTGTCAAACTAACAGCAGGAAGCTGTAATTGGAGGCACCTGCTTTTGTACTCCTAAGTGCCTAAGCCACACCCCCAATTAGCTTCACCCTCTGCTCCTGACTCAGCAAATTAACCTGATACAGCCCCCTTCCTCAAACAGAGAAACACACAGTGAATTTCTTCTTCCTTTTTTTACTTAAATGAGACCCCTTGCTTCTAATAAAGTATCTGTTTGCTTAATCCAAACAGACAATGACTCCTGCTGAGATAGAAGTGATTTATCAGCAAGAAAGCTGTAGTTCTAGACTGCTGTTTCTTGCTCAGAAAACAAAATTCTCCTCTGTCAAACTAACAGCAGCCAACTTAGTCCCTCTTGGTATTAGAGAAGGAATAAAAACAGGCAATACTTACACACACACACACACACACACAATCTATGAATAACCACTGAGGAATAACCCCAAATTGGAATCACACATCTATAAGAAAGCTTAAAGGTGAAGGGCCCACATTTTCACAGGTTACTTTAAAAGTTGAAAACTTTTAATGATAAGGATTGTTTAGCCCCAATTTCTAAATGAAAAGAAGATAAAGTGCTTTTCCATCCTGGCCTCTATCAACTGAGGAACTGCTCCCTGCTATTTACCAACTAATACAACATTCTGAGTTAGCAGGTTAGAGTGAGGGAGGCAGCAAATGAGGACTCAATAGGCTTATAAAGCAACCCCCATATACCTGTCCCATGAGCAGGATGAGCCACATGAGGAGGCTTCTCATAACATCACCAACCAACTTGTGTCCCCTCACTTGTCACTACTTACCCGCCTTGTCGTAGATCGCTGATGGTGTCCGGAATCTGCTCCTTGAATAAGGCAGCAGGAGGAACTCATTCCCTTCTCATGCAGTACCTGTAATATTATATGCCCTTTTAACATGAATTTATGGAATGCAAGGTACAACAGGCAAACAAGCAATATCCTTGGCACGGACTATTGCTTCACAGAGAGTAGAACAGTGAACGAAGCCTCAGCTATTCAGATTCAAAGTAGAACAGGAGCAAGATTTTGCTTAACAGGCAGAACAGACGGTGAAGGTATAGAAGCCATTAGGGTTAAATAAAAAACAGTGATATGGGATTGAGCTGCACATTGCTGCCACCTTACCCCAAAAGTTGCCAAAATACAGCCAAGGTACAGATAAATAATATTTAAACCCCCTAAGAACAGAACAGCAGTCAGTCCCCTAGCATGGGAGATCAAAAGAAAAATGCAGCTTCATCAAGAGAAAGCAGTCATAAACAAACGGTCAGTATTCACTGCCAAACCCTTAGGGTGAACTGTCATTGTAGCAAAAAAAACATTAAAAGATATACACAAGCATTAATAAGTTTAAAGATGTGCATCCTTACATTTTCCCGTTCTTCTTTCTTGTAGTGTAGTAGCCAAAACCCCTGACCCTGCACTTCCTGTATAGGATTAAAATCTCCCCCAAAACCGGAACTAATTACGGTAATTTTACAAATGCATAACAAAGAAGGATAAATTATGTTGAATTTGCATACATAAAAATGGAGAAAGAAAGAAAGAAAATTTTTAAGAAATTGTGCACAAATAAGCCTAACTATAAAAGTTAAGAATCTAGCACAAATCAGTCACATAGCTGACGAGAACCAATCAGGAGCCAGCCCACATACATGCGCAGGAATTAGACTCTCCAGCTCAATGAAGAACACTACCAGTTCAGCAGAATAGCCATCTAGTAATTAGCTGTTCTATTTCAGAAGCGGGATAATCAGAAGAGTAAGGTTCCTCAAACATATCTGAAACAGGGCTGCCAGGAGCCTGCAGGCATTCAGAGACAACCAGCGAAGATGAGCACTGTATGTCCACGTTCTTCACAGTAGGGAACCTCTTATTATTTTTCAGAGAAGCAATTGGCACAAAAGAGGAAAGAATAGCATTTTTATTTTTGTACAAAGGTTGCGTTCTTCTGCTTATCTTTGATGACCAGGTATTAGATTTGAGAAGCGAGGACTTGGCACTAATGATAGGAAGCTTGGATCCATGTTGCAGCACTGGAATGTGTGTTTGTTTGAGAGTCACAGTGAAGGATTCAGTGGTGGAGGATTGTGAGTGTGGGCTGCATTGTGGTGAAGAAGTTCATGACCTGAGTTCCATTCTAGAACGCTTGCTTTTTGTGCAAGTCAGACGCGACAGTTGCATTGAGTTAGTGATTTTGCGAAACTTAGGCCTGTCATTTAAAATCTGCACACTCTGTGGCCAGTTCCTAACCACAAAGTCCCATGCCTCTTCAGGCAACTTAAAACTATGGGAGCCCCGTCCTTTAGAAAGAACCAAAACAGCAGGATACTTTATGTGATAAGGCACGTTGAGTCTTTGCAAAGCAAAATGGATATCCCCATAAGCCTTGCGTTTCTCCACCACCTCCGCAGCAAAGTCCTGGAATAAACAAATCCTTTCCCTTCCCCAAAACAGGGCCTTTTTTTGGTTTGCAACAGATAGAATCTCTTCTTTTATTTTGAAACGTAGGGAGGGGACTATAACGGGCATTGGTTTCTGTCCCTGTTTTGGAATAGCCTTCAGGGACCTATGCACCCTCTTGATCTCCAGGGACCAGGACCAGTTCAAGTTTAAGATGGATGGAATAAACTCCTGTAAAAATCTAATCATGTCATCGCCCTCCAAGAATTTAGGGACCCCCACGATCCTTATGCTATTTCGCCTACTGCGATTCTCTAAATCATTCACTTTGGCACCCAAAATATCCAGTTTCGAGGAATTAGTGTCAGATTTGTCTTCAATTTTACATAAGGACTTCTTGATTAAAGCTAACTTCTCCTCAATAGTATTTAGCCTTTCCTCCAGCACTTCTGTTTTTTCTTTTTCCACCCCAACCTGCTGCTTTAAACATACAATATCGAGGTGCATACTCTGCAGCTTATCTCTAATATAATCCATATCATTCGAGTTGTTATTAAAAGCTTCGTTATTTTTGGCACTGCTTGATTTAACTGCACTGCGTCCATTAGACAGTTCGGCAACCCTGGTGGGGGATACCCCAGACTGACCTAAAGCCATAACCGCCTTGCTGTTGCTGTCAGACAGCATGGACACAATGGGAGAGACGCTGAATCTGTCAGAAGGCATATTTTTGAAAAGAAACACCTGAATTGCACCAACCTTTCACCAGCACTGCACTACTTCATTGGCATAGGGCTAAACTAGAATTTTTCCACTTTTCCCAACTTTTAAGGAAACGGACTTTGGGTAGATCGTGATCAGTGGGAGACCTCCGGTTCAAGCTGCCATTACTCTCAGTTGCCAGTGCGTGGCCATGCTCTTGCCTTCCCTAACAGTTTAATTTGTTGTTTCTGTGCCTCAGCCTCCCTGACCTGCAATGCATCAGCAGCTAACACTAACCTCCCCTATGGAACTGGTTGGCATGCATTCCTCACTCAGTCTAAGCTCACTTCATTCAGTCTCATTCATACCCTCATTGCCATTCGATTTCTCAATCATTTGTTCAGCCTTACCTATGTTTCATTTTTTCCATGTGGTCATGGCCTCCCATAATTCCTGCAAGTCTCACTCAGTACCTTTGTTGCTATTCAGTTTCTCAATCATTCATTCAGCGTGCCTTTGTTTTTTTCCATGCACTTATGGCTGTTAGGCTTCTCCATGGCTTCCCACGACTCCTGCATTTGGATGCATGCCAACCACAACCATAGTATGGCTTCCAGGGCCGTGCCCTTTAAGCCGATGGTCCCACTCTGACATCTTGAAGTCTGCATCTTGAGGGTTGGTCCCTGTTCTGGACAAGGTCCTTCTCTTTTTGCCCTTTCAGGCGAGAATGTCCTGTGCTCTGGGGGAAGCTTCAGCCATGCAGATTGACTTGGCAGCACCTCTTGATGTAGTATTTAAGACTTCAGCTGCGGGAAGGGTGGGGCCTCTAAGTCCACGGGGGCTCCTTTAGCAGTGCGAACCAAGTCGGCAGCACCTTCGAAAGCTATTTCCTCTACAGCCACCTAAGGTTCTCCTGGTCTCCACTTCCTTCCCTTCCTCTGCCCCTCAAGGGTGAAGATCATACAACTCTAAATCCATCCCCTCAAGGGCTCAACTCCTATGCCTTACCCCTCAATGGATCAGCTTCTTCTCTAGGCCTCCCCCTGTGTTGGCCAGGTGAGTGCCTTTCAGCAGTTGTTTCCCTCCTCCTCCTGCCTTGGAGGGTGGGCCTCAGCACAGAGAACCTCCTTTAGTTGCAGAGATCAGCTTGCAGCAACCCCATGGCTTTCCTGTTAGAGGGATAGAGTGAGAGCCCTTCCTCTAAATTATTTTCCCCTGAATTGGGTTTCTAAATTGTAGTAACTGAGCCATCACTAATTGATGCCAAGTCTGGAGGGAAGGTGACCAAGGCCTTAGATCCCCAGAGGTTTCCCCCTCATAGGGTTTTTCCTCTCCTCCGTGCCAAAGGTTATAAATGTTAGGTAGTCACCGCAACAGGTGGTCCATACTGTAGTCCATTTATAATAGTATACTGCTCACTTAGGTAGTTTCTGCTGCTGGATGGAGTTGGATGGTGGCCCTCCTTTCTTTTCTGTTCTCTTTCTCCTTACAGAAGTTATTCCCCCTCTGCTATCAGTGCCGATATCTGTCAGTCACTGCTTATCTCAGTCTGGTCTGTTTCCAGTCATCACTGGTCACTGTCAATCTGTCCTCACTCAGGCTCCGTGGTCACTACTTGCTGCTCAGTATTTTTGGGGGCTCCTTCCTAAGGTACCTTTAGCCTAAAATAATCATTCCTCTGGCACCTCTAGGGGTGGAACCCTCCTTGAGGAATCCTTGCCTTCATGGTACCCCGTCAGGGTGGTAGTTGCCTGTGGAACAGAGTGTGCGAACGGCCAAAGTATTCACCTGCGACAATCTATTTATTTATGTATTGAAATGTTTCACCAGGAAGACACAATGAGCAACAAGTCACTCATCTCCCGGTGCAATCTGGGTGAAAAGGGTACAACTGGAATGAGACATTAAACATTCAAGTTACAAGACCAACAGTAACATACAATTGTAAGGCATGTGTTACAAACAGTGTTACAACAGTGTTGCACATAAGATGTAGAAATAGTGGACAATAATAAGTGCCAAGTTAATAAGTAAACAAGTGCTTACATGAAAGAAAAGGGGGGGAAGGGGAGGGAGGAGTGAGGTGGGGGAGGGGGAAAAGTCATTTCCCTGGAGACCCCTTCAGGATGCAAAGAACCCTGCAAGGGGACTGGGGGACCAGAGAGAAGGGGATAAGGCAGTGTCACAGAGAGACCCCTTTAAGATGGTGGGGGAAGGGAGTAGATGAGAGATACAAGCCCCTTGTGGGGTAGGGGAGGGACCCATGGAGAGCATTTGGGGTCCTATAAATTCTGTGATAGATCAAGGGAGGCCAGTAAGGGGGGGCAATTTGGGGGAAGGGGAGGAGGGCTAGAGATTTGGGGGGTTGGTATGCACAGGGTAAAATGAAGGTGAGAGCAGAGGAGTAGGGTTTGTCTAGGGTTCAGAGAAGGGCATTAGGGAGAGACACGGCAGGAGCAGCTAGGTGCAAGGTAATTATTGAGGGCAGAGCTGATGGACTAGGCAGAGGGTGAGTGCCAGATCTGAGGGGGGAAGGAATTCCAGATTTTTGGGAGGCAGTGAGAGTAACCAGATTGGCCGATTTGGGTGGATCTGTGGGGAACAACCAAGTCACGAGTCAGATGATCTAAGGGAATGGGAGGGGTGGGGGGTGTTATAAAGGAGGAGTGAGGTAGGAAGGTAGCTCACCCAACCAGTGCTTGGAGGTGAATTCAGCACAGTGGGAGAGTCGCCTATTTGTAAGAGAGGGGAAGGATAGGGCATGATAAAGATCGCAGTGATGGGTGCAAGGGGGGCATCCAGGGTAAAGTGGCAGAAGGAATTAAAGAGGGTGTCCAGTCTGACCAGGGAGGACTTAGTGCCAGCACCATAGACTACGTCACAGTAGTCAAAAATGTGCAGTATCATCTTCTGAACAAGTTCTCGCCTAGCCATAACAGGGATGCAACTACGGTTCTTGAACAGGCACCAAGCTTGGGGTGCAGTTTTTTCTGGATGGTGTCAATATGTCCAGAGAAGTTTAGGTGTTGGTCCAACCAAACACCTAAGTACCTGAAGGAGGATGTGTCCTCAAGTAAAGTCCCTTCAAGATTGTAAAAAAGTGTGTAGGGAAGGAAGCCTGGAGAGTCTGTGCCTTGTGCCAAAGGTCATGGAGACAGTCTTCTTGGTGTAACCCCCAGGTGACGCTATCCCAAGGGCTACTACCCCTGCCTGCTGGACTACCAACAGGTTGAGGGGCCTAGGTTCTATGGCGGATGCTTCCACCCAGAGGTCAGGATTTGTAACGGTTGGTCTAGTTTGGTTACAGCCCTCTGGGACACTGAGACCCCCTTCTAATCCCTCTAATGACCCACACAATGCACAGGAATTACAGTACCAATGCCCCACATGTAGACACGGTTCAATCATAAGGTACCACTTACCCTCGAGACTGATTCTGAAGTTCGTCTCTGCAGACCCCCTGTAAAATAAGTTTAATCAACATACACAGACCAATGCAATGCCTGCTACATAGGTACTAACACTTCAGACAGTTTAAAGTCAACAACATCAAATCAGGTTTATTTAGGGGGAATGAAACATGGGAGGGGGAGATCAAGTCGATTGGCAGAATTAAATCACAGTACTGTGCACTCATACAGGGTCTTAAAAGTCACACTCTGGGTACCCAGGTTGGGGGGGGGGGCTAGCCAGGTCCGTTGCCCGGGGTTGGCTGGCAGGTGCAGATGGATAGGGCTCTGTGGAAAAAATATGCACAACACCCAACTGTAATCTGGAGCTGGATAGCTCAGTCCTTGAAGAAATGAAATAAAGAAAATTAGATGACACACTGGTGATGGTTAACAGGTCGCAGGGGAATGCCCTGATTTGTACTCACACTACCCCAAGCTGAGAACCTGATGACGATGGTTGTTCTGGATTGCCAGACAAACAAGGCATGGAGATGAGATTCTACTGGCCAGGCCCAACTGCTTTGACTAGCAGACGGATTTAATCCGATTAAATTCAGTTCGATTTTCAGCTTACAGCGTATGGTGAAAAGAGAATTGGAATAGCTATCCCTCACAAGCATTCAACACATTTATATGTAAAGGAAATTACTATACCAGGCAGCTGCCCTAGGTTCCACGCATCTCTACTGCAAATACCCGGGAGTTCACACAGCAGCTTCAGTTCTTGACAGACTGAGCGCGATTCAACAATTTCTCCAGTCTTCTACAGGGTGAGCCTGGTTTCCACTTTTCAGCCTTCCTCACTTTCATCCACCTCGGATTCAGTCCGATTTAAGCTTGCGATGGCAACAGACTGACTTCAGGCCTCTCACTCGCTTCCCACATGAAATTATACACTGCAGAAGCACAGAACTCCTTCTCTTCTCACGGTCACAACTGCTCTGACCTCCCAGTCACAAGGCAGAGCATTCCCTTCGGGCGCCACCCAATCCAGTTGGTGGACTCAGCTGTCAATCATTCCTAAGCTCTCTCAGTTGGTGCAAAAAGGCACCAAGGTCCAGAACTACACTTCCCAGAATTACTAGCTATACATTCCTTTTGTAAGCCAGCTTCCAGGAGAGTCTGAATTCTGGTTGGTCCAAACCGTCTCCATTTTATAGCTCCCCTAATCCCATTGGCCCAGCACAGCAGTTTAGGTCCAAAATGGAAGGGCAACACACACAAAGTCCCATCTGCAATAAAGGCAGGTTAGACAAACTACAATATTACTAATACTTTAGCTGATTACAGGCTAACAGTTATATCTTTCAGATGGGCCCCCTTTGCGCCTTCAGCAACCGCAAAAGGAGTGATTACTCAGCAGTTCAGACGGGATTCGAGCAGGGAAACACTAGCCCCCCCCCGGAAAAGCATTAGTTATGTCTGCAGGCAGACAGCTCTTAAAGAGACAGTAAGTGGAGGCTCTACCAGCACTCACAGTGCCATTCTAATGGCTTAAACGCCAATGCCGGCAGGCAGGGGAACACTTAAGCAAGCTCCTAGGAGACTTTTAGGAACCCCCATTTGTAAAGCTAAACAAACTGGACACCCTTTACCACTGGGCTTTAAGATTTATCTTAAATCTACCCCGTAGTACACATCACTGTCGTCTATACCAGGTTTCGGGATGGACCTCACTCTCGACTAGAAGAAAAAGGAATGCTCGCCTCTGGTTTTTTAGAGCATTATCTGATAATCTCCCTGCATACATCACAAACATTTTCAAACGGGCTAAAGGTTCCTATGGCCTGAGATGCTTCTCCTTAATCTGCTTCCAGATTCCTAGAGTGAAAACTACCCTTGGCTCAGCAGCAATCAACTTCTCACTTCATCACTTTGGAACACTATGCAAGACTCATTAAAATTATCCTCACTTCCAAGCATTTTCACATTCAAAGCTCTATTAACGGATTATCTGAAGGAATCATGCAACTGTTTCAGACGCCAATGACCCCTAAGCTCTGGGTGCCACTCTCAAATCCTACGCCTAAGTATCTCATCCACCCCACATTCCTAACAACAGAAACCTAGGACCTACAAGCCTAGTTCCCTTAATCCAAGATGGCCCTGCCTATTCTCTACCTTACCTATTCTGGCCTCCCTTTTGGCTGCCTACACTTTCACCCCAATTTCTACCCTATTACTTAATACCTCCTTATTTTTTATCATTTAGGTATGAGCTCTTACTTAGCGGAGACTATATGGGATTGTTGTCTCTTGTCATTTCAGTAAAGATTATCATTATGCACCTTTGCATCTTAATTATGTTGACCGGTATGTATAGGCCCATATTGACTGGCACCTTTACAGTGTTTTTTCATTTTTTTTTTTGCACTGTTGTCCACCATAATTGTAATCTTATAAAGTGTACTGTATTGTATTAGTGTCCAGGATCACCTTGAAAATGAGCTTGCTCAATGGTGTTTATGCCTGGTTAAATAAAGTGATTGACTGATTGATTGATTGATTGATTGATTGCTAGGAGTGAGTTGAGGAGAAGGGAGTGAGAGATGGTGCCGAAGGCCTTGCCCAGGTTGACAAAAATGGCAGAGATAATTTGGCCATTGTCCATCCCGGTTAGGATGGAGTCTGTGAGTTGTAGAAGAGAGAGGTGGTGGTTGAGTAGTTTTTCCTGAAACCAGACTGGAAAGGGGTGAAAAAGGAGGTGTCAGATAGAAAAGAGGTGAGTTGGGAGAGGACACTGTGTTCTTGAAGCTTGGCAAGGGTAGAGAGGAGAGAAATGGGGTGATAGTTGCCAGGGGATGAGGGGTCACCCCCTTTGGGTAGAGGGAGGACCACAGCATCTTTTCATGAAGAGGGACCAAGGCAGTAGAGAATGAGTGATTTAGGATTATTGAGAGGGGATAGGCAATGTCCGAAGCAGAGAGGGAGAGGCGTTTTGGGTCAAGGCCATCAGGGGAGGCACCTTTAGAAGGGGTTGATGGTGGTGAGGAGGGCACTTAGAACATCGTTTGGGGTTACAGTAGTGAAGAGAAGGGAAGGTGGGAGGGTGGTGGTGGGGGCACACCGGGAGAGGGAAGGGTAGGAGGGGAGGGATTTCAGTAGCTCAGTGGCACAGAAGGTTTAGTAAGAGTTAAATCCCGCAGCTACAGCTGGTGGGTCAGACACTAGTGAACTATTTGCTTTAAGTAGTAGGGGTGGTGGGTGAGATGAGGGGGTAAATAGGGTGTGGACCACCTTCCAGAACTTTGAAGGGGAATTTATGTGGGTGATGAAGGCAGATTTGAAATATTCGGACTTGGCTAACCTTGTAGCCCTGGTGCAAGAGTTTCTGAGCATACAGAAGTTTGTAAGGTCACTAGGGTGCTGAGTAGTTTTATGACATTTTCAGGCTCAATCTCTAGCCCTGAAGCAGGTCAGAAGTTCAGGGGTTATCCAAGGTAAGTGGTTACCTCTGACTCTGATTTGTTTGAGTGGAGCAAAGGTATTCCAGTTGCCAGCCTGGTGGTGCAGAGGGATAAGGCGCTGGATGCTACACCTCACACTACACCGGTAACCTGGGTTCGGGAATGAGCCTGGGTCATTGGAGGTTGGCGGGGGGAGAGAGAGGATGTAAGCAGCTGCCAGCAGGTGGCCCTCTGCCTTGGGAGGGAGGAACAGGTTTTCTGGGAGCTTGGCCGCCCCTTGGTGGAGGCCAGAGTGGCTGCTTTGCTCTGAGGACTGCTAGCGCTAGGCCGAGGGAAGGTGGAGGAGACTGGCACTGGAGCTGTGATGTGTGTGTGCACCTCTATGTGCATGCGTCACTTCTGGGATCTCGGGAGTAGGACCAACTCACTGGGGTGAAAATGGAGGAAAACATAAGGGGCCACCGAGGATGAAGTCTCCAGACCGGCTCAGGGGATCTGCCAGGGCATGTATAGTGCCATAAGATCCTGAAAGACCCCGAGACTGGTAGGGTTGGCAGATGATGAGGGTGACCCACCGAAGCAGGATAAATAGAAATATAAAAAAAAAAAAGAGGTGTTCCAGTTTACATGAAAGCTTTCATTGAAGTAGGCAAGGGCCTTATCAATTGAGGGCAAGAAGGTTAGGGGAGACCAGTCAGAAGTGACAAGGTTACTCAAGAGAAGTTTAAGGTCGAGAGACTTGAAAGAGCATAGTTGTATGGTTTTGTGTGGCGATTTAGTTCTGTGGACTTTCCTAGCTATGACTATTGGATTATGGTCACTGAGTACATCGGGGAGGATGCCAGAGGTGGTGACGTGGTAGGGGTGGGAGGTAAGGGCGCAGTCAAGTAGGGAGTGTTGTTGTGTCTTGCGGTTTGGGTGAGTGGGTTTGGAGATCAGTTGGGAGAGATATAGGGCTCAAATTTTGTTTTTAGTTTTGGCAGTTTAGTTGACAACCAATTTTATTGACGTCACCTAGGGTGAATAATTCCCCAGAGTGAGCAAGGGAAGTGATGGAGGTCAGGAGGTCCAGCGCGACCAAAGCATGGACATTTGGGCGACAGTATATGCCGGCTATGAAGATTGGGAGAATGAAGGGGAGGGTTACATGGATAGCTAGGGCATTGTGGGTCTCAAGATTGGAGGATGAGTAGATGATGGAATATTGGATGGAGGCTAGGATATAAATGGCCACACCAACACCCCTGCCAGCACAGTCTTGCCTTAGCAGTGAGTGGCCAGGAATTGAGACCGAGTGGTCAGGGATACTGCTCTTTAACCAAGTTTCTGAGTTGATTAGAATGTTTGGTTTTAGAGTGCACATCATGGTCTGAATCTGGTCTATTGTTTGCAACAAGCTGTGGGTGTTTAGATACAGGCTTTTTAAGCCCTTTGGGAGGGCTGAGAGAAGAGAGCGGGGGGAGGCAGTAGAGGAGGAGGTACCAGAGGAGCAAGGGGCAGTAGGGTTTGGGTTGGGGTGAATATCCCCAGCAGAGAGCAAGAGGAGGGAAAGTATGAGAAAGTGGAGCTTAGAAGATTTTGAAGGGGCTGGCGAGGAGATTGGGAGTTTTGAGGAGAAGGGAGTGGATGAGTGAAGAAGAAGAAGGTGGAGAACCGCAGTGAAAATGGACACTGTTATCAAAGCCACATGGGGACTAGTGGTAGAGTGAGACCATATTTCAAATGGTGGAGAGGGAGTGATAGCATGGATGTGGGTAGGGGATTGGCGATAGTAATTGATGGGGGTGGGAGAGTTATTAGGAATGGTTGAGTAGTGAGCAAGTGAAGGTGGTAAAGAGAGGGATATGAGTAGACCAAGGGAGAGAGAGGAGAGTAGGGGATGCATTGTTCATAAAGGCAGAGAAATTAGTGAATAATTGATTTAGGAAGATGAAGAATTTATAAGTAGGGAGCGCGGAGGAGGGGGCTGGTCAGATGGAGGGGGGAGCTGTAGTTTAGGAAGGTATCTATATGAACAACAGGCAGGCACCAGTTAAAACTCTGGCTAGGAGGCATACAGCAAAGTTCATACAGCGAAAAGAAGCAGGGAGCCAATCGGGAGCCCAGATTTGCCAGCGCCGTCCAATCAGACGCTGAAGGCAACAGTGGGGAGAGAGTGTGGCAAGCTGCAAGGAAGTTCATACCTGCAGAGCTGGAGGGTGAACTGGAGATGCAGGGACTGTGGCTAAGCTACACCGCATGCCTAGGTGCTGTTCCTTGGCAGGCCGGAGTGCCCTGGTCAGGGGATGCGTCCTAGGAAGAAATGAGAGAGAGGAGAAATAGGATGAAATTAAAAAGGCAATCAGAGGGTGTGGCAGTCAGTGAGTGTATACAGGAAGACAGCAGGAGCAAATTAAGTGACAAAAGGAGGGCAATAAACAGAAAGGGGATGGCTCTGAGAAGCCAAGCGAGAGGCTTTGAGTTACTCTGGAGAGAGAGGTATGGGGAACAAGAGAGTAGAAGGTAGAGGAAAAAACATATAAACTGCAGTTTAACTTAACTTTTCCAAACTGAACTGTAATTACTTGCATTAAACAGTCTAATAAATACAGTTCAAATGACTACATGCAGTTCCAGTAAATTACACTCAATAGACATAGGCAGAGAGGACAAAGCTGTTATGGTTTGAAAAATGTGTGCCCACTAGTTAAAACTCTGGCTAGGAGGCATACAGCAGAGTTCAACAGTGAAAAGAAGTAGGGAGCCACTTAGAAGCCTGGATTCACCATCGCTGTCCAATCAGGAGCTGGAGGTAACACCGGGGAGAGAGTGTGGTAAGCCGCAAGGAAGTTTGTACCTGAAGAGCTGGAGGGTGAACTGGAGACACAGGGACTGTGACAAAGCTACGACATGTCCTTAGGTGCTGTTCCTTGGCAGGCCGGAGTGCCCTGGTCAGGGGTCGCCTCCTGCAGAGTTGGATGGTGAACTGGAGATGCAGGGACTGCGGCGAAGTTATGCTGCACCCCTAGGTGCTGTTCCTCGGCAGGCCAGAGTGCCCTGGTCAGGGGATGCCTCCTGCAGAGCTGGAGGGTGAACTGGAGATGCAGGGACTGCAGTGAAGCTACACCGCGTTCCTAGGTGTTGTTCCTTGGCAGGCTGGAGTGCTCTAGTCAGAGGACGCCCCCTGCAGAGCTGGAGGGTGAACTGGAGATGCAGGACTGCGGCAAAGCTACACCACATCCCTAGGTGCTGTTCCTTGGCAGGCCGGAGTGCCCTGGTCAGTGGACGCCTCCTAGGAAGAAATGAATCTACAACACATTCATTCAAATACCTTCAGACTATCAAAAAGTTGCACAAGCATAGCTCCTCGCTAAGTTGTGGAAGCCCATTGAATTCAAAGGCTATGTCTGCAGTTCAGTGGGTGAGAGCAACCATCTACCCCCTATGCCTGAGCTATTTAAGTTAGTTCCTTCCAGGCTCACTCAGAAGCACCGTTTCTTTGCCCCACCATCCTCTCCTCCTCCTCCTCCTCCTCCTCCAGTGGCACGCCTTTCTCATTGAGGCTTCTTCCTAAGGTACCTTTAGCCTAAAGGATTCTTTCCCGTGGCACCTCTAGGGGTGGAACCATCCTTGAAGGTTCTTTGCTTTCATGGTACCCCGACAGGGTGGTAGTTCCCCATGGAACAGAGTGTGAACAACCAAAGTATTCATCTATGACAATCTGCAACTCATTCAAATACCTCAGACTTCAAGAAAGTTGCACACGCATAACTCCAATCTAAATTGTGCATGCCCATTGAAATATATTGATTACAAAATAAAAACATGGTCAACAACGAGTAGTTAAATAATCATAGAACAAAAAGGGTACCGACTAGGAATACAAAAAAGAAACAAAGGACACCCACCTAGTAAAACAACAAAAGAAAATGTGCACCCGACGGGTAAACAAAAAAAAAGAAAACAAGGGCACATGCCCGGTAACACAACAAAAATTCCGGAAGCTGCAAGCTGTGGTGGTGGTGGTGGTGGTTGTTGTTGCTGTTGCTGCGGTGGCTGCTGCAGCTGGAAGCTAATCTCAGCTGGTAGAGCCATGATGTCACTCGTATTCTCCTCCACTATCTGGCCAACATGCAGAGGAGTCTGACCTGCCTCTGCAGCAGATCATCCCTGTCCTCCTAATCCACCATATCATCCCACCCTCCTGCGGCACTCTGGGTACCTATGTGTAACCCCCAGGGGGCGCTACCCTTAGGGCTACTACCCCTGCCTGCCTCCACAGAGATCGGGTGAGGGGCCCAGATCGGTTGGCGGGTGCCTCCACCCAGAGGTCGGGGTTAATACTGTCGAGATTGCCTCGGTCACAGCCCTCTGGGTTACTGCAACCCCCCTTTTTCCCCGCTAGTGGCTCACACTGGGTACCAACAAGGTTTTCACCAATACACTTACCCCCGGTAGTATCTCTCTCAGCTCACTCCAGGGACCCCTGTAAAATAAGATACAGTTATATCACAGTCACATACAGCAGTTCAACAGGGATGCACAAACCAGCCAGGTGTAGTTGCAACACACAAATCGGTTTATTAAGGGGGGATAACAAGGATGGGGAGAATCAGGCTAATTGGTTTATCATTATACTTAACTACCTAGAGCTTGTGCGTAGGCCTATCCTCTCAGTAGTCACTGGCCCCGGTACCCAAGCCCTAATGGCTAGTCCAACGTGGCAGCGGGTCGGGCCCTTAACACAGATAGACGCTGCAATCCTGAGCAAGTCAGCAGGGAAAGAAAGTTCGTTTAGGCAGTCAAAGTAAGCAGCAATACGATTGGCAAACCACTGATTGCACACTTAACAGGAGCTACCCTGATTTAGTACTCACAACCTCCAGCCAATCCCGGTTCTTCCAACACTAGCAGGGCTGAGCCTGACCTTCACAAGTCTCTGTACACATTTATATGGTTATCTCAATCCAGGCAGAATCCCTCACTGGCGGCAGGATTAACTTGAACTCACAAGTCTCTTTACACATTTATATGGTTATCGCAATCCAGGCAGAATCCCTCACTGGCAGCAGGATTAACTGGAGCTCACAAGCCTCATAGTACACTTATATGGTAAACAGCAACAGGCAAAAGTCCTTTAATTGCAGCAGGACTAACTTGAGCTACTCACACATTTATATGGTAAACAGCAATAGCAGAGGGGTACCACACCAGGCAGCTCCTCCCAGGCTCTTCAGCTTTCACAGTCACTCCAGCTCTGCAATGGCAGCTTTTTACTCCTCCCACGGACCGGCGCAATTCAGCAATGTTCTCAGTCCTATACAGGTCGAGCCTGGTGGGTAGCTGTACAGAGCATAGCCTCCTCTGACCGCCCACCGGCCAGTTCAAGCGAACTCCTCGCCGGAAAAAGTCGGCGCCAGGCCTTCCGCACGCTTCCTGCGGAACACTTCCCAGCGCAGAAGCACACAGCTCCTCACTCCTCACTAGCCCAACGATTCTGAAACTGGCAACACCCAGCACTCCTCTTAGTTCGGGCATGACCTGTTGTCATTGGCTGGCCGAACCTGCCAGTCACTTCTCACGGCTCCCATTAGTGCAGAACGAGCGCCATAGTCCATAATGCCTTGTTCCCTCTAAACAGCTCCTCTATTGGTCAGTCAACTCTGTGGGATTCCAAAGTACTGATTGGTCCAATTTCACAGTTCGGGACCAAAATGGAGGAGGCAATTCAACTCTCTGTGCTGCAAAGCAAAGCAGGTTAGAACAACTACGTTATCATTATCTTTACAACTGATTTTAAACAACCACCTACATCCTTTATTAGGGCTCCCCCTGCACTATTAGCGATGGCAGAAGGGAGCACTACTCAGCAGTCCAGGCGGGAGTCGAGCATGACAACACTCAAACCCCCTCCCATTTTAACTAATCCCAACTGCAACAGGCAGCCCTTACAGGGACAGTATACAGAGGCCTTAAAAAACACTCAATGGACCCCCATTCCGGCGGCTTTATGCCGACTACCAACCAGGCATAGGGCACATTAGGAACCCCCATTTGCAAGGGGGTTACATATGGAAAGAAATACACTGAAGTCAGCCAGCAGTGCACAGAGAATGAGAGACACAGGAATGGCATACATGCATAACAGAAGTACAACCAGATGACACATGGGGCACCATGCCACACATGGGTGGAGAGAATCAAACATTCACAATGGAATGTGCATGACATACAAGAGACAATATTGTGTATCCAAACAGTAGAGAACTGCACACATAATGAGTGTGCTGTTCTGCAATGGAGCATGACCAAACCATGCAAGGGACACATGACACTGGCAAGCATGCCAAATGTGGAAACGCAGCACATGCACCACCAGCACCAAGCCAGAGCCCAGTAAGTGGTGTAATGGCCCAAGTGGCTAACAGTTGCACCCATACACCCTGTGCCCTGCAAACCAGGCATGTAAAACACAGGCCAACACAGGTGTACAGGCCAACAGACATCCAAGAGTTAGATGGTTGGCAGTAGGGGCAGGGCCCAGACACACACACACACACACACACACACACACACACACACACTGCACCATCATGCAGCACTGTGTGCAGCATGCAGGGCAACACGCAAGTGCAGTAGTGTTGTACATGAGTCGGCACCTTACACACCATACTGTGGGCAGCACAACAACAGTGCGAGATGCAGAGCTGCATAGAGGCACCCCTGTCCCAGCAGATGCTGGTCCCACCATAGGTACAGGGTGTCCCCTCATACACAGCCAGTGCAGGACACTGGCCCTGCAAAGACCCAGTTGTGTCATAATGTATGCATGTCTCTGCCCATGTACTGTGGAATCATCATACTCTGTCCATCACTGTGTTGGTTAAACACTACCGAATATGCAACGCAATGTTGATCACATATGGTAAAGTGCATTCAAGGCCCAAAAATTCCACCCTTGCCATTGACCCCATTCCACATAAAGCTGGCTCTTTTGAGATGCAGTGGCATGACATCCAGTGCATATAGCACCGGAGATGGCACTGACGTTGGCAGACTGCCATGGGTGCTGTATAACACAAACAGCATGTCACAGGGGTGTACAGGTACAACAGTGGACCTTGCCTACATCTGCCATGCACATACGCATACCTAGACCATGTGACACAACATGCCTGACTGAAAATGACAGGTGTACCACTCGGGGCTATGAATATTACCACCAACGCCCTAGTGTACCAGATCAGCAGCACAGGAGATGTGCCTGTGCATGCCAAGGCACAGTATACACACACACACACACACACACACACACACACACACACAGTCACACTGACATGCACAACAGTAGACTGCACAGATCCTGACACACAACAGTGCCAGGATAATGTCCCAAAGACCGGGTGCGTGACCCCAACCACAACTGCACAGGTGATGCCCCCATAGGCATGCACACAGTCTGGTGAGACACACATGGACATCTGGCTTCAACCGCAGAAGAATGCAGCATAGCATAGACGTGCAGCCCAGACAGTGAAACACACAATGCAGGGTACCTATGTGGATGTCTGTCTGCAGACCACCCTTCTGCAGGTTGGCCATGCCAGGCCCTGTCATGACCTGGGGTCTCGTCTCTCCACCACTGGTCCTGGTGGTCCAGTGCTGCTCCCTGCCTCTACTGGGACCTGGTGTCTGTGGAGGAGGAGGACAATACGGCACAGTACCATAAACTGTAAAGAGTACACACACCTATATACCGGTACTGTGCACCAGCAGCCACATGTGCATGGCGGGGATGGATAGGACTGTGCAGGGCCACGTCTCACGGTTGTGCACAGCTGTGGTACCCCATATAGACATGTGTTCCATGTTCCATGCAAAGCCATAACACTACATACCACTGTTGTAGCTATAGCCTAACACCCTGTATGCAATGCCCGTGAAGGGCCCCTATCCAGCCATCCTCACCACCCCGTCCAACATAACCATACATGTCAGCTAGAGGCCATGTACAACTCATAGTATGTAGTAGGATGCATGTACTGTATATCCAGGTCACATGCAACAGGGTCACAAGAAGCATACCTGTGTAACAGTAGGGGAGGACATTGTACCGTAGGTGTAGCCCAACACACTGGCAGGACTAAGAGGGGCACATTCAGTGCAGTATAGTAGTGTACCATTCATTACATGGCATATGCGTACTGACACCCATGCTACATAACATGGACAGTGGCCTCTACAAAGTGATGTTTGGTACACCTGCCACCATAGCTATGTGTAGACTACATGTCACATGACATAAACATCCCACTCTGACACCGCACCCATGTCACTGTGTTAGCACACACTCTTGGTTCCTTGGCTGCTGATTGCTCTGCGATCCGCAGTGTATCTTGTATTGTACAGGCCAATGGAGACATTCATTAGGGCACTGGTCTCTTATACCTGCATTGGATATATAGGGTATACAGCTGGACTGGTCCAGTAGGACAGAGTGGACACAACAGGGTCACACAGGTACAGTGCACAGTCCCTCAGAGACAGTAACCCAGAAGAACAATATCGTGGAAGCAGTTCCACACTGAAGAAAAAACAGCAGCAATATATACAGCCAGATGTACTTAGCTGGCTGTGGCACAGTGCCACAATGCCACTGTCCCCCATAGCCCTCAGCTGCTGCAGACACCTTGACTCCCTCCTTGACAGGTCACTGAACATGTTCTTGCATTGGTTTCCTCATACAGACCATTTTGGTGCGTTGTGCCAGGTACCTACCCACAGAGACCCAGATCTCTCATCTGGGCCTGTCCACTGCCTCTGCCCCTCTCTTAGGAGCTGGTCCTCTCTGGCTACCACCGGGTCCACCAAGTTGGTCAGCTCTGTGGCCAAGCACCTGGTATTCTGCTGCCATACAACCCTTCTCTTTCTGTCTGCCATGCTGTGTATATCCCTTGTCCCAGCCCTCACACCCAGCCAGTAACAAGTCCTTGGCTCTATGGGTGTGGTCTGCCAGTTGTGCAACATGTTTCCACTTTAGCACTGTGCTAACGTTGATTAGTGGAGAGTTATGCGAGTTTCTGGTTGGGGGGATGGCCCATCCGCAAGTTGCCGGAACTGAGTCACACTTGCATGTGGTGCACATGCGCTATACTGCGCTGCAGATGCTCAATGCCATAGCGCAGCATCATAGCACCCATGCTGGCATTGCATCATGATGTCACTCCTGAAGTGTGATGTCATACCTGCACCACATGGGGATGTAGCACTAGTGCAGTTTCCACACTAGCACTAATACGATAGTGCTTGGGGCAAACTTGCAGTATTCAAACATTTATGCAAATGAGCTAATTTCACGGTCAGAGGGCAAACTCCTCATTTGCATGTTATTACTGGAATATATTCATTCATTTGCATGCCTAAATGCATGTGGAGCATACAAAATGAGCAAAGGACAGCACACAGATCCCACAGAGGTAATACAGGTGGCTAGAGGTAAGTGTATTATGGAATGGCCTACCATAGGGACATGGGTGATCATAGCACGGGACTTAATAAACTCTTATCTGGGTACAATTTAACCTATTACTACAACTAATGTATAAGAGCGTCTATGGGCCTTATGGCCTCCTTGCTCTTCTCCTACCTTAGTAAGCACCTTAGTAAGCACTGTGTTCATGCTGTATTAGCACTTGACTGTTGCTGTAGCTGCACATGGCCAAAGGCAGCAGCTAGCTGTGTGTTGGACCTAGCCATACAGGAAAAAGTACATGTCCTGGTCAGGGGACACGGGGGCCTGCCTGCCAGCCACTGCACCTTTGGTCTGTGTTCTGCTGTGTGTATACAATGCTAAGTGTACTCTGTCATCCCCTTCCCAACAGGCAGCATGATGGAAGAGGAAAGAATATGCAAGCACAATTTTGGAGGAAGAGGTGTTGATCCTGGCCTGAGCCAATGTGACCAATGAGGACCTGGTCAGCAGACGGAGTGGGACCAGGGCCAAGGTCCGTCAGGCCTGGGAAAACATAAGAGGCCATAAACACAGTAGGAGGAAGAGGCTGGACATGGGAGAAGGGGAAAAAAAGGGCAACAGACCTCAAGAGGTCCACAGAGGAGGTGTTAGCCAGGGCCCCGGCAAACCTTCTGGCCACAGGTGGTGGACCCAGTACCACAGTGGCCCTAACCCCTGAGCAAGAGGTGATGGCTGGAGCCATGCACTAAACTGAGTTCACCAGCATCCCAGGAGGTGGCTATGAAAACGAGGTCGGACCATCACAGCCTTATGAGTGATCATATCAGCCCCATCACATTGAGCTTGTGTGTGCACATGCACCTGTGATGTTGCGGTTTTCATGCCTGTAAAGGGGGCCATCGTGATGTGGTCCACAGCCGGACAAGCAAAGTGTGCAAGCACAGGATGTAGTTCACAGATCTGTGTTGTAAGTACACATCCTACCATAGACCTATGCATGCATCCTGTATGGGCCGCGGTACACCATGCCATGGGACATCACTGTTGCATGCCCTATCTGTAATGGTGTACCTGTTCTGAAGGGTTTAATTGGCACAGCAGGATGTCTTGCTGTTTCCATGTGTTCTCCACCCTTGTCTGTTGGTTTTCTTGTCACCTTCTACCTTCTACAACTGCTTGCATTTCCCATCTTTTATATAATTAAATAGAGTATTTGTGGCACTGTAGGTATACTTAGGAGACACACATAGGGCTAATGTATCATCACATTTACATGGAATATTCACATATGTGTGTGTGCACCCTGGGCCCTCCTCTATTGAATTCTCTGGTTGGCCTCCTTATCGACATTGTAGTTGGGCCACCCCTACCCTGGCTAGACCCTGACTGTTGGATGTTTTGCACAATGGATGTAAACTGCATAGTGGTATCCATTTATCCTGGTGGTGTGGCCATCTGTGGTGTACTCATCTACCTTGCCACATGTTTGTCATCTCCTGTGTGATCCCCCATAATTGGGCGTGTGTGGTGTTTATAACACTGTGAGTGTATGGGCGCTGCACTGCATGGGCAGCATGGGTGGTGATACACACTGGGTCTACATGCTGACATGGTCAGCACATAGGTGTACATTACTCTGCTATACCTTTCTCTCCTCTCCTCTCCACAGCCCAGTTATGGAGGTGGACACAGTTGCTGAGGATGCCCCAGGCCTATCATGCAAGCTTCTACCCCTGAGGTCCACAGATGCTGGGGTGCACACAGATATGGACAGCAAGGAGGATAATGACAAGACCATTGTGGAGGAGTGGAGGAGAGAGGGATCCAGTTCAGACCAATAGGTGTTGCCTGCCCCTGCTGGCACCCCTACTGATGGGGCCCAGCCACCCCCCCCGGCATGGCCATCACCCTGCCTCCCCCAGCCACTGCTCTTGGCACAGCCACTGCTTTGTCACCCCAGTACCCTGCCCCCCCAGCATAGCCACCACCCTGCCTCCCCCGGACCCTACCCCTGGCACGGACACTGCTCTGCCTCTTCAGGTCATCCCCATAGAACCAGCTACCTCTGGGTCACCCCAAACCCAGGAAGCCTATGCAGCACCAACCACAGTACAACCATGGCCCACACAATGGGAAAGAGTGCAGACTGACCCTGTCGCACTGGACAGTCCACAACAGCAACAGGTGGTGGCCAACAGGCAGCATGGCAGTCCACCATGGGGGCACAGGAGGGCATGCATGCTGAATAGGGACATATACCCTGCATGCTGCAGGATAGCGAGCAGTATGCAGAGGCTTGCCGTGTGAAACACATGGCAGCCTTGGGTGGACTGCAGCAGTCCCTGTCTGCCAACATGGATGCCAGCTTCAATAACTGGAGCAGTCCTTCGTGGTGGCATGGGTGGGTTGCCTGTCACCATGCTGGAGGCAGCAGCCATGGTCTATGGCACCATGGGTGGTGGCTGCAGCACTGGCCGTTCTAGTGGTGGAGTGTCACCCCACGGCAGACTACTTGGCATCACACAATCCCCACAGTGCAGGCTACCAGACACCCAGTACACCACACTAGCTGACACATGGTGGCATGATGCCGCCCACCCCTGGCCATGGCATGCTCTTCGGCAGGGTCAGTACCTAATGAGGCTGCGGGCAGCTAACACAGTCCCCACACCCATCCCCCAATGAGTGCACATTGACCCCCTGCTAAAATACTGGATACAACGTTTGCACAATGTCCCTGTCTGTGGTGGTGGTATGGGGCACACCTAGGGTGCCTATTTCTCCCCATCACAAATGTACCTCTTCATGCCCCCTCAAAATAACCATGTTCCTCCCCTTGCCTGGATGGCATCTTCTTTGTTTTCATCTCCTTTCAAAACCTCCCTGCCTGAATGGCATATTTTTTATTTCAGCCCTCTTCCCCCTGGCTGGGTGTTGTATTGTTTATTTCAGCCCCCTCCCCCCTCACCTGGAAGTCTTGTTATTTGTGTTTATCCCTGTTTTTTCCTGCACATTATTTGACAAAATTATTGTCTCCTGTGTGGTCTGATCTCACTGTCTGGGTCTGAAGAGGTTTGTGATGAGGCAAACTCTATACTCACATGCCCTTCTGTCCATCCTGGGTCACACCTGTCATATATATGAACATATAAATGTGTAAACAGATAAAGGCCTTACAGTCTACCTAGTCTGCTTGAATGTAGATGTACCACTGCTTTTACAGCGGGAACTGCCCTCCTCCCCATACCCCCCTTGACCCCTGTCAAATACCCCCTCCCCCCATCTGCAGCTTTCCCTCTCACTCTATACCAACCTCTCTTGAAGCTGTTCACTGTCTTAGGGATATTTATTTATTTAAAATTGGTGACCGGGAAAGGCACACTGGGCCGAGACTTGTTTTCAGGTGCCACCCGGGTACAAAGTGTACAATGTGGAAGGCAGAGAAGTACAAAGAAAAATATCAAGTTACAGACGAATAGTACAGTATAAGGACATTTCATAGCATTAGGCAGTAAGTTTACAAATTTTGTTGGAACAGCCGATGGGGAAACATTGTGACATCACATTTCTAAACCATCGTTTATGCAGTATATTACAAGTGCATGTATAGACATATTTACAGTAGTGGTTTGTCCAGAGTGTGCACTAGCAAAGAGAGTGCGGTGGGGGGGTGGGGGTGGTTAAGCAGTTTGAGCTGGCATGTGGGTAACAGTTTACCTGGAGTGGCAACTGAGGGTAATACTAGGCCCGAGTAAAGTGGGGTCAGATGCGTAGCTTTGGCAGGGAGTGGGAGGGAGAAGCCTGAGTAGCTGTTTAAAGGCTGATAGGGAAGGGGCCTGGTGGAGGCTGGGTGGGAGGTTGTTCCAAAGGAGTGGGAGCCGGTAGGAAAAGGCAGCTTGCCCAGAGGCAGAGAGGGGGCGTGAGAGGTGGAAGGTACATGAGTGTCTATGGCGGAGTGAGTAGCCTGGGGATATGGCTTGAGAGAGGCTGGGGGAGAGGTAGAGGAGAAGGGAGCCAAGCCAATATTTAGCTATGAGGGAAGCGCTGTGGGTGGTCTGCCTATGCGAGAGTGGCGTCAGGGATAGAGTGGAGTATAGGAGGCAGTGATGAGTGAGTGGGGGGAGGCAGTGGTGAATCGAATGAAGGAGTTGAGCAGGATGTCGAGTTTTGAAAGGGAGGAGGTAGGGGCTGTGCCATAAATGACGTCCGCATAGTCCAGCACTGGTAGGATGGTTTTGCATACTAGTTCACACCAAGTGGGAAGGGGAAGGCTGGCTTTGTGGTGATAGAGGATGGCGAGTTTGGGCCGGAGTTTGGTACAGATGGCATCGACATGGGTGGAGAAGTTGAGGTTGGTATCCAGCCAGACTCCCAGGTACTTAAAGATGGGTACCGACTCGAGGGGAACTTTGTCCAAGGTGGGGATTGGAGGTGGGGCATGTAGGGAGGCGAGTTTTTGTCTGGTGCCGAATACCATAGAGACTTTTTTTTGCATTAAGTTTTAGCTGTTTTTTCAGGAGCCAGGCTTGTACTCGGTTAAAATCGCTTTGGAGATTTGGGTGTACACTATCATGAGAGGGGTCTGAGGTGTAGATAATGGTGTCATCAGCATACAGGTGCACATTTATAGAGAGACAGGCAGAGGGGAGATCGTTTATGAATAGGGAGAAGAAGATGGGGCCAAGGATGGAGCCTTGGGGGACACCTGAGAGGATGGGTAGAGGGGTGAAGAGGGTGTCGCCCATTTGTACTTGCTGCTTCCTATTCTGGAGGTAGGAGTGGAACCAGTTTATGGCAGGTTGGGCAAGACCGAAGGAGCTTAATTTGTGAAGCAGTAGAGGGTGGGAGACTGAATCAAAGGCTTTTACCAGGTCAATGAAAATGGCGGTAGTGGTTTGCCCATTATCCATTGCAGACAGAATGGTGTTTGTTACACGTAATAAGGTGGTGGTAGTAGAATGAGATTTTCTGAAGCCTGATTGAAAGGGAGAGAGGGAGCTGTTTGTTGAGAGGAAAGGGGATAATTTGGATAGCATGAGGGATTCTTGGATTTTGGTGAGGGAAGGGAGGAGTGAGATGGGTCTGTAATTTCCTGGAAGGGAGGGGTCGCCACCTTTATGGAGAGGAAGGATTTTGGCGAGTTTCCAAGCGGAGGGAACCGTAGCTGTGGTGAGTGAGAGGTTTAGTATATGTGTTAGAGGTGCGACTATGGCCGAGGCGGAGATGCAGAGTAGCCTATGATGCAAGCCATCTGGGCTGGTTTTGAACTGGTTTAGGGAGGTGAGAGTGGTGTAGACTTCCAGGGGTGTGAATGGTGGAAAGTGAACGCCGTGGTGTGTGGGGGGGGGGGGATTTCTGGAGGTGGTTGGAGGAGGGGGTGAGTCAGGCAGGGCAGAGGAGATGAAGAAAGAGTTGAAAAGTTCGGATACAAAGGCAGGATCAGAGACCATTTTGCCATCAATGTTGAGGCTTGGACTGGCTTGCTTGGCAGGTGGGTCGATGGGAGAGTTAATCACCTTACAGAAGGATGCCGGGGAGGCTTGGTGAAGGGTAAGCTGAGCCTTGAATTATATGGGCCTTAGATTGTTGAGTTGCTTTGGTGCAGTTGTTCCTGAGAGTTTTGTAGGACAGGAGGTCACAGAAGGCAAGGGAGGTTTTGTATCACCTCCAGGCCTTGTCTCTGGTGCAACACAAGGTGATGAAGTCGGCTGTGATCCAGGGATGGTGGTATTTTTTAACTCTGGCTTACCTGAGAGGATCGTGGTGGTCCCATGTACTTAGGAAAATATTGCAGAAGTGGAAAAGGGCAGTGTCAACGTCATAAGATGCAAAGACTGGGAGCCAGTCCGCATCTGACAGGTCGCATTGTAGGGAGGATTCATCAAGGAGATGTAGGGGACGAGTTACAATGAATTTGGGTGAATGGATTTTATGGATACAGTAGGTAATGCAGTGGTCACTAAGAGCATTGGAAAGGATGCCTGAGGCGGTGATCCTGTGGGGGTGGGTGGTTAAAATCCAGTCTAGAAGGGTGTGTTTTTGCGATCGGTGGTTTAGTCGGGTGGGTTCCTGGATTAGCTGGGAGAGATTTAGGGCTTCGATCCTCAGGGCTGCTGGTTTGGTGGACATCTCCTCCTCCAGGGACTCATTCCACTTAACCACCACCTTCTCAGTGAAAAAGTGCTTCCTCATCTCCCTTCTGAACCTGTCAAGCTGCTCCTGCTTCCCCTGGTCTGACAGTTCTGCATCCTCTGCATTGTTTCCTTCTGGGGCTGGCAAGCATACCCTACAGTTGAGTGCCATGTTTTGTAGTATGTAACAGACAAGAAATATAGCACCGGCCATCTGAGGGGTGTACTGCAGGGCGCCGTCAGAATGGTTAAGGCACCGGAACCACATCTTGAGCATGGCAAAAACCTGCTCGATGACACTGCATGTAGCAGTGAGTGCCATGTTGTACCTACCCTCTGCAATGGGTGCGGGGTGTAGGACAGGTGTCAATAGCCAGGGACGCAGGGGCTATGCACTGTCCCACGTATAGGTAAAGGTCATTGAATACTGACATCATTGGCTGCTGGGGGGAGGCCTTGCACGTATACTCACCTATTAGGTACCCACTAGGTATATCCCCACCTTCAACCCTCTGGCACAGGATGGAACTGTGCCAGCATTGTGGACACTAACAGAGTACCCTGCCAGGACACTGCTGATGCACCCTGTTGCATTGTACACCACCTGGCAGTTGATGGAGTGGAAGCCCTTTCTATTCACATAGGCCTCCACCCTGTTACCTGTGGGTGCCCAGACGGCATCATGGGTGCAATCAGTGGCACTCAGAATGACCGGTAGGTGCACAATTCAGTACAATTTCTGCATGGCTGCTGTTCGCTTTGCTGGTGTGGTGGGGAATATGATGAACTTCCCAGCAATGGACAGCAGGGCATCTAGGAACTATCCCAAAAGGTGTGAGATGACAGTCTGTGATATGAGTAGTGTCACCCACTGGTATCTGGAAAGTTTGGGTGGTAAGGAAACACAGTGCTGCTGTCAGTTTGAGCTCTGTGGACATTGCACGGCTGCAGTGGGTATCTCCGGAGCAGCTCATGCAGCAGCTCACACAGCTGCGTGAGCATTGGCCTGCTGAGACTGTACCAGCCCATGAGTTGTTCATCAGTGAAGACTTCGAATGTCACTCATTTACTGTACTGTCTGTTTGCACTATAGCACCTCCGAGGCCTGCGTTGGGACCTGGGGGGGGGGGGCATTGACCCGCTCCATGTCCTGCATGACTGCCTGCTTCAGGCACACAGCATGTGCCATTTTGTTCCTAGTTTGGGTGTGTGTGCTGCAGTACCTCTCCCCGCCTCTGGGGGTTGCCTCGGGTTAAGGCCTGCTTTTTATAATCCTTATTTTCCTCTGAGCTATGTTGCTTTAAGTAAGCATTAAGCCACAACGGAGGTGGCATCTAATGGGGAACTAATGCATGGTTGGGAGTGCCTACAACAGCCCAACAATGCATTAATTCCCCATTAGATGCCACCTTCAGAGTGGCTTAATGCTCTTGTAACATGGTGTTCAGCACAGTATCGTTACTATAACTGTTATTTTGATACTCTGAAGAAGAGAATACAGACATATTTTTCCCTGCTGTGATATCTTTACTGCACTTTCTCAAAATTATACACACTGTGATTAATATCGTAATGTTGTGAAAACAATAGGAAAGATGGCTATAGACAAAGTGTTTCCGAACATTTTTTTGTGACAACTTAGCAAATCTGCGCGGCTATTATTCTGATAGCCTGCATTGGAGGTCTAAGATATGCTGATTTCTCGTTCGCCCTGTCTGTGACTGAACCTATTTTGCATATTGCATATTGGACACTAGCACAAAAGCAGTTTAAACAAAAAAGTAATATAGGCATGTTATATTACTTTTTTGTTTAAACAGCTTTTGTGCTATTGCACATATTTTATAATTACTATGTAACTCCCACTACGCGCTCCCCCAGGTCATACCGGGAGGTAGCCGGCCCAGTGGCGCTTAGACGCCACACTCATTGCTCACACCGGGCGACCCGGTTCGGGAAACCAGCCTGACCGCTGGGGGTCGGCAGAGGAGGGAAGGATTGAGCATCTGAGGACAGCTCTCCTTCCTTGGGGGCAGGAACGATGCCCAGCACCGCTGCTACCTCTGGGTGGAGACCGGAGGTACCACAATGCTAGAGGGCCAGAAAAGAGGGTTGTAGAACTCGGCAAGGCGTTCCCTGGAGTCATTCGTGTTGGGGCTCCGTCGGGGGAGGGAGAGGGAGTACTAAGAGGGGGGGGGGACCTCCGTAGCTGATAGGCGATGGCGTCTTCCCTTGCAATCCACACTCCCGTAGTCTGGCTTGGTCCTCTCCGCTTCCTCTGCCCTCTCCGGCCCGGTTAGCTCAATACAGGAAGGAGGAGTGCCCTGGGCATGGGCGACCCTTCCCCAGAGGGCAGACCCAGGGGATGCCTGGTGCCGGAGAGTAGCGGAGGAAGGACACAGTGCCACACACGGAGGTAGAGATGGCAGAAAGGAAGGTCGTCGGAGAGAGTTCAGCTGAGGGGGATGAAAAATAGAGTTCGAAAAAAAAAAAAAAGGTCATACCGGGAGATGAGCAACTTGTTCAGTATACCTTACCTTGTGAAACTTTTCAATAAATAAATAAATATTGTCTGACCTTCTGTTTCTGTGTTCCACGTAGGTCCGATGTTGTTCCCTGTGCTGTTTGATAGCTCCCTTTCCATTGCACGTTTCTCTATTCTTTAACTCACTTTGTACTACTTGAGTTGTGCGGACTCGCTTTACCACACCAATATTTAGACTTTTACTTGCTATGTACCGTGAGGGACTACAAATTACTGCGGGAACACATTTCCGCTTGCAGTCCCTGTTGGGAAGCCTTTCCCTATGGGACTGCTTTACCGGTTGCTCCTGTGTGGTGCTCCATGTGACTGCTACCTATACCTGCGGATTTCTGACCATTGTTGGTGACTGATGCAGGTGATAATATTTCTCTGCATGTTACTGCTCCCCCAATCACGCCTCCCACTGTTTGTACATTAATCTTTTCCCTGGCTCGACTTTCCATTTTCCACTGACAGTCACGGGCATTTGGGTGGGTGGGCAAGACAGACAGGTACCACTCACACACGACAGTATGAGATCTCCTTCTACAGTGCTTTTTGCTGTGTGTGGGTTAGTATGGTACTTCAATTTGGGGATGGCATTAGTGCTAAATTAATGCCGTCTCCAAACTACACCATCTGATCATTTTTCTCCAATCACTAGTCTTCATTTACTGTTACACATCTTTGCCATGTTACAAATGCCACTATCTCAGTGCTAAACCTTTGAATATTGCACTGCACAGTGTATGCACATCACCAGCCCCTGTTCAGATGTTGCATTCATTAATTTTGTTCTCTGTCACTGTCGCTAACAACATGAGCAGTGCTAGCGGCTGAATATGGCAAACATGCTCAAAACACATGCAGCATTAGTGCAATTTGTTTACACCAGTCGCAAACCTTTCGAATGTGGGGCCCACTGTATATAGTTAGTTTATTGTTATTAGAGTGACATGAGATGCAGCAAAGCTTAAAAGTGGAGCACATAGCTTTCTGACTTACTAAAATAATAATCATGTTTATAAGACTGGACAGCACTTCACACAAGAGAAACATCAACACATCTTTTTAAACTGAGCTCACATGGGAAAGGGCGTGTGTGTTTTTTTTCATTCCTGATGCCTCAATTGTAGTTTGGTGTAATGGTGCCAGATCAGATCTCTGCACTGCCTTGGTCTTTTACTTTCATTCAAACTTGCCCTCCTGACTCCCCCATGTTTACTGTCTGCCTGATCTGCATGTGTGTGTGTGTGTTTAGCCAAACTCCAGCTGTGACAGAGAAGAATGCCTGACTGTTCCTGCTAAGCGGGGGCATTCCTTCAGGATTACCCGTAACAGCTGGTGAGGCAGTATCTCATAAATAAAGCAAGTGTTTGCCCTGGAGAAATACATACACATCTGATCTAATTGGGTTAACTAGAGTTTGCACGGGGGCGTCATTCCCTCAAAGGCAAATCCATGCTTCAGCAGGGCAGGGTCAGTTCTGTTGTATTGTGTTGTCTCCCAAATGTAAAAACAGACTGAATCAAGAGGCCCTACTACTGAGAAAGAAGAGTAGCCACATGCAGCCCCAATGTATGCACCCCGGACCTTGCTAGATTTAGAAAAAAGACTGGATGGCTCAGTGGACTGGTAGCAGGTTAAGAAGTCTTTCACCTAGGGCTGCCCCAATAGCCCGGCGGAAGAGCATTTTGCTTCAGTGCCGATGACCACAGTTCAGGAGCAAGCTTGGGGAGCTGGAATCAGAGCGGACCAGGGCTGGGGAGTGCTGCAGGAGCAGTAAGCACCAGCCCAGGGAAAGAGACATCTGACATCCAGTGCTGCAGTGGTCCTTCCTCGTAGGGCTGGGGAGTTTGCTTCTCCATGACAGGTGGCCTACATCCAGAGTGCACCGTGGTGGCTGAGGCTGTTATATGGCTAGACTGATGCCAGTGAGGTGGGAAGAATTACAGCATGGGGGTGTAAATACAGTACAGTATATAAATGTTTATGATGTGTGTAAGAAAAATTAAGTGTTCTAATTGGTCTGAACACCAGGATAGCCATGTACTTATGTGCCCCTACTCACCTGCCTGCACTTCCTTCAAGCTTGCAGCCTTTGTACCTGTTCAGAAAAGTATCAGTACACCACCAAGTGCAGACCTGCAGCAGCCGATTCTCCTCAGCACTGCAGTGCTACTCGTCTTAAAAAGCCCTGTGCCATTGCCCCAAGACTGCATGTATAAGTCTTTTATGTAGTTTTGTTAATTACTTGGTTCACTTGGGAGTTGTGCTATCATGGGAGCCAGCAGTGTCGGGGACATCAAGAGAGCTGCGCTAGCCGCGTTGTCAGGAACAGCAACTTTTTTAAAATTTTACTCATGGCTCCCCATGCAGATGTCTTTTAACTTAATAACTTCTGTAAGAAAAATAACTTGGTTTGATTTTTATGTTTGCTTGCACGCATGTGCAAGAAACATAGTGCCATCATCGGAGATTTCGGAGGTGTGTCACCTCCTCCTCCAATTCAGGCAGTGTGCTGGCAGTGGCGGCCCTGTAAGCCAATGCATTTTGGGCTATCTGTCCAGCTCCGAAATGCAGTGGCATACATTGAAGGGGGAGCTATGCTTGGAGTGAGCAGCGATGAAGAAGCTGCTCACGCCGCAGCTCCCTCGCCGCAGGCGCAGCGCGCCCACGACGCAGTGTATAGCCGACGGGTGCCCAATCCCGCCGGCTGAGCTGCATCGCCTCCCAGTAGTTGGTGCCACGCTGGAGCCCACCCCAGCGTGGCAATCAGTCATTTGCCCGGCCCGGGTGCCCAATCCCCGTCGGCTGAAGTATCCCAAAGTCCTTGTGCCACGCTGAGCCCACCCCAGCGTGGCAAGCAATCCAAGAGGTTTTCCCTCATTTTGCCGGCGGGGTGCCCAATCCCCGTCGGATGAAACGCCCCCAAAGTCCTTGTGCCCACGCTGGGCCCACCCCAGCATGGCAAGCGATCCGACGTCTTTTTATTTTTTACCTGTAACACAAAAATGGTCCAGCGGTCGTCTCCGACCCCTCTCACAACCGCACCCACCACTGCGCGCAGCCTCCCACACCCCTCACCCCATGCACCTCCGGACTCCGGTCGCGATGATCTTGAGTGCAGGGGAACACGTCTGCACTCTTCAAAGCCGACCGCGAACTGAGAAATGCGGTAAACTGTATAATGGGCTAGATAGGGGTTTCAACTTTATGCATATCTCAGCCATTTTGAATTTTGCAAATTTTCAACATGGGGTTTTGGGACCCTTCTCATGAATGATGTCACTGTCATGGCGTTATTTGGGCCGAAGGGTGATTTTGCAGTGACTGCGCAGTGACTATGCGACATCACCCTTCGGGCCCAAATACCGCCATGACAGTGACATCATTCATGAGAAGGGGGCCCAAAACCCCCATGTTGAAAATTTGGTGCCAAAATTCAAAAAAATGACTTTTTAACGAGCGTGCGTTGCGCAGTTCCTACACAGGCTCGTAAGTTCGCGAAATTTCAATATTTTCACTCCAGATTTTCAACATTGCCATTTCAACACACCTTCTTATGAGTAGTACAGCTGTCATTTTTCACATCTCACCCAAAATATGTTTCTGCCCATGTAGCGCAGAATGGCATGATCAGTGTCTTGAAATCAATGTCGGGGACAAATTAAGAAAATACAGTGACACTGTTCATGAGCAGAGGTCTTGAAATGGCTATGTTGAAATTTGGTGAAAAAAATTCTAAAATGACTGTTTCTGTGCGGTGCAGCAGTTCCTCATGCACGCTCATAGGTTTGCGAATTTTCAATATTTCCACTCCAGATTTTCAACATTGCCATTTTTCCACACCTTCATATGAGTAGTACAGCTGTCATGTTTCACATCTCACCCAAAACGTGTTTCCGCCCATGTAGTGCACAATGGCGCAGTCGTTGTGCGAACTCAGTGTATGGGACACATTAAGAAAATCACAGTGTCACTGTTCATGAGCAGAGATCTTAAAATGGCAATGTTGCAAATTTGGTGACAGAATTCCTAAAAATGACTGTTTTACAGTGTGCTTTGCACAGTTCCACTGCGCTTCGTGGGTTTGCGAATTTTCAATATTTTCACTCCAGATTTTCAACATTGCCATTTTTCCACACCTCTTTATGAGCAGTACAGCTGTCATTTTTCACATCCTGTCAAAACGTGTTTCCGCCCATGTAGCGCACAATGGCGCAGTCGGTGTGCAAACTCAATGTATGGGACACATTAACAAAACCACAGTGACACTGTTCATGAGCAGAGGTCTTAAAATGCCTATGTTGAAAATTTGGTGAAATAATTCCTAAAAATGACTTTTACGAACGTGCGTTGCACAGTTCCTATGCATGCTGGTAAGTTTGCAAATTTAATATTTTCACTCTAGATTTTCAACATGTCCATTTTATTAAACTTCCTTATGAACAGTACAGCTGCAATTTTTCATATGTCACCCAAAATGTGTTATCGCACATGTAGCGCACAATGGTGCTGTTGGTGTGCGAAAGCAATGTTTAGGACAGATTAAGAAAATCACAGTTACACTGTTCATGAGCAGAGGTCTTAAAATGGCTATGTTGAAAATTTGGTGACAAAAGTCCATAAAATGACTGTGTTACGAGTGAGCATTGTGCAGTTTCCATGCATCCTCGTTAGTTCATGACTTTGTAATATTTTCAGTCCAGATTTTCACTAGTGGCATTTTTCCACACTTCCTTATGAACAGTACAGCTGACATTTTTCACAACATGGCCGAAGTGTGTTTTCACACTTTCAGTGCAGAGATGCATGGTCGCTGTGGGAAATCATTGCTCGGCACAGATAAAGAAAATCACAGTGACACTGTTCATGATCGGAGGCACCAAAATGCCTGAGTTGACAATCTGCTATAAAAAATCCCCAACCTAATTATATAACGGGTGTGCGTTGCGCGGTTTCTATGCTCTGTCGTGACTTCACCATTTTTTAAAATATTTTTACTACACATTTGCAACATAGCCATTTTTACACCTCCCCATGAAAGAGTACAGCTGTCATTTTTTACATCCTGTTCGGAATATTTTTGCACCTGTGGTGCTAAATGCCGTAGTCACTGTGCATAAGCAGCTTTCGGCTACCAAACTGATATTCCCCCTGTTCATGAGGTGGGGTCACAAAACAAACATGTTGAAAATTTGGAGTTAAAATACCAATGAATGCCTGAGGTATTAGGCTTTTCAACTAAATCACCAACCCTATGAGAATGACAGGAATCAGGGGTGTGACTTGGGATTCTTGCCTGTGATGCTCATACCATTCCACACCCTGCAGTCACTGAGAGGCATCGGGTATGCCTTGGACTCTTGGCCCCAAACTTCACCCATTCTCCTATATCGCACCCATCTCACCGTGATTTCTAATGAAATGGTGCGCATAAGGGCCAAACACCCCAAGGAACACGTGACACTTGTCAGTCTCCTGCAGAGTGGGTGTGGGTGAAATGGCGTGGCGTTATGCCTGACGACCCAAACGCACACCCCAATGCCTGTCACTCTCTGCAGCGTGGTGGTGGGGTTGGCTTCAGTTCAATACTTCACTGCCATTCCTATTACGCAGCTCTGTAACTTCTACACTACCACTGCCAATGCCTGCAAGCAAATATTCGGCATTGACAAATGCTTGTTCTTACACATGTTGTTAAGTGCAATAAAACACTCGAGGGATGTGTGATTATGGTCAGTAATCACATTTCTCAGTGAAAGTGCCTCGTGCCTAACAGCGCTCTCAAGAGGCATGTGATTATTAACCCATAATGACACACCCTGTCGTGTATTACTGCTCACATGCTACATGCCCTGATCCACCTGTATGTTTCGGCTCCTGCCCTAGGTGGATCTCTGCCAGTGAGACTAGGGGGGAGTAGCAGTTAAGACTGGAGCCTGAAGGAATGCCTGATAGCAGACATAAGGTGGCAGATCAGGTCCCAAGAGCTGAATGCAAAAAAATTAAAAGAAGTCTTTCACCTCTAGGTCCCTGGTTCAAATCCAACTCATGTCAGTAGTGGCTGAAGGCCATGCTCACATGTTGGTTGTTTGTTGGCCGCTGTTATGTAAGTTGCGGTGGATCTCAGTCCAGGTCCTAGGGACTAGGAGTCCACATTACCATTAACACAATTATATATATATATATATATATATGTACAGTTACCACGTCTGTTATAGCTTTTGACTGCCACAGGAAGAAGACCACTCTTATGGTTGTAAAGGTGATCTCATGTGTATTCTTAGGTTATGAAAAGAGGTTCTGATACTCAAAGATTGCAAATGAAACTACTCAACTGTAAGAGTGGTCTCCACAGCAAAAATAATATACTTTTGCTTGAAGGTGACTGATAATACATTAAAAAAATGTTAAAAAATCACTCGAAATGTGCTCATTTCAAGGATACCCGCATACAAACCACTCTTTACAGAATAAAAGTGTCTCAGGTAGAGGGAAAAGAATGCTCCAATTTTTCTGCTCTGTGTCTGTGATGATGCTGTAGCACTGGACAGTGCTCAGTAGGTGGGTTTGAATCCTTGGTTCTCCTCTGTGTCTGTGGTGATGCTGTAGTACTGGACAGTGCTCAGTAGGTGGGTTTGAACCTCTGGTTCCCCTGTGCATCTTTGATGATGCTGTAGCACTGGACAGTGCTCAGTAGGTGGGTTTGAATCCCTGGTTCTCCTCTGTGTCTGTAGTGACGCTGTAGCACTGGACAGTGCTCAGTAGGTGGGTTTGAACCCCTGGTTCCCCTGTGCATCTTTGATGATGCTGTAGCACTGGACAGTGCTCAGTAGGTGGGTTTGAATCCCTGGTTCTCCTCTGTGTCTGTAGTGACGCTGTAGCACTGGACAGTGCTCAGTAGGTGGGTTTGAATCCCTGGTTCCCCTGTGCATCTTTGATGATGCTGTAGCACTGGACAGTGCTCAGTAGGTGGGTTTGAATCCCTGGTTCTCCTCTGTGTCTGTAGTGACGCTGTAGCACTGGACAGTGCTCAGTAGGTGGGTTTGAATCCCTGGTTCCCCTAGGCATCTTTGATGACGCTGTAGCACTGGACAGTGCACAGTAGCTGGGTTTGAATCCCCGGTTCCCCTAGGCATCTTTGATGACGCTGTAGCACTGGACAGTGCACAGTAGCTGGATTTGAATCCCTGGTTCCCCTGGGCATTTTTTTTTTCCTTTTGATTTATTGAGTTTAAGCAAATACATCGCACTGTAACTTCCTGTACACTGTAATACATCACAGTGTAAACAACATTAAAAAGATATAAAGATATGTGATCCATTGTTATGTTGCTTGCACGCATGTGCAAGAAACATAGTGCCATCATCCAAGTTTTCGGAAGTGTGGCAGCCCTCTTCCAATTCAGTCACTGTGTTTCCAGGCGCGGCCGCAGTTCTCCAACCAAGACTGCAGCTGTGTATGACAACAGCTGAAAATGCAGTGGCATACAGTTGAAAGGGGGAGCTACGCTTCAGTGAGCAGCGATAAGATCGCGTGCTCATGCGCGCTCCCCCCAAACACACACACACACACACACACACACACACACAGACAGCATGGCATATAGATGTTATCCCCATCCTATAAAATGATGGTTAAAATATCCCCGAGCAGCTGTTAGCATTGGTGATACACTTGTGAAGTTCGCTAATGTGGAATCTGCTACAGGCGGGATTTTATATATTGCACTGCAGACAGCCCAAGGTCATCCGAGGGACCTTTTCAAGTTTTAATCAGCTGATGGACTCAGAGATGCATTTAAACAGATGAGGCATTACAGAGAGGAAAGAGTTTGTAAAGCACAGTCTGAATCTGTACATCTATTCAACAATAAACATGGTTACAAAATTACATGAAGGCTGATCATTAAATGAAAAAGACAATTTGGGAAAAAAAGGAGAGAAAACGTGACAGAGGGATATGTATACACACACACACACACACACACACACACACACGTAAGTGAGATCGAATGCCCCTAATAATTGCTCATTAATTTGAGGAGAGGAGATGTCATTACTGCCGAAGCGTGCTCTGGAAACTGATCTGATTAGGGGGTGGTCAGGCAGGCGCCTCTCAGCAGCCACTCTTTTTACATATACTACAAGAGATTGCAATGTTTCAAAACCCTGACTGAGATTACTGATTATATCAAAGAATTCTGCTAACACCTATCATTTGAAGTCATTTCCTGTCATCTTTGGTCTGTCTTCAAAACATCTAGAGCATTTTTGATTCCACTTGCTGTTTCTTCTTATTGAGTTCTCCATGTCTCTCTGAAACTTGTCATAACTTGTAATAAAATGCCCTTTTTGTCAGGAGTTAAAGTCCAGAGGAGTGGACATCAGATCTATTTCCAACTGAAAGAAGAGAAAAGAAGCAGGGTAGCGTTCTGAGGCTTTCTTCTGTCTGCGTCCAGGCTTTAACTGTTTCAGCGCTGCGAGGCCATTTGAGGCACTGCAATATGCCACGTGCAATATGACCATTCTTTCAAGGTGGGAAATTTTTAGTTAAGACTAAGCAATATTGATTTTCAAAAGTGCAAAGCAAAATGATAATGTGTTACTAATATGTACTTGTGCAGTAATAACGCAGAATTGTACACAGTAACCATGGACACGTAATATTTGATCCTGTAACTTTTCTGATGGGTCTTTGTCACAGCCTTGATGGGGAACTGCACAAAGACCACACCAGTTGTTGAACCTGACAGTGTGCATTGCTAGTTCATTTTTTATTGCCTTGCCAAAGTTCCCAGGCATTAGAGTAATCTCTGGTGATTCTTTTCCTCGAAAGTTGCACATTTTGCAATAATAGTTATTCGTTTTACCTCATTGTCTACAGTAGTCACGTATACAGTGTCACGATTAATAATGATTGTTCATTTCTTTTCTTGGAAGGGGAACATCATTCCTTTACTAGTCTCAATGTTGATACACTAGTATGAACGCATTTTTTAAGGAGCGCTGTTTGCATTTAAAAGAACCTATATGTAAAACGCATATATTAAAATGGGTGGCCACTACTGCCTGTCTTTAAATAGATTTTCATCTTTATCTTCTCTGCCCTCCCTTCCTTGTATCGACCACCTTTGTGCCAGCACTCACTGGGACGTTCATCATCATCAGGTCTGCAGTACTTCTGTGAACTTTTCTGCAAAAGCCACGCTGCACAAGGCTTCAACAACAGGAGCCAGGTGAACATTACCCATATGCTCCTCCCTCTCATCATTTCACCTCCCTACAGGGGGAATCCGCTGAAGGAACAACTCTCCTGCCTGTCTTGTTGAAATCTAGAAGCTGCTTGCTGTAATTCTGACTTGTGACCCAAACCCATGGCAAAGGGGCTTGAACTAACAGCATCTGACTGCAGTATCAACACATTTAACACACTAGTGGTCTTGGTCACAGTGCCAGTGGATATTGGTTGGCGTGTGAATGTACCTCTGGAATTCCAGTTATACCTGTAGGGGATCAATTTAGTTGATAGCATCTCATTTAAGCCTGAAACTCCAACCATTGTCTAATTAGTATCTTTTACCAACCTGCCAGCACATAAAGGGTTATGTAGAGGTGAATAATACCCAAGGAGATGGGATATGGTTTGTTTAACCTGATTTGTGATTATAACAAAAATATTGTGCTATGTATTTAAAGGGTCAATATCTCCAGAGCACTGAAGTTCAAGCTGTTGTGCACTGATTAAGAATTTATAAGAAATAGATCTCTGCATAACATTTAAACCGCTTTCTTTAATGTGTTCCTTCTATCCCAATCGGCAGGCAAGCCATTACGCACAAACATACTCTCTGTGATGATATCAAAAAGGTTTTTTGGTAAAGTCAAAGGGAGGTCATTCTAATAATACCCAAGGTCAATGGTGGGAGCCAGTGAGTCTCCTAGTCATTTTTCATTTGCTTGCAGCAGTTAATGACAGGTACTGGGGACAGGAACTGGGAGCTGGTGGCCATGTGATGTCACACGCACATGCCAATGGATTATAAGGGCAGTCAGGGGACGGAGCTGTGAATTGAAATGGGAAAAAGGGTTATTAACTGCTTCATTGCAGAACTACAAAAGCAATCCTTTTTAACTTCATTGCATTCTGTTTAATAATTCTGTGCACTTACAAGCTCCTTTCTTTTAATTTGTCATTAAAATGAGAGGTTTATTTTGGGGATTACACACTTGCTTTCATTGCCAGGCAGCATGAGCAAAACACTGTGAAGCGTCTTTATCCAGATTTAACAAGGTTTGTTTGCAGCTGCTAAATGACAACAATCTCCATTCTCTGAAAGGAAAACATTCAGCAAAATTACATCTCTGCTGCCCCATAGTATTTGTGAGGTAGCTCATTTTAATGTGAGGAAGTAACTGTCCCAAAAGGAAGAGGATTCTATCCTATGTGTGTGTGTGTGTGTGTGGGGGGTGGTAAAAATCAAAACTTTATATTAAAGAAGAAATATTTAGAACCATAATTTAGTTTTGCTTAATAAGTTTTTGGCATTGTCCCATTACCTCTCTTTTACATATTTACCATTATATAGTGCTTTTCCAGTCTGTTTGAAATTCATCTGACTGTTCCCAGCTGACCTCACAAATGCTGCTGTTTTTCACATCACAATGTCATAGTGGTAACCACTGATGTCATAACCACTAAGTCATAAAATCTTGAGGAAAGCCTTCTATAATAGACTTTATAGCTGCCAGAACTCATTGCAAAGCATGAAGGCAACAACTGCTATTTTGTTCCAGGAAGTGTCCTCTACATAATTGTAATGGCTGAATAGAGTATACTTAAGAAATTATATACTGAAGTAGATATGTACTCATTAAAATATGATGTTTTGACTACAGCAAAGGGATGTTTTGAGTACAGCAAACCATTTATACATAGTTAAGGGGCGACAGACACTAATTTTTTGACAAAAAATAGATTATAGCTGAATATTTCTGTGTTAATCTTCCTCATGCTTATTAGCAAGTATATCCGCATGAAAACTGGATCTGTATGCTTTAGAGTCCATCTGCACCTGTTACTCAGTCCCATCTTGAAATCATAATCTTTTCTTTGCGACATCATAATCTGTTGCCAAGAAAGCAACTGTTACGTCACAAGCAAAGGAGTTTGTCATGAGTTGGGAAACAGGAGGCAACTGCAGAAGTTGTGTAAGGGTTAAAAGTCCTGTTTACATGCAGATATCATTGATGAGAGAGTACAAGACAAACAAATACAGTAAATGTATATAAATAGTTTAAGTTGAGTACAAATATTATGTTTTCAAAGTTTACTCAGTGGAATCAGTTTCTTCTTAAGGTATCTCTTAATGTTATAATGGTGCCTCCTCAGTTCTTTGGATGTTTCCTTTACAGTTGAGGCACACAATGAGCATGGAAAAACACCGTCAAAAACAAAAGATGCTCTAACTCTACTTATAAATATTTTATATATTACGTTAAAGATGTCTGTTTTTGGGAATGGAACTTGATTTTAAAATCAAAATGTTTAACTTTGTAGAAAATAATAGAAAACTCCTGAACATTAACTGTATTAAGACAACTGAACTTGGAACTTCAGAATTTAGGAACTGCTAGCATAGTCAACCCTAAATGTTGTTACGCTGCTTGTAGTTTATATGCTTTGTATTTTTGTATGTAATCACCTGGGCCATGCTTGAAAATAGGTATTTTTATTATGTTGCTTGCACGCATGTGCAAGACACATAGTGCCATCATCCGAGTTTTCGGAGGTGTGGCAGCCCTCTTCCAATTCAGTCAGTGTGTTTGCAGGTGTGGCTGCAGTTCTCCAATCAGTGCTGCAGCTGTCTATGAGTGCAGTTGAAAATGCAGTGGTGTACAGTTGAAAGGGAGAGCTACGCTTCAGTGAGCAGTGATAAGATCGCATGCTCATGCCCGCTCCCCCCCCACACACACGCACGCATGCATACTGCGTGCTAGTGCTTCCCCCCACGCACACACTGTATAGCCAACGGGTGCCCAATCCTCATCGGCTGTGCTGTGCTCCCCAGAGCCTTGTAACTTCTATCCAGGAGCACAAATGGCAACAGTTAGTTTAGCAGATACATGAGAGCCAGCTAACTGGGGTTTCTGTAAGACAACAGCTATTAAATAGCTCTAATTCATTATTTTTTTTTTCTGTTCATCAGGTCTAGCTAGCAGGAGTGTTGTAACATCAAAAACACAAATAATGAATTAGAGCTATTTAGTAGCTGTTGTCTTACAGAAACCCCAGTTAGCTTGCTCTCATGTATCTGCTAAACTAACTGTTGCCATTTGTGCTCCCTCTATAAGAAGTTACAAGGCTCTACTGTTGCTAAACTAATTTTAAAGCAATACACATGCTAAATCTAAGGGCATGGCTACATCACTGTTACATGAGATGGGGGGCATCTTGGGAGAAAGAAAGCCAATAAAACTATTTGTTATGGAGATCCCCAGGGGTCGTAAAACTACCATACAGCTAGCAGGCAATTTAGGAAAAACTCCAAAGAGCAGACAGAGGGAAGAACACACTAGGATTTAACATACATATCAAAACAATCTACATAACATGTGTTTTTTGCACATTCTGGGTGTACTACTCCTTTAAGCAATGTCTCCATGATTTTCCCCACTACTGAGGTGAGGCTAAATGGCCTGTTGTTCCCCGCCTTATCCCTGCTGCCAGACTTGTGTAGAGGGACCACATGTGCCCTCCTCCAAGTCACTCATGTTGAATGACTCAGTGAACATGGCTGCTGGAGGTACTGCTATCTCTCTTCGCAGTTCTTTTAATATCCTTGGGGCGTATGCCATCTGGTTCCATCGCTTTGTCCACCTTCAATTTAGTGAGCTCCTGCAGGACTCTTTTGCCTTTGAATGGACTATTATCCACCTCTTCACCCCCTTGGCAACTGCTGTACTGCTGTGGCCCTTGCCCCTTCCACTCTTCTGTGAATACTGAACGGAAAGACACAGTGCATGTCTTGGGAGGAAGGCATGGAACTATCACTTCCAAATACATAAACAGCACATACAAGCAAGCAACATTCGGCATTGACAAATGCTTGTTACATTAGGTACAGGATTAGGGGGAATTACAGATAGCAAGAAATAAAATGCTTTCTAGTACATCAATGCAAATATCCCATATGGCTATTGCTATCAATGCCTATCATATGGCAATTACCACTTAATATATATAAAAGAAAAACATCAGGCCATAAAGGACTTTAATTATTAAGTACACATTTGGTTCTATAGTTTCTATTATATCTTCCAGTTTGCCCCACAACGTTACATAGAAAAGTAATTAAAAAATGAAGACAAAAAAAAACCCCCAAAACTTAGATATTAGCACATCATCTCCCAGAACTTTTCCGTTATCTAAACCCTAAATCTGATCTATTGCCCCTACCTTCTCCATGTTATTAAAACCCCTGAAAGTAGGTTATAGCACCAGTAGAAAATGGAGTCCAAGTGTTCAATATAACTAATCCACCGAGCAACCTCTCAGGCCCTTCTGTTCCAAACTAGTGATCACAACGTGTGCACTGTCCACCTGCTTTTAGGAGGGTAATAACCATATGTGGGGCCATTCTGAAGCAGGAAAAATAAAGAGCTAGTACAGCAAAAATTTAAGTCTCACTCATTTTATTTTTTCAGGTGTCCTCAGCCTCTGAATCAGACGAAGGATCTCCCTCCCTGGCTGTCCTCTCAGTCTCCAGCTTTTCCACCATCTTCACGGCTTCTCTAGGTTCTGTACAGATGTATGCCTTTCTTCCCACCATTACATGGAGTCGGGCCAGCATCAGCAAGTTGTTAGGAATCTCCAAAACCTGAGGCGCTTCCTGGCCTCATCGAATCCTTTCTGCTTCATGCGAGTGGAGTAGGAGAGATCAGGGAAAAATATGACTCTAGATCCATCTACTTCAATGTTGCGTCTTGCTCAAACAGCATGCAAGATACAGTCCCACACCCACAGACACGGTAATGAACATGATTGTTCTGGAACCCTCTACAGACTCCAGTCTCTGAATATTAACCCTGTATGCACAGACCAATTGGTCCTGTAGATCAAGTCCAAGGGTTCTCTGATAGCCAAGCATTCAAATAGAGGAAAACATTCTCTCCTTCTGTGCCCTCCGGGACACTGATGATCCGGACATTGGCAGCACGGGTCAGATTTTCCATATGCTCCAGTCTGGAGCTGAGCAAAGCCTGCTCCTTCACACAAAGGCAGCCATGGTTTGGGCCTGGTTCGAGGATTTCTCTGCATCTTGCGCCGTTTCTGTTAAATGGTCCAGTTTTTGTTCCACATTGAAGCAATCGGGTATTATACCCATCCATTTTCTCATCTATATGCTGGACACTTCTAGTCAAAGTCAGAACTGCCAATTGCAGAGACTCCAGTGTGGCCGGATCAGTCTCCCCTAACACCATGTCCCTCACAGGGAGATTTGCAGGTGTAGTTGGAGGTTTGGAGGCCCTGCCACGTGGGGCAAAGAAATTAGTTTTTTGGTCTGTGTTTTTCCACCCCATCTCAGCAATTTCGGTATCCCAGAACCAGCTGGACCCCAGGGAACAAGTAGATATAGTTTAAAGTTCAGGTCAGGCACAAAGTCCAGAAAGTAGGCTAAATTAAATATGCTGTAGTTGGTGCTCTCTGGAAGTGCGTCTGTTTAGCTGGATAGCTAGCCACGCCCCTTCCATGCATTTTTGATGATGCTGCAGTACTGGACAGTGCACAGTAGGTGGGTCTGAATTCCCGGTTCCCCACTGTGTCTGCGATGATGCGTACTACTGGACAGTGCTCAATAGGTGGATATGAATTCCTGGATCCCTGTGCATCTTTGATGATGCTGTAGCACTGGACAGTGCATAGTAGGTTGGTTTGACTCCACGGTTCCCCTCTGCATCTTTGATGGTGCTGTAGGACTGCACAGTGCCCAGGAAGTGGATTTGAATCCCCGGTTCCCTTCTGTGTCTGTGATTATGCTGTAATACTGGACAGTGCTAAGCAAGTGAGTTTGAAACCTCAGTTCCCCTCTGTGTCTGTGATGATGCAGTAATACTGGACAGTGCACGGTAGCTGGGTTTGAATCCCTGGTTCCCCTGTGTACCTGTGATGATGCTGCAACAATGGACAGTGCATACCAGGTGAGTTTGAATCCCAGGTTCCCCTCTGTGTCTGTGATGATGCTGTAATACTGGACAGTGCTCAGTAGGTGTGTATGAATCCCCATTTCCCTTGTGCATCTTTGATGATGCTGTGGCACTGGACAGTGCACAATGGGTGGGTTTGAATTCCCAGTTCCCCTCTGTACCTGTGATGATGCTGTAATACTGGACAGTGCTCAGTATGTGGGTTTGAATCCCTGGTTCCCCTGTGTACTTGTGGTGATGCACTAGCAGTGGACAGTGCACAGTAGGTGAGTTTGAATCCCTGGTTCCCCTCTCTGTCTGTGATGGTGTTGTCATACTGGACAGTGCAAAGTAGGTGGGTATGAATCCCAGGTTCCCCTGTGCATTTTTGATGATGCTGTAGCACTGGACAGTGCACAATAGCTGGGTTAGAATCCCCGTTTCCCCTGAGCATCTTTCATGATGCTGTAGTACTGGACAGTGCTCAGTAGGTGGATTTGAATTCTCAGTTCCCCTCTGTACCTGTGATGATGCTGTAATACTAGACAGTGCACAGTAGGTGGGTTTGAATCTCTGGTTCCCCTCTGTGTCTGTGGTGATGCTGTAATACAGGACAGTGCACAATAGGTGGGTATGAATCCCTGGTTCCTTTGTGCATCTCTGATGATGCTGTAGCACTGGACAGTGCACAGTAGATGGGTTTAAATCCCTCATTCCCCTGTGCATCTTTGATGATGCTGTTGCTCTGGACAGTGCACAGTAGCTGGGATTGAATCCCCAGTTCCCGTCTGAATCTTTGATGATCCTCTAGTACTGGACAGTGCACAGTAGCTGGATTTGAATCCCCCTGTGCATATCTGATGATGCTATAGCACTGGACAGTGCACACTAGGTGGGTATGAATCCCCGGTTCCCCTGTGCATCTTTGATGATGCTGTAGTACTGGACTGTGTTCAGTAGATGGGTATGAATCCCTGGTTTCCCTGTGTGTCTGTGATGATGCTGCAGCACCTGTGATGATGCTGTAGTACTGGACAGTGCACACTAGGTGGGTTTGAATCCCTGATTCCCCTGTGTACCTGTGATGATGCTGTACTACTGGACAGTGCACAGTAGGTGGGTTTGAATCCTTTGTTCCCCTCTGAGTCTCTGATTATGCTGTAATACTAGCCAGTGCTCAGTAGGTGGGTTTGAATCCCAAGTTCCCTTGTGCATCTTTGATGATGCTGTAGCACTGGACAGTATATACTAGGTGGGTTTGAATCCCTGATTCCACTGTGTACCTGTGATGATTCTATAGTACTGGACAATGAACAGTAGCTGGGTTTGAATCCCTTGTTTCCCTATCTACCTGTGATGATGCTGTAGTACTGGACAGTGCACAGGAGGTGAGTTTGAATCCCTGGTTCCCCTGTGCATTTTTGATGATACTGTAGCACTGGACTGTGCTCAGTAGATGGGTTTGAATCTCCGGTTCCCCTGTGTACCTGTGACGATGCTGTAATACTGGACAGTGCACAGCAGGTGAGTTTGAATCCCCGGTCCCCCTCTGTGTCTGTGATGATGATGTAACACTGGACAGTGCATGGTAGCTGGGTTTGAATCCCTGGTTCCCCGCTGTGTCTGTGATGATGATGTAACACTGGACAGTGCACAGCAGGTGAGTTTGAATCCCTGGTTCCCCTCTGTGTCTGTGATGATGCTGTAGTACTGGACAGTGCACAGTAGGTGGGTTACAATTCCGGTTCCCGCTGTCTGGACAGTGCACAGCAGGTGAGTTTGAATCCCTGGTTCCCCTCTGTGTCTGTGATGATGCTGTAGTACTGGACAGTGCACAGTAGGTGGGTTACAATTCCTAGTTTCCCTATGTGTCTGTGATGATGCTGTAATACTGGACAGTGCACACTGTGGGTGGGTTTGATTCCCCAGTTCCCCTGTGAATCTTTGATGATACTGTAGCACTGGGCAGTGCTCAGTAGGTTGGTTTGAATCCCTGGTTCTCCTGTGTACCTGTGATGGTGCTGTTGTACTGTACGGCGCACAGTAAGTGGGTTGGAATCTACGGTTCCCCTGTGTACCTGTGATGATGCTGTAGCACTCGACAGTGCATTATAGGAGCATTTGAATCTCCAGTTCCCCTATTTACTTTTAATGACGCTGTACAATTGGACAGGGCACAGTACCTGGGTTTGAATCCAAGGTTCCCCTGTGCATCTTTGATGATGCTATGGTACTGGACAGTGCACAGTAGGTGGGTTTGAATCCCTGGTTCTCATCTGTGTCTGTGATGATGCTGTAATACTGGACAGTGCCCAGTAGGTAGGTATGTATGAATCCCCGGTTGCCCTGTGAATCTTTGATGATGTTGTAGTACCGGACAGTGCACAGTAAGTGGGTTTGAATCCATAGTTCTCATCTGTGTCTATGATGACACTGTAATACTGGAGAGTGCTCAGTAGGTGGGTTTAAATCCCCAGTTCCCTTCTCTGTCTGTGATGATGCTGTAATACTGGATAGTGCTCAGTAGGTGGGTTTAAATCCCCCCGGTTCCCCTATGTACCTGTGATGATGCTGTACTACTGGACAGCACTCAGCAGGCAAGTTTCAATCCCTGGTTTCCCTCTGTGTCTGTGATGATGCTGTAGCAATGGACAGTGCTCAGTAGCTGGGGTTGCATCCCCAGTTCCCCTCTGTGACTGTGATGATGCTGTAATACTGGACAGTGGTCTGTAGGTGGGTATTATTTCCCTGGTTCCCCTGTGCATCTTTGAAGATGCTGTAGCCCTGGACAGTGCTCAGTAGGTGACTTTGAATTCCCGGTTCCCCCTCTGTGTCTGTGATGATGCTGTAGCATTGGACAGTGATCAGTGGGTGGGTTTGAATCCATGTTTCCCCTCTGGGTCTGTCACGATGCTGAAATACTGAACTGTGTTTAATTGGTGGGTAAGAACCCTGGTTCCCCGGTGTGTCTATGATGATACTGTAGCAATGGACAGTGCACTGCAGGTGAATATGTATCTCTGGTTCCCCTGTGCATCTTTGATGATGCAGTGGCACTTGACTTTGCTCAGTACGTGGCTATGAATCCCTGGTTGCCCTGTGTGCCTGTGACGATTCTGTAGTACTAGACAGTGCACAGTAGGTGGGTTTGAATCCCTGGTTCCCCTGTGCATTTTTGATGATACTGAAGCACTTGACTGTGCTCAGTAGGTGGGTTTGAATCTCCGGTTCCCCTGTGTACCTGTGACGATGCTGTAATACCGGACAGTGCACAGTAGATGGGTTTGAGTCCCTGGTTACCCACTGAGTCTGTGATGATGCTGTAGCACTGGACAGTGCACAGTAGCTGGGTTTGAATCCCCAGTTCCCCTACATACCTGTGATGATGCTGTAGTACTGGACAGCACTCAGCAGGTGAGTTTCAATCCCTGCTTCCTCTCTGTGTCTGTGATGATGCTGTAGCAATAGACAGTGAACAGTAGCTTGGTTTGAATCCCCAGTTCCCCTCTGAGTCTGTGATAATGCTGTCATACTGGACAGCACTCAGTAGGTGGGAATGAATCACCATTTCCCCTGTGCATCTTTGATGGTGATGTAGCACTGGACAGTGCACAGCAGTTGGGTTTGAATCCCAAGTTCCCCTCTCTGTCTGTGATGATGCTGTATACTGGACAGTGCTCAGTAGGAAGGTAAGAATCCCTGGTTCCCCTCTGTGTCTGTGATGATGCTGTAGCAATGGACACTGCACAGTAGGTGGATATGTATCTCTGGTTCCCCTGTGCATCTTTGATGATACTGTAGCACTGGACAGTGTTCAGTAGGTGAGTTTGAATCCCCGATTCCCGACTGTGTCTGTGATGATGTTGTAGCACTGAACAATGCTCAGTAGGTGGGAATGAATCCCTGGTTTCCCTGTGTGTTTGTGATGATGCTGTAGCACTGGACAGTATTCAGTAGGTGGGTTTGAATCTGCAATTCCCCTCTATGTCTGCGATGATGCTGTAATACTGGACTGTGCTCAGTAGGTGGGTATGAATCCCTGGGTCCCCTGTGCATCTTTGATGATGCTGTAGCACTGAACAATGCATAACAGGTGGGTTTGAATCCTCAGTTCCCCTGTGCATCTTTAATGATGCTGTAGCACTGGACTGTGTTCAGTAGGTTGGTATGAATCCCTGGTTCCCCTCTGTGTCTGTGATGATGCTGTAGCACTGGACAGTATTCAGTAGGTGGGTTTGAATCCCCGGTTCCCCTGTGAGCCTTTGATGTTGTTGTAGTACTGGACAGTGCATAGTAGGTGGGTTTGAGTCCCTGGTTCCCCTGTGTACCTTTGATGATGCTGTAGTACTGAACAGTGTGTAGTAGGTGGGTTTGAATCCCTGGTTCTCAACTGTGTCTGGGATGATGCTGTAATACTGGAAAGTGTTCGGTAGGTGGGTATGAATCCCTGGTTCCCTTGTGCATCTTTGATGATGCTGTAGCACTGGACAATGCATAATATGTGAGTTTGAACCCCTGATTCCCCTGTGCATCTTTGATGATGCTGTAGCACTGGACAGTGCTCAGTAGGTGGGTTTCAATCTTTGGTTCCCCTGTGTTCCTGTGATGATGCTGTAATACGGGACAGTACTCAGTAGGTAAGTATGAATCCCTGGTCGCCCTGTGTGTCTGTGATGATGCTGCAACACTGGACAGTGCTCAGTAGGTGGGTATGAATCCCTGGTTCCCCTGTGTACCTGTGACGATTCTGTAGTACTAGACAGTGCACGGGTAGGTGGGTTTGAATCCCTGGTTCCCCTATGCATTTTTGATGATACTGTAGCACTGGACTGTGCTCAGTAGGTGGGTTTGAATCTCCAGTTCTCCTGTGTACCTGTGATGATGCTGTAATACTGGACAGCACTCAGCAGGTGAGTTTCAATCCCTGCTTCCTCTCTGTGTCTGTGATGATGCTGTGGCAATAGACAGTGAACAGTAGCTGGGTTTGAATCCCTGGTTCCCCTCTGAGTCTGTGATAATGCTGTAATACTGGACAGCACTCAGTAGGCAGGAATGAATCACCGTTTCCCCTGTGCATCTTTGATGGGGATGTAGCACTGGACAGTGCAGAGCAGTTGGGTAAGAATCCCTGGTTCCCCTTTGTGTCTGTGATGATGCAGTAGCAATGGACACTGCACAGTAGGTGAATATGGTTCCCCTGTGCATCTTTGATGATACTGTAGCACTGGACAGTGTTCAGTAGGTGAGTTTGAATCCCCGATTCCCATCTGTATCTGTGATGACGCTGTAGCATGGGACAATGCTCAGTAGGTGGGTATGAATCCCTGGTTTCCCTGTGTGTCTGTGATGATGCTGTAATAGCGGACAGTGCAGAGTAGGCAGGTTTGAATTCTCAGTTCCCCTGTGTACCTGACTGATGCTGTAGCACTGGTCAGTGCTCAGTAGGTGGGTTTGAATCTCCGGTTCCCCTGTGTACCTGTGACGATGCTGTAGCAGTGGACAGTGCACATTAGGTGGGTTTGAATCCTCAATTCCCCTCTGTGTCTGCGATGATGCTGTAATACTGGACTGTGCTCAGTAGGTGGGTATGAATCCCTGGTTCCCCTGTGCATTTTTGATGATACTGTAGCACTTGACTGTGCTCAGTAGGTGGGTTTGAATCTCCGGTTCCCCTGTGTACCTGTGACGATGCTGTAATACCGGACAGTGCACAGTAGATGGGTTTGATTCCCTGGTTACCCACTGAGTCTGTGATGATGCTGTAGCACTGGACAGTGCACAGTAGCTGGGTTTGAATCCCGGTTCCCCTATATACCTGTGATGACGCTGTAGTACTGGACAGCACTCAGCAGGTGAGTTTCAATCCCTGCTTCCTCTCTGTGTCTGTGATGATGCTGTAGCAATAGACAGTGAACAGTAGCTGGGTTTGAATCCCCAGTTCCCCTCTGAATCTGTGATAATGCTGTAATACTGGACAGCACTCAGTAGGTGGGAATGAATCACCATTTCCCCTGTGCATCTTTGATGGTGATGTAGCACTGGACAGTGCACAGCAGTTGGGTTTGAATCCCCAGTTCCCCTCTCTGTCTGTGATGATGCTGTAATACTGGATGGTACTCAGTAGGAAGGTAAGAATCCCTGGTTCCCCTCTGTGTCTGTGATGATGCTGTAGCAATGGACACTGCACAGTAGGTGGATATGTATCTCTGGTTCCCCTGTGCATCTTTGATGATACTGTAGCACTGGACAGTGTTCAGTAGGTGAGCTTGAATCCCCGATTCCCGACTGTTTCTGTGATGATGCTGTAGCACTGAACAATGCTCAGTAGGTGGGAATGAATCCCTGGTTTCCCTGTGTGTTTGTGATGATGCTGTAGCACTGGACAGTATTCAGTAGGTGGGTTTGAATCCGCAATTCCCCTCTACGTCTGTGATGATGCTGTAATACTGGACTGTGCTCAGTAGGTGGGTATGAATCCCTGGGTCCCCTGTGCATCTTTGATGATGCTGTAGCACTGAACAATGCATAATAGGTGGGTTTGAATCCTCGGTTCCCCTGTGCATCTTTAATGATGCTGTAGCACTGGACTGTGTTCAGTAGGTGGGTATGAATCCCTGGTTCCCCTCTGTGTCTGTGATGATGCTGTAGCACTGGACAGTATTCAGTAGGTGGGTTTGAATCCCCGGTTTCCCTGTGAACCTTTGATGTTGTTGTAGTACTGGACAGTGCATAGTAGGTGGGTTTGAGTCCCTGGTTCCCCTGTGCATTTTTGATGATACTGTAGCACTTGACTGTGCTCAGTAGGTGGGTTTGAATCTCCGGTTCCCCTGTGTACCTGTGACGATGCTGTAGCAATGGACAGTGCACATTAGGTGGGTTTGAATCCTCAATTCCCCTCTGTGTCTGCGATGATGCTGTAATACTGGACTGTGCTCAGTAGGTGGGTATGAATCCCTGGTTCCCCTGTGTACCTGTGACGATGCTGTAGCAATGGACAGTGCACATTAGGTGGGTTTGAATCCCCGGTTCCCCTGTGCATCTTTAATGATGCTGTAGCACTGGACTGTGCTCAGTAGGTGGGTATGAATTCCTGGTTCCCCTGTGTGCCTGTGACGATTCTGTAGTACTAGACAGTGCACAGTAGGTGGGTTTGAATCCCTGGTTCCCCTGTGCATTTTTGATGATACTGTAGCACTTGACTGTGCTCAGTAGGTGGGTTTCAGTCCCTGGTTCCCCTATGTACCTTTGATGATGCTGTAGCACGGGACAGTGTGTAGTAGGTGGGTTTGAATCGCTTGTTCCCCTGTGTACCTTTGATGATGCTGTAGTACTGAACAGTGTGCAGTAGATGGGTTTGAATCCATGGTTCCCCTGTGTACCTGTGATGATTCTGTAGTACTGGACAGTTGTCAAGAGGTGAGTTTGAATTCCCAGTTCCCCTGTGTACCTGACTGATGCTGTAGCACTGATCAGTGCTCAGTAGGTGGGTTTGAATCCCCAGTTCCCCTCTGTGTCTGTGATGATGCTGTAATATTGGACTGTGCTCAGTAAGTGGGTATGAATCCCTTGTTCCCCTGTGCATCTCTGATGATGCTGTAGCACTAGACAATGCATAATAGGTAAGTTTGAATCCCCGGTTCCCCTGTGCATCTTTAGTGATGCTGTAGCACTGGACTGTGCTCAGTAGGTGGGTATGAATCCCTGGCTCCCCTCTGTGTCTGTGATGATGCTGTAGCATTGGACAGTGCTCAGTAGGTGGGTATGAATCCCTGGTTTCCGTGTGTGTCTGTGATGATGCTGTAGCACTGGACAGTGCACAGTAGCTGGGATTGAATCCTCGGTTCCCCTCTGTGTCTGTGATGATGCTGTAGCACTGGACAGTGCACAGTAGCTGCGTTTGAATCCCATGTTCGCCTATGTACATGTGATGATGCTGTAGTACTAGACAGCACTCAGCAGGTGAGTTTGAATCCCTGGTTCCCCTCCGTGTCTGTGATGATGCTGTAGCATTGGACAGTGCTGAGTAGGTGGGTATGAATTCCTGGTTCCCCTGTGTGTTTGTGATGATGCTATTGCAATCAACAGTGCACAGTAGGTGAGTTTGAATCCCTGGTTTCCCTGTGTCTGTTATGATATTGCAATACTGGACAGTGCACAGTAGGTGAGTTTGATTCCCCAGTTCCCTGTGAATGTTTGATGATACTGTAGCACTGGACAGTGCTCAATACATTGGTTTGAATCCCTGGTTCCCCTGTGTGCCTTTGATGATGCTGTAGCGTGGGACTGTGCACAGTAAGTGGGTTTGAATCCCCTGTGTACCTGTGGTTATGCTCTGGAACTGGACAGTGCATAGTAGGTGGGTTTGAATCCCCGGTTCCCAGGTTTACCTTTGATGATGCTGTAGCACTGGACAGTGCATAATAGCTGGGATTGAATCCCTGGTTCCCCTGTGCATCTTTGATTATGCTGTTGTACTGGACAGTGCTCAGCAGGGGGGTTTGACTCCATGGTTCCCATCTGTGTCATAGAAACATAGAATTTGACGGCAGATAAGGACCCCAGTCTGCCCATTTCCCTACCTAATGGATAAGCTGCAGATCCTAGTTAACCAGCAGCCTACTTCTTCCTACCCCCCCAAGACTTGCCTTATGACTGTTTCATGCATGCTTGAATTCCACCACTGTTTTTGACTCCACAGCCTCCTCCGGAAGGCCGTTCCATGCATCCACAACCCTCTCTGTGAAAAAATACTTCCTTAAATTGCCTCTGAGCCGCCCCGGCTCTATCTTCAAATTGTGCCCCCTTGTTCTTGCACACCTCTTTTTTTGAAAGATGCTACCCTCTTCGACTTTGTTGATTCCCTTGAGGTACTTGAAAGTTTCTATCATGTCCCCCCCCCTCCTTTCCTCGAGGCTATACATATTAAGCTCCTTAACTCTCTTCATATGTCTTCCAGTGCAGACCCTGTACCATTTTAGTTGCCCTCCTCTGGACAGCTTCCATCCTGTCTATGTCTTTGTAGAGATTGGGTCTCCAGAACTGCCGCAGTACTCAGATGGGGTCTCACCAGCTGTCTGTACAGAGGGATAATAACTTCCTGTTTTCTACTGGTGATGCCTCTCCTTTGCATCCCAGTATCCCCCAGCCCTCCTTGCTGCCCTCTCACATTGCTTGCCCACCTTTAGGTCATCTGATATGACTACCCCAGGTCCCTTTCCATTTTTGTTGTTGTTAGTATCTCACCCCATTGTGTACTCTTCCCCTGGGTTTTTGTTTCCCATGTGCATTACCTTGCACTTCTTAGCACTGAATCTAAGCTGCCATACATTTGACCGTTCCTCTAACCTTGCCAAGTCCCTTCTCATCCTTTCCACCCCACCTTGTGCATCAACTCTGTTGCAGATCTTTGTGTCATCTGCAAAGAGACATACTTTTCCTTCCAGTCCCTCTGCAATGTCGCTTATAAAGACATTGAAGAGAACCGGTCCTAATACTGAACCCTTCGGTACCCCACCAGTAACCCCCCTTTCTTCAGAGTGGACTCCATTTACTATTACTCTGTGTGTCCTATTCTCCAGCCAATTCTTTATCCAGGCTGGCATCTTGGGACCCACTCCCAGGCTGGCTAATATGATGATGCTGTAATACTGGACAGTACTCAGAAGGTGGGTATAAATCCCGGTTCTCTTGTGAATCTTTGATGATGCTGTAGCACTGGACAGTATATACTAGGTTGGTTTGAATCCCTGATTCCCCTGTGTACCTGTGATGATTCTGTAGTACTGGACAATGAACAGTAGCTGGGTTTGAATCCCTTGTTTCCCTATCTACCTGTGATGATGCTGTAGTACTGGACAGTGCACAGGAGGTGAGTTTGAATCCCCAGTTCCCTGCTGTGTCTGTGATGATGATGTAACACTGGACAGTGCACGGTAGCTGGGTTTGAATCCCCGGTTTCCCTGTGTGTCTGTGATGATGATGTAACACTGGACAGTGCACGGTAGCTGGGTTTGAATCCCCGGTTCCCCTGTGTGTCTGTGATGATGATGCAACACTGGACAGTGCACGGTAGCTGGGTTTGAATCCCCCCCCTTGTATATTTGATGATGCTATAGCACTGGACAGTGCACAGTTGATGGGTATGAATCCCCGGTTCCCCTGTGCATCTTTGATGATGTTGTATTACTGGACAGTGCTCAGTAGGTGACTATGAAACCCTGGTTCCCATGTGTACGTGTGATAATGCTGTAGCAATGGATAGTGCATAGCAGGTGAGACTGAATCCCCGTTCCCCTCTGTGTCTGTTATGATGCTGTAATACTGGACAGTGCACAGTAGGTGGGTTTGAATCCCCACTTCCCTTGTGCATCTTTGATGATGCTGTAGCACTGGACAGTGTACAACAGATGGGTATGAATCCCTGGTTCCCCTGTGTGTCTGTGATTATGCTGTACTACTGGACAGTACTCAGTAGGTGGGTATGAATACCTGGCTGCCCTGTGTACCTGTGATGATTCTGTAGTACTGTACGGTGCACAGTAGGTGGGTTACAATCCCTAGTTTCCCTATGTGTCTGTGATGACGTTGTAATACTGGACAGTGCACACTGTGGGTGGGTTTGATTCCCCAGTTCCCTTGTGAATCTTTGATGATACTGTAGTACTGGACAGTGGTCAGTAGGTTGGTTTGAATCCCTGGTTCTCCTGTGTACCTGTGATGATTCTGTTGTCCTGTACGGTGCACAGTAAGTGGGTTAGAATCCTAGGTTCCCCTGTGTACCTGTGATTTATTTATTTTTATTTAGTTTTTGTTGACCGGGTAAGTGCACTAGACAAATCCTGCCTATTTTCAGGCACAACCCTGGGGGGATACAGATGAATGCCAACTGACTTTGAACCAGATTAAGCTGTTGGTGGTATTTTTTAGTGAATGAGGGAAATTTGGCCAGGACACCGAGGAAATTCCCCTACTGTTTGTCGGTAGGGGGCCCTGCTGCTGTTGGAGGAGGTCATTCCTCTCTCAGCCATGGAGGAGGACGGAGCTTTGCCTAGGGCTGAGGTAGCCCAAAATCTTGATTAATCTTGTGATGTTTCCCAGACTGGATCCGCTGAAGTGGCAGCTGGAATGCACCTGCGAGGTGGCCAGCATTTTGCCGTTTCTAGCGGTCCACTGGAGTTACCTGCAGTTTCTGATCTCAGTTTAAGGGACAAACAACGTTGTTTGGAAACGGAACTCTTGTGAGTCAGTGAGCTCCTAGCTCAGGAGCGTCGGAGTGTTATTTTGGAGGATGACAGGAAACGGAAGCGTTCAGAAAACTCCCCAAGTATGTCGGAGGCTGTGGGGCCTAGTAAGCTGCTTTCTGCTGCGTCCCGGTCTCCTCCTGGAGAAATTGTGGTCCCTCGAGACTGGGGAGATTTGTCGGAAGCAACATGGTCTCCTGAACGAGCACTGCAGGGTGCAGGCTGGATTCAGATTGCGGGGGCTGAGTGGAAACCGGCTGATGGATCTGTGGTTACTTCGGAGGAAGTTCAGATAAGTACTGGGGTTGCCCCTGCTCCTGTTGTTGTTGCCCCAGTCTCAGTTTTGCAGGCTTCTTTTCCCATTCAGGCTTGTCTACAGCCTATTGCACTCGTGGGGGTTCATTTGGTGGGCTCTGCCGGCACTTCAGATTCCTCCTCGGTTTTGAAGGGGCCGGTTATAGATTCTGTGCCTAAGCCCATCTATGCTAGTCATTTACGACAACCTTTGGAGCTTTCCAGAAGATGGAACGCTGTCAGGTTGCGGTATGTAGGTCCTAGAGATAACCCTCCTGACAGGTTTTATGTTGGAAAATCGTTGTTAAAGCAAAGCATGGGTTTCTCTCCATCTGAAGTCTATGCCCTGATTCATGTTCCGGGGGAATTTACCTTTGACATTAGTTTCCGTACCCCTGCCCTTTTGGAACTTTTTTGGAGCCGATATTTGACTTTAAAGACAAACCCTTTTTGGTCAGACTTTATTGTTTTACCTCTTTCTAAACAAGCTTCTAGAGTCATTACGATTATGTTTACTAATGAAGGGGTGAGCGTTGTTGATATTGTGCATTGGCTGTCTAAAGATGTGATATTCAGGGGAACCCTGTTCCTATCTTAGATGCTGAGGGCTTTTGGAATGGGGTTGGAAGTTCGGGTCAAACTGCATTCCACTGATTGGATTTGATTCATTTGTCCAATTGTTTTTTTGGGGCGGATAAAGGCTTTCTTTTTATCCTGGGCAACCTCGGGTATGCTTTAAATGTGGGTCCAGATCACATCAGCACAAACTGCGAGGTACTTGCCTGTTCTTACTGTGGGGAAACTGGTCATCCCAGTGCCCACTGCTTTCAGGCTTCTAAATGTCACCTTTGCGGGCAGGTGGGTCACACTTTTGAACTTTGTCCCTTGGCTGTAAAAAATACAGCTGAGGCTGATTTTGGGCTTCAAGATCGTTATATTAGGGAGGCGGTTCGCCCTGGCCTACCTGCCAGGGGCAGGTTGGTGCCTGACGCTTCTGTGGTGCCCCCCCCTTGTCTGACTCGAGTAGGATCTCTGCTCTTGATCTGAATTCAGATGTCCCGGTGCTCCCTCCATTTGAGTCTACAGACGGGTCTGGGACGGGATCAGGTGAGGCTCTTCTCCAAACTGACTCTGTGGGAGGGGATGATTCCTTACTGACTAGTTTTGTGGTGGTTGGGGGGGAAAAAAGAGTAAGGTGGCTAGGGGGAAGGGGAAGTTAGGAAGAAAATCCGCATTGGCTGTTCCTGATGTCTCCTTTGTTGATCCTAACGATTTCACTGTTCTGGCGGAGGGTATGGATGTTCTATCTGAGATACCTGGGCCTCCTTCTTCTCCTACTAGGCCTGTGTGTCAGGACACTGAGGCAGGTCAGGTAGGCCGAGGCCTTCGGATGGTAAAACTGGACAGATCACTAGGGTGTCTAGTAAAGTTAAGTGATTTCTTTTTTCTGACTTTTTTTTATGGTTTCCTTTTCTTTTCGTGTGGCAACTTTGAATACTAACAGTATTAAATCCCCTGTAAAACGCAAGTCCACTTATTCTCATTTTCTATCTGAGAATTTGGATTGTGTTTTTTTTCAGGATACACGTTTGCATTCCTCTGAGGAGGTGGCTGCTGCCACTGCTGGTTGGTTATGGGGAGATAGTTTTTGGTCCTTGGGTAATGAGTTATGTAGTGGGGTTGGGATTTGTTTTTTTAATTCTTACATTACAGTGATACACCAGCTAGAGATCCTGCCCGGTAGAGCCTTGGTGTTGGATATTAGGTGGAATTCTCTACCTTTGAGATTGATCAATATTTATGCCCCTCAATCTAAGTTTGACCGGGTGTCCCTTTTTAAGGCATTGCGCCCTTTTTTATGCACCTCTTCTTTTGTTGTACTTGGAGGAGACTTTAATTGTTCCCTCCCTCCCTCACCTGCTCCCGGGAACATGACAAGAAAAGTGTATTGTGATACAGCTTGTTTGGTTACACTGCTTCAGACATCAGGACTGGTGGATGCTTTTGGGACTTTAACTTCTGGTTTTGGATATACTTATTTTTGTGGCTCCAGAACATCCCGGATAGACTATTTTTTTACTTCTCCGGGGGTTGTTGCCCGGTCTCAAGTTTTACAGGAGGTCGCTTCTTCGGATCGTAGATTGCTTAAATTGGTGTTAAGTGATTTGCCTGCTACCCGTAGAGGGCCGGGGTATTGGAAATTGAATACGGTCCTGTTGGACATTCCTTGTGTTGCTGAGGGGTTGCGCTCCTTGCTTTTGGCCAGACGATCGGTGTTGTTTCTGTATGATGATCTGAATGTTTGGTGGGAAGACACTAAATGTGAGATTCGAATTTTCTTTAAACGTATTGGTAGATTGAACGGTCGACTGACGCATGATAGATTGCGTTCTCTTAGAGAACGATTGCATTTTTTTTGTCTTCCTTTCGTCAGTTTTTGGGGCCTGAGTGTCTGGAGCAGATTAACCAGGTTAAGAGAGAGATGGCAGACTTACAGTCTAAGGTATTGCAGGAGATGGAAAAGAAGCATTCCTTTGATGTTTCTGGGAAAAAAAGAGACACCCTACCCTTCGAGCATTTGCAGTTTTCACGTACCTCTAGAGTTATGCAATATTTACATACTGAAGGGGGTGGGCGGGTTTCTACTAATGTTGGTATGCTAGATATGATACATAATCATGTTTCTACTACCTTTCAAAGTGAATTCCTCTCTGAGGTTCCCATCTGTAACTGGTTTCTTAGCAGGCAGGTTCCGGGTTTGACCCCTGTGGAACAGCTCACTTTGGTACAACCAATCAGTGTTGAAGAGTTGAAGTCAACAATTTGGTCTTTGAAGCCTAGTGTCACTCCTGGGTTTGATGGGTTATCTCATGAAATTTACAAACCCTTATGGGAAGTCATGGGAACGGATCTTTGTCAAGTTTTGAATGAGGGGTTGCGGAACGGGGTGTTGCCACACAGCATGTTGCAGGGGGTCCTACTTTTACTATACAAAGATTTGGGGGATAGAGGAGATTTGACCAATTGGAGGCGTTGTCACTCTTGAATACTGGATTATAAGATCCTAATGAAAATTTTTGTGTCCGTTACGGGTGTTTTAGGCTCTTTATTACATCCATCTCAGTTTAGTGGGGTGCCTGGTAGGAAGATCCAGGATGCATTGATTCTGCTTCGGGAGCTCATTTCTAAAGGGACGCCGGAGAACTTTTTTGGCATTTGGTGTGCCTTGATCAATCTAAAGCTTTTGATAGAGTGGAATATAATTATCTTTGGGCCTGTTTGGGGTGGTATGGGTTTCCATCACAATTCATTGGCTGGTTGCAGACTTGTTATGGTGGAATTACTTTGTTACCTAGTGTCAATGGTTGATTGGGTAAAGCTGTAGATGTGCATAGAGGCGTTCAGCAGGGATGCCCACTTAGCCCTCTGCTTTATGTGCTCTCTTTGGATCCCCTTTTACATGCCTTGTCTTGGACGGATGATATTATTGGTCTTTCTGTTGGTAGTACGGATTCACCAATAGTTTCAATCGCCTATGCAGATGACTTGGTCCTTGTCCTCTCAGATCGTAAATCTGCTGCTGCAGCTCAAACATTGTTGCATTCATTTTCGGTAATGTCAGGGTCCTCTATTAACAGGCTGAAAAATGGGATTTTGCCCTTGGGATACGAGGCGACTGATGTGGCTTTACTCTGGGATGTGCCTGTTGAATCCGGTTACAGGAAGGTGCTTGGAGTGTATTTTGGAGGGTTAGATGCTCAGAAGTATAATTGGGAGCAACAGTTATCAGAGGCCCATAATAGGGTGCTGAAGTGGAATAAGAGCCGAATGTCTAAGGCTAAATGTATTTACTTCATTAAAACTTTTTTGTTACCTTATTTTTTGTTTCTAGCTGCAGTTTTCCCCCCACCTCTTTCTTTGGAGACTTCACTTTTCAAGGTGTTTTTTCTGTGCCTTTGGGGCAGTAGATTGAACCCGGTTTGTTGTGGTATTACATATTTGCCCATTGGAGAGGGGGGTTTGGGTATGCTCAACCCGATCGTTTTTTTCCATAGTATTTTTGTTTATTATAATTTGGTCCCATTCTTAAAGGGGTAGTGAAAATTTGGTCTCCTTGGGTGGCTGACCGCATAGGTCCCTTTTTGCAGCATTGGGATAATGATTCTGGTTTAGCTCAGCAGGTTCGGCTTTGCGGTCTTGATGGTCATTTTCGACTAATGTTCCAGAAATTGAAAGCCTGGCATGTAGTTAAGAATTTTCTGACCTTACACTCCAGGCAGGAATTCTATCATTCAGTCCTTAGTGACTGTTTTTTCCTTGAGCCTTGGTTTCATGATTTGCCTGTTTCAGAGCAGCACTCTAGGTTGAAAGTTTTGGTCAGCAAAGGGTGCCTCCATGTGGGATTTCTTATGGCTGTGTCTCCATAAGAAGCTAGGAGTGAAGGGTAACATGAAACATAAGGATCTCTCTGACAGGTTTTGTCCCCAGGTGGAGTCTTGTGGGGGGGGGGGGGTTGAAACGATGGAACATTTTATTGTAGAGTGTCCCTTTGTTGTTTCTTTCTGGTCTCGCTTTCATGAGGAGTGGCCCTCCAATCCCTTCCGGGGTCTTTCCTCTAAGCTTTGGGTAGACGGGTTTTGCCAGGCTCATGGCTTGGATTTGATAATGTCACTATTCGCCTGGTAATCGGTTATATAGGTTATCAGTTGTGGCAAGCCCAATGCACTTTAACACTTAGGCAGACGCTGCTTTCTGAAACCCAGATTATTCACACTCTTAAATCCTTTCTACACCGTTGGAGATCTGAGGAGGAACGGGTGGTGCATCCAGAATTGTTTAAACTGTGGTGGAGGAAGATGACTTGGTTAGATACGGGGTGATTCTCTCATTTGTCAAGACCTGGCACTTTTTTTTGTATTTCAGGGTTCCCTTGCTGCGGTGTTTTGATCTCCCTAGCAGTGAACCTGGGTGCTGATATTTCCCTTACAGATGGGATTTAGTTTTACTTTTCTTTTTCAAACTTTTCATTAGGAAGTTAGTTAATAAATGCATGACTGTAAAACTCGTTTAATTTCTTTTCTGGTTTGCATATTTTTTGTGTGACTTAACACTGTTTTGTATTTCTTTGTATTTCCTTTACTTTATGATTAGTATATTGCTTTGTGTGATTTAACACTGTATGGACTTTTTTTGTTTTTGAAGTTATTATAATGCTAAATTTCCCTACTCTTTTAGTGGGGATGAGATGGGGGTTATGTGCATATGCAAATTATTTCTGTTTGCAGTTCCTGTATACTGTATTTCTTGTTTATGATTTTTGTTTTTCTTGCATTATGCTTTTGTATGATGTGATTCACTTTTGCATTTTGTGTTTTAAATTTTGAATAAAAAATTCCCCTACTCTTTTTGATAAGTGCCCTGGGATCTTTAACATCCACCTGAACTACCACCAATCCAAGCAGATGGGACCTCGGTTTAACGTCTCATCTGAAAGACGGCACCTCAGAAGTGCAGCACCCCCTTTCATGCTGCACTACAGTGTCAGTACTGGGATATCAACCCAAGTGCCAGATGTGGGAACTGAACCCACAGCCCTCTGACCTCCCGGCCTCAGAGCTGAATGTGCGACCTACTGAGCCACTGACACTGATGATGCTGTAGCACTCGACAGTGCATTGTAGGAGTATTTGAATCTCCAGTTCCCCGATTTACTTTTAGTGATGCTGTATAATTGGACAGGGCACAGTACCTGGGTTTGAATCCTCGGTTCTCCTGTGCATCTTTGATGATGCTGTGGTACTGGACAGTGCACAGTAGGTGGGTTTGAATCCCTGGTTCTCATCTGTGTCTGTGATAATGCTGTAATACTGGACAGTGCAGAGTAGATGGGCTTGAATCCCTGGTTCTCATCTGTGTCTGTGATGATGCTGTAATACTGGGCAGTGCTCAGTAGGTAGGTATGAATCCCCGGTTGCCCTGTGAATCTTTGATGATGCTGTAGTATTGGACAGTGCACAGTAGGTGGGTTTGAATCCATAGTTCTCATCTGTGTCTGTGATGACACTGTAATACTGGAGAGTGCTCAGTAGGTGGGTTTAAATCCCCAGTTCCCTTCTCTGTCTGTGATGATGCTGTAATACTGGATAGTGCTCAGTAGGTGGGTTTAAATTCCCGGTTCCCCTATGTACCTGTGATGATGCTGTACTACTGGACAGCACTCAGCAGGCAAGTTTCAATCCCTGGTTTCCCTCTGTGTCTGTGATGATGCCATAGCAATGGACAGTGCTCAGTAGCTGGGTTTGAATCCCCAGTTCCCCTCTGTGACTGTGATGATGCTGTAATACTGGACAGTGGTCTGTAGGTGGGTATTATTTCCCTGGTTCCCCTGTGCATCTTTGAAGATGCTGTAGTACTAGACAGTGCTCAGTAGGTGGGTATGAATCCCTGGTTCCCCTGTGCATCTTTGAAGATGCTATACCACTGGACAGTGCATAGTAGGTGACTTTGAATCCCCGGTTCCCCTCTGTGTCTGTGATGATGCTGTAGCACTGGACAGTGATCAGTGGGTGGGTTTGAATCCGTGTTTCCCCTCTGTGTCTGTCATGATGCTGAAATACTGAACTGTGCTTAATAGGTGGGTATGAACCCTGGTTCCCCGGTGTGTCTATGATGATGCTGTACTAGTGGACAGTGCACTGTAGGTGAATATGTATCTCTGGTTCCCCTGTGCATCTTTGATGATACTGTAGCACTTGACTTTGCTCAGTACGTGGCTATGAATTCCCGGTTCCACATGCATCTTTGATGATGCTGTAGTACTGGACAGTGCTCACTAGGTGGGTTTGAATCCCTGGTTTCCTGTATAGCTGAAATGATGCTGTAGTACTGGATAGTGCTCAGTAGGTGAGTTTGAATCCCCAGTCCTTCTGTGTTCCTGTGATGATCCTGTAGGAATGGACAGAGCACAGTAGGTGGGTTTGAATCCCCAGTTCCCCTCTGTGTCTGTGATGATGCTATAATACTGGACAGTACACAGTAGGTAAGTTTGAATCCCTGGTCACCCTGTGTGTCTGTGATGATGCTGCAACACTGGACAGTGCTCAGTAGGTGGGTATGAATCCCAGATTCCCCTGTGTACCTGTGACGATTCTGTAGTACTAGACAGTGCATGGTAGGTGGGTTTGAATCTCCGGTTCCCCTGTGTACCTGTGACGATGCTATAATACCGGACAGTGCATAGTAGATGGGTTTGAGTCCCTGGTTTCCCACTGTGTCTGTGATGATGCTGTAGCACTGGACAGTGCACAGTAGCTGGGTTTGAATCCCAGGTTCCCCTATGTACCTGTGATGATGCTGTAGTACTGGACAGCACTCAGCAGGTGAATTTCAATCTCTGCTTCCTCTCTGTGTCTGTGATGATGCTGTAGTAATAGACAGTGAACAGTAGCTGGGTTTGAATCCCCGGTTCCCCTCTGAGTCTGTGATAATGCTGTAATACTGGACAGGACTCAGTAGGTGGGAATGAATCACCGTTTCCCCAGTGCATCTTTGATGGTGATGTAGCACTGTACAGTGCACAGCAGTTGGGTTTGAATCCCCAGTTCCCCTCTCTGTCTGTGATGATGCTGTAGTACTGGACAGTGCTCAGTAGGAAGGTAAGAATCCCTGGTTCCCCTTTGTATCTGTGATGATGCTGTAATACTGGACAGTGCTCAGTAGGAGGGTAAGAATCCCTGGTTCCCCTTTGTGTCTGTGATGATGCTGTAGCAATGGACACTGCACAGTAGGTGGATATGTATCTCTGGTTCCCCTGTGCATCTTTGATGATACTGTAGCACTGGACAGTGTTCAGTAGGTGAGTTTGAATCCCCGATTCCCGACTGTGTCTGTGATGATGCTGTAGCACTGGACAATGCTCAGTAGGTGGGAATGAATCCCTGGTTCCCCTGTGTGTTTGTGATGATGCAGTAGCACTGGACAGTGCACAGTAGGTGGGTTTGAATCCCCGGTTCCCCTCTGTGTCTGTGATGATGCTGTAGCATTGGACAGTGCTCAGTAGGTGGCCATGAATCCCTGGTTTCCCTGTCTGTTTGTGATGATGTTGTAGCAATGGACAGTATGTGGGTATGAATCCCTGGTTCCCCTGCGTGCTTGTGATGATGCTGTAGCAATGGACACTGCACAGTAGGTGAGTTTGAATCCCTGGTTTCCCTGTGTGTCTGTGGTGATGCTGTAATACTGGACAGTGCACAGTAGGTAGGTTTGAATTCCCAGTTCCCCTCTGTACCTGACTGATGCTGTTGCACTGGTCAGTGCTCAGTAGGTGGGTTTGAATCCCTGGTTCCCCTGTGAGCCTTTGATGTTGTTGTAGTACTGGACAGTGCATAGTAGGTGGGTTTGAGTCCCTGGTTCCCCTGTGCACCTTTGATGATGCTGTAGTACTGGACAGTGTGTAGTAGGTGGGTTTGAATCCCTGGTTTTCATCTGTGTCTGTGATGATGCTGTAAGAGTGGACAGCGTTCAGTAGCTGGGAATGAATTACCATTTCCCCTGTGCATCTTTGATAATGCTGCAGCACTGGACAGTGCACAGCAGCTGGGTTTGAATCCCCTGTTCCCCTCTTACTTGTGATTATGCTGTAATACTGGAAAGTGCTCAGTAGGTGGGTTTGAATCCCTGGTTCCCCTCTGTGTCTGTGATGATGTTGTAATACTGGACAGTGCTCAGTAGGTGGGTATGAATCCCCGGTTCCCCCTGAGCATTTTTGATGATGCTGTAGCCTGGACAATGCATAATATGTGGGTTTGACTCCACGGTTCCCCTGTGAATCTTTGATGATGCTGTAGCACTGGACAGTGCTCAGTATGTGGGTTTCAATCCCTGGTTCCCCTGTGTTTCTGTGATGATCCTGTAGCAATGGACAGTGCACAGTAGGTGGGTTTGAATCCCCAGTTCCCCTCTGTGTCTGTGATGATGCTGTAATACTGGAAAGTGCACGGTAGGTGGGTTTGAATCCTTGGTTCCCCTGTGTGTCTGTGATGATGCTGCAACACTGGACAGTGCACGGTAGGTGGGTTTGAATTCCTGGTTCCCCTGTGCATTTTTGATGATACTGTAGCACTGGACTGTGCTCAGTAGGTGAGTTGGAATCTCCGGTTCCCCTGTGTACCTGTGACGATGCTGTAATATGGGACAGTGCACAGTAGATGGGTTTGAGTCCCCGGTTTCCCTATGTACCTGTGATGATGCTGTAGTACTGGACAGCACTCAGCAGGTGAGTTTCAATCCCTGCTTCCTCTCTGTGTCTGTGATGATGCTGTAGCAATAGACAGTGAACAGTGGCTGGGTTTGAATCCCCGGTTCCCCTCTGAGTTTGTGATAATGCTGTAATACTGGACAGGACTCAGTAGGTGGGAATGAATCACCATTTCCCCTGTGCATCTTTGATGGTGATGTAGCACTGGACAGTGCAGAGCAGTTGGATAAGAATCCCCGGTTCCCCTCTGTGTCTGTGATCATGCAGTAGCAATGGACACTGCACAGTAGGGGAATATGTATCTCTGGTTCCCTTGTGCATTTTTGATGATACTGTAGCACTGGACAGTGTTCAGTAGGAGAGTTTGAATCCCCGATTCCCGTCTGTGTCTGTGATGACGCTGTAGCACTGGACAATGCTCAGTAGGTGGGAATGAATCCCCGGTTCCCCTCTGTGTCTGCGATGATGCTGTAATACTGGACTGTGCTCAGTAGGTGGGTAGGAATCCCTTGTTCCCCTGTGCATTTTTGATGATGCTGTAGCACTGAACAATGCATAATAGGTGGGTTTGAATTCCCGGTTCCCCTGTGTACCAGTGATGATGCTGTAGCACTGGACAGTGTTCGGTAGGTGGGTTTGAATCCCTGATTCCTGTCTGTGTCTGTGATGATGATGTAGCACTGGACAATGCTCTGTAGGTGAGTATGAATCTCTGGTTCCCCTGTGTGTTTGTGATGATGCTGTAATACTGGACAGTGCTCAGTAGGTGGGTTTGGTTCCCCAGTTCTCCCTAGTTCTCCTGTGAATGTTTGATGATGCTGTAATACTGGACAGTGGTCAGTAGGTTGGTTTGAATCCCTGCTTCCCCTGTGTACCTGTGATGATACTGTAGCACTGGACAGTGACTAGTATCTGGGTTTGAATCCCCGGTTCCCCTGTTTACCTTAGATGATGCTGTAGCATTGGACAGTGCACAGTAGCTGGGTTTGAAGCCCCGGTTCCCCTGTGCTTCTTTGATGATGCTGTAGTACTGGACAGTGCACGGTAGGTTGGTTTGAATCCCTGGTTCTCATCTGTGTCTGTGATGATGCTGTAATTCTAAACAGTGCTCAGTAGGTGGGTATGAATCCCCGGTTCCTTTTTGAATCTTTGATGATGCTGTAGTACCGGACAGTGCATAGTAGGTGGGTTTGAATCCCTAGTTCTCATTTGTGTCTCTGATGATGCTGTAGTACTGGGCAGTGATCAGTAGTTGGGTATGAATCCCTGGTTTCCCTGTGAATCTTTGATGATGCTGTAGTACTTGACAGTGCACACTAGGTGGGTTTGAATCCGTGGTTCCCCTGTGAATCTTTGATGATGCTGTAGTACTAGACAGTGCACGGTAGGTGGGTTTGAATCCCTGGTTCCCCTGTGCATTTTTGATGATACTGTAGCACTGGACTGTGCTCAGTAGGTGGGTTTGAATCCCCAGTTCCCCTGTGTACCTGTGATGATGCTGTAATACTGGACAGTGCTTAGTAGGTGAGTTTCAATCCTTGCTTCCCCTCTGTGTCTGTGATGATGCTGTAATACTGGACAGTACTCAGTAGGTAAGTATGAATCCCTGGTCGACTTGTGTGTCTGTGATGATGCTGCAACACTGGACAGTGCTCAGTAAGTGGGTATGAATCCCTAGTTCCCCTGTGTGCCTGTGATGATTCTGTAGTACTACACAGTGCACGGCAGGTGGGTTTGAATCCCTGGTTCCCTTGTGCATTTTTGATGATACCGTAGCACTGGACTGTGCTCAGTGGGTGGGTTTGAATCTCCGGTTCCCCTGTGTACCTGTGACGATGCTGTAATACTGGACAGTGCACAGTAGATGGGTTTGAGTCCCTGGTTACCCTCTGTGTCTGTGATGATGCTGTAGCACTGGACAGTGCACAGTAGCTGGGTTTGAATCAACGGTTCCCCTATGTACCTGTGATGATGGTGTAGTACTGGACAGCACTCAGCAGGTGAGTTTCAATCCCTGCTTCCTCTCTGTGTCTGAGATGATGCTGTAGCAATAGACAGTGAACAGTAGCTGGTTTTGAATCCCTGGTTCCCCTCTGAGTCTGTGATAATGCTGTAATACTGGACAGGACTCAGTAGGTGGGAATGAATCACCATTTCCCCTGTGCATCTTTGATGGTGATGTAGCACTGGACAGTGCAGAGCAGTTGGATAAGAATCCCCGGTTCCCCTCTGTGTCTGTGATGATGCAGTAGCAATGGACACTGCACAGTAGGGGAATATGTATACTGTATACTGCCTGGGACAGTTCCCCTCAGCCTGGAAAATCGCCACAGTTACACCCATTCACAAAGGAGGTGACAGGTCCTCTGCCGGGAATTATCGGCCCATCTCCATTCTCCCACCCCTCTCCAAAGCACTAGAAAAACTGGTGGCTATTCAAGTCACAGACTACATAACCAAATACAACATCCTCTGCCATGAACAACATGGTTTCCGGGCGGGCACAGTACCGCACAGCCTTATTGAGTTTCAAACTTTCTTCATTCCTCCCTGACTCTGGCTCCCTTGCCGGAGCAGTGTTTATCGACCTCTCAAAGCGCTTGACACGGTCTCCCCCCCTCCTGCTGGATGCCCTCAGCCGTCCGGCTTTGCCCCTGGTCCAGTCTCTTGGTGCTCCAGCTATTTGTCTGCCCGCTCCCAACGTGTTAAAATTGATGTGACCCTCTCCGATACATGCCCTATCCGCGCTCAGGTGTCCCCAGGGCTCCATTCTTGGTCCTCTTCTCTTCACACTATATCTCAACACCCTCCCCGAAGCTTGTACTGGTAAAATCCTGCTGTATGCAGATGATGCCATCATTTTCGCCTCTCACCGAAACCCCAACTCCTTACAAGACGCCTTGCAACAAGCCTTTGTCAATGCTGAAGCCTGGTCTAAAGAGCACAGACTTGTACTCAATCTAAATAAAACCAAAACAATGCTCTTTGCCCATCCCCAAAACAAATCCAGATATTTCCTCTCCAGATACTCCCTGGTTCCAGGCATCCTCTTGAGCTAGTCCGCTGTACAAATACCTGGGGTCTCCTTGACTCGGCCCTCACATTCCATGACCACATAGATAATCTAGCCTCAGCTACAAGCATGCGGCTAGGAATCCTTTACTGCACAAGAATTGCCTCCCCCAATGCACTCTGACTAGCAGTCACCTCCTCAATACTGTCCCTTATAGACTATGGCTTGCCTGTTTATGGTGCTGCAGACGACCGCCCTCAATAAAATTCACCTCACCTTGAATAAGGCCTGTAGGTTAATCACGGGTGCCCTAGGCTCACATACCTACGAACTATATGACATGGCCAGGCTACTAATCTAGATGAACGACTCAGATACCAAACCTGCCTTATTACTAAAAAACCCTCCTTGGACTATCCCCACCTGGTCTGACAGCCTCTATCCACCTTGCACAACCCTTAATCCAAACTCGTAACACCTCTAAGGCCACCCTGCATGTCCCTAGGTCCAGGACCACTCATGGGCAAAGGTCCTTCTGCGCCAGAGCTCCCTCCTGGTACAACGCTCTCCCCACCTCCATCACTGACACCCGCACAATCTCCCGTTTCAAAATCTCACTTCGGAGTCAGCTCTTCAACATGCGAGCTGCTCCTGCCAATAGGTGATCTAGTCCGACATGCCCTGACAAAGCTTCTCTGAGTGGCTCCCTCCTATACTGACTGACAAAACTCTCTGAGTGGCGCTCACCAAAACTTTTCACAAATCGTGTCCTTTGCCCCTGAACTCTTCCATCTCTAGCAGTCCCGGCTCAAGACTTTTTAACTACATTTCCAATGTAGGCTTGTCACTCAACACACTACCATATAATCTGTAACTACCTGTGATTACCATTCCTGTAGCATGTAAATTGTAACTAAGTTATAACTGCCTGTATCTTCCAAACTGTAACCACGGAGATGTATGCTGTAACCACAATATTGTAACTAAATGTTGTATTGTATTTGTCCTCTTTGTGACGAGGTACCTTTGGAAATAAGCCTCTGGCTCAAAGGTTGTAAACCGATGTATAAATAAATAAATAAATAAATAAATGTATTTCTGGTTCCCCTGTGCATTTTTGATGATACTGTAGCACTGGACAGTGTTCAGTAGGAGAGTTTGAATCCCCGATTCCCGTCTGTGTCTGTGATGACGCTGTAGCACTGGACAATGCTCAGTAGGTGGGAATGAATCCCTGGTTCCCCTGTGTGTTTGTGATGATGCTGTAGCACTGGACAGTATTCAGTAGGTGGGTTTGAATTCCCGGTTCCCCTCTGTGTCTGTGATGATGCTGTAGCAATGGACACTGCACAGTAGGTGAGTTTGAATCCCTGGTTTCCCTGTGTGTCTGTGGTGATGCTGTAATACTGGACAGTGCACAGTAGGCAGGTTTCAATTCTCAGTTCCCCTGTGTATCTGACTGATGCTGTAGCACTGGTCAGTGCTCAGTAGGTGGGTTTGAATCCCTGGTTCCCTTGTGTACCTGTGACGATGCTGTAGCAATGTACAGTGCACAGCAGGTGGGTTTGAATCCCTAGTTCCCCTCTGTGTCTGCGATGATGCTGTAATATTGGACTGTGCTCAGTAGGTGGGTATGAATCCCTGGTTCCCCTATGCATCTTTGATGATGCTGTAGCACTGGACAATGCATAATAGGTGGGTTTGAATCCCTGGTTCCACTGTGCCTCTTTAATGATGCTGTAGCACTGGACTGTGCTCAGTAGGTGGGTTTGAATCCCTGGTTCCCCTCTGTGTCTGTGATGATACTGTAGCGTTGGACAGAGCTCAGTAGGTAGGTATGAATCCCTGGTTCCCCCCTGTGTCTGTCATGATGCTGTAGCATTGGACAGTGCACACTAGGTTGGTTTGAATCTCTGCTTCCTCTTTGAATCCTTGATGATGCTGTAATACTGGACAGTGCATAGTAGATGGATTTGAATCCCAGGTTCCCCTGTTTACCTTTGATGATGCTGTAGCATTGGAGAGTGCACAGTAGCTGGGTTTGAATTCCCAGCTCCCCTGTGCATCTTTGATGATGCTGAAGTAGTGGATAGTGCACAGTAGGTGGGTTTAAATCCCTGGTTCTCATCTGTGTCTGTGATGATGCTGTAATACTGGAAAGTGCTCAGTAGGTGGGTATGAATCCCTGGTTCCCTTGTGCATCTTTGATGATGCTGTAGCAGTGGACAGTGCACAGTAGGTGAGTTTAAATCCCTGGTTCCCCTCTGTGTCTGTGATGCTGTTGTAATACTGGACAGTGCTCTGTAGGTGGGTATGAATCCCTGGTTCCCCTGTGCATTTTTGATGATGCTGTAGCCTGGACAATGCATAATATGTGGGTTTGACTCCACAGTTCCCCTGTGCATCTTTGATGATGTTGTAGCACTGGACAGTGCACAGTAGATGGGTTTGAATCCCTGATTTCCCTGTGCATCTTTGATGATGCTGTAGCACTGGACAGTGCTCAGTATGTGGGTTTCAATCCCTGGTTCCCCCGTGTTCCTGTGATGATCCTGTAGCAATGGACAGTGCACAGTAGGTGGGTTTGAATCCCCAGTTCCCCTCTGTGTCTGTGATGATGCTGTAATACTGGACAGTGCACGGTAGGTGGGTTTGAATCCCTGGTTCCCCTGTGTGTCTGTGATGATGCTGCAACACTGGACAGTGCACGGTAGGTGGGTTTGAATCCCTGGTTCCCCTGTGCATTTTTGATGATACTGTAGCACTGGACTGTGCTCAGTAGGTGGGTTGGAATCTCCGGTTCCCCTGTGTACCTGTGACGATGCTGTAATACTGGACAGTGCACAGTAGATGGGTTTGAGTCCCCAGTTTCCCTATGTACCTGTGATGATGCTGTAGTACTGGACAGCACTCAGCAGGTGAGTTTCAATCCCTGCTTCCTCTCTGTGTCTGTGATGATGCTGTAGCAATAGACAGTGAACAGTGGCTGGGTTTGAATCCCCGGTTCCCCCCTGAGTCTGTGATAATGCTGTAATACTGGACAGCACTCAGTAGGTGGGAATGAATCACCATTTCCCCTGTGCATCTTTGATGGTGATGTAGCACTGGACAGTGCAGAGGAGTTGCGTTTGAATCCCCAGTTTCCCTCTCTGACTGTGATGATGCTGTAATATTGGACAGTGCTCAGTAGGAGGGTAAGAAATCTTAAATCTTAATCTTAAATCTTAAAAAAGAAATCTTAAATCTTAAAAAAACCAAAACCATGTTCTTCACTCATCCCCAAAACAAGTCCTGCAACTTCAAACTCCTCATTCACTCTGGGTCCTCATTCCCACTTGAACAAGTTTGCTCCTATAAATACCTAGGGATCCATTCTGACCCCTTCCTCTCCTTCCATGGACACATCGCTGCCCTAGCCACTGCCACTAATATCCGATTGGGCATCTTACATCGGTATAAACACTGCCTCCCCCCGGAGGCTCTTCAACTCGCAGTCACCTCCTCTATCCTGTCCCTAGTGGACTATGGACTGCCGGTGTATGGTGCTGCTGATCAGACCGCACTCCATAAAATTCGCACTACTCTGAATAAGGCCTGCAGGTTAATTACTGGAGCACCTAGGATGACACACACCTGCCTACTGTATGCTAAAGCGCTGGTACTTGATCTCGATGAGCGCCTCAAATATCTTACCTGTACCCTTACAAAAAAGACCCTCCTGGGCTTTCCCACCAGGATTGACCACCACCATACGCCGCCTGTCCCACTAGTTCATACTGGACCTCTGGGAAAACCTCTCTTGTTATCCCTAGAGCTAGGACCTCTCACGGCCAAAGAGCCTTCAGCTTTAGGGCCCCCTCCTGGTTCAACACACTGCCCCCCTCCATCTCCGAAGCTCCAACTATATCGTGCTTCAAAACTTCCTTACGTAACCACCTTATTAACACCCGATGCTGTAACTGCCGCTAGTCAAAGCCATACTCAATACTTATGACAAAGCTTATTACTAAGCTGCTAAGGACGACATAGCTCTGGTATTGTTTGCATCCATCCTACCTGTACCAGCTTGTTTGTATCTATGTCTTAATTTACTGTTATACTTATGTGTTGTTCTGCTATACTGTGTATTTTGGTTTGTCTTACTGTGACAAGGTACCTTTGTAAATGAGCCTATGGCTCAAAGGTTTTCCAAACTGCTGTTTAAATAAAATAAAATTAAAAAAAAAATTCCTGGTTCCCCTTTGTGTCTGTGATGATGCTGTAGCAATGGATAGTGCACAGTAGGTGGGTTTGAACCCCTAGTTCCCCTGTGTACCTTTTATGATGCTGTAGTACTGAACAGTGCACAGTATGTGGTTTTGAATCCCTGGTTCCCCTGTGTACCTTTGATGATTCTGTAGTACTGGACAGTTGTCAATAGGTGAGTTTGAATCCCCAGTTCCCCTGTGTACCTGATTAATGATGTAGCACTGGTCAGTGCTCAGTATGTGGGTTTGAATCCCCGGTTCACCTGTGTACCTGTGATGATGCTGTAGCAATGGACAGTGCACAGTAGGTGGGTTTGAATCCCCGGTTCCCCTCTGTGTCTGTGATGATGCTGTAATACTGAACTGTGCTCAGTAGGTGGGTAGGAATCCCTTGTTCCCCTGTGCATTTTTGATGATGCTGTAGCACTGGACAATGCATAATAGGTGGGTTTGAATCCCCGGTTCCCCTGTGTACCAGTGATGATGCTGTAGCTCTGGACAGTGTTCGGTAGGTGGGTTTGAATCCCTGGTTCCCCTGTGTGTTTGTGATGATGCTGTAATACTGGACAGTGCTCAGTAGGTGGGTTTGGTTCCCCAGTTCTCCCCAATTCTCCTGTGAATGTTTGATGATGCTGTAATACTGGACAGTGGTCAGTAGGTTGGTTTGAATCCCTGTTTCCCCTGTGTACCTGTGATGATACTGTAGCACTGGACAGTGACTAGTATCTGGGTTTGAATCCCCGGTTCCCCTGTTTACCTTTGATGATGCTGTAACATTGGACAGTGCACAGTAGCTGGGTTTGAAGCCCTGGTTCCCCTGTGCTTCTTTGATGATGCTGTAGTACTGGACAGTGCACGGTAGGTTGGTTTGTATCCCTGGTTCTCATCTGTGTCTGTGATGATGCTGTAATTCTAAACAGTGCTCAGTAGGTGGGTATGAATTCCCGGTTCCCTTTTGAATCTTTGATGATACTGTAGTACTGGACAGTGCATAGTAGGTGGATTTAAATCCCTAGTTCTCATTTGTGTCTCTGATGATGCTGTAGTACTGGGCAGTGCTCAGTAGTTGGGTATGAATCCCTGGTTCCCCTGTGAATCTTTGATGATGCTGTAGTACTTGACAGTGCACACTAGGTGGGTTTGAATCCCTGGTTCCCCTGTGAATCTTTGATGATGCTGTAGTACTAGACAGTGCACGGTAGGTGGGTTTGAATCCCTGGTTCCCCTGTGCATTTTTGATGATACTGTAGCACTGGACTGTGCTCAGTAGGTGGGTTTGAATCCCCGGTTCCCCTGTGTACCTGTGATAATGTTGTAATACTGGGCAATACACAATAGATGGGTTTGAGTCCCTGCTTTCCCTGTGTGTCTGTGATGATGCTGTAATACTGGACAGTGCTTAGTAGGTGAGTTTGAATCCCCAGTTCCCCGGTGCATCTTTGATGATGCTGTAATACTGGACAGTGCACAGTGCCTGGGTTTGAATCCCTGTTTCTCCTGTGCATCTTTGATGATGCTATAGTACTGGGCAGCACACAGTACCTTAGTTTGAATCCCTGGTTCCCCTGTGTGTCTGTGATGATGCTGTAGTACTGGACAGTGCTCAGAAGTGGGGTATGAATCCCCAATTCCCCTATGTATCTGTGATGATACTGTAGCACTGAACAGTGTACAGTAGGTAGGTTTGAACCCTTGGTTCCTATGTGTACCTGTGATGATGTTGTAGCACTTGACAGTGCTCAGTTGGTGGGATAGAATCCCAGGTTTATCTGTGTTTATGATGATGCTGTAGTACTGGACAGTGCTCAATAGGTGGGTATGAATCCCCAAGTCCTCTGCATGTTTGCGATGAGAGAAGAGAACAGGTTCGGAAGGGGATGCTTGGCTTGATTAAGGCATTCAGGAGCATTAGTATGTCATCTTAACTTCTATGAAAAAAGAGGATTCTTCACACTAGAACATCACTGCTTCCCAAAATTCAGGCTGGAACTTGGGTAATGATTTCTGCTATGGTGTAAAGAATGTTTAGAGGACAAGACAGGCATTTAGGTACTTTTTTATAGTAAAGGTATCAAAGTTTATAGAAAACAGTGATAACCCCCATAACATATCATAGCGTAAACAGAGTATTGAGGGGACTATGTTTAATCAAACAACTTGCTTTTTGGGGTAGATAGGGAACATTTTCTAAAAGACTGGCAGTTACATTTATTGGACTCTTTGGCCAGGCTAATTTAACTGATTTTTAAGAGATACAGATATCATTAAAGGGACAGCAAACATTGCAGGAGTCACTCAAATTGTGAAAGCCTATGAAAAGATATTTCAAATGAGACACTGAACTTCCTTGTAGGTGTCAGGAGTCTTGAGTTATGAATACCTAAATCATCTGTGCATCAAAACAAGACAGCAGCCATTTTAAAACAGGAAGTGATGTCACTGAGGGGCAAGCTGCATGTTGTTAATTACAGCTTGCCTCCCAGTGACATCAATATTGGTCTCATGATTCAATGAAATGGCTGCTGCCTTGTTTTGATTTACAGCTGATTTAGGTATTCATAACTCAGGACTTCTGACACCTGAAGGTAAGCCCAGTACCTGATTTGGAAGATCTTTTTATGGGCATTCTCAATTTGAGAGAACCCTGCAATGTTTCCTGTCCCTTTAACAAGTAAGTTAGAAAGTCCCTATAGAAAAGGAAAAAGGTACAAAACTGTGCCTCACACTGTGAATATCATAGCTATTAAGCGCAATTGGACCATAACATTAAAGACTATGATATTAGAATTAAAAAAGTAAAAGAAAAGAAGCTTTGAGGGACAGATCAGATTATGCAGAGGGCTGCATTTTTGACTGGAGTAAAGCACATATGGACAGTCCCATAATGATGTTTATACAAGCGCCTCTGACTCTGACTGAGCTAGTAACACAAACAGCAATAATTTTTTAGAGCAGAGTCAAGATATTCTTCCACATCAGTTGGTGAACATGGCTTGGAGAACACTCCAGGGACAAGGTGATCCCAGCAGCAATCAACTATCAGGAACCCAGACTCCCCGGACTACCAGAACAACCACTGAGGTGGAGCTAAAGAATAATCCGGTTTGCGGAAGAAAGAAGAGGATGAGGAGAGGAACCTGAGGAAAGGGGGAGGAAGAAGATGCACTCAATAAGAAGAAATGAATTACCACCAGAGGCAACCCAGGGCACCTTATAACAGAAGGCGCTACAACCCTACAACAGATAAGTTAATCTATTGTAACTAACATTTCTTCTTATGAGCTTAATGAGACAGAATTCCGTGTTCTCCAAAAAGGTTTCTTATATGTCCCTACCTCTAGCCTTAACGCATTAGATAAAATAGTGGACCTTCACCAATTCAGCAGAAATTTAGGCTTGAAAATGATTTTTTTTAACACAGTAAAAGACAATCATGCAAAAAACAAGCTAAAAGACAAAGAATTGTAGTAGCACTAAGACAAGGATTACCCAAAAAGGCATTGGCCAGGAAACCCAGTTTCAAAGAAATACAAAATCACTCATATGCAAATCAACACAAAATATTGTGCTGGTTCAACTTTAAGCAGAACTGCATGGTGCCGAAAGGCCTCTTACACAGTATGCAAATGGTGCCCACAGAAGACACAGACACGTGTTTCGTTCTACAAGGACTCATCAGTGTGCCTCGTCTGTATGATACCCCAGTGGAATGCACCAGCTACCCTAAGTTGGTCTATCTGGGTTGAGTTGTGGTGAGCCCAATAAAAACCAAAAACAAGCTAAAAGACAAAGAACTTTAGTCTGCAAGCACTGAGGCAATGATTACCCAAAAGGACATTGGGCTCACCACAACCCAACCCAGATAGACCAACTTAGGGTAGCTGGTTCATTCCACTGGGGTGTCATGCAGATGGGGCACACTGATGAGTCTTGGTAGGATGATGAAACATGTGTCTATGTCTTCTGTTGGCACCCTTTGTGGACTGTGTGAGAGGCCTTTCAGCACCATGCAGTTCTGCTTAAAGTTGAACCAGCATAATATTTTGTGGTGATTTGCATATACAGCCCATAATGCTTTGCATTATGGGGGCATGTATGATTTTGTATTTCTTTGAAACTTGGCTTCCTGGCCAATGCACTTCAAAAGTTATGACAGTAACCTACAAAGAGAATGTTGATGTGTACTTGTATGAAGTCCTTATGAATGACATTATTGACAAATGATTCTATGAAATCCTGACTGTAGAGAACCCGGTCAGAGCATCTCTCTGTGGACAACCAACGATACGCAAAGACCTCGTGAATCCTACAGCCTGACCCATTCTGTTGATCATTGGGTTCTTAATGGAACCATTAGCGCAATTCATAAATGTATTTATTAAACCCTTTGTACCGTTCTCCCGTAACCACATCAAGGACAGCATACATATCCTACAAATCTCACAGGATCTGCATGTCAATTCTGAATGGTGGCTGGTAACTGTGGACATTTCAGCCTTATATATGAACATCCTCCATTCAGAGGAGACAGAGACATTGAGAGAAACAATGTCAGTACTCAACCTATAATACTGGTTTAACGGAATTTATGTTGGCCCTTACAGAAAAAGTTTGAACATTTAACACCTTTATGTTTATCGATTGTTTTTACTTGCAGGTAAAGGGCACCATCATGGGGGCCTCCTTCGCACCAAACTACGCCAACATATAGCTGGCTAATTGGGAGAAGCACAATGTATTGGCATCTGACAAAAACCCATTTTCTCACAAGGTCGATATTTTTAAAAGATACATTAATGATTTGTTTTTGGTGTGGCGGGGTCCCCAGAAGAACTACAAGCTTTCGTCTGTTACCTTGAGAACATCAACAACAATCTAAACTTTTCCGTACACTAAGATAAACAGTGTGGATTTCTTGGATCTGTGTATATAAAAAAATGGAAGGGGGGGTTGTACAAGCAGCTTTGTTTGAAAAAAGAGACATGAATTCCTTTCTGGAATATACTAGTTGTCTCCAAGAAATCTAGTCAACAACATACCTAAGGGACAATTTTTTTTTCTATATAGATTTTTATGGAATTGTTTCCCTTTTTTGCCCATCCCCGTGCCCTGGGCGTACGGTGCATGTGGAGGCACACGCATGCCACGCCTCTAGGTGCCCACCCACTACACTGCTGCACCACCTCTTCCCACCTACACTACCCACTGGACCTCCACCCAATGGGAGTGGAACTGTGGGGGTGGGGCTGACAACCACCCCAGGAGAGAAGAGCCTTTGGCTGCTCAGTTCTCCTCCCTCCCTCCCCCTGCATCGGCTTTCTGACCTGAGATCATTCCTGAACCTGGGTCGCTGGAGTAGCACAAGGTAAGGCATCCAGTGCCTCAACCCTCAGTACCACCAGCCCGGCCCCAAAGAAACAAATTATGAGGCCAAAAAGAAATACAAGTAGTCAAATTGAGTGTAAGAGAGGGGCCAAAATGCTCCAAGCATGGTTTATAAACCAGGGATGCAACATGAAATGTATCAATGAAGCTAGGGAACAAAAGTAGATAATATGGGCAGGGAACAACTGTTAACTTATAGAATGAGGAAAAATAATCACATGCATTTGTTAAACGTCACTGCTTTCTCTTCACAGAGAATTAGGGAAAAATATTCGGTCCTATGGCGTGTATATGAGTTGAAACATTCTATGTTTAACCTTATTTAAAATGGCCGCTGCCAGCTGAGTGAGTTTTAAACAACTGGCATGTCCTTGAATCTGAACAGAAATTGCACCACATAATAAGAAAACCTCCCACATTGCACACCATAGGGGGAAGAACATTGCTGGTATGATCACGTGTAGCTACCACAGTGATGAGAGCCAAATTCAGATAATCAACCCACATTGCTAACTGGGGGCATACATTTGCATTAGCTGTACTTTTTGTATAGCCATACAGGTTGGTGCCAACTTCTTTCATGTTGCAAATGGAAAATATTACAATATAAAAGGTTTTGTTAACTGTAGCAGCACCAATCTGATATACAGGAGGGGTGAAGGAACAATGGAGAGTAATCAAAACAGCCATCACAGAGGCAACAAGCCTTTGTGTAAAGCAAATCAACAAAACACAACGAAGGAAAAAAACGCTATGGTTCTCAAAAGAGGTAGCAGGGAAGGTTAAGGAGAAAAGGATAGCATTCAGGAAATATAAGGAAATACAGAAGGAGAAGGACAGAGGACTTTATCAGTTAAAGCAGAAAGAGGCTGGGAAGACAGTCAGAATAGCAAAGGCCCAAACTGAGGAAAGGATAGCCAATTCTGTTAAGAAGGGGGATAAGACCTTTTATAGGTACATTAGGGAGTGAAGAAAGACCAAAGGAGGGATACTGAGGCTTAATAAAGGGGAGGGAATGTGGATAGAGGGTGACAATGAAAAAGCAGGGATACTGAATGAATATTTCTGCTCAGTATTCACAAAGGAAGAGGAGGGGAGGTACTTAAACCAAACAAGAGAAACACTCTGAAGGCGAAGGCCGATACCAGTCCATTTACAGAAGAAAGGGTTCTGAAAGAACTAATAAAATTGAAGGTGGACAAGGCAATGGGTCCTGATGGGATTCACCCAAGAATTCTAAAAGAACTAAGGGTAGAACTAATGACACCGCTGACTACTCTGTTTAACAAATCATGGGAGGATGGGGTGGTACCTGAGGACTGGAGGAGGGATGTGATTCCTCTTCACAAAAGTGGGAGCAGGACAGAGGCAGGAAACTACAGACCAGTTAGTTTGACCTCAGTGGTAGGTAAAATGATGGAATCACTTCTGAAGGAAAGAATTGTTGAGTACCTAGAGGCCAGTGGGGCATAGGACCCAAGGCAGCATGGATTCATGATGGGAAGGTCGTGTCAGGCGAATCTAATAGATTTCTTTGACTGGGTGACCAAAGTAGTAGACCAGGGAGGGGCTGTGGACATGGCTTACCTAGATTTTAGCAAGGCATTTGATACAGTCCCACACAAAAGATTAATACACAAGTTAGCCAGCCTTGGAGTGGGTCCCAAGGTGGTAGCCTGGATAAAAAATTGGTTAGACAACAGGACGCAAAGGGTAGTAGTAAATAGAGTCCACAGTGAAGAAAGGAGGGTTACTAGCAGGGTACCGCAGGGTTCAGTACTGGGACCGGTCCTTTTTAATGTCTTTATAAGTGACATTGCAGAGGAACTGGAAGGAAAAGTATGTCTCTTTGCAGATGACACAAAGATCTGCAACAGGGTTGATACACCAGATGGAGTGGAAAGGATGAGAAGGGACTTGGCAAGGTTGGAGGAATGGTCAAATGTATGGCAGCTCAGATTCAATGCAAAGAAGTGCAAGGTAATGCACCTGGGAAACAAAAACCCAGGGCAAGAGTACACAATGGGGGTGAGATACTGACAACAGTAAAAATGGAAAGGGACCTGGGGGTAATTATATCAGATGACCTAAAGGTGGGCAAGCAATGTGAGAAGGCAGTAAGGAAGGCTGGGGGGATATTGGGATGCATAGGGAGAGGCATCATTAGTAGAAAACAGGAAGTTGTTATCCCTCTGTACAGACAGTTGGTGAGGCCCCATCTGGAGTACTGTGTGCAGTTCTGGAGACCCCTACTCCGCAAAGACATAGACAGAGTGGAGGCTGTCTAGAAGAGGGCAACCAAAATGGTGCAGGGTCTGCACTAGAAGACATACGAAGAAAGACTAAAGGAGCTTAATATGTATACCCTTGAGGAAAGGAGGGAGAGAGGGGACATGATAGAAACGTTCAAGTACCTCAAGGGAATCAACAAAGTCCAAGAGGGTGGCATCTTTCAGAGAAAGAGATGTGCAAGAACAAGGGGGCACAATTTGAAGATAGAGGGGGACGGCTCAGAGGTCATGTGAGGAAGTATTTTTTCACAGAGAGGGTTGTGGATGCATGGAACAGCCTCCCTGAGGAGGTCGTGGAGTCAAGAACAGTGGGGGAATTCAAGAATGCATGGGACAGACATAAGGCAGTCCTAGTGGGGGGTAGGAGGAGGAAGTAAGCTGTTGGTTAATTAGGATCTGCAGCTTATCTGTTAGGTAGGAAAATGGGAAGACTAGGTGGGCCAAGTGGTCCTTATCTGCCGTCAAATTCTATGTTTCTATGTTTCTATGTACATTGTGGTTTGCAAATGTAATGCCTTCTACACTGTGTGACAGGCACTTGTGTCGCCACCCTCTATCCCTGTTACAGGTCTGCGCACCCATCACACTCCAACCCAACCCTTCATGTCCTCTACAATCCCTGCCAGCCACTGGTGCACACAGTTGGCAGGGCTCTGACACTGGCTGCCTTGATACACAACCATCCTGGAGCTTGAGGAAGTCCCTTCCCTTGTGCAATGTATTTGACACCTGGGTGGGGTTGTGGCAAATGTGGGATATTTGGCCCTGGGACCCCTCTGGTACCAAAATCAGGTGCCGGGTCCTTGGTGCACTGGGCTCCAATGCAACCTGCCATCTGCCACAGCTTGCATTGATCTAAGGGTCCCTCAGAAAATTGAGCCCCTTGTCTCTTTAAAAATCAAATTCTGTGTAACCCAGGTGCCATTTGCCAGTGGATTACTACCCTTGCCTGTTGACTATTACACAGGTTAAGGGACCTGGGTTCTATCTCGATGGTGATTAGGAATTCTTTAGCAGAATAGAAATAAATTAGCATGGTGCCTCCACCCAGAGTAAGATAACAGGGGACCAGGTGTTTGAATAGTACAACTCCTTGGGATGCTGTACCTACCCACTTCCCCTTCCAGTCACCCCACACATTGAATACCATGTTGTTTACCAGTACAGTAAAATACATGCACTTAATGGCTATAACTAATAATATGCTCACAACAGTGGATTTGAGAAGAAAAATACACAGCTTTATTGTTCAGGGGAGGGCTAGGGAAGGGGTACCTTTATAAGGAGTTGCTGTTAGGAGTAAAAAGATTTGGGTCAAATGAGAAAGGCCCATAGGCCAAAACATTGACAGTGCCAGCCCCCACTGTTACCAATGCAAACCCCTTTTTTCTCTCTGTCCTGAATGGGTACCCAGATTCTAACGCAGATTTGCTAGTTGCTGTAGATTGGCTGGCTTTGGGGCCCTTGGAGTAGATTTTAACAAAATGCAAGCTGCTTTAAATTAATCCCCCTTTGGCAGGGCAAGCCCTGGGTTACTTACGATTCTGCAGAAACTGAGATTCATGTGCTGGCACAGTGGGTACAAACAAACCAGGAATAACTGCTCCGTGGGGTAGCAAGCAAAGTAGGCCGTGACTACTGGTCTGAAAAATGAAGCAATGGCTAGCAGCTGGTCGACCTTGGACTTGCTTGAAGAGTCTTACAGCTTGTCACCTTCTGACTTGCTTGAAGATTCTTGCAGCTTGTCACCTCAGACAGCACTTCAGACAATTTCGCCCTAGAATGGGTGTCCCTGCCCAGGACCGGGCTGCAGCTTGACTTGCCACCGTCCACCCTCCACCTGCCCTCCGGCAGCACCTCAGGTGCGCTTCGCTGGAATAGCACGAGGTAAAGCATCCAGCAACTCAACCCTCAGTACCACTGGGCCGGCCCCAAAGGGACAAGTTATGAGGCCGAAAAGAAATATGAGTAGTCAAATTGAGTATGAGAAAGGGGCAAAAAATGCTCCAAGCATGGTTTATAAACCAGGGATGCAACATGAAATGTATCAGTAAAGCTAGAGAACAAGTCAATAATATGGACAGGGAACAACTGTTAACTTATAGAATGAGGAAAAATAATCACATGCATGTGTTAAATGTTGTCACTGCTTTCTCTTCACAGAGAATTAGGGAAAAATATTCAGTCCTATGGCACATATGTGAGTCAAAACGTTCTGTGTTTAACCTTGTTTAAAATGGCTGCCGCAGGCTGAGTGAGTTTTGAACAACTGGCATGTCCTTGAATCTGAACAGAAATTGCACCACATAATAAGAAAACCTCCCACATTGCACACCATAAGGGGAGGAACATTGCTGGTATGATCACATGTAGCTACCACAGTGATGAGAGCCAAATTCAGATAATCAACCCACATTGCCAACTGGGGGCATACATTTGCATTAACTGTACTTTTTGTACAGCCATACAGGTTGGTGCCAATTTATTTCATGTTGCAAATGGAAAATATCACAAGACAATAGTTTTGTTAACTGCAGCAGCACCAATCTGATCTACATTGTGGTTTGCAAATGTAATGCCTTCTGCACTGTGTGACTGGCACTTGTGTCACCACCCTCTATCCCTGTTACAGGTCTGTGCACCCATCACACACCAACCCAACCCTTCATGTCCTCTATGATCCCTGCCAGCCACTGGTGCACACAGTTGGCAGGGCTCAGACACTGGCTGCCTTGATACACAACCGTCCTGGAGCTTGTGGAAGTCCCTTCCCTTGTGCTATGTGTTTGACACATGGGTGCAGTTGTGGTAAATGTGGGATATTTGGCCCTGGGACCCCTCTGGTACCAAAATCAGGTGCAGGGTCCCTGGTGCACTGGGCTCCAATGCAACCTGTCATTTGCCACAGCTTGCAGTGATCTAAGGGCCCCTCAGAAAATTGAGCCCCTTGTCTCTTTAAAAATCAAATTCTGTGTAGCCCAGGTGCCGTGTGCCAGTGGGTTACTACCCTTGTCTGTTGACTACTACACAGGTTAAGGGGCCTTGGTTCAATCTCGATGGTGATTGGGGGTTCTTTAGCAGAATAGAAATAAAATAGCATGGTACCTCCACTCAGAGTAAGACAACAGGGGGCCAGGTGTTTGAATAGTACAACTCATTGGGATGCTGTACCTACCCACCTCCCCTTCCAGTCACCCCACACATTGAATACCACGTTGTTTACCAGTACAGCAAAATGCACACACTTAATGGCTATAACTAATAATATGCTCACAACACAGGATTTTAGAAGAACAAAACACAGCTTTATTGTTAGGGGGAAGGCTAGGGAAGGGGTACCTTGATAAGAAGTTGCTGTTAGGAGTAAAAAGGTTTTGGTCAAATGAGAAAGGCCCATAGGCCAAAACATTGACAGTGCCAACCCCCACTGTTACCAGTGCAAACCCCTTTTTTCTCTCTGTCCTGAATGGGTACCCAGATTCTAACGCAGATCTGCTAGTTGCTGTAGGTTAGCCGGCTTTGGGGCCCTTGGAGTAGATTTTAACAAAATGCTAGCTGCTTTAAATTTATTCCCTTTGGCAGGGCAAGCTCTGGGTTACTCACGATTCTGCAGAAACTGAGATTCAGGTGCAGGCACAGTGTGTACAAACAGACCAGGAACAACTACTCCGTGGGGCAGCAAGCAAAGTGGGCCGTGACTACTGGTCTGAAAAATGAAGCAATTGCTGGCAGCTGGTCGACCTTGGACTTGCTTGAAGATTCTTGCAGCTTGTCACCTCAGACAGCACCTCAGACAATCTCGTCCTCGAATGGGCGCCCCTGCCCAGGACCGGGCTGCGGCTTGACTTGCCACCATCCATCCTCCACCTGCCCACCAGCAGCACCTCAGGTACGCTTCACTGCAGCGCTTGGCCCACTTGAACAGTGGTACCTTTGCCATTGGTCCACCTGCCTATGACTCATCTCCTGATTGGCTAATTCAACTAGCCACAGAAGGGGCCAAGCTCTGCTTCTTTTTCTACCCTCTAAAACCTTAAATTAATTGTTGCAATTGCAGTTTTTGTTGTATCTGCAATTCTGTATCATGTAAATGTTGTTATTTGTTAGGCTGCTAGCTGTATAATTGTTATTAGCCTAGAATCAGACTGCCTCTTCAAACTGTAAAGTGATTACAAGCCTTCTGTGAATCTTTTTCACTGCTCTGCCTTCTCTCTCTTGAACCTAGCACTCTGTCTCTTGATCTCCTCAAACCTCTTCTCTAACTCTCTTGCCAGCTTTCCTGCACTGATCCTCCCCCTCCCAGCCCTGGTTTCACAGGTTCTCCCACCGTTTAGCCAGGTGCCACTTTCAAACTTTTTGTCTTCTGCTCCCTGCCCACCGATTTCTCCTACCCCTAATAATCAAGCTTTGTCTCTCCTCTTTCTTTCTAGACAATCTTGCCCCTGAATGGATGCCCCTGCCCAGGACTAGGCCGTGTTTAGACTCACCGCCATCCACCCTCCACCTGCCCGCCGACAGCACCTCAGGTACGCTCCACAGCAGCACTTGGCCCGCTTGAACAGCGGCACATCCGCCATTGGTCTGCCTGCCTACGGCTCGTCTCTTGATTGGCTAATTCATAGAAACACAGAAACATAGAAGTTGACGGCAGATAAGGACCACAAGGCCCATCCAGTCTGCCCACGTTTTCTACCTTATGAATGTGCCATAGGCCTTCACTCTGTCAATGGCCTATCTATTCATACTCATCTGTATTGCTCCCTTATGCCTATCCCATGCCTGTTTGAAGCCCTGCACTGTATGCATATCCACCACTTCCTGAGGTAGGCTGTTCCATGCATCCACCACCCTTTTTGTGAAAAAGAACTTCCTCACATTACCCCTTAATCGTCCTCCCTCTAATCTCATGCTGTGTCCTCTTGTCCTGCTATTTTTTTTATATTGAAACATGTTGGACTCTTTTCACCTTGTTAATGCCCTTAAGATGTTTGAATGTTTCAATCATATCACCTCTCTCCCTCCTTTGCTCTAGGGTATACATATTGAGTTCCATTAATCTGTCCTCATATGTTTTCTGATGCAGTCCCTGCAACATTTTGGTTGCCCTTCTCTGGACTACCTCCATTTTGTTAATGTCCTTGTGCAAGTGCGGCCTCCAGTACTGCACGTAGTACTCCAGATGGGGTCTAACCAGTGTCTTGTAAAGAGGGATTATTACTTCCCTCTTACAACTTGCGATACCCCTACTAATACACCCCAACATCCCCCTAGCGTTACCTACTGCTTTAGTGGTCTGCTTGGATGATTTCAGGTCATCTGTGATAATGATGCCCAAGTCTCTTTCTTCCCTTGTGATTGCCTGCAACTCCCCTCCCAACCTATAGGTGGCTTCAGGATTTCTCTTCCGTATGTGCATGATCTTGTACTTCTTTACGTGAAACCCCAGTTGCCACTCTTCTGACCATTTTGCCAGTTTATCCAGATCTCTTCTCATTCTGCCCACCCCATCTTTAAGAGGTGTTTGAAGACCTTTTTGTGGGATGTTGCATTTCCAGAATACTGATTGGTTTAATGTTTCTGTCTGGCTGAATTCTTTTTAACATTTTAACTGTTATTTATGTACAGCGCCGTGATAGCTGAAAGGCGCCTTATAAATAGAAATTATTATTATTATTAGTATTATCTGGATCATCTACTCTGTTGCAGATCTTGGTGTCATCTGCAAAGAGACAAACCTTACCCTCCAGTCCATCTACAATGTCAATGATGAAGATATTGAAGAGGACTGGCCCCAGGACTGATCCCTGAGGTACCCCACTTGTGACTTGCATCTCTTCTGTCTGTATACTGTTTACCACCATTCTCTGTTTTCTACCTACCAACCAGTTTGCCACCCAGTTGACCAACTTCTGACCCACCCCGAGCCTACCCAGCTTATTAATCAGTCTTCTATGTGGAACAGTATCGAAAACTTTGCTGAAGTCAAGGTAGGCGACATCAGCTGCACCCCCTTGGTCCACCACTCTTGTTACCCAGTTAAAGAAATCTATGAGATTAGTTTGACAGGACCTTCCTGTTGTAAACCCATGCTGTCTTGGATCCTGTGCTCCTATGGATTCCAGGTGTTGCACTATCCTTTCCTTAAGGAGTGCTTCCATAAGCTAGCCCTCTACTGAGGTACGACTGACTGGTCTGTAGTTCCCTGCCTCCTCCCTGATACCACTCTTGTGGAGCGGGATCACATGAGCCCTTCTCTGGTCTTCTGGGACCTCTCCTGTGCTCAGAGACTCATTAAACTGTTCTGATAATGGCTCTGCTAGTTCCAGCCTTAGCTCCTTTAGTACCCTAGGATGTATGCCATCAGGTCCTATTGCCTTGTCCACCCTGAGCTTAACAAGCTCTTGTAGGACCCTTTCTTTTGTGAAGGAACTTGTGCACACCTCCCTCCCCCTTGTGTCCGTGGTGCTGAGCTGTGGGCCCTGCCCTACCTTCTCCTCAGTAAATACTGAGCAGAAGTATCTAATTAGGATAGATGCTTTTCCTTGGTCCTCCTCCAAACACTCCCCCTTATCCCCTTTGATCTTAGCAATACCCCCTCTGGACTTTCTCCTTTCATTAATGTATCTATAGAAAGTCTTGTTCCCTTCTTTTACTGTTCGTGCTAGTGTTTCCTCGGTTTGGGCCTTTTCCTGCCGTACGGCCTTCCCTGCTCCACTTAGGGAAGTTTGGTATGCCTCCCTATTTTCGTCCCACTGCATTCCCTTATATTTACTGAAGGCCAGTCTTTTGGCTCTGATCTTTTCTGCTACTGTTTTTGAGAACCAAAGTGGTTTCCTCCTTCTTTTGCTCTTGCTGTTCTCCCTAACACAATGGGATGTTGCTTCAAGTACTGCATCCTTAATGCTTGCCCACTTTGCCGGTAACCCCTGGCCTGTATTTCTTCTTGCCAGGGCTAGCTTATCTCTGTAGGCCATCTTATCAAAGTCAACTCCTCTGAAGTCCCATATTTTTGCCTTGGAATGGGATGATTTAGTTCTAGTGGCCAAACTGAACCATAACATGTGATGATCACTGGCCCCCAGGTGATCTTCTACCTGGAGATCTGTGATCCTTTCCCCATTAGTCAGTACTAGATCTAGGATAGTCCTGTCTTTTGAGGATTATTGTACCAGTTGTTTGAGGCCCTCCCCCTGCAGGTAATCCACTATGTGTCTAGTTCTGACGGCTGTTCCTGCTGGTATTGACCAATCTGTATCTGGCATATTGAAATTTCCCATTGTCAGAACCCCGCTTTAGTTGTCATGTTTTGTATATCTTCTAACAGTAATGTGTCTATATCCTCCCCCTGGTCTGGAGGCCTGTAGACAATCCCAGTTTGTATGGCTGTCCCATTTCCTGTTTCCAGGGTGACCCACAGTTGTTCTGGCTCCTTATGTGTATTCTGAATTTCTGTAGCATTGATATTTTCATTGACATAAAGGGCCACTCCCCCCTTTTGCACCTTAGTCTCTTCTGAACAGTACATAGCCAGTACTGAAGTCTCCCAAGTGTGGTTACTGGTGAACCTTGTCTCGCTAATAGCTACTATGTCCAGTTTAGCCTCTGTCATTGTTGCCTGCAGGTCTAGGATCTTGTTTCCCAGACTGCAGGCATTTGTGTACATGATTTTCCATTGACCAGATTTCAGTGTAATAGTTGTTGGGTGAGGTCCAGCATTTCCCCTTTGCGCTGTATGGGGAACCGGACCTTTTTCCATACCTGGTGATGCAAATGAACTGCAAACATGCTGAACTCCTGTTTGATCACTAGCTGAGGGGTCTTCTTCCCGTTCTTCCAATTTGATGTATTGGGTGCTGCACCCCTCTCCCCAGCAAATTTCAACTAGCCACAGAAGGTGCTGAGCTCTGCTTCTTTTTCTATCCTCTAAAACCTTAATTAATTGTTACAATTGCAATTTTTTGTCCCACCCACCCTGTTGCGCCCCAACACCTTTAAATACACTTTCTCTGGCATAATTCCTCCCCCTTTACTGTTTCCTCCTACCTACTCTGAGAACCTACAGTCCCCCAACCAATCCCAGCAAGGCTTCTAGGTTCCCCTTACAGTACCTACTATTCTTAACTCTGCAGCTATCGCCCCTACTGTTGCTCTGAAGCTCTCTTCACTGTAGCACATCCTAATAAAGGATTGGCAACTGAATTGCCCATACTGTGCCAAAAAGTAAAAACTACTACTGGAGCCCCCAACTCAAGTAGCCATTGCCCCTAATAATTAAAATTACATGGGGTTAGCTTTACAGCTCTTTCACTGCACTGCCTGCAGGTCCTACTTCCCCGTGCAAATAACCTGTATCTGGAGAAATCAAACATCACATTCTTTCGAAACTACTGTTCTCTACTGTCAGGTCCCATGCCAGTTGCAAATTATACCTCTAAGAGGGTCCATTACAGCATCATGGCACCCCACTCAGTGAAGGTGTCCTTTTTCTTGGTACTGATGCGGATACCCTCCTTGCTCCTGAGCACCTGTCCACAAGATCCTGGAAGCAATTCCCATGGGACCTCTGGCTTCTCCCAGTGGCAGGAACCTCTACACTGAGTGTCAAGCTCTGCACACCGCTACTTCTCACACTCCCTCAGAACCCTAAGTACCCACTAACCCTGGCCCAGATCAACATGTTTGCTACCATAAACAATGCTGGCGTAACCCCCAGGGGGCGCTATCTCAAGGGCTACTACCCCTGCCTGCTTTGCCACCAACAGGTTGAGGGGCCTGGATCCAATGGCGGGTGCCTCCACCCAGCGGTCGGGGTTGGAACAGTCGAAAACAACTCGGTCACAGGCCTCTGGGTCACTGCAACCCCTCTTTCCTTCTACTAGTGGCCCACAAATGCTTCCCACGCCACCATGATGACTCACACTTAGCCCCAGAATGGATTGGCCAACTAGGCATGAAGGATCCCCTCAAAATAAGATGCAGTAATACCACAACCCATGCACAAAAGGGGGACACAAACACTCAGTTCATACAGTATACCTTGCAGACAACAAATCAGATTTATTGAAGGGGAAATAACAAGGACGGGGGAGATCAGGTTGATTAGCTTAACACTCTAATTAATATATATATATATATATATATACACACACTGTATGTATGTAGATATATATATATACACATATATATGACACTGTGCACAGGCCAAACCTATAAGTCACTGTCTCTGGGTACCCAGGCAATACAAGGCTAGCCTATTCGGTGCAGCTGGTTGGGGGCCCTGACGAAGAAAACAAGCATTTGATACCTAAATTGATTAAGCAGAGACAGCAGGCTCAGTTCGTGCAGCCAATAAAGCAGCCAGACAAATCTTGCCCTCACGATGAACATCTGACAGGGAGCTACCCTGATTTAGTACTTATGACTCCTACAGAAAGATCTCTCTCACACCACTTGCAGGACCTAGCCTGAGATCCAAACACTTCTCCACACATTTATATGGAGAGCAGAGGGGTACCATACCAGGCAGCTGCTTTATACTCCCGATTGCTTTCACTGCAATAACTGGGCCAAACGACGCAGCTTCACATGTCCTGACCGACCAAGCACGATTGAAGCAGATTCTCCAGTCCTCTACAGGGTGAGCCTGGTAGGTAGTTGTAAACGTACAGGCTCCTCTGCCTGCACTCCTCCACAGATCTTGTCTGTTCCTTCTGGCGATGCTATCACCTGACTTCTTGGCCTGCCACACTCGCTTCCCACGTGAAGACTTTCACAGCGCAGGAGCCAGAGCTCCTTCTCTCTTCACGATCACCAACGACTCTGCCCCTACAGGACAATTGCAGGGCAGTTTCCTCTCGCTCCAAAGGGCTCCGGTTGGCTGATTTGTTCTGTCTGTCACAGCATACACCCTCTATTGGTGCAAAAAAGGTGCCAGTGTCCAAACTACGCCTCCCAGAAGCACCTACCATATATCCCCCTTGGTGGCAGGCTCCCCGTGGGAGTCCAAGTTCTGGTTGGCTCAAGTGGTCTCCATTTTAAGGTCCCCCTTCCCCAATTGGCCCAGTTCAGTAGTTCAGGTCCAAAATGGCGTGGCCAGACACACAGAGTCCCAACTGCAATAAAGGCAGGTGAAACAAACTACATTTTTATTGTTACACACATACTTCCCAGCAAACAGTTACATCCTTCAATTAGGCTCCCTCTGCTCTCTTAGCGACTGCAGAAGCGGAGCGATTTGAACGGCAGCTCGAGTGGGATTCGAGTGTAACCCCCCTGCAAATGGGGGTTCCTAAAAGACTTCCAGGAGCTTGCTTGAATGCTCCAAGCCTGAATGGTGTTTGGCGTTTAAGCCATTTATCAGTGAGTGTTTTTAGAGCCTCTGGTACTGTCTCTTTAAGAGCTGTCTGCTTGCAGACATAATTAGTTTATATGGAAGGACTGTGTGTTTCTCTGTTTGAGTACCACTCGAACTGCTGCCAATTCACTCCATTTTGCAGTCACTAGGAGTACAAAGGGAACCTATCTGAAAGATGTAACTGTTTGCCAGAAATCATTTAGAGTAATAATGAAAATACAGTTTGTCTAACCTGCTTTCTTTGCAGTCAGAACTGTGTTTGCCTAGTTCCCCATTCTAGTTTTGAACTGCTGAACAGGACCAATCAGTGTGGGTTAACTTGGACGAATCAGAACTTGGACCTGTAATCTGAGCCAGTCACAAGAGGATTGTATGGGCAGTGACTCTGGGAGATGTAGTTTGGACTTCGGCGCCTTTTTGGACCAACAGGAGCAGTCTATTGTGGTGACAGCCAATCCAGCCAAGAACTGGGAGGAACTCAAAGGAAGTGCCGGTTTTGTCTGCTGGAGTTTCAGTTGAGCTCTGGCAGTGAAGAGGAAGGACCCTGTGCTTTTTGGTGTGCAGTTTTAGTCTGGAAACGTGTGTAAGGCCCTGAGTTCGGTCTGCAGCTTGTGTAACTGCTTGTTAGGACTGAATCCGTCCTGTGAAGAGAATCAAAGGATATCTGAAGAGTAGAAACCAGGCTCACCCTGTGAAGACTGGAGAAATTGCTGAATTGCACTCGGTCTGTCAGGAACTGAATCTGCTGTGTGTTCTCCCGGGTATTGTGCAGTAATTGCGATCGGGATAGAGAAGCAGCCTGCCTGGTATAGTACTTTCTTTTTACCATATAAATGTGTGAGGAGGCTTGTGCAGCTCAAGTGAATCCTGCTGCCATTAAAGGACTTTTTGCCTGTGACTGTTTACCATATAAATGTGTGAGAGTCTCGTGGAGCTCAAGAGTAGCCCTGCTGGCGTTGAAGGACCCTATCTTGTTTGGAGGTCGTGAGTACTAATTCAGGGTCACTCCTGTTGAATTGCCACATTAAATCCAAATGGAATCACTGTACTGCTGACTGTTTAAACTAATTTTTCTTTTCTCTGTGTGAAAGGGCCCCTACCAGCTGCCACGGTTTGGACTAGCCACTAGGGCTTGGGTACCCAGGGACAGTAACTGGTAGGGATAGGCCTGTGCACAGAGCCATAGGTAGATGAATAAAGTGATAAGCTAATTAACCTGATTTCCCCCTGTCCTTGTTATATTCCCCTAAATAAATCAGCTGCTTGTTTCAGCAAAGTTATACTGCCTGAGGTATTTGTCTATGTTAAAGTATTGTACTGTGATTGTTGCACTGTATCTTATTTTACAGGAGGTCCCAGTGCCTGAACCAGTCCTGGGGGTAAGTGTATACTGTGAAGGTAATTCTGATATATTGTGTGGGCCACTAGTGGGAAGAAAGGGGGGTTGCAGTGTCCCAGAGGGCTGTGACCAAGTTAGTTTAACTATTGCAAACCCTGACCTCTGGGTGGAGGCACCCGCCATCGGATCCAGGCCCTCAACCTGTTAGTGGCAAATCAGGCAGGGGTAGTAGCCCCTGGGATAGCGCCATCTAGGGGTTACATCTTGGAGGCTCACCGCTGGGATTGTGTGTCCTCTAGTGGCCATATTACTGAACCACTGTTAAGAAAAAAAATGGGTACCCGACAGAAGTAGCTGTGCACCAGCTGGTGGAGTGTACTGGGAGGAGATTGTCCCTCAAAATGCTATGCTTATCCTGGACATCCCCTGGGTATCAATAATGGACACTGTACAGGAGTACTTTCCAAGGTGGAAGGTTTACAAAACCCTGTGGTGGTGGGTCGGCATGCTAATCTGCTCACCCACACTTTCCTGGCCCTAGTAGAGTTTAAGGATCCCATAGATAGCTCCAAAGTGCCACAGACCATTACCCCAGAGGAGCCCTCACTGCCTGGAGAGTGATAACTAAGTACAGTAAAGACCGGGGAATGAGCCCCACCACTGTCTAAAACTTTTGAGGAGAAATTTGCTAAATGGTTGCTGGGGGAAGGAAAACTGTGGAGGACTTGAAGAAACTATTCTTGCCACCTGAAGTGTTCCTCCCCAACACCCTCTCCGCTCCAGTACCCGTAATGGTGGCTGAACCAATGCAGACTCTTTTCTGCACCTGCCATTAGTCAGACTCTTACGAAGGTTGAGGATCTTCTCTGGCACCCTCCCCACCCCCAAGGGGAGGATGACTGGGAGACCTGGATAGACTATTTTGCCCCCAAGTGCTGGAATGGCAATGCTCGGAAGCAAAAGCGAAAGAGGGTTAGTGAGAGCCTCCGGTCCTGCCCTGGCTACCATCCATTGCTAAGCAGGCCAGTAACCCTGAAGTGACTGCACAGGCCTATCTTGAGGCCTTGGAGAATGTGTATGGAGCCCAGATTCTGATGAGGATCTATGGTGGAAGTAAGAAATGCAGAACAGTACCAAGGGAGTTGTTGTCTGTGTATGTATCTCGGCTGGAATAATTGTTGCAAGAATGCCTCAGAAAGGGTAGTTTGCCAGCGATTGAACTGGACCGAACCAGGCTGGACAGGATCCTTAAGTCTGCCCCTTCTCAGAACTGCTGTTGCTTCAGTTACACCTGGCAAATCGACTGGAATCCCCACCCTCCTATGATGAGTTAATGAGAGAATTCGAGGAGTTGAAAAAGCGACCTTGGGAGGGACCTGCACCAATAGCTGCGGCTATGACCCGAGTGACTGAGGGTGGCCCATCAAGTGAAGTTCAGGGCAGAGGTTGGCAGTCAATGAGTGCTCTGATAAGGAAAAAGATATGCCACAATGGGAGTGAACTGTTGAGAGAGATCTGGGAATTCAAAACAGTCCCTTTATGAAGGCCACGCCTGCAATGCACGGCCCGACCTATATCCGACTGCATCTGCTATGGGGATGGGGGTACCCACCATGTATCTCCTGCTGATAACAGCTCAAACTCAATTCCTTGACCATGGAAGTGGAGAAACTGACAAGATGTCTCCAAATGCTTATCACGCCGCAGACAGAGATGGCACAAGGTTTCAGTTAGTAGTACCCCGCCCTGGCTCCCAGTGTGGCGCTCGCCAGCTCAAACTCCAGAAAGTATGTTTTGCTATAATTAGGGAAGGATGGGCACATGAAGAGGAATGCCGGTCCCCAAAAGACACTGACAAAGTTGCATATAGGCTACAAGGAGAGCTTCGAGAACAAATCAGTGGTTAAGAGGTGCACAAATGATCCCAGTGAGGCACCAAAAATGCTAACTCACGCTCTTTTGTGGCAAGGTCAGTTGCCCAGGCCCCCACTACCGCCTCTCCAGACTGGTCCAGAATAGTGGGTCCCTCCATGGAGACCACTGTAAAGGTGAATGGAGTGTCTACAAGAGCTGTATTAGACAGTGGCTCCCAAGTGACAATTATGTTCCAGGATTGGTATCAGAAGCATTTGTCAGACGTACCCTTACAACCATTAGAAGGACTGCATGTATGGGGTTAAGTGAGAACTTACCCTATTCCGGGTATATCCGATTTGGCTGTCTTTCCCACCTCCGTGGCTGGAGTGGCCGAACAAGTAGAGACCCTAGCCTTAGTGTGTCCCCCACTGGACTGTATGATGGTGTCCCTTGTTGATTGGAACAAATGCTCATATGTTCGAAGGCTGGCCCAGTTGTGTTATGAAAACAGGGTCAAAGACTAGTAGAGCTTTAAGAGTTCCAGCTTTAATTAAGAAGGCCTATGAGGCACAGAGAGATGCTGAAAAATAGAACCAGAGGAACCGTCGGAATTGTATGGAAGAAGGATCCTGAGTCTCTGATCCTGGTGCCAAATGCCCAGTGTACCTTACAGGAGAGGTCCGTATCAGAAAGGATGTTAAGAATAAAATATTAATGTTGGATGCACCAGGCGATGGAAAATTGCCAGAGGGACTGCTGGTCAAGCCTAGTATTTTGCCCGCTAGAGCCCATGCTTATGCCAGACGGGTAATGGTCCAAGTTCATAATGTGTCTGAAAGAGACATTCGAGTAAATAGAGGTTGCATCCTGGCTAATGTGCATTGTGCAGACACAGCAGTGCTACCCAGCAGCAAGAGTTCGAGGAAGAATGACAGAGTAACGCCTGACTTGTTTGATTTCAACGACTCCCCGTTGCCAGCTGAATGGAAAGTGAGGATCAGTGAGAAGCTTGCCCAGAGAGACCAGGTGTTTTCTTTAAAGGAATGGGACGTAGGATGCGTGCAAGGAGCTGAGCACAATATCCGGCTGCATGACGAAAGACCATTTCGTGAGAGGTCTCGACGCCTGGCACCTGCTGATATAGATGATGTGAGACGGCATCTGCAAGAGATGTTACGCTGGTGTAATACAAGAATCCAGAAGCCCTTATGCTTCCCCCATTGTGGTAGTGAGGAAAAAGAATGGGACAGTAAGGATGTGCGTGGATTATCGCACCTTAAACCGGCGGACTATCCCTGATCAGTACACAATGCCCCGCATTCAGGATGCTTTGGACTGCCTAAACGGGAGCAAGTGGTTCTCTGTGCTGGACCTCCGCAGTGGGTACTACCAGATCCCGATGGCCCCAGAGGACCGTGAGAAGACAGCCTTTATCTATCCGCTTGGCTTCTATGAATTCATGAGGATGCCTCAAGGGATTTCAGGTGCCCCAGCACTTTTCAACGATTGATGGAGCGTGCAGTGGGGGATATGAACTTACTAGAGTGCCTGGTATACCTAGATGATGTTATTGTGTTTGGCAGCTCACTGGAGGAACATGAGAGCAGATTATTTAAGGTATTGGACCGACTGGAGGACTTTGGCCTTAAACTGTCCATTGATAAGTGTCAATTCTTTCAAACATCAGTAAAGTATGTGGGACATAGTATCCACCGAGGAATAGAGACCGACCCAAGTAAAGTTGAGGCCTTGACCACCTGGCCACAGCCCAAAAATCTAAAAGAACTGCAAAGATTCCTGGGATTCTGTGGTTATTATCGGCGCTTCATCAAGGACTATTCAAGAGTGATCCGCCTTTACTTAACCTTACTCAAGGGTATCCCCAACCCACAAAAATACCAAAAGTCAGCGTCCTCAAGACTGAAAGAGTGTGTTTTCATCCGAGTGAAGTATTTGGGGCCCGCTTGACTCCTGATTGTGAGACTGCTTTTCATGAGATCATATATCAACTTACCCATGCTCCAGCTGGCCTATGCCGATCCAAGAAAACCTTACGTCCTGCACACTGATGCTAGCTTGCAAGGGTTGGGGGCTGTGTTGTACCAAGAGCACGAGAATGGCCTGAGACCAGTGGCCTTTGCCAGTAGAAGCCTGAACCCATCCGAAAAGAACTATCCTGTACATAAGTTAGAGTTCCTAGCTTTGAAGTGGGCTATTGTTGACCAATTCCATGAGTACTTGTATGGGGCTAAAATACTAGTAAAAACTGATAATAATCCTTTGACCTATGTGCAGACCTCAGCTAAGTTGGATGCCACTGGCCATAGGTGGCTTTCTGCATTATCTACATATGACTATGCTCTCGAATACCGAGCAGGTCTGAACCACATAGATGCTGATGCTCTCTCTGGAGGCCTGTTCCCCAGAATGATTGGGTCCAATTGGCAGAACCTGACATTCGGCACTCTGTCGGAAGTTTGACAGGGAGGAACAAATGTCCACGGACCAGTGGACTGCATGGTGGATTATTGGGAGCCTCTGAGAATTGCATACCTGCTGCTTATTGCCACTTTTCTGCACTAGACATTGGTGCACTGCCTCAGCTGGACAATGACAGTATTCAAGCGGGCTCAATCCAGCGATCCCATGATCAAAGCAGCTTTAGAAGCCCTCTATGCAGGAAAAGATGTGTCCAAATTCGCTCCACTGATTTGAGAACTGCACTGTTATACAAAGAAGGTCCTAAGTTGAAACTGATCAATAAACTGTTATACAGAGAAACAGTAGACAGAGGGGACAAGTAGACAACAACAACTAGTGCTGCCCACTGCCTTCGAGACTCAGTACTGATGTTCTTGCACAACCACATGGGGCACCTTGGTATAGACAGAACACTTGACTTGGTGAGATCCAGATTCTATTGGCCTAAGATGGGGCTGATGTGAGCAACACATTCGAACTTGTAGTCGCTGCTTACAGAGGAAAGCTTTGCCCCAGAGGGCTGCCCCTTGTTAACATCACCACCAGTGCACCCATGGAGCTGGTCTGTATTGATTTTCTGAGTTTGGAGTCAGATCAAAGAAATATCAGTAATGTGCTGGTGGTCACTGACCATTTCACGAGATATGCCCAAGCTTTCCCCACCAAAGACCAGAAAGCATCCACTGTGGCCAAAGTACTTGTAGAAAAGTTTTTGTTCACTATGGGGCTCCACAAAGAATTCATTCTGATCAAGGGAGAGACTTTGAGAGTCATCTGATCAAAGAGATGCTTTCTCTGTGGGGAGTGCGAAAGTCCAGAACCACTCCTTACCACCCCCAGGGGGACCCACAGCCTGAACGTTTCAACCGCACTTTGCTAGATATGCTAGGCACCCTGCACCCAAAGGACAAGCCTAGATGGAGCCAACAAATTAGCACCCTGGTACATGCTTATAACTGCACCAAAGTGATGCCACTGGGTTCTCCCCTACCGCCTGATGTTTGGAAGAGAAGCTCGACTACTGGTAGATGTGTGTTTTGGGGTCTCTCTGATGGGGTTCAAGCTGACAACTATTTACAGTATGTGCAAGTTAAAGGCCCAGCTATCTCATCATGCGTACCAACTGGCTCAAACCATGGCTGCCAAAAAGAAATCTGGCCAACAAAGAAAGGTATGATAAAAGGTGAAAGCACAGGAACTCCAGGAGGGAGATCGGTATTACTAAGAAATCTGGGACTGCATGGCAAACACAAGATTGCTGACAGATGGCACCATCTCCTCACATTGTAGTGGGCAAACTAGATGATCTGCCAGTGTACAAAGTAAGGCCTGAGAATAATTCAAAATATGTAAAACAATGCATAGAAATCATTTACTGCCCATTGGACAAATCTTGATTGAGTCTGAGCCCCAGAAGATGCCCCTCTGGACCAGTGACTAGAGGCTGCTAAGAAAGATCAAGAAAGTCTGCACCTACAGAAGCAGAGTTAAAGTGTTCCTCCACAAGTCCCAGTTGAACATGACTGTCAGTCCATATCAGAAGAAAGTGAGTGACTTTGAATACTATCCTTCTTACGAACTGGGTCAATTGTTTCGGGGCAATCCCTAGTCAATACTGAGAGGCAAGCTGGGCCTTCTGGACTGTCTAAGCCCCCAGCTTCGTCCCTGAGCCAATGCTCCCAGAAAGTGAAGTGCAAAGCATCAGATCAGATGAAATGGAATCATTGTGCATGGTTGAACTGTTTGAGCTTTCAGGAGGAAAATGATGGATTAGGGGCAGACTGGTGATACACCAGAACAAGAAGAGTATTTTGAGTGCCCTGACAGTCCACTGCCAGTGTCTGAAAGCTCTCCATGCGAGCCAAATGTTGTGGACTCAGAAACTGTAACTCCTGGAGCTGAAAGTGCCCAAGTACTAGCCTCTCTACCCCCATGGAGACCCCCTGACAAGTGAGGACAATGCTGAAAATTAGGCTCAGAGTGCAGAGACTGTAACAGTTCCCCTAGAAAGACTGGTCGAGCTGTAAAGCCTGTGGTGCACCTCAGTTATGATTCACTTGGGAGGCCTGTGGACTTCCTCTCAATGTTGTCCATAAGAGTGTATGTGTCCCCGAGCTCATTGCCCAAACTGAACATCAGTGCTTACTCCAAGTTACTTGTGTTGCCCTCTAAGTATGGTGCCCTTGCCCCGTCCAGCCCCAAGGTAACTGATAGGGAAGGGCCCCCTCTCTTCAGGTTTCATGTACAAGAGGTAATAATTTGAGTTATGGTACAATGTGTGTGTAATACTGTGTAAAGAGCGATGTACTGCAATGTTTCAGAAATGTGTTCTTGGTAAAATGATATATTGACAGATGATTACATGTGTGAGCCTAATGCAAATGTATATGGTTGCAGTTAAAACTTATGGGGGTACTTGCTTGATGCGGACGTCAGGCTTTCCCAGGCCAGGAAGGGTGTAACCCCCCTGCAAATAGGGGTTCCCAAAAGAGTTCCAGGAGCTTGCTTGAATGCTCCAAGCCTGAATGGTGTTTGGCGTTTAAGCCATTTATCAGTGAGTGTTTTTAGAGCCTCTGGTACTGTCTCTTTAAGAGCTGTCTGCTTGCAGACATAATTAGTTTATATGGAAGGACTGTGTGTTTCTCTGTTTGAGTACCACTCGAACTGCTGCCAATTCACTCCATTTTTGCAGTCACTAGGAGTACAAAGGGAACCTATCTGAAAGATGTAACTGTTTGCCAGAATCATTTAGAGTAATAATGAAAATACAGTTTGTCTAACCTGCTTTTGCAGTCAGAACTGTGCTTGCCTAGTTCTCATTCTATTTTGAACTGCTGAACAGAACCAATCAGTGTGGGTTAACTTGGACGAATCAGAACTTGGACTGTAATCTGAGACCAGTCACAAGTGGATTGTATGGGCAGTGACTCTGGGAGATGTAGTTTGGACTTCGCGCTTTTGGACCAACAGGAGCAGTCTATTGTGGTGACAGCCAATCCAGCCAAGAACTGGGAGGAACTCAAGGAAGTGCCGGTTTTGTCTGCTGGAGTTTCAGTTGAGCTCTGGCAGTGAAGAGGAAGGAGCCCTGTGCTTTTTAGTGTGCAGTTTTAGTCTGGAAACGTATGTAAGGCCCTGAGTTCGGTCTGCAGCTTGTGTAACTGCTTGTTAGGACTGAATCCGTCCTGTGAAGAGAATCAAAGGATATCTGAAGAGTAGAAACCAGGCTCACCCTGTAGAAGACTGGAGAAATTGCTGAATTGTACTGGTCTGTCAGGAACTGAATCTGCTGTGTGTCTCCCGGGTATTGTGCAGTAATTGCGATCGGGATAGAGCAGCCTGCCTGGTATAGTACTTTCTTTTTACCATATAAATGTGTGAGGAGGCTTGTGCAGCTCAAGTGAATCCTGCTGCCATTAAAGGACTTTGCCTGTGACTGTTTACCATATAAATGTGTGAGGAGTCTCGTGGAGCTCAAGAGTAGCCCTGCTGACGCTGAAGGACCCTATCTTGTTTGAAGGTCGTGAGTACTAATTCAGGGTCAGCCCTGTTGAATTGCCACATTAAATCCAAATGGAATCACTGTACTGCTGACTGTTTAAACTAATTTTCTTTTTCTCTGTGTGAAAGGGCCCTACCAGCTGCCGCGGTTTGGACTAGCCACTAGGGCTTGGGTACCAGGACAGTAACTGGTAGGGATAGGCCTGTGCACAGAGCCATAAATGAGATGAATAAAGTGATAAGCTAATTAACCTGATTTCCCGTCCCTGTTATATTCCCCTAAATAAATCAGCTGCTTGTTCAGCAAAGTTATACTGCCTGAGGGTATTTGTCTATGTTAAAATATTGTACTGTGATTGTTGCACTGTATCTTATTTTACAGGAGGTCCCAGTGCCTGAACCAGTCCTGGGGGTAAGTGTATACTGTGAAGGTAATTCTGATATATTGTGTGGGCCACTAGTGGAAGAAAGGGGTTGCAGTGTCCCAGAGGGCTGCGACCAAGTTAGTTTAACTATTGCAAACCCTGACCTCTGGGTGGAGGCACCCGCCATCGGATCCAGGCCCCTCAACCTGTTAGTGGCAAATCAGGCAGGGATAGTAGCCCCTGGGATAGCGCCATCTAGGGGTTACACGAGCAATAAACCCACAGTCCCCCCTTGCAAACTAATAAAGCCTGCAAGCAGGCAGCTCCTAAAGAGACAGTACCAGAGGCTCTAAAAGCACTCATGGCGCCCACATTTAAATGGCATCACGCCGAACGCCAGTTAGGCAGGGAGCACTTAGGCAAGCTTCGGGAAGACTTTTAGGAACCCCCATTTGTAGGGGGGTTACACCCTTCCTGGCTTGGAAAAACTTGGCATCCGTGTCAAGTAGTTACCCTTAAATCACTTTAAGGCAAACAGTCTGAACTGACAGCACATCAAACCTTTTGTTACATACATTAGTACTGCATTACACAGTTTACTATTGGTTATACAATATTACACATACAGACAACCCTTTTCTTTTTAAATCAGATCATTACTTCCTGCCCATGACACCTGCAAAGAGGGGGGCCCTTCCCTATCAGCTACCTGTGGACTAACTGGGGCAGGGGTACCATACTCAGAGAGCAATACTAGCAGTGTGAAGTCATCCCCCAGGGTTAGTTTGGGGACACGTACACCCCTTTATGGACCACATTCAAAGGCAGATCCACAGGCTGGCCCAGGGACTCATAACTCAATCTCACTAGAGGCCGTACTTCTCGGCCAGTCCATCTAGGAGTCTCTGGGAACATTTCTAAAGGTTCAGACTCCATTCCAGCCCTACTTGGGATGGCTGGGGAAACCTCTATAGGAGCAGGGGACCCAAAGTCCATGGTACCTTCTGGGACAGAGCCCTCTATTTCTGAACTCACACCACCTGGCTCAGCTTGGGACATTTCTGGTATGGGCGTGGAACTATCAGGGCACTCAAAATATTCTTCTTGCTCTGGCATATCCCCAGTTGCCTCCCCCACATCACTTCCTTCATCTGAGAAATCAGACAGTTCAGCCAGTCCCAATGAGCTCATATCTTCACATTTAATACCACTCACTTCTCCCTCCAGGAGCATTGGCTCCAGAGAGACAAAGCTGGGGGCTCAGACAGTCCAGGAAGCCCAGCTTCATCCCCAGGGTTGATTAGAGGATTGCCCCTAAACAACTGACTCAGTTCATAAGAGGGGTAATATTCAGGATTACACTCACTGTCCTCAGACACAGACTGGCAATCAGCTTCAACAGAGGGGGGTGGAGAAGGCCTCTTTAGTTTGATTTCTGGGGAATCAATTGGTCTTAGTTTTTTCTTGGCAGTGGCTCTAGTCACAGGCCCAGAGGGGGGGCATTTGGTGGTTCAGCTTATCAGGATCTGTCCGATTGGCAGATGATTTCTGTGCATAGTTTTCACATCTTTTGAGTTGTTCTCAGGCCGCACTTTGTATACAGGTAAATCTTCCAGCTTTCCTACAAAAATATGAGGGAGGTGATGCCATCTGTCAGCAATCTTATGCTTGCCATGCAGTCCCAGATTCCTCAATAGCACTCTATCCCCTTCCCTAAGCTCTATTTCTTTCACTTTTCTGTCATGCCTTTCTTTATCAGCTAAAGTTCGTTTTGCAGTCATGGTCTGGGCTAGTTGGTAGGCATGATTTAGTTGGGCCTTTAGCTTCTGCACATACTGTAGATGATTAGCTGCTTGAACCCCATCAGGAGAAACTCCGAAACAGACATCTACTGGCAGTCTAGCCTCTCTCCCAAACATCAGTTGATATGGCGAAAATCCAGTGGCATCACTTTTGGTGCAGTTATAAGCATGTACTAGAGTGCTAATCTGTTGGCTCCATCTAGGCTTATCTTTAGGTTGCAGTGTGCCCAACATGTCAAGCAACGTGTGGTTAAACCTTTCAGGCTGAGGGTCTCCCTGGGGATGATAAGGAGTAGTTCTTGACTTTCGTATCCCCCACAAGGATAGCATTTCTTTAATCAAGTGGCTCTCAAAATCTCTCCCCTGATCAGAATGGATTCTTTGAGGGGCCCCATAGTGGACAAAGAAATTCTCAACAAATACTTTAGCCACCATGGTTGCTCTCTGGTCTTTAGTGGGGAAAGCTTGTGCATACCGGGTGAAGAGATCAGTAACTACCAATATATTGTTGATGTTTCTCTGATCTGGTTCTAGACTCAGGAAATCAATGCAGACCAATTCCATGGGGGCACTAGTAGTGATGTTAACTGGGGGGGGGGCAGCCCTCTGGGGCAAGGTCTTTCTTTGTAAACATCGGCTACAAGTCCTGATATGCTGTTCCACATCAGCACCCATTTTGGGCCAATAAAACCGGGACCTCACCAAGTCAAGGGTTCTCTCTATGCCGAGGTGTCCCATGTGATTGTGTAGAAACATAGAATTTGACAGCAGATAAGGACCGATTGACCCACCCAGTCTACCCATTTCCCTACCTACTGGATAAACTGCAGATCCTAGTTAACCAGCAGCCTACTTCTTCCAACCCCCAACCCCTAGAATGGCCTTATGACTGTCCCATGCATGCTTGAATTCCACCACTGTTTTTGACTTCACAACTTTCCTCCGAAGGCCATTCCATGCATCCACAACCCTTCTGTGAAAAATACTCTCAAATTACCTCTGAGCCACCCCCATCTCTTCAAATTGTGCCCTCTTGTTCTGCACACCTCTTTTTGAAAGATGCTACCTCTTGGACTTTGTTGATTCCTTTGAGGTACTGAACGCTTCTGTCATGTCCCCTCTCCTCCTTTCCTCTGAGGCTATACACATTAAGCTCCTTTCAACTCTTCCATATGTCTTCCCGTGCAGACCCTGCTCTATTTTAGTTGCCCTCCTCTGGACAGCTTCCATCCTGTCTATGTCTTTGTGAGATTGGGTCTCCAGAACTGCACGCAGTAATCCAGATGGGGTCTCACCAGCTGTCTGTACAGAGGATAATAACTTCCTGTTTTCTACTGCAGTGATGCCTCCTATGCATCCCAGTATCTCCCAGCCCTCCTTGCTGCCTCTCTCACATTGCTTGCCCACCTTTAGGTCATCTGATATGACTACCCCCAGGTCCCTTTCCATTTTTGTTGTTGTTAGCATCTCACCCCCATTGTGTACTTTCCCCTGGTTTTTGTTTCCCAGGTGCATTACTATACACTTCTTAGCATTAAATCTAAGCTGCCATACATTGAGCATCCCTCTAACCTTGCCAAGTCCCTTCATCCTTCCACCCCACCTTGTCATCAACTCTGTTGCAGATCTTTGTGTCATCTGCAAAGACATACTTTTCTTCCAGTCCCTCTGCAATGTCCATAAAGACATTGAAGAGGACCGTCCAATACTCGAACCCTGTGGTACCCCACTAGTAACCCCCTTTCTTCTGAGTGGACCCCATTTACTATTACTTTCTGTGTCCTATTCTCCAGCCAATTCCTTTACCCAGGCTGTCATCTTGGGACCCACTCCCAGCTGGCTAACTTGTATATTAATCTTGTGGGACTGTGTCAAATGCCTTGCTAAGTCTAGGTAGGCCATGTCCATAGCCCCTCCCTGATCTACTACTTTGGTCACCCAGTCAAAAGAAATCTATCAGATTAGTCTGGCATGACCTTCCTGCTGTGAATCCATGCTGCCTAGGGTCCCTGCCCTCTGGCCTCTAGATACTCGACAATTCTTTCCTTGAAGTGATTCCATCATTTCCCTATCACTGAGGTTAAACTAACAGGTCTGTAGTTTCCTGCTTCTGCCTTGCTCCCACTTTTGTGAAGGGGAATCACATCTGCCCTCCTCCAGTCCTCGGTACTACCCCATCCTCCCATGATTTGTTAAAGGGATAGTCAGTGGTGTCACTAGTTCTATCCTTAGTTCTTTTAGAATTCTGGGATGAATCCCATCAGGCCCCATTGCTTTGTCCCTTCAGTTTTAAGAGTTCTTTTCAGAACCCTTTCTTCTGTAATGGGCTGGTTATCAACTTCTGTATCCAGAGTGTTTCTACTGTTTGTTTTAGGTACCTCCTCTTCATTTGTAAATACTGAGCAAAATATTTGTTTAGTATCTCTGCCTTTTCACAGTCTCCTCTGCTCCACCCTCCTCCTTTATTAAGCCTCACTATCCCTCCCTGGTTTTCCTTCGCCTCCCTGATGTACCTATAAAGGTTTTATCCCTTCTTAACTGAGTTAGCTATCTTTTCCTCGGTTTGGGCCTTTGCTGTTCTGACTGCCTTCCCAGCCTCCTTTTGCTTTAACTGATACAGTTCTCTGTCCTGCTCCTTCTGCATTCCTTGTACTTCCTGAATGTTTTTTCTCTTGAACCTTCACACTACTTCCTTTGAGAACCATAGTGGTTTCTACATCGCTTCATTTGTTTATTTGCTTCACACAAAGGCTAGTTACCTCTGTGATGGCAGTTTTATTATTCCCATTGTTCTTTTCCACCCTCCTTCCTGCCCATTTGCTAGTGCATTCCTTAGGCATTCACCCATTTTGGCAAAGTCAGCCTTAGGCATTCACAAAGATTTTGAAAGAAAAGTCAGCCCCCTAAAGTCCACTACTTTTGCCTTGTATGGCTTGACCTCTGTTGTGGTTTATTGTGAACCATACTGTTGATGGTCACTAGTTTCAGATGGCTACCCACTTCTACATCTGTGATCCTCTCATCCATCCATTTGAGAGAACCAGGTCTAAGATTGCTCCCTCTCGGTGGGCTCCAATACTAGTTGTCTAGGCATGCCCCCAGTAGGGCATCTAGAATAACCCCACTCTTCAAAGTGGCTGCTGCAACTGCACTCCAGTTAACATCATATTCAGATCACCCATCAGCAATATCTCCTTTTTCTGCCATTCTAAGTATGCTTTCTATCATTTCCTTTGTCCATTTCCTCCCCTGGAGAAGGGGTCTGTATACAACCCCAAAGCGGAATTGTGGTGCCGTTGCCTGTCTCCAAATTTACCCACAGTGCTTCTTCTCATCCCTGTTTACCCTTTTGTTCTGTTGCTTTTATTCCTTCCCTTATGTAAAGAGGGCATCTTGCTGACAGGAAGGCACTCATCGCAGCGGTGGGTGAGAGCTTTTAGCTGATTGTAAGTAGGGACCTTAACACCAGTTCTCTAAAGGCAGTGGGCAGCACCAGTTGTTGTTTGCCTACTTGCCCTTCTTTATCTACTGTCTCTCTGTATAATAGTCTATTATTAATCAGTTTCAACTTGGGACCTTCTTTGTATAACATTGGATATGGGCAAGGAAGGAGTGGAATCGAGCACAAGAGTGCTGAACTTCAGGAGGGCCAACTTTGGGAGAATGGGGGAAGTGGTAAAAGGGTACCTGGCCAGAATTCAATCTAGTATGAACACTAACCAGAGGTGGGAGCTCCTAAAGCTGGGGATAGTGGAGGCAACCAAAACCTGCTGCAAGGCCCAGAGCAAGAAGGCTAGGGCTAAGAAACCATGGTTGAGCAAGGAGGTCATGGAAAAGGTAAGGAGAAAAGAGCTGCCTTTGGAAATACAAGAAAACAGTGGGGGTGGACAGGAAGTACTGACAGAATCGAAGGAGGTAACAAGGGCAGTAAGGGGACAAAGCATCCACGTGAACTCAGGCTGGCACAAGGCATTAAGAAGGGGGAGAAGGACTCTTTAGGTACATCAGGGGAGAAAAGGAGCTGAGCCATATAGTAAGGATTAGGAAGGAGGGGGTTTGGTGGAAGCAGATGCGATAAGGCAGAAGCAATGAAATGAGCTTCTGCTCAGTATTTACTAAAGAGAAGAGGAGGTGACACAGGGAAATGGCAGAAACAGGGGAGGGGGGGTGACAGATGAGAAATCATGGGGGAGAGTTCGGGAGGGTTTGAAGGCACTGAGGGTGGACAAGGCGCCAGGCAGATGGCATCCACCCCAGGGTACTGAAGGAGCTGGCAGAGGTCCTTGCAGGACCTTTGGCAGACCTATTTAATGCCTCACTACATTTGGGGTAGTGCCTCAAGACTGGAGGATGGCTCATGTGGTGCCCTCACAAGAGTAGCCCCAAGGATGAACCGAAACTACAGACCAGTGAGCCTCACATCCATCAGTGGGTAGCTAATGGAGACTATTCTGAAGGAGAGGCTGGTGGTCTCCTAGAGGCCAAGGACTACAGGACAGCAGACAACGCATGATGTCTGGGCAGATCCTGCCAAACCAACCTGGTGGAGTTCTATGACTGGGTAACTGAGCAACTGGACAGGGCCATGCAGTGGATGTCTGTCTGTGGACTTCAGAAGGCATTCAACTCGGTGCTGCATGGAAGCTGGGAAGTAAGTTAGCAGGCACAGGGCCAGGTGCAAAGCTGGTAACATGGTAGGAAACTGGCTTAGGGAAGACAACAGAGGGTGGTGGTGGGTGGGAACTCTCACACCCAAGGGTAGGACGTGCACGGTGTTCCACAGGCTTGGTGTTGGGACCAGTGTTGTTTGGGATATTCATTTGCAGGCATATCATGGGACATCAAGAGCAAGATCAGTCTGTTTGCTGATGATACCAAGGTAAGGAGCAGTGGTGGATGACCTAGGGGGATGGCAGGGGTTGCAGGATGATCTGGCAAAGCTTGAAAACCACAGACACCTGTGCACTGGGGTTTTAATGCCAAAGCAAACAGGTGCTGCATTTTTGGGATGAAAGAGCCCAGGAAGTCACCAGCTGAAGTACAACTAGCCCAGACAGAGGAGGAGGAGGAGAAGAAGGATCTGGGGTGCTCATTACAGGGTCAATGAACACTCTCGCACAATGTGGAAGGCAGCTGCAAAGGCCAACAAAATGCTGGGTTGTATTGCAAGGGTATATCCTTGAGGAGGAGGAGGTGATTCTGCCACTGTATATGTCATTAATTAGACCGCACCTGGAATACTAGTGCAGTACTGGCGCCCGTATCTGAGGAGGGACATTAAGTTACTGGAGGGGCTGCAGCGCAGGGTGACAAAGATGATCAAGGGGCTGGGGGACTTATCATACGAGAGGAGGTTGAGGGAGTTGAACATGTACTCACTGCAGGACAGGAGGGACACAGGGGACATGACTGAAACCTTTAAATACATGAAAGGAATAAACAAGACAGGTACAGAGGGGCTGTTCAAAGTAAGGGAGGGAAGGGACACCAGGGGCCATGGTATGAGACTGGAGGGAGGAAGGTTCAAGAGGAGATGAGGAGACACTTTTTACAGAGAGGGTGGTGGCTGGATGGAATCGTTGCAGAGTGGTATCAATAGGAACAGTGGACAGCTTCAAAGGATGGGACAGGACAAGAGGAGGGTTAATGAAGAGGAAGGGTGGAAGGAGGGACAGCTGCAGGATAAAGGGTGCTAGCTGCATTCAACAGACTCGATGACCTCTGAGGCCTTTATCTGCTGGCAAATTTGGAAACATTCAGATGTCAAGTATAACAGGAGCAGTTCTCAAAGTCAGTGGAATCAGTTTGATACATCTCCCAGGTGCAGAACCTCCAGGCAGTTTTTATCATGGAGTCTCAGGACTAAGCAGATGGAGACTATCATTATTGAACTGGGCAACACACTAGTGTCTAATGCTAGAGAAATGACAGTAAGCAGCAGGTATACAGTTCTCAGAAGGCTAAAACAATCCACCATACAATCCACAGCATCAGAGATACCTGTTCTCCTTGTCAAAATTTTGACAGTGCTTTAATGTCAGGTTCTGACAACCTGACCCAGTTGTTTTGGGACACAGGCGGCCTCCGAGAGAGCATCAGCATCTATGTGGTTCAGGCTACTGCTCTACTTCAACAGCATAATCATACAATGAACAGCGCGAAAAGCCACCTATGGTCAGTGGCATCCAACTTAGGTGAGGAATCTGTATAGGTTGAAAGTTGTTTATCGATCTTCACCAGTATCTGCTGATACAAGTAGTCAGCAAATTGATCAACAATGGCCCACTTAAGGCCAGGAACTCTAAACATGCGCTGGACAGTTCTTTTTCTGAAGGTTAGGCTCCTGCTCACCAAATGCTATGGGTCTTAGACCATTTGTTATTACTCTTGATATAACCTGGCCCCCAATCCTTGTAGACCTGGCATCAGTATAAGAAAAGAATATCACGGCCTAGCAGGGGTCCTTATGGAAGGCCAACACTAGAGGCATGGGTAGTTGATATATAATATCATGAAACTACCTCACAATCAACAGTCCATCAGGTTCCAACACATCATTTGGATGAAATATTTTCTCAGTCTCAGAGGCTAGACTTTCTTATACTTTTGTGGGTTGGAGGATACTCTTGAGTAAGGCTAGTGAAGGCGGATCACTAGAAATAGTCTTTGATAAACCGTCTGTAACCACAAAACCCAGGAGCCTTTGCAGCTCTTTCAAATTCTTTGGCTGAGGCTAGGTAGTCAGCTTCCACTTTACTGGGGTCAGTCTACTATGCCTTCAGTGGATGCTGTGTGCCCCCACATATTTCACGGATGTTTGAGAAGAATTGACACTTATCTATAGACAATTTGAGACCAAAATCTTCCAGTCATCCAGGACTTTGAACAACCTGCTTTCATGTTCTCAAAGAGCTGCCAAACACTATGACATCATCCAGGTGGACTAAACACTCGAACAAGTTCACTTATCCCCATACGCTCATCAAGCGCTGGAAAGTAGCAGGTGCCTGAAATCCCCGAGGCATCCTCATAAACTCATAAAAACCTGGTGGGCAAATAAAGCAGTCTTTTGCAATCCTCTGGAGTATCAGGATCTGGTAGTACCACTGCAAGGTCTAACCCTGAACCATTGCTACCATTTAGGCAATCCAAGGTGTCCTGGATGTGGCATGGTATACTGGTCTGGTATGGTTAGCCTATTTAAAAGTCGGTAATCCACACACATCTGGACAGACTAATTCTTCATCCTCACTACTACAATAGATGAAGAATAAGGCTTCTGAATTCTTATGTCACCCCAGCTACGAGCATCTCCTGCAGGTGTCATCTCACACCATCTATATCAGCAGGGCCAGGCGCGAGATCACTCATGGAAGGTCGCTCATCCTGCTGGCCGAATGTGGTGCTCAGCTCCATACACATCCTACATCCCACTCCTTTGAGAAAAAACCTGTTCCCTCTGGTGAGCCTTTCACCTAATCCTTTTCTTCCATTCTGCTGGCAGTAGGAGTCACCAAATCAAACAGATCAGGGTCACTAGGTCACTCCTCCTGGAAGTCTTGTTGCTGGGCAGAACAGCCAGTATCCTGGGACTCAGACAGGCAAATTATATGTTTTGTGTTGCTAGATATCAGAACTAGATGGGATAATGTTGTGGCTCTAGCAACAGGTCCTGGGCCAGCTTGTTAAGGAGTTGGCAGGTGGTTGCTGATGGTATTGAGGCACCAAGGTGCAATTCCATGCTGCAGGGAATTTAACAGATGTGTCAAGAGTCATGGCTACATCTGTGGCACTGCAGAATGGCGGGTTCAGATGTACCAGCCTGTTGGTAGGATACCAGACTAAGCATCATGGATTTTCCTTGTTGTGGTAATTCTCGTTTGGGGAGCAGACAGAGAATTACATGAAGAAAATGGATGAGTATAGACCACCTATGGATGCACAGGCAAGGAAGGGTGCCACCTCAAAGGCAGCTTTGAGGGGCAGGCAGGCCTTTCATAGGCCTTTACTAAGCCCAGGCCTCCTCTTTCTGCCTATGCCCAGAGGGAGTTCTTTAGAGGGAGAGGCAGACGGGTACATGCAGACCTGCTTCCACCCCTCAGCCCAAAGCTCCTGCTCAACAGGCACCTGATGGGGTTGCCAGGACAGATTCTTGAGCTACCCGTAGGGGCAGGCTAGTTTACTTTGTCCAGGACTGGAAGTCTCTAACATCAGACAAGTGGGTCCTGAAATATGAAGCCAGGACTGGTTCTCAGCTTCAAAAATTTCCAAAGATGAGAACCAGATCCTTTCCACCTGCAAATCCACCAGAGGCACTTGCCCTAGGCAGAGGTCTCTTCCTCCTGGCTCTCAGAGCTGTGGAAAGGGTTCCACCCCACACCAGGCAAAGGGTTGTACTCCAGGTACTTCCACCCCAAAAAGACAGGAGAATGGTTGACTCCATCCTGGATCTCAGATATTTAAACAAGCACCTTTTAAACCCAAAATTCAAAATGGTGACTCTGGGAATTATTCTCATCTCTAAGGCCAGGGACTGGCTAGTCCCTGGACCTCAAGGATGCCTACTTCCATATTCTCATCAGAAGCTCCATCGAGAGGTACTCAGGTTCGAGCTGCCTCAGGCCATTACCAGATCTTCCTGGACATAAGTCTCCACCACTCATTCACACTAGTGGGATTGGCCTGAGGCACTAAGACCCATCGAGCAAACCTTTGCTGGAGGGTCAAGGAGAGACGGCGCCACAGACACGGCGCCAGCGAGCAGCGGTTTTGCACGACCTCATCTCGGCGACGCACCCTCCATCCGCCTTTTCTTTTTTTTTTTCCCGGCCACGAGTGCGGCCAGTGACGACGCCGCCGCTTGTCGGGAGTCAAACTTCAACCAGCTGATAGTTTTCAGTTTTTTTTGTATTATCAATATAGTAGTATCGCTTTAGTTTTATTCTCATTTTCTGAAATTTTTCTAATATTTAAATTTAACTTACTTGAAGTCTCGGCCTACTGACTTGAGCCTACCATGAGCAGGTCAGGTGACTTGTAGGGAGACTTCTGATGAAAGCTGTTCAGTCAGCCGGTTGGGTCCGTCAGCCTCCTTCTCCTCGTGCGGGTTCCGACCACGGTCAGTCCGATGCTCGAGGATGGGCGTCCCCGCCAGCATAAAATGGTCGATTCTCGCGCCTGCTCGGGCCTCGAAAGCTCTTCTTCGCCCACAGGCCAAAAAGAGAAGGCATCACCGGTATCGCCTGGTATGTTCGCGCCGACGGTCTGTTATCATGGTTGCTGTCTCTCCTTCTTCGAGTCACGCAACTTCCGATAATCGCTGCCCTTCAAGATCGAGCCCCTCCCCTCGCCTATAGGTAGGGCTCCAGATGAGCAGTTTCACCAGTGGTCCGCTCTATGGAGCCGATGGGCTCGGAGGTTGGTTCTTCTGCCTGGCCTCGTTACCTCGGAGCCCTCGGCCCGCCATCAGGTAGGCGGTTGTTGACCTTCCTAGTCGCACTGCGCCTTCAAAGCATCGACCAGGCTTAGGTGTTTTCCTCACATGGTTGCGTTAGGGGGCCTCAACGATGCCCTTATCTCCCGGGTTTTTCCTCTCTTGCTTTCCAGGTTCCCGGCTTTTTCCGGCGCCTTCTGCAGGGTCTGTGCCTTGTCGGCGCCGCTGGGTCGCCGAGCCCACCGCGCCGCTGCGGGCTCTCTCTGCGCTGGCGACGCCCACGCGGGTCTAGCGGCGCCGCCGTGGTGCCGGCCGATCGGGCGGCGCCGTTCCGCGGGCGCGCTCGTGCGCTTGCCGTCTGCTGTGCCGCTGCCCGCGCGCCGCCGGGGCATTTATGGGGTCAAGATGCTCCTTCGCTGTGCGCCTCGGTGTCTCATTTTCAGCCTGCTTTGGCTGCCCGTGGCGCCTGCAGCCCTTGGGGACTCTCCTTGTTTTTCTGCCATTTCTCCTCTCCTAATTTTCACTCCTTTCCTGTCCAAACAGTCCTTTCTGGACCATCAGGAGATGATGTTGAGCCTGACCCAGACCTTCGCTTGGGTGATGAAGTGGAGGAAACAGGATCTTTTGCTACAGAGCCTGTGGTCGAGGACCTGTCCTTTAAGTCTCTGTTGAAGAACCTGGGATCCACTTTTTCTCCAGACTACAGACATCGATCCTGGGAAGATATTAAGACTCCAGTATCTTCATGCTTGGAGATCTCTACGGATTTGACTCCTCCGATTCAGCTTTCCTTCGAGACGCTGTCTCAAATGGTATGGAATAACCCTGCTCTTATTCCCCAGTGGCTAAATCCATTGATAAGAAGTATTCAGCTCCCAAGGATCGTCCCATTTTGGCATCCCAAGCCTTTATGGATCCTATTGTAGTCCTGGCAGAGAATGACAAGGTCGTTTCTTCCTCAAACTACTACAGCTCTAACTTATTAACAAAGAGTCTCGTAAGATTGATACATTAGGTAAGAGAGTCTTTGCTGCCTCCACTCTAAGTATCGCATTGCCATTTATCAAGGCTATTTTTCTCAGTATGAGTATATCCTGTGGCACTCTATGAAAAGAATGGTTGAAGCTCTTCCAGATTCGGATTCCAAGTCAGAGCTTCTTCTGACCGTTATTAGAGGTATTGAGTCCAATAACCAACAGGTCAAAGCCGCCATGGACGCTTTTTGACACTGCTTCCGCTCCGCGAGTCGCAGGGATTTGTACCGGCGCCATTCCTGGCTGCGTACTTCTGGCTTCACGAATGATGCTCAGCAGCAGGTGATGGTGCTGCCTTTGATGGCTCCTTTCTTTTGGCCCTCAGGTGGAGCAAGCCTAGAGGCCACTCAGAAGACTAGATCGGCCATTGGTTGGCCAGACTTCCGCCTGCCCCTCTCGGGGCATGTGAACAGACGCCAGTTCATAGTCGTCAGTCCTTTCGAGGCAGAGGCAGGAAGCTTCCATAAAAGCCAACCTGCCCAACCTCAAAAGAAGACGCAGAAAGCGTAGGGACCTAAAGCTCCCAGCTGCCATTATGAGTCGTTGGCCCAAGTTCCATCCACTCTGCCCGAGGTGGAACTTTCTCCTCCGGTGGGAGGTCGTCTGATGTACTTCTACAACCAGTGGAAGTCCATAACCTCAGACAAATGGGTCCTTCGGATAATTCGCGAGGGTTATTCTCTCAATTTCTTGGAAACCCCCCCGAATTGTCCTCCCATACGACAACCCAGGTTGTCAGCCTCTCAGTCAGACCTCCTCACCGCGGAGATCCAGGGCCTTCTGAACAACAGGGCAATAGAGCTGGTGCCCCCGCATCTGTGAAACACAGGGTTCTACTCCCATTACTTTCTGGTTCCAAAGAAATCTGGGGGGATGCGCCCCATTCTAGACCTCAGAAAGTTAAACAAATTCCTCCCCAGGGAGAAATTCAAGATGATTTCCCTAGCTACCCTGTTACCCTTGCTGCATCAGCACGACTGGCTGGCCTCTCTGGATATGCAGGATGCTTACCAGCATATCCCGCTCACCCGACCCACCATAAATTCCTCAGGTTTGTAGCTTTGGGTCAGCATTATCAGATTCAAGTCCTGCCCTTTGGGCTATCCTCGGCGCCCGAGTTTTACAAAGTGTTGTGCAGTTCTGCGAGCGCATCTCAGGAAAGTTTGGACTCGAGTGTTTCCCTACCTGGACGATTATTTGTAGCAAGCCCTTCCGCTATGGGACTTGAAGTCAGTAAACGACTTCTCTTCTTCACATCCATGGGAGTTCTGCTGAATTTGAAAATCTCAACTGCAACCCTCCCAGAGGCTCCTTTTCATAGGGACGCTTCTAGACACCTCTTCAGCGAAGGCTTTCCTTCCAGAGGACAGAAGACTCGACATCCTTCGTATGGCCCGTTACATCAGGGAGAACTAATCTGTTACAGCTCTCTCGATGCAACGCATGTTGGGTCTCATGGCGTCCTCTGTGTTCACTGTACTCCTGGCCCGGTTGCACATGAGAACCACCCAATGGATGCTCTCCACTCAGTGGTCCCCACCTCTCACCCCAGTCTTATCCCATCAAGGTGACGGAGCCCTTCAAGGTCTCTCACCTGGTGGTCTCAAGAGAGCAATCTCCTGGAAGGATTCCCCTTTGCTCCCCGGATCATCAGATCTCCATCACCACAGATGCATCGCTAATGGGATGGGAGCTCACTGTTCTCCTCCACACTCAAGGTGTATGGACTCAGTTCAAAACTCGCCTCACATAAATGTCCTGAGATGAGAGCGTCCTCTATGCAATCCGAGCTCTGAAGGATGTCCTTTGTCACAAGAACATTCTCCTTCAAACGATAACAAAGCTGCTGATGTATTACATCAACAAGCAAGGCGGTGCTCATTCTTATCTCTCTTTGCAGGGAAGCAATGAGGGTGTGGGAGTGGTGCTTGAGCACAAGTCTCTGATTCAGCGGTTTATCTGCCAGGTATACAAACGACCTAGCAGATCACCTCAGCAGAACGGAGGCAGACCCTCACGAGTGGTCTCTCGATCCAGCCGTAGCTCGGTCCCTGTTCAAAGAGTGGGGGACTCCAGACCTGGACCTTTTTGCATCCCCACTCAACGCAAAACTGCCTCTCTTCTGCTCCAGAAATCCAGGGCCTGGCATTTTCTGTCAGGATGCGTTCAGGCTGCGGTGGACAAAACGCTTTCTTTATGCCTTTCCACCACTTCCTCTAATCCAGAGAGTACTCCTCAAGTTCGAGTCTCAGGGGACCAAGATGATTCTCATTGCTCCTTCCTGGCCTCGGCAACTATGGTTTCCTCTACTCAACAGTATGTTGGCAGCCTCTCCGAGACCACTTCCTTTGCAAATCAGTCTTCTGACTCAGGGTTCGTTGGTCCATCCCAACCTGAAATCACTTCACCTTCATGCTTGGCTCCTGAAGATAGAAGTGAATCGGTTCAACGCCTCGTAGAGTCTCAGACATCCTTCTGGCTGCTCGAAGCCAGCCAATTAAAAACGAACGCTTCCAAATGGAACGCTTCTCTGGTGTGCAAAACTCTTGGAATCCCTTTTCCTGTCCTCCTGGCAGGTTCTGGAGTATCTTTTGGACCTATCAAACTTGGGTCTTCAGTACTCCACAGTTAAAGTTCACCTTAGTGCCATCTCAGCGTTCCATGAGCGGTTTCTTCCTTAACTCTGGCTCAGTTACCTATGGTGAAGAGATTTCATAGGATTCTCCATACCAGACCCCTGTTAAACGTCCAGTTGCAGCCTGGGACATTAACCTGGTGCTGGACATGCTCACTGGAAGCCTTTCAACCCTTAGCTACCTGTGAGCTAAAATTTCTACCTGGAAGACTGCTTTCCTGGTGGCCATTACCTCAGCCCGCAGGGTCTCTGAGATACATGCCTGGTTACGGACCTCCGTGATACTGTATTCCATAAGGACAAGGTAGTTCTCCATCATCCTAAATTTCTTCCCAAGGTTGTGTCAGAATTCCATCTGAACCAACCTCTGGTACTTCCCGCCATTTCGCTAATTTCCAAATGAAGGGGAACGAGCTTTTCATTCCTTGGATGTTAAGAGAGCCTTCATGTTCATTTAGATAGAACCAAGGATGTTCGCAAGACTCAGCAACTGTTCGCTTTTTCAGCGACACCCGGCTGGGTCAACCTGTCGCTATTAGATGCATCTCTTCATGGTTAGTGGCATGCCTCGCCATTGCTATTCCATGGCTCAAGTTAAATTAGAAGGTAGAGGTACGCCACTCTACTAGGGCGGTCGCGCATCCCTAGCGGAAATTGCACGTTCCAATTGCAGATATATGCAACGCCGCCACCTGGAGCTCAGTGCATACTTTCGTTAAGCACTATGCACTGGATGTTCATGCCAGGCTGACATTTCGCATTCGGCAGAACTATCCTTACTGGGCTTCTATCTTAGACGCTGAGCTCCTGTCTCCTGCCGCCCTTTTGGGGATTATCAGCTTGTACTCTCCTTCATTGGAATGAGTGGTGGAGACTTGTGTCCAGGAAGATAGGAAAATTACGCACTCACCGTAATTCTTGATCTTCTTGGACCCAGTCTCCACCACTCATTCACACTGCCCCCTCCATCCCCCGAGCTCACCGCTGTATTGGTCTTCACTCCTCAAATCTTTAGGCCGTGAGGACTTCTTTGCTGACCCTTCTGACACGGGTCAACGGACTATCTTATGTCCGCTTTTTTAATGTTGGGTTTACTTTTCGCGCTGAAGTTGCGCTTGCACCTCTGGTAAAAAGGTACTGAGGCGGGTTGGAGTGGTCGCCGCCGATGGTCATTACCGCCGAGCCGCTGCTCGCGGGCGCCGTGTCTCAAGGCGCCTCTCTCGGCACCCTCCAGCAAAGTTCGTTCCGATGGTCTTAGTGCCTCCGGCGCCAATCCCACCTAGTGTGAATGGAGTGGTGGAGACTCGTCCAAGAAGATCAAGAATTACGTAGGTACTGTACTTTCCTTTCAGTGCAATGCCCTTTGGCCTCACCTCTGCTCCAAGGGTATTCACAAAATGCCTGGCAGTAGCAGTTGCTTCTCTAAGAAGGCAAAAATTGCCATCTTTCCTTACCTGGATGACTGGCTCATAGTAGGCCAGTCTCCAGACCAAGTCATGTTACATTTACATATAACTCAGCAACTGCTCACCTCTCTAGGTTTTCTCTGAATCTTTCAAAGTCAGTTCTAGAACCTGTCCAGCTCCTCACCTTCATAGGCGCAGAGCTGAACACAGAGGAAGCCAGAGCCTTCCTTCCTTTGGACAGGACAAGGACCCTGGTCTCTCTGGCCTCCTCCTTCACCCTGCAGGTCTCTTGACCGGCAAGGCATTTTCTACAGCTCCTGGGACACATGGCTGCTTCTACAGCAGTAGTGCAGAGAGCAAGATTTCAGATGAGGGACATCCAGTTCCATTTGAGAGCCTTTTGGTCTCAAAGAAAAGACCCTCTAACCAAATTGATCCCAGTGACTCGAACCCTGATCCAGGCCCTACAGTGGTGGCAGGGTCAGAGCAATCTGAGACAAGGGTTCCCTTTGTCACTCAGTGTCACTCCTTAATCCTTACTACAGATGCATCCCTGTTGGGGTGGGGAGCTCACATGGGCGACCTCACTACCCAGGGATTGTGGTCCCCTCAGGAATCTCTGCTCCACATCAACCTGTTGGAACTCAGAGCAGTTTTTCTAGCACTTCAAGCTTTTTCCAAATCTGTTCAGAACAAAGTTGTACAGGTCAGAACAGACAACACCACCACAATGTGGTACATCAACAAGCAAGGGGGCACTCTGTCTATGGCCTTGTGCACCGAAGCAATGAGGTGGTGGTCTCTGGCTTACTCCCTGAACACCTCCCTTACAGCAGTTCACCTCCTAGGCAAGGACAATGTCTTATCAGATGCTCTCATCAGGATTTCCCAGGGCCATCATGAATGGTCACTGAACCCCCTGGTCCTGGAGGTGATATTTGCCAGATGGGGCACCCTGCAGATAGATCTTTTGCAGCCCCAGACAATCACCAGCTTCCTTTTTGCTGCAGGCCCCAGTGTTGGGCTCAGTCCTCTGGATGCCTTGGTCCTCAATTGGGAAGGGAAGTTCTCTATGCTCCCCCACCCTCTCCTGTTCAAAGTGTTAGTCAAAATCAGATCTCAATCCTGCAAGATGATCCTGATTGCCCCAGATTGGGCCAGACAACCTGGTATCCACTCCTACTGTCCTTAGCAGTCCATCTTCCCTGTGTCTTCCCAGGAATCGGAACCTTTAACCTGTGCTCAGGGCAGGGTTTTGTACCAACCTCAAATCTCTCAATCTCAAGGCCTGGCTCTTGAAGAGTTAGTTGTTGATCTACACCTCTCCCAAGGTGTAATGGATATACTAAAGGCTTCTAGAAAGCCTTCCACCTGGCTACCTATAATTCCAAATGGAAGAGGTTTTCCATATGGTGCTCTGGGAAGCATATTTCCCCAGAATCTGCTGATTTATCCACAGTCCTGGATTATATGGTCCATTTAAATACCTTGGGGCTGAGACCAGCTACCCTAAAAGTACATTTGGCAGCTGTGTCTGCTTTTATTTCAGTAGGTAAATACTCTTTTCTTTCATCTCATCCTGTATTTTCCAAGTTTTTTAGGGATTGCTTCACACCAACCTCCATTCAGGGACCCTGCCCTGCCTGGGATATTAACGCTTGCATTGCTCAGCTTATGCAGCCCTCCTTTGAGCCTTTGTTTCAGCAGAGCTGAAGTTCTTGACTTGAGACTGTATTTGGTAGCCATCACTTCTGCCAGACGATAAGTGAATTACAAGCTTTGTCAGTGGAGCCTGACTTTATCTCCTTCATAGAGATAAGGTGGTCCTCAGAACTAACAGGAAGTTCCTGCAAGGTGGTTTCAGATTTCACCTTAATCAATCTATATCTCTTCCAGTGTACTTCACTGACCATTCCTCCTCTGGCGAAAGGAGGCTGCACATCTTAGATGTGAAGAGAGCCCTTAGTTAGTACATAGAATGTACCAAGGGTCACAGGTTTGACTCCCTCCAACTGTTCCTCACTTATGGTGAGGTTGGTAAAGGGAAACCTGCCACTAAAAGATCCATTGCCAGGTGGATTGTCTCGTATCCAATTCTGTTACGGTGTGGGTAAGGTTCCTCCCTCAGGCCTGAGGGCTCACTCTACCAGAGGTACAGCTGCTTCCCCTGGCTGCCAGGGACATCCCTATTCTAGAGATATGTCAAGCAGCTACTGTACCTGGAAAACAGTTCACACTTTGCAAGCTTTACTCCTGGACATCCAGGCTAGGAGTGATGCTCGTTTGGCACAGCTGTGCTTCAGAGCCCATTTCCAAGTAGGTTCTGTCCCCTCCATGGAGGTACTGCTGTGTAGTCTGCATATGTCATAATTTAGCAAGACTTATGTTGTTTGAAGAAAAAATTACCCAGCTTAGTAATGTTGTTTCTTCTAATGGAGTCTTACATATTATGACCTCCCCAGCCTGCCCTCTCAGAACCTCTGTTTTTGGGATGTGGGTGGGTAGTGAGGTTGCACTTAGTAGATGCCCACCTTGTTGTTTTCACACCTTTTCTTTGGGGTGACTTGGTGTTGTGTTTTATTTTTGGTCTCCTGACTTGAGTCTTTGTTTTGGGACCAAAAATGTGTTTTATGTTTAGTAGCCAGTTGGCTAGTGTAGGTTTACAGCTTCCACACAGGACCTCAGTGAGTTTAGCTCGTAAAGATCTGACGGTTTGAGTTTGAAGAACAGACAGAGTTTCAACCGAGCTCGAACTCTGCGTTCCATGCCTGGCATGGAAAGTTAACTCTTTCACCTCCGGAGCAGTTCAAAGGTTGGGACTCACTGCATATGTCGTCATGTAGCAAGACTCCATTAGAAGAAACAACAATACTAAGGTAAGTAATTTTTGCTTCTCCTCCCCCCGACCTGCAGCCAAGCACCTCCGGTATCACCCGCCCAGGGAGGGTAGCCCTCGCCCCTTTGGGCTCTCTTGCAAGTCAGACTCCAGCTGCAGGTGGGCCCGGAGGGAGGAACTGGAAGGCCAGCCGAGGAGAACCCGGCAGAGGGCATGGGGGACAGGTGCCATCGCTTGTCCCACGAGCTGGTCTTTTCCTTGTTCGGTGCTGGTTCCCCCACCCCTGCGTGGGCATTCCGCGACGCTCGGGCGCACAGCACTCTGTCGGACACACTGATATCTGGTGTTGCCCGGCTTGCTGCGACATCCTTGTCTCCACCAGAGGTCGCCAGCACGCCCGAGCCAACCCAACCCATTCTCCTGGGGAGGAGAGCACCACTAGGGCACTCGGTCCTCCTCCTGGCCCTGCCAACTCACCAGCGCCTGGGCTTGCTCCTGAACGCGGGTTGCCGTCGTAGCGCGAGGTGTAGCTTACAGCGCCTCAACCCTCAGCGCCACCGGGCCAGTTTCCAGCAAGGTTGGTACTTAAATACGTTCAGCAGTGACGTCACAATCTGCTAATGGCATATCAAAAGAACTTGGTTTCAAAGGTCACCTCCTTACTTCTACATTCGTAACGAATCAGACTTCTTGTATGCAAAATTTACTCATGCATATTGTAACACAAATAAATGAGATTGCAATTCTACGTATTTTTCTAAGTGACAGTGCCCTAGAAATAAAAGAAAATCTAATTGTAACTGAAAAGAGAAAAACTAGTCTAATCTTTTCCTGTTTTCAATCTATATGAATGCCTTTTATAGTTTGTTTAGAAAACCAACTGTAAAAGGCATGCATATAGATGGGAATCATGAAAAGATTCGACTTGTTGATTTTTCTCTCCAGATATGTTTTATTTACTGACATACTAAAATGCCAGCAGAATAGACCTAACGGTCTTTCGTGTCTGCTTAGTTGGTCAGCCCCCACCCTGGGAGCTGATCTTGCTAACCCCCTCTCCGTCTCTGGCTTCTCCCTTCCCAGTCTCGGATATTCTCGCTGCACTGGTTTTTGCTTCCAGAACCCTTCCCCTGTACCTGCCCCACCCCCTCTTGAATCCCTCCACAGACTCTTGTCTCCACCAGCACCATGGCCAGTGCATTCCGTGGCTCCACCACCCTCTCAGTGAAGTCGCACCTCCTCCTTTCTCCCTGAATCCTCCCCTCCAGCTTCCACCCATGCCCTCTAGTTGCCTCACTTCCTTCCTGGAGCACCCTGACTGCTCCTCCCTGTTTACCCTTCATGTACCTGAAGACCTCTATCATGTCCCCTGGTCCCTTCTCTCTTCCAGTGTGTAGATATTTAGCTCTTGAGCCTCTCCATAGGTCCCATCCCCCAAGCCCCAAACAATTTTGGTTGCCTCCTCTGGACCCTCTCCCAAGAGTTCAGTGTCCTTCTTTAAATGTGGCTCCAAACTGTAATGCGCAGTACTTGAGGTGCGGCCTCACCAAGCAGTTATACAATGGAGTATCACCCCTCCTTCTGGAGGTGATCCCCACATTCATCCAAGCATCCTGTTGTCCTTTGCTGCTGCTTCCTACAAGTCTCCGAGTTCATCTTGACATCCATCACCCCCACCCCCAGGTCCCTCTTAGCCTTCAAGACTTGTAGCATTCCCCCCCCCCCGGATGTACACTTGGCCCGGGTGTCTGGCTCCCAGGTGCAGTACCTTGCATTGAACCTCAGCTTCCACTTTCTAGACCACCTTTCCAGAGGCTCAGGTCCCCCTGTAGGGTCACCCTCCCCATCTAGGGCGCTGTAACTTAGAAAAACATGTAGATTGCAATCTCGTTTGTGTTACAATGTGCATGAGTAAATTTTGCACATAGGAAATTCTTTGTAAGGAGTCCCCATAAAAATGTAAAGTGCTTTTGATATACTGTCAGTGATTGTGATGTCCTACTGTTATACTGCCAGGTGAACAGCCCCCCTTGCTTCTGTCAGGGACCTTTGTCAGGTGGTGGAGTTTCCAGCAAGAATGATGCCACTTAAGTACATTTACAAAATGGAAATGGCTTGAATAAAACAAGCAATCTGGCAAAAACTGGTCATACGACCCATGGATTAAGTAAGCAGCAGCACATAACAGGGTGTGGAGTAATGCTAAATTCTAGGGACAAGGATATGATGTTCATCCACACTTTCTGGCAGGTTCCTTGCTGCTTTAAATCTTGCCGGAAGGTCTTCAAGCTGGCTCCTCCCACCCACCCGGGTGGTAAAACTCTCGGCTCCGCCCCATGGCGCCAGATCTTCCTTACCGCATGGAAGCTCAGGTTCCCTCCTTAACGCTCTGTGTGATAGACTGGATCCTAATTCTTCGGTTCACCCGAAACTCGTTTTGAAATTTAAGACTTCGGTCTTCCTTTTCCCTTGCGTCTGCGATGGACAAATCGACTCCGTTTTCGGCGGTGCCCTGGTGGGCAGAAAATGTACAGGACGGTTCTGCACTCCACGTGCGTCTACTGCCTCGGCCTAGAACATGATCCGCAGGCCTGTGAGTCATGCTGTTCGTTCTTGGCCAACGCCTTGAGGACCACGCTGCCCGGGTTGAAACTACACCCGGTAGCTGCTATCCGCTGTAAAGTCGTGGAAGAGGCCTGTTGGGCGGTTACTGCGCGGCTGGCTCGGCTGAGCAGCTCGAGCAGATGATCGCCTCGAGGAGGAGACGTTTACCAGGCCACATCTTCCTCCTCCTGGTCGTGTGGATTTATCCCGCCTTCTTGGGTACCTCAGACTTGCTTCGTCAAGGAGCTTTGCCATTCCCTTTCCACGAAGGGAGAGGGGCCATCGGGACGTTTCTCTCGGTCCAAAAAGGATTCTAAGGTTAAGTCCCATCGTCGGCATTCATGGCAGCGGGATAGGTCCCATTCCCCGGACAGCAGACTGTCTACTTTGGTCGAGGTTGCAGCTAAGGCGCTGGCTTCACGGCGTCCCGTCAACACGGTCGAGATTTTCTCGACCAGTCGGACAGGTTGTCGACTGGTGAAGCAGACACCCTCTTCGCCAGTTCCCCCGGTGGAAACTGAGGATCTGCCTGCGCCTCCGGTGCAGCAGTCCCCGGTTAAGGTGTCCGAGCCGAGGGAAGAACGGGTGTCCCCCGCTCCTTCCCAGGCCTGTCCTCCTAAACACCAAGGGTCTCGGTCTTGGACTTCTTCTCGTTTCAGCCGATTCTGCAGACATCGGCGGTCTCGGTCTTGGCACCGAGGTAAGCGGCAACGCCGCTTGTCCTCGTGTTCCTCCTTGGCTTCGGCACAAATTGCGTTGATGCTACGAGGACCTGATATGGCAGCAGTTACTTTTGTCCGGAAGCAGATAGACACCGACGCCTTCCCCGGCCATCAAGTGGCTGTCACCCGAACGGCCGAAACAACCTCTCGCTGCAGTCGAGATGCCCAGTGCTGGGCCGGTTGTTGGCCGAAACCTGCTGTCCCACCGATTGTGGTGGAACCTCCGCCTCCACAACCGAAATCGGGGGCGCCGACCAAGGACTCTCGGTTGGGTCAAGGTCTGCCCCACAGGTTGTCTGTCACCCTCACTCCCGACCGTCTTCTGCAGGTGGAGGGTGGCTCAGGCCCTAGGCAGCTCTTTGCGGACTCCTCTGAGTCTGACTCCTTCCTGTTCTCCAGTCCGGTTGACCTGGAGTCCTCCGGGGGCCAGTCAGTGGATGAAAGCCCATCGTCCTTTATGGGTCTGCTTCGGCTCATCTCGGAGTCCACCGGGATGCAGCTCGAGCCCGTATACAAACGGGCCAAGTATCCCCTGACAGAGATAATGGACTGAGGGGATTCACCCACAGAGGCCTTGCCGGTGGCTGAGGCCATTGTAGGCCCAGCCTTGGAGCTTTGGCAGTGGCCTGCTTTCTTTCCTGCACCCTCGGCCAGGATGGCCAGGAAGTATGCGGTCCCTACTGGCTCTTTGCCCGCGTTTTCGGAACACCCTTCTGCCGAGGGGTTGGTCACCGACTGCGTTTTCCAGCGTTCCGGGAACGCTCAGGACGTGCACAAGCCCCCCCAACAAGGAGTCCAAAAAGCTGGACTATGCTGGGCGCAAGGTGTACGCTGCGTCCTCCCTTGTCGTCCGCCAGGCCACCTCGGCTGTGCTGATGGCACTTCTTCTCCACGCCCTCATGGGCTCCTGGATGAGGTGATCCTCATCTCCTGGCTGACCTGCAGACCGCAGTCCGGCAGGTTCGGGACCAGGGTAGGGCGGTGGCGGCAGCAGCTCCAAACAGCTCTGGACATAGGAGACTGCTGCGCAGATCGGTTCGGCCTCAGGGTGATGCGCCAAGAGATATAGTGAGGATATCCACCTTCACGGCGGATACCTAGCACAAATTGGCGGACGTCCCCTTCTTGGGGACCGACCTCTTCGGCCCTGGAGTGGAGGGTCACCTCCAGCGGATTGAGCAGTCCAGTGCCACTCTGGACTCTTGTCACCTCCGCCCAGAGGGACAAAGGCCGCCGACAGCAGGACCACGAGCCCTTTTGTCCTTCTGTGCCTGCGGCACGTCCAGCCCACCAGCACCAGGGTCACCAGGCTGGCCGGCATCCCAAACCCAGCCCGTGGCTCTCCTAGTAGGAAGCAGGGAGGAAGGCCGAGGAGGTCCTCTGCGGTCCCTCCTCCAAGCCTGCCCAGTGACGGGTTGAGGTGTCGCCCCAGCCTCGCCACCCTCTGGGTTCCCCTGTGGGGACAGCTCCAAACTTTTTTCCACCTGGTCCGCTATCAGCATGGACCCATGGGTGTTGGAGGTGGTTGAACGGCCTGCCTCTGGAGTTCGAGCAGGCTCCACCCTCGAGCCATTGCCCTCGGGGCCACAGGGTCCGGCAGCCTCGCTGTCAGCCCGCCGAGCCGACATTGCCCTGCTCTAAAAGAGGTATCCGGAAGGTGTCGGATCCCCCTCCAGACCCGGGGTTTGTGTCCAGGTATTTTCTGGTCCCAAAATGGACGGGGGGTTGGCGCCCCATTCTCTACCTGCACGATCTGAACAGGTTCCTAAGGTCTCGGACCTTCAGGATGGTCACTCTGGCTCAGATAATCCCATCCTTGGAACGAGGCCTGTGGTTCTGTTCCCTGGATCACCAGGACGTGTTCTTTCACGTCCCAATCCGTCCGTCTCTTCAGAGGTTCCTCCGCTTCAGAGCGGAGGGATCCCTTTATGAGTTCCGGGCCATGCCCTTCGGCCTCTCCTTAGCTCCCAGGGTCTTCACCAAATGCATGGCAGTGGTGATAGCATTCTTGCGGCGCTGAAGGGTCCAGGTGTACCCCTACCTGGACGACTGGCTGATTGCAGCTCCGTCCAGAGCGGAGGTGGAGCGGTCCAGAGATCTGTCCCTCCAGGTTTGCTCTGATTGGCCTCCTCATCAACGAGGCGAAGTCTGAACTCATGCCAAAGTAGGTGATGCATTTCATCAGGGTAGAGCTCGACTCGCTTCGAGCCAGAGCACGGCTCCTAGCGGACAGGGCCGAGGTTCTTTCCTCCTTTGCCCAACCATTTCAGGTTGGGCAATCGCGCTCTGCCCGGGACTTCCTGCGCCTCCTGGGCCTCATGGCGGCCTGCACCAGCGTGGTCCGTTGGGCCCGCTGGTACATGCGTCCCCATAATGGGGACTGGCCAGCCAGTGGTCACAGCACTTCGATCCGTTGGATCAGCTAGTGGCAGTGACCCAGGAGATGTGGAACGCCTCTAGTGGTGGACCGTTCGCACATCTGCAGGAGGGCATCCCATTTGTCCGCCCCAAGCCGACGGTCTCTATCGACTGATGCCTCTGATGGGTTGGGTGCCCATCTGGGGAGCACAGAGCCACGGCCTCTGGTCCCTCGGGAGTCCCGCTAGCCACATCAACCTGCTGGAGCTTCGAGCGTGTTAGTCTAGCCCCTCACCGCCTTTCACTCTGTTTCTACGCCGGTCATTGGTTCAGGTCCAGACGGACAGTGCTACGCACTATGTACTACCTAAACTGCCAGGGCGGACGTGCTCCATACCTTTGTGCAGGAAGCTCTCTGCATTTGGTCTCTCGTGCGCAGCCTGGAGGCGGATCTCCGCCATTCACGTGGCAGGAGCCTCCAACACCTGGCGCGATGTCCTAAGCTGGATAAAGGCTCGCCTCACGAGTGGTCTCTCCTGTCGAGGTAGTACAAGATTCTTCTCCCACTGGGGCACGCCTGAGACGGACCTGTTTGCCTCCAGGAGAATGCGGTTGAGACTGTTCCATGCCCGCCTCAGCAGGGCTCCGCTGCAGTGGATGCCTTCGAGGCCGTGGACCCTGGCCCTTCTATGCCTTTCACCTGTTTCCTGATCCACAAGGTGCTTCTCAAGACGAGGAGGGACAAGGCGCAGGTGATTCTGGTAGCCCGGACTGGCCCGCGCTGTTCTGGTATCTAGATCTCCTCAGTCTCGGCTCCAGGCTCCCGAGGTGGCTTCCTGCCCGCCCGGACGTGATCTCAGTCAATCAGGGGAAGGTATTCCATCTGGACCTTCAATCCCTGCACCTGACGGCCTGGTTCCTAAGCAGCTAGAGTTCCAGGCCTTGGGTCTTTCCGACGAGGTCCTCAACGTCATTGAGGTGTCCCGTAAGGAGTCGACCAGAAAATGTTACGCCTTCAAATGGAAGAGATTCTCCATTTGGTGTCAGGGCAAGGTCCTGGACCCTTCCTCCTGTTCCTTGGCAAGCATACTGGACTACCTGTGTTCCCTTTCTCATCTAGGGCTTCGGTCGACGAACCTTAAGGTGTATGTGGCAGCCATCTGTGCTTACCGGGCGCAGGCCGGGAAGCAGTCGGTGGCGCAGGAGAAGGTGGTCGGGCGCTTTTTCAAAGGCCTTGATCAGATATTCCTCTGGTGCGGAACCTCCACCTCCGTGGATCTACTGCTGGTATTGGCTAAGCTCATGGGCAGGCCATTCGAACCGATGCACAGGCGTGACATCTCTCACCTGTCATGGAAGACCGCCTTCTTGGTGGCTATCACGTCAGCCAGTAGGATGGGAGAGCTCCAGGCGCTTTCCATAGTCTCCTTATCTGGTCTTCCACAGGGACAAGGTTGTCCTGCGCCCCCACCAGAAGTTCCTTCCGAAGGTGGTGTCGGAGTTTCACCTTAACCAGGTGGTGACTCTGCTGGTGTTCTACCCCAGTCCCACCTCGAGGCCAATTATAGGCTCCATACTTTGGACCCTAGAAGAGCACTCGCTTATTATGAGGAGTGATGGCTGAAATTGGTCACCCACGCCTGAAGCCGGACCTGGCAGACCTGCAGCCAGCGGACTGATAGGCAGGTGGGTCTCCTCCTGCATAGATCTCTGCTATAGGTTGGCGGGCATGGAGCCTCCCAGAGGATAAGAGCTCATTCTACCCGCCATACCGCTGCATCGGTGGCTGCTTCCAGGGACGTCCCTATCCAGGAAATCTGCAGGGCTGCTACCTGGAATTCAGCACATACCTTCATCACCTACTACCACATCGTCCTTAAGTCATGCCGTGATGCAGGTTTTGGGACCTCGGTTCTCCAGTCTTTATTCCCTAAGTAGGGAGTGTGTGCCTTGCCTCCCTCCTCCCGGAGAACTGCTAGGAGTCCGTTAGATAGTGTGGATCATATCCATGTCCCCAGAAATACAGGTTCTAGGGACATGGATATGTTGCTCATCCACACTGTCTGGCAGGTATCCTGCCGCTTTAATTCTTGCCGGAAGGTCTTCAATCTGGCTCCTCCCACCCACCCAGGTGGTAAAACTCGGCTCTGCCCCATGACGCCAGGTTCCTTCCTTAGCGCCCATGCTTGAGAATGGATCCCATCTCGGTTCGCCTCGAATTGATTTTGAAGTTTTCCAAACTCGGCCTTTTTTCCTCGCTGCCGCGATGGACAAATCTATTCCGCTTCGGAGGTGCCCTGTGGGCAGAAAAATGTCCAGGACGGATCCACACTCCACGCGAGGCCTACTGCTTAGGCCCAGGATCACGACCCGCAGGCTTGTGAGTTGTGCCGCCTTTTCGCCAATGTCCTGACGATTGCGCCTGTCCGGCTTGAAGCTCGGCGCCACCGAGAAACTTTTCTCCGCCGGTGAACCAAAGAGGCTCGCTGGTGGCGTCCGTGGCCACAGCTCCGGGCTGGAGCAGCTCGAGCAGATGATCGCCTCGAGGAGGAAGCCGGCTCAGGCCCATCTTCTTCCTCCTCGGTCAGGCATTTATCCCACTCTCTGAGTTCCCTAGGCCGCAGCCTGCCTCCTGGAGCTTTGCCAGTCCCTTCCAAGGGGAGAGGGGCCGGACATTCTTCGGCCCAAAAAGGAGCTCGAACAGTCCCACTTTCAGTGCTCCTGGGAGCGGAGAGGTCCCCCTCCCAGGCAGCCAACCGGCTCACTTTGGTCTAGGTTGCGGCTGAGGTCGCTGGCTTTCACGGTGCCCCTGTCAGGCCAGCCTGCCGAGACTCCTGTCAAGAAGTCGAGATTTTCGATATTCATAGACGGGCTGTCGATCAGAGAAGCCGACAACCCTACTTCACTGGTTCCCCGGTGGATACCGAGATCTGCTTGTTCCTTCGGGACCGCAGTCCCAGTTAAAGTTCCCGAGCCGAGGAAGAGTGGTATCCCTCACGCTTCCCAGACCCACCTCAGTCCTCGGGGTCTCTGTCTTGGTCATGATCTCTTCTCGTCCCCTGAGCTGCTCCCGCCTCGACATCGGCGGGTCTTGGTCTCATATCGAGTAAGCAGCGACGCCTTTTCCCTCGCCGTCTCCACCTCGAGGAGAGAGGCTTGACGAAGTTGTGTCAAGGCCACGAGGATTTGATGGCAGCAGTTGCTGCTATCTCGGGCCTAAGCCGACCCTGGCTAAGACCCTGGCTATCAGTGGCTGTCGCCGAACGGCCAAGCAACCACTGCTCCTTAGTCGAGCTGTTCGCCCTAGGGCCGGGTTGCTAAGTCGAACCAGCGGGTCCACTGATTGTTGTGGAACCTCTGCCTCCACAACCGAATCCGGGGCACCGACTAAGAGTTCTCGGTCGGGTCATGGCCTGCCCCACAGGTTGTCGGTCACCTCACTCCTGACCGCTCCTCTGCAGGTGGAGGGTGGCTCAGGGCCTAGGCAGCTCTTCGCAGACCTCTTCGAATCCGACAATGATTTCTCCCTGTTCTCCAGGCAGTGCGATCTGGAGTCCTCCGGGGGCCAGTCAGTGGACGATAGCCTGTCGTCCTTCTTGGGTCTGCTTCGGCTCATCTCTGAGTCCATCGGGATGCAGCTCGAGCCCGTGTCCAAATGGGCCAAGTATCCCCTGACGGAGATTCTGGACCGAGGGGATTCTCCTATGGAGGCCTTTCCGGTAGTTGAGGCCATTGTCTGCCCAGCCTTGGAGTTTTGGCAGCGGCGTCCTTCCTGTCCAGCGCCTTGCGCCAGGATGGCCAGGAAGTATGCGGTCCCTTCCGGCTCTTTGCCCGGTTTCTCGGAACACCCCCTCCGCGGAGGGGTTAGTCACCGACAGAGTCTTCCGTGCTCGCAACGCTTGGGTCGTGGATGCCCCCTCGACAAGGAATCCAAAAAGCTGGACTTTGCCGGCGCAAGGTGTACACTGCATCCTCCCTTGGCCTCGACAAAGCCAGCTCGGCCGTGCTGATGGCACACTTCTCCCACGCCTCATGGGCTCCTGGATGAGGTTGTTCCTCATCTCCAGCCTGACCTGCAGACCATGGTCCGCCAGGTGCGGACCCGGCAGGGCGGTGGCGGCAGCAGCTCCAGACTGCTCTGGACATAGGTGATTCCCTGTGCCAGGCTTCAGCAGCCACAGGGCTATGCGACGGAGGGCGTGGCTGAGGATATCCACTTTCACGCGGATACCCAGCACAAGTTGGCGGATGTCCCTTCTTGCAGACTGACCTCTTCGCCCTGGAGTGAGGGACACCTCCAGCGGATCTAAAAGTCCAATGCCACTCTGACTCTGTCACCTCCGTCCAGAGGGACAAAGGCCACCGCCAGCAGCAGAAGTCTTTTCGTCCCATCAGTCCCTGCTCCTCGACCGCCCAGCAGTACCAGCAACAGGGCCAGCAGGCTCGCACTTGGCATCCCAAACCCAAGCCGACGGTTTCTCTAACAGGAAGCAAGTGAGGCCCAGAGCTCCCTCGTCGGTCCTTCCTCCAAGCCTGCCCAGTGACGGGTTGAGGGTGTCAGCCTCAACCTCGCCACTCCCCCTGGTTCTCTGGGATGGTCTGCCACTCCTTTCCGCCTGGTCTGCTATCACCACGGACCGCTGGGTGTTGGAGGTGGTAGGAAAAGGCTTGCCTCTGGAGTTCGAGCAGGTCTGCTCTTCGAGCCATCTCCTCAGAGGGCCACGGGTCCCAGCCTCGCTGTTGGCCTGCCGGGCCGACTATTGCCTCTGCCTCAAAAGAGGTAATCAGGAAGGTGACGGATCCTCCTTCAGACCCGGTTCAGGTCCAGGTACTTCTGGTCCCAACGGACGGGGCTGGCGCCCATTCTCACCTGCACAACCTGAGCAAGTTCCTAAAGTCTCGAACCTTCAGGATGGTCACCTGGCTCAGATTATCCCATCCTTGGAACAGGAGTGGTTCTGCTCCTGACCTCCAGGACGCTTCTTTTCACGTCCCAATCCTTCCGTCCTGTCAGAGATTCCTCCGCCTCAGAGCCGGGGATCCTTTAAGAGTTCCGAGCCATGTCCTCGGCCTCCTCCCTATTCCCAGGGTCTTCACCAAATGCAGGCAGGGTGACAGCATTCCTCCGCTCTGAAGTTGTCCAGGTGTCCTCACTCTGGACGATTGGCTGATGGCAGCCCCTCCAGACAGGAGGTGGAGCAGTCCAGAGATCTGGCCTCAGGTTCTCTCAGGTTGGCCACCATCAATTGGTGCCAAGTCGGAACTTGTGGCAAAGTAGGTGATTCTGTTCATCAGGCAGAGCTCGACTTCTCGAGCCAGAGCACGGCTCCCGCGGACAGGGCCAAGATTCCTTCCTCCTTGCCCAGTCATTTCTGGTTGGGCACTTGCGCCTGCCCGGGACTTCCTGGGCCTCATGGCGGTCTGCACCAGTGTGGTCCATGGTGGGTCGCTACAGGCCACGCGCCCCTTCAATGGGACCGGTTCATGACAGTGACCCAGGAGATGTGGAACGCTCTCCAGTGGTGGATCGTTCCAGCTCATCTGCAGGAGGGTATCCTGTTCATCCGCCCTGAGCAGATGGTCTCTCTCTCTCTCTCGACGCATCTCTGATGGGTTGAGGTGCCCATCTGGGGGAACAACGAGCGCACGGCCTCTGGTCCCCTCGGGAGTCCTGCTGCCACATCAATCTGCTGGAGCTCAGATCGGTCCGTCTAGCTCTCACCGCCTTCGCTCTGTTTCTTCCAGGTCAAGTGGTTCAGGTCCAGACGGACAACACCACGACCATGTACTATCTGAACCGCGAGGGCGGGATGCGCTCCTTGCTGTTATGCAAGGAAGCTCTCCGCATTTGGTCCCTAGTGCGCAGCCTGGAGGCGGATCTCCAGCCTCTAACACCCTGGCCTGGCGCCCTAAGCCGATAGGGCTGCCTCACGAGTGGTCTCTCCTGCCGAGGTAGCTAAGATCTCTTCTCCCACTGGGGCACGCCTCAGGTGGACCCGTCTATTTCCAGGAGAATGCAAGCTGACTCTGTTCCAGCCCGCTCTCAGCAGGGCCTGCAGTGGATGCCCTCTCGAGGCCTTGGACCCCGGGCCTCTTCTACGCCTTTCCCCCATTTCCCTTGATCCACAAGGTGCTTCTCAAGGCGAGGAGGGACAAGGCTCAGGTGATTCTGGTAGCCTGGGACTGGCCCCGCCAGTTCTGGTATCCAGATCTCCTCAGCCTCAGCTCCAGGGTCCCGAGGCGGCTTTCAGCCTGCCCGGACCTGATCTCAGTCAATCAGGGGAAGGTATTCCATCCAGACCATCAATCCCTGCACCTGACGGCTTGGTTCCTGAGCGGCTAGAGTTCCAGGCCTTTGGTCATTCCGACGAGGTCCTCAACGTCGTTGAGGCGTCCCGTAAGGAGTCGACCAGAAAATGCTGTGCCTTCAAATGGAAGAGATTTTCCATTTGGTGTCAGGGGAAGGGCTTGGACCCTTCCGAGTGCCCCTTGGCAAGCATTCTGGACTACCTGTGGTCCCTTTCTCAGCAAGGGCTTCGGTCGTCGACCCTCAAGGTGCACCTGACAGCCATCTCTGCTTACCGGCGCTGGCCGGAAGCAGTCGGTGGCACAGGAGAAGGTGGTCGGCGCTTTTTCAAAGGCCTTGACCACATTTCCTCCGGTATGGTAGAACCTCCACCTCCGTGGGATCTACTGCTGGTGCTAGGCTGCTCATGGGCAAGCTATTCGATCTCAATGCACAGGTGTGATCTTTCACCTGTCATGGAAGACCGGCCTTATTGGTGGCTCACATCAGTTTGGAAGGATGGGAGAGCTCCAGGCGCTTTCCATCGAGCCTCCCTACCTGATCTTCCACAGGGACAAGGTTGTCTCAAGTGCCCCCACCCAAGTTCCTCCCGAGGGTGGGTCGGAGTTTCACCTTAACCAGGTGTTGACTCTGCCGGTGTTCTACCTCAATCACACTGAGGTCGGTATAGGCTCCTACTTTGACCCTAGACGAGTCGCTTACTATAAGGAGCGGATGGCTGAAGTTCGGGAGAGTTCGCCAGCTGTTTGTCACCTCACGCTGAAGCCGCATCTGGCAGACCTGCAGCAAAGCGGACGATGGGCAGGTGGATCACCTCCTGCATAGAGCTTCTGCTACAGGTTGGGCTGGAGCCTCCCAGAGGGATAAGAGCTCATTCTACCCGCCCATACGTATCGTGATGGCTTCTCCAGGGACGTCTTTTATAAAGGAAATCTGCAGGGCTGCTACCTGGAAGTCAGCACATACCTTCATTACCCACTACCACATCGACCTTGAGTCACGCCGGGATGCTGAGTTTGGGGCCTCAGTTCTCCAATCTCTTTCCTAAGTAAGTATTGGGGTGGCTGCTTGCCTCCTCCTCAGAGAACTGCTAGAGTTCAATAGATTAGGATGAACAATATCTATGTCCTGGAAATACAGGTTACTCACCTGTAACAGGAGTTCTAGGAATGGTATTTCTAGGACATGGATATGTTGTTCATCCACACTCATTGGCAGTATCCTTGCCGCTTTAAATCTTGTCGGAAGGTCTTCAAGCTTGCTCCTCCCACCCACCCGGGTGGTATAACTCGGCTCACCATGACGCCAGATCTTCCTCACCGCTTGGAAGCTCAGGTTCCTCTTAACGCCTCTGCTGCGACTGGTTCCTATTTCTCCGCTTATGGATTAAAATAAAAATTTGCTAAAGACTCTAGTCTTCATCCCTCAAGCCTGCGGCGGACAACCGATCTCGGTTTGGAGATGCCCATGCGGCAGAAGATGTCTCGGACGGATCCACACTCCACGTGTGTCTCACTGTTAGGCCTTGAGCACACCGCAGGCTTGCGACCTGTGCTCATCTTTCTCGGCCCACGTCCCTCGAGACCGCGTGTTGCCCGTTACAACTGGCGCCGCGAGCGCTTCCTCGGTGAAGTCCAAGGAGGTCTGTTGGCGGTGTCTCGCGGGCGGCGGGCTCGGCGGATCAGCTCGGGAGTTGGTCGCCTCAAGAGGAAGGCGGCGCTGGTCATCTTTCTCGGTCGTGCATTTATCCCGCCTTCTGGGTTCTTCCTACACGGCTTCTTTTTAGGAGTTTTGTCTGTCCCTTTCCACTAAAGGAGTATACTCATACTGCTGGACCTTTATTCTCGTCCAAAAGAGGGACAAGGGTAAGCCTCCGTCGACGCCTCTTGGGAGCGAAAGGTCCCTCTCCCGGCACGTCGTCTTCGGCTTGTCGACGCCGGCTTGGGCCACTGGCCTCACGGTGTCCTTCTGCCAGGTCAGTTGACCGGAGACTCCCACTGATGGTTTCCAGATTTTTCTCGACCCATTGATGGGCTGTCCCTTTGCAGCCGAGATTCCCTCTCCCGCGTTCTCCGGAGGAGTTGAGGATCCGTGGCTCTGCTGTGCCTCCGGTTCCGGAGCCCTCGGATGGACCTTCCGAGCCGGGTGAGTGCCGGTTCCGGCCGACACCTCCTCGCACCCCACCCCGGAAATTCCGGGACTTCCTCGGTCTCGGTCTGACCTCTTCGGGTCCAGCCGCTCCCACCGCCATAGGCGGTCTCGGTCTCGGCATCATGTAAGCGGCGTCGCGTCGTCCTCGCCTCCTCCCTGATGAGGGAGGTCGAGTGAACTACGCCGAGACGCACGAGATCTTATGTTGCAACAGCTTCTCCTGGCTGGAATAAGCCGACCGCGCCTTCCCCGCCATTAAGTGCTGTCACCGAATGCCGACAACCCTCGACTTGTCCGGAGAGCCTATACCCAGGCCGGTTGTTGGCACAAAACCAGCTGCTCCACCCCATTCTGTGGAACCTCCGCTTCCACAGCCACCAATTGGGGCTCCACCAAGGATTCTCGGTCGTACAGGGTTTACCCCATCGGTTGTCAGTCACCCCTCACTCCCGACCGACCTCGGCAGGTGAAGGGTGGCCCAGGCAGAGCAGGTCTCGAGGACTCTTCCGAGTCCGAAGATGATTCCTCCTTCTTCCAAGCGACTGGACTTGGAGTCTCCAGGAGGTCAGTCAATGGACGATAGCCCGCTCTCTAGACTTGCTTCGGCTCATCTCGGAGTCTACCGGGATGGAGCTCGAACCCGCTTCAAACGGGCCGTGTATCCTCACGGAGATTCTGGACCGAGATTCTCCGACGGAGGCTCTTCCCGGTGCTGTCGAGGCACAGTGGTCCGGCACTGAACTTTGGCAGCGCCCTGCTTCCTGCCCCGCGCCGGGCCAGGATGGCCAGGAAGGCGCGGTCCCTATCGTTCCTTGTCCGTTTTTGAACACCCCTCTGCTGAGGGGTTGAGTTACCGACAGCGTCGCGGCTGGCAACGCCAGGATGTGGACAAACTTCCTGACAAGGAGTCCAAGAAATTGACTACGCCGGGCGAAAAGCTCCACGCTGGCGGCCCTCTCCTTCCTTCGTCAGGCCAGTCTCGGCCGTCCTCATGGCACATTTTTCTCATGCCCTGTTGGGCTCCTGGATGAGGTCATCCTCATCTTCCGCCGATCTGCAGACTACGTGTTAAGCAGTGCGGGACCAGGCAGGGCAGTGGCCAAACAGCAGCTCCAGACTGCTTTGGATATAGGGGACTCTCATGCCAGATCGGTGGCGGCCGTAGTGGCTATGCGTCAAGTGGCTTGGCTGAGGATATCCACCTTTACTTGATACCCAGCACAAGTTGGCGGATGTTCCTTTTGGGACTGACCTCTTCGCCCTGGGGTGGAAGGTCACCTGCAGAGGATCGAAGTTCAATGCCACCTTGACTCGGTCTCTTCCGCCAGAAGGACAAAGGTCAGTAAACACAGCCTAAGCCCTTTCGTCCTTCAGCCCCCGCCCGCCCAGCACCGCCAGGGCCAGCAGGCTCGCCTGGTATCCCAAACCCAAGCCGCTTCTCTAACAGGAGGCAGGGAGGAAGGCCCAGGAGGTCCTCGGCTGTCCCTCCTCAAGCCTGCCCAGTGACGGGCTGAGGTGTCGCCCCATCCCCGCCACCTGTTCCCTGTCCCGCGGGGACGGCCCGCACTTCTGCTCCACCTGCTCCGCTGTTACCACGGACAGGTGGGTCTTGAGGTGGTGAAGAGGCCTGCCTCTGAATTCGAGCAGGCACCACCTTCAGAGCTGCCTCCGGGGGTTCTCGGGATCCCGCAGCTCACTGGCGGCTGCCGAGCCGACATCACTCTCCTCCTCCAGAAGGAGGTGGCAGGTGGTGGACCTCCAGACCCAGGTGGGTCAGTCCAGGTACTTCCTGGTTCAACGACGGGGCTGGCGCCTCATTCTCGACTCCACATACGACTCTAAACAAGTTCCTAAGGTCTCGAACCTTCAGGATGGTCACTCTGGCTCAGATAATACCATCCTTGAACGCGGCGTGGTTTCTGCCTCTGACTTGCAGGATCGCTTTTTCACGCCCCTATCCGTCTGTCTTCACCAGAGACCTTCGCCCGAGCGGAAGGCGATCTCTTCGAGTTCCAAGCCATGCCCTTCGGCTTGTCTCCAGCTCCCAGGCTCTTCACCAAATGCATGGCAGTGAGACAGCATTCTGCACGCCTGAGGGGTCCGGGTGTACCCTTACCTGGACGACTGGCTGATAGCAGCTCCTCCAGGAAGGAGGCGGAGGGTCCAGAGATCTGGGCCTCCAGGTCTGTTTCAACTGGGCCTCCTTATCACCGAGGCCAAGTCGGAACTCGAGTCAAGCAGGTGATTCTATTCATCGGGCGAGCTCACTCTCGAGCCAGAGCGGCTCCCATGGACAGGCCGGTGGTTCTTCCCTGCCCGATCATTTCTTGGCTGGGCACCGCGCTCAAGCTCCCGGGACTTCTGCGCCTCCTGGGTCTCATGGCGGCCTGTACCAGCGTTGGTCCGCTGGGTCTGCTGGAACATGCGTCCTTCGAGTGAGGACTGGCCAACATGTGGTCAAGCAACGCTGCGATCCCTTGACCAGCTTCATAGTCGGTGATTAGGGATGTGGAACGCCCAGTGGTGGATCGCCCAGATCATTTGCAGGAGGGCATCCTGTCGTCCGCCCGGGCCGACGGTCTCTCTGCTCGACGATGCCTCTCTGATGGGTTGGGGTGCCCATCTGGGGGAACACTGCTCATGGCCTCTGGTCCCCTGTGGAGTCCCGCATGCCACATCAACCTGTTGAGCCCGCCGAGCGGTCCGTCCCAGCTCTCACCGCCTTTGCCCGCTCCTCCGGGGTCAAGTGTCCCAGTCCAGACGGACAATACCACGCACTATGTATTATCTCAACCGCCAGGGCGGGACGCCCATGCTTCTATGCAAAGCTCTCCTGATTGGTCACTGCGTGGCAGCTTGAGGCGGATCTCTAGCCATTCACGTGTCAGAGCCTCCAACACCCTGGCCGATGCCCCTGAGCGCGATAGGGGCTGCATCCCACGAGGTCTCTCCTGCGGAGGTAGATATCTGTTCTCCCTTTGGGCACACTCGGTGAACCTGTTTGCCTCCATGGAGAACGCGGTTGAGTCTGTTCCATGCTCCCGCCTCAGCAGGGCTCGCTGCAGGGGGATGCTTCGAGGCAATGGACCCTGGCCTTTACGCCTTTTCCCCCATTTCCTTGGATCCACAAGGTGCTTCTCAAGGCGAGGAGGACAAGGCGAGGTGATTCTGATAGCCCCAGACTGGCCTCGCCAGTTCTGGCTACCCAGATCTCCTCAGTCTCAGCTCCAGGACTCCCTGGCAGCTTCCAGCTCGCCTCGGACCTGCTCTCAGTCAATCAGGGAAGGTGTTCCATCCGGACCTTCAATCCCTGCACCTGACGGCCTGGTTCCTGGCTAGAGTTCCAGGCCTTGGGTCTTTCGCTGCCGAGGTCCTCAATGTAGTTGAGCGTCCGTGTATGAGTCGACCAGAAAATACTGTGCCTTCAAATGGAAAAGTTTTCATTTGGTGTCAGGCAGGCTTGGACCCTTCCTCCTGTTCCTTTGCAAGCATCTTGGACTATTTATGGTCCCTTTCAGTCAAGGCTTAGGTCGGCGACCTAAGGGTGCACCTAGCAGCCATCTCTGCCACCGGGCGCTGGCCGGAAGCAGTCGGTGGCGCAGGAGAAGGTGGTCTGGCGCCAGCGGCCTGATCACATTTCCTCCAGGCGGGAACCCCACCTCCGTGATCTACTGCTTTGCTGGCAAAGCTCATGGGCAAGCTATTCAACCTATGCACAGGTGTGCTCCACCTGTCGTGGAAGACCGCCTTCTGGTGGCTATCACGGCCAGCCAGAAGGATGGAGAGCTCCAGGCGCTTTCCACGAGTCTCCTTACCTGGTCTTCCACAGGGACAGGAGTGTCCCTGCCCCCACCCGAAATTCCTCCAGGTGGTGTCGGAGTTTCACCTTAACCAGGTGTTGACTCTGCCGTGTTCTACCCCAATCACACCCTGAGGTCAATATAGCTCCATACTTGGACCCTAGAGAGGCGCTTATTATAAGGAGCGACGGCTGAAATTCGGGAGAGGTTCGCCAGCTGTTTGTCACCCACGCTGAAGCCGGATCTGGCAGACCTGCAGCCAAGCGGACGATAAGCAGGTGGTAACCTGCATAGATCTTCATATAAGTTGGCGGGCATGGAGCCTCCCAGAGGATAAGAGCTCATTCTACCCGCCATACTGCTGCAACGGTGGCTGCTTCCAGGGACGCCCTTATCCAGGAAATTGCAGGGCTGCTACCTGGAAGTCAGCAACACCTTCATTACCCATTACCACATCGACCTTGAGTCACGCCCGGATGCTGGTTTTGGGGCCTGTTCTCCAGTCTCTCTTTCCAAGTAAGTATATGGGGTGTGCGTTTTGCCTCCTCCTCCCGGAGAACTGCTAGGAGTGTCGTTAGCCAGGTGGATGAACACATATCCATGTCCTAGAATACAGGTTACTCACCTGTACAGGAGTTCTAGGAATGGTATATTGTTCATCCACACCACCTACCCTGACCTCCCCCGGCTTCGGGATTTCACAACCTGAGCTCCAGCTGGCCAGATCTGGCGCTCATGGGGCTGAGCCGAGAGTTAGCACCACCTGGTGGTGGGAGGAGCAAGCTTGAAGACCTTCCGCAAGATTTAAAGCGGCAAGGATACTGCCATGAGTGTGGATGAACAACATATACCATTCCTAGAACTCCTGTTACAGGTGAGTAACCTCATATGTTGTTCATCCACAACGACCCACTCGACCTCCCCCTCTCGACGCACCACCTGAGCTTCCAGCGGGCCAGATCTGGACGCCATGGGCCGGAGCCGAGTTTTACCACCCGGTAGGTGGAGGAGCCAGCTTAAGACCTTCCGGCAAGAATTAAAGCGTCAAGGATACCTGCCAGACAGTGTGGATGAACAACATAAACCACTCCTAGAACTCTTGTTACAGGTGAGTAACCTGTATTTACTCACCTGTAACAGGAGTTCTAGGAATGGTATATTTTCATCCATACGACCCACCCGACCTCCCCGGCTTCGACGCACAACCTGGCTTCCAGCGGGCTAGATCTGGCATCATGGGGCGGAGCCGAGAGGTTTACCATGTGGGTGGGTGGGAGGAGCCAGCTTGAAGACCTTCCGGCAAGATTTAAAGCGGCAAGGAACCTGCCAGATAGTGTGTATGAACAACATATACCATTCCTAGAACTCCTGTTACAGGTGAGTAACATGTATTTCAAACAACATGAAGTCTTGCTATATTATGATAGATGCAGTTTGTCCCACCATTAGACCTGCTCCGGAGATGAAAGAGTTAACTTCCATGCAGCGCATGGAACTTGGAACGCGAGCTCGGTTAAAGAAGCTCTGTTAGGGTGGTTTCAAACCGAAACGTCAGATTCTTACTCCACCTCACTGAACAGTCGCTCCGGAGATTCCTCCTGTTGCTCGTCTATTTCCTCGGTTTAAAGCGTCTTTTTTCTGTTGAATTTAACCGCGACATTATTTATTTTAACCTAAACCCATCGGGTTCAAGCTCGTCTATGGTATTGTAAGTATAGATAGGTTTTCTGTGTGGAACTTAGAATGTTTATCGGTTCGGTTTGAACCGATCGAATTGTATTTAAACTTGTTTTGAAGCCTTTTAGGCTTATTAGAGTGCGGTTCTTGTTCTTATCGGTTCTAAAAAACGGATTTCATTACTGGTTTTTCCACGACCTGTGACACGGTTGGGAACCGATAAGGGTGTCTTGCTTGGTACTGCCATCAAAGGGCATGTTTTGTTAGTTAGGCTATTTTGGTCTGAGAAAGCCCAAAAAGAAAACCGGCCCATTGGGTTTCAACACTGTAGTGTCTTTGGGGAGCCTTTGCCAGGCTGACCCAACACCACATGTGTTTATTGCCTGGGTTTGACCTCAATGCAGACTGCCAGATTTGTAAGAATTTCACTGCACCCTAGATAAGAGAGTTGGTAGGCTCAGGGAACCAGACGCCAAAGTCCGCTGACCCGGATAGCCAGCCTAGTTCGGTGCTATGCCAAACCGGGAGAGGGAGTGCTCTCTGACCTAGGCCAGACTCTGGCAACGAAAGCTGACTCTGAGGAGCCAGTTCCACAAAAGAGAACTAGAAAGTCAGCAGGTGTGGAGTCCAAAATTCTTCTCCAACTGCTGCAGAGATAGGGCACTATGCAGATTGTCCAGTCACTGTCCCCGTTCCTCCGAACCGCCACTATCTGGCAAAAGGTCGGTTCCACCGTTCAAGAATATGATATAGAAGAATTTTTATGAACCAGAGGAGGGGAGGATGATTATGATCAGTGTGAATGTGACTTTGAAAGTCTGGATGTGCCCATTGAATCGACATCTCCCAGACAGACCTTTAGGTGAATCTCCCCAGGCTTTCTGAGTCCTCTTCTTTTTTTGTTTTATGAAAAGTTGTTGAGACCCTCCAGCTTCCTTTAGAGGAGGCTTTGGATGAGCAAGAGAGCCTGACTATGTAGAGATGATGGATATCCCAGAGTCCAGGAGATTGTCCATCCTTTACATAAATCTTTTAGGAACTAACAAAAAATGTTAAAAGCTCCTAATTCTGTGCCTCCTGTAGATAAAAAAGATGGACAGGGGTACACTCTGTCAGGTCCTGATACAGATTTTCTTTCACAGCAATGCAGTCATGTTAGTAGTTCAGGCTGCAGCCTGTGATAAAGCTAATATTCTCTGGCTTCACATCCTCCTGATAAGGACTCCAGGAAGATTGACGCTATGCAAAAACAATACATGGCAGCATCTTTGGGACTCAGACACAAACTATATGGCTTATGTTGCAGATACCAGAAATCTAGATGGGATACTGTCATGGCCTTAGCCAAACAGGTCCCTGGCCAGCATGGTAAAGGAGCTGAGCAGGTGATTCTTGGCTATTGAGGCATCTAAGTGCAATCCATGCTGCAAGTGGATTCTCAATGATGTATCCTCCAGAGTCATGGCTATCTGTGGCTTTCTCGTAGATTGGCCTGGCTCAGGTGTACTACTTTGTCACAGGATACCCAGTCTAAGTTCTGTATTTTCCTGAGGAGGGAAATTTCTGTTTGGGAGCAGACAGAGAATTATATGAAGAAATGGATGAATATAGAACCACTTATAGGAGTGCAAGCCATGAACGGCAAGCCACTCCTCAGAGGTAGCCCTCAGGGGTAGGGCAGGCCTTTTCACAGGCCTTTACTCAGACCCAGCTCTTCAGCCTCTGCTCAGAGGGGTTCTTCAGAGGGAGAGGCAGACGGCAATGCAGGGGCCTGCTCCTACCCCTCAGCCTAAAGCCCTGCCAAACAGGCACTCTGATGGGATGCCCAGGGTCGGCTGTCCATTACTTGTAGGGGGCAGACTGACTTACTTCGTCCAGGACTGGGAGTCTTTAACATCAGACAGGTGGGTCCTGGAAGTAGTGAGCCAGGGTCTGGTTCTCAGCTCCAAAAAATTTCCAAAGATGAGAGCCCGATCTTTTCCACCTGCAAACCCTTTAGAGACTCTTGCTTTGGAAACAGAAGTCTCAACCCTCCTGGTTCTCAGAGCTGTAGAAAGGTTTCTCCCACACCAGGGCAAGGGTCTGTACTCCAGGTACTTCCTTACCCCAAAAAGACAGGAGAGTGAGTGTCTATCCTGGATCTAAGATATCTGAACAAGCACCTTTAAACCAAAATTCAAAATGGTGACTCTGGGAATTATTTTACTCTCCCTAAGGCCAGGGACTGGCTAGCTTCCTGCACTTCAAGGATGCCTACTTCCATGTTCTTATCAGAGTTCTTTCGAAAGTACCTCAGATTCAAACTGCCCTCAGGCTATTATCAGTTCAGAGCAATGCCCTTCGGCCTACTTCTGCCCCCAAGGGTGTTCACAAAATGTCTGGCAGTAGCAGTTGCTCATCTAAGAAGGCAAAGATTGCCATTTTTCCTACCTGGACGACTAGCTCATTGTGGGTCAGTCTCCAGACCAGGTCAAATCACACCCAAGTAGTTACCCAGCAGCTGCTTACCTCTCTGGCTTTCTTCTCAATCTTCCAAAGTCAGTTTGGGAACCTGTCCAGGTACTCACCTTTATAGGTGCAGAACTGGACACAAAGCAGGCCAGAGCCTTCCTTCCCTGGAAAGGGTAAGGACCTTGGTGGCCCTTGCCTGCTCCTTCACTCTGCAGGTCTCGCGAGCACAGGCATTTCCTGCAGCTCCTAGGACACATGGCTGCTTCCACAGCTGTAGTGCAGAGCAAGATTTCAGATGAGGGATTCAGTTCCATTTGAGAGCTTTCTGGTCTCAAAGAAGAGATCCCCCATCCAAGTTGATCCTAGTGACTAACCCTGATCCAGGCCCTTCAGTGGTGGCAGGATCAGAGCAATCTGAGACAAGGTGCCTTTTCCCTCTGTCCCACTCCTTGACCCTACTACAGATGTGTCTCTTGGGATGGGGAGCTCACATGGGCAACCTCTCACCCAGGGCTTATGGTCCCTCAGGAATCTCTGCTCCACATCAATCTGTTGGAACTCAGAGCTGTTTTCTAGCACTTCAGGTTTTTTCTGCATCTGTTCAGAACAAGGTGGTACAGGTCAGAACAGACAACACCACCACAATGTGGTACATCAACAACAAGGGGCACTCGGTCTTCGGCCTTGTGCACCGAGGCGGTGAGTTGTGGTCTCTGGCTTATTCCCTGAACACTTCCCTCATGCAGTTCACCTCCCAGGCAAGGACAATGTCCTGGCAGATGCTCTCAGCAGGATTTCCTAGGCCATCACGAATGGTCACTGATCCCTAGTACTGGGATAGTTTTTGCCAGATGGGGCACTCTCAGATAGATCTTTGCAGCCCCAGACAATCATCAACTTCCACTGTTTTGTTGCAGGCCCCAGTGTTGGGCCTCAGTCCCCTGGACGCCTTTCTCCTTGATTGGGAAGGGAAGTTCCTCTATGCCTTTTCCCCCTTCCCTCTCCTGTTCAAGGTACTAGTCAAAATCAGGTCTCAGCCCTGCAAGATGATCCTGATTGCTCCAGACTGGGCCAGGCAGCCCTGGTACCCACTCCTTCTGTCCTTAGCAGTCCATCTTCCCCTGTGTCTCCCCAGGAACCACAATCTGTTAACCTGTGCTCAGGGGAGAGTTTGGTATCCGTATCTCAAATCCCTCAACCTCAAGGCCTGGTTCTTGAGCAGTTAGTTTGCTGATCTGCAACTTTCAAGGTGTTCTGAAATCTTGAAAGCTGCTAGGAAGCCTTCCACCAGGGCTACCTATAACTCCAAGTGAAAGGTTTTCCATATGGTATTCTGGAAGTATATTTCCGAATCTGCTGATTTACCCACTGTATTGGATTATATGGTCCATCTCAATTCTTTTGGGACTGAGACCAGCTACTCTGAAAGTGCACTTGGCAGCTGTCTTGCTTTCATTTCAGCAGGCAAGCCCTCTTCTTTCTGCTCACCCTGTATTTTCCAAGTTTTTAAGGATTGCTTCATACTAATCCTCCATTCAGGACCCTGCCCCTGCTTGGGATCTTAATGTTTGCATTGCTCAGCTGATGCAACCCCCTTGAGCTTTCTGTCTCGGCAGAGCTTAAGTATTTGACTTGGAAAACTGTATTTAGTAGCCATCACTTCTGCCAGGCGATAAGTGAGTTACAGGCTTTATCAGTGGAGACTGACTTTATTTTTCACAGGGATAAGGTAGTCCTCAGGACTAAGAGGGAAGTTTTGCCAAGGTGGTTTCGGATTTCCACCTTAACCAATCTGTTTTACTTCCAGTGTTCTTCACTGACCATTCCTCCTCTGGTGAGAGGAGGCTGCACAGCTTGGATGTTAAGAGGCCCTAAGTTACTACAGATGCACTAAGGTCACAGGTTTGACTCCTCCAACTATTTTTCACTTATGGTGAGGTTGGGAAAGGAGACCTGCCACTAAGAGATCCATTGCCAGGTGAGCCTCTTGTATCCAATTTGCTATCAAAACTGCAAGGTTCGCCCTCAGGCCTGAGGGCTCACTCTACCAGAGGTATAGCTGTATCTCTAGCTGCTGCTAGAGACATCCCTATCTTGGAGATATGTCAAACAGCTACTTGGAAAACAGTACACACTTCACCAAGCATTACTCCTGGATATCCAGGCCAGGAGGATGCTCGGGTTTGGCACAGCCGTGCTTCAGAGCCTATTCCTAAGTAGGTTCTGTCCTCCTCCATGGAGGTACTGCTGTGTAGTCTGCATCTGTCATAATATAGTAAGACTTTTGTTTGAAGAAAAATTACTCACCTTAGTAATGTTGTTTTTCAATGGAGTCTTATATATTATGTCCTCCCCCAAGCCTGCCTCCTCTCAGAACTTCTACTGGTAAGGGGTGGCAGTCCACTGTTATACTTATTGATGCCCCTTTTATGTTTGGGTGTTGTTTTATTTAGTTATTTTATCTTATTTTTCTGGTCCCCTGACTTGAGTCTTGGTGTTGGGACCAGGAAAATATGTGAATATTTTAGTAGCCAGTTGGCTAGTGTAGGTTACAGCTTCCACACAGAGCCTTAGTGAGTTTTACTTGTAAAGATCTGACGGTTTTGGTTTGAAACCACCCTAACAGAGCTTCTTTAACGAGAGCGCTTCTCAAGTTCCATGCTCTGCATGAAGTTAACTCTTTCACCTCCGGAGCAGTTCTAAATGGGGACAAACCGTATTTGAAATGTTACATACTAAGACTCCATTAGAAGAAACACATTACTAAGGTGAGTAATTTTTTCTTCAAACAACATGAAGTCTGCTATATTATGACAGTAGCAGTTTGATCCAGCTCTAGAACTGTCTCAGAGGTGAAATGGTTAATACCATTCCAAAATAGAACTTTGAGCACGAGCTTAGAAGCAGCTCTATCTGTGTAATTTCAAACTGAACTGTCAGATTCTTTACTCCGCCTCAGTGAACAGTAGCTCCGGAGATTTCTCCTTCTGCCCGGTTCATTTCTCGGTTTAAATAGTGTTTTCTCGGTCCGATTCAACCGAGAATAGTTTTATTTTAACCACAAAACCGCTCGGTTCAAGCTCTGTCTGTGTAATCTAAGTAATTAAAAGTTTTGTCTGTGTGGAATCAGAAGTTTATCGGCTCGGTTTTGCACCGATCTGTTGGGTTTAAAACTCATTAATTTTAAAGTTTAACATTTTAGAGGCGGTTCCGGTTCTTATCGGTTCTAAAAAAACGATTTTATTACGGCTTTTTTTCCACTCCGTGACACGGTTGGGAACCGATAAGGTGTCTTGTCTGGCACTGCTTAAAGGGCAAGTTTTCTGGTTAGGCTGGCATTATGTCTGAGAAACCCAAAAGAAAAACCGGCCCACTGAGTTTCAACATCTGATGTCTGTGGGGAAGCCTTTGCCAAGGCTGACCCACACACCACATGTGTCTATTGTCTGGGGTTTGACCACCTCCAGTCAGACTGCCAGATATAAGAATTCCCTGCAGCCACCCTGGAAGAGATTGGGCAGGCTCAGGGAGCGAGGCCAAAAAGTCCGCTGACCCAAGGAGCAGCCCGGTTCGGTGCCAACCCGAATCGGAGGGAGTGCCCTCTGACCAGGGCGAGACTTCCTTAAGTGAAAAGAAAAGCTTGGTTCTGAGGAACCAGTTCCGTAAAGAAAACAAGAAAGTCAGCAGGTTTGGAGCCCAAAACTCTTCTCCAATGCTGCAGAGATAGCAAAAAGCCATCCAAATTGTCCAGTCACTGTCTTCAGTCGCGTCCCAGCCGCCCACTATCTGGCAAAAAGGTCGGTTCGTCGGTTCCAGTGGTTCAGGAATATGATGTTGGAGTTCTATGAACCAGAGGAGGGGAGGATGATTATGAACCGTATGAATGTGGCTGGAAGGTCTGGGTGGCCATTGAACCCGACATTTCCAGACAGACTTTTAGAATCTCCTCTATGCTATCTGAGTCCCCATCTCATTTATGTTTTACAAAAAGTTGTTGAAACCTCCAGCTTCCTTGAAGAAGCTGTGGATGAGCAAGAGGAGCCTGATTTTGTAGAAATGATGGATATTCCAGAGTCTAGGAGATTGTCTATTCTTTGCATAAGTCTTTTAGGAAGCAAACAATAAAAATTTTAAGCTCCTAATTCTGTGCCTCCTGTAGATAAAAAGATGGACAGAAGGTACACATTGTCAGGTCCTGATACAGAATTCTTTTCAGCAATGCAGTCATGTTAGGGTAGTTGAGGCTGCAGCCTGTGACAAAGGTAACATTCTCTGACTTCACATCCCCTGACAAGGATTCCGGAAAGATTGATGCCATGGCGAAAAACAGTATATGGCAGCCTCTGTGGGACTCTAGGCAAGCAAATTATATGGCTTATTTAGCTAGGTATCAGAAATCTAGATGGATACTGTTATGGAATTAGCCAACAAGCCCATGGCCAGCTGGCTAGCTTAACTAGAACAGGTGGCTGCTGATGGCATTGAGGCTTCTAAGGTACAGTTTCATGCTGCTGTGATGTTAATGATGTTTCCTCTGGGGTCATGGCCACATCTGTAGCTTTTCATAGGTTGGCCTGGCTCAGGTGTACTTAGCCTGTCAGCAGGATACCCAGACTAAGGCTATGGATTTTCCTGTGGTGGGAAATTCTCTGTTTGGGGAGCAGACAGAGAATTATGTGAAAAAGATGGATGAATATAGGACTACTTACAAAAGTGCCTAAGCTAAGGAGCGCAAGCCACTCCCCAGAGGCATTCAGGGGGTAGGTGTGTAGGCCTTTTCACAGGCTCTTTATCAGACTCAGGCCTCCTCTGCCTATGCTCAGAGGGGCTTCTTCAGAGGCAGAGGCAGACGAGGGGTGGGCAGGCCTGCTCCCACCCCTCAGCCTAAAGCACCTGCTAAGCAGGCACCCTGATGGGGTGCCCAGGGCCGATTCTCCTTTACCGGTAGGGCAGGCTGGCTTACTCAGTCAGAACTGGGCTTCTTTAACCTCAGACAAGTGGGTTCTGGAAGTAGTAGTCAGGTCTGGTTCTCAGCTTCAAAAGTTTCCCAGTTGAGAACCAGATTTTTCTACCTGCAGTGCTCAGAGACCCTTGCTCTAGAAGCAGAGGTCTCAACCCTGTTGGCCTCAGAGCAGTGGAAGGGTTCCTCCCTGCACCAGGGCAGGGTCTGTATTCCAGATACTTCCTTACCCCAAAAGACAGGAGAATGGCGGCCCATATTAGACCCTCAGATATCTGAACAAGCATCTTTTGATACCAAAGTTCAAAATGGTAACTCTGGCAATGATTTTTCCCTCCCTAAGGCCAGGGGACTGGCTAGCCTCCTGGACCTCAAGGATGCCTATTTCCACGCTCCTAATCAAAGCTCCCATCGAAAGTACCTCAGATTCGAACTACCTCAGGTCATTACCAGTTCAGAGCAATGCCCTTCGCTCTCTCTGCCCCAGGGTATTCACAAAGTGTCTGGCAGTGGCTCACTAAGGAGGCAAAGGATTACTGTTTTCCCCTATCTAGACGATTGGCTCATTGTAGGCCAGTCCCCAGAACAGGTAAAATCTCACCTGCAAGTCACCCAGCTTCTCACCCCTGGGCTTTCTGCTAAATCTGCCAAAGTCGGTTCTGGAACCAGTCCAGGTACTTACCTTTATAGGGGCAGAGTTGGACACAAAGCTAGCCACAGCTTTTCTTCCCTTAGAAAGGGTGACGAATTTAGTGGCTCTGGCCTCCTCCTTCACTCTGCAGGTCTCTCGACCAGCAACACTTTCTGCAGCTCCTGGGGCACATGGCTGCGTCCACAGCTGTTGTGCAGGGAGCAAGATTTCATATGAGACATTCAGTTTCACTTGAGAACCTATTGGTCTCAGAGGAGAGACCCTCTTTCCAAGTTGGTCCCAGTGACTCGAACCTTGATCCAGGCCTCCAGTGGTGGCAGGATCAGAGCAATTTAAGATTGGGGGTCCCCTTCATTTCCCCTGCTCACAATTTGACTCTCACTACAGATGCTTCCCTTCTGGGTTGGGGAGCCCACATGGGCGACCTTTCCACTCAGGGAGTGTGGTTCCCCCAGGAATCTCTGCTCCACATCAATTTGCTGGAACTCAGAGCTGTCTTTTTAGCTCTTCAAGCATTTTCTGCATCTGTCCACAACAAGGTGATACAAGTCAGAACAGACAACACCACAACAATGTGGTACATCAACAAACCATGCACTCTGTCTTCGGCCTTGTGCACCGAGGCAATGAAGTTGTGGTCTCTGGCCTATTCCTGAACACTTCCCTCATAGCAGTTCATCTTCCAGGAAGGACAATGTCCTAGCAGATGCTCTCAGCAGGATTTCCCAGGGCCATCACGAACGGTCCCTGGATCCTCAAGTGCTGGGGATAGTCTTTGCCAGATGGGGCACCCCTCAGATAGATCTTTTTGCAGTCCCAGACAATCACCAACTTCCTCTGTTCTGTTGCAGGCCTCCAGTGTTGGGCGGGCTCAGTCCCCCTGGATGCCCTCTTCCTGGATTGGGCGGGGAAGTTTCTTTATGCTTTCCCCTCCTTCCCTCTCCTATTCAAAGTATTAGTCAAAATCAGATCTCAGCCTTGCAGGGTGATTCTGATTGCCCCGGATTGGGCCAGGCAGCCCTGGTACCCACTCCTGTCACTGACAGTCCATCTTCCCCTTTGCCTCCCCAGGAATCACAACCTATTAACTTGTGCCCAGGGAAGGGTTTGTATCCGACTCAATCCTCAACCTCAAGGCCTGGCTCTTGAGGAGTTAGTTTGCTGATTTACACCTCTCTCAGGGTGTTCTTGAAACTAAAGGCTTCCAGAAAGGCTTCCACTAGGGCTACTTATAGTTCTAAATGGAAAAGGTTTTCCATTTGGTGTGCTAGGAAAATATTTCCCAGAATTTGCTGATTTGCCCATTGTATTAGATTACATGGTCCATCTTAATTCCTTGGGCCTCAGACCAGCTACCCTGAGAGTCCATTTTGGCAGCTGTATCTGCTTTTGTTTCAGCAGGAAAGTCATCCCCTTTCCTCACACCCTGTGTTTTCCAAGTTTTTAAGGGATTACTCCATACTAATCCACCTTTTTCGGGAACCGCCCCTGCCTGGGACCTTAATGTTTGTATTGCCCAGTTAATGCAACCCTTTTGAACCTCTGTTTTCTGCAGAACTTAGTATCTAACTTGAAAACTGTTTTTCAGGCTATCACTTCTGCTAGACGACAAGTGAGTTGCAAGCCTTGTCAGTAGAAACTGACTTTATTTCTTTCCACAGGGATAAGGTAGTCCTTAGGACTAATAGGAAGTTTTACCTAAGGTGGTTTCAGATTTTCATCTTAACCAATCTATCTCCCTTCCAGTATTTTCACTGATCACTCCTCTTCTGGTGAGAGGAGGTTGCACAGCCTGGATGTTGAAAGAGCTCTTAGTTACTATATAGAGCGTACTAAAGGTCACAGGTTCAATCCTCCAACTTTTCCTTACCTATGGTGAAGTTGGGAAAGGCAAACCTGCCACTAAGAGATCAATTGCCAGGTGGATTGTCTCTTGTATCCAATTTGTTATCAGAAACTGGGCAGAGATCCCTCTGGCTTGAGGGCTCACTCTACCAGGGGTACAGCTGCATCTCTAACTGCTGCCAGAGACATCCCTATATTAAAGATATGCCAGGCTGCTACTTGGAAACGGTACACACTTTCACCAAGCATTACTTCCTGGATGTCCAGGCCAGGAGAGATGCTCGCCTGGCACAGCTGTTCTTCAGAGCCTATTCCCAAAGTAGGTTCTGCCCTCCTCCATGGAGGTACTGCTGTGTAGTCTCGCATCTGTCTAATATAGCAAGACTTCATGTTTGAAGAAAAATTACTCACCTTAGTAATGTTGTTTCTTCTAATGGAGTCTTGCTATATTATGACTCTCCCAGCCTGCCCTCTCTAGAATTTCTACTTGGTGAGGGCGGTAATTCTAGTGTGGGTACTATTTTGTGCCTTTTAGCTTTCTCCCTTTTGGAGGTTTGGGGTGTGTTTTATTATACTGTTGTTTTATTCTCATGTTGTTAGAATTGTATTAGTAGTTCTGGTCCCCTGACTTGAGTCTTGGGTGTTGGGACCAGCAATGTTAGTATTTAGGTAGCCATTTGGCTAGTGTAGGTTACAGCTTCCACACAGACCTTCATGAGTTTTTGCTCGTGAAGATCTGACAGTTCAGGTTTGAAATTACACAGATAGAGCTGCTTCTTGATCTCGTGCTCAAAGTTCTATTTTGGAATGGTATTAACCATTTCACCTCTGGAGCAGTTCTAGAGCTGGATCAAACTGCTACTGTCATAATATAGCAAGACTCATTAGAAGAAACAACATTACTAAGGTGAGTAATTTTTCTTACACTTTCCCAGGTGGGTTGTTGGGCACAAGGACTTGTTTGTCCGAAGCTAGAGCACTCTATTCTTGTCGTACATCTGTGTTGTTGTGCTTATAAAACTGTTTTAAGAGTTAAAAATCAGGGAAAGAAGAAAATATTTGAGCTGTGCAGTAATTGAAATTAATGATTTTCCTGGACTGAAAGTCTCCACCATTCATTCACACTAATGGGACTATGCTGGAGGAGGCATGTGGGGGCAGTGTCTGTGGCACTGGAAATTGCACTATGCACATCCTGCCCATCAGACTCTGCCATGGCTCCGAGGCCCAAAGGCCCTGGAACTGGGTCCACTGGCTAAGTCAGCTGGGAAGATGTCATACACCCCGTGATGTAAAAGAGTGGCCCAGAGGTGAAACTACTCACCAGAGCTCCATCTAGGACAGAGACGGGGCCAGGTATGGAAGATCACGGCCGCTAAAAAAAAAAAAAAAAGGCACCACAGAGGACCCTAACGAAATAGGGTCAGGCCTACTGCTCGTCAGCACAGAGGACCCTAACAAAGTAGGGTCAGGCCTACTGCTCGTCACCACCGACTATCCCCATGCAGAGGTACCAGAGGGTGACCTCGATCGGTACAGTTTCTTCTTCCACCCGGCAGGAGGAAGAGCTCGACGCTGAGCAAAAGGTGGGTCCCTGCTCGAGCGTGCTGCTTTTGTGCTTTAGGTCTGTTGTCAGACCCCCCCCTTTTTGCAAAGGTTGCTGGACTGGACACAGCTCCACTGCCATCACAGCTTTTGAGTGAAGTCTCCTTACCATCACCACTACTGTCTGTCAACTCTATTGATGGCAGGCAGAGTTGTTCCTCCTCCTCCTTTTTTTTATTTAAATAAGAAACGAACACTAAGTAGTAAATTAATCGAATACTGAATGGCTATAGTTGCTGTTCTATAGACAGACTTGACTCCCGGCAGGCGAACAACATCGACATTGAAGTGCACTCAACGGCGGGAGAAAAGGAACTGAGGTGGTTGGACAGTATACACAGACATGGCCTATATGGTGCACGCTAGTCTCGTGGCACCATGCATGCGAAGTCCTATCCAGGCTCCGGCCCTCCTGAAGATTTTTGGCTCACGCAGGGTCGTAGCGCCTCCGGCGTAGTTCCATTAGTGTGAATGAGTGGTGGAAACTTCGTCCAAGAAGATCAAGAATTGCAGTAAGTACATCATTTCTGTTTATTGTTTACTTAAGAGGTATTAGTCTTGCCGGAAACTCCTAACACATGACGACAGTTCCTGCTTGAAGCACTGGGGCTGTTCACCTGGCAGTATCCTGATATCAAAGTATGGCTTTGTGACAAAATAAAATTGATTTATTTGCTCTTCAAAGCCTGGATTTTGGTTCCCTTTTTCAGTGCACTGGTTCTGGTTTGAAGTTTTTGTTTGCTCTGTACTGTTCACAGATCCAGACTGATTGGTTACTTTTGAATAGCTCCGTCCCCATTTAATGTCAGGGTAAGAGTCGCTCCAGCTTGCAACGGGCTTCTCAGAGCTAGGAGTTTTCAGCATTTCCATAAGAAAAGGGTTACTAAGTTTTTGTGTTTTCTTATGGTGGCCCACATATCTTGCAGGTCCCAGAGATTGATGATGTTGACAAAGAGAACCTGGACGATCCCTTCATGAACGCAGTGTATGCAAAGGACATCTTTGATTACATGAAAGAAAGAGAGGTAAAACTTCGGGGTGGGGGCCATACCACAGTGGAATAAGAATATCTAATTATTTGAAAGTGAAATGAAGCTTCCAGTTCAATTCAAATTTTGTTTTACCAGGAAAACACCATTGAGACAACTAATTTGCGAGGAGGTCCTGGGGGGACATAAGTACAATATAAAATACAGAACAGTTACAGTGGTACAATACAAATACAGCTGAGCTACCATATACAAGAAAAACAGACAAAAGGAAGTTAACTAGGTACAGTACTGAATAGTAGAATGTTTCAGTCTAATACAGGTGCCTATACAGGTAATGCTAGTTGAGTTCAACAATTATGAAAAATGATTGGTGCAAGAAAGTGAATTGGAACAGTAGAAGAGGACATAGGGTGTAAGGTTGAGGGATTTATAGCAATAGAGGATGGTCAAAGGCAGAAGAAGTAATAGAGTTTACAGAAATATTACAGGGGGTGGGAGCTGGTGTGGGAGAAGGGAGGGATGAATGCAGAAAACTAAGCATGGAGGGGACACTGGGGGATGGATGGTACTAGTGCTGGATGAGGGGATTAGAGGGGTTGGAAGCAAACCGGTGAAGCGGGGCAGTAGGGGGAGGGGTGAAGGAAGGGAAGGATCAAGTGCCAGGAGTCCAAGAGAATATATATGATTACAGTAAGCAGGTTCCTATAATGTAAGATACCATATAATGTAATTTCCGCTCTTCTGACTTTTTTCTCAACAGCTTTTATTCCAAACCTTGTAGATCGGTGCGCTGCTGACCAGTTGGAGCGCTCCTTTCATCTCTGCTTGAGACACTCGTGTCTCGCACACAGCTGCCCTGAAATGGGCACATTCAGGGCAGGTTTAACATTTTAATGCAGTATTTATCAATCTCTAGCAATAATATAATACTGTTGCTAACACCACTCTTGAAGAGTGGGCTCTCTTACACTCTGAGGGTATCGGAACTGCCCCCCTTCGGTTCTCTGTTCTCGTACCCTAAGAATGCGCGTGATGTCACTCTTACAAATGTAGGAGTTGTCTTGGCAGCAAACATACAGATCACTGGTTAGGAAGCACTCCTATGCACTTTACTGTATCGTTCAGAGGTTGAAATTAAAGGGGAACAGTCAGCACAAAGAGCTTCACACCTAATTTTGTTTATTTCCAGGCTGACATTTTCTGTAACTACAAATCTCAGAATCCCCTGCAGCTGACATCCAAGCAGGGTGCAGCAGTGGGAGACAAAATAGCCTTCAGTGCATTTTAAAGCTTTCCTGTGGCCAAGTATATTCACAAAGGATTGTACTTGGTCCGGGGTGGATCCGACTAGAAAATACTCTAATCAGAGCTTGTAAAGCTCTAACATGCACTGCAGGCTATTAAATCTCAGTGTTGCATCCCTCCTCTTAAGTCAGCTGCAGGGGATTCTGGGATTTATAGATCTTATTTCGAGAAGGTTCCTTCAGTAGGTCATTGCATATAGGACTGGTGCCACCTGGCGTCGGGCCACACAGCAGACTTTTCTAGCAATCCCTGACGGGGGACCACCCACCCAATGTCATGTGACCGATGTCAGCGTGGCCGTATATAATGGGCGGTCCCCACGCCCACCCTCCAGTTCTTTCCTGCCATCACCTCATGTCAGTCGCATTGCAGACTTCCATACAGTGATCATCATGTTAGTCCGTGCGTCTGATTGTGTTTTCCTTTGCTAAATTCTTTCTTACGAATTTTACATTTGCAAAGTGGTTTCGAAGCAAGGTTGGAGGAATGGTCAGAAGTATGGCAGCTAGGATTCAATGCAAAGAAGTGCAAACTAATGCACCTGGGAAACGAGAACCCAGGGAAGAATACACAATGGGGGGGGGGAGGTAGTAACAACAAAAAAAAAAGGAAAGGGACCTGGGGGTAATCATATCAGATGAGCTTAAGGTTAGCAAGCAGTGTGAGAAGGTAGTAGGGCGGGCTGGGGTATACTGGGATGCATAGGGAGAGGCATCACCAGCAAAAAACAGGAAGTTGTTATCCCCCTGTACAGACAGTTGGTGAGACCCCATCTGAAGTACTGCGTCCAGTTCTGGAGACCCCATCTCCGTGAAGGACATAGACAGGATAGAGGCAGTCCAGAGGAGGAGAACTAAAATGGTGCAGGGTCTGCAAAAGAAGCTGTACGAGGAGAGACTTAAGGAGCTTAATATGTATACTCCTGAGGAAAGAAGGGAGAGGGGGACATGATAGAACTTTAAGTACCTCAGTGGAATCAACAAAGTCCAAGAGGGTAGCATCTTTCAGAAAGAGACATGCAAGAACAAGGGGACACAATTTAAAGATGGGGGGACGGCGGTTCAGGGGCAATGTGAGGAAGTATATTTTCACAGAGAGGGTAGTGGATGCATGGAACAGCCTTCCTGAGGAAGTTGTGGGATCTAAAACTGTGGGAGAGTTAAAGAATTCATGGGACAGACATAAAGCAATTCTTGTGGGGGGTCGGTAGAAATAGGCTGTTGGTTAACTAGGATCTGCGGCCTATCCTGTAGGTAGGGAAATGGGTAGACTAGATGGGCCAAGCGGTCCTTATCTGCCGTCAGTCTGTTTCTATGAAGCAGTACCTTTCCAAATGGTTGGGCAACTGTATTCATTATTGTTACCAAAAGTACGAAAAACCTCTGCTGTATCCCATCAGAGGTCATTCTACTAGGGGCATGGCTACTTCCACTGCTTTTTTGAGGAACAACTCTGTGGCTGATATCTGCGCTGCAGCTACTTGGAGTTTTGTCCACACTTTTATTAAATACTACAGTCTGGACATGCCTTCTAGGTGGAGCGCTGGCTTCGGCCTAGCTGTCTTGCAGGGCCTTCTGTCCTAGGCCGGGTCCATTCTTGTTCTCTGTTTTTGTTGGAGTTATTTTCTCTTCCTCCCTTGTTTCTCTCGGTCTCTCTTTGGAGAAACTGCTTGGGACTCTATCCTGTTGGTAATGACCTACTGAAGGAACCCTCTCGAAGTAAGAGTACAGTTATGTAGGAACTTAACAGTACATCTTCGAGGGAGGTTACTTCAGTAGGTCATATTTTTTCCTCCCTCCTTCCCCTCATTTTATTTCTTATGCAGGGGCTCCAAATCCTGTTTGCTCATGCTGTCAGACCTCTTCCTGGCTCCGGCAGAAGAACTGGAGGGCGGGCGTGAGGACTGCCCATTGTATACAGCTACACTGACGTTGGTCACGTGATGGGTGGGCGATCCGCCATCAATGGTGGCTAGAAAAGTCTGCTGTGTGGCCAGTCGTCAGGTGGCGCCAGTCCTTTATGTAATGACCTACTGAAGGAACCTCTCTCAAAGATCTACTGTTACAGTAAGTTCCTACGTAACTGTACTTAAGATGTCAGCCTGGAAGTAAGCAAAATTAGTCTGATACTTTACTATTCCACAATAAACTAAGTTTAAAAAAAAAAAAAAAAAAATTTGCACAAAGTGCAAATTGGGACCAGCCCCACACTTGGGTGTGTGTGGTCCTTGAATCTGACTATTCCCCTTATATGTTTTACAGCCACCAACCTGCAGGGGTTGTGACATGGAATATGCTCTTCAAACAACATGTAGTCTTGCTGTATTCAGACCTAATGCAGTTAACCCCAGCACTTAAACTGCTCCGGAGAGGAAAGAGTAAACTCTGTGCAGAAGCATAGAACGCTGAGCTCGAGCTCTGTTTTCAAACCTCTGCCTGTGGTACTTCCCAGTGTAACCGTCAGATTCTTTGCTCTGCCTAACAGTGAAGTCGCTCTGGAGATTTCCTCTGCTCGGTTCAGTAAAAGCAAAGCGTTCGGTTTAAACCGCGTATTTTTTTTTTTATTTTCAGATTTCCAGCCTCTGTCTACGGTACAGGTGGTGTGTATATAGGTAGTGACTGTGTTTTTATTTTGGTGAAAAAGTGGAAATTCTTTTTCTTCGGTTTCTTCCCGGTCGGTCCGGTTTGGAACCGACTTTCTTAAATTTAATTTCTCCTCTTTTCTGGGATTAGTGTGGTGTTCGGTTCCGATCGGTTTCAAAAGAACTGGACTTTTTCCGGTTCTTTTAAAAAGCCTGTGACACTGTAACCGATCGGTTGTTATTGCCTGGCTTGAAAGCTGCAATAGGGTAATTTGTTAGGTTGGCCATGACTGAGAAACCCAAGAAGAAAATTGGTCCCACTGGGTTTCAACACTGTACTGAGTGTGGGGAGGTCTTTGCTAAGGTCAAACCCCCCCACCCCCTACACACCCCCAAAATCTGTTTGACTTGAAGTGGTCAAACCCCAGAAAACCAGACAGACTGCCAAATCTGTAAAAACGTTCCTAAATCCACTCTAGATAAAAGACTGAGTAGGTTGAAGGAAAAGGAGGCAGAGAAGTCCGTAGATCTGGATGGCCAGCCCAGTTCGGTTGCGGACGAACCTGAGGAGGTGCCTACTGACCTAAAGCGATACCTCCCTTGAGCAAAAGGAGAGCCGACCCTGAGGGGTCAGTTCCGTCAAAGGAAAAGCGCAAGTCTGCCGGTTCGGATCCTGTATCCCACTCACCAACTGCGGACGAAATAGCCAACGCGATTAGCATTGTCCAATCGCTTAGACCGGTACTGGTTTGGTGGCCAGATTAGTCTCCTCCAGATTATGACCCAGATGCTTATTATGAGGAGTGGGAGGGAGACGGACTATCCCGGTGATGATGGCAATGATGACGACTATGTGGGGAGGGGTCTGGATGTGCCCATTGAACTGGACATCTCACCAGACAGGCCCTCGGGTGTCTCTCCTCCTAGGCTATCTGAGTCCCCTTCACACTTTTTGTTCTACAAAAAGGTGGCAGAAACCCTGCAGCTTCCCTTGGTTGAAGCAGCAGAGGAGGAGGAGGAGGATGAAGAGCCTGATTTTGTGGAAGTGGACATCCCAGAGTCCAAAAGACTGTCTATCCCTCTTCATAAATCCTTGGGGAAATGGACACACAAAATTTTACAATCCCCTAATTCAATACCTCCTGTGGGTAAGAGAATGGACAGGAGGTATTCATTATCAGGCTCAGCTGCAGAGTTCCTTTCAAACAACATGAAGTCTTGCTATATTATGACATATGCAGTATAACCCCAGGTTAGAACTGCTCCAGAGGTGAAAGAGTTAACTTTCCATGCAGGGCATGGAATCTTGAGTGCGAGCTCGGTTGAACACTCTGTCTGTTGAAGCTCAAACTTAAACTGTCAGATTCTTTACTCCGCCTCACTGAACAGTTGCTCCGGAGATTCCTCCTGCTGCTCGGTTCGTTTGTCTGTTTTAAAGTGTAATTCTTGGTTTATTTTACCGAAATTTAACCGCAATCATTGGTTCAAGCTCTGTCTGTGGTATTGCAAGTAATAGATCGGCTTATTTATTATTTTTTTCTTCTACGTGGAACTTGTAAACGTCTCTTTCGGTTTGGTTTGAACCAATCAGATGGGTTTTAAAATTACCTTCTAGTCCTTTTGAGTGCGGTTCCGGTTCTTATGGTTCTAAAAAGCGGATTTCTTATGGTTTTTCACGATCCGTGACACGGTTGGGAACCGATAAGGGTGTCTTGTGGGATTGCCATTAACGGGCAAGTTTGGTTAGGCTGGCACTATGTCTGAGAAACCCAAAAGAAAAACCAGACCCACTGGGTTTCAGCACTGTGGCCTCTGTGGGGAAGCCTTTGCTAAGGCTGATGCACACACCATTTGTGTATATTGTCTGGGGTTTGACCACCTCAATGCAGACTGCCAGATTTGTAAGAATTTTCCTGCTGCCACCGTGGAAAAAAGAGTTGGTAGGCTCAGGGAAAGGGAGGCCAAAAAGTCCGCTGACCCGGATGGCCAGCCCGGTTCGGTTCCAACAAATCTGAGGGAGTGCCCTCTGACCAGGGCGATACTTCCTCAGGCAAACAAAGAGCCTGGTTCTGAGGAGCCGGTTCCAGCTAAAAGGACTAGAAAGTCAGCTAGTGTAGAGCCAAAAGTTATCTTCTCCCAACTGCTGAGGAAATAGCTAAAGCAATTCAAATTGTCCAGTCTCTCTCTCCGGTTCCCGAATAACAGACACCTTCAGGTAAGGGTTCGTCTGCCGGTTCCACCGTTCAAGATTATGATTGAGGATTTTTATGAACCGGGGGAAGGGGAGGAGGGGTACGAGGAGAGAGTGTGTGACTTTGAAAGTCTGGATGTGCCCATTGAACCGGACATATACATAGATACATAGACAGTGTCGGCAGATAAGGGCCTATGGCCCACCTAGTCTGCCCATTTGAGCTTGTAAGTTCAGTTTGTTTTCCTAGAAGTCTATTTCCCCTTACCCCTGACCTCTAGAATTCCTTTATGTCTATCCCATGCATTCTTAAATCCCGTGATTGTTTCAGCCCCCACCACTTCTCTGGCAGGGTGTTCCACTTGTCCACCACCCGTTCTGTGAAGAAATTCTTTCTCATGTTTCCTCTGAATCGTCCTCCCTCCAACTTCATCCCATGCCCTCTAGTCCTGAAACATCTTTTTCGCTTAAAAATAGTGTTTTCCTGCACCCTGTTCCTCCCTGTAAGATACTTGTATGTCTCTATCATATCCTCTCTCCTCCTCTCCTCCAGGGAGTACATGTTCAGTTCCTTCAACCTGTCTTCATAGGACTTGTGATGCAACCCATGCACCATCTTTGTTGCCCTCCTCTGAACCTTCTCTACCCTGTCTATGTCCTTATGTAGGTATGGTCTCCAGAACTGTACACTGTACCCAGGTGGGGCCTCACTAGTGTCTTGTATAGTGGAATTATGACCTCCTTTTCCTGCTGGTGATGCCCTGCCTATACATCCCAGCATCCTATTTGCTTTACCTGATGCCTTGTCACACTGTTTACTACCTTGAGGTCATCAGAGATGATAACCCAAGATCCCTTTCCTGCTTGGTGCATGCTATATCCTCACCCCCAACTGATATATTGTGCCAGGGTTTTTGTGCCCCATATGCATTATCTTGCACTTCTTTGCATTGAATTTCAACTGCCAAACCCTTGACCATTCTTCAAGTTTCTGCAGGTCCTTCTCATTCTGTTTACACCTCTGGTGTGTCTACTCTGTTACAGAGCTTTGTGTCATCAGCGAACAGTGAAATTCTGCCTTCTATATCCTGTGCAATGTCACTGATGAAGATGTTGAATAGGACCGGTCCCAGCACTGATCCTTGTGGTACCCCACTGGTCACTCTTCCTCTGTGGAGTGACAGCCATTTACCACCACCCTCTGTGTCCTGCCACCCAGCCAGTTACCTACCCACCACACTACTGTCCTGCCCACACCCATATTCCCCAGTTTGTGTATTGTCTTCTATGTGGCACAGTGTCAAAGGCCTTGCTGAAGTCCAGATAGGCCATGTCCACTGCCCTCCCCTGATCCACCTCCCTAGTCACCCAGTCAAAAATTCAATGAGGTTGGTCTGACATGACCTCCCCTGGTGAAACCATGCTGCCTTGGGTCCTGTGGTCCATTGACAACCAGATGTTCCACCAATCTCTCCTTCAGTAGTGCTTCCATAATCTTTCCCACTACCGAGGGTGGGGCTGACTGGTCTGTAGTTCCCTGCTTCCTCTTTGTTCCCACTTTTGTATAAGGGGACTACATCTGCTGTCCTCCAGTCTTTGGGTACCTCCCTGTTTCCAGTGATTGGCTGAACAGGATAGCCAGAGGTTCCACCACCTCTCTTAGTTCTTTAAGGACCCTGGGGTGCACCCCATCTGGCCCCATTGCTTTATCAGCTCTTATTACTTCCAGTTCCTTCAGGACCCTTTCTCGTGTAAAGGGACTTGTGTCCATTTCTGCACCATTCTCACCCCTTGTACTCCCTTCAGACCCATTACCCCCCTCTTCCTTAGTAAAGACTGAGCAGACATACCTGTTCAATATGTCAGCTTTACTGTTGTCATCCTCCACGTGGCTCCCATCCTCCCCCTTCAGTCTCACTATCCCTCCCTTTGTCCTTCTTTTTTCACTTATGTACCTGTAAAAGGTTTTGTCCCCTTTAACCACTGATTTTGCACTGATCTCTCCAGACAGACCCTCAGGAGTGTCCCCTCCCAGGCTATCTGAGTCCCCTTCTCATTTTTTGTTTTACAAGAAAGTTGCTGAGACTCTGCAACTCCCTGTTGAGGAAGCTGTTGATGATCTAGAAGAGCCTGATTTTGTGGAAATGATGGATATTCCAGAGTCTAGGAGACTGTCTATTCCCTTGCATAAATCTTTTAGGAAACAGACAGTAAAAATTCTGAAAACTCCTCATTCTATCCTCCTGTGGATAAAAGGATGGACAGAGGTATGCTTTATCAGACTCTGATACGGAGTTCCCTATCCCAGCAGTGCAGCCATGTGGGGTAGTGCAGGCTGCAGCCTGTGACAAGGCTAATATTCCTCTAGCTCTCTCACCCTCCTGAAAAGGATTCCAGGAGGATGGATGCCGTGAAAAGCAGTACATGGCAGCATCTTTGGGACTCAGACAGGCAAATTATATGATGACGAGCTAGGTACCAGAAATCCAGGTGGGATACTGTCCTGGCTCCTAGTAAAACAGGCCCCTGACCAGCTTGCCAGGGAGCTGGAGCAGGTGGCTGTGGATGGTATTGAGGCATCCAAGGTGCAATTTCATGCTGCAGTAGACTCTAATGATGTTTCATCAAGAGTCATGGCTACATCTGTGTCTCTTAAGCAGAATGGCCTGGCTCAGATGTACTGCCCTGTCACAGGATACCCAGTCTAAGGCTATGGATTTTTCCTGTTGTGGGAAATTCTCTGTTTGGGGAGCAGACAGAGAATTGTATGAAGAAAATGGATGAGTATAGGACCATCTATAGGAGTGCACAGGCCAAAGAAAGGCAAGTCACTCCTCAAAGGCAGCATGTCAGGGGCAGGGGCAGGCCCTTTCATAGGCCGTTTTACCAAGCCCAGGCCTCCTCTTCTGCTTATGCCCAGAGGGGGTTCTTTAGAGGAAGGGGCAGAAGGGGTTCTAGTAAGCCTGCTTCTACACCTCAACCCAAAGCCCCTGCAAAATAGGCTCCCTGATGGGGTGGCCAGGGCCGATTCTCCACTACCGGTAGGGGGCAGGCTGGCTTACTTTGTCCAGGACTGGAAGTCTTTAACATCAGACAGGTGGGTCCTGGAAGTAGTAAGCCAGGGACTGGTTCTCGGCTTCAAAAAATGTCCGAAGATGAGAGCCAGATCTTCCTGGACATAAGTCTCCACCACTCATTCACACTAGTGGGATTAGCGCCGGAGGCACTAGGACCCATCGGAGCAAACTTTTGCTGGATGGTCGTAGCGAGAGATGGCGCCCAGGCAGGCCCAGCGGTAATGACTATCTCGGCGACGACCTCCAACCGCTCAGTTCCTTTTTTCCGCCGAGTGCGCTTCAGTGACGACGCCGCTTCGAAATCGGGAGTCAAACTTCAAACTAGCGCATAGTTTTCAGTTTGTTTTTTGTAACTTTATCACGATAGTAGTACTAATTTTATTCTATTTTCGTAAATTTTTCTAATATTTAAATTTAACTTACTTGAAGAAGTCTCGGCCTACTGGACTGAGTCGACCATGAGCAGGTCAGGTGACGGTAGGAGACTTGAGAAAGCTGTTCAGTCAGCGGGCTGGGTCCGGTCAGCCTCCTTCTCCTCAGCGGGGTTCCGACAACGGTCAGTCCGATGCCGGGGATGGGCGGTCCCTCACGCATAAAAATAAACGGTCGCATTCTCGGCACCGTTCGTCCTCGAGCTCTTCTTCGGCCCACAGGTCAAAAAAGAGAAGGCATCACTCGAGGTCGCCCTCTGGTATGTCTGCGTGTCGACGGTCGGTTATCGTTGCTAGTTGCCGGTCTCCTTCTTCGGAGCCGCCAACTTCCGGTAATCGTCGTCCTCGACATCGGAGCCCTTCCCCGCCTATAGGTAGGGCTCCAGATGAGCAGTTTCATCAGTGGGCCGCTCTTATGGAGCGATGGGCTCGGAGGTTGGTTCTTCTGCCTGGCTCGGTTGCCTCGGAGCCTCGGGGCCCCTCCGGCGATCAGGTAGGCGGTTGGACCTTCCTAGTCGTAGGCGCCTTCTTCGGTGCCAGCGACTCTGTGCTAGGTGTTTCCCTCACATGGCTGCGCGCAGGGGCCACACCGATGCCCTTATCTCCTGTTTTTTCCTTCTAGCTTCCAGGTTCCTGGGGCTCTTCCGCGCCTGCAGGGTCTGTTGGCTTGTCGGCGCCTGCTGCGTGCTGCTGGTCTTGCGGGCGCTGTCCGGCGCCACGTGGTCTCGCTGGGCGCCGCCTGCCGGTGCCGTCGGGTCTGGCGGCGCAAGCCAACGGCGCCGTCCGTGGTGCCGCTTTGCGCCACGCTGAGCGCTATGGGTCACAGCTCTTGCTGCGGCGCCCCGTGCTGCTCAACCTGCTTGCTGCCTCGGCGGCTGGGGCCCTCGGGACTCTCCTTGTTTTTCTGCTATTCCTTCTTCCTAATTTCACTCCTTTCCTGTCCAAACAGTCCTTCCTGGACCATCAGGAGATGATGTTGAGCCTGACCCAGACCTTCGGTTGGGTGATGAAGTGGAGGAAACAGGATCTTTCTTTGCTACAGAGCCTGTGGTCGAGGACCTGTCCTTTAAGTCTCTGTTGAAGAACCTGAGATCCACTCTTTCTCTCCAGACTACAGACATCGATCCTGGGAAGATATTAAGACTCCAGTATCTTCATGCTTCGGAGATCCCTACGGATTTGACTCCTCCGATCCAGCCTTCCTTCGAGACGCTGTCTCAAATGGTATGGAATAATCCTGCTCTTATTCCCTCAGTGGCTAAATCCATTGATAAGAAGTATTCAGCTCCCAAGGATCGCCCCATTTGGCATCCCAAGCCTTGCGGATCCTATTGTAGTCCTGGCAGAGAATGACAAGGTCGTTTTCCTCAAACTACTACAGCTCGACCTATTAACAAAGAGTCTCGTAAGATTGATACATTAGGTAAGAGAGTCTTTGCTGCCTCCACTCTAAGTATGCGTATTGCCAGTTATCAAGGCTATTTTTCTCAGTATGAGTATATCCTGTGGCACTCTATGAAAAGAATGGTTGAAGCTCTTCCAGATTCGGATTCCAAGTCAGAGCTTCTTCTGACCGTTATTAGAGGTATTGAGTCCAATAACCAACAGGTCAAAGCCGCCATGGACGCTTTCGACACTGCTTCTCGCTCAGCAGCCGCAGGTATTTGTACTCGGCGCCATTCCTGGCTGCGTACTTCTGGCTTCACGAATGATGCTCAGCAGCAGGTAATGGCGCTGCCTTTTGATGGCTCCTATCTTTTTGGCCCCTCAGGTGGAGCAAGCCTTAGAGGCCACTCAGAAGACTAGATCGGCCATTAAATTGGCCAGACCTCCTGCCCCTCTCGGGGCATGTGAACAGACGTCAGTTTCATAGTCGTCAGTCCTTTCGAGGCAGAGGCAGGAGCTTCCTTAAAAGCCAACCTGCTCCAACCTCAAAGAAGGCGGCAGAGTGAGGGCCCAAAGCCCCAGCACCACCTTATGAATTGCTGGCCCAAGTTCCATCCACTCTGCCCGAGGTGGAACTTTCTCCTCCGGTGGGAGGTCGTCTGATGTACTTCTACAACCAGTGGAAGTCCATAACTTCGGACAAATGGGTCCTTCGGATAATTCGTGAGGGTTATTCTCTCAATTTCTGGAACCCCCCAATTGTCCTCCCAGACGACAACCCAGGTTGTCGGCCTCTCAGTCAGACCTCCTCACCGCCGAGATCCAGGGCCTTCTGAACAACAGGGCAATAGAACTGGTGCCCCGCGATTCATGAAACACAGGGTTCTCTCTCTTACTTTCTGGTTCCAAAGAAATCTGGGAGATGCGCCCCATTCTAGACCTCAAGCTAAACAAATTTCTCCCCAGGGAGAAATTCAAAATGATTTCCTAGGTACCCTGTTACCCTTGCTGCATCAGCATGACTGGCTGGCCTTCTGGATATGCAGGATGCTTACCAGCATATCCCGTCCACCCGACCCACATAAGTTCCTCAGGTTTGTAGCTTTGGGTCAGCATTATCAGTTCAAGTCCTGCCCTTTGGGCTATCCTCGGCGCCTCAAGTTTTTACAAAGTGTTGTGCAGTTCTCGCGGTGCATCTCAGGAAGATCGGACTCCGATTGTTTCCCTACCTGGACGATTGGCTTCTAGCAAACCGTTCCAGCCAAGGGACTTTGGAAGCCGTGCATACGACTTCTCGTCTTCTCACGTCCATGGGAGTTCTGATGAATTTGAAAAAATCTCAACTGCAGCCCTCCCAGAGGCTCCTTTTCATAGGGACGCTTCTAGACACCTCTTCCGCGAAGGCTTTCCTTCCAGAGGACAGAAGACTGACATCCTTGGGATGGCCCGTTACATCGGGAGAACCAATCGGGTTACAGCTCTCGATGCAAGCATGTTGGGTCTCATGGCGTCCTCTGTGTTCACTGTACTCCTGGCCCAGTTGCACATGAGAACCACCCAATGGATGCTCTCCACTCAGTGGTCTCCGACCTCTCACCCCCAGTCTTATCCCATCAAGGTGACTGAGCCCCTTCGAAGGTCTCTCACCTGGTGGTCTCAAGAGAGCAATCTCCTGGAAGGATTCCCCTTTGCTCCCCTGGATCATCAGATCTCCATCACTACAGACGCATCGCTAATGGGATGGGGAGCTCACTGTCACTCCCTCCACACTCAAGGTGTATGGGCTCAGTTCGAAACTCATCTCCACATAAATGTCCTGGAGATGAGAGCGGTCCTCTATGCGATCCGAGCTCTGAGGGATGTCCTTTGTCACAAGAACATTCTCCTTCAAACGGACAACAAAGCTGTGATGTATTACATCAACAAGCAAGGCGGTGCTCATTCTTATCCCTTTGCAGGGAAGCAATGAGGGTGTGGAGTGGTGCTTGGAGCACAAGTCTCTGATTCAGCGGTTTATCTGCCAGGTATACAAAACGACCTAGCAGATCACCTCAGCAGAACGGAGGCAGACCCTCACGAATGGTCTCGATCCAGCCGTAGCTGGGTCTCTGTTCAAACAGTGGGGACTCCAGACCGGACCTTTTGCATCCCCACTCAACGTAAAAACTGCCTCTCTTCTGCTCCAGAAATCAGGGCCTGGCATTTTCTGTCAGGATGCGTTCAGGCTGGTGGACAAACGCTTTCTTTATGCCTTTCCACCGCTTTCTCTAATCCAGAGAGTACTCCTCAAGTTAGAGTCTCAGGGGACCAAGATGATTCTCATTGCTCCCTCCTGGCCTCGACAACTATGGTTTCCTCTACTCAACAGTATGTTGGCAGCCTCTTCGAGACCACTTCCCTTGCAAATCAATCTTTTGACTCAGGGTTCGTTGGTCCATCCCAACCTGAAATCACTTCACCTTCATGCTTGGCTCCTGAAGAGATAGAAGTGAATCGGTTCAACGTCTCTCGTAGAGTCTCAGACATCCTTCTGGCTGCTCGGAAGCCAGCCACTTGAAAACGCACGCCCAAATGGAAACGTCTTTCTCTGTGTGCGAAGTCCTCTTGAACCCTTTTCCTGTCCTCCTGACAAGGTTCTGGAGTATCTTTTGACCTATCAAACTCAGGTCTCCAGTACTCCACAGTTAAAGTTCACCTTAGTGCCATCTCAGCTGCCATGAGTCGGTTTCTTCCTTGACTCTGGCTCAGTTACCTATGGTGAAGAGATTTCTTAAGGGGATTCTTCATACCAGACCTCCTGTTAAGCGCCCGGTTGCAGCCTGGGACATTAACCTGGTGCTGGACATGCTCACTCGGTAGCCTTCCGAACCCCTAGCTACCTGTGAGCTAAAATTTCTTACCTGGAAGACTACCTTCCTGGTGGCCATTACCTCAGCCCGCAGGGTCTCTGAGATACATGCCCTGGTTACGGACCCTCCGTATACTGTATTCCATAAAGACAAGGTAGTTCTCCGTACTCATCCAAAATTTCTTCCCAAGGTTGTGTCAGAATTCCATCTAAACCAACCTCTGGTACTTCCCTCTTACTTCGCTAATTTACAAAATGAAGGGGAACGAGCTCTTCATTCCTTGGATGTTAAGAGAGCCTTGCGGTTCTATTTAGATAGAACCAAGGATGTTCGCAAGACTCAGCAACTGTTTGTTTCTTTCAGCGACACACGGCTCGGTCAACCTGTCGTTATCAGATGCATCTCATCATGGTTAGTGGCATGCCTTCGACATTGCTATTCCATGGCTCAAGTTAAATTAGAAGGTAGAGTGTACGCTCACTCTATTAGGGCGGTCGCGGCATCCCTAGCGGAAATTTGCAATGTTCCAATTGCAGATATCTGCAACGCCGCCACCTGGAGCTCAGTGCATACCTTCTCACACTATGCACCGGATGTTCAATGCCAGGCGCCATTCCGCATTTGGCAGAACTATCCTCAATGGACTTCTGTCTTAGTCGCTGAGCTCTGGCTCTCCTGCCGCCTTTTGGGATTATCAGCTTGGTACTCTCCCACTAGTGTGAATGAGTGGTGGAGACTTGTGTCCAGGAAGATGTGAAAATTACGTACTACCATAATTCTTGATCTTCTTGGACGAGTCTCCACCACTCATTCACACGCCCACCTCCATCCCCCGAGCTCACCGCTGTGTTGGTCTTCACTCCTCAAATCTTTAGGCCGTGAAGACTTTCTTTGTGACCCTTCTTTCACGGGTCGTCTGGACTCTTTGTCCGTTTTTAAGGTTACATTTACTTTACGTTAGTTGCGCTGCACCTCCTTGGTAAAAAAGGTACTGAGGCGGTTGGAGGGTCGTCGCCAAGATAGTCATTACCGCTTGAGCTGCTGTTCACGGCGCCGTGCCTCGCGGCGCCATCTCTCGCGCAGACCCTCCAGCAAAAAGTTTGCTCCCGATGGGTCCTAGTGCCTCTGGCGCTAATCCCACTAGTGTGAATGAGTGGTGGAGACTCGTCCAAGAAGATCAAGAATTACGGTAGGTACATAATTTTCATATCTTTTCCACCTGCAAACCCATCAGAGGCACTTGCCCTGGAAGCAGAAGTTTCTTCCCTCCTGGCTCTCTGAGCCGTGGAAAGGGTTCCACCCATACACCAGGGCAAAGGGTTGTACTCCAGGTACTTCCTTACCCCAAAAAAGACAGGAGAATGGCGGCCCATCCTGGATCTCGGGTATCTAAACAAGCACCTTTTAAAACCAAAGTTCAAAATGGTGACCCTGGGGATTATTTCCCCTCTAAGGCCAGGGGACTGGCTAACCTCCTGACCTCAAGGGTGCCTTACTTCCATGTTCTCATCAGAAGCTCCCATCGAAAGTACTTCAGATTCGAACTGTCCTCAGGCCATTACCAGTTCAGAGCAATGCCCTTCGCCTCACCTCAGCCCCATGGGTGTTCACAAAATGCCTGGCAGTAGCAGTTGCTCATTTAAGAAGGCAAAAGATTGCCATCTTTCCTTATCTGGATGACTGGCTCATTGTAGAAATAGTCTCCAGAACAGGTCAACTACACTTACAAGTAACCCAGCAACTGCTTACATCTCTAGGTTTCTCTCACTCTTCCAAAGTCAGTTCTGGAGCCTGTCCAGCTTCTCACCTTCATAGGCGCAGAACTGAACACAAAAACCAGAGCCTTCCTTCCTGTGGAAAGAGCAAGGACCCTGGTGTCTCTAGCCTCCTCTTTCACCCTGCAGGTCTCTCGACCAGCAAGGCATTTTCTACAGCTCCTGGGGCACATGGGTGCTTCTACAGCAGTGGTGCAGGGAGCGAGATTTCAGATGAGGGACATTCAGTTCCATTTGAGAGCCTTTTGGTCTCAAAGGACAGATCCCCTAACCCAGGGTTTCTCAAATGGTGAGGCCAGCCTCCCAGGGGAGGCCCCAACCTGTTCCAGGGGAGGCTCAAGCAAGCCTTAAAATGCACTATATTTAAATGTCAAGTTTTGGATGCTTTATGTGAAAGGATGCAGCAAACTGAAAGCGAATAATGTCATGCGAATTTATGTACAAAATGGTTACCAGAAAAGACATGCTCAACAAACACTTGGTTCCTGGTATGACATGGGGGAAAGCTGTATGGAGAAAATACAATTCTTGGAAACTGTCCAAAACAAAATGCAAAATAATGTAAATGAATTGGAACAAGGTAACAACTGACCCATTATACTGGCTGCAGAACAGCACAAATACAAATGCTAAGCAGAGAGATACTATGAGCAAGGCCAAGAGGGAGCAAAATGGTCCCTGAGAAGGTGTTTAAGAGCAGGGTAAAACTGACAAAGAAAACAGTCCAACTCATGGAGGTGTTGCAATGAGGAGTAAATAGGGTCCAAAAGTCAGAAATGTGGAGCAAGTAGGCTGACCTCCGGGGGGGTATAGAAAGGGAGAACAAGTTCAATAAAAGGAGAATAAACTCAATGACTCGAATGCACTTCATTGTATTCTTCCTGTAATGTGCAAAGTATGATAATTGTTCTAACTATGGGGAGGCCCAAAATTATTTCTGTAGTTGGGGGCCTCGAGATCTTTCCAAGGCTTGGGGAGGCTCACTACAAGACAAAGTGAGAGAACTCCTGCCCCAACCAAATTGATTCCAGTGACTCGAACCCTGATCCAGGCCCTTCAGTGGTGGCAGGATCAGAACAATCTGAGACAGGGGTTCCTCTTCTCCCCTGTCTCATTCCTTGACCCTTACTACAGATGCATCCCTCTTGGGGTGGGAGCTCACATGGGCGACCTTTCCACCCAGGGCTGTGGTCCCCAGGAATCTCTGCTCCACATCAATTTGTTGGAACTCAGAGCAGTTTTTCTAGCACTCCGGTTTTTTCCACATCTGTCCAGAACAAGATGGTTCAGGTCAGAACAGACAATACCGCCACAATGTGGTACATCAATGCTAAGGGAAGCACTCTGTCTACGGCCCTGTGCAATCAAGCAATGAAGTTGTGGTCTCTGGCTTATTCTCTGAACGCCCCTTACGGCAGTTCACTCCCAGGCAAGGACAATGTCCTAACAGATGCTCTCAGTAGATTTCCCAGGGCCATCACGAATGGGCACTGGATCCCCTAGTACTGGAGGTAGTATTTGCCAGATGGGGCACCCCGAAATAGATCTCTTTGCAGCCCCAGACAATCACCAACTTCCCTTTTGCTGCAGGCCCTAGTGTTGGGCTCAGTCCCTCTGGATGCCTTCCTCTCAGTTGGGAAGGGAAGTTTCTCTATGCTTTTCCCCCCTTCCCCCTTCTTTTCAGAGTGCTAGTCAGAATCAGATCTCAATCCTGCAAGATGATCCTGATTGCTCCAGATTGGGCCAGGCAGCCCTGGTACCCACTCCTCCTGTCCTTAGCAGTCCACCCTCCCCTATGTCTTCCCAGGAATCACAACCTGTTACCCTGTGCCCAGGGGAGAGTTTGGTATCCGAACCTCAAATCTCTTAATCTCCAGCCTTGGCTCTTGAAGAGTTAGTTTGCTGACCTACACCTTTCTCAAGGTGTATTGGATATTTTGAAGGCCTCTAGGAAGCCTTCCACCAGGGCTACCTGTAATTCAAAATGGAAGAGATTTTCCATATGGTGTGCTGGTAAACATATTTCCCCAGAATCTACTGGCATGCCCACGATCCTGGATTATTTGGTGCATTTGAATTCCTTGGGGCTGAGACCAGCTACCCTAAAAGTGCACTTGGCAGCTGTGTCTGTCTTCTTGTCAGCTGGTAAGCCCTCTTCATCAGCTCACCCTGTGTTCTCCAAGTTTTTTAGAGGGTTGCTTCACATCAACCCCCCGTTCAGGACCCTGCCCCTGCTTGGGATCTTAATATTTGCACGCTTCAGCTTATGCAACCCCTTTGAGCCATTGTCTTCAGCAGAGCTTAAGTACTTGACTTGGAAAACTGTGTTTCTGGTAGCCATCACCTCTGCCAGGCGATAAGTGAGCTACAAGCCTTGTCAGTGGAGCCTGATTTTATCTCCTTTCATAGAGATAAGTAGTCCTCAGGACTAACAGGAAGTTTTTGCCTAAGGTGGTTTCAGACTTTCACCTTAATCAATCCATGTCTCTTCCTGTGTACTTCACTGACCATTCCTCCTCTGGTGAGAGGAGATTGCACAGTTTAGATGTCAAAAGAGCCCTTAGTTACTATATAGAACGTACTAAGGGTCACAGGTTCGAATCCCTCCAATTGTTCCTCACTTATGGTGAGGTTGGTAAAGGGAAACCTGTCACTAAAAGATCCATTGCCAGGTGGATTGTCTCTTGTATCCAATTCAGTTATGAAAAACTGGGTAAGGTTCCTCCCTCAGGCCTGAGGGCTCACTCTACCAGAGGTACAGCTGCATCTCTGGCTGCTGCCAGGGACATTCCTATCCTAGAGATATGTCAAGCAGCTACCTGGAAAACAGTTCACACTTTTACTAAGCATTACTCCTTAGATATCCAGGCTAGGAGTGATGCTCGATTTGGCACAGCTGTGCTTCAGATCCTATTTCCCAAGTAGGTTCTGTCCCTCCTCCATGGAGGTACTGCTGTGTAGTCTGCATATGTCATAATATAGCAAGACTTCATGTTGTTTGAAGAAAAAATTACTCACCTTAGTAATGTTTCTTCTAATGGAGTCTTGCTGTATTATGACCTCCCCCCCCCAGCCTGCCCCTCTCAGAACCTCTATTTTTGGGATGTGGGTGGGCAGTGCAATGTTGGCACTTCATTGATGCCCACTTTTTCACCCTTTTAGGGTGCTTAGGTGTTATGCTTAATTTTCTTTCTTGAATTCCCCGACTTGAGTCTTTGTTTTGGGATCAAGAACAAAAAGGTGTTTTTGTAGTTAGTAACCAGTGGCTAGTGTAGGTTTACGGCTTCCACACAGAACCTTAGCGAGTTTTTGCTCGTAAAGATCTGACAATTTAAGTTTGAGCTTCAGCAGACAGAGTGTTCAACCGAGCTCGCGCTCAAGATTCCATGCTTTGCATGGAAAGTTAACTCTTTCACCTCCGGAGCAGTTCTAACCTGCGGTTATACTGCATATGTCATAATATAGCAAGACTCCATTAGAAGAAACAACATTACTAAGGTGAGTAATTTTTTCTTATAGTCATTGCAGCCATGTTGGGGTCATACAGGCTGCAGCTTGTGACAGGGCTAACATTCCTTTGGCTTCACACACCCCTGGATAAGGACTCCAGGAAAGTGGATGCCATGGCCAAAGAAACAGTGTTTGGCATCCTCTTTGGGACTCGGGCCGGCTATTTTTATGGCCTACACAGCCAGGTATCAGAAATCCAGATGGGATACGGTTCGGGAACTGGCTAAACAGGCCTCTCCCCAGCTAGCCAAGGAGCTGGAGAAGGTGGCTGCAGATGGAATTGAGGCATCTAAAGTACAGTTTCATTCTGCTGTGGACTCCAGTGATGTGGCATCAAAAGTCATGGCTTCATCTGTGTCTCTCAGAAGACATGCTTGGCTCAGGTGTACTAGCCTTTCACAGGATACCCAGACTAAGGCTATGGATTTTTCTGTTGTAGGTAACTCTCTGTTTGGGGAGCAGACAGAGGCTTACTTGAAGGAAATGGATATACAGGACCTTGTGCAGGAGTGCACAGGCCAAGGAAAGGCAGGCCACTCCGCACAAGCAGCAGTCTAGGGGCAGGCCCTTTCAAAGGCCTTTTAACCAAGCCCAGGCCTCCTCTCCCTTCCCACAGAGGCGGTTCTTCAGAGGGAGGGGTAGAAGGGGGATTAGCAAGGCTGCTCCCTCCTCCTCTGTCTAAGGTTCCTGCCAAGCAGACACCCTGATGTGTCAGCCCGGGTCGACTCCCCATTTCCAGTAGGCGGTAGGCTGGCTTACTACTTTCTGACCTGGAAGTCTGTGACCTCAGACAAGTGGGTCCTGGAAGTAGTAAGCCAGGGACTGGCCCTCGGCTTCAAAAAATTTCCAAAAAAGAGGGCCAAGTCTTTTCCACCTTTATCCGTCTCAGAAACCCTTGCCCTAGAGGCAGAGGTTTCCTCTCTTCTAGCTCTCAGAGCTATATAGAGAGTTTCTAATCACCACAAGGGAAAAGGACTGTATTCCAGGTACTCTACCCCAAAGAAAACAGGGAGTGGCACCATCCTAGACCTAAGGTATCTGAACAAACACATTTCAAGCCCAAATTCAAATGGTAACTCTGGGAATAATCCTTCCTCTCTAAGGCCAAGGGATTGGCTAGCATCTCTGGACCTCAAGGATGCCTACTTCCATATTCCTATCAGGTGCTCCCACAGAAAATACCTCAGGTTCGAGTTGCCTTCAGGCCATTACCAATTCAGAGCCATGCCATTCGGCCTAACGTCGGCTCCAAGGGTGTTCACAAAATGCCTTGCAGTAGTGGTAGCTTAACCTCAGAAGACAGGGTATCACCATCTTCCCGTAGCTGGACGACTGGCTTTTAGTGGGTCAGTCACCTTTACAGGTCGTCAGCTCTTCAAACTACCCAGGACCTACTCGACTCCCTGGGGTTTCTTCTCAATCTTACAAAGTCTGTACTCAAACCAGTTCAACTTCTCACCTTTATAGGCATAGAGTTGGACACTGTACAAGCAAAAGACTTCCTTCCCCTGGGAAGTGTAAAGGCAGTATTGGATCTGCCTCCTTTCGACCTCAGGTCTCCCGCCCAGCAAGACAGTTCCTCCAGCTCCTGGGCCACATGGCAGCTTCCACGGCAGTGGTGCAGGGAGCAAGGTTCCAGATGGATATTCAGTTTCATCTGAGGTCTTTTTGGTCTCAAAAGAAGGATTCACTTACCAAACTAATTCCAGTGACTCAGGCTCTGGTCCAAGCTCTCCAGTGATAGCTGGACCAGGACAACCTCAGACAAGGGGTTCCATTTCTGCCTCAAGCCCCATCAGTAGTTCTAACTATGGATGCTTCTCTTCTAAGGTGGGGGAGCCCACCTGGGAGCCCTGACAGCTCAAGGGCTCTGGTCTACACAGGAGTCTCTCTATCATATCAATTTCCTGGAACTCGGGGCAGTTTTCCTAGCCCTGCAGAGCTTCTCAGATTTAGTCAAGGGCAAGGTGATCCAAGTCAGAACGGGCAACACCACCACAATGTGGTACATCAACAAGCAGGGAGGCACTCTGTCCTCGGCCTTGTGTACAGAAGCCATGGAGCTGTGTTCTCTGGCCTATTCTCTTGAGACTTCCCTGGTAGCAGTTCACCTTCTGGGGAGGGACAACGTACTAGCAGATGCTTTGAGCAGAATTTCACAGGGACACCACGAATGGTCCCTGGATCCTCATATCCTGAAGGTAATCTTCTCCAGGTGGGGCACTCCAGAGATAGATCTCTCTGCAGCAGCAGTGGACAATCATCAACTTCCTTTGTTTTGTTGTAGACCTCCAGTCCTGGGGACTGTTACCCAGGATACTCTTTCTGGACTGGAAGGGCAGGTTTCTCTATGCCTTCCCTCTGCTGTTCAAAGTTCTGATCAAGATGAGGACTTGACCCTGCACAGTGATGCTGGTGGCTCCAGATTGGGCCAGTCAGCCTTGGTATCTTCTGCTGCTGTCCTTGTCAGTGTTGCGTCCCCGTTCTTTGCCCAGGACATACAATCTCCTGTCCTCCTCCCAGGGGCTGATCTGGTACCCCAGTCTCCAGTCTCTTAATCTCAAGACCTGGCTCTTGAAGAGTTTGAATATGCAGCTCTACATCTTTTTCAGGGAGTTCTGGATATTCTGAAGGTCTCCAGGAAACCTTCCACTAGAAAAAACTTACTACTCCAAATGTAAAAGGTTCAGTATTTGGTGCTCTCAGAAAGGCATCCTGCCCGCTTCTGCAGACATTTCTACAGCCTTAGACTATCTAGTTCATCTTAGTGGTTTAGGCCTTAGGCCTGCCACTCTGAAGGTTCATCTAGTACCTGTCTCTGCATTCCTCTCAGCAGGGAAGGGCTCTTCCTTGGCATCTCATCCTGTTTTCAGAAAGTTTTTCAAAGGTCTGGTTTGCATTAACCCTCCTTTTAGGGAGCCCACTCCGCCTTGGGATCTTACTGTCTGCATGGCTCAACTAATGCAGCCACCCTTTGAACCTCTGGCTTTGGCTGAATTGAAGTACTTGACATGGAAATCTGTGTTCCTAGTAGCTATTACTTCTGCCTGGCGGATTAGTGAGTTACAGGCTCTGTCATTGGAACCTGACTTCATCTTCTTCCATAGGGACAAAGTGGGCAAAAACTTCCTATTGGTTCTTAGGACCAAAGTGGTATCAGATTTTCATCTGAACCAGTCTATCTCCCTGTGTTTTTCACTGACCATTCTTCAGGTGAAAGGTTCTAGGGACGTGGATATGTTGTTCAGTCCACACTTATTGGCAGGTTCCTTGCTGCTTTAAATGTTGCCGGAAGGTCTTCAAGCTGGCTCCTCCCACCCACCTGGGTGGTAAAACTCTCAGCTTTGCCCCATGACGCCAGATCTTCCTTACCACTTTGAAGTTCAGGTTCCCTCCTTAGCGCTCTGCGTTTTAGGCTGGATTCACACTCTTCGGTTAATCCGAAACTTATTTTAAGATTTACAAGACTTTGGTCTGTATCTTCCCTCGTGGCTGCGATGAACAGATAGACTCCCGGATATTGTTGGTGCCCCTGTGGGCAGAAGATTTCCTGGACCTGTCCGCACTCCACGTGAGTTTGCCTTGCACTTGGCCATGACTCACAGGCTTGTGAGTTGTGCAAATATTTTTCGGCTTCGATCTTGGAGGACCGCGCTGCCCAGTTACTGTTGGGGCAACCTGAAAAACGTTATCCTCCGGTTAAGTCTAAGGAGGCCCGTTGGGCGTTGTCCGTGGCTGCGGGCTTGACGGAACAGCTGAAGCAGATGATCGCCCTCGAGAAGGAGGCGGCCCAGGCCGCATCATCATCATCCTCAGTCGCGGCATTTATTCCGCTCTCCCTGGAATCCTCCTACACAGCTTCTTTCAAGGAGCTTTGCCAATCCCTCTCGACCAAGGGAGAAGGCCCTTTGGGACATTCCTCTCCTTCCAAAAAGAAGGACCCCATGGGTTAGTCCCACCGTTGACGTTCGTGGGAGCGGGAGAAGTCCCCTTCCCCGGAGAGTCGACACTCTACTTTGGTCGAGGTTGCGGCTAAGGCCACTGGCTTCACAGTGTCCCCGTCAGCTCAGCCGTCCGAGACACCAGTCGACGCAGTTGAGATTTTTCTTGACCCATTGGACGGTCTGTCGACTGGAGAAGCAGACAACCCTTCACTGGTTCCCCCGGTGAAACCGAGGACTTGCCTGTGCCGGAGTCCCTGGTTAAGGTCCCTGAACCGAAGAAGGAGCAGGTTTCCCCCGCCCCCTATCAGACCTACCCTCGGAAACACCAAAGGTTTCTGACCTCTTCTCGGTCCAGCCGACACCGGCAATCTCTGTCGCGGCACCATGGAAAGTGGCGGCGCTGCTCATCCTCATCTTCGTCCTCTTCGGCGAATAGGCTCCGGCGCCAATTGCGTCGGCGCTATGAGGAGCTAATGTGGCAGCAGCTCCTTTTCACCGGGAATAGGCCGACTTCGTCATCTTCCCCAGCCATTAAGTGGCTGTCACCGGAGTGGCCAAAACAACCCCTCGCAGTGGTAGAGGAGTCAAAGCTGGCACCAGTTGTTCGGCCGAAACCGGCTGCGCCACCCATTGTGGTGGAACCCCCACCTCCACAACCAAAATTTGAGGCCCCGACTGAGGATTCTCGGTCTGGTCAGGGCTTACCCTATCAGTTGTCAGTCACCCTCACTCCCGATCGACCTCCGTAGGTGGAGGGTGGCTCAGGTGCTCGGCAGCTGTTCGCAGACTCCTCAGTCTGATGGCTCCTCCTTGTTCTCCAGGCCACTTGACTTGGAGTCCACCAGTGGTCAGTCAGTGAACAAGAGCCTATCCTTGTTTTTTTTTGGGTACGCTTTGGCTCATCTGAGTCCACTGGGATGAAGCTCGAACCCGTTTCAAAACGGGCCAAGTGTCCCCTCACGGAGATACTGGACAGAGGGGATTTCCCCACGGAGGCCTTCCCGGTGGCCAAAACCGTTGTTGGCCCAGCCCTGGAGCTATGGCAGCGGCCAGCTTCTTGTCCAGCACCTTCGGCCAGGATGGCTTAGAAGTATGCTGTCCCCTCTGGTTCACTCTCTGGTTTCTCGGAGCACCCCTCTGCGGAGGGGCTTGTGACCGATAGTGTCTTCCAGCATTCTGAAAATGCTAGGGACATAGACAAGCCTCCCAAGAAGGAGTCCAAGAAGCTGGGCTACTCTGGGCGGAAAGTTTATGTTGCTTCCTCCCTAGGCCTTCGTCAGGCCAGCACGGTCGTCCTGATGGCACACTTTTCACACTCCCTGTTTGGCTTCCTGGACGAGGTGATTCCTCATCTCCCGGCTGACCTCCAAACTACGGTCAAGCAGGTGCGGGATCAGGGAAGGGCGGTGGCCAAACAGCAGCTCCAGACCTCCCTGGACATTGCTGATTCGTGTGCCCGGTCAGTAGCGGCCGCAGTGACCATGCACCACAGAGCTTGGCTGCGGATCTTCACTTTCATGGCAGATACCCAGCACAAGCTGGCAGAAGTTCCCTTCCTGGGTACCGACTTGTTCGGTCCCAGGGTTGAGGGCATCTTCAACGGATCGAGAAGTCCAGTGCCACCTTGGACTCTGTCACGTCTGCCCAGAAGGACAAAGGCCACCAGCAGCAGCGTAAGCCCTTCCGGCCTTCAGCCCCTGCGGCACGTCCGGCCCAGCGACACCAGCATCAGGGCCAGCAGGCTCGCACTTGGCACCCCAAAGCCAAGCCTGCAGCTTCCTCCAACAGGAAGCCAGGAGGGAAAGGATCGGGAGGCTTCTCGGCTGGTCCTTCCTCCAGGCCTGCCCAGTGATAGGTTGAGGGGTGTCGCCCCCAACCTCGTTACTCCCCTCCCCGGGTTTCCCCTCTGGGGGGGCGTCTCCACCACTTCATTTCCGCCTAGTCCGATATCACCGAGGACCACTGGGTGTTGGAATTGGTAGGAAAGGGTCTACCTCTGGAATTCGAGCAGTCCCCACCCTATCAAGCCATCGCCCCCACGGGGGGCTGCAGGGTCCGCAGCCTCTGTCGGCCCGTCGAGCTGACATTTCCCTGCTCCTTCGGAAGGAGGTGATCAGGGAGGTGGCAGATCCTCCTTCAGACCCAGGGTTTGTGTCCAGGTACTTCCTGGACCCAAAATGGACAGGGGGCTGGCGCCCCATTCTAGACCTCCACGACCTGAACAAGTTCCTAAGGTTTTGAACCTTCAGGATGGTCACTCTGACTCGGATCATTCCATCCTTGGAACGAGGCATGTGGTTCTGTTCTCTGGACCTTCAGGACGCGTACTTTCACGTCCCAATCCATCCGTCCCATCAGCGATTCCTCCGCTTCAGAGAGGAGGGATCCCTTTACAAGTTCCGGGCCATGCCCTTCGTCCTCTCTCCAGCTCCCAGGGTCTTCACCAAATGCATGGCAGTGGTGACAGCATTCCTGCGGTGCCGAATGGTCCGGGTGTACCCTTACCAGAACGACTGACTGATTGCAGCCTGCTCCAAGTCGGAGGTGGATCTGTCCAGGGATCTGGCCCTCCAGGTCTGATCTCAGATTGGCCTCCTCATCAATGAGGCCAACTCGGAACTCGTGCCAGTGCAGGTGATTCAATTCATCTGGGCAGAGCTTGACTCTCTTTGAGCCAGAGCATGGCTTCTGGCGGACAGGGCTGAGGTTCTTTCCTCCTTTGCCCGGTCATTTCTGCTTGGGCAGTTGCACCCTGCCCGCAATGTTATGCGCCTCCTGGGCCTCATGGCAGCCTGCACCAGCGTGGTCCGTTGGGCCTGCTGGCACATGCGTCCCCTGCAATGGGGACTGCCCGCCAATGGTCACAGCGCTCCAGTCCTTTGGACCAGCCAGTGATAATGACCCAGGAGATGGGGGGAATGCTCTCCAGTGGTGGATCGTTCCCGCTCATCTGCAGGAGGGTATCCCGTTTGTCCGCCCAGAGCCGACAGTCACGGTTAGCGACCGACGCCTCTCTGATGGGTTAGGGTGCCCATCTGGGGGAGCTCAGAGCGCACGGCCTCTGGTCCCCCCAGGAGTCTTGATGCCACATCAACCTGCTGGAGCTTTGAGCAGTCCGACTAGCCCTAACCGCCTTCGCTCCGTTTGTACGGGGTGAAGTGGTCCAGTTCCAGACTGACAACACCACGACCATGTACTACCTAAACCGCCAGGTCTCTGTGCAAGGAAGCTCTCCGCAGTTTGTTTCTCGTGGGCAGCTTGGAGGCGGATCTCCTAGCCATTCATGTGGCGGAAGCCTCCAACACTCTGGCCGATGCCCTAAGCCGGATAGGTGCTGCATCTCACGAGTGGGCTCTTCTGCCGAAGGTAGTACACGATCTGTTCTCCCACTGGGGCACACCTCAGGTGGACCTGTGTGCCTCCAGGGAGAATGCGAAGCTGAGGCTGTTTCATGCCCGCCCCCCTCAGCAGGGCTCGCTGCAGGGGGATGCCTTCTCGATGCCGTGGACCCTGGACTTCTTCTACGCCTTTCCCTTGATCCACAAGGTGCTTCTCATAGCAAGGAGGGACAAGGCACAGGTGATTCTGGTAGCCCCAGACTGGCCCCGCTAGTTCTGGTATCCAGATCTCCTCAGCCTCAGCTCCAGGCTCCCGAGGCGGCTTCCGGCCCTGATCTCAGTCAGTCAGGGGAAGGTATTCCACCCGGACCTTCAGTCCCTGCACCTGACGGCCTGGTTCCTTAGCATCTAGAGTTCCAGGCCTTGGGTCTTTCCGACGAGGTCCTCAACTTCGTTGAGGCGTCCTGTAAGGAGTCGACCAGAAAATGCTACGCCTTCAAATGGAAGAGATTTTCTACCTGTGGTCCCTTTCTCAGCAAGGGCTTCAGTTGACGACCGTTAAGGTGCACCTGGCAGCCATCTCTGCTTACCGGGCGTGGGCCGGGAAGCAGTCGGTGGCGCAGGAGAAGGTGGTCGGGCGCTTTTTCTAAGGCCTTGATCACATATCCCCTCCATTGCGAGAACCTCCACCTCCTTGGGATCTACTGCTGGTATTGGCTAAGCTCATGGGCAGGCCATTCGAACTGATGCACAGGTACGATGTCTCACACCTGTCTTGGAAGACCGCCTTCTTGGTGGCTATCATGTCAGCCAGATGGATGGGAGAGCTCCAGGTGCTTTCCATCGAGTCTCCTTATCTGGTCTTCCACAGGGACAAGGTTGTCCTGCGCCCCCAACCGAAATTCCTTCCGAAGGTGGTGTCTGAGTTTCACCTCAACCAGGTGTTGACTCTGCCGGTGTTCTACCCCAGTCACACCTCGGAGGCCGAATATAGGCTCCATACTTTGGACCCTAGAAGAGCGCTCGCTTATTTTAAGGAGCAGACAGCTGAAGTTCAGGGAGAGGTTCGCCAGCTGTTTGTCACCTACGCTGAAGCCGCACCTGGCAGACCTGCAGCCAAGTGGACGATAGGCAGGTGGGTCACCTCCTGCATAGATCTCTGCTGTAGGTTGGCGGGCATGGAGCCTCCCAGAGGGATAAGAGATCATTCTACCCGCCATACTGCTGCATCGGTAGCTGCTTCCAGGGACGTCCCTATCCAGGAAATCTGCAGGGCTGTTACCTGGAAGTCGGCACATACCTTCATCACCCACTACCACATCAACCTTGAGTCATGCCGGGTTGCTGGTTTTGGGGCCTCGGTTCTCCAGTGTTTATTCCCTAAGTAAGGGGGTGTGCGCCTTGCCTCCCTCCTCCCGGAGAACTGCTAGGAGTCTGCCAGACAGTGTGGATGAACAACATATCCATGTCCCTAGAAATACAGGTTCTAGGGACATGGATATGTTGTTCATCCACACTTATTGGCAGGTTCCTTGCCGCTTTAAATCTTGCCGGAAGGTCTTCAAGCTAGCTCCTCCCACCCACCCGGGTGGTAAAACTCTCGGCTCCGCCCCATGACGCCAGATCTTCCTTACCGCTTGGAAGCTCAGGTTCCCTCCTTAACGCTCTGCGATTAAGTTTTGGGCCTAAAATCCTTCGGTTAAAAAAAAAAAAAAAAAATTTATAACTTTACCTTCTCGGTCTTCTTCCTTCGCGGCTGCGATGGACAAATCGACTCCGGGATTTCGGAGATGTCCCTGTGGGCAGAAGATGTCTCGGACGGACCCGCACTCCACGTGCGTTTATTGCCTTGGCCAGGAGCACGACCCGCAGGCTTGCGACCTGTGTTCCTCCTTCTCGGTCTACGTCCTCGAGGACCGCGCTGCCCGTTTACATCTGGGGCGTCGCGAAAGAAGATTTCCTCGGTCAAATCAAAGAGGCCCGACTGGCGGTTTCCGCGGCTGCGGGATCCGCCGAACAACTAGAGAGGTTGGTCGCCCTCGAAGAGCAGGCGGCCCAGGCCGCGGCTTCCTCTTCTGCGGCCTTCGTTCCTCTATCGCTCGGGACCTCATATTCAGCTTCCTTTAAGGAGCTTTGCTTGACCCTCTCAACAAAAGGCGAGGGTCCTACTTCTTCGAGTCCGTTTCATCGGCCGAAGAAGTCTAAGGGTAAGTCTCATCGTTGACGTTCTTGGGAGCGGGAAAGATCCCCTTCCCCTTGTCGACAATCGACTTCGGTCGAATTTTCAGCTTCTGCCACTGGCTTCACGGTGCCCCCATCAGGCCAGGTGACTGAGACTCCCGCCGACGTGGTCAAGATTTTTCTCGACCCATTAGACGGGTTGTCGGCTGGAGAAGCCGAGAATCCTTCCTCCCGGTTCCCCCGGTGAGGACTGAGGATATCGTCGGCTCATCCGTACCTGTGACTCAGGAGCCGTCGGTTATGTCGACCGAACCGAGGGGATTGCCGATCCTCGGCTCCCCGCCTCACCGACCTCGGCCTAGCCGAGATTCTCGGTCTCGGTCTCGGACATCTTCGCGGTCCAGCCGCTCCCGTCGACATAGACGGTCTCGGTCTCGGCACCGCGGCAAGCGGCGTCGCCGCTCTTCCTCTTCTTCCTCCTCGGATGAGGAGGGGAGGCTCCGGCGTAAGCTGCGCCGAAAATACGAGGACCTCATGTGGCAACAAATTTTTCTGGCCAATAAGCCGGCTCAGGCCTCTTCCCCGGCCATTAAGTGGTTGCCACCGGACCAGGTAGTGGTCGAGGAGCCTGTTCCCAGGCCAGTTGTCCGACCTATTCCAGCTGCCCCACCAATTGTGGTGGAACCGCCTCCACCTCAGCCGACAGCTGGGGCACCGACGAAAGAGTCGCGGTTGGCACAGGGCCTTCCCCGTAGGCTGTCGGTCACTCTCATGACAAGCCTCGACAAGTGGAGGGTGGTTCAGGCTCCAGGCAGCTATTCGACAACTCGTCGGAGTCGGATGACTCCTCCCTGTTCTCCAGGCGGTTTGACTTGGAGTCCTCTGGGGGGCAGTCAGTGGACGATAGCCCTTCGTCCTTCCTGGGACTTCTTAGGCTCATCTCAGAATCCACTGGGATGAAGCTTGAACCCGTATCCAAACGGGCCAGATATCCCCTCACCGAGATTCTGGACCGAGGGGATTCTCCCACGGAGGCCTTTCCAGTGGCGGAAGCCATTGTCGGGCCGGCCCTGGAACTTTGGCAGCGTCCGGCTTCCTGTCCTGCGCCTTCGGCCAGGATGGCCAGGAAGTATGCGGTCCCTACTGGCTCTCTGTCCGGGTTTTCTGAACACCCCTCGGCTGAAGGGCTGGTCACGGACAGTGTTTTCCAGCGTGCCGGTAATGCCAGGGACGTGGACAAACCGCCCGACAGAGTCCAAGAAATTGGACTACTCCGGGCGGAAAGTGTATGCTGCCTCTTCTCTTGGCCTTCGTCAGGCCAGTTCGGCCGTCCTCATGGCACAATTCTCCCATGCCCTGTTGGGTTCCCTGGATGAGGTTGTCCCTCATCTTCCCGCCGACCTGCAGACTACGGTCAAGCAGGTGCGGGATCAGGGCAGGACAGTAGCCAAGCAGCAGCTCCAGACTGCTCTGGATATAGGAGACTCATGTGCCCGGTCAGTGGCGGCCGCTGTGGCCATGCGTCGGCGGGCGTGGCTGCGTATATCCACCTTTACCGCGGATACCCAGCACAAGCTTGCGGACGTTCCTTTCCTGGGAACAGACCTTTTCGGCCCTGGAGTGGAAGGCCATCTCCAGAGGATCGAAAAATCCAATGCCACCCTGGATTCGGTCTCGTCCGCGCAGAGGGACAAGGGTCATAAGCCCCAGCCTAAGCCCTTTCGTCCCTCTACTCCCGCCTCACGCCCGGCCCAACAACAGCGTCAGGGCCAGCAGGCTAGACCTTGTTATTCAAGCCCAAGCCATCAGCTTCCTCTAATAGGAAGCAAGGAGGAAAAGGCCCTGGTGGTCCCCAGGCCGGTCCTTCCTCCAAGCCTGCTAAGTGACGGGCTGAGGGGTGTCACCCCCATCCCTGTCACCTCGTCCCTGGTTCCCCATGGGGGCGGCTCCGACATTCCTTTCCGCCTGGTCCGCTTGTACCACGGACAGGTGGGTTTTGGAAGGTGGTGGGAAGAGGCCTGCCTCTCAAATTGAGCAAGCTCCGCCCTTCAGGCCGCTCGCTTGTAGCGCTTTAGGATCCCCAGAATCTCTACAGGCTCGTCGAGCCGACATCGCCCTCCTCCTTCAGAAAGGGGTGATAAAAGAGATAGAGGACCCTCCATCAGAACCAGGGTTCGTGTCCAGGTACTTCCTGGTCCCGAAACGGACGGGGGGCTGGCGCCCCATCTTAGACCTACACGACCTGAACAAGTTCCTAAGGTCTCGAACCTTCAGAATGGTCACTCTGGCTCAGATAATACCATCTCTGGAACACGGCGTGTGGTTCTGTTCTCTGGACTTCCAGGACACGTTCTTTCACGTCCCTATCCGTCCGTCTCATCAGAGATTCCTCCGCTTCAGGCGGAGGGATCTCTTCCGGTTCAGGCCATGCCCTTGACCTTTCTTCAGCTCCCAGGGTCTTCACCAAATGCATTGCAGCGGTGACAGCTTTCCTCTTGCCGAGGTCGGGTGTACCCTTACCTGGACATTTGGCTGATAGCAGCCCCTCCAGGTTGGAGGTGAGGCGGTCCAGAAATCTGGCCCTCTGGGTTTGCTCTCAACTGGGCCTCTGGTCAGCGAGGCCAGAGTCGGAACTTCAGTGAAGCAGGTGATATCCTTCATCGGGGCAGAGCTAGCGACTCTCTTGAAACACGGCTCCCGGCGGACAGGGCCGAGTTCTTTCCTCCTCGCCCAATCATTTCTGGTTGGGCAATCACGCCCTGCCGGGACTTCCTCGACTTCTGGGTCTTATGGCGGCCTGTACCAGCGTAGTCCGTTGGGCACGCTGGCATGCGCCCTTCCAGTGGGGTCTGGCAGCCCAGTGGTACAGCGTTGCGATCCTCTGGACCAGCGCGTGTGGACGACCCAGGAGATGTGGAACGCTCTCCAGTGGTGGACCGTTCCGTCCCATCTGCAGGAGGGTATCCCGTTTGTCCGCCCCGAGCCGACGGTCTCTCTAACGACCGACGCCTCTTTGATGGGTTGGGGTGCCCATCTGGGGGAACACCGAGCACACGGCCTCTGGTCCCCGCGGGAGTCCCGATGCCATATCAACCTGCTGGAGCTCCGTGCGGTCCGTCTAGCTCTCACCGCCTTTGCTCCGTTTCTCCGGGGTCAAGTGGTCCGGGTCCAGACGGACAATACCACGACTATGTACTATCTAAACCGACAGGGCGGGACGCACTCCATGCTCCTGTGCATGGAAGCTCTCCGCATTTGGTCACTAGTGCGCAGTCTGGAGGCGGATCTCCTGGCCATCCATGTGGCAGGAGCCTCCAATACCCTGGCCGATGCCCTGAGCCGGATAGGGCTGCATCGCTCGAATGGTCTCTCCTGACGGAGATAGTACAGGATCTGTTCTCCCGTTGGGGCACACCTCTGGTGGATCTGTTTGCTTCCAGGGAGAACGCGAAGCTGAGTCTGTTTCATGCCCGCCCCCCCTCAGCAGGGTTCGCTGCAGGGGGATGCCTTCTCGAGGCAGTGGACCCCGGGCCTCTTTTACGCCTTTCCCCCCGTTCCCCTGATTCACAGGGTCCTGCTGAAAGCGAGGAGGGACAAGGCGCAGGTGATTCTGATGGCCCCAGACTTGCCTCGCCAGTTCTGGTACCCAGATCTCCTCAGTCTCAGCTCCAGGACTCCGCGGCAGCTTCCAGCTCGCCCGGACCTGCTCTCAGTCAATCAGGGGAAGGTGTTCCATCCGGACCTTCAATCCCTGCACCTGACGCTGGTTCCTGGCGGCTAGAGTTCAGGCCTTGGGTCTTTCCGGCGAGGTCCTCAACGTCGTTGGGCGTCCCGTAAAGTCGACCAGAAAATGCTATGCCTTCAAATGGAAGAGGTTCTCCATTTGGTGTTGGGGAAGGGTTGGACCCTTCTCGTGTCCTGTTGGCAAGCATTTTGGACTATCTATAGTCCCTATCTAGTCAGGGCTTAGGTCGTGACCCTTAAGGTTTACCTGGCAGCCATTTCTGCTTACGGGCGCGGGCGGTCAACAGTCAGTGGCGCGGGAAAAAGTGGTCGGCGCTTTTCAAGGCCTTGATCACATTTCCCCTCCAGTGCGGGAACCCCACCTCCGTGGGATTTACTGCTGGTATGGCAAAGCTCATGGGCAATATTCGAACCAATGCACAGGTGTGGTCTCCCCACCTGTCGTGGAAGAACCGCCTTCTTGGTGGCTATCACGTCCAGCCAGAGGATGGGAGAACTCCAGGCGCTTAGCATAGAGTCTCCTTACCTGGTCTCCCACAGGGACAAGTTGTCCTCGCCCACCGAAATTCCATCCGAAGGTGGTGTCTGAGTTTCACCTTAATCAGGTGTTGACTCTGCCGGTGTTCTACCCCAATCACACCTCGGAGGCCGAATAGAGGCTCCATACTCTGGACCCTAGAAGGGTGCTCGCTTATTATAAGGACCGCACGGCTGAAATTCGGGGAGAGGTTCGCCAGCTGTTTGTCACCCTCGCTGAAGCACTTCCTGGCAGACCTGCAGCCAAGCGGACGATAGGCAGATGGGTCACCTCCTGCCTAAATCTCTGCTATGAGGTTAGCGGGCATGGAGCCTCCCAGAGGATAAGAGCTCATTCTACCGCCAACTGCTGCATCGGTGGCTGCTTCCAGGATGTCCCTATCCAGGAAATCTGCAGGGCTGCTACCTGGAAGTCAGCACACACCTTTATTACCATTACCACTCAGACCATGGTCACGTCGGGATGCTGGTTTTGGGGCCTCGGTTCTCAATCTCTGTTCCCAAGTAAGTATGTAGGGGTGTGCCTTGCCTCCCTCCTCCCGGAGAACTGCTAGGAGTCTGCCAATAAGTGTGGATGAACAACATATCCATGTCCCTAGAAATACAGGTTACTCACCTGTAACAGGAGTTCTAGGAATGGTATATGTTGTTCATCACAACCCTGAACCTCCCGGCCAGCGCACAACCTGAGCTTCCAGCGGGCCAGATCTGGCGTCATGGGGCGGAGCCGAGAGTTTTACCACCGGGTGGGTGGGAGGAGGCTAACTTGAAGACCTTCCGGCAAGATTTAAAGCGGCGGAACCTGCCAATAAGTGTGGATGAACAACATATACCATTCCTAGAACTCCTGTTACAGGTGAGTAATCTGTATTTACTCACCTGTAACAGGAAGATTCTAAATATATTGCTCATCCACACCGACCCACCGGCCTTCCCGGCTTCGACGCACAACCTGGCTTCCAGCGGGCTAGATCTGGCGTCATGGGGCGGAGCAGAGAGTTTTACCACCCATGTGGGTGGGAAGAGCCAGCTTGAAGACCTTCCGGCAAGATGTAAAGCGGCAAGGAACCTGCCAGACAGTGTGGATGAACATATACCATTCCTAGAACTCCTGTTACAGGTGAGTAACCTGTATTTACACAGTCTGGACGTTGAGGGCCCATAGCTATTATCTTGAGCATTCTAAGGCACATAGAAATGACTGTCTTCAATTGTTTCTCACTTATGGCAAAGTGGGGGAAAGGTAAGCCTGCCATTAAGAGAACTATTGCCAGGTGGATTTTTTCTTGTATTCAGTTTTGTTATGACAAGTTGGGTAGGGCGCCCCCTTCAGGCCTGAGGGCTGACTCAACTAGGGGTCCTGCTGCTTCTCTAGCTGCAGCCATAGATATATCTTTGTTGGAGATCTGTAAAGCAGCCACCTGAAAAACAGTACATATTTTCACCAACCATTACTCCCTGGACATCCAGGCTAAGAGTGATGCTTGGTTTGGTACAGCAGTACTGCAGAGCCTCTTCTCAAAGTTGGTTGTGCATTCCCTCCTCCATAGGGAACTGCTTGGTAGTCTGCATTATGTCTGAATACTGCAAGACTTCATGTTGTTTGAATAAAAAATTACTCATGGTAATGTTGCTTCTTCTAATGGAGTCTTGCTGTGTTCAGACCCCCTTCCCCTCTCAGAACCTGGTTTTGGGAGGTGGGCTGGCAGGTAGGTACAGTGTTACACCTCAGGGATGTACCTTGTACCCTCCCTCTTGGGTGGGGTAGATGTTATCTTTCTGGTTTTTTACTTAAATATTGTTACTACCTTTCCTACTTGGGTTCTCGACTTGAGTCTTTTGTGGCCCAGAAAGAAATATTTTGCCCTTTGGCTATGCTTTGAACAATTTCCATACTATAGTATATTGGTTAGTTAGCCCATAAGAATCTGACGGTTACACTGGCAAGTACCACAGACAGAGGTTTAAAAACTGAGCTCGAGCTCAAAGTTCTATGCTTCTGCATAGTTAACTCTTTCCTCTCTGGGTCAGTTCAAGTGCTGGGGCTAACTTCATTATGTCTGAAAACAGAAAGACTCCATTAGAAGAAACAGTGTTAGTATGGCGAGTCATTTTTTCTTCTAGTGGCGTGGATATAGTTCCACTGGAAATGCTGATTCGTTGGAATGTCTTCAAGCTAGGGTTGCCACCTGTCAGGTTTTTTACCTGGTGATCAGGTTTTCTGGGTCCCTATCAGGTAATCCGGTTTTGCTGTGTGCTGGTCAGGTTTTTGAGCCATTCTGAGTGCTCACATACTTTTGAAACAAATGTTGTCATATTATTCATTGTTTCAGCTGCATGGCCAGCTTACAAACAAGTTCTGGTGTCAATATAACCCTTTGTTTGTGAAAGCAGTCAGCCTGGGAGGTGAAAGTATGGCCATTAACACCATTAGCACTTACTTAACCTAATCTTTTCCACTGCATCTTATCTTTTATTGATACAACAGATGGTCTTCTAGGAGAAACAATGCATGAGTCATAAAAAGGGGTGGGGCTAGGGGCGGAGCTTAGGATCCGGTTTTTGCTCCATCCAAAGGTGGCAACCCTACTTCAAGCTACGCAGACATGCCACTGGCCCAACCGGTGTACTTCCTGAACTGTTACCTCCTCTTATGGTAGCCTGGTAGAGCTGGTTAAGGGAAACCATTACTAGCCCTGCAGAAAACACTTGCCAACACTTCAGCGATGATAATGTGACATTATAAAATGGGTCAGGATGGCCACACCAAGCTGGCCTGCTGGTGAGTCATTAGAGGTGTCGCTTGTGACACTGACCCGTGTTCAGGAACAAACCAGGTTCATCGGAGGGCCAGTTGAGGGGAGGAGGATTGAGCATCCCATTGGACACACTGTTCTGGGGGAATGGGGGGGTTGGATTCTGTGTGCTGCTGCTGCTATATTGCCCCCTTGGTGACCTCATGTGACAATACTGGGGAACAGTAGATTGTGTGTTGGCTTCTCCTGTTTGCATCTGGCTTCAGTCTCCAATCCCCAGGGATACCTTGGTTTTCACCTCTGCCATAGGCAGCCAGATACAGGCAAGAAGAAATGCCAAGGAGCTGAAGGCTTACCCAGCCCTAGTTGATAAGTGGGAGAGGGAGGGCAGTGCAGCAGCGATTGACGGTGGTTGTGCTGTTTGAAAAGAGATTGGTAGAGGGAAGGAGAAGGGGATGGGAGTGAGCGTTGGCAGTAGCAGGAAGAGGTTCCGACCTGTTGCTGAGGGCGCATAAACAGAGATCTCACTTAGAGATAGAGCTCTTGCAGCGGGCTGTTATCATTAGGTCTATGCCGTTTGATATTAGGACTCCATGGAAAAATTCTAGGTAGCAGTCTATGGGGGGGGGGCACCCCCTGATGTTGACCCCACCTCTGATGTTGGCCCCACCCCTGATGTCACCCATGGTATAAAGGGGCGGTTCCCCGGCACCACCTCTTTTTTTTTTTTTTTCTCTGCCATCGACCTGCGCTTCTCGGCGCCACAGATGCCTCCTGCTTCCAGTTGACTGCATTTCTTTGTACTTTGTGCAGTTCTCACTCTTCTGTCGAATTTAACCAAATTCGACATGTGTGTCTACCCAGCCAACTTCATCCACAGAACGGCAGAAATCGAAGTGCACTTGTGGCAAGCCCATCCTGGGAAAAGTCAGCCACTTGGCCTGCCTTCTGTGCCTAGGCCTCCACCATAAGCCGGATGCCTGCCCCTATTTCCTCAGCTTCAATAGGGGGACTCTCATCCGCCACCTGAAGACTTTAAAAGCATATCTCCTTGAACAAGTGGCCGCTATGCAGAAGACCCACTCGCGGCACAGCTAATCTTCCTCCTTGGCCAAGGACTCTTCCCCTAGAGCCAAGAAATAGAGCGGGAAGCACCATCATCGGGACAAGGATAGATTCAGGTCAGAAGGCAAATTGAGGTCCACAAAATGTAGAAGTCTGAGCCAACCCTATCTAGGCATCGGTCCTTTCGCAGGCAGCAAGGCCAGCAGGGGAAACGGCAGCAAAGAGGGGGTTACAAAAGAAAAGTCAACCCCCCATCCTCAGGCACAGAAACCTAGGAATGCTAAAACTGCCAGAGCTCCCTTGCCCACTCCAACAGCCTCTGCATGAGACTCTGCCTGCTCCCCCACCCCCCTTCAGTGGAGCTACAGGGGGAGGCAGTAGGAGGGTGGTTCTCCCTTTACCTCACAGATTGATCCAGCATTACGGCAGATAAGTGGGTACCCGAGATTCTAGAAAGGAGTTACACTCTGGAGTTCACCCAAATACATCCAGACAACCCACCGGTTTCCAGTCATTGCTCCCCTTCCCACGCAGGCCTTATTCGGGCAGAAATCTAAGCCCTTCTGAGCAAAAATGCAATCCAGGTAGTCCCACTAAGTCAGAGAAGGGTTTATTACTCCCATTTCTTCTTGGTCCCAAAAAATTCAGGGGACCTTCATCCCATCGTGAATCTCAGCCAGCTGAACAATTTTTTATCAAATACAAAAGGTTCAGATTAGTGAATCTGCCAGGATTCCTGCTCATGCTACACCAGGGTTACTGACGCTGCTCTCTGGACGTGCAGGACGCATACGTGCACATAAAATTCCTGCCGTCCCACAGAAAGTACCTTCAATTTACCCTCCAGGGTGTGCATTATCCGTTTCAGGTGCTGCTGTTCTGCCTGTCCTCGGCACCTTGAGTATTTACCAAGTGCCTGGCAGTGGTAGCAGCAGTGTTTTGGAGGCAGGGACATTACATCTACCCCTACCTCGACGACTGGCCTCTGACAGCTCCCACAAGGGACCAGCTGCAGCACACACTGGAAAGTACTTTCCGACTGTTCCATGCCCTGGGGATCGCCTTAAATCTTCCAAAGTCATCCCCCTGGCCCTGTCAGAGATTACAATACATAGGGGCTGTCTTAGACACCGCCCATAGGAAGGACTTCCTCCCCTCAGACAGGGCAGATCACCTGCGGATGCTGGCATGGAAAATCGCCCCCTCAGGCCAGATATCAGCCAGAATGCTTCTGCAACTCCTAGGCCACATGGCAGCTGCCGTCCTGACAGTGCCCTTCGCTCTTCTCCACATGTGAGTACTGCAGAGGAACCTCTGGGTACAGTGGGATCAGTGTTCGATCTATCTCTAGCAGCAATTCGAATCTCCAATGCTGTGCATCAGACTTTGGAATGGTGGCTCACCCCTTCCGACTGGAGACCGGGGCTCCATTTCGAAGTCCCAGTCCTCAGCAAATCCTGACAATGGATGCCTCTGGGTGGGGGCACACATTTCAAAGAACATCAGAGAAGAGGGACGTGGACTCCACAGCAGTGTACTGGGGAGGAGAGCCATTCTTTATGCCTTACAGGCGTTTCTGTCGAACCTCCTCCTAGGCCCCTTATTGATTCAGACAGACATGTCAGTCTTCTACATCAACAAGCAAATGGGTACTCACTCCTGTCCCCTCTTCAGAGAGGCCATGGGAGTCTGGTACTGGGCAGTGGAGCACAGTCAGGAACTCGCAGCACTGCACGTTCCAGGAGTAAAAAACATGTTAACAGACAGCCTAAGCCGCTCTTGGTCTCAGGCCCATGAGTGGGAACTTCTGTGGGAAATAGTAGATGATCTATTCGAAAGATGGGAATTTCCAGAATTAGAACTCTTTGTGCCCCCGCTCAACACTGAACTGCCCAGTTTCTGCTGTGTAGAGCCAGGGCGTGGTGTTTTCTGGCGAGACGTGTTGTCCCTCTCTTGGACAGGGAAGTTTCTGTATGCCTTCCTTCTCTTCCCACCACTCCAGAGAGTACTGCTCAAACTTCAACTGGAACGAGTGGGCATGATTCTCATAGCATCGTTCTAACCTCCGCAGATATGGTTACCATTGCTCCAACAATTGTCAATAGAACCTCTGATTCCTCTGCCCCTGTCCTTTCACTTGCTGGGGACTCTTGTGCACCCGAATCTCAAGTGTCTGCACCTGCATATATGGCTCCTGTAGACTTATTCAGGGACCGATATGGGGTGTCAGCAGGGGTAGTGGAGGTCCTAGTAATGGCGAGAACCCTCACCCAGTGCCACCTATGCTATGAAATGGAAGCGCTTCTGCCTTTGGGTGTGTGCCCGTTGTTTAGACCCATTCACTTGTTCAGTGAACTCTGTCTTGGAGCATCTCCTTTCCTTGTCCAGTGCAGGTCTTAGCTACTCGTCCATAAAGGTACATCTTTCTGCACTGTGTGCTTCTCATGTACCAGTGGATGGCAGGAGCCTGGCACAAATTGATCTGTTCCGCACCTTCCTACGAGGTATCATGCACATTAAGCCACCCATTCGGGATTCTATTCCCCCTTAGAATCTCTTATTCAAACAACATGAAGTCTTGCTATATTATGACAATTGCAGTTTGTCCCACCATTAGAACTGCTCCGGAGGTGAAATAGTTAACTCCATTCCATGAATGGAACTTTGAGCACGAGCTCTAAAATAGAAGCTCTGTCTGTGGAGATTCAAACCTGAACTGTCAGATTCTTTACTCGCCTCACTGAACAGTCGCTCCGTAGATTTCTCCTACTGCTTTGTTCATTTCTTGGTTTAAACAGTATTTTCTCGGTTAAATTAAACGCGAGTATAATTATTTTAACACATAAACCCGATCGGTTCAAGCTCTGTCTGTGGTATTGTAAGTAATAGACAGGTTTTATTCTTGTGGAACTTGTAAATGTTTATCGGTTCGGTTCGAACACGATCAGGTTGATTAAAACCTTAAGAGTAAGCATTTTAAAGCTTTTAGAGTGCAGTTCCCGGTTCTTATCGGTTCTGTAAAGGCAGTTTCATTAAGTTTTTTTCCATGACCCGTGACACGGTTGGGAACCGATAAGGGTGTCTTGCCTGGCACTGCCGTTAAAAGGGCAAGTTTCTTGGTTAGGCTGGCATCATGTCTGAGAAACCCAAAAGAAAAAACCGGGCCCACTGGGTTTCAACACTGTAGTGTCTGTGGGGAAGCCTTTGCCAAGGCTGACCCACACACTACATGTGTTTATTGTCTGGGGTTGACCACCTCATTTCAGACTGCCAGATTTGTAAAAAATTCCCTGCAGCCACCCTGGATAAGAGAGTGGGCAGGCTCAGGGAACGAGAGGCCAAAAAGTCCGCTGACCCGGATGGCCAGCCCGGTTCGGTGCCAACCGAACCGGAGGGAGTGCCCTCTGGCCAGGGCTAGACTTCCTCAGGCAAAAGTAAACTTAAAAAAAAAAAAAGAGAAAATCAGCAGGTATGGAGTCCAAAATTCCTTCTCCAACTGCTGCAGAACTAGCAAAAGCTATACAAATTGTACAGTCACTTTCTCCGGTTCCGTCCGAACCACCACTGTCTGGTAAAAGGTTGGTTCGGCCGGTTCCACTGGTTCAGGAATATGATATTGGAGATTTTTATGATGGGGGCATGAGGATGATCAGTGTGAATGTGACTGAGAGTCTGGGTGTGCCCACTGAACCGGACATCTCCCCAGACTGACCCTTACAATCTCCCCCTATGCTTTCTGAGTCCCCTTCTCTTTTTCTGTTTTATAAAAAGGGTTGCTGAATCCCTCCAGCTCCCATGGGAGGAAGCTGTGGATGAGCAAGAGGAACCTGATTTTGTAGAAATTATGGATATACCAGAGTCTGGAGATTGTCTATTCCTTTGCATAAGTCTTTTAGGAAGCAAACAATAAAAATTTTAAAAGCTCCTAATTCTGTGCCTCCTGTAGATAAAAAGATGGACAGAAGGTACACATTGTCGGGTCCTGATACAGAATTCTTTTCACAGCAATGCAGTCATGTTGGGGTAGTTCAGGCTGCGGCCTGTGATAAAGCTAATATTCCCCTGGCTTCTCATCCTCCTGACAAGGATTCCAGGAAGATTGATGCCATGGCAAAAAAACAGTATATGGCAGCCTCCTTGGGACTCAGGCAAGCAAATTATATGGCTTATGTAGCAAGTGTATCAGAAATCTAGATGGGATACTGTTATGGAATTAGCCAACAAGCCCATGGCCAGCTGGCTAGCGAACTAGAACAGGTGGCTGCCGATGGCATTGAGGTTTCTAAGGTGCAGTTTCATGCTGCTGTGGATGTTAATGATGTTTCCTCTAGAGTCATGGCCACATCTGTAGCTTTTCGTAGGTTGGCCTGGCTCAGGTTTACTAGCCTGTCACAGGATACCCAGACTAAGGCTATGGATTTTCCTGTGGTGGGAAATTCTCTGTTTGGGGAGCAGACAGAGAATTACATGAAAAGATGGATGAATATGGACTACTTAAAGTGCCCAAGCTGAAGGACGCAAGCCACTCCCCAGAGGCATACCCCAGGGGTAGGGGTAGGCCTTTTCACAGGCCTTTTATCAGACTCAGGCCTCTCTGCTTATGCTCAGAGGGGCTTCTTCAGAGGCAGAGGCAGACGGGGTGTGGGCAGGCCTGCTCCCACCCCTCAGCCTAAAGCACCTGCTAAGCAGGCACCCTGATGGGGTGCCCAGGGCCGATTCTCCTTTACCAGTAGGGGGCAGGTTGGCTTACTTCAGTCAGAACTGGGCGTCTTTAACCTCAGACAAGTGGGTTCTGGAAGTAGTAAGCCAGGGGTCTGATTCTCAGCTTCAAAAAGTTTCGAAGATGAGAACCAGGTTTTACCTGCAAGTTCTTCAGAGACCCTTGCTCTAGAAGCAGAGGTCTCAACCCTGTTAGCTCTCAGAGCAGTGAAAGGGTTCCTCCCTGCACCAAGGCAGGGTCTGTATTCAGATACTTCCTTGCCCCAAAAGACAGGAGAATGGCGGCCCATCTTAGACCTCAGATATCTGAACAAGCATCTTTTGAAACCAAAGTTCAAAATGGTAACTCTGGCAATGATTTTACCTCTCTAAGGCCAGGGGACTGGTTAGCTTCCCTGGACCTCAAGGATGCCTATTTTCACGTCCTATCGAAGCTCCCATCGAAGTACCTCAGATTCGAACTGCCCTCAGGTCACTACCAGTTCAGAGCAATGCCCTTGGCCTTTCCTCTGCCCCAAGGTATTCACAAAATGTCTGGCAGTAGCAGTGGCTCACTTAAGGAGGCAAAGGATTGCTGTTTTCCCTATCTAGGCGACTGGCTCATTGTAGGCCAGTCCCAGAACAGGTAAATCTCACCTGCAAGTCACCCAGCAACTTCTCACCTCCCTGGGCTTTCTCTAAATCTACCAAAGTCGGTTCTGGAACCAGTCCAGGTACTACGCCTTTATAGGGCAGAGTGGACACAAACCTAGCCAGAGCTTTTCTTCCTTAGATAGGGTAAGGAATTAGTGGCTCTGGCCTCCTCCTCCTTCACTCTGCAGGTCTCTCGACCAGCAAGACACTTTCTGCAGCTCCTGGGGCACATGGCTGCATCCACAGCTGTTGTGCAGGGAGCAAGATTTCGGACGAGAGACATTCAGTTTCACTGAGAGCCTATTGGTCTCAGAGAGAGACCCCCTTTCCAAGTTGGTCCCAGTGACTCGAACCTTGATCCAGGCCCTCCAGTGGTGGCAGGATCAGAGCAATTTGAGATTGAGGGTCCCTTCATTCCTTCACACTTTGACTCTCACTACAGATGCCTCCCTCCTGGGGTGGGGGCCCCATGGCGACCTCTCCACTCAGGAGTGTGGTCCCCAGGAATCTCTGCTCCACATCAGTTTGCTGGAGCTTAGAGCTGTCTTTTAGCTCTTCAAGCGTTTTCTGCATCTGTTCAGAACAAAGTGGTACAAGTCAGAACAGACAACACCACAACAATGTGGTACATCAACAAGCAGGGGGGCACTCGGTCTTCGGCCTTGTGCACCGAGGCAATGAAGTTATGGTCTCTGGCCTATTCCCTGAACACTTCCCTCATAGCAGTTCACCTTCCAGGAAAGGACAATGTCCTAGCAGATGCTCTCAGCAGGATTTCCCAGGGCCATCACGAATGGTCCCTGGATCCTCAAGTATTGGATAGTTTTTGCCAGATGGGGCACCCCTCAGATAGATCTTTTTGCAGCCCCAGACAATCACCAACTTCCACTGTTCTGTTGCAGGCCTCCAGTGTTGGGTTCAGTCCCCCTGGACGCCCTTCTCCTGGATTGGGAAGGGAAGTTTCTTTATGCTTTTCCCCCCTTCCCTCTCCTATTCAAAGTGTCAGTCAAATCAGATCTCAGCCTTGCAGGGTGATTCTGATTGCCCCGGATTGGGCCAGGCAGCCCTGGTACCCACTCCTTCTGTTCCTGACAGTCCATCTTCTCCTTTCCCTCTCCAGGAATCACAACCTATTAACCTATGCCCAGGGGAGAGTTTGGTATCCGAACCTCAAATCCCTCAACCTCAAGGCCTGGCTCTTGAGGGTTAGAGTTAGCTGACTTACACCTCTCTCAGGGTGTCCTTTAAATCTAAAGGCTTCTAGGAAGCCTTCCACTAAGGACTACTTATAATTCTAAATGGAAAAGGTTTTCCATTTGGTGTGCTGGGAAGCATATTTCCCCAGAATCTGCTGATTTGCCCATTGTGTTAGATTACATGGTCCATCTTAATTCCTTGGGCCTCAGACCAGCTACCCTGAGTTCATTTGGCAGCTGTTTCTGCTTTGTTTCAGCAGGAAAGTCATCCTCTCTTTCCACTCACTCTGTGTTTTCTAAGTTTTTTAAGGGATTACTCCATACTAATCCACTTTTTCGGGATCGGGCCCCTGCCTGTGACCTTAATGTTTGCATTGCCCAGTTAATGCAACCTCCTTTTGAACCTCTGTTTTCTGCAGAACTGAAGTATCTAACTTGGGAAAACTGTTTTCCTAGTGGCTATCACTTCTGCTAGGCGCATAGGTGAGTTGCAAGCCTTGTCCAGTAGAAAACTGACTTTATTTCTTTCCACAGGGATAAAATTGCTCCTCAGGACTAACAGGAAGTTTTTGCCTAAGGTGGTTTCAGATTTCCATCTTAACCATTCTATCTCCCTTCCAGTAATTTTCTCTGAACAGGCCTCTTCTGCTGAGAGGAGATTGCACAGCCTGGATGTTAAGAGGGCTCTTAGTTACTATATAGAACGTACCAAGCGTCGCAGGTTCAAATCCTTCCAACTTTTCCTCACTTTTGGTGAGGTTGGGAAAGGGAAAACTGCCACTAGTGATCAGTTGCCAGGTGGATTGTCTCTTGTATCCAATTTTGTTATCAGAAACTGGGCAGAGAACCCCTCTATGGCTTGAGGGCTCTTTCTACCAGAGGTACAGCAGCGTCTCTAGCTGCTGCCAGAGACATCCCTATATTGAAGATATGCCAGGCTGCTACTTGAAGCAGTGCACACTTTCACAAGCATTACTCCCTGGATGTCCAGGCTGGGAGATGCTCGGTTTGGCAAGCTGTTCTTCAGAGCCTATTCCTAAGTAGGTTCTGCCCCTCCTCCATGGAGGTACTGCTGTGTAGTCTGCAATTGTCATAATATAGCAAGACTTCATGTTGTTTGAAGAAAAATTACTCACCTTAGTAATGTTGTTTCTTCTAATGGAGTCTTTATATCTAAACCTCCCCCAGCCTGCCCCTCTCAGAACCTCTACTTGGGTAGGGTGTGGGCAACCTAGTGTGGGCACTATTTTATGCCCTTTTTTTAAGCGTTTCACCCTTTTTTGTTGTTTGGGGTGTGGTGTTTTATTATCCTCTTGTTTTATTCTCATTTTGTTAAAATTGTATTAGTAATTCTGGTCCCCTGACTTGAGTATTGGGTGTTGGGACCAGCAATGGGTGTTATTATTTAGGTAGCCAGTTGGCTAGTGTAGGTTACAGCTTCCACACAGACCTTAGTGAGTTTTTGCTCCTAAAGATCTGACAGTTAAGGTTTGAATCTCCACAGACAGAGCTTCTATTTTAGAGCTCGTGCTCAAAGTTCCATTCATGGAATGGAGTTAACTATTTCTCCTCCGGAGCAGTTCTAATGGTGGGACAAACTGCAATTGTCATAATATAGCAAGACTCCATTAGAAGAAACAACATTACTAAGGTGAGTAATTTTTTCTTTTTGTTAGAGGAGCTTATGTTGCCTCCCTTTGAGCCAGCCACAAGTTGCAAGTTATGCTTCCTGGCTTGGACAGCACTATGTTTAGTTTCCATCGCTTCAACTTGGATTTCTGAGCTTCAGACTCTGATGTGTAAAGAGCCCTATTTGATTTTGCACAGGGACAAGGTATCCCTGCATACTGATCCTAAGGTGGTGTCTGAATTTACCCTTAACCCAGGACATCCATCTACCTGTCTATTCCAATTGTGCATACTCTTGCTGTACATAGAGTTCTTCATTTCTGTGTTGACCGTACTTGGTCGTCCAGGAAAACTGACCAGCTATTTGTGTCTCTTGCCCCGAGAACGATAGGGGTGCCGTTGACGAAGCAGACGTTGTCCAAATGGTTGGTCAGCTGTGTAGTGTTTTGCTGCCACAAGTACGATAAACCTTTACCGGGCTTGGTTTAAGGTCATTCCACTAGGGGTGTTGCTACTTCATTTGCATCCCTGCGAAACATGTCAGCAGCAGATCTCTGTGCTGCAGCCACATGGAGTTCTGTCCTTTACGTTCATCAAACAGTACAGTTTGGACATTGCTTCCTTCAGCCTAACTTACCTTACCTTGCTATGTTTTCCTGGTGCTTACCCACCACACTACTACCAATTTATATCTTGCTTGTTGTATACCTTACCATACTATGTAATGACATGGTACCTTATTGCTGTTCCACCCACTTGCATGTGGGCCTGATAATACCCTGTCCCTGTGTTGTCTCCTATGTACTCTGTAACCTCCCGGGTCGCACCTGAAAATAGGCACATGCTGTCTAGTGTGCTAACTTTATTAACAAAAGCAAATAAATAAACTGTTCCCCAGGGACTGCTCTCTTAAGAGCCTCTGTATCTTCTACCCTTCTGACCTGGATTATAGCCTTGTACTGCTTGGGACTCTGTCCTAATGATAATAGACTGCTGCTGCAAGGACTCCGTCTTCAAAGTGATATAACGGTTATGTAAGAACTTACTGTGTCAGTAGATCTTCAAAAAGAGCTCTTGCAGCAGATATGCTTTCCCTTCCTCCTTCTCCTCATTAGTTAAGTCAGTTTATTGGCAGGAAAGAAACTCCATTGAGCAAGCTCATTTACAAGGAGATACTGGGAGACAAGTAATGTGCAATGCACGTACAGTACGCCAAGGCCAAACATAACAGGACTATATGGGGCAATATACATTAACATACAGCCTTCTAAGGACCTCCTCAGTTCCCCATCATTCATGCAGCTGGGTCTCCGGTGGGCAAACTGAGATGGTGCCGGGGTACCGCCCCTTTATACCATGGGTGCCGTCGGGGACGGGACCAACGTCTCTTGGGGGGGGGGGGATCCCTTGCCATAGACTGCAAGCTAGAATTTTCCGGGGGGTCCTAGTGTCTGGCGGCATAGTCCTTATGGTAATAGCCTGCTGCAAGAGCTTTTCTCTAAGATCTACTGTTACAGTAAGTTCTTACATAACTGTACTTTTGGGGGAAACAAAGATGGCCAGCACAAATACTGCTGTCTGACTGGACCGACCAAGTCACCTGCCATGCCTATATACCTCCCCACACACTGGAGGGCAATGAACATTCACTCTATTTTAACCATATTCCTACTTTTTCTAACCAGTTTGTTGCTTGCATGACAATTTGTTTTGGGGAAGGGGTTAAAATAAGACATTGGGCCTTGCTGAGTTAAGACTTCTGTGTGGGCTGGATGTGGGTTTACATTTTCCCCCTTGAATAATTTGCTTTCCTTTTGACAGGAGAAGTTCTTACTGCCAAACTACATGGAAAAACAGGATGACATCAGCCGAGAGATGAGAGGAATTCTTATCGACTGGATGGTGGAAGTCCAGGTGTGAAGTGACCGTTCTTTAAATAAGGACATTCTTTTTGGGTGGACTATGACTGACTGTTATATGGGGACTCTTGTTTTTGGAGTTGCAACAGCTCATTGATGTAGGTTTATGTTATGGCCAAACTGAAAACTAGTTGTTGTGTTTTTTTTTTTTGTAATGTCAATACAAATTTTATTAAAATCAGAGCAGTAGAAGTATTAAGTATAAACAAAACGTCTAAATCCAGGAACAATTATAACAGATGTAACTAATTATACAAAAATTACTGAAAGAATATATTCATGAGCAGTAGGTTCAAAATCAACTTCAGATAACATTAAAGAGTAGATTGCACATCTGATAAAAAGTTAAAATGTAAAGAATAAGAAAATATACAGGCATATAAGAGGCTTGAACATCTAAGTCTGATGAAATACAAATAAGTGAAAGAATACCACCTTGTAGAAAACCTGATGGGACCAGACATTCTGTCACTCTGATAGTTCAGAGGCATCGTGGTTTGGGTCGATTGACGGCTTGTTAATGTGGACTCCTTTTTTATGGCGAAATTAACAGCCCGTTAATGCTGTGGGCTCTTATTTTGGGTGGATGGACAGTCCAATTGAGAGCTTCTTAATGTGGACTTGTCACAGTTTGGGTGTATCGACAGCTTATTAATGTTGGTTTATCATGCTGGGTGAAATGACCACTTGTTAATGTGGATTCATTACAGCTTGGGTGTTGTGGGCTGCTCCTGTTTTGGGCAGATTGACAGGTCGTTAAGGTGAGTTTGAACATGTATTTTGGGTGGATAGACTGCTTGTAGTTATGAGCTCTCAGGTTTTATTCAAACTGACCGTGCTTTAAAGGGACACTGTCCACCCGTTTGCTCGGCTCCCGATCCAGACGTGTGTTCTGTGATGAACATAGCGCAGAGGTGCCAGTAAACTCGTGCATGCACACGTACTACTTTTTGGTCCATATTTAGATAAGGATACCCCTTAAAGGAATACCAGCTCATGAATGTGAGGAAAGTCCTGTAAATGTAAAATTAATGGTCTAATGTGTGTTACAAAATGGCTTTGAAAACCAAAGCCATGACTCCAGACATGTGCATCAGCGTCCACTATGTGAAAGGTGCATTGCTCAGGTTACTATTTTTCTAATATTTCACACACACAAAAGAAGGCAGCATATGACAATTGGGGTCCCAGTATTACATTACTAAAAAGTATGGAGGCTACTGGCACCATAAGAAGGGACTTCTTAAAGAGCATCAGTTTCAGCACTTTCATCAAGCCTCCACTGGTGTTACCTCACTAGGACTCAGTCTTCATCTTGTAATTTTTTTTTAAGTGGCTGTTTTTGAAGGGGAAAGGATCATAATTCTTAACTTGGGGGACCTGGCTGCCCGATCCCTCTCCCTTCCCAGTACCAAGAGAAGCAAGCTCCATCCTGCGTCACCCCCACAGTCAGACATGTTTGTGAGATAGTTGTTTGTAGAGTGCAGGGGTGCGTTACATTGATATGAATGGGGGCAGATTTTAAACATTTTCTTATACTTTAGATGTCCTTGGGGTCTAATCAAAGCCTCTGCTTAACTAAGAGTTCTTCTTAGTTAAGTGGCGGCTTAGATTTGACACCATTGGACCTATAAAACATTTAAAATCTGCCCCATTTGTTTTAATGTAGTGCTCCCTTGCGCTCTACAGACCACTACCTTGCAAAACATTGGTGCATGGGTGCGGAGTTTGCTTCTTTCACTTGGAGGAAGGTGAAGGGATTGGGCGGCTGCCTCCTCAGAGCCAGGAATTACAATCCCTTCCCCATCAAAAATGAATTGGAAAATTTACAGGATATGGATTGTCTGAGCCCTAGTGAGGTAAGGGCATGGGACAGTTTTTTCAAAATGAGCACAATTGTTGCTCTGATGTTTTGGTTGAATTCACAGATCTAACTTCGAGGGGTAGGTAGCTCTTGCAGCAGGTAATACCATTAAGACTAATGCCGCCAGGCATTAGGACCCTACAGAAAACTTGTAGCTAGCAGTCTGTAGCAGGAGACTGCCCCTGACGTCTGCTATGCCTGACATCGGATGTGGTATAAAGGAAGCAGCCCCCCTGTGCTATCCCAGTTCTTTTTCTGCCGTCTACCTGCTTAGTTCGGCTCCACAGACACGTTTCAACGCAGTCGACCGCTTTTCATAAAATTGTATTAATATTGGGTTTTTCAATTATCCTTCGATGTTGGATATCTCCATGCATGTCGTTGCCCTCTCCACCGCGACGCGGGTCCAAGTGTACATGAGGGAAAAATAATTCTGTCCAAAGACTGCCATGCGGCCTGCCTTATCTGTCTAGGCCCCGACCACTGGCCTGCCCGCACTGCCGCAAGTCCAGGAAAGCCAACACCCTGAAAGCCTGTCTCCTGGAACAAAAGGTGAAGGCCATGCAGCGGACTTCGGAGCACAGCTGCTCTTCTCCCGCCAAGGACTTCCCACCCAGAGACAAGTCATCTGAAGGGGAAACACCACCACCAAAAGGAGAAACATAGGGCCAGGTCTGAGTCCAGCCCCAAGTCACCTTCAAAGACACCTTCTTCTTCGACCTCCGGCTGAAGGTCGGGCTCGGACCTAGCTCATGCGACCAAGTCTTCGTGGAAGTCTAAAGCAGCTCCCGCCTCTTCTCAGGGCAAACACAGACTCCACTGCCAATGGGACCCCCTCTTTCAACGACCAGTGCGGCTGGAGAGGAGGTAACCCACCAGGACCCCAAAGGCAAACGCAGGAGGAGGAGGCGTTCTTCCCCTATCCCATCCTCCAGCAGATGCCCGTCCTCAGCAGATGACTGGGATTAAAGTCCCTCCTCACTGGACTCCGATGAAGAGGTATTTGTCCCACCTTCTCCGGGCCCCAGGGACTCCCTGAGGTCCCCCCACCAGATGACCCTTTGTTTCTAGACATTATGCGGCACATCCAGTCCATTTATGAATGGGACACTGAGGAGCTGGACCCAGAGTGCAGACGTCTGGCTAAATTCCTAGGGTCCAAAGAGCTCAAACCCCTGGTTATTCAACGTCTTGTAGAGCCATTTCAGGATGTTACCAGGATAACATGGTGCAAACTTTCATCCACTTCAGCTGTCCTGAAGAAGGCAGACTGACTGTACAAGCCCCCCCAAGGCCAAGCCCCTTTTGGGGGAATACCCTAAAGCCAATTCTTTGGTTCTCACAGTGCCCACGGTCGTAGTAGTCAGCCTAAGCACCTCCGCTCCCTACCACCAGATCCAGAATCCAAAAAAAACTGGGTAGCTGGGGCAGGAAAGATTTTGTTCATCAGAGACTGGATCTAACCATTCACTGAACTTCTTGGTCCATATGGTGACATATCAACAGTCACTTTGGGAGAAAACCATTGAAATGGTCAAGACCCTGCCGGACTCTGACACTAAAGAAGAGATCCTGGTTTAGGCCCAGTCTGGACTGGATGTAGACAAGCATGTTCTTAAGTGCTCATACGATGCTGTGGACATGGCCTCCCAGGCAGCTGCTTATGCCATTTGTCTGAGGAGGCATTCTTGCCTTAGGCTAACAGGATTCCGCCCAGATCTCCAGGATTTCATAGTGGATTCACCCTTTCAAACAACATGAAGTCTTACTGTATTCTGACAAATTGCAGTGAGGTCCAACCTTCGAACTGCCCCGGAGATGAGGGTTAACTTTCAAACAACATGAAGTCTGGCTATATTTTGACACATGCAGTGAGTCCCAACCTTCGAACTGCCCCGGAGATGAAAGAGTTAAACTTTCCATGCCAGGCATGGAATGCTGAGCTCGAGCTCAGTTGAGACTGTCTGTTGTTCTTCAAACTCAAACCGTCAGATTCTTTACTCCGCCTCACTGAACAGTCGCTCCGGAGATTTCTCCTTCTGCTTGGTTCATTTTGTCGGTTAAAGTGCCGTTTTCTCGGTTTTCAGCCGAAATTAAACCGTAACCTGTCGGTTCAGTCTCTGTCTATGGTATTTGTGAGTACTAGATAGGTTATATTTTACTCTATTCTGTGTGGAACTTGTAAGCAGTTCATCGGTTCAGTTTGAACTGATCAAGTTGTTAAAAATCTTAAATTGTACTTTTAAGTGTGGTTACGGTTCTTATTGGTTCTAAAAAAAAAAAAAAAAACGGATTTGACACGCTTTTTTTCCACCCACCTGCGGACACGGTTAGGAACCAATAAGAGGGTCTTGCCTGGCGGATTGCCATAAAAGGGTAAGTTTGGATAGGACTGGCACTATGTCTGAGAAACCCAAAAGAAAAACCGGGCCCACTGGGTTTCAACACTGTAGTGTGTGTGGGGAAGTCTTTGCCAAGGCTGACCCCACACCACCTGTTTGTCTGGGGTTTGACCACCTCAATGCAGACTGCCAGATTGTAAAAATTTTCCTGAAGCTACCCTGGAAAAGAGAGTTGGTAGGCTGAGGAAAGGAGGCCAAAGTCTGCTGAACGGATGGCCAGCCGGTTCGGTTCAACCGAACCAGAGGAATGCCCTCTGACCAGGGTGAGACTTCTTGGCAAAGGAGATCTGACTCTGAAAGTCAGTTCCAGCAAAGGACTAGAAAATCAGCTGGTGTGGAGTCAAAACTTTCCTCTCAACCGCTGAAGAAATAAAAAGCGATCAAAATTGTCCAGATCGCTTTCCCGGTTCCGACGAACCGGCACCATGAGTAGGTGCCTGGTTGGCCGGTTCTGATTCAGAGTATGATTTAGAGGAATATTATGAACCGGAGGAGGAGGAGGAAGAGGAGTATGAGGAGAGTGAATGTGGAGTTGAAAGTCTGGATGTGCCCATTGACCCGGACATCTCACCAGACAGACCTTCAGGAGTGTCTCCTCCTAAGCTTTCTGAGTCCCCTTCTCATTTTATGTTTTATAAAAAAAAGTGGCTGAAACCCTCCAGCTCCCTATGGAGGAAGCTGTGGATGATCAAGAGGAGCCTGACTTTGTAGAAATGATGGATATCCCAGAGTCTAGGAGGCTGTCTGTTCCCTTGCATAAATCTTTTGGGAAGCAGACATTTAAAATTCTAAAAATTCCTAACACTATACCTCATGTGGATAAGAGAATGCACAAGAGGTACAGAGTCAGGCTCTGATACAGAGTTCCTTACACAACAATGCAGCCATGTTGGGGTAGTGCAGGCTGCAGCCTGTGACAAGGTAAATATTCCCTTGTCTTCACACCCCCCAGACAAGGACTCCAGGAGGATTGATGCCATGGCAAAGAAACAGTACATGGCAGCATCCTTGGGACTCTGACAGGCGAATTATATGGCTTATGTGGCTAGATATCAGAAATCCAGTTGGGACACTGTCATAGCTTTAGCAAAACAGGTCCCTGGCCAGCTTGCCAAGGAGCTGGAGCAGGTGTCTGCTGATGGTATTGAGGCATCCAAGGTGCAATTCCATGCTGCAGTGGACTCAAATGATGTGTCATCAAGAGTCATGGCTACATCTGTGGCACTTCGAAGAATGGCTTGGCTCAGATGTACTAGCCTGTCACAGGATACCCAGACTAAGGCCATGGATTTTCCTGTTGTGGGTAATTCTCTGTTTGGGGAGCAGACAGAGAATTACATGAAGAAAATGGATGAGTATAGGACCACCTCTAGGAGTGCACAGGCCAAGTAAAGGCAGGCCACTCATCAAAGGCAGCTTCCCAGGGGCAGGCCTTTTTACCAAGCCCAGGCCTCCTCTTCTGCTTATGCGCAGAGGAGGTTCTTCAGAGGGAGAGGCAGACTGGGTACAAGCAGGCCTGCTTCCACCCCTCAGCCCAAAGCCCCTGCCAAGCAGACACCCTGATGGGGTTGCCAGGGCCGATTCTCAGCTACCTGTAGGGGGCAGGCTGGCTTACTTTGTCCAGGACTGGGAGTTTCTGACATCAGACAAATGGGTCCTGGAAGTAAGCCAGGGACTGGTTCTCAGCTTCAAAAAGTTTCCAAAGATGAGAACCAGATCCTTTCCACCTGCAAATCCATCAGAGGCACTTGCCTTAGAGGCAGAGGTCTCTTCCCTCCTAGCTCTCAGAGCTGTGGAAAGGGTTCCACCCCTACACCAGGGCAAAGGATTGTATTCCAGGTACTTCCTTACCCCAAAAAAGACAGGAGAATGGCAGCCCATCCTGGATCTCAGATACTTAAACAAGCACCTTTTAAAACCAAAATTCAACATGGTGACTCTGGGAATTATTCTACCCTCTCTAAGGCCAGGAGACTGGCTAGTGTCCCTGGACCTCAAGGATGCCTACTTCCATATTCTCATCAGAAGCTCCCATCGAAAGTACCTCAGGTTCGAGCTGCCCTCAGGCCATTACCAGTTCAGAGCAATGCCCTTTGGCCTCACCTCTGCTCCAAGGGTATTCACAAAATGCCTGGCAGTAGTAGTTGCTTCTCTAAGAAGGCAGAAAATTGCCATCTTCCCTTACCTGGACGACTGGCTCATAGTAGGCCAGTCCCCAGACCAAGTCAAGTTACACTTACTGATAACTCGGCAACTGCTCACTTCCTTGGGTTTCCTTTTAAATCTTCCAAAGTCAGTTCTAGAGCCTGTCCAGCTCCTCACCTTCATAGGCACGGAACTAGACACAGAGAAGGCCAGAGCCTTCCTTCCCCTGGACAGGGCAAGGACCCTGGTCTCTCTGGTCTCCTCATTCACCCTGCAGGTGTCTTGACCAGCAAGGCATTTTCCACAGCAGTAGCACAGGGAGCAAGATTTCAGATGAGGGACATTCAGTTCCATTTGAGAGCCTTTTGATCTCAAAGAAAGGGCCCTCTAACCAAACTGATCCCAGTAACTCGAACCCTGATCCAGGCCCTACAGTGGTGGCTGGATCAGAGCAAACTGAGACAAGGAGTTCCCTTTGTCACTCGGTCTCACTCTTTAATCCTTACTACAGATGCCTCCCTCTTGGGGTGGGGGGCTCACATGGGCGACCTCACCATCCAGGGATTGTGGTCCCCTCAGGAATCCCTGCTCCACATCAGTTTGTTGGAACTCAGAGCAGTATTTCTAGCACTTCAAGCTTTTTCCGAATCTGTTCAGAACAAAGTTGTACAGGTCAGAACAGACAACACCACCACAATGTGGTACATCAACAAGCAAGGAGGCACTCTGTCTACGGCCTTGCGCACCGAAGCAATGAAGTTGTGGTCTCTGGCTTACTCCCTGAACACCTCCTCACGGCAGTTCACCTCCCAGGCAAGGACAATGTCCTGGCAGATGCTCTCAGCAGGATTTCCCAGGGCTATCACGAATGGTCACTGGACCCCCTGGTCTTGGAGGTGATATTTTCCAGATGGGGCACCCCACATATAGATCTTTTTGCAGCCCCAGACAATCACCAACTTCCCCTTTTTTTGCTGCAGGTGCCCAGTGTTGGGCTCAGTCCCCCTGGATGCTTTAGTTCTCAATTTGGAAGGGAAGTTTCTCTATGCCCCCCCCCCTTCCCTCTCCTGTTCAAAGTGCTAGTCACATTCGGATCTCAACCCTGCAAGATGATCCTGATTGCTCCAGACTGGGCCAGACAGCCCTGGTATCCACTCCCGCTGTCCTTAGCAGTCAATCTTCCCCTGTGTCTTCCCAGGAATTACAACCTGTTAACCTGTGCTCAGGGGAGGGTCTGGTACCCGAACCTCAAATCTCTCAATCTCAAGGCCTGGCTCTTGAAGAGTTAGTTTGCTGATTCTAGGGACATGGATATGTTGTTCATCCACACTCATTGGCAGTATCCTTGCCGCTTTAAATCTTGCCGGAAGGTCTTCAAGCTTGCTCCTCCCACCCACCCGGGTGGTATAACTCTCGGCTCCGCCCCATGACGCCAGATCTTCCTTACCGCTTGGAAGCTCAGGTTCCTCCTTAACGCTCGTTTGCGACTGGTTCCTATTTCTCCGTTTATGATTTAAAAATAATATTTTGCAAAAGACTTCAGTCTTCGATCCCTCGCGCTGCGATGGACAAATCGACTCCGATTTCGGAGATGCCATGCGGGCAGAAGATGTCTCGGACGGATCCACACCTCGTGTGTCTACTGCTAGGCCTTGAGCACGACCCGCGGGCTTGCGACCTGTGCTCATCTTTCTCGGCCCTCGTCCTCGAAGACCGTGCTGCCCGATTGCAACTGGGCCGTCCAGAGCGTTCCCTCCGGTGAAGTCAAGGAGCCCGGTTGGCGGTGTCGCGGGGCTTCGGCGGATCAGCTCGGCGGATGGTCGCCCTCGAAGAGGGCGTGAACGGCGTGTCTTCCTCGACGCGGCATTTATCCGCTCTCTGGGTTCTTCCTACGGCTTCCTTTAAGGAGCTTTGTCTGTCCCTCTCCACTAAAGGAGAAGGGCCTGCGTCTGCTGGACCTTATTCTCGGTCCAAAAGAGGGACAAGGTGATCCCTCCGTCAACGCTCTTGGGAGCGGGAAAGGTCCCTCTCCCCGGGCCGTCGGCCGTCGGCTTCGGTCGACCGCTCGGCTTCGGCCACTGGCCTCACGGTGTCCCCGTCAGGTCAGTTGACCGAGACTCCCACTGATGAAGTCGAGATTTTTCTCGACCCATTGGACGGGCTGTCGCCTTTAGCAGCCGAGATTCCCCTCTCCCCGGTTCCCCCGGGAGGAGTTGAGGATCCCGTGGGCTCGCCTGTGCCTCCGGTTCCGGAGCCCTCGGATGGACCTTCCAAGCCGAAGGGAGTGCCGGTTCCGGCCGACACCTCCCCGCACCGACCCCGGAAATTCCGGGACTCTCGGTCTCCGGACCTCTTCGCGGTCCAGCCGTTCCCACCGTCATGAGCGGGGTCTCGGTCTCGGCACCATGATAAAAGCGGCGTCGCGCTCGTCCTCGTCCTCCTCCTCGGATGAGGGAAGCCCGGTAAATGCGTCGTGATGCAGCCTTATGTTCTAACAACTCCTCCTGGCGGGGAATAAGCCGACTCCGGCGCCTTCCCACCATTAAGTAACTGTCACGGGCGACCGACACAACCCCTCGACTTGTCCGAGGAGCCTATACCCAGGCCGGTTGTTCGGCCAAAACCAGCTGCTCCACCGATTCCGGTGGAACCTCCGCCTCCACAGCCACCAATTGGGGCTCCGACCAAGGATTCTCGGTCGGCTAAGGGTTTACCCCATCGGCTGTCAGTTACCCTCCTCCCGACCGACCTCGGCAGGTGAAGGGTAGCCAGGCCAGAAGGCAGCTCTTGAGACTCTTCCGAGTCGAAGCAATTCCTCCTTCTTCTCCAGCGACTGGACTTAGGTCTTCAGGAGAATCAGTCAATGGGCGATAGCCCGTCGTCCTTCCTAAGGACTGCTTGGCTCATCTCGGAGTCACTGGGATGAGCTCGAACCATTCCCAAGCAGACAGGTATCCCCTCACGGAGATTCTGGACCGAGGTTCTCCGACGGAGGCCTTTCCGGTGGCCGAGGCCATAGTGGGTCGCACTGGAACTTTGGCAGCGCCCTGCTTCCTGCCCTCGCCTCGGCCAGGATGGCCGAAAGTATCACGGTCCCCACGGTTCCTTGTCCGGTTTTCGGAACACCCTCTGCTGAGGGTTGGTTACCGACAGCGTTTTCGGCGCCCGGCGTGCGCCGAGGGATATGGACAAACCTCCTGACAAGGGTCCAAGAAATTGGACGTATGCCGGGCGAAAAGTCTATATGCGTCCTCTCTAAGCCTTCATCCAGGCCAGTTCGGCCCGTCCCTCATGGCATATTTTTCTCATGCCCTGTTGGGCTCCCTGGATGAGGTCATCCCTCATCTTCCGCCGATCTGCAGACTACGGTTAAGCAGGTGCGGGACCAGAACAGAGCAGTGGCCAAAACAGCAGCTCCAGACTGCTTTTGGATGGAGGGGACTCATGTGCTAGATGGGTGGCGACGCGATGGCTATCGTCGGCGGGCTTGGCTGAGGATATCCACCTTTACTCCGGATGCAGCACAAAGTTGGCGGATGTTCCCTTTTGGGACTGACCTCTTCGACCCTGGGGTGGAAGGTCACCTGCAGAGGATCGAGAAGTCCAATGCTACCTTGGACTCGGTCTCTTCGCTCAGAAGGACAAAGGCCGCAAACCACAGCCTAAGCCCTTTTTGTCCTTCTGTGCCCCCCAGCCTTGACGCCAACAACGTCAGGGACCAGCAGGCTCGACCTTAGCATCCCAAACCCAAACACGGCTTCCTCTAACAGGAGGCAGGGAGAAAGGGCCAGGAGGTCCCTCGGTCCCTCACTCAAAGCCTGCCCAGTGACGGGCTGAGGTGTAGCCCCATCCCGTCACTACCCTGGGTCCCCGTGAGACGGCTCCGCACTTCCGTTCCGCCTGGTCGCTGTTACCACGGACAGGTGGGTCTTGAGAGGTGGTGGGAAGAGGCCTGCCTCTGGAATTGAGCAGGCACCACCTTCAGAGCCGTCGCCCTCGGAAAGCCGAATCCCCAGCCTCACTGGCGGCTCGTCGAGCCGACATCCTCTCTCCTCCAGAAGGAGGTGGTAAGAGAGGTGGTGGACCCTCTTTCAGACCAGGGTTTGTGTCCAGGTACTTCCTGGTTCGAAGCGGACGGGGGCTGGCGCCCATTCTAAACCTACACGACCTAAACAAGTTCCTAAGGTCTCGAACCTTCAGGATGGTCACTCTGGCTCGAATAATACCATCCTTGGAGCAGGGCATGAGTTCTGCTCTCTGGACTTGGAAGGCGTTTTTCACGTCCCTATCCGTCCGTCTCACCAGAGATTCCTTCGCTTCGAGCAGAAGGATCTCTTCGAGAGTTCAAGCCATGCCCTTCGACTTGTCTCAGCTCAGGGTCTTCACCAAATGCATGGCAGTGGTGACAGCATTCCCTGCGCCGAGGGTCGGGTGTACCCTTACCTGGACGACTGGCTGATAGCAGCTCCTCAGGAAGGAGGCGGAGTGGTCAGATCTGGCCTCAGGTCTGCTCTCAACTGGGCCTCCCTTATCAGCAGGCACAAGTGGAACTCGAGACGAAGCAGGTGATTTTATTCATCGGGCGCCTCGACTCTCTTGAGCAAGCGCGGCTCGGCGGACAGGGCCGAGTTCCTTTCCTCCTTTGCCCGATCATTTCTGGTTGGGCAATTAGCCCTGCCGGGACTTCCTGCGCCTCCTGGGTCTCATGGCGGCCTGTACCAGCGTGGTCGTTGGGCCGCTGGAACATCATCCCCTTCAGTGGGGACTGGCCAGCCAGTGGTCTGGCACTGCGATCCTTGGACCAGCTTGTGTAGGTGACACAGGGGATGTGGAATGCTCTCAGTGGTGGACGTTCCAGCATTTGCAGGAGGGCATCCCGTTAATCCGCCCGAGCGACGGTCTCTGTCGACCGATGCCTCTCTGATGGGTTGGGGTGCCCATCTGGGGGTTACCGGCTCATAGCCTCTGGTCCCCTTGAGTCGATGCCACATCAACCTGCTGGAGCTCGGCGTCGCCCTGCTCTCACCGCCTTTGCTCCGTTCCTCGGGTCAAGTGGTCCGAGTCAGGACGGACAATACCACGACCGCCTGCTATCTAAACCGCCGGGGCGGGGCCAGCTCCCATGCTTCTATGCAGGAAGCTCTCCGCATTTGGTCACTCGTGCGCCAGCCTGGAGGCGGATCTCTAGCCATTCCACGTGGCAGGAGCCTCCAACACCCTGGCGATGCCCTGGGCGGATAGGGGCTGCATCCCCAGTGGTCTCCCTGCCGGAGGTAGTACAGCATCTGTTCTCCCTTTGGGGCACACCTCAGGTGGACCTGTTTGCTCCATGGAGAGCGCGAAGCTGAGTCTGTTCCATGCCCGCCCCCTCAGCAGGGGCTCGCTGCAGGGGATGCCTTCTCGAGGCAATGGACCCGGGCCTCTTTCGCTTTCCCCATTTCCCTTGATCCACAGGTGCTTCTCAAGGCGAGGAGGGACAAGGCGCAGGTGATTCTGATAGCCCCAGACTGGCCTCGCCAGTTCTGGTACCAGATCTCCTCAGCCTCAGCTCCAGGCTGCCGCGGCAGCTCCAGCTCGCCCAGACCTGCTTTCAGTCAATCAGGGAAGGTATTCCACCCGGACCTTCAATCCCTACACCTGACGGCCTGGTTCCTGGCGACTAGAGTTCCAGGCCTTGGGTCTTTCGGCGAGGTCCTCAATGTAGTTAGGCGTCCCGTAAGAGTCGACCAGAAAATGCTAGCCTTCAAATGGAAGAGATTTTCCATTTGGTGTCAGAGCAAGGGCTTGGACCCTTCCTCCTGTTCTGTGGCAAGCATTTTGGACTATTTATGGTCCTTTCTAGTCAAGGGCTTGGGTCGGCGACCTAAAGGTGCACCTGGCAGCCATCTCTGCTTGCAGGCGCGGGCGGGAAGCAGTCGGTGGAAGCAGGAGAAGGTGGTCTGGCGCTTTTCAAAGGCCTTGATACATTCCCTCAGTCTGAGAACCTCCACCTCCGTGGGATTTACTGCTGGTACTGGCAAAGCTCATGGGCAACCATTCGAACCAGCACAGGTGTGATCTCTCTCTCACCTGTCGGTGGAAGACCACCTTCTTGGTGGCTATCCGTCAGCCAGAAGGATGGGAGAGCTCCAGGCACTCTGCATCGAGTCTCCTGCATTGGTCTCCCACAGGGACAAGGTTGTCCTGCGCCCCCACCGAAATTCCCTCCGAAGGTGGTGTCTGAACTAAGCTTAACCAGGTGCTGACTCTGCCGGTGTTCTACCCCAGTCACACCTGGGTGGCAGAATGAGGCTCCATACTTTGGACCCTAGAGGGGCGCTCGCTTATTGCCAAGTGCGCCACGGCTGAGGAATTCAGAGGAGGTTCGCCAGCTGTTTGTCACCCTCGCTGAAGCCGCACCTGGCAGACCTGCAGCCAAGCGGGTGATAGGCAGGTGGTCACCTCCTGCATAGATCTCTGCTATAAGTTGGCGGGCGTGGAGCCACCTAGAGGGATAAGAGCTCATTCTACCCGTCATACTGCTGCATCGGTGGCTGCTTCCAGGGATGTCCCTATCCAGGAAATCTGCAGGGTTGCTACCTGGAAGTCAGCACACACCTTTATTACCCATTACCACTTCGACCTTGAGTCACGCCGTTATGCTGGTTTTGGGGCCTCGGTTCTCCAGTCTCTATTCCCTAGAGAAGTAGGGGTGTCGCCTTGCCTCCCTCCTCCCGGAGCTGCTAGGAGTCTGCTAGACAGTGTGGATGGAAACATATCCATGTCCTAGAAATACAGGTTCAAGGGACATGGATACTATTCATCCACTCATTAACTGATATCCTTGCGCTTTAAATCTTGAGGAAGGTCTTCAAGCTTCTCCTCACCACCGGGTGGTATAACTCGGCTCCGCCCCATGGCCTAGATCTTCCTTACCGCTTGGAGCTCAGGTTCCTCCTTAACGCTCTGCGTTTGTGACTAGTTCCTATTTCTCCGTTTGCGGATTTAAAAATAATATTTTGCAAAAGACTTCAGTCTTGATCCCTCGCGGCTGCGATGGATAATAACTCCCAGTTTCGGAGATGCCCATGCGGGTGAAGATGTCTCGGGCGGATCCACACTCACGTGTGCTACTGCTTAGGCCTTGAGCACGACCTGCAGGCTTGCGACCTGTGCTCATCTTTCTCGGCCTCGTCCCCGAGACCGTGCTGCCCGATTGCAACTGGGCCGTCCCGAGCGTTTCCCTCGGTGAAGTCAGGAGGCCGGTTGGCGGTGTCATGCGGGGTGTTCGGCGGATCAGCTCGGCCGGATGGTAAGCCCTCGAAGAGGGGCGGCGCGAGGCGTATCTTCCTCGGCGCGGCATTTATCCCGCTCTCTGGGTTCTTCCTACGGCTTCCTTTAAGGAGCTTTGTCTGTCCCTCCCACTAAAGGGAGAAGGGCCTGCGTCTGCTGGACCTTTTCTCGGTCCAAAGAGGGACAGGTAAGTCCCTCGTCGGCGCTCTTGGGAGGCGGGAAAGGTCCCTCTCCCGGGCCATCGACCGTCGGCCGGTCGACCGCTCGGCCGGCCACTGGCCTCACGGTGTCCCGTCAGGTCAGTTGACCGGACTCCCACTGATGAAGTCGAGATTTTTCTCGACCCATTAGACAGAGCTGTCGCCTTTAGCAGCGAGATTCCCTCTCCCGGTTCCCCAGGAGGAGTTGAGGATCCGATGGGCTCGCCTGTGCCTCCGGTTCCGGAGCCCTCGGATGGACCTTCGAGGCGAAGGAGTGTCTGTTCGGCCGACACCTCCCTGCCCGACCCGGAAATTCCGGGACTCTCGGTCTCGGTCTCGGACCTCTTCAGCGGTCCAGCCCGTTCCCACCGTCATAAGCGGTCTCGGTCTCGTTCTCACGGTAAAGCGGCGTCGCCGCTCGTCCTCGTCCTCCTCCTCCGGATGAGGAGGCTTCGGCGTAAGTCGTCGGCGATGCGAGGACCTTATGTTTTAACAGCTCCTCCTGGCGGGGAATAAGCCGACTCGGCGCGCTTCCCCGACCATTGAAGTAACTGTCACCGGGCGCCGACACAACCCCTCGACTGCCGAGGAGCCTATACACGGCGGTTGTTCGGCAAAACCAACTGCTCCACCGATTGCGGTGGAACCTCCGCCACCAGCCACCAATGGGGCTCCGACCAAGGATTCTCGTCGGCTAAGGGTTTCACCCATCGGCTGTCAGTTACCCTCACTCCCGACCGACCTCGGCAGGTGAAGGGTGGCTCAGGCCAGAGGCAGCTCTTCGAGGACTCTTCCGAGTCCGAAGGCGATTCCTCCTTCTTCTCCAGCGACTGGACTTGGAGTCTTCAGGAGGTCAGCCAATGGGCGATAGCCGTCGTCCTTCCTAGGACTGCTTGGCTCATCTCGGAGTCTACCGGATGGAGCTCGAACCCGTTCCAAGCGGGCGGGTATCCCCTCACGGAGATTCTGGACCGAGGATTCTCCGGCGGAGGCCTTTCCGGTGGCGAGGCCATAGTGGGTCCCAGCACTGGAACTTTGGCAGCCCTGCTTCCTGCCCTGCGCCTCGGCCAGGATGGCCAGGAAGTATCACGGTCCCACCGGTTCCTTGTCCGGTTTTGAACACCCCTCTGCTGAGGGTTGGTTACCGACAGCGTTTTCGGCAGCGCCCGGCAACGCCAGGGATGTGGACAAACCTCCTGACAAGGGTCAAGAAATTGGACTATGTCGAGGCGAAAAGTCTACGCTCGTCCTCTCTCGGCCTTCGTCAGGCCAGTTAGGCCGTCCTCATGGCACATTTTCTCATGCCTGTTGGGCTCCTGGATGAGGTCATCCCTCATCTTCCGCCGATCTGCAGACTACGGTTAAGCAGGTGCGGGACCAGGGCAGGCAGTGGCCAAACAGCAGCTCCAGACTGCTTTGGATGTAGGGGACTCATGTGCCAGATCGGTGGCGGCCGCAGTGGCTATCGTCGGCGGGCCTTGGCTGAGGATATCCACCTTTACTTGGATACCCAGCACAAGTTGGCGGATGTTCCCTTTTGGGACTGACCTCTTGACCCTGGGTGGAAGGTCACCTGCAGAGGATCGAGAAGTCCAATGCCACCTTGGACTCGGTCTCTTCCGCTCAGAAGGACAAAGGCCGCAAACCACAGCCTAAGCCCTTTCGTCCTTCTGGCCTTCGCGGCGCCCAGACAACGTCAGGGCCAGCAGGCTCGGCCTTGGCATCCCAAACCCAAGCCGCCGGCTTCCTCTAACAGGAGGCAGGGAGAAAGGGCCCAGGAGGTCCCTCGGCCGGTCCCTCCTCCAAGCCTGCCCAGTGGCCAGGCTGAGGTGTCGCCCCATCCCGTCACCTTACCCCTAGGTCCCCCTGTGAGGCGGCTCCAGCACTTCCGTTCCGCCTGGTCGCTGTTACCACGGACAGGTGGGTCTTGAGAGTGGTGGGAAGAGGCCTGCCTCTGGAATTCGAGCAGGCACCACCCTTCAGAGCCGTCGCCCTCGGGACTCGGATCCCAGCCTCACTGGCGGCTCGTCGAGCCGACATCACTCTCCTCCTCCAGAAGGAGGTGGTAAGAAGGTGGTGGACCCTCCTTCAGACCCAGGGTTTGTGTCCAGGTACTTCCTGGTTCCGAAACGGACGGGGGGCTGGCGCCCCATTCTCGACCTACACGACCTAAACAAGTTCCTAAGGTCTCGAACCTTCAGGATGGTCACTCTGGCTCAGATAATACCATCCTTGGAATGCGGCGTGTGGTTCTGCTCTCTGGACTTGCAGGACGCGTTTTTTCACGTCCCTATCCGTCCGTCTCACCAGAGATTCCTTCGCTTCCGAGCGGAAGGATCTCTCTTCGAGTTCCAAGCCATGCCCTTCGGCTTGTCTCCAGCTCCCAGGGTCTTCACCAAATGCATGGCAGTGGTGACAGCATTCCTTGCGCCGAGGGGTCGGTGTGCCCTTACCTGGACGACTGGCTGATAGCAGCTCCCTCAGGAAAGGGAGGTGGTCCAGAGATCTGGCCCTCCAGGTCTGCTCTCAACTGGGCCTCCTTGTCAGCGAGGCCAAGTCGGAACTCGAGGCGAAGCAGGTGATTTTATTCATCGGGCGCAGCTCGACTCTCTGAGCCAGAGCGGCTCCCGGCGGACAGGGCGAGGTTCTTTCCTCCTTTGCCCGATCATTTCTGGTTGGGCAATGCGCCTGCCCGGGACTTCCTGCGCCTCCTGGGTCTCATGGCGGCCTGTACCAGCGTGGTCCGTTGGGCCCGCTGGAACATCGTCCCTTCAGTGGGGACTGGCCAGCCAGTGGTCTCGCGCTGCGATCCCTTGGACCAGCTGTGTCGGTGACACAGGGGATGTGGAATGCTCTCCAGTGGTGGACCGTTCCAGATCATTTGCAGGAGGGCATCCCGTTCGTCCGCCCGAGCCGGCGGTCTCTCTGTCGACCGATGCTCTCTGATGGGTTGGGTGCCCATCTGGGGAACACCGGGCTCATGGCCTCTGGTCCCCAGGAGTCCGATGCCACATCAACCTGCTGGAGTTCGAGCGGTCCGCCTAGCTCTCACCGCTTTGCTCCGTTCCTCGGGGTCAGTGGTCCGAGTCCAGGCGGACAATACCACGACCATGTACTATCTAAAACGCCAAGGGACGCGCTCCATGCTCTATGCAAGGAAGCTCTCCCATTTGGTCACTCGTGCGCAGCCTGGAGGCGGATCTCCTAGCCATTCACGTGGCAGGAGCCTCCAACACCCTGGCCGATGCCCTGAGCCGGATAGGGGCTGCATCCCACGTGGTCTCTCCTGCCGGAGGTAGTACAGCATCTGTTCTCCTTTGGGGCACACCTCAGGTGGACCTGTTTGCCTCCATGGAGAGCAGCTGAGTCTGTTCCATGCCCGCCCCCTCAGCAGGGGCTCGCTGCAGGGGATGCCTTCCTGAGGCAATGGACCCGGGCCTCTTTTCGCCTTTCCCCATTTCCTTGATCCACAAGGTGCTTCTCAAGGCGAGGAGGGACAAGGCGCAGGTGATTCTGATAGCCCCAGACTGGCCTCGCCAGTTCTGGTACCAGATCTCCTCAGTCTCAGCTCCAGGACTCGCTGCAGCTTCCAGCTCGCCGGACCTGCTCTCAGTCAATCAGGGAAGGTGTTCCATCCGGACCTTCAATCCCTGCACCTGACGGCCTGGTTCCTGAGCTGCTAGAGTTCCAGGCTTTGGGTCTTTCCGACGAGGTCCTCAATGTAGTTGAGGCGTCCCGTAGAGTCGACCAGAAAATGCTATGCCTTCAAATGGAAAAGGTTTTCCATTTGGTGTCAGAGCAGGCTTGGACCCTTCCTCCTGTTCCTTGGCAAGCATCTTGGACTATTTATGGTCCCTTTCTAGTCAAGGGCTTAGGTCGACGACCCTAAGGGTGCACCTGGCAGCCATCTCTGCTTACCGGGCGCGGGCCGGGAAGCAGTCTGTGGCGCAGGAGAAGGTGGTCTGGCGCTTTTTCAAAGGCCTTGATCACATTTCCCCTCCAGTGCGGGAACCCCCACCTCCGTGGGATCTACTGCTGGTACTGGCAAAGCTCATGGGCAAGCCATTCGAACCTATGCACAGGTGTGCTCTCTCTCACCTGTCGTGGAAGACCGCCTTCTTGGTGGCTATCACGTCAGCCAGAAGGATGGGAGAGCTCCAGGCGCTCCATCGAGTCTCCTTACCTGGTCTTCCACAGGGACAGGTTGTCCTGCGCCCCCACCGAAATTCCTTCCGAAGGTGGTGTCGGAGTTTCACCTTAACCAGGTGTTGACTCTGCCGGTGTTCTACCCCAATCACACCTCGGAGGCGAATATAGGCTCCATACTCTGGATCCTAGAAGGCGCCGCTTATTATAAGGAGCGCACGGGTTGAAATTGGGAGAGGTTCGCCAGCTGTTTGTCACCTACGCTGAAGCCGCATCTGGCAGACCTGCAGCCAGCGGACGATAAGCAGGTGGGTAACCTCCTGCATAGATCTCTGCTATAAGTTAGCGGGCATGGAGCCTCCCAGAGGATAGAGCTCATTCTACCCGCCATGCTGTGCAAGTGTGGCTGCTTCCAGGGGACGTCCCTATCCAGGAAATCTGCAGGGCTGCTACCTGGAAGTCAGCAAACACCTTCATTACCCACTACCACATCGACCTTGAGTCACGCCGGGATGCTGGTTTTGGGGCCTCGGTCTCCAGTCTCTTTCCCAAGTAAGTATATGGGTGTGCGTCTTGCCCTCCTCCCGGAGAACTGCTAGAGTCTGCCAATGAGTGTGGATGAACAACATATCCATGTCCTAGAAATACAGGTTACTCACCTGTAACAGGAGTTCTAGGAATGGTATATATTGTTCATCCACATCCTCCGACCTCCGGCTTGACGCACAACCCTGAGCTTCCAGCGGGCCAGATCTGGCGTCATGGGGGCGGAGCGAGTTATACCACCCGGTGGGTGGGAGGAGCAAGCTTGAAGACCTTCCGGCAAGATTTAAAGCGGCAAGGATACTGCCAATGAGTGTGGATGAACAACATATACCATTCCTAGAACTCCTGTTACAGGTGAGTAACCTGTATTTACTCACCTGTAACAGGAGTTCTAAAATGGTATATATTCATTCATCCTACCAATCGACCTCCCGGCCGGCGGCAACCTGAGCTTCCAGCGGCCAGATCTGGCGTCATGGGGCAAAGCTGAGAGTTTTACCACCCGGGTGGGTGGGAGGAGCCAGCTTGAAGACCTTCCGGCAAGATTTAAAGCGGCAAGGATACCTGCCAGACAGTGTGGATGAACAACATATACCATTCCTAGAACTCCTGTTACAGGTGAGTAACCTGTATTTTTGGGATGTGGGTGGGCAATAGCAGTGTTGGCACTCAGGAGGTGTCCCATCTTTTTATTATCACCCCGTTTTCTTTGGGTGAGTGGGTGTTGTTTATTTCATTTTTTGGGTTTCCTGACTTGAGTATTTGTTTTGGAACCAAAAAATCTGTATTATATTTAGTAGCCAGTTGGTTAGTGTAGGTTTACAGCTTCCTCTCAGGACCCTCGGTGAGTTTGGCTCGTAAAGATCCGACTGTTTGAGTTCAAACAGCAACAGACAGAGCCTCAACTGAGCTCGAGCTCAACGTTTCATGCCTGGCATGGAAAGTTAACTCTCATCTCCGGGGCAGTTCGAAGGTTGGACCTCACTGCAATTTGTCAGAATACAGCAAGACTCCATTAGAAGAAACAACATTACTAAGGTGAGTAATTTTTTCTTCTGGGCCCAGTGTTATTTGGCCAGGAGTTGGAAACACTGGTCAAGGAACTTCAGGAGTCTGGCAAAGCCGTAGTGGATGTACACTGCATCTACAAGACTAAGCCTCAAGGGCCCCACCGTCGTCCCTTTCATAAAGGTCAGGGACAAGGGGGCAGACGACTCCAAGGCAAAAGGGGTCAAGAGGCGTGGTCACCCTTCCCTTCAGGGTGCCCCAGGCCCCAAGCTGCCCAAAGCTCCTAGGGCACAGAAGCCTCAACCTCTCCACAGCCTGATTCGCTGCATCTCCCTCCTCTCTCTCGCGAGATGCAGGGCGAGAAAGTAGGAGGGAGATTCTCCCTTTTCCTTGCCAGCATCCCACCAGGCAATCCCCCCTTCCCCCCCCCCGGTCGGCTGTCCTCCAGCTTATGCCAAGCTTCTGGTAGGCGAAATCCAGCTGCTGCTCGAGAAAAACTCCATCCAGCTGGTGCCTCAGGCCCAAAAGCACACTTGTTTCTACTCCCATTTCTTTCTAGTTCCAAAGAAAACTGGAGACCTTCGCCCCATTCTGGACCTCAGCCAGCTCAATCTCTGTCAAATACCAGAGATTTCGAACGGTAACTCTGGCAAGCTTGTTCCCCCTTATGCTTCAAGGGGACTGGTTACGCTCCCTAGATATGCAGAACGCCTATATGCATATCAAGGTCCTGCATTCCCACAGGAGATTCCTCCGGTTCCAGGATCATGCTAACATACTAAAATGCCAGCAGAATAGGCCTAATGGCCTTTCGTGTCTGCTCGTTTGGTCATCCCCCACCCTGGGTGCTGTCCTTGCTGCCTCCCTCGCCATCTCTGGCTTCTCCCTTCCCAGTTATGGATATTCTTGCTGCATTGGATTTTGCTTCCAGAACCCTTCCCCTGTACCTGTCCCACCCCCTCTTGAACTCCTCCACTGTCTCTGCCTCCACCAGCCCCCTAGGCAGCGCATTCCATGGCTCCACCACCCTCTCAGTGAAGTAGCACCTCCTCCTTTCTCCCCTGAATCTTCCCCCTTCCAGCTTCCGCCCATGCCTTCTAGTGGCCCCCTCCTCATTCCTTCGAAGCATCCTGACTGTTCCTCCCCTATTTACCCTCTTTGTGTACCTGAAGACCTCTATCATGTCCCCCACGGTCCCTTCTCTCTTCCAATGTGTACATATTTAGCTCTTCGAGCTGCTCCTCATAGGTCCTGTCCCCCAAGCCACAAATCATTTTGGGTGCCCTCCTCTAGACCCTCTCCAGGAGTTTAATGTCCCTCTTTAAGTGTGGCCTCCAAAACTGCACGCAGTACTCAAGGTGCGGCCTCACCAAGCAGCTATACAGAGGGAGTATCACTTCCCTCCTTCTGGAGGTGATCCCCTAGCGATGCATCCCAGTATCCTGCTGGCCTTGGCTGCTGCCCTCCTACAAGTCTCAGAGTTGTTTATCTTGACATCCACCACCACCCCAGGTTCCTCTCAGCCATCGAGACTTGTATATTCCCCAAAGGTGTACACTTGGCCCGGTTTCTGGCCCCAGGTGGAGTACCCTGCATTGAACCTCAGCTTCCACTTTCTAGACCATCTACCCTTGAGCAAAGGAGGGAAAGAGGTGATATGATCAAAACATTCAAACACCTTAAGGGCATTAACAAGGTGAAAGTCTAACATGTTTAAATATAAGAAATAGCAGGACATGAGGACACAGCATGAGATGAGAGGGAGGCGAATTAAGGGGGAATGTGAGGAAATTCTTTTTCACAGAAAGAGTGGTGGATGCATGGAATGGCCTACCTCAGGAAATGGTGGCTATGAATACAGTGCAGGGCTTTAAACAGGCATGGGATAGGCATAAACTAGCAATACAGATGAGTATGAATAGATAGGCCACTGGAAGAGCAAAGGCCAATGGCACACTTATAAGGTTGAAAAAGAAATGGGCAGACTGGATGGGCTTTGCGGTCCTTATCTGCTGTCAACCTCTCTGTTTCTATGAGGAGCGTGGGGGCGAGTGCCCATTGCAGTGAATGGGGCTATGTTCTAAAGTTTAAATTTCATAGTTTAGATGGCAAGTCGGAATAAGTCATGGCTACCACTTAACAGGTCCTTTTTAGTTAAGTGGTAGCCATAACATATTGTGACGTGCCATCTAAACTATGAAATTTAAACTTATAGGGACATGGATATGTTGTTCATCCGCAGGTTCCTTGCCGCTTTAAATCTTGCCGGAAGGTCTTCAAGCTGGCTCCTCCCACCCACCCAGGTGGTAAAACTCTCGGCTCCACCCCATGACGCCAGATCTTCCTTACCGCTTGGAAGCTCAGGTTCCCTCCTTAACGCTCTGCATGATAAACTGGATCCTAACTTTTCGGTTCGTCCAAAACTCGTTTTAAAATTTTCAAGAATTCGGTCTTCCTTTTCCCTCGCGGCTGCGATGGACAAATCGACTCCCGGTTTTCGGTGGTGCCCTTGTGGGCAGATGATGTCCAGGATGGATCTGCACTCCACGTGCGTCTACTGCCTCGGCGTAGAACACGACCCGCAGGCATGTGAGTCATGCTGTTCGTTCTCGGCCAACGTCTTGGAGGACCGCGCTGCCCAGTTGAAGCTTGGGCGCCCGGAGAAGCGCTATCCGCTGGTAAAGTCAAAGAGGCCCGTTGGGCGGTTACATGATGGCTGGCTCGGCTGAGCAAGCTTGAGCAGATGATCACCCTCATGAGGCGGCGGCTCCAGGCCATTATCGTCCCTGTCACGCATATTTATCCCGCTCTCTTTGGGTACCTGGTATTCTGCTTCTTTCAAAGAGCTTTGCCAATCCCTTTCCACGAAGGGAGAGGGGCCATCGGGACATTCCTTTTGGTCCAAAAAGGATTCCAAGGGTGTCCCATCGTCAGCGTTTGTGGGAGCGGGAGAGGTCCCCTTCCCCAGACAGCCAACCGTCTACTTCGGTCGAGGTTGCGGCTAAGGCCGCCGGCTTCACAGCGTTCCTGTCAGGTCAGCCGGCTGAGACACCCGTCAACGTGGTCGAGATTTTTCTCGACCCGTCGGACGGATTGTCGACTGGTGAAGCCGACAACCCTTTTTCGACGGTTCCCCCGGTGGAGTCCGAGGATCTGCCTGCGCCCTTGGTGCAGCAGTCCCCAGTTAAGGTGTCCGAGCCGAGGGAAGAGCGGGTGTCCCCCGCTCCTTCCCAGGCCCGTCCTCGGACACGCCGAGGATCTCGGTCTCAGACCTCTTCTCAGTCTTGCCGATCCCGCCGACATCGGCGGTCTTGGCACCGAGGTAAGCGGCGACGCCGCTTGTCCTCGTCTTCCTCCTCGGAAGAGCAGAGGCTTCGGCGCAAATTGCGTCGACGCTGTGAGGAACTGATGTGGCAGCAGTTACTTTTGTCCAGGAGCAAGTCGACACAGACGCCTTCCCCGACCATCAAGTGGCTGTGACGCGAACGGCCAAAACAACCTCTCGCTGCAGTAGAGATGCCCAAGCCTGGGCCAATTGTTCGGCTGAAACCTGCTGCCCCACTGATTGTGGTGGAACCTCCACCTCCACAACCGAAATCAGGGGCGCCGATCAAGGATTCTCGGTCGGGACAAGGCTTGTCCCACAGGTTGTCGGTCACCCTCATTCCCAACAGTCATCGGCAGGTGGAGGGTGGCTCAGGCCCTAGGCAGCTCTTCGGACTCCTCTGAGTCCAACTCTTCTCTGTTCTCCAGGCTGGTTGACCTGAAGTCCTCAGGGGCTAGTCACTGGACGAAAGCCCATCGTCCTTTATGGGTCTGCTTCGGCTCATCTCGGAGTCCACCGGGATGCAGCTCGAGCCCGTATCCAAACGGGCCAAGTATCTCCTGATGGAGATACTGGACCGTGGGGATTCTCCCACAGAGGCCTTATTGGTGGCTGAGGCCATTGTCGGCCCAGCCTTGGAGCTTTGGCAGCAGCCTGCTTCCTGTCCTGCACCCTCGGCCAGGATGGCCAGGAAGTATGCGGTCCCTACCAGCTTTTAGCCCAGGTTTTTGGAACACCCCTCTGCCGAGGGGTTGGTCACCGACAGCGTTTTCCGGTGTTCCGGGAACGCTCGGTACATGCACAAGCCCCCCCGACTAGGAGTCCAAAAAGCAGGACTATGCCGGGCGCAAGGTGTATGCTTCGTCCTCCCTTGGCCTTCGCCAGGCCAGCTCTGCCGTACTGATTGCACACTTCTCCCATGCCCTCATGGGCTCCCTGGATGAGGTGCTCCCTCATCTCCTGGCTGACCTGCAGACCATGGTCCGGCAGGTTCGGGACCAGGGTAGGGCGGTGGCGAAGCAGCAGATCCAAACAGCTCTGGACATAGGGGACTCCTTTGCCAGATTGGTTGCGGCCGTGGTGGCCATGCGCCGTGGAGCTTGGCTGAGAATATCCACCTTCATGGCGGATACCCAGCACAAGTTGGCGGACGTCCCCTTTTTGGGGACCGACCTCTTCGGCCCTGGAGTGGAAGGTCACCTCCAGTCAATCGAAAAGTCCAGTGCCACTCTGGACTCTGTCACCTCAACCCAGAAGGACAAAGGCTGCCGACAGCAGCAGCACAAGCCCTTTCGTCCTTCTGCGCCTGCGGTACACTCGGCCCAACAGCACCAGCATCAGGGCCAGCAGGCTCGCGCATGGCATCCGAAAACCAAGCCCGTGGCTTCCTCCAACAGAAAGGAAGGAGGTAAAGGCCCAGGAGGTCCCTTGGCCGGTCCCTCCTCCAAGCCTGCCCAGTGACGGGTTGAGGGGTGTCGCCCCCAGCCTCGTCACTCCCCCTTGGGTTCCCCCCATGGGGGGACTGCTCCGCCACTTCCTTTCCGCCTGGTCCGCTATCACCACAGACCGCTGAGTGTTGGAGGTGGTAGGGAAGGGCCTGCCTCTGGAGTTCGAGCAGGCTCCACCCTTTCGAGCAGTCACCCAGCAGTGGGCCACGGGGTCCGCAGCCTCGCTGTCGGCCCGCCGAGCCGATATTGCCCTGCTCCTTGAAAATGAGGTGATCAGGAAGGTGGCGGATCCTCCTCCAGACCTGGGGTGTGTCCAGATATTTCCTGGTCCCAAAACGGACGGGGGGCTGGCACCCCATTCTCGACCTGCACGACCTGAACAGGTTCCTAAGGTCTCGGACCTTCAGGATGGTCACTCTGGCTCAGATTATCCCATCCTTGGAACGAGGCGTGTGCTTCTTTTCCCTGGACCTCCAGGACGCGTTCTTTCACGTCCCGATCCGTCCATCTCATCAGAGATTCCTCCGCTTCAGAGTGGAGGTATCCCTTTACGAGTTCCGGGCCATGTCCTTCGGCCTCTCCCTAGCTCCCAGGGTCTTCACCAAATGCATGGCAGTGGTGACAGCATTTCTCGGGCGCCGAAGGGTCTTGGTGTATCCCTACCTGGATGACTGGCTGATTGCAGCCCCTTCCAGAGCGGAGTTGAAGCGGTCCAGAGACCTGGCCCTCCAAGTTTGCTCTCAGATTGGTCTCCTCATCAACGAGGCCAAGTCAGAACTCGTGCCGAATCAGGTGATGCATTTCATCAGGGCAGAGCTCGACTCTCTTTATGCCAGAGCACGGCTGCTGGCGGACAGGGCCGAGGTTCTTTCCTCCTTTGCCCAATCATTTCAGGTTGGGCAATCGCGCCCTACCTGGGACTTCCTGCACCTCCTGGGCCTCATGGCAGCCTGCACCAGCGTGGTCCGTTGGGCTCCCACCCCCCCCCGGTACATGCGTCCCCTTCAATGGGGACTGGCCAGCCAGTGGTCAGCGCTTTGATCTGTTTGATCAGCTAGTGACAGTGACCCAGGGGATGTGGAACACGCTCCAGTGGTGGACCGTTCTGGCACATCTGCAGGAGGGCATCCCATTTGTCCGCCCCAAGCCGACGGTTTCTCTATCGACCGATGCGCCTCTGATGGGTTGGCGTGCCCATCTGGGGGAGCACAGAGCGCACGGCCTCTGGTCCCCTCGGGAGTCCCGATGCCACATCAACCTGCTGGAGCTTCGAGCGGTTCATCCAGCCCTCACCACCTTTGCTCCGTTTCTACGGGGTCAAGTGGTTCAGGTCCAGACGGACAATACCACGACCATGTACTACCTAAACTGCCAGGGCGGGATGCGCTCCATGCCTCTGTGCAGGGAAGCTCTCCGCATTTGGTGTCTCGTGCGCAGCCTGGAGGCGTATCTCCTCGCCATTCACGTGGCAGGAGCCTCCAACACCCTGGCCGATGCCCTAAGCCAGATAGGGGCTGCGTCTCAGGAGTGGTCTCTCCTGCCGGAGGTAGTACAAGATCTCTTCTCCTACTGGGGCACGCCTCAGGCAGACCTGTTTGCCTCCAGGGAGAATGAGAAGCTGAGACTGTTTCATGCCCGCCCCCCTCAGCAGGGCTCGCTGATGGGGGATGCCTTCTCGAGGCCGTGGACACCGGGCCTCTTGTACGCCTTTCCCCTATTTCCCTTGAACCACAAGGTACTTCTCAAGGCGAGGAGGGACAAGGCGCAGGTGATTCTGGTAGCCCCAGACTGGCCCCGTCATTTCTGGTATCCAGATCTCCTCAGTCTCTGCTCCAGGCTCCCGAGGCAGCTTCCAGCCTGCCCGGACCTGATATCAGTCAATCAGGATAAGGTATTCCATCCAGACCTTCAATCCCTGCACCTAACGGCCTGGTTCTTGAGCGGCTAGAGTGCCAGGCCTTGGGTCTTTCTGACGAGGTCCTCAACGTTGTTGAGGCGTCCCGTAAGGAGTCGACCAGAAAATGCTACTCCTTCAAATGGAAGAGATTCTCCATTTGGTGTCAGAGCAAGGGCCTGGACCCTTCCTCCTGTTCCTTGGCAAGCATTCTGGACTACCTATGGTCCCTTTCTCAGCTGGGGCTTGGCTGACAACCCTTAAGCTGCCTTGCAGCAATCTGTGCTAACCCGGCTAGGGCCGGGAAGCAGTTGGTGGCGCAGGAGAAGGTGGTCCGGCGCTTTTTCAAAGGCCTTGATCACATATCCCCTCTGTTGCGAGAACCTCTACCTCCATGGGATCTACTGCTGGTATTGGCTAAGCTGATGGGCAAGCCATTCGAACCAATGCACAGGTGTGATATTTCCCACCTGTCGTGGAAGACCGCCTTCTTGGTGGCTATCACGTCAGCCAGAAGGATTGGAGAGCTCCAGGTGCTTTCCATAGAGTCGTCTTACCTGGTCTTCCATAGGGACAAGGTTGTCCTGCGCCTCCACCCGAAGTTCCTTCCGAAGGTGGTGTCGGAGTTTCACCTTAACCAGGTGTTGACTGTGTCGGTGTTCTACCCCAGTCGCAGCTCAGAGGCCAAATATAGGCTCCATACTTTGGACCCTAGACAAGTGCTCGCTTATTATAAAGAGTGGACGGCTGAAGTTCGGGGAGAGGTTCGCCAGCTGTTTGTCACCTACGCTGAAGCTACATCTGGCAGACCTGCAGTCAAGCAGACTGGTCACCTCCTGCATAGAGCTCTGCTATAGGTTGGCGGGTATGGAGCCTCCCAGAGGGATAAGAGCTCATTCTACCCGCCATACCGCTGCTTCGGTAGCTGCTTCCAGGGATGTCCCTATCCAGGATATCTGCAGGGCTGCTACCTGGAAGTTGGCACATACCTTTATTACCCATTTCCACATCGACCTTGAGTCACGCCGGGATGCTGGTTTTGGAGCCTCGGTTCTCCAGTCTCTATTTCCCAAGTAAGTATCAGGGGTGTGCGCCTTGCCTCCCTCCTCCCAGAGAACTGCTAGGAGTCTCCCAATAAGTGTGGATTGAACAACATATCCATGTCCCTAGAAGTACAGGTTACTCACCTGTAACAGGAGTTCTAGGAATGGTATATGTTGTTCATCCTCACGACCCACCCACCTTCGACGCACAACCTGCCTTACAGTGGGCTAGATCTGGCATCATGGGGCAGAGCCGAGAGTTTTACCACCCGGGTGGGTGGGAGTAGCCAGCTTGAAGACCTTCCGGCAAGATTTAAAGCGGCAGGGAACCTGCCAATAAGTGTGGTTGAACAACATATACCATTCCTAGAACTCTTGTTACAGGTGAGTAACCTGTATTTTCATGCTGCTGTGGACTCCAATGATGTTTCAAGAGTCATGGATACATCTGTGGCCCTTCGGAGGATGGCTTGGCTCAGATATACTAGCCTCTTCAAACAACATGAAGTCTTGCTTTATTCTGACATATTGCAGTGATGTCCAACCTTTGAACGGCCCCGGAGATGAGTTAACTTTCCATGCCAGGCATGGAACGCTGAGCTCGATCTCGGTTGAGACTCTGTCTGTTGCTGTTTGAACTCAAACCGTTAGATTCTTTACTCTGCCTCACTGAACAGTCGCTCCGGAGATTTCTCCTTTGCTCAGTTCAAGTTTGTCGGTTAAAGTGCCATTTTTCTCGGTTTTCGACCGAATTTAATCCGTTAACCTGTCTGTTCAGTCTCTGTCTGTGGTATCGTGAGTACTAGATAGGTTTATTTTCTTGTTCTTCTGTGTGGAACTTGTAAGCGTGGGTCGGTTTGGTTTGAACCGATCAGGTTGTTCAAAAAGTTTATTCTGCTTTTAGAGTGTATTGATCTGTCCTTATCGGTTCCAAAAAAACAATTTCATTATGGTTTTCCATACCCATAACACGGTCAGGAACCGATAAGGTGTCTTACCTGGCGGATTGCCAAAAAGGTAAGTTTTGTTAGGACTGAGCCATGTCTGAGAAACCCAAAAGAAAAACCGGGCCCACTGGGTTTCAACACTGTAGTGTGTGTGTGTGGGGAAGCCTTTGCTAAGGCTGATCCCCACACCACCTGTGTTTGTCTGGGGTTTGACCACCTCGATTCAGACTGCCAGATTTGCAAGAATGTTCCTGCAGCTACCCTGGAAAAAAGAGTTTGTAGGCTCAGGGAAAGGGAAGCCAAGAAGTCCGCTGACCCGGATAGCCAGCCCGGTTTGGTTCCAACCGAACCAGGAGGAGTGCCCTCTGACCTGGGCAAAACTTCTTTGGGCAAAAGAAGAACAGACTCCGAGGAGTCTGTTCCAGTTAAAAGAAAAAGAAGGGATAAATCAGCCGGTGCGGATCCACAAATTCTTTCTCCGACTGCTGATGAAATAGCCAAAGCGATAAGGATTGTTCAGTTGCTAACCCCGGTTCCGACCGAACCAGCACCATCAGGAAGGGGCTCCATTCGGTCGGTTGCCCCGGTTCCAGATTATAATTTAGAAGATTTTTATGAACCTGAGGAGGAGGGAGTGTATGAAGATAGTGATGGTGATTACGAAAGTCTGGATGTGCCTATTGACCTGGACATCTCCCCAGACAGACCTTCAGGGGTTTCTCTTCCTAGGCTTTCTGAGTCCCCTTCCCATTTTATGTTCTACAAAAAAGTGGCTGAAACTCTTCAGCTTCCTATGGAAGAAGCTGTGGACGACCAGGAGGAGTCTGGCTATGTTTTGAAATGATGGATATCCCGGAGTCCAGGAGGCTGTCTATTCCCCTTCACAAGTCCTTTGGGAAACAGACAATAAAAGTTTTAAAGACTCCTAATTCAAACAACATGAAGTCTTGCTATATTCTGACATATGCAGTGAGTCCCAACCTTCGAACTTCTCCGGAGGTGAAAGAGTTAACTTTCCATGCCAGGCATGGAACGCTGAGCTCGAGCTCGGTTGAAACTCTGTCTGTTGTTCTTCAAACTCAAACTGTCAGATTCTTTACTCCGCCTCACTGAACAGTTGCTCCGGAGATTTCTCCTTCTGCTCGGTTCATTTTGTCGGTTAAAGTATTGTTTTTCTCAGTTTTCAACCGAATTTAAACCGCAACCGGTCAGTTCAGACTCTCTCTGGTATTTGAGAGTACTAGATAGGTTTTACATTAATCCTCTTCTGTGTGGAACTTGTAAACGGTTTATCGGTTCGGTCTGAACCGATCAGGTTGTTTAAAATATCTTAATCTGTGATTTAGAGTGTGGTTACCGGTTCTTATCGGTTCTAAAAAAAAACGGATTTTATTATGGGTTTTTCCACGACCCGTGACACGGTTGGGAACCGATAAGAGAGTCTTACCTAGCGGATTGCCATAAATGGGCAAGTTTGGTTAGGACTGGCACTATGTCTAAGAAACCCAAAAGAAAAACCGGGCCCACTGGCTTTCAACACTGTAGTGTGTGTGGGGAAGTCTTTGCCAAGGCTGACTCCCACACCACCTGTGTTTGTCTGGGGTTTGACCACCTCAATGCAGACTGCCAGATTTGTACAAATTTTCCTGCAGCTACCCTGGAAAGAGAGTTGGTAGGCTCAGGAAAGGAGGCCAAAAGTCTGCTGGAACTGATGGCCAGCCCGTTCGGTTCCAACCGAACCAGAGGTTTGCCTCTGACCAGGGCGAGACTTCTTCGGGCAAAGGAGATCCGACTCTGAGGAGTCAGTTCCAGCAAAAGGACTAGGAAATTGGCTGGTGTAGAACTAAAACCTCTCCAACCCGCTGAAGAAACAGCCAAAGCGACAAATTGTCCAATCGCTTTCCCTGGTCTCCTAATGTAATCCACCATCAGGTAAGCGCCCGTTTGGCTGGGTTCCATCGGGTTCAAGAGTTTGATTTAGAGGAATATTATGAACTGGAGGAGGGGGAAGAGGAGTATGAGAGTGAATTTGGATTTGAAAGTCTGGATGTGCCCATTGACCCGGACATCTCCCCAGACAGACCTTCAGGAGTGTCTCCCCCTAGGCTTTCTGAGTCCCCTTCACATTTTATGTTTTATAAAAAAGTGGCTGAAACCCTCCAGCTCCCTATGGAGGAAGCTGTGGATGATCAAGAGGAGTCTGACTATGTGGAAATGATGGATATCCCAGAATCTAGAGACTGTCTATTCCCTTGCATAAACTTTTGGGAAACAGACATTTAAAATTCTAAAACTCCTCACACTATACCTCCTGTGGATAAGAGAATGGACAGAGGTACATATTGTCAGGCTCTACACTGAGTTCCTTACAGCAACAATGCAGCCATGTTGGGTAGTGCAGGCTGCAGCCTGTGAAAAGGCAAATATTCCTTGGCTTCACATCCCTGGACAAGGACTCTAGGAGGATTGATGCCATGGCAAAGAAACAGTACATGGCAGGATCCTTGGGACTCAAACAGGCAAATTATATGGCTTATGTTGCTAAATATCAGAAATCCAGATGGGATACTGTTATGGCTCTAGCAAAACGGGTCCCTGGCCAGCTTGCCAGGGAGTTGGAGCAGGTGGCTGCTGATGGTATTGAGGCATCCAAGGTGCAATTCCATGCTGCAGTGGACTCAAATGATGTCATCAAGAGTCATGGCTACATCTGTGGCACTTTGCAGAATGGCTTGGCTCAGATGTACTAGCCTGTCACAGGATACCCAGACTAAGGCCATGGATTTTCCTGTTGTGGGTAATTCCCTGTTTGAGGAGCAGACAGAGAATTACATGAAGAAAATGGATGAGTATAGGACCACCTATAGGAGTGCACAGGCCAAGGAAAGGCAGGCCACTCCTCAAAGGCAGCTTCCCAGGGGCAGGGGCAGGCCTTTTCATAGGCCTTTACTGCTTCCAGGCCTCTTCTGCTTATGCCCAGAGGGGGTCTTTAGAGGGAGAGGCAGACGGGCACAAGCAGGTCTGCTTCCACCCTCAGCCCAAAGCCCTGCCAAGCAGGCACCCTGATGGGGCTGCCAGGGCCGATTCTCCACTAACTGTGGCAGGCTGGCTTACTTTGTCCAGGACTGGGAGTCTCTGACATCAGACAAATGGGTCCTGGAAGTAGTAAGCCAGGGACTGGTTCTCAGTCAAAATTTTCCAAAGATGAGAACCAGATCCTTTCCACCTGCAAATCCACCAGAGGCACTTGCCCTAGAGGCAGAGGTCTCTTCCTCCTGGCTCTCAGAGCTGTGGAAAGGGTTCCACCCCTACACCAGGGCAAAGGTTTATACTCCAGGTACTTCTTACCCCTAAAAGACGGGAGAATGGCAGCCCATCCTGGATCTCAGATACTTAAACAAGCACCTTTAAAAACCAAAATTCAAAATGGTAACTTGGGAATTATTCTTCCTCTCTAAGGCCAGGGACTGGCTAGCCCTGGACCTCAAGGATGCCTACTTCCATATTCTCATCAGAAGCTCCCATCGAAAGTACCTCAGGTTCGAGCTGCCCTCAGGCCATTACCAGTTCAGAGCAATGTCCTTTGGCCTCACCTTGCTCCAAGGGTATTCACAAATGCCTGTAGTAGTAGTTGTTTCTCTAAGAAGGCAAAATTTGCCATCTTCCTTACCTGGATCTACTGGGCTCACAGTAGGTCAGTCCCCAGACCAGGCTGTTACACTCTACAGATAACTCAAGCAACTGCTCACCTCTCTAGGTTTTCTCTGAATCTTCAAAGTCAGTTCTAGAGCCTGTCCAGCTCCTCACCTTCATAGGCGCAGAGCTGAACACAGAGAAAGCCAGAGCCTTCCTTCCTTTGGACAGGACAAGGACCCTGGTCTCTCTGGCCTCCTCATTCACCCTGCAGGTGTCTCGACCAGCAAGGCATTTTCTACAGCTCCTGGGGCACATGGCTGCTTCTACAACAGTGGTGCAGGGAGCAAGATTTCAGATGAGGGACATTCAGTTCCATTTGAGAGCCTTTTGGTCTCAAAGGAAAGACCCTGTACCAAATCGATCCCAGGACCAAGCCTGATCCAGGTCTCACAGTGGTGGTAGGGATCAGAGCAATCTGAGACAAGGCCCTTTGTCACTCAGTCTTATCCCTTAATCCTTACTACAGATGCATCCTCTTGGGTGGGAGCTCACATGGGGACCCCACTACCCAGCGGTTGTGGTCCCCCAGAATCTCTCTGCTCCACATCAATCTGTTGGAACTCAGAGCAGTTTTCTAGCACTTCAAGCTTTTTCCAAATCTGATCAGAGCAAAGTTGTACAGGTCAGAACAGACAACACCACCACAATGTGGTACACCAACAGCAAGGTACTCGTCTGTAGCCTTGTGCAATCAAGCAATGATTGTGGTCTCTGGCTCTACTCCTGAGCACCTCCCTTATGGCAGTTCACCTCCCAGGCAAGGACAATGTCCTGGCAGATGCTCTCAGTAGGATTTCCTAGGGCCATCACGAATGGTCACTGGACCCCCTGGTCTTGGAGGTGATATTTTCCAGATGGGGCACCCCACATATAGATCTTTTTGCAGCCCTGTAATCACCAATCTCCCTTTTTTGCTGCAGGCCCCAGTGTTGGGCCTCAGTCCTCTGATGCCTTAGTTCTCAATTGGGAAGGAAGTTCTCTATACTTTCCCTTCCTCTCCTGTTCAAAGTGCTAGTCAAAATCAGATCTCAACCCTGCAAGATGATCCTGATTGCTCCAGATTGGCCCAGACAACCCTGGTATCCACTCCTACTGTCCTTAGCAGTCCATCTTCCCCCGCATCTTCCCTGGAATCACAACCTGTTAACCTGTGCTCAGGGGAGGGTTTGGTACCCGAACCTCAAATCTCTCAATCTCAAGGCCTGGCTCTTGAAGAGTTAGAATTTGCTGATTTACACCTCTCCCAAGGTATAACGGATATCCTGAAGGCTTCTAGAAAAGCTTCCACCAGGTCTACTTATAATTCCAAATGGAAGAGGTTTTCCATATGGTGCTCTGGAAAGCATATTTCCCCAGAATCTGCTGATTTACCCACAGTCCTGGATTATATGGTCCACTTAATACCTTAGCTGAGACCAGCTACCCTAAAAGTGCATCTGCCAGCTGGTCTGCTTTTATTTCAGCAGGTAAGTTCTCTTCAGCTCACCCTGTATTCTCCAAGTTTTTCAAGGGATTGTTATTACCAACCCTCCATTCAGGGACCCTGCCCTCGCTTGGATCTTAATGTTTGCATTGCCTGGGCTTATGCAACCCCTTTGAGCCTTTGTCTTCTGCAGAGCTTAAGTACTTGACTTGGAAGACTGTGTTTCTGAGTAGCCATCACTTCTGCCAGACGACAAGTGAATTTACAAGCTTTGTCAGTGGAGCCTGATTTATCTCCTTCATAGAGATAAGGTGGTCCTCAGACTAACAGGAAGTTCTTGCCTAAGGTGGTTTCAGATTTCCACCTTAATCTATATCTGTTCCAGTGTACTTCACTGACCATTCCTCCTCTGGCGAGAGGAGGCTGCACAGCTTAGATGTGAAGAGAGCCCTTAGTTCTAGGGACATGGATATGTTGTTCATCCACACTTATTGGCAGGTTCCTGCCGCTTAAATCTTGCCGGAAGGTCTTCTGTTAGCTCCTCCCACCCACCTTGTGGTAAAAACTCTCGGCTCGCTTCCCCATGACGCCAGAGATCTTCCTTACCGCTTGAAGCTCCTGTCCCCTCCTTAACGCTCATGGACTAAGTTTTGGGCCTAAAATCCTCTCGGTTTAAAAAAAAAAAAAATTTTATAACTCTTACCTTCTCGGTCTCTCCTTCATGGCCATGGCGGACAAATCGATTCCGGATTTCGGAGATGTCCCTGTGGGCAGAAGATGTCTCTGACTTGGACCCAGACTCCACGTAGATTTATTGCCTTGGCCAGGAGACCACCCGCAGGCTTTGCGACCTGTTCCTCCTTCTCTGTCTACGCCCCGAGGGATCAAGCAATGTCTGCTTACATCTGGGGCGTCCTTAAGAAGATTTCCTCCGGTCAAATCCAAAGAGGTCGATTGGGCGGTTTCCTCACAAGGTGTGGATCCACCCATCAACTAGAGAGTTTGTCCGCCTTTAAGAGCCGGGCGGCCCAGGCCGCTTCTTCTGCGGCCTCGCGCTCTCTATCGCCGGGACCTCATATTCAGCTTCCTTTAAGGAGGTGCTTTTGCTTGACCTCCAACAAAAAAGGCGGTGGTCCTACTCTAGAGTCCGCTTCTACCGCCGAAGAAGTCTAAGGGTAAGTCTCATGCACGACGCTCTTGGGAGCGGAAAGATCCTCTCTCCCTTGTTCGACAATCGACTTCGGTCGACTTTCGGCTTCTGCCACTGGCTCTCACGCGCTGCCCCATCAGGCCAGGTGACTGAGACTCCTCACGACGTGGTCGAGATTTTCTCATCTCGCTAGATCGGGTTGTCGGCTGAGAAGCCAGAACCTCCTCCTGGTTCCCCCGGTGAGGACTGAGGATATCGCTGGCTCATCCGTACCTGTGACTCAGGAGCCGCCTGTTATGTCGACCGAACCGAGGGATTGCCGATCCGGCTCCCTCACGCCCACCGACCTCGGCCTAGCCGAGACTCTCGGTCTCGGACATCTTCATGGTCCAGCCGCCTCCCATCGACATAGACTGTCTCGGCATCATGCAGCGCGCCGCCGCCTTCCTCTTTTCTCTTCTTCCTCTCGGACGAGGAGGGAGGCTTCGCGTGTTGCCCTCAAAATACGAGGACCCCAAGGGCAACAAATTCTTCTGGCCAATAAGCTGCCCAGGCCTCTTCCCTGCCATTAAGGGTTTTCACACTGACCAGGTAGTACACGAGGAGCCTGTTCCCAGGCCAGTTGTCCGGACTCATTCCCAGCTGCCCCACCAATTGTGGTGGAACTGCTCCACCTCAGCCGACAGCTGGGGCACCATTTAAAGAGTCGCGTTGGCACAGGGCCTCCTCTGTGGCTGTCGGGTCACCCCATGACAAGCCTCGAGAAGTGGAGGTGGTTCAGGCTCCAGGCAGCTATTCGACAACTCGTCGGAGTTTGATGACTCCTCCCTGTTCTCCAGGCGGTTTGACTTGAGTCCTCTGGGGCAGTCAGTGGACGATAGCCCTCGCCTTCCTGGGACTCATTAGGCTCATCTCAGAATCCACTTTGAATGAAGCTTGAACCCGTGATTCAAACGGGCCAGATATCCCCCACGAGATTCTGACCGAGGGGTCCTCCCACGGAGGCCTTCCAGGGCCGGCTACTGTCGGGCCGGCCCTGAACTTTGTAGTGCCCGCCTCGTCCTGTGCCTCGGCCAGGATGGCTAGGAAGTATGCGGTCCCTACTGGCTCTCTGTCCGGTTTTCTGAACACCCTGGCTGAAGGGCTGGTCACGACAGTGCTCTCTCGCCGCATGGTAATGCCAGGGATTGGATTAAACCGGCCGACAAAGAGTCCAAGAAATTGACCACTCCGGGCGGAGTGTGCTGCTCCTTCTCTCTGCCTCGTCAGGCCAGTTCTGCCATCCTCATGGCACGCTTTCTCCCATGCCCTGTTGGGTCCCTGGATGAGGTTGTCCTCGTTTCCGCCCACCTGCAGACTACGGTCAAGCAGGTGCGGATCAGGGTAGGGCAGTAGCCAAGCAGCAGCTCCAGACTGCTCTGACATAGGGAGACCCGTGCTGGTCAGTGGCGGCCGCTGTGGCTACGCGTCATGGGCGTGGCTAGCGATATCCACCTTACCGCTGGATACGCAGCATGCTTTCATGGATCGCCTTTCTGGGAACAGACCTTTTCGGCCCTGGAGTGGAGGCCATCTCCAGAGGATCGAAAAATCCAATGCCACCCTGGATTCGGGTTCAAGTCTGCCAAGAGAGGGACAAGGGCCGGCTCCCAGCCTAAGCCTTGGCCCCTCTACTCCTCGAGAGCACGCCCGCCCAACAGCCGTTAGGGGCAGCAGGCTAGACCTGTGGCCCAAGCCTGCCATCCGGCCTCTAATAGGAAGCAAGGAGGAAAGGCCCTGGTGGTCCCAGGCCGTCCTTCCTCCCAGCCTGCTAAGGACGGGCTGAGGGGTGCCACCCTCATCCTCGCTACCCTGTCCCTGGTCCTCTGGGGACGGGCTGACACTTTTTTCCGCCTATCTGCTGTTACCACGGACAGGTGGGTTTTGAGGTGGTGGAAGAGGCCTGCTTCCTTGACTCGAGCAGGCTCTCGCCTTCAGAGTAGTCGCTCTGGGGCTTTTTGGGTCCCCAGATTTTGCCAGGCTCGCCGAGCCGACACGCCCTCCTCCTTCAGAAAGGGGTGATAAAAGAGATAGAGGACCTCCATCAGGAACCAGGGTCTGTCCAGGTACTCCTGGTCCCGAACGGACTGGGCTACGCCCATCTTAGACCCACACGACCTGAACAAGTTCCTAAGGTCTCGACCTTCAGAATGGTCACTTGGCTCAGATAATACCATCTCTGGAACACAGTGTGTGGTTCTGTTCTCTGACCTCCAGGACGCTTTTTTCACGCCCCTATCCGGTCCGTCTCATCAGAGATTCCTCCGCCCAGAGCGGAGGATCCTCTTCGAGTTCTTGGCCATGCCCTTTCGGCCTTTCTTCAGCTCCCAGGGTCTTCACTCAATGCATTGCAGCGGTGACAGCTTTCTGCGGCGCCGAGGTCCGTGGTACCTTTACCTGGACGACATGATAGCAGCCCCTCCAGGTTGAGGTGGAGCGTCCAGAAATCTGGCCTCCGGTTTGCTCTCAACTGGCCTCCTGGTCAACGAGGCCAAGTCGGAACTCGAGTCAAGCAGGTGATATCCTTCATCGGGCAGAGCTCGATTTCTCTCGAGCCAGAGCACGGCTCCCCGGCGGACAGGGCCGAGTTCTTTCCTCCTTCGCTTAATCATTTCTGTTGGGCAATCGCGCCTGCCCGGGACTTCCTCAGCGACTTCTGGGTCTTATGGGCCTGTACCAGCGAGTCCGCTGGGCACGCTGGGCACATGCGCCCAGTGGGGTCTGGCCGCCCAGTGGTCACAGCTGCGATCCTCTGACCAGCGGTGGACGCACTCCAGGAGATGTGGAACGCTTCCAGTGGTGGACCGCTCCGCCCCATCTGCAGGAGGGTATCCTGCTTGTCCGCCTCTGCGAGCTGGCGGTCTCCTAACGACCGACGCCTGATGGGTTAAAATGCATCTGGGGAACATTCCCAGCACATGGCCTCGGCCCCGCGGGAGTCCTGATGCCATATCAACTCTGTTGAGCTCCGCAAGGTCCGCTTCAGCTCTCACCGCCTTTTGCTCCGCTTCTCCGGGTCAAGTGGTCCGGGTCCAGACGGACAATACCACGACTATGTACTACTCTAAACCGACAGGGCGGACGTACCCATGCTCCTATGCAAGGAAGCCTCCGCATTTGGTCACTAGTGCGCAGTCTGGAGGAGTGATCTCCTAGCTATCCATGTGGCAGGAGCCTCCAATACCCTGCGCCGATGCCCTGAGCCGGATAGGGGCTGCATCACGACGAGTGGTCTTCCTGACGGGAGATAGTACAGGACCTGTTCTCCCTGCTGGGCACACCTCTGGTGGATCTGTTTGCCTCCAGGAGAACGCGGTCTGAGGTCTGTTTCATGCCCGCCTCAGCAGGGTTCGCTGCAGGGGATGCCTTCTCGAGGCAGTGGACGCTGCTCTTTTTACGCCCCCTGCTCCCCTGATTCACAGGGTCCTGCTGAAAGCGAGGAGGGACAAGGCGCGGTGATTCTGATAGCCCCAGACTGGCCCTCGCCAGTTCTGGTACCCAGATCTCCTCAGTCTCAGCTCCAGGACTCGCTGGGGCAGCTTCCAGCTCACCCGGACCTGCTCTCAGTCAATCAGGGGAAGGTGTTCCATCCGGACCTTCAATCCCTGCACCTGACAGCCTGGTTCCTGAGCTGCCAGAGTTCCAGGCCTTGGGTCTTTCCGACGAGGTCCCTCACTGCCGCTGATGTGTCCCGTATGGAGTCGACCACGAAAATGCTATGCCTTAAATGGAAGAGTTTCTCCATTTGGTGTCAGGCAAAGGGCTTGGACCCTTCTCGTGTTCTGTGGCAAGCATTTTGACTATTGAGGTCCTTTCTAGTCAAGGGGCTTAGGTCGACTTACTCTTGAGGTTCACCTGGCAGCTATTTCTGCTTACCGGCGCGGGCCGTCAACAGTCAGTGGCGCAGGAAAGTGGTCTGGCGCTTTTTCAAAGGCCTTGATCACATTTCCTCCAGTGCGGGAACCTCACCTCCGTGGGATTTACTGCTGGTATTGACAAAGCTCATGGGCAAGTTTATTCGAATCCAATGCACAGGTGTGGTCTCCTCACCTGTCGTGGAAGACCGCCTTCTAGGTGGCTATCACGCCAGCCAGAAGGATGGGAGAGCTCCAGGGCTTAGCATCGAGTCTCCTTACCTGGTCTTCCACAGGACAAGTTGTCCCACACCCACCTGAAATTCCTTCCAAGGTGGTGTCGGAGTTTCACCTTAATCAGGTGCTGACTCTGCCGTGTTCTACCCCAATCACACCTCGAGGTCAACATAGGCTCCATACTCTGACTCCTAGAAGGCGCCTCGCTTTATTAAGGGAGCGTACGGTTGAAATTGGGAGGTTCGCCAGCTGTTTGTCACCTACGCTGAAGCCGCACCTGGCAGACCTGCAGCCAAGCGGACGACAGGCAGATGGGTCACCTCCTGCATAAATCTCTCTATGAGTTGGTGGGCATGGAGCCCCAGAGGGATAAGAGCTCATTCTACCCGCCATACTGCTGCATCGGTGGCTGCTTCCAGGGATGTCCTATCCAGGAAATCTGCAGGGCTGCTACCTGGAAGTCAGCACACACCTTATTACCCATTACCACATCGACCTTGAGTCGCCGGATGCTGGTTTTGGGGCCTCGGCTCTCCAATCTCTGTTCTCCAAGTAAGTATGTAGGGGTGTGCGCTTGCCTCCCTCCTCCCGGAGAACTGCTAGGAGGTTCAATAAGGTGGATGAACAACATATCCATGTCCCTAGAAATACAGTTTACTCACCTGTAACAGGAGTTCTAGGAATGGTATATGTTGTTCATCCACACGAACCCACCGACCTCCCTCGGCTTCGGACGCACAACCTGAGCTTCCAGCGGCCAGATCTGGCGCCATGGGTGGAGCCGAGTTTTACCACCGGTGGGTGGGAGGAGCTAGCTTGAAGACCTTCCGCAAGATTTAAAGCGGCAAGGAACCTGCCAATAAGTGTGGATGAACAATATATACCATTCCTGAACTCCTGTTAGAGGTGAGTAACCTGTATTTACTACATAGAGCGACTAAGGGTCACAGGTTTGACTCCTCCAGCTGTTCCTCACTTATGGTGAGGTTGGTAAAGGGAAACGTGCCACTAAAAGATCCATTGCTGGGTGGATTGTCTCTTGTATCCAATTTTGCTATGAAAAACTGGGTAAGGTTCCTCCCTCAGGCCTGAGGGCTCACTCTACCAGAGGTACAGCTGCTTCCCTGGCTGCTGCCAGGGACATCCCTATTCTAGAGGTATGTCAAGCAGCTACCTAGAAAACAGTTCTCTCTTTTACCAAGCATTTTTCCCTGGACATCCAGGCTAGGAGTGATGCTCGGTTTGGCACAACTGTGCTTTAGAGCCTATTTCCTAAGTAGGTTCTGTCCCTCCTCCATGGAGGTACTGCTTTGTAGTCTGCATATGTGGAATATAGCAAGACTTCATGTTGTTTGAAGAAAAAATTACTCACTTTAGTAATGTTGTTTCTTCTAATGGAGTCTTGCTATATTCTGACCTCTCCCCTGCCTCCCTCTCAGAACCTCTGTTTTGGGATGTGGGTGGGCAGTGCAGTGTTGGCACTTAGTCGGTGCTCACCTTGTTGTTTTTCACCCCTCCTTTCTTGGGGTGACTTGGTGTTGTGTTTTTCATTTTTTGGGTCTCCTGACTTGAGTCTTTGTTTTGGGACCAAAAAATATGTTATTTTTAGTAGCCAGTTGGCTAGTGTAGGTTTACAGCTTCCACACAGGACCTCAGTGAGTTTAGCTCGTAAAAGATCTGACAGTTTGAGTTTGAAGAACAGACAGAGTTTCAACCGAACTTAAGCTCAGCATTCCATACCTGGCATGGAAAGTTAACTCTTTCACCTCCGGAGCAGTTCGAAGGTTGGGACTCACTGCATATGTCAGAATATAGCAAGACTCCTTTAGAAGAAACAACATTACTAAGGTGAGTAATTTTTTCTTCTATACCTCCTGTGGACAAGAGGTATACTCTATCAGGCTCAGATACGGAGTTCCTTACCCAGCAATGCAGCCATGTTGGGGTAATGCAGGCTGCTGCCTGTGGTAAGGGAAATATACCCTTGGCTTCACACACCCCAGATAAGGACTCCAGGAGGATTGATGCCATGGCAAAGAAACAGTACATGGCAGCATCCTTGGGACTCGGGCAGGCGAATTATATGGCCTATACAGCTAGATATCAGAAATCTAGATGGGACACTGTAATGGCTTTTGCTAACAGGTCCCTGATGAGCTTGCTAAGGAGCTGAGCAGGTGGCTGCAGATGGTATTGAGGCATCCAAGGTGCACCCATGCTGCAGTGGACTCAATGATGTTTCATCTAGAGTCATGGCTACATCTGTGGCTCTGAGGATGGTTTGGCTCAGATGTACTAGCATGTCTCAGGATACTCTAGACTAAGCGCCATGGATTTTCCTTGTTGTGGCTAATTCTGTTGGGGAGCAAGCAGAGAACTACATGAAGAAAACGGATGAATGCAGGACCACCTGTAAGAGTGCTCAGGCCAAGGAAAGGCAAGCCTACTCCCCAGAGGCAGCATTCCAGGGGCAGGGGCAAGTCTTCATAGGCTTTCACTGAGCCCAGGCTCCTGTTCTGCTTATGCTTATGGGGGTTCTTCAGAGGAGAGGCAGACTGGGCACAAGTAGGCCTGCTCTACCTCAGCCTAAAGCCCCTGCCAAACAGGCACCCTGATGGGTTTGCTAGGCCATTCTCCGCCACCTATAGGGGCAGGCTGGCTTACTTTGTCCAGGACTGGATGTCTTTAACATCAGACAAATGGGTCCTGAAGTAGTAGTCAGGGGCTGGTTCTCATCTTCAAAAATTTCCCAAGATGAGAACCAGATCCTTTCCACCTGCAAATCCTTCAGAGGCACTTCCTCTAGAGGCAGGGTCTCTCTTCTCTTGGCTCTGAGAGCCATATAGAGGGTTCCACCTCTACAGGTTGGAAAGGATCTGTACTCCAGTACTTTCCAACCCCCAAAAAGACTTGGAGAATGGCGGCCCATCCTGTATCTTAGATATTAAACAAGCAATCTTTTAAAGCCAAAGTTCAAAATGGTGACCTGGGAATAATTCCCTACTCTCTCTAAGGCCAGGACTGGCTAGTTTCTGGGCCTCAATGATGCCTTTTTCCATATTCTCACTCAGAAGCTCCCTACTTAAAGCACTCCTGAGACCGAGCTGCCCTCAGGCCATTACCAATCCAGAGCAATGCCTTGGCCTAACTTCTGCTCCAAGGTGTCTCACAAAATGCCTGGCAGTAGTGGTTGCCTTCCCAAGGGAGAAAAGGATCTCCATTTTCCCATACTTGGACGACTGTTTCATAGTAGGCCAGTCTCCAGACCCAAGCCTGGTTATACCTAGAGATAACTCAACAACTGCTCAGTTGTCTAGGTTTTCTGAATCTTTCAAAGTCAGTTCTAGAGCCTGTACAGCTCCCTCACCTTCATGGGGCAGAGCTGGATTCGTAGTAAGGTTGAGTCTGCCTTCCTTGACAGGCAAGGACCCTATCTCATTGGCCTGGCTCTTCTCCCTCCAGGTGTCTCACCAGCATTGCATTTTCTGCAACCCTGGGATACATGGCTGCCTCTACAGCAGTGGTTCTAGGAGCAAGATTCCAGATGAGGGATACTTAGTTCCACTTATGTTTCTCTCTGTTCCAAAGAAAGGATCTCTACCAAACTAGTCCCAGGTTTCTTCCTCCCAGCTCTCAGAGTTATAGAGAGGTTCCCACCCCACACAAGGGCAAAGGATTCTACTCCAGGTGCCGTCCCAACCTCCCAAAAGAGAGGAGAATGGTGGCCCATCCTGGACCTAAGATATCTGAACAAACATCTTTTAAAGCCAAAGTTCAAAATGGTGACTCTGGGAATTATCTTCCTTTCTAAGGCCATGGACTGGCTAGCCTCCTGGACCTCAAAGATGCCTACTTCACATTCCATCAGGTGCCCTACAGAAAGTACTTCAGGTTTGAGTTGCCCTCAGGCCACTATCAACAGATCAGTGCCCTTTGGCTAACATCAGCCTCTCAAGGGTTTTCACAAAGCGCCTGGCAGTAGTGGTTGCTTCCTAAGGAGAAAAAGATCTCCGATCTTCCCATACTTGGACGATCATGGCTCATAGTAAGTCAGTCTCCAGATCATGTCAAGTCACATTTGCAAGTGACCCAGCGTGCTCACTTCCTAGGATTCCTTTCACCTCCAAAGTCAGTTGTGTAACTATACAGCTCCTCACCTTCATAGGTGTAGAGCTGCGTGCTGTAAAGGCAGGGGCTTCCTTTCCCTGGAAAGGACAAGGACCTCATGGATCTGGCCTCATTCACCCTTCAGGTGTCTCCCCACGCAAGGCATTTCCTTCAGCTTCTGGGCCACATGGCAGTTTCCTCACAGCAGTGGTTCAAGGAGCAAGATTCCAGATGAGGGACATCTTGTTCCACTTAAGAGCCTTCTGGTCCCAAAGAAAAGGATTCTCACCAAACTAGTCCTAGTGACTTGAACCTGATCCAGCCTTTCAATGGTGGCAGATCAGGACACTTTGAGACAAGGGGTTCCTTTTGTCCTTAGTCTCATTCTGTGATATTCACCACAGATGCTTTCTGCTGGGCTGTGGAGCCATTTGGGGATCTTGCCACCCAATGACTGTGGTCACCTCTAGGAATCTCTGCTTCACATCAGTCTTTGAACTCAGAGCAGTGTTTCTGGTGACTGCAAGCTTTTTCCAATCTGTACAGAACAAGGTGGTACAGGTCAGAGCAGACAACACCAGCACCATGTGTTACATCAACAAGCAAGGAGGCACTCTGTCTGTGGCCTTGTACAAGCAATGAAGTTGTGGTCCCTGGCCTATTCCCCTGCAAACCTCTCTGATAGCAGTTCACTTCCAGGGAAGGACAATGTCTTAGCAGATGCACTGAGTAGAATATCCCAGGGCCATGCCTGATGGGCCCTAGATCTTCTAGTTTTGTAAGTGATTTTTCCAGATGGGGCACCCAGAGATGGATCTTTTGCAGCTCCAGACAATCATCAACTCTCTCTTTTGTTGAGACGCCAGTCTTGGGCTCAGTCCTCTGATGCTCTGATTTTGAACTGGGAAGGGAAATTTCTGTATGCTTCCCCCTCCTCTCCTGTTCAAGGTGTTAGCTGGGTATAAGGTCACAACCATACAAAGTGATTCTGATTGCTCCAGACTGGGCCTGACAGCCCTGGTATCCCTTGTTGCTGTCCCTAGTAGTCCACCTTCCCCTGTCTCGCCTCCCAGGAATTACAACCTGTTGACATCTGCCTCGGGAGGATTTGTTCTTAATCTCAGTCTCTCAATCTCAAGGCATGGCTCTTGAAGAGTTAGTTTGCAGATTCGCATTTTCCCAAGGGTTCTGGATATCCTTAAGGCTTCTCGAAAGCTTTCCACCAGAAAGACTTTATAACTTTACAAATGGAAAAGATTCAGCATTTGGTGTTCTAAGCAGAATATTTTCCAGACTTTTGCAGAGTTGTTTCACTGTTCTGACCATATGGTCCATCTTAATGGCTCTAGGCCCCAGACCAGCTACTCTTTAAAGTACACTTAGCAGCTGTTTCTGCTTTCTGTCAGTCAGGCAGGCTTTTCCTCTCTATCATCCTATCCTGTGTTTTTGTAAGTTTTTCATGGATTTTCGTGCACCAATCCCCTTTAGGATCCTGCCCTGCTTGGGACCTTAATGTTTGTATTGCTCAGCTTATGCAACCCCTTGAGCTTTTGTCCCTCATCAGAGCTTAAGTACTTGACTTGGAAAACTGTGTTTGGTAGCCATTACCTGTCTGGTGCATCAGTGAATTGCAAGCCCTGTTGGTGAATCTGATTTCGCTCTTCCATAGAGATAAAGTGTGTCGGAGGTATGTCAAGCAGCTACCTAGAAAACAGTTCCTCTTTTACCAAGCATCTTTTCCTGGACATCCAGGCTAGGAGTGATGTCTCGGTTTGGCACAACTGTGCTTTTGTTTATTTCCAAGTAGGTTCTGTCCCTCCTCCATGGAGGTACTGCTTTTGTAGTTCATATAAGTCGGAATATGGCAAGACTTTATGTTGTCTGAAGAAAAAATTACTCGGCTCTTTAGTAATGTTGTTTCTTCTAATGAGAGTTCATATTCTGACCTCCCCTCGCCTGTCCCTCCTTTCTCTCAGAACCTCTCTGTTTTGGGATGTGGGTGGGCAGTGCAGTGTTGCATTTAGTCGGTGCTCACCTTTTGTTTTTCACCCCTCCTTTCTTGGGGTGACTTGGTGTTGTGTTTTTCATTTTTGGGTCTCCTGACTTGAGTCTCTTTGTTTTGGGACCAAAAATATGTTATTTTAGTAGCCAGTTGCTAGTGTAGGTTTACAGCTTCCACACAGGACCTCAGTGAGTTTAGCTCGTAAAGATCTGACAGTTTGAGTTTGAAGAACAGATGAGTTTCAACCGGGTCTTAGGCTCAGCATTCCATACCATTGGCATGTGGAAAGAATTTTCACCTCCGGAGCAGTTCAGAGGTTGGGACTCACTGTATATGTCAGAATATAGTAAGACTCCTTTAGAAGAAACAACATTACTAAGGTGAGTAATTTTTTTCTTCTATACCTCCTGTGACAAGAGGTACTCTATCAGGCTCAGATACGGAGTTCCTACCCAGCAATGCAGCCATGTTAGTAATGCAGGCTGCTGCCTGTGGTAAGGGAAATATACCCTGGCTTCACACACCCCAGATAAGGACTCCAGGAGGATTGATGCCATGGCAGGAACAGTACATGGCAGCATCCTTGGGACTCGGGCAGGCGAATTATATGGCCTATACAGCTAGATATCAGAAATCTAGATGGGACACTGTAATGGCTTTTGCTAAACAGGTCCCTGATGAGCTTGCCAAGGAGCTGGAGCAGGTGGCTGCAGATGGTATTGAGGCATCCAAGGTGCAATTCCATGCTGCAGTGGACTCAATGATGTTTCATCTAGAGTCATGGCTACATCTGTGGCTCTTCGTAGGATGGCTTGGCTCAGATGTACTAGCATGTCTCAGGATACCCAGACTAAGGCCATGGATTTTCCTGTTGTGGCTAATTCTCTGTTTGGGGAGCAAGCAGAGAACTACATGAAGAAAACGGATGAATGCAGGACCACCTGTAAGAGTGCTCAGGCCAAGGAAAGGCAAGCCACTCCCCAGAGGCAGCATTCCAGGGGCAGGGGCAAGCCCTTTCATAGGCCTTTCTACCGAGCCCAGGCCTCCTGTTCTGCTTATGCTTATGGGGGTTCTTCAGAGGGAGAGGCAGACTGGGTACAAGTAGGCCTGCTCTCACCCTCAGCCTCCCAGCCCTGCACAAACAGGCACCCTGATGGGTTTGCCAGGCCGATTCTCCTCACCTCTAGGGGCAGGCTGGCTTACTTTGTCCAGGACTGGATGTCTTTAACATCAGACAAAATGGGTCCTGAAGTAGTAAGTCAGGGCTTTGGTTCTCAGCTTCAAAAATTTCCCAGATGAGAACCAGATCCTTTCCACCTGCAACCTTCCACAGAGGCACTTCCTCTAGAGGCAGCGGTCTCTCTCTCTCTCTTGGCTCTGAGAGCTATAGAGAGGGTTCCACCTCACAGAAGGGAAAGGATTGTACTCCAGGTACTTCCTAACCCCAAAAAGACTGGAGAATGGCGGCCCATCCTGTATCTTAGATATTTAAACAAGCACTTTTAAAGCCAAAGTTCAAAATGGTGACTCTGGGAATATCCTACCTCCCTAAGGCCAGGGACTGGCTAGTTTCCTGGGCCTCAATGATGCCTTTTTTCCATATTCTCATCAGAAGCTCCCACTTAAAGTACCCCTAGGTTCGAGCTGCCCTCAGCCATTACCAATTCAGAGCAATGCCCTTTGGCCTAACTTCTGCTCCAAGGGTGTTCACAAAATGCCTGGCAGTAGTGGTTGCCTTCCTAAGGAGAAAAAGGATCTCCATTTTCCCATACTTGGACGACTGGCTCATAGTAGGCCAGTCTCCAGACCAAGTCAAGTTATACCTAGAGATAACTCAACAACTGCTCAGTTGTCTAGTTTCCTTCTGAATCTTTCAAAGTCAGTTCTAGAGCCTGTACAGCTCCTCACCTTCATGGGGCAGAGCTGGATTCAGTAAAAGCAAGAGCCTGCCTTCCCCTGGACAGGGCAAGGACCCTTATCTCATTGGCCTCGTCATTCACCCTCCAGGTGTCTCGACCAGCAAGGCATTTTCTGCAACTCCTGGGACACATGGCTGCCTCTACAGCAGTGGTTCAGGGAGCAAGATTCCAGATGAGGGACATTTAGTTCCACTTAAGAGCCTTCTGGTTCCAAAGAAAGGATTCCCTTACCAAACTAGTCCCAGGTTTCTTCTCTCCTAGCTCTCAGAGCTATAGAGAGGGTTCCCACCCTACACAAGGGCAAAGGATTCTACTCCAGGTACGTCCTAACCTCCCAAAAGAGAGGAGAATGGTGGCCCATCCTGGACCTAAGATATCTGAACAAACATCTTTTAAAGCCAAAGTTCAAAATGGTGACTCTTGGAATTATCTTTCTTTCTAAGGCCATGGGACTGGCTAGCCTCCTGGGACCTCAAAGATGCCTACTTCACATCTCATCAGGTGCTCACAGAAAGTACTTCCAGGGTCGGAGCTTGCCTCCAGGCCACTATCAATACAGAGCAATGCCCTTTGGCTAACATCAGCCTCAAGGGTTTCACAAAGTGCCTGGCAGTAGTGGTTGCTTCCCAAGGAGAAAAAGCATCTCCATAACTTCCCATACTTGGACGACTGGCTCATAGTAAGTCCGTCTCCAGATCTGGTTGCCTAGTCAGATTTGCAAGTGACCCAGCAAGTCGCTCACTCATAGGATTCTTTCTACCCAAAGTCAGTTCTCTAACTAGCATAGCTCCTCACCTTCCATAGGTGTAGAGCTGGGTACAGTAAAGGCAGGGAGCCTTCCTTTCCCTGGAAAGGACAAGGACCCTCATGGATCTGGCTCTTCATTCACCCTTCAGGTGTCTCGACCAAGCAAGGCATTTCCTTCAGCTTCTGGGCCACATGGCAGTTTTTCTCTACAGCAGTGGTTCAAGGAGCAAGATTCCAGATGAGGGATATCTTGTTCCACTTAAGAGCCTTCTGGTCCCAAAGAAAGGATTCCTTACCAAACTAGTCCCAGTGACTTGAACCCTGATCCAAGCTCTTGCAATGGTGGCAAGATCAGGACAATTTGAGACAAGGGGTTCCTTTTCACTCAGTCTCATTTCCTGTGATACTCACCACAGATGCTTCCCTGCTGGGCTGTGGAGCCCATTTGGGGGATCTTGCCACCCAAGGACTGTGGTCACCTCAGGAATCTCTGCTTCACATCAGTCTCTTGGAACTCAGAGCAGTGTTTCTGGCACTGCAAGCTTTTTCCAAATCTGTACAGAACAAGGTGGTACAGGTCAGAGCAGACAACACCAGCACCATGTGTTACATCAACAAGCAAGGAGGCACTCTGTCTGTGGCCTTGTACACAGAAGCAATGAAGTTGTGGTCCCTGGCCTATTCCCTGCAAACCTCTCTGATAGCAGTTCACCTCCCAGGGAAGGACAATGTCTTAGCAGATGCACTGAGCAGAATATCCCAGGGCCATCACGAATGGGCCCTAGATCTTCTAGTTTTGTAAGTGATTTTCTCGAGATGGGGCACTCCAGAGATGGATCTTTTTGCAGCTCCAGACAATCATCAACTTCCTCTCTTTTGTTGAGACGCCCAGTCTTGGGCTCAGTCCTCGGATGCTCTGGGATTTTGAATCGGGAAGGAAATTTCTGTATGCTTCCCCCTCCCTCTCCTGTTCAGTGTTAGTACAGTATAAGGTCACAACCATACAAAGTGATTCTGATTGTTCCAGACTGCCTGACAGTCCCTTGGTATCCCCTGTTGCTGTCCCTAGTAGTCCACCTTCCCTCTGTCTCGCTCCCAGGAATTACAACCTGTTGACATCGCCTCTGGGAGGATTTGTTCGATCTTCAGTCTCAATCTCAAGGCATGGCTCTTGAAGAGTTAGTTTGCAGATCTGCATCTTTCCCAAGGGTTCTGGATATCCTTAAGGTTTCTCAAAGCTTTCCACCAGAAAAGACTTTATAACTACAAATGGAAAAAAGATTCAGTGTTATGGTGTTCTAAAGAGAATATTTTCCAGACTTTGCAGAGTTGTCTACGGTTCTGGACTATATGGTCCATCTTAATGGCCTAGGCCTCAGACCAGCTACTCTTAAAGTACACTTAGCAGCTGTTTCTGCTTTCTTGTCAGTAGGCAAGCCTTCCTCTCTATCATCCTATCCTGTGTTTTGTAAGTTTTTCAAGGGAATTTTCACACCAATCCCCCCTTTAGGGATCCTGCTCCTGCTTGGGACCTTAATGTTTGCATTGCTCAGCTTATGCAACCCCCCTTTGAGCCTTTGTCCTCATCAGAGCTTAAGTACTTGACTTGGAAAACTGTGTTTTTGGTAGCCATTACCTCTGTCTGGTGCATCAGTGAATTGCAAGCCCTGTCAGTGGAATCTGATTTCGGCTCTTTCCATAGAGATAAAGTGGTCCTAAGAACTAACAGAAAGTTCTTACCTAAAGTGGTTTCACATTTCCTCCTCAACCAGTCTACCTCTCTCCCTGTTTTCTTCACTGACCATTCCTCCTCTGGAGAGAGGAGGCTACACAGCTTGGATGTTAAGAGCCCTTAGCTACTACATGGAGCGTACCAAGGGTCACAGGTTTGAGTTCCTCCAGTTGTTCCTCACATATAGAGAGGTCGGTAAGGGCAAACTTGCCACTCAGAGATCTGTTGCCAGGTGGATTGTTTCTTGTATACAATTCTGCTATGAAAAACTGGGTCGAACTCCACCTTCAGGCCTGAGGACCCATTCCACTAGAGGTATCAGCTGCTTCCTACTGACTGCCAGGGATATTCCTCTTAGAAATTTGTCATAGTTTCCACCTGGAAAATAGTCCATACTTTCACCAAGCATTACTCCCTGGATATCCAGGTTAGAGTGATGCCTGTCTGGCACAGCAGTACTTCAGAGCCTGTTTCCAAAGTAGGTTCTGTCCCTTCTCCATGGAGGTACTGTTTGGTAGTTTCAGATATGTCAGATACAGCAAGACTTCATGTTTGAAGAAAAAATTACTCACCTTAGTAATGTTTCTTGTAATGGAGTCTCGCTGTATTCTGACCTCCCCCGCTGCCTCCTCTCTCAGAACCTAGATTTTGGGATGTGGGTGGGCAGGAGCAGTGTTGGCACCCTAGGGGTGTCCTTTTTTCACCCTCTTTTAGTTTGGGTGAGTGATTGTGTTTTGGATGTTTTGTTTTTGGGTTTCCTGACTTGAGTCTTCCTTTCGAAACCAAAACCCCTTTTATATAGATATAGTTGCCAGTTGGCTACTATGAGTTTTACAGTTTCCACACAGAACTTCTAGTGAGTATTGCTCAGAAGATCTGATGGTTGCAGTTTAAAATGCAGCAGACAGGGGCTTCAACCCGAGCTCATGGTGAACATTCCATGCTGGCTATGGAAAATTTAACTCTTTGTTCTCCTGGGCAGTTGAAAGGCAGGACCTAACTGCATATGTCAGAATACAGCAAGACTCCATTAGAAGAACAACATTACTAAGGTGAGTAATTTTTTCTTTGGGACCTCTGTCTCCAGTCCTTATTTCCCAAGTAGGTTGTGCGCCTTGCCTCCCTCCCTCCCCTCCCGGAGAAATGCTAGGATCTGTCATTAAATGTGGATTGAACAACATATCCATGTTCCTAGAAATACAGGTTACACACCTGTAACAGGAGTTCTAGGAATGGTATATGTTGCTCATCCACAACCCACCCGACCTCCCAGCTCGTCGCGCAACCTGGCTTCCTGCAGGCTAGATCTGCGCATGACGGGCGAGCAAGAGTTTTACCAATACCGGTGGTGGAGGAGCCAGCTTGAAGACCTTCCGGGAAGATTTAAAGCTGCAAGGTACCTACCACAAAATGTGGATGAACAACACATACTACTCCTAGAACTCCTGTTCAAACAACATGAAGTCTTGCTGTATTATGACAGTAGCAGTTTGTCCCACCACTAGAACTGCTCCGGAGGTGAAATAGTTAATTCCATTCTAAAATGGAACTTTGAGCACGAGCTCTAAGAAGCAGCTCTGTCTGTGTAATTTCAAACCTGAACTGTTAGATTCTTTACTCCGCCTCAGTGAACAGTCGCTCCGGAGATTTCTCCTACTGCTCGGTTCATTTCTCGGTTTAAACAGTGTGTTCTCTGTCCGATTCAACCGAGAATAGTTTTATTTTAACCGCAAAACCGTTCGGTTCAAGCTCTGTCTGTGGTATCGTAAGTAATTTTAAAAGTTTTGTCTGTTTGGAACTTGTAAGTTTATCGGTTTGGTTTTGAACCGATCAGCGGGTTTAAAACTTATTAAATTCAAAAGTTTATCATTTTAGAGTGCGTTCCTGGGTTCTTCTTATCGTTCTAAAAATCTTGATTTTATTACGGTTTTTCCAATACCTGACACGGTTAGGAACCGATAGGGTGTCTTGCCTGGCACTCGCCGCTCAAAGGGCAAGTTTTTCGGTTAGGCTGGCATTATGTCTGAGAAACCCAAAAGAAAAACCGGGCCCACTGGGTTTCAACACTGTGATGTCTGTGGGGAAGTCTTTGCCAAGGCTGACCCACACACCACATGTGTTTATTGTCTGGGATTTGACCACCTCCAGTCAGACTGCCAGATATGTAAGAATTTCCCTGCAGCCACCCTGGAAAAGAGATTGGGCAGGCTCAGGGAATGAGAGGCCAAAAAGTCCACTGACCCGGATGGCCAGCCCGGTTCGGTGCCAACCGGAGGGAGTGCCCTCTGACCAGGGCGAGACTTCCTCGGGCAAAAGAAAAGCTGGTTCTGAGGGACCACTTCCAGTGAAGAAAACAAGAAAGTCAGCAGGTTTGGAATCCAAAACCCCTTCTCCAACTGCTGCAGAGATAGCAAAAGCCATCCAAATTGTCCAGTCACTGTTCAGGTTCCGTCCGAACCGCCACTATCTGGCAAAGTCCGGTTCGTCCGTTCAGTGGTTCAGGAATATGATGTTGAGGAGTTTTATGAACCACAGGAGGGGAGGATGATTATGAACAGTATGAATGTGGCTGGGAAGGTCTGCGTGTGCCCATTGAACGGACATTTCCCAGACAGACTCTTTTAGAATCTCCCCTATGCTATCTGAGTCCCCATCTCATTTTATGTTTTACAAAAAGTTGTTGAAACTCTCCAGCTTCCCTTGGAAGAAGCTGTGGATGAGCAAGAGGAGCCTGATTTTGTAGAAATGATGGATATTCCAGAGTCTAGGAGATTGTCTATTCCTTTGCATAAGTCTTTTAGGAAGCAAACAATAAAAATTTTAAAAACTCTTAATTCTGTGCCTCCTGTAGATAAAAAGATGGACAGAAGGTACGCATTGTCAGGTCCTGATACAGAATTCCTTTCTCAGCAATGCAGTCATGTTGGGGTAGTTCAGGCTGCAGCCTGTGATAAAGCTAATATTCCTGGATTACATCCTCCTGACAAGGATTCCAGGAAGATTATGCCATGGTGAAAAACAATATGGCAGCCTCCTTGGGACTCGGGCAAGCAAATTATATGGCTTATGTAGATAGGTATCAGAAATCTAGATGGGATACTGTTATGGAATTAGCCAAACAAGTGCTTCCATGGCCAGCTGGCTAGCTTAACCATAGAACAGGTGGCTGCTGATGGCAGTATGAGGCTCTAAGGTGCAGTTTCATGCTGCTGTGGATGTTAATGATGTTCTCCAGGGTCATGGCCACATCTGTAGCTTTTCAGAGGTTGGCCTGGCTCAGGTGTGACTAGCCTCCACAGGATACCCAGACTAAGGCTATGGATTTTCCTTGTAGGGAAATTCTCTGTTTGGGGAGCAGACAGAGAATTACATGAAAAGATGGATGAATATAGGACTACTTACAAAAGTGCCATGCCTAAGGAGCTGCAAGCCACCCCCAGAGGCATACCCCAGGGGTAGGGGTAGGGGGTAGCCTTTCACATGCCTTTATCAGACTCAGGCCTCTGCTTATGCTGGAGAGGAGCTTTTTCAGAGGCAGAGGCAGACGGGGTGGCAGGCCTCTCCCACCCCTCAGCCTAAAGCACTTATAAGCAGGCACCCTGATGGGGTGCCTGCCTATCTTTAATTACCGTAGGGGGCAGGCTGGCTTACTTCAGTCAGAACTGGTGCCTTTAACTCTCAGACAAGTGGGTTCTGGAAGTAGTAGCCAGGGCCTGGTCTCCTCGGCTTCAAAAAGTTTACCAAAATGAGAACCAGGTTTTTCACCTGCAAGTTCTTCTCAGAGACCCTTGCTCTAGAAGCAGGAGGTCTCAACCCTGTTGCTCTCAGAGCAGTAGAAAGGGTTCCTCCCTGCACCAGGGCAGGGGTCTGTATTCCAGATACTTCCTTACCCCAAAAGACAGGAGAATGGCGCCCATATTAGACCTCAGATATCTGAACAAGCATCTTTTGGAACCAAAGTTCAAAATGGTAACTCTGGCAATGATTTTACCCTCCCTAAGGCAAGGGACTGGTTAGCTTCCTGAACCTCAAGGATGCCTATTTTCACGCCCCAATCAGAAGCCCCATCCGAAAGTACCTCAGATTCGAACTACCCTCAGGTCATTACCAGTTCAGAGCAATGCCCTTCGGCCTTACCTCTGCCCCAAGGGTATTCACAAAGTGTCTGGCAGTAGCAGTGGCTCACTTAAGGAGGCAAAGGATCACTGTTTTTCCCTATCTAGACGATTGGCTCATTGTAGGCCAGTCCTCAGAACAGGTAAAATCTCACCTGCAAGTCACCCAGCAGCTTCTCACCTCCCTGGGCTTTCTGCTAAATCTACCAAAGTCGGTTCTGGAACCAGTCCAGCTACTCACCTTTATAGGGGCAGAATTGGACACAAAGCTAGCCAGAGCTTTTCTTCCCTTGGTAAGGGTAAGGAATTTGAGTGGCTCTGGCTCCTCCTCACTCTGCAGGTCTCTCGACCAGCAAGACACTCTGCTGCTCCTGGGGCACATGGCTGCATCCACAGCTGTTGTGCAGGGAGCAAGATTTCAGATGAGAGATTCAGTTTCACTTTGAGAACCTATTGGTCTCAGAGAAGAGACCCCTTTCCAAGTTGGTCCTAGTGACTTCAACCTTGATCCAGGCCCTGTGGTGGCAGGATCAGAGTATTTTAAGATTGGGGGTCCCTTCATCCTCTGCTCCAGCTCTGACTCTCATACAGATGCTTCCCTTCTGGGTTGGGGAGCCCACATGAGCTACTTTTCCACTCAGGGGTGTGGTCCCCCAGAATCTGCTCCACATCAACTTGCTGGAACTCAGAGCTGTCATTTAGCTCTTCAAGCTTTTCTGCATCTGTCCCACAACAAGGTGGTTCAAGTCAGAACAGACAATACCACAACAATGTGGTACATCAAAAACAGGGGCACTCTGTCTTCGGCCTTGTGCACCGAGGCAATGAAGTTGTGGTCTCTGGCCTATTCTCGAACACTTCCCTCATAGCAGTTCACCTCCAGGAGGGACAACAGTCCTAGCGGGATGCCCCTCAGCAGGATTTCCCAGGGCCATCACGCATCGGTCCCTGGATCCTCAGGTACTGGGATAGTCTTTGCAGATGGGGCACTCCTCAGATAGATCTTTTGAGCCCCAGACAATCACCAACTTCCTCTGTTCTGTTGCAGGCCTCCAGTGTTGGGCTCAGTCCCCTGGACGCCCTTCTCCTGGATTGGGAAGGAAGTTTTTATGCTTTACCCCCTTCCTCTCCTATTCAAAGTATTAGTCAAAATCAGATCTCAGCCTTGCAGGGTGATTCTGATTGCCCTGATTGGGCCAGGCAGTCCTGGTACCCACCCATCTCTCACTGACAACCATCTTCCCTTTGTCTCCCCAGAATCACAACCTATTAACTTGTGCCCAGGGAAGAGTTTGGTATCGGACCTCAACCCTCAACCTCAAGGCCTGGCTCTTGAGGAGTTAGAGTTTGCTGATTTACACCTCTCCTCGGTGTTCTTGAAATCCTGAAGGCTTCCAGGAAGCCTTCCACTAGGGCTACTTATAGTTCTAAATGGAAGAGGTTTTCCATTTGGTGTGCTGGGAAAAATATTCCCCCAGAATCTGCTGATTTGCCCATTGTATTAGACTACATGGTCCATCTTAATTCCTTGGGCCTCAGACCAGCTACCCTGAGAGTTCATTTGGCAGCTGTCTCTGCTTTTGTTTCAGCAGGAAGTCATCCTCTTTCCACTCACCCTGTGTTTTCCAAGTTTTTATGGGATTACTCCAGACTAATCCCACCCTTTTCGAACCGGCCCTGCCTGGGACCTATGTGTGCATTGCCCAGTTAATGCAACCCCTTTGAACCTCTGTTTTCTGCAGAGCTTAAGTATCTAACTTGGAAAACTGTTTTTCTGGTGGCTATCACTTCTGCTAGACGCATAATTGAGTTGCAAGCCTTGTCAGTAGAAACTGACTTTATTTCTTTCCGACTAATAGAAAATTTTTACCTAAGGTGGTTTCAGATTTCCATCTTAACCAATCTATCTCCCTTCCAGTATTTTTCACTGATCACTCCTCTTCTGGTGAGAGGAGGTTGCACAGCCTGGATGTTAAGAGGCCTTAGTCACTATATCAGAGCTGCACTAAAGGCTCACAGGTCTCGAATCCTCCAACTTTGCCTCACCTATGGTGAAGTTGGGAAAGGCAAACCGCCACTAAGAGGTCAGTTGCAAGGTGGATTGTCTCTTGATCCAATTTTGTTATCAGAAAATGGGCAGAGATCCCTCTGGCTTGAGGGCTCATTCTACCAGGGGTACAGTCTGCCTCTAGTTGCTGCCAGAGACATCTCTCTATTAGAGATATGCCAGGCTGCTACTTGGAAACGGTACACATCCTTCCAAGCATTACCCCTGGATGTCCAGGCCAGGAGAGATGCTCGGTTTGGCACAGCTGTTCTTCAGAGCCTATTCCTAAGTAGGTTCTACCTCCTCCATGGAGGTACTGCTGTGTCTGCTACTGTCATGATATAGCAAGACTTCATGTTGTTTGAAGAAAAATCACTCACCTAGTAATGTTGTTTCTTCAATGGAGTCTTGCTATTATGACCCCCAGCCTGCCCCTCTCAGAACCTCTACTTGGGTGGGGGTGCGGCAACTTAGTGTGGGCACTATTTCATGCCCTTTAACGTTCTTCTCCTTTTGGGGTTTGGGGTGTGTGTTTATTATCCTGTTGTTTTATTCTCTGTTGTTAAAATTGTATTAGTAGTTCTGGTCCCCTGACTTGAGTCTTGGGTGTTGGGACCAGCAATGGTTGTTAATATTTAGGTAGCCATTTGGCTAGTGTAGGTTACAGCTTCCACACAGACCTTAGTGAGTTTTTGCTCGTAAAGATCTGACAGTTCAGGTTTGAAATTACACACAGAGTTGCTTCTTAGAGCTCGTGCTCAAAGTTCCATTTTAGAATGGAATCAACTATTTCACCTCTTGAGCAGTTCTAGTGGTGGGACAAACTGCTACTGTCATAATATAGCAAGACTCCATTAGAAGAAACAACATTACTAAAGTGAGTAATTTTTTCTTACAGGTGAGTAACCTGTATTTCTAGGAGCGTGGATATGTTGTTCATCCACACTGTCTGGCATTGTTCCTTTCCCCTTTAAATCTTGCCGGAAGTCTTCAAGCTGGCTCTTCCCACCCACCCGGGTGGTAAATGCCTCGGCTCCGCCCCATGACGTCAGATCTTCCTTTCCGCTGGAAGATTCAGGTTCCCTCGTGCTTTCCGCAGTGTTGAGGCCCTGGATTCGTTTCGACTGTTTTCACCGCATCTTCTTGCTCTAACACTCGTAAGAGTTTATGACTCTGATTCGGACATGGATGATGAGTCATCCCCCGGGTTTCGCCGGTGTCCTTGCGGACAGAAAATGTCGTGCACCGATCCCCACCTCTCGTGCGTTTACTGCCTCGGTACTATTCATTATACCTCGCAATGCTCTATTTGCGCTTCCTTCCATCCGACCGTCTTGGAGGATCGTCAGGCGTGCCTGAAGCTGGGTAGACCGGAGTCTGCAACCCACTGGTAAAATCCAAGGAGGCCGGTGGGCAAGTTCTCGCAGCTGCGGGATCCCGAGCAGTCGAGCGCATGGCGGCCTTCGGGAGGAAATAGTCACCAAGCCCTCGCTTCGCTTGAGGTTTCTTCGTGCCGCCCAACCTGGGCTCTTCCTTCTCAGGATCCTTTCGGCTTGTGCCAGTCTCTTTCCCAACAAGGTGAGGCGCCTCGGCTCGCACTCATCCCATTCTAAGAAAAGGATCCTAAACTTCTTCTTGGAGTACAGATGTCGCTCCTGGGACTGGAAGCAGTCCAATGTCCGACTTCGGTCGAGATTGCCTCCTCGGCTGCCGGGTTTTCAGACCTTCCGTCTGGACCGGGTTTAGAAGCGGAGGAGTCGGCTGATCCGGCCGAGATTATTTTCGACCCTATCGAGCCGTTATCTCCGACACCTGTCGATGATTCCTTGGAGAGAACGCTGATTCTCTCCTTCCCTGACGAGGAGACCCGTCCCGCGGGCCTTCCAATCGAGGGATAAGAACCGGATCCTCGGTTTTCACCGAGCCCGGTTTCTCCCGATCGACAAAGCCGACACCATCGGTCTCGATCAAGGAGTAAGTCCTCTTCGGTCGATCGACCCAGAAAAGGACACAAGCACTCTCGCAAGAGGCGCCGACACCGTTCCTCCTCCTCCTCGGACGAGGAGAGGCTTCAACGGAAAATCCGTCAACGCTGCAAGGAGCTTATGTGGCAGCAACTCCTGCTGTAGGTCAGAAGCCGGCCCTCGGTGATTCCTGGTATCTCTTGGCCTCAGCCTCTTGCCCCTCCGACACCGATTTCTCGTGCCGGTCCCTTCGGGGCTCCTATGCCTTCCGCGCAGCCGGTTTCAGGCTCCCCACCAACATTGGTGGAACCTCCACCTAAGCTACCCCTTGGGGATTCCTCCAGGAGGACCGACAGTCTTGAGTCTCCCTCACAGACTGTCAATTACGGTCACCCCTGATCGCCTCTAGGCGATCGAGGGAGACTTAGGTGGTCAGCCTTATATCGGGATCTTTCCGATTCTGATAATACTTACCTTAATTTCACGATGAGCTTTCGTGTCAGGACTGGAAGAAGGGCTTCCTCCTTCCAGGCATGCTCCGGCTCATTTCCTGAGTCCACGGATGTCCTGCAGCCTATCTAGAAAAGTCAGAATATCCCTTCACGGATATTCTTAAGAGGGGGATACCTCACGAGGCTTTTCCAGTCATGGCTTGGCTATTGGCCCGCGTTTGAACTCTGGCAGCATCCGCCTCCTGCCCAGCTCCGTCTGCCCGCTTGGCACACAAGTACACGGTGCCCACAGGGTCCTTGGCGGGGTTTACTGAGCAACCCTCGGCTGAAAGTCTTGTGACTGCCTCAGTGTTCAGGCGGACGGGCAGCTCGGCGGATACTGACTGCCCTCCGGACATGGAGTCCAAACTTATGGACCACTCGGCCTGGAAGGTCTATGCAGCATCTTCCTTGGGTCTTCGTCAGGCAAGCTCAACAGTGATTATAGCACACTTCTCTCATGCCCTCTTGGGGTCGCTGGACGAAGTTCTTCCTCACCTCCCAGCTGACATGCAGACCACGGTCAAGCAGCTCAGGGACCAGGGCAGGGCTGTTGCTAAACAGCTCCAGACTGCATTGGACATGGGTGATTCCTGTGCCCGGTCACTAGCTGCAGCAGTATCCACTCGCCGTAGGGCTTGGCTGAGGTTATCCTACTTTCCCATGGATACTCAGCACAAGCTAGCTGTTGTGCCCTTCCTGGGCACTGACCTCTTCGGGCCAGGAGTGGCTGGTCATCTGCAGCGCATCGAGCAGTCTAATGCCACCTTAAATGCCACCTCTGCTAAGGGTTCTTCAAGTAAGAACCAGCAGAAGCGCAGGAAGAAGCTCTTTTCGCCATTCTTCCCTGCGGTCAGACAGCCACCTTTCCAGGGGTCAGCAACAGCAGCAGGCTCAGGCTTGGCGCCCAGGCCCAGCAAGGTCCCCAGCAGCCCCGCACAGGAGGCCGAGGTGCTGGTCCAGGTGTCTCCTCCTCCTCCTAGTTGCCCAGTGACGGGCGGGGTGGCCTCCCTGCACTGCCACCGAGCTCTGGGTCCTCCTGGGGGCCGCCTGCCACTTCCTTTCCGCCTGGTCCGCACTGACAGGTGGGTTCTAGAAGTGGTCGGGCAGGGTCTGCCCCTGAATTCGAGCAGTACCTCCCAGCCGAGCCCGTGCCCCACGAGAGGAAAGGATCTGTCGCCCAGTCTGACCTTCGGGCTGACATTGCGCTACTCCTCCTCAAAGAGGCGGTGGCCCCGAGGACGGATCCTCCTTCAGACCCAGGCTTTGTCTCAGGTATTTCCTGGTGCCCAAACGACGGGTGTTGGCCCATTCTAGATCTGCACGACCTGAATCGGTATCTCAGGTCTTGCACCTTTCGGATGGTAACTCTGAACCAGATCATACCATCTCTGGAGCGAAACATGTGGTTCTGTACACTGGATCTTCAGGACGCTTTTTTCCACGTCCCTATCCGTCCGTCCCATCAGCAGTTCCTCCGCTTCAGGGTCGAAGGGACCCTGTACGAGTTCAGAGCCATGCCGTTCGGCCTGTCATCGGTCCCAAGGGTCTTCACCAAATGCATTGCAGTGGTGGCAGCCCATCTTCGGCATCAAGGGGTTCGTATTTACCCCTACCTGGACGACTGGCTCCTGGCGGGATCCTCCCTTCAGGAGGTGGAGAGGTCCAGGGACCTGACCCTCCGAACCTGCTCACACTTGGGCCTTCTGATCAACGAGGCCAAATCTGAACTCGTACCTTCTCAGGTGATGAGCTTCATCGGGGCAGAGCTCGACTCTCGTCAAGCCAGAGCTCGGCTCCCGGCGGACAGGGCGGAGATTTTCTCCTCCTTTGCCCAGTCATTTCTGGTTGGGCACTCGCGCCCTGCCCGGTGACTTTCTGCACCTCCTGGGTTACATGGAGGCGTGCATGTCGGTGGTCCGCTGGGCCAGACTGCACGTGCGCCCCCTTCAGTGGGAGCTCGCCGCCCAGTGGTCTCAGCGTCAGGGTCTTTTTGACCAGCTGGTCACGGTCACCCAGAGGATGTGGGATGCTCTCCAATGGTGGACCATCCCGAGTCATCTGCAGGAAGGGATCCCGTTTGTCCGCCCCAAGCCGACGGTCGTCCTTACGACCGATGCCTCTCTCATGGGCTGGGGAGCCCACATGGAGGACCACAGAGCTCACGGGCTCTGGACCCCAGAGGAGTCCCGATGCCACATCAACCTGTTGGAGCTCAGGGCAGTCAATCTGGCTCTGTCAGCTTTCGCTCCTCAGCTCCGGGGTCAAGTGGTTCAAGTCCAGATGGACAATACCACGACCATGTACTACTTCAACAAACAGGGCGGCACGCACTCCCGTCTGCTATGCAAGGAGGCGCTACGGATCTGGACCTTCGTCAGCCGGCTGGAGGCGGATCTCCTAACCATCCATGTGGCAGGAGTCACGAACCAACTGGCGGATGCTCTCAGCCGCCTAGGCCAGACATCCACGAGTGGTCTCTCCATCCAGAGGTAGCTACACCCTGTTCTCCCGTTGGGGCAAACCGTTACAGGACCTGTTTGCCTCAGGGAGAACACCAAGCTGAGGTTGTACCATGCCCGCCCCGCTCAGCAGGGTTCGCTGCAGGGGGATGCCTTCTCGAGGCCGTGGACCCCAGGCCTCTTTTACGCCTTTCCTCCATTTCGCTTGATCCACAAGGTGTTACTCAAGGTGAGGAGGGACAAGGCGAAGGTGATCCTGGTAGCCCCAGATTGGCCACTCCAGTTCTGGTATCCAGATCTCCTCAGCCTCAGCTGCAGGACCCCGGAGCAGCTTGGTACACGCCCGGACCTGTTATCACTGAACCAGGGGAAGGTCCTTTATCTGGACCTTCAATCCCTGCACCTCACAGCCTGATTCCTGAGCGGTTAGAGTTCCAGGCTTTGGGTCTTTCGGAGGATGTCTACACCGTGGTGGAGGCATCTTGAAAAGAATCTACCAGGAAATGTTATGCCTTCAAATGGAAGAGATTTTCCATTTGGTGTCCGGGTAAAAGTCTGGACCCCTTATCCTGCTCTGTGGCTAACATTCTAGACTACCTTTGGTCCCTCTCCAAAGGGGGTCTTCGGTCATCGACCCTTAGGGTGCACCTAGCAGCCATATCGGCTTACCAGGCGCGGGCCGGTCAGCCGACGTTGGCTCAGGAAAAGGTGATCGGGCGCTTTTTCAAAGGCCTGGATCACATATCCCCTTCGGTGCGTGAACCTCCATCTCTGTGGGATCTTCTGCTGGTTTTGGCAAAGCTCATGGGCAAGCCATTCGAACCCATGCACAAGTCTGTGCTTTCGCACTTGTCATGGAAGATGGCCTTCTTGGTGTCTATCACGTCAGCCAGAAGGACGGGGGAGCTCCAGGCGCTTTCAGTGGACTCCCCCTATCTGGTCTTTCACAGGGACAAAGTTGTCCTGCGCCCCCACCCGAAATTCCTTCTGAAGGTGGTGTCAGAGTTTCACCTTAACCAGGCGTTGACTCTGCCGGTATACTACCCTAACTACACCTCGGATGCCGAGTACAGGCTCCATACTCTGGACCTCAGGCGTGCTCTCTCCTACTATAAGGAGAGGACGGCGGAAATTCGGGGAGAGGTTCGCCAGCTGTTTGTCACCTACGCTGAAGCCGCTTCTGGCAGATCTGCAGCCAAGCGGACCATTGCCTGATGGATTACATCATGCATAGGTCTGTGCTATGAATTGGCGGGTAAAGAGCCTCCCAAAGGGCTAAGGGCTCATTCTACCCGTCATACTGCTGCTTCAGTGGCTGCTTCCAGGGACATCCCTATCCAGGAAATCTGTCGGGCCGCTACCTGGAAGTCAGCAAGCACCTTTATTACCCATTCCCACATCGACCTAGAGTCACGCCGGGATGCTGGTTTTGGGGCCTCTGTTCTCCAATCTCTATTCCCTAAGTAGGGGGTTTGTGCCTTGCCTCCCTCCTCCCGGGGAACTGCTTGGAGTCTGCCAGACAGTGTGGATGAACAACATATCCACACTCCTAGAAGAACAGGTTACTCACCTGTAACAGTTCTAGGAGTGGTATATGTTGTTCATCCACATGCACCTACCGACCTCCCCGGCTTTAGGCGCACAACCTGCTTCCAGCGGGCTAGATCTGGTGTCATGGGGGCGGAGCCGGCATTTACCACCCGGCTGGGTGGGAGGAGCCAGCTTGAAGACTTCCGGCAAGATTTAAAGGGGAAAGGAACAATGCCAGACAGTGTGGTTGAACAACATATACCACTCCTAGAGCTACTGTTACAGGTGAGTAACCTGTTCTTTCTGGCGAGACTCATTGGCCCTCTCCTGGACAGGGAGGTTTCTGTATGCCTTCCCTCCCTTCAGAGAGTCTTGCTCAAACTGCAGATGGAGGAAGCCAGAATGATTCTGTTAGCTCCTCTCTGACCTTGACAGATCTGGTACTGCTGCTGCAGCAACTAGCCATGGAGCCTCTCGTGCAGTTGCCCCTCTTCTCTTGCTTGCTCTCCCAGGAGCGGGGGACGCTGATCCACCCAGCTCTACAACCTCTACATTTGCATGCCTGGCTCCTGTAGTCTTAGCGGAGGAGCGATTGGGGGTGTCAAGTAGAGTGGCAGAAGTACTAGTGGCAGCGAGAAAGTCTTCCACCAGGGCCACCTATGCCATGAAGTGGAAGTGTTTTTCCTTATGGGCAATGCCTCATTCCCTGGATCCCCTGGATTGTCCTGTAAAATGTGCACTGGATTGCGTCCTCCATCATTTGGACTTGGGCCTCATCTATTCATCCATTAAGGGTGTACCTCTGCTCTATCAGCCTACCACTCACCAATGAGTGGAAGGACTCTGGCACAACTTGACATGTGCAAGACCTTCTTGAGGGGAATCTTGCACATCAGACCCCCACAGAGGGATCTTGTCCCTTCTTGGGATCTTCTTTTTGTTTTGGAGAAGCTCACCCTTCCCCCTTTTTTTAGAATAAGCCGTGTCATGCGAGCTTTGCTTTCCGTCTTGGAAAGCGTTATTTTGAGTTGCTATTACTTCTGCTCAGAGAGTTTGTTACAGGCTGTAATGTGTCAAGAGCCTTATCTTGTTTTCCATAGGGACAGGGTGGCACCGCATATTAACTCTAAATTTTTACCGAAGGTGGTGTCCGAACTGACCCTGAATCAGAACATCCAGCTTCTGGTCTATTACCAGAATACGCTAATAAGGGGGAAGCCCTGTTGCATACTCTGACGTTCGTGTGCTCCAGTATTACCTCAGCAGAACTAGTTCCGTTCGGCAGACTTATCAACTGTTTCCTTTGCTTATAGGAAGACAGGGGCTCCTATCACCAAGCAAACACTAACCAGATGGTTGTTGCACTGCATCACCTCTTGCTGTCAGCACCACCATAAACCCTTACCGGGATTGGTGACTGGCCATTTCACCAGAGCTGTGGCAACTTCTTTTGCCTCTCTGCGGAAAGTTTCTTCGGCAGACGTTTGCGCTGCTGCCACTTGGAGCTCAGTCCCATACCTTTATCAGGCATTAAAGGCTCAATGTTGCCTCTAGAAGAGGAGAGCAGGCTTTGGACTAGCAGTCTTAAGTGCCTCCTCTCCTAAGCTCTAACTTGTCAGTTATCAGTTTGTCGTCCTCCCATGTGACCTGGGTTTATCTTTGGATTCTGCTTTGGACTCGGTTTGTTGGTATTATCTGCTGCAAGAGCTCCCCCTCAAAGTGAGATAGTACAGTTATGTAAGAACTTACCATAACAGTAGATCTTCGAGAGGAGCTCTTGCAGCAGGTGGCTTTCCCACCCTCCTACCCCAGGAACAAAGTTATGTCTTTCTCTTTGGGTATGGGAGAACCTCCTCGGTTCTCCATTGTTTTTTTGGTCAACCGGGTCTCCGGCGGGAGAACCTAGATGGCGCCGGGGGACCGCCCCCTTTATACCACATCTGACGAGTGGAGCCAATGTCTGGGCTGGTCCCCCGCCGCAGACTATCTAGAAGATTTTTCTGTGGGGTCCTGACGCCTGGCGGCCTTAGTCCTATTGGTATCACCTGCTGCAAGACCTTCTCTCGGAAGATCTAATGTTACGGTAAGTTCTTACGAAACTATTGTCTACATTATTTATTTATGATACACAGAACTTGACCTCACAGTTCTGCAGATGTTCAGGGTCCCTGATGCAGAGTTACTTCTACACTGCCACAGAGAATGGGGCCTTGCCAATACCTCATTTTAAGGTTTTCATGCGCTATCAAACTAATGGCCATGAATGTGTCCCTTGAATGCTGATAAAGTTTTGAGCGGATTGCTGGCCGGTTAACATTGTGGGTTTCTCATAGACTTGATGGCAGATAAGGACCGCTTGGCCCATCTAGTCTGCCCATTTCCCTACCTACAGGATAGGCCGTAGATCCTAGTTAACCAACAGCCTATTTCTTCCTAACCCCCCAAGAATTGCCTTATGTCTGTCCCATGTATTCTTGAATTCTCCCACAGTTTTAGACCCCACAACCTCCTCAGGAAGGCTGTTCCATGCATCCACTACCCTCTCTGTGAAATACTTCCTCACATTGCCCCTGAACCGCCCTCCTATCTTGAAATTGTGTCCCCTTGTTCTTGCACATCTTTTTCTGAAAGATGCTACCCTCTTGGACTTTGTTGATTCCACTGAGGTACTTAAAAGTTTCTATCATGTCCCCCCTCTCCCTTCTTTCCTGAAGGGTATACATATTGAGCTCCTTTAGTCTCTCCTCATACGGCTTCTCTTGCAGACCCTGCACCATTTTAGTTGCCCTCCTCTGGACTACCTCTATCCTGTCTATGTCCTTGCTGAGATGGGGTCTCCAGAACTGGACACAGCACTCCAGATGGGGTCTCACTAATTGTCTGTACTGAGGGATAACAACTTCCTGTTTTCTGCTGCTGATGCCTCTCCCTATACATCCCAGTATACCCCCAGCCCTCCATACTGCCTTCTCACATTGCTTGCTAACCTTAAGGTCATCTGATATGATTACCCCCAGGTCCCTTTCCTTTTTTGTGTTGTTACTACCTCCCCACCCATTGTGTATTCTTCCCCTTGGTTCTTGTTTCCCAGCTGCATTATTTTGCACTTCTTTGCATTGAATCCTAGTTGCCACACTTCTGACCATTCCTCCAACCTTGCCAAGTCCCTTTTCATCCTTTCCACACCTTGTGTATCAACCCTGTTGCAGATCTTTGTGCCATCTGCTAAAAGGCATACTTTTCCTTCCAGTCCCTCTGCAATGTCACTGATGAAGACATTAAAAAGGACTGGACCCAATACTGAACCCTGCGGTACCCCACTAGTAACCCCTCTTTTTTCAGAGTGGACTCCATTTTACAATTACCTTCTGTGTCCTGTTGTGCAGCCAATGTTTTACCTAGGCTACCACCCTGGGACCCACTCCCAGGCTGGTTAATTTGACTATTAATCTTTTGTGTGGGACTGTTGCATGTTTTGCTAAAGTCTAGGTAGGCCATGTCCACAGCCCCTCCCTGGTCTACTACTTTGGTCACCCAGTCAAAGAAATCTGTTAGATTCGTCTGACATGACCTTCCTGCCTTGGGTCCTGTGCTCCACTCAGCTTTTCTTTTCTTCAGAAGTGACTCCATCACTTTCCCTACCACAGAGGTCAGACTGACAGGTCTGTAGTTTCCTGCCTCTGTCTTGGTCCCACTTTTGTGAAGGGGAATCACATCCGCCTTCCTCCAGTCCTCTGGTACCACACCATCCTCCCATGATTTATTAAAAATAGTAGCCAGTGGTTTCACTAGTTCCTCCCTTAATTCTTTTAGAATTCTGGGTGAATTCCATCAGGACCCATTGTTTTGTCCACCTTCAGTTTTAGGAGTTCTTGCAGAACCCTTTTCTTCTGTGAAAGGACTGGGATCGACCTCCTACCAAGAGTGCTTCTGTTAATTGGATTAGCACTTCCCTCCTCTTGTGAATACCGAGCAGAAATATTCGTTCAGTATCCCTGCTTTTCACTGTCCCCTCTGCCCATCCACCATTCATTCTATTCAGCCTCACTATCCCTCCCTTTGTTTTTCTACGCTCGCTGATGTACCTATAAAAGGTTTTATCCCCTTCTTAACTGAGTTGGCCATCTTTTCCTCAGTTTGGGCCTTTGCTGTTCTGACTTCCCTCCTGCTTGCTTCTGCCTTAACTGGTACAGCTCTCTGTCCTGCTCCTTCTGTGTTTCCTTATACTTCCGAATGCTATCTTTTCTTCCTGACTTTCACAGCCACCTCTTTTGAGAACCATAGTGGCTTTTCTTTCGTTTGATTTATTTGCTTCACACAAAGGCTTGTTGCCTCTGTGATGCAGTTTTGATGATTCCCCATTGTTGCTCCACACTTCCTTCTAGCCTGTTTGCTAGTGCTTTTTTGAGGCACTCTCCCATCTTGCCAAAGTCAGCCCTCCTAAAGTCCAGTACTCTCACTTTTGTATGGCTTGACTCTGTAGCTGAGTTTAACGTGAACCATACTGTTTGATGGTCATTTGTCCCCAGATGGCAACCCTCTTCTAGATCTAAGATCCTCTCACTGCCCCCGTATGAGAGTACAAGCTCTAAGATTGCTCCCTCTCGAGTGGGTTCCGAAACTAGCTGTCTGAGGCCTGCCACCTGTAGGGCATAAAGAATGGCCTTGCTCTTGGATGTGGCTGCAGCAAATGTGCTCCAGTTAACATCTGGCATATTCAGGTCTCCCATCATCAGTATCTCCCCTTTCTCTGCCATTCTAAGAATGCCTTCCATCATATCCTTGTCCATTTCCTTCCCCTGACATGGGGGTCTGTACACAACCCCTGTGCGGATTGTGGTGCCCTTTCCAGTCTCCAAGGTGACCCACAGTGCCTCCTCTCCTCCCCTCCCTGTTTACTCTTTTGTTCAGTTGCTTTTATCCCTTCTTTTACATAAAGAGCTACTCCTCCCCTCTTCTCCCCTGTCTGTCTCTCCTGTAGGTTATGTACCCTGGTATGTTAACATCCCAGTCATGGTTCTCTGTGTACCATGTTCTCTGTGATCTACACGATATCCAGGCATCCTCTTCCATCAAGGCCACCAGCTCAGGAGCTTGTTGCCCAGACTACGGGTATTGGTACTCACTACCCTCCATTTCCTGATGGCCTTACCCTTGCCCCATCCCTGTCCTTCTTGCCTTTGTCACTTTCTCCATTTACCCCAGCCCTTCTCCCTATTGACACCTCTATGCTGGTGTTTGCCGCGACGACTACCGTGATTATTTGGGGCGCTAGGATTTCTGCCCTTTCCACTGCCTCCCCTTAGCTAGTTTAAATGCTTGCCAATGAAGCATTTAAACCCATCACCTAGGATCCTAGTTCCCCTTCTGGACAGATGCAGCCCATCATGCCAGTATAGGCTTGCATCACTCCAGGTGGACCCCCAGTCCCCAATGAAGCCAAATCCCTGAGCTCCACACCAGTTTTTCAACCACTGATTGAATCCCATGGTGCGGAACACCCTAGCGCCTCCTGTGCCATAGATGGGCAGCACCTCAGAGAAGGTTACCGTGCATGCTACTTGACTAAGGCCTCTCCCCAATTCCATAAACTCTTCCTGCACTTCTCTAATCTCTTTCTTAGCCGGGTCATTTGTCCCTAGGTGGACAGTGACATCCAGCTCCCTTCCCTGTGCAGCTGCTCTGGCAATCCTGAGGATTCACTCCTTGTCCCTCCAAGCCATGGCGCCAGGCAGGCACCTTACCTCCCTCTTCCCTTCCTCCCCGAGTTCTACCTTCCTAACAATGGAGTCCCCCACCAGGAGTTGTTTCCTTCCCCTGCAGGGTCCCCTGCCACCTCTTGTGGGTCTCCTTAGGAGGTTCCCAGCATCCTCCTTGGTCTCCACTGTCGTGGTGCCTCCATAGAGGAACCACACTTTGCCAGAATGGCATAGGAATTGTGGAGAGGTACAACTGGAGGATGCGCCTGTTCCACCACCCTCACCCTCCCTGAGCCCACTGTGGTCCAACCATTCCTCTTTCTTGGCATCCTCTGAGGCAACGGCAGTGGCACTGGTGGTCCCTGGATGGAAGAGGAGGTCCCACAAATTCTGGCCAACTCAGCCTGGAGATGAGCAACCTCCTCCCTCAGCCCAGAGAGGTGCCTGCAGATGGGACAGCACCGCATCCTCCAGAACGTCTCCCGGAAGACTGCTGCTCCACAGCCACTGCACTGCACCACTCCAATCATGCGTTATTTCTGGCCCCTTAACTGTTTGCAATCCTTACTCTTTCCTCTGTTTTTTTTTTTTTCTCTCTCCTTACTTTCTGCCTGTGTGCCCTCTAAGCTCCTGATTGTCCTGTTCTGAGACAAGAATATCCTATATTTTTCAGTAGACCACTTACTTGCTCAGAGGCAGACCTCCAGCAGTTAGAGGGGGCCGGAGAGCAACTCTTGCCCTTCTAGGATGGTGGTTCTTTGGTGGTTCTGTGATGACTCACTTCCTGCTCCCAAACAGGAAGTTCCTGTTGAGAGTCAAATCTTGTGCCTATAAAAATAGAACTAGCTTTGGGGGAATGAGGGTGATATAGTCCCAGCAGAGAAGTCCAGTCACACAGCAGTCTTCTCCTGGTGTCTTCTGCCAAGCTATTAGCAGAATCTTTCTAAGACGGTCTTTAAATGTAGCTTCCTTCTAGCTAAGCCACTTCCCCTACTTACTAGATCTTTCTACAAGTAATTTAAACCTCACAGCTATTAAGTCCTTTCAATCACCTGAGATTTACACCTAGATAACTGTTCAGATACCCATTCAGTTCAGTAAACTCAGACAAACACGCTTTTTTTTTTTACCCTAAATTAAAGTTCCAAGTACAAAAGTTGTTGTTCTTTAGTTCCAGCAGAGAAGTCCAGTCACACAGCAGTCCTTTCTCCTGGTGTCTTCTGCCAAGCTATCTGCCGCTGCTATCTGGTACATAATCGCTGGATTAGTGCTGCAAGTGCATTTTTTTTTTTTTTTATAGTACCTTAACATGCGGTTTTCAGCGTTTGAAATAGTGCAATACAACTTCGGTTTTCAGAGTGTCATGTGACAGACATGTGCTTCTTTATGCTAATATGGCCTGCTAACTAATGACTGAGGACAGGCCATAGTAACAGTCAGCTGTAGAAGCATGTGACTGCCCACAAATGGTGCCAGGCAGCACTTGGAAACTGAAACTGTGGCTCACTGTTTATTCATTGAAAATGGCATGTTCTAGGGACATGGATATGTTGTTCATCCACACTCATTGGCAGGTATCCTTGCCGCTTTAAATCTTGCCGGAAGGTCTTCAAGCTTGCTCCTCCCACCCACCCGGGTGGTATAACTCTCGGCTCCGCCCCATGACGCCAGATCTTCCTTACCGCTTGGAAGCTCAGGTTCCCTCCTTAACGCTCTGCGTTTGTGACTGGTTCCTATTTCTCAGTTTGCGGATTTAAAAATAAATTTTGCAAAAAGACTTCAGTCTTCTATCCCTCGCGGCTGCGATGGACAAATCGACTCCCGGATTTCGAGATGCCCATGCGGGCAGAAGATGTCTCGGACGGATCCACACTCCACGTGTTCACTGCTTAGGCCTTGAGCACGACCCGCGGGCTTCGACCTGTGCTCATCTGCAAACCCCTCGTCCTCGAGACCGTGCTGCCCGATTGCAACTGGGCCGTCCGAAGCGTTTCCCTCCGGTGAAGTCAAGGAGGCCCGTTGGCGGTGTCGCGGTGGATCTCGGCGGATCAGCTCGAGCGGATGGTCGCCTCGAAGAGAGGCGGCGCGGACGTCTTCCTCGGCGCGGCATTTATCCCGCTCTCTCTGGGTTCTTCCTACACGGCTTCTTTTAAGGAGCTTTGTCTGTCCCTCTCCACTAAAGGAGAAGGGCCTGCGTCTGCTGGACCTTATTCTCGGTCCAAAAAGAGGGACAGGGGTAAGTCCCTCCGTCGACTCTCTTGGGAGCGGGAAAGGTCCCTCTCCCCGGGCCGTCGACCGTCGGCTTCGGCCACTGGCCTCACGGTGTCCCCGTCAGGTCAGTTGACCGAGACTCCCACCGATGAAGTCGAGATTTTCTCCAACCCATTGGACGGGCTGTCGCCTTTAGCAGCCGATTCCCTCTCCCGGTTCCCCGGGAGGAGTTGAGATCCCGTGGCTCGCCTGTGCCTCGGTTCGAGCCCTCGGATGGACCATCCGAGCGAAGGGTGTGCGGTTCCGGCCGACACCTCCCCGCACCGACCTCGGAAATTCCGGGACTCTCGGTCTCGGACCTCTTCGCGGTCCAGCCGATCCCACCGTCATAGGCGGTCTCGGCACCGCGGTAAGCGGCGTCGCCGCTCGTCCTCGTCTCCTCCTCGGATGAGGAGGCTGGCGTAAATACGTCGGCGATGCAAGACCTTATGTTGCAACAACTCCTCCTGGCCGGGAATAAGCCGACCCGCCGCCTTCCCCGGCCATTATGGCTGTCACCGACCGCCGACACAACCCCTCGACTTATCCGAGGAGCCTATACCCAGGCCGGGTTGTTCGCCAAAACCAGCTGCTCCACATCTTCGGTGAACTCCTCCTCCACAGCCACCAATTGGGGCCGGACCAGGATTCTCGGCCCACAAGGGTCTACCCCATCGGTTGTCAGTTACCCCTCACTCCCGACCGACTCGGCAGGTGAAGGTGGCTCAGGCCAGAGGCAGTCTTCGAGGACTCTTCCCGAGTCCGAAGATGATTCCTCCTTTTCTCCAAGCGACTGGACTTGGAGTCTTCAGGAGGTCAGTCAATGGACGACAGCCCGTCGTCCTTCCTAGGACTGCTTCGGCTCATCTCGGAGTCTACGGGATGGAGCTCGAACCCGCTTCCAAGCGGGCCAGGTATCCCTCACGGAGATTCTGGACCCGAGGGGATTCTCCGGCGGAGCCTTTCGGTGGCCGAGGCCATAGTGGGTCCGGCACTGGAGCTTTGGCAGCGCCCTGCTTCCTGCCCTCGCCTTGCCGCCAGGATGGCCAGGAAGTATCGCGGTCCCTACGGTTCCTTGTCCGGTTTTTGAACACCCTCTGCTGAGGGTTGGTTACCGACAGCGTTTTCGGCGCCGGCAACGCCAGGGATGTGGACAAACCTCCTGACAAGGAGTCCAAGAAATGGACTATGCTCGGGCGAAAAGTCTACGGCCATGCTCCTCCTCGGGTTCTTCGCCAGGCCAGTTCTGCCGCCCTCATGGCACATTTTTCTCATGCCCTGTTGGGCTCCTGGATGAGGTCATCCTCATCTTCCCGCCGATCTGCAGACTACGGTTAAGCAGGTGCGGGACCAGGGCAGGGCAGTGGCCAAACAGCAGCTCCAGACTGCTTTGGATATAGGGGACTCATGTGCCAGATCGGTGGCGGCCGAGTGGCTATGCGTCGGCGGGCTTGGCTGAGGATATCCACCTTTACTGGATACCCAGCACAAGTTGGCGGATGTTCCTTTGGGACTGACCTCTTGGCCCTGGGGTGGAAGGTCACCTGCAGAGGATCGAGAAGTCAATGCCACCTTGACTCGGTCTCTTCCGCTCAGAAGGACAAAGGCCGCAAACCACAGCCTAAGCCCTTCGTCCTTCTGTGCCTCCGCGCCGCCCGCCCAGCAACGCCAGGGCCAGCAGGCTCGGCCCTGGCATCCCAAACCCAAGCCGCCGGCTTCCTCTAACAGGAGGCAGGGAGAAAGGGCCAGGAGGTCCCTCGGCGGTCCCTCCTCCAAGCCTGCCCAGTGACAGGCTGAGGGTGTCGCCTCCATTCCCGTCACCTTACCCTGGGTCCCCTGGGAAGACGGCTCCAGCACTTCCGTTCCGCCTGGTCCGCTGTTACACGGACAGGTGGGTCTTGAGGAGTGGTGGGAAGGCCCTGCGTCTGGGTCGAGCAGGCACCACCTTCAAGCCGTTGCCCCTCGGGGCTCGGGATCCCCAGCCTCACTGGCGGCTCGTCGAGCCGACATCGCTCTCCTCCTCCAGAAGGAGGTGGTAGAGAGGTGGTGGACCCTCCTTCAGACCCAGGGTTTGTGTCCAGGTACTTCCTGGTTCGAAGCGGACGGGGCTGGCGCCCCATTCACAAACCTACCACGACCTAAACAAGTTCCTAAGGTCTCGAACCTTCAGGATGGTCACTCTGGCTCAGATAATACCATCCTTGGAGCAGCAGGCTGTGGTTCTGCTCTCTGGACTTGCAGGACGCGTTTTTTCACGTCCCTATCCGTCCGTCTCACCAGAGATTCCTTCGCTTCCGAGCGGAAGGATCCCTCTTCGAGTTCCAAGCCATGCCCTTCGGCTTGTCTCCAGCTCCCAGGGTCTTCACCAAATGCATGGCAGTGGTGACAGCATTCTCTGCGGCCCGAGGGTCGGTGTACCCTTACCTGGACGACTGGCTGATAGCAGCTCCCTCCAGGAAGGAGGCGGAGTGGTCCAGAGATCTGGCCCTCCAGGTCTGCTCTCAACTGGGCCTCCTTATCAACGAGGCCAAGTCGGAACTCGAGCCGAAGCAGGTGATTCTATTCATCGGGGCGCAGCTCGACTCTCTTCGAGCCAGAGCGCGGCTCCCGGCGGACAGGGCCGAGGTTCTTTCCTCCTTTGCCCGGTCATTTCTGGTTGGGCAGTGCGCCTGCCCGGGACTTCCTGCGCCTCCTGGGTCTCATGGCGGCCTGCACCAGCGTGGTCCGTTGGGCCCGCTGGAACATGCGTCCCCTTCAGTAGGGACTGGCCAGCCAGTGGTCCCAGCAGCTGCGATCCCTTGGACCAGCTTGTGTCGGTGACACAGGGATGTGGAGCGCTCTCCAGTGGTGGACCGTTCAGATCATTTGCAGGAGGGCATCCGTTCGTCCGCCCGAGCCGCGGTCTCTCTATCGACCGATGCCCTCTGATGGGTTGGGGTGCCCATCTGGGGAACACGGGCTCATGGCCTCTGGTCCCCGCGAGTCCCGATGCCACATCAACCTGCTGGAGCTCAGGCGGTCCGCCTAAGCTCTCACCGCCTTTGCTCCGTTCCTCCGGGGTCAAGTGGTCCGAGTCAGGCGGACAATACCACGACCATGTACTATCTAAACCGCCAGGGGGAGCGCTCCATGCTTCTATGCAAGAGCTCTCCGCATTTGGTCACTCGTGCGCAGCCTGGAGGCGGATCTCCTAGCCATTCCGTGGCAGGAGCCTCCAACACCCTGGCCGATGCCCTGAGCCGGATAGGGGCTGCATCCCACAGTGGTCTCTCCTGCCGGAGGTAGTACAGCATCTGTTCTCCTTTGGGGCACACCTCAGGTGGACCTGTTTGCCTCCATGGCAGGAGCTGAGTCTGTTCCATGCCGCCCCCCTCAGCGGGCTCGCTGCAGGGGATGCCTTCTCGAGGCAATGGACCCCGGGCCTCTTTACGCCTTTCCCCATTTCCTTGATCCACAAGGTGCTTCTCAAGGCGAGGAGGACAAGGCGCAGGTGATTCTGATAGCCCCAGACTGGCCTCGCCAGTTCTGGTACCAGATCTCCTCAGTCTCAGCTCCAGGACTCCGCGCAGCTTCCAGCTCGCCCGGACCTGCTCTCAGTCAATCAGGGAAGGTGTTCCATCCGGACCTTCAATCCCTCACCTGGCCGGCCTGGTTCCTGGCGGCTAGAGTTCCAGGCCTTGGGTCTTTCCGACGGGTCCTCAATGTAGTTGAGGCGTCCCGTGAGAGTCGACCAGAAAATGCTATGCCTTCAAATGGAAAAGGTTTTCCATTTGGTGTCAGAAGCAAGGGCTTGGACCCTTCCTCCTGTTCCTTGGCAAGCATCTTGGACTATTTATAGTGCTTTCTAGTCAAGGGCTTAGGTGGCGACCCCTAAGGGTGCACCAGGCAGCCATCTCTGCTTACCGGGCGCGGGCCGGGAAGCAGTCGGTGGCGCAGGAGAAGGTGGTCTGGCGCTTTTTCAAAGGCCTTGATCACATTTCCCCTCCAGTGCGGGAACCCCCACCTCCGTGGGATCTACTGCTGGTACTGGCAAAGCTCAGGCAAGCCATTCGAACCTATGCACAGGTGTGCTCACTCACCTGTCGTGGAAGACTGCCTTCTTGGTGGCTATCACGTCAGCCAGAAGGATGGGAGAGCTCCAGGCGCTTTCCATCGATCTCCTTACCTGGTCTTCCCACACAGGGACAAGGTTGTCCTGCGCCCCACCCGAAATTCCTTCAGTGGTGGCCGGTTCACCCTAACCAGGTGTTGACTCTGCCGGTGTTCTCACCCCAATCACACCCGGAGGCTGAATATAGGCTCCATACTCTGGACCCTAGAAGGCACTTATTATAAGGATGCACGGCTGAAATTGGGAGAGGTTCGCCAGCTGTTTGTCACCTACGCTGAAGCCGCATCTGGCAGACCTGCAGCCAAGCGGACGATAAGCAGGTGGGTAACCTCCTGCATAGATCTCTGCTATAAGTTGGCGGGCATGGAGCCTCCCAAAGGGATAAGGCTCATTCTACCCGCCATACTGCTGCAGTGGCTGCTTCCAGGGACGTCCCTATCCAGGAAATCTGCAGGGCTGCTACCTGGAAGTCAGCAAACACCTTCATTACCCACTACCACATCGACCTTGAGTCACCCGGGATGCTGGTTTTGGGGCCTCGGTTCTCCAGTCTCTTTCCCAAGTAAGTATTGGGGTGTGCTGCCTTGCCTCCCTCCTCCCGGAGAACTGCTAGGAGTCTGCCAATGAGTGTGGATGAACAACATATCCATGTCCCTAGAAATACAGGTTACTCACCTGTAACAGGAGTTCTAGGAATGGTATATGTTGTTCATCCACACGACAAATGGTGCCAGGCAGCACTTGGAAACTGAAACTGTGGCTCACTGTTTATTCATTGAAAATGGCATGTTACAGTACAAAGTAACATTACTTGTTTAAAATGCTAATCTGGTGATTATGCAGAGACTGGTAGTGTTTTCCTTTAATGTTGGCTGCTACTGTTTTGGGTGGAATGAACTCATTTCTTTTGTTTGGTTTCTTTAGGAGAATTTTGAGCTGAACCACGAGACTCTGTATTTGGCGGTTAAGCTGGTTGATCACTATCTCGCCGAGTCAATATGTAGGAGGGAGACACTGCAGCTTATTGGCTCCACGGCCATCCTCATTGCTTCCAAATTTGAGGTTTGTACTCTGGCAGTTTATGTATAGCTGAATCATAATGCAAAGTTGTGAGTTATGGACAGGGCCACGGTTTTACATTGTATGTTGGGGGGTTGGGGGTGGTAAAACAACAAACTTGACAGCGCAGCAGAAAAAAATCATGGCATTTCAGTATGCAAGTGGAGGTTGTGAGAATCAAACCCAGGTCAGGTCTGCTGGATGTACCAAGCTTGTTACTCTAACCTCTAGGCTACTGTTAGCTGATCCCAGTGTGCACTTCATGGGCAAAAAAATGTTGCTTAGACCTTTTTTGTCATTTTCAGGAGCGTTGCCCACCCTGTGTTGATGATTTCCTGTACATTTGCGATGATGCGTACAAGAGAGAGGAGCTCCTTGCCATGGAGATAAACATCCTGAAAACCCTAATGTTTGATATCAACATCCCCGTCCCATACCGCTTCCTTAGGAGATACGCCAAGTGTGCCCGTAAGTTTCTCTGCTCCAGTGAGTATGCTGATTTGAGGGCCCTTTGTCAGTTATCGCCCTTCTATGTACGTACTGGGATGATGTGTGTGTGTGTGTGTGTGTGTGTGTGTGTGTGTGTGTGTTCTATCTATATATATATATCATCTATATCTATATCTATATGTATATGTATATATATACACATACAGAAAATCCCCTCCCTGCAAGTCTCTGCTCATGGTATCTGGCCTCGGGGCATGAACCCAGGTCGTCAGCGTGCCGTGTGTACCCCACTGCTTGACGCCACTGAACTGGCCTTGGGATGAATTTTTAATCATAAATATTTTTATTAAATGAAAAAAATCAGAACAAATACAATTCACTAAGAAACAATACAACTATCACCTGAGGTATTTCATATATCTTAAACGTAGAAGTAAAAGCATCAGTGGAAGCAATAAAATTATTTCTGTTCTAGGGACATGGATATGTTCTATAGACACTTACAGGCAGGTTCCTTGCCACTTTAAACCTTGCTGGAATGTCTTCAAGCTGGCTCCTCCCACCCACTCGGGTGGTAAAACTCTCGGCTCCACCCCAGGACGCCAGATCTTCCTTACCGCTTGGAAGATCAGGTTCCCTCCTTTGCACTCTGCGTTTTAGGCCTGGATCCTAACTTGTCGGTTAATCTGAAACTCATACTTAACTTTACTAGACTTTGGGCTTTTTCTTCCTTCGCGGCTGCGATGGACAAATCGACTCCCGGATTTCGGCGGTGCTCTTGTGGGCAGATGATGTCATGGACCGATCCGCAGTCCACATGCGTTAACTGTCTTGGGCTCGATCACGATCTGCAGGCCTGCGGATTGTGCAAGTCCTTCTCGGTCAATGTTCTCGAAGACCGTGCTGCCAGGCTTCAGCTTCGGCGCCCCGAGAGACTTATTCCTCCGGTAAAGTTGGAGGCCCATTGGGCGGTGTCCGGCGGTGGGCTCGGCTGAGCATCTTAAACAAATGATCGCCCTCGAGGAGGAGGCGGCCCAGGCCGCATCTTCTTCTTCCTCGGTCGCGGCATTTATCCCACTTTCCTTGGGATGCTCCTACTAGAGTTCATTTAAGGAGCTTTGTCAGTCCCTCTCTACTAGGGGAGAGGGGCCATCGGGACACTCCTCTCGGTCCAAGAAAAAGGACTCAAAGGGTAAGTCCCACCATCGACGTTCGTGGGACCGGGAGAGGTCCCCTTCCCTGGGTAGTAGACACTGTACTTCGGTCGAGGTTGCGGCTAAGGTCACTGGCTTCACGGTGTCCCCGTCAGGTAAGCTGGTATGCCATTCCCACCGGCTCACACTCTGGATTCTCGGAGCACCCCTCTGCGGAGGGGTTGGTGACCGACAGTGTTTTCCGGCACTCCGGAGACGCTCGGGATGTGGACAAGCCACTCGATAAAGAGTCCAAGAAACTGGACTACTCCGGCCGTAAACTTTACACTGCGTCCTCCTAAGGCCTTCATCAGGCCAGTTCGGCCATACTGATGGCACACTTTTCCCACACCCTTTTGGTTTCCCTGGATGAGGTGATTCCTCATCTCCCGGCTGACCTCCAGACTACGGTTAAGCAGGTGCAGGATGAGGGAAGGGCTGTGGCAAAGCAACAGCTCCAAATTGCTCTTGATATTGGAGACTCTTGTGCCCGGTCAGTAGTGGCCGCAGTGGCCATGCGCTGCAGAGCTTGGCTGTGGATCTCCTCGTTCATGTCTGATACCTAGCACATGCTGGCAGACGTTCCCTTCCTGGGTACCGACTTGTTCGGTCCCGGGGTGGAGGGTCACTTGCAGAGGATCGAGAAGTCCAATGCCACCTTGGACTCGGTCACGTCTGCCCAGAGGGACAAAGGCTGCCAGCAGCAGCGCAAGCCCTTTCGGCCTTCTGCCCCTGCGGCACGTCCGGCCCATCAGGGCTAGCGGGCTCGCACTTGGCACCCCAAAGCCAAGCCTGCAGCTTCCTCCAGCAGGAAGCCGGGAGGAAAAGGCCCAAGAGGTCGCTCGGCCGGTTCTTTCTCCAAGCCTGCCCAGTGTCGGGTTGAGGGGTGTCGCCCCCAGCCTTGTCACTCCCCCTTCCCCGGGTTACCCCCGTAGTGGAAGGCTCCACCACTTCCTTTCCGCCTGGTCCACTATCACTGTGGACCGCTGGGTGTTGGAAATGGTAGGGAAGGGTCTGCCTCTGGAATTCGAGCAGGCTCCACCCTATCGAGCCGTCGCTGCACGGAGGACTATGGGGTCCGAAGCGCCTCTGTCGGCTCGTCGAGCCGACATTGCTCCGCTCCTCCAAAAGGAGGTGATCAGGGAGGTGGTGGATCCTTCCCCAGACCCAGGGTTTGTGTCCAGGTATTTCCTGGTCCCGAAACAGATGGGGGGCTGGCGCCCCATTCTAGACCTACACAACCTAAACAAGTTCCTAAGGTCTCGAACCTTCAGGATGGTCAATCTGGCACAGATCATTTCATCCTTGGAACGAGGCATGTGGTTCTGTTCTCTGGACCTCCAGGACGCGTTCTTTCACATCCCAATCCGTCCATCCCTCCAGCGATTCCTTCACTTCAGAGCGGAGGGGTCCGTTTACGAGTTCCGGGCCATGCCCTTCGGCGTCTCTCCAGCTCCCAGGGTCTTCACCATATGCATGGCAGTGGTGACAGCATTCCTGCAGCGTCGAAGGGTCCGGGTGTACCCTTACCTGGACGACTGGCTGATTGCAGCCCCCTCCAGGCTGGAGGTGGAGTGGTCCAGGGATCTGGCCTTCCAGGTATGCTCTCAGATTGGTCTCCTCATCAACGAGGCCAAATCAGAACTCGTGCCAATGCAGGCGATTCAATTCATCGGGGCAGAGCTAGATTCTCTTCGAGCCAGAGCACGACTCCTGGCAGACAGGGACGAGGTTCTTTCCTTCTTTGCCCAATCATTTCTGGTTGGGAAATTGCGCCCTGCCTGGCACTTCCTGCGCCTCTTGGGCCTCATGGCAGCCTGCACCATCGTGGTCTGTTGGGCCCGCTGGCACATGCCTCCTCTTCAGTGGGGGCTGGCCCGCCAGTGGTCACAGAGCTCGGGTCCTCTGGACCCAGCCAGTGGTGGTGACCCAGGATATGTGGAACGCTCTCCAGTGGTGGATCGTTCCGGTTCATCTGCAGGAGGGCATCCCGTCTGTCCGCCCCGAGCCGATGGTCATTCTAACCACCGCCTCTCTGGGTTGGGGTGCCCATCTGGGGGAGCACAGAGCACATGGCCTCTGGTCCCCTCAGGAGTCTCGATGCCACATCAACCTGCTGGAGCTTCCAGCAGTCCGACTAGCCCTCACTGCCTTCGCTCCATTTGTACGGGGTCAAGTGGTCCAGGTCCAGACGGACAATACCACGACCCTGTACTACCTAAACCGCCACGGCGAGACACACTCCTTGCCCCGTGCAAGGAAGCTCTCTGCACTTGGTCCCTCGTTAGCTGACTGGAAGAGGAGGAGGATCTCCTAGCCATCCATGTGGCGGGAGCCTCCAACACTCTGGCCGATGCCCTAAGCCGGATAGGTGCTGCATCTCAAGAGTGATCTCTCCTGCATGATCTGTTCTCCCACTGGGGTACACCTCAGGTGGACCTGTTTACCTCCAGGGAGAATGCAAAGCTGAGGCTGTTTCATGCCCGCCCCCCTCAGCAGGGCTCGTGTAGGGGGATGCCTTCTCGAGGCCGTGGACCCCGGGCCTCTTCTGCACCTTTCCCTCGATCCACAAGGTGTGGTGCTCAAGACGAGGAGGGACAAGGCACAGGTGATTCTCGTAGCCCCAGACTGGCCCCGCCAGTTCTGGTATCCAGATCTCCTCAGCCTCGGCTCCCGGGCTCCTGAGGCAGCTTCCAGTCTGCCAGGACCTGATCTCAGTGAATCCAGGGAAGCTGTTCCATCCAGGCCTTCAATCCCTGCAGCTGACGGCCTGGTTCCTTAGCGGCTAGAGTTCCAGGCCTTGGGTCTTTCCGACTAGGTCCTCAACATTGAGGCATCCGTAAGAAGTCGATCAGAAAATGCTATGCCTTCAAATGGAGGAGATTCTTCATTTGGTGTCCGGAAAAGGGGTTGGACCCTTCCTCCTGCTCCTTGTCCAGCATTCTGGACTACCTATGGTCCCTTTCTCAGCAAGGGCTTCGGTCGACCCTTAAGGTGCACCTGGCAGCCATCTCTGCTTACCGGGCGCGGACCGGGAAGCAGTCGGCGGCACAGGAGAAGGCAGTCTGGCGCTTTTTTCAAAGGCCTTGATCACATATCCCCTCCGTTGCGAGAACCTCCACCTCCGTGGGATCTATTGCTGGTATTGGCTAAGCCCATGGGCAAGCCATTCGAACCGATGCACAGGTGCGATATCTCCTACCTGTCGTGGAAGACCGCCTTTGGTGGCTATCACGTCAGCCAGAAGGATGGGAGAGCTCCAGGCGCTTTCCATAGAGTCTCCTTTTCTGGTCTTCCACAGGGACAAGGTTGTTCTGCGCCCCCAACCGAAATTCCTTCCGAAGGTGGTGTCGGAGTTTCACCTTAACCAGGTGTTGATTCTGCCAGTGTTCTACCCCAATCACACCTCGGAGGCCGAATATAGGCTCCATACTTTGGACTCTAGAAGTGCGCTCTCTTATTATAAGGAGCGGATGGATGAAGTTCGGAGAGAGTTTCGCCAGCTGTTTACCTACACTGAAGTCGCACCTGACAGACCTGCAACCAAGCGGACGATAGGTAGGTGGGTCACCTCCTGCATAGATCTCTGCTATAGGTTGGCAGGCATGGAGCCTCCCAGAGGGATAAGATATCATTCTACCCGCCATACCGCTGCTTTGGTGGCTGCTTCCAGGGACGTCCCTATCCAGGAAATCTGCAGGGCTGCTACCTTGAAGTCTGTACACACCTTCATTACCCACTACCACATCGACCTTGAGTCACGCTGGGATGCTGGTTTTGGGATCTTGGTTCTCCAGTCCTTTATTTCCCAAGTAGGGGGTGTGCGCCTTGCCTCCCTCCACCTGGAGAACTGCTAGGAGTCTGCCAGTAAGTGTGGATAGAACAACATATCCATGTCCCTTGAAATACAGGTTCTAGGGACATGGATATGTTGTTCATCCACACTATCTGGCAGGTTCCTTGCCGCTTTAAATCTTGCCGGAAGGTCTTCAAGCTAGCTCCTCCCACCCACCCGGGTGGTAAAACTCTCGGCTCCGCCCCATGACGCCAGATCTTCCTTACCGCTTGGAAGCTCAGGTTCCCTCCTTAACGCTCTGCGATTAAGTTTTGGGCCTAAAATCCTTCGGTTAAAAAAAAAAAAAAATTTTTATAACTTTCTCGGTCTTCTTCCTTCGCGGCTGCGATGGACAAATCGACTCCCGGATTTCGGAGATGTCCCTGTGGGCAGAAGATGTCTCGGACGGACCCGCACTCCACGTGCGTTTATTGCCTTGGCCAGGAACACGACCCGCAGGCTTGCGACCTGTGTTCCTCCTTCTCGGTCTACGCCTCGAGGACGCTCTGCCCGCTTCCATCTGGGGCGTCCCGAAGAAGATTTCCTCGGTCAAATCAAAGAGGCCCGACTGGCGGTTCCAGCGCTGCGAGATCCGCCGAAAACTAAAGAGGTTGGTCGCCTCAAGAGCAGGCGGCTCAGGCCACGGCTTCCTCTTCTGCGGCCTTTCCGTCTTCTATCGCTCGGGACTCATATTCAGCTTCCTTTGGAGCTTTGCTTGACCCTCTCAACTAAAGGCGAGGGTCCTACTTCTTCGAGTCCATTTCATCGGTCGAAGAAGTCTAAGGGTAAGTCTCATCGTTGACGCTCTTGGGAGCAGGAAAGATCCCCCTCCCCTTGTCGACAATAGACTTCGGTCGAATCTTCGGCTTCGGCCACTGGCTTCACGGTGCCCCCGTCAGGCCAGGTGACTGAGACTCCTCACCGACGTGGTCGAGATTTTTCTCACAGCCGTTAGACGGGTTGTCGGCTGGAGAAGCGAGATCCCTCCTCCCGGTTCCCCGGTGAGGACTGAGGATATCGTCGGCTCTTCCGTACCTGTGACTCAGGAGCCGTCGGTTTTGCCGACCGAACCGAGGGGATTGCCGATCCCCGGCTCCCCGCCTCACCGACCTCGGCCTAGCAGAGATTCTTGGTCTCTGTCTCGGACATCTTCGTGGTCCAGCCGCTCCCGTCGACATAGACGGTCTCGGTCTCGGCACCGCGGCAAGCGGCGTCGCCGCTCTTCCTCTTCTTCCTCCTCGGACAAGGAGGGAAGGCTTCGGGCGAAGCTACACGCATACGAGGACCTCATGTGGCAACAATTTTTTCTAGTCAATGTCGCCCAGGCCTCTTCCCCGCCATTAAGTGGTTGCCACCGGACCAGGTAGTGGTCAAGGAGCCTGTTTCCAGGCCAGTTGTCCGACCTATTCCAGCTGCCCCACCAATTGTGGTGGAACCGCCTCCACCTCAGCCGACAGCTGGGGCACCGATGAAAGTGTCGCGGTTGGCCCAGGGCCTTCCCCGTAGGCTGTCGGTCACTCTCACGCCTGACAAGCCTCGGCAAGTGGAGGGTGGCTAAGGCTCCAGGCAGCTATTCGACAACTCGTCGGAGTCAGATGACTCCTCCCTGTTCTCCAGGCGTTTTGACTTGGAGTCCTCTGGGGCAGTCAGTGATCGATAGCCCTTCGTCCTTCCTAGGACTTCTTAGGCTCATCTCCAGAATCCACTGGGATGAAGCTTGAACCCATATCCAAGCGGCCAGATATCCCTCACCGAGATTCTGGACCGAGGGATCTCCCACGGAGGCCTTTCCAGTGGCGAAGCCATTGTCGGGCGGCCCTGGAACTTTGGCAGCGTCCGGCTTCCTGTCCTGCGCCTTCGGCCAGGATGGCCAGGAAGTATGCGGTCCCTACTGGCTCTCTGTCCGGGTTTTCTGAACACCCCTCGGCTGAAGGGCTGGTCACGGACAGTGTTTTCCGGCGTGCAGGTAATGCCAGGGACGTGGACAAACCGCCCGACAAAGAGTCCAAGAAATGGACTACTCGGGCGGAAAGTGTAGGCTGCCTCTTCTCTTGGCCTTCGTCCAGGCCAGTTCGGCCGTCCTCATGGCACATTTCTCCCATGCCCTGTTGGGTTCCCTGGATGAGGCTGTCCCTCATCTTCCGCTGACCTGCAGACTACGGGTCAAGCAGGTGCGGGATCAGGACAGGCAGTAGCCAAGCAGCAGCTCCAGACTGCTCTGGATATGGGAGACTCATGTGCCCGGTCAGTGGCGGCGCTGTGGCACCATCGTCGTGAGCGTGGCTGCGAATATCACCTTTACCTCGGATACCCAGCACAAGCTGCGGACGTTCCTTTCCTGGGAACAGACCTGTTCGGCCCTGGAGTGGAAGGCCACCTCCAGAGGATCGAAAAATCCAATGCCACCTTGGATTCGGTCTCGTCGCGCCAGAGGGACAAGGGCCATAAGCCCCAGCCTAACCCCTTCGTCCTCTACTCCCGCCTGCCTTGGCCCAACAACAGCGTCAGGGCCAGCAGGCTGAACCTTGATATTCCAAGCCCAGCTATCAGCTTCCTCTAATATAGGAAGCAAGGAGGAAAAGGCCCTGGTGGTCCCCAGGCCGGTCCTTCCTCAAGCCTGCTAATGATGGGCTGAGGGTGTCACCCCACCCAGTCACCTCGTCCCCCATGGGGCGGCTCCACACTTCCTTTCGCCTGGTCGCTTGTTACCATGGACAGGTGGGTTTTGAGGTGGTGGGAAGAGGCCTGCCTCTGGAATTGAGCAGGCCCACCCTTCAGAGCATGCGCCCCAGCGGGCAACTTTGAGGGTCCCCAAGTCTCTACAGGCTCGTCGAGCCGACATCGCCTCCTCCTTCAGAAGGGGTGATAAAAGAGATAGAGGACCCTCCACCAGAACCAGGGTTCGTGTCCAGGTACTTCCTGGTCCCGAAACGGACGGGGGGGCTGGCGCCCCATCTTAGATCTACACGACCTGAACAAGTTCCTAAGGTCTCGAACCTTCAGAATGGGCACTCTGGCTCACGGCGTGTGGTTCTGTTCTCTGGACTTCCAGGACGCGTTCTTTCATGTCCCTATCCGTCCGTCTCATCAGAGATTCCTCCGCTTCAGAGCGGAGGGATCCCTCTTCGAGTTCCATGCCATGTCCTTCGGCCTGTCTTCAGCTCCCAGGGTCTTCACCAAATGCATTGCAGCGGTGACAGCTTCTCGTAGCAGGGGTCCGGTGTACCCTTACCTGGACGATTGGCTGATAGCAGCCCTCCAGGTTGGGAGTGGAGCGTCCAGGAATCTGGCCTCCGGTTTGCTCTCAACTTGGCCTCCTGGTCAACGCAGGCCAAGTCAGAACCTCGAGCCAAGCAGGTGATATCCTTCATCGGGCAGAGCTCGACTCTTCGCCAGAGCACGGCTCCCCAGACAGGGCCGAGGTTCTTACCTCCTTTGCCCAATCATTTCTAGTTGGGCAATCGCGCCTGCCCGGACTTTCGCAATTCTGGTCTTATGGCGTCTGTACCAGCTAGAGTCCGCTGGGCATGCTGGCAGCATGGCCCTCCAGTGGGGTCTGGCCGCCAATGGTCACAGCATTGCGATCCTCTGGACCAGCTGGTGGACGACTCCAGGAGATGTGGAACGCCTCCAGTGGTGGACCGCTCCGCCCCATCTGCAGGGAGGGTATCCCGCTTGACCGCCTCTGAGCCGACGGTCTCCCCTATCGACCGACGCTTCTTTGATGGGTTGGGGTGCCCATCTGGGGAACACCGAGCACACGTGCCCCTGGTCCCCGCAGAGAGGAGTCCCGATGCCATATCAACCTGTTGGAGTCTGCTGCGGCGTCCGCCTAGCTCCCACCGCCTTGTCTGCTTCCGGGGTCAAGTGGTCAGAGTCCAGACCTGACAACAATACCACGGACCATGTACTATCTAAACCGCCAGGGCGGACGCCTCCTGCCTCTATGCAAGGAAGCTCTCCGCATCTGGTCACTAGTGCGCAGCCTGGAGGTGGATCTCTCTGGCTATTCATGTGGCAGGAGCCTCCAACACTCCTGGCCGCTGCCCTGAGCTTCTAATAGGGGCTGCATCAAGATGAGTGGTCTCTCCCGCCGGAGATAGTACAAGACCTGTTCTCCCCGCTGGGGCACACCTCTGGTGGATCTGTTTGCCTCCAGGGAGAACGCTGGGCTGAGGCTGTTTCATGCCCGCCCTTCAGCAGGGGATGCCTTCGAGGCCGTGGACCCCGGCGTCTTTACGCCTTTCCCCGCTCCTGATTCACAGGGTCCTGCTGGAAGCGAGGGGACAAGGCCAGGTGATTCTGATAGCCCCAGACTGGCCCTCAGTTCTGGTACCCAGATCTCCTCAGTCTCAGCTCCAGGACTCCTCGCTGCAGCTTCCCAGCTCGCCCGACCTGCTCTCAGTCAATCAGGGAAGGTGTTCCATCCGACCTTCAATCCCTGCACCTGACGGCCTGGTTCCTGAGCTGCCAGAGTTCCAGGCCTTGGGTCTTCCGACGAGGTCCTCAACGCCGCTGAGGCGCCCTGCATGAGCTCCCACCAGAAAATGCTATGCCTTCAAATGGAAGAGGTTCTCCATTTGGTGTCGGGGAAAAGGGTTGGACCCTTTCTCGGTCCTGTGGCAGCATTTTGACTATCTATGGTCCCTATCTAGTCAAGGGCTTAGGTCGACGCAATCTTACAGCAATCCGGCAGCCATTTCTGCTTATCGGGCTGGGCCAGTCAGCAGTCAGTGGCGAGGAAAAAGTGGTCTGGTGCTTTTTCAAAGGCCTTGATCAGCTACTTCCTCCAGTGCGGGAAACCCCCACCTCGTGGGGATTTACTGCTGGTATTGGCAAACCCTCATGGGCAAGCTATTCAACCATGCACAGGTGTGGTCTCCCCACCTGTCAAGTGGAAGACCGCCTTCTTGGTGGCTATCACGTCAGCCAGAAGGATGGTAGAACCCAGGCTTGAGCACGAGTCTCCTTACCTGGTCTTCCACAGGGACAGAAGTTGTCCTACGCTCCCACCGAAATTCCTTCCTGGGTGGTGTCGGAGTTTCACCTTAATCAGGTGTTGACTCTGCCGGTGTTCTACCCCAATCACACCTCGGGGTCAATATAGGCTCCATACTCTGGACCCTAGAAGGGTGTCATTATTATAAGGAGCGACGGCTGAAATTCGGGGAGGGTGTTCGCCAGCTGTTTGTCACCCACGCTGAAGCCGCACCTGGCAGACCTGCAGCCAAGCCGGACGATAGGCAGATGGGTCACCTCCTGCATAAATCTTCGTTATGGCTGGCGGGCATGGAGCCCCAGAGGATAAGAGCTCATTCTACCCGCCATACTGCTGCATCGGGTGGCTGCTTCCAGGGATGTCCCTATCCAGGAGATCTGCAGGGCTGCTACCTGGAAGTCAGCACACACCTTATTTCCCACTACCACATCGACCTTGAGTCACGCCAGGATGCTGGTTTGGGGCCTCAGTTCTCCAATCTTTGTTCCCAAGCAAGTATTAGGGGTGTGTGCTTGCCTCCTCCTCCCGGAGAACTGCTAGGAGTCTGCCAGATAGTGTGGATGAACAACATATCCATGTCTCTTTAGAAATATTACCTGTAATAGGAGTTCTAGGAATGGTATATGTTGTTCATCCACACGTAACCCACTCCGACCTCCCCGGCTTCGACGCACAACCTGAGCTTCCAGCGGGCCAGATCTGGCGTCATGGGGCGAAGCCGAGAGTTTTACCACCTGGGTGGGTGGGAGGAGCCAGCTTGAAGACCTTCCGGCAAGATTTAAAGAGGCAAGGAACCTGCCAGTAAGTGTAGATGAACATATACCATTTTTAGAACTCCTGCTACAGGTGAGTAACCTGTATTTTCGCAGCCTACTGATGTGAGCGGCTCCGATAAGCCGGACGTTTGCTCCTCCGCCCACACGGAGACGGTAAGTCGCCTTAACCTTCGGGGCCGTGCGCGGCCCCTGTTCCGCCCCACCAGACCACCGCTCCTTCGCGGCTGCCTCCGACGACGGGTCCGTTAAGTCAGACGCCGGCCCCTCCGGCGTTTGCTCGGATCCTGCTGCTAAGCCGCAAGTTGGTTTGTCTGTCCGCACAGCGGATGAGCAGTTGCCGGACCCCACCACGTTCGTCGTTCCCGGCTCCCTGCAGCCTTCGCTGCCTTCTGGGGACCTTGAGTCTCCTCAGCCTGACCCCACGAATTCCACCTCCATCCCCGGGCGGCGCTGAGGTTTCTGGTCCACCTCCGTCAGACCGTCCCCTTTCTTGTCCAACTGGTCTGACGTCGGTTCCCTGGCCGTCGGCTCAGACGCCGGATGACATCCCACCCCCCGATGTCGCCCCAACGCCGGGCCCTCCACCCCATGGGTCTTCCACTCCAGAACCGCCCGTGGGGCCTCCGGCCTGGCCGGCTGCTCAGGCAGCTCCTCCGGCTCCCAGGTACCCAGCCCCGTCGTATCAGACGCCGCCATACCTGGGACCACAGTAACCGGCGCTGACATATCCGATGCCACAGTATTCTGTTCCTCAGTACCCGACGCCGGGCTTCCCACAGTCGGGTTATGGATACGTGCCCTTCGGGTATAATCCATACCTGTATCCCCCTCCTCCTCCACCGCCCCGTCATCCGCCGGTGGATTTGCAGGAGACTCTGGCCTCCTGGTGGGCTGAGGCTAAGACTCGGCTCACCAGACAGGTGGAGAGTCATCTTCCAACGCCGGTGCCGGTTCCCGTATGTCCACGATGACACTCTCCCTCCCCACCTCCGGACACCAGGGCTCACCCCTCTGGGTCCAAAGAGCTGCAGGACACGCTTCCCCGGGGATTCCCAAGAGGTCCGTTCCTCCCCTTCGTCGGGAGAAGTAGTCTTCCTTTTCCTCATCATCTTCCTCGGACACCTCGGATCCTTCCAATGGTTGCTCCGAGCAAGATGACGAGCCACGCTCTCCAGCCAAGGACTCCTCCGAAGTCCCTTCTGGAGGATCCTTCCTTCACGGAGTTGCTATCGAAGATCCAGGAAATTCATAAGTGGCAATCCTTGGAGCCAGACCCCCAGCATAAAAAAACTCGTTGAGCATCTGGATCTGCCTGTGACAGCTCCCACTTTGGTGCCACCCTGGATCGAGCCTCATGCTGACCTTATTACCACCATATGGAAACAACCTTCAGTCTTAGCCCCACTTCCCAGGAAGTCGAACAGGCTATACCAAGCTCCAGAGTGTGGTGACTTCTTAGACTCCCACCCTTAGGCTAACTCGGTTGTGATTAGCGTCGCTCATGGATAGTCAGCTCAACCCAAACATCTTAGCTCGTCTCCACCTGACAAGGAATCCCGCCTTCTGGACCAGTATGGTAAGAAGATTTTTGCTTCTTCCACTCTGGGTATTAGGGCTGTGAACTACGTTGGTTACATGGGTGATTACCAGAAGGTGATTCTGAATGAGGTGGAATCCAAATTGGACTCCCTTCCGTACTTGGATCAAGCAGGAAGTGACTGACCTCGTCCGCTCTGCACATTCGGCCAGTCGGCACATTCTTCGTGCGACCTATGATGCAGTGGGCACTGCTGGGAGGAGCTCAGCTTTCGCCGTCGGTGTACGGTGTCACGCTTGGCTCAGTGTCAAGGTTGTCCGGAAGTGCAGTCCGCTATCCAGGAAGCGGCCTTCCGGGGTTCGGTGCTGTTCAGAGGTGACATCAAGGACATCATCACTGACCTGCAGGAGAAGAGGACGGCACTAAAGTCTGACTCTATGTACCATGCCCATCATTTGCAGCAGCCGTCCTTTCCAAACGGAATCGCTCCAAAGAGACCACAGGGAAAGAGGGCAGTAAGCGTCGGGGGCCGCCATATAGCAGTGGAGCTTCCAGCTGCTGCCCCACACCACCTGACTCCTTTTCTCTCCCACTACCTCTGGGCTTCCCAGAGGAACCGGTAGGAGGGAGGTTTTCCCTCCACCTTCTGGGCTGGGAGAGGATAACATCGGATTCATGGGTGCTCCAGCTAATCGCAGAAGGACACTCAATAGTTTCTGCAGAAACCACCTCGTCACCCTCCCCCAAGGTCGTCTTACTCTCAGGAACATCATCTTCTGGTCCAGGAAGAAATTTCAGCACTTTTGCTGAAAGAGGTGATGGAACCTGCCCCCCTTCCCTTGCAGGGAACTGGTTACTATTCCCATTTCTTCCTGGTCCCGAAGAAGACAGGAGATGTAAGACCTATTCTAGATCTCAGTTCCCTAAACCGTTTCATGGAGTACAAGAGGTTCAGGATGCTCTCACTGCAGAGCCTTCTGCCCCTCCTCCGCTCGGGCCTGTGGCTGTGCACTGTGGATATGCAGGACGCTTACCTGCACATACCCATTTGCCCGTCTCACTGCAAATATCTTCGTTTTGCTTTCCAGAGGGACCACTACGAGTTCAAGGCACTTCCATTTGGCCTCTCGGCCCCATGAGTATTTACCAAATGCCTTGCGGTGGTTGCGACCTACCTGCATACCCCGGGGGGGGGGGTATAGGTTTTCCCGTACCTGGACGATTGACTCCTGGCAGCCTCGTCCAGGGAGGAACTCCTGCACTGCCTCTCCCTCACCCAGCAGGTCTTTGCCTGCCTGGGTATTACCATCAACCATTCCAAGTCTCACTTGATCCCATCCCAGAGGCTTCAGTTTATTCTGGACACGACCCTAGGCAGGGCCTTTCTGCTTCCGGACAGGGCGGCCACACTCCAGACTCGGATAAGCCTGTTGTCCGGCCGCAGACGGGTCAGTGCAAGGTCAGATCTTAGTTCGAGAGGGCTCTTGCAGTAGGTAATTACGTTTAGGACTGATGGCGGCAGGACCCCACAGAAAAATCTCTAGCCAGCGTCCCTGGCGAGGACCGCCCCACATCAGGTGACCAGCATCAGTAGACGCCGGTATAAAGGTGGCGATCCCGGATGCCCGCTTCCAGTTCTTCCGCCAAGTAGCTGCAGCTACTGCTAGCAGAAAAGTTCGTGCTTCACGGCCCTTTCTTCGCCGCCTTTTTTGTTTTACTGAAAACTCTATTTTTTGACTAACGCCAGTACTAGCATCGTGTATGTCGCCCCTACTCCCTCCAAGCACAAGAATAAGTGCGATTCGTGGTGGCACCCAATCATCAAGACAAGGACGGCCACCTCCTGTTTCTGTTCTGCCTAGGCCTCAATCACCTGGTCGAGAAGTGTCCGCATTGCCTCAGCTTTAACGCGGCTACCCGAAAAAGGCAGCAGCAATCCCTGGAAGCCCATATTCTAAAGAAGAAAATGAGCTCTATGGAGAAGAAGCTTAAACTGAGGCAGGTGTCCACTTCCGCCGAAGGCCATCGGAAGAAGGACAAGGAGAGGCACCGGGACAAAGTCTCCTCCACCGCGTCTCCCTCGGGAGTCGCTGGGACGCAGGTAACATCTCCTCCGGGGATCGCCTCGGCGGCACGCCTCCAGAGGTTTCTGAGGCGTGTCGGCCCGCCCATCTGGCTCAAGGCCGCCTTGCGCGCCTCCGCCAGTTGGAGGCCTCCGCCCCTGGTTCGGCCGCAGGCTCGCGGTCTACCACTGTGGGCGACTCCAGTTAGCCGGGCGTCTGCTCCTCTGACGTCCGCCCGGAGAGGGCTGGTAAGACCTCTGACCCTCTGGGGCAACATGCGGCCTCCTCTCCACCGGACCAGGCAGATCCCTCTTCTCTGCCTGTCTCCGGTGACTGCTCTCGTAAGTCTGACGTCGGCTCCTCCGGAGCCCGCCAAGAGTTCGCCTCTAAGCCCTCACATCGACTGGCCCATCGTCCGGCAAGGAACCGGGTGACTGACCCCCAATGTCCGTTGTTCCTGCACTCGCAGTAGCTGCCATCTGGGAACCAGAGTCTCCCTAACCTGAACCCAGGGACTTTTCCTCCATCCCTGGAAAACTGGGATCTTTTGCCTCTGTCAGTCCTTCCTCCATCTGGGCGCCGACTGACTTCTGCTCCCCGGACGCCGCCCCTCCGCACTAGGGCCTCCGCTGGCCCTGACGTTCGGCCTTATCAACCTCGGAGATATTCTGCTCCCATTGGTCTTCTGGGCTTCCACCTGACCCACCTGTGGTAGGTTTCCGGTCAAGCCGGCCTGCCCGCAGCCCCCTGCCCGTGGTATCTCCGTCTTATTCGATGCCGAGGTACCCGAACGCAGTATCTGGCGCCACAGTACCCGACGCCGCTTCCTAACACCGCAGTACTCATTATGCCCCAATACCGACAACTGGCCACCGCAGCTGGTTTTGATATGCTCCATATGGTAACCCGCATCCTTATCCCCCACCACCACCTCCTCTTCCTCCCTTGCGGCAGCCGGTTGACTTGCTGGAGACTCTGGCCTCTTGGTGGGCTGAGTCCCAGGTTCAGCTCACCAAAGAGGTCGAGAGCCACCTTCCGGCGATGGTGCCATCCCAGGTTCCTTTACGCCACAGGCGGCATACTCCCTCATCACCTCTGGACTCCAGGGTTCTTCCGTCTGGATCCAGAGAGGGGCAGGACACTCTCCCAAGGGGTCCGTTCCTTCCCCGGGTCGGGAAAGGGAGTCTTTCTCTTCTTCATCCTCCTCTTCACTCTCGGACTCTTCAGACTCTTCCGACGGCTGCTCCGAGAGAGACGACGAGCCTCGCTCTCCGTCGAAGCCCCGGCCAAGGACTCCTCTGAAGTCTCCTCCAGAGGATCCTTCTTTTAAGGAGTTGCTTAGGAAAATCCAGGAGGTTCATCAGTGGCACTTCCTTGAACCAGATCCTCAGCGCCTGAAACTCGCTGAACATCTGATCTCGTCTGCGACAGCTCCACGCTGGTGCCACCTGGATAGATTCCTCACGCCGACCTTGTTACCACGATATGGAAACAGCAGCTCTGCCTTAGCTCCACTTCCTAGGAAGTCGAACAGGCTATATCAGGCCCAGAGGGTGCTGATTTCCTGGATTCTCACCTCACGTGCCATCTCGTCGGATTAGTGCCGCCACTGCCAGTCAGAAACCCTAAACATCTTAGCCTCGCCACCTCCTGGATAAGAATCTGCCTTCTGGACCAGTATGGGAGAAAGATTTACGCCTCCACACTGGGATTAGGGCCCTGAACTATGTCGGCCACATGGGGACTACCAGAAGGCCATCCTTACTCAGGCGGAAGCCTGCTGGCTCCTTGCCTGACTCCCAAGCCAAGCAGGAGTTGGCTGATCTCGTCCCACTCTGCTTGTTCGGCCAGTCGACTATGCTACATGCAACATAATGCATGGAGTGGTACTGGGCTGGAGCTCAGCTTTTGCTGTAGGCCTACAGCGCCATGCTTGGCTCTGTGTGTCAGGTTTGGTCCCAGTGGTGCAATCTGCTATCCAGGAAGCACCCTTCCGGGTTGGGGCTTTTTGGGGTGATGTCAAGGGACATCATTACCGTTGGCAAGAGAAGGGGACGGCTCTGAAGTCAGTTGATTCCATGTACCATCCCCATTAGCAGCATGGCTGTCCCTTTACGTGAGGGAATCTGCCAACAACGGCTGGGAAGGCGGGCCACAAAACGCTGGGCGCCATGACTTAGTGAAGCCTGCCTGCCACCTAAAAAGCAGCGGGTACTTCAGTCTTGCACTGCCCCACACCACCTGGACTCCTTTCCTCTCCCACTGCTCCGGATTCCGAGGAACTGGTAGAGGAGGTTTTTCCCCACCTTCCGGGATGGGAGAGGATAACCACGATTCTTGGGTGCTCCAGCTCATAAGAAGGACACTCCATAGAGTTTCTTCAGAAACCACCCTGCCACCCCCTCTGAAGTCGTCCTATTCAAGGGAACACCATCCTTTGGTCCAAGAGGAAATCTCTGCTCTTCTGCTGAAGCAAGCAATAGAGCCCATCCCCCTTCATCTTCAGGGGACGGGTTACTATTCCCATTTCTTCCTGGTCCCAAAGAAGATGGGAGATCTCAGATCGATTCTGGATCTCAGTTCCCTGAATCTTTATGTAGAGTACAAAAGGTTCAGGATGCTCTCTTTGCAGAGCCTTCTGCCCCTTCTCCGGCCGGGTCAATGGCTTTGTGTTCTGGATATGCAGGATGCTTATCTGCATATTCCATTCGCCCCATCTCATCGCAGATACCTTCGCTTATGCTTCCAGGGGACCACTGCCAGTTCATAGGCCCTGTTTGGTCTATCCTCGCCCCGAAGTTTTACCAAATGCCTGGCAGTGGTGGCGCCCACCTGCATACCAAGGGGGTACAGATTTTCCCTTACCTGGACGACTGGCTCCTGGCGGCCTCGTCCAGGGAGGAACTCCTGTGTTTCCTCTCCCTTACCCAGCAGGTTTTTGCCTGCCTGGGTATTACCATCAACCATTCCAAGTCTCATCTGGACCCTTCCCAGAGGGTACAGTTCATCGGGGCTATCCTCGATATGACTGTGAGCAAAGCCTTCCTGCCTCCGGACAGGGCGGCCTCTCTTCAAACCCAGATTTCTCTGCTATCAGAATGCAGGAGGGTCTCGGCGAGGTCGGTCCTCTGCATTCTGGGGCTCATGGCGGCCACTATTCCGACAGTCCTTCGAGCTCGACTCCACATGAGGATCTCTCAGTGGACTCTTCGTTCTCAGTGGGATCAACTTATGGACGACCTGGATCAATTAGTTATGATCTCATTGCCGATGGTGCGAGACTTGCAATGGTGGATGGTTCAACAGAACCTGTTTCGGGGGGGTCCCTTTCTTTCATCCTCCCCCCTCCCAGACTCTGACTACAGACGCGTCAGGCAAAGGTTGGGGAGCCCATCTAGGTCCTCATCGGACCCAGGGTTCCTGGTCCAGGCTAGAACAAGCTCTCCACATCAGTGTGCTCAAGCTTCGAGCTGTGTTGTACGCTCTCCAAGCCCTTCACCAATACATCTTTCCCGGCCACCTAACCGTCCAGATGGACAACATGTGCGTGAGTGGTATATCAACAAACAGGAGGAACTGGTCCTACACTCTATGCAGGAGGCAATGAGGGTTTGGGATTGGGCAACACAATTAACCTTCACCTAACTTGCGTATTCATGTTCCAGGAGTGGACAACACTTCATATGACAAGCTAAGCCGCTTCTTCTGCTCTGGCTCATGAGTGGGAACTGGACCAAGGGTACTAGACAATATCTTTTCAGCTTTGGGGGACTGCGGGGAGACCTGTTCGCTTTCCCAAAACGCAAAACTTCCCACCTTTTGCTCGCTCATCCAGAGCGAGGCACTTTCTGGAGCCGACGCCTGTCTCTAGACTGAAGGACAGATCTGGCTCTATGCTTTTCTCCCATCCTCTGCTCCCACGAAGTCTTGCAGAAACTAGCTTCTCGAAGGAGCAAGAATGATTTGACACTACCTTTCTGGCCCAGGTAAATCTGGTTTTCTCTTCACAGCAATATTCAGAGGATCCTCCTCTTCCTCTATCTTCAAGTTTGCTGACCCAGGATCAGGGGACCCTGGTTCATCCAGGCTTCAAATCCCTTCAACTTCATGCATGGCTCCTGCAGACCTAGCCCAACCCTGCTTTTGGGTGTCTCTCAAAGTGCGGAGATTTTAGTGGAGTCCAGAAAGCCCTCCACCAGGTCCACTTATGCCAGCTAAGTGGAAGAGATTCTCTATTTGGGCAGCCTCCAAGAACGTGGAGCCTTTCTCCTGTTCAGCGGGTTTTCTGCTGGAGTATTTGCGCCATCTGTTCGACCTGGGTCTCACCATATTCTCCTTGAAGGTTCACATGGCAGCTATCTCAGCCTATCATGTTCCTCTTCAAAATAAAACTCTTAAACTTAACTGAGGTCTCAAGACCTTTCTCAGAGGGTCCTCCATCTCAGGCCCCCATCCGTTCTGCTCCCCCTTGGGACTTGAATTTGGTTCTCAGAAACTTACTGTTCCCTCCTTCAACCTGCAGCTTCTGCAGATTTGAAGTTTCTTTCTGGGAAGACTCTTCTTGGTGGCTATTACTTCAGCTCAAGAATCTCCTCGAGCTCAGGCCCTGATGTATAAAATTCCTACTTGATTTTTTCACAAGAACGAGTTGCTTTCTTGACAAATCCTAAGTTTCACCTAAAGTAGTAGCAGAGTCTATCTTAAATCAGTCCATAGAGCTACCTGCCTTTTTACGCAGCACTCTAACCATGGAATATTTACTCCATATTATGGATGTTCACCGGATTCTGAGATACTACACCAACAGGACGAAGGATCTCAGAGACTGATCAGTTGTTCGTCTCTTTTGCTCACAAAAGGGGAAGGCAATGCTGTTTCCAAGCAATGCCTGTCTAAGTGGTTGGCTCTTTGCACTACTTTCTGTTATGACAAGTACCACAAGACCCTCCCGGGTCAAGTCAGAGGCCACCACAAGAGGAGTAGCTGCCTCTGCAGCTTGTTTCAAGAATGTGTCTGTGGCAGACATGCGCTAGCCGCCACGTGGACTTCCGTCCATATCTTTTACGAAACACTACAGTTTGGATATTGCCTTCATTGTAGAGCAGGCTTTCAAGGCTTGGCTTTTCGGTATTGGCCTCCTGTCTTGAGGCATGCACGGCTAGTGGTGCTACTTTTGGAGTAGTTCCTCCTCCCAGTGCCTTTTTTTTTTTTTTTTGTTCCAGACTACTTGGGATTCAGTCCTATGTAATTACCTGACTGCAAGAGCTCCTAAGTAGATAGTATAGTTACGAAGAACTTACCGTAACAGTAGCTCTTCGGAGAGGCTGTTGCAGTAGGTAATACCTTCCTGCCCTCCATCCCCTTAGGCATTTTCAGCTCTTTTTCTAGGAATGGAAACATCTGCTTCTCTCTCATCCGGGTCTTTCTGGCCTGTGGCAGGAAAGAACTGGAAGGCAGGCGTCCGGGACCGCCCCTTTATACCGACGTCTCCTGATGCCGGTCACCTGACGTGGGGGCGGTCCCTCGCCAGGGACTGCTAGCTAGAAATTTTTCCATGGTGTCCTGCCGCCAAGGCGTCAGTCCTATATGTAATTACCTACTGCAAGAGAAGATCTACTGTTACGGTAAGTTCTTGCGTAACTGTACTTTCTAGGGACATGGATATGTTGTTCATCCACACTTATTGGCAGGTATCCTTGCCGCTTTAAATCTTGCCGGAAGGTCTTCAAGCTGGCTCCTCCCGCTCACCCGGGTGGTAAAACTCTCGGCTCCGCCCCATGACGCCCAGATCTTCCTTACCGCTGAGGCTCTGGTTCCTCCTTAACGCTTCCAAGGAGCAAGACTGGTTCCTAATTCTTCGGTTTTATGTAATTTAAAGTTTTTGCATTTCAGACTTATCTTCTATCCCTCGCTGCTGCGGTGGACAAATCGGGACCGAGTTTTGAGATGCCCTTGCGGCAGAAGATGTCTCGACGGATCCGCATCTACGTGTGTCTACTGTTTAGGCCTTGAGCACGCACCGCAGGCTTGGCGACCTGTGCTCTTCCTTCGGCCTACGCCCTCGGAGACCGTCTGCTCCGCTTACAACTGAGGGCCCCGAAAACGTTTTCTTTCCGGGCGGTCAAAAGAGGCCCGGTCGGCGGTTTCAGTGGTGCAGGCTCAAGGGATCAGTTAGAGCAGATGATTGCCCTCGGAAGAGGAGGCGCTGGCCCCATCTTCCTCGGCCGTGGCGCTTATCCCACTCTCCTGGGTTCCTCTTATACAGCTTCCTTTAGAGTTGTTCGTCCCTCCTCCAAGGGAGAGGGACCAACGCCTGCTGGACCTTCTTCTCGGTCCAAAAGAAAGACAAGGGTAAGTCCCTCCGTGCGTGCTCTTTGGGATGGGAAAGGTCCCTCTCCCCGAGTTGTCCATCTACTTCGGTTGATCGTTCGGCTTCTGCCACTGGTCTCACGGTGTCCCCGTCAGGTCAGCTGACCGAGACTCCCGTCAACGCAGTCGAGATTTTTCTCACCTCGCTGATGGATTGTCGCCAGGCTTAGCTGAGAATCTTCTCTCCCCGTTTGCCTTCTCGGAGCTGAGGATCCCATGGGCTTCGCCAGTGCCTCCGTTCCGAGCCTCGGTGAACCTCCGGAGCCGAGGGGAGAGCGGTTCCACCTGTCCCTCCTCAAGACTGGCCCCTCGGAAAAGCTGGAGGTTCTCGGTTCCTGACTTCTTGGGTCCAGCTGATCCCGCCCACATAGGGCGCTGGCAATCAAGGTAAGCTGCGCCAGCTGGCCCTCCTCCTCGGATTTAGGGGAGGCTTTGACGAAGTTGGCTGCCGATTTACACGAGGATCTTCATGTGGCAACAGCTTCTTCTGACCGGGAACAAGCGACGCTGGGCCGCCTTCCCCCGCCAGTAAGTGGCTGTCACCGGAGCTGCCGCAACCTCGACTCTACCGAGGAGCCTGTTCCCAGGCCGGTTGTTGGCCAAAACCAGCTGCTCCACAGATTCCGTGGAACCTCCGCTCCACAGCCAAGTATTTGGGGCTCCAACCAAGAATTCCTCGGGTCGGCTTAGGCCTGCCCCATAGGCTGTCTGTTACCCTACTCCCGATCGACCTCTGCAGGTGGAGGGTGGCTCAGGCCCAAGGCAGCTCTTTTATGACTCTTCAGAGTCTCGACGACGATTCTCCCTTTCTCCAGGCTTAGTAGGACTTGGAGTCCCTGGAGGTCAGTCGATGGATGATAGCCCTTCGTCCTATCTGGGATTGCTTCGCTCATCTTGGAGTCCACCCAGATGAAGCCTGAACCTGTGGGCTCCAGCGGCCAGGTATCCCTCACGGAGATACTTCTCGACTGAGGACTTTACCGAGGCCTCTTCCGTGGTCGAGGGCCATAGTGGGCCCGGCCTGGAGGTCTTCAGCTCTGCTTCCCGCCCTACGCCCTTGGCCAGGAAGTATGCGGTCCCCTACCGGTTCCTTGTCCGTTTTACAACCTCAGCCGAGGGGCTATTACCGACGGGTTGCCGGGCCGGGAGCTTAGGATGGGCAAACTCCTTTACAAGGAGTCCAAGAAATTGGACTATGCCGGGCAAAAAGTCTATGATGCCTTCTCTCGGCTTCGCCAGGCCAGTTGGTCGTCTCATGGCACATTTTTCTCATGCCCTATTGGGCTCCCAGGATGAGGTCGTCTCTCATCTTCCCGGATCTGCTGACTACGGGTCAGGCAGGTGCGGGACCAGGACATGGGCAGTGGCCAAACAGCAGCTCCAGACTGCTTTAGGCATTGGGACTCATGTGCCAGGTCTGTGGCGGCCACAGTGGCTATTATGTCGTCTGGCTTGGCTTGAGGATATTCACATATTTACTGGATACCCAGCACAAGTTGGAGGATGTTCTCTTTGGGACTGACCTTTCGCCCTGGGGTGGAAGGTCACCTGCTGCGAGGATCGAGAAGTCCAATGCTACTCTTGGACTCCTGCCTTCTGCTCAGGAAGGACAAAGGCCTGAAACCACAGCCTAAGCTCCTTGTCTCTTCTGGCTCACTGCTACCCAGCCCAGCAACGCCTGCGCAGCAAGCTCAGGCTTGGCATCCCAAACCTAAGCCTGGGCTTCTCCAACAGGGCAGGGAGGTAGAAGGTCCAGGAGGTCCCTCGGCCGGTCCCTCCTCCAAGCCTTTGCCCAGTGATTTGGCTGAGGGTGTCGCTCTCAACCCCGGCCACCTCACTCCCAGGTTCCTCTCGGGGGACGGCCTGCACTTCTTTTCACGCCTGGTCCTATTACTACGACAGGTGGGTACTGGAGGTGGTGGGAAAAGGCCTGCCTCTAGAATTCGAGCAGGCCCCTCCTCTTCAGAGCTGTCGCATCTGGGGCTCCTGGGTCCGAGGGTTCACTGTCGGCTCGCCGGGCCGACATCGTCTCCTCCTCCAAGAGGAGGTGACCAGGGAGGTATGGACCCTCCTCAGACCCGGGTTTGTGTCCAGGTACTCTCCTGGTTCCAAAACGGACGGGGCTGATGTCCCATTCTCGACTTCACACGACCCTAAACAAGTTCCTAAGGTCTCAACCTTCAGGATAGTCACTCTGGCTCAGATAATACCATCCCTGGAACACGGCATGTGGTTCAGCTCTTTCGACCTGCAGGACGCGCTCTTTCACGTCCCCATCCGTCTGGCTACATCGGAGATTCCTTCGCTTTAGAGCAGAGGGATCCTCTTCAAGTTCCTGAGCCATGCCCTTCGCCTGTCTCCAGCTCCTGTGGCTTCACCGCAATGCCCCAGGTGACAGCTTTCTGGCGGGCGCCGAGGGGTCCTGTGTACCCTTACTTGGATGATTGGTTGGATAGCAGCCCCCTCCAGACAGGAGGTGGAGCGGTCCAGAGATCTGGCCTCCAGGTTTGCCTCTCAAGTCGGCCTTCTCATCAACGAGGCCAAGTCGGAACCGAGCCAAGCAGGTGATTCTGTTTATCGGGCAGAGCTCGACTCTCTTGAGCCAGAGCACTGCTCCCGGCGGACAGGGGCGAGGGTTTCACCTCCTTTGCTCAATCATTTCTGGTTGGGCAATCGCGCCTTGCCCGGGCTTCCTGTGCCTCCTGGGTCTCATGGGCCTCTACCAGCGTGGTCCTGCTGGGCACGCTGGCACATGCGCCTTCTTCAGTGGGGACTGGCCAGCCAGTGGTCACAGCGCCAGCATCCATTGGACCAGCTAGTGATGGTGACCCAGGAGATGTGGAACGCCCGTGGTGGACTGCCCATCTCATCTGCAGGAGGGCATCCCGTTGGTCCTGCCTGAGCCGATTTGGCTCCATCGACCGATGCCTCTCTGATGGGTGTGTGCCCATCTGGGGAACACGGGCTTACGCCTCTGGTCCCTGCTGGAGTCCCGATGCCACATCAACCTGCTGGAGCTCCGGTGCCGTCCGCCAGCTTTCACCGGCCTTTTGCTCCGCTTCTCCGGGTCAGTGGTCCGAGTCCAGGACGGACAATACCCACCATGTACTTTCCTAAACGCGGAGGGCGGGATACTGCCCATGCTTCTATGCAAGGAAGCTCTCCGTGACGGTCACCTTGCTGCTTGGAGGCGTGATCTCCTAGCCATTCATGTGGCCGAGCCTCCAACGGCCCCGGGCCCCATGCCCCGAGTTTCTCGTAGCTGCATCTCACGAAAGGGTCTCTCTCCTGCCGGAGGTGTAGTACAAGATCTGTTCTCCCATTATGCACACCTCAGGTGGACCTGTTTGCCTCCAGGGAGAACGCAAAGTTGGAGGCTGTTTCATGCCTGCCGCCTCAGCAGGGCTCGGGCTGCAGGGGGATGCCTTCGAGGCTGTGGGACCCTTGGCCTCTCTCACGCCTTCCCCGCTTCCCTTGATTCACAAGGTGCTTTCCAGCAAGGGAGGGACAAGGCGAGGGTGATTCTGATAGCCCCAGACTGGCCCCCCGCCAGTTCTGGTACCCAGATCTCCCTCAGCCTCAGCTCCAGGCCCCGAGGCAGCTTCCAGCTCGTCCGGACCTGCTTTCAGTCAATCAGGGAAGGTGTTCCATCCGACCTTCAGTCCCTGCACCTGACAGCCTGGTTCCTGAGCTGCTAGAGTTCCAGTCCTGGGTCTTTCAGGACGCAGGTCCTCAATGTAGCTGAGGCAGGCCCTTAAGGAGTTTCCACTTCAGGAAATGCTATGCCTCTGCCCGGAAGAGATTTTCCATTTGGTGTCAGGGCAAGGGCTTGGACCCTTCCTCCTGTCCTTTGGCAAGCATCTTGACTATTTTATGGTGTTATCGTGTCTGGTTTTGAACCGATCAGTGGGTTTAAAACTCATTTAAAACTAAAAGTTAATATTTTAGAGTGCGGTTCTGGGTTCTTATCGGTTCTGAAAAAGCGGATTTATTACTGTTTTCCAATACCCGTCGACAACGTTGGCAACCGATAAGGGTGTCTTGCCTGGCACTGCCGTTAAAAGGCCAGGCTTTTGGTTAGGCTGGTATTACGCCTGAGAAGCCCAAAGTAAAACCGGCTCACTGTTTCACACTGTGATGTTTGTGGAAGTCTTTGCCAAGGCTGACCCACACACCACATGTGTTTATTGTCTGGGGTTTGACCACCTCCAGTCAGACTGCCAGGTATGTGTGGGCATTTCCCACAGCCACCCTGGAAAAAGATTGGGCAGGCTCAGGGAATAAGAGGCCAAAAGTCCGCTGACCCGGATGACAGCCCGGGTTCGTGCCAACCAATCCAGAGGGAGTGCCATCTGACCAGGGCCAGACTTCCTCCGCAAAGAAAAGCTGTTTCTGGGGATCAATTCAGTAAGAAAACAAGAAAATCAGTAGGTCTGAGTCCAAAATTTTCCAACTGCTGCACAGATAGCAAAGCTATACAAATTGTCTAGTCATTGTCTCAGGGTCTGGTCCCAACCACCACTGTCTGGTAAAATGTCAGTTTCGTCTGTCCCAGTGGTTCAGGATTATGATATTGAGGATTTTATGAACCGAGAGGAGGGGAGGAGGAGGATTTGAACAGTATGAATGTGGCTGGAAGGTCTGGGTGTGCCCATTGAACCGGACATCTCCCTCAGACAGACCTTAGAATCTTCCCATGCTGTCTGGAGTCCCCATCTCATTTTATGTTTTAAAAGTTGCTGAAACCCTCCAGCTTCTTTTAGAAGAGGCTGGATGAGCAAGAGGAGCCTGATTTTGTAGAAATGATGGATATTCCAGAGTCTAGAGATTGTCAGAGTAACTGGAACTGTATTTTCTTTAAGCTTAGATTGTAGGTTTGATAGTGACACTATATTTTCTTCTTCTTGTGTTGTCTTTACTTATAATTGTTTTTTTGGGCGTTGAAATTTTAAAAATAGTGGTGGTTTAATTCTGTGCTTTAATTGCTGTATCTCGCTTCTCCCACCTTCCCCAACTCTAATTATATGCCCTGATAAATCTGATTGACAGGAGCTAAACACAGGTATAGTAAGAGGTGTGAAGTAGGAGGGGAAGAAGACCACCTTAGCACAAGTGTTTTGATTCATTTATTTATTTATTGTTTCTTTCCTTAAAAATGTTATATCTGAGGATCAGTTACAGGATTTTTAGTACTGTAACAACAAAAGAGAACTAAGAGAGCTTCAGTAGCAGATAAGCAGTGGAATTGGTATAATGGGAGTGTAGCAATGCAGTGGCTGTGGGCAGCCATATTCAGGCAGACCTTCTGGATACTGAGGTGCTGCCCCATCTGCATGCATCCTCGGGACTGCGGATGAGGTAGCCAGACCAGAGCGGAAGTAAACTGGGTCAGGAGTACCATCACCCCTGTCCAGGAACCACCCAGTCCAATGCAGCTGCCTCAAAGGATGCCTAGAACGAGGAGCACTTGGATGACAGTGGGCTCAGGGAGGTTAGGAGAAATAGGGCAGAGGCACATCCCAGATCCTTGTCTCCACTAAGAATTCATATGCCACACTGGCAAATGAGGGCAACCAAATAGAGGTACCCAGGGAAGTGGAAGGAAAGGATGGGAGGTTAGGGCATGAGGTGACCCCAGTGGGTAAGCAGTGGACCCCAGGAGGAGGAGGCTAATCCTGGTGGGGGACTCGCATCACAAGGGGATCCAGCTAGGAACACAGGAGGGGAGGACAGGGAGGTGAGGTGCTCACCAGGTGCCACTGTGCATGGAGGGATGGAAGGAAGATACTGGGATCACTGGGAAGGCAAGACGGAGGGAGAGCTGGATGTCATTATCCACCTAGGTACTAATGACTTGGCAAATGGGGAGCCAAAGGAGTTCAGGAAGAGTTTAGGAAACTGGGAGGGGTCTCAAGGCAGCTACTTCTGTCACTTTCGAAGTACTACCTGTGAGAGGCAAGGGAGAGCATAGGGAGTGCATACACTAGGAACTTTAACTCATGGTTGAAGAACTGGTGCTGTGAGGAAGGGTTTGATTCATTGGTGACTGGGGACCCATCTGAGTGGATGGAGGTTTGTTCTTGCCTGACGGCCTGCATCCATCCTGAGGGGAATCCAAACATCAATGATAAGTTTAAATGCTACATTGACAATGCATTTAAACTAGCAAAGGGGGTGGCAGGCCAGCAAGGATGGTACCTACTTGCTCGGCCCCCACAGCCAGGTAATGGAACCAGTGGAACCAGAGGAGTGGCTATCTCTGCAAAGCAGTGTGCAAAAGTTGAGATTAGTGTCCAAAAGGTGGATACAGAAAAGGGGCAAAATTCAGCAGAAGGGCAGACAGCAAGGAGAACTAGGGATAAATGACAACCAAGGAAGGCTGGAGTAGAACAGTGAAGCAGTCTAGGGAGTGTCAAATCATGGAAGCCATGTGTGCAAAATGCCAGGAGCCTTAGCAACAAGATGGAAGATCTGAGGCTGTCATGGTACAGTCAGATTCTGACATTGTGGCCATCACTGAAACCTGGTGTAATGATAACCATGACTTGGAGATGGCCATACCTTGGCTACAACATATTCAGAAGAGACAGAGCAGGCAGGAAGGGAGGAGGAGTGGTACTGTATGTGAAAAATGACATTAGGGCCACACAGATCCAGGAGGAACAAAATGGGGGAGAGATACTGTGGGTTAAGCTGCAAAGGAAAATGGGGCCAGCCATCTCGCACAGGTGTGGTCTATAGACCACCAGCCCAGGAGGAAGAAACAGACCTGAGTTGATGCTAGCCATCCAAAGGATGGCAGACAAGGTGGCGTAGTACTGGCTGGAGACTTCAATATACCAGACGTGGACTGGAGCATCCTGGCAGCAGCATCAACTAGAGCAGATTTATCCTGACTCCTTCAGGGTGCCTTCCTGGTCAACTGGTCATGGAACCAACTCGGGAGAAGGCAATACTTGGACCTTGTGCTTGCAAACAGGGACAGTGTGATGGGGTAACAGTGGGGAGCACCTGGGAAACAGTGACCACCAGTCATTGTGGTTTGAAATCACAGAAAGAGCAGCTAGCAAACCACACAAAACATTGATCCTGGATTTTGCATGGCAGACTTTGGGAAATGGGAGATGCTTGAAAGAGGCATTATGGGAATGGGACAGGAATCGGGATTGAGGTAGGGCAGTATTTAAATGGGATTATAAGAACAACAGAATTATGCATTGCTGGTATTAGAAGAGGGAAAGAAAGAGGAGACCATTATGGTTTTCCAAAGAGGTAGCAAAGAAAGTGAAAGCTAAAAGATTGCATTCAGGCAATACAAAAGACACAGGTAGAAGGGGATAGGGAAGTACCAGGAGAAACAAAGGAGGCAGGGAAGTCAGTAAGTGGGAAGCCAAAGCTCAGACAGAAGAACACATTGCAAAATCAGTGGTTAAGGGGACAAACCTTTTACAGGTACTTAAGTGAAAAAGAAGGACAAAGGAGGGATAGTGAGATTGAAGGGGAGTGATGGAGCTATGGAGGATGACAACAGTAGTTGACATATTGAACAGGTATTTCTGCTCAGTCTTACTAAGGAAGAGGGGGTACTGGGTCTGAAGGGAGTACAGGGGTGAGAATGGTAGAATTGACACAAGTCCCTTTTACACGAGAAAGGGTCCTGAAGGAACTGGAAGTAATAAGAGCTGATAAAGCTACTGGGGCTGATGGGGTGCACCCCAGGGTCCTTAAAGAACTAAGAGAGGTGGTGGCTGAATCTGGCTATCCTGTTCAGCCAATCACTGGAAACGGGAGGTACCCAAAGACTGGAGGACAGCAGATGTAGTCCCCTATACAAAAGTGAGCAAGAGGAAGTAGGAACTACAGACCAGTCAGCCTCACCTCGTAGTGGGAAAGATCAGTGAAGCACTACTGAAGGAGATTCGGGAACATTTGGTTGTCAATGGACTACAGGACCTAAGGCAGCATGGTTTCACCCAGGGGAGGTCGTGTCAGACCAACTCATTGAATTTTTTGACTGGGTGACTAGGGAGGTGGATCAGGGAGGGCAGTGACATGGCTCATCTGGACTCTGAGCAAGGCCTTTGACACTGTGTCACATAGAAGACTATTACACAAACTGGGGAATATGGGTGTGGGCAGGACAGTAGTGTGGTGGGTAGGTAACTGGCTGGGTGGCAGGACACAGAGGGTGGTGGTAAATGGCTGTCACTCCACAGAGGGAAGAGTGACCAGTGGGTACCACAAGGACTGTGCTGGGACCGGTCCTATTCAACATCTTCATCAGTGACATTGCATAGATATAGGAAGAATTTCACTGTTCATTGATGACACAAAGCTCTGTAACAGAGTATTGCACCAGAGGGTGTAGACAGAATGAGAAGGGACCCAGAAACTTGAAGAATGGTCAAGGTTGTCAGTTGAAATTCAATGCAAAGAAGTGCAAGATAACGTATATGGGGCACAAAAACCCCTGGGCACAATATATCAGTTGGGGTGAGGATATAGCATGCACCAAGCAGGAAAGGGATCTGGGGTTGTACTCTGATGACCCCAAGGTAGGGAAACAGTGACAAGGCATCAGGTAAAGCAAATAGGATGCTGGGATGTAGGCAGGGCATCACCAGCAGGAAAAGGGAGGTCATAATTCCACCATACAAGACACTAGTGAGGCCCCACCTGGAGTACAGTGTACAGTTCTGAGACCATACCCGAATGGAGCAGGACAGGGTGGAGAAGGTTCTGAGGAGGGCAACAAAGATGGTGCATGGGTTGCATCACAAGTCCTATGAAGACAGGTTGAAGGAATTGAATATGTACTCCTGGAGGGAGGAGGGAGAGAGGGAGTATGATAGAGACATACAAGTATCTTACAGGAGGAACAGGGGTGCAGGGAAAATACTATTTTTAGCGAAAAAGATGTTTCAGACTAGAGGTCATGGGATGAAGTTGGAGGGAGGATGTATTCAGAGGAAACATGAGAAAGAATTCTTCACAGAACGGGTGGACAAGGGAACACCCTGCCAGAGGAAGTGGTGGGGCTGAAACAATCACGGATTAAGAATGCATGGGATAGACATAAAGGAATTCTAGAGTGTAAGGGAAATAGACTTAGGAAAACAAACTGAACTTTACAAGCTCAACTAGGTAGACTAGGTGGCTATAGGCTCTTTATCTGTTGACACTGTCTATGTATTCTATGTCTATTCTTTACATACGTTTTTAGGAAACAAACAATTAAAATTTTAAAAGCTCCTAATTCAGCCTCCTGTAGATAAAAAGATGGACAGAAGGTATACATTGTCAGGTCCTGATACAGAATCTTTCAGCAATGCAGTCATGTTAGTAGTTCAGGCTGCTGCCTGTGATAAAGCTATTATTCTTTGGCTTCACATCCTCCTGACAAGGGATTCCAGGAAGATTGATGCCATGGCAAAAACAGTATATGGCAGCCTCTTCTTCCAGGCTAGCAAATTATATGGCTTATGTAGCTAGGTATCAGAAATCTCAGATGGGATACTGTTATGTGACTGGCTGGCAGGCCCATGGCCTAGCTGGCTAGTGAACTAGAACAGGTGGCTGCTGATGGCATTGTGCTTCTAAGGTTCAGTTTCATGTTGCTGTGGATGCTAATGATGCTCTCTAGGTCATGGCCACATCTGTGGCTTTCGTGAGGGTTGGCCTGGCTCAGGTGTACTAGTTTGTCAGCTGGATACCCAGACTAAGGCTATGGATTTTCCTTGGTGGGAAATTCTGTTTGGAGAGCAGACAGAGAATTACATGAAGAAGATGGATGAATATAGGACTACTTACGAAGATCTGTTCAGGCTAAGGAGTGGCAGGCTCCCTCAAAGGCATGCCCCCAGGGTAGGGGTAGGCCTTTCACAGGCCTTTCTACTAGACTGTAGCCTCTGCCTCATGCTCAGAGGGGCTTTTTCAGAGGCAGGACCGTGTGTGGGCAGACCTGCTCCCCACCCCCAGCCTAAAGCTCCTCATAAACAGGCACCCTGATGGGGTGCCCAGGGCCGATTCTCCTGCACATTGGGGCAGGCTGGCTTATCAGTCTAGAATTGGGCTTTTAACCTCAGACAAGTGGGTTCTGGAAGTAGTAAGTCAGGGTCTGTTCTCAGCTCAAAAGCTCCCTGTTGAGAAGCAGACTTTTCACTGCAAGGCTCAGAGACCCTCGCCTGGAAACAGAGGTCTCATCCCTGTTAGTTCTCAGAGCAGTAGTGGGTTCCTCCTGCATCAGGGCAGGGGTCTGTATTCCAGATACTTCCTACACAAAAGATAGGAGAATGGTGCCCATTTTAGATCCTCAGATATCTGAACAAGCATCTTTTGAAACCAAAGTTCAAAATGGTAACTCTGGCAATGATTTTGTTCTTCCTAAGGCTAGGGACTGTTAGCCTCCTGGACCTCAACGATGCTTCTTTCTATGTCCTAATCAGAAGATCCCATCGAAGTACCTCAGATTCGAACTGCCCTCAGGTCATTACCAGTTCAGAGCAATGCCCTTCGGCTCACCTTCTGCTCCAAGGGTATTCAAAAGTGTCTAGCAGTGGCAGTGGCCCACTTAAGGAGGCAGAGGATTGCTGTTTTTCCCTATCTAGACGACTGGCTCATTGTAGGCCAGTCCCCAGAACAGGTAAAATTTCACCTGCAGGTCACCCAGCAGCTTCTCACCTCCCTGGGTTTTCTGCTAAACCTACCAAAGTCGGTTCTGGAACCAGTCCAGGTACTCACCTTTATAGGGGCAGAATTTTACACAAAGCTAGCCAGAGCCTTTCTTCCCCCAGAAAGGGTAATGAATTTAGTGGCTCTGGCCTCTTCCTTCACTCTGCAGGTCTCTCGACCAGCAAGACAGTTTCTGCAGCTCCTGGGCCACATGCCTGCATCCACAGCTATTGTGCAGGGAGCCAGATTTTCAGATGAGACATTCAGTTTCACTTGAGAACCTTTTGGTCTCAGAGGAGAGACCCTTTCCAAGTTGGTCCCAGTGACTGAACCTGATCCCAGCTCTCCAGTGGTGGCAGTGATCAGAGCACTTAAGAGTGGGGGGTCCTTCTTTTCCCCTTCTCACGACTTGACTCTCACTACAGATGCTTCCTTCTGGGTTGGGGAGCCCACATGGGCTACTTTTCCACTCAGGGAGTTTGATCCCCCATGAATCTGTTCCACATCAATTTGCTGGAACTCAGAGCTGTCTTTTTAGCCTCCATGCTTTTTCTGCCTCTGTCCACGACAAGGTGATACAAGTCAGAACAGACAACACCACAACAATGTGGTACATCAACAAACAGGGGCACTCGGTCTTCGGCCTTGTGCACCAAGGCAATGAAGTTATGTCTCTGGCCTATTCCCTGAACACTTCCCTCATAGTAGTTCATCTTCCAGGAAGGACAATGTCCTAGCGGATGCCCCTCAGCAGGATTTCCCAGGGCGATCACGAATGGTCCCTGGATCCCAAGGTCGTTGGGGATAGTTTTTGCCAGGTGGGCATCCCTCAGATAGATCTTTTTGCACCAGACAATCATAAACTTCTCTGTTCTGTTGCAGGCTCCAGTGCTGGGCTCAGTCTCTGGATGCCCTTCTTCTGGATTGGAGGTAGTTCTTCCATGCTTTTCCTTCTCTCTCCTATTCAAAGTATTAGTCAAAATCAGATCTCAGCCTGCAGGTGATTCTGATTGCCTCGATTGGGCCAGGCAGCCCTGGTACCACTCCTTCTGTCTCTGACAGTCCATCTTCCCTGTGCCTCCCAGGAATCACAATCTGCTGACTTGTGCCCAGGGAAGGGTTTGGTATCCGACCTCAACCTCAACCTCAAGGCCTGGCTCTTGAGGAGTTAGAGTTTGCTGATTACACCTCTCTCAGGGTGTTCTTGAGATCCTAGTGGCTTCCAGAAAGCCTTCCACTAGGGCTACTTATAGTTCTAAATGGAAAAGGTTTTCAGTTTGGTGTGCTGTGGTAAATATTTCCCCAGAATCTGCTGAATTGCCCATTTTGTTAGATTACATGGTACATCTTAATTCCTTGTCTCAGAACAGCTACCCCTGAGAGTTCATTTGGCAGTTGTCTGCTTTTTGTGTCAGCAGGAAAGTCATCCCTCTTCCTCTCATCCTGTGTTTTCCAAGTTTTTAAAGGATTACTCCATACTAATCCTCCTTTTCGAACCGCCCTGCTTGGGACCTTAATGTTTGTTCACTGCTCAGTTAATGCAACCCTCTTTGAACCTCTGTCTTCTGCAGAGCTATACCTAACTTGAAACTGTTTTTCTAGGCTATCACTTCTGCCAGACGACAAGTGAATTGCAAGCCTTGTCAGTGGAGACTGACTTTATTTCTTTCCACAGGGATAAGGTGTCCTAGGACTAATAGGAAGTTTTTGCCTAAGGTGGTTTCAGATTTCCATCTTAATCAATCTATCTCCCTTCCAGTATTTTTCACTGATCACCCTCTTCGGATGAGAGGAGGTTGCACAGCCTGGATGTTAAGAGAGCTCTTAGTTATTATATAGAGCTGCACTAAAGGTCACAGGTTCAATCCTCCAACTTTTCCTTACCTATGGTGAAGTTAGGAAAGGCAAACCTGCCACTAAGAGATCAATAGCCAGGTGGATTATCTCTTGTATCCAATTTTGTTATCAGTGGGCAGAGCCCCGGGTTTGAGGGCTCATTCTACCAGGGGTTCAGCTGCGTCTCTAGCTGCTGCCAGAGATATCCCTTTATTAGAGATTTGCCAGGCTGCTACTTGGAACGGTACACACTTTTACAGCCATCACTCCCTGATGTCCAGGCTCGGGAGAGATGCTCGGTTTGGCACAGCTGTTCTTCTGGAGCCTATTCCTAAGTAGTTCTGGCCCTCCTCCATGGAGGTACTGCTGTGTATTCTGTTAATGTTCTATAGTTGTAAGATTCTCATGTTGTTTGAAGAAAAAATTACCACCTTAGTAATGTTGTTTCTTCTAATGGAGTCTTGTATATTATAGACCCTCCCCCCAACCTGCCCCTCTCAGAACCTCTACTTGGTGGTGTGTGGGAACTTAGTGTGGGCACTACTTATGTCCTGTTAGCATTTTGTCCCCTTTGGGACTTTGGGGGTGTGTAAGTGCGCGTGTATTTTATTATACTTATGTTCTATTTTCAGTATTATTAGAATGGTGTTAGTATTTCTGGTCCCCTGACTTGAGTCTGGGTGTTGGGACCATCAATGGTTGTTATTATTTAGGTAGTCATTTGGCTAGTGTAGGTTACAGCTTCCACTACTGGTACCTTTAGTGAGTTTGGCTTTAAAGATCTGATTGTTCAAGTTTGAAATGACTCAGATAGAGCTGCTTTCGCTGTGGCCTCTATTTTGAATGGTTTTAACTATTTCACTGGGCAGTTCTAGAGCTGAATCAAACTGCTAATGTCTATAATATAGCAAGACTCCATTAGAAGAAACAACATTACTAAGGTGAGTAATTTTTCATGTTGTTCATCCATCGGCGCACCGACCTCGAGCTCCAGCGGGCTGGATCTAGCGCCATGGGGCGGAGCTAAGAGTTTCACCACCCAGGTGGGTGGGAGGAGCCAGCTTGAAGACCTTCCGGCAAGATTTAAAGCGGCAAGGAACCTGCCAGATAGTGTGGATGAACAACATATACCATTCCTAGAACTCTTGTTACAGGTGAGTAACCTGTATTTCAAACAACATGAAGTCTTGCTATATTATGACAAGTTGCAGTTTGTCCCACCACTAGAACTGCTCCGGAGGTGAAATAGTTCAATCCATTCCATGAATGGAACTTTGAGCACGAGCTCCAAGATAGCTCTGTCTGTGTAGTTTCAAACCTGAACTGTCAGATTCTTTACTCCGCCTCACTGAACAGTCGCTCGAGATTTCTCCTACTGCTCGGTTCATTTCTCGTTTAAACAGTGTTTTCTCGGTTCGATTCAACCGAGAATAGTTTTATTTTAACCGCAAAACCGTTCGGTTCAAGCATCGTAAGTAATTTAAAATTGTATTTTCTGTGTGGAACTTGTAAGTTTATCGGTTCGGTTTTGAACCGATCAGCTGGGTTAAAAGCTTAAAAATTTTAAAGCTTGTCATTTTAGAGTGCGGTTCCCGGTTCTTATCGGTTCTAAAAAAACAGATTTATTACGCTTTTTTCCAATACCGGACACGGTTAGGAACCGATAGGTGTCTTGCCTGGCACTGCCGCTCAAAGGGCAAGTTTTTCTGGTTAGGCTGGCATTATGTCTGGAAACCCCAAAGAAAACCGGCCCACTGGGTTTCAACACTGTGATGTCTGTGGGGAAGTCTTTGCCAAGGCTGACCCACACACCACATGTGTTTATTGTCTGGGGTTTGACCACCTCCAGTCAGACTGCCAGATTTGTAAGAATTTCCCTGCAGCCACCCTGGAAAAGAGATTGGGCAGGCTCAGGGAACGGGAGGCCAAAAAGTCCGCTGACCCGGATGGCCAGCCCGGTTCGGTGCCAACCGAATCGGAGGGCGTGCCCTCTGACCAGAGCGAGACTTCCTCGGGCAAAAGAAAAGCAGTTTTGGAGGAACCAGTTACAGTAAAGAGAACAAGGAAGTCAGCAGGTTTGGAGTCCAAAATCCCTTCTCCAACTGCTGCAGAGATAGCAAGAGCTATTCAAATTGTCCAGTCACTGTCTCCGGTCCCGTCTGAACCGCCACTATCTGGTAAAAGGTAGGTTCGTCCGGTTCCATCGGTTCAAGAATATGATGTTGAGGAGTTTTATGAACCAGAGGAGGGGGAGGATGATTCTGAACAGTATGAATATGGCTGGGAGGGTCTGGGTGTGCCCATTGAACCGGACATTTCCCCAGACAGACCTTTAGAATCTCCCCCTATGCTTTCTGAGTCCCCCTCTCATTTTATGTTTTACAAAAAGTTGTTGAAACTTCCAGCTCCTTTGGAAGAAGCTGTGGATGAGCAAGAGGAGCCTGATTTTGTGGAAATGATGGATATTCCAGAGTCTAGAGATTGTCTATCCTTTGCATAAGTCTTTTAGGAAACAAACAATAAAAATCTAAAACTCCTAATTCTGTGCCACTGTAGATAAAAAGATGGACAGAAGGTACACATTGTCAGGTCCTGATACAGAATTCCTTTCTCAGCAATGCAGTCATGTTAGTTAGTTCAGGCTGCAGCTGCAGATAAAGCTAATATTCCCTGGCTTTACATCCTCCTGACAAGGATTCCAGGAAGATTGATGCCATGGCAAAAATAGTACATGGCAGGTCTCTTGGGACTCAGGCAAGCAAATTATATGGCTTATGTAGTAAGGTATCAGAAATCTAGATGGGATACTGTTATGGAATTAGCCAAACAAGCCCATGGCCAGCTTGCTAGCGGTGCTGGAATGAGTGACTGCCGATGGCATTGAGGCTTCTAAGGTGCAGTTTCATGCTGCTGTGGATGTTAATGATGTCTCCTCCAGAGTCATGGCCACATCTGTAGCTTTTGTAGGTTGGTCTGGCTCAGGTGTGCATTAGCCTCACAGTGCTACCAGACTAAGGCTATGGATTTTCCTAGGTGGGAAATTCTCTTTGGGGAGCAGACAGAGAATTATATGAAAAGATGGATGAATGTAGGACTACTTACAAAAGTGCCAAGCTAAGGAGCGGCATGCCACTCCCCAGAGGCACACCCCCAGGGGTAGGGGTAGGCCTTTCCACAGGCCTTTCTACCAAACTCAGGCCTCCTCTGCTTATGCTCAGAGGGGGTTCTTCAGAGGCATAGGCAGACGGGGTGTGGGCAGGCCTGCTCCCACTCCTCAGACTAACACACCTGCCAAGCAGGCACCCTGATGGGGTGCCCAGGGCCGATTCTCCTTACCAGTAGGGTTGGCTTACTTCAGTCAGAACTGGGTGTCTTTAACCTCAGACAAGTGGGTTCTGAAGTAGTAAGCCAGGGTCTGGTTCTCAGCATTCAAAGTTCCCAAGATGAGAGCCAGGCTTTTCTACCTGCAAGTTCTTTAGAGACCCTTGCTCTAGAAGGAGGTCTCAACCCTGTTGGCTCTCAGAGCAGTAGAAAGGGTTCCTCCCCACACCAGGGCAGGGGTCTGTATTCCAGATACTTCCTTACCCCAAAAGACAGGAGAATGGCGTGCCCATCTTAGACCTCAGATATCTGAACAAGCATCTTTTGAAACCAAAGTTCAGAATGGTAACTCTGGCAATGATTTTACCTTCTCTAAGGCCAGGGGACTGGCTAGCTTCCCTGGACCTCAAGGATGCCTATTTTCACGTCCTAATCAGAAGCTCCCACCAAAAGTACCTCAGATTTGAACTGCCCTCGGGTCATTACCAGTTCAGAGCAATGCCCTTCGGCTTGACCTCTGCCCCAAGGGTATTCACAAAATGTCTGGCAGTAGCAGTGGCTCACTTAAGGATCAAAGGATTGCTGTTTTTCCCTATCTAGACGACTGGCTCATTGTAGGCAAGTCCCCAGAACAGGTAAAATCTCACCTGCAAGTCACCCAGCAGCTTCTCACCTCCCTGGGCTTCCTGCTAAATCTACCAAAGTCGGTTCTGGAACCAGTCCAGGTACTCACCTTTATAGGTGCAGAATTGGTCACAAACCGGGCCAGAGCTTTTCTTCCCTTAGAAAGGGTAAGGAACTTGGTGGCTCTGGCCTCCTCCTGCACTCTGCGGGTCTCTCGACCAGCAAGACACATTTTGCAGCTCCTGGGGCACATGGCTGCATCCACAGCTGTAGTGCAGGGAGCAAGATTTCAGATGAGACATTCAGTTTCACTTGAGAACCTATTGGTCTCAGAGAAGAGACCCCTTTCCAAGTTGGTCCCAGTGACTCGAACCTTGATCCAGGCCCTCCAGTGGTGGCAGGATCAGAGCAATTTAAGATTGGGGTCCCTTCATTCCCCTGCTCACACGTTGACTCTCACTACAGATGCTTCCCTCCTGGGGTATGGAGCCACATGGGCGACCTCACCACTCAGGGAGTGTGGTCTCCCCAGGAATCTCTGTTCCACATCAATTTGCTGGAACTCAGAGCTGTCTTTTTAGCGCTTCAAGTGTTTTCTGCATCTGTTCAGAACAAAGTGGTACAAGTCAGAACAGACAACACCACAACAATGTGGTACATCAACAAGCAGGGGGTCACTCGGTCTTCGACCTTGTGCACGAGGCAATGAAGTTGTGGTCTCTGGCCTATTCCCTGAACACTTCCTCATAGCAGTTCACCTTCCAGGAAAGGACAATGTTCTAGCAGATGCTCTCAGCAGGATTTCTCAGGGCCATCACGAATGGTCCCTGGATACTCAAGTACTGGGGATAGTCTTTGCCAGATGGGGCACCCCTCAGATAGATCTTTTTGCAGCCCCAGACAATCACCAACTTCCACTGTTCTGCTGCAGGCCTCCAGTGTTGGGCTCAGTGCCCCTGGACGCCCTCCTTCTGGATTGGGAAGGGAAGATCTTACTTCGAGATACAGCTCTTGCAGAAGGTTACACCATTAGGACTGAAGCCGGCAGGCGCCAGGACCCCGGAGATCTTTTCTAGCTAGCTATCTTCAGCGGGGACCGCCCCCGACGTCGGCCTGCCTCCGTCAGGCGTGGTATAAGAGGGGGTGGTCCCACCAGAATCCCCAGTTCTTTCCCGCTGTCGACAGTGCATGCTTCGACCTTCGGTAAAGTTCTTGCTACGCGTTGCATGGTTCTTTGAAATTTGAGTTTTTCGATTCTTCTGTGGAAGATTTCTTCTCTTCAATCAAGCATACGTGTCTGATGTCCTCTCCGACCGGGCATTCTTCCAAGTGTGTTTGGGGCAGCTTCCTATCGGGTTGGCAAGCAATAACCACAGACAGGTGGGTTCTTCATTTGGTCAGCAAAGGCCACTTTTTAGAATTCGAAGAACGTCCACCCTCAAGGCCTCCTCTGCTCTCCCGATACTTGGGTCAGCACCGCGACTTGATTTGGCAAGAGGTGATTGCTCTCTTGGACAAGGGAGCAATTCAATCTGTCCCAGGGGACCAGAGAGGAAAGGGGTATTATTGTCACTTCTTCCTGGTTCCCAAAAAGACAGGGGACCTCCGTCCTATTCTGGACTTAAGCGTCCTCAATCAATCAGTCGTATACAAAAGATTTCGCATGGTGACCCTACCGGGTCTCATTCCCATGCTAAAACAAGACGCCTATTTAGCATCTGTAGACATGCAGGACGCCTACCTGCACATCCCCATAGCTCAGGCGCATCAGAGGTTCCTGCGCTTCCAGCTCTCAGACCACCATTTTCAATTCCGAGCTCTCCCTTTCGGGCTGTCATCCACCCTGAGGGTTTTCACGAAGTGCATGGCAGTCGTGGCAGCGGCCCTAAGGAGGCAGGGCCACTATGTGTTCCCGTACCTCGACGATTGGCTCCTCATGGCCGCCTCCAGAGAGGCGCTTCTGCAAGCGATCCGAGACACTCAGATCTTGTTCAGATCGCTTGGGATCTTAATAAACCAAGAGAAGTCAGTCTTGGTACCGTCGCAGAACCTGCAATTCATAGGTGCAGTGCTGGACACGGTCCAGGGGAGGGCTTTCCTCCCAGGCGACAGAGTGGAGCGCATCAGGTCACTTATAAAGGACCTATCGGCGAATCAGACCGCTTTGGCCAGGAGGGTCCTTCGCCTGCTCGGTCACAGGGCTGCTGCCATTCCTACAGTCCCTCTCGCGCGGCTCCACATGCGCGTAACGCAGTGGATGCTCAAGGCGCAGTGGGACCAGAGGCAAGACCATCTGCAGCATCCGGTCAGAATCACAAAAAGGGTGATTCAGGACTGGCAATGTGGTTAGCCCCTGGTCGCTCTCCAAGGCGCCCTGCTTGCAGCGCCGTCCCCAGAGATTACACTCACCACGGACGCCCAGGTCTCGGGTGGGAGCTCACCTGGATGGGGTGAAGTCTCAAGGCATTTGAGTCCGCTGGAAGCTCATCTGCACATCAATGTTTTGGAGATGAGGCGGTTCTCTATGCTCTCGGGCTTTCAGTCCATGATCCCACCGTGTACCATCCTGCTTCAAGCGGACAACACGGCGGTGATGTATTACCTCAACAAGCAGGGCGGCGACACTCTTATCCCTCTGCAGGGAGGCCATGAGAGTGGGATTGGGTAATGGACACGCGCAAGTTTAGTCGCTGTACACGTTCCCGGTGTGGACAACACGATTATGACGGCCTGAGTCGGCTCCCAGGCCAGAGTCCACAGTGGGAACTTCTTCAGGAGGTAGCAGAGGACCTGTTCCTTCGATGGAACCCCAGAGTTAGACCTATTTGCATCCCCATCCAACGCAAAACTGCCCAATTTCTGCTCGCTAGATCCAGGGCCTGGAGTTTTCTGGCGAGACGCGTTGTCCATCTCCTGGGAGAACAGGTTCCTCTACGCCTTTCCTCCTTTCCCGTTGATCCAGAGAGTTCTGCTCAAATTGCGCAGGGAGCATGCGCGGGTGATTCTGGTGGCCCCATTTTGGCACAGACAAATCTGGTTCCCTTTGCTGGCGCAGCTGTCTCGGGAACCTCTGCTCCCATTGCCGCGCAGTTCTCACCTTCTGTCTCAGGAGCAAGGGTCTTTATTACATCCGGATCTGCGGTCTCTGAACCTGCATGCCTGGTTCCTAGAGACGTAGCCACTGTGCGACACGGGGTCTCGCAGGAGGTGGCAGAGGTACTCTCTGCCGCCAAAAAGCCGGCTACTCGTGCTACTTACGACATGAAATGGCGTAGATTCTGCCTTTGGTCACGGGCTCGTGATCTTTCCCCGTTGGGTTGTCCTGTGGGGGCAGTCTTGGACTACCTCCTTTCCCTTTTTCACTCTGGGCTAGCCTACTCCTCTATTAAAGTTCATCTCTGTGCTATTTTGGCTTACCACCAGCCGGTGGGCCAACGCACCATTGCTCAACTGGACGCTTCTCGGAAGTTCCTGAGTGGGGTGCTGCACCTTAGGCCTCCTATTAAAGACCCGATTCCTCCATGAGATCTCCTTTTTGTTTTGGAGCAGCTTACGCTCCCTCCCTTTGAACCAGCTGCAGAATGCGAGCTCGTTTTCTGTCTTGGAAGGCGTTGTTTTTAGTTGCAGTTACTTCAGCCAGAAGGATTTCTGAGCTTCATGCCCTGATGTGTAAGGAGCCTTATTTGGTTTTTCACCGAGACAGTGTCTCTGAGAAACGAATCCTAAGTTTTTGCCTAAGGTGGTTTCAGCTCTGACCTTAAATCAGGATATGGACCTTCCGGTCTACTTTCCGAACTATTCCAACAGGGGAGAGGCTTTGCTTCATACGCTTGATGTTCACCGCAGCCTGAGGTATTACCTCAATAGAACTAAGTCTTTCAGGACTTCGGAGCAACTTTTTGTGTCCTTTGCACAGAGAATGAGAGGCCGGCCAGTGTCTAAGCAATCCTCATCCCGCTGGCTTGTGCAATGTATCTCTCACTGCTATCAGTCCAAGCAAAAGCCCCTCCCGGGTCCCGTCCGGGGACATTCTACCAGGGGCGTAGCCACCTCTTTTGCAGCTCTCAAAAATGTGTCAACCTCTTCTATCTGCGCTGCAGCTACTTGGAATTCTGTGCATACCTTTATCAGACATTACAGTCTGGATATCGCCTCTAGGCGAATAGCTGGTTTCGGCCAGGCCGTGCTACAGGGCCTCCTGTCCTGAATTGAGGCTGGGTAGCTGCTCCTTGGCATATTCTTCTTTCTTTCCTCCTCCCGGTGTGAAGGGATCATGCCTTACTGCTTGGGAATCAGTCCTAATGGTGTAACTTGCTGCAAGAGCTGTATCTCAAGTAAGATAGTACAGTTATGTAAGAACTTCACTGTAACAGTAGATCTTCGAGAACAGCTCTTGCAGCAGTACCTTCCCGCCCGCTGTTCTTCCTTGGAGGAGTTCTTCTCTCGCGTTCCTCCTCTAGAATAGAGGAGCAAGGGAGAAATGGATAGTAGGTATTTCAACCAGCCAGTCTGACAGTTCAGACAACAGGAATTCATTTTCATCCGCATGGTTGGACGAGCATATGAGTCAGTTTTTTTCTTCGGAAAGGAAATTCCTACTTTCCTACTGGGAGTTCTTTCGCACTCCGTTTTTGCCTTCTGACGGTGGATCCTCGGTCTCCTCGGCTATTGATACCTCTGGCAGGGAATCTCCGGCGGGAGAACTGGGGATTCTGGCGGGACCGCCCCCTCTTATACCACGCCTGACGTCGGAGGCGGGCCGACGTCGGGAGTGGTCCCCGCTGAAGATAGCTAGCTAGAAAAGATCTCCGGGGTCCTGGCGCCTGCCGGCTTCAGTCCTAATGGTGTAACCTGCTGCAAGAGCTGTTCTCGAAGATCTACTGTTACGGTAAGTTCTTACGTAACTCTACTTTTCTTTATGCTTTTCCCCCCTTCCCTCTCCTATTCAAAGTGTTAGTCAAAATCAGATCCCAGCCTTGCAGGGTGATTCTGATTGCCCCAGATTGGGCCAGGCAGCCCTGGTACCCACTCCTTCTGTCCCTGACAATCAATCTTCCCCTGTGTTTCCCCCAGGAATCACAACCTATTATCCTGTGCCCAGGGGAGAGTTTGGTATCCGAACCTCAAATCCCTCAACCTCAAGGCCTGGCTCTTGAGGAGTTAGAATTTGCTGACTTACACCTCTCTCAGGGTGTTCTTGAAATTCTAAAGGCTTCTAGGAAGCCTTCCACTAGGGCTACTTATAATTCTAAATGGAAAAGGTTTTCCATTTGGTGTTCTGGGAAGCATATTTCCCCAGAATCTGCTAATTTGCCCATTGTGTTAGATTACATGGTCCATCTTAATTCCTTGGGCCTCAGACCAGCTACCCTGAGAGTTCATTTGGCAGCTGTCTCTGCTTTTGTTTCAGCAGGAAAGTCATCCTCTCTTTCCGCTCACCCTGTGTTTTCCAAGTATTTTAAGGGATTACTCCATACTAATCCACCTTTTCGGGATCCAGCCCCTGCCTGGGACCTTAATGTTTGCATTGCCCAGTTAATGCAACCCCTTTGAACCTCTGTTTTCTGCGAGCTGAAGTATCTAACTTGGAAAACTGTTTTCCTAGTGGCTATCACTCTGCTAGACGACAAGTGAGTTGCAAGCCTTGTCAGTAGAAACTGACTTTATTTCTTTCCACAGGGATAAGTAGTCCTCAGGACTAACGGGAAGTTTTTGCCTAAGGTGGTTTCAGATTTCCATCTTAACCAATCTGTCTCCCTTCCAGTATTCTTCACTGAACACTCCTCTTCTGGTGAGAGGAGATTGCACAGTTTGGATGTTAAGAGGGCCCTTAGTTACTATTTAGAACGTACCAAGGGTCACAGGTTCGAATCCCTCCAACTTTTCCTCACTTATGGTGAGGTTGGGAAAGGGAAACCTGCCACTAAGAGATCAATTGCCAGGTGGATTGTCTCTTGTATCCAATTTTGTTATCAGAAACTGGGCAGAGATCCCCCCTCTGGCTTGAGGGCTCATTCTACCAGAGGTACAGCCGCGTCTCTAGCTGCTGCCAGAGACATCCCTATATTGGAGATATGCCAGGCTGCTACTTGGAAAACGGTACACACTTTCACCAAGCATTACTCCCTGGGTGTCCAGGCTAGGAGAGATGCTCGGTTTGGCACAGCTGTTCTTCAGAGCCTATTCCCTAAGTAGGTTCTGTCCCTCCTCCATGGAGGTACTGCTGTGTAGTCTGGAACTTGTCATAATATAGCAAGACTTCATGTTTGAAGAAAAAATTACTCACCTTAGTAATGTTGTTTCTTCTAATGGAGTCTTGCTATATTATGACCTCCCCCCAGCCTGCCCCTCTCAGAACTTCTACTTGGGTATGGTGTGGGCAACCTAGTGTGGGCACTATTTTATGCCCTTTTTAGGCGTTTTACCCCTGTTTGGGGTGTGGTGTTTATTATTCTCTTGTGTTATTTCTCATATTGTTAAATTATATTATTAATTCTGGTCCCCTGACTTGAGTCTTTGGTGTTGGGGCCAGCAATGGGTGTTATTATTTAGGTAGCCAGTTGGCTAGTGTAGGTTACAGCTTCCACACAGACCTTAGTGAGTTTTTGCTCGTAAAGATCTGACAGTTCAGGTTTGAAACTACACAGACAGAGCTTCTATCTTAGAGCTCGTGCTCAAAGTTCCATTCATGGAATAGATTTAACTATTTCACCTCCGGAGCAGTTCTAGTGGTGGGACAAACTGCAACTTGTCATAATATAGCAAGATTCCATTAGAAGAAACAACATTAGTAAGGTGAGTAATTTTTTCTTTCTCCCCAGAGTGGTGGTAGAATCTACTTTGAACCAGTCCATAGAATTACCCACCTTCTTTACGCAGTACTCCAATCAGGGGGAGTATCTACTGCACACTATGGACGTTCCCCGCATTCTGAGATACTACACTAACAGAACAAAGGATCTCCGGAAGACTGATCAACTTTTTGTTTCTTTTGCCCCCAAAAGAGAAGGCAATGCTGTTTCCAAGCAATGCCTGTCTAAATGGTTGACTCATTGCATCACTTTCTGTTATGACAAGTACAAGAAGACCCTTCCGGGTCAAATAGGTCGTCACTCCACTAGAGGGGTCGCTGCCTCTGCGGCATGTTTCAAGAATGTGTCAGCAGCAGACATTTGTGCTGCTGCCACTTGAACTTCTGTTCATACATTTACAAAACATTACATTCTAGGGACATGGATATGTTGTTTAATCCACACTTATTGGCAGGTTTCTTGCCGCTTTAAATCTAGCTGGAAGATCTTCAAGCTGGCTCCTCCCACCCACCCAGGTGGTAAAACTCTCGGCTCCGCCCCATGACGCCAGATCTTCCTTACCGCTTGGAAGCTCAGGTTCCCTCCTTGGCGCTCTGCGTTTTAGACTGGATCCTAACTCTTCGGTTCCTCCGAAATTGGTTTTGAAGTTTTCTAAACTTCAGTCTTCATCTTCCCTTGCGGCTGCAATGGATAAATCTATTCCCGGCTTTCAGAGGTACCCTTGCGGGCAGAAAATGTCCAGGACGGATCCGCACTCCACGTGCATCTACTGCCTAGGCCTAGATCATGACCCGCAGGCCTGCGAGTTGTGCCGTTCTTTCTCAGCCAACGCCCTGGATGATGGCGCTGCCTGATTGAAGCTCGGGTGCCCCGAGAAGCTTTTCCCACTGGTAAAATCAAAAGAGGCTCGTTGGGCGGTGTCCGCGGCGGCTGGCTCGGCTGAGCAGCTCGAGTAGATGATCGCCCTCGAGGAGGAGGATGCAGCCTAGGCCGCATCTTCCTCCTCCTTGGCCGCGGCATTTATCCCGCTCTCTCTGAGTTCCTCGTATACGGCTTCGTTCAAGGAGCTTTGTCAGTCCCTTTCCACGAAGGGAGAGGGGCCATTGGGACATTCTTCTCGGCCCAAGAAGGAGTCAAAGGGTAAGTCCCACCGTCGGCGTTCGTGGGAGCGGGAGAGGTCTCCTTCCCCAGACAGCCGACCGTCTACTTCGGTCGAAGTTGTGGCTGAGGCCGCTGGCTTCACGGTGTCCCCATCAAGCCAGCCTGCCAAGACTTCCGTCGATGCAGTCGAGATTTCTCGATCCGTTAGATGGGCTGTCGACTGGTGAAGCCGGCAACCTACCTTCACCGGTTCCCGGTGGAGACCGAGGATCTGCCTGCTCACCGGGGTCGCAGTCCCGGTTAAAGTGCCGAGCTGGGGGAAGAATGGGGTCCCCGGGGTCTAAAGTCTCGGACTTCATCTAGAGTCAAGCGTTCGCCGACATCGGCGTCTCTGTCTCGATGCTGAAGTAAGCGGCGATACCGTTCCTCCTCTTCCTCGGATGAGGGGAAGCTTCGACGTAAATTACGTCGGCACTACGAGGAGCTTATGTGGCAGCAGTTGCTGTTGTCCGGGTCTAAGCCGACTCCGGTCCAGACCCCGGCTATCAAGTGGCTGTCGCCTGAACGACCGAAGCAACCACTCGCCTCAGTAGAGTTGCCCATTCCAGGGCTGGTTGCTCGGCCAAAATCAGCTGCTCCACCAATTGTGGTGGAACCTCCGCCTGCACAACCGAAGTCTGGGGCACCGACCAAGGATTCTCGGTCGGGTCACGGCCTGCCCCACAGGTTGTTAGTAACCCTCACTCCCGACCGTCCTCGGCAGGTAGAGGGTGGCTCAGGGCCGCGGCAGCTCTTCGCAGACTCCTCGGAATCCAACGACTCCTCCTCCCCGTTCTCCAGGCAGGTTCACCTGGAGTTCTCCGGGGGCCAGTCATTGGATGATAGCCCATCATCCTTCTTGGGTCTGCTTCGACTCATCTCACAGTCCTCCGGGATGCAGCTCGAGCCCGTGTCTAAATGGGCCAAGTATCCCTGACGGAGATACTGGACCAAGGGGATTCCCCCACGGAGGCCTTTCCGGTGACTGAGACCATTGTTGGCCCAGCTTTGTAGCTCTGGCAGCGATCTGCTTCCTGTCCTGCGCCCTTGGCCAGGATAGCCAGGAAGTATGCGGTCCCTACCGGCTCTTTGCCCGGTTTCTCGGAGCACCCCTCTGCCAAGGGTTTAGTCACTGACAGCGTTTTCCGGCGTTCCGGTAACGCTCGGGATGTGGATAAGCCCCCCGACAGAGTCCAAAAAGCTGGACTTTGCCGGGCGCAGGGTGTACACTGCGTCGTCCCTCGGCCTCCGATAGGCCAGCTCGGCCATGCTGATGGCACACTTCTCCCACGCCCTCTTGGGCTCCTTGAATGAGGTTGTCCCTCATCTCCCAACCGACCTGCGGACCACGGTCCGCCAGTTGCGGGACCAGGGTAGGGCGGTGGCGAAGCAGCAGCTTCAGATTGCTCTGGACTTAGGTGATTCCTGTGCCAGGTCAATAGCGGCCGCGGTGGCCATGCGCCGCAGGGTGTGGCTGAGGATATCCACCTTCACGGTGGATACCCAGCACAAGTTGGCGGACATCCCCTTCTTGGTGACTGACCTCTTCGGCCCTGGAGTGGAGGGACACCTCCAGCGGATCGAAAAGTCCAATGCCACCCTGGACTGGGTCACCTCCGCCCAGAGGGACAATGGCCGCCGTCAGCAACAGAAGTCCTTTCGTCCTTCAGCCCCTGCATCTTGACCGGCCTAACAGCACCAGCAACAGGGCCAGCAGGCTCGCGCTTGGCGTCCCAAACCCAAGCCTGGAGGTTCCTCGGCCGGTCCCTCCTCCAAGCCTGCCCAGTGACGGGTTGCGGAGTGTTGCCCCCAACCTCATCACCCTTCCCTGGGTTCCTCCCCGTGGGGGGACGTCGCCACCACTTCCTTTCCTCCTGGTCCGCTATCACCACGGACTGTTGGGTGTTGGAGGTGGTAGAGAAGGACCTGCCTCTGGAATTCAAGCAGACCCCTCCCTTTCGAGCCGTCGCCCCTCGGGGGGGGGGGGCTATGGGGTCCGCAAGCCTCGCTGTCGGCTCGCCGAGCCAATATTGCCGTGTTCCTCGAAAAAGAGGTGATCAGGAAGGTGGCAGATCCCCCACCAGACCCGGGGTTTGTGTCCAGGTACTTTCTGGTCCCAAAACGGACGGGGGGCTGGTGCCCGATTCTCGACCTGCATGACCTTAATAGGTTCCTAAGGTCTCGGACCTTCAGTATAGTCACTCTGGCTCAGATAATCCCATCCTTGGAACGAGGCATGTGATTCTGTTCCCTGGACCTCCAGGACACGTTCTTTCACATCCCAATCCATCCGTCCCACCCGAGATTCCTCTGCTTCAGAGCGGAAGGATCCCTTTACGAGTTCCGGGCCATGCCCTTCGGCCTTTCCCTAGCTCCCAGGGTCTTCACCAAATGCATGGCAGTGGTGACAGCATTCCTGCGGCACCAAAGGGTCCAGGTGTACCCCTACCTAGACGACTGTCTGATTGCAGCCCCCTTCAGAGCGGATGTGGAGCAGTCCAGAGATCTGGCCCTTCAGGTTTGCTCTCATGTTGGCCTCCTCATCAACGAGGCCAAGTCTGAACTCGTGCCAAAGCAGGTGATCCAGTTCATCGGGGCAGAGCTCGACTCTCTATGAGCCAGAGCATGGCTCCCGGCGGACAGGGCCAAGGTTCTTTCCTCCTTTGCCCAGTCATTTCAGATTGGGCAATCGCGCCCTGCCCGGGACTTCCTGTGCCTCTTGGCGGCCTGCACCAGCATGGTCCGTTGGGCCCGCTGATATATGCGTCCCCTTCAATGGGAGCTGGCCAGCCAATGGTCACAGCACTTTGATATGCTGGATCAGCTAGTGACAGTGACCCAGGGGCTGTGGAACGTTCTCCAGTGGTGGACCATTCCAGCACATCTGCAGGAGGGCATCCCGTTTGTCCTCCCCAAGCCGACGGTCTCTATCAACCGGTGCCTCTCTGATGGGTTGTGATGCCCATCTGGGGGAGCACAGAGCACATGGCCTCTGGTCCCCTCAGGAGTTCCGATGCCACATCAACCTGCTGGAGCTTCGAGTGGTTCATCTAGCCCTCACCGCCTTCGCTCCGTTTCAATGGAGTCTAGTGGTTCAGGTCCAGACAGACCATACCACGACCATGTACTACCTAAACCGCCAGGGCGAGATGCGCTCCATGCCTCTGTGCAGGGAAGCTCTCCACATTTGGTGTCTCGTGCGCAGCCTGGTGGCGGTTCTCCTCTCTATTCATGTGGCAGGAGCCTCCAACACCCTGGCCGATGCCCTAAGCCGGATAGGGGCTGCGTCTCACGAGTGTCTCTCCTGCCGGAGGTAGTACAAGATCTCTTCTCCCACTGGGGCACGCCTCGGGCAGAGCTGTTTGCCTCCAGGGAGAATGCGAAGCTGAGACTGTTTCATGCCCGCCCAGTCGTTTCCATTTCATAGCATAGGTGGATCTAGTGGAGGGTTTTCTAGCCACCACCAGAATCTCGGCCACCTTAGAAGAGACACCAAATCGAGATTGGGCTAGGTCTGCAGGAGTCATGCATGAAGTTGAAGGGAGTTGAGTCCCGGATGAACCAGGGTCCCCTGATCCTGGGTCAGCAATCCCCGAGATAACGGAAGAGGAGGAACCTTTGTGTATTGTTGTAGAAGAGAGAACCAGATTTGCCTGGGCCAGAAAGGAGCGATCAGAATCATTCTTGCTCCTTCCAGTGCAAGTTTCTGCAGCACAACGAGGGACCAGAGGAATTGGGGGAAAAGCATAGACTAATCTGTCCTTCCAGCTTAGAAACAGAGCATCGCCCGAAGCGCCTCGCTCTGGAGTGAGCGAGCAAAAGGTTGAAGTTTTGTGTTTTGGGAAGAGGCGAACAGGTCTACCTGTGGAGTTCCCCAAAGCTGGAAGATGCCGTTTAGAACCTTTTGGTCCAGTTCCCACTCGTGTGGCAGAGCCGAGGAACGACTTGGCTTGTCTGCCAGGATATTGTCAACTCCTGGAACATGGATCGCCGTGAGGTGAAGGTCGTGAAGCATTGCCCAATCCCAAACCCTCATTGCTTCCCTGCACAGTGGGCAGGACAGAGTCCCTCCCTGCTTGTTGATGTACCACACCACGCACATGTTGTCCGTTTGTACAGCTAGGTGACCGGGAAGGATGTATTGAAGGGCTTGGAGAGCATACAGAACTGCTCGTAGCTCGAGCACATTGATGTGGAGAGCTAATTCCAATCTGGACCATAAACCCTGGGTTCGGTGAGGACTCAGATGGGCTCCCAAACCTTCACCTGATGCGTCCGTCGTCAGAGTCTGGGAGGGGGGAGGATGAAAGAAGGGGAACCCCCGGAACAGGTTCTCTTGAACCATCCACCATTGCAAGTCTCTTGTCATCGGCGAGGAGATCAGCACCAGATGATCTAGGTCATCTACAAGTTGATCCCACTGAGAACGGAGAGTCCATTGAGAGATCCTCATGTGGAGACGCGCGCGCGGAACCGTCGGGGTGGCGGCCACCATAAGCCCCAAAAGACGGAGCACCGACCTCGCCGGAACCTTCCTGCATTCTGCAAGTAGGGAAATCTGTGACTGGAGGGAGGACCCCCTGTCCAAAGGCAGGAAGGCCTTGCACACTGTCGTATCGAGGATTGCCCCAATGAACTGGAGTCTCTGGGAAAGGTCCAGATGAGACTTGGAATGGTTGATGGTGATACCCAGACAAGTGAAAACCTGCTGGGTGAGGGAGAGAAAATGCAGGAGTTCCTCCCTGGACGAGGCCGCCAGGAGCCAATCGTCCAGGTAGGGAAACACCTGAACTCCCAGAGTACTCAGGTGGGCTGCTACCACCGCCAGGCATTTGGTAAAAACTTGGGGAGCCGAGGAAAGACCAAAAGGGAGCGCCTGGAATTGGTAATGGTCCCCCTAGAAAGCAAACCGGAGGTACTTTCAGTGCGAGGGATGAATAGGGATGTGCAGGTATGCATCCTGCATATCCAGTGCACAAAGCCATTGGCCCGGCCGAAGAAGGGGCAGAAGGGTTTGAAGGGAGAGCATCCTGAACTTCTTGTATTCTACATAGAAGTTCAGGGAGCTGATATCGATAATGGGTCTGAGATCTCCCATCTTCTTTGGTACAAGGAAGAAATGGGAATAGTAACTCGTCCCGTGGAGGTGAGGAGGGACGGGTTCTATGACCTGCTTCGCGAGGAGAGCAGATATTTCTTCCCTGACCAAAGGAAAGATGGTTCCTTGAGTAAGGGGACTTCAGAGGGGGGTAGCATGGAGGTTTCTGTAGAAACTCTATGGAGTGCCCCCTCTGCGATAATCTGAAGCACCCATGAATCCGATGTTATCCTCTCCCAACCCGGAAGGTGGAGGGAGAACCTCCCTCCTACCGGTTCCTCCGGGGAGTCCGGAGGCGGTGGGAGGGGAAAGGAGTCAGGTGCTGTGGGACAGTGTCGCAGCTGGGGCACCTGCTGCTTTTTTGGGTGGCGGGGGCCTGGCAGCTGTGGGGGCCTGGCGTTTGGTGGCCCGCCTTCCTTGGGGTTTCACTTGAGGCCGGCTGCGTCTGCGAAAGGTACGGCGCTGTGGGGGATGGGGACGGTACAAGGAATCCACAGATTTCAGGGCCGTCCCCTTCTTCTGCAAGTCGGTGATGGTGTCCTTGACATCACCACTGAAAAGCACCGAACCCCTGAAAGGTGCTTCCTGAATTGCTGACTGTACCTCCAGGACCAAACCTGACACTCGGAGCCAGGCGTGACGCCGAAGACTTACGGCGAACGCAGAGCTCCGCCCTGCAGTGTCCACTGCATCGTAGGTCATCCTCAGAATGTGACGACTGGCCGAAAGAGCAGAACAGACAAGGTCAGCTAACTCCTGCTTGACTTGGGAGTCAGGCAAGGTCAATCTAGTTTCGCCTGGTAGGACAGCCTCTTGGTAATCCCCCATGTGCTACATAATTTGGGGCCTGATCCCCAGTGTGGAAGACGTAGATCTTCCTTCCATACTGAGTCCAAGAAAGGAGTTCCTTATCCGAGGGTGGCTCAGATGTTTAGGGTGTGCCAACTGGCCGTGGAGGGCGCTGATCACAACAAAGTCTGCCGGGTGAGAATCTAAAAGTCTACACCTCCGGAGCCTGGTATAACCTGTTGGACTTCAGGAAGTGGGGCTAAAAGCTGACTGTTGTTTCCAAATGGTGGAAACAAGGTGGGCATGAGGCTCGATCAGAGTGGCACACTAGGTAGGGGCCATGGGGGCAAGTCCAGATGTTCGTCGAGTTTAACCCGCTGAGGATCTGGCTCTAAGGAACGCCACTGATGGACTTCCTGGATCTTCCTGAGCAACTCTGTGAAGGAAGGATCCTCCGTAGGAGACTTCGGAGGAGTCCTCGGCCGGGGCTTGGATGGAGAGCGAGGCTCGTCTTTCTCGGAGCATCCGTCGGAGGAATCCGAGGAGTCCAAGAGAGAAAAAGAAGAGTTGGAAGCAGAGTAAGACTCCCTGACTCGTCCAGGGGGAGGAACGGGTTCCTTGGGGGGAATCCCTGGACGCGTGTCCTGCCCCTCTCTGGATCCAGAGGGAAGAGCTCGGGAATCCGTAGGCGGAGAGGGAGTGTGGCGTACGGGGCCAGAGGTGGTACTGTCGCTGTAAGGTGGCTCTCGACTTCCTTGGTGAGCTGAGCCTTGGCCTCAGCCCACCAGGAGGCCAGAGTCTCCTGAAGATCCACCGGCGGCCTAGGGGGCGATGGAGGAGGAGGGGGATAGTTATACAGATTATATCCATAAGGCGGTATCAAGTAACCGGCTCTGGGTATGCGGGCTTGAGGTATTGTGCGTCTGGTACTGCGGTAGTCCGGGAGGAGCCAGCGTTGGGTACTGTGGCGCAGGATACTGCGGACCCGGTAGGCTGGCGCGGAGACGACGGCAGATACCCAGGTACTGGAGGAGCTGCGGAACAGACAGCCAGTAGGAGCCACGGGCAGATCAACAGTGATAGGTCCATGGGGGACCGCTGGAAGAGAATATCCCCGCCGGCGTCGGAGGGCGGTGTCAGATCGGTTCAGTGGGAGGAGGATCAGCGGCGGGCAATCATCCGAGCATCGCCTGGGGACGGAGGAAAAGTCCCGGGGTCAGGCGGGGGGACTCTGCCTCCTGGACAGCAGCAGAGGCTGCGGGGAACCTGGGGCGACAGGCGATGGAGGGTCTGCCGTGAAGCTTGATGCCGGTGCGCCGGAGGAGCCAGCGTGCAACATGGGCAGAATCCCAGCAGACGTCCAGATGAGCCGGCGTCAGACTTAAGAGTCCCTCGTTGGAGGCGGGCCGAGGTGGGGCGGCCGGTCCGAGGGGAAAAGCCGCCGTGCCGCCCGAAGAGTCCGGCTAAGCGCCTTCTCCCAGCGAGCGCCTGAGGAGCGTCGTCCGGCTTATGGGAGCCCATGCAGTAGCCCGCAAGCCTGAGGCAGTACTGGGGCAGAAGCCTCCTTTACCCGGGCGCCCGAAGAGACTAAGCGTGAGCGGGCGGGCGACGCGCCGCCGCCTCCAAAACCTGAGGCTGCCATCTGGCGATCCCCCGGAGGGGACGTTACCTGAGATGCGGCTCCTGCCGGAGTCTTGGATGGAGGAGGCCTTCTCCTGGTGCCTTTCTTTGTCCCGCTTCTTGTGTCCTTCTGGGGAGGTCGATGCCTGCCTAAGCTTCTTCAACTCCTCCATTGCAGACATCTTCTTTTTAAGGAGATGGGCTTCCAAGGACTGCTGGCGTCGTCTGCGGGTGGCCGCATTGAAATGCAGGCAATGCTGGCACTTTTCGACCGCATGGTCGGGGCCTAAGCAAAATAGGCAGAGGGAGTGACCGTCCTTGTGAGGCAGTTGGGCGCCGCACGAGTCTCATTTTTTGAAGGGGACGACATAAACCGGCGTTCACCTGACATAAAAATACCAAAATACTGATGACTTTCGGTAAAAAACAACCAAGTAACAGGGCTGAGCACCGAACTTCACATGACGCTTGCAGGCTGACGGGAAAGAACTGGAAGGCAGGCGTCCAAGACCACCTTTATACAGCGTGCGTCTGGCGTCAGAGCGGTCCCTCGCCAGGAACTGCTAGCTAGAAATTTTCCGTGGGGTCCTGCCGACGTCAGTCCTATGTGTAATTCTAGGGACATGGATATGTTGCTCATCCACACTGTCTGGCAGGTATCCTTGCCACTTTAAATCTTGCGGAAGGTCTTCAAGCTGGCTCCTCCCACCCACCCGGGTGGTAAAACTCTCAGCTCCGCCCATGGCGCCAGATCTTCCTTACGCTTGGAAGCTCAGGTTCCTCCTTACAGCTCTGCGATAAGACTGGTTCCTAATTCTTGAAAGTGAGAAATCAAAGTTTTTCGCTAAAAGACTTGGTCTTCTTCTCCTCATGGCTGCGATGGACAAATCGACTCCGGTTTCGGAGGTGCCCTTGCGGGCAGAAGATGTCTAGGGCGGATCCGCACTCCACATGCGTCTACCTGCTGGCCTTGAGCACGCACCCGCAGGCCTGCGAGCTTGTGCTCTTCTTTTCGGCCTACGTCCTTGAAGACCGTGCTGCCCGATTACATCTGGGGCGCCCCGAGAATAGAATTCCACTGGTGAAATCTAAAGAGGCCCGGTTGGCGGTGTCCGCTGCGGCGGGCTCGGTCGGATCAGCTCGAGCAGATGATCGCCCTCAAAGAGGAGGCGGCACGGGCCGCTTCTACCTCGGCTGTGGCATTTGTCCCGCTCTCTCTGGGTGCCTCGTACTCTGCTTCTTTTAAGGAGCTTTGTCTGACCCTCTCGACGAAAGGTGAGGGTCCAACTTCGGGACCTTTTCCAGGTCAAAAAGAGCAAAGTAAGTCTCTCCGTCGGCGCTCTTGGGAATGAGGAAAGATCCCCTCCCTTGCCGACAGTCGACTTGATCGACCCCTCAGCTTCGACCACTGGCTTCACGGTGTCCCCGCCAGGTCAGTTGACCGAGACTCCAGACGACGCGTCGAGATTTTCTCGACCCGTTAGAGCAGAGTTGTCGGCTGGAGCTGAAATCCCTCTCCCAGTTCCCCGGTGAGTTGAGATCCGTCGGCTCGTCTGTGCCTCCGGTTCGGAGCCTTGGTGGGATAAGTCCGAGCCGAGGAGTGCGGTTTCGACACTTCTCCGTCGCCTTCCTCGGCCTGCAATCGAGACTCTCGGTCTCCGGACATCCTCGTGATCCGACCGATCCGCCACCCCAAGGCGGTCTCGGCACCATGCAATGGCGCGCGCGCCGCTCTTCCTCGGACGAGGGCTTGGCGCAGAGATTGCGTCGAAGTATGGAGAACTTATGTGGCACAACTCCTTTTGACGAGAATAAGCCGATGATCGTCTTCCCGGCCATTAAGTAGCTGTCACGGGCGGCGAAACAACTCCTCATTGTAGCCGAGCCTGTTCCCAGGCAGTTGTTGACCAATTCCATCTGCCCACCGATTGTGGTGGAACCTCCGCCTCCACAGCCCGTTAGTTGGGGCTCCGACCAGAATTCTCGGTGGGCTATGGATTTGCCCATAGGCTGTCTGTCACCCTCACTCCCGATAAACCTCGGCAGGTGGAGGTGACTCAGGTCCGAGCAGCTCTTTGAGGACTCTTCGGGTCCGAGGATGATTCCTCCCTTTTCTCCAAGCGCATGGACTTGGAGTCTCGGGAGGACAGTCAGTGGGCGATAGCCATTACGTCCTTCTTGGGATAGCTTCAGCTCATCTCGAGTCACAGGATGAAGCTCGAACCCATTCTAAGCGGGCCAGGTATCCCTCACGGAGATTCTGGACGAGGATCTCCTACGGAGGCCTTTCTGGTGGCGAGGCCATAGTGGGTCCGGCCTTGGAGCTTTTGGCGCCTGCTTCCTGCCCTGCGCCTTCGGCCAGAATGGCCAGGAAGTATCGCAGTCCCTACGGTTCCCTGTCGGTTTTGAACACCCTCTGCTGAGGGGTTGGTTACCAACAGCGTTTTCCGCGTGCGAGAACACCAGGATGTGGACAAACCTCCCAACAAGGAATCAAGAAATTGGATTATGCCAGGCGAAAAGTCTATGCTGCGTCCTCTCTCGGCCGTCGTCAGGCCAGTTAGGCCGTCCTCATAGCACATTTTTTCTCATGCCCTGTTGGGCTCCTGGATGAGTCGTCCCTCATCTTCCCGCGGATCTGCAGACTACGGTCAGGCAGGTGCGGGACCAGAACAGAGCAGTGGCCAAACAGCAGCTCCAGACTGCTTTAGAACATCGAGGACTCATGTGCCGAGGTCGGTGGCGGCCGCGGTGGCCATGCGTCGTCGAGCTTGGCTGAGGATATCCACCTTTACCTCGGATACCCAGCACAAGTTGGCGGATGTTCCATTTTTGGGGACTGACCTCTTCGGCCCTGGGGTGGAAGGTCACCTGCAGAGGATCGAGAAGTCCAATGCTACCTTGGACTCTGTCTCTTCCGCTCAGAAGGACAAAGGCCGCAAGCCACAGCCTAAGCCCTTTCATCCTTCTGCGCCCGCGTGGTGCCCAGCCCAGCAACGACAGGGCCAGCAGGCTCGAGCTTGGCATCCCAAACCCAAGCCGTCGGCTTCCTCCAACAGGAAGCAGGGAGGAGAAGGCCCAGGAGGTCCCTCGGCCGGTCCCTCCTCCAAGCCTGCCCAGTGCCGGGCTGAGGGGTGTCGCCCCCATCCCCGTCACCTTACCCCTGGTTCCCCTCGTGGGGGGACGGCTCCGACACTTCCTTTCTGCCTGGTCCGCTGTTACCATGGACAGGTGGGTACTGGAGGTGGTGGGAAAAGGCCTGCCTCTAGAATTCGAGCAGGCCCCGTCCTTCAGAGTCGTCGCACCTCGGGGGGCCTCTGGGTCCGCAGTCTCACTGGCGGCTCGTCGAGCCGACATCGCTCTCCTCCTCCAAAAGGAGGTGATAAGGGAGGTAGAGGACCCCCCCCTCAGACCTGGGGTTCGTGTCCAGGTATTTCCTGGTTCCGAAACGGCCGGGGGGCTGGCGCCTCATTCTCTACCTGCGACCTGAACAAGTTCCTAAGGTCTCGAACCTTCAGAATGGTCACTCTGGCACAGATAATACCATCTCTGGAACACGGCATGTGGTTCTGCTCTCTGGACCTACAGGATGCGTTCTTTCCGTCCCTATCCGTCCGTCACATCGGAGATTCCTTCACTTTTCGGCGGAGGATCCCTCTTGAGTTCAAGCCATGCCGTTAGAAACTTATCTCCAGCTCCCAGGGTCTTCACCAAATGCATGGCAGTGGTGACAGCATTCCCTGCGGCGCCGAGGGTCGGGTGTACCCCTTACCTGGACGACTGGCTGATAGCAGCCCCCTCCAGACAGGAGGTGGAGCGGTCCAGAGATCTGACCCTCCAGGTTTGCTCTCAAGTCGGCCTTCTCATCAGCGAGGCCAGTCGAACTCGAGCGAAGCAGGTGATCCTGTTTATGGAGGCAGAGCTCGACTCTCTTCAAGCCAGAGCACGGCTCCGCGGACAGGGCGAGGTTCTTTCCTCCTTTGCCCAATCATTTCTGGTTGGGCAATCGCACCCTGCCCGGGACTTCCTGCGCCTCCTGGGTCTCATGGCGGCCTGTACCAGCGTGGTCCGTTGGGCACGCTGGCACATGCGCCCCCTTCATTGAGGACTGGCCAGCCAGTGGTCACAACGCTGCGATCCATTGGACCAGCTAGTGATGGTGACCCAGGAGATGTGGAACGCTCTCCGGTGGTGGACCATTCCATCTCATCTGCAGGAGGGCATCCCGTTTGTCCGCACAGGCCGGCCGGTCTCTCTATCGACCGATGCCTCTCTGATGGGTTGGGGTGCCCATCTGGGGAACACAGAGTCTGCGGATCTCTGGTCCCCGGGAGTCCCGATGCCACATCAACCTGCTGGAGCTCGGGCAGTCCGTAGCTCTCACGCCTTTGCTCCGTTTCTCCGAGGTCAAGTGGTCAGTCGAGCGGACAATACCACGACCATGTACTACCTGAACCGCCAGGGCGGGACCACGCTCCATGCTTCTATGAAGAGAGCTCTCCGCATTTGGTCCGGCAGCCTGGAAGCGGATCTCCTAGCCATTCATGTGGCGGGCCTCCAACACTGGCCGATGCCTGAGCCCGATGGGGCTGCATCTCACTAGTGGTCTCTCCTGCGGAGGTAGTACAAGATCTGTTCTCCACTGGGGCACACCTCAGGTGGACCTGTTTGCCTCAGGGAGAGCAGCGAAGCTGAGCTGTTTCATGCCGCCCCCTCAGCAGGGCTCGCTGCAGGGGGATGCATTCTCGAGCTCTGGACTCCGGGTCTCTTTGCGCCTTCCCCCATTTCCCTTGATTCACAGGTGCTTCTCAAGGCAAGGAGGGACAAAGGCGGGTGATTCTGATAGCCCCAGACTGGCCTGCCAGTTCTGGTACCCAGACTCCTCAGCCTCAGCTCCAGGCTCCCGGGCAGCTTCCAGCTCAGCCCGGACCTGCTTTCAGTCAATCGGGGAAGGTGTTCCATCCGGACCTTCAGTCCCTGCACCCGGCATGCCTGGTTCCTGGCTCAGAGTTCCAAGCCTTGGGTCTTTCGACGAGGTCCTCAATGTTGTTGAGGCGTCCCATAGGAGTCGACCAGAAAATGCTACGCCTTCAAATGGAAGAGATTTTCCATTTGGTGTCAGAACAAGGCTTGGACCCTTCCTCCTGTTCTGTGGCAAGCATTTTGGACTATTTATGGTCCTTTCTAGTCAGGGGCTTAGGTGACGACGTAAAAGGTGCACCTGGCAGCCATCTCTGCTTGCCGGGCGCGGGCCGGGGAGCAGTTGGTGGCGCAGGAGACGGTGGTCGGGCGCTTTTTCAAAGGCCTTGATCACATTTCTCCTCCGGTGCGAGAACCTCCGCCTCTGTGGGATTTACTGCTGGTACTGGCAAACCTCATGGGCAAGCCATTCGAACCAATGCACAGGTGTGATATCTCTCACCTGTCGTGGAAGACCGCCTTCTTGGTGGCTATCACGTCAGCCAGAAGGATGGGAGAACTCCAGCGCTCTGCATTGAGTCTCTTACCTGGTCTTCCACAGGGACAAGGTTGTCCTGCGTCCCACCAAAATTCCTTCCGAAGGTGGTGTCGGAGTTTCACCTTAACCAGGTGTTGACTCTGCCGGTGTTCTACCCCAATCACACCTCGGAGGCCGAATACAGGCTCCATACTTTGGACCTAGAAGGGCGCCGCTATTATAAGGGCGCACGGCTGAAATTCAGGGGAGAGGTTCGCCAGCTGTTTGTCACCTACAGAGGCCGCACCTGGCAGACCTGCAGCCAAGCGGACGATAGGCAGGTGGGTCACCTCCTGCATAGATCTCTGCTATAAGTTGGCGGGCATGGAGCCTCCCAGAGGGATAAGTGCTCATTCTACCCGCCATACTGCTACATCGGTGGCTGCTTCCAGGGACGTCCCTATCCAGGAAATCTGCAGTGCTGCTACCTGGAAGTCAGCCCACACCTTTATTACCCATTACCACATCGACCTTGAGTCACGCCGGGATGCTGGTTCTGGGGCCTCGGTTCTACAGTCTCTCTTTCCCAAGTAGTAACAGGGGTGCCTTGCCTCCTCCCCCGGAGAACTGCTAGAGTCTGCCCAGACAGTGTGGATGAACAACATATCCATGTCCCTAGAAATACAGGTTTCTCACCTGTAACAGGAGTTCTAAGAATGGTATATGTTGTTCATCCTGATTCTCGACTCTCCCCGGCTCGGCCTTAACACCTCAGCTTCCAGTCGAGCCAGATCTAGGCGTCATGGGGTGGAGCCGAGGTTTTACCACCGGGTGGGTGGGAGGAGCCAGCTTGAAGACCTTCCGCAAGATTTAAAGCGGCAAGGAACCTGCCAGACAGTGTGGATGAACAACATATACCATTCCTAGAACTCCTGTTACAGGTGAGTAACCTGTATTTACCTACTGCAAGAGCCCTCTCGAAGTAAGATCTCCTGTTACAGGCGAGTAATCTGTATTTACAGGTGAGTAACCTGTTCATCTTCGAGGGGTGTCTCATGCAGCAGGTATAATCCCTCCCTCCATCCCCCTCCTTCTCTAACAGAACAACTTCTAATCCAAATATGTGTGATCTCAGTGTAACCATCAGTTCTAGGGATGTAGATATATTTTTCAATCCCTACTGTCTGTCAGGTTCCTTGCCGCTTTAAGATGAGCTGGAAAGTCTTCAAGCTGACTCCTCCCACCCACCGGGTGGTGAAACCCTCGGCTCCGCCCCATGACGTCAGATCTTCCTTACTGCTTCGGAATCTCAGGTTCCTCCCTATGCTCTGCGCTTGTAGGCCTGAATCCTAATCCTTCGGCTTTCCGAAAATAATTTAAAAGTTTCTAGACTTAAGTCTTCATCTTCCCTCGTGGCTGTGATGGATTCAAAATCTACTCGGCTTCCGTCGGTGCTCTTGCGGGCAGATGATGTCTCGGACAAACCCGCACACCGGCATTTACACAGCTGGCACTTGCTCGCAGTCCACAGGACTGCGATCTATGCAAGTCTTTTAAGCTTCGGTTCTAGAACACCGTGCTGCCGACTTCAACTGGGCGCCTCCTAGAAACTGTTTCACCGGTGAAGTCGAAGGAAGTTGCACTGGGCGGTGTCCGCAGGGCCTCACGGAGCAGCTGGAGCGGTTCATCGCCCTCGAGGAGAAAGTGACCCAGGCCGCGTCCTCGGCATTGGTGTTTATCCCGCTCTCCTTGGGCTCCTCCTACACTGCTTTTATGGAGCTTTGTCAGTCCCTCTCCATGAAGGGAGAAGGGCCCTCAGGGACTCACACGTGGGTAGAAGAAAAAGGATCCAAAAAGTAAGTCCCACCATCGACGTTCGTGGCAGCAGAATGTCTGCTTTTGACTTGGCTCAAGGTTGCAGCTAAGGCTGCTGGTTTCACGATGTCCCTGTCAGGTCAGCCGGCTGAGACACCCGTCAATGCGGTTGAGATTTTTTGCAACCTGTTGGACAGGTTATCGACTGGAGAAGCCGACAACCCTTCTTCACCGGTTCCCTCAGTGGTTACCAAGGACTTTCCTGTGCCGAAGTCCCTGGTCAAGAACCCTGAACTGAGGGATGAACGGGTTTCCCCTGCCCCCTCTTTGACCCACCATCGGCGATCCTGACTTTCTTGGTACTCCTCCGTGTCGGGTAGGTCCCGCCGATATCTGCGGTTTTGGTCCCAGCATAACGGAAAGCGGCGTTGCCGCTCGTCCTCATTGTCCTCTTCAGAGGATAGGCTTCGGTGCAAATTGCATTGGCACTATCAGGACATTATGTGGCAGCAACTCTTGCTAGCCGGCAACAGGCCAACTCCATCGCCTTCATCGGCCATTAAGTGGCTGTCGCCCAAACGACTGAAGCAACCTCTTGCTATCGGCTCCTTAGTCAAGAAGCCGACTCAATCACCAATCCCTCAGCCGAAACTGGCTGCTCCACTCTTTATGCTGGAACCACCGCCTCCGCATCCCAAGACTGGGCCCAACCAAGGATTCTCGGTCAGGTCAGGGCTTGTCCCACAGGTTGTCGGTCACCCTCACCCCCGATCGGCCTCGGCAAGTGGAGGGTGGCTCAGGCGCTTGGCAGCTGTTCACGGACTCCTCTTTGTCCGATGACTCCTTGTATTCCAGGCCCCTCGACCTGGAATCTTCCGGGGGTCAGTCGGTGGACGAGAGCCGATCCTCCTTCTTGGGAATTCTTCGCCTCATCTGAGTCCACTGGGATGCAGCTTGAACCCATACAAAAACGAGCTTGATATCCCCTCACAGAGATTCTGGACCGAGGGGATTCCCCCCCAGAGGCCTTCCCTGTGGCCGAGGCCATTGTTGGTCCGATCCTGGAATTGTGGAAGTGGCCTGGATCTTGTCCTGCGCCTTCGGCCAGGATGGCTTGCAAGTATGCAGTCCCCACTGGTTTCCTCTCCGTTTTTTCGGAGCACCCCTTGGCTGAATGTCTGGTAACCAATAGTCTTCTGGCACTCCGGAAACGCTAGGGATGTGGAAAAGCCACCCAACGAGGAGTCAAAGAAGCTGGACTATTGGGGGCTCGACAGGCTAGCTTCGCCTTGCTGATGGCACATTTTTTTACACGCTCTTATGGGTTTCCTGGATGAGGTGCTTCCTCATCTCCCGGTTGATCTTCAAACGACTGTCAAGCAGGTGCGGGATCAGGGAAGGGCAGTGGCCAAATGGCTCCAAACTGCTTTGGACATTGGAGACTCTTGTGCCTGGTCAGTAGCAGCCGCAGTAGCCATGCGCTGCAGAGCTTGGCTGCGGATCACCACCTTCACGGTGGATACGCAGCACAAGCTGGCAGAGATTCCCTTCCTGGGCACCTACTTATTTGGGCCGGGTGTGGAATGCCATCTCCAGAGGATCGAGAAGTCCATTGCCACCTTGGACTCTGTGACGTCTGCCCAGAAGGACAAAGGCTGCCAGCAGCAACGTAAGCCCTTTCGCCCCTGTGGCATGTCCGGCCCAGCAGCACCAGGGCCAGCAGGCTCACGCTTGACGCACCATGGCCAAGTCTGCTTCTTCCTCCAGCAGGAAGCCTGGAGGGAAGGGTCCAGGAGGCACCTCAGCCGGCCCTTCCAGCAATCCTGTCCAGTGACTGGTTGGTTGAGGGGTGCCACCCCAACCTTGTCTTTTCCTTCCTGGGTACCCCTATGGGGGGACGGCTCCACCACTTCCTTTCCGCCTGGTCCACCGTCACCACGGACCATTGGGTGCTGGAAGTGATGGGCGGGGGTCTGCCTGTGGAATTTGAGTGGACCCCTCCCTGTCGAGTCGTTGCATCTCGGGGGGGCTACCAGTTCCACAGCCTCACTGTCTGCTCGTCGAGCGGACATAGCTCTGCTCCTCCAAAAGGAGGTGATCAGCGAAGTGGCAGATCCTCCTTCAAACCCGGAGTTTGTGTCCAGGTACTTCCTGGTCCCAAAGCGGACAGGGGGCTGGTGCCCCTTTCTCTGTCTGTGCGACCTGAACAAGTTCTAAGGCCGTGCACGTTCATGATGGTCACTCTGGCTCAGATCATTTCATCCTTGGAACTAGGCATGTGGTTCTGCTCTCTGGATCTTGAGGACGTGTTTTTTCCCGTCCTAATCCATCTGTCTCATCAGCTATTCCTCCACTTCAGAGCAGAGGGATCACTTTATGAGTTCCGGGCCATGCCCTTCGGCCTTTCTCGAGCTCCCAGGGTCTTCACCAGATGCATGGCAGTGGTGACAGCATTCCTGCAGTACAGAGGGATCCGGATGTACCCTTATCTGGACAACTGGCTGTTAGTAGCCCCCTTCAGGTTGGAGTTGGAGCTGTCCAGGGACCTGGCCCTCCAGGTCTGCTCTCAAATTGGCCTCCTGATCAACGAGGCCAAATCAGAACTCGTGCCATCGCACATGATTCAGTTCCTCGGGGCAGAGCTAGACTCTCTTCCAGCCAGAGCCTGGCTCCCGGCAGACAGGACCGAGGTCCTTTCCTCCTTTGCCCAGTCATTTCTCGTTGGGGAATTGCACCCTGCCTGGGACTTCCTGTGCCTTGTGGGCCTCATGGTAACCTACACCAGTGTGGTCCATTGGGCCCGCTGGCATATGCGCCCCCTGCAATGGGGGCTAGCCCACCAATGGTCAATGCTCTGGTCCGTTGGACCAGCCAGTAACCGTGACCCAGAAGATGTGGGATTGCCTGCAGTGGTGGCTCGTCCCAGCTCATCTGCAGGAGAGTATCTCGTTTGTCCGCCTCGAGCCGACAGTCATCTTTACGACTGACGCTTCTTTGATGGGTTGGGTTGCCTGTCTGGGGGAGCTCCGGGCCCACAGCCTCTGGACCTCTCAGGAGTCTTGATGCCACATCAGTCTGCTGGAGCTTCGGGCAGTTCGACTAGCCCTCACTGCCTTCGCTCCATTTGTACGGGGTCAAGTGGTTCAGGTCCGGACGGACACCACCACCGTGTACTATCTCATCCGTCCGGGCGGGATGCACTCCTTTCCTCTGTGCAAGGAAGCTCTCCGCATTTGGTGTCTCGTGATCAGCCTGGAGCCGGATGTCCTAGCCATCCATGTGGCAGCAGCCTCCAACAGTCTGGCCGATGCCTTCAGCTGGATAGGCGCTGCATCTCACGAGTGGTCTCTCCTGCCAGAGGTAGTTCAAGACCTGTTCTCCCATTGGCTCATCCCTCAGGTGGACCTGTTCACCTCCAGGGAGAACACGAAGCTGAGGCTGTTTCATGCCCACCCCCCTCAGCAGGGCTCGCTGCAGGGGAATGCCTTCTCGAGGCCGTGGACCCCGGGCCTCTTCTACGCTTCCTTCCATTTCTTTTGATCCACAAGGTGCTTCTCAAGGTGAAGAGGGACAAGGCGCAGGTGATTCTGGTAGCCCCCAGACTGGCCTCGCCAGTTCTGGTACTCCGATCTCCTCAGCTCCAGGCTCCCGAGGTGGCTCCCAGCCCGCCCGGACCTGTCAACCCCTGTTGGTGGGGGCAGGGTGGGTGTGGGGGTGCAAGGGGTGGTAGCCCTAACACCGAATTTCCCTGCTTTTGTCGCTGTGGAACAACCCTAACTGATGCATTAACTGAGTTTTTTTGCCATGAAGAAATGTATGTACACACTCATATACATAGATGAGGGGATGACTAAGGTACCTCAGCTCTCTGTTCTCAATTAGCAAAGTGAATCTGGCAGGGAACTGAGGATACCTGGGGCTGCCCACTCTTTTATATAGGTGCAGGATGATGTCTTGTGTGGGCTGCCCCTAGAAAAGACTGATTGAAGAAAGCTGCCATGCACAGGAGCGCCCTCTGGTGACGACCCAAATGTACCTGCTGCAACAGATGCCCCTCTAAGAGCTACTATTAGGTAAGTACTCAACTGTACTTTTTAGGAGTGGTATACTGTATGTTTATCCACACAAACCCACCTGACCTCCCTGGCTTCGATGCACAGTCTCTGCTTCCAGCAGGCAAGATCTGGCGTCGAGGGGCAGAGCCGAGGCATAGGAAGGCAAGATAATTAAAGGGAAAGGACACGCTAAACAGTGTGGATGAACAACATATACCACTCCCAGAACTACTGTTTAAGGCGAGTAACCTGTGTTTACTTTCATGGCCTATTTTATAAATGTGTTGTATTTGCCACATCAGTCTGACAGTGATTAGCTATTTATTATGCTTCCTGGTTGCTTCTGTTGAACCTTTACATTCTTGGCCCTGGGTAGAGTGACTTAGACAGCTGGCTGTTTGGTCTTGTGGAAGCAGGCCGTTTGGTCTTGTGGAGGCAGTATATGCCTCTGGTGTGGGAGAACATGGGTTTGAAGCTGGCTAGGAGCTCTGTTCGGGAGCTTGCAGTATAGCCTAGAGGTTAGAGTAATGAGCTGTGAATGAGCTTGGTACATCCAGCAGACCTGGGTTTGATTCCCACAACCTGCACTTGCATACTGTGCAACTCTGAGCAAGTCCCTTAACCTCCCCAGTGCTCCCAGGTTGCCGCTGAAAATGGGCACTTGTGCCTAGTAGGCATTAACCCAGTTACCAAGGACTATAAAATAAAATATACATTTTGTGGTATCTTCCTTTTTAGTGTGCCCGTGCGAACATGGAGACCCTTACCTTGGCCCGCTACATCTGTGAGCTGACGCTACAGGATTATGACTTCACCCATGAGAGGGCATCCCAGCTGGCAGCTGCCTGCCTGCTTTTGGCCATGAAGATGAAGAATCTTGGAGGATGGGTCAGTATGGTGACCAGAGGTGTTGAACTGTTTTTCCTTGGGAGCAGGGCAAAGCCATATTGGTTATGAGGGATGCTGTTGTCTCATCTTCCACATTTGTGGACATCTTGGTGGCTGATATTTTTTTGCTTTTTAACTCCCCGGGCTTATGTACTTTGAAGAACCTGGTATTGTATCCCAAACCCTAAGTAATACCAGCAGTGACCAACAGAGAAAAGTTGCGCTAAAAATCTGTGTGTAGCAGTGACTGCTATGCAAAATGCATTTTGTGTGGTGATAGTCTAACATTGTGTAGTACTTAATAGGTTTCCATTTATTTTATTATGGCTGCAGTGGGCAGAGCCCTACAGACCTCTTGCTGTCCAAAAAAAAAAAAAAACTCCGCATTCCTTGCGTTCTTTGCGACCAGATAACTTGTTGGAGTTGCACCGCAGTCGTCTCTGCGTCCTTGAAGTACTCTGCTCATTGTCGGTATTGGAAGTATTTTTGGTTTTTAATTATATTTACATTCTCCCTCCACCCTACTCTCCCTCTCTGTACCCACTTCCCACCTCCAGAAACATAACAATGATACTGAGGGTGCTGAATCCCTCAGTGTCGCAGTCATGTTCCCTGTGATGGTACCTTTCTTTTTTATATATTTTTTTCTCCCTCACCTGACCTTCCCTCTCAGTTGTAGTTGCTGATCTTATCTGTCAGTCTTCATCATTCATCACCTCACCTTTGGGTACTTGGCTTGAGTCTTACCCTTGAGGAGCCTTTTTATTTTTTTGGATGGGCAGGGTTGATGCACCATTGGCGCCACCCTAGAGGCTGACACGCTGCATGGCGCTCGCGGGTTGGCCGTTGGGTGTTGTCGACTCTCCTCCGACCAGTTCTTCGTCTCCTGCCGTTGAGGTCACCTCTTGGGAAGCTTGTGAAGAAAATCTCTCCTGAGAGGCCTACTTTTTGAAGTCTTTGTGTCGCAGTTTTAACTAAGTCCATCGGCTCCGAGAATCCTGCCGGGTCTTTTCACCCTACTTGACATCACCTGGTTAGACTGTTACTTATTTTGCAATGTTTGGTCTTGTTTGGTGTTCTTTTTCTGTAGGTCATGTCTCGGTCGGGGGGGGGACCAGAAAAACTTTGAAGATGGGACGGCCCCCCCCATGCGACGGTGCCCAGGCTGCCATAAGTACTCTGTCACTGATCAGGATGACTGTTGCCTCGCATGTCTTGGCCCGCTACATGACATGTATTCGTGCGACGCCTGCTTCTTCATGGACCGCCTTGTCATCGAGCAACGAGCGTGGAAAGTGGGACAAGCTCCGCCGACTTTTGGGGGACACACACACGTCGGGCCAAGCAGCATTCTCTCCTCCCGGTTCTATATGGAGCAAGGAGGAATGGGGAACTCCACCTCTCGTAGCCTAGCCATAGTAGAGGCCTCTTCCGCGGTGCAGGAGTCCCAGTATCCGGGGGGACAGACGGGAGGCACCGCTTTGGCAGTCTTCTCTCCCCCCCCCCCACAGTGTAGTGCCCGTGACTCAGAATGCCTGGGTTGGCGCCGTGGGCCCTGATGGCGGCGGTCGTTGGCAGCCAGTCCATCGCCGGCACAGTTGCTGTCGGCTGTGGCAGGCTCTACAGTGACCGCCCTGACAGTCTCATCCTGGCGCCTGCTAGTTTCGGAGCCTGCGCCTATCTATGTGCTGAGAGCGCGGTTGGGGCTGTTGGCACCATCTGTTCTTGTCGCTGCTCATGGAGGGGTGGCGCCGTGGGGGTCTCTGACCGCGGCACTGAGAGCATGGCTGGAGCCGTCAAGAGCGCAGTCTCTGGTCTCAGTGCCACTTGCAGCGCCATGACCCGAGACGTCGCTGTGACAGGCTCCGGGACTGCTGCCGTGTTTTCTGGCACGATTCACGGTGTGGCCGGGGACGTCTACACTGATTCTGGTGCAGTCTCTGGTTCTGGTGCCCTTTTCAGTCGGGATGGTAGCGGGCGTCCACACATGGTTTGGCACAGAACTTTGATCTCCACCTCTTCAGAGGAGGAATCTGACTGTGAGTCAGGCAGTCCGACTCTTTGGAGTTGGCTGCTCACGTGGACACTTTGGTAGTGTCCTCGGCAGGCCGGGGCCAACCCCTGTCTGAGGAGCGGACAGTGACTCCTGGGGCTAGGGTCAGGGGTGCTGACCAGCAGACAGTGGTGCAGGCCACCATTGCTCTGCAGCCTGGTCTCGGAGGGTTCTCTTACCCCAAAATGGTAGTACCCCCTCATGTGGTGTGCCTGGGTCGCCCAACTTTAGGGTCGATTTGGAGCACCCACAGGAGGGGAAGGGGGCTGCTGCCTGGATAGCTCCTTCTGGGGCTGACCAGGGCTGCCAACTGCCTAGCCTGGCTCTCTCGAGGAGGAGGGCACTGTCTGATTCAGAGTGGTTGAGGGGTATGGGGTCAGTGCGGCGGCCTTTTTCCGGGGCCCACCCAGGCTCTGGGAGAAGCCGTAGCGCAGATCTCCACCCTTCCCTTTCGGTTTTCTCGAGAGGGTCCCATTCTTTGGAGGTATGGGACTGTCCTTTTTGGACTTTCACGGCCCTTGTCACCTCACAGGGGGGTTCTTCAGGGCAGTCTAGGTAGTTCCAGTGTGGTTGATCAGCTATCGGCTGTGGACTGTTCCGGAGCTCCTTCTTACCTTAGGGCTCTTGGTGTGTTCCCTAGCCCAGGCGGAGGTCAGCCAATTGCTGTTGTCGGCTCTGTTCCCACTCCTGCCGCATTCTCCTGCACTCCCAGGTATTCTTGGTCCTAGCGGTGCTCTCTCCTGGGAGCAGTTCAGAGCGGTGGCTGCTCAATTTCCCTCTTATGTTATGGCTGTGGACAGACAGGTTTTTCAACCTCCTCCTGAGCAGCCAGCATCTGAACCCTTGAGGTCCTCTAACTTCTCATCCCCCTGTTCTGGGGGAGAGGAGCCGTCTGTTCACATCACTCCAGCTGCTGATCTCGCAGAGTATCAGCGATTCCTCATGAGGATGTTGAAGGACCTGCACATCACCCCTCCCACTCAACACAATCCAGAGCACTCTACGTGCGCCTTCCTAGGCAATTTCAGTGCAGACACCCTTGTGGTACCCCTGGCCTGCTCCCTTCAGCGAGTGTTCCTGGCAGAGGCCCTTTCTGAGTCCCAGCCCCTAGGGATCTCAGCTAACGGTATTGTGCCCTCCGCCGGAGTCTCCAGGTTACATGCCTCATCCTAGCTCAGGATTGATGCATTTGGATACTCCTGATGGACTTCGTGCCCTGTACCGTGACCGGCCCCCAGATCAAGATTCCTTGGATTTTGACTTCTGGGAGAGTAGGACATTCTACTCGGCATGGTTGCTGCTTTCTATTGCAGCACATCAGGCCCACTATTCATCCTGTGACAGGTTCTTGTGGTCCAGGCTAGATCAACTCCTAGCTTCAATGCCTAACATGGAGCAAACCAGACAAGTCATTGTACACTCTGCACGTGACCTGAAGCTAGCAAGGCACCAAGCAAGGGCATCGTATGACGCCAATAAGGTAGCTACCAGGGTTGTAGGGACAGCAATCTGCACTAGGCGGACGGCATGGCTGAGTCTCTCCCGGTTGTCACCCTAGGCCCGGCGTAGGGTGATTAACTCTGCTCACCAGAGGACCCATCTTTTCTCCCGTAGGGTGAGATGGCGTCTGTTGGGGCAACTTCCTTCCCCCTCCGGGTGGTCCCTGTCTCACTTTCCCCACTCTCTGGCTTCGCCAGGCACGTGAAGGTTCTCCCTCTTAGTGCGTCACCCACTGAGAGCTAAGGGACTCAACCCTTAGTGTTAACCTCCTTTGGGGGGCGGCTTGCCACTCACCCACAGGTGATGAATGGTGAAGATTGACACAGATAAGATATGGAAATTACGTACCTACCGTAATTCTGATCTTTCTGTGTATCTTCACCCTCCATCCCCCTGGGGCCCCAGTCTCTGGGTCTCCCTTCCTCCCCCTCTGTGCCCCTCCTTGCCCCCCTCCTTTCTGTTATTCAGGAGTGGGGTAAACTGGGGCACATAGGGGGATAATTGTCTTTAGGGGCAGAGTGGTCAGGATAGGGGGCACTTCTTCAGTGCTTTGGCTCCACCCCTGTGGGGTGTGGGTTGGCAGTGGCCCTCCTTTCTCCTCCCCTTTTCCCAGTCAATCCTTTGATTTCCTTGTCCTTTGGACATAACCTCAATTTATTTAAGAAGCTAGATTTCTAGGGACATGGATATGTTGTTCATCCACACTGTCTGGCAGGTTCCTTGCCGCTTTAAATCTTGCCGGAAGGTCTTCAAGCTGGCTCCTTCAACCCACCCGGGTGGTAAAACTCTCGGCTCCGCCCCATGACGCCAGATCTTCCTTACTGCTTGGAAGCTCAGGTTCCCTCCTTAACGCTCTGCGTATAAGACTGGTTCCTAATTCTTTGGATTTTCGAAATTAAAAAAGTTTTTGCTAAAAAGACTTCGGTCTTCTCTCCCTCGCGGCTGCAATGGACAAATCGACTCCCGGTTTCCGGAGATGCCCTTGCGGGCAGAAGATGTCTCGGACGGATCCGCACTCCACGTGCGTCTACTGCTTGGGCCTTGAGCACGACCCGCAGGCCTGCGACCTGTGCTCTTCTTTTCAGCCTACGTCCTCAAAGACCGTGCTGCCCGTTTACAACTGGGGCGTCCCGAGAGGCGTTTTCCTCCGGTAAAGTCAAAAGAGGCCCGGTCGGCGGTGTCCGGCAGCGGGCTCGGCGGATCAGCTCGAGCAGATGATCGCCCTCGAAGAGGAGGCGGCGCGAGCCGCTTCTACCTCGGCTGCGGCATTTGTCCCGCTCTCTCTCGGTGCCTCTTATTCAGCTTCTTTTAAGGAGCTTTGTCTGACCCTCTCGACTAAGGTGAGGTCCAACTTTCTGGACCTTTTCTCGGTCCAAAAGAGACAAAGGGTAAGTCTCACCGTCGGCGCTCTTGGGAGCGGGAAGATCCCTCTCCCGAGGTTGTCAGCCGTCGGCTCAGTCGACTTCTCGGCTTCGGCCACTGGTCTCACGGTGTCCCCATCAGGCCAGTTGAGCGAGACTCCCGTAGACGCGGTCGAGATTTTTCTCGACCCGTTGGACGGGTTGTCGGCTGGAGAAGCCGAGAATCCCCTCTCCTCGGTTCCCCCGGTGGGAGTTGAGGATCCCGTCGGCTCGTCTTTGCCTCTGGTTCCAGAGCCTTCGGTTGAATCTTCTGAACCGAGGGGAGTGCCGGTTCCCCGCGACACCTCCCCGCACCGTCCTCGGCAAAACTGAGGTTCTCGGACGTCTTCGCGGTCCAGTCGATCCCGCCGTCATAGGCGGTCTCGGACCAGCGACAACGACGCCACCGCTCATCCTCTTCCTCGGATGAGGGAAGCCGGCGCTAAGATTGCATCAGAATGAGGAACTCATGGCAACAGCTCCTTCTGACTGGAATAAGCGGCGCCGTTGTCTTCCCGGCCATTAAGTGGCTGTCATCGGGCGGCTGAAACAACCCCTCGTTTTATCCGAGGCCTGTGCCCAGGCGGTTGTTGACCAAAACCAGCCGCCCACGATTCGGTGGAACCTCCACCTCCACAGCCGTTAGTTGGGGCTCCGACCAAAATTCTCGGTTGGCTCAGGACTGCCCCCCATAGGCTGTCTCACCTCACTCCCGATCGACCTCGGCAGGTGGAGGGTGGCTCAGGCCCGAGGCAGCTCTTTGAGGACTCTTCCGAGTCTGAAGACGATTCCTCCCTTTTCTCCAAGCGAATGGACTTGGAGTCCTCAGGAGGACAGTCGGTGGACGATAGCCCTCGTCCTTCCTGGGATTGCTTGGCTCATCTCGGAGTCCACGGGATGAAGCTCGAACCCGTTCAAGGGCCAGGTATCCCTCAAGGAGATTCTGGACCGAGGGATTCCCCACGAGGCCTTTCCGTGGCGAGGCCAGAGTGGGTCCGGCCTTGGAGCTCTGGCAGCGCCCTGCTTCCTGTCCTGCGCCTTCGGCCAGGATGGCCAGGAAGTATGCGGTCCCTATCAGTTCCCTGTCCGGTTTTTCGGAACACCCCTCGGCCGAGGGGTTAGTTACCAACAGCGTTTTCCAGCGTGCCGGGAACGCTAGGGATGTGGACAAACCTCCCGACAAGGAGTCCAAGAAATTGGACTATGCCGAGCGAAAAGTCTATGCTGCGTCCTACCTCGGCCTTCGCCAGACCAGTTCGGCCGTCCTCATGGCACATTTTTCTCATGCCCTGTTGGGCTCCCTGGATGAGGTCGTCCCTCATCTTCCTGCGGATCTGCAGACCATGGTCAGTCAGGTGCGGGACCAGGGCAGGGCAGTGGCCAAACAGCAGCTCCAGACTGCTTTAGACATTGGAGACTCATGTGCCAGGTCTGTGGCGGCCGCAGTGGCTATGCGTCGTCGGGCTTGGCTGAGGATATCCACCTTTACTTCGGATACCCAGCACAAGTTGGCGGATGTTCCCTTTTTGGGGACTGACCTCTTGACCCTGGGGTGGAAGGTCACCTGCAGAGGATCAAGAAGTCCAATGCTACCTTGGACTCTGTCTCTTCCGCTCAGAAGGACAAGGCGCAAACCACAGCTAACCCTTTCGTCCTTCTGTGCCCGTATCCGGCCAGCAACGTCAGGGCCAGCGAGGCTCGGGCTTGGCATCAAACCTTGGCCGGGCTTCTCCAACAGGAAGCAGGGAGTGAAGGCCCAGGAGGTCCCTCGGCGGTCCCTTCCTCCAAGCCTGCCCAGTGACGGGCTGAGGTGGTAAGCCCCAACCCCGTCACCTCACCCCAGGTTCCCCCTGTGGGGGGACGGCTCCGGCACTTCCTTTCCACCTGGTCCATTATTACCACGGACAGGTGGGTGCTGGAGGTGGTGGGAAAAGGCCTGCCTCTAGAATTCGAGCAGGCCCCGCCCTTCAGAGCCGTCGCACCTCGGGGGGCCTCGGGGTCCGCAGCCTCATTGTCGGCTTGTCGGGCCGACATCGCTCTCCTCCAAAAGGTGGTGATCAGGGAGGTGGCGGACCCTCCCTCAGACCCGGGGTTTGTGTCCAGGTACTTCCTGGTTCCAAAACGGACGGGGGGCTGGCGCCCCATTCTTGACCTACACGACCTGAACAAGTTCCTAAGGTCTCGAACCTTCAGGATGGTCACTCTGGCTCAGATAATACCATCCCTGGAACACGGTGTGTGGTTCTGCTCTCTGGACCTGCAGGACGCGTTCTTTCACGTCCCTATCCGTCCGTCGCATCGGAGATTCCTTCGCTTTCGAGCGGAGGGATCCCTCTTCAAGTTCCGAGCCATGCCCTTCGGCCTGTCTCCAGCTCCCAGGGTCTTCACCAAATGCATTGCAGTGGTGACAGCTTTCCTGCGGCGCCGAGGGGTCCGGGTGTACCCTTACCTGGACGATTGGCTGATAGCAGCCCCCTCCAGACAGGAGGTGGAGCGGTCCAGAGATCTGGCCCTCCAGGTTTGCTCTCAAATCGGCCTTCTCATCAACGAGGCCAAGTCGGAACTTGAGCCGAAGCAGGTGATTCTGTTTATCGGGGCAGAGCTCGACTCTCTTCGAGCCAGAGCACGGCTCCCGGCGGACAGGGCCGAGGTTCTTACCTCCTTTGCCCAATCATTTCTGGTTGGGCAATCGCGTCCTGCCCGGGACTTCCTGCGCCTCCTGGGTCTCATGGCGGCCTGTACCAGCGTGGTCCGTTGGGCACGCTGGCACATGCGCCCCCTTCAGTGGGGACTGGCCAGCCAGTGGTCACAACGCTGCGATCCATTGGACCAACTAGTGATGTGACCCAGGAGATGTGGAACACTCTCCAGTGGTGGACCGTTCCATCTCATCTGCAGGAGGGCATCCCGTTTGTCCACCCCGTGCCAACGGTCTCTCTATCGACCGATGCCTCTCTGATGGGTTGGGGTGCCCATCTGGGGGAACACCGGGCGCACGGCCTCTGGTCCCCGCGAGTCCCGATGCCACATCAACCTGCTGGAGCTCCGAGCGGTCCGCCTAGCTCTCACCACCTTTGCTCAGTTTCTCCGGGGTCAATTGGTCCGAGTCTAGACGGACAATACCACGACCATGTACTACCTAAACCACCAGGGCGGGACGCGTTCCATGCTTCTATGCAAGGAAGCTCTCCGCATTTGGTCGACTCGTGCGCAGCCTGGAGCGGATCTCTAGCCATTCATGTGGCAGGCCTCCAACACCCTGGCCGATGCCCTGAGCCGGATAGGGGCTGCATCTCACGAGTGGTCTCTCCTGCCGGAGGTAGTACAGGATCTGTTCTCCCACTGGGGCACACCTCAGGTGGACCTGTTTGCCTCCAGGGAGAACGCAGAGCTGAGGCTGTTTCATGCCCGCCCCTCAGCAGGGCTTGCTGCAGGGGGATGCCTTCTCGAGGCTCTGGACCCCGGGCCTCTTCTACGCCTTTCCCCCATTTCCCTTGATTCATAAGGTGCTTCTCAAAGCAAGGAGGGACAAGGCGCAGGTGATTCTGATAGCCCCAGACTGGCCCCACCAGTTCTGGTACCCAGATCTCCTCAGCCTCAGCTCCAGGCCCCAGAGGCAGCTTCCAGCTCGCCCGGACCTGCTCTGTTAATCAGGGGAAGGTGTTCCATCCGGACTTTCAATCCCTGCACCTGACGGCCTGGTTCCTGAGTGGCTAGAGTTACGGCCTTGGGTCTTTCCGACGAGGTCCTCAATGTTGTTGAGGCGTCCCGTAAGGAGTCGACCAGGAAATGCTATGCCTTCAAATGGAAGAGATTTTCCATTTGGTGTCAGGGCAAGGGCTTGGACCCTTCCTCCTGTCCTTTGGCAAGCATCTTGGACTATTTATGGTCCCTTTCTAGTCAAGGGCTTAGGTCGACGACCCTAAGGGTGCACCTGGCAGCCATCTCTGCTTGCCGGGAGCAGGCCGGGGAGCAGTCTGTGGCGCAGGAGAAGGTGGTCTGGCGCTTTTTCAAAGGCCTTGATCACATTTCCCTCTGTGCGAGAACCTCCACCTCCATGGGATTTACTGCTGGTACTGGCAAAGCTCATGGGCAAGCCATTCGAACCAATGCACAGGTGTGAACTCTCTCACCTGTCGTGGAAGACCGCCTTCTTGGTGGCTATCACGTCAGCCAGAAGGATGGGAGAACTCCAGGTGCTCTGCATAGAGTCTCCTTACCTGGTCTTCCACAGGGACAAGGTTGTCCTGCGCCCCCAACCGAAATTCCTTCCGAAGGTGGTGTCGAGTTTCACCCCTTAACCAGGTGTTGACTCTGCGGTGTTCTACCCCAATCACACCGAGGGCGAATACAGGCTCCATACTCTGGACCCTAGAATGCCGCTATTATAAGGGAGCGCGACGGCTGAAATTGGGGAGAGGTTCGCCAGCTGTTTGTCACCTACGCTGAAGCCGCATCTGGCAGACCTGCAGCCAAGCGGACGACAAGCAGGTGGGTAACCTCCTGCATAGATCTCTCTATAAGTTGGCGGGCATGGAGCTCCCAGAGGGATAAGAGCTCATCCCGCCATACTGCTCAACGGTGGCTGCTTCCAGGGACGTCCCTATCCAGGAAATCTGCAGGGCTGCTACCTGAAGTCAGCAAACCTTCATTACCCACTACCACATCGACCTTGAGTCACGCGGGATGCTGGTTTTGGGGCCTCGGTTCTCAGTCTCTCTCCCAAGTAAGTATATGGGGTGTGCTCTTGCCTCCTCCTCCCGGAGAACTGCTAGGAGTCTGCCAATGAGTGTGGATGAACAACATATCCATGTCCCTAGAAATACAGGTTACTCACCTGTAACAGGAGTTCTAGGAATGGTATATGTTGTTCACATCCTCTCGACACCTCCGGCTTGACGCTAACCTGAGCTTCCAGCGGCCAGATCTGGCGCCATGGGTAGGAGCAGAGTTATACCACCCGGTGGGTGGGAGGAGCAAGCTTGAAGACCTTCCGGCAAGATTTAAAGCGGCAAGGATACTGCCAATGAGTGTGGATGAACAACATATACCATTCCTAGAACTCCTGTTACAGGTGAGTAACCTGTATTTCTTGCACCAAAATTTCCTTTTGAGGGGGGCGATATCCCTGTATCCTGTCTTTTCTTCCAGAATAACAGATTCTGCTTGTGGGAGTTATTGCCAGTGATTCTGTGCCTTGAATTTTGGCAGTTAGCCTCTTGGCTACTCCTTTGCAGTTCCTATACAAAGAGGAGACAGGTTAAGGTTACAGGGTATATTTATCCTGTTCCTCTCCCCCAAAACTCTTATCCTTATTTCTAACAATCCTTAACCCACCCTCCTCTTCCTTTTCTACTTCCAGAGATAGGGGCCCCTACCCAATTCCCTTAGTCTTCAAACTTGTTCTGTCCTCTCAGTCGTTTATTTCTCCTTTTAGTTTATATATATTTTCCTTTCTAGGGACATGGATATGTTGTTCATCCGCACTTTCTGGCAGGTATCCTTTCCACTTTAAATCTTGCCGGAAGGTCTTCAAGCTGGCTCCTCCCACCCACCCGGGTGGTAAAACTCTCAGCTCCGCCCCATGACGCCAGATCTTCCTTACGCTTAGAAGCTCAGGTTCCCTCCTTAACCCTCTGCATATAAGACTGGTTCCTATTTCTTCGGTTTACCCGAAATAACTTAAGATTTTCAAGACTTGGTCATTTATTTCCCTCGTGGCTGCAATGGACAAATCTACTCCCGGTTTTCGGAGGTGCCCATGCGGGCAGATGTCTCGGATGGATCCAGCACTCCACGTCGTCCTGCTAGGCCTTGAGCACGACCCGCAGGCCTCGACCTGTGCTCTTCCTTCTCGATCTCATCAAGAAGACCACACCTCCGTTTACAACTTGGCGCCCAAGAAGCGTTACCCGCTGGTAAAGTCGAAGGAGGCCCATTTGGCAGTTTCCACAGCGGCTGGCTCAGCGGAACAGCTCGAGCAGATGAGCACCCTCGAGGAGGAGGCGGCACAGGCCGCATCTTCGTCTTTCTCGGCCGCGGCCTTTATCCCGCTCTCCTTGGGATCCTCCTATTCAGCTTCTTTTAAGGAGCTCTGTCAGTCCCTTTCCACCAAGGGAGAGGGACCTACAACTTCAGGACTTTCCTCTGTCCAAGGACTCCAAGGTAAGTTCCTCCGTCAGCGCTCTTGGGAGTGGGAAGGTCCCCCTCGGTAGTCGACCATCAGCAGTCGACCCGCTGGCTAAACCACTGGCCTCACGGTGTCGGCCACTGGCCTCACGGTGTCCCCGTCCAGGTCAGTTGACCGAGACACCCGTCGGCGCGGTCGAGATTTTTCTCGACCCATCGGGGGCGGGTTATCGACGGTGAAGCAAACCCTCACTCCCGGTTCCCGAGCGGAGATGACTATTACCGTGGGCTTGCCTGTGCCTCTGGTTCAGAGTCCACGGTTGGAAACTCCGAGCGAGGGAAGCGGATTTCCCGCCCTGCCCCAGAACCCTCATCGGAAGCGTAAAGGTTCTCTGTCTAGGACATCTTCTAAGGTCCAGCCGATCCGCCCGACATAGGCAGTCTCGGTATCAGAGTAGCAGCGCCGTCGCGCTCATCCTCTTCTTCCTCCTCAGGCGGGGAGAGGCTTTGGCAGCGATTATTGTCGACGACAAAGGATCTCATACCAATGGCAGCTACTTCTGTCGCGGAGCAAGCCGCGTTATTCTAGCACTTCCCAGCCATCAAGTGGCTGTCACCAGACAGCCGAAGCAGCCCCTTGCCCCTAGCCGGGCGCCTACCCCGGGCCTGTTGCTCGACCAGAACAGCTGCCCCACCGATTCGGTGGAGCCTCCGCCTGCACAGCCGAAATTTGGGGCCCCGACCAAGAATTCTCTGTCGGCCCAGGGCCTGCCCCATAGGCTGTCTGTCACCCTCACTCCCGAAGCCCTCGGCAGGTGGAGGGTGGCTCAGGCCCAAGGCAGCTCTTTGCGGACTCGTCAGAGTCCAACGATTCCTCCCTCTTCTCCAGACAGGTGGACTTGGAGTCCTCAGGAGGTCAGTCGCTGGACGACAGCCCATCGCCCTTCATGGGTTTGCTTAGGCTCATCTCGGAGTCCACCGGGATGCAGCTCAGGCCTGATTCAAGCGTAAGGCATCCCCTAACGGAGATATTGGACCGAGGGGATTCTCCCACAGAGGCCTTTCCGGTGGCCGAGGCCATTGTCAGCCCGGCCTTGGAGCTCTGGCAGTGTCCTGCTTTCTGCCCTGCGCCTTCGGCCAGGTTGGCAAGGAAGTATGCGGTCCCTACTGGTTCCCTGTCCGGTTTTTCGGAACACCCCTTAGCCGAGGGGTTGGTTACCGACAGCGGCTTCTGGCGTGCCGGAAGCGCCAGTGACGTGGACAAGCCTCCCAACAAGGAGTCCAAGAAGATTGACTACGCCGGGCGCAAAGTCTACGAGCGTCCTCTCTTGGCCTTCGTCAGGCCAGCTCGGCTGTGCTGATGGCACACTTTTCTCACGCCCTGTTGGGCTCTCTGGATGAGGTAGTCCCTCATCTCCCGGCTAACCTACAGACCACAGTCAAGCAGGTGCGGGGGCAGGGCAGTGGCCAAGCAGCAACTTCAGACTGCTCTGGACATCAGCGACTCATATGCCAGGTCAGTTGCGACCGCAGTGGCTATGTGCCGTCGGGCATGGCTGAGGATATCCACCTTCACAGCGGATACCCAGCACAAGTTGGCGGATGTCCCCGACCTCTTCGGCCCTGGAGTGGAAGGTCACCTCCAGAGGATCGAAAGTCCAGTGCCACTCTGGACACTCTCATCCGCCCAGAGGGACAAGGGCCGCAGACCGCAACCCAAGCCCTTTCATCCGTCTGCGCCCACGTCACGTCCGGCCCAGCAGCATCAGGGCCAGCAGGCTCGCACTTGGCATCCCAAACCCAAGCCTGGCGCTTCCTCTTCCAGGAAGCAGGGAGGTAAAGGCCCAGGAGATCCCTCGGCTGGTCTCTCCTCCAAGTCTGCCCAGTGACGGGTTGAGGGGTGTCGCCCACAACCTCGTCACTCCACCCCAGGTTCGCCCGTGGGGGGACGGCTCTGCCATTTCCTTTCCGCCTGGTCCGCTATCACCACAGATCGGTGGGTGCTGGAAGTGGTAGGAAAGGGCCTGCCTCTGGAGTTCGAGCAGGCCCTGCCCTTCCGAGCCGACCCCCGGGTCCGCGAGCTCGCTGTCGGCTCACCGAACCGACATCACTCTGCTCCCAAAGAGGTGATCAGAGAGGTGGCGGACCCTCACTCAGACCCGGGGTTTGTGTCCAGCTACTTCCTGGTCCCAAAACGGACGGGGAGCTGGCGCCCCATTCTTGACCTGCACGACCTAAACAAGTTCCTAAGGTCTTGGACCTTCAGGATGGTCACTCTGGCTCAGATAATACCATCCCTGGAAAGAGGCATGTGGTTCTGTTCTCTGGACCTACAGGACACGTTCTTTCACGTCCCTATCTGTCCGTCTCACCAGAGATTCCTTCGCTTTTGAGCGGAGGGATCCCTTTACGAGTTCCGAGCCATGCCCTTCGGCCTTTTTCTTGTTCCTAGGGTCTTCACCAAATGCATGGCAGTGGTGACAGCATTCCTTCGGCGCCGAGGGGTCCAGTTGTACCCTTACCTGGACGATTGGCTGATAGCAGCCCCCTCCAGACAGGAGGTGGAGCGGTCCAGAGATCTGGCCCTCCAGGTTTGCTCTCAGCTCGGCCTTCTCATCAACGAAGGCCAAGTCGGAACTCGGACCGAAGCAGGTGACTCTTTTCATTGGGGTAGGCTAGACTCTCTTTCGGTGCCAGAGCACGGCTCCCGGCGAACAGGGCCGAGGTTCTTTCCTCCTTTGCCCAATCATTTCTGGTTGGGCAATCACGCCCTGCCCGGGACTTCCTGCGCCTCCTGGGTCTCATGGCGGCCTTCACCAGCGTGGTCCGTTGGGCCCACTGGCACATGCGTCCCCTTCAGTGGGGATTGGCTAGCCAGTGGTCACAACGCTGCGATCCATTGAACCAGCTAGTGACGGTGACCCAGGGGATGTGGAACGCTATCCAGTGGTGGACCGTTCCAGCTCATTTGCAGGAGGGCATCCCATTTGTCCGCCCAGAGCCTACGGTCTTTCGACTGATGCCTCTCTGATGGGTTGGGGTGCCCATCTGGGGGAGCACAGAGCGCACGGCCTCTGGTTCCCTCAGGAGTCCCAATGCCATATCAACCTGCTGGAGCTTGGACGAGTCGCCTAGCCCCTCACCACCTTTGCTCCGCTTCTATGGGGTCAAGTGGTTCAGGTCTAGACGGACAATACCACGACCATGTACTACCTAAACCGCCAGGGTGGGATGCGCTCCACGCCTCTGTGCACGGAAGCTGTCCACGTTTGGTCACTCCTGCCCAGCCTCTAGGCGGATCTCCTAGCCATCCATGTGGCAGGAGCCTCCAACACCCTGGCCGATGCCCTAAGCCGGATAGGAGCTGTGTCCCACGAGTGGTCTCTCCTGCCGGAGGTAGTACAAGATCTGTTCTCCCACTGGGGCACACCTCAGGTGGACCTGTTTGCCTCCAGGGAGAATGTGAAGCTGAGGCTGTTTCATGCCCGCCCCCCTCAGCAGGGCTCACTGCAGGGGGATGCCTTCTCGAGGCCGTGGACCCCAGGCCTCTTCTACTCCTTTCCCCCATTTCCCTTGATCCACAAGGTGCTTCTCAAGGTGAGGAGGGACAAGGCGCAGGTGATTTTGATAGCCCCAGGCTGGCCCCGCCAGTGCTGGTATCCTGATCTCCTCAGCCTCTGCTCCAGGCTCCCGTGGCAGCTTCCAGCTCGCCCGGACCTGTTATTAGTCAATCGAGGAAGGTGTTCCATCCGGACCTTCAATCCCTGCACCTGACGGCCTGGTTCCCGAGCGGCTAGAGTTCCAGGCCTTGGGTCTTTCCGTCGAGGTCCTTAATGTAGTTGAGGCGTCCCGTAAGGAGTCGACCAGAAAATGCTGTTGCCTTCAAATGGAAGAGATTCTCCATTTGGTGTCAGGGCAAGGGCCTGGACCCTTCCTGCTGTTCCTTGGCAAACATTCTGGACTACCTGTTGTCTCCTTCTCAGCTAGGGCTTTGGTCGACGACCCTAAGGGTGCACCTGGCAGCCATCTCTGCCACCGGCCGGAAGCAGTCTGTATGAGGAGAAGGTGGTCTACGCTTTTCTTCAAAGGGGCTCCTTGATCACATTTCTCCAGTGCGAGAACCTCCACCTCCGTGGATCTACTGCTGGTATTGGCAAAGCTCATAGGCAAGCCATTCAACCAATGCACAGGTGTGACATCTCTCACCTGTGGAAGACTGCCTTCTTGGTGGCTATCACGTCCAGCCAGAAGGATGGGAGAGCTCAGAGGCTTTCCTCGAGTCTCCTTACCTGGTCTTCCACAGGGACAAGGTTGTCCTCGTGCCCCACCCGAAATTCCTTCCGAAGGTGGTGTCAGAGTTTCACCTTAACCAGGTGTTGACTCTGCTGGTGTTCTACCCCAATCACACCTCGGAGACTTCATCGCTCCATGCTCCTGGACCCCCTGAGGGTGCTAGCACTACTATGAGGAGCGCAGCTGAAGTTCGGGGAGAGGTTCGCCAGCTGTTTGTCACCTATTCTGAAGCCGCACCTGGCAGACCTGCAGTCAAGCAGACGATAGGCAGGTGGGTCACCTCCTTCATAGATCTCTGCTATAGGTTGGCAGGCATGGAGCCTCCCAGAGGGATAAGAGCTCACTCTTCCCGCCATACCGCTGCTTCGGTGGCTGCTTCCAGCGACATCCCTATCCAGGAAATCTGCAGGGCTGCTACCTGGAAGTCGGCACACACCTTCATTACCTACTACCACATCGACCTTGAGTCACACCGGGCTGCTGGTTTTGGGACCTCAGTCCTCTAGACCTTATTCCCGAAGTAGGGGGTGTGCACCTTGCCTCCCTCCTCCCGGAGAGCTGCTAGGAGTCTGCCAATAAGTGTGGCTAGAACAACATATCCATGTCCCTAGAAATACAGGTTCTAGGGACATGGATATGTTGTTCATCCACACTCATTGGCAGGTATCCTTGCCGCTTTAAATCTTGCCGGAAGGTCTTCAAGCTTGCTCCTCCCACCCACCCGGGTGGTATAACTCTTGGCTCCGCCCCATGACGCCAGATCTTCCTTACCGCTTGGAAGCTCAGGTTCCCTCCTTAACGCTCTGCGTTTGAGACTGGTTCCTATTTCTCCGTTTGCGCCTCTCTGGGTTGGGGTGCCCATCTGGGGGAACACCGGGCTCATGGCCTCTGGTCCCCGCGGGAGTCCCGATGCCACATCAACCTGCTGGAGCTCCGAGCGGTCCGCCTAGCTCTCACCGCCTTTGCTCTGTGCCTCCGGGGTCAAGTGGTCCGAGTCCAGACGGACAATACCACGACCATGTACTATCTAAACCGCCAGGGTGGGACGAGCTCCATGCTTCTATGCAAGGAGCTCTCCATTTGGTCACTCGTATGCAGCCTGGGCGGATCTCCTAGCCATTCACGGGCAGGAGCCTCCAACACCCTGGCCGATGCCCTGAGCCGGATAGGGCTGCATCCCAGAGTGGTCTCTCCTGCGGAGTAGTACAGCATCTGTTCTCCCATTGGGGCACACCTCAGGTGGACCTGTTTGCCTCAGGAGAACGCAAGCTGAGTCTGTTCCATGCCCCCCCTCAGCAGGGCTCGCTGCAGGGGGATGCCTTCTCGAGGCAGTGGACCCCGGGCCTCTTTTACGCCTTTCCCCCATTTCCCTTGATCCACAAGGTGCTTCTCAAGGCGAGGAGGGACAAGGCGCAGGTGATTCTGATAGCCCCCAGACTGGCCTCGCCAGTTCTGGACCAGATCTCCTCAGTCTCAGCTCCAGGACTCCCGCGGCAGCTTCCAGCTCGCCGGACCTGCTCTCAGTCAATCAGGGAAGGTGTTCCATCCGGACCTTCAATCCCTGCACCTGACGGCCTGGTTCCTGAGCGGCTAGAGTTCCAGGCCTTGGTCTTTCCGGCGAGGTCCTCAATGTAGTTGAGGCGTCCCGTGAGTCGACCAGAAAATGTTATGCCTTCAAATGGAAAGGTTTTCCATTTGGTGTCAGGAAAAGGGCTTGGACCCTTCCTCCTGTTCCTTGGCAAGCATCTTGGACTATTTATGGTCCTTTCTAGTCAAGGGCTTGGGTCGAGCGACCCTAAGGGTGCACCTGGCAGCCATCTCTGCTACAGGCGGCGGGCGGGAAGCAGTCGATGCGCAGGAGAAGGTGGTCTGGCGCTTTTCAAAGGCCTTGATCACATTTCCTCCAGTCTGAGAACCCCACCTCCGTGGGATCTACTGCTGGTACTGGCAAAGCTCATGGGCAAGCCATTCGAACCTATGCACAGGTGTGCTCTCTCTCACCTGTGTCGGAAGACCGCCTTCTTGGTGGCTATCACGTCAGCCAGAAGGATGGGAGACTCCAGGCGCTTTCCATCGAGTCTCTTAGCTGGTCTTCCACAGGGACAAGGTTGTCCTGCGTCCCACCGAAATTCCTTCCGGAAGGTGGTGTCGGAGTTTCACTCTAACCAGGTGTTGACTCTGCCGGTGTTCTACCCCAATCACACCTCGAGGCGAATATAGGCTCCATACTCTGGATCCTAGAAGGGCGCGCTATTATAAGGAGCCCATCGGCTGAAATTGGGAGAGGTTCACAGCTGTTTGTCACCTCACGCTGAAGTCGCATCTGGCAGACCTGCAGCCAGCGGGACGATAAGCAGGTGGTAACCTCCTGCATAGATCTCTGCTATAAGTTGGCGGGCATGGAGCCTCCCAGAGGATAAGAGCTCATTCTACCCGCCATAATGCTGCAGGTGGCTGCTTCCAGGGCGTCCCTATCCAGGAAATCTGCAGGGCTGCTACCTGGAAGTCAGCAAACACCTTCATTACCCATTACCACATCGACCTTGAGTCACGCCGGGATGCTGGTTTTGGGGCCGCCTCGGTTCTCCAGTCTCTCTTTCCCAAGTAAGTATTGGGGTGTCGTCTTGCCTCCCTCCTCCCGGAGAACTGCTAGAGTCTGCCAATGAGTGTGGATGAACAACATATCCATGTCCTAGAAATACAGGTTACTCACCTGTAACAGGAGTTCTAGGAATGGTATATGTTGTTCATCCACAAACCCGGACCTCCCGGCCTCGCAGCACAACCTGAGCTTCCAGCGGGCCAGATCTGGCGTCATGGGGGAGCCGAGTTATACCACCTGGGTGGGTGGAGGGAGCAAGCTTGAAGACCTTCCGGCAAGATTTAAAGCGGCAAGGATACCTGCCAATGAGTGTGGATGAACAACATATACCATTCCTAGAACTCCTGTTACAGGTGAGTAACCTGTATTTACTCACCTGTAACAAGAGTTCTAGGAATGGTTTATGATGTTCATCCACACAACCCACCTAACCTCCCCGGCTTTAAGGCGCACAACCTGCCTTCCAGCGGGCTAGATCTGGCATCATAGGTCGGAGCCGAGAGATTTACTACCCAGGTGGGTGGGAGGAGTCAGCTTGAAGACCTTCCGGCAAGATTTAAAGCGGCAAGGAACCTGCCAGTAAGTGTGGATGAACAACATATACGATAACTAGAACTTCTGTTACAGGTGAGTAACCTGTATATTCTACCTGCTGTACTGCCGCATCAGTGACTGCTTCCAGGGACATCCCTATCCAGGAAATCTGTGAGGTTGCTACCTGGAAGTCAGCACACACCTACATTTCCCACTACCACATCGACCTTGAGTCACGTCATGATGCTGGTTTTCGGACCTCAGTTCTCCAGTCTCTGTTCCCTAAGTAGGGGGTGTGTGCCTTGCCTCTCTCCTCCCGAAGAACTGCTAGGAGTCTGCCAATAAGTGTGGATGAACAACATGTCCACGATCCTAGAAAAACAGGTTCTAGGGACATGGATATGTTCATCCACACTGTCTGGCAGGTTCCTTGCCGCTTTAAATCTTGCCGGAAGGTCTTCAAGCTGGCTCCTCCCACCCACCCGGGTGGTAAAACTCTCAGCTCCGCCCCATGACGCCAGATCTTCCTTACCGCTTGGAAGCTCAGGTTCCCTCCTTAACGCTCTGCATGTAGACTGGATCCTAATTCTTCGGTTCGCCTGAAATGTATTTTAAAATTTTCAAGACTTCGGTCATCTTTCTCCCTTTCGGCTGCAATGGACAAATAGACTCCCGGATTTCGGCGGTGCCCTTGTGGGCAGAAGATGTCCAGGATGGACCCGCACTCCACGAGCGTCTGCTGCCTCGGCTTAGAACACAACCGCAGGCCTGCGAGGTCATGCTGTTCATTTACAGTCCAACATCCTGGAGGACGCGCTGCCTGGTTACAGCTTGGGCACCGAGCGCTACCGCCGAGGATGCCAGATTGAAGGAGGCCCATTAGGCAGTTACAGCGGCGGCTGGCTCGGCCAGAGCAACTCGAGCAGATGATGCCCTCGAGAAGGCGGCTCAGGCGCATCATCCTCTTACTGGAGTGGCGGCATTTATTCTGCTCTCATTGGGTACCTCGTGTTCAGCTTCATTCAAAAACTTTGCCGGTCCCTTTCCGAAGGAGAGGGGCCATCGGGACATTCTCTCTGCCCCAAAATGGGGTGAGTCCCGTTGTCTGCGTTCGTGGGAGCAGGAGAGGTCCCCTTCTCCGGACAGTCGACTATAGACTTCGGTCGAGGTTGCGGCTAAGGCCGCTGGCTTCACGGCGTCCCCGTCAGGCCAGCTGGCCGAGACACCTGTCAACGCAGTTGAGGTTTTTCTTGACCCGTTGGACGGGCTGTCGATTGAGGCTGGCAGCCCTTCTTCACCAGTTCCCCCGGTGAAGACAGAGGACCTGCCTGCGCACCCAGGGCGCAGTCCCGGTTAGGCTTCTGAGCGAGGGAAGGCGTGATCTTCCCTTGTCAATCTTCACCATTCATTACTTCCTGGGTGTAAGCCGGAGGCGCTTCCGCCCTGCGAGCTCTTTTTTTTTAAAGTTTGCTGCGGCCCCCCTGAGTGGCGTCATCGCGAGAAGAGGCCGTTAATCGCGACCGACTCCTCCTCCAACTCAGTTCTGTTTCTCCCGCCCGAGGCAGCACCTGCTGCGGTAGTTTTTGTAGTCGCCAATTCTAACTAGGCCGACTCCTCTTTCGTTCGCTTTTCGACACCATACCCGCGGTAAGACTGTTCTTTTTTCTATCTGTACGGCATCTGGTGTTTCCTACTGTGTTTTTACCTTAATTGTTTGGCGTTATGTCCGGTTCTGGAGCGAAGCGCTTTTCGAAGACGGGCCCGGCCCTATGCATCGGTGCTCCTGTGGCGGCATTTCTCCGTCTCGGACCGGCATGGCGTTTGCCTCCGTTGCCTGGGACCCAGCCATGATATGGATTAGGTCGCGGCCTGTTTTCTCGATGGACCCGTCACTTCCTCGAAACCAGCGTTTAAGCACGGCAAGACCCGCCGACCTTGAGGGGCGGCGTCGCTCGGGATTCTGGGCACGCTCATTAGGCCCTACCTCCGGGTCCCTCCGGGCCTACTCGGTCCGAGGAGGAGGGTCTCCTCGCTATTCTTGCGAGAGGAGCCCTTCTCTTGGTGTCGAGGCGTAGTAGTCCCTCGGGGGCAGCGGCGCGGCCACCGCCTCGGCAGTCACCTCTTCAGTGCAGGCTCCCCCGTCGAGGCCCTCGGCTTTTGGGCCTGGCTCGGGTGGACCCTCGACGCCGCCTTTCGGCGCCGTTTCAGATCCTGGCGCTGTTCGCGGTGCCGGTGATCGATGCGGCGCCGGTGATCGGGGCGGCGCCGTTGGCGGTGCCGCTTTGGGCCTCGGCGCCGATGGACAAGGCGGCGCCGTCGGCGGTGCTGCCTCGCCTTCCGATGCGCCCGGCGCCGTGGGCCTTGTCCTTCCTCCAGGCGGTGCCGGCCTTGCCGGCGCCGTTGGGGGTGTGGAGCTAGGCCTGGCTGCTACCGGCGTGAGGGAGGCGAGTGGTGCCTCCTTTGGTACCGGGGCCGTTCGCGGCCTCGGGGACCCCTGGGGTGGCCAGCATTGAGGTCCTGCTGGTCTCGTCCTCCTCGGAGGGCGATGACTCAGACATGGACCCATCCTGGCACCCCCACTCTTCGGAGTCTGGGTCCCCGGTGGCTAGAGGTGCCAGGCGGCGCAGCGGGCCCCTCCCTCTGTCCCCCCTTCCGTCGTCTCCTGAGGGTTCCCCGGCTGGGGGTGGCCTGGAGCCCCGGGGGGCAGGCGTGGGGGTGACGCAGTGGGAGGCTCCCCTCTCTGGAGGCCCGGTGACAGCTACCTCCGGGTGCTGTTGCCCCTCTAGGGACAGGGGGACGCTGTGGTGAGGAGGAGGCCCTCTCTGAGTCGAGGGTTGAGGGCAGGGGTCTGCTACTCGGTCTTCTTTGGCCACCCTGGGTGGCCAGGAGCCGAAGTGCAGAGCCTCGCCCATCCCTCCAGGGTTCTAGGGTGTCCTCCGGCGGCGTTTGTGCGGACTGCCCTTCTGGATCCATGCAGTCCCAGCGTCGTCACAGGGGAGGTTCTCCCCCAGGGCTCTTCCAGGCTCCGCTTCCCCAGAGTTCCGTTCTGCGGCTGGTCTGATATCAGGGATCCCTCCTCCCAGGGCTCCTTTCCCGGTTAGAGCCCTCAGGCAGTTGCCTCCAGCGGAGGTGCCCCTCTCCCATCTCTCTGCCTCCACCACCCCGCTCCCAGGCCATGTCGGTCCTACGGGTCCGTTATCCTGGGAGCAGTTCAGGGGTTCTGCGGCAGCCTTCCCCTCATATGTTAGATACATGCATGAGCGGGTCTTTCGACTCTCCCCACCGCCCAGGAATCCTCTGGGCATTCCAGTTCCCCATCATCCTCGTCTCCCTCCTCGAGGGAGAGGAACCCTGCTCATCTGTCCTCCGATGCTGATTTCACTGAATATCAGCGTTTCCTCGAGGATGGTGAGGGATCTCCAGTTTCCCTCGTTCGAAGAGACAATACCGAACGGGAGACGCGTGAATTCCTTGGTGAATTCAGTGCCCAGTATCTGGTGGTACCTTCCTGGCCTATCCCCTTCCAGGAGGCGTCTATCCGGTCCTGGCAGTCCCCTGCCGCTTCTTCCCCAGCCCCGGCGGACTGCCAGCGTAGGTATTGTGCCCCCTCTGAGTCTCTAGGTTCCCTTCCCAACCCGTCCTCAGGTTTGGTATACCTGGATACTCCTTCTGGGCGCCGTTGCCTGGCGCACGACCGCCCACCGGATTCGGACTCTCTCCAGTTCGACCATTGGGGGCGAAGAGTGTTCTCTTCTTCTCGTGCGAGTGCATGTATTGCATCACATCAGGCTCACCACGCTGCCTACAACCGGCATCTGTGGTCGATGATGTCCCAGCTGCTGGCATCTATGCCTGATACGGAGCAAACCAGACAAGCCGTTGCCCTCTCGCGGTAGGCCTGGAGCTGGCAAGACACCAAGCAAGGGCATCTTATGATGCCAATGAGTGGCTTCCAGGCTTGCGGGGACAGCGATCTGCATCAGGCGGACGGCATGGCCCGTCTTTCAGGTTGTCACCCTGGCCCGGCGTAGGGTGATTCGCTCCGCCTTCCGGGGGACCCGTGTTTTCTCTTTCAGAGCTAGGAGACTTTTACAGGGGCTCCCTCAGTCTCCTCGTCCTCGGGAGGCACCTCCTAGCTCTTCTCCCACTTAGGCTTTCTGAATAAGCCAGGGTCGTCTTCTGTTTCTCACCAGCAGAAGGCTGGGGGTCTTGTTCCCTCAGGGTATGGCCTCTTCCCCCTCCAGGGGAAGAGGAGCTTGGTACTCACCCAGGAAGTAATGAATGGTGAAGACTGACAAGGGAAGATAGGAAAATTACGTACCTACCGTAATTCTTGATCTTCTCTTGTATCTTCACATTCATTACTTACCACCCACCATCCCTCAGTGGCCTCTTCCTGTGGCTTCTCCACCTCCGTCTCCTTCCTCTCTGCATATATATAAAAGACAGGAAAAATTGCCTAATTTTTCCAAAAAAAATAAAAAATCTTTCTTTGGGGGTTCTAAATTTCAGAAAAATTACTTACTCTAAGATTCATGGGCCATCTAAGTGGTTTGCATTGGCGATCAGACTGCACAACTATCTCTGCCATTCTTCTGGCAAGATACCTTTAGGGTTTTTGGCCTGGCTCAGGCTATTCAGTTTTGATCCTGCAATCCCGTGTCCAGATAGTTGCCCTGAAATCTAATCTCCCCATTCTTGCCTTGCAGAGCAGAGGAGCGGGTACATCTATTCCTTTTTTCTTTAAAAAAAAAAAAAAAAAAAAATGCTGAGGGAACTCTCTTCGACTGCTATAGGCATCTTGATATCTGGGTCATGCATCTAGTCTTAAAAAAAAAAAAAAAAAAAATTTTTATCTGTGGAAAAAAAAAAGGGAAAACAAACAAGAAGGCAAATGAGAAGGTAGGCTATCCTTCTCGCTGTTTTGCTATTGGTTTCTCCCTTTAAGTGTCCTGGACAATTTTTACAGTAGAACAGTGCTGACCATATCCAATCCTAGCCAGCCTTAGCCTTGACCTGCCTTGGCCAGTCAGTATGAGTCCCATTTCTATCTTGAAACGCCTGAGAGGCTTACATTTTCCATTTCTAAACCCCTGAGCAGCGCTCTCATGCTGCCTGGGTTTTATTCTTCTCTCCTCGGCTGTCCTCCAGTTAAGGGCCTTCTGCGGCCAGGAGCCCGAGGTGGGTATCAAGAACAATGGCATGTTGAGGATGAGGACTATGCCTCCTGAGTCTGTCTAGCGGGTTCGGTGAACCTTCTCTTCAGCTCTCATCTCCGAGGTTCTTGCTTCCCCTTTGAGTAAACCTTTAGCTGCAAGCTAACTATGCTCGTTGGGCATTCTGGTCCTTCAACATCCCATCTCTCTCTTCTCTTTCTTCTTCTTTTCCTTCTATTTTCTCATTTCCTTGCTCATCTCTCCTCCTAGAGTCTCCCAGGTAAGGCCCTGCAGTCCCTAGGTTAGGATACTCTTATCTCCTCTGTCCTTTCTCCATCGACTTATTCCTTTTTCAGTTCATTCTTCCTTGCTTTGCTATCCCTCGGCTATCTTGCCTGCTATCTATATTTTCTGCTTTCACTTTTGCCTCTCGGCTCCACAGAACTGAGTTGGAGGAGGTGAAATCAGCTACTACTTGTGCGCCCCTCGCGCATGGCGCATGCGTCACTCTCGAGGGCAGGGCCGATTAGGCAGACTTTAAAAAAAAAAAAAAGCTCTGGTGGTCGTGGCGCCTCAAGCTTACACCCTGTAAGTAATGAATGGTGAAGATACAAGAGAAGATCAAGAATTACGGTAGAGTGCGTAATTTTCCTTTTCCCGCCCTTCCAGACCCATCCTCGTCTTCCTCCTTGGAAGAGGAGGCTTTAAGCGCAAATTGCATCGGCCTTCCCGGGATCTGATGTGGCAGCAATTACTTCTGTCCAGGAACAAGCCGGCGTGATCGCCTCCCAGCCATCAAGTGGCTGTCACCCGGGCGGCTGAAACAACCCCTCGCTGTAGGCGAGGAGCCCAAGCCTTGGCCGGTTGTTCGGCCAAAACCAACTGCCCCACCAATTGTGGAATCTCCGCCTCCACAACCAAAATCAGGGGCGCCGACCAAGGAGACTCTGTTGGGTCAGGGCCTGCCCCACAGGTTGTCGGTCACCCTCACTCCCAACCGTCCTTGGCAGGTGGAGGGTGGCTCAGACCCCAGGCAGCCTTTGCGGACTCCTCAGAGCCCGATGACAACTCCTCCCTGTTCTCCAGGCCCATTGACCTGGAGTCCTCTGGAGGCCAGTTGATGGACTAAAGCCCATCGTCTTTCATGGGTTTGCTTCAGCTCATCTCGGAGTCCACCAGGATGCAGCTCGAGCCCATATCCAAGTGGGCCAAGTATTCCCTGACGGAGATACTGGACCGAGGGGGTTCACCCACGGAGGCCTTTCCTGTGGCTGAAGCCATTTTTGGCCCAACATTGGGCTCTTGCAGCCTGCTTCCTGACCTCGCCTACCGGCCAGGATGGTCAGAAAGTATGTGAGTCCCTACCGGCTCTTTGCCGGTGTTTGAAACACCCCTCTGCCGAGGGGTTGGTCACCGACAGCGTCTTCCGGCGTTCCGGGAGCGCTAGGGATGTGGACAACCCCCCGACAAGGAGTCCAAAAAGCTGGACTATGCCAGGCGCAAGGTGTACGCTGCATCCTCCCTTGGCCTCCGCCAGGCCAGCTTGGCCGTGCTGATGGCACACTTCTCCCACGTCCTCATGGGCTCCCTGGATGAGGTGATCCCTCATTTCCGGCCGACCTGCAGACCACGGTCTGGCAGGTGCGGGACTAGGGTAGGGCAATGGCTAAGCAGCAGCTCCAAATGGCTCTGGACATTGGAGACTCCTGTGCCAGATCAGTTGCGGCCGCGGTGGCCATGCGCCGCAGAGCATGGCTGAGGATATCCACCTTCATGGTGGATACCCAGCACAAACTGGCGGATGTCCCCTTCTTGGGGACCGACCTCATCGGCCCTGGAGTGGAAGGTCACCTCCAGCGGATCGAAAAGTCCAATGCCACTCTGGACTCTGTCACCTCCGCCCAGAAGGACAAATGCCGCCGACAGCAGCAGCACAAGTCCTTTAGTCCTTCTGTGCCTGCGGCACGTTCGGCCAAACAGCACCAGGGCCAGCAGGCTCGCTCTTGGCATACCAAACCCAAGCCCACGGCTTCCTCTAACCGGAATCAGGGAGGTAAAGGCCTCAGGCAGACCTGTTTGCCCCCAGGGAGAATGCGAAGCTGAGACTGTTTCATGCCCGCCTCCCTCAGCAGGGGGATGCCTTCTCAAGGCCGTGGACCCTGGGCCTCTTCTACGCCTTTCCCCCATTTCCCTCGATCCACAAGGTGCTTCTAAAGGCGAGGAGGGACCAATTGCAGGTGATTCTGGTAGCCCCAGACTGGCCCTTCCAGTTCTCCTCAGTCTCGGCTCCAGGCTCCCGAGGCGGCTTCCAGCCCGCCCGGACCTGATCTCAGTCAATCAGGGGAAGGTATTCCATCCGGTCCTTCAATTCCTGCACCTGACGGCCTGGTTCCTGAGCAGCTAGAGTTCCAGGCCTTGGGTCTTTCCGACGAGTTCCTCAACGTCGTTGAGGCGTCCTGTAAGGAGTCGACCAGAAAATGCTACTCCATAAGATGGAAGAGATTCTCCATTTGGTGTCAGGGCAAGGGCCTGGACCCTTTCTTAGCTAGGGCTTTGGTTGACTACCCTTAAGGTGCACATGGCAGCCATCTCTACTTACCGGGCGCAGGCTGGGAAGCAGTCGGTAGCTCAGGAGATGGTGTTCGGGCTCTTTTTCAAAGGCCTTGATCACATATCCCCTTCGGTGCGAGAACCTCCACCTCCGTTGGATCTACTGCTGGTATTGGCTAAGCTCATGGTCAGGCTATTCGAACTGATGCACAGGTGTGACATCTCTCACTTGTCATGGAAGACTGCCTTCTTGGTGGCTATCACGTCAGCCAGAAGGATGGGAGAGCTCCAGACACTCTCCATTGAGTCTCCTTATCTGGTCTTCCACAGGGGCAAGGTTGTCCTGAGCCCCCAACCGAAATTCCTTCCGAAGGTGGTGTCGGCGTTTCACCTTAACCAGGTGTTGACTGTGCCGGTGTTCTACTCCAATCACACCTCGGAGGCCGAATATAGGCTCCATACTTTGCACCCTAGAAGAGCGCTCGCTTATTACTAGGAGCAGACAGCTGAAGTTCGGGGAGAGGTTCGTCAGCTGTTTGTCACCTACGCTGAAGCTGCACCTGGCAGACCTGCAGCCAAGCGGGCGATAGGCAGGTGGGTCACCTCCTGCATAGATCTCTGCTATAGGTTGGCGGGCATGGAGCCTCCCAGAGGATAAGAGCTCATTCCCACCCGCCTACATACGCTGCATCGGTGGCTGCTTCCAAGGACGCCCCTATCCAGGAAATCTGCAGGGCTACTACCTGGAAGTCGGCACACACCTTCATCACCCACTACCACATCGACCTTGAGTCTCGCCGGGATGCTAGTTTTGGGGCCTCTGTTCTCCAGTCGCTATTTCCCAAGTAGGGGGGTGTGTGCGCCTTGCCTCCCTTCTCCCGGAGAACTGCTAGGAGTCTGCCAGACAGTGTGGATGAAAAACATATCCATGTACCTAGAAATACAGGTTACTCACCTGTAACAGGAGTTCTAGGAATGGTATATGTTGTTCATCCACACTGTCTGGCAGGTATCCTTGCTGCTTTAAATCTTGCCGGAAGGTCTTCAAGCTGGCACCTCCCACCCACCCGGGTGGTAAAACTCTCGGCTCCGCCCCATGACGCCAGATCTTCCTTACCACTTGGAAGCTCAGGTTCCCTCCTTAACGCTCTGCGTATAAGACTGGTTCCTAATTCTTCGGTTTTGCGAATTTAAAAGTTTTTCAACTTTAGATTTCGGTCTTCTATCCATCGCGGCTGCGATGGACAAATCGACTCCCGGTTTTCAGAGATGCCCTTGCGGGCAGAAGATGTCTCGAATGGATCCGCACTCCACATGCGTCTACTGCTTAGGCCTTGAGCACAACCGGCAGGCCTGTGACCTGTGCTCTTCCTTCTCAACCTACGTTCTCGAAGACCGTGCTGCCCGTTTGCAACTTGGGCGTCCTGAGAAGCGTTTTCCTCCGGTGAAGTCAAAAGAGGCCCGGTTGGCGGTTTCCGCGGCGGCGGGCTCGGCGGATCAGCTTGAGCAGATGATCGCCCTCGAAGAGGAGGCGGCTCGTGCCGCTCCTTCCTCGGCCGCGGCTTTTATTCCGCTCTCCCTGGGTTCCTCTTACTCGGCCTCCTTCAAGGAGCTCTGTCTGTCCCTCTCCACCAAGGGAGAGGGCCCAATGTCTGCTGGACCTTCTCGGTCCAAAAAGAAAGAGAAGGGTAAGTCCCTCCATCGACACTCTTGGGAGCGGGAAAGGTCCCTCTCCCTGAGTAGTCTGCCATCGACTTCGGTCGATCCTTCGGCCACTGGTCTCATGGTATCCCCGTCAGATCAGTTGACCGAGACTCCTGTCGACACAGTTGAGATATTTCTCGACCCGTTGGACAGGTTGTCGACTGGTGAAGCCGAAAATCCTCTCTCCCCGGTTCCCCCGGTGGGAGTTGAGGATCCCGTGGGCTTGCCAGTGCCTCCGGTTCCGGAGCCCTCGGGTGAACCTTCCAAGCTGAGGGGAGAGCCGTTCCCACCCGTCCCTCCTCGAACCCGCCTCGGGAACACCGGCGTTCAGCGGTCTCTGACTTCTTGGCAGTCCAGCCGATCCGCCATCACAGGCGGTCTCGGCTTTCCACGGCAGCGGCGGCGCCCTCCTCCATCTCCTCCTCAGACGAGGAGGCTCAGGCATGAATTCGTCAGCTGATGCGAGGACCTCATGTGGCAACAGCTTCTTCTGACCCGGGAACAAGCCGACTCCGTCGCCTTCTCCGGCCATTAAGTGGCTGTCACCGGAGCGGCCGAAGCAACCTCTTGACCTTCCCAAAGCGCCTGTTCCCAGGCCGGCTGCTCGGCCGAAACCAACTGCTCCGCCGATTCCGGTAGAACTCCTGCCTGCACAGCCGTTAGTTGGGGCTCCGACCAAGAATTCTCGGTCAGCTCAGGGTCTGCCCCATAGGCTGTCTGTCACCCTCACTCCCGATCGGCCTCGGCAGGTGGAGGGTGGCTCAGGCCCGAGGCAGCTCTTTGCGGACTCTTCGGAGTCCGACGATTCCTCCCTTTTCTCCAAGCGAGTGGACTTGGAGTTCTCTGGGGGTCAGTCGATGGACGAGAGCCCTTCGTCCTTCCTGGGCTTACTTAGGCTCATCTCGGAGTCCACCAGGATGCAGCTTGAGCTGGTATCTAAGCGGGCCAAGTATCCCCTACGGAGATATTGGACCGAGGGGATTCACCTACGGAGGCCTTCCCGGTAGCCGAGGCCATTGTGGGTCCAGCCTTGGAGCTCTGGCAGCGTCCTGCTTCCTGCCCTGTGCCTTCAGCCAGGATGGCCAGGAAGTATGTGGTCCCTACCGGTTCCCTGTCCGGTTTTTTGGAACACCCCTCAGCTGAGGGGTTAGTTACCGACAGTGTTTTCCGGCGTGCCGGAAATGCTAGGGACGTGGACAAACCTCCCGACAAGGAGTCCAAGAAATTGGACTATGCCGGGCGAAAAGTCTTACGCTGCATCCTCCCTCGGCCTTCGTCAGGCCAGCTCGGCCGTGCTGATGGCACACTTCTCTTATGCCCTTGTTGGGCTCCCTGGAAGAGGTAGTTCCTCATCTCCCGGCCGACCTGCAGACCACGGTTAAGTAGGTGCGGGACCAGGGCAGTGGCCAAGCAGCAACTTCAGACTGCTTTGGACATCAGTGACTCATGCGCCAGGTCAGTCGCGGCCGCAGTGGCCATGCGCCGTCTGGCATGGCTGAGGATATCCACCTTCACAGCGGATACCCAGCACAAGTTGGCGGATGTCCTCTTCCTGGGGAACGACCTCTTCGGCCCTGGAGTGGAAGGTCACCTCCAGAGGATCGAGAAGTCCAATGCTACCCTGGACTCTGTCTCTTCCGCACAAAGGGCCGCAGGCCACAGCCTAAACCCTTTCATCCTGCTGTGCCAGCGGCACATCCATCAACAACATCAGGGCCAGCAGCTCGCGTTTGCTTTTAAACCCAAGCCCCGGCTTCCTCCTCCAGGAAGCAAGGAGGTAAAGTCCCGGGAGGTCCCTCGGCCGGTTCCTCCTCCAAGCCTGCCCAGTGACGGGTTGAAGGGCGTCGCCCCAACCTCGTTGCCTTACCCCAGGTTCCCCCCGTGGGGGGGACGGCACCGTCACTTCCTTTCCGCGTGGTCCGTTATTACCACGGACAGATGGGTATTGGAGGTGGTGGGAAAAGGCCTGCCTCTGGAGTTCGAGCAGGCCCCGCCCTTCAGAGCCGTCGCACCTCGGGGGGCCTCGGGGTCCGCCAGCCTCACCAGCCGGCTCGCTGAGCCGACATCGCTCTCCTCCTCCAGAAGGAGGTGATCAGGGAGGTGGCGGACCCTCCCTCAGACCCAGGGTTTGTGTCCAGGTACTTCCTGGTCCCAAAACGGATGGGGGGCTGGCGCCCCATTCTCGACCTACACGATCTAAACAAGTTCCTAAGGTCTCGAACCTTCAGGATGGTTACTCTGGCTCAGATAATACCATCCTTGGAACGCGGTGTGTGGTTCTGCTCTCTGTACCTGCAGACGCGTTCTTTCACGTCCCTATCCGTCCGTCACATCGGAGATTCTTCGCTTTCGAGTGGAGGGATCCCTTTTCGAGTTCCGAGCCATGCCCTTCGGGCTGTCTCCAGCTCCCAGGGTCTTCACTAGATGCATAGCACTGGTGACAGCATTCCTGCAGCGCCGAGGGGTCTGGGTGTACCCTTACCTGGACGATTGGCTGATAGCAGCCCCCTCCAGACAGGAGGTGGAGCGGTCCAGGGATCTGGCCCTCCAGGTTTGCTCTCAAGTCGGCCTCCTCATCAATGAGGCCAAGTCGGAACTCGTGCCAAAGCAGGTGATACAATTCATCGGGGCAGAGCTCGAGACTCTACGAGCCAGAGCACGGCTCCCGGCAGACAGGGCCGAGGTTCTTTACTCCTTTGCCCGATCATTTCTGGTTGGGCAATCACACCCTGCCCGGGACTTCCTGCGCCTCCTGGGTCTCATGGTGGCCTCTACCAGCGTGGTCTGTTGAGCCCCCTGGAACATGCGCCCCCTTCAGTGGGGCCTGGCCAGCCAGTGGTCTCAACGCTGCGATCCTTTGGACCAGCTAGTGACGGTGACTCAGGGGATGTGGGAACGCTCTCCAGTGGTGGATCGTTCCAGCGCACCTGCAGGAGGGCATCCCGTTTGTCCGCCCCAAGCCGACGGTCTCTCTATCGACCGATGCCTCTCTGGGTTGGGGTGCCCATCTAGGGGAACACCGAGCGCACGGCCTCTGGTCCCCGCGGGAGTCCCAATGCCATATCAACCTTCTGGAGCTCAGAGCGGTCTGCCTAGCTCTCACCGCCTTCGCTCCTTTTCTTCGGGGTCAAGTGGTTCGGGTCCAGACGGACAATACTCTCGACCATGTACTATTTAAACCGCCAGGGCGGGACACGCTCCATGCTTCTATGCAAGGAAGCTGTCCGCATCTGGTCACTCGTGCGCAGCCTGGAGGCGGATCTCCTAGCCATTCATGTGGCAGGAGCCTCCAACACCTAGGCCAATGCCCTAAGCGGATAGGGGCTGTGTCCCACGAGTGGTCTCTCCTGCGGAGGTAGTACAAGATCTGTTCTCCCAATGGGGCACCCCTCAGGTGGACCTGTTTGCCTCAGGGAGAGCGTGAAGGTGAGGCTGTTTCATGCCCGGCCCCTCAGCAGGGCTCGCTGCAGGGGGATGCCTTCTCGAGGCCGTGGACCCCGGGCCTCTTCTACACCTTTCCCCCATTTCCCTTGATCCACAAGGTGCTTCTCAAGGCGAGGAGGGACAAGGCGCAGGTGATTCTGGTAGCCCCAGACTGGCCCCGCCAGTGCTGGTATCCAGATCTCCTCAGCCTCAGCTCCAGGCTCCCGAGGCAGCTTCCAGCTCGCCCTGACCTGCTTTGTCAATCAGGGGAAGGTGTTCCATCCGGACCTTCAATCCCTGCACCTGACGGCCTGGTTCCTGAGCAGCTAGAGTTCCAGGCCTTGGGTCTCTCCGATGAGGTCCTCAATGTAGTTGAGGTGTCCCATTAGGAATCAACCAGGAAATGCTACGCCTTCAAATGGAAGAGATTTTCCATTTGGTGTCAGGGCAAGGGCCTGGACCCTTCCTCCTGTTCCTTGGCGAGCATATTGGACTACCTGTGGTCCCTTTCTCAGCAAGGGCTTAGGTCGATGACCCTTAAGGTGCACCTGGCAGCCATCTCTGCTCACCGGTCGCGGGCCGGGAAGCAGTCGGTGACGCAGGAAAAGGTGGTCTGGTGCTGTTTCAAAGGCCTGATCACATTTCCTCCTCAAAAGTAGAACCTCCACCTCCATGGGATCTACTGCTGGAACTGGCAAAGCTCATGGGCAAGCCATTCGAACCAATGTACAGGTGTGATCTCTCTCACCTGTCGTGGAAGACTGCCTTCTTGGTGGCTATCACGTCAGCCAGAAGGATGGGAGAGCTCCAGGCGCTTTCCATCGAGTCTCCTTAGCTGGTCTTCCACAGGGACAAGGTTGTCCTCGCCCCACCGAAATTCCTTCCGAAGGTGGTGTCTGAGTTTCACCTTAACCAGGTGTTGACTCTGCCGGTGTTCTACCCCAGTCACACCTCAGAGGCCGAATATAGGCTCCATACTCTGAACCCTAGAAGGGCGCTCGCCTACTATATGGAGCGCACGGCTGGAATTCGGGGAGAGGTTCGCCAGCTGTTTGTCACCTACGCTGAAGCCGCACCTGGCAGACCTGCAGCCAAGCGGACGATAAGCTGGTGGGTCTCCTCCTGCCTAGATCTCTGCTATAAGTTGGCGGGCGTGGAGCCTCCCAGAGGGATAAGAGCTCATTCTACCCGCCATACTGCTGCATCGGTGGCTGCTTCCAGGGACGTCCCTATCCAGGAAATCTGCAGGGCTGCTACCTGGAAGTCAGCACATACCTTCATTACCCACTACCACATCGACCTTGAGTCACGTCGGGATGCTGGTTTTGGGGCCTCGGTTCTCCAGTCTTTATTTCCCAAGTAAGTATCGGAGGTGTGCGCCTTGCCTCCCTCCTCCTGGAGAACTGCTAGGAGTCTGCTATTAAGTGTGGATGAACAACATATCCATGTCCCTAGAAATACAGGTTACTCACCTGTAACAGGAGTTCTAGGAATGGTATATGTTGTTCATCCCTATATTCCCACCGACCTCCAGCCGTCGCACAACCTGAGCTTCCAGCGGGCCAGATCTGGCGCCATGGGGCGGAGGGAGTTTACCACCCGGTGAGTGGGAGAGCCAGCTTGAAGACCTTCCGGCAAGATTTAAAGCGGCAAGGATACCTGCCAATAAGTGTGGATGAACAACATATACCATTCCTAGAACTCCTGTTACAGGTGAGTAACCTGTATTTCTAGGAGTGGTACATGTTGTTCATCCACACGTGCCCACCAGGCCTCCCTGGCTTTAAGACACACAACCTTGCTTCTGGCAGGCTAAGATCTGGCGTCATGGGGCGGAGCCGAGAGTTATACCGCCCAGGTGGGTGGGAGGAGCCAGCTTGAAGACTTCCGGCAAGATTTAAAGTGAAAGGGACATGCCAAAGAGTGTGGATGAACAACATGTACCACTTCTAGATCTACTGTTACAGGTGAGTAACCTGTTCTTTCTGCCTTGATTAAACACATTTAAAAAAAAAAAAAAAATTGTGGGTATAAAAGTTAAGAAATTGTTTGCCATTTAGCTCGTTTCAATGGTCACTGCTGCCCCTATCTTTAAAAATCTGACGATAGGATGTGGGGGTGAGGTTAACAGAGTTTGGATTTCATTCTAAATTCCATAGTTTGCAGAAAATTCTAAAAGCTCAATAGCTGTTCATTCCAAGGGAATGATTGCACTTGTTAAACTTAGTGAGGGATCCCTTTGGAAGAAACAGTATTTCTACAGTGAGTAATTTTTTGTTGCGGCTGCTCTGCCTAGTATCCAAAAATGCCCACAGTGTGTATTACAGGAGGAGTACTTGCTGAATTTTTATTGCAGTGTTCTGACCTGGCCTATTCTAAGATCACTAGATCTAGATACTACAGTGCCTTGGTCCACAATAGGTGTTGTATATATTTTGGTGTTACAATGCATATGCTATTGGAGGGTCACCGGGCACCTTGACCAAGTACTTTGACAGTCTGAAGTATTGCAGAATGTGTCCTGGTTGTGTTATTGAATTGTTTTAAGTGTGTTACCTGTACTGTGCATCAGAAAATCTAACTTCAAGATAGAGCTCTTGCAGTAGGCTTTTACTATTTGAACTATGCCACGAGGCACTAGGACCCCACAGAAAAATTCAAGCTAGCCATCTATGGCGGGGGACCACCCCCTGACATTGGCCCCGCCCCGTCACCCATTATATAAAGGGGCGGTCCCCTGGCACCATCCCCCCCCCCTCCGCTGTTGACACTTGCATCTCGGCTCCAGACGCCTCCTGCTTCTAGTCTTCCGCCATTTTTCGCGCTTTGCGCAGTTATCATTCTTTCATCTAATTTATCCAAATTCGCATTTATGTCTACCCAGCCAACCTTATCCACAGAGCAGCGGAGATCGAAGTGCGCATGTGGCAAGCAGATCCCAGCAAGAGACTGTCCTTCGGCTTGCCTTCTGTGCATAGGCCCTGACCATAAGCCTGGTCACCTGCTCGCATTGCCTCAACTTCAATAGGAGGACTCTCATCCACCACCTGAAGGCTTTAGAAGTATACCTCCTTGAACAAGTGGCTGCCATGCGGAAGACTCACTCTGGGTACAGCTCATCTTCCTCTTCTGCCAAGGACTTCTCCCTTAGAGAGAAGAAATCGAGCGGGAAGCACCATCATCGAGACACTGATAGGTCCAGGTCAGAATCCCGTCCCAGGTCTCCACATAAGGCTTCCAAAAGTTCTGCCTCTGGCGCGAGGTCAGACTCTGCCCCTCAGGTTTCCCTGGCTCTTTCTGGGTTACAGTCGAGGAAGCCTCCTGCCTCCACCCAGACATCCGGTATGGAGTATTCCAGACTAGGGCCTTCCCAGTCCCCCATTCCCCTGGCTATCGGGCCCTGCAGGCTCTCACTAGGTTCTCAGCCAGAAGGCTCAGACCACGCTTCGGGCGGCAGGTCAGAACCTGCTGTCCGCAAGGCCCATTGCCTGTGTGTCGTCTGACAAGATGAGAGGATCTGACGACACCGAGATTTCAGGAACTAGAGTGCCACAAGAAACCACATTCACCTTCCAGACCATTGTCGGCCGGGGCTCTGGATCGACTAACGTCCACAACACCCTCTGACTGCACTACAGAGCCAGAGCAGATGACGCCCTCCAAGCCTTCATCTGATCAACAGAGCTTTAAAAAGGGTCAGACTACGGACCCGATGTCATGGGATCGGGCACCTGCCTCCGCGAGAACCATGGGCCAGGCATCCCTCCCTCCGTCACTACCTCTCCCTCGGGAGCCAGATGCCAGGGCACCCGAAGCCTGGGGATGAGACACCTCCAGACCTGATGTCCGATACAGCAATATCATCAGACCCGATGCCAGGGGATCTAAACAGACTGGTCCAACGCCAGGCACCTCGAACGCCCCTATGCCAAAACCAGACCCACAGCTCAGCCTTATTGTCTCTTTGGCTGAGGTCAGTGCTCTCTCCACTAGTTGATGGAACACTATTAAAGAGGATCTATTACCCAGACCTCTGGAGCCGAACCCCACCCACGCGTGGACTCCTTTGCTCAACCTAGACAGCAGATGCCTCCTCCATGCAGATTGCCTTCGCCACCCTGGATGGAAGCACAGTCATCCAGATTATCCTCTAGACACCAGAGTCGTTCTAGTGGATGCCGGTCCTCCTCTTCAGAGGACTCCTCTGGAGGCTCCTCCTCTTATTTGTCAGAAGGAGGGATTTTCCAAGCTCTCCATAGGATTCCTCTTTCCTAGATGTGATGAGACCCATTCAGTTCCTTAACCTGTGGGAGATGGAAGATTTAGACACAGAGAGACTCCACCTGGTGAAATTCTTAGGGGCCACTCAAGCAAAACGTTTAGTCATTCCACCATTAGTGGAGCCCTTCCAGGACGTTATGAAATTAGCCTGGAAGGACCCTTCCACAACCTCTGCAGTTCCTAAGAAAGCTGACCACTTGTATAGGACCCCTAGGAGAAACCACATTTGAGTGAGCCAACAGAAAGCAGACTCTTATGATCCTTACGGCCAAACATGGTAGGGCTAGACAACTGAAGCATACGAGCAACCAACTACTGGATAAGGAGTCCAGAAAGATGGACCAATTTGGCTGGAAGGTGTACTCTTCAGCCACTTGCACAGTCCAGTCATCAAGTTTTCTGGCACACATGGTAATGTATCAGAAGTCTCTCTGCAACAAGGGTATAGACCTGGTTCAGTCACAAACTGACTCCACTAATAAGTTTGAGCTCTTAGCCATCCTCCAGTCGGGTTCTAATCTTGGCAAGAACGTCCTCAGGTGCTCATATGACTCTACAGACACTGCTGCCAGAGCAGCTGCCACAGGGCTATGCCTGTGGTGCTACTCCTGGATCTTACTTTGAGATACAGCTCTTGCAGCAGGTAACACCATTAGGACTGAAGCCGGCAGGCGTCAGGACCCCACGGAAATCTTCTAGCTAGCAGTCTTCAGCGGGGACCGCCTCCAACGTCCGTCCCGCCCCCGTCAGGCGTAGTACATAAGGGCCGGTCCGCCAAGTCTCAATTCTTTCCGCCGTCGATTTGGCTGTCTCAACCCTTGATCTGCGTTTCTAGTGCGCGACGCTTGGTAAAGTTCTTCTGTTAAGAAAAAGTTAGTTTTCTCTTCAAAGTTGCTGTCTGATGTCCTCTCAACCTCCATGGAGGCCATCCGTCTAGAATGCGCCTGTGCGGAAACAGTCCTTTCAAAGACCGATTGCGGCCTGCGTCGGTGCCTAGGCCTGAATCCGCACCGGGCCTGTACCTTCTGCCAGGGATTCAATGGCGGACCGGATCCGTCACCAGAAGGCCCTGCAGGCATTCCTGCTCGAGGAAAAGGTTAAGGCCATGGATTCAGCCTCCAAGGGGGAATCGTCTGAAAAAGCCCGGAGACATCTTGAGAAGCATAGGGAGAGGGTGAGATCAAAGTCCCCTTCTAGGGCCTCTGACTCCCGTAGCTCTGGCTCCCGGTCCGACCGCTCCCCTTCCCGGGCCCGCTCTCAGCCTCCCCCTGCAGCGGTGAAGACTCCTTCTGGTTCTTCCTCTCTTCTTCCGGCCAAGACCTCCAGGCCCTCCTCTTCTTCGGCTTCCAAGGCTCTGCTGAGGTCAGGGGACCGCCACCACCACCGCAAGTCCAGTTCCCGCCATCCGGATCCCGACGCCCGGTCAGTCTCCTTGCCTCCTCCTCCACAGCGGAAGACCAAAGAGCTGACTTCACTTAAGAGGATGTCGGATCCAACGTCGGCACACACCTTCATCACCCACTACCAGCGCCATCAGGTCCCTCAACTACTTAACCCACATGGTACAGTTTCAGAACGCCTTGTGGGAGCAGGGACTGGATCTGGCGGAAAAGATGCCAGAAGGTGAGCAGAAGGAGGAGTTGCTGCAACTCCTTCGCACGGGTTCGGACGTGGAACTTAGGTGCTGCGAGTCACAGATGATTCCGCCGACTCTCACCCAGAGCGGCAGCTCTCAGGCGATACTCTCCGGAGACACTCTTGGCTCCATGTCTCCGTTTACCCGGACGTCCAGAAGAACATTCTGGACGCCTCATTCTAGAAAGTTCTTTTCGGTAAGTCCCTGGAGAAGGTCCTCACCAAACTTCAAGAGGCGGGAAGGCGGTCTGGTCTCTCCAGGCTATGTACAGACCCAAGCTTAGTTCCTTTGGACCAAAGTCAAGCCGTTTTCGAGGCCGGATGCAGTGACAGCAGTCCCGCACCGGTCTGCAACAGAGGGGCTCCTTCTCTCGCAGAGCCCAGGTGAAGTCGTCCACGGGCCGAAGCCAATGCCCTGCAAAGTCGGCCCAGCCCGCAGGACCCTCAGCCGCCACAGCATGACTCCTTCCTGGCCCCCGCCCCTCAGGATCAACGGGACACCAAGGTCGGGGGTCGCATCGCGGACCACCTGCCAGGGTGGTAGTCCATAACCACTGACAGGTGGGTTCTTCAGTTGGTCAAAAAAGGCCACTTTATAGAATTCGTGGACAAGCCACCCACAAGGCCTCCTCTGCTCTCCCGTTACTCGGGTCAGCACAGATCACTCATCAGGCAAGAGGTACTCACTCCTACAAAAGGGAGCGGTGGAGTACGTCCCAGAGAACCAGAAAGGATCCGGATACTATTCCCACTTCTTTCTGGTTCCGAAGAAAACAGGGGACCTCCGTCCAATTCTGGACCTCAGCGACCTCAACATGTCGGTCGCCTACAAACATTTTCGCATGGTGACTCTCCAAGGACTCATTCCCATGCTGAAAAAGGACGCCTTCTTAGCGTCCCTGGACATGCAGGTTGCCTACCTGCACATCCCAATAGCTCAAGCGCAAAGGAGGTTCCTGCGCTTCGAGTTTCTCGGCCACCATTTTCAGTTCTGAGCTCTTCCGTTCGGACTGTCATCGGCCCCCAGGGTCTTTACCAAGTGTATGGCAGTCGTGGCAGCGTCTCTAAGGAGACGGGACCACTACGTGTTCCCGTACCTGGACGACTGGCTTCTCACAGCCGCCTCCAAAGAGGCTCTGTTGCTGGCTATTCGGAACACCCAAGATCTGTTCCAGTCTTTGGGCATTCTTATCAACTACGAGAAGTCTCTCCTCGTACCGTCCCAGAAGCTGCAGTTCATAGGCGCAGTTCTGGACACTGTCCAAGGGAAAACCTTTCTTCCCAAGGAAAGAGCGGAACACATCAGATCCCTCATCAGGGATCTCTCGGCAAAGAAGACTGTCCCTGCCAGGTTGGTCCTTCGCCTGCTCGGACACATGGCTGCGGCCATTCCAACTGTCCCTTTGGCAAGGCTCCACATGCGGGTAGCCCAGTAGATGCTCATAGTGCAGTGGGACCAAAGGCAAGACCACATGCAGCATCCAGTCAGAATCACGAAAGCAGTGATTCAAGACTGGCAATGGTGGCTAGACCCAGGGACACTCTCTGCGGGTGTTCCGTTTACAACGCCGTCCCCGGAAGTAATCCTCTCCACGGATGCCTCAGGGCTGGGGTGGGGAGCACACCTGAACGGGGTGAGATCCCAGGGAACGTGGACCCCTCAGGAAGCTCACCTCCACATCAACATTCTGGAGATGAGGGTGGTCCTTTATGCCCTGCAGGCCTTTCAGTCAGAAATCCCGTCGAGTACTCTTCTGCTTCAGACAGACAATACGGCGGTGATGTATTACCTCAACAAACAAGGAGGCGCACACTCTTACCCCCTTTGCAGGGAAGCTATGGGTGTGTGGGATTGGGTAATCCGACACGGCGCGAGGCTGATCGCAGTTGATGATCTCGGCGTAGACAACATAATCGCAGACGGCCTGAGTTGTTCCCAGGCCAGAGTTCACGAATGGGAACTCCTTCAGGAGGTAGTGGAGGATCTGTTTCTTCGATGAGGAACTCCAGAGTTGGACTTGTTCGCTTCCCCATCCAACGCAAAACTGCCCAATTTTTGCTCGCTAGATCCAGGGCCTGGTGTTTTCTGGCGAGACGCGTTGTCACTCTCCTGGGCGGACAGATTCCTCTACTCTTTCCCTTCCTTCCCATTGATCCAGAGAGTTCTTCTCAAACTACTCAGGGAGCACGCAACAATGATCCTGGTAGCGCCTTTCTGGCCTAGGCTGACGTAATTGTCCCGGGAACCTCCAATCCTGCTGCCTTTCATCTCCCATCTACTGTCTCAAGAGGAGAGTTCTCTAGTCCACCCGGACTTACGCTCACTGAACCTGCATGCCTGGCTCCTTGAGACATAGCCATCATGCGACACGGGGTCTCGCAAGGGGTGGCGGAAGTTCTCTCTGCTGCCAGAAAGCCTGCAACATACGCCATAAAATGGTGCCAATTTTGCCTGTGGTCTCAGGCACGCGCCCTCTCCCCTTTAGAATGCCCAGCGAAATCAGTTCTGGAATACCTGCTTTCCCTCTTCCACTCAGGTCTTGCCTACTCCTCTATTAAGGTTCACCTCTGCGCGATTTCGGCCTACCACTTCCTGATAGGCCAGCGCACAGTGGCACAACTCAATGCCTCTCGGGACTTCCTGAGGGGGGTGTTGCCTTTAGGCCACCCATCAAGGATCCCGTCCCTCCTTGGGACCTACTCTTCGTCCTGGAACAGCTCACGCTTTCCCCCATTTGAACCTGCCGCAGATTGCGAGCTGCGTTTTCTGTCGTGGAAAACATTATTTTTAATTGCTGTCACGTCAGCAAGGAGAATTTCCGAGCTTCGTGCTCTCATGTGTAAGGAGCCTTATTTAATTTTCCACCAGGACAGAGTGTCTCTGAGGACGAATCCTAAATTCTGCCTAAGGTGGTCTCTGTCCTCACTCTTAACCAGGACATCGATCTGCCTGTGTATTTTCCCAAGTACTCTAATAGAGGAGAGGCACTGCTTCACACCCTGGATGTTCACCGCTCCTTAAGGTACTACCTGAACAGGACTAAACAACCGCTTGCGTCAGAGCAGCTATTTGTATCCTTAAGCTGAAAGGATGCTGGGCCAACCAGTCTCAAAGCAGACCCTTTCTCGCTGGTTTGTCCAGTGTATTTCCTTTGCTACAACAATAAACAGAAGTCCTTCTGGGTACAGTCCGGGCCACTCGACAAGGGGTGGCTACCTCCTTCCAGCACTCGCAATGTCTCCCACCTCGGCCATTTGTGCTGCAGCTGCTGGAGCTCAGTGCACACTTTTATTGGCACTATAGCCTCGATATTACATCACGGCAGAGAGCGGTTTGGCCTTGCCGTTCTACAAAGGTCTCCTGTCCTAGAGTCAGGACTTGCTCAAGATCTCTCCTATTGCCTCCTCCCATAATGCTTAGAGCTATTGCTTGAGGAATCAGTCCTAATGGTGTTACCTGCTGCAAGAGCTGTATCTCTAAGTAAGATAGTACAGTTACGTAAGAACTTACAGTAACAGTAGATCTTCGAGAACGGCTCTTGCAGCAGGTATCTTCCCGCCCACCATTTCCCCTTGGAGGAGGTACGGCCTACCAGGCCTTGGCAGGAGCTTTAGCTCTTTTTCTTCTGATGGCGGATCCTCGGTCTCCCCTTCTGATGTCATCCTGCGGCCGGGAGTCTCCGGCGGGAGAACTGGGGAATCAGGCGGGACCGCCTCCTTATGTACTACGCCTGACGTCGGAGGCTGTCCCCGCTGAAGACTGCTAACTAGAAGATTTCCGTGGGGTCCTGACGCCTGCCGGCTTCAGTCCTAATGGTGTTACCTGCTGCAAGAGCTGTTCTCGAAGATCTACTGTTACGGTAAGTTCTTACGCAACTGTACTTTTTGAGGGTCTTGGGCTTTCACCAGGATTTGCAGGATGCTATCCTGGATGCCCCTTTTTAAAGATCAGTTATTTTGGGCCAGGAGGCAGAAAAGGTGATCACAAGCTTGCAGGATGCAGGGGGGAAGGGGAGGTAGTAGTCTTGGTCCACAAAATGTACAAGTCTGAGCCAACCCCATCCAAGCACCAGTCCTTACGCAGGCAACAAAGCCAGCAGGGCAAATGACAGCAGCAAAAAGGGGTTGGCAAAAGAAAAGACACCCCCTGTCCCCAGGCACAGGAACCAAGGAATGCCAAAAATGCTAGAGCTCCCTTTCCCACTCCAACAACCTTTGCATGACTCTCTGCCTGCCCCCCTCCTCCAACAGAGCTACCGGGGTTAGGCAGTAGGAGGGTGGTTCTCCCTTTACATCACAGGCTGGTCCAGCATTACGAGAGATCAGTGAGTACTCCAAATTATAGAAAAGTGTTGCGCTCTGGAGTTCGCCAAAATACCTCCAGACAACCCACTGATTTCCAGTCATTGCTCCCCATCCCACGCTGGCCTCATTCAAGCAGAAATCCTAGCCCTCCTGAGCAAAAAGGCAATCCAGGTAGTCCCGCCAAGTCAAAGAGGAAGGGGTTATTACTCCCACTTCTTAGTTCCAAAAAAGTTAGGGGACCTTTGTCCCATCATGGATCTGTCAGCTGAACAATTTTATCTAATACAAAAGGTACAGGATGATGACACTGCCAGGATTGCTGCCCATGCAACATTAGGGGAACTGGCTCTGCCCCTTGGACATGCAGAACGTATACATGCACATAATCCTGCTGTCCCACAGAAAGTACCTTCGTTTTATCTTCCAGGGTGAGCATTATCAGTTTTGGGCGCTGCTGTTCAGCCTCTTCGGCACCTCGAGTATTTACCAAGTGCCTGGCAGTGGTGGCAGCAGCTCTTCGGAGGCAGGGACATTACATCTACCCCTACCTCGATGACTGGCTTCTGATTGCTTCCACAAGGGACCAGTTGCAGCATACACTGGACAGTACTTTCCGACTGTTCAAGCCCTGGGGTTCACCTTAAATCTTCCCAAGTCATCCCCCTGGCCCAGTCAGAGATTACAATACATAGGGTCCGTCTTGGATACCGCCCGTGGGAAGACCTTCCTCTCCTCAGACAGGGCAGATCACCTGCTAGTGCTGGCAAGAAAAATCACCTCCTCAGGCCAGATATCGGCCAGAATGCTTCTGCAACTCCTAGGCCACATGGCAGCTGCCATTGTGATAGTGCCCTTAGCTCATCTCCACATGAGTGCTGCTGTGGAACCCCAGGGTACAGTGGGATCAGCGTTTGATCAGTCTCTAGCAGCAAGTTCAGATCTCCAGTGCTGTGCATCAGACTTTAGAATGGTGGCTCACCCCTCCTGACTAGAGACCCAGGCTCTATTTCAAAGTCCCAGTCCTCAGCAAATCCTGACAACAGATGCCTCTGGTCTGGGATGGGGCATGCATTTCAAAGAAAATCAGAGAAGAGCGACGTGTACTTCTTTGGAACGTAGCCTCCACATCAGTGTGTTGGAGAGGAGAGCTGTTCTGTATACCTTACAAGCGTTTTAGACTGACCTCCTCCCAGGCCCCTTATTGATCCAGACAGACATGTCTGTGGTTTTTCACATCAAGCAAGGGGATACTCACTCGTATCCCCTCTGCAGAAAGGCCATGAGTCTGGTACTGGGCAGTGGAGCACAATCAGGAACTCACAGTAGTGCTCATTCCAGGAGTACAAAACACATAAGCTGACAGCCTAAGCCGCTCTCTGTCTCGGGCCCACGAGTGGGAAACTACTACAGGAAGTAGTAGACTGACTATTCAAAAGATGGGGAATTCCAGAACTGGACCTCTGAATGTCCCAGCTCAACGCCAAACTGCCCAGTTCTAGGGACATGGATATGTTGTTCATCCACACTTATTGGCAGGTATCCTTGCCGCTTCACATCTTGCCGGAAGGTCTTCAAGCTGGCTCCTCCCACCCACCCGGGTGGTAAAACTCTCAGCTCCGCCCCATGACGCCTGATCTTCCTTACCGCTTGGAAGCTCAGGTTCCTTCCTTAACACTCTGCGTATAAGACTGGTTCCTATTTCTTCGGTTTAACCGAAATTACTTTTAAGGTTTTCAAGACTTCGGTCACTTATTTCCCTCGCGGCTGCGATGGACAAATAGACTCCCAGTTTCCGGAGATGCCCATGCGGGCAGAAGATGTCTCGGATGGATCCGCACTCCACTTTTGTCTACTGCTTGGGCCCTGGGCACGACCCACAGGCTTGCGACCTGTGCTCTTATTTTTGGCCCTCGTCCTGGAAGACCGTGCTGCCGTCTACAACTAGGCGGCAAAAAGCGTTATCCTCGGTAAAGTTGAAGGAGGCCGGTTGGTGGTTTCCGCGGTGGCGAAGGTCGGCGGAACAGCTGAGCAGATGATCGCCCTCGAGGAGGAGGCGGCGCAGGCCGCATCTTAGTTTTCCTCAGCCGCGGCATTTATCCCGCTCTCACTGGGATCCTCCTATTCAGCTGCTTTTAAGGAGCTCTGTGTCTCCCTCTCCACTAAGGGAGAGGGACCAACATCTTCAGGACCTTCCCCTCTGTCCAAGAAGGACCACCACAAAGGTAAGTCCCTCTGTCGACGCTCTTGGGAGCGGGAGAGGTCCCTCTCTCGGAGTAGTTAACCATTGACTTCGGTCGATCCTTCGGCTTCGGCCACTGTCTTCACGGTGTCCCTGTCAGGTCAGTTGACCGAGACTCCCGTCGACGCAGTCGAGATTTTTCTCGACCCGTTGGGCGGGTTGTCGACCGGTGAAGCCGAAAACCCTCACTCCCCGGTTCCCCCGGCGGTGGTTGAGGTGTCCATGGACTTGCCTGTGCCTCCGGTTCCGGAGTCAGTTGAGCCACTCGAGCGAGGGAGGCGGGTTTCCCCGCCCTACCTCCGTACCCTCCTCGGAAAAGCAGAGGTTCACGCTCTCGGACTTCTTCTCGGTCCAGCCGATCCCGGCGCCACAGGCGGTCTCGGTCTTGGCACCGTGGCAAGCGGTGCCGCCGCTCGTCCTCGTCCTCCTCCTCAGACGAGGGGTGGCTTCGACGCAAGTTGCGTCGATGATACAAGGACCTCATGTGGCAACAGCTTCTTCTGTCTGGAAGCAAGCCGACATCGTCGCCTTCCCCGGCTATCAAGTGGCTGTCACCGGAGCGGCCAAAGCAACCCCTCGCCTTAGCCGAGGCGCCTGCTTCCAGGCCTGTTGGTGGCGAAACTGGCTGCCCACGATTCGGTGGAACCTCCGCCTCCACAACCGTTGTTTGGGGCTCCGACCAAGAATTCTCGGTCGTTAAGGTCTGCCCCATAGGCTGTCTGTCACCCTCACTCCTGATCGCCCTCGGCAGGTGGAGGGTGGCTCAGGCCCAAGGCAGCTCTTTGCGGACTCCTCTGAGTCAGACGATTCCTCCCTGTTCTCCAGGCGGGTCGACTTGGAATCCTCAGGAGGTCAGTCACTGGACGATAGCCTTTCGTCCTTCATGGGTTTGCTTAGGCTCATCTCGGAGTCCACCGGGATGCAGCTCGAGCCCGTATCCCCTCACAGAGATATTGGACCGAGGGGATTCTCCTACGGAGGCCTTTCCGGTGGCCGAGGCCATTGTAGGCCTGGCCTTGGAGCTCTGGCAGCGTCCTGATTCCTGCCCTGCGCCTTCGGCCAGGATGGCAAGGAAGTATGCGGTCCCTACCGGTTCCCTGTCTGGTTTCTCTGAACACCCCTCAGCCGAGGGGTTGGTTACCGACAGCGTCTTCCGGCGTGCGAAGGCCAGGGGCGTGAACAAACCTCCTGACAAGGAGTCCAAATTGGACTGCGCCGGGCGAAAAGTCTACACTGCGTCCTCCCGCTAGCCTCCGTCCAGGCCAGCTCGCCGTGCTGATGGCACATTTCTCTCACGCCCTGTTGGGCTCCCAGGAGAGTAGTCCTCATCTCCCGGCTGACCTGCAGACCCGGGTTAAGCAGGTGCGGGACCAGGAGCAGTGGCCAGGCAACTTCAGACTGCTTTGGACATCGGTGGCTCATCGCCAGGTCAGTAGCTACCGCAGTGGCTATCGCCGTCGGGCATGGCTGAGGATATCCACCTTCTGGCGGATACCCAGCACAAATTGGCGGATGTCCCTTCACAGGGGACTGACCTCTTGACCCTGGGTGGAAGGTCATCTCCAGAGGATCGAAAAGTCCAATGCCACTCTGGACTCTGTCTCATCCGCCCAGAGGACAGGGCCGCAGACCGCAACCCAAGCCCTTTCGATCCGTCTGCTGCCAGCTTGCGAAGTCCGGCCCAACAGCATCAGGGCCAGCAGGCTCGCGCGGTGTGCAAACCCAGGACAGCGGCTTCCTCTTCCGAGCAGGGAGGTGAAGGCCCAGGAGGTCCCCTCTGGTCCTCACCAGCCTGCCCAGTAGCCGGGTTGAGGGTGTCGTCCCCAACCTCGTCACCCACACCCAAGTTCCCCCGTGGGGACTGCACCTTCTTCCTTTCCGCCTGGTCTGCTATAACCACAGACTGGTGGGTATTGGAAGTGGTGGGAAGAAGCCTGCCTCTGGGTTCGAGCAGGCCCGCCCTTCGAGCCGTCTCCCCCAGAGGGACCTCGGGGTCCGCCCCAACCTGGCTATTGACTCGCCCGAGCAACATCGCTCTGCTTCTCGAGAAAGAGGTGATCAGAGAGGTGGCGGACCCTCCCTCAGACCCGGGGTTTGTGTCCAGGTACTTCCTGGTCCCAAAACTGACCGGGGGCTGGCGCCCCATTCTCGACCTGCACGACCTAAACAAGTTCCTAAGGTCTGGACCTTCAGGATGGTCACTCTGGCTCAGATAATACCATCCTTGGAGCAGGCGTGTGGTTCTGCTCTCTGGACCTACAGGGCCCGCGTTTTTCACGTCCCTATCCGTCTGTCTCACCAGAGATTCGCTTCAGCTTCCGAGCAGAAGGATCCCTTTGAGTTCCAAGCCATGCCCTTGACCTGTTTCTTACCCAGGGTCTTCACCAAGTGCATGGCAGTGGTGACAGCATTCCTCTTGGCCTTGAGGGTCAGTGTGCCCTCACCTGGGCGACTGGCTGATGCCCAGCCCTTTCCAGACAGGAGGTGGGAGGCGGTCCTGAGATCTGGCCTCAGGTTTGCTCTCAGGTCGGCCTCCTCATCAAGCAGGCCAAGTTGGAACTTCGAACGGAAGCAGGTGATTCTCTTCATCGGGGCAGAATTAGACTCTCTTCGAGCCAGAGCACGGCTCCCGGCGGACAGGGCCGAGGTTCTTTCCTCCTTTGCCCAGTCATTTCTGGTTGAGCAATCGCGCCCTGCCCTGGACTTCCTGCGCCTCCTGGGTCTCATGGCGGCCTGCACCAGCGTGGTCCGTTGGGCCCGCTGGAACATGCACCCCCTTCAATGGGGGCTGGCCAGCCAGTGGTCTCAACTCTGCGATCAGTGCGCAGCTTGGAGGCGGATCTCCTAGCCATTCACGTGGCAGGAGCCTCCAACACCCTGGCCAATGCCCTAAGCCGGATAGGGGCTGCGTCCCACGAGTGGTCTCTCCTGCGGATGTAGTACAAGATCTGTTCTCCCATTGGGAACCTCAGGTGGACCTGTTTGCCTCCAGGGAGAGCGTGAGGCTGAGCTGTTCCATGCCGCCCCCTCAGCAGGGCTCGCTGCGGGGATGCTTCCGAGGCAGTGGACCCCGGACCTCTTCTACACCTTTCCTCCGTTTCCTTGATACACAAGGTGCTTCTCAAAGCAAGGAGAGACAAGGTGCAGGTGATTCTGATAGCCCCAGACTGGCCCGCCTGGATCCTGGTACCAGATTCCTCAGCCTCAGCTCCAGGCTCCCGAGGCAGCTTCAGCTCACCGGACCTGCTCTCAGTCAATCAGGGAAGGTGTTCCATCCGGTCCTTCAATCCTGCACCCTAACGGCCTGGTTCCTGGCTGCTAGAGTTCCAGGCCTTGGAGTCTTTCCGACGAGGTCCTCAATGTAGTTGAGCGTCCGTAAGAGTCGACCAGGAAATGCTATGCCTTCAAATGGAAGAGATTTTCCATTTGGTGTCAGGAATGAGGGCCTCGACCACGTCCTGTTCCTAGCGAGCATATTGGACTACCTGTGGTCCCTTTCTCCAGCAAGAGGCTTAGGTGACGCAGGTGCCTGGCAGCCATCTCTGCTTACGGCGCGGGCCGGGGAACAGTCGGTGGGCGCGGGAGAAGGTGGTCAGGCGGCACCAAGGCCTTGACCATTTCCCCTCGGTCACGAGAACCTCCACCTCCGTGGGATCTGCTGGTACTAGCAGCTCATGGGCAGGCCATTGAACCAATGCACAGGTGTGATCTCTCTCACCTGTAGTGGAAGACCACCGCCTTCTTGGTGGCTATCACGTCAGCCAGAAGGATGGGAGGCTCAGGCGCTTTCCATTGAGTCTCCTTACCTGGTTTTCCACAGGGACAAGGTTGTCCTCCGCCCCACCTGAAATTCCTTCCGAAGGTGGTGTGGGAGTTTCACCTTAACCAGGTATTGACTCTGCGAGTGTTCACCCCAATCACCCTCAGAGGCCGAATATAGGCTCATACTCTGGACCCTAGAAGGCACTTTCGCTTACTATAAGGCTGGCTAGAGATCGGAGAGGTTCACCAGCTGTTTGATCACCTACGCTGAAGCTGCACCTGGCAGACCTGCAGCCAAGCGGACGATAAGCAGGTGGGTCACCTCCTACATAGATCTCTCTGCTATAAGTTGGCGGGCATGGAGCCTCCCAGAGGATAGGCTCATTCACCTGCCATACTGCTGCATCAGTGCGCTGCTTCCAGGGGCGTCCCTATCCAGGAAATCTGCAGAGCTGCTACCTGGAAGTCCAGCACACCTTCATCACCATTACCATATCGACCTTGAGTACGCCTGGGATGCTGGTTTGGGGCCTGGTTCTCCAGTCTCTATTCCCTAAGTAGGGGGTCGCCTTGCCTCCCTCCTCCCGAACTGCTAGGAGTCTGCCAATAAGTGTGGATGAACAACATATCCATGTCCTAGAAATACAGGATCTTATTTGAGACACAGCTCTAGCAACGGGTTACATTTGGACTGAAGCCGGCAGGCGTCAGGACCTGAGGAAAAATTCTAGCTAGCTATCTTCAGCGAGGACCGCCCCGACACATCGGTCCCGCCTCGACCGTCAGGCGTAGTACATAAGGGGCGGTCCGCCCGATTCCCAGTTCTTTCCGCCCCGTCGACTTGCATGTCCTGACCCTTGGTTCAGCCTCTGAGTGCAGCGTGGTTAGATTTTTCCTACAGGAAATTCAATTTCTTCAAGCAAGTTTTCTCTGATGTCCTCTCCGACTTCGGTCCTCCTCAAGTGTGCTTGGGAAACAGATCCCCTTCAAAGACCCTCACGCGGCCTGCGTCCGGTGCCTAGGCCCAGACCATGATTCACCGGGCCTGCTCCTTTTGCCAGGGGTTTAATAGCAGAACCGCGGATCCGTCGCGAGAGGCCCTTCAGGCTTTTTGTTGGAAGAAAGCTCAAGACCATGTCTTCAAGGGGACTCTTCAACAAGGCCCACACGCACGCTGAAAAGCGAAGAAGGCCCTTCCAGGTCCCGTCTAGGGCCTCAGACTCCAGCAGCTCGGTTCCAGGTCCGACCACTCCCTCTCGGGCCAGCTCTCAGCCTCCCCTACTACAGTTAAAGTCTTCCTCTTCTCAGGCCAAGACCCAGACCTTCCTCGTCCTCCAGGGACTTGGTCAAGTCTGGGATCGCCACCATCATCATAAGTCGGGTTCCGCCCTGAACCCGGCGTCAGGTCACCTTCCTTGCCTCCCTCACGAACCTTGGAGCTTACCTCTCTGGAAGAAGACCGCAGGACCCGCCCGGTCGCCCGTGCGTCCCTCGCCTACAGATCCCCGGACGCCGTCGGCCAGGCGGCCGTCGCCCGGCCAGACTAGCGCATCACCGGAGCTGGTGAGGGGACGAGCGCCGCTCCTGTTGAAAAGTCCCGATGCCTCCGACCGGCGTCGGTCAGGAGACCATAACCGAGGAGGAATTAACTCAGCCTGAGGACCAGATGGGCGGCCCGGTCCTGTCGGGGCCTGGGAACCCTCACCATTACCGAGCCCCCTGTGGGCCGGCCTCGGGACCAGCGACTGTCCACGGCACCGGACCGTCGTCTGGCCTTTCCATGGTAGAAGTGAAGAGCTGTTCACTTACTGGTGGGGCGCCATAAAGAAGGACATGGTTCCCCTCACCTCTCTTCTTCCTACACCGTTACTCCTCCTGTTCCTGCCCCCCCCATCAAGTAGGACCGATTACCTTCTAGGGGAGACCAGACAAGCGGGACCTCCGTCCAAATCCTCTTCAGGTCACCCAGCCTAAGAGGCCAGAAGGCCCCTGACGATCGCCTTAAGCGGAGGACACGGATCAGGTTCTCAACCTCCAGATCCCCAGATCCCTCTCCATCCCTTCTCCGGATCCCGCGAGATGCCAAAGTCTCCTCCGGATGACCCTTTGTTCTCCGGATATTATGAGAGACACATCCAAGAGAACATGGGATGGGATGCGGAAGAGCTAGACGAAGGCTACGCCTTGCAAAGTATCTTGACAGAAGGACCCCAAGCCTGTGGTGGTGGCACATGGTGAACACTTTGTGGGCGTCCTGCCCAAGGCTGTGTGGGCGTCCACATTAAGCTCCTGGCGATGCAGCTGATCGCTTGTACAGGCTCCCAGGAAGACCAGTACTTGACTCAGCAGCCTCAGGCCGACTCTCTGGTCATAACAGCCTCACATGACCCGTCCCAGAGACCGCAACATCTGAGCACCTGCCACGGACCCAGGTCAAACAGCTGGGGCCGCTATGGGTGAGGCGCGCGTTCTCCGCTACCTCGCCATCAGATCCTGATTATGACCCACATGGTGCAGTTTCAAAATGCCTTGTGGGAACGGGTCTGGATGCGGCTGAAAAACTGCGGAAGGTGAGCAGAAGGAGGAGATGCTTCAGCTCCGCCGTACAGGTTCAGGCCATGGGAACCCAAGTGCTCACGAGCCGTGTCTGACTCACGCAGACTCTTCAGCCCGAGCAGCAGCTTCCGACGCCATCCGGGAGACACTCTTGGTTACATGTCTCCGGCATTACCCTGGGCGTCAGCAGAATATCATGGGCCCCATTTGAGGAGAAGTCTTGTTTGGTAAGCCCTCAGAAGATTACCACCAAACTCCAGAGGCGGGAAGGCGGTGAGGTCGGTTCAGGCCATATGCAGGCCAAGCTTAGTTCCTTCGGTAGGAACCAAGGCCCATTCGTGGGCAGACGCAGAGGCAACAGTCCCGCCCGCTCCACATCAGAGGGCTCCGGCTTTTGCAGAGCCAGGAAACAACCTGCAGGCCGTGCCAGCGTTCTTCAAGCGGTTCAGCCAGCGGGACCCTCAGCATACAGCCTGACTCCTTTCGGCCCTCGCTCCTCAGGATCAACGGAAATCATGGTGGGGTCACGTGGAGCTTCCTGCTGGGATGGCAGCTATAACCACCGACAGGTGGGTTCTGCAGTTAGTCGGAAGAGGCCACTTTGAGTCGCAGAAGCCACCCTGGGAGCCTCCTTTGCTCTCCTGGTATCCCGGGTCCTTTCAAGTCACTGATCTGGCAAAATACTCGCGCTCTTGCAAAAGGGCGATAGAGTATTCCGGAGGACCAGAGGACAGATATTATTCCCACTCTTCCTGGTTCCAAAAACAGGGACCTCCGTCCGATTCTGGACCTCAGCAACCTCAATCGTCTGTCGTCTACAAGAGATTCCGCATGGTGACTCTTCGGTCTCATTCCCATGCTGAAGCAAGGCGCCCTTCTTAGCGTCTCTAGACATGCAGGACGCATACCTGCACATCCCTATAGCTCAAGCGCACAGAGGGTTCCTGCGCTTGAGGTTTCTCGACCACCACTTTCAGTTCCGAGCCCTTCCATTCGGACTGTCATCCGCACCAGGGTCTTTGCAAATGCATGCGAGTCGTGGCAGCGTCTCTAAGGAGACAGGGCCATTATGTGTTCCGTACCTGGGCGATTGGCTTCTCATAACCCCGCTCCAGAGGCGTTGTTACGTCGATCCAGGCACCCAGGACCTTCCGATCTCTGGGCATCCTAATCAACCACGAAAGTCTCTCCTGGTACCCGTCTTGAAGCTGCAATTTATAGGCGCAGTACTGGACACCGTTCAGGGAAGAGCTTTTCTTCCTGACAGGCGGGCGCATCAGATCCCTCATCAAGGGTTATCGTGAACAGACAGTCCCTGCCAGGTCGGCCTGCCCGGCTTTGGTCACATGGCGACGGCCATTCCTACCGTCCCTTTCGCAGGCTCCACATGCGGGTAACTCAGTGGATGCTCAGGTGCAATGGGATCAAAGGCAAGACCATGCAGCATCCGGTCAGAATCACGAACACCGTGATTCGAGACTGGCAGATGGTAGCTGAACCTGAATTAGCTCTCCACGGGTGTCCCGTTTTGTAGCGCCCGTCCCGGGTAATCCTCACCACAGGCGCCTCAGGTCTGGGGTGGGGAGCACACCTGGACGGGTGAAGTCCAGAATGCGTGGACCCCTCTGGAGCTCATCTCACTATCAATGTACTAGAGATGAGGGTCCTTTATGCCCTGCAGGCCCTTCAGTCAGAAATCACGCCGAGTACTCTCCTGCTTCAGACAGACCTTACGGCACGGTATTACCTCAACAAACAGGGCGCACACTCTTACCCCTTTGCATGGAAGCCATGAGGGGTGTGGGATTGGGTAATCCCATTACGGCACGAATCTGATCACTGCACATGTTCGGGGTGGACAACACGTTTGCAGAGCAGTATGAGGCGGCTCCCAGGCCAGAGTCCACAGTGGGAACTTCAAGAGGTAGCAGAGGATCTGTTTCTTGATGGGGAACTCAGAAGTTGGACTTGTTAGTATCCCATCAACGCAAAACTGCCCAATTTTTGCTCGCTAGATCCAGGGCCTGGTGTTTTCTAGGCGAGACAGCGTTGTCCCTCTCCTGGGGCGGACAGATTCCTCGCTTTCCTCCTTCCCGTTGATCCAGAGTTCTTCTCAAACAGGCGCAGGGAGGCATGCAAGCAATGATCCTGGTGGCCCGCCTCTGGACCAGACAGATCTGGTTCCCTTGCTAATTTCAACTATCCGGGAACCTCCGCTCCCATTGCCGTTCAGCTCCCATCTCTTGTCTCAGGAGGAAGGTTCACTGGTCCACCTGGACTTACGCTCACTGAACCTGCATGCATGGCTCCTGGGAACATAGCCATCTTGCATCCGGGGGTCTCACAAGAGGTTGCAGAAGTTCTTTCTGTGTGAAAGCCGGCAATGCATGCGATGTCGCCATAAAATAAGTGCCCGTTTTTCATTTATGGTCCGCGAGCGATTTTTCCCTTTAGGTTGCGCCTGTGGGAGTAATTGTTGGATTACCTGCTCTTCCTTTTCCGTTCGGGTCTAGCCTGCCTCCTCTATCAAGGTGCACCTCGTGCCATCTCGGCCTGCCACCTTCCAGGTGGGACATCGCACAGTGGTTCAATTAGGCGGCTTCTCGAGAATTTTTTGAGAGGGTGTTGACCTTAGGCCACCCATTAAGACCCAGTGCCTCCATAGGATTTGCTCTTTGTCCTGGAACAACTCACATCTCCCCCTTGAACTCTGCACTGCGGATTGCGAGCTGCGTTTTCTGTAATGTGAAGCAGCTGTTTTGGTGCTGTTACTTTGAGAAGAATTTCTGAGCTTCACGCTCTCATGCGCAAGAACCTTATTTAGTTTTCCACGGGACAGAGTATCCTGAGACGAATCAAAATTTTTGCGAAGGTGGTCTCACACTCACTCTCAATCAGGATATGACCTGCGGTCTACTTCGAACTACTCTAATAGAGAGAGGCACTGCTCACACCCACGGATGTTCACCGCAGCTCAGTATTACCTCAACAGAACTAAACTACTTCGTAGTTCTGAGCAACTTTCGTTTCCTTTTCTGAAAGGATGATGGGCCAACCAGTGTCAAAGCAGTCCCTGTCTCACTGGCTTGTCCAATGTTTCATTCTGTTATGATATCGGACAAAAGCCCCTTCCGGGTACAGTCCGGGGTCATTCTACTAGGGGTGTGGCTACCTCCTTTGCAGCACTCCGAAATGTCTCCACTTCTGCCATATGTGCTGCAGCCACTTGGAGCTCTGTGCATACATTTATCAGGCATTATAGCCTGGACATTGCCTCTCGGCGAAGAGCCAGCTTCGGCCTGGCGGTGCTATAGGGTCTCCTGTCCTAGATTCAGGACCTGGAATGTACTTCCTAGTTTTCTCCTCCCAGAATTTTGGCAGCATTACTGCTTGGGAATCGGTCCTAATGGTGTAACCTGCTGCAAGAGCTGTGTCTTGAGTAAGATATTGATTCAGTAGAACTTACCCGTAACAGTAGGTCTTGAACACAGCTCTTGCAGTGGAGCTACCCGCACACCTTCCCCTTGGAGGGAGGCATGGCTTTCGTCTTTACTATAAGGTTTTCCTTTGACTTCTGACGGTGGATCCTCTGTCTCCATTACGATGTCAGCCTGCGGCCAGTCTCCGTCGGGAGAACTGAGGGGAATCGGGCAGGACCGCCCCCATGTACTACGTCACAGCGTCGGAGGCGGGACCCGGCGGTCGAGGCGGCTCCGGCGAAGATAGCTGGCTAGAATTTTTCTGGCGGGGTCCCTGGCGCCTGCCGGCTTCAGTCAAATGGTGTAACCTGCTGCAAGAGCTGTTCTCGTAGATCTACTGTTACGGTAGGTTCTTACGTAACTGTACTCTCTAGGGACATGGATATGTTGTTCATCCACACTCATTGGCAGGTATCCTTGCCGCTTTAAATCTTGCCGGAAGGTCTTCAAGCTTGCTCCTCCCACCCACCCGGGTGGTATAACTCTCGGCTCCGCCCCATGGCCATGAATCTTCCTTACGCTTGGAAGCTCAGGTTCCCTCCCTTAACGCTCTGCGTTTGAGACTAGATTCCCTATTTCTCCGTTTTGCGGATTTAAATAAATTTTTGCGAAAAGACTTCAGTCTTCTATCCCTCATGACTCACGATGGACAAATCGACTCCCAGTTTGAGATGCCCATGCGGGCGAAAGATGTCTCAGACGGATCCACACTCACGTGTGTCTACTGCTTAGGCCTTGAGCACGACCCGCAGGCTTGCGACCTGTGCTCATCTTTCTCTGCCTACGTCCTCGAAGACCGTGCTGCCCGATTGCAACTGGGCCGTCCCGAGCGTTTCTCCTCGATTAATCCAAGGAGGCCCGGTTAGCCCGGTGTCAGCGGCGAACTCGTGAGGATCAGCTCGGCGGATGAATGAAGCCCTCGAAGAGGCGGCAGCAGACACGTATCTTCACTCGACCCGCGGCATTTATCCCGCTCTCTGGGCTCTTCTTACGGCTTCTTTTAAGGAGCTTTGTCTGTCCCTCTCACTAAAGGAGAAGGGCCCTACGTTCGCGGGACCTTATTCTCGGTCAAAAAAGAGGGACAGGGTAAGTCCCCTCCGTCGGCAGCTCTTGGGAGGCAGGAAAGATCCCCTCTCCCAGGCAATCGACCGTTGGCTTGATCCGACCGCTCGGCTTCGGCCACTGGCCTCCACGGTGTCCCGTCCAGGTCCAGTTGACCCGAGACTCCCACCGATGAAGTCGAGATTTTTTACCTCGACCCATTGGACGGGCTATCGCCTTTGCGGCAATTCCCTCTCCCGGTTCCCGGGAGGAGTTGAGATCCGATGGGCTCGCCTGTGCCTCGGTTCCGAGCCCTCGGATGCACCATCGAGCGAAGAGTGCGGTTCGGCGACACCTCCCAGCGCCGACCTCGGAAATTCCGGGACTCTGTCTCGGTCTCGGACCCCTCTTTGCGGTCCAGCCCGATCCCACCGTCATAAGCGGTCACCGGTCTCGGCACAGCGGTAAGCGGCGTCGCCCCGCTCGGCCCGTCCTCCTCCTCGGATGAGGGAGGCGGCGTAAATTACATCGGCCTGATGCGAGACCTTATGTTGCAACAGCTCCTCCTGGCGGGGAGTAAGCCGGCCAGTCGCCTTCCCCGGCCATTAGTAACTGTCACGGAGGCGGCCGACACAACCCCTCGACTTAACGAGGCCCTATACAGGCGGTTGTTCGGCCAAAACCAGCTACTCACCGATTCGGTGGTACTCCGCCTCCACAGCCACCAATTGGGGCTCCGACCAGGATTCTCGGTTGGCTAAGGTCTACCCCATCGGCTGTCAGTTACCCTCACTCCCGGCCGACCTCGGCAGGTGAAGGTGCCTCAGGCCAGAGGCAGCTCTTGAGGACTCTTCGAGTCGAAGATGATTCCTCCTTTTTCTCCAAGCGACTGGACTTGGGTCTTCAGGAGGTCAGTCAATAGACGATAGCCGTCGTCGCCTAGGGACTACTTGAGCTCATCTCGGGTCACGGGATGGAGCTCGAACCCGTTTCCAAAGCAGGCCAGGTATCCCCTCACGGAGATTCTGGACGAGGATTCTCGGCGGAGGCCTTTCGGTGGCCGAGGCCATGGTGGGTCAAGCACTGGAGCTTTGCGGCGCCCTGCTTCCTGCCCTCGCCTTCAGCCAGGATGGCCAGAATATCACGGTCCTGATTCCTTGTCCGGTTTTTGAACATCCCCTCTGCTGAGGGGTTGGTTACCGACAAGCGCGTTTTCCGTGCGCGGCTCGCGCCAGGGATGTGGACAAACCTCCTGACAAGGACTCAAAGAATGGACTATATGTCGGGAGGCGAAAAAGATCTACGCTTCGTCCTCTCTCGCCGTCAGGCCGACGTTCGGCCTCATGGCATTTTTCTCATGCCCTGTTGGGCTCCCTGGATGAGGTCATCCCTCATCTTCCCGCCGATCTGCAGACTACGGTTAGCTTAGGTGCGGGACCAGGACAGGAACAGTGGCCAAACAGCAGCTCCAGACTGCTTTGGATATAGAGGACTCATGTGCCCAGATGATTGGCGGCCGCGGTGACGCTATCGTAAGCGGGCTTAGCTGAGGATATCCACCTTTACTTGGATCCCAGCACAAGTTGGCGGATGTTCCCTTTTTGAGGGACTGACCTCTTGACCCTGGGGTGGAAGGTCACCTGCAGAGAGATAAAGGAGTCAATGCTACGCCCAGGACTACGGTCTCTTCCGGCTCAGAAGGACAAAGGCAGCATAACCGCAGCCCTAAGCCCTTTAAGTCCTTCTGTGCCCCAGCCGCGACCGGCCCAACAGCGTCAGGGCCAGCAGGCTCGACCTTGGCATCCCAAACCCAAGCAGCCGACTTCCTCTAACAAGGCAGGAAAAAGGCCCAGGAGGTCCCTCGGCGGTCCCTCCTCCAAGCCTGCCCAGTGACGGGCTGAGAGGTGTCGCCCCCATTCCGTCCACCTTACCCTGGGTCCCCCCGTGAGAGACAGCTCCGACACTTCAGTTCCGCCTGGTCCGCTGTTTCCACGGACAGGTGGGTCTTGAGTGGTGGGAAGAGGCCTGCCTCTGGAATTGCGTGCAGGCACCACCCTTCAGGCCGTCGCCCTGGAGACTTCCGGGATCCCAGCCTCACTGTGGCGGCGTCGAGCCGACGTCGCTCTCCTCCTGCAGAAGGAGGTGATAAGAGGTGGTGGACCTCCTTCCAGACCCAGGGTTTGCAGGTCAGGTACTTCCTGGCTCCAGCGGACGGGGCTGGCGCCCATTCTCAACCTACGACCTAAACAGGTTCCCTAAGGTCATCAAGAACCTTCAGGATGGTCTCTCTGGCTCAGATAATACCATCCTTGGGCAGGCGTGTGGTTCTGCTCTCTGGACTTGCAGACGCGTTTTTTCACGTCCCTATCCGTCCGTCTCACAGAGATTCCTTACGCTTCCGGCGGAAGGATCCCTCTTCGAGTTCAAGCCATGCCCTTGGCTTGTCTCCAGCTCCCAGAATTCACCAAATGCATGGCAGTGGTGACAGCATTCCTCGCTTGGCGCCAGGGTCGGGTGACCGCCTGGACGACTGGCTGATAGCAGCTCCCTCCAGGGAGGCGGAGTGGTCAGGGTCTGGCCCTCCAGGTCTGCTCTCAACTGGGCCTCCTTCAATCGAGGCCAAGTCGGAACTCGAGCCGAAGCAGGTGATTGATTCATCGGCGACAGCTCGACTCTCTTGAGCCAGGCGCGGCTCCCGGCGGACAGGGCGGTTCTTTCCTCCTTTGCCCGATCATTTCTGGTTGGGCAGTGCGCCTGCCGGGACTTCTCGCCTCCTGGGTCTCATGGCGGCCTGCACCAGCGTGGTCGTTGGGCCGCTGGAACATCGTCCCCTTCAGTGAGGACTGGCCAGCCAGTGGTCTCAGCGCTGCGATCCTTTGGACCAGCTGTGTCGGTGACACAGGGGATGTGGAGCGCTCCAGTGGTGGACGTTCCAGATCATTTGCAGGAGGCATCCCGTTCGTCCGCCCGAGCCGGCAGGTCTCTCTATCGACCGATGCCTCTCTGATGGGTTGGGGAGCCCATCTGGGGGAACACCGGGCTCATGGCCTCTGGTCCCCGCGGGAGTCCCGATGCCACATCAACCTGCTGGAGCTCCGGCGGTCCCTTTAGCTCTCACCGCCTTTGCTCCGTTCCTCCGGGGTCCAAGTGGTCAGAAGTCCAGACGGACAATACCACGACCATGTACTATCTAAACGCCAGGCGGGGCGCTCCCATGCTTCTATGCAGAGAGCTCTCCGCATTTGGTCACTCGTGCGCAGCCTGGAGCGGATCTCCAGCCATTCACGTGGCAGGGCCTCCAACACCCTGGCCGATACCCTGGGCGGATAGGGGCTGCATCCCGAGTGGTCTCTCCTCCCGGAGGTAGTACAGCATCTGTTCTCCCATTGGGGCACACCTCAGGTGGACCTGTTTGCCTCCAGGGAGAGCGAGGCTGATCTGTTCCATGCCCGCCCCCTCAGCAGGGCTCGCTGCAGGATGCCTTCCGAGCAGTGGACCCGGGCCTCTTTACGCCTTTCCCCATTTCCCTTGATCCACAAGGTGCTTCTCGAAGCGAGGAGGACAAGGTGCAGGTGATTCTGATAGCCCCAGACTGGCCTCGCCAGTTCTGGTACCAGATCTCCTCAGTCTCGGCTCCAGGATTCTCGGCAGCTTCCAGCTCGCCGGACCTGCTCTCAGTCAATCAGGGAAGGTGTTCCATCCGGACCTTCAATCCCTGCACCTGGCCGGCTGGTTCCTGGTCTAGAGTTCCAGGCCTTGGGTCTTTCCGGCGGGTCCTCAATGTGGTGAGAGTCCCGTAGGAGTCGACCAGAAATGCTATGCCTTCAAATGGAAAAGGTTTCCATTTGGTGTCAGAACAAGGCTTGGACCCTTCCTCCTGTTCCTTGGCAAGCATCTTGGACTATTTATGGTCCCTTTCTAGTCAAGGGCTTAGGTCGGCGACCCTAAGGGTGCACCTGGCAGCCATCTCTGCTTACCGGTGGCGGGCGGGAAGCAGTCAGTGGCGCAGGAGAAGGTGGTCTGGCGCTTTTCAAGGCCTTGATCACATTTCCTCAGTCGGAGAACCCCACCTCCGTGGGATCTACTGCTGGTACTGGCAAAGCTCATGGGCAAGCCATTCGAACCCTATGCACAGGTGTGCTCTCTCTCACCTGTAGTGGAAGACCGCCTTCTTGGTGGCTATCCGTCAGCCAGAAGGATGGGAGAGCTCCAGGCGCTTCCATCGAGTCTCCTTACCTGGTCTTCCACAGGGACAAGGTTGTCCCTCGCCCCACCAATTCCTTCCGAAGGTGGTGTGGAGTTTCACCTTAACCAGGTGTTGACTCTGCGGTGTTCTACCCCAATCACACCTCGGAGGCCGAATATAGGCTCCATACTCTGGACCCTGAAGAGCTCACTTATTATAAGGATACGGCTGAAATGGGGAGAGGGATTCGCCAGCTGTTTGTCACCTACGCTGAAGCGCATCTGGCAGACCTGCAGCCAAGCGGACTGATAAGCAGGTGGGTAACCTCCTGCATAGATCTCTGCTATAAGTTGGCGGGCATGGAGCCTCCCAGAGGATAAGAGCTCATTCTACCCGCCATACTGCTCTGTGATGGCTGCTTCGGGGCGTCCCTATCCAGAAATCTGCAGGCTGCTACCTGGAAGTCAGCAAACACCTTCATTACCCATTACCACATCGACCTTGAGTCACGCGGGATGCTGGTTTGGGGCCTCAGTTCTCCAGTCTCTCTTTCCCAAGTAAGTATTGGGGTGTCGTCTTGCCTCCCTCCTCCCGGAGAACTGCTAGGAGTCTGCCAATGAGTGTGGATGAACAACATATCCATGTCCTAGAAATACAGGTTACTCACCTGTAACAGGAGTTCTAGGAATGGTATGTTTGTTCATCAGACCACTCGACCTCCCGGCTTGACCTTTAACCTGAGCTTCCAGCGGGCAGATCTGGCGTCATGGGAGTGAGCCGGGAGTTATACACCGGGTGGGTGGGAGGAGCAAGCTTGAAGACCTTCCGGCAAGATTTAAAGCGGCAAGGATACCTGCCAATGAGTGTGGATGAACAGCATATACCATTCCTGAACTCCTGTTACAGGTGAGTAGCCTGTTACTCCTGTAACCGGGAGTTCTAGAAATGAAAATATATGTTATTCATCCTACCATTTCCTAACCTCGGCTTGACGCACAACCTGAGCTTCCAGCGGGCCAGATCTGGCGTCATGGGCGGAGCTGAGAGTTCTCCACCTGGGTGGGTGGGAGGAGACAGCTTGAAGACCTTCCGGCAAGATTTAAAGCGGCAAGGATACCTGCCAGACAGTGTGGATGAACAGCATATACCATTCCTAGAACTCCTGTTACAGGTGAGTAACCTGTATTTTAGTTGCTGTTACGTCAGCAAGGAGAATTTCCGAGCTTCACGCTCTCATGTGTAAGGAACCTTATTTGATTTTCCACCAGGACAGAGTGTCCCTGAGGACAAATCCTAAGTTCTTGCCTAAGATGGTCTCTGCACTCACTCTCAATCAGGACATTGACCTGCCTGTATATTTCCCTAAATATTCTAATAGAGGAAAGCTGCTCCACACCCTGGATGTTCACTGCTGTCTAAGGTATTACCTGAACTGGACTAAACAGCTCCGCAAGTCGGAGCAACTCTGTTTTCTTCGCTGAGAGGAAGATGGGCCAACCAATATCGAAGCAGTCCCTGTCTCACTGGCTTGTCCAGTGTATATCATACTGCTATGATACAAAGAAAAAACCCCTCCCGGGTACAGTCCGGGGCCATTCCACTAGGGGGTGGCTACCTCCTTTGCAGCACTTCGTAACGTCTCCTCCTCCGCCATCTGTGCTGCAGCCACTTGGAGCTCTGTCCATACTTTTATCAGGCATTATAGCCTGGGCATTGCTTCACGGCGAAGAGCCGGTTTCGGCCTGGCCGTGCTACAGGGTCTCCTGTCCTAGAGTCGGGACTTGGTATGGATTTTCCTAGTTTCCTCCTCCCAGAATGCTTACAAGCGTTATTGCTTGGAAATCAGTCCTAATGGTGTTACCTGCTGCAAGAACTGTATCTCGAAGTAAGATAGTACAGTTACGTAAGAACTTAACGTAACAGTAGATCTTCGAGAACAGCTCTTGCAACGGAATCCTACCTCCTTAGCCCTTGGAGGGGCATGGCTTTCGAACCTTTGGCGGGGTTTCGCCCTTTTGTCTTCTGATGGTGGATCCTCGGTCTCCCATTCTGATGTAGTCCTGCGGCCGGAAGTCTCAGCGGGAGAACTGGGGAATCTGGTGGGACCAACCCTTATGTACTTCGCCTGGCGTCGGGCGGTCCCGCTGAAGATAGCTAGCTAGAAAATTCCGTGGGGTCCTGATGCCTGCGGCTTCAGTCCTAATGGTGTTACCTGCTGCAAGAGCTGTTCTCGAAGATCTACTGTTCGGTAAGTTCTTACGTAACTGTACTTTCTGAGGACATGGATATGTTGTTCATCCACACTCATTGGCAGTATCCTTGCCGCTTTAAATCTTGCGGAAGGTCTTCAAGCTTGCTCTCCCACCCACCGGGTGGTATAACTCTCGGCTCACCCCATGACGTCAGATCTTCCTTACCGCTTGGAAGCTCAGGTTCCTCCTTAACGCTCTGCGTTTGTGACTAGTTCCTATTTCTCCGTTTGCAGTTTAAAATAATATTTTGCAAAGAACTTCGAGTCGTTGATCCCTCGCGGCTGCGATGGATACATCGACTCGGATTTGGAGATGCCCATCGGGCAGAAGATGTCTCGGGCGGATCCACACTCCACGTGTGTCTACTGCTTAGGCCGTCAGACGCCCGCGGGCTTGCGACCTGTGCTCATCTTTCTCAAACCTCGTCCTCGAGACCGTGCTGCCCGGTGCAACTGGGCGTCCGAGCGTTCCCTCCGGTGAAGTCAAGGAGGCCCGGTTGGCGGTGTCAGCGGCGGGCTCGGCGGATCGGCTCGGCGGATGGTACGCCTCGAAGAGGCGGCGGCGGGCGTATCTTCCTCGGCGCAGCATTTATCCGCTCTCTCTGGGTTCTTCCTACGGCTTCCTTTAGAGCTTTGTCTGTCCTCTCCACTAAGGAGAAGGGCCTGCGTCTGCTGGACCTTTTCTCGGTCAAAAAGAGGACAAGGGTAAATCCCTCCGTCGGCGCTCTTGGGGCGGAAAGGTCCCTCTCCCGGGCGTCGGCAATCGGCCCGGTCGACCACTCGGCCGACCACTGGCCTCACGGTGTCCCCGTCAGGTCAGTTGACCCGAGACTCCACTGATGAAGTCGAGATTTTCTCGACCCATTAGACAGGCTGTCGCCTTTGGCAGCCGAGATTCCCTCTCCCGGTTCCCGGGAGAGTTGAGATCCCGTGGGCTCGCCTGTGCCTCGGTTCCGAGCCTCGGATGGACCTTCCGAGCCGAAGGAGTGTCGGTTCGGCCGACACCTCCCTGCACCGACCAATTCCGGGACTCGGTCTCGGTCTCGGACCTCTTCGGCGGTCAGCCGTTCCCCACGTCATAAGCGGTCTCGGTCGTCGGCACCGCGGATGGCGGCGTCGCCGCTTCGTCCTCGTCCTCCTCACCGGATGAGGCAGGCGTAAATTCGTCGGCCAGTGCGAGGACCTTATCATTATAACAACTCCTCCTGGCGGAGAATAAGCCGACTCCGGCGCCTTCCCGGCCATTAAGTAACTGTCACCGGGCAGCCCGACACACCCCTCGACTTGTCGAGCCTATACCAGGCCGGTTGTTCGGCCAAAACCAACTGCTCCACCGATTGCGGTGGAACCTCCGCCTCCACAGCCACCAATTGGGAGCTCCGACCAGGATCGATCGGCTAAGAGTTTTCACCCACGGCTGTCAGTTACCCTCACTCCCGACCCGACCTCGGCAGGGGGAAGGGTGGCTCAGGCCAGAGGCAGCTCTTGAGGACTCTTCGAGTCGAAGATGATTCCTCCTTCTTCTCCAGCGACTGGACTTGGGTCTTCAGGAAGGTCAGCCAATGGGCGATAGCCCGTCGTCCTTCCTAGGACTGCTTGGCTCATCTAGGAGTCTGGGATGGGCTCGAACTCCGTTTCAAGCAGGCCAGGTATCCCTCACGGAGATTCTGGACCGAGGATTCTCCGGCGGAGACCCTTTCCGGTGGCCGAGGCCATAGTGGGTCCGGCACTGGAACTTTGGCAGCGCCCTGCTTCCTGCCCTGCGCCTTCGGCCAGGATGGCCAGGAAGTATCGCAGTCCCGGTTCCTTGTCCGGTTTGGAACACCCTCTGCTGAGGGTTGGTTACCGACAGCGTTTTCAGTGCGCCCGGCTAGCGCCAGGGATGTGGACAAACCTCCTGACAAGAGTCCAAGAAATTGGACTATGTCGGGCGAAAAGTCTCGCTCGTCCTCTCGAGCCTTCGTCCAGGCCAGTTGGCCCGTCCTCATGGCACATTTTTCTCATGCCCTGTTGGGCTCCCTGGATGAGGTCATCCCTCATCTTCCGCCCGATCTGCAGACTACGGTTAAGCAGGTGCGGGACCAGGGGAACAGGGCAGTGGCCAAACAGCAGCTCAGACTGCTTTGGATGTAGGGGACTCATGTGCCAGATCGGTGGCGGCACGCGGTGGCTATCGTCGGCGGGCTTGGCTGAGATATCCACCTTTACCCGGATACCCAGCACAAGTTGGCGGATGTTCCTTTTGAGGACTGACCTCTTCGGCCCTGGGGTGGAAGGTCACCTGCAGAGGATCGAGAAGTCAATGCCACCTTGGACTCGGTCTCTTCCGCTCAGAAGGACAAAGGCCGCAAACCACAGCCTAAGCCCTTTCGTCCTTCTGTGCCCCCGGCGCGCCCGGCCCAGCAACGTCAGGGCCAGCAGGCTCGGCCTTGGCATCCCAAACCCAAGCCGCCGGCTTCCTCTAACAGGAGGCAGGGAGGAAAGGGCCCAGGAGGTCCCTCGGCCGGTCCCTCCTCCAAGCCTGCCCAGTGACGGGCTGAGGGGTGTCGCCCCCATCCCCGTCACCTTACCTAGGTCCCCGTAGAGGCGGCTCCAGCACTTCCGTTCCACCTGGTCGCTGTTACCACGGACAGGTGGGTCTTGGAAGGTGGTGGGAAGAGCCTGCCTCTGGAATTGAGCAGGCACCACCCTTCAGAGCCGGCCGTCCCTCGGGAGCCCGATCCAGCCTCACTGGCGGCTCGTCGAGCGACGACAGCTCTCCTCCTCCAGAAGGAGGTGGTAGAAGAGGTGGTGGACCCTCCTTCAGACCCAGGGTTTGTGTCCAGGTACTTCCTGGTTCCGAAGCGGACGGGGGCTGGCGCCCCATTCTCGACCTACGACCTAAACAAGTTCAGGTCTCGAACCTTCAGGATGGTCACTCTGGCTCAGAATAATACCATCCTTGGAGCAGCGTGTGGTTCTGCTCTCTGGACTTGCAGGGCCTTTGTTTTTCGCGTCCCTATCCGTCCGTCTCACCAGAGATTCCTTCAGCTTCGGCGGAAGGATCTCTCTGAGAGTTCAAGCCATGCCCTTGACTTGTCTCCAGCTCCCAGGGTCTTCACCAAATGCATGGCAGTGGTGACAGCATTCCCTACGGCCGAGGGTCGGGTGTACCCTTACCTGGACGACTGGCTGATAGCAGCTCCCTCAGGAAGAGGCGGGTGGTCAGAGATCTGGCCCTCAGGTCTGCTCTCAACTGGGCCTCCTTATCAGCGAGGCCAAGTGAACTCGAGCGAGCAGGTGATTCTATTCACCGGAGCAGCTCGAGCTCTCTTCGAGCCAGGCCGCTCCCGGCGGACAGGCGAGGTTCTTTCCTCCTTTGCCCGATCATTTCTGGTTGGGCAATGCCCCTGCCGGGACTTCCTCGCCTCCTGGGTCTCATGGCGGCCTGTACCAGCGTGGTCCGTTGAGCCCGCTGGAACATCCGTCCCCTTCAGTGAGGACTGGCCAGCCAGTGGTCTGGCAGCTGCGATCCTTGGACCAGCATGTGCGGTGGCACAGGGATGTGGAACAGCTCTCCAGTGGTGGACGTTCCAGATCAATTGCAGGAGGGCATCCCCGTTCGTCCGCCCGAGCCAGCGGTCTCTCTGTCGACCGATGCCTCTCTGATGGGTTGGGGTGCCCATCTGGGGCTACCCGGGCTCATGGCCTCTGGTCCCAGGGAGTCGATGCCACATCAACCTGCTGGAGCTCAGGCGGTCCGCCTAGCTCTCACCGCCTTTGCTCCGTTCCTCCGGGGTCAAGTGGTCCGGTCAGGCGGACAATACCACGACCATGTACTATCTAAACCGCCAGAGGCGGGGCGCTCCATGCTTCTATGCAAGGAAGCTCTCCGCATTTGGTCACTCGTCTGTGGCAGCCTGGGGCGGATCTCCTAGCCATTCACGTGGCAGGGCCTCCAACACCCTGGCCCGATGCCCTGGGCGGATGAGGGCTGCATCCCAGTGGTCTCTCCTCCCGGTAGGTCAGCATCTGTTCTCCCTTTGGGGCACACCTCAGGTGGACCTGTTTGCCTCCACGGAGGCAGCGAAGCTGAGTCTGTTCCATGCCCGCCCCCTCAGCAGGGCTCGCTGCAGGGATGCCTTCTCGAGGCAATGGACCCCGGGCACTCTTCGCCTTTCCCATTTCCCTTGATCCACAAGGTGCTTCTCAAAGCGAGGAGGGACAAGGCGCAGGTGATTCTGATAGCCCCAGACTGGCCTCGCCAGTTCTGGTACCAGATCTCCTCAGTCTCAGCTCCAGGACTCACGGCGGCTTCCAGCTCGCCGGACCTGCTCTCAGTCAATCAGGGAAGGTGTTCCATCCGGACCTTCAATCCCTCACCTGGCCCTGGTTCCTGGCGGCTAGAGTTCCAGGCTTGGGTCTTTCCGATGAGGTCCTCAATGTGGTTGGGCGTCCCGTAAAGTCGACCAGAAAATGCTATGCCTTCAAATGGAAAAGGTTTTCCATTTGGTGTCCAGAACAAGGGCTTGGACCCTTCCTCCTGTTCGTGGCAAGCATCTTGGACTGTTATGGTCCTTTCTAGTCAAGGGCTTGGGTCGGCGACCTAAGGGTGCCTGGCAACCATCTCTGCTTACCGGTAGCGGGCGAGGAAGCAGTCGATGTATGAGGAGAAGGTGGTCTGGCGCTTTTTCAAGGCCTTGATCATTTCCCTCCAGTCAGGGAACCCCACCTCCGTGGGATCTACTGCTGGTACTGGCAAAGCTCATGGGCAAGCCATTCGAACCTATGACAGGTGTGCTCTCTCTCACCTGTCGTGGAAGACACTTCTTGGTGGCTATCCGTCAGCCAGAAGGATGGGAGAGCTCAGGCGCTTTCCATCGAGTCTCCTTACCTGGTCTTCCACAGGGACAAGGTTGTCCTCGCCCCACCGAAATTCCTTCCGAAGGTGGTGGGGTTCACCTTAACAGGTGTTGACTCTGCGGTGTTCTACCCCAATCACACCTCGGGAGGCCGAATATAGGCTCCATACTCTGGATCCTAGAAGGCGCACTTATTATAAGGAGGCGCACGGCTGAAATTCGGGAGGGAGGTTCGCCAGCTGTTTGTCACCCTCGCTGAAGCCGCATCTGGCAGACCTGCAGCCAAGCGGACGATAAGCAGGTGGGTAACCTCCTGCATAGATCTCTGCTATAAGTTGGGCGGGCATGGAGCCTCCCAGAGGGATAGAGCTCATTCTACCACGCCATACTGCTCTGACAGTGGCTGCTTCCAGGGGCGTCCCTATCCAGAAATCTGCAGGGCTGCTACCTGGAAGTCAGCAAACACCTTCATTACCCACTACACATCGACCTTGAGTCACGCGGGATGCTGGTTTTGGGGCCTCAGGTTCTCAGTCTCTCTCTTTCCCAAGTAAGTATAAAGGGAGTAGTCTTGCCTCCCTCCTCCCGGAGAACTGCTAGGAGTCTGCCAATGAGTGTGGATGAACAACATATCCATGTCCTAGAAATACAGGTTACTCACCTGTAACAGGAGTTCTAGGAATGGTATATGTTGTTCATCCTACTCACCACCTCCCGGCTTGACGCACAACCTGAGCTTCCAGCAGGCCAGATCTGGCGTCATGAGGCGGAGCCGAGTTATACCACCGGGTGGGTGGGAGGAACAAGCTTGAAGACCTTCCGGCAAGATTTAAGCGGCAAGGATACTGCCAATAGTGTGGATGAACAACATATACCATTCCTAGAACTCCTGTTACAGGTGAGTAACCTGTATTTCTCATCTCCGCCTGACCTGCAGGTACAGTCCGCCAGGTGCGGGACCAGAGATGAGCGGTGGCGGCAGCAGCTTCAGACTGCTCTGGACATAAGTGATTCCTGTGCCAGGTCATTGAGCGGCCCGTGGTGGCCATCACGGCCGCGGTGGCTGAGATTTCCACCTTCACGGCGGACACCCAGCACAAGTTGGTGGATGTACACTTGAGGGACTGACCTCTTGACCCTGGGTGGAGGGACACCTCCAGCGGATCGAGGATTCCAATGCCACCTTGGACTCGGTCACCTCTGCCCAGAGGGACAAGGCCACCGTCAGCAGCAGAAGTCCCTTTAGTCGTTCGGTCCCTGCATCTCGACCTGCCCAGCAGCACCAGCAACAGGGCCAGCAGGCTCGCGCTTGGCGTCCCAAGCCGGCGGCTTCCTCCAACAGGAAGCGAGGTAAAGGCCCAGGAGGTTTCTTGGCCGGTTCTTCCTCCAAGCCTGCCCAGTGACGGGTTGAGGGGTGCCGCCCCCAACCTCGTGACTCCCCCCTGGGTTCCCCCCGTTATAGGACGGCTCCGCCATTTCCTTCCTGCCTAGTCCGTTATCACCATGGACCGCTGGGTGTTGGAGGTGGTAGAAAAAGGCCTGCCTCTGTAGTTTGAGCAGGCCCCACCCTTTCGAGCAGTCACCCCTCGGGGAAGCCACGGGGTCCGCAGCCTTGCTGTGTCGGCCCGTGACCGATGTGCCCTGCTCATCGAAAAGGGTGATCAGGAAAGTGGCGGATCCTCCTCAGACCGGGGTTTGTGTCCAGGTACTCCTGGTCCCAAAAGCGGACAGGGGCTGGCGCCCCATTCTCGACCTGAACAAGTTCCTAAGGTCTTGAACCTTCAGGATGGTTACACTGGCTCAGATAATCCCATCCTTGGAACGAGGCATGTGGTTCTATTCCCTGTTTCTCCAGGATGCATTCTTTCACGTCCCAATCCGTCCGTCTCATCAGAGATTCCTCCGCTTCAGAGCAGAGGGATCCCTTTCAGTTCAGAGCCATGCCCTTGACCTCTCCCTAGCTCCAGGTCTTCACCAAATGCATGGCAGTGATGACAGCATTCCTGCGGCGCTTGAGAAGAGATCGGGTGTACGCTACCTGGGCGACTGGCTGATTGCAGCCCCTCCAGAAGCGGATGGAGGCGGTCAGAGATCTGGCCCTCCAGGTTTGCTCTCCAGGTTGGCCTCTCATCCCAGCGAGGCCAGAGTCGAGACTCATGCAAAAGCGGGTGATACTATTCATCGAGAGCTGACTCGACTCTCTGACCAGGCAGCTCCCGGCGGACAGACGAGGTTCTTCCTCCTTTGCCCAATCATTTCTGGTTGGGCAATGCATACCGGGACTTACTGCACCTCCTGGGCCTCATGGCGGCCTGCACCAGCGTCGTCCGTTGGGCCCGTTGGTGATGCGCCCTTCAGTGAGGACTGGCCAGCCAGTGGTACATAGCATGCGATCCGTTGGACCGGCCACGTGACATTGACAGGAAGTGTGGATTGGACCCTTCCATTGCCTTGGCAAGCATTCTGGACTACTTGTGAAATTCGCTTTCTCCAACCAAGGGCTTCTGTCGCTGACCTTAAGGTGCTGCAGCATCTCACTTGCGGGCGCGGGCTGGCAAGCAGATCAGTGCAGGAGAAGGTGGTGGGCGCTTTTTCAGGCCTTGTTACATTTCCCCTCTGATGCGAGAACCTCCCACCTCCATGGGATCTACTGCTGTGGCCAAGCTCATGGGCAAGCCATTGAACCAATACACCAGGTGTGATCTTTCACACCTGTATGGTGAAGAACCACTTCTTGGTAGCTGTCCTTGTCAGCCAGAAGGATGGGAGAGCTCCAGGCGCTTTCATGGGCCTCCTACCTGTGGTCTTCCACAGGGACAGGTTGTCCTCGCCCCCCACCAGTTCACTGCAGAAGGTGGTGGCCAGTTTCACCCTTAACCAGGTGTTGATTCTGCGATTCTACACAATCACACCTCGGAGGCCAGTATAGGCTCCATACTTTGGACCCTGGGCAGTGTTAGAATATTATAAGGAGGCGGATGGCTGAAATTAGGAAGGTTTGCCAGTTGTTTGTCACCTAAGCTAAAACGCCGCAGCTGGCAGACCTGCAGTAAAAAGCGGGGCGATAGGCAGGTGGGTCTGCCTCCTACATGAAACTCTCTGCTACAGGTTGGCGAGCTGGAGCCTCCCAGAGGATAAGAGCTCATTCTACCGCCATACCGCTGCATCGATGGCACTTCCAGGATTTCCCTATCCAGGATATCTGCAGGGCTGCTACCTGGAAGTCGGCGCATGCCTTCGTACCCACTACCACATGAGCTTGGTCACGCTAAGGATGCTGGTTTCGGACCTCAGTTCTCAATCTTTCTTCCCAAGTAAGTATCGAGGAATAGCTTCGCCTCCCTCCTCCAGAGAACTGCTAGGAGTCTGCCAGACAGTGTGGATTAATAACATATCCATGTCACTAGAAATACAGGTTACTCACCTGTAACAGGAGTTCTAGGCAGTATATATTGTTCATCCTGAACCCTGTGACCTCCCGGCAGTGCACAACCTGGGCCCGTGGGGCAGATCTGGCGTAATGGTGAACCCGAGAGTTTTACCACCGAATTGGCGGTGGGAGGAGCCAACGAAGACCTTCCGGCAAAAATTAAAGTGGCAAGGATACCTGCCAGACAGTGTGGATAAACAACATACACCATTCTAGAACTCCTGTTACAGGTGAGTAACCTGTATTTCTAGAACATGGATATGTTGTTCATCCACTATTAACAGGTATCGCTAAGAAAAAACTGGCTCTGCGGAAAATCTTCAACTCCGACAAACGCCACTTCACTAATCCAATCTTCAACCGCTTGAGCTCAGGTTTCCTCATAACGCTCTCGTTTGATCTAGTTCCTACTACTCCGGTTGTGATTTAAAAATAAATTTATAAAAAGACTTCCAGTCTTCTATCCCTCATGCGATGGACAATCGACTCGGTTTGGAATGCATGCGGGCAGAAATGTCAGGCGGATCCACCCCACGTGTGTCTCTGCTTAGGCAGGCCGACCGCGACTTGCGACCTGTGCCATCTTTCCAGCCTCGACCACAGAACCCGTGCTGCCCGATTGCAACTGGGCGTCCGAAGCGGCATTCCCTCGGTGAAGTCAAGGAGGCGGTTAGCGGTGTCGCGGCGGCGAACTCGTGAATCAGCTCGGCGGATGAGGCCCCCTCGAAGAAGGAAGCGCGGGGCATCTTCCTCAGCGCGGCATTTATCCCACTCTCTCTGGGTTCACCCTACGACTTCTTTTAAGAACCTTGTCACATCTCTCCACTAAAGGAGAAGGGCCTGCGTCTGCTAGACATATTCTCGGTCAAAGAGGACAGGGGAGAATCTCCGTCGACTCTCTTGGGGCCGAAGGTCCCTACTCCCGGGCGTCGACACAAGCTTGATGCGACCCACGCTCGGCAAGCCACTGGCCTCACAGTGTCCCATCAGGTCAGTGACGAGAGACTCCCACCGATAATCGAATTTTCCGACCATTGAACAGACTATCGCCTTTAACGCCAATTCCCCTCTCCCGGTTCCCAGAGGATTGAGATCCGTGGGCTCGTCTGCCTCGGTTCGAGCCCTCGGATGGACCATCGAGCGAAGGTCCGGTTCCGCCGACACTCCTGCACCGACCTCGAAATTCAAGGTCTCAGTCGGCCTCTTATGATCCAGCCCGATCCGTCGCCGGGGCGGGTCACCGGTCTCGGCACATGATGGCGGGCGTCGCGCTAAATCCTCGTCCTCCTCCCGGATGAGGAGGCTTGGCGTAATCGTCGGCGTTCGAGGACATATGTTACAACAACTCTCCTGACCGGGAGTAAGCGACCCATCGCCTTCCCGGCCATTAAATGCTGTCACCGGGCCCGACACAACCTTCAACATCCGAGCCATCCAGGCGGTTGTTGGCAAAACCAACTGCTCACCGATTCGGTGGAACCTCACTACAGCCACCAATTGGGGCTCCGACCAGATTACCAATGGACTAAGTCCACACCATCGGCTGTCAGTTACCCTCTCCCAACCGACCTCGGCAGGTGAAGGTGGCTCAGGCCAGAAGCAGCTCTTAGGACGCTACGAGTCTGAATGATTCCTCCTGCTCAGCGACTGGACAGGTCTTCAGAGATCATCAATGGGCGATAGCCCGTCGTCCTTCTGGACGACCGGCTCATCTCGGAGTCCACGGGATGGGCTCGAACCCGTTCAAGCGGGCCGAGTATCCCCTCACCAATTCTGGACCGGTTCTCGACGGAGACACGCTTTCAGTGGCGAAGCCAGTGCGTCGGCACTGGGCTTTGGCGCGCCTGGCTGCCCTAGCCTTGGCCAGGATAGCCAGGAAGTATCGATTACAGTTCCTTGTCGGTTTTCGGAACAACCTCTGCGGAGGGTTGGTTACACCGACAGCGTTCGGTAGCGCAACTGCGCCAAGGGATGTGGACAAAACCTCCTGACAAAGAATCAAAAAGAAATTGGACATAATAGGAGCGTCACGCTGCGTCCTCTCTCGGCCTTCATCAGGCCAGTTTGGCCGTCCTCATAGCACATTTTCTCATGCCCTGTTGGGCTCCTGGATGAGGTCATCCCTCATCTTCCACGCCCGATCTGCAGACTACGGTTAACGGAGTGCGGGACAGGGCAGGAGCAGTGTGGCTCAGCAGCTCGAACTGCTGGATGAGGACTCATGTGCCAGATCGGTGCGACCGCAGTGGCTATCGTCGCCCGGGCAGCTGAGACATCCACCTTTACTTGATACCCAACACAAGTTGGCGGATGTTCCCTTTTGAGACTGACCTCTTGACCCTGGGGTGAAGGTCACCTGCAGGAGATCGAGAGTCCAATGCCATGGACTCGTGCTAAGCTCAGGACAAAGACCACAACCACAGCTAAGCCCTTTGATCCTTCTGGCCCAGTGCCCGGACCAACAATCAGGGCCAACGGCTCGGCAGCATCCCAAACCAAACCACGACTATAACAGGAGGCAGGAGAAGGCAGAGGTCCTGGCGGTCCACTCCAGCCTGCCCAGTGGCAGGCTGAGGGTGTCGCCCCATCACGTCTGCCCTGGGTCCCCGTGAGCGGCTCAGCACTTCCGTTCCCCTGGTCCGCTGTTTCCGGACAGGTGGGTCTTAGAGGTGGTGGGAAGAGGCCTGCCTCTGGGTGAGCAGGCACCACCTTCAGGCCGTCGCCTCAGAGCTTGGGATCCCCAGCCTCACTGGCGGCTCGTCGAGCCGACATCTCCTCCTCAGAAGGAAATTGATGATAAGAAGGTGGTGGACCCTCCTTCAGACCCAGGTTTGTGTCCAGTGCTTCCTGGTTCCGGCGGACGGGGCTGGCCATTCTCGACCTGCGACCTAAACAAGTTCCTAAGGTCCGAACCTTCAGGATGGTCACTCTGCTCAGATAATACCATCCTTGGAGCGGCCTGTGGTTCTGCTCTCTGGACTTGCAGAATAGCGTTTTTCACGTCTATCCGTCCGTCTCAGAGATTTAGCTTCGGCGGAAGGATCCTCTTGATTCAAGCCATGCCCTTGACAATCTCGCTCCCAAGTCTTCACACAAATGCATGGCAGTGGTGACAGCATTCCCTCTTGGCCTTGAGAGGTCCGGGTGTGCCCTTACCTGGGCGAGCTGGCTGATGTAGCTCTCCCTCCAGGAAGGGAGGCGGAGTGGTCAAGAACCGCTGTTTCCACGGACAGGTGGGTCTTGGAGGTGGTGGGAAGAGGCCTGCCTCTGGAATTGAGCAGGCACCACCCTTCAGAGCCGCCGCCTCGGAAGCCGGATCCCAGCCTCACTGGCGGCTCGTCGAGCCGACATGCGCTCCTCCTCCAGAAGGAGGTGGTAAGAAGGTGGTGGACCCTCCTTCAGACCCAGGGTTTGTGTCCAGGTACTTCCTGGTTCGAAAGCAGACGGGGGCTGGCGCCCCATTCTCGACCTACCGACCTAAACAAGTTCCTAGGTCTCGAACCTTCAGGATGGTCACTCTGGCTCAGATAATACCATCCTTGGAGCAGCGTGGTTCTGCTCTCTGGACTTGCAGGACGCGTTTTTCACGTCCTATCCGTCCGTCTCACCAGAGATTCCTTCGCTTCGGCGGAAGGTCCTCTTGATTCAAGCCATGCCCCCCGGCTTGTCTCCAGCTCCCAGGGTCTTCACCAAATGCATGGCTGTGGTGACAGCATTCCTGCGGCGCCGAGGGGTCCGGGTGTACCCTACCTGACGACTGGCTGATAGCAGCTCCCTCCAGGAAGGAGGCGGAGTGGTCAGAGATCTGGCCCTCCAGGTCTGCTCTCAACTGGGCCTCCTTATCAACCGAGGCCAGAGTCGAACTTCGAGCGAGCAGGTGATTCTATTCATGGGCGCAGCTCGACTCTCTTGAGCCAGGCGGCTCCGGCGGACAGGGCCGAGGTTCTTTCCTCCTTTGCCCGATCATTTCTGGTTGGGCAATTGCGCCCTGCCGGGACTTCCTGCGCCTCCTGGGTCTCATGGCGGCCTGCACCAGGCGTGTTCACGTTGGGCCGCTGGAACATGCGTCCCCTTCAGTGGGGACTGGCCAGCCAGTGGTCCTGGCAGCTGCGATCCCTTGGACCAGCTTGTGTCGGTGACACAGGGGATGTGGGCGCTCTCCAGTGGTGGACCGTTCCAGATCATTTGCAGGAGGGCATCCCGTTCGTCGCTCGAGCCGACGGTCTCTCTGTCGACCGATGCCTCTCGGATGGGTTGGGGTGTCCATCTGGGGAACACGGGCTCATGGCCTCTGGTCCCAGCAGGAGTCCCGATGCCACATCAACCTGCTGGAGCTCGAGGCGGTCCGCCTAGCTCTCACCGCCTTTGCTCCGTTCCTCCGGGGTCAAGTGGTCCGAGTCAGGCGGACAATACCACGACTATGTACTATCTAAACCGCCAGGGGCGGGACGCGCTCCATGCTTCTATGCAAAGCTCTCCGCATTTGGTCACTCGTCGCAGCCTGGAGGCGGATCTCCTAGCCATTCACGTGGCAGGAGGCCTCCAACACCCTGGCCGTGCCTGGGCGGATAGGGGCTGCATCCCACAGTGGTCTCTCCTGCGGAGGTAGTACAGCATCTGTTCTCCCTTTGGGGCACACCTCAGGTGGACCTGTTTGCCTCCAGGGAGAGCCAAGCTGAGTCTGTTCCATGCCGCCCCCTCAGCAGGGCTGCGCTGAGGATGCCTTCTCGAGGCAATGGACCCGGGCCTCTTTCGCCTTTCCCCCATTTCCCTTGATCACAAGGTGCTTCTCAAGCGAGGAGGACAAGGCGCAGGTATTCTGATAGCTCCAGACTGGCCTCGCCAGTTCTGGTACCAGATCTCCTCAGTCTCAGCTCCAGGACTCCGGCAGCTTCCAGCTCGCCGGACCTGCTCTCAGTCAATCAGGGAAGGTGTTCCATCCGGACCTTCAATCCCTGCACCTGGCGGCCTGGTTCCTGAGCGGCTAGAGTTCCAGGCCTTGGGTCTTTCCGGCGAGGTCCTCAATGTAGTTAGGCGTCCCGTAAGAGTCGACCAGAAAATGCTATGCCTTCAAATGGAAAAGGTTTTCCATTTGGTGTCAAAACAAGGGCTTGGACCCTTCCTCCTGTTCCTTGGCAAGCATCTTGGACTATTTATGGTCCCTTTCTAGTCAAGGGCTTAGGTCGACGACCCTAAGGGTGCACCTGGCAGCCATCTCTGCTTGCAGGCGCGGGCGGGAAGCAGTCAGTGGCGCAGGAGAAGGTGGTCTGGCGCTTTTCAAGGCCTTGATCACATTTCCCTCCAGTCAGGGAACCCCACCTCCGTGGGATCTACTGCTGGTACTGGCAAAGCTCATGGGCAAGCCATTCGAACCTATGCACAGGTGTGCTCTCTCTCACCTGTCGTGGAAGACCGCCTTCTTGGTGGCTATCACGTCAGCCAGAAGGATGGGAGAGCTCCAGGCGCTTTCAATCGAGTCTCCTTAGCTGGTCTTCCACAGGGACAAGGTTGTCCCTGCTTCACCGAAATTCCTTCCGAAGGTGGTGTCGGAGTTTCACCTCAACCAGGTGTTGACTCTGCGGTGTTCTACCCCAATCACACCTCGGAGGCGAATATAGGCTCCATACTCTGGACCCTAGAAGAGCTCGCTTATTATAAGGAGCTGCAGGCTGAATCGAGGAGAGGTTAGCCAGCTGTTTGTCACCTACGCTAACGCATCTGGCAGACCTGCAGCCAAGCGGACGATAAGCAGGTGGGTAACCTCCTGCATAGATCTCTGCTATAGTTGGCGGGCATGGAGCCTCCCAGAGGATAAGAGCTCATTCTACCACCATACTGCTGCAGCGGTGGCTGCTTCCAGGGGCGTCCCTATCCAGGAAATCTGCAGGGCTGCTACCTGGAAGTCAGCAAACACCTTCATTACCCATTACCACATCGACCTTGAGTCACGCCGGGATGCTGGTTTTGGGGCCTCGGTTCTCAGTCTCTCTTTCCCAAGTAAGTATTGGGGTGTGCGTCTTGCCTCCCTCCTCCCGGAGAACTGCTAGGAGTCTGCCAATGAGTGTGGATGAACAACATATCCATGTCCTAAATACAGGTTACTCACCTGTAACAGGAGTTCTAGGAATGGTATATGTTGTTCATCCACCGACCCACCGACCTCCCGGCTCGACGCACAACCTGAGCTTCCAGCGGGCCAGATCTGGCGTCATGGGGCGGAGCCGAGAGTTATACCACCCGGGTGGGTGGGAGGAGCAAGCTTGAAGACCTTCCGGCAAGATTTAAAGCGGCAAGGATACCTGCCAATGAGTGTGGATGAACAACATATACCATTCCTAGAACTCCTGTTACAGGTGAGTAACCTGTATTTCTGGTAGCCATCACCTCTGCCAGGCGCATAAGTGAGCTACAAGCCTTGTCAGTGGAGCCTGATTTTATCTCCTTTCATAGAGATAAGGTAGTCCTCAGGACTAACAGGAAGTTTTTGCCTAAGGTGGTTTCAGACTTTCAACAATCAATCCATGTCTCTTCCTGTGTGTCACTGACCATTCCTCCTCTGGTGAGAGGAGATTGCAAAGTTTAGATGTCAAAAGAGCCCTTAATTACTATACAGAACGTACCAAGGGTCCTAGGTTCGAATCCCTCCAATTGTTCCTCACTTATGGTGAGGTTGGTAAAGAGAAACCTGCCACTAAAGATCCATTGCCAGGTGGATTGTCTCTTGTATCAATTCTGTTACGAAAAACTGGGTAAGGTTCCTCCCTCAGGCCTGAGGGCTCACTCTACCAGAGGTACAGCTGCATCTCTGGCTGCTGCAGGGACATTCTATCCTAGAGATATGTCAAGCAGCTACCTGGAAAACAGTTCACACTTTTACTAAGCATTACTCCTTGGATATCCAGGCTAGGAATGATGCTCGATTTGGCTACAGCTGTGCTTCAGAGCCTATTCCCCAAGTAGGTTCTGTCCCTCCACCATGGAGGTACTGCTGTGTGGTCTGCATATGTCATAATATAGCAAGACTTCATGTTGTTTGAAGAAAAAATTACTCACCTTAGTAATGTTGTTTCTTCTAATGGAGTCTTGCTATATTATGACCTGCTCCTCTCAGAACCTCTTTTTGGGAGGTGGGTGGGCAATGCAATGTTGGCACTTCTTTAATGCCCATCTTATTTCACCCTCCTTGGGTGCTTAGGTGTTATGCTTAAGTTTCTTCTTGAACCCCCCGACTTGAGTCTTTGTTTTGGGATCAAGATCAAAAAGGTGTTTTTGTAGTTAGTAGCCAATGGCTAGTGTAGGTTTACGGCTTCCACACAGAACCTTAGTGAGTTTTTGCTTGTAAAGATCTGACAGTTTAAGTTTGAGCTTCAACAGACAGAGTGTTCAACCGAGCTCGCGCTCAAGATTCCATGCTCTGCATGGAAGTTGACTCTTTCACCTCCGGAGCAGTTCTAACCTGGGGTTATACTGCATATGTCATAATGTAGCAAGACTCCATTAGAAGAAACAACATTACTAAGGTGAGTAATTTTTTCTTATTACCCACTACCACATCGACCTCGAGTCATGCCGGGATGCTGGTTTTGGTTCCTCGGTTCTCCAGTCTCTCTTTCCCAAGTAAGTATCAGGGGTGTGCGCCTTGCCTTCCTCCTCCCGGAGAACTGCTAGGAGTCTGCCAGACAGTGTGGATGAACATATCCATGTCCCTAGAAATACAGGTTATAGGGATATGGATATGTTGTTCATCCACACTTATCGGCAGGTATCCTTGCCGCTTTAAATCTTGCCGGAAGGTCTTCAAGCTGGCTCCTTCCAACCACTCGGGTGGTAAAACTCTCAGCTCCGCCCCATGACGCCAGATCTTCCTTACCGCTTGGAAGCTCAGGTTCCCTCCTTAACGCTCTGCGTATAAGACTGGTTCCTATTTCTTCGGTTTACCCGAAATTAGTTTTAAGGTTTTCAAGACTTCGGTCACTTTTTTCCCTCGCGGCTGCGATGGACAAATCAACTCCCGGTTTCCGGAGGTGCCCATGCGGGCAGAAGATGTCTCGGACGGATCCGCACTCCACGTGCGTCTACTGCTTGGGCCCTGGGCACGACCCGCAGGCTTGCGACCTGTCCTCTTCTTTTTCGGCCTACGTCCTGGAAGACCGTGCTGCCCGTCTACAACTTGGGCGGCCCGAAAAAACGTTATCCTCCGGTAAAGTCGAAGAAGGCCCGGTTGGCGGTTTCCGCGGCGACCGGCTCGGCGGAACAGCTTGAGCAGATGATGGCCCTCGAGGAGGAGGTGGCGCAGGCCGCATCTTCGTCTTCCTCAGCCGCGGCATTTATCCTGCTGTCCCTGGGATCCTCCTATTCAGCTTCTTTTAAGGAGCTCTGTCTCTCCCTCTCCACTAAGGGAGAGGGACCAACATCTTCAGGACCTTCATTTCGGTCCAAGAAGAAGGACCACAAAGGTAAGTTCCTCCGTCGATGCTCTTGGGAGCGGGAGAGGTCCCTCTCTCCGAGTAGTCGACCATAGACTTGGGTCGATCCTTCGGCTTTGGCCACTGGCTTCACGGTGTCCCTTTCAGGTCAGTTGACCAAGACTCCCGTCGACGCAGTCGAGATTTTTCTCGACCCATTGGACGGGTTGTCGACTGGTGAAGCCGGAAACCCTCACTCCCTGGTTCCCCTGGCAGTGGTTGAGGTGTCCGTGGACTTGCCCGTGCCTCCAGTTCCGGAGTCCACGGTTGAGCCCTCTGAGCCGAGGGGAGAGTGGGTTTCCCCCGCCCTACCTCCATACCCTCCTCAGAAAAGCCAAGGTTCTAGGGACATGGATATGTTGTTCATCCACACTCATTGGCAGGTATCCTTGCCGCTTTAAATCTTGCCGGAAGGTCTTCAAGCTTGCTCCTCCCACCCACCCGGGTGGTATAACTCTCGGCTCCGCCCCATGACGCCAGATCTTCCTTACCGCTTGGAAGCTCAGGTTCCCTCCTTAACGCTCTGCGTTTGTGACTAGTTCCTATTTCTCCGTTTGCGGATTTAAAAATAAATTTTGCAAAAGACTTTCATCTTCTATCCCTCGCTGCGATGGACCGTCGACTCCAGTTCGGAGATGCCCATGCGGGCAGAAGAAGATGTCGGGGCGGATCCACACTCCCCGTGTGTCTACTGCTTAGGCCTTGAGCACGACCCGCGGGCTTGCGACCTGTGTCATCTTTCTCGGCCCTCGTCCTCGAAGACCGTGCTGCCCGATTGCAACTGGGCCGTCCCGAGGAGCGTTTCCCTCCGGTGAAGTCCAAGGAGGCCCGGTTGGCGGTGTCCGCGGCGGCGGGCTCGGCGGATCAGCTCGAGCGGATGGTCGCCCTCGAAGAGGAGGCGGCGCGGGCCGTATCTTCCTCGGCCGCGGCATTTATCCCGCTCTCTCTGGGTTCTTCCTACACGGCTTCTTTTAAGGAGCTTTGTCTGTCCCTCTCCACTAAAGGAGAAGGGCCTGCGTCTGCTGGACCTTATTCTCGGTCCAAAAAGAGGGACAGGGGTAAGTCCCTCCGTCGACGCTCTTGGGAGCGGGAAAGGTCCCTCTCCCCGGGCCGTCGACCGTCGGCTTCGGTCGACCGCTCGGCTTCGGCCACTGGCCTCACGGTGTCCCCGTCAGGTCAGTTGACCGAGACTCCCACCGATGAAGTCGAGATTTTTCTCGACCCATTGGACGGGCTGTCGCCTTTAGCAGCCGAGATTCCCCTCTCCCAGGTTCCCCCGGGAGGAGTTGAGGATCCCGTGGGCTCGCCTGTGCCTCGGTTCCGGAGCCCTCGGATGGACCATCCGAGCGAAGGGAGCTGCGGTTCCGGCCGACACCTCCCGCACCGACCTCGAAATTCCGGGACTCTCGGTCACCGGACCTCTTAGCGGTCCAGCCGATCACCGTCATAGGCGGTCTCGGTCTCGGCTTGCAGCGGTGGCGGCTGTCGCCGCTCGCCTCGTCCTCCTCCTCGGATGAGGAGGCTTGGCGTAAATTCGTCCGCCAGTGCGAGGACCTTGTATTTGCAACAGCTCCTCCTGGCGGGAATAAGGCCGGCCCGTCGCCTTCCCGGCCATTAAGTAACTGTCACGGGCAGCCGACACAACCCCTCGACTTATCCGAGGGCCTATACCCAGGCCGGTTGTTCGGCCAAAACCAGCTGCTCCACCGATTCCGGTGGAACCTCCGCCTCCACAGCCACCAATTGGGGCTCCGACCAAGGATTCTCGGTCGGCTAAGGGTCTACCCCACCGGCTGTCAGTTACCCTCACTCCCGACCGACCTCGGCAGGTGAAGGGTGGCTCAGCCAGAGGCAGCTCTTCGAGGGACTCTTCCGAGTCGAAGATGATTCCTCCTTTTTCTCCAGCGACTGGACTTGGAGTCTTCAGGAGGTCAGTCAATGGACGATAGCCGTCGTCCTTCCTAGGACTGCTTCGGCTCATCTCGGAGTCTACGGGATGGAGCTCGAAACCCGTTCCAAGCGGGCCAGGTATCCCCTCACGGAGATTCTGGACCGGGGATTCTCCGGCGGAGGCCTTTCCGGTGGCGAGGCCATAGTGGGTCGGCACTGGAGCTTTGGCAGCGCCCTGCTTCCTGCCCTGCGCCTTCGGCCAGGATGGCCAGAAATGTATCGCGGTCCCCGGTTCCTTGTCCGGTTTTGAACACCCCTCTGCTGAGGGGTTGGTTACCGACAGCGTTTTCGGCGCCCGGCTGCGCCAGGGATATGGACAAACCTCTGACGAGGAGTCCAAGAGGTGGACTATGTCGGGGCGAAAAGTCTACGCTTCGTCCTCTCTCGCGCCGTCAGGCCAGTTCGGCCGTCCTCATGGCACATTTTCTCATGCCCTGTTGGGCTCCTGGATGGGGTCATCCTCATCTTCCGCCCGATCTGCAGACTACGGTTAAGCGAGTGCGGGACCAGAGCCAGAGCAGTGGCCAAACAGCAGCTCCAGACTGCTTTGGATATAGGGGACTCATGTGCCAGATCGGTGGCGGCCGCAGTGGCTATCGTCGGCCAGGCTTGGCTGAGGATATCCACCTTTAGCTGGATACCAGCACAAGTTGGCGGATGTTCCCTTTTGAGGATTGACCTCTTCGGCCCTGGGGTGGAAGGTCACCTGCAGAGGATCGAAAGTCCAATGCCACCTTGGACTCGGTCTCTTCCGCTCAGAAGGACAAAGGCCGCAAAGCCACAGCCTAGCCCTTTACGTCCTTCTGTGCCCCGGTCGCCCTCGACCCAGCAACGTCAGGGCCAGCAGGCTCGGCCTTGGCATCCCAAACCCAGCCGCCGGCTTCCTCTAACAGGAGGCAGGAGGAAGGGCCCAGGAGGTCCCTCGGCCGGTCCCTCCTCCAAGCCTGCCCAGTGACGAGCTGAGGGGTGTGCCCCCATTCCCGTCCACCTTACCCCTGGGTCCCCGTGAGGCAGCTCCAGCACTTCCGTTCCGCCTGGTCGCTGTTACCACGGACAGGTGGGTCTTGGAGGTGGTGGGAAGAGCCTACCTCTGGAATTCGAGCAGGCACCACCCTTCAGAGCCGTCGCCCCTCGAGGGCATGAGATCCCCAGCCTCACTGGCGGCTCGTCAAGCCGACACAGCTCTCCTCCTCCAGAAGGAGGTGGTAAGAAGGTGGTGGACCCTCCTTCAGACCCAGGGTTTGTGTCCAGGTACTTCCTGGTTCCGAAGCAGACGGGGGCTGGCCCCCATTCTCAAACCTACGACCTAAACAGTTCCTAAGGTCTCGAACCTTCAGGATGGTCACTCTGGCTCAGATAATACCATCCTTGGAGCGGGGCGTGTGGTTCTGCTCTCTGGACTTGCAGGGCCGTTTTCACGTCCCTATCCGTCCGTCTCACCAGAGATTCCTTACGCTTCCGGCGGAAGGATCCCTCTTGAGTTCCAAGCCATGCCCTTGGCTTGTCTCCAGCTCCCAGGGTCTTCACCAAATGCATGGCGTGGTGAGCAAGCATTCCTCTTGCGGCGCCGAGGTCGGGTGTACCCTTACCTGGGCGACTGGCTGATAGCAGCTCCCTCCAGGAAGGAGGCGGAGTGGTCAGAGATCTGGCCCTCAGGTCTGCTCTCAACTGGGCCTCCTTATCAGCATGAGGCCAGAGTCGGGAACTCGAGCGAAGCAGGTGATTCTATTCATCGGGGTGCCTTCGACTCTCTTGAGCCAGAGCCGCGGCTCCGGCGGACAGGGCCGAGGTTCTTTCCTCCTTTGCCCGATCATTTCTGGTTGAGCAATTGCCTGCCGGGACTTCCTCGCCTCCTGGGTCTCATGGCGGCCTACCAAGCGTGTTCCTTTGGGCCCGCTGGAACATCGTCCCCTTCAGTGGGACTGGCCAGCCAGTGGTCCTGGCCTCACGATCCCTTGGACCAGCTTGTGCCGGTGACACAGGGGATGTGGAGCAGCTCTCCAGTGGTGGACCGTTCCAGATCATTTGCAGGAGGGCATCCCGTTCGTCCGCCCGAGCCGGCGGTCTCTCTGTCGACCGATGCCTCTCTGATGGGTTGGGTGCCCATCTGGGGAACACGGGCTCATGGCCTCTGGTCCCCGGGAGTCCGATGCCATCAACCTGCTGGAGCTCCGGCGGTCCGCCTAGCTCTCACCGCCTTTGCTCCGTTCCTCCGGTCAGTGGTCCGAGTCCCGACGGACAATACCGCGACCATGTACTATCTAAACCGCCAGGGCGGGGCCGCTCCATGCTTCTATGCAAAGCTCTCTGCATTTGGTCACCGTGCTGCGCAGCCTGGGAGGATCTCCTAGCCATTCACGTGGCAGGGCCTCCAACACCCTGGCCGATGCCCTGAGGCGGATAGGGGCTGCATCCCACAGTGGTCTCTCCTGCGGAGGTAGTACAGCATCTGTTCTCCTTTGGGGCACACCTCAGGTGGACCTGTTTGCCTCCAGGAGAGGCAGCAGCTGAAGTCTGTTCCATGCCGCCCCCTCAGCAGGGCTCGCTGCAGGGGGATGCCTTCTCGAGGCAATGGACCCCGGGCCTCTTTTACGCCTTTCCCCCATTTCCCTTGATCCACAAGGTGCTTCTCAAGGCGAGGAGGGACAAGGCGCAGGTGATTCTGATAGCCCCAGACTGGCCTCGCCAGTTCTGGTACCCAGATCTCCTCAGTCTCAGCTCCAGGACTCCTGGCAGCTTCCAGCTCGCCCGGACCTGCTCTCAATCAATCAGGGAAGGTGTTCCATCCGGACCTTCAATCCCTGCACCCTGACGCCTGGTTCCTGGCGGCTAGAGTTCCAGGCCTTGGGTCTTTCCGGCGAGGTCCTCCAATGTAGTTAGGCGTCCGTAAGAGTCGACCAGAAAATGCTATGCCTTCAAATGGAAAAGGTTTTCCATTTGGTGTCAGAACAAGGCCGGACCCTTCCTCCTGTTCCTTGCAAGCATCTTGGACTATTTATGGTCCCTTTCTAGTCAAGGGCTTGGGTCGGCGACCCTAAGGGTGCACCTGGCAGCCATCTCTGCTTACGAGCGCGGGCCGAGGCAAGATCGATGGCGCAGGAGGAAAGTGGTCTGGCGCTTTTCAAGGCCATTGATCATTTCCCTCCAGTCACGGGAACCCCCACCTCAGTGGGATCTTCTGCTAGTACTGGCAAAGCTCATGGGCAAGCCATTGAACCTATGCACAGGTGTGCTCTCTCACCTGTCGTGGAGCCGCCTTCTTGGTGGCTATCACGTCAACCAGAAGGATGGGAGAGCTCAGGCGCTTTCCATCGAGTCTCCTTACCTGGTCTTCCACAGGGACAAGGTTGTCCTCGCCCCCACCGAAATTCCTTCCGAAGGTGGTGTCGGAGTTTCACCTTAACCAGGTGTTGACTCTGCGGTGTTCTACCCAATCACCTCCCGGAGGCGAATATAGGCTCCATACTCTGGACCCTAGAAGGCTCGCTTATTATAAGGCCTGCGGCTGAAGAGTCGAGAGAGGTTAGCCAGCTGTTTGTCACCTACGGCTGAAGCCGCATCTGGCAGACCTGCAGCCAAGCGGACCGATAAGCAGGTGGGTAACCTCATAGATCTCTGCTATAAGTTGGCGGGCATGGAGCCTCCCAGAGGATAAGAGCTCATTCTACCCGCCATACTGCTGCAGCAGTGGCTGCTTCCGGGGCGTCCCTATCCAGAAATCTGCAGGGCTGCTACCTGGAAGTCAGCAAACACCTTCATTACCCACTACCACATCGACCTTGAGTCACCCGGGATGCTGGTTTTGGGGCCTCGGTTCTCAAGTCTCTCTTTCCCAAGTAAGAAAGTGGAGGTGTCGTCTTGCCTCCCTCCTCCCGGAGAACTGCTAGGAGTCTCCAATGAGTGTGGATGAACAACATATCCATGTCCCTAGAAATACAGGTTACTCACCTGTAACAGGAGTTCTAGGAATGGTATATGTTGTTCATCCACATTTCTCATTCTCCCGGCCGACGCACAACCTGAGCTTCCAGCGGGCAGATCTGGCGTCATGGGCGGGCGAGGTTATACCACCGGGTGGGTGGGAGGAGCAACTTGAAGACCTTCGGCAAAGATTTAAGCGGCAGGATACCTGCCAATGAATGTGGATGAACAACATATACCATTCTAGAACTCCTGTTACAGGTGAGTAACCTGTATTTGTGATCTCATGACTTCTTCTGGTCCAGCCCGATCCGCACAGGCGGTCTCTACACCGTGTGGCAGCGGCGCTGCTGCGTCCTCAGGCGAGAGGCTTCCGGCGCGAAGATTGCGTCAATGTCCGAGGACCTCATGTGACAACAGCTTCTTCTGTCCGGGAGCAAGCCGACATCGTCGCCTTCCCCGGCTATCAAGTGGCTGTCACCGGAGCGGCCGAAGCAACCCTTAGCCTTAGCCTGTTGCTTAGCCGAAACCGGCTGCCCAACCGATTCTGGTGGAACCTCCACCTCCACAGCCTTTGTTCGGGGCTCCGACCAAGAATTCTCGGTCGGCCCAAGGTCTGCCCCATAGACTGTCTGTCACCCTCACTCCCGATTGCCCTCGGCAGGTGGAGGTTGGCTCAGGCCCAAGGCAGCTCTTTGCGGACTCCTCTGAGTCCGACGACTATTCCTCCCTATTCTCCAGGCGGGTCGACTTGGGTCCTCAGGGTCAGTCATTGGACGATAGCCCTTCGATCCTTCATGGGTTTGCTCCAGGCTCATCTCGAGTCACGGGATGCAGCTCAAGCCCGTATCCAAGCGGACAAATGTCCCTCACGGAGATTTTTGGACCGAGGGATTCTCCTACGGAGGCCTTTCTGGTGGCCGAGGCCATTGCAAGCCCGGCCTTGGAGCTCTGGCAGCGTCCTGCTTCCTGCCCTGCACCTTCGGCCAGGAAGGCAAGGAAGTATGCAGTCCCTACCGGTTCCCTGTCCGGTTTCTCGGAACACCCCTCAGCCGAGGGGTTGGTTACCGACAGCATCTTCCGGCGTGCCAGAAACACCAGGGACGTAGACAAACCTTCAGACAAGGTGTCCAAGAAGTTGGAGTACACTGGGCGAAAAGTCTACGCTGCGTCCTCCCTTGGCCTTCGTCAGGCCAGCTCGGCCGTGCTGATGGCACATTTCTCTCACGCCCTGTTGGTCTCCCTGGACGAGGTAGTCCCTCTTCTCCCGGCTGACCTGCAGACCACGTTTAAGCAGGTGTGGGACCAGGGCAGGGCAGTGGCCAAGCAGCAACTTCAGACTGCTTTGGACATCGGTGACTCATGCGCCAGGTCAGTAGCGGCCGCAGTGGCTATGCACCGTCTGGCATGGCTGAGGATATCCACCTTCACAGCGGATACCCAACACAAATTGGCGGATGTCCCCTTCCTGGGGACCGACCTCTTTGGCCCTGGAGTGGAAAGTCACCTCCAGAGGATCGAAAAGTCCAATGCCACTCTGGACTCTGTCTCATCCGCCCAGAGGGACAAGGGCCGCAGACCGCAACCCCAGCCCTTTCGTCCATCTGCGCCCGCGGCACGTCCGGCCCAGCAGCATCAGGGCCAGCAGGCTCTCGCTTGGCATCCCAAACCCAAGCCCGCGGCTTCCTCTTCCAGGAAGCAGGGAGGTAAAGGCTCAGGAGGTCCCTCGGCGGGTCCCTCCTCCAAGCCTGCCCAGTGACGGGTTGAGGGGTGTGCCCCAACCCTCGTCACCCACCCAAGGGTTCCCCCGTGGGAGAGCGGCTCCCTTCCTTCCTTTCCGGCTGGTCTGGTGTAACCACAGACCCGATGGGTGTTGGAGAGTGGTGGAAAGGCCTGCCTCTGGGAGTTGAGCAGGCCCCCACCCTTCCTGACGTGGCCCGGTGCCGGGGATTATGGCCACAAGCTGTCTGCTCCAGCTGAGCAGACATCACTCTGCTCGAGAAAGAGTGATCAGGAGAGGCTGGACCCTCCCTGGACCCGGGGGTTTGTGTCCAGGTACTTCCTGGTCCCAAAGCGGACAGGAGGGCTGGCGCCCATTCTCTGCCTGCGACCTAAACAAGTTCCTAAGGTCTCGGACCTTCAGGTTGGTCACTCTGGCTCAGGACACCATCCTTGGAGACAGCGTGTGATTCTGCTCTCTGGACCTACAGGGCCGTTTTCACGTCCCTATCCGTCCGTCTCACCAGAGATTCCTTCGCTTTCGAGCAGAAGGATCCCTTTTCGAGTTCCGAGCCATGCTCTTCGGCCTGTCTCTTGCACCCAGGGTCTTCACCAAGTGCATGGCAGTGGTGACAGCATTCCTGCGGCGCCGAGGGGTTCGGGTGTACCCTTACCTGGATGATTGGATGATAGCAGCCCCGAGATCTTGCCCTCCAGGTTTGCTCTCAGGTCGGCCTCCTCATCAGTGAGGCCAAGTCGGAATTCGAACCGAAGCAGGTGATTCTCTTCATCGGGGCAGAGCTCGACTCTCTTCGAGCCAGAGCACGGCTCGCGGCAGACAGGGCCGAGGTTCTTTCCTCCTTTGCCCGATCATTTCTGGTTGGGCTATCGCGCCCTGCCCGGGACTTCCTGCACCTCCTGGGTCTCATGGCGGCCTGCACCAGCGTGATCCGTTGGGCCCGCTGGAACATGCGCCCCCTTCAGTGGGGCTGGCCCGCCAGTGGTCTCAACGCTGCGATCCAGTGGACCAGCTAGTGACGGTGACCCAGGGGATGTGGAACGCTCTCCAGTGGTGGATCGTTCCAGCTCATCTGCAGGAGGGCATCCTGTGTGTCCGCCCCGAGCCGATGGTCTCTATCGACCGACTCCTCTCTGATGGGTTGGGGTGCCCATCTGGGGGAGCACAGAGTGCACGGCCTCTGGTCCCCACGGGAGTCCTGATGCCATATCAACCTGCTGGAGCTCCAAGCGGTACGCCTAGCTCTCACCGCATTCGCTCCGTTTCTACGGGGTCAAGTGGTTCAGGTCAGACGGACAATACCCACGACCATGTGACTACCTAAACCCGCCAGGCCGGGACGCACTCCATGCCTCTGTGCAATGAAGCTCTCCGCATTTGGTCACTCGTGCGCAGCCTGGAGGCGGATCTCCTAGCCATTCATGTGGCAGGAGCCTCCAACACCCTGGCCGATGCCCTAAGCCGGATTGGGGCTGTGTCCCACGAGTGGTCTCTCCTGCCGGAGATAGTACAAGATCTGTTCTCCCATTGGGGCACACAGGTGGATCTGTTTGCCTCCAGGGAGAGCGTGAAGCTGAGGCTGTTCCATGCCCGCCCCCCTCAGCAGGGCTCGCTGCAGGGGGATACCTTCTCGAGACCATGGACCCCAGGCCTCTTCTACGCCTTTCCCCCATTTCCCTTGATCCACAAGGTGCTTCTCAAAGCGCGGAGGGACAAGGCGCAGGTGGTTCTGGTAGCCCCAGACTGGCCCCGCCAATGCTGGTATCCAGAACGCCTCAGCTCCAGGCTCCCGAGGCAGCTTCCAGCTCGCCCGGACCTGCTTTCAGTCAATCAGGGGAAGGTATTCCATCCGGACCTTCAATCCCTGCACCTGACGGCCTGGTTGCTGAGCGGCTAGAGTTCCAGGCCTTGGGTCTTTCCAACGAGGTCCTCAATGTAGTTGAGGAGTCGACCAGGAAATGCTGTGCCTTCAAATGGAAAAGGTTTTCCATTTGATGTCAGGGCAAGGGCCTGGACCCTTCCTCCTGTTCCTTGGCAAGCATCTTGGACTATTTATGGTCCCTTTCTCAGCAAGGGCTTAGGTCGACGACCCTTGGTGCACCTGGCAGCCATCTCTGCCACTGGCTGGCCGGAAAGCAGTCGGCACAGGAGAAGGTGGTCTGGCACTGTTTCAAAGACCTTGATCACATTTCCCCTCTAGTGCGGGAACCTCCACCTCCGTTGGGTCTACTGCTGGTACTGGCGAAGCTCATGGGCAAACCATTCGAACCAATGCACAGGTGTGATCTCTCTCACCTGTCGTGGAAGACCGCCTTCTTGGTGGCTATTACGTCAGCCAGAAGGATGGGAGAGCTCCAGGCACTTTCCATAGAGTCTCCTTACCTGGTCTTCCACAGGGACAAGGTTGTCCTGCGCCCCCACCCGAAATTCCTTCCGAAGGTGGTGTCGGAGTTTCACCTTAACCAGGTGTTGACTCTGCTGGTGTTCTACCCCAATCACACCTCGGAGGCCGAATATAGGCTCCACACTTTGGACTCTAGACAAGCGCGCTTATTATAAGGAGGACTGGCTGAGTTCGGGAGAGGTTCGCCAGCTGTTCGTCACCTACGCTGAAGCCGCACCTGGCAGACCTGCAGCCAAGTGGACTATAAGCAGGTGGGTCACCTCCTGCATAGATCTCTGCTATAGGTTGGCGGGAATGGAGCCTCCCAGAGGGATAAGAGCTCATTCTACCCGCCATACTGCTGCATCGGTGGCTGCTTCCAGGGATGTCCCTATCCTGGAAATCTGCAGGGCTGCTTCCTGGAAGTCTGCACACACCTTCATCATCCACTACCACATCGACCTTGAGTCACGCCGGGATGCTAGTTTTGGGGCCTCGGTTTTCCAGTCTCTTTTCCCTAAGTAGGGGATGTGCATCTTCCCTCCCTGCTCCCGGAGAACTGCTAGGAGTCTGCCAATAAGTGTGGATGAACAACATATCCATGTCCCTAGAAATACAGGTTACTCACCTGTAACAGGAGTTCTTGGAATGGTATATGTTGTTCATCCACACGTCCCACCCAGCCTCCCCGGCTTCGACGCACAACCTGAGCTTCCAGCAGGCCAGATCTGGCGTCATGGGGCGGAGCCGAGTATTGCCACCCGGGTGGGTGGGAGGAGCCAGCTTGAAGACCTTTCGGCAAGAATTAAAGTGGCAAGGATACCTGCCAGACAGTGTGGATGAACAACATATACCATTCCTAGAACTCCTGTTAAAGGTGAGTAACCTGTATTTTCTTCCTAAGGTGGTGTCGGAAGCCACACTGAATCAATCAGTAGAGCTTCCGGTGTATTATCCGTCCCCCTCTAACAGAGGTGAGGCACTCCTTCATACGATGGACATCCATCGGATTTTCCTGTGTTACACCCACCGGACCAAAGAGTTCCGCTCTTGCGACCAGTTGTTTGTCTTCTTTGCCCCGAGATCGAAGGGCAAGCCGGTTACTAAGCAAGGCCTGTCTAAGTGGTTAGGCAACTGCATTAGATTCTGTTACCAGAAGTACGAGAAGTCTCTGCCAGGTTCTATCGGAGGTCATTCTATTAGGGGCATGGCTGCCTCCACAGCCTTCTTATGGAACGTTTCTGCGGCCGACATTTGTGCAGCTGCTACTTGAAGTTCTGTCCATACCTTTACCAAACATTACAGTCTGGACATTACTTCTAGGCGGAGGGCTGGTTTTGGCCCAGCCATCCTACAGGGCCTTCTGTCCTAGACTGGTTTCATTCTGGATCTCATTTTTTTCTGTTGGAGTTATTTTCCTCCTCCCTAGTTTCTCCTGGTCTCTCCTTGGAGGGACTGCTTGGGACTCTGCCCTATATATGGTGACCTACTGAAGGAACCCTCTTGAAGTAAGATAGTACAGTTATGTAGGAACTTAACGTAACAGTAGAGCTTCAAGAGAGATTCCTTCAGTAGGTCATATTTTTCCCTCCCTCCCCTCATTTTATGTTTTACAGAGACTCCAAATTCTGTTTGCTCCTGTTGTCGGGCCTCTTCCAGACTCCGGCCGGAGAACTGGAGGGCGGGCGTGGGGACCACCCACTATATAAAGTCACGCTGACGTCGGTCACGTGACGGGTGGGCGGTCCCCCGTCAGGTATTGCTAGAAAAGTCTGTCGTGCGGCCAGACACCAGGTGGCGCCAGTCCTATATGTGATGTCCTACTGAAGGAACCTCTCTTGAAGATCTACTGTTACGGTGAGTTCCTATGTAACTGTACTTTCTCCCTTTTGGGGGTGTAAGAATCTCCTCGGTTCCCCATCCTTCTTGGAGCCAGGTCACCAGCGGGTGAACTGAGGTGGTGTTGGGGAACTGCCCCTTTATACCATGGGTGACAGGGGGCCGTGCCGATGTCGGGGCGGTCCCCCAACGATGGACTGCTAGCTAGAATTTTTCTGTGGGGTCCTAGTGCCTGGCGACATAGTCCTAATGGTAATAGCCTGCTGCAAGAGCGCTTCTCGAAGATCTACTGTTATGGTGAGTTCTTGCGTGACTGTACTTCATGGGATATAACTAACAGGCTTTGCCTTCTCTGCTGTCCTCCTAGAGTCCCACCCTAGAGTATTACTCTGGTTACAGGGGTATGCAACTCCACCCGCTGGTGAAACGACTGAATTTTATGATCTCGTACCAGATGGATGAAAAGCTGAAGGCAGTTAGAAGCAAATACTCTCATAAGTAAGTTTTCCCTTTATTGTGATTTTTGCTGTGGGTGGGGGCAGTAAGGGTAGGAAGACTGTTCTGTACTTCATTACAGGCAGTAGGTCCGTGTAAAGGTAGCATGAGGTAGCATCTGCGCTAGGGTGCCACCTTTGGTTCAGTCCAAAACTGAGTTAATGGGTCCTGCACCTTTCTTGCTAAACCCCTTCTCTAGTCTACATCTCATGCCTGGCCAAATAAAATAACATTCAGGGTTTTTAATAGTTGGTGTAGCATAGGAAAACAGGATAATGTTAACCAGTTTCACAAATGCTTAGCAGTAGAATGTTAACTATTTTTTGAGTGAATCTATGACGCAGTACACAACATTAATAAAAATATAATTTCTTAAAATTTTGCTAATCGATGTATGCGAAGTGCTACAAAAGAACCCCCGGGGCAAATGCCCTGAGGCATGGGTTATCCCGGAGGATATTGGCCTTGCAGCCAAATTTTAAAGAAAAACAAATTGCATATACCCCAATAATGCAAAACATCATGGGAAACGTATGCAGATCCCCATAAGAGAATTTGAACTGGCTCAATTTGTGCCAAGTGCTATGCATTATCAAAACTAATTAGCACTTTCACGCGTCAAATTGTTAATCATTTTTTTTAGCTAGTTGAAAACCCTGACATGAGCTGTGGCAAACTGTAGAAGTTAACCGCAGTGGACTGATAGTTGACCTCTAATGGAGTGTGTGTGTGTGTGTGTGTGTGTGTGTGTGTGTATATATATATATATTTTTTTTTTTTGTTAAACTTTTTTTTCCCCTCCTTGGCCACCTGAGCTGCTTCCCCGATCGGGGTGATCCGGTTGCCGACCACAGACACCCAGACTCCTACGGCTTGCCCCCCGTAGCGGGGTCACAGGGCGCCCCCAACTCCCCGCGGAGCACAGATTCAGACTGTTGTCGCGGTGAAACTGCTTGACGCCATTTTTCCTGGTTTTCCTATCCCTTTGGTGCATGCTCACAGTGCCGCCAGTCTCCAGATCCCCCCTCCCAGGAAGACTAAGGACCTGACATCCCTAAAATGGACTGACCGACCCGGAGCGGGCTACCGACCCTTCATCAGATAAGCGCCCATCTGACCAGACGTTGGCTAAGCACCAGACGTCAGTGAGACGCTCACCGGAGCCGAAGACTGACTCCCAGTCACCGGTGAACACCGGTCGCCCGGACTCTACAGAGGACGATCCGACATTGCCTGATGACCAGGCAGGCGACAGTGAGGATGCCGAGCTTCCACAGGAGCCTTCGCCAAATCCAGCGACGCCCTTGGACCTGACGCCTGATACCAGCGATAGACCACAGACGCCAGGACTGTCGTCCGGTATGAATATTCAGGAGGTCAAAGATCTCTTCACCTTTTGGTGGGACACAATACAGAAGGACGTAATCCCAGTAAAACCTCCTCCTCCACCGCAGGGGCCAGCAGGAAGGCCACCGACCCCCCAAGGAACCTACTCCACCTCCTAGGGGAAGATCCAAAGAAAGAAGGCCTCCCTTCAAGATCTACCTCAGGGTCTCCCAGTCCCAAGCGACCCAAACGTCATTGGTCCACTCTGCAGGGGGATGATTCTAGACCTGACACTTCAGATACCTCCAGGTCTCCTCCTCCAATCAGCATCCCATCACCTGACCCACGAGACCTGCCCAGGTCACCTCCGGATGATCCCTCTTTTTTCCGAAATCATGAGGCACATCCAGGAGAACATGGGATGGGAATCAGAAAATCTCGACTCCGAGAGACGGTGCCTAGCTTATCTTCAGCAAAAGGACCCTAAGCCTGTGGTGGTGCCACCCTTGGTGGACACCTTCGAGGACATCAAGGCTGCATGGAAGCATCCACACTCCACCCCCGCAGTGCTGAAGAAAGCTGATCGCCTTTACAGGGCCCCTGCAGAAGACCCGTACTTGGCGCAACAACCCCTGGCTGATTCCCTGGTCATTACGGCCTCCCATGACAGGTCTCAACAACCACAGCATCTGAGTACACAGCCACCGGACCAGGAATCCAAGCAGTTGGATGCCCTGGGGAGGCGCATGTATGTGGCTGCTACATGCTCCATCAGGTCACTGAACTATCTGACTCATATGGTTCAGTCTCAGAATGCCCTGTGGGAACAGGGTCAGGACCTGGTTGACAAACTACTGGATGGCGAGCAGAAGGCGGAGCTCATGAACCTTCTCCGCACAGGGTCAGATTTGGGGACCCAAGTGTTAAGAGCCGCATATGATTCTGCGGACTTGTCTGCCAGGGCCGCAGCTTCAGGCGTCTGTCTACGGAGACACTCCTGGCTCCGTGTCTCCGCATTTACCCCGGACGTACAGAAGAATATCCTGGATGTCCCTTATAATGGAGAGGTCCTGTTTGGTGAACCCTCTGAAAAGGTCATCACCAAGCTTCAGGACGCCGGGAAGGCAGTAAGGACTGTACAGGCAATGTACAGACCCAGATCTGGTTCCTTTCATAGGAACCAGAACCGTGTTCACAGCAGATGACAGCAGCCACATTCCAGCCAGCAGCAAAGGAGCACCTTCCACCATAAGGCCCAACCTAAGTCTTCCCCAGGCTGAGGTCAGCAGTATACCAAACTGGCCCAGCCTGTGGGGGTTAATGCCGCCACAGTATGACTCCTTCCTGGCCCCCGTCCCTCCTCTGGATCAACGGGCAGAAAAGGTCGGGGGGCGCATCGCTTGCCACTTTTCAGGATGGCAGTTGATTACCGCCGACCAGTGGGTCCTTTAACTGGTCAAGAGAGGTCACTTTATAGAATTTCTCGACCACCCACCATCAAGACCTCCCCTGCTTTCCAGTTATGCGGGTCTGCACGCACTGCTCATACAGCAGGAGATGCTCGCGCTTCTGGGAAAGGAAGATATAGAGAACGTACCGAGGAGCCAGAGAGGTGCAGGTTACTATTCCCACTTCTTTTTGGTTCCCAAAAAGACAGGGGACCTCCGTCCGATACTGGATCTCAGGGATCTCAACGCTTTGGTCCTTTACAAACGCTTCCACATGATGACCCTCCCTGGTTTGATACCCATGCTCAAGCAGGGCGCCTTCTAGCGTCTTTGGACATGCAGGATGCCTACCTGCACATACCCACTGCTCGAGCGCATAGGAAGTTCTTGCGCTTCGCATTTCTAGGTCGCCATTATCAGTTTCGAGCCCTCCTTTTCAGACAATCTTCGGCACCTCAATTGTTTACAAAGTGCATGGCAGTCATAGCGGCGGCTCTAAGGAGACAAGGCCACTACGTGTTCCCGTACCTGGATGACTGGCTCCTCATGGCACCCTCTCAGGAGGCTCTGATGTCCACAATCCACTGTTCTCTGTACCTGTTCGGGGTGTTGGGCATCATTATTAATCAGAAGTCGCACCTGGTTCTGTCACAGAATCTGCAGTTCATAGGAGCAGTTCTGGACACTCTCCAGGGGAGAGCTTTTCTGGCCCAGGACCGAGCGGAACACATCAGATCCCACATCAGGGACATTTTGGCAAAGTAGACAGTCCCAGCCAGACTGATCCTTTGCCTGCTCGGACACATGTCTGCGGCCATTGCAAAGTCCTGCTAGCTCGTCTCCACATGCGGGTAACCCAGTGGATGTTACGGGTACAGTGGTATCAGAAGCAAGATCATTTGCAGCTTCCAATTCTGATCACAAATGCTGTAATCTGGGATTGGCAATGGTGGCTAGATTCAAAGTACCTGTCGGCGTGGGTCCCCTTCATTGCACCATCTCCGATTGACGCTATCCATGGACGCCTCAGGGTTCAGTTGAGGAGCACACCTCGATGGGGTCAGGGCTCATGGACGCCCCAGGAAGCTCATCTCCACATAAATATTTTGGAAATGAGAGCAGTTCTTTAGGCCCTGCTGGCCTTCCAGTCAGAGATCCCACCGGGTACTCTGCTGTTACAAACAGATAATACCGCGGTGATGTATTACGTCAACAAACAAGTAGGCACCCATTCCTACCCGCTTTGCAGGGAGGCCATGAGGGTGTGGGATTGGGTTCTACAACACGGCGCAAACCTCACTGCTGTTCATGTCCCAGGAGTGGACAGCGTCATTGCAGACAGTCTGAGTCGCTCTCAGGCCAGAGTCCACGAGTGGGAACTACTCTAGGAGGTGGTAGAGAATCTGTTTCACAGATGAGGCACACCAGAGTTGGACCTTTTCGTGTCCCCATCCAATGCAAAACTGCCCAATTCTAGGGACATGGATATGTTCAATCCACACTTATTGGCAGGTTCCTTGCTGCTTTAAATGTTGCTGGAAGGTCTTCAAGTTGGCTCCTCCCACCCACGCGGGTGGTAAAACTCTTGGCTCTGCCCCATGACGCCAGATCTTCCTTACCGCTGGAAGCCCATGTTCCCTCCTTAGCGCTCTGTGTTTAGACTGGATGCACACTCTTTGGTCAATCTGAAACTTATTTTATGATTTACAAGACTTCTGTCTGTATCTTCCCTCGCGGCTGCGATGGACAAATCGACTCCCATATTTCGTCGGTGCTCCTGTGGGCAGATAATGTCCCGGACCGATCCGCACGCCACGTGCGTTTGCCTTGGACTCTACCATGACTCACAGGCTTGCGAGTTGTGCAAATCTTTTTCAGCTTCAGTCTTGGAGGACCGCACTGCCCGGTTACTGTTGGGGCGAACCGAGAAACGTTATCCTCCGGTTAGGTCTAAGGAGGCCCGTTGGGCGGTGTCCGCAGCTGCGGGCTCGATGGAACAGCTAGAGCAGATGGTCGCCCTCGAGGAGGAGGCGGCCCTGGCCGCATCATCATCATCCTTGGTCGCGGCATTTATCCCGCTGTCCTTGAAATCCTTCTACACAGCTTCTTTCAAAGAGCTTTGCCAATCCCTCTCCACCAAGGGAGAAGGCCCTTCAGGACATTCTTCTCAGTCAAAAAAGAAGGACCCCAAGGGTAAGTCCCACCATCGACATTCGTGGGAGAGGTCCCCTTCCCCGGAGAGTCGACACTCTACTTCGGTCAAGGTTGCGGCTAAGGCCACTGGCTTCACGGTGTCCCTGTCAGGTCAGCCGGCCGAGACACCCGTCGACACGGTTGAGATTTTTCTTGGCCCGTCTGACAGTTTGTTGACTGGAGAAGCCGACAGCCCTTCTTCACCGGTTCCCCTGGTGGAAACCGAGGACTTGCCTATGCCTCCTGTGCCGGAGTCCCCGGTTAAGGTCCCTGAACCGAGGGAGGAGCGAGTTTCCCCCGGCCCTCTCAGACCTACCCTCGGAAACACCGAAGGTCTCGGACCTCTTCTCGGTCCAGCCGATCCTGCCGACATCGGTGGTCTCGGCACCATGGAAAGCGGCGGCGCCGCTCATCCTAATCTTCATCCTCTTCGGAGGATAGGCTCCCGTGCAAATTGCGTCAGCGCTATGAGGACCTAATGTGGCAGCAGCTCCTTTTGACCGGGAATAGGCTGACTTCGTCATCTTCCCTGGCCATTAAGTGGCTGTCACCGGAGGGCCAAAACAACCTCAGATTGGCACCCCAACCCATCAGAGAGGCGTCTGTCGTCCGAGTGACCTATAGCAGCTTCCTAGTCCAGAATGCTAGCCAAGGAACAGGAAGACGGGTCTAACCCTTTGTCCTGATACCAAATGGAGTCCCCAGTTAAGGCTCCCTAGCCGAGGGAGGAATGGGTTTCCCCAGCTCCCTCCCAGACCCACCCTCGGAAACACCGACTGTCTGTCTCGGCACCGAGGGAAGTGGCGGCGCTGCTTATCCTCATCTTTTTCCTCCGAGGAAAGGCTTCGGCGCAAATTGCGTCGATGCTACGAGGACTTAATGTGACAGCAGCTCCTTCTGACCGGGAACAAGCCGTTGTCTTCCCCGGCCATCAAGTGACTGTCACCTGAAAGGCCGAAACAACTCCTCGCGGTGGTGAAGGAGCCCAAACTGGTGCCTGTTGTTCAGCCAAAACCAGCTGCCCCGCCGACTGTGGTGGAACCCCCACCTCCACAACCTAAATCTGGGGCTCTGACCAAGGATTCCCAGTCGGGTCAGGGACTGCCCCAACGGTTGTCGGTCCCCCTCACTCCCGACTGTCCTCGGCAGATGGAGGGTGGCTCAGGCCCTAGGCAGCTATTCGCAGACTCCTCGGAGTCTGATGACGACTCTTCCCTGTTCTCCAGGCCCCTTGACCTGGAGTCCTCTGGGGGACAGTCGATGGACGAGAGCCCATCCTCATTCATGGGTTTGCTTCGGCTCATCTCAGAGTCCATTGGGATGCAGCTTAAGCCCGTATCCAAGCGGGCCAAGTATCCCCTCACAGAGATACTGGACCGAGGGGATTCTCCCATGGAGGCCTTTCCAGTGGCTGAAGCCATTGTTGGCCCAGCCTTGGAGTTATGGCAGCGGCCGGCTTCTTGTCCTGCTCCTTCGGCCAGGATGGCCAGGAAGTATGCGGTCCCCACTGGTTTACTGTCTGGTTTCTCGGAGCACCCCTCTGCGGAGGGGTTGGTTACCGATAGTGTTTTCCGGCATTCCGGGAACACCAGGGATGTGGACAAGCCCCCCCCCGACAGAGTCCAAAAAGCTGGACTATGCTGGGCGTAAAGTGTACGCTGCGTCCTCCCTCGGCCTCAGTCAGGCCAGTTCGGCCATACTGATGGCGCACTTCTCCCACGCCCTTATGGACTCCCTGGCTGAGGTGATCCCTCATCTCCAGACTACGGTCAAGTAGGTGCGGGATCAGGGAAGGGCAGTGGTGAAACAGCAGCTCCAAACAGCACTCTATATCGGAGACTCCTGTGCCCGGTCTGTAGCCATGTGCCGCAGAGCTTGGCTGCGGATCTCCACCTTCACGGTGGATACCCAGCACAAGCTGGCAGACGTCCCCTTCCTGGGTACTGACTTGTTCGGGCCTGGGGTGGAAGGCCACCTCCAGAGAAGTGAGAAGTCCAATGCCACCTTGGACTCTGTCACGTCTGCCCAGAAGGACAAAGGCCGCCAGCAGCAGCATAAGCCCTTTCGCCCTTCTGCACCTGTGGCACATCCGGCCCAACAACACCAGCATCAGGGCCAGCAGCCTCACACTTGGCACCCCAAAGCCAACCTGCAGCTTCCTCCAGCAGGAAGCCGGGAGGAAAAGGCCCAGGAGGTCCCTTGGCCGGTCCTTCCTCCAAGCCTGCCCAGTGACGGGTTGAGGAGCGTCTCCCCCAGCCGCGTCGCTTCCCCCTGGGATCCCCCCCGTGGGGGGATGGATCCGCCACTTTCTTTCCGCCTGGTCCGCTACCACCACGGACCGCTGGGTGATGGAAGTGGTAGGAAGGGGTCTGCCTCTGGAGTTCGAGCAGGCCCCGCCCTTCCGAGCCGTCGCCATACGGGGTGGTTACGGGATCCGCAGCCTCTCCGTCGGCCCGACAGACATTGCCTTGCTCCTCCAGAAGGTGGTGATCAGGAAGGGGGCGGATCCTCCACCAGACCCAGAGTTTGTGTCCAGGTACTTCCTGGTCCCAAAACGGACGGGGGCTGGTGCCCCATTCTAGACCTGCATGACCTGAACAGGTTCCTAAGGTCTCGAACCTTCAGGATGGTCACTCTGGCTCAGATCATTCCATTCTTGGAACGAGGCATGTGGTTCTGTTCTCTGGACCCCAGGATCGTTCTTTCACGCCATAATCCGTCCATCCCACCAGCGATTCCTTCACTTGAACAGAGGAATCCCTTTCACAATTTCAGGCAGCACCCTTGGCCTTTCTCTGCTCCCAGGGTTTCACCAAATGCATGGCAGTGGTGACAGCATTCCCTCTGCGCCGAAGCATCCGGGTGTACCCTTACCTGGACGACTGGCTGATTGCGGTCTCCTCCAGACCGGAGGTGGAGCGGTCCAGGGATCTGGCCTTCCAGGTTTGCTCTCAGGTTGACTCCTCATCAGTGAGGCCAAGTCGGAACTCGTGCCTAAGCAGGTGACCCAATTCATCAGGGCAGAGCTAGACTGTCTGCAAGCCAGAGCTCGGCTCCCAGCAGACAGGGCCGGGGTTCTTTCCTCCTTTGCCCAATCATTTCAGGTTGGGCAGTTGCGCCCTGCCCGGGACTTCCTGCGCTTCATGGCGGCCTGCACCAGCATGGTCTATTGGGCCCGTTGGCATATGCGTCCCCTACAATGGGGACTGGCCAGCCAATGGTCACAGTGCTCCGGTCCTTTGGACCAGCCAGTGGCAGTGACCCAGGAGATGTGGAACACTCTCCAGTGGTGGACCATTCCAGCTCATCTGCAGGAGGGCATCTGGTTTGTCCGCCCAGCGCAGACGGTCTCTGTATCGACCGATGCCTCTCTGATTGGTTGGGGTGCCCATCTGGGGCAGCACAGAGCGAACGGCCTCTGGTCCCCTCAGGAGTCCCGATGCCACATCAACCTGCTGGAGCTTCGCGCGATTCGTCTAGCCCTCACCGCCTTCGCTCCATTTGTACGGGGTCAAGTGGTCCAGGTCCAGACTGACAATACCACGACCATGTACTACCTAAACCGTCAGGGCGGGACGTGCTCCATGCCTCTGTGCAGGGAAGCTCTCCGCACTTGGTTCCTCGTGCACAGCCTGGAGGTGGATCTCCTAGCCATCCATGTGGCAGGAGCCTTCAACATTCTGGCCGATGCCCTAAGCCGGATATTAGCTGCATTCCACGAGTGGTCTCTCCTGCCAGAGGTAGTACAAGATCTGTTCTTCCGCTGGGGCACGCCTCGGGTGGACCTGTTTGCCTCCAGGAAGAATGCGAAGCTGAGGCTGTTTCATTCCGGCCCCCCTCAGCAGGGCTCGCTGCAGTGGGATGCCTTCTCGAGGCCGTGGACGCTGGGCCTCTTTTACGCCTTTCCCCCATTTCCCTTGATCCACAAGGTGCTTCTCAAGGCGAGGAGGGACAAGGCGCAGGTGATTCTGGTAACCCCAGACTGGCCCCGCCAGTTCTGGTATCCAGATCTCCTCGGCCTCAACTCCAGGCTCCCGAGGTGGCTTCCAGCCCGCCCGGACCTGATCTGTCAGTCGGGGGAAGGTGCTCCATCTGGACCTTCAATCCCTGCACCTGACGGCCTGGTTCCTGAGCGCTAGAGTTCCAGGCCTTGGGTCTTTCTGACGAGGTCCTCAATGTAGTTGAGGCGTCCCGTAAGGAGTCGACCAGGAAATGCTATGCCTTCAAATGGAAGAGGACTGCACCACCGTTGCCAGCAGATGCCAGTCAAAAGGATTCGTCCGAGGAGGATGCCACACAGCCAGAGGACTAGGCGGGTGACATCGGAGACGCCGGGCTCCCACGGGAACCTTCCCCGGGGCGGGAGACCCCCGGGGACCCGACCCCGACGACAGGCCACCAGCGCCAGGCCCGTTGTCGGGTATGAATCCCGCAGAGGTAAAAGAACTTTTTACCTTCTGGTGGGACACCATCAAAAAAAAGTGGTCACCACACCTCCTCTTCCTACTCCGAATCCACCTTCTCCTTCACCGCCTATGCCCCCTCCTCCACCTAAGGGGCCTGTAGGACGATCACCAGCCCCCAAGGAGCAGACACCACCTCCTCGGGGCAGATCTTCAGAAAGGAGAAGACCTCCTTCTAGATCCCCCTCAGGGTCATCCAGCCCCAAGAGACCCAGACAACACCAGTACGCTCAGTCTGGGGTGGATTCCAGATCTGACACTTCAGAGCACTCCAGATCACCTTCTCCTATCAGCATTCCCTCTCCGGACCCACACAACCTACCCAGGTCTCCTCCGGATGATCCCTCTTTCGCAGAGATCATGAGGCACATCCACGAGAACATGGGGTGGGATGCTGAAGAGCTCGACCCTAAGAGACAACGCCTTGCTCACTACCTTCGGTAGAAAGACCTGAAGCCTGTGGTAGTGCCGCCCTTGCTGGATACCTTTGCGGACGTCACCAAGGCTGCCTGGAAATGTCCGCACTACACTCCCACAGTGCCGAAAAAGGCTGACCGCCTATACAAGGCCCCTAGTGAGGACTAGTATCTGGCGAACCATCCTCTGGCTGACTTCCTGGTCATCACTGCTCCGCATAACTGGTCTCTGAGACCTCAGCACTTGAGCACGCAGCCACGGGACCAGGAATCCAAGCAATTGGATGTCCTGGGTAGGCGCACGTATGCGGCTGCGACTTGCGCCATCAGGTCACTGAATTACCTCACCCACATGGTTCAATTCCAGGACGCACTGTGGGAGCAGGGACAGGACCTGGTAGAGAAGATGCCTGATGGCGACCACAAGGAGGAGCTCTTGAACCTCCTCCGCACGGGTTCGGATGTGGGGACCCAAGTGCTCAAAGCCACATATGATTCTGCGGACTTTTTAGCCAGAGCTGCAGCCTCAGGCATGTGTCTCCGGAGACACTCTTGGCTCAGTGTCTCCAGCTTTACCCCGGACGTCCAGAAGAACATCTTAGACGTCCCTTATAACGGCGAGGTCCTATTTGGTGAAGCTTCCAAGAGAGTAATCACCAATCAGGACACAGGGAAGGCAGTCCGATCTGTACAAGCTATGTACAGGTCTCGGCCTAGTTCCTTTCATAGGAACCAGAGCCGTTTCCGTGGCTGGCTACCAAGGCAACAGCAACGTTCCGGCCAACAGCAGTGGGGTACTTTCACCCGCAAGGCCCAGGCCAAGTCATCCCCAGGCAGAGGCTAACGATTTGCAAAGTCGGCCCAGCCTGCCGGATCAAACGCTGCCACAACATGACTCCTTCCCTGCCCCCACCCCTCCTCAGGATCAACAGGAAAAGAAAGTCGGGGGGTCGCATCGTACGCCACTTGCCAGGGTGGCAGTCGATCACCACCGACAGGTGGGTTCTGCAGCTGGTCAAAAAAGGCCATTATATAGAATTTGTAGGCAGTCCACCTACAAGACCTCCCCTGCTCTCCCAATATTCAGGTCAGCATGCCTTGCTTAAACAGCAGGAAGTGCTCGCGCTTCTGGAAAAGGAAGCCTTGGAGCACGTCCCAGAGAACCAGAGGGGACTAGGGTAGTATTCTCACTTCTTCCTGGTTCCAAAGAAAACAGGGGACCTCCGTCCAATACTAGACCTCAGCGACCTCAACCTTTCGGTCGTTTACAAACGCTTCCGCATGGTGACCCTTCCGGGCCTAATTCCCATGCTGAAGCAGGAGGCCTTTCTGGCGTCTTTGGACATGCAGGGGAAGCCTACCTGCATATTCCGATTGCTCAAGCACACCGGAGGTTCCTGCACTTCGAGTTTCAGAGCCACCATTATCAGTTCCGAGCTCTTCCCTTCGGGCTGTCATCGGCACCTCGCATATTGACTAAGTGCATGGCGGTCGTAGCGGAGTCTCTGAGGAGACAAGACCACTACGTGTTCTAGGGACATGGATATGTTGTTCATCCACACTGTCTGGCAGTATCCTTGCCACTTTAAATCTTGCCGGAAGGTCTTCAAGCTGGCTCCTACCACCCACCCGGGTGGTAAAACTCTCGGCTCCGCCCCATGACCCCAGATCTTCCTTACCGCTTGGAAGCTCAGGTTCCCTCCTTAACGCTCTGCGTATAAGACTGGTTCCTAATTCTTCAGTTTTGCGAATTTAAAAATTTTCGCTAAAATAGACTTCGGTCTTCTATCCCTCGAGGCCGCGATGGACACATCGACTCCCGGTTTCCAGAGATGCCCTTGCGGGCAGAAGATGTCTCGGACGGATCCGCACTCCACGTGCGTCTACTGTCTGGGCCTTGAGCACGACCCGCAGGCTTGCGACCTGTGCTCTTCCTTCTCGGCCTACGTTGGACGGGTTGTCGACAGGAGAAGCCGAGAATCCTCTCTCCCCGGTTTCCCCGGTGGGAGTTGAGGACCCCGTGGGCTTGCCAGTGCCTCCGGTTCCGGAGCCTTCGGATGAACCCTCCGAACCGAGGGGAGTGCCGGTTCCTCACGACACCTCCCCGCATCGTTCTCTGGGAAGCCGAGGTTCTCGGTCTCGGACTCTTCGCGGTCCAGCCGAGCCGTCACAGGCGGTCCCCGCACTGCTGCAAGCGTTACTGCCCTCGGATTTAGGGAGGTCACGCAGTTACGTCGACGCACGGAGATTTCATGTGGCAACAGCTCCTTCTGACCGGGAACAAGCCGACGCCGTCGCCTTCCCCGGCCATTAGGTGGCTGTCACCGGAGCGGCCGAAACAACCCCTCGACTTACCCGAGGAGCCTGTTCCCAGGCCGGTTGTTCAGCCAAAACCAGCTGCTCCACCGATCCCGGTGGAACCTCCGTCTCCACAGCCGTTATTTGGGGCTCCGACCAAGAATTCTCGGTCGGCTCAGGGCCTGCCCCATAGGCTGTCTGTTACCTGTTATGGCCTGGTTCCTGAGCAGCTAGAGTTCCAGGCCTTGGGTGTTTCTGATGAGGTCCTCAACGTCGTTGAGACTTCCCATAAGGAGTCGACCAGGAAATGCTATGCCTTTAAATGGAAGAGATTTTCCATTTGATGTCAGGGCAAGGGGTTGGACCCTTCCTCCTGTTGCTTGGCAAGCATCTTGGACTACCTGTGGTCCCTTTCTCAGCTAGGGCTTCGGTCGACGACCCTTAAGGTGCACCTGGCAGCCATTTCTGCTTACCGGGCGCGGGCCGGGAAGCAGTCGGAGGCGCAGGAGAAGGTGGTCGGGTGCTTTTTTCAAAGGCCTTGATCATATATCCCCTCCAGTGCAAGAACCTCCACCTCCGTGGGATCTCCTGCTGGTACTGGCTAAACTCATGGGCATGCTATTCAAACTAATGCACAGGTGTGACATCTCTCACCTGTCGTGGAAGACCGCCTTCTTGGTGGCTATCACGTCAGCCAGAAGGATGGGAGAGCTCCAGGCGCTTTCCATCTAGTCTCCTTACCTGGTCTTCCACAGGGACAAGGTTGTCCTGCGCCCCCAACCCGAAATTCCTTCCGAAGGTGGTGTCGGAGTTTCACCTTAACCAGGTGTTGACTCTGCCGGTGTTCTGCCCCAATCACACCTCGGAGGCCGAATACAGGCTCCATACTTTGGACCCTAGAAGGGCGCTCGTTTATTATAAGGAGCGCATGGCTGAAATTCTGGGAGAGGTTCGCTAGCTGTTTGTCACCAGCCGCACCTGCAGCCAAGCAGACAATAAGCAGGTGGGTCACCTCCTGCATAGATCTCTGCTATAAGCAAGGCCCCTGGAATTCTGCGGTTCTGTGGTTGCGGAATTTGCCGCAGAATTTGCATCATGCCGCAGAATATGTATACTGCCGTAGAATTCATTGTTTTTGGTGAATTTTCATATAAATATACTGTTTTTCCATAGTGTCAGGCTTTCTTTCCCACCTCGTTTATCCTGAAGCCCCTCCTCTATGCTCAGCATATGATGTCATCGATTATATCACATCATATTTAGCCAATGACAGGACTGCATTCTGCCAGAGAAATGAATAAATCATGCCGCAGAAATCAGAAAATGATGCCGCAGAAGTCAAGGAGCCCTGCCGCAGAAATCAGAAAATTCTGCCGCAGAATACCAGGGGCCCTGGCTATAAGTTGGCGGGCATGGAGCCTCCCAGAGGGATAAGAGCTCATTCTACCCGCCATACTGCTGCATCGGTGGCTGCTTCCAGGGACGTCCCTATCCAGGAAATCTGCAGGGCTGCTACCTGGAAGTCGGCACACACCTTCATCACCCTTTACCACATCAACCTTGAGTCACGCCGGGATGCTGGTTTTGGGGCCTCGGTTCTCCAGTCTCTATTCCCTAAGTAGGGGGTGTGCGCCTTGCCTCCCTTCTCCCGGAGAACTGCTAGGAGTCTGCCAGACAGTGTGGATGAACAACATATCCATGTCCCTAGAAATACAGGTTACTCACCTGTAACAGGAGTTCTGGGAATGGTATATGTTGTTCATCCCTGTTTCTGACCTCGGCCGACGTACAACCTGAGCTTCCAGCGGGCCAGATCTGGCGTCATGGGGTGGAGCCGAGAGTTTTACCACCCGGGTGGGTGGGAGGAGCCAGCTTGAAGACCTGCCGGCAAGATTTAAAGCGGCAAGGATACTGCCAGACAGTGTGGATGAACAGCATATACCATTCCTAGAACTCCTGTTACAGGTGAGTAACCTGTATTTTCCATACCTGGACGACTGGCTTCTCATGGCGCCCTCCAGGAAGGCACTGATAATGGCTATTCACTGTACCCAGTCCCTTTTTCAATCACTGGGTATCCTCATCAACTAGGAGAAGTCACTCCTGGTGCCGTCCCAGAAACTGCAGTTTATAGGTGCAGTTCTGGACACCGTCAGAGGGAAAGCTTTTCTTCCCTTGGACAGAGCGGAACACATCAGATCCCTCATCAGGGACTTGGTGAAGACCGTCCCAGCCAGACTGGTCCTTCGCCTGCTCGGACACATGCCTGCGGCCATTGCAACAGTCCCACTGGCACATCTCCACATGCGGGTAACTCAGGGGATGCTACGGGTGCAATGGGACCAAAGGCAAGACCATCTGCAGCATCCAATCCAAATTACGAAAGCCGTAATTCAGGATTGGCAATGGTGGCTAAATCCAGGGAACCTCTCTGAGGGGGTTCTCTTCACAGCGCCGTCTCCAACTGTGACCCACTCCACAGACGCCTCAGGGCTCGGATGGGGAGCACACCTGGACGGTGTTCGGTCTCTGGGCCTGTGGACAGCCCAGGAGTCTCTTCTCCACATCAGCATTTTGGAAATGAGGGCAGTCCTTTACGCTCTGCAAGCCTTTCAGTTGGCGATTCCACTGGGTACTTTTCTGCTACAAACAGACAATACCGCAGTGATGTATTACCTCAACAAACAAGGAGGCACTCACTCCTACCCACTTTGCAGAGAGGCCATGAGAGTGTGGGAGTGGGTATTGCAACACGGCGCAAACCTAATTGCAGTACATGTCCCGGGAGTGGACAACACCATCACAGACTGTCTGAGCCGCTCTCAGGCCAGAGTCCATGAGTGGTAACTTCTGCAGGAGGTGGCAGAGGATTTGTTTCACAGATGGGGCACTCCAGAGTTGGACCTTTTTGCGTCCCCATCCAACGCAAAACTGCCCAATTTTTGCTCGCTAGATCCAGGGCCTGGTGTTTCCTGGCAAGACGCATTGTCCCCTCCTGGGCGGGCAGATTCCTCTATGCCTTCCTTCCTTTCCCTTTGATAAAGAGAGTTCTCTTAAAACTTCGCAGGGAGCAAGCGACACTCATTCTGATCGCACCCTTCTGGCCCAGACAGATTTGGTTCCCTCTTCTGCACCAGCTATCCCGGAAACCTCCAGATCTTACTTCGAGAGGGCTCTTGCAGTAGGCAATTGCATATAGGACTGATGTCGGCAGGACCCCACGGAAAAATTTCTAGCTAGCAGTCCCTGGCGGAGACCGCCCCCGTCCAGGTGACTGGCTTCAGGCGACGTCGGTATAAAGGGCAGTCCCAGGCGCGCCTTCCAGTTCTTTCCCACCACAGGCCCGGAAGGCCGGACGAGAGAGAAGCAGATATTTCCCTCAATGGAAAAGGGCTGAAAAACCTAGGGGATGGAGGGCAGGAAAGTATTACACCTGCAAGCCTCTCTCAAGATCTACTGTTACGGCAAGTTCTTACGTAACTGTACTATCTTGCTTCGAGAGGGCTCTTGCAGTAGGTAATTACATATAGGACAGAATCCCAAGCAGTCTGGAACAAATGAAAAGGCACCAGGAGGAGGAACTACTCCAAGAAGTAAGAAAGCTTGCAAACCTCAAGAAAGGAGGCCCTGCAAGACAGCTAACCCGAAGCCTGCTCTACGGTGAGAGGCAATGTCCAAACTGTAATGTTTAGTAAATGTATGGACAGAGGTCTAAGTGGCGGCAGCACAGATGTCTGCCGCAGACACATTCTTGAAACAAGTCGCAGAGGCTGCTACTCCTCGGTAGGGTCTTGTTGTACTTGTCATAACAGAAAGTGATGCAATGAGCCAACCACTTTGATAGGCATTGCACAGCTTCAGGTTCTTTCCACCTGCAAATCCATCAGAGGCACTTGCCCTGGAAACAGAAGTTTCTTCCCTCCTGGCTCTCAGAGCTGTGGAAAGGGTTCCACCCCTACACCAGGGCAAAGGGTTGTACTTCAGGTACTTCCTTACCCCAAAAAAGACAGGAGAATGGCGGCCCATCCTGGATCTCAGGTATCTAAACAAGCACCTTTTAAAACCAAAGTTCAAAATGGTGAGACTGGGAATTATTTTACCCTCTCTAAGGCCAGGGGACTGGCTAGCCTCTCTGGACCTCAAGGATGCCTACTTCCATGTTCTCATCAGAAGCTCCCATCGAAAGTACCTCAGATTCGAACTGCCCTCAGGCCATTACCAGTTCAGAGCAATGCCCTTCGGCCTCACCTCGGCACCGAGGGTGTTCACAAAATGCCTGGCAGTAGCAGTTGCTCACTTAAGAAGGCAAAAGATTGCCATCTTTCCTTATCTGGACAACCGGCTCATTGTAGGCCAGTCTCCAGACCAGGTCAAACTACACCTACAAGTAACTCAGCAACTGCTTACATCTCTAGGTTTCCTTCTCAATCTTCCAAAGTCAGTTCTGTAGCCTGTCCAGCTTCTCACCTTCATAGGCGCAGAATTGAACACAAAAGAAGCCAGAGCCTTCCTCCCTCTGGAAAGAGTAAGGACTTTGGTCTCTCTGGCCTCTTCTTTCACTCTGCAGGTCTCTCGACCAGCAAGGCATTTTCTACAGCTCCTGGGGCACATGGCTGCTTCTACAGCAGTAGTGCAGGGAGCAAGATTTCAGATGAGGGACATCCAGTTCCATTTGAGAGCCTTTTGGTCTCAAAGGACAGATCCTCTAACCAAATTGATCCCAGTGACTCGAACCCTGATCCAGGCCCTTCAGTGGTGGCAGGACAAGAGCAGTCTGAGACAGGGGGTTCCCTTCACTCCCCAGTCTCACTCCTTGACCCTTACTACAGATGCATCCCTCTTGGGGTGGGGAGCTCACATGGGCGACCTTACTACCCAGGGGTTGTGGTCCCCTCAGGAATCTCTGCTCCACATCAATTTGTTGGAACTCAGAGCAGTTTTTCTAGCACTCCAGGTTTTTCCACATCTGTTCAGAACAAGGTGGTTCAGGTCAGAACAGACAATACCACTACAATGTGGTACATCAACAAGCAAGGGGCACTCTCGTCTCTGACCTTGTGCACGAAGCAATGAAGTTGTGGTCTCTGGCTTATTTTCTGAGCGCTTCCCTGAGGCAGTTCACCTCCCAGGCAAGGACAATGTCCTAGCGGATGCTCTCAGCAGGATTTCCCAGGGCCATCACGTAATGGGCACTGGATCCCCTAGTACTGAGGTAGTATTTGCCAGATGGAGCACCCCGTAGATAGATCTCTTTGCAGCCCCAGACAATCACCAACTTCCCCTTTTTTGCTGCAGGCCCCCAGTGTTGGGCTCAGTCCCTCTGGATGCCTTCCTACTCAGTTGGGAAGGGAAGTTTCTCTATGCTTTCCCCCCCTTCCCTCTTCTCTTCAAGGTGCTAGTCAAAATCAGATCTCAACCCTGCAAGATGATCCTGATTGGTCCAGACTGGGCCAGGCAGCCCTGGTACCCACTCCTCATGTCCTTAGCAGTCCACCTTCCCCTGTGTCTTCCCAGGAATCACAACCTGTTAACCTGTGCCCAGGGGAGAGTTTGGTATCCGAACCTCAAATCTCTCAAGGCATGGCTCTTGAAGAGTTAGTTTGCTGACCTACACCTTTCCCAAGGTGTATTGGATATCTTGAAGGCTTCTAGGAAGCCTTTCACCAGGGCTACTTATAATTCAAAATGGAAAAGATTTTCCATATGGTGTGCTGGTAAGAGCATATTTCCCCAGAATCTGCTGACGTGCCCACAGTCCTGGATTATTTGGTGCATTTGAATTCTTTGGAGCTGAGACCAGCTACCCTAAAAGTGCACTTGGCAGCCGTGTCTGTCTTCTTATCAGCAGGTAAGCCTTCTTCTTTTTCAGCTCACCCTGTGTTCTCCAAGTTTTTTAAAGGGTTGCTTCACACCAACCCTCCGTTCAGGGACCCTGCCCCTGCTTGGGATCTTAATATTTGCATTGCCCAGCTAATGCAACCCCCTTTTGAGCCATTGTCTTCAGCAGAGCTGAAGTACTTGACTTGGAAAACTTTAGTTTCTAGGGACATGGATATGTTGTTCATCCACACTCATTGGCAGGTATCCTTGCCGCTTTAAATCTTGCCGGAAGGTCTTCAAGCTTGCTCCTCCCACCCACCTGGGTGGTATAACTCTCGGCTCCGCCCCATGGCCTAGATCTTCCTTACAGCTTGGAAGCTCAGGTTCCCTCCTTAACGCTCTGCGTTTGTGACTGGTTCCTATTCTCCGTTTCGGATTTAAAAATAAATTTTGCAAAAGACTTCAGTCTTCTATCCCTCGCGGCCTACGATGGACAATCGACTCGGTTTGGAGATGCCCATGCGGCAGAAGATGTCGAGACGGATCCACCTCCACGTGTGTCCTGCCAGGCCTTGAGCGACCCGCAGGCTTAGGCCTGTGCTCATCTTTCGGCCCTCGTCCTCTAAGACCGTGCTGCCCGATTGCAACTGGGCGTCCCGAGAGGCGTTTCCCTCCGGTGAAGTCCAAGGAGGCCCGGTTGGCGGTGTCCGCGGCGGCGGGCTCGGCGGATCAGCTCGAGCGGATGGTCGCCCTCGAAGAGGAGGCGGCGCGGGCCGTATCTTCCTCGGCCGCGGCATTTATCCCGCTCTCTCTGGGTTCTTCCTACACGGCTTCTTTTAAGGAGCTTTGTCTGTCCCTCTCCACTAAAGAAGGGCCTGTGTCTGCTGGACCTTATTCTCGGTCCAAAAAGAGGGACAGGGGTAAGTCCCTCCGTCGACGCTCTTGGGAGCGGGAAAGGTCCCTCTCCCCGGGCCGTCGACCGTCGGCTTCGGTCGACCGCTCGGCTTCTGCCACTGGCCTCACGGTGTCCCCGTCAGGTCAGTTGACCGAGACTCCCACCGATGAAGTCGAGATTTTTCTCGACCCATTGGACGGGCTGTCGCCTTTAGCAGCCGAGATTCCCCTCTCCCCGGTTCCCCCGGGAGGAGTTGAGGATCCCGTGGGCTCGCCTATGCCTCCGGTTCCGGAGCCCTCGGATGGACCATCCGAGCCGAAGGGAGTGCCGGTTCCGGCCGACACCTCCCCGCACCGACCTCGGAAATTCCGGGAGTCTCGGTCTCGGACCTCTTCGCGGTCCAGCCGATCCCACCGTCATAGGCGGTCTCGGTCTCGACACCGCAGGTGGCGGCGTCGCCTGGTCTCGTCCTCCTCCTCCCGGATGAGGGGAGGCTTCGGCGTAAATTACGTCGACGGTACGAGGACCTTATGTTGCAACAGCTCCTCCTGGCCGGGAATAAGCCGACCCCGTCGCCTTTCCCGGCCATTAAGTGGCTGTCACCAGAACGGCCGACACAACCCCTCGACTTATCCGAGGAGCCTATACCCAGGCCGGTTGTTCGGCCAAAACCAGCTGCTCCACCGATTCCGGTGGAACCTCCGCCTCCACAGCCACCAATTGGGGCTCCGACCAAGGATTCTCGGTCGGCTAAGGGTCTACCCCATCGGCTGTCAGTTACCCTCACTCCCGACCGACCTCGGCAGGTGAAGGTGGCTCAGGCCAGAGGCAGCTCTTCGAGGATTCTTCCGAGTCCGAGATGATTCCTCCTTTTTCTCAAGCGACTGGACTTGGAGTCTTCAGGAGGTCAGTCAATGGACGATAGCCCGTCGTCCTTCCTAGGACTGCTTCGGCTCATCTCGAGTCTACGGGATGGAGCTCGAACCCGTTCCAACGGGCCAGGTATCCCTCACGGAGATTCTGGACCGAGGGATTCTCGGAGGAGGCCTTTCCGGTGGCCGAGGCCATGAGTGGGTCGGCACTGGAGCTTTGGCAGCGCCTGCTTCCTGCCCTGCGCCTTTGGCCAGGAAGTATCACGGTCCCTACGGTTCCTTGTCCGGTTTTGGAACACCCTCTGCTGAGGGTTGGTTACCGACAGCGTTTTCCTGCTGGCACCAACGCCAGGATGTGGACAAACCTCCTGACAAGAGTCCAAGAATTGGACTATGTCGGGCGAAAAGTCTCGCTCGTCCTCTCGCGCCTGTCAGGCCAGTTCGACGCGTCCTCATGGCACATTTTCTCATGCCCTGTTGGGCTCCTGGATGAGTCATCCCTCATCTTCCCGCCGATCTGCAGACTACGGTTAAGCAGGTGCGGGACCAGGGCAGTGGCAAACAGCAGCTCCAGACTGCTTTGGATATAGGGGACTCATGTGTGCAGATCGGTGGCACGCAGAGGCTATCTTGTCGGCGGAGAGCTGGCTGAGGATATCCACCTTTACTTGGATACCCAGCACAAGTTGGCGGATGTTCCTTTTTGGGGACTGACCTCTCGACCCTGGGGTGGAAGGTCACCTGCAGAGGATCGAGAAGTCCAATGCCACCTTGGACTCGGTCTCTTCCGCTCAGAAGGACAAAGGCCGCAAACCACAGCCTAAGCCCTTTCGTCCTTCTGTGCCCCCGGAGCGCCCGGCCCAGCAACGTCAGGGCCAGCAGGCTCGGCCTTGGCATCCCAAACCCAAGCCGCCGGCTTCCTCTAACAGGAGGCAAGGAGGAAGGGCCCAGGAGGTCCCTCGGCCGGTCCCTCCTCCAAGCCTGCCCAGTGACGGGCTGAGGGGTGTCGCCCCCATCCCCGTCACCTTACCCCTGGGTCTCCCCGTGGGGGGACGGCTCCGGCACTTCCGTTCCGCCTGGTCCGCTGTTACCACGGACAGGTGGGTCTTGGAGGTGGTGGGAAGAGGCCTGCCTCTGGAATTCGAGCAGGCACCACCCTTCAGAGCCGTCGCCCCTCGGGGGGCTTCGGGATCCCCAGCCTCACTGGCGGCTCGTCGAGCCGACATCGGTCTCCTCCTCCAGAAGGAGGTGGTAAGAGAGGTGGTGGACCCTCCTTCAGACCCAGGGTTTGTGTCCAGGTACTTCCTGGTTCCGAAGCGGACGGGGGGCTGGCGCCCCATTCTCGACCTACACGACCTAAACAAGTTCCTAAGGTCTCGAACCTTCAGGATGGTCACTCTGGCTCAGATAATACCATCCTTGGAGCAGCGGTGTGGTTCTGCTCTCGGACTTGCAGGGCAGCGTTTTTCACGTCCCTATCCGTCCGTCTCACCAGAGATTCCCTTGCTTCGGCGGAAGGATCCCTCTTCGAGTTCCAAGCCATGCCCTTCGGCTTGTCTCCAGCTCCCAGGGTCTTCACCAAATGCATGGCTGTGGTGACAGCATTCCTGCGGCGCCCGAGGTCGGGTGTACCCTTACCTGGGCGACTGGCTGATAGCAGCTCCCTCCAGGAAGAGGCGGAGTGGTCCAGAGATCTGGCCCTCAGGTCTGCTCTCAACTGGGCCTCCTTATCACGAGGCCAAGTCGGAACTCGAGCCGAAGCAGGTGATTCTATTCATCGGGCGCAGCTCGACTCTCTTCGAGCCAGGCGGCTCCCGCGGACAGGGCCGAGGTTCTTTCCTCCTTTGCCCGATCATTTCTGGTTGGGCAATTCGCCCCTGCCGGGACTTCCTGCACCTCCTGGGTCTCATGGCGGCCTGCACCAGCGTGGTCCGTTGGGCCCGCTGGAATATCGTCCCCTTCAGTGGGGACTGGCCAGCCAGTGGTCACAATGCTGCGATCCCTTGGACCAGCTTGTAGCCGGTGACACAGGGGATGTGGGCAACTCTCCAGTGGTGGACGTTCCAGATCATTTGCAGGAGGGCATCCCGGTTCGTCCGCCCGAGCCAGCGGTCTCTCTGTCGACCGATGCCTCTCTGATGGGTTGGGGTGCCCATCTGGGGAACACTGGCTCATGGCCTCTGGTCCCTTGAGAGTCCCGATGCCACATCAACCTGCTGGAGCTCCGAGCGGTCCGTCTAGCTCTCACCGCCTTTGCTCCGTTCCTCCGGGGTCAAGTGGTCCGAGTCCAGACGGACAATACCACGACTATGTACTATCTAAACCGCCAGGGCGGGACGCGCTCCATGCTTCTATGCAAGGAAGCTCTCCGCATTTGGTCACTCGTGCGCAGCCTGGAGGCGGATCTCCTAGCCATTCACGTGGCAGGAGCCTCCAACACCCTGGCCGATGCCCTGAGCCGGATAGGGGCTGCATCCCACGAGTGGTCTCTCCTGCCGGAGGTAGTACAGCATCTGTTCTCCCTTTGGGGCACACCTCGGTGGACCTGTTTGCCTCCAGGAGAAGCGGGCTGAGTCTGTTCCATGCCCGCCCCTCAGCAGGGCTCGCTGCAGGGGATGCCTTCGAGGCAATGGACCCCGGCCTCTTTTACGCCTTTTCCCCATTTCCCTTGATCCACAAGGTGCTTCAAGGTGAGGAGGGACAAGGCGCAGGTGATTCTGATAGCCCCAGACTGGCCTCGCCAGTTCTGGTACCCAGATCTCCTCAGTCTCAGCTCCAGGACTCGCGGCAGCTTCCAGCTCGCCCGGACCTGCTCTCAGTCAATCAGGGAAGGTGTTCCATCCGGACCTTCAATCCCTGCACCTGACGGCCTGGTTCCTGAGCTGCCAGAGTTCCAGGCCTTGGGTCTTTCGACGAGGTCCTCAATGTAGTTGAGGCGTCCCGTATGAGTCGACTAGAAAATGTTATGCCTTCAAATGGAAAAGGTTTTCCATTTGGTGTCAGGCAAGGGCTTGGACCCTTCCTCCTGTTCCTTGGCAAGCATCTTGGACTATTTATGGTCCCTTTCTAGTCAAGGGCTTAGGTCGACGACCCTTGGGTGCACCTGGCAGCCATCTCTGCTTCACGGGCGGGCCGGAAGCAGTCAGTGGCGCAGGAGAAGGTGGTCTGGCGCTTTTCAAAGGCCTTGATCACATTTCCTCCAGTGCGGGAACCCCACCTCCGTGGGATCTACTGCTGGTACTGGCAAAGCTCATGGGCAAGCCATTCGAACCTATGCACAGGTGTGCTCTCTCACCTGTGGAGGACCGCCTTCTTGGTGGCTATCCACGTCAGCCAGAAGGATGGGAGAGCTCCAGGCGCTTTCCATCAGTCTCTTACCTGGTCTTCCACAGGGACAAGGTTGTCCCTCGCCCACCGAAATTCCTTCCGAAGGTGGTGTCGGAGTTTCACCTTAACCAGGTGTTGACTCTGCCGGTGTTCTACCCCAATCACACCTCGGAGGCCGAATATAGGCTCCATACTCTGGACCCTAGAAGGGCGCTCGCTTATTATAAGGAGCGCACGGCTGAAATTCGGGGAGAGGTTCGCCAGCTGTTTGTCACCTACGCTGAAGCCGCATCTGGCAGACCTGCAGCCAAGCGGACGATAAGCAGGTGGGTAACCTCCTGCATAGATCTCTGATAAGTTGGCGGGCATGGAGCCTCCCAGAGGGATAAGAGCTCATTCTACCCGCCATACTGCTGCAACGGTGGCTGCTTCCAGGACGCCCCTATCCAGGAAATCTGCAGGGCTGCTACCTGGAAGTCAGCAACACCTTCATTACCCATTACCACATCGACCTTGAGTCACGCCTGGGATGCTGGTTTTGGGGCCTCGGTTCTCCAGTCTCTCTTTCCCAAGTAAGTATTGGGGTGTGCGTCTTGCTCCCTCCTCCCGGAGAACTGCTAGGAGTCTGCCAATGAGTGTGGATGAACAACATATCCATGTCCCTAGAAATACAGGTTACTCACCTGTAACAGGAGTTCTAGGAATGGTATATGTTGTTCATCCACACGACTCCTCCCGACCTCCCGGCCCGACGCGACAACCTGAGCTTCCAGCGGGCCAGATCTGGCGTCATGGGGCGGAGCCGAGAGTTATACCACCCGGGTGGGTGGGAGGAGCAAGCTTGAAGACCTTCCGGCAAGATTTAAAGCGGCAAGGATACCTGCCAATGAGTGTGGATGAACAACATATACCATTCCTAGAACTCCTGTTACAGGTGAGTAACCTGTATTTCTGGTAGCCATCACCTCTGCCAGGCGCATAAGTGAGCTGCAAGCATTGTCAGTGGAGCCTGATTTTATCTCCTTTCACAGAGATAAGGTGGTCCTCAGGACTAACAAAGTTTTTGCCTAAGGTGGTTTCAGACTTCCACCTTAATCAATCCATGTCTCTCCCTGTGTACTTCATTGACCATTCCTCCTCTGGCAAGAGGAGATTGCACAGTTTAGATGTCAAAAGAGCCCTTAGTTACTATATAGAACGTACCCAGGGTTGCACAGGTTTGAATCCCTCCAATTGTTCCTCACTTATGGTGAGGTTGGTAAAGGTAAACCTGCCACTAAAAGATCCATTGCCAGGTGGATTGTCTCTTGTATCCAATTTTGCTATGAGAAACTGGGTAAGATTCCTCCCTCAGGCCTGAGGGCTCACTCTACCAGAGGTACACCTGCATCCCTGGCTGCTGCCAGGGACATCCCTATCCTAGAGATATGTCAAGCAGCTACCTGGAAAACAGTTCACACTTTTACCAAGCATTACTCCCTGGATATCCAGGCTAGGAGTGATGCTCGATTTGGCACAGCTGTGCTTCAGAGCCTATTTCCTAAGTAGGTTCTGTCCTCCTCCATGGAGGTACTGCTGTGTAATTCTGCATATGTCATAATATAGCAAGACTTCATGTTGTTTGAAGAAAAATACTCACCTTAGTAATGTTTTTTTTCTAATGTGAGTCTTGCTATATTATGACCTCCCCTGCCCCTCTCAGAACCTCTATTTTGGGATGTGGGTGGCAGTGCAATGTTGGCACTGCATAGATGCCCACTTTTATTTCACCCCTTCTTAGGGTGCTTAGCTGTTATGCTTTAATTTTTCTTTTTTGAATCCCCCTGACTTGAGTCTTTGTTTTGGGATCAAGAACAAGAATGTGTTTTTGTAGTTAGTAGCCAGTGGGCTAGTGTAGGTTTACAGCTTCCACACAGAACCTTAGTGAGTTTTTGCTAGTAAAGATCTGACAGTTTAAGTTTGAGCTACAACAGACAGAGTGTTCAACCGAGCTCGCACTCAAGGTTCCATGCCCTGCATGGAAAGTTAACTTTCACCTCCGGAGCAGTTCTAACCTGGGGTTATACTGCATATGTCATAATATAGCAAGACTCCATTAGAAGAAACAACATTACTAAGGTGAGTAATTTTTTCTTCTGGACTACCTGCTTTCCCTCTTCCACTCCGGACTGGCTTACTCCTCGATTTTAAAGTGCACCTTTGTGCAATTTCTGCTTACCATGGCCCCGTAGGCCTTTGGACGGTGGCCCAGCTGGACACTACTCGTGCCTTCTTAAGGGGAGTCCTCCACCTTAGGCCGCCCATCAAAGATCCAATCCCTCCTTGGGACTTACCTTTTGTCCTGAAGCAGCTCACGCTGCCACCCTTTGAACCAGCCGCGGATTGCAAGCTACGTTTTCTCTTGGAAAACTTTATTTTTAGTTGCTGTTACTTCTGCTAGAAGGATCTCGGAATTGCATGCTCTTATGTGCAAAGAGCCTTATTTGGTTTTCCACCAGGACAGGGTATCCCTAAGGACAAACTCAAAGTTTTTGCCTAAGGTGGCTTCAGCTCTCACCCTTAATCAGGATATCGATCTACCAGTGTATTTCCCAAGGTACTTTAATCGAGGAGAAGCCCTTCTGCACACCCTTGATGTGCATCAGTGCCTCAGATACTACCTGACCAGAACCAAACCGCTCCGGAAGTCGGACCAACTTTTCGCCTCCTTCACTAGAATGATAGAGCGCCTGTCTCCAAACAGTCACTCTCTAGGTGGCTCATCCAGTGCATCACTTTCTGTTATGACAAGTGCAATAAACCCTTACCGGGTGCAGTCAAGGGTCATTCCACAAGAGGGGTGGCTACTTCATTTGCGGCGATAAAGAATGTCTCCACCTCAGCTATTTACGCTGCAGCTACTTGGAGCTCTGTGCATACCTTTATCAGGCATTACAGTCTGGACATTGCATCGAGGCGAAGAGCGGGGTTCGGTCTAGCCGTCCTTCAGGGACTTCTGTCCTAGGCTCGAGTTTTATCGAGGTCTCTACCTTTCCTCCTCCCAGTGGTGCATGATTGCCACTACTGCTTGGAAATCAGTCCTAATGGTTTAACCTGCTGTTAAGAGCTGTATCTCGAAGTAAGATAGTACAGTTACGCAAGAACTTACCGTACCAGTAGATCTTCGAGAACAGCTCTTGCAGCAGGTACCTTCCCGCTCACCATCCCCCTTTTTGAGGTAGGTCGTATTCAAGCTCCCATCCTATGGGATGGGACATTCCTATTCACTAATCTTTGCCATCTGGTGGCGGATCCTCGGTCTCCTCTTCTGATGTCGTCCAGTGGCCGGGAGTCTCCGGCAGGAGACCTGAGGATTATGGGGGGACCGCCTCCTTATATACTACGCCTGACGTCGGGGGGCCGGACCGACGTGGGAGGCGGTCCCCACTGAAGACTGCTAGCTGGAAAATTTCCGTGGGGTCCTGGCGCCTGCCGGCTTCAGTCCTAATGGTGTAACCTGCTGCAAGAGCTGTTCTCAAAGATCTACTGTTACGGTAAGTTCTTACATAACTGTACTTTACGTAGGAACTTACCATAACAGTAGATCTTCGAGAGGGGTTCCTTCAGTAGGTCATATTTTTCCTTACCTCCTTCCCATCATTTGATTTCTTACAGGGACTCCAAATCCTGTTTGCTCCTGCTGTCAGGCCTCTTCCTGGCTCCAGCGGGAGAACTGGAGGGTGGGCGTGGGGACCACCCACTATACACAGCCACGCTGACGTCGATCACGTGACGTCGGGAGGGCGGTCCCCCAACAGGGATTGCTAGGAAAGCCTGCAGTGCAGCCCGACGCCAGGTGGCGCCAGTCCTATATGTAATGACCTACTGAAGGAACCTCTCTCGAAGATCTACTGTTACAGTAAGTTCCTATGTAACTGTATATCTTACTTCGAGAGGGTTCTTGTAGTAGGTAATTACATACAGTACTGACGGCGGCAGGACCCCATGGAAAAATTTCTAGCTAACAGTCCCTGGCGAGGGACCGCCCCCACGTCACGTGGCTGGCATCAGGAGACATCGGTATAAAGGGGCGGTCCCAGACGCCCGCTTTCCAGTTCTTTCCCACTGTTAGCTCGTGCAGTGCCTCACGGAAAAGTTTGTGCTTAGTCAGCCCTACCTTCATCGTTTTTTTACCGAAAATAATTGTTTTTTCGACTAACGTCAGTACTATCATCGGTGTATGTCGTCCCCTACACCCTCCGAGCACAATAAGTGCGATTCATGTGGCGCCCAACTACCGCACAAGGACGGCCATTCCCCTGTGCCTGTTCTGCCTAGGCCCCGATCACCCGGTCGAGAAGTGCCAGCACTGCCTCAGTTTCAATGCGGCTACCTGGAAAAGGCGGCAGCAATCCCTGGAAGCCCATATTCTGAAGAAGAAAATGAGTTCTATGGAGAAGGAGCTCAAAAAACTGAGGCTGGCGTGCACTTCCCCCGAAGGCCATCGGAAGAAGGAGAGGCACCGGGACAAGGGCTCCTCCACCACGTCTCCCTCAGGAGTAGCTGGGACACAGGTAACATCCCCTCCGGGGGATCGCTCCTCGACGGCCGCCTCGGAGGTTTCCGAGGAGGCGTCGGCCCGCCCGTCTGGCTCGAGCTCGGACCTTGCAGGTGCCTCCGGGCAGTTGGAGGCCTCCAACCCGGTTCATCCGCAGGCTCGCGGCTTACCACTGTGGATGACTCCGGTAGGCTGGGTGTCTGCTCCTCTGACGTCTGCCCGGAGAGGACCGGTAAGACGTCCGACCCTCCAGAGCGACGCACAGCCTCCACTCCACTGGACCAGGACGATCATACTTCTCGGCCCGCCTCCGGTGATAGCTCTCATAAGTCGGGCACCGGCTTCTCCGGCGCCCGCCGGGAGCTCGCCCCTAAGCCTCACGTCGGCTGGCAAAGGAACCGACGACGGCCCCCCCCCCACACACACACACACACGTCCGTCGTACCCGGTTCCCTGCAGCCTTCGCTGCCGTCTGAGGAACCAGAGTCTCCCCAACTCGACCCAGAGGACTTTTCCCCTCCGTCCCCGGGTGAAGCTGGGGATCTTTTGCCTCCGTCAGTCCTTCCTCCACCTGGTACGCCGGACCTGATGGCTCCCCGGATGCCGGCTCCGATGCCAGGGCCTCTGCCGTCGGCCTTACCGACTCCGGGAGACATTCCGCTCCCATCGGGCCCTCCATCCTTCGTGCTCTCCACTGTGGACCCGCCCGTGAGGCCACCAGCCAGGCCGTCTGCTCCGGCAGCCCTCCCGGGTACCTTCCGTCCAATCCGACGCCGGTGTACTCGGGACCGCAGTATCCAGTGCCACAGAACCTGACGCTGGGCTTCCCGATGTCGCAGTACTCAACACCACAATACCCGACGCTGGGCTTCCCGCAGCCGGGTTTTGGATATGCTTCATACGGTTACAACCCGTATCCTTATCCGCCGCCTCCTCCACCGCCCTCATGGCCGTCAGTGTACCTGCAGGAGACCCTGTCCTCCTGGTGGGCTGAGGCCAAGGCTCAGCTCACCAAAGAGGTAGAGAGCCGCCTTCCGGCAACTGTGCCGTCCCAGGTTCCCGTACGTCCGAGGCGGCACACTCCCTCACCACCTCCGGACTCCAGGGATCTTCCATCTGGTTCCAGAGAAGGGCAGGACGTGCTTCCCTGGGGACTTCCCAAGGGGTCCGTTCCTCCCCCGGGTCGGGAAAGGGAGTTTTCTCCTCTTCATCCTCGGACTCTTCAGTCGGTTGCTCCGAGAGAGACGACGAGCCACACTCTCCATCGAAGCCCAGGCCAAGGACTCCTCCGGAGGATCCTTCTTTTACGGAGTTGCTTAAGAAAATCCAGGAGGTTCATCAGTGGCACTCCTTGGAACCAGATCCTCAGCGTCTGAAACTCTCTGAACATCTGGATCTGCCTGTGACAGCTCCTACCTTGGTGCCACCCTGGACAGAGCCTCACGCCGACGTCATTAACACAATATGGAAACAGCCATCGGCCTTAGCCCCACTTCCTAGGAAGTCGAACTGGCTATATCAGGCTCCAGAGAGTGTTGATTTTCTGGATTCTCACCCTCGTGCTGACTCGGTTGTGATTGGCGCCGCTCACGGCCAGTCGGCGAACCCCAAACATCTTAGCTAGTCACCACCAGATAAAGAATCATGCCTTCTGGACCAGTATGGGAGAAAGATTTACGCTTCCTCCACGCTTGGCATCCGTGCCCTGAACTATGTCGGCCATATGGGGGACTACCAGAAGGCCATCCTGCCTCAGGCAGAAGCCAAACTGGACTCCTTGCCTGACTCCCAAGTCAAGCAGGAGTTGGCTGATCTCGTCCACTCTGCTCATTCGGCCAGTCGACACATGCTATGTGCGACATACGACGCAGTGGACACTGCTGGGCAGAGCTCAGTTTTTGCTGTAGGCCTACGGCATCATGCTTGGCTCCGCGTGTCAGGGTTGGTCCCGGAGGTGCAATCTGCTATCCAGGAAGCACCCTTCCGGGGGTCAGTGCTTTTCCGGGGTGATGTCAAGGACATCATCGATTTGCAAGAGAAGGGGACGGCACTGAAGTCAGTTGATTCCATGTACCGTCCCCAGCAGCAGCAGAGCCATCCCTTTCGCAGATGGAATTGGCCAAAGGCGAAACCCCAGGGAAGGCAGGCCACAGAACGCCGGGCCCCCACAGCTGCCAAGGCCCCCCCGCCCAATAAAGCAGCGGGTGCTTCAGCTGCGTCGCTGCCCTACACCACCTCTCCCACTGCCAACGGACTCCCCAGAGGAACTGGTAGATGGGAGGTTTTCCTTCCACCTTTTGGGATGGGAGAGGATAACCACAGATCCTTGGGAGCTCCAGCTCATAGCAGAAGGACACTCCATAGAGTTTCTTCAGAAACCACCCCGCCACCCCCCTCTGAAGTCATCGTATTCACGGGAACATCTTCTCTTGGTCCAGGAGGAAATTTCGGCTCTTCTGCTGAAACAAGCAACAAAGCCCGTCCTCCTTCATCTGCGAGGGATGGGTTACTATTTCCATTTCTTCCTGGTCCCAAAGAAAACAGGAGATCTCGGACCAATTTTGGATCTCAGTTCCCTGAATCTTTACGTAGAGTACAAAAGGTTCAGGATGCTCTCTTTGCAGTGCCTTCTGCCCCTCTCCGGCCGGGTCAATGGCTATGTGCTCTGGATATGCAGGATGCTTATCTGCACATTCCCATTCGCCCATCTCATCGCAAATACCTTCATTTTGTGTTCCAGGGGGACCACTACCAGTTCGAAGCGCTCCCGTTTGATCTATCCTCTGCCCCCAGTGTTTACCAAATGCCTGGCAGTGGTGGCGGCCCACCTGCATACAAGGCGAGTGCAGGTTTTCCCATACCTGGACGACTGGCTCCTGGCGGCCTTGTCCAGGGAGGAACTCCTTCGTTTCTTCTCCCTTACCCAGCAGGTTTTTGCCTGCCTGGGTATTACCATCAGCTGTTCCAAGTCTCCTCTGGACCCATCCCAGAGGCTACAGTTTATTGGGGCGATTCTCGATACGACCATGAGCAAGGCCTTCCTGCCTCCGGACAGGGCATCCACCCTTCAGACCCAAATAAGTCTGTCCGGCAGGATGGTCTCTGCGAGGTCGGTCCTTCGCCTTCTCGGGCTCAGGGCGGCTGCTATCCCGATGGTGCCTCGCGCTCGACTCCACATGAGGATTTCTCAGTGGACTCTACGCTCTCAATGGGATCAGCTAGTGGACGACCTAGATCACCCAGTTCTGATCTCCTCACCGATGATTCAAGACTTGCAATGGTGGATGGTTCGAGAGAACCTGTTTCAGGGAGTTCCTTTCTTTCATCCTCCCCCCTCCCAGACTCTAACCACAGATGCCTCAGATGAAGGTTGGGAGCCCATCTAGGCCCTCATCGGACCCAGGGCTCCTGGTCCAAGCTAGAACAAGCTCTCCACATCAGTGTGCCTGAGCTTCGGGCAGTGTTGTACGCTCTCCAAGCCCTTCACCAATACATCCCTCTCGGCCACCTAGCTGTCCAGATGGACAACATGTGCGTGGTGTGGTACATCAACAAACAGGGAGGGACTCTGTCCTACCCTCTATGCAGGGAGGCAAAGAGGGTTTGGGATTGGGCAACACAACACGACCTTCACCTCACGGCAATTCATGTTCCGGGAGTCGAGAACACCCTGGCAGACAAGCTAAGTCGCTCTTCTGCTCTGAATCACGAGTGGGAACTGGACCAAGGGGTCCTAGACAATATCTTCCAACTTTGGGGAACACCACAGGTCGACCTGTTCACATCCCCCCTAAACGTAAAACTTCCCGTCTTCTGCTCGCTCATTCCAGAGCGAGGCACTTTCTGTCACGACGCTCTGTCTCTAGACTGGAAGGACAGATTCGTCTATGCTTTTCCCCCAATTCCACTCATCCCACGAGTCTTGCAGAAACTAGCTTCAGGAGCGTGAATGATTCTGATCGCTCCTTTCTGGCCCAGGCAAGTCTGGTTCTCTCCTACAATATTCAGAGGATCCTCCTCTGTCTCGAGGTTTGTTGACCCAGGATCAGGGGACCCTGGTCCATCCAGGCCTCAAATCCCTTCAACTGCATGCATGGCTCCTGCAGATTTAGCCCAATCCCGTTTTGGAGTGTCTCCCAAAGTGGCAGAGATTTTAGTGGAGGCCAGAAAACCCTCCACCAGATCCACTTATGCCATGAAGTGGAAAAGATTCACTATCTGGGCTGCTTCCAAGAATATGGAACCTTTCTCCTGTTCAGCGGGGCTTCTGCTGGAGTATCTGTCATCTGTTTGACCTGGGTCTCGGTCATTCTTCTCTGAAGGTACACATGGTGGCCATTTCGGCCTATCATGTTCCCTTCGCAGACGAGGCTTTCACTGAACTGGAGGTCTCTAAGACCTTTCTCAGAGGGGTCCTCCACCTGAGGCCCCCATCCGTACTCCTGCTCCCCCTTGGGACTTGAATTTTGTTCTCTAGAAACTTACTCTCCCTCCCTTTGAACCTTCAGCTTCTGCGGATTTGAAGTTCCTTTCATGGAAGACACTCTTCTTGGTGGCCATTACTTCTGCTCGGCGAATCTCTGAGCTCCAGGCCCTAATGTGTAAAATCCCGTACTTGATTTTTCACAAAGAACGTGTTGCTCTTCTCATGAATCCCAAGATCTTACTTCGAGATACAGTTCTTGCAGCAGATAACACCATTAGGACTGAAGCCGGCAGGCGTCAGGACCCCACGGAAATCTTCTAGCTAGCAGTCTTCAGTGGGGACCGCCTCCGACGTCGGTTCTGCCCCTGACGCAGTCAGAGCATATATGAGGCGGTCCCACGATTCCCCTGTTTCCTCCTGCCGACTTGCATGTCTCGACCCTTCGGTTCGTTTCTAGCACGCGACGCCTGGTTAAGTTCTTCCGTTTGGAAAAAAGGTTTTCTCTTCAAAGTTGCTGTCTGATGTTCTCTCCAACCTCCGTGGAAGGCCATCCGTCGAAGTGCGCCTGTGGGAAGCAAATCCCGTTTAAAGACCCGCATTCGGCCTGCATCTGGTGCCTAGGCCCAGATCACGACACCCGGGCCTGTACCTCCACAGCATGACTCCTTCCCGGCCCCCGCCCCTCAGGATCAACGGGACACCAAGGTCGGGGGTCGCATCGTGGACCACCTGCCAGGGTGGCAGTCCATAACCACCGACAGGTGGGTTCTTCAGTTGGTCAAAAGGCCACTTTATAGAATTCGTGGACAAGCCACCCACAAGGCCTCCTCTGCCTCCCTGCTACTCGGGTCAGCACAGATCACTCATCAGGCAAGAGGTACTGCACTCCTGCAAAGGGAGTGGTGGAGACAGGTCCCAGAGAACAGAAAGGATCCGGATACTATTCCCACTTCTTTCTGGTTCCGAGAAAACAGGGGACCTCTGTCCAATTCTGGACCTCAGCGACCTCAACATGTCGGTCGCCTGACAGCGTTACGCATGGTGACCCTCAGGACTCATTCCCATGCTGAAAAGGACGCCTTCTTAGCGTCCCTGGACATGCAGGACACCTACCTGCACATCCCAGTAGCTCAAGCGCACAGGAGGTTCCTGCGCTTCGAGTTTCTCGGCCACCACTTTCAGTTCCGGGCTCTTCCATTCGGACTGTCTTCGGGCCCCAGGGTCTTTACCAAGTGTATGGCAGTCGTGGCAGCGTCTCTAAGAAGACAGGGCCACTACGTGTTCCCGTACCTGGACGACTGGCTTCTCATGGCCGCCTCCAAAGAGGCGCTATTGCTGGCTATTCAGAGCACTCAGGATCTGTTCCAGTCTCTGGGCATTCTTATCAACTACTAGAAGTCTCTCCTCGTACCATCCCAGAAGCTGCAGTTCATAGGCGCAGTTCTAGACACCATCCAAGGGAAAGCCTTCCTTCCCGATGAAAGAGCGGAACACATCAGATCCCTCATTAGGGATCTCTCGGCGAAGAAGACTGTCCCCGCCAGGTTGGTCCTTCGCTTGTTCGGACACATGGCTGTGGCCATTCCAACCGTCCCTTTGGCAAGGCTCCACATGTGGGTAACTCAGTGGATGCTCAAGGTGCAGTGGGACCAAAGGCAAGACCACATGCAGCATCCGGTCAGAATCACGAACGCCGTGATTTGAGACTGGCAATGGTGGCTAGACCCAGGGACACTCTCTATGGGTGTCCTGTTTACAGCGCTGTCCCCGGAGGCAATCCTCTCCACAGACGCCTCAGGGCTGGCGTGGGGAGCGCACCTGAATGGGGTGAGGTCCCAAGGAACATGGACCCCTCAGGAAGCCCACCTCCACATCAATGTCCTGGAGGTGAGGGCGGTCCTTTACGCCCTGCAGGCCTTTCAGTCAGAAATCCCGTCGAGTACTCTTCTACTTCAGACAGACAATACGGCGGTGATGTATTACCTCAACGAACAGGGAGGCGCACACGCTTACCCCCTTTGCAGGGAAGCTGAGTGTGGGATTGGGTTATCCGACACGGCGTGAGCCTGATTGCAGTTCACGTTCCCGGAGTGGACAACACAATCGCAGACGGCCTGAGTCGTTCCCAGGCCAAGAGTCCACGAATGGGAACTCCTTCAGGAGGTAGTAGAGGATCTGTTTCTTCGATGGGGCACTCCAGAGTTGGACTTGTTTGCTTCCCCATCCAACGCAAAACTGCCCAATTCTAGGGACATGGATATGTTGTTCATCCACACTCATTGGCAGTATCCTTGCCGCTTTAAATCTTGCCGGAAGGTCTTCAAGCTTGCTCCTCCCACCCACCCGGGTGGTATAACTCTCGGCTCCGCCCCATGACGCCAGATCTTCCTTACCGCTTGGAAGCTCAGGTTCCCTCCTTAACGCTCTGCGTTTGCGACTAGTTCCTATTTCTCCGCTTATGGATTTAAAATAATATTTTGCAAAGACTTCGTCTTCGATCCCTCGCGTGCGATGGACAAATCGACTCCTGGATTTCGGAGATGCCCATGCGGCGAAGATGTCTCGGACGGATCCACACTCCACGGTGTCTCATGCTTAGGCCTTGAGCACGACCCGCAGGCTGCGACCTGTGCTCATCTTTCTCGGCCTACGCCCTCGGGAAGACCGTGGCTGCCCGATTGCAACTGGGCCGTCCCGAGAAGCGCTCCTCCGTGAAGTCCAGGAGGCCCGGTTGTGTGGTGTCCATGGCGCGGGCTCGGGCGGATCAGCTTCGAGCGGATGGTCGCCTCGAAGAGGAGGCGGCGCGTGGCATGATCTTCCTCGGCCGCGGCATTTATCCCGCTCTCTGGGTTCTTCCTACACGGCTTCCTTTAGGAGCTTTGTCTGTCCCTCCACTAAAGGAGAAGGCTCAGTCTGCTGGACCTTTTTTCGGTCCAAAAAGAGTGACGTAAGGGTAAGTCCCTCCGTCGGCTGCTCTGGGAGCGGAAAGGTCCCTCCCGGTTGGCTGACCGTCGTGGTTGTCGACTGGCTGCCGCCACTGGCCTCACGGTGTCCCCGCCAGGTCAGTTGACCGAGACTCTCACTGATGAAGTCTAGATTTTCTCGACCCATTGACGGGTTGTCGCCTTAGCAGCCGAGATTCCCCTCTCCTCGTTCTCCGGGAGGAGTTGAGGATCCCGGGCTCGCCTGTGCCTCCGGTTCCGGAGCCTCGGATGGACCTTCCTGGCCGGAGGAGTGCCGTCTGCCGACACCTCCTGCACCGACTCCCGAAATTCCGGACTCTGCCTGTCTGACCTCAAGGGTCCAGCTGCTCCCACCGGCCAGGCGGTCTCGTCTGCACTGCTGGTAAGCGGGCAAGCTGGCCGTCTCGCCCTCCTCCTCGGATGAGGGAGGTCATGAAATTACGCCGGGACGGTATTAGGACCTTATGTTGCAACAGTTCTCCTGGCCGGGAATAAGCCGACCCAGCCCTTTCCCCGCCATTAAGTGGTTGTCACCGAACGGCCGGCTACAACCTCGACTTGTCCGGGAGAGCCTACACCCAGGCCGTGTTGTTCGCCAAAACCAGCTGCTCTGACCGATTCCGTGGAACCTCCCGCCCACAGCCACTCACACTGGGGGTCTTACCATGATTCTCGGTCGGCCAAGGGTTTACCCCATCGGTTGTCAGTTACCTCACTCCCACCGCACCCTGCAGGTGAAGGGGTGGCTCAGGCCAGAGGCAGTTTTGAGGACTCTTCCGAGTCCTGAAGACGATTCTCCTTCTTCTCCAGTTTACTGACTTTGGAGTCTTCAGGAGGTCAGCTAATGGACTATAGCCCGTCATTCTTCCTAGGACTGCTTTGCTCATCTCGAGTCTACCGGGATGGGAGCTCGAACCCGCTTCAAAAAATAGGTATCCTCACGAGATTCTGGACCGAGGGATTCTCCGACGGAGGCTCCTCTCGTGGCCGAGGCTACAGTAGGGTCCGGCACTGGAACTTTCACAGCGCCTCCGCTTCCTGCCCTGCTTCGCCAGGGGATGGCCAGGAAGTATGCGGTCCCTTTACCGTTTTGTCCGGTTGAACACCCCTCTGCTGAGGGGTTGTTATCGACAGCGCTCGCCACGGCAACGCCAGGGATGTGGACAAACCTCCTGATAAGGAGTCCAAGAAATTGGACTATGGTCAAGCTAAAGTCTACGCTATGCTCCTCGCTTTTCGCCAGGCCAGTTCGGCCGGCCCTCATGGCACATTTTTCTCATGCCCTGTTGGGCTCCTCGGATGAGGTCATCCTCATCTCCGCCGATCCGCAGACTCACGGTTAAGCAGGTGCGACCAGGCAAGGCAGTGGCCAAACAGCAGCTCCAGACTGCTTTTGATGGGGACCATGTGCCAGGATCTGGCTGCCGCAGTGGCTATAAGGCCGGGCGGGCTTGGCTGAGGATATCCACCTTTACTCGATACCCAGCACAAGTTGGCGGATGTCTCCTTTTTGGGACTGACCTTCGCCCTGGGGTGGAAGGTCACCGCAGAGGATCGGTGTCCAATGCTACCTTGACTCGGGGTTCCTTCCACAGAAGGACAAAGGTCGCAAAACCACAGCCTGGGCTTCGCCCTTCTGTGCCCCTCGGCGCCGCCGCCCAGCAACGCCAGGGCCAGCAGGCTCGGCCTTGGTATCCCAAACCGTCACTGCTTTCTCTAACAGGAGGCAGGGAGGAGGGCCCAGGAGGTCCCGGCCGGTCCCTCCTCCAAGCCTGCCCAGTGACGGCTGAGGGTGTCGCTCCCATCCCCGCCACTCTTCCCCCTGGGTCCTCTGGGGACGGCCCGCACTCCGCTCATGGTCCGCTGTTACCACGGACAGGTGGGTCTTGGAGGTGGTGAAGAGGCCTGCCCTGAATTCCCGAGCAGGCACCACCTCAGAGCCGTCACCTGGGGCTTCGGATCCCCAGCTCACTGGCGGCTCGGCTGTTTATTATCACTCTCCTCCTCCAGAAGGAGGTGGTAAGAGAGGTGGTGGACCTCCTTCAGGACCCAGGGTTTGTGTCCAGGTATTCCTGGTTCCGAACGGACGGGGCTGGCGCCCATTCCCAACTCCACGCACTTAAACAAGTTCCTAAGGTCTGAACCTCAGGATGGTCACTGGCTCAGATTATACCATCCTGAACGCTGGCCAGGAGCTCCTGTTTCTGACCTGCAGGACGCGCCACGTCCCTATCCTCGGTCTCGTCTCACCAGAGATTCCTTCGCCCGAGCTGAAGGACCTCTCTCGAGTTCCAAGCCATGCCCTTCGGCTTGTCTCCAGCTCCCAGGGTCTTCACCAAATGCATGGCAGTAGGACAGCATCCATGCAAAAATGAACTGCAAAATTCCCTCAATACCTGGACGACTGGCTGATAGCAGCCCTCCAGGAAGGAGGCGGAGGGTCCAGAGATCTGGCCCTCCAGGTCTGTTTCCTCAACTGGGCCTCCTATCAACGAGGCCAAGTCGGAACTCGAGCCAAGCAGGTGATTTTATTCATCGGGCGCAGCTTGACTTTCTTCTCGCCAGAGCGCTGCTCCCCGCGGACAGGGCCGAGGTTCTTCCTCCTTGCCCGATCATTTCTGGTTGGGCACCGCGCCTGCCCGGGACTCTCCCAAGCCCTGGTCTCATGTGCGGCCTGTACCAGCGGGACCTCAGGGTCTGCTGGAACATGGCCCCTTCAGTGGGGACTGGCCAGCCAGTGGTCACAACGCCAGATCCCTTGACTAGCTTTAGTCGTGGTGACAGGGGATGTGGAATGCCTCCAGTGGTGGACTGCTCCAGATCATTTGCAGGAGGGCATCCTGCTCGGTCCGCCTGTGTCGACGGGTCTCTCTGTCTCACCCATGCCTCTCTGATGGGTTGGGGTGCCCATCTGGGGGAACACTCGGCCATGGCCTCTGGTCCCCGCTGGGAGTCCCGATGCCACATCAACCTGTTGGAGTCCCGAGCGTCCGCCTAGCTCTCACCGCCTTTGCTCTGCTCCTCCGGGGTCAAGTGGTCCGAGTCCAGACGGACAATACCACGACCATGTATTATCTAAACCGCTAGGCGGTGGACGGGCCCATGCTTCTATGCAAGGAAGCTCTCCGATTTGGTCACTGTGGCGCAGCCTGGAGGCGGATCTCTCAGTCATTCACGTGCAGGAGCCTAACACCCTGGCCGATGCCCTGAGCCGGATAGGGGCTGCATCCCACGAGTGGTCTCTCCTGCTGGAGGTAGTAGACATCTGTTCTCCCCATGGGGCACACCTCAGGTGGACCTGTTTGCCTCATGGAGAACGCGGCTGAGTCTGTTCCATGCTCCGCCTTCAGCAGGGGTCATGCAGGGGATGCCTTCTCGAGGCAATGGACCCCGGCCTCTTTTACGCTTTTCTCATTTCCCTTGATCCACAAGGTGCTTCTCTTGCAGGAGGGACAAGGCGAGGTGATTCTGATAGCCCCAGACTGGCCTCGCCAGTTCTGGTACCCAGATCTCCTCAGTCTCAGCTCCAGGACCTCGCTGGGGCAGCTCCAGCTCGCCTGGACCTGCTCTCAGTCAATCGGGGAAGGTGTTCCATCCGGACCTTCAATCCTTGCACCTGACGGCCTGGTTCCTGAGCGGCTAGAGTTCCAGGCTTTGGGTCTTTCCCGACGAGGTCCTCAATGTAGTTGAGGCGCCCCTGTATGAGTCGGATTAGAAAATGCTATGCCTTCAAATGGAAAAGGTTTTCCATTTGGTGTCAGGACAAGGGCTTGGACCCTTCCTCCTGTTCCTGGCAAGCATCTTGGACTATTTATGGTCCCTTTCTAGTCAAGGGCTTAGGTCGACTACTTCTATGGTGCACCTGGCAGCCATCTCTGCTTACGGGCGCTGGCTGGGAAGCAGTCGGTGGCGCAGTGAGAAGGTGGTTCATGCTTTTTTCAAAGGCCTTGATCACATTTCCTCCAGTGCGGGAACCTCCACCTCCGTGATCTACTGCTGGTATTGGCAAAGCTCATGGGCAAGCCATTCGAACCTATGCACAGGTGTGCTCTCTCTCACCTGTCGTGAAGACCGCCTTCTGGTGGCTATCACGCCAGCCAGAAGGATGGGAGAGCTCCAGGCGCTTCCATCGAGTCTCCTTACCTGGTCTTCCACAGGGACAAGTTGTCCTCAGCCCCACCCAAATTCCTTCCGAAGGTGGTGTCGAGTTTCACCTTAACCAGGTGTTGACTCTGCCGGTGTTCTACCCCAATCACACCTCGGAGGTCAATATAGGCTCCATACTTGATCCTAGAAAGGGCGCTTATTATAAGGAGCGTACGGCTGATATTCGGGAGAGGTTCGCCAGCTGTTTGTCACTCACGCTGAAGCCAGATCTGGCAGACCTGCAGCCAAGGGACATAAGCAGGTGGGTAACCTCCTGCATAGATCTCGCTATAAGTTAGCGGGCATGGAGCCTCCCAGAGGGATAAGAGCTCATTCTACCTGCCATATTGCTGCATCAGTGGCTGCTTCCAGGGACGCCCCTATCCAGAAATCTGCAGAGCTGCTACCTGGAAGTCAGCACACCTTCATCACCCATTACCATATCGACCTTGAGTCACGCCGGATGCTGGTTTTGGGGCCTCGTTCTCCAGTCTCTATTCCCTAAGTAGGGGTGTGCGCTTGCCTCCCTCCTCCCGGAGAACTGCTAGGAGTTTCAACGAGTGTGGATGAACAACATATCCATGTCCCTAGAAATACAGGTTACTCACCTGTAACAGGAGTTCTAGGAATGGTATATGTTGTTCATCCACACCACCCACCCGACTCCCCTCGGCTCGACGAGACAACCTGAGCTTCCAGCGGCCAGATCTGGCGCTAGTGGGCGGAGGAGTTATATCACCGGTGGGTGGAGGAGCAAGCTTGAAGACCTTCCGGCAAGATTTAAAGCGGCAAGGATACTGCCAATGAGTGTGGATGAACAACATATACCATTCCTAGAACTCCTGTTACAGGTGAGTAACCTGTATTTTTTGCTCGCTAGATCTAGGGCCTGGTGTTTTTTGGGGAGACGCGTTGTCCCTCTCCTGGGCAGACAGACTCCTCACGCTTCCTCCCTTCCTGTTGATCCAGAGAGTCCTTCTCAAACTTCACGTGGGGAGCATGCAACAATGATCCTGGTAGCACCTTCTGGCCCAGGCAGATCTGGTTCCCCATGCTTGATGCATTGTCCCGGAACCCAGTTCCGGTTGCCTTCAGCTCCCATCTATTGTCTCAAGAGGAGGGTTCACAGTCCACGCGACTTACGCCCACTGAACCTGCATGCCTGGCCCTCGAGACATAGCCATTATGCGCATGGGGTCCTGCAAGAGGTGGGAAGTTCTTTCCACTGGTCAGAAAAGCCGGCAACACATGCACGACGCCATGAAATGGTGCCGATTTGCTTGTGGTTGCAGGCACGTGGCCCTCCCTTTAGAATGCCCAGTGAAATTGGTTCTGGAATACCTGCTCTCTCTCTTCCACTCGGGTCTCGCTTACCTCTATTAAAGTTCACCTCTGTGCGATCTCGCCTACCACTTCCCGGGTAGGTCAGCCGCACAGTGGCACAACTCGATGCCTCTCGGACTTCCTGAGAGGGGTGTTACACCCAGGGCCACCCATCAAGGATTCCGCCCTCCTTGGGACCTACTCTTCGTCCTGGAACAACCTGTCGCTTCTTTGAACCTCGCCGTGAGATTATAGCTTTGCTTGTCGTGGAAAACGTTTTTTTTGTGCTGTCAGCTAGGAGAATTTCCGAGCTTCATGCTATCATGTGTAAGGAGCCTTATTTAATTTTCCACCAGGACAGAGTGTCTCTGAGGACGAATCCTAAATTCTAGGGACATGGATATGTTGTTCATCCACACTCATTGGCAGGTATCCTTGCAGCTTTAAATCTTGCCGAAGCTCTTCAAGTTGTTCCTCCCACCCACCCGGTGGTATAACCTCGGCTCGCCCATGACGCCAGATCTTCCTTACCGCTTTGAAGCTCAGGTTCTCTCCTTAACGCCTCCTGCGTTGTGACTGGTCTTTCTCCGCTTATGGATTTAAAATAAATTTTCAAAAGACTTTAGTCTTCTATTCCTCACGCGGCGATGGACAAATCGACTCTCGGATTTCGAGATGCCCATGCGGGCAGAAGATGTCTCGGACGGATCCACACCCACGTGTGTTCACTGCTTAGGCCTTGAGCACGACCCGCAGGCTTTACACCTGTGCTCATCTTTCGGCCACCACCTCAAGACCGTGCTGCCCGATTGCAACTGGGCCGTCCCGAGAAGGCTTTCCTCCGTGAAGTCCAATGATGCCTGTTGGCGGTGTCTGCAGGGCTCGGGCGGATCAGCTCGAGCGGATGGTCGTCAAGAGCAGGCGCGGGTCAGATCCTCGGCCGCGCATTTATCCCGGGCCTTCTCTGGGTTCTTCCTACACGGCTTCTTTAAGGAGTTTTGTCTGTCCCTCTCCACTAAAGGAGAAGGGCTCTGTCTGCTGGACCTTATTTCTCCGGTCCAAAAGAGGGACAGGGGTAAGTCCCTCCTGCCGACGCCTTGGGAGCGGAAAGCTCCCTTCCCGGCCGCCGACCGTCGGTTTTCGTCGATCGCCGGCCGCCACTGGCCTCACGGGTGTCCCCTGGCCAGGTCAGTTGACCCGAGACTTGACCGATGAAGTTTTCCAGATTTTCTCGACCCATTGACGGGCTGTCGCTTTAGCAGCCGAGATTCCCTCCCGTGTTCCCCGGGAGGAGTTGAGGATCCTGTGGCTCGCTTGTGCCTCCGTTCTGGAGCCTCGATGGACCATCCGAGCACGGGAGTGCGGTTCCCAGCCGACACCTCCCGCATCGACCGAAATTCCGGGACTCGGTTCCGGACCTCTTCGCGGTCCAGCCAATCCCACCGTCATAGGCGGTCTCGGGTCTCGGCACTGGGTAAGCGGCGCCGCCGCTGCCGTCTCGCCCTCCTCCTCGGATGAGGGGAGGCTTCGGCGTAAATTACGTCGACGGTACGAGGACCTTATGTTGCAACAGCTCCTCCTGGCCGGGAATAAGCCGACCGTCCGCCTTCCCCGGCCATTAAGTGGCTGTCACCGGAACGGCCGATACAACCCCTCGACTTATCCGAGGAGCCTATACCCAGGCCGGTTGTTCGGCCAAAACCAGCTGCTCCACCGATTCCGGTGGAACCTCCGCCTCCACAGCCACCAATTGGGGCTCCGACCAAGGATTCTCGGTCGGCTAAGGGTCTACCCCATCGGCTGTCAGTTACCCTCATTCCGACCGACTCGGCAGGTGAAGGGTGGCTCAGGCCAGAGGCAGCTCTTCGAGGACTCTTCCGAGTCCAAGATGATTCCTCCTTTCTCCAAGCGACTGGACTTGGAGTCTTCAGGAGGTCCGTCAATTGGACGATAGCCCGTCGTCCTTCCTCCAGGACTGCTTCCGCCTCATCTCGGAGTCTACCGGGATGGAGCTCGAACCTGCTTCCAAACGGGCCAGGTATCCCCTCACGGAGATTCTGGACCGAGGGGATCTCCCGGAGGCCTTTCCGTGGCGAGGCCATAGTGGGTCCGGCACTGGAGCTTTGCACAGCCCTGCTTCCGCCCTGCGCCGGCCAGGATGGCCAGGAAGTATGCGGTCCCTACCGGTTCCTTGTCCGGTTTGAACACCCCTGCTGGGGGTTGGTTACCGACAGCTTCCGCCGCCGGGCAACGCCAGGGATGTGGACAAACCTCCTGACAAGGTCAAGAAATTGGACTATGTTCGGTGAAAAGTCTACGCCATGCCCTCTCGGCCTTCGTCAGGCCAGTTCGGCCGTCCTCGTGGCACATTTTCTCATGCCCTGTTGGGCTCCTGGATGAGGTCATCCTCATCTTCCCGCCGATCTGCAGACTACGGTTAAGCAGGTGCGGGACCAGGGCAGGGCAGTGGCCAAACAGCAGCTCCAGACTGCTTTGGATATAGGGGACTCGTGTCAGATCGGTGGCGCGCCGTGGCTGACGGGTCGGCGGGCTTGGCTGAGGATATCCACCTTTACCGGATACCCAGCACAAGTTGGCGGATGTTCCCTTTTGGGACTGACCTCTTCGGCCCTGGGGTGGAAGGTCACCTGCAGAGGATCGAGAAGTCCAATGCCACCTTGGACTCTGTCTCTTCCGCTCAGAAGGACAAAGGCCGCAAACCACAGCCTAAGCCTTTTCGTCCTTCTGTGCCTCCTGCGCGCCTCCCCAGCAACGTCAGGGCCAGCAGGCTCGGCCTGGTATCCCAAACCCACACCGCTTCCTCTAACAGGAGGCAGGAGGAAGGGGCCCAGAGGTCCTCGGCCGGTCCCTCCTCCAAGCCTGCCCAGTGACGGGCTGAGGGTGTCGCCCATCCCGTCCTACCATCCTGGTCCCCGTGGAGGGCGGCTCCGGCACTTCCGTTCCGCCTGGTCCGCTGTTACCACGGACAGGTGGGTCTGGAGGTAGGGAAGAGGCCTGCTCTGGAATTCGAGCAGGCACCACCCTTCAGAGCCGCCCCTCGGGGCTTCGGGATCCCCAGCCTCACTGGCGGCTCGTCGAGCCGACATCGCCTCCTCCTCCAGAAGGAGGTGGTAAGAGAGGTGGTGGACCCTCCTTCAGACCCAGGGTTTGTGTCCAGGTACTTCCTGGTTCAAAGCGGACTGAGGCGGGCTGCCCCATTCTCGACCTACCACGACCTAAACAAGTTCCTAAGGTCTCGAACCTTCAGGATGGTCACTCTGGCTCAGATAATACCATCCTTGGAACGCGGCGTGTGGTTCTGCTCTCTGGACTTGCAGGACGCGTTTTTTCACGTCCCTATCCGTCCGTCTCACCAGAGATTCCTTCGCTCGAGCGGAAGGATCCCTCTTCGAGTTCCAAGCCATGCCCTTCGGCTTGTCTCCAGCTCCCTGGGTCTTCACCAAATGCATGGCAGTGGTGACAGCATTCCTGTGGCGCTGAGGGGTCCGGGTGTACCCTTACCTGGACGACTGGCTGATAGCAGCTCCCTCCAGGAGGGAGGCGGAGTGGTCCAGAGATCTGGCCCTCCAGGTCTGCTCTCAACTGGGCCTCCTTATCAACGAGGCCAAGTCGGAACTCGAGCGCAAGCAGGTGATTCTATTCATCGGCGAGCTTCGAACTCTTCGAGCCAGAGCGGCCCGGCGGACAGGGCCGAGGTTCTTTCCTCCTTTGCCCGATCATTTCTGGTTGGGCAATTGCGCCTGCCCGGGACTTCTGCGCCTCCTGGGTCTCATGGCGGCCTGCACCAGCGTGGTCCGTTGGGCCCGCTGGAACATGCGTCCCTTCAGTGGGGACTGGCCAGCCAGTGGTCACAGCTGCGATCCCTTGGACCAGCTTTAGTCGTGACACAGGGATGTGGGCAGCTCTCCAGTGGTGGTCCGTTCCAGATCATTTGCAGGAGGCATCCCGTTCGTCGCCCCGAGCAGGCGGTCTCTCTGTCGATTCGATGCCTCTCTGATGGGTTGGGGTGCCCATCTGGGGAACACCGGGCTCATGGCCTCTGGTCCACATGGGGAGTCGATGCCACATCAACCTGCTGGAGCTCGAGCGGTCCGCCTAGCTCTCACCGCCTTTGCTCCGTTCCTCCGGGGTCAAGTGGTCCGAGTCAGGCGGACAATACCCACGACTATGTACTGTCTAAACCGCCAGGGCGGGCGCCGCTCCATGCTTCTATGCAAGGCTCTCCGCATTTGGTCACTCGTGCGCAGCCTGGAGGCGGATCTCCTAGCCATTCACGTGGCAGGAGCCTCCAACACCCTGGCCGATGCCCTGAGTCGGATAGGGGCTGCATCCCACGAGTGGTCTCTCCTGCCGGAGGTAGTACAGCATCTGTTCTCCCTTTGGGGCACACCTCAGGTGGACCTGTTTGCCTCCAGGGAGAACGCGAAGCTGAGTCTGTTCCATGCCCGCCCCTCAGCAGGGCTCGCTGCAGGGGGATGCCTTCTCGAGGCAGTGGACCCCGGGCCTCTTTTACGCCTTTCCCCCATTTCCCTTGATCCACAAGGTGCTTCTCAGGGCGAGGAGGGACAAGGCGCAGGTGATTCTGATAGCCCCAGACTGGCCTCGCCAGTTCTGGTACCCAGATCTCCTCAGTCTCAGCTCCAGGACTCCGCGGCAGCTTCCAGCTCGCCCGGACCTGCTCTCAGTCAATCAGGGGAAGGTGTTCCATCCGGACCTTCAATCCCTGCACCTGACGGCCTGGTTCCTGGCGGCTAGAGTTCCAGGCCTTGGGTCTTTCCGCGAGGTCCTCAATGTAGTTGAGGCGTCGTAAGAGTGACCAGAAAATGCTTATGCCTTCAAATGGAAAAGGTTTTCCATTTGGTGTCAGAGCAAGGGCTTGACCCTTCCTCCTGTTCCTTGGCAAGCATCTTGGACTATTTATGGTCCCTTTCTAGTCAAGGGCTTAGGTCGGCGCCCTAAGGGTGCACCTGGCAGCCATCTCTGCTTACAGGCGCGGGCAGAGAAGCAGTCAGTAAGCATGAGGAGAAGGTGGTCTGGCGCTTTTCAAGGCCTTGATCACATTTCCCCTCAGTTTGGGAACCCCCACCTCCGTGGATCTACTGCTGGTACTGGCAAAGCTCATGGGCAAGCCATTCGAACCTATGCACAGGTGTGCTCTCTCTCACCTGTCGTGGAGAAGACCGCCTTCTTGGTGGCTATCACGTCAGCCAGAAGGATGGGAGAGCTCCGGGCGCTCTGTGAGTCTCCTTACCTGGTCTTCCACAGGGACAAGGTTGTCCCTCGCCCCCCCACGAAATTCCTTCCGAAGGTGGTGTCGGAGTTTCACCTTAACCAGGTGTTGACTCTGCGGTGTTCTACCCCAATCACACCTCGGAGGCGAATATAGGCTCCATACTCTGGACCCTGAAGAGGCGCTCGCTTATTATAAGGAGGCGTACGGCTGAATCGGGAGAGGTTCGTCGCTGTTTGTCACCTCGCTGAAGCCGCATCTGGCAGACCTGCAGCCAAGCGGACGATAAGCAGGTGGGTAACCTCCTGCATAGATCTCTGCTATAAGTTGGCGGGCATGGAGCCTCCCAGAGGATAAGAGCTCATTCTACCCGCCATACTGCTGCAACGTGGCTGCTTCCAGGGCGTCCCTATCCAGGAAATCTGCAGGGCTGCTACCTGGAAGTCGGCAAACACCTTCATTACCCATTACCACATCGACCTTGAGTCACGCCCGGGATGCTGGTTTTGGGGCCTCGGTTCTCAGTCTCTCTTCTTTAAGTAAGTATTGGGGGTGTCGTCTTGCCTCCCTCCTCCCGGAGAACTGCTAGGAGTCTGCCAATGAGTGTGGATGAACAACATATCCATGTCCCTAGAAATACAGGTTACTCACCTGTAACAGGAGTTCTAGGAATGGTATATGTTGTTCATCCCATTCACCACCACCTCCCGCCTGACGCACAACCTGAGCTTCCAGCGGGCCAGATCTGGCGTCATGGGGCGGAGCCGAGAGTTATACCACCCGGGTGGGTGGGAGGAGCAAGCTTGAAGACCTTCCAGCAAGATTTAAAGCGGCAAGGATACCTGCCAATGAGTGTGGATGAACAACATATACCATTCCTAGAACTCCTGTTACAGGTGAGTAACCTGTATTTCCTGCCTAAGGTGGTCTCTGCCCTCACTCTCAACCAGGACATCGATCTGCCTGTGTATTTTCCTGAGTACTCTAATAGAGGAGAGGCATTGCTTCACACCCTGGATGTTCACCGCTCCTTAAGGTACTACCTGAACAGGACTAAACAGCTTCGCACGTCAGAGCAGCTATTTGTATCCTTCGCTGAGAGGATGCTGGGCCAACCAGTCTCAAAGCAGACCCTTTCTCACTGGCTTGTCCAGTGTATTTCCTTTTGCTACAACAATAACCAGAAGCCCCTTCCGGGTACAGTCCGGGGCTACTCGACGAGGGGGGTGGCTACCTCCTTTGCAGCACTGCGCAATGTCTCCACCTCTGCCATTTGTGCTGCAGCTACTTGGAGCTCAGTGCACACATTTATTAGGCACTATAGCCTGGATATTACATTACCGCGGAGAGCTGGTTTGACCTTGCCATTCTACAGGGTCTCTGTCCTAGAGTCAGGACTTGCTCAAGATCTCTCTATTTGCCTCCTCCATAATGCTTAGAGTAGCTATTGCTTGGGAATCAGTCCTAATGGTGTTACCTGCTGCAAGAGCTGTATCTGAGTAAGATAGTACAGTTACGTAAGAACTTACCGTAACAGTAGATCTTCGAGAACAGCTCTTGCAGCAGGTACCTTCCCGCCCACCTTTCCCCCTTGGAGGAGGTACGGCCTACCAGGCCTTGGCAGGAGCTAACGCTCTTTCTTCCTTTTTCTTCTGATGGCGGATCCACGGTCTCCCCTTCTGATGTCATCCTGCGGCCGGGAGAACTAGGGAATCTGGCGGGACCGCCTCCTTATGTACTACGCCTGACGTCGGCGGCGGGACCGATGTCGGAGGCAGTCCCCACTGAAGACTGCTAGCTAGAAGATATCCGTGGGGTCCTGACGCCTGCCGGCTTCAGTCCTAATGGTGTTACCTGCTGCAAGAGCTGTTCTCGAAGATCTACTGTTACGGTAAGTTCTTACGTAACTGTACTTTTCTCCCTAAAGTAGCAGCTGAGTCTACTCTAAATCAGTCGATAGTTATCTGCCTTTTTTACGCAGTGCTCTAATCAAGGGAAATATTTACTCCATACTATGGATGTTCACCGGATTCTGAGATACTACACCAACACGACGAAGGATCTCAGAAAGACTGATCAATTGTTCGTCTCTTTTACTCACAAAAGGGAAGGCAATGCTGTTTCCAAGCAATGCCTATCTTAAGTGGTTGGCTCATTGCAGCACTTTCTGTTATGACAAATACAAGAAGACCCTCCCGGGTCAAGTCAGAGGCCACTCCACAAGAGGAGTAGCTGCCTCAGCGGCTTGTTTCAAGAATATGTCTGCGGCAGACATCTGTGCTGCTGCCACCTGGACTTCTGTCCATACCTTTACTAAACACTACAGTTTGGATGTTGCTTCTCGCCGTAGAGCAGGCTTTGGGCTGGCTGTTTTGCAAGGCCTTCTATCTTGAGACTAGCACAACCAAAACTACCTTTTGGAGTAGTTTTCCTCCTCCCGGTGCCTCTCTTGGTTCAAGACTGCTTGGGATTCAGTCCTATATGTAATTACCTACTGCAAGAGCCCTCTCGAGGTAAGATAGTACAGTTACGTAAGATCTACGAGAGAGGCTCTTGCAGTAGGTAATACCTTCCCGCCCTCCATCCCCTAGGCTTTTTCAGCTCCTTTTCCATTGAGGGAAATATCCGCTTCTCTCTCGTCCGGCCTGTTTTGGCCTGTGGCAGGAAAGAACTGGAAGGCGGGCGTCTAGGACCGCCCCTTTATACCGACGTCTCCTGACGCTGGTCACCTGACATGGGGCGGTCCCTCACCAGGGACTGCTAGCTAGAAATTTTTCCGTGGGGTCCTGCCGGCGTCAGTCCTATATGCAATTACCTACTGCAAGAGCCTCTCTCGAAGATGTACTGTTATGGTAAGTTCTTACCGTAACGGTACTTTTTGTGTGTCCTTTAATTCCACACTGCAAAATATTTTGAGACATTTATTTAAACAATAAAATAGATGAGCTGATCAGGTGGTGGAGCACTACAGCTTGCAACATCAGTAACCCATGAGCCTTGGATGTCGGAGGGCCAGCCTGTGTGTGTGTGTCTGTAGGGGGTTGTGTCCCTGTGGATGCTTCCCTCCTTTGGTAGGTGGAGTGAGCTTGCTTTGCCTTACTATCGCTGCAACCTGTAGTACAGGTAACGGTGCAGTAGACTGAGACATGGGAGATTGGATCCTGCCACGTGCTGGCCACATGTTTCTGCTGGGACCATCGTCCTGGCACTGACATCTCCAAGGGGAAGGGAGAACAGAAGCTGGGGAAGGGATAAATCCCGTCTGTGCACTATGGCGGCAGATATGGTCAGAAGGCAGTACATATGCTTCTGCCAGACAGAGGAGCAAAAACAATTGTCAAAAATTTAAAAATGAATCTATTCTTTTTGTTTTGTTTCAGAGTTTTCTTCTCGGTAGCCAAAATTAAGCCTCTGGATATGCTTAAGCTGGAAGAAGCACTGAGCAGCTAACGGTGGATACCTGAGATGTGTTGTCCTGGACACCATTGTTGTATATTGGATCAATAGAGTAGTGGTCTATTTTGTATATAATGTCGATTTTTAATAATTTGAAGCAATTGTCCATTTTCTGCTAAGCAGATATAAAAAAAAAAAAGGAAAATGTATATATGTTAAATATGTTTGTATTTTATTAAAATGAAATGCAGCCGGACTGGCATTTGTTTTGGGGGGGGGGGTTGTCTCTCAAATAAATCCAGTAGTGCGAGAAGCAGAGGTAGTGAAAAATGAAACCCATTGTTCTAGGGACATGGATATGTTGTTCATCCACACTGTCTGGCAGGTATCCTTGCCGCTTTAAATCTTGCCGGAAGGTCTTCAAGCTGGCTCCTCCCACCCACCCGGGTGGTAAAACTCTCGGCTCCGCCCCATGACGCCAGATCTTCCTTACCGCTTGGAAGCTCAGGTTCCCTCCTTAACGCTCTGCGTATAAGACTGGTTCCTAATTCTTCGGTTTTGCGAATTTAAAAGTTTTCGCTAAAATAGACTTTGGTCTTCTATCCCTTGCGGCTGCGATGGACAAATCGACTCCCGGTTTCCGGAGATGCTCTTGTGGGCAGAAGATGTCTCGGACGGATCCGCACTCCACGTGCGTCTACTGTCTAGGCCTTGAGCACGACCCGCAGGCTTGCGACCTGTGCTCTTCCTTCTCGGCCTACGTCCTCTAAGACCGTGCTGCCCGTTTACAACTGGGGCGTCCTGAGAAGCGTTTTCCTCCGGTGAAGTCGAAAGAGGCCTGGTCGGCGGGCTCGGCGGATCAGCTCGAGCAGATGATCGCCCTCGAAGAGGAGGCGGCACGGGCCTCATCTACCTCGGCCGCGGCATTTGTCCCGCTCTCTCTGGGTGCCTCTTATTCAGCTTCCTTTAAGGAGCTTTGTCTGTCCCTCTCTACTAAAGGAGAGGGACCAATTTCTGCTGGACCCTTTTCTCGGTCCAAAAAGAGGGACAAGGGTTAAGTCCCTCCGTCGACGCTCTTGGGAGCGGGAAAGATCCCTCTGCCAGTCTCGTCGGCCATTCGACTTCCGATCCCGCTTCGGCTTCGGCCACTGGTCTCACGGTGTCCCCGTCAGGCCAGTTGACCGAGACTCCCGTCGACGCGGTCGAGATTTTTCTCGACCCGTTGACGGGTTGTCGACAGGAGAAGCCGAGAATCCTCTCTCCCCGGTTCCCCGGTTGGGAGTTGAGGACCCCGTGGGCTTGCCAGTGCCTCCGGTTCCGGAGCCTTCGGGTGAACCCTCCGAACTGAGGGGAGTGCCGGTTCCCCACGACACCTCCCCGCACCATCCTCGGGAAAGCAGAGGTTCTCGGTCTCGGACTTCTTCGCGGTCCAGCCGATCCTGCCGTCATAGGCGGTCTCGGCACCGCGGCAAGCGGCGTCGCCGCTTGTCCTCCTCCTCGGACGAGGGGAGGCTTCGACGTAAGTTACGTCGACCTCATGTGGCAAAAGCTTCTTCTGACCGGGAACAAGCAGACGCCGTCACCTTCCCTGGCCATTAGGTGGCTGTCACCGGAGCGGCCGAAACAACCCCTCGACTTACCCGAGGAGCCTGTTCCCAGGCCGGTTGTTCGGCCAAAACCAGCTGCTCCACCGATTCCGGTGGAACCTCCGCCTCCACAGCCGTTATTTGGGGCTCCGACCAAGAATTCTCGGTCGGCTCAGGGCCTGCCCCATAGGCTGTCTGTTACCCTCACTCCCGATCGTCCTCGGCAGGTGGAGAGTGGCTCAGGCCCGAGGCAGCTCTTTGCGGACTCTTCCGAGTCCGACGGCGATTCCTTCCTTTTCTCCAGGCGAGTGGACTTGGAGTCCTCAGGAGGACAGTCGGTGGAAGATAGCCCTTCGTCCTACCTAGGATTGCTTCGGCTCATCTCGGAGTCCACCGGGATGAAGCTCGAACCGTGCTCTAAGCGGACCAGGTATCCCTCACGGAGATTCTGGACCAGGGATTTCTATGGAGCCTTTCCGTGGCGAGGCCATAGTGGGCCGAACTTGGAGCTCTGGCAGCACCCTGCTTCCTGCCCTGCGCCTTCGGCCAGGATGGCCAGGAAGTATGCGGTCCTTACCGGTTCCTTGTCCGGTTTTTCGGAACACCCCTCAGCCGAGGGGTTAGTTACAGACAGCGTTTTCCGGCGTGCCGGGAACGCTAGGGACGTGGACAAACCTCCCGACAAGGAGTCCAAGGAATTGGACTATGCCGGGCGAAAAGTCTACGCTGCGTCCTCCCTCGGCCTTCGTCAGGCCAGTTCGGCCGTCCTCATGGCACATTTCTCTCATGCCCTGTTGGGCTCCCTGGACGAGGTTGTCCCTCATCTTCCCGCGGACCTGCAGACCACGGTTAGGCAGGTGCGGGACCAGGGCAGGGCAGTGGCCAAACAGCAGCTTCAGACTGCTCTGGACATTGGGGACTCATGTGCCAGGTCTGTAGCGGCCGCAGTGGCTATGCATCGTCGGGCTTGGCTGAGGATATCCACCTTCACTTCGGATACCCAGCACAAGTTGGCGGATGTCCCCTTCTTGGGGACCGACCTCTTCGGCCCTGGGGTGGAAGGTCACCTACAGAGGATCGAGAAGTCCAATGCTACCTTGGACTTGGTCTCATCCGCTCAGGACAAAGGCCGCAAACCACAGCCTAAGCCCTTTCGTCCCTCTGCGCCAGGGACGTCCGGCCCAGCAACGTCAGGGCCAGCAGGCTCGAGCTTGGCATCCCAAACCCAAGCCCGGGACTTCCTCCAACAGGAAGCAGGGAGGTAAAGGCCCAGGAGGTCCCTCGGCCGGTCCCTCCTCCAAGCCTGCCCAGTGACGGGTTGAGGGGTGTCGCCCCCACCCCTTCACCTCACCCCAGGTTCCCCCCGTGGGGGGACGGCTCCATCACTTCCTTTCCACCTGGTCCGTTATTACCACGGACAGGTGGGTGTTGGAGGTGGTGGGAAAAGGCCTGCCCTTGGAATTCGAGCAGGCCCCGCCCTTCAGAGCCGTCGCACCTCGAGGGCATCGGGGTCCGCAGCCTCACTGTCGGCTCACCGAGCCGACATCGCTCTCCTCCTCCAGAAGGAGGTGATCAGGGAGGTGGCGGACCCTCCCTCAGACCCGGGGTTTGTGTCCAGGTACTTCCTGGTTCCGAAACAGGCGGGGCTGGCGCCCCATTCTCGACCTACACGACCTAAACAAGTTCCTAAGGTCTCGAACCTTCAGGATGGTCACTCTGGCTCAGATAATACCATCCTTGGAACGCGGCGTGTGGTTCTGCTCTCTGGACCTGCAGGACGCATTCTTTCACGTCCCTATCCATCCGTCACATCAGAGATTCCTTCGCTTTCAAGCGGAGGGATCCCTTTTCGAGTTCCGAGCCATGCCCTTCGGCTTGTCTCCAGCTCTCAGGGTCTTCACCAAATGCATTGCAGTGGTGACAGCATTCCCTCGGCGTCGAGGGGTCCGGGTGTACCTTACCTGGGCGACTGGCTGATAGCAGCCCCTCAGACAGGAGGTGGAGCGGTCCAGAGATCTGGCCCTCCAGGTTTGCTCTCAAGTCGGCCTTCTCATCAACGAGGCCAAGTCGGAACTCGAGCAAGCAGGTGATTCTTTTCATCGGGGCAGAGCTCGACTCTCTTCGAGCCAGAGCACGGCTCGCGGCGGACAGGGCTGAGGTTCTTTCCTCCTTTGCCCAATCATTTCTGGTTGGGCAATTGCGCCCTGCCCAGGACTTCCTGCGCCTCCTGGGTCTCATGGCGGCCTGCACCAGCGTGGTCCGTTGGGCCTGCTGGCACATTCGTCCTCTTCAGTGGGGACTGGCCAGCCAGTGGTCACAACGCTGCGATTCATTGGACCAGCTAGTGACGGTGACCCAGGAGATGTGGAACACTCTCCGGTGGTGGACCGTTCCAGTTCATCTGCAGGAGGGCATCTCGTTTGTCCGTCCCGAGCCGACGGTCTCTCTGTCGACCGATGCCTCTCTGATGGGTTGGGGTGCCCATCTGGGGGAACACTGGACGCACGGCCTCTGGTCCCCACGGGAGTCCCGATGCCACATCAACCTGCTGGAGCTCCGAGCGGTCCACCTAATTCTCACCGCCTTTGCTCCGTTTCTCCGGGGTCAAGTGGTCCGAGTCCAGACGGACAATACCACGACCATGTACTATCTAAACCGCCAGGGCAGGACACGCTCCATGCTTCTATGCAAGGAACCTCTCCGCATTTGGTCACTCGTGCGCAGCCTGGAGGTGGCTCTCCTAGCCATTCATGTGGCAGGAGCCTCCAACACCCTGGCAATGCCCTAAGCCGGATAGGGGCTGCGTCCCACGAGTGGTCTCTCCTGCCGGAGGTAGTACAAGATCTGTTCTCCCATTGGGGCACACCTCAGGTGGACCTGTTTGCCTCCAGGGAGAACGCGAAGCTGAGGCTGTTCCATGCCCGGCCCCCTCAGCAGGGCTCGCTGCAGGGGGATGCCTTCTCGAGGCCGTGGACCCCGGGCCTCTTCTACGCCTTACCCCCCCATATCCCTTGATACACAAGGTGCTTCTTAAAGCAAGGAGGGACAAGGCGCAGGTGATTCTGATAGCCCCAGACTGCCCGCCAGTTCTGGTACCCAGATCTCCTCAGCCTCAGCTCCAGGCTCCCGAGGCAGCTTCCAGCTCGCCCAGACCTGCTCTCAGTCAATCAGGGGAAGGTGCTCCATCCGGACCTTCAATCCCTGCACCTGACGGCCTGGTTCCTGAGCGGCTAGAGTTCCAGGCCTTGGGTCTTTCCGATGAGGTCCTCAATGTGTTGAGGCATCCCGTAAGGAGTCGAACAGGAAATGCTATGCCTTCAAATGGAAGAGGTTTTCCATTTGGTGTGAGGGCAAGGGCTTGGACCCTTCCTCCTGTTCTTGGCAAGCATCTTGGACTATTTATGGTCCCTTTCTCAGCAAGGGTTAGGTCGACGACCCTAAGGGTGCACCTGGCAGCCATCTCTGCTTACCAGGCGCGGGCTGGGAAGCAGTCGGTGGCGCAGGAGAAGGTGGTCTGGCGCTTTTTCAAAGGCCTTGATCCCATTTCCCCTCCGGTGCGCGAACCTACCTCCGGTGGGATCTACTGCTTGGTACTGGCAAAGCTCATGGGCAAGCCATTCAACCAATGCACAGGTGTGAACTCTCACCTGTCGTGGAAGACCACCTTCTTGGTGGCTATCACGTCAGCCAGAAGGATGGGAGAGCTCCAGGCGCTCCATCAAGTCTTCTTACCTGGTCTTCCACAGGGACAAGGTTGTCCTGCGCCCCACCGAATTCCTTCCGAAGGTGATGCTGAGTTTCACCTTAAAGGTGTTGACTCTGCGGTGTTCTACCCCAATCACACCTCGGAGGGCGAATCAGGCTCCATATTTTGGACCCTAGAGGCTAAGCATTATAAGGCGCCGCGGCTGAAATTCGGGGACAGGTTCGCCAGCTGTTTGTCACCTACGCTGAAGCCGCACCTGGCAGACCTGCAGCCAAGCGGACGATATGCAGGTGGGTCACCTCCTGCATAGATCTCTGGTACAAGTTGGCGGGCATGGAGCCTCCCAGAGGGATAAGAGCTCATTCTACCCGCCATACTGCTGCATCGGTGGCTGCTTCCAGGGATGTCCCTATCCAGGAAATCTGCAGGGCTGCTACCTGGAAGTCAGCACACACCTTCATCACCATTACCACATCGACCTTGAGTCACGCCGGGATGCTGGTTTTGGGGCCTCGGTTCTCCAGTTTTATTCCCTAAGTAGGGGGTGTGCGCCTTGCCTCCCTCCTCCCGGAGAACTGCTAGGAGTCTGCCAGACAGTGTGGATGAACAACATATCCATGTCCCTAGAAATACAGGTTACTCACCTGTAACAGGAGTTCTAGGAATGGTATATGTTGTTCATCCACACACCCCCCGACCTCCCCGGCTTCAGCACACAACCTGAGCTTCCAGCGGGCCAGATCTGGCATCATGGGGCGGAGCCGAGAGTTTTACCACCCGGGTGGGTGGGAGGAGCCAGCTTGAAGACCTTCCGGCAAGATTTAAAGCGGCAAGGATACCTGCTAGACAGTGTGGATGAACAACATATACCATTCCTAGAACTCCTGTTACAGGTGAGTAACCTGTATTTATGGACACCACCACATTTTTATAATTACTACAGAACTGTGCACTACCCTTTAAAAGTAATAGTGCTCGCATTCCTTGTATAGATGCAGCTGTGTAATAGTTTTATTTCCATCATGAGGCAGTCTGTGAACATTGCAGACTGGAAGTGCGAAGCTTGGGTGATTTGTAACGTCCAGAGCACCATGGCATGCCCCCTCCTCCCGAAAGAAAATAGTTATATACACAGCAGTAGCTCTTTTATGTGTATATAGCAGTTTTATTATGATGTATCCTTTGCCATGATAAATCACGTACAGGTTGTAAATATTGCTTTAGAAACCATTGTACTTGTTAGCAAGTAGGCTGCCTTGTGCATCCTTTGGGTGAAGGGAGGTTCGCAGTCCCAATGCCCTGAGCATGCACGTCAGCACTCCAGTGTAGATATGGCCCTACAGATGAATATTTATTTTATAAATGGTCCAGGTTATAAGCTTGATAAATTTTGGGGAAGTAGTTTTTAGATAAAAAAAAAAATCTTTTGAAAGTGTAACAATCCACTGTTTCAAAATTTGCATGCAGGGACCTCTGGTGGTTTTAAGAGGCCGGAGCAGTCTCATCCCTGATTGGTTGAATCAGTGCAGATGATTTATAATTAGGTGGCATTGTAAAAAGGATCTTTATTTTTTTATTTATTTTAAACTGCTGTCATTTTCCTGATGTTTGAGATAAGGTCTCCTTATCTGCCATATTTGGGGCTTTGTTTAAAAAGTTCTGACAAATGGTAGCAGTGGATTGAATGCACAAATAAAAAACAGTGACCAAATGTTTTCATCTAAAGGTGCCGGTGAGTGGGAGGGTTTGAAATGTGGAATTCCAGTGCAAAAATCTAACCCTGCTGGAAGGCTGCCACCATTCCACACTGGAATTGAGTTTTCATAGTTGTGACGGCAGGTGTGTAAGCATATTAATAAAAAATAATCCCAGCTGCAGAACTTCAGTATCATTTGTTGGGCGTAAAGAGACTTATAACCATGTGTTGTCATTTATATATGCAATTATTGTTCAAATAGCACTGAATGGAAAAGCGAAAGCCAAACAATGTTTTCCACTGAAGGAGTTGCTTTTAAGGAGATGGGGTGGTGGGAGCTATTCCACATCTGAATTCTGCTGGTGGCCATTTTGAAGTGGCCTTACCCATACCACTATCACCAAATAACTTGGATGTTGTAAATTTCCTTGTCACTAGTGAGCTTTCTTTATTTGTTGGGGATATAAACTTTTCTGTGAGATTATTTTAACTAACTCTCACTGTGCCTCTGTCTGTCTGTTGAAATCCTAATTTATTTCTGGGAGCAGCAGAAGCAGTGAGAAATCGGACTCTGCCATTTGATTTTCACTGCCTTGCTTGTCTTAATGGTAACTGAGCACACATTCAGTAGTCATTATTGACTATAAGCAGCTGACTGGCCTGGGAGCTTCTGCTGTTAGGTAAGTTTGTATACCGATGAGCAACCCTGCAAGTAGCCTTCTAGCAAACTTGAAGACAGACTTATCTTAAGAGTGTCATGCTCCATAGAGTTGTTGCTTTGGTTTTGGGCCGCCAAGTACAAGAGCCCCCCTAAGGTGTCAAGAACTTTTATAGGAACCTCACTTGCACAACAATTTCTAGTTCTTAAATGCAAGCCAAATGGTAGAGAGATTTGAAGGAGGCATTTTTGTCCTCATTTTTTTTTTTAAACTCTGAATTTCTCTTGAATGAGAGTCTGGTAAGAATGCATAAGGATAAGAATGGTGTGAAATAACCTTGATCTTGGAACTGCTTGAATGTATGCTTTGACACAGAAATCCAAAATAGATGTAACGGATAATGCAGTACAGGGTGTGCAGTCGTGCTCTGATATACACATGCCTTGGTGTGTGAGATGAGGCATGAGGCAACAGGCTGAGTACGTTCAACCACTCAAGGCATGCATATATCGGAGCACGACCACACACCCTGAAGTGGATAATTTGTCTTATAAAATGCCCAAAATGGTATTGGAGGAGGATGAAAAATAAAGAAGTGCAGATGTGCGGTCATTGTGGGATAATGCATGGTTATGTGGTGTTTCATCTAGTCAGGAGACAGCAGTGTTACAGATTTTTCTCACCCATTTTATAAACAGATTTAGGCCATACCTGCAAGGATAAACCGTGGCATATATCAGTGATATTTTTGCCAGTATGGAGACCTAGGGAGAGAGCATCATGATATTATCACTCTAGGTCCATAGTGGCAAAAATATTGTCACTGAAGAATCCCCTCCCCCAATTGGCTGGAGCTAGCAGCGCGAGTACACTTTCACTTAGAAATGGTCACTGTTAAGTCATGTACTAGCTCCGGCCATCAGTGTTACTACCGCTTTCACACACACATTTGGCCTTTCACTTCTCCAGGCTTCTCCAATATACCTTTTTTTACGCTACAGAAACTCCCTCCAGGTCAGCAACATTCCTCCTTCTCATTGACAGACTACCAGTTGCCCATGACTGCCAAACTGTTTACTGGCACTCCCACCCCATGCACGTAGTATGACACCCCACAGCACTATACTGCGTTGCCACCCTCTTGGACTGCATGTCACACTCCGGCTTGGGGGAAAAAATAGCAGGCCACAAACTCGCGTCAGTCAACATGCTGATCTAATGATGCCGCTCTCTCTCTCCTCACAACTATTATGGACTCAACAGTACATTCACTTGTTCCAGATGAAAGTAAGAAAAATTACACCTGGCTAACAAAAACGAAAGAAAATACTGCAGAAATTAAAGGGCATGGCATAAATTGAATATTTTATGGCCCTACTGAAAATGTTTTTCCCCTCGTGCAGTTTGAACTTTGACATCACTCGTGGCTCAGCCCACTCATGATGTTATAAGGTCAAGCTGTACTTGGAGAAAATAGCATCAGTATTTTCAATAGAGGTAGGGCAAATCTCGTATATATTTAAAGAGTATATATAATATAAGAAAGATGCAGAGATATAGGTGTGGGTATAAATTTATAAAGATAACATCTTTGAGCTATGTTTCAAGATATCACCACTGATAAATCACCACTGTCCTAACAGGACATACCACATTACCTCATAACACTACTACCTTGACCTACCATTACTTCACACATTATTCAGAGACATTCCAAAGAAACGAGCATAAAAACAGTGAATGAAAAAGGAAACCACTTGTTTACAGCTTAATTTATGAAACTTCCAGGTCTTGTTGTATACATCAAATATGAGATGGGCTAATGTAAGATGTCAGAAATATCTTATTGTACTTGCCCTCTTAGACTCCACTTGTGACTTCCTCACTTGTGAGGTCAGAGGTCAAGTGCAACTCTAGATATTTTTGATATCTTACAGTAGCTCATCTCATATCCCATATCATTTTTAATTGCAGCCTACATTTTTTCTGTAGTATCTGGCCATCTCCTATCCCATGGAAGAAATTTCTGCTAAAGAAGGCTGGGGAACCATGCCACGGAAATAGGACTGCCTCTAAGCTTGGTAATATGTCGGTAAATAGAATGCACCATGCATCACTGCTTTTGTATAAAAAGGGGCAGCTATTTTGCTGGTGGTCTCAAACCCAGCCAGGAGCACTGAATGGTTTACAACACACCTTATAGTGTATGGTGGAACACTGTTGTGTGTGCAGACCCAAACACTGCAAAAAGTCATTCTGCTGCAGTAGTGATGTAGCTACTAACGCAGAACAACTTTTCATTCTGCATTAGTAGCTACATCACAATACAAGCTCCCCCATTAGCGCTTTTCATTGGTCAGTTGTGGGTGAAGAGTCGCACACATGAGCTGGCCGGCAGGCGGTGGAGTGGAGAGACTGGATGCCAAAAACCAAAAAGTGGCAGGGCTGTTTTATACTATGCAGAATAGTGTATGGTAGCCCCAGTACACAACCACGCTCTTCTTGCACCTCGTGCTGACAATGACTTCAAAGGGACCTTTCAAGCTTCACTCTCTAAGTCCATGACGTCATGGTAACCACTGGGTGCAAGAATAGCGTTGTTGTGTATGGGCTACCATAACTCCCTCCCCCAAGGTTTTAGAAGTCATGATTGTATTAGAAAGTAAATGTAGCTGACCTGAACAGAGCTGCCCCCACCCCCAAAAAAATTGAGCAAAAGTTGTGGTTTTCCTCATTGTACCTAGGTAGCTTTTCTCTTTACACATAATCTAAGTTTACAGAAATGTTAGTGTCTGGTTTGTGTCTTGTTAGCAACTTGCATGGATCAGAGTTAAATAAGTAGTCAGCAGGGTCTGTGGCTGGGGAAAATGCAGACTCCCACCTCCAGTTGTTGCAGTTATTGAAATGTTCTCCAACACGAGCCAGTAGGGCTAGCTGAAGAAAAATGTTACTGGCCCAATATAAGCCTGTGACAGTTTTGTACCTTGGTTTGCACTCTTAATGCTGGAGGAGAGCTTTTAGAAACATGTCTTGGGAGGGATTTAAAAAAAAAAGAAATATATGGAACAAAAATGTCTAGATTTGGGGTTTACTGTGTTCTTGCTTTCATGTAAGAATATTTGGGGACCTATTCACCCAAACCAGAGACCTAACTTAAAGGAGAACTATGGGCTTGTGTTTACCAGGTTTACTGCAGAGGAAGGGTGTAATGGAAGTATCTGCTCTGTCATGTGTTTTAAGAAAACTTAGGGAATCAGAAAAACAGAACCACTGAGATGTAGGATTGGAGCCAGCACCCAGGCAGACATTTTAAGTATTGGCCATTGACTGCCCAAGATTGCACTCAACGCGAGCAGTAAATACGTGAAAGTGAGAAGTCGTCATACTTCTCTCAAAGAAGCCTTCCATGTTCAGAGATTTTCACTTACAAATGTGATGTCCTATGCTATGTTTTCTAAGTCTGACCTCAACTTCCAAGTCTGTTGCAAGTGACAGCAAAACTAATTTGGATGTTTGTTCTAACTTTTTAAGGCTCCTATACATTGCTATTCTAGGGACATGGATATGTTGTTCATCCACACTCATTGGCAGTATCCTTGCCGCTTTAAATCTTGCCGGAAGGTCTTCAAGCTTGCTCCTCCCACCCACCCGGGTGGTATAACTCTCGGCTCCGCCCCATGACGCCAGATCTTCCTTACCGCTTGGAAGCTCAGGTTCCCTCCTTAACGCTCTGCGTCTGTGACTGGTTCCTATTTCTCCGCTTATGGATTTAAAATAATATTTTGCAAAGATTCTCAGTCTTCGATCTCGCGCGGCCGCGATGGATAAATCGACTGATTGAGATGCCCAGGCGCGGCAGAAGATGTCTCGGACGGATCCACACCACGGTGTCTACTGTTAGGCCTTGAGCACGCACCCGCAGGCTTGCGACCTGTGCTCATCTTTCTCGGCCTCGTCCTCGAAGACCGTGCTGCCCGATTGCAACTGGGCCCCGAGAAGCTGCCTCCCGTGTAGTCCAAGGAGGCCCGTTACAAACCACAAGTATGGGCTCATGGATCAGCTCGAGTGATGGTCGCCTCAAGAGGAGGCGGCTGGGCAGTATCTTCCTCGGCCGCGCATTTATCCCGCCTTCTGTCTTCCACACGGCTTCCTTTATGGAGCTTTGTCTGTCCTCTCCACTAAAGGAGAAGGGCTCGCGCCTGCTGGACCTTTTCTCGGTCCAAAAAGAGGGACAAGGTAAGTCCCTCCGTTGACGCTCTTGGAGCGGGAAGGTCCCTCTCCCGGGCCGTCGACCGCCGGGCTTTCGTCGATCCTGCTTGCCGCCACTGGCCTCACGGTGTCCCCGCCAGGTCAGTTGGACCGAGACTCCCACTGATGAAGTCGAGATTTTCTCGACCCATTGACGGGCTGTCGCCTTTAGCAGCCGAGATTCCCTCTCCCGTTCCCCGGGAGGAGTTGAGGATCCTGTGGCTCGCCTGTGCCTCCGGTTCCGGAGCCCTCGGATGGACCTTCGAGCCGGAAGTGTCGGTTCCGGCGACACCTCCTGCACCGACCCGAAATTCCGGGACTTCGGTCTCGACCTCTTCGCTGTCCAGCCGATCCCACCGCCATAGGCGGTCTCGGTCTCGGCATCAGTGTAAGCGGGCGCCGCTGCCCTCGCCCTCCTCCTCGGATGAGGGGAGGTCAGCGAAATTACGCCGACGTACGAGGACCTTATGCTGCAACAGCTCCTCCTGGCCGGGAATAAGTCGAACACCCTGATGTCAGCTGGCCGGCCGAGCCGACATCATCTCCTCCTCCAGAAGGAGGTGATAAGAGAGGTGGTGGACCCTCCTTCAGACCCAGGGTTTGTGTCCAGGTACTTCCTGGTTCCGAACGGACGGGGCTGGCGCTCATTCTCACCCACACGACCTAAACAAGTTCCTAAGGTCTCGAACCTTCAGGATGGTCACTCTGGCTCAGATAATACCATCCTTGGAACGCGGCGTGTGGTTCCTGTTCTCTGACTTGCAGGACGTCATCGCCCTATCCGCCTGTCTCACCAGAGATTCTTCGCTCCGAGCGGAAGGATCTCTTCGAGTTCCAAGCCATGCCCTTCGGCTTGTCTCCAGCTCCCAGGGTCTCTCACCAAATGCATGGCAGTGGTGACAGCATTTCAGCGGCGCCCGAGGGTCTGGGTGTACCCTACCTGGACGACTGGCTGATAGCAGCTCCTCCAGGAAGGAGGCAGAGTGGTCCAGAAATCTGGCCTCCAGGTCTGCTCTCAACTGGGCCTCCTTATCAACGAGGCCAAGTCGGAACTCGAGCCAAGCAGGTGATTCTGTTCATCGGGCGCAGCTCGACTCTCTTCGAGCCAGAGCTGCTCCCGGCGGACGGGCCGAGGTTCTTCCTCCTTGCCCGATCATTTCTGGTTGGGCAATTGCGCCTGCCCGGACTTCCTGGGCGCCCTGGGTCTCATGGCGGCCTGCACCAGCGTGGTCCGCGACGGCTGGAACATGCGTCCCCTTCAGTGGGGACTGGCCAGCCAGTGGTCACAACGCCATGCATCCTTGACCAGCTTAGTCGGTGACACAGGGATGTGGAATGCTCTCCAGTGGTGGACCGTTCCAGATCAATTGCAGGAGGGCATCCTGTTCGTCCGCCCCGAGCCGACGGTCTCTCTGTCGACCGATGCCTCTCTGATGGGTTGGGGTGCCCATCTGGGGGAACACCGGGCTCATGGCCTCTGGTCCCCGCGGGAGTCCCGATGCCACATCAACCTGCTGGAGCTCCGAGCGGTCCGCCTAGCTCTCACCGCCTTTGCTCCGTTCCTCCGGGGTCAAGTGGTCCGAGTCCAGACGGACAATACCACTACCATGTACTATCTAAACCGCCAGGGCGGGACGCGCTCCATGCTTCTATGCAAGGAAGCTCTCCGCATTTGGTCACTCGTGCGCAGCCTGGAGGCGGATCTCCTAGCCATTCATGTGGCAGGAGCCTCCAACACCCTGGCCGATGCCCTGAGCCGGATAGGGGCTGCATCCCACGAGTGGTCTCTCCTGCCGGAGGTAGTACAGCATCTGTTCTCCCATTGGGGCACACCTCAGGTGGACCTGTTTGCCTCCACGAGAACGCGGCTTGAGTCTGTTCCATGCCCGCCTCAGCAGGGCTCGCTGCAGGGGATGCCTTCTCGAGGCAATGGACCCCGGCCTCTTTTACGCCTTTTCCCATTTCCCTTGATCCACAAGGTGCTTCTCAAGGCGAGGAGGGACAAGGCGCAGGTGATTCTGATAGCCCCAGACTGGCCTCGCCAGTTCTGGTACCCAGATCTCCTCAGTCTCAGCTCCAGGACTCGTGGCAGCTTCCAGCTCGCCCGACCTGCTCTCAGTCAATCAGGGAAGGTGTTCCATCCGGACCTTCAATCCCTGCACCTGACGGCCTGGTTCCTGAGCTGCTAGAGTTCCAGGCTTTGGGTCTTTCCGACGAGGTCCTCAATGTAGTTGAGGCGTCCCGTGAGAGTCGACCAGAAATGTTATGCCTTCAAATGGAAAAGGTTTTCCATTTGGTGTCAGGGCAAGGGCTTGGACCCTTCCTCCTGTTCCTTGGCAAGCATCTTGGACTATTTATGGTCCTTTCTAGTCAAGGGCTTAGGTCGGCGACCCTAAGGGTGCACCTGGCAGCCATCTCTGCTTACCAGCGCGGGCGGGGAAGCAGTCGGTGGCGCAGGAGAAGGTGGTCTGGCGCTTTTTCAAAGGCCTTGATCACTATTTCCTCCAGTGCGGGAACCCCCACCTCCGTGGATCTACTGCTGGTACTGGCAAAGCTCATGGGCAAGCCATTCGAACCTATGCACAGGTGTGCTCTCTCACCTGTCGTGGAAGACCGCCTTCTTGGTGGCTATTACGCCAGCCAGAAGGATGGGAGAGCTCCAGGCGCTTTCCATCGAGTCTCCTTACCTGGTCTTCCACAGGGACAAGGTTGTCCTGCGCCCCCACCGAAATTCCTTCCGAAGGTGGTGTTGGAGTTTCACCTTAACCAGGTGTTGACTCTGCCGGTGTTCTACCCCAATCACACCTCGGAGGTCAATATAGGCTCCATACTCTGATCCTAGAAGGGCGCCGCTTATTATAAGGAGCGACGGCTGAAATTCGGGAGGTTCGCCAGCTGTTTGTCACCTACGCTGAAGCCGCATCTGGCAGACCTGCAGCCAAGCGGACGATAAGCAGGTGGGTAACCTCCTGCATAGATCTCTATAAGTTGACGGGCATGGAGCCTCCCAGAGGGATAAGAGCTCATTCTACCCGCCATACATGCTGCAACGGTGGCTGCTTCCAGGGACGCCCCTATCCAGGAAATCTGCAGGGCTGCTACCTGGAAGTCAGCAAACACCTTCATTACCCACTACCACATCGACCTTGAGTCACGCGGGATGCTGGTTTTGGGGCCTCGGTTCTCATCTCTCTTTCCCAAGTAAGTATGTGGGGTGTGCGTCTTGCCTCCTCCTCCCGGAGAACTGCTAGGAGTCTGCCAATGAGTGTGGATGAACAACATATCCATGTCCCTAGAAATACAGGTTACTCACCTGTAACAGGAGTTCTAGGAATGGTATATGTTGTTCATCCACATCCACCCGACTCTCCCGGCTCGACGCACAACCTGAGCTTCCAGCGGGCCAGATCTGGCGTCATGGGGCGGAGCGAGTTATACCACCCGGTGGGTGGGAGGAGCAAGCTTGAAGACCTTCCGGCAAGATTTAAAGCGCAAGGATACTGCCAATGAGTGTGGATGAACAACATATACCATTCCTAGAACTCCTGTTACAGGTGAGTAACCTGTATTTCTCCCCGAAATCATAATTTCTTTATACTCTGTGCATGACAGGGCTGGACTCCCATCTTCCCTAGCTCACCACTCTCCCCCGCCCCCATCATCTTCCTGGGCTAGTGGCTAGTAAGATTCCCCCCGGTGGCAGGGTCAGGAGTGGGAGGATCCCCCAATGCCTTAATCCAGTGTTTGCCGACAGGGTCCCCTGGTGATGCGGCGGATGGAGGAGTGGTATGTGGGCATCATGCATCTGCACCATGCCTTCTTTTTTCCCCTCCTGTTTTATCCCCATCCCTTTCTCTCAGCCATGGCATACTGTGGATATGTGTGTGCATCCTGGGACTGCGGCTCCCTTCTCCACCCAGACTTTAATCTGCCTCCCAGAGCTCCCATGGGCTACCGCCAGGCATCTAGTGGCAGCGAGGAACTGAGATGGCCAGCCACCCCTATCCGGGAGAGGAGGGGAGAGCTGCTAGGTGGCTGCTCGATCTTCTCCTAGTTCCCTACTCGCATCATATCCCAGCGACCTATGCTCATTCCTGGCATGGAAGGAGGCAAGGAGTTCAGTACTTGAGCCCTCCATGCCACTGGGCTGGTAGTATTGCTATTTTAAACTACCTGTCTTCTGAGCTTCCCCTGACTGTACATAATATCCATCCTTTGTAGCCACCTCCTGACTGATTATCTGCAATTCAGGTAATACAGACTATTGTAAGGCCTTCCAGTTGCTCTCCACCCCGTCTCTGCTGATTAAAAAAATTGAAATGATCAATGTGTATTAATTCTATATATTACATAAATATTAGCATGTTTTAATATAAATGTACTAAGTATCTTAGGGTTAGATTTTTTTGTAAAGTGCAAGCATGTGGCTTTTTGTAGAGCGATGGAAAATTCTTAAGATTGTATTTTAAAAAAATAAATAAATAAATAAACTTTATTACACATTCTCTGTTAAATGAGAACTGCCCCTCAAACTGTACTGATTATTCAGTTGTTCTGAGAGCAGGAAAAAAATATTAAAATTGTCTAACCTGCAGTGTGTTCTCTCTTTATTTTTTTAGCCTGGCCTCTGTAATTGAGTTAGTAAATGTTGTCTAAGCAAACATTTCAGGTGCCGACTGCCAGAGATCGCACTGAATGTGAGCAAGTAAACACATGAGTGAGAAGTTAAAACAGAACTTATACAGTGGGGTATGAAAATCCTGTAACCTCATTGGTCAAAACACATCACATGACCGTGATAAATCCTCCAGTATACCCACTGTAAAAGTTTTATATCACTATAAAAACCAAAAACAAGTTGAACATTGTATAAGAGCAATATACCATGACAGAGAGTGGGTATATGGGTGGATTTACCACTTCTGGTGTGGTTGTCACTCGGCTGTGCCTCGTGACCGAACCACACCAGGCGTGGTAAATCCACCAATATACCCACTCTCTGTCATAGTATATTGCTTAATTGAACTTTTAGAGCCCAAGTGAGGGCACTTATACTCCAGGTCCAGTTACTGATTTTGCAGGGCCAGCCTGGAAATCAAGCAGTAAGTACTCTGTAATTTCACATGGGAGGTCCGAGTCAAATAATTCTCTCTCCTCACTGGGAGCATTGCTGACGTGCCTCTAAGGGCCTCCTTAGGAAGGAGGGGAGATGCGAAGTGTGTTGCTGCTACACAAACATTGGTACATAAGCATGGCCTGCCTGTGGAGGTTCTGTTGGAGCAGCCAGACCACTCAAGGCTGGTTGATCAGTTGTGGGCTAGGGTGGGTTGACACTCCTCGACATCTCCCCTGACCTGCTGGTCGCAACTAATTTGAAATCAACTCATGACCCAATTAAGTACTAGCGTGGGAGCCTCAGGTCTGATCCATCAACCAAAGCAATCGAATGGCAGGACAACTCCAGGAGACAGACTGGGCTGTCACTGCTGAAGTCCGTTGGTGTGCTTCTGCCACCAAGTCAACTGCTGCATGAGTGACGAGTCCAAATCGAGGTCTTTATTTTTTTTTATTTAGTTGTTTAACCAGGTATAGCACACTAAGCTGAAAGCTTTTTTACAGGAGCGACCTGGGAGCACAAGGAGGTTAAGTGACTTGCTCAGGGTCACACAGTATGCAAGTGGAAGCTGTGGGATTCAAACCGAGGTCTGGTCTGCTGGATGTCACCAGATTTGCAGCTCAGAGCCTTAGACCACTGCGCTATACTGCCTCCTGTTCCCAATCTCAGTCCTGCTCTTGGCATCCAAATTGCCTTTGAAGGAGTTACTCATCTGGGTCTTCTTCCTTGGAATTATGTCTGACATGACCATGGCAGGATCAATTCTTGCACTGTTAGCTGGTGCCTCCACCTATATGGACCTGGGGCCACCAAGTTGGCCAGTCTGTCCACAGGTCTAGGAACCCACTCTGGTTGCCACAAACCAGCCTATTCAGGTTATTTAGCTTACCCTAAGAGCAGCACATTACTGACAAACTGTCAGTGCCACCAAACAAATGTACCACAAAAGTGCAGAAAGGTACACGGTCTCTTTACCTTCAGTGAACTTTTGTTTCAAGCAAAAGTTGCACATACATGTGTCCGTTTAGAGATCTCGCTGGCTGGCAGTATAGCCTAGAGGTTAGAGCAATGAGGTGTGAACAAGCTTGATACATCCAGCAGACCAGACCTGAGTTTGATTCTCACAACCTCCACTTGCATACTGTGCGACTCTGAGCAAGTCACTTGACCGCCCAGTGCTCCCAGGTCGCGCCTAAAAACAGGCACGTGGGCCTTACCCGATTACCAAAGACTAAAAAAAATGCGATGTGTATACGAAAATCTTACTTCGAGAAACAGCTCTTGCAGCAGGTTACACCATTAGGACTGAAGCCAGCAGGCGCCAGGACCCCACGGACATTTTATAGCTAGCAGTATCCAGTGGGAACTGCCCCGTCTGCCCCAACCCCGACGTCGGGCATCACAAACAAGGGGGCTGTCCCCTAGAATCCCCAGTTCTAGGGACATGGATGTGTTGTTCATCCACACTTATTGGCAGGTTCCTTGCCGCTTTAAATCTTGCCGGAAGGTCTTGAAGCTGGATCCTCCCACCCTCCCGGGTGGTAAAACTCTCGGCTCCGCCCCATGACGCCAGATCTTCCTTACCGCTTGGAAGCTCAGGTTCCCTCCTTAGCGTTCTGCATTTTCTACTGGTTCCTGGAAATTTCGGTCTTCAAAATCATTTGGAAGTTTTCTGAAACTTCGATCCTTTCTTCTTCGCTGTGGCGATGGCTCATTCTTTTTTCTGGCCCCAAGAGGCGCCCGGTCAATTCCTCCAGGAGAGACCCGCACTTCACGTGCGTTTACTGCCTTGACCTGGATCATGATCCTCAGCTCTGCAAGTTTTGTTGTGCTCTTTCGACCATCTCTCTGGAGGACCGCGCGGCCCGTTCTGGGCTCGGGCGCCCGGTAATTTTTCCCGCTCCGGAAAACTCCTCGGATCGTCGGGCAGCATCCGCATTGGCTGTTTCTGAGCAGCTCGATCTTCTTTCCTACAGGGACGGGGTGGCCTCCCCTCCCTCTTCCTCGGTCGCGGCGCTTATCCCGCTCTCCTTGGGTTCTCCTCATGCAGCTTCGTTAAAGGAGCTTCGCCAGTCCCTTTCCTTGAAGGGAGAGGGACCTTTGTGACCTGCCTCTCGACCCAAGTCTAAGAAGCCACAGGCTAAGTCCCTTCGGCTCCGGAGGGAGCGGGAGAGTTTCCCCTTCCCTGCCGGCCGACGCTAGACTTCCGTCGAGGATGCGGCATCAGCCACTGGTCTCACGGTGTCCCCGTCAGGTCAGCCGGCGAGGACCCCCGTCGACGTGGCCTAGCCTCTCGACCCATCATCTGGGCTGTCTTCTGCTAGTGCTGCCATCCCTTCGCCGGTCCCCCCGGCGGAGGCTGAGGTTCTGCCAGTACCTTCGGGTCGGCAGTCCTCGGCCTTTTCTTCCGAGCCGGAGGAGGAGCGGGCGCGCTCCGCTCCTTACCAGGCCTGCCCTCGGTTCCCCCGAGGATTCGGGTCTCTGTCTCGGTCCTCCTCTCGGTCTAGCTGCTCACGCCGACCTCGGCGTTCTCGGTCGGGGCACCAAGTCAAGTGGCATTGCCGTTCTTCCTCGTCCCCCTCATCGGATGAGGAGTGGCTTCGATGCCATTGGCGTCGACGTTACGAGGAGTTTATGTGGCAGCAGCTGTTGTTGTCCGGGAATCAATCGACCCGATCATTCTTCCTGCTGGTAAGCAGTCCATTAAGTCGGGCCGACTCAGAGTCGCCGAGGCAGTTGAGGTGCCCCTCCGGGCCGGGTTGTTGTCCGATCCCTGCTGCCCCACTGTCGGTGGAACCCAGGCCGGGCCATGACCTGTCCAGCAGGTTATTTGTTCCCTCACTCCCAGCCGCGGCGACGAAGAGTGACTCAGGCGTGAGGCAGCTTTTTGCAGACCCCTCGGAGCCTGAAATCGACTCCGCTATGTTTCCTAGCAGGGAGGACCCAGGGTCTTCCCCAGAACATTCTGTGGATGACAGCCCATCGTCCTTTATGGGTCTGCTCCAGCTCATCTCGGAATTCACCGGGATGCAGCTCGAGCCCATTTTCAAACGGGCCCCTTACTCCCTTACGGAGATTCTTGACCGAGGGGGCTCACCATCGGAGGCCTTCCCAGTGACTGAGGCAATTGTGGGCCCAGCCTTGGAGCTCTGGCGACGGCCTACTTCCTGCCCTTGGCCAGGAAGTACTCTGTCCCTGTCTGTTCTCTGCCCGGTTTCTCGGAACACCCCTCGGCTGAAGGGGTAGTTACTGACAATGTTTTCCAATGTTTTGGAAACGCTAGGGATGTGGATAGGCCCCCTGACAGTGTCCAAAAGGATGGACTATGTCAGGCGCAAGGTTTACGCTGCGTCCTCCCTAGGCTTCCAACAGGCCAGCTCGGCGGCACTGATGGCACACTTCTCCCACGCCCTTTTTGGGCTCCCTGGACGAGGTCCTCCCTCATCTCCCGACCGACCTGCGGACCACGGTGCGGTACCAGGGTAGGGGCGGTGCTTAACAGCAGAGTCCAGATGGCTCTTGGATCTGGGCGACTCCTGTGCCAGATCGGTGGCAGCCGAGTGGCCATGCGCTCGCAGGGCGTGGCTGAGGTTATCCTCCTTCTCTTTGGAAACCCAGCACGGGTTGGCGGACATTCCCTTCTTGGGACTGACCTTTTCGGCCCTGGAGTGGAGGGACACCTCCAGGGGCCCGAGAGTTCCGATGCCACTCCGGACTCGGTCACTCCCGCCTGGAGGGACAAGGGCAGCCGACAGCCTTTGCGTAAGTCCCTTTGCCCCCCCCCGGCCCCTGCGGCTTGACTGGCCCAGCTCAAGGGCCAGCAGGCATGCACTGGGCGGCCTGTCGCCAGACCAGCATCTTCCTCCAAAAGGAAGCAGGGAGGTAGGGATCCGAGAGCCCCCTCAGCCTCTTCCTCCGCCAAGTCTGCTCAGTGACGGGCTAAGGGGCACTGTCCCCAGCCCCGTCGTCCCTGCCCGGGTTTCCCCGTGGGGGGACGGCTCCGCACCTCTTCCTCTTGGGTGGTGCTAGGTAGATCCTAGGCGATCGGCGACTTAGTGGGCAGTTGCACGGACCGATTCCCGATACCACTGGCCTTCACTTTTCAATGAGTTGCCGCCAGGCTTGGAAGAAGGGCTCCTTCCAGGCATCCGCTCATTTCTGAATCACGGGATGGCCCTACAGCCTGTCCAGAAAGGCGGAATATCCTTACGGATATCCCAAGAGGGGGGTTACCCACGGAGGCTTTTCCAGCTGGCCATTGTGGGTCCGGGTTGAACTCTGGCAGCATCCAGCCTCCTGTCCAGCTCCACTGCCCGCATGGCACACAAGTGGCAGCCCACAGGGTCTTTGTGGCTTATTGAGCACCCTCAAGGAAAGTCTTGTGACTGCCCTTGTATTCAGTATGACGGGCAGCTTACTGATACTGACCGCCTCCAGACAGAGAGTCCAAATCATGGACCACTTGGCCCGGTGTCTATGTGCTGCATCATCTTGGGCCTCACAGGCAAGCTCAGCGTATTATGGCACACTGACGCCTCTGGGGTCGCTGATCAAGTTCTTCCTCACCTCCCAGCTGACATGCAGATCTTCATGGTCAAGCAGGTCAGATCAGCAGAGCTGTTGCTAAACAACTCAGACTGCTTTGACGGTGATTCTGTGCCTGTTCACAGCTGCTTTGTATTCACTGTCCGCAGGGCTGGTTGAGGTTATCCTTCCTGTGGATACTCAGCACAAGCTGGCTGATGCCCTTCCTTGGCACCCCACCCGGGCTAGGAGTGGCAGGTCACCCAGCGTATCGGCACTCACGTTATCTAGATGTTGATCCAAGGGTCTTCAAGTAAGAACCAGCAGAAGCGCAGGAAGAAGTTTTTCGTCAGTTCCCTCCCCGCGGTCAGACAACCATCTCTTCCAGGGGGTCAACAGCAGCAGGCTCTGGCTTGGCCCTAGGCCTGCAGTCCCCAGCAGCCACGCCAGGAGGCCGAGGCGCTGGTCCAGGTGCCTCCTCCCAGAAAGCCTGCCCAGTGACGGCCTGGGTGTCCTCCTCCTCTCCGCCACTTCAGCTCTGGGTCCTGCTGTGGCCGGCCCGCCACCCTGCCCTCCTTGTCCGTATCACCACGACAGATGGGTCCTAGAAGTGGTCGGCAGGGTCTCCCCATTGAGTAGATCCGCCCAGCCGAGCCTGGGTGCTCCACTAGGAGCGGACCTGCCGCCCAGTCTGTCCTCCGAGACTATATTGCGCTGTCTCCTCAAGAGGTGGGCCCGGTGACGATCCTCCTTCTGACCCAGGCTTTGTCTCCAGGTATTTGTGCAAAACGATGGGTTACGCCCCTTTTAGATCTGCACGACCTGAATTCATCTGTGTCTCGCACTGATGGTAACTCTAAATCTGATCATACCATCCCTGAGCGATATGTGGTTCTTCACACTGACTTCAGGACGCTTTTCCACGCCCTACCATCCGCCTCATCAGCTGTTCCTCCGCTCAGGTCCTGGACCCTGCACGAGTTCAGAGCCATACTGCTCGCCTGTCATCGCCCTAAGGGTTTTCACCAAATGCACAGTGGTGGTGCCCATTTTCGGCCAGGGGTTAGTTACCTCACCTGACGATTGGCCCTGGGGGATCCTCCTCAGGAGGTGGAGATGTCCAGGACCTGACCCTCCGGACCTGCTCACACTTGGGCCTTCTGATCAACGAGGCCAACAATCGAACTTGTACCTTCCCCAGGATGGGCTCATCAGCAGAGCTCGCTGGTGTGGCCAGGGCGATTCTCCTCCTTCCAATCATTTTATATTTGGCATCACGCCCTGCCCAGGTCTTCCTGCGCCCTGGGCTACATGGCGGCGCACGTGGTGGTCCGCTGCAGACTGCACATGCCTCCAGTGGAGCTCGCCCAGTGGTCTCAGCATCAGGTCTTTCTGATCAGCTGGTCACGGTCACCCAGAGTGGACGCCCATGGTGGACCGTCCCGAGTCATCTGCAGGAAGGGATCCTGTCTGCCTGCCCAGCCGACGGTCACCCCACGACCGATGCTCTCTCGTGGGCTGGGGAGCCCAGGGGACCAAAGAGCTCATGGGCTCTGACCCCAGAGGAGTCCCGATGCCACATCAACCTGTTGGAGCTCAGGCAGTCAGACTGGTCTCTGTCTGCTGTCCTCAGCTCGGGGTCAAGTGGTTCAAGTCCAGACGGACAACTACCACGACCATGTACTACCTCAACAAACAGGCGGCACGCACTTGGCTCTGATGCAAGGAGGCGCCCGGATCTGGACCCTCATCAGCTGACTGGAGGCGGTGATCTTCAGCCACACGTGTGACAACCAACTCGGCTGGATGCTCCTCAGCCGCAGGGCCAGACATCCCACAAGTGGTCTTCCATCCAGAGGCTTACTACCTGTTCTCTCGTTGGGGCAAACTGCCAGGACCTGTTTGCCTCCAGGAGAACACTCAAGCTGAGGCTGTCTCATGCCCGCCTCAGCAGGCTCGCTGCAGGGGATGCCTTCTCGAGGCCATGGACCCCAGGCCTTTTACGCCTTTTCCTCCATTTCCTTGATCCACAAGGTGTTACTCAGGTGAGGAAGGACAAGGCATGATCCTGGTAGCCCCAGATTGGCCACGCCAGTTCTTGGTATCCAGATCTCCTCAGCCTCAGCTGCAGGAACCCGGGCGTGCTCAGTACACGCCCAGACCTGATTTTTTGAACCAGGGGAAGGTCCTTCATCCAGACCTTCAATCTCTGCACCACAGCCTGGTTTCTGAGCGGCTAGAGTTCCAGGCTTTGGTCTTTCTGAAGATGCTCCACATGCAGGAGGCATCTCGAAAAGAATCGTATCTGTGAAATGTTATGCCTTAACTGGAAGAGATTTTCCATTTGGTGTCAGGGTAAAGGTCTGACCCCTATCCTGCTGCCTGGCATAACATTCTGACCACCTGGTCTCTCTCTCCAAAGGGGTCTTCGGGTCACCACCCTTAGGTGCACCTTGCAGCCATCTCTGCTTACCGGCGTGGTGTGTCAGCCGACGTTGGTTTGGCAGGAGACTGTGATCGGGCGCTTTCAGGGTCTGGATTACATATCCTCCGTGCATGAACCTCCACCTCCGTGGATCTTTTGCTGGTTTTGGAAAGCTCATGGCGGGTTTATTCGAACCCATGCACAAGTGTGAATTCTCGACTTGTCGGAAGACTGTCTCTTCCTGGGTATCACACGCCAGTGGGAAGGACAGGGGAGCCCAGGCGCTGGTGGACTCCCCCTTATTTGGTCTTTCACAGGGACAGTCCTGCGCCCCACCCGAAATTCCTTCCGGAAGGTGGTGTCAGAGTTTCACCAACCAGGTGTTGATCCTGGCCGGGTTATCCATTACACCTCGACGTAGAGTATAGCTCCTGCTCTGGACCTCAGGACTTGCTCTCTCCTGTTGCGCAGAGGACCATGAAATTGGGAGAGGTTCGCCAGTTGTTTGTCACCACGCTGAAGCCGCTTCTGGCAGACCTGCAGCCATGCACTGGCGCGCGAGACATCACACCATGCATAGGTTCAGCATGCAGTTGGCGGGTAAGAGCCTCCAGGGTATGGCTCATTCTACCCGTCTTATCGGTTAGCTGGGTGGTTGCCCAGGACATCCTCATCCAGGAAATCTGTCGGCCGCTACCTGGGTCAGCAAGCTTTTATTATTCCATTACCACATTGACCGAGTGCTTGGGATGCTGGTTTTGGGCCTCGGTTCTCCAATCTCTATTCCCAAGTAGGTGTGCACTCCTCCTCACGAGAACTGCTTGAGTTTGTTAGTGGATGAACAATATCCACACTCTAGAAGAACAGGTTACTCACCTGCAACAGTAGTTCTAGGGAGTGGTATATGCTGTGTTCATCCACACGCATTCCACTGACCCCCGGCTTTAGGTGCACAACCTGCTTCCAGCGGCTGTAGATCTGCGTGGTGCTGGAGCTGAGGTATTTACCACTGGTGGGTGGGTGAGGAGCCAGCTAAGATCTCTGGCAAGATTTAAAGGGAAAGTGACAATGCCAGGACAGTGGATGAACAACATATACCACTTAGAACTACTGTTGCAGGTGAGTAAATCTGTTCTTCTCCTCCCAGAATGTCAGCAGCTGCTACTGCTTGGCAATCAGTCTGTTTGTGAATCTCGCTGCAACAGCCAGTGTCCTCGGCAGAGATAGCATGTCACGCAAGAACTCACTGCAACAGTAGATCTTTGAGAACAGCTCTTGCAGCAGGTACCTTCCCGCCCACCTTCCCCTGGAGGAGGCATGGCTTAGCCTTTTCATCAACAGGATTTTTCCCTTTGACTCTGGACAGTGGATCCTAAGTCTCCCATTTCGATGTCAGCCTCATGACGGAAGTCTCCAGCGGGAGAACTGATCAGGGGACCGCCTCTTATGTAATACCGCCTGACGCCGGAGGCATGACATAGGGGTGTCCCTCATGGAAGATAGCTAGCTAGAATTTTTCCGTGGGGTCCTGATGCCACTGGCTTCAGTCCTAATGGTGTAACTCAGTGCAAGAGCTGTTCTCGAAGATCTACTGTTACGGTAAGTTCTTACTGTAACTGTACTTTACAGGTGAGTAACCTGTATTTCGACATGGATATGTTGTTCATCCACACTCATTGGCAGGTATCCTTGCCGCTTAAATCTTGCCTGAAGTCTTCGTTTGTTCTCCCACCCACCCGGCGGTATAACTCGCCCGCCCCCCATGATCTTCCGCTTGGAAGCCTTTTGGTTCTCTCCTTAACGCCTGGGCGCTTGAGACTGGTTCTCATTTTCTCCGCTTATGGATTTAAAATAAATTTTTATGGAAAAGACTTCAGTCTTCTCTCTCGATGGGCCATGGCGGACAACCAACTCCCGGATTTCGAGATGCCCACATGCGGGCAGAAGATGTCTCTGATTTGATCCACACTCCATCACGTGTGTTCATTGCTTAGGCCTTGAGCATTCTCCCAGGCTTGGTAGTCCTGTTTTCCTTTTCTGCCCACGCCCTCGAGACCGTGGCTGCCCGATTGCAACTGGCCGGCCCTGAGAAGCGCTTTCTCCGTGAAGTCCGGCAGGAGGCCCGGTTGGCGTGCCCGCGGCGCGGGTTTCCGGGCGGATCAGTTTGAAGGAGGTCGCCTCAAGAGAAAGCGCGGGCCGTGTTTTCCTCGGCCATTTCATCCCGGCCTCTGGGCTCTTCACACGGCTTCTTTAAGTGAGCTTTTGTCTGTCCCTCTCACCAAAGGAGAAGGGCCTACGCTATGGGACCTTATTCTCGGTCCAAAAGAGGGACAGGGTAAGTCCTCCGTCAGACGCTTGGGGAGTGTGGAAAGGTCCTTTCCCCGGGCTATCGAACACCGCCTCTGGCCGATCGCCGCTTTCGCCATTGGCCTCACGGTGTCCTCTGCCAGGTCAGTTGACCGAGACTTTGATCGATGAAGTCGAGATTTTCTCGACCCATTGGACGGCTGCCTTAGCAGCCGAGATTCCCCTCTCCCCGGTTCCCCGGGAGGAGTTGAGATCCTGTAATGCCTCTGTGCCTCCGGTTTCAAGAGCCCTCGGATGCACCACATCCGAGTCAAGGGAGTGCCGTTCCGCCGACACCTCCCGCACCCAGCCTCGGAAATTCCAGGACTCTTGGGTCTGACCTTTCGCGTCCAGCCGATCCCATCGCCAGGCGGCCCCGGTCTCGCATCGCTGTAAGCTGCTGCCGGCCTCGCCCTCCTCCTCGATGAGAGGAGGCCGCGAAATTACGCCGACGGTACGAGGACCTTATGTTGCAACAGTTTCTCCTGGTCGAGGTAACACCCCGCCGCCTCCCGCCATTAAGGGCTGTCACCGGAGCGGTCACACAACCCTAGACTTCATCCGGTGAGCTTATACCCAGGCCGGTTGTTCGGCCAAACCAGTTGCTCCAATCGATTCCCGTGGAACCTCCACCCACAGCCACCACTGGGGCTCACCAAGGATTCTCTGTCGGGTTAAGGGTTCACCCCATCGGGTGTCAGTTACCCTCACTCCCAATCACCGTCGTGGTGAAGGGTGCCCTCAGGCCAGAGGCAGTTTTCTCGAGGACTCTTCCCGAGTCCGAATATGATTCTCCTTTTCCAAGCTGCACTGGACTTTGAGTCTCTGTGGGAGGTCAGTCAATGGACGAGTACCGTCAGTCCTTCCTAGGACTACTTCTCGGCTCATCTCGAGTCCACCGGGATGGAGTCGAATCCGCTTCCAAACGGGCCAGGTATCCCCTCACGAGATTCTGGACCGAGGATTCTCTGACGGAGGCCCTTCCGTGGCCGAGGCCATAGTGGGTCCGGCACTGAGCTTTCACTAGCGCCTGCTTCCTGCCCTCGCCCGGCCAGGATGGACCAGGAGTCTGCGTCCCCACCGTTCCTTGTCCGGTTGAACACCCTCTGCTGAGGGGTTGAGCTACTGACAGCGCCGCCACCGGGCAACGCCAGGGATGTGGACAAACCTCCTGACAAGGAGTCCAAGAAATTGACTATGTCGGGCTAAAAGTCTACGCCATGGTCCTCCTCTCGTCAGCTAGGCCAGTCTCGCCTCATGGCACATTTTTCTCATGCCCTGTTGGGCTCCCTGGATGAGGTCATCCTCATCTTCCCGCCGATCTGCAGACTACGGTTAAGAGGTGCGGGACCAGCAGTAGTGCCAAGCAGCAGCTCTAGAATCTTTGGACATAGGGGACTCATGTGCCAGGATCAGTGGCGGCCGCAGTGGCTATAGTCGTCAGCGTGGCTTGGCTAGGATATCCACCTTTACTCGGATACCCAGCACGTTGGCGGATGTTCCCTTTGGGACTGACCCTTCGGCCCTGGGGTGGAAGGTCACCTGCAGAGGATCGAGAAGTCCAATGCTACCTTGACTCAGTCCTTCCGCTCAGGGACAAAGGTCAAGTAAACCTCAGCCTTGCCTCTGTGCCCCTCTGGCGCGCCCGCCCAGCAACGCCAGGCCAGCAGGCTCGGCCTTGGCATCCCAAACCCGTCACGCGCTTCCAACAGGTGGAGGTAGGAGGAAGGCCCAGGAGGTCCCTCGGCGGTCCCTCCTCCAAGCCTGCCCAGTGACGGGCTGAGGGGTGTCGCCTCATTCCCGCCACTCACTCCCTGGCTCCCTTGGGGACGGCCCGCACTTCCGTCCGCCTGGTCCGCTGTTTCCACGGACAGGTGGGTCTTGAGGTAGTGAAGAGGCCTGCCCTGGACTGAGCAGGCACCACCCTTCAGAGCCGCCGCCTCGGGGCTTCTGGATCCCAGCCTCACTGGCGGCCTGCCGAGCTGACATCGCCTCCTCCAGAAGGAGGTGATAAGAGAGGTGGTGGACCCTCCTTCAGACCCAGGGTTTGTGTCCAGGTACTTCCTGGTTCAAGCTGATGGGGCTGGCGCCCCATTCTCAACCCACACTACTTCCAAACAAGTTCCTAAGGTCCTCGAACCTTCAGGATGGTGGCGTCTGGCTCAGATAATACCATCCTTGAACGCTAGCGTGGTTCTGCTCTCTGGATCCTGCAGTGACTGCTTTGCCACGCCCTCATCCGTCCGCCTCACCAGAGATTCCTTCACTCCCGAGCGGAAGGATCCTCTTCGAGTTCCAAGCCATGCCTTCGGCTGTCTCCAGCTCCCAGGGTCTCACCAAATGCATGGCAGTGGTGACAGCATTCTCATAGGCCAGGGGTCCGTGTACCATACCTGGACGACTGGCTGATAGCTGCTCTCCAGAAGGAGGCTGAGTGGTCCAGAGATCTGGCCTCCAGGTCTGCTCTCAACTGGGCCTCCTTATCACTTGAGCCAAGTCGGAACTCCAGGTCAAAGCAGGATTCTATTCATCGGGCGCAGCTCGACTCTCTCGAGCCAGAGCTGCTCCGATGACAGGCCGAGGTCTTCCTCCTTGCCCCGATCATTTCTGGTTGAGCACTGCGCCCGCCCGGGACTTCCTGCCGCCTGGGTCTCATGGCGCCTGCACCAGCGTGGTCCGTGGGCCGCTGGAACATGCGTCCCTTCAGTGGGACTGGCCAGCCATTGGTCACAACGCTGCATCCTTTGGACCAGCTTGTAGTCGGTGACACAGGGATGTGGAATGCTCTCCAGTGGTGGACCACGTTCCAGATCATTTTGCGGGCATCCCGTTCGTCCGCGCGAGCCGGCGGTCTCTCTATCGACGATGCCTCTCTGATGGGTTGGGAATGCCCATCTGGGAACACGCTCATGGCCCCTGGTCCCCGCGGAGTCCCGATGCCACATCAACCTGCTGGAGCTCAGCTGTCCGCCTAGCTCATCGCCTTTGCTCGCTCTCCTCCGGGGTCAAGTGGTCCGAGTCCAGACGGACAATACCACGACCATGCTATTCATCTCAAACCGCCAGGCGGGACGCGCCATGCTTCTTGCAAGGAAGCTCTCCGCATTTGGTCACGTGGCGCAGCCTGGAGGCGGATCTCTGGCTATTCACGTGGCAGGAGCTCCAACACCCTGGCCGATGCCCTGAGCCGGATAGGGGCAATCCCACGAGTGGTCTCTCCTGCCGGAGGTAGTACAGCATCTGTTCTCCCATTGGGCACACCCAGGTGGACCTGTTTGCCTCCAGGGAGAACGCGGCTGAGTCTGTTCCATGCCCGCCTCAGCAGGGCTCTGCAGGGGATGCTTCCCGAGGCAGTGGACCCCGGCCTTTTTACGCCTTTCCCCATTTCCCTTGATCCAAGCGTGCTTCAAGGCGAGGAGGGACAAGGCGCAGGTGATTCTGATAGCCCAGACTCGGCCTCGCCAGTTCTGGTACCCAGATCTCCTCAGTCTCAGCTCCAGGATTCCGCAGCTTCCAGCTCGCCCGGACCTGTTTCTCAGTCAATCAGGAAGGTGTTCCATCCGTCCTTCAATCCTTGCACCTGACAGCCTGGTTCCTGAGCCGTAGGAGTTCCAGGCCTTGGGTCTTTCCGACGAGGTCCTCAGAGTGTAGTTGAGGCGTCCCGATGAGTTTCCACCAGAAAATGTTATGCCTTCAAATGGAAAAAGGTTTTTCATTTGGTGTCAGGCAAGGCTTGGACCCTTCCTCCTGTTCCTGGCAAGCATCTTGGACTATTTTATGGTCCCTTTCCAGTCAAGGGCTTAGGTCGACAACCCTAAAGGGTGCACCTGGCAGCTATCTCTGCTTCCGGGCGCGGGCGGTAAGCAGTCGGTGGCGCAGGAGAAGGTGGTCTGGCGCTTTCAAAGGCCTTGATCACATTTCCTCCAGTGCGGAACCCCACCTCCTGGGATCTACTGCTGGTATTGGCAAAGCTCATGGGCGTTATTCAACCTATGCACAGGTGTGCTCTCTCACCTGTCGTGGAAGACCGCTTCTTGGTGGCTATCACGCCAGCCAGAAGGATGGGAGAGCCCAGGTGCTTTCCATCGAGTCTCCTTACCTGGTCTTCCACAGGGACAAGAGTTGTCCTGCGCCTCCACCCGAAATTCCTTCCGAAGGTGGTGTCGGAGTTTCACTTTAACCAGGTGTTGACTCTGCCGGTGTTCTACCCCAATCACACCTCGGAGGTCAATATAGGCTCCATACCTGGACCCTAGAAGGGCGCGCTTATTATAAGGAGCGCACGGCTGAAATTGGGAGAGGTTCCCAGCTGTTTGTCACCACGCTGAAGCCGGATCTGGCAGACCTGCAGCCAAGCGGACGATAAGCAGGTGGGTAACCTCCTGCATAGATCTCTTATAAGTTGGCGGGCATGGAGCCTCCCAGAGGGATAAGAGCTCATTCTACCCGCCATACTGCTGCATCGGTGGCTGCTTCCAGGGACGTCCCTATCCAGGAAATCTGCAGGGCTGCTACCTGGAAGTCAGCAAACACCTTCATTACCCATTACCACATCGACCTTGAGTCACACTCGATGCTGGTTTGTTACATGTTCTCCAGTCTCTTCCCAAGTAAGTATTGGGGGTGTGCTGCCTTGCCTCCCTCCTCCGAGAACTGCTAGGAGTCTGCCAAGAGTGTGGATGAACAACATATCCATGTCCCTAGAAATACAGGTTACTCACCTGTAACAGGAGTTCTAGAATGGTATGTTGTTCATCCACTCGACCCACCGACCTCTGCCCCGCGACAACCTGAGCTTCCAGCGGCAGATCTAGCCATGGGGCGGAGCCGAGTTATACCACCCGGGTGGGTGGGAGGAGCAAGCTTGAAGACCTTCCGGCAAGATTTAAAGCGGCAAGGATACCTGCCAATGAGTGTGGATGAACAACATATACCATTCCTAGAACTCCTGTTACAGGTGAGTAACCTGTATTTCTTTTCCTGCCTTCAACTCACCAGCATCGGCCTCATGGTCCCGCTCCAGTGAACGATGCCTAGAACTCCCAGCTTTGACTAAATAAATGTCGGCATCTCCAACTCCTTCCTCAGAAGGACATCCCTCTAAGTGTGCCTGTGGCAAACAGATACCTTTTAAGGATCTGCATTCGTCTTGCCTGCAGTGCTTGGACCAGAACACACCAAGGCCTGCTCCTTTTGCCAGCGGTTCAATAGTCTCACCCAGATCCGCCGCCAGAAGGCACTTCAGGGATTCCTCTTGGAAGAAAAGTTAAAGATCATGGATAAAGACCCTGCCTCCAGAGGTGCGTCTACCTCTAAGTCCCATAAGCACCGGGAGTAGGCCAAGTCCAGATCCTTGAACCGGGCCTCGGACTCGCGCACCAGCTCCTGCTCCACGCGCTCAGACCGCTCTCCCTCCAGGGCTCGCTTTCAGCCCCCTCCCGTGAAAGTTAAAACCTCAGGTGGTTCTTCGGCTTCTCTGCATTCGATTAAGACTTCCAGGACCTTGGACCCTTCTTCAATGCCCTCCCGTGCTTCTGCGAAGTCTTCTGACCGTCACCAGTCCAAGTCCTCTTCAAAAACCACTCGGGCTTCCTCGGATAGATGCCGGGACCCCGATGCCAAATCGGCCTCCTAGGGGTCCAGACCCCTCTCCCAGGAAGACCAAGGACCTGACATCCCTTAAGCGGACGACAGACTTGAAACGGGCTGCCGACCCATCACCGGTTAAGCGCCCATGGAACCAGATGTCAGCCAAACACTGTCAGCCAGACGTTCTCGGCAGTTGACAACTGCCTCTCCGTCACTGGTGGATACCGGTCAGTGGGACTCTTCGGAGGAGGATCCAACGTTGCTTAATGACCAGGCAGGTGACAAGAATGCTGGGCTTCCACAGGAGCCTTCGCCTGATCCGGCGACGCCCTTGGACCCGACGCCCGATACCGGTGACAGACCAACCCCAACGCCAGGACCGTCGTCCAGTATGATTATTCAAGAGGTTAAAGACTTCTTTACTTTCTGGTGGGACACAAGAAAGACATGGTCCCAGTGAAACCTCCTCCTCCTACTACTACTCTTCCCCCTCCTATTCACCCCCCCTCCACCACAGGGGCCAGTAGGAAGACCACCGACCCCCAAGGAGCCTACTTCACCTCCTAGGGGTAGATCCAAAGAAAGGCAGCCCCTTTCAAGATCTCCCTCAGGGTCCCCCAGCCCCAAGTGTCCCAGATGTAGACGGTCCACTCCGCAGGGGAAAGACTCTAGACCCGACACCTCAGATACCTCCAGATTTCCTTCTCCAATCAGTATCCCATCACCTGACCCACGAGACCTCCCCAGGTCACCTGCGGATGATCCCTCTTTTTCCCAAATCATGAGGTACATCCAGGAGAACATGGGATGGGAAACTGAAGACCTAGACCCCGAATGATAGTGCCTAGCTCATTATCTTCGGCAGAAGGACCCTAAGCCTGTGGTGGTGCCACCCTTGGTGGACACCTTCACGGACGTCACCAAGGCTGCGTGGAAACGTCCGCATTCCACCCCTGTGGTGACAAAGAAGGCTGACCGCCTGTACAGGGCCCCTGCAGAGGGCTCATACTTGGCATAACAACCCCTAGCTGATTCCCTGGTCATTACGGCCTCCCATGATGGGTCTCAATGACCACAACATTTGAGTACACAGCCTCCGGACCAGGAGTCCAAGCACTTGGACTCACTGGGTAGGCGCATGTATGCGGCTGCTACATGCTCCATTGGGTCACTGAACTATCGGACACACATGGTTCAGTTTCAAAATGCCCTATGGGAACAGGGTCAAGACCTAGTGAAAGCACTTCCGGATGGCAAGCAGAAGCAGGAGCTTATGATCCTCCTTCACACTGGGTCAGACGTGGGGACCCAAGTTTTGAGAGCCGCCTACGATTCAGCGGACTCCGCAGCTAGTGGAGTAGACTCAGGTGTCCATCTCCAGAGACACTCAATGGCTTTGTGTCTCCAGATTTACCCTGGACGTTCCCTATAAAGGCAAAGTTCTATTTGGTGAAGACTCCGAAAAGGTGATCACCAAATTACAGGATGCCGGGAAGGCAGTAAGGACTGTACAGGCCATATACAGATCCAAATCTAGTTCCTTTCATAGGAACCAGAATCGTTTTCGCGGCTGACAACAGCAGCAGCCACGTTCCGGCCAGCAGCCAAGGGGCAACTTCAACCGTAAGACCCAGCCTAAGGCTTCCCCAGACCAAGGTCAGAGATGGACCAAACCGACCCAGTCAGCGCGGGGTAATGTCGCCACAGCATGACTGCTTCCTGGCCCCCACCCCTCTGGGTCAACGGGAACAAAAGGTCAGGGGTCGCATTGCTCACCACCTTTCGGGATGGCAGGCGATAACCACTGACCGGTGGGTCCTCCAACTGGTCGAGAGAGGAGACACTATTGAATTCCTCAACCACCCACCGTCAAGACCTCCTCTGTTTTCCAGTTATCATGCACTGCTCATACAGTAGGAAGTGCTCACACTTCTGGGAAAGGAGGCTATAGAGCACGTACTGTGGAACCAGAGAGGTGCAGGTTACTATTACCACTTCTTTCTGGTGCCCAAAAAGACAGGGGACCTCTGTCCGATTCTGGACCTCAGCAACCTCAACGTTTCTGTCCTTTACAAATGCTTCTGCATGGTGACCCTTCCCAGTTTGATTCCCATGCTCAAGCAGGGTGCCTTCTTAGCATCTCTGGATATGCAGGATGCTTACCTGCACATACCTTTAGCTCCAGCGCACAAGAAATTTTTGCGCTTTGAGTTTCAAACAACATGAAGTCTTGCTGTATTTTGACAGTAGCAGTGAGTCCCAACCTTCGAACTGCCCCGGAGACGAAAGAGTTAACTTTCCATGCCAGGCATGGAACGCTGAGCTCGAGCTCGGTTGAGACTCTGTCTGTTGCTGTTTGAACTCAAACCGTCAGATTCTTTACTCCACCTCACTGAACAGTTGCTCCGGAGATTTCTCCTTCTGCTCAGTTCAATTTGTCAGTTAAAGTACCGTTTCTCTCAGTTTTCGACCGAATTTAAACCGCAACCTGTCGGTTCAGTCTCTGTCTGTGGTATTTGTGAGTACTAGATAGGTTATATATTAATTCTGTGTGGAACTTGTAAGCAGTTCATCGGTTCGGTTTCAACCGATCAAGTTGTTAGAAAATCTTAAATTGTACTTTTAGAGTGTGGTTACTGGTTTTTTTCCACGACCCGTGACACGGTCAGGAACTGATAAGAGGGTCTTGCCTGGCGTATTGCCATTAAAAGGGTAAGTTTGGTTAGGACTGGCACAATGTCTGAGAAACCCAAAAGAAAAACCGGGCCCACTGGGTTTCAACACTGTAGTGTGTGTGGGGAAGTCTTTGCTAAGGCTGACCCCCACACCACCTGTGTTTATTGTCTGGGGTTTGACCACCTCAATGCAGACTGCCAGATTTGTGTAAATTTTCCTGCAGCTACCCTAGAAAAGAGTTGGTAGGCTCAGGGAAAGGGAGGCCAAAAAGTCCGCTGAACCGGATGGCAAGCCCGGTTCGGTTTAAACTGAACCAGAAGGAGTGCCCTCTGACCAGGGCGAGACTTCTTCGGGCAAAAGGAGAACCGATTCTGAGGAGTCTGTTCCAGTTAAGAGAACAAGAAGGGATAAATCAGCTGGTGTGGAACCAAAACTTTCCTCTCCAACGGCTGAAGAAATAGCCAAAGCGATCAAAATTGTCCAGTCGCTTTCCCCGGTTCCGACCGAACCGGCACCATCAGGGAGGAGGTCAGTTCCACCAGTTCAAGATTATGATTTTAGAGGAGTATTATGAACTGGAGGAGGAGTATGAGGAAAGTGAATGTGGATTTGAAAGTCTGGATGTGCCCATTGACCCGGACATCTCCCCAGACAGACCTTCAGGAGTGTCTCCTCCTAGGCTTTGAGTCCCCCTCTCATTTCATGTTTTATAAAAAAGTGGCTGAAACCCTCCAGCTTCCTATGGAAGAAGCTGTGGATGACCAAGAGGAGCCTGACTTTGTGGAAATGATGGATATCCCAGAGTCTAGGAGACTGTCTATTCCCTTGCACAAATCTTTTGGGAAACAGACATTTAAAATTTTAGACTCCTAATACTATACCTCCTGTGCATAAGAGAATGGATAAGAGGTATGCATTGTCAGGCTCAGATATGGAGTTCCTTACACAACAATGCAGCCATGTTGGGGTAGTGCAGGTTGCAGCCTGTGACAAGGCAAATATTCCCTTGGCTTCACACCCCCCAGACAACTCCAGGAGGATTGATGCCATGGCAAAGAAACAGTACATAGCAGCATCCTTGGGCCTCAGACAGGCCAATTATATGGCTTATGTTGCTAGGTATCAGAAATCCAGATGGGACACTGTAATGGCTTTAGAAAACAGGTCCCTGGCCAGCTTACCAAGGAGCTGGAGCAGGTGGCTGCTGATGGTATTGAGGCATCCAAGGTGCAATTCCATGCTGCAGTGGACTCAAATGATGTGTCATCAAGAGTCATGGCTACATCTGTGGCACTTCGCAGGATGGCTTGGCTCAGATGTACTAGCCTGTCACAGGATACCCAGACTAAGGCCATGGATTTTCCTGTTGTTGGTAATTCTTTGTTTGGGGAGCAAACAGATAATTACATGAAGAAAATGGACGAGTACAGGACCACCTACAGGAGTACCCAGGCCAAGGAAAGGCAGGCCACTCCTCAAAGGCAGCATCCCAGGGGCAGGCCTTTTCATAGGCCTTTCTACCAAGCCCAGGCCTCCTCTTCTGCTTACGCGCAGGGGGGGTTCTTTAGAGGGAAAGGCAGAAGGGGTACCAGCAGACCTGTTTCCATCCCTCAGCCAAAACCCCCTGCCAAACAGTTTGGGTTTGCCAGGGCCGATTCTCCACTACCTGTAGGGGGCAGGCTGGCTTACTTTGTCCAGGACTGGAAGTTTCTAGCATCAGACAAGTGGGTCCTGGAAGTAGTAAGCCAGGGACTGGTTCTCGGCTTCAAAAGATTTCCAAAGCTGAGAACCAGATCCTTTCCACCTGCAAACTCCTCAGAGGCACTTGCCCTAGAGGCAGAGGTCTCGTCCCTCCTAGCTCTCAGAGCTGTGGAAAGGGTTCCACCCCTACACCAGGGCAAAGGGTTGTACTCCAGGTACTTCCTTACCCCAAAAAAGACAGGAGAATGGCGGCCCATCCTGGATCTCAGATACTTAAACAAGCACCTTTTAAAACCAAAATTCAAAATGGTGACTCTGGGGAATAATTCTACCCTCTCTAAGGCCAGGGGACTGGCTAGTGTCCCTGGACCTCAAGGATGCCCACTTCCATATTCTCATCAGAAGCTCCCATCGAAAGTACCTCAGGTTCGAGCTGCCCTCAGGCCATTACCAGTTTAGAGCAATGCCCTTTGGTCTGACCTCTGCTCCAAGGGTATTCACAAAATGCTTGGCAGTAGTAGTTGCTTCCCTAAGAAGGCAAAGGATTGCCATCTTCCCTTACCTGGACGACTGGCTTATAGTAGGCCAGTCCCCAGACCAAGTCAAGTTACACTTACAGATAACTCAGCAACTGCTCACCTCTTTGGGTTTCCTTCTGAATCTTTCAAAGTCAGTTCTAGAGCCTGTCCAGCTCCTCACCTTCATAGGCGCAGAGCTAGACACAGAAAAGGCCAGAGCTTTCCTTCCCCTGGACAGGGCAAGGACCCTTATCTCTCTGGCCTCCTCATTCACCCTGCAGGTATCTCAACCAGCAAGGCATTTTCTACAGCTCCTGGGGCACATGGCTGCTTCCACAGCGGTGGTGCAGGGAGCAAGATTTCAGATGAGAGACATTCAGTTCCATTTGAGAGCCTTTTGGTCTGACCAAATTGATCCCAGTGACTCAAACCCTGATCCAGGCCCTACAGTCGTGGCAGGATCAGAACAATCTGAGACAAGAAGTCCCCTTTGTCACTTAGTCTCACTCTTTAATCCTTACTACAGATGCCTCCCTCTTGGGGTGGGGGGCTCACTTGGGTGACCTGACCACCCAGGGGTTGTGGTCCCCTCAGGAATCTCTGCTTCACATCAATCTGTTGGAACTCAGAGCAGTGTTTCTAGCACTTCTAGCCTTTTCCAAATCTGTTCAGAACAAAGTTATCCAGGTCAGAACATACAATACCACCACAATGTGGTACATCAACAAGCAAGGAGGCACTCTGTCTACAGTCTTGTGCACAGAAGCAATGAATCTGTGGTCTCTGGCTTATTCCCCGAACACCTCCCTCACAGCAGTTTACCTTCCAGGCAAGTACAATGTCCTGGCAGATGCTCTCAGCAGGATATCCCAGGGCCATCACGAATGGTCACTGGATCCCCTGGTCTTGGAGGTGATATTTTCCAGATGGGGCACCCCACGGATAGATCTTTTTGCAGCCCCAGACAATCACCAGCTTCCCCTTTTTTTTTGCTGCAGGCCCCCAGTGTTGAGCTCCGTCCCCCTGGATGCCTTAGTTCTCAGTTGGGAAAGGAAGTTCCTGTATGCTCCCCCTCCCTCTCCTGTTCAAAGTGCTAGTCAAAATCAGATCTCAACCCTGCAAGATGATTCTGATTGCTCCAGACCGCCTTGGTATCCACTCCTACTGTCCTTAGCAGTCCATCTTCCCCTGTGTCTTCCCAGGAATCACAAACCTGTGCTCAGGGGAGGGTTTGGTACCCGAATCTCAAATCTCTCAATCTCAAGGCCTGGCTCTTGAAGAGTTAGAGTTTGCTGATTTACACCTCTCCCAAGGTGTAATTTATTAATGTATTTATTTTTTGTTGACCGGGTAAGTGCACTAGACAAATCCTGCCTATTTTCAGGCACGACCCGGGGGGCATATACAGATGAATGCCAACTGACCTTGAACCAGATTAAGCTGTTGGTGGTATTTTTTTCACTGAATGAGGGAAATTTGGCCAGGACACCGGGGAAATTCCCCTACTCTTTTTCGATAAGTGCCATGGGATCTTTAACATCCACCTGAACTACCATCAATCCAGGCAGATGGGACCTCGGTTTAACGCCTCATCAGAAAGACGGCACCTCAGAAGTGCAGCACCCCTCTCATGCTGCACTACAGTGTCAGTACTGGGATATTAACCCAAGTGCCAGGTGTGGGAACTGAACCCACAGCCCTCTGATCTCTTGTCCTCAGAGGCGCGTGTGCTACCTACTGAGCCACTGACACTGCGATGGACTGTAATGGACATTCTGAAGGCAAGGCCCCTACTCTTCTGTGGCACAGTGGGACCAAGTTCTGCGGCAAGACTACCATTTGCCGCAGAACTTCTGCGGCGGTGGTTTGTAATTTCTGCGGAAGTTCTGCGGCACTAACAAATTACCACATCAGAGCGTCAGCTTGTCATCCTGACTTCACTTCCATGGCAGTGGTTATAGCAATCAGGATGGTGGAAAGCACAGTAACACTAGTTCAAAAATTAACAGATTTATAGAAATAATTTTATATCTAAAAAAGCAAAACAAATGTCTCTCCGTTAAGGTCCTAGCCTATTGCATAAATGACATATGCAGAGGGGACCTTATATGATAAATAAGGTTTTTCTATACGCATGTTGTCTAGCCCACTAAAGAGGTCTCTACTGTCCATCACTTATATATTTTTATGTGCTTTCTACACCACTCATGAGGTTCCCACTGTGCATCACTCATATATTTATATGCAAACTGTAACATACATACAAATGTGTGTGTGTGTGTGTGGTGAGACAGAGATACTGTGTGTATGTGTATATATATATCTTTTTTTTTTTTGAATTTCCATGAAATTGCATCCTCATTCATACAGGTCCCATTGGAAATGGAATAAACGGAATAGAGGAATTATCGCAAAACTAATTTTTCATGTCAACCTGCTTCCCCTGACACACTACGTAACACCATCAGGCCATGACATGCATGTGAACCAATTGTGAGATGGAGCTCTCCAGCCCATCGCAATGTGTCCACCGTGTAACAGAACACTGCACCATACCTTCCCAGACTCCGAGCAGTAATGTGTTCCACCAATCTTTGTGCTGCCCAGCCAGCTCCCAGAGCTAATCTCTGAACCTGAGTTGCCAGCATGGAAACACAGCATGCTACCCTCTGGCCCAACAGCTGTCCCTGCACACATTTCTCCATAACCTTTAGGTGACTGTATCAACCAATGACAATATGTAATCAATAACCCTTGCAAAAATGTGTACAGTGCAATTATTTAACAGGTCTATTCTTTCAACAGGTCTACACATTATTATGTTCCACTTTTCTGGGCATAATTATTTTATTTTTCTTAAAAATGACAATGAAATTCATTTTACCAGTTATTCATATCAGATGGCATCTCTATACCTTAAAGGCACAAATAAGTTTGTACAAAGTGAGGTATTAAGTCTGTGCTATTAACAATGTTTTGTTTAAGTTGGCCCTAGTGCAATCATGTAAGATTGAAAATTGTATTAGGCTGTAGTGCAGGTTGAGCAAATATCACCATGCCTGATGTGTTGTGCCACAGTCTCTGGCAGTGGGAGCTGTAGTAAAGTGACAGCCATTTCATTTGATAATGTATGATGTTATAGCAATAATAACATCACATTCTAAGCATGTAGGGGGGTTTTGGATATAAAAAGAGGGGAAGAGAACCAGATTATATGGATAAACAGAAATATTAATAAAAATCACCAAGAAGAGTGAATTCCATGGCACACAGAAGTACATTAAGCAGATTGCAAGTTCATCAGAAAGTCTCTGCAGCCGCAGAATTCTAGGGGCCTTGTCTGAAGGCTTCTAGGAAACCTTCCACCAGGGCTACTTATAATTCCAAGTGGAAAAGATTTTCCATATGGTGCTCTGGCAAGCATTCTCCCCCAGAGTCTGCTGATCTGCCCACAGTCCTTGATTATATGGTCCATTTAAATAGCTTGGGGCTTAGACCAGCTACACTGAAGGTGCATCTGGCAGCTGTTTCTGCTTTTATCTCAGCAGGTAAGCCCTCTTCTCTTTCAGCTCACCCTGTATTCTCCAAGTTTTTCAAGTGATTGCTTCACACCAACCCTCCTTTCAGGGACCTTAATGTTTGCATTGCTCAGCTTATGCAACCCCCTTTTGAGCCTTTGTCTTAAGCACAGCTTAAGTACTTGACTTGGAAAACTATTTCTGGTAGCCATCACCTCTGCCAGACGCATGAGTGAGTTACAAGCTTTGTCAGTGGAGCCTGATTTTATCTCCTTTCGTAGAGATAAGGTGGTCCTCGACTAACAGGAAGTTTTTGCCTAAGGTGGTTTCAGATTTCCACCTTAATCAATGTCTCTTCCTGTGTACTTCACTGACCATTCCTCCTCTGGCGAGAGGAGGCTCCACAGTTTAGATGTGAAAAGAGCCCTTAGCTACTACATAGAGCCTACCAAGGGTCACAGGTTTGACTCCCTCCAACTGTTCCTCACTTATGGTGAGGTTGGTAAAGGGAAACCTGCCACTAAAAGATCCATTGCCAGGTGGATTGTCTCTTGTATCCAATTTTGTTATGAAAAACTGGGTAAGGTTCGTCAAGCAGCTACCTGGAAAACGGTTCACACTTTTACCAAGCATTACTCCCTGGATATCCAGGCTAGGAGTGATGCTCGATTTGGCACAGCTGTGCTTCAGAGCCTATTTCCTAAGTAGGTTCTGTCCCTCCTCCATGGAGGTACTGCTTGGTAGTCTGCTACTGTCAGAATACAGCAAGACTTCATGTTGTTTGAAGAAAGAATTACTCACCTTAGTAATGTTGTTTCTTCTAATGGAGTCTTGCTGTATTCTGACCTCCCCCCCTGCCTGCCCCTCTCAGAACCTCTGTTTTGGGATGTGGGTGGGTAGTGGCAGTGTTGGCACTCAGTAGATGCCCACCTTGTTGTTTTCACCCCCTTTCTTGGATGAATTGGTGTTATGTTTTTCATTTTTTTGGGTCTCCTGTCTTGAGTCTTTGTTTTGGGACCAAAATATGTGTTTTTATGTTTAGTAGCCAGTTGGCCAGTGTAGGTTTACAGCTTCCACACAGGACCTTAGTGAGTTTGCTCGTAAAGATTGGACGGTTTGAGTTCAAACAGCAACAGACAGAGTCTCAACCGAGCTCGAGCTCAGCGTTCCATGCCTGGCATGGAAAGTTAACTCTTTCATCTCCGAGGCAGTTCGAAGGTTGGGACTCACTGCTACTGTCAGAATACAGCAAGACTCCATTAGAAGAAACAACATTACTAAGGTGAGTAATTTTTTCTTCTAGGTCGCCAATATCGGTTCCGAGCCCTCCCCTTTGGACTGCCCTCAGCACCTTGGGTATTTACTAAATGCATGGCTGTCATAGCAGTGGCTCTTAAGAGACAAGGCCACTACATGTTCCCATACCTGGACGACTGGCTCCTCATGGCCCCTCTCTCGAGAGGCTCTAATGTCTGTGATCCACTGTACTCGTTCCCTCTTTGGGTTGTTGGGCATCATCAATCACAAGAAGTCACACCTGGTTCCGTCGCAGAGACTGCAGTTCATAGGTGCAGTCCTGGACACCATCCAGGGGAAAGCTTTTTGCCCCAGGACAGAGACAGAACACATCAGATCCCTCATGAGGGACATTTTGGCAAAGACGACGGTCCCTGCAAGACTGATCCTTTGCCTGCTCTGACACATGGCTGCAGCCATTGCGACAGTCCCTCTAGCCCGTCTCCACAAGTGGGTGACCCAATGGATGTTACAGGTACAAGACCATCTGCAGCTGCCAATTCGGATCACGAATGCCGTCATCCAGGATCGGCAATGGTGGCTCGAACCACAACACCTATTGGTGGGAGTCTCCTTCATCGCGCCATCTCCAATTGTGACACTCTTCACAAACGCTTCAGGGTTTGGTTGGGGAGCACCTCGATGGGTTCAGGTCTCTGGGCTCGTGGACATCCCAGGAATCTCATCTCCACATAAATGTTTTGGAGATGAGAGCAGTCCTTTATGCCTTGCAGGCCTTCCAGTCAGAGATTCCACTGGGTACTCTGCTGTTGCAGACAGACAGTACCGCAGTGATGTATTACCTCAACAAACAAGGAGGTACCCATTCCTACCCGCTTTGCAGGGAGGCCAGGAGGGTATGGGATTGGGTTCTGCAACTCGGCGCAAACCTTACTGCTGTACGTGTCCCAGGAGCAGACGTCATCGCAGACAGTCTGAGTCTGTCTCAGACCAGAGTCCACTAATGGGAACTACTCCAGGAGGTGGTACAGGATCTGTTTCACAGATGGGGCACACCAGAGTTGGATCTTTTCGCGTCCCCATCCAACGCAAAACTGCCCAATTTCTGCTCGCTAGATCCAGGGCCTGGTGTTTTCTGGTGAGACGTGTTGTCCCTCTCCTGGACAGACAGATTCCTCGATGCATTTCCTCCCTTCCTGTTGATCCAGAGTTTTCTTTTGAAACTTTGCAGTGAGCAGGCGACGCTAATACTAATCGCACCCTTTTGGCCCAGACAGATTTGGTTCCCTCTGCTGCACCAGCTGTCTCGGGAACCTCCGGTGCCTCTGCCAGTCAGCTCTCACTTATTGTCCAGGAGACAGGATCTTTAGCCTATACGGACCTTCGCTCTCTGAACCTGCACGCCTGGCTCCTGGGGATGTAGATATCATGCGCTACGGGGTCTCGCAAGGGGTAGCAGATGTTCTAGCGGCTGCTAGAAAACCAGCCACATACCATGAAATGGCACAGATTTTGCCACTGGGCTCAAGCACGAGGGCTTTCCCCGATGGATTGTCCAGAAGGTTCTGTTCTAGACTACCTTCTGTCTCTTTTCCAGGCAGGCTTGGCCTACTCCTCAATTATGCCATCTCAGCTTATCATACTCCTATAGGCCTACAGTACATAGCTCAGTTGGACACTGCACAAGCTTTCCTGAGAGGCGTTCTCCACCTTAGACCTCTGGTTAAGGATCCTATTCCTCCATGTGATTTAACCTTTGTCCTGGAGCAGCTTATCCTGCCACCTTTTGAACCAGCCGCAGATTGCGAGCTATGTCTCCTGACATGGAAGATGTTATTTTTAGTTACTGTTACTTCGGCCAGAAGGATTTCTGCGCTTCACGCACTAATGTGCAAAGGACCTTATTTGGTTTTTCACCAGGACAGGGTGTCCTTAAGGACAAATCCAAAGTTTCTACCTAAGGTGGTCTCTGCTCTTGCCCTCAATCAGGACATCGACCTGCCAGTGTATTTTCCTAAATACTCTAATAGAGGAGAGGCCCTGCTGCACACTCTAGATGTGCATAGGTGTCTAAGATACTACCTGACCAGAACCAGGCACCACCGTAAATCTGATCAGCTTTTCATTTCCTTCGCCCATAGGATGCTGGGGGCTACGGTTTCTAAACAATCGCTGTCCAGGTGGCTCATCCATTGTATCACGTTCTGTTACCAGAAACGTAACAAATCCCTACTGGGCTCTGTTGAGGGACATTCCACAAGGGGGGTGGCTACCTCCTTTGCGGCTATGAAGAATGTGTCCACTTCAGCCATCTGCGCAGCAGCTACTTGGAGCACCGTGCACACCTTTATCAGGCATTATAGCCTGGACATTGCATCACGGTGAAGAGCTGGTTTTGGTCTAACAGTCCTTCAGGGATTCCTATCCTAGGCTTCGGTCCAACTCATGATCTCTACCTAGCCGCCTCCCACCTGCGAGTGATTTCCAGAATTGCTTGGGAATCAGTCCTAATGGTGTAACCTGCTGCAAGAGCTGTTTCTCGAAGTAAGATGGTACAGTTACGTAAGAACTTACTATAAAAGTAGTTCTAGGGACATGGATATGTTGTTCATCCACACTAATTGGCAGGTTCCTTGCTGCTTTAAATCTTCCCGGAAGGTCTTCAAGCTGGCTCCTCCCACCCACCCGGGTGGTAAAACTCTCGGCTCTGCCCCATGACACCAGATCTTCCTTACCGCTTGGAAGCTCAGGTTCCCTCCTTAGTGCTCTGCGTTTTTGACTAGTTCCTGAAATTTTCGGTCTTATGAATTTAATTGGAAGTTTTCTACACTTCGATCTTCTCTCGCTGCGGCGATGAATCATTCGCTTTCCGGCTCCTGGAGGTGCCCGGGTAATTCCTCCAGGAAAGTCCCGCACTCCACGTGCGTCTACTGCCTCAACTTGGATGATGATCCTCAACTTTGCAAATTTTGCTGTGCCCTTTCGACCAGCTCTCTGAGGATCGCAGCCTGCCTGGGCCCGGGCAACCCGAAGCTTTTCCACCCGAAAATTCTCGGAGAATCGCCGGGCAGTGTGCTGCCGGGTTGTCTCAGCTGAGCAGCTCTATCTTTTTTCCTCCAGGGAGGGGGCGGCTGCTCCCTCCCCCTCCTTGGTCGCAGCGCTTATCCCGCTCTCCTTGAGTTCTCCTCATTCAGCTTCTTTCAAGGAGCTTCGACAGTCTCTTTCCTCGAAAGGAGAGGGACCTTCGGGACCTGCCTCTCAGCCCAAGTCTAAGGAGTCACAGGCTAAGTCCCATCGTCGGCGCTGGAGGGAGCGAGAGAGTTCCCCCTCTCCTGCCGGCCGACTTTTGACTTCGGTCGAGGGTGCGTCTCAGGCCTCTGGCCTCACGTTGTCCCTGTCAGGTCAGCCAGCCAGGACTCCCGTCGACGTTGTCGAGTCTCTCGACCCATCATCTGGGCTGTCTTCTGCTGGAGCCGGCATCCCTTCGCCGATCCCCCTGGTGGAGGCTGAGGTTCTTCCTGTTCCTTCGGGTCGGCAGACCTCGGCCCTTGCCGAGCTGGAGGGGAGGCGGGGCGCGCCCGGCTCCTTCCCAGGCCCGCCTCGGTTCCCGAGTTCTGGTCTCTGTCTCGGTCATCCTCTCAGTCAAGCCGCTCACGACGACTTTGGCGTTCTCGGTCGGGGCACCGAGTTAAGTGGCGTTACCGTTCTTCCTCGTCTCCCTCCTCGGATAAGGAGTGGCTTCGGTGCCGATGGCGTCGGCGTTACGAGGAGTTTATGTGGCAGCAGTTGTTGTCCGGGAATCAATTGACTCCGATTCATTCCCTATCCAGCAAGCAGCTGCCACCCGATCGGTCGACTCAACCGCTCGCTGCAGTCGAGGTGCCCACTCCGGGGCCGGTTGTTTGCCCGATCCCAGCTGCCCCACCGCCCTCGGTGGAACCTCGGTCGGGTCACGACCTGTCCCACAGGTTGTCTGTCCCCCTCACTCCTGCCCGCCCTTGGCGGACGAAGAGTGACTCGGGCCTGAGGCAGCTTTTTGCGGACCCCTCGGAGTCTGAAGTCGACTCCTCTATGTTCCCCAGTCGAGAGGACCCGGGGTCCTCTCCAGAACGATCTGTGGATGACAGCCCATCGTCTTTCATGGGTCTGCTTCAGCTCATCTCGGAATTCACTAGGATGCAGCTCGAGCCCATGTCCAAACGGGCCCCTTATCCCCTTACGGAGATTTTAGACCGAAGGGGTTCACCCTTGGAGGCCTTCCCAGTGGCCGAGGCCATCGTGGGCCCGGCCTTGGAGCTCTGGCAGCGGCCTACTTCCTGCCCTGCGCCCTCGGCCAGGATGGCCAGGAAGTACTCTTTCCCGGTCAGTTCTTTGCCTGGTTTCTTGGAGCACCCCTCAGCCGAGGGGTTAGTTACAGACAATGTTTTCCAGTGTTCTGGGAATGCTCGGGATGTGGATAGGCCCCCTGACAAGGAGTCCAAAAGGATGGACTACGTCGGGCGAAAGGTTTACGCTGCGTCCTCCCTAGGTCTCCGACAGGCCAGCTCGGCTGCATTGATGGCACATTTCTCCCACGCCCTTTTGGGCTCCCTGAACGAGGTGCTCACTCATCTCCCGGTCGACCTGCGGACCATGGTCCGGCGGGTGCGGCACCAGGGTAGGGCGGTGGCAAAGCAGCAGCTCCAGACTGCTCTGGACTTAGGCGATTCCTGTGCCAGGTTGGTGGTGGCCGCAGTGGCCATGCACCGCAGGGCGTGACTGAGGTTATCCTCTTTCTCACTGGAAACTCAGCACAAGTTGGCGGACATCCACTTCTTGGGGACTGACCTTTTCGGCCCTGGAGTGGAGGGACACCTCCAGGGGACAGAGAAGTCCGATGCCACTCCGGACTCGGTCACTCCCGCCCGGAGGCACAAGGGCAGCCGGCAGCCTTTGCATAAGCCCCTTTGCCCCCCGGCCCTTGCAGCTCGACCAGCCCAGCATGAGGGCCAGCAGGCTTGTGCTGGGCGTCCTGACTCCAAACCAGCATCTTCCTCTAAAAGGAAGCAGGGAGGCAAAGGCCTAGGAGCTCCGTCACCCAATTCCTCCTCCAAGCCTGCCCAGTGGTGGGCTAGGGGCGCTGTCCCCGGCCCCGTCGCTCCTACCCGGGTTCCCCCGTGGGGAGATGGCTCCGCCCCTCCTCCACCTTGTTCGCTTCCCGGTCCTTTGGGTGTCGGAGGTGCTATGGGAAGGCCCTGCCTCGGGATTGCGAGCAGGCACCACCCTTTCGAGCTGTTTCCCCATGGGGGTCTTGGGGTCCACAGCCTAGTTGTCGTCCCTCTGAGCCGACTTGCCCGACCCTCTGATTGAGGTGATCGGGAAGGTTGCGGACCCTCCTTCAGAACCTGGGTTCATGTCCAGGTATTCCTGGTCCCAAACAGACGGGGGACTTACGCCCCATATTTTTTCCACAGTCCAGATGGTCTCTCTGCCTCAGATATCCCATCCTCAGAACGAGGCTTCTTCCTGGACCTCCAGGATGTTCGTACCTTTGTTCCGTCCTTTTTCTTGGGAGACTCCTCCTTTCCTTAAGAGGGGGATCTCTTTACAAGTTCCAGGCCAGGCCCTTCGGTCTCTGCCCAGCAGCTTCTGCGGCATCGAGGGGTCTGGGCATAACCCCACCTGGATGGCAGCCTGACTGCAACCCTTCCGGGCGGAAGGGGACGATCCAGAGTTTTGGCTCTCAGACTGGTCTCCTTTTATCGGAGCCACGTTAGAACTCATATTTTAGCGGATGATCCTTCTTCGGGACAAGGCCCGACTCTCAAGTCCGAGCTTGGCTCCTGGCGGACAGGGCTGAGGTTCTTCCTCCCTTACCTAGTCAGGTCTGACTGGGCAATTGCGCCTGCCGGGACCTCCTGCACCTCCTGGGCCTCGTGGTGGCCTGCTCCAGTGCGGTCTGTTTGGACCCGTCAGTTCATGCGTCCCCCTAGTGAGGGCTGGTCAGCCAGCGGTCACAGTGCTGCGTTCCTTCAGACCAGCTCGTGGCTACAGCCCAGGAGTTTGGGGAATGCTCTCCTTCAGACCGTTCTAGCTCCTGCAGGAGAACATCCTGTTCGTCTGCCCCGAGTCGACGGTCTTCTCTGACCGATGCTTCTCGGATGGGTTGGGGTGCCCATCAAGGGGAATACAGAGTGCTCCGCCTCTGGTCCTCTCAGGAGTCCTGATGTCTTTCCTACTCGCTGGAGCTCCTGGCGGTCTGCTTTACTGGCACCGCTCACTCCGTTTGTGCGGGGTCTAGTGGTTTAAGTCGAGGCAGACAACACCACGACCATGTGCTACCGACCCCGCCAGGTTCGGACGAGCCCCTTGCATCTCGTAAGGAGGTTCTCCGTATTGAGTCCTTCACGCAGCTGGGAGGCGGTTTCCTAGCCATTTGATGGCAGGAGCCTCCAGCACCCTGGCTGATGCCCTAAGCCAGACATAGGCTGCACCTCACGAGTGGTCTTCCCTGCCGGAGGTAGCACAGGATCTTCTCCCTCCTTCCCTCCACGGAGAATACGAGGCCGAGAGTGTCTCATGCCTGCCCCCTCAGCAAGGTTTGCTGTAGGGGATGCCGTCGAGGCCACGGACCCCAGGCCTCTTCTACGCCTCTCCCCCATTTCCCTTGACCCACGGGCAAGGTGAGGAGGGACTAGACGCAGGCGATGCTGGTAGCCCCAGACTGGTTGGCCAGCTCTGGTATCCAGCTCTCCTCAGTCTCAGCCCCAGGCTCCCGAGGCAGCTTCCAGCCCGCCCGGTCCTGATCTCTGTTTTCAGGGGAAGGTTTTCCATCTGGACCTTCAATCCCTGCACCTGAAGACCTGGTCCCTGTGCGGCTAGGGGCCAGGCCTGGGGTCTTTCCGCAAGGTCCTCGACGTTTTCGAGGCGTCCTGCCGAGTTGACTAAACATGCTCGCCTTCAAATGGTAGAGTTCTCCATTTGATGTTGGGACAGGGCCTGGGCCCCTCTCCCGTCCCTTGGCGAGCATTCCGGACCATCTGCGGTCCGTTCTTTTGAACCAGGGCTTCGGCCGACAACCCTCTGGGTGCTTCTGTTGGTCAGCCCTGTCTTCCGGGCGTGGGCCAGAAGGCAGTCGGTGGCGCAGAAAAGGTGGTCTGGCGCTTTTCTAGGCCCCGATCACACCTCCCCTTTGGGGAGGATCCCCATTTCTGTGGGATCTTCGCTGGTATGGGCTTAGCTCATGGGCAAGCCGTTCAAACCTTTGCACAGGTGCGAGTTTCCCCACCTGTTGTGGAAGAACACCTTCTTGGGGCTACTCTGCCATCCAGAAGTAGGGGAGAGTTCCAGGCGCTCCTTTGAATCTCCCTATCTGGTCTTCCACAGGGACAAAGTTGTCCTGCGCCCCACCCAAAGTTCCTTCCGTTGGCGGTGGTGGAGTTTTTTCCCTATCCGGGTATTGCTTCTGCCGGGGTTCATCCCCATTCACTCCTCGGAGGCCGTATATAGGTTCCTTTGGGACCCTATTTAAATGCTCGACTACCCAGGGAGCGTACGGCTGAAGTTCAGGAGAGGTTCGCCAGCTGTTTGTCATTTACGCTGAAGCCGCACCTGGTAGACCTGCAGCCAAGCGGACGACGAGTGGGTGGGTCACCTCCTGCATAGGTCTCCACTATAGGGGGCCGGTATGGAGCATCCCAGAGGGATAAGTCCTAATTTACCCGCCCTTCAGCTGCATCGGTGGCTGCTTCCGAGGATACTCCTGTCCAGGATATCCGAAGGGCTTCTACCTGGAAGCAGGCTTTACCGTTTTCCCCTTCCACATCGACCTTGGGTCACGCCGGGATATTGGTCGGGGCCTCTGTTCTCCAGTCTTTATATCTAAGTAGGGGGTGTGCGCCTTGCCTCCCTCCTCCTGGAGAACTGCTAGGAGTCTGCCTCTAAGTGTGGATGAACAACATATCCATGTCCCTAGAAATACAGGTTCTAGGGACATAGATATGTTGTTCATCCACACTGTCCGCAGGTATCCTTGCCGCTTTAAATCTTGCCGGAAGGTCTTCAAGCTGGCTCCTCCCACCCACCCGGGTGGTAAAACTCTTGGCTCCGCCCCATGACGCCAGATCTTCCTTACCGCTTGGAAGCTCAGGTTCCCTCCTTAGCGCTCTGCGTATAAGACTGGTTCCTAATTCTTCGGTTTTCCGAATTTAAAAGTTTTTTGCATATAGACTTTGGTCTTCTTTCCCTCGCGGCTGCGATGGACAAATCAACTCCCGGTTTGGAGATGCCCTTTATGGCAGAAGATGTCTCGGATGGATCCGCATCCACGTGTGTCTACTGTTTTAGGCCTTGAGCACCACCCGCAGGCTTGCGACCTGTGCTCTTCCTTCCAGCCCACGTCCTTCTAAGACCGTGGCTGCCCGCTTACAACTGGGGCACCCCTAGAAACGCTTTTCCTCCCGTAAAAGTTCTAAAGAGGCCTGGTCGGCAGTTTCCACGGTGGCGGGCCTCAAGGATCAGCTAGAGCAGATCGCCTTGAATAGGAGGCGCGCTGGCCGATCTTCCTAATCGCTGCATTTATCCCGCCTCCCTGGGTTCCTCTTACACAGCTTCCTTAATGAGTTTTTCTCTCCTCCACTAGAGGAGAGGGACCAACTCTGCTGGACCTTCTTCTCGGTCCAAGAAGAAAGACAAGGTAATTCCTCCGTCACCCTTCTTGGGAGCGGAAAAGTCCCTCTCCCGAGTTGTCAGCCATCGACTTCGGTCAATCGTTTGGCTTCGTCCACTGGTCTCACGGTGTCCCCGTCAGGTCAGTTGACAGACTCCCGTGAGACGCAGTCGAGATCTTTCTTGACCCGCTGGACGGGTTGCTCCACCAGCCGGTCGAACCCCTCCCCGGTTTCCGGTGGGAGTTGAGGATCCCCTGGCTTGCCAGTGCCTCCGGTTCCAGAGCCCTCTGGTGTACCCTCCGAGCCGAGGGAGGAGCCGGTTCCACCCGTCCCCTCCCTGCACCGTTCTCGGTCTCTGACTTCTTCGCGGTCCAGCCGATCCCCGCCGTAGGCGGTCTCGCACTGGCGTAAGCGGCGGCGCCTGCCTGCCCTCCCTCCTCCTCGGATGAGGGAGGCTCACGCAGTTACGACTGATCGAACGAGGACCTCATGTGGCAACAGCTCCTTCTGACTGGGAACAAGCCAACGCCGTCTACTTCCCCGGCCATTAAGTGGCTGTCACCGGAGTGGCCGAAACAACCCCTCATTTTACCCGAGGAGCCTGTTCCCAGGCCAGTTGTTCGGACAAAATCAGCTGCCCCACTGATTCCGGTGGAACCTCCACCTCCACAGCCGCTGTTTGGGGCTCCGACCAAGAACTCTCGGTCGGCTCAGGGTCTGCCCCATAGGCTGTCGGTCACCCTCACTCCCAGTCGCCCTCAGCAGGTGGAGGGTGGCTCAGGCCCGAGGCAGCTCTTTGCAGACTCTTCTGAGTCCGACGATTCCTCCCTTTTCTCCAAGCGAGTGGACTTGGAGTCCTCTGGAGGTCAGTCGCTGGACGACAGCCCTTCGTCCTTCCTGGGTTTACTCAGGCTCATCTCGGAGTCCACCGGGATGCAGCTCGAGCCCGTATCCAAGCGGGCCAAGTATCCCCTCACAGAGATATTGGACCGAGGGGATTCCCCTATGGAGGCCTTTCCTGTGGCTGAGGCCATTGTGGGCCGGCCTTGGAGCTCTGGCAGCGCCCGCCTGCCCTTTGCTTCGACCAGGATGGCCAGGAAGTATGCAGTCCCCACTGTCCCTGTCCAGTTTGGAACATCCTCAGCCGAGGGGTTAGTTATCGACAGCGCTTTTCCGGCGTGGAAATGCTAGGACGGGACAAACCTCCCGACAAGGAGTCCAAGAAATTGACTGTGCCGGGCTAAAGTCTACGCTGCATCCTCCCTTGGCCTTCGTGGCCAGGCTCGGCCGCAGCTGATGGCACATTTCTCCATGCCCTGTTGGGCTCCCTGGATGAGGTGGTCCTCATCTCCGGCTGACCTGCAGACCACGGTTGAGCAGGTGTGGACCAGGGCAGGCAGTGGCCAAGGGCAAATCTCAGACTGCTCTGGACATTGGAGACTCATGCGCCAGGTCAGTCACGGCTGCAGTGGCTATGCGCCGTCGGGCATGGCTGAGGATATCCACCTTCACAGCGGATACCCAGCACAAATTGGCGGATGTCCCCTTCCTGGGGACCGAGCTGTTCAGCCCTGGAGTGGAAGGCCACCTCCAGAGGATCAAAAAGTCCAATGCCACCTTGGACTCGGTCTCATCTGCTCAGAGGGACAAGGGCCTCAGACCGCAACCCAAGCCCTTTCGCCCATCTGCTTCTGCACGCCTCGCGGCCCAGCAACACCAGGGCCAGCAGGCTCGCCTTGGCGTCCCAAACCCAAGCCCGCGCTTCCTCCTCCAGGAAGCAGGGAGGTAAGGCCCAGGTGGTCCCTCGGCTGGTCTCTCCTCCAAGCCTGCACAGTGACGGGTTGAGGGTGTCGCCCCAACCTCGCCACCCTCACCCAGGTCTCCATGAGGGACGGCCCGGTTCTTCCTTTCCGCCTGGTCTACTATTACCACAGACTGGTGGGTGTTGGAAGGGTGGTAGAAGGCCTGCCTCTGAGTTCGAGCAGGCCCAACCCTTCAGAGCTGCCGCACTCTCGGGGCCCTGGTCCAAGCTCTGCTGTCAGCCTCGCCGAGCCAACATCGCCTCCTCCTGAGAAGGAGGTGATAAGAGAGGTGGCAGACCTCCTCAAACCCGGGTCTGTGGTCCAGGTACTTTCTGGTTCCAACGATGGGGCTGGCGCCTCATTCTCACTCATACACTTAATTTAAACAAGTTCCTAAGGTCTCGAACCTTCAGGATGGTCACCTTGGCTCAGATAATACCATCCTTGAACACGGCGGTGGTTCTGCTCTCTGACCTACAGGACGCTGCTTTCACGTCCCTATCCATCCGTCCCATCAAAGGTTCCTTCGCCTACAGTGAGGGATCCTCGAGTTCCAGCCATGCCTTCGCTTATCTCCAGCTCCCAGGGTCTTCACCAAATGCATGGCAGTGGTGACAGCATTCCCAATGCACCGAGGGCTCTGGGCTTACCTTACCTGGATGATTGGCTGATTGCAGCCCCTCCAGACAGGGAGGTGGAGCGGTCCAGAGATCTGGCCTCCAGGTTTGCTCTCAGGTCGGCCTCTCATCAACGAGGGCCAAGTCGGAACCTCGAGCACAGCAGGTGATTCTTTCTTCGAGGCAGAGCTCGATCTATCTTCGAGCCAGGCACGGCCCCGTGGACAGGGTCGAGGTTCTTTCCTCCTTTGCCCAATCATTTCTGGTTGGGCACTGCGTCTCTCCGGACTTCTGCGGCTCCTGGGCTCTCATGGCGGCCTGTACCAGCGTGGTCCATTGGGCCCGCTGGAACATCGCGTCCCCTTCAGTGGGGCTGGCCAAGCCAGTGGTCCCAACGCCGCGATCCATTGGACCAGCTAGTGACGGTGACCCAGGGATGTGGAACGCCTCAGTGGTGGACCGCTCCAGTTCATCTGCAGGAGGGCATCCCGCTTGTCCGCCCCAGCGGTGGTCTCTCTATCGACTGATGCCTCTGGGTTGGGGTGCCCATCTGGGAACACCAAGCGACGGCCTCTGGTCCCCGAGGGAGTCCCGATGCCACATCAACCTGCTGGAGCTCCGGCGGTCCGCCCAGCTTCACTGCCTTTGCTTCCGTTTCTTGGGTCATGGTCCGGGTCCAGATGGACAACACCACCATGTATCACTATCTAAATCAGCTAGGCGGGACGCGGCCCATGCTTCTATGCAAGGAAGCTCTCACATCTGGTCACTGCATGCAGCCTGGAGGCAGATCTCCTAGCTATCTCATGTGGCAGGAGCTTCCAACACCCTGGCTGATGCCCTAAGCTGGATAGGGGCGTGTCCCACGAGTGGTCTCTCCTGCCAGAGGTAGTACAAGATCTATTCTCCCATTGGGGTGGACCTCAGGTGGACCTGTTTGCCTCCAGGAGAATGCGCAGTTGAGGCTGTTCCATGCCCGCCTCAGCAGGATCGCTGCAGGATGCCTTCGAGGCCGTGGACCCCGGCCTTCTACGCCTTTCCCATTCCCTTGATGCACAAGGTGCTGCTCAAAGCGGAGGGACAAGGTGCAGGTGATTCTGATAGCCCCAGACTGGCCCCCGCCAGTACAGGTACCCAGATCTCCTCAGCCTCAGCTCCAGGCTCCCGAGGCGTGCTTCCAGCTCGCCTGACCTGCTTCCTCAGTCAATCAGGGGAAGGTATTCCATCCGGACCTTCAATCCCTGCACCTGATGGCCTGGTTCTGAGCGCCAGAGTTCCTGGCGCTGCGGTCTTTCTAACGTACAGGTCCTCAACGAGTTGAGGCGTCCGTAGGCGAGCTCTACTAGAAAATGTTATGCCTTCAAATGGAAAAGATTTTCCATTTGGTGTCAGGGCTAGGGCCTGGACCCTTCCTCCTGTTCCTTGGCTAGCATATTGGACTACCTTGGTCCCTTTCTCAGCAAGGGCTTAGGCTCATTTAATTCTCTAAGGGTGCACCTGGCAGCCATCTCTGCTTACCAGGCGGGCCGGGAAGCAGTCTGGCACAGGAGAAGGTGGTCTGGCGCTTTTTCAAAGGCTTTGATCACATTTCCCCTCCGGTGCGAGAACCTCCACCTCCGTGGGATCTACTGCTGGTACTGGCAAAGCTCATGGGCAAGCCATTCGAACCAATGCACAGGTGTGAACACTCTCACCTGTCGTGGAAGACCACCTTCTTGGTGGCTATCACGTCAGCCTGAAGGATGGGAGAGCTCCAGGTGCTCTACATCGAGTCTCCTTACCTGGTCTTCCACAGGGACAAAGTTGTCCTGCGTCCCCACCCGAAATTCCTTCTGAAGGTGGTGTCGGAGTTTCACCTTAACCAGGTGTTAACTCTGCCGGTGTTATACCCCAATCACACCTCGGAGGCCGAATATAGGCTCCATACTCTGGACCCTAGAAGGGCGCTTGCCATTATAGAGCGTACGGCTGAAATTCGGGAGCGGTTCACCAGCTGTTTGTCACCCACGCTGAAGCCGCGACCTGGCAGACCTGCAGCCAAGCAGAGCGATAGGTCATGGTGGGTCACCTCCTGGTATAGATCTCTGCCAAGTTGGCAGGCATGGAGCCTCCCAGAGGATACAAGAGCTCATTCTCACCGCCATATTGCTTAATCGGTGGCTGCTTCCAGGACGTCTCCTATCCAGGAAATCTTGCAGGCTGCTACCTGAAGTCAGCACACACCTTCATCACCCATTACCACATCGACCTTGAGTCACGCCCAGATGCTGGTTTGAGACTCTGTTCTCCAGTCTCTATTCCTAAGTAGGGGTGTGCCTTGCCTCCTCCTCGCTGCGAACTGCTAGGAGTCTGCCAGACAGTGTGGATGAACAACATATCCATGTCTCTTGAAATACAGGTTACTCACCTGTAACAGTCCAGAATGGTATACATGTTGTTCATCCATATTCCACCCACCTCCCGGCCCGGCCTTTGACCTGAGCTTCCAGCTGGCCAGATCTGGCGTCATGGGGCGGGCCGGAGTTTACCACCGGGTGGGTGGGAGGAGCCAGCTTGAAGACCTTCCAGCAAGATTTAAAGTGGCAAGGATACCTGCCAGACAGTGTGGATGAACAACATATACCATTCCTAGAACTCCTGTTACAGGTGAATAACCTGTATTTACTCACCTGTAACAGGAGATCTTACTTCGAGAGGGCTCTTGCAGTAGGTAATTACATATAGGACTGATGCTGGCCGGCGGCAGGACCCCACGGAAAAATTTCTAGCTAGCAGTCCCTGGCGAGGGACCGCCCCCACGTCAGGTGACCAGCGGCAGACGACGTCAGTATAAAGGGGCGGTCCTGGACGCCCGCCTTCCAGTTCTTTCCTGCCGTCAGCTCGTGCAGCGCCTCGCAGTTAAGTTCATATCGCTCAGTCCTGTTACTTCGTCGTTTTTTCCAAAAAAGTTTTCAGTATTGTATTTAATACTTCTTTCGTCAGGTGAACGTCGGTATATGTCATCCCCTTCAAAGAATAAGTGCGACTCATGCAGCGCCCAACTGCCTCACAAAGACGGTCACTCCCTCTGCCTTTTCTGCTTAGGCCCCGACCACACGGTCGACAAGTGTCCGCACTTCCTTCGTTTCAACGCGGCCACCCGCAGACGATGCCAGCAGTCCCTCGAAGCCCATCTCCTCAAAAAGATGTCCGCAATGGAGAAGGAGTTGAGGAAACTTCAGCAGGCGTCATCCTCCCCTGAAGGGCACAAGAAGCGGGACAAGGAAAGGCACCGGGAGAAGGCCTCCTCCTCCGCGATTCTGGCCAGAGTCGCAGGCAAGGTAACATCCCCTCCGGAGGATAGCCTGACGGCAGCCTCCAAGGCTTTGGAGGAGGTGTCGGCCCGCCCGTCGGGTTTGCATTCGAGCCCACCGGGTGTCTCCGGGCAAAAAGAGACTCCAGCCCCCAGTACCACCGCAGGCCTGCGGCCTACTGGTGCGGGCACCTCCCTTAAGCCGGACGTCTGCTCCTCTGATGTACTCCGGGAGAAGGCCGCTAAGACGCTCGACCCTTCGGGGCGGCGCATGGCAGTGTCCCCCTCGGACCGGGCCTCCTCATCTTCGGTCCGTCTCCGATGAGGGACCCCCGAAGTCGGACGCCGGCTTCTCTGGCGTCCGCCGGGATTCAGCCTTTAAGCCACCATCGGCTCCTCCGGCGTCGGCGCGCGGCCTCTAAGCTCACGGCAGACCCTGCTGCGTCTGTCGTACCAGGCTCCCCGCAGCCTTTGCTGCCGTCAGGGGAGCCCCAGTCCCCCTGCCCGACCCTGGAGATTTTTCCCCTCCGTCCCTGGACGAGGCTCGGGACCCTGGGCTACCATCCGATCCTCTTCCTGAAGAGCCGGATCTGACGCCAGCTCCCCTGACGCCGGCTCCGGCACCGGCCCCACCGACGCCGGTTCTGACACCGGCCCCTCCTATGCCAGCAGGGGATATTCCTCTTCCATCGGGCCCTCCACCCCATGGGCCTATCCCGGCTGATCCGCCCGTGGAGTACCCAGCTGGGCCGTCTGCTCCGGCAGCTCCTCCAGTGCCTGGTATCGACCGTCCTATCCGACGCCGGTTTTCCCAGGTCCGGAGTATCCTGCGTCGCAGTACCCGGTGCCGACTCCTTCGACGCCACAGTACCTGATGCCGCAGTACCTGGCTCCGATATACCCGCAGCTGGGTTACGGATACTCCCCCTATGGATTTCCTCCATACAACTATCCCCCTCCTCCTCCTCCACCGCCCCCCAGGCCGCCGGTGGATCTTCAGGAGACTCTTGCCTCCTGGTGGGCTGAGGCCAAGGCTCAGCTCACCAAGGAAGAAGAGAGCGTCTTCACAGCGACATGTGCCACCCGGCCCCGACGCCCCAGATGGCACACTCCTCTCCTCCTCCGGATTCCCGGGCTTTACCCTCGGGATCCAGAGAGGGGCTGGACATGCGTTCTGGGATCCCCCCCCAAGGAACCCGTTCCTCCCCCTAGACAAGTTAGGGAGTCTTACTCTGCTTCAAATTCTTCCTCCCCCTCTCTCTCGGACTCCTCGGAGGCTTCCGATGGCTGTTCCAAGAAAGGCGACTAGCCGCGCTCTCCATCCAAGCCCCGGCCGAGGACTCCTCCGAAGTCTCCTCCTGAGGATCCTTCCTTCACGGAGTTGCTCAGGAAGATCCAGGAAGTCCATCAGTGACATTCCTTAGAGCCAGATCCTCAACGGGTTAAACTCACCGAACATCTGGACTTGCCCCTTACAGCTCCTACCCTAGTGCCACCCTGGATCGAGCCTCACGCTCACCTTGTTTCCACTATTTGGAAGCAACCGTCTGCTTTAGCCCCATTTCCCAGGAAGTCGAACAGGCTATACCAGGCTCTGGAGGTGTAGACTTTTTAGACTCCGCCCCGATGCAGACTCGGTTTGTGATTAGCGTCCGCTCACGGCCGGTCAGCACACACCCGAAACATTGAGCTCATCACCCCTGGATAAGGAATCTCGCCTTCTGGATCAGTGTGGAAGGAAGATCTATGCTTCTTCCACACTGGGGATTAGGGTCCTGAACTATGTAGCACATATGAGGGATTACCAGAAGGCCGTCCTTACCCAGGCAGAATCTAAGATTGACTCTTTGCCTGACTCCCAAGTCAAGCAGGAGTTAGCTGACCTGGTCCATTCTGCCAGATAGTGTGGATGAACAACATATCCATGTCCCTAGAAATACAGGATCTTACTTCGAGATACAGCTCTTGCAGAAGGTAACACCATTAGGACTGAAGCCGGCAGGCATCAGGACCCCACGGAAATCTTCTAGCTAGCAGTCTTCAGCGGGGACCTCATCCGATCGGTCCGCTCCGGCGTCAGGCGTAGTACATAAGGAGGTGGTTCCGACAGAATCTCCAGTTCTTTCCTGCCGTCGACTTGCATGTCTCGACCCTTCAGTCTGTTTCTAGTGCGCGATGCCTGGTAAAGTTCTTCCGTTCGGAAAAAAGTTTTTCTCTTCAAAGTTGCTGTCTGATGTCCTCTCTAACCTCCGTGGAAGGCCATCTGTCGAAGTGCGCCTGTGGGAAGCAAATCCCTTTTAAAGACCCGCAGTCGGCCTGCGTCCGGTGCCTAGGCCCAGATCATGACACCCGGGCCTGTACCTTCTGTCAGGGATTCAATAGCTGGACCTGGATCCATCGCCAGAAGGCCCTGCAGGCGTTCCTGCTTGAGGAAAAAGTTAAGGCCATGGATTCAGCCTCCAAGGGGAATCATCTGAAAAAGCCCGGAGACGCCTTGAAAAGCATATGGAGAGGGTGAGATCAAAATCCCCTTCTAGGGCCTCCAACTCCCGTAGCTACGGCTCCCGGTCTGACCGCTCCCCTTCCCGGGCCTGCTCTCAGCCTCCCCCTGCTGCGGTGAAGACTTCTTCAGGTTCTTCCTCAGGTCAAGACCTCCAGACCCTCCTCTTCTTCGGCTTCCAAGGCCTTGCCGAGGTCAGGGGACCGCCACCACCACCACAAGTCCGGTTCCCGTCATCCGGACCCCGACGCTCGGTCAGTCTCCTTGCCCCCTCCTCCCCAGCGGAAGACCAAAGAGCTGACTTCACTCAAGAGGACGTCGGCCAAGCACCACGGTCCCGAGAACTGGCGACCGCCAGATGCCCACCAGTTGAGGCTCGCCACCACGGACGCCGGCGGGGGACCGAAGTCCGTTCCATTAGAGAGAAACCCTATGCCTCCCACTGACGCCGGCCAGGAGGCGCTCACGGAGGAGGGTGACCCAGCCGAGGACCAGACTGGCGAACCGGTCCTGTCGCACCCCCCAGGGAACCCTCCCCTGAACCCGAGACCCCTGGGGAGCCGACGCCGGAACCAGATGACCGACAACCGGTGCCCGGTCCGTCGTCTGGTCTCAGCATTTCAGAGGTTAAGGAGCTGTTCACCTACTGGTGGGATACCATAAAGAAGGATGTGGTTCCCACACCTCCTCCTCCTCCACCTGCGACTCCACTGGCCCCTGCGTCCCCTACTCCATCCGGGACTGCAGGCCGAGTACCTTCCCCCCAGACAAGAGGAGACCTCCGTCCAGATCCTTTTCAGGGTCACCCAGCCACAAGAGACCCAGAAGACGCCACCATTCGCCTTCGACGGAGGACATGGGATCGGACTTCTCGGATGGATCCAGATCCCCCTCTCCAATCAGCGTCCCTTCTCCGGACCCACATGAGCTCCCAAGATCTCCTCCGGATTACCCATTGTTCTCGGAGATTATGAGGCATACCCAGGAGAACATGGTCTGGGACGCAGAGGAACTCGACCCCGAGAGACTACGCCTTGCCAGATATCTTTGGCAAAAAGATCCAAAGCCTGTGGTGGTGCCACTCTTGGTGGACACCTTCGTGGACATCACCAAGGCAGCGTAGAAACGTCCACATTCGCTCCCGGCGATGCCGAAGAAGGCTGACCGCCTGTACAAGGCCCCTAGGGAGGACCAGTACTTGGCATCACATACTCTGGCCGATTCTCTGGTCATCACAGCCTCACATGACCGGTCCCAGAGGCTGCAACATTTGAGCACCCTGCCACTGGACCCAGAGTCCAAGCAGCTGGACACTATGGGCAGGCGCACGTATGCATCCGCTACCTGTGCCATTAGGTCCCTCAACTACTTAACCCACATGGTACAGTTTCAGAATGCCTTGTGGGAGCAGGGACTGGATCTGGCAGAAAAGATGCCAGAAGGTGAGCAGACGGAGGAATTGCTGCAACTCCTTCGCACGGGTTCGGACGTGGGAACCCAGGTGCTGTGAGCCGCGTACGATTCCGCAGACTCCTCGGCCAAAGCGGCAGTCTCAGGCATATGCCTCCGGAGATGCTCTTGGCTCCGTGTCTCTGGATTTACCCCGGACGTCCAGAAGAACATTCTGGATGCCTCATTCCACGGAGAAGTTCTTTTCGGTGAGTCCTCGGAGAAGGTCCTCACCAAACTTCAAGAGGCCAGGAAGGCGGTGTGGTCTGTCCAAGCCATGTACAGACCCAAGCTTAGTTCCTTTCGTAGGAACCAAAGCCATTTTCGAGGCCGGATGCAGAGACAGCAGTCCCACACCGGTCCGCAACAGAGGGGCTCCTTCTCCCGCAGAGCCCAGGGGAAGTCGTCCGCGGGCTGAAGCCAATGCTCTGCAAAGTCGGCCCAGCCTGCAGGACCCTCAACCGCCACAGCATGACTCCTTCCCGGCCCCCGCCCCTCAGGATCAACGGGACACCAAGGTCGGGGGTTGTATTGCGGACCACCTGTCAGGGTGGCAGTCCATAACCACCGACAGGTGGGTTCTTCAATTGGTCAAACAAGACCACTTTATAGAATTCATGGACAAGCCACCCACAAGGCCTCTTCTGCTCTCCTGTTACTCGGGTCAGCACAGATTACTCAGCAGGCAAGAGGTACTCGCACTTCTGCAAAAGGGAGCGGTGGAGTACATCCCGGAGAACCAGAAAGGATCCGGATACTATTCCCACTTCTTTCTGGTTCCGAAAAAAACAGGGGACCTCCATCCAATTCTGGACCTCAGCGACCTCAACATGTCGGTCTCCTACAAACGTTTTCGCATGGTGACCCTCCAAGGACTCATTCCCATGCTGAAAAAGGATGCCTTCTTAGCGTCCCTGGACATGCAGGATGCCTACCTGCACATCCCAGTAGCTCAAGCGCACAGGAGGTTCCTGCGCTTCGAGTTTCTTGGCCACCACTTTCAGTTCCGGGCTCTTCCATTGGGTCTGTCTTCAGCCCCCTGGTCTTTACCAAGTGCATGGCAGTCATGGCAGCATCTCTAAGGAGACAGGGCCACTACGTGTTCCTGTACCTGGACGACTGGCTTCTCATGGCTGCCTCCAAAGAGGCGCTGTTGCTGGCTATTCAGAACACCCAGGATCTGTTTCAGTCTCTGGGCATTCTTATCAACTACGAGAAGTCTCTCCTCGTACCGTCCCAGAAGCTGCAGTTCATAGGTGCAGTTCTGGACACCATCCAAGGGAAAGCCTTTCTTCCCGATGAAAGAGCGGAACACATCAGATCCCTCATCAGGGATCTCTCAGCGAAGAAGACTGTCCTCGCCAGGTTGGTCCTTCGCTTGCTCGAACACATGGCTGCGGCCATTCCAACCATCCCTTTGGCAAGGCTCCACATGCAGGTAACTCAGTGGATGCTCAAGGTGCAGTGGGACCAAAGGCGAGACCACATGCAGCATCCGGTCAAAATCACGAATGCCGTGATTCGAGACTGGCAATGGTGGCTAGACCCAGGGACACTTTCTGCAGGTGTCCCGTTTACAGCACCATCCCCGGAGGCAATCCTCTCCACAGATGCCTCAGGGCTGGGGTGGGGAGCGCACCTGAATGGGGTGAGGTCCCAGGGAACATGGACCTCAGGAAGCCCACCTCCACATCAACGTGCTGGAGATGAGGGCCGTCCATTATGCCCTGCAGGCCTTTCAGTCAGAAATCCCGTCGAGTACTCTTCTGCTTCAGACAGACAATACGGCGGTGATGTAGTACCTCAATAAACAAGGAGGCGCACACTCTTACCCCCTTTGCAGGGAAGCTATGAGAGTGTGGGATTGGGTAATCCGACACGGTGCGAGCCTGATTGCAGTTCACGTTCCCAGAGTGGACAACACAATCGCAGATGGCCTGAGTCGTTCCCAGGCCAGAGTCCATGAATGGGAACTCCTTCAAGAGGTAGCAGAGGATCTGTTTCTTTGATGGGGAACTCCAGAGTTGGACTTGTTCGCCTCCCCATCCAACGCAAAACTGCCCAAGTTTTGCTCGCTAGATCCAGGGCCTGGTGTTTTCTGGCGAGACGCGTTGTCCCTCTCCTGGGCAGACAGATTCCTCTACACTTTCCCTCCCTTCCCGTTGATCCAGAGAGTCCTTCTCAAACTATGCAGGGAGCACACAACAATGATCCTGGTAGCGCCTTTCTGGCCCAGGCAGATATGGTTCCCCATGCTGACGCAATTGTCCTGGGAACCTCCAGTTCTGTTGCCTTTCAGCTCCCATCTATTGTCTCAAGAAGAGGGTTTACTAGTCCACCCAGACTTACGCTCACTGAACCTGCATGCCTGGCTCCTCGAGACATAGCCATTATGCGACACGGGGTCTCGCAAAGTAGGCGGAAGTTCTTTCCGTGGCCAGAAAGCCGGCAACGCATGTGACGCATGCCATGAAATGGCGCCGATTTTGCTTGTGGTCACAGGCATGCAGCCTCTCCCCTTAGAATGCCCAGTGAATTTGGTTCTGGAATACCTGCTTTCCCTCTTCCACTCAGGTCTTGCCTACTCCTCTATTAAAGTTCACCTCTGTGCGATCTCGGCCTACCACTTCCCGGTAGGTCAGCGCACAGTGGCACAACTAGATGCCTCTCGGGACTTCCTGAGAGGGGTGTTACACCTTAGGCCACCCATCAAGGATCCCGTCCCTCCTTGGGACCTACTCTTCGTCCTGGAACAACTCACGCTTCCCGTTTGAACCTGCCGCAGATTGCGAGCTGCATTTTCTGTCGTGGAAAATGTTACTTTTAGTTGCTGTCACGTCAGCAAGGAGAATTTCCGAGCTTCATGCTCATGTGTAAGGAGCCTTATTTAATTTTCCACCAGGACAGTGTGTCTCTGAGGACGAATCCTAAATTCCTGCCTAAGGTGGTCTCTGCCCTTACTCTTAACCAGGACATCGATCTGCCTGTGTATTTTCCCAAGTACTCTAATAGAGGAGAGGCATTGCTTCACACCCTGGATGTTCACCGCTCCTCAAGGTATTACCTGAACAGGACTAAACAGCTTCGCATGTCGGAGCAGCTGTTTGTATCCTTTGCTGAGAGGATGCTGGGCCAACCAGTCTCAAAGCAGGCTTGTCCAGTGTATTTCCTTTTGCTACAACAATAAACAGAAGCCCCTTCCGGGTACAGTACGGGGCCACTCGACAAGGGGGGTGGCTACCTCCTTTGCAGCACTGCGCAATGTCTCTACCTCTGCCATTTGTGCAGCAGCTACTTGGAGCTCAGTGCACACATTTATTAGGCACTATAGCCTGGATATTACATCACGGCAGAGAGCCGGTTTCGGCCTTGCCATTCTACAGGGTCTCCTGTCCTAGAGTCAGGACTTGCTCAAGATCTCTCCTATTTGCCTCCTCCCAGAATGCTTAGAAGCGCTATTGCTTGGGAATCTGTCCTAATGGTGTTACCTGCTGCAAGAGTTGTATCTCGAAGTAAGATAGTACAGTTGCGTAAGAACTTACCGTAACAGTAGATCTTCGAGAACAGCTCTTGCAGCAGGTACCTTCCCGCCTACCTTTCCCCCTTGGAGGAGGTATGGCCTACCAGGCCTTGGCAGGAGCTAACACTCTTTCTTCCTTTTTCTTCTGATGGCGGATCCTGGCTCTCCCCTTCTGATGTCATCCTGCGGCCGGGAGTCTCCGGCGGGAGAACTGGGGATTCTGGCGGGACCGCCTCCTTATGTACTACGCCTGACGTCGGGGGCAGGACCAATGTCTGAGGCGGTCCCCGCTGAAGACTGCTAGCTAGATTTCCGTGGGGTCCTGATGCCTCCCAGCTTCAGTCCTAATGGTGTTACCTGCTGCAAGAGCTGTTCTCGAAGATCTACTGTTACGGTAAGTTCTTACATAACTGTACTTTACTCACCTGTAACAGGAGTTCTAGGAATGGTATATGTTGTTCATCCACACGACCCACCCGGCCTCCCCGGCTTTGACGCACAACCTGGCTTCCAGCGGGCTAGATCTGGCGTCATGGGGCGGAGCCGAGTGTTTTACCACCCGGGTGGGTGGGAGGAGCCAGCTTGAAGACCTTCCGGCAAGATTTAAAGCTGCAAGGAACCTGCCAATAAGTGTGGATGAACAACATATACCATTCCTAGAACTCCTGTTACAGGTGAATAACCTGTATATCTTCGAGAACAGCTCTTGCAGCAGGTAGTTTCCCTTCCACCATCCCCTCTGGAGGTAAAGTTATTCATTTGGTTACTTCCTAGGATTAGGTGTTTGTAACACCGCTCTGAATACTTTCTTTGAAGGCGGATCCTCAGTCTCCACTTCTGATGTCATCTAGTGGCTGAGAGTCTCCGGCGGGAGAACTGGGGATTCTGGGGGACCGCTCCCTTTTGTATGATGCCTGACGGGGGCCGGGCTAACGTTGGGGGCTGTCTCCGCTGGATACTACTAGCTAGAACATTTCTGTGGGGTCTTGGCGCCTGCCAGCTTCAGTCCTAATGGTGTAACCTGCTGCAAGAGCTGTTCTCAAAGATCTACTGTTAAGGTAAGTTCTTATGTAACTGTACTTTTTGGCACTCGCCACCTTGCTAAAGTCAGGACACCACTCCAGCATATAAAGTTGCAAAATCATTTTAACACACACACCAGATATCCCACCTGATGTGTTTCGGACTTGTGTGTCCTTTATCAAAGGCTGAGAAATGACATTCAAAAACCTAAATACTGGATTCAGTCCACGTAATGTTGTGATGTCATTGACGGATCACCATCTGATTGGTTCAGACATATTTGAAATTTCAGTAATTGATTCTGACCACTGTTTCAATAAATATACCGATAATTATAGCAGTACAACACCTAAAACTCAAGACTAATAAATGCAGTAGTTATAAAAACATTAACACACTCCTATTGTAAATTCTAATTTATGGGGGTTGGGGAGGGACTTAGTTAAAATAGTCAGTCTGAGCAGATTAAGAATTTCCGCCACCAACATATTCACATGAAATTCCCATCTATATAAATAACATACAATCTTGCTTCAAGAGGGCTCTTGCAGTAGGTAATTACATATAGGACTTACGCCGGCAGGACCCCATGGAAAAATTTCTAGCTAGCAGTCCCTGGCGAGGGATCGCCCCCACGTCAGGTGACCGGCATCAGGAGACGTCGGTATAAAGGGACGGTCCCGGACGCCCGCTTTCCAGTTCTTTTCCGCTAGCTCTGCAGCGCCTCATGCAGTGTTCGTGTTTTGTCAGCCGCCCTACCTTCATCGCTTTTACCTAAAAATCTTTATTTTTTTGACAACGTCGGTGTATGTTGTCCCCTACACCCTCCGAGCACAAGAACAAGTGCGATTCGTGCGGCGCCCAACTACCGCACAAGGATGGCCACTCCCTGTGCCTGTGCTGCCTAGGCCCTGATCATCAAGTCGAGAAGTGCCAGCATTGCCTTAGCTTTAACACGGCCACCTGGAAAAGATGGTAGCAATCCCTGGAGGCCCATCTCCTTAAGAAGAAAATGAGCTCTATGGAGAAGGAGCTTAAAAAGATAAGGCAGGCGTCCACTTTCCCCGAAGGCCATCGAAAGAAGGACAAGGAGAGGCACCGGGACAAAGGCTCCTCCACCGCATCTCCCTTGGGAGTTGCGGGCACACAGGTAACATCCCCTCTGGGGGATCACTCTTTGACGGCCGCCTCGGAGGTTTCTGAGGCAGCGTCGGCCCGCCCGTCTGGCTCGCGCTCTGGCCTTCCGGATGCCTCCGGACAGTTGAGGTCTCCGCCGCTGGATCGGCCACAGGCTTTCCGCCTACCATCATGGGCGACTCCGGTAAGCCGGGCGTCGGCTCCTCTGATGTCCGCCCGGAAAGGGCTGGTAAGATGTCCGACCCTCCGGGGCGACGCACGGCTTCTTCCCCACCAGACCAGGCTGACCTTCCTCTCGACCTGTCTCCGGTGATGGCTCTCGTAAGTCAGACATCGGCTCCTCCGGTGCCTGCCGAGAGCTCACCTCTGCGCCTCATGTCTGCTTGTCCGACGTCCGTCCAGCGAAGGAGCCGACGACGGACCCCCCAACGTCTGTCGTTCCCGGTTCACCGCAGCCTTCGCTGCCATCTGGGGAGCCAGAGTCCCCCCATCCTGACCCTGGTGACTTTTTCCCTCCATCCCCGGGCGAAACTGGGGATTTTTTGCCTCCGTCGGTCCTTCCTCCATCTGGAGCAATGGACCTGATGTCTGCTTCCCGGACGCCGGCTCCGACATCAGTACCTCCGCCATCGGCCCTGACATCGGCCTTACCGACTCGGGGAGCGTTTCTGCTCCCATCGGGCCGTCCCTCCGGGCTCTCCGCTATAGACCTGCCTGTGAGGTTCCCAGCCGGGCCGTCTGCCCAGGCAGCCCCCCCGGCTTCCCGGTACCCGCCATCTTATTCGACACCGGTGTACCCTGAAACACCGTATCCAGCGACGCAGTACCCAATGCCAGGCTTCCCAATGCCACAGTACTCAACGTCTCAATACCAGACGCCGGGTTACCCGCAGCCGGGTTTTGGATACACCCCATATGGGTATAGCCCATTTCTAGGGATATGGATATGTTGTTCATCCACACTTTCTGGCAGGTATCCTCGCTGCTTTAAGTCTTGCCGGAAGGTCTTCAAGCTGGCTCCTCCCATCCACCCGGGTGGTAAAACTCTCAGCTCCGGCCCATGACACCAGATCTTCCTTACCGCTTGGAAGCTCAGGTTCCCTCCTTAGCGCTCTGCATTTTAGACTGGATCCTAACTCTTCAGTTCGTCCGAAATTGGTTTTGAAGTTTTCTAAACTTCAGTCTTCATCTTCCCTCGCGGCTGCGATGGACAAATCTGTTCCCAGCTTTCGGAGGTGCCCTTGCGGGCAGAAAATGTCCAGGACGGATCTGCACTCCACGTGCATCTACTGCCTAGGCCTAGATCACGACCTGCAGGCCTGCGAGTTGTGCCACTCTTTCTCGGCCAACGTTCTGGACGATTGCGCTGCCCGATTGAAGCTCGGGCGCCACAAGAAACGTTTCCCGCTGGTAAAATCAAGAGGCTCGTTGGGCGGTGTCCGGTGGTTGGCTCAGCTGAGCAGCTCGAGCAGATGATCGCCCTCGAGGAGGAGGAGGAGGCGGCCCAGGCCGCATCTTCCTCCTCCTCGGCCACGGCATTTATCCCGCTTTCTCTGAGTTCCTCGTATACAGCTTCGTTCAAGGAGCTTTGTCAGTCCCTTTCCACAAAAGGAGAGAGGCCATCGGGACATTCTTCTCTGCCCAAGAAGAAGGAGTCGAAAGGTAAGTCCCACCGTCGGCGTTCGTGGGAGCGGGAGAGGTCCCCTTCCCCGGACAGCCGACCGTCGACTTCAGTCGAGGTTGCAGCTGAGGCCACTGGCTTCACGGTGCCCCCGTCAGGCCAGCCTGCCAAGACTCCCGTCGACAAAGTCGAGATTTTTCTCGATCCGTTAGACTGACTGTCGACTGGAGAAGCCGACAACCCTCCTTCACCGGTTTCCCCGGTGGATACCGAGGATCTGCCTGTGCTTTCTGGGCCGCAGTTCCCGGTTAAAGTGCCCGAGCCGAGGGAAGAGCGGGTGTCCCCCGCCCCTTCCCATACCCACCTTCGGTCCCCCTGAGGGTCTTGGTCTCGGACCTCTTCTCGGTCCAGCCATTCCCGCCGACATCGGCGGTCTCGGTCTCGATACCGAGGTAAGCGGTGACACCGTTCCTCCTTGGATGAGGGAAGGCTGCGGCGCAAATTACGCCGGCGCCACGAGGCGCTTATGTGGCAGCAGTTGCTGTTGTCCAGGCCTAAGCCGACCCCGGCCATCAAGTGGCTGTCGCCTGAACGACCGTAGCAACCACTCGCTCCAGTCGAATTGCCCGCTCCAGGGCCAGTTGCTCGGCCAAAATCAGCTGCTCCACCGATTGTGATGGAACCTTCGCCTCCACAACCGAAGTCGGGGGCACCGACCAAGAATTCTCGGTCGGGTCACGACCTGCCTCACAGGTTGTTGGTCACCCTCACTCCCGACCGTCCTCGGCAGGTGGAGGGTGGCTCAGGGCCGAGGCAGCTTTTCGCAGACTCTTCGGAATCTGACAATGACTCCTCCCTGTTCTCCAGGCAGGTTGACCTGGAGTCCTCCAAGGGCCAGTCAGTGGACGATAGCCCATCGTCCTTCTTGGGTCTGCTTTGACTCATCTTGGAGTCCACTGGGATGCAGCTCGAGCCCGTGTCCAAACATCCCCTGACGGAGATACTGGATCGAGGGGATTCCCCCACGGAGGCCTTTCCGGTGGCTGAGGCCATTGTCGGCCCAGCCTTGGAGCTTTGGCAGCGGCCTGCTTCCTGTCCTGCGCCCCCGGCCAGGATGGCCAGGAAGTATGCAGTCCCTACTGGCTCTTTGCCCAGTTTCTCGGAGCACCCCTCTGCCGAGGGGTTAGTCACCAACAGCATTTTCCGGTGTTCCGGTAACGCTCGGGATGTGGATAAGCCCCCCAACAAAGAGTCCAAAAAGCTGGACTTTGCCGGGTGCAGGGTGTATGCTGCACCCTCCACCCTTCCTCGGCCTCCGACAGGCCAGCTCGGCCGTGCTGATGGCACACTTCTCCCACGCCCTCTTGGGCTCCTTGGATGAGGTTGTTCATCTCTCGCCTGACCTGCAGACCACGGTCCGCCAGGTGCGGGACCAGGGTAGGGCGTGGCGAAGCAGCAGCTTCAGACTGCTCTGGACATAGATGATTCCTGTGCCAGGTCAGTAGTGGCCGCGGTGGCCATGCGACGCAGGGTGTGGCTGAGGATATCCACCTTCACGGTGGATACCCAGCACAAGTTGGCGGATGTCCCCTTCTTGGGGACTGACCTCTTTGGCCCTGGAGTGGAGGGACACCTCCAGCGGGTTGAGAAGTCCAGTGCCACCCTGGACTCGGTCACCTTCACCCAGAGGGACAAAGGCCGCCATCAGCAGCAGAAGTCCTTTCGTCCTTCGGTCCCTGCATCTCGACCGGCCCAGCAGCACCAGCAACCGGGCCAGCAGGTTCACGCTTAGCATCCCAAACCCAAGCCGGCGGCTTCCTCCAACAGGAAGCAAGGAGGTAAAGGCCCAGGAGGTCTCTCGGCTGGTTCTTCCTCCAAGCCTGCCCAGTGATGGGTTGAGGGGTGCTGCCCCCAGCCTCGTCACTCCCCCCTGGGTTCCCCCCATGGGGGGACAGCTCCGCCACTTCCTTTCTGCCTGGTCCGCTATCACCACAGACCGCTGGGTGTTGGAGGTGGTAGGAAAAGGCCTGCTTCTGGAGTTCGAGCAGGCCCCACCCTTTCGAGCCATCGCCCCTCGGGGGTCCACGGGGTCCACAGCCTCGCTACCGGCCCACCGAGCCGATATTGCCCTGCTCCTTAAAAGGGGTGATCAGGAAGGTGGCGGATCCTCCTCCAGACCTGGGGTTTGTTTCCAGGTACTTCCTGGTCCCAAAACAGAGGGGGACTGGCACCCCATTCTCGACCTGCACGACCTGAACAAGTTCCTAAGGTCTCGAACCTTCAGGATGGTCACTCTGGCTCAGATAATCCCATCCTTGGAATGAGGCATGTGGTTCTGTTCCCTGGACTTCCAGGATGCGTTCTTTCACGTCCCAATCCGTCCGTCCCATCAGAGATTCCTCCGCTTCAGAGCGGAGGGATCCCTTTACGAGTTCCGGGCCATGCCCTTCAGCCTCTCCCTAGCTCCCAGGGTCTTCACCAAATGCATGGCAGTGGTGACAGCTTTCCTGCGGCACCGAAGGATTTGGGTGTACCCCTACCTGGACGACTGGCTGATTGCAGCCCCCTCTAGAGCAGAGGCGTGGCAGTCCAGAGATCTGGCCCTCCAGGTTTGCTCTCAGGTTGGCCTCCTCACAACGAGGCCAAGTCGGAACTCGTGCCAAAGCAGGTGATACTATTCATCAGGGCAGAGCTCGACTCTCTACGAGCCAGAGCACGGCTCCCAGCGGACAGGGCCAAGGTTCTTTCCTCCTTTGCCCAATCATTTCTGGTTGGGCAATTGCGCCCTGCCCGTGACTTCCTGCGCCTCCTGGGCCTCATGGCGGCCTGCACCAGCGTCGTCCGTTGGGCTCTTTGGTACATGCGTCCCCTTCAATGGGGACTGGCCAGCCAATGGTCACAATGCTGCGATCCATTGGACCAGCCCGTGACAGTGACCCAGGAGATGTGGAACGCTCTCCAATGGTGGACCGTTCTGGCACATCTGCAGGAGGGCATCTCGTTCGTCCACCCCGAGCCGATGGTCTCTCTATCGACGGATGCATCTCTGATGGGTTGGGGTGCCCATCTGGGGGAACACCGAGCGCACGGCCTCTGGTCCCCTCAGGAGTCCCGATGCCATATCAACCTGCTGGAGCTCCGAGTGGTCCGTCTAGCTCTCACCGCCTTTGCTCCGTTTCTATGGGGTCAAGTGGTTCAGGTCCAGAAGGACAACACCACGACCATGTACTGTCTGAACCGCCAGGGCAGGACACGCTCCATGCTGTTATGCAAGGAAGCTCTCCGCATATGGTCCCTCGTGCACAGCCTGGAGGTGGATCTCCTAGCCATTCACTTGGCAGGAGCCTCCAACACCCTGGCCGATGCCCTAAGCCAGATAAGGGCTGTCTCACGAGTGGTGTCTCCTGCCGGAGGTAGTAAAAGACCTGTTCTCCCACTGGGGCACGCCTCAGGTGGACCTGTTTGCCTCCAAGGAGAATGCGAAGTTGAGTCTGTTCCATGCCCGCCCCCCTCAGCAGGGCTCGCTGCAGGGGGATGCCTTCTCGAAGCCGTGGACCCCGGGCCTCTTCTACCTTCCCCATTTCCCTTGATCCACAAGGTGCTTCTCAAGGCGAGGAGGGACAAGGCGCAGGTGATTCTGGTAGCCCCAGACTGGCCCCGCCAGTTCTGGTATCCAGATCTCCTCAGCTCCAGGCTCCCGAGGCAGCTTCCAGCCCGGCCTGACCTGATCTCAGTCAACCAGGGAAGGTATTCCATCTGGACCTTCAATCCCTGCACCTGATGGCCTGGTTCTTGGAGCGGCTAGAGTTCCAGGCCTTGGGTCTTTCCGATGAGGTCCTCAACGTCATTGAGGCGTCCCCGTAGAGTCGACCAGAAATGCTCGCCTTCAAATGGAAGAGATTCTCCATTTGGTGTCAGGGGAAGGACTTGGACCCTTCTGACTGTCCTTGGCAAGCATTCTGGACTACCTGTGGTCCCTTTTCTCAGCAAGGGCTTCAGTCGTGACCCTTAAGGTGCACCTGGCATCCATCTCTGCTTGCAGAGCACGGGCTGGGAAGTAGTCGGCGCAGGAGAAGGTAGTCGGGCGCTTTTTCAAAGGCCTTGACCACATTTCCCCTCCGGTGCGAGAACCTCCACCTCCGTGGGATCTACTGCTGGTATTGGCCAAGCTCATGGGCAAGCCATTCGAACCAATGCACAGGTGCGATATTTCACACCTGTCGTGGAAGACCGCCTTCTTGGTGGCTATCACGTCAGCCAGAAGGATGGGAGAGCTCCAGGCGCTTCCATAGAGTCTCCTTATCTGGTCTTCCAAGGACAGAGTTGTCCTGCGCCCCACCTGAAATTCCTTCTGAAGGTGGTGTCGGAGTTTCACCTTAACCAGGTGTTGACTCTGCCAGTGTTCTACCCCAATCACACCTCGGAGGCAGAGTATAGGCTCCATACTTTGGACCCTAGAGCTCGCTTATTATAAGGAGCGGACGGCTGAAGTTCGGGGAGAGGGTCGCCAGCTGTTTGTCACCTACGCTGAAGCCGCACCTGGCAGACCTGCAGCCAAGCGGACGATAGGCAGGTGGGTCACCTCCTGCATAGAGCTCTGCTATAGGTTGACGGGCATGGAGCCTCCCAGAGGGATAAGAGCTCATTCTACCCGCCATACCGCTGCATCGGTAGCTGCTTCCAGGGATGTCCCTATCCAGGATATCTGCAGGGCTGACACCTGGAAGTCGGCACATACCTTTATTACCCACTACCACATCGACCTTGAGTCACGCCGGGATGCTGGTTTTGGGGCCTCGGTTCTCCAGTCTCTCTTTCCCAAGTAAGTATCAGGGGTGTGTGCCTTGCCTTCCTCCTCCCGGAGAACTGCTAGGAGTCTGCCAGAAAGTGTGGATGAACATATCCAAGTCCCTAGAAATACAGGTTACTCACCTATAACAGAAGTTCTAGGAATGGTATATGTTGTTCATCCACACGACCCACCCAACCTCCCCAGCTTCAACGCACAACCTGAGCTTCCAGCGGGCCAGATCTGGCATCATGGGGCGGAGTGGAGAGTTTTACCACCCGGGTGGGTGGGAGGAGCCAGCTTGACGACCTTCCGGCAAGACTTAAAGTGGCAAGGATACCTGCCAGAAAGTGTGGATGAACAACATATACCATTCCTAGAACTCCTGTTACAGGTAAGTAACCTGTATATTCTTATCCCCCACCTCCTCCTCCTCCTCCACCGCCCTCGCAGCCGCCGGTGGACCTGCAGGAGACCCTGGCCTCCTGGTGGGCTGAGGCCAAGGCTCCGCTCAACAAAGAGGTCGAGAGCCGCCTTCCTGCGACAGTGCCGTCCCGGGTTCCCATTCACCCCAGGCGGCTCACTCCCTCACCACCTCTGGACTCTGGGGTTCTTCCATCTGGATCCAGAGAGGGGCAGGACATGCGTCCCCGGGGACTACCCAAGGGACCTGTTCTTCCCCCGGGTCGGGAAAGGGAGTCTTACTCTTCTTCTTCCTCCTCTTCATTCTCTAACTCCTCTGACTCTTCCGACGGCTGCTCCGAGAGAGACCACGAACCTTGCTCTCTGTCGAAGCCCCAGCCAAGGACTCCTCCAAAGTCTCCTCCGGAGGATCCCTCTTTTACGGAGTTGCTTAGAAAAATCCAGGAGGTTCATCGGTGGCGCTCTTTGGAACCAGATCCTCAGTGTCTGAAACTCGCTGAACATCTGGATCTGCCCATGACAGCTCCTACATTAGTGCCACCCTGGATAGAGCCTCACGCCAGCCTTGTTACCACGATATGGAAACAGCCGTCAATCTTAGCCCCACTTCCTAGGAAGTCGAACAGGATATATCAGGCTCCAGAGGGTGTTGATTTCCTGGATTCTCACCCTCATGCCAACTCGGCCATGATTAGCACTGGTCAGCGAACCCTAAACATCTTAGCTCGTCACCTCCTGATAAGGAATCTCGCCTTCTGGACCAGTACGGGAGAAAGATTTATGCTTCCTCCACACTAGGGATTAGGGCCCTGAACTACGTCGGCCATATGGAGGACTACCAAGTCAAACAGGAGTTGGCTGATCTCGTCCGCTCTGCTCGTTCGGCCAGTCGCCACATGCGACATACGACACAGTAGACACCGCTGCTGGGCTGGAGCTCAGCTTTTGTCAGCCTATGGCATCATGCTTGACTCCTCGTGTCAGGTCTGGTCCCGGAGGTGCAATCTGCTATCCAGGAAGCACCTTTCAGGGGGTCAGTGCTTTTTGGGGGTGATGTCAAGGACATCATTACCAATTTGCAGGAGAAGGGGACGGCTCTGAAATCCATTGATTCCATGTACCATCCCCATCAGCAGCAGCGCCGTCCTTTTTGCAGACTGAATCAGCTAAAGGTGAAACCCAAGGTAGGTGGGCCACAAAACGTTGGGCCCTCGTGGCTGCTAAGCCCCTCCACCCAAAAAAGCAGCGAGTGCTTCAGCTGCAGCGCTGCCCCACACCACCTGACTCCTTTCCTCTCCCACTGCCTCCGGACTCCCTGGAGGAACCGGTAGGAGGGAGGTTTTCACTCCACCTTCCAGGATGGGAGAGGATAACCACAGATTCTTGGGTGCTCCAGCTCATAGCAGAAGGACACTCCATAGAGTTTCTTCAGAAACCACCCCACCACCCCTCTGAAGTCGTCGTATTCACGGGAACACCTTCCTTTGGTCCGGGAGGAAATCTCGGTTCTTCTGCTGAAGCAAGCAATAGAGCCTGTCCCCCTTCATCTTCAGGGGACGGGTTACTATTCACATTTCTTCCTGGTCCCAAAGAAGACTGGAGATCTCGGACCGATTTTAGGTCTCAGTTCCCTGAATCTTTATGTAGAGGACAAAAGGTTCAGGATGATCTCTCTGCAGAGCCTTCTGCCCCTCCTCCAGCTGGGTCAATGGCTTTGTGCCCTGGATATGCAGGATGCTTATCTGCACATTCCCATTTGCCCATCTCATCGCAAATACCTTTGTTTTGCATTCCAGGGGGACCACTACCAGTTCAAGGCACTTCTGTTTGGTCTATCCTCGGCCCCCCGAGTATTTACCCAATGCCTGACAGTGCTGGCGGCCCATCTGCGTACCAAGGGAGTACAGGTGTTCCCTTACCTGGACGACTGGCTCCTGGTGGCCTCGTCCAGGGAGGAACTCCTGTGTTTCCTCTCCCTCACCCAGCAGGTTTTTGCCTGCCTGGGTATTACCATCAAGCATTCCAAGTCTCATCTGGACCCTTCCCAGAGGCTACAGTTCATCGGAGTGATCCTCGATACGACCATGGGCAAGGCCTTCCTGCCTCGGACAGGGCGGCCTCCCTTCAGACCCAGATAAGTCTGTTATCTGACCGCAGGATGGTCTCGGCGAGGTCGGTCAGACTCTAACCACAGAAGTCTCAGGCGAAGGTTGGGGAAGCCCATTTAGGCCCTCATCAGACCCAGGGCTCCTGGTCCAGACTAGAACAAGCACTCCACATCAATGTGCTCAAGCTTCGGGAAGTGTTGTATGCTCTCCAAGCCCTTCACCAATACATCCTTCCCCGGCCACCTAGCCGTCCAAATGGACAACATGTGCGTAGTGTGGTACATCAACAAGCAGGGAGGAACTCGGTCCTACCCTCTATGCAGAGAGGCAATGAGGGTTTGGGATTGGGCAACACAACACGACCTTCACCTCACGGTGATCCACGTTCCAGGAGCCGACTACACCCTGGCAGACAGGCTAAGTCGCTCTTCTGCTCTAACTCACGAGTGGGAACTGGACCAAGGGGTCCTAGACAATATCTTTCAACTTTGGAGAACACCACAGGTCGACCTGTTCGCATCCCCCAAAACGCAAAACTTCCCACCTTTTGCTCGCTAGTTCCAGAGCGAGGCGCTTTCTGGAATGACGCTCTGTCTCTAGACTGGAAGGACAGATTCGTCTGTGCCTTTCCCCCCAATTCCTCTTATTCCACGAGTCTCGCAGAAACTAGCTTCAGAAGGAGCGAGAATGATTCTGATCGCTCCTTTCTGGCCCAGGCAAATCTGGTTCTCTCTCTCCTACAGCAATATTCAGAGGATCTTCCTCTTCCTCTATCTCGAGGTTTGTTGACCCAGGATCAGGGGACCCTGGTCCATCCAGGCCTCAAATCCCTTCAACTGCATGCATGGCTCCTGCAGACCTAGCCCAATCCCGTTTTGGTGGGTCTCCCAAAGTGGCGGAGATTTTAGTGGAGGCCAGAAAACCCTCCACCAGATCCACTTATGCCATGAAGTGGAAAAGATTCACTATTTGGGCCGCATCCAAGAATGTGGAACCTTTCTCCTGTTCAGCGGGGCTTCTGCTGGAGTATTTACGTCATCTGTTCGACCTGGGTCTCAGCCATTCCTCTTTGAAGGTACACATGGCGGCCATCTTGGCCTATCATGTTCCCTTCACAGACAAAGCTTTCACTCAACTGGAGGTCTCTCAGACCTTTCTCAGAGGGGTCCACCATATGAGGCCCCCCATCCGTACTCCTGCTCCTCCTTGGGACTTGAATTTTGTTCTCGAGAAACTTAGCCTTCCTCCCTTCGAACCTGCAGCTTCTGCAGATTTGAAGTTTCTTTCGTGGAAGACGCTCTTCTTAGTGGCCATTACTTCGGCTCGAAGAATCTCCAAGCTCCAGGCCCTGATGTGTAAAATCCCCTACTTGATTTTTCACAAGGAAACTGCTGTTTTCGCACCAATCCTAAGATCTTACTTCAAGATACAGCTCTTGCAGCAGGTTACACCATTAGGACTGAAGCTGTCAGGCGCCAGGACCCCACAAAATTTTCTAGCTAGCAGTCTTCAGCGGGGACCCTCAACGTCGGTCCCACTCCCGACGCAGACGTAGTACATATGAGGCGGTCCCACCACAATCCTCTTTACCGCCGACTTCAGAAAGTTAACGTGCCTCTCTGTCAGTTTCCTAGTGGCGACAACCAGGAGAATTTCAACCTTTTTTCTCAACGGATTTCATCTGATGTCCTCTCCAACTTCTCTGGAGGGCCATTCATCAAAGTGTGCCTGCGGCAAACAGCTTCCTTTTAAGGATCTTCACTCAGCCTGCTTTCACTGCCTGGGCCCGGACCACGACACCCAGGCCTGTTCTTTCTGCCAGGGCTTTAAGAGCCGCACAAGGATCTGCCGCCAGAAGGCCCTCCAAGCTTTCCTCCTCGAGGAAAAACTCAAGGCAATGGATCGGGACCCTTCCTCCAAGGGGGAGTCTTCAGGGAAGTCCCACAAGCACCGCGAGAAGGAGAGACCCAGATCCCCTTCCAGGGCCTAGGACTCCCGCAGCTCCAGGTTGGACCGCTCTCCTTCGAGGGCCTGCTCTCAGCCTCCCCCGGTTCTTGTCAGATCGGCTAGTGGTTCCTCCTCTCTGCAGCCCATCAAGACCTCCAGGCCTGCATCCTCGTCCACTCTGGCTAAGGCCTTGTCCAGGTCTGGGGAGCACCACAAGTCTTCCTCCCGTCATCCGGCCTCCGACGTCAGGTCTGTCTCCCAACCGCCGCCACCCCAGTGCAAGACTAAGGAGCTGACCTCTCTGACATGAACATCTGACCTGACGTCGGCCAAGATACATAGGCACTCCCGGGAACTGGCTACTGTTTGTCACCCGTCGCCGGTCAGGCATTCGCGCCCGAGGACGCCAGCGGAGGGGACCGGCGTCAGATATCACAGAAAGGAGGATCACACCACCGCATCAGAAGGAATCATCGGAGGAGGACTCTACCCAGCTCGAAGACCAGGCGGGCGACCCCAGTCCCGTCGAGCTCCCACGGGATCCCTCTCTGGAACTAGAGAACCCCGGGGACCCGATGCCCACCCCCAATGACAGGCCACCGCACCCGGTCCATCGGGCCTAAATTTGGCAGAGGTGAAGGAGCTCTTCAGGGACACCATCAAGAAGGATGTGGTCACCACGCAACCTCCTCCTGCGCCCACTGCCCCCCCGATGCCTGCGCCCCTCCTCCACCCAGGGGGTCAGCAGAACAGGCATTGTCCCCCAAGGAGCCAGCTTCACCTCCTAGGGGCAGATCTTTGGAGAGGAGAAGGCCTCTGTCAAGATCCACTTAAGGGTCACCCAGCCCCAAGAGACCCAGGAGGCGTCGGTATACCCCGTCCGCGGAGGACTCCAGATCTGACATCTCTGAGTGCTCCAGATCTCCTTCTCCAATCAGCGTCCCCTCTCCGGACCCACGCGACCTTACCAGATCCCCTCCGGATGACCCCTTGTTCTCTGAGATAATGATACATATTCAGGAGATCATGGGGTGGGACGCTGAAGAGCTGGACCCCAAGAGACTACGCCTTGCCCGCTACCTTCGGCAAAAAGACCCTGCTCAGTGCCACCCCTCAGGACACCTCGTGGATGTCACCAAGGCGGCGTGAAGCATCCACATTCGACGGGAATGCTGAAGAACTGACCGCCTGTACAAGGCCCCAAGGGAGGACCAGTACCTGGCGAACCATCCTCTGGCCGACTCCCTGGTCATTACAGCCTCACATGACCAGTCTCAGAAACTGCAGCACTTGAGCATGCAGCCACCGGACCCGGAGTCCAAGCAGTTGGACGTCCTGGGTAGGTGCACGTACGCAGCCGCGACTTACGCCATTAGGTCGTTGAATTACCTCACCCACATGGTTCAGTTTCAGAACGCATTGTGGGAACAGGGACAGGATCTAGTAGAAAAACTGCCAGACGGTGGCCAGAAGGAGGAGCTGTTGCAACTCCTCCGTACGGGTTCGGACGTGGGGAACCAGGTGCTTAGAGCCACATACGACTCTGCGGACTCTTCGGCCAGAGCTGCAGCCTCAGGTGTGTGTCTCTGGAGACACTCATGGCTCCGTGTCTCTGGGTTTACCCCGGACGTCCAGAAGAACATCATGGACGCCCCTTATCATGGCGAAGTTCTGTTTGGTGAAGCCTCGGAGAAGGTGATAACCAAATTTCAGGAAGTCGGGAAGACGATTAGATCTGTCCACGCCATGTACAGGTCTCGGCTTAGTTCCTTTCGCAGGAACCAAAGATCTTACTTCAAGAGGGCTCTTGCAGTAGGTAATTATATATAGGACTGACGTCGACAGGCGACAGGACCCCACGGAAAAATTTCTAGCTAGCAGTCCCTGGCGAGGGACCGCCCCTACTTCAGGTGATCGGCATCAGACGACGTCGGTATAAGGGGGCAGTCCCGGACGTCCGCTTTCCAGTTCTTTCCCGCCGTTGGCTTGTGTAGCGCCTCATGGTAAAGTTCATGCTCAGCCCTGCTATTTCGTTGGTTTTTACCAAAAGTTATTAGTATTTTAGTACGATTTTGTCAGGTGAACGTCGGTTTATGTCATCCCCTTCCAAAAATAAGTGCGACTCGTGCGGCGCCCAACTGCCTCACAAGGACTGTCACTCTCTCTGCCTTTTTTGCTTAGGCCCCGACCACGCGGTCGAAAAGTGCCCGCATTGCCTGCATTTCAACGCGGCCACCCGCAGATGATGCCAGCAGTCTTTGGAAACCCATCTCCTTAAAAAGAAGATGTCTGCAATGGAGAAGGAGTTGAAGAAGCTTAGGCAGGCGTCGACCTCCCCAGAAGGACACAAGAAGCGGGACAAGAAAGGCACAGGGAGAAGGCCTCCTCATCCACGACTCCGGCTGGAGCCGCGTTCAGGTAACGCCCCTTCCAGGGATCACCACGGGCAGCCTCCAAGGCTTTGGAGGAGGTGTCGGCCCACCCGTCGGGCTTGCGTTCAGGTCCTACGGGCGCCTCCGTGCAAAAGGAGGCCTCTGCCCCCAGTACTGCTGCAGGCTTGCAGCCTACTGGTGTGGGCACCTCCCATAAGCCTGACGTCAGCTCCTGAGAAGGCCGCTAAGATGCCCGACCCTTCAGGGCGGCACACAGCAGTGTCCCCCTCGGACCGGGCTGCTTCCCAACCTCGGCCCGCCTCCAACGAGGGACCCCTTAAGTCGGACGCCAGCTCCTCTGGCGTCTGCCGGGATTCAGCCCCTAAGTCGCACGTCGGCTCCTCAGACATGCAGGCATTGGAGCGTACGACAGACCATCCATCGTCTGCCATCCCAGGTTCCCCGCAGCCTTCGCTGCCATCTGGGGAGCCAGAGTCGCCCCTGCCTGACCCTGGGGACTTTTCCCCTCCGTTCCCGGGCGATGCATGGGATGCTTTTCTGCCATAAGACTCCCCTCCTACTGAACCGGATCTGACACCGGCCCCCCTGAAGCTGGCCCCGACACCGGCAGGGGATATTCCTCTTCCATCGGGCCCACCCCCCCCATGGGCCTATCACTGTTGATCCACCCGTGGGGCTCCCTACTGGGCCGTCTGCTCCGGCAGCTCCTCCGGTACCTGGGTATCCACCGTCGTATCGACGCCGGCTTACCCGGGCCCGCAATATCCAGCACCGCAGTACCCGACGCCGGCTCCAGCGACGCCACAGTACCCAGCACCGGTATTCCTGCAGCCGGGCTACGGATACTTGCCATACGGATATAATCCGTATAACTATCCCCCCCTCCTCCTCCACCGCCCCCAGGCCACCGGTGGATCTTCAGGAGACTCTGGCCTCCTGGTGGGCTGAGGCCAAGGCTCAGCTCACCAAGGAAGTAGAGAGCCGCCTTACGGCGACGGTGCCAGCTCCAGCCCCCATACACCCGAGATGGCACACTTCCTCTCCGCCTCCGGATTCCCGAGCTCTTCCCTCCGGATCCAGAGAGGGGTAGGACACGTGTCCAGGGATTCTCCCTAAGGAACCCGTTCCTCCCCCTAGACAAGTCAGGGAGTCTTACTCTGCTTCCAATTCTTCTTCTTTTCTCTCTGACTCCTCGGATTCCTCCGATGGATGCTCCGAGAAAGACGACGAGCCTCGCTCTCCGTCCAAACCCCAGCCAAGGACTCCTCCGAAGTCTCCTCCGGAGGATCCTTCCTTCACGGAGTTGCTCAGGAAGATCCAGGAAGTACATCAGTGGCATTCTTTGGAACCAGATCCTCAGCGGGTTAAACTCGCCGAACATCTGGACCTGCCCCTTATGGCCCCTACTCTAGTGCCACCCTGGATCGAGCCTCACGCCCACCTTGTTTCCACTATTTGGAAGCAACTGTCGGCTTTAGCCCCACTTCCTTGGAAGTCCAACAGGCTATACCAGGCTCCGGAGGGTGTCGATTTTTTGGATTCTCATCCCCGTGCAGACTCGGTTGTGATTAGCGCTGCTCACGGCCGGTCAGCACACCCCAAACATTTGAGCTTTTCTCCCCCGGATAAGGAATCTCGCCTTCTGGATCAGTATGGAAGGAAGACATATGCTTCTTCTACACTGGGAATCAGGGCCCTGAATTATGTAGCACATATGGGGGATTACCAGAAGGCTATCCTTACCAAGGCGAAATCTAAGATTGACTCCTTACCTGACTCCCAAGTCAAGCAGGAGTTAGCTGACCTAGTCCGTTCTGCTCGTTTGGCCAGTCATCACATTCTGAGGATGACCTACGATGCAGTGGACACTGCAGGACGGAGCTCCACATTCGCCATAAGTCTTCGGCGTCACGCCTGGCCTGTCAGGGTTGGTCCCGGAGGTGCAGTCAGCAATCCAGGAAGCACCTTTCAGGGGTTCAGTGCTTTTTTCGGTGGTGATGTCAAGGACATCATCACCGACTTGCAGGAGAAGCGACTGCCTGAAATCTGTGGATTCCATGTACTGTCCCCATCCCCTAGCTCCGCCCTTTCACAGATGCAGCCGCCCCAAGCAAAACCTCAAGGAAGGCGGGCCACTAAACGCTGGGCCTCGCAGCTGCCAGGCCCCGCCGCCTAAAAAGCAGTGGTGCCCCAGCTGTGGTGGCTGCCCCAAACCACCTGACTCCTTCCCTCTCCCACCGCCTCCAGACTCCCTGGAGGAACCAGTAGGAGGGAGATTCTCCCTCCACCTTCCGGGTTGGGAGAGGATAACTTCGGATTCATGGGTGCTTCAGATTATCGCGGAGGGGCACTCCACAGAGTTTCTACAGAAACCTCCATGCCACCCCCCTCTGAAGTCCTCTTACTCAAGAGACCATCTTCCTTTGGTCAGGGAAGAAATATCTGCCCTCCTCATGAAGCAGGCCATAGAACCCGTTCCTCCTCACCTTCACGGGATGGGTTACTATTCCCATTTCTTCTTTGTACCAAAGAAGACGGGAGATCTCAGACCCATTCTCGATCTCAGCTCCCTGAACTTCTATGTAGAATACAAAAAGTTCAGGATGCTCTCCCTTCAAACCCTTTTGCCTCTTCTTCGGCCGGACCAATGGCTTTGTGTGCTGGATATGCAGGATGCATACCTGCACATCCCCATTTGTCCCTCGCACCGAAAGTACCTCCGGTTTGCTTTCCAGTAGGACCATTACCAATTCCGGGCACTCCCATTTGGTCTTTCCTCAGCTCCCCGAGTTTTTACCAAATGCCTGGCGGTGGTAGTGACCCACCTGCGTACTTTGAGAGTTCAGATGTTTCCCCTACCTGGACGACTGGCTCCTGGCGGCCTCATCCAGGGAGGAACTCCTGCATTTTCTCTCCCTTACCCAGCAGGTTTTCACTTGTCTGGGTATCACCATCAACCATTCCAAGTCTCATCTGGACCCCTCCCAGAGACTTCAGTTCATCGGGGCAATCCTCAATACGACAGTGTGCAAGGCCTTCCTTCCTTCGGACAGGGCGGCCTCCCTCCAGTCACAGATTTCCCTGCTTTCGGAACGCAGGAAGGTTCCGGCGAGCTCGGTGCTCCGTCTTTTGGGGCTTATGGCAGCCGCCATCCTGACGGTTCTGTGCACTCGGCTCCACATGAGGATCTGTCAGTGGACTCTCCGCTCTCAGTGGGATCAACTCGTAGACGACATAGATCATCTGGTGCTGATCTCCTCGCCCATGACAAAAGACTTGCAATGGTGGATGGTTCGAGAGAACCTGTTTCGGGGGGTTCCCTTCTGTCATCCTCTCCCCTCCCAGACTCTGACCACGGACGCATCAGGCGAAGGTTGGGGAGCCCATCTGGGTCCTCACTGAACCCAGGGTTTATGGTCCAGATTGGAGTTAGCTCTCCACATCAATGTACTCTAGCTATGAGCAGTTCTGTATGCTCTCCAAGCCCTTCACCAATACATCCTTCCCGGTCACCTAGCTGTCCAAACGGACAACATGTGCGTGGTGTGGTACATCAACAAGCAGGGAGGGATACGATCCTACCCGCTGTGCAGGGAAGCAATGAGGGTTTGGGACTGGGCAATGCTTCACAACCTTCACCTCACGGCGATCCATGTTCCAGGAGTCGACAATACCCTGGCAGACAAGCTAAGTCGCTCCTTGGCTCTGCCACATGAGTGGGAACTGGACCAAAAGGTTCTAAATGGTATCTTCCAGCTTTGGGGGGCTCCACAGGTAGACCTGTTCACCTCTTCCCAAAACGCAAAACTTCCCACCTTTTGCTCGCTCGCTCCAGAGCGAGGCACTTTCTGGAGCGAGGCTCTGTCTCTAAGCTGGAAGGGCAGATTCGTCTGTGCTTTTCTCCCAATTCCTCTAGTCCCTCGTGTGCTGCAGAAGCTTGCCATGGAAGGAGCGAGAATGATTCTGATCGCTCCTTTCTGGCCCAGGCAAATCTGGTTCTCTCTTCTACAACAATACTCAGAGGCTCCTCCTCTTCCTCTTCCTTTATCTCGAGGATTGCTGACCCAGGATCAGGGGACCCTGCTCCATCCGGGACTCAAGTCCCTTCAACTTCATGCATGGCTCCTGCTGACCTAGCCCAATCTCGATTTGGCATCTCTCCTAAGGTGGCCGAGATTCTGGTGGAGGCTAGAAAACCCTCCACTAGATCCACCTATGCCATGAAATGGAAGAGATTTTCCATTTGGGCGGCCTCCAGGAATGTGGAGCGTTTCTCCTGTTCTGTGCCATTCTGCTCAATTATTTACGTCACCTCTTCGACCTGGGTCTCAGTCATTCCTCTTTGAAAGTTCACATGGCCGCTATTTCAGCCTACCGTGTTCCTTTCGCTGATAAAGCCTTTGCCCAATTAGAGGTATCCAAGACTTTTCTCAGAGGGGGTCCTTCATCTCAGGCCCCCTGTCCGGACTCCTGCTCCCCCTTGGGATTTGAACTTTGTTCTCGAGAAACTTACCCTTCCTCCCTTCGAGCCTGCGGCCTCCGCAGACTTAAAGTTTCTTTCATGGAAGACGCTCTTCTTGGTGGCCATTACTTCTGCTCAAAGAATTTCCGAGCTCCAGGCCCTTATGTGTAAAGTCCCCTATCTGATTTTTCACAAAGAACGAGTAGCTCTTCGCACGAACCCTAAGTTTCTACCTAAAGTGGTAGTGGAGTCTACCTTAAATCAGTCTATTGAGTTACCTGCCTTCTTCACTCAGTACTCCAACCAGGGAGAATATTTGCTCCATACCATGGATGTTCACAGGATTCTGAGATACTACACCAATAGGACAAAGGATCTCAGAAAGACTGATCAGTTAATCATCTCTTTTGCTCACAAAAGGGAAGGCAATGCTGTTTCCAAGCAATGCCTGTCAAAGTGGTTGGCTTATTGCATCACTTTTTGTTATGACAAGTACAACAAGACCCTTCCAGGTCAAGTCAGAGGTCACTCCAGTCGTGGAGTAGCAACCTATGCGGCTTGTTTCAGGAACGTGTCTGCGGCGGACATCTGTGCTGCTGCCACTTGGACTTCCGTCCATACCTTTATGAAACATTACAGTTTGGACATTGCCTCTCGCTGTAGAGCAGGCTTTGGCTTAGCGGTCTTGCAAGGCCTCCTGTCTTGAGGTCTGCAAGGTTTTTTTGCTACTTCTTGGAGTAGTTCCTCCTCCCGGTGCCTTTCATTTGTTCCAGACTGCTTGGGATTCTGTCCTATATGTAATTACCTACTGCAAGAGCCCTCTCAAAGTAAGATAGTACAGTTCGTAAGAACTTACCATAACAGTAGATCTTAGAGGCTCTTGCAGTAGGCTCTTCTCCTGCCTCCATCCCTAGGCTTTTTCAGCTCCTTTTCCATTGAGGGAAATATCTGCTTCTCTCTCGTCCGGGCCTGTGGCGGGAAAGAACTGGAAGGCGGGCGTCCGGGACTGCCCCTTTATACCGACGTCGTCTGACGCCGGTCACCTGACATGGGGGCGGTCCCCGCCAGGGACTGCTAGCTAGAAATTTTTCCGTGGGGTCCTTACGCCTGCCGACGTCAGTCCTATATGTAATTACCTACTGCAAGAGCCTCTCTTGAAGATCTACTGTTATGGTAAGTTCTTATGTAACTGTACTTTGCTTTCGCAGCCGGATCCAAAGGCAACAACCTCACTCCGGCCAGCAACAGAGGGCTCCTTCGCTCAGAAAGCCCAGGCCAAGACATCCTCAGGCAGAGGCCAACAAGCCACAAAGTCGGCCCAACCTGCAGGATCCAATGCTGCCACAGCATGACTCCTTCCCAGCTCCCCTCCCCCAGGATCAACAGGAAATGAAGGTCGGGGGTCGTATCGCGGACCACGTGCCACGGTGGCGGTCGATCACCCCCGACAGGTGGGTGCTACAGTTGGTCGAAAAAGGCCATTACATAGAATTTGTAGACAACCTGCCCACAAGGCGCCCTCTGCTTTCCCGCTACTCGGGTCAGCATGCCCTGCTTATACAGCAGAAAGTGTTCACGCTTCTAGAGAAGGAAACTTTGGAGCACGCTCCAGGGAACCAGAGAGGAGCAGGATACTATTCTCACTTCTTCCTGGTTCCAAAGAGAACAGGGGACCTCTGTCCAAATTTGGAGCTCAGCAACCTCAATCTGTCGGTCATCTACAAGCGCTTCCGCATGGTGACCCTTCCGGGCCTAATCCCCATGCTGAAGAAGGACGCTTCTAGGGACATGGATATGTTGTTCAATCCACACTTCTTGGCAGGTTCCTTGCCACTTTAAATCTTGCCGAAAGGTCTTCAAGCTGGCTCTTCCCACCCACCCAGGTGGTAAAACTCTCGGCTCCGCCCCATGCTGCCAGATCTTCCTTACCACTTGGAAGCTCAGGTTCCCTCCTTAGCGCTCTGCGTTTTAGACTGGATCCTAACTCTTTGGTTCGTCCGAAATTAGTTTTGAAGTTTTCTAAACTTTGGTCTTCATCTTCCCTCGTGGCTGCGATGGAGAAATCTATTCCCGGCTTTCGGAGGTGCCCTTGCAGGCAGAACATGTCCAGGATGGATCCGCACTCCACGTGTGTCTACTGCCTAGGCCTAGATCATGACCCGCAGGCCTGTGAGTTGTGCCACTCTTTCTTGGCCAACGTCCTGGATGATCGCACTGCCTGATTGAAGCTCGGGCACCCCGAGGAGCGTTTCCCACCGGTAAAATCAAAAGAGGCTCATTAGGCGGTGTCCGCGGCAGCTGGCTTGGCTGGGCAGCTCGAGCAGATGATCACCCTCGAGGAGGAGGTGGCCCAGGCCGCATCTTCCTCCTCCTCGGCCGCAGCATTTATCCAGCTCTCTGAGTTCCTCGTATACGGATTAATTCAAGGAGCTTTGTCAGTCCCTTTCCACGAAGGAAGAGGGGCCATCGGGACATTCTTCTTGGCCCAAGAAGAAGGAATCGAAGGGTAAGTCCCACCATCGGCGTTCGTGGAGCGGGAGAGGTCTCCTTCCCCAGACAGCCGACCGTTGACTTCGGTTGAAGTTGCGGCTCGGGCCGCTGGCTTCATGGTGTCCCCGTCAGGCCAGCCTGCTGAGACTCCCGTCGACGCAGTCGAGATTTTTCTCGATCCGTTAGATGGGCTGTTGACTGGTGAAGCAGACAACCCACCTTCACCGGTGGAGACCGAAGATCTGCCTGCGCCTTCGGGGCTGCAGTCCCCGGTTAAAGTTCCCGAGCTGAGGGAAGAGCAGGTGTCCCCCGCCCCTTCCCAGACCCGCCCTTGGTCCCCCCCGAGGGTCTCGGTCTCTGACTTCATCTCGGTCAAGCCGTTCCCGCCGACATCAGCGGTCTCGGTCTCAATACCAAAATAAGCGGCGACACCGTTCCTTCTCGTCCTCTTCCTCGGATGAGGGGAGGCTTCGGCGTAAATTACGCCAGTGCTATGAGGAGCTTATGTGGCAGCAGTTGCTGTTGTCCAGGTCTAAGCCAACTCCAGTCCAGACCCCGGCCATCAAGTGGCTGTCGCCCGAACAACTGAAGCAACCACTCGCCTCAGTCGAGTTGCCCATTCCCGGGCCGGTTGCTCGGCCAAAACCAGCTGCTCTACCGATTGTGGTGGAACCTCCGCCTTCACAACCGAAGTCTGGGGCACCGACCAAGGATTCTCGGTCGGGTCATGGCCTGCCCCACAGGTTGTTGGTCACCCTTACTCCCGACCATCCCCAGCAGGTAGAGGGTGGCTCAGGGCCGAGGCAGCTCTTCGCAGACTCTTCGGAATCAGACGACGACTCCTCCCTGTTCTCCAGGCAGGTAGACCTGGAGTCCTCCGGGGGCCAGTCATTGGACGATAGCCCATCGTCCTTCTTGGGTCTGCTTTGACTCATCTCTGTGTCCACGGGGATGCAGCTCGAGCTCGTGTCCAAACAGGCCAAGTATCCTCTGACAGATGTACTGGACCGAGGGGATTCCCCCATGGAGGCCTTTCTGGTGGCTGAGGCCATTGTCTGCCCAGACTTGGAGCTTTGGCAGCAGCCTGCTTCCTGTCCTGCACCTTCGGCCAGGATGGCCAGGAAGTATGCGGTCCCTACCGGCTCTTTGCCCGGTTTCTCGGAGCACCCCTCTGCCGAGGGGTTAGTCACTGACAGCGTTTTCCAGCGTTCCGGTAATGCTCGGGATGTGGATAAGCCCCCCAACAAAGAGCCCAAAAAGCTGGACTTTGCCGGGTGCAAGGTGTACGCTACATCCTCCTTCTGCCTCCAAAAGGCCAGCTCGGCCATGCTGATGGCACACTTCTCCCACGCCCTCCTTGGGCTCCCTGGATGAGGCTGTCCCTCATCTCCCAACCGACCTGCAGACGACGGTCCGCAAGGTGCGGGACCAGGGTTGGGCGGTGGCGAAGCAGCAGCTTCAGACTGCTCTGGACATAGGTGATTCCTGTGCCAGGTCAGTAGCAGCTGCGGTGGCCATGCGTGCAGGGCGTGGCTGAGGATATCCACCTTCACGATGGATACCCAGCACTAGTTGGTGGACGTCCCCTTCTTGGGGACTGACCTCTTTGGCCCTGGAGTGGAGGGACACCTCCAGTGGATCGAAAAGTCCAATGCCACTCTGGACTCTGTCACCTCCGCCCAGAGGGACAAAGGCCACCATCAGCAACAGCAGAAGTCCTTTCATCCTTCGGCCCCTGTATCTCGACCAGCCCAACAGCACCAGCAACTGGGCCAGCAGGCTCGAGCTTGTCATCCCAAACCCAAGCCAGCGGCTTCCTCCAACAGGAAGCAAGGAGGTAAAGGCCCAGGAGGTCCCTCTGCTGGTTTCTCCTCCAAGCCTGACCAGTGACGGGTTGAGGGTGCCAGCCCCAGCCTGGTCCTCCCCGGGTTCCCCGTGGGGACGGCTCCGCTACTTTCCTTTCCGCCTGGTCCGCTATCACCACGGACCGCTGGGTGTTGGAGGTGGTAGAAAAGGCCTGCCTCTGGAGTTCAAGCAGGCTCCACCCTTTTGAGCCGCTCGCCGCCGAGCCGATATTGCCCTGCTCCTCGAAAAAGAGGTGATCAGGAAGGTGGAGGATCTTCCTCCAAACCCGGGGTTTGTGTCCAGGTATTTCCTGGTCCCAAAATGGACGAGGGGCTGGTGCCCCATTCTCAACCTGCATGACCTGAACAGGTTCCTAAGGTCTTGGACCTTCAGGATAGTCACTCTGGCTCAGATAATCCCATCCTTGAAACAAGGCATGTGGTTCTGTTCCCTGGACCTCCAGGACACGTTCTTTCACGTCCCAATCCGTCCGTCTCATCAGAGATTCCTCCGCTTCAGAGCAGAGGGATCCCTTTATGAGTTCTGGGTCATGCCCTTTGGCCTCTCCCAGGGTCTTCACCAAATGCATGGCAGTGGTGACAGCATTCCTGCGGCGCCGAAGGGTCCTGGTGTACCCCTACCTGGATGACTGGCTGATTGCAGCCCCCTTCAGAGTGGAGGCGGAGCGGTCCAGAGATCTGGCCCTCCAGGTTTGCTCTCAGATTGGCCTCCTCATCAACGAGGCCAAGTCTGAAGTCGTCCCGAAGCAGGTGATAATCTTTATCGTGGTAGAGCTCGACACTCTCTTTGAGTCAGAGCTCGGCTCCCGGTGGACAGGGCCGAGGTTCTTTCCTCCTTTGCCCAATTATTTCTGGTTGGGCAATCGCGCCCTGCCCGGGACTTCCTCTGCCTCCTGGGCCCCATGGCGGCCTGCACCAGCGTGGTTCATTGGGCCCATCGGTACATGCGTCCCCTTCAATGGGACTGGCCAGCCAGTGGTCACAATGCTGCGATCCGTTGGACCAGCACGTGACAGTGACCCAGGAGATGTGGAATGCTCTCCAGTGGTGGACCGTTCCGGCACATCTGCAGGAGGGCATCCCGTTCGTCCGCCCCGAGCCAATGGTCTCTCTATCGACCGATGCATCTCTGATGGGTTGGGGGTGCCCATCTGGGGGAGCACAGAGCGCACGGCCTCTGGTCCCCTCGGGAGTCCCGATGCCATATCAACCTGCTGGAGCTCCGAGCGGTCCGTCTAGCTCTCACCGCCTTCGCTTCTCCAGGATCAAGTGGTTCAGGTCCAGATGTACAATACCACGACCATGTACTATCTGAACCGCCAGGGTGGGACGCGCTCCATGCAGTTATGCAAGGAAGCTCTCCTCATATGGTCCCTTGTGCGCAGCCTGGAGGCAGATCTCCTAGCCATTCACGTGGCAGGAGCCTCCAACACCCTGGCCGATGCCCTAAGCCAGATAGGGGCTGTGTCTCACGAGTGGTCTCTCCTGCTGGAGGTAGTACAAGATCTCTTCTCCCACTGGGGCATACCTCAGGTGGACCTGTTTGCCTCCAGGGGAGAATGCGAAGCTGAGTCTGTTCCATGCCCTCCCCCCTCAGCAGGGCTTGCTGCAGGGGGATGCCTTCTAGAGGCCGTGGACCCTGGGCCTCTTCTATGCCTTTCCCCCATTTCCCTTGATCCACAAGGTGCTTCTCAAGGTGAGGAGGGACAAGGCACAGGTGATTCTGGTAGCCTCAGACTGGCCCGCCAGTTCTGGTATCCAGATCTCTCCTCAGCCTCAGCTCCAGGCTCCCGAGGCAGCTTCCAGCCCACCCGGACCTGTTCTCAGTCAACAAGGGATAGGTGTTCCATCTGGACCTTCAATCCCTGCACCTGACAGCCTGGTTCCTGAGTGGCTAGAGTTCCAGGCCTTGGGTCTTTCCGACGAGGTCCTCAACGTTGTTGAGGCGTCCCGTAAGGAGTCGACCAGAAAATGCTATGCCTTCAAATGGAAGAGATTTTCCATTTGGTGTCAGGACAAGGGCCTGGACCCTTCCTCCTGCTCCTTGACAAGCATCTTGGACTACCTGTGGTCCCTTTCTCAGCAAGGGCTTTGGTCGACGACCCTTAAGGTGCACCTAGCAGCCATCTCTGCTTACTGGGCACGGGCCGGGAAGCAGTCGGTGGTGCAGGAGAAGGTGGTCGGGCGCTTTTTCAAAGGCCTTGACCACATTTTCCCTCCGGTGCGAGAACCTCCACCTCCGTGGGATCTACTGCTGGTATTGGCCAAGCTCACGGGCAAGCCATTCGAACCGATGCACAGGTGTGATATTTCCCACCTGTCATGGAAGACCACCTTCTTGGTGGCTATCACGTCAGCCAGAAGGATAGGAGAGCTCCAGGCACTTTCCATAGAGTCTCCTTATCTGGTCTTCCACAGGGACAAGGTTGTCCTGTGCCCCCACCCGAAGTTCCTTCTTAAGGTGGTGTCAGAGTTTCACCTTAACCAGGTGTTGACTCTGCCGGTGTTCTACCCCAATCACACCTCGGAAGCCAAATATAGGCTCCATACTTTGGACCCTGGAATAGCGCTCGCTTATTACAAGGAGCGGATGGCTAAAGTTCGGGGAGAGGTTCGCCAGCTGTTTGTCACCTACGCTGAAGCCACACCTGGCAGACCTTCAGCTAAACGGACGATAGGCAGGTGGGTCACCTCCTGCATTGAGCTCTGCTATAGGTTGGCGGGCATGAAGCCTCCCAGAGGGATAAGAGCTCATTCTACCCGCCATACTGCTGCATCAGTAGCTGCTTCCAGGGATGTCCCTATCCAGGATATCTGCAGGGCTGCTACCTGGAAGTCGGCACATACCTTTATTACCCACTACCACATCGACCTCGAGTCATGCCGGGATGCTGGTTTTGGGGCCTCGGTTCTCCAGTCTCTATTTCCCAAGTAAGTATCGGGCTGTGCGCCTTGCCTCCCTCCTCCCAGAGAACTGCTAGGAGTCTGCCAGACAGTGTGGATGAACATATCCATGTCCCTAGAAATACAGGTTCTAGGGACATGGATATGTTGTTCATCCACACTCATTGGCAGGTATCCTTGCCGCTTTAAATCTTGCCGGAAGGTCTTCAAGCTTGCTCCTCCCACCCACCCGGGTGGTATAACTCTCGGCCCCGCCCCATGACGCCAGATCTTCCTTACCGCTTGGAAGCTCAGGTTCCCTCCTTAACGCTCTGCGTTTGAGACTGGTTCCTATTTCTCCGTTTGCGGATTTAAAATAAATTTTGCGAAAAGACTTCAGTCTTCTATCCCTCGCGGCTGCGATGGACAAATCGACTCCCGGATTTCGGAGATGCCCATGCGGGCAGAAGATGTCTCGGACGGATCCACACTCCACGTGTGTCTACTGCTTAGGCCTTGAGCACGACCCGCAGGCTTGCGACCTGTGCTCATCTTTCTCGGCCTACGTCCTCGAAGACCGTGCTGCCCGATTGCAACTGGGCCGTCCCGAGAAGCGTTTCCCTCCGGTGAAGTCCAAGGAGGCCCGGTTGGCGGTGTCCGCGGCGGCGGGCTCGGCGGATCAGCTCGAGCGGATGGTCGCCCTCGAAGAGGAGGTGGCGCGGGCCGTATCTTCCTCGGCCGCGGCATTTATCCCACTCTCTTGGGCTCTTCTTACACGGCTTCTTTTAAGGAGCTTTGTCTGTCCCTCTCCACTAAAGGTGAAGGGCCTACGTTTGCGGGACCTTATTCTCGGTCCAAAAAGAGGGACAGGGGTAAGTCCCTCCGTTGACGCTCTTGGGGCGGGAAAGGTCCCTCTCCCGGGCCGTCGGCCGTCGGCGTCGACCGCTGGCTTCGCCACTGGCCTCACGGTGTCCCTGTCCAGGTCAGTTGACCGAGACTTCACCGATGAAGTCGAGATTTTCTCGACCCATTGGACAGGCTGTCGCCTTTAGCAGCCGAGATTCCCCTCTCCCCGGTTCCCCCGGGAGGAGTTGAGGATCCCGTGGGCTCGCCTGTGCCTCCGGTTCCGGAGCCCTCGGATGGACCATCCGAGCCGAAGGGAGTGCCGGTTCCGGCCGACACCTCCCCGCACCGACCTCGGAAATTCCGGGACTCTCGGTCTCGGTCTCGGTACCTCTTCACGGTCCAGCCGATCCCACCATCATAGGCGGTCTCGGCACGCGGTAAGCGGCGTCGCCGCTCGTCCCTCGTCCTCCTCCTGGATGAGGCCCCGGCGTAAGTTACGTCGGCGATGCAGCAGGATCTTATGTTGCAACAGCTCCTGTCGGGAGTAGTTTCAATCTGCCGCCTTCCCCGGCCATTAAGTGGCTGTCACCGGAGCGGCCGACACAACCCCTAGACTTATCCGAGGAGCCTATACCCAGGCCGGTTGTTCGGCCAAAACCAGCTGCTCCACCGATTCCGGTGGAACCTCCGCCTCCACAGCCACCAATTGGGGCTCCGACCAAGGATTCTCGGTCGGCTAAGGGTCTACCCCATCGGCTGTCAGTTACCCTCACTCCCAACCGACCTCGGCAGGTGAAGGGTGGCTCAGGCCAGAGGCAGCTCTTCGAGGACTCTTCCGAGTCCGAAGATGATTCCTCCTTTTTCTCCAAGCGACTGGACTTGGAGTCTTCAGGAGGTCAGTCAATGGACGATAGCCCGTCGTCCTTCCTAGGACTGCTTCGGCTCATCTCGGAGTCCACCGGGATGGAGCTCGAACCCGTTTCCAAACGGGCCAGGTATCCCCTCACGGAGATTCTGGACCGAGGGGATTCTCCGACGGAGGCCTTTCCGGTGGCCGAGGCCATAGTGGGTCTGGCAGTGGAGCTTTGGCAGCGCCCTGCTTCCTGCCCTGCGCCTTCGGCCAGGATGGCCAGGAAGTATGCGGTCCCTAACGGTTCCTTGTCCGGTTTTTCGGAACACCCCTCTGTTGAGGGGTTGGTTAGCGACAGCGTTTTCCGGTGCGCCCGACAACGCCAGGGATGTGGACAAACCTCCTGACAAGGGTCAAGAGAGTGGACTATGTCGGGTGAAAAGTCTACCTACGTCCTCTCTCGGCCTTCGTCAGGCCAGTTCGGCCGTCCTCATGGCACATTTTTCTCATGCCCTGTTGGGCTCCCTGGATGAGGTCATCCCTCATCTTCCCGCCGATCTGCAGACTACGGTTAAGCAGGTGCGGGACCAGGGCAGGGCAGTGGCCAAACAGCAGCTCCAGACTGCTTTGGATATAGGGGACTCATGTGCCAGATCGGTGGCGGCCGCAGTGGCTATGCGTCGGCGGGCTTGGCTGAGGATATCCACCTTTACTTCGGATACCCAGCACAAGTTGGCGGATGTTCCCTTTTTGGGGACTGACCTCTTCGGCCCTGGGGTGGAAGGTCACCTGCAGAGGATCAGAAGTCCAATGCTACCTTGGACTCGGTCTCTTCCGCTCAGAAGGACAAAGGCCGCAAACCACAGCCTAAGCCCTTTCGTCCTTCTGTGCCCCCGGCGCGCCCGGCCCAGCAACGTCAGGGCCAGCAGGCTCGGCCTTGGCATCCCAAACCCAAGCCGCCGGCTTCCTCTAACAGGAGGCAGGGAGGAAAAGGCCCAGGAGGTCCCTCGGCCGGTCCCTCCTCCAAGCCTGCCCAGTGACGGGCTGAGGGGTGTCGCCCCCATTCCCGTCACCTTACCCCTGGGTCCCCTGGGGGGACGGCTCCGGCACTTCCGTTCCGCCTGGTCCGCTGTTTCCACGGACAGGTGGGTCTTGGAGGTGGTGGGAAGAGGCCTGCCTCTGGAATTCGAGCAGGCACCACCCTTCAGAGCCATCGCCCCTCGGGGGGCTTCAGGATCCCCAGCCTCACTGGCGGCTCGTCGAGCCGACATCGCTCTCCTCCTCCAGAAGGAGGTGATAAGAGAGGTGGTGGACCCTCCTTCAGACCCAGGGTTTGTGTCCAGGTACTTCCTGGTTCCGAAGCGGATGGGAGGCTGGCGACCCATTCTCGACCTACACGACCTAAACAAGTTCCTAAGGTCTCGAACCTTCAGGATGGTCCTCTGGCTCAGATAATACCATCCTTGGAAGCCGTGGCATGTGGTTCTGCTCTCTGGACTTGCAGGACGTTTTTCACGTCCCTATCCGTCCGTCTCACCAGAGATTCCTTCGCCTCCGAGCGGAAGGATCCTCTCGATTCAAGCCATGCCCTTCGGCTTGTCTCCAGCTCCCAGGGTCTTCACCAAATGCATGGCAGTGGTGACAGCATTCCTCTCGGCGCCGAGGGGTCCGGGTGTACCCTTACCTGGACGACTGGCTGATAGCAGCTCCCTCCAGGAAGGAGGCGGAGTGGTCCAGAGATCTGGCCCTCCAGGTCTGCTCTCAACTGGGCCTCCTTATCAACGAGGCCAAGTCGGAACTCGAGCCAAGCAGGTGATTCTATTCATCGGGCGCAGCTCGACTCTCTTGAGCCAGAGCGCTGCCTGCCCGGACAGGGCCGAGGTTCTTCCTCCTTCCCGATCATTTCTGGTTGGGCATGCGCCTGCCCGGGACTTCCTGCACCTCCTGGGTCTCATGGCGGCCTGCACCAGCGTGGTCCGTTGGGCCCGCTGGAACATCGTCCTTCAGTGGGGACTGGCCAGCCAGTGGTCACAACGCTGCGATCCTTTGGACCAGCTTGTGTCGGTGACACAGGGGATGTGGAACGCTCTCCAGTGGTGGACCGTTCCAGATCATTTGCAGGAGGGCATCCCGTTCGTCCACCCCGAGCCGACGGTCTCTCTATCGACCGATGCCTCTTTGATGGGTTGGGTGCCCATCTGGGGAACACGGGCCCATGGCCTCTGGTCCCGGGAGTCCGATGCCACATCAACCTGCTGGAGCCCGAGCGGTCCGCCTAGCTCTCACCGCCTTTGCTCCGCTCCTCCGGGTCAAGTGGTCCGAGTCCAGACGGACAATACCACGACCATGTACTATCTAAACCGCCAGGGCGGACGCGCCCATGCTTCTATGCAAGGAAGTCTCCACATTTGGTCACTCATGCGCAGCCTGGAGGCGGATCTCCTAGCCATTCACATGGCAGGAGCCTCCAACACCCTGGCCGATGCCCTGAGCCGGATAGGGGCTGCATCCCACGAGTGGTCTCTCCTGCGAGGTAGTACAGCATCTGTTCTCCCATTGGGGCACACCTCAGGTGGACCTGTTTGCCTCCAGGAGAGACGAGGCTGAGTCTGTTCCATGCCCGCCCCCTCAGCAGGGGCTCGCTGCAGGGGATGCCTTCTCGAGGCAGTGGACCCCGGCCTCTTTACGCCTTTTCCCCATTTCCTTGATCCACAAGGTGCTTCTCAAGGTGAGGAGGGACAAGGTGCAGGTGATTCTGATAGCCCCAGACTGGCCTCGCCAGTTCTGGTACCCAGATCTCCTCAGTCTCAGCTCCAGGACTCCGGCAGCTTCCAGCTCGCCCGGACCTGCTCTCAGTCAATCAGGGAAGGTGTTCCATCCGGACCTTCAATCCCTGCACCTGATGGCCTGGTTCCTGAGCGGCTAGAGTTCCAGGCCTTGGGTCTTTCCGACGAGGTCCTCAATGTAGTTGAGGCGTCCCGTAGAGTCGACCAGAAAATGCTATGCCTTCAAATGGAAAAGGTTTTCCATTTGGTGTCAGAGCAAGGGCTTGGACCCTTCCTCCTGTTCCTTGGCAAGCATCTTGGACTATTTATGGTCCCTTTCTAGTCAAGGGCTTAGGTCGACAACCTAAGGGTGCACCTGGCAGCCATCTCTGCTTACAGGCGGGCCAGGAAGCAGTCGATGGCGCAGGAAGGAGGTCTGGCGCTTTTTCAAGGCCTTGATCACATTTCCTCCAGTCGGGAACCCCCTCCGTGGGATCTACTGCTGGTACTGGCAAAGCTCATGGGCAAGCCATTCGAACCTATGCACAGGTGTGCTCTCTCTCACCTGTCGTGGAAGACCGCCTTCTTGGTGGCTATCATGTCAGCCAGAAGGATGGGAAGCTCAGGCGCTTTCCATCGAGTCTCCTTACCTGGTCTTCCACAGGGACAAGGTTGTCTCGCCCCCACCGAAATTCCTTCGAAGGTGGTGTCGGAGTTTCACCTTAACCAGGTGTTGACTCTGCCGGTGTTCTACCCCAATCACACCTCGGAGGCCGAATATAGGCTCCATACTCTGGACCCTAGAAGGGCGCTCGCTTATTATAAGGAGCGCACGGCTGAAATTCGGGGAGAGGTTCGCCAGCTGTTTGTCACCTACGCTGAAGCCGCATCTGGCAGACCTGCAGCCAAGCGGACGATAAGCAGGTGGGTAACCTCCTGCATAGATCTCTGCTATAAGTTGGCGGGCATGGAGCCTCCCAGAAGGATAAGAGCTCATTCTACCCGCCATACTGCTGCAACGGTGGCTGCTTCCAGGGACGTCCCTATCCAGGAAATCTGCAGGGCTGCTACCTGGAAGTCAGCAAACACCTTCATTACCCATTACCACATCGACCTTGAGTCACGCCCGGGATGCTGGTTTTGGGGCCTCGGTTCTCAGTCTCTTTCCCAAGTAAGTATTGGGGGTGTCGTCTTGCCTCCCTCCTCCCGGAGAACTGCTAGGAGTCTGCCAATGAGTGTGGATGAAAACATATCCATGTCCTAGAAATACAGGTTACTCACCTGTAACAGGAGTTCTAGGAATGGTATATGTTCATCCACACGACCCACCCGACCTTCCCGGCTTCGACGCACAACCTGAGCTTCCAGCGGGCCAGATCTGGTGTCATGGGGCGGAACCAAGAGTTATACCACCCGGGTGGGTGGGAGGAGCAAGCTTGAAGACCTTCCGGCAAGATTTAAAGCGGCAAGGATACCTGCCAATGAGTGTGGATGAACAACATATACCATTCCTAGAACTCCTGTTACAGGTGAGTAACCTGTATTTACTCACCTGTAACAGGAGTTCGGAAGTATATGTTCATCCCACCCTACCCCGGCTTCGACACACAACCTGGCTTCCAGCGGGCTAGATCTGGCATCATGGGGCAGAGCCGGGAGTTTTACCACCCGGGTGGGTGGGAGGAGCCAGCTTGAAGACCTTCCGGCAAGATTTAAAGTGGCAAGGAACCTGCCAATAAGTGTGGTTGAACAACATATACCATTCCTAGAACTCCTGTTACAGGTGAGTAACCTGTATTTTCTGCTCGCTAGATCAGAGCCTGGTGTTTTCTAGCAAGACGCATTGTCCCTCTCCTGGACAGGCAGGTTCCTCTATGCCTTCCCTCCGTTCCCTTTGCTACAGAGGGTCCTGCTCAAACTGCAGGACGATGGAGCAGTCATGATTCTATTGGCCCCATATTGGCCCAGACAGATATGACACCCTCTTCAGGGACTAGCGAGCGATCCACCACTTCCTCTTCCATTCAGCTTGCACTGACTGTTACAAGACGGGCTTCTGATTCACCTGAACCTCCTATCCTTTCACCTGCGTACACCTGGCTCCTAAGGACCCAGCAATGTCTCACCACAGTGTATCGAACAGTGTGGCGGATGTCCTTGTGGCAGCGAGGAAGTCCTCTACTTGTGCCACATATGCCATGAAATGGCACAGGTTCAGCCTTTGGTTATCCAGCCATGACTTAGACCCTCTATCTTGCCTGGTGAAATCAGTTTTGGAGTACCTCCTTTCCTTGTCGCAAGCAGGGCCTAGTTACTCTTCAATAAAGATGCATCTGTGTGCCATATCCGTGTACCACACACCATTAGGGGACAAATCCGTGGCCCAATTAAATTCTCAAACCTTTTGCATGGTAGTCTTCATTTGAAGCCACCCATTAGGGATCTGATCCCTCCTTGGGATCTTTTCTTGATTCTAGAACAGCTTACACAGCCTCCCTTCGAACTAGCTGCAGATTGCGAACTATGCCTTCTCTTGTGGAAGGCATTCTTTTTAGTTGCAGTTACTTCTGCAAGGAGAATTTCAGAGCTCCAGGCACTTGTGTGCAAAGAGCCTTATTTGATTTTCCACAAGGACATGGTGTCTTTAAGAACCAATCTTAAGTTTCTTCCCAAGATAGTGTTAGAACTAACCCTGAACCAGAACATAGACCTACCGGTATACTATCCAAGGTATACCAATAAAGGAGAAGCTGTCCTGCGTACATTGGACGTGCACAGGATTCTCTGGTTCTACCTAACCAGGACCAGACTGCACCGTCAGTCTGACCAGTTGATCGTATCTGTGTCAATATTCACCATTCCTCACTATTGGGTTATAGCCCTCCAGAGCTAGGACCTCGCGGGAGACTTTTTTGTGTGTGTGTGGGCAGAGCCGACGCAGGGCAGTGCAGCCCTCTAAGCCGACGTACTACGTGGCGCTTGCAGGTTGGCCGTTAACTGCTGTCTGCTCCACCCCAACCTCAGTTCATCTCCCGCTGTAGAGTAAGGACCTCATGTGGAGTGCTTCTCTTCAGGCAACTGCGTAGTAGTTTTGCGGCCTAGTTTGCTCAGTAGATCTGTGCTAGGATCGTGGATAGGTTGATCTTACTTCGAGAGGCAGCTCTTGCAGCAGGTAACACATATGTAGGACTGTCACCACCTGGCGGCAGACCTCGGCATTTCTTTTTCTCCAGCAAAACCGACATGGGACTCCCTCGACGTCACGTAGTATAAAGGGCATAGGTGGTCCCCACGTGCTCCAGTTCTTTCCTACCGTGGCACTCGCTAGTCAGCTCTCTGCTTGCCTATGGGTTCCTCAACTCCAGAACAGTTCCTTCGTTGTTTCTACGTTTTTTTCGACGACTTGTGTCCTCCATTTCGACATGGCACCATAACAAGTGCTCTTGCAGATGGCAGATCCCTGCCAAGGACAGTCACTCTGCCTGCCTCCTCTTCCAGACCATGACACCGATGCCTGTACCCACTGCCAGGCCTTCAACAGTCTGACCAGCAGCAGAAGACAAATATCTCTACAGGCCCATATCGCACAGCAGCAACTGGCCCAGATGCAGCAGGACACGTCCTCTGGGAGGGAGTCTCACTCCCCTACTCCCCAGAAAGGAAAGGAGAAGCACCGCCGTCTGAATCAAGACCACTCACCTTCCTGGCCCAGGTCTTCCAGCTCTGCTGGTCGTTCCAGCTCCTCCAGACATGAGGCCCGGCTTACATCCCTCAAGCCTCCTGCCTTTTTCCAACCTATCAGGATCCGGATGCCTGATTCTGGTTCCGTGGCGGCATCTAGGCCCACGGACGCTGGGGCATCCGCTAAGAAGCCATCCGGTTCAGGCTCCTCTGGCCACAAGAGGCACTCCAACTCCAGCTCGGTGCCTCCCTCAGGTAAGCAATCCTCCCGCTCGGCTTCGGTCTACCGCCAGGAGGCAAAGCAGCGCTCAGGCCATTCTGCTTCTCGGGCCCTTCTTTGCCACCAAAACATAAGCATGACCAGTGTTCGTCCATTGAGTCGGGCCAACGCCACTTTGAGAAGCACAAGGCTGATCGGCCTTCTAAGCCCTCTTCCGCTGACCGCCCCCCCCTCTGGCTAAGGGGGGTCCATCGGACATGGCTCCAGTACAGACACCGGTCACTCAGCCACCTCCACTGGTGCAGGATAAAGCTGCTCTGCAGCAGTCGTCTGTCCCTCCGACGTTGCCTTGTGACCATTCACTGGTCCCCCCAACGCTGGAGCTGCCCGACGTCAGAGTTTTTACCTGCGTCCCCTGTCCCACCGACGCTGGCCCCCTGCTGGCCGACCAATGTCTCCTCAGAGGCCAGACTCTCCAAAGCTGGGGATGTCCCAGATCAAGGAGCTTTTAGCTCACTGGTGGGAGACTATCAAGCAGGATGTGGTAGGTCCTGCTCCTCCTGTCCCTCAGCCTGGTGGGCAAGCTTCGCCTGTCCCTTCTAAAACTGAGGGTGATAAGTCACCAGCCAGCCCCAGGAAGCACAAGGACAAGCACAACAGGACTAGGTCTCCTTCCTCCTCTCTCTCTCATTCTCCTAAATGGCCCAGGCACAAGAGGAGATGTCGAAGTGTTTCATCTTCCTTCTCCTCTTTCTCCGCCTATGGTGAACCGGATTTCTACCCTGATTCGGACCTAGGTTCACTCCCTGGGCACACTGAGGACCAACCTAAATCTCCTCCCAATGACCCCAGTTACCTTGAGGTCATGCGGCACATTCAGGAGAACATGGCCTGGGATATGGAGGCCCTGGACCTCGAACGCTTGCACCTGGCAAAATGCCTGTGCCAGAAGGATCCCAAGCCAGTGGTTATCCTCCCTTGGTGGACACCTTCCAGAATGTTACCCTAGCTACCTGGAGGCATCCACATGCATCCTCTGCAGTGCCCAAGAAGGCCAACTTCTTGTATCGGGCCCCCAAGGACAATGCTTACTTGGCTGAGCATCCTCTGCTGATCTTGCGGTCATCTCGCCGCACCTATCGTTCACAGAGGCCGAAACACCCAAGTACCCAGCCGCCAGACAGGGAGTCTAAGCAGCTGGAGACTCTAGGTCACAGGGTGTACTCATCTGCCACCTGCAGTATCCGTAGTCTAAATTTTTTGATTCCTATGGTCTAATTCCAGAATGCCCTTTGGGACCAAGGATTGGACATTCTGCAAGATTTGTCTGACTGTCCTCAGAGGACAGAACTTGCTAAACTTTTACAGACTGGCTTGGATGTGGGTACCCATGTTCTTTGAGCTGCGTATGACTCTGTGTATGCTTCAGCAAGAGCGGCTGCTGCTGGAATTTGCCTTGGGCTCCACTCCTGGCTGTGGGTCTCAGGGTTCGACCCAGAGGTGCAGACCACCCTTCTGGATACCCCTTTCAAGGGCTCTGTGTTCTTCGGTGAAGACACAGAGAAGGTTATTGTTAGACTGCAGAACTCTGGCAAAGCATTCCATACGGTGCATTCTATGTACCACCCAAAGCGGGAGCATTTTTGTCAGCCCCGTTTTCATGGCAGAGGAGGACACCAGTCTCAGCAACCCCGTACTCAGCCTCACGCACAGCGGGGTGACTTTTGTCGATGAGGGGATCATAGAGGCACTGCCTCTGTCCCTTCTAGACATGCTGGACCTCCATCAGCCGCCCTCCCACCCCCTCCTTCCACCTGACTATGCAAACGACCCTTCCCTCCCAGACCTGACATCGGTAGAGCGGGTCGGAGGTCGTTTCTCTCACCATCTGGCATGGAGAGAAGTGACCTCTGACAGATGGTTCCTCGACCTCGTGGAGTTTGGGCACTCCATATAGTTCAAGTCTCTTCCCCAGACAACTACCCGAGAGACCACAGGCCTCCCATCAGGTGGAAGATCCAGTCTCTCCTAGACAAGGATGCCATAGAGTGCATCCCGGAGGTGAAAAGAAACTCTGGGTTTTATTTACGCATCTTCCTGGTTCCCCAGAAGTTGAGGGACCTGCAGACGGTCTTTGACCTCAGCGACCTCAAACCAATGGGTCGCTTACCACAGATTCCGTATGGTGTCGCTTCCGAATCTCCTCCCCCTTCTGATGGTCGGGGACTGGCTGGCTCTGGACATGCAGGATGCCTACCTTCACATACCTATTTGCAACAGTCATCGGAGATTCCTGAGGTTCAAGTTCGAGGGTTGGGCCTATCAGTTCAAGGTCCTTCCCTTCGGCCTTTCCTTGGCTTCTAGAGTCTTCACCAAGAGCCTCGTGATCGTTGCAGCGTCCTTGCACTGATATGGTCACTTTTTGTTCCCTCATCTCGACGATTGGCTCCATCCAGGTCTCGTCTTTGGGAAACCATCCTGGCCAAGCTCTTCCTCTGTCGGCGGCTAGGGATCACTGTAAATCCAGAAAAATCTCAGTTCTAGGGACAAGGATATGTTGTTCATCCACACTGTCTGGCAGGTTCCTTGCCACTTTAAATCTTGCCAGAAGGTCTTCAAGCTGGCTCCTCCCACCCACCACCCGGGTGGTAAAACTCTCAGCTCCGCCCAATGACGCCAGATCTTCCTTACTGCTTGGAAGCTCAGGTTCCCTCCTTAGCGCTCTGCGTTTTAGATTGGATCCTAACTCTTCGGTTTGTCCAAAACTAGTTTTGAAGTTTTCTAAACTTCGATCTTCATCATCCCTCATGGCTGCGATGGACAAATCAATTCCCGGCTTTCGGAGGTGCCCTTGTGGGCAGAAAATGTCCAGGATGGATCTGCACTCCACGTGTGTCTACTGCCTAGGCCTAGACCACGACCCGCAGGCCTGCGAGTTGTGCCGCTCTTTTTCGGCCACCGTTCTGGAAGATCACGCTGCCCGATTGAAGCTCGGGTGCCCCAAGAAGTGTTACCGGCTGGTAAAATCCAAAGAGGCTCGTTGGGCAGTGTCTGTGGTGGCTGGCTTGGCTAAGCAGCTCAAGCATATGATCGCCCTCGAGGAGGAGGAGGCAGCCCAGGCCGCATCTTCCTCCTCCTCGGCCGCGGCATTTATCCCACTCTCTCTGAGTTCCTCGTACATGGCTTTGTTCAAGGAGCTTTGTCAATCCCTTTTCACGAAGGGAGAGGGGCCTTCGGGACATTCTTCTCAGCCCAAGAAGAAGGAGTCGAAGGGTAAGTCCCACTGTCGGCGTTCGTGGAAGTGGGAGAGGTCTCCTTCCCCGGACAGCCGACCATCGACTTCGGTCGAAGTTGCGGCTCAGTCCGCTGGCTTCACGGTGTCCCTGTCAGGTCAGCCTGCCGAGACTCCCGTCGACGCAGTCGAGATTTTTCTCAATACGTCGGATGGGCTGTGGACTGGTGAAGCTGACAACCCACCTTCACCGGTTCCCCTGGTGGAGACTGAGGATCTGCCTGCGCCTTCGGGCCGCAGTCCCTGGATAAAGTGCCTGAGCCGAGGGAAGAGTGGGTGTCCCCCGCCCCTTCCCAGACCCGCCCTCGGTCTCCCCAAGGGTCTTGGTCTCGAACTTCATCTCGGTCAAGCCATTCCCACCGACATCAGCGGTCTCAGTACCGAAGTAAGCATCATCACTGTTCCTCCTCATCCTCTTCCTCGGATGAGGAGAGGCTTCGACGTAAATTACATCGACGTTACGAGGAGCTTATGTGGCAGCAGCTACTGTTGTCCAGGACTAAACCGACTCCGGTTCAGCCCCCGGCCATCAAGTGGCTGTCGCCCGAATGACCGAAGCCACTGCTCGCCCCAGTCGAGATGCCCGTTCCAGGGCCGGTTGTTCGACCAAAACCGGCTGCTCCACCGATTGTGGTGGAACCTACGCCTCCACAACCTAAGTCTGGGGCACCGACCAAGGATTCTCGGTCGGGTCACGGCCTGCCCCACTGGTTGTCAGTCACCCTCACTCCCAACCGTCCTCGGCAGGTGGAGGGTGGCTCAGGGCTGAGGCAGCTGTTCGCAGACTCTTCGGAATCTGATGATGACTCCTCCCTGTTCTCCAGGCAGGTCGACCTGGAGTCTTCCGGGGGCCAGTCATTGGATGATAGCCCATCGTCCTTCTTGGGTCTGCTTTGACTCATCTCGGAGTCCACCGGGATGCAGCTCGAGCCCGTGTCCAAACCGGCCAAGTATCCTGACGGAGATACTGGACCGAGGGGATTCCCCCACAGAGGACTTTCCGGTGGCTGAGGCCATTGTCGGCCCAGCCTTGGAGCTTTGGCAGTGGCCTGCTTCCTGTCCTGTGCCCTCGGCCAGGATGGCCAGGAAGTATGCGGTCCCTACCGGCTCTTTGCCCGGTTTCTTGGAGCACCCTCTGCCGGGGGTTAGTCCAGACAGCGTCTTCAACGTTCAGGCAGCTGGGACATGGATAAGCCCCGACAGAGTCCAAAAGCTGGACTTTGCCAGGCGCAAGGTGTACGCTGCATCCTCCCTCGGCCTCCCGACAGGCCAGCCGTGCTGATGGCACACTTCTCCCACGCCCTCATGGGCTCCCTGGATGAGGTTGTCCTCATCTCCCGGCCGACCTGTAGACTACGGTCCATCAGGTGTGGGACCAGGGTAGGGCAGTGGTGAAGCAGCAGCTTCAGACTGCTCTGGACATAGGTGATTCCTGTGCCAGGTCAGTAGCGGCCGAGGTGGCCATGCGCCGCAGGGTGTGGCTGAGGAGATCCACCTTCACGGCAGATACCCAGCACAAGTTGGCAGATGTCCCCTTCTTGGGGACTGACCTCTTTGGCCCTGGAGTGGAGGGACACCTCCAGCGGATCGAAAAGTCCGATGCCACTCTGGACTCGGTCACCTCCGCCCAGAGGGACCAAGGCCACCGTCAACAACAGCATAAGTCCTTTCATCCTTCAGCCCCTGCAGCACGACCGGCCCAACAGCACCAGCAACAGGGCTAGCAGGTCCGCGCTCGGCATCCCAAACCCAAGACCGCAGCTTCCTCCAACAGGAAGCAAGGAGGTAAAGGCCCAGGAGGTCCCTCGGCCGGTCCCTCTTCCAAGCCTGCCCAGTGACGGGTTGAGGGGTGCTGCCCCAGTCTCGTCACTCCCCCCTGGGTTCCCCCTGTGGGGGGACGGCTCTGCCACTTCCTTTCCGCCTGGTCCACTATCACCATGGACCGCTGGGTGTTTGAGGTGGTAGGAAAGGGCCTACCTCTGGAGTTCGAGCAGATCCCACCCTTTTGAGCCATCACCCCTCAGGGGGCCATGGGGTCCACAGCCTTGCTGTCGGCCCACCGAGCCGATATTGCCCTGCTCCTCGAAAAAGAGGTGATCAGGAAGGTGGCGGATCCTCCTCCAGACCCGGGGTTTGTGTCCAGGTATTTCTTGGTACCAAAATGGACGGGGGGGCTGGCACCCCATCCTTGACCTGCACGACCTGAACAGGTTCCTAAGGTCTCGGACCTTCAGGATGGTCACTCTGGCTCAGATAATTCCATCCTTGGAATGAGGCATGTGGTTCTGTTCCCTGGACCTCCAGGACACGTTCTTTCACGTCCTGATCTGTCTGTCTCATCAGATTTCTCCGCTTCAGAGCAGAGGGATCCCTTTACGAGTTCCGGGCCATGCCCTTCGGCCTCTCTCTAGCTCCCAGGGTCTTCACCAAATGCATGGCAGTGGTGACAGCATTCCTGCAGCGCCAAAGGGTCCGGGTGTACCCCTACCTGGACAACTGGCTGATTACAGCCCTCTCCAGAGCGGAGGTGGAGCGGTCCAGAGATCTGGCCCTCCAGGTTTGCTCTCAGATTGGCCTTCTCATCAACAAGGCCAAGTTGGAACTCGTGCCGAAGCAGGTGATACTCTTCATCGGGGCAGAGCTCGACTCTCTTCGAGCCAGAGCTCGGCTTCCAGCGGACAGGGCCGAGATTCTTTCCTCCTTTGCCCAATCATTTCTGGTTGGGCAATCGTGCCCTGCCCAGGACTTCCTGGGCCTCATGGTGGCCTGCACCAGCGTGGTCTGTTGGGCCCGTTGGTACATGCGTCCCCTTCAATGGGGACTAGCCAGCCAGTGGTCACAATGCTGCGATCCGTTGGACCAGCCCGTGACAGTGACCCAGGACATGTGGAACGCTATCCAGTGGTGGACCATTCCGGCACATCTGCTGGAGGACATCCCGTTCGTCTGCCCCGAGCCGACTGTCTCTCTATCGACCGATGCATCTTTGATGGGTTGGGGTGCTTATCTGGGGGAGCACAGAGCGCACGGCCTCTGGTCCCCTCGGGAGTCCCGATGCCATATCAACTGCTGGAGCTCCAAGCGGTCCGAATAGTGCTCACCGCCTTCGCTCCATTTCTACGGGGTCAAGTGGTTCAGGTCCAGACGGACAATACTACGACCATGTACTACCTGAACCGCCAGGGCGGGACGCACTCCATGCTGTTATGCAAGGAAGCTCTCCGCATTTGGTCCCTCGTGTGCAGCCTGGAGGTGGATCTCCTAGCCATTCACATGGCAGGAGCCTCCAACACTCTGGCCGATGCCCTAAGCTGGATAGGCGCTGCGTCTCACGAGTGGTCTCTCCTGCTGGAGGTAGTACAAGTTCTCTTCTCCCACTGGGGCACGCCTCAGGTGGACCTGTTTGCCTCCAGGGAGAATGCGAAGCTGAGACTGTTCCATGCCCGCCCCCCTCAGCAGGGCTCGCTGCAGGGGGATGCCTTCTCGAGGCTGTGGACCCCAGGCCTCTTCTACGCTTTCCCCCATTTCCCTTGATCCACAAGGTGCTTCTCAAGGTGAGGAGGGACAAGGTGCAGGTGATTCTGGTAGCCCCAGATTGGCCCCGCCAGTTCTGGTATCCAGATCTCCTCAGTCTCAGTCTCAGTCTCAGCTCCAGGCTCCCGAGGCGGCTTCCAGCCCACCCGGACCTGATCTCAGTCAACCAGGGGAAGGTATTCCATCCAGACCTTCAATCCCCGCACCTGACGGCCTGGTTCCTGAGCGGCTAGAGTTCCAGGCCTTGGGTCTTTCCGACGAGGTCCTCAACGTTGTTGAGGCATCCCGTAAGGAGTCGACCAGGAAATGCTACGCCTTCAAATGGAAGAGATTCTCCCTTTGGTGTCAGGGGAAGGGCTTGGACCCTTCTGCCTGTCCCTTGGCAAGCATTCTGGATTATCTGTGGTCCCTTTCTCAGCAAGAGCTTCGGTCGACGACCCTTAAGGTGCACCTGGCAGCTATCTCTGCTTACCGGGCGCGGGCTGGGAAGCAGTCGGTGGCGCAGGAGAAGGTGGTCGGCGCTTTTCAAAGGTCTTGATCACATTTCCCCTCCGGTGTGAGAACCTCCACCTCCGTGAGATCTACTGCTGGTATTGGCCAAGCTCATGGGAAAGCCATTCGAACCGATGCACAGGTGCGATATCTCCCACCTGTCGTGGAAGACCGCATTCTTGGTGGCTATCCGTCAGCCAGAAGGATGGGAGAGCTCCAGGCGCTTTCCATCGAGTCTCTTATCTGGTCTTCCACAGGGACAAAGTTGTCCTGCGCCCCCACCAGTTCTTCCGAGGTGGTGTCGGAGTTTCACCTTAACCAGGTGTTGACTCTGCGGTGTTCTACCCCAATCACACTCGGAGGTCGAATATAGGCTCCATACTTTGGACCCTAGAAGAGCGCTCGCTTATTATAAGGAGCGGACGGCTGAAGTTCGGGGAGAGGTTCGCCAGCTGTTTGTCACCTACGCTGAAGCCGCACCTGGCAGACCTGCAGCCAAGCGGATGATAAGCAGGTGGGTCACCTCCTGCATAGATCTCTGCTATAGGCTGGCGGGCATGGAGCCTCCCAGAGGGATAAGAGCTCATTCTACCCGCCATATCGCTGCATCAGTAGCTGCTTCCAGGGATGTCCCTATCCAGGATATCTGCAGGGCTGCTACCTGGAAGTCGGCACATACCTTTATTTCCTACTACCACGTCGACCTTGAGTCACATTGGGATGCTGGTTTTGGGGCCTCGGTTCTCCAGTCTCTATTCCCTAAGTAGGGGATGTGCGCCTTGCCTCCCTCCTCCCGGAGAACTGCTAGGAGTCTGCCTGACAGTGTGGATGAACAACATATCCATGTCCCTAGAAACACAGGTTACTCACCTGTAACAGGAGTTCTAGGAATGGTATATGTTCATCCACACGACCCACCCGACCTCCCCGGCTTCAACGCACAACCTGACTTCCAGCGGGCTAGATCTGGCATCATGGGGCGGAGCTGAGAGTTTTACCACCCGGGTGGGTGGGAGGAGCCAGCTTGAAGACCTTCCAGCAAGATTTAAAGCGGCAAGGAACCTGTCAGACAGTGTGGATGAACAACATATACCATTCCTAGAACTCCTGTTACAGGTGAGTAACCTGTTTCTTTTTCCCGCCCAGCATCTTCAATTTATAGTCACTCTTTTAGACACCACTTTGGGGAAAGCCTTTCTCCCTTCAGACACGGCAGAGTGCATCCAGGCTCTGGTGTCCCAAAGCTTTTCAGCCTCCATGTTTCCAGCCAGGTCCTTCGTGAGGCTCCTGGGACACATGGCAGCTGCCATAGTCTCGGTCCCGTTCGTCAGACTGCACATGCGCACCATTCAGTGTGCTTGAGTCCAATGGGACCAGACCAGGGACGACTTGGACTTGCCGGTCAGGATCTCGGAGCCTGTTCGTCGCGAACTCCGCTGGTGGGCGTCTCCCCAGCATCTCTGCCAAGGACTCCCCTTCCAGCTGGAAAGTCTTGTCCAGACGCTCACCACAGACGTGTCCGGGACGGGTTGGGAGGGCTCACCTGGGGATCCACTAGAGGAGAACTTGCATATCAACGTGCTCGAGCTCGGATCAGTCCTGTACTCCCTACAGGCTCTGGCTGCTTTTCTAGTGCCTGGTCATCTCCTTGTTCAGACGGACAACACTTTGGTGGTGTTTTACATCAAAAAGCTGGGAGGTGCGCACTCTTATCCCCTTTGTCAGGATGCTATGAGGGTGTGGGACTGGGTGGTGGAGCACCATCTCCATCTTTCTACAGTCCTCGTTCTAGGGACGTGGATATGTTTTTCAATCCACACTTTGTGACAGGTTCCTTGATGCTTTAAATCTTGCTGGAACATCTTCAAGCTGGCTCCTCCCACCCAACCGGGTGGTAAAACCCTCGGCTCCACCCCATGATGCCAGATCTTCCTTACCGCTTGGAAGCTCAGGTTTCCTCCTTAGCGCTCTGCGTTTTAGGCCTAGATCCTAATACTTCGGAATTTCCAAGAATAATTTTAAAATAATTTTAAAGTTTACTAGACTTCAGTCCTCATCTTCCCTCGCGGCTGTGATGGATAAATCCACTCCCGGCTTCTGTCGGTGCCCTTGCGGGCAGAAAATTTCCCGTACCAGTCCACACTCCACATGCGTTTACTGCCTGGGTCTTGCTCACGATCCGCAGGCCTGCAATCTTTGCAAGTCTTTCACGGCATCTGTTTTGGAGGACCACGCTGCCAGTCGAAGGACGCCTGTTGGGCAGTGTCTGCGGCTATAGGCTCCATGCAGTAGTTGGAGCAGTTGATCGCTCTCGAGGAGGAGGCGTCTCAGGCTGCTTCATCTTCCTCTTTGGCCTCGGCGTTTATCCTGCTCTCCTTGGGCTCCTCCTACACTGCTTCTTTTAAGTAACTTTGCCAGTCCCTCTCCACCAAAGGAGAAGGGCCATCAGAACATACCAGTAGTTTGAAGAAAAACGAACCGAAAGGTAAGTCCCACCGTCTACGTTCGTGGGAGTGGGAGGGATCCCCTTCACCGGACCGTCAGCTCTCGACTTCGGTTGAGGTTGCAGCTAAGGGTGTCAGGTCAGCCGGCCGAGACCGTCGACGCGGTTGAGATTTTTCTCGACCCATTGGATGGGTTGTCGACTGGAGAAGCCCACAACCCTTCTTCTCCAGTTCCCCCAGTAGTAACCGAGGACTTGCCCATGCCTCCTGTGCTGAAGTCCCCGGTCAAGGACCCTGAACCGAGGGATGAGCGGGTTTCCTCCGCCCCCTCTCTAACCCACCCTCGGCGACCCCGAAGGTCTCGGTCCTCTTCCATGTTGGGTAGATCCCGTCGACATCGGCCATCTCAGCACCATGGAAAGTGGCGTTGCTGCTCGTCCTCTTCGGAGGATAGGCTCTGACGTAAGTTACACCAGCGCTACGAGGACATGATGTGGCAACAACTTTTGTTGGCCGGTAACAAGCCTACTCCATCGCCTTCTCTGACCATTAAGTGGCTGTCACCCGAGCGACCAAAGCAACCCCTTGCAGTAGTCAAGGAGCCGACCCTGGCACAGATTGTTCGGCCAAAACCGGCTGCTCCGCCCATTGTGGTGGAACCACTGCCTCCTCAGCTGAAGACTGGGGCCCTGACCAAGGATTCTCAGTTGGGTCAGGGCTTGCCCCACAGCTTGTCTGTCACCCTGATTTCCAATCGGCCTCGGCAGGTGAAGGGTGGCTCAGGTGCTCAGCAGCTGTTCGCAGACTCCTCGAAGTCTGTCAACTCCTCCCTGTACAACAGGCCCTTCACCTGGAATCTGCAGGAGGTCAGTTGGTGGACGAGAGCCCATCCTCGTTCTTGGGAATACTTTGGCTCATCTGAGAGTCCACTGGGATGCAGCTCACACCCATTCAGAAACGGGCCAGGTATCCCCTCACAGAGATATTGGACCGAGGAGATTTGCCTACGGAGGCCTTCCCTGTGGCTGAAGCCATTGTTGGCCCAGCTCTGGAGGAGTTGTGGCAGTGACCTGCATCTTGTCCCGCGCCTTCAGCCAGGATGGCTGACAAGTATGTGGTCCCCACCGGTTCACTCTCTGATTTCTCGGAACACCCCTCTGCAGAGGGGCAGGTGTCAGACAGTGTTTCCCAGTGTTCCGGAAATGCTAGGGACGTGGACAAACTGCCCGATAAAGAATCCAAAAAGCTGGATTACTCTGGGTGGAAGGTTTACACTGCTTCCTCCCTAGGCCCTCGACAGGCTAGCTCGGCTGCACTGATGGCACATTTTTCACACGCCCTTATGGGTTCCCTGGATGTGGTGATTTCTCATCTACCGGCTGACCTTCAGACGATGGTCAAGGAGGTGCGGGATCAGGGAAGGGCATTGGATAAACAGCAGCTCCAAACTTCTTTGGACATCAGTGACTCTTGTGCCTGGTCAGTAGCGGCCACAGAGCTTGGCTGCAGATCTCCACCTTCACGGCAGACACCCAGCACAAGCTGGCAGACATTCCCTTCCTGGGCACCGACTTGTTCGGGCCAGGGGTGGAAGGCCATCTCCAGAGGATTGAGAAGTCCAATGCCACCTTGGACTCGGTCACGTCTGCCCAGAAGGACAAAGGCCGCCAGCAGCAGCATAAGCCCTTTCACCTTTCCGGCCCAGCAGCAGCAGCAACAGGGCCAGCAGGCTCACATTTGGCACCCCAAGGCCAAGTCTGCCACTTCCTCCAGTAGGAAGCCCGGAGGGAAGGGTCCACACCGTCTGGCAGGTTCCTTGCCGCTTTAAATCTTGCCAGAAGGTCTTCAAGCTGGCTCCTCCCTCCCACCCACCCGGTGGTAAAACTCTCGGCTCCACCCCATGATGCCAGATCTTCCTTACCGCTTGGAAGCTCAGGTTCCCTCCTTAGCGCTCTGCATCTAGACTGTATCCAAACTCTTCGGTTCACCCGAAAATAATTTTAAAGTTTTCTAGACTTCGGTCTACTTCTTCCTTCGCGGCTGCGATGGACAAATTGACTCCCACTTTTCGGCGGTGCAGAGCTGGATACTGTCAAAGCAAGAGCTTTTCTTCCCCTGGGAAGGGCAAGAGTTCTTATAGAACTGGCTTTGTCCTTCAGCCTTCAGGAGTCCTGACCAGCTAGGCACTTCCTTCAGCTTTTGGGCCACATGGCAGCTTCTACAGCAGTGGTCCAAGGGGCAAGATTTCAGATGAGGGACATTCAGTTCCATCTGAGGGCCTTTTGGTCCCAAAGGAAGGACCCTCTTACCAAACTGGTTCCAGTGACTCGGACACTGATCCAAGCTCTTCAGTGGTGGCAGGATCAGGACAATGTAAGGCAAGGGGTCCCTTTTGTCACTTAGTCTCATTCGGTGGTCCTTACCACGGATGCTTCTCTTTTGGGGAGCTTATCTGGGGGCTCACACAGCCCAAGGACTGTGGTCCCCTCAGGAGTCCCTCCTTCATATCAATCTCCTGGAACTCAGGGCAGTTTTTCTGGCCCTGCAAGCCTTCTCTCAGTTGATGCAGAACAAGGTGGTTCAGGTCAGAACAGACACCACCACCACCACCATGTGGTACATCAACAAGCAGGGAGGCACTCTGTCTATGGCCTTGTGCATGGAAGCCATGAAATTGTGGTCCCTGGCTTATTCCCTGCAGACGTCTCTGATAGCAGTCCACCTTCCAGGGAAGGACAATGTGCTGGCAGATGCACTGAGCAGGATCTCCCAGAGCCATCACAAATGGTCCCTGGACCCTCTGGTTTTGAAAGTGATTTTTTCAAGGTGAGGCACTACAGAGATGGATCTCTTTGCAGCCCCGGACAATCACCAACTTCCTCTGTTTTGTTGCAGACCCCCAGTCTTGGGTTCAGTCCCTCTGGATGCTCTATTTTTGAACTGGGAAGTGAAATTTCTGTACGCCTTTCCTCTACTGTTCAAAGTCCTAGTCAAGATAAGGTCACAACCTTGCAAAGTGATTCTGATTGCTCCAGACTGGGCCAGACAGCCTTGGTACCCACTGTTGCTGTCCCTAGCAGTCCATCTTCCCCTGTCTCTTCCCAGGAATTACAACCTGTTAACCACCTCTCGGGAGGATTTGGTACCTCAATCTTCGGTCTCAATCTCAAGGCATGGCTCTTGAAGAATTAGAGTATGCAGATTTGCATCTGTCTCAGGGGGTTCTGGATATTCTCAAAGCTTCTCAAAAGCCTTCCACCAGAAAGACTTATAACTCCAAATGGAAAAGATTCAGCATTTGGTGCTCCAAGAAGCATATTCCTTAGACACTGCTGAATTGTCTACAGTTCTTGATTATATGGTCCATCTTAATGGCCTAGGCCTCAGACCAGCTACTCTCAAGGTACACTTATCAGCTGTGTCTGCTTTTTTGTCAGTGGGAACGTCTTCCTCACTATCATCTCATCCTGTGTTCTGTAAATTTTTCAAAGGATTGCTTCATACCAATCCTGCCTTTAGGGATCCTGCCCCTGCCTGGGACTTAAATATTTGCATTGCTCAACTTACGCAACCTCCTTCTGAGCCTATGTCCTCAGCAGAGCTTAAGTACTTGACTTGGAAAACTGTGTGTTTGGTAGCTATTACCTCTGCCAGACATATCAGTGAACTGCAAGCCCTGTCAGTGGAACCTGATTTTCTCTTTCCATAGAGAGGAAGTGATCCTTAGAACTAATAGAAGGTTCTTGCCTAAAGTGGTTTCAGACTTCCACTTGAATCAGTCCATGTCTCTCCCTGTCTTCTTCACTGATCATTCTTCCTCAGGAGAGAAGAGGCTACACAGTTTTGATGTTAAAAGAGCCCTTAGCTACTACATAGAGCGTACCAAGGGTCACAGGTTTGATTCCCTCCAGTTATTCCTCATTTATGGGGAAGTGGGAAAGGGCAAACCTGCCACTAAGAGAACTATTGCCAGGTGGATTGTGTCTTGTATACAATTCTGCTATGAGAAACTAGGAAAGATTCCACCCTCAGGCCTGAGGGCTCACTCTACAAGAGGTGCAGCTGCTTCTCTGGCTGCTGCCAGGGATATTCCTCTCTTAGAAATTTGTCAAGCAGCCACCTGGAAAACGGTCCATACCTTTACCAAGCATAACTCTCTGGATATCCAGGCTAGGAATGATGCTCGGTTTGGCACAGCAGTACTTCAGAACCTATTCCTAGTGTAGGTTCTGTCCCTCCTTCATGGAGGTACTGCTTGGTAGTCTGCAATAGTCATAATACAGCAAGACTTCATGTTGTTTGAAGAAAAAATTACTCACCTTAGTAATTCTGTTTCTTCTAATGGGAGTCTTGCTGTATTCTGACCTCCCTCCCTCCCTGCCTCCCCTCTCAGAACCTGTTTTTGGGAAGTGTGTGGGCCGGGGCAGTGTTGCACCCCAGAGGGGCCTATTACGCACCATCTTCTTTTTGCTTGGGTGTTTTTTGTTGTTATTGTTATACTTTATTGGGATGGGTTTTTGGTTTTGGGTTTCCTGACTTGAGTCCTTCTGGGAATCCAAAACTCCTTGTTACCAGTTGGCTAGTAAGAAATTTTACAATTTCCACATGGGATAGTTGGTGAGTTTTTGCTCGTAAGAATCTGACGGTTGAGTTTCAAAGGGAAACAGACAGAGACCTCAGCCGAGCTTGAGCTCAGCATTCTATGCACTGCATAGAAAGTTAACCTTTTGCTGGAGCTAACTGCAATAGTCAGAATACAGCAAGACTCATTAGAAGAAACATAATTACTAAGGTGAGTAATTTTCCTCCTCCCCGGGTCCCCCCTTGGGGGGACGGCTCCGCCACTTCCTTTCTGCCTGGTCCACTATCACCTCGGACCACTGGGTGCTAGAAGTGGTTGGCAGGGGTCTGCCTTTGGAGTTTGAGCAGTCCCCTCCCTATCGAGCCGTCGCCCCACGGGGGGCTATGGGCTCTGCAACCTCTCTGTCGGCTCGTTGACCCGACATTGCCCTGCTCCTCCAGAAGGAGGTGATCAGCCAGGTGGCAGATCCTTCTCCAGATGCGGGGTTTGTGTCCAGGTACTCCCTGGTCCCAAAGCGGACGGGGGGGCTGGCGCCCTATTCTCGACCTACACGACCTGAACAAGTCCCTAAGGCTGTGTACCTTCAGGATGGGTCACTCTGGCTCAGATCATTCCATCCTTGGAACTAGGCATGTGGTTCTGCTCTCTGGACCTCCAGGATGCATTCTTTCACATCCCAATCCATCCATCTCATCAGCGATTCCTTGTGCTTCAGAGCTGAGGGATCTCTTTACGAGTTCTGGGCCATGCCCTTCGGCCTTTCTCCAGTTCCCAGGGTCTTCACCAAATGCAAGGCAGTGGTGACCGCATTCCTGCAGCACCAAGGGGCCCAGGTGTACCCTTACCTGCACAACTGGCTGATTGCAGCCTCCTCCAGGTTGGAGGTGGAGCGATCCAGGAATCTGGCCCTCCAGGTCTGCTCTCAGATTGGCCTCCTGATAAACAAGGACAAATTGGAACTCATGCCATCGCAGGTGATTCAGTTAATTGGGGCAGAGCTCAACTCTCTTCGAGCCAGAGCCCGGCTCCTGGCAGACATGGCAGAGGTCCTTTCCTCCTTTGCCCAGTCATTTCTGGTTGGGCAATTGCACCCTACCCAGGACTTCCTGCACCTTCTGAGCCTCATGGCAACCTGCACCAGCATGGTCCATTGGGCCTACTGGCATATGTGCCCCCTGCAGTGGGGCTGGTCAGCCAGTGGTCACAGCACTCCGTTCCTCTGGACCAGCCGGTGACAGTGACTCAAGAGATGTGGGATGGCCTGCAGTGGTGGCTTGTCCCAGCTCATCTGCCAGAGGGTATCCCATTTGTCCACCCCGAGCCAATGGTCACTCTAATGACCGATGCCTCTCTGATGGGTTGGGGTGCCCATCTGGGGGGTCTCCAGGCCCACGGCCTCTGCTCCCCCTCAGGAGTCTCTATGCCACATCAACTTGCTGTAGCTTCGAGCAGTTCAACTAGCCCTCACCGCCTTCACTCCATTTATATGGGGTCAGGTGGTTCAGGTCTAGACGGACAACACCACAACCATGTACTATCTCAAAGGTCAGGCGGGACACACTCCTTGCCTCTGTGCAAGGAAGCTTTCCACATCTAGTCTCTCATGATCAGCCTGGAGGCGGATCTCCTAGCCATCCATGTGGCAGGAGCCTCCAACAGTCTGGCCAATGCCCTCAGCCGGATAGGCACTGCATCTCATGAGTGGTCTCTCCTGCCGGAGGTAGTGCAAGACCTGTTCTCCCATTGGGGCACCCCTCAGGTGGACCTGTTCACCTCCAGGGAGAATGCGAAGCTGAGGCTGTTTCTCGCCCGCCCCCCTCAGGAGGGCTCGCTGCAGAGGGATGCCTTCTCGAGGATGTTGGCTCGGGTCTCCCCTGTGCCTTCCCTCCATATCCCTTGATCCACAAGCTGCTTCTCAAGGCAAAGAGGGACAAGGCACAGGTGATTCTGGTAGCCCCAGACTAGCCTCATCAGTTCTGGTACCCAGATCTCCTGAGTCTCGGCTCCAGGCTCCCGAGGCAGCTTCCAGCCCGCCCGGACCTGATCTCAGTCGGCAAGGGGAAGGTTCTCCACCCGGACCTTCAATCCCTGCACTTGACTGCCTAGTTCCTGAGTGGTTAGAGTTCCAGGCCTTGGGTCTTTCCAACAAGGTCCTCTGCGTTGTTGAGGTGTCCCGTAAGGAGTTGACCAAAAAATGCTATGCCTTCAAATGGAAGAGGTTCTCTGTTTAGTGTGAGAACAAGGGGTTGGACCCCTCTTCCTGTCCATTGGCTAGTATTTTGGACTACCTGTGGTCCCTTTCTCAGCTAGGGCTTCGGTAGACAACCCTTAAGGTGCACCTGGCAGCCATCTCTGCTTACCAGGCGAGTGCCGGTAATCAGTCGGTGCAGGAGAAGGTGGTCGGGCACTTTTTCAAAGGCCTAGACCACATTTTCCCTTCGGTGTAAGAATCTCCACCTCTGTGGGATCTACTGCTGGTATTGGCTAAATTCAGGGGCAAGCCATTTGAACTGATGCGCAGGTGTGACATCTCTCACTTGTCGTGGAAGACTGCCTTCTTGGTGGCTATTAGGTCAGCCAGAAGGATGGGAGGGCTTCAGACGCTTTCCATCAAGCTTCCCTACCTAGTCTTCCACAGGGACAAGGTTGTCCGCCCCCACCTGAAGTTCCATCTGAAGGTGGTGTCGGAGTTTCACCTTAACCAGGTGTTGACTCTGCTAGTGTTCTACCCCAATCACACCTCGGAGGCCGAATATAGGCTCCATTCTTTGGATCCTAGAAGGGCGCTTGCTTATTATAAGGAGCGGATGGCTAAAGTTCGGGGAGAGGTTCACCAGCTGTCACCTACGCTGAAGCCACACCTGGCAGACCTGCAGCCAAGCAGACAATAAGCAGGTGGGTCACCTCCTGCATAGATCTCTGCTATAGGTTGGTGGGCATGGAGCCTCCCAAAGGGATGAGAGCTCATTCAACCCGCCATACCGCTGCTTCGGTGGCTGCTTTTGGGACACCCCTATCCAGGAAATCTGCAGGACTGTTACCTGGAAGTCAGCACACACCTTTATTTCCCATTACCACTTTGACCTAGAGTCATGCCGGGATGCTGGTTTTGGGGCCTCGGTTCTCCAGTCCTTATTTCCCAAGTAGGGGGTGTGCACCTTGCCTTCCTCCTCCCAGAGAACTGCTAGGAGTCTACCACAAAGTGTGGATTGAAGAACATATCCAGGCCGTAAGAAATACAGGTTCTAGAAGTATGGATATGTTTTTCATCCACACTCTTTGGAATGTCCCTTTCCCTTTAAATCTGGCTGGAAAGTCTTCAAGCTGGCTCCTTCCACCCACCCAGGTGGTAAATACCTCGGCTCTGCCCCATAATGCCAGATCTTCCTTTCCGCTGGAAGAATCAGGTTCCCTCGTGCTAACTTTAGCCATTGTATGCCCTGGATTCGCATCGTCTGTTTTTACCAAGTTTCTCTCTCAAACTCGTCAGTTCTTGATTCCGATAATAGTGCATCAGATTTGGAGGACAAGTCATCCCCTGAATTTTGCCGGTGTACGCGTGGCTAGAAAATGTCGCACATTGATCCCCACCTTACCTGCTTGTACTGCTTAGGTGTCGGTCATGTATCTTTTGCTTGGCTTTCCATCCCAACGTCCTTGACGACCGCATGGTGCGCCTTTAGCTGGGGAGACTGAAGAAAATGAACCCGCCAGTGAAATTAAAAGAAGCGAGGTGGGCAGTTTCCGTGGCCGTGGGATCTGCCGAGCAGCTAGGGCAGATAAAGGTCTTTGAGAAAGAAGCTGCCCAAGCTTCAGCCAGCCGAAGTTTCTTTGTGCCGCTCAACCTTGGTTCCTCCTTCACAGGTTCCTTCAGGGAGATGTGCCAGTCTCTCCCCATCAGGGGTGAGGCGCCCTTGGGCTCACACTCCTCCCGACCTCAGAAGAGGGACAAGGATCCAATGTCTTCAAAAAGGAGATGTTCCTGGGACCGAGAGAGGTCAGAGTCCCAGGTCCCTACGACCTTGACTTTGGTAGAGATTGCTTCCTCGGTCACCGGCTTCACGGATCTTCCATCTGGCCAGGCAGAGACTGAGGAATCGGCTGATCCAGCAGAGATTGTTCTCGAGCCAATCGAGCCGATTTCGCCAACTCCGGTTGATGATTCTTTAGAAGAGACTCTGGTCCTTTCTTTCCCTGATGACGAGACACTTACTTCTGCTGTCCCCATCAAGGGAATTGATCCAGAGTCTCGATTTTCCCCGAGCCCAGTTTCTCCCGATCCTGGCTGACCCATCGGTCTCGATCGAGGACTCTGTCTCCTTCTTCAATGGGAAAACCGAAGAAAGGCCACAGACATTCAAAAAAGAGGCGCCGCCACAGGTCCTCACCCTCCTTGGACAAGGAGAGGCTTCGACGGAAACTCCGACGCTATGAGGAGCTTATGTGGCAACAGCTGATTTTGGCTGGGCAGAAATCGGCTATGCTGTCCATCCTGGCCATTACTTGGCCTGCGCCTCAAGGGCTGACACCGACCCCTTCAGATCCAAAATCTTCGGTTCCTCCACCTGTGGGGCCAGCCGTTAGTCCTAAGCCCATACCAGTCTCATCACCGATTAGGGTGGAACCACACCTAAGCAGCCTCTCTCGGGCGCTTCCTCGAAAGGGGACCATCCAGATACCGGGCTTCCCCGACATCTGTCCATCACAGTTACCTCTGACCATCCTCGGCATATCGAGGGGGACATAGGCAGGAGACCGCTGTATCCCGACTCTTCAGATTCGGATGCCACTGGTTTGCACTCCCATCCGTGTGATGAGGAGTCCCTCTCGGCAGGCCTGGAGAAAGGTCCTTCCTCCTTTCAGGGCATGCTCCACCTAATTTACGATTCCACCAGAATGCCCCTGGAGTCTATCCAGAAAAAGGCGGAGTACCCCCTTATGGATATCCTTAAGAGGGGAGGGATACCTCGATGGAGGCCTTCCCAGTGGCTGAAGCCATTACTGGTTCAGCCCTTGAGCTTTGGCAGCATCCATCCTCCTGCCCAGCACCGTCTGCCCGTATGGCCCATAAGTATGCTGTGCCTATGAGATCCCTACCAGGATTCACGGAACATCCCTCAGCTGAGAGCCTGGTGACTGCTTCTGTCTTTAGGCGGTGATAGAAGGCGGTGATAGAACCAGTTCCCAACTACCTTTGGGGGATGGATTACTATTCCCATTTTTCTAGTTCTAAAGAAAACTGGAGATGTGAGGCCTAATTTAGACCTCAGTTCCCTGAACATGTTCGTGGAGTACAAATGCTTCAGAATCCTATCCCTGCAGGACCTTCTGCCTCTTCTTTGGCAGGGACTGTGGCTGTGTGCTTTGGATATGCAGGATGCTTACCTGCATATCCCCATACGCCCTTCCCACTGCAAATTCCTTTGATTTTGTTTTCAGGGGGTCCACCATCAATTCAAGGCCCTCCCATTTGGTCTTTCCTCGGCTCCCCTAGTGTTTACCAAATGCCTGTCTGTGGTAGAGGCACACCTGTGTACCCAGGGAGCGCAGGTATTCCTGTACCTGGGCAATTGATTCTTAGCGGCCCCATCCAGGGAGGAACTTCTGCACTCCCTTTCCCTCACCCTGCAGGTTTTCACCAGCCTGGGTATCACCATCAACCAGGCAAAGTACCATTTGGTCCCTTGCCAAGGACTCCAATTTATAGGGGCGATCCTGGACATGGCCATCAGCAAGGCCTTTTTGCCTCCAGATAGGGTAGACACCCTTCAGACTCAGGCATGTCTTCTGTCCAGTCACAGAAGGGTCGAAGCCAGGTCAGTCCTTCACCTCCTCCGGCTAATGGCGGCTGCCATTCAGACAGTCCCACACACTCGGCTCCTTATGAGGATTTCTCAAAGGACGCTTTGGTCTCAATGGGACCAAACACTGGATGACCTAGACCAGGAGGTTCTAGTTTCCAATCCCATGATCAGGGACTTGCAATGGTGGATGTACAAGAGAATCTTTACCTGGGAGTTCACTTCAATATCGAAACCCCTTCCCAGACATTGACAACAGATGCCTCAGTAGAGGGCTGGAGAGCCCACCTCGGGTCTCACAAGACTCAAGGTAGATGGTCCAGGTTCGAACAGCTTCTGCACATAAATGTGCTCGAACTCAGAGCAGTCCTGTATGCCCTCCAGGCCCTGCACTCCTCCATACTTCATGGTCATCTAACCATACAGACAGACATGTGTGTGATCTGGTATATCAACAAGCAGGGAGGAACAAGTTCCTACCCTTTGTGCAGGGAAGCAATGAGAATATGGAACTGGGCTACCCAACACAACCTTCACCTGATGGCTGTTCATGTTCTGGGATTAGAAAACATACTGGCAGACCACCTCAGTCAGTTCTCAGCCAGGGCCTATGAATGGGAACTGGATCAAGGGGTAGTAGATGACATCTTCCTGCTTTGGAGAACCCCTCGGGTAGACCTGTTCGCGTCTCCCCAAAATGCAAAACTTCCCGCCTTCTGCTTGCTAGCTCCAGGGCAAAACATTTTATGGCGGGATGCTCTCTCTCAATTGGAGGAACAGATTTGTGTATGCTTTCCCTCCAATTCCCTTAATTCTGAGGGTCCTGCACAAGCTCAGAACAGAGGGAACATGACTGATCCTCACTGCTCCATTCTGGCCAAGGCAAGTTTGGTTCTCTCTTCTGCAACAATTTTCAGAGTAACTTCCGCTTCCTTTTCCTCTGTTGCAACACTTGAGCCAGGATCAGGGGATCCTTGTCCATCAAGCTCTCAAATACCTTCATTTGCATGCATGGTTCCTGCAGACGTAGCTAAAGCCCGGTTTGGGGTTTCTCTGCTCGTTGCAGATATTTTGGTGGGGGCCAGAAAGCCTTCCACCAGGTCCACATTCGGCAGGAAGTGGAAACAATTCTCTATTTGGGCCACGTCAAAGGACTTTGAACCTTTCTCTTGCCCAGTTGACAGGGTCCTGGACTATATGAGTCATCTCTTCGATCTGGGTCTCAGCCATTCCTCTTTAAAGGTACACATGGCAGCAATTTCAGTCTACCATGTCCCCTTTGGAGACAGGACTTTCGCTCAGTTGGAAGACTCTAAAACATTCCTCAGAGGGAAGTAGATAGGGAAATGGGCAGACTAAGTGGGCCAAGTGGTCCTTATCTGCTGTCAAAGTCTATGTTTCTGTGGTATGCAAGACCTGCGTCACTATCTTGGTGATATCCCATTCTTGGGAGAAGAGGGGTAAGAATTGGGGTTTGTGAAACAATGGGAATGATAGAGAGGATGGGACAGGAAGAGTGAGGAGGTCTTGCCCCTGGAAAGTATAAACCAAGGTCCCGGTCTCTGTCCACTTGCCCCCTATAAGATGGCACCTGTGAGGGCAGAGGGGCATTCTGTAGGGCAAAAGTCATTGGTTTGCCTAATGGAACATGGGATCTCATTGACGAGCCCATGGAATGATTGTCATGAAAAATGCCATATGCCATCGATGGAAGAGGAGCCCCTGTCGATGGAGCAGCCATGTATTTGGCTGAATTCAGGATGCTGGACAGCATCGTCGATGAGAGGGTATGTGCCCCCATTCGATGGAGCAGGCAGAGCCTGCACAGCATTCAAAGCACTAGAAAGCACCATTGACGAGAGGGTTTGAGTCCCCGTCGACAAAGAAGCTGTAGGAAAACACTCCATCAATGTACAGGCCACCGAAACAGTGGCCGTCGATGGGTGATGCGGGCAGGAGTGGGGCTCATCCCTCTCTTTACCATGCTGTGAACGAGAACCAGAGCTGGAGTAGCCCTTGGTATGAGCCCCCTGGTTCTCTAACAGAGACATTCTCTGCCCTGTAAGCAAATGTTGAATCTTGAGCAACTGTCATCGACGCGTTGCTCTGTTAAACTCCTGAAAGGAGTTGCAGGATTTGGTGTCGTGTGTGTCCCAGACACCTTACACAAGCTGTGTGGTTGTCAAAGTGGTTTATCTTCCTACCATAATGGCAGGAACAACATAGATCTTGTTTGGTTGAAGAGTCTTTAGGCATTTGTTTTGTAATCTAATTTCTCGCCGATGATTGCTACACAGAAGTTGAACTAGCTACTGAGTGAGCTGAAAACGGTGGGAAAATGAAATGAGGATATCAGGGACCACCCACATTTATATAGGAAACATGACATGATATCATGTGTGGACGGTCCCTGGTGAAAACTGCTAGAAGAGCTGCTGTGCGACCATGCCCTCTGCTGGAAAATCCCAAAAGTAATGATTTACTGCAAGAGGCCATTCTGTGGAAGAGCTACTGTTACAGGTGAGTAACCTGTTTTTTTTGTTGTGATACTGCTGCCTCTGCATGCCACCAAAACCAGTGATGTTTTTACAGTAAGTGCAGAGAAAAGATTTATGAGGACAGTACACACGAAGTGTGTGTCTGCTTTTTAGGTCTCTCTCATGATGTCATGACTTGTGAGATTTGCCAGGGCTTCAATCAAGTGACGCAGAAAAAACTAGCAGCCATGGAACAAGCCCAGGGTCAGAAAGCTGCATTGCCAGCTTCACTGACAATTTGCTGTCGTCAAACTCCAAAGACCACTAAAAAGACAGGTCATCATTGGGACATAAGGATAAGGACAGATCTTCTTCGAGGATATCTCTTTTGTCAGGCCTCACCTATAGAACTATAAGCTGCCACGCACTAGGACCACACAGAAACTTTTTGCAAGCAGTCCACCAGGGTCCGCCCACAATGACATCAGCTCTCCCATATAAATTTGTGTGGCCCCTTCTCTCCTCATTTCTTTTCCCACTGACAGTCATTCTCGTCAGACTGTGCACAGAAAAAACGTTATTATAGTCACAAATATCTTCTATTTCTTACTGTAGTTATGCTATCACTTTCTCAAGTGATCTTCTATGGTGTGTATGCCTAGTAAAGAGCTATCAAAGCTATTCCTCTATTGTAAATGTAAGAAAATATATTCCAGAGACTCACATGACATCTCTGCCTAGGCTCAGACTACAACATTCAGGCATGCCATATCTGCAAGGGATCGAACACAGCCACCCGGTGATGCAGAAAATGTACTCTAGAAAAGCGCCTGTTAAAGAAGCAGGTAGCCTGAATGGAGAAGAAGCTCTGCTGCATCGACAGCGTACTCCTTGGCATCCAAATCCTTGAAAGCCTGGGAAAAAATGTGAGAGAGAGAGAGACACACAGACACCTCCCTGGTTTGCTCTCGGTTGCCCCACCATGCGACTGCAGACCACCTCTGCGCTGTTGACTGCTTCGGTGATGCTGCCAGCCATCCAGACCATTGAAATAGCTTCCAGGTTAGGGCAGGCTACTGGCACCACCAGGCCTAGTACTGCTGGTGCATCACTGTCGATACAGGGAACCTTGCCTCCCCTCTCAACCTCCTCCAGCTCTGCCATGGAGTACACAGGTGCTGGTGTACATGTCATCTTCTCCTTTATGGACATCTTCAAGTGGCTTTTGCCTCCCCCTCCTACACCTGGAAGTCCGTCAAAGGGAGTCCATCATTCAAACCCCTGCACCAACACTTTCCAGGGGTTATACCCTCTTGAGGGCCAATGACTTCACCAGCACACTCCCTTCATCCCATCAACCAGAAGGATGATAACATGGATTATAATCTTGACCTTATGGTACAAGATGAGGAGGAGACTGAAGATCATGGGAAAAGTTCCTGTGAGAGGACTAGTTCCACAGTTTCCACCTGCAGCGAGAACTTTCTGGTTTACACCCCAGGTCCCCTCTTTTATAACCATGATGCAACAAATTCAAGCTGTCATGAGGTTTGATTTGGAGGAGCAGGACACAACCAAGAAGAACCTGATAGACTTCTTGGAGCTACCTGACTCCCCCCACCCCATTGTAATTCCACCCGTCCTCACTGCCCTGGAGGATGCCACCTTTTGCTGCATGACATAGGCCTAACATAATTCCTACCATATCAAGAAAGGCAGATAAAATGTATATGGCCCCCTTAGGTAGGCCCTTCTTTGCAGACCAACCTGAAGCTGATTCTGTGGTCATTAATGCTGTCCACAACAGATCAAAGGCACCAAAATATCTCTGTTCTCTTCTCCTGACAAGGAATCCAGAAGACTAGATGCCATGGGCAAAATGACCTATGTCTCTGCATCTTTAGACCTATGAATTGCAGACTACCAGGCCCATATGGTAAAACACCAAAACACACTCTTTATGAAGCTGCCCAAGCTTTTCCAGAAGGTGCACCAAAGCAAGAGCTCCTTAAGGCCTTAATAGCTGGGGCTGACATAAGTAAACACCTCCTAAGTACAGCCTGTGACATTGCAGATGCCTCAGCTAGGGCAGCAGCCTCAGGAATATGTTTGAGAAGATATTTCTGGCTAAGGGTGTTGGGCTATGCAAATGGAGTCCAGCAGTCAATTCTCAGTGCCCCTTTCAGTGGATATAAATTATTTGGTGCAGATGTGCAAGATGTCCTCTCTAACTTGCAGGCCTCAGATCAGTCCATTCCTTCTATCACAATCAGCCAATAAGCAGAAAGAGGGTGCTTTTTCATCTGGGTGGTTCAAGACACTGTATCACCACCAGACAATTAGGCAATGATAAAGGAGCAGGACCCCTGCCTACTCCAGCAGCCACTCCAGATGCCCAGTCAAAAGCTCCTAGAGGTGGCAGTGCAGCAGGAGCCGCAACTGACTCAGCCTGATTCCTTTCACAGACCCCAGCCACCACTGACTCCAGGGGTGGTTGTCAGGGGTTGTCTCTCTCTCTCCACCTGCACCAATGGAAGGAGCTGACCTCAGAAATTCATACTTTGCTTCAGGAAAAAAGCAATAGAACCTGTACCCCTGGAACAGAGAAACACAGGGTTCTATTCTTGGTACTTCCTAGTTCCAAAATGGACAGGGGATCTAAGGACTATTTTGGATCTCAGGGACTTGAACTTTTTCGTAGAATACAAAAAGTTCGGGATGGTGGCTCTGCAGGGGCTGTTTACCACAACTGCAGGTAGGGGATTGGATCTGTTCCCTTGACATGAAGGATGCCTACCTTCATATCAAAATCTGAAAACCTCACAGAGAATATTTAAGATTTCTTGTTTCAAGGGGGACTCTTCTGGTTCAGAGCATTGCCCTTTGGCTTGTCACCTGCACCATAGGTCTTTACCAAATGCTTGGCTGTGGTGGTAGCAGCCCTTCGCAGGGAAGACCTTTGTGTATTCCCTTACCTGGATGACTGGCTTCTGAAAGTTTGCTTCAGGGAGCAACTCACTTATACTATAGCTCAAACCAGGCAACTGTTCGATGCTCTGGGGAATCATCATATCAAGTTTATTGGTCAGCCATAAGCCTTTACAATTTCATCATACAAAATAGCAACATTAAGAACATTAGGTTTAAAAGTGTGCTCTTATTACGAAACTTTGAGATATTCAGCAATAATACATCCCATAGGCCTACCAGAAGGTTTTAACAGTAGAGAAAACAAATTCCTAGGACAATGTAATTAATAATACAGAGAGGTTAAAAACCATATGTTCATCTTCCATTTACCTTTCCCAGGTATTGTACAGGAACATTATCTGGTCCAGAGGAAGGTTTAATTCTGCCAATACTGGACCCACCCAAATATTCCTTTCCCTACAGTATAAAGGACAGATCTGCGTAATATGTTTGAGGTCAACCTCCATAATCATTCCACAGTTACAGTAGGGATTCAACACCCTCAGGTGGTTCTGTTTAACGAAAATGTAATTAGCATTGTATAATTCCAATCTGAACCTGGTTACCACTCTTCTGGCAACCAGATCTGCAAGAATTAAATAATATTCCAGGAGATGTTCAGTTTTTAACTGCCTATACTAGCGATAATTCTTAATTGTATTTATCTGAGATAAATCTTTTTGGGTTGCAGTATCTCTTATTCAATTTCTGATCTGGGAGATGATCTCATCAAATGGTCTGATATGTATTCAATTCAAAACATAGCCCAGCCCTCATAGAAATAACATTTTTTTAATCATTTTAATCATAGGAAAGATGGAGAAAAAGTTTTAGTAAAAAAAACTTGTTTTTTTCCCCATGATGTGGGTATTCAATACAAACTAGCCTAGTTCAAATCTTAGTACCTTAGCCAGTACTGTTCGAGACACTTCCAAAATATAACAATACATTTTATTCAATAGGATTTCAAGCTTTTTTAAATTAGCAGAAGACCGTATTTCAGCCCCATATAATACGCTTGTTTTAATCTTGGCATTTGTTACTTTAAGTATACCCCTTACAGAGCCCTTGCCTAACCTGGTATGGAATCTTTTAAAGGCATTAAAAGCCACTTGAAGTTTGATTTCCAGCAGCTGAATATGATCTTTCCATAGACCATTCTCAGCAAATCTCACACCAAGGTAATCATAGTATTTTTCTGTAGCCATTTTTTGATTATTAATAAATACAGATGGATTCTTAGTCTTCTTTTTGCTGAAAAAAAAAATTGTTTTATTTATGTTAATAATTAACCTACTTTCTGTAGATAGTCCACCTTCTTCTGCAATCCCCAAAATGAAGTGGAAATCAGGACTAGATCGTCCGCATAAGCATGACAAGAGATTTTTCTATTGGCTTTAGCTGGGAAATCAGTTGGTGACTGTTCTGTCTGATCTATTATGGTGTTGATAGAAGGAGCCAGAAGGCAGCACTGGTGGGCTCTCAGATTTGTTTTAATTGGAGAAGTAACTCCTCCTTCTTGGTTATACTGTACCTTAATCCAGGTATCCTGATGTAGTCCTATTAAAATTCTCAAGAGATGTGGGTCAATTTGCTATGCTAAAAGCTTCCGCCTCAATAATTTGTGATTTATCCTGTTGAATGTAAATTTTAAATCTATAAAACAGCAAAAAAGTTTTGAATTTTTTATATTAACATATTTCCAAATGAGATGTGCCAATACATAACAATGTTGGATGGATCGTCGATTTGTTGCATCTAAATCTATTCTGAACCTCATTTAGGAGACTATTTTCTGAGATCCAAGTTTGGAGTCTAGTAACAATTATCTTAGAGAAAATGTTCTGTAAGGTATCAATCAAGCTAATAGGTCTATACATACTTGGGTCTGTTGGTAATCCCTTTTTGAATACAGGAAAAATAATGCTACCCTTCCAACTTGGGGAGACATCTCCTTTTTGTATACAAAAATTAAAGATAACTAGTAATATTGGCAAGCACCAATCCACAGAGGTCTTACAGATATCTGCCAGGATTAGAGCAGGGACTGGGGCTTTGTTTGATGACAGAGTTGATAGCATGGATGATTTCTTGTCTTTAAATACAAATAGGCATAGGAAGAAGCTGGAGATTACTTCCTGAGGTTTGCTATTCTAAAAAGAAATTGTCTAGGTCTTCTACCAAGAAGTGAAGACCTTGAAAATGTATTTCCCAGACCAAAGGGGTTATATACTGGTTATACACATGACTAATCAGTGACCAAAAGGCCTTACAATCTTTTTTTAACACAGTGTTTCGTAATTTATCCCACATAATGGGGTAATATTTAGTTCTTTCATTTTCTAAATTTTTCCTGTACTCCTTCCTGGCTCTATTAAGAATACTCAAATGTACTCTTGAAGGGAATTTCTTACAGAATTGTGCTTGCCTATTATGATTATTTTGATCTCTTTTGCAAATCTTATTAAATCAAGTAACCTTAAATGGCCTAGAAGACTTATTCATTCTGCAAAATAGTCTAATGTAGCTATTAATCTTAATCCATTGATTATATGCTATCTGAATATCATTTATTTCCAGAAGAGTACTCCATAATGATAATAAATAATCTGAATTGAATAGGTCTGAAAATAATTCAACCCCCCCTTCCCCCACCCCCAACACACACACACACCTAATTCTTTTCTGGTTAAGAATTTCAAAACCATCAGTATGTAATCTTTCATCAGTCACATCATTGTTGCCACCAGTTTGCCAGTGAGTTAGTAGCCCCAAGCAATGCTGATATTGTCTGTGTCACTTCCTGCATCATCAGCAGCTGTCACATCAAGCAGTTGAGGCAGGATGATGTCTTCGAAAATGGGTCCCAAAATATCTTGCCAACAGTTTTTAACTTTTTCTTCTGTGATTGAGTCATATGCAGCTCCAGTAACATACTTCATGTCCTTAATGGTATACAATTTAAGAAATTTCACCAACTCCATGCCACTGTCTCTCACAATGATGTCTTGCAAGAGCTGACTGTGAAAGTTTTTTTAAACTGGCAATAATGCCCTTGTCCATGGGCTGTCTCATGAAGGTAGTGTTAGGGGGAGGTAAAGCACTGTTATTTTTCCATCTTTGCTTCACAGTTCTTCTGCTTTTGGGTGGGCTGGGCACTGATCAAAAAGGAGGGGCGCTTTCTTGTCCATGTGTTACCATGGAGGAAACAATGAATGGAGGGAAATGAAAATAATGTATCTACCATAATTCTTGATCTTACTGTATATCTTCACTCATCACTGGTGAGTAATATGCTGAAGGTGCTAGGACTCCGTGGGAGCTATTAGCTTAGAGAATTTTTTCTAGGGGAAGGAGCCGGCACTGGTACGGTGCCGCCATCGAGGCTGATGCATTGCGTGGTGCTCAAGGATTGGCCAGTAACCAACACCAACTCCTCTGCCTCAGTTCTGCATGGCAGAGAGAGTGGAAAGTAAGAGACGGAAGAAGAGAAGGAGGGTGGGGAAAGGGAGTATGAGGGCCAGTAAAAGGAAAGGATATAAACAGAAAAAGGAATAAAGCCTACCACAAGAGGAGAGGCAGTTATCAAGAGGTCTGGGACAGGGGGCCCCAACCACCGGGAAAGCCAAGGGGGGGGGATAGAAGAATGGGAGGTAGGGAGAGCAGAAGAATAGAAAAGAGAGAGAGAGAGAAGAGGAAATGACAGACACACATGGCACCCACAGTAGAGATTCCAAGGGTCTCCCTGGGGACCAGAAGGGACCTTGCTGCTTAACTCCACTCCCTCAAAATAAACCATGACAGGAGAGGGAGCGATAAAGAGTGCACAGAAGCCTCCAAGCTGCAGAGGATTTAAAGGCAAGTCAAAGATACTGAAAAAGCTGGACACAGGCTCAGCAGAATAGTCTACAAGCCAGGGTGCTAAATCATGAAGGTGCACCTCCCTCCGATCCACTGGAGAAGGAAAGGGGGCCAAAGGTCTCTCATTCCTGTCCCAAATTAACTCAGGAGTGGGAACAGAACCCACCATGGAGCAGGATCCCCCCCTAACCTAGACCTCTTCAACTGAAGGGGGTTTAAGTTTTAAGAGGAGAGACATCACCTACTTTGAGTCAGGAATGACAGGAGGGAGACATAAGGTTGTTTGAGTGGAAGTCTTTTTTTGAGGATTAAAAAAAGGAGGGGACCCTGCCTCAGGTTAACCCAGATAGGTTAACTAGAAATGCAGGAGTCAAGGCTCCAGGAAGAGAGGGGCTGGAGGTCCCCGGAGCCCCTCCACCTTTTGACAACTGAGATGAGGATCCCTGAGGTCAACTTGAGACCAGGGCTGGAAATATCTGGGTCCCTTCAGAAGGGTCCAACAAACCTGAAAGGGGGTCCCCATCAAGATCATGAGGAGGGTGTCCTGAGGAGCCCCTATCACAAGAGGGCAAGTGCACCTGCTTGCCCTCCCCCATAGGTGGGTCCCTGTCACTTACATGAAGGATCAGTGACCTGGAGGTGCCAGCAGGTAGGACTTTGCCTACAACTGGCCTCAGCTGGGAGAAAGGCAAGCAGGGAGGAAGCACTGCCCAGAGGCTGAGGCCCAAGAGGGAAAGGTGGGCAAGATGCAGTGATGAATGGTGACAATATACAGTAAGATCAAGAATTACGGCAGGTACATAATTTTCATATCTTAACTGTAACAATCTTCACCATTCATCACGGGTGGATGAGTACCAAGTGCCTTAGGCATTGGCACCTCCCTGAGGGCTGTAACTCCCCTCAGCCCTCTGTGGGGGAGAACACAGGAGGAAGGGGCCCCTTATGGGCTTGGCAAGGCCCACGACTGGTCAGGGTACCTCAGGAATCAGTCCAGGGGCCAGTCCTCTTCAATATCTTCATCAGTGACATTGCAGATGGACTGGAGGGTAAGGTTTGTCTGTTTGCAGATGACACCAAGAGCTGCAACAGAGTAGATGATCCAGATGGGGTGGGCAGAATGAGAAGGAATCTGGGTAAACTAGCAAAATGGCCAGAAGAGTGGCAACTGGGGTTTAACGCAAAGATGTGAAAGATTATGCACATAGGGAAGAGAAACCCTGAAGCCACCTATAGGTTAGGAGAGGAGTTGCTGGCAGTCACAAGGAAAAAAAGAGACTTGGGCAGCATCATCACCGATGACCTGAAATCATCCAAGCAAACCACTAAAGCAGTAGGTAAGGCTAGGGTGATGTTGGGGTGTATTAGTAGGGGTATCACAAGTCGTAAGAGGGAGATAATAATCCCTCTTTACAAGACACTGGTTAGGCCCCATATGGCGTACTGTGTGCAGTACTGGAGGCCACACCTTCACAAGGACGTTAACCAAATTGAGGCAGTCCAGAGAAGAGCAACCAAAATGGTGCAGGGACTGCATCAGAAAACATATGAGGACAGATTAACGGAGCTCAATATATATACCCTAGAGTAAAGGAGGGAGAGAGGTGATATGATCGAAACATTCAAACACCTTAAGCGCATTAACAAGATGTGTTTCAATATAAGAAAAATAGCAGGACAAGAGGACACAGTATGAGATTAGAGGGAGGCCGATTAAGGGGTAATGTGAGGAAGTTATTTTTCACAGAAAGGGGTGGTGGATGCATGGAACGGCCTACCACAGGAAGTGGTGGATATGAATACAGTGCAGGGCTTCAAACAGGCATGGGATAGGCATAAGGGAGCAATACAGATGAGTATGAATAGATAGACCATTGACAGAGCAAAGGCCGATGGCACATTTATAAAGTAGAAAAAGAAATGGGCAGACTGAATGGGCCTTGCGGTCCTTATCTGCTGTCAACTTCTATGTTTCTATGTCAGGGCAAGATGGGGACTCCCGATACCTGGAAGATGGAAAGCGCCCTGCTAACTTCTGTCTCACCCTGTGGCTAAAAAGTGGGCCCCCCTGGAAAGGAGAGGCAATCACCCAACCCTGGGCCAAGGATGATAAGCGGGAGAGGCGAAACCATGTTGTCTGCTTAATGCAGACCGTAGTTCCTGCCAGCCTACATGCTACCTCACTGGTGTCATAAGCAGGATTCGACCTTAACATACATTTACTAGCCCGGGGCATAGTGCAGATTGCTTCGGACTAGTGCAGATACCTCCCTATCTGTCTGCGTGGGCTAGTGCAGTCACCAGACTTGGCAGTACTTTAAGACCCTAACTGTAGTGCACTCCAACAGACAACCCCAGTGTACTCTGTAAACCCCATGAAATTATACAAATGTGAAGTCTGAATGAATAGTTTATTGGACATCAGATGAACTTGTACTGTCAAACATGAAAAATGAATTGGCTAAATGTTGTTTGTTATTCTTGTTCCCTTTCTTCTTAACTTTTTGCTGTCTTCTTTGTATCCACCTGCACTTGGAAGCCAGCATGGCACCAACCCACAGGTCTCTTACCCTGGTGAAGAGGTGACTTTCTTCCCTAACCCTTTTGGGGAAACAACGTAAGTGTTTTCACATTTTCACTATATAATGCAATGTTCTAGTACATATGGATGTAAACACTTGGTATAATGTATGTTAATTCTGCCACCCAGACCACCCTTACGGTTGTAAAAGTGGTCTCACGTGCATTCTTAAGATATGAGAATCAGGAACTGAAGGTGAGCAGTTCTGATACCTTAAGGTGTCTGATACCCTAAGGTGAAGGTGTATTATGTATTCTAATTTATTTACTAGATGTACATGCTCATTATGGTTCTCTCATATTGTACTCTTTAGGATTCTTGCACATAGTGTGTATACTAGTCACTCACTGTACCATTTTTGATGCCTCTCTCTGTTTTTGATGTGCCATCTGGATATAGTGTATGGTGGAACGTTATTGTGCATGGAAATCCATGCTCCAAAAATCCTTGTTTTCCTGTACTGAGTATGTCATGATCTTGTTGCGCTGCACTCAGTACGTCAGTAGTGGAGCACAACAAAATCGAACCGTCTGTCGCGCTGCAACCATCGCGCGACACTGTTTAAATAAATATGTTAATCCAACGTCGCACACAACGGCAATTCATACTCCGCAACCATGAAAGTGAAAGAAACCCGAAGTAGTAACAACAACAAAAAAAATGGCATTGTCCCGTCCATCTGAACCACTGTTGGATAGAGCAAAATTCATAGCAGACCAGGAAAATAGCCGCACAATTAAAAAAACGGAGAATGACATGCGCATTTTAAAATGTTACCTAGCCAACAGTGGAGAAATCCGTGCCATACACAACATACCAGTCAACGAGTTGGATGAGCTTGTAGCTGACTTCATATATAAATTAGAGAGATTAGATGGACAACAATATGAGCCAAGCACTGTCCGTGGGATCCTTGGCAGCATAGACAGGTATTTGATAAAGCAAAAGTACGGTCACTCGATATTTCATGGAAATACAGAGGTATTTAAGGAAACTCTGGCCACCTTACAAGCTAAACAAAAATTCTTAAAAAAGATGGGAAAGGGAAATAAACCAATGCAATCAGAGGCCCTGTCACCGATGGAGATAGACAAACTTAATGAGTCAGGAGCACTGGGCTTGCAAAACCCCACAAGCCTCCTAAACATGTTGTTCTTCAACAACGGCTTATATTATGCCTTACGTACCGCACAGCAGTATGCCCTGCGATGGGGAGACCTCCAGCTTCTCGCAGATTCAGTTGGTAAAAAATACATCCAATATAATGAGAGGCAAACGAAAACCCGAACAGGAGAAAACCCAAGAGACATCCGAGCAATAAAGCCTAGAATGTACCAAAACTCAGTAAACCCTGACCGTGACCCAGTGATAGCTTATGAGAAGTACTCCTCTGAAAGGCCACCAACAATGCTTGCCCCAGACTCCCCATTTTACCTAGCACCAAACATAAACTACAAACCTGGTGCTTCATTGTGGTATAGGGCAATGGCAGTGGGTGAAAACAAGATACGATGCATGCTTCAACATATAAAGTCCCATGCTGGTCTGTCCACCCAAAAGCGAATAACCAATCATTCCACAAGGAAAACAGCAGTCCAGCGACTTGTTGACCAAGGTGTACCCCCAAACGAAGTCCAGCAAGTATCTGGACACCGCTCCTTACAGTCAATAAACAATTACAGCACACTCTCAGATGACAAGCAGGAAAGAAACTCAAAGTTACTAGGCCATTCATTGAATTCATTGTGTTCAGCCACAGTAATAACATCCAGCCCAGAGATACAGTGCCAACCGCCCCCAAAGTGCAAAGTACCTTTCAGTGATGGTTCTCAAATAAAAATTTTCAGACAAAATTTTATCTTCCAGCACCCGTTTACGGTGAACATCATCCATAACTACGGCCAGCGTAAGAGGAAGAACCATGTGACCGTGAATACTGACAGCGGCAGTTCAGATGACGAATAAGGTAAGTACCCGGCCTCCCGGTTTCCTGTAACTGTACAAAAGAGGGATCGAATAATTAGAGCAACCTACCATTTAACAAGGTATTTTTTTCTCTCGCCCTGCTTAGAATGTGCCGGCAACATGGAAGAAGCTCACCCAGGGGACATAAGCAACACGATCTATCCGCATGTGGACCCGAGAATACAAACGCTGATTTTTCGTGATCAGATAAGACATTTTCTCATATGGGCAGTTTGTTCGAATTGTAGAAAGCTATTTGTTTCATGTCTGCCTGCTTGTTATTGTACTGAGTAAATGTGACATTTTTTTGAATCGCTGCAATGTTATTTGTTTTCCTGTTTGCCCATTATCGCTCGTATCTAGTAAAAAAATGTCAGACAACACATCGCGTCCATTTGTTTTCATTGTGACTCCCCATACACTATAAAAGATTGTCTATGGGGAGTTTTGCACAACAAGGGTATTCGTTGATCTTGAGGTATCCATGGCAAAGTGAAACCTCTCGAGCTACGCTCTCAAGGTTACACGTTGCTATGGATACCTCTCGATCAAGAATACCCTTGTTGTGCATGCCTCCCCATAGACAATCCTCTATGTCCCAAGTCATGCCTGAAAATGGTCCCTCGGATCAGTGTACCTACCTGGTTACCAAAAAATAAATAAGCATATAAGTGAAACCATTCTTATACCCGTAAGAATGGTCTCAGCAATGGTATTAATATATTATTGCGCGAGCTTGAGCACTATAAAAACCTTACCTGAACCTGAGCATTTCCACAGCAGCTGCATGTGAGATATGTTTCACGGAATAAGTGTCTCACACATACAGGAAAGGAGCACTCCAATTGATCAGGAGTGCTCTCTTGATCTATAATTACAGCAGTGAGATATGAACTACTATAATGTACCCCACTGTTGTACTGTAGTGTACAGTCGATCACTGTTCTGTATAGAATTTCATCCTTTCAAAATGCTGTTGTACCACAGTTCGAAGGTCATGGAATGTGACTGTACCCTTCTGTGCTACAACAGCATTCTGGAACCTGTAGAGAATGTGTAAGTCAGTTTCATTCTGAAAGCGAAAGAACCTCTGCACACACATTTCACACAATACTATACACTATAAAAAAATACAGGATGAGCAATTTTATGCACAACCAGTGTTCTGCCACCTCGTGATTCTGATTACCACTAACCGAGAGAGAGAGAGAGAGAGAGAGAGAACCTTTAAAAAAATATTGTCAAAAAGAAAATGTGTGGTTCTTGAAGAGCACATCACAAACTCAGTGGGCAAGGCCCACACTCACTCATATGCTCTCACTGGGCAAGGCAGCAGCAGACCCGACACCCCTCTATGCACAGTTGGGCACTGTCCTCCTCCCAGCTGACAAGAGCCTGACTGGATGGCCCCCAAGCAACACGTGACAGTTTCACTGGGACCAGCACTTATAAAACAATAAAACATAGGTGGGTGTAATCTAGAATTTAATACATACCCTCAGTGTGTTAGGCTTTTATAAAGCCTTCCAGCTTTGCTCCCAGGGTTTACGAAGCATCACACAGCTCAGGTGTGTATAAAATTCTGGTTACACACGCGTACCCATGTTATTTTTCTCGATATAATAACTGGGGAGCATTTCCTCCCATAGGAAAACCTGGTTATAATACACCATTATAACCAGCTGGTTATACTGGCAAACACACGCTGGGTTCCTCTCGCTCCATGCATGTGCACACTACCTCCCTCACGCACATACTTCAATTGGCATACAGTAAATGGACTTGCAGTAAGTATGTTCACCAGCTCCTTCAAAAATATAGTTGCTGTTCAGTTCATTTATGTCAAGTTTCAGGACAATCACACCGAAAGTAACAAAAAAAAAAAAAACCACTCCAGCCCACCTGCACTACCGTAAAAATAAGTTACTCACCTATAATCATAGTTCTAGGAGTAGTATACAGTTCATATCCACACATAGGCAGTTCCACTGGAAAGTGCTGCTCCACCAGAATGTCTTCAAGCTAAGCTCCTCCACCACCTGGACAGTATCTACCTCGACTCCACCCTGTAATGTCAGATCTTGCACAGTGGAAACTGGGATCTGTGTGCCATTTGCAAGGGGAGGCCAGGTGGGTTGTGTGGATGTGAACTATATACCACTCCTAGAACTATGGTTACAGGTGAATAACCTATTTTTCCAATGGTGTGGATACAGTTCACTATCCACATATAGGCAAACTTCCAGCAGTTCTCCAGGAGCAGGAGGCAAGGTGCGCACCACTATTTGATGAGCAGAGACTGGAGAACCAAGGTCCCAAAAGCAGCATCCTGGTGAGACTCAAGGTCGATGCTGTAATGGGAGATGAATGTTTGTGCTGACTTCCAGGTAGCAGCCCTATAGATCTGTATGGTGATTTCTCTGGAAGCAGTCACCAAGGCAGTGGTATGTCTGGTGAAATGAGCCCTAAGCCCTGCAGGAGATTTCCAACAAGCCAACCTATAGTAGAGGTCAATGCAGGCTGTAATGCCCCTTGCAATCATTCACTTTGCTGCCAGTCTGCCAGGTGCTGTTTCAGCATATGTCACAAACAACAGGCGATCCTCACCCTGAAACCCAGCTGTGCACGCCTTATAAGTGAGTGCCCCCCCCCCACAGGTACAAGGTATAGAGCCTGTAGTTGGCCTCCAAAGATGGGTTCGTAAAGCATACTGGTAAGTTGATCACCTGCTTAAGGTGAAGCTCCAATACAACCTTCAGGAGGAACTTTGGGTGGGGGTAAAGGATGACCTTGTCCTTGTGGAAGACCAGGTAAGAAGACTCCACCAACAGCAGTTCACCAACCCTTCTGGCAGATGTGATAGAAGGCGGTCTTCCATGACAGGTGATATATATCACACATGTATATAGGCTCAGATAGCTTGCCGATGAGCACAACCAGCACCAGCAATAGGTCCCATGGTGGTGACGGCTCACGCTCAGAGGGGGCAGGTGGTCCAGGCCCTTGAAAGAGCACCCGACCACCTTCTCCTGGGCCACCATTGGCAAACCAGTCCATGCCCAGTATGCAGAGATGGCTGTCAGGTGCACCTTGAAGACTGTCACTCAAAGCCCCAGCTGGGAGAGGGACCAGAGGTACCTGAAGATAACTAGCCAAAGGGCAGGCAAGGGGATCAAGCTCCTTGCCCTGACACCAAATGGAAAACTGTTTCCATTTAACAGCATAGCACTGGTGAGTCAACACCTTTTGAGAGGCCTCCCCAACATGGAGCACTTCTTCCAAAAGACCCAAGGCCTGGAACTCTAGTTGCTCAGGAACCAGGTTGTGAAGTGCAGGGACTAAACGTCTGGGTGCAGAACCAGCCACTGCTGGTTGGTCAGTCAGTCCAGATGAAGAGGCAACCACCATGGAGGCCTGCTGCTGAGGCTGAAGAAATCTGACTGCCAGAACTGCTGTGGCCAGTCTGGAGCTATAAGGATCATCGGTGTCTTGTCCTTCCAGGCCTTGACCATTACCTTCTGGATCAAGGGGAAGGGAAGGGAAGAAAGGCATACACAAGACCTGGGGTCCAAGGCCTCACAAAGGCATCCCTATCAGTGTCCTGGACTAATGAGGAGAGGCACAAACACCCTCAGTTTTACATTTTTCCAGAAGGCAAACAGGTCCACCAGAGGTGCGTACCACAGGGAGAAAAGGTGGTCCATCACCTCCTGATTCAGAGACCACTCATGCAACATCTCTTCACCCATCTGAGAACATCCACTAGCTGACTACTCCGGTGACATTTATCACCAGGAGATCTGCACCCAGGCTGTGTATGAGGGTCCAGGTGCGGATGGATTCCTGACACAAGTGAAGGGAGTGTGTGCTGCCCTGCCTGCATGTCTTGTGATACTGAGGACTCCCTTGGAGCATGGGAGAGGCTCAAAATCTAGAGGCAGCCCTCTGCCTACCCCCCACCCCACAGGGAGCTGGGTCAGGGACTGGACAGGTGGGGGTAGGCACTCCATGACCAGTCACTGGGCAGCTTTGGAGGGGGCACTGACTGCTGGAGTCAGAGGGACACCACTACTCCTACCCCATGTCTTTTTGACCCCTGGCTGGAGAACTTGGTCTTGGGCACCAGAGTTGGTATTGCCCTGCTGGATCTGCAGCTGAGGCTGCCATGGCTTAAAGGACTGAAGCTGAAAGGCCTTCTTTTTCAGTTTTTGGGCCTTAGGTTCCTCCTGGGATAAAGTCACAGAGTCGAGAGTGGCACTGGACTTCTCAATCCTGGTGAGATGACCTTCCACCCCTGGGCCAAAGAGGTCAGTGCCCAATAAAGGAACATCAGAAAGTTTGTGCTAAATGTCCACCATGAAGGTGAAGAACCTCAGCTGGCCCTGTAACGCATCGTGGTGGCAGCTGCCATGGCACAGGTGCAGGAGACACACATGTTTAAAGCCTTCTGAAACTGGTGTTTAGCCAGCGCTTGACCCTGGTCTCTGTCCAACTTCACCGGCAGCTGCTTGTCAGCAGGTAGGTGAGGGAGGACATCATCCAGCACTCTCAACAGAGAGTGACTAAAGCTGGCCATCATCATGGCATAGCTCGCTTGATGGAGAACAAGACTGGAGGAGGCACAGACTTTCTTGGCCACGTGGTCAAGTCTCTACAACTCCTTGTCTGGTGACTTGTCCATATCTCCATCATTTACAGAATTCCAGAAAGTCAAGTCCACGACCAGACCCTCGGTCAAGGGATGGTCCTTAGAACCCAGAAAGGAACCCAGTAGGAAGAACGTACTTGCAGACCATACCTGTAGAGAGCACTGGACAGGATGCTGGATCCTGCCAATGCTCCAGGGTAGGTCCCAGTATGGCCTCAGCCATTGGAAAGGGCACCCATTGGGGGTTTATCCCTATTAAGGATGTCTGAACAGACTCCAGAGGGACAGACATGGACTCTGAGATGAGTCAGAGTAGAGCCCCGAATGACACCGGCCCATAGTTGGTAGTCAGTTCCTCGACCGACACATGGCTGAACATATGCGTCCTTGATGACAGCATAGATGAGCCCCCTGAGTCATCTGAGGACTCATCAAAAAATGACCCTCGACCATCTGCCACCAAGGACCACCAGAGAGTCATCCAACTGGGTGATTTTCACTGACAGCTGGACTGGCAAGCTGGCCACAGCAAGGGAGTCCTTTGTTGGAGCTCCCACCAAGGGCTGCACCCACAAGGGTGGGGAGACAGATGCTAAAGACATCTGTCAAGGATGGACCAGTGTGGGCATGACTGATGCCAGGCAGTTGATGACATGTGTTAGGGGTAGAGCCCTACACCACCCTGCAATGGTTCATTGCTGCCAGAGGTGTTTCTCAGAGCATCACCTCATATGGCAGTGGAGCCACTCCTTGCCTGAGGATGAGAATGTCGAGGAACATTGGCGATGCCCCCCAGTCAAGCAAGAGCGCGAGCAACACCTCAACCAAAAGCTTGACCTTGACTGTTGACTCAAGGATTGATGCCAAGGAGAAGCCACCAGGTGTTCATTATAGACCAGATGCTGATGTACGTGGGGAAGCACCAACTTCAGTGGAATGACCACCAGTGTAGGCTGTTCTCAAATGAAGCCAGCCAGGAACACCAACCGGTCTACGTCATCCTGAGTGATAACCAGGAAAATGGGGGTCTTGGGGATCGACTCCTTGTCAATCCCTTCTGACAGCTGGATGAAAGGGTCAGGAAAAATCCTGACTGCCTAATTGGCCGGTGTCGAGGTAGATGGGGTACCATGGAGTTTTTGACCAGACCCTCAATCATGGAAAGCTCAATCAGAGTCGAGGGAGTTGAGACAGTGGGAGGATCATGATCTCTCCTGGTCACATGACCAGCATTGGCAGCTCTTGTGTTTCTTACCATGATGGACAGAGCTCTCCCTGAGGGCATAGAGGGCCTGACACACCTTCTGAAATCCTCCAGTGAAGGACATTCTGATGTTGGCCGAAGGCCAGAAGCAGCACTAAAGCCAATAAAGTGCCCGCCACAGCAAAGGCCTTTTTTTTATCAAGCCTTTTACCCCTCTGGTGACCTCACTTCCATCCCCACCTTCCCCCGGACCAACTGGAAGCCAGTCCCCTACAGATTGCCCCGTCTGACAGGGTTGGAGAGGGGGAGGGCCATCCTCCCTCCCAAAGACCCCATCCAGAGTCGCTCCAGGCATCCAGGTGGTGGCGCATGCCCAGGGAGATGCATGGAATGGTGGTTTGTCATTGGGCTATATTTTCTGTTTACTCCCAAGTACCCTCACTGTGGTGATGCATCAGAAAGTGCATGTGGAGGGGTGCATGCTCTACAGAACCGAAGACCCTCCCTTCGAGCCGCTCATTTGTCTGCATTATCACCGGGCCTCCACCCAGTGGCAGTCAAAGTCCGAGTCTGCTGACCACCCCACGCAGGGAGAGGAAAGCAGTCCTTGGGATGCTTGATCCTCTTCCACCCTGCTGACACCCGGCAACCCATGTTCATTCCAGAACACAGGTCGCCGGTGTGGCAGGAGGTAAGGCATTCAATGTCTCAGCCCTCCATGCCACTGGGTTGACTTCAGCGGAGGCCTTCTTATGGCCTTTTGGATAAAACTTTGGGTCCCTATCAGCCTGAGAAGAAGCCAAGATGCACGATCCTCCAAAGAGGAAGGGAGCATCACCTGGCACAGGCCACAGTCTGTAGCATCGTGTGCAGCCCCAAACAATAGAGGCAAAACGTGTGGGTCTGACCATGACATTTTCCAGTAGCAAATGACACAGAATCTGAATCTGGGTGCTGGCTTTACTTACTCTTGTACCATCTTCCATAGACGAGGCTGGAGCCGAACCAATCACAAAGAGAAAGGGTGGAGGAACTGCGCACAAGGGAGCCTAAAATGTGCAGAGCTGTGAATGAGGAGACCAAACTCTTCCAGTAGAAAGAAACCTCTGAGGTCATGGGGCAGAGCCAAGGAATATATTATCTGAGTGGTGGGAGGAGCTTAGCTTGAAGACGTTCCATCGAATCAGCACTTTCAAATGGCACGGCCTAAGTGTGGATTGTGAATTCTATCCACGCCCCTAGAAAGAACAGTTTACGCAAGAACTTACTGTAGCAGTAGATCTTGGAGGGGATATCAGTCATCATGTTACACCATAGGAACTTCACCATTAGTGAAGCAGGATCCACATGGAAGACTTTTCCAGCAGTACAACTGGGGCTGCCCACACTGATGACAACTTCCAATATCATCAACCCTATAAAGGTGTCAGTGGCCCCGCTCTCTCCTTAGTTCTTTCCCCCGGAGACTAAGGGACCTGGGGGTGAGAGAGAAAGAGAGAGAGAGAGAGAGGGAGAGAGACAGACAGACTCCCAGGCCTAAAAAAGAGGCTGAATACACAGTTAGCCAGTCTGGACAGAGGACCCCGAATAGGGGGATGGTGGGCAGGAAGGCAGACCTGAAGACTGAGATCCCCTCAAAGATCTACTGTTATAGTAAGTACTCATGTAACTATTCTGTCTTCTTCAGAAGTATCTCAATCATCAGGTCACACCGTAGCAATGAGTCCCAAGCACTTACAAGTGTAGCAAAACAGTCTGGGAGGAAGGCAAGATGAGGCCTAAGACAGAAGACTCTGGAGAACAGCCCGGCCGAAGCCTGCTTGTGCTCTGGATGCAATGTCCAGATTGTGGTGCCTGGCGAATGTATGGATGGTACTCAAGGTGACAGCAATGCAGATGTCAGCTGCAGAGACCCCTTTGAAGCAAGCCACCAAGGTAGCCATACCCCTCATGGAATGGGCTTTCACCGTTCGTGGCAACTCCTTGCCATCTTTGTTGTAGCAGAACAAAATACAATTAGCCAACCATTTGGACAAGCATTGTTTAGAAACCTTAGCCCCTTCTCTTTATTTATTTATTCATTCTCAGATTACAATACCTCTGAGCACAGACAGCTCATTTACAAAGGTTCCCTGTCAGTGGGTAGGGGAAACAAAACATACAAAGGAGGCAAAGTACAATGTTTCCAAAAACAGTAAACTAAAGTGAGAAAATGTGTGTGTGTGTGTGTGTGTGTGTGTGTGTGTGTATATATATATATATATATCTGTACACAGTTTTATCGTTCTAATAGGAGGAAAGCATAGATGAGGGGGAAGGATAACGACGGCAGAAAGAAAGGTAGGAAATGGCAGCCATAGGCCTTGTTAAGCTGGTGTGTGGGGGTAGGGGCAGGGGGTGAGGTGGGCAGAGGGGTAGAGAGGTGGAAGTGGCAGCCATAGGCCTTGTCAAGCTGGTGTGGGAGGGGTAGGGGCGGGGGTGAGGTGGACAGGGGGCAGCCAGGGGCCTTGTCAAAGTACGAAAAGGGGAGTAGCCTCAGAATTATTGAGGTAACAGTGGAGACACAGGGTTACCCAGTTGTGAGGAGAAGCTTGAATGCTAGTAGATGGGAGTCTCAGATGAAGCAGTCACAAGAACTGTTGGCCATGAGATGTTGGCGTAACTTCAATTTGAATGGTCCCAATTTAGGTAGGGTAGTTTTATCACTATGAAGAGTCTCCCTTCTATGGGTGAAAGAAACAAGCTGCTTTGACTTTCTGCAGTCCTTCGTTCTCAGCAGATATTTCAAAATTCTGTGCACATCCAGAGTACGGAGCAGTGCTTCTCTTAGATTTTATTTATTTATTTATTGAAGCCTTGGATGACATCTGTGAGCAGATGCTTGTTGAGAGGTTCCACGTCAGATACATTAACACAAGAAGACACAATATAGTTATAGTAACTTATACATACAGAGTACAAAAAAATTCAACAGCACGTGGGTTGCAATGACAAACAGTTACACAAACTGTGCTAAGGCATAGCACATGGTATGCCAGCGTCCTGCAGGGGAGAGAGAGAGAGAGAGAGAAAGAGAAAGAGGCAGAGGCAGACTGTTAGGGTGAGGTAGGAAGGGGCAGTGGGAGCTGGGATAGGAAGGGCAGAGGGAAAGAAAAGAGCCAAGGGGTAGGGGGTGGGAGGCAGGTGCTAGGGCAAAGGGGGTGGGAGACAAGTGCTTGGGCAAAAACTTAACTTGGCCGGTTAGGAGTTGGAAATGCTGAGGCAGAATAAAGCTACAGGTACTATTGTCGGTGAGATGCTGACAGAGTTTGCACTTAAAGGAATCAAGGGTTGTGGCTCCAGCTATGTCAAGTGATAGACCATTTATCCACAGAGGGGCCTGGTGAGCAAAGGATCACTGGGTCATAGTTGTGCGGCACCTGGGCACATGGAATATTTGTGTAGTCAAGCTCGTGGTGTGCCTGGTGTGTATAGGTGGTGATAGAAGGCTCAGAATTCCTTGAGGAAGTAAGTTTAGTGAGATCTTTTTTGCTAGCAGGCATGTTTGATAAAGTAGTCTGTCCTTCAATTGAAGCCAGTCCAATCGCACATAAAGCTCACAGGTGTGGGTGAGATTTGGGGCATTAGTGAGCAGTGGGCAGGCTTTGTTTAGGGCTGTTGAGAGGTGCTGGAGCACTGTGTCAGTAGCACAGCCATAGACAGCTAGGCCATAGTCAATCAAGGTGATGAGTGAACTGTTAATTGCCAGGTTCAGAGCTTCATAGGTCAGGCAATGTCTGTGCCTGTAGAGGATACCAATCCTGGTGTTAAAGGCTTTGGCCTTGATGTCAGTGTGCTGTGTGTAAGACAGGACAGTGTCCAGTGTGATTCCCAGGTACTTGAAATGGGAGACTAGTTCCAGGGTGTTACCGGACTCATTCTGAATTGCCAGGAGATAGCCTTTTAGCTTGTTTTGGGCAGTGGTGAAGAGCATGGTTTTGGTCTTTTTATAGTTCATGACCAGTTTTTGCTCTTTGAACCATTTTTCAGCCACTGTGAAGCCACTCTGGAGGTCGTATTCCAGAAGTGCGGGGTCGAGGTTGCTAGTAAAGATCACCGCATCATCTGCGTAGAGGAGCATGCGGCTATTGCAAACAGCCAGGAGGTTGTTTAAGAAGACACTGAAGAGTAATGGACCGAGTATGGATCCTTGTGGTACCCCTGATCTGACCGGTAGACTTTCTGATAGGATGTCCCCGATCTTTACTTGCTGTGATCACAGGCTAAGGTAGCTACAAAACCATGCTATGGTTTCTAGGGCTAGCCCTATGTCTGAGAGCTGTTCAAGGAGGAGGGCATGATGGACTGTGTCAAATGCCTTTGATAGGTCAACAAAGGCTGCCCCTACAATGTGCCCTTTGTCAAGAGCACTATGTATGAATCCTGTAAATTCCAGGAGAGCTCTGATGGTGCTATGGCCAGCTCAGAAACCTGCTATTCTGGGCATAGGAGCTGATACTGATTGAAGTACTCCACCAGCTGGTCAGCCACAATCCCTTCAAAGGCCTTGGAAAGTGGGGGGTATAGAGATTGGCCTGTAGTTGTTTTGAAGAGACCAGTCACCACCTTTGTGTACTGGGGTGACCGTGGCAGCTTTCCAGATTTGGGGGAATTTGGAGTGGCAGAGGGATAGATTAATTATCTTTGTCAGTGGAGCAAGTACTTCATCTAGTGTTAGTAGAACAAATTTCAGGTCCAGAATCCTCACTGTGCCTTGATTTGCCAAGGGCTACTTCAAGGTATTTTCTAGCAGCAGTTTCAGAGACCAGTTTGAAATGGAAGAGTGACTGGTTTGGTCGTGCTGGGGTCTTCTCACTGACCCTTGGAGCAGGGGTATTGAAAAAGTTCGTCGGGAGCACACTACTGAGATCTGAGAAGGTGAGGTTCAGAGAGTTAGCGATGAGCAGAGGGTCCAAGGTAGGGACGCTGTCAACATTTAGCATGGCTGGGGCTATTTTAGGGTCCTTCCCAGTGATATCATTTAGATTTGCCCAGAACAATTTGCTGCTATTCCAGGTGTTAGTGAGCGCTTCCTTCTAGAATTTGCTTTTTGCCTCATGGACTGCCTTTGTGCACTCATTGCGTGCCCTTTTTATGTTGATTGCACTCATGTGCAAGAAACATATTGTGGCAGTTTTCTCCAGAAGCAGGTTGTGGAGGCGCGGCACTGTTGTGGCCAATGCCCCCACAGCCTTTAAAGAATTGGCCCACTTCCCCCAATGCCATGGCATGCTGCTGCTGACACCAGTTCAGCCAGCGTGCCACATCCTTGTAAAAATTTAGCCGTTGCAATCAGGGGCCAGCTCATCATTGCAGTGTCAGCCATTCGCTGCAATGAGGGAGCGACCCATCATTGCGGGGCGGAACCTTGAAACACTGATATTGTTTGAGAACATGGCGGCGTCTTGCCGCCATGTTCACAAACTATATTAAAAACCCCTGTGACGAGGGGGTGCCCAATCCGCCTTGGCAGCATGTGCCCCCCCACCATGTTTGTTTGCCGACGGGGGCCCCAGTCCCCGTCGGCTTCAGTAGCCCAAGGTTTATGTTGCCGACAGTGGAGCCCACTCCCCGTTGGCATTGTGTAACCCCCTCCCACTTTTGTTGTCTGCCGACGGGTTGCCCAGTCCCCGTCGGCATAATGTCACCCCCCCCTTTTGTTGTGTGCCAACAGGGATGCCCAATCCCCATCGGCATAATGTAAACCCCCTTTGTTGTGTGCAACGGGTACCTAATCCCCATCAGCTACAGCTGCCCCCAAAAAGACCTGCTGGCATGCTGGGAGCCCACCCCAGCATGCTACATGCCCTGTAAATTAGAAATGGTCCCGCTGATGTCTTTTTAGTTTTTTTTAACCTGTAAAAAAGGAAACGGTCCCTCGGCAATCTCCCTGCCCCCTTCCCACAACCTGCACCCATCCACTGTGCACCCTGCCTTCCCTCACCCCATACTTACCTCCAGAGTCCGGCGCAACGATCTCCGGTGGACCAGGAACATGTCTGCTCTCTTCAAAACCGACCTAAACTGAGGAAATGCCGGTCAGCTGTATAATGGAATAAATAGGGTTTTTTCAACTCTGATGCATATCTCAGGCATTTTTTGGAATTTTGGCACCAAATTTTCAACATGGGGGTTTTGGGACCCCTCCTCATGAATTCTGGCACTGTCATGGCGTTATTCAGCCCCGAAAGGTGATTTCACGGTCACTGCACGGAATTCCCTTTCGGGACCAATTAACACAATGACAGTGCCAGCGTTCATGAGGTGGGCTCTCAAAAAGCCTATTCTGCAAATTTGGCGTGAAAAATCCCAAAACTGACTGTTTTACGAGAATGCGTTGCACAGTTGCTACGCATGCTCGAAACTTTGCGAATTTTCAGTATTTTCATGCCAGATTTTCAACATTGGCATTTCTTCAGACCTCCTTGTGAACAGTACAGCTGCCATTTTCCACATCCTGGCCAAAATGTGTTTTTGCATTTCCGGCGCAGAATAAATTGGTCTGTGTGGAAAATCAGTGTTCAGAACAGATTAAGAAAATGACAATGGGACTGTTCATGAGCAGAGGTCCTAAAATGCCTATGTTGAAAATTTGGTGACAATACTCCATAAAGTGACTGTGTTACGAGCGTGTGTTGCGCAGTTTGCATGCACGCTCGTAACTTCATGAATTAATAGTATTTTCACTCCAGATTTTTCAACATTGCCATTCTTCTGCACCTCCTTATGAACAGTACAGCTGTCATTTTTTACATCCTGGCCAAAATGTGTTTTTGCAGTTCCGGCGCAGAATAGCGTGGTCGCTGTGGGAAACCACGTTCGGGACACATTATGAAAATGACAGTGACACTGTTCATTAGCAGAGGTACTAAAATGCCTATGTTGAAAATTTGGTGATGAAAGTCCATAAAATGAATGTGTTACGAATGTGCATTGTGCAGTTTCCATGCATGCTCGTACTTTCGCAACTTTGCAATATTTTCACTCCAGATTTTCAGCATTGCCATTTTGCCACACCTCCTTCTGAGCAGTGCAGCTGTCATTTTTCACATCCTGGCCAAAATGTGTTTTCGCTCTTCCGGCGCACAATAGAGCAGTCGCTGTGGGAAATCTGTGTTCAGGATATATTAAGAAAATCACACTGACACTGTTCATGAGCAGAGGTCCTAAAATGCCTATGTTGAAAATTTTGTGATAAAACTCCATAAAATGAATGGCATTTGTTCATAGCTCCTTATGAACAGTACAGCTGTCATTTTTCACATCCTGGCCGAAATGTGTTTCCGCGCTTCCAGTGCAGAATACCGCAGTCACTGTCAGAAATCAGTGTTTGGGACAGATTAGGATCGAGCGACTTGGGGGGAGGAGTGACCGAGCTCAACTGAACTCTGTTGGGATTGCTGCGGATTTCTTTGTGGTCAGAAAAAGGCGACAACGCAGGCAGGAGCCTAGTACAAAAGGGCAGCCTGCAGTGCCAGGAGACACAGAAAGAGTGAGTGAGGGAAGGGGAGTGAGTGAGCTCAATGGAGCTCTGTTGGGACTGCTGTGGATTTCTTTGTGGGCAGGAAAAGACAGCAATGCATGCAGGGGCTGAGTACAAAAGGGCAGCCTGCAGCGGTGGGAGAAACAGAACGAGCAAGTGAGAGAGGGGGAGTGAGCGAGCTCAATGGAGCTGTATTGTGACTGCTGCAGGTTTCTTTGTGGTCAGAAAAAGGTGGTAACGCAGGCAGGAGCCCAGTACAGAAGGGCAGCCTGCAGCTCCAGCAGATACAGAATGAGCGAGTGAGACGGGGGAGTGAGTGAGGCCAACGGAGCTCTGTCGGGACAGCTGCAGATTTCTTTGTGGGCAGAAAAGATGCAGACAGAGGCAGAAGCCCAGTACAAAAGGGCAGCCTGCAGTGCCAGGAGAAACAGAATGAGCAAGTGAGACAGGGAGAGTGAGCGACCTCAACGGAGCTCTGTCGGGACAGCTGCGGATTTCTTTGTGGGCAGGAAAAGGTGCCAATGCAGGCAGGAGCCCAGTACAAAAGGGCAGCCTGCAGCGCCGGAAGAAACAGAATGAGCAAGTGAGAGAGGGGGAGTGAGCAAGTTCAATGGAGGTGTATCATGACTGCTGCAGATTTCTTTGTGGGCAGGAAAAGGCGGCAATGCAGACAGGAGCCAAGTAGAAAGGCCAGCCTGCAGCGCCGGCAGAAACGGAATGAGCGAGTGAGAGAGGAGGGGTGAGCAAGCTCAACAGAGCTGTATTGGGATTGCTGCAGATGTCTGTGTGGGCAGAAAAAGCCACCAGCATGAGCAGGAACCCAGTACAAAAGACAGCATGCAGCAGCGGGAGACACAGAATGAGCGAGTGAGGGAGGGGGAGTGAGTGAGCTCAACGGAGCTCTGTTGGGACTGCTGCAGATTTCTTTACGGGCAGAAAAAGGCAGCAATGCACACAGGGGCCCAGTACAAAAGGGCAGCCTGCAGTGGTGGGAGAAACAGAACGTACGAGTGAAAGAGGGGGAGTGAGTGAGAGAGCTCAACAGACCAATGCAATCAACATTTGGCATTGACAAATGCTTGTTATACCTTTGGGTTTTAGTTGGTCTGCCATGTGCCCATGTTGTTTGCCAGAGTTGGTCTCTTGCATTTAGTTGCACTAGTAGTTCCGGGGTAATCCAGGGATTTATAGGCCCTCTGTTTTTTCTCTCTGTGATGGGAGCATGTTTGTCACAGGCCGCACTGAATTTTGAGATAAAGAGATCTAGAGCAGTGTCCACATCCATGGTTCCATACACGTCTGACCAGTCCTGCTGCTTTAGGTTGTCCCTTAGCTGTGGAAGGTGGCCCTTTAGGAGTAGGCAGTTTTTACGATTCTGGCAGGGGGCTTGTGGTAGTTGTTATTCCAGAGGAAACTGACAGAGGAGTGGTCACTCAATGAGTCAGGCACGCTGCAGGAAATAAACAGGTAGGTGGATAAATTGGTTAGGGGTAAACTCAGACACCACCTTGGGGAGAAACTTAGGATTCATGTGCAAAGACACCCTGTCTTTGTGAAAAATCAAATAAGGCTCCTCTTACCAGACAGCCTGATGCTCAGAAATCCTTCGAGTGGAAGTAATAGCAATCAAAAATAATGCTTTCCAAGAAAGAAAGCGTAACTCGAAAGTTATGGCAGGCTCAAATGAAGACAGGGTCAATTTTTCCAAAACAAAATGTAAATCCCAAGCTGGGAAAGAGGTGTGAATTGGTGGTTTCAGGTGCAGGATGACCCTAAGAAAGGTACGGGTCACATCCAGTTGAGCCATGGTACAACCATCCATGGGCTCATGAAAGGCAGAGATAGTTGAAAGGTGCACCTTGATGGGGGAATACTGGAGGCCTGAGTCTGACAGTGATATCGGGTAGTCCAGAATCTGGCTTACTGAACAGGTGAAATGGTCCAGATGGTACTTAGCAGCCCAGATGGCAAACCTCTTCCACATCATGGCATAGATGGCCCTAGTGGAGGGTTTTCTTGCCATCACGAGGACATCAACCACCTTCTGGGAGATCCCAAATTGGGCGATAGCTATGTCCTCAGGAGCCAGGCTTGCAGACAAAGGGACTTGAGGTGTGGATGGAACAGGGTCCCTGAAGCCTGCATCAGCAGATCCATGCAGAGGGGCAGAGACACCAGGGGTTCTGCTGCTAACTACTGCAGGAAGGGAAACCATATCTGCCATGGTCAGAAGGGTGCAACCAGGATCATGCTGACCCCCTCCATCTGCAGCTTGATTAGCACCCTCTGAATCGGAGGAAATGGAGGGAAGGCATAAAAAACTTTGCGCTCCATGAGAGGAACAATGCCTTTCTTCAGAAAACTCCAGGCCCTGGATCCAGTAAGCAGAAATTGGGCAGTTTTGCATTGAGTGGGGATGCAAAAAGGTCCACCTCTGAATGACCCCATCTGTCGAACAGATCTTCTGCGATGGATGACAGAAGTTCCCATTCAAACATCCTGGACTGAGCCCGGCAGAGGCTGTCCACCAGTTTGTTCAGCACACCTGGGTCGTGGACTGCCGAGAGCTCCAGACCATGGTCCAGTGCCCAGTACCAGACCCTCATTGCTTTCCAGCAAAGACTGAACAAATGCACCCCCCCCCATTTGTTGATATAGTAGAGCACACTGAGATTGTCTGACTGCATCAACAACTGACCTGGAGAGAGGTGGTTCTGAAAGGCCTGCATGACGTACAGAACTGCCCTCATCCTGGGGACATTTATGTGGAAGGACGTCTCAATCTGGGACCAGGTACCCTGGGTTTGGAAGGGACCCAGGTGTGCCCCCTAGCCAAAGTCAGAGGTGTTCATAGTGAGGATCTGTTGGGGAGACAGGAGATCAGGAATGGGACCCCTCTTAAGAGGTTTTTGGGATCCATCCACCACTGAAGCACCTTGCGGGCCAGAGAGGAGACCAGCACTAACTGTTCCAGGTTGTCTGTGCATTGGTCCCACTGCACCTGGCCAATCCACTGGAGCACCAACCTGGACAGGGGAACAGTGGCAATGGCCACCTCCATGAGGCCTAGAAGCCTCAAGTAAACCCTCGTGGAAACATAATGGCTCTGCGCAACCACCTGAGCCTGTGAGATGATGCACTCCGCTCTGTCTGGAGGCAGGAAAGCTCTGCCCTGCACTGAGTCCAGAAAGAATAGTTACATAAGAACTTACCATTAACAGTAGATCTTCGAGGGGATCTCAGTCATCAGGTAACACCGTAGGAACCTTCACCGTCAATGAAGAGGAATCCACACAGAAGATTTTCAACAATACAACTGAGGCCACCCATGCCGTTGACATCCATTGACATCACCAACCCTATAAATGCATGAGTGGCCCTGTTCCCTTCTCAGTTCTCTCCCCCAGAGCCTAAGGGAGCTAGGCTGTTGCCATGGGGGACTGAGAAGAGAGAGAGAGAGAGAGGTGCCCAGACCTAATTGAAAGGTTGGATACACCAGACAGCCAGTTCCTAGACAGGAGCCCCAACAAGGGGGATGGTAGGAGGAAAAGCATACCTGATGACTGAGATCCCCTTGAAGATCTACTGCCATGGTAAGATCTTGCGTAACAGTTCTAATTCAGGGGTATCGCAGTCATCAGGTAACACTGTAGGAAGGAGTCTCAAGCAGTTACAAGTGCATAACAGACAGTCTGAAAGGAGTGCTCTCCATAAACTTAAGACGAGTCCCTGTAACACAGCCCTGCCAAATTCTGTATGGGCTCTTGAGGCAATGTCCAGACTGTAGTTCTTGGTGAAAGTATGGATTACACTCCAGGGGGCAGCAACACAAATGTCAGTGGCTGACACCCCTCGGAAACTAGCCACCGAGGTAGCCATTCCTCTGGTGGAATGAACTTTGATAGCACCAGGCAATTCTTTGCCATACTTGTAACAGAACACAATGTAATTTGTCAGCCATTTGGATGAACATTGCTTAGAAACTGAAGCGCCCTTTCTGCCTCTCTCTAAGGAAACAAACAACTGCTTTGACTTTCTGGACTCCTTAGTCCTAAGCAGGTAGTACTTCAAAGTTCTGCGCACATCCAGTGTATGGGGCAGTGCTTTCCCTGGATTGGCATGCTCAGGAAAATATACAGGAAGGTGGACAGACTGGCCCAGATATTCAAAAGAGTTGAGCCATGCGCAATAGGGTTGTGCCTGCGAAAGTCCAAATTTGCGTCATTCTGCGATATTCAGTAGGAGACAGTTGCGCCCCCGGAATCATGCTGAGCAACAGCGCAATGATAATGAAGGCATGTGCAACCGAAGGGGGAGGAACCATGCATAAATGGCGCAGTGTGATATTCAAAGACTTGCGCAATGCGCAACAGTGGAGCAAGTGGAAGTTGCGTCATAGCGGAAATGAGCCAAAATAAAAAGGAGAAAGGAAGAGGCGCAAGAATGCTACAGGGAAGCCACATAAGGCAGAGGCACACAGACAGGGCAAGTGGCAGGAACAGGGCAGGCCAGGGAAAGGCCACAGTTAACAGCCAGACACAGGGAAGGCGTGGGGAGCCACACAGCATAGAGGCCAGCACAGGCAGGTGTACCCGGTGCAGGGGAGGTAGCAGCCAGGACAGCGGAGGCGGAAGAAGCAGTAACAGCTGCTGGGGGTGAAGCAGGGACATGGCCAGTGCCACCTTCCACATGGAGGCCGTAATGAGAGGGGTGAGAAGGCGGGCGGCAGGGGCGTGGCCGTGGAAGGGCCCGTCGGCGGTATGCCCCCAACAGGCAGTACCGAGCCCGCACCAGCTTTGAGCTGTACACTGATACTGAGATTGTGGGCTGGTACCACCTGAACAGGGCAATTCTGAGGTGGCTCTGTGAGCTGTGCAGTGATGTGATGCAGGCACCCACACGACGGAGCCATGCCCTGTCAGTGGAGACCAAGGTAACAGCCTGCATGTGCTTGCTCACCACGGGTACCTTCCAGAGACCAACCGGGGACACCACAGGCATAACCCAGTCAGCCATGTCACGCTACCTTACCCAATTCCTCAGCGCACTGCTGCCACATGCTGATGAGTATATCCATTTCCCCAGCACAGCGGCGGTGCGCACAGCAAATATACAGGAGTTCCACAGGGTAGCACGTATGCCTGGCGTGCTAGGGGCAATAGACTGCACCCATGTGGCCATACGCACACCACCTGGCCACGAGGGGGCTGCATACATAAATCGCAAGGGCTATACCAGCATCAACTGCCAGGTGGTGTGCGATGCCAGGGGGCACATCATCAATGTCTGTGCCACGCACCCTGGGGGAGCACACGATTCTTTCATCTGGCACCATTCGGCACTGTGCCACAGATTTGAGAGTGGGGACATCCCCCGGACACCTAGTGGGTGAGTATGCAAACCAAATGGACAAATATAGGGTCTGGGGGGGCATGGCCAGAGGTGCCATGGGTAGTGGCCTACATGGCTTGGGGCAGGGCGATGCTGATCACCAAACTAACCTCCACCCTGTACACACAGGTGACAGTGGATACCCACTCCGTCCCTGGCTGCTCACACCCTACCGGCGGCCCACGACCCCATCGCAGCAATGCTACAGTGAGGCACACGCTACCACACTCAGTGTCATCGAGCGGGTGTTCGGGATGCTGAAGGCACTTTTCTGTTGCCTGGACACCTCTGGTGGTGCCCTACAGTACAGCCCCTCAAAGGCCTGTGGGATATTCCAGGCCTGTTGCATCCTGCACAACATGGCCAATGAATGTGGGATAGCTGTACAGGTTGAAGAGGGGGACAGCGATGGGGACGATGGGGACGCCGGTGATGCTGGTGATGGGCAGCCCCCCCTTGGCTGATGGGACCCCCAACTGCTCTGGCTGACACAGCTGCACCGGGACACCATCACGGAGGAGCACTTCAGCCAACCCAGGTAAGTCATGGGGCCATGCGCAACCACCAGTGGCCAAGGCACAACCCACAAACATGCAGGAACCCACACTGGGGGTGCATGCCGTCGAGGGAAGTGGCAGGGCAGAGAGGCCACACACATCCAGGGTGGTGAGGATTAACATGCCACCTCAAGGACACACACACACGCCGCACACACAACGCAACAAACGTGCACAGAGGCCAGAAGGCACACCAACCCAGAACGACACCCTAGCAACACATGTCCACAGGCCACCACGCCCACTGCCTGTTCATGTGAGTGTCAGATGCTGAGCACCATTGCACTTTGGTGTACAGCGCAATGCAGGCATAATCATGCACACGTAACTGCGGACAGCAGCTGGGAGGGTGTGCAGGTGGACTGTGTGTCCACGTGCAGGGCCGGGTACCCACCTGTGCACTGCCCACTGAAACACACAATGCACACAGGGCAGCACCAGACAGTAGCCATGCTGGGAGACAGGTCAGTCCCACGACACAGTGCCACGGCCACAAAGAATGCATGGGCGGCCCCGCCAAGACCCGCCAGCACTGGCAGGCTGACCACTGGCCTCATGGGGTGGCACCGATGGTCCCCCAAGGGTTCCACTGTGTGAACACGACTGTGCCCACACAAGGGTCTGCAGCACACCGAACATGCCTGCAGCAGGAGTGCTCGAGATGCCCACAGCTGAACCCAGCGTCGACAGGGTGGGAGTCTCACGATGAAGGGAATGGGGGGTGGATAGTGCACTGCATGGTGTCCACGATGCATGGGCACCTGACTGTGTGCCCATTGTGGCCATGACAGCAATGAACACCTGTGCATGCCTGTCAATGGCAGCAGTCACATCCTCCCGCAAATGGTCCATCTGTGCCAGGATCCGTTCGATGTCCCTGCTGTGATGCTGCTCTGCCCACTCCAGAGCCACACACAGTGCTTCCACGGATGTCGCAAGCCACATCTGCTGCTGGACCGATGCTCACAGTAGGCGGGTGTGCTCGTCCAAGAGGTCATCAGCCTCCTTGGCATCCTGTCCCTCGGGGTGTGCAAGGGCCTGATGTTCAGCACCCCTTGAGGGTGGGTTCTGCGCACCAGGACCAGGTCTGGGCATGTCCACAGGTGGTGCACAGATGCCGCCGCTGAACCCTGTACCCCCAGGCCCAGTGGATGACTGCTGATGCTGCCCCTCCGGCTGCCGCACCCCAGGGCTCAGTGATGCCGCCGCAGTGGCCGCAACAGTCCCACTGTCCTGAACAGACACCAGTGCTGCCCCACTAGTTCTGACAGGCACAGCCTGGGACTGTGCTGACACGCAGTCCCCCACGGCAGCACCACCCACAGCCATGGGCGCGGCTGCCCTGCTGTGTGTCCATCCTGTGGCACACATGTCACTGCCCATGACGGTCGTGTCATCGCCACTGGTGCCAGACTCTGCCCGTCAAGTATAGCCACAGCGTGGCTGGCATCCATGGGACGCCAGCACACTGGGACACAGGCAGGGCTTCCTCCACACCTGTCTCAACGACATCAGTGTGGACAGCCAGGTGGCCCCACTGTCGTACAGATCCACACATACCTGTGGAGGTGGATGGTCCCACCTCCGACTCCATCCAACTGTCCACAGTGGACAGGCCCACCACCGCTGACCCATGCAGACCCTCAGGATCTGTAAGAGAAAGCAAAGTCATGTTACTGCGTGCGACCTACCCTGCCCCCCCCAGACAGACCATGACTTACCATGCAGTGATGGGCCACCACCCGTCTGGAAGCCACCGCCCGGAACTCCTTCTATGGCACTTCGGTGCATGCTTGCAGCAAGCCTGTCCTCCACTGGGGTGAGCTGTACCACCTCCGGCTGTCCCCACCTGTTGTGAGCACGTGCCCTGATGGCAGCCACCTTCTCCTTACCCTCCTCCTGTCTGTGCCCATCTTCTTCTTACACTCCTGCACGGAGCGCTGGTGGCTGCCATGCAGGTTCACGGCACGCGCCACCTCCTCCCATGCAGCAGCACGGGCCTGAGTGGTGCCCGCCCTCACTGAGCAGTGGCTCCTGAGTCAGGTAGGCCTCGAAAAGGGCCTCGGTTTCGGCCTTAGTAAAATTTGGCCTCCTCCTCCTCCCACCACTGTTGTCCTCCTCTCCAAGAACGTGCTCGGTCATTATATAGCCTGTAAGAATGGCAGTTGTTACCTGTGACTGTGCAGTCCCATGCATGTCCCTGAATCCACAGTCCACACTCCCACACAGCATGCAACTCAACAATAAACTGCAGTAACTGACTATGGCCACTGCAGCACATTGTCGCACCTTTATAGCGCAATCCATGCAAATGAGGCGAGGAGCAACTTTAATTAGATGCAAACTGCTGTGCTGCGCCATTGAATGGCTGATCGGATGATTTGCATATGACGGCTGAATATCACGCTGTTGCGCTTTGCGCAATTGTGTTGAACGTGCTGAGCCAATGGCGCAGTTCTGTGGCATGCGTAGTACACCTCACTGCGCATACCCAGGTTGCTGACACAGGCGTCTGCCACACTGATGACGTGCTGTGCACGGTAGGCAATGCAGGGCATGGCCACCATTGTGCCAGTGGCGCTATAGCGAAGGTCACTACATGGCGCTGTGGCAATGGGCCTTCAAAGGCGCAATGGCCCAACTGCCCAATAGTCCGCTGTGGCGCTGGCACACAGGCAGCCAATCACGCTACATGCATTGTCATCCGATGGCGCTGTGCGTGGCCTTGCGCCAGAGACCCTTGACCCTGTTCCCGACCTTTGCCCCCTTGGCGCCATGTGTCAGGCATAGGTGCACCTCTATCGCGCTGTTTGGTAACAGCACGATAGGGAATGACAGCGCTGTACCGCGCAGCATCTGCACATGGGGTACCGCGCTGCAGAGCACCAGATTGCCTACTATAGCTATTGCAATGGCGCGGAGAAGAGCTGCTCCCTGGACAGCCATCGAACTTGTGAATCTGGTGGCCATAGTCGAGCCACACCATGGGCCTCTCTTTGGGGAGGCCCCCCTGGATAGGGCAAGGACCCAGGTGTGGCAGGAGATGGAGGCAACAGGCAGGGGCCGTAGTGCTGAGCAGTGCAGGCACCATATGGTGACCTGCAGAGGAGGGAACTGGAGCTACTGGCCCGACTGAGGTCACATGCCAGGAGGGGCACGGTCCCACGTCCAGGTAGGGTTCCGTCAACACACTTTTATCGTCCATATGAGTCACAGTGTTGTATGTGTCCAGCACATAGGGAGGGACCGTATGGGTTAGCCGTGGCGGTGTTCACAGGGTGTGGGGTGGTGGGTCTGGCTGGGTGGGAGGGCACACACCTTGGGGGCAGGGGACTTTGCTTCGGGAATGTACTGATGTTCTTCTCTCCTTTTTGTCCCCACAGGCCCGGAAGAACTTCGCCGAGTGCATGCAGAGCGGAGGGGAGTGGAAGCCACAGCCAGGTGGGCCGAGGACCAGCAACGGCCACCTGACTGGCCTGATGTGGGTGAGTGCCAGACATCCATGATTAATATTGCATGCTGTGTGACAAGGTGGGCAGCGGGGCATGGCCACCATTCATTGACATCACTGTCATGCACGCCACTTGTTACAGTCAACACTGTCCAGTGGCAATGCATGTCTGGGTGTGCGTCACTGGTGTTCCATGCCTGCACCACGTGCATGGCTGTGCCACTGCCTTTGCACCACATAGCCATGTAACTAGACGGCCACGGTGGTGCTGTGTGTGACTTGGCCGGTGGGTGTGTGCAGCGTTCCACATGGCTGTATGCACCTGGGTGGGCAGGTCCTGTGGATATGATCACTGCGGCTGGTCACACACCATCACAGTGGTATGTCCCATGGCCGTATGCCATGCACAGTGGGCCTGGCTGTATGGGGTTGTGCATTCACACATGTTGACTGTGCTCCCTTGTCCTAGGTGTGAGACATCTGAGGGAGATCAGGGACACCCTTCGGGAGCTCCTGATTCTGGCCCGTGAGACGGTGACAATTCTGCGGAGGATTGATGAGTTGGGGGTTCTGCAAAGACACAGAGCCAGAGGGAGCCAGAGCCAGGACCGACGGAGCCACCAGTAGTCCCTAGGTCCCTGACTTCCCCTATCACCCTGGACCCACCCTCACACCCCTCCTATCCCATCCCATTTGTCCACCCCTTCCCCCTGCCTACCCCCACCTTTTTTGTGTCCCCCACCACAAACCTGTATATAGTTCTTATTTATGTACATAGTTGAGTTTTCTATTTTTATAATACAATTGACTTTTATATGAATACCGTGGTGGTCTCTGATTTGCAGCGGGCTACAGGTGCTCAGCTGCAGTGGTGTGCATGGCATCGGGGTGGTGCAGTCATGGGTACGTGTGTGTGTCCGTGTGGAGGTGTCTATGGTGTGGGGGTAGATATCAGTCAGTGTCTGTGTTGTGTGTGTTGTTCCCTGTGCAGTGGATGACTGTGTGCAGTGGTCCATGGCGCATGCTCTGTGTCCATGGTGCACCCATCGGCCCATCCATGGCCTGTGCAGCTGACACACATGCATGTCTGTGACCTGCATGGTCTGCTGGCATGTCAGTGGTGGCATTCCCTGCAGGGCGGACACTGTACCCGTCGTTTTGCTGGGTTGCCCATGTCACTGGTGTGGTGCATGCCTGGCTCAGGTGGCACTGTGAGTGACACGGTCATTGTTCCACCTCCATGCTGTGGTTTGTGTGTGTTGCAGGGGATGTGCCCCACTGTCTGTGGTTTGTGCTCTGGGTGACTACTGGTGGTGTATTGGTCCATGGTGCCTGCGCAGGGTGGTTGGCACTCCAGTGCCATGGTGGACTGCAGGTTGTGTGTACACGGCTTACATGGGCCCACAATGGGGGCTTGGTTGCCCCACCACTGCGACCCTGTGGTGTTGTGCCCTTGGGTATGGGTGGGTGTCTGTCCAGACCCTGTGTGGCATCTGGTGTGGTGCATGCTTCCATGCACCACTGTGGGTGTCTGTGCTGGCTGTTGTGGCCAGTGGTGGGCCGGGGTGTGTCACTGGAATACTGTGCAGAGCGCTGTACCACTGGTGCAGGTGTCAAGGACACGACCGTCCCATATGGGGTAACTCTTGTGCCAACGCATGGTCGGTCTCTCAGCAGTACCTCGGAGAACTGTGCGTGGTGGCACTGTGTCTGCCGTTGTTGCATTGCCGTGTGCTGCAACCTGCTGATGGGTGCTCGTGGTGGGGCTGGCTTGCATGGTTCTGTGGTGCACAGGGTTGCATTGACACTGTGGGGGTGGTGGCATGCATGGGGTTTCCTGCTGTGGTGGTCACTGCTCATGGGGGGGTGTCTGGGGGTCACGGTGCAGGGTGTGCTGTGCACTGGGAGGGATGGTGTGGCACAGGGTGGTCTGCCCTCCTTGTGTGCCAGTCACAGCTTGCCGGTAGGTGTGATGGGGCACCATGGCCAGGCTGTGGGTTGGTTGCTTGTCTCCATGGACCAGTGGTTATTCCAGCCTTCCCCTGGTTGTGATGTGCTTGGGGTGTGGGGGGACAATGTCTGTTCTCTGTGTGTTCCTGTGCCCATCTGTGGCATGGGTGGTGGGCTCCTACCTCCCTGATTGTGCAGTTACATTGCTCTGCAGCTGGGGGGCGTCTCTGGTTGCGCTATGGCGCCTCTGGACTGCTCAGCTGAACATCTCTTGTTGCGCTATGGCACATCAGATCTGCTCAGCTTCCCCTCCCTAGTTGCGCTATGGTGCAGGTAGTGAAATATTCAGTCGTTGGCTGTAGGCACAATTTGGCCTGCTCCTCTTTTGAATATCACGTCTGTTGCGCATGGGTGCAATAGACTTGCGCCTGCTCCTGCTATTGTTCACTTTTTGGGTGCAGTTTGAATATCTGGGCCTTTGTCTTTGTGAAAAATCAAATAAGGCTCCTTGCACCAGAGGGCTTGAAGCTCTGAAATTCTTTGAGCAGAAGTAGCTGCATCTAAAAACAATGCTTTTCGGCAGAGAAAGCACAAATCGCAAGTCGCTATTGGCTCAAAAGGAGACAGGATCAGTTTTTCCAAAACAAAATTCAAGCCCCAAGCTGGGACAGGGGAACAGATCAGAGGTTTCAGATGCAGGATGCCCCTTAAAAAGGTACAGGAAACATCCAGCTGAGCTATAGTGTGGTCACCCATGGGCTCATGAAAAGCTGAAATAGCCGAAAGGTGGACCTTGAGGGAAGAGTACTGGAGGCCTGAGTCGGAGAGTGAGATTAGGTAGTCCAGGATATGACTCACTGAGCAGGTGAAAGGGTCTAAACTGTGTTTGGCAGCCCAGATGGCAAACCACTTCCACTTCTTGGCATACGTAGCTCGACTGAAAGGCTTCCCGGAGGCCACTAGGACGTCCACCACCTTTTTGGAGACCCCAAACCTGGTGATGGCAACGTCCTAAGGAGCCAGGCATGCAGAGGAATACTGGAGGCCTGAGTCTAAGAGTGACATCATGTAGTCCAGAATCTGGCTTACTGGACAGGTGAAATGGTCCAGATGGTGCTTGGTAGCCCAGATGGCAAACCTCCTGCACATCATGGCACGGGTCACCCTAGTGGAGGATTTGCTAGCTGTCACAAGGATGTCGGCCACCTTCTGGAAGATTGGAAATTGTGTGATGGCTATGTCCTCAGGAGCCAGGCATGCAGATGAAGGGACTTGAGGTGTGGATGGACTAGGGTCTCCTGAGCCTGGGTCAGCAGATTTCTGCAAAGAGGAAGAGGAACCGGAGGTTCCTCTGCCATCTGCTGAAGCAGAGGGAACCATATCTGGTGAGGCCAGAATGGAGCTACCAGAATCATGCTGACCCCCCTCCATCTGCAACTTGATTAGCAACCTCTGAATCAGAGGAAATGGAGGGAATGCATAAAGAAACCTCCCACTCTAAGAGAGGGACAACACGTCTCACCAGAAAACTCCAAGTCCTGGATCTAGCGAGCAGAAATTGGGCAGTTTTGCATTGAGTGAGGATGCAAAAAGGTCCAACTCTGGATGACCCCATCTGTCGAACAAGTCTTCTGCGATGGATGAGAGCAGCTCCCATTTGTGCATGCTGAACTGAGTCCAGCTCAAACTGTCTTCCAGAGTGTTTAGTACACCTGGCATGTGGACTGCAGAAAGTGTCAGACTGTGATCCAATGCCCAGTACCACACTATCATGGCCTCCATGTAAAAGGTCTGTGGATGAGTTCCCCCTCCTGTTGATGTAGTATACTACACTTAGATTGTCCAACTGCATCAGAAGTTGAGGCAGAGCAAGGTGTTTCTGAAAGGCCTGCATGGCATACAGCACCACTTTCATCTCCAGGACAATGATATCCAGAGAGGCTTCCCACTGGGACCAAGAGCCCTGGGTCTGGAAGGGACCCAGATGAACTTTCCAGCCCCGGCCTGAGGCATCTGTGATTAGGATCTGATGCAAGGAGGAGCACTGGAAAGGGATGCCTTGAAGCAGATTTGAGGGGTCAATCCACCACTGCAGTACCTTGTGGACTGTGGGAGAGACCAGGACTGGTTGGTCTCACTCTTCCGTGTGCTGGTCCCACTGTACCCAGAGGGTCCACTGGACGGTATGCATATGGAGTCTGGCCAGTGGAACAGTGGATATGGTAGCTGCTATCTGGCCCAGCAATCTGAGATATACCCTGGCAAGAATGTACTGGCTCTGGGCAACTTTCTGAGCTTGAGCTATGAGGCATTCTGCCCTGTTTTGGGGCAGGAAGGCCTTCCCCTGTGCCGCATCCAGAATCGCCCCTATATACTGTAACCTTTGGGATGGAATCAGAACCGACTTGGGCAGACTGACAGTGATGCCCAGGGAGTGGAAGAGCTGGAGAGTTCGCTCCAGAGTCCACAGAAGCTGTTTCCTGGATGGGCCTTCAGGAGCCAATCATCCAGATAAGGGAAGACATACAGTCCCTCCCTTCTGAGAGTTGCTGGGACCGCAGCTAAGCACTTGGTAAAGATTCACAGTGCAGAGGACAAGCTAAAGGGCAGCACTTTGAACTGATAATGCTTGCCCTGAAAAGCAAAATGGAGAAATGTCGTGTGAGGAGGAAAGACCAAGATGTACAGGTAAGCATCCTGCATGTCCAGTGAACAGAGCCAGTCCCCTGTCTTGAGAACAGGCATCTGGCCTGCCAAAGTTACCATCTGGAACTTTTTGTACTGGGCATACAGATTGAGGTCCTTTAGATCTAGAATAGGCCTCAGATCTCCGGTCTTTTTGGGACAAGGAAAAAACCTGGAATAAAACCCCTTGCTTGCCGGGAGGTAACAAGAAGGCAGAGGTGGGGTATCTGGAGGCTGCTTGATGAGCTCCAAGATGTGACCCTTTTCTATGATCTGCAGAATCCATGTATCCAAAGTTGTGGTTCACCACTGATCAGATAGAGGGAGAACCGACCTCCAACCACTGCTTCCTGGTCCAGGACCAGAGGACGGGGGTCCAGCAAGGAGTCAAGATGAAGTGGAGCCAGCCACAAGGGCTGGTCCCTCACTTCTGGGGTGCTTGGCTGCTGCTCCAGCACTGGAGGGGGTGGGCAAGGGAGCCTGGGCTCTGCGTTTTCTCTGGGGATGGGGAGCTCTCCTGGGCATATTGTTCTGTTTATGAAAAGGAAGCCATCCTCTATCCTTTGGTTGTGTATGGTAGAGGGAGTGGACAGACTTAAAGGCCCTGCCCGAGGCTTGCAGATCATTGATGATGTCCTGGACATCAGGGCCAAATAGACTGGTGCCATTGAAGGGGGCATTAAGCAGATTTTGCTGCACATCAGCTGCAAACCCAGATACTCTGAGCCAGGAGTGTCTTCAGAGGCATATGCCTGTGGCAGCTGCCCTGGCAACTGTGTCAGCCATGACATACTAGGCTCTGAGGAGCTGTTTGCTAACATTTTTATCGGCTTGGAGGCACTGTAGCAGTTCCTGCTTTTGAGTGCCTCTGGAAGGGCCTGGGTGGCAGCCTTGCCCTTCTTCCAAATGGCATTCTGGTATTTTACCATGTGTGACAGTTTGCACTCCTCAAGACTAGAATGGAGGAGGGATAAACCCTTTTACCCCAGAGGTCAATACTATGAGACTGTCTGGGGGAAGGGAACTAAGGTGCTTAGGCACCTTAGACCTATCATTAGCTGCCTTAATGACCACTGAGTCAGTCTTGGGCTGGGCAGCATAACAGAGAAGACTCTGGGGGTATGTGATAAAGTTTGTCCACCCTGCGGGGCATATCTGGCACCATGGCTGATCTGTGCCAGGCTGCCGTGGCTGCGTTCCTCAAGGCCAGCAGCATTGAAGAATGATCTTTGGGGGAAGATTCTGGAAATCCACCAGTTCTTTTCTGCAGGCATCCTCTTCCTCAGTGTGGAAGCCCATGGCTGAGGACAGCTGCTTCATCACATTGAAAAATGTAGGGTACTCAGAAGGAGCCCTGCAAAGAATAGGTTACTCACCTGTAACAGTAGTTCTAGGAGTGGTATATGTTGTTCATCCACACTCTTTGGCATCTCCCCTTCTGCTTTAAATCTCACCGGAAGTCTTCAAGCTGGCTCCTCCCACCCACCCGGGTGGTATATACCTCGACTCCACCCATGACACCAGATCTTAGCCTGCTGGAAGCCAGGTTGTGTGCGTCTGCAGCCGGGGCAGTCGGGTGGGTCCGAGTGGATGAACAATATACCACTCCTAGAACTACTGTTACAGATGAGTAACCTGTTTTTCTAGGAGCGTGGATATGTTGTTCATCCATACTCTTTGGCAGACTCCTAGCAGTTCTCCAGGAGGAGGGAGGCAAGGTACACACCCCCTACTTAGGGAACATAGATTGGAGAACTGAAGCCCCAAAACCAGCATCCCGGCGTGACTCAAGGTCGATGTGGTAGTGGTTGATGAAGGTGTTTGCTGACTTCCAGGTAGCAGCCCGGTGGATTTCCTGGATAGGGATGTCCCTGGAAGCAGCCACTGATGCATCAGTATGGTGGGTAGAATAAACCCTTATCCCTCTGGGAGGCTCCTTGCCCGCCAACTCATAACACAGACCTATGCAGGATGTGATCCATCTTGCAATAGTCCACTTTGCTGCAGGTCTGCCAGAAGCGGCTTCAGCATAGGTGACAAACAGCTGGCAAACCTCTCCCCGAATCTCCGCCATCCTCTACTTGTAATAGCAGAGAGCACATCTCAGGTCCAAAGTATGGAGCCTGTACTCGGCCTCTGAAGTGTAATTAGGGTAGTATACCAGCAGGGTTAACACCTGGTTAAGGTGAAACTCTGACACCGCCTTTGGAAGGAATTTTGGGTGGGAGCGAAGGACAACCTTGTCCCTGTGGAAGACCAGATAAGGGGAGTCCACTGAAAGCTCCTGGATCTCCCCTGTCCTTCTGGCAGACATGATAGCCACCAGGAAGGTAATTTTCCATGACAAGTGTGACAAGGCACACTTGTGCATAGGTTCGAATGGCTTGCCCTTGAGCTTTGCCAGTACCAGCAGTAGATCCCACGGAGGTGGAGGTTCACGCACTGGAGGGGATATGTGATCCAGGCCTTTGAAAAAGCATCCAACCACTGTCTCCTGCACCACCATCGGCTGACCGGCCCGTGCCCAGTAAGCAGAGATGGCTGCCAGGTGAATCCTGAGGGTCGATGACCAAAGACCCCTTTGGACAGAGACCAAAGGTAGTCGAGAATGTTAGCCACTGGACAGGACAGAGGGTCCAGGCCCTTGCCCTGACACCAAATGGAAAACCTTTTCCACTTAAAGGCATAACATTTCCTGGTCAGTTCCTTTCTGGATGCCTCCACCACGGTGTAGACATCTTCGGAAAGACCCAAAGCCTGTAACTCTAGCCGCTCAGGTACCAGGCTGTGAGGTGCATGGATTGAAGGTCCAGATGGAATACCTTCACCTGATTGAGTGATATCAGGTATGGGTGTATGCAAAGGCACTCTGGGTGCCTGCAGCTGAGGCTGAGGAGATTTGGATACCAGAACTGGAGCAACCAGTCTGGGGCTACCAGCATCACCTTCACCTTGTCCCTCCTCACCTTGAGGAGCACCTTGTGGATCAAGGGAAATGGAGGGAAGGCATAGAGGAGGCCTAGGTTCCACAGCCTTGAGAAGGCATCCCCCTGCAGTGAGCCCTGCTGAGGGGGGTGGACATGAAACAGCGTCAGCTTGGTGTTTTCCCTGGAGGCAAACAGGTTCTCCATCGGTTTGCCCCAACAGGAGAACAGGCTGTAAGCTACCTCTGGAGAGACCACTCATGGGATGACTGGCCTAAGCAGCTGAGAGCATCCGCCAGGTGGATTAAGGCTCCTGCCATATGGATGGCTAGGAGATCTGCCTCCAACCAGCTCATGAGTGTCCAGATGCGGAGCACCTCCTTGCACAGCAAACGGGAGTGCATGCTGCCCTGTTTGTTGAGGTAGTACATGGTCGTGGCATTGCCTGTCTGTACTTGAACCACTTGACCCCAGAGCTGAGGAGCGAAAGCTGACAGTGCCAGTCTGACTGCTCTGAGCTCCAACAGGTTGATGCGGCATTGGGACTCCTCGGGGATCCAGAGCCCATGGGCCCTTTTGTCCCCCATGAGGGCTCCCCAGCCCATGAGAGAGGCATTGGTTGTGAGGACGACCATCGGCTCGGGGTGGACAAATGGGATCCCTTCCTGCAACCAGTCTGGGGCGGTCCACCACTGGAGAGCGTCCCACATCCTCTGAGTTACAGTGACCAGCTGGTTGAAATGACCATGGTGCTGAGTCCACAGGGCAGCCAGCTCTCACTGGAGGGGGCTAATGTGTAACCGGGCCCAACAGACTACTGAGGTGCACGTCGCCATGTAACCCAGAAGGCGCAGAAAGTCCCAGGCAGGGCACAAGTGCCCAACCAGACATGATTGGGCAAAGGAGGAAAGAACCTCCGCCGGGAGCTGAGCTCTGGCTTGACAAGAGTCGAGCTCTGCCCTGATGAAGCCCATCACCTGAGACTGCATGAATTCTGACTTGGCCTCATTGATTAGGAGGTCAAGTCGGAAGCAGGTCTGGAGGGCCAGGTCCCTGGACCTCTCCACCTTCTGTTGGGTGGATCCTGCAATTAGCCAATCATCGAGGTAAGGATAAATCCTGACCCCCCCATGCCTAAGATGGGCCACCACCACTGCAATGCATTTGGCAAAGATCCAAGGGGCCAATGACAGGCCGAACAGCATGGCTTGGAACTCGTACAGGATCCCTTCGACCCTGAAGTGGAGAAACCGTTGATGGGATGGATGGATTGGGATGTGAAAGAACACATTCTGCAGATACAGTGAACAGAACCACATGTTTCGCTCCAAGGATGGTATGATCTGGGACAGAGTGACCATCCAAAAGGTGCGTGACCTGAGATATTGATTCAGGTCATGGAGATCTAGAATGGAGTGCCAGCCCCCTGTCCGCTTGGGCACCAGGAAGTATCTGGAGACAAAGCCTGGGTCTGCTGGAGGATCCGCCACTGGAACTCCTGCCTCCTTGAGGAGGAGTTGAGCGATGTCATCTCTGAGAGCCGACTGGGTCTGAGCGGATACTTTTTCCTCCTGATGGGCGTGGGCTTGGCTTGGACAGTACTGCTCAAATTCCAGAGGCAGTCCCTGACCGACCACTTCTAGAACCCATCTGTCTGTGGTGATAATGGACCAGGTGGAAAGAAAGTAGTGGAGCCCGACCCCCACAGTAGGAACCAGAGCTGGCGTGACAGGAGAGGGGGTGGCAGCCCCTGCCCCGTCACTAAGCAGGCTTGGAGGAGGAGGATCCAGGACCTGAACCTCGGCCTCTTTTACGGGTCTTTTGGAAACCGGGCTTGGGCCAAGGGCTCCAAGCTTGAGCCTGCTGTTGGTGCTGATGCTGCTGTCCACCTTGAAAGGAGGACTGCTGAGCTGCAGGGGAAGAATGCCGAGAAGGCTTCTTTTTCTTCTGCTGGTTCTTGCCCGAAGAACTCTTGGTAGAAGTAGCATCCAAGGTGGCATTGGACTGCTCAATGTGCTGAAGGTGACCGGCCACTCCTGGGCCGAACAAGTTGGTCCCAAGGAAGGGCACATCATCTAATTTGTGCTGGGTAGCCGCCGGAAGGGAGGAGAGCCTCAGCGAAGCCCTGTGATGAGAGGCAGCTGCAGCAGCCATCGAACGGGCACAAGAATCCCCATGGTCTAGGGCTGTCTGGAGCTGCTGTTTGTCAACAGCTCAGCCCTGATCCTGGACCTGCTTGACCGTGGTCTGCATGTCCACGGGGAGATGTGGGAGGACTTCATCTAGCGACCCCAGAAGGGCGTGAGAAAAGTGTGCCATGATGACAGCCGAACTTGCCTGACGAAGGCCCAAGGAGGAAGCCGCGTAGACCTTCCTGGCTGAATGGTCCAAAAGCTTGGACTCTTTCTCAGGAGGTCGGTCAGTGTTGCCAGAACTGCCAGTATGCCTGAACACAGAGGCAGTCACCAGGCTCTCGGCCGAAGGTTCTCTGTGAACCCTGCAAGGGACCCCATGAGCACCATGTACTTGCGAGCCATGCGGGCAGATGGTGCTGGACAAGAGGCAGGTCATTGACAAAGTTCTAGGACCAGTCCAACAATGGCCTCGGCCACAGGAAAGGCCTCCATTGGGGCATCCCCTCTCTTAAAGATGTCCATAAGAGGGTACTCCACCTTTTTCTGGATTGGCTCCAGGGGCATCCCTGTAGACTCAGAGATGAAGTGGAGTATCCCTTGAAAAGACGGGGGGCCTTCTTCCATCTCTAGGCCAGCGGTCGAGTCATCATCACCTGGATGTGAGCGCAGACCGGTGATGTCTGAATCCGAGGAATCCGGATACAACGGGCTACTGCCCAGGTCACCTTCGACTCGCCGTGGGCGGTCTGGGGTGACCGTGACCGACAATCACTGGGGAAGCCCAGTATCTGGTCTATCTTCCTTAGAAGGAGCCCCTCCCACAGGCTGTTTGGGCAGTGGTTCCACCACAATAGATGGAGAGACCGTTTTGGGCTGAACAGGTGGTCTTGCCGGCTCTGTGGGTTGGGGAACCAATTTGGTCAGCTCCGAGGGAGTCTGCTTTGGCCTGGAAGGTGAAAGCCAAGTAATGGCCAGGGTGGGAGCCATGGTAGGCTTATGCCCAGACAAAATTAGCTGCTGCCACATGAGGTCCTCGTAGCACTGACAGAGTTTCAGCCGGAGCCTCTCCTCATCCGAAGAGGACGAGGACGACCGATGGCATCACCTCTTTTTAGAGTGCTTATGGCTCTTCCTCGACCTGTCATTTGAGGGGGTCCTAGACCTTGACCGAGATCAGGCAGGCTGACTCGTTTGGTTGGGAGACACTGGTGGGGCTGGTGATTTCCCAGAGTCTGGGACCGGTTCCTTGATGGGGACTCCAGCAGGCTGGGTTTCCTCATCAGGAAAAACAAGGACCGGAGTCCTCTCCAAAGAGTCATTGACTGGAGTCGGCAACAAAGGGTCAATAGAGTCAATGACGATTTCCATGTCGTCGACCAAACCCTTGGTCAGCTGGCTTGATGGCAACTCCGAAAAGCCTGTGGCCGAGGAAGCGATCTCTACCAAAGTCAAGACCGCATGTTCCTGGGACTGAGATCTCTCCTGCTCCCAAGACCGTCTCTGTTGAGACGAAGACGCACTTGGATCCTTCTCCCACTTATGGGATTGAGAAGAGTGCAGGCCCGCAGGCGCCTCTCCCTTGGTAGGGAGAGATTGGCACAACTCCCGGAAGGAACCCGAGAAGGTGGAGCCCAGGTTGAGTGGAATGAAAAAGCTTCGCGAAGACTCTGTGGCACGAGCCACCTGCTCCTCGAATGCTTGCATGTGTTCCAACTGCTTGGTGGATCCCGCAGCCATGGAAACTGCCCACTGAGCCTCTTGGATTTCACCAAAGCGTTCCTCTTCTCCAGCCTCCCCAGTTTCAGGCATGCAAGATGGTCGTCGAGGACATTGGGATGAAAGGCCAAACATATACTGCACGAAGGGGTGTCATGGCCGACACCAAAGCAGTAGATGCACGCAGTATGGGGATCGGTATGCAACATCTTCTGGCCGCATGGGTACAGACGAAATCCGGGGGAAGATTTTCCTTCCATGATCGAAGCAGCAAACTTGCGATCACTAACACGAAAAATGCGAAGTTTCGGTAAAAGCGAAGGTTTGAAAGCCAGGGCCTACGAAATGCGAGAGCATGAGGGAGGCAACCTGAATCTTCCAGCAGAAAGGAAGATCTGGTGTCATGGGGTGGAGCTGAGGTATATACCACCCGGGTGGGTGGGAGGAGCCAGCTTGAAGATTCCAGTGAGATTTAAAGCGGAAGGGGACATGCCAAAGAGTGTGGATGAACAACATATCCATGCTCCTAGAATATGCTTTACAGAGTCCTCACTCCCAGAAGAGGCTGTAGATCTGTCAGAGAACAGGATCTCTTCCTCATCTTCCTCCACATCATCAGGAAGAATGAGGTCTGGGTGGTACTCCTCAATGTCAACCTCTTCATTATCTGGGTCTGGCGTCGGTAGCACCGACGGCAGCCCATAAGGAGCTTCCTGGGGCCATCAAATAGGCATTGACAATGAAGCTGCCATCAATGGCATCGGTGAGGGGTGCCTGAGGGCACCCAGCTGCTGCACAAGCATGTTAGTGAACTTACATCAGGACCTCATTCAGGTCGACGGGGGGGGGGGGTTTCGACGGCTCAGGTGTTGATGGCAGACCTGTTGGGTCCTGAGGACCCGTCAAGCCTGTAGCCCTGGAAGGAGAAAGAACGGGTCTTGATGAAGGAGGGGCCAATGACTTGGAGATTGATGGCCGGACACCCAGAAGATCAGGCAGAGGTGCTGTCGGTATGGGTCTGCTGGGCACAGAGACCTGGACAGCAGACGTCTTTGCCGGTGCGGCCACAGCCAACGAGGATCCCCAGGAAGAAGGAAAGGCTGACAGAGAATGAGACTGATGCTGGGGGGAGGCGGCTGTGATCTCTGTCTTTTTTGTGACCCCCTCCAAGGACCTGTCTCAGGCCTTGGAGACCTGGGAGCTTGAAGAACTGGTAGGTGACTGAGAGGCCAGGACCCTGGAGGACCCCTGCCCGGAACTGGCTACCTGTTGATTCCTTAGAAATTTTTTTGAGAGCCTCTTTGCATTTCCTGAGGATTTCTTCTGGCAGTGCTCACAGTCAGAAACTTTGTGGTCAGGCCCAAGATGGCAGACACAGAGAGAGTGTTCGTTTGTGGAGGCAATCTTCTTTCCGCAGCGACGGAAGAGAGAAGATGAAGGAGTAACTCTTGACATATACAAAATAAAGGAATTTCTTTTAATAAAGAGATTCTAAAAGGTAAGGCCAGAAAAGCCGTAGGCAAAAAAAGGTGTGAATACTGCGACAGAGCTTCCACGGAGACCCATGCAAGTGAGTTGACGGCGGGCAAGAACTATGGAGGGAGCAGGGCTACTCACACCTTTATAGGGTTGGTGACGTCAACGGCGTGGGCAGCCCCAGTTGTACAGCTGAAAATCTTTTGTGTGGATTCCTCTTCACTGACAGCGAAGGTTCCTATGCTGTACCTGATGACTGAGATACCTCCAAAGAAGATCTGACCCTATATACTGCAACCATTGGGATGGGATCAAAATGGACTTGGGCAGGTTGACAGTGATGCCCAGGGAGTGGAACGACTGGAGGGTCCTCTCCAGGGTTTGGAGAAGCTCATCCTTGGATGAGGCTTTGAGAAGCCAGTCATCCAGCTAGAGGAAGATGTACATGCCTTCTCACTGGAGAGCAGCAGCTACGGCTGCTAAGCATGTCATAAAAACCCATGGCGCAGAGGATAAGCCAAATGGCAAGACTCTGAATTGGCAATTGTTCACCCTGAAAAAGAAACCAGAGAAACTGCCTATGCAGTGAACACACTAAAACATGCAGGTAAACATTCTGCATGTCGAAGGTGGTACCCTGGGAGAGTGGCCATGCAAGACTTTTCGTATTGAATGTAGAGACTGAGGTCTTTGTGATCTAGAATAGGCCTTTGGTCTCTGGTTTGTTTGGGGACCAGGAAAACCTGGAAAAAAAACCTTTGTGCTTCTGCATCCTGTGCAATGGCTCGATCACCCATTTCTGCAGAAGGGAGTGTACCTCCTCTTGAAGGACCCCTGTGTGGTCTGAAGGATAGGTGGAGGGTACAGAGGGAATCTCTGGGGGCTGTTCCAAAAGCTCCAGAGTGTGACCCCCTTCTATAATCTGAAGAATCCAAGCATCTGAAGTTATGGTTCTCCACTGACTGAGAGGGAGGGAGAATCGACCTTCGATCACCACCTCTCAGTCGGGGACTGCAAAGAAGGGGGTCTGGGAAGGAGTCGGGCAGAGGCGGATCCAGCCACTGGGGCTGATCCGTCACCTCTGGGTCACTTCATAGCAGTGCCCAAGGAGGATGAGAGGGTAGGTAAGAGAGAACTGGCCTTCCATTTACCATGGATAGGGGAGCCTGCACCGGACTGGCAGGACACCCTTTCTGCTCCTGGAATGAACAGACCTGGACATCAGGCCCAAGTAGCTTTGAGCCATTGAAGGGGGCATTAAGCACCTTCTGCAGGACATCTGCCATGAAACCCAATAGCCTGAGGCAGGTGTGCTTGTGAAAGCAAATGCCTGTGGCAACAACCCTGACAACAGTGTCAGACATGTTGTACAAGACCCAGAGGTTCATCTGAAGAAGCAATCTTCTTTCTGCAGCAGCAGTAATGGAAGAGAGATGTGGAAGGAGTGGCTCTCGACATTAAAAAGGTAAAGGCCAGCGACCCGGCTTTGGGAACAGACTCGGGACGCTGGGGGTTGGCAGGGGAGGAGAGGATTGAGAGTCCATAGGACTGCTCTCCTCTCCTGGGGTGGGTAGCGGGTTCACTTCGCTCTGCAGCGGCCCCCAGTGGAGACCGGGAGCACTACAGGAGCGTTGTTGCAGAGGGAGGAACCAAGAAAATGGAAAAAGCCCGGGATTGGCCGGATGATGGCAGCCGGCCTATCTGCGCCTCCGAAGAACCTCCCCTGGATGTTCCGCCCATCTCAGCAGAGCCTTGGGGCCGACCAAGTGAAGAGTGTGCTGGGTTTCCCTCACCGGTGCCTTCCCCCTCAGAGGAAGGGGACCCATCCAACGAAGGGTTACACCGGACTACCCCAGGGACCTGGCTGCAATGTGAAGTGAGGTGGAGTCCAGGAGGGGGGACTAGTAGGAGGGCATCGGAGACCATGGCTGCCCAAAAGAGTGGTGGATCCTGGGAACATAGGGTGGCAAAAAGAAATAATGCAAAAAAAAAGGTAAAGGAATCTCTTTCTGAAAAGAGATTCCAAAAAGCAAAAGAAAAGTGTAAGTAAAAATGGTCCGAATTGCAATGGAGCTTCCACGAGGACCTGTGCGATCAGAGTTGACCCATGTGATCAGAGTTAAAGGGGGAAAGAACTGAGGAGGGAGTAGGGCTGCTCATGCCTTTATAGGGTTGATGATGTCATCAGGTGCCATCGGCATTGGCGGCCCCAGTTGTACTACTGGAAAAGTGTGGATCCTGCTTCACCAATGGTAAAGTTCCTATGGTGTGACCTGATGACTGAAATACCCCCGAAGAAGAGCCATAGTTTTTTTTTTGCTCCTCCCCAGACCCCTGGTCAGCCACTCCTTTGGGCCACTAAGGCCCACTGTCATCCCGGCCTCGTCACCATTTGCTACCCCGTTTGCGTTGTGACCCCAGGTAACCCAATGTAACCCTTCATCGGGTGGGCCCACAACTGGGAGAGAAAAAATGCCCGCAGGCATCTATTACATATCCCAGGCATGGCAGGGGTCAGCACAGATACCTCTGGGCTATCGTGACGTCGGGGACCAGCAGCTGTCATCCGGCTGGCCAAGGGCAGATTTTCTGCTTTTCCCCCAACCCATCCATACCCTCCCACAATGAGACTGCCACGGCGTTATCCTGGGGCAGGGACATTCAGCAGTGTGTCAAGGTCACACGCCAGCAAGAACACCACCAGAACCATCCCCTGGGGCTGACAAATAGAGGTCTGAGGCAACCCACTCCTCCAAGAGGGAAGTGTCCAGAAAATGCTCTAAATCCCCTCCCTGCTGGACTCCACTCCTCACGCCAGGGTTTGGGGTGCAAACCCGAGTTGCCAGCATGCCAAGTGAACACCCATCACTTAGTGCCACGGAGCTGGCAATCCACTGTTTTCTATAATTGCTGAGTAGTGTTTTCAAGGTAAAAAAATGCTACCCAGCAATTGTAGAAAACAATACATGGGGTAGTGTGCAAAAAGTAGTTATGTAAGAACATACCATAACAGTAGATCTTTGAGAGGAGCTCTTGGAACAGGCCAACATTAGCGCCAAGTGCCAAGACCACACCACCACCATCACCCTCTGACACTGACTTATCCTATAAAGGTGGGCAGTCCCCCACACCCTCCTTAGTTCTCCCGCCGAACAGCCGAAGCAGGTAGCAGAAGAAGAAACCGAGGAGGTTCCTGAGAGCCAAGAGAGGAAAATGGAAAAGACAGAAGACTCATTCTTATGGAAGAGGATGAAGCTCAGGGAAGGCAGACAGAAAGAAGGGGGAAAGAGGGAGCGAAAATCATGACCTGCTGCAAGAGCTCCTCTTGAAGATCTGCTGTTATGGTAAGTTCTTACATAACTGTACTATCTTACTTCGAGGAAGCTCTTGCAGCAGATCAACATCGGTAGGACAGAGTCCCAAGCAGTTTCAGCAGCAGTACTGGGCGGAGGACAGACTGCAGCTGATGGCCTAAGAAAGAAAAGCCCTGCAGAATGGCAAAGTCGAAGTTGGCCCTATGCCTAGAGGGAATGTCCAGACTGTAATGCTTGGTTAAGGTGTGGACACAACTTCAGGAGGTGGCTACACAGATGTCCACAGTGGACACATTTCAGAAACAAGCCATTGTAACACCTGGTCCCCGGACCTATATTGGAAAACCACAGTACACCCCTGACAGCATCCACAGTCTTACCTAATCATGGCTCCAATATGAGCCCCAATCATTACTAACCTATAGAGCACAGGTACCTACCATTTAAGAGTGAGGTATCAGGCACAAACCGCAAGATTATTGTTATGATTTACATAATATATATATATATATGCAGTGCACCAATAATGTATTTTAGTGTTCTAACTCTAACATATGTTCTGATCTTCTGAGAAGTCTTATGTATGCTTACCCTGCTATCCAGTGGATTTATGTAACACCGTATTTATTTACTATGATTTGTGAGAATCCTTTGTATTCACACTTTTAGCTGACCTTACAATAATTGTATATCAGAGATACTGAGGAGCCACATAATTTTTAGCTAATAGGACTTGTTTTGTACAGCTAATGTGCACAAGAAGAATAAGTTACTATGGTAATTATCTCCATTATAGAACTGTTGTAAGACATTTTCTCCCCGAGTCCATCTTCACATCCCGGTGTATAGGGAATACTCTGGCCCCCAGTATCTAGGTAAGATTCTGTGTAGGGCATTAGTCTGGTTTTGTGTAATAAACTTGTGTATTACTCACTGATGCCATCTGCCTGTCATCTCTTCTGTTAGCCTCTACCCATCAAGAACCTGAGAGGTAACAGTCCTCCACAATTTGGTGACTGTGCGCAGGTGGTCATCAGAATTAACAGAGATTCCGTATTCATTGGCATGCAGACAGGTGTTAAGTAGGTTCGCCCTCGCCTGTCCATAACTACGTAGCACCCTGCAAAGTCTGGCTGCATTCCAGGCAGGTACAGTTGTCCGCCTCACCCCACAGGAGTTTTGAGTTGTAGGATTGCGTGAGTTCAGATGCCCAACTGGTTTAACCAATGTGGATTGATACACAATTGGGACACCACTGATGGGTTAACTTGATTTTCCCTACCATGTCCAATGTCTGCACAGATTTGAGGCTCGATGTCTCAAGTTTTCTTGCCTCCCATGGAGGTTGGAGCAATTTTGCGCTGGACGCAAAACCTTTAGACAACCCAGTACTAGGGAGCTCTACCCAGTACTTGGAGACATGCCTAGCAGCAAAGAAACATACCCAAAAGGGACTGTTAGTCGCGGCCCTTTTTGCTGCTTTAGAAGCATCCAAAATGAGGTTTCTTTCCCTTGAACTGCAAAACGCAGCTCTAAAAAAAGGGCTGGGCTTGCAGGCTACCGAAACGATTAGGAAGCAGCAGAAAATGGGTGAAGAACTCCAAACTCTGCGTCTGTAAGAAAGAGACACTTTTGCATTGTGCTGTACAGGATAATGAACAAGAGTTATGTATGTTGAGGGAGGATTGTGGCAGGTTAAAGCAGGATAAGAGGCAGATATCACGAATGATTTGTTGAGTGAAACAAATGAGACGTTGCAAGATGAGAATGAGGAGTTGTGAGAGGATCTGAAAAGGGTAAGTAGTGTATTGGACAGGGAGCTTAGTGACAGTTGTGAACTCAGCGCTGTGTATAAAGTGTTACAAAAACACTACTACAAGTATAGGATGGAACAATGCTAAAGTTAGTCATACGCAATGTAGAGCCAAGATGGCGTAGTTGCACCATCAAAGAGAAGCAGAGGTGGACATGGGGGGGGGCTAAGGGTCTGAAGACCCCAATTTACGCTGATGATCTGATGTTCTCAGTCAGGTATTGCAGGGCAGCCAGAGGTTCCAACTCCTGTCCCAGTCCTAACATCGTGATCAGGAGATGGGAGGGAGTAAAAGGCAAAACTGTCCCAGGCGGGAGTTGGGAGGAGGATCACCAAGCCGCTAACCGGGCGTCGGGCAAGTCAGCTCAACGACTCAGGCTCGAGCACTCCAACTCACTGCCACTAAACAAAACAAACCCCTTGGAGCTCCCAACCTGATCGAGTTATGTCTTCCAATGTAACTGAGCTCTTCAAGAGGACTGTATGTTGCACCCTCCTACCTACATGTACATTTCAGGAGTCTGTTTTGCTCATGGTTGCAGTCTGCAGCAGTTATTTAAATTCCTGATCGGACCTCTTATGGACCGAATGGAGCACAGACGGTCTTATTATGTAAACTATATATCATTTACATTTTTTGATGAGGTTGGAGTCACTTGGATCATGGATGCAAAAATGCATGCCTGGTCCACCCCATGAACTAAACTGAACAGAGAAGTACCAAACATATCTCCTGCTTGTACGTTTCAGTTTGTAATATTTTATTTTGTTTATATCAAAGGAGTGTGTGTTCTCTGCAATCATGGTTGCAGTTGTCATCAGTAGATTCTTGATCAGACCCATGAACTAAGTTGAGCAGAGAGGTGCCCCTGATGCACATAGACGCACCCGTTTCGGTGCGGGTTTAATAATACTGGATTTAATGCTGGAGAGTTAGGAAGTCAAAAAGGTATAGCCACACAGACTTCCCCACTATTCAGTGGTGATAACCGATGTTACCAACAACAGTGAGATATCCATCCAATCTCTCTTTAAACTTAATCACACTATCCGCCTCTACCACCTCCTGAGGTAGTCCATTCCATAGTTTTATTGTTCTTCCTAAAAAAACATTTCTTCTTATCTCTGTCCTAGATTTAATTTCTCTCAATTGTCTGTTATGTCCTCTTAGTTGATATGGGTTATCCCTAAATTTCAGTTTCATCTCTTTAAACATATTAATGTTTTTAGTAATACTATATAATCTCATTAAGTCCCCTCTCATTCTCCTATTCTTCAGACTCCACAATCCCAATTTCTCCAATCTGTCCTCATATCTTAAGTCCTTACAGCATGATATCATTTTGCTGTAAGACCTATGTGGTCTCTCTACCAACTTTACATCCTCTATTAAATATGGATTCCAAACAGTAGAACAGTAGTCCAATATCGTCCTGATCAGTGTCTTTTACAGCGGCATCATCACTCCAGTGTCCTTTGAGTGAAAACTCCTTCTCACACTATTTACCAGAAACATTGCTCTATTAGACATGTTTCTACAGTGCAAACCATTTTTCAAGTGACTCTGGATGTAAACTCCCAGATCTTTCTCTAAATCCGAAATCCTTAACTTTAAATTCTTAATATGGTAGTTTTGACATACATTTCGCATTCCCAAATGCATAATTATACATTTCTCACCATTAAATTCCATACCATTATTTTCAGCCCATTCCATAATTTTAATCAAATCTGTACCAAAAAAAATCTTGTCGTCAAAGGTGTTCACTATCCCACATGTCTTGATATCATCCACAAATCTGTCCAATTTGTATGACTTCTAATTTCCAGGTCACCTACAAAAATACCAAACAATAGGGGTCCCAACATGGACCCCTGTGGGACTCCACTCCCCCCACCTTTTGCAGTTTCGACAAACAGCCCCTTATCCTAACTTGTTGTTTTCTCTCCCTCAACCACTGGGATACCCACATTACAGTAACTAATCCCCAAATTATTTAACTTTTCAATTATTTTATCATCAGGTACTGTATCAAAAGTTCTAAACTCCAGCATAACCACATCAACACTGTTCCCCTCATCGACCCCGCCATTAATACTCTCATAGAATGACAATAGATTTGTCTCACATGATCTTCCAGAGGTAAAACCATGCTGACTCATATCCACCTGTCCTTTTCTATTCATGGTTTCCCTAATAGCTTTACTAATTATTCCCTCAATGATCTTTCCCACCACCGATGTCAAACTCACTGGTCGATAATTCTCCATCTGATCCCTTCTCCCTTTCTTAAATATTGGCACAACAAATGCCCTTTTCTAATCCTCCAGCACCACCCCCTCAGCCATAGACTTTTGACCCAAGATTGTAATCACTGGTACTAGTTCTTCCTTAAGCTATTTAACCATGAATGGGTGAATCCCATCTGGCCCCGCCGCCTTGTCACTATTCAGTTCCATAACTCTCCTCATTACCTTTTCCTCTGTTATTAATAATTCCGGATTTATTATACCACCTCCCACATTCTTAATTTCCACATTATTTCCATTATTTCTAAATATAGCGAAAAACATTTTCCAAACACCTCCACCATCTTCTGATATAACTTCACCATTGCTGGTTAATGGACCTGCCATACAACTTCCATCTCTCTGCCCATTAACGTAAGCAAAGAAACTCTTTTTTTTTTTTTTTAAACTTTTTGTTTATTGTTTTGCATAGTAAACATACAGTACAATTTCTGATGTAGAACTTGAGGATACATATAGTCTCCACACGAGGGCGCCACACCTCTTAATACACGCCTTTAAACAGAGTCGTCATACATCTATGAGATACAGCATAAGGGGGTATTCCATTATGTGCATTTTCATGCAGATTAGAAAAAAAAAACAGGATTAATTGCTGTTTTTAGTGAGCCCATGAGCTGCATGCTTAATAGCTATTACTTCGGGAAGACCGTGTTTTAAACTTCCTATAAAAGGACAGTAAAAAAAATGCAGCATGCTTAACCAAAATGAATTATACCATTATGGTATTATACTGTTGGGGATATTCCACTCTTAACTTACTGAACCTCAACGAGTATATGTTCTTTAAGCCTCAAAGTAACTTCATATATAGGCTATCTACTTAAAACTTATTACTAGTTAAAGAAAAACAGATTGCATGTTTGTGAAGGGGGGAATTCCATTATCCTCCCCAGACATATCTATATAACTTCATGCCCTTCCCAACATAGTTACAAGGACAATTAACTATCCCTTTCCCTTTAAAAGGTGCAGGTCCATCATTCAGGAAGAGCTAATATCATCCCAGCCTTAATTATAGCTGTCGAACCTGGAGTCGGCTAAATGTAAGTGTCCCTTTAGAGCTCGTTATCCTCTTCATCTTCCGATTTAGATTGAGAAGAGTCCCGTCGTCTTCTGGGGAGCTTTGCATGTTTTTGTGACCAAGTCAGAGCATCAGCAGGGTCCGAAAATATATAAACTTTTCCATCGTGCACCACTCTGAGTCTTGCAGGGAACAACATGTTGTGTGATACCTACTTCCCGAAGCATAAGCTCTCGATGCCATCAAAACGCCTTCTTTTTGCCTTGTCGCTGTAGCTTAGATCGGGGTATATGACACTCTCTCCATCTTGAAGCAAAATATGCTTTTGTCTGGCAAGGGACATAATAAGATCTCTAGTCCCCGTGCTGTCCATCACCGCTACGATCGTTCTCGGAGTGTTCGTACTGCTAGGTCTTCCCCGGAAGGCAACTCTGTAAGCCTTTTGAATTGACCAATTTCTGCTCAGAAGATGCTGACCCAATTGTTGTTTCAACCAGTCTTTCAAAAATAGAGTAAGATGGTCCCCTTCATTGCCCTCCGGGATTCTCAATATCCTGAGATTGGAAGCCCTGGCTTGGTTTTCCAAGTTCTCTAGCCGAGATCGAAGATGTTTGTTCTCCTGCACCAGACTTGCTGCTGTAGTCATCGCTGTCTCCGATTGTTTCTTAGTATCGGAAACCACTATTTTGATTGAACCTGTATCTGTTTCCAGGAGAGTCACTCTATTAGACAGGGTGTTGAATCGGTCAGAAAGACCTTCCATAGATGCAAGCATTCGATTCATTTTTTGTCCCAAAGTCTGTAGAGTTTCCTCGCTTCCTTCTATATCAGGATCCAACGTTAAGCGACCTTGCATGGGCAGCGTGGGTAAAGGGAGCTTGCATAACTTTTACTATTAGCACTCTCTCTCCGATCTGTCCTTCTTAGGATTCCCCATTTTTGCTCTAGGGACTCTCCGATATCCAAAAAAGTACTTTGTTGGTTTCGTATGAGGCGCTCAACCTTCAAAGAAGAAGTTTTATTTTGAGGTATCGATTCTCTCTAAAACCCTGCGGCCATCTTGCTCAGGCTCCACAGTGCCCCCCCAAGCAAAGATACTCTTATTATTTTTACTCACTGATAATTTCTTCTCCAACCATTGTTTAGACTGCCTTATCTCTCTTTTAAGTCTCTTCTGACAACTTTTGTATTTATTAATGTTTTCCGTTGTCATTTGCGTCTTCATTCTATTAAATAACACTTTCTTCCTCCGGGGCAATTTGAGGAAGTATTTTTTCACAGAGAGGGTAGTGGATGCATGGAACAGCCTTCCTGAGGGGTTGTGGGGTCTAAAACTGTGGGAGAATTCAAGAATACATGGGACAGACATAAGTCAATTCTTGTGGGGGGGTAGGAAGAAATAGGCTGTTGGTTACTAGGATCTGCGGCCTATCCTGTAGGTAGAGAAATGGGCAGACTAGGTGGGCCAAGCGGTCCTTATCTGCCATCAAAGTCTATGTTTCTGTGTTTTTATGTTATGATAACCCTATTTAACCAAGGAGGTTTCTTGCCCCTACCGTTGTATACTAACCTTTGAGGTACTGTAAGTATGCTGCTGTTACATCTGTTATTGCAAGAACAGTCTCCAAGACTCTTCTATTCCTTTGTTTCCCATCATCCTTCCCCAATTAATTCTATGTAACAGATGTCTTATTTTTCCATAATTTATTTATTTATTTAGTTTTTGTTGACTGGGTAAGTGCACCAGACAAATCTTGCCTATTTTCAGGCACAACCCGGGGGAAGGGGATACAAATGAATGCCAACTGACCTTGAACCAGATTAAGCTGTTGGTGGTATTTTTAGTGAATGAGGGAAATTTGGCCAGGACACTCTTTTCAATAAGTGCCATGGGATCTTTAACATCCACCTGAACTACCACCAGTCCAGGCAGATGGGACCTCGGTTTAACATCTCATCTGAAAGATGGCACCTCAGAAGTGCAGCACCCCTCTCATGCTGCACTACAGTGTCAGTAATGGGATTTTAACTCAAGAGCCAGATGTGGGAACTGAACCCACAGCCCTCTGATCTCCCGGCCTCAGAGGCGAGTGTGCTACTTACTGGGCCCCTGACACTGACATAATCCCCTTTCCTATACAAAAACTGGGATGTACAACCTATTACTATCTCCATTGACCAATCTAAGTCAAATAATATGGAGCTATGATCACTATAATGCGGTTGTACAACAACATTTTTAATAGTATTGTTTATATTAGTTATGATCACATCCAAACTATTCCCTCCCCTCGTAGGTTCTTGAATACATTGTTGTAAACCCACTGATATTATTTCCTCCTGGAATCTACATTCCATGCTGTTTCCTTGCTGTTTCTTTCCCCATATAATCCCTGGTATATTTAGGTCCCCCATTAATACTATATCTGATACTTCAGCTAGACTTACAATATATTCTAGAAAGGAATCTGTATCCTTCTGCTCTGTATCTGGAGCCCTATAGAACACTGAAAAGTTACATTTCCTACCCCTTATTCCCACCAGCTCCACTGTTAAAATTTCTACATTACCTAATTCCACATGATTCTCAATTAATCTCACTTCCATATCTTCCCTAATAAAGAGAGCCACTCCCCCACCCTTTCTTCCCTCTCTGTTTTTACTTATTACTCTATATCCTGATGTATTATATTTCCATTCACTTTCATGTTTCCACCATGTCTCTGTGACGTAGACAGCCAGTTCTGAGTGCTGTATTATATTTTTTTAATATAAAATGTATTAATGTCTCTGCTGAAAATTCAAATGCTCTAGGAATGACCTCTCTCACCCCCACCCCAAGATTTCAGCTGACAGATGCAGGCCAAGAGAACTGCTGACAGTTACTGGAAGACTTTTATTAAGGAACCTGTTTCTCTGAGCTATTTACAGAGTTGTTAAGTTAATTTTGTTAAGAGAGAAATCATAAACTAGGTTTATGATGTTAAAATGAGTGAAGCTAGGATGTTACATAGAGGTGTAAGGTTGTAAATGACCCTATGAAGCCTGTGTGAAGAGGGTACAGCATGAGATCAAAAGAGGTGTCATTGAAACTTGAGTTATGCTAAGGTTGCAGAATTAGTACTTTGAAATTACATCCTGTGGTTGCATAAAAATATATTTTTGTTAGATATTTGACCAGAGGAGGGGCTGGATGACTTCATCCAAAAAGGGGTTGGCCAATACTACTTGAAAAGATTATTCTCTTTCACTATAGAGGTGTATTTTGTATCTGACACTGACCAAGAAAACATCTGAGCACTGAAAAAGAGGTATTTAGAAGGCTAGACAAATCTAAATATAGTTGTAGGAATTGCATTGTTTTAAACCTCGTTTGTTTAAAGATATGTATGTCTTGTGACATAAGAGTTCTGTATTGTACGTTTGACATATTATTATATATTTTAGTAAAAACTCTAATTTTAGGGAAAAGCTGGTCTGTCTTTGAATTGCTTTCTTTTGCCAAGAAATATTTATGGTTCAGCAGACATATAGCTTATATGGTGGTATCAAACTGGAAAGAGAAGAGTTTTAAATCTGAGGTCTTTATAAAAGTTTTAAAGGGTTCATCTCTGAATACCTGGTTAGGTGCCTGTAGGCAAAGATATCTGGCCCCCTGAAGACAGATATATCTGAGCCTGTGCATTTGGTATGCTAGCAAGAGGTTAACAGTTTGAATCCCCCCAGAACTGAGACCAAAGGTTGATCCGAACTCACAAAAACAGACAAGAGGGTTACCTTGTCTGTTACATTGTTCACAAGACTGCACTCAGAGGTTGGCACTTTGGGAGTAGAGGGCCTGATCTGCTGAGTGAGTTTGCGACTGTCTCTACCACCCCTATTATATCCAGTTTATTTTCCTTTATCAGTACCTCTAGTTCTGACATACATAACTGATTTAAACTTCCCGCATTAAAGAACATCACTTTGTGTTGTAACTTTCTCTACCCTATTTTGTTTTAATTTACTACCACCTCCTCCACGAGCAGTTGAGCCCCTTTTCTTCAGTTTAGACAATAATCAATTTTGTTCTTTAATCTCATTCCCAAAATCCTGCTGCCCCTCAGATTCAGGTGCAATCTATCCCTTCCAAACAGCTCATTTTTATTTTTAAAAGCTCCCCAATGCCTTATAAACCTGTACCCACTTGTCTCAGTCTATTGGGATAGCCATTCATTTGCTAAAGCTATCCTCCTTTCCTTATATACTGAGGCCCTTGGCTCAGGCAAAATCTCAGAGATTAGTATCTCACTCCCCTTTTCTATAAGTTTTTCAACTAGTTTTTTATCGTCTTTTTGCATTTCAGGCAATGTTTTCCTGAGAATATCGTTTATTCCCACATGTAATATTGCCACTGGGTTCCTTCCTGCTGTTTTAAATATATTGTCAGCCATGTAAATCCAAAACTCCCACCCCTGAAAAATGACTCACCATTCTATTTTCCTCATCATGCTTGCATACATATATATATTTATCTGTAAATTGTATTATCGAGTCTCCTATTACTATCACGTGCCTTGACTCCTGACTTACCTGATCTGTCTGTGTTGTGTCCGGGTTGTGTTTGTTCACTTGAAACATGAATGTGCAGAACTTCATTCCTGAAGGTCTCATCATGGACTGAGCACAGAGGGGCTCAAAATACCACCCCTCGACCCCCATGGCAGCAACCCGAACAGCTGCATCTGGCTTATTGCGGTTGGAGGAGTGCCCGGTTAAAGTAATGGTATTATTGTTTAAATTATGCTTTACTATGAAAAGGATGTATGTGTATTTGTGTTGAGGGGGCTGTGGGCACTCCATAGTCCATACTACTGCTACAGGATCCCTGTCTTCATGGAGTTTACTGTAAGAAGTTTCCCTTTCAAACCAGTTATGTAAAGTAAAAAAAAACTACTGGCAAACTAAGAGATGTGCATTTGATAAGGCAGGTACCTCTTGCTTTATTCTCCTCTCCAGTGTCTTCAATAAACTATACAGTTAAAATTACTAACCCTCCTCGATTCCCTTCAGGGGCACACTGAGCAAGAATCAACAGATCAGGCCAGCAGCCAATGTGCAGGAAACTTTTGGTTTTGCCTGGTGTGCAGCTTTGCACCTTTTTTGTGTGTGTGTGTGTGTGTGTGTGTGTGTGTGTGTGTGTTTTCACAAGTGGTGGGGGCTGCAAGCAGGGCAGTGTGATCGGGTTGGGTTTTCACAACCCCTCGCCCTTCAGTTTTTTTGTACCCCCTTCACTGTAAGAAATAACATGCAAAGAAAAAAGCCATGAACCTTGAAGTAAGAAAGTCATCTGTTTCTAATGAAGCCCTGCAGTTTTTCACAATTTGCTTTTGGCAGATCCCTGCCTGCAAAATTCCTCCAAGCCCCTCGGCTCTTGTTTTTGTTGGGAAAGGGGAGCTCTGACTGGCTCCACAGAAGCAGTTTTGTTCATTCACCCTCCTCACTCCTGCCTTTGTCTCATACTAATCTTTTGTTTTAAATTCACTTTTAAATAGCCTGTACTGCTACTATCCCTAACTCGGGGTGCAACTTGAAGAGAGGGAGAAAGCCAGCGGTCACTGAAATGGTGTGTGTGGACACAATCACAGACAGTTGACTCTGCACTCAGCAGCGAGAGTTGGATGTAACCAAGAGCTTCAATATCAGTATCATTCAGCATAGCAGGGCAGGCTATATAGCAACAATTATATGCAGACATGCATAATATAGTTGTTGCTATATAGCCTGCTCCTGCTGAATTATATTGATATTGTAGCTCTCGGTTACATCCAGGACCCTCCTATACTCTCGCATGTTGTGTGGTGCTGGAATTATTCCAGCAAAGTGTAATTTGTGTTGAATAGAGAATTGGGACGAATCTTATCAGTGGATCTAGTGGACACACTGACAGCTAGCTTGACTGAGCCCTGGGCGAGCATGCGCAAGGTACTGTATCACGTGAGTTGTTGTTCTGTTACACACATGGTACGGTTGTCAGTGCACTGTTCAGGCTCTCTCTCACACAGTGGTGCATTAGTTCTTCAACAGGAGAATCAGTCTTCTGTTTCTCTCTCTCTCGTCAGAAGGAAGGCACTGCTTTCACGTCAAGTTTTTTTTACACCAAAACCGAATGGTAGTATTAGTCTAATACTACCAAAAACAAAATATAAAACTTAACAAACTGCTGGAAACGAAAGGAGGGATTTTTTGGGTTAAAAGTAATCTGTGAGGGTACAGGGAGACACGAGTGAGGGAGGCTAGGGAGGGATTGGGGGAGGGGCGGAAGAAGGCTCCTGAGGGGCGAGGGCTGAGAGGAGGGCCTGCCTGCTGAGTGACTGCCAACTAATACTGCTGCGGAATGAATGTGCTTGAACTTCGGGGAGGGAAAAGCTGAAGCTGTGCACTTCAGTGTGTCAGAAGTTGAACTGAATGAGTTTATATAAAAAAGTAAACATAGTAGGAACACAAGTGAAAACAAAAAGTGTTTGAAACTTACTTGTCTAAAAGTTGCTGCTGCTGTAGTGCAGTGCTGCTCACTCAGTGCTTGCTTTGCTTGATGATTTGGCAGGCTGGAGCTGGGGGCTGTGATACTTAGACAAGATTTTCCTTAAGTAGTAGTAGGATAGGAGGACTCAGTCTACATTACATTACAGAGTGCAGCAGCAGAGAATAGACTATTTTTCTCATCTGTGCTGACGACTTTTGTTATTAAAGGGACACTGTCAACCCCCTTAGGTCTCAAAGTGTCCCTAGTTTAAAACACACATTTTATGATTGCCAACATTCTGTTAAAGATTGCAGATGTAGCTGGTAGTTTGATTCTGATACTTTTTTCTTAGAAAAAGTGAAAAACAGACTGCACACCATACTGGTGTTACCACACAAACATAGGTTTGTTTACATTCCTTGATCAGCTCCAACTGCATCTTTCCTGGACTTGGGAACACCCACAACACAGTCTAGCCACTTGTGATGCAGTGGGAGTTTAGTAGGCTACCGCCTCATGAGTTACTGCACTATTTGGGTGTGTTTTTAATGCTCAGCAAGTATGCAGTATGAACAGATCCAGGATTGTAAACAAAAACAAAGTTGTTTATAAATATACATTCAAACAACAAGAAGTCTTGCTGTATTCTGACAATAGCAGTGAGGTCCAACCTTCGAACTGCCCCGGAGATGAAAGAGTTAACTTTCCATGCCTGGCATGGAACACTGAGCTCGAGCTCAGTTGAGACTCTGTCTGTTGCTGTTTGAACTCAAACCGTCAGATTCTTTACTCCACCTCACTGAACAGTCGCTCCAGAGATTTCTCCTTTGCTCGGTTCAATTTATCGGTTAAAGTACCATTTTTCTCAGTTTTCAACTGAATTTAAACCGCAACCTATCGGTTCAGTCTCTGTCTGTGGTATTCGTGAGTACTAGATAGGTTTATATTGTTTTTTCTATTCTGTGTGGAACTTGTTAACGGTTCATCGGTTCAGTTTGAACCGATCAGGTTGTTTAAAAATCTTTATTTCTCGTTTTAGAGTGTGGTTACCGGTTCTTATCGGTTCTAAAAAAACGGATTTTACTACGCTTTTTTCCACGTAATTCGTAATACCGTCATGTGAACTGATAAGAGTGTCTGGCCTGGCGGATTGCCATTAAAAGGGTAAGTTTTGTTAGGACTGGCACTATGTCTGAGAAACCCAAAAGAAAAACCGGGCCCACTGGGTTTCAACACTGTAGTGTGTGGGAAGTCTTTGCTAAGGCTGACCCCATACCACCTGTGTTTATTGTCTGGGGTTTGACCACCTCAATTCAGACTGCCAGATTTGTAAAAATTTTCCTGCAGCTACCCTAGAAAAGAGAGTAGGCTCAGGAAAGGAGGCCAAAAGTCCGCTGACCGGATGGCCAGCCCGGTTTGGTTCAAACCAACCAGAAGGCGTGCCCTCTGACCAGGTGAAACTTCTTCAGGCAAAAGGAGAACCGATTCTGAGGAGTCGGTTCCGTTAAGAGAACAAGAAGGGATAAATCAGCTGGTGTGGATCCAAAAGTTTCTTCTCCAACTGCTGATGAAATAGCCAAACAATAAAAATTGTTCAGATCGCTATCCCGGTTCCGACCGGCCACCATCAGAAATTTCGATTCGGCGGTTCCACGGTTCGGATTATTTGGAGGAATTTTATGAACCGGAGGAGGAGGAAGGAGAGTATGAGGAAAGTGAATGTGATTATGAAAGTCTGGATGTGCCCATTGACCGGACATCTCCCCAGACAAACCTTCAGGAGTGTCTCCTCCTAGGCTTTCTGAGTCCCCCTCCCATTTCATGTTTTACAAGAAAGTGGCCGAAACCCTTTAGCTTCCTATAGAAGAAGCTGTGGATGACCAGGAGGAGCCTGACTATGTGGAAATGATGGATATCCCAGAGTCCAGGAGGCTGTCTAGTCCCCTACACAAGTCTTTTGGGAAACAGACATTTAAGATTTTAAAGACTCCTAATTCTATATCTCCTGTGGATAAAAGAATGGACAAGAGGTATACTCTGTCAGGCTCAGATACGGAGTTCCTTACCCAGCAATGCAGCCATGTTGGGGTAATGCAGGCTGCAGCCTGTGATAAGGCTAATATACCCTTGGCTTCACACCCCCAGATAAGGACTCCAGGAGGACTGATGCCATGGCAAAGAAACAGTACATGGCAGCATCCTTGGGACTCAGGCAGGCCAATTATATGGCCTATACAGCTAGATATCAGAAATCTAGATGGGACACTGTCATGGCTTTGGCTAAACAGGTCCCTGGCCAGCTTGCCAAGGAGCTGGAGCAGGTGGCTGCTGATGGTATTGAGGCATTCAAGGTGCAATTCCATGCTGCAGTGGACTCCAATGATGTTTCATCTAGAGTCATGGCTACATCTGTGGCCCTTCGTAGGATGGCTTGGCTCAGATGTACTAGCCTGTCTCAGGATACCCAGACTAAGGCCATGGATTTTCCTGTTGTGGGTAATTCTCTGTTTGGGGAGCAGAGAACTACATGAAGAAAATAGATGAATACAGGACCACCTATAGGAGTGCTCAGGCCAAGGAAAGGCAAGCCACTCCTCAGAGGCAGCATCCCAGGGACAGGGGCAGGCCTTTTCATAGGCCTTTCTACCAAGCCCAGGCCTCCTCTTCTGCCTATGCTCAGAGGGGGTTCTTTAGAGGGAGAGGCAGAAAGGGTACAAGCAGGCCTGCTTCCACCCCTCAGCCTAAACCCCCTGCCAAACAGGCACCCTGATAGGTTTGCCAGGGCCGATTCTCCACCGCCCGTAGGGAGCAGGCTGGCTTACTTTGTCCAGGACTGGATATCTTTAACATCAGACAAATGGGTCCTGGAAGTAGTAAGCCAGGGACTGGTTCTCAGCTTCAAAAAATTTCCAAAGATGAGAACCAGATCCTTTCCACCTGCAAGTCCTTCAGAGGCACTTGCCCTAGAGGCAGAGGTCTCTTCCCTCTTGGCTGTCAGAGCTGTAGAAAGGGTTCCACCCCTACACAAAGGGAAAGGATTGTACTCCAGGTACTTCCTCCAAAAAGACAGGAGAATGGCAGCCCATCCTGGATCTCAGATATTTAAACAAGCACCTTTTAAAGCCAAAGTTCAAAATGGTGACTCTGGGAATAATTCTACCCTAAGGCCAGGGGACTGGCTAGTCTCCCTGGACCTCAAGGATGCCTATTTCCATATTCTCATCAGAAGCTCCCATCGAAAATACCTCAGGTTTGAGCTGCCCTCAGGCCATTACCAATTCAGAGCAATGCCCTTCGGCCTAACCTCTGCTCCAAGGGTGTTCACAAAATGCCTGGCAGTAGTAGTTGCTTCCCTAAGAAGGCAAAGGATTGCCATCTTCCCATACCTGGACGACTGGCTCATAGTAGGCCAGTCCCCAGACCAAGTCAAGTTACACCTACAGATAATTCAGCAACTGCTCACCTCTCTAGGTTTCCTTCTGAATCTTTCAAAGTCAGTTCTAGAGCCTGTTCAGCTCCTCACCTTTATAGGTGCAGAACTAGATACAGAAAAGGCAAGAGCCTTCCTTCCCCTGGACAGGGCAAGGACCCTTATCACACTGGCCTCTTCATTCACCCTACAGGTGTCTCAACCAGCAAGGCATTTTCTGCAGCTCCTGGGACACATGGCTGCTTCTACAGCAATGGTACAGGGAGCAAGATTTCAGATGAGGGACATTCAGTTCCACTTGAGAGCCTTTTGGTCTCAGAAAAAGGACCCTTTGACCAAACTGATACCAGTGACTCAAACCCTGATCCAGGCTTTGCAGTGGTGGCAGGATCAGGACAATCTAAGACAGGGAGTTCCTTTTGTCACTCAGTCTCACTCTCTAATCCTTACTACAGATGCCTCCCTCTTGGGGTGGGGGGCCCACTTGGGAGACCTGACCACCCAAGGGTTGTGGTCTCCTCAGGAATCTCTGCTTCACATCAATCTGTTGGAACTCAGAGCAGTGTTTCTAGCACTTCAAGCTTTTTCCAAGTCTGTTCGGAACAAAGTTTGTTCAGATCAGGACAGACAGTACCACCACAATGTGGGATATCAACAAGCAAGGGGGCACTCGGTCTACGGCCTTGTGCACAGAAGCAATGAAGTTGTGGTCTCTGGCTTTTTCCCTGAACACCTCCCTTACAGCAGTACACCTCCCAGGCAAGGACAATGTCCTGGCAGATGCTCTCAGCAGGATATCCCAGGGCCATCACAAATGGTCACTGGATCCCCTGGTTTTGGAGGTGATCTTCTCCAGATGGGGCACCCCCACAGATAGATCTTTTTGCAGCCCCAGACAATCACCAACTTCCCCTTTTTTGCTGCAGGCCCCCAGTGTTGGGCTCAGTCCCCCTGGATGCCCTGGTTCTCAATTGGGAAGGGAAGTTCCTGTATGCTTTTCCCCCCTTCCCTCTCCTGTTCAAGGTGCTAGTCAAAATCAGGTCTCAACCCTGCAAGGTGATTCTGATTGCTCCAGACTGGGCCAGACAGCCCTGGTACCCTCTCCTGTTGTCCTTAGCAGTCCACTTCCCTTGTCTCTTTCCAGGAATTACAACCTGTTAACCTGTGCTCGGGGGGGAGGGTTTGGTACCCGAATCTCAAATCTCTCAATCTCAAGGCCTGGCTCTTGAAGAGTTAGAGTTTGCTGATTTACACCTCTCTCAAGGTGTTATGGATATCATAAAGGCTTCTAGGAAGCCTTCCACCGGAACTACCTTTAATTCCAAATGGAAAAGATTCTCCATATGTTGCTCTGGGAAGCATATTTCCCCAGAGTCTGCTGACCTGCCCATAGTCCTTGACTATATGGTTCATCTGAATAGCTTGGGACTCAGACCAGCTACACTAAGGGTGCACCTGGCAGCTGTCTCTGCTTTTCTTTCAGCAGGTAAGCCTTCTTCTCTTTTAGCTCACCCTGTATTCTCCAAGTTTTTCAAGGGATTGCTTCATACCAATCCGCCATTCAGGGACCCTACCCTGCTTGGGACCTTAATGTTTGCATTGCTCAGCTTATGCAACCCCCTTTTGAGCCTTTGTCCTCAGCAGAGCTTAAGTACTTGACTTGGAAAACTGTTTTCTTAGTGGCCATCACTTCTGCCAGGTGCATAAGCGAGTTACAAGCCCTGTCAGTGGAGCCTGATTTTATCTCTTTCCATAGAGATAAGGTGGTCCTCAGGACTAACAGGAAGTTTTTACCTAAGGTGGTTTCAGACTTCCACCTTAACCAATCTATGTCTCTTCCTGTGTTCTTCACTGACCATTCCTCCTCTGATGAGAGGAGGTTGCACAGTCTGGATGTGAAAAGAGCCCTTAGCTACTACATAGAACGTACCAAGGGTCACAGGTTTGACTCCCTCCAACTGTTCCTCACTTATGGTGAGGTTGGTAAAGGAAAACCTGCCACTAAAAGATCCATTGCCAGGTGGATTGTCTCTTGCATTCAATTTTGCTATGAAAAACTAGGTAGGATTCACCCTCAGGCCTGAGGGCTCACTCTACCAGAGGTACAGCTGCTTCCTGGCTGCTGCAGGGATATTCCTATCTTAGAGATATGTCAAGCAGCTACCTGGAAAACAGTTCACTTTTACCAAGCATTACTCTCTGGATATCCAGGCTGGGAGTGATGCTTGGTTTCTGCAACAGTGCTTCAGAGCCTATTTCCTAAGTAGGTTCTGTCCCTCCACCATGGAGGTACTGCTTGGTAGACTGCTATTGTCAGAATACAGCAAGACGTCATGTTGTTTGAAGAAAAAATTACTCACCTTAGTAATGTTGTTTCTTCTAATGGAGTCTTCTTGTATTCTGACCTCCCCCCTGCCTTCCCCTCTCAGAACCTTTGTTTTTGGGATGTGGGTGGGCAGTAGCAGTGTTGGCACTCAGGAGGTGCCCCACATTGTTTATTATCACCCTCTTTTCTTTGAGTGAGTGGGTGTTGTGTTTATTTCATTTTTTGGGTTTCCTGACTTGAGTCTTTGTTTTGGGACCAAAAAATATTTTTATTATATTTAGTAGCCAGTTGGCTGGTGTAGGTTTACAGCTTCCACACAGGACCCTCAGTGAGTTTAGCGTATAAAGATCTGACGGTTTGAGTTCAAACAGCAACAGACAGAGTCTCAACCGAGCTCGAGCTCAGCGTTCCATGCCTGGCATGGAAAGTTAACTCTTTCATCTCCGGGGCAGTTCGAAGGTTGGACCTCACTGCTATTGTCAGTATACAGCAAGACTCCATTAGAAGAAACAACATTACTAAGGTGAGTAATTTTTTTCTTGCCATGCATTTCAGTTCTACTAAACAAAAGAAGACAGACAAAACAAACAGCAACATCAATGAATTTTAGAGAAGGTAAGCAATCATAAAATGTGAGTTTTTAACTAGAAATGATATGATAAAAAACAGGTTGACAGTGTCCCTATAATGCCAGCCCATTTCCACAAAGATATAAAATTACACTGTACTCTGACTGAAGTTAGATGGAGTTGGACCTTTGAGCCTGTACATACATGTGGTTTTGCCCCTCCCAACTGATTTAGCTTGCTGCATCCTGTCATTCTCCCTCATATAAGCTTTCAGTCTAATGCGTGACAGACTTCTGAGCCTGTACACAGGGTTGTACCACCCATTTAGCTTGCTGCAGCCTGTCATGCTCCCTCATATAAGCTTTCAGTCTGACTAAGGTGTGACGGACTTCTCAGCCTGTACACGGGGTTGTGCCACCCATTTAGTATGCTGCAGCCTGTCATTCTTCTCCCTCATATAAGCTTTCAGTCTGACTAAGGTGTGAGAGACTTTTGAGCCTGCACACAGGGTTGTGCTATCCATTTAGCTTGCTACTGTCTGCCAAACATTTCCCTCATTCTCAGCCAGTAGTGGGATAAGGCAAAGGGATTCTTATTTCAGCTGTGTGCTGAACTGAGCGAGATTGTTTTTTGACGTTTCTCAACAAAGATATATAAACTTTGCAAACCATAATGCCTAAAACAAAAAGACAAAAGTCTACGTGTCTGGAATGTGGTTTAGTATTTGACAATGATTGCAGAAACAAGCATCATTTAAAAATGCATAGTGAGCTCCTGAAAGCAAGGAGAGTTATTTGTTACAAACTACGTACATCTCATCCAGCTATTGTTAGTTTTTTCGGTGGTACAAGTGGGACTACGTCCATAACACAAGCATGTAGTGATAATAACCAGAGCATAAATTCAAATAAATCTTCAGATTCTGAGACACCTTACTATGGTGAAGGTGAACTACCTTGTCCATCAGTGGATGTATCAACAATACCAGCTACAGATACATCTGCAGCTGCTTGTTCTGAAGGTAGTACTGGTAGCAACACAATAAGTGATCATAGCTGTGCTGAAAAGCCTGAAAATATTGTAAACTCTCAGGTTGAGGATGTTGGTGAAATAGAGGACTGGGACCTGGCAGTGTCAGTTCTTCATTTGTTGTTAATATCACACAATTCCATTTCAGAATATCTTGAGCCTGACATGAACACAGACACTAGTGAGATAACTATGAAGGACATTGGTAGTCCAGATGAGCTACCAGTGCCACTGTCCATTGACACAGATAACGAAAATGAAGATGATGATGATGATGATAGTGAAACAGTTTGCCGTAGTATTCCAAGTGCCAGTGGTTATGCCAGTTCGAAGATGGTAACTGATCCTGGTGATCGACCACCAGTAATTCTGCCTTCCCTCAGATCAGAATTTGTAAAGGCAGGGCTCATGCAACCTGAACTAAGTAAATACCCCATGAAATATGATGTTTCTAGTAAACAATTTAGAACTTTTCACAATGCTTGGTACTATACCATAAATGAAATAACAGGCAAACGTGTTAAGCGAGACTGATTAGAATACAGTATTGCCAAATGGTCTATGTTTTGTTTTGCATGCAAGGTTTTTGGGAAGACAAAATCACAGTGGGTTCAAGGGGGTGTTACAAATTTTCGTAAAGCTGTTGGGTTAATTCTTACACATGAAAAGTCAAGTCAGCATAGAGAAAATGTACTAGAGTGGCAATTGTTTCAAAATGAGAGTACACATGTGGATAAGTTATTGTGTAAGCAAACAGAACAAGAAAATGAGAAGAACAGAGAGATTCTCTGACCAATAATAAAGGCTGTTTGGTATCTTGCATCTCATGAGAATGCTTTGAGGGGCCATAGAGAAAGTATTGACAAAGATTTTGGTGGGAAGTTTGTGGACTTAGTAAAGCTCATTGCTGACTATGAGCCTTTACTCCAGTCACATCTGCACACAATTTCTGAGTTAAGACACCAAGGTATAAAGACAAGAAAGCAATATATATCACCTACAATACAGAATGATATATTGCATGCAACTAGCGATCTAATAACAGATAAGATCATACATGATGCAAGACAGTCACCAGTTTACTCTATTATAGTTTATGAAATGAGTGATATCTCTCTGCAAGAGCAGTTAACTCTCGTCAGATACTTTCTGCCAGATTTCTCAGTTGAAGAAACCTCCTAGGCTTCTACCCATTAACAAGCACCACTGGGGAAGGAATCTTTAAAAAATTGAAATCTATTCTTCAAGATTATTGCAAACTTGATTTAAAGAAATTGTATGGTCAGGGATATGATGGGGCAGCAAATATGTCAGGCCAATTCAGGGGAGTGCAGACTAGATTTAGAGAGATTTCACCAACTGCTTTGTATGTTCACTGCATGGCCCATGAGCTGTCACTCAGTTTAATTGACACAGCAGCAAACTGCAGAATAACTAGCGACATGTTTGCACAACTTCAAATTTTGTATTCAACATTTGTAAACAGTCCAAAAAGAACTGAGCATCTAAAAGGGGTGAGACGCGTGATGAACTTGGAGGCTGATGGTGGTGGTCAGCAGCACCTAGTCCCTCTGTGCACAACTCGTTGGTATGCATGACCGTATAGTCTAGAAGCATTAAAAAACTTGTACGCTCCCATTTTGCAAACCCTGGAGGAAATGAAACAATGTCCTGCTGCTTCATCAGCTGTCTTGAAGCCACAGGTAAAAGCTGTGATTCTGAAAATGAAAAGAAGAGATTTTATTCTTTGCCTTTTTGCACTTCATAACTTATTTTCCAAAATAAATACAGTCTCGATGTGCCTACAGTCTCCATCTATCAATAGTGCTGATGCACTAGATCAGGTACAAATATTGAAAACTGGCCTTTCAGAAATGAGGCCAGATGAACACTTTGAAGATATCTATACTTCTTCAGTGAAATTTGTAGAAACACGTAACAGTGACTTCAACCTAGACATTAACCTAAGCGTGTCTTATTGTAGGCAACACATGCAAAGGAATGTGGTAGACAGTCAAAGCAATAAAGAGCAGTTGAAAAGAGACTTTTACTACGGCACAGTGAACACCATTGTCAGTGACCTGAATGATCGGTTTGCTGAGGTACCCATCATTATATGTCTATCTGTTTTTACACCAAAATGCTTCAATAATTCCACCACAGAGGAAATAAAAGCTGCTGCCACGGTCATTTCACGTACTTACCTTGACATTAATCCAGAGCTTCTCATGGCAGAATCGCAGCTGGTATATAAAGTACAAAAGCTTCAAAGTCTTGCATCACACCAGATCTGCAATTTCCTTCAAGAAAGTGGCTTAACTCAAGCTTATTCAAATTTTTATGAAGTGCAGCATGTACTTAAATATCCTTCTTATGACAGTGGCATCTTGTGAGTGTTCATTCAAGAAAATGAAGATAATCAAAGCTCAACTGAGAAATGCAATGTCAAAATGAAAGGCTGAGGCTCCTCTCTGTCATTAATATTGAGCGCAGTCATCTGAAAAGCACTCCCGTCGATTCTGTCATTGACAGGTTCAAGGGCATGAAACAAAGAAGAATGTTGCTGTAGATTTAGCATCATTTGAACAAATCTGTCCTTTTTTTCCATACTCTGTGTGTGAGCACAGAGCAGCAGCATAGATTGTAGGTGCAATGAAAGATATTTCTACTTTCTTGTCTTTATGCCTTTCCAGCGTCCATTGCAACAACCTTACTCAATTTCTGTAGGGCAGACATTTGTCCTGAATAATACCTCTGATTCACTTTTGTAAAACTTTGATCTAGACTTGTAACATGGATTGCAAAAATTAGGACTGATGGCAAATTGGGAACTTACTATTACCCATACTAATTTTTTTTTGTTGCCTATACACTGCAAGAGAGTTCCATCCTTCTTTGTTTGGGAGGGTGTGTGCAATGCATGCATCATCAAACACATGCTAAAGTAAACACCTGCCAGTAGTTATAAATAAAAAAAAATATACATGAAGTACTTTGTTAGACCTGGCATATGCATGGTGGTAGTCTACCAACCACATGCATGGTCTAAGTACTGTTTTGCAGTCTGGTCTGGTACTGTCTACTACTCATTTTAGGCCATATCCTTGTGCATTGGTAGTCATTGCCTATGTGACGCATGGGCATGGCCTTAAAATGCCTAATGTTTTGGGGTACTTGTGCATTTGTCTTGCCAAAGATAAGGATTAGTAGCAACTTGCTACTCAGTACTCATGATCATATTTGACTAGACAAAAGGCTCAGATTGCATCTCAGAGCATCAAAAATCTGATTTTTTTCTGGGGGCTCCCAGACCCCTGGTCTATTGAATTGGGTATTTCACAATCTCAAGTCCCCTTAGTTATGTACCCAAATGTCAACCACTGAAGAGAAGTGTTGGCTGGTCACGTCAAAGCCATGGGCAGAGTCTGTTACACGGCCATTGAAACTGTGTCATCAGCTGATGATGATACGGATGACAACAGCCTCCAATATGGCGAACCCCGTACCCACCATTCACAAGATGGCGGTCCCCCATGTCATTCCCAATATGGCGAATCCCATGTGCAATGCCAAGATGGCAACCCCCATGACAGTGGAGGGGGGGGCGGACACGTCCTCCACCCATTGCTGTCCTGAAAAAAGAAGAAAAACAGAGATCGATCTTATGATTGAGATGGCCATCTCCAAGTCCTGCATGACAGAGGAACAGTAAAACCTCTTTTGGGAACACATGCGAACCATGACGACAGAAGCTGCTACCCATAGCCATTGCTCCTTACTGTGGTGGAGGCCACCCTTCATGGTGCACATGGATTTCCACCAACCTTTCCCAACCCACAACTAGCAGTTGCAAACCCTCTTCAGGCAGCCCACTCTATATAGAAACATAGAAGCTGACAGCAGATAAGGATCACAAGGTCCATCCAGTCTGCCCATCTTTTCTACCTTACGAATGTGCCATAGGCCTGTACTCTGTCAATGGCCTATCTATTCATACTCATCTTTATTGTTCCCCTATGCCTGTCCCATGCCTGTTTGAAGCCCTGCACTGTATTCATATCCACCACTACCTGAGGTAGGCCATTCCATGCATCCACCACTCTTTCTGTGAAAAAGAACGTCCTCACATTACCCCTTAATCGGCCTCCCTCTAATCTCATGCTGTGTCCTCTTGTCCTGCTATTTTTCTTATATTAAAACATGTTAGACTCTTTCACCTTGTTAATGCCCTTAAGATGTTTGAATGTTTTGATCATATCACCTCTCTCCCTCCTTTGCTCTAGGGTATACATATTGAGCTCTGTTAATCTGTCCTCATATGTTTTCTGATGCAATCCCTGCACCATTATGGTTGCCCTTCTCTGGACTGCCTCCATTTTGTTAATGTCCTTGTGTAGGTGCAGCCTCCAGAACTGCATGCAGTACTCCAGATGAGGCCTAACTAGTGTCTTGTAAAGTGGAATTAACTCCCTCTTATGACTTGTGATACCCCTACTAATACACCCCAACATCCCTCTAGCCTTACCCACTGCTTTAGTGGTCTGCTTGGATGATTTCAGGTTATCTGTGATGATGATGCCTAAGTTCCTTTCTTCCCTTGTGATTGCCAGCAACTCCCCTCCCAACCTATAGGTGGCTTCAGGGTTTCTCTTCCCTATGTGCATGATCTTGCACTTCTTTGCATTAAACCCCAGTTGCTACTCTTCCAACCATTTTGCCAGTTTATCCAGATCTCTTCTCATTCTGCCCACACCATCTGGATCATCTACTCTGTTGCAGATCTTGGTGTCATCTGCAAACAGATAAACCTTACCCTCCAGTCCATCTGCAATGTCACTGATGAAGATATTGAAGAGGTTGGGCCCAAGGACTGATCCCTGAGGTACCCCACTTGTGACTTGCATCTCTTCTGACTATACCGTTTAAACCACTCTCTGTTTTCTGCCCGCCAACCAGTTTGCAACCCAGTTAACCAACTTCTGACCCAGCCTGAGTCTACCCAGCTTATTAATCAATCTTCTGTGTGAAACAATGTCAAATGCTTCGCTGAAGTCAAGGTAGGTGACATCAACTGCTCCCCTTTGGTCCACCACTCTGGTTACCCAGTCAAAGAAATCTATGAGATTAGTTTGACGGGACCTTCCTGTTGTAAACCCATGCTGTCTTGGATCCTGCGCTCCTATGGATTCCAGGTGTTGCACTATCCTTTCCTTTAGGAGTGCCTCCATAAACTTGCCCACTACTGAGATAAGACTGACTGGTCTGTAGTTCCCTGTCTCCTCCTACTACCACTCGTGTGGCGTTGGATCACATGAGCCCTTCTCCAGTCTTCTGAGACCTGTTCTATGCTCAGAGACTCACTAAACAGTTCTGATAATGGAACTGCCAGTTCCACCCTTAGCTCCTTTAGTACCCTGGGATGTATGCCATCAGGTCCCATTGCCTTGTCCACCCTGAGTTTAGTGAGATCTTGTAGGACCCTTTCTTTAGTGAAGGGACTAGTGCACACTTCCCTCCCCTGTGCCCATGGTGCTGAACTGTGGGCCCTGCCCTACCTTTTCCTCAGTAAATACTGAGCAGAAGTATCTATTTAGGATAGATCCTTTTCCTTGGTCCTCCTCCTCACACTCCCCTTTATCCCCTCTGTTCAGCAAATCGCTGATAGTATAGGCCGAATGGGCCCAAATGACAACCTTAGCTGCCATTTGGAAAAGGTCCATTCTAAGTGTGAAATGCTTAGTCTCCCCGTGGACTACCAAGTAAAGATTCAGCCAAGACCTCTGTGGAAAACTCCCAGAGGAAATCGATGACTCACAAATGCATCTTTTGATGAGATCACTGCTGCCCTCATTTCCACTCATTGAACAATACACCAAGGAAAGCACAGCATCATACCATCAGTGATTATGGTTGGCCTACCGCACCGGCAAAAGCCTCTCACAAGAGTGGGCCGACAAGGACCAGATCGAGTACAAATCCTTGTTTATCCAGAACATGTTTCCGGCAGTCCATGACAAGGTCGAACCTATGGTATTTCCCAGAACCGACATGTTCGAGGACATCCTAGCGAGAATGGAATGAGTTTTTCCAGCTCTACCTGTGGGATCTCAATCCCGGCTCGAAACTCAAGGTGGCCGTGGTACAATATGCCAGCGAGCCCACAACCCACTATACTGTGGAAGGCAAGGCCCAGGATGGCAAGACCGCTGCCTCCGACAAAAAGAACCCCATCTGGGGCAACGAAACAGAAAAAAGAATAGACAAAAGAATTGGAACAACTCCAACCAAAACAATAATCAGGGCAATTGCATCAAGCACAGCTAGACTGGTCCCCCATCTGTCACACCCCTGCTATTGACTCTGCCCTAGACCTCTTCACCAATGCCTTCAGCAAGGCCTGTGACCTTTTCTCCCCGACACCAGAATCCGTACTAAAAAACAAAATGCTGCATGGATCTCCCCATCCCTTATCCAAAAACTTAAGCATAGGGATAATCTCTGGCACATCGTTATCGAATCAGGTAAGTTGGCTGATAGACAAGCCTACAACGCAGCACGTAATCAGTGCACCTGTGCCATTAGACGGGCCAAGGCAGAGCACTATTAGACCACACTCGCATTTCACCAGGGGTTCTGCCTGGACTTTCTGGGACAGCATGAAACAGCTTAATGGGAAGACCCACTCCCCCCCCCCACAGTCCCAGCTCTCCATCGATGGCATCGTCACTACAGACCCAACTAACATAGCTGATTGCCTCAATACTACCTTCTCTGACCTAAGCTCTGTCCTCCCAAACAACTTGTTTGAACCAATCTCCTCCTCTATCCCCCCTGCCTTGGATCACCCTCCTTTCTACCTGTACACTATATCCCCCACGTAGCCAGGCCCCACCTGCTAAAAGCCCTTGGTAGCAACAACCTCAGCTGTGACCCCCTAGACTCCAGGATCCTGATCCTCTGCCTAGTTTTGGATGTCATTCTAATCCCCCCAACAGATCTACTAAACTGGTCTCTATGCCCTGGTCAGTTTCCCAGTGCTTGGAAATCAGCTGAAATCACCCCTATACATAAGAGTGGAGATCGGTCCGCACCTAACAGCTACCAGCCGATCTGTATCCTCCCCCCACCCTCTAAAGCCCTAGAAAAAATAGTGTCTATTCAACTGTCTGAGTACCTGGCCAAATATGACATAGTGTGCCCAGAACAACATGGTTTCTGCCCAGGACATGGTACCACTACTGCTCTCCTGGAGTTCTCTCAATACCTGCACTCTGCTCTTGACTCCGGCAACCTTGCCGACGCAGTGTTCATAGACCTCTCCAAGGCTTTTGACACTGTTTGTCACACCCTCCTGCTCGACTCCCTCCACCAACTCAGCTTTTCTGTTGGCCCCCTTGCCTGGTTCTCCAGCTACCTCTCTGCTAGATCCCAGCGTGTGAAGATAAATGGCTCCCTGTCTAATACCCAGCCCATTCATTCCGGGATACCCCAGAGCTCCATTCTGGGCCCTGTACTTTTTAGCCTCTACTGCAACACTCTCCCCAGCTCCTGCACAGGAAAAATGCTCTTCTATGCTGACGACGTGGTTCTCTTTGCATCCCACCCCAATCCCTCTTCTCTCCAGGTATCCCTCCAGCACACCTACAATCAAGCTGAAAAGTGGTTCCTTTACCACCGACTTGTCATTAACCTAAAGAAGACTAAGTCAATGCTCTTCTCCCATCACCAAAACAAGGCCAAGAATGCCCCCCTCTTCATTCTCCCCAGCACTCTGCACCCATTGGAGCAAGTGACCTCTTACAAATATCTAGGCATCACTTTCAACTCGGCTCTCACCTTCCACACCCACTTCAATGCCCTATTCTCTGCCATAAATTCTTGGATAGGCCTATACTATACCATCATAGAGACTGCCTCCCCCAAGTTGCCCTCCGGCTGGCCATCACCTCTTCCGTCCTGTCGCTAGTGGACTATGGCTTGCCTATTTACACTGTGGAGGACAATACCACCTTGGCTAAAATCCAACTCTCAATCAATAAGGCTTGCAGGCTCCTGACCGGAGCCCCTAGCTGTACACACACTTGCCCGCTCTACTCCACCGCCAATCTGTTTACCTTTGAGGAGCGTCTGCGCTACCAGACCTGCCTACTCGACAAAAAATCTCATCTAGGACTCTCCCCCCCGGGGGTCTTTGCTTCCTTACAGCATGCGTCCTCGTCTGTTGCCACCAGTAGCTCTACCAAGGCCACCTTTCTGGTGCCCAGAACCAAGACCTCGCTAGTCCAGAGGTTCTTCCATTACTGAGCCCCTGCTTGGTTCAACTCCCTCCCACCCTGCATCACAGACATTGCCAAAATTGGTCCCTTCAAAATTGCCCTCCGGATCCATCTTTTCGACGGTCATTGCTGTAGATGCACCCAATTAATCCCACTGTGTGATCCTCCTGTCAGGCCTCCCTGACTTGACAACATCCTACGAACAGCCTATCCTATCCCTCTCCCTCCCTCCCACCCCTCCCCCATCCCTACCTCCACCCTCTCCAGGTATTATCTAGGTATGTCCAGGGCTGTACCCCCAATGTAACCCTTGGGTACCCTGTATTTGACTGTAAGCTATTATAAGTAACATTATTATGTAACCTTTGTGTACTCTATGTTTAATGTTCTGCACCTGTACTGTTCTCACTGTTGTAACCACACTATGTAACTTGGTCTACCCCCCCTGCAATGAGTCGCCTTTGTAAATAAGTCCATGACTCAAAGGTTGTAAATCTGACTTTTCTAATAAATAAATAAATAAAATAAACAACTGGAATTACCGTACAAGCCCTTCCTACTCACAGGTAGTGGAAGAAAATAAAAGCCTCCAGTAGCTTTTTGTACAAGTCCAGTCCATGGCCGAGTCTATTCCAAAACAGGCCGTAGCACTACTCACTCCTGTAGCTCTGCCTCCACTAGGCCACGGAGACACCGGAACCTCCTCTGGCCAGGCCACATCAGGGCCAAATTCCAATACACTGTCAGTTGCCGCCACTACCACACAGGAACACCTGTGCCCCATCCAGAACCTGGAAGAGGCCAGGCGGGACCCCACAAGCCTACAATTCCAGCAACCACCAGAGGACACAATTGACAATGATAGTTCAGATTGACTATTACAGGCCCCAGTCCGCATGGTCAATCAGTTCATCATTGATACTAATGGACGGCCTTGTACTGAGGCCATGGTCAGGGGCTGCCAACTCATTGTACTTTTGGATAAAGGTGCAACCATGTCTGTATTACATGATGAGGACCCTTCCTCTTCATCTTGGTCCACCAGATGGAGGACTAACACATAAGGTGTAGAAGGCACTGGACTGCTTACCTACCATTCCATTGTGCTTCCTGTGGTACTGGGGACCCTTACCACAGATTTTATTTTTGACCTCATGGTGTTACGTCATCATCCCAGTGTTCTAGGAATTTACTTCCTAGCACTACATGGCTGTGTGGTTGACCTAGCCAATAGGCTTTTGATACAGATCAAGGGACAATACCAGGCTGTCATGATTCCTGACTCCCATGCTGTTGCTGCAATCTCAGTTAACAACAAGGAGTATGATGTCATAGCTCTGCTCCAAATCCATGAGTTCTTCAAGGAACTTTTGTCCATCTTCAGGAAACATCTTGATGTTTTTGCCAAACACAAACACGACTGCAGAGGAATGCAAATCAGCATTGAAGTCCCAGGACCGAGCCAATCAGACAAATACAGTATCCTTTCCCTGCAGAAGCCGTACCATCACTCATAGAAACCATTAAGTCACTCCTTCAACAAGGTGTCATTAGACCATGTATCGCAACCCTTAACTTGCCAATCTGGCCTGTTAAGAAACCCAACAACTCTTGTAGACTCAATATCGATTACAGGAGACTTAACCAAGTCACACCTAGCTGTTCATCAACAGTAGCATCAGCACCTGATGTGCTAAAACTAACACCAGATCGCACCTGGTTTAGCGCCTTTGACATCTGCAGTGGTTTTTGGTCACTTCCTTTGGAACATGATAGCCAATACAAGTTTTCCTTCACCTTTGAGGGACGCTAATACACTTGGACATGTCTCCCTCCATTAACCGCCTATCACTTTTCCATTTCCATATGAAGGATGCCTTACAGGATTTCTCTACACCTCAGTGCCTTCTGCAGTATGTGGATGACTTACTCCTAGCCACCACCATTAAGGAAGAGCATTTAGCTCTCCTTGATGAACTACTGACCCTCTTGCAGAGGGCAGACCTCAAGTGCAACCCTGCTAAAGCACAACTGTGCAAAAAGGAAGTCATCTTCCTTGGCCTGCATATCACTGATGCAGGCCGAAGCCCAGCTTGGAACAAGATCCAAGGCCTACAAGATCTGTCACTGCCCACAAGTGTGGCTACACTCAGACATTTCCTTGGAATGGGTAACTATTCTTGGGACTTCATTTGTGATTTTACACAAAAGGTCGTCCCTCTGTACGAGCTACTCAAGAAAGATGTCCCATGGACATGGGGTCCTGTTGACATCAACACAGTGACCCTGCTGAAACAATCTTTGGCCTCTGCCCCAGCTCTGGTCAATCCAAATCCATCACTGCCTTTCTATTTGGAAACTGCTACCTCTGACATTGCCATGTCAGCAGTGCTGGCACAAAAGGTTAATGGGATTTTCAGGCCCATTGCATATACTTCCCAGATGTTCTCACCAGTAGAACTAAAGTACAACCGTTGTGAAAGAAGCCTTTTAGCTACCTTCTGGGCTGTGAAACATTTTTTGTACATCATAGGGTATTCACCCATTGTGATACGCACCAATCACACCCCATCCAACTTCTTGCTATCAGACAGAGTGAAGGATAGTTCAGTTTCCAACACCAGACTAACTCATTGGTCTCTTCTTTTGCAGGATCGAGTTATTCAGGTCCACACCACCAAGATGCCTTCAATTCTGGCTCATGGTCTCCTGTACACAGTAGAACCACATGATTGCAGACTCCAGACTCCTGACTTGCCTGATCCGGGCCCCCCTTTCTTCCAGCCACGCCACAACATTTAGCTGACACCTCCCTGTGTCTCATTTTTACTGATGGTTCCGCATCATGCGTTCGAGGGCACGCAAGTGGCCAGATTAGGAGTACTGATCTAATATCCCAATGGTAACACCGTGCAAGCCTCCAAACGCTGCAGTATTACGTCTTCCCAGTGTGCAGAATTGGCGGCTGTGGCCTGTGCTTTTGAACTTATACATCGTGGTACTGCAGATACCATTATTTTCACAGATTCTAACTGGATCTGTTGCTCTTTGACAGAATTATCTTTCTGGCAAAGAAATTCCTTCACCTCTTCTGATGGCAAGCCCATCAAGTACACATGCCTTTTTTGTATACATTGACACTCTGGTTCAACAATTCAAACACAATCTGTACAATCACAAAGCTAAAGCCCACTCCAAGTCAGAACCCTATCACAAGTTCAATGAGTGAGCAGACACCCTTGTCAAGGATGGTGCACATGGAGGGGGACATTTGGAAGATGTCTCATTCCATTGCTAGGCAGCAATACACATTGCAGCCACCAAAAAGGATGAAGAGAATTTTGTCCCATCATATCTACTGATTGCACAAACATCTGATCCACAGATAAAGGAGGTGTTCAGGTTCCTAGACAAAGGAATTGAACAAGAGTTACTAACCAACAACCCCTACGAGAGACATGCAGAAAAACTGCATCTGTCACAAGATGATAAACTGGTATGGTAACAGTCTGAGAAGCTAAGCTGCAGATTGTGGGTGGTTCCGACACCACTGCAATCTGAGTTTATCCATCAGGTACATGACACCCCACCTGGAGGACACCAGGGGGTGGAAAACACGGTCAAAAGATTAAAGACTGTGGGTTGGTAGCCTGGTATGACCACAGATGTACAACATTACATTGGCAATTGTCTGATCCGCACACAAAACAATTCAATTCCAACCAAAAGGAATGCTAAATTACTCCCCCAGAGACGATCTGGCCCTTGCAAGCAATCCAAATTGATTTCATTGGATCATTGACAAATACAAGCAGAAACAACAAGTATGCTCTTGTAATCACTGATTTGATTTCAAAATGGGTTGAGGCCATTTCCCACCCATACAAGCACAGCAAAAGTAACTACCAAAATCCTGGTAGAACAATTGTTCTCCACATGGGGTCTACCTCTCAAGGTAGACTCTGATCAAGGAACCAGCTTACAGGCGAGTTGATGCAAGAAACACTCAAACTTCTTGGTGTCCACCATAAGTTTTACATTCCTTACCACTCTTAGTCTTCAGGCCAAGTAGAAATAGCCAGCAGATGGATAAAAACCATGTTATCCAAATTCATTGAGGACAATCCCAAGGATTGGGATTTCCTATTCCCTTTACTCATTATGGCAATTAGGGGTTCTCCTGCAGCCACTACCCAGTGTACTCCTTTCGAGGTTATGACTGGTAGAACCATGTGACTACCTGAACACCTGCTGATTGACTTACACACACACACTGCAGACAGAGTGTTTGTAGACACCTATGTTGCAAAACTTAGGAAGGACATTATATAGACCCATCTGTACGCAGCTCATCACATAGGTAAAGCCCAGCAATGCTCTAGAGTTCATTTTGACAAACCGGCAAAAGAAGTGGACTGGCAAGTTGGAGACCAGGTAACGGTACTCAGATTTGCACATCCTACACGCTCGTTTGCCAACAAATGGGAAGGACCCTACCCCATTATCGACAGACTGAGCCCAGCAGTCTATCAAGTTAGAATCACTCACTTGAAGAAAACAACTGATAAGTGGCTACATGCCAACCAAATGAAACTATATAAAGGAGCATAATTACTTTTCCTAACCCTATTGGGTGGAATAGTACCTACTGACCATTTTCGTTCTTCCTTACAGCTATACCCACAAGATGACTATCTTGTTACTGTTCCTTATTACAGTAATACTTCCCATTATCCATTCCAAGGCTATGACTCACATTTCCAGTGCCAGCACACATCTAAGGCGGCTCCTTCCACTTCTCCAGCCAGCAGAAGACTGCTACCTACTTCCACGTCATGTACCCACCACCATCCCTGAAGGAGTCAGCATAGGCATTCCCAGCAAATTAAATACTGTTCAGGAGGGCACAGATGCCTATCTGAATGCCATGGTCATGTCACCTGACAAATTGTCACTCCAAATTGAATGGCAAACTGATAGCAATGGACAACAAATCCCAGTTGCCCGCCTCTCCAAAGACACTTTCCAAGGTTGGCCCAATGCCAACATTGCACCTAATGATACCGTGTCTACCCATCAGGCTAACTACAAACACATAGATTTAAATAACCTCACTGCTCTGATAATTTTCCAGAAGACTCTGCCAGAGACTTTTGCACACAACATTACATTGCTACAGGTGCCATGTTTTTATCGGTAGTTCCCCCTACTGAAGCAGAACTCACTGAGTGCCCCATCCAAGAGCCAGGACCAGCTAGTGGCCTGGCTGCCACATCACTCCCAGGTACACTTGTAAACAATGTGCAATTCATGCACGTCCCAGTGATTTTTAACCTTTCACATTGGAGTATGGCGTAATTTGGCACGTGCTCCAGAACAAACACGTCTAGGTTTCAAAATACCATGTTACTAGACATTATTGCAGCATACCAGACACGTACACAAGACCCAGTAGCAGGGCCACATTCTACTGAACACCTAGGTGTGTTTCGTAAAAGACAAAATCCCAACACCAAGAAGTGCAGCAGACATGCTACTGCTGATATCACTTGTGTCACAGGCACTATTTCCTGACTCTTCGGATCTGGCATGTCCATTTGGAGCTGGGCAGACATAGCTGCCATCAAAAGCCAAACTGTAAAATTCCAGACTGGCATGAAGAATGATGTTTTACCCCCATTATTACATGATGTAGATGAGTTTAGGAAGAGAGATATACAGTGTATAACATGCAAGATACAGCCAAAGGTTTTAACGACACTAGAAACAAAATCAGTGAACTTGTGTTCCAGAATAACAAGGAAGCAGACACGCAATATATTGCCAGGGAACTTTTATGTTCTGCCTATGGCTCTTATGTAATTACTGCTATGAATAATCTCTTCCAGGATTTGGAATCAGGTTACATTCCAGACATCATCCATGACAGGCAACCACCGAAACGATATTGTCCATATTGTAGATCTGTTTCTTATATCACATTATGCATGTCTAGGTCTGTTTCTTTCTTTTTCTTTTTTAATTATTTTTATGGTAATTTTTTTTTCGTCAGTTTTACCCCACCTGCCTCAGGCCTTGGCATACGGTCATGTGTGCGTGTGGAAGCACGCACGCACACTGTGGCACCAGCTCAGCCCCTTCTGCCGTCCTGTCCTTGCCACCCCCTCTGCCTACGCTTCCCACTGGACCTCCCCCCCCGGGAGCAGAACTATGGGAGGGCAACAACCCACTCTCACCACCCTCAGGAGAGGAGAGCAGCCTACCAGCTCTGCTCAATCCTGCTCCAAGATTGTTCTCAAACCCGGATTACCGGTGTAGCATGAGGTAAGGCATCCAGCGCCTCAACCCTCAGTGCCACCAGGCTGGCTGTCTAGGTCTGTTTCTATACCCTTGTCAACTGCTAGAAATCTATGCTATGTAATACGACAAACCAATCAGGGCCCCTGCTATACAGCTAAACAAAGCAGCATTCATAATACTATCTATGTTCGCTACTTTCACTGTCTCACTTCCAAGTTTTGATCCACAGACTGCCATCTTCGACAAGCTGGTTACCATCCATTCTATAGGACACCTCAACGACATCTTCTGGGAAAGAATTGATCTCCCACAACTATTGGTTTTCCAAACTACCCTGGATGCTTCAGTTGCTCTTCACACAGACTGTTGTGCCACGCACTCAGCAGGTCAGGCCCTCTGCTCCCACAGTGCCAACCTCTGAGCACAGTAATGTGAACAGGTAACAGACAGGATAACCCTCCTGTCTGCTTGTGGGTCTGAATCACCTTTGGTCTCAAGTTCTGGGGGGAGATTCAAACTGTGAACCTTATGCTAGCATACCCAAATGTACAGGCTCTGACACAATTCTCTTTGGTGGATGCAATATATCTTTTGCCTAAGGGCACCTAACCAGATATCCAAAATGAACCCTTAAAACTCTATAAAAGACCTTAGGTATATTCTTACCTTTTCCCAGTTTAGTAACACCATCAAGCTTTGAACAGTTTTTGTCAGTCTTAACCCTCTACACGTCACATGCAAAAAACAACTTCGAAGACACACCCAGTCTTTCAAAATAATATGTTTACTAAAAATGGATAAAAATATGAAAAATGTAAACACAGAACAATATATCAAAGTGCATAAAATCACATAAAGAAAAAACAAGAAAAACTACAAACTCCTACCAACATACAGTTAGATATTTTCTATCTAATGTATTACCTCTGTACAGTGCTTAAGTTAGATCAGAGATCTTGTTTAAAAGCCCCAAAAAAGATGTGTTTAAAGATCAGACACAAGTCCTAGTTAAACTGTATCTCTTTCACGCACCCCTTCTATGATGTCATCTAGCTCCTCTTTTCAGAATATAAAAAATATACTAACAATAATCTTCCTGTCAGAAGATATTTCAAATACTGTGACTTCAGCAAAAAATAATTTCCCAAATGATGACAGTCTTTGATCAAGCCTTTCCTTGATCTTGAGCAGTTCCTGTTCCCAAGGCATCAAAGTTTTTTTTTTTTTACAACTTTAGCATCATGGTTGTATAACATGTTTTTCCTCAAAGACGTCATAAAAGTTTACGAGCCCTATAGCCTGGCAGCTGGGTCAGTTCTAATTAAGATAGAAAAACAGAAGTCCCTTAATTAAGTCTCTCTAGTCTTTTAATAGCCTCCTGGTTTCAGGTCACTTGGCACTTCACTGACCTGGGGGGGCACCCATAGCACAGGATGTCTCATGTGAGACACTCACATACCACATTCAATATTACAAATATCATAGAACAATCATAACCAGCTGGCCTAGCATCACACTCCTCCCCACCTAGACTGAATTTGGGGGCTCCATTCCCTGCATGGGATGAGCTTCCCAAATCAGTTCACTCCTCATACAGATGCGATAGGCCATCAGCATTCTGATTGGTTGCTCCAGCCCTATGTAAGATCGTCATGTCATAATCTTGCAAGGCAAGACTCCATCTTAATAGTCTACAATTAGTTTTTACCATTTGGGTCAGATAAACCAGGGGGTTGTGGTCAGTTTGTACCTCAAAATGCTGTCCATCTAAGTATGGCTCTAACTTCTTTAGGGCCCACACTATGGCAAGACACTCTTTTTCCACAGTAGAGTAAGCCTGCTCCCTGGGAAGTAACTTTTCACTCAGGTACACTACAGGGTGATCTTTCCCTTGGTTGGACATCTGACTCAGTATTGTCCCAATACCCATGTCTGTGGCATCAGTCTGAACTATAAAGGGTCTGCTATAGTCAGGACTTGACAATACAGGAGCACTGCACAGTGCCTCCTTCAGTCTGGTAAACATATTTTTCACAGGCTGGTTCCCAAGTAATTTTCTTAGGCATCTTTTTCTTTACCAGGTTAGATAGGGGAGCAGCCAGGGCACAGTAACTGGATACAAATTTCCTATAGTACCCTGCTGTCCCGAAAAAACTCCTGACCTGCTTCTGCATTTCTGATCTGGGCCATGCATTGATCACCTCTATTTTTACTTGGTTAGGATGGAGCTGTCCCCAGCCTACAACATGCCCGAGGTATGCCACTTCAGCCATGGCCACCTGGCACTTCTCAGCTTTGATAGTAAGCCTGGCCCTCTGTATCCTGCCCAGCACTTCCCTAAGGTGGAACAGGTGTTCCTCCCAGCTGGCACTAAAGATGGCAATATCATCCAGGTACATCATGGCGTACTCCTCAGCACCATTTAACACCTGGTTCACCAACCTTTGGAAAGTGGCCGGGATGTTCTTCATTCCGGAAGGCATTACTTTAAATTCAAATAAGCCTATCTGAGTGATGAAGGCGGACCTCTCCCTAGCTCTGTCTGTTAACTCTGCCTGCCAATACCCCTTTGTCAGGTCAATAGTCGTAAGGTATGTCACCCCTCCCAACTTGTCCAGGAGTTCATCCATTTGGGGCATCGGGTGGGCATCTGACTTCGTGACTGCATTCAGTCCATGATAGTCTACACAGAAATGAGTAGATCCATCTGGCTTGGGCACAAGGACTACAAGTGAAGCCCAGGGGCTATGGGATCTCTGGATTACCCCATAATCCAGCATTTCCTCCACCTCCCTCCTAATGTCCTTTTGGACAGCCTCTGACACCCAGTATGCTGTTCGCTGTATGGGTGTCTGTGTCCCTGTCTCCACATCATGCGTCGCTAAGGGGGTTAGTCCAGGGTTGGTGCTAAACAGCGGGGCAAAGTCTGCTAAAACCTCCCTTACTTCCTGGATCTTGTCCGGGGCCAGATGGGGAGACAATATAACCACATCCACAGAGGACTCCAGTTTGCTTTCTTCCAGCAAGTCCAGAAGGGGGTCTCCTTCATCCATCCCCTCCCCAGGACTACATACTGCAAACACCATGTCAGCCCTATTAGCATATGTCTTCATAATGTTGACATGGTACATTCTTTCTGTCTGTCTTCTGTCAGGTAACATGATATAGTTCATGTCATTTACCTTTCTAACTACTTTGTACGGTCCAGCCCACTCAGCCTGCAGCTTGTCTTTCCAGACCGGGATAAGGACCATGACTTCCTGACCCACCGTGTATGAGTGAGCTCTGGCTCTGCTGTCATACCACACTTTTTGTTTCTGTTGAACAGCTGCCAGGTTGCTCTGGGCTGTCCCCATAAGCTCCTTCAGCCTTTCCCTAAACCTAAAGACATAATCTACTATGGGAGTTCCCTGGGTGGCGTGCTTGCCTTCCCAGTCCTCCTGGATCAAGTCTAGGGGCCCACATACCTGGCATCCATATAAGAGCGCGAAGGGGGAAAATCCTGTCGACTCTTGGGACACCTCCCTATATGCAAACAACAGCCAGGGAAGGTATTTCTCCCAGTCCCTCACATGCTTTTCAGCAAACACTTGGAGCTTTGACTTCAGGGTACCATTAATTCTTTCCACAAGCCCATTGGCTTGCAGGTGATAAGGTGTTGTGCGCCTCTTCACCACCCCACACTTCTCCCACAAACATTTTATCAGTTCCGACGTGAAGGAACCCCCTCGATCGGTGATAACCTCCTGCAAAAACCCAACACGGGAGAAAATCCCAAGTAAGGCATCTGCCACTTTGTCTGTCCTCAGTGAGGATGGGGCGACTGCCTCGGGGTACCGGGTGGCATAATCCACCACAGTCAGGATGAACCTCTTCCCAGAGGAGCTGGGGGTATTTAAAGGCCCCACAATATCCATTCCCACACTCTGGAATGGCTTCTCCACTGTGGACAATGGAATCAGGGTGGCTTGTGTTTTCTTACCTGCCTTCCCTATTTCTTGGCACCGGTGACAAGACCTGCAATACTCCTTCACCTGCTGGGTGAAGTTGGGCCAATAGAAATTCTGGGCCAACCGCTGCGTAGTGCGTGCGATTCCCAGATGACCAGACAAGGGAATATCATGTGCAACTGCTGACGATACCCCTGGGGAACGACAAGCTGCCTGCCTATCACCCCTCCCTCCGTCTTCACAGCCTGAGTATGCATCAGTCCATTTTCCCAATAAACTTTATGTTTACTGTCACCTCCCTGTGCTCCGTTAAGAGTCTGCCCAAGCCCTCAGCTTCTCTAGACTAGGGTCACTTTTCTGAGCAGCTGCAAACTCCTTACACATTCCCAGGGCATGGGACAGGTCCCCTTCAGTCTCTAAACTAGGGTCTCTAGCACTAGCATCAGGGCACTCAGGATCACTGCCATCCCTAACCCTCTGACAATGGGTTACCCCTTCTTCTTTGGAGTAACCCTCCATAACTGTGTGGTTAACTGCTACTGGAGAACTTTCTACCCCCTTTTCATTAGTCTCCCGATCAGGAGACATAGGCTGGGGAACTGGCCTCCCAGTGCTTTCCACAATGGCCTCTGTGGGGTCCAGGGAACTACAATTTCCCCATCCAGCTTGGCTACGGATAACTGCACACACTATCCCATTTGAGATTATTGCCAAGGATGACATCAACTGCTAACGTTTTGGCTACAACCACTTGTTGCACAGTTCCCTGTTTCACCCCAGTCCAGGAGAACACTAGCAAGTGGCAATGTTTTCTCCTCACCAGTAAAGTCTTGTACAGTTATAAATTCATTGGGTATAAGCTGACCAGGCTCTACCAGATCCCCTTTTACCAATGTCAGGGATGCCCCTGTGCCCCTTAACCCTCATGTCTTTACACCATTCACCGTGACTGGGTGCATGTGTTCCCTCATGTTCACAGGCATGCTTCCAGGGACACACAAACAACCCACATCTTTCCTAGCCCCATTCTGTGTATTGCTTGCTCTTTTGGGACACTGTCTGGCAATATGCCCAGTATCTCTATAGACCCAACACTCGTTTCTTTTCTCAAAGAAATCTTTTCTCTGAAAACTGGTTTCAGTGGAGGCAGTGGGGGTTTTAGCTGCTCTGAAGTCCGCTTTTCCCTTTCTGCACTGCCACGCCCATTCCATTCGCTCTCAGAGCAGGTCTGTTCTTGACATAATGGTCTGAGAGTCCTGCAGCCTCTTGCACTGTTTTGGGATCTTGGTTCTCCAGCCAGGTTTTCAGCTCCGCTGGGCATGCCCCAAAAAACTGTTCTAACAAAATAGCATTTTCAATTTTATCTACAGAGTTTGCTTCAATTCCTTCCCACCATTTTAAACACTGACGTTGTTTCATGGCTAGCTCCTCATAGCTCATGTCAGGGCTTCTCCTGAGCTTATGGAATTTAGCTCTGTATGTTTCAGCAGTTAAATCATTTTTTTTTAAGTGCAGCTTTAAGTTTGCTGTAATAATTACTGTCCTCATTGTCCATTTGACCAATGCATCCCAAGCTTTTCTGGTAAGTAGCGGGGATAACTGGAAGCTCCAGGACCCTTTAGGAATTTTTGCCTGAATACAAACTTTTTCAAAGGAATATAAAAAGGCATCCATATCCTCCCCCTCTTTAAATTCAGCTATCAATTTGGAATTCAATTTGTAACCCAGTCCTATAGTTCCAGTTAAACCCAAGCCACTTACCTGCACTCGTGCTGGTGGTTGGAGTCGTAGCTTCTCCAGTTCATGTCACCTCTGACACTCGTACTCTTTGTGGTCAGCTTCCCGCTGTTCTCGCTCAGCCTCTCGCCATTCTTGTTCAGCCTCTCACCATTCTCATTCAGCCTTCCTCTGGAACTCCAGCTCCATTCTGTGCAACTCAATCTGCAGCTTGATTGCTTCTGGCTCCAGAATGCTGGTGACCTTCCCCTGCTGCTGGGGCCCTTTGCTGGCACTGGCCCTGCTGTCATCCTCACCAGATCTGGACACTGCTGTGGCCGCTGGCCCCTCCACACTCAAGATTTGGTCCCTTACAGTCACAGTCAGTGACTCGATGCTCTGGGAATCTGCTGCCATCAGGGCATCCATAAGGTTCTGCTTGGTGGCTCTCCACTCATATAGGACTCCTGGCACAACTGCCTCAAGTAGTCTACAGTGTGCCCACTGTAGTTGGAAGCCACCTTCTTCTCTAACTACAGCTACTCTAACTTGCACTTTAGAAATAAAACAGGTAGGAACTTGACTGTAAGCAAAATGATATAGTTCTGTTTCCTTTTTAAAAATAAATCACTGCCTTATTCTGCAAGTGAGCTGTACAGTCTTAAGCTGACACACTGAACAGTTAAAGCTTGTGTTACCAATTTTTTCGCACTGCTGCCAACCAAATTTGTCACAAGCGCACTCAGCAGGTCAGGCCCTCTGCTCCCACAGTGCCAACCTCCGAGCACAGTAATGTGAACAGGTAACAGACAGGGTGACCCTCCCGCCTGCTTGTTGGTCCGAATCACTTTTGGTCTCAAGTGCTGGGAGGATTCAAGCTGTGAACCTTATGCTAGCATACCCAAATATAGAGGCTCAGATAAAATTCTCTTCAGGGGATGCAATACATTTTTCACCTAAGGGCACCTAACCAGGTATCCAAAATGAACCATTAAAACTCTATAAAAGACCTTAGGTATATTCTTACATTTTCCCAGTATAGTAACACCATCAAGCTTTGAACAGTTTTTGTCAGTCTTAACCCTCTATACATCACATGCAAAAAAGAACTTTGAAGACACACCCAGGCAGTCTTTCAAAATAATATACTTACTAAAAATGGATACAAATATGAAAAAAGGAAACAAAGAACAATGTATCAATGAGCATACAATTACATAAAGAAAAAACAAGGAAAACTACTGACAAACTCCTACCAACATACAGTTAGATTTTTCCTATCTAATGTATTACTCTGTACAGTGCTTAAGTTAGATTAAAGATCTTGTTTCTTAAAAACTCCCCCAAAATATATGTGTTCAAAGATCCGACACAAGTCCTAGTTAAACTGTGTCTCTCTCACACACCCCTTCTATGATGTCATCTAACTCCTCCTTTTATTTATTTAGTTTTTGTTTACCGAGTAGTTGCACTAGCCAAAAGGACTGTTTTCAGCCATGACCAGGGAGGGTACAGACACAAACTTCAGGAGAACATGTATGTACATAATACAAGTGACATGTAAGTGTGTGTGTAATTAACAGCAGTAAAAATGACAAAAACAAATACAGCATTTAAGTTTACATGTAACAAATACAATCAGGTCATTTTTAGAGTGACTGAGCAGTATACAAACAATGAGGAATAGAGTGCTGTGACAGCAAGTAGTAATAAAGTAAGAGAAAGTTAGGAAATGAGATTGGAAGGACAACTGCTCCCTGTTGGAGTGGACCCCAGGATCCCAGGGGACAAATAGAGAGAAGAGTGGGATTAGGGAATTAGGGATAGGGCAGTTTGAAACAGGAGCATACTTAGGAGGAGAAGAGATAGTGGTGTAATTCTCTTTCAAAGGAGATGTGGGTAGCAGTTTGACATAAGGTTAATGGGAGTGTATTCCAGAAAAGGGGTGCATGACAGGCAAAGGCATGACCACTTTGGAAGTGCGATGTTTTGGAATAAGAACAGGGACATGGTCTGCAGAGCGCAAGGCATAGTTGGTTTTCTGGTAGAGAAAAAGACTGGAGAGGGGTTTTGGTGAACGGGATCTGATGATGTTATCGGTAATGGATCCAAGAGCATAAGACCAAAGCTGTTGGGAAGGAAGCCATCCCAGATCTGAGTAGAGAAGACAGTGATGTTTAAGCCGGGGGGAGTAGGATGCGAAGCAACAGATATTATTATAGGTAACACCCCACTTTCATAGACTTGAGTTACAGGCAGAAGCATATGTGGCAACCCCATAAGTGAGAGAGGGAAGTAATATTCCACAGGCAACAGCAAGCCTGGCTGAGGGGGTGAGCGCATAGCTTGTACGGTATGCGATACCAAGTTTGGAGTTTACCTGCTTACAGGTAGATTGAATATGGAGGTCGAAACTCAGTGATGGGTCAATAGTGACCCCTAGATATTTTGAAAGAGTTTACCACCCCAACTGATGAGCCATCCAGGGAGGAGACACTGAAGTGTGCCTGGGAGTGTTTGAGTTTGAGATTAGAGCCAAACAGCATAGCTTGGGTCTTAGTTTTATTTAGAATAAGTTTGTGATTTGCAAGCCGCTGTTGGATAAGCTGAAAATCACAAGAAAGTTGAGAGTTTATGTCCTCTATACTACTGAAACTAGTATACAGTACAATGTCAGCAGCATAGAATAGGATGTTTTAAGGAGCTTGGAGGTGATGCTATTTATAAAAATTGAGAAAAGCAGAGGACCTAAGATAGACCCTAGAGGTACACCAATATTGATGGTAACCTTGTCAGAGAGGGAGGCGTTGAATTTCACATATTGAGACCTATCGGTCAGATAGCTATTAAACCGATTCACAACATTTGATGAGAAACCTAGAGAGTCGAGAGTGGCAATGAGGATGGAATGGTCTACAAGATCAAACACCTTGATCATATCTATGAAAATGGCCCCCGTGAGCCAGCCAGAGTCCATGGCCACTAGGGTGTCGGGGGTGAGTTTGAGCAGGGCAGTAATGGTACTATGTCCCTTGCAGAAGCCATGTTGAGCATCAGTTAAGAGTTAAGAGGTCATGTTTCAGAAGAAAGTCAGTAGTTTGGATGGCAACTAGTTTCCCAAGAATTTTGCTGAGTGCAGACAGGATGGCAATGGGTCTGCAATTTGTTGGGTCAAGCGGGTCACCTTTTTTGAGTACGGGGTGACTCTGGCCATTTTCTAGATGTCCAGGACAGAGCCTTGACAGAGAGCGAGAGAGAGAGTGAAATTCTTTGCTAGGGGGCCTGCTGTGTGTGGGGCAGCTAATTTTAGGAGCTTAGTTTCCAAGTTATCAGACCCCACAGCTGCATACTCTGAGATGTTTCGTAGAAGTCTGAGAACCTCATTTCTATGTACAGATTTGAAGTGGAAGGTGGCCTGGTAGGGTTTGCTTGCATGACAGGATTTGATGGGAGAGGGAAAGCAGAGGTGTATTGAGTGAGGTCAGCAAATTGCATGTTAAAGAAGTTAGCAATAGTAAGGGGATTGTTACAGTGGATGCCTTTTAGTGACATGTTATTAGGCATGGCGGACTGATTTGAGCCAAGGAAGTACTTAATATGGGACCAAAATTTTTTCGGGTTCCCCTGGGAGTCAGTTAATAGATCCTTACCGTAGGAGCTTTTTGCTTGCTTAATTTCTTTCTTACAGGCATTTCTCAGTGCCCTGTATGTATGAAAATCTTCTAGTAGACCATATTTCTTATACCGAAACCAGCTTTTGTCCTTCAGACATAATTTAGAGAGAAGGTCAGATTTCAGTCAGTGGGTCTGCCTATTTATTACATGTCTGGTTGCAAAATGACTGTGGGTTTCCTGTAGTGCCAAGAATGTGGTCAGAAAGATATCTAGGGCAGACTGAGCATCTGATGAGCTACAGAGAGAGGACCAGTCAGTGCAAGCAACATCAAACAAGAAGGTCTGAGGGTCAAAATTTGCAGAATTATGGAAGGTAATGAAATGGGGCTTCATGGGTTCAGGCCTACCTTTACCCCAGATGTAGAAGGTGGGGGAGTAGTCAGTGATAGCATCAGGCAGGACGCCTACGTCAACGATGTTCTCGGGCGGTTTGTCATAATCCAATCCAGCAAAGTACTGGTATTTGATTGGGGAGCGGTTCTGGTGGGTGAGGAGATAAGCTGATGGAGATTGAAACTTTGAAGTTTAGTCTGGGCCGTCACTGGTTAGCCTCCCAGCCAGTTAATGTTAATGTCACCTAGTAGAACTTCACTATTTCCTGAGAGAGAAGCGGTTTGGTCGAGTAGCTCGTCCAGGCCTTTTAGGCCATGAGTAGGGGGATTGTAAGCACAGACAATGTGCAGCTTCTTTGAGCCTAGGGTGAGGAGGACATGAAGGGCCTCACAGTGGTGTAGGGGGGAAGAGCTAATAATAGAGAGCTGGAGGTGAGACTTGAAATATAATGCTGTGCCACCGCCCCTTTTTTGGAGTAGGCCTGTCATTTCTCAGGAGATTATAAGATGGTAGTGAGCACATCAAGGGCGGATGACTTCAGCCAAGTTTCAGTGAGGCATATTATATCTGGCTTACAGAGTGCAGTCCACGATTCAAGTTCAGCAAAATTCCGCTCAAGGCTTCTAATATTGTGGTGTGTAATAAGTAGACGTTTGGTGTTTGGAATAGCAGCAGCTACAGGAGTTATGGGCCCTGAGTTTGGCTGTATATCCCCAGAGAGCAGAATGGTTAGTAAGAAGAGGTACCAGAGCTTACTGTGCAGGAAAGGTGATAAGGCATGAGCTCGTAGGGAGATGGAATTGTGTGCATAGGCAATCAGGTGGACCCATGCCTTGTTTGGAAGTAACGGTGTGGGATCACAACGAAATGCAGGTCCCACTAGAAGATTTGAAAATGCAGAGTCATTTTGTTGATAGTGAGGGAGAATGGATTCAGCAAGAGGGACCTTAATGATTGATAGGTGTAACAAAGGCAGAGTGCCAATGAGGAGAAATAGCAGTCACTGATTATTCATTTTTCAGGCCCCAAAGCTAGAAATTCAAATAGCGTGAGGGACTAAAGGAGATTTTAAGCAGAAAGAGGGGGGAAGAGATATAACAGGGAGTGGTCACTATTTTCAGGGTTTGGTAGATCGGATTGGAGTGTAGGTGTCTGTAAGGGGCTGAGGAGGGAAAACTACAAGCCTAAGAGGGAAAAATAAAACTTGTAGGCAGCTAGGGATAGTATAGCGGAGTCCAGACTATATTCCCAAAGGAGCAGGAAGACCGAAAGATTTTTAGGTATCTAACAGGGGCTAGGGAGAGAACTGCAAGGTGAAGAGAAAAAAAGTAAAAATGGATAACTTTGATAGCTAGTGGGAGTTTGACTGCCTGGGTAATACTAATCAGTGGTCAAGATTGGTAGCAGTGAGGCACTACTAGTGGCAAAGGACAAAAATTTTGGAAGCTTCATTATAAGAGTAGGTGGGCTAGTACAAGATAAGAAAAAAATAGGAAGAAACAGTACTGGAACGTTCTTGGGTTAACAGTTTAAGCAATGGAGGAGCAAGTCAAGTGAGGGAGTGAAGACGCAAACGGAGAGTTGTGCACCTACAATATGGCCCAAAGTATGCCACAAGGTGACGTGCAGGGGAAAGAGGAGTGAGAGAGCAAGTAGGGTTGCAGTGAGATAAGGTGGGTGGGGACAAGTAGAGTATTTAATAGGAGGCCTGGGCGGGAGTGGGACGGAGGGAAGAAAACTCAAGTGAGTCCAGGAGCCAGAGTTTTTAGTCAGGGAAAAGCAGTCCAGAGAGCCAGCTTTCAGGCGCACTAATCAGAAGCCTTGTGCTACCCTCTAGGCTAATCAGGAGTCACCAGCAAAAAGGCACACCAATCAGAAATATGCCACCGTCGGCTCTGGAGAAAAAAAGCTCAGCGGTAGTACCTTAGTTTAGGGTCCAGACAGCAGGACCAGGAGAGCGGCCAGGAGTCCGTAGTTTCAGCGGTAGTGGCAGCAGCCAAGTAAATGGCCAGAAGGTGCCGCCGTATCCAAGGGCGCAACTCGGGGCGCAGGGTGGTCTGTGAGGGAGAAAGGATGATCAGCAAAAAATAGGGAGATAAACAAAAGAAAACTACAAGGGCGTGACTGGAGGCAGACCATCAGTGGGGGGGTGGGGGTGCTTAGGTAGAAACAAAGAACAGAAAAATTAGCAATTTGGAGTAAGGTAGGGTGGGGTTTCAGAAGGACAAAAGAGGTAGAAAACGTCAGTGAGACAGTTTGGTTTCAGCTTAATGTTGGGGGATGGGTTGGAGTCAAGAGCAGAATCGAAAAAATATACACAGCAGGCGGAGGCTGAGGTCAGAACAGAGTGGTGAAAAGTATGAGCAAAGGCGAGGCAGGTAAAAACGGTAGTAGGTAAAGCAGTCAGCAGTTTGAAGAAAATCAGGTTCTATGTGCCGTATGGGGCGTTAATACAGTTTACATGCAGTAATAAATATTTAAGTATTGAGACCCACTCTATATAGTTTCACCAACGAAGCTAGCAATCATAGTGAAAACAGCTAATTTAGTACAATTACAGGTTATAACAGACTGAAAACTCAAGTGAGTCCAGGAGCCAGAGTTTTTAGTTAGGGAAAAGCAGTCAAGAGAGCCAGCTTTCAGGTTCACCAATTGGAAGCCTTGCGCTACCCTCTAGGCCATCAGGAGTCACCAGCAAAAAGGCGCACCAATCAGAAAGACGCTGTCGTTGACTCTGGAGAAAAAAAGCTCAGTGGTAGTACCTTAGTTCAGGGTCCAGAGAGCAGGACCAGGAGGGTGGCCAGGAGTCCGTAGTTTTGGCGGTAATGGCAGTGGCCAGGTAAATGGCCACAAGGTGCCGCCGTATCTGAGGGTGCCAATTGGGGTGTGGTGCACTCTTAGTTCAGGGTCCAGAGAGCAGGACCAGGAGGATGTCCAGAAGTCTGTAGTTTTGGCGGTAGTGGTGGCGGCCAGGTAAATGGCTGGAAGGCACCGTCGTATCCGAAAGCGCTGCTCTAGGCGCGGTGCGGTCTGTGAGGGAGAAAAGGGATGATCAGCAAAAAATATAGGGGAGATAAACGAAAGAAAACTACAAGGGGTGGGAGACTGGTGGCAGACCATCAGCGGGGGTGCTTAGGTAGAAACAAAGAACAGAAAAATTAGCAACTTGGAGTAAGGTAGGGTGGGGTTTCAGAAGGACAAAAGAGATAGAAAATGTCAGTGAGACAGTTTGGTTTCAGCTTAATGTGGGGGAGATGGGTTGGAGTCAAGAGCAGATTCGAAACAAATATACACAGCGGGGGGGCTGAGGTCAGAACAGAGTGGTGAAAAGTATAAGCAAAGGCGAGGCAGGTACAAAAGGGTAGTAGTAAAGCAGTCGGCAGTTTAAAGAAAATCAGGTTCTATGTGCCATATTGGCCGTTATTTATTTATTTGTTTATTCGTTTTCGGAATTACAACCTTTGAGTCAAAGACTCCTTTGCAAAGGCTCCACGTCTGGACAAGCAAACAGATTTATGAGAACACAATATACAGATTGATGTGAACAAGCTTCTTTGCTTAGTGTTACACAGTGGTGCTTACAAGTTGACAACAAACATATACAGAATAAAGTTACCATAGGGTTGGTCTTGCAGCCCTAGGCCAGATTAACATCCCACAAATGGTGTAATGTTAGCCTTATCCTTATCCTTATTACAGTTTACATGCAGTAATAAATATTTTAGTATTGAGACCCACTCCATATAGTTTCACTAACGGGAGCTAGCAATCACAGTGAAAACAACTAATTTAGTACAATTACAGGTTATAACAGACTGAAAACTCAAGTGAGTCCAGGAGCCAGAGTTTTTAGTCAGGGAAAAGCAGTCCAGACAGCCAGCTTTCAGCCGCACCAATCAGAAGCCTTGCGCTACCCTCTAGGCCATCGGGAGTCACCATCAAAAAGGCGCACCAATCAGAAAGACGCCGTCGATGACTCTGGAGAAAAAAAGCTCAGTGGTAGTACTCTTAGTCTAGGGTCCAGACAGCAGGACCAGGAGGGCGGCCAGGAGTCCAGAGCTGTGGTAACGCAGTGGCCAGGTAAATGGCCATAAGGTGCTGCCGTATCTGAGGGCGTCACTTGGGCTGCGGTGCACTCTTAGTTCAGGGTCCAGAGAGCAGGACCAGGAGGGCATCCAGAAGTCCGTCATTTTGGCGGTAGTGGCGGCGGCCAGGTAAATGCCTGGAAGGCACCGTCGTATCCGAGGGCGCCGCTCTGAGCGTTGTGCGGTCTGTGAGGAAGAAAAGGGATGATCAGCAAAAAATATAGGGGAGATAAACGAAAGAAAACTACAAGGGGTGGGAGACTGGTGGCAGACCATCAGCGGGGGGTGGCGGTGCTTAGGTAGAAACAACAGAAAAATTAGCAATTTGGAGTAAGGTAGGGTGGGGTTTCAGAAGGACAAAAGAGATAGAAAATGTCAGTGAGACGGTTTGGTTTCAGCTTAATGTGGGGGAGATGGGTTGGAGTCAAGAGCAGATTCGAAACAAATATACACAGCAGGAGGGGGGCTGAGGTCAGAACAGAGTGGTGAAAAGTATAAGCAAAGGCGAGGCAGGTACAAAGGGTAGTAGGTAAAGCAGTCGGCAGTTTAAAGAAAATCAGGTTCTATGTGCCATATTGGCCGTTATTACAGTTTACATGCCGTAATAAATATTGAAGTATTGAGACCCCACTCTATATAATTTCACCAACGGAGCTAGCAATCACAGTGAAAACAACTAATTTAGTACAATTACAGGTTATAACAGACTGAAAACTCAAGTGAGTCCAGGAGCCAGAGTTTTTAGTCAGGGAAAAGTAGTCCAGAGAGCCAGCTTTCAGCCGCACCAATCGGAAGCCTTGCGCTACCCTCTAGGCCAATCGGGAGTCACCAGCAAAAAGGCGCGCCAATCAGAAAGACGCCGTCGTTGGCTCTGGAGAAAAAAGCTCAGCGGTGCGCTCTTAGTTCAGGGTCCAGAGAGCAGGACCAGGAGGGCAGCCAGGAGTCCGTAGTTTCCGTGGTAGTGGCGGCGGGCAGGTAAATGGCCAGAAGGTGCCGCCGTATCTGAGGGCGCCATTTTAGAATATAAAAAAATTACAAACAATAATCTTCCTGTTAGGAGATATTTTAAATACTATGACTTCAGCAAAAACTAATTTCCCAAATTATGACAGTTTTTAATCAAGCCTTTCCTTTGACCTTGAGCAGTTCCTGTTCCCAAGGCATCAAAGGTTTTTTTACAACTTTAGCACCATGGTGGTATAACATGTTTTTCCTTACTAAGACGTCATAAACGTTTATGAGCCCTATATCCTGGCAGCTGGGTCAGTTCTAATTAAGACAGAAAAACAGGAGACACTTAATTAAGTCTCTCTAGTCTTTTAATTGCCTCCTGGTTTCAGGTCACTTGGCACTTCACTGACCTGGGGGGGGGGGGAGCACCCATAGCACAGGATGTCTCATGTGAGACACTCACATACCACATTCTATATTACAAATATCATAGAACAATCATAACCAGCTGGCCAAGCATCACAATCACTATCTCTGCAGATGTGATGTATTCAATGTCATCAAGCCTGTCTGTGGATATTCACCAGACAGCAGTGACTGGTCCTTTACCTTGGACTCTATGCTTTGTTAAAATGAAACTCAACCCTAATGCAACCAACTCTACTTCATTGACTTCATCACCAGTCGGCCGGACTGGGCATTTGTACAAGGACCACACGGAGGACATTCAATGCTTCACCACCAGGATGACAAATTCATCTTTCACATGTCCTATTTGACTTCATAAATGGCAGATCCCACAAGTGAGTGTGTCATACAATTCTGACGACCAATATTATGTCATCACTAATCATAAATCTTTTGCTTATGGTGATAAACAGTGTGAAATAGTAGCACCTCATTTTTGCTTTATTCCTCATCAAACTATAGTTATTGGTCATACTGTCATAACCCCTGTTCCCATCCCGGAACCAGATATCATTAACACTGACCTGGAATATTTGCTTGCTCTGTCTCAATATTTACCCATTTTCAATGTTCACATTGATCCCCTTAACTTAGCGCTTAAGACACTTTTAGATAGAAAGGATACCCATCTCATCTTCATTAGCAATAACATCTCTAAGGCCGGAGATGCTCTCAACACCCTTATCCGTGATGGTGACCTTAGCACCACACTTTCCAATACCTGGTTAGAATTAACTTTAAAGGTTTTGCGAGTATACAAATATTTTTGATATTTTTCATGATACTAACCCTCTGCTGTCTCAGGCGTACTCTGAAACTACACTGTGAACAACTGCAGTTTCTCTACAAGGCTCGTGCAGCTGGTCTGTAATGATGCTACCACCCACAACTTACTCATTAGTTGTTGCCTTTTCAGTAAGGCAACAAGGGTGAATTGTTACACCTGGTCCCCTGACCTATATTGGAAACCCACAGTACACCCTCGACAGCATCCACAATACTACCTAATCATGGCTCCAATATGAGCCCCAATCATTACTAACCTATAGGGCACAGGTACCTACCATTTAAGAGTAAGGTATCAGGCACAAACCGCAAGGTTATTGTTATGATTTACACATACTGTATATATATATAGAGAGAGAGAGATACTAAATGCACCAATAATGTATTTCTGTGTTCTAATTCTAACATATGTTCTGATCTTCTGAGAAGTCTTATGTATGCTTACACTGCCATCATGTGGATTTATGTAACACCGTACTTGTGTTCTATGATTTGTAAGAATCCTTTGTATTCACACCTTTAGCTGACCTTACAATAATTGTATATCAGAGATACTGAGGAGCCACATAACTTTTAGCCAATAGGACTTGTTTTGTACAGCTAATGTGCATAAGAAGAATAAGTTACTATGGTAATTATCTCCACTATAAGAACTGTTGTAAGACATTTTCTCCTCGAGTCCATCTTCACATCCCAGGGTATAGGGAATACTCTGGATCCCAGTATCTAGGTAAGATTCTGTGTAGGACATTAGTCTGGTTTTGTGTAATAAACTTGTGTATTACTCACTGACGCCATCTGCCTGTCGTCTCTTCTGTTAGCCTCTAACCATCAAGAACCCAAGGGGTAAGAAGTCTTCCACACTATGGAGGCAGCCATACCCCTGGTGGAATGGTCCTTAACCATGCCCAGAAGGTCCTTGTTGTACCTACAGTAACAAGAAACTGCAATTGGCTAACCACTTAGACAACCACTGTTTGGACACTGGAGCGCCGTCTCTTCTGGGGGCAAAAGAAACAAATAATTGATCAGACTTCCTGAAAGTCTTGGTCCGGTGTGTACAGCATCATAAGATTCTATGTACATCCAAAGTATGGAGCAAAGCCTCCTGCTGATTAGAATACTCAGAAAAGTAAACTGGAAGGTGAATGGATTGATTCAAGGTAAACACTGACACCACCTTGGGAAGAAACTTAGGATCAGTATGCAAATACATCCTGACTTTGTCAAAAAACAAATAAGGCACACACGAGAGTCTGAAACTCGGAAATCCATTGAGCAAAAGCAACAGTAACTAGAAAGGGCACCTTCCATGACAGAAAGCACAGCTTGCAACTCATGGCCGGTTCAAAGAGAAGTAACGTGAGTTTCTCCAACATAAAATTAAGGTCCCATGGAGGAACCAGGTCCTGAATGGGAGGTTTCAGATGTGAAATGCCTAGCAGGAAAGTGTAAGACACCTCAAGCTGAGCAACGGACCTGCCCTCGATAGGTGTATGGTATGCAGAGATGGCAAAAAGATGCACCTTAAGGGAAGAGTATCCCAAGCATGAGTCAGAGAGGGAGAGAAGGTACTCCAACACCTGATCCACCAAGCAGGTGAAGGGGTCCAACTGGCATGAAGCAGCCCAAAGGGTAATGAGCTTCCATTTCATGCTAAGTGGCCCTGGTGGAGGGCTTCCTGGAGCTCACCAGGACATCTGTGACTCTAGAGGAAAACCCCAAAGCAGGCGATGGGTAAGTCTGCAGGAGCCATGCATGGAGATGCAACTATTTTAGATACGGATGGACCAGGGTGCCCTGATCCTGGGTGAGGAGGCCGGTGCACAGGGGCAAGGGCACTGGATGTTCCATTGCTAGCTGCTACAGCAAGGGGAACCAGATCTGATGTGGCCAGACGGGGGATAAGAGGATCATCTCTGCCCCCTCCAACTGATTTGAGCAACACTCTCTGGAGAAGCGGGAAGGGAGGAAAGGTGTACAGAAACCTCCCCTTCCAGGAAAGGGACAATACATCTCACAAAAAACTCCAGGCCCGGGATTGAGCGAGCAAAAAAGCGGCAGTTTTGTGTTGATTGGGGACTCAAAAAGGTCCAACTCTGGTTGACCCCATCTGTCAAAGAGATCTTCGACCACCGGAGTCAGAAGATCCCACTTGTAAGCCCTGGACTGGAAGTGGCTTAGATTGTCTGCCAGGACATTTTGGACACCTGGAACATTGACGGCTGAGAGCTTCAGACCGTGCTCGATGGCCCAATACCAGATCCTCATCCTCTCCCTGCATGGTGGTAAGAGTGAGTCCCCTCTGCTTGTTGATGTAATACACCATGCATATGTCTGTCTGCACTAAGAGTAGACCAGGAAGGAGATGAGTTTGAAAGACCTGCAGGGTATACAGAACCACATGCATCTCCAGAACATTGATGTGGAGACCCTGTTCCATGTCTGCTCATGTACCTTGAGTCTGGTGAGCATCCAAGTGAGCTCCCCAGTCCAGACCCGTAGTGAGGATCTGACAAGGGGCTGAGATTTGAAAGGGAAATCCCCCCAAAGCAGTTTGGTTGGTGCTACCCACCACAACAGGACTCTTTTGACTGGATCAGAGACCACGACCATCTGGTCCAGGTCATCCATGTGTTGGTCCCACTGGACTCTCAATAGCCACTGAGGTACCAGCATATGAAAGGCGGGGAAGGGGGAACTGTGGCAATGGCTGCTGCCGTGAGGCCCAGGAGATGCAGGAATACCCTGGCAGGGACCTGGCAACTGGAGGAGACCAGGTGGGCCTGGGCCACCAGGCGGTCCGCCTTGTCCATGGGCAAGAAGGCCATGCCCTGGGTGATATCTAGGACCCTCTATATACTGGAGGCCCTGGCAGGGGGACAGGCAGGACTTTGGCCTGTTGACGATGACACCCAAGGCCTGGAAAAGGTGGAAGGTATGCTCCAGAGTCTGGACAAGACGGTCCCTGGATGGTGCTGCTAGGAGCTAATGGTCCAGGTAGGGAAACATGTAGAAGCCCTGCTGCCTCAAGGCAGATGCTACCACCACCAAGCACTTGACAAAGACCCTGGGGGCTGAGGAGAGGCCAAAAAGGGAGGGCCCTGAATTGAAAATGGGCTCCCTGGAAATGAAAGTGGAGGAAGTACTGATGGGAAGGAAACATTTTGATATGCAGATACACATCTTGTATGTCCAGATAATGGAGCCAGTCTCCCCGGTGCAGGAGGGACAACAAACTCTGACGGGTGACCATTCTGAAGCATTTGTACTCTGTGTACAAACTGAGATGACTCAGATCCACGATGGGCCAGAGATCCCATCTTCTTGGGGACCAGAAAGAAGTGGGAGTAGAATCCCCTGCCCCACTGAGCCAGAGGGATGGGCTCTATAGCACTTTTTGCAGAAGAGCCTGTACTTCCTCCCAGACAAGGACCACATGAGCTGGGAGGTAAGAGGAGCTGCCTGGAGAAGTTTCTGGGGGCCAATTGAGAAGCTCTAGAGTGTGGCCATGTTCTATGATTTGAAGAACCCAGTTGTCTGAGGTAACGCCTCACCACCCGTTGAGGTGAAGGGAGAACCAACCCCCAACTGCCTCCATAGAAGCCCTACGGTGGGGTCAGCCAAGGAGTCAGAAAGTAGGGGCAGGCACCTGGAGGACACTGTGGGCACTTTAGGAGCTTTGGCGGCAGCTGTGGATGGGGCTGTTACCGCTTTCAGTTTGCCCTGACCTTTGGAGGGTTGGTGTGCCTGTTCATGGGAGGAGCACCAAAAGGAGGCCTCTGACCAGACCCAGGCTGGGTATGGTACAGTGAGTGAATGGACTGGAGGACTCGGCCCGACTCCTGAAGGGAGGAAATTAGATCCTGGATATTCCCTCCAAAAAGGACAGAACTCCGAAAGGGGGTGTCCAAAATACTGCACTGCACATCAGAGGCATATCTGGACACCTGGAGCCAAGATTGGTGCCTGAGACAGATGCTGGCAGCCGCTCCTCTACCCAATGCATCAATAGCATCATAGGCAGCCCGAAAGGATGTGGGTCCCCACATTTGAATCAGCCTTAAGAATCTGAGAGGGCTGTTTCTTGGACGGGTCATCAGGCAAAGCCCAAACCAGTTCCCTGGCCTGGTCCCAAAGGATGTTCTGGTATTGGACCATGTAGGCTAAATAGTTAATGGCCCGGATGGTCAGGGTGGAGGAAGCAAAGACATACTTGCACAGGTGGTCCAGCTGTCTGGAGTCCCTATCGGGGGAAGAGAGCTGAGGTGCTTGGGTTTCTTGATATGTCTGAGTCAGCTTTAGGCTGTCCCCCTAAAAGGGGCTTGCCAGCGAGACCGTGGTAGAGCCTATCAGCTTTCTTAGGCACTGCTGGGGTTGAAGATGGGGCAATTCCAAGCCTCCCTGGTGACATCTTCATGAGAATCAATAAGAGAGGCATGACCAACAGGAGTGCATCGGGCCGCTGCAAATAAATGGCCAGCCGACGTCACTCTGGATCTTACTCCTCAGTTTACCAGCCCATGGAGGCCTGGATATGCCTCATGATATTTGTAAAAGGATCATCAGGAGAGGACTTGGGGACCACCTTAGCAGGTTCTTCACCCTTGGACGAGTCCCCTGGAATGGAGGAAGACTCAGAATAGTCAGAATCATATTCATCCTCCTCATCCGGCTCACTATTGACTGGTGGACATCGGGTCTGTGCCCTGGTGTGCGTGGAGCACTGGGACCCGGTCGCCCCCGTGCCAGGTGAGGAAGATCCCCAGCAGGCCACTGAGGTGACACCGGTGGCAGACCCTGAGGGGGCAGGGGTCTGCTTCTACATGAAAGACCACCATGCAGTAAAGAGAGCACTGTAGCCACTGGTGCAGGGTAGTTATAGACTAGTGGATAGGGGTAGGCTGGCACCGCATAAGGAAAGGGCGGTGCCAGGCCAGATGGGGCCGGCAGAGGGTTCCCTTGTGGAGAACTGGCAGGCATAGGCAGCGGAGCTGATGCCGGGCCCACCAGCTGCGGCAGAGACAATACTGGCACTGGCCCAGTGGGTGCCAGCTGAGGAAGCCTGAGACAGGAATCCACCAGTGCCAGGAGAGGAGAGGAGAAATGGGCACCGGGGGAAACAGAGACCTCCCTGGCAAAGGCAGAGGTGACACCAGACCTGGAATGATACCAGTAGCCTACTGTGGACACTGCTGAGAAGGACCGGTGAAGGTCTCCCTGGAGGGGACCAACACAGGCAGCGATGGCGCTGGAGGGGCGATAGCAGAGTAGTCAATGCCCATCGCACTGGTTGAGCCTCCTGGCTGAGAGCCCGCAGATGTTAGGAGCCTGAGTGTCAGGGGCTGGGGAGTAGGAGACAGAGTCCCCTACCTTGAGGAGCCACCGCCTGTTACTGAGATAAGGGCAGGCAGCAGGGCCATCAGTAGCCCTGCAGGAGTAAGGGCAGCCGGGGCCGACCCCTTGTAGGAGGAAAATGCAGACCCGGTCAAGGCTTTATGAGGGGACCACAAGCAGGAAAACCAGTGTTTGTCCTGGGGTTTATGTTTCCCACTAGATTTCTCCCAGGACTGAGAGGAGGAAGTCCCAGAGGACTGGGCTGGTGAAGTTGAAGAGCTCCTGGCCTGCAGCTCCTTTTCCATCGCAACGAGGTTCTGCTTGATTAGATGGCTCTCCAGGATTTTTAGGTGACGTCTCCAAGTGGTCTGGTTGAACATCTGGCAGATCTGGCAGGCCTCAGTGTCGTGGCTGGGGGCTTAGGCACAGGATGCAAGCAGAGTGATCGTTGTCTTCAGGAATTTGTTTGCTGCAGGCACACTCTGTGGAGCGGCCGGAGAATGAGGCAGGAGGAGAAGGCAGAAACCTGATGTTGGTAACACTGAAAACTCGATGTTAAATTAAATAGAATGGCAGAAATAAAAAAGGGCGGCAAGTGCATGTAATGGTGGTTGACTGCAGCTGCGGTGGCTTCAGTGGTCTGACGTTTGCAGGTTGACAGCAGGAAAGAACTGAGATGGGTGTGAGGGACTGCCCGCCTTCATAAGATAGGCCAGCGTCAGAGGGTGATGTTGGCAGTGGGTAGTCCCCCGTGGTAGACTGCTAGCTAGAAAGTTTAAGTATGGTTCTGGCGCCTAAGTCCTACCGGTGTTGGCCTGCTACAAGAGCTTCCTTGAAGTAAGAGCTCAAATTTTACACACCCTTATACACTACCCCACTTATTACTCTATATGTTCTAATTAGCTGGGAGGGCTGAATTGAACTTTTTTTTTTTTGACAAAGACAGGAGCTTGTTTATTACTTTATTACAACTTAATAATTTATCCTTCAGTATAAATCTAGAAGAAAGAAGTGAATATTTAAGCAATAAGCCACGAGGGGGTGTGGGTTATCGAGGGGTTTACCACGGCTGGAGTGGTTTGCCCATGAGGCACAGCCAAGTGGGTAAATCTGCGCCAGCCGTGATAAATCCCCTGACAACCCAGATCCCCGGAGTGGCTTATTGCAATTATACCAAGTACTGCTTTTTTTTTATTATTTTAAAAAATCAGTACTTAGTGTAATGCTTAAATAAGCCACTCAGTAATACAGCAGTGTTTTTGTTTTGTTTTCCTGATGTACGGAGCTGCTGTTTTACAGTCTCCGCTTAGCGGGGAAACAAGATGGTGGTTGCAGTTCCGTGATTTCTCCGTCGGATTACTTTTTTTTAAAGATGCGGCTGACTGGCACCTTTTGTGGTGATTATCACAGGATTTACAATGGAGGTAAGGTGCCAGCCTGCCATTCTCATTGGTTGGTGTCCGAGGTTCATGGTATAATTGTTTATAATCTATTGCATATTTACATACCATTGATCATATCACTTAACACCAAGTAGCATGAGGTTCAGGTAAATAGGCTGCGTCAACCTTTAAAACAACATGAACTGTGAAATTGTTTTACTTAATCAGTGTACATACCTATGTTGCATTAACAGACAGTTTTTTAACCTAGTTTTAGATTGTGCCTGCAAGACGTACTTTGACTATGATTATTTCTCTGTTTGTTGCTACCACTAGTCACTGTGATTTAAACTGCTGGCTGATAACTTTTTATTTACTTATCTGCCTCTGATGGACTTGGATACTGTTCATTTGTTTTCAGTTTGTAGTTACCAGTATTGATAATTGACTGTTACCTGTAGCTGGCTCAGGGCCCGATACTCTTCTGCCACTGTTTTCCTCCATATTGGGAGAGTCCTTACCTGCATGTTGGAAATGGAGCCACCTGGACTGTGGTGCCTTCTAGTAATTACATTGCTAGCTTGGCTTATTTTGAGCTATAATGCTCAAACAACTAATGCATTGGTAAATATGGAATTTACCTACAGGTCACTTGGGGACACGTCAGTACCATCTGCCACCCACTCACCCCATAAGCAGGCACAGATATATCACCTAGTCTAATGACAGAAACTAATTTTACAGACAGGGTTAAAGTGGCTGGACTGAACTTTTTAATGTTCCCATTATTTTAACCTCTCTTCTAGAGGGCACCTGTTACATCTCAAAGATGGCAGTACAGCTCCCACACTTGCTGTATTCCCAAATATGGCCTCCTTGTGCTGGTGCACATGCCATACACAAGCAACCGTTGATTATCATTTGTGGGGAACTGTTTTGGAGTTCGTCACTGTTTTGATCTCCCAACCAAGACAGCCACAGGTTAGTGGTGGTTATATTCCCTCAGCCAAACCACTGTAGACTGGTAGTGTAGCATTCCCAATTGAAGGCAGTGTCAGACTTCATAACACAACATACAGCATTGTTCTTTCAGTTCATCACAAACTTTAATTTTCCATTTATGTACTGAAAACCACACAGTTCTGGAAATCTCATAACAACCTCATCGTTTGTTTTTCTACATTTCCATCAAAATAAATTAAAAACTATCTTATACAGGCAAAGATGGCTACCTTAAATAAAAATGTAAACAGTAGTTTGCACTGAGTGCACACTGGATGCCACAAATCCTCTCCAGACTGAGTCCAGTAATGCGGAAGAGCAGGGTTTGTTCTGGATACACAAAATGAGCAAGGATGCGTCATGATACATAAAAGAGGTCATGCTACGCAGTTGTGGGTATAACATGAATACCAGGGGGTAGTGTGGGAAGCCAGGGTACCTTCTGGAATTCCAAACACTTGTAACTAAGAAGATGTGATGGTAAGTAGCCCTATCAAAAACACAAAGAGTAATACTGGCTGAGCTGGGCTGGATAACTGAGCAAGGTTTGACCTTGCGATCCAGGTTATTCCTACCAGTCAGAGATAAGTAGGAGTACATTCATTTCTAAGGGAGGGATGGATGCTTTGTCAAATCCCAGAAGATTATGGTTTCTGATTTTTTTTGTTTTTGGATGCTTCATGGATGGTGAAAATTTTCACCTATACATTTTTATTTTATCTTAGATCGCTACATAACTCCTGGCTTGCATGCTACCCTTTTTTCCACACTTTGAGTGTGCATTACCACATTTTTTTACAGTTGAAATAAAAGGAGCGCTCCTTTTAATATGGCTCAGGTCAGGTTTTCATCAGTATTCTTTGTTGTTTTTGAACACCTGTTGTCCAAGATCCCTTTTCTTGTGGCTATAATGAAATAGCACGCAGCAGACACTGCTTCCTGACTTATGGGATGTGTGAAAAAAAAACCCGCCGAGAATACTGGTGGAACCCTAGTATGAGCCACTATTAAAAAGGCGCTCGAAAACTGGTGTCGGCCTGCGATACCAGCAACCGGTTTATGTAGGAGAGATGGCCGTGGGGAGAAGGATCGAGCGTCCGACGACGGCTCTCCTTCTCCAGGGGGGGGAAGGCGGTGGAGCGTTCGGCGTTATGGTCACACCCAGTGGAGACTGGGCATCCTCATGCTGTCACCAACACATTGGAGGGGCGGGGCGGATGCTGGCCATCATTGCACGTCCCCGCCCCCTTACAGAGGGGAAAAACTAGCTGCTGCCTCCGCCTCCATAATGCTCACCCTCGGCTCTGACTGTTTCCAGGCTGGCTCCCTGACCTATATGGATTTCGAGGCACCATATGGGGGAAGGTGCCGCAACCCCGCCCTGGGGGGTAATCCAGGGGGAGATGCGGCTAATGTAGAGCATTGATGGGTGCGGTCCATGACCGGGCAGAAATCCGATGGAGGTGCAGCACAAAACAAAACAAAAAAAAAAAGGAGCACTCATTTTATTATTTCACCTGTGGGAAAAAAGAACTAAAGCAAACTCAAAAAAGGGGAAAAAAGGTATACAAGTCAAGCGATAAGGGGCAATCTGAAATAGAATATGAAAGTATAGCTCAAAATGTTCACCTCTATCATGCACTGCTGCTTTAAAACTCATTTAAAAGTCTACCTTCTCTACAAAATTATCTGATCCATGCACTTTTCTGGAGCAGTTCCAAACTGTTTTAAGAACTGCTCCCTCCCTTATGTCTAGAGCCTCCCCTGAGCAGCATAAATGTTCACATTTTACAGTAGCTCCCTTGTTCTACACCTCAGGGCAGTAGATATGGAATGGTTGCTAGCTATAAATTCTGGTTTCTCATGAACCTTTTTCTTGTCATTTGCTAGATATCTTGCTTATTTATAGTAATATGTTGTTGTTACTATGTTCTACCACTGCATTCTCTGGCAGTTCAAAGCTAATACGATTTTTCATAGTGGGTAATAACAGCTCAGCTCCTGAATTAGATCAACAAAAAAAAATGTTTTCATAAAAATGCATTTTATATTAACTTTAGGCTAATTACGTTTGCCTTTCCACTTGTACATTTATTTCTTAAATGGATGCAGTCTTATATTAAAGAAGGACCTAGGGTATAGTCTCCGAAACTTAAAGTCCAGGTTGAGCTCTTTCAGACAAAGTATTGCATTTACCTATTGGTGTCGGTAGTCTAGAGATATGCATGCCTGTCAGTCCTATATTAAATCAAGGCAGCAGCCATTTCATGAAGCACTGAGACAGAAAGTGATGTCATAGTTGAGAAAGCTGAGTGTTGTTAACCACACTTTCCTACAGTGTGACATCACTTTCAGTTCTCAAGGTTCCATGAAACTGCTGCTGTTTCAGCAATAAGTCATGACAGGGTCTGTGCTGTTGTGAGAATAACTGCATGCCTCAGGAAGAGAGGCATGAGGCGAAGCTGAGTGTCTTATGCACCTGAGCAGTGCCGTTATGCCACAATTCTGCACATCCTGGAGCGCCTTATTGCAACTGTAAATTGGCATTTCTGACTTTTAAAAAAAAAAAAAATGTCATTCCTAACTTTTATTTTTAGAACCATGTAACAAGGTTCAGAAAGTTAAGCATTTATGACCTGTACTGTTGTGCTGGAATAGCTGCTTACACCTACGTTAGCCAACACCTTGTCTGAAAGCTTTTCATGGACTTTAAGCCTTTGAAAGACACTGCACACTAGTGTCCCCCTTACCAGTTGTGAGAGGGGATCTTAATTCTAGAATCAAACAGGTTCTAGGTTTGGAATTGATTCAGCCCATCCCCATCTGGAAGGTAAGCAGAAAAAAAAAATCTGAAGCTGATTCTGGTTGTATTTTATCCCTGGGCAAGTTGTGTGTGTGTGTATGGGGAGGGGGCAGGTATCAAGGTTGCCCTGGAGGCAGAGGGCATGTGCCACTCCCAGTATGATTCTGTGATTGCTAGTATTGGGCAGTCGGTGTGAAGGGTAGGGGGATGTTTTTAATAATTGGATGTCGCTACACTGGGAGGAATGGATTCATGATGGGGGGGGCAGGTTGACTTTTTTCTTTTGACAACAACAAAAAAACAAAACAGGTATGCCTGAAGTGGACAATAGGTCTGGGGTGTCTGTTTACTCCTAAGGGCATGTGTGTACAAATGCCAGGTAATCCCCGAAGCTGAGCACCACACCTCTGCAGTGTGCTCAGTACCACAGCCATGGAGTTAAAAGAATCCACATGCCAATCATGTTCTGTCACGTGGGAGTGCCACATGTTGCTACCACATGATCAGGGCCTACCCTGGCAACCAACTTTCAAGGAAATTGGAACGTATAAATTGATGCTGGAGAAAGCCTTTTTAAATTGTAGTATGCTGTAGATAGTATGTAGTAAAGTTTTGACCTACTAAGGACAAATGTACAGGGTTTATGTTATCACCACCATACAGGCTACCACTATAGATGGAGTTTTTTTTTTTAATGAATATATTATTGCTCTATCTCTTACATCCTTAGGGTATCAGAACTGCCCACCTTCGGTAGGCAGGTCTCACATTCAAAGAATGTGCATGAGACCACACTTACAACCATAAGAGTGGTCTCAGCCGCACATACGAGATCCATGAATAAGTGGACCTGAACTGGTACAACATGCCATGCAGAATCTCAGTGACAAAAATTGTAGCATAGCATATAAGAAAATGGGATGGGGGCTAGAAGTCTATCTCCCCGCCACCATCACACCTGACAGTAATTATACCCCTACTACACACGTTAACTATCTTCTGTGGGAAGTAATGCATTTTATTTTAAATTACTAATGTTTCTTCTGCTAGCCAGTCACAGCCCCCTTCCCCCATTGCCTACTTGGCCACCCCCCTGGCCCCATCCCCGGCACCCCAGGGGGACCCTTCCCTGCAGTTTTACCCTCCATGGTAGGGACTTTGGGGGGGAGAGACACTTTTTCTAGGACATCTATGGTATTTTGCTGGGTTGGATGTCCCTTCGTGATGCTCTAACATGGATCGCATGTGGCCATGGGGGATCGTTCCTGAACCCAGGCTGCCGTAGTCAGGAACAGGAATGCTAACAGTGTGCCAACAAGTTGGTCTGCATGAAGTAAATAGTAAGCCACAACAGGATGTGCCTTATAGGATTTTAATGCAAGACCAAGGGGTGTAGTAGGGCACGAAGTCGAAGGTGGAGTGTTCTTAATGCCCCTGGGGCATGCATTAAAATGCTACAATGCACACCTTGGAGGGACTTACTACTCTTATAAAATGGCTCCAAGTAGTTTTTTTGGGGGGGAGGAAAATGAGACTTGGCACTTGACTGTGCATTTATAGAGATTAACTGCAAAGTCAGGTGACACCTCTCAGCCAATGACATTTCTAGATTTTTCCTTGCTATCTTACGCTTTCTAATGTATCTCCTTATGGGGGGATAAGGAGCCCTTCCAGTGAGAGGGGATGTCCTCTAGTTCTGCCTGCAAACACCTGTGTATACACGACCCAATCTACCCCTTCAGTATCCCAAAGGCCGTGATAATTTCCCCTTCCTGTAAATTAGAATGCTTTGTGACATATATATATATATATATATATATACACACACATATATATATACACACACACACACACACACGTGGTCATTTCCTCCCCATAGGGAATCAGTGCATCAAAAAGTCATAATACCATTGTTCTGACATCAGATCCATGATATCATGAGATGGAATGTTCAGAAAGTTCCATATATTACAAACAGAATAATTCTGGTGACATAATACAACACGAGAGCAAATCTCTATTGGACATAATGAGCTGGTAGGGCTAGACACAAAGATCTCTTGAGAAGGAATGATCAGAAAGTCCCATAAATGACTTTAATTTGCTTTTGTGGTTCATGATGTCACCTGAATCCCTCAGTGTGGTTACTGAAGGTTTCTTATTATTCCATACATTACTCGCACTTTGCTCTCATGGCTTATGATGTCATCAGAATCTCTCGATGGAATTACAGCCTTGTTAGTGATTAATTTTCTATTATAAAAAGGGTCTGAGAAATGGAGCTTTCTGATTGGCTGCAAACATACTAACAGCCTTATGTTAATCTTTTATTAACATACATATAGAGCTTAACCATATGCTGAACAAGGTTTAACACTGTTTAAAAACATGTTTTATTATAATAGCAATAAGGCACTCCCAGGGATTATGTTAATGGCCAGTTAATCAACCTTTTGGGGGCATGTGACACTTGGCTACACCTCGTGCCACAGTACACCCCTAGAAGGTGATTTGCAGACCATTAACATAACCCTTGGTCATGCCTTATTGCTTAATTATTCTATGCATCACTCAAACTTCACTTTTGTGATTTATGATGTCATCAGAACCCTTGCGGGAATTACATATAGGATAGTGCATGGGGAACAGTTGACAACAGGGCTATTCTTCCACCGAGTTGGCACTGTGACAACGGATTACCTCAAGAGCCCTGTTGTCAACTGTTCCCCATGCACTTTTCTTTATAGTGTATGGTGGAACTGCATTTTTTTTTGGGAAAAAAAATCACTACAGCATGTTTCTGCTTTACAACATTTTTACTGGGTTACTAGAAGGAAAAAATAACTTTACATTTTGAACGTTTTCACGCTTGACATTTTAACTGTTTAAGAACTTTACATTTTGAACCTTTTAACGCTGAACATTTAAACAGTGGGTCTAACTCTGTAGAGGGGATATCATGTATTGCCCTGCGATCGTCGTTGTCTCTCAGGAAACTATGTAATTGTCGCATGTAATTTCTCGTTCTTTTTGCCGTCTTTTTGTTTTCCTGATCGAGGATAAATCTATCCCATTCCGACAGTGGCTTTGATATTACTGCCGCCGACATTGCTGCTTTCGCTATGTGTCCTGTCTATGGAGAGAGCCCTAACTGTCAAATGCTGCTCGAGGACACAGTGTGTGACATGCGCAGTGCAGTAGAACAAAAAATCGTTCTGCTGCACTGCGAACGTCACTAGTGTAGGAGAACAACATTTTGACAGCGAAGGGTTTTGGTGGAGAACGACGTTCCACCATACACTATAGTCTTGTTACTGATGATTTCATGTCTCTTATTCTATTTGATCACCAAGAAACTAGAGTCAACATCAGCACACATTGGTCTGTACTCACTCTAGTACACAGTTATGATGTCATGCCTCTGTAGCATGATGATTGCTTGCACACACACCTCACACGGAGCCACTTCTTTTTCCTTTTGCCAGAGAGGACACCCACTAGACCCGTGCCAGCTGGTCTGCTGCCACCCTATCTACAAGGGGACCCAGTGTCCCCCCCCCCAATGTGTCCTCCAAGCAGCTCCCTCCCATTCCATACGGTGCTGCCTCGCATCACTTTCTCTGCTGGGCAGTTGGACATTTGTTTTTATATAACAGTTATGATACAAAATATGGGGTACAACATGAAAACAGTATTTTGTTATTTACATTCCCCTTGGTTTGCTTCACTCTTGTTTGTGACGCCATCACAAACCTTGTGGGTGCTAAAAAAAGATTTTACACAGCCCCCCAACACACATTATTCTTAATGTCTGCACCGTCTTAAATTTGCCTTACTTATCTCCATTCAACAATGTGCCACTGAACAACACGGGAGTTGACTGAATCAGGTGACTAAGGACAGAATATTCTAGACGACAAAGACCTTATACACCTCCCATGATGCTCTGCATTATTAGGGTATGCATGAGTTTATGTTTCTAAGGAGAGACTACAGCAGTCTTAAGATGAACATAAACCTTATGTTATAGGGTGGCTGGCTCCATCTCCCTGGGCTGAGGTACAGATATGGCACACTGATGAGTCCAAAATGAGGATGAAACACGTGTCTGTGTCTGCTGCTCTCAGCCCTTGCTGATTGTATTGTGAGGCCTTTCTACACCATGCAATTCTGCTTAAAGTTGAGCCAGTCCAAATAAATTTGTGGGCATTTGCATATGCTTCCCATGATGCCTTGCATTACTGGGGTATGTGCAATTTGAGTTTTCTTTAAAATTTCGCTGTATGGTCAATATCCTCTGGGATAACCCGTACCCTAGTGCATTTGCTCTGGGGTTCTTTTGTAGTTCATAAACCTTATGTTTTATATTTCTGTGATGAAATAAGAAATGTGTTCATATGTGAAGTCTGTTCTCCCAGTGTACCGTTTTGTATGTTTATTTTGAAATAGTCTTATTTATACAATGTAGGTGATTATAAAACCTTACGAATAAATGATTTCTTTCTTTGGCCTGAAGACCTAAAATGATGATAAATCATTTGTCATCATCCTAGGTGGGTCACTGCCATTTATCATCACTTGAGGTTGGTAACAAAGGAGCTCTTCACCAATGGGAGAACAGCTTGAACAATGCCTGGCGACATTACAATGACCTGTGCTGCACTAAAAGCAGAGCAGTGAAATAAACAGAATCAGTCTGTAAACTGGCCCAGTGGTGGGGAGGGCCGAGAGACTGTAAGCGCCTTACCCCCCACCATGCTGGTGACCCATGCTCGAGAATGGACACGGGTTGCTGGGGTCAGCCAGGGGAGGGAGGGAGGGAGGATGGAGCATCTGGAGGACAGCTCTCCTCCTTCAGGGAGGTGGGTGTCTGTGACCTGCCATTTGACCCTCACCTGGAGGAATCCTGGTAGAGGTATGCACAATGTGCATCGTGTGGGGAGGTTCCATGTCCAGAGCGCCGGGGTGTATCCGTGGAGGTGGAGCTTGTACATTGTGCTCCCTGCATGCTCATGGAGTCGGTGAGAAAAATGGAAGAAAGATGGAGGATAGGCTTCATGAAGTCCTGTCTGGCATATCGCTCCACCACCCCGATCCACGGCTCATCTGGATGTGTTATGGGGGGGGGGGCCCAGGGGATGCAAGTCCTGGATATTGGAGAAGAAGGCTGAAGACAGTGGTAGCCGACAAAATGGGGCTGATGTTGGCTGTCCTGCCAAAGAAGGAAGAAAAATCTCTCATATATATATATATATATATATATATATATATATATATGTGTATATATATATATATAAGTTTGTAATATATGGATATCCCTAATACTACTGAAAGTTATACTAAAAACTCCTCATAATACTGCTATAGAAATCCATCGACAGTGTTACGAGATCTCATAATACTATCGTTTGATGTTCAATGACAGTACGACAAGATCTTGCAATACTATCGATTAATTTTCTAAGACAGTGCTACGAGACTCCAACTTTCCTTGCACCGCACACACTAACCACAGCTGCCGGTGAGCCAGCTTTTACTGTGACTGTCGGGTACAATAAAAGCTGACCACAGTCACAGCTCAGGAGCTCATAATCAGTGCCACAGAAACTCCAGTTCTGTTGCCAGTCCCTCCAGACCCACTGCTGCCTTGTTTGGGGTGGGGGGCAGTTTACACTCTCTGCGGGGGGGGGGAGTGAAGTTTGCACTTGATAAGAGCTGGAAGTGCAGCAAACATGCATTTTGTTCTCCAGTCACAAAAGAAACTGCTCGGGAGAGTACTGTTGGCTGCAGTCCCAGGCAGGAGCTTAGAGGTAAGCTCCTGTCTGGATCCATATATTGTTAAAAATAAGGGACTGTTTATGCCTCGGCTATAATCTCATCTTGAGGTCCTGGTGACATGTTGGAACCTCTCAAGCTTCACTCTTGAGGTTCACATGTCACCAGAACCTCTATTATTCTATTTATTCTTCATTAGGGAAGGAAAGGGGAGCATTGTTTAACCAGGAGTAGCAATTAAGCCAAAGCTTGTTTCCAGATGTGGCCTGGGAGTACAAGGAAGTTAAGTGGCTTGTTCAGAATCACACAGTATGCACCTAGGCAGCTGTGGGATTCAAACCCAGGTCTCCAGATCTGCAGCTCAGAGCCTTAACCCATTGCGCTATACTGCCTGAGCCAATTTCTAATTTGAAAGTTCTACAATTTAAAATACATAGTATAAATCAGACACACAATGGCTTCACTCAGAATATAACATTTATCATCACTTGTGAGGGGGCAGGACTTTAACAAATCACTAGTAGCACTGCCACTCGTGAGTTATGGTCCTGCCTCTTCACTCGTGACGATTATATTTTGAGTCTGGCCACTGTGTATCCTATCGGGCAAAACTGAGGTGTTGGTGGTGGATCCAGGTCGCAAGACATGGAGTCATTGGCTGGTCAACCTTCTGAGCTTTGGCTTGGGGGGAACCAGCTGGTTACCACAGACAGGGCACTGAATCTGGCTGTTGTGTTCAATAGCGGCCTGACATTAAAATCTCAGGTGTCTGCTGTCGTTAAGACCTCCTTTTATTATCTGAGGAACATCACCTGGATTAAGCTCTTGGTCCTGCCTGGCGATCTTCCAACATTGGTTCACGCCTTTGCAACCTCACATCTTGATTACTGCAATGCCCTATACCTAGGCTAGGGGGGGTTGATATCTGCCAACTGCAACTAGTGCTGAATGCGGCGGCCAGATTGTTGACTGGCTTATCAAGATCTTGCCATGTCACTCCTGTGCTCTGTGACCTGCACTGGCTGCCTGTTCATTGGTGGATCACCTTCAAGGTCGGATTACTGACCTTTAAAGCCCTACAAAGTCAGGGACCGTGCTACTTGCAAGATCTTCTTTGTCCCTACCGCCACCTCCGCTCACTCCGTTCCTCTGATAAGGGGATTGCTAGAGATTCCCAGGGTTCGACTTAAGACTTCTGGGGCCTGCTCTTTTGCTTTTGTAGCCCCTACCCTGTGAAACTCTCTACCTTGTTGGATTAAAGAGTGCCTGACTGTCGAGAACTTTAAAACTGCACTAAGAACCTATCTGTTTTGTCTGGCATTCCCTGATTCTAGCAACGTTTAGTTACTGTCATTCGTCATCTATAACTATGTTTTAAAAACCCTGATTTTAAGTTTTATTGATGTTTTAAATGGATTTTATTGTCTGATGTACAGCGCATTGATCATTTGGGAAATGTACTTATAAATACCCACTTCCAGGTACCCCCTGCAAGACCACCTTGGGTCAAAGAACTTTCAGGTACCTGGCCCCTAGCTGGCTTAACTCCCTCCTCACAGAACCCAAACTTGGGCAGTTGAAGTCCCAGCTAAGAGACCTAATCTCTCATGACTCAGTCTGTGACTGTCCTTGATTGCTAGCCCTAACCACTCCCCCCCCCGACTATGGACTTAACTCTGCTCCTACTGCTCCAGGGCATGCCTATATTTGACAGTGGACACCTCAGTCCAGCCACAGCCTAGGCTTGCAAATAACCACCAGGGCATGGCTGGCGTCACCACCCTGCAGTGTATGTTTCTATTACCTACCACTGTCTGCACTATGCACCTAAGATTAGCAGCACTCCGTATCTTTGTATCACCAGCTGCTTTACTGTGTTACCTGACACCATTTTGTAATCATTTCAACAACTATTGTGTCTAATTGTTGCCACTGTCCCTGATGTCTCTGTTCTCAAAGACGTGGAACCTTTGTAAAGGAGTCTTTGACTCAAAGGTATGTTACCTGATATCTTCAATAAATAAATAAATAAAATAAAGCTTAATTTGATTTATTTGCTTATTCAGGGAGCTTTGCAAATGCAGCCTTTTTACCCACCCACTGTTCATATTTTAATTACTTATGAGTTCCAGAACCTGGTGACTTCATAGAGGATTGTGTATGAGCAACCGTACACAACAAGGCTCTGTTTGAATCGAGAGGGCAGCTCAAGAGGTCTTTAGTTACCACGGTAACCTTGAGATTCAAACTCAGCCTTGAATGTGTATGGTTGCTCATACACAATCATTTATAGTGTATGGCATCCATGTCTGGGAAAGGAAGAAAAATAAAATCATGAACCATCAAGTTTATCTATTTGAACTGCACTCTAATTCCACGCTGAACTACAGCACATACCACTAGCATGGAACACACGTAATTTTAGATGCTCACATAAACACTTTTATCTGGCCATTTTGTAATGTAATTAAATAACTTGGATCAGCCTTACTTTTATGTCCGGAGGGGAATAAGACAGTAAAACTGGAAGTGGAAAGGTGGGTGTGGGGACTGCATCTTGTGTCTTCTAGCGTTGTATGTCTAATTGTGGCATCTTGTGATACGCATAGTACTAGAAGGCTACAGCTTCAGCAGTTTCAATTAACTGAAGTTTTGTTTTAAGAGGCAGCTTCTGGCATGACTGTCGATGCAGCTACAAGACAGTGGCTGCATTACTGCATTCCAACTTGTGCTGCAGTAGTGACGTCCTCAGTGCAGCACAACAACATCGTGATGTAGCTACTGCAGCTCAACAAGGAAATTCTAGGCATGGATTCCATCAGCAATAGCATTCTACCATACACTATAGCTGAGTGGAAGCCCTGCATGGAAAGTTTCCCTCTAGGCCTCTGCTCAGCTGATGTCACCGGGTACCAGAACTGATAAGCGATTAAAAATTAACACTTCCGAGGGGAAAAAGGCAGGATTAACAAAGGACCCTATATGGGGGGATACGATTATTTTAAAACAAACACAAAACAAAATACTGGGGTTAGTCAACAGAGTTCACGTAAGTCCAAATGTCTAATTATATTACAAAATGTAAATGTTTATGTTCTCTTAAACATGGAAGTTATGTTCATGAGCAGCGGCCAATATAAGAGCACCATGTCACTTAGATGCACCCATCTCTCGGAGAAGGATCTTCCTTCCTGCCACACTCCAGGATGGCTGCTGGGAACACACAGCTTGAATGTATCTAACAGATCAAAGGGTATCGCTATTGTTGCATGCTGGGTAGGTGTTGGAGCAGTTTGGAATGTCCACTGTTCCCAGAGATAGAGTTCTTCACCCCATGTTACTCAAGAGGTCACGCTTGAACCCAGGTCTTTTTGGCTGGCACTGCTATAGCACTACTGGATAGCAACCCTTGGGTCAGAGTTCTGAACACATTCTGGGCAGGATAGGATTTTTTTATTTATTTAGTTTTATTTTACAATGTCTGACCTGGAAAGACACACTAAGCTTTGGCTTGTTTCTACATGCATCCTTCCAGAGTACAGGGCAGTTAAGTAACTTTGCTCATGGCAAGGATTAAGTGGTAACTGTGAGATTCAAACCCAGCTCTCCAGGTTTGCAGCTCAGTGCTCTTAACCACTACACAATACTGCCTCCCCAGCTCCCCGAGATTTTTCCCAGCTCAATATCATGTTGAACCCAATGTCAACTGTGGCCCTTGCGATCCTGTGACCCAGTGTGAACCTTTTTACTAGGGACACCAAAACAGGAGCAAGGAAACATAGAATTTGATGGCAGATAAGGACCACTTGGCCAACCTAGTCTGCCCATTTCCCTACCTAACGGATAAGCTACAGATCCTAGTTAACCAACAGCCTACTTCCTCCTACCCCCCCACTAGAATTGCCTTATGTCTGTCCCATGCATTCTTGAATTTCCCCACTGTTTTTGACTCTATGACCTCCTCAGGAAGGCTGTTCCATGTATCCACAACCCTTTCTGTGAAGAAATACTTCCTCACATTACCTCTCAGCCGTCCCCCTCTATCTTCAAATTGTGCCCCTTGTTTTTGCACATCTCTTTTTCTGAAAGATGCTACCCTCTTGGACTTTGTTGATTCCTTTGAGGTATTTTAAAGTTTCTATCATGTCCCCCCTCTCCCTCGAGGCTATATATCTTTAATTCCTTTACTCTTTCTTCATATGTCTTCTGATGCAGACCCTGCATCATTTTGGTTGCCCTCCTCTGGACAGCCTCCACCCTGTCTATGTCTTTGCGGAGATGGGGTCTCCAGAACTGTACACAGTACTCCAGATGTGGTCTTACCAACTGTCTGTACGGAGAGCCAACAACTTCCTGTTTTCTACTGGTGATGCCTCTCCCTATGCATCCCAGTATCCCCCCAGCCCTCCTTACTGCCTTCTCACATTGCTGGCCCACCTTTAGGTCGTCTGATGTGACTACCCCAGGTCCCTTTCCATTTTTGTTGTTGTCAGTATCTCACCCCCCATTGTGTACTCTTCCCCTGGGTTTTTGTTTCCCAGGTGCATTACTTTGCACTTCTTTGCACTGAATCTAAGCTGCCATACATTTGACCATTCCTCCAACCTTGCCAAATCCCTTTTCATCCTTTCCACCCCACCTTGTGTATCAACCCTGTTGCAGATCTTTGTGTCATCTGCAAAGATACATACTTTCCCTTCCAGTCCCTCTGCAATGTCACTTATAAAGACATTAAAAAGGACCGGCCCAGTAACTGAACCCTGCGGTACCCCACTAGTAACCCTCCTTTCTTCACTGTGGACTCCATTTACTACTACCCGCTGTATCCTGTTGTCCAACCAGTGTTTTACCCAGGCTACCACCCTGGGACCCACTCCCAGGCTGGCTAATTTGTTTATTAATCTTTTGTGTGGGACTGTGTCAAATGCCTTGCTAAAGTCTAGGTAGGCCATGTACACAGCCCCTCCCTGGTCTACTGCTTTGGTCACCCAGCCAAAGAAATCAATTAGATTTGTCTGACATGACCTTGCCTCTAGGTACTCAACAATTCTTTCCTTCAGAAGTGATTCCATAATTTTCCCTACCACTGAGGTCAAACTGACAGGTCTGTAGTTTCCTGCCTCTGTCTTGTTCCCACTTTTGTGAAGGGGAATCACATCCACCCTCCTCCAGTCCTCAGGTACCACACCATCCACCCATGATTTATTAAAAACAGTAGTCAGTGGTGTTACTAGTTCTTCCCTTAGTTCTTTTAGAATTCTGGGGTGAATCCCATCAGGCCCTATTGCTTTATCCACCTTCAGTTTTAAGAGTTCTTTCAGAACCCTTTCTTCTGTGAAAGGACTAATATCAACCTCCCTATCCAGAGTGCTTCTATTGACGGATTAGGTATTTCCCCCTGCTTTTCCATTGTGAATACTGAGCAGAAGTATTCATTCAGTATCCCTGCTTTTTCACTGTCGCTCTCTGCCCAACCACCTTCCTCTATGTTCAGCCTCAGTATCCCTGCCTTAGTCTTTCTTTGCTCCCTAATGTACCTATAAAATATTTTATCCCCTTTCTTAACTGAGTTGGTTATCTTTTCCTCGGTTTGGGCCTTTGCTATTCTGACTGCCTTACTCGCTTCCTTCTGTTTTACCTAGTACAGTTCTTTGCCCTGCTCCTTCTGTGTTTCCTTATACTTCCTGAACCACAAGAAACATCCTCATCTGAATGGTTCCCTCATGTCTATATTCAGATTAATGAATATCTTGTGTACTTTACTGCAGTTCACATTTGCAGTAACTGGGCATTAAGGAATATCTGGCAATCAAGTTAATGTCAGTTCAAAAATGGGGTGCAAATTCCATGCTCCCTGACTGTCTATAGGTTACTGTTGGTTATAAAATGGGGTGCAACTTCCCTGCTTCATGATTGGCTAAGCAAGTTCCAAGACCTATATATTGCTAATCCTCCAGACATGCACAGGTTGTGGAACAAGTTCAGGTAGCGGGATTTGGAATTTGGGCAAATCACACACAGAATTCATGAGCCACTTCATTCATTCCAGATTTCCATCACAAACATGGCTGCCACCTTTAGTCACTGAAAACCTCCAAAGCCTTAAACAGTAAAACTCTTATATTAAAAAAAAAAAAAAAATAACTAAACATTCTTTTCTCTCATGATCCTCACTTTACACAAATTAACAAATTTTAAAACACAAAGTACTGTTTGCGAGTGCCTCGTGCCTCACCATGCACTTCGACATGCATTAACCCCAGACATCCAACATCTTGTTGTGTCTTATTGTTTCTTTAGTCTAACCCCTGAGGGAGACATGACTGAAGCATGAGGTGAAATCATGTGCCTTATACCCTAGAAACAGATTCTAAACAAACACATTTAGTAAATAAAGGCCACTGGGTCACCAAGTGTTTTCCCCACACCAGCTCAGTGTGAACATTGACTCAGGGAGGAGAATGGGGTGGGGGGGAGCTAAGACCCCAGAGGAACAGTAGGCCCCAGGGCTAAATGGGGAACTCGGGCAGATTGGATGGACCTTTTGTCATTTTCTGACATCACTGTCTGTGTTTCTGTGTAATACCATCACTCCCATTTTCTTCAAGGTATTTATCTCATTTAAACTTGGAAGCAGAAACAGTGTCGGCTGACACCATTTGTTTTGGAAGTCTGTTCATGGCATTCACCACTAGCTCTGTGAAGTAGTTCTTCCAGCTGGCCCGCAATCTTGGCAACGCAGGTTTGGGAATGATCCAGGGGTTGTCAAGAGCATGCGGGGCGGGGGGACTGCACATCACAGTGGACCCTTTCCTCCTCCTCCGGGGAGGGAGGGAGGATTGCTGCCTCTGCTGCAATGCTGCCACCTAGGTGTCCATGGGTGAAAGTGCGGCTGAGATAGCATGGGCAGGAGGACACTGGTTGGGCTCCAGGACACCACACCATCGCGCCCATGCCCCACTCATCATAAGTCCCTTGTGTACTGACCTCTAGTGGAAGCAGAGACAACCAGGAAAAACAGAACAGCTACCGGAGCAGGATGAAGGGAGGCTCTCTCTGTAGTCTCCACACTACCAACTGCAGGACCCCCTTCCAGGCCCTGGGGCAAGCCTTGATGATTAACAGCCCTGCTGTGGGAGATGAGCCATGGGGGCTGAAGGAGGCAAGGGTGCCCAGAAGGCAGGCAATGGGGGCAAGAAGGTAGCCTCGCAAAAAGGGAGTGACTGGATTAGAACAGGGGCATAAAAGCAAATAAAAAATAATTCTTTGAGATATTTCCCTTCATTTAGCCCCCTTTCAATGATCAGGACTGTCCCCATGTCCCCTTATCTGTGTACATCCACTGAGTTGGATTTGGCCTCATGGTGTTTATCCATTTTGGATAGTTGAATGATGTAATCGTGTCACCCCTGAGCCTCCAATTTTCCTTGGAGAATGGTACAAGCTCTGCCAGTTGGTTTTCATAGCCCTCAACCTTTCTGCAGAGGTCTGAGGAGTAAGAAACTTGCCAGTGTGAGGGGGGAAAAAGTTATTTACTGGCCACCAGCAGTTTCTCAGCAGAGGCACCAATTTCTCTGCTCTGCACAAATGCTGCGTCTTGTAATACCAAGCTAACAACCATAAGCTGCTTTAAAGCAGTGGAGAGGAATGCAAAACAGCAGTTTGAAAATCTGGTACACGGTGCAGGAATTTAAGGAGCCCAACAGTGCCCCCCCACCCCCATGCATAGCTTGTCTTGCCACACTGGGCAATTTTCACGCCTTTGAAAATCCACCCCAGAACTGGACACTACTCAGGATGGGGTAAGACCACTGATCTGCACAGTCGCATGGCAACCCTTACAGAAATACAAGTGCGCAGCATGCGTGTAAGCATGCGGCATACATGCTGCATGCACTCTGCGCACTTGTATTCCTGTAATGGAATATCTTTTGAGCTGCTTATGAACTTTATTATCTCTCCTCACTTACTGGCAAGTCCTCTAGTCCTGTGCTTGAACTACTACCCATCCAGGATGTTCATTATCAGTGCCCTTCCAACTCCAGACCCCTTCGTTCACATACACGTATGCATGCTATGATTTAACGAAGGTAATCCAAGCCCCAGAATGCTTTAATGCACTGGGGTTCCCAGCTGTTAACATAACCCTTTAAAATTTGAGAGAGTCAATCAGTGCGCTCAGTTCCCAGTTACTGGTGTATAATCTTGACTGGGGAAAGGGAGCACACAGATTTAGCAAACAGAAACCCTCTTTCAGTCCAGCCTGTTAGCATAGTGGCTGAGGGGCAGAGTGCTTGTCTTTCCTGCATGGGAGGATGGAGAAACAAGCTTGCTAGGCTTCAGCATGACATTCATTGGGTGTGCACTCCTGGAGCTGCTAGCATCCCTCGGAGTCGGTGAAGGATGCAGAAATGAGGCAAACTGCTAAAATACATAATGGTATCCTGGCAGTGTTGCAGCCCACTCCTCCTGGACATAAAGATGCTAGATGCAGAAGAATTCCCTGAAGACCAATCACTTGGTGGGCAGGGGGTGGAGGCTATGTGGGTGTTATCCCAGGTAAGAGGTGTTGGTCTTAGAGGTTATGTGGGGGTCCAAAGGGAGTAGGCTGCGTAAAACGAGGATAACGTTAAAAAAATAACTCTTAGAATACTGGACACACACACATATATATATACATATAAAGAAATGAGGTCAGCACAACTGCAGAGGGCTAGGCCACTTGGGGTGGCCCTTCTGCTCTGGGGGTTCTGTGCTGGTGCACAGTTTGCACTACAGTAATTCCCTCTCTGACCTAATGTATAGATATATGCACACAGAGACACATACACACACACACACACACACGTATGTTCATATTCTGTGAGTAGGCTGGGTGTCATAAATACTTTTTACATTTGGTTTGGCAAGCTGAAAAATGAAGAAATGGGAAGAGATCTTGCAAGCTGGCTCTTCTGCCTTCTTTCGGATTCAGTGCAATCGATTCAATAAATGTATATGATGCCCGTGCACTGGATCCCTCCAGGATTAGGCATGTACCTTTCACACAAGTCATGGATACCATGATTGTTCCCATTTTTATGAAAACTCCATGACGTTTGGCATTTTCATGACAACACAATGATTCTTTACCCTTTTCTATGAAAACACCATCATTTTTGGTGTTTGCCGTGGCACTCTCATGATTCTGCTCCTCTGCCTGTCCTCAGTGACACACTGGGCATCCAACCAGACCTAGTTTGGGATTCTGGGGATTCCACACAAATCCCGGCCACCCAGCTGGCAGTACATGAATGCTACCTGCCACTGGGTCAATCCAAAAATTTCATTTTTTAAAATCTTAGTTCATGTGCCAGTATATCAAATATGCAAAAGTAATGGCAACCTGATTCACACAAAATGGATGCCACGGCTTTTCATGACTTCTCGTGACTTTTACTAGGATTTCCATTAAGTGTCTCATTTTGACCATGACTATACCATGTTTTTTTTTCAGTGTTTACCGTAACAAAAGCACAACCCAAGCCATGATCATGTGTTGCAATGATGATGATAAAGACGACGATGATGATGCTGCTGGTGATAAGAAGCAGAGAAGCATGCAGGTCATGACAGTATGGCCACAGTATCCATAGGGGTGCAACACCAACAAACAAGATGGAGGCACAATCAGTTTGTCAGAGGGGAGGAGAATATTTCCAGCGCTCCTCCTCTCCTGCTGGTTTCCCACTTCTGCTACGACCATTCTGCCAGAATCAGACTGACCAAACAGGTGTTGCCACATCATTTGCTGAGCGTCAGTGCCCAGTCATGCTGGGAAGAGGATGACGTCCAAAGTGGCATCTACCTGCCGGTGCGGCACTGCCACTGGCGAACATGGTCTACACATGATAGCTGTTAACAGGAGAAGTAAGCAGCATTGATGAACCTCAAGGAACTGGCTGTAAGGTTTCAGTTCACAAAGCAGAAAGACATCAGGCTGAACTATCTCCTCGGAACAATGTTTCCTAAAGCTTGCTGGTCAGCTCTATGCAGTATCTTGTACTGATGCTGCTCCTTGCAACACCTGTTTGTTTCTACAACCAGTACAGAATGAACCAGCACTGATGGTGTTTCATAAAACATAAGTTGATGCACCATATTACCATGGAAGCCTGAAGCAGATGCTATATTTTTGGACATCTTTGTCTCTTCATGACATACTTAGCAGGTTCAAAAATTCAGTCACATCACAGCTGAAAATGATCTTCTGTCTATGAATGAACAGTTAATTGTAGAAGACAGTTTTGACATTCACTGATTATGTTCTAAAACAACATTTCCAAATATCCTTTGAAAAAAAACTCTTCTGCAGGCCATGCGGAAGCTCACTGAGAACAAAGGACTGCCCCTTTTTAGGGGAGTTGCATCCTGTAACTGTCCACACTGGAGTTTGCCTACATTGTTCTCGAAGGATATTCTAGAATTGTTCTTCCTCCAAGTGGACACTGGATCTGAGATATGCTTTCACAGACGGTAGCTGATATCTTTAATTCCCTGCAGAATCCGCTTCATATGGCCCACTTTTGCTATCCCCAAATCCTATATAAAAAAAAAAAACCAGAGAGAATACCATCAGGACTGCCATTTTAAGCCAAACATCCACAATATTGCTGTCTTGTTCAAAAATACATTTTGTTCAACTTCTTAGACCTTTATTAACAAACAATGTTTTTCCATTATATGTCTTATTGCATTGTTTACAACAGAGTGAGCACAGAGTTCCTATCAATCAATGATTGGCAACTATGGGACGAGGTATGGAGGGAAGTGTTGGATGTAAGAAATCATTACATCAGGAAGACAGACGCTCAGAACTGCAGATATCAGGATGTTCATATTCATAACTCTTGCTTTAAATCACGCAGCACATAATCATTTCTGTTTCAAAAGCAATGGACTCCTCTGGATTACACAATGAAGCTTGTATTTCATATATTTAAAGAGGACAGGAAATATTTCTAATTGGTAGCTGTTTATAATGTTCCCGTTCACAGAAAATGATATATAAAAGCCTAAATGATCCCTATGTAACTGCACTTGAATTAAAACTGATTTTTTCTTCTTTCTCCAATCTTTTAGAGCTGTTTAGTTACTGTGGCAGCTTATTATCAGTGGTGTGGTACTATGTTCTTACTTGTAGTTTGAGGTGCATTTTGGGCTGCTAATTTCTACTGTTTTAAAATACTACATTTTTTTTCTATTTTTAAAAAGCTACATCAGCTTGGTATGTTGTCACCTGTTTGTTGTTGCTAAGTAGCAGATGCTTTTGCATTGTGTTCTGATTATGTGATAGAATCTGTATTAGAGTAGAAGGGTTTGTAAGTCTTAAGTAATTGTTGATTTGGATAAGATAGGATACAAACATAATAGAAATTTTTATATTTTTATATAGTTACGTGTGTAAGGTTAAGGGAGTAAGAGAAGTGTAGGAAGTACACCATATATTCTGTTTTAAGTGATGAGAAATTATTTCCATCAGCTGATTTTGATAGAACACTGGAAGTAGCAGCCTACTGAGTTCTAGATTATTGAGATTGTTATTACATTTTGATGGTAAAGTGAGATAGAAATTTATATATTTTTGAATGTTATAGTTATTTTATAGTTATGTATAACTGGAGGCTAGGAGAAGCTGGGCTGGGAGGATGCGGGGGAATAGGTACATGTATGGGAAGCAGGAGAGTGGTAAACTGCAATAACTGTGGGGCAGCAGTCTTTCTGGAGGTGAGGTGGAGTAAAGGGGGCTGTCCAGTGTGTAAGAGCCTGGAGCAGCCAAGGGCTGAAATAAGGCTGCTCAGATGGGAGCTGAGGAGGATGGTGTGGGACGTCAGAGGAGCAGAGTAGTGGAGGGAAAGGCAGAGGGGTGATGCCCAGGGGAGTGATGACATCAGGCAGGGGATGGGAGAAGGAGGAGCACCCAGTATACATGAGTATCTCTTCCTCAGAGGACTAGGGAGCCCAGGGTGAATGAATGGCAAGTGGTAAGGGGAAGGGGTGGGAATGTGAGAGTAGCATCAGGGGTGGGAATTCTAAAGGAGTGCCTTTATTGAATAGATTTGCACCACTGTCTGGAAGGAGGGAGGGGGCAGCAGGAGGTGAGGTAGGAGGTCAGGAGCAGAACAGGGGAGGCGGGAGAGAACTAATCAGGGTGGGCAGGGAAGAGGAGACAGGCAAAACAGAGTGGAGGAGGGAGAGAAAAGGAAAGGAAGAGGGGAGGGAAAAGTGAAAGCAGATACAGATAGTCAGAAGGGGAGGGGCAGATCGCGAGATGGAAAAACAGTTAAAGGGACAAATTGTGGATGTGGAGATAAGTTCACTAGGGTGCAGAGGGAGCAGTTAGGTGGGGAAGCAGCAAGTACCGAAGGTAAGAAAGGAAGGCCGGGGAGCACGGATGCGGGGATGGAAGAGTGGCAATCATAGGGGACTACATAATTAGGGTTATTCATTGGGGAAGGAAAGGGGACCCAAATGCAAGTAGGAAGGTGGTTTGTATGCCAGGAATGACAACGAGGAAGGTGGGCCCAAGAATAAGGGAAATAGGGAAATTGGAGGAAAACCTAATTTAGTTATACATTTAGGAACCAACGACCTAGCTGGGGAGGAGGCTGAGGTAGTGCAAAGTAGGTTCAGGGAGTTAGGGAAGATCTGCAGGGAGGAAGTAAATTTGTTGGCCTTCTCAGAGGTGATACCAATACCAAGGCCCAGCACAGCCAGGAAAAGAAGAATAGAGGATTTTAATGACTGGCTGAGGAAATGGTGCAGGGAGGAGATGTTTATCTGTATTGCTATAAACCAGAGATGAGGAATGGCCGTAGGCACTGGATTGGGATTACACTAGACAAGAGTATATTACATACAATACATATATTATATGTAAATTATTATAATTTATATGTTTTGTTTTTTGGATGATTTATTTTCATTTTATATATTTCATTGCACAGGTGCCTTGGTTTTAGAAAGACACCTTTTATAAATAAAGAAGATTTGATTTGATTTGATGTACAGGAAATAATGGTCAGGGAGCCACTGGGTGGAAGTGACCATTGCACAGTGTGGTTCCAGTTGGATACGGGCAGGGAAGGCATCTCAACTAAGACCAAAATCTTGGATTTCAGGAGGGCAGACTTCAGGAAAATGGGAGACGTGCTAAGGAGCCATCTGGCGTGCATCAGAGCAGATACTGGGTGGACAAAGGTGGTCCATCATTAAGGAAGGAATACCGGTTGCCACAGATGAGTGCGTTAGGCTCAGGGGGAAGAATATAAGGGTCAAAGCACCCAGCTGGTTCAGTTCTGGGGTTGCCCAGACAATAAGGGAAAATAGGGAAAATTATCTAAAGTTGGCTAGTGAGGCAAGTAAGGAAGTCTGGCAAGCAAAGGCACAGAAGGAGCTGCAGATAACTGAAGGAATTAAGAAGGGGTAGAAGACTTTCTTTCATTATGTAAGTGAGAAAAGGGACCAGAAGGAAGGGATTGTTAGGCTTAAGATAGGGGTGGAGTGGGTGGAGGATAATGGGGGAAAAGCAGAGATACTAAATTAATACTTCTGTTCCATCTTCACCAGGGAGAAGGACGGACCATTGCCTTCAGGAGGGAAAAGAGGAGCAAGGGGGAGGGGAACACAGATGTAGTGATAGAGGAGGACAGAGTGAGGAAAGGGCTGCTTGCATTGAAGGTGGACAAATCACCAGGCCTGGACAGAGTACACCCAAGGGTATTAAAGGAACTGGCTGAGGAGCTGGCAGGGCCACTGGCAGACCTATTTAATAGTTCACTAGAGTCAGGCATGGTACCGCAGGACTGGAGAACAACACATGTAGTGCCCCTCCACAAAAGTGGTCCCAAGGATGACCCTGGGAATTACAGACCAGTTAGTCTGACCTCCATCATGGGCAAGCTCATGGAGACCATACTAAAGGAAAGGTTGGTTGAATATCTAGAGGAGCATGGTTTCCAGGATGCGAGGCAGCATGGGTTCATGGGAGGGGGGATCGTGTCAAATGAATCTGATTGACTTCTTTGACTGTGTCACCAAGACAGCAGACAGGGTCCAAGTGGTAGACATCCTCTATATTGATTTCAGCAAGGCCTTTGACTCTGTGCCCCCCAAAAGGTTGATCAGGAAGTTGGTGGATTCTGGGGTTGGGAAAAAGATGGCCAGATGGGTAGAAAACTGGTTAAGGGACAGAACCAAGAGGGTGGTTGTGGGGGGAGAGTTATCTGGCACCAGGGAGGTAACCAGTGGGGTCCCGCAGGGCTCAATGCTGGGGCTGGTGGTGTTCAATGTCTTCATCAATGACACTGGAGATGGCATTAAGGGCAAAATGTGCCTATTCATGGATGACACCATGCTCTGCGGGAGAGCAGACACAGCTGAAGGGATACAGGACCTACAAGAAGATCTGGAAAAGCTAGGGAGGTGGGCCAGGATCTGGCAGCTTGGCTTCAATGCCAAGAAATGCAAAGTTATGCATATTTTAGCCAATAATCCCAGGACAGAGTACTACCTGGGTGGAGTCCGAGTATCTGCATCAGAGGAGGAAAAGGACCTGGGAGTGATGCTCACTAGTGACCTGAAGCACTCCATGCAGTGTAAGAAAGCAGCAGCAAAGGCAAACAAGATGCTGGGATGCATATGTAGGGGGATCAGTAGTAGGAGAGAGGAGGCTGTACTGCTCTTGTACAGGTCAATGGTAAGGCCACATCTAGAGTATGGAGTTCAGTACTGATGCCTACACCTCAAAAAAGGACATTAACATGCTGGAGAAGGTCCAGAGGAGGGCTACAAAGCTGACAGCGGGTCAGCAGGGTAGGGCATACGAGGAGAGGTTGAGGGCACTGAACATGTACTCCCTGGAAGACAGGAGAGAGAAAGGGGACAAGACTGGGACCTTCAAGTACTTGAAAGGGATAAATAAGGTTGATAAGGAGAGTCTCTTTAATCTGAGTGGCAACCATAACACGACGGGGCACAGTCTTAAGCTGGAGGGTGGGAGGTTTAGGAGGGAGGTCAGGAAGCACTTCTTCACAGAGAGGGTAGTGGACACTTGGAATGCGCTGCCAGAAGAGGTGATCTCATTGAACACAGTGGGCAGCTTTAAGAGAGGCTGGGATAGGCATGGCGGAAGGTAAGGATCATGGGCAGGGAGGATGGGAAGAGTGGGGAGGGGAGGGCAGGAACATTAGCTCAAGCTGTGGACCCTGCAATATGAGAAGACTTGATAGACCAAATGGCCTTCTTCTGCTGACTTTGTCGTATGTTCGTATGTAAATAAAACTATTTTGCATTGTTTTGTTTTCACGGGAAGCAGTCTGTTACAGTTCTCTTCACAGAGTCAGTAATCTGGAGTTTTCTCTACGTCACTATTTGTGTACAGAACTCTAAGTGTGGTTCTGATAGGACAATAGCTCATGTTTAGTGTTCTATACACAAATCATGACATAGAGAAAACTCCAGGTTACAGGTTCCACGAACAGAACTGTGCAGAATGGTGTCCATAAAAAGAAAAGAATCGAAAACACAATTTATCACATCAGTATATATTAAGGTACAGTTAAATATGGGTCATTTGGAGGCCAGTCTTTCATTTCTCTTTTGCAGAACGTTACTAATTGCTGCCAATTGACACAAATTTCCTGCCCCCTTGAAAGGGATACTGGCAACCCCTTTAGGCCTCAGATGGTCTCTAGTTTAACCCTTAGGCTGCCGGAAGATTTAGAACGCATAGGTTTTTAGGAAAAGATATCTTGTCGGCGGCAACAAACAAATACATTCTATGACTGCCCACCTTCTGTTGAAAATGTTGACATGCCAGGTTGATTTGTGTCTGCTTCCCATTTTTTAATAAAAGCGAAAAACTGTTGATCATACTGGTGTAACTGCATGAAAATCTGTTTACAGCCCTTGATCCACTGCTTCTGCATCCTGCCTGAAACTGGACCCCCCTCCACCAAACACAGTCTAGCCACTCGTGATGCCATGGGAGGAGACCCACTGCATCGTGAAAAACTGAACTGTGTATGGCTAGTTTGAAATTTCAGGATGGACACTGTAAAAGGAGTTCAAGGATTCAAAACAAATTAAAAAAAAACATGCTTGGTATGAGTAAACCAACAGCATATTTTTCTGTTTTAATGTAAAAAAAAAAAAGGAAGCAGATGAAAACAACCAGCAACTAAAACAAAGGGACAGATTTTCAAATTCTGTGGGAACTAAGTCCCAAGCCGCAGCCCTAGCCGCAGGACGAAATCCCTGTACCTGCTGAGATTTGTATTTTCAGCTGACACAGCTGTGGTGGATTTGCAGCTGCACTGAAAAAATGGCCACAAGCTGCCATGGCGGATGACCTTAACCTCCCAGATATAGACTGGGAGATTCCATCAGCTAGGTTGTCCAGCAGCAGGGAGATCCTTGAGTCCCTCCAGGGAGCCTTTCTGCAACTGGTCAGGGAGCCCACTGGGAGGAGGGGTAACATACTTGATGTGGTCCTCACCAATGGGGAGAGTGTGCAGGGAGTGGGGGTCAGCCTAGGAGCAAGTAACCATAACACGGTGGGATTCAGGGATAGAACAGGGTATGAAGCGAGTCAAACCATGAAGGAGGTCCTTGACTTCAGGCGGGCACATTTTCCCAGAATGAGAGAGATATTCAGGAATGAAATGGAGGGGATGGAGAAGACAGGGGGTTGAGGACCTATGGAAAAATATCAAGGGGGGTTACAAAAATCCACAGAGAGACGTATAAGGAAGGTGAGGAAGAACAGAAGAAGGAGGAGCCGCTATAGTTCAACAGGATAGTGAGAGGGGCAGCAGGGGAGAAAAAAAGGGCGTTTAGAGAATATAAGAGGACGCAGGAGAAGGAAGACGGAAACTTACAGGGAGAAGCTGAGGGTGGCGGGGCAGAGGATTAGGAAGGCAAAAGTGGAAATGAAGGAGAAAATTGCAAGGCAGGCAAAAGGGGGGATAAAACTCTGTTTCACTATATAGGGGAGAAGAGGAAAGCAAGGCAGGGGATAGTAAGGGTAAGGGGGGGAGTACAAGTGGAGGGAGACTTTGAGAAGGCAGAGGTGCTGAAAAGGTATTTCGGTTCAGTCTTCATGATAGAGGGAGCAGGAAGGGGACCAGTGTTGGGGGAGAAGAGAAGGGTTGCTGTAGGGGTGCATCCTAGCCCAATTAGTGAAGACAGGGTCAGGGAGGAAATTAGGTAAGCTGATGGTAGACAATCCTATGGGTCTGGACGCCCTGCATCCTAGGGTGCTCTGGGAGGAGCTGTCAGCACCACTAGCGAGGTTGTTTAACTTGTCCATAGTTACAGGGTGGGTGCTGGAGGACTGGAAGAGGGCTGACATGGGCAGCAGGGAGATGGCGGGCAATTATCGCCCGGTCAGCCTCACATCGGTTGTGGGTAAGGTGATGGAGGCAATACTGAAAAAAAGGGAGGCTAGATATTTGGAAGAAAGTGGGCTGCAGAACATCCATCAGCATGGCTTCACACAGGGGAGGTCATGTCAGACAAACCTGATCTGAGTTCTTCGATTGGGTGATGAGGGTGGTTGATTAGGGGCAGTGGACAGGGCCTATCTGGACTTGAGGCCTTTGACACTGTGTCCCATAGGAGATTGGTAAATAAACTGGAGAGTGTGGGGGTGGGACAGAAGATAACAAGGTGGGTGGAGAACTGGCTGACGGGTAGAAGCCAGAAGGTGGTTGTAAATGGGGTGCATTCCAAGGAGGTAGGGGTGATGAGTGGGGTCCCTCGGGGGGCAGTGCTGGAGCCCATCCTGTTTAACATCTACATCAGCGACATAGCAGAGGGGCTGCCGGGAAAGGTCTGCCTTTTTGCAGATGATACGAAGGGCTGCAGTTTAAGATAGACACCACAGAGGGAGTAGAGGCTATGAGGAAGGTTGTTGGAGGGTGGTTGAAAACATGTTGGCTAAATCCAATGCCAACAATGCAGAGTGATGCAAATGGGGTAGAATAACCCACAAGCAAACTACACAGGGGAGGAAATAAATGCAACTGGGCAGGAGAAGGATCTAGGAATCATAATCACAGACAACCTTAAAGCTGGAACCCAATGCAGCAAGGTGGTGGGCAAAGCATATAGAATACCGGCGTGCATAGGGAGAGGGATAACTAGTAGAAGGCAGGAGGTGCTGATGCTGCTCTACAAATCCATGGTGAGGCCCCACCTGGAGTAGGGGGTTCAGTTCTGGAGACCTCACCTATGCAAGGACATAGATGGCATGGAAAGAGTTCAGAGAAGGGCCACTAAGATGTTACATGGGTTAAATGGGATGCCATACGAAGAGAGGCTGAGGGTGTTGGATTTGCAACTGCTGGAGACCAGATGGGAGAGGGAGGACATGATAGAAATGTCCAAGTACATGAAGGGGATTAATAAAGTGGGAGGAGCTTATTCACAGGGCAGGTAGGTGCTAGAACTAGAGGGCATGGACTGAAGGTGGAGGGGGTTGGCTTATGGGCAGCATGAGGGGGCAGTACTTCATTGAGAGGGTGGTGGTGCCCAGGAACAGTCTTCCAAAGGAGATAGTGGGGGCTGAAACAGTGGAGGGATTCAAAAGGGCATGGGACAAACACAAGGGGTTGTCCAGGATGCGGAGGGTGGGAGCTCTGGGCAAGCGGGGCAAGTAAAGAGGGAGGAATGGGCAGACTCAATGGGCCAATATGGTCCTTTTCTGCCGACACATATCTAAGAATCTATAGATCATGGAGCCGGTTGCAAACGGGATCCACTTTTGAAAATACCATACAGTAGCTGCAGGAAAAACTGTGGCTCTGCAAGTGGAGACTCACTTGTGCCATTTTTTTTGCCGCAGCTGCAGGAGTTAGGAGGGCTTTGAAAATCTAGCCTGATGTCTACTGAAGGTAAGCAATCATTAAATTATTTTTTTCAGGGAGAAAAAATATGATGCCCAAAGGATTGACAGTGCTCCTTTAAGCTGAAAATTGAAAACAAGCACACTGTAAACTACTACAATTCTCCTGTTATTTAGCGTAAATTCCCTTCTGCAAATCTTGGTTCAGCAAATCATAACTTTATTTGCCAGAAGTGCTGCTGTGTATGTGTCTAAACAAACTGCAGAGCAAAACTTGCAGCAGATTAAGCTGTGTTTACACAGGAATGCCAAAACAGAACTCCCCGAAACCTGGCCTTTCACACAACCTCCTACCGTACTTTCTCCTTTGAAAACGTCAAGTTTCTGGAATGTTTATTTATTTATTTGCTTTTTCTGTTCCTGTTCCTAGAAGCAGTTTAATCTGATGCAAGTTTTGTACCATGATTTGTTTACACAGTTACGCACTGGCCCTTTTGGCAAATAAAGTAGAACTTACTGAAGCAAGATCTGCAGCAGAGTGTGCTAAATAATAGGACCACGTTTGCGATGCCCAGAGCAACCATTTTCACCTGTTTGCTCTGCCTCATTATGAGCAGCACAGAGTTTTTTCCTTGCAGGTGGCCTTACCTTTGTTGTTTTGCATTTCATTTATTTGTAATTCTAGTCTACGTTTCATTATTAATAAGTAGATTTGCATGAAAATAGGATCTCTGTTGAACAACTGTACGGCTTACTCTCAACCTGGAAGGCAGGTGCTATAACCTGTGTTTCCTTTTCAGTTATTCTTTTTTTAATTTACCATTTTTGTGTTTTCTCCACCACCAGGGACCCCAGCAGACACGTGCGTGCTTGCGTGTGGAGGCACACATGCTTGCTGAGTACCGGCTCGGCCCCTTCTGCCCTGCCCCTGGCAATCGCCTGATGCCCCCTTCGCCTACACTTCTCATCAGACATCCACCTGATGGGAGCAGAACTGGGGGGGGGGGGCAAGCAACCTCCCCTTGGAGAGGAGAGCTGCCTTTTGGTTGCTCAATCCAGCTCCCTCCCTTCCCCCAACATGCTGGCTCCCAACAACCCGAGGTCGTTCCCGAACCTGGGTCTCCAGCATGATGCAAGGTAAGGCACCCAGCACCTCAGCCCTCAGCGCCTCCGGGCTGGCTTTTCAGTTATTCTTTTGAGTAATATTTAAAAAAAAAAAAAAAAGGATACATCTGGATGTTGGAGGCCAACAACAAAACCATGGATAGATGTGTCAATTACTTAAACAACATAGTTTCAGTAGAAGTTTTCATAACGACAAACTAATACAAATAACTAAAAAAGTATCAATTCTATTAATTCTAATTTCTAAAGTTTAAATAACATAAGGATGAGAAAGTTGATCTGACCTATCTGTGTTATAATTAGTCTATTTTACCTAGTTGCAGAAGAACCAGTTACTTTTTACTATACTTAAGAATGGTGACCAAAACTTTTCAAATATCTTTTTTCCTTTTTTTTTTTTTTTAATTCTGTTTCTCCTTGGCTGGTGAAGGCTATTTCCTTCCACCACCGCTCCCACCCCCCGCCAGCCCCATCACCCTGATCGCAGTACTTCCCCCACGGCTTACCCGCTGCGGCAAGGGTCAGCAGCTCCTGCCTGCCGACGAGCAGACCTAGTTTCCGGGAGAGGGCCCTGTAGCCTGGGTGCAGAGCCTGTGAGGGGTTGGTATCATCCTGGGCTGCACCTGGTCATTTTCCTCCGCTTTTTCTCCCCTGGAGGAACAGACATGCTGTGCCATCCTGATGTGCCTATGCATGCTCCCATGCATAGGATGTCACTGGTTGCCCCCAGCCTCTGCAAGGGGTCAGACGAATGCTAGGACCCGCATCCCTCCTCAGAGGAAAAAAGCAGTCCTTTGGACACTCGATCCTCCTCTCCCCGGCCAACCCCCAGCAACCCGAGTCCACTCCCAACCCCAGGTGGCCGGTGTGGCAGCAGTTGAGGCTCAGTGCCTCATCCCTCCACACCACCAGGCCAGCTCAAAAATATCTCTATCTAGCTGAATATCATGAAGCTTATTTTCTCACTGGAAGCCATGGTCCTTATGTTATTCCACCATTCATTTGTCATATTGGAAAAGTCTGTTTTCCAGTTCTGTGATTCTTTTGAAACATAGAACAGCTAATTGTATCCATGACTTCTGACATATGTCTGCAGTTCGTAATATGATGTGTTTTAAAACAGCATTCTAACCCTGCTCCGAGGTAGGCTGGAACCCAGTTTTAGAGCAATATGGTTGACTTTATTTGAAAATTGGTAACCGGGAGAGGCACATTGAGCCAAGGCTTGTTTCCAAGTGTGACCCTGGGGAGAGAAAACAGAAAATACAGTAATAAAAGTGGGCTGGCAGTATAGCCTAGAGGCTAGAGTAACGAGCTGTGAATGAGCTTGGTACATCCAGCAGACATAGGTTTGACTCCCACAACCTCCACTTGCATCCTGTGTGACTCTGAGCAAGACACTTAACTTCCCCAGTGCTCCTGGGTTGCCCCTGAAAATAGGCACTTGCGTCTATTGGACCTTACTTGGCTACCAAAAGAATAATAAAAGAAAAAATTATATATATATATATATATATATATATATATATATATATATATATATATATATATATCGAGCCGGCACAGTGGCGTGGAGGGCTGAGGTGCTGAGGCCTTACCTCCTGCCACACCAGCGACCCATGTTCAGTGGCAAACATGGGTTGCTGGGGTTCGGCCTGGGAGCGGGAGGCTCGAGCATCTGGAGGACAGCTCTCCTCTCCTGGGGAGGGTAGACTGGCATTCCCACCGAATGACTGCCACCAGGTGAAAGCCTGAGGGTAGTGTGGGACCAGGGTACCAATGAAGGGAGGGTGCTTTGGGACTCCACAGCATGCATATGCCTCCACATGCGAACGCTGACATATGCACCCCGGCAACAGGGAAAGGGAGAAAATAGAAAAATGGTGGTGGTGGATTCTGAGGCCTGAAATATGGGAGAGATGAGCTTCTGGGGAGAGGAGGTGGGGACAGGGTTGAGAGCCTGCCTGAGCCAGCCAGAGAGGAGAAAAGCTACATGGAGACAAAATGCAGTATTAATGAATGGTACAAAATAAAGTATAAACAGGGTACAATTGAACGTAGTAGAAGTGCATATAAAAAGCAACCAGAGCTAAACAAAGGTATAATGAATGACTCTGATGTACGAATAAGGAGACCAAAGCAGGTGAAATGAATGGCAGTGCAGATGCAGAAAGGAAACAGCCTGATACTGGCTGAGGTAGAACCCAGAAGGTGGCCCAACAGGGACAGCAACCATTAGCAAGAGGGATTAATAGCAGTGGGGATAGGCAGTACAGGTTACTCACCTGTAACTGTAATTCTAGGATTGGTATACAGTTCACATCCACACTTTGCCAGTGCCACTTGTGACAGGGAGATCCTGCCACTCTTGAGGACTGAACTTTTCTTAACTTTGTTGCAACAGTTCTTCTATTACTTAGGCTAATCTATCCTTTACAATTTCTAGTCCATAAGGTTAGCCACATATGGGCACCCTCTCCCCTTTCTTGACTGCGCTATAGTGTCCTCTTTAATTTTCTTTTTCCCTTTCAGGTCCTTGTACAGGGAGGTTATTGTGGTTACCTCTGAGCTGATGTTAAACAACAGGCTGTGTTCCCCATTGTTGGATTTAGTATGCAACAACACTATGTCATACAATATCTTGATGCATATGCCTTATGTGTATGAAACCTGTAAATGTTGAAAATACCACGGCACTAGGTGTTTTTGATAAAAGTAAAAAGTTACTAGGGGGACTGTATTATAGAAATTAAGTTACCAGGTAGAAATATCAGAAAACCCCCATTGTGTTATTTAAAATGTATGTAAATTACAGATTGTTTGAGAGGCCCTTTGGCACCATGCAATCCTGCTTTAAATTTCATGGTGATCTGCATATATATCCCATGATGCTTTGTATTATGGAGGTATGTGTGATTTTGTATTTCTCTGAAACTTGGCTTTATTGCCAATGCCCTTTGGGGTAACCATTGCTTCAGTGCTTCTGAACTGAGGTTCTTTGCCTTTAACTTGTTTTGGGGTTTTTTATTTGGGCTCCCCATCACCCAAACACACAAGACCAACATAGGAGATAGTTAATTTCCACAATAGGGATAGATCAGCGGGTTACTAGGTGCTGACCAAGTGCAGATGAAAGACGTACATGGTCTGTTGCTGCAAACTGATGTACTGAAAAAGGGATATACCACTGCTTAAGGTTATCCAGTGGTCACTAAGGAAAGTGAATTACCTGCAATTTGGTAAAGAATTTTGTTCTATTTATTTTGGAGTTTATTATTTCATCGTAACTTTGAAAGGAAATAAAGACACACTGATGTGTTACACCAATCGGCTCTTGTCTGTATTACCCGTCACCCACACCTGGCCACACCACTGGAACAGGCTGATTCATCGGACATCTTCAAGCTAAGCTCCTCCCACCACCCAGGCAATATATCCTCCAATTCAGCACCCTGGAAGTGGGCATCCAAGTGCCATGTGGCATGGGGAGGCCATGTGGGTTGTATGGATGTGAACTACACAGCATTCCTGACACTATAGTTACAGGTGTGTAACCTATCTATCTAAGGAGCGAGGATAGGGTTCACTATTCAAACTCTAGCAGATGCGGAGCAGTCCTCCAGGGGGGAAGGGGCAAGGTGTGCACTCTTATTTGGTGGACAAAGATTGGAGTACCAAGGCCCCAAAAGCAGCATCATGACCTGACGTCAATGCTGTAATGGGAGATGAAGATGTGTGCTTTCTTCCAGGTGGCAGGCCTACAGATCTCCTGAATGGGGATGTCCCTGGAGGCAGCCACTGAAGCAGTGGTATGCCTGCTGAATTGAGCCATAAGCCTTCTGGGATGCTCCCTACCAGCCAACCTATGCCATAGGTCGATGCAGGATGTTATCTACCTGCCACCTGTCCCGTTTTGCTGCCGGTCTGCCAGGCATGACTTCAGCACAAACAGCTGGCTAGCCTCACCCCCGAACTCCAGTTATGCGTTTCTTATAATAAATGAGTGCTCTCCACAGGTCCAGAGTATGGAGCCCATAGTCAGCCTCCGAAGAGGGAATGTTAAAGTACACTGGAAGGTTAATCAACTGGTTAACATGAACCACCGATACTAACTTTGGGAGGAACTTCGGGCGGGGGAGAAGGACAATCTTGTTCTTGTGGAAGACCAGATAAGGGTCATGGGCAATGGCTCCTGTGATAAAGAGCTGGGCTATGTCCTCCCTGATGGCTGACAGCGTATCCTGTGACATCCTGTACGCTCAAGAAGTGTGGAGTCAGTAAGGCGGGAGAGCCTTGAAATCCAGAGACAACCCTCTGCCTGCCACTTCTAATGCCCACTTCTCCATAGTAATGATGACCCAACTGTGGCCAGAAGTGGTGCAGCCAATTCCTACTGGGAGCTGAGTCAGGTACTGAACAGGCAGGGGAATGACACCCCCGACCCATCACTGGACAGCTTTGAAGAGATACTGGCTGCTGGGGCCAGAGGGGCACCACTTCCCTGCTCCCGCCTCCTTTTGGCTCCTGGCCACCAAACCTAGGGTTTGGGCACCAGTGCTGGTACTGCCCCCTGCGGAGGCTGCTGCGGAGGCTGCTCTGGCTAAAAGGACCTGCACTGAAAGGTCCTTTTCTTAAGCTTCTGTGCTTTTGGGTCCTTCTGGGATGATGCCACAGAATCTAGGGTGGCACTGGACTTCTCAGTCTTCGTGAGATGTCCTTCCATCCCAAGGCCATAGAGGTTAGTGCCCAGGAAAGAGACATTGGCCAGTTTGTGATGGGTAACCACCATGAAGGTGGAAAGCTGCAGCTGGACCCTGCAGTGTGTCATGGCAGCTGTTATCAGGGCACAGACACAGCAGTGGCCCATGTTCAGAGCTATCTGGAGCTGGTGTTTAGCCAGCAACTAACTCTGGTCTCTGACCAACTTCACTGTAAGATGACAGTCAGCTGGGAGGTAAGGGAGGACATCATCCAACAGGGAGTGACCAAAGTTGCCCATCATCACAGCATCACTTGCCTGACAAAGACCCAACGATGCAGCAGCATAGACCTTTTTCAGCTGCATGGTCAGTCTTTCTGAAATCTTTGCTCGAAGGCTTATCCACATCCCCTTGGCCACCAGATGTCCAGAAGGCTAAGTCTGATACTAACCTGTCAGCCGAAGGGTGATCGGAGAACCCCGAAAGGGACCCAGTAGGGACCACATACTTGTGAACCATATGGGTGGAGGGTGCCGGGCAGGATGCTGGATGTTGTCATGGGGTATTTAACCCTCTTCTGACCTGGCTCCAAGGGCACACCAGTTCATGGACTTTGACATGAGGCAGAGTAAAGCCCCTAATGACTCTGGCCCATGGTTAATGGACACTTTCTCGACTGAGCCCAGGTTGAAAGTGTGGGTCCTTGATGACAGCATGGATGACCCCTCAGCATTATCTGAGGGGTCATCCATGACGGCCAAGCCAAGGAAAAGAAGCCGAGGGTAGCGCACGAGTAAGACATTCAGGGGGAGTGCAGGGAAGGACTACTTGGGGGAGAACACAGGCAGGAGGCATAGTCAAGGAGGGTCAAGGTGGAGTTGCAACACATGGGGGAGGCAGGAAAGAGGGTTTGGAAATAGGTAGTGAGCTGGGTAGGGAAGGCAGGATCTGGAAGCTGGAAGAAGGGGTGGGTAAGAGGGGGCAAGGGGGGTTCAAGCAGAGAAGGAAGGGGAGCAGAGGCAGGAATCTGCGCTGGGGAGGGAGTAAAAAAGGTAAGGAAAGTAGGGACAGGCATGACGAGGCTACAAGGGCAGCTGTAGTGTATGGAGATTCAATCATAAAGGGGATTCATTAACAGAGGAGGAAAGTAGCTTTTAAGGAGAGATCAATTTTTTGTGATCCAGGAATGGAGGCCAAAAGGACACTCCCTGGGATTAAGGACTGCATCAATCTAATGGGGGGTAATCCGCACCTAGTATTGCACCTAGGAACAAATTATTTAGCTGGGGAGGAGGTGGAGATGGTTCAAAGGAGGTTCTGGGAACTAGCAGAGGGATGTAGAGGGTTGGTTAGTTCCCTGGTCTTCTCGGAGGTTCTACCAGTGCATTGTGCTAGCATGGCCAGGCAACTCACAGTAAAGGAATTCAACCTCTGGCTCAGGCAGCGGTGCAGGGGAGAGGGCTTCACATGCCTGGGAGACTAGGGGATACGTGGGGGGATGAACAGCTGTACACCAGGGATAGGTTACATATAAGTGATGCAGGAGCTAGACTGCTGAGAGTGAAATTGCAGGGGTATACTGATGAAAGAATGGTGGTTGATTTAAATTTAAACTAAGTAGGGGAGAGTGCGACTCTAAGGGGAATGGAGACTCTTGGCTTAGCAGAGAAAACCTAGCCCGCACTCTCCCACTGGGAGCACCAAGGGACAGTGGGAGGGAAGGGGATCAAAAGTGCAAGGGGGGATGGAAGGATATACTGGCCAATGCCAGGAGCCTAGGGAATAAAATGGCAGATCTGGAAACAGGGTGGGGGTGGAAGACCCAGACCTAATCGCAATAACAGAAACATGGTGGACGGACTGCCATAGCTTAGAAGTGGAGACACAAGGGTCCAGTCTGTTTAGGAGGGACAGGCAGGGGAAAAAAAGGTGTGTGGGGGAGGGTAGCCCTGTATGTGAGGCAGGGGACAAGAGCGGTAGGGGGTAGGGAGGAAAAGGGATCTGCCGAGATCCTATAGGTCACTTTGAATAGGAGGGAGGAAGGGAGGTACAATAAGGATAGTTGTGGTCTACAGACCACGACATCAGGGTGTGGGAGTGGATAGGGGAAATGGCTAACGACATACAGGAAAAGGCAGGTAAAGGGGAGATTCTAGTGGTTGGGGATCTGAACCTACCCGACATTGACTGGCAAGAACCATCGGCCACATCAGATAGGAGCTGGGATTTGTTGGAATCGTTGCAGGACGCATTCCTACACCAACTTGTAAACGAACCCATAAGGGGGGATGCTGTCTTAATCAATGGGGACAGTGTGGGAGGGGTGGAGGTGAGGGAAAGCTTAGAAGCCAGTGACCACCAGACGGTCAGATTCTCCATCCAGGAAGCGTTAGAATCAGGCAGGTCAACCACCAAGGTACTGGACTTCAGGAGGCCAAATTTTGGGTGAATGCAGGACATCTTAAGGAAGGAACTAGAAGGGACTCAAAACTTGGGTGGGGGGGGTAGGGCAACTGTGGAGGGCAATAAAGTGTGGAATCCTGAATGCCACGGAACAGTGCATCCGCAAAATAAGCAAGAGTGGGAGGAAACCCCCGTGGTTCACGGCGGGGGTTAGGGAGGTCATCAGGGAGAAAAGAAAAATGTTCAAAGCTTACAAATGGTCACAAGGGTTAGAGGAAAGGGCGGTCTACAAGGAAAAGCTCAGAGTAGTGGGAAAGACCATTAGACAGGCCAAAGCATGGACGGAGGAGAAAACAGCTAGGAAGGGGAAAAGGGGGGACAAAAGTACTGTATTTTTAGGTATGTAAGCGACAGAAGTAAAAGCAGGCAAGGGATTCCAAGACTTCAGGGAGAGGGTGGGTTGATGGTAGAAGGGGATGCGGAGAAGGCAACCCTGCTGAATGAATACTTTTCATCAGTTTTCATGGCTGAGAAGGAAGGAAGAAGGCCAGCATTAACTAGAAAGGGGAAGATGGGTAAGGATGTAGACACAAGCCCCTTCAAGGAGGTAAGCGTATTGGAGGAACTGGGAAAAATAAAAACTGACAAAGCCATGGGTCCAGATCAGGTACATACAAGGGTACTTAGGGAATTAAGGGAGGAGCTGGTGGGGCCTCTCGCTAGACTGTTTAATCTTTCCCTTGAATTGGGGAGGGTCCCGGGTGACTGGAAGCAGGTGGAAGTGATACCACTATACAAGGGAGGGAGAAAGGTTGAGCCTAGCAACTACCGCCCAGTCAGTCTTACCTCTGTGGTAGGAAAGCTAATGGAAGCTCTCATTTTTTTTTTTAAAACTTTCTTTATTTTCATGTTTTTTTTTTGAAGTTATACTACATACGTACACATAAACTATATACAAGCATAGGAGTTGATTAACATTATTGATTGTTAGTTACATCTTTATAATGAGAAGAATAAGTTAAGATGTATTGCTTTCTTATGTCTTCATATTGAAATTATACAATTGTTTACTAATTTATCTGAACTTTGAATACAGAGTTTTATCTTTCATTTCTTTCGTTACCAGACAAAGTATTTTCTTAGTGGAGTGATATATAGTACCCATCTCCTCCATATAATCTCAAATTGAGCATATCTTTTGTTTGTTAGTGCTGTCAATCTTTCCATTTGATATATATCCATTACTATACCTTGCCACTGGGCAATGTGGAGGGGGTTCGAAGTTAACCAATTTTTCGTTATTGTTTTTTTAATAGCCAAGATTAACAGAAGTAAGAGCTTCTTTGTTTTCATGTCTCTGTTCCCTTCAGGGAAGTCTGAGAGAAAATATAGGAATAAGTCTATCCGTATTGATGGTGCTATTATGCTTCTGATGGCTCCTTGCACCTCTATCAGAAAAGGTTGAATTTTTGGGCAGTTCCAAAATAAATGCCCATGGGTGGCTCGTTGTTCTCCACATTGCCTCCAGCAAGTTGCCTCTCTTTCTCTTTTATATTGTGCCTGGATAGCTGGTGTTCTGAAGAACCTAACAGCGTTCTTCCAGGCGAACTCTCTCCAATGTGGTGCTGTGGTACCTTTATGTATATGTAGTAAATAATTCCTCCACTTTTCATCTGTAATTCTAATGTTTAGATCTTTTTCCCATGCTCTTTTAATGGAATCTACTGTGTCCCCTTCAAATCCTCGTATTGCTACATACAAGTAAGATATTAAGTGAGTTAAGTCAGCCTGGCCTTCCAAACTTCTCTGTATCACCTCTATAATCTTGGGAATAGGGTATTCGGTCCAACATTCCTTTCTTTCTTTCTTAATGAAATCCCTCACCTGGAAATAGCGGAATCTATCTGTGTGTGTTATTTCATATTTCTTTTCTAAATCTGAGAAGCCTGCCATATTTCCTTCTCTCAAGAACTGATATACTATGTGTAATCCCTTTCTCTCCCAGTTTTTATACCCCATATCCATTTTGGCTGGTACAAACTTTTCTGAGTGTGTTATGGAGCAGAACAGAGGTCTCCAAGTATTCATTCTTTTAGAGCTCCACATCTGCTTCAAACTCCGTAAGGTTGATATTGTGTATGGATTTTCAGTATCTCCCTTTTCTTTATCTCCCTGTCTGAGAGAAGGATCTCCTGTGGTGTTCTAATGTCTTCTTCTGTTAGCTCTATTTCTTTCCACTTTGCTGTATAAGTAGAGTGCAGCCAGTATATCACTGTACGGATCTGGGCAGCCATATAGTAATATTTAAAATTTGGCAGAGACAATCCCCCTTCCTCTTTTGAAAGCTGTAATAAGGTTTGTCTTATTCTCGGCTTTGCTTCCCCAGATGTACTGTATTATTTTCTGTTTAATTCTCTATAGAAATTATTTGGTATTGTAATGGGATAGTCTGTGCCAAATATAAGAAGCGGGGTAATATTACCATCCTAATTGTCTCTATTTTTTGTATAAAAGGGATAGGAATTAATTTCCACTTCTCTATGTCCTTTTGTATTTGTAGTAATAAGGGTTTATAGTTGAGCTCATACAGTTTATTATGGTCGAGACTTACCCAGATTCCAAGATACTTAAGTGTAGGAATATGCCATTTAAACTTAAAATAGTTTTCAACCTGTGGTGATGGTGTATAGTGTACCCCCAATACCTCTGTTTTGGATATATTGATCTTGTATCCTGCTATTTCTCCGCATTCTGTCAGGGTTCCCCACAGTGGTTGCAGTGAATTTTCGGGGTCAGAAAGGTACACCAACAAATCATCTGCGTAAAGGGCTAACTTATGATTCCCTTCTCCCACCTGAATCCCCAATATATTCCTATGTTGTCGTATGGCTTGTGCCAGGGGTTCTAGGTATATTGCGAATAAAAGTGGTGATAGTGGGCATCCCTGCCTGGTTCCTCTTTTCAGACTTATTGGCTTTGAGATTGAGCCATTTATTTTAATATAAGCTTTTGGGTTATTATATATGGAGTCTATAATCCCTCTGAAGTCTGTTGGAAATCCCATCTTCTCCAAAATGGCCCTTAAAAAAGGCCATGCCACTCTGTCGAAGGCCTTCTCCGCGTCTAAACTGAGAAGCAGGAAGGGTTTCCTCGACATGTGGGCATAGTGTAATATATGTAATGTTCTTTTAATGTTATCCTGTGCTTGTCTATTCATTATGAATCCTGTCTGGTCTTGATCTATCAGGTTAGGGAGTAGTACTTCTACCCTTTTAGCCAATATGGATGTGAAGAGTTTATAATCTATATTGAGAACTGAGATTGGGCGGTATGAACTACAGTTCGTACTGTCCTTTCCTGGTTTCAGGATGCTGGTTATAGTAGCATATCTCCATGTATCTGGATAAACCTTGTTTTGTTGTACCTCTCTAAGCGTCTCCCTGAGCGTGGACATTAGTGTCCCTCGAAAGCATTTATACAATTCCCCAGTGTACCCATCGGGACCGGGGCTTTTGTTGGTCTTAAGGTTTGTAATGGCATTATTTAATTCATCCTCCAATACTGGAGAAATCAGTCCCTGTTGCTGCTCAAGGGTCAAGTTAGGTATTTTCAATCTATTCAGGAACATTGCCGTTTTCTCCATGTCTATCTCCTGCTCTGGTGTATATAAAGTTTGGTAACGCTTCAAAAATGCCTTCTCAATTAGGGAAGGTATTCTCACTAACTGCCCCTCCTCCGGATCTCTGACCTGTGAGATTGTCGTTTGGGCTTCTCTTCTATGCAGTCTATGTGCCAGGAGTCTAGTTGCCCTTGGTCCTCCCTCATAGTATTTTTGTCTCAGGTTTTGCATCGCTTGCTCTGTCTTAATGTCTAATATATGTTGTAATTTGCCTTTTATTTCTTGGATTTTTAATTTACAACTCAGATCTCCGGCTGCATGCCTTTCCTGTACCTCTTTCAGTTGTTTCTCCAAATTCTCCTGTTGTAAATTTTGTTGTCTTTTGTACCATGAAGAAAATTTAATTATGTCCCCTCTTAATACTACTTTAACCGTGTCCCACAGTGTTGCCCTTGCTAAGTTTGGGGCTTCATTTTCTTTTATAATTTGGGGGATCCTTTTCTCTATCATTTCTTTGAATTTCTTATGATTGAAAAGGAAGTTGTTAAGTTTCCATAATGTTCTTCGCTTTTCGCTTGGCCATTCTAGTCGAAGGGTTAGCATTGAGTGGTCTGATATGGGGGTAGGTATAATCTGGCAGTCTTGTACCATATATAGGGAGTCTCTAGAAATATGATAATAATCTATACGTGTATATATTTTGTGGGGTGCTGAGTAGTGGGTATAAGTCCTTGCTTTAGGGTGTTTATATCTCCATACGTCTACCCATTGCATATCCTGAAAGTATTTAATGGCTAACTTTGTGATGCCTTCCTCCTTTGAGGCTGCTTTTAGTGGAATCCAATGAGTCATATATCATATTATGATTCCTCCCAGAATCAGAGTCCTTTTTGCTTTTCTGTTATTTTGTGACATAATTTTTTCACTTCGTTTGACTCTGACCTGGGGGTATGTATATAGAGCCACTGTGATTCATATGTCCTGCTAAATTGCCTGTGACTATAGCTAGTTGTCCCGCTTTATCTACATATGTATCTGTTTGCTGAAATTGTGTACTGTGAGGGATTAACACCACTGTCCCTCTTCGTTTCCCTTTACTATATGACGAAGCTATTACTAGTTTAAACCCATATCTGGCTAACTTATTGTGTTCCTCTTTTGTTAGATGTGTCTCTTGTAATAATAGAAAACTTGGTTTTTGTCCCTTCATTTGGGCAATTACTTTGCTTCTCTTTATAGGATTGTTGATGCCATTCACGTTAAGGGAGCATACATTTACTTGCATCTGTCTATTCATTTTTTATATATATTATCCTGTCATTCTTGTTCTGTTCTCTTCTCTATATACTTCCTTCATTTCTCCCTGTATTTTCCATTTCTCTTGTATTCTACTTATTCCCTCATTTGTTCTTCTCCTATGCAACCATCTATATCGAGATACACTTACATCATGCTTAACATTTCTAAACATTCTAACTCTATAACTATATACACATTTGCTTCCAAGGTTGGAAAGAGTAAAATTACTCCTTCTATAACTTCTAAGGGGTACCCCTTCATCTGAAGTCCCCTTAGTGGTGGGATCGTAGGAGTTACCATGTACTCCTCTCCCCCAGGTCCCTCTCTCTTCGAGACCTTGTAAGATAGTCCAAATCTTTTCCCCTCTTTTGTCTCCCCATTCCCTCATTGTTTCCCTCGAGAATTCTCCTCTTTTCTCTTCTTTCTGGAGACGAGTGCCTCCCTCTTTTACTAAGTCCCTTCTCACATATATGTATATCTTTCCCCTTTTCCTCTATTTCCCTTCTCGCTTCTCTAGATTTATATATCCCTTCCCTTTGTGGGTTACGCTTTTCTCTCCTAACACCTTCTTGTCCCATAAGCTGTCCCCCCCCCCCGCTCTCTGCTTTAAATTCCACCCTATTTTTTTCCCTTTTGATACCACTGGGATTCCACTAGTCCAAACCATCCATGAATTTCAGAAGCTTCTTTTTTGCCTCCCTTTCCTCCCTCAAGCCTTAGGTTGCCATACATTATCGTTATACTATAGGTATAATTAGTGTTTCCCTTTTGCCTCCTAAGGTTGTCTCATCCCCCCCTTCTTTTAACACCCCTGTCCCTTTTCCCTTTTGTCTCATATCACTCTATTTCCCTCTTTTCTCACTTCTTTTCGTCGATATCTATATCCCCGATCCCAATGAGGTCTAACCAGTGTCTTATATAATGTCCCATACAGAAGATTATATGCGCGATCTTTCAAATATTAACTTCGCCCTTCTTATGGCGCGATCTTATTTATTTAAGTCCTTTCAGTCCCCGTTATGCTCCTCTATCTTTCAGGTATCGCTGGTCTTCCGCTTTCCTTCTTCTCCTTCGGATGTCCTGTCCAGTAGTCTCCGTATATCTTGAAGCGACTGTAAAACTGTCTGTTGAGCTCCTCGGCCTTGTCTGTTTCTTACCATCTTCTTCCACTGGGCTCTTTCCGGTTTCGGGTGTCTCATTTCCTCTTCTTCCGTTTGGTACACCCAGCCTCTCCTCTGTAGTTCCTGTGCTGCTGCTTCTGGGCTCTCATATAGCTTTGAGCCCGTATCCCATATAACTCTCAGTTTTGATGGAAATGGCGTCTGGAATTTCACTCTATGCTCTCTAAGAATTTTCAGGATTGGTGAATATGCAGCTCTTTTTTTTGCTATTTCTACTGGGTAATCGTGGTCGAATATTAATCTCGCAATATTGTGTTTCACAATTCTTTTCTGCCAAGCTGTACGGAGAATATGTTCTTTATCCCTGTAGTTTGATAATTTTAATACTACTGATCTTGGTCTGGCTTTTGGGTCTGTTGGTTTGTTCGTGAGGGATCGGTGTGCTCTCTCGATCTTAAATTCAAAGGTGGCAGGCAATTCTAAAACATCTTTTAATAGGTCGGACGTATAATCCTCCATTCGGCCTACCTCTGTGTCTTCTGGAAGGCCATATATTCTAATGTTATCTCGTCTGGATCTTCCCTCCAGGTCTAATAGTTTCTCCTGTAGCTTTTCTTGTACATCCACTAGGTAATCTGCCGCAGTGTGTATTTCTCTTATTTCTTCCTCTGCTTCAGCGATTCTTTGCTCTGCCCTTTCGGTCCTTCTTTCTATATCTTGTATCTTTGTGTTCAGGATTTGGAATTCTGACTTGGTTTCAGCTCTGAATGCCTTCAGTTCTGTCAAGATCATTTCAAAATGGGATCGTGAGAGATGCTCCATCTCCTGATCTGTATCTATATCGTATGCCATGCTGCTGGCCGGAGAAGCGCTTCTGCTGGTATCTTTTTCGGTTGGCAATCCTCCTCCATCCTTTGTATTCATTGCTTTTTTCCCGTGAGATCTGCTTGGCTTATGACCCCCAGACATGCCTTTCCCTTTTTCAAATGTTTTTTTGAGGTTTTATCTGTTGGTCTGAAGGTTTTATTTTCTCGGGGAGGCTGGAGTTCTATTCAAGAGCAGCCATCTAGTTGATGGCGTCACCGGAAGTTCGGAAGCTCTCATAACGGAGAGACTGGTAAGCCACCTAGAGGAAGAAGGGCTAATGGATGACAACCAACATGGATTCTCGGGAGGTAGGTCGTGTCAGATGATTGAATTCTTCGAGGGTGTAACGGAAGTGTATGACCAAGGGGGAGCGATGGATGTGGCTTACCTGGATTTCAAGAAGGCATCTGACTCTGTCGTCCACAGAAGGTTGGTAAGCAAGTTTGGTAGCATGGAGGGTGGGGGCAAAGCTCACAAAGTGGGTAGAGGACTGGCTGGTAGGGAGGACGCATAGAGTGGTGGTTAATGGGAGGCACTCCAGAGAGGTAAGGGTGATGAGTGGGGTACCACAAGGATTGGTGTTGGGTTCCATATTGTTCAATGTATACATGGAGGACCGGCAGAGGGTCTAAATGGAAAGGCATGTCTGTTCATGGATGACACGAAAGTCTACAACAGAGTGGACACTCCGGTGAGGGGGGGTGGGTGGAGAAAATGGGGCAGGGTCTAGCCAGGCTGGAGGAGTGGGCAGAAAAGTGGCAACTGCAATTCAATGCAAAAAAGTGCAAAATAATGCACATAGGAAGGAATAATCCTGGGGCTAATTACCGCCTTGTGGGGAAGACTCTGTAGACCACGAAGCAAGAAAAGGGCATGGGAATTTAGATCACCAACAATCTCAAGGTTAGGTACCAGGGTGAACAAGTGGCTGGTAAAGCCACAAAATGCTGCCATGCATTGGAAGGGGCTTTACATGTAGCAGGAGGGAGGTGATCATGCCACTTTACAGAACACTGGTCAGACCACAGCTGGAATACAGGGTTCAGTTCTGGATGCCCCACTTGCAAGGTGACAAGGACAGACTGGAGAGTGTCCAAAGAAGGGTGACCAGAATGGTCCTGGGGAGGGAAGGAAGGCCATATGGGGAGAGGCTGGAGGAGCTAGGTCTGTATTCGCTGGAGGTGAGACGAGAAAGGGGAGACATGGTTGAGACCTTCAAATATATGAAGGGAATTAATAAGGTAAAGGAGGATACCATCTTAAAACTAAGCAAGAACAAAGTCACCAGGGGTCATTCACTCAAATTGGAAGGAGGCAGATTTCGTGGGGACATAAGAAGATGTTACTTCTCACATAGGGTTGTGGGTCCATGGAACAGGTTGCCAGAATGGGTTGTGGAAGTACATACCGTGGCAAAATTCAAGAGAGCATGGGATATCTACACGTGACTTGACCAGGAAGGTGAGGGAGGGCAGGGGGGTGGGAGGTAAACAAGGCAGTAGGGTCGAATATCTCGTTCAGGCAGAATAGAGGGGCCAAATGGTCTTTTTCTGCCGGCAGGATTCTGTGAGTCCTCAAAAATTGCCCTTGACTGTTTGCCACCATGAACCACCTGGGTGCACTCAGATTGGGTGAACTCCACCGACAGCTGGCCTAGCAAACTGGCAGCAGCATGGGAGTGCTTCATGGTAGCTCCCACCAAGGGCTGCAGTCATGCTGGCTCCACCCTCAGGGGCGGAGAAGCAGATGCTGGGGACATCTGCTGCAGATGGACTGGCGTAGGCATTACTGGCAGTTGCCAGGTAGCCAAAGGACCCAAGGGTAGAGCTCTATCCTACCCTGTGATTGTCAACTCCAGCCAGAGGAGTTCCTCGCAGCACCATCGCATCTTATGGTGGTGCTCCACTCGCCAATGGATGAGGAGGTCAAGCAATGTCAATGGAGGCACCTCCTAGTCGAGCGAGATCAAGAACAGCACCTCAATCCTAACCTCGATCCTGACTGTTGACCTGGGGACCAAAATCAAAGTGGGTATTCTGGAGGGTGATAGTAGACAACATCCTGTCCTACATTCAATAGCAGTGGTTTCAGAAGCACAAACACCAGCTAAAGCTGGTCCCACAGTGACCTGGTCTGGGACATCGACTGAGGCACATCCTTCTGAGTGAGGACTGGGAGCACTGGGGTCTGGCAGATGACTCCACTTTGAACTCCAATGAAAGCTGGTTGACAGGCTCGAGAAAGATCTCGACCACCTGCTCATCTGGCGTCAAGGTCCAGAAGCCTGACGGTGGTACTAAAGAGCTCTCGACTATGCTCTTGACAGTCGGCAGCTCGATCGGAGTCACATGCTTGATCAACGTCAAGTGATCAGAGGAGTTGAAGGAATAGGAGGATTGCAGTCTCTCCCAGTCCCACGACCTGTGCCAGCAGTACACGCGTTTTTTGCCCCGGTGAGAAGGGCCCTCCCCTTACGTTTGGATGGCCAGACATATTTCACAAAAGTGCTCCATGAAAGACCCTCCAATGGTCACCCCAGCTAGAAGCAGCATCAAGACCGATGAGGAACTCAACACAGCTGCCTACTTCTCAAGAGTGACAAGCTGGAAATCTGGCCAAGCAGCTGCTGAGGCCCTTTTGCGGCTCTTAGGTCGATCCATGGAGTCCCATTCTGACGGTCAGTCAAGAATGAGTCTGGCCTGCTGATCTTCCAGCAACACTGGGAGCACTGCCTGGCAAAGGCCACAACCCTCCACATTGTGTTGTGTCCCAGACAATAAAGGCAGGACATGTGGGGGTTGGTGTTCGACATTTTTTCCAACATTGAACACAAAACTTTAAGCCATGCTGTTGCTTTCGCTCTTTTACTGTCAAGTTCAAGGTCAAAGGCAGAGGCGGTATGAGCAAAGGAATGTTGAAATCATAATTGAAGAAAAGTTTTAATCACCAAAAGTGCTAAGCCGCAGAACTGTGAAGAAGGAGACCTGTCCCTTCAAGCAGAAAAAAAGATCTGACGTCACAGGGTGGAGCCGGAGGATATACCACTCGGGAGGTGGGAGGAGCTTAGTTTGAAGATGTCTGACAAATCAGTCTGTTTCAGTGGCACTGCTAAAGTATGAATAGTGAACTATATATGTGCCTTTAGAACCATGCTTTCAGTTGGGTTAAGGCAACCTCCTGTGCACTTATATGTAATTTTTATGTTTGCTTGCACGCATGTGCAAGAAACATAGTGCCATCATCTGAGTTTTTCGGAGGTGTGTCAGCATCTTCCAATTCAGTCAGTGTGTTTGCAGGCGTGGCCACAGTCCTCCAATCACTGCTGGAGCTGTCTATGACAGCAGTTGAAAATGCAGTGGCATACAGTTGAAAGAGAGAGCTACGCTTCAGTGAGCAGCTCCTCCTCCCCTCCCCCCACACACACAGATCAACTGTGTCAGTTACCTGATAGGATGGTGTAGTCTTGTCTAGCTTAGAGAGACAAGCCACACATCATTACTTTAATAAACTGTTCCCTGCCACAGCAGGACCACCAAAATAATGTGGGTGCCTAACAGTCTTACATGCCAGCTCTCAAAGCACACCTTCATGGACTCCATGGGTTCTAATCCTCCAGAAAAATACCTCAGCATTTGATGTGAAACTCAGACTTCGTTGTATGTGTAATTCCAAGCGCTTCACTAGACTCTGTCAATGTGAACTCCCACTGCTAAAACCTATGCAACGAATCCTGAGCATACTGTACTACCTGCAGCTGAAGCAAAGAACAGCCAGAATGCACAAAGGAGAACATACTGCTATGCATTTCAGCAGCAGCCAGTGGGGAGGTTTTCATGACTGAAGCACTTTAATGCGCCTTTAGTGCTGTTACATACACACCTCGTGTGGTAATTCACTAAACTGCACACTTAGTCTGGTAATGCAGCTTCAAAATATTTTTTTTTCTCTGAATTGCCGTGAGCTGGCATTTAGATAGAATCACAGCTCTTTCTCAAATCAGATGCTCAATGAAGTCACATCACCTTGTGACCCTAAACATCTTAGGGTTGGACAATGCCCTAACAAAATAGCGAGAACTAGGTATAGAAAAGAAAACATAAATTCAACTAGTAGCTCCTGATGAATCCACCCTTTTCTCCGGTGAATCTGAAGCAGCCTAACAGCCACCCCTGGGTGCTCATGCACTCCTCCACCCGCACAACATATGGCCGACGTGAATGTTGCATTTATTTCATAATTTCCTGATCCCGTTGCTGCCACCATACTGATACAGTAATTCTTTTTATGGCTCAAAACTGCTTGACATTAGCTGAATTATAAATGGCATCCCTGTTTGATGCTGTGGTGCGGAATATGGTGGTGCTCAAATTTTAAGCCAAGTATTACATGCAGATATGTTGTTATTGACTCATGTCACTTACCATTTTATACATCTATTGATTTTTTCAATTCACTTTTGCTGACAAATGTTGATCGCAGGGATTCTGGTGTCACAATTCAGTTCAGTGACATGTAACATCTTAGTGCAGATGCTAAGTAACTGTTTTAAAATGCTACAAAAGTTAACAGTCATGAAAATGCATGAACTTCTTTCTTCAGAGTCTGAAGCTGTAGTGGTGTTTTTGGCAAGTGCATGTCCCTTTGCTCCAGATCTATCAGTGAGATGTCTATTCTGTGCAATGGACAGTGGCTGAATGTTATCAGATGACAGTTTTCATTTCATTACCAACAGATAAATATTCAGGGCTTTGCAAATGCAACTTTGCTGGTAGCACAGTTTCATGCCCCCAAGTGTCTCATCAGTTAGTGGTTATATCTTAACCGATGATCACAAAAAGTATGAAAAAGATTTGCCACTGAGTAATGTAAATGCTGATCCACCTAAGCACCTTTAGGCTGCAAACAGAATTTGAACGTATAGGGATCTGGACCGGTGTATCACTCCGCAGCACAGCAACGGTTAATAAGTTTAAGCACATTCTCAGGACATTGTTTCACTTGCCCCGTCTCCCCACTACGATCCTGGTCACCTGAAATAAACCTGACATTTTAGTATCTGTTTTACATCTTGGCTCAGTTAGGCAATCAACGCTTTAAGAACATAAACGGACATATAAATGGGGACTATAAGAACATGGTCACTTGAAATAAACCTGACATTTTAGTATCTGTTTTACATCTTGGCTCAGTTAGGCAATCAGCGCTGTAAGAACATAAATGGACATATAAATGGGGACTATAAGAACATGCCGTGGGTGCTTGTGCCTTAGTCCAGCTGTGCAACATCAGCCTGAAGCTCAGGTAGGGCTTACTGTCTACCACTTTGTTCACCCCCACCATGTATCGCTGTGCTACATCAGCCTGAAGCTCTGGTAGGGCTTACTGTCTACCACTTTGTTCACCCCCCCATGTACCTGCACCATTTCACATCCTCCCTTGATCTACAGTGAGTGGATCCGTCATTCACACGTCACATATGCACGCACAAAAAACCCGGTCTTCAAAAATTAAGATACATTTATTATGTTTGTTATGTTTGCACGCATGTGCAAGAAACATAAGTCATCATCCGAGATTTCGGAGGTGTGTCACCCCTCTCCAATTCAGTCAGTGTGTTGGCAGGCACGTCTCTGTAAGCCAATGCATGCTGAAGCTGTCTATGAAAGCTCCAAAATGCAGTGGCATACAGTTCAAAGGGGAGCTACGCTTTAGTGAGCAGCGATAAGATATCGCTTGCTCATGCCGCAACCCCACACACAAGCGTCTTGCCCCAGCGCACAGGCACGCGCCGCCTCCGCACGCACGCACGCACGCACACTGTAGCCGACGGGGTGTCCAATCCCCCATCGGCTGTGCTGCGCCCCCGCCCCCAAAGCCTTCCAAATGCCACGCTGGGTGCCTACCCCAGCGTGGTAACTCATGATAGCCGACGGGGTGCCCAATCCCCATCGGCTCCACTGTCCTCACCCCCCCTCGAGTACTGGGTGCCACGCTGGGAGCCCACCCCAGCGTGGCAATCGATGCTTTGGGCGACGGGGTGCCCAACCCCTCGTCGGCTGAACGCCCCCCCAACTGTCCTTGTGCCACACTGGGAGCCCACCCCAGCGTGGCAAATGTCCCGCGTCATCATTGGAAACAAAAAGAACACCTGTAAAGGAAAAACGGTCCCACGTAGTCTCCCAGGCCCCCCTCCCACAACCCGCACCCACCCACTGCGCACCCTGCCTCCCCACACCCCCCTCACCCCATACTTACCTCTGGACCTCGGCGCGACGATCTTCGGTGGACCGGGAACACGTCTGCACTCTTCAAAGCCGACCGCGAACTGAGGAAATGCGTAAGCTGTATAATGGGCTAGATAGGGGTTTTCAACGTTGTTGCATATCTCAGGCATTTTTTGAATTTTTGCACCAAATTTTCAACATGGGGTTTTTGGGACCCCTTCTCATGAATGATGTCACTGTCATGGCGTTATTCGGGCCTGAAGGGTGATTTCGCAGTCACTGAGCGAAATCACCTTTTGGGACTGACTAATGAAATGACACTGCCAGTGTTCATAAGGTGGGCTCTCAAGAAGCCTATTTTGAAAATTTGGTGGAAAAATTTCAAAAAGCGACTGTTTACGAGTGTGCGTTGCAGTCCCACGCGACGTCAGAAGTTCATATAATTTTCAATATTTTCACTCCAGATTTTCAACATTGCCATTTTACCACACCTTCTTATAAGCAGTACAGCTGTCATTTTCATCTCACCCAAAACATGTCCTTCATGTAGCGCACAATGGCGCAGTCGGTGTGCTAAATCAATGTATGAGACACATTAAGAAAATCACAGTGACACTGTTCATGAGCAGAGGTCTTAAAATGGCTATGTTGAAAATTTCAGAAACATTCCTAAAATGACTGTTTTATAGCGCTCGCATGGCAGTTCCTATGCATGCTCATAAGTTTGCAAATTTAATATTTTCACCCAGATTTTCAACATTGCCATTTATTACACTTCCTTATTAACAGTACAGCTGCCATTTTCATATGCCACCCAAAATGTGTTTGCACATGTAGCGCACAATGGTGCTGTTGGTGTCGAAAGCAATGTTTGGGACAGATTAAGAAAATCAGTTACACTGTTCTGAGCAGAGGTCTTAAAATGGCTATGTTGAAAATTTGGTAACAAAGTCCATAAATGACTGTGTTATGAGTGAGCATTGCGCAGTTTCCACGCACCCTCATAAGTTCATGACTTTGTAATATTTTAAGTCCAGATTTTCACCAGTGGCATTTTCCACACTGCCTTATTTACAGTACAGCTGTCATTTTTCACAACATGGCAAGTGTTTTCACACTTTCAGCGCAGAGATGCATGGTCGCTGTGGGAAATTATTGTTCGGGACAGATAAAGAAAATCACAATGACACTGTTCATGATCGGAGGCACCAAAATGCCTGAGTTGACAATCTGCTAAAAAAATCCCCAACCTAATTATATTACGGGTGTGCGTTGTACAGTTTCTATGTACGCTCATGACTTCACCATTTTTTAAATATTTTTTACTGCAGATTTGCAACATTGCCATTTTTTACACCTCCCCATGAACAGTACAGCTGTCATTTTTTACATCCTGTTCGGAATGTTTTTGCACCTGTGGTGCTAAATGCTGTAGTCGTTGTGCATAAGCAGCTTTCGGCTAAGAAACTGATATTCCCCCTGTTCATGAAGTGGAGTCACAAAAAAACCATGTTGAACATTTGGAGTGAAAATACCAATGAATGCCTGAGGTATTAGGGTTTCCAACCATAACGCCCAACCCTGTAGAGAATGACAGGCATCAGGGGTGTGACTTGGGATTCTTGCCTGTTATGCTCATACCATTCCACACCCTGCAGCCAGTGAGAGGCATCGAGGTATGCCTTGGACTCTTCGGCCCCAAAGTTCTCCCCCATTCTCCTATACCACACCCATCTCACCATATTTCCTGATGGAATGGGTTGCGCATAAGTACCAAAGACCCCAAGGAACACCGTGACACTTGTCAGTGTCTGCAGGGTGGGGTGTGGTGAAATGGCGTGGCCGTTATGCCTGACGAGCCAAACGCACACCCCAATGCCTGTCACTCTCCAGGGTGGTGGTGGGGTTGGCTTCAGTTCAATACTTCACTGCCATTCCTATTACGCAGCTCTGTAACTTCTACACTACCACTGCCAATGCCAGCAAGCAAACATTCGGCATTGACAAATGCTTGTTTAGACTTACACAACTACAAAAATTACTTCACAAACTTAAGTTATCCGTACTGAGCTAATAAACTTAATGCCAGTTATGAGTAACTGCGGCATGCACTGCAGCACCTGCAATGCCTTGCGCTGGTGCCCCAATGATAACTGGGAACTCACACAGGCTAGCACAGTGTCATAGCACAGAGGAACAGGTTATTCACCTGTAACAGTAGTTCTAGGAGTGGTATATGTTGTTCATCCACACTGTTTGGCATTGTCCCTTTCCCCTTTAAATCTGCCGGAACTCTTCAAGCTGGCTCCTCCTACCCACGCGGGTGGTATATACCTTGGCACTGCCCCATGACGCCAGATCTTAGCTTGCTGGAAGCCAGGTTGTGCACGTCCGCAGCGCGGGAGTTCGGGTGGGTCTGTGTGGATGAACAACATACCACTCCCAGAACTACTGTTACAGGTGAGTAACCTGTTCTCCTAGGAGCGTGGATATGTTATTCATCCACACTGTTTGGCAGACTCCTAGCAGTTCTCTGGGAGGAGGGAGGCAAGGCGCACACCTGCTGCTTATGGAACAGAGATTGGAGAACTGAGGCCCCAAAACCAGCATCCCAGCATGACTCAAGGTCAATGTGGCAATGGGAAATGAAGGTGTTTGCTGACTTCCAGGTAGCAGCCTGACAGATTTCCTGAGTAGGGATGTCCCTGGAAGCAGCCACCGATGCAGCAGTATGGTGGGTAGAATGAGTTCTTATCCCTCTGGGAGGCTCCTTGCCCACCAACTCATAGCACAGACCTATGCATGATGTAATCCATCTTGCTATGGTCCATTTGGCTGCAGGTCTGCCAGAAGCGGCTTCAGCGTAGGTGAAAAACAGCTGGCGAACCCCTCCTTGCACAGCATATGGGAGTGTGTGCCGCCCTGTTTGTTGAGGTAGTACATGGCCGTGGTATTGACCATCTGGACTTGAACCATTTGACCCCAGAGCTGAGGACCGAAAGCTGACAGTGCCAGTCTGACTGCTCTGAGCTCCAACAGGTTGATGTGGCATCGGGACTCCTTGGGGTCCCGGAACCCGTGGGTCCTGCTGTCCCCCATGTGGGCCCCCTAGCCCATGAGAGAGGCATCGGTCATAAGGACAACTGTTGGCTCAGGGGGAACAAACGGGATCCCTTCCTGCAACCGGTCTGGGGCGGTCCACCACAGGAGAACGTCCCACATCTTCTGGGTTACAGTGATCAGCTGGTCGAAATGAGTGTGGCACTGAGTCCACTGAGCGGCCAGCTCCCATTGGAGGAGGCGCATGTGCAACTGGGCCCAATGGACTATTGAGGTGCACACCGCCATGTAACCCAAAAGGCACAGAAAGTCCTGGGCAGGGCGCAAGTGCCCAAACAGAAATGATTGGGCAAAGGAGGAGAGAACCCCCGCCCTGTCCGCCAGGAGCCGAGCTCTGGCTCAACAAGAGTTGAGTTCTGCCCCAATGAAGCCCATCACCTGGGAAGGCACGAGTTCCGACTTGGTCTCGTTGATCAGGAGGCCGAGTTGGGAGCAGGTCTGGACCTGGACATCTCCACTTCCGGTTGGGTAGAACCTGCCAGGAGCCAATCATTGAGGTAGGGGTAAATTCTAACCCCCCCTGAAGCCAGAGATGGGCCGCCACCACTGAAATGCATTTGGTGAAGACCTGTGGGGCCGATGACAGGCCGAATGGCATGGCTCGGAACTCCTACAGAGTCCCCTCAACCCTGAAGTGGAGGAACCGCTGATGAGACGGATGGATTGGACGTGAAAGAACACGTCTGCAGATCCAGAGAACAGTACCACATGTTTCACTCCAAGGATGGTATGACCTGGGACAAAGTGACCATCTGAAAGGTGCGAGACCTAAGAAACTGATTCAGGTCACGGAGATCTAGAATGGGGCGCCAACCGCCCATCCGCGTGGGCACCAGGAAGTACCTGGAGACAAAGCCTGGGTCTGCTGGAGGATCCGCCATGGGAACTACCGCCTCCTTGCAGAGTAGCTCAGCTATGTCGTCTCGAAGAGCCGACTGAGTACATGCAGAAATACATTCCTTCCTAGGGGCGCGGGCTCAGCTGGGAGGGTACTGCTCGAACTCTAGAGGCAGTCCCCGACTTACCACTTCGAGAATCCACCTGTCCGAAGTGATAGCAGACCACGCGGAAAGAAAGTGGTGGAGCCGACCCCCCACGGGAGGGCCCAGAGCTGGCGTGACAGAGGTAGGGGTGGCAACCCCCATTCCGTCACTGGGCAGGCGGAGGAGGAGGAGGCTCCAAGACCTGAGCCTTGGGCCCCCCTTTTGGGGCCTGTTGGAGTCCAGGCTTGGGCTGAGTATGCCAAGCTTGAGCCTGCTGCTGTTGTTGATGCTGCTGTCCTCCTTGATAGGAGGGCTGCTGGACTGCAGGGGAAGAGTGCTGAAAAGGCTTCTTCTTCTTCTTCTTCTTCCTCTGCTGCTGCTGGTTCTTGCCCAAAGAACCCCTGGCAGAAGTGGCATCCAAGGTGGCACTGGTCTGCTCTATGCACTGTAGATGACCGGCCACTCCTGGACCGAACAAGTCGGTCCCAAGAAATAGCATGTCAGCAAGCTTATGCTGAGTATCCATCAGGAAGGAGGAAAGCCTCAGCCAAGCCCTGTGGTGAGAGGCCACTGCGGTGGCCATCGAGTAGGCACAAGAATCTCCCATGTCCAGGGCTGTCTGGAGCTGCAGTTTGGCGACAGCACGGCCCTGATCATGGACCTGTTTGACCGTGGTCTGCATGTCCGCGGGGAGATGAGGGAGGACTTCATCTAATGACCTGAGAAGGGCATGAGAGAAGTGTGCCATGATGATGGCCGAGCTGGCCTGACAAAGGGCCATGGAGGAAGCCACGTAGACCTTTCGTGCGGAGTGGTCCATATTTTTGGACTATTTGTCCGTAGGCTGGTCAGTGTCAGACAAACTTCTGGGCATGATGCAGGGCTCTGCCAAAGTTTGAGGGCCGGGCCAACTATGGCTTTGACCACAGGAAAGGCCTCCGTCAGGGTATCCCCTCTCGTTAGAATATCTGTAAGAGGGTACTCCGCCTTTTTCTGGATAGATTCCAGGCACATTCCGGTAGAGTCGAAAATGAAATGGAGAATCCCTTGGAAGGAGGAAGGGTCTTCCTCCATCCCTGTGCCAACGGACGACTCTTCATCCCCAGGGTGAGAGTGGAGCCCGGTGACATCCGAGTCCGAGGAGTTGGGGTACAATGGCCTGCCGCCTAAATCACCCTCAATCTGCTGAGGGCGGTCTGGGATGACTGAGACCGACACACTGCGGAGAAGTCCGGTGTCCTGTCAGTCCTCCTTCGAGGAAGCCCCTCCCACAGGCTGTTTAGGCGGTGGTTCCACACGGATAGGTGGAGAGACAGGAATAGGCTGAACCAGGGGATGGGCCTGCCCCATGGTCGGAGGAACCAAGGATTTCGGTTCCGGAGGGGTTGGTTTCGGCCTGGGAGGTGAGAGCCAAGTAATGGGTGGGGTTTTTCAGTGGAGTCAGCTTCTTCTCGGTCAGAATCAGCTGTTGCCACATAAGGTCCTCATAGTGCCAACGGAGTTTCTGTCGGAGCCTTTCCTCGTCTGAGGAGGACAAGGACGACCTATGGCATTGCCTCTTCTTAAAGCGCTTATGGCTCTTCCTCAGTCGTTCTGGACATCGACTGAGATCGGGCAGGCTGACTCGGTCGATCAGGAGACACTGGGGGAATTGGTGAAACCCGAGGGTCCGGAACCGGATCCTTAATGGGGATGCCAGCTGGCTGGGGCTCCGCATCAGGAAACACTAGGACCGGTGTCCTTTCTAAAGAGTCGTCGACCATGGCCGGTGACAAAGTTTCGATTGGGTCGATGATCTCAACCTCATCGGCCACATCCTCGGTCATCTGGCCAGAGGGAAGGTCCATAAAGCCTGCGGTCAAGGAGATGATCTCGACCAAGGTCGAGACCACATGCTCCTGGGACTGAGACCTCTCTCGGTCCCAAGATCACCTTCGTCGGGAAGAAGACGAAGAAGGTTCTTTTTCCCTCTTCCGAGAGCAGGAGGAGTGCGAGCCCATGAGCACCTCACCCCGGGTGGGGAGAGACTGGCACAACTCCTTAAACAAACCACTAAAGGTGGAGCCTAGGTTCAGTGGGACGAAGAAGCTTCAATTAGCCGAAGCGCGAGCAGCTTATTCCTCAAACACCTGCATGCGTTCCAGCCATTCGGTGGAGTTCGCAGCCACGGAAACCGCCCACCTAGCCTCCTTGGACTTCACCTGAGGGTTCCTCTTCTCCGGTCTCCCCAGTTTCAGGTGTGCCATGCGGTCGTCCAGGACGTTGGGATGGAAGGCCAAGCAGTAACTGCAGGACGAGGTGTCATGGCCGACACCCAGGCAGTAGACGCACGTGATATGGGGATCGGTGTGCGATATCTTTTGGCTGCAAGGACACACCGGCAAAATCCCGGGGAAGATTTCTCCTCCATGATCGAAGATGCAAATGCGCGATCACTAATTCAAATGACTTTTAATTTCAGTAAAACCAAAGATTTGAAAGCCAGGGCCTACGAAATGTGAGAGCATGAGGGAGGCAACCTGTATCTTCCAGCGGAAAGGAAGATCTGGCGTCATGGGGCAGAGCCGAGGTAATTACCACCCAGGTGGGTGGGAGGAGCCAGCTTGAAGACTTCCAGCAGATTTAAAGGGGAAAGGGACAATGACAAACAGTGTGGATGAACAACATATCCATGCTCCTAGAATAGATGTGCCACACATTGTGCTTTAACCAGATTTAAAAATAATTTTTTTTAACGTCGTGGCAATGTATATGGGTCCTACATTGATGATATCAAAATACTGTGGGCCCAAAAATATCAGGAAAGGGTCATCAGAGAGTCCGAAGAACCTTTAAACCATTTTAACAGAGTTAAACAGTTTAGATGTTCTAAGGCCCTACACATGAATAGGCCCAATACTCGCTGGTAGGGGTGCGTACCAGGCTGTATAAGTGTGTGCCATGTCGCTGGCCCCCACTGGATGCACAGGGCCAGAATACACCTCTCCCAGCACCCTAAGTACGACTGCAACTGCATAACTACACAGTAGGGGCAGGGCCGATGGGGGGGGGGGGCTTACAATCAGAATCCATGAATGAGCCCCAGAGTGGATCCCCACACTGCAGCAGCAGGGGATCATGGGGCATGGACAATGGCCACCTGCTTACAAGCTGCCAGGTCCCTAACTCATTCTATCCTATTGTCACTTAGAATGTTCAGGTACCCTCTGCCTGCTGCTAGAACACCTGTGTGCCTGAAGGGGTTTTAGATCTGCAGCATTCATACAAACACACTGTGCTTAAACCTACATATTTTAAAAACCATACATCCAATTTTAAAACTGTAAAAAGAAAAGTTTTTCAGGACAAAAAGTTTTTGAAAATGAGTGAGGTTTGGTAATGTCTATTTAACTGGATTTAATGTTGTGTAAGGTTGTTTTCATATATTAATAAATTCTGATGATTTTATCCAAATATAATTATGCTCTGTTTACTTAGACATGCAAAAATATTAAATTCCTATAAAATTGTTGATTAAAATTGTTAAAAATATACAATAAACATCTGTCATTGTCTAAATATAAATTTTGCAAGTTTTTTACCATTTTTTTTAGTCAGAAATCAATATCTGAATCTCGTTATTACAGTTTGAGTTTTTTGTTCCACTCCACTGGTTGGAATTTTTGCAGTGTTTAATTCTTCTTACACACTGATTTTAGTTTATGAATCTGATTATCAATTTTTTTTGTTTTTCCCCTAGTTTAGTAAGAACATATTTACACATTACGTTAGAAGGACATATCAGGAAGTGATGCAGGAAGGAAGTGCTTTGTGAGGTCAAGTGATGTAAACAGGAAGAACACTTGCAGTGTAGGGCAGGGAGCTGACACAGGAAATGGAGACATTTGTTAGTGCTGGAGGGCTCTCTATGATTTATTGCATATGTGCTGTAGTTAAAATGTGTAATTTCATTGAAATGAACTGTTTTATTTTATTTTTGTAATAAAATCCCATAATAAGTATAGGAAACTGTATTTTATTTGTGCTGTTTGCCTTATCATACTGTAAATGAAGCATGATGTTGTTCATGTAAAGGTTCACAGTCTTTCAGTAAACATCATGTTACATAAATCTGTGTATTATTTAATTTCCTGGCATCACAGATTGGGGCTGAACTGATGACATATGAATTGATGGACTACACCAGTGGATGTGGAGGGTTTTGAACATGAAATGCACTTCACAGTGCATTATGGGATTGGTCTGGACTGATGCATGGTAAGTCGATGGACAACACCATCAGTTGAGGAGGGATCTGAACCTGAAATGCACTTCACTGTTCACTACAGTTTGGGGCTCGACTGATGCATGTTAAGAGCTAGATCTTACAAGTGGCTGTGGAGAGTTTTAACCTGAAGACACTTTTACAGTGCATCAGAGGTTGAGTCTGGACTGACGTCATACGAGTCGGACACCAGTGACTGTGGAGGAATTCAAAACTAATTTGGCCTTTACAATGCATCAGAGATTGGGGCTGGACTGATGCCAGAAGAGTTGAAGGCAACACCATTATTTTTTCATTTTAAACAATCAGCAACTGCGTATTAGGGAGAAAACTTGCAGAGCATGAGACAAACATGCTACTGACCCTAACCCACTTATCATCCATAACGCAGGGAGCAACTTGCCACACAGTTTTAACATAGCCATAATCCGAACATAAACTCTTTAAAAGGTAACAAAGGTGCTGAATTCATGTGACCTCATCTAGTACATGCACAAGAAACACTCTCCCATCAGGAATGCCAGCCGGATCCATAAGATGTGATCACACAGGATGACCAGAAATTATCCCAAAATGAACAAAGTAACAACTATGAAAACTTTTATCATAAATAAAAATAAAAACAAATAAAGTAAATACAGATTACAAATCGAGGTTTTGGCACCAAAATGAAGTGACTATTTTAGGATAAGAGCAGCACCTCCATCTTGAAACCAAGTTTCCAGTCACCAAGCTCTTCCTGCACCAGTGTGTGCTCTGACTGGTTAATGGAAATAGTGACGTGTACAATAAGCATAGAGCAAGCATGGCAACAGTGAGGATCAATATGACCAAATGGTGACGCACTACAGAGCTAGGGCAGGTGCAGGTGAGGGCTGTCACCCCTAACTGAAACATCAAAAAAAAATAATCACTGTATACTCCAGAGCCCAGAGAGCCACTTTCCCTCCAGCGATGGTTGTAAAAAAATACGAGTCCTTGCTTGAATGCTAAATAAGGACTTAGTCTAACGTTTCAGGCACACACATTGAATAGAATAGTGGAAGGCACAACAAAAGATCTGCATGCAGGTTCCCTGGTGCTTCGACAACTAAGACTTCATCAGGGGGATGGTGCCTGCATCTAAGACAATTCCTTTATACCAGTTAAATTCAGAATTGATGATGTCAGAAAATCCGCCCAATCACAGAGCTCAATTTTTAAATACAGAAATATTCAGCTCACTTAGTGGTATAAATGGACTAATAGTTATAACAATCATGATATCAGTGACAACATGTTATTGTAGAAAATACCCCAAAAGACAAAAAATACAGCAAAGTGGTGACCCAATCGGATTGCTCGAATAAAAAAAATATAAGTTATGAAATTAATTATAGTGTCAACCTGATCAACTTAACATGTTACACTAAAACAAGATGATTTGTTGTTACAATACAAACTAATAGCAGAATGAACATAATACATTTTCACAGCATATGCAAAAATAATACATTTATTTATTTATGTATTAAAGGCTTGTTTCTCAAAACAGCCAATGGAGCAATATATTATATTAGGTAAAATCAGTAAGTGCGATGTCCCCTATTAGCTGGTACAACTCAATTCATCAAATGTAAACAAATGCTTGAGCTGCACCAAGAGAAAGATATGGACGCTAATTGGCGTCATCAGGCACTACAGCACATGATTTAGGACGCCATATGGCGTCATCAGGAAAAAGAGGTATGTTTTTTTAGGACGCCATATGGTGTCATCAGGAAGGAATGAGCTAATGGAAATTTAAAATAATATACTGATGTCACAGTCAGCACCCCGGTGCCTACTATCACCTCCTACCATCTGTAACACGGAGGAGGGCAGGGGTCTGAGGCTGAGGGGCTCCATGGTACAATCAGTGCTCTGGTCAGGAGGGAAGGCAGCCATTATGGCAACCCTGTGGCTGCCATAACGGTACGCCTCCCCCACTGAGCCGGTGGAGCCCAAATGGCATGGTACATGCTGCGCTCAGTCAGGCCTCCACAGGCATGCCCACTCCCTGCCCCCTGCCCAGACTGGCCCATGGAATTGCGTGGGATCCCCCTTGCATTGTCCCAGGCAGGGGTGTGGAGTGGGGGTGCACTGTTAGGGCATCTGTATGTGCCTATCCCAGCCCTACGCGCCACATAAAATGCGCATGGGATATCCTTAGTGCATAGGGCTCACAGGGTGTATAGGACCCAAGTCCTTAGTCTTGGCATCAATTACATCATGCTGTTCCCACAGAATGTTGTATCCTTGAGCACTCAGAATAGAGATAGCAGTGACAAATATGCAATACAATGGCACACCAAAATTTTATATCCTTATTCTGGTTTTCCAACCAGTTCTGCACTTCTCTCCTTTCATTCATCCCAGTCTATTGCTCCGGCCTTCCCTCTGGCACATCTATCTAACCTGGAGCTACATCAGACCAGATTGTCTTCTGCTTCTGAGACCCCCATGGACTGCACCCTGTGGTGCAGACCCATTCTGTCAGACCTAGAGGTTCTGGCCTACTAGGTAAACACTATTCCAGTAATGATGGCAAAGGGAGGAGAGACACCAGGATGGTCAGTGACTGAGGTAGGTGGGCTAGTGATTAGCATCTTTAATGTAGGACAGGCATTTTTATCCCAAATGAGCAAGGCCCTATCCCAAACTAATCACCGTCTCAAAGGCTTCAAAGTAACATCCTATTACAAGGACATCCTTTGTGTGATAATAACTTACGAAGTGAGTGCCACCCAAAACTCGCCGGAGGAGTCCCTAGAGCAGTGGAAGACATTTTAGCCTTTTTACATATTACACAGCTGAGTGACATCTGCATACACAGTCATTTTTATGTTTGCTTGCATGCATGTGCAAGAAACATAGTGCCATCATCAGAGTTTTCGAAGGTGTCGCACCCACCTTCCAATTCAGTCAGTGTGTTTGCAGGTGCAGCCGCAGTTCTCCAATGAATGCTGCAGCTGTCTATGACAGCAGCAGTGCTCCCCCCCTACACACACACACGCACGCACGCATGCATATTGCATGCTTATGTGTCTCCCCCCCACGTACATACTGTATGGCTGACGGGGTTCCAATCCCCATCGACTGCTGCACCCCCACACAAAAGCCTTCAGGTGTCATCGCTGGGAGCCCACCCCAGTGTGGCAAAACTGTATAGCAGATGGGGATGCCCAATCCCCCATCGGCTCTAGGTCCCCCTCAAACAGCCTTCCAGCAGCCATGCTGGGTGCCCATCAGCGTGGCAAACATCCGGCGTCGTCTTCCTAAAAAAAAAGGCAACCTGTAAACCAAAAAGTTCCCTCGGCGGTCTCCCTGGCCACCCAGCTCACCTCGCACTCTGCCTCCCCACACCCCACCTCACTCCATGCCCTCCGGCGTCCGGCGCGATGATCTTCAGGGGACTGAGAACATGTCTGCACTCTTCAAAGCTGACCGCGAACTGAGGAAATGCCCGTAAGCTGTATAATGCCATAAATCGGGTTTTTTCAACTTTGATGCATATCTCAAGCAATTTTTGGAATTTTGGCACCAAACTTTGAACATGGGGTTTTTGGGACCCCTCCTCATGAATTGTGAACTGCCATGGCGTTAATCAGGGCTGAAGGGTGATTTCGTGGTCATTGCGCAAAATCACCTTTTGGGACCGATTAACGAAACGACAGTGCTAGTGTTCATAAGGTGGGCTCTCAAAAAGCCTATGTTGCAAATTTTGCGAAAAATTCCTAAAATGACCCTTATTTCACGAAATGCAGCATTGTATAGTTCTAATGCTGACGGCGTAGTTCAAAAATTTTAATATTTTCACTCTGGATTTTCAACATTGCCATTTTATCACGCCTCCTTATGAGCAGTACAGCTGTAATTTTTACATCTCGCCCAAATGTGTTTCCAGCTTATCGTGAAGCGCACAATTTATTTATTTAAGAATTTTACCAGGAAGGCATACTGAGCAGAGTACCGCTCCGATTCCAGATGCACCCTGGGGGTATAGAAGATAGGCATTATACAGAGTTAATAGAATGCTGCACATGTACATATTACACCAGTACAGACATGACAGAATAGGCAAATACATATAAATATATAGTAAATATACCACTGGGTAGTACAGGCAAGGTGGCTATATTCACATAATTACACAACAATGGTGCAGTCGGTGTGCAAAATCAATGTATGGGACAAATTACGAAAATCACAGTGACACCGTTCATGAGCAGTGGTCTTAAAATGGCTATGTTTAAAATTGGGTGGAAAAAGTTCCTAAAAATGACTGTTTTACAAGTGTGCGTTGCGCAGTTACTACGCACTCGTAAGTTTGTGAATTTTTAATATTTTCACTCCGGATTTTCAACATTGCCATTTTACCACACCTCCTTATGAGCTGTACAGCTGTAATTTTTTACATCTCGCCCAAAATGTGTTTTTGCACATGTAGCGCACAATGGCGCAGTCGGTGTGTGAAATCAATGTATGGGTCACATTAAGAAAATCACAGTGACAGTGTTCATGAGCAGAGGTCTTAAAATGGCTATGTTGAAAATCTGGTGAAAAAATTCCCAAGAATGACTGTTTTAGGAGTGCACGTTGTGCGGTTCCTACACACGCTCACAAGTTTGCGAATTTTTAATATTTGCATGCCAGATTTTCAACATTGCCATTTTACCACACTTCCTTATGATCAGTACAACTTCCATTTTTCACATCTCACCCAAAATGTGTTTCCGCACATGTAGCGCACAATGGTGCAGTCGGTGTGCGAAAGCAATGTTTGGGACAGATTAAGAAAATCACAGTGACACTGTTCATGAGCAGAGGTCTTAAAATGGCTACGTTGAACATTTGGTGACAAAAGTCCATAAAATGACTGTGTTATGAGTGAGCATTGCGCAGTTTCCTCGTAAGTTCATGAATTTGTAATATTTTCAGTCCACATTTTCACCAGTGGCATTTTTCCACACTTCCTTATGAACAGTACAGCTGTCATTTTTCACAACATGGCTGAAATGTGTTTTCACACTTTCAGCACAGAAATGCATGGTCGCTGTAGGAAATCATTGTTTGGGACAGATAAAGAAAATCACAGTAACACTGTTCATGATCGGAGGTCCCAAAATGCCGGTGTTGACAATCTGCTGTAAAAAATCCCCAAACTAATTACATTACAGGTGTGCGTTGTACAGTTTCTATGCACGCTTGTGACTTCACCATTTTCTTTAATATTTTCACTGCAGATTTTCAACATTGCCATTTTTTATACCTCCCCATGAACAGTACAGCTGTCATTTTTCACATCCTGTTCAGAATGTGTTTTTGCACCTGTGGTGCCAAATGCCATAGTCGCTATGCAAAAGCAGCTTTCAGCTAACAAACTGATATTGCCACTGTTCATGAGGTGGGGGTCACAAAAAAAACATGTTGAAAATTTGGAGTGAAAATACCAACAAATGCCTGAGGCGTTAGGGTTTCCGACCATAATGCTCCACCCTGTAGAGAATGACAGGCATCAGGGCTGTGACTTGGGACTGTCACCTGCAATGCTCATACCATTCTACCCCCACCCACACCCTGCAGCCAGTGACAGGTATTACGGTATGCCTTGGACTCTTCGGCCCCAAACTTCACCCCATTCTCCTATACCGCACCCATCTCACCATATTTCCTGATGGAATGGGGTGCGCATAAGGGCCAAAGACCCCAAGGCGCACTGTGACACTTGTCGGTGTCTACAGAGTAGTGTATGGTGAAACGACATGGCCATTATGCCTGACGACCCAAAGGCACACCCCAATGCCTGTCACTATCTGCAGGGTGGTGATGGGGTTGGCTTCAGTTCAATACTTCACTGTCATTCCTATTATACAGCTCTGTAACTCCTACACTACCAATGCCAATGCCAGCAAGCAAACATTCAGCATTGACAAATGCTTGTTGATTCTGCTTTTAGAAGCAGCAGATTTGGGAGAGGAACAGTGGAAAGCAGCTACAGCTCCCCTTCCCCATCACTTAGCAGCTAGCTGAGACAGCTAAATGGGAGGGGTCTGTGACCTGTAAAAACACAGCCAGGTGTGCCCCAGATCCATTTTAGGCCCCTCTCTGCTAGTGACCCTCTGTGCTGCAGCCCTGCATGCTAAGGACCACAGTGCAAAGAACAACAAAGAAGTGGAGTCTGCTTGGAGTCAGCCATGAGGCAGCCAGCAGCCAGGAACCCTGCCCATCAGAACCCAGGTACACCTGTGTTGTTAGGGGGTCTGTAGGCTGGAGTGTGTTGGAGGACTTGTGCTATAGCAGAACAGTGCATTTAAGGTTTGGTCTGGGGGGGCGGCTAGCTGCTAGGCTGACATCGAGGTAGGAGATCACTGCTTTATCTGCATACACACACAAAAAAAAAGGGACAAAGGAAAAAAAACCAAAAAAACAATGTGATTCTTGTTTATAGCACACCTGTATTTGAACAGTGATTGTGTATCTGTGAGTGAGTGCTATTGCATACCTGTATCTGGGGCATTCCTAGGTTAGTGTAATTACAAGGTTCAGTATTGTACTTTAGTAACCGAACTGCATACAGATTAGCCTTACTGGGTTCTGAGAAAGGAGGCTAGGAAGTGCAGGGAGAGCAAGAATAGGGAATGTGGGGAGTGGTGCAGTGCAGTGGCTGTGGAGCGGCAGACTTCAGGGAGACCTTCTGGAGACTGTGGCGCTGTCCCATCTGTGTGCACCTCTCTGGCTCAGTGCAGAAAGTCTCTAGACTTGAGGCTGCATTGGCTGCAAGTCAGGAGGAGGTCAATAGCCTTAGGGCTGGGCTGTGTTCACTAGGAGTTGGGTGATCTGTTCTCCCACTCAGAGGCAACCAAGTCTGACATCGTTACCTCAAAGGATGCCAGATAGGAGGAGAGGCTGGATCACGGTGGGCTCAAGGAGGGAGTGGATGGTGGGATCTGGATGGTTGGAGGAGATGCGTGACAGGCATATTCCTTAACCACAACCGGTACCACTACAGAATTCCTATGCTGTCCTGGCGGAGTGGGACTGCCAAGAACATGCACCCATGGCAGTGGCTGGGGAGGATGCGGGGGCCCTACCAAGTGGAGCCCCCAAGGTGAGTGGTGGAGGAGGACCCCAGAGAAGGAAGAAGCAACTTCTGGTGGGGGACTTAATTGTCAGGGGGCAGAGTTGGGAATGGGAAAGAGGACAGAGAGGGTGGTCAGGTGCATACCTAGTGCCATATCCTGGAGGGAAGGGAAGCATGTCCTACAGATCGCTAGGGCATTAGGAAGGGAGGGGGAGTTGTAGTTCATTATCCTCCTGGGGACAAATGACCTGGCTAGGGATGGGGCAGGAACAGTTCAGGGGGAGTTTAGGGAGCTGGGAAGGAGTCTTTGACAGGAAGCACGTGCTGTGGCTTTTGCAGAGGTGCTGCCTGTCTACAGTAGGGGAAAGGACAGGTAGCTCTGCATCAGGGCCTTCAACTCATGGTTAAAGAAATGGTGCAGAGAGGAGGGGTACAGCTGTATTGGTGATTGGATGGTTTAAATGTTAGCTTGATGAACGTTTAAACTAGCTGAGAGGGGTGGAAGAAAAAGGGGAGGTAGAAACTGCAACCCCCCCACACACACATGTTGAGATAGAGAGTTCTACCATGGTGCAAGTTAATCAAGGAAGAAAGGACTTATCAAAGGAGGAAGGGGAGAAATGAAGCAGTCAGAAGAGAAGAGGGAGGAATGGGGAACGTAAGGAGGAAGGGGAAAGCGATACAAAGAGAGCTAACGAAATCTGGAAGGCCATGTGTGCTAATGCTAGAAGTCTGGGAAATAAGATCCCAGACCTAGAGGCCATCATGGCAGAGGCCGACCTGGATATTGTGGCCATTACCAAGTCATGGTGCACTGGGACATGGTCATGCCAGGCTACACATGTTCAGAAGGGACAGGGTAGGAAGGGAAGGAAAGGAGGGGGAGTGGTGCTTTATGTGAAGGAAAGCATAAAAGCAACAGAAATACAGGAAATTGGGAGGGGGCAGGAGACATGCTGTGGATCACACTTGAGTCGGAAAATGGAACCACTATTTGAACAGGTGTGACCTACAGGCCTCCAGCACAGGGGGAGGATTTAGACAAAGAAATGTTAGAAACAACTGTCAAAATGGTGCAAAAATGAGAGATGTTGCTGGTGGGGGACTGTAATCTGCCGGATATAGATTGGAGCCTGCGGTTTTATGTGATAATAGTGAGTACTTTATCGTGACCAAAATGACTGGGTCAAAAACGCCAGATGTCAAGGGCGACTAAAATAACATTGACCGTCACAAATAGAGACGGTCGCTTCTTTTGTAAACAAAAACAGCCAAAATAAGTATTTTTATGCAGGGGCTATGCCCCCTGTAGCCCCCAAATGAAATATAATCAACTCTACCGGGGGCCCAGATTTAGGGGAAAAGAACAAACAATAAAAGACAAAAAATCTTGTCTCCTAGTGCCAGACCCGAAATCTGGGTCTGCTGATTTTGAGGGTGGTGGCTTATGCCACTACCCTAAATGGGCAGCTCAGCAGGGCTTGGTCAAACAACATCTTATATCCTGCTGTAGTGAGTGTAGCTCCCTGCTAGAAGCAGGGACATCTGGACTCGCTGTAAACGCATTCCTCAGGCAACTAGTTAGTGATCCCACTTGTGATGGGGCAATACTGGACCTGGTGCTTACTAACAGGGACAGTGTTTTAGACATCAAAGTAGGAAGCCATCTGGGGACCAGTAGGTAAGCAAGTAAGTAAGTAAAACTTTATTTGTATGAGGCGCCGTTCCAGAGCTCAGGGGGCCTTAACAATATACATTAAAACACATACTCATCATTATACATTAAAACCTAGGTAAAACATTATAACAGAATTCACCAAGTCCCTTCAAATGCCTGGAAAAATAAGTGCATTTTCAAGGATTTTTTAAATCCTTCCATGGTCAGGCTATCTCGTATCCGGCGTGGTAGAGAGTTCCACAGGGTAGAGGCCATAAAGGCAAAAGATCTTCCTTCTGATGTTTTTAAGGATACCCTGGGACTCTCTAGCAATCCCTCGCTGGACGATCAGAGTGAATGGGTGGGGCGTTAAGGAGTCAGGAGCTCTTTCAAGTAGAGGGGTCCCTGGTCATGTAGGGTCTTATAGGTCAGTAATGTGACCTTGAAAATGATCCGCCACTGTATCGGCAACCAGTGCAGTTCACGCAGCACAGGTGTTATATGACTGGATCTAGGGGTTCCTGTCAACAGCCTGCTTATCACGTTCTGCACTAGTTGCAGGCAGCAGATATCCACCCCCAGTAGCCCTATAGGTATAGGGTGTTGCAGTAATCAAAATGACTGGTGACAAAGGCGTGGACCAAGGTAGGAAGATCTTCGGACGGGACCAGGTGCTTCACTGCGGTGATCATTGTACAGTGTAATTCAACATAAGCACAGCTGAGGAATCCAATCACACAATGGCAAGAGTCCTGGACTTCGGAAGGGCTGATTTTACTAAGATGGGTGATTGCCTCAGGAATGACCTGGCATGGGAAGATGATCTGAGGGGTGCAGGAAAAGTGGACCACCTAAAAGGGACCATAGTAAAGGCAACAAACCTCAGTATCAAGCAGATAAGCAAAAGTAAAAAAAAGAGGAGACTGCTGTGGTTGTCAATAAAAATGAAGACTAAGAGAGTAGCATTCCGAAGGTATAAGGAGATTCAGAGAGAAGAGAACAGCAGAGTGTATCAGGAAAAACCAAGGGAGGCAGGGAAAGCAGTAAGGAGCACAAAGGCACAAACTGAGGAAATAATAGCTCAGGGGAGTTCAAAAGGAGAGAAGACATTTTTTAGGTATATAAGCGAAAAAAAGAAAACAAAGGGAAGGATTGTACAGCTAAAGAGGGAGGGGGTGACTGTACAGAGGGGAATCAAGAAAAAGTAAACATCTTAAATACTTCTGCTCAGTGTTCACAGTAGAAGGGCAGGGACCACGAAAGGGCACCATGAACTTTGCTGGGAGGGAAATGGACACTAGTTTGTTTTCGTCAGAGAGAGAGTCCACAAGGCACTTGCTAACCTAAAAATGGACAAGGCTATGGGGTCAGACAAGGTACATCCAAGGGTGCTGAGAGAGGTCATGGAGGTACTAGCTGCACCTCTGAAAGACCCATTTAACAGATCACTGGACACCAACATGGTCCTGGGGAACTGGAGAAGGGCAGATGTTGTCCCACTTCACAGAAGCGGCAGCAAGGAAGAGGCAGGTAATTATAGGCCTGTCAACCTGACATCAGTGGTGAATAAGTTAATGGAAACACTACTAAAGGAAAGGATTATGGAATATCTTGTATCCAACGGATTACAGGACCCAAGGCAGTATGGATTCAGAGGGAAGGTCAAGCCAGGCAAATCTTGTAGATTTCTTTGACATGGTGACCAGGAGGTTAGATCAAGGAGGAGCAGTAGATGTGGTCTACCATTTCACATTAGGAGACTGGTAAGCAAATTGGGTAACTTGAGGGTGAGTAATAAGGTGGTAACCTGGGTGAGAAACTGGTTAGCAGATAGGACATAGAGGGTAGTGGTAAACAGAGTTCACTCCGAGAAAATAGGCTGACTAGCAGGGTACCTCAGGGATCAGTGCTGGGAACGGTCCTCTACAAGGGTATGGCAGCTGGGTTTTAATGTAAAAAAAGTGCAAAATAATGCACTTGGGCCATAGAAACCTGGGAACTGAGTATAAAATGGGCAGAGTGATACTGGCAAGGACCAAACAGGAAAGAGACCTAGGGGTAATCATATGGAATGACCTTATGATAGCCAGGTAGTGCGACAAAGCAGTCAGAAGGGCTAGTGGGATGTTGGGTGCATAGGAAGTGGTATTGCCAGCAGGAAGAGGGAGGTGGTGTGCTCCCTCTATAGACTGCTGGCCCCAGAGTACTGTGTCCAGTTCTGGAGACCACATCTCAGGAAGGATACAGACACAGTGGAGGCTGTCCAGAGTAGGACTACAAAAATGGTGCAGGGTCTGCATCAAAAGCCCTAGGACAAGAGACTTAAGGAGCTAAATATGTACACCCTGGAGGAGAGAAAGGAGAAGGGGGATACAATAGAGACATCTTTAACATCTTTATAGGTGACATTGCAGAGGGTCTGGAGGGAAAGGTATGCCTCGTTGCAGATGACACAAAGATCTGTAACAGAGTTGATACACAAGGGGGGGTAGAAATGATGAGAAGGGACTTGGTAAGGTTGGAGGAATGGTCAGACATATGGCAACTTAGATTCAATGCAAAGAAGTGAAAAGTAATGCACCTGGGAAACAAAAACCCAGGAGAAGAGTACACAATAGCAGGGGAGGTACTAACAACAACAACAATGGGAAGGGACTTGGGAGTAGTCATATCAGATGACCTAAAGGTGGGTAAGCAATGTGAGAAGTCAGTAAGGAAAGCCAGGCATAGGAAGGGGCATCACAAGTAGAAAAAGGGAAGTGGTTATCCCTCTGTACAGACAGTTGGTGAGACCCCATCTGGAGTACTGTGTGCAGTTTTGGAGACCCCATCTACGCAAGGACATAGACAGTATGGAAGCAGTCCAGAGGAGGGCAACTAAAATGGTGCAGGGTCTGCATCAGAAACCATATGAAGAGGGACTGAGAGAGCTTAATATGTATACCCTTGATGAAAGGAGGGAGGGGGGGGACATGATAGAAACTTTCAAGTACCTCAAGGGAATCAACAAAGTCCAGGAGGGTAGCATCTTTCAGAAAAAGAGATGCGTAAGAACAAGGGGGCACAATTTAAAGATAGAGACGGCTCAGGGGTAATGTGAGGACACTTTTTTTCATGGAGAGAGTGGTGGATCATGGAACCGCCTTCCTGGGTAGGTTGTTGGGTCTAAAACAGTGGGGGAATTCAAACATGCATGGGACAGACATAAGGCAATTGTAGTGGGGGGGGGTTGCAGGAAGTAGGCTGTTGGTTAACTAGAATCTGCAGCTTATCCAATAGAAAGGGAAATGGGCAGACTGGGTGGGCCAAGTGGTCCTTATCTGCCGTCAAAGTCTATGTTTCTATGAGACCTTTACATACCTCATGGGGAGTAAATAAGGTACAGAAGGGGGGTATTTGTCAGAGAAAAAGGTGCTGTAGAACAAGGGTACATGATATGAAGCTGGAAGGTGGTAAATTCAGGAGGGATGTGAGGAAGTACTTCTTCACAGAGAGGGTGGTGGATACCAGGAACAGCCTCCCAGCGGAGGTAGTGTCAGTGAAAACAGTGGTAGGATTCAAAAATGCAAGAAAGGCACAATACAGGCTGTGCTCAAGCAGAAAATTTCAAACAGGTAAATAGATCTTCAGAGAGAAATGAATTTCACTTAAACTTCAGACTTCCAGTATTTGAGAACACAGCAAAAACTCAACACTTCACCTCTAAGACAAGAGGCTTTGTCACACCCCCAATGAAGTGTCTTGTCTTAGAGGCAAAGCGCTGGGTTTTGTGCCATGCTCTTGAATGCTGGAAGCCTAAAGTTAAAGTAAAATAAATTTCCTCCCGAATACCTTTTTGCCTGTTTGAACTTGTTCTGCTCGAGTGCAGCCTGTATTCAGCCTTTCAAGTCTCACGCTAGCACCCACCACCCAAGGAGTGTGTGGCGCTGTGTTCCTGTGGGATTCAAAAATGCCTGGTGTGCCAGCGGCACTTATCTGCCATCACATTCTATGTGTCATGCTGCACAGCTTAGAGGATTATTTTTTTAAATCACTTTTTATTCTGATAAGAATTTTTACACACATCACATTCACATTCATAGTTGTACACATTTTCAGCTTCCATACGCCGACCCTAGGCAGTTAGCAATAAGCTTAAGAACTGAGGATATAGTTTCTGTTTATCTAGGTCTTTTTAACATTTTCACTCCCTGTGTTGCTACAATTTTCAATGTACAGCTTAGAGAAATTTTTTTGATGAAATCCACATCTGAATGAGTTTTATTTACACGTTATATAGCTGAGTGAGTTTTGTTTACATGTTACACAGTTGAGTGGGGTCTGTTTTACAAATTATGCAGCTAAGGGAAGATTATCTACACATTCCATGGACAATGACAGCAGAATAAGACTACTGGTCCATCCAGTCTGCTCATAAACCCTAACAAAGCTGGGACCTATTGTCCGTTCAGGGTTCTAACCCACACTATCTACCCCCGTGCTCCCCGCCCTACAGCTAACACCCTCAGCAACCGCTAAGCCTTTCAATCTGTCCCAGCTGTGTTTGAAACCATTAACGGTTTTGGCGTCCACCACGTCAGAGGGTAGATTCTTCCACAGCTCCACAACCCTTTCTGTAAAATAAAAATGTCTCACTTTCCTCTTGAATCTCCCTCCCCATCAGTTTCCACTCGTGCCCCCATGTTCTTGATCTGCTACTTACGTTAACTAGTTCCTTGTTCATTCCATTCAGGGACTTGAAGTTCTCTATCATATCTCCTCTCTCTTGTCTGGTCTCCAGCAATAGTGTTGTGTGAAACTAAAAAATGTCACCCTGCAAAATATTTCGTGGAATTCACACATTTCGTGAAATATTTCGTGGGGCAAATGTGAAATTTCACCCCTGGAGCGAGCAAAATTTCACCCACGAGCCAGTGAAATGTACCGCTTCTGGGCAACATTTTGCCACCACCGGGCGAAATTTCTAATGTTTGCCTCTTTTCCAAGTTCTCCCTGGTGTCTTGAGGCCCCACCTCGGCCAGTCACGGGCCTAGATTTATAAAACATTCTCCCTGGTGTCTAGTGGTCCCCTCTCGGCCGAAATTGAATAAAGCCTCCACCCCCCGTTACCCTTGTGTCCTTTTTTATAAAACAAAAATCAACCCACTCCCTGATGTCTATTGTCCCTCCCCCGGGCCGATCACTGGCTGAAACTGAATATGAATAAAGCCCCCAGTTACCCTCATGTCCTTTCATTAAAAAAAAAAAAACTTCCTGGTGTCTAGTGGACCCCCACCCCTCACCCTGCTGTCACGAGATGTGCCCACTTCTCTCCCCAGTACCAACTGGGCCAGCCCTCCGCCCACCTCCACGGCGGCAGCCCGACTGGCGCTTCAGTGAATGAGCATGTGCTTGTACAAGCATGCACTCATTCACTAAGCACTCAGTCGGGCTGCCAGCCGTGGAGGTGAGTAGGAGGGCTGTGCCAGTGGCCCAGTCGGGCACGGAGCGCCATCTCATGACAGCATGGTGGGGGAGTGGGGGGTCCACTAGACCAGGGAGTTGGTTGATTTTTTTTTTAATGATCGGACACAAGGATAACTTGGGGGCTTATTTATATTCAGTTTCGCCAGGGATCGGCTGGGGGGAACAACAGACATCAGGGAGTGGGTTGATTTTTTTTTTTTTATGAAAAAGGATACGAGGGTAACTTGGGGTGGGAGGTTTTATTCAGTTTTGGCTGGTGATCGGCCTAGGGGGTGCCACTAGACACCAGGGAAATGACTCGGGAGGGAATGGGATAGACAAATACCGGCCAGCGAAATTTTATTTTTTATTTCCCAACATCTCTATCCAGCAAGTACATATTCAGTGCCTTGAGTTGATCCTCGTGAGATATGCCCTGCTGGCCCTGAATCATTCTGGCCACCCTTGGTTGCACTGTCTCCAGCCTGTCCTCATCTTTCCTTAGGTGAGGACTGCAGAACTGGGCACAGTACTCCAGGCTGGGCCCCACCAGTGATCTATAGAAAGGAAGTAATACCTCCTTCCTTCTGCTGTCAGTACCCCTTCCTATACATCCCAGCATCCTGTTTGCCTTAATGTTGGCCTGTTTTAGGGAGTCACTGATGATGACCCCCTAGGTTTCTTTCCTCAGAGGTTGTGCAAAGTTTTATCCCCATGTACTCTGTCCTCGGGTTCTTGTTCCCTAGATGCATTACCTTGCACTTTTTGGCACTGAATTTCAACTGCTAAACCTCTGACCACCGCTCTAGCTTTGCAAGTCTCTCTGCATGTCCCAAACCCCTTCCTTGCTGTTTACCCTGCTACAGAGTTTAGTCATCTACAAAGAGACGCATCTTGCACTGGATTCCTTCTCCCATGTCACTGATGAACATACTGAAAAGGACTGGACACAGGACTGATCCTTGTGGCACCCCAGTGGTGACCTCCCTCTCTTCTAATTTGACTCCATTGACCACAACCCTCTGCCGTCTCCCTTCCAACCAGTTTTTCACCCATCTACTGTAACTTTATCTCTCGCTGTACCTAGATGATCCTCTAGCTTCTTCAGCAACCTTCTGTGAGGGACCGAGTCAAAAGCATTGCTGAAATCAAAGTAGAGTAACTCCACAGCATGGCCCTTCTCCAATATCCTCGTTACTCAGTCAAAAAAAACTATCGGGTTGCTCTGACAAGACCTTCCTGCCATGAACCCGTGCTGTTTACTATCTTGGAGTCCACTGCTCTCCAGGTAGTTCACAGGGTTCTCGTTGACTAATGTCTCCATCAGTTTACTCATAACAGAGGTAAGACTGACAGAACTGTATGTGGTTATGCAAATCAATAAGAAAGGGGTGAAAAATAAATGTACTTTGCGTCCAGAGAATGCTACAGTGATAACAGTACAGTGATGGGGGTTTACGGGACAATAACCATATTTGGGACTAAATAAACTCCAAGGCCACTGGCCACGGTGTTTATGAAGTTCCAAATATGGTTATTTCCGAGTGTAACCCCACCACAACAGGTACTATAGCCATTATACTATGCAAGAAATTTTAATTAGAAAAAAAATTAGAAATGTTTTCAGAATTTAAAATGAGCTTCCTGCTGCCAAGTTTACTGTACAGATTAACAGAAACTGATGGCAGATAAGGGCTGAATGGCCCATGCAGTCTGCCCTTTTTTGTTACACTGCATACGCTGTAGACCCTTCCAGGTCTACGGCACTTTCTCTACCACCCCCTTACCTATCCCTTATGATTCCCTTGTGATTACTCGGGCTCTTTTGAATCCCACCGCTCATTTTGCACCCACCACCTCCACTGGAAAACTGTTCCAGGCATCCACCACCCTTTCTGTGAAGAAGTACTTCCTCACATCTTTCCTGAACCTATCCCCCTCCAGCTTCATATCGTGGCCTCTCATTCTCAAGCACCCTTTCCTCCAAAAACTACCTCCCACCTGTACCTTATTCACCACTGTGAGGTATTTAAAGGTCTCAGTCATCTCCCCTCCTCTACCTCCTCTCCCACAATGTGTACATGTTTAGTTCCTTTAGCCCGTCCTCGTAGGACATTTGATGTAGTCCCTGCACCATCTGGGTAGCTCTCCTTTAGATGGCCTCCACCCTGTCTATGTCCTTCCTGAAATGTGGTCTCCAAAACTGGACACAGTACTCCAGGTGGGGTCTTACCAAAGATCTATATAGTGGCAACACCACTTCCTTCTTCCTACTGGTGATACCCCCTGCCTATACACCCCAGCATCCCACTACCTCTACTGACTGCTTTGTCGCATTTTCTGGCCACCTTCAGGTCATCCGATATGCTCACCCACCAGGTCCTTTTCCTGCTTCATCACTGCTAGTATCTCTCCCCCCATTTTGTACTGCACCCCAGGTTTCTGTGACCTAAGTGCATTATTTTGCACTTTTTTGCACTTAACCTTAGCTGAAAAACTCTTTTACCACTTCAGTAATTTCAAGTCTCTTTCAATGCTTTTCACCCCATCCAGAGTGTCCACCCTGTTGCAGATGTTGGTGTCATCCACAAAGAGGAAGACCTTCCCTTCTAGTTCCCCTCCTATGTCACCAATGAAGATATTAAAGAGCTTAGTGACAGACTGTTGACAATAAGAAGCAGACTGTAGGTGTAAGCAAATCTAAATACAGGGATTAGGTCAGCCCATCGGCGCAGCTATAGCGCTACTGCTCGCAACTCTGGTGGCCCAGGTTCAGGAACAAGCATGGGTTGTGGGGGGCTGGCCAGGAGGGGAGGAATTCAACATTTTAGAAGATGCTCTCTTCCTCTGGGGGAGTGGAGGCAACTTGACCTGCTGCTATACTGCACGTGGGCGACCACAGGTGGCAGCGCAGTTAGGAGTGGCTGTGTGGGTGGGATGACATTGGATGGTGCCGTGCTCTGCACAGTCGAGCAAATGCTTGCACACCAGTGCCGCCAACGTCCTGTGGGTGAAGGGAGATTAGGAAAAAACCTAACCAAGGTAGGATGAATTCTGGACTTTGGCTCCTCCTCCTCCTCCAAATCTGGATTCATGCTGCAGTGGAGATGGGGGGGGGGGGTCCACTGACCCAACCACGGGGAGGGGGAAGGGAAGGTCACAGGGGAGTGGAGCTGATGGTTAAGTTTGAGCCGAAGCCAGGTGCCAGGCTGGTTAGGCCGAATGAAGGGGGCATGGTCGGCAAGGGGAGTATAAAGAAACCAACTATAAAAAAAGAATGTAGGAATTAGCATACAGTCCCATTACTGATACAAACAGAGGAGAGAAAGAAGTAAGTGCCTCAGCTGGGACTTCAACCCAGGCCACCTGGAATACCATTCCGGTTGCACTACCAGCTGCGCCACCAAGGCAACTGGAACAGTATTCTTGGTGGCCTGGGTTCAAGTCCCAACTGAGGCACTTACTTCTTTCTCTCCTCTGTTTGTATGTGATCCATAAATATGCACAGCACACTCTTGTGACTAAACAAGTCCCATAATTGAGCCTACTGTCCTCCTGTGGCACAATAACTGGACAGTAGCTCTGCATTCTGGCTGGCTGGCTGAAGGGGAACATTTTCAGTATAATTAAATGATAGCATTCAGTTAGCTGGAGGACATGAGGTTAGCTGGAGTACATGGCAGAATAAGCGGCTGATGTGGGTGATTTAACACCAAGGCCGAGGCATTTAATCAACCACAGAAGCCAGTTATTCCACATATACTCTGGCTAACTGAATGATATTACTATTATACGACTAGGAATTTTGAACCCAGGATTTTAAAAGTTCTGTGGTAGTTAAAGTGGGACATATCTTTTTTCTGTGGACTAAATGGCTAAACTATTGTAGGCATGTCTAAAATGTGGATAACCTACTGTGGGTGTGTCCAAAATGTGACTGTAGCTGCTTATGGGGTATTTAAGTAATAACATCCATTTAGTTGTAGTATACAAAACAATAACTGGCTTCTGTGGGGGTTTATATGCTGAGGCCGAAGTGTTTAATCCCCCACGGAAGCTGGTTATTGTGAGTGTACCCCAACTGAATGAATGTTATTACTAGTAGACCACTAGGAGTTATATAGTTTTTTTTTTTTATCAGACTGCTAAATAACAAAGAGCAGTGTTTGGTGAAACTGAGCTTTGAAAAGTAAAGTGCAAGTCTCGACATATGCATTACTGTCAGTGGTAATGCACATGCAGAGAGTCACGGCTCCACTTTGCAAAGGCCGATTTCACCCTATAACACCTCTCAATTTTCCTTAGCAGATGGTAAAAAAAAAAACTCAGAAGAGGAGGTAGTGGTTGTGGCACGTGGACAGCTGGTTCTGATTTCAATATGATATTTTTTCTGCAATATAAAATATGTAAGGGAGTGTCTGTCATGAGGAAATACTGTCTTGCTGAACTTGACACATCAAACCCCCGCAGGGATAAGGTCAAAGGACAGGAGTTAGCTTAAACTGCAGATATCTGAAATGCAGTTACTTTGTTAAGTTTTCTTTGAAGCCCAGGAAATAAAAAATCCATTCATGATGTCCTCAGGGAAATCCTTTGATTTGCACTAGGTGTCATGAAGGAAGGAGAAAATGCATGTGTTGGGGTGTCTCCCAAGATAGCCAGTAATTACATCAAAGAGACTTTGATGTCTGTGTGAAACAGATCGCAGACTGGTTCAAGAAGTCCAATATGCATGTGTTGGAGGGTGTCGTCTAAGGAAGCCAGAATTACATCAAAGAGGCTTTGATGTCTGTGTGAAGCAGATCACAGACCGGTTCTGGCAAGTCACAGAAGAGAGGAGATTCATTTATGTCTCCTATTATTTTTTTAAATATCTTAGTAGGACATCCTGTGTTATAAAATATAAATTTTAATACACCAAGGTGGAGTTAGGTGACCTCAGAGAGAAGGCCGGCTCAAGACTGCTTTTAAGAGACCTTCATTTTCTGACTGAGAGAGGGAGGAACATCGAAGCACCGAAAGATTAAGAAGTAAGGAGACCTTACATAAGACCAGTCTGAGTGTATGTGTTGTAGGAATTTGCACTTTTAAACCTGTTTTTCTTTTTTTTTTACTTTATTTCTTTATCTCCACCTTCCTACTCTCGGAGCCCTCTCCTTCCTTCCTCTCATCCTCCACTTCCACCTCGGGGGGATCTGCCCCTAGAGTGCCTCCTTCTCTCCCCTGCACATTGGGGTCTGTCCCTCTTCTGGTGGTCCTGGATGGTCCGAGAGGCTATCATCTAGGGCTTGCCGAGAGGTGTTTTCTCTTTTTCTTCCTAGTTTCCCCTGCCCTCTGGGACGTCGAGCGCTAGGACGTACATCTGAGTGGTGGCCTGCTGACACACGCCAGACCTCTCATGCGCCATCGACGTCCCCCCTCCCCGGCTCCGACGAACGGAGCCGCCTCCATCCCCTTCAATTGTCGGTTCTTCCACCGGCTATGAAGGAGATGTAGAACGCAGATGCGTTCTTGGTTCCCACCCACGAGGGATGACAGCATCTGTTGGGACGCTGGCTCTCCCTCCCCTGCCGACCCTCGCCACCCGAAATTGCTCTCAACCCGGTCGGCCGTAGGGGCATGAGGTGTGGCGTCTCCAGCACCTCAGCCCTCAGCCAGCCAGCTTGTTTTGTTTTAAGGCTGTATATGTTGGGATATCTTGTTCTGTATTTACTGTTTCCTATTTTTTTATCTATTTTAAAGTAAAATATATTTTAAAACAGAAACTGCCTGTGTGCTTGAAACTTCTTTTATATAAGTGAAGCTTAGATGGTTATAGTTGACACTGTGCATGAGCTTATTGTGGTACCAAACTGGGAAACAGGTAAGAGTTCTCTAGGTCTTGCATAGAGTTCCAAGGGTTCATTTTGTAATACCTGGTCAGGTGCCCGTAGGCAAAGATATCTGGCCCCCTGAAGACAGAATTATCTGAGCCTGACCATTGGATACGCTAACAAGAGGGTTATCAGTTTGAATCCCTCTAGAACTTAGGACTAAGGTGACTCGAACCCACAAAACAGACAAGAGGGTTACTTTGTTCTGTTAACTGTTCACAATTCTACACGCAGAGGTTGGCACTTTGGGAGCAGAGGGCTGACCTGCTGAGTGGGTTTGTGAGTAACCCACTGTGGGCATGTACAACATGTACTGGTGATAGTTTTAGGATAATAATTGACAGTTTTACTGTGTTCTGATTGCCTCACAGTAGATGCCTGTGGTATAACTAATGATAGTTTTCCTGTGATCTGATTGATACCTATTGTATAATTAAGAAATAATGATACAGAAAGTTTGGTTTATGGGGAAGTAACTGTACTGGGATGCCAATAAACACTGAGACCACAGGCTGAGGGTTTTTTGGCATCCCAGTACAGTTATTCCCCCATAAACCTAGCATACTATGCCACTACTGCTTTTATACAGCCAAAAACATAATGGGAGGAAAAAAGAAAATTACTAAAGCATTATTGTTAATACATAGAAACAGACTAAAGAAATTGCTTTACTATGTGAATTTCATTTTATGAATGTAGTTATATGAACTGGTCCAGTAAAAGTGCAGCTTTCCTCTGTGAGGCTCTGGGGAAAATGAAGTTCTTTCTTGCCATTTTTCCTGCGTGAAGGTGAGTGACAAATGTTGACCATTAACAGCTGCTTTACTGAGTGGTGATCAATCAGAATGCTGGAATAAGGACACAGTCCTACTGCTCAGTCCACTGGGTATGACTTGAATAATGGGACAGTAGCTCTGTTCACTGGCCCGAGATTGCACCTGGGGTTTGCAGCACCAAAGAGATGGCGGACTGGGCTTGCAGTACTCAACAGGGATTTTCTATCCCTTGCTGTAACTGACACTCACTAGAGCACCTTTTTGTGGTCTAGTTCGCATCAGTAACGGGGACCTTTTTTAACAGGGCTTGCTCCCCAGATTTGTCAGAAGGAGCTCAACATATAGGCATGTTATAAATCATGTTGAGGGCTTTCATTTTTTTTTTTTATTGAATTTAAATTTAATCAAAATATTTTACTTTGCAGAATACTGGAACCCCCTGTATGTGCAAGAAACTTTACCAGCTAAACTCAGAACATCAGAATTTTAGCACTATTGCCAAGAGACACACCCTCTTGTGGTTATAAGAGTAGTCCGACTTTGCAGAAAAGAGCAATCCCGACTAACAATGATATCTGATTTATAATCGCTCCATCACAAACATGTGTGCCATCAGAAAAGGAAATGTAGGCCACATCACAAACTACCTAGCCCACCTTTTGGGAATAATGACTGTACCAACTCTCTCTTTTCAAAACAGTGCAGTGTGTGGGAAACAATGGCTGTACCATTTCTTCATGCAGAAGAGGTTAGTCCATGGGGAATAGTGACTGTACCAATACACCATGGGGAACAGGGGAGTTCAGTGGGAATAGTCACTGTACCAATACTGTATACAGAAAAGGGGACTTCAGTGGGAATAGTGACAGCACCAACACTCCATGCAGAACAGGGGAGTTCAGTGGGAATAGTTACTGTACCAATATTCCATGCAGAAGGGGGGAGTTCAGTGGGAATAGTGACAGTACCAATACTCCATGCAGAACAGGGGAGTTCAGTGGGAATAGTTACTGTACCAATATTCCATGCAGAAGGGGGAGTCCATGGTGAATAGTGTCCACAGGGAATAGTGACTGTACCAATATTCCAGGCAAAAGTGGGGAGTTCATGGTGAATAGTTACTATACCAATATCCCATGCAGAAGAGGGGAGTTCATGGTGAATAGTTACTGTAGCAATAACCCATGTAGAAGAGGGGAGTTCATAATGAATACTTACTATAACACTACTCCATGCAGAAGAGGGGGTTTGTGGGGAACAGTGACCGAACCAGTACTTCATGCAGAAGAGGAGCGATCATGGGGAATAGTGAGTGTACCAATACCCCAGGCAGAAGAGGGGAGTTAACAGGGAATAGTGAGTATACCAATTCTCCATGCAGAAGAGGGGAGTTTATGGTGAATAGTGGCAGTACCAATGCACCATACAGAAGAGGGGAGTTCAGCGGGAATAGTGACTGTACCAATTCACCATACAGAAGAGGGGAGTTCAGCTGTAATAGTGACTGCACCAATACTCCATGCAGAAGAGGAGAGTTCATGGGAAATAGTGACTGTACCAATACTCCATGCAGAAGTGGCGAGTTCAAAGGAAATAGTGACTGCACCAATATTCCATGCAGTAGATGGGAGTTCATGGGGAATAGTGACAGTATCAATACTCCACGCAGAAGAGGGGAGTTCATGGGGAACAGTGAGTGTACCAGCACTCCATGCAGAAGAAGGACATTTATGGTGAATAGTGGCAGTACCAATACACCATACAGAAGAGGGGAGTTCAGCGGGAATAGTGACTGTACCAATACACCATACAGAAGAGGGGAGTTCAGTGGGAATAGTGACTGTACCAATACTCCATGCAGAAGAGGGGAGTTCACGAGAAATAGTTACTGTACCAATACTCCATGCAAATGAGAGGAGTTCATGGGGATCAGTGACTGTACCAATACTCCATGCAGAAGGGGGGAGTTCAGTGGGAATAGTGTCTGTACCAATACTCCATGCAGAAGAGGGGAGTTCAGTGGGAATAGTGTCTGTACCAATACTCCATGCAGAAGGGGGGAGTTCAGTGGGAATAGTGTCTGTACCAATACTCCATGCAGAAGACAGGATGTTACTGGAGAATAGTGATTGTACCAATACTACATGCAAAAGAGAAGAGTTCATGGGGAACAGTGACTTTACCAATACTCCATGCAAAAGAGGGGGGTTCATGGGGAACATTGACTATTCCATTACTCCATGCAGAAGGGAGGAGTTTAGTGGGAATAGTGTCTGTATCAATACTCCATGCAGAAGAGTGATGTTCATGGGGAATAGTGACTGTACCAATACTCCATGCAGAAGAGGGATGTTCATGGGGAACAGTGACTGTACCAATACTCTATGCAGAAGAGGAGAGTTCATGGGGAATAGTGACCGTACCAACACTCCATGCAGAAGAGGGGAGTTCAGCGGGAATAGTGACTGTACCAATACTCCATGCAGAAGATGGGATATTCATGGGGAAAAGTGACAGTACCAATATTCCATGCAAAAGAGGGGAGTTCATGGGGAACAGCGACTGTACCAATACTCCATGCAAAAGATGGGAGTTCATGGGGAATAGTGACTGTATGAATACTCCAAGAAGAAGGGGAGTACATTGGGAATAGTGACTGTAACAATATTCCATGCAGAAGAGGGGAGTTCATGCCGAATAGTGACTATACAACTACTCCATGCAGAAGAGTGAAGTGCAGGGGGAATAGTGATTCTATCTATACTCCAAGCAGAACAGGGGACTTTAGTTTGGAATAATGACTGTAACAATACTCCATCCAGAAGATGGGAGTTTACAGTGAATAATGACTGTACCAATACTCCAAGCAGAATAGAGGACTTCAATTGAAATAGTGACTGTACCAATACTCTCTAAAGAAGTGGGGAGTTCACAGTGAATAGTGACTGTACCGAAACTCCATGCAAAAGAGGGGAGTTCAAAGTGAATAGTGACCATACCAGTTCTCCATGCAGAAGGGGGGGAGTCCATCGTGAATAGTGTACACTGGGAATAGTGACTGTACCAATACTCCAGGCAGAAGAGGGGAGTTCACAGGGAATAGTGACTGTACCAACACTCCATTCAGAAGAGGGGCGTTCATGGTGAATAGTTACTGTACCAATACCCCATGCAGAAGAGGGGAGTTCATAATGAATAGTGACTATAACAGTACTCCATACAGAGGAGGGGGTTTGTGGGGAATAGTGACCGCACCAGTACTTCATGCAGAAGAGGGGAGACATCATGGGGAATAGTGTGTGTACAAATACTCCAGGTAGAAGAGGGGAGTTCATGAGGAATAGTGACTGTACCAATTCTGCATGCAGAAGAGGGGAGTCCAGTGGGAACAGTGATTGTACCGATACTCCATGCAGAAGAGGGGAGCTCAAGGGGAATAGTGACTGTGCCAATACTCAATGCAGTAGATGGAAGTTCATGCGGAATAGTGACAGTATCAATACTCCATGCAGGAGAGGGATGTTCATGGGGAACAGCGACTGTACCAATACTCCATGCAGAAGAGGGGAGTTCATGGGGAATAGTGACTGTACCAACACTCCATGCAGAAGAGGGATGTTCATGGGGAACAGTGACTGTACCAATACTTCATGCAGCAGAGGGGAGTTTATGGGGAATAATGACTGCACCAACACCCCATGCAGTAGAGGTAAGTTTATGGTGAATAGTGGCAGTAACAATACACCACACAGAGGAGGGGAGTTCAGTGGGAATAGTGACTGTACCAATACTCCATGCAAAAGAGGGGTGTTCATGGGGAACAGTGACCATACCAGTACTCCATGCAAAAGAGGGGGGTTCATGGGAAACACTAACTATACCATTACTCCATCCAGAAGGGAGGAGTTCAGTGGAAATAGTGTCTGTAGTAATACTCCATGAAGAAGAGGGATGTTCATGGGGAATAGTAACTGTACCAATACTCCACGCAGAAGAGGGGAGTTCATGGGGAATAATGACTGTACCAACACTCCATGCAGAAGATGGGAGTTCATGGGGAACAGTGGCTGTATCAATACTCAGTGCAGAAGGGGAGTGTATTGGGAATAGTGTCTGTACTAACACTCCATGCAAAAGAGGGATGTTCATGCTGAATAGTGACTGTACAACTACTCCATGCAGAAGAGGGAAGTTCAGGGGGAATAATGATTCTATCAATACTCCAAGCAGAACAGGGGACTTTAGTTTGGAATAATGACTGTAATAATATTCCATACAGAAGAGGGGAGTTCACAGTGAATAGTGACTGTACCAATACTCCATGCAGAAGGGGGGATTGGGAAATACTTATTCTACCAATACTCCATACAGAAGAGGGGAGTTTATGGGGAATAGTGACTGTACCAATACTCCAAGCAGAACAGGGGACTTCAAGTTGAAATAGTGACTGTACCAATACTCCATACAGAAGAGGGGACTTCAAGTTGAAATAGTGACTGTACCAATACTCCATACAGAAGAGGGGAGTTCACAGTGAACAGTGACTATCAATATTCCATGCAGAAGGGGGTAGTTCATGGGGAATAGTGGCTATACCAATATTCCATGGAAAAGAGGGGAGTTCATGGGAATAATGGCTGCAACAATATTCCATGCAGAAGAGAGGTGGTGAGGGGAGTTCATGTGGAACTGTGGCTGTACCAACACTCCATGCAGATGAAAGGAGTTCATGGAGAATAGTGGCTGTACCAATATTCCATGCAGAAGAGGGAAGTTTATGGGAATAGTGGCTGTATCAACATTCTATGCAGAAGAGGGGAGTTCATGGGGAACAGTGTCTGTACCAACGCTCCATGCAAAAGAGGGATGTTCATGGGGAATAGTGACTGTACCAGCACTCCATGCAAAAGAGGGATGTTCATGGGGAATAGTGACTGTACTAATACTCCATGCAAAAGAGGGATGTTCATGGGGAATAGTGACTGTACTAATACTCCATGCAAAAGAAGGGAGTTCATGGGGAATAGTGACAGTACCAACACTTCATGCAGATGAAAGGAGTTCATGGAGAATAGTGGCTGTACCAATATTCCATGCAGAAGAGGGAAGTTTATGGGAATAGTGGCTGTATCAACATTCCATGCAGAAGAGGGGAGTTCATGGGAAATAGTGACAGTAGCAATACTCCATGCAGAAGAGGGATGTTCATGGGGAACAGTGTCTGTACCAACACTCCATGCAAAAGAGGGATGTTCATGCTGAATAGTGACTGTACAACTACTCCATGCAGAAGAGGGAAGTTCAGGGGGAATAGTGATTCTATCAATACTCCAAGCAGAACAGGGGACTTTAGTTTGGAATAATGACTGTAATAATATTCCATACAAAAGAGGGGAGTTCACAGTAAATAGTGACTGTACCAATACTCCATGCAGAAGGGGGGATTGGGAAATACTTATTCTACCAATACTCCATACAGAAGAGGGGAGTTTATGGGGGATAGTGACTGTACCAATACTCCAAGCAGAATAGGGGACTTCAAGTTGAAATAGTGACTGTACCAATACTCCATACAGAAGAGGGGAGTTCACAGTGAACAGTGGCTGTATCAATATTCCATGCAGAAGAGGGTAGTTCATGGGGAATAGTGGATATGTCAATATTCCACAGAAAAGAGGGGAGTTCATGGGAATAATGGCTGCAACAATATTCCATGCAGAAGAGAGGTGGTGAGGGGAGTTCATGTGGAACTGTGGCTGTACCAACACTCCATGCAGATGAAAGGAGTTCATGGAGAATAGTGGCTGTACCAATATTCCATGCAGAAGAGGGAAGTTTATGGGAATAGTGGCTGTATCAACATTCTATGCAGAAGAGGGGAGTTCATGGGGAATAGTGACAGTAGCAATACTCCATGCAGAAGAGGGATGTTCATGGGGAACAGTGTCTGTACCAACGCTCCATGCAAAAGAGGGATGTTCATGGGGAATAGTGACTGTACCAGCACTCCATGCAAAAGAGGGATGTTCATGGGGAATAGTGACTGTACTAATACTCCATGCAAAAGAAGGGAGTTCATGGGGAACAGTGGCTGTAATAAATACTCCATGCAGAAGAGGGGAGTTAATGGGAAATAGTGTCTGTACCAATACTCCATGCAGAAGAGGGGAGTTCACAGGGAATAGTGGCTGTACCAATATGCCACACAGAAAAATGGGTTCATGGGAAAATAATGACTGTGTCACTATTCCATACAGAAGAACAGTTTATGAGGACATAATGATTGAGCTATTTATTTTTCATATAGCCTTGGATTTTTCACAGGGAATAATGACTGTACCAATGTTTCTTGCAGCAAAGTGTTTTTTGTTGAACTGGGACTTTAGTACAGGGCTGCAACATAATTCTAACAGTGTGCAAGCTGTGTTTCCTGCAAACAAAGACAAATGGGGGATGTGCCATAGTACCTTCAGGTCCCTTCTCTCCAGCAGTATCAGCTCTGAGCCCCGGATGTCATGTCGAGTAAAAATGTCTTTGTACTCCCCTAAAGCGAGAGACTCCAGCCAAGCGTTTACCTCCTCTGTGCCCCATTTGTCCACTAGTAAAAGGGAAAAGCAGACGTTCGACTGAGCAAAGCAAACAAACAGAAAGATAAGCCCATGGAGTGACACCTCCACCGATCTGTACATTGAAGCACACCAAAGGAGGGGAAGGAAGGAGCGAAGAGACAGAAGGCAAGAAGAAGAGCCATACCTCTCAACATCCTTGGATTTTCATGGTTTTATCAGGCAATGTATGAGAAATATACTCTTTCCCAGCTCAAAGAACAGTCTATGCCTCCAGGAGAACTTTGAAACGCATAATATTTAGACACATTCAGCTTATATTTCACCGTAGTTCTGTCTCTTCATTATTTATAACAGAACGAGGTTATCTGCCTGAAGACATGAACTGCCATCTGCTGTGAGCTGGTCACCAAAATGGTGCTCCCGGTCTTTGACTATGCCGATGTGCACTATGATAAGGCCCTCTCCACTTCTCTAGCCAGATGACACGCCCTCTGCGATGCCTTTTGCTGTTTTGCACCTAATTCCCCTGCAGGTCCGCACCACTGCACCGTCTACTCTTCCCTTTCCATCCTACTTCTACCTTCACACCTCTAGTTACACAGCACTTTTTTCATCTCAAAGTGCTGGTTTGACTCCCTGCCATCCTATTTCACCTCACTCCTTTCTCCACTCCCTCCAGCTCCATGCTCTCTCCACTCAAGAGACCAGAGAACCTTCTCCACTCCTCACCCTTGTTTCTCTGCTGGACTATATGCCTTCTACTATCATATGCCATTACTTTGGAGCCAGCTCCCTCATTCCATTCATCATGTCACCTCTTTAGGGTCCCTCGGGTGTCAGCTGACACTCCTTAAACCACCCACCTCCACCTGTTTTGACTAACTGTATTGCCTGATGCCAGTCTCAATTTTCAAGTTGCACTTGTGTTTGTACAACATGTTTTGCACTTTATCCTGCCCCAAGTTTTTACTAGGTATGTCTTCTTGCTGCTGTCTGCACTTTATCTTCACCATGTAAAGTACTGTACCACCACACTGTTTACTCCTGTAACCCTTTCCCCAGGTCGCTCCTGGAAACGAGCCTTGGTTCAGTGTGCCTTTCCTGGTTACCAATTTTCAAATAAATAAAAATAAATAATTGATCTTTGTTCCTAAAGAACTCAGCTGTTTCCATGGCTTATTCCCACCTGAGGTCCTAACAGTCCATGAGTGGCATTCCTTCCCATGGTAGCTGATTGCAAAATCACAGCAGAGGATTATGACCACAAGAGAGGACTGAACGTCTGGGACAGATGAACTACAAGGGCTAAAGATATGGTCTTTGTACAAATTTCCTCAGCAATAAATAATGAGGAGGTGAAATCTACTGATGAGAGATAAAACAGAAGATGACATGTGTCTAAACTGTATATAGTATATGGTTATCCATTACTCTGTATAAAAACCAGCCTTATCACAATCTTTGCTGTGTGCATTGCAAACTTGTGCACATTCTGAAGTGTTGTTGTGCACATTCCAAATTGTTGTTCTGTACAGTTCAAAAATCATAAAATCATTCATTTTTTGTTCACCCCACACCTAGCTGTTAACTAGCCACTCAGTGCCCCAAACTGTAACAATTTACTTTTAAAGTCTGTAAATTTAATTTTGATTTTAGAACAGTTCACACCTGGCCATGATTTTAACATAGGGACACTGTCAGTTATCTAGGTCCTATAATTGAAGTAATCCACAGACCTGGGTTTAGTGGCTGCAGCTCTCTGCACCCTGCAGTCTTTTTAGTTTACTTCACATTTTCGGGGTGGTGTATGTGAGTGGTGGTTGTGCGTGTGGGGGGTGGGATGGGATGGGGAGTGTGCAATGCAAATGTAAGAATGAGGAATTCAAGTTGCACCTTGGAGGAGATTGGATGGTTGAGAAAATGTAACCCCGTAAAATGATCTATGCAAGAGGTGCTTTGAGAGACATGGCAAGTTTTTAAATAGGAGGAAACTCAGCAACTAGCCATGTAGCCAATGAATGCCAGTGTAACTAAAAGTATGCACAAATGAAGTAGTCACTCTGGTAGAGCTCTCAGGTGAAAGAACAGTTATGTAAGAACTTACCATAACAGTAGATCTTCAAGGGGATCTCAGTCATCAAGTTGCACTGTAGGAACTTCACTGTTGGTGAAGCAGGATCCACATGGAAGATTTTCACCAGTACAACTGGGGCCACCCACGCCATCGACGTCTACCAATGTCATCAATCCTATAAAGATGTGAGTGGCCCAGCTCCCTCCTCAGTTCTTTCCCCTGCAGACAAGGGGAGCATAGCTCATGCCATGGGGGGACCAAGGAGATAGACAGGTACTCAGGCTTTTATGAAAAGCTGGATACACCAGAGAGCCAGTTCCTAGAATACAGCCCCAAAAAGGGGAATGGTGGGATGGAAGGCAGACCTGATGACAGAGATCCCCTCAAAGATTTACTGTTACAGTAAGTTCTAACACTACTGTTCTGTCTTCTTTGGGGGTATCTCAGTCATCAGGTCACACCGTTGGAATGAGTCTCAAGTTGTTACAGGTGCAGACAGTCTGGGAGGAAGGCCAGCTTTAAACTTAAGACAGAAGGCCCTGCAACACAGCCCTGCCAAAGCCTGCACGGGCTCTAGAAGCAATGTCCAGACTGTAGTGCTTGGTAAAGGTGTGGACTGTACTCCAGGTGGCAGCCACACAAATGTCAGCAGCTGAGACCCCTCTGAAACAGGCCACAGAGGTATCCATGCGTCTTGTGGAATGAGCTTTGACCACTCCAGGCAATTCTTTGCCATACTTATTGTAGCAGAACACAAAGCAATTTGCCAACCATTTAGATAAACATTGTTTAGAAAACAGAACAAACTCTCTACCCTGGGGGAAAGAAACAAACAACTGCTTTGACTTTCTACATTCCTTGGTTCAGAGCAGGTAATAGTTCAAAGTTCTATGCACATCTAACGTATGAAGCAGTGATTCCCCTGGACTAGCACACTGTTAAAAATAATCAGGAAGGTGGATAGACTGGTTCAGTGTAAACTCAGACACCACCTTAGGGAGAAACTTAGGATTTGTGCACAAAGACACCCTGTCTTTAAGAAAAATCAAATAAGGCTCCCCGTACCAGACAGCCAGAGCCCGATGCTCTGAAATTCTTCGAGCATAAGTAATAGCAACTAAAAAAAATGCTTTCCAAGAAAGAAAGTGTAGCTTGCAAGTCACAACTGACTCAAAAAGAGACAGGGTCAACTTCTCCAAAACAAAATTAAAATCCCAAGCCGGGACAGGAGAACGGATTGGTGGTTTCAGATGCAGGATGCCCCTCAAAAAGGTACAGAAGACATCCAGCTAAGCTATGGTACAGTCACCCACTGGCTCATGAAAGGCCACGACAGCCAAAAGGTGCACCTTGAGGGAGGAGTACTGGAAACCTGAGTCAGACAGAGAGATCAGGTAAACCAGAATCTGGTTCACTGGACAGGGGAAAAGGTCCAGATTATTCTTGGCAGCCCATATAGCGAACCACTTCCACTTAATGGCATGAGTGGCATGGGTGTAAGGCTTATGGGTGGCCACCAGGACGTCTGCCATGCCGTTGGAAACCCCAGATCTGGTGATAGCTATGTCCTCAGCAGCCAAGCGTGTAGATGGAGGGACCTGAGATTTGGATGGACCAGGGTCCCCTGATCCTGGGTCAGCAGATTCCAGCAATGGGGAAGAGGGATCGGAGGTTCCTCTGCCAGCTGCTGTAGTAGAGGAAACCAAATCTGTGAGGCCAGAATGGGACTACCAGTATCATGTTGGCCACCCTTCATCTGCAGCTTAATGAGTACCCTCTGAATCAAAGGAAATGGAGGGAAGGTATAAAGAAGCCTCCCATTCCAGGAGAGGGACAACACATCTTGCCACAAAATTCCAGGCCCTGGATCAAGCAAGCAAAAATTGGGCAGTTTTGCATTTAGTGGGGACACAAAAAGGTCCAACTCTGGATGACCCCATCTGTTGAACAGATCTGTAATGGATGAGAGAAGCTCCCACTCATGCATGCTGGACTGAGTCCGGCTGAGGCAGTCTGCCAGAGTTTTTAGCATGCTTGGGACATGGACCACTGAATGGGTCAGGCCGTGGTCTAGTGTCCACTACCACGCTCTCATTGTCTCCCTGCATATGGGGTATGAGTGCACCCCCCCACTTGTTGACACAGTACACCACACTGAGGTTGTCTGACTGAATCAGCAACTGACCCAGAAGATGGTTCTGAAAGGCCTGCATGATATACATCTCCAGGACTCTGATATGCAAGGAGGCTTTGATCTGGGACTAAAAGCCCTGAGTTTGAAAGGGACCCAGATGAGCTCCCCAGCCCAAACCGGAGTCATCCGTGGTGAGGATTTGTTGTGTAGAGGAGATCTGGAATGGAACTCCTTGCAACAGGTTCAGGTGGTCCATCCACCACAGGAGAACCTTGCGGACTGAGGAGGAGACCAGCACCAACTGATCTAGTTTGGCCATTTGCTGGTCCCACTGTACTTAGAGAGTCCACTGTAGAATGCGCATGTGGAGCCTGGCCAGTGGAATGGTGGGGATGGCATCCACAATTAGTACCAACAGCCTTAGATACACCCTGGCTGGAATATAACGGTTGTGGGCCACCTCCTGAGCCTGGGCAATAAAGCACTCCACCTAGTGGTGGAACTAGGTTTGGGAGCCGGGGGGGGGTGCAAGTCATTCATTTTGGGGCGCCAAGATGTTAGCAAGCAAAAGTGATAATTTGAAATTGATATGCTTCTGCTTTTTATTACTTACAGCTGCCAGTCTACCTGCATGCAAGAGCTCAGCGATCTGTATATTTGCATTTGGCTGGATTAGCTCTGTAATTGGAATATTGTGGTAGCAAAGAAAATGCAAACTTTATTGCTTTTTGACTGGGGGGGATGATTTTCTCCATCTGTCTTGATGTAAAACTGGTAATTTTTTTCAGGTACTGTTAGCAACCTTTCAGCACAACTGTACTTTTTTTCATATTCTGGTTAACTGTTGGACTTGGCATAACCCGACCAGCTATAACACTGAACAAGACTGCTGATTGGGATGAAGTAAAAATTGCTGTTCACTTATAATTTTCCCAGCAGCTACAATAGATGCATTTTGCAAGTAGTACAATTCTGTAGTTCTGCAGGCAAGGGCGAGCCCTATATTTTTTTTCCTTGTTCATATTCAAGCTTGACAGTAGTCAGGGATGGCCTTAGCCTCCTGTCCATTCCATTTCACCTTCTACTTGTTACCAAGACTAAATCAGTGATGTACACATGACTCATAGTCATTCCTTTGTGTAGTAGTACCTCAATGTCATCAGAAGTTGTTTCCATATTCATGAAATGCTGAGCATTTGTCATAGAAAATTAACTCTATTCGCTATTGCTAGCATTGCAGGATTACTTAGTGCAGGGAGGCAAACATTTGCTTCTCCACACAGATCTCTTTTCAGACATGACATTCTTTGTCCATGTTGTTGCAGGTGACATAACTCATGATCAACATGCACTGATCTTTTACCAAAATAGTCACCTTCGTATGTTATCTGTCATCAGCATTCTCATGTTCTACATTTCTTAGAGAAACTTGCAAATTCCTTAAAATGACCTAAGTTTCTGGCCTTAATACATTTTTTATACATATAACTAGACAATTATCAATCTTAATTTAATGTTTTGCAAAAGGAATGGACTAGTTTGAGAGAGACAGAGGTTAGGGAGAAAATCCTATCATACAGATAGGGGCCATAACACAGAAAGAGTTGTCACTCATTTGGCAAGATTAACTAAACAGCAATCACCAGATGTCACTCAGGTCAGGAGAGGGTGCAAGGCTCAGGCTGGCATGACATTATTTCACTCACTCATCATCTCAGCTGTACAGTGTGAGTGATGACATCGGACTAACACTGAATTTGACTTCACCAGTTTGGAAGAAATCCACTGAACCTGGAGGGAGCCAGCACAAGAATAAGTACGGTACTATTGTTACCGTATTTCTTTAAGGACATGCAGTCAAGGACATCATCCTTCACAAGACACTCACACCTCCGTAATGCAATTTGGAAAAACAAGTTAAATAACTTAACTTTTTTGGAGGTGTGAGTAACAGACAGTAAAGAAATGATGTTCGTGGGGCACCGGGTCACTTAACTTCAGTCTTAACAGACTGAGTGATTTGCGGCATGAGCAGTCCAATTCAGCACTTTTGTTGTGGGCTCAAAGAATGAAAAACAAGTTGGGGAGGTGTGGGATGGAGCACTTAAATTAATTGGACACTCGTTCACAATTTTGTGGTGAAAAGAAGGCAAACAAAGGACAGGATGAACATACGAACATACGAAATTTGCCAGCAGATAAAGGCCTAGAGGTCTATCAAGTCTGCTCAAATGTGCAGCTAGCACCCCTTATTCTGCAGCTGCCCCTCCCTTCCACCCTTCCCCTTCATTAACCCTCCCCCTTGTCCTGTCCCATCCTCGTTTGAAGCAGTCCACTGTTCTACTGCATACCACTTCCAGCAGGTAACGCATTCCACCCAGCCACCACCCTCTCTGTAAAAGTGTCTCCTCATCTCCTCCTGAACCTTCCTCGCTCCAGTCTCATATCATGGCCCTGGTGGCCCTCCCTCCCTTACTTTGAACAGCCCTCTGTACCCGTCTTGTTTATTCCTTTCATGTATTTAAAGGTTTCAATCATGTCACCCTGTCTCTCCTCTCCTCCAGTGAGTACATGTTCAACTCCTTCAACCTCCTCTCGTATGATAAGTCCCCAGCCCTTGATCATCTTTGTCGCTCTGCTGCACACCCCTCCAGTAACCATGTCCCTCTTCAGATACAGATGCCAGTACTGCGCAGTACTCCAGGTGTGGTCTAACTAATGACCTATACAGTGGCAGAATCACCTCCTCCCTCCTCGAGGATATACCCTTGCAATACAACCCCAGCATTTTGTTGACCTTTGCAGCTGCCTTCCTACATTGTGCGAGGTTGTTCATTGAGCCTGTAATGAAACACCCAGATCCTTCTCCTCCTCTGTCTGGGCTAGCTGCACTCCCCTAGCTGGTAACTCCTCCTTGGGTTCTTCATCCCAAAATGTAGCACCTTGTACTTTTGGCATTAAAGCCCAGTTGCCAGGTGTCTGACCAGGTTCAAGCTTTGCCAGATCATCCAGCAACCCCTGCCATCCCCTAGGTCATCCACCACCGCGCCTACCTTGGTATCATCAGCAAACAGACTGATCTTGCTCTTGATGTCCCATGATATGTCTGCAATGAATATCCCAAACAACACTGGTCCCAACACTGAGCCCTGTGGAACACCGCTCGTACTGCCCTTGGGTGTGAGAGCTCCCCACCACCACCACCCTCTGTTGCCTTCCCTGCAGCCAGTTTCCTACCCATCTCACCAGTTTTGCACCCGCCCTGTGCCTACTGCTTCCTTCCCAGCCTTTCATGTGGCACTGAGTCGAATGCCTTACTGAAGTCCAGATACAGGACATCAACTGCATGGCCCCTGTCCAGTTGCCTAGTTACCCAGTCATAGAACTCAACCAGGTTGGTTTGGCCGGATCTGCCACGTATGAAGCCATGCTGTCTGCTGTCCTGTAGTGCTTTGGCCTCTAGGAGGGCCACCAGCCTCTCCTTCAGGATAGTTTCCATTAGCTTACCCACGATGGATGTGAGGCTCACTGGTCTGTAGTTTCGGTTCATCCTTGGGGCCACTCTTGTGGAGGCACCACATGAAACCATCCTCCAGTCCTGAGTACACACACCCGAATGTGAAGTGAGGGCTTTAAATAGGTCTGCCGGGTCCTGCCAGGACTCTGCCAACTCCTTCAGTACCCTGGGGTGGATGCCATCTGGGCCTGGCGCCTTGTCCACCCTCAGTGCCTTCAAACCCTCTCAAACTCTGCTCTCCATGATTCCCCATCTATCACCACTTCCCACCTGCTTCTGCCATTTCTCCCACCTTGGGTGTCACCCCCTCTTCTCTTTAGTAAATACTGAGCAGAAGCACTCATTTAGTGCTTCCATGTATCATACCCTGCTTCACCAACCCCCTTCCTAATCCTTACTATGTGGTCCTTACAGCTCTTTTCTCCTGATGTACCTAAAGAAGTCCTTCTCCCCCTTCTTAATGCCTTGTGCCAGCCTGAGTTCCGTAGATGCTTTGGCTCCCCTTACTGCCCTTGTCACCTCCTTCGATTCTGTCAAGTACTCCTCCCTGTCCTCCCCCTCCCTGTTTTCTTGTACTTCCTAAAGGCAGCTCTTTTCCTCCTTACCTTTTCCATGACCTCCTTGCTCAATCAGATTGGTTTCTTAGCCCTAGCCTTCTTGCTCTGGGCTTTGCAGCAGGTTTTGGTTGCCTCCACTATCCCCAGCCTTATAAGCTCCCACCTCTGGTTAGTGTCCATACTAGATTGAATTCTGGCCAGGTACCCTTTTACCACTTCCCCCATCCTCCCAAAGTCGGCCCTCCTGAAGTCCAGCACTATTGTGCCAGATTCCCCTCCTTCCTTGCCCATATCCAATGTGAGCCATACTGAGCGGTGGTCACTCCCTGACAGCGGTTCCTCCACTGTAAGTTCTCTCACAAAGTCCCCATTTGCCAGCACAAGGTCAAGGGTATTTCCTAACCTGGTTGGTTCACTGACCATTTGCAGCAGGAAGCTGTCGTGGAAGGCATCCAGCAGTACCTGCTCCCTTCTGTTCCTGGTTGTTGGGGTGCTCCAGTCCACTCCTGGCATGTTGAAGTCCCCCACAATCACCACACTACCCTTCTCGCAGGTCCTTCTGATCTGTCCCACTAGTTCCCTGTCTAACTCCTCCGTCTGAGATGGTGGCCTGTACACCACTCCCATTCTAAGAATATTATTCTTAGAATCCTAGATTTGCATCCAAAATGACTCCGTACTACCCTCCTCCCCTTCCTCCCTTACAAACTTCAGTCCTTCCTTCACATATAGTGCCACTCCCCTCCTTTCCCAATCACCCTGTCCCTACGAAATAATCTGTACCCTGGTACAGATAGGTCCCAATCATTGTGATGGGTGGCCCATGTTTCCGTGATGACTGCAATGTCCACCTCTCCTCTGCCATGAGAACCTGTAACTCTGCAGTTTTCCTCCCAAGGCTCCTAGCATTAAGGGTAACCACCTTCATCCTCCCCATCCTGCCCTCCTTTCTAGCATAAGCCAACAGTACTTGCCATTTGTCCTTTGTCACTGTTATGGGGGGTAAGTTCATATGGTTTCCCAACCTGTGGTCTCTGCATATCTCTTCCCCAACTGCCACCCCTCACTCCTAGTTTAAATTCCCAACTTCCTCTATGTACTCCTCCATCCTCTGTTTCAACACTTTCTTTCCCTCCTCACTTAAGTGTAGTCTGTCCTTGGCATAGAGACTACTGTCCTCCCAGGTCCCTCCTCACCCCCCTCCAACAGCCCATACCCTTTAGCACAACACCAGGTTCTTAGCCATCCGTTAAATTCCTCTATACTTAGCTTTCTTGTTGTGCTTGCCTTTGGCACGGGAAGTATCTCTGAAAAAGTTACTGATCTTCCTGCCCCCTCACATAATTGTGCTAGTTCCTCAAACCTCCTCTGGACTGTATCTACTGTCTTGTCAGCCAGGTCGTTTGTCCCAAGATGTATAATTAAATGAGGCTTGTCCCTACCCCTTCTAGCATGTTTCAGAACAGACTGTCCCACCCTTTCCGCTGTCATTCCTGGCATGGCCTCCATCCAAATCGATCTGCCTCTCCCCTTGCTACCCACTAACTCCTCTTAGTATTGGGTCCCCCAGCACTAAGATTCCACCTCTCTTCCTGCTGCTTCCATTCATCTCCTCTCTCGTTCCAGCTTCTCTTCTTCCTCCTGCATTATTTCCCCCTTTTACCCCTGTTGCAATTCTCCCAGCAGAACTTCCCCCCACTCCAGTTTGGTCCTGGCATTTATCAAGTACTCCTCTAATTTCATCATTTCCCTCCTCCACCTTCTTCCTCTCTAGCAGTGCAAAACTATTTTCTGAAGGCCCTTCACAAATGCCCGCTCCCTCTCTCTTCATAGTAACCTGTTCTCTCCTTTCCACTCCATGACTTTTGCCATTTCTTCGCCTCCCCTCACAAGTCCCTATCTCCTCCTTCCATTTGTCTTTTGTCTCTGACCTGGTTTCCCCGCAATTGTTCTTCCTGGCCTGGGCCTTTGTCTCTGCTTCTCTTCTTCTGACCCTCTCCTCACTACTGTTGGCTCAAATCGCCCTCCCTCATCTCCCTTCTTCCTCCTCCAGTATTGGGCTAAACCCACCCCCAATCTGCCTTGCCTGTCTTAGTTCCTCCTGCAGACCCTCAATCTCCTTTCTAAGTTTTTCTATGTGGTTGCACACTAAACATCTTCCCACACTCCAGGCAATTTTTAGAAAGATTGGTGCACCGCAGTTGTTGCAGCCTACCACCCTACCCATTGCTGTCATTGCCCACCAGCGACCCCCCACCCTTCCAGATGCAAGATACCAAACACTCCCCCAAGTCTCCCCTCTCCCTCCTCTATCAGTGCAAAACATTTTCTTCATTTCCCTTACCTCCTTTGTTGCACACATTTAGATATATTGAGCAACTGCTTTTTATATTCCTATCCTTCCTATCCACACTCAAAAACAGACTTTAAGTAGCCATTGCACAACCTTCTTCAAACTCCTACTCCTCCTTTCCCCAATGCAATATCAATGCGAAGAAGTAATAATGAAAGCTCCTAGATTTGCATTTACTTCCCTTCCACTGAGAGAGCAGTCACCTCTTCTCTTGCTGCTGTTCCTTTCCTGGATGTCTGCTTTAGCTATGACAGGTGCATATCCTTTGCCTGTTTGAGGAAGTGATGTCAGAACCCCTGGTATAAAGGAAATAATGGACCAAGGGTGGGACCAGCCCAAGTCTTCCAGAAACAATCAGGTTGCTGAGGCCTCTGGTCAGACCATTAGCACCCTTCCCCCACTCTGCACTCAAACTTTGCAGCTAGTGAAGCCAGCAACAATGAATCACAATTCTACTCAAAGCTCCGAAAATAGGTTTGCTACCCAAAGAAACAGGACTCCAATTCAAACAGCTTCACCAACAACACATCAAAATAGGCTTGGAATTAGAAGATATATGTCTCCAATTCAAAGAAACAGACCCAGTTAAATCACACCAATTATGTTTTAAAACAGAAGAAATAGGTCTCTACAAATGCAGCCTGCCACACAGTGAATCAAACAAACGAGCCCACTTATAGCTACGAAAACAGGTTTCAAAATTCCAACAGCCCCAAACAATACCCTGCTAGCCCCTTAGTAATAAGAAAGAAAATAAATAACCTTCTACCAAGTAGAATCCACAAGAAACAATGTAAAACAAGAAGAAGCTACTGTACTGTAGATCTGATCTTGTCCCCCTTCTAGTTCCTCTTGAGAAGCCAAAGCACTGAGTTCCAAACTCTGTGATTTCCCTTGTGCTGCTTTCAAAATCAGACAGTTCCAAACTCTGTGATTTCCCTTGTGCTGCTTTCAAAATCAGAGTTCCAAACTCTTTGACTTCCCATGTGCTGCTTTCAAAATCAAACAGTTCCAAACTCTGTGATTTCCCTTGTGCTGCTTTCAAAATCAGACAGTTCCAAACTCTGTGATTTCCCTTGTGCTGCTTTCAAAATCAGACAGTTCCAAACTCTGTGATTTCCCTTGTGCCGATTAAGTCAAGTGCCTCATCTAGCTTGAGCCAGTCAGGTCAGTCAGAATACACTGATTTGAATCTCAAAAATTAAAAATAAAATAAATGATAAATGATCTATGTTCTGTGATGTGATGTGATGTGATATTCTGTGATATGATGTTCTGTGATGTGATGTGATGTGATATTCTGTGATATGATGTTCTGTGATGTGATGTGATGTGATTTTCTGTGATGTGATGTTCTGTGATGTGATGTTCTGTGGTGTGGTGTTCTGTGATGTCCTGTGATGTGATTTTCTGTGATGTGATGTGATGTTCTGTGGTGTGGTGTTCTGTGGTGTGGTGTTCTGTGGTGTGATGTGATGTGATGTAATTTTCTTTGATGTGATGTTCTGTGACGTGATGTGATGTGATGTTCTGTGGTGTGGTGTTCTGTGATGTGATGTTCTGTGATGTGATGTGATGGGATGTTCTGTGATGTGATGTGATGTTCTGTGGTGTGGTGTTCTGTGATGTGATGTGACATTCTGTGATGTGATGTGATGGACGAGGCTGGTGGAGGTGTCAGTAGGAGTCCTTGGTGAATTGGAACAACGAATGCTTGTGGATCAGATGCATGCAAACTGTAGTGCTATTAAAAATAATGTTAAATGCAAACAGTTGCGGTTGACCGTCTCCCCAAGGCACAGCTGGCACGATGCCAAGGCTGGCCCTGACAGTAGAGAACATGGCGAAACCAAATGAGCTGAAATTCAGAGAGAACAAGTTGGATTCAGGAAAAAAAACCTTAATTTTCATAGCATGTAATTAAAATAGAAGTAGAAGTTTTTAATTGTACCACTGATCTCGACAACCACTGCCTACATCTATCAGACACAATGAAGCGTACAGCACCAGCTCTTAACAGTCATGTGTGGTCTCTAATACAGCAAATTTTTAAGACGGCACGCAGACAAAAATACGAAGAGCTGAGAAATCATAAGCTGCATTCCATATGTTGGGGGGTCTACTGAGTCAACGTGGGTATTACAGATCCTGACAAATATTAAAAAATAGAAATTCATACTTAAAATAGGATGTTTAAAATAATCATAGGACATGAAGCTTGCCGTAATGATAGTTTTGAAAGGAGGCAACTCGAAAATATATTTTTTTCTTTTCACTCGTTTTAAATCAGAGTTGCACGAACAATGGCAAATTGCCAACCAGTATGTGATACATAGTCCAACGACCAAAGTACGATTGTCTTACTGCAGATATGTAAACCATTCCTGAATTGTCTATTTCTTTGATTTTACTAGTCATTTCTTAGCACAGACCACAAAACATACACAGACATTCCTGCCAGCGCGGGATGTAATCTCTCAATCAGGTATTCAAATATGAGCCCTGGCTCTGAACTAAACATTTGATTATGTCCTCGGCCTCTATGGGGGCACCAGGCCTGCCACGGGTGGTGCACCTGTTAGTTTACTGCTAGTCAGAGGGGGGCGCAAACTCAGAGGCAAAATGGTCCCGGGGGCTCGCTGGCCGCCCCCCTTCCCGCTCCGCCACTGACTCCACCTTGTTTTGAGGAAGGAAGGCCTTCCCTTGCACTGAGTCTGGAACTTCCCCTATATATTGCAGCCTTTGGGATGGGATCAGGACTGACTTGGGCAGGTTGATGGTAATGCCCAGGGAGAGGAGCAACTGAAGAATTCTGTCCAAAGTCCCCAGGAGCTGTTCCCTGGATAGGGCTTTTAGAAGCCAATCATCCAGATAAGGGAAAATGTACATTCCCTCCCTTCTGAGGGCCACAGCTACTACTGCTGCTAAACACTTGGTAAAGACCTGTGGTGCAGAGGACAAGTCAAAGGGCAGCACTTTGAACTGGTAATGCTTGCCTTGGAAAATAAACTGGAGGAACCTCCTGTGGGGGAAGAAACACTGAGATGTGCAGGTAAATGTCCTGCATGTCCATAGAACACATCCGGTCTCCTTTCTTTAGAAGGGGCATTAGGCCTGGCAAAGTTACCATTCAGAACTTTTTTTGTACTGGACATACAGATTGAGGTCCATTAGGTCTAAAATGGGCATCAGAACTCTGTTTTTTTTTGAGGACCAGGAAGAACCTGGACTAGAACCCCTTGTTTCTTTGGCACCTGGGCACCATCTCGATGGCCTGTTTGCACAGAAGAGACTGTAACCCCTCCCAGAGAATAAACAAGTAGGTGGGGGTAGCTGAAGGGCAGAAAAGAAGTCTCCTGAGGTGGCTCGGTGAGCTTCAGAGTGTGACCCTATGATTTGAAGAATCCAGGCATCTGATGTTATGGTTCTCCACTGATTGAGACAGAGGGGAAACCAACCTCTGACCACCACCTCTTGGTCAGGGACCAGAAGAGAGGGGTCTGGCAAGGAGTCAAGCGGAGGTGGAGCCAGCCGCTGGGGCTGTGGGATGCTTGGCTGCAGCTCCAGCATTGGAAGGGGTAGGCAAGGCAGCAGAGGCTCTTCTTTTGCCCTGGGGCCGAGAGGCTGCTGCTGGCCTACTGGATGACTTACGAAAAGGAGGGAGCTATCTACCCTTAGGTTGTGTGTGAAAGAGAGAGTGAACACGTTTGATAACCCTGCCAGATGCCTGCAAGTCATTAATGATATCCTGGACATCTGGCCCAAAAAGCTTGGAGTCATTGAAGGGGGCATTAAGCACCTTTTGCTGAACATCGGCAGCGAAGCCAGAGACCCGTAGCCAGGAGTGCCTATGAAGGCAAATGCTGGTGGCAACAGCCCTGGAAATAGCGTCCAAGATATCAAAGAGAGCCCGCAGGAGATGTTTGCTAACATCTTCAGCAGTCTGCAAGCATTGAAACACCTTCTGCTTTTGTGTAACTTCTGTGAGGGCTTGGGAAGTGGTCTTGCCCTTCTTCCAGTTGGTATTCTGGTATTTTACCATATGGGACAGGTAACTGGCAAGCCTCAACCCAAGGGTGGAGGATGCATAAATCCTCTTGCCCCAAAGATCAATTCTGCGTGACTCTTTGTCTGGGGGAAGGAGCTAAGATGCTTGGGATCTTAGACCTGTCGTGGGCTGCCTTTATCACCACTGAATCTGTTTCAGGCTGGGCAGCATTGTGAGGAAACCCCTGAGGGGCAAGGTAAAGTTTATCTGCCCTGCAAGGCATAGCTGGCACCATGTCAGGCCTGTGCCAGGCTGCAGTGATAGCATTCCTCAAAGCAGGCAGAACAGGAGGAATGATCGTAGGAGGAGACTCTGGGATCTCCAAGAAATCCAGCAAATCTTTCCTGGTACATCTTCCTCCTCAGTATGGAACCCCACAGCTGAGGAAGACTGCTTCATCACAGTGAAGAAGGTGGGGTCCTCTGGAGAAAAGCTGGGGTGTGTCTAACAGAGTCCTTTGTGGTCCGGCCCAACACAGCAGACACAGAGAGTGTTCGTCTGTGGAGGCAATCTTCTTTCCGCAGCAGCAACAGTGATGGAAGAGAGACGTCGAAGGATTAACTCTCGACATAAACAAAATAAAAGAATCTCTTTTAAACAAGCATTTGTCGATGCTGAATGTTGTCTTGCTGGCATTGGTAGTGCAGGAGTTAGAGAGATGCATAACAGAAATGGCAGTGAAGTATGGAACTGATGACCCCCCCCCCCACACCCTGCAGAGACTGACAGGCATTGAGGTGTGCCTTTGGGTCATCAGCCATAATGCTCATGTTATTTCACCTCATCCTACCTTGCAGACTGCGACAAGTGTTGCATTGTGCCTTGGAGTCGTCGGGACTTTCGCTCACCCCATTCCATAAGGAAATACATTGAGATGGGTGCAGTATAGGAGAATGGGGTGAACTTTGGGGCCGAAGAGTCCAAGGCACACCTTGATGCCTGTCACTGGCTGCAGGGTGGGGGTGGGGGTGGAATGGCATGAGCATTACAGCCGACAATCCAAAGTCACACCCCCAGCACCTGTCAGTCTACAGGGTGGGACATTATGGTTAGAAACCCTAACACCCTGGGCGTTTATTGGTATTTGCACTCCAAATTTTCAACAAGGGCTTTTTGGGACCCCACCTCATGAAAGCATTTGGGACCACTGCTCATAAACAGTGGCACTGTGATTTTCTTAATCTGTCCCGAATGTTGATTTCCCACAGAGACTGCGCCATTGTGTGCCAGATGTGCGAAAACACATTTCAGGCAGGATGTGGAAAATGACAGCTGTACGGTTCATAAGGAGGTATGAAAAAATGGCAATGTTGAAAATCTGGAGTGAAAATATTAAAAACTCTCGAAGTTATGAGCATGCGTGGAAACTGCGTAATGCACGCTTGTAACACAGTCATTTTCTGAAATTCTTTCACCAAATTTTCAATATAGGCATTCTGGGACCTCCACTCATGAACAGTGTCACTGTGATTTTCTTAATCAGTCCCGAATGTAGATTTCTCAGCAACCACGTAATTGTGCGCCAGATGTGTGAAAACACATTTCGGTCAGGATGTGAAAAATTACAGCTGTTCTATTCATAAGGAGGTGTGCAAAAAATGGCAATGTTGAAAATCTGGAGTTAAAATATTAAAAACTCTAGAAATTATGAGCGTGTGTGGAAACTGCACAACGCATGCTCGTAACACAGTCATTTTGGGGAATTTTTTCACCAAATTTGCAACATATTCTTTTTGGGAGTCCACCTCATGAAGTGACACTGCTGATTTGTTTCTCAGTCCTGAAAAGTGATTCTGTGCCGTGACCGCAAAATCACCTTTCGGGACCGAATAACGAAATGACTGACTCAATTCACAAGGTGGGGACCCAAGAACCCCATGTTGAAAATTTGGAGCCAAAAGTCGCAAAAATGGCCGAGTTATCCACCTAAGTTGAAACCCCACCACTGATGCCAATATACAGTTTACTGTGATTTTCTTCAGTTTGCGGTCGGCTTTGAAGAGTGCAGACGTGTCCCTGCTCCACCGAAGATCGCCACACCAGGCTCCAGAGGTAAGTATAGGGTGCAGCGGGGTCGGGGGGTGTGCAGAAGGTGGATGTGGGTCGAGGGAGGGGCGCCACAGACAGCGAGGGACCGTTTTCTTGTTTACAGGTAAAAATGAAAAAAAAAAAAACACTTTGGGGGAAGGTTTACTTTTTTTCAGAAACAACAGTGGGTACACTGGGGTGGGCTCCCAGTGTGCCACCTGGGTTTTTTGGGGACTGGGGACTGAAGCCAACGGTGATTGGGCCCCCCGTCGGCAAAGAAAGCATGTCTGTGTTTTGGGGGAGCATGAAGCTGAGGGGGATTGGGCACCCCTGTTGGCAAACAAACTCAAACAAACTAGGGAGGGGGCATGCCAACAGAGGGATTGGGCACCCCCGATGTCGGCTTTGTAGGGACTGTGAGAGGCAGACGGCGGGAGCCGCTGCCATGTTTACTGAAATGTTTCACCAGGGGCATATAATGGAGGTGTGTGAGATCTGCTGCTGCAATGATGAGCCTGTCTCTCAATGCAGCGGCGGATTTCTTTCCAGTTGGTGGCACACTTCTGAACTGCTGTCATAGACAGCGCATTCATTGGTGCCACAGAGACCAGCCCAAAAAAACTGTGGCGCCACTGGCCACAACACGGCCGCACCTCCACAACCTGCTACTCCAGAAAGCTGTCACAAAATGTTGCTTGCACTGTGCGCGCAAGACAACACAAAAAGAGATTCTAAAATTACATGTTGAAAAAAGCCATAGGCGAAAAAAGGCACAAAACTGCATCGGAGCTTCTACGGAGACCCATGCGAACAAATCGATGGCAGAAAAGAACTAAGGAGGGAGCATGGCTGCCCATGCCTTTATAGGGTTGATGACGTCAGCAGACGTTGAGAGAGTGGGCGGCCCCAGTTGTACTGCTGAAAATCTTTTGTGTGGATCCTGCTTCATCGATGGTAGAGTTCCTATGGTGTGACCTGATGACTGAGATACACCCGAAGAAGATCTCTAGATTTTTTTTTTTTAATCTATATGATTTTTCATCACCCTGCCTTGCTCTGGCCAGCCAGCCAGCTGATTTGGGGCTGCTCCCATTATTCCACCAGTCTCCCTCCATCTGCAAACCTACCATGCCAGACCTCCTGCACTTCAGCTCAAGAACTTACCCCATCTAGTAGGGCTCCCCTATGGGATGGGGCTAACTCAGGAGGAAACATGTGCTCACTGGCATAGGAGGGGAGACACACAGATGTGGGACATCACTGCAGCGTGAGGGCTGTCCGTCATTCAGAGCCAGGCAGGGGATTTACCCAATTTTAAGCCCCTCCCACCTCCCCTGTAATGTTAGGTGTCTTGACACATGCTTGCGCTGGCTGCGGAGGAGCAGTCAGTATCATGTGATCACCTGTGACACCAAGGTTCCCCATAATCCACAAGAGGCACTGCTGAGCGAGTGGCCTCAATCCTCCCACCCCAGGATCTGTGCAAACTGCCTCTGTAGCATGCCCAACATCCAACCTGCCTGGAGCATGGGAGCTGGGGTTGAGATCCCAGGTCTCTCCATGTGGCAGTACAGCACACTATCAGCCAGCACCATGGGGCTGGCAGGTTAACTCTTTAATGGAGGGGGAATGCTAGTCTCGATCAGACAACTGGATTATCTCACAAAAGTACTACAAGCTGCATCTCTTAGTGTTGCATATGTCTGTATTTGGACCAACAAATGTTGCACTAGGACAGCAAACCCTCAGAGTGGCAACCCAGCTGGTCAGTAGCACCAGCTGAGGGTGCTACACCCACATGGGTGACATGCTGCGTGAGCTCACCCACCCTGCTCTGGGCTGGTAGAGTCTGTGGAGTATTGAGGATCAACACTCTCTCTCCGGGGGCCGGGGAAGATGGTAGACCCTGCACAGCATTGATGCTTTCCTGTGGTGGACGATACTCCGGAACCTCGGACATCGTGGGTGATTACATCATCTGGCCACCTCCCCGGTCAGACACTGTGCTGGGCAGATTGTTTATAGAGGGAGGAGGGTGGGACAAAGCAGGGAATAATCCATCCAATTGGTGCATGCCACCACCACTATTGTAAACACACATGCCTCAGTGTATCCTCCACTGGCTGCCTCCCAACATGACCCCCAAAGGAGAGCATGGCTGGCCATCTGACAGGCCCCTGGGACCCACTGTGGAGGGCTTTCTCCACGAGTGGGTGGGGGGGTCCACTGTACAAACTAAACTGGGATCAGAAGAACCTGTGAAGCAAGCAAGAGGTGCACAGGTTGGTTGAAGAAGCAGGAACCCCTGACGAAGTAATTACTGTCACGATGCATGAGGGTCAATCTTCCTACTACATCCGTGCTTTTTACTTCACTGATGAATTTCTATCATTACTTGGGTGGGACACTTCTACACACTTTACCTACTGCAACAACTTCGCCTTGAATTGTTGGATTAAAAAAAAATGATATGTGCTGACTAATGATTATGTGCTGAATGAACAATAAAATCTTGAAAGCAAATTCCTCAGTGTAGTGTGCTTCTCCTTCTTGGGAAGGAAACTGAAGAAGCAGGCGGCAGTGGCAACTGAGGTAAGGAGCACAGACAGAATTACAAAATACATTTTCCACCACCAAATAAACTTTCTTGGCAAAAAAATGTGTATTTGTTTTCGTAGGATTTCACGGTTACGATTATGCACTGCCATGCTGCGATGGCCAACATGGCCCTACGGTTCTATCTTGGAGATGGATATAGTCACAAATTGCAGCATAGACAGCCTGCAGTTACATATATTAACCACCAGAGGGCACCCACAGCTTGCATGCCAGCAGTCTCAACCTTTATAGTATTTATACAGAAAACTTAGACCACTCGGAGAGGGAGTTTGCAGAGAAAGTAGTACAGTATGAGATCCATAAAATGATATCAGGGCAGAATAAATATCTAAATTGTTTGGTTTATGTACATCTCTCCAAACCATACACAGAAGCTAAAGCCTCATTTCCAGTGCAAGGCATCATGGGTATGCAAATATTTGTGCAAGTCAGGCCGACAGGGCTTCACCAGAATTTAACAGGCTTGTACATTACATCTGATCCAGTATAGACCGAGAATGGCAAAGTACAGACCAGTTTTCATCCTTTATCCTCTTGAGACTCCTCAGTGTACTGCAGTCATTGTCTCAACCAGGACCAATGCCAGAACCCCAAGCAAGTTAGGTTTAGGAGACACGGAGTTCGCATACCAGACAGGAAGTTTGTAGGAGGAGTCATACATGGGATCTAGAAACTCGTTATACCTTTAGAAGTTTTTTTTTGGGGGGGGTTGGGTGCAGGTTGTAATCTATTGCGCAGCTAGTCTGAAATATCCTGTGACCACTACTGGCTGCATTGCACCCTTTCGCCCACTGGCTAAACAACTGCCATTCTGCAGTGAATGGAGTTTTCTCACTAGCCAGGCTAGTGACATGCCGAAAACCTTCATGCCAAGGTCAAAAAAAGCCCAGGTCTATACATCTGGTTGCCGTTTATATACAATTTGGTAGTCACAGGCTGACAAATTCATCAGCCAAGGAAAATTTGCCATCAAGTGCTAGCTAGAGGTTACTTACTTGTAACCATAGTTCTGTTACTAGCAGTCTTCCACTGAGCATGCTCAGTTACAGGAACAGTCTTCAAGCTTGTCATATGTAATGCATCATACTTGTACACATTCTCGATTACAACTGAACTGTAAATTATGACTGGTTTATATTCCATGTGATTCCTCTGATTGCTTATTACTGTATCTGTGTATGTGCTCTTACTTTGCCATTTGTAAAGTGTTTTATGATGCACTATATGAAAGACGCTACATAAAATAAAATAAAACAACTGAAATAACTCTCCATACCACCTAACCATGTGGTCCTTCGGCTCCGCCCCTTTGCACTTGGATCTGCACACTGGAACAGGAATCCAAAGCAAGCCTTAGCACGGGAGGTCGAGCAGGTCGTGTTGATGTGAGCTGAATACAAGTAACTATGGTTACAGGTAAGAAAAATACAGGTTACTCACCTGTAACAGGAGTTCTAGGAATGGTATATGTTGTTCATCCACACTGTCTGGCAGGTTCCTTGCCACTTTAAATCTTGCCGAAAGGTCTTCAAGCTGGCTCCTCCCACCCACCCGGGTGGTAAAACTCTCGGCTCCGCCCCATGACGCCAGATCTGGCCCGCTGGAAGCTCAGGTTGTGCGTCGAAGCCGGGGAGGTCGGGTGGGTCGTGTGGATGAACAACATATACCATTCCTAGAACTCCTGTTACAGGTGAGTAACCTGTATTTCTAGGGACATGGATATGTTGTTCATCCACACTGTCTGGCAGACTCCTAGCAGTTCTCCGGGAGGAGGGAGGCAAGGCGCACACCCCCTACTTAGGGAATAAAGACTGGAGAACCGAGGCCCCAAAACCAGCATCCCGGCGTGACTCAAGGTCGATGTGGTAATGGGTAATGAAGGTGTGTGCTGACTTCCAGGTAGCAGCCCTGCAGATTTCCTGGATAGGGGCGTCCCTGGAAGCAGCCACCGATGCAGCAGTATGGCGGGTAGAATGAGCTCTTATCCTCTGGGAGACTCCATGCCCGCCAACTTGTCTAACATACTAACATACTAAAATGCCAGCAGAATAGGCCTAATGGTCTTTCGTGTCTGCTTGTTTGGTCAGCCCCACCCTGGGTGCTGACCTTGCTGTCCCCCTTGCCTTCTCTGGCTTCTCCCTTCCCAGTTCCGGATATTCTTGCTGCATTGGATTTTGCTTCCTGAATCCTTCCCCTGTACCTGTCCCACCCCCTCTTGAACCCCTCCACTGTCTCTGCCTCCACCAGCCCCCAGGTAGTGCATTCCATGGCTCTACCACCCTCTCAGTGAAGTAGCACCTCCTCCTTTCTCCCCTGAATCTTCACCCTCCAGCTTCCACCCATGCCCTCTAGTGGCCCCTCCTCCTTCCTTCGAAGCACCCTCACTGTTCCTCCCCTATTTACCCTCTTCATGTACCTGAAGACCTCTATCATGTCCCCCCGGTCCCTTCTCTCTTCCAAGGTGTACATATTTAGCTCTTCGAGCCTCTCCTCATAGGTCCTGTCCCCCAAGCCCCAAATCATTTTGGTTGCCCTCCTCTGGACCCTCTCCAGGAGGTTAATGTCCCTCTTTAAGTGCGGCCTTCAAAACTGCATGCAGTACTCCAGGTGCGGCCTCACCAAGCAGTTATACAGAGGGAGTATCACTTCCCTCCTTCTGGAGGTGATCCCCCTAGCGATGCATCCCAGCATCCTGTTGGCCTTGGCTGCTGCCCTCCTACAAGTCTCAGAGTTGTTCATCTTGACATCCACCACCACCCCCAGGTCCCTCTCAGCCATTGAGACTTGTAGTATTTCCCCAGGGTGTACACTTGGCCTGGGTTTCTAGGCTCCAGGTGCAGTACCTTGCATTTCCTGCATTAAACCTCAGCTTCCACTTTCTAGACCATCTTTCCAGAGCCTCCAGGTCCCCTGGGCCACCTCCCCTCCTCCCCATCCACCACCCCCAGTTTGTAGCAGAGATCTGTGCAGGAGGTGACCCACCTGCATCGTCCGCTGGCTGCAGGTCTGCCAGGTGCGGCTTCAGCGTAGGTGACAAACAGCTGGGCGAACCTCTCCCGAATTTCAGCCGTGCGCCTTATTTATTTATTTATTTATTTATTTAGCTTTTGTTGACCGGGTAAGTGCACTAGACAAATCCTGCCTATTTTCAGGCACGACCCGGGGGAGGGGGATACAGATGAATGCCAACTGACCTTGAACCAGATTAAGCTGTTGGTGGTATTTTTAGTGAATGAGGGAAATTTGGCCAGGACACCGGGGAAATTCCCCTACTCTTTTCGATAAGTGCCATGGGATCTTTAACATCCACCTGAACTACCACCAATCCAGGCAGATGGGACCTCGGTTTAACGTCTCATCTTATAATAAGCGAGCACCCTTCTAGGGTCCAAAGTACGGAGCCAGTATTCGGCCTCCGAGGTGTGACTGGGGTAGAACACCAGCAGAGTCAACACCTGGTTAAGGTGAAACTCCGACACCACCTTCGGAAGGAATTTCGGGTTGGGGCGCAGGACAACCTTGTCCCTGTGGAAGACCAGGTAAGGAGACTCGATGCAGAGCGCCTGGAGTTCTCCCATCCTTCTGGCTGACGTGATAGCCACCAAGAAGGCGGTCTTCCACGACAGGTGAGAGAGTTCACACCTGTGCATTGGTTCGAATGGCTTGCCCATGAGCTTTGCCAGTACCAGCAGTAAATCCCAAGGAGGTGGAGGTTCTCGCATCGGAGGGGAAATGTGATCAAGGCCTTTGAAAAAGCGCCAGACCACCTTCTCCTGCGCCACCGACTGCTCCCCGGCCCGCGCCCGGTAAGCAGAGATGGCTGCCAGGTGCACCCTTAGGGTCGTCGACCTAAGCCCTTGACGAGAAAGGGACCATAAATAGTCCAAGATGCTTGCCAAAGGACAGGAGGAAGGGTCCAAGCCCTTGCCCTGACACTAAATGGAAAATCTCTTCCATTTGAAGGCATAGCATTTCCTGGTCGATTCCTTACGGGACGTCTCAACAACATTGAGGACCTCGTCGGAAAGACCCAAGACCTGGAACTCTAGCCGCTCAGGAACCAGGCCGTCAGGTGCAGGGATTGAAGGTCCGGATGGAACACCTTCCCCTGATTGACTGAGAGCAGGTCCGGGCGAGCTGGAAGCTGCCTCGGGAGCCTGGAGCTGAGGCTGAGGAGATCTGGGTACCACAACTGACGGGGCCAGTCTGGGGCTATCAGAATCACTTGCGCCTTGTCCCTCCTTGCTTTGAGAAGCACCTTGTGAATCAAGGGAAATGGGGGGAAGGGCGAAGAGGCCCGGGGTCCACGGCCTCGAGAAGGCATCCCCCTGCAGCGAGCCCTGCTGAGGGGGGCCGGCATGGAACAGCCTCAGCTTCGCGTTCTCCTGGAGGCAAACAGGTCCACCTGAGGTGTGCCCCAATGGGAGAACAGATCTTGTACTACCTCCGGCAGGAGAGACCACTCATGAGATGCAGCCCCTATCCGGCTCAGGGCATCGGCCAGGGTGTTGGAGGCTCCTGCCACATGAATGGCTAGGAGATCCACCTCCAAGCTGCGCATGAGTGACCAAATGCGGAGAGCTTCCTTGCATAGAAGCATGGAACGCGTCCCGCCCTGGCGGTTTAGGTAGTACATGGTCGTGGTATTTTCCATCTGGACTCGACCACTTGACCCCGGAGAAACGGAGCAAAGGCGGTGAGAGCTAGGCGGACCGCTTGGAGCTCCAGCAGGTTGATGTGGCATCGGGACTCCCGTGGGGACCAGAGGCCGTGCGCCCGGTGTTCCCCCAGATGGGCACCCCAACCCATCAGAGAGGCATCAGTCAATAGAGAAACCGTCGGCTCGGGGCGGACAAACGGGATGCCCTGCTGCAGATGAGATGGAACGGTCCACCACCAGAGAGCGTTCCACATCTCCTGGGTCACTGTCACTAGCTGGTCCAATGGATCGCAGCGTTGTGACCACTGGCTGGCCAGACCCCACTGAAGGGGGCGCATGTGCCAGCGTGCCCAACGGACCATGCTGGTACAGGCCGCCATGAGACCCAGGAGGCGCAGGAAGTCCCGGGCAGGGCGCGATTGCCCAACCAGAAATGACTGGGCAAAGGAGGTAAGAACCTTGGCCCTGTCCGCCGGGAGCCGTGCTCTGGCTAGAAGAGAGTCAAGCTCTGCCCCGATAAACAGAATCACCTGCTTCAGCTCAAGTTCCGACTTGGCCTCGTTGATGAGAAGGCCGATTTGAGAGCAAACCTGGGGGGCCAGATCTCTGGACCGCTCCACCTCCTGTCTGGAGGGGGCTGCTATCAGCCAATCGTACAGGTAAGGGTACACCAGGACCCCTCGGTGCCGCAGAAAAGCTGTCACCACTGCTATGCATTTGGTGAAGACCCTGGGAGCTGGAGACAGGCCAAAGGGCTTGGCTCGGAACTCGAAAAGGGATCCCTCCACTCGAAAGCGAAGGAATCTCCGATGTGACGGACGGATAGGGACGTGAAAGAACGCGTCCTGCAGGTCCAGAGAGCAGAACCACATGCCGTGTTCCAGGGATGGTATTATCTGAGCCAGAGTGACCATCCTGAAGGTTCGAGACCTTAGGAACTTGTTCAGGTCGTGTAGGTCTAGAATGGGGCGCCAGCCCCCTGTCCGTTGAACCAGGAAGTACCTGGACACAAACCCGGGTCTGAGGAGGTCCGCCACCTCCTGATCACCTCCTTTTGGAGGAGGAGGCGATGTCGGCCCGGCGAGCCGACAGTGAGCGGACGGACCCAAGACCCCCAGTGCCGACGGCTCTGAAGGGCGGGGCCTGCTCGAATTCTAGAGGCAGGCCTCTTCTCACCACCTCCAGCACCCACCCGTCCGTGGTAATAACGGACCAGGCGGAAAGGAAGTGCCGGAGCCGTCCCCCCACGGGGGGAACCTGGGGTGAGGTGGCGGGGTTGGGCGACACCCTCAGCCCGTCACTGGGCAGGCTTGGAGGAGGACCAGCCGAGGGACCTCCTGGGCCTTTACCTCCCTGCTTCCTGTTGGAGGAAGCCCCGGGCTTGGGTTTGGGATGCCAAGCCCGAGCCTGCTGTCCCTGACGTTGCTGGGCCGGACGTGCCGCAGGCGCAGAAGGACGAAAGGGCTTAGGCTGTGGTTTGCGGCCTTTGTCCTTCTGAGCGGAAGAGACCGAGTCCAAGGTAGCATTGGACTTCTCAATCCTCTGCAGGTGACCTTTCACCCCAAGGCCGAAGAGGTCGGTCCCCAAAAAGGGAACATCCACCAACTTGTGCTGGGTATCCGAAGTAAAGGTGGATATCCTCAGCCAAGCCCGACGACGCATGGCCACTGTGGCCACCACAGACCTGGCACATGAGTCCCCAATGTCTAAAGCAGTCTGGAGCTGCTGTTTGGCCACTGCCCTGCCCTGGTCCCGCACCTGCCTGACCGTGGTCTGCAGATCCGCGGGAAGATGAGGGACAACCTCATCCAGGGAGCCCAACAGGGCATGAGAGAAATGTGCCATGAGGACGGCCAAACTGGCCTGGCGAAGGCCGAGGGAGGACGCAGCATAGACTTTTCACCTGGCATAGTCCAATTTCTTGGACTCCTTGTCGGGAGGTTTGTCCACATCCCTAGCGTTCCCGGCACGCCGGAAAAAGCTGTCGGTAACTAACCCCTCGGCCAAGGGTGTTCCGAAAAACCGGACAGGGAACTGGTAGGGACCGCATACTTCCTGGCCATCCTGGCCGAAGGCGCAGGGCAGGAAGCAGGGCACTGCCAGAGCTCCAAGGCCGGGTCCACTATGGCCTCGGACACCGGAAAGGCCTCCATAGGGGAATCCCCTCGGTCCAGAATCTCCATGAGGGGATACCTGGCCCGCTTAGAAACGGGTTCGAGCTTCATCCCGGTGGACTCCGAGATGAGCCGAAGCAATCCCAGGAAGGACGAAGGGCTATCGTCCACCGACTGTCCTCCTGAGGACTCCAAGTCCATTCGCTTGGAGAAAAGGGAGGAATCGTCTTCGGACTCAGAAGAGTCCTCAAAGAGCTGCCTCGGGCCTGAGCCACCCTCCACCTGCCGAGGTCGATCGGGAGTGAGGGTGACAGACAGCCTATGGGGCAGTCCCTGAGCCGACCGAGAATTTTTGGTCGGAGCTCCAACTAACGGCTGTGGAGGTGGAGGTTCCACTGGAATCGGTGGGGCAGCTGGTTTTGGCCGAACAACCGGCCTGGGAACAGGTTCCTCGGATAAAACGAGGGGTTGTTTCGGCCGCTCCAGTGACAGCCACTTAATGGCCGGGGAAGACGATGGCGTCGACTTATTCCCGGTCAGAAGGAGCTGTTGCCACATGAGTTCCTCATATCTTCGACTGCCTCCCCTCGTCCGAGGAGGATGAAGAGGACGAGCGGTGGTGCCGCTTGCCGCGGTGCCGAGACCGAGACCGCCTATGACGGCGGGATCGGCTGGACCGAAGAAGTCCGGACCGAGAACCCAAAGGGATGGTGCGGAGGTGTCGCTGAGAACCGCACTCCTCGGTTCGAAGATTCAACCGTGGCTCCGGAACCGGAGGCACAGGACGAGCCGACGGGGTCCTCAACTCCCACCAGGGGAACCGGGAGAGGGTTCTTGGCTTCTCCAGCCGACAACCCGTCCAGCGGGTCGAGAAAAATCTGCGACCGCGTCGGCGAGTCTCGATCAACTGGCCTGGCGGGGACACGTGAGAACAGTGGCGAGCAGAAGTCGATCAAGTCGACAGCCGACAACTCGGGAGAGGGATCTTTCCCGCCCCAAGAGCGTCGACGGTGAGACTTACCCTTGTCTCTCTTTTTGGACCGAGAAAACGGTCCAGAAGAAGTTGGTCCCTCACCTTTAGTAGAGAGGGTAAGACAAAGCTCCTTAAAAGAAGCTGAATAAGAGGCACCGAGAGAGAGCGGGACAAATGCCGCAGCCGAGGTAGAAGCGGCCCGCGCCGCCTCCTCTTCGAGGGCGATCATCTGCTCGAGCTGATCCTCCGAGCCCGCCGCCGCGGACACTGCCGACCGGACTCTTTTGACTTTACCGGAGGAAATCGCTTCTCGGGACGCCCCAGTTGTAAACGGGCAGCACGGTCTTCGAGGACGTAGGCCGAAAAGGAAGAGCACAGGTCGCAGGCCTGCGGGTCGTGCTCAAGGCCTAAGCAGTAGATGCACGTGGAGTGCAGATCCGTCCGAGACATCTTCTGCCCACAAGGGCATCTCCGGAAACCGGGAGTCGATTTGTCCATCGCAGCCGTCGAGGGAGAGAAGACCGAAGTCTTTTTAGCAAAAAAAACTTTTAATTTCAAAATTCAAGAATTAGGAACCAGTCTTATACGAGAGTGTTAAGGAGGAACCTGAGCTCCAAGCTGCAAGGAAGATCTAGCGTCATGGGGCGGAGCCGAGAGTTTTACCACCCGGGTGGGTGGGAGGAGCCAGCTTGAAGACCTTCCGGCAAGATTTAAAGCGGCAAGGAACCTGCCAGACAGTGTGGATGAACAACATATCCATGTCCCTAGAACTCTATTTCTAACTACCTAGATTCAGTTCACTATCCACACTTTGGAAGACTTCTGGCAGTCATCAGGAGGAGGGTGCAAGGCGCTCAAATTAGGTGACTAGAGGACTAAAGACCCCAAATCAGCATCACAGAGACTGAGCAAGTCGATGCTGTAATGGGAAATGAGTGTATGCATAGTCGACCAGGTAGCAGCCCTGCATATTTCAGAAGTGGGGAGTGTACCTGACAATAGTGACGAAGGCAGCAGAATCTCTGGTGGAGTGAGCCTTTAACCCCACAGGCGGCTCCTCCACAGCCAACCAGTAACATAGAGCGACGCAGGAGGTGATCTATCTGCCAAGCATTTTTTTCACAGCTGGTCTGCCTAGGGTGGCTTCAGTGTATGTCAGGAACGGCTGGCAAGCCTCATGACCAAAGTTTGCAGTACACTCCTGGTAGAAGAGCAGGGCCTGAGACAACCTTGTCCTTGGTGAAAACCAGATATGGTGACTCCACAGACAGCACCTGGAGCTAACTCATCCATCTGGCAGTTGACAGCGACCAGAAGTGTGTTTTCCATGACAAGTGTGAGAGATCATGCTTGTCCACAGGCGTGAATGGTTTACTCATTAGCCGTGGCAGCACCAGAGGTAAGTCCCATGGTGGAGGTGGTTCATGCACCAGAGTGGACAGGTGGTTCAGCCCTTTAAAGAAATGGCTGACCACTTTGTTCTGTCGGCATACACCCCTGCAAACATACATACATTTTCAAAGGGGGGTTGGGAGAAAATAACCCATCAAACTACCCACCTATAGCCAGCCTTACTGCCCAAAGTGTCCAAAACCCTTGAAAGACTGATCAGAAAGCAGACAGATGAATACCTGGACAAATACAAAATACTGTCCGACCATCAATATGGCTTCTGAGCAGGGAGGTCAACATCCACTGCACTCATACAGTTAGTAGATACTGTAGCCTCTGGACTTCATTGGGGCAAACACTTGGGTGCAGTGTATGTAGACCTCTCCAAAGCCTTTGATTTGGTGGACCTCAAGATACTACTGGAAAGGCTAAATCAGATAGGTTTTTCCCAGGAAGCTACAGCATGGTTCAAATCGTATCTAAGTAACAGCAACAGATCTCTGTAAGTGGTGTATGCTCACATCCACTACCTTTGTATGGGGGGGGGGGCACCCCATGGATCTACTCTAGGTCCCCTGTTATTCCTGATCTACATAAATTACCTGCCCACCCACATAAATAAAGCAGACAAAAAGTTATACGCAGATGACACTGTTTTAATAGGTAAAGTAGCCACCATAAACGAACTGGAACACACACTACAGTCAGACTTCAATAACTTACAGGAATGGTTCGCGAACTCAAAGATGGTCCTAGGCACCAAGAAGATCCAGACAATGTTATTCAGGAACAGAATGAGAAATAAACCAGATCTGAATCTAAACATTAAGTCACTAAAGGGACAAACATTAATAAACTTGAAAGAATACAAATATCTCGGGGTTTGGATAGACGACACACTACACTTTGACATGCACATAAACACCACCATCACAGGAGTATACAAATGTCTAGGCGCACTAAGAAGAAAGGCCTACTTCATTCCCAAAGACACTAGGAAAACAACAGATACCCAACTCCTACTACCCAGGCCGTACTAGAATACGGTAACCTGGCGTATCAACATGCTGCAAACTCCGCACTGAAAAACCTTGACAGAACATACAATGGACTAGCAAGATTTGCACTACGATGTAAATATGACGCTCATCACTGCTCAATGTATTCAGAGCCACAATGGAACTAATTCATCACTGCTCAATGTATTCAGAGCCACAGTGGAACTCATTCATCACTGCTCAATGTATTCAGAGCCACAATGGAACTCATTCATCACTGCTCAATGTATTCAGAGCCACAGTGGAACTCACTAGCACTCAGACAGGATGCATCAAGAGCATAAACCACTTACCAACCGTTCAAGGACCCCACTACACCATTTGAAATCAAAAATGTTGTAACCCATAAATATGCACACAACCTAAGGGAGGTCAGACCTGGTTAATCCATACACATTTGTGTTGGCCAATTTTGTTACGTAATACAAATCTACATAGTAACCAGACAGTGATAATAAAGAGGTCAATAGCCCAACAAAAAATCTGTATGCAGCGTTTTTCATTCAGAAAATCAGACATATGGATTAACAAGGCACGGATTAACCAGGTCTGACTGTAATAAACAGAGGAACTGTATTACCTAGAATATCAAACTCCCTTGGGAAAATGAACTCCCACTGCTGGGCAGCAAACCAATGGAACAAGCTACCCCAAAGCTCAGGAAGGCACCTAATACAAAAGTATTCAAAACCTTGTTAAAAAAACACTTACCACGACCTCTGCATGTCAGTGATTGTACAGCAACATTATGTACTGTATGTCACCAGGACTGATACATGCTATAAGGTTACATTTATCACACTGTATATAAGGAACTTTGCATTAAAATGTATCCCTTCTCTGTATATTACAAAAAAAACAAAAACAACTCTAGCTAACATGTCTAAGACAATGTCAATCTGAACACGTCCCACCTTTGTATATAAGAAACCTTCTATTACATGCAGGACAACTTTGTAAACCAGGCTGCAAAGTCCTAACAGTTCTATCCTGTTGAAAAAATAAAGATTTATCTCTCTCTTCTCTCCCTGCCTTGGCTCAGTACACCAAAATGGCATTCAGGGGCCTCCTGAGGGACATGGCTCACAACCCTGTCTGAGACAGGGATCAGAATCAGTGAAGAATTTTTAACGTGGAGCAGCAACCTTTGGGAAAGGGAAGGGGGGGGGGTGAATGAGCCAGAGATAAAGCAGGATCTGCTGCGATACTATAGGCAAGGAGAAATGGGCAGACTACGTGGGCCAATCGGTCCTTATCCGCTGGCAAATTTAATCTTTCAGTTCTTGCTCCTTGCACCAGCCAAAGAACCTCAACCACGTACAGGTATATGTCTTGCGAGTCGACTCTTTCCGAGAACCTTGAGAACCTCCTTGGGAAGCCCAAGGGCATGGAACTCTAGCCAGTCAAGAACCAGAAAGTCAAGTAAAGAGACTGTAGGTCCAGATCCCTGATCATCCCCTCATCAGCAGGTCCGGTATGAATGGAAGCAGTCATGATGAGCTGCTGCGGAGACTGATGAGATTAGAACAGGTGCAGACAGTCTGATGCAATCGGAATCAGGGATGTTCTGCCCCACCACAACTTGAGGACCATCTTGTGGACCAAGATAAACAGAGAGAAGGCATGCAAAAGGCCCTGAGCCCTGGGCTGAGCAACACATCCCCTGGCAGAGTGTCCTTCTGAAGGGGATGGGCACAGAACAGTCTCAGCTTTTTGTTTTCTAAGGAAGTGAATATATCCACTGATGATGTTCCCCATTCCAAGAACAGTGAGAACCATCCACAAGTGTGGCAACCACTCAAGAGATGCCTCACCCCCATGACTGAGAGATTCTGCCAGTTGGTTATTTGCTCTAACAACAGAAACTGCTCCCCAGGTCCATGCATGTGGAGCATGCCACAGACCCTGTCTGCAGCGCCTTCTAACACAGAAGAAAGAAGTGCATGTCACCCTGTTTGTTCAGGCAGAACACAGCAGTTGTGTTGTCCGTGTTGATCTGGACCACTCGACTCTGGACTAGTGGTGCAAATCCATTCCGCTAGCGCTAGGCAAACAGCACAAAGTTGCAGCAGACTGATACGACGCCAAGCTCTGCTCTGCGACCAGAAACCATACACTCTGTGTCTCAGCACACACACAATGCACTCAGAGTGACCAAGGGCTCTGCCCAGACAAATGGAATACCCTCCAAGAAGATCATGTGTGATAACCACTAATGTTGGCATTCCGCATTGGCTAGGTCACCCAGACTGGATGGTTTGGGGCTTTATGCGATTGTGACTATAGGTGCTTACTTCCCACTGAATGGATCATATGCACCAGCAGGCCCAACATATCACAGCCATGGTAGAAAGCCATGAAATCTAGAAGCCAGAGGAAATCTTGCACCAGTTGCAATCGTGCAACCCAAAACAATTATGCAAAGGACACGCCCTCCACCCTGTCCAAGGGCAGTCAAACTATGACACAGAGGGAGTTCAAGAACAGAACCACCTTTGTTGCCATGAGCTTGCACTTGGCTAGATTTGCCATCAGGCTGAGGTCCTGGAACGTCCAAATAGTCAGATCTCTGGACAACCCCATGTCCCTCAACAAGCTCCCTGTGATGAGCCAAACATTGAGGTATGGAAATATCTTGAGGCTGCTGCACCTTAGAAAGGCACCATGATTGACAGGTGCTTGGTGAACACTCTGGGTACCATTGTTGGTCAACCTCAACCATGGACAAATGCTCCATATGCCTTGTGTTGCCAGGCAGACCTCTCCAATTTGCGAGGGGGTCGAAGTCAGTGGTGGGAGCCAGATGAGGAGGAGAAACTTAACATCTACCACAGATGGCAATATTGGCTTCAGTGTCAAGAATGGGAGTAAAAGTGTGACTGCAATCTCGATGTTGAATATCGAGTCGATGATTCCCAAACAGGAGGCTGCTCCAGGGTCCGGTTAACCGGCTGCTGCTGAACCGGTGTAGCCTTTGCAAGACCTGACCCACCCTGTCTGGGATGGGCCATGATCAGTGGGTCAAGCGAGAGGATTCTTCTCTATCAATGGACTCTCCCTCAGTGGGGTCGACTATTGATGACATATCAGCTGCCCAGATGGATGTTCCTTCGGCAGACTGACAGACCCATGGGCAGTATGACCTCCCTTGTGGGTGACCAACCACATAGACCCACCAACTGGGGAAAATGTGAACAGTCTCTAGACTGACAGTGATCCCATGACTGGTGCAGACTGTTCATTTTGTACCTTCGGTGTTGCTAGACAGAGAGAGAGAGAGAGAGAGAGAGAGAGACTCATCTAAAAGGGCTCTAAAGAGGGCAGACTGGGTGGGCCACTTGGTCCTTATCTACCATAAAATTCTATGTTTCTATGTTTCACCTTTGAAGGACTGGAGACAGAAGACAATTTTTAAACCCTTTGTCTTCACAAGGAGTCGGCAGATCCAACACGTATGCCTCCTCCACTGATAGAAGGGCCAGGACCAAAACATCCTCGCTGGTCCCCTCTGTCTCTTGGACCTGCAACTGTGCCACTGACTCCACAACCGCGGGTGGTATGTACATTTTCCTCAGCTTGCCCTGAAGCACCTGGGGCCAGCACTCAAGTGCCTGCAGGTGCACAGCCCAGTACCACATTGCGGGCAACATTCAAGCAGTGCATGCAAGCATCATGCCCGTTGGTCGTGGACACAGGGTAACAGCACATCATGCACCTCTTAAAACCTGGCTTCTTCTTCTGTTTCATGATGAGGGTCCTCTGAGACAGAGCAGGAAGCAGACAGGGAGGTGACAGAAATAAGCTGCAAACTGAAGTAAAACTTCAAAACAATCAACTAAAAACCTGAAAACGTAGCAGAATACTTATCACCTATCCTAAGTAGGAGCTGTGAAGGATGAGACCTTTTCCTTCCAGCAGAAGAAAAGATCAGTGGATTGGGACGGAGCCAAGAACCACATGGTTGGGTGGTAGGTGGAGTCAAGCCTATAGAGTGTTCTGGTGATTGAGCATGCACAGTGGAAGACTACCTAAGCATGGGTTAGTGAACTGAATCTAGGTAGTTAGAATTAAATGAATCCTGTACGAGTCCCCACTCCATAACACCTGCAATCTGGCCAGGACTGGGGCACACACGTGTGCGCCATCCAGTGCCTGAGCCTCATGACAGTGTCTGGTGGGGCTTTGTTAAGCATGGAATTCCATGTATTGTAAAACGCTGTTCTGCTGTAGTAGTGACATCTGTACTGCAGCAGCACGACTTTTTTCATTCTGCTGCAGTATGGACGTCATAAGACAACGGGCTGCCGAGCTGCTGATTAGCAGACAAGCAACTACCTGTGGTGCAGTCGTGAAATGCATGGTGAATAGTGCTTTCAAACAATAAAAACGAAGTGAACAAAACAAAAAAAGGACTTATTGCATGTTTTTTACACCATACAAAACAGTGTATGGGAGCCCCAATACACAGCAAGGCTATTCTTTCACCTCGTGGTTACCAGGACCACAGACAAACCTCTCGAGCTTCACTCTCGAGTTCCTTGTCATCCTGGTAACCACTTGGTAACAGAACAGCCTTGTTATATATGGGCTCCCAAACACTATTCTATACATAGTTGTTAATCTGTTTCCTGTGCATCACTGTACCTTTATGATTACGTGTTCTGATTAATACTTTTGCTGTTACTATTTGCTATAATATGCACTGTTCTGTTAGCCTTATTTTTAGTGTTTTTTATTTCACAGCAAACTATAAATTGCTGCTGCTCGTGCTTGTTATGCAATGTGCATTTCACTATGCTGTATTACATCGCTACTTAACTATTGCATGGTACTACTATACTGTTTGTTTGTTTTTTGTACTCTCCCGGGTCATACCTGAAAAAAGGCATTTATTATTTAGTGCATGTACCTGGCTAACAAAGAAAAAATAATTCTGTAAGTCCCCCCTAAAGGAGGGGCTTATGCTCCCATTTTAGGCATCCCTTCCCCCCCTCCTACACCCCCACCCTGAGCTATGGAATTTTTTAGAGCTCTGGGGGACTTTGTCTGCTGGACACCTCAAGGTGGCAGCAGAGGACAGCTTTAGGGAGTATATAAGGGAGCAGAAAGGAAGTTTGGGGCCTTTTCCAGCCCAGGCATAAGGCCTGGGGCTCGGGGGGGGGCTGGACAAGCAGAGTAGGCGGTCAAGTAAGAGAGCTCGATGGTCCGGGTGGGCCAGTGTAGGGGAGTCCCAAGTGCAGACAGGATGGTTTTCACACCAACGTGGCATCGAGGAGCTGGGGAAGGAAGCTCCATGGGGGAAGGATGGTTAGACAGGTCCTGTGTCGTTGAGGACAGGAAAAGGTACGTGGCCATAGCGGGCCAGAATAGACAGGAGCCCATACAGATCCCATGAATGTGATTTCCTAGGCTGCCAGGGATGTGGGGACAGTCGCAGGGTCCCACTCACTCAGAGAAGGGTCCCTCAGGAAGGAAAGTGAAAAGTTAGGTCAAAAACATGGCACCTCACGGGTTCAAGAACATGGCTTTACAGCTGTTAAGAAGTTCCCATGAACGGTTTAGAACATTAGTGCTCATCAGGAAAAATGTTTACAAACTTCAGAAATGGTTTAGAATTTTGACCCTTGGTAGGGAAGCCTGGGAAGAGCAAAAACGTCCCCCTCCTTTTGTGCCTGTGGCCTACCTTGTTGAGTGCCTAAAACATTTTGAAAAAGGTTTAGCCAGCCATTGCATATCATAACAGACCTGAATGCTGTCCCAGCATCCTCTGCAATGTTGCTACTGTGTCACTGTGCCCTAACTAAACAAACCCTGGCCAGAGACGATAGGACTGCATGCGAGGAATTTGGGGTAAAAATATTAAAAATTATCAAAATTATGAGCCTACATTAGCAAAATGTAACGCAGGCTCATAAATTTGTTGTCTTGTAATATTTTTACACCAAATTTTCGACATAGCCTTGTTATGACCCTGCCTCATGAAGAAGGGCAGAGAAAATGTTCAACTCTTGGCCTAAAGGTGATTTTGTGAAGGGACTGCAAAATCACCTTTCGGGATGTAAAAAAACATTCTACAAGCAAGACTTGCACCAAAAGACATGTGAGGAGAGATTAAAGGACCTCAATATGTATACACTGGAAGAGAGGAGAGAGCGGGGAGATATGATAGAAATGTACAAGTATCTCAAGGGCATTAACAACGTACATATGGGGGAAACCTTTCAGTATAGGAGATGTACAGAAAAGAGGAGACACAATATGAGGTTGGAGGGGGGCAGAATAAATGGGAATGTGAGAAAGGTTTTCTTCACAGAAAGGGTGATGGATGCATGGAATAGCCTATCCCAAGAGGTGGTAGGAGCAAATACAGTGGGGGGGAATTCAAGGATGCACGGGATAGGCACAAGGGAACCTTAGTAGTGAGAAAGAGAGGCTAAAGTCCTGAACCAATTAGGGTCAATGGCCACTGATACAGGTAGAGAAAACGGGCAGACTGGATGGGCCTGGAGTCCTTCTCTGCCAGTAAATTCTACGCTTCTATGACCACAAAATCATCTTTTGGGATGTGAAAAAATATTTTAGCCAGGATATGAAAACTGACAGCTATCACATTCATGAGGTGCTGTAAAGATATGGCTATGTTGTAAATTTGGGGTAAAAATATTGAAACTTACCAAAGTTACAAGCCTGCATTCGCAAAAGTCAACGCAGGCTCAAACTTGGTTGTTTTGTAGTATTACTACCCCAAATTTTTAACATAGCCTTCTTATGACCCCACCTCATGAACAAGGGCAGAGAAAATGTTCAACTCCTGCCAGAAAGGTGATTTCGCACAGGGACCACAAAATTGCCTTTTCGGGTGGATCTGCCTAATGACACTGAAATTGTTCAAGAGGTGGGGTCCCAAAGAAGGCATGTTGAAAATCTGGGCTAAAAGTATGCAAAAATGCCCAAGTTATGCCACTAAGTTCAACCCCCCACTGAAATACATTGAACCACATACCAGATTTCCTCAGTTCGTGGTCAGGCAGTGAATACATGTCTGTGATACAGCGTTGGACCTCCAATCGGTAAGTAATGGCTTTGGGGGATGTGGGTGGTGGATGCTGAATAGGAGGCTTGGCTGACGGGAGTCTAACGGCCGCAAAAGACATCGATGAATGTTTTTCCTTTTACAGGTATTAAAAATATAAATGAGGATTCCTACACTGGGATTGGGCACCCCAGTGTCAGTATACGTTCTTGGGGAGTAGGGTGATGGGTGCTGAGACGGAGGGTCGGGTGGGCAGTTAAAAAAAAAACACTCGTGCAGTAATGGATGGGGGTGTCACAAAAACAAAACAAAAGGGTGATCACGAGACTGGGGGATTGGACACCTGCAGTGTCACTGTTATGTTGTTTTGGGAGGATATGTACTGTATAACTTAATTTAAAAAATGGCAGCATCCTGATTATGAAACTGGGGACTGGGGACCCCCAGTGTCACCCACAGGTTTCTTAGGCGAGGGGTGAGTGCAGAGAGGGAGGTTGAGGTAATATGTATAATTTAAAAGCAGAAGTAAATATTGCGGAACCACGGCACTCTCTGCCATGTCCAAGATGGCCACCGTACTTCACTGTGCATGTGCGACTACTAGCACATGCACAGCAGGGTGCGGCAGCCATCTTGGACACAGCGGAGTGTGCCGTGTTCCGCTCTGACCCACCAATTTGTTTTTCTTTTAAATTATACATATCCCACCACCCAACCCTCCCTCTCAGCACCCACCCCAGAAACAAGTGTGATACTGGGGTCCCCATTCCTCCAGTGTCACGATCAGCTGAAAAATAGTGCAGTGTGACTGGGGACAACAAGTGGAGTGCTCCATGGAGGTGATCGTTGTGCAACTCCATGTTGTTCGATCGGAAGGAATAGGCGGAGTCCTTTTCTCAAAGCAAGAGGTCTGCTGGGCTCTACCCACTGCAGCCCTGAAAACAAAAAGGGAATATACTCTGGTGCATTTCAGCAGTGAAAATCCTTATTTTGCATCTACCAAACCACTGGCAAAATTCTGGTAGTACCAACTGCTACTTAAGAAGTGCCAATCGACGACCTGCCGTACAACAGTTGGGATGTCCCGCCCGCACCAGTGACCAGGTTCGGGAACCAGCCTGGGGAGCTGGAGGGCTGACCGTGGGAGAAGGCTTGAGCGCCCCCAGAACAGCTCGCCTTCTCCAGGCAGGGAGGGGGGATCGACATCCCGGTGCAAGACTGGCCTCAGGCGGAGGTCTGGAGTACAGCATGCACCGAGATGCAGCAAGGGGAGGTCAGCGCAGACATCGACGCTACGTGCCTTGATGTCAGGGTTCATGTGGCGTCCACAGAAAAACACAGAGGAAAAACACTCTCCAGGCTCCTGGTAGGTGGAGTCCTGGAGCAGACCCTCTTGGCTCTGCCAGCCTGACCAATCCTAGAGCCTGACAAAACAGGTATAGCTCGGGGTGTAAGGGCCCCATCTCGTCCCCGCCTGGGGGGTTAAAACTGAGGCTACATGGGGGCTCATGGATGGTTCAGGTTGTTGGCAGAAGCTGGGGCATGACTCCAGTGGGGACTCCCGAAGAAGCAGAGCCTTGGGAGCGAAGGAGGGGGAAAAAAAGAAAGTAAAAAAAAAAAAGTGCCAATCAAAAATCAGTCAGTCTTGTGCCACAATTCTGAAGATATTGTGACTGGCTGACATAACGGTCACGGATTCTGATGCAACACTGCCTTGACCCTGACTCAGCAATGAGGCTGTGGTTTACTACGGGTGAAACAGCTCAGCCTCAGACTTACTGAACACAATAATTCACCTTGTGATCACTTGCTATACTGTTAGCCAAGGTTTCTCTCGTGATTTTACAGTACTGTTTAAAATGCAATAATAGAATAACAAAAACAAAGAGTAAATTGTGCTTGGGTCCTAGTATACACAGTGTCAACAAGCAACCAGATTTACCACACTATGCAGGCCACCTCCTTTTTCACCTGCAGTTTGCCTGTTTTGGGAACCAAACAGCAACAATCATGAACAAAAGCGAGTGCCTCTCCTCCCCGAGTTAAATTATTACAGCCCTCATGAGTTATGGATCTTACCACTTATTACTGGAGATAAATGTGTTATTCCACTGCAATCTATTATGTATTCCCTATTTATACAATGGGGGTGAGTTTTTACAAAGCGTGATAAAAATTTTATTTTGAGAGCAGAAGTGTTCCAAATGAAGTTAAATGACTTAACTTTTTTTAGAAAGTATGCTGATACCGTCTCACATGCATTCCTGGGGGTGAGAGCTGTGATCTGAAGGTAAATGGTTCTGATATCCAAAGAATGTGAGACCACTCTTGCAGCCATAAGAGTGGTCTCCTAAGTGGTATTAATATATTATTGATCGAGCTTGACCAATAATATATTAATTAAAAAAAGTCCTAGAACATGCCTATTTCCAGGGCATCTGTGTGTGAGAAACTGCAGAATAACAGTGTCTCACACGCAGAGAAAAGGAGCGTTCCAACTGGTCGGCAGTGCTTCCCCGATCTATAAATACAGGTTACTCACCTGTAACAAGAGTTCTAGGAGTGGTATATGTTGTTCATCCACACTGTCTGGCAGGTACCTTGCCGCTTTAAGTTAGGCTGGAAAGTCTTCAAGCTGGCTCCTCCCACCCACTCGGGTGATGAAACCCTTGGCTCTGCCCCATGACGCCAGATCTAGCCCGCTGGAAGCCAAGTTGTGCACCGAAGCCGGGGAGGTCGGGTGGGTCCGTGCGGATGAACAACATACACCACTCCTAGAACTCCTGTTACAGGTGAGTAACCTGTATTTCTAGGGGCATGGATATGTTGTTCTATCCATACTGTCTGGCAGACTCCTAGCAGTTCTCCGGGAGGAGGGAGGCAAGGTGCACACCCCTTACTTAGGGAAAAGGGACTGGAGAACTGAGGTTCCAAAACCAGCATCCCAGTGTGACTCAAGATTGATGTGGTAATGGGAAATGAAGGTGTGTGCTGACTTCCAGGTAGCAGCCCTGCAGATTTCCTGCATAGGGACATCCCTAGAAGCAGCCACCGACATACCTCTCAACTGTACCACATCACGAGGAACGTTCCTCATTTTACTTCACAAAAGCTGCCTGTTCCACATTGTGAGGACTTGTTCCACATTCAAAGTCAACATTTAAAAGCAAAACTCCATAGTAAATGTTGCAAAGAATATATTATTCAATTAATAACATACTTTCTAATTATAAATGCAACATGTTAACAGTGTTTTGAGCTTCTTAGGTGAAGATTTGTTTAAGTGTTCCACATTTTGCCCATTTGTTCCACATTTTGACAGGCAATGTTCCACATTTGGGGGACAAAAGGTTGAGAGGTATGGCCACCGACGCAGCGGTATGTCGGGTGGAATGAGCCCTAAGCCCTATGGGAGGCTCCCTACCTGCCAACCTATAGCAGAGATCAATGCAGGAAGTGATCCACCTGCCAATCATCCGCTTGGCTGCAGGTCTGCCAGGTGCAGCTTCAGCATAGGTGACAAACAGCTGGCGAACCTCTCCCCAAATTTCCGCTGTTCGCTCTTTGTAGTAGGCGAGCGCTCATCTCAGGTCCAAGGTATGGAGCCTGTACTCGGCCTCTGAGGTGTGACTGGGGTAGAACACCGGCAGAGTCATTACCTGATTCAGGTGAAACTCCGACACCACCTTCGGAAGAAATTTCGGGTGGGGGCGCAGGACAACCTGTCCCTGTGGAAGACCAGGTAGGGAGATTCGATGGAAAGCGCCTGGAGCTCCCTAATCCTTCTGGCTGACGTGATAGCCACCAAGAAGGCGGTCTTCCATGACAGGTGAGAGATGTCACATCTGTGCATCTGTTCGCATGGCTTGCCCATGAGCTTGGCCAATACCAGCAGTAAATCCCATGGAGGTGGTGGTTCACGCACCGGAGGGGATATGTGATCTAGGCCCTTGAAAAAGAGTCAGACCACCTTCTCCTGCACCACCGACTGCTTGCCAGCCCATGCCCAGTAAGCAGAGATGTCTGCCAGGTGCATCTTGAGGGTCGTCAACCGAAGCCCTTGCTGAGAAAGGGACCACAGGTAGCCCAGAATGCTAGCCAGCGGGCAGGTCGAGGGGTCCAACCCCTTGTCCTGACACCAGATGGAGAATCTCTTCCATTTGAAGGCATAGCATTTTCTGGTCGACTCCTTGCAGGATCCTTCAACGACATTGAGGACCTCGTCGGAAAGACCCAAGGCCTGGAACTCTTGCCGCTCAGGAACCAGGCTGTCAGGTGCAGGGATTGAAGGTCCACATGGGGTATCTTCCCCTTGTTGACAGACAGCAGGTCCAGGCGGGCTAGAAGCCGCCTCGGGAGCTTGGAGCTGAGGCTGAGGAGATCTGGATACCAGAACTGGCGGAGCCAGTCTGGGGCTACCAAGAACACTTATGCCTTGTCCTTCCTGACCTTGAGGAGCACCTTATCGATCAAGAGCAGAGGAGGGACGCCGCAGAAGAGGTCTGGGGTCCACTGCCTGGAGAAGGCATCCCCTTGCAGCGAGCCATGCTGAGGGGGGCGGGCATGGTACAGCCTCAGCTTGGTGTTCTCCCTGGAGGCAAACAGGTCCACCTGAGGTGTGCCTCAGTGGGAGAACAGGTTTTTAACTATCTCCGGCAGGAGAGACCACTCGTGAGCTGCATCGCTTATCTGGCTGAGGGCACTGGCCAGACTGTTTGAGGCTCCTGCCACATGAATGGCTAGGAGATCCACCTCCAGGTTGAGCAAGAAAGACCAAATGTGAAGAACCTCCTTGCACAAAGGTAAGGAGTGCATTCTGCCCTGTCTGTTGAGATAGTACATGGTTGTGGTGATGTCCATCTGGACCTGGACCACTTGACCCTGAACAAATGGAGCAAAGGCGATCAGGGCTAGCCGGACTGCTCAGAGCTCCAGCAGGTTGATGTGGCATAGGGACTCCTGAGGGGACCATAGTCCGTGGACTCTGTGCTCCCCCAAATAGGAACCCCAACTTATCAGAGAGGCATCGGTCATCAGGATGACTGTCGGCTCGGGGCGGACAAATGGGATTCCCTCCCACAGATGAGCTGGGATGAGCCACCACTGCAGGCTGTCCCACATCTCCTGAGTCACAGAGATTGGCTGGTCTAGATGACCTGAGCGCTGAGACCACTGGCGGGCCAGCCCCCACTGCAGGGGGTGCATATGCCAGCGGGCCCAACAGACCACGCTGGTGCAGGCCACCATGAGACCCAGAAGGCACAGGAAGTCCTAAGCAGGGCGCAACTACCCAACCAGAAATGATTGGGCAAAGGAGCAAAGGACCTCAGCCCTGTCCGCCGGGAGCTGTGCTCTGGCTTGGAGAGAGTCGAGCTCCGCCCCGATGAACTGAATCACCTGCGAGGGCACGAGTTCTGACTTGGACTCATCGATGAGGAGGCTGAGTTGAGAGCAAGTCTGGAGGGCCAGATCTCTGGACTGCTCCACCTCCAACCTGGAGGGACCTGCTATCAGCCAGTCATCCAGGTAAGGGTAGACCAGGACCTCTTGCACCGCAGGAATGCTACTACCACTGCGATGCATTTGGTGAAGACCCTGGGAGCTGAAGAGAGGACGAAGGGCATGGCCTGGAACTCGTAGAGGGTTCCCTCTGCCCAAAAGCAGAGGAACCGCTGATGAGATGGACTGATTGGGAAGTGAAAGAACGCGTCCTAGAGGTCCAGAGAGCAGAACCACATGCCCTGCTCCAGGGATGGTATTATCTGAGCCAGGATTACCATCCGAAAGGTGCGCGGCCTTAAGAGGTTCCATGTAAAAATCACGAATCTAAAATCGCTAAAATCAATATCGCTATTGCAAAAAGGCGACCTACATAATCGCGTCTGTAAATAATGGCGCTTACCTATTTTGGCGACTTCAATAAAGCGCACTAACATAATCCAGTCCCTCATATGGTCGGAGGATCCTAATAATGTGTAACCCACACTCTGTTTACTTTTTCTACGATGATCATGTATTTCCTGTTACCCTAAATGCAACAGCATACATTTTAAATGGATACTCCTATATTAGACTGAATTTCATTGTGAAAGGTGGTGAGAGATCGAGATGGAGATGTTTGAAACGGTCGTGAGCCAGAAAGGTAAGCCACTGGCTATATATGCAGGCTTTTTGTACAGAAAAGACAAGGACAGGAGGGAGAAGATTTATTGGCGCTGTGCTGTTGGTCCAAAATTCTCCAGCCTGGCTCGGATGCACACGGCTGGAAACTCTGTTACTTCATTACTGAAAAAGCATACTCACACACCTGATGCTGGGGAAGGTGGGACTCGAAAAATCATGGCCAGTGGCCACGAACAAGCACGGTCCAGCGTGAAGACCACTTCACAGGTGGTCGTGTAATGCACAACCACTGCCCCTGAGTCTATAACCAGTCGTTTGCCAGGAGTGCCACTGATGAAAAGAACTATACAGTGGATCAGACAGGTTGAGCGTGGCTGTCCTGTCACTCCTGCTTCTGTGCAGGAACTGGAGATCCCCTTAGAATTTAAAACAACTTGTTCTGGAGAAACATTTCTCCTATATGATAGTGGCAAGGAAAAAGATCGCTTCCTTGTGTTTGCCACGGAAGGTAATCTTAAAATGCTCCAAGAGTGCAGCCAATGGATGTTAGATGGCACTTTTAAATCATGCACCTTGTTATTTCAACAGCTGTAAACTATTCATTGCATTAGATCCGGAGAGGTGTAACGGCATTGTATGTGCATATGTCGATAAGAAGTTCAGCAGCATACTCTAGGCTATATGAATTACTACAAGAAATGTGGCCCAACTTGAATCCAGAGTCTGCTTTAATGGACTTTGAAAGGGCTGCATGGCTTGCATTTAGTGCCTGTTTTCCAAATGCCGAGATACGTGGCTGTTTTTACCATTTTGCTCAGGCCATTTGGCGGAGGATACAGAAGCTCCCATTGGTGCTAGAGAAGTACACAGAAGATCCAGATTTTGCCCTACATCTACACATGTTGTTGTCATTGGCTTTTGTCCCTACAGACGATGTGGTTACAACATTTGAAGAGTTGAAGAGGTGAGAGTTTTTCAGTGTTAATGCTAGCCTTATAACGCCTCTAATTGAGTACTTTGAAAGTACATGGATCGGACAACGAAGGGACAGGACTGGTAGACGAAGTGCATTATTCCCCCCACACCAGTGGAATTGTTACATGGCAACAACACAGGGAATGCCTCGTACGAATAATGCTGTGGAGGGGTGGTATCAGGGGTTTAATAGCCATCCAGGTGCTTGTCACCCAACTATTTGGAGATTCATTCTGTGCCTGAAAGAAGAACAACAGCTTACTGAGATGAAGCTGGAACAAATGGTTTCAGAAGCCAGTACAAGTGCCAGAAAAAAAAAGTACAAAAACATGGACGAAAGAGTTGTTTCTATTGTGAAAGAATATTCACATAGAAGCAGATATGAATATCTGCGAGGGCTGGCATACAATTTTCAGTTCCAGGTATAAGTGAGCCGTGTGAAAGCAAGTACTGGGGAAAGAAGGCTCTTTTACAATTATTGCACTATCGGTGGAGGATTCAATAAAGTAAACCAAGTCATCGAGACTTGTTTTTTTATTTAAACTCTAGATGTCGCTGTTTTGATGCGTTGGCGTTGTTACTGTGTTTATTGCTGTTGTTTGTAGCAAGTTAGTAGTAGTTAATGATGTGGATTTTATTGGTAAAAGGACTGCAAGCTGTGGTTTTATTGCTTGAAGGATGGCAAGAGGATCGCAAGCTGTGGCGCTATTTCAGTCGGTTTTATTGCTTGAAGGATGGCAAGCGGTGGCACTATTTCAGTCGCATATATCATTATGAAGATGGCAAGCGGTGGCGCTATTTCAGCATGTTAGCTATTATTACTGTAGCTGAATTTGAGAGTCACGGATTTGCCAGCGCTGTTGTTGCGGTCGCTTTTTTTTTTTTATTCGCTCATATCACGGGCTACCGCCTTAAGAACTTGTTCAGGTCGTGCAGATCACAAATGGGGCACCAGCCCCCTGTCTGTTTGGAACCAGGAAGTACCTGGAAACAAACCCTGGGCACGGAGGAGGATCCGCTACCTTGCTGACTACTCCCTTGCGGAGGAGCTGGTCGATGTAATCTCAGAGAGCCGACTGGGAGGCTGTGGACCCAGTAGTTCGCCGCGGGGCATGGACTCGAGAGGGAGGGACCTGCTCAAACTCCAGAGGCAGGCCCCTGCTGACCACTTCCAGCACCCGGCAGTCCATGGTAATAGCAGACTAGGCAGAAAAAAAGTGGCTGAGCCAGACCCCTACGGGGGGATCCAGGGGAGGTGAGATGAGGTTGAGGGCGGCACCCCGCAACCCATCACTGGGCAAGCTTGGAGGAGGAGGAGGGACCATCTGAGGAGCCGCCGTGGCCCTTCCCCCTGGGCTTCCTGACTGAGGAAGTGACAGACTTGGCTCCAGGGTGCCAAGTTTGTGCCTGCTGCCCTGCTGCTGGTGCTGCTGCTGAGGTCTTGCCATAGGAGTGGAGGGACGAAAGAGCTTACGCTGCCAATGGCGGCCTTTGTCCTTCTGTGCAGATGTGACTGAATCTAGGGGTGCATTGGATTTTTTCAATGCGCTGGAGGTGGCCCTCCACACTGGGCTCGAACAGGTCGGTGCCCAGAAAGGGAACATCTGTGAGCTTGTGTTGGGCATCTGCCATGAAGGTCGAGATCCGCAACCAAGCCCTGCGCCGCATGGCCACTGTGGCTGCTACCGAATAGGCACAAGAGTCTCCAATGTCTAGAGCTGTCTGAAGCTGCTACTTTGCCACCACCCTTCCCTGATCCCATACCTGCTTGACCGTGGTCTGGAGGTCGGCCAGGAGATGAGGGAGCACCTCATCCAGGGAGCCCAACAGGGCATGAGAGAAGTGTGCCATCATAACAGCTGAGCTGGCCTGGTGAAGGACCAAAGAGGTGGCAGCATACACCTTTCTCCCTGAGTAGTCCAATTTCTTGGACTCCTTATCTGGGCACTTGTCCATGTCCCTCGTGTTGCCCAAGCGCCTGAAGACAGAATCTGCCACCAACCCTTCGGACGAGGGATGCTCTGAGAAGCTGGAGAGAGAGAGCCAGTAGGGACCGCATACTTGCGGGCCATCCTCGCCGATGGCACTGGGCAGGAGGCTGGGTGCTACCAGAGTTCTAATGCCGGGCCCACAATGGCCTTGGCTACGGGGAAGGCCTCTGTAGGGGAGTCCCCCTTGTCCAGAATCTCCGTAAGGGGATATCTGGCCCGTTTCTGTACGGTTTCGAGCGGCATCCCAATGGACTCAGAGATGAGCCAAAGGATACCGAGAAACGAGGTGGGGCTCTCATCCACAGAAAGACCCCCCTGAGGATTCCAGATCGACTGGACAGGAATGCAATGAGGAGTCTTCGGACTCCGAAGAGTCTGCATACAGCTGGTGACCACCTGAGCCACTCTCCACTCGCTGAGGGCGATTGGGGGTGAGAGTTACTGACAACCGATGGGGCAAACCTCGAGTCGGACGAGAATCCTTGGTCGGCGCCCAATTCTTTGGTTGGGGAGGTGGTAGTTCCACCACAATGGGCAGGGCAGCTGGTTTTGGCCGAGCTGTCGGCGCCAGGACCTCGATCGGGGAACCAGCGGCCGGAGTCAGCTTCGGCCGTTTGGGCGACAGCCACTTAATTGCCGGTGTTGAAGCCAGCGTTGGCTTGCTGCCAGCCAAAAGGAGCTGTTGCCACATTAGATCCTCATAGCGCCGACACAGCTTGCTCTGGAGCCTCTCCTCAGCTGAGGAGGATGAGGAAGAACAGTGGCAGCACCGCTTTCTGCGATGTTGGGACCGGGATCGTCAATGTCGGCAGGATTTCCCTGAAGCAAAGGAGAACCGAGACCATCGATGGTGGGTCTTACCTTTTTTCGGATCCTTCTTCCGGGACCGAGGGGTGTGAGACCTAGAAGGACCCTCCCCTTTAGTCGAGAGGGACTGGCACAGCTCTCGAAAGGAAGCCATGTAAGAAGATCCCAGTTGGAGCAGAATAAAGGCTGAAGCCGAAGAGCAGCTCACAGCGGCCTGGGCCACCTCCTCCTCGAGGGCCGTGAGCTGTTCAAGCTGTTCCAGTTGTTCCGCAGCACCTGCCGCCACAGAAACCACCGAATGGGCCACCTTCGATTTGACTGGCAGGTACAGTTTCTCTGGTCACCCCAGCTGGAGTCAGGCAACGCGATGTTCAAGCACAGATGGAGAAAAGGACAGACACATCTCGCAAGCCTGCGGATTGTGGTTGTGCCCGAGGCAATAAATGCACGAGATGTGGGGAATTAGGTGTGACATCTTCTGCCCACAGGGCACCGCGGAACTCCCAGGATCGTCTTGTCCTCCATCACAGCCGCAAGGGAAGAGGGTGAAAATTGAATTCTAACGAGTTTCAAAGTAAGAGTTTGGGAAAAAAATAAGTTTTTAGAGCCAGAGCATGCAAAACGCGAGAGCGCTAAGGAGGTAACCTGATGTTTCCAAGCAGTAAAAAAGATCTGGTGTCATGGGGCGGAGATGAGGGTTTCATCACTCGGGTGGGTGGGAGGAGCCAGCTTGAAGACTTTCTGGCCCAACTTAAAGCAGCAAGGTACCTGCCAGACAGTGTGGATAGAACAACATATCCACGCCCCTAGAACATGATTTATCTACATCTGGAGTCTCCGTGCAGTGCAAGACAATAAGTGGTGCACACAGTACAAAGTCATGCACACTGTATAAATGGAGAACGGACTGTGTTTTTGCTGTAGATACATTTTTCTATTATTATTTAAGAATGGACATGCCTGACTGCACTTGGGGCTCTAGTCACTCTGCCATGCATGATGTCAGACAGTCCATTCAAGACTTATCGAGATAAAAAGACTGCATCTGCAGGCAGCCTATGTCTTATCTCCTTTCTATGAGTACATTTTTGCACATCATTGTTTTTAATCCCTGTTATGAATGCTTGTAAAATTAGTACAATATAGGTAACCGACACCTCTGCTGACACAAAAAGCTGTTCTCAGAGCCTCATAAATCGTATTAGAAACATCCAAAGTGTCAGCAGGCAGGGCAGTAAAGGATAAAAGCTAGAGGGGCTCCTTCATTTGTTTGTATTGACCTGCTATTTAGCTGCTAAAACTCTTTCATGGTGACTGCCTATATTACCCATGATGCATTGCACTGGAGGGCATATACGTTAATTTGTACGCCTTTAAAGGAGAACAGTCCTGTACAGTGGCCCACATAGTCTGAAAGTCCATGAAAGGTTAATTTAAACGAGGTATTGAGGGCACCTCTATCTAGAAGCAGTCCAGAAATACAGCTGACTAAATCTGCCATATATTGATACAACACTGCCGCCATTTTCTGGAATCTTGTGATGTCATGGAAGAGTAGGGTTGCCACCTATCCAGTTTTTGACCAGATAACCCGGTTTTTAGGGTCCTTATTCTGTCATCCGGTTTTGGTTACATGCAGTCCGTTTTTTGGGCCATTTTGAGTGCTCATATACTCTTAAAACTGATGTATCAAATCATTCACTGTTTTGGCTGCATTACATGTCCAGGTTACAAAGAAGTTCTGCTGTCAGTCATTCAGACCTGCCTTTGTTTGTAAAACCAGACTGAGAGGTGTAAAGTATGGCCATTAAGATCATTAGCAGTCAATTAACCTATTCTTTTCCACTCTGAATTTTAAGTATGGTCTTTTACTGCTATGATAGGAAACAGTTTTTACACCTTTTTGTGCTCTCATGTGTTTCTTTTTGTTTGTTCTATATTATGCTAAGTTTTAAACCCATTTTTGTTAAATTAATAATCTAACTTGTATTGCTTTTATCACTGCATTTGCTCTAATTTTTTGTATTACCTGAACATTCCATGATATTAGCTACACTTTGACAGGTCATTCAGATAAACAGCATGGAATGGTGTATCTGAAATTGTGGAATGTCTTAGAAATATGAAAAGAAACAGCAGTAGCTGCTGAGGTAAAGGGAAACACAGTGCAATATTAAGGGTACCATAAGCACTGATAATTAAGTTATCAAAAATTGGTCTAAGAATCAGAATACATGGCTGACATGGAAAGGAAAATGGGAGAGTGTTTAACAGAGGGCTGAGCAATAAGCTGTGGCTGAGCTTGGCACATCCAGCAGACCTGAGTTTGATTCCCACAACCTCTACTTAAATACTGTGTGACCCTGAGCAAGTCACTTAACCTTCCTGTGCCCCTGGGTCACTCCTCTAAAATGGGCTATGTGGCCTATGGGAGGTAACCTGGTTGCCAAAGAATAAAAACAAATAACTGAATAAATCAATCAAATAAATAACAGTATAAAAATAATTTCCTATCACTAGTAATGTCTATTCCAACATTACAAATGGCTTTGGAGGAGGAGTGATATACTCGCCAGTCATAAAAAAGGGGTGGGGCCAGAGACGGAGTTTGGGGTGTGGTTTCGGATCCGGTTTTTACCTCATCCAAAGGTGGTAACCCTATGGAAGAGAGACTTAGTCAGCTATATCTCAGGACTGATTCCAATTAAAGATAAGCTCGATACCTAATTTAAAATAACTTTTCATGGGCCTTCAGAGTATGGAGGATACTGTACATCAATGTTCCCTTTTTTTTTTATTGTGTTTTTCCTCCTATGCAACTGGCCAGGACCTCCTATGGCCATCTCACACAGCCCTATGCTACCCCACCAAGATCTTCCCTGGCCTGTGACCTCAGTCCCCCTGGTCCATCCACAACTCACCTGCTTGGGTAACCCCATCGGCTTGCACCACCCCCCCAAAGTCAGGGCCACCTTCAGCTCCTCAGTGCTCCCATACAAGTATCCAGTTCACCAGCAGGTGGAGGTGAATGCAAGAGGGATCGCAGAGTCCAGGAGAGCAGGATCCAGTTGTGAGCGTGGTGGTAGGGAGCGGCGTCACCTGCCCATCCAGTGGGGTCATCCACTTTATGTGGTTTCCCTGATGAGTGCGGATGTGCAACGATGTCCTGGAATGTCATATAGGCTCCCATTATCAATGTGCCGATGTCCACCGTGTCTCACCAATCCCAGCTCTTGCTGACAACTCCTGGCTCAGTACCCCTGGGCTGCCGCCAGGAGGCATACTATTGTTGAAGCCCTGCACCCCCCCCCGGGAGGAAGCAAGCTGTCTAGACAGATGCTTGAGCCCCCGACTGGTCCTCCGACCTCCAGGTTCGCTCCCGGACCAGGACATTGGCATTGGAAGTGGTAGCACTACTGCTGTACCAGTGGGCTGGCAAGGAATGTTCCCTTTTAAAATGCGTCATTGTTGCTTGGACACCTTTCTACATGACCATTGCTTCAGTGCTTTTCACTAGTGTTCTTCATATCTAATTGACGACCTCACCTGACAGAGAACTTGTTGACTTCTGTTTCTGCAGCTTCTCTTTGTCCTTCTTTGGTTTCATCGTGATTTTTCCCTTGACACTCCCCTTGCTGCTTGTTCCTGAATGTTCCTGAAACCACAAACAGCCAATACAACATTCATGTAACCATTAGAGGCGTAAAGAGGAGGAGAACAACACAGACTGCACAAAAAAACTGGAGGAGGGGGCACTGCATGCCAAAGCGTTTTGTCATGAATTTTTTAAAATTATTCACAGTTCAGAATTAATTCACAGTAAGCATTCACAGCGATGTTATTTCTAACATTTAGAATATATTAACGCAGCAGCATTTCTTAGCAGAAAACATGTCATCATGTTGTTGGGTGTTTTGTTTGTTTGTTTTTTTGTTAGTAAAACTATATTCCTGGCAAAAACATTGGTATATCAATTTTTTTCATTGTGTTTCACTCCTGAACTAAGATAAGGGGCTTAACAGTTTTCAGAAGCCTTTGTTCTCTGGTGACACCCACCAGGGCTGCGCCAACAACTGTAAGGGCCCCCCAGCAAAATATTTTGTGGGGCCCACCTCCCCACCAACAAACGTAAAATAACCATTAGTGCATATGAAATTTTTATAGCGTGAATTTTTTGTATCAATCCCATTGAACATATGTAGTGTATCCATGCTGCCCCCATCCGCCGGGCTGGCACCACGATCAAAGAACTGAATACTGTAATTTGTTCTTGCTCCTTCTGGGGACACCAGTACCAAGATAAGATGTTCTGAGTTCTGGATCCTATTGTTTCTTTGTTCTGTACTCTCCCCCCCACCCCCAAACCAAGTGAAACTGGAATTGGAATCTTGTGACACCACTGCTGACAGACCTAGTTTCAAATGGATAAGCAAGTTCCAAAGTGAAATTTGCAAGTTTATCTGTGAGAAAAGGTTTTCTTAATGCTGACCACTGAGGCAGTGGGCCCCCTAACAGTGTGGGCCCTACTGCAACCACAGCTCTTGCATTCCCCCCCCCCCCAGTCACTGCCCTGACACCCACTATGAATAAATTAATAATTTTGGTGGGGTGCTGTGCTGTTTGCCATTGGAAATGTACGCTGGCACCCTCCTAACACATCCGCAGTATGAATCCATTACGTGAGGCCAAAAAAATAACTTTAAGGGAGGGGACTTTTAAACATTGCTAGTGGCAGCCGCCTTTAATGACTTGAGTCATTAACTATAAAACTGGTGATAAAAGCGATTTTGAAAACATCTTAGACAAATAAAAATATACTGAAAACAAATCTTATGTCAGAACTACATTAGGAACATAGAAACATAATTTGTCAGCAGATAAGGATCGTTTGGCCCACCCAGTCGGCCCCATTTGTTGCCGCCTATACTGTCTCTGTAGACCCTGCCTAATCTCCAGCTACTCCTCCCCCATCCACACACTTTTATACTAAGATTCCTTTGAGCCTATCCTATGCATACTTGAAGCCCTCCATTGTTTTTGTTCCCATCACCTCCGCTGGGAGATGGTTGCAAGAATCCACCACTCTTTCAGTGAAGAAATACTTCCTCACATCCATCCTAAATCCCCTCCTTCCACCTTCACTGCATGCCCTCTAGTCTTTTTGTCTCTTTTTAAAACTATTCCCCTGCTGCACCGTGCTCCCCCTATGGGGTACTTACCAAGGTCTCTATCATGTCTACCTTCTCCCTCCTCTCTTCCAGGGCGTACATACTGAGATCCCTCAGTCTCTGCTCGAGGGCTTATGATGCAGCTATTGCATAATTTTAATTGCCTCCTCTGGACAGCCTCTCTATATATATATATCTATATATATCTATATATATATATATATATATATATATATATATATATCTATATATATATATATATATATATATATATATATATATATATATATATATATATATATATATATATATATATATATATAAACACCATGTGTTTTTGTTGTTTCCTGCCCCATGTTAACAATAGGGAATAACTTGCCAGAGCACCGGAAACAACACACGATGGCCCCATACACAATCTCTATGTTAATGAAACCAAGGACCTCTTAGCACGTTGTATGGACTAAGAGGTCATTTGCATGTGGTCCTTTGAATACAGCAAGTTAAAGCAAGTGCGCTGACAGGTCTGGGATGCTTTTTCTCCTTGCCATCTTACGGTAAGTACAGGCATATACTGTACCTCTGTGTGGCCAGCAGGGGGTTGTGCTTGATGATGAGTGCATGTTTTAGTGTCTTTGGTAGGGCTTTACTCTAGGGGGCGATATTCAAACATGTTTAGGGCACTCACACCATCCTCCACACTTGTTTGAATACAGCAACTTTAAGGCAATGCACTAATTTGCGCTCAGGATCGGGATTTTGCACAACAAAAATAGAGAGACCCCTGAATATGGTGCCCTTCCCCCAATGAATTATTATTTTTTTTTTTACTTTAAACATTTTTATTAATTTCATCAAGAAAAGATATACCTGAAATGGTACGTCTCCAGATGATTTAACAGACTTATACAGAATTGCAACAACAAAACATTATGTATTGAAAAATAATAATAGATCTACGACTAAAAATAAAACTAACTCCTTCAGAATATAGGAATGCAAGCATATATTGTCCTACTTCTTACTGCTGTCACTAGGCAATGTTCAAAAGGGGAGTCCATGTTTTATCAAACAGATGAATTTTATCTATGGCTGCATGACTTATTCTTTCGTTCACAGCCAACTTGCTTATAGAGTCTAACCACTCCTTAAAAGAGGGTGCGGAGGTGTGCTATATTTGGACAGAATTAGTCGTTTTAGACATAAGGCCTCACAGCAAGGAGCCAAAGTTGTTGTGCTCTACTGAGTGAGACGTGAGATGAAGAGTCTCCAAGCATTAGCAGTTTTGGGTCTGCCTGAATCTGAGTTTGCAAGATCTCATTACAGAATTCTATAAATAGTTAGAAATTTGTTGGCAAGACCATATAATGCATAGCAAGTTAGCTCCAGATATCTGGCATCTCCAGCAACAGTTCTTATATGTGTTATTCACTTTAGCTAAGAACCCGGCAGTATGATATGTGTAGTGGATGATTTTTTAAATTTAGTACACTCTGCCTCTTCATGCCCAACTAGCTTCCACATTAGCCCAGACCTGTTACCTACCATCTCCATGACATAGCTCACTCCAATGTCTCCCCAAGGATGACCTCCTCCTTTGGGGAGGGCTGCTGCAAGTTGGGTTAGTCCCCCCCAAAAAAAGAGGTGAAGTTTTGGTTTCTAGAGTCCATGCCCCATCGGGGACGTGGACCTTGTGATGGACAGTGGTAGCATTGTGCATAATCAGAGGATTTTTCACTCTGTGGTCCTCATTCCTCAGTCATCAGGAGGCCCTGGCTTGATGCAAGCATACAAGCATGCTGTGTGCATCAGAGCGCTTACGTCCCCCTCCCTGAGTACTGGCTTTAGCTTGCACTGCCGCCTGTGGTCACCCAGATGGCAGTGTCACAGAAGAGACCAGGCACCCTCCCATCCCAAAGAGACAAGCGTCCATTGGGATGCTCAACCACTCTCCCCTTGGTTGGCCCTCCAATGACCCGGGCTCATTCCCGAACCTGGGTTGTGGGCGTCGCAAGCGGTAGCGCTACTGCTGTTCCGATGGGCCAACCTGTGTAATGGATGATTTTATACTACCTTTATTTACCTTGTTCTTCCTTGTAACAATCTGACGCAGTTTTCCAAAGACTATCCCATATTACATTCAGGATATTACTTCTGTATTAAAAAGATGTGAGAACCCAGGACAGGAACTCAATTCATGACAGAAAGACAAAAGTTTTCTTTTTATTTCTTTTACGTCATGGATTACATAGTATGGTGACACTGTTTCGAATTCCAATCCCAGCTGCTAATCTTGTTACAAAATTTCAGGCACCATTCTGACACCCTTGTGTGTCATCCATGGTAGACTAGTGAAGCAGGGATTTGTGCTCATAAATTACATGAGGGGGAGAGAGAAATAGCAGAGCATGCTGCATGTAAGGTGCTGAGAGAAAGTAGGGGCAGAATCTTCCTGTTCCATTGGTACTGAGCACTGATGTTATGAATGTAAGCCCCCCCCCCCCCGAGCCGAGGGACCCTGCTTGAACAAACTCACCTCCTCCTCCTCTGCTGTGTTGATGACATATGCCACCCAGTGGATCTCAGACAGCTTCTGGAGTTCACTGCTGACACTACTGAGTGCTGAACGCAGTTCCTCTTCAAGTGCGGAATCTAACTGCTATCCGGGAGTGGGGGGGATAAGGGGAGGGGAAAAAAAGAGTATTTATTTTTGCTGCTCCCCAGATTTGTCCTCTTTATTCCTACTGCCCCCCCACCCCCAACAATTTGGATCACCTCAGCTGTACACTTTCTCCAGCCGGGAAGGCAGCAAGACACTGTTTTCCAAGCTCTTGTCAATGCTGTGCCTTGGTTGTCTTCACGGGGTGCACAAATACCGAGACACCTTCACCTTCCTTCCCCAGGAGCTGAGCGGCACCTCACGGCCATGATATCGCCCCCCCCCACCCCGGCCACATCACTCAATTAGTAAATTAACAGAGACTGACTGAAAATGGCAGTGGCTCACATAGCCCCTAGGGACACTAGAGCACTATATGGGCCAACATAGTCATCATCAGGTGTAATCCCTTCTACTGCCATGCCTTAGTCCTCCACAGGGGGTGCACAAATACAAGATGCTTTCACCTTTCCTCCACAGCAGCCGAGTCATGCCGCCCCCAAGCCTGGCCACATTACCCAGTTAGTAAATAGAGATTGACTGAATATGGCAGGGGCTCACGTGACTCCTAGGGACACTTGAGCACTGTACGGGCCAAGATTGTCATCAGGTGTAATCCCTTCCACTGCCAATCTCCTTGTGTTAAACTCCTTAACTCAATCCCACTCAGGTGGCCATTTTTATCAAGGTTATACTGTGAATTCATGGATCTGACTAGAGTGCCTCTTTTTTTTTTTTTTAAATAATTTTTATTTTAAAAAAATCAACAGGCCACGATAAATAAGGAATCATGCAATATTTTACAACTATTTACAAAAAATATGGAAGTCAAAAAAATGATAATAGTTTATGATACAACAGGCTACATTAAATAATTGTCAAATTAATACAGTGGTATCAAAATGTTCTAATACCTAAATAACATGAACTGTGAACCGAAGGTGAGTGGTTCTGGTATCTGGGGACACAAGATGCGCTACTCTTTTATCTATAAGAGGCCCTCCAACCATAGCTGTAAAGTTAATATAGATTGTGCTAATTTTGTAAAAAAAAAAAAATTCTTCGAAATGTTTACTATTTGAGTTTGTTTTTAGTTTACTTTTTATTACACATAAAACCCTTTAGGCAGTGCCTATTTTCAAAGGGTTTAGTGTCAGGGGAAACAACAATAATATGTATCAGTCATAAATTGGTACATAACAGTATCAGTGGTGAAGCCAGAAAAATTGCCAGCAAGAAACCCGTTACTGTGGCACAGTGTGTGAGATCCTCTTACAAACAAGAACGTCTCCTGTGGAACTGAAGGAATTGCTGTGACTGGTCAATAGTATCACATGAGGTTCCCATGACATATAATAAGCAATGGCACATTCGGACTTTTAAAAGTGCTGTTGGATGAAATTTTTTTTGCTTTTTTGCATTATTTGTTTATTGATTTTCTTATAATACACACACATACCAACATATTAACATTTACATAACACATAAATTTAAACACATAACTTATATACAATCGATCCAGTCCCTTAATCAATCATGCATTAAAACCAATCACATATAAATTATTATTCCATCCTTTGTCAGTGGAAGTAGAGGGAGACAGGGAGCGGGGAGCCCAAATTTCCCCTTTACCCATAGAAGTTCATCTATAACTTGCAAGCATCCGAAATCATCCCTATTACAACCATCTTTCCCCCAACATAATGTTATCAGCAACTGTAAGAGATGCTAAGTATGGCTGCCATATTCTTTGAAACAGTTCTTCCTTATCCTTAATGACAAACATCAATCGTTCCAACGTGAGGGCTTGCAGTATCAGAGCCTTCCACTGAGATATGGTAGGCTTCACCGCATTTACCCAAGTTTTAAGGATACAATGTCTAGCCATGAACAGGACCACTCTGAGCCATCTTTTAACGGGGGCCCATTCCCCATCTCCCACCTCCTCTACACCAAAAAGCAATAACAAGGGTGATTTGGCATATTGCTGCCCCGTTATCTTTCGTAGCTCTGCTACTACCTTCCCCCAAAAGTCCAGTAATACAGGGCAAGCCCAGAAATAATGATAATATGAAGCTAGGTTGTTATTACATCAAGGGCATACAGGAGATACTGATGGGTTATATTTATGAACAACCAGTGGTGGACAATACAATATATGACAGAATTTGTAATAAGGCTCTTTATATTTATTACACAGCAGTATGCCCTGATGGAGTTGGAGTATTAATTTCCAATTCTCTTCCAATATGGGAATCCCTAGGTCTCTCTCCCAAAGCATTTTAGTGTTCTGTGTCTCATCTGGAAACCAAGTTTTACCCTCCTTGGCTATTCTTCGAATAGAACCCTTGTTTTTTTTTTTGCCCAACAATTATCATTTGTTCAATCTGTTCCCATTTAGACTCCAAGTTTTGTAGCCTATCAATAGATCTACTATAGGCCCTGAGTTGCAAATAATGAAAAAAATGTTGGCGGCCCAATCCAGTCCAAGCCTGCATATTTTCATAGGAATCTAGTCCATTCCGGGTAAACAGCTGTTTTAGGCAGGAAACACCCCTTGCCTCCCACTCCCCATATCCTATATCCTCTACGCCGGGAAGGAAGAAGGTGTTCCCTCTCAGGGGCAGAAGTAACGTATCCTCCCGTCCCACCTCCCTTCGCCTGCTCATTCCTCTCCAGCTTTCTAAGACTGCCTTAACTAAGGGATTGGGATTGGGCAGATAAAGATAAGCTCTCAATCCTCTAACAGACAAATAGGTGGAAATCCTGCCAGGGCATCCCCTTTCTTCCAAATCAAGCCACCCTGCTTCTTCTGGTCTTCCAGCCCAGTCTTGAATATATTGGCATTGAATAACCGCATGGTAAACTCCCAAATCCAGGAATTGTAGTCCCTCTTTCTCTATTGGTGCTTTTAATCTAGCCAAATCCATCCTAGGTCTTTTACCACGCCAAATAAGACAGAAAAAGCCTTTTCTAATTTCTTAATATCCACCCGCCTAAGTCCAATATGAAGCATCTGCAGACAGTATAATATCTGTGGCAGAACATTCATCTTGAGTAGGTTAATTCTACCAAGCCATGTGATAGGGAGATCATGCCATCTATTCAGATCCGCAATTATCGTCTGCAATAACGGACCATAATTAAAAAATTGTATAGGGCTTCAATACTTCTGCCTACTCTAATTCCCAGATATGTAAAAACTTCTTGGACTGTCCTAAGACACCATTTCGTGCTCTGTAGAGCATTCCCTATGTTAGGCCCTCCAACTCTCATTTCCTCTGACTTGTCTAAATTTAACTTATACCCTGAAAATCTAGAAAATTGCCCAATTAAGCTTAGTAATACAGGCATAGACTGGTTCGGCTCGACAACATACAGTAGCATATCATCTGCATATAATGACAGCTTCTTTTCTTTACCTGTCTAACCCCGCACCCCCAATATGTCCGGATGAGACCGAATGGCTATGGCCAAGGGTTCAAGCACTAAGGCCAATAAAAGCGGAGACAAGGGGCATCCTTGTCTAGTCCCTCTACTTAACTTTAAACTGTCCAACAGCTTACTGTTCACTAGAACCCTGGCCCTAGGATTTGTGTACATTCGTTGTACCATTCCTATAAATTCATCACCCAGACCAAACCAGGTCAAAACCTCCATCAAATATGGCAATTCTACTCTGTCAAACGCTTTTTCTGTGTCCATCGAGAGGACATGTACCTCTTCCTGCTGATGCTGAGCCCCCAAATCACATTTAAAAGGGTTCTCATATTATGATAGGAATACCTATCCCAGATAAACTCAGTTTGGTCTGGGTGAACTAGTCTTGGCAGTAGTATCTCCAGTCTACTAGCCAAAACTTTAGCCAGTATCTTGGAATCACAATTTAAGAAGAATATCGGTCTAAAGGAGGAGCAATCACGTAAATCTTTCCCTACTTTCAGAATCAGACATATTGTTGCTTCCCCCCAGGAATATGGCAACTCTCCTTTCACTTCTCTAGCTTCTTTTAGCACAGCTTCTAAATGTTCTGTTAATTGGGCCTGCATAGTTTTATAATATTCGTCTGGAAAGCCATCCGGTCCACTAGTTTTCCCTCTCTTAAGGGCCCCAACAGCTTTAAGAATTTCTTCTTTCATTATAACTGAAACTAACCATTCCCATTGCGCTGTTGTAATCTTTGGTAAGATAATTCTATTCAGAAAGTCCACCATCTCCTGATTTCCTTCCCCAACTTGAGAGCGGTAAAGCCTCTGATAGAATCCCCGAAACCGGTCCCCAATACCTCCAATGTCCTTCAGCACTACTCCGTCTTCCCCCTTACAGCATGGATCAAGTGTGTTCCTCTTTTCCCTCTTATTAAATTGGCCAACATATTACCTGGTCTATTACCCCATTCATAAAAATGTTTCCTAACAAAGAGACAAGTCTTCCTGGCCTCACCCAACAAAAAATTATTAAGGGCTTCCCGAGTTCCATTCAAAAGGTGCTGTACATTTTCTCCACTCTCCCCTCTAGCTGCTTTCCCTTCCAGAACCCTAAGCCGTTGTTCCAAATTTGTCCTCCTTTCCCTAACTTTATGCTTATGATGGGCTACAAAGCTAATAATAGCCCCTCTCATGAATGCTTTTCCGCCATCCCAGAAAATGGCACGAGATGTAGCTGTCGCTGAATTAGTTTGCACATACAGCCTCCACTGATCTTGCATATACTCTTTAAATTTTTTATTAGCTAACAAGTAACTGGGGAACCTCCATGCACCAGGAGTATGTCTCTCCCCTCCCCATTTCAGTGTCGAGACAACCATTGCATGGTCTGATATGTGAATCGGACTGTGCTGAATGCCATTAACCCGGAAATATCATGTCCGAGGGAGTAAAATGTAATCCAATCGAGACCAAGTCCGATGTGGGTGTGAAAAAAAAGTATATTCTCTACCCATGGGATTGACTGTTCGCCATCCATCAATTAAATCTAAGTCACACATCCCCGCCAGCCATTCCCGAATGGCACCTTTCAGGGCCCCTCTATCCTTCGAGTGATCTAGAGCTGGATTAAATAAACAGTTCATATCCCACCCAGTATCAAATTTAGGAATTGCTCCACAATCAAGAGGGTCATTAGTGATCTATAGAAGGCTGGTTCGTGGACAGCGGGGGCGTATACGCTCCCAAACGTAACTCTCTCCCCTTATATTGTTCCTGTCACAAAGACATAACACCAAGCATCTGGGTCAACCACCAGTCTTTCTTTCTTAAATGGTAGATTTTTATGCAAGACAACAGCTGCTCCTCATTTGTGAGACCGAAAGGCTGCCGAATAGCATTCCCCAACCCACTCTCTCTTTAATTTAACATGCTGTCGGTCCGTAAGATGGGTTTCTTGCAACATCGCCACTTGGGTGTTCTGACATTTCCATGCCGTCAGTAGCATCATGCGTTTAACAGGAGTGGCTATTCCCCTAACATTCCAAGAGACAATGGTCAAATCCTTCAAACTAGCCATATCCCATCCCTTTGTATTTCCCTATCCAGCACATCTTCATTCAGTCTTCTTGTACTCCCCCCTCCACTTCTCCACAACATTAGACTGGTAATGCATTTAGATCTGAAAATTGGCAGTAACATATAACACAACAAACCAACAATAACTACTGTTTATACAAACCTCCCATCCCTTCCCTTCCCTTCCCCATCCTCCTCCCTTACCTGTCTGTATACATCCCCCTCGTTTGTAACAGTAACTGCAAAAAGCAGACATTTTACAATCCCTTCCCTCCATCAGACAAAACACACACCCCCAAGCCACCACACTTTGATTTATAAAAACAGCAGTGTTATAACCATTCATACCGATCTGTCAGAAACCCCTTCACAGTAAAATCAATACAGGGGAAAGCAACCTTCCTTCCAAGCCTTACTAGTATACTGTGTGAGCTGAAACTTAAACAGCTGGGAAGTTTTACATAACTCAAATAACAGCAGGGTAACTTTCCAAATTTATAAATCAAGCCAGGGCTTGTCCAAGCGGAGGGGGCACAGCACAGTCAGTAATAAGGCGCTGTCTCTCCCTCCCCAAACCGCCTCTCTTCTCTTTCCAATTTCAATCCCCTTTGTCCCCCCCATCATTTTATTCCAAAGGGAAAACACATCCCCATCGCTAGTACTGTTCAGGCTACCCACTAAAAGGAAAAAGGTTACATTGCTCTCCGCCTCCCACCTCTCATTCCAATTTCAGTCCCCTTCTCCCCCCCCAGCAGTTATTCCAAAAGGCAGAACATATCTCCGTCGCCGTACTGTTCAGGCTACCCCTAAGAAGAAAAAAAAAGTTACATTGCTTTCCATCTCCCCACATCTTCTTGTAGTAACAGAGCTCTGCCACGAACCCTTTAACCACACTTATGATAACAAATTCAGAAAAAAGAAGAAAAAAAATGTAGCATATGTGGGAGGACGAGCAGAAGTCCCCAGAGTTCAGAAACAATGTAATTTCAAACTATTAGCAAAACAAGAGGGGACTTGTGTCGCTAGGCTTCAGTTCCACGTCTAGGCCCATAGTTCCATCCATTACAGTCATGGACGTTGAAAAATAAAAAGAACCAACATGCACAGAAAAACAAAATATCAGTCTAAGTTCGATGCAGTGTTAGTCCAAATTTTCCCAGGGATTTCCCCTGTTCAGATGAGGAGTGTAATGTCCAGCTAAGTCCATGTTCCTCTAAGGAGCAGTTCCAAAGGTAAAAAAAAAACAACAGTACCTGCACCATTCAACGTCAGCTACAAGTACTCCGAGTAGCCTGCCTCGTGCAGGCAACAAGCAATTCAATACCTCCAAGTCAGATCATCTGATCTTCTTTTTCAGATGCCAAACAAATATTTCTGCTTTGGGCACCTCCCAAAAGGAATACACTGTTCCCTCATGTTTGATCTTGAGGGTAGCCGGATAAAGCATATAGCATTCAATTTTAACCTCCCGTAGCTGCGCCATCACAGGGTTGACGTCCCGACCTCTTTTTAATAAGCGTGCAGAGAAATCCTGTGAAAGAAACAGATGATGGCCCTCATACTTAAGCTCAGGATGCTCACGGTATGCTTTCAGGAGAGATTCTCTATCAGGATAATTGTGGAACCGCATAATTATCTGTCGAAGAGGTTGGTTCAGCCCCGGTTTTGGCATAATGGATCTATGGGCTCTTTAAAGCTTCATACGCCCGTTTTTGAGAGAGATACCCAAGAGCTCGAATAGCACTATGGTGCAAAATTCCATTGCATTTGGCCCCTCCAGGAGCCCTCATAGGCGCAGATTTAGACGACAGTGATAATTCTCCTGATAATCCAGAAGCTCCTTAAATTCTTTCATTTCCTACTGCATCACAGTAAGCTGTTCTGGTAGTGGGGTAGTTGTAACCTCCAAATCGGAAATTCGTTGCTCCATTTCACCAAGTCGGGTTGCATGACTAGCGTGTAAATCAACCAGCTCTTGCAATCTGCAGTCGAAATTTGTAGCCAGACTGGTCAACTTGGGCTCCAACGTGGCCAAAACTTGCTGGGTGACCTCGTAACCTAAGGCGCTCACTTCCCCAGCTGAGAGAGATACACGGCCTGTATTTTCCTCCTGCAAGGCCGGCGGCAGCTTCCTGCGTTTTACCAGTGGTACGTGTACTTTTCGCCGCAGTCGAGACCACATACTCATCCATCCTACCTTCCGACAACTTCCCCAGGTTTCCAATAACTTTAACTTAGTTTTAGAATAGTTTTATTTTATTTTCGTTTGTAGTGGCTCAGGGAGTGGGTAGAAAGATGCTTCTTTAAGCTAACTGGCTCATTGGTGCCCCCCCCCCATTCGAAATGGGTTTTAATCATTAGCAGAACAACATTCAAAGGCTACTACTTTTACTATATATCAATGAGGGTCCCCAATGACAATTTCACAGTTACGAACCATCCTCCCCAGGGTGGTTCTTATGGTATAAAAGAGTCCAAGCATGAGGTTTGGGCAAGAGCATCACAAAGTGAAGCAGTTCTGCCTTACGAAACTCCTTCCTGCTTTTGACTGTTAATCACAGCTTTCACCACTAGGTGTCACAGATTGCCTTTGCTCAGGTAAAAGAACTGCTGTTTTATTTCGGATTGGGGGAAGGATTAGCAATTTATTTACTCAGGATAGCCCAAGTGCGACGCAGCATCTTATTTTCAGTGGGGTTCTGCTTTACTCCACAGTTACAGCCAGGAGGACTGAAGAACAGCAAGGTTAAGTGACTTGCTCTTTGTCACAAAGTAAGTAAGTGACTCTGGTGGAATTTGAACTGAGGATCTATTGGTTCCCAAACCAGTGTTCTAACCACTACAGCACACCGTCTCCGAGGCCTCCCAGGTGCTGTTAGCACTTGCCATGGTCTTAGCAACCTGGTGCAAGGAAAATGGGGGGGGAGTCAATATGGCTTTGAGAAGGCACCCAACATTACCCATGACTCACCAGCTTGCCTTCAAGCAGTGCCTTGGTCTCCGTAACCAGTATTCTTACGCTATTTGCTACATCAACGGCCGTATTTCTGCTCATAATCTGAAAGGGAAAAAAATGTCAGTTTTTAGTTCATTAAAGGGTGATGATGATGATGACGATGATGATGATGTGGATGCAGTCCCCTATTGCTTTTCGATAAGGGTAGCCGTCACTTCTGCACTTTGCAGGGTTGTTCCTAGCTTGGGGACCAGCTTCTGACCTGGGATTTGATCACAACTGAGCTGAGTACAAAATCTCACAACTGCATTTGCAGCAAATAGCGGCTAAGAATCATCTAATTTAGGTATTTGTTTCCAGGGTAAGTTTATTGTTTAAGTCATGTCAATTGGATCTATTTGGGGGGGATCATATCTCAGTAATCTGCTATCATTATTAGAACCAAAGCACACCAGGAATGCAACTCTGTTTGGCCAGTATAGTCCTACTAAAAATAGGGATTTTGTTTTTGGTTACAATTTATTAACCCTGGACTATAGCCCAGCAGAGATGCAACGTCTAATTATCAGTGTGTGTATGTGTGTGTGTTTGTGGTCCTGCTTTGACTGAGTCTTACAGAGGTGACATGCTAAAGCACAGGGAGGTCAAGTTCCTTGGTCAGGGTGATACAGTGTGAGCCTGTGGCTGTGGTGGGATTCGAACTGGCAACTCCATAGTACACAGTTCTGCACTCTAACCACTGACCCCACTACCTTCTCAGTCTAATTCCAACTGACTGAAAATGACCTCAGGATTTAGAACAGTAATATTATAATAGGGGTGGTGTTGTGTGGTGGGCATTGGAGATGACAAAGGGGGGGATAGCCCCCTTATTTCATTTTATATTTTCAATATTTTTCAGTAATGCAGTCCAAATAAGTTGACAACCCATATAATGCCTGATATTGGTTATTCAGATAAGAACAATGAATTGCTAGTCACTCGTGATATTAAAGAGATAATATATTAATTTCTCACACAGCCTTTGGACTTAATCTACAAAAGTGTCCCAGCCCTTATGAGCGCACAGAGGGCCAAGTAAAGCCATGGAGTGCCCCATCCTCTAATGCTGCGACATGCAATGCACTCTGGGGCTTCCACGGCATTGGATGTGTGCCCTCTCTGGACCTATGTGGGTGGGCGCAGGGTGGGGACGTACATCCACACAACACATAAACTCTTCCAGGGAGAGTGTGCAGGGGACAGCAAGGTTATGCAAACCAGGTGACAGCAGTTTTGCTGGCTGGACCTGCATGTAAGTCCCCCTTGACGTGCAACTCAATTTTCTTGGCCTCGTAGTTGGCTGTCCCTGCTCCCTGAACTGGCATGAAGGGTTGGGAGCTGTCAGTTTACTATATATATATATATATATATATATTTGTTTTTAAATAGAGATTGGGCAACCTATACTTAGTCTCGGGAGGGCAACAAGAACAACAGCAGGTAAAACAGTGCTATAAATATCTCCATTATACAGTATGCATAGAAACACAGACTGTGTCAGCAGAAAAGGACTGGTAGTCTGCCCTGTTTTCCCTGCCTAACACTACACACTGGACTCTCTTTAGTCACAGGTGTCCCTCCCTCCTCCCTTACCTCTATTTATTATACCCATGTGTCTATCCCATGCATGTCTGAAGCTCCCCACCATCTTCACCCCACCACCTCCTCCTCTGGCAGATTGTTCCAGGTGTCCACCACCCTTTCTGTGAAAAAGCATTTCCTCACATACCTCTTAAACTCCCCCACCCCAAGTTTTGTGCCATGCCTCCATGTTCTGGTGCTCTTCCTATATGGTAACTGACTCTCCCACAGCTGATCCATGGCTGTGACATCAGGGATCCCCAACCGCGACATCGGTCGCAGTGTATTCTGGGACACAACTTGAACGGCTCTGTGCATGTAACGTGAGGCAGGGTTACAGCAGGTAAAAGCAGATAAAACGTAATATTTATTTTTTTATTTGTACCTTTTGACTAGGAAAGGCACACTATGATAGCCTGGTTCCAGATGCATTGGGGGTGGGGGACGTTACATGGAGCTGTTTTGTTGATAAGGGAATGCTGGCCATGACACTGAGAAACTTCTCTACCCTTCTTTAAGTGCAATGGGGTCTTTAACTTCCACATGGACAGAGACCAGAGATGGGCAGAACACACCACAGTTTAATGTCTCATCCAAAGGACAGCACCTCAACAGTGCAGCACCCCCTCACACTGCACTAAAGTGTCAGTTATGGGTAATGTACCCCAGATACCTGGTGTAGGGCTAGAACCCACAATCTTCCGATCTTCTGACTCCAGAAGAGAATGTGCTACCTACTGAGCCACTGACACTGTATATGGCTGTATATATTAAAAGAACAGTAAGAACTTTTTTTACATTACAAAGTGCAAATCGGGCAGCCTCACATGAGAGTGTATGGCTAGCTATGAAGATGTTCCTTCTTTTTTTTTTTCTTTTGCTATATTGCTTTTTACTCCCCCATCACTACTTCCACCTTCTGTCAGTTCCCTTGTCCAGTTGCCTCTAGTCCTGTCTACCACTCTGCCCATTGTCCAGCTGTTGGGGATCCGCACAGTGCTGGACCCAAGAGTGCTGGGAGCTGTCCTTATCAGCAGCAGAGAGACATGTATTTTCTATGTTTTATTCCTTCCTCCTCTCTTGGCATCTAGGAAAGGCTGTGCCTCCCCACACACAGACCCTCGCATGCATGTAGCAACGCCCTGCAGGGAAGACAAGCTCCCTCAGCTCCCGCAGGGGTTGCTATGGCGGTGGAACCAGTATGCTACCTTCCTCTGGCTCGGAGCACTGCTGTATGGCAGCACTACCCCAGCCCCTTCCCCAACCGCCCAACCCAACTCTCAAATTCCCTCCCAAACCCGGGTCTCCAGCACTGGAGCACGCAGCACTGCGGCCCCACAGACATTCCCCTTTAAAGAATAAATGCACCCTTTCTTTAGTTGTGATTTATTTGCTTTTTATACTGTTTGTTTATAATATTGCATGAATTTTTATGGTTATTACTCTGTTATGCACCCTGAGAGCCTAAATGGCATGAATGTGTGGCTACAAACTCTTCAGCTTTACCTGAAACCCTGCTTTAATATTACATTCTAGAGTAGGACTAGTGAAAACAAACCGGAAAATGTATGCAAAACTGAGCCAGGCTATATGGGGAGACAACTGCATGGCTACACCTGTTTCTTGGGGCTCCCCACTGCCCCTGTGGAGCCGCAATAAAAAGGATTTCACAAGGGATCTAGACTGCTACTGCCAGTTCCGGAGCAGGGATGGGTGATGCCCTAAGTTCGAGCGATGACAAGTCTTACCTCGGGAATGATGTTGGACTTATTGGACAACGCCTCGTTGAGTGCCTGAGTGCTGGCGTTGACTGCGTGGGCCAGCTCCTGCTCAATGTCCTTGATGGTCTTTGCAGCATCACGGATTCTGTAACCAGACAAGGAGAAGGGTCAGCTCAGGCTGGAGAATCACGTTAGGAAACTTACACAGACAGACCTTGCCAATTCAGCCAAGGCCAACTTTGAAAGGGGAACAATCAGCACCAAGGGTTCCATACTCAAGTGTGGGGCTAGTCCCAATGTGCACAATAACATTTTTGTAACTTACTGTTTACTGCAATATTGTAGATGGTATCAGATTACTTTTGCTTAGTTCTAGGCTGACATCTTCTGTTATTACAAATCCCAGAATCTCCTGCAGCTGACATCAGAACAGTAGGCAGCAGTAGGAGATTCAATAGCCTGCAGTGCGTGTTAGAGTTTACATAAGCTCTGATCCTTTGTTTGCTGGTCCTGCTGCTCTTCCTGACCTAAGTACAGACACAGGATTGTACTTAGCTGCTGGAGAAAAGCAGAACCAGAAAACTAGATCATAAATGCTCTAACATGTATGTGTCTAGTTAGTATGGTAGCAAACAAAAAATACCTTGCATGCTGCTACAGCCCTCCTGCTGGGGGCATCCAGGGCCTATCATGCTTTTTGGATGGGCTTGGGTGCATCTCACCCCCCCAGAGATACCATAATAATTGGGGATTTTAATCTCAACTGATCAGGTGACCCTGTGCCTGTATATGCCAGCATACTGAAGGCACGTATCTTGGAGCAAGTAATCTCCTCCACTACTAGGCACAACCTTCACTCATCTAACCACTCCACTCTCAGCTAGATCGTCACTAATAGGTTAGAGTTGGTCCTCCAGGCTGGCACTATGTCTGACTCCATAAGTGACCATGCTTCCACATTTATAATCATAACCAACAAGTACAAACGTCCACCCCACAAATTACTGTCTTTCAGGAAATTCAACCACCAGGATCTCAATACATTTATTAGGGATGCAATGACTGCTGACTGGTCTGTCCTCTATCTGCAAAATAACATCTCGACTGCAGTTACTTATCTAACTAATGTCTTCTGCAAATTACAGGACAAGCATTCCCCCCTCACTACCAGAAGTGTCAGAGAAGGCTGCATGCGATGGGTATCAAAGGAACTTCTGGTGCAAATGAAAGAAAGGGACTGCAAATGGAAAGCCTACAAGGCATCCTCCACACCCCATCTTTGGAATGCCTATAGGCAACAATGCAAAGTATGTAAACAGGCAGCCAAATCATTAAAACGTAAGTACTACCTCTCACAACAGAGTAGCTCCCTCAGGAACCCTCATAATTTCTGGGCCACCACTGGGTCCATATTAAACCCTCGTACGGGTAACCAGATTACCCAGATCAAAAGCCCCTTGGGTAACATGTCAGATCCCTCTAAAATTACGGACATATTCAACACCATGTTCACTGACCTATCCACCTAGATCAATAAACTCCCCCCTCAACCACCTGTTGGAGGGAGCATTAACCAAAACTGCCCTCTTTCTCACGCTAATCCTGCCTCCTCATCCTCCTTTTATTTTCAGGCTATTAACTAGAGAGCCACTACTAAACTCATGAAGGCACTGCCGGGCAGAGGTAGCCCCGGTAGTGATGGTCTTTACCCAACTTTCCTTAAACTGATTTCGTCCGCCATTGTCAAACCCCTTACTTTCATCTTCAACCTTGCCCTCTCGTCTTCCATTGTGCCAGACTCCTGGAAGCTTGTACACAGTATCCCTATTTTCAAAACCGGTGACCGACTTGAGCCAGAAAACTACAGGTCCATCTCTTTCCTCCCTCATCTCAGAAAATTACTTGAAAAAATCATTCATTACCAGTTATCTGAACACCTGGAAAAGTACAACCTCCTATGCCCCCTCCAACATGGTTTTCGCAAACATCATAGTACCTCTTCTGCCTTGACACTTTTTACAGACCACATACTTAGAAATATATTTATTTATTAAAGTTTTGGAGTTACAACCTTTGAGTCAGTGACTCCTTTGCAAAGGCTCCACGTCAGGACAGACACACAGGATATGCGAGAAAAGCATGTAACAATTGCTTGGTATATACCTTAGTGATTACATAAAGACATCATACATCAAACAGACAGTGACTTATCTCAGTAAGGGTTGCGTAGCAGCCCATGGTCAAGCATGTAACAATTGCTTGGTATATCAAAGACAAGGTGAAGGCCACAGATGTGGTTTTTGTGGATCTATCCAAGGTGCTTGACCTAGCTGACCACCAACTTCTCAATTCCACTCTTCGCAGTTTTGGTTGCTCATCTAACACTATGTCCTGGCTCCACAGATATCTATCTGGTAGATCCCAGACCGTCATCACAGGCAGAGTACACTCTTCCACTTTACCTATTGGTACTGGTGTCCCCCAGGGCTCAATACTTGGCCCTTTGCCTTTTTCCATGTTTATAAATGCACTCCCAGCAGATAGCCTCACCTGTAATTCACTCCTCTACGCCGATGATTTAGTCCTCTACCATAGTGACAACTCGCTTGAATCTATCTCATCCACCCTCTCTATCAACTACAGCGCTGCTCACAACTGGTTCCTCTCCAAAAAACTGATAGTCAATAACAAGAAGACCCTTCCTGACCAAGGCCACCAAAGTCAACTTGTCCCTCCTCGTTCACACCCCTGCAGGTCCCCCACTTGACATTGTCCCCATTTTCAAATACCTTGGTGTTACCCTTGACTTCTGTCTTACTTTTGTGGAACACATGAACAACACTGTGCGGAAAATCCACCAAAGACTTGGTGCTGCCTACAGGCTAAAGCAACTACTATCCATGGAAGCTCGCCTTGCCATCACGCTAAGCAATCTTCTGCGCCTGCTAGACGATTGCTCCCCTGTCTACTCTCTCATGTCCTCCTCATTGCGCACCCGTTTAAACTCCACTTACAATTCCATATGTCGCTTTGTGCGTCAAGCTTCTTACTCCACCCACCACTGTGCTCTCTGCCAGTCTCTTGGATGGCTCCCATTATAGGGTCGCTCTGACTATACCATGGGTTGTCTAATTGCAAACTCCCTCAGGAGCCAGCAGTCTTCACCCTACTCTTCTCTTCTCACAGAAAGAGTGGTACCTAGGAGACTCAGGGTAACCTCTGTCCCCCCCCTCGAAGTGCCACGTGTATCTTCTGTCATGGGCAGTCGAGCTTTCTCAGTCTCTGCCCCAACCCTGTGGAATAAATTACCTGCATACATCCACTCCTCTGCCACCCACCTGTCCTTCAAAACCAATCTGCGCAACTGACTTCTGGTTGGGTCAGGCTGTAACTGCCCCCCAAGACAATACCAGAGGGAGCGGGCTATGAAGACGCTAGGACCTGGTGAGCTATTGAGACAACTCCATCACCCTACATTTTTGGCCTTTCCCACTCTGTTTGTCCCTTAGCTTTCTCTGCCAGCATCAATTGCCCCCCAATATAACACCAGTGGATGCAGGCCATCGTGCCGCCAGGACCTGCTGTGCCATCTTTTGGGACCCCTCCCCTTCCTCCAACTCACCTCCCTGTTGCCCCCCTAGTCTTCTCTATCTGCATCGTACTTCATGGTACTCTCTGCTCTCCTAACCTGTTCTTACCTCTCTGCAGTATTACTGATCCACTGTTTTGATATTTCTCTAGCAAGTCTGAGCTTCTATGCACCTCATTATCCTAGATCATTGCCAGCTTGTATGCTCTATATAATCTTCCATGCACCTACTAATTTAGCCTACTGCCCACTGTTACAGCAGGCAGACATCTTAGATAAACCTTGAACACTGAAACTATGCTTGCAGACCTGCTTTGTCTCCATCACGTGTTAATTACCTCATATGGAGGTACATTACCAAATTTTGTATTATATTTTATATATTGTATTATATGTGTTGCTCTGTACTATTGCTAATTTTGTACACTGTCTCTGTTGATTATGTTATTTTGTAGCCACATCTGTGTCCCAGGTCATGCCTGAAAATGGTCCAATGGATCAGTACACTTAGCTGGTTACAAAAGACATAAATACATAAAATAAAAAGTATGTGCCCCGCATCTCCTATTGTTTAGGACTTATTTACGTAGGCCTGCATTGGTACATCATGAGACTTTCTGTGTGTTTCGACCTGAGGCGGATGCAGGTAGAGAGACAGAGTTCACATGTGATCACCCTTGTCAGGATGCCAGAAGGGCAGTACCACCCAGAAAAGGAGATGGCACTGGCTGGGGTTATCCTTGGGGCTGGCGTTCATCTGTATCCCCTCCTCCGGGTTGTGCCTGAAAATAGGCAGAATTTGTTTAGTGCACTTACCCAGTCAACAAAACTAAAAATAAAAAAATAAAAATCCTTGCAAGGGAACCACCAGGTTTTTGGGAGAGTAGAGTGTAACCAGCCTCTCTCTTCACTCAGCTCAAGGCCAGTTACTAGAGGGTTCTCGAAGGGTTAAGTCTGACCCAGACAGTTGTCCTCTAGAGAGGCCCCTTGCTTACTTGGAGACATGATTACAGGATGTTTGTGTACAGCATGTTCTGGGTGAGCCAGAAGCAGGGAAACTCAGTCATGAATATTCATGCTCCTGCCCTCTACTGAAACTCTATAAGGAGGGAAGGCAAGCAGGAAGAGGAGGTCCTACTGTAGTTATGGTCTTGCAGGAAGGAAGAGAATAGCAATGAAGGCATCCATCCTCAGGTTGCGACCAAGATGGGGGAATGTGGGCCTAGGAATGGTGACAGGGTCCCTGGATCTGGGTGGCACTGCTCCCTGTCAATGTCTCCAGAATTCCAGCAGCAGGTACTAGAAGGATAAGTCTCCTGGGAAGGTCTTGAGGATGCTGGTGTGAACAAAAAACAGAAAGACACCACAGTGAGAGTGGAGGGCTGCCCCTCAAGAGCGATTGCCAGGATCCTTGCAGATCCTCTCCAGCCAGAAGCAATCTAACAGAGCTCAGTCACTGAATGGCACAACAGTTCGTGATGGGCAAATGCAAGTAAGCATTGCAATAAGTGTCCTATTAAGCCTAGGCAACATAGAAAAGTATTTCCCCTGTCAGGTAGTCAAATAAATAGTAGTCAGGGGGAGAGAGCCTGGCTAGAGCTGGGGTTTGTAAGTCCCTGTGAAGGACCAGTCATGGGAGCTTGTTTCTTTGGGCCATTAGGGCTATCAGTACATTCTCAGAAGGAGACTGGTATGGCCGGAACAACTATTCATTTCAGTAGTACTGTCATAATGCTGACATGCTGTCTAATTTAAATATTGTCCTTCAAAGGCAGAATGAGACATGTGCAGGCATGCATTTGCTTAAGGGATAGTGTTACCCTACCTGGAAGCATGCCATGCACAAATGGGTCTTGGGATTACCAGGGCTCCAGGGACTCTATAGAGAGGTAAAGGAACATTGTACAAAGTGTAAATGTATTTCAACTAGATCCATAGACCATTGTAGATAATTTATGCCTGTTAAGAGCAGGGGTAAACTTGGAAACACTAAAGCTGGGAATAATTTAAGGAAGCTATGCCTTGGAATGGTGGGGATGGAAACTGGAGCCTCAGTTAGCTAAAAAGGGGTACAGTGTGATACAGCTAGTACTGTACTGTGCTCTACGAGTGAAGTAATGGAGTGACTGGAAGGGAAATGCCCTTTGGTTGTGTACCATCTTGCAGCTAAGTAAATGCACCCAGATTCATCCCAGCTCCATGTTTGGTCTCAGTTTGTGTGTGGTCTCTTATACCGTGCCCCGTGTATTGATTCATGGTACCTAATCGCCAACATCCCAGGCCCATGGTGGTAGCAATGTTCACTGCAGGTACTGGTCCTATGATGTAAGGCCAGGGTGCTCCCTGGACGACAGTACCATCACATACCCCTAGACATAAGGGGGTGCCCAGGGGCCCTTACACTCACATCCCCATTGGTTAACTCCTGTACACCACATGGGTCCAGTACTCTAATGAACAGAACAACAGGTAAACGGCGCAGCTCTTTTCCCTCCAACCTTCCTTCCAAATTCATTACCTGTCGATGAGAATCTCTGCTGCTTGGGAAAACTGCTGCATCTGTCTGTATTCCTCATCGGTGAGGTACTCCATGGACTGCTGAGAGTTCAGACGGGGTCTCACATGGTAGTTGCCGCCCCTTCGCTTGTCCTCCCAGGACTTTAGTGTATTCTCAAATGCCTGTTATTAAGAGATACAGCTGTCAAGGGGGGGTGATGGAATTTACATAGCAACCACCAACAGAGCTATGTTGCGGAGCATGCATACAACAGCACAACCATGGTAAAACATGCAACCCATAACAGTGTGGTACCAAATGTTAATCCATGCAAACATCTGCCATTGACAGGAAGACAGACACAACTCCCTCCTCTGAAACAAAATCTGATAATACCGCAATAAAAACCACACGTTATATAAAACCAAATGGTAATGAGCTCCTGCACTCAGGTAGCAGCAGTAGTAGTAACAGATTTATTTATAAGGTGACCAAAGGCTCAGGGTGCTGTACCGGTATAGACAGGCAAACAGTAATAGGTTGCCCATGTGATAGCAGGATACACTATCATTAGTGTGTTGGGTCAGCTGCCTAAGGACACCTTTTTTGTTATAGTTAATCTGTTCACTCCTCCTCCTCCGTGGCTGCTGCAGGCTATCCTTCTCTCCACTCCCCCAGCCCCGTCAGCCGGCATCTCAGGAACTTACCTCAATCCCAGTTCTTCCCCCACAGCTTACCTCCCTGTAGTGGGGGTCAGACTGATGTACTGCCGACTAAACAGATCCAGTTCTGAGAGAGGGCCCTACAGCCCAGTGCAGAGCCTGTGAGGGGTCGGTGTCATCCTGCACTGCACTCGGCCACTTTTCCACTTTTTCTCCCCTGGAAGAACGGACATGCAATGCCATCCAGACGTACCCAAGCACACTCCCATACGTGGGACATCACCAGCTGCCATTTCTCCATTCCCCAAGTTGTGATTCTAGCTGCCTGCACCACTAGTCTCTGCTAGCGGCCAGATGTGTGCAGGGATCTGCATCCCTCCCTTCCCAGAGGAGGAAAGCAGTCTGCCGGATGCAGTCCTGCTCTCCCCGGCCAGCCACTAGTGACCCAAGTCTGTTCCTGAACCCGGGTTACCAGTGTGGCAGATGTGGCACAGTGCCTCAGCCCACCACGCCATTGGGTCAGTTCTTTTTTTTTAATTCACATTTTATTCTCCCAATCTTTAGTGCCAGCTCCCACCTGAACCTTTGACACCCCCCCCAGTACCCACCTATCTGCTACTTACCAGCCCCAGCAAAGTCTCAGTTTACCCCCTGTTGGAGTATAGTGCAGATGGGTATTTACCTCCAAGCATGCCCAGTGCTGGGCTGTGGACAAGGCATCAATGACTGGACCAGATATACTGGGGTCCTTAGAAGTCTGCTTCAGTGCCATTTCTGTGTTCTGGTATATGCGTTACCCCTTTGAACCCTGGAAAACCTCAGTACATAAGGGGGACCATTGCGTGTGTGCACACAGTGCACAGCATGGGTCCCCCGACAATGCCTTTGCCCCTCCCACCCAGCACCCTCAGCAGCACTGCCACCTGCGGTCACCCAAGTGGCAGTATCACAGTAAGAATGGCAGCCTTCCTCCCTGAAGGAGGACGCCTCTGGGGTGCTTGATCCTCGTTCCCCAGGCAGGCCCCCAACATCCCATGTTCATTTCTGAACCCTGGACGCAGGTGTCATGAGTGGTAACCCTACCACTGCGCAGACGGACCAGCCTTTTTTTTAATCTGCACTCATTCCCTCAGCCAGGCTACATCCCCCTATCCAGACCCTTTCTGGGCAGCCTCCTAAACCCCATTAATCCCTGTTCCTGTCAGACCACCACCCTCACTTACCCCCTCCCCCCATGGGGGGGTCGGTCCCCTACTGGAATCAGAGTAGCCAGTTGGTGGGCAGTGGGGGATGTGGAGGTCGGAGAGAGTTTCCAGGGTCCATCATGCTGCTTTGCTTTGGATGTTTTTGCCCCATCCTGCGCAGTGACGCAGACGCTGACTCCAGGATTCCAAAGTACAGAGCTTGCCTACACTGAGTCAGCCACAATCAGCCCTCCCTCCCTCCTGGCAGGCATCCAGCTCCACCATTACCTATGGGACCCAGGTGGTGGTAGTGCAGTAGAAGCCTAGCAACCTCCCCTAGAGGGGAACATCATCTGGCATACCCCCCAAGTCAGATGGTCTCACTGATGCCCCGGGCACTTTTCTGAACCTAGGTTGCCAGGGTCACAAGAGGCACAGTGCAGATAGGCCAAGCTTGCAACACCTCTTTTTGTAATGTATTTTATATCTGTTAAATTGTCTAGTAAATATATGTTTAAATCTCTAGTTAATTATCCACTAAATAAAGCATCCACTAATGTATCTATTAAATTATCCAATGCATTACATATCCACTAAATATTTGCTAAATTATCCACTACATATCCATCATAAATACACTAAATATCCAATAAATAAAACTCAAATTATCCACTAAATGTTCACTGAATTATCCACTACATTATTCACTAAATATCCATAAAAATAGCCAATACATTATCCACTAAATATCCACTGAATTATTCACTTAATAGCCACTAAATATGTGCTAATAGATTCACTAAATATCTGCTAACTCATCCACCAAATAGCCATTAAATTATCCACTTAATTATCCAAGAAATATCCAATAAATTCTCATCTAAATATTCGCTAAATTATTCACTTATCAACTGAATTACCCATTAAATAGCCACTAACGTACCCACTAAATATCCACCAACCTATACACTAAATTACCCAATAAATATACACTAGCATATCCACTAATTATCCACTAAATAACCCACTAAACCGCCACTAACCTATTCATTAAATATCTACTAACATGTCCATTAATTTATCCACTAAATTATTTACCAAATATCTGCTAAATTATTCACTAAATATCAACTAAATTATCCAGAAAACAGCCACTAAAAGAAAAACATTCCCAAATCTGAAGTACTACAATGCTATGTTAGTTTGATGCACAAAGGAATTCTGTGGCTCTAGTCTTTGGCATGGCTTACCCGGTCTCTGGTTAACATCTGAGCGCGGTTCTTGTGCTGGATTTTGATGATCCCAGGAGGCTGAATCCATGCTTCTCCATCCACCTGGACAGGAACCCCTTCATCCCCATGGATTGAGATCTTTACCACCCGGCACTGCCGAACCAACAGGACAGAAACAGTCAATGCCAAGCAACCACAAAAAGCATCAGTGGGTCCCTGACAGGACCCCAGTTATAGTAATAACAAAAACAAAACAAAACAAAAACAACAAACAGAAACACACAGCATTGTTTGTTGGCTGACTGATTGTGGACTTGTAAAAAGAATTCATTTTCCTTGTTGGAACCTGAGACAGACACTAGCAAGAATGCAGGAGAGTTTCTTTGTTCTTGGTCAGATTCTTGTATAGCAATTACTCTTTTTTTTATCCAGACCTCCTTTTTATTTAAGTATTTAAAGATGTTGTCTTATTCTTTCTATTTTAAGTGTGTATTATCCTGCCCCTACCAACCCCCCAAACACTCCTGCTCCCTCTGTCCCATCACCTACCTTTTCCAGATGCTTATCCTGTCCTCCATCCCCCCATGGCTTGCCTGCCATTATGGGGCCTCCAGAGTTCCCCTAGCCCCGCCCCCTAGAAATCTCTCTGCAGATCCTGATCCAGTGGAGATGGATGTTGTGGTCAGTGGGGCGGGGTCTGCAGGGGCCAGACCTTCATCCTGTTCTGGTCTGGGTTTTTCTGCCATGTTTATGTCATCATCTCTAGGTGGCATGCATGGCAAGTGTGTTGGTGCACCTCAGACTCATGCAGTATGTTCCTGCCAGGAAAGCAAACTCCCCAGCCCAACAGCAGGAGACACCGGAATGTGCCACCAACCTTTCCTTGGCTGGGACACACTGCCACTCGCAACAATGGCACCTCAACAGTGCAGCACATCAGTGTCAGTACTGAGTATTGAGCCAAAGTTCCTGATGTGGGATTCATACTGTCAATCTTGCGATCTTCCAGCTCTGGAGATAAGCAAGCAACCCTCTGACCACTGAAACTGATATACCCTTGAGTATGCGGAAGGCTGACATCATGACCCCTCTCATGGTCCTTTTCTCCAGGCTGAACATGTTAAAGGAAAATAAATGTCCTCCAAACACTCCTCCCTCAACCAAAACCCCCCAATTAGGCATTAGAACCCCCAAAGTAATTTGTTTTACCTCCTCATCTTTATTCTTGTTCCGATGTAGTAGTACTAATGTACACAAATCCGAAGCAGCGTGATACCATTTCACACGAATGACACGGTTCTGCACCACTTATAGAGTGGTGTGGCATAGAGTAGCATTAAGCATGTAAAATGGTGCCACACTGCTTCAGATTTGTTTACATTAGCACTACTACATTGGGGTGATCATAAATATAAGAAGGTAAAAAAATAATTAATTTGAGGTTCAAAAACCTAATCGGGGTGGGGGGGATGGAGTGCCTGGAGGATATCTGTTTTCCTTTAGGGTTCTTCAACATCTCCACATAGTTTTTGCCCCCCACCCATACCTCCGATCATTTTGGTAGCCTTGTGCTGCACACAACAGTACGTTGGCTGGCTACCATCATGGCTGAGACCTCGCTCACGCCAGGGAATATTTAGTGACCAATGAATGCATCAGCCATATGATTCTAGATAAACTGGAATATTTAAACAAAATGAGGTAGAAACAGTTAAACAGGACTATGTAAATGATATATGTGTGTGTGCGTATATACATACACACACATATATAAAACAATAGACATACACATATGATATAATTATATATGTATACATACATATATAAGATAATTTCTCATGTGCTGTTTTGTATCTTGTGGTGTTTATTGTTTGTATCTACTGTACTTTTGTAAAAAACTAAGCTGGCTTCGGGACGTTCCTGAAAATGGGCCTTGGTCCAGTGTGCTTATCAAGTGAACAAAGTGAAAATAAAAATAAAATAAATAAATATACCTGGTGCAGTAACAAATATATATAGGGGATATGCAATAGACTGACTCAAAATATGCAGTTTATCTTTATGTGTAAGGGGGCATGACCAGAACTCATGAGTGGCAGAGGAACGAATGAGTTATGAAAATCCTGCCTGCTCATAATGATCAACCCATTCTCATATACTGTACCCATCTCAGCTTATTTAGTCATGGAATGGGGTGAGTGTTAGGGTTGAGAACCTCAAGGCGCACCCTACCCCTGTTGCTGCCTGCAGGATGGGGTGTTAGGGTTGCAAACCTTAACGCCACACTTGCCTACTTTTGTCACTGTAACCAACCCTAACTAGTGCATTAACAAAGTTTTTTTGCAAAGAAAATCATATGTGTATCTCTCTCTCTCTCTGTATACATATATATATATATATATGTATTGTACATACATACATACATATATACATACATACGTAACCAACCCTAACTAGCGCATTAATTTTTTTCCAAAGAATTTCTTTACTTTTTGAGATGGTATAATCGTATCCTCATTTGGTTGTGGTAGCACAGTGCCCTCCAGGCCCTGCGCTCCCATCCCTCCACAGGTGCACACATACATCTTGCCATGGAAGCATTTAAGCCAGAACAGCAACCAAATTGTCAGCATGGCCTTGTTATCACCCCTCCTCATGAACAATGGGCTGAGAATTTTCAAATCCCCACTGAAGAGTCATTCCACGCCACCCCAACATCATTCCACACCACAGGGGAAAAAACACATTTTGGCCAGTATTTGAAAACTGACAGCTGTCACATTTATGAGGTGATATAAACAAGCATTTGTCAATGCCAAATGTTGTCTTGCTGACATTGGCATCGGTAGCGCAGGAGCTGAACAGATGCATAATAGGAATGGCAGTGAAGTACGAAAGTGACGTCAACCCCACATCACCCTACAGAGACTGACAGGCACAGAGGTGTGCCTTTGGGTGTCGGCCATAACGTTCATGGCATTTCAGCTCACCCTACCCTGCAGAGTGCGACAAACGTTGCGTTGTGCCTTGGGGTCCTCGGGCCTTACGCTCACCCCGTTCAGCCATAATGTTCAAGGCATTTTATCTCACCCTGTCCTGCAGACACCGACAAGTGCTGAGATGTGCCTTGGGATGTTTGGCTTTACAGTCACCCCATTTCATAAGGACATACGCTGAAATGGATGCAGCATGGGAAAATGGGGTGAACTGTGGGGCTGAAGAGTCCAAGGCAGCCTTGATGCCTGTCAGTGGCTTGGGGGTGGTATGGCGTGAGCATGACAGCCGGCAATGCAAAGGCACACCCCTGATGCCTGTCAGTCTGTACAGGGTGGGATGTCATGGTTAGAAACTCTAATGCCCCGGCTGTTTGTTGATATTTGCACTACAAATTTGCAACACGGCCTTTTTGTGACCCCCACCCCATAAATGTGTTTGGGACCTCTGCTCATGAAAAGTGGCACTGTGATTTTGTTAATCTGTCCCGAACGTTGATTTCTCACAGCGACTGCGCCATTCTGCGTCAGATGTGGGAAAACCGTTCGGGCAGGATGTAAAAAATGATAGCTGTACCATTCATAGGTAGGTGTGAAGAGATGGTAGTGTTGAAAATCTTGAGTGAAAATATTAAAAATGCTCAAATTTACAAGCATACATGGAAAGTGCGCAATGCACACTTGTAACACAGTCATTTAGTGCAATTATTTCACCAAAATTTCAACATAGGCATTTTGGGATCTTGTCTCATGAACATTTTCACTATGATTTTCTTCATCTGTCCTGAACATTGATTTCCCACAGTGACTGCACCATTGTGTGCCAGTTGTACGAAAACACATTTCAGGCAGGATGTGAAAAATGACAGCTGTACTGTTCATAAGGAGGTGTGCAAAATTGACAATGTTGAAAATGTTGAGTGAAAATATTGCAAAATTTTGAAGTTACAAGTGCGCGTGGAAACTGCGTAACACACGCTTGTAACATACTCATTTTGTGGACTTTTGTCGCCAAAATTTTCAACATAGGCATTTTAGGACCTCTATTCGTGAATATTATCTCTGTGATTTTCTTAATCTGTCCCAAACACTGATTTCCCACAGCAACCATGCTATTCTGCGCTGGTAGTGCGAAAACACATTTCATCCACGATGTGAAAAATGACAGCTGTACTGTTCATAATGAGGTGTGAAAAAATGCCAATGTTGAAAATCTGGAGTGAAAATATTACAAATTTGCAAAGCTGCGCATGCTCGTGGAAACTGTGTAACGCACGCTCGTAACACAGTAATTTTTTGGAATTTTTTCACCAGATTTGCAACATAGGCTTTTTGGGAGGCCACTTCATGAACAATGACACTGTCATTTCGTTACTCGGTCTCGAAAGGCGATTCCAAGCAGTGACCACGAAATCACCTTTCGGGACCAAATAACACCATGACAGTGACTGAATTCATGAGGATGGGGTCCTAAAAACCCTATGCTGAAAATTTGGTGCCAACAGTCAAAATAAATGGCCGAGATATACACATAAATTGAAATAAATCCATTTATGCCATTATACAGCCTACCGGCATATCTTCAGTTTGCAGTCAGCTTTGAAGACCGCAGACGTGTTCCCAGTCCACCGGAAATTGTTGTGCCGGGCTCCAGAGGTAAGTATGGGGTGAGGGTGTGTGAGAGGAGGTGAGATGCGCAGAGGGTGGGCGCGGGTTAGGGAAGGGGACACCAAACTCAACGAGGGACTGTTTTTTAATTTTACAGGTTAAAAAAAAAAAAAAAAAGCGGCCAGGAAGGTTTTCTTTTTGCAGGTACTTTTGCAGCTGGGTGGGCTCCCAGCATGCCACATAATTGATTGATGGGGGGTCTGTAGCCGGCGGGGTTTGGGCACCCCGTCGGCTCTATACAGAGTGGGGGTGCATGAACCGAGGGAACTGGGCACCCCTTGGCACACGAAATGGGGAGGGCATTATGCCAGCGGGATTGGGCACCCCCGTCTGCAAATTAATTTGGGAGGGGGCATGTCGACAGGGGGATTGGTCACTCCTGTCGGCTTTCAGGGGCACTGTGAGAAGCGACGGTTATCTGTCGGCTTCTGTGGGCACTGTGAGAAGCGACAGGGAAGCCGCCACCATCTTTCTTGGAAGGGGAAACCAGACAAGGCAAGCAGTAATTTGCTGCTGCAATCAGGGACCGCCCTGTGGCACTCCCTGATTGCAGCAGCAGATTTCTTTCAAGCTGGTAGCACATTTCCCAGCTGCTGTCATAGACAGCGTGCTATGCCATTGGTGCCACAGAGCCCAGCCAGAAAAAGCAGTGGCACCCCATGGCTTCAGCAGGACCGCACCTCCAAAACCTGCTTCTCCACTGAAGCAACCACAATAAGTTGTCTGCGCTGTGTGCACAAGACAACATATAAATGATTATGTTGAAAATTTGGGTTGAAAATTACAAAAGTTAGGAGCGAGCATAGCACACTGTCAACAGATGCACACAACTTTGCCATTTTAACATATTCTGACCTCAAATTTTTAACATACATTTCTTATGACTCGAAAGGCGATTTTGCCAAACAACCACAAAATCACCTTTCAGGCAGGATTTGCGAAATGACACCAACAATGTTCATGAGGAAGGGTCTCAAAAAGGGTAAGTTGAAAATTTGGTGTAAAAATCTTTAAAAATGACAAAGTTAGGCACCAGAGTTGAAACCCCCATTAAAATACACTGAACTGCATTTACCTTTGTTTCTCATATTGCAGTCGCCGGTTCCAGCTGCAAGACATGTCTTCAATCGGAGAGTGGATCTTCACTCTGTCACCTGTAGATCTTCACCCTGTGACCTGTTCAGGTGAGTGAGGGTGTGTGGGCATGTACTGGGAGTGTGGGGTGGTGGGTACTGAGTGGGAGGTGGGATTGGGGGGGGTCTGATCGGCGAAGGACCATTTTCTTTTTTTGTAGGTAAAAAACAAACATCAAGAACCATTTTTTTTATTTCAGGCTGGGACAACATTCGGTGGGTGGGGGGTGCAACTGGACACCAGGGAGATATTTAATTCTATACAGGGACGGCATCGGAAGGTAGGGGTGTCACTAGACGCCAGGAAGATTTTTAATTATATACAGGGACGGCATCAGAGGGTTGGGAGGGTGCCACTAGACACCAGGGAGATTTGTAATTATATATAGGGATGACATCCAGGGCCGCAGTAATGGGGGTAAAAGTGGGGATGTTGTCTGGGGCCCAGAGCTCAGAAGGGGCCCACCTGAGGAGCTGGCAGTAACCGTGCCATTAGCTGGTTTGGGAAACGGGGGCCCATTTCAAGTGACTTGTCCAGGGCCCAAAATTTCATAGCTGCAGCCCTGATGACATCAGAGGGTGGGGGGTGCCATTAGACACCAGGGAGATTTGTAATTATATATAGGGATGACATCAGAGGGTGCGGGGTGACACTAGACACGAGGGAGATTTGTAATTATATATGGAGATGACATCAGAGGGTGGGGGGGTACCACTAGACACCAGGGAAACAGGAAAGAAAAATGGGGACAGCAATCGGATAGTGGGGATGCCAACAGACACCAGGAAAAATGGAAAATAATATGGGGACAGAAATCGGGCGGGGGGGGGCACTAGACACCAGGGAAATGGAAACGATAAATGGGGACAGCAGTCAGTGGTGGACACCAGGGAAACAGTTACAATTAACAGGAAGGGCTCTCAAAGGGTGGGGGTGACATTAGACACCAGGGAAACAGCGTTCTGGTAGTTGGGAGCCATTTCCGTGTCATTTTTTGTGCTTGGGAATCCTTTGCTGTCTTCTTTTTTCACAATTTGTGAAAAAGTATTCCCGAGCATGACAAAAGGCATGGAACAGGATTTCACGTGTTGGAAAAAAAAAGTTTCCAACTAATTTTTCCAGAAACCAACACCAGAATCAGATGAAATGGCTCCCGATTAACAGAACATGTGTGTTGGTTTCAACTAAACACCTAATTTTTTTTAGTTAAGTTTGCTTCCCTCGCTAACTGAAACATCAAGATGGCGGCAGCAAGAAAAAGACTTCCCATTTGCAAAACAGGATTACCCATTTGCGACAAAGGATCCTTTTTTGAGGCTCACATCTACCTGGACAGTGAAATTACCATTGAAAATAATGGCAAATTTTAAAATTCAATAACTTTGGAAAGGATTAATATTTTTCACCAAATCTTCAAAAGATGCATCTGTGACCCAAGACCTTTTCACCCTAAAAATTTCAGACCAGAATTCCAAACCATTCTTTGCACTGTGGCATGACAAAGAAATAAAAAAAAAAAAAAAAACCGTAATTTTCAAATTTTTTCACACTCCATATTCCTGCACCCATGCATCTGACTGGAACAAAACTTGCTATATGGAGAGATCTTTTATCCCTGATGGTGCATACAGAATTTTATGCGAATCACTTGAACGGTTGCAAAATTATTAAAGTGCAAAATTCTGAGTTTAACATAGAAGTGACCATTCAACCCTAACTACAGGGGCGTGACGGTGCCACTATAATGTATACACATATACATATATGGATATATATATATATATATTTGTTTTCATTTATTTATGAAACTGGTGAAAAAATTAGTAAAAATGCCGCTTCCTGATTGGAAGAAACACATCACATGACCATGCATTATCCCACAACGACCACATGCCGCCTGCACTTCTTTCTATTTTCACCGCCCCAAACAATTCTGAACATTCTGTAAGACGGATAATTCATTATAGGGCATACAGTTATGCTTTGATATACACATGCCTAAGGTGGTTGAACGCACTTGGCCTATGGCTTCATGCCTCACAACGCACACCAAGGAGTGCATATATCAGAGCATAACTGCACGACTGCACGTCCTGTAGTGGCTTATCTGTTACCTATATACAAGTTCTTTCATTTCACCGATTTATTCTTGTTAAGTTCAACATTATTGATTGCTTCCCTTCCCTAAATTGTGTAGTCTAAGATTGTTATTATGTTATTCTGTTATATGTTGAACTCCATGTTTGGCCAATTGTATAGTCTCACAACTAATGTGTTTTGACTGTCATATTTGACCTGTCCTGATATTGTAGTCTTCACTGTACTGTTCTACCTTGTCATCGAGGCACAGGTCAGGAAGCGTAGGGAAAACCAAGAGCAGTTGCAGAATTCAACAAAACTATTTGCAGTTGCAGTAACAAAAAAAATAAAGAAACCTGTTCCGAATAACTATGTACAGAGGAATAAAAATAAAATCTTCTTTCAGTCTGTGTCCCTTTTTCTTGTCAAATCTCCCCTTGCACCTCGGCTTAGCTGTCTTAGAAGTCATTTCAACCCCCAATCTAAACAAACATCCCGTTCTTGTATGTTTCAGGTAGGACGAACAGAATGTGCTTGCTGAGGGGCCCTTTCTGCAGCTTTTGAAAAAAGAGAAAAAAACTAAAAACTGAACTCTGATAAACTCCAATTCTTAATAGCTTTGTGACCCCCAGTCGGTGCTAAACTGAGAGGGCTACTACCCCTGCCTGTGTGGCTAGTGAACAGGTTGAGGGGCCTGGGTCCTATGATGCGATGCCTCCATTTTTATAAGTTGAAACTTGGGGAGAAAGGTGTCACTCTGCGTGGTGATTAGGTTTGGCTACTCTGCACAGGGGCCCCCAAGTAACTCCCGACACAGGAAGCAATAACTGAAATGTCCAAAACAGGAGTGGGATTCTAAAGTGTGGCTTTTATTCACAACAAAAGGGAACAATAAAGCATAGACGGACCCCCACAGGGCTACACTCCTGACAGTGCAGATTTCTCTTGACACAGACATTCATCTTCTAAACTTGTAAACCCTCGGGTTTAGAAACACTCAGCCCGAACTTGACTCTTCTCTGGTTTCCCTGGCTCGACTCCCTTGCCAGCCCTTGGACTATCTCCCATTTATCATGGATAATTATTTGTGGCTCCCTATACCACCACGAGCTCTCCTGGCTCTATCAGGGAATCTTCATCATTAATCCCATGTCTGGGTACTTTCCTCAGGCACTGGCTAAGTACCTGAGAGAAAGCAAACAGGTGTCTCAAAGCGAACCCGTAGAGGTGACTCTGGTCGTGCCAGATGGGGGGGGGGGGGTCTCCCACCTCTTGCTCCCATAAATCATACCCGGCCATTCCTCTGAACTTTAACACCTCATCTCTGAAAACACTTTACTCTGTATGTTTTCCTGAAATGTATGTCACATTTAATCTACTGTTCCTTCCATCCCAATATGTGCTGAACTTGAAACATACTTAAAGAGTGGCTGTGTCCATTTCTCTAGACCCCCACAGAGTTAAGCAGTCCAATTCCCACAACTTTAACTGTACTTGGCGGTCTTTTCCTGACCCCACAGTAACAGTCACTTAAATTCACATTGTCCCAGGTGAAAACACATTGGCCCTTTAGCAGAGAAAACTCACCCCTTGGTTGCAGGTGCCCCACGGGTTTTTCCCTCCTCAAAGAAATCTCACAAAAACATCTGGTGCCTCAGCACAATTCTTCACAGGCAGCTTCTTCCTTTAGCCGGCCCAGGGGATTGCCCCTGGAAGCAGGCTGAATCCTTCCCCCATCACTGCAGGGATGGGGCCCTGAACCCTTTGAAAGCGGTCTCTACCACTTCACTTGGCTCTTCTTGTGCTTCTCTTCAGGTGAGAACACACACCTCAGCAAAAATATAGCTCTTTAGCAGAACTAAGGGCTCTGAGGGCCTGCAGCTGCAGTACACCTCTTCTCTCTACTGAGCCCACTACTGAACTACTACTGACTCGCTTCAAATTCCCCAACATTATATTCTAACTTCCCTAGCTGCAACATTCTAGTGTGGCTTATGCAGCTGTGCCAGTTCTAAAATGATGTCATCCCTCAGTCTCAGCTGAGACTGAGAACAGAGTGAGACAGTGTGAAATCAATTTAACTTGAATTTCACAAGCTGCCTTCCCTGCCTGCCACTACGTCTTACTAGGACTCTAGTAACCCCGGGTAACAGGGTTACACCTTTTTCTGTTATGACAAAATACAATTATATACATTTCAACAGTAATGCTATATAAATATTCTAAACAATAGGGATTCCCAATATCAGTTTCATTTCCATGTACTGTATTGATCTGCACATATTTCTATATTAGCAGATATACAAGGGAGGGAAAACAGACAACAAGAGAAAACTGAGAGATAGTGAGAGGCAAAGAATTGTGAGACTGTTCAGGTTGATCAAGCCTGAGGTCTCACAGGAAAATTAGGTTGCACAACCAGACAGAGAAGTAGACAGAAAAGGACAGATCCTTGCATTTAAACACTTTCTCCGTAACAAATGGGACAGGGTCCTATTCTACCCTGTCACATGCCTGCTTGTTAAGTAAGCAATAATACATGACAGGGTGTGTGGTTATCAGGGAATTACCGCACAACCCACCCTGGGTGGAGACACAAGGCACCAGTCGAGTGCTCTTCAGCCTAGGTGGATGTGTGGTAATTATCCATACAACCCCTGTACCAAATGGGGCTTACTAGTTTTAAATGCCGTGTCGACATAGTGGGAGGTTGTGTGTGCGCATGCACGTGCTTGTTGAGCTCCTGCTCAGGCGCGTGTGTCTTGTTTAAAAAAGTACCATTTGGCGCGTAGAAGAAGAGTGCAGAGTAGTCGAGCATTTATGGAGGAGGCAGGAGAGTGTGCGAGAAGGAGCGGGCACCTGCTCACAGGCCCGCGATGGGGAGGCCTTCAGTCGGGGCTGGAGAAGCCCAGGACCAGGGTGGGGAGACTGCCCCCTGGCTCCCAAATGTGTGGAGGGATTCCCCCATAAGAGGCAGTATGGGGGAACAGTGCAGCAAGAAGGAGCAGCAATCTTGTGAGGGATCGAGAGGAGCCTGCTAGGCTCCGCAGAAGCTAAGAAGAGTGGCACCATGGAAGGGACTGTTGAGACTGAGGTGGCAGTGATGTCTCCAGCGGGGTAGGTGACAGATGCCCCTTGCCTGACCATATCCATTCTAAAAAGGTATTGTGCTGTTATTATTTGTGTCTGCTGTGAAGAAAGAGTTAGGCCCCTGCATCTGAGAGAACCCTGCCCATGGATTTCCAGTGTGGGTGGCCTCTTGTGGCAAGGACTGAAAGTGCCTAAATGTATACCAGAGTACCCCCCTCCATCCCAAGAGAGGAAAGTGTACCAGCATGTAAAAGAAATTGTGCCTCTGCTCCCATAGGCAGGGCAGCAATCTTAAAGTTAGGGGGAAAAGTAGGAAAGTGTTTTCTGAGAGGAAAATGAGCCTCTTTTGGCTTAAAATGGAAGGGAACAGAGCTGCTAGGTCCCAGGTTCAAATCCTGACTCCCCCAAGTATGTGCCATGGCCGAGGGCCATAGAAATCTTGAAACTGTGCTGAGAATCATCTGAGGATCCTCAATGTTGTTACTGCTTGAGCATTTTTGTGGAGAAAGAAAATAAATGCTGAATGGTTTGCATTTTAAATCATCTGGCTTGGATCATTTAATTCTGTGGAGAAAATTGTTTGCTTTGCTGTTTTTGCCTAATGAACTGTATTATAGCCTGCCTGTGGAGCCTGCTACTACCGGAGGTGCTGAGGGTGAGAGAGAGAGAGAGAGAGAGTCAACAGTGAGCCAGCGCTTCAACGGAGCTCTAGCCATCACCAAAGGAACCTGAATCAACACATTTTTAAAGGTACTGTGTTTTGTACTTCCTCCTTAAAATCTGCTTACAGTCAAGATGGTACCCCTCACCTTTCCCAGAAACAGAATAACATCAAAACCCCTAGACAGGGAGGGGGGTGGGGTAGTTTTCTGGAGTCTGCTATCTGAGCCTGGACTGGAGCTGCTGCCTGCTTGAGGGAAGCCCCTATAGTACTTAAGCTGGAGGGAGTGAAATTTAAAAGTAATTTTCTTCCTGCAATTAGTTAAAGTGCCACCAGTAAAGTTTAAAGAGGAGGGAGGTTACACCTGATAACCGCACATCCTGAAGTGTATTACTGTGCTTATAAAATGTGGAAAAAAACAAATTACAACTGGTTGAGCAATGTCAAACAACATTTTATTTATCACTTAAAAATGAACAACATGCTGGGTTGTATTGCAAGGGGTATATCCTCGAGGAGGGAGGAGGTGATTCTGCCACTGTATAGGTCATTAGTTAGACCACACCTGGAGTACTGCGTGCAGTACTGGCGTCCGTATCTGAAGAGGGACATTAAGGAGGGGGTGCAGCGCGCAGGGCGACAAAGATGATCAAGGGGCTGGGGGACTTATCATACGAGAGGAGGTTGAAGGAGTTGAACATGTACTTACTGGAGGAGAGGAGGGACAGGGTGACATGATTGAAACCTTTAAATACATGAAAGGAATAAACAAAATGGGTACAGAGGGGCTGTTCAAAGTAAGGGAAGGGAGGGCCACCAGGGGCCATGATATGAGACTGGAGGGAGGAAGGTTCAGGAGGGAGATGAGGAGACACTTTTTTACAGAGAGGGTGGTGGCTGGATGGAATACGTTACCTGCAGAAGTGGTATGCAGTAGAACAGTGGACTGCTTCAAAAGGGGATGGGACAGGACAAGGGGGAGGGTTAATGAAGGGGAAGGGTGGAAGGGAGGGCAGCTGCAGAATAAGGGGTGCTAGCTGCATATTCGAGCAGACTTGATAGACTTCTAGGCCTTTATCTGCTGGCAAATTTCATATGTTCGTATGTTCGTAACATGTACTACTTTTTTTATATACTGTATAAACTTTCTTTTATCCTCCTTTCCTGGGCGGCCCTCCATCTTGCCAGCCCCCAACCCTGTCCCCTGCTCACAGAGCACCTCTTTTCTTCCTCCATGGCTTACCCCCAAGATGGGGCGGCGCGGATCCCTCAACCCACCGAACACTGATCCAGTGGAGGAGGTGCCTGCCATTCGCGGGAGCGGTGCCTGTGGGGGTCAGCACTCATTCAGCCCAGTACATTTTCTCCTCCTATTTTTTTTCCCTCCCTCCTGACCCCCCCCCAGAGGTGGAGCAGTGTTGGTGCTGGCGATGGCTGAGCTGTGCGCACTACCGCACACAGCACGCTAGCCGACTACTCCACCCCCATCCCTATGTACTGGACCCAGGCGCTCTGACACCCAGCCACCGTTAGGTGTCAGAGATGCACTGGCCTCCATGTCCCTCCCTCCTTGGGAGAGGACAGGCTGTCCTCTGGATACTCAATCCTCTTCCACCTCAGCCGACCCTCCCGGGAACCCACGAACACAGGTCGCCAGCATGGCAGGAGGTAGGGCATGATGCCTCAGCCCTCCATGCCACTGAGCCAGTCAACATGTGCTACTTAAGAAAGCTATCTATAAATCTTTAAAAAAGACATTACAAACTTATTAACATACTAACAATGAACTATTAAATCGCTATTCAAATAAATAAACTGAATAAGATTAGGCAATGTAAACTGTTAAAAATGTCAGTTTAGTACATTTATCATGGGAGAAAAAATAATCCCCTTTAATATGAATAATTTAAAATTATTGACATTGAGTGCATATTTATCCCAAATTTCAGCTGTGGTTATCAAATTAGATTTTTTAAGCACTATCTGTAATAGTTATTGATCTGAACATTGTCATTTATCATGAAATTCTGCCAAAAACACAAGGGCCAAAGTACCCAGCTGGTTCAGTTCTGGGGTTACCCAGGCAGTAAGGGAAAAGAGGTTGGCCTATAGAAAATTCAGGAAGACCAAGAGAGAGGTGGATAGGGAAAATTGCCTAAGGTTGGCTAGTGAGGCAAGTAAGAAAGTCAGGTGAGCAAAGGCACAGAAGGAGCTGCAGATTGCTGAAGGAATTAAGAAGGGGGAGAAGGCTTTCTTTCGCTATGTAAGTGAGAAAAGGGACACGAGAAGGAAGGGATTGTTAGGCTTCAGAAAGGGATGGAGTGGGTGAAGGATAATGGGGGAAAAGCAGAGATACTAAATGAATACTTCTGTTCCGTCTTCACCAGGGAGAAGGACGGACCAGTGCCTTCAGGAGGGAAAAGAGGAGCGGGGGGAAGGGAACACAGATGTAGTGATAGAGGAGGATAGAGTGAGGGAGGGAGGGGCTGCTGCATTGAAGGTGGACAAATCACCGGGCCCGGACAGAGTACATCCAAGGGTACCAAAGGAACTGGCTGAGGAGCTGGCAGGGCAACTGGCAGACCTATTTAATAGTTCACTAGAGACAGGCGTAGTACCGCAGGACTGGAGAATAGCACATGTAGTGCTGCTCCACAAAAGTGGTTCCAAGGATGACCAAGGGAATTACAGACCAGTCAGTATGACCTCCATTGTGGGCAAGCTCATGGAGAGCATACTAAAGTAAAGGTTGGCGGATTATCTAGAGGAGCATGGCCTCCAGGATGCGAGACAGCATGGGTTCGTGGGGGGGGGGGGATCGTGTCAAACAAATTTGATTGACTTCTTTGACTGTGTCACTAAGACAGTAGACAGGGGCCAAGTGGTAGACATCCTCTATCTTGATTTCAGCAAGGCCTTTGACTCTGTGCCCCACAAAAGGTTGATCAGGAAGTTAGTGGATCTCAGGGTTGGGGAAAAGATGGCCGGATGGGTGGAAAACTGGCTGAAGGACAGAACCCAGAGGGTGGTTGTGGGGGGCAGAGTTATCTGGCACAAGACAGGTAACCAGTGGGGTCCTGCAGGGCTCGGTGCTGGGACCAGTGTTGTTCAATGTCTTCATCAATGACATTGGAGATGGCATTAAGGGAAAAATGTGCCTATCTGTGGATGACACCAAGCTCTGTAGGAGAATGGACACAGCTGAAGGGATATAGGACCTACAGGAAGACCTGGAAAAGCTAGGGAAGTGGTCCAGGATCTGGCAGCTTGGCTTCAATGCCAAGAAATGCAAAGTTATGCATATTGGAGCCAAGAATCCCAGGACAGAGTACTACCTGGGTGGAGTTCAAGTATCTGCATCAGAGGAAGAGAAGGACCTGGGAGTGATGATCACTAGTGACCTCAAGCACTCCATGAAGTGCAAGAAAGCAGCAGCAAAGGCAAACAAGATGCTGGGATGCATATCTAGGGGGGTCAGTAGTAAGAGAGAGGAGGTTATACTGCCCTTGTACAGGTCACTGGTAAGGCTACATCTAGAGTATGGAGTTCAGTACTGATGCCCACACCTCAGAAAGGACATTAACCTGCTGGAGAAGGTCCAGAGGAGGGCTACAAAGATGATAGCTGGTCAGCAGGGTAAGGCATACGAGGAGAGGTTGAGGGAACTGAACATGTAGACAGGAGAGAGAGAGAGGGGACATGATTGGGACCTTCAAGTACTTGAAATGGATAAAAAAGGTTGATAAGGGGGTTCTTTTTAAGCTGAGTGGCAACCATAACACGAGGGGGCACAGTCTTAAGCTGGATGGTGGGAGGTTTAGGAGGGAGGTCAGGAAGCACTTCTTCACAGAGAGGGTGGTGGACACTTGGAATGTGCTGCCAGAAGAGGTAATCTTGTTGAGGAACCAGTGAGCCTGGAGTCGGCCCACTGGGCGCGGCAGTTGGATTTCCGCTTGCTGACGCCAGCGACGCGGTTCGGGGAGAGCCGGGTCGCTGGAGACCAGCCGGGGAAGAAGGATTGAGCATTCCATGGACAGCTCGCCTTCTCCGCGGGGAGGGGAGAGTAGGGGACTGGTCCAGTGCCTGCTGGCTCCTTGCGGAGGCTGGGAGTAGTGCAGAACACATGGCCCAAATGCTAACTGGGGGAGGTGCGGATGTCGGCGTATGCCGTGATGTCACTATGCTGCCCCAACAGAACAAGGGAAAATGGCTGGGAGTTTACCAGATGACAGCCTCCGGATCCTCTGCATCCCCCAGGAAGCCGTTCCTCGCGGGTGCCCAGCAGTATCCTGCAGCCTAACAAAGTAAGTGCTAGTGTTCCCCTTCTACTGGTGCATTCCCCCTCGTCAGAGGAGGACCCACCTGGCGAAGGGAAATGTTGGGATACTGCGGGAGGGCTGCTATGTGGGACCCGCGAGGGATTCAGGGCTCGAGAGGGGATGGCAGAAGCAGGAAGAACCCTAGGAGAGCCCGAAGGAGTGGCGGGCACCCGAGCAGGAGTGAGGGGATAAAACAGATTACACAAAAAAATAAGACAGTGAGCTGCTTTAAGAGAGGCTGGGACAGGTATAGGGGGAGGGTAAGGATCATGGGTAGGGAGGATGGGAGGAGTGGGGAGAAGGGGCAGGGACAGTAGCTGAAGCCGTGGACCCTGCAACACGAGCAGACTTGATAGACCAAACGGCCTTCTTCTGCTGGCTTCTTCGTAATTAAGTTACCAAAGTGAGTTGCAGCACTTGCAGGACATGCTGCGGAGTGACACTGCCACATTACACCTTCTAGCCCTTTGCGATTGCTGACAGAGAGTTCCCAAGGTGATTGAGGCCCGTTTTCAACGAAGACAACACGTAAATTGGGGACATGAATTATTCATTTGACCCCTTGCTTGTGCTTCCGACGTCTTCCCGGTCAGTTCCTGTGGCCACCAGTCAGCTAGTTTGCTCTGTGACTGTACCAGTTCCTGAGTCGCTTACATTTTTTTCTCCGGCAGTGCTGCTCGTTTGAAGAAAGGACCCACTTTAGACTCCTGTACATGCTCCTTTACAGAGTGAGCCTCAGTAATTTGTTGATGGGTTATTCCGGTTTCTTTGTTTGTTCTGGCAAGGATATTACTTTAGTTTTTTCTGCCCATAAGAGATGCTGTCCAATAGTTTTTTAAACTGCCTTCACACCAGTGACCAGTCACAGACATTATTTCCCTCGATGATAGCCCTCCTTCAGTCAATAGGTGTACCACAGTTCTTCTGATACAGTGATTTGTGTACCTAGGGGAAGTAGAAAAAAAATAAACATCATTAAGGACATTATCAGATCTCAATTTGCATTCTGAAAAACAAAAAAACTAAACAATTTATGTTACCTACGACTAAGACCAGCTTCGTTGGATAGCCGTGGCATTATTTGTGAGAGGTAGTTGACGCCCAGAGGCTCCCTGGTGTACCACACTTCCTCCGATTGCAGTTGCTCTTCTTTCAGTCATCTTGGGTGGTAGCAGAAACCCGAAGGAGCTTGCGGCAGGTTTGGCGCATATTTTTTAAAACTGTATATTGGACATAATGGGTCACTACGGCGAGCGAACATGAACCCTCACAGGCTTTGTTTGTTTCATTGGGGTCCTTATGGTTTGTTGTCTCATCAATAAAACGTAAGGAGACGTACTCAGTATTGGTGTCATCATGTTTAATGACAAAACAATCTGGTTTCAGTGCGTGGACACCTTCACGCCCTCGCCTAACCAGGTACAGCTGGACGTCCAGCCACACCTTTCGCACTAGTCCAGCTGGAGTATTTGGGGACAGCACTTTTGATGATTTAAGCTTGTCCAAATCTGCATCAGTCATGTGAGGGTGGTGGCTTTGCACATCTCCCCCCTGCCATCTGTAGTCTTTAGCTATGGAGACAAACACATTGTTCGCTGAAGAAAAATCTTTATCTGCCATTATGTTTAGTTGTCTCCCAGTTTCTCTACTCTTTAGGTACCTGTTTAAGGCTGCTCATATTCCAATAAAGCTTGATATGCTGTATCTTTCATCCTCACTGTTTCTTACTATAGCGTAGAACTCTCTTAGAAGTTGATTCAAATCCTCTATTGGTATAGTTTTAAGGGTTTTATGTGATAAGGGCGAGTCCCTTATCGCGCTGGTCATTAGAGCGAGAAAAGAATCGCCCACGTCAAAAAGGTGACTTCCCATTAGAGAAACCGCCACAAACAGCGATGGTCCTCTAAAATATGCACTAGTTCTTGTTTTTATGCGGGGGGGGGGGGGCTTTGCCCCGCACCCTCTAAAATAAGGATTCTCAACTCCCGGGGGAACGGACTTAGAAAATATATAAACTCCCACGGAAACAAAAAAATATTGCCTGCACCGGGTTCCGAACCCAGCACCACAGGCTCCAGGAGCAGTGATTCAAGCCACTACAGTACACAGCCTGCTCGGCAGGGCTTTGCCAAATTATTTCCTTTATCCTCTGTCTCGCAAGTGTAGCACGTATCCCTCAGCGCTACACTCACTATAGGTATTCAGAGCTCTTTTTCTCTACTCGCTCTACATGTGAGCGGTATTATTGAGTCACTCATATTGAAGCGCTCAAATAATACACGCTCATGCTCATATGTGGTGCTACCGTCTTTAAGTCTATGGTCAGGTTTTTCTCTTCAACCCAACTACTGAAGATTGTAACACCCCAGGTCATTACTTTCATGGTGTTCTTCTCTTCTTGTTAACCTGTATAATATCAAGTTCTGTTGCACTTATTGAGGCATGTCTGTTTATTGTTGCCTTTCTCTGCCTTTTTTAGGGACAGTACCATCATCTCTCTGGGTGAACCAAGATTCACACCAATCTCGTGGATGGATTCCATCTAACAGGTCAAACTGACTGGCAGGTAGGTTACTCACTGTAGGATTTCTGTTTTGAACTACTAACTACACTGTTTGCACTGCTGGTTCAAACCACCACAATGCCTCAGGGTTCCAAAACATCATAGTGATATGTTAATGCATTGGGTTCAGACTGGAAATCAAGTACCTGCACTTTCAGGATGCTGGACAGAGCAGTGCGGTTAATGGTCATTAAACGTACTACTCTGGCCAACTTTTAACCAATCAGGTGATAGGATTTCCTTACCCCATTTTATAAACATTATTAATTCTGGGTCACCCCTGAAAAAGGGACTGCTATGTCTCAGTGGGTCCAGCCAGTTAACAAAATTAATAAATAAAACTCCTCACGGCTGGTAAAGCACCAGATACTTAGACTCTTGTTAAATGATTACTTATTTGTCTTATTCTATTGTGTTGCTCTTTACTAATTAGCAAACTTTTAATATTTCATCTTTTTCATATTTATGATGTTGTTTTATCTTGTATCTGATTGTTTCATATGAAAATTTCAATAAAAACAATTTGGGGGGGAAGGGACCCTCATACCGGGCAGTCAGGAGGAAGGAGCTCTGCTGCCATTATTTGCTCACCTGTTTTATCCGGTGATACTGCAGATTCATGACTCGGGACACAGCCATCTGGATGGTGCCGAATACCGCCACAACCTCCAGCTTCCTATCATCAAAGGAAGGAGCTCCAAAGTTCTGCAAGAAACAGGGAGAGAAAATGCCTGATTTAATTCTAGGTTTCAGCCCACCAAATGTACCAAGATTTTTGATATCTCCATCCATCCCAGCTTAGAACTTTTTTTGGCTGCCGTACAAGACTCTCCTTTTCCAGGAGCCATTCCTTACTCCAGTCCCCAGTCCACCCTACACTGCCTAGCCTCGAAGTCCCCCCCCACCAACTTGCCAAGCCTGCAGTACCATGAGCAGCATCATTGAATATAAAGCAAAGGCAGAAAAAGGCAGATACACTAGAGACCGGATCTTGGAGATGGGTCAGCACGAACCTGCATGAATATGAGGGCAGGTTGCAGCAACATTGATAACCACAACCCTTTCTCTCGTTATCTTCCTGCTCATTGCCACTGCAATCGATCCCTCAGCACCAGTGCATCCTGAAAACTGAATGCCCGCAACACAACTATTCTTCACCCTTTCCTGTCCGTCTGCCTTCCACTGTGGCCCTCTGGGCAACCACCAGGGGTCAGACATTATTTATGATTATTTGAATTTTTTTCTGAGCTGAAAAGCTTGTTTCTAGATGCATGCTGGGGAAAAAAGGTACAATGGAGAATAACATGGATATACAATAGCCATCAGAACTGTAAGTTAATCAGTACAAACATAAAAGTGCAATGGGCAAGAAAATAGTTGGAATGAATTTCTAGTAACGTTTAACTGTAACAACAGACAACAAGATGGAGAACCTACCCTCCTCGGAGAAGATGGGTACGTGCCAACATGGCCGTGTATAATTACAAAGTAGGGTGTACAATCATGCCACAGTCAGGGCCCTGATCTCATTTTATGTCCTGCCCACCACTGCAATGATGCACCAGCGGCAGTGTGCATCCTGTGAGTCTAGTGTACATGGCACATCGCTATCCTCCTTTGTCCATATGCCACCTATCATCGTCATCTACCACTCAAGTTCTCCTCTGGGTCACCAGAGGAAGCCACACAGCAGGATGGTGAACCCACCCTCTCTGGAGGACGAGAGCGCCCAGTGGGATGCCCCGGCATTCTTCTGCCATCTCAAAGCCGCAACACAACTCTGGACATGAACTGAGGTCACCAGCATGGCAAACGGACCCCCAGTTGCTGTGATATTAAATCTACCCACACGTGGTTTTTAAATTCACTTATAGCACATAGTGTTCCAGTCTGCCATTGGAACTGTTTACATGGTGCATGTGGGGTCATTTTAACTGAACGGGTGTGCCGAGTCTGGGTGCAACCACACTCACATGGCAGTCTAGGTTTTTTTCCACTTATTTTTCTTCTCTACAGCCCTGCCGGCCCCAATCTGGACGGCCCACTCCAGCCCACTATCTCTGAGACTTACCCGCTACTTCCATGACTTACCCTTGTGGCAGGGTTGGGGTGGACTTGCCCTCCAAGGCAGAATCTAGCATGGTGCCCAGTCCCTGTGGAAGGGCTGGACTTCATCCTGCTCCAGCAGGAGGTTTTTCATCCATTTGTGTGGCTTGTCCCCCATGGCACGCCGATGTGCAATAACACAGAGTGTCTGCTGATGTACCTCTCCTTTCTGGGCCTCCTGTCTGACATGATACCTAGCCTTCTCTAGGTTAAGTTGAACCACGCGAGGAGCACCCACCTTCCCCAAGAGAGGAGATAATTTCTCCAAATGCTTTTTAGTTCCATACAGGTTTTCATCTTCCTAGTCTGCCCCAGCTGCCCCACTCTGACTAACCCCCACAGCCCTATCATCCAGCTTCTCCAAGACTTACTTTCCTTCATCATCCTTTGCCGCAGGACTTGTGAGGTGTGACCGGTCGCTGGCGTGGGGTCTGCGAGGGGTCAGATGTCATTCTGCTGCTGGGGTGTTTATTTCTGCAACGTTTTCACCCCTGGGCCCACGGACATGCAGTAGGCACAATGTGTGAGCTCCGCCTCCACAGAGACACCACAGCACCATGAACATGGGAACCCTTCCCTCTACATGTGAGTCACTTACGCTGCCACCCAGACACCTCTAGGTGTCAAACAAGCAAGCCACAGCAATTCCCCTCCCCATGAGAGGAGGGCAGTCTTATGGATGCTCAATCCTCCCTTCCTCCCTAACCAGTCCCCCCCCCAAATGATCTGCATCAGTTTCTGAACCTGGCCTACCAGTGTGGCAGTTGGTAAGGTGCTCAGCACTTCAGACCTTCATGCCACTGGGTAGGTATTACCTCAGATGCTTGAACCCCCGGTAACTCAAGCTGGCTTCAGAAACTGGGTTGCCGATGTGGCTTGCTGTAGTGCAACTGCCTTACAACTGAGTTGGCCAATTTAAAAAAAATTGCTCAAAGACCAACAGGTGGCACATCACACTGGCATGCAGGCAACCCAGATTTAAGAGGGAACCCAGCTCACTGGCACCTCAGATGGCCAAGGCAAGGAAAGCAATACTAATGGCAGTGTTTCCCAGTTTGATAAGGGGGTGCCTGTGGTAGGCAAAGGGGCCTGCTCCTCCACAGGGGCCATGTTACATGCACATGTGGCCAGGATGATGATGCCAGTAGATGGTGAAAGGGATAGGGTTGAAGGAGAAACACAAAAGAAAATGGCGGCTGCCCCATGACAGAGCTACTACATGGCACCATCGCCCTCGTTTCATCAGCAGAATGTGCTGCAAATGGCTGGCTGCCTCTGAAGGCTCTGTCAAGTGGCATAGAGCCTCCGTATGACGTACAGGATCACAAGTTTCAGCCAGTGATGTTTTGCAGGATACTTCAGAAATCAATGTAATCCAATGGTAATTATTTCAATTTGTCACACAGGAAATGGCACCATCTAGTTACAGAGTGTTGCATCCTGGTGGGCTGCACAGTACCATGAGGGAATACATTGTTTTTTTCTTCAGTTCTGTTTATCCCCATGCTGGGAGGTGTGGATATACCCCATCTAAGACTCCCTGAACCCCACACCCAGCATCTCCCACCAGCTACCTAGAGCAGAGGCCCTGTAGCTTACCCCCTATGGCAGAACTCCCGAAGGAAACTCTGAGATCCAACTAAATTCCATTTAAGACTTAGGCTGGTGGTGTCATTTGGGATGAGGAGTGGGAGCGTCACTGTATGGCTGTAGCTGGGGGGTTTCACTACTCTAGTTTCCCCCAGAGACGAGGATGTGCAATAATGTCAGTGCGTGGGTGTGCATACTCCCACTCATGCTGCACAGATGTCTGCTGCTGCCTCTCCCCTGTAGAGTGGTCTTAGCCTGATGTACATCCAATCACAGCTGGGTGTCACTCAAGCAACGACAACCTCCCACGGGGGGGCCGGGGCAGCTGTCCATGGGATGCTCATCCAACCTCCCCCACAAGCCCTCTGACACTCCAGGCTTGTTCCCAAACCCGAGTCGTTGGTGTCACAAGTGGTAGCACTACTGCTGCACCGGTGGCCGTCGAGGGAATACATATTGAGAGGTATGGGGGTTCTCGGTGTTGCAAAGTGGCTGGGAGCCAGGCCTAAGTAGGGACACCTGGCCAGAAGCGAAAAGGATGGGGAAAAAAAACTTGATCTGTCTGTACAGGAGGTTTAAAGGGCTACTGTCAACCCCCTTAGGCCTCAAAGTCCCTTTAGTTTAAAAAATACATGTTATGATTGGTCACATTCTGCAGAGATTGCTGATGTAGCTGGCAGTTGGACTTAGTTTATATTTCTCTTCTTAAAAGTGAAAAACAGACTGCCTACCACACTGGTGCCACCACACAAAAACGTGTTTGTTTACAGGCCCTGATGATGAACTTCCACTGCATCTTTCCTGCACTTGGGAATACCTCTCACACAGTCTAGCCACTCATGATGCAGTGGGAGGAGAGGAGACCACTGCATCAGATAGACATTACTGGGGGCATTCCTAACATTTGTTAAGTATGCAATAAGAGTAGCCCAAGGATTTGAGACAAAATAAGGTTGATTATAATTACACCATTAGCATGCATTTCAGTTCTACTAGGAAAGGAAGCAAATAAAATGAGGAGAAACATCAACACATTTGAGAGAAGGGAAACAATCATAAAATGGGTGGGTTTCAACTAGAAATCAAAGGGTTAACAGTGTCCCTTTAAGGCTCAGCCTCCCCTAGTTATTCTTAGCTACATTATAAGGAAAAAAATATAATGTACTCACACTGTTTTCCTTGGTGCCACCCCAGAAATTGATTCCGCCAGCATAGCTGGGGATGTTCAACACAGCTATACCCTGTAAACTGGGCAGGGAAACTGGGACCCCATCACACTGCAATAAAAAAGACAGTCTCATGGGAAAAAAATCCACATATTTGTTGCGACACACACATGCACAAAAAAAGAGCACTGATTTGAGACTTTCAGACAATAATAAATGTTTTTTTTTTTTGTGTTATCTGTTTTTTTCTACCACCAACAGCTGCTTCTCTTACTCAGGCCTCATAGTGTGGACCAATGCCTGCTAAACTCACTGCTCCTGCCACAACAGATCTTCAAGTTCCCCCCAGTGTGTCCATGTGTAACCCCCCTGCAAATGGGGGTTCCCAAAAGACTTCCAGGAGCTTGCTTGAATGCTCCAAGCCTGAATGGTGTTTGGCGTTTAAGCCATTTATCAGTGAGTGTTTTTAGAACCTCTGGTACTGTCTCTTTAAGAGCTGTCTGCTTGCAGACATAATTAGATTGTATGGGGGACTGTGTGTTTCTTTGATTGAGTACCACTCAAGCTGCTGCCAATTACTCCATTTTGCAGTCACTAGGAGTGCAAAGGAACCTATCTGAAAGATGTAACTGTTTGCCAGAAACCATTTAGAGTAATAATGAAATTACAGTTTGTCTAACCTGCTTTCTTTGCAGTCAGAACAGTGTCTGCCTAGTTCCCCATTCTGGTTTTGAACTGCTGAACTGGACCAATCAGTGTGGGGTAAGCTAGCTCTAAATGGTGCCTTGGACGAATCAGAACTTGGACTCATAATCTGAGCCAGCCACAGAGGATTGTATGGGCAGTGACTCTGGGAGATGTAGTTTAGACTTGGCGCCTTTTGGACCAACAGCAGCAGTCTATTGTGAGTGACAGCCAATCCAGTCAAGAACTGGGAGGAACTCAAAGGAAGTGCTCGGTTTTGTCTGTTGGAGTTTCAGTTTAGATCTGGCAGTGAAGGGAAAGAAACCCTGTGCTCCTTCAGTGCACAGTTTCAGTCAAAAACATGTGTAAGGCCCAGAGTTCCGTCTGCAGCTTGTGTAACTGCTTGTTAGGACTGAATCCATCCTGTGAAAAGAATCAAAGGATCTCTGAAGAGTAGAAACCAGGCTCACCCTGTAGAAGACTGGAGAAATTGTTGAATTGCACTCGGTCTGTCAGGAACTGAATCTGCTGTGTGTTCTCCCGGGTATTGTGCAGTAATTGCGATCGGGATAGAGAAGCAGCCTGCCTGGTATAGTACTTTCTTTTTTACCATATAAATGTGTGAAGAGCCTCGTGGAGCTCAAGAGTAGCCCTGCTGACGTTGAAGGATACTATCTTGTTTGGAGGTCGTGAGTACTAATTCAGGGTCGCTCCCTGTTGAATTGCCGCATTAAATCCAAATGGAATCACTGTACTGCTGACTGTTTAAACTAATTTTTCTTTCACTGTGTGAAAGGGCCCCTACCAGCTGCCACGGTTTGGACTAGCCACTAGGGCTTGGGTACCCAGGACAGTAACTGGTAGGGATAGGCCTGTGCACAGAGCCATAGGTAGATAGTAAAGTGATAAGCTAATTAACCTGATTTCCCCTGTCCTTGTTATATCCCTAAATAAATCAGAGCTGCTTGTTTCAGCAAAGTTATACTGCCTGAAGTATTTGTCTATGTTAAAGTACTGTACTGTGATTGTTGCACTGTATCTTATTTCACAGGAGGTCCCAGTGCCGGAACTAGTCCTGGGGGTAAGTGTATATGGTGAAGGTAATTCTGATATATTGTGTGGGCCACTAGTGGGAAGAAAGGGGGGTTGCAGTGTCCCAGAGGGCTGTGACCAAGTAAGTTTAACTATTGCAAACCCTGACCTCTGGGTGGAGGCACCCGCCATTGGATCCAGGCCCCTCAACCTGTTAGTGGCAAATCAGGCAGGGGTAGTAGCCCCTGGGATAGCGCCATCTAGGGGTTACATCTTGGAGGCTCACCGCTGGGATTGTGTGTCCTCTAGTGGCCATATTTACAAACCACTGTTAAGGAAAAAAAATAAATAAATAAATGGGTACCCCGACAGAAGTGGCTGTGCACCGGCTGGTGGAGTGGTGTACTGGGAGGAGATCGACCCCAAAATGCTATGCTTATCCTGGACATCCCCTGGATCAACACGGACACTGTGCAGGAGTACTTTCCAAGGTGGAAGGTTTACAAAACCCTGTGGTGGTGGGTCGCATGCTCATCTGCTCACCCACACTTTCCTGGCCCTAGTAGAGTTTAAGGATCCCATAGATAGCTCCAAAGTGCCACAGACCATTACCCCAGAGGGAGCCCTCACTGCTTGGAGAGTGATAACTAAGGACAGTAAAGACCGGGGGAATGAGCCCCCAACACTATCTGAAACTTTTGAGGAGAATTGCTAAATGGTTGCTGGGAAGGAAAGCTGTGGAGGACTTGAAGAAACTATTCTTGCCACCTGGGGTGTTCCTCCCCAACACCTCTCCTGCTCCAGTACCCGTAATGGTGGCTGAACCAATGCAGACTCCTATTTCTGCACCTGCCATTAGTCACGACTCTTACAGGTTGAGGATCTTCTCTGGCACCCTCCCACCCCCAAGGGAGGATGACTGGGAGACCTGGATAGACTATGTTGCCCCAAGTGCTAGAATGGCAATGCTCGGAGCCTAGCGAAAGAGGGTTAGTGAGAGAGCCCGAGGTCCTGCCCTGGCTACCATCCGTGCTAAACGGGCCAGTAACCCTGAAGTGACTGCACAGGCCTATCTTGAGGCCCTGGAGAATGTGTATGGGAGCCCAGATTCTGATGAAGACCTATGGTGGAGAGTAAGAGATGCACAACAGTACCAAGGAGTTGTTGTCTGTGTATGTATCTCGCTGGAAAAATTGTTGCAAGAATGCCTCAGAAAGGGTAGTTTGCCAGCGACTGAACTGGACCGAACCAGGCTGGACAGGATCCTTAAGTCTGCCCCTTCTCAGAACTGCTGTTGCTTCAGTTACGCCTGGCAAATCGACTGGAATCCCCACCCTCCTATGATGAATTAATGAGAGAAATTGAGGAGTTGAGAAAAGGCGACCTCGGAGGGACCTGCACCAACAGCTGCGGCTATGACCCGATGACTGAGGTGACCCATAGTGAAGTTCAGGGGCAGAGGTTGGCAGTAAATGAGTGCTCTGACAAGGAAAAAGATATGCCACAATGGGAGAACTGTTGAGAGAGATCCGAATTCAAAAACAGTCCCTTTATGAAGGCCACGCCTGCAAGTACGGGCCCTGACCTATATCCGACTGCATTCATCAGGGGGGTGTGGGTACCCACCCATGTATCTCCTGCTGATAACAGCTCGAACCTCGATTCCTTGACCATGGAAGTGGAGAAACTGACGAGATGTCTCCAAATGCTTATCACGTCAGCAGACAGAGATGGCACCAAGGTTTCCAGTTAGTAATACCCCCTCTGGCTCCCAGTGTGGCACCTCGGCCAGCTCAAACTCCAGAAAGTATGTTTTGCTATAATTGTGGGAAAGATGGGCACATGAAAAGGAATGCGGTTCCCAAAAGACACTGACAAAGTTGCATATAGGCTACAAGGAGAGCTTCGAGAACAAATCAGTGGTTAAGAGGTGCACGAAATGATCCCAGTGAGGGCACCAAAAATGCTAACTCACGCCCTTTGTGGCAAGGTCAGTTGCCCAGGCCCCACTACCCTCTCCAGACTGGTCCAGAATAGTGGGTCCCTCCATGGAGACCACTGTAAAGGTGAATGGAGTGTCTACAAGAGCTGTATTAGACAGTGGCTCCCAAGTGACAATTATGTTCCAGGATTGGTATCAGAAGCATTTGTCAGACGACTCTCACAACCATTAGAAGGACTGCATGTATGGGGTTAAGTGAGAAGGCCTACCCCTATTCCGGGTATATCTGAATTTGGCTGTCTTTCCCCACCTCTGTGGCTGGAGTGGCCGAACAAGTAGAGACCCTAGCCTTAGTGTCCCCCACTGGACTGTATGATGGTGTCCCTTTGTTGACTGGAACAAATGCTCATATGTTCGGAAGGCTGGCACAGTTGTGTTATGAAAACAGGGTCAAAGACTAGTAGAGCTTTAAGAGTTCCGGCTTTAATTAAGAAGGCCTATGAGGCACAGAGATATGCTGAAAAATAGAACCAGAGGAACCGGTCGGAATTGTATGGAAGAAGGATCCTGAGTCTCTGATCCTGGTGCCAAATGCCCAGTGTACCTTACAGGAGAGGTCCGTATCAGAAAGGATGTTAAGAATAAAATATTAATGTTGGATGCACCAGGCGATGGAAAATTGCCAGAGGGACTGCTGGTCAAGCCTAGTATTTTGCCGCTAGAGCCCATGCTTATGCCAGAAGGTAATGGTCCAAGTTCATAATGTGTCTGAAAGAGACATTTGAGTAAATAGAGGTTGCATCCTGGCTAATGTGCATTGTGCAGACACTGCAGTGCTACCCAGCAGCAAGAGTTCAGGGAAGAATGACAGAGTAACGCCTGACTTGTTTGATTTGTGACTCCCCTGCCAGCTGAATGGAAAGTGAGGATCAGTGAGAAGCTTGCCCAGAGACCAGGTGTTTTTTAAAGGAATGGGATGTAGGATGCGTGCAAGGAGCTGAGCACAATATCCGCTGCATGACGAAAGACCATTTCGTGAGAGGTCTCGACGCCTGGCACCTGCTGACATAGATGATGTGAGACGGCATCTGCAAGAGATGTTAGCTGCTGGTGTAATACAAGAATCCAGAAGCCCTTATGCTTCCCCATTGTGGTAGTGAGGAAAAGAATGGAACAGTAAGGATGTGTGTGGATTATCGCACCTTAAACCGGGCGGACTATCCCTGATCAGTACACAATGCCCCGCATTCAGGATGCTTTGGACTGCCTAAGCGGGAGCAAGTGGTTCTCTGTGCTGGATCTCGCAGTGGGTACTACCAGATCCCGATGGCCCCAGAGGACCGTGAGAAGACAGCCTTTATCTGTCCGCTTGGCTTCTATGAATTCATGAGGATGCCTCAAGGATTTCAGGTGCCCCAGCCACTTTTCAGCGATTGATGGAGCGTGCAGTGGGGACATGAACTTACTAGAGTGCCTGGTATACCTAGATGATGTTATTGTGTTTGGCAGCTCACTGGAGGAACATGAGAGCAGATTATTTAAGGTATTGGACCGACTGGAGGACTTTGGCCTTAAACTGTCCATTGATAAGTGTCAATTCTTTCAAACATCAGTAAAGTATGTGGGACACATAGTATCCACCGAGGGAATAGAGACCGACCTAAGTAAAGTTGAGGCCTTGACCACCTGGCCACAGCCCAAAAATCTAAAAGAACTGCAAAGATTCCTGGGATTCTGTGGTTATTATCGGCGTTTCATCAAGGACTATTCAAGAGTGATCCGCCCTTTACTTAACCTTACTCAAGGGTATCCCCCAACCCACAAAAAATACCAAAAGTCAGCGTCCCTCAAGACTGAAAGAGTGTATTTTCATCCGAGTGAAGTATTTGGGGCCCGCTGGACTCCTGATTGTGAGACTGCTTTTCATGAGATCATATATCAACTTACCCATGCTCCAGTGCTGGCCTATGCCGATCCAAGAAAACCTTACGTCCTGCACACTGATGCTAGCTTGCAAGGGTTGGGGGCTGTGTTGTACCAAGAGCACGAGAATGGCCTGAGACCAGTGGCCTTTGCCAGTAGAAGTCTGACCCCATCCGAAAAGAACTATCCTGTACATAAGTTAAGAGTTTCTAGCTTTGAAGTGGGCTATTGTTGACCAATTCCATGAGTACTTGTATGGGGCTAAAATACTAGTAAAACTGACAATAATCCTTTGACCTATGTGCAGACCTCAGCTAAGTTGGATGCCACTGGCCATAGGTGGCTTTCTGCATTATCTACATATGACTATGCTCTCGAATACCGAGCAGGTCTGAACACATAGATGCTGATGCTCTCTCCCGGAGGCCTGTTCCCCAGAATGATTGGGTCCGATTAGCAGAACCTGACATTCGGCACTCTGCCGGAGTTTGACAGGGAGGAACAAATGTCCACGGACGAGTGGACTGCATGGTGGATTGCTTGGGACCCTCTGAGAATTGCATACCTGCTGCTTATTGCCACTTTTCTGCAATAGACATTGGTGCACTGCCTCAGCTGGACAATGACAGTATTCAGCGGGCTCAATCCCGCGATCCCATGATCAAAGCAGCTTTAGAAGCCCTCTATGCAGGAAAAGATGTGTCCAAATTACGCCCAAGGATTTGAGAACTGCACTATTATACAAAGAAGGTCCTAAGTTGAAACTGATCAATAAACTGTTATACAGAGAAACAGTAGACAGAGGGGACAAGTAGACAAACAACAACTAGTGCTGCCCACTGCCTTTCGAGACTCAGTACTGATGTCCTTGCACAACCACATGGGGCACCTTGGTATAGACAGAACACTTGACTTGGTGAGATCCAGATTCTATTGGCCTAAGATGGGGGCTGATGTGGAGCAACACATTCGAACTTTTAGTCGCTGCTTACAGAGGAAAGCTTTGCCCCAGAGGGCTGCCCCTTGTTAACATCACCACCAGTGCACCCATGGAGCTGGTCTGTATTGATTTTCTGAGTTTGGAGTCAGATCAAAGAAATATCAGTAATGTGCTGGTGGTCACTGACCATTTCACGAGATATGCCCAAGCTTTCCCCACCAAAGACCAGAAAGCATCCACTGTGGCCAAAGTACTGTAGAAATCTTTTTGTTCACTATGGGGCTCCACAAAGAATCCATTCTGATCAAGGGAGAGACTTTGAGAGTCGTCTGATCAAAGAGATGCTTTCTCTGTGGGGAGTGCGAAAGTCCAGAACCACTCCTTACCACCCCCAGGGGACCCTCAGCCTGAACGTTTCAACCGCACTTTGCTAGATATGCTAGGCACCCTGCACCCAAAGGACAAGCCTAGATGGAGCCAACAAATTAGCACCCTGGTACATGCTTATAACTGCACCAAAAGTGATGCCACTGGGTTCTCCCCCTACCGCCTGATGTTTGGAAGAGAAGCTCGACTACCAGTAGATGTGTGTTTTGGGGTCTCTCCTGATGGGGTTCAAGCTGACAACTATTTACAGTATGTGCAAAAGTTAAAGGCCCAGCTAACTCATGCGTACTAACTGGCTCAAACCATGGCTGCCAAAAGAAATCTGGCCAACAAAGAACGGTATGATAAAAGGTGAAAGCACAGGAACTCCAGGAGGAGATCGGTATTGCTAAGAAATCTGGGACTGCATGGCAAACACAAGATTGCTGACAGATGGCACCATCTCCCTCACATTGTAGTGGGCAAACTAGATGATCTGCCAGTGTACAAAGTAAGGCCTGAGAATAAGTCAAAAGATGTAAAACAATGCATAGAAATCATTTACTGCCCATTGGACAAATCTTAATTGAGTCTGAGCCCTAGAAGATGCCCCTCTGGACCAGTGACTAGAGCTGCTGCTAAGAAAAGATCAAGAAAGTCTGCACCGACAGAAGCAAAGTTAAAGTGTTCCCTCCACAAGTCCCAGTTGAGCATGACTGTTAGTCCATATCGGAAGAAAGTGAGAGTGACTTTGAATACTATCCTTCTTACGAACTGAGTCAATTGTTTGGGGCAATCCCTAGTCAATACTGGAGATGAAGCTGGGCCTTCTGGACTGTCAAGCCCCAGCTTCGTCCCTGGAGCCAATGCTCCCAGAAAGTGAAGTGCAAAGCATCAGATCAGATGAAATGGAATCATTGTGCATGGTTGAACTGTTTGAGCTTTCAGGGGAGGAAAATGATGGATTGGGTCAGACTGGTGATACACCAGAACAAGAAGAGTATTTTGAGTGCCCTGACAGTCCACTGCCAGTGTCCAAAAGCTCTCCATGCGAGCCAAATGTTGTGGACTCAGAAACTGTAACTCCTGGAGCTGAAAGTGCCCCAAGTTCTAGCCTCTCTACCCCCATGGAGACTCCCCTGACAAGTGAGGACCATGCTGAAAATGAGGCTCAGAGTGCAGAGACTGTAACAGTTCCCCCTAGAAAGACTGGTCGAGCTGTAAAGCCTGTGGTGCACCTCAGTTATGATTCCCTGGGCCGGCCAGTGGATCTGCCTCTCAATGTTGTCCATAAAGGAGTGTATGTGTCCCCGAGCTCATTGCCCAAACTGAGCGTCAGTGCTAACTCCAAGTTACTTGTGTTGCCCTCTAAGTATGGTGCCCTTGCCCCATCCAGCCCCAAGGTAACTGATAGGGAAGGGCCCCCTCTCTTCAGGTTTCATGTACAAGAGGTAATAACTTGAGTTATGGTACAATGTGTATGTAATACTGTAAAGAGGACGATCGCAATGTTTCAGAAATGTGTTCTTGGTAAAATGATATATTGACTGATGATTACATGTGCGAGCCTAATGCAAATGTATATAGCTGCAGTTGAAACTTATGGGGTACTTGTTGACGCGACGTCAAGCTTTCCCAGGCTAGGAAGGGTGTAACCCCTGCAAATGGGGGTTCCCAAAAGACTTCAGGAGCTTGCTTGAATGCTCCAAGCCTGAATGGTGTTTGGCGTTGCCATTTATCAGTGAGTGTTTTTAGAACCTCTGGTACTGTCTCTTTAAGAGCTGTCTGCTTGCAGACATAATTAGTTGTATGGGGGACTGTGTGTTTCTTTGATTGAGTACCACTCAAGCTGCTGCCAATTCACTCCATTTTGCAGTCACTAGGAGTGCAAAGGAACCTATCTGAAAGATGTAACTGTTTGCCAGAAACCATTTAGAGTAATAATGAAATTACAGTTTGTCTAACCTGCTTTCTTTGCAGTCAGAACAGTGTCTGCCTAGTTCCCCATTCTGGTTTTGAACTGCTGAACTGGACCAATCAGTGTGGGTAAGCTAGCTCTAAAATGGTGCCTTGGACGAATCAGAACTTGGACTCATAATCTGAGCCAGCCACAAGAGGATTGTATGGGCAGTGACTCTGGGAGATGTAGTTTAGACTTCGGCGCCTTTTTGGACCAACAGCAGCAGTCTATTGTGAGTGACAGCCAATCCAGTCAAGAACTGGGAGGAACTCAAAGGAAGTGCCGGTTTTGTCTGTTGGAGTTTCAGTTTAGATCTGGCAGTGAAGGGAAAGAAACCCTGTGCTCCTTCAGTGCACAGTTTCAGTCAAAAAACATGTGTAAGGCCCAGAGTTCCGGTCTGCAGCTTGTGTAACTGCTTGTTAGGACTGAATCCGTCCTGTGAAAAGAATCAAAGGATCTCTGAAGAGTAGAAACCAGGCTCACCCTGTAGAAGACTGAGAATTACTGAATTGCACTCGGTCTGTCAGGAACTGAATCTGCTGTGTGTTCTCCGGGTATTGTGCAGTAATTGTGATCGGGATAGAAGCAGCCTGCCTGGTATAGTACTTTCTTTTACCATATAATGTGTGAAGAGTCTAGGTAGACTCAGAGTAGCCCTGCTGGCGTTGAAGGATACTATCTTGTTTGGAGGTCGTGAGTACCTAATTCAGGGTCGCTCCCTGTTGAATTGCCGATTAAATCCAAATGGAATCACTGTACTGCTGACTGTTTAAACTAATTTTTCTTTTCACTGTGTGAAAGGGCCCCTACCAGCTGCCACGGTTTGGACTAGCCACTAGGGCTTGGGTACCCAGGGACAGTAACTGGTAGGATAGGCTCGTGCACAGAGCCATAGGTAGATAGTAAAGTGATAAGCTAATTAACCTGATTTCCCCTGTCCTTGTTATATCCCCTAAATAAATCAGAGCTGCTTGTTTCAGCAAAGTTATACTGCCTGAGGTATTTGTCTATGTTAAAGTACTGTACTGTGATTGTTGCACTGTATCTTATTTCACAGGAGGTCCCAGTGCCGGAACTAGTCCTGGGGGTAAGTGTATACGGTGAAGGTAATTCTGATATATTGTGTGGGCCACTAGTGGGAAGAAAGGGGGGTTGCAGTGTCCCAGAGGGCTGTGACCAAGTAAGTTTAACTATTGCAAACCCTGACCTCTGGGTGGAGGCACCCGCCATTGGATCCAGGCCCCTCAACCTGTTAGTGGCAAATCAGGCAGGGGTAGTAGCCCCTGGGATAGCGCCATCTAGGGGTTACACATAGATTTCTACCTCCAGTTCAGACCCAACCTGGAGTGCCCCCCCCCCCACAGTTCCCACCAGGAGAGGGAATGTTAATCTTCTTGGGACCATAACTGGAAGGGATATACATGGCAACGTATAGGGTTATGTGCATAGAAGCCATTATCCAGTTTGCCATGTTTTAAGTTTTGCTCCCTCCCACCCTTATGGATAAGCATGCCTGCAGCTGGACGGAGGGGGCGGGGACCGAAAGTGTGTGGTCCCCCCATGCCTCTCCAAAAGAAGCTCTACTATGCCACCATCAGGAGTCACTATGAGAGAGCATTGCATGGCCTAACCCCTCCCACTTGGAAAGACAACATCCATTGGACGCTCACTGACCACTGTGTTGGCCATAGCATTCCATGTACAGGACGCAAACCTATGTCACTGCTTAGGGACTGCCTCACCACTCGGTGCCAAGGAGATGGCTCATTTAAGCAATAAGCAAGCCAGGGTGTTCGTTATTGTGGGATAGCAGCATGTCTCAGAAAGACAGAGATGAAGCAAGCCAAGTACCTTATTATGCACCTGAAAAGTACTGCTAACCCACAATTACACACACCCTGGAATGCCTTATTGTGATGATAAACTGGCGTCTCTTGATGTGAAGTGAAACTTAGAGTGAAATGGTTTCTCTTACTATTACTTTAATGACTGAACTGAGGTTCAGAAACATAAGTATTTCAGACCTGTTCTGTTGTGACAGAAGAAAGCATGGTCATGTGATCACATCTGACCAATCTTGTGTCTCCGTTTCCCTTACCTATTTTATAATAACTAATATAGTATAGGTTTAAGTAATAATGCCTGAGTTCTCCCATGTGGTCATGCACCATGGCCCTCTCAGAGTTCCTTTGGTCACCGGCTCCCTGACACTTCCATTTTGTCTCCTCACACCCTAGTGCTGCAGCTGCTTTTCTGACTTTTTGGTTTCCTGACCCTTTGTGCCTGAAGCCACTTGCTGCTCCCTGCCTCCCTGCTCTGCTACCATCCTCGCCTTCATCTCCCTCCTATCCAGCCTATGCTCCTGCTGCTTTCCGCCTGCTGGGCCCTTCCTTCACCACCTACTTCTGCTCATTGCTCCTACCACCCATGCCTGTTCTCCTCCCCCTCCCACACCCTTGCTCCCCTATCACTTTGCCTTCCCTTGCTCCCTGGTGCAACCCAACTGTCCTCGGCTTCCCTTCCATGCTCTGTACTTTGGCACTCGCCTTCCTTGCCAGTTTCCTCTGCCCTTCTCACTTTGTTTCCTCTTCTCCTTCCACTCCTTGACTATGTACACCCCACCTGTACCTACAAAATCTGTACTGCCCTCCTCCCATCCCCTGGTCCTGTCTTGCTTCTTTTGGCCTCTGTTGCTGCGTCCCCTTGCCCTTTGGCTAGCTGCCTCTGTATTTACAGCCCAACCACCTGTTTTGGGCCTCAGCCTGCTGCTTTGCCCCTCTATCATGTCTGCCAGCCCACCCAGGTGGTCTTCTAGGCCATCTTCTCACAGGGCTCTACAATGCCTGCTTGACAAATATTTTTACTCAACTGACATTACAGCAACGGATTTATGTCGACTGCAATTTGCGGTCGACATAAATCCATCAGGAGAAACAGTTGCTGTTCACTGGGGGGAAGGGGTTCGCCCCTGAACTTAGGGATTATCAACTCCGAGTCGGAGTTGATTCGGGGAAGGGGTGCAGGACCGGAGGAAACAGTGCTGGGGTCCCGGGCAGACTTTTACAGCAAACTGTTGATGTCGGCATTGATGTGCTCACTGTAAAAGTTTTGCTAAGCAGAGGGCATACCTTCTCACAGTATGTAACCCCAGAGGGCTTCATCTTCCTTATCCTACTACTACTTGGGCTCTGCCCTCCTTCTAATTCACTTTTCCATACAGGCTACCTCATCATATACCTTGCCTGTTACCTCTTAGCCTTCCCTCAGAGCTCACATCAGGTCTCCCTCGCCCCTCCACAGCTCATCTACTCTGACTTGCTCCTCAGGCTTTGGTGCCACACTTCCACCTATGAACCCTTGGCCCAGAGGTGGGCATCTGGGCAGCTGAGCCAAAAGTAGGTATAATTACAAGAAGCTTTCCTCCTCCTCTGGGTTCTTCAGCAATCCATTTGTTCCTTCAGCATCAGGCTTTGGCTACACGTGGGATTCGACCACCTAACATCTCCCAAAGTGTGGAATCCTTCCATGCAAGGATTCCTTCGGTTGCACAGTCATTCCTGCAACACCTTTGGAAGGGTGAAAGTCTTTCACACAGCACAGACAAGCCTTCTAATTAATTCAACAGCAGGCTTGAGGTCTTTCAAACATACTAAGTAATCCTTAGCCCATCTAGACACTTGTTCTGGTGCCACACGCTGTGGCATGACCATTCTTAAGGCCAGTTGCTGAACTGTCATTAGTCAAGTAGCTCAGTCACTGGAAGGGTCTTCATGATGCTCTTGTTCATGTTGCAATTGATGGTCATACTGTCTATCGCTGTGGCACAGGCATTAAAGAAGCCAACTGCTAGGCTGTCACATGCTGTGGCTTAGTCATTGTATGATGTATTCCGAATCATGGCTATGACCCTTTTGATATCCCTTCACACCCATGACAGTAGGTTTCTTCCCATCCCTTTAACAACAATGAACTAGGTAGTTAGCCTGGTGGGACGGAAACCAGACGCCATGGATCCTCAGGGGTTTCCTCCACAGGGATTCTTTTCCTCTCCTCCACGCCAGAGGACATAATACTAATATTAACTTAGTTAATCTGCTGAGTCTTGGAGCTTACTGGTGGTTCCCTACAGATGCCTTATTTACTATTTCACTTCCTATCCAGTTCCTTGGTTGTGTATATTCTGTCCCTGAGAAGTAAGTGTTGTTTCATCATTTGTACTTTTGGGCTTTCTTCTCCAAGGTACCTAAGATCTATGGAGACCTGGGGCTGGATTCACAAAGACAGCCAGAAATCCTGCAGCTGCGCGAAAAAGGCCTGCAGCACTGCGGAAACGCTGGTGCGGGATATTCTGAAAGAAAAATTGCACATGTGCGGAAATCCATAAAAAAAACAGCAGTTGCGGAAATTCCGCAAGTGCTGAAAATCCGCAACTGCGGATCCACAGCTGCAGAAAAGGCTTAGGAGGCACAACAACAGTGATCCATATTAGCTGGAGCAGCAGACTTTGACAGTCTTGCCACAGATGTAGCTGAAAGTATCCACAGAGAGACCAGCGACCATTCCCTCAACTGGGACCACTGCACCAACACTGGTACCAGCAAAACCATACACCGCAGTGGCTGCTCTCTGTAACTGATGGCCATGTCTCTCCCTGGAGTGTTTCTGTTGCCTGCTGCAGTAACACTCACTACAGGCTGTTCAGCCTCTACTGCCTGTGGAGCTCCTCCATGGGCTGCACTGCGTCTGGTGGTTGTTTGTTGTCTTTCAATGACAATGTGTGCTAGTGTTGCTGTAACATCTGTCACTGCTATACACCCACTGGTTTGCGATTACTTGTGCCTGACCTCCACTATAATTGTATTTCAATTGTTAGGCCCTGCATTTTGCTCAGGGAGTGTTACACCTCACTCTCATGTGTGCAACATTTTTTTCCGCAACTGCAGAAAAACATTGGCTGAGGTTAGCCCTTAAGGGGATGTGCTATATTTATCAATGATTTTTTTTTCAGGAACTTCTGCAGCTCCACTGTTTTCCACAGTCCGTGATGTATATTTTCCACAGCTGCGGAAGTTTTGTGTCTAGCACTCAAAGCAATGTTCCCTTTTTTCCACAGCTATGGAACGTTTGGGGACTTAGGGAAGGTTTTGCACCTTCTGATTATTTTGTAAATCCCCACCTTGTCCCTGTGGACCTCTAGGGACAGAACTCGCCTCAAGAGGGTTCCTGTGTTTCTTTACGGCACCCCAAAAGGGTGGTAGTCTGTATAGTGGGGACAGTGAGTGTATACCAAAGTTACACATATGTTGCGCCAGCATTCAGCATGCAACCTGCCTCCCAGCCTATCTCAGTACCTATTCTCTCATCTGTCAAGCATCCCCCATGCTGCCCTCAAATTCGCATACAAGAAGCCAGCGACAGACCATTATAAAATGGCAAGAAAAATTCCTGGGCTCTGATTGGTCAATGCTGACCATCAACAGTGATGTTATGCCAGCACAACATCACATCTACTAAAAAAAGCAACTAAAATATATTCTAAAAAATGTTACTTTCACCATTTTCTTTTTCCTTTTTTACAAGCAAGTCATTTTATAATTGCAATAATGCATTCCAGGGCGTGTGTGGTGGGGATAATGTCACTTCTCGGGTGCTGGATGCGCAAGGCCGCAACCACCCGAGGCATGATGTTATTCCAGCATGACACACGCCCTGTGGAGCATCATTGCTTAACTTACTTTAATTGTACAGATTTATGAGGCATGCAGTGCTGATGAGGGCCTCATACTCCTAGGGTCACATTAGATGGTAACCCAATCCCTGGACTGTCATAATTGCTAGCATTAAACTACACTGTGTTACTGTTTTCAAAACACATGTTTCACAGTTAAAATTCTGATTCTTTATTGTATGTAAGAGCTTATTTCCAGCCTTTAACTTGATGCTTTTAAAATGTTGTCAGCCAGAAAGTACCATTTCCAACCATACCATTATAATAACTATTATAAACTTTTTTAAATTATTTTCATTTTAATACTAATTAGTGTAACAGTCACATATATGCCTTGATATGTCGGGCAGGTTTAGCAGACTGACAGAATGACCTACCCGAGTCAGTACATCACTTGCAGTGCTGCATATAGGAAACATTTTTTATTTCTAAAACTGTAGTAGTAAATACCTTTTATATAGTAAACTTATTTATGCATAAAACCATAAAATACTGCCTGACTGAGACAAGGCTTTTTTTTTTTTTTTTTTTTGTTGGTGTTATTTTTCCAGAGTCCTCACCCTGCCATCTGATGTCATCCTGCAACCCATGCCGACCAGGTATTAGACCCCCTCCCCTTCAGCCCCCATGACTTACCCCTCATGGTGGGGGGATGGGGAGACCCTCAACCCACCAGTCTGGATCCAGTTCATGGGAGGTGCCCTCCTGGCAGCACTGCAAGGGGGGGGGGGGACAATCGTCATCCGTGGCGAGGACTCCATTTTTTCCACTTTTCTCCCCTGCAGAGTGGGGCATGCAATGACGCCAGTGGAAGGAGCGCGTGCAGGCATCTGCCCCATCTCCACCCCTCTTCTGCAGCATTGGTGCACTGCCCCCAGCCTCCACTAGGGGCCAGTCGAGCACTGACCACTGGCGTCCCCCCTCCCGAGAGAAGGAAAGCAGTCCCTCGGATGCTCAATCCTTCTCCAACCCTGCCAATCCCCAGCGGCCCGTGCTCATTCCTGCACACGGGTCATCGGCGTCGCGCGAGGTAAGACGTCCAGCGTCTCAGCCCTCAGCACCACCAGGCCAGCTTACCAAGGCTCATTTCTAACAGGGTTCAACGATTCACACTCACAGTTACAGACAAACTGTTTTAGATGTTGCTTGGTACTCTGTAGTGACCAAGGCAACCAATGGAAAGAGGTTTATCAGAGCATTCTCTGGGTATTTACTAACCAGTCGGTACACAGCTTTTAGCTGGTGATACTGATAAAACGTTTATAATTACACTTCTAATCACTGTGTCTCTTATGGTTATGTATATATTAGAGTGCTGTCTTGAGTTAGTGTGGGTCACAGAACTGGAAAATGTTGCTGTCCCGCTGGTGCAGTGGTACAGCTACTGCTTATGATGCTGCAGACCTGGGTTTAGGAACAAGCCTGAGCTGTTGGAGGGCCAGCCGGGGGAGGACGCTCTTCTCCTCCAGGTGGGAAGGGTGCTGCGTCCTGCTGCATGATCACCACCTGGGTGACCATGGGCTGGCCATGCAGGAGATCCACAGCTTCTGGGAGGGGCCATGGAAGCACTGTCTTGGATTGGCTGCGTCAGCGGCCTATCCCACTGCACACTACTGATAGAGGGGGTTGGACACTAAAACAAGGGAAAATGGAAGCACAGGTTTGGGTAGATGAAGCTTCTGCCAGCCCACCACATCCACCACTGGATCCCCGCCACCATCCAGAGAGGATGCCACCAGTCTTCACTTCTGTCGTGGATGGTCAGATGTCTGCAGGGAAGAAATGCGAAAGGCGCAAAGCGGTACCAGGCCTGGGGGGGGGGGGTTAAGCCAGGGGTAGTACAGCACTGTGTCATGGTGGGCTGGTGGTCCTGTTGGATAACTGGTAGGATCTCAGCCAGATGGTATACGGGCATTGGCAGCAGGCAGAATGAGATCCCAACCCGGCCCAAAGCAAGGAGGATAAACAATGTTAAAAAAAAAAAAGAGAGAGAGAGAACTGGAAAGTTCTGCAAAGAATAACATTTGAATTGGTTTAAGGAGCCTTGGGACTGGCTGCACCTTGGACAGAACTGTCTGCACTGAAGGTATCAGCTGCTGTTGAAATAATCTTCTTTTTATCCTTCATGTGTTTTGTTCCCGAAACCCAGGTGTTAATCCTGTTATGTATGGCAGCTTGTGAACCCGTGGCCAAGTCACTATCATCACTATCGTGCCTCACAAATTGTTCTGAATGGTTGTTCTTTCCTGCTTAAATTAATTAAATTGAAAAAAAAATGTTTTGCCCTGTTGGAGGGCTTTTCAGTGCAGTGCAGAGAAGTCTGTGTTCCGCAATGGGGCTCAGTCAGACAGCAGTGACAGTTTTTGAGTTATAGCGAATCTCTGTCACTCATCCAACTGGAGAGAGTCATTCTGCAAATCAGGGAGAACAGACTTCTCAAACTAGTCCCAACCCCACTTCACTGCAATGCTTACCAGTTCTGAACATACTTATAAAAATTCCATGACTCTCACTGGGAACTGCAGTTAGCAAGTAGTCCATTCCCCCAAAGTAAATGCCATGGATGCCAGCAATGGGTCTGATGGAAGTGTATCTACCTGCTGTATATGGGTAAACAGGCAGTCTGTACAAAGCAGTGCCATCTAGTGGTGAAAGCTGTGAACAGGTCAGTAACAATACAGCCATCTCGTGGTGGTCCAAGGAATAGCACGCATAAAAGTCAAAAAAGCTCCTAACCTCCCAACTAAGGGGAATTTCCCTTTAGATGAATGTTTAGAGCGTCTGTCTTCAGGACTTAGGGTCTCAAGTTTCATTCCCAGTTAAGACTGGTGGTCTGGTCAAGTAGAGAGGGGACAAACGGAACATAGACAAACAGAAAACTACTTACTTCAAGATGTACTCTCTGTTCTAAGTTCTTGTATGTTCTCTGCAGTAGCTCCTTCGTCCCGAGCACGCCATACCACATCATGTTCCTTGTGCGACTGCTGTGAGTTTAAAAACACAGAGCAGCAAGTCAGGGGAGAGGGTGACAAGAGTCTTGCTAAAAAATGGCAGCAGAAAGTTTCAATATGACAAAGCCATTTCGAAAATAAGAAACTATTTACAAGCTAGGCAAAATGACCACCAGGTGCTCTCGATTTAGGTTGTGCTCGGGTGCTAGACATTTTGGGTCCTAGAAGGGCCCTTGTAGAATGGCATTAATAAATGGCTTTAAATCTTATGGTATAGTGCACTTTCATTACGGACAGCCCAATTTTTACTAACTGCTTTATTTTTCCCCCATTACATTTCATATGCCCCAGAAAGCCCGATTAAGATGCAACACCTCATTTTCAGTGGGATCCTGCATCTACCGAAATTTACAGCTAGGAGGAAGGGAAGCTGCAGGAGGTCAAGTGACATTTTTGGGAGAGTGGTGGACACCTGGAACTGTCTACTAAAGTTGGTGGTAGAAGCCAAATCAGTAACCAGTTTCAGACATGGATGGGATAGGAACATGGGGATGGTAAGATCTAAGTGGTGGGGGTTAACAGAGGATAGGGGGCACTAGGGCATCAGAAAGGCAGGAGGTCCAGTAACACTCGTCCAACATCAGGCCGGACACAGAGTGAGGCAGGAGATGGGCAGGCTGGCCAGACCAATGGGGCTTTATCTACTGTGAAAATATCTAAATTTATGGTTTGCTCAAGGTTACGCAGTAAAGCAGTGGACTGTGATGGGATTTGAACCTAGAATCTCCTGTTTCACAGTTCAGTGCGCAATTTTGAGATATCATCCACCTGCTTCTCTTATTTTGTTGAAAATTTTGCTTCTATGATAGCATTATGAGGCAAGAAATGAGAGCGCCTCTTTTTTGTAACTATTGGGTACATGGTATTATCTTCCGGTATACAGTTGGGAAAAATTAAGTGTATTTGTTGACACAAAATGTGAATTTGGGGAGGAGTTTCAAAGGGGAGGACACAGGCACGATCCCAATCATGGGCTGCACCTGCACTCTCTGGGATGTGTTAAACCACCCGATTGCTATTTTCCAACATTTTAGAGCATTTGCAACAATTTATGTGATTTGCAGCAGCTTGCGACAAAAAAAAAGATGCCCGCGTCATTATACGTGCCGTAACTTGCTGCCACTGCATGGAAATGTTAGACCACTTCATTAACGGTCTAACTTTCAGGCTCAGTTTGTGTAGATACAGCAGCATTATGTCACAAGCAGGCACGGAGATGGGGGCCCATGTATTAGCAAGAGGTTACCACTTATCTGTAAAAAAACAAACAAACAAAAAGCAGATGCGCACCGTACAGTCAGTGCAGGAAGAAAACGCTACACAATCGAAAGCATCTTACCTGTATTTTTTGGGGTGCTCATCCCGTTTGTGGTTAAATTCCAATGAAATTTTGGCATCCAGTCCGATCCCAAAGTAGTTATTCATAACACATTTTTCCGAGAATTGTCTGATACAATGAAAGGTAAGAGCAGCAAATGAGACAATTAGGTCAGCATCCCTACAAAGCATACACCAAGGAAAGCTGGGGATATGCAACGGCCTGACTCAGAATATGCCAGTCACTGTGTCTACATGAACGAGTGGAGAGGAATCTAAGCCACAAGGGAGTTATAGAGGTCTTCCTGCCACTTCATAAATGATGAGAAACAGCATATTTTGAATCAGAGCATTGCATGTCTGCATTATACTACACATTTTCAAAAGTGAGCCTTAGAAATTAACTCACTTTTGGGAGCTTTGTTTTGATTTTACCGCTCTGGCTAGAATGCTGCATAGTCCCGTGGCGCTCCTGTTGGTTAACAACAGCACTATGACATATGTAACGTACGTCATTTTTGTTGCTGATACACTTAACGTCACAATAACATTTTATGTTGATAGTAAGTATGTCATTAACAAAAATAACGCCATTTAGCAGACAAAATTGATTCTCATTGCTGTTGTGTAAAACCAACTTTATTGTTTGATAAATTATCTTTGTCAAACCAATCACTGTCTTTTATCAAGTTTAATATATCTGAGTGATCACTACATACTATAAGTTAACAGGTCCTCCATGGGGTGCCTCAAGTGGTATAAGAAACTTTAAGCATGAGGTTCTGGCTGCCTAAACCTCACAAGGGGGATATCTTTTTTTTTTTTGCCATAAAGCAGGTTCTCCGTGTGTTGCAGGTGGGCAGCTATCAGCCACATTCCCACTCCCCCCACCTTGCAATCACCTCCTCAGCTACCGGAGAGTTCTCTGTGGATTGCCCCCCATGGCAGGGTCAGGAGGAGGAAGGCCATCTCCACCCCCTGCACACACAATCCAGATGCCAGTTGCTGGGGAAAAATGTGGGCCAGAGGAGAGCAAGCTCAGCTTTATGAAGCCCACCCTAACCCCTTTTTCTGTTTTATAGTCCCACCCCTTCCCTTCCGTGCTGCTCCCATCCCATCCTGCCACCAGGCCTCCACCTGGTGGCAGTGGAGCAGAACAGCCAACAACTCCCTCCCTGGGACAGGATCCCCACCCCACCCCACCCCACCAACCCGAGACTCCTCCCGATCCTGGGTTGCTGATGTGTTGGGCAGTAGCGCTACCACCACACCACTGGCTGCCAAGAAGAGACTCGCCACGAGAGACGCTCCACAGAATCCCTATGACTCACTATAAATCACACAAGTTAGCTGGAGTTACTATAAGAAGTTTCAAGACTTTTTTTTTCTTTCAAAAGTTAAATAAAGTCCGTCTTCCCTCCAGCTCTGAAGAGGTGGGCCACTCCTAAAGTTCCTGCATCAGAGACCACTGTACACAGGATAAGAGGTACTCTGGCTCTGTGTGCTAACTGGCTGAAATCATGTGATACATAAATATGTTTATCCCCTGTGGCTGTCATCCCTTTGGAGTCACTTCTGTCAACTTCCCATCTCCGCCAACCATAACACCACTCTGTTATATGGCGCAGAGGCTCGAGGGTACCAGCGCCCATCATTCTGACATCCATGGGTTAAGCTCCGCACTTTTTCTGTTCCCCCCTTTTCCCCCAGGTGTTTCAGGCCACCCATGAATCCACAACAATCTTACAGAGAAGACGGTGATGTGTGGTCAAAGGGGTTGCTGCAGGAGTGGAAGGACGATGATGCCCCTTGTCTGCCAACCAGGAAGTACTGCACTGAATGCAGCACCACGGTCCACAGGCGACCAGACAGCAGCAAATCTGGGCTCAGTCCTGAATAATGGCTGCCCCCACAGTAGCATGTCACACTATGTCGGGCCAGCAGGGCAGTACCATGCCTTTGTAAGTCACTGGTGAGTGACACCAATTCACGTCTTGGGTCTGGAAACCAAAAGATCTCTTTCCAAATCTGAACCAGGACTTAGCTTATAATGGTGGACTTACTGAATCCCTATCCCATCACTTTTCTCCCCACCTGACTAGTAAAGCACCCTGGTGGCCAAGGGCAGGTTGACGTTCTTCCTCAGCTACCATTGTCTCTTCCCCCCAACACCCTGCCCTCCCCTCTGCCAATGAAATGTTCTGCTTTCAGCTGCTAATGCTGGGACACCATCCTGCCCCATGTTCAGATGATGATGGCTTCTCTCACTGGAATGGGTTCAGTGTGAGCTGGGGCTCTGGCAGGGAGTTGGTCAGAAACCCCAACTGTAAAATCATGAATGGTCTCTGGACTACAATGCAGAGTAGTCTGTCTGTTATGGTAAGGAAGGAGGTGATAAGAAAAGACTGCAGATGGCCTGGGGGGCAGAAAATAACAATAATCTTTATTTACGCAACGCCTTACACACAGTTTCAAAGTGCTTTATCTGGTACAAGAGGAACATACACAAGATCAGGTTATGGTCCACAAATAAAAATAAAGCAGCTCTAGGCAGTTATTCAAACAACACTGAAGGCTAAGAGCTGGCCCAGTGCTGCAACATTACTACAATCACTTGCTAAGCTGGCGACCCCGTCTCAAGGGTGAGCTTGGGTTGTTGGGGACCAGCCAGGGGGCAGGATGACTGAGAGTCCCGTGGACAGCTCTCCTCTCTGGGGAGGCGGTACTGTGTGTCCCACAGCTTGCCTGCCACCAAGCAGAAGCTAGATGGAAGCACAGTAAGGATCATCAGACAAGAGAAGGATGATGCCGGATACGAGCATGGACAGGTGTCTGCGTGTACAGGTGATGAAGTGGAAAAATCCAGACATGGCCGGATGACCGTCCGCTCCCCCGCATACCCCACACTGTTGACTGAGTGCCTTCCACCACTGAATCCTGCGCCAGAGGGTTTTGCCAACCTCAACAACCCTGTCCCAGGGGGATAAACAGTGGAAGATAGGCAGAGTGGGTAAGTCCCAAGGAAAAAGGGTGATGGGGATGGGGTGACAGGACCCCATGGGGGAAGGTCAGCATAGAGGAGAATAAACGGAGAACTGAAAAACAACATTGTAGGCTGAGCAGTAGAAAAAAATGTTTTTAACTTGGTTTCAGCTGGCTCTGGGGCACCACATAGTGGGGGACTGCTATGGCACGCTGGTGAGCCAGTCCACACCCTGCACCCTGGATGTCCGGGAGGCTTTAATGCGCCCTTTGAATGCTCTCCTCAAAAAGAGAGAGAGAGAGAGAGAGAGAACAGTTTGCGTCACTTTGTAGGGACTTCTGCCTGCTTGGTGGTGGCACCATAGGCAGCGCAGAAGACCATGTATTGCTGGGAAGATCCTGGTACCTTACCGTATGCATGCAATGGGAGAGGTAGGCAGAGAAAAAAACAAAGGAGAAAAACAAGTCATTCAGCAAGCTGGTTGATGGCCTTTGGGGCTCCTCCCACGCCACCGACCCTTGCCTCCCTGAACACCTAGGATGGTCAATCTGGACTTTATGGGAATGATGGAGGATCTGAGGGAGCCTGGTGACAGAGGACAGCAGTGGCAGATAAGACTAGCAGCAGGATCCTGTCCACTGATTCACTGACTGGATGGATGTATCACCAGGTGACTACGGAGACAGAGATTACACAAAAATAAATTGGGTTTTATTTTTTCTTCTCAAGAGCTTTTTCTCCACGATGACAGGGGCAGCTGTTCAGCATTGTCCCACCTCCCAACCAGCATCTGCTGCCCCTGGGACCTACCTGGTCAGAGATTCCTCCCATGGCTTGCCCTACATGGCAGGGCTGGAGGATGGGGGCCATCCACCCCCCCCAGTGCAGGCTAGAGGCAAGTGGAAGGGCATCACTGAACTCCCATCATCACTTTGCCATTTTTCTCCCCTTACGTCCCTGCACGGCAGTGGCACAGAGGACGCATGTGCATGGAGGTGCGCATGCACTCTGGAAACGCGGCCCCTTCCACCCTCCCTGATTTAAGTCTGCCTCTCAGGTGTCAGCACTACCAGCAGGCCTCCATGTGGTGGCAGCCAAGAGCCATGATAACACACCACCCCAATCCGAGAGAGGAGGGCTGCCAGGCAGCCGCTTGATCCACTCCCAGCCCCTCCCCATCGATCTAAGCTAGTTCCCGAACTTGGGTCATCAGTATGGTGAGAGGCTAGGCAACACAGTACCTCAGCCCTCTGTGCCACCGGGCTGGCAGCATTTTGTTTTAAAGTCCTGATGGCCACACAACAACGGACATCAAGTGATGGACCCACTGTGACACACCACTTAAGATAGTGTAGCTTACGGAACACCCGCAGGTCAACTGTTACTGGAGAAATTTGTGTGGCAGCAATGCAGGGACTGCAAGGGGAAATGGATTCCACATCCGGATACCAGGGATGTCCCCATGGAGGTGGAGCACGTACACTACACGTGCATGGACCCCAGGGAGAAAAATGGAGGAGAAACCCCTCCAACCATAGCTCAGTGACAGACCGGTCCCTTACAGGGCTCGCACAGATGACTGGACACCTCTGGCCAAGGACACCAATGGAGTAAGGAAAGCCCCAGGGAAATCAGGTGATGTGGTTGGCGGGGCCACTTCACATAGGGGCCAGTTGAGGAGGTACCAGGAGAGAAACAAATGATAACAAACAAAAAACACAATACAGCCCCCTAATTTAAACACACTGTAAGTCATCCTAGGAGACTCAAATAATTTATAACATGTTTATAAGTATAGTGTGGGGTGTCCCTTTTTTGCCATAAAGGAGTTTCTACATGAGTTGCAGGCAGGTGGCTAGCAGCCATGTCTCCCTCCTCCCCACCAACCCGCACTCACCTCTTCCAGCAACCAAGGAACTCCCCATGGACTGCCCTATGGTGGGGCATGTAGGGGGACCATTCTCCCCTCTGGTACATGAAAATCCAGATACCACTGACTGGGTGACAGGGCGGGCCGGAGGACAGCTTCATGAAGCCCACCCCAACTCCTTTATCCATTTTCTGGCCCTTCCCCATAGTTGGGGTGCACACGTTGGTGTGTGTATGTAGAGGCATGCACACACTGTGAAATGTCCCGTGGCTCCCTCCCATTCTGTGCTGCTTCCATCCTGCCCTATCATGAGGCGTCCACCTGAGACAACACTCACTCACTCCCTGGGAGAAGACAGCAGTCTAGCACACACTCAGTCCCTCCCCGTTGGTCAGCCCCCAGCAACCTGAGATCACTCCAGATTTGGGGTCGCTGGCATGGTAGGCAGTAGCGCTACTGGCGTGACACTGGGCCGTCTTATGTGGGGTGTCTCATTAAAAAATAACTTTTTGTCATGCAGTTTGGGCTGATGGAACTTCTCACCCAAGAGACACCATGCACTACACTTATAAATACATAACACCAGACTGAATTGTGCCCAGACTCGGACATAAGGGAAACAACTAACACTTTGGCAGCCGTTTCAATCAGCATGAATGTAGGTTGGAAAACACCAATTCAGGTTTGCAGTGGTACTCATCAAGATTTGAACTCCTGAACCTCAATTTTCAGTTTGTCGAAATTCTCACACATATGGCTGGGAAAGTGATGCATTGGGGTGGAGCCCAGTGCAAGTGCCACAGTTCCCACCACGTGTGTAGGAATTTCAAAGAAGAAGACCCTCTGTGGCCTTTTCCACACTTGATGGCAGCCTGCAACTGTTTTCGGCACACTTTGCTATGAGTGGTATTGCAAGGCGTGGCACGTGTGCAGTGCTGGCAGATCTGGTGCCTCTGTAGTCAATCTGTTGAAAATACAGTAGCATAATAAAAATGGCAGTTCAAAGGAACAAATGCATCGCCACACAAGGGCTAAGCAGGAAGTCCAGATGGCTAATGTAACCTTATATGCAAAACATTTATCTTACAACTTCAGAGCTCTGAAGAAGGCATCACATGTGGACCCTGAAATGTCAGCTGGTGCATGTGTGCACGTGGTTACATGTGTGTCTGTTTTCTGCCTGCCTACAGGTTACTCCCATGGGAGTACAAGAGCTGAAAATATGAAGGTGTTGTGATTTGAATTTTATTTATGTTTACCCAGAATACGGTCACTACGCAAGCCTATTTTCAGGACGGTCCTGCTTAAGAGCATTTCAGTTACAATACATGCAGCAATCTGTGTTAGATGGAGGCTGTATAGTGCAGTGGTTTAAGGTTCTGAGCTGCATATCTGGTGACATCCAGCAGACCAGACCTGGGTTTGAATCCCACAGCTTCCATTTGCATACTGTGTGACCCTGAGCAAGTCACTTAACTTTCTCGTGCTCCCAGGTTGCTCCTGTAAAAAAGCTTTCAGCTTAGTGTGCTATTCCTGGTTAAACAACTAAAATGAAAACCCGAAAGTTCAGATAAGTACAAGCATTCTTTTCAGTCCTGATGTAAATATTAGGCATGAGTTTTGTTTAAAGTAAATGTGTGGCATATACTTTGATATTAACCGTCCAGACTTTCTGCTTTGCCCCTGTGTGCTGCTGCATTTTTCGCAACATTTGGAAATGTTGCTATGGCCACAAGTAAACTCTCTGGGAACTACAGGACTTTTTTTTCCCCCCAAGTTGTTGAAAACAGCAGCTGGCCTGCAGGTCACCAGTGTGAAGAGCTTCTGATTTCCACACCAGCAAGCTGCACATCACCCTTCCTGCTCCCAGGCCCCATATAAATCGGTCTGCTGACTGATCACCAGCCCTACGCAAGACTTAAAATTCCTTCCTCTGAGAATTTCCAGGGTGAACCTCTCTGCGGACAGTGCTCACATGGAATTGGGATCCTCCGAGAAATGGTGTGAACTGAATCCATCAGGCTTGTCTAGTAATATAGAGGATGTGGTTGAGGACACTGTGCCTCTTCGTTCACCTGGAAACAAAGAAGCAAAACAAATGTGAGGATCCAGAGAATAAGGCACAGATGTGTTTTCAAAGTTTGGTAGTTCGATGGAAAATCAATCAATCCTTCCTTCTTTGCTCCCTTCCTTCCTTCCTCCTTCCTCCCTCCCTCCCTTCCGTCCCTCCTCAGGCTTATCCTTGCGATTTATACGGCCATCAATACAGTGGTTGGCTTTCCAGCTTGCGATGCCCGGCGAACCAGGTTGGGAATGAACCCGGGTCACTGGAGGGCTGGCCAGGGGGAGAAGGATGAAGCATCCCGTGGACTGCTCTCCTTCTCTGAGGAGAGGGTGGGGAGTCCGTCCAGTGCTTGATGGACTCCTGGAGGAGGTTGGGGTCACCACAGCTACCAGTGCCTAGCAAAGCCCAGGGGGCCGGGCAGACACAGGATGTCATTGCACATCCCCACCCTCCCAGAAAACCAGGAAAATGGAGTAGCTGCCGGCCGCCCTAGATGATGCCTGCCACAGCTTCAATTAGCCCCCCAGGCCGGCCCTCCGACCTATCCCGATGTCTGTGGCACTGGCCTGGGCACCACAGCCCTGCCCCGGGGGCAATCCGGGGGTATCGGAGGGTCGCGGCCGTTGTGGGGGGGGGGGTGGAAGTCCGTGGTCCATGACCAAGCAGAGGTTCCAGGTGGCTGGTGGCTCGGGAGGAGATAAAGATAAAAAAAAAAAAATGCCCAATTTATGAAACCAAGAACCCCTTTTAAAATCACGGAATGAGAGCCAGCCTGATGGTGCTAACTGCCTTCCCTCTCTCACACATTGGTGACCTGCGTTCATGAGCGAGCTCATGTTGCCAGGGGTCGGCCAGGGGCAGAGGGCTGGGAGGGGATCAAGTGGCCACCAGGCAGCTCTCCTCTCTCAGACTGGGGTGGTGAGCCTTCCCAGCTCTTAGCTGCCACCAGGTGGAGGCTTGGTGGTAGCACTGATGCACAGGAGACTGATGTAAGTCAGAGCGAGTGGAAAGGGCTGCACGCCTCCATACACATGCGTACTCTGTGTCAATGCAGCGGGACAGATGACAGTGCCTGGGGATGAGACTGATAGCCACCCTGTCTGACTAAGGAGGATAAAAACTCTTATGAAAAAAAAATCATGGAATGAGGAATAAAATGAGCGCAAACATAGAGTAACATTTTAAACCATCTGCAGACTCCGTTCAACAGCATTTGGGGGGCACACTGGATTTGGTTTGTTTCTGATATTGGTCACACATCAGCAGCACCCCTACAAAACTGAAAAAAAAATGCATATGAAATGTAAGTTAGGGTCTGACTGGTGACCCAGCGAAAGCGCTATGCACCTCCATGTCAGTGACCCATGTTTAGGAGGGGGTTTGGAGAGCTGGTATCATGGTGCCTGGAGCCGGGGAGTGATGTTGCTGGCAGCGTAAGCCAGCTTAGGGTGGGAGAAGGCGGGCACCCTGCAACACATCGGCCCCTTTCAGTGGACTTGGGAGTTTGCTTCCATGCAAGGGGTGCTGCACGCACCCAGACAGCTGACCCAAGTCATTAGCTGGAGCGAGGCTTGAGGGGGGAAATAACTGGGGAGAAAAATCTCAGCTGCCATCTGTATGATGGCAAGGCCTGACCAGGGTATATCCCTGACATGGACCACAGCTGGCCAAGGGTGGAAAATCCCAACTTGATAAAATAAGAAATGTAGGTTAAAACTTAGTGGATGACCCGGGTTTAGGAACGTGCCTGGGAGATGGAGGGCCAGCCGCGGGGAGGAGGCTCGAGCATCCGGAGGACTGCCCGCCTTCTCCGGGGAGGGGGTTGTAACTCGGTGCTTGACTGGCCTCTGGTGGATGCAGGAGGCACTACAAGCGTCAGAGCCACTCCGAGGGATTGGGGTGTGACGGACGTCGGTGGTTGCACCTTGACATCTGGGCGCACGTCACACCCCCCGAACAGGGGAAAACCAGCTCTCGGAGTGCTGGGGAGATGGAGCACCCGGTGCAGACCCCATAACTCCCGCCTGCCTGTCCTGTCTGGGTGCCCAACAAGAACAAAGAAGACTTCAGGGTGTCCAGGCCCCACCTTGTACCCGCCTGGGGTGTATAGTCACGGCACCATGGGAGTTCACCCACAGGCTCAGGTAGGTGGAAAGAGGGACAGACACCATAGGCGACTCTTGATGGTGTGGGGCTCCAAGACACAGGGGGAGGATAAATAGCAAGTACAAAAACAACAAAAAAAAACCCAGTGGCTGAGTCAGGGTTGAACTTTTGAAGCCAAGAAATTTCAAGACTTCAAATAGCAAAGGACATTAAAATTCAATTCCAAAGCAAATGAGGGTGTCAGGGTGCCGTGACCTGATTCAGTGACAGAAATGCTCATTGGGTACTCTGGCTAAGTATATTATTTAATAAAACTTCATTAATATTGGAGTGGGGCTGACCCCACCTGCACAGCAGTAGCACTATCGTTTGCGATGCTGGTGACCCGGGTTCAAGAACAAGCCCAGTGAACCAGAGGGCCAGCTGGATAAAGGTAGGATGAACATCTGATGGACTGCGCTCCTCCTCCAGGGTGGGAGGGCTGAAACACCCAGCAGAATGCTGACTTCTAGTGGAAGTTAGGAGTACAGGCACCATGGACCTCAAGAAATGTCCGGAGGTTGCGGCGGATGTCGACGCATTGTGTGCAGGAGCAAGCATGGCTGCATCAGGACTTCACTGCATTCTGTGCCTCCATGGTGACTAAACTGAAACATGCAAGCAGCATGATGCCTGAGGTCCCCCCCCCCACTATGGCTGCACGCTTTGCGATGACAGGCTGGCAATATCCTTCCTCTCCCCTCTTACCTCCTCTGAGGGGGATCCCTGCTGGGGGGGGGGTTAACCACAGTCAGTGAACCTTGCAGGTAGGCCCGAGACCAGTGGTTGGGTGTGGGGTGGGACAGCCGTTACCTAAGGGCAGATATAGAGGTACATCCCTGATGAGCACAGGCAGATAAACAGAATAGAAAAAAATATAAAGGATTGTACCACTGAAGGGGAACAGTCAGCACTAAAGGTGTGGAGCTCTTAGTGCTGATTGTTCCCCTTTAAGATGCATGGCTTCTTTCCAGCATGGCACTTGTAAATTGGTGAGCAGGTATGGTTACGCATATAGTTTCCTTCTTACTCACATGATCCACCCAAGGGGCTGGCTGTGCGGACCATGCATTAACTGCACCATCTACATTCCACCAGTGAGTTCAGTAATCCTATGGTTATCTATTTTCAGAGTAGATCTGCTCTGGGCAAATTTTCCAGGTAATTTTTACCATATCTGGAATAAATTATCCTTATCCAGGGTTACTGTCCATCAAAGCATGCTTGGATACCCCAGATAACTGCCATTTTCGGCACAGATATTTTCTGTCTGGAGTGGATAATGCGGTATACTGTTCATTATCTGGAGAAATTACCCAGAACCATCCAGATTAAATTATCCATTATCCTGGTCACTTCTACTGGACAGATTAGGCAATAGTGGGACAGATTAGGTAATAGTGAGTGCCTAGTTGCCCTGGTGCAGCGATCCAGTGATCTGCAGTACCCACTCCGGTAAACAATTGTGAAATCCAGTTATCTCTAGAAATGTCACTGGATTATCCAAGCCCCTCTACTGGCTCTCTAGTTGTGGATCCAATGCTCCTCATCCTATTCCGTACATTTATACTGGTGCTGCTGATCCAAACCTACCAAACATTTGTATTTCCTTCGGCGTGGGCTCTCTGATAAACTCTTCTGACACATCCTTTTTGACTGATGTTGAAGAGGGTTTGCAATATGCTTGCGTGTGCCGATTCTGTTCATCCACCACTGATGGAGGAGAGGGAGCGAGGGGGGAGTGAAAGACAGACAGAAAGAGGGAGAGGGAGAAAGGGGAAGGGGAGAGAGGAGGAGAGACAAAGGGAGGGAGAGAAAGAGGGGAAGACAGAAAAGGAGAGAAAGAGAGGGTGAGAGAGGGAGAGGAGAGGAAAGACAGAGAGGGAGGAGGGAGAGACAGAGAGAGGCAGAGGGATGGGAGAGAGAAGAGAGGTGGAGAGAGAAGAGAGAGAGGAGGCAGGGAGAGATAGAGGGAGGAGAGAGAGAGAGAGGAGGGAGAGAAAGGGAGACAGAGAGAGAGAGAGAGATGGAAGGAGGGAGACAAACAGGGGAGAGAGAGAGAAGGAGAGAGGAGGAAAGGAAGAGAAAGTGAGGAGAGAGAGAGGAGGGACAGCGAGGGGGGAGGGAGAGAGTGGGAGAGAGAGACAGAGAGAGAAATGAGATTTACACTTCAGAAATTCTGAGGCTTTGTGGAAAAGGTAAAAAATAAATATATTCCCACTTAGAATACATAGATGCATACTGTACTCAGAATGTGATGATGCCAGTTCTTAAGTGACACTGTTAGTAAAACTTTGAAAAACATAAAAACAAAGTTCATATGATATATTTTTCTGTATTTATATTCATTTTAATCTTCATTAATATGGAAACAGAATCCTTGTCCTCTATCATTGACCTTTTCCTGCTGTGTAATCCTTGTTGAAGTCCCAGTCCTCTGTTTGTGACATCATAGACATTTCCACAGCAATAGGCTGTGATGTCATAGGCAGAGGATTATGATTGAAAAGGATTAAACAGCAGTAACAGATGTTTCCATGCAAATTATTCTATTAATGAAGGACAAAGGGAAGAGAAATGCAGATGATATATAAAATATAAACTAACTTACGTCTATGTATTATGTTTTACAAAGTTTTCTCAAAAGTTACAAAATGACTTTTTTTTTTTTTTTTTTTACATTTACTGACCTTTGAGTGTACCTCCATAGTCCCATAATACTGTATGCTGGACTGTAAGTCATTGGTGTCAGGACCTTGTGGGAAGCTCCTGCACACCGGGGCTGCCCACGTTGACGTGTCTACCTTCACACAGTCAGCACATATCATCGTTTCAATGTTTGGGTGAACAGAGTATGGGGTTAGCAGTGCTTATGTAACTGTAGTTTACTTTTGGCTTTTCTCTATTCCCGCCCTTGGTAGGTAAGCTGGGTAGTGAGTAGGGAACAGAAAGTCCAACATCAAGGGCAAGTAGCGTGCCGGATGAGGAGGAGGCAGGGGAGGATGGTGGGTGTTTCACAACACGCTAAGTGGAGAACTGCCATTGGAGAGTGGCCTTTGAAGGGGATGTGGGAGGAGCTATTCCCCAACTTTGAACCTCAGGCTATAGCCCTCCCATTCAATGTTTGGGTGAATAGAGTATAGGGTTAGTAGTGCTTATGTAACTGTAGTTTACTTTTGGTTTTCCTCTATTCCCACCCTTGGTAGGTAAGCTGGGTAGTGAGTAGGGAATAGAAAGCCCAGAAGAATTATCAATGATCTTCAAAAGAGTATGATTATCTCCTCCAACTCGTGGAAAGTATGACCAGTGGTACGCAGCAGAGGAAAAAACTCCAGGTGGAGGAACCTCTGAGGACCCATGGCTACTGACCCGCCTGTCCTCTGGGCAAATGAAGAGGAGATGAACCTGGTTCTAGCAACCATAAGCTGATTTTCGAGGAAGGTGAACTGCTTGGAGAGATGACGGTCCATCTTTGAATCCATGGATGATGCATTCTGGAATGATGATTCTGAGGTTGAAGAGGTAGGTCTATTCTGAAGGAGCATCCAAATCCTGGGAGTGGAGTAGGTCCAGTTGAAAAAGGGAGGAATGTAGTCCAGGTTCCAAGGTGATGATGGATGATGTCCAATGGGATTACAGAGAAGAAGTAAGCATGAAGAGCATGATTTGATAAATTTTGCTACCAGACTTTGAATGGTGGGAAGTATGATGAGTTATGAAGTCAGAAGGTAAAGAATCTGGCTTTGTACAAGGTTTAACATTCAGGTTAGGGTCTGAAGGTTTGGAGTTGAGCGGTGAGCGATACGTTGCAATGTAGGCATCCATGAAGAAGATGAAGGAGTCAGACAGAATCTTTATGTGCCTGGTAGGAGTAGTGACGTAGAAGATTTTAGACCGTTGAAGGATGGATGGTATATGCAGTAGAGATTGTAATTAAGTGTATATGGAATAATTGGAAGTTCAGTATGAGGAATTAGAGAGTTGATTTGGGCACTGATGCTGTAATAATACTTGTATAGGCTCTTGCTGATCTGCTGGTAGAAAAAGGTAGATATGGGTATTTCTGTGGCATACTTGCCTGTGACATGAGCCGAGGTGGCCATGACTGTTTTGCCTTACGGTGATCCAATGTCTAAATGCCGCAGGAAGCCCAGAAATGGATATTTTAAAGAGCCTATAGACTGATGTGGCAATGGGAAGTCGAGAGTGATGGGATGCCTAGCATTTTAGTCGGATATAGATCTGTTGAGAGGTACGCCTGGGATAGTGAAACAGTCGGGTCAGTTGCAGATGTGCAGACTGAGAATCAATGGAAGATTGCTCTTCATGAAAGTCCTCACTGGAGGGAGTATGGGAGATGAATCATGAGGGATGAGCTAGAAGGACCACTGGATGGGCAGCTGACCTGATTGATGGTAATATGATGAAAGAATGTAGATGATTATATGAAGTATAGTGACCAGGGGATAGAAAACGGTGGTTTGGATAGAATAACTTTAGTGAGGCAGCTAGGCACCTGGAGATCCAATGATGGGAGTTCTGAGAAGGTAGCTGGGAAGATCTTAGGACATCCAGTGGCTATTGAGGAAGCAGGAGTTGAGTTTCATGATCATCAGAGTCGGTGCTTGTAGGAGAAACTACGGAAAAGTAAACTGGATGATGTTGGTACTGCTATGAGGTATCTTGTGGTTCCAGTTATCCGTAACAACAGTGATGACGACAGAGTCAGTGCATGACGGAAGGAAGTAGATCACTTTTCTATGGAAAGATAGGAGTGGAGAAAGCTCCACTAAATCTTAGATCCTATGAGACATGGGAGATAGGGACTCCATAGTGCTTGAATTATTAGGCTGTGTAGGAAGCATCTAGTAGAGTCGGATGAGGGATGAGATCTTTCTATAGTCCAGTCAAATGTTCTTTCAGGAACTGATCCTGGGGAGATGACTGAGAAGTATAGAGAACTCTATGGTGCTGTAAGAGTCTATGAGGCATGTTATCCAAGGGATGTTTGCTAGAAGTTGTTTTCTTTGGATGAAATGAACAAGTGCTCCGTTGAATAGTGGATGGGAGCTGTTAGGATGGCCAGGGTAGGAGTACGAGATAGATGAACAGGAGGCATAGTTGACTGGGTAGGAATACTGACTGGAGATAGCTGTTAATTCCCCAAAAGAGCCACAGCAAACAAGGAGGAGCCCCGGGCCACTAGAGCAGCAAGGGGAAGGCAGCTATCCAAGGAAGAAGGGGAAATTCCGCAGCAGATGTCCATGGACCAGAGGAAGGAATCTGAGAAGACAGCATAAGCCAAGTGGACTGACATCAACAGGTGTAAACAGGAACAGAACTGGGGCCAGTGCCACAGCAAACTGAATCGGAATGGGGGAAACTGCTGCAGGCCACAAAGCAGATCTATGGTAGATGAATAAGTGAATCCACATACAAAGTACTACAACGCTGAGATACGAGAGTCTCACTTCTGAAAATGACGGCGAACAATGAGGGTGGAGAACAGAAGATGCTGCAGTGATGAAGCATGAAGACCCCACTTCCAAAGGAGAAAGAGAACTTGCATGGTTGTCAGGAAGGGGTGACCAGCAGCAAGGAAATCCAGTAGGCAGTTGAATTGAATGGAGGCAGAGACAGAACGAGCAGGCGGAGTCCAAATCCAGTAAGTGAGGAGGTCAAGGCAGGAACAAGTATGATGAGTTCACGGAAATGCAGGATGTAGATTGTTGAGGAAGAATGTGGAAGGTAAATAGAGTACAGGAATTCTGTTCCCGGAGGGAAGCAGCAACCAGGTAGCAGGCAGAAAATGCATGAGGTTGGAACAGTTGACTGCAGAAACAGGCTCCCCATCCTAGATATCAAAGGCAAGATGACCGTCACTCGAAGTTGCCAGGTGAAGTAGGATAGGGAAGGCAGATGTGGTAAAATGGTTCTGTTTCTGAAAGGAACTAGCAACCGAGTATTGGGTAAAGAATGCATAAGGATGAAACAGTCATTTGTAAACGCATGCTTCCATCCCAGGTATTTAAGGCAAGATGACCTTTACTCGATGCTGCCAGGTAATGCAGGATGATGACGGCAAATGGGGTAAAGTGGTCCCATTCCTGAAGGGAAGCGGCGACCGGATAGTCAGGTACAGAATGCGTAAGTTTGAAACTGTGGATTGCAGATACGAGCTTCCATCCCTGGTAGTCAGTGCGAGACTACCTGCAGTCGAAGCCGTTAGGCAGAAGTAGGATGTTGAATGCAAATAGGGTGTAGTGGTCCTGTTCTGGAAAGGAAACGGCAACCAGGTAACAGGTAGAGATGTGTAAAGTTGAAGTAGTCGAATGTAGACTCAGGCTCCCAGTTCTGTTAGTCAAGCGGGATGACTTTGACTTGAGGTCACTAGGCATAGGCAGGATGGTGAAGGCACCTGGCAACATGAACTGGATGACAAAAACTTTGTCTCTGCAGTATTTTTGGACTTAAGTAAGGCATTTGACACTGTAGACCATAGTTTGCTCCTTTCATCTCTCCGGGATTGGATTCATTATCCTTACAATGGTTTACTAAATATCTCTCTGGACGACTCCAGCAAGTCAAGGCGGTAGGGGAAGTTTCTCCACTAAAACCTCTTCTGAAGGGTGTGCCACAAGGCTGTATCCTGGGTCACTCACTCTTTGCCATTTATATTAACAACTTCGATGCCACAATCAAACAAGCACAAATACACTTATTTGCTGATGACACAGTACTCTATGTTAGTAGCCCTACTCCTGACGCTGCTTGTAAAGCTCTTCAATGTGAATTCAACCTGCTCCAGCTTCAACTCCTGAACCAGAAGTTACTTCTTTTTTTTTTTTGTATGGTCTATTTTTCTGCCCCCGTGCTTGCTGGCCCTCTACTCCTTCGGGCTCCATCAAGCTCTCTCTGACCCCCTCTGTCCTTGCCCAGCCCTCCTCTGATCCCCAGATCGCAGCCAACCCCCGGGATATCCCGGTGTATCTCTTCACCGGGCGGGTCCCTCTCCTCCGAGGGGGAAGGCGCTGGGAGGGGATAGCCCCAGCATGAACTGCTAGGGCCCGGGGATGCTGCTGGGGAACAGGAGGCACTGGGAAGGCACTGGAGGCCCTCAGGAACAGACAGCCGTCATCCAGAGGCCAGCGAGCGATTTTCCTGGCTTTCTTACGGTGCGTGACATCCGGACGTCAAGGCAAGAGCCGACGTCTGTCACACACCACCCCTAATAACCTTGATGTGTTGCTCTACCACCGGCCTCCACCAGTGGTCACTTCAGCACCGGGTCGCGATCCCTTCCCTCCCTGGAGACAGCAAGCAGTCGTGGGACGCTCAAGCTGCCTCCCCCCCGGCCGGCCCTCCAGCGACCCGAGCTCGTTCCTGAACCCAGGTTGCTGGTGTCGAAAGCGGAAATCCAACTGCTGCACCGACGAGCCAGCTGGAAGTTACTTCTTAATGCAAAAAACCCCCCAAAAAAACAACAAAGCAATTGTTCTCTCGCCCTTTCCTTTTGCCCCTAATCCTGTTGCAGCGGGGTTGCTCCCACAAATCACAACTATCCTTGGTGAACAGCTGGAATATGTAACAAAGTTCAAATACCTGGGGGTCTGGTTAGACCATAGACTTTCCTTCACCGACCATATAGAAGAACTGATGAAGAAGCTCAGACAGAGCCTTGGTCTTTTCTTTAGGATCAGTAATCTTCTCACAAGAGATGCTAAGCTGAGACTGGTCCAAACTACCTTTCTGTCATTACTAGATTACGCAGACTTTTTATAAAGCTAGGGTCCGGCCAGTGCATTAGCCAAACTCGACATGCTTTACCATAGTGCACTTTGGTTCATTACAGACTCCCTTATTCCACATACCATTGTTCCTTGTACACTGCAGTGGGATGGTCATCTCTCAGTGATAGATGATGTAGAAATGCGGCAACCTGGACCTACAAAGCTATCATTAAAAAACTGCCCCAGTATATCTCTGCCTGCCTTCCACTATGCACACTTGGTAGGCATGCTCTGAGAAGTACTTCCCTTATCTCCTTGTCTGTGTACAAGACCAAATCACGGTTTGGCAGGGCGTCCTTAAGCTATGTGTTACCGCAATTATGGAACAACCTGCAAAAAACACTGAAAATAACTCACCCCATCAGCCTAACCGCTTTTAAATCCCTAAACCTGCACCACAATAGGGAGACCTGTACCTGTTTCCCTTGACCTAGACCTCTCAAATCACCCTTGTGCTTAGAATTCCACTGGTCTGAACCAAATAACCTTAGCATCAGGGGCGTCCCTTATTCATTACTATATATGCATTTACCCATCCGTTATTCCTCCTCCTCCTCCGACTACATTGTTGTTCTGGTCTATTTAATATTACTACTCGTTTTGTTTCCTTTCGTACTAGTTTTCCCCTAGACTAGATTTGTAGTACCTACCTTTATCACTGGTGTATAATATATACTGTATAATTAATAATTGTGCCTGCACCCAACTGTTGCACCCCTCAACTATGACTACATATTTATTATTGTATATACCTTACCGCTAGTGCTTACTCTTTGTATATATGCCACTGTTGTATAAAGTCCTCATGTTTTCTCATTGTGCATCACTGTAGAAAGCGTTTCTCTGTTATTGCATTTGATTGTACTGAAACCCCAGGTCCACCTCGAAAATGGGCACTGCTCAAGGCGATCGCCTGGTTAAATATTTTGATTGCCTGTTTGACATGGGGTAAAGAGGTCCCGTTCCAGAAGGGAAACAGCAACCGGGTAAAAGGTAGAAGACTGCATCAGCTGAAACAGTAGATTGCAGACATAGCTCCTGTTCCTGGTAGTCGGGGCAAGACAACATTCACTCAGTGCCAGCAGGTAGAGTTAGGGACGGAGGATGTCAGAGTTATAGCAGGTAGTAGTAATTGTAATGGAATCCCATCCCCGGTAGACCGGGTAGGCCTACCTTCGCTTAGTGCCTCAGAAGGTATGAGTTAGGGACGGAGTCTGGCAAAAACTGCTGGTATGGGCTAAGCAAGGAAAAGGCAGGTGGCTGCATACTATAGTAGGTAAACAGGCAGGATAAAGGGGAAGGCAGCAATGCAAAGTGGGAGAAAGTCAGGAGGAAGTCATCAGGAATGCCAGTAAGAAGGAGGGAAAGAAATCCAGGAAGGCGCATGCTGGTAGCTATGTATTTATTTTTTCTGTTGTTTCCCCTGCTGCATATCAGCCTGGTCACGGAACCCCGTGCTTCCACCTCCAGGTTGTCTGAGCTCTCCTGGCACCCCTGGCTTACCCCCCCAGGGGGTAAAGTCGTGGCACCAGGCCTTGGTGCCGCATTACAAGTAACTATCTGGGAAAAGCCAGCCCTGGAGGCTAATCAAAACTGGGGGCAGGCTTCACCAATGCAGCCAGCAACAAGGTCTTTTTTTCTTGTATTGTCTCCGGGGTGGAGACGTGCAATGACGTCCAGCGTCCGAACCATAGAAACACAAAAACATAGACTTTGACGGCAGATAAGGACCGCTTGGCCCATCTAGTCTGCCCGTTTCCCTACCTACAGGATAGGCCGCAGATCCTAGTTAACCAACAGCCTATTTCTTCCTACCCCCCACAAGAATTGCCTTATGTCTGTCCCATGCATTCTTGAATTCTCCCACAGTTTTAGACCCCACAACCTCCTAAGGAAGGCTGTTCCATGCATCCACTACCCTCTCTGTGAAATAATACTTCCTCACATTGACCCTGAACCACCACCCCCATCTTTAAATTGTGTCCCCTTGTTCTTGCATGTCTCTTTTTCTGAAAGATGCTACCCTCTTGGACTTTGTTGATTCCACTGAGGTACTTAAAAGTTTCTATCATGTCCCCCCTCTCCCTTCTTTCCTCAAGGGTATGCATATTAAGCTCCTTTCTTCTCTCCTCATATGGCTTCTCTTGCAGACTCTGCACCATTTTAGTTGCCCTCCTCTGGACTGCCTCTATCCTGTCTATGTCCTTGCGGAGATGGGGTCTCCAGAACTGGACGCAGTACTCCAGATGGATTCTCACCAACTGTCTGTACAGAGGCATAACAACTTCCTGTTTTCCGCTGCTGATGCCTCTCCCTATGCATCCCTGTATACCTCCAGCCCTCCCTACTGCCTTCTCATATTGCTTGTTAACCTTAAGGTCATCTGATATGATTACCCCCAGGTCCCTTTCCTTTTTTGTTGTTGTTACTACCTTCCCCCATTGTGTATTCTTCCCCTGGGTTCTTGTTTCCCAGGTGCATTATTTTGCACTTCTTTGCATTGAATCCTAGCTGCCATACTTCTGACCATTCCTTCAACCTTGCCAAGTCCCTTCTCATACTTTCCATGCCTCCTTGTGTATCAACCCTGTTGCAGATCTTTGTGTCATCTGCAAAGAGGCATACTTTTCCTTCCAGTCCCTCTGCAATGTCACTTATGAAGACATTAAAAAGGACTGGACCCAATACTGAACCCTGCGGGACCCCACTAGTAACCCCTCTTTCTTCAGAGTGGACTCCATTTACAATTACCTTCTGTGTCCTGTTGTCCGGCCAATGTTTTACCAGGCTACCACCCTGGGACCCTCCCAGGCTGGTTAATTTGACTATTAATCTTTTGTGTGGGACTGTGTCAAATGCCTTGCTGAAGTCTAGGTAGGCCATGTCCACAGCCCCTCCCTGGTCTACTACTTTGGTCACCCAGTCAAAGAAATCTATTAGATTCATCTGACATGACCTTCCCGCTGTGAACCCATGCTGCCTTGGCTCCTGTGCCTCACTGGCCTCTAGGTACTCAACTATTCTTTCCTTCAGAAGTGACTCCATCACTTTCCCTACCAATGAGGTCAGACTGACAGGTCTGTAGTTTCCTGCCTCTGTCTTGGTCCCACTTTTGTGAAGGGTAATCACATCCGCCTTTCTCCAGTCCTCGGGTACCACACCATTCTCCCATGATTTATTAAAAAGAGTAGCCAGTGGTTTCACTAGTTCCTCCCTTAATTCTTTTAGAATTCTGGGGTGAATTCCATCAGGCCCCATTGCTTTGTCCACCTTCAGTTTTAGGAGTTCTTGCAGAACCCTTTCTTCTGTGAAAGGACTGGGATTTACCCCCTATCAAGAGTGCTTCTGTTAATTGGATTAGGCACTTCCCCCTCCTCTTTTGTGAATACTGAGCAGAAATAATCATTCAGTATCCCTGCTTTTTCACTGTCCCCCTCTGCCCACCCACCGTTCATTCTATTCAGCCTCACTATCCCTCCCTTTGTCTTTCTACGCTCGCTGATATACCTATAAAAGGTTTTATCCCCCTTCTTAACCGAGTTGGCTATCTTTTCCTCAGTTTGGGCCTTTGCTATTCTGACTTCCCTTCCTGCTTCCTTCTGCCTTAACTGGTACAGCTCACTGTCTTGCTCCTTCTGTGTTTCCTTATACTTCTGGAACCGCCCTTCTTAGTGCTGGCGCCCGGTAGCTGTGCGACCCCCAGCCTCAGCCAGGGGTCCATCGAGCACCGGACACACTCCACACCCTCCCCCCAGAGAAGGAGAGCAGTCCTCGGGATGCTCCATCCTACTGCTCTGGCCGGCCCTTCTGTGACCTGGGTCCGTTCCCGAACCAGGGTCCACAGCGTCGCAAGCGGAAATGAAACCACTGCACCGACAGGCCGGCTCTGGTAGCTATGTAAGCAATGGATGACTGAAAGCAGAGAAGGCTGCAATGGTAATGACCTATGTGAATGTAGCGGAAGCCATGTAGGCAGGAGGGCAGGTAACTGGAAGGTGAGCAGCATCAGGGATAGAACAAGGAAACAGAAATCCTAAAGCTGAGCAGGGTATAGGTGCCGGGGGGAAGTAGTAACAACAACAAAAATGGAAAGGGACCTGGGGGTAATCATATCAGATGGCCTTAAAGTTGGCAAGCAACGTGAGAAGGCGGTAGGGAGGGCTGGGGGGATACTGGGATGTATAGGGAGAGGCATCACCAGCAGAAAACAGGAAGTTATTATCCCTCTGTACAGACAGTTGGTGAGACCCCATCTGGAGTACTGCATCCAGTTCTGGAGACCCCATCTCCACAAGGACATAGACAGGATGGAGACAGTTCAGAGGAGGGCAACTAAAATGGTGCAGGGTCTGCAAGAGAAGCCATACAAAGAGAGACTAAAGGAACTTAATATGTATACCCTTGAGGAAAGGAGGGAGAGGGGGGACATGATAGAAACATTTAAGTACCTCAGTGGAATCAGCAAAGTCCAAGAGGGTAGCATCTTTCAGAAAAAGAGATGTGCAAGAACAAGGGGACACAATTTGAAGATAGAGGGGAGGACCGCTCAGGGGCAATGTGAGGAAGTATTTTTTCATAGAGAGGGTAGTGGATGCATGGAACATCCTTCCTGAGGAGGTTGTGGGGTCTAAAACTGTGGGAGAATTCAAGAATGCATGGGACAGACATAAGGCAATTTTTGTGGGGGGGGGTAGAAAGAAATAGGCTGTTGGTTGAAAAGGATCTGTAGCTTATCCTCTAGGTAGGGAAATGGGCAGACTAGGTGGGCCAAGCGGTCCTTATCTGCCGTCAAAGTCTATGTTTCTATGGGAGCAAAACAGTAGGGGATGCAATCACCAGAGTAGGGGTAATGGTAGCACAGGTTGGGATGGGAGAAGGGGCGTACAGGGAGATGGTATGCTGGAGAGAGGAGTGAAAGGCCCAAATGGAAAACCAGGGGAGCACAGGCAATGGCAGGCATGGGGCAGGAAGAGATGCCAGAGACCTTGTTCATTTGTTAATTTTTGTTTTATTTTTTGGTTTGGTTTGTGCAGCAGTGGCAGGTCATGAAATAAGCAACAGGCCACCAGAAGGCAGTAAATACCAGGGAATGTGCAAGTGGAGTCAGACTGGCAGACTGAGAAGAGAAGCCAAACATACCAAGGGGAAGACGGGAAGCAGGGCAGGATCGTAGGTTACCCATAAAAGGGGCATGCAGGTCCAACTCCACACAAGGCTCCAGACAAGCACAGTCTCATCCCGGCTAGCAGAAAAGTACTGCAAGACAGTTCACCACCCAAAGAACCCATAAAGCCATGGGCCAATTACAACAACAACACAATAGTGCTTGTTGTTATATACTAGAGTGAGGTGTGGTCAGGCAACAGGAAAGCAGCCAGCAGTAACCAAACTGCTGGAACTCAAAAACAAGCACCATACATAAGGGTTGCACAGCTAGCAGATAGCGTCCCAGAGATAGTAAATGCACAGCCAAGAAAACGGGGTACTTACAGCTACAGAAGAGGCAATGGTGCAGAATGGAAGCAGTAGAAGGCAGGAAAGGAGTCACAGGGTCATGGACGAAAAAACACATGAGTTGGGATGCAATTCGGAGGGATAGAGGCACGGTAATACCGGGCACAGCTGTGAAGTGAGCACTGATGGGGAGGCAGCAGGACTGGAAGCACACCAGGAAGAAACCAGTGCAGAACAGCGCCAGAAAGGAGACCGGCATGGCGACTGGGAGCCACGGCACAGAAAGAAAACATGCAGAAGAAGAGTCACTGACCAGTAGAAGTCCTGCAGGGGATCACTGCAAAGCAAGGAGCGGCGTAATAATGGGAGGTCCGAAGAGCAGTCCCCCAAAGAACAGGCCGAGGAGCAAGGGAGGAAGGTGGCCAGCAGACACAGGGGATGACGCCACACCATGGAAGGGCAGGAACAAGGAGCAGAGGAACTGGCCAAGGAGCCGACAGCAAGAGGGGAGCTGAACGGCAAATGAGGTACGGGGTGGGGGACAGAGGCAGACACCAGAAGGAGAAGGGAGCTAATGGGGAGACCAAGGGAGAAGATGAGGGAAAGGGGAGGGGGGCAGGAGTAGGTGACAGAGAGGGGAGAAAGGAGAGGAGAGGAGTGAGCAAGAAAGGAGACCCAGCCCATGAGCCACTCAGGAGCTCAGGCCCCAATGGTTCACAACGCGCTAAGCGGAGAACTGCCATTGGAGGCTGGCCTTTGAAGGGGATGTGGGAGGAGCTATTCCCCCACATTAAACCTCGGGCTATAGCCCTCCCAATATATAACGTGGTCAAAATGCTGATGAAAGTCTCTTTCATGCTTGCAACTTCCAGAGACATGAAATATCTGCTCTGGAAGACTTCAGTCCTTGTGCCTATTACCTCTGCCAGGCATGTGTCTGAATTGCAGGTCTTGGGTTGTTACCCTTGTGGTGTTTCAGAGAGAGCAGGTGGTGCTGCGTACTCACCCTCACTTTTTGCCACAGGTGGTGTCTGATTTCATGTTAAATCAGTCTACTGATCTGCCTGCATTCTTCCCTTATCCCTTGGAACCCGGGGGAAGTGTTGTTGCATTCTTTGAACATCCAGCATCCTTTTGTGCTACCTAGACCACATCATGGACTGTGCCCAGTCCTCCCACCTAGTTGTTTCTTTTGGCACTGGCACCAGGGGGAAGCCAGTTTCCAGACAGAGCCTCTCCAAATGGATCTCCTCCTACTTCCTGTTCTGCTACAGACAGGCCCGGCAGGAACTACCTGGTAGCATTACAGAGCATGCCACTGTGGCACGGCGGCTTCTGTGGCCTGATTTAAGTCAGTGTCAGCTGCTGACATTTACAGAGCTGCTACCTGACATAAGATCCTTACTTTTACTAAGTATTACAGTCTGGATCTGATCTGCCAAAGGAGGGTTGGATTTGGCCTTGTTATCTTGCAAGGCCTGCTTTCCTATGGGGTTGTCTGCTGTTTTAATGGACGCGTGCTTGGGGCTGGTATTGTTTGGTAATTGTCTAATGATTATGTCTCTATGGAGTTACCCTAGAAGAAGACAGGTTTGTCGCTTACCAGTAACAGTAGATCTTCAAGAGGATCTTTACAGAGCCATATCTTTTCCCACCCGCCATCCCACCGATGTGGTGGACCTCTGCTTTAGATACTTGGCAAGGCACTGCATACCGAGTCTGTTGTTTGTATAAGTACATCCACTGGCTGTGTGGTGGACAGAGATTGCTTCCCTTCCCCTGCCTCCCTGTGCATGATTGATGGGGGCAACCCCTTCCCCTTCGTCTCTGTGCATGACTGGTGGGAGTGGCACAACACCAGTGTTGGTGAATGTTTGGAACTCTGTTCACCAGTGGCGAGAAACTGAAGTGGTTGGGGTCTGCATGCTATAGAGGCGACACTGCCTACAGACTACGTGCCGGCAAATACACTGATGTGGGTGGTCCCATTGTGCAAAAGCTTCCTCCATAGTTCTGATACCAACAGTTCACAGTTCAATGTATTATGGCTTTATGGAGATCCTCTCAAAGATCTACTATTATTGGTAAGTAACAAACCTTTTTAGTGCCTTCTCACAGTCCCCTGACCATGTAGCCTTGCATCACCTCCCAATCTCATCATTCCCTCAACCACCATTCCGAGCTGCCACCCAACATATCCCTTACCTTGGGGCCTTCAGGGCACCCCATACCCTTCTGGCCACTCCAAGCTTGGTGCTCTTGGTGGCAGCTGACTGTGCAGGGTCCTAAAGTACTTCACATTGTCATTCTTGGAGCCTGGGCTTCTTCTGTTTTCTATTCACACCCCTGGGGATGTTGACAGCAAGGAGCACATGCCTGCATCCATGCTACTGCATGGTGCTGTGCAGAACCAGATGATGTCCTCTCCCTACAGCTGCTCCAGCCTACGACCCCACCTGTGGTCACCCAGATGGCAGAGGGAGCAGAACATCTTCTGAGACCCTCAATCCTCCATTGCCTATCTGGCCCCTGGGATCCTCGATCCTCCATTACTACCTGGCCCCTGATATCCCTGGGATCCTTGATCCTCCATTACTTCCTGGCCCCTGATATCCCTGGGATCCTTGATCCTCCATTACTACCTGGCCCCTGATATCCCTGGGATCCTTGATCCTCCATTACCTACCTGGCCCAAGATGTCCCTGGGATCCTTGATCCTCCATTACCTACCTGGCCCCTGAGATCCCTGGGATCCTCGATCCTCCATTACCTACCTGGCCCCTGATGTCCCTGGGATCTTTGATCCTCCATTACCTACCTGGCCACTGATGCCCCTGAAGACTCTCGATCCTCCATTACCTCCCTGTCCCGATGCCCCTGGAGACCCTCGAGTATCCCTTACCTATCTGGCCTGAACCACTGGGAGGGACCCTCGAGCCTCCATTACCTCCCTGGCCCCTAATGCCCCTGGGGACCCTCAATCATTGATGACCTCCCTGGCCCCGATGCCCTGGGCTCATTCCTGATCCCGGGTCATGGGCATCATCAGCCTTCCTACTGTGCCAACAGACCAGCCTGAAACTCACTTTAACTTAAAATGTGTAACAGACTTGCAACACTGGTGACTGAGGTTCAGGAATGGGCATTGGATGTTGGGAGACAGCCGGGGGAAGGAGGAATGAGCACTCCAGAGGATGCTCTCCTTCTCTGGTTAGGGAAGGCTGCATCGCCTCACTCTGTTATCTCCACCTGTAAGAGTAGTGGCAGTGATGCAGCACATGGGGCACAGTGTAGATGACAGCATTGCAGAGCATGCGGCAGGGCACAAGTACGTGCATGCTTTCCACAGGGATAGCTGTCCTGACACCAATATCCCCACAGGGAGGGGAATAGTAGCAAAGAGATACTAAGGGGTTAATCCCTTCCATCTGGTTCCATGACAGTTAACTAGGCCAGAAAGCTGTACATCTGCCCCATCAGATGGAGAAGCAAAAACAGTCTAAAAAAATTAATCTGCTCTATCGGTCTGCCTGTTGGCGTAGTGGCAAGGCTGCAGCTTGAGACGACGGTGACCCAGGTTTGGGAACAAGCCTGGAATACTAGATGGCCAGCTGGGGGGAAGAGGACTGAGTGTCCCAGAGGAAGGATTGCCAACTCAGCTGCATTATTGTCACCTAAATGACCACAAGTGGCAGTGTGGCTGGAACTGGCAGTGGGAGGCTGGACGCTGACTGGCTTCAGCACACGCTGGCATCCATATGAGTACATCTGAGTGAGCCCTTGAGTCCTCACAATCGTTGTCCTGTGTGGGTTGGAAGCAACAAGGGAAAAACCCCACATGGTACACAGGATAAAGCAGGTGCCCTTGGGCCCTGATGAACCCACCATCCACCGCCTCTCGGAACTAAGCTGTTTGGTGGGGCACTCTGGGCATTAGCTTCCCATGGATGCCACATGGGAGGGGGTAAGTCCAGGCTTAGAAGAGGTGGATAAGTAGCAGAGAAGGGGAGGATGGGGCTAGAAGGTCACATAGCTGAAGGGGTCACTTCAGTGAGCAGGCAGCAGAAATGGAAAGCTTAGTGATTTAGTGCATTTCAAAATGAAGTGCACTGCTTATAGGAAAATATAGCTGATGTTAGCGATAGTCTTCTGTAAATCTTGATCACTGTAGTGCAGCCGTTATTTAATGGGAAGGGATCAGTTTGGCCCCGACAAGGTGACCAGTGGATCCCTTCCACTTCCCTATTGATTTCCATGCCCCCGCACTCAGACACATTATGATGTGCAGCAGGGGAAGAGTGTGGGGGCGTGCCCCATTGAAATGAATGGGAGTCTTTCTTTTTATTGATATTTTATACATTGTGATGGTAAGTTAAAGATTAATAAAGGCCAAAACTCGACTAACAAGGGCCTTGTAAGTCGAGTGGTGGCCTTCATTAATTTCAGGAGAGATCTGGACAATAATTTGGTCTACTGGATGGCTCCTATCAACCAGCCGAAGGACAGGGGGAGGTCATGGGGTTGACTGTTTCTGCCACTTGTCAACCCAACTGGTTGACCAGGAGGTCAAGGCAGTTCCTCTCAAAATCTACCTCCATCTTGAGGGTTTGGGGATATCCTTTGTCCTCAAACTCTCCATAAGAAAAGTGGGAACAGAGACTGATCATAGCTGGGAGCTGCAGACTGGGGCTAATAATGCTTCTGGGACACAAAAAGCAAACACTGAAAGGACACTTTAGGTCTCGGTCAAGTCACTGGAGCCTTTAGAAAAGTAGTACACTGGGTGGAGGGAAGTGGGTTTCAGCCATCAGTAGCTTATAAAGCATATATGTCTTAACAAGGCACAGCCACGTGGACAGACAACATAGAGGTCCCTCACCAACATCTTTGAAGTGTGGCACATGCAGTGCTAGTAAGTCATAACTGCTTTAATCATGCTGAAATTTTCCAAGAGAAATGGCCAGAACTCAGCCGACAGACCTGGAATAAAAAAACTCTCATGGGGCACAGTAGTGAAAACCTCTTGACAAAAATGACAAAATAAGTGAACTGATTGAAAAAAAAAAGGGGAAATAAACTTGAAACCATTTAATGGCAGGAGCAACCACAGGAGTGTATCATACTTCCAGTGGAAAGAAAGATTTATAGTGATGAATGAGATGACGGAGAGAAGCTGGAGCTTGAGGCAGTAGGCTTTAGAAGGACATTTCACATGCTCAGAAGACTGCACTAGTGTGACTATACAGAAGGACTCCAGGGTGCTGTGATACAGTATTACAGTGGATCAAGCCTAAAGAAGAACACATGTGTTTTGAGCCAGTTTATGGGTTGCAAAACATAAAAAGCCCTGTTTATACCGTGGCAGCGCTCTTCATTCTCCGATGCTCCTTTCCCACTGCATTGTGTGTTCCATGCATAGATTCACTCCACACAGCTGGCTCTTGTTGCGCTCCAGATCCCGCCGTGGAGGGGGCTGGACATTCTTCCGTGGGGCAGGTTTGGTCGGCAGGGAGACGGCTTCATACTGGACCGAGCACAGAAGCGAGTTTACAGTGCAGATTAATGCGCTCGATCTGATAAAGGCCCCCACTCCTGAGTTGGAGTCAAATATGGATCCGCAGTGCTCTTAATGTGCTACGGTAAGTGTCTACACTGCTGTCTTTGTGGTGCATCAACCGGTGATGTAAACTAGCCTAAAAGTTCCCCATTCTGTCTTGAATGCATGGTAAGCATAATGTTTGTGTGTCCAACAGCAGGATCTCAGTTTTCCCAAGCCCTATGAATTTTTGCATGGAAAACGCAAGAGCTTGGATCACCTACCCTTTTCTGCTTGTTCGATTATCTGTCGGAGGGCCTTCTTCAAGCTGTTGGCTCTCAGCATGAGATGTTCTTTTGATTTAAAGATTCGAGGCACCGTGCTGTGGTCACTTCCTGAATTTTCTTTGCCAGGCTCCTTCATGCCCCTTTCCTCCTCCTCCTCCTCCTTGCCCATTTCTGGAGGTGGGAAACTTGAAGGTATGACCATAGCATTCGATTCCTCATTCAGGGCATTCACTAGAGAATCCAATTTCTCATTTAGCATGGCACACTGTAGAAAAAAACAGTATCAGATTATAAATAATCTTAGGCACACCAGACAACAGTCACTACAATGGTTTACAAAACTGTGGGTTCTTAAATCCTTCAAGAGGGTTCACTCTTGCCCACAAAGAGGCCACAATTTACTCTCTTGTAGGGACAGGCAGGACAAGTTCTAAAACAAACAAACAAATACAAAGATACTCTCTAGAACCAGGCCAGTTCTAAAAGTTAGAAACAAAATGAACCAACAAACCAGTCTGGTGATTTGAAATGCTAGTTAGAAATTTACATGCAATTTACATATGATTAGTATGTACATATAAGGTTCTGGTACCACAGTGACATCTGCAAAGGATTCTGTGTGTGTGTGTAGACCAATAGTAGGATACTGCCCATGCCACGGGAGGGGGTGGAGTGGGAGGGACCACAGGGAAGAATATCCGACAGGGGGAAATACAACGGCTAGCATCCAGATAACAGCCAGCAGCTCATTCAGGCCTCATACTGTGGAACCCAACTTGACAGAGTAGGGGGATAGTGGAAGAAAAGGCTGGAGTTTTGCCATGTGGGTACACCCTTAGGCTCGAGGACAGGGCAAATGATAAGGGTAAAGAAAATTCTATATGAAAAAAAGATGGCTAAAAACAAGAACCTTTAATAAACTTTTTGCGTTTTTATGTTGTTGTTGTTAATCAAGGGTTTTGTCCCCTTCACTGGCTTTGCTGCCCTCCTCTGGCATTGCATTGTTCTCCCATCCCCGTCACCACTGCTCAGCATTATCCTGCTGTGTGGGGTCCGACAGTACTGGCAGCTAGCATTCAGACAGCAATTTGTTTCTTTTTCCCCCTCTTATTTTTCTCAGGAATATATCCTCCCGGCCATATGACAGGCAGGCAACAACTCATCCCATTAACATCCAACCTCGCTCTGTGATCCCCGAGATTGCCCATGTGGCAGGGCTGGGGGAAGGGCAGGCATCCCCATCTCTCTTACCAGAACATAATCCGACATGGGAGCGGGACTATCTGGCAGTATAGAATCAGGAGAACCTACCCTCCCTCCCCAGAGGGTAAGAGTGTCTGATGGGGCCTGGTGGTGTGGAGGACTGAGGCGCTGCCTGCCTCACCTCCCATCACACCGGTGACCCAGGTTGAAGTGAACACAGGCCACCGGGGGTCAGCTGTGGTGGGAGAAGATGGAGCATCCAAAGGACTGCTCACCTCTCCCGGGGAAGGGGGATCTGATGCGCCGCTCCCATACTGTCACCATGTGGAGATGTGGTGGCAGGGCAGTAGGCACGACTTAGAAGGGGATGTCTGGCAACCAGCATTCGGCACATACATGCCTCCACATGCGCCTGTGCCATTTCACTCCGCCAGACGTAAGGGAAACCAGAACATGGAAAAAGAGCCTGGCTCTGGCATATGAATCTGGGCCTGCTGTATGACCTGCACTGCTGCCCGGGACCTGGCAGCTGGATTTTTGCACCAAAGGTGGGGAGGACAGACCTCCCTCCCCTAGCCCCATTCGGGGCATAAGGTTACAGGTAGATCCCAGGGGAGAAAGTTGGCAGTGGAAGTCAGGGCTGATGGCCCTGCCAGAAATATGGGTCACAGGAGAAAAAACCTGATTGAAGAGCGTGTCCGATGTAACACCCAGTTCTCCTTGTGCTGGTCCTCAAGGGAGCCCACATGGGGGATGCGAATGTAAGTTGCTGGCAACGTTAGTGGCGACTTATGCCACTGTGCTGATTGGCCAGCACAACGGTATTTACCCCATTTTTTCCTTGCCTACCCCACTACGCTGCTCTAGGGAACATAAAGAGGTGAGACCCAAATGTCAATTACCGAACTGCATATCCCCATCTGGCAAGTCTGTATGGTACCATAGCAATACTAGCTGGAGTCCTAGTCAGAGAATTGCTATGGTCCTGAGGATTCATTGGCATTAGGTTGTTTTTAGGTACCAGTCATTTTTTGGGGGGCTAGCTTTTTTAATGAAATTATCATATTTTGTCTGATATGACGTGCTGCACAAGAGCTGCCTTTTGTTTTGTTAATATTCAGCCTTATAAGCACATTAAGTGGAGAGAAAATCTATCTTGTGCTACAGAGATTTACCATGTAGTATGAGCACCTGTCTCTCACACCTCAGTATGGAACCATATAAAAAACAGATAACAGGCTACCTGCCTCCCCCCATCCAGCAGTCACAGTAAGGTGGGACAAGGCAGCAGCTCCATGAGGCATCCATACACTTTTCCCTTATGTCGCTATGTATGTTCTTTGGGTTTGTTTGTGGTTCTGGCAGCTGAAGGACACAAGAGATGGCCCTCCTGACAGGTGTAGCCAGGCTACTGCATCCATATTCATATTTTGTAATATACATCCTCGCCTATAAGTCAACCTCAAATATAAGCCAACCCCACTTTTCCTTGTCAATTTTAGCAAAATTGCAGACATTATTTTGCTACAAATATTGGATGAAAAAATGTGTTTTTGTGACCAACACCAGGCACTGACTATGCCTTTGTGGCTGGAACGGGACACAAATTTAAGTTTCACAATTGTAAAAAATCAGTTTATCATGGAAAATCCTGCAGATAGGTCAACCTCGCACATAAGTCGAGTCCCCCTTCCTGGGGACCTATTTGACACCAAAAATTAGACTTATACATAAGTATATGTAACCCCTAGCTGGCGCTATCCCAGGGGCTACTACCCCTGCCTGATTTGCCACTAACAGGTTGAGGGGCCTGGATCCAATGGCGGGTGCCTCCACCCAGAGGTCAGGGTTTGCAATAGTTAAACTAACTTGGTCACAGCCCTCTGGGACACTGCAACCCCCCTTTCTTCCCACTAGTGGCCCACACAATATATCAGAATTACCTTCACAGTATACACTTACCCCCAGGTCTGGTTCCGGCACTGGGACCTCCTGTGAAATGAGATACAGTGCAACAATCACAGTACAGTACTTTAACATAGACAAATACATGCAGGCAGTATAACTTTGCTGAAACAAGCAGCTCTGATTTATTTAGGGGATATAACAAGGACAGGGAAATCAGGTTAATTAGCTTATCACTTTAATAATCTACCTATGGCTCTGTGCACAGGCCTATCCCTATCAGTTACTGTCCCTGGGTACCCAAGCCCTAGTGGCTAGTCCAAACCGTGGCAGCTGGTAGGGGCCCTTTCACACAGAGAAAAGGAGAATTAAACAGTCAGCAGTACAGTAATTCCATTTGGATTAATGTGGCAATTCAACAGGGAGCGACCCTGAATTAGTACTCACGACCTCCAAATAAGATAGGGTCCTTCAATGTCAGCAGGGCTCACTTGAGGTGCACAAACCTCTTCACACATCCATATAAAAGAAGCACTATACCAGGCAGGCTGCATCTGTATCCCGATCGCAATTACTGCACAATACCGGGAGAACACACAGCAGATTCAGTTTCTGACAGACTGAGTGTAATTTTCAGCAATTCCTCCAGTCTTCTACAGGGTGAGCCTGGTTTCTACTCTTCAGAGATCCTTTGATTCTTTTCACAGGACGGATTCAGTCCTAACAAGTTGCAGACCGGAACTCTGGGCCCACACGTTTTTGACTAAAACTGCACACTGAAAAAGCACAGGGCTCCTTCCTTCTTCACTGCCAAAGCTCAACTGAAACTCCAACCGACAAAACCGGCACTTCCTTTGAGTTCCTCCCAGTTATTGACTGGATTGGCTGTCACTCACAATAGACTGCTGCTGTTGGTCCAAAAGGCACTGAAGTCCAAACTACATCTCCCAGAGTCACTGCCCATACAATCCTCTTGTGGCTGGCTCAGATTATGAGTCCAAGTTCTGATTCGTCCAAGGCACCATTTTAGAGCTAGCTTACCCCACTGATTGGTCCAGTTCAGCAGTTCAAAACTAGAATGGGGAACTAGCAGACACAGTTCTGACTGCAAAGAAAGCAGGTTAGACAAACTGTAATTTCATTATTACTCTAAATAATTTCTGGCAAACAGTTACATCTGTCAGATAGGTTCCCTTTGCACTCCTAGTGACTGCAAAAATGAAGTGAATTGCAGCAGCTTGAGTGGTACTCAATCAAAGAAACACACAGTCCCCATACAAACTAATTATGTCTGCAAGCAGACAGCTCTTAAAGAGACAGTACCAGAGGTTCTAAAACACTCACTGATAAATGGCTTAAATGCCAAACACCATTCAGGCTTGGAGCATTCAACAAGCTCCTGGAAATCTTTTAGGAACCCCCATTTGCAGAAGTTACACCCTTCCTGTACAAGAAGCTTGGCCGTCCGCGTCAAGCAAGTACCCCCATAAGTTTCAACTGCAACCATATACATTTGCATTAGGCTCGCACATGTAATCATCAGTCAATATATCATTTTACCAAGAACACATTTCTGAAACATTGCAGTATGTCACTCTTTACACAGTATTACATACACATTGTACCATAACTCAAGTTATTACCTCTTGTACATGAAACCTGAAGAGAGGGGGCCCTTCCCTATCAGTTACCTTGGGGCTGGATGGGGCAAGGGCACCATACTTAGAGGGCAACACAAGTAACTTGGAGTTAGCACTGACGCTCAGTTTGGGCAATGAGCTCGGGGAAACATACACTCCTTTATGGACAACATTGAGAGGCAAATCCACAGGCCTCCCAAGTGAATCATAACTGAGGTGCACCACAGGCTTTACAGCTCGACCAGTCTTTCTAGGGGAACTGTTATAGTCGCTGCACTCTGAGCCTCATTTTCAGCATTGTCCTCCTTGTCAGGGAGTCTCCATGGGGTAGAGGCTAGAACTTGGGGCACTTTCAGCTCCAGGAGTTACAGTTTCTGAGTCCACAACATTTGGCTCGCATGGAGAGCTTTCGGACACTGGCAGTGGACTGTCAGGCACTCAAAATACTCTTCTTGTTCGGGTGTATCACCAGTCTGCCCCAATCTATCATTTTCCTCCCCTGAAAGCTCAAACAGTTCAACCATGCACAATGATTCCATTTCATCTGATCTGATGCTTTGCACTTCACTTTCTGGGAGCATTGGCTCCAGGGATGAAGCTGGGGGCTTAGACAGTCCAGAAGGCCCAGCTTCATCTCCAGTATTGACTAGGGATTGCCCGAAACAATTGACTCAGTTCGTAAGAAGGATAGTATTCAAAGTCACTCTCACTTTCTTCCGATATGGACTGACAGTCATGCTCAACTGGGACTTGTGGAGGGAACACTTTAACTTTGCTTCTGTAGGTGCAGACTTTCTTGATCTTTTCTTAGCAGCAGCTCTAGTCACTGGTCCAGAGGGCATCTTCTAGGGCTCAGACTCAATTAAGATTTGTCCAATGGGCAGTAAATGATTTCTATGCATTGTTTTTACATCTTTTGAATTATTCTCAGGCCTTACTTTGTACACTGGCAGATCATCTAGTTTGCCCACTACAATGTGAGGAGATGGTGCCATCTGTCAGCAATCTTGTACTTGCCATGCAGTCCCAGATTTCTTAGCAATACCGATCTCCCTCCTGGAGTTCCTGTGCTTTCACCTTTTATCATACCTTTCTTTGTTGGCCAGATTTCTTTTGCAGCAGCCATGGTTTGAGCCAGTTAGTACGCATGAGTTAGCTGGGCCTTTAACTTTTGCACATACTGTAAATAGTTGTCAGCTTGAACCCCATCAGGAGACTCCAAAACACACATCTACTGGTGGTCAGACTTCTTCCAAACATCAAGGCGGTGAGGGAGAATCCAGTGGCATCACTTTGGTGCAGTTATAAGCATGTACCAAGGTGCTAATTTGTTGGCTCCATCTAGGCTTGTCCTTTGGGTGCAGGGTGCCTAGCATATCTAGCAAAGTCGCGGTTGAAACGTTCAGGCTGTGGGTCCCCTGGGGTGGTAAGGAGTGGTTCTGGACTTCGCACTCCCACAGAGAAAGCATCTCTTTGATCAGACGACTCTCAAAGTCTCTCCCTTGATCAGAATGGATTCTTTGTGGAGCCCCATAGTGAAAAAAAGTTTTCTACAAGTACTTTGGCCACAGTGGATGCTTTCTGGTCTTTGGTGGGAAAGCTTGGGCATATCTCGTGAAATGGTCAGTGACCACCAGCACATTACTGATATTTCTTTGATCTGACTCCAAACTCAGAAAATCAATACAGACCAGCTCCATGGGTGCACTGGTGGTGATGTTAACAAGGGGCAGCCCTCTGGGACAAGCTTTCCTCTGTAAGCAGCGACTACAAGTTCGAATGTGTTGCTCCACATCAGCCCCATCTTAGGCCAATAGAATCTGGATCTCACCAAGTCAAGTGTTCTGTCTATACCAAGGTGCCCCATGTGGTTGTGCAAGGACCTCAGTACTGAGTCTCGAAAGGCAGTGGGCAGCACTAGTTGTTGTTTGTCCACTTGTCCCCCTCTGTCTACTGTTTCTCTGTATAACAGTTTATTGATCAGTTTCAACTTAGGACCTTCTTTGTATAACAGTGCAGTTCTCAAATCAGTGGAGCGTAATTTGGACACATCTTTTCCTGCATAGAGGGCTTCTAAAGCTGCTTTGATCATGGGATCGTGGATTGAGCCCGCCCGAATACTGTCATTGTCCAGCTGAGGCAGTGCACCAATGTCTATTGCAGAAAAGTGGCAATAAGCAGCAGGTATGCAATTCTCAGAGGCTCCCAAGCAATCCACCATGCAGTCCACTCGTCCGTGGACATTGTTCCTCCCTGTCAAACTTCTCCGCAGAGTGCCCGAATGTCAGGTTCTGCCAATCGGACCCAATCATTCTGGGGAACAGGCCTCCGGGAGAGAGCATCAGCATCTATGTGGTTCAGACCTGCTCGGTATTCGAGCATAGTCATATGTAGATAATGCAGAAAGCCACCTATGGCCAGTGGCATCCAACTTAGCTGAGGTCTGCAATAGGTCAAAGGATTATTGTCAGTTTTTACTAGTATTTAGCCCCATACAAGTACTCATGGAATTGGTCAACAATAGCCCACTTCAAAGCTAGGAACTCTAACTTATGTACAGGATAGTTCTTTTCGGATGGGGTCAGGCTTCTACTGGCAAGAGCCACTGGTCTCAGGCCATTCTGTGCTCTTGGTACAACACAGCCCCAACCCTTGCAAGCTAGCATCAGTGTGCAGGACGTGAGGTTTTCTTGGATCGGCATAGGCCAGCACTGGAGCATGGGTAAGTTGATATATGATCTCATGAAAAGCAGTCTCACAATCAGGAGTCCAGCGGCCCCAAATACTTCACTCGGATGAAAATACACTCTTTCAGTCTTGAGGGACGCTGACTTTTGGTATTTTTTGTGGGTTGGGGGATACCCTTGAGTAAGGTTAAGTAAAGGGCGGATCACTCTTGAATAGTCCTTGATGAGCGCCGATAATAACCACAGAATCCAGGAATCTTTGCAGTTCTTTTAGATTTTTGGGCTGTGGCCAGGTGGTCAAGGCCTCAACTTTACTTGGGTCGGTCTCTATTCCCTCGGTGGATACTATGTGTCCCACATACTTTACTGATGTTTGAAAGAATTGACACTTATCAATGGACAGTTTAAGGCCAAAGTCCTCCAGTCGGTCCAATACCTTAAATAATCTGCTCTCATGTTCCTCCAGTGAGCTGCCAAACACAATAACATCATCTAGGTATACCAGGCACTCTAGTAAGTTCATGTCCCCCACTGCACGCTCCATCAATCGTTGAAAAGTGGCTGGGGCACCTGAAATCCCTTGAGGCATCCTCATGAATTCATAAGCCAAGCGGACAGATAAGGCCGTCTTCTCCACGGTCCTCTGGGGCCATCGGGATCTGGTAGTACCCACTGCGGAGATCCAGCACAGAGAACCACTTGCTCCCGTTTAGGCAGTCAAAGCATCCTGAATGCGGGCATTGTGTACTGATCAGGGATAGTCCGCCGGTTTAAGGTGCGATAATCCACACACATCCTTACTGTTCCATTCTTTTCCTCACTACCACAATGGGGAAGCATAAGGGCTTCTGGATTCTTGTATTACACCAGCAGCTAACATCTCTTGCAGATGCCGTCTCACATCATCTATGTCAGCAGGTGCCAGGCGTGAGACCTCTCACGAAATGGTCTTTCGTCATGCGGCGGATATTGTGCTCCAGCTCCTTGCACGCATCCTACATCCCATTCCTTTAAAGAAAACACCTGGTCTCTCTGGGCAAGCTTCTCACTGATCCTCACTTTCCATTCAGCTGGCAGCGGGGAGTCGCCGAAATCAAACAAGTCAGGCGTTACTCTGTCATTCTTCCTTGAACTCTTGCTGCTGGGTAGCACTGCAGTGTCTGCACAATGCACATTAGCCAGGATGCAACCTCTGTTTACTCGAATGTCTCTTTCAGACACATTATGAACTTGGACCATTACCCTTCTGGCATAAGCATGGGCTCTAGCGGGCAAAATACTAGGCTTGACCAGCAGTCCCTCTGGCAATTTTCCATCGCCTGGTGCATCCAACATTAATATTTTATTCTTAACATCCTTTCTGATACGGACCTCTCCTGTAAGGTACACTGGGCATTTGGCGCCAGGATCAGAGACTCAGGATCCTTCTTCCATACAATTCGACCGGTTCCTCTGGTTCTGTTTTCAGCATCTCTGTGCCTCATAGGCCTTCTTAATTAAAGCCGGAACTCTTAAAGCTCTACTAGTCTTTGACCCCTGTTTTTCATAACACAACTGTGCCAGCCTTCCGAACATATGAGCATTTGTTCCAATCAACAAAGGGACACCATCATACAGTCCAGTGGGGGACACACTAAGGCTAGGGTCTCTACTTGTTCGGCCACTCCAGCCACGGAGGTGGGGAAAGACAGCCAAATCGGATATACCGGAATAGGGGTAGGCCTTCTTCACTTAACCCCCTACATGCAGTCCTTCTAATGGTTGTAAGGTCGTCTGACAAATGCTTCTGATACCAATCCTGGAACATAATTGTCACTTGGGAGCCACTGTCTAATACAGCTCTTGTAGACACTCCATTCACCTTTACAGTGGTCTCCATGGAGGGACCCACTATTCTGGACCAGTCTGGAGAAGTGAGTAGGGGCCTGGGCAACTGACCTTGCCACAAAAGGGCGTGAATTAGCATTTTGGTGCCCTCACTGGGATCATGTCGTGCACCTCTTAACCACTGATTTCTTCTCGAAGCTCTCCTTGTAGCCTATATGCAACTTTGTCAGTGTCTTTTGGGGACTGGCATTCCCTTTCATGTGCCCATCTTTCCCACAATTATAGCAAAACATACTTTCTGGAGTTTGAGCTGGCAGGCGCCACACTGGGAGCCAGGGTGGGGTATTACTAACTGGAAACCTGGGTGCCATCTCTGTCTGCGGTGATAAGCATTTGGAGAACATCTCGTCAGTTTCTCCACTTCCATGGTCAAGGAATCGAGTTCGGAGCTGTTATCAGCGGAGATACATGGGTGGGTACCCCCACCCCCATAGCAGATGCAGTCGGATATAGGTCAGGGCCCGTACTTGCAGGCGTGGCCTTCATAAAGGGACTGTTTTTGAATTCCCGGATCTCTCTCAACAGTTCGCCCCATTGTGGCATATCTTTTTCCTTGTCAGAGCACTCATTGACTGTCAACCTCTGCCCCTGAACTTCTTGATGGGTCACCCTCAGTCACTCGAATTGTAGCCACAGCTGTTGGTGCAGGTACCTCCGAGGTCGCCTTTCTCAACTCCTCGAATTTCTCTCATTAACTCATCATGGGAGGGTGGGGATTCAGTCGATTTGCCAGGCGTAACTGAAGCAACAGCAGTTCTGAGAAGGGGCAGACTTAAGATTCTGTCCAGTCTGGTTCGGTCCAGTTCAATCGCTGGCAAACTACCTTTCTGAGGCATTCTTGCAACAATTTTTCCAGCCGAGACATACACAGACAACAACTCCCTTGGTACTGTTGTGCATTTCTTACTCTCCACCATAGGTCCTCATCAGAATCTGGGCTCCATACACATTCTCCAAGGCCTCAAGATAGGCCTGTGCAGTCGCTTCAGGGTTACTGGCCCGTTTAGCACGGATGGTAGCCAGGGCAGGACCTCGGAGGCTCTCACTAACCCTCTTCGCTTTTAGCCTTCCGAGCATTGCCATTCTAGCACTTGGGGGCAACATAGTCTATCCAGGTCTCCCAGTCATCCTCCCTTGGGGGTGGGAGGTGCCAGAGAAAATCCTCAACCTCGGTAAGAGTCGTGACTAATGGCAGGTGCAGAAATAGGAGTCTGCATTGGTTCAGCCACCATTACGGGCACTGGAGCAGGAGAGGGTGTTGGGGGAGGAACACCCCCAGGTGGCAAGAATAGTTTCTTCAAGTCCTCCACAGTTTTCCCCTCTCCCAGCAACCATTCAGCAAATTTCTCCTCAAAAGTTTCAGATAGTGGTGGGGGCTGATTCCCCCCCGGGTCTTTACTGTCCTTAGTTATCACTCTCCAAGCAGTGAGGGCTCCCTCTGGGGTAATGGACTGTGGCACTTTGGAGCTATCTATGGGATCCTTAAACTCTACTAGGGCCAGGAAAGTGTGGGTGAGCAGATTAGCATGCCGACCCACCACCACAGGGTTTTGTAAACCTTCCACCTTGGAAAGTACTCCCTGCACAGTGTCCGTATTGATACCCAGGGGGATGTCCAGGATAAGCATAGCATTTGGGGTCGATCTCCTCCCAGTACACCACTCCACCAGCGGTGCACAGCCACTTCTGTCGGGTACCCATTTTTCTTAACAGTGGTTACGTAAATATGGCCACTAGAGGACACACAATCCCAGCGGTGAGCCTCCAAGATGTAACCCTAGCTGGCGCTATCCCAGGGCTACTACCCCTGCCTGATTTACCACTAACAGGTTGAGGGGCCTGGATCCAATGGCGGGTGCCTCCACCCAGAGGTCAGGGTTTGCAATAGTTAAACTAACTTGGTCACAGCCCTCTGGGACACTGCAACCCCTTTCTTCCCACTAGTGGCCCACACAATATATCAGAATTACCTTCACAGTATACACTTACCCCAGGTCTGGTTCCGGCACTGGGACCTCCTGTGAAATGAGATACAGTGCAACAATCACAGTACAGTACTTTAACATAGACAAATACCTCAGGCAGTATAACTTTGCTGAAACAAGCAGCTCTGATTTATTTAGGGGGATATAACAAGGACAGGGGGAAATCAGGTTAATTAGCTTATCACTTTAATAATCTACCTATGGCTCTGTACACAGGCCTATCCCTATCAGTTACTGTCCCTGGGTACCCAAGCCCTAGTGGCTAGTCCAAACCGTGGCAGCTGGTAGGGGCCCTTTCACACAGAGAAAGGAGAATTAAACAGTCAGCAGTACAGTAATTCCATTTGGATTTAATGTGGCAATTCAACAGGGGCGACCCTGAATTAGTACTCACGACCTCCAAATAAGATAGGGTCCTTCAATGTCAGCAGGGCTCACTGAGGTGCACAAACCTCTTCCACATCCATATAAAAGAAAGCACTATACCAGGCAGGCTGCATCTGTATCCCGATCGCAATTACTGCACACCCGGGAGAACACACAGCAGATTCAGTTTCTGACAGACTGAGTGTAATTTTCAGCAATTCCTCCAGTCTTCTACAGGGTGAGCCTGGTTTCTACTCTTCAGAGATCCTTTGATTCTTTTCACAGGACGGATTCAGTCCTAACAAGTTGCAGACGGAACTCTGGGCCTTACACACGTTTTTGACTAAAACTGCACACTGAAAAGCACAGGGCTCCTTCCTTCTTCACTGCCAAAGCTCAACTGAAACTCCAACCGACAAAACCGGGCACTTCCTTTGAGTTCCTCCCAGTTATTGACTGGATTGGCTGTCACTCACAATAGACTGCTGCTGTTGGTCCAAAAAGGCACTGAAGTCTAAACTACATCTCCCAGAGTCACTGCCCATACAATCCTCTTGTGGCTGGCTCAGATTATGAGTCCAAGTTCTGATTCGTCCAAGGCACCATTTTAGAGCTAGCTTACCCACACTGATTGGTCCAGTTCAGCAGTTCAAAACTAGAATGGGGAACTAGCAGACACAGTTCTGACTGCAAAAAGCAGGTTAGACAAACTGTAATTTCATTATTACTCTAAATAATTTCTGGCAAACAGTTACATCTGTCAGATAGGTTCCTTTGCACTCCTAGTGACTGCAAAATGAAGTGAATTGGCAGCAGCTTGAGTGGTACTCAATCAAAGAAACACACAGTCCCCCATACAAACTAATTATGTCTGCAAGCAGACAGCTCTTAAAGAGACAGTACCAGAGGTTCTAAAAACACTCACTGATAAATGGCTTAAATGCCAAACACCATTCAGGCTTGGAGCATTCAAGCAAGCTCCTGGAAGTCTTTTGGGAACCCCCATTTGCAGGGGGGTTACATATATAAAGTAGATCATTAATTTTCACCCCAGGGAAACAATGAAATCAAAATCCTGTAATACAGGATAGAACGTTCGAAAACCTCATGCCTAGGGGGTAGCAAGGATGGGAGGGCAGAATGGGCTGAGCTGGCGCCAGTATGCATGCCTCCACACACAAGCACGGCTGTGTGCCGGGGCCTCGGGTAGGCAGAGTAAAGACGTATGAAAACCACCATAAACATAATAATTAAAAAAATAAAAAATAAAATCCATGAGAGGTAAGATAACTAAATAAATAATGTTGGTGGGTTCCTTGAGTGCTGCAACTTAATACAAGCAGCAGTTGCAAGGGAGATGATGTCACCAGAATCTCGAGAAATAAACTCTGAGTCATATGTTATAAAAAATAACAAAGAGTGAAGTATGTATTACCTGGCTAAAATACCATCTTTAAGGCCAGCCCGTCAGCACATCAGTAGTGAGCAGTAGGGCTACTGCTCGCAATGCAACAATCAGGGTTTGGAAGTGGGCCTGGTCGTCAGGGGCTAGCCGGAGGGGAGGGGATTGAATGTCCCAGATGACACTCTCCTTCCCCAGGGAGGGAGGGTCCTGTTTGTCACCACCACACTGTTCCCTAGATGCAGGGAATAGCTGGGCTCAACGTGGCCAGGGTTGGGTGGAGTCGCACTTGCTGTGTGTGACCTCATTTGGTGACGTACACACTTGCAGTCCTAGTCTGTGCAACTCCGGAGGGATGGGGAAACTTCATCAGAAAAAGCACTGCCCTGACCGGGAGATGATGGACCCTGGTGCCAGCTTGTTTCCCATCTTGGTATCTGAGTATGGATTGTGGTGAAACTCAGAAAGCTCATGAGCTTGCACCCTCACTTCAACCCCAACTCCGGAGTAAGTCAAGGCTCAATGGGAGATAAGTACCCTCAGTATTGGCAGGTAAGGAGGGACAGCCAAGTGACCTTGGGGTCCTGAAGGAGTCCTGGCAGAGACAATGGGGCAAAAAAGAAATTGGAAAAAAAAAAAAAAATATCATTTTCAGGTTCTGGTGACATGTTGGCTCTTCTCAAGCTTCACAATGCTACCAGAACCTCTCAATGGTGTTATAGCCTTGTAATGCATACTTCCTCGTTTATTATTCTATTAATAAATCATCTGATTTAGCGCCAGCATGCTGGTGCAGTGATAACGCTATCACGCGCGATGCCGATGACTTGGGTTTGAGAATGATCCAGACCAATGGACGGCCAGTTTGGGGGAGGAGGACCGAGTGTCCCATCAGATGCACTCCTCATCCACTGGGGGGTTCTGTAACCCACTGCTATACTGCCACCTGGGTGAGAACAGGTGGCAGTGCAGGGAAAGTGCAGGATGAAAGGTAGACTTGAAGCATGCCCTGTCATCTAGATGCGTTAGGCGTGCCAGCAGCTGGTGATGTCAGCCCGTCCCTGGGGGTGGGCAGGGGTAAAACGAGTACAAATGACAAGGACTGAGAGGATGAAACATCTGCTGGCCTACCACGCTCCACACTGGACTCAAGCCACCACCGCTCATGAACGCCATCAGTCTTCAGCTCTGCTGTGGGTGGCCAGATTACCGCAGGGGCAGAAAGCCATGGAGCTGAAGGTGTACCCAGCTCTGTGGGCAAGACAGGGAGGAAGCATAACAGTGAGTCATGGGTGGACCGGTGTCCTGGGAGGATGGCTGGCAGAGACTCAACAGGACAGGTTCAGGGCACCGTAGTAGAAGGTGGAACGAGTTCCCACCTGTAGCTGAGGAAGTAACGTAGTAAGGAAAAATAAATATTGTAAATAACTCATCTGATTTAAAAATATTAATAAAGTTAAAATAAATTTAAAAATAATAAAAAAAAAATTCTCCTTTTGAAAAAGTGGATCAATCCACTTCTTCAAACTTTGCTATGAGGACCACTTATTGTTACGGCTGTGGGCGAAGCCTACAGTCATCTAGTGGTCAGTCTGTAGCTGGGAAAAATGGGATACCAAAACACATTTTAGTACTTTTCAGTGTATCCTTACACACAACTGCAAATCACTACCCAGTTGAATAAAATACTCCTTTCTCTCTGCTGGGTTTCTGGAACTCAAGACCCGTCAAGTGCTTTTAACATAAATAACACTATACTGTAGCATCAAAGGTAAGGATTCCAGCCCCCTTACATGTGTAGCAAGCCTGAGAAACAGAAGCGCTGTCTAGCGTGCCAAAGTTAATTAAGCTCTAATGCACACACAAGAGGTACTCTGCTGTCTCAAGAAGTGTCAAATGCTTCTAACATAAATAACATCTGATCATTAAGATAAGCACTCCCAAATTCCATGCTGCTTAAAGGAGAAGTCTCATGTATGCAGTGCTATGTATTTGCTCACCTCACTTCTCCTATGTCAAACTCATTCCCTCTGTTTGTATTTCTAGTCAGCCATTGTGGTTTTAGCAGCATTTGAAAAGTAAAGCATACACTTTTTAAACTAAGTTATCTAGCTGTCTACTGTATTTTCCCAGCTGTTGAAACGAGGATGTGTCATCTGTGCAAAGAAAGCCTTTGGACTACTTCTCCCCCACATGTTACAGCTGTCTTACAGTAAGCGCTGAGCAGCACAAAGAAATAGTTTTTTCTTGTGAATGAAATAATGTTATATGTATCATGTTCTATGCACAAATATAGGCTACTAGTATTACTACTCACTGTGTGAGTGGCAAGATGACAGGACTGTCTTAAACCATCGCAAACTTAAATAGAATACAGATAGTAAGCATTGAAAACTATGTTTTGTTCTGAGCTGCTGCTCTGGTGACATCAGGAAACAGGATGGGTTGTATTACAAGTGCCTCATTTTCTTTCTTTTTTTATTTTTTAAGCCTTGGTAACTGGGTTAGGCCCACTAGGCACAAGTGCCTGTTTTCAGGGGTGACCTGGGGGCACTGGGCAGTTAAATGACTTGCTCAGAGTCACACAGTATGCAAGTGGAGGTTGTGAGAATCAAACTCAGGTCTGGTCTGCTGGACGTATAAAGCTCATTCACACCTTGTTCCTCTAACCTCTAGGCCATACTGCCAGCCCCATTTGCATATAGATGCGGTCTGGCTTGACTTGAGACTTTACGAGGTTGTGTCAGAGCCTTAGGATCAAGATAACTGTTACAGCAGAAAACAAGCATGTCAATGTCGAATGTTAGTTGCATGCACTGGTGTCATGGGAGGGGGAAAGGATGTTTGAAAATTGCTTCAGTGAAGTCGTTCATGAGGTGGGGTCCCAGAAAACGTGTTGAAAATATTGGGCAAAAATATTTAAAAATGGCCAAGTTATGCCACTAAGTTGAATACCCAGCTGAAATACATTGGCGCCAAAAACCCCATTGAAATGCATTGAAGCGCTTACCTCAGTTTGCGGTTGGGCTTTGAAGAGCGAATATGTGCCTGCAGTCCAAGGAAGATTAAGGCGACTGACCTCCGGTGGGTAAGTATGGGGGTGAGGGTCCTGAGTGAGAGGTTGGGTAATGGTGCAACGGACAACAATGGACAGTTTTCTGTTTTTACAGAGAAAAAAAAAAAACATCGAGGGACAGTTTTCTTTTTTTAAGGAGTTTGGTGAACAGATGAGGACACTGGAGGATTGGGCACCCCCAGTGTCTATATACTGTTTGGGGGGGGGTTACACAATGGACAACAATGGATGGACAGATGAGGACACTGGGGGATTGGGCACCCCAGTGTCTGTATACTGTTTGGGGGGGTTACACAATGGACAACACTGGATGGACAGATGAGGACACTGGGGGACTGGGCACCCCAGTGTCTATATTCCGGTTTGGGGGGGTTACACAATGGACAACAATGGACGGATCGATGAGGACACTGGGAGATTGGGTACCCCAGTGTCTATATACTGTTTTGGGGGGTTACACAATGGATGGACCGGTGAGGACACTGGGAGATTGGGCACCCCCAGCGTATGTATACTGTTTGGGGGGAGGGAGGTTACACAGTGGACAACAATGGACAGACAGATTAGGGCACTGGGGGATTGGGCACCCCCAGTGCCTGTATACTGTTTGGGGGAAGGGGTTACACAGTGGACAACATGGACAGACAGATTAGGACACTGAGGGATTGCATACCCCAGTGTCTGTATACTGTTTGGGGGGAGGGAGGTTACACAGTGGACAACAATGGACAGACAGATTAGGACACTGGGGGATTGGGCACCCCCAGTGTCTGTATACTGTTTGGGGGAGGGGGTTACACAGTGGACAACAATGGACAGACAGATTAGGACACTGGGGGATTGGGCACCCACAGTGTCTGTATACTGTTTGGGGGGAGGGGGGTTACACAGTAGACAATGGTGGACAAGTTTCTTTTTTTCAGGATAAAAAACAAGCATTTGTCAATGTTGAACTTTTGATGCATTGGAAGTTGTCCACCTCTGCATCTTGTTTATGCCCTTGAGGTACGTGAACATGTCTATCATGTTCCCCTACTCCCTCCTTTCCTCCAATAAGTACACATTGAGGTCCTTTTAATCTCTCCTGATATGTTCTGTGTTGCAAGCCATGTACCATCTTGGTTGCCTTTCTGTGGACTGTCTCCACCCTGTCAATGGCCTTGCACATTTGCGGCCTCCAGAACTGCACACAGTACTGTAGGTGAGGCCTCACTAGTGCATTATACAATGACCTTGCCACCTCGTGCCTTCTGCTAGTGATACGTCTGCCTATGCACCCCAGCATGCCACTAGCCGTCCTTGCAATATCTGTGCTCTGCTTTGACACCTTCAGATCAACAGAACTGATAACTCCTAGGTCCCTGTCTTCCTTGATGATCATCAGCACCTCCCTCCCCATCCTGTAACTCTCCCCAAGTTGCCCGGCCCGTGGCACTGAGGGTTGAGGCACTGGACGCCACACCTCGTGCCATGCCGGTGACTCAGGTTCGGGAACGAGCCCACGCCGTCGGGGGTCGGCAGGGGGGGAGAGAGAGAGGATCAGGCATTCGGAGGACTGCTCTCCTCTCTTGGGGAGGGATTCAAGGTCAGCCTGGCACCGCAGCAGCCCCCTGTGGAAGCCGTAGGCACTGCCATGCACAGGGCTCGAGTAGTGGGTATCTGAGCCATGGTGGATGTCGCTAGATGTCACTGCATGTCTGGGCTCAGGGGAGGGAGGGTGTAACAAAGAAAATCCCCACTGATGGGGATAAGCAAAGGCACCATGGACCCCGGGAAGCCACACTCCAAGACCGGGCACCTCTCCTCGTGTCCCCCCCCCAACCACCTGGCAAATTAGATTGTAGATAGAGCACCCTAGGAAGACAGGGTGGCCCTACCTTGGAGGGTGCAGAGCCAGGGGAGGTCTGCCGGGGTGGTTTGGGGTGAGAAGAGTGCTTCAGGAAGGAGGTAGAGCTCCATCGGTAAGTGGATGCCGGAGAGAGTTCCCCACTGGCGGAGCAAAAACAGAGTTCGAAAAAAAAAAAACCTCTCCCCAGGTTTCCCTCTTCTCTGGTGCATTATTTGTGCTTCTTTGCATTGAACCTCAGTTGCTATTCCTCAGACCATTTTTCAAGCCTCTCCATGTCCCTGCTCATTTTCAGCACCCCATCTGGAGTATTCACTCTGTTACAGATGTTGGTGTCATCTGCAAACAGGCAGGCAGACCTTTCCTTCTAGCCTTTCTGCAATGTCTGTAATGATAACATTCAACAGGACTGGTCCCAGGACTTATCCCTGAGGTACCCTACTGGTCACCCCCTCTCCCCGGATTGGATCCCATTAGCACCACCCTCTGCCTCCTGTCCATCAGCCAGTTTCTAACCCAGTTTATCAGCCTGTGCCCCATAGCCGGACTACCCATCTTGTTAATCAGCCTTCTATGTTGGATGTTGTCAAAGGCTTTGCTGAAATCAAGGTAGGTGACTTCAACTGTCCCTGCCTGATTTACTTCCTTAATGAGGGATTAGGGTTTCCAACCGTAATGCCATCCCCCCCAACCCCACCTGCAGAGACTGACAGGCGTTGAGGGTGTCCCTTTGAGTCGTTGGCCATAACACTCACGCCGTTCCACCTCCACTCTGCAGACACTGACAGGCATTGTGGTGCACCCTGGCATCTTCAGCCCTAACACTCTCTCCATTCCATAATGAAATAAGCTGAGATAGGTGTAGTATAGGAGAATGGGGTGAACGTTAGGGCCAAAGACTCCAAGGCCTATCCCGATGCCTGTCACTGGCTACAGGGTGGGGATGGGGGTGGAATGGTTTTAGCATTACAGCCAATGACCCCAAGACACATGCCCGACGCATGTGAGTCTCTATGGGGGGGGGGGGGTGTTATGGTTGGAAACCCTAACGCCCCAGGTGTTTGTTGGTATTTTCACTCAAAATTTTCAACATGGGCATTTTGGGACACCACCTCATGAACAGTGGCACTATCAGTTTGTTACTCAATCCCAAAAGATGATTTCGGGCAGTGACTGCGCCATTCAGCGCCACAGGTGTGAAAACACATTTTGGGCAGGATGTGAAAAATTACAGCTGTACTGTTCATGAGGAGGTCTGAAAATTTGGCAAAGTTATGAGTCTGTGTAGAAACTGCACAATGCACGCTCCTAACAAGGTCATTTTTTGAATGTTTTGCACCAAATTTGCAACATAGGCTTTTTGGGACCCCACCTCATGAACAATGGCATTGTTGTTTCGTTAATCGGTCCTGAAAGGTGATTCCACGCAATGACTGCAAAATCCCCTTTTGTGGCCGAGAAAAGAAATGACAGTGCCAGTGCTCATGAGGTGGGATCCCAAAAATCCCATGTTGAAAATTCGGTGCCTAAATTCCTAAAACTGGCCGAGATATCAACCTAAGCTGAAAGCCCCCCATTAACTCCCATTATACAGCTTACCTTTGAGTCTTCAGTTTGCCGGTCAGCTTTGAAGAGTGCAGACGTGTGTCCTGGTCTGGAGGAGATGACAGCGCCAACGTCTGGAGGTAAGTATGGGGTAAGGGTGTGTGTCTGGGAGGGGGGACTGGGAGACGACGAAGGACCGTTTTCTTTTTTACAGGTCTAAAAAAAAAAAACACGGCAGGGGACGGTTTTCTTTATTTTAGAGGGAGAAAAATTTAAATTCATTTAGGCACACTGGGGTGGGCTCCCAGTGTACACAACAGTGGTGGTGGTGGTGGTGGGGGGACATGCTGACACAGGGATTGAGCACCCCAATGTCGGCAAAAGAAATAGATGGGTTTGGGGCAGGGGGGCGCATCTCACACTGGGAGTGGGCATCCCAGTATCGGAAACATAAAAAAAAAACAACAACATTATTTCAGCACACTGAGGCGGGCTCCTAGTGTGCCACAATAGTGGTGGTGGTGGTGGGGACATGCCAACACAGGGATTGGGCACCCCGATGTCGGAGCACAGGAATGGGTACAGAAGGGTGCAGGGTGGACAGCACACAGTGGGAGGGAGGAGGGGAGAGGGTTTTATCTGTTGCTGGGGGCTGGGATGGGAGCGGGAAGCACAGCACGCAGTGGGCAGGAGGGTTGTCCGCTTGCCCGACTGATCAGTCTGCCTGTACTTCAAAGGACAGAACCGCACTGCTACTCAGCTGACTCTGTCCTTTGAAAAACTTGCTGAGACCAGCCTCCTCACAAAACCAGTATCATCAGGACACTGCCTGTTGATTTGCCTGCCTCAGACCAGCCCCTATAGCACCTCTCTCCACTGTGCTGGCACTCCTCACACCCCTTTCTAGCAACTCTCATATCAACATGTTCATCTGCGCTTGCACGCATGTCAAACATAAAAATGACTGATCTCATACTGACATACTTGTAGCAACTGATGTAGTGTGCAAAAAATATGTCAGATTGAACAAAACATTTCCCTGTAGGGCACCCTCCTTTTCTCTGTATTTTCTATGTAAAACTGGGGCAAAACTCCTGCACATTTTCCGGTGTGCTCAAATCAACACATGTACACAACTGACTTCATTATGCCCATCAGTAAACTCACTATAACAAATGTTAAGGCTGTTTTATGTGTTCATATTTATTTTAAATGGTAAAACTCACCTGCAACATATCACAGAGACTCTGGAAAAATGTTGGTAACTCTCAAACTTTGCTCTCAAGGTTCACATGTCCCCAGAACCTCTTGATGGTATTATAGCCTTGTTACAATGTACTGACACAGGATAGCCTGGCTGAGATGCAGTATCTCATATTCAGTGGGCTCATACTTTTTTATCCATTTTGGCAATGTACTGACACAGGATAGCTGAGATGCAGTATCTCATTTTCAGGGGGGGTCCCAATTTTACCCATTTTTACAATGTACTGATACAGGTTAGCCTGGCTAAGATACAGTATCTCATTTTCATCACCATCATCAAGAATTTTATTGATCAGAAAAAGCTTTTACAAAATCTAAAATACTTATAAATATTAATATCATCCATGTATACAATCTCTATTACAGTACATGAATAAATATTTGAACATACATATTCTTCTTGTATGTGCAAATTATCACAAATGAAAAGTGACTAAGAAACTTGCTAATTTCTCCAAAATAAAACATATTTGAGTTATTGAAGAAAAAAGGTACCAGCTGGTCGGGAGGGAGGTCAGTGTCGGCCAGGATTTCCTATTTAAATTATAAAAGGGACATGATAATAATACATGTTTCAGGTCACCTTCCATTTGATTCCCACATGGACAAAGCGGAGAATCTATGTTCCCTCTGCCTTGATCAAAGTAGATGTAATTCACCTTGAATAGCTCCATTCTATATTAAGTACATAAATGCCTAGATTGGGGATTGGTTAATCTAATAAAATAGGGATCTAAGCCATGGGTCTGTTTCATTATTTCGTACCATCTATAGTTTTTAATTGTAGCTTTTCTTTCCATATCCTTTACTTTGGCTATATCTCTGACTCTAAATTTAACCAGAGATATAATTTCTTCTAGTGGTTTACAGTGTATATCTGTTAACACATGTCCTAATCCCCTGGGATAAAGTTCTTTTGAATGAGTCATATGCTGGGTGCTATAAAATTCACAGAAGCATACTACATTTTTTACTCCAAACACCATCTTGGAATCCTCTGTTCAGATAACAAAAATGTCTTTAGTAAAAAAAAAAAAGGCATTTCTCCAAGACTAATGACTCTAAAGAAAACTGGCCTAATTCAAGACGTAAAACTTATTTTGGTACAGATTGGGGAACCATTAGGATGTAACAATAAAGTTTATTAATTACACATTCAATATCCTCCTGCTTAGAGTCTCCCCAAACTTCAGATGCATAGATTATGCTTGCTGTAATTTTTGCATTTATTACTTTTAGGATGCCCAATATAGAGGCCCTCCCGATTTTTGAGTTAAATAACCTGAAAGCTTTTGATGCAGTTTTAGTTTTGGATGTGATAGGGGCACAGTGTTCCTTCCAGGTTGTACTTTGGGAAAAGTGTACCTCTAAATAGTCATATGTTTTGACCGTGTTTATTTTGGCTTTTCCTATAAATACCTTAGATTAACTCTTGGATTGATTTCCAAAAATTACTACATTAGTTTTATCCCTGTTAATTAAAAGACCATTTTTATTACATAAAACAGCAAATTTATTAAGCTTTCTCTGGAGTCCCAACAGAGAAGTGGAGATTAAGATGATATTGTCAGCATAAGCCAAAAGAGACACACTATTCTTCCCAATTTGGGGAGAATGTAAGTCTGTATCTTCCAAATCTTGCAAAATTGAATTTATGTATAAGTTAAACAGGGTTGGGGCCAAAATGCACCCCTGTCTAACACCCAAGTTTGTTTTAATGGTGGATGTCAATGCTTCCCATTGATTATACTGAACCTGCATCCAAGTATCTGCGTGAAGTCTAATAATTACATCTAACAGAGAGCTATCCATGTCCGATAGTTTTAATTTTTCCCATAACAAGTTTCTACTGATTTTATCAAAAGCAGAAGTCAGGTCCACGAAACAGCAACATAATTTGCCATGCTTTACCATTACATATTTCCATATTAGATTTCTTGAAACATAGCTGTGCTGTACCGTGGACCTTGCTGCTAGAAAGTCATTTTGATAGTCACTAAGAATTCCATTCTTGTCTATCCAGTCTTGGAGCTTATGAAGCAACATTTTGCAAAATATTTTCTGTGAGACATCTGTCAGACTGATAGGTCTGTACATCTTTGGATTAGAAGAGTCTCCTTTCTTCAAGATTGGGCGGATGATACATCCAAGCCAACAGTGAGGGATATCTTGGCCTTGTATTATCGCATTGTAAAGTATCCTTAGAACTGGGACCCACCACTGTATAAATGATTTATATAGTTCCCCAATTACACTATCTGGCCCTGGAGCCTTATTTGATTTAAGTGATAATATTGCTGAACAAATCTCACTATCATTAAAATAAAGGGGTACAGGAAACAATTCAGATGATTCTGTAATCAAATTATTAGTCCCTAATGCTTCCGTTTCCGAGAAGTATAACATTTCAAAATAATTCTCCCATATAGTTGTTGTAATATGTGCCTCAATTCTGTTGGAATATTGACCATAACCACTGCTCAACAGTCTCCAAAAAGATTTAGTGTCCTTCTTCAGTATTGTACTGCGCAACTTTTCCCACTGCAACTTATAATGTTTTTTTCTTTCATGTTCCAGAAGCTTGTTGTAATCTTTCCTAACTCGAGCCAATTCTTTAATCTTTTGTTCAGTTTTATTTTCCCTTACTTCCCTTATTTTCCGGTTAAGAGTAGATTTAGCTTTTTTTACAGTTATTACTGAACCATGATCATGGATTTGTTACTGTAGTAGTAGCTGTCTTACAAAGAAGTTTAATATGATTTATTAACTTGTTCCAAATTTCTAGTATACTGTCAAAATTAACATTTGAGAGTAATACTTGCCGTTGTTCAGCTGGGAAGCCACAGGAAGACAATTCTTGAAAAATATGTATGGAATGATTATGCCATTTAATTCTCTTAAGATTTATAATTTCCATAGATGTTGAAGTCTCACACGAATTTTGACTACGGATTTCCGTGTTTAAAGTTGTATGCATAGGAAGATGCGCCAATTCTGGATGGTCCAAGACCTCCATATCCAATAGAATCTTGGCTGCCTCTATGTTACTCTATGATAAATCTATTGTTTTTTTGTTTTTTTTTCAACTCTGTTTCACTCCTGTCATGGTCCCGAGGTCCTCTCTCAGGCATCCCATCCTTGTCCTGCCCACCTGAGTATCCCTGGACTGCGTCTCCTCTTTCCCTCCTCGCTGATGCCGGCACCCCCAGCTAAACCTATCCAGGGTGGGTCACCCCTCTCCTACTTGGGGCACTCTTACAAGGCAGACTGCGACATCGGATGAGGAGTGGGCTGCCAAAATTGGAGGTCAGTCAGGCAAGCCCGGCAAAGGGCATGGGGGATAGGTGCCGTCGCCTGATCCTTGGTGCCGAGTTTTTCCTTTGCTCAGGTTACATCCCCTGATGTGGGACATGCAAAGCCACCCAGCCCTTGACATAGGTGCTCCCACCCACGTCAGGAGGGCAGCTACCCGTCATCCCATACTTTATGAGCCCAAGTGCAGAGTAGTGTCGCTAGTCTCCACTGGAGGCCGCTGCTGCACCGGGCTACCCGGATCCTCCCAGAGAGGAGAGCAGTTGTATGGATGCTCAATCTTCTCTCTCCCGACTCGACGGCTCAGATATAGTTCCTGAACCCAGGTCGCCGGTGTGGCACGAGATGTGACATCCAGTGCCTCAACCCTCAGCGCCACCAGGCCAGCAGATAAATCTATTGTTGAATGACCTTTTGGGCCTATAAATGTGTAACTTCCTAGTGTGTCTGTCTTGGTTCTACCATTAACAAGGACAAAATTCTGTTCTCTGAAATAAGTATCTACTTGTCTACCTCTAGTATTTAATTTTTTATCACTTGAGTTTTCTTTGTGCCAGAAGTCCCAGGTTAAGTTCCACTATATTCCTTATAAAATCGGTATGAAAAGCTTCTAATTCCTTTTCCCACTCCGGGCATTAAAATCACCCAGAATATATACTGGAAAATGGTCATTTTGCTCCAGTATAGTGTCCATGTCCCCCTTTAAATTGGTGGCATGGGTCCTCGTTTTTCATCTTTGGAGGAGTGTAAGTATTAAAAATTATTAATGTAAAAGAATGTTTACAAAATTTCTCAGTCAAAATTGAATTTTCCTCGGATTTACATTCTGTATTGTAAAATCTAAGGAGGTTTTGACAAAAGTAGTGAGGCCTGCTTTTGGTCTACCTACCTTTTTACTTATTTGAGCCAGTATTCCAACTGAGGCAAAACCAGGTATAATATTGCTTTCTGGTACTAGACTCCATGTTTCTTGAAAACATAAATATCGAAGGTCTCTAGAAAGGAAGATGTATCACTATCTGCAAGCTTTAATGAGAGCCTTTCTACGTTCCAAGATAGTATATTAAGCTTTTGCCTTATTTGGGATTATTGCACCAATTTTCAAGCTTGCTCAGTTCTAGGGATTTCCTTCAATAACCTACTATTCCTAGATGTAATGACACGTTCTCTGAAGAATTCCCCAGGCATTGTCACCAGGATGCCCAAACAGTCCAGTAATGTGGCCTTCTGTAGGATGGCCCGTACAGATCAGGCAGATACAAAGACCAGGTCTATTTGGGAAGTTTCAACTTCATCCCTCCATATCTTAATACTTGTAAGGGTTTGTGGAGCCAATTCTAAGTCAAGTGAGTGAGCCAAAAAGAGATCATGTCCCTTCCAACAGTTCTTAAGTTTCTCTCACCCCTCGTATTCCAACCAGAAACTGAAAGTATCTTAGCATTTTGTTCCATATATTGATTATTTTCATAATTATTGATTACTTTTAAAAGTGCTTCTAAATCTGGGTCCCATTTTTTGGTTAGATCTACACGTTCCCCTTATTTCTGTATTCTGCTGTACTGGAAGTATCTGTGATTCATTTATCAAAATCCCCTCCGACTGTATCAGATTTTCTCTAGACCATATTTCTGCAGCAAGTACAGGTGATTTTGTATAGATCATACCACAGTCTGGGATATTTGGATTAGAAAGGTGCAAGACTTGTAGGTCTCTTTCATCCTGTTTGACACCCACGAGAAATATTATATGACCTGTAAGGATGTCCTCAGTTTCATCAGGTATTGATTTTATACCCCATGAGTCTCAAAAGAAATACTCATTTCCCTTCCCAATTTCGTTAAATAAGTTATTAAAGGAAAATAAACCCATTGTAGGTAGACTTTCTCCAATTTGAGGTGGGATATGATAGGGTTCAAATCCTGGGCCAGTGACCTCCCTCCCGACCAGAGGCAAGGCTCTAGGGCTTAACACAACAGCATCAGTATTAATCATATCATGTACGTTTGGTTTAACAAAAACATGTCCCTCCTGCACAATCCCTTCCCTATTGTTTCATATCTCAATTATTCCTTGTGAGTTTGATTTCTTATTTGTACTTGATTTCTTCATCTTACTATGTTTATTTTTATTTATATTTTTGTTCCTTTCTTCAGTTTTGCCTGCCCTTCATTCCCCTGAGTATTTATACAATTTTCTTTCATAAATGGAGTTGGCAAATTCACTTTTACAAATGTATTTTCATTTTCAGTGGGGTCTTACTTTTACCCATGTTTACATCTGCGTGCAATGTACTGACACAGGATAGCCTTGCCGAGATTCTGACAGCTGCTGTGTGCAACATGGCAGCACTGACTTAAACTGCGCATGTGCAGGTATCATGCATACGTAGTCATGTCAACACTGCCATGTTATGCACAGCTGACTTGGGGGCAAACTGCACATGCGTGAGTATCACACATGCCCGGTTCTGTAATCGCTGCAGTATCAGTTACACACAGATACATATACAGTTTCGGCAGATAAGGGCCTAAGGCCCACCCAGTCTGCCCATTTCAGCTTGTAAGTTCACTTTATGTTTTCCTAGAAGTCTGTTGCCCCTCACCCCTGACCTCCAGAATTCCTTTATGTCTATCCCATGCATTCTTAAATCCCATGAATGTTTCAGCCCCCACCACTTCCTCTGGCAGGGTGTTCCACTTATCCACCACCCATTCTGTGAAGAAATTCTTCCTCACGTTTCCTTTGAATCATCCTTCCTCCAACTTCATCCCATGCCCTCTAGTCCTGGAACATCTTTTTTACTTAAAAATAGTGTATTCCTGCACCCTGTTCCACCCTGTAAGATACTTGTATGTTTCTATCATATTCCCTCTCTCCCTCCTCTCCTCCAGGGAGTATATATTCAAGTCCTTTAACCTGTCCTCATAGGACCTGTGATGCAATCCATGTATCATCTTTGTTGCCCTCCTCTGAACCTTATCTACCCTGTCTATGTCCTTACATATGTTAGATCTCCAGAAATGTACACTGTACTCCAGGTGGGGCCTCACTAGTGTCTTGTATAGTGGAATTATGACCTCCCTTTTCCTGCCCCTGCCTATGCATCCCAGCATCCTATTTGCTTTACCTGCTGCCTTGTCACACTGTTTCCCTACCTTGAGGTCATCAGAGATGATAACCCCAAAATTCCTTTCCAGCTTGGTGCATGCTATATCCTCACCCCCACCAACTGATATATTGTGCCAGGGTTTTTGTGCCCATATGCATTATCTTGCACTTCTTTGCATTGAATTTCAACTGTCAAACCCCTGACCATTCTTCAAGTTTCTGCAGATCCCTTCTCATTTTGTCTACACCCTCTGGTGTGTCCACTCTGTTACAGAGCTTTGTGTCATCAGCAAACAGTGAAATTCTGCCTTCTAGATCCTGCGCAATGTCACTGATGAAGATGTTGAATAGGACCGGTCCCAGCACTGATCCCTGTGGTACCTCACTGGTCACTCTTCCCTCTGTGGAGTGACAGCCATTTGCCACCACCCTCTGTGTCCTGCTGCCCAGCCAGTTACCTACCCACCGCACTACTGTCCTGCCCACACCCATATTCCCCAGTTTGTGTAATGGCCTTCTATGTGGCACAGTGTCAAAGGCCTTGCTGAAGTCCAGATAGGCCACCTCCACTGCCCTCTAAGACAAATGAGCATTGGTCTTCCTATCTTAATACTCAAAAGAGGAGTAAATCTATGATAAGAATGGCAAAAAGAATTGGGAAATACATCCTGCAATAAATGCCAGTAAAGATAATAGTAAGATGTTCTATTCCTATGTAAATTCTCTTAAGAAGCCTACTGTACATGTCAGGTCGGACCCCATTGGATGATTTGATACTTTGTCATAATCCATTAGATATGGCTAATATCTTAAATCAAAAATTTACGAAGTATATAGTCATAATACAATACAAAATAATGTAATAGTAAATGTTACAAATGAACCTCAGATCAAATTAACCGATAGTATGATACTTGAGAAACTTAAATTATTAAAAAACAAATATTCTTCTGGACCTGATAATATTAGTGGACACTTATTATATTTATTGGCTGCTTCTTTAGCCTATCCCCTGTGTATATGTTTTGAATATTGTTTGATGCACCATTTTGTGCCTAAAGAATGGAAGTCTGCCCATGGTATTCCAATATATAAAAAAAGGATCTCATTCAAATTAGGAAAACTACCAGCCCATTAGTCTAACATCATCAGTTTGTAAAATACTAGAGAGTCTAATTAAAGATCTTATTAATGATATAATAAATACTGTTGACCCAGAACAACATGGGTTTAAAAAGGGCAGATGGTGCCTCAGTAATCTAATGTGTTTCTATGAAAATGTCAGCAAAAACATCGACCAAGGCTCCCCTTGGGATATCATTTATCTCGATTTTAGCAAAGCTTTTGACGTGATGGCTCATGACTCTCTAATAGTTAAATTGTTAGACACAAATATTAATAAATATATTATTGCATGGATAAAAACTTGATTGGATCAAAGGACACAGAGGGTCTTGATTAATGGTCATCTCTCTGCATCTCAACATGTTTGTAGTGGTGTTCCTCAGGGGTCTGTTTTGGGCCCCTGCCTATTTTTAGTGTTCATTGCTAATTTGACAAAACATTGTAGATCTATTTCAATAAAATATGCAGATGATGTAAAACTTGGTGGACCTTGTGGCACTGATGAAAAGACATCTGTAATACAGTAGGATTTAAATAACATCTCGAATTGGGTCAGTACGTGGAGTATGCGTTTAAACCCATCTAAATGTAAGGTAATGCATGTTGGACCAAATAACCTTCTGACCATATATATCTTACATGGATTCCCAATTGAAACAACTGTAGATGAAAAAGATTTGGGCATATACATATCAAAAGATTTGGGGCATAATAAACAAATAAATGAGGCAATTAATAAAACAAGTTGGGTTATATGGTCAATTAAGAGAAACATTAAATCTAGAGACCCACGGATAATGCTGCCCCTATATAGAGCCTTTGCTAGACCCCATTTGGAATATTCGTCATTATTATGGAATCCATATAAAAAGAGTGAGATCGCTTCTCTTGGAAACAGAGGAGATTTACTAAAAATATTAAAGGACTTTCCAAATGTCCACATGAATTATGTTTGGAAAAATTAAATTTAATGCCCTTATCACTCAGACATATTCCAGGAGATCTAATTTATATGTATGATATAATTAATGACCCATACCTATTTTTTCAAATGGGTTTTGAGTTAAATAAAAAAAAAAATTAATACAAGAGGTCACCCACTACAGATTAATAGGGCTAAGTTTGTTCATGTTTCTAGGAAAAACTACTATACTCAAAGAATCATTAATCCCTGGAAAAACCTACCATTAGAAATCATCACCAGTAATGACAAAAAAAACCTTTAAAAATTGCCTTGATAAAGTTATATTTAATAAACCAAACTTGGGATACTATAATTGATAAGGTGCAGTTATGGGCCTCATAGCCCCCTTTGTGCCACATTACCTTAGAAACCATTACCTTAGAAACCTCCCCTGATCCACTTCCCTAGTCACCCAGTCGAAAAATTCAACGAGGCTGGTCTGATATGACCTCCCCCTGGTGAAACCATGCTGCCTTGGGTCCTGTAGTCTGTTGACAACCAGATGTTCCACCAATCTCTCCTTCAGTAGTGCTTCCATGATCTTCCCCACTACCGAGGTGAGGCTGACTGGTCTGTAGTTCCCCGCTTCCTCTTTGTTCCTACTTTTGTATAAGGGGACATCTACTGTCCTCCAGTCTTTGGATATCTCCCCTGTTTCCAGTGATTGGCTAAACAGGATTGCAAGAGGTTCAGCGACCACTTCTCTTAGTTCTTTAAGGACCCTGGGGTGCATCCCATCTGGCCCCATTGCTTTATCAACTCTTATTCCTTCCAGTTCCTTCAGGATCCTTTCTCGTGTAAAGGGACTTGTGTACATTTCTGCATCATTCCCACCCTTTGTACTCCCTTCAGGCTCATTACCCTCCTCTTCCTCAGTAAAAACTGAGCAGAAATACCTGTTCAATATGTCAGCTTTACTGTTGTCATCCTCCACGCTGCCCCCATCCTCCCCCTTCAGTCTCACTATCCCTCCATTTGCCTTTCTTTTTTCACTTATGTACCTGTAAAAGGTTTTGTTCCTCTACCCACTGATTTTGCAATGTACTCATCTGTCTGAGCGTTGGCTTCCCATACTGACCTCCCTGCCTCCCTTTGCTTCTCCTGGTACTTCCCCCTATCCCCTTCTGCCTGTGTCTTTTTGTATTGCCTGAATGCAATCTTTTTGGCTGTCACTTTCTCCGCTACCTCCTTGGAAAACCATAATGATCTCCTTTTCTTTTTCCCCTTGCTAGCCTGCTCAATGCATAATTCTGTTGCTATTGTAATCCCCGTTTTAAATACTGACCACTGTTCCTCAACCTGATTCCCGCCCCATTCCCCTTAATGCCTCTTTCAAGCATCTCCCCATTTTCCCAAAGTCTGTCCCCTAAAATCCAGGATACGTGTTTTTGTGTGGTTTGGTTCTGCTTATTCTGTGATTTCAAACCACAATGACTGGTGGTCATTGTTCCCCAGGTGCTCCCCTACTGTTATCCCCATCACACTGTCCCTGTTTGTGAGCACAAGGTCCAGTAATGCCTTCTGCCGAGTTGGTTCCATGACCAGTTGCTTGAGGATGGCACCGTGAAGGGAGTCCAGGATAAATCTGCTCCTGGTTGATGCTGCTGCTGGGATGCTCCAGTCCACGTCTGGAATATTGAGGTCTCCAAGCAGCACTACCTCACCCTTGTCTGCCATTCTTTGGATGGCTAGCATCAGCTTCCTGTCTGTTTCTTCCTCCTGGGCTGGTGGTCTGTAGACCACACCTGTGCAGATGGCTGGCTCCATTTTCCTTTCCAGCTTAACCCACAGTATATATCTCCCATTTTGTTCCTCCTAGATCTCTGTGGTCTTTATGTCATCTTTCACATAAAGTGCCACTCCTTCTCCCTTCCTGCCTGCCCTGTCTCATCTGAATATGTTGTAGCCATGTATGGCTATCTCCCAGTCGTGGTTATCATTACACCATGTTTCTGTAATGGGCACAATGTCCAGGTCCAACTGCACCATGACAGCCTACAGATCCTCCATCTTGTTGCTAAGGCTCCTGGCATTGGCACACGTGGCTTTCCATGATTTGAACTCCCTGGACTGTTTAGCTGTTCTACTCCAGCCCATTCCCTGGTTGTCCTTTATCCCTGGTTCTTCCTGTTGTCTGCCCTTCTGTTGAATTTTCCCCCCTTTTCTGCCTATCCACCTCTTGGGTGCTTATCTCCATCTTTTGCACACTGCTTTGTAGAGATACCCACTCCTCCTGTTCACTGGTTCCACTGCTAGCTGTGGGGGGTAGGCAATTAGGTACCCTCCTTCCTGGCCTGCCACACCCCTTGGCTAGTTTAAATGCTTGTCCATGCAGCATTTAAACTTATCATTGAGTGCTTGGATTCTCCAGGATGGATGGTACTGGCTTGAACAAACCTCCATCCTCCTGGTGGGTCCCCAGCCACCAATGAATCCCAACCCTTCCTCACAGCACCAGTTCTTCAACCATGAGTTAAAGTTCCTGGTGCATGTGCCCCTTTGCTCTCCCATGCCTCTCGCAGGTAGTACTTCCGAGAAGGTGACAGAAGTAGCTACCTGCTTGAGACCCCTCCCCAATTTCCTAAACTCTTCCTGAACTTCCTTTGAATCCCCATTTGCCAGGTCATTAGTACCTAGGTGGATAATAATAACCAGCTCACCCTCTCATCTTGCCTTCCCGATGATCCCCAGGATCTTCTTCCCATCCCTCCATGCCGTGGCACCTGGTAGGCACCTCCCCTTCCTGACCTTCCCTTCTGTGTTCCTAGCTGAATCCCTCTTATGATGGAGTCCCTCACCAGGATACACTTCCTCCTCCTCTGGGGTCTATCGCTCTCCCCACTGAGGTCACCTCCTTGGTTGACCTCCACATCCTTCCCTTCCACTTCTCTGGGTACCTCTATTTGGTTGTCCCCATTTGCCAGTGTGGCATATGAGTTCTGGAGGGGAACAGGATCTGGGATGTGCCTCTGCCTGACTGCCCTAACCCTCCCCAAGCCCACTGTCATCCAAGTGCTCCTCGTTCTCAGCATCCTTTGAGGCAGCGGCATTGGACTGGGTGGCCTCTGGATAGGGGTGATAGTACTCCTGACCCAGTTTACTTCTGCTCTGAGTCTGGCTACTTAATCCCGCAGTCCAGAGAGATGCATGCAGATAGGGCAGCACCTCAGTGTCCAAAAGGTCTGCCTGAATATGGCTGCCCTGCAGCCACTGCATTGCACCACTCCCCACATTATACTGTACTTATACTGCTATTCCAGTACTTGTCTGTTGCTGAAGCTCTCCTAGTTCCCTTTTTATTAATTTACTGTCCTAAAAATCCTGCCGCTGATCCTCAGATACTTTTATTTAAAGATGGGGGAAAAGAAAAGAGTCAAAAAACTTGTTGTGCTGAGGGCGGGGTTCTTCCCCCTTATGCTTCTCTACTCCACAACCCCTACTATTCCCTGTGCTTAGCTCCTGTCAAACAGATTTAACAGGGCATATAATTAAGAGTGGGGGACAGGGGAGGGGGCGAAAATTTGCAGCAATTAAAGACAGCAAAGGAATACACCACCATTACAAGCACACCAAACTAGGTCTTAAATTTTCAACAGCCCAAAAACAAGTCTAAGTAAAGCAGCAAAGAAATAACAGTGTCACTAAAAGTCCACAATCTAAGTTTAAAGCAAAAATAGCAGTGAGCAGTTACTGCAAAGCACTGAAATGAATCTGGATCCTTCCCCTTCTGGCTTCTTCTCTTCTCTCTGTCTGATTCTGGTGCGGTGACAGCACCACATATTCTTTTCAACGCTCTTGCCACTCCTAAAAGCTCTCCACAGCATATCAGCTCTGACCAGAATTTGTTTCAAGAAGTCTTCACACTCAAATAAATCTATAAATAAATAGCCAGCCCAGTGACACTGAGGGTTGAGGTGCTGGACGCAACACCTTGTGCCACGCTGGTGACCTGAGTTCAGGAGCGAGCTCAGGCTGCCAGGGGCTGGCGGGGGGGCTGCTTTCATTTCCCGGATTGGGGAGGTGAGTTTCCTTGCTCTTGGCTGACACCCGGGCTGGATTTCACAGCAGAGGTCTGGGGGGGATGACGTTATGTTGGGAGGGTGGAGGGAATTGTGGTTCTGGGAGGGTATGAACACCTCCACTTGCATGCACCCACCATGTATGCCACAGGTCTGGGTCAACATGCGAGAAGAACATAGAAAAGTCTTTGTCTCTCCATTGCCATGTGTGACAGCTACTGACATCCTCGGACCCTACTCCTTGTGGATCCCCACCAGTAAGATAGTGAGGGGGAGAGGCTGACAGGGTTGGGAACTGAGGGGTCCCAATGGCAGGTGTAAGTGGAACAGAGGAGCAAACAGCTCTATAAAAAAAGGCTATAAATTTATAAATAAATTATTTGTACTGGGCAACCAATCTGACTTGCGTAATTTTCAAGGAATTATCGTGATCAGCTGTTTAGGATAGAAAAGTCAAGCGCATGTGAGTATGTTCACAAGACAGATGTTAGGTATACTGGAGAGGGGGCACTGGAGGGCTGGTAGGTATGGGGTGGGGTTGGAATACTGAAGACAATAGGGCAAAATGCCAGATCACACTGTGGCACAGAATGTGATGAAAGGGGTACTTGCCTTCTTGGCCATGGCATCTGCCTCCTCCTTGTTCTCAGTGGCTCTCTCGTAGGCTTTCCCAACTTCGGCTACAAATTCATTGACTGAGCCGCAGAGAAACCTGTCAGGTACCATCCAGAATGGTAACAAAAACAAGAAAACAAAGTGATAAGCAGGCAGTTAGTCCACACTGTTATGTATGCCTTTGGCGTGACTGTATCATCTACTGTCTCTTTCTTGTGTCACTCTGTCATCTAGTGATGAGACAAGCAAAGTTAACCACTTCAAGCAGCCATTCATGTTAGCCGTGAAAGTACTTTATTTTTTGCATATTTTTAAGTAAAGACAGCGCTGGCCTGTCTATCTCGACTGTTCAAGTTGACAGGTGCAGGCCAACACCTTCTTTTCCTTTGGATCTGCAGGAAGAAAACTAAGGTAAAATATACTGCTTTATTTTAGTTATTTTGAGCTAAGAGTAGCATGATACCATCAGGGATTTGATATACTTGCTTATCAAATTACAACATCACTGCTGTTGTGTTTTTATGGCTAACATGAACCACTCATTTAAACATCATCTCCAGTCAAGTACTTAACTGTTTTACTTTGCATTAACAAACATCAGTTCTAACCGCAGGAATCTGTTTACACTTTATGCAGTCCTCTCAGCTGAGAGTGACGTCCTGTAAATAGAACCTATGCAAATTTTAGAATTTGGAATGTAAGTTCAAACTCTGCATCCACGATCCACTCTGGCCATTGCTCAGATCTGTTTCCAAGCCTTTAATGCATTTCAAGAGTATCTCTGCTGAGCCGGCCCGGTGGTGCTGAGGGTTGAGGCACTGGGTGCCTCACCTCGTGCCACGCCGGCGACCCAGGTTCAGGAATGAGCCTAGGTTGCTGGGGGTTGGCAGGGGAGGGAGAGGATTGAGCGTCTGGAGGACAGCTCTCCTCTCCCAGGCGGGACAGGGGTTCCGAGTCGGTGCTCAGCTGCCCTCTGGCAGAGGCCGGAGATGCAGCAAGCGTTGATGATGTAGAGAAGGGGCCGGGGAGTGGCAGACATCGGTTCCATGCCTTGATGTCAGGGCGCCAGCTACTCCCCAAGAAACAGGGAAAAATACCCTTCAGCTCCAGCAGAGATGGAGCACCAGAGCTTGCCATCGATTTGCGGCCACTCTCCTGGCATCCTCCCAACCAACGCTACTGACTGCTTGGGGTCTTAGGGGTCCATCTTGTCTCTGCCTGGGGGGTAAAACTGAGGTTACATGGGCAACAGAGGATTGTCCAGGTAGGGTGGACCGTAGAGGGATGACTCCATGGTGCTCCCAAGGAGACCAGAGCTGAGGGGCGGAGAAGGAGGAACAAGCCTGAAAATAAAAAAAAAAAAAAAAAAGAGTATCTCTGCTCAACAGCTTAGCAATTTTAGTTAGCAACTGCAAACCTCAATAACAGAACATCCCAAATCTTTCTATGTTTAAAGCCATGCTCATCGTTATTATTATTTTGAAAAGGTTTCACCAGGAAAGGCAACATGAGCTGTAAACAGCTCATTTCCAGATGCGTCCTGGGGGAGGGGGTACATAAATGGGAGGATCGAGCAAGTCAAAACAATCAAATATGTACAGTGCAAAAACAATGCATACAGTGGTGTGCTAGTGCAATGGAATACAAATACCAAACAATCAACTACATAAGTACAAATCACATACAGACAGTGATGCGCAAGTGCAATGCAGTACTAATCATGGGAGGCAGTATAGCGTAGTGGTTTAAGGCTCTGAGATGCAAATCTGGTGACATCCAGCAAACCAGACCTGGGTTTGAATCCCATAGCTTCCACTTGCATACTGTGTGACCCTGAGCAAGTCACTTAACCTCCCTGTGCTCCCAGGTCACTCCTGTAAAAAAGCTTTCAGCTTAGTGTGCTACTCCTGGTTAAACAACTAAAATAAAAAAAATAAATCAGAATGAGACAACAGAAGCAGATGTAAGCAGGGAGTGGTACAGTATATACACAGTGAGGCCAAGATATAGGGGGAGAGAGGAAGATGTAGTCAAGGCGGGGGAGGGTGGCAATGGACACTAGACAGATAGCACAGGTTAGCATTAGGCAGTCATAGTTGCAGCGCAGATAGCATGGGTAACTTTATGCAGTCGTAGTTATAACATAAATACGGGGAGGGTAGGGGGCCATGGGAGGGGCGATGACAGCAGGAGAGTACGGTTGGTCAGGTTGACGGAGATTTGCTAGGGAGAGATGACTATATAAGGTACCGATCCTAGCATTAAGGGTTTAGATATAAGGATGGTATGTGAGGAGTAGGACTGGGGGAGGTGTTAGGTGTAGATATCGAGCAGCAGGAAGGTTAGGGGCAATGAGGTGGCGAGTAAGTGCAGGTCAATGTCAGAAAAGTCAGTATGTGAGAGTAAGAGTACCTAAGTGCTCAATTAATTTTTGGAAGGGGAGTAACGCACGGGAGACTCGGGAGGAGGGCTGGATGGGAGAGAGGAGTTACTGTACGAGAGGGAGGTAGGGGGGAGGGGGGAGGAGAAACAAGAACAACCCCCTCTATGATACTGAAAGCACTGTGGGGGGGCTAGGAGGGAGAAAGGGTGAGCCGGTCAGGAACTAAGCACCAGGAACTGAGTCCCCTTCAGGATACTGAGAACCCTGCAAGGGGGCAATGCCCTGGAGAGGGTAGTGGGGAGAAGCGAGTAGAGGGGCAGGAAGGGGGTGGATAAGGGTAAGGGAGCAGTAGCTAGAGGCAGCAGGGGAAGCAGTGGGGAGGAGTGGGTGGGGGCGGAGAGGGTAAGGTGGGCGTGGCAGATGGGGTATTATGGGAGAGAGAGGAGTTAGGTGCAGATACAGGGATAAACAGAGTGCTTATGGAGGAGGTATGAGAGAAAGAGTTGGGACTGGGCAGAGCAGATTTCTAGGGGGAGGGAGTTCCAGATTACAGGGAAATTGTAGAAGAAGGCGGTGTGGCCAGACGATGTGCACAGATGAGGGAGGGCGAAAGTCCTATGGGTGGAGGCGTGAAGGGAACAGCAGGATTTGAGGGGGTGTTGACGGAAGGGAGAACAGGTAAGGAGGTAGAGAACCAAGCCAGAACTTTTCAACTAGATTTGTGATGTGCGAGAGGCGTCTGTCATGAAGAGGGGGAAGGCAGAGTAAACAGTAAAGGTCACAGTGGTAAGTGCGAGGGGGACAACCAAGAATGAAGTGGCAGAAGGAGTTAGAGTGCCCAGCCTGGCAAGGGTGGTTTTCGGAGCGGAGTTACAGACTACATCTCCGAAGTCAAACACAGGGAGAATCATCTATCATCTATTATTTATTATAAAATGGGTAAAAAATCCAATACCATTAATTGGTCAGATGTGGTCACATGTGTAACCCCTTTGATAAAGGACAACTGTCCGAAACGCGTCAGGTGTGGTGTTGGTGAATAAACGTTATACCAGAAGATTTGGCTCCGAGGATCATTTTGGTGTGTGTGTGCAGCAGCTTTTGTTGGAAATGTTTGTGTAGAGCTGCTAGCACCACAATTACCTTGTGCATGACTCGTTTGAGATGCTTTCTTATGTTGATGCCAATCTATGCCCTTGGAATGCCATGGCAGCAGCACTGCCTGAACATTCCAAAGGAGAGGGGTTGGGGCTCTCAGTTTTGAAAGAACTGAGCATTCTAGTTAAGTTAGAAGGAGTCTTCAGCCTGGCATATAGTGCCTGGCTCCTTCAGTTTAAACCCTCTTTTATATGGATTTGGTGTCGGTATAATCAGTTCGTACGTGGCGGCAGCCATTGCCAGCAATCCCTAAAAGGGGGATGTCCCTCTCCAGAAGGAGGGAGACAAGCTATGGAGTTCTTTGAGGAGCTTCTGTGGGGAGGACTGAGACCGAAAACTGCTAAAGTCTGAGGTGATATTTTGCTGGTGATAGTGGAGAGTGTCGGACCACCCGATCTTGCGAAGCGTACACGTGACCTGAATTGCATGACACGCGCAACATGTAAGTGTTACGCTATGCAATTCGCGAGGTGAAGAGAGCTCATCAAGTGAGCTAACAGTGGCAAGAGGCACATACCAACATTTTCTTGTAATCAGGGTTGTGCCTCTAATTTCTTTTCTTTATAGAAAACATGTTTTCTTGCAACACACTTAAAATAAATAGTAAAGAAAACATTACCAGCACTGACTAACAAACAATATAACACCATCGCCAATAACCGTGCATTAGTAATTTTGGTGATGCAACATGATACGCAATTTCTGCGCAGTATTGTTTACGCACTAAACGTATTTCTAAGAGTGGTCCGACACTCTCCACTATCTCCATTTTGCCTTATTCTAAGAGGGAAAACTACAAAATTTCTGAGTTGTAAATGCCCAGTGCTTCTTTTTGGGTTTTTAAGTAAATGTTTCCTGTCAGAAAAGAAAAGGTTTCTTTCAGAGAGTGTGACTGTCTCTGAGAAATGGGGGCTGTCATGTCTCTTTTGAAAATGGGATACAGTGCTAAAAAAGGCACTATTTATGCCCCTTTTGGGTACAAAAAAGGGTGTGGGTATTTCCACAGTGAAGATGTGGAGGAAAAATGTCCAGTTAATGCTGTCTACCTATGACGGTAAAATGTGACAGTTTAACAAAAGCAAGTGTGTGACTCTGCCTGTGTCACACAAAGTGAGAGATTATTTACTAGCCCTGTGGGTAGTAGTTGAGATGTGCCCTGTAAAGCTTCAGTAAATTCTGCCTGCTGTTGTGGACGTTTGGGACCCTTCTCTCATGGGGGTCAGCACTTGAGTGAGGGTAGGGATAGAGATCCAGTGGCATCTCGGACCCCCAGGGGATGCTCTGCCCTCCATTGCCCCGAAATTAATGCCCTTCTAATGTGGACTTCGACTTTTCTCTCTCACGGGGGTCAGTGTCTTGAGAGAAGAGTGGCAGGCTTGGTCTGTGGCACCTCGGACTCCCAGGGGATGCTCTGCTCTCCACTGGCCCTAAATGAATGCTCTTCTAATGTGGACTTGGACTCTCCTCTCTCACGGAGGTCAGTGTCTTTAGAGAAGAGTGGGAGGCTTGGTCTGTGGCACCTCAGACCCCCAAGGGACTGCAGCCTCTCCCTGCCATTTAAATTCTGGGATTTGGAAATAAAGGAAATTACAGAGCCTGTTATGTGTGTTCGCTGATGGCAGAAATAAAAAGTCAAGTTGAACTATCCCCTTGTGGGATCTGAACTTCTGTCCTGGCCAGCTGAACTGTAACATCTGCCTCCATGGAGAAACTGTTTTAAAATAAAAGGATCCTGCTTTGGATGCTTTAACTTTACTATTCCGTTTGGACATTGAGTTGTTGAGATATTTATTGGAAAGTTTAAAGTTGTGCCTAACCAGTTTAAATCTGCAGCCCTGCCAGCCCGCCTGTGCCAGGGGATGTCCGGAGGTCACCCGATTCGACGGAGGTCAGGTACGTGCATTCTGTATTTGTGCTTGCCCCTCTGAAACTATTGGCTCCCCCCTTAATTTCCAGGGGAAAAGGGATTACATATGATTGTGTGTTGTTGCAGTCCAATAGTACAGGTCAGAAATAGTTAACTTTCTGAACCTCATTTCTCAGTTTTTTAAAGTAAAACTCAGTGGAACTGTTTATAATCACAAATAGACCCTGCAGAGTGTGCATAATTGTGGGATAACAGCAGTGCTCGAGTGCATAAGGCATTCGGCACTGCCTTGTGTCTAACTTCCTGAGGTGTGCTGTTATCCCAAAATACACACCCTGTCATGCCTAATTGCTTAATTAACTATTGCATTATTGAGCATATCTTTTTAAAATATTTTTAAAATGAACCCTGTATTAAAACAGCAGCTTTTACTCTCAAGCACTCTGGTCACTGTAGCAACTGTATAGTTAGCAGGAGCGACACTCTTCAAAGAGTCCTGCGCACTAACGAAAGAGCACTTCTGATTGACTGAGAACATTTATGGAGCTGTAATCTTTACTATTACAGAAGCATAAATGAAAACTATATATATTTCCCTTATATTCTTTGTTTGTGTACCTTCCTCCCATTCCCGGGGACACACCTGGGAGAGAGCCTTCCGCAGCTCAGTGTACCCTCCTAGACGAAACAACATTTTATATAAATTAAATAAATTAATAACTGAAAGTGGAGGCCAGCCCAGTGGCACAGAGGGTTGTGACTGCCATGCCATGACCTGGGTTCAGGAATGAACTTGGGTCGAAGAAAGGGAAAGAGAAGATTGAGCATCCCAGGACAGATCTCTTCCCTCAGGGAAGGGGCATTCTGAGACTCACTTCCTGACTGCCACCGGGAGGAATCCAGGTGGTGGTGCATGTGAATCTCACAGTTCAGGGAAGGGGCCAGCATACAGAGTGCTGAGAGCAGCTCCACGGAGGGGATGCAGACACGTCACGCTCACTAAATGTCCAGCTGAGCCCGGGGAGAAAAATCACGAGGAACAATGGAAGGCGCGCAACATGAAGCTCTGCACATCTGATCGCGGGACTGCCTGATCTCTGCGGTTCACTGGAGATGTGGAACGGCCGCAGCAGTTGGGACAGGGCGGAGAAAGATGCCCAATCCATCCTGGAGGAAAAATACTTCTTTGGAAAAAAAACCCATAAAGCAATAACTGAAAAGGGTAAAAAAAAGGAAGTTCAAAATGAAGGCTCTTAGCTGGCCCATCAGGACAGTGGAAGTGCTGCCACCCACGATGCTGTCAATGTAAGGGAATAAGCCTGGCACTGGGTGCAGGAGGTGGATCAAGAATCCCAGAGCATGCATTCTTCCTGCGGAGAGGCAGAGTAGCAGGTGCTCCTGCTATACCATCCCCAGGATGACCACAGGTGGTAATGCAAGTGGCACTGCTTGTGGATAGGCGGCTGCTGGCTGACATGGGGACACATTCACAACTCATGTGTGATCTATGATGTCTTCATTACTAGTGTCGGGGGGGACAGGAGGAGAGACTCTAGGTGGAAAACTCCAGAGTTCACCAATACAAGGCAGGCCTTCCCAGGCTCTGATGCATGACTGATTACCTCTCTCCCACAAATGACAACCCTGTGGAGGGAACAGCCCTGCCCCCAAAATGAATCTACTACAGATCAGAAGCTGCTCTATGGGCCTCCCTGGAAGATGAGGTAAGAGAATGGGTCAGAAGAGGATGTGAGGCCGGGCCCAGTGGCCCGAAGGGCTGAAGCACTAGAGGCTTCACCTCCCATCAAACCGGTGATCTGGATTCAGGAACAGACAGGGCTCGCCTGGAGGCTGGTTGGGGGAAGGAGTATTGAGTGTCCATCGATGGCCCTCCTACTGTGGTGGGGGGACGGTGTGTACTGCTGCTTGGTTGCCACCTATCAGAGACTAGCTGGTGCAGAAGCAGTCACCAGAACTGAAAGCTGAAGGCAGGCATCGAAAGCATGCACAGAAACATAGACAATGACAGCAGAAAAAGGCCAAAGGTCCATCTAGTCTGCTCAGAGAGCCCTAACTGCCCAGAACCTATTGTCCATAGAGGGTTTTATCCCTCCTGGTCCACTTCCCTGCTTCCTACCCTACTAACCTAAGCAACCACTAAAACCTTCACTCTCTCCCAACCATGCCTGAAACCATTTACAGTCTTGGCACCCACCACCTCCACTGGTAGACTGGTCCACGGCTCCACCACCCCTTCTGTAGAATAGAACCTCTTACATACCCCTTAACTCCTCCCCGCCTCCGACTAGTTTCCAGCCATCCCCTCAGGTTCTTGACTCTGTACACCTGCTAAATAGTTGCCCTCAGTTCACCTTGTTTATTCCCTTCAGGAACTTGTAGGTCTCTATCATATCCCCCCCCCCCCCACCACCACCACCTGGTTTCCAGCAAGTACATGTTCAGTGTCTTGAGTTGATCTTTGTAAGATCTGCCCTGTTGGCCCTGAAACATCTTGGTCACCCTGCGCTGCACTGTCTCCAGCATGGCCCAGTCCTTCCTTATATAAGGACTCCAAAAATCAGCACACAATTCCAGCTGCTGCATGTACTGTGGACTTACACATGCCAGATAGGTTATCCGATCAGAAAGAACACTGTCGTCTGGTGGCTCCCCCTGTAGAATCTCCGTCAAACTGCAGACTGTCTGCAGATGCCTAAAGACAGATGCTTCACCCTCTCTATCACACTCATGTAATGGGACATGACGGATGAGTGCAGCATGTTTACAGTGTACACGCATGCCACTGCACACTGCCAGCTCTGACTCAAGGGCAGTGCTGGAGGAAAAAGAACCCCGGTCAGCAGCACGACCCTGCAACCCCACACCACCACCATCCATAGCACCCACTCACCCAACGAGGTACGAAAAGTAGATGGGATAAGTTCTGAAGGTGGGGTGGCAAGACTGGGGGTTGACAGCGGAATGGGATCAAAGGGAAAGGGCAGCAGGATAGAGGCTGGGAGGCATTGTAGTGGCAGGGCTGCACTGGTGATGGGTGATACAAAGACTGAAAAAAGAGAAACATTGGTCCCCATCCTCTGACTCCTCACTTCTACCCCGAATCTAACTGTCCTTCATCACTGCCTGCCCTAACAGGAGGCTTGCTATTCTGAATGGCCCATCAGTGCTCTACTGTTGCCTGCCCTGGTAAGCCTCTCCTTTTTGAAGTTTCCATATAACTTTTTACTCCTCGGCTGCCTCTTCTGCACCTGTCCCCACCTCCCCTTGGCTAGCACCCATCTCCCCAAGACCTACATGGAGTACGTCCCCCACGGACTGCCCCCCCCAAGCGTGGCTGGAGTAGTGAGGGCCCTCCTCCTCCCCCCCAAAGTCCAGATTCAGATTGTTCTGGGAGTCTGGGTGGTGGTGTGGGTCTGGGGAGGTGCACAAGGCATCACAGAGCTCACAGATTCCTTTTTTATGTTGCTTGCACGCATGTGCAAGAAACATAGTGCCATCATCGGAGATTTCGGAGGTGTGTCACCTCCTCCTCCAATTCAGTCAGTGAACTGGCAGGCGTGACCCCTGTAAGCCAATGCATTTTGGAGCTGTCTATGACACGCTCCAAAATGCAAGTAACCTCCCCATGAAAAGAGAGCTACGTTCAGTGAACACCGATAAGCGTAAGCCCCCACCCACACTCAGACGTCTTGCGCCCGCATGTACTGTGTGACAGGTGCCCAATCCTCCGGCTGAAGTCTCGCCGTCCCCACACCCCGTGGTTGGTGCCCGCTGGGAGCCCGCAGCGTGGCAATCAATCACTGGCCGGCGGGGTGCCCAATCCGTCGGCTGAGCGGCCTCCCCGTCCTTGTGCCCATGCTGGGAGCCCACCCCAGCATAACCAAATGGTCCCCTGACGTCTTTTTTTTTTTTTTTTTTAAACCTGTAAAACAAAAAGCGGTCCCGCGCTGCCTCCCGACCCTCCCACAACCCGCACTCCACCCACTGCGCACGCAGCCTCCCCACACACCCCCTCACCCCATACTTACCTCCGGACTCGGCGCGACGATCTTTGGTGGACCGGGAACACGTCTGCACTCTTCAAAGCCGACCGCGAACTGAGGAAATGCTGGTAAGCTGTATAATGGGCTAGATGGGGGGTTCAACTTTATTGCATATCTCAGGCATTTTTGGGAATTTTTGCACCAAATTTTCAACATGGGGTTTTTAGGACCCCTTCTCATGAATGATGTCACTGTCATGGCGTTATCGGGCCGAAGGGTGATTTCCGCAGTGACTGCGGAAATCACCCGCCCAGATACCACCATGACAGTGACATCACTCATGAAGGGGTCCCAAAAACCCATGTTGAAAATTTGGTCCAAAATTCAAAAATGACTGTTTCTGGCGTCGTTGCGCAGTTCCTATGCAGGCTCATAAGTTTCGAAATTTCAATATTTTCACTCCAGATTTTCAACATTGCCATTTACCACACCTTCTTATGAGTACTACAGCTGTCATTTTTCACATCTCACCCAAAATGTGTTTCCACCCTTGTAGCGCAGAATGGCGCAGTCGGTGTGCAAAATCAATGTACGGGACAAATTAAGAAAATCACAGTGATACTGTTCATGAGCAGAGGTCTTAAAATGGCTATGTTGAAAATTTAGTGAAAAAATTCCTAAAAATGACTGTTTTACGAGCATGCGTTGCGCAGTTCCTACGCAAGCTCGTAAGTTCACAAATTTTCAATATTTTCACCATTGCCATTTTACCACACCTCCTCATGAGCAGTACAGCTGTCATTTTTCACATCCTGCCCAAAACATGTTTCCGCCCATGTGGCACAATGGGCGCGGTCGGTTGATGAACTCAGTGTATGGCACATTAAGAAAATCACAGTGTCACTGTTCATGAGCAGAGATCTTAAAATGGCAATGTTGAAAATTTGGTGAAAGAATTCCTAAAATGACTGTTTTACGGTGTCGTTGCACAGTTCCATACTGCGCTCGTAGGTTTGCGAATTTTCAATATTTCCACTCCAGATTTTCAACATTGCCATTTTACCACACCTCCTTATGAGCAGTACAGCTGTCATTTTCACATCCTGCCCAAAGCGTGTTTCCGCCCATGTAGCGCACAATGGCGCAGTCGGTGTGCAAACTCAATGTATGGGACACATTAACAAAATCACACTGACACTGTTCATGAGCAGAGGTCTTAAAATGGCTATGTTGAACATTTCGTGAAAAATTTCCTAACAATGACTGTTTTACGAGCATGCGTTGCGCAGTTCCTACGCACGTTCGTAAGTTCGCAAATTTTCAATATTTACACTCCAATGACTTCCAAATACCTAAACAGCACATAGAAGCAAGCAACATTCGGCATTGACAAATGCTTGTCTGGTTTCTCCCTGAGCCCCTGCTATGGTGGCACTTCAGCAAATGTGTTTGGAGGCACACACATCCTGCGGAATCATGGGCCCACCCTTTGAGCCGCTCGCTGCCTATGCTACAACTGGACCTCCACTCGGTGGCAGTCAGATGCCAAGTCAACAGGCCGCCCCTCTCTGGGACAGGACAGCAGTCCCTGGAACACTCAATCCGCTCCCTCCCTGCCGACCCCCAGCAACCCGTGCTCCTTCCTAAACATGGGTCATCAACGTGGCAGGAGGTATGGCATTTATCGCATTGCCCACCACACCACCAGACTAGGCAATCTCCTTTACAAAGTTGAGGGGCCTTTAAGGGAATATAAAAGGAATAATAAATTAGGGTAACTGGATAATGGATATCGGATTTGGATACAGTGGATTCTGATACTAAAATTAGGATTTATGATTTCTTGCTATAATTGCCGAAAATCCTAAATCCATATCAATAGGATTTCAATAAGATTCTTTATTTTTTATTTATTTATTGAAAAGTTTCACCAGGCAGGGTACACTGAGCAACAAGTTGCTCATCTCATGGTTCTGATCAGATTCCGATTCCGAAATCTGATCACGTATTCAGAAATTTACAGTTTGCACTGAAATCTAAAGTATTCAGATCAGGATTGCATTTTGGATTTGGATACTCTGAAAATGGACCAATGGTTCGTATTCTGGGATAGTCAATCACCCCAACAATAAATAAAATACGTGAGCTGTTCGACTGCTGTAGCTGCGGAAAGCCACACAAAGTAAAAGGGGCCTACTTCTCACATTGAACCAGCAAACTTGAACCAAACTATTTGAACTTTGTTGGGTTCACTGTGAAAGGTCTGTGAAGTCAGACTGAGATGTTTCCATGGCTGTCATCTGGATTGGGGCCTAATTTTGTCTGCATTAAATAAGGCAGACAGCATGCAGCAGAACGGCTCAAGAAAGGAGTGTGCCATGGAAGGAGAAATGAGCATGCTATGGTGCCACAGCACTCAACTGCCAGGGAAACAGCGTTCATGCATCCACTGTCAGCTGACCAAGTAGCAGCAACGTCATCAGCTGCTTGCCTACTCTGCTGGACAGATGCAGCCATGGTAAGGAGGAAGAGAAGACAAGAAAGGGAGCGGTCATGATGACCCCGATGGTCAGGGTTGGGGACAAGGGGAAAAAAAGGATACATTTGGGGAAAGAAGCAGCAAAGAGAAACAACACAAAGCCATCTTAATTAGGGCTTACTTAGCAGAGGAGATGACATCAGAGTGCTTGTCCGATTCTAGGATATTTGCCAGGTGAGTGGCCACCGAATCTGCATACTGGGATATCTGAACCTAGGCAAAAGAACACAGTGAGATGGAGGTATGCCGCTTATACATTTTACATTAATAGAACATTAATACAAATATACTGTTCAGTCAGAGTCCATTACAGACTGGAGGTAACAGGAGTACAGTAGCCAGAACTTAGAGGAAGCTACTTTAGTTTGTTGTTTGACTTTAGAGAGAACACCAGCATAAGATATAAGAAAGGCAAAAAATACTTAGGTGCTGCATCAGCATGTGGTCAGAAAACAAAACGGTAATATCGAATGCAGGCTGAAAATAGAAAATAGAATCAACTTTTCGACCATAGATCTTCTTCAGGAATTATCTAAAAGAGAAAAAAGCAAAGTTACTGGACTAGCTTTGCTTTTTTCCCTTCTAGATAATTCTTGAAGAAGACCTATAGTCAAAAACGTCAATTCTAACTCTATTATCAGCAAGCATTTAATATTACCAATTTGTTACCGGCATAAGCCTTTACTCCACTATTCGTATATTTTCTTTTACCACCTGCATTGTTGTCATAAATTGCACATAAATGCTGCTTACTGTGCTTCTACCATCGTCACTGCACTTTCACCTTGCTAGTTGTACACTCCTGTGCACTTGCACTGTGGGTAGCTGCATGTAAATAAAGGTATGTTTATGTGGTGGTGGTGTTGGGGGAGGGGGCAATCTGACCAGACTTCAGGAGGACTACAAACTGCTTGGAACAGGCTTCCACACTTGCACCACCATTGGAAAGAGCAACAACCAGCGATGAGTGCCCCCCCCGTAGCTCATCACTGTTAAGGATGTTGCTTACTGTGGTCACTGCTCTTGGCTGTGGTAGTCAAAATGTACAAGTCTGTTGAAAGTAGTCCTGATTAAGCCCTGCTGACTGCCCCCCACCCATGATTTATTTATATTTTATTTATTCTACAATGTATTTACTCAGCACAGCCCAGTTGATATTCAACATCTCGTTCCTAGTGGGATCCTGCATATACCCATTTCCGCAGCTGAGTGAACTGCAGCACTGGAAGGATAAGTGACATACCCACAGTCACATACTGAGTATTTGGGCAAAGCAGGATTTGGATTTGTAATCTATGATTTGCAAAATGCTACCCATGATGCTTTGTATCGTGTGACTTCTTGTAGTGCAGGACTAATGTTTTGTAAAGTCACCCTCACCAACCTGTACATAAAGTAACATGTTGATCATACCAGTGTGTTAGGGTCTCCATTCTCTTCCTCGTTAATGACTGGAGGGGAATGCTTTGGTGCCTCATAAGTCAAAATGCTCCACCTATGGAAAAATAACTCTATTAGAGTCAAACCTTTTCTTTTTTTACTCTAACTCCTGTTTACCTTTATTTATTTTACATCTCACTTAGTTTCCAAGGAAGTAGTTCCTGTTTCTAGTGATCTATGTTGATTTTAACATGTTTTCCTTTCCCCTTGTATTTTAATTATAGCAATATGATTTAATTGTTTTGGTCTATATCTAGTCATCCATCTGTATTTCCTTCCTTCCTTCCTCCCGTCCTTCCTTCCTCAGTATCTATCTATCTATCTATCTATCTATCTATCTATCTATCTATCTATCTATCTATCTATCTATCCATCTATCTATCTATCTATCTATCCTTCCATCCATCCAGAAGTCAAAGAAGTCAGGACAGTTTTCTCTTTCTAGGAACCACTTCCACCGGGCAGACCAGCCACACACTCAGAACACTACATCAACTGGGCATTTATCATTCTGTGATGCTAAGTGATAAGTGAGTGCATGTGGGAGGGCAGTGCTACAGGGTGGTGGAGTGGGTGTATGCTTGCTTGTACTGGGTCAGGGACCAGGGTAGGGGTATACATATATTTGACAGTTTTACACATGATGCTAACTTTACTGGGATTAGTGTGGATGGTATGGATGCTATGTGTGTGTGGGGGGGTGTTGACATCTTGTCTGATGTATGCAGCGAGGGACAGTTTTCTCTTTATAAGTACCACTGCCAATGGGCAGACTGGTCACCAATTCAATCACCGCGCCACACCAACCAGACATGTATCCTTTTGAGGTTCTGATGTGAGTGGGATGGGAGAGGGTGGTGGAAGCCAGAGGATAATAAGGTGGAGGTATACTTGTTTGTACTGGGTCAAGGACCAATACACATGATACAGTACTAACTTCGCTGGGACTGGGGGGGGGAGAGTGCTAAGAGGGTTGGGGGGGCGCTGGCTTTACTTTATTGAACTGGGCTGGTGGGAATGGGTAGAGTGATATAAAGATGTGGGTGGGGTGTTTTGTTTATTTTTTTTTTCTTAGTACTTTTTTACCTGTGGCTCCCGATCTGCACATCACGTCTGGCACCCCATTCATCTGGCCACCGTCTGGTTCGCTTCAGCCCCAATGGAGCCCCACTGCCCAAATACCCCGGCTCCCCCATAGCAGGGTGGCAAGAGTCCCCTTACTCCCACGAAGCAAGTTCAGCATTGCAGCGCCCGCTCCCAGGTCGAGTGTCCGTGGATGGCCGCCGGCCATCAAGCTACCCACCGTCGTTCACCATTTTCCTCACTCTACTGGGTAGCTTGCATGAGTGGGGCATACAATGACACCAGAGGCTGCACCGTCTGCATGCACTCCCTCGGTGCCGTGCCCCAACTCACTCCCCAAAGTACAGCGTCAGTGCATTATCCCCGCCCGCCTCCCCGGGGAGGAAGAACATGCCTTTGGGCGCTCCATCCCTCTCCGCCCCTGCCAACCCCCAGTGACCAGAGTCCATTCCCAAACCCGGGTCGTAGGCGTGGAGCAAGGTGTGGCGTTCAGCGCCTCGGCCCTCAGCACCACTGGGCCAGCACATGGGGTATTTTGTTTATTACTACGTGTAGTGGTACATTGCTAGTAAAATGCTGCTGCACGTACTTCTTAGTCAGATAAACTCTGGCACTTTGCCAACATTTGCCATTGAAGTGAAAAATTACAACCCTGCTCCCGGTATTCCTGTCGTAAAGCCCACCCAGAAAGATCACATTTAATTCTGTCATTGGACACGCAGGTGACAGTAGAAGAACGTGCAAAAGTAGTCCACAATTCACTGGAATATATTCCCATTTCCTTCCAGTAGACCTGCTCTAGAAGGCCCACTAGAAATCTGCTGGTTTACTCCAGGCAGCCTTAAAAACAGAAGATAAATGCAGAAAATATATGGAATAATAAGCTAAATTCTGTCAACAAATTGTTTTTTCAAAGTTTCCTTTGTGACATTATGAGCTCCGAAAAGAGCATCCCACTTCTTCAGGCAACCTCTGAAACAACATAACTAAGTATAACCTCCACTGATATAGCCATTAGAACGGGGGTGGGCAAGGTGTAGGGAACCTCTCATATCCAAGGGTACTTCTGGCTCTCCCAGAGTTCCCTTACATCCCCCCAAAATGCTGTTATTTTTCTTATCCCAGGTTATGGTATGGTGTAGCACTCCAGGACTCACTGCACACAAAGGACCATAAATACCAAATATCTTTGAAAACACCCATCTGTAACTAACAAATTGTACAAGCACACACATGAGATCCAAAGATTACAGTTCATTTGGCGACACTGTCAAAGGCAATCCCGCCTCTTTTAGTGTCCCTTAGTTCCTGCTCCTCTTTCAGAGCTACAGAATACAGAATTTTAGAGCAATGATAAAGCTCCAGCCCCCCTCTCAGAACTAAGGTATATTCCAGCCCCTCTTTCAGAGCCAAGGTGGAGTGCAGCCCCTCTTTAGGGGTCTAAGTTAAAGTTCCTGTCTGGAGTCCCGAGCTTCTCCAAATAATAACAGCAGGCTGGTCTCTGATGAGACGATTTCCATAACACAGCCTCTTGCTGATGTGCATGGTTGCTCTGTCTCGTCCTGGTGATTTCCTCTTTCTTTATTGTGCAGTTGACTACACCTCGTACTATGATGCCTTGACTCTCCCTACACATTTCTTGGTTACTGGGGCAATTATTGTAATGGTCCCTCTCCAATTCTTCCTTCCTCAGCAGGACTTTAGACTGTCTCTCACCACCTGCTGTCCTAACAGGGGTGCAACCCCGTTTCTCTATCAGTGCACCTACCAACATGCATTAGTGGCCTGGATGGGGGCAGGCATGACCCAGGGTAGAAAGATGGAAACAGACAATGGCAGCAGAAAAAGACCATTAGTCCATCCAGTCTGCTTGTGGTTCCCTATCTATCCCCGTGAACCTAATTATCATCCAGGGTATTTGCTCTAACTATCCTCTTTATTTTCTACCCTGCTACTATTGCTCCAAGTAGTTATAACAGCCTTCTCTCTATCCTTAAGGATTTGGCACTGACCAACTCAGCTAGTAGACTTTTCCAAGATTCCACCACCCTCTTCATAAATTAATACTTCCTCACATTCCTCCTAAACCTTCCTCCTTTCAGTTTCCACGCATGCCCCCTTGGCCTTGAATTTGTGCTTATGCTAAATAACTTCTCGCAGTTCACCTTATTTATCCCTTTCAGTGATTTGAAGGTCTCTGTCATATCACCCCTCTCTCATCTGTTCTCCTGTGAGTACATGTTTAGTGCCTTGAGCAACTCATCTTAAGACTGCCATACTGGCCATGTATCATCCTGGTCACCCCTTGTTGCACTGCCTCTCATCTGTCCTTCTCTTTCCTGAGGTGAGGACTACAGAACTGGGTGCAGTACTCCAGGTGTGGCCTTGCCATTGATCAAGAAAGAGGTTGTATTACCTCATTTCTTCTACTGTGATTGCCAATCTGTATACATCACAAAATCCTGCTCATCTTTCTAAAAAGTCTTATTGCACTGGCTTGACTGTTTGAGGGTGCTGCTACTGATGACTCCTAGGTCTGTTTCCTTAGTCACAGTGGTCAACTTAACCCCTCCCATCCAGTACTCCATCCTGGGTTCTTGCTCCCTAGGCGCATCACCTTGTACTTTTTGGCACTAAATTTCGACAGTCAGACCTTAGATCACCTCTCCAGTCTGTGCAGATTATTCTACATCTCCCTAATTCTCCTCATCGCTATCCCCCCCCCCCCCCAGAGCTTTATGTCATCTGCAGAGAGACACAACCTGCCCTGGATTCCTTCTCCAATGTCATGGATGAACATCCTGAAGAGGACCGGTCCGAGGACACATCCCTTTGGTATCCCACTTGTGACCTCCCTCTCTTTCGGTTTGACCCCATTTACCATGACCCTCTGCTGCCTCCCCCTCGGCCAATTTCCTATCCATCTTACTATGTCCCTTTCCACCCCAGATTGTCCCTCTTTTTCGGCAGTTGCCTGTGGGGCACTGAGTCTAAGGCTTTGCTGAAATCAAAATAGAGTAAATCCATGGCGTGTCAGGTCCAATTCCCTCATTACCTATGGAAAATAAGTAAATTAATAAATAAATATTAGGTTAGTCTGACAACACCTTCCTGCCACAAACCTGTGCTGTTTACTATCCTGGGGGCCGTTGCTCTCCAGGTAGTCCATAAAGTCTTCCTTGGCTAGTGGCTCCATCCATTTCTCTACAACTGAGGTGAGACTGACAGGTTTGTAGTTCCCTGCCTACTTCTTGTCCCCCCCAACCCTTGTGGAGCAGAACCATGTTCTCCAGTCCCTTGGAACCACCCCTGTCTGCAATAAGCTACTAAACAGCCCCACCAGAGGTTTCGCCAGTTCCACTATAAGCTCCTTGAGCTCTTTTGGATACATCTCATTCAGTCCTGGGGCCTGGTCCATCTTAACAGCTACCATCCACTTTGTGGACCCTTTCACTGGTAAATACTGACAGCCTCATCTACGGGACACAGTTAGTGGCTGCCTTAATGCCACTCACAGGCAAGGGCCTGCTGTCTTCCCTGGTGAAGAGAGAGCAAAAGTAGTCATTTGGGATGGCTGCCTTTTGCCCGTCCTCCTCTATGAACCTCCCCCCCTACAGCAGCCTAACAATTCTCCTTCTCTTCTTCCTTCTTCCCCTAATACACATAACAATTACTTTTCTCCAGTTTTGACCCCCTCAGCAATAAACAGCTAAGTGCCCGCATTAGCCTCCCTAAACAGCTTCCTGTTTAACTGAGTTTTCAGTTGGTGTACTCCCCATTCTTCCTACCCCTGCTTTTCTCTGAACCTGATGAAGGCCTTTCTTTTTTGCCTTCACTGCTTCTCTGACTTTTTTGGAGAACCACACTGGGTGCCTGTACATGTTTCTCTTGGTTACTGTCTTCAGGCATATCTGTAATATCTCGAGAATGGCCCCCTTTATTGTCCCCATCTCTCCTCTACCTCTGTTATGATGTCTATGTTGACTAACTTGTCCCGGACCAAGTCCCCATCCTGTCTGTCCTAAAATCAATGACCTCTGCTTTCAGTCTCGGCTCACCAGTCCCCAGGGACAGCTCAAATCAGACAGCATTATGGTCAATGTCCCTTAGTGGCTCCCCTGCCCGCACAGCTCCTACCATCTCCGAGTTGGTGAACAGCACAGGTACTCCCGTGTCTGGGGTAATGATGTTAAGCTTGCTGGGAGCCCCTGCAAACAACCGCAGTAACTTGATCACCTTTGCCCCCCTCAGGAGCTGCTAGGATAGGGCCGTTACTGCCACGGCAGAAATAATGACTCTGAACACAGAGATTTCAAACACTCACCTCTCTTAACTGGGACAGACAGGGTCAAGTCATATCAGTACATTCAGCTCCTTCTGGTCTATGGACCCAATTTATTTATCTCATTCATCAACATCAGCTTTTCTGTGCCTCGGATATGAAATAACTCCTATCCACACCTCCGTCCCACTGACTGTTCCCTTTTGCAAATCTCATCGTAAAACATCCCTTTTCTCTCTTGCCTATCTTCCCTAACCTTGTGCCTCTGTTTTTCAGCTGGCCACAGCACTCAGAGTTATAGTCTCTTCAAAATTAACTGCATAACAGCAAACATTCAACATGCTGTGTTGCTATCACTCATTATTGTTTGTTTTCCACCCAGTCAACTGACTGTATCTTCTAATGTATGCATAAAGTTAAAGACGCATGTATCTTGTACTGTATGCACTCTGTAATTATTCCCTATTCTCCCGGTTCTAATGTATATTCTATGATATTGACTCAATGTATTTGAAATATATGCTCTTAGTATTCATTCCTCCCCAGTCGCAACTGGAAGCGAGCCCCAGGCTCTGTGTACTTACCTGGTAAAATATGTTAAAATAAATAACTAAATAAATAAATGATTGCTGCAGATTCCGGATATTTACCTATTTTGAGTGCTTACAGTTCAATTAATATATCTGTTACTTTTATTTATTTTTATTCCTTGATTACATTCTGTGCAGTATCTTGGATACGCAGTATGAAATACACGATACTGTATAACGTAACCTTACTTTTTACTGTAGCTGACCGCTTCACTCTCACCCCCCTTGTGTTTGCGCAGTTTGTTCCATGTATTATGACGTTGCCCTCACACTCCCCCATTGTACCTGTCGAGCATCTTTGTGCTGGCCCGTTCCAGTTTTTCCAAGATCTGAAGCAGCTGAGCATCGTCATCACAGAGACTTCCCCATCCCAGTACCCGAGCCAGATCATTGCCAGTTCCTAATGGCAGCACCCCCAGCTGGCACTGCAACAGAGAGAGAGAGAGAGAGAGACATAACATTCAGTAACAGCAACAGAAATAGTAACAATAGCTATAAAACCACATGCTTGAGGATAGTAATATCACTCAATTACTGTCCTCAAGTGTCCCCATTAATCAGTAGTTAGGTTCCCAATTAACAGTAGGTGGATACAATGGGGGCTAATGGAGACAAAATCTGATCCCACAGAAATGTCCCAATTAACCAGATTTTCCCAATTAAGTGAAGAACACTGTATAGGGCTTGGGCTGCTAAGAAATAAAAAATGGCCTCATGGTAGTCACTGTTCTGGAGGCTTTTTGTCTGAGAGAGTCAATGTCCCTTTAGACTACCAAGTGGTGCCTACAAGATCACAGTACGATCCCCTTGTTGAGTTTGGCACCAGCTTGGACCCAAAAGTTCTAAGAAAAGCTCTGGCTGCAGGACATGTTTTTGGCTTCTTCGCAGTCCTGCTGACACAGTCGAATTCTAAGATAAGAACACAAGGATTCTGGGAAAACAAAAAATGCTAGCTGGTCCCAACAGGCCTGCAGTCCCATTTAGTTTGGATTTAGTTTCACATCCCTGCATTTTTTTTACCCCTTCTCCTCTATTCTCATTTTCTCTACAAAGGTGCCATGTTGTCATTGGCGACGATGATTTCTTCCGTTTCTTTCTGTTGGTTCTTATGGCAACTTACTCCATGTTGTTTATTACCCACTGAGTATAAAATATTTGTTCCTTTACTGCTAGCTTTTCATTTTCTATATATATTTTTTATATAATATAAAACCATTGCACAGACTCATTTGCAACAGTGTCCTTATGGGAAACCTTATGGCAGAGTTAAGTTACATAAATTTGTAAAAACAAACTACAAGCCATACAAAAGTACCATAGGACCATACACCCCAATCCAGGCCAAGATCCATTTGGTTCAAGGAATGGAGATGAGTATCTTAATGGGGATTTTAGTGTAGTGCACTTTAATGTTAGAGGTATAAAGGGGAAATCTGACTCCATTAAAGATTGGGTGAGGGAAAAGCAACCACAGATTATTGTAATGACAGAGATGTGGTTAAATCAAAGGGTTAGTGATGCTGCTATAGAATTAGAACATTATCAAATGTTCAGGAAGGATAGAAATAAGAAGGGTGGAGGCATATTAATTTATACAAACACTGAGTTAGAAATTGAAGAGAAGGAGGACATTCTTGTGGAGGGGGGCACTGGAATGTTTACCAATTGTTATCAAATTCCCATATGTAAAATCTATTTTATTAATGGGAATTTATAAACCACCTAAGGTTAAAAATTAGATTCTTCTTCAGCTGCAAGGGTATTGTATGGAATATAGGGACACCCATGAGAGTCTCTGTTTAGGGGATTTTAACGTTAATTGGGCTCAGATAAATCCCACCCATCCCCTAATTGAATTACAGGAGGTGCTGGGATTAGTTCAAATAATAGAGGACCCAACTAGATTGAATATGAAACAGTTGCAGAATTCCACAATCCTGGACCTTATATTTACAAATTGTCTGGAAGTTTATGGGGGAAAAAAGGGGTCCTGGTGGATGCCTTTTCAGATCATCAGGTTATATTTGCCACACGTAAGGACATAAAGGAGTCCCACGATCCCATTTGTGTAACCTGGAAAAGTTTTAAAAGCTTAGATTATGTGAACTTTCTGTTGGATTTAGAAAGTAGGAACTGCGATAGAATGGCATTGATTCCTGAGGTGTCTGAGGTCTGGTCCTATTTTCTCCAAGAGTTCCTTGACATCTGCACTTACCATGCTCCTTTAAGATGCAGAAAGGTTAAGGCAACTAATGCCAGGCGGTACAATGCCTCCTTGCATAAACTGAAGATAGCAAGGAACAATGGTTGGGTAAGAGCTAAACGATCAAGTAAGGCTATTGACTGGCTGACCTATAGACAGCTAATAAATCAGTACACTAAGGAGCTCAGAAGAGTAAAACAGGAGTACTTTAAGGGAAAACTTCATTTGTACTATAGATCAAAACCAAGGCAGTTTTGGGGTATTGTATCAGATCTTATGAGGATTAAAAATAGGCAACAAATAATGAGGACTGAGAGTGAGGGGAAATCTGTACCTGTTGGCACGAAAGTAGCCACCATGTTTAATAATTATTTTAATAGTGTGGGGGTGCAGACCCCAAATCATAGTTCAGGGTCAGTGATTGATATTAATAAGGAGGGTGTGGGAGATAAGTTAATGGCAAGTGGAGGCAAAGTCTTTTCTTTTGGTCACATATTGGTGGATAAGGCAGGGGGCAGTATAGCGCAGTGGTTTAAGGCTCTGAGCTGCAAACCTGGTGACATCCAGCATACCAGACCTGGGTTTGAATCCCACAGCTTCCACTTACATACTGTGTGACCCTGAGCAAGACACTTGACTTCCTCGTGCTCCCAGGATGCTCCTGTAAAAAAGCTTTCAGCTTAGTGTGCTACTCCTGGTTAAACAACTAAAAAAAAAAAAAAAAGGTTAGAACTGAATTAAGTATGGATGTCTCAAAGGCAAAAGGCTTAGATAATATTCCTATCAATCTACTGAAATTTGCAGCTCCATGTATTGCATTCCCATTGGCTTATTTATTTAATTATTCTCTTGCAACAGATAGTTACCCCGGAGAGTTGGAAGGTGGCAAAAATTGTTCCAGTTTATAAGGGGAGGTTCAAGGATGGAGATGAAGAATTTTAGACCAATTTCCCTGCTTTCACAGGTTTCTAAAATAAAGGAAAAGTTGGTATCTAGACAGTTGAAAAATTATTTAGAATGGGGTAAATTGTTAAATGAGTATCAGTCTGGCTTTCAATCAAAACACAGTACTCGGTCTGCTCTGGTAAAAGTGGTAGGGGATGTCCTCCTGTCCAGGCTCAGGGACTTGGGTATAATAGGGTCAAAACAGAAATGGTTTAGTTCTTATCTTACAAATAGGGAACAAATGGTAGAAATTGGGGAATTCAAATCTTCGGTACTTCCAATTAAGGTAGGGGTGTCCCAAGGTTCTATATTGGGCTCCCTACTTTTTAATATTTATATAAATGGCATAAAATGTAGTGACCTGAAATTAGATACCACATATACGCTGATGATACGTTGATATATGCGAAGAGGAGTTCCCTGAATGGTATTAATACTAAGTTACAATCTGTTTTTTTTGCATTGCAAACATTTTTTGATACTATGAATTTGATTATAAATGTAAAGAAAACACAGGTGGTCAATTTTAGATGTTCAACTATTTTATATCCACCCTTCGATATCAGGACCAAAACGGGAGAGAAAGTACCAGTAACAAGGTATAAATATTTGGGTATGTGGTTAGATTGTAGCTTAAAATAGGATACGCATTTGAGTTGTTTATTGAGTAATCGCAGTAGGAAACTGGGAATGCTCTATAAATGAAAGTATTATACAACCAAAGAGACACAATGCAGGATTGTGGAAACTATGATTTTGCCAGTACTGGATTATGTGGATTTGATTTATGGGGGGTTATTGGGGATGGAGCTGGCAAGGCTGAATGTGATGTACAACAGGCTTGCCCGCTTTGTCCTTGATGCCCCCAGAAATACCCATCATTGTGATCTGTATAGGGCACTAGATTGGTGGTGTCTGGAGGAAAGGAGAAATCTACATCTTGCAACCTTCATTGGTAAAATAAGTGGAAAAAATTGCCCAATTATATTTTGAACACGTTTGCTGTTAGAGAACAAAGAGAGGGATTGCGATCTTCTAGAGGTATGCAATATGTTATCCCAAAATGTAATTTAGGGGTGGGTAGAACTTTTATTTTATGTAAGGGTCCCAAAACCTGGAATACTCTGCCAGTGGAAATGAGAGAAGGAAGTGTACTTATTAACCCTAGGATGATAAAAAATAGGTTTATGAAGTCTATACATAGACTAAAACAGTGTTATCAACAAATTGGTTGGGGAGGGTTCTTCATAAACTGTAGTATGCATTATTACTGATCCTAGTTAAGGTGTTTATATAAAAAATTATATGAAATAAATCCTAATATAGTATTTTAATTTTGGATATTGGGTATTGTAATTAGATGGAACAATGTTCAATTTTTGTATTATTATAATTGTCACTTATGTGTCAAAATGGATTTTTATGTGATCTGAGTATATGTTTATGTTTTTTGTTGTTTATATGGTTTTATTTTTTTACAGTAGTAATTGTGATTGCAATAGTGTGATTGTCTGTCCCAAAAGCATGTACTTAGATATTTCGATTGGACCTCCTTGGAAATGAGTTTTTAACTCAATGGAATATATCCTATATTTTTGTTCATCTTGTTATGAATAAGACTAAATTTTACAAACAAACAAACAAAAGGACAATAGTACAGACAATTGCTAAACAGAAAGTACAGTTGCGTAAGAACTTACCATAACAGTAGATCTTTGAGATAGGCTATTGCAGTAGGTAATTACTTATGGGACTACACACCCCTGGCATCAGGACCACACGGAACTTTAGCTAGCGGTGTCTGACGGGGGGCCGCCCACCCGACATTATGTGACCGATGTCAGTGTGACCCTATATAGTGGTCGGTCCCCACGTCCGCCCTTCAGTTCTCCCACTGGAGGCCACAAAGAGTCGCAACAGGAGAATGGGAAAGAGGCTCCTGGAGCCAAGGAAAGCTTGAGGAAAAGGAGCCACAGAAAAAGGGGAAGGAGGGAGGGGAAAAAGGTTACCTACTGCAAGAGTCTCTCTCAAAGATCTACTGTTACGGTAAGTTCTTATGTAACTGTACTATCTTACTTTGAGAGGGCTCTTGCAGTAGGTAATTACTTGTAAGACTGAGTCCCAAGCAATAAGAGTCCAAGAGACAGAAAAACATGGGAGGCTGGAACTGAACAGCTAATAAGCAGCCAAAAGCCTAGGACAGGAGTCCCTGGAGGACCACCAGTCTGAAACCAGCCCTGCACCTAGAGGCAATGTCCAAACTGTAGTGTTTTGTGAAAGTGTGGACAGAACTCCAAGTAGCGGCTGAAAAAAATCTCAGCAGCTGACACATTTCTGAAACAGGCAGTAGAAGCAGCCATGCTCCTGGTAGAGTGCCCTTTGACCTTCCCCGGAGGGGCTTAACCATACTTCTGGTAACAGAATTCAATGCAGTGAGCCAACCATTTGGAAAGGCATTGCTCAGAAACTGCCACACCCTCTTGTTTGGGTGCAAAAGAAACAAAAAGTTGGTCCGATTTCTGGACAGATTTTGTCCTGTTAGTATAGTAATACAAAATCCTATGAACATCCAAAGTATGCAGAAGTACCTCCTCTGATTAGCAAGCTCAGGGTAATAGAAGGGCAGTTGAACTGACTGGTTCAACGTAGTCTCTGAGACAACCTTAGGAAGAAACTCAAGACTGGTAAGCAAAGCCACCCGCTCTCTGTGAAAAATCAAATATGGGCTCCTTACACATCAGGGCCTGAAGCTCAGAAATCCTCAGAGTGGAAGTAACTGCAACTAAAAAGAGCGCTTTCCAGGACAAAAAGTACATGTCACACCAACTTGCTGGTTTGAAAGAAGGTGAGGTCAATTTCTCCAGAACAAAACTGAGGTCCCACAGTGAAGCAGGGCTATGCACCGGGGATTCAAGTGTAGAATGCCTTTTAAGAAGGTTTTAGAAACCTCAACTGGGCAAGGGTCTGCCCTCAACTAAGGTGTAGTAGACAGAAATGGCTGACAGATGCACCTTTAAAGAAGAATAGCTCAGGTCAGATAGGTATAGAAGGTACTCCATGACCTGAGGAACGGGACATGAGAAAGGATCCCAGCCTTTCGAGGAGGCCCAGACAGAAAAGTGCTTCCATTTCACAGAGTATGTAGTCCTGGTAGAAGGCTTTCTGGTCTCTACCAAGACCTGAGCAGAGACTACGAATCTGGAAGCAGCTATGTCTTGAGGAGCCACGCATGAAGATGAAGGGACATCAATCCCGGATGGACTAACTTGCCTCTGTCCTGGATCAGGAGGTTGTAACAAAGCGGCAGGGGAACCAGTGGCTCCACTGCCAGCTGCTGAAGCAGCAGAAACTATGTCTGTCGAGGCCAAAGAGGGGGGGTACAGAATCATTTGAGCCCTTTCTGTCTGAAGCTTGATCAGCACTCTCTGCAAGACTGGGAGGGGAGGAAAAGCGTACAGAATCCTCCCTGTCCAATAAAGAGACAGCGCGTCTTGCCAGAAAGCACCATGTGTGGGATCGAGTGAGCAAAACCTGGGAAGTTTTGCGTCGTATGGGGCTGCAAACAGGTCCACATCTGGGTAACCCCACAGGTCAAAGACGTGATCTGCTACCTCTTAGCTATAGCTCTCACTTGTGTGCTCGAACCCAGGTGCGGCTGAGACTGTTTGTGAGGACGTTTTGCACGCCTGGAATGTGGACTGCCAGGAGATGGAGCTGGTGCAAAACTGCCCAACTCCATACCCTCATAGCTTCCCTGCATAGAGGATATGAGTGGGTGCCCCCTGCTTGTTGAGGTACCACACTACACATGATGTCTGACTGAATCACCAGCGTGCCCTGACGAAGCAGCTGTTGAAACGCCAGCAGTGCATACAGAACTGCTCTCATTTCTAGCACGTTTATGTGCAAGTGTAGTTCTGAAGGAGACCACATGCCCTGGGTCCTGTGGCTCCCGAGGTGGGCATCCCAACCCATTCCTGACACATCTGTGGTCAGGGTTTGGGAGTGAAGAGGGGCCTGAAAAGGGACCCCCTGGATCAGACTGACAGTATTTTGTCACCACAGTAGTCTCTCTGCATTGGACTGGAGACCATAATATCCTGGTCCAGGTCATCCATCTTCTGGTCCCACTGCATCCTGAGAGTCCACTGTGAAATGTGCATGTGGAGTCTGCCTAAGGGGATCGTGGGAATGGCTGCTGCCATGAGGCCAAGAAGGCGAAGGACTGCCCTGACCATGATCTGTCTGTTGAAGGGTGCCAACTGGGCCTGCCTCCACAGAGCTTCTGCCCTGTCCAGGGAGAGGTAGGCCATACCCTGGGCTGTGTTCAGAAATGCCCCAATAAATTCCAGGTGCTGGGAAGGAGTGAGCTGGGACTTGGGGTAGTTGACAGTGATACCCAGATGCTCAAAAAGGTGCAGGGTAGCTGACAGAGAAGCCACCAACCCCTCCCTTGACAGGGCTGCAAGGAGCCAATCATCGAGGTAAGGGAAGACATAGTGCCCCTGCCTCCTCAAGGCCCCTGCCACGACCACAAGACATTTGGTAAAGACACGCGGTGCTGAGGACAGGCCAAAAGAGAGAGCCTTGAACTAGTAATGTTCCCCTTGAAACCTGAATCTGAGGAACCTGCGGTGGGATGAAACACTGGAATATGCAGATATGTGTCCTGCATGTTCAGAGCACAAAGTCATTGTCCCTGGGACAAGAGAGGCAGCAGGCTTTGAAGCATCAGCATCCGAAACCTCTTGTATTGGATGAAGAGATTTAGGGTGCTGAGGTCCAGAATTGGGTGCAGATCCCCCCTGTCTTTTTTGGAACCAGGAAGAAGTGGGAATAATATCCCTTCCCAATCTGGTTTGCTGGTTCTGGTTCTATTGCCTCTTTTTGGAGGACAGCCATGACCTCTTCTCTTAAGTGGGAAATATTCGCCCTTGGGTAATGCGAGAACCCCAGAGGCCTGTCTGTTTTTTTCTTGTGAAACTCAAAGAGTGCAATCAAGCTTGATCAGCTGGATGACCCAAGCGTCTGTCGTGATGGACTCCCAATCCCCCAGATGTCTCACGAACCTTCCACCCACTGGCTCCTCTGACTGACAAGGAGGAGGAAGAGTGGGCAGTGAGTCAAGAAGCGGAGGGTGGGGTTGGGCAGGGTTGCCTCTGCAGCTCTTTGGGATTTGACTGGAGGGGTGGTGGTTGCAGCAGGAGCTCTGCGCTTGAGCTGGTGCCTAGGAGCTTGTTGCTGTTTCATCTGGCATCTGGTTTGCTGACGAAAAGGGTGCTTAGATTGCTGCTTTGGCTGGTAAAGGGTATGGACCAATCTAAGGGTCGTGCGCTTGTCTTTGAGGCTAGTAATAATGTCCTGGGCATACCCGCCAAACAGGATAGAGCCTCTGAAGCAGGCATCCAGAATAGCAGCCTGGACGTCAGAAGCCAGACCGGACACCCTGAGCCAAGCCAAGCGATGCAGGCTCATGGCTGTGGCTGTCCCCTTGGCTGAGGTGTCCACAGCATTGTAAGTGGCCCTAAGGGAGTGGTGCCCAGCCACTTCAGCTGACCAGAGTGCATCCACCAAGGCCGTCTTCACCTCCAAGTCCAGAAGGGCATCGACAATGGGCTCAATCTGACAAAATAAGGATTTCCTGATACACTGGCATGTGTGCTACATATTTCAGGGCATGAATAGCTAGTGTCAGAGAAAAGTAGAATTTTCTACTGAACTGGTCCAGTTGTCTGGACTCTTTGTTGGGAGGAAAAGTACTGAGGTGCTCAGGCTTGGCGGACCTATCATGGTCCACTGTGATAACTACGGAGTTGGCCTTTGGGTGGACGCTGAGGTGGTCCTTTCCCTCTGGCGTCCTGTGAACATGGTCTGCCTTTTTGGCCATAGTCAGAGTGGATGAGGTCATCTACCAAATGATGGAAGACAGGTCCTCATGGGGTTCCAACAAAGGAGGAGTGAGAATCGGACTTGTTTCTGGAAAATCCAAATGTTCAGCCATCCTCTGCCATTTTGGATCCTGCGCATCTGATTTCTACCCTTGTGCATCTGCCATCTGCCTTAGGAGGTCCACAAAGGAGTGATCCTCGGTGGGGGGTGACTTGGGTTTGTTTATTGTTTATTTGAATCTAGGATTACAAGTACCTTTGAGGCAAGGCTCTTTTACAAAGGTTCCATGTCAACAGTACAGACAATCATCAATAGGCAGGTTACAGAGAGACAGATCAGGATCATATTAATGTTAACATAATACATGGTATAAGACAATAACATTTAGCTGACAAAATTAATTGTACCATGACATATTCCTAGAAGAAAGATGTGATGCACAGGGAACAGTAGGAGGAAAGAGGCAGGAGGGGAAAAAAAAAGGGCTGGGACTAGGGGGTGGGTGTAGCAGCGGAGGTGCAGTGTGGTGCAGCCAAGTGGCCTTGTCAGGACAGACACAGCCCTAGTGCTTGAGTGATTGTAGTGGAGAAGTAAGTGCTAGAAGAGTGAGAGAGACAGCCAGACATCTGTGGGGTCTGTAACAGAGTAGGTGACAGAGGTGATTAAGTGTTGCAAACACAGGTGTTTTTGCCAGTTAGGGAGTGGTGGTGCTTTGTTTTGAAGGCTCCAGGAGATCCAGTGGAGGAGATGTCACTTGGAAGTTCATTTAGCCAGCTCAGGGCCCTATAAGCAAAAGACTGTTGCCCTTGGGATGTGCGGCAGTGTGGGATTTGCAGGATATGGGGCTTAGAACTCCTGGTGATGCGGTTATTGATTTTGAGATTTATGAGGGTGCTGACTCCTGGGGGGGATTCTCCCATCATGATTTTCTTTGCTGTTATGCAAGTTTGGTATTTGATTCGATTGTTTAGTTGCTGCCACCCTTATTTGGAGTAGAGGTCACAGGTGTGAGTGAGGCGGTGTAGAACAGTGACCAGTCTGCAAGCTTGGTTGAGGGAGGTCAATACCCACCTGAGGGAGGAGGTTGTGGCAGATCCATAGATGATGAGACCGTAGTCAGTGATACTGATAACGGAGCTCTGGACAGCGATGGACGGTGCATTGGAGGTTAGGTGTTTCCTATGCCGGAAGAGGAGGCCCATCCTGGAACTGGCCACTTTCGCCACATTGTTGATGTCTGGGACATAGGAGAGATTACTGTCAAGGGTGAGGCCATGGTACTCAAAGGTATGAACTTGTTCGAGGGTGATACCTAGCTTTGTTCTAATACAGAGCTGGTGGTGTTTGAATTTGCTGTGGGAGCTACAGAAGAGTAGGGTCTTTGTTTTTTTTTCTTGTTAAGGATAAGTCTTTGTTTTTTGAACCAGTTTTCAACTGTGGAGAAGGCCTGCTGAAGGTTGCTTTGTAGATGCACTGGATCAGGGTGCGAGGCTAGGATGACTGCATCGTCAGCATATAGAAGGATCTGTGCAGGGCAGGATTCAGGTAGTGAGTTCAAGAAAAGACTGAATAGGAGGGGGCCTAGGATTGAGCCCTGCGGGACACCGGACCTGACTGTTCTTGGATCCGAGAGTATGCCCTCGATTTTCACTCTTTGGGAGCGGTTTTCTGGGTAGCTTTTAAACCAGTTAACAGAGTTTGGTGAGAGCCTTGCTAGTCGAAGCTGGGCAAGTAGGAGATGGTGGTTGATGGTATCAAAGGCTTTGGTTAAGTCAGTGAAGGTGGCTCCAATGAGATGGCTGTTATCAAGTGAGTTATGGATTGCACCAGTAAATTCAAGTAGTACCGTAGTGGTGCTATGACCCTTTCTAAACCCATGCTGCTCCAAGCACAGTATGTTGTGCATGTCTAGGAAGTCAGTGAGTTGGTCAGACACAATCCATTCTAGGGCTTTGGAGAGTGGAGGCAGGATGGAAATAGGTCGGTAATTCTCAGCAACAGTTTTGTCTCCACTTTTATGGATTGGGGTTACCACGGCAGATTTCCAAATGTTGGGGAATTGGCTGTGGCTGAGGGAGCGGTTAAAGACCTTTGTAAGAGGCAGGAGAACCTCTTCGAGGGTTAGTGATAACAGCTTGAGCTCGATGGAGTCGCTGCTGGATCTGGAGTTGCGAATTGCTTTGGTTACGTAGCTACGGACTTGGTGCAGCTTTACTGCTTTAAAGTAGAAGGGAGGGTGGCTGTAGGTGGTTGGGGTGGCTGGGGTGTCAGTGTTGTCGAAAAAACCTTGAGGAAGAACAGCACTGTGATTCTTTTGGGATAGGTTCCTCCAGAAAAGGGGCCTCAAATCCCAAACTCTGATGAAGCCGCAGAATCTGAATCGGAGTCTGAAGAATCCACTGGATCTCAGTCTGGATGAGCAGGCTCCTTCCTTGAAGAGGGCTCTTCAGACATCAGGACCTGCGTACTGCCCTATGTCAGGCCTGACGTAGAGGCACGAGGCGAACCGGGGACACCTCCCGAGGGGCCTGCCGTACTACTTCTGAGGAGCACTGCTGTCTGCTATCTAGCTCAGAGACCAACTGGGATTTAGTCTCAGACCACCATGTCTGAAGTATCTCTCTGAAGTTCACCAGTGGCTGAGGAGGAGGTGGAGGGGGGGTGAAAGGCCTGACATTCCGAGTGACAACCTAAGCCAGCTGTATGAGGGCCATGCGCCAGGAAGCCCGGAGCCTGATAATAGTGGGCATAGCCAGGTATCTGAAAATGAGGGGTCTGGAACCCCACCAAAGGACATCTGGGGTGAGAACGATAACCACCCAGGAAAAAGTCCGGCGTCTGGCCCAACGGAGGGTATTCCGATGGAGGCCCCGCTGGCAGAAAACCTGATGGAGGCCCCAACATAGGGTAGCCTGATGGAGGCCCTGGTAGTATGAAACCAGATGGTGGTCTGATGGAGACCCTGACAGGGGATACCCCAGCGCAAGGCCCAACAGCGGCTGTCCCGATGGAGGCACTGACGGTGGGAAACCAGATGAAGGGTGGCCTGACGGCGGTCCCGACGGAGGAATGAAGGAACCAATGGGCCTGGAGGCAGAACCAGGTCAGGCACCCCTACTGGGGGAGGAAGGGATGGCGGCGGTGTCGAAATTAAGCCCATGGGAGCACCCATGTCCAGAACTCCCAATGGAAGGTCTCCATTCACCGTGTCCCAAGGCTCTAGGGACTGTGGCGGAGGTTTCGATGGAGGAGGAGATGGGGCTCACCATGAAGACAGCCCCAGGGCAACCCTTGTCCCCCAGCCGGTAAGGAACTGACATTTGTCTGGGCATTGTCAGGACCCCCAGGAAGGTCCAATAAACACAAAGTGGTCAGGCGATCGTCAGAAGGTCCGACCACTGACTTATCGACCTCGGTCGGGCGAGGGCAGAAGACATCAACCCCCGACTTATCGACCCTGGCTCGGCGCTCACCGGAGGATCAGGTGGGTGGCTTATCAGCCCTGCCTGCTGACATAGAGCTCAAGGTGGAGCTGGGCCTAAGGGCGGCAGAAGCCTTGGATGCATCCAAGGCACCCGCGGTCACTGTAACCAGTAATGACGGGTGGGGGAGTCGGAGCCTGCTCTTTCGAAGGGAGCGCAGACTTGGCCGCAGCACCAGTCTTCTCGGAAGAAGAAGAAGAGGGCTGCTGTTCACCCGTGGTGCCTGAGGGCGGCCTCTGGTGAGATGGGGACCACTCCTGGTCCCAGTGTCTTTCTTTGTCCCTCTTCTTCTTCTTCTTCTTGTGAGAGTCAGTCAGTGAGAAAGAGGTGCTCCTGAGCTTCTACAGCTCCTTCTCCATCTATGCCATTCTGTGCTTCAATAAGGGGGCTTCGAGGGACTGCTGGCATCATTTCCATGTGGCCTGGTTGAAGTGGGAGCAGACCTCGCACTCCTCGACATTATGATCCGGGCCCAAGCAGAAGAGACAGAGGGAGTGTTTATCCTTATGTGGGAGTTGAACACTGCAAGAATTGCACTTGTTTTTATGCGATTCTATGCGATTCTACCGAAGAGGTGGAAGACATAAATAATTATTGAAAAAAACAAAGAAAAGAAGGAAAACATAGATACTCATCTGAATTTTAGGTGCTGCAACGAGCTTCAGAAGGTCCGATGTGCACTGGTTAATGGCAGGAAAGAACTGGAGGGCAGTTGTGGGGATCGCCCACTATATAGGGTCACGCTAATGACAGTCACATGACGGCAGGTGGGTGGTCCCCCATCAGACACTGCCAAAGTTTCTGTGCGGTCCTGACGCCAGAGGGCACAGTCCTAAAAGTAATTACCTTCTGCAAGAGCCCTCTCGAAGTAGGATCATACACAGTTTAAACATCGACTAGCTAAACAAACAGATCAGGTTACCCTTCCATAACACAATCTGGTGACAGGTAAAATCTCAATGAACCACTGAGTAACCGCTGATTTATTTATTTATTTTATTTTTAGTCTTTGGTAACTGGGTAAGGCCCACTAGGCACAAGTGCCTGTTTTCAGAGGCGACCTGGGAGCACTGGGCGGTTAAGTGACTTGCTCAGAGTCACACAGCATGCAAGTGGAGGTTGTGAGAATCAAACTCAGGTCTGGTTTACTGGATGTACCAAGCTCGTTTACACCTTGTTCCTCTAACCTCTAGGCTATACTGCCAGCCCAAGATGTCCATCTTACTGGAAGGTTACAGAATTTTAATACTAGATTTTATACCAGGTATTTAGGGACGACAGAAGTCCATAACAAGCCATCTCCCAATACGTAGCAGAGTGATTATAGTCCATTATTTGATCCCCGTTCATGATACTCTGCAACTGTGATTTTAAAATATTCATATTTTCACTGTCAACTTCATGCTGTAGCCAAGCATTCCAAATACCTAAAATTCGCTGAGTAAAGAACTGTTCCTCCAGGTTGTTTTAAAGTGCTTAATAATTAGTTGCTTGCCTGTGTTGTATCCTTGAATTCCAAAAATATTTGGTTTAAATGTTGGCTCAAGATGGCAAAAAATTCCAGAGGAATGGAATATAACAAGTGAAAGCTTGCTTTCTTCACTCTAACTTGACTTTTGGGAGGTACATTCAGGTAAAGTAGGAGAGCACAACCTTGGTGATGGGTCATTTATTCTATCCGATGCTCCAGTAATGTAAAGAATTGGCCTATATACACTTCATAAAGAAATGCAACTTGTGAAACTGCCTTCTGTCCTCTAGAGACAGTCAACCAAGACTCCAAGAACAGTCAAGGTGATGAATGTTAAAGGAGAAGCCACTTGCCAGGCAAGCCAACCAATTGTACATAACATCTTGCTTACACATGCCATATTTTTGAGCACAATCATAAAAGAAGTCTCTATAGTCAATTGTTTCCGGAAGAAACAAGTTTCTGTTCTCAACACAAGGCCTTCAACACTGCGCTGCACAGGACACTGATAGAGAAACTGAGCAGCCTAGGGGTGGGAAAAGAGTGAACTGGGTTAGAAAATTGGTTATTGGATAGGTGACAGAGGGTGGTGGTTAACAGCACTCCCTCTAAAGATGAGAGAGTGACCAGTGAGGTTCCGCAGCAATCAGTACTGGGCCCTGTCCTCTTCAGTGTCTTCATAAGTGACACTGCAGAAAAACTCAAAAGGAAAGTAGCTTTTCTGCAGATGACACCAAAATCTGTAATAGAGTGGACACTCAGGAGGTGGTGGAGAGAATGTGTAGGTATCTTGGGAAACTCAAGGAGTGGCCAAGAGCATAGCAGTTGGGGTTCAATGCCAAAAAGTGTAAAATCATGCACGTAGGGCACAGGAACCTAGGAGCTGAGTATAGGATGGGGGCAGGTACTGACAGTCAGTAAGCAGGAAAGGAACCTCAGGGTTATTGTATCTGATGACTTCAAAGTGACAGGGCAGTGTGACAAACCAGAAGGCAGGGCCCATGGGATGCTGAGATGCACAGGGAGATATCTTCAGCAGGAGGGGGGGAGGTGGTGTTGCCACTGTATCGTCACTGGCGAGACCCCACCTGGAATATTGTGTCCAGTTCTGATGGCCACATCTCAGAAAGGACATAGACAGGGGAGAAGCAGTCCAAAGAAGGGCGAATAAAGGGGCTGCACAAGACACTCTACAAGGAGAGACTGAGGAATCACAGCATGTACATCCTGGAAGAAAGGGGGGGGGACATGACAGAGACCTACAGGTACCTCACAGGGGTGAACAGGTGCAGGAGGGGAGTCTTTTACAAATGAGAAAGAGCACCAGGACCAGAGGACATGTGATGAAGCTGGAGGGGGGTTATGAGGGATGTGAGGAAGTACTACTTCACTGGAAGAGTGGTTAGATGTCAGGAACAGACTGCCAGTGGAAGTGGTGCAGACAAAAACAATAGGGGGCTTCAAGCATGCATGGGATCAAATATTGGGAAATATTAGTAAATAGGCAGGGAGGATGGAGGGTCGCTGGAGATCAGTTAGGATCTCAGGAGACAGACTAGGCAGGGACCATCTGGGAAAAGTAGGTCAAGAGGTCCTTTCCTGACGAGAGTCTATGTTTCTATGTTAAACAGAAAACCTAACTGACATGCTACGTTCCTTATCAAACTATTAAGCAGACTCCAAAATACTTAAAGGAATCTACAACCTCATGTAATTTGTCAGACAGAGTGGAAATAATTAAGTTGTTACCAATGGGCTGCTTATAAAGTTTACTTGGTATCCCAGATAGCAACAGTTTTTTCTACGATTCATTAATTACAAGTTTCAAAGAACACAAGAAATTCTGAAGTTTGTTAAATCCTGCTTACAAAGTTGACTGAACTTAAAAGTCTGATGCATACATATAGTTTATTTAGGTAACAACTGACTGTGTACGTAACTGACATTGTGGCCCAAACTGATAATATACAATGAAAATAAAAGGGGACCAAGGGCTGAGTACTGGGGAACTCCTCTGCGAACTGAGAGAGGCCAATCCTCACTACCACCAAGCATCACTCTCTGGCTACAAGCTGATACGTGATCACTACACCAAGACAGAACTGAGGGAAAAAAATCATCTATCCAGCAATATACCATGATCCACTGTGTCAAAGGTCCTGGACAAATGAACAAAAGCAGCGCTAGTCAATTTACTGGAATCGTTTGCCATGCCGATATTGTCCAAGACCCTCACACTGCCATATCACAGTTAAGTGCTGAGACCTGAAACTAAACTGAAAGCAATCCAGGCGAGTGTCAGCAGCAAACAATTCCAAGAGGTGGTTGAAAATGAATTGCTCCAATCATTTGGAGAAGACTGGGACAAGGGAAATAGCACAGAACATGTTTCTGGACCTTTAGAGGATGGCCCTTTTTGTAACCCTACACCATAGCCAGCAATATGGATGGATCAGCCTTGTCCTTATCAAGCCCCTTTGGCAATTTGAACACTTGTATTAGGCAGAGGTGTTCAAACTATTTTATTCTAGGTCAACCAGTCAGTACATTGGCAGTGCTACTGCTCGCAACGTCAGCGACCTGGGTTCGGCAACGAGCCTGAGTGAGAAGGCCAGCAGGAGGAGAATGGTGGAGCATCCCATGGGATGCTTGCCTACTCAGAGGAGTGAGGCCTCTCAATCGCCACTGTAGTGCCACCACCTAGGGGACCAATGGAGGTGGTGCAAGTGAGACGAAGGATTAGGGAAGGGGATGTCAACACGCTCTGGCATACGCTGCATGTCACATGTGCAGGTGCCAGACATGGGCCTCCCTTGACATCTGTAGGTGGGGAATGAAAAACAGGAAAATGCTGACTGCCCACAGCATGCCATCCTGCCCCTCCTCGCAGGTCCCACACCGCCGACTGGGTTCCAGTGCTGGAACCGAGCTTGAAACTATGCCAGAGAATTCGGTGCCCCCCACCAAGGGGCCCTGCCCTGGGAAAGTAAGCAAAGGAGAATCAAAGCATTCGGGTAAGTCTCAGGGAAGGTGGGTGACGGAGCTAGGGGAGGAAGCAAGGACTGATGATAACTGGCAGGTGGACAGTAAAGTACAGTAAAAAGAAACACATATATTTTATTCCAACAGGGGAACATGACAGAAATTCTGTAGAAATTTGACTTACTGCCATACAGAATTGATACAAATCATCATGCAGAATGCAGAAAAGTCAGAGCCAAACATTCAGAATCCTAATCCCCAACTGGAGATTAGCTGTTGCATTTGGGGGCCTAACCGTACCTCCATGTCCCCCTCCTTGAAAAGCAAGTCCCCTGGCTGGTCACTGGTAATTTCAGATTCCATTCCCACCTCTTTTAGCTCCCTCTGTCATTCTGCACACCTTTTCAGGGGCCTCCTATCCCCACCCCAAAATGTAAAAACGTCCCTGTTAATGGAGTTCAAGCTGGGCTCTTGGAGCTGCAACCTGTGCATGCTGCCACATTGAAATTTACGGTCTGCTGTATGTCAGGTGAGAATAAATGCTAAACAAAGACAGCATTACAACATGCACAAAAGGCAAGCGGCAAAACGTGTATTAAAATATCAGCACTTGTTAGCCCCACCACCACCACCACCACCAAATGGTGAAACATAGGAATAATTCTATTTTCTTTCTGCATTATCTCAACAAACTCAACACCCTCTACCTTAATGCCGCTTATTTTATCTTGGGAGTCCATGAGGTGTGCATCGATGCACAATTCTCGTTACCTTAGGATGTAGGATGGCCCCATTTAAACACTAGAAGGAGTCCCTACCAGGCTCTCATCACATTCTACAAGGGTGTACGAAATAGCCCCTCTAACTCCATTAGCACTATAGTGTCCCTCAACTCCACCCCCTATGCCTTTGGGTGTATCAAACAAAAATGTCTAAGGACTGAAAATGCGTACCCAACCCTGAGTTAAGAGCTTTTGGTGGCCAGGATCTCTCTCTGGAATGTTCTACCACTGGGCAAATGTCCAGAATGTTTAGGAGTCTTATTTTAAAGGAGAACTACATTAAACCTGATAACCCATATGTTCTGTAGAGATGTTTCCAACTATAAGTGCACATTCTGTTATCAATACATCTTAACTGGCCTTTTAGTAAACACAGAGGGTGTTTTTTTTTGGTTTTTATTTTGCCATTTGTGGCTGGAAAAGATACACTAAGCTGGGGCCTGTTTCCACATGCATCCTGGGAGCACAGGGACGTTAAAAAATGTTCTCACAGTATGCAAGTGGTGGCTGTGGGATTCAAACTCAGTCCTCCATATTTGCAGCTCAGTGCTCTCAACTAATATGTTATACTGCCTCCTATCTTACACTACTGGTAAGTACCATTTTATAACTGTGTGATAGTTTATGGCCTTGCCCAACTGTTGGCACACTGCGTCTGTAATTTACAAAAGAACTACATGCTGGAAGGTATATAATGATGTTAATGGAATGGTGCTGCCTGTTCCTGTTCTGAAAAGCATTGCACGTGATCTCCAGGTTACATCTGGACAGCCATCAGAGGTGGGCAGAAGGGACTTCGGGTTAACCTCTCATCCGAAGGATGGCACCTCAACACTGCACCCCCCTCCCCAGCACTACACTACAGTGTCAGCACTGGGTCTCAGCCCATATTATTGATGTGGGACTAGAAACTATGACCTTCCAATCATTCGTCCCCTGAGGCAAACATACAGCCTACTAAGCCACAGACACTGGAAGTGGTCAAAGAAACATTTATTTATTTTATTTACTGAATCTAGGAATTATTACCTTTGAGCCATGGCTCTTTTACAAAGGTTCTATGTCAGTAGGGTACAAGACAGGCAAAACAGGCAAGACAGGCAAAACAGGCAAGACATGGAATCTGTCTGCAAAAAAGGACAGCTTGACCCTCCCAGACTGCCCAGACGGTTCCTGCTTAGTCTGTCTCCTTTTCTCCTATGTCTATCCAACGCGAGATTGAGGCCCCCCACTGTTTTCGCCGCTGCCACTTCCGCTGGCAGTCTGTTCTGGGTGTCTGCTACCCTTTCAGTGAAATAGTACTTTCTCATATCCCTCCTGAACTCCCCCCCACTTTCCAGCTTCATCGCATGTCCACTGGCCCCCCCTTTCTAGCTTCATCACATGTCCACTGGTTCTGGTGCTCTTTCTCATTTGAAAGAGACTCCCCTTAGCTGGCCTGGTGGTGCTGAAGGTTGAGGCGCTGGATGCCACACCTTGTGCCATGCTGGCGACCTGGGTTCAGGAGTGAGCTCGGGTTGCTGGGGGTCAGCAGGGGAGGGAAGGAGAGGATTGAGCATCCGCCTGACTGCTCCCCTCTGCTGGAGAGGGGGTGACCGGCTGTATCACTCCTTGACTGCCACCTGGTGGAGGCGTCTGAGAAGCAAGGAGGGGCCGCAGCTACATAGTGTACGTGCACCTCCACGCGCACATGCTCATGATGCCGTGGCATGGGGAGAAAAACCGAAGGAAAATGGCGACCATAGGCTCCATGGAGTCCTGCCTGTTAACCCTTGTCCTGCTCTGTCATCGACTTGCCGAAGCCCTGAAACTGATTGTGAATCCTGGGTAGGAGGAGGAGAGCCCTTCCCTTCCCGGCCCTACCACATGAGGAAATCCATTGGGAAATGGAGCTTGGTGGTGCCAGAGAGATGGCAGATGGATCTGGGTGTCAGGGAAAGGGCGGAGCTTAGCTGCCTACGGTGCGCCTGGTGGCACTGTCTCACTGGGCCCGGGACCTCAAAGAAAATGAGACCCTGTCTCAGTGAGCAGCATCTAGATGTAACTCTCCAAACAAACAACAAATAAACACATTTATGTAATAGGTGAGGACATAAGTGGAGTGTGAAAAATCCATTTATTTAAGTAACTGTGTAGATACATGTAGACTCTTTTTTTTTTATACTGTATTTTTTCAGAGAGAAGTTCAAATTCATACCTTAAGTGTAGCTAGGATCACACATCTTGAGAAACAGAGACTATAAGTAAAACGAAAAGTATACTTTTTTTTTATATTCAAGGGGTCATAATAAACATATTATAAAAAAAGAAAAGGGTATATTTTAGCAAAATGTACTTTGTCTCTCCCCCACACACACGTTCCAAGCTTCAACAATCCCATCTAAAGAAATATTGGAAGCTTATCATTTTAGGCAAACTTTCTTAACATAAAACATAATGCAAGTGGAGTGAAAACAAGCAGACGTCAATTTCAAGTAAATCTTAAAGTCCATCTCCTTTAGACATTGGAATATACCGAGTATCATTCACCATATCTTCATCTTCTTGACCAGATCCTAGTTCTGTAGGTAGAACAACATTTTTGTCCTAAAACTCCCGTGCCACATCCACATCAAAAAAGAAATAGTCTTTATTTCGAAAAGTGACTTTCAACTTCGCCAGGGACTGCAGAACAGCTACTACACCTGCCTGTTTGCACTTTATTCTGACAAGGTTTGACAATACTATGGTCGCACCTATGCTTAAATAAAGTTTGCGATGTAAAGGAATTGCTGTGACCGCATTGTGTTTTGGTGGGTGCTTCATTTTTCTTCTACTTGTGTGACTGTCGTTTTGAGAGCACCACCATTTAATCACTATCTGGTGCTGGACAGTTTCTCTTTCTGAATGCTTGGCTTGTTAATGAAGCACAGGTTGTCCGGTGAGAGGACGTAAAATCACAGCAGTCTCAGTGAAAAGCACTGTGGGTGCAAGTGCAGTAAGCATTTAGAGTGTGCACTTTTGACTGTCTAGACCACAAATTTGGTAGCGAAGCCAGAATAAGGGCTTGTAAGCATTATTTCTTTGTGGAAGAGGTGTCAGTAGTTCCCTCGAGTCGTGAAAAGGAGTGTCTTGGCACAAATACTAAGAAGTGAGCCATGGCAGGTAACAAGAAGGGTCCAAGTGAGAACCTCGCACAGACAGACCAAACCGGGAGTTTTGCTGCTTTGCTTTTTTCCTCTACTGTTTGCACTTTATTCTGTCAACGTTTGACAATACTATGGTCACACCTATGCTTAAATAAAGTTTGCGATGTAAAGGAACTGCTGTGACCGCGCTGTGTTTTGGTGGGTGCTTCATTTTTATGTTTGCTTGCACGCATGTGCAAGAAACATAGTGCCATCATCGGAGATTTCGGAGGTGTGTCACCTCCTCCTCCAATTCAGGCAGTGTCCTGGCAGGCGCGGCCCCTGTAAGCCAATGCATTTTGGAGCTGTCTATGACCGCTCCAAAATGCAGTAACCTCTGATTAAGCTAGGAGCTATGCTTGAGTGAGCTCCGATAAGAAGCTGCTCACGCCAGCTCCCCCTCCCCAACTGTAGCGTCGCAGCGCCCCCATGACGCGTGTGCGCAGCCGACTGCGCCCAATCCCCGTCGGCTGAGCCGCATCGCCTCCTCCCCTCCCAGTAGCTGGTGCCACGCTGGGAGCCCACCCCAGCGTGGCAATCAGTCATTTTGCCAACGGGGTGCCCAATCCCCGTCGGCTGAACGCCCTAAAGTCCTTGTGCCACGCTGAGCCCACCCCAGCGTGGCAAGCAATCCACGAGGTCTTTATTTTTTCCCTCAATTTGCCGCCAGGGTGCCCAATCCCCGTCGGCTGAACCCCCAAACCTTGTGCCACGCTGGGAGCCCACCCCAGCGTGGCAAACGGTCCCACAACGCTCTTTTTTTTTTTGTACCTGTAAGACAAGAACGGTCCAGCAGTGCTCCTCCGACCCCCTCCCACAACCCGCACCCACCCACTGTGCACCCAGCCTCCCCACACCCCTCACCCCATACTTCACCTCCGGACTCTGGCGTGACGATCTTCGATGGACCGGAACACGCCTGCACTCTTCAAAGCCGACCGCTTAACTGAGGAAATGCCGGCACGCTGTATAACGGGCTAGATAGGGGGTTTCAACTTTATTGCATATCTCAGCCATTTTTGGATTTTTACAAATTTCAACATGGGGTTTGGGACCCTTCTCATGAATGAAGTCACTGTCATGGCGTTATCTGGCCCGGTGATTTCGCAGTGACTGTGCAGTGACTGGCAAATCACCTCTTCGGCCCGAATACCGCCATGATAGTGACATCACTCATGAGAAGGGGACCCAAAACCCCCATGTTGAAAATTTGGTGCCAAAATTCTGAAAAAATACTGTTTAACGAGCGTGCGATGCGCAGTTCCTACGCAGGCTCGTAAGTTCGCGAAATTTCAATATTTTCACCCCAGATTTTCAATATTGCCATTTCACCACACCTTCTTATGAGTTGTACAGCTGTCATTTTTCACATCTCACCTAAAATGTGTTTCCGCCCATGTAGCGCAGAATGGCGCTGTTAGTGTACAAAATCAATGTACAGGACAAATTAAGAAAATCACAGTGACACTGTTCATGAGCAGAGGTCTTGAAATGGCTATGTTGAAAATTTGGTGAAAAAATTCCTAAAAATGACTGTTTTACGAGCGTGTGTTGCGCAGTTCCTACGCACGCTCATAGGTTTGCGAATTTTCAATGTTTCCACTCCAGATTTTCAACATTGCCATTTTTCCACACCTTCTTATGAGCAGTACAGCTGTCATTTTTCACATCTCACCCAAAACGTGTTTCCGCCTATGTAGCGCACAATGCGCAGTCGTTGTGCGAACTCAGTGTATGGGACACATTAAGAAAATCACAGTGTCACTGTTCATGAGTAGAGATCTTAAAATGGCAATGTTGAAAATTTGGTGAAAGAATTCCTAAAAATGACTGTTTTACGAGAGTGCGTTGCACAGTTCCCATGCACGCTCGTAGGTTTGCGAATTTTCAATATTTCCACTCCAGATTTTCAACATTGCCATTTTTCCACACCTTCTTATGAGCAGTACAGCTGTCATTTTTCACATCTCACCCAAAACGGTTTCCGCCCATGTAGCGCATAATGGCGCAGTCGGTGTGCAAACTCAATGTATGGGACACATTAACAAAACCACAGTGACACTGTTCATGAGCAGAGGTCTTAAAATGGCTATGTTGAAAATTTGGTGACAAAAGTCCATAAATGACTGTGTTACGAGCAGCATTGTGCAGTTTCCACATCCTCGTAGTTCATGACTTTGTAATATTTTCAGTCCAGATTTTCACTAGTGGCATTTTTCCACACTTCCTTATGAACAGTACAGCTGCCATTTTTCACAACATGGCGGCGTGTGTTTCTCACACTTTCAGTGCAGAGATGAGTGGTCGCTGTGGGAAATCATTGTTCGGCACAGATAAAGAAAATCACAGTGACACTGTTCATGATCGGAGGCACCAAAATGCCTGAGTTGACAATCTGCTATAAAAAATCCCCAACCTAATTATATTACGGGTGTGCATTGCACAGTTTCTATGTACGCTTGGGACTTCACCATTTTTTTAAATATTTTCACTACACATTTGCAACATAGAGGATAATGTATGGTCCTCTATCGTTAACCGGTTAGTTAACAGTCGAGAGGTTGCCAGGGCGACCATGTAAACCTCGAGAGCGAAGCTCGAGAGGTTTACGTAGCCATGGCAACCTCGAGATGGTTAAAATTGACCGGTTGCCAATAGAGGGACCATACATTATTTTTTATAGTGTATGGTCCCTCTATCAAAAATTAAATGGCTTACGTTTTTTAAAAAGTCACCGCTGCGGCCCTTCAGTCCTTCCCCGTGGGTTTCCCTTCAGTCGGTTCCCCGTTGGAAAAAAGCGCGCAGATGCGCAGACCACTCACTGTTGTTAACCTATCGATGTGACGTAGGATCGATAGGTTAACAACATATCTACATCACATCGATAGGTTAACAACCTTAGGAAATGATGATTTCCTAAGGTTAACAGCGTTCTAACATACATTATATAGCCATTTTTACACCTCCCCATGAAAGAGTACAGCTGTCATTTTTCAAACCCTGTTTGGAATATTTTTTTTGCACCTGTGGTGCTAAATGCCGTAGTCACTGCGCATAAGCAGCTTTCGGCTACCAAACTGATATTCCCCCTGTTCATGAGGTGGGGTCACAAAACAAACATGTTGAAAATTTGGAGTGAAAATACCAACGAATGCCTGAGGTATTAGGCTTTTCAACTAAATCGCCCAACCCTCTAGAGAATGACAGGAATCAGGGGTGTGACTTGGGATTCTTGCCTGTGATGCTCATACCATTCCACACCCTGCAGTCACTGAGAGGCATCGAGGTAAGCCTTGGACTCTTCAGCCCCAAACTTCACCCCATTCTCCTATATCGCACCCATCTCACCGTATTTCCTAATGAAATGGGGTGCGCATAAGGGCCAAAGACCCCAAGGAACACGTGACACTTGTCAGTCTCTGCAGAGTGGGGTGTGGTGAAATGGCGTGGCCGTTATGCCTGACGACCCAAACGCACACCCCAATGCCTGTCACTCTCTGCAGGGTGGTGGTGGGGTTGGCTTCAGTTCAATACTTCACTGCCATTCCTATTACGCAGCTCTGTAACTTCTACACTACCACTGCCAATGCCAGCAAGCAAACATTTGGCATTGACAAATGCTTGTTCTTCTACTCGTACACCTGCTTGAGTATTCAGTTCTAAGTGTTAGAAAGCACTTCCTGCAGCACTGAATCGCAAGGTGGAGATCTGCATATACGTGAAGTTTGGCACCCTCATACATAAATCTTTTTTTGGCTCTAGATAATTGTAGCAGTTTCTTTCTTTGAGAAATAGTGGGGAAGGTGCAAATCACATACTGTACCCCTGCTTCAGATGTGCCTTGCTGCGTCTGTGAATCCTTTCAGGGTAGTGGTCTATAGACAGATTCTAGGCAAACCGATTGATCAGATGAAAATGGCAGTGTCAAAATCCTCTCAACTTCTGATTTAAACTCTGAATTAGGTATAGTTGCAGACAGTACGATTAATTGTAAGTTTCTCAAAAGAAGTGTGTTTTCAATTTTCTCGATCTTTGCCATGGTGTTTAGCTGCCCGTGGAGAGAAGCATTAATTTCCCCCTCTACAGTCAAGATACTCGCTGCAAGCTTCTCAGCACTTTTTTCCGAAGAGTCCATCTGCTCCTCAATGCTGGCCATCTTAGTTTCAATATTTTGACAGCGGGAAACAATTTCAGTGAGAGAAGATTGTATTTTGTAAAGAAAATCCTTGGTGTCAGCCTGAAACTCCACCAGAAAAGACTGTATTGAAGCCAAAGTCGGCTTCCATAAAGCTTTTGCCTTAGCACACGTTTCAGGATGTGCTGCAGTTGGGGAAGACATTTCTCTGGTCGGAAGCAGCAAGCCAACTGCCCCCCATTGCGGAGCTAGCTTCCTGGTTGTGGTTTTTGGGGAAAATTTTTTTTGAATTTGCTCTGATCTAACCTCTGCTTCTTCTTTCAGTTTTATGCCTTTCTGTGCAGCCATTGTTCAAACAACATGAAGTCTTGCTATATTATAGACATTAGCAGTTTGATCCAGCTCTAGAACTGCCCCGGAGTGAAATGGTTAAAACCATTCCAAAATAGAATTTTGGCACGAGAGCAGCTCTATCTGTGTCATTTCAAACTTGAACTGTCAGATTCTTTACTCCGCCTCAGTGAACAGTCGCTCCGGAGATTTCTCCTTCTGCTCGGTTCATTTCTCGGTTTAAAAGTGTTTTCTGTTGGATTTAACCGAGAATAGTTTTATTTTAACCGCAAAACCGTTCGATTCAAGCTCTATCTGTGGTAACTGTAAGTAAATGAAGGTTTTGTCTGTGTGGAACTTGTGTTATCGGGTTCGGTTTTGAACCGATCAGTGGGTTTAAAACTCATTTAAAACTAAAAGTTACTATTTTAGAGTGCGGTTCCCGGTTCTTATCGGTTCTAAAAAAAATGGATTTATTACGGTTTTGCAATACCCGTGACACGGTTAGGAACCGATAAGGGTGTCTTGCCTGGCACTGCCGTTAAAAGGGCAAGTTTTTGGTTAGGCTGGCATTATGTCTGAGAAACCCAAAAGAAAAACCAGGCCCACTGGGTTTCAACACTGTGATGTTTGTGGGGAAGTCTTTGCCAAGGCTGACCCACACACCACATGTGTTTATTGTCTGGGGTTTGACCACCTCCAGTCAGACTGCCAGATATGTAAGAATTTCCCTGCAGCCACCCTGGAAAAAAGATTGGGCAGGCTCAGGGAATGAGAGGCCAAAAAGTCCGCTGACCCGGATGGCCAGCCCGGTTCGGTGCCAACCAAACCAGAGGGAGTGCCCTCTGACCAGGGCCAGACTTCCTCGGGCAAAAGAAAAGCTGGTTCTGAGGAACCAATTCCAGTAAAGAAAACAAGAAAATCAGCAGGTCTGGGTCCAAAATTCCTTCTCCAACTGCTGCGAGATAGCAAAAGCCATACAAATTGTCCAGTCACTGTCTCAGGGTCCATCCGAACCACCACTATCTGGTAAAAGGTCGGTTCGTCCGGTCCCAGTGGTTCAGGATTATGATATTGAGGAATTTTATGAACCAGAGGAGGGAGGAGGATTATGAACAGTATGAATGTGGCTGGAAGGTCTGGTGTGCCCACTGAACCGACGTCTCCCCAGACAGACCTTTAGAATCTCCCCTATGCTGTCTGAGTCCCCATCTCATTTTATGTTTTATAAAAAGTTGCTGAAACCTCCAGCTTCCTTTAGAAGAGGCTGTGGATGAGCAAGAGGAGCCTGATTTTGTAGAAATGATGGATATTCCAGACTCTAGGAGATTGTCTATTCCTTTACATAAGTCTTTTAGGAAACAAACAATTAAAATTTTAAAAGCTCCTAATTCTGTGCCTCCTGTAGATAAAAGATGGACAGAAGGTATACATTGTCAGGCCCTGATACAGAATTCCTTTCTCAGCAATGCAGTCATGTTAGTAGTTCAGGCTGCTGCCTGTGATAAAGCTAATATTCCCTTGGCTTCACATCCTCCTGACAAGGATTCCAGGAAGATTGATGCCATGGCAAAAAAAACAGTATATGGCAGCCTCTCTGGGACTCAGGCAAGCAAATTATATGGCTTATGTAGCTAGGTATCAGAAATCTAGATGGGATACTGTTATGCAATTGGCCAAGCAGGCCCATGGCCAGCTGGCTAGTGAACTAGAACAGGTGGCTGCTGATTTCATTGAAGCCTCTAAGGTTCAGTTTCATGCTGCTGTGGATGTTAATGATGTTTCCTCTAGGGTCATGGCCACATCTGTAGCTTTTCATAGGTTGGCCTGGCTCAGGTGTACTAGTTTGTCACAGGATACCCAGACTAAGGCTATGGATTTTCCTGGTGGGAAATTCTCTGTTTGGAGAGCAGACAGAGAATTACATGAAGAAGATGGATGAATATAGGACTACTTACAAGAGTGCCCAGGCTAAGGAGCGGCAAGCCACTCCTCAAAGGCATGCCCCCAAGGGTAGGGGTAGGCCTTTTCACAGGCCTTTCTACCAGACTCAGGCCTCCTCTGCCTATGCTCAGAGGGGCTTCTTCAGAGGCAGGGGCAGACGAGGGGTGGGCAGACCTGCTCCCACCCCCAGCCTAAAGCTCCTGCGAAACAGGCACCCTGATGGGGTGCCCAGGGCCGATTCTCCTGTACCAGTGGGGGGCAGGCTGGCTTACTTCAGTCAGAATTGGGCTTCTTTAACCTCAGACAAGTGGGTTCTGGAAGTAGTAAGCCAGGGTCTGGTTCTCAGCTTCAAAAAGTTTCCCAAGTTGAGAAGCAGACTTTTCTACCTGCAAGTGCTTCAGAGCCCTCGCCTGGAAACAGAGGTCTCATCCTGTTAGCTCTCAGAGCAGTAGAAAGGGTTCCTCCCTGCATCAGGGCAGGGGTCTGTATTCAGATACTTCCTTACCCCAAAAAGACAGGAGGATGGCGGCCCATTTTAGATCTCAGATATCTGAACAAGCATCTTTTGAAACCAAAGTTCAAAATGGTAACTCTGGCAATGATTTTACCTTCCCTAAGGCCAGGGGACTGCTAGCCTCCCTGGACCTCAAGGATCCTATTTCCATGTCCTAATCAGAAGATCCCATCGAAAGTACCTCAGATTGAACTGCCCTCAGGTCATTACCAGTTCAGAGCAATGCCCTTCGGCCTTACCTCTGCTCCAAGGGTATTCACAAAGTGTCTAGCAGTGGCAGTGGCCCACTTAAGGAGGCAGAGGATTGCTGTTTTTCCTATCTAGATGACTGGCTCATTGTAGGCCAGTCCCCAGAACAGGTAAAATCTCACCTGCAGGTTACCCAGCAGCTTCTCACCTCCCTGGTTTTCTGCTAAACCTACCAAAGTCGGTTCTGGAACCAGTCCAGGTACTCACCTTTATAGGGCAGAATTGATACAAAGCTAGCCAGGGCCTTTCTTCCCCCAGAAAGGGTAAGGAATTTAGTGGCTCTGGCCTCTTCCTTCACTCTGCAGGTCTCTCGACCAGCAAGACACTTTCTGCAGCTCCTGGGGCACATGGCTGCATCCACAGCTGTTGTGCAGGGAGCCAGATTTCAGATGAGAGACATTCAGTTTCACTTGAGAACCTTTTGGTCTCAGAGAAGAGACCCCCTTTCCAAGTTGGTCCCAGTGACTCGAACCTTGATCCTAGCTCTCCAGTGGTGACAGGATCAGAGCAATTTAAGAGTGGGGGTCCCTTGCATTTCCCCTTCTCACGACTTGACTCTCACTACAGATGCTTCCCTTCTGGGTTGGGGAGCCCACATGGGCGACCTTTCCACTCAGGGAGTTTGGTCCCCCCAGGAATCTCTGCTCCACATCAATTTGCTGGAACTCAGAGCTGTCTTTTTAGCTCTTCAAGCTTTTTCTGCATCTGTCCACGACAAGGTGATACAAGTCAGAACAGACAACACCACAACAATGTGGTACATCAACAAACAGGGCACTCGGTCTTGCCTTGTGCACGAGGCAATGAAGTTGTGGTCTCTGGCCTATTCCCTGAACACTTCCCTCATAGCAGTTCATCTTCCAGGGAAGGACAATGTCCTAGCGGATGCCCTCAGCAGGATTTCCCAGGGCCATCACGAATGGTCCCTGGATCCTCAAGTGCTGGGGATAGTTTTTGCCAGGTGGGGTATCCCTCAGATAGATCTTTTTGCAGCCCCAGACAATCACAAACTTCCTCTGTTCTGTTGCAGGCCTCCAGTGCTGGGCTCAGTTCCCCTGGATGCCCTTCTTCTGGATTGGGAGGGGAAGTTCCTCTATGCTTTCCCCTTTCCTCTCCTATTCAAAGTACTAGTCAAAATCAGATCTCAGCCTTGCAGGGTGATTCTGATTGCCCCGGATTGGGCCAGACAGCCCTGGTACCCACTCCTTCTGTCTCTGACAGTCCATCTTACCCTGTGCCTCCCCAGGAATCACAATCTGTTGACTTGTGCCCAGGGAAGGGTTTGGTATCCGGACCTCAAATCCCTCAACCTCAAGGCCTGGCTCTTGAGGAGTTAGAGTTTGCTGATTTACACCTCCTCTCAGGGTGTTCTTGAGATCCAAAGGCTTCCAGAAAGCCTTCCACTAGGAGCTACTTATAGTTCTAAATGGAAAAGGTTTTCCATTTGGTGTGCTGGGAAAATATTTCCCCAGAATCTGCTGAATTGCCCATTTTGTTAGATTACATGGTACATCTTAATTCCTTGGGTCTCAGACCAGCTACCCTGAGAGTTCATTTGGCAGCTGTGTCTGCTTTTGTGTCAGCAGGAAAGTCATCCCTCTTTCCTCTCATCCTGTGTTTTCCAAGTTTTTTAAGGGATTACTCCATACTAATCCTCCCTTTCGGGAACCGGCCCCTGCTTGGGACCTTAATGTTTGCATTGCCCAGTTAATGAAACCCCCTTTTGAACCTCTGTCTTCTGCAGAGCTTAAGTACCTAACTTGGAAAACTGTTTTTCTAGTGGCTATCACTTCTGCCAGACACATAAGTGAATTGCAAGCCTTGTCAGTGGAGACTGACTTTATTTCTTTCCACAGGGATAAGGTAGTCCTTAGGACTAATAGGAAGTTTTTGCCTAAGGTGGTTTCAGATTTCCATCTTAATCAATCTAACTCCTTCCAGTATTTTTCACTGATCACTCCTCTTCGGTGAGAGGAGATTGCACAGCCTGGATGTTAAGAGAGCTCTTAGTTATTATATAGAGCTGCACTCAAAGGTCACAGGTTCAATCCCTCCAACTTTTCCTTACCTGTGGTGAAGTTGGGAAAGGCAAACCTGCCACTAAGAGATCAATAGCCAGGTGGATTGTCTCTTGTATCCAATTTTGTTATCAGAAAGTGGGCAGAGCCCCCGGTTTGAGGGCTCATTCTACCAGGGGTAAAGCTGCGTCTCTAGCTGCTGCCAGAGATATCCCTTTATTAGAGATTTGCCAGGCTGCTACTTGGAAAACGGTACACACTTTTACCAAGCATTACTCCCTGGATGTCCAGGCCAGGAGAGATGCTCGGTTTGGCACAGCTGTTCTTCAGAGCCTATTCCCTAAGTAGGTTCTGCCCTCCTCCATGGAGGTACTGCTGTGTATTCTGCTAATGTCTATAATATAGCAAGACTTCATGTTGTTTGAAGAAAAATTACTCACCTTAGTAATGTTGTTTCTTCAATGGAGTCTTGCTATATTATAGACCTCCCCAACCTGCCCCTCTCAGAACCTCTACTTGGTGGGTGCGGGCAACTTAGTGTGGGTACTACTTATGTCCTGTTAGCATTTTGTCCCCTTTGGGTGTGTATGTACTGCTGTGTGTTTTATTATACTTATGTTCCATTTTCATATTATTAGAATGGTGTTAGTATTTCTGGTCCCCTGACTTGAGTCTTGGGTGTTGGGACCATCAATGGTTGTTATTATTTAGGTAGCCATTTGGCTAGTGTAGGTTACAGCTTCCACACAGACCTTAGTGAGTTTGGCTCGTAAAGATCTGACAGTTCAAGTTTGAAATGACACAGATGGAGCTGCTCTCGTGCCAAAATTCTATTTTGGAATGGTTTTAACCATTTCACTCCAGGGCAGTTCTAGAGCTGGATCAAACTGCTAATGTCTATAATATAGCAAGACTCCACTAGAAGAAACAACATTACTAAGGTGAGTAATTTTTTCTTCTACTGCGACAGGAAAAACAAGCATTTGTCAATGCCGAATGTTTGCTTGCTGATATTAGCACTGGACATGCAGGAGTTAGACAGCTGCAGAATAGGAATGGCAGTGAAGTACTGAACTCACGCCAACCCCACCTCCACCCTCCAGAGATGGACAGGCATTGCGGTGAGACTTTGGGTCATCGCCCATAACGCTCACAGCATTTCACCTCACCCTATCTTGCAGACACCGACAAGAGCTGAGGTGTGCCTTGGGGTGTTTGGCTTTACAGTCACCCCATTTCATAAGGACATACACTGAAATGTGTGCAGTACAGGAGAATGGGGTGAACTCTGGGGCCGAACAGTCCAAGGCACACCTCGATGCCTGTCACTGGCTTCAGGGTGGAGGTGGGGGTGGAATGGCGTGAGCATTACAGCCGACAATCCAAAAGCACACCCCTGACGCCTGTCAGTCTGTACAAGGTGGGAAATTATGGTTAGAAACCCTAACACCCCAAGCGTTTGTTGGTATTTGCACTGCAGATTTGCAACATGGCCTTTTTGTGACCCCCACCTCATAAAAGCATTTGGGACATCTGCTCATGAACGGTGGTACTGTGCTTTTGTTAATCTGTCCCGAATGTTGATTTCCCACAGCAATCATGCCATTCTGTGCCAGATGTGCGAAAACACAGTTCAGGCAGGATGTGAAAAATGACAGCTTTACCATTCTTAGGGAGGTGTGAAGAGATGGCAATGTTAAAAATCTGGAGTGAAAATATTAAAAATGCTAGAACTTACGAGCGTACATGGAAACTGCGCAATGCACACTCATAACACAGTCATTTTGTGGAATTATTTCCCACAGTTTCAACACAGGCATTTTGTGACCTCTGCTCATGAACAATGTCACTATGATTTTCTTAATCTCTCCCGAACGTTGATGTCCCACAGTGACCGCGCCATTGTGCGCCATATGTGCGAAAGCACATTTCGGGCAGGATGTGAAAAATGACAGCTGTACTGTTCATAAGGAGGCGTGCAAAATTGACAATGCTGAAAATCTTGAGTGAAAATATTACAAATTCTCAAAGTTACGAGTGTGCATGGAAACTGCGCAATACATGCTCGTAACATAGTCATTTTATGGACTTTTGTCACCAAATTTTCAACATAGGCATTTTGAGACCTCCACTCATGAACAGCATCACTGTGATTTTCTTACTCTATCCCGAACACTGATTTCCCACAGCGACTGCACTATTGTGCGTCGGAAGTGCGAAAACACCTTTCAGCCAGGATGTGAAAAATGACAGCTGTACTGTTCATAAGGAGGTATGAAAAAATGCCAATGTTGAAAATCTGGAGTGAAAATATTACAAATTCGCGAAGTTACGAGTGGTGCGTGGAAACTGCGCAATGCACGCTCGTAACAGTCACTTTTTGGAATTGTTTCACCAAATTGGCAACAAAGGCTTTTTGGGAGCCCTCCCCATGAACAGTGACACTGTCGTTTCGTTAATCGGTCCCAAAAGGTGATTCCACGCAGTGACCGTGAAATCACCTTTTGGGGCTGAATAACCAGATGACAGTCACTGAATTCAAGAGATAGGGTCCCAAGAACCCCATGCTGAAAATTTGGTCCCAAAATTCACAAAAATGACCGAATTATCCACCTAAGTTGAAACCCCCCCATTTATGCCATGATACAACTTACTGCCATTTCTTTAGTTTGCGGTTGGCTTTGAACTTTGAAGAGTGCAGAGTCGACTTGTTCCCGCTCCACCGAAGATCATCCCCGGGCTTCAGAGGTAAGTGTGGGGTGAGGGGGTGATGGGGGCTGGGTGCACAGAGGGTGGGTGCAGGTTGGGAGGGGCACCAGAGACAACGAGGGACTGTTTTCTGTTTTACAAGGTTTTAAAAACAAAAAGACCTTGTGGGATTTTCTATTACAGGGACAATGGGCACATTGAGGTAGGCTCCCAGTGTGCCACCTGGGTGTTTGTTGGGAGGGGCTGTGCCGGCGGGGACTGGGCACCCCGTCACGCCTGAACTGTTTGGGGGCATGAGCCGGGGATTGGGCACCTCCCTCGGCACACAACAAATGGGGGGGGGCATTATGCCGACGGGGATTGGGCTCCCCTATTGACAAATGAACTTCGGAGGGGGCATGCGGACAGGGGGACTGGGCACCCCATCGGCTTTCATGGGGACTGTGAGAGGCGGATGGTGACAGCCGCCATGTTTATTTAAAACAAATGAGGGGTACATTATGCCGACAGGATTGGGCTACCCCATTGGCAAATGAACTAGGGAGGGGGCATGCTGACAGGGGATTGGGCATCCCTGTCGGCTTTCATGGGGATTGTGAGAGGCAGCTGGTGACAGCTGTCGCCATGTTTATTGAAATGGGACACCAGACAAGGCAAGCTGTGATTCACCGCTGGAATCAGGGACCGCCCCAGCAGCAAAAACAGCTGACTGTTAAATGACGGGGTGCTCCCTGATTGCAGCATCGAGTTTCTTTCAAGTTGGTGGCATGCTGCAATACTGCTGTCATTGACAGCGTGCTCCTCTACTGGTGGCACATAGACCAGCCCCAAAATGGACTGCTGCCATTGGCCACAATACTGCCACACCTCTACACCTTGCTACTACAGCAAGCTGCTGCAATATGTTTCTTGCGCATGCATGCAATTAAACATAAAAAGGCAGATTAAGTGTGGAAACAGTGGAGCCACGTAAAGGCAGACGCAGCCATCTTGCTCTCACCAGCGCCCCGTTACATTTATGTACAGTTACTATGTCATGAGTTCCCCCTCCTCCCTGTCTGCCAGCGCTACTTCTCCTTATTGTACCACAAAATAAGAAGTACCACTTACTTGCACTGCATTTTCCAACAACAGCTCTTCATGCGCTGATTTCCCCCACACAGTCTGTGAATTCAGCACCCTTACTAGCAAAAGCAGTGAACATTCCTCTGAAGCCATTCTCCTTCACAGTTCTGCGGATACTTTTTTCTCTGTCCCCAAGAAATGTTAAAATGCTATGTAGCTCCTGCAGTACAACTAGAACACCCCCCCCCACCCGCAGACAATGAGAAAAGCAACACTTTCCCACATTGCCTGTGGAACAAACTGCCACAATTTTTGATTTAAACAGAAAAACACCATAGTTTCTACCTCTTCTTATCTTCAAACCATCATGACTCCCAGTCTTTGAGGTAACAGCAACTGCCTCCACTTTTGCTACAGTCCCCCCCCCGGCCCTTCCTTCACTCACCCTCTCACTGTCTTGCTCTCCACTCCCTCAATCACCCCCACTGTCTGCTTCTCAACACCCCAAATGGACATGCTATGTCTTGGGGGATTTATAATTTTTAATTTAAAAAAGAAAGCCTTCCCCCTCAGATTATCTGTTGCTTGTTTCCTGTGGCCGGCACATGCTCAGAACACATCAACTCTAATATCTGACTTACTGTCACTTATTGCTGTCCCGGTCTTTGTTAGCCCCCCCACCCCAGCATAGGCTTGCCGTCTTCCCCACAACACTTCAGGGTCCGTACATTGGCAAACTTCAGACATTGCCGCTCTGAAGGTTCCCCTCATAGGCAAGTAAAGCTGTATCATTAGGACAGACACCACTCCCTTGCAGTGTACCTAAGGGGATGAGCATCTGACTAATATGCAATGGAGTTGGCAGAGTACTAATGTATAAAAGACATGACCCAGAATGGATGTGCTTAAATTTCTTTGCTGCAACCACAAATGTATCATGATGACTTGAAAAATTAGTAAACCTTTTAATTACAAAAAATAAAGCCCGCCAAACCACAACCTAGCTTAATTTACGTTTGTAGATCCTAGCTGGATTCGAGCTTCCAGTTCTCTTGCACTGCCTCAAAAAAAAAAGCTGTTCCTTTCTTGCACTACAAATTCTTTTATAAGAAACACTTTATACACAATGATGCCTGAATTGCTGTACCTCGCTCATGCCTGAAATGCTTGCTGCAGTCCTGCTCCCTCCGGTCATGCTCACAGTCCCTCTCACTCCAGTCCTGCTCCCTCTCTCCAGCTTCGCCTCAAAGCAGCGAGCAGTGAACCACAAACACCAAGCACATTTTTAAACGAAATAAAAAAAAAAAGACTCCACGGAATAGAAAAGTACAGCAATGCCTTTCCCCCCGGTCTTTAAAATTGAAGGTTCTCATAAAAGCATTAGTTCAGACTCGCCGTAATTTTCTGTTGCATGTTTGTGAAACTGGATAACTGCATCAATCAGCAAGGATGTTGGCACACTGACTAGGTGTCCCCACGCTGCATCAAAAAGGCGAAATGTCATTGCTTCACAAAATAAACCCAAAAACAAAGCTAAATTAAAAAAAAAATTAAATGGAAAAAAAAAAATCACACAAAGTCCTCTGCTACTGCATAAATGAAATATGCAGGGGGGACCTTGAGTAATGCATGAATTATCTGTACTCATGGTGTTTGACTTGTGATACTTCACTCATGGCTTATGCCACTTGTGAGGTCACCCGAGGTCAAACACCACTTGTAGAGGTAAATCATGCGTCACACAGGTCCCCCCTGAAATAATCTATGTGGTGCTCTTACTTACCTGCTTGTGAAGTCCCAATTTATCAATTTCTGACAGCACCCATGCAACACTCCCATCACCACCACAGACCAGGATTCGAAAGGTGATAAACTTCTGAAACAGCCGTAAACTGAGAGAAGAGAGTATAAAGTTATTACGCGCCTTCTGTGATAATCTTCTACCTGCAACACTTCCTGCTATCAGCAAGCCTCCTGTCATCTTACAAATAATCTCAGCAACAGCAGCAACATCCAATCATACCTCTCAACTGCCACACATTATGAGGCATGGCACTCATTTTACCTCTCAGAAACCCTTTGTCCATCATGGGGAAAGTGATAGTCCACGTTCCCCACTGAGACTTTAAAGCAGAAATTCATAATAATGTAGTATGCTCAGTTATTAAAAAACATTATGAACATTAGTGCACTGATAGCTATACTGTTCTGAGCTTGCAGTGCCATGTTACACGGTATGTCACACATTTTGCTCTTTTGTCACACATCGTGTCACACATTTTGGTAAAGAAATTTTGAGAGGTATGCATCCAATCACAAGGCCGTTTACCAGCATGAGCCATTTTATATCAGTGTGTGGTGTGTTCTGGGAGTAATAATTGCAACAGGTCACATAACTCATCTACAACTGAACATTTAAAAAAAACAGTTGCGAGAGGGCTGGGTAAGACCCTGTCCCATTTGTTATGCAGAGAGAGAGTTAAAAGTAAGTAAAAGTCTGTCCTTTCCTATTCTGTCACTTATCTATCTCTTGCCTGTCTGATTCTGATTGTGCAATCAAATTTTCCTTGTGGCACTTAGAAAATGGCCACTCTGACAGTGTCACAATTTTCCCCCATTTTCTCCCTTCCTTCACTTGCTGTTTCCGTTCTTTTTTCCCCATGGTTAAAAAAAGGTAAGATTATGTGAAACTGGAATCCCTTGGTTTGCAAATGTATATAATTATATTATTTAAATGTTTGCAAAAAGCAATACTGGGTTTATCTGGAACCCAGGGGGTTGACCTTAAGGTACATTTTGACCTGCACAAGCTTGTTTGCAGAATTATCAGCAAGAAATCAGCCCTGCGACAGAATGTCTTAATTTGCTGCACCTGTGGAAGGTCAATGGAAAACAATCTTGTTGCATTTTGTGAACAGGAGGTGAAACTTACAAGAACAAGATGCAGAGATTAAACTGTCAAGAAAAGATGTCTTACAAAAAGAGAGCAATGTTTTGCTTAGAGATAGAGACTGAGAGTTTAGAAGGAGACTCGGAGGAATGATTTTTGTTTGTACTGCCTTTGTGAAGAGCTATACTATACATCTGTTTTGTTTTATTGTTATTAATAATAAAAAGCTACTTGCGAATTTTTCAACTTCTTCTGGTCTGCCTATGTTTCCTGACCTATGCCTCTATGATTCCAGTGATGAGTCTTTCAACTGATTTAACCAGGATAGCACAACTGAGACACACCATCTTTGTTTCTCAATGGTAACCATTCTGTTCTCTGTGTGTCATGCTATTAATTGCTAAGTTCTGTTCTTATAAATTCAATAAAAAGAGTTTACCCAAAACAAAAGCCAGAACTGTTACGTAAAATTAAAGGAGGTTAAGGGGTATCAGCCCAGTAGTGCAGAGGTAGCACTACCACTTCCTAAGCAAGTGACCCAGGTTTGGGAGTGAACTTAAGTCCTTGGGGTAGGGTGGAGGTGACAGGATCAGGCACTTGAGGGACTGCTCTCCTCTCATGGGTTGGGTGGGTCACATCTCCCGCAATGCACCTGACACCTAGCAGGAGCTGAGTATCACAACAGACAGTAGGCCCACAAGGACAAGGGATGCTGACATATCCAGTAGAGAAAACACGGGTAGAAATTCTTCTCACCGGACAGGATAATACAGAGCCCCTTACAGGCCTAGCACCACCGACTGGATCCAGCCATGGAGGGGAAAGGGCAAGCCCTTCTGACTCCAACACAAAGAGAATATTGTGAGAGTATCAGGGTGTAAGTCCCAGCTCCCAGGGATGATGGGTGACTAGGGTGGGGGTCCAGACATTGGCAGGTGAGGCAGCAGGAGAGAAAATACAATAATTAGAAAAATAGGGTGACAACAGGTGATGGTGCAGTCAGAGCAGAAGATGGGCGGGAGGACACCGGGTGTGCTGCAGCATGAGCATGCTGGTGTCTGAGGGGAAGACACAAGATGGATACCCTGGAGCGTGCAGCAGGACATTGCAAAGATTAGGCACAGATGACCTTTGGCGTCACACGGACTTACACACATAACATGGATCAGATGGGGCTGCGGTACAACCCTGGGACAAAGCCCACTATGAATAAAGGAGTTGTACGGTGGTTCCCCTAGAGTACAGAGGTAAGAGAAGGGATGGGGCTGTGGGGTAGCTAAGTAGAGAAGGGCCTCACCAGTGAATGTGGGATGGACAATATATAAGAAACAGAAAAGAATATGCCAGCCTGTTGCAAATTGGTATAGCTACTGCTCTTGAAAACCTTGACCCATGTTCGAAAATGAGCACAGATCATCAGGGGGGTCAGCCAGGGGAGGGAGTATTGAGCATTCCAGGGATTGCTCTCCTCCCTTGAGTTAGGGAGGGGATCCTACGTCTTGTCACATGACAACCAGTTGGCATAAGCCATGTGATGACACAGGCAAGAGCAGCAACAGGGGCAGGGCTGTTAGGCGGGGAGCTGACATGCATGTGTATGCACATCACTGTATGCTGATACCCCGGGGAGGAAACTCTGTTAGTAAAATGTCCCGGTTCAATCTGGCATCCCCCACAGGCAACTCACAACCAACGTGGCAGTTCACCCACCTACAATGGTTGCAAGGGGTGGTTAACCATTGGGTCCGCAAGAAGGTTGGTGATGGGGCGGGGAGTGCTACCAGGACTAGGTAATAGCAGGAGGGAAACAAAGGATGGAAAAAAGAAATGGAAAAGAGCTGACAAGTAGATGTTTTGGTACAATATTAGCCACTACTTAGCAATTAAATCACAAACTGTAGTGAGAAACAAACAATGTGACCCACTGGGAATTGAACCCAGGGCCTGGGTACAATTCCCAGAAGGTCACATTATTTCTTTCTCACTACAATTTGTGAAAGAAAAAAGAGAAATTGAATGACTTGCTGAAGAATACTCAGTGATTATATGGCAGTGGTGGGATTCAAACCTTAGTCTGCACTACTGCCCTCTCACCACCAGGCTACACTGCTTGCCTATTAGATCTTCGAATATGCTGTATATCAGTGTTTTTCAAATGGTGAGGTCAGCCTCCCTTGGGAGGCCCCAACCTGTTCCAGGGGAGGCTCAAGCAAGTCTGAAAAGGTAGTGTATCTGAATTTTGAGTTTAAGATATTTTGTGTGATAGGATGATGCAAACTTGAAAGAGGATAACAGGGCAATTTATGTATTTATTTAAATATTGGTGACGAGGAGAGGTACACTGAGCTAAGGCTTATTACAGGTGAACCCGGGGAAAGGTGGCAAGTGAATACGGTTTCAAAGGTAACTGCAAAGCAGTCAAGCAATACAAGATGATCAATAGTGCAAACAAATAGGAACTATAAACAAATAGTGACAGGTAACAACTGACCAGTTAGGCTTGTGGCAGAACAGCCCAGTATAACAGCCCATATACAAGGCTTTAGCAGAGAGGTACTAGGAGCAAGAGCAGGAGAAAGCAAAAGGATCCCTGAGGAACTAATTAAGAGCAGAATAAGAGGGGAGAGAGGAGGAGGTGGGTAGTAAGGTTATTCCAGATAGAAGGTAAACAGAATGAGAAAGCAGTCTGACCATGAAGGTTTTGCAACAAGGGGTAACAATAGTTCGAGAATCAAAATAGCAGAGCAAGTAGGTTGACTGGGGGGGCAATAAGCTGCAAAAAGTAAGAACCAACTACTCAAAGGAGTTTCACTTTATTACTGATGAACTGTGCAAAGTATGCTATTTTTCTATGGGGAGGCCCAAGATTATTTCAATATTTGGGGGAGGCTCAACATCTTTTCCACAGCTTGGGGAAGGCTCACTATGACAAAGACTGGGAACTATTGCTGTATATGTATGATGCATGGAGCACCACAAACAGAAGAAATGGTATCAGACTGATGGTCATTTCTATTTCTGTTAGTACTAATGTTGTCCCTGCGATAATTGATAACCCGGTGACAGCGTGGAATGACACAGAAGGTAAAGTATCTTGGCATCTGGATGACAGCAAGCTGGCCAAAAGCTCGTGTTAGCAATGGGACCTTCTGTCATCCTGAGCCATCCGAGCTGATCCTCATCATAATGTGCTGGATAAAGAGTACAGCTTACTCAAGCATGCAGCTGCCATCTGGCACATGAGGGCTCCACGGCCCAAACATGGTAAGTCACAACTGCAAAACCATCCTGCAACTAGAATATGGCAGCAGTGTCATCTCTAGGTCACCAGTTAGATCACTAGTCTGGGAACCCAGAGACACTACCTTTTTCAGATCCCACCAATGCCACTTAATGCACTTTGCATCTTTTGACCTCCCTGTGATTCTGTCTCTCTCCCAGCTGTAAAACTGGGTAAGAGCAGGGCACACTGTAAATGAGACACTGTATCCCAGTTGGGCTACATTGGGTAAACATGTTACAAAAATGCACCTGACCTTAGAGAAGGAACTTGGGAAACACATTTTAGACCCATTTCAGCTTATATTGCCCATGTTATCAGTAGCTAGCTTCCTCTTTTTGATAACCGTACACATACCATAACCATGGAAACAAGGGCTGGTGCGCTAGCACAGTGGTAGTGCTACCACTTGCTACACTGGCTGCCCGCGTTCAGAGGATTGAGCGTTCCTAGGACACCTCTCCTCCTTTGAGGAGGGAGAGGGGTCCAAAGATCCACTGCTTGACTGACACTCAGCAAAGGCTGGGTATCAGTGCAACTTGGAGCTCCAACATCGGAGGAAGATCCTGATGGATTTGTGGCCATGCACCTTGTGTATGCAAAAGCACATGCATCACTGTATCTAGGAGCTACAAGAGAGAAAATGGAGGTAGAAAAACAGTCACACATGCTGGATGGTGCCGAACCCTCACAGGCCCAACACCACCAACCAAGTATCTCTATCCTATTTCCCTGGGGTATAGGCCCACCCTGTGAGGGGTAAGTCATGAGGGTAAGCGGGAGATATGTCCTGGGGAAGGTGGGTGATCAGGCTGGGGGAGGGGTCTGGCTGAAGGTGGGCCAAGCAGGCTAGAGGGGATAAAAACCTTAGTAGAAAAAAAAAAACGAAAACATGGAAATTGGATCCCCCCTGAAGGTAGAGACTGCTGCCTCTACAGAATTCCTGCAACTGATGCGCTCAGAGGCTGGGATTCAGCACTGCGATGTGAACCTGGATCACTGCATGGTACAGTTCAGCACTGCCACTTGCGCCACATGCAGAGGATCCAAAAAGGTGATTAAACTTATAGGGGCAGAATTTTCCGTACCCTTGACACAGGCACAATTCCTGATTTTGGACCGCACATGAATCTAGATTAATACACCAAAATGTTTGATTGCCCTTTTCAAACATGTTGACGCATTTGTTTACCTACTTTACAGTAAAAAAAAAAATCACATATATATAATTCAGTTGACGACGCAAATAATTTTTATGTGCAGCAGCACTTATGACAAAACATTAGACCATACTTTAAATGGGCTAACATTTTTTGCAAATAGCGCAGTTGTACTAAAATCACGACACGAATCATGTGCATCTGGGGAGCATGTGCATCAGGGGGCATTTATAAGTCCATCTCCAAATCTTTTTCTATCACCTTCAAAGTGATTTGTCAGTTTTGAACAAAATTATGTTTAAAATTTCCTGCCCTCAAGTGATTTTTAGAATAATTTTCATGGCAGCAAGTTGTTAAATCCTAAGCAGGTGATTATGATCTCATGGAAGAAATAAGCAACAGGAACAGACAAAGTCTAATGAGAAAGGATCCTGATTTAATGACAACTGTAACGTCTTCTCCCCAGCTCAGTGTTACACTGCCTTTTTCTTGTGTGCTGCAATCTTCACTTTTTCCACCAGCTTGCCCTCTTCATCTGGTCACTGATTCTGTCTACACTACATCACTGCCTCTTTTTTCCACCACCAGATGACACTCTGCATCTGATCTGACAGCAGAGACCTTAAGAACAAAGAGACATAGAAGCTGATGGCAGAAAATGACCGCTTGGCCCACCCAGTGTGCCCAGATGTTCCCTGCCTATTTTGTCTCTGCAGACCCTAGCTGGTCTCCGGCACCCCTTCCACCTCAATGTGTCTTATCTATCCCATGCATGCTTGAAGCCCCCACTGTTTCAGCATGTACCACTTCCGCTGGCAGTCTATTTCAGTTGTCTACCACCCTTTCAGGGAAGAAATATTTCCTCACATCACTCTTAAATTTCCCTCCCTCCAACTTTACTGCATGACTCCCTGGTCCTGCTGCTTGTTCTCATTTGAAAGAGACTATCCATATGCATTCTGGTCACCTCTTTTAGATATGTGTAGGTCTCTATCATATCACCTCTTTCTGTCCTCTCTTCCAGGGTATACATGTTGAGATCCCTCAGTCTCTTCTTGTAGGGCTTCACATGTAAACCATGTACCATTTTAGTTGCCCTCCTCTGGACTGCCTCCACCCTTTCTATGTCCTTTCTGAGGTGTGGTCTCCGAAACTGAACATAGTAATCCAGATGTGGCTGAATCAGTGAGTGACATAGCAGCATCACCACCTCCCTTCTCCCGCTGGAGACACCCCTCGCTATGCACTCACCATCCCGCTAGCCCTACGCAGTGCCTTGTCACACTGCCCTGCCACCATGAGGTCCACAGATATGAGAAGTCCGAGGGCCCTTACCTGCCTAGTGACTATTAGTACCACCCCCCATCCTATACTCAGAACTGGGGATCTTATGCCCCAGGTGTATAATTGTGCATTCTTTGGCACTGAACTCTTACTTCCATGCTTTTTACCTCTCCTCGAGTTTCCCTACGATCCCTGCTCACCTCCCCCCTTCTGACTGTCCACCCTATTGCAGATTTTGGTATCATCTGCAAATTCATACCTTCCATTCAAACAACATGAAGTCTTGCTGTATTCTGACCCCTGATGACATACTGACTACGAAACTGGTCGAGGTTTCAGTGAGGCATGCTCAACTATGTTGGTCACTGGTGGCTTATTCTAACTTTGAATAAAGCCTTTTTGTAGCAGCTGAGGAGTGCAGTCATTTGTTGTTCACTCTGCAGTTTTTACTTCTCGCACCCTCTTAACACAGAGGAGCTGTATTGTGGAATTCGGCAATTCTGACTATATGCAGTTAGCCCCAGCATTTGAACTGCTCTGGAGAGGAAAAAGTTAACTCTATGCAGAAGCACAGAACATTGAGCTTGAGCTTGGTTTTCAAACCTGTCTCTGGTACTCAGCAGTGTAACCATCAGATTTCTTACTCCACCTAACTGTGAAATTGCTCGGGAGATCCCTCCTGTGTTTCGGTTCGGTATTAGTTTGAATCGCCGTTTTTTTCAACCGCAGTGCTCATTTTATCGGTATTCTTACCTCTGTCTCGGTAACAGTAAGTGGTAGTAGTAGGTAGTGGGATTTTTGTGATGGCAGCATCCACAGCTGTGGTCCAGGGAGCAAAGTTTCAGATGAGAGATACTCAGTTTCATCTCAGATCTTATTGGTCTCAGAGAAGAGACCCTCTCTCCAAATTGGTTCCAGTGTCAAACTCTAGTTCGGGCACTCCAGTGGTGGCTGGAGGAGGACAATCTTCGACAAGGTGTCCCATTTATCAGTCAGGCTCCTTCAGTGATTCTCACCACAGATGCCTCCCTACTAGGTTGGGGGGGCTCACCTTGATCAACTTACAGCTCAAGGAACCTGGTTGCACCAGGAGTCCCTTCTATACATAAACCTTCTCGAATTGAGAGCTGTCTTTCTAGCACTTCAGACATTCTCAACTGTTGCAGGGAAGGACAACATTTTAGCAGATGCTCTCAGCAGGATTTCTCAGGGTCATCACGAATGGACCCTGAATCTTCTAATTCTTCAGGTCATTTTCAAGAGGTGGGGCACTCCAGGGATAGATCTTTTTGCAATCCTGGACAATCACCAACTCCCTCTCTTTTGCTGCAGACCGCCTCTTCTGGGCTCTGTCCATCAGGATGCTCTCTTGTTGAATTGGGCAAGCAGGTTTCTGAATGCATTCCCTCCTTCTCCTCTGATATTCAGGGTCCTGACCAAGATCAGGTCTCAGCCCTGCAGGGTGATTCTAGTGGCTCCAGACTGGGCCAGACAGCCTTGGTACCCTCTTCTCCTGTCACTGTCAGTAACACTGCCTCTGTGCCTTCCCAGACAGTATAATCTTCTTACCTCCTCACAGGGGAGGATCCTTTACCCCAATCTTCCGACTCTCAGGCTCAAGGCCTGGCTCTTGAAGAGCTAGAATATGCAAGTCTACACCTTTCTCAATCAGTCTTGGACATTTTAAAGGTTAGCAGGAAACCTGCTACCAGAAAGACTTACAACTCCAAATGGAAAAGATTTTGGTTCTGCTGTACCCAGAAACATGTTTGGCCAGAGCTGGCTGATACTGCCACTGTACTGGACTATTTGGTGCATCTTAACAGTTTAGGCCTGCAGCCTACTACCCTCAAGGTACATTTGGCAGCTGTGTCTGCCTTCCTTTCTGCTGGTAAGGGCTCTTCCCTAGCTTCTCATCCAGTTTTCAAGAAATTTTGCAAGAGTTTAGTACACGTTAATCCTCCCTTTAGGGAGCCTACCCCTTCTTGGGATCTGAATATCTGTATAGCACAGCTTATGCAGCCCCCTTTTGAGCCTTTATCCTCAGCTGAGCTGAAATACTGGACTTGGAAAAACGTATTCCTGGTAGCCATTACCTCTGCCAGGAGAATCAGTGAATTACAGGCTTTATCAGTGGAACCTAATTTCATTTCATTTCACAGGGATAAGGTGGTCCTTCACACCAACAGAAAGTTTCTGCCTAAGGTGGTATCAGACTTTCATTTGAATCAGTCTATGTCATTGCATGTATTTTTTACTGATCACTCTTCTTCTGGGGAGAGAAGACTACACAGTCTTGATGTAAAGAGGGCTCTTAGTTACTATGTGGAACATACTAAGGCCCATAGGAATGACTGTTCTCAGTTGTTCCTCACTTATGGAGAAGTGGGAATGGGCAAACCTGCTACCAAGAGAACAATTGCCAGGTGGATTGTCTCCTATATCCAGTTCTGCTATTCAAAACTTGAGAAAGAGCATCCTTCAGGCCTGAGGGCTCATTCGACCAGAGGTACAGCTGCTAGAGATATACCTTTAGTGGACATCTGCAAAGCAGCCACCTGGAAATCTGTTCACACATTTACCAAGCATTACTCTCTGGACATTCAGTCATGATGTGATGCTAGGTTTGGCATGGCTGTGCTGCACAGCCTGTTCCCAAATAGGTTCTGTGACTCCCTCCTCCTCCAAGGGGTACTGCTTGATAGTCTGCATATAGTTAGACTACAGCCAGACTTCATGTTGTTTGAAGAAAAAATTACTCACAATTGTAATGTCGTTTCTTCTAATGGAGTCTTGCTCTATTCTGACCTCCCCTGCCTCCCCTCCTGGAACACAGTAGTTTTGGGATGTGGTTTGGCAGGCACAGTGCTGCACCCCAGAAGTGTACTTGGCATGCCTTTATCTTAAAGGGTTTACTGTTTTTTATTATGAATGTTTTTGGTTGTTTCACTACCTGCTTATATTCTTTTGGGGTTCTCGACTTGAGTCTTTTGACCCTAAAAAATCTGTTATTGCCATTTGGAACAAAAATTTTAGAAACAATTTCTACCTATTGGCTTAGTTAGTTTAGTTTAGTGCTTGTAAGAATCTAACGGTTACACTGCAGAGTACCAGAGACAGAGGTTTGAAAACCGAGCTTGAGCTCAACAATCTATACTTCTGCATAGAGTTACCTCTTTCCTCTCCGGAGCAGTTCAAGTGCTGGGGCTAACTGCATATAGTCAGAATACAGCAAAACTGCATTAGAAGAAACATTACTATGGTGAGTATTTTTTTCTTTGAGTTGTTCTGCAATGTCTTCTATGAAGACACTGAAGAGGACTAGTCCCAGAACTGAACCCTATGGTACCCCACTGGCCACTCTTCCCCTCCTCAGAATGAGGGCCATTAACCACCACCTTCTGCCTCCTATCTGTTAACAAGTTTCTAACCCAATTTACAACTTTGGATCCCACTCCTAGACTGGTCAACTTAGTATAGGGACAATTTCATCTCTTTTCCAGTCCTTCAGAACCACACCTGTTTCAAGTAAGTTGTTGAACCAGGTTGTCAGTGAGGCAGCTAGCCTCTCCTTAGTTCGTTTAGTACCCTGGAGTGAATCCCGTCCGGTCCCACAACCTTTCCCACCTTCACAGCTGCAAGTCCTTTCAGGACCCTTTCCTCTTATAATGGACTTGTGTCCAGTACACCTACCCCCTCATTCCTGCTTCTCCCTGGTGGTCCCTCTCCTCCTCCTCCCACCACTGTGACTACTGAGCAAAAGTATGTGTTTTAAGATGTCAGCTTTCTCTTCATTCCCCCTTCTGCACACTCACCCCTTCTACCCTTCTAACCCTTACTATCCCTCCCCTCACCTTCCTCTTCTCACTTATGTACCTGAAGAAAGTCTTATCCCCTGTAGCGACCCCTTAGGCAATCCTTCCCTCTGCCTGTGCCTTTGCTCCCCTTGGCATCTTGCCTGCTTCCTTCTGCTTTTCTTTTTTTTTTTATATTTCTCTTTTTCTCACCTACTACCCCACCACGGCCGCACCATCGGGAGTCACACATTAAGCCTGCCCCTACCAGTGCCTACCTTACAGTCTTCAGTCCCTCCATCTGGCCTCAGAACCCCCCCCAGGTGGGGGGCAGCCCCCTAATCTTGCAAATCTCATCAGGGTCCTGAGCCTGCAGGCAGGCACTGGCACATCAGGACCAGGCTCGGTGCTCCGTCTTCCCGGTTCCAGTGGGGTGTTTTTCTGATGTTCATTGTGGGCCCATACGTCATGGCGCACGCGCCAACGTCAGCAACGTCCCTCCCCTTCCTTTCTCAAAGGAGCATCCCCCGAGGCTGATTGGTCGCCGGCCTATGCCTGCTATCAATCATACCCCTGAAACTCCAGCTTGCCGTCATGCCCCCAGCCTCCGCAAGGGGTCACTGCTTGCTGGATTAGAAGACCGTCCCTCCCTGAGAAGGCTGGGCGTGTTGCTCCGACACTCCAGCCTGTCTCCCCGGTGGCGCTGAGCTTGCTCCCCAACCTGGCCGCCGTGTGGTGCAAGGTGTATGTCTAGTCGACCTCTGCTTTTCTAGGTACACCTCTTCCTCCTCTCATGCTTCCTTACAACTCTTGAATGTCACCTTTTTCTTTTACTGCCTTGCCGGTGGTCAATGATGTGGGTGAAAATGAAAAAGCTGACACCCAGAACTGCGCTGTAAAAAGGGCAAAACCAAAACAATGACAATAGTTTTACCCCTTCCCCGAGGTGCTACAACCCTTGTCACATAAAACCCCCTTGCCACTTCCTTGGAAAACCACAACAGTCTTTTTCCTTCTGCTTTTACTCACCGCCTTCACACGTAGGTTGGTTACTTTAGTTATGCCCTCCCTTAGTTTCCCCACTGTGCCTTTACCCCTTTCTTAGCAATACCCCACCCTTTAGGCAACTTCTGAGGTAGTCTCCCATTTCTGTAAAATTCGCCCTCCGAAAGTCCTGGACCCTCATCTTCCTTGTGTGATATGCCTGCACTCCTGTCTTTATGTTGAACACCACGGTATGGTGATAACTGGTACCCAAGGGACTGCCCACTGTGACATCTTCAGTGCTGTCCCTGTTTGTAAGCACCACGTCCAGGTACTGCCCCATCTGCAGTGGGTTCTTTGCTTAGCTGCCTGAGAAAAGCCCCTTGTAAGGCCTCAAGGATGGCCCTGCTCCTTGCTGAAGCTGCAGCTGGAAGGCTCCCCTCAACATCTGGAAAACTGAAGTTGCCAAGTAGCAGCACCCCCCTTTTACTTGCCGTTCTGATGATGGCTCCCCCAGTGCACACTACATGGTACGGATATCGCCCCACAGTCTTACTCCAGGGTAACCCACAGCACTTCAAGACCCTCCTTTCCCTCTTGGTGCCCCATACCTCCGTGGCCTTAGCACCCTCCTTCACACATAATACAAGCCCTCTTTCATGCCATGTCCCTTCTGAAATGAGAGTAGCTAGGTATAGCCATGCCCCAGTTGAGGTGCTCTGTACACTAAATGCAAGTTAGCCTCAGCTATAATGGCTTCCAGGGCCGGAATTTTATTTCCAAAGCTCCTAGCATTATGGCGCGTGGCTCTCCACGCCTTTCGACCTTATATGTGCTACCCTGCTTCCCCCTCTTATTCTGCCTGTGTTGTTCCCTGAATCCACCTGACTCACATTTATCCCTTTTAATTTCATCACTCCTGTTCTCCTTCAATCCTCTGTCCTCCCCTACCTGAGATATATTCCCATTTTCCTCTTTTCTCTTCCGGTCCCTGCCTTTCTGCATCTCTGCTCTGGAAGAGTTTTCCCTTTTGGGCCCTCCCTCCCTGAAATGTTACCATCTGGGGGGGGGGGCAATTTTTGCCACCTTTGGGTTTACTGCCCTTCCCCTCCCCCCCGACTAGTTTAAATGCTCATCTAAGTAGTCTTTAAACCTGCCATCAAGGACGACAGTCCCCTTCCTAGAAGGACACAGGTCATCTCTCTTATAGAGGCCTGAATCCTCCCAGGTTGGTCCCCAGTCCCCAGTGTACCCAAATCCTTCCTCCATGCACCATACAGTACCTTCAACCATTTGTTAAAATCCCTGGTGTGGAGCTTCCTTGCCTCTCCCCAACCATACACAGGTAGCACCTCAGAAAAAGCCACTGTGTGTGCCACCTGCTTGAGGCCCCTCCCCAGCTTCCTAGGTTTCCTTTCACTACTCCCACCTTCTCCCATGCTAGGCCATTTGTCCCAACATGAACAATGATGTCTAGCTCCCTCCTAGCACCAGCTGTCCAAGCGATCCTCAGGACCCACTCTCTATTCCTCCCAGTTAAAGCACCCCACAGGCACCTCACTGCCTATCCCCCATGTTCCCAATTCACAACTGAGTCCCCCATTAACATCTGCTTCCTCTTTGACAGGGGGACTCTCCTGTCCTCTGTGGGGCCTTCACTACTGTGATTCTCCCACCACCTCCTCCTTTCCCACTGTGATGGATACCTCCTCTCTGTTGTCTACTTCCACCAGTAAGATTAAGGTGTTCTGCAGTGGCATAGGTGAAGGAGCATGCACCCTTCCCCACCCCCTCTCTCCTGGAGCCCACCAAGGTCCTTCTGTTCTGCCTCTGTCTAGGCATCCTCTGGCAGAGCGGCAGCAGACATACTGGCCGCTGGGTGGAGCAGAAGGTATGCTGTACTCTTTCCAGCTGGGCCAGCAATCGTGCTTGCAACCCAGACAGGGGAGAACCTATGGGGCAGCATCTGTGTCTTGAGAGGGTCTCCTGAAAGACTGCGGCACCACAACGATTACACAGCACCACTTCCGTGCTTTTTACTTTCCTATGCTTAGTGACTATGCAATTTCAGTTTACCTTTCTACCACATTCCTACTACCATGGTGTTTCTACCCCTCCCTTTTGCTTCTCCAAAACTAGCTTGCAACCCTCACCTAGCTAGGATGTCTCCTACTTTCCCTTTCCTAACCCACTTCCTGAATTCCTACTTTTGTTTGTACCTACTACCTTCAGTTTAATTCTACCCTCCCTGTATGACACACCATATCTGGGAAAGTGTGCGGCCTATCTCAACTGGTCATTACCCACATTCTTACTAAATAGCACCTCCTGTTAAGCCTTAGTACATTACATTCAGTATCTATTCACAATGTTAATCAGTTTTCAAGATGTAAAACTCAATGAACTGAAAATACAGGTTACTCACCTGTAACAGGAGTTCTAGGAATGGTATATGTTGTTCATCCACACTTACTGGCAGGTTCCTTGCCGCTTTAAATCTTGCCGGAAGGTCTTCAAGCTGGCTCCTCCCACCCACCCGGTGGTAAAACTCGGCTCCACCCATGTTGCCAGATCTAGCCCTGGAAGCAGGCGTAAGGCCGGGCCGGGAGGTCAGATAGGATAAACAACATATACCATTCCTAGAACCCTGTTACAGGTGAGTAACCTGTATTTCTAGGACATAGATATGTTGTTCTATCCACACTTACTGGCAGACCCTCAGCAGTTCTCTGGGAGGAGGGAGGCAAGGCGCACACCCCCTACTTAGGGAATAAGGACTGGAGAACCGAGGTCCCAAAATCAGCATCCCGGGGTGACTCAAGGTTGATGTGGTAGTGGGTAATGAAGATGTGTGCTGACTTCCAGGTAGCAGCCCTGCAGATTTCCTGGATAGGGACGTCCCTGGAAGCAGACACCGAAGCAGCGGTATGGCGGGTAGAATAAGTTCTTATCACTCTGGGAGGGTCCATGCCCGCCAACCTATAACAGACATCTATGCAGGAGGTGACCCACCTGCCTATCGTCTGCTTGGCTGCAGGTCTGCCACGTGCGGCTTCAGCGTAGGTGACAAACAGCTTACGAACCTCTCCCTGAACTTCAGCCATCCGCTCCTTATAATAAGAGAGCGCTCTTCTAGGGTCCAGAGTATGGAGCCTATATTCGGCCTCTGAGGTGTGATTGGGGTAGAACACCGGCAGAGTCAACACCTGGTTAAGGTGAAACTCTGACACCACCTTCGGAAGGAATTTCGGGTGGGGGCGCAGGACAACCTTGTTCCTGTGGAAGACCAAATAAGGACACTCGATGGAAAACACCTGGAGCTGTCCCATCCTTCTGGCTGATGTGATAGTCACCAAGAAAGCGGTATTCCTCGACAGGTGAGAGATGCCACACCTGTGCATCCGTTCGAATGGCTTGCCCATGAGCTTAGACAATACCAGCAGTAGATCCCACGGAGGTGGAGGTTCTCGCACCAGAGAGGATATGTGATCAAGGCCTTTGAAAAAGCACCAGACCACCTTCTTCTGCGCCACCGACTGCTTTCCGGCCCGCGCCTGGTAAGCAGAGATGGCTGCCAGGTGCACCTTAAGGGTTGTTGACCGAAGCCCTTGCTGAATAAGAGACCACAGGTAGTCCAGAATGCTGGCCAAGGAGCAGGAGGAAGGGTCCAACCCCTTATCCTGACACCAAATTTAGAATCTCTTCCATTTGAAGGCATAGCATTTTTTGTTCGACTCCTTACGGGATGCCTCAACAACGTTGAGGACCTCGTCGGAAAGACCCAAGGCCTGGAACTCTAGCCACTCAGGAACCACACCGTCAGGTGCAGGGATTGAAGGTCCGGGTGGAGTACCTTCCCCACATTGATGGAGATTAGGTTCAGGCGGCCTGGAAGCCGCCTCGGGAGCCTGGAGCTGAGGCTGAGGAGATCTGGATACCAGAACTGGCGGGCCCAGCCTGGGGCTACCAGAATCATCTGCGCCTTGTCCCTCCTCACCTTGAGAAGCACCTTGTGGATCAAGGGAATGGGGAAAGGCATAGAAGAGGCCCGGGGTCCACGGCCTCGAGAAGGCATCCCCCTGCAGCAAGCCCTTCTGAGGGGGGTGGGCATGAAACAGCCTCAGCTTCACATTCTCCCTGGAGCAAACAGGTCCACCTGAGGAGTGCCCCAGTGGGAGAATAGATCATGTACTACCTCCGGCAGGACAGACCACTCGTGAGATGCAGCATCTATCCGGCTTAGGGCATCGGCCAGAGTGTTGGAGGCTCCCGCCACATGGATGGCTAGGAGATCCGCCTCCAGTCTGCTCACGAGGGACCAAGTGCAGAAAGCTTCCTTGCAAAGGGGCAAGGAGTGTGTCCTGCCCTGGCAGTTTAGGTAGTACATGGTTGTGGTATTGTCCATCTGGACCTGGACCACTTGACCCCATACAAAAGGAGCGAAGGCAGTGAGGGCTAGTTGGACCACTCGAAGCTCCAGAAGGTTGATGTGGCATCGAGACTCCTGAGGGGACCAGAGGCCATGTGCTCTGTGCTCCCCCAGATGGGCACCCCAACCCATCAGAGAGGCATCAGTCATTAGAATGACCGTCGGCACGGGGCGGACAAACAGGATGCCCTCCTGCAGATCAGCTGGAACGATCCACCACTGGAGAGCGTTCTACATCTCCTGGGTCACCGCCACTGGCTGGTCCAGAGGACCAGAGTGCTGTGACCATTGGCGGCCTGCCCCATTGAAGGGGACACATGTGCCAGCTGGCCCAATGGACCACGCTGGTGCAGGCTGCCATGAGGCCCAGGAGATGCAGGAAGTCCTGGGCAGGGCGCAATTGCCCAACCAGAAATGATTGGGCAAAGGAGGAGAGAACCTCGGCTCTGTCCACCAGGAGCCATGCTCTGGCTCGAAGAGAGTCGAGCTCTGCCCCGATGAATTGAATCACCTGCGTTGGCATGAGTTCCGATTTGGCCTCGTTGATGAGGAGGCCAATCTGAGAGCAGACTTGGAGGGCCAGATCCCTGGACCGCTCCACCTCCAGCCTGGAGGAGGCTGAAATCAGCCAGTCGTCCAGGTAAGGGTACACCCGGACCCTTCAGCGCTGCAGGAATGCTGTCACCACTGCCATGAATTTGGCGAAGACCCTGGGAGCTGAAGGAAAGCCGAAGGGCATGGCCCGGAACTCGTAGAGGGACCCCTCCGCTCTGAAGCAAAGGAATCGCTGGTGGGACGGACGGATTGGGACGTGAAAGAACGCGTCCTGGAGGTCCAGAGAACAGAACCACACACTTCGTTCCAAGGATGGAATGATCTGTGCCAGAGTGACCATCCTAAAGGTTCGAAACCTTAGAAACTTGTTTAGGTCGTGTAGGTCTAGAATGGGGCGCCAGCCCCCGTCCATTTTGGGACCAGGAAATACCTGGACACAAACCCTGGGTCTGGTGGAGGATCCGCTACCTCCCTGATCACCTCCTTCTGGAGGAGCAGAGCAATGTCAGCTCGACGAGCCAACAGAGAGGCTGCGGACCCCATAGCCCCCCCCGTGTGGCGACGGCCCGATAGGGTGGGGCCTGCTCGAATTCCAGAGGCAGACCTTTCCCTACCACTTCCAACACCCAGTGGTCCACGGTGATAGCGGACCAGGTGGAAAGGAAGTGGTGGAGCCGTCCCCCCACGGGGGGAACCCAGGGGGGAGTGACGAGGCTGGGGGCGACACCCCCAACCCATCACTGGGCAGGCTTGGAGGAAGGACCGGCCGAGGGAGCTCCTGGGCCTTTTCCTCCCAGCTTCCTGCTGGAGAAAGCTGGAGGAAGCTGCAGGCTTGGCTTTGGGGTGCCAAGTGCATTCCTGCTGGCCCTGATGCTGGTGTTGCTGGGCCAGATGTGCTGCAGGGGCAGAAGGCCGAAAGGGCTTACGCTGCTGCTGGCAGCCTTTGTCCTTCTGGGCAGACGTGACCGAGTCCAAGGTGGCACTGGACTTCTCGATCCTCTGGAGATGGCCTTCCACCCCGGGCCCAAACAAGTAGGTACCCAGGAAGGGAACGTCTGCCAGCTTGTGCTGGGTATCCGCCGTGAAGGTGGAGATCTGCAGCCAAGCTCTGCGGCGCATGGCCACTGCGGCCGCTACTGAACGGGCACAAGAGTCTCCAATGTCGAGAGCAGTTTGGAGCTGTTGCTTTGCCACCACCCTTCCCTGATCCCGCACCTGCTTGACTGTAGTTTGGAGGTCAGCCGGGAGATGAGGAATCACCTCATCCAGGGAGCCCAAAAGGGCATGGGAAAAGTGTGCCATCAGTACGGCCGAACTGGCCTGACGAAGACCTAAGGAGGACGCAGCGTACACTTTACGCCCGGAGTAGTTCAGTTTCTTGGGCTCTTTATCTGGTGGCTTGTCCACGTCCCGAGCGTTTCCAGAGCACCGGAAAATGCTGTCAGTCACCAACCCCTCCACAGAGGGGTGCTCCGGGAATCCAGAGAGTGAGCCGGTGGGAGCGGCATACTTCCTGGCCATCATGGCCTAGGGAGCTGGACAAGAAGCCGACCGCTGCCATAACTCTAGGGCCGGGCCAACAATGGCTTCAGCCATAGGAAAGGCCTCCGTAGGAGAATCTCCTTGGTCCAGTATCTCCATGAGGGGATACATGGCCCACTTTAACACGGGTTCGAGCTTCATCCCAGTAGATTCTGAGATGAGCCGAAGTAATCCCATGAATGAGGATGGGCTCTCGTCCACCGACTGTCCCCCAGAGGACTCCAGGTTGAGAGGCCTGGAGAACAGGGAAGAGTCATCGTCAGACTCCGAGGAGTCTGCAAACAGCTGCCGAGGGCCTGAGCCACCCTCCACCTGCTGAGGGCGATCAGGAGTGAGGGTGACCGACAACCGATGGGGCAACCCATGACCCGACCGAGAATCCTTGGTCGGAGCCCCAGTTTTTGGTTGTGGAGGCGGGGGTTCCACCACGATGGGTGGCGCAGCTGGTTTCAGCCGAACAACCGGCACCGGCTTCGGCCCCTCGATGACCACGAGGGGTTGTTTCGGCTGCTCAGGTGACAGCCACTTAATGGCCAGGGAAGGCGACGGGGTCGGCTTGTTCCCGGACAGGAGGAGCTGCTGCCACATCAAGTCCTCATAGCGTCGACGCAATTTGCACCGAAGCCTTTCCTCCGAGGAGGAAGAAGATGAGGACCACCACTTTCCTCGGTGCCGAGACCGAGACTGCCGATGTCAGCGGGATCGGCTGGACCGAGAAGAGGTCCGAGACCAAGACCGTCTTTGTTTCCGAGGGTGGGTCTGGGAGGGAGTGGGGGAAACCCTTTCCTCTCTCGGCGCGGGAACCTTAACTGGGACTCCGGCACAGTAGGTGCAGGCAAGTCCTCGGTTTCCACCGGGGAACTGGTGAAGAAGGGTTGTCGGCTTCTCCAGTCGACAGCCCGTCCGACGGGTCGAGAAAAATCTCGACCGCGTCGACGGGTGTCTCAGCCGGCTGACCTGACGAGGACACTGTGAAGCCAGCGGCCTTAGCTGCAACCTCGACCGAAGTCGAGTGTTGACTGTCCGGGGAAGGGGACCTCTCCCGCTCCCACGAATGCTGACGGTGGGACTTACCCTTAGAGTCCTTCTTCTTGGACCGAGAGGAATGTCCCGATGGACCCTTATGTTTTGTAGAGAGGGATTGACAAAGTTCCTTAAAAGAAGCCATGTAGGAGGAGCCCAAGGAGAGTGGGATAAATGCCGCAGCCGAGGAAGACGAAGATGCGGCCTGGGCCGCCTCCTCCTCGAGGGCGATCATCTGCTCAAGTTGCTCTGCCGAGCCCGACACCGTCCAATGGGCCTCCTTTGACTTCACCGGAGGAACACGTCTTTTGGGGCACCTAAGTTGGAGTCTGGCAACACGGTCTTCGAGGACATTGACCGAGAAGGATTTGCACAATTCGCAGGCCTGTGGATCGTGATCGAGTTCAAGGGAATAAATGCATGTGGAGTGCGGTCAGTCCGAGACATTTTCTGCCTGCATGGGCACCGCCGAAATCCGGGAGTCGACTTATCCATCGCAGCCGCGAAGGAAGAAACAGACCGAAGTCTAGAAAATTTAAAAATAAGTTTCGGTTTAACCGATGAGTTTGGATCCAGGCCTAAAACACAGAGTGCTAAGGAGGGAACCTGAGCTTCCAAGCGGTAAGGAAGATCTGGCGTCATGGGGCGGAGCTGAGAGTTATACCACCCGGGTGGGTGGGAGGAGCCAGCTTGAAGACCTTCCAGCAAGATTTAAAGCGGCAAGGAACCTGCCAGTAAGTGTGGATAGAACAACATATCCATGTCCCTAGAAATAAATTCTCCTTTCCTAGTACTTAGTGCACCACAGCAGCAATGCATATATAAGTTCACAATAAAGAACTTATAGCAGTATGTATTACTTTAAAGATGAAATACTATAACAATATTTACCTTTTACTCCCCTTTTCAAGTTATATTACTATTTACCCACCCCTTCTTGTACTCTGTTTATAACTAATATTAGTTTAACCACACTGTTTACTTATAATGTTTGAAGATTTAATGCTAGATGGTACACTTCCAACTTTTGAACACACCTCTTACTTCACATTTACAGAAATAAACTAAATACCAGGGCTTTGTAGAGTGTCACACTTGGGGTGCAGTGCCTCCTGCCAACTGCCGCCTCACACTGATGCCCACCGTGTGACATCCTTGAGGTCTGGCCCTTAGGATCTGGACCACACAAGGAGGATGCACCCACAAAATCAAACAAGGCTCCGGCTGGAGCACCGAGAACAGCAGCCAAGTGCAAACTGCTGCACTGAAATGCAGCCCTCCGACACAGTCCGCAGTAATGAGAGGGTCAAAGTTCAGTAAATCCCCTTGGCCTGACTAGCCAGCCAGGCCTCTCTCCGCTGACAATCAGCTGCAGTAATCTTATCCTGATTGCCACTGTAGTGGCCTTTACTCAGCTTCTTGAGTGGACATCTTCCATAAACTGAATTACAGGCTTGCTCATTTCAGTGCCGGACCCAGGGACTGATCCTTCCGTCATCAGTGTCAGTTTCTCAGTAGGTAGCACACTCACCACTGGGGCTGGAAAATCAGAAGGCTGTGGGTTCCAGCCCTGCACCAGATACTTTGGGTAATGCCCTTGTAACCCCCCCCCCCACAAATGGGGGTTCCTAAAAAGCCTCCTAGGAGCTTGCCTAAGTGTTTCCATACCTGCTGGCGTTCGGCGTTTAAGCCATTAGAATGGCACTGTGAGTGCTGGTAGAGCCTCCACATACTGTCTCTTTAAGAACTGTCTGCTTGCAGACATAATTAATGCTTTTCCGGGGCTGGTGTTTCCCTGCTCGAATCCCATCTGAGCTGCGGAGGAATTGCTCCAGTTTGCAGTCGCTGGAAGCCCAAAGGGAGCCCATCTGAAAGCTGTAACTGTTTGCTGGTAATCCTTTAAATCATTAGCAAAATTGTAGTTTTTCTAACCTGCTTTTGTTACAGCTGGGACTCTGTGTGTGTTGCCCCTCCATTTTGGACCTAAACTGCTGTGCTGGGCCAATTGGGTTAAAAAGCCCTAAAATGGAGACTCTTGGACCAACCAAAATTTGGACTCTCTATGGAGCCGGTTTACAAGGGGAATGTAATTCTGGGAAGTGTAGTTTGGACCTTGGTGCCTTTTTTGCACCAACAGAGGGAGCTTTAGAGTGATTGACAGTCGAATCCACGAACTGGATCCATTGAAACCTAAAGGAAATGACCTGTACTGAAGCTGGAAAGTCAGATCAGTTGTGACCGTGAGGAGAGAAGGAGCTCTGTGTTTCTGCGGTGTATAGTTTCACACAGGAAGAGCGTGAGAGGCCCTGAAGTCGGCCTGTTGCCGTTGCAAGCATAAATCAGACTGAATCCGAGGTGGCTGAAAGTAAGGAAGGCTGAAAAGTGGAAACTAGGCTCACCCTGTAGAAGACTGGAGAAATTGCCGAATCGTGCTCGGTCTGTCAGGAACTGAAGCTGCTGTATGTACTTCCAGCTATATGCAATAATTGCGCCCGGGACCTAGAAGCAGCTGCCTGGTATAGTAATTTCCTTTACATATAAATGTGTTTAGTGCTTGTGGGGGACAGCGATTCCAATCCCCCCTTCATCGTGAGTTGTAATCTGGAAGCGGAACTTAAATTAATTGGACTAAATCCATCTGCTAGTCAAAGCAATTGGGCCCTGCCACTACAGTCTCATCTCCATGTCTTACTTTTCTGGCAATCCAGAACAACCATCTCCATCAGGTTCTCAGCTTGGGGTAGTTTGAGTACAAATCAGGGCATTCCTCTGCAGCCTGTTAGTAATCACAAGTGTGTCATCTAATTTTCTTTGTTTCATTCTTCAAGGATTGAGCCATCCGGCTCCGGATTACAATTGGGTGTTGTGCATATATTTTTCTACAGGGCCCTATCCATCTGCACCTGCCGGCCAACCCCGGGCAACGGACCTGGCTAGCCCCCCCCCAACCTGGGTACCCAGAGTGTGACTTTCCAGACCCTGTATGTGTGCACAGTACTGTGATTTACTTTGGCTAATTAACTTGATTTCCCCCTCCCATGTTACATTCCCCCTGAATAAACCAGATTTGATGTTGTTAAACTTTAAACTGCCTAAAGTGTCAGTACCTTCATGCCAAGCACTGTATTGGTTTGTGTATGCTGTTTAACCTTATTTTTCAGAGGGTCATCAGAGACGAACCTCCGAATTAGTCTCGAGGGTAAGTGGTACCTTATGATTGAATAGTGTGTACATGTGGAGTATTGGTACTGTAACTCCTGTGCATTGTGGGAGCCATTAGAGGGATTAGAAGGGGGTCTCAGTGTCCCAGAGGGCTGTGACCAAGCTAGTCTAGCCACTACAAACCCTGACCTCTGGGTGGAGGCACCCGCCATAGAACCTAGGCCCCTCAACCTGTCACTAGTCAAGCAGGCAGGGGTAGTAGCCTTTGGGATAGCGCCACCTGTGGGTTACATCTTGAAGGCACCACTGGGATTAGCATCCTCTAGTGGCCATGTGCAGGAATTACCCCATTATGTTTAATTTAAAAGAGAAAATGGAGGGAAGTACCACACCCAAGTTAAAAATGGATCCCCATAAGCTGATGGTGCATAAATTAATGGGGTGGTGTGAAGCTGCGGAGATGGACTCCCAAAAAGGCTATTCTATTGCTGGATGTCTCCTTGGGGACTAACAATGCTGACATTGTGTCCACTGTAGAACATATTAAGTGTTGGGGTAAAGTAGAAGTAAAGGGACGAGACGCTGACCTGTTTGATCAAACTTTGATAGTGCTACTTTCCTGTAGTTCCCCCATAGACCCTGAAAAGGTGCCACCTGTGATTTTACCCAAAGGGGCCCAGAAGGGATGGAGGGTTATTCATATATCTAATGGTCTGGTCACCCCGGGTGGGTCCCCTAGTACAAACAGCTTTAAAAGAAAGCTGCTCAAACTGCTAGCCGCGGAAGGGAGAACTGTCCAGGAGGCAATAAAAGTGTTAGACTTGTCTGGGGACCATACGCCTGTAAATTCTCCACTCCCTTCTCCTGTGTCCCCCAAGAGCTCCATAATATCCACACCTCCTATGGTAGTTTCCCCCATTCAACTAGATTCCTATCAGAGGCCAAGGCTTTTCTCCGAGACTGTCCCAGTGCCTTCGGGGGAAGACAATTTGGAGACCTGGATGGACTACGATACCCCTTTAGTACAAGAATGGCAGTGTTCAGAGGGGGAAAAGAGGAAGCGCTTGATGGAAAGTTTGAGAGGCCCTGCCCTGGAAGCCATCCGATTTCTACTGGCTACTAGTCCGGAGGCCACTGCTGCAGAATATCTTTCCGCCTTACAGGGGGTATTCAGCAGCACAGAAACCCGGGATGACTTATTATGGAAATTCAAGTCACCTAAACAGTGGAAAAATGAGAAATTGTCTGCTTTTGTCACCAGGATAGAAAGGGCTTTGCAGAAGGCCCACCGAAAAGGGGAAGTGCCTGCCAAACAGTTAAACCAGGTCAGATTAGACCATATACTGAAGTCAGCAAGATTTTTGAGCATAATAATACTGAAGCTCAAGCTGCAAGACAGAAGGTCCAGCCCTCCAGAGTACTGCCATTTGATGAAAGAGAGCCTTGATGAGAGAGATCCGGGAGATTGAAACTGATGAAGAGGGCTGGGAACTCTGTGCTGGGGCTGTGGACACTTGTCAGACCACCAAGAAGAGTGAGTCGGATGAGGCTCAACAGTTGAGAGGTTTAATTAAGGAACTGACTGAGGCATACAGAGAACCAGATCTGTTTCAGGCTCCTCCCGAGCCCAAAAGTGGAGTGGGAGTGCATGTTGTTTCCCCTGAGACTCGGATTGAGGGTAACCTGATAGCAGAACTAAGAGAATTGAGAGAGGTGGTGGGGAAACTGCAAAGGGTTGCCCTCACCCCCAATAGTAGTGAAGATCCAGAAGCCCAAAGGTATAAGCTCCCAGTTCAAGAAGAGCTCTGCAGGGCTCCAGATGTGCCCCAACAGAAAAGAGACCCCCCCTCCTTCCAAGGACACTAGAGACATTAAGTTCTGTTACCATTGTGGGGAGGATGGACATTTTCAGTCTGCTTGTCGCTTGCCAGAGAACTTGGGAAAAGTTACCAACAGGTTAGTGGTCTGGCATCGCAGAACCTATGCCCGGTCACCAGGGGGAGCCACCCAGAAAAGTTTTGCCACCAGGGCCAATGCCCGACATCCCGATCAATGCCATCGGAATGGTCCGAAGTGGTGGGTCCCTCCATGGAGACTACTGTAAAAGTGAATGGAGTACCTACAAGAGCTGTGTTAGACAGTGGCTCCCAAGTGACAATTATGTTCCAGGACTGGTATCAGAAGCATTTGTCCAATGTACCCCTGCAACCATTGGAGGGAAAACATGTTTGGGGTTTAAGTGAAAAGGCCTACCTCTACTCTGACTATATCTGAATTTGGTTGTCCTTTCCCACCTCTGTGGCTGGAGTAGCAGAGCAAGTGGAGACCTTGGCCCTAGTGTGTCCCCCTACCGGACTGTATGGTGGGGTTCCATTACTGACTGGGACTAATGCACATATGTTTGGATGGCTGGCATAATTGTGTTATGAAAAACAGGGGTCCCGGACTGGTAGAGCTCTAAGAATTCCGGCCTTGATCCAAAGGGCCTACGATGCCCAGAGGGATGCTGACAGAGTGGAACCAGAGGAACCAGTTGGCGTTGTCTGGAAAAAGGATCTTGAGTCTCTGATCTTGGCACCAAATGCCCAGTGTATCTTACAGGGAGAGGTTCGTATCAAAAAGGATGTCAAGAATAAAATATTAATGCTGGATGCACCAGGAGATGGAAAATTGCTTGAGGGACTGCTGGTCAAGCCTAGTATTCTGCCTTCTAGAGCCCATGCTTTTGCCAGAAGAGTAATGGTTCAAGTTCATAATGTGTCTGATTGGGAGATTCGAGTAAATAGAGGTTGCACCCTGGCTAATGTGCACTGTGTGGATACTGCAGTGCTACCCAGTAACAAGAGTTTGGGAAAGAGTGATAGAGTAACACCTGACTTGTTTGATTTCGGTGACTCCCCGTCGCCAGCTGAATGGAAAGTGAGGATCAGTGAGAAGCTTGCCCAGAGAGACCAGGTGTTTTCATTGAAGGAATGGGATGTAGGATGTGTGCAAGGGGCTGAGCACCATATCCGGCTGCATGATGACAGGCCATTTCGTGAGAGGTCTCGACGCCTGGCGCATGCTGACATAGATGATGTCAGATGACATCCGCAAGAGATGCTGGCTGCTGGCATAATACAGGAATCCAGAAGCCCATATGCTTCCCCCATCGTGGTAGTGAGAAAAAAGAATAGGACAGTAAGGATGTGCGTAGATTATTGCACTTTAAACTGGCGAACTATCCCTGATCAGTATACAATGCCCTGCATTCAGGATGCGTTGGACTGCCTGAATGGTAGCAAGTGGTTTTCTGTGCTAGATCTTCGTAGCGGGTACTACCAGATCCCAATGGCCCCAGAAGATCATGAGAAGACAGCCTTTATCTGCCCGCCTGGTTTCTATGAGTTCATGAAGATGCCTCAAGGGATTTCAGGTGCTCCAGCCACTTTTCAACGACTGATGGAACATGCAGTGGGGGACATGAACCTATTAGAGTGCCTAGTGTACTTGGATGATGTTATCGTGTTTGGCAGCTCACTGGAAGAACATGAGGGTAGATTGTTCAAGGTATTGGACCGACTGGAAGATTTTGGCCTGAAACTGTCTATCAATAAATGTCAATTCTTCCAAACATCTGTAAAGTATATGGGACACATAGTCTCCACTGAAGGAATACAGACAGACCCGAGTAAAGTTGAGGCCCTGACCACCGGGCCACAGCCCCACAATCTAAAAGAACTGCAAAGATTCCTGGGTTTCTGTGGCTACTATCGGCGTTTCATCAAGGACTATTCAAGAGTGATCCGTCCTTTACTTAATCTTACTCAAGGTTACCCTCCAACCCACAAAAAATACAAAAAGTCAACTTCCCCTGAGCCTGAGAGAGTGTATTTCTGTCCAAATGAAGTATTTGGGGCCCGATGGACACCTGATTGTGAGGCTGCTTTTCATGAGATTATATATCAATTTACCCATGCTCCTGTCCTGGCCTATGCAGATCCAACAAAGCCTTATATCCTGCACACTGATGCTAGCTTGCAAGGGCTGGGGGCTGTGTTGTACCAGGAACACGAGAATGGCCTGAGACCAGAGGCTTTTGCCAGCGGATGTCTGACTCCTTCCGAAAAGAACTATCCTGTACACAAGTTAGAGTTCCTAGCTTTGAAGTGGGCCATTGTGGACCAATTCCATGAATACTTGTATGGGGCTAAGATACTGGTAAAAACTGACAACAATCCCTTGACCTGTGTTCAGACTTCAGCTAAGTTGGACACCACTGGCCACAGGTGGCTCTCTGCCTTATCCACATACAATTATGCTGTCGAATACAGAGCAGGCCTGAACCACATAGATGCTGATGCTCTCTCCCGAAGACCTGTCTCTCAAAATGACTGGGTCAGATTGTCAGTACCTGATATTCGAGCACTCTGCCAGAAGTTTGACCGAGAGGAGCAAGTGGTCCCTGACACAGTGAACTGTTTGGTGGATTTTTTGGGGCCCTCTGAGAACTGCATACCTGCTGCTTATTGCCACTTCTCTGCATTAGACATTGGTGCTTTGCCTCAGCTTGATAATGACAGTCTTCAGCGGGCTCAAACCCGAGATCCTATGATTAAACCAGCTTTGGACGCCCTCTACGCTGGGAAAGATGTGTCTAAGTTAAGCTCCATTGATTTGAGAACTGCACTGTTATGTAAGGAAGGTCCTAAGTTGAAACTGATTAATAGACTGTTATACAGAGAAACAGTAGACAGAGGGGGACAAATAGATAAACGACAGCTAGTTTTGCCCACTGCCTTTTGAGACTTGGTACTGAGATCCCTACACAACCACATGGGGCACCTTGGTATAGACAGAACACTTGACTTGGTAAGATCCAGATTTTATTGGCCTAAAACGAGGACTGATGTTGAACAACACATTAGAACTTGTAGTCGCTGCTTACAGAGGAAAGCTTTGCCCCAGAGTGCTTCCCCCCTTGTTAACATCACCACCAGCGACCCCATGGAGCTGGTCTGTATTGACTTTCTGAGTTTGGAGCCAGATCAAAGAAATATCAGTAATGTGTTGGTGGTCACTGACCATTTTACAAGATATGCCCAAGCTTTTCCCACCAGGGACCAGAAGGCATCCACTGTGGCCAAGGTGCTTATAGAAAACTTCTTTGTTCACTATGTGGCACTACAAAGAATCCATTCTGATCAAGGGAGGGATTTTGAGAGTCGTTTGATCAAAGAGATGCTTTCTCTGTGGGGAGTGCGAAAGTCCAGAACCACCCCTTACCAACCCCAGGGGACCCACAGCCTGAACGTTTCAACCGCACTCTGCTAGATATGCTGGGCACCCTCCACCCTGGGGACAAACCTAGATGGAGCCAACAAATCAACACATTGGTACATGCCTACAACTGCACCAAAAGTGATGCCACTGGGTTCTCCCCCTACTGTCTGATGTTTGGAAGAGAAGCTTGACTGCCGGTAGATGTATGTTTTGGAGTTTCCCCTGATGAGGTTCGAGCTGATATTCATTTACAGTACGTGCAAAAGTTAAAAGCCGAACTAAATCATGCGTATCAACTGGCTCAAACCATGGCTGCAAAATTAAATCTGGCCAACAAGGAAAGGTATGATAAAAAAGTGAAAGCCCTGGAACTCCAGGAGGGAGATCAGGTGTTGCTAAGAAATCTGGGACTGCATGGCAAGCACAAGATTGCTGATAGATGGCAACATCTCCCCCACATTGCGGTAGGCAAACTAGATGATCTGCCTGTGTAAAAAGTAAGGCCGGAGAATAACTCAAAGGATGTGAAGACCATGCATAGAAATCATTTAATGCCCATTGGACAAATCTTGATTGAGTATGAGCCCCCAGAAAACGCCCCCTCTGGACCAGTGACTAGAGCTGCTGCAAAGCAAAAACAAAGAAAGTCTGCAACCACAAATGCTGAGTTAAATTGTTCCCCACAGCAAGTCCCAGTTGAACAAGAATGTCAGTCCATGTCAGAGGAAAGTGAGTGTGGCTTTGAATACTACCCTTCTTACGAACTGAGTCAGTTGTTTCGGGGCAATCCCCTAGTCAATTCTGGAGATGAAGCTGGGCCTTCTGGACTGTCTAAGCCCCCAGCTTTGTCTATGGAGCCAATGCTCCCAGAAAGTGAAATGCCAAGTATGAAGTCGGATGACATGGAATCACTGCATGGTGGAACTGTACGAGCTTTCAGAGGACAAAAATGCTGAACTGGAACAGACTGGTGATATACCAGAACAAAAAGAGTATTTTGAGTGCCCTGATGGTTCACTGCCAGTGTCAAAAAACTCTCCATGTGAGCTAAGTGTTATGGACTCTGAGATTGCCACTCCTGGAGTTGAAAGTGCCCCAAGTTCTAGCCTCTCTACCCCAATGAAAGTTCTCCTGACGAATGAAGACACTGCTGAAAGTGGGGATAAAAACACAGAGACTGTCACGGTTCTCCCTAGAAGGACTGGTCGAGCTGTGACGCCTGTGGTACGTTTAAGCTATGAATCCCTTGGCAGACCCGTGGACCTGCCTCTTAATGTGATCCATAAGGGAGTGTATGTAACCCCGAGCTCATTGCCCAAACTGAGCCTAGGTGCTAATTCCAGATTACTTGTCTTGCCTTCTGAGTATGGTGCCCCTGCCCCGTCCAGCCCCCACATAGCCGATAGAGAAGGGCCCCCTCTTTTCAAGTTTCATGTGCAGGAAGTGGTGACCTGATGTTGAAATGTTATTGTATATATAATGTGGAACCTGTAGTAAGCTGTGAAATACAGAATCGCTGCATATGACCAAGAGTTAACATATGATGTGATTTAAAGAATGCAAATCTAACTGTTAGTGATGTAAATGTATTTAGTAGTTGCTTTAAAATGTTATAAGGGTATCTACTTGATGTGGACACCAAGTTCTTTTCAGGCCAGGAAGGGTGTAACCCCCCTACAAATGGGGGTTCCTAAAAAGCCTCCTAGGAACTTGCCTAGTGTTCCCTGCTCGTTGGGCGTCATGCTTAAGTCAGTTAGAATGGCACTGTGAGTGCTGGTAGAGCTCCACATACTGTCTCTTTAAGAGCGTCTGCTTGCAGACATAATTAATGCTTTTCCAGGGGGCTGGTGTTTCCTGCTTGAATCCCGCCTGAGCTGCGGAGGAATTGCTCCAGTTTGCGGTCGCTGGAAGTGCAAAGGGAGCCCATCCGAAAGCTGTAACTGTTTGCTGGTAATCCTTTAAAGCATTAGCAAAATTGTAGTTTGTCTAACCTGCTTTTGTTACAGCTGGGACTCTGTGTGTGTTGCCCCTCCATTTTGGACCTAAACTGCTCTGCTGGGCCAATTGGGTTAAAGAAGCCCTAAAATAGAGACTCTTGGACCAACCAGAATTTGGACTCTCTATGGAGCCGGTTTACAAGGGGAATGTATAGCTAGTAATTCTGGGAAGTGTAGTTTGGACCTTGGCACCTTTTTTGCACCAACAGAGGAAGCTTTAGAGTGATTGACAGCCGAATCCATGAACTGGATCCATTGGAACCTAAAGGAAATGACCTGTACTGAAGCTGGAGAGTCAGATCAGTTGTGACCGTGAGGAGAGAAGGAGCTCTGTGCTTCTGCGGTGTATAGTTTCGAGCGGGAAGCCCGTGAGAGGCCCTGAAGTCGGCCTGTTGCCGTTGCAAGTGTAAATCAGACTGAATCCGAGGTGGCTGAAAATAAGGAAGGCTGAAAAGTGGAAACCAGGCTCACCCTGTAGAAGACTGGAGAAATTGCTGAATCGCGCTCGGTCTGTCAGGAACTGAAGCTGCTGTGTGTACTCCTGGGTATCTGCAGAAATTGCACCCGGGACCTAGGAGCAGCTGCCTGGTATAGTAATTTCCTTTACATATAAATGTGTTTAGTGCTTGTGGAGGATAGCGATTCCAATTCCCCTTTCATCGTGAGTTGTAATCTGGAAGCGGAACTTAAATTAATTGGACTAAATCTGTCTGCAAGTCAAAGCAGTTGGGCCCTGCCAGTACAGTCTCATCTCCATGCCTTACTTTTCTGGCAATCCAGAACAACCATCTCCATCAGTTTCTCAGCGTGGAGTAATTGGAGTACAAATCAGGGCATTCCCCTGCAGCCTGTTAGTAATCACAAGTGTGTCATCTAATTTTCTTTGTTTCATTCTTCAAGGACTGAGCCATCCAGCTCCGGATTACAATTGGGTGTTGTGCATATATTTTTCTACAGGGCCCTATCCATCTGCACCTGCCGGCCAACCCCGGGCAACGGACCCAGCTAGCCCCACCCAACCTGGGTATCCAGAGTGTGACTTTCCAGACCCTGTATGTGTGCACAGTACTGTGATTTACCATGGCTAATTAACTTGATTTCCCCCTCCCATGTTACATTCCTCCTGAATAAACCAGATTTGATGTTGTTAAACTTTAAACTGCCTGAAGTGTCAGTATCTTCATGCCAAGCACTGTTTTGGTTTGTGTATGCTGTTTAACCTTATTTTTCAGAGGGTCCTCAGAGACGAACCTCTGAATCAGTCTTGAGGGTAAGTGGTACTTTATGATTGAACAGTGTGTACATGTGGGGTATTGGTACTGTAATGTCTGTGCATTGTAGGGACCATTAGAGGGATTAGAAGGGGGTCTCAGTGTTCCAGAGGGCTGTGACCAAGCTAGTCTAGCTATTACAAACCCTGACCTCTGGGTGGAGGCACCCGCCATAGAACCTAGGCCCTTCAACCTGTCAGTAGTCAAGCAGGCAGGGGTAGTAGCCCTTGGGATAGCGCCACCTGGGGGTTACACCCATAACTGACAATGCAGAGTAGTACAGGGGGACGGGGGTGGTGGGTGCTGCACTGTTTAGGTGCTAGCCTTCGAATGAAATGTTAAGCCAAGGTCCCTTCTGTCCATCTCTGGTCACTACCTAGGTAGAAGTAAAATATCCCACTGCACTTACTGAAGAAAAGTAAGGTAGTTTCAATGGTGTCATGGCCAACATTCCCCCTGTCAACGAAACAGGTCCATGCAACCCACTCCACAGGGCACACCCGGAATCAAGCTATCACAGCTTAGTGTACCTTTCCTGATCAAAAATTACAAATAAAACAAAATAAATACTCAGTCCTTGGTCTCTGAAAAAGCAGCTCTAACAAATTCAGCTAAAAGAAAACCTTAATTCTACCCAAATTATTAGACTGGCTCTTACTCTTGTATACTGCAATCTCCATTTTCTCCACCAGATGGCACTCTGCATTCAGTCACTGATTCTGTATTCACTACAAAAAATGTCTTCAGTACTAAAAATGGAATTCCCTGAAATTCAAATTTTGGTATAGTTTTGCATAATTAAGTTCTTTCAATGCAAACTTAAATTTTTTTCCTCGGAAACAAGAAAACCAGCACTATGGCACAATAGTGACAAAGAGCAGAGAGGCTTATCCTCCAATTCTGACATGGACCTGGAAGAATAACCTTACCCGAGGTGGGGTCCCCCATTCATCAGGTCGAATACTTGTGCCGGGTTAAGGAGCTGCTTGAACTTCCGGAGGAACTTCACTCCCTGGTTATCACCACTCTTGGAGTTGACCAGGACTAGTAGAGGACTGGAGCAGGAAGGGGGGCAGGTGGCCTTCCAGAACCCTAAACAAACAAAAAAAATAACAGGAGGTTAATGCTAGTTCAGAATGTTACAAAGTGCCAAACCCCTCACCCTAGAGACAGTGTACACTGTGCACCTCTGCCTCCCTTCCTGATGCCACCTAATTAGGATACTAAGGATCAGAAATAGTGGTGCTCCAATCATGTCTTTTGGGATCCAAGTGTCTTCCGATAAATAGTCCCACTATCTATCTCTGCACTCTGCCTGACCAATCTAGGATTTCTGATCTTCAGTCAGATTTTGGGGGGTCCAAGGTCAGATGCTTGCATCTAAGGTCAGAACTGGGATCAGAGGTTGGATTTTTGGATCAGACTCTGATCCCTCTGGTCTTATGGAACTTCCAGCCGGATTCATACATGGGATCCAGGGTGACTGGATGCCATCAATATCTGTTGGCACGCAAAGTCCGAAAGAAAAATGTGAGGCATCCAGTGGTATCGGACTTCCGTAGCTACAGATCCAAGCTCCATTAATGAGAAATGAAATCCAGGTCCTTCACGTGGGAAGGACTCGCAATAACCATCAGGTCATCACTTAAGGTATCCTGTTCTACTCCCGCCCCATTTCACCTCAATCAATTACCTACTACTTTGCACAGAAGATTCTGATTGGCCAAAGATCTGTAATGACCGAGTAACTGTGATGTCATGCACGGCTGAACTTAAAAACAAAACAGGAGATTTAAAAATTCTGGATCTCATCCTTTTTTAAAAAAGTGTTTTGCCGGCCCAGTGGCATGGAGGGTTGAGGCATCACTGCCTTACTTCCTGCCATGCTGGTGACCTGCATTCACGGTGTGAGCAGGTTGCCAGGGGTCGGCCGGGGAGGGAAAAGTCTGAGTGTCTGGAAGACAGCTCTCCTCTCCCGGGGGAGGGGTGGGACCAGTGCTTGCCTGGCTCCCAGCGGTGGCTGGAGACTGGCACACCAGTTCTAGAGTAAGAGGGCAGAGGTGGAGCAGACACCTGGTGTGCCATGTGCGGAAACATGCGTAGCTCGGCCACTGGCATTACTGCATGCTGTACTTCCGCATTCAGGAAAGGGAGAAACGTGGAGGCCAAAAATGCCACTGACCGGTGGGATGATGCCAGCCCCCCACAGGCACTGCACCCGGCCACCTGGCACCTCTAAGCCAAGAGGCACACATCAGTGGATGCCGGGGTGACGGGGCTGGGGGGGGGGACCAGTGGAAAGGGGCCAGTTGGTGGGGAGAGAAAAGAAATTAACAAAAAAAAAGTGTTTTGAGGTCAGCCATGTGGCACAGCAACAGCGTATCCTGCAGCCACCTGAAAGACGGGTTAAGGGACAAGACATGGACTCTCACTCTAAAGCTGGAGGCAGGGGCACTTTGCTTCTGAGGAGGGGTGGGTTGGGCAGCCTGGCATTTGAGCCCCACCTAGTGACTGATCAGAGTAGCAAGAACTGCAATGCCAGCCCCTCCCCACTCTCCTGACTGTAGAAAGAGTGCAGATAAGGAGACCACAAAAATCAAGGGAAGGGACAGGGAGAATGAGGGGCATAATTAAAAAAAAAAAAAAAAAAGATTTTTATAATACTCTCTGAAAGAAATGAAGTTCCAGATTAGGGATGGGGGAACCACAAAAGGTTCTTAGGTTGTAAAAGGTTCTGATTAGCCATAAAAGGTTCAACTAACTATCCAAGCCTTATCAGAATTTTCAGAACATTTTTGTTTAATGTACAAAAAATTGTTTTAACCATCATTGACTGCCATTAAGCTACTGTCAGTGAATGGAAAGGGATCTAAAAACAGGCTGGAGTTTTACCACACTCCCTCCAGCTGCCTTTTGGGTCTTTCTGCCACCGCCATCAGCCTTCCTACTAGATAGAGACCGGTCAGGGAGTATGTCAAGCTCCAGAATCAGTGTTTTAAAAATGATCAGAACCTGAAAAAAAAGATTCTGATAAGGTTCTTTTATAGAAAAGGGCATAAATTCTGAGTGGTTCTAAACTGAACCGAACTGGTTCTCCCATCCCTATTCCAGACCAGGCTAGAAAAGGGACAGAACCCACTCGACCAGGCTTCGTTTTTATGTTTGCTTGCACGCATGTGCAAGAAACATAGTGCCATTGTCCGAGTTCTCGGAGGTGTGGCAGCCCTCTTCCAATTCAGTCAGTGTGTTTGCAGGCACGGCCGCAGTTCTCCAATGCCTGCTGGAGCTGTCTATGACAGCAGTCCAGCAGTGCAAAGATGCAGTGCCATACAGTTGAAAGGGGAGCTATGCTTCAGTGAGCAGCGATAAGATATCGCCTGCTCATGCGCGCCTCCCCACACACACACACACACACACACACCGCACGCATACTGTGCTCCGCCTCCACGCACACACTGTACAGCCGACAGGGTGCCCAATCCCCAAATCGGCTGTGCTGCTTGCCCCAAAATCATTTTCCATACCACGCTGGAATGCCCACCCCAGCGTGGCTACCCATGTATAGCCGACGGGGGTGCCCAATCCCCCGTCGGCTCCACTGCCTCTCCCCCCCAGAGTACAGGGTGCCATGCTGGGAGCCCACCCCAGCGTCGCAACAGATGCTGTCGCCGACTGGCGTGCCCAATTCCCCGTCGGCTCCATGCCTCCCCCTCAAACAGCCCTCCTTGTGCCACGCTGGAAGCCCACCCCAGCATGGCAACAGATGCTGTCGCTGAGGGGGGTGCCCAATCCCCCGCTGGCTCCACGCCCTCCCCAAAAGCCGTCTTTGTGCCACGCTGGGAGCCCACCCCAGCGTGGCAAACGCCCCTGCGTCAGTCTGTTCTTTGTTTAAAAATTTGAAAACGGGTCCTTCAGTGCGTCTCTGCCCCAACCCGCGCTCACCCACTGCGCACCCTGCCTCCCCCACACCCCCACCCCATATACTTACCTCCGACTCGCGACGATCTTCTGTGGACCGGGAACACTTCTGCACTCTTCAAAGCCGACCGCTAACTGAGGAAATGCCGGTAAGCTGTATAATGGGATAGATAGGGTTTTTCAACTTTGCTGCATATCTCAGGCACTTTTTGAATTTTTGCACCAAATTTTCAACATGGGGTTTTGGGACTCCTTCTGAATGCTCTCACTGTCATGGCGTTACTCGGGCCAGAAGGGTGATTTACAGTCGTCTTTGAAATCACCTTTGGGGACAAAATGTGAAATGACACTGGCACTTTTCATAAGGTGGGCTCAAAAGCTCCATGTTGAAAATTTGGTGAAAAACTTCCTAAAATGACTGTTTTATGAGCCGCGCTATGCAGTTCCCACGCGACGCCGTAAGTTCGCAGAATTTTCAATATTTTCACTCCAGATTTTCAACATTGCCATTTTACCACATCTCCTTATGAGCAGTAGAGCTGTCATTTTTCACATCTTGCCCAAAATGTGTTTCCGTCCATGTAGCGCACAATGGCGCAGTCGGTGTGCGAAATCAATGTATGAGACACATTAAGAAAATCACAGTGTCACTGTTCATGAGCAGAGGTCTTAAAATGGCTATGTTTAAAATGTGGTGAAAAAATTCCTCAAAATGACTGTTTTACAAGCGCGTATTGCGCAGTTCCTACGCACGCTCATAAGTTTGCGAATTTTCAATATTTTCAATCCAGATTTTCAACATTGCCATTTTATTACACTTTCTTATGAGTAGTTTAGCTGTTATTTGTCACATCTTTGCACAACGCAGCTCGCTTCATGTAGCTTAATTCATGGCTAGCCAGTGTGCTAAATCAATGTATGAGACACATTAAGAAAATCACAGTGACACTGTTCATGAGCAGAGGTCTTAAATGGCTATGTTGAAAATTTAGTGAAAAAATTCTAAAAATTACTATTTTACGAGCGTGTGTTGCGCAGTTCCTACGCACACTCGTAAGTTTGTGAATTTTTAATATTTTCACTCCAGATTTTCAACATTGCCATTTTATTACACTTCCTTATGAACAGTACAATGGCCATTTTTCATGTCACCCAAAATGTGTTTCCGCACATGTAGCGCACAATGGTGCAGTCGGTGTGAGAAAGCAATGTTTGGGACAGATTAAGAAAATCGCAGTTACACTGTTCATGAGCAGAGGTCTTAAAATGGCTATGTTGAAAATTTGGTGACAAAAGTCCATAAAATGACTGTGTTACAAGTGAGCATTGTGCAGTTTCCACGCACCCTCGTAAGTTCATGACTTTGAAATATTTTCAGTCCAGATTTTCACCAGTGGCATTTTTCCACACTTCCTTATGAATAGTACAGCTGTCATTTTTTACAACATAGCTGAAATGTGTTTTCACACTTTCAGCGCAGAGATGCGTGGTCGCTGTGGGAAATCATTGTTTGGGACAGATAAAGAAAATCACAGTGACACTGTTCATGATTGGAGGTCCCAAAATGCCTGTGTTGACAATCTGCTGTAAAAAATCCCCAAACTAATTACATTGCAGGTGTGCGTTGCACAGTTTCTATGCACGCTCGTGACTTCACCAGTTTTTTTAATATTTTTACTGCAGATTTGCAACATTGCCATTTTTTACACCTCCCCATAAACAGTACAGCTGCCATTTTTCACATCCTGTTCGGAATGTTTTTGCACCTGTGGTGCTAAATGCCGTAGTCGCTGTGCATAAGCAGCTGCCAACAAACTGATATTGCCACTGTTCATGAGGTGGGTCACTAAAACCATGTTGAAAATTTGGAGTGAAAATACCAACGAATGCCTGAGGTATTAGGGTTTCCAACCATAACGCCCACCCTGTAGAGAATGACAGGCATTGGGTGTGACTTAGGATTCTTGCCTGTAATGCTCATACTATTCCACACCCTGCAGCCAGTGAGAGGCATCGAGGTATGCCTTGGACTCTTCGGCCCCAAAGTTCACCCCATTCTCCTATACCGCATCCACCTCACCGTATTTCCTGATGGAATGGGGTGCGCATAAGGCCCAAAGACCCCAAGGCACACCGTGACACTTGTCAGTGTCTGCAGGGTGGGGTGTGGTGAAATGGCGTGGCCGTTATGCCTGATGACCCAAAGGCACAGCCCAATGCCTGTCACTCTCTGCAGGGTGGTGGTGGGGTTGGTTTCAGTTCAATACTTCACTGCCATTCCTATTATGCAGCTCTGTAACTTCTACACTACCACTGCCAATGCCAGCAAGCAAATATTCGGCATTGACAAATGCTTGTTTTGTTTGCAAGGCATTTTGTTCAAAAAGAGAATTTCTGATTGATCCCTCTCCCCCTCTTTCAGCTTCTCTGAAGCATAATCCTTTCAGCTCCCAGAATCAAAGATCATAGAGCACACTCCTGCCTTTAACAAGACTCTGACTGACACAGCCAATTTCTGTAATGGAACCAGATGTTACTTGGTACCTGCACTGGTTCAGTTACTTTAGGAAGGACATTCTTAGCCCTCCAGTGTGATGGACAGCCCTGTAGCACTATATGCAGCCAAGTTCTAGCACCTCCACTCACTCACCATCCGAATCAATGCTGTTTAGTGCGATCGGGGGAATGATGGACACCTTGCATTGTCCCAGCGGGCATTTCTTTCCTAGCTGTTCTTTGCAGCCACTGTGAACCTGACAGAAAAAGGACACAGTTAAGCACATTCTTTCTTTAGCTATCAATTCCACCCTCCACCTACTATGAAACAAAAACAGAAATTAATGCTCCTTCCTTTGTAAGAATGAAGTCTAAAGTCAGGATGGCAGAACTCTTTTTTTTTTTGTTGCTCCCAGTCACCCAGTCTGCTCCCATCAGCTGTGCCACTGCTCAGCCTTGTCCCCCACTTTCTCCTGGACATAATCCCCTTCCCCGCTCCTTGTTGTTTTACCCCCCTCAAGGCAGGGTCGGCGGGGTGGACAAGGTCCCATTGAAGCTCCTGTGTGGTGTGGCGGTGCAGTGCGGGTCCTGCAGAACTGTTTTTTTCCCACCTTTTTTCTGCCCCCTCCAACTAGAATACCAATGGCCAGGGACTGTCTGTGTGCATGTTCACGAGGGTGTGTCAGGTCGTCAGAGCTCTGTCCACGTCCTCCTTCCCTCCCCATCAACCAACTCTGTGTGAACTGCTATCCATGGTCACCCAGGTGGCAGCATGGCAGCAAAGTCCGAACACCCTCCCTCCCCGAGGAGAGTGTCCTCTCAGATGCTCAATCCCACTACCCTGGCTGGCCCCCCTGATACCCCAGGCTTGTTCCCAGTCCCTGGATACTGGCATTGCAAGTGCCAGTGTTACCGCTGCACCGACAGGCTAGCCCTTGCAGAACCCATTTTAAAAACAGAACCTGGGAGGTTCTAAAATTTGAACCACAAACAACTTCCCCGCTGCAATTTTCATGGTTTGAAATGCAAACAAGTCATTAGCATACAATTTGCCATACCTCTACAAAGTATGTGACACCTCTGAGAAAACTTGGGAATTATACATAATTCTAAGTGTATTTCATATATTTCCTTTTTTTTGCCATAATGTTTTTTATCCTTCCTATTCAAAATGGGCAGCTTATCAGCGTTGTCCCCACTGGTCGCAGTCATCCCTTACCTCTGCTGGCTGTGGATTTCCCCTCATGGTAGGCCAGGAGGAAGGGCTGTCCTACCACCCAACCGAAAGCACATCCATACGCCCCTGACTGGGCAGCAGAGTGGGCCACAATTTCACGAGCAGGGCTTCACTTAGCCCACTTCAATGTTCTTCCTGTTTTCTCCCTCCCCGTTGCTGGGACACACACATCAGTGTGTGCGTGTGGAGCCATGCACATGCTGCAGAGTCCTGCAGTGCCCTCCCTTCATGTTGCTCTCAGTCCTGTCCTAGCACCAGGCCTTCAAGAGGCAGCACTCACATGGCAGAGCTAGCATCTTCCTCCTCCAAGAGGGGAGAGCAATCCATTTGATGCTTTATCCTCTCCTCCCCTTCACAATCAACACCCCAGCAACCTGAGATCACTTTCAATCCTGAGTTACCGGTGTGGCGGGCATTAGTGCTACTGCTGTGCCACAGGACCAGCCATATTTCCTTTTTTATCCTCCCATTATACTCCATCAGTAAGAAAATTTGCAGGATCCTTGCCCCTTGGACTTCATCTGTTCCTGTTGCTTGTCTACACATATCATGATCTCCTGCTTGTGACATCATAAGTATTTCCCTGGCAACCAGTGGTGCTCAGATAGTGCCTTTTTGGTTCCTAGTGTCCTCCAATGGATAGTCCCACAGTCTGTCTCTGAATCTTAACTCCATCTGACCAAGCTAGGATTGCAGATCCCTAATCAGATTTTGGGGATCTAAGGTCAGAAGTTGGGATCCAAGGGTTGGATTTTTGGATATGACCCTTAAATAGTTGATTAACTGACTGGTAACATTTTATTTGTATACAGGCACAAACAATTAGGAATAGACCCTGTTTTCAATAGTAGTCATGTTACACTCGTTACGGAAACTAAACACTTAGTTGGTATCTGACCATCAGATCCCTCAGACTGGATCCGATCCTATGCTTCAGACTGGATCCATACATGGGATCCGAGGTGACCAGATCCATCATCAGATGCCATCAATATCCAAGGACATCCGAAATCCAAGACAGGGGTGGTATTCGGTGGTATCCGACTTTGTCGGATAACTATCCCAACACTACTAACGGCACTAATGATTTATAGCCAAAAGACTGGAAGATGAAGTATGAGGGACAAGGATCCTGTTTTCAAGCAGCTTGTCTTCATAATAAGGAACAAATGTAAGATAACTGCAGGAAATCTGTGAAATATGAGCAGAACTGTGTCTAAATATTATGGTTTTTCCAGACGTCACTGCCTCTTTAATATACAAGTACAAACAAATTACAAAGCCATGTTGTCAGGCATGCAATTTCCTCAAACTGTGACATCACTTCCAGTCTCAAGAGTCCCTTAAATGACTGCTGCCTTGAATCAGTATAGGGCAGGCTTAATAATGGCTATCTCTAGACTGCTGCCTTTTACAGGTAAGCCCAACACCTTGTTTAAAGGTTCTTTCCATGTGTTTTAGACTATCAGGGACTCTCTTTATGAACCTTCCCACAGTTACATAGATACATAGATACATAGACAGTGTCGGCAGATAAGGGCCTATGGCCCACCCAGTCTGCCCATTTAAGTTTGTAAGTTCAGTTTATGTTTTCCAGGAAGTCTGTTGCCCCTTACCCCTGACCTCCAGAATTCCTTTATGTCTATCCCATGCATTCTTAAACTCGTGATTGTTTCCAGCCCCCACCACTTCCTCTGGCAGGGTGTTCCACTTGTCCACCACCCGCTCTGTGAAGAAATTCTTCCTCACGCTTCCTCTGAATCGCCCTCCTCCAACTTCATCCCATGCCTCTAGTCCTGGAACATCTTTTTCGCTAAAATAGTGCATTCCTGCACCCTGTTCCTCCCTGTAAGATACTTGTATGTCTCTATCATATCCCTTCTCCCCTCCTTCCTCCAGGGAGTACATGTTCAGTGCCTTCAACCTGTCCTCATAGGACTTGTGATGCAATCCATGCACCATCTTTGTTGCCCTCCTCTGAACCTTTCTCTACCCTGTCTATGTCCCACGAGGTAAGGCTCCAGAACTGCACAGTGTACCCAGGTGCGGCCTCACTAGTGTCTTGTATAGTGGAATTATGACCTCCTCTTTCCTGCTGGTGATGCCCCTGCCTATGCATCCCAGCATCCTATTTGCTTTACCTGCTGCCTTGTCACACTGTTTCTCTGCCTTGAGGTCATCAGAGATGATAACTCCAAGATCCTTTCCTGCTTGGCATGCTATATCCCTCACCCCCAACTGATATATTGTGCCAGGGTTTTGTGCCCCATATGCATTATCTTGCACTTCCTTGCATTGAATTTCAACTGCCAAACCCCTGACCATTCTTCAAGTTTCTGCAGGTCCCTTCTCATTCTGTCTACACCCTCTGGTGTGTCTACTCTGTTACAGAGCTTTGTGTCATCAGTGAACAGTGAAATTCTGCCTTCTAGGTCCCAAGTGCACGTCACTGATGAAGATATTGACAGTACCGGTCCCAGCACTGATCCCTGTGGTACCCCACTGGTCACTCTTCCTCTGTGGAGTGACAGCCATTTACCACCACCCTCTGTGTCCTGCTGCCCAGCCAGTTACCTACCACCGCACTACTGTCCTGCCCACACCCATATTCCCAGTTTGTGCAATAGTCTTCTATGTGGCACAGTGTCAAAGGCCTTGCTGAAGTCCAGATAGGCCATGTCCACTGCCCTCCCCTGATCCACCTCCTAGTCACCCAGTCAAAAAATTCAATGAGGTTGGTCTGACATGACCTTCCCCTGGTGAAACCATGCTGCCTTGGGTCCTGTAGTCCATTGACAACCAGATGTTCCACCAATCTCTCCTTCAGTAGTGCTCCCATGATCTTCCCCACTACCGAGGTGAGGCTGACTGGTCTGTAGTTCCCCTGTTCAGTTGGTCGGTTCCATTCGAGCACTGCGATCCTCTAGGAGATTATGAGATTTCCAATTGAAGGGAGTGCTTTCTTGTGATTTACGTGGGGGTGGGCCCCCTTAAAATAGCACCCTCTTCAGTTGGGGTTTCTTATGTTGGTAGGAGAAGCCAGCAAAGTGTCTTACAATGTCCTTGCACCACAGGCACCGCCAGTCCTGCAGCCTTCGCACGCTCCCACAGGTCCTGTCACAGACGACACACTTTGCACTGACGGGCAAGTTTCCTTCCAGCCACTGGTGAGGCATGGCGACCTGGAGAAACAAGAAAACCTGGCATCAGAAAGGGGCACAGAAAAGCTATAATACAGTCCCTGTAACACATGAATAGCAAGAACTGGTCAACACCAAATATTTGCTTGATTGCATTTGTGTGCAGTAGTTGGGCATAGATAGTGCAGCAGATAAAATCATCTAATTAATAGCATGAGTTATAGCAGTGAAATTATCCTGAATGGGGAATGAGGAGGTTCATACATAATACTGTTTTCCAAGACTGTGACTTGTGCGCCTTATGACTGGGCAAGGACTTGAAGGAGAAATGCGCTGAATCCATAAGTCATTTTCCCAGTTGAAGCTGTTTTTTTAATACTAATTCAGATTCTGTTATTATTCTGGCTGTACAGGCATTTTAGTTACCCTAGTGTGTGTGTGTCTGATTTACATGCTGCTGTTAAGTATCATTTTAGAACTGTATGATGTCGTTTTCTGTCCCTATTCTGCCGTGCACTTCTAATGCTGGCACAATGCACCCATGTTCTACTATAGAATAGGGGTCGATCTTAACATTGTTTTACTAGCCCAAACACTAGTGCAAATTGACCAGGGCTAGTGCAGCTAATTCTCTACTAGCCCGCCTCGACTAGTGCAGATTTTCATGGCTGTTAGTGAAGTTAAAAATGTCTCTACTTTAGCATTCTGTAGTCTTCATGCTAATCTCTCTCTCAGGCCCTGTCCACACTGCAGCCTGAAAACCCTTCTGTAACGTTACAGAGGGTGTAAATTGCATTGGTAACGGCGTGCGTTTACACTGGTAATGTTACAGGAGGCATTTTCGTAACCTTTGTGGAAACCACCTATGAGGCTGTCTAATGTATCTGCACCTTTGATAACCTTTTGTGACACCTATGGATTCACACAGCTAATTAAAGACCCAACTAGGATCAACCTAAGAAATTCCAGCAACAGCTCACTCCTGGATATTATATTGGTAAACAAGCCTCACTTATATTCACATGCAGGAGTACTGCCGAGTGATGTCAGTGACCATTACCCTATAGCTGGCATAAGATCCACACTCAAACCACCAAATCCTGCAGAATTTGTCCTCAAAAGGTCAAAAAAGAATTTCAATATCTCAGGTTACCTCCATGACCTGAGTAATACAATATATTGGCAAGATTTCTATCTTACAACCTCTGTTGAAACAGCTCTCCCAGACTTTAAAGGATATTATCACTAATGCTCTCAATATTCATGCACCTATCACCAGTATCAGAACTAAGGTAAAATCCTGCCCTTGGTTCACCTCTGAGCTTAAAGCAGCCTTGAGAACCAGAGACAAACTGTGGAAAAAGGCAAGAAAAACAAAGGACACCAGAGATTGGCTAAATTTCAGAAAAGCAAGGAATTCATGTACAAAAAATAAGAACTGCCAAAACTGCCTACTATACAGCTGAATTGGATGCCTCCTACAATAACCCATCCAGACTCTGGGGTACAATAAAAGGACTTCTGGGCCAAAATTCTACTCCTGCCTTAACCTCCAAACTGCTACTAAATGATACAGAATACAGATAAACAGAAATCTTAACTACCTTCAATGTTCACTTCACCACAGCTGGCCTAGCATTTGACTCATCACCTGCAAATATCCTGAGATCTTCCTTGAACCTGCAAACTACTGTGGGACAAATGGCCACTTCAACTTTTCCTTCATCCCAATATCCGTGAAAGAAGTGGAAGATCTCCTCTCTAATTTAGACACTACTAAGAGTGCAGGTGCAGACTGGATCCCTATTTCCTGAAAATTGCTTCACATGTCTTATCTGCCCCTCACTCATCTCTTCAATCTTTCCCTAACTACTGGATCCATTCCTCTACTTGAAAACAGCTCAAGTAGTTCCATTACTCAAATCTGGTGATACTAGGGATCTCAACAATTACAGACCTATCTCCATCCTACCAGTACTATCCAAGATGCTCGAAAACTAGTAAACTCTCAGGTAAGGGACTATCTGGATAACAATAACCTTCTAAATTCTGCACAATCTGGATTTAGATCAAAGCATAGCACCATTACTGCCTTAGCCAAGGTAACCAACGATTGGCAGACTACCTTGGACAAGAAAATTGTACCTGTGTTGTGTTTCTGGATTTGAGTAAAGCCTTTGACACAGTGGATCATGACTTATTAATCACCTCCTTAACTCACTAGGCCTGGATTCCCTATCACTCAACTGGTTTAAGGATTACCTTTCAGGTAGGTCACAACTGGTTAAAATGGAAATTACCTATCCACCTCAAAACCACTGCTAAGGCGTACCACAAGGCTCTATTCTTGGCCCTATCCTCTTTGCCATTTATATAAACAATATTGATGCCAATCTCACTCAATCTAACATTCATCTGTTTGCTGATGATACTGTATTATATGTCAGCAATCCCTCACCTTCCAAAGCCTGTGAACTGTTACAATCCGAATTCTCCATTCTGCAGCACAATCTACTTGACAAAAACTACTTCTGAATGCAAAAATACAAAAGCTATGTTCTTTTGCCACAAAGAGTTGCTCTACCACTACCCCAGCATCCACCACCCTACATTTATCCACCTTACTAGGAGAGAAACTTGAATTTGTTGATAACTTCAAATACCTTGGAGTCTGGATAGATAACAGGCTTGACTATTCTGTCCATATTGAAGAGCTACTTAAAAAGCTAAGACAGAGGCTTGGACTATTTTTTAGAATAAAACATTACCTAAACAGTGATTCCAAAAAAAGGTTAATTCAGGCCTCATTCCTATCCCTCATTGATTATGCTGATTTTCTCTACTGCCATTGTTCACATCATCTCTTACATAAACTGGACACCCTGTATCACAGGTCCATAAGATTTATTACTGACCTTCCCTCCAGCACCCATCATTGCTCCCTTTATATGGCAGTCAACTGGACATCATTACATCACAGAAGAAATAGGAATGCTGTTATCTGGATATTCAAAGCGTTAACAGGCAAACACCTACCTATATCACTGATTGCTTTACCCAAATTACAACTAGGCCATACACCTTAAGGATCAGTAAACTCATCATATTAAAGGTCCCAATGCCTGCACCGTATGGGAGGGCTGCTTCAGCTATACCCTAGCAGTTGCATGGAACTCTCTCCAAAAATCCATGAAGCTAGATAGCCTACTACCTCTGGCATCTTTCTAAAGATTGTTCTCCCTCCTTTTTCCAGAGCTCTGCAATTGCTTTTATAAAGCCTAATCCCCTACCCTACCTGACCCACCTTCCTTTTTCCGTCCATTATATTAATTCAATTTCTATCTTCTGAATCACCTATTATATTCTCATAAAAACTAGTTAGACCCTATAATTTATATTTTATGCCTGCTATACCCTTTGTCCCCTTTTTTTTTACAGGCTAATTCTACTGTTCCTTGTATATATGTAAATTGTTGTATATAATCATTTCATGCCATTGTATTGCTATTTATGCTATTCTTGTCTATGTAATAATACTTGTATCCTCATTTGTATGACCACTCAGGTCCATCTCGGAAATGAGCTTTGCTCAATGATGTTCGCCTGAATAAATAAAGATTTTGATTGATTGATTGATTGAAACCGGTCCCGCCCTGGGACAGTTACCGGCAGTAGTGTGGACTGCCAGTAATGGTCCCCTGCAGGGCACAAAGCGCAGCACGAGCTGCATTGTGGGATCGGGTGCCACTGTAACGGTCGCCCGGATCACGATGTGTGGACCTGCGGTGACGGTCCCGTAACGGACACCGCCGAGGTGTGGACGCACTGCACCACTCCGCGGCCGTAACGGATTGCATCCGTTACCAGGCGCAAGTGGTGTAGTGTGGATGGGGCCTCAGTGTTCCAGATGGCCAGGTGTGATTAACAACTCATTAAGAGCTGCAATTATCTGGCAGTTCAAGAGAGGGATCCCACAAAATACTCAATGTGAGTCATTATCACTCCACTGTTAAGACTTTCAGCTAGTGTTCAGGGTGTGATCAAGGGTAGAGTGCTGTTAAATCACTAGGTTCCAGTTTTCTGAATGTGCCTATAGGCGCTTTTACACACATGGTTTAGAAACGGAGCGAGCATTACCTGTGTAGTGCCGTTGTACTCTTTTGCATTCAGTGTTCCCTTTACACTTCACGAGTATTCCGGCAACCCTTGCCTCCATTTGTTTCGGCTCCCCCACAGAGTTTGCCTCTCTATAGGCTGTTTCTGCAGTGCTACTGGAATGGCTGTTTTACACAGCCAGTCGAAACGGAACACATCAGTGCAAACCGAAAAAAGCAAAGATTTCGGTTTGCACGAACGTTCATGAAGGGAACGGAACAGATGCACTTTACACACAAGGGATGTAACGGAAAACTGTTTCCGTAACAGTTATTCCGTTACAGAAACCTGTGTGTAAAAGTGCCTTAAGTCTAACAATTTGTCCAATATTATTAAGACTAGTGCCCCTCATTTCTCTACAATACATTTTGAGTGTTTGTATCCAACATTTCAGCGACAAAATGCAAAGAAGTATACAGGCTCAGCCCTGCAGGTGGTGGGTTTTATCCCAGCCTCACCATAACTTCCCTCTCCCCTCCAAATCTCTTAACTCTGTTCTTTCCCTGGACCACTGCAGACCAGAGTCTGAAGTGACCATCCATAGCTGCCATTGCTGGCAAGTGCAGGGGGTCCACAGCTCTTCTAAATGGACCATGCCAGCCATCACCATCCATACAGTTCCACCCTTATCCCACTCTGCATGTCCTTTCAGACTAAACACAAAGCTTTGGATCATGTATGGTACAAAAATAAACCTTGATAAAATACATAATTTGAAACCTTGAAATAGGCATTCCTGGGGTGCATAGATCATTCTATACAGAAATAGAAATAGTATAGTATTATGCCTGTGTACTGTTTCCCCTGGGCTGATGAAAGGACAATGTTTAAGAAAAATCTGTTATTGTTGGGACAGAGCATATTAAAATCAATGCTTTTACAAATAAAAATCTCATAGTTTTCTATTTCCCAAGCCCCTTAGGTTTGTCTAGCCCCCACCCCAAAGAAATCTTAGTGTGCTCCTGGCTCAGTTGAGACTGTACAAAAACTTTCAAAAGTGCAGGTCTCCAGCTGACTATAGGGTGGGGACCAAGAGTGTCTTTCTCTGCTTGACTCTGTTCATTGCCCTGTGGGTGATGGTGGTGACAGTGTGGTGAGGTGCATGATGATGTCAGCTATTGTGTGTGCAGAGCTAGGACTGCTTGAACATTTGCTGTTGTGATATCCTCTCTCTGTTTGGTGGGGGGGGGGTAGAAATAGGAAGAGAGGAGGCTATGGTACAAAACAATGGGGGGGGGCTCATTGTAATGGCAGTGCAGTCTTTTTTCTGCTGGGGAGCTGGAAGCAATGTGGGAGCAGGATAAATGTGCAATAATTACAGTATTTCTTGGCTTTGCTTGCATTATTTCCTGCATAAGTGATCAAAATTTACCATAATAATTAAGGGCTAGTGCAATCATCTGTGGGCTAGTGTAATTTTGAATCAACTTGCTCTGCTGGCTAGTGCAAAAAAAAAAGTTAAGGTTGACCCCTGCTATAGAACTCTGTGGTTGTTGGGACATAAACTGCATCACGCAGTTCTAAAATGGTGCTTACCGCCAGATTGCACAGCAGAAAAATCACTGAGGTTACTAAAAGGCCTGTATAGGTGGAACAGTAACAGAATTTGTACCAGAACTTAACAGCTTCTACTGAGAAAAATGACTTACAGGTTCAGCAGCAGTTCTCCTCTAAAGTGAAAAGGAGAAGAAAGTGGGCAGAATTAGGGAAATAATTCAGAATTCTGATGCTGTAATATGTAAAGAAGGAGCACTCCCCCCCCCCCAAAAAAATAAAGTGGCCACATTGTTCAGACCAATACCAGTTTATTCAAATGCTTTACACAGGGAATAAATGCTGGTAAAGTGTAGTATATGAGGATATAATGCCACTGAGGGGCCTAATTAGCCAATAAACCACAAGCCTGTAGGGCTGGTCAGATCATCATGCCGTGCGGCTCCTTTGTCGCCCCCTTCCCCCAATTAACACTCCTTTTCCCATGTGGAAATGATCTGTTATCATCCTAAATGTAATCTGGAGCCCAGCAAAACCTAAGTAGTAATGGACATCTCAGCTGTGATGACCACTCGAGCTGAGGGAGCCAAGAAAGCTGCAGAGAGCTACAATGTGGCTCTTGCAGTTGCCTTGGACTCCCTGGCATCCTGCTGTGTTTAGTCACACTGCACTGTGGTCAGAGACACAGCAGTATTACAACAGGGTGTGCTGTTCAATCCTCTGTGCGCCGGGGATTGGAGCATGATTTTAAATCACTAATGTGATTTCAGCCAATCAGCATGTTGAGCCACTGTACCTCTTATTGTGTGTACTGTATGCTCTCATGCAGGAGCTGTAGGAGGAAGCGATCCACTTTAGTGCTTGGGGTGGGGGGAAGACGGCAGAATAAAATAACAATTCTCTATAAACTTATTACAAATCACTTGAGCTAAATTCGACTGATTTATAATAAGTTAATAGGGCCTTCAAGATACATTTCTTATGGTATAAGAGACTCTTGTGAGGCTTGCTGTCCTGTTGCCCAGAACTCACTCACACTCGGGGTATTTTTATACCATAATGGAAATCCCTCGGAGGCCCTATTAAATTATAACCCAGGTAGCTGGTGGCATGAGTGGCAGCTCTGATGCTACACTGATAGGCTGACCCAGACTGATGCATTTTAATAGTAATGGACAAGGGGCAGTGGACCGTGGTTTAAACCTGTGACCCCACTCTAGGAGTATTAGCTGTTGCACTTGCTGTGCATTACACCTTAGCTGTAAAATGACAGCTGCTTTTCCAGCAAAACAAAACTTAAGACTTGATAACAGATGTTTGCTACCTTTGTAAACGTCCAACCAGCTTTTTTCAGTACAGCTATATGGATGGGAAAAGTAGGAATATCAATACTACGCACAATCAAGTCCACCATGAGCTCACACTCACCCCATCCTCGTCTTCGATTATGTCATTTCCTATGGATGCCAGCGTGGTCCATTTGCAGTTGTTGATGGCCCTGACAGCACAGCGCTTGTGAGCTTTGAATTTGCACACTAAAAAGAAAGACAGAAAAATGAGCCAGTCTGTGATTTCATGTTACAGTGGAGACCAGAAGCAGAATATGTGCTTCTCATTCCGACAATGTGGTGGGGTGAGGGGGCTGTGCAGGACCTGTCACGTGAATATAAATAACAGAGGCTGTCAGTGTCCAGTGCTGTCAGTTTCGCTCCTTTCTTTTGTTTTATCATGAAAATTATTTATTGGCTGCTTTCTTGCTCTTTTTTACCTTCTAGTACCCAAAATCCCACTTTCTCCTTGCCTTTCTCTAGGTCCTCCTTCCACCTGCCCAAGCACTTCTGCCCATCGTAGGAGTCTTCTGAGATTCCAGACCTCTGCCCATCTCTGCTCAGCATCTCTCTCTCTGGAACCTCTGACTGTATCCCACAGCTTTTTCCCGTGGGTAGGAACCCCTGGTTCCCCAAGCTAGAGGGAACAAACTCATTTAATGGCTGTGCTCCAAGAGGAGGTGAAGAGCAGAAGGAGTCAGCAGGACCGGACTGACATGGTGGCTTCATCTGCCTGAAACCAATGGGATGTTCAAGACCCAGGAATCTCCTAGTACTATTAGACATAATAGCATGCAGTCTAGATCTGCTGACTGCCTCTGGAAAAATTTAATCTTTACTGAAGGTCTAATCCTACTAGGAGATCCCTTGTAAGAAATAATATTACTATGGTAAATATTTTGTTCTTTTCCCCTGTAAGTCCCTTCCCTTATCCTACCCCCAGACCATGATCCTGAGAGGTGACCCAGACAATACCCTATTGGGTCATCTGAAAGAAGGGTCTGTCCCACTCTTCCTTTCCCCTGCCAGCCCCCTCTGGGAGTGTGATGCCTACCTGTCACGCAACATGGAGTTGGGTGCCTGCCAATGTACAGATGCTCCAAAGGAATCACTGTGTTCCTTCCCGCATGATATGCCCTCCCCCAGAGACACCAGGGGTTGTCAAGCAGCAAAAGGAGGTGCAACCTCTCTCCGAGGCATTCAGGATAGATGCCAAAACTCTGCCTTGCAGGTCAGAACAAGACATCCCTGGCTCAAGACATGAACATGGGTTGTCTGGAGCCACTGGCCTAATCCCCACTGTGGCCGGACTAATAGTCAAGTAGCCTCTAGCCAGTCACTTGGATTCTACCCTTCTCTGTGCACCCACAAATAAGTACAATACAATGAAGCCCTTATTCCTACTGGCTCTGGCTGCCCATCTGACAAGCACCCTTCTACTAATCAACCTCTCTTCCTCATTTCTGTCCCTCAACCAGGCAACCCTCATCCACTTCAAAGAAGATAATCCCCCCCTTTACCAACTAGATGGACTCTAACCCCACTCAGTACCCTCACACTCAGCTTCCTAACTAACCATGACCGCCACCTGCTAGGTTTCTCCCTCTGCTCCATCCAATCCCTCCCCCGCCTCACATTTACTATTCCTCTATCGCCTCCTGCTCTCCCTGCTTTTATTGGCTGGGGACATTGAATCTAACCCTAGGCCTGACTCCTCAGCCTCTGGTTTTCCCCCTGCCAGCGGTCTGGACATCTTCCACCTAAATGCAAGGAGCCTTCAGCCAAGCTAGATCACATCAAGGCTTGGATATCCCAAAGCTCACCCGGTATTCTCCGCATGTTGGAGATGCGGTTAACCACCAAAGTCCCTGACTCCTCAGTCACCATTTTTGGGTACTCCATTCTCCATCTAGACAGGGTAAGCGTGGTGGTGGTGTTGCACTCTATGTCCAAAAGTCCCTAAATGCCACCATTGTCTCCCAGGAGGTAGCCCCAAAATCACACGAGATCCTACTCTCCAAGCATGTCTTCCCCTCCTCATCTCCCCTTTTAGTCACTGTCTGCTACTTCTCTCCCAGTGCCTCACCTTCCTCCTTAGTCTCCAAACTTGCCACCTTAACTTCTTCAGCTGCCTCGGGTGAGCTTCTAACCCTGAAAGACTTCAACTTTAACTGGTTTGCCCAGCACTCCAAGGCCATCACTTAACAGATCAAGGCACTCAACCTCACGCAACTCATCACCAACCCTACCAGACTCAACCCCCGCTTCTCTAACCACTCGCTCTAAAATTCTCATCAGCTGGCACACTCCCCGACACTTTTAGTGACCACTGCATTACTTTCTGACCACTGCATTACTTTCTGTCACAGGAAGCACCGTCCTCCCCCCAGCCCAGCCCAAATATATTTGGTTCAGGTCCCTAAGGGCCCTCAACCAGCAGGCCCTACTAACCAACCTCTACCTGGCGGACTGGTCTGGTGTCTTCATGGCTCCAGACACTGACTCAGCACTGGTAGCATTTAACTCTACCTTCCTAGGCATTTGGAACACTCATGCCCCCCAAAAAAGCTATGTCTCCAGTGCAGGCACCTCCCCTGGATCTCCCCTCACCTGGTGAATCTTTTCAAAGCCAGAGACAAAGCGTGGAAAGCATTTAAGGCCTCCTCCAATGCTGCTGACCTCCAAATGTACAGATCTCTGAGGAACGCATGTACTAAGGCTGTGCACTCTACCAAAGCTGGCTTCTCTTTAAGTCTCAGCTCGAGGACTGTTACCCCACCCCAGCTGCTTTCTGGAAGACTCTCCACTTCCTGCTCGGCTCCACTCATCAAGCTTCTTCCCCATGCTCAGACCCCACTGACGATGGCTCCAGTGTCATCACCTCCTCCATAAATCAATTCTTCACAACCTGTGACCTACCCCACAGGAAACCACCTCCCTCTCTCTCCCCCCTTCCACCAGACACAAATATGTCCCCTCCTCTCTCGGGTCCAGCCATCTGTCCGAACCCCTCTCCTCGTATGCCTTACCCTGCTGACCAGCTATCATCTTTATAGCCTTCCTCTGGACCTTCTCCAGCAGATTTATGTCCTTTTTGAGGTGTGAGCACCAGTACTGAATTCCATATTCTAGATGTGGCCTTACCAGTGACCTGTACAAGGGCAGTATAACTTCATCTCTCCTACTGATGATCCCCATACATATGCATCCCAGCATCTTGTTTGCCTTTGCTGCTGCTTTCTTACACTGCATGGAGTGATTCAGGTCACTAGTGATCATCACTCCTAGGTCCTTCTCCTCCTCCTCTGATGCAGATACTCAGACTCCACCCAAGTAGTACTCTGCCCTAGGATTCTTGGCTACAATATGCATAACTTTGCATTTCTTGGCATTGAGGCCCAAGCTGCCAGATCCTGGACCACCTCCCTAGCTTTTCCAGATCTTCCTGTAGGTCCTGTATCCCTTCTGATGTGTCCACTCTCCTACAGAGCTTGGTGTTATCAGTGAAAAGGCACATTTTGCCCTTAATGCCATCTCCGATGTCACTGATGAGGACATTGAACAACACTGGCCCCAGCACCAAGCCCTGTGGGACCCCACTGGTTACCTGTCTTGTGCCAGATAACTCTCCCCTCACAACCACCCTCTGGGTTCTGTCATTCAGCCAGTTTTCCACCCATCTGGCCATCTTTTCCCCAACCCTGAGATCCACCAAATTCCTGATCAACCTTTTGTGGGGCACAGAGTCACAGTCTTGCTGAAATCAAGATAGAGAATGACTACCACTTGGCCCCTGTCTACTGTCTTAGTGACACAGTCAAAGAAGTCAATCAGATTTGTTTGATATGATTTCCACCACCATGAACCCATGCTGTCTCGCATCCTGGAGACCATGCTCACCTAGATATTCCACCAACCTTTCCTTTAGTATGATCTCCATGAGCTTGCCCAGAATGGAGGTCAGACTGACTCATCTGTAATTTCCTGGGTCATCCTTGGGACTGCTTTTGTGAAGCAGCACTACACATGCTGTTTTCCAGTCCTGCGGTACTACGCCTGTCTCTAGTGAACTATTAAACAGGTCTACCAGTGGCCCTGCCAGTTCCTCAGCCAGTTCCTTTAGTACCCTTGGATGTACTCTGTCTGGGCCTGGTGATTTGTCCACCTTCAATGCCAGCAGCCCCTCCCTCACTCTGTCCTCCTCTATCACTACATCTGTGTTCTCCTCCCCCCTGCTCCTCTTTTCCCTCCTGAAGGCACTGGTCCGTCCTTCTCCCTGGTGAAGATGGAACAGAAGTATTCATTTAGTATCTCTGCTTTTCTCCCATTACCTCCACCCACTCCACCCCTTTCTTAAGCCTAACAATCCCATCCTTCTTGTCCCTTTTCTCACTTACATAGCGAAAGAAAGTCTTCTCCCTCTTCTTAGTTCCTTCAGCTTTCTGCAGCTCCTTCTGTGCCTTTGCTCATCTGACTTTCTTACTTGCCTTACTAGCCAACCTTAGATAATTTTCCCTATCCACCTCTTTCTTGGTCTTCCTGATTTTTCTGTTGGCCAGCCTCTTTTCCCTTACTGCCTGGACAACCCCAGAACTGGCTGGGCACTTTGGCCCTTGTGTTCTTTATTGATTTTTTATTTTTATTTTTGAAAGTCGGATTTACAACCTTTGAGTCAGGGACTCGTTTACAAAGGCACTTCATTGCAGGAAGGGTAGACATGGTTACAGTGTGAGATACAACAGTGGTAACATACAGGTGCAATACAGATAACAAAAGAACACTATACAACAGTGGTTTACGGAATAAAGTTACATGCAGTAACTAGCAATCGTATAAAGTATAACAATAGTAGAAGTCACAACCCTGGTCATACCGGGGAAATACCTATGTGGAAGGGTGTGGGGGGGGTAGGGGTGAGGAAAAGAAACAAAAAAATAAAAATAAAAGGGGGAAGGGGAAGTCCAACGGACATTGTCATGGCTATGGGCCAGAAATGGGGAAGGACCCCAACATTAGGTTGATTAAGGGCAACTACAGCTTCGGGCACCAAAGAAGTGGTTACGGAGAGTGACTTTAAAGGTACCAATTTTGGTAGCTTTAGTGACAGAGGGCAGGAGAGAGTTGAACCATGTGGGGGCGCGGTAGTGGAAGGACCTTTGGGCTAGTGAGGTCTTGGTACGGGGCACCAGAAAGGTGGCCTTAACTGAGCTATGGGTGACAACAGATGGGGATGCAAGCCGCAGGAACGCGGTGACCCCTTGGGGGGAGAGTCCTAACAGAGATTTTTTGGCAAGTAAGCAGGTTTGGTAGTGCAGGTGCTCCTCCAAGGTGAGCTGGTTGGTGGTGGAATAGTGCAGGCAAATATGGGTGCAGAGGGATGTACCGGTCAGGAGCCTGCAGGCCTTGTTTATCGAGGTCTGGATTCTGGTGAAGGCAGTATTGTCAGCCACAGCGTAGACAGGTAGGCTGTAATCCACTAGGGACAGGACGGAGGAGTTGATGGCCAGTCAGAGGGCGGTTTGGGGGAGGCAATCTCTGTGGCGACAGAGAAAGCCAATCCAAGAGTTTATGGCTGAGGTCAAGGTATTGATGTGGGTATGGCATGTAAGAGCCGAGTCGAAGGTGATGCCCAGGTACGTACTTACAGGACGACACCTGTTCAAAAGGGTGAGCATTACTGGGGAGAATGCAGAGGGGGGCACTTTTGGCCTTATTCTGGTGATGCGTAAAAAGCATAGATTTTTATTTTTTGAGGTTAATGACCAGCCGGTGGTCAAAGAACCACTTTTCGGCTTGGTTGAATGTGTGCTGCAGGGATTCCTGTAGAGATGCGGGGTCAGGGTGGGAGGCAAGCAGAACTGCATCATAGGCATAGAGTAGCATATTGCCCAGGCAGGATCTGGGAAGGGTGTTGAGAAATAGGTTGAACAGAACAGAACAGGGCCCAGGATGGAACCCTGGGGGACCCCTGAGCAAATGGGCAGGGTATTGGACAGGGTGCCGTTTACCTCCACGAACTGTGATCTGGTAGAGAGGTAACTGGTGAACCAAACCAGTGGGCCAGGAGAGAAGCCATGTTGGTGGAGGGAGTCAAGTAGGAGGGGATGACAGACAGTGTCAAAGGCCTTGGAGAGGTCAACCAACACTGCACCCGCAACATGACCAGAGTCAAAAGCAGAGTGGAGGTCCTGGGAGAACTCCAGGAGGGCTGTAGTGGTGCTGTCCAGGGTGGAATCCATTTTGTTCCGGACACAGCAGGTCGTATTTGGCCAGATACTTGGACAGCTGAATGGCCACTATTTTTCTAGTGCTTTGAGGGGGGATGGAGATGGGCCTGAAATTGTTAGGGGAGGTTCTGTCTCCACTCTTATGGACAGGGTGATTTCTGCAATTTTCAGGCACTGGGAAATTGATCAAGACATAGTGACAGGTTTAAAGTGTTGGTGAGAGGAGCTAGTACAGTATCTAGGACTTATCGGAGAATCCTGGAGTCCAGGGGATCACAGCTGGGGTTGTTGCTAGCTAAGGCTTTTTGCAGATGAGGCCTGGCTTCAAGGGGTGATATGGCATGCAGGTAGAAAGGGGGGAGATCCGAGGTGGGGGGTGGAGGCAGGGATAGGGTCGAAAAAGTAGTTGGGGAGGACAGAGCTTAGATCTGAGAAAGCCATATTGAGGCACTCAGCTATGCGGGCAGGATCAGTAGTGACAGTACCGTCTATGGAGAGTAGTGATGGTGGGGGGGGGGAGCGGGTCTTTCCATTGAGCTCTTACATATTGTCCCAGAAGGTACAGGATGAACCACAAGTGGATTCAAGGGTGGCTTGATAATATTCAGCCTTAGCCTGCCTTATAGCCCAGGTGCACTTGTTACGTGCTGCATTATAGCCTTGCCTGTCAGCCAGTTTGCCTGTCTCGACAGCAATGTGCCAGAGATTATCTCTTTGTTTCAGTGTTTGGATGAGGGGAGATCCATGGGGCGTTGTGTTTCTTGGTACGGATTCTGGTCAGGGGGGTGAAAAGGTCACAGGCCTTGCTGGAGGCACTGGAGGAATAGGCTAGGGCAGAGTCAATATCCATTGCGAGTAGGACTGGGGACCAGTCAAGCTGGGCTAGGTGCGTTTTTAGCTTTCTGAGACCCCTGGGGCAAAAGCGCTGGTGTGAGGTGACCTGGAACACTGGTTTTGGTGTGGGAGATGAATAGTGACAGACGACAGGAGAGTGGTCACTAAGAGAGGCTGTTAGTACATTAATATCCCTGATTTTATGGGGGTGGTGCAACAGAATTACATCTAGGAGGATGCTGGAGCCACCTACCGGATAAATCTAGTGGGTGAGGTAACTAGTTGGTTCATATCTAGGACAGCGAAGGGGTCCCTGATATGGGGGGGCAGTGGTACTCAGCCAACTGACATTAAGGTCACCTAGGATGAACTGCTCCGCCTTGTGTGGGAGTGTGGTGAGGTAATCAATGAGGGAGTGGACAACTGGTCCCTGGTTCCTCGGGGGTATGTAAGAGACTGTGAGAAAAAGATGGCCCCCTGGCTGGGTCAGGGTAACCTTAAGGGTGAGGGCTTGGGCACTAAAACCGAGCTTGGGGGCAGGGAGAGCATGACCTAAAAGTGTGTCACGCATAAAGACTGCACACCTGCCACCACATTTGCCTATACGGTCTTCCCTGAACAGAGTGTAGCCAGGGAAGGAGATAACTGAGTCAGGAGTTTTTCTCGAGAGCCAGGTCTCAACTAGTGCTATAACAACAGGATGGTGTTGTACAGCCCAGCACTGGAGAGCGGCAGATATTTTTAGGAGGCTGCAAATATTCATGGATGCAACGCTGAGGTCAGTACCAGAGTGGGGTGGCTAGTTGACAACGGCCCGGGGTTGGGGTGTATGTTCCCAGAGAGCAGAAGGAGCAGAGCAATTAATCTGATAAGCAGTCTGTGGCAACCAGGACCCTTAGCCAGGTACCGAGGCGAGGTCCTACTAGTGGGGGTACAAGGGATGGGTAGGGTGTGGAGGGTAGGTATGGCAAGGGAGGGATGGGCCCAGGGTGTCCCGGGGGGGTAGGAGGTACTGGTTGGAGGTGGATGCCAAGGAGAAATAGGGGTGTCCAGGTTGGGGTTGGCTGCTGTGGGGTGGTAGAGGGTGGAGTTCAGGGTGAAGGGTGGGGGGCAGGATGGGACATGAGCAGAGCAAGAAAGGTAACCATGAGTAGGCTGAGCATGATAGCCGTGGTGTCCATTGCTATTTCTTATTGGGGGGGTAAGGGGAATTACTGACCTTCAGTGAGGGTGACTGCCGCTGTGGAGTAGTTTTTTTTTTTTTCAGAGTACAATATGCTAAAAGTGAGAACAAGGCAGGGGTTAACGGTGATTAGAACAGGAAAAAGGCAGAGGCAAGGTTGGAGGATTAATAGGAAAACTAAGATGCCTGTAGTGGCAGATCAGTATAAACTGCAAATGGGAAAAAAGAAATCTCTCTCAAAACTTATATCGACTCTAAGAAATCTCTACATCAGACTAAACATTACTTAAAGTGAGAAAACAAAACATTTCAAGCAGAGATTAGTCCTAGCATTAATTTCTTGGCAGCAGTTCCTAGAAGACTTCTGGCTTTCTGCACATAGTGTGAGTAACATTGGCAAACAGGAGCAAGTGAGATTCCTCCAGGGGTAGATGCCAAAATTCAGAATTCCAACCTGTACCTTGCTTGGAAGGTGAGCTTCAGGCAGCTTCTCCTTAGGCAGGTCCCCAAACTGTAGAATACAGTTTGCTTGAGAGGAAACAGCCCGAAAGGGCACAGTAGTCCCTTAGCTTAGAGGGTGAGCTTCAAGCAGCTCATCCTTAGGCAGGTTCTCAAACCGCAGAATGCAGTTTGCTTGAGAGGAAACAGCCCGAAAGGGTACAGTAGAGAGCCTAACGCACTCATCTTTGGCAACCAGTATTCCTTCCTTAATAGTGGACCACCTTTGGTCCACCTCCATATCTGCTCTGATGCCCACCAGATGGCTTCTTAGCACTTCAGCCATTTTCCTGAAGTCCGCCCTCCTGAAATCCAAGATTTTGGTCTTGGGATGCTTTCCCTGCCCATATCCAACTGGAACCACACTGTGCAATGGTCACTTCCTCCCAGTGGCTCCCTGACCATTATTGCCTGTACATGCTCCCCATTTGTCAGCACCAGTTCAAGAATTGCCTCAGCTCTTGTCGGTTCAGTGACGCCCTGAATCAGGAACCCACTCTGCAGTCCTTCCAGGATCACCTGACTCCTAGCACGTCGTTTAGCACATATCTAGCACATATTAAAAAATGGAGGAAAATGTCAGCAAAGTGCACTAACTGTAAATAAGTTGCCTCAAGGGAAGAAAGTGACTTGAGCCTTTTAAAATAAAATTATTGCTTGTTGCATCAGAACTTGTGTGGATCTCCAATGTTCTAAAAATAGTACTGCATGCACTGTGGTGTCTCCTAACACACTGTTTTCCAGGACTGAAATCACCAAGTGGACCCAGACTCTCTGAGGGCTTGGAAGGATGCTTAGACTGTGTTGGTGGTCCCCAGCCTCCAAGAAAAGAACCCCCTCCCATGACTAAAGGTTAGTAACCGCCTTGAATCTGAGCATCTAGAAGCAGTTTGACCAGTGGGATCAGAACCCCGCCCTCCCTCTCTGAGACACTATACCATCAGCCCCTAGATGTGAGGGATGGGGGCGGGGGTCAGCCCAGGAACCAGCGTGTAGGTCGAATGCTTGTGACTATTTTATCTGCCCTGACTAAAACCCAACATTCAGGCAGGACAGCACGAAATGTAGAGCCTGTGTATAGCCCCAGAAATGCATACCAGTGTAGACGTTAGTGAGCAAGGGTTACATATTGCATCCTGAATGGTTTAAAGGTACAGAATAAATATGTAAAAGCTAGCTAGCTCAGTGCCTTTTGTTGTAAAATAAATACGTGAAAGCTAGCCAGCTCAGTTTCATTCGGTAGTGTAGAAACAGATGCCCACTGTTAAAAAGGTGCAGATTTAAGATATGGGCCATTTATTTGTTAAAATACTGTTAATGCAGCACCTAGAATATATTTTATTACTAGAAATGTTCTGTGCAGTATAGTGGTTTGATGTCTGAGAAGACAAGATTGAGTATAATTGAAAAGTTTCTCGCTAAGGAATGGGCTGGAGAACGATTGAAAAAGCTGTATTCTTTTAGTTGCTAAATGAAAGGTTTCCACGTTATGAAAAGTGCTGGAGGGGAACATAAAAGCCAGTTCCCTCCAGGCTAAAATATGAATGAAGCAGTTTTTGTTTTTCTTTCTCCTCCCATGGAGAAGAGTATCTGGTTAAGCCATATTTATTTATTTTAGGTGTGCTGCCCGAAATGAGCCTATAGAATGAAATACTCTCCCAAAAATGGAGAGTCTTGTAGGGCTGCATGTAACCCCCTTGCAAATGGGGGTTCCCAAAAATCTTCCATGAGCTTGCTTAAATGCCCCAAGCCTGAATGGTGTTTGGCATTTAAGCCATTTATCTATGAATGCTTTTAGAGCATCTGGTACTGTCTCTTTAAGAGCTGTCTGCTTGCAGACATAATTAGTTTGTATGGGGGGACTGTGTGTTTTCCTGCTTGAGTTCCGCTCGAGCTACTGCCAAATCGCTCTGTTTCTGCCATCGCTAAGTGGGCAGAAGGAGCACTCTTCAAAGATGTAATTGTTTGCTTGTAACCTGTTAGAGTAATAATGAAAATGCAGTTTGATTTAACCTGCTTTCTTGTAGCAAGGAAAGTGCACAGCAAGCTCCCTCATGTTGGTTCTGAACTTCTGAATTGGACCAGTCATGGTGGGGATCCTTTAAAACTGAGTCTGCTCTGGGCGAATCAGAACTTGGACTCCCCTGTGGAGCCTGCTGTAAGGGGATTATAAGGGCAGTGACTCTGGGAAATGTAGTTTTGACTTTGGCACCTTTTTTCCACCAACAGGGGGAGCTTATTATGAGTGACAGCTAAACCAGCCAAGAACTGGGAGGAACTCAAAGGAAGTGCCCAGTTTTGTCTGCTGGAGTTTCAGTTTAGCTTTGGCAGTAAAGAGTCAAGGAGCCCTGTGCTTCTTCGGTGTGCAGTTCAGCGCGGGAATCGCATGTAAGGCCCCAAGTTTCAGTCTGCAGCTAACCCAAGCGCTTGTTCAGACTGAATCCGACCTGTGAAGAGAATAAAGGAGATCTGAAGAGTAGAAACCAGGCTCACCCTGTAGAAGACTGGAGAAATTGCTGAATTGTGCTCGGTCTGTCAGGAACTGAACCTGCTGTGTGTTCTCCCGGGAATTGTGCAGCAATTGTGATCGGGATAGAGAAGCAGCCTGCCTGGTATAGTACTTTCTTTTTACATATAAATGTGTGTAGTGCTGTGGGAAATCGTGTTTCAAATCCCCTGTACAGTGAATTGAGTGCATAAAGCTGGAAGTAAACCCCAGTTTAATCCAGACTACATCCATTTGCTCCAAACTGCAGTGGGGTCCAGTCACAAGGACCTTGCCCACATGGTCTGCTCCTCCTGGCAATCCAGGACAATCTGCCTGCCATCCAGTTCCCAGCATTGAGTTTGCGAGTACAAAGCAGGGTAGCTCTCTGCCATCTGTTTATCGAATTTCAAGTGTGTTATCTAATTGTTGTGTTTTATTTCTTCATGAACTGAGCCATCCGACTCCGGATTACAATTGGGTATTGTGCAAGTGTTTTTTCATCACAGGGCCCCAACCAGCTGCACCAAATAGGCTAGCCTTCTATTGCCTGGGTACCCAGAGACAGTGACTTATAGGTTAGGCCTGTGCACAGTGTCCTAGTATGTATATATATATATATATATATATATATATATATTAGAGTGGTATGCTAATTAACCTGATTTCCCCCAGTCCTTGTTATTCCCCCTACATAAATCAGATCTGTTTGTTTCAGCAAAGTTACACTGCCTGAGGTATTCGTTTATGTTACAGTATTGTACTGTGTTTTTTCCACTGTATCATCTTGTTTTACAGGGGGTCCCCAGTGTCCAGCTGACTGAACCAGTCCTGAGGGTAAGTGTATATTGCAGGGGTACTGTGATTGATTTGTGTGGGCCACTAGTGGGAAGAAAGGGGGGTTGCAGTGACCCAGAGGGCTGTGACCAAGTCATATTAGACTGTCTTAACCCCGACCTCTGGGTGGAAGCACCCGCCATCGGATCCAGGCCCCTCAACCTGTTAGTGGCAAATCAGGCAGGAGTAGTAGCCCTTGGGATAGCGCCACCTAGGGGTTACAAACAGTTTTGTATGATAGGCAGCTGCTCTGTTTCAGGGCTGGCAAATGAATGTTTGCTTTTGATTGTCCCACTCTTTTTGGGCTTAAAAGCCCTGCAGTTGCACTGCCAGTTAGACCGGGAATGAAAAGGCAAGTAGGGTATACACTGGAGTGTTGTGGTAACGGGAGGGAAGTGAGTGGAGGAACTGCATGTGGGTGTTACACAGAAACGCTCTGCCTTTAACCCCCCCCCACAGCATTCCTTGGCACTGTGCCAAGTATATCCTGCGTTGCAGGTCTAAAGTGGTTCTGTGGTGTAATGCCTAGGTTAAATCTGTGACGTAAGACCAAACTGAGTAAAAGTATAAAAAAAAAAACTCCCTGAAAATAGCTGCATAGTAGCCTGGGATCCTGCTTCTAACCAAAAGCGAGAGAGCAGCAGCCTAGGATCAAACACTGACCAGATCAAGAGTGGGAGAAGGGCATGCAGTTTTCATGCCCTCATAACAAAGTTTAGCACAGATAAGCTCTAGCCAGATCCAATAGGGCGGCAGGTGAGGAATGTGGGTAGAAATATTGAAAATTACCAGTTATGTGTGGTTCATAGCTCGTTGCTTGTGCTACGTACTGTAATTGGATAATGTAGGTTTGTGCTTGGATACAGAGGCCAGATCAGTAAGTAGGACAATGCTCATCAGATATTTAGCAGTTTAAATTGATCAGTGCTTAGGTACTGTGAACACAGTTATACAGTCAGCGATTATAGTACACGTGAGCTGGATAGACTTATGCAAAGTGCTTTGATGCTTGAGCTGATGAGTAACGTGTTATGACCTGGTATTGGTTTGGCCTTACTCTGTATCCCACCGTAAAGAATGCTTAGTCCAGTAGTATAAGACCCCCAAAAAGAATCATAATATCAAACGATTATCTCCTCCAACTCCGGAGAGTATGACCAGTAGCATGCAGGAGAGAAAAAAAAACCTTTGGGGGAAACCTCTGAGGACCCATGGCTACTGACCCGTCCATCCTTCTGGGCATACTAAGGGAGAATAATCCTAAATAACAATATTAAGCTAATTCGAGGTCCAAAGTTCGAGATCCTGATCCAGTGAAGTGAAGCTGAATAAGTACAGAATATTCCGGTAGGTGAACATAGCAGCATCCTTCCAGCAAATCAAAGTCTGAGAATCCATGTCCGGAGTAGAATGGTGGTAGACTGGAATCCATGGTCGATAATGATAATTCGAAGTGTCGAGGTTACATTAGTGAAATGTTCCGGGTGGTGAGGACGGCTTCTGCAAGGAGAACCGGTAACCAAAAAAAGCTAGGTGTCCGTGTCCAGTGTAGGAGGAAGGTAGTTCGTATTCCTCTTGGCAAGCTTTGTAAATGCAGGTCTTGGTAATGAAGCATAAGAACTGAGCGCATGCTGCGTGATCTGGAGAGGGCGGAGCAGTAGGAATCTCACATCTGGAGTAGAAGCAGGTAAGTGAATTAGGTACAAATCTCAGTGAGAACATGCAGACACAAGTTAACTGTACCTCCAGATCCCAATGGGGGACGTAGGCTGTAGAATAGGGAATTGGTCTTGATGAACCTTTAGGCCCTGTAAGGGCAAAGCAGGTAATATGAGCAAGTAGTGTAAATGAGTGGACCTGTACACAGGTCCATTGTAGCAGTAAGTAAGCTGCATAATACAGATGTAATGGCATGGAAGTAGTATTGCATAGCTTAAGTACGGTATACAGCGAGGGGTATGAAGATACAGGGTTTTAAATAATTGACTAGCAGTTTTTTTCTTGGGACAATACTAACTATACAAAAAGCATTTATATAGGTTTCTAGAAGTGTCATGTTTGTTAAACACAGTGAGGAAAGTGATATGCATTTTCACAATGTTTTAGAACTTTTATGAGCAAAATGCTAATCAATTTTTAGAGTTATTTAAAACCCTGAGATATGGTAATAGCTCAGGAATCGAAGGGCTTCATCTGGTGATCCAAATAGTTGCATAGCAATGTAGATACCCACGTTTTGAAGCTAGAATGGTATGATAACTAGAATTGACTTGGTGACAGTAGTCTGACAAGTCCTGAATAGTCGCGCTTGTGAGTCAAGTGGAGATAACTGAAGAGGTGTAGTCGAATGAAGTAGCTTTGACACATGATTCAAAAAGTCTTAGAGTATAAACCATGAGATTGAAAGTCTTCTGGATAAGCTCAAACTAAGTGTCCTGGTAGGGGTGTAGTAGTAGAAATTCAAACGATTGAAGCAGCAAGGCAGAGGCATTCGAGAATAGGTAATGTATGGCTAAACGAATCCTGGACGTGCATCCATAGTAGAAAGGAGCTCCTAAGGCTGGTAGACATGGTGGTAGACCAGCGTATAGAAAAGTATGAACCTCCAGGCCCCGAAGCTGGATGAGGCAGGTGTAGAGTAGAAGTAGTTGACGAAGCAGGTCGTACAAGTAGGCGAGTACTGTGCAGTAATATAAGAGAAAGGGACTTCCGGGCCAGCATAAGTTAAACCAAGGAAGGCAGTATGGAATAGAGCTCAGCAGGGAGCTCATGCAGAGATGATAGTAGCAACTCTGGAGGAATTGATGCAGCATGGCTAGAAGCATCCAAGATAATTGAGGTGAATATCTTGATGTACTCCAGAATAATCCAGTGGAAAGCAGAAGCAGTAGGAAACATGATTTGGAGGTAGGTCCAAATAAATGAAGCAGCTCTGTAGGAAGTATCCATGGGAACAAAAGGGAGCTGAGCCTGAGATAGGGAAGGGGCTAAAGAACATGTGTAGGTCAGCCATAGACCGTAAGAGGGACGCTTGACTGCGTAGGTCAACCGGTGAGTAAACAGCATAGTAGCTAAACCCAGGAAGGTTAACACACAGCATGACCATGCAAGGTCAGCTGGTAAGGTACGTAAAGAGTGGCAGCTTGCCCAACGTAAGCTAGCATGCGCGGCCGGACCACACGTAGGTCAGCCAATAAGTGAGTAGTAGTAAGTAAAACGCAGTGAAGCAACATGGTAAGTATCCAGAGATATGAAGTAAATCCTGAGACGTAACGTAAAAGTAAGTCAATAGTGGAGCACAATGGATATCCTAGACAAATGGAGATATGGAAGCAAGGTGAGAGCTGCAGCATCCAGAATTCGATTAGCATGGCTGAAAGCGAGACTTCCTGGAATGTATCTGAGTTTGGCGGAGAAGCTCAGGTGTCGGCCTGCCGGAAGGGATCCAAGCAGGGCACTGAAGGCAATGATAGAGTGCATGGCTGAAGTACATGACAGGAATCTAGGGGCTGAAGACAAGGCAGCAGCTAGGCCCGTATGTAGGGTAGGATGAGCGGCTGGACCACACGTAGGTCAGCCGGTGAAGTAAGAAGAGAGTGGCCGCTAACCCAACGAAGGTTAGCGGCTGTAGAAGCACCCGCGTAGGGTGGTAACAGAAGCTGAAGCAGCCAGGTGAGGTCCAAGGTACAGTGGTAAGGCAGACCTGAAGTAGGTAAGTGGAAGCGCATTAACTGTAGTGAACCTCAAATTGTGTATGCCTTAATTGACTGCAGGTAGGCAATATGCAAGTTAGCTCGGGTAAAAGCCTTCATATGAAAGTCATGAAGAGGATCCATGAGGGACAGTGATCTTTGATAATGACAAGCATCCTGACCGTAGGCATGAAATGAAATTCCAATGTATCCCTGTGGTCGCCTATGTCGAATGGAACGAGGATCTTCTGAAAGTCTGCTCAATGGCATGGTAGTATTACAAAGCCGCTCATTAAATTTCGTAATGCTCCAGGGTGGCTATGAAGGGCTGAGTAAAGCTATAAATTAGCCAGGACCGCAATAACATAGAAAACGTAGCAGCTGTGATGGCTCTATGAGTCTTAATAAGCCAGTGTCCCCATGATTGAGATAAATAGTAATTGGGATGCTGGAAGGTGTGGGCACTTAGTGTGCCATAGGCTGCTTCATGTCGTGAAACCAAAACAGGAAACTGGCTGGGAAGCAGAGCAGTAATAATATATTCTTATTTAATTGAGCTTTACTGTTGCAAAGGAGCCCCAAAATGAGGTAAGGGGAAGGGGAATCAACCGTAAAGATGGGTAACTCTAAAGTTGATGAGAGCCTAAGTGAGAATGCTGAGTCTGTGAATGGTAAAGGAAGCTGTACCATATATCTTTTAAGCAGATGTGGACGGGGAAATAAAGAAAACAATACCACGGTCCCAGTAGTCCATGTACAACACATCCGCCTTCGCTGTATACATGCCGGATACATGGAAGCTGTGGAAGGAGAAAATGAGGGTCCAGAACAGTACTGGAGCCCACTGTGTCTCGAACAATCAGAAAGCCATGTGGTGCAGCATTATGCAGTCCACTGTGAGGTAAGGATGCAACAAGAATCATCTGGCAGCAAATGTAAGGAAAGACGAATCAATCAATCAAAGTCTTTATTTAACCAGGCTATCACTGTTGAACAAGCTAATTTTCAAGGTGGACCTGGGTTTGTCAACAAGGAACAAGGGACGATATACATGGGATGCAACACACAAGAAAATAATAATAATAAAAATAAAGTGAGATACAATAATACTGTATATACAAAGTATCAGCAGGTAGCATTGACAGTAGCATATGTTTGGAACAGAAGATACAGCTAGTTTCGGGTAGGACACAATTTTTCATATAAGTAAAGAAATATACATATCAGGTGCACCGAACACAAATAAAACCTAATATAAAAAGATATATAGTGATACGGTATGGAGAATTTAGAGCTGGAACCAGGGTCAAAGGAACATGGAAGGGACAGATGTGGAGGTCAGAAAAAGGGGAGGGGGAAGAGTCAATTATAGATGTGATCGGTCTTTTAACAGTAGTAATTAGAGTGTGCTTGGACTTCTAGGACTCACTATTTAAGCACGGATGCTCCCAGGTGCGGTAGAAGTCTGGAGCAAGGCAGGCAAGCAAGCGGTGTGGCCACAAGTGAGAGAGCTCTAAGGTATGGTAATGCAGGAAGCTCCATGAAAAATGCAGGACGGCTGTTGGAGAAGGCCAGGGAAGGAGCAAACGAACAAACTACGGTACTGCGGCTGGAGGTGAGGCAGACCCCCGCCCCCAAAAAAGAACAAAAACAAAAGGAAAACAGAAAACTATGGGGAAGGGAGGGCAGGGAAGGAAACCAAAATGAGAAAGGACAACGAAGGCAGGAGTGTTGGGGGGGGGGGGACGGAGGCAGGAGCCAGCCCCAGCATGCAGCACAGAGCAAGCGCAGCGAATGCGACTCGCTCTAAGCAGAGTGGATGTAGCCTGCTCGTTTAAATAGGATGTTGGGGAGGACCTCTTCCCCCACATAACTTCAGGCGATAGCTTTTACATTATGAGCCTATGTTAGCAAAATGTAACGTAGCCTCATAACTCATGTTATTGTAATGCTTTTACACCAAATTTTCAACATAGCTTTGTTATGACCCTGTCTCATGAAGAAGGCAGAGCACTTGTTCAGCTCCTGCCCAAAAGGTGGTTTTCATGCAGGGACTGCAAAGTCAGCTTTCAGGATGTAAGAAAACATTTTGGCCAGGAGTTGAAAAAATGACAGCTGTCAAATTCATGAGGTGCTGTAAAGAAACAGCTATGTTAAAAATTTGGGGTAAAAATATTGAAAATTACCAAACTTAAAAGTCTGCATTTGCAAAATTCAACATAGCCTCATAAAGAACAGTTATGTAAGAACTTACCGTAACAGTAGATCTTCGAAGGGATCTCAGTCATCAGGTCACACTGTAGAGGACTTCACTGCTGCTGAAGCAGTATCCACACAGAAGATTTTCAGCAGTACAACTGGGGCCGCCCACACCGTTGATGCCCATCGACACCACCAACCCTATAAAGGCGTGAGCTGCTCACTCCCTCCTCAGTTCCTTCCCTGAGACGAAGGAGCAAAGCTCAGCCATGGGGACTGAGGAGAGAGAGAGAGAGACAGAGGTGCCCAGACCTATATGAAAGGCTGAATACACTAGACAGCCAGTTCCTAGACAGAAGCCCCAAAAAGGGGGGAGGTGGGAGAGAAAGCAGACTTGATGACTGAGATCCCCACAAAGATCTATTATTATGGAAGTTCTTACGTAACTGTTCTGTCTTCTTCGGGGGTATCTCAGTCATCAGGTCACACCGTAGGAATGAGTCCCAAGCAATAACAGGTGCAAACAGACAGTCTGGGAGGAGGGCTCACCATAAACCTAAGACAGGTGGCCCTGCAGCACAGCCCTGCATGGCTCTAGAGGCGATGCCTAGACTAGTGCTTGGTAAAAGTGTGGATGGTACTCCAGGTGGCAGCTGCACAGATGTCAGCGGCTAAGACCCCTCGGAAACAAGCCACATGCCTCTTGTGGAATGAGCTTTGAAAGCCCATGGCAATTCTTTGCCATACTTATTATAGCAGAACACAATGCTATTTGCCAACCATTTGGATAAACATTACTTAGAAACTGAAATGCCCTCTCTGCCTGGGGTGAAGGAAACAGACAACTGCTTTGACTTTCTACATTCCTTGGTCTGAAGCAGGCAGTACTTCAATGTTCTGCACACATCTAACGTATGGAGAAGTGCTTCCCCCGGACTGGCATGCTTGGGAAAGTAAACATATAATCCCCTACCTCTGTAACTCCTAGTATTTTTGTACTCTATCCTGTGTATGGTGAATGTATTCTCATGTTACTATAACTGTTTTTTTGCTCTCTGTAATTGTACTTTCCTGGGTTGTGCCTGAAAATAGGCATATTTTGTCTAGTGCACTTACCTGGTTACCAAAAGCAAACAGATGAACAGGAAGGTGGACAGACTGGTTAAATGTAAACTCTGAGACTACCTTAGGGAGAAACTCAGGATTTGTGTGCAAAGACACCCTGTCTTTGTGAAAAATCAAATAAGGCTCCTTGCACAAGAGGGCCCGAAGCTCTGAAATTCTTCAAGCAGAAGTAATGGCAATTAAAAATAACACTTTCGAAGACTGAAAGTGTAGTTTGCATGTTGCAGTTGGCTCAAAGGGAGACAGGGTCAACTTCTCTAAAACAAAATTCAAATCCTAAGCCAGGATGGGAGAACAGATTGGGGGTTTCAGGTGCACGATGCCCCTTAGAAAGGAATGGGAGACATCTAGCTGAACAATCGTGCAGTCACCCATGGCTTCATGAAAGGCAGAAACAGCCGAAAGGTGCACCCTTAGGAAGGAGTACTGGAGACCTGAGTCAGACAAAGAGATCAGGTAGTCCAGGACGTATGACGAAACATGTCTGGGTCTTCTGTTGACACCCTTTGCAGAGTGTGTGAGAGGCCTTTCAGCACCATGCATTTCTACTTAAAGTTGAACCACCATAATATTCTGTGGTGATTTGCATATACAGCCCATGATGCTTTGCATTATCGGGGTATGTATGAATTTGTAGTCCAGGATGTGGTTCACTGGGCAGATGAAAGGGTCCAGACTATGTTTGGCAGCCCAGATGGAAACCGCTTCCACTTCATGGCACAGGTGGCTCAAGTGGAAGGCTTCTGGGCAGCCGCTAGGACGTCCGCCACTCTGTTAGAGACCCCAAACTTGGTGATGGCTACATCCTCAGGAGCCAAGCATGCAGATGGATGAACCTGAGGCTGGGATGGACCAGGGTCCCCTGATCCTGGGTCAGCAGGTTCCTGCAGAGGGGGAAAGAGACTGGAGGTTCCTCCGCCAGCTACTGAAGTAGGGGAAACGATACCTGCTGATGCAAGAATGGAGCTACCAGAATCATGTTGGCCCGCCTTCTGCAGCTTAACACCCTCTGAATTAGAGGAAATGGAGGGGAGGCGTAAAGGAACTTCCCGCTCCAGGAGAGGGACAATGCGTCTTGCCAGAAAACTCGAGGCCTTGTACCTAACGAGCAGAAATTGGGCAGTTTTGCGTTGAGTGGGGTTGCAAAAAGGTCCAGCTCTGGGCGACACCATCTGTTGAACAAGTCTTCTGCAACAGATGAGAGGAGCTCCCATTCATGCATGCTAGACTGAGTCCGGCTGAGACTGTCCATCAGAGTGTTTAATATGCCTAGCACGTGGACCGCCGATAGTGTCAGACCGTGATCCAGTGCCCAGTACCACACTCTCATGGCCTCCCTGCATAGGGGGTACAAATGAGTTCTCCTCTTGCTTGTTGATATAGTATACTACACTTAGATTGTCTGACTGCACCAGCAGCTGACCTGGAGCAAGGTGTTCATGAAAGGCCTGCTTGGTGTAGAGCACCGCCCTCATCTCCAGAACATCGATATGCGGGGAGGTTTCCAACTGGGACCAAGAGCCCTGGGTCTGGAAGGGACCTAGGTGTGCTCCCCAGCCCAGACCTGAGGCATCCGTAGTGAGGATCTGCTGTGGAAAGAGATCTGGAATGGGATGCCTTGAAGTAGATTCAAGGTGTCTATCCACCACTGCAGTTTCTTGCAGACTGGGGAGAGACCAGGACTGGGTAATCTAACTTGTCTGTGTGCTGGTCTCACTGTACTTGGAGGGTCCACTGGAGAATGCACATATGAAGCCTTGTCAGTGGAACAGTGGGTATAGCAGCCGCCATCAGGCCCAGCAATTTCAGGTACACCCTGGCAGGAATATAATGGCTTTGAGCCACTTCCTGAGCTTGGGATATAAGGCACTCTGCCCTGTTTTGGGTCAGGAAGACCTTGCATCGAGTCCAGAACCACTCCTCTATACTGCAGACTTTGGGATGGTATATGAGCCAACTTGAGCTGACTGACGGTGATGCCCAGGGATTGGAAAAGCTGAAGAGTTCGCTCCAGGGTCAGCAAAAGCTGTTCCATGGATGGGGCCTTTAGGAGCCAATCATCCAGATAAGGCAAAACGTACAGTCCCTCCCTTCTAGAGCTGCTGCTACCGCTGCTAAGCACTTGGTAAAGACTCATGGTGCAGAGGACAAGTCAAATGGCAGCACCTTGAACTTATAATGCTTGACCTGAAAGGCAAAAAGGAGAAACTTACTGTGAGGAGGAAAGATCGATATGTGCAAGTAAGCATCCTGCACGTCCCGTGAGCAGAGCCAATACCTTGTTTTGAGGAGAGGCATCAGGCCTGGCAAGATTACCATCCAGAACTTTTTGTACTGGATGTACAGATTGAGGTCCTTTAGGTCCAGAATGGGCCTCAAATCACCAGTCTTTCTGGGGATCAGGAAAAACCTGGACTAAAACACCTTGTTTCTCTGGTGCCTAGGTACTGGCTTGATAGCCTGCTTGTGCAGAAGGGACTGTACCTCCTCCTGGAGAACAGATAGGTGAGCTGAGGGATAACTGGAGGCAGGGGAGGGTTTCTAGAGGATGTTTGATGAACTCCAGGGTGTGCCCGCTCTCTATGATCTGCAGAATCCATTCATCCAAAGTTATGGTTCTCCACTGATGCAGATGGAGAGGACCGACCTCCAACCATCGCCTCCTGGTCCGGGACCAGAAGAAGGGGTCTGGCAAGATGTCAAGCAGAGGCAGATCTAGTCATAGGGGCTGGTCCCTCACTTCTGGGTGCTTGGTTGCAGCTCCAGCACTGGAGGGGGCAGGCAAGGCAGCCAGGGCTCTGTGCTTCCCTTGGGGCTGAGAGGCTGTACCGCCCCTATTGTTCACTTTGCAAAAGGGAGGGCACCCTCTACCTGTCAGTTGAGTATGGTAGAGGGAGTGGACAGACTTAAGAGCCCTGTCCAAGGCTTGCAGGTCATAGATAATGTCCTGGACATCAGGCCAAACAGCTTAGTGCCGTTAAAGTGGGCATTACAACTGTTGCTGAAACATCAGCAGCAAAATTGTATATTCTCAGCTGTGGAATGCCTATGCAGGCATATGCTCATGGCAGAAGCCCTGGTAATAGTGTTGGCCATGTTATAGAGGGCTCTGAGGAGGTGCTTACTAACATCCTCAGCTGCCTGAAGGCACTGGAGCAGCTCCTGCTTTTGTGTGCCATCTGGGAGAGCTTCTCTTGGCGCACTCTTCTTCAATTATCATTTTGGTACTTTACCATGTGAGACAGGTAGTTTGCAATCCTCAAACCCAGTGCAAAGGAGGCATACACCCTCTTGCCCCAGAGGTCAATTCTGCAAGACTCTTTATCCAGGGGAAGGGAACTAAGGTGCTTAGGCACCTTAGACCTGTCATACACTACCTTAATGACCACTGAGTCTGTCTCTGGCTGGGAAGCATAGCAGAGGAACCCCTGGGGGGCATGATAAAGTTTATCCACCCCGCGAGACATAGCTGGCACAATGTGTGGTCTGTGCCAGGCTGCCGTGGGTACATTCCTCAAGGCAGGTAAGATTGGAGGAATGATTTTGGGGGGAGATTCTGGGATCTTCAGGAAGTCCACCAGCTCATTTTGGTGGCATCCCTTCCCTGGTGTCGGCTCATGGCTGAGGACAGCTGCTTCATCACATTGAAACATGTGGGGTCCCCAGGAGGAGACCTAGGAGTATGCTTGACTGAATCCTCACTGACAGATGAAGCAGTGGATCTGTCAAAGACCAGGATTTCTTCCTCATCTTCAGAAAGAATGAGGTCTGGATGGTACTCATAGACTCTGACATAGAAACATAGACTTTGACAGCAGATAGGAGTGCTTGGCCCACCTAGTCTGCCCATAATCCTCCTCGATGTCAACCTCTTCCAAATCTGTGTCTAGCGTAGGTGTGCCGATGACCGCCTGCAGGGAGCTACCCATGGCTAATGAGTAGGCAACAATGACAAAGTTGCCGTCCACAGCATTGGCCAGGTGGGCCTATACATGCCCAGCTGCTGCACAATCACCAAAGTGAATTTTACAGGAATTCTAAATTCCTATGGGAAAACATGTGTTAGCCTTTAATTTTGGAGTTAGGATCTTTAGACTGCAATTCCAAAAATCCTAATTCCGAAACTCAGGCCAGAATCCAGTTAATCTGATTTTGTGTCTCAGAGTCCAAGCAACCCTAGACCCATGTCTTTAGAAGCTAGAGGCTCCTCCCCCCCAGCACCATACTATAGGAACCCTTACAGAAATACAAGTTACAAGAGAAAGGGTCCTGAAGGAACTGGAAGTAATAACAGTTGATAAAGCAATGGGGACAGATGGGGTGCACCCCAAGGTCCTTAAAGAACTAAGAGAGGTGGTGGCTGAACCTCTGGCTATCCTGTTTAGCCGATCACTAGAAACAGGGGAAGTACCCAAAGACTGGAGGATAGCAGATGTAGTCTTCTTATACAAAAGTGGAAACAAAGAGGAAGCGGGGAACTACAGACCAGTCAGCCTCACCTCGGTAGTGGGAAAGATCATGGAAGCACTACTGAAGGAGAGATTGGTGGAACATCTGGTTGTCAATGGACTACAGGACCCAAGGCAGCATGGTTTCACCAGGGAGGTCATGTCAGACCAACCTCGTTGAATTTTTGACTGGGTGACTAGGGAGGTGGATCAGGGGAGGGCAGTGGACATGGCCTATCTGGACTTCAGCAAGGCCTTGACACTGTGCCACATAGAAGACTATTACACAAACTGGGGAATATGGGTGTGGGCAGGACAGTAGTGTGGTGGGCAGGTAACTGGCTAGGCGGCAGGACACAGATGGTGGTGGTAAATGGCTGTCACTCCACAGAGGGACGAGTGACCAGTGGGGTACCACAGGGATCAGTGCTGGGACCGGTCCTATTCAACATCTTCATCAGTGACATTGCGCAGGACCTAGAAAGCAGAATGTCACTGTTCGCCGATGACACAAAGCTCTGTAACAGAGTAGACACACCAGAGGGTGTAGACAGAATGAGAAGGGACCTGCAGAAACTTGAAGAATGGTCAGGGGTTTGGCAGTTGAAATTCAATGCAAAGAAGTGCAAGATAATGCATATGGGGCACAAAAACCCAGGCACAATATATCAGTTGGAGGGTGAGGATATAGCATGCACCAAGCAGGAAAGGGATCTTGGTGTTATCATCTCTGATGACCTCAAGGTAGGGAAACAGTGTGACAAGGCAGCAGGTAAAGCAAATAAGATGCTGGGATGCATAGGCAGGGGCATCACCAGCAGGAAAAGGGAGGTCATAATTCCGCTATACAAGACACTAGTGAGGCCCCACCTGGAGTACAGTGTACAGTTCTGGAGACCTTACCTACGTAAGGACATAGACAGGGTAGAGAAGGTTCAGAGGAGGGCAACAAAGATGGTGCATGGATTGCACCACAAGTCCTATGAGGACAGGCTGAAGGAACTGAACATGTACTCCTGGAGGAGGAGGAGAGAGGGATATGATAGAGACATACAAGTATCTTACTGGGAGGAACAGGGTGCAGGAATACACTATTTTTAAGCGAAAAGATGTTCCAGGACTAGAGGGCATGGGATGAAGTTGGAGGGAGGACGATTCAGAGGAAACGTGAGGAAGAATTTCTTCACAGAACGGGTGGTGGATAAGTGGAACACCCTACCAGAGGAAGTGGTGGGGGCTGAAACAATCACGGGATTTAAGAATGCATGGGATAGACATAAAGGAATTCTGGAGGTCAGGGGTAAGGGGCAACAGACTTCTAGGAAAACATAAACTGAACTTACAAGCTCAAATGGGCAGACTGGGTGGGCCATATGCCCTTATCTGCCGACACTGTCTATGTATCTATGCAAGTGCACAGCATGCATGCTGCACACTTGTATTTCTGTAAGGGAACGTTTACACTTACCTTTTGACATTCAGTCACACAGGAAGCAATGTACATAGACAAGTCTTGAAAATCTGATTGTACTGCACAAGATAATTCAGTTGTTGGCAGCTAAGTGCTATTTCTGGCCCACAGCTTGGGCACATCAGAATTTTACCAGGGCACGTGCCTTGTCTTGGTCCCATCCTGGCGTTGTATCTGACAGACGCATTTCAATGACAACTTAACAATGTGTTACCATGGCAGCCAGGCAGTTGTTAAATTGGAAATTATTTTTGAGGGGGGGGACTAGGGGTCATAAAAGCGCAAGCAAACACACATGCAATAAATGCCAAAAGCAGGCTTTGCCCACGGCATCAGGTACAACAGTGCCAGACAGCAATAGCACGCATCCCCATAGAAAACTATGGGAGTTCTTTTATTTTTTGGGGGCTACGCCTACATTCCCCATCAGGTTTATTCTCATACCCCGGACTTAAAATAATCAGTCTGGGGTCATGGATTTCGGGGATGGAGAGAAAATCGATGGTAAAAGCTGCTTTTTAGGAAAAATAAAAAAACAGTTGTAGCAGAAGACCTAGTCAGAATCAAACCACAATCCTAGGTCTCCTGCAGCACCATGTGCTGGGACCCCAACCACTCCACCACAGGAGCAGCTTGTTCAGGCTTCCCAACAGACGACTACTTGACATTTACTTCTTGTAGTGTAGAGCATCAGGGGTAGCAGTAATTCTCTACCGCTATTGTAACCTTGTCGCTCTAAATCCTTTCATGCTTAGTACAACGTAATTGTTGCAGTGCTCTTTCTGGTGTGCTATAATGACCTGGTAGGAGGAGGGGGAACTCTCATCTCTACATTTATAGGAGGTGGAACTGTATTCCCTAGGAGGTGGAACTCTTCAGTAGGAGAAAATTTTCGAAAGAGGTGAAACTGGGTTTCTGCTCAATTTAACCCCTGCAGCCAGGCAATAGCAAAAGGGTCATCTTGCACACCAAAACTTCATGTTTCAGTTCTGCTTACCTTCACAGGATAGGCCGTGAGACGTCACCCCTGGCAGAGCCTCCCGGCACACATTGCAGAAGGTGGGCCGTGCATGCGAGCAGGCGTACCAGTTGTGCATCCCAGAGAAGTGCTCCATGTTGAACTGGGTTGCCTATGAGAACCAAAGGAAGAGCATTCAGAAATACTGGCCATTTACCCTTGTACCACGTGTGCAGCTATTTCCATAAAACTAAGGGAACATATTCAACCTCCCTGCCTGAGCTTTAAAGATCACAATGTGTAGTAGTGGAACAGAATTCTTGGCGTTTAGTAAATAAATAACTTTTATATATAGACACAGTTTGTTGCACCCACAATTTTATACCACCAAAGTATTGTTAAAAACACTACTGGAAGGAAAAAGGAGAACAAACAAGATTATTTTAAAGTGAACACAAGAAACAGTACGTCTAAACAACCAACAAAGCTAAAGCAGCATATACGGTCTCTGAAAAGTAGAGATGGGAGAACCACAAAAGGTTCCGAGGTTCTGATACACCATCAAAAGTTTTGCTAGTTATCTGACCTTTATCAGAATTTGTTGAAGCTTTTCATTTACAGTACAAACACTGTTTTAAATATCATTTCCCACACCCTGAAGCTATTGTCAGTGAAGCAGGAGGAATCAAAACACAACCTGGAGTGTTACTACAGTAAATATACCTTGTGTCATATCGTTAGCTCCCCTTGCAGAAATACAAGTGTGCAGCATGCGTACAACATTAATAAGCATGCGGCATGCATGCATGCTGCGCACTTGTATTTCTGTAAAGGTTAGTACCCCTTGTGTAACAACACTGTGAGTACAGATGCTTCAAACAGCAGGATTTGTTTGGCAAAAATTGTCACCACTTAGTTTTTTGTTTTTGTATTTCTGTTAGCAAAAATGCATTTCTGGCATCCTTAAATTCATCCTCAGTGTATTCTTAATTTTCTCAGGTATTTTTCAGGAGCGTTATGGTGCCAAATGGCCTCTGACACAATCCCCACAAGATGAACACAGAAGACGCAGACACATGGTTTGTCCTTCTCAGGACTCATCAGTGTAAGTCGTCTACATTTCAACCCTGAGAAACGAGGAAACCAACCCTGTGATGGTCTTACTGGTTTGGGTCATGGTGGGCCCAAAATAGGAAGCTATCTGAAAGACAAAGAACTTGAAAATGGGTATACTGATGCTTTTGCCCCCCAAAAATCAGTCCTGCTGCTTTAATACAGATCAGGCTCACTGGGTCCTTTTTCCACCTCCAGCCTTCTTTCCAGGTCTTTACACCGTCACAAGTCTTCTCTTAAGAAATGGAACTGTGCAGCAAGCATGCTTCATGCATACTGCGCACTTGTATTTCTGTACGGGTTCTTTCTAGATAAAGCCTAATGGTGGGGAGTATACTGCTCATAAATCAATGTTTTTTTTTAAAATGATCAGAACCTGAAAAAAGTTCTGATAATGTTCTTTCACAAAAATGGCAATGTAAACAACAAAGAACCTCCGTGGAAGAGCACCCACAAGAGTTACCTCAAGGGCAGTAAAGTCAAAATTACTTTTCTCATGGTGGGCATGGCAAGAGGCAGGAACTTTTAAAACTTCCCAACCACATATCTTCATTCAGGAATTAAATAAAATAAAAAATGAATATACGGTATTTATTCTTTTACCAGAAAGGTATTATTGCACAAAAAACTATGCGATGACATTTTTTGCAGGCAAACAAATACAACTGCTTTAATCTGTCATCCCTGCTTTTTTTGTGGTATCCCATGAGGATAGCGACTAAATATGAGTGACCGTCAAAATGGCGACTCACATCAGAGCGCTATCCTCATTGCCTACCCTGCAAGGGTAGCGACCGTATGCGAAGGTGACGGTACTGTAGGGCGACCAGAAGGGGAGAGTAGTGAGAGGAAGGGGAGGGATAGGGAAGAGGGGTTTTGAGGGGGGCAGTGTGCCTGCTGCAGCTGAGCCATCTGTGTGGTGTGGTGGTGAGGGTGGCTAGCTGTGGTGCAGTAGGTACTGGGTTTGATGCTGGGGATGGAAAGGGGGAAAATGTTGCCGCTGGCTGCCGCTGCCTTTATTTTATTTTTTATGGCAATCCAGCATGTCACCCTCCCGACATGCACCCGCTGGAGTTAGTAATCCTTCAGGAGGGGCTCCATAAACACTTTGTATTTTTGCCGGATGTTTGGTCGCTGTAATGTGCATATCGTCAATTTGCTTTTTGGCCATATATACTCGTTATTATGACATGGAACCTTTTTTTTCTTTTATCGTTTTTTCAGTAACCCATGGACATGGGTCCTTGGCAGGTTTTGGTCAAACCGCCATTCCATGGTAATAAACAAACAGAGCAATAAAAATACCAGTATCAGGAGAGTTACACTGCAGCAAGATCATCCACAAAAAGGTAGTTTACAAGAGCAGGAGGAGAGAGTGAGAAAGAGTGAGGGATAGAGACAGATTAAGAGAGAGGATGACAGAATGAGAGAGAGTACGAGGGAGACAGAGATAGAGGGGAGGAGAAAGAGCTATAGAGGGAAACAGAAATGGAGACAGAGGAAGAGAGGGGTGGACAAAGAGGGACTGAGAAGATGGAGAGAGGGAGCAAGGGAGAGACAGAGAGAGGGAGGGAGGCAAGAGGGAGAGAGAGAGGGAGAGAAAGAGAGGAATGGAGGGAAAGAGATTAAGGCATGGAGAGAGAGAGAATTAATAGAAATTGCTGCAAACTTTCTGCCATTCTACCACCAACTTTGAGTTGTAACACAGATGTATTAATTTAAGTGCACTGTAGTATGTTAAGTTTTAAGAATAGTCTAATGAATGAACTTTAGCAATACTTGTATATCTTGTCATGCCAATAAAGTCATGGAAAACTGAAAACTGAGAGAGTGAGGTGGCGCACACCAAGAGCTGACAACCTCCATTTGCATTGTGTTTTAGTTGCCACGGAGGGGACTCCGCCCCGATGATTAAAGCACCAGTGCAATGAGACTGGGCACAACAGTTGACCCTACTTTTTTTTACCATCAAAGATTCCATGCATCTTTCCAGTGTCATGTGCTCGCAACATTTTCTAGTTCCACCAAAATACATTTTTTCAACAAGAAATAAAGATGGCTGCTACATTCAGCTTAGAAATAGCTCTGTAGACCCAGCAAGTGTTAGGATTGAGAAAAGTAAAAAACTCTGTGCGCAGCATAGGAAGTATTTAGAAAAGTAGATCTCACAGGTATGCTTATATTTTTATTAACTGTAGCTGAAACTGGCTTCTTATAAAAAAAACATTTTTTGTTGCACTGCTGCTGTAAATAGGCCCCCTGTGGGTTGACGTTAGGGTGTGTCAGTGCAATAAGGCACTAGTTCACACCTTGTTTTGCCCCTGTACATTTAGCAACTGTGAATCAGGCCAGTAATTTCTACTCGGGGAACTTCTAGAATGAATGGCTAAGTATAACAAAAAAAATTTCGGTGGGGGGCATTTTGTGTACCCTTACAGAAATACAAGTGTGCAGCATGCATGCAGTATGCATGTCTCTTGCTTACTAAGCATGCAGCATGCAGGCATGCATGCTACACACATACTACGCACTTCGATTTCTGTAAGGCTAGGTCCGGAGTGGGACGTTCCATTTACCCATTTCAAAAACTTGGAATTGCCACTTGGACTGTTTCTTTTCTCTGGCTGGGTGGTTTAAATCTCCACTAATCTGGGTAATTTATTGCAGCTGGGGTCTAAGTGCCTTATTAGGAGCGCTTAGGTAATCACACTAGTAACCCTCTGAGGAAGGTAATGAGGCGATCAAAGCATCAGGGATTCTTTGTCTGTCCAGACAATCTGTGGACTAAGTGCAGTCAGATTCATTTTTTTGTACTGGAGGAAAACTTAGCTGTAACTTTAATGTCTTGTTCGGCATTATTTTAAGTTTCTGATCCCAACTTCTCAGTGACAGGTAAGTCAATTTTAGCCGGCATCAGTGGCATTTTTGGGGCACAATTACGGACATCCCTCAAAAAATCACTGATAGCTCAGAGGTTTGAAGTGATAATGTCAGGACTGGATTACATTCCAGCTCTCATGAACCAGGTAAAAACACATAGTATGCAACAACCCACTGAGGGGACAGTGGAAGTGAAGACGCTCCTTCTGTTACTCGCACCTGGGCACCCCAACTGCCACTTAATTTGGATCTTCCCAGGCCGTCAAGGTGCCGCAGACAGTATCCTAGGTGGGGTCAGGGCACCCCTCAACAGGATTTGTATTGTGGCCTTCATTAGGACAACTGGGTCAAGTGAGGGCAGAGATACTGAGGCTGCTAGCCCCTGGTGCCAGGGCCCATTTTTCCTTTTCTCCCCACCGGTTCGAGTGACATCATGATGTGTGCAAGCCAGTATGTCAGCATGTCGATGTCAATCTCCGCCTCCCGAGCATGATCCTCCAGCTGAACTTCCCTGTGGTCACCTAGGTGGTAATTGCAGCACAGGAAACTACCCTCCCTCCCTCCCCAGAGGAGAGCATCCTCTGGGATGCTTGCACCTCCTCCCTGGCAAGCTCCCAATGACCTGAGATCCTCCCGATCCCAGGTCACTGGCGTCACGAGCAGTAGCACTGCCACTGCACTGACAGACTGAAAGGAAAATGTTAACACCATTTCCAGAGTCTCTGGCATCATGGATTGAGACTGAATTAAACTGGTGTCCAGCTCATCCACAGGTTCCCCAATTATTAACTGTTCAGACAGAAGTTTTGAGGCCCTCCCAGATGGTCACACTTTCTGATGGCTACATGCACGTCCAGAGAGCAATCATGAAGTGTGAATACAGCTAAGCGAGACATGAGGTCTCAGTCTAAGCAACTGATAATTGGGAGGAAAATAATCTGCAGATTTTGTATATGAGTGGAAGGATATTCGGCAGGAGAGCTAGCTCTCAGCAGCTAGAAATGCCTTGCCATGGGAGCTTGAACCATTTGATTCAGTTTGATTCAATCTGACACCACAGAACTAGAGATGCTTTCCCTTCTGTGTCTCATGTTTTCTGTACTTCTGTTCCTATTCTTAGCAGCATCCCACCACCCCCTGTCACCAACCTGTCCCATGGACTGACTGATGATGGGCATGGGGGCATATACACTGTCATCTGACAAGCCAGTGGCCATTTTAACACACTTTTTTTGTTCATCCTTTTTTTCCCTCCCTAGCTGGCTTCTCTCCTCTCTGAACCCCCCAGCCCCGTCACCCTGCATCTCCTAGATGCACTTGACTCCAGCCTCCCCTACAGCTTAGCCCTTATGGCAGGGTGGCAGACTGCCACTGCTCAACCTGCTGGACAGAATCCAGTGGGGGTCATGGCAGGTCGCTGGTGCGGGGCCTGCGCTGGCTGGAGAATCATCCTGCCAGCCAGGGTGGTTTTTCTATTTTACCTCCCTCCCTTACCCATGGTGTGCTGGAGCAGGCATGCAATGGCTGAGCTTCGCAAGCTTCTGTATGCAGTATGCCGGTGTCTTTCCCCTCCACCTCCACCCCCTCGTATGTAGTACCAGTGGTCTGATCCCCAGCCACTGCTAGGGACCAAGCTAACACCAGGCGCTGCTACCACTCCAATCAGGAGGAGAACAGCAGTCCTCGGATGCTCAGTCCACCTTTCCTGGCTGACCCTTTGATGACCCAGGTTTGGGTGTGAACCCATGTCGCCAGCATCATAAGCAGTAACCTACCACTGCGCCAACAAGCTGGCCAATTCTGATCCACTTTATCGCCAGGTCATGGCCATTGTGTGACACGTAAGCTGCACTCCTGCATGTGCACATTCTGTGCCAGCCACAGCCAGACCCTCCTCAGTCCTGCAAGCTAGCCATGCTGCCACCCAGCCTTAGCTAGGCGCCAGTCAGACAAGCCTCCCCCCAAAGAATAGCTGTCTACTGGACACTCCTCCTTCCATCAGCTGACCCCTGACAACACGAGCTTGCTTCTGAACTCAGGACCCCGGCGTAGCAGGTGGTAGTGCTGCTGCCACACTACTGGACCAGTGCTGGGATGCTAAAGGCTCAGTTTAACCTCCTAGCTAGGAGGAATTTCCACTCCAGCTGCTGCTGCCTTGGAGAGGCAGGCCCCTGGTTTGAGTCTCAGGAAAGGTTAGAGATGTGCTTCTCTAAGCACAGGAGACAGGTATAACAACCAAACTGTTTCACTTGGATGTAAAATCTAAAGTAGCACAAGTGGCACTTTCAATGGCTTCTGCTCTGCAAACCATTCCAAACTCAGTCCCCATGCATGCAAACCCCACTTGTTTTCATTTCTTAAGGCAAATCCCACGTGCAGAAGAGATCTGCAGTTTCTGAAACGGAAAGATAACCTTCCAGCTGATGGAAAGTTTCAACATCACTTGCAACACACACCCACACCAGTGATCAAAGCTAATTCCAACTTGTGAGATGTAAAATCACAAACCAGCAGTATTGCAGTGTTTCAGCTGCAGCTCCTACCTGTAGTTCTCCCACTTTTGTGCAGACTTCAGGGCCGTGATCCAGTCCTCCATCTCCTTCCGGTTTTCAGCGCACAGGATTAGCTCCTGAATGGTGTAATCACCTAGAAAGAAAACCAGCTTTACAAAACACTGCCATTTTTGTGCCTTTGATTTGATTTGTCATGCATGTATGAGCTGAGTGAGGTGATGAAAACAGACAGTTACTACAACAGGGAACCTTTACAGTCAAGTACACCTAACCAGTGCAACCCATGCACGGATCCAGAGGGACTGCCTCTTCGGACAGGGAATAATTCGGCTGTGTCTTTGGTATTTGCCTCCCTTTACTTTTTTGTCATGCTGCACAACAAGCAGTCATCATTTGTCAGGCCTGGTGCCCATCCAGCTCCAACACTACTGCCTTGCCATGGCATGGAGCCCATGAGCACTGGCTGTCATTTAGATGCTGGTGTTTTTTTCCCACATGTTTTTGTCCTGGTCTTCTCTCCTCTCCTTCCTCCCTCATAATCAGTACCATGCAGGTGCCTATGTCAGCCTTGCAGAGCGAACAGCATCCCTTGGGGAGGAAGGCAGCCTTCAAAGTCCACCTTAGGGATTGCTGTGGTGAAGGAAGTGCTACCAACAGCAGCAATCCCTTTATCACTGCTGCTCAGGTTCATTCCCAACCTGGGTCACCCACATCACAGCATGACACACTACCCCTGAGCCAGTGGGCAGCTCCTCCAGTTATTTTCTAAGCTAAGACTGGTAATTACAAATGCAGTGCATCAGCTTTGGGATGTGAGCAAGTGTTGGGCAAACTCGTCAGTCTAGTAAGCAGTGTTGATATTTAAGTCCTGAAAAAGCTTCTATTTGATCCGCTATGCAATACAATTCCCCAAGTGCTGTCTAAGAAAATGAAAAAGAAGACATACTTTCCATGACATCCATAGAAGAGCCCAGGTCCACAATCTGAAAGTCCCAGAATACTATCACAACAGATGGACACACAAAAGTGCTAGTGTGTGTGTGTGTGTGTGTGTGTGTGTGTGTGTGTGTGTGTGTGTGTGTGTGTGTGTGTGTGTGTGTAAGCTTCACTCTGCCTGGAATTATAACCTGTACTGCTCCCAGCACAGATCTTCTGCCACTGTGTACTGAGAGCTCAGTATGACACTACAGACTACATCCCATAATTTCTACTCCAATGATAACGAAAGGCTACACAGCAGGACAGGGAGACAAGCTCTGTCACATACCTTATCTAGATAAGAACTGTATCACTAGAGCCAGGCTTGCTCATTGGTAAAATAATCCCTGCATACAACTGCCTCTTTCCTCATCTCACAGGTCCCTCCACACTGCCCTCTGCACTCAGCAGCCAGTATATAAAAGTAACTTTCTTCTCTAATTAGTTAATGTAATTAATAATTGCATTCAGAACGTATTCTAGGTACCATATCTTATTGATGTGATCAACTTCTTATCTGCCCCTTTTCCCATGCCATTGTTACGATCTCATGGTCTACATTTCATTAACAGCTGCTGAACCAAACAAAGGCACCAACTAATTAACCTAGTTGTAGTTTTACCTGCAAGTCCTCTTTCCAGTAGGAATGGCCTATTTAATCAGATTTCTCGATGCCTTGCCTTTTCTCCTGACTCTCCTGCTTCGGGGAGGGGGGGGACAACATGAGCCGCTGCTTGCCTGACACCCTGTGGAGACTGGCTGGCACAGCATCAGCGGCCACCTCTGAAAGGGTCAGGCACAGCACTAGAGTACGTATGGAGTTTTTATGCCATACACCCACGTGACTGTACGTGTCAATGCTAGGGATGGGGAGAAGACCAGAGGAACCCCACACACACAGCAGGATAATGGTCAGTGACCCCGCAGGCTCTGCTCCCCTGCCCCTGGCACCCACTCACACACAGTGCTAAGTAAGTAGATGGGGTAAGAACTGGGATGATAAATGACAGGGCTGGGGGACACTGCCAGAAGGGGGCTGCTAAGGTGACAGTGGGAGAAACAAACAATGCAGAAAAAAAAAGAAAGGTTTCTAGTTCTCCTCAGCGCTGCTCTTCTTGGGCGGGGAGGGGAGGATAGGCCATGGTATATAACCGAGTCAGATTCCGAGCTGAACCCAGATCACAGCTTCATGCTGCTGCTGTGTGACAGTCATCACTTACCTCCCCACTGCCGACACCTCAGCTGCCTGCAGCTGCATCGGCATCACTTCACAGATACCCACTACTATGGGGCCCTATATCGTTCTGTTTTTTTATCTGACACAAAGTCCACAGAGCCAGTGATAGTAACACAGTAATTTAAGGTGGGAAGGGGCTGTAGGGCTATGATTTCTAGAGCTTTCCCATCCACTCCAGTACCCAGGGGGCCCTGTGATTCCCCACCTACCCTACTACCCAGGGTATCTGGTGATTCCCCACCCACCCTGCTACTCAGAGTACCCTGTGATTCCTCACACCCCCTGCTACCCAGGGTACTCAGTGATTCCCCACCCACCCTACTACCCAGGGTACCCAGCGATTTCCTACCCACCCTACTACCCCGGGTACCCAGTGATTCTTTACCCACCCACTACCCAGGGTAGCCTGGGATTCACCACCCACCCTACTACCCTGGGTACCCTACCCACCCTACTACTTAGGGTACCCTGTGACTCCCTACCCATCCTACTACCTAGGGTACAAAGTGATTCCCCACCAACTCTGCTACCCAGGGTACCATGTGATTCCTCACCCACCCTGCTACCCAGGGTACCCTGTGATTCCTCACCCACACTACTACCCAGGGTACCCTGTGATTCCCTACCCACCCTACTGCCCAGGGTGCCCAGTGATTCCCTACCCACCCTACTACCCAGGGTACCCAGTGATTCCCCACCAACCCTGCTACCCAGGGTACCATGTGATTTCCCCACACAACCCTGCTACCTAGGGTACCCTGTGATTCCCCACCAACGATACTACCCAGGGCACCCTGTGATTACGCACACCTTGTATAATACAGGGTACACTGTGGTTACCCACCCACCCTACTACCCAGGATGCCCCTGTAATTACCCATTCACCCCACTACCCAGGGTACCCTGTGATTCCCACCCACCCTACTACACAGGGTACCCCATGATTCCCACCAACCCTACTAACCAGGGTACCTCTTGATTCCTCCAAACTCTACTACACTGGGTACCCTGTGATTCACCTCCTACCCTACTATCCATGGTATCCCGTGATTCCCCACCCCAGTACTACACAAGGTACCCTGTGATTCCACCCATCTTATTATCCAGGGAACCCTATGATTCCCCACCCACCCTACTCCCACTACCCACAGTACCCTGTGATTCCCCACCCACCCTACTATCCAAGGTACCCCAGATTCCCTACCCTCCCATTACTGGGGTATCCTGTGATTCCTTACCCACCCTACTACCCAGGGTACCCAGTGATTCCCATCGCACCCTACTACCCAGGGTACCCAGTGATTCCCCACCCACCTGCTACCCAGGGTACCCTGTGATTCCCCACCCACCTTGCTACCCAAGGTACCCTGTGTTTCCCTACCCACCCTGTTACACAGGGTACCCTGTGGTTCCCCAACCACCCTACTAAGCAGGGTACCCTCAATTTCCCACCCACTCCCACTACCCAGGGGACCCTGTGATTCCCCACCCACCCTACTACCCAGGGGACCCTATGATTTCCACCAACCCTACTACACAGGGTACCTTGTAATTTCCCACCCACCCACTCCCCAGGGGACCCTGTGATTCCCCACCCACCTACTATGCAGGGTACCCTGTGATTTCCAACCCACCCTACTACCCAGGGTATCTTGCAACTCCCTTTGTCAAGCCCCTCCCCAGTCTAGAGTATTTGCAAGCACTGACACTTGGCTCAAGGAGTGTCGGCACACCATGACTGCATTTATTTTTAGTTGAGATGGAATACTGGGTCTGGGGGACTGGAACTAACATGGTCCATGGCACCACAGAAGCAGCAACAGTCACAAACCTAGATGTCTATTCTCCACACCATCTGCAGAGTCCACATATTTCTTCATTCATACTTGGACAGGTTTTGGAATGTGTTATGCATGCTGAACGTCTGAATTAAAAGGCGCTTTGGATAACAAAGTATAGGGAGGCAGTATAGTGCAGTGGTTTAAGGCTCTGAGCTGCAAATTTGGAGACCTGGGTTTGAATCCCACAGCCCCCACTTGCATACTGTGTGACCCTGAGCAAGTCACTTAACTTCCTTGTGCTCCCAGGTTGCACCTATAAAAAAAGCCGTCAGCTTAGTGTGCCACTCCTGGTTAAACAATTAAAAAAAAACTGAAGTTAAAGCAACTGTGCAACAAAACTGGGCAAAAATTTGACCCCACCTTTTTCACTATAAAAGATACCAGGCATCTCCCAGTTTTATTTGGTGGCAACATTAACTAATTCCACCACCATCTCAGTAATTTAGAAATGTTTTAATGTAGTCTGTTCTCAAGAAAAACTGATGGCCACCACCTTTGGTTTAGAAATAGCATTGTAGACCTGGCAAGGATTAGAATTAAGAACATTTTAAAAACTCATAGCACGCAGCATAGGAGGTTCCTAGAAAACTAGATTTGACGGGTATGCTAAAACTTTTATTAATTATAGATGACATTTTCTGTTTGGAAAACATTTTTTATTGCAGTACTGCTTTAAATGACAAACAGTCCAGGAAAAACAGAGCACTCACAGTTAAAGCAGCAGTGCAAGAATTCAGTGAACATTTTGACATATACTTTTTTATTCTATTTTAGATTGCCCCTTATCTACTGACTTGTGTGATACCCTTCTTTCCACAATTTAAGTCTGATTTAGTGCTTTTTTTTTTACATCTGAAATAATAAAAGGAGCACTCCTTTTAATATGGCTCGGACCAGGTTTTCATCAGTATTCTCGACTGTTTTTGTACATCAGTTATTTAAAATAATCCCTGTTGTGACTGAAATGAACTAGCATGCATCAGGCAGTGCTCTGTGACCTCATGGAACAGTAGGTGCTCAAAAACAGCTGATAATACTGCTGAAAACCTGGTCTGAGCCATATTAAAAGGAGTACTGCTTTTATTATTTCAGATGCAAAAAAAAGTACTGAAGCAGACTCAAATTGTGGAAAGAAGGGTATCAAACAAGTCAGTAGCTAAGGGGCAGTCTAAACTAGAATAAAAAGGATAGATCAAAATTTTCACCGAATTCTTATACTGTTGTTATAAAACTTGCATGCAGAAAAAAGACAAAAGTTCAGACTTGAGAAACTCAAAGTGAAGTATTTTATTTTTGTGTTTTCTAATGATTTGGCATGTACAAACACTGTTAGCAGTGTTTCTCAAATCAAACATTCTTTTTGTTTTGATCTTTAAAGTTTGCCTGTTTGTTTTTCAAATATTATAGCAATGTAACACATTTATAAGTGTACATTTACATAAATCAGATGTGCTATAATATTGAGATTTATTTTTTTATTTCGTTTGTTAATTTTACTAATTTTTAGTTCATAGGTTCGAAACTCCCCAGAGTCACTGACTTTCAAATTTATTTATTTATTTTAAAAGTTTCACCAGCAAAGGCATACTGAGCTGGGAGCTCATTTCCAGATGTGTCCTGGGGGGGAAGGGAAATTGTACAAGTGGGGCTTTGGTAGCACAAGAGTAAAAATGCATAACATGTGGATACACCATATTACAGAGCAGCGTAGAGCATCACACAAACACATAATCAATCAATCAAATCTTTATTTATTCAGGCGAACATCATTGAGCACAGCTCATTTGCAAGATGGACCTGATAAGGTCAAGGTTCAATAATTGGTACATGTATAGGAAGATTTAAAACACGTATATACTTATATACAGTAATCAAGGTTCAATAATTGGTATATGTACATGAATAATTAAAACACTTATATACAGAAATCAAGAACAGAAATTGTTTAAACATAACAGGATATGGTAGGAACATATGAGATGCACTCTAGGTAAACCAGTATATACAGATCAACATTGGCAGTAAACATGGCATTCATTCAACATGATATACCCAAGATTCCAAAGATCCAAGGGAAGTCAATGTGGACAAAGAGAAATAGTGATTGGATGACTGAAAGAGGTGGTCATAGACTGAGACAAGTGACATGGTAGGAAGGGGTACACATGACTAGAGCAGGGGCTGGTGCTAGAACTGGGAGGTGAAAGGCAGTGATAAGGGCTAAGGTAGGAGCCTGGAGTTAATGGGAGAAGATTATAGCCAGGGGGTGAGGTATCTGTGGAGATGAATTCTAGGGAAGTGAATTGCCATGATATGATGGCAGCCTGAGAGGGGGAAGGAAAGAACTGCAAATAAACTAGAACTTGTGGAAGCAATTGCATTTTTAAGGGAAGAGACTTAGGTATAGATGCTTGCATAATACACAGGGACTAGAACCATACAAGACATGAGAACTTGACTAAGAGAAAATAGCCAGCAGTGCATACACAGTGCAATAAAAAAAAAAACACTAGTGTAAAAACAAGCATATATCGGCAATCAGTTACAGCAGCTGAATTAGCTCAATATTTATAAACAATTGAGAGATGCAAGTAAAGTGCATAAATGACAGAGAGTGCCTAATTACAGTTACATTTAATTACAGTTATCATCTAAAACTGGAAACAAGTGAATTGGATAGCAGGTGAGGGGGAATTAGGAACAATTACAGGAGAGGGAGGTGAAACCTCTGAGGTGGTTTGAGAGGAGCCAGGGGGATGGAGATTGGCGAATGACAGGGGGAGGGAGTTTCAGATTTTAGGGAAGCGGTGGCTGAATGTGGCTTTGCTGATGTTTATAGAGACTGAAAGGACTGCTAGGGTTCGAGCATTTGAACTTCTGAGGGTACGGCAGTGGGAGGGAGGATGGAACAGAAAAGCTGAGAGATAGGAAGGTAGGGATCCGAACCAGAATTTGCTCACAAAGCTGGCGCAGTGGGTGTGGCATCTAGCCACGAGAGAAGGAAAGGAGATTTATACATAGAACAGTGATGAGTTTGAGGGGGACAGTCAATGGCGCAGCGGCAGAATGAGTTCAAGAGAGTGTCCAGTCTGGCAAGAGTTGTGACTAGGGCTGCGCTATAGAGAACATCATCACAGTCGAAGATTGGGAGGATCATTCTCTGCATGATGGCACAGTGTGCTAGAAGTGGGATACAGTCACGGTTCCTGAAAAGGAACACTGAAAACAAATGCATTGTTTAAATTGTTAAAATTGTTCTATTGGTGGCAGTAGAGTTCACTACTAGTATAAAAGGGCAGCTATGGCCACCTTAGCTCCACCCCCTGAGGAAAACTATGGCCGAAGCACTGGGGTCTTAGTGCGGCTAATCCCAGCTCACACCACTGTTCACACATTTATTGTTTTGCATAGCAGAATAAAATACTTCATGTTGAGTTTCTCAAGTCTGGACTTTTGTCTTTTTCTGCATGTAAGTTTTAACACTGTGTTTTTCTGGGACTTTTTGCCATATCGTGCTGGAGCTACCAACCCCTTTGAGAGCATCAGATCCCCATCCCGCTAAGCATACCCATCCGAGGGACATCTTTGCTTTAAATCGCACCCTTAGAAGGTATGCATGTATGACTGTGTTGCTGGCATGCAAGTTACTCCCTCGAAGAGAAAACACCATGCCATGGAAAGGCACTGGAACAACCAGTTCTGATCTCTGCCATGACATCCCGCAGGATAACTGATAACATGGCGTGCCTCTTGGGCCTTTGGGCACCAAACCACTATAGACAAGGCCCCTAGTGCGCTCCGGCACTTCTTCCTGATTTCTGCGGCAGGGCTCCTAGGCTTCTGCTGCAGCATTTTCTGATTTCCGCTGCAACATTTATTCATTTCTGTGGCAGAATGCAGTCCTGCAATTGGCTAAAATATGATGTGGTGTCATCAATGACGTCACATGCCAAGCATAGAGGAGGTGCTTGAGGATAAATGAGATGGGGATTGGAGGTGGGCACTACACAAAACTGTATATCTGAATGAAAATTCACCAACAACAATGTATTCTGCAGTACTATATATATTCTGCAGCCTGATGCAAATTCTGTGGAAAATTCTGGAACTGAAGAATTCCAGGGCCTTTGGGTATGAAGCACCGTCCAACTAGTCGAGCTAGCAACTAAGATAGTTACGTATAGCAAGTAATAAAGACAGTGGCTGGTGACTTTGCCATGCCCACGTGCATGTGAAGGGATGGTTCGGGCATTTTAACACCTAAATCCTCAATCTCAGCACATGAGGAATGGAACCTGTGGCACAGCTCCAATCCTCACACCTAAGGAAAGCGTATAAAAACATAGAAACATAGAATTTGACGGCAGATAAGGACCGCTTGGCCCACCCAGTCTGCCCATTTCCCTACCTGATGGATAAGCTGCAGATCCTAGTTAACCAGCAGCCTACTTCTTCCTACCCTCACCCCCTAGAATTGCCTTATGACTGTCCCAAGCATGCTTGAATTCCGCCACTGTTTTTTGACTCCACAACCTCCTCTGGAAGGCCGTTCCATGCATCCACAACCCTCTCTGTGAAAAATACTTCCTTAAATTACCTCTGAGCCGCCCTTCTGTCTTCAAATTGTGCCCCTTGTTCTTGCACACCTCTTTTTGAAAGATTCTACCCTCTTGGACTTTGTTGATTCCCTTGAGGTACTTGAAGTTTCTATCATGTCCCCCTCTCCCTCCTTTTCTCGAGGCTATACATATTAAGCTCCTTTAGTCTCTCTTCATATGTCTTCCGTGTAGACCCTGCACCATTTTAGTTGCCCTCCTCTGGACAGCTTCCATCCTGTCTATGTCTTTGCGGAGATTGGGTCTCCAGAACTGCACGCAGTACTCCAGATGGGATCTCACCAGCTGTCTGTACAAAGGGATAATAACTTCCTGTTTTCTACTGGTGATGCCTCTCCCTATGCATCCCAGTATCCCCTCAGCCCTCCTTGTTGCCCTCTCACATTGCCTGCCCACCTTGTTCTTGCACACCTCTTTTTTTGAAAGATGCTACCCTCTTGGACTTTGTTGATTCCCTTGAGGTACTTGAAAGTTTCTATCATGTCCCCCCTCTCCCTCCTTTCCTCGAGGCTATACATATTAATATGCATACAATATGCCAAATGTGCACAGGGAGTTTCTGGCATCCATGGTGAGCAGTATTCCACGCCAGCCAACAGTGTTTTGTAATTTTTGTGTGCAAGTTAAAATGCATTGAGACACTGTAATAAACTGACTAAATACACTGTGTGTGCCCTCTTTTGCTGTTCTTGATTTTGGTTTCTGTGAGCAGGGCACCTGCAGACATGCTACCCTGAATGCCTGCACAGTCTTCCTGTCCATTATCTGCGCTGGTAGCTTGTTCCAGAGGTCCACTGCCCTCTGAAAGCAGACTTACCTTCAAATGTTACCCCTGAATTTGCCACGCCTAAGCTTCAGTCCTCCTGGAGCACACTAGGTCAAACATCTCTGTCTGTTCAGCCTTGTCGATGGTATTCAGTGTGCGGAAGACTGAGATCATGTTCCCCCATCAGATTCCTTTCCTGGCTTCAAGGTGAACATTTCAAAGGCTTCCAGCCTCTTCAAATGGTTTTTATACCTGAACCACTGATCATATTAGTGGCTTTGCACTTGGCTCTCTATACTGCCTCAAAGTCATTTCTGTAATGGGGTGCACAGAACTGCACACAGTATTCCAGGTGAGGCCTCACCAGGCCTTATAAAGTGGCCAGGATTACTTCCTATGCTCTGCTGGTCTGGTCACCCCCACCCCCTCCATTAAATGACTTCCCCTGCTGTGCTGGTCTGCTCATCCCCCTTCCCCCCAATTAAATACACCCCAGAATTCTTCCAGGCTGCTTGACAGCACCTGTGCACTGCTTGTCATGCTTTAAAGGGACACAGTCAACCCCTTAGGCCTCAAATTCTCCCTAGTTTAAAAACTAGTTTTACAATTGCTTACAATCTGTGAAGATTGTTGATGTAGCTGGTTGTTTAATTCTGATTTCTTTTTTCTTTCTGAAAGTGAAAAACAGACTATCCACCATACTGGTGTTACCACACAAAATGCTATTCCTTGATCAAATCCCACTGCATCTTTCCTGGACTTGGGAACACCCTCACACAGTCCAGCCATTCATAATGCAGTGGGAGGAGATGAGACCACTGCATCATGAATGGTTGCACTGTTTTTTTTTTGGGGGTCATAATGTTCAGCAAGTATGCAATAATAGCTGATCAAGGGTTCAAAACAAAACAAGGTTGGGTGTAATTACACCATTAGCACACCTTTCAGTTCTGCCGATAAAAGAAGTGGATAACACAGCAAGCACCATCAATTAATTTTAGAGTAGGTAAGCAATCATACAGTGTGGGTTTTCAGCAAGAAATAAGATAATGCAGAAAGGGTTGACAGTGTCCTTTTAGCCCCTTGTCTGTTATGAGGCTCAGGTCCTTTTCCTCCTCCTCCACTACAGCAAGAGGAGCAGGCCCGATGGCGGTGAAGGCTGAGGCATCCTCTTTACCTCATGCTACACCGGTGACCCAGGTTCAGAAGCGGACTCGGGGCACCAGGAGTTGGCAGGGGGAGGAGAGGATCGAGTGTCTGGTGGACTGCTCCCCTCTCATTGGAGGGTGGGTTGGGAATCTCTGCCTCATAGTGGCTCCCAGTAGAGAGTCGAAGCATTACATCAGCAGGGGATGTGTGTTGGATAGAGGTGACAGCGGATGTATGCCGGCAGGTGCGTGAGCATGTCTCGCTGATGTCACTGCACATCCACGCCTTGGGGGGGGGACAAGGAAAAGCCACGGCCACTGGGAGGATGACGATGGACACATGAGTCAGTCTCCTATGCCCACCGATCCTGCCTGCACCAGTGTCCCTGATTCCTCCTCTACCACCTGACGCCAACTGGATTCTGAGAAAGGGCACCGAAGAGGAGCGGTGGCCCCACCATGGGGGGGGTGCAAGCCGCGGGGTCACTAAGTGAGAGTGGTGAGGAGTTCTGGAGGGGGGCCAGGTGTGGGAGGATCTCGGGTGGGCAGGAGAAATGACTGACTCCCCTGGGTTACATCTGAGGGAGTTCCCAGAGACCAGAGGGAAAAAGAGTTAAAAAAACGACAGCAAGAGAAGCCCTGCACCGTGTGTACGCCCTACCTTTGTCTCTCCTTCCCAAATGTAGCAAGCTGTATTTGGCTACATTCAGAGGCAGTGTTAGGCACAAGCGAATCAAGTGACCACTTGTGGTGCCAGCTCAGGAGGGACGCCCCAAAGTAGAAAATATGAGCAGAGATCAACTTGAATTGCAAAAGGTGTTTATATAAGCACCACAGTTGTCTACACCCTTGTTTTTATAGGCTTGTTACCACTTTTTGGATGTGGGTTGGGGCAGAAGAGAGAAAAAGGAGCTGTGGGAGCGATGTAGAGGGCACCACAAGTATTTCTGCCTGGGGCACCATTAGGTCTAAAACCAGCCCTGGCTACATTGGCTGTAACCCTCCAGGAGTCCCCCAGCTTGTTCAGGTCCTTCTGATGTTTGTTCCCATCCTTGAGGGAGTCCACCACCCTGGCCAGCTTTGTGTAACCATCAGATGTAGGGTTTGATCAATAAAGGTGGAAAAGATATGCTCGTATCACGTGTATTCCGGTCGTGCCTCTGCACACCACAGTGCTACTCAGTGATGGGACAGGATCCACAGCCCTCCCCCCCTTGCTTGCGGAGCCCTGGGCAGGGGGTGGAACTAGAGGTAATACTATCCAGGATATTGGGCATTCTATCATTTGTGTAGGTTGGATCCTAGCTCCGCATGGCGGGGGGGGGGACCATGGGATATGGTGGTCCGTGTCAGTCTTCCATGGACTGCCATTTCCCCCATTGGTGCAGTAACAATGTACAGTTGTGTGTATGGCTGGCATCTTTGGACCACACAGCCCTCCCAGCCTACACAGAGGGCTGGTAGTCAGTGGTGTGGGAGCCAACTGGGCCCCAGAGAGTGTCCCGCTGCCAGGCAGAGGGGGCACATACGCACTACAGCAGCCTCTCAGGCTGCATAACCTCTGCCCTGGGCCCCAAAGAGTGTCCCGCTGTCAGGTAGAGGGGGCACATAGGCACTACAGCAGCCTCTCAGGCTGCATAGCCTTTGCCCTGGGCCCTAGAGAGTGTCTCGCTGCCAGGTAGAGGGGGCACATAGGCACTATAGCAGCCTCTCAGGCTGCATAACCTCTGCCCTGGGCCCCAAAGAGTGTCCCGCTGCCAGGTAGAGGGGCACATAGACACTATAGCAGCGTCTCAGGCTGCATAACCTCTGCCGCCTCCACAGGCCCTAAGCAGTGCCAATTACTGCACTGGGACTGGGTGCAGGCATGCCTGACCTTTGCCCGCCCCCGCCCCAGCCTGGCGCGTGGCACTGCGTTTGGAAGGGGATCGTGTGTGAGGGGGTTTGCAGCCTGGGCTAGGGATGTGAGGAGGTCTTCACATGTGCGCAGCCAACCCTCTGTGCACCCACAGCATATATATGCACCCCCACCGCAGGTGCGGAACCCTTTGTGGATCAAGTCCTTAAGCAGTCTGCTGGAGGTGGCAGCTTCCAGATCATCAATGAAGACTGGCGGTGGTCCCAGCACCAATCCCTGAGGGATGTCACTGAGTACCCCTCCCCACTTAGAGCAGTATGTGCCAATCGCAGACCTCTGCTTGCTTCCGTTAGACCAGGACTCACCAAAAGAATCTCCAATTCCCCAACCCATGACACTCACACGTTGGACTGTAAGAAAAATAAAATCAAACACAGCCCATTTGCCAGTAACATTATCTGTTCTGTAAACCTCAATGTCCCACTTCTCAAACACTGCCGGGGTTGACTCATGTTATTTTAATGTGTAACTTTACTATCCCTGTAAATACAGTTCATAGACACACTTATACTGTCTCCTCTTTCCCTCTGCCCTTCTCTTATCTGTCTTTATGCCTTTTCATTGTTTTATCTCAGTCTTTAGGTGTCTCTTTTTTCCAAATCCCTCTGAGTCTGTCTTCTACCTAGTTCAAGAAGAAGAAGAAAAATAATTATTTATATAGTGCTTTTCATACACACTGTTTCCCAAGGTGCTTTACAAACAAGAGAGACTGGTAGTGTAGTGACTGAATGTGTAGCTGCATGCCCACACAAACAGCCTTGGACAGCTGCATGAACCAGTTTTAAGGAAAGGGAAATGTTGGCTAGGACACTGCTGAAAAAAACCCTACTCTTGTGAAAAGTGCCTTGGGTTCTTCTACTTCCACCTGGACACCCACCGGGACACCTCCAGAGATGGGTAGTAGGGACCTCGGTTTAACGTCTCATCCAAAAGACTGCACGCCCTGACAGTACAGCACCCTCCCAGTACAATACATTAAGGTATGAGCCTAGTCCTGTTGTGGGACTAGAACCCCGACCCTCTGGCCCAGAAGTGGATGTGCTACCAGCTGAGCCACACTGACACACAGTTCAAGCCACTACAGATACCTTTAGAGGCATGCTAATGTGCTCCCTATCCCTTTCAGTAAACTTATGATCCAAGCCTCACACGCAGCAGCAGGGCAGTCGACATGGGGCAAGTGACCTGGGTTCCAGCCCACTGGTGCAGCAGTAGGGCAACCATTTATGGTGCCAGCAACCTTGGTTCTAGCTCACTGGCACAGCAGTACAGCAATCATACACGATGCCATCGACCTGGGTTCCAGCCCACTGGTGCAGCAGATGGGCAACTGTTCATGGCATCAGTGACCTGGGTTTGGGAATGAGTATGGGTTGTTGGCGGCTCTCTGGGGGAAGTGAGATCACACACACCCCACAGACAGCTTTCCTCCATCACGGTGGGGGGAGAGGGTTCTGTGTCTCTCTGCAAGACTGCCATCAGGGGGGAGACAAGGTGGTAGCACATGCAAGTGCACCAGAGGGGCATGGGCTGCTGACAGACGGCAGCACATATACATGCCAACACACCCATGCATACGTGTCACTATACATCAATGCCCTGGGAGAAAACTGGTGGAAAATGCTTCAGGCCTATCTTGCACCCCACTTGCAGGTACCACACAGCCCACAAGGCATGCCACCCACCACCATGTGCGGTCCTGGGCAAGGTGGATAAACGGTAAGACCATGAGAATGTCAGTGATGTCGCTGGGGGGAAGGGATGCTACAGAGACTAGGGGATGGAGGTACCAAAACAATGGATGGAAAAAAAGGAAATAATTATGATGGGATAGCACTGGGACTAGCAGTGCCTTCCCGATCAGACCAGCCTGGTGATACTGCTTGCATCCCCCTCCTACAACACACAGAGATGGTGTGATACCCCCCCCCCATAGCACTTTTGCTCACCGAGGCAGGCTGGGGGGGGTGGGGGAGATAGGATTTTCAAAAATTTGTTTTTCAGATGACAGTGCTGAAATTGATCCCAGGAGTTAGACCATGAAAAGCTGGTCTAACTCCTGGATGGAAATTCTGCACTTGTGTCCAGAAAACAAACGTGATTCCCGCAGTTGTGGCAGAAATTGCTGCAAATGGTGAAAATCATCGCAAATGCGTCTAGATGTCTTTGAATAAGATGTGGACATCTGGACACGGCTGCGTGGATGCAGCATGTGTCTGAAATATGGATGCAAATGCTGCATCTCAGTGTACGAAAATCGCACCCTAGGTCTGTGGCTACCACGCTTGAGTGCTGTGTCATAAGACGTAAACGACAATGCGTACTCTGGACTCTGGATGCTAGCCCTGACAATGCTCCAGCAAGCAGGAACAATTGAAGGCACTGCGTGAGTTCCCGGCACTCACACTGCTCCTAACCACATGTGCTTCTTTTATTACGGGGCTCAGGTTTTCATCGTACTTTGCAGCTTTTGTTCAACACTTATTGTCCCATCAGGTCTGGGAGCAGTATCGTTTGCAGGAGGCAATCATCCACTGGGATGCTTAGCCTCCTCCCTCGCTGGCCCTTTGATAGCCTGGGTTGATACCCAAACCCAATTTACCCCCAAACCCAGCTCGCCAGCTTCGCAAACAGTAGCACTGCAACTGCACTGTCGGGCCTGCCCCATGAATAGTATTTAGAAACACAGATATTAGCGGCAGAAAAAAGGCCCTGCCTATAACAAGGTGCAACATTGTCACTGGCCCACTGGTCAAATACTGGTAGATTTTGTATCAGGCCAGTAAAATGTTCCTTTAACTAGCCCTGCTGGCTAATAATGGAGGCAGCAACCTTTCAGTGTGTACACCATTTGGGCTAGTGGAATGTCTGTGGGGCCACTGGATTTTCCCAGTCATTAGTCCTGTTGACTAGTGCCTGAAGCACTTACTTCTGAGCTCTGTATAGTATGATTCGAATGCCCTGAGGGTCGCCTCTCCCCGTCCTCCCATGTCACATGTGCGTGCAAGGTGTCCAATGGCAGCCCTTCCCTTCACTGAGCGCTTACTTGTGCTACTGCTTGGCCTCTGCCACATTACAGTCGAGCAGTGAGACACTGTATCCCCCAACCCAGGGGAAGAGAGCTGTCACTGGGATGCTTGATCCATCCTCCCTGTTCAGTTCCCAGTGAACTGAGCTTGATCCTGAACCTGGGTTGCCAGCCTCATGAGTGACAGCCCTATCGCTATGCCAATGAGCTAGACAATAGTTAATCATTTAAAGGGGAAAGGAACCATTGCATCATATTCCCTGTTCCTATTTGCCCTCCCGCTGTTCTCCTTCTGTACACATCTTGTCTATCATGGCTCCGTTGTTACAGAATGCTCTACCTTGAAAAATCCATTCCTCCCCTTCAGATATGTCTTTTAAATCCAGGCTGCAGAAACACCCACGGAGGCAGGTGTACTGTGGCTGAGACAAGCCCCTCTGCTGGTCTCTGTCATTGTGCTCAGAGTTACTTAAACACAGAAATATTGATAATGATGCCAGAAAAAGGCCTGCTGGCTCCTCCAGCCTGCCTAGCCCTACCTATAGTATGATGTGAATGCGCTTGTGGTCACTCACTTCCCCTTCACCCATGTCATCCTTCCCTGCTTTCCACACCAGCCCCATATGTCTGTTCTACCCTCCCTTGAATCCCTTCACTGATTTAACACAGCCGAACCCCACCGGCAACCTGCACCACTTATCCACCACCCTCTGTAAAGAAAAAACCTTCTGACGTCCTTCCTGAACCTCTGTCCTATCAGCTTCTTCGAATCCCCTGTGCCCATATTTCCACTCACTGTGAACAGTTCCCCAGAGTCCACCTTGTTTAACTTATGAAAAAAATGTAATTTTTCAGTCAATTTCCCCCCAACCCCCACCCCACCATCTCCAGTATATACATTTTGGGGGTCCTTGAGCCTCTCCATGTAGGACTTCTCTTGCCATCACTGAACCATTTGTGTTGCCCTCCTCTGCATCATCTCTACCCTATCCCTGTCTTGTTTCAAATGGGGGCTCCAGAACTACACGCGGCACTTATTATCAATCTCTTATATTTATGGAGAACCAGTACACATGCCCCTTCCCTGCAGCCACTTACCGTAAAACTATTGTTGATGTTCTTTGTGCTAGTCTCTGCCACACTTGCATCCGACAGGTCCACCTCATCAAAAATTAATGACTGCAAGAAAAGAAAAGACAGGTGAGAAGCAGAGGGCATTTCTTTGTAGGTCACATTCAGCTTTAATAAACTGTTCCAGTGAAGGGCCGTGTGACCATCTCACAGCTAGCTAAATAGCGCTTTAGCAGTCTGACTCTTCAGCTGCTTAACCCTTATAAAAATGGCCACCTCGGATGGGATTAACCCTCTCAGCTGAACTTCTCATTCACTTCCACCCCACCAGCCCCGTGAAACAAGTAGTGTTTGGGGAACCATCAACCCTTTACACTACTTCCTCTATTAGTGCCTAGGGAGCCTGCTACTCTGAACCGCTTTCTCCATGCCACAGCCACCCAATGAAACAAAAAGCACCCAGTGAGCCTTCAACCCTCCTACTCTGAATTGCTTGCACACCCACCCACCCAATGAAATAAATAGGGCTTGGGGAGGTTGCTACTTTGAACCACTTCCTCCATGCCTGCCCACCAAATGAAACAAACAGCACCCAATGAGACTTCAGTCCTGGATGGCTGCCCACCCTGTGAAACAAATAGCATCCAAGGAACTTCTTGTTCTGAACTGCTTCCACCCATACCCCAAACAGCTTCCACACCTACTCCGAATTGCTTTCACCCCTACCCTGAACTGCTTCCTCCCTGCCTGTCCACCCACCTGCCCAGTGAAATAAAAAGCAAGTGGGAAGCCTTTTGTTCTAGACCTCTCGACCCATGCCTTAACTGCTTCCTTCATGTCTGTCCACCTGCTGGCCCCATGAAACAAAAGGTAACTGGTGGATAGCCTCCAACCCTGAACTTCTTCCTCCATGCCCCCCCCCACCATGAAACAGCATCTAGAAAACTTCCCACGTCAAACCACTTTCTTCCTCCCATCCCTCCTGCCACCTGCATCACAAGCTAAACCAAAAGACAACCTGCAATCTGCACAATCCCTTCTAGCCATTTTTGCAAACTGCTAGCTTTGCCCAACTCTTGTTTTCACTGCAGTATAGATACAGGATAAACAATTTCTAGGAAAAGGACATCCTAGAATTACTTGACAGGTTCTGAAATTTTGAGGAAAAAAAAAACAAAAACAATCGCTCCATAAAAACAAGCTGAGTGGTTTGAAATATAAAAGAGCCATTAACATGTGCATTAACATGCAATTAGCATACTTTGATATGCAGATGTGACAAAAATGACTGTGCCAACAAAGATTTGAAAAAACGAAGTCTAAGGACCACTTTTGAAACATAGAAACATAGAATGTGACGGCAGATAAGGACCGCTTGGCCCACCCAGTCTGCCCATTTCCCTACCTACTAGATAAGCTGCAGATCCTAGTTAACCAGCAGCCTACTTCTTCCTACCCCCCCCCCCTAGAATGGCCTTATGACTGTCCCAAGCATGCTTGAATTCCACCACTGTTTTGACTCCACAACCTCCTCCGGAAGGCCGCTCCATGCATCCACAACCCTCTCTGTGAAAAATACTTCCTTAAATTACCTCTGAGCCTCTTCTATCTTCAAATAGTGCCCTTGTTCTTGCACACCTCCTTTTTGAAAGATGCTACCTCTTGACTTTGTTGATTCCCTTGAGGTACTTGAAAGTTTCTATCATGTCCCCCTCTCCCTCCTTTTCTCGAGGCTATACATATTAAGCTCCTTTAGTCTCTCTTCATATGTCTTCCGGTGCAGACCTGCACCATTTTAGTTGCCCTCCTCTGGACAGCTTCCATCCTGTCTATGTCTTTATGGAGATTGGGTCTCCAGAACTGCACGAGTACTCCAGATGGGGTCTCACCAGCTGTCTGTACAAAGGGATAATAACTTCCTGTTTTCTACTGGTGATGCCTCTCTATGCATCCCAGTATCCCCCAGCCCTCCTTGTTTCTCACATTGCCTGCCCACCTTTAGGTCATCTGATATGACTACCCCAGGTCCCTTTCCATTTTTGTTGTTGTTAGCATCTCACCCCCCATTGTGTACTCTTCCCTGGGTTTTGTTTCCCAGGTGCATTACCTTGCACTTCTTAGCACTGAATCTGAGCTGCCATACATTTGACCATTCCTCTAACCTTGCCAAGTCCCTCTCATCCTTTCCACCCACCTTGTGCATCAACTCTGTTGCAGATCTTTGTGTCATCTGCAAAGAGACATACTTTTCCTTCCAGTCCCTCTGCAATGTCGCTATAAAGACATTGAAGAGGACCGTCCTAATACTGAACCCTTGGCGTACCCCACTAGTAACCCCTTTCTTCAGAGTGGACTCCATTTACTGTTACTCTCGTGTCCTATTCTCCAGCCAATTCTTTACCCAGGCTGTCATCTTGGGACCCACTCCCAGGCTGGCTAACTTGTATATTAATCTTTGTGTGGACTGTGTCAAATGCCTTGCTAAAGTCTAGGTAGGCCATGTACACAGCCCCTCCTGATCTACTACTTTGGTCACCCAGTCAAAGAAATCTATCAGATTCTGTCTGGCATGACCTTCCCGCTGTGAATCCATGCTGCCTTGGGTCCTGCGCCTCTGGCCTCTAGATACCGACAATTCTTTCCTTCAGAAGTAATTCCATCATTTTCCCTATCACTGAGGTTAAACTAACAGGTCTGTAGTTTCCTGCTTCTGCCTTGCTCCCACTTTTGTGAAGGGGATCACATCTGCCCTCCTCCAGTCCTCGGGTACCACCCCATCCTCCCATGATTTGTTAAAGAGGGTAGTCAGTGGTGTCACTAGTTCTACCCTTAGTTTTTAGAATTCTGGGATGAATCCCATCAGGCCCCATTGCTTTGTCCACCTTCAGTTTTAAGAGTTCTTTCAGAACCCTTTCTTCTGTAAATGGGCTGGTATCAACTTCTGTATCCAGAGTGTTTCTACTGTTTGTTTTAGGTACCTCTCTTCATTAGTAAATACTGAGCAAAATATTTGTTTAATATCTCTGCCTTTTCACAGTCTCCCTCTGCCCACCCTCCTCCCCTTTATTAAGCCTCACTATCCCTCCCTTGGTTTTCCTTCACTCCTGATGTACCTATAAGAGGTTTTATCCCCTTCTTAACTGAGTTGGCTATCTTTTCCTCGGTTTGCGCTTTGCTGTTCTGACTGCCTTCCAGCTTCCTTTGCTTTAACTGATACAGTTCTCTGTCCTATTCCTTCTGTGATTCCTTGTACTTCCTGAATGCTTTTTCTCTTGAACTCACTGCCACTTCCTTTGAGAACCATAGTGGTTTCTTACATCGTTTTGTTTTATTTGCTTCACACAAAGGCTCGTTACCTCTGTGATGGCAGTTTTTATTATTCCCCATTGTTCTTCCACCCCTCCTTCCTGCCCATTTGCTCGTGCATTCCTTAGGCACTCACCCGTTTTGGCAAAGTCAGCTCTCCTAAAGTCCAGTACTTTTGCCTTTGTATGGCTTGACTCTATTGCTGTGTTTATTGTGAACCATACTGTTCGATGGTCGCTAGTTCCCAGATGGCTACCCACTTCTACATCTGTGATCCTCTCTCCATCTCCATTTGAGAGAACCAGGTCTAAGATTGCTCCTCCTCGAAGTGGGCTCCAATACTAGTTTTCTAAGGCATGCCCTGTAGGGCATCTAGAATAACCCCACTCTTGAAGTGGCTGCTGCAACTGCACTCCAGTTAACATCTGGCATTTTCAGATCACCCATCAGCAATATCTCCCTTTTCCGCCATTCTAAGTATACTCTATCATTTCCTTGTCCATTTCCTCCCCTGAGAAGGTCTGTATCAACCCCTGCGGATTGTGGTGCCATTGCCTGTCTCCAAATTTACCCACAGTGCTTCTTCTCTTCCCTGTTTATCCTTTTGTTCTGTTGCTTTGATTCCTTCCCTTATGTAAAGAGCTACTCCTCCTCTTCTTTTACCCTCCCTGTCCCTCCTGGAGATAGTGTATCCTGGTATGTTTACGTCCCAGTCATGGTTTTGTGTGTACTATGTTTCTGTGACTGCCACAATATCCAGATGTTCCTCCTCCATCAAGGCCACTAATTCAGGAAGCTTGTTACCCAGACTATAGGCACTGGTACTCATTGCTCTCCATTTTTTGATGGCTTTACCTTCTGTTGCAGCATCCCCCACTGACCTTTCTACCTCGGTCTTTTTCTCATTTAGTACCCTGTTTTGTAGGGACAGGCTGGGATTTTTCTGCTGCTTATCAGTACCTCCCCCTTTGACTAGTTTAAAAGCTTGCCAATGAGGCATTTAAACCGATTGCTCAAAAGACTTGTTCCCTTCCTGGACAGATGCAGACCATCCTGCCAGTATAGGCTGGTGTCCCTCCAGGTGGAACCCCAGTCCCCAGTGAAGCCAAACCCCTGTGCTCCACACCATTTTTTCAACCATTCATTAAACTGCATGGTGCAGAGTACCCTCGCCTCACCCATGCCATTGACAGGCAGCACCTCTGAGAAGGATACTGTGTGTGCTACTTGTCTTAGGCCCCTCCCCAACTCTACAAAGTCCTCCTGCACTGCTCTAATCTCATGATGAGCCAAGTCATTTGTCCCTAGGTGGACAATGACGTCCAGCTCAGACTCCCGTGCAGCTGTTCTCGTGATCCTGAGGATGCGCTTCCTGTCCCTCCAAGCCATGGCACCAGGCAGGCACTTTACTTCAGTTTTCCTGCTCCCCCAGTTCTATCCCCCAATAATTGAGTCCCCACCAGGAGCTGCCTCTTTCCCTGTGGTGTCCTCTGCCTCCTTCCTGTGGGCCTCCCTTCAGACAGTTGTCCTCCAGCCTTCTTAGTCTCTTCTGCGGGTGCATCCATAGGGGAGCTATGCTCCCCCAGAATGGTGTATGGATTGTGGAGTGGAACAACTGACTGGGTGTCCCTCTGTCCCACCATCCTCACCCTCCCTGAGCCCACTGTGGTCCAACTGCTGTACTTTCTTCGCAACCTCTGAGGTAGTGGTGCTAGCTCTGGTGCTCCCTGGATGGGGGAGGTTCCCTTCTTACTGTCCAGTGTGGCCTGGGGGAAGGTTCCCTTACTACTGTTCAGTGTGGCCTGAAGATGGGCAACTTCTTCCCTCAGGGCAGAGAGTTGTCTGCAAATAGGACAGCATCTCAGCCTCCAGAAAGACTCCCGGAAGACTGCTGCCCCACAACCATTACATTGCACTACTCCCCACATGTTTATCTACTTTTTGTGTGTGTGTGTGTGGGTAGGCTGACATACACAGGTGATTGGTTTGTTATATAGAAATATATATATTATACAGTGTGTATGCTTATATTGTCAGTGCAGTGTGCTAGAGAGAATATGACAGTGATATGCACCTTGCACTTTGAGGAATGATGTCAGAACCCCAGGTATAAAGGAACTATTTCCAGGGGTGGGTGGGGTGAGGGTGGGAAGGGTTGGGCCTAAACTGTGCCCTCATGAAACAATCAGCTCAAAAGCTCTGACCCACCGCTGCGATGAGTGCCTTCCTGTCAGCAAGATGCCCTACACAACAATTTGACATAGAAAATACCCTGCTAATCAAACAGAGAAAAATCCAGACATCCAAGTCAGACACAGGTAAACCTCCCCAGCCCCAAAACAGCCTGGTGGTTTGTTAGCCACAAAGGAAAATCAAATATGCAGTTATTTCAACCCTTCTGAAGATGCTCACAAGATAAGTAGTTTTGAAAACCCCCTTCCTGAATTAAAAACTAAAATAATTAAACACAAAGCAATACCAATGTAAGACTGTAAAGTAAGGAAAACTTCTCTCAGATGTAAGAAAGAGAGAGATTTGTTGCAGATATCTAGTCCAATATAGTATATCCCATGCAGCTTCTCAGTTGTTTCTAAGCACACCCTGTTAACACAACTTGGAAGAAGATGGACTTCTGTCTGAAACAGGATCACACCAGTAGTTTATAGTAATTGATCAATGCTGGAAAATTCAAGCCAGAACAATTGGCTGTGATGCAGGTCTCCCTGACTTGTGAATACAATTTCCCCCACCTCAGGCTATGTCTGGCATCCAATTACAAACTGCAGTCTTTGCTATTTTAAAGTACACAGCCACCACCAGGAAATATTGCAAAATATATTGATGCAGATTGTCACAGAATACTAGTAGACAGTCCAGTTAGCCACAAAGGAAAAGCAAATATGCAGTTATTTCAACCCTTCTGAAGATGCTCACAAGATAAGCAGTTTTGAAAACCCCTTCCTGAATTAAAAACTAAAATAATTAAACACAAAGCAATACCAATGTAAGACTGTAAAGTAAGGAAAACTTCCCTCAGATGTAAGCAAGAGAGAGATTTGTTGCAGATATCTAGTCCAATATAGTATATCCCATGCAGCTTCTCAGTTGTTTCTAAGCACACCCTGTTAACACAACTTGGAAGAAGATGGACTTCTGTCTGAAACAGGATCACACCAGTAGTTTATAGTAATTGATCAATGCTGGAATATTCAAGCCAGAACAATTGGCTGTGATGCAGGTCTCCCTGACTTGTGAAGACAATTTCCCCCACCTCAGGCTATGTCTGGCATCCAATTACAAACTGCAGCCTTTGCTATTTTAAAGTACACAGCCACCACCAGGATATATTGCAAAATATATTGATGCAGATTGTCACAGAATACTAGTAGGCAGTCCAGTTAGCCACAAAGGAAAAGCAAATATGCAGTTATTTCAACCCTTCTGAAGATGCTCACAAGATACGCAGTTTTGAAAACCCCCTTCCTGAATTAAAAACTAAAATAATTAAACACAAAGCAATACCAATGTAAGACTGTAAAGTAAGGAAAACTTCCCTCAGATGTAAGCAAGAGAGAGATTTGTTGCAGATATCTAGTCCAATATAGTATATCCCATGCAGCTTCTCAGTTGTTTCTAAGCACACCCTGTTAACACAACTTGGAAGAAGATGGACTTCTGTCTGAAACAGGATCACACCAGTAGTTTATAGTAATTGATCAATGCTGGAATATTCAAGCCAGAACAATTGGCTGTGATGCAGGTCTCCCTGACTTGTGAAGACAATTTCCCCCACCTCAGGCTATGTCTGGCATCCAATTACAAACTGCAGCCTTTGTTATTTTAAAGTACACAGACACCACCAGGAAATATTGCAAAATATATTGATGCAGATTGTCATAGAATACTAGTAGACAGTCCAGTTAGCCACAAAGGAAAAGCAAATATGCAGTTATTTCAACCCTTCTGAAGATGCTCACAAGATAAGCAGTTTTGAAAACCCCCTTCCTGAATTAAAAACTAAAATAAACACAAAGCAATACCAATGCAAGACTGTAAAGTAAGGAAAACTTCCCTCAGATGTAAGCAGGAGAGAGATTTGTTGCAGATATCTAGTCCAATATAGTATATCCCATGCAGCCTCTCAGTTGTTTCTAAGCACACCCTGTTAACACAACTTGGAAGAAGATGGACTTCATTTTGAGGCCTTACAGGGTATGAGCTGGCTGTTTAGTTATCCCACGTAGGTGAGGTGCAAGTCCCAATTTTGGTGCGTGCCCGCTTTGCTCTCGAGGTCCGTCTGTCATCATGGTAGCCACTCCTTGTTGTGCATGGGTTCCCATGCACTATTCTATATATTCTAGGTAGCCGCGGTCGGATCATTCAGCAAGCGCCCCATGGTGCTCGGAAGCTCCACAAGGCCAGCATCAGGCCTCCGGTAGCCCCATCAGGCTGTGAACGCAGCCACGGTCGGATCATCCAGCAAGCACCCCACGGTGCTCGGAAGCTCCACAAGGCCAGAATAAGGCCTCCGGTAGCCTCATCGGGCTGTGACCCACAGCCACGGTCGGATCATTCAGCAAGCGCCCTATGGCGCTCAGAAGCTCCACAAGGCCAGCATCAGGTACGGTGAGCAGTGCTCCAGCACCAGTTCCCTCTGGGAGTTTTCTGGCCCACCCCGCCACCCGCTTCCTAGGCCACCTTAAATGCTCCTGTCTCCTCTCCCATCTTGCCAAGTCTCTCCTCATTGGCTCATTACCAAGTCCACTTATATTTACTCCTCCTACTCTCATTGCTACTCCTCCCTATGTTGTGACTCTACAGTCCTGATCCAGCCTCTCAATAAATCCTTGCTTTATTAGGTGACCAAGCCGCTATTGCCTCAATTGTCATCTGGCCAGTATATCTCTGGCCATGGATACAGGCCCACTACTGCGAAGAGTGTGGGTGTTCTTTTGTCTGTCTCTGCTGTTGCACTTTCACCCCTTATACCCTTACTCCTCACCAGATACGCCATCACCTGCGATATGGGGTCCCAACCATATGCCTGTTCAGGCTGATATCATTAAGTTACTCAACTATCTCTTACGCATCCTCATTATTCCATACTTGCTAATGGATTCCTACTCACCAAGGCACACTGGTAACTTAGACGTGCCCTCTTTAAAAATCTTTAATGTGTCTCCTCACCTTGCTCGCCCCACCCTGTCCCCTGCTGGCACAGTCTTGTTATATGTAACATTAAAGCAGCTTGGTATTAGCCCCAGGGACCCTCCCTGTCATACCCATATCCCCTGCAAGCGAAAGTGGATTAAGCTCACAAAAGTGCTCTTAGAAACAATCAAGAAGATCCTGCTTCCCTTATTGCTATGCTCTGGCAACGTTGAACTTAACCCTGGCCCTCCAGCACCTATTAGATCGCCTGCAGACCTACCTAGCCTGAAAGGGTTCAGCTTCATGCACGTTAATGCATGCAGCTTGTTAAAAAAAAAATCACATCTATCCAGGCCTGGATTTGTCACACTGCCCCGGATGTCTTGGTCGTCACTAAGTCTTGGCTTCGCCCGTCAACAAGCAACAATGAAATAAACCTCCCTTCTTATTCCTTGTTCTGAACTGACAGACAGACCAGAGATGGAGGGGTGGCTATTTATGTTAAGGATAAATTTGCAGTCTCCATCATAGATTCGGCATCAATCCCACATGAGTTTGAATGTCTCTCCCTGCAGGTTGAGATTACACCTGGTGCATCACTTTGTGTGACAGGTTGTTATAGGCCCCTGTCTGCTGGGTTACAGCTGCTGAACCATTTAAGCCTTATCCTAGGACAAAGGTCTATCCAGACCATATTACTTGGTGACCTCAATCTAGACTGGCTATCCAGTGCATCTTCTCCACTAAAAACACTCTGTGATTCACTTGGGCTGTCCCAACTCATCATTGAAACTACACGACCAAATGAAACCAACCCTACTAACAGCACCCTGTTAGACATTATCCTTGTTAGCCAACCCCACTTATTCACCCACGCTGGTGTCTTCTTCTCAGACATTAGTGATTATTGCTTCATTGCCTGTGTAAGGTCAAACCACACTTCCTCCTCAAGATCCAAACTCTCCACTATAAGGTGCTTACGCAACTTCGACCGCCGTGCTTTCATCTCGGAGTTAAAACATTCTGTTTATTGGCCAGATTTTTATCTAGCAAAATCCGTGACTACTGCTTATGATATCTTTCTAGACACTATCCTAGCCACTCTCAATAAACACACACCATTAGCGAAAACTTGGATCAGAAAAAAAACTGTCATTGGTTCTCCAACAAGCTGAAGGACGCCTTGCATAATAGAGAACTGGTGTGGAAAAAGGCCCGCAAGACAAAATCCGGGAACGATTGGAATCTATTCAGGAGGCGAGGAACCTGTGCACCAAACTGGTTAGAGAAGCAAAGGCTAGTTTCTACCACTCCCAACTTGATCTTTCATCCAACTGCTCCTCCAAATTCTGGAAACTAATCAATGACACTGAAGGCCATTCCCCCGGTGTCTCACTGCCGACAAAAATCTCGATTGGCGCTACTACATTCACCAATAAACATTCAATCCTTGACTCTTTCAACAACCATTTTGCCACCGCAGGGTTAGCATTCAATACCTCCCTAGCTAACATACTACGCATTCAGCTTGGACTCAGTGAATAAGGAACATTAAGGAACTCTGTGGCAAGACCCCAAATACGCCACCAGACCAAATTCTAATAAATGGTAAACTCTCCTCTGACCCTGTCAGTATAGCCACTGCCCTAAATACCGCTTTCACTGACCTCTCCCATGTGCTGCCCCCTAATTTCTTCGATCCCCCACCTGCCTGTACCACCCACTCCCTCCCCTTGCCCCACCTTTCCGCCTGCTAGTCCTTACCCCTGAGTCTGCCAAACCCTACCTCACCAAAGCTATTGGCCAAAATCACTGTAGTCACGATTCCCTGGACCTCAGACTTCTCTGTCTCACCCTCCAGGAAGTCCTAGCACCACTCACCCACATTCTAAACTACTCCCTCTGCCAAGGGAAGTTCCCCTCCCTCTGGAAATCGGCTTACATCACTCTCATACACAAAAGTGGTGACCACCCTTCCACTAACAACTACCCCATCTCTATATTACCCCCCTGCTTCAAGGCCCTAGAACGCATAGTCGCCAACCAACTCACTGACCACCTTAACAAATACCACCTTCTATCCAGGCAGCAACACGGTTTCCGTAAGGGCCACAGCACCACCACTGCCCTCCTCGAATTTACCTCCCATGTCCACACAGCCCTGGACCACGGCCATCTCACTGGTGCCATCATCGTGGACTTATCTAAGGCCTTCGATACTGTTAACCATGCCCTCCTACTGAACATCCTAGCCTACACGGGGCCCTCCAATGACACCCTAAACTGGTTCAATAGCTATCTCTCCGGTAGGATGCAGTTAGTCAAGGTAGGACCTGTCCTGTCCCCCTGCCTCCCTATCTGCTCTGGTGTCCCCCAGGGCTCCATACTTGGCTCCCTTCTCTTCAGTCTATACCTCAACTCCCTCCCATCGTCATGCACGGAAATATGCTCCTATACGCGGATGATGCGGTCCTGTTCGCCTCTGACCCGACCCCCCTCAAACTTCACCAAACCCTCCAATACTCTTTCCGTGAGATTGAAGACTGGCTCACCGCCCAGCGTCTTACTATTAACTACAGTAAGACAAAAGTCATGATATTTGCCCACCCCCAGAACCCGCTCAAGAACCTCTGCCCCCAATTTCTCACTGCCAACCAGACCCCACTAGAACTAGTTAACCAGTTTAAATACCTAGGGATCACATTAGACCCTGCCCTAAGCTTTCATCAACATATCCTTCACCGCTCTACAGCCCTTAGCTCAAGGCTGGGTGTACTATACTGTTTCAAACACTGTCTCACCCCTGAAGCTTTAAAACTTACCATTAACTCCTTAGTCCTCTCCCTACTAGACTATGGCATCCTAATATATAGTGCTGCACCATCCACAACCCTAAACAGTCTTCATCTCGTGCTTAACAAAGCCTGTCGCCTCCTCCTTGGATGTGATTGTCTTACTCACTCCTGCTCCCTATACCACAGCACAGACTGGCTAAGCCTTGATAACCGAATTAGGTACCACACCTGCCTTATAACCAAAAAGGCCTTATTTGGTCTCACCCCATCTACCCTTAACCAAATTATCCACCCAATACCTCCAGGCAAAACAACTCGTAGCTCGAACAAGCGGCTGCTATGGGTCCCCCATGCCCGGACCTGCCAATTCCAGCGCACTTTCAGCTACAGAGCCCCCACCTGGTCTAATGCCTCCTTAGCATATACTAACTAATTAAGGCTTGGCCCTATAAATCCAAGCTGAGGACACACCTTCAGGCCACTAACCAATGTGACTGCCCTTAACACCAGAATGTCCGATCCCTCCATCACTAAAAAAACAAAAACCTCCTCCTACTTGCCCCCTTACCAACTAACCCTCATGAATCTATATGACTATCAGCCCTACAGAGCCCTCTGTATCTTCTGGCTAGCGTAAGAATGCAAAGTTAAACCACTGTTAGCCAATCTGTCTAACTACCAGTAACTGTTTAATATGTTGTAATGTTTTCTGTAACCTGTATCGTCAAGTTCGCTCCATGTGCCTGTATGTATGACGTGGAACCTTTGTAAATGAGTCCCTGACTCAAAGGTCTTTCTGAATATTACAATAAATAAAAATAAATAAATAAAATAAGTATCCCTCTTTCCAAATCCATCTTTCTCCCTTCAACCTACAACTTTAAAGGAAGTTGAAGATCTCTTGCTCCAGCTGGATGTTAGAAAAAGCACAGAAACAGGTCACAGTGGACCTTTTTTCTTAAAGGTGGGCTATTGTGCCCTGGCAGTACCCATTACACGCCTGTTTAACCTCTACCTCTCTCAAGGTGACCTTCCTTCTATCTGGAAAATGGCTCACGTTATTCCCCTGTTCAAATCTGGAGATCCCAGTGACTTGAACAATTTACAGGCCAATCTCCCTTCTACCAGCCCTGTCTAAGATGCTGGAAAAAGTTGTGAACACCCAGCTTAGGAACTATCTGGAATTGGCGAAACTGCTAAATTCATTACAGTCAGGCTTCAGAGCACAGCACAGCACAATCTCTGCTCTAGCCAAAGTGACTGACTGGCAGCTTGAGTTGGACAACAAGAACTTTCAGTGCTGTATTCTTGGACCTAAGCAAGGCCTTTGATACTGTTGATCACGGCCTGCTCCTCATGTCCCTCCGACATATTGGCCTAGATGCTTTATCAATCAAACGGTTCGAGAATTACCTCTTAGGTCGCTCACAACAGGTAAAAGCAGAAGGTGAAGTCCCCCCCTTAAAGCCTTTCCTGAGAGGAGTACTTCAAGGTTCCATCTTGGGACCCTTGTTATTCGCAATCTACATCAACAGACAACACCACCAAAAAGGTCCAAATACACCTTTTTGCGGATGACACAGTGCTTTATGTCAGTGGACCCTCCCCCGACATAATGTACTCAGTTCTCCAGGATGAATTTAATCTTCTGCAGCGTCAGTTCCTAAATCAGAAGTTGCTTTTGAATGCCAAGAAAACAAAAGCAATGTTCTTCTCGCCTTTTCCCAACCTACCAAACCCAAGTTTGGTTGGGACTCTTCCCCTGATTACTACCATACTTGGTGAGCAGTTGGAGTATATGACTAAATTCAGATACCTGGGGGTATGGCTTGACAATAGACTCTCCTTCCTGGTATACATTGAAGAACTGATAAAGAAACTTCGCCAGAGGCTTGAACTTTTCTTCAGGATAAAAGATCTCCTCCCCAGGGAAGCCAAGAAGAGGCTAGTTCAAACTACATTTCTTTCTCCGCTAGACTATGCTGACTTCCTGTACAATCAAGGGCCTGCCGGAGCGCTCTCGAAACTTGACACGCTGTACCACAGAGTCCTAAGGTTTATAACAGGCCTTCCCTACTCCACCCACCACTGTTTGTTGTACACAGCCTTAGGGTGGTCCTCTCTCAATTTCAGGCGACAAAGAAGTGCCACCATCTGGACATATAAAGTCATCCTAAATAAGCTACTGAACTACATCTCTGATTGCTTACCACTTTGTACTATTAGTAGGTATGCTTTGAGAAGCGTCTCCTATCTCTCCTTGAAGGTACGTAAGACCAGTTCTTGTTTTAGCTGTGCAGCTATTAGTCATGTGCTGCCTTTAATATGGAACAAACTGCAAAAAACTCCACTAAACTATGTCATCAGCTTAGCAATGTTCAAAACACTATATTCTCATAATATTACAGAACCCTGTGTCTGCCATTCCTGAACATGGATTTTCCCCATTCTCTGGAGCCCACTATCCACCTCGCTGCAGTCTTCCCTAGTTACTGGTCCAGCCTCTTCCTGGCCCTCTCTCTCTCTCTCTCTCTCTCGCCACCTTTTCCTCTTCCTTGCCTCTCTCCTCCTCTAACTTCCCTCGACCTGTTCCGGTATTGTACTTGCTTCATTTGTGCCCTGCCCTCCATTATTCTTCCTAGTAGAAGACAACATATCACAATCTGCACTGTGCACCCTACGCCTTAACCGCCGCCCCTTTCCTCTTCCCACCCTGCTCCCCCTCCCCGCTCTTCTCCTACCCCTTGTGAGCCCTCTGTGTTGACCTTGTGGTTCCAGACAGCTCACCTTCCCCTTATGATCCATGTATATGCATCATAGTTGCGGAAGCCATCTGCAACACTGGTTGCTTGCACAGCTTGTTTGGCTGTACAATTATTTATCTTGACTCCTGCTCTTGCCCCTGCTGTCTTGCTAGTGTACTGTAATTGTTGTGTATCACCTTGTTTTTCTTGTGTCACAATACTGCTGTACTTTCTGCTTGACTTTATATATGTTGCACTCAACTTGTGTTACATATTCTTATTGCTGTTTATGTCCATGTGGTTTATACCACTGTATTGTAACTATTGTGTATTATCCTTTATTCTGTACTTGTTATACCCAGGTTCACCTCGAAAATGAGCCTTGCTCAACAGTGATCGCCTGGTTAAATAAAGATTTTGATTGATTGATTGAAAATTCCTCGATTAGACTTTTAAGCCAAATACATTTTTTTAAATTACCTTTGTGGCTTTATATGTAATCTGATGTAACAGACATAATATAAACAGTACCAGAGCCGGATGGCAACATAAAGCATTCTCAGCATGGTGCTGTTCACTGTGTCACTTTACAGAGTGAGTGGTACGTCACAATGCTGAGAATGTGAAATGGTGCTGTGCAGCTCCAGGACATGTTTACATTACAGCTGTTATACTAGATCGCGTATAAAGCCACAGAGGTAATTAAAAAAATATTTTTGGGGCTTAAAAGCCTAATCAGGGGGACTTTGGTTTCGGAGATGTAATGTCCTCCTTTAAATAAACCCCCACAGTGATCAGAACCATTTTAAACAGAGAGCTGAGCACCTGTTCATCGACAATGAGGATGGTGATGATAATAACAACAACAAACCAACCCAACTGAATCAGCACAGTGCTCTGTTTTCATAAACTGGAGAAGCAATTTGCAAAGCCGTGAAAGAGTTTTAGAAAAGAGGTAAACAAATGAGAAAATGCTCGCCAGAATATTGGACACCTGCTATGGACCACCTCCCCCACACACACACACCTGGTATGGGCTGACTCCCGTCCCCACCACACACACACACACACATACACACACATGACTGCCTCATGTCACTTATCATCCCTTCAATCAGATTCCCCTATCCTTGATCGAGTTTTCCTGGCAGGGGGCTCAGGTCAGTGCCAGCTCATGATAATCTGAGTAATTCATTCAAGGCATCTGTATATATCTTTCGCAATGTAGGTGGCAACCACTCAGTGGAACATCCAACACGACTGCATTAGCAGCAGCAGCACAAACATTCACTGATGGTTAATTTAAATACAAAGCACGGCTATGCACTGCAATATAAGGCACAAATATACACAAACAGTGCACTATTTACAGATACAAGTATCACTCTTAAATACAGTATAGCCTCATTTACCTGAATGTGCTAGGGGACAGTGAAATTGTTTGGATAAATGGGGTTTCGGATATGTGAGAGAACTTTACATTGAAGTCTATTAAGCTGGGGGAAAACACCACAGTTTTAAATAACAGAGTTTTGGTTACTTGAGGTTTGGATAACTGGGGTTTTACTGTATGGTTATTTTTGTGTATGAACACAAAGTATTGTTACTGGCTGAGGCTACTGTGACACAGATATGACTGCTACTGCTCATAACATGAACAAATATTGTGTTGATAACTCTCAAACTCTTAGTCTTGTGCCATTGTTAACAGAAATGGCCATACACGGTCAGGGCCCTGGTTACCTGTCAGACCTTCTGGTTCCCGCTGTCTCGGCTCATCCCCTCCTTTCCTTCAGTGGGTGCCTCCTAGCGGTTCCCAGGTCGAGGTTGAAGTTAGCTGGCATGGTATTTAGTGGCGTAGCTCTCGGTCCTGTGGAACCTTGCCCTTCTGGGGTTAAGGAGCACCGACACTGGAGGTTTTTAAAGCTCGACTAAAAGCCCACCTGTTTACTAAGGCATTTTTGAATTAAATTGAGAATTATCTAAACTCAGGTTTTAATTAGAGCTCAGTGGATTATTGTATTGTATTTTAATAATGTTATAATTGTATGTGTAATTATACTTTGTTATTTTGTTGATGCTTTGAATATGCGTTAATATACTGTACTGCGCCCAGAGCCTCCAGGAATGGGCGATTTAAATACAAAATTTTACTTATTTACTTACTTTACTAAAAAGGTATTTGTAGTAAACATTAATGTGCAAATAAATACAAATTCGAATGAAATAATTACTTCCTAACATCTTAGCTGGAAGTGGGTAGATTCAGAAGAGATGTAAGGAAGTACTTCTTCACAGAAAGAGCAGTAGATTCTTGGGACAGCCTTCCAGCAGGAGTAATGGGGGTGAAAACAGTGATGGGATTCAAGACTGCATAGGATAAGCAAAAGGGAATCACAATAGAAAAGAAAGGGGAGAGAGGGAGAAAGAGCTGTAGATCACGTAGGGTCTACAGTGATAATAATGTAAGTAGGGAAAAATGGGCAGACTGCATGGGCCAAACGGTCCTTATCTGTTGTCAAATTCTATGTTTCTATGCTTTTAAACGTTAAGAGGAAGAGTGGTCTTGGTTAGAGTTCCAGCTTAAGAATTGAAAGGCTAATGCCTGTGGTTCTGAGGCCGGCTGACCACACCCCCTACTCCTATAAATATCCAGCAGCTCCCCCGCCCTGCCCTTCACCACTAGGTGTTTTGCTCAGCATCCTCCCAGCCCTCCTCCTCCTCCTTCTCCAGCACTCTTCTGCTGATGGGCCCTCTCATGTCCTTTGGCCCGGTCCCTGCTGGGCTCCTCTTTGAGGGTGGAGATGACAGAGAGAAGGCCAAAGTAAACAGTATATACAAGCACTATACAAGCCAGGCAGCTGGACTTAGTACCAGGAGACTGCAGGTTCAAACCCTGGTGGAGCCAAACACTCACTGTGTGAACCAGGGCAAGTTACTTAATCCTGTCAGTGCTCCATCCAGTCCCCCCAGCTGTGGAAATGGGTGGAAGCAGGACCCCACTGAAAACAAGATCCTGCATCTCAGCTGGGCTATCCTGGATAAACAGAATGCACAAGCAGAACTAGCGTACAAATATATGCACTACAAACTGCATGCACCAAACAGCATCCCAGTGCAGAGCCCAGATATAAATGCACTCCAGAATAATATTAGAAACACAGACTTTGACAGCAGAAGAAGACTGAGAGTCCATCAATGCTGCCCTTACTATACTACCACACTCCACCGACCTACTGCCCTGGTGGGCTACATCCATCCCCCTCCACTACCCACCCTCTCATATGAACATACAAAAATGGCAGCAGGTGCAGGCCAGATGGTCTATCAAGTCTGCTTGAATGTGCAGCTAACAGTCCTTGATACTACGCTTTCTGTGAAATAATGCCTTCTCATTTCCCTCCTGAATCTTCCACCCTCCAACCTCAGATTGTGCCCCCTCTATCCCTTCTCTCCTCCAGAGAGTACATGGTGAGCTCCCTCAGCCTCTCCTCATTGAACTTGTCTTCCAGTCCTAGGATCATCCAGGTTGCCTTTTGTTGGACCCCCTCCAGCAACCTAACATCTTTCTTTAGGTAAGGGTGCCAGAACTGCACCCAGTACTCCAGGTGCAACCTCGCCAACGACCTGTACAATGGCAGGATTACCTCCCCACTCCTGGAGGTGATTCCCCTGGCTGTACACCCCAGCATCTTATCAGCCTTAGTTGCCGCTTTCCTGCACTGTGCTGAGTGGTTCATTTGCCCTGTTATTATCACCCCAAGATCTTTTTCCTACTCTGTAGTGGCTAACTGTATCCCCCCAGGTGATAACAATTCCTTCGGTCCTTTGCTTCCAAGTGCATGACTTTGCACTTCTTTGTACTGAACCCCAGTTGCCATGTGTCTGACCAGCGTTTCAGCTTAGCCAGATAATTGTTTAGCCCCTGCCACCCTTCTGTGTCATCCACTGCCCTGCCAATTTTGGTGTGATCCACAAAAAGGATCATCTTGTTCTTGATCCCATGCGAGATGTCTGCAATGAAAATGCCAAACAACACTGGGCCCAATACTGAGCCTTGTGGTACTCTGCTGGTTACAGCTATTGGAGCTGAGAGTCCCCATCCCCCCACAACTACCCTCTGCTGCCTGTTCTGCAGCCAGTTCCTGACCCAACCCACCACCTTCTCCCCAGCTCCTTGGTATCTCAATTTGCTAATCAGCCTCCCATGTGGCACAGAATTGAAGGCCTTGCTGAAGTCCAGGTACAGGACATCCACCGCCTGACCTGTCAAGTGCCCTAGTCACCCAGTCATAATAGTCAACCAGGTTGGCCTGACAGGATCCACCAGAGACAAATTCATGTTGCCTGTTGTCCTGGAGACCATTCACTTCCTTGAGGATAGTCTGCATTAGCTTCCCCACAATGGATGTAAGGCTGACTGGCCTATAGTTGCTTCGTTCATCCTTGGGTCCACTTTTGTGGAGGGGCACCACGTGCGCCATCTTCCAGTCCTGGCATACACACCCTGTTCTTAGCGAGGTACTGAACAAGTCAGCCAGTGGCTCTGCTGAGACCTCCGCCATTTCCTTCAGAACCCTGGGATATATGCCGTTTGGGCCAGGTGCTTTATTCACCTACAGGGCCCTTAGGCCTTCCAGTATCCTGCTCACCGGGATTTACCCATCAGTTAATCCCACTCCCCCATCCCCTGTGGCATTGACCTTTGCTTCTCCCTGGTAAACACAGAGCAGAAGTAGTCGTTGAGCACCTCTGCCTGATCCGCCCCCCTCTCTGCCCACCCTCCATCTTTCCTGATCCTTGCAATCTTATCCTTGCAGTTCCTTCTCTCCCTTATGCACCTGAAGAAATCCTTCTCCCCTTCTCTGATACCTTGTGCCAGCCTGAGTTCCCTCAAAGCCTTGGCAGCCCAAACTGCTCTGCTCACTTCCCTTGATTTCTTCAGGTCTTCCTCTCTATCCTCTCCCCATTTGGAGGTCTTCAATTTCCTGATGGCTGCTCTTTTCACCCTCACCTTTTCTAACACCTCCCTTCTTAGCCAACTTGGCTTTGGACCTGGCATTTTTGCTTTGTATTCTTGTGCAAGAGGTAGTGGCCTCAGTCAGCATGATCTTGATAATATCTCATTTCTGGTTGGCATCCATGCAAGGATGGATGCCGGCTAGGTGTTGTGCACCATGTCCCTCATCCTGTCAAAGTCAGCCTGCCTGAAGGCCAACACCTTTGTTCCTATTCCTGCAGCCTCCTTGCCCATGCCAAGTGAGAACCACACTGTGTGGTAGTCACTCTCTGCCAGCTGATCCTTCACATCCAGCCCCCTGACAAGCTCCCCATTAGTCAGCACAAGGTCCAGAATGTTATCTAACCTTGTCGTCTACCTTACCAACTGTACTATGAAACTGTCTTGGAAAGCCTCCAGTAGGCCCTGTTCCCTGAAGACTGAGGGGGTTTGGGTGCTCCAGTCTACCCCCGGCAGATTGACATCCCCAACTATCATGGTGTTACCTTTCCCACTGACTTTCCTTATCTACTCTGCTTGTTCCCTGTCAGTGCCCTCAGCCTGAGATGGTGGCCTATACACCACCCCTAACCTGACCCTCCTACCCTTTGAGTCTTTTAACAGTACCCATAATGCATCTGCCTCCCCCTCCTCTCTGGTACACAGTATCCCCTCCTTTACATAAATAGCTACCCCACCCCCCTTCCCTTTTTCCTGGTCTCTCTGGAGCAGCCTGTACCCCGGAATCACCAGGTTCTAGTCCTGGGACCCTTGTTGCCTCCTTGGGGACTATAAGCCCCTTGCCCGGTGCCAGCCCTGTATAGTCATGCTCTCTGCTGTGTCATGGTGCACGATGATGCCACATTCAGCTGATGTATCAATGGTCCCACCTTTATTGTGTTTACTTAATAGTCAAATTAACCAGCCTGGGAGTGGGTCCCAGGGTGGTAGCCTGGGTAAAACATTGGCTGGACAACAGGACACAGAAGGTAACTGTAAATAGAGTCCACTCTGAAGAAAGAGGGGTTACTAGTGGGGTACTGCAGGGTTCAGTACTGGGTCCAGTCCTTTTTAATGTCTTTATAAGTGGCATTGCAGAGGGACTAGAAGGAAAAGTATGCCTCTTTTCAGATGACACAAAGATCTGCAACAAGGTTGATACACAAGGAGGCATGGAAAGGATGAGAAGGGACCTGGCAAGGTTGGAGGAATGGTAAGAAGTATGGCAGCTTGATTCAGTGCAAAGAAGTGCAAAATAATGCACCTGGGAAACAAGATCCTGGGAAGAATACAATGGGGGGGAGAGGTAGTAACAACAACAAAAAGGAAAGGGACCTGGGGGTAATCATATCAGATGACCTTAAGGTTAGCAAGCAATGTGAGAAGGCAGTAGGGAGGGCTGGGGGATACTGGGATGCATAGGGAGAGGCATCACCAGCAGAAAACAGGAAGTTGTTATCCCTCTGTACAGACAGTTGGTGAGACCCCATCTGGAGTACTGCATCCAGTTCTGGAGACCCCATCTCCCAAGGACATAGACAGGATAGAGGCAGTCCAGAGGAGGGCAACTAAAATGGTGCAGGGTGTGCAAGAGAAGTCGTATGAGGAGAGACTAAAGGAGCTTAATATGTATACCCTTGAGGAAAGAAGGAGAGGGGACATGATAGAAACTTTAAGTACCTCAGTGGAATCAACAAAGTCCAAGAGGTAGCATCTTTCAGAAAAGAGACAAGCAAGAACAAGGGGACACAATTTAAAGGTGGAGGGGATGGTTCCGGGCAATGTGAGGAAGTATTTTTTACAGAGAGGGTAGTGGATGCATGAGACAGCCTTCCTGAGGAGGTTGTGGGGTCTAAAACTGTGGGAGAGTTCAAGAATGCATGGGACAGACATAAGACAGTTCTTGTGGGGGGTAGGAAGAAACAGGGTGTTGGTTAACTAGGATCTGCGGCCTATCCTGTAGGTAGGGAAATGGGCAGACTAGGTGGGCCAAGCGGTCCTTATCTGCCGACAATGTCTATGTTTCTATGTTTCTACTTCAGGCTGGAAATGTACATACTGTCAGGGTACTTGTCACTGTACATTGCCGTATAGTATAGTGGACATTCTGGCATTTAAGGGAGTTATCATGCTGTACCCATACCCTGCCGGGTGCCATTTCAGTAATAGTCTGTCACAGCTCTCTTTCCCTGATTCATCCTCTACCACCTTCCATCCCATATGCCCCCTGGCCCCCTCCTGGCTAGCGGTTTAGCCCCCACCACCATTGCGGCCCTGTTAGTGTTGCGCCTCACAGGGGGAGGGGACCCCTGTGGCAATTCCCACAGGTGCGCCAACTGTTTGGCACTGCAAGCAACATCCAGCAAACCCGGGGACTTTGGCACTAGGTCCCTGATTTTTACAGAATTCAGCGCAGGGTCCCTGGTGCACCTCAAGTTTGCTGCATCCCTGGAGTGACGTAACTTGCATCGCTCCAAGGGATCTTTAAGAATCAGGCCCCAAGAGTCCATCAATTCTGTCCTTACTATACTACCTTACTCCACCTACCTACTGTCCTGTTGGGCTGTATCCCTCCCCCATTCACTACCCAACCCCTCAAACCCTTGCTGCCTCCCTTGGGGACTATAAACTCCCTTGCCCTGTGCCACCTCTGTTAAAACCCATTAATGGTAGCTGCCCCCACCAGCCAGCACTCTGGTCCCCGGTTCCACCCTCTCAGGGAAGTACAGCGTACTGACATTTCTCCTAAATGTGCCCCCAGAGACTGCATCCCTGTTTCTCACAAATACATCCTCATTGTTTACCTTGTTTATACCCCTAAGAAACTTATATGTTTCTGTCATGTCCCCCACTGCCACCTAGTCTCCAGTGAATACATGTTTATGGCCTATTATAATACTTGAGAGGCAAACTGTAAACTTAAAACATCAGGTCAGTGCACTGCCTGAATATTAATGTATTTCTGCATAATATTATATTATAACACAACTAAAATAAACCTGGGGCTGAGTAATCAGAGGAATCATGTTTAGTACAAAACAATAGATACAGAAAGGTTCGGGTACAGACTGTAACCCCACAAATTGACAATCCAACAGGATGTGCAGGTGCATATATAGAGCCTTTACTTTCTTTTTTTCATCAGTTTTTTATGCCCCCTATCTCCTCTGGCCTGTTCCCCTCCTTCCAGTCCCCCCAGCCCCATCACCCAACTTCCCCAGGACTTGCCTTCTTGCCTGACGTCCTCCTGTCTGCAGGACTTATGGCGGGGTGCCCAGTTGCCAGTGCAGGACCTACAAAGGCCTGGACATCATCCTGCAGCCAGAGGGTTTTTTCCTCCGTGGTTTTCTTCCCAAAGCCACCCATGTGCAATGGCGTGGTGACAAGCTCCACCTCCATGAAGACATCCTCAAATGCCTATGATTGGCTGTTGCTAGTGTGCTCAGACTGTGCTGTCACCCAGACATCTCCAGGTGGCGGGCAAGCAGCGGGTCACATAGTCCCCCCTTCCCCAAGGGAGGACAACTGTCTTAAGGATGCTTGATCCTCCCTCCTTCAGCTAGCCCCCGAATGACCCACTTCTGTTCCTGAACCTGGGTCGCTAGTGTGACAGGAGGTAACATGCTGAGCACCTCCGCTTTCCACACCATTGGGCTAGCAGAGGCTTTTCTTTCTTTCAATTAGTATTTTATTTATTGTACTGCTGACAGGACCCATTCTGGTCTGGTCCCCCCTCCCATCACGCAGCTTCTCTGGGACTTACATTGTTGGCTACCAGTTGCCCTCAGCCAGAGGACCCTGGAGAGCCCAATCACTAGTGTGGGGCCTGCAGGTGAGCAGGTCTTCATCCTGTCACAGTCGGGGATTTTACTCCAGTTTTCTCCCCGGGCCCATGGCACATGCAATGATGCGCTGTGCGAGCTCCGCCTCTGTAGAGACACCCCCGGCCAAGCAGGCAGGACATTTTCCCTGATGTTCTGCTGCACTGCCACCTAGGGCCTCTTGGTGGCAGCTGCCTAGCGGGACGCATGTACCCCCTTCATGAGGGAGAAGAACTGTCCTTGGAAGTCTCAATCCTTCCTGCCCCGGCCAGCCCCTCAGTGACCTACATCCATTCCTGAACCCCTGTAGCTGGCATGGTAGCAGGTGTGGCACCCTGCGCTTCAGCCCTCTACACCACTGGGCCGGATTAAAACCTTTTCAGGCAGAAAGGAGATTTCTCTGCTCCTATACTCATCCTTGTTGAGGCTGCACCTGGATTATTGTGCGCAGCTCTGGAACCCTCACCTAAAATAAGGACAAGGACCCAAGAGAGGAACAATATTGTTTATGGCCAACAGAGGAGGACAAAGAGGAAAGATTGGATGACCTCAACATGTGCCTCTTAACACTTGAAGCCAGGAGAGAGAGCAGACATAATCGAAACCTTTAAGTATCTAATGGGTATGAACAGTGTGGATTGCCAGTAACTGTTTTCACTTAGTGAGGGGGTCTATCACAAGGAGCCACAACTACAAGCTGGCTGGGGCGGAATTTAAACATAGAAGTTGACGGCAGATAAGGACGGCAAGGCCCATTCAGTCGGCTCATTTGTTCTACCTTATGAATGTGCCACACACCTTTATTCTGTCAATGGCCTATTTATTCACGGTATACTGACCGCGCAGTATTGGGAATACCGCGAAGACCATCACAGCGACATTTTCAGCAGTTCGCTGTGATGGTTTCCATGTTCCCAACACTGTTGCCGTGAGGTGTTTGCCCCATCTCCGAACTAACTCTGATTGGGTTAGGAATCGAAAGTTGGGGAGGGTGCAGGGGCAGAGCCACCTGCATAGAGAGGCAAAGCCCCACACAGAAAACACTTGGTCCCGGTGGCGGCACACACCAATTAGGTGTTATGTTATTACTGTGCCGTCGGCCCATTAAATTTCTTGTCACCGCGCATAGTGGAACCTTTATTCATACTCATCTGTATTGCTCCCGTATGCCTATCCCATGCATGTTTGAAGCTCTGCACTGTATTCATATCCACCACTTCCTGAGGTAGGCCGTTCCATGCATCCACCACCCATTCTGTGAAAAAGAACTTCCTCACGTTACCCCTTAACTGGCCACCCTCTAACCTCATGCTGTGTCCTCTTGCCCTGCTATTTTTTCTTATATTGAAACATGTTAGACTCTTTCACCTTGTTAATGCCCTTAAGATATTTGAATATTTCGATCATATCACCTCTCTCCCTCCTTTGCTCTAGGGTATACATACTGAGCTCTGGTAATCTGTCCTCATATGTTTTCTGATGCAGTCCCTGCACCATTTTGGTTGCCCTTCTCTGGACTGCCTCCATTTTGTTAATGTCCTTGTGCAGGTGCGGCCTCCAGTACTGCACGCAGTACTCCAGATGGGGTCTAACCAGTGTCTCGTGAAGAGGGATTATTACCTCCCTCTTACGACTTGCGATACCCCTACTAATACATGCCAACATCCCTCTAGCCTTACCTACTGTTTTAGTGGTCTGCTTGGATGATTTCAGGTCATCTGTAATGATGATGCCCAAGTCCCTTTCTTCCCTTGTGCTTGCCAGCAACTCCCCTCCCAACTTATAGGTAGCTTCAGCGTTTCTCTTCCCTATGTGCATGATCTTGCACTTCTTTGCATTAAACCTAGCTTGATCCCTATGTATCTCATCCCCTCTGCCTCACTCTAGCCCCTCTTTTCCTAAGTCCCCCATTACTACGTCAACCTCAGCCTCCTAATTGCTGTCCACTATTTCTACTCCCCCTACACATTCCCCCACTGTGACTCCTCTCCTTTTCTCCTCTCTCCCCTTTCTAACTTAACCCTACCGTATTCCTTTGATCTCCCCTCCTTCCTTTTCCCCTTCCCACACCACCTCTCCCCCTCCTGTGCCCTCCCCATTCCACCACTCCTCCCTCCCCTCACTCTCTCCCACCCCCACTTCCCTCCTCCTTACCCTACCCTACTGCTTCTCTCGCTCCACACTCCATAAAGCATCTCTTCCCTTCCATATTGTATGACAAACAACAGATCTGCTGTTAAACCATATCTTGCTAGCGTTTCAGCAACTGCTCACCTAATTGTGTTTACTGCATATGATGTGCACATTATGAGTATTATCTATGCCCTGCACAGTATGTCTGTTTTTATCGTAACCAAGCCTTATGTATTTACCTGCTCTTGACTACTGTTATATCCTGTTTCTGACTGCCTGACGTGGAACCTCTGTAAATGAGCCTCTGGCTCAAAGGTTATTCCAAAATGCAATAAATAAAACCCCCAGTTGCCACTCTTCAGACCATTTTGCCAGTTTATCCAGATCTCTTCTCATTCTGCCCACCCCATCTGGATCTTCTACTCTGTTGCAGATCTTGGTGTCATCTGCAAACAGACAAACCTTACCCTCCAGTCCATCTGCAATGTCACTGATGAAGATATTGAAGAGGACTGGCCCCAGAACTGATCCCTGATGTACCCCACTTGTGACTTGCATCTCTTCTGACTGTATACCGTTTACTACCACTCTCTGTTTTCTGCCTGTCAACCAGTTTGCCACCAGCTGACCAACTCTGACCCAATTCCAGCCTACCCAGCTTATTAATCAATCTTCTATGTGGAACAGTATTGAAAGTTTTGTTGAAGTCAAGGTAGTATGACATCAACTGCGCCCCTTGGTCCTCACTCTGTTATCCAGTCAAAGAAATCTATGAGATCAGTTTGATAGGACCTTCCTGTTGTAAATCCATGCTGTCTTGGATCCTGTGCTCCTACGGATTCCAGGTGTTGCACTATCCTGTCCTTAAGGAGTGCCTCCATAATCTTGCCCACTACTGAGGTAAGACTGACTGGTCTGTAGTTCCCGCCTCCTCCCTGCTACCACTCTTGTGGAGTGGGATCACATGAGCCCTTCTCCAGTCTTCTGGGACCTCTCCTGTGCTCAGAGACTCACTAAGCAGTTCTGCTAATGGCTCTGCTAGTTCCACCCTTAGCTCCTTAAGTACCCTGGGATGCATGCCATCAGGTCCCATTGCCTTGTCCACCCTGAGCTTAGCAAGCTCTTGTAGGACCCTTTCTTTTGTGAAGGAACTTGTGCACACCTCCCCCCGCCCTGTGTCCATGGTGCTGAGCTGTGGGCGCTGCCCTACCTTCTCCTCAGTAAATACTGAGTAGAAGTATCTATTTAGGAGGGATATGAGGAAGTACGTCTTTACTGAAAGGGTGGTGAAAAAGTGAAATTCTCTGCCAGAGGAGCTGGTCACTGTTAAGCCAACTGCAAGTTTCAAGACAGTGTGGAGTAGACAGAAGGATACAATAAAAATTATGGGGAGCAGGGACAGGGAAAACTGGGTATTGAGACAGCCCATGTAGAACTGTGGAAAGACAGATCTGCAGAAGGGCTGGCCAGTGCTAGACTGGTAATAAGCTGGGTTGGGACTGGGCAGAATGGATGGACCATGAGTCGCTTCAGTCCGTAAATTTCCATGTTTCTATGCTTCTGCCTGCTTGCTTACAGCACAGCACCATTAATGGGAAACTATATGACCCAGAAGTAAGAGTACCAAGCTGTAAACCTGGAGACCTAGCAGACCTGGGTTTGAATCCCACAACTGCCACTTGCATGCTGTGTGACCCTGAGCAAGTCACTTAACTTCTATGAACTACTGGGATGCACTGGGAACCAAGCTTTGGCTCAGTGCGCCTTTCCTGATCAAAAAAATGAAATAAAATAATAAACACATTTACTCTGTCCCCTTTCATTATCACCATAAGACCCTTATTCAAATCCTGGACCTGCCACTGTACACCTCTCATTCCAAATAATATAGAAACATAAACATACAGCTGGTAAGGTCCACTTGGGCCACTGAGTCTGCCCATTTTTTCCCTGCCTATACTGGCACAACAGACACTGCTTCGTCTCCAGTTCCCCCTCCCCCCCTTCCCTTCCCTTCCCACTAGGATTCCCTTGTGCCTATCCCCTGCATGCTTGAAGCCCACTACTGTTTTCGCCCCCAACACCTCCAATGGAAAACTGTTCCAGGCATCCACCACTCTTCTAGTGAAGAAGTACTTCCTCACATCTCTCTTGAATTTAGCACCTTCCAGCATCATTGCTCATGTCCCCTTGTTTTTGTGCATCTTCTTCTCTGAAAAACACTCCCTTCCTGGTGCTGGCTCCACTCAAAAGGCCTTGCCTAACCCAACATCTACATCAATGAGTCTGATTATTGAGGCAATCGATGGAAAGCAGCACACACATTTAATTGGCTTGCTGTATAGATCCCTTAGGGAATATTGGAGGGAGTCGACTAAAGACATATTAGAAAGATGGAATAAAGAACTAAAAACTCAAATTACCTATGAAAAAATAGTTGGAACCAATTATTCCTTCAATGAAAGCCTCACAGACTCCATACTGGCTCGAATATATTTGAAAATGCTGTTTGCACTATTTTATTTCCCCAGATAAACTGACTAAATGTTTGCCTGAGAGCTATGGTATGTGCTGGAGGGATTGTGGGCAAGCTAGGGCAAATATTTCCCGTATATTTTGTATCTGCCCGAAAATATCTCAATACTGGAAGGATATTACAAGAAGTCTGCAACTTCTAATTGATTCGGACCTTATTTTAACAAACCAAATGATTCTTTTATATATTGGTGAGGATGGCTCGGTCCTGCAGAATAAGAATAGGTTATATCTTTATTTAGCCGCAGCAAAAAAGGTGATAACCCACCTATGGCGGACTACCACAGTCCCTACTTTGACCCACTGGCATTCTATGATGTCTGAGATTTATTATCTAGAACGTTCCACTGCAATTAGAATGGACCGGGCTACCCAATTTGAACTGGCATGGAGACCCTGGGTATTACATATCTCTCCCTTGGATGACTCCTTTATCCCCTGAATGGGATTTCTGGGTATAACGCACAGAATATAAAATGTTGATATCCTTTGCTAAAGGTTACTTTCAAAGTGTGGTCAAAATGATGCTCAACATCTCTGTAAGTATTCCAACTAATTATAAACATTATATTTAATGTAATAACTGTACAAGTGTATTCCTGCTGTAATGAACTGGAAAAAATAAGAATGTAAAAAATAAATGAATAAAAAAAAAAAAAATATATACTCCCTTCCTGTACCTTATTTACCACCATAGGGTATTTATATGTCTCTATCATATGCTCCCTCTCCCTTCTCTTTTCCAGGGTTTACATATTGAAGTCCTTCAGTCTCTGCTTGGGGGATTCTGATGTAGACCCTGCAACATTTCAGTTGCCCTTCTCTAAACTGCCTCCACTCTATTTCCTCCCTAAGATGTGGTCTCCAGAACTGGACACAGTACTCCAGGTGGGGTCTTAAAAGCGATCTATACAGTGGCAACACCACCTCCTTCCTTCTGCTGCTGATACCCCTCCCTGTGCACCCCAACATCCCACTACCCACTGCCTTGTCACACTGCTTTGCCACCTTGATGTCATCAGATACGATTACTCCAGGTCCCTCTTCTGTTTGATAATTGTCAGTACCTCTTCTTCCATTTTGTATTCCGCCTCTGGGTTTCTGTGCCCCAAGTGCACAATTCTGCACTTCTTTGCACTGAAACCCAGCTGCCATGCCCCTGACCATTCCTCAAGTCTTCTCAGGTTTCTGCACATTCTTTCCACCCCTCTGGAGCATTCCCCCATTGCAGAGTTTGGTGTCCTTTGCAAAAAGGCAGAGGCTTCCCTTCTAGCTCATCTCCAATGTCACTTATAAAGACATTACAGAGGACTGATTCCAGTACTGAGCCCTGTGGCAACCCACTGGTCACCCACCCTTCCCCTTAAGCGACTCTGTTTACCGCCACTCTCTGTCTATCCCTTAACCAATTTGTTACCCAGTTTACCACCTTCTGACTTACTCCTAAGCTGTACAGTGTCCTTATGAACCTCCTATGCGGAACCGTGTTGAAAGCCATACTGAAATCTAAGGCCCTGTCCACACTACAACGGATCCACCCCTCTGTAACGTTACACGGGGTCCAAACCGTTACCACAACGGTTTGTGTTCACACCTGTAATGTTACAGGAGGTATTTCCATAACCATTGTCGAAACCATTTGTGAGGTGGTTTCAACAACGTTTACAGAACCGGATCCGCTGCTGTACCGTTACCGGCTGTAGTGTAGATGCTTGAGCACGCTCCCCAGCAGTGCCCGTAGTGCAGCACAAGCTGCATTGTAGGATTGGGTGCCGACCATAATGGTCACCTGGTATCCGCAGTGTGGACCGGCGGTAACGGACCTGTACCGAACACTGCCGCAGTGTGGACACACTGTACCACTTACCGGCTGTAACGGTTTGTAACCGTTACCGGGTCGTAGCGGTGTAGTGTGGACAGGGCCTAAGTGGGCCACATCCACCATCCCACCCTGTGATCTTCTTCCCTGGTCACCCAGTCAAGGAAATCTGTCAGATCAATGTGATATGCCCTCCCTCCCCCCTGTGAATCCGTGTTGCCTCAGGTCTTGTAACACTTGGCTTTAAGATACTCCATAATCCTTTCCTTTAGTAATTGTGCTGTATAATTTGTACATGTGCTCTGTGCCTCTTGATGAAAACTTTGATGACAAAAAAGTGAGAATATGAAAATCAGAGCTATTATTACCTTCGAGTCTTTAGCATAGTACAGTGTCCGGCCTCGTAGCTTAAAGTACCTCCTTTTCCATCTCTGGAAGGAACTCGTTTGCTTCAGTAGCAGGCCTTCCTTCACACATTTCTGAAATGAGAAACAAGGGCAACCTGTGAGTGGCACAGCTTAGGGGGGAGGTTGAGGGAAGGCAGAGCTTCCACATATTCAATGCTTGATAGCTCCAATGTAGATGAGAAAGTTGGCTACCCCCTCCTTGTACACACGAAATATCTCAAAGCAGGTTAAGTGGAAGATTTATTTATTGATTGATTTTTTCCTGTATTGGTATTTATCCTCTTGCTGCTAGCCTGCCCTATTCAGCGTGGCCTCCTTCCAGCCCCATTACCCATCATCCCTGGGTCTTACCCCTTTGAATCTCCCAAGATTCACCCCCTCATGGTGGGGCTCACCGAGCCCCCTCACAACAGGATCCAATGCCGAGGGTGTACCCCAAGCCCCTTAGTTCAAGATCTGATCAGAGAGTGTACCCCAAGCCTCCTCACAACAGGATCCAATACCGAGGGTGTACCCCAAGCTCCCTTAGGTCAAGATCTGATCAGAGAGTGTACCCCAAGCCCCCTCAGAACAGGATCCAATGCCGAGGGGGTACCCCAAGCCCCCTCAGAGCAGGATCAAATGCTAGAAGGGCACCCCAAGTCCCCTCAGGGCAGGATCCAATGCTGAGGGGCCTAATCATGGTGTAGGATCTACATAGGATGCCAGATTCCTCCTGCTGTAGTTGGGGAGGGGTCCACCACATTTTCTCCTCAGTCCACCTATGAGATATTTGTAACTGGGCAAGCTGGGCATACACACGCAGAGCACAAGTGTGCCTCGTCAACTGAGATCTCCCCACGCTCTGCGGGCAGCTCCAACTGCGATGTCCCAGCCACCTTCTATACATGCACTTCTGTGTCATTTACTTTGTGTGACAACACAGTGTCCCGATATTAGGGTAACAGTTGAACAGCTCTCAAACGAAGACATTCTTAAACAAGCATTTGTCAATGCCGAATGTTGCTTGCTTGTATGTGCTGTTTAGGTATTTGGAAGGGACAGTTTCATGCCTTCCTCCCAAGACATCCACTGTGTCTTTCCGTTCAGTATTCACAGAAGAGTGGGAAGGGCAAGGGCCACAGCAGTACAGCAGTTGCCAAGGGGGTGAAGAGGTGGATAATAGTCCATTCAAAGGCAAAAGAGTCCTGCAGGAGCTCACTAAATTGAAGGTAGACAAAGCGATGGAACCAGATGGCATATGCCCAAGGATATTAACAGAACTGCGAAGGGAGATGGCAGTACCTCTGGCAGCCATGTTCACTGAGTCATTCAACATGAGTGAATTGGAGGAGGGCACATGTGGTCCCTCTACGCAAGTCCAGCAGCAGGGAGGAGGCAGGGAACAATAGGCCATTCAGCCTCACCTCAGTAGTGGGGAAGATCATGGAGACATTGCTTAAAGAAAGGATAGTGGGGCATCTAGATGCCTCGGAACCCAGGACCATAGACAACATGGATTCACAGCGGGGACATCATGTCAGATAAATCTGGTTGATTATTTGACTGGGTGACAAGAGAATCAGGGTGGGGCAGTGGACAACGCCACTTGATTTCAGCAAAGCATTTGACACCATCCCATATAGGAGGCTGATAAACTAGCTGGGTAGGCTGGACATGGGGGAAAGGGTGGTAAGCTGGGTTAGAAACTGACTAACAGACAGGAGGCAGAGAGTGGTGGTAAATGGTATGCAGTCTAGGGAGAGAGGCGACCAGTGGGGTGCTGCAGGGATCGGTCCTGGGGCCAGTTCTGTTCAATGTCTTCATTTGTAATATTGCAGAACATCTGAAGGATTTTTTCACCAAATTTTCAACATAGCCATTTTAAGACCTCTGCTCATGAACAGTGTCACTGTGATTTTCTTAATTTGTCCCGTACATTGATTTCGCACACCGACTGCGCCATTGTGCACTATATGGGCGGAAACACGCTTTGGGTGAGATGTGAAAATGACAGCTGTACTGCTCATAAGAAGGTGTGGTAAAATGGCAATGTTGAAAATCTGGAGTGAAAATATTGAAAATTACTGAACTTACAAGCATCGTAGAGGAACTGTACAAGCACACTTCATGAAACAGTCATTTTTGAATTCTTTCACCAAATCTTCAACATAGCCATTTTAACACCTGAGCTCATGAACAGTGTCACTGTGATTTTCTTAATTTGTCCTATACATTGATCTCGACACCCGACTGCGCCATTGTGTGCTACATGGGCAGAAACACGCTTTGGGTGAGATGAAAAATGGCAGCTGTACTACTCATAAGAAGGTGTGATAAAATGGCAATGTTGGAAATCTGGGTGAAATATGAAAATTCGCGAACTTCACGATGCGTAGGAACTGCTTATAGCACACTAAGTAAAAACAGTCATTTTAGGAATTTTTCACCAAATTTTCAACATAGCCATTTAAGACCTCTGCTCATGAACAGTGTCACTGTGATTTTCTTAATTTGTCCCATACATTGATTTCAAGACACCGACTGCGCCATTGTGCACCACATGGGCGAAACAGATTTTGGGTGAGATATGAAAATGACAGCTGTACTACCTATAAGAAGGTGTGGTAAAATGGCAATGTTGAAAATCTGGAGGAAAATATTGAAATTACGAACTTACGAGCCCGTGAGAACCGCACAACGACGCCAGAACAGTCATTTTTGAATTTTGCACTCATTTTCAACATGGTTTTGGGATTCTTCATGAAGATAAACACTGTCATGGCATTATTCAGGCCAGAAGGTGATTTTTGCGCAGGAATGTGCAGTGACTGCAAATCACCTTCGGCCCTAATAACGCCATGACAGTGACATCATTCATGAAAAGGTCCCAAAACCCCATGTTGAAAATTTGGCAAAATTCCAAAAATACCTGAGATATGCAACAAAGTTGAAACCCCTATCTAGCCCATTATACAGCTTACTGGCATTTCTCAGTTTGCAGTCGGCTTTGAAGAGTGCAGACTTGTTCCTGGTCCACCAAGATCGTCTACCGGAGTCCGGAGGTAGTATGGGTGGGGGTGTGGGGAGGCTGGGTGCGCAATGGGTGGATGCGGGTTGTGGGAGGGAGTTGGGAGACGCGGGACCATTTTTGTTTTACAGGTATTAAAAAAATTGACTACGTGGACGCTTTCCATGCTGGGTGGGCTCCCAGCATGGCACAAGGACGTTGGGGGGCGTTCAGCCGACGGTATTGGCACCTCACGGCTGGCGAGAGTTTGTTGCCACGCTGGGGTGGGCCTCCCAGCTGCACAAGGACGGGCGGCGCAGTCGATGGGGATTGGGCACCCCGCCGGCCAAAGATCGCTTGCCACGCTGGGGTGGGCTCCGCATGGCACTTACTACTGGGGAACGCAACTCAGCTGGACGAGGATTGGGCACCCGTCGACTATACAGTGCGTCGCAGGGAGCAGGGCGCGCATGTGCCTGCGTAGGAGTCTGTGGGAGCTGCTGCGTGAGCAGCGATATCTTATCGGTGCTCACTGAAGCGTAGCTCCCCTTTCAACTGTATGCCACTGCATTTTGGGCGTGTCATAGACAGCTCCAGAATGCATTGGCTTACAGGGGCATACCACAGCACTGACTGAATTGGAGGAGGTGAGGTGACACCTCCGAAATCTCCGATGATGGCACTATGTTTCTTGCACAGGCGTGCATGCAACATAAAAATTACTCTTGTTTAGTTTCTAATACATTATATACTGCACAAAGTGCTGTTATCAAGTTGGGTTAATTGCTCAAGATGATGACTGCGAGACTGAACCTAGGAGATCCAGAAACGGTGACCAAATCATGTTATTTATATCTTGTTTACCTAATCCTACAAGCCTTATTCTTTCATTCAAAGCCTCCCTACACAAGTGTTGCATTCATTTATGATACTCAGTCAACACTAACTTTGATAAGCATCATAGCACTCTGTTCTTAGCTTCTGCATCCAAGATTTCATGATGTGTCTCACATCATGCCCCTTCGTCCCACATTTAGGGAGCAGGTGTCCCCCATCTGGGTGCTGAGAGGCTGGGAGATATGTCTGGGCTCAGCTCCATGCCAGGGCATCCATATCTCTCTGTTATCGAGGTGCCCACAGGTGTACATTCAATTTTTCCAGGCAATTACATTTGCTACATTGTGTGATCGTGCATGGAGTTATCCGCTGGCTGTTTTTATCCTCCTTCAGAGCTGAACAAAGCCATCAGGTGAGTCCCCACCTCCCCCAAAGTGTGTGAAATAATAATGAGGCAGCAGGCAAGAACATGAGTGGCGGGAAGTAGACAGTGCTTTTTTAACACACAAAACAAATAATTGATGGGAAGGTTTAGGGTCACATCTGCTGCTCTGTTTTCCATTCCAAGCCTCAGGCTGTTTACAGAATCAAACAGAATGGACCTCGGCTTTATGAAGTGCCCTTCATTTCTTTATTTATTGAAATTTGCATCAGACAGGTTTCTTTTTTTATTTAGTGTTTTGTAATAAGTGCACTAACTGACTATTTGCAGGCACAACCCAGACATAATTCACAGCACCGTACAAGCTATAAATTCAAAAACATTCAATCCAGGTGCAATCGGGGGACATGACACACAGATGTAAGATCAAATGTAAGAGCAAGACCTAGTTAGATGGATGGGAAGCTAGCTGAGGGGGAGAAGGCAGAAGGTGATAGTAAACAGGGCCAAGGCAGGGAAGAGGGAGGTAATGAGTGGGGTACCACAGGGTTCAGTTCTAGGGCCGGTCCTTTCCAATACGCTCATCAGTGACATAGGAGAAGGCTGGATGTGTGTCTTCATAGTCGACACTAACCTCTGTGGCAGGGTAGACAGTGAGGACAGGGTTAGGGAACTGCAGAGGGACCTGCAAAGATTAGAGAAGAGGTCCAATGTTTGGCAGTTGAAATTCAACGCCAAACAATTCAAGGTGATGCACATAGGAAACAAGAACCCCAGGAAGGAATTTCGGATGGAAGTGATTAAGCTGGACACTAGCATTAGGAGCAGGGCAGATTCTGTAAGGATCAGCTTAATGCCATGAACATGTACACACTGGAGACCAGAACAGAGAGGGGAGATGTGACAGAGATGCAGGGGTTAAACTGGGTAGAAGCCCACAGAAACTCAGTCCTACCACCTCTCACAAAATTGTATGAAAGTTCCTGCACGTTTGGCATCATCATCTATTGAATACTACAGGACAGTTCCACCATCTACAAATGACAGTTCTCCCACCTAGATGTGACAGTAGTTCCCCCACCTAAAAACTTCCAGTTTAACCACTGCAGAGATCTTCAAGTTCCTGAAAGGAACGAGTAACGTAAATGTTGAGAAAATATTAAGTAGGACTGGCGAATCAAGAACACTGGGACATGAGTAGAAGCTGGCAGGGAAGGAGATTCAGGAAGGATATGAGAAGGTTTTATTTTACACAGAGAGTGGTTGAGCTGTGGAATAGCCTACCGGCAGAGGTGTTGGGTGCAAGAACCATTAAGGGTTTCAGACATGGCTGGGATCGAGTAAAAGGCTTAACAGTTACACAGGGGGAAAGCAGAAAGGCAAGGCGCAAGTGGAGGGGAGATGAGGGCAGTAACTTCAACTAGACATTAGGTCCTGGGGTAGGGTAGGGTAATATAATAATAAAATAGGGCAGACAAGAAGGACCAATGTTTTTTTCTGCCAACATTTTTATGTTTCTAAGATAAATTTAAAAACAGGAACACAGAAACATAGACGATGGCAGAAAAAGACCAAGGGTCCGTCTAGTCTGCATGCATCAGATGTTAACAGCAGCTTGTGCAGTGCTGATCTAAAGTGCTGGTGAGTACCCACACTCCTGGTTTGCAGCACTAAAACATTCCAGAACTTGGGAACAAAGTATGATAAAAACCATCTGATACACATTAGAGAAACTCCTGGTTTCCTGTAATAGCATTTTATTTAATGGGTCACATTTTTCCCCATAGAAACGCAGTATATTAAATGCTGTAATACACATACGTGTATTATGGCATTTAATACATGGCACTTTGTGTCAGACTGTCGGCAGTACCTGAGAAGAGCGAGTGGTCCGGATCCCTGCTGTGTGCTAAGGCTGCCCTGCATTTTTTTATATTTTAAAAACAGCTTTGGTCCCTCATTGGCGGCGCCTACAAGGGAAGTCGCATACTTAATCTCACACTCTCTGTCGGGCCAGCCGAGATGGGAGCATTGAGAGCAGCAAGGCCCCCCAGGTTATCCCTCCTACTGCCTGTCTCCAGTGCCCATCAGCGGCCAGCATCTCTTGCCTCCTCCTCCTCCTCTAACTTCATTCCGGGCCAGGGCAGTGAGTAGGCAGTAGCATCACTGGCCAGGTGCTGACTGCCTGAATTTAAATAAATAACAAAAACTTTTTTATTTCTGCGCCGCAAAGCATATGCAGAGGCAGACGGGAGTCAGCAAAAAAACACGACCCCTTCAATTAAACAAACAAAATATAGTCAGTGTGTAAACCTGAATTTCGGGTTTTACACACTGCACCCATACTTTATCTTATATTTATCACTGGATCTAATGTCATAAACAATGCTGGGATATTCGTAGTAAATTGAACACACAGGCTTGGCAGATGGAGACAGTCAGCTAGGGCCAGAAGATATACTATACATATACATAGATACAAAGATTCTTTCGGCAGATAAGGGCTGCCAGGCCCATCCAGTCTGCCCGTTTATGCTAAGTGATGAAGCGGCCAGTGACCCTATCTGGTCATTGGCTTTAGGTTTTTCTTCCTATCTCTAATATTCCTTTATTTCTGTCCCATGCATGTTTGAAGCCTGTCACCATACGGGTGGCCACCACTTCCTGGGGCAGGCTCATGCATTTACCACCCTCTCCATAAAAAATAACTTTCTGACATTTACCCTTATGCGGCCACCCATCAGTCTCATGTAACCCCCCTGCAAATGGGGGTTCCCAAAAGACTTCCAGGAGCTTGCTTGAATGCTCCAAGCCTGAATGGTGTTTGGCGTTTAAGCCATTTATCAGTGAGTGTTTTTAGAACCTCTGGTACTGTCTCTTTAAGAGCTGTCTGCTTGCAGACATAATTAGTTTGTATGGGGGACTGTGTGTTTCTTTGATTGAGTACCACTGAGCTGCTGCCAATTCACTCCATTTTTGCAGTCACTAGGAGTGCAGAGGGAACCTATCTGAAAGATGTAACTGTTTGCCAGAAACCATTTAGAGTAATAATGAAATTACAGTTTGTCTAACCTGCTTTCTTTGCAGTCAGAACTGTGTCTGCCTAGTTCCCATTCTGGTTTTGAACTGCTGAACTGGACCAATCAGTGTGGGGTAAGCTAGCTCTAAAATGGTGCCTTGGACGAATCAGAACTTGGACTCATAATCTGAGCCAGCCACAAGAGGATTGTATGGGCAGTGACTCTGGGAGATGTAGTTTAGACTTCGGCGCCTTTTTGGACCAACAGGAGCAGTCTATTGTGAGTGACAGCCAATCCAGTCAAGAACTGGGAGGAACTCAAAGGAAGTGCCCGGTTTTGTCTGTTGGAGTTTCAGTTTTAGCTCTGGCAGTGAAGGGGAAAGGAACCCTGTGCTCCTTCAGTGCACAGTTTTAGTCGGGAAACATGTGTAAGGTCCGGAGTTCCGGTCTGCAGCTTGTGTAACTGCTTGTTAGGACTGAATCCGTCCTGTGAAGAGAATCAAAGGATATCTGAAGAGTAGAAACCAGGCTCACCCTGAAGAAGACTGGAGAAATTGCTGAATTGCACTCGGTCTGTCAGGAACTGAATCTGCTGTGTGTTCTCCCGGGTATTGTGCAGTAATTGCGATCGGGATAGAGAAGCAGCCTGCCTGGTATAGTACTTTCTGTTTTACCATATAAATGTGTGAAGAGGCTTGTGTACCTCAAGTGAATCCTGCTGCCATTAAAGGACTTTTGCCTGTTACTGTTCACCATATAAATGTGTGAGGAGGCTTGGTTAGCTCAAGTGAATCCTGCTGCCATTAAAGGACTTTTGCCTGTTGCAGTTTGCCATATAAATGTGTGAGGAGTCTCATGGAGCTCAAGGGTAGCCCTGCTGACATTGAAGGACCCTATCTTGTTTGGAGGTCGTGAGTACTAATTCAGGGTCGCCCCTTGTTGAATTGCCACATTGAATCCAAATGGAATCACTGTACTGCTGACTGTTTAAACTAATTTTTCTTTTCTCTGTGGAAAGGGCCCCTACCAGCTGCCACGGTTTGACTAGCCACTAGGGCTTGGGTACCCAGGGACAGTAACTGGTAGGGATAGGCCTGTGCACAGAGCCATAGGTAGATGAGTAAAGTGATAAGCTAATTAACCTGATTTCCCCTGTCCTTGTTATATTCCCCGAAATAAACCAGAGCTGCTTGTTTCAGCAAAGTTATACTGCCTGAGGTATTTGTCTATGTTAAAGTATTGTACTGTGATTGTTGCACTGTATCTTATTTTACAGGAGGTCCCAGTGCCTGAACCAGCCCTGGGGAGTAAGTGTATACTGTGAAGGTAATTCTGATATATTGTGTGGGCCACTAGTGGGAAGAAAGGGGGTTGCAGTGTCCCAGAGGGCTGTGACCAAGTAAGTTTAACTATTGCAAACCCTGACCTCTGGGTGGAGGCACCCGCCATTGGATCCAGGCCCCTCAACCTGTTAGTGGCAAATCAGGCAGGGGTAGTAGCCCCTGGGATAGTGCCATCTAGGGGTTACACTCATATCATGCCCTCTTGTTCTGGCACTACTTTTAAACTGGAATATGGTGTCCCCTTTCACCTTGTTCATCCCCTTGAGGTAGTTGAATGTTTCTATCATGTCACCTCTCTCTCCTTTGCTCAAGTGTGTACAAATTGAGGTCTCTGACTCTTTCTTCATAAGGCTTGTGATGTAGACCCTTCACCATTTTGGTCGCCTTCCTCTGCACCATCTCTGTTTTGTCAATGTCCTTACGGAGGTGTGGCCTCCAGAACTGGACACGGTACTCAAGGTGAGGCCTTAAAATTGAAGCTTTTTTGTGGTTCTTTATCTAAATAACACAGCAAATACATATTCTCACTGGGAATCTAACCTTTGACCCATTGCTTCTAAGGTGAAGACACATCCAGCATGCCACCCGAAAACCATATATATTTATGGCATATAATATTTATGGCAAAAAACCTACATTTATGCTCATTAGGGTTGCTACCACACAAAACTCAAGCCGCACAAAGAATGCAAATAAACTATCAGGGTTGTAACCGCAATACCTACAAAGTTTGAAAATGTGCTATTAGGGTTCTAAAGTATAACTCCCACCGACCCTACCACATCCTCTACCCTCATGACCCAAGGACAGTCTACAGGTACAGGGCCATGCATCAATGATATGGTACCTCAAACAAGGTCAATATATTAAAAATTTCTATATAGCAACCCTAATCCCCAACCCTCCTCCCTCCCCATCGGACCCATCGATGCACAAGGTACTGTGTGAGTCCGGATTCATGCCACTCAAAACGTGTTTCATGCATACGGTACACATTGCAGATCTTGAATTAGAATACTTTGGGGTGCATAACTGCCAAGGCTTACATCAATTTATAACCTGTACGTTACTTAACACACAGTACAGCAAACCCTCCACAAAGCAGCAGAATTGCTACAAATGTGAAAGAACTATAAGCATTACATAGTTGAGAGCTGCTTTCTTTAAGACGCATACAGCACTTAAAAACAGTGTAAGTAAGTTACGTGTTTGGGACATGTATACTGTTTTATGTAGGGTGTTGTAGTAGCTGCATAAAACAAGTAACACATTAGCTTGGTTCATCCAGCAGAACTGAGTTTGATTCCCACAACCTCCACTTGCATACTGTGTGACTCTGGGCAAGTCACTTAACCTTCCCAGTGCTCCCAGGTCACCCTGAAAACAGGTACTTGTACCTAGTGGGCCTTACCCGGTTACCAAAGACTATTAAAAAAAAAAAAAAAAGTGGATGGTATGTATGTTAAAGCAATATATGACACAAAATATTGCTGTTTATTGTATGCCATGCTACTCACAGGGTCCACAACAATATGCACCCACAAACACAGAGTGGTGTGGCGGACCACTATGGGAAGAAGTGGCGCAACTGACCTCCGAATGGGAGCTGGGACAGGAACTGGATGGGAGGGGGACTGACCCCACAACTTGTCACTGAGCAGCTTTGGAAGGGGCTCCAACTGCAAGGGCCATAGAGGCACCACCATCTCTTCCCCTGCCACCTTTTTTTGCCCCGGCTGCTGAACTTGCGTTTCAACGCCAGCAATGAAACCGACCCTACTGAGGCTGCTGCTGAGGTTGTTGTGGCCGAAAGGACTGGAACTGAAAGGTCTTCTTTTCAGGCTTTTGGTCATTCTGGGATGAAGCCACAGAATCTAGGATGGCAGTACTGTAGGAAGGGTGGGGCGGGTGGTGCTCTGGCACTGGGCGCAACCCTCGGGGGGGGGGCGCAATTTTCAACTGAAGCTCATTTGTTTATTAACTTGCGCTACTGCTTCTTAAAATTTATTTTGGCTTGATAAATTGTAATTATGTCTGGTTGTCAGTAGGGGCACATCTGTGGACCAAGGACCAGCAGGTTGAGTTGTGGGGGTCACATGAACTGCAGGCAAATAATTATGTGGTGTGGTGTTGCTGCGATGAGAAAGAAAGAGAAACTGTGGGTGGGCCAGCGCTGCCCACTAGTATAAAAGGTACAGGCGGTGTATGTAGCATGGAGAGGCAGTTAAACTTGGAGTCAGAGACAATGTTATTGTTGACAGTAGATCCTAGAAATAGAGTGGCTAGCAGGCAGCAAAAAAAGCGATAGACAGAGTGTATGTAGAGAGAGAAGATTGGGAGAGATGATAAAGAAGACAAGAGAAATCCATCTTGAAGATTTTTAAGCAAAGCAATGTAGCGCATCACTGTAGTAGTCCGTCTACAGTATGTGCAAGTCCGTCCCGGCCGTCTCCCATGTATCTGTGTGATTCTGTGTTCCGTATTGTTTTAAAATGAAAATTAATTCTTCAAATCTGTTTACTGTTTAGTTTGTTGTGTCTGTGTGACAGTGTCAATGAATGAGGTGTGTGTGTTGTATGTGTCGCGTGGCTGTGGCAGCGGCAGTGCCACTGGGGGAGGGGATTCTTGATTGGAATTTGAAAAACGCACTGCACTTCAGTGATCGGGAGGAAGGATTGGATCTGATTTTTAATTTGATTGTGGGACTGGGCCAAGGGACCCACGGCCCAGGCCTGACTCAGGTGTGATAAGACGACTTAGTAGTTCACGGGACTGGGATGGGAGTGAAGACGTTCACGCCCTCCAATCTGCTGCTTGTGTGCTGACTGATTGACATGGTGTGGGCAGGCCATAGGTACCCTCACTCCAGCCCACCACACTGTTTTCTCTCATCTTGACCCGCATTCCTCCTGCACTTCAAGTCCACACCAAGGAGGCTCCCCCCAGTCCCACCCCGTGCTGTTTCCTTCTACTCCATGCAGACAGGTGGTGGAGGGATGACACAGACAGTCCCAGTCAGAGCAAAGCCTGCAGTCAGACCAAAGTCATACTGCGACTCCATTGCACTGCACTGCACTGACTAGTCTCCCTCAAGTTGGTTGGTACATGCTTTTTTTCTTTATTGTACATCCGTTGGGACTGGGAGCCAGGTTACAGACACTGTGCATACTGTGGTCTCTGAATGACTGGTCGCATGACCCCTGAAGATGGAGACGGGTCAGAAATCATTTCGAGCAACAGTCACATACAGAAGTAGCTGTGTTGTAGTATTCCATTTTCAGAGGATTCCTCAGTAAGTGCACATGTATTTCCTTTATGTTTCAATTTTGAAGATATAGGAAATTCCCTATATTTTCAAAACTGAGACATAAGAAAATATGTGTACTGTGTTTTCCTAAGCCCAATTATCTCATTAAAATGTTTAGTATGCTGAAAAATAGTTTGTCACTCTTACCCATGAATGCTACAAGAATCATGCATCTGCAGTGCATTGCTTTTAATAAAGAATCAAACTAACCTCCCCAATAGATTGACACATTTCCAGGGACCACGCCCCAACTTAGACCTCAAAAACATAGCTGCAGTGCCCCCTCCTTAAAGTAAACTGTAAAGATAATAAAAAAAATACTGCCTGTCTAAATGTGCTTCTAGCCAGCCAGAGTCTCCTGGCTCAGTTGGTAGCACATCCACATATGGACTAGAAGGTTGTGAATTCTCTGCCCACACTGGGATTGGACTTGCACCTAAAATGCTGGCATCAGAGTGCAGTAGTAGGGGGTGCTGAACTGCTGGGGTGTGCTGTCCTTTGGATGAGACGTTAAACTGAGGTCCCTTCTACCCATCCTGGTGTTGTCCTGGTGGGTATCCAGGTGAAGTAAAGAACCAAGGGGCACTCTTTGCAAAGAGCAGCAGACATTCCCGGTGTCCTGGCCAACATTCCCCTTCCCATAAACCAGTTCATGCAATTGTCCAGGCTGTGTGTGGGTGTTGATGTGTGATATGGCCGCCACCACACATTTAGTCACTTCACTACCAGTCTAGCATTACGTCTAAAGCACTTTGGGATACACTGTGTATGAAAAGTGGTATATAAATGCTGATTCTTCTTCCCAAACCTCAGATTCATTGCAGCAAAAGTTAGGGACCGACCATGTAGCAAAAGTGTTTTTTTTTTTTTTCTTTCAAGAAAAGCCCCAAACCTCACCACAGAGCTGGAGCATGTAAACCCTCCAGAGCTTCTGGCTCTTTTCAGCGGGGGGGGGGGGCGCAAAATTTGTCTCTTGCCCAGGGCACCCAGATGCCTTCCTACGGCTCTGTAGGATGGCACTGGACATCTTAGTTCATGTGAGGTGTCCATGCATGCCACGGCTGAAGAAGTCAGTGCCCCAGAAAGGGACAGCGACCAACTTATGCTGACTGTCTGCCATGAAGGTGGAAAGGCCCTATGATGCATGGTGACACTGGCATATTGACCCTGGTCTCTGATCATCTTACCTGGAAGCTGTTTATCAGCTGGGAGATGGGGGAGGAGTTTTCCTAAAAACCCAAACAGGGAATGACCAAAGTTTGCCATTATGACAATGTAGCTGGCCTGGCGAAGACCCAGTGACACAGCAGTGTACACCTTTTCAGCTGCATGGTCAGTCTTCTTGGACTTTTTGTCTCCAAGTTTGTCCACATTCCACCTGGCCTCTGGATTTATGGAAGACTGAATCTGAAACAAAGCCATACACAGGGGGTGGTAAAAAATAACAGAAAGGGAGCCCGCTGGGACTGCGTACATTCGGACCATCTGGGGAGAAGGTGCTGGGCAGGATGCTGAATGCTGCTAAAGCTCAAGAGCCATCCCCAGGATGGCCTCAACAAGGACAAAGGCACCCCCCCCAGAATCATCCCTATCTAGTGTGTCAGCAAAGGGGTACTTGGCTCATTTCTGAACTGGCTCTAAAGGAACTTTCATGCAGTCCGACATAAGTTGAAGCAGATCTCCAAATGACACTGGCCTGTGGCTGGCAGTCAGCTCCTCCACTGACTCCCGGTTGAAAGTATTAGTGTCGGTTGAGGCCATGGATAACTCACTTTTAGAGTTGTCAGAGGATTCCTTGAAGATGGGCATCAACCGTTTGCCACCATGGACCACACTGATATCTTCAGCTTTGTTGGTTTTCTCTGAGAGCTGGCGTGGCAACACCAGTCATGGAGTGAGCCTCTTTGACCAGGGCCCAAAACAGGGGCTGCGGTTGAGGGGGCTCCACCTGAAGAGGCAGTGAAGCAGATGCTGGGGACTACTGAGAAGCACGGACCAACATCGGAACAACCAGCGAAGGCCAAGGGACTGAAGGTCCAGGGGCAGGGCCACATCCATCCCCAAAATGGTCCACTGTTGACAGAGAAACTCCTCGCAGTGTTGACAAATTTTCCATCTATGTCGCTTCTGCCCCATCACACTGGAACTGTCCTGCTACCTACTTCCCAACCTTATCCCATGTCACCTCCTTCACTTAACCACTTTCTCCCTTCAGGGTCAGGCCTGTAGGGGTCAGTGTTCTCCCACAGAAGCACACATGCAGTAGGGATGTTTAAAGTTGGATTTTACAGCTTAGCCTGTTATGATATGCGTTGTACTAATTAAGCTCATGAATATTAATGATGCACACCCTGCATCTCTAGATTTGAACTTTAGTTCACAGGGTCTCAATACCTGCCACTATATAGAAACCGCTATTTAATCCCACCACCTGCCATAACCTCAGTTCCCCTTGCTTGCTGTTCTGCTTCCTAATCCCCCTACTGTTGCCACTCATCTTGCTCCATCAAGCAACTCAAGCTTCTAGCTATCAGGGTAGCCTGGTTACTACTGATGCTCTCAGCTAATATCCATCCTAACCTTGGCCCTAGTAAAATCAATGTAGGGTCACCTGGTAACAGCCGTTTGATTTCAATCGCCTCTATCAACATCTGCAGCCTTCTGCCAAAACTTGACTTACTCCAAGTCTGGGTCATACAGCACAACTCAGATGTCCTGTCCATAACCGAATGATGGCTTAAACCTAGGACCATGGACAATCAAGTTCTGCTCCATGGGTACACCTCTTTCCTTCTTGGTAGGCTAGGGAAAAGGGGAGGTGGCTGCATAATTTACTTAAAAAATCACCTTCAGGGCATAGCTCTCCTCCAGTTAAAATCAGGAAAAAATGTGCAGATACTCTCGGTGAGACTCACCCTAGGTTCCCAGGGCAAGAGCCTTACACTTGTCTCAGTATATATTCCCCCCAGGGAGAAAGCTGAGGGCTTTACAGTTCTTCACAAACACTTTGCTCACCTTCGGTCCAATAATGAAGTAATTGTTCTGGGCGACTTCAACATCAATTGGTTATCAATTGAGTCGGCCACCTTCAAGGATGCAACCTCCTCTATCAACTTCCATCAGCTAGTTGACCTACCCACTCGTATAAATTATAAAATGGGAACCAGTACCCTGCTAGACTGGGTATTAACAAACCACCCAGAGCAGATCTCAGGTCTAAAAGTGCTCCCGGACTCCCTCAGTGACCACTCGTCCATTATCTTCCACTGGTCGAACAAGGTCCCGAAACCCCCAGTGAAGGTAATCATATCCTGTGTGCTAAAAAAGGGCCAGCAAAGCTCCTTCAGGCAATACCTTCAACAACAGAGCTGGGTTCCCTAACTAGCTACCAATGACGTCGACTTGGCGCTGGATAAATTTATCAAAATTTTCAACTATGCCTGCGATATCTTCACCCCCATTAAAAAAAGGAAAGTCAGAGGAACTCATAAATCATGGGTTACCCCTCACCTCCTAGCTCTGATGCGCACCAGAGATCAGCTATGGTATAAGTACAAAAGTTCTTGCACAACCAACAACACGCAGAACTGTAAAGCGGCTCATAATAACTGTACGCTCGCAATCCGCCAGGCTAAAGCCAAATGTTCCAAGTCCAAGCTAAATTCCTCCTGGGGTGATGGACGTAGCTTCTGGAAAAACATCCATGCAATCACCGGGAAGTATGATACCTCTGAACCCACTTTGCTGAATTTCGAAGGGTCCATTACACAAGACCCTAAAACTATCGCAGACATCTTTAACAAAGCCTTCACCGACCTCAGTGTCGTGCTCCCCAACTGCCAGAGCCCTGTGAGTGAGCCTCAACAAAAAACGCCCGAACATATGACAATCCGCCCCCATTCTACCTTAAAGTAATATCCAAATAGATGGCAAAAAATACATCTCCAAAATACTGGGGAGATCAGACATAGTGCTGAGGGCCTGGACCAAATACTAATCTCCCTGGTACTAGATGAGGTGCTAATACCGTTAACCAGAATCATCAATCTGTCCCTAACCTCAGGCACATTCCCAAAGTGATGGAAAGCTGCAGTTGTAACCCCTATCTTCAAAGCAGGTATTAAGACAAGTCATACCAATTACCGTCCAATTTCAATTCTCCCACCTATCTCAAAAGCATTAGAATGGATCGTCTACGATCAACTGGTAGAACACCTTGATAAATACCAGTTACAATGTCAACAGCAACATGGCTTCCGTAAACTCCACAGTACTACTACTGCGCTTTTGGAATTCATGGGGTTCATTCACGATGCCTTCGATCAAGGGCACTTGATGGGGGCAACCTTTATTGACCTCACCAAGGCCTTTGATACAGACAACTATGACCTCCTCCTGGCCCAGATTGAAGCTACGGGGCTATCCCCCGATTCACTGTGCTGGTTTGTGAGCTACCTCACAGGGCATGAACAATGGATAAAAATATCTAATACCCTCTTGGACTCGCAGCAAGTGTCCACCGGTGTTCCCCAAGGATCCATACTAGGCCCACTACTTTTTAGCCTTTTTCTAAACAACCTCCCTCTAGCCTGTCAGCACACAATCCTTCTATACGCAGATGATGCAGTTATTTACACCAGCCACACTGACCCTGCCACCCTTGAACAAAGACTTCAACAGCGTAGAGGCCTGGTTTGATCAAGCTAAGCTGCTTGTCAACCATAACAAAACCAAGACCATGCTGTTCGCCCCCGCCCATAACCGACACAAGACATCCACCATAAACATTCTAAGCAAACAGAATGTAGCCTTAGAAATGGTTCAAAGCTTCAAATACCTTGGGCTCACCCTAGACAGCTCCCTTTCATTCTCCTCCCACGCTGACAATGTCGCCTCATCAGCAAACTGGAAGCTTGGTCTACTACACAAGCACTGTAACTGCCTCACTGAAAAAGCTCTTCAGCTTGCCATCACCAGCTCAGTCTTTTCGACTATTGACTACGGTCTTCCCATTTATAGTGTGGCACCTGACAATACCCTTAAATGGCTTGCCACTATGCTGAATAAAGCCTGCAGGCTAGCACTAGGGGTCTCCACGCCTCACCCATAGTTGTAATCTCTACCTGCAAACAGGTGGCTAAACCTGGCAGAGAGAACCTGCTACCAAGTCTGTCTCCTCACCAATAAAGCAATCCTAGGTCTATTACCACCTGGAAGCAGTTCTCTCCTGCACCAAATTGAACCAGCTAGGACTACCAGGGCATCAAACAAGCTCTCAGTCAAGGTCCCCTTCCGGCGAACCTCTCAAGGCCAGAGATCCTTTGAATACAGGGCCCCACTCTGGCTTAGTACACTTCCACCCTAACTTACTGCTATCAGCAAAATCGGCCTCTTCAAATCAGCACTCAAATCTCACCTGGCCAACCAACAGATTTGCTACTGCTTCCCCTGATCTCCTGTCCGTGAAATCTGGCATAGAACTCCCCCATCATTTGCACTTATCAACTGCCCAACCAGCATCGCACCTACCCTCATTCCCATTTCCCCCTGCTCCCCCCTCCCACTCCTGCTCCTTAAGCCATTTCATCAGGTCCTCAACCCACCTCACTATCCATTTTACCTCACTTTCTGCTATTACTTCGCTTACCCCTACGACAAAGTAACCCCGAACCTGAGGTTACTGCCTTCCTGACACGTGGACAGCCAGTTCTGAGTACATATAATAAAAAAATTTATAATTTTAAAATAAAAATATAATTTGTAATATAAAAATGTGTCATGGACTGTCTCTTATGAGAGATGCTGAGACAGCATGTGAGATGACACACACCCAGGTTTTAGATACAAGGTGTTACCTGGAAGGCCAGAAGCTAATTACAACCAGTGTGTTTTGCCACCTCGGGATGCTGATACCCATGGACCTCTCGAGCTTCGCTCCCGAGGTCAGAGGGAATCAGAATCCCCTCTGTGGCAGAACACACTGGTTCTGCATAGTCGCCCATCCAGTATTCTTTATATTATAACAGAACAGCTCATACATTGCCTCCATTGAGACCAGGACAAGTGCATATGTGAACCGACCAACAAGAATGGACCACTGCGGTTGTTGTTGCGCCTGTCTCAGCCAATGGGAAACAGTACCGGTATAATCACCATGACCAGACGGGCTCACCGGCCATGCAGTGTACTCCAGGTAGGACACAGACCTTCCCCTGTGGAGGGGGAGAGGAAGAAGTGGACAAGGATTTGGAGTAGGATTTTAAAAAGGGAGGGAGTGGCAGGAGAAAATGCAGCAGCAATGGCAGCGTAGCCAGCTCAAGATCCCAGTGAGGACCCGCTGCCAGTGATACAGGCAAAGACACAGCTGCTCCAGTGAACCTAGGTAGCCAACCAGAAAGCCCTGCCCAATTTAGCAGGATTAGTGGACGTTTGATACAAAGGTCTGCATGATACAGGACTTAAATAGTTTTTACAAGTTAATAAATGTAACTGTTAACGGTTTCTTCTTAAGGGGGAGATGTGATGATATGTATTGTACTAATTAAGCTCATGATTATTAATGATGCATGCCCTGCATGTGTCTCTAGATTTGAACTTAAGTATAAATACTTATTGGTAGGCTGAAACCCACTATATTCAAATGGTCTCAGTGCAGTGTCAGTGGCTCAGCAGGTAGCACACCGCCTCTGAGGCCGGGAGATCAAAGGGTTGTCAGAGGGCTGTGGGTTCATTTTCCACACCTGGCACTTGGGTTAATATCCCAATACTGACACTGTAGTGCAGCATGAGGGGGGTGCTGCACTTCTCAGGTGCCGTCTTTCAGATGAGATGTTAAACCGAGGTCCCATCTGCCTGTTCTGATAGTAGTTCGGGTGGATGTTAAAGATCCCATGGCACTTATTGAAAAGAGTAGGGAATTTCCCAGGTGTCCTGGCCAAATTTCCCCCTGTTCACTAAAATACCAACAACAGCTTAATTTAGTTCAAGGTCAGTCGGCATTCATCTGTGTGGGGGCTAATTGGGGTGGGGTAGCTGCAGAAAGTGGGGTGCTAGCTGCACACTCGAGCAAACTTGATACACCGTGTGGCCTGATTCTGCTGGCAAGTAGTAAGTAAGGTCTGCTGTTAGTATAATGCTCTACCATTTTGTTAGTAAAGCTTTTTAGAAAGTATAGTGTTTGCATCAGTGTTTCATTACAGCTCCCCCCCCAAAGGATGTGCATGCTCTGAGCCTCCCCAAGGACTAGCATGCAAGGGATGCCATATGTGAGTGTATGTGTGTCACATCTTCCTTCCTAAGGCAGGCTGCCCGATGCCGCACTACCAGTTCTGGTCCCCCATCACTGGGTGTAGCAGTACCGCTTACAACCCTGCATGAAGGAGGAGAGGGCATCAATCCTCCTCTCTACCAGCCTCCAGTGTACCACAGGCACGTTTCCAAACCTGACTCACTCTTTTGTAAGCACTGCACTGACAAAATGGCAAGCTCCCTCTTCTTAATCTGCTGGGAGGGTAAAGGGGGCACCCTGACCATGACCCACTGATCTCAGTAGCAAGAACATTTCCAACACATGGGCTATCGATTGCTAACATAAGGCAACAAACTCAGAGACACTACTTTCTATTTCACTGCCGTGCCCCTGCAGAATCTCCATTCATGGCATCGGCAAATCCTACAGCCTTTCATGTTGATCTAATCTGTACAACTTCCTCAGAATGTACAAAAGCGCCTCCAGCCACTGCATGCCTCAACACGCAGAGTCAGGCATCCAGTGACAACATGCTAAAAATAGAGACAAGAGTAAAAATAAAACCCAGGAACCAGCTCTGTGACTTCTTGCCTAAAACAAAAATAAACCTGACAGTTAGCCTTGCATAATGCTACCTTGCTTGCTGAAGGTATTTGAACTCTTGCATGTGGTTGTAAATTCTGATCAGAATAACCGATTGACTGTAAAGAACTAGAACTTCCTCATACCACTGCCAATTCAAGCAAACTAACTAACGCATTTATTTGTTGCTTTTAACAATTGATGCTTATTATGTTTTTCAAAATTAGACAATTACAACACAGAAGTAAACACTGCAAGAAACGTAAGTACAGAAAACAGATGGCATTGATGCTCATTGTAAAATGTTTAGTAGAAAATAAGTAGAGAAAGGCAGAAGTTGGCTTCCCTAGTAACAGGTAGTGTCATTTAAACTGACAGACAGAGGGGACACCCCCAGTGGCCATGTGTCACAAGAAAAAACAACCCACCCCATTAGAGGGTGCTTCACCACCACAGTTTTATTTCTTATTGATTTATTTAAATCTCGGATTACAAATACCTTTGAGCTAGGGGCAGTTCATTTACAAAGGTTCCACGTCAAAGGAAAGGGTTACAATAAGGTTGGGAGTTATAGACAACATTCATGGTATCAACGGAGGTACAGAGACATTCATGGTATCATCGGAGCACAGCAAGTCAACCAGTAACTAAGTGAGAACAGTGCTGCACACTCAAGATTACAAGCAAGCATAGAAAACCATAGGGTACATTTGAAGCAACATTGCTAATCAGAGGTGGGGGGGAAGGGAAGAGTAAGGAAGGGGTCGGGGAGATGAGAGGGCAGAGTCCAGATGGAGAAGGAAAAGAAAATACGGCAGCCAGAGGCCTTGTCGTAAGGTAGGGGGAGGCTAAGGTGGGAGAAGGGGTAAAAGAGGGGAAAGAGGGCGGATGAAGGGGAAGAAGATAAGGGAGAATGGGGACCAGAGGGCCTGGACAGGTCCAGGAAGGTGGGGGGGGGGTCAGTGGGATAAGAGCAAGGAGAGGGTGAGGTAAGAGAGGAGGTGGCAGGGGGAAAGGGGAAACTGTTCTGTCAGGAGAGGTGAAACAAAACAGGAAGCCAAGTAAGAGCCTCAGAGAGTGAAAAAAGTGGTATAAGGTGTCTGCAGAAGTGGAAAACTAGGTGTAACAATCATAGGTGCTTTTGGTTAGGAGATGCTGATGCTGATGAAGCATAAGTTTCAATTGGGACAGACTAGAAAGACTGCTCAGTTGATTGCTTAGATTATTAAACCACAAGGGGATTGAAAGGATCGCTGGTATTGAGCAGTCCAACAGTGGGGTACTAGAAGGAGGTCAGAAACTGAGGTATGTGTGTTTTCGGTATTAGGGGATTTGTTTAGCAGGCAACCAATGCTCGGGGGTAGTAATCCAAGTAGAGCTTTTTTGGACAGGAAGCAGGTTTGATATTTGATCGTTATTTAGTTGGAGCCAGCCAGATTGACCATATAACTCACAGGTATGAGTGAGGCTCGCAGCACCTGTAACTAACCTACAGGCTTTGTTCAGGGCCACCGTGAGTCATTTAAGAACTGCGGAGGTTGCAGCACAGTATATGATTAGACCATAATCAATGATCGAGAGGACCGAGCTGTGAACTGCAACCTTCAGGGCTTCTTGGGTATGACTTCGTCTGTGTCTGAAGAGGAGCCCAATTCTGGTATTAACATCTCTGGCAACATTTTCCATGTGAGGCACAAAGGTAAGGTGACTATCCAGGGTTAGATCTAGGTATTTGAAAAGCTGAGTTTGTTCAAGAGCGTCTCCGTGGTTGTTGGTGATAGTGAGTTGATGAGCCTCAAACTTATTCCGAGAGGACGAAAACAGCTGGACTTCAGTTTTTTTGTAGTTTAGCACTAGTTTGTGATTATTAAACCATCTCTCTCTGCTTCTGTGAAGCCTCGTTGAAGACTGTTTTCAAGAGCGTTGGGATCCAGGTGGCTAGTAAAGATGACTGCGACATCTGCGTAGAGGAGAGTACGCTGGTTGCAGACAGCTGGAAGGTTGTTCAGGAAAATACTGAACAATAAGGGACCCAGGATTGAGCCTTGAGGTACCCCTGATCGGACAGCCCTCTGCTCCGAAACTACATTTGATATCGTCACCCTCTGCAGTCTATCACTGAGGTAGCTTCCGAACCATTTCAGTGTGTTTGAGGCAACACCAGTTTTAGAGAGTTCACCAAGCAACAGTGTGTGAGTCACTGTGTCAACGGCTTTTGTTAGGTCAGCAAAGGCTGCACCTACAATCTTGCCTTGATCGATTGCCTGTTGTATGAAGCTTGTGAATTCTTTTTTTTTTTTTAATTTCTTTTTTATCTTCTCCTTCCCTACTCTCGGAGCCCTCTCCTTCCTTCCTCTCATCCCCCATTCCACCTTCAGTGGGATCTGCCCCTAGAGTGCCTTCTTCTCTTCTCCTGCCCAGTGGGGTCTGTCCCTCTTTGGTGGTTCGGATGGTATCCGAGAGGCTATCATCTAGGGCTGCCGAGAGGTGTTTTTCCGTTTTCTTTCCTGGTTTCCCCTACCTCTGGGACGTCGGCGCTAGGGACGTACATCCCAAGTGGTGGCGTGCTGATGCATGCCAGACCTCTCATGCGCCGTTGCGTGACTCTCTCGCCCGGCGAACGGGAGTCGCCTCCATCCTTCATAGCTGTCGGTGTTTCCACCAGCTGCGAAGGATGCAGAATGCTGATGCATTCTTGGTTCCTACCCTGAGGGAGGAGAGCATCCATTGGGATGCTCGATCCTCCCTCTCCCCTGCCAACCCCCGGCCACCCGAGTCCGTTCCCGAACCCGGGTCGCTGGCGTAGCGCGAGGTGTGGCGTCCAGCGCCACAACCCTCAGCGCCACCGAGCCGGCTAAGCTTGTGAATTCTAACAATGCTGTGGTAGTACTGTGCCCCTTTCTAAAACCATATTGTTATGGGCACTGGATGGAGTATGTGTCCAGATAGGCACCAAGCTGGCTGGTAACAATTCGCTCGAGCACCTTGGAGAGTGGAGGGAGAATGGATATAGGCCTATAGTTACCCTGTAAGGAACGATCACCGGTTTTATGCACCGGAGTTACGATGGCCATTTTCCAGGCATCAGGAAATGTTCCCAGTGTAAGAGAAAGGTTTAGAATCTTAGTTACAGGCAGGAGAACTTCATCTAGGGTTAGGGTGGTAAGCTTAAGGTCTAGTCCGTCACTACTGCGTCTTGCATTTCTTAGGACCTTAGCTAGTAATTTTCTAACCAGGTTGCATGATACCCTTTTAAAATAAAAAGGGGGTGCTCAGGACTGTTTTCATCACCGTGACTTGTGGAGTGGGCAGCATCATCATCAAAAAAGTCAGGTGGGAGAACACAGCTCAAATTGGTAAAAGCATTGTTAAAGGCATTAGCAATTTCCAGAGGGTCAGCGGTAGGGGTCCTATTTATGTTTAGCATTGTAGGCGATACTTTAGGTTTTTTGCCAGTGATGTCATTTATATTAGACCAGAACCTTCTGCTATCACCCCAGGAGTTGTTCAGCATCTCCCTATGGTACTTCTCTTTTGCCTGGCGAGTCTCCCTCGTGCAGTTGTTTCTAGCAGCTTTATAGGCTTGTAGGTCCTGCTGCTTACCAGTGGCTTTTGCACAGTGCCAGAGATGGTCCCGAAACTTCATGTGGGAAAGAAGCTCAGCAGTGATCCAGGATTTAACCGTGTCAGAGACCTTAATCTTTTTGAGAGGGGCATGCGTATCACAAGCAGTGTTAAAAACCATTATAAAGTGACAGAGGGCTACATTAACATCATTGGTTGAGTCCAGGATGTTCCAATTTTGGGCACAAAGCTGTTGTTTTAGGAGGTCCAGGTGGCCCCTTCTGAGAACTCTGCAGTATCCCTCCCCTACATCAATCAACCCCTCTCTAACTAATCACTTTAAGGGACAAACTGAGGATCACACCCAAGACAATGTAGTGTCCATCTCTGCCAGATATTCTTGAAATATCGCAGTTTTGTTTCTTAACCGGTAAGTGAATTTCTCAGGTCTCTAAACTGAGGCAACTGTAATACGGCAGCCCTCTACTGTAGGTATTTTGGGGGTTAACCATAAACGAGTCGGCTCTTTTTTAGCTGCCAAGATTATTACCAAGAGAAGCCACAGCATTTTATTTTTTTCTCATTATTCTGTTTCTCCCCCTGGTCACCAGTGGTGCCTGCCTGTGCCTGGCGACCACCCAGCCGCATGAATCTCCATCACTGGCACTTAGTCCTCATGGGATCCACAGAGCACTGGATTTCATCGAGGGAGGGCTAACAGGGGAAGTGCCTCCCTCGGGTCTGCAAGTGTGGAGGTTAGAGGTCAGTCACGAGTGGCGGTGCTCGAGTGTTCTGGTGCCATGCTGCCATGATCTGGGTTTTTCCACTCTGTTGCTCCCAGCCCTCAAGGATGCAGCTGGTGAGGGCTCTATGGTGCACATGCAGTTGCATGGTAGCGCTCTCAAGCCCGGCTGTGTCTTCCCTCCCTCAAGCCCATCCACCTGAAAGACTCATCCCTACACCCAAGTTGAATAATTGTCGGGGGGAATAGTAGAAGTAATGGGGAATCTTGAACTGTATCAATCTCCCCTGAACTTCTCTACAAGCCTTGGTAGCACTATCCCATGTTTTTTCTCCCCGACATCCTCAGGGATTGTTAGACCCAAATCCAATTGCCATTTAATTCTGGCATGATCTGTTAGAGACATCTCTATCTCATTTAGGAACTTATACATGAGACTAAAGCCTTTTGGAAAGTAAACAAATTTAAACAAGCATTTGTCAATGCTGAATGTTTGCCTGCTGATATTGGCATTGGTAGTGCAGGAGTTGGAGAGATGCATAATAGGAATGGCAGTAAAGTACTGAAGTATTGAAGTAACATCAATCCCCACCCCGACCATGCAGAGACTGACAGGCATTGGGGGTGTTCCTTTGGGTCATCGGCCGTAACACTCACGCCATTCCACCTCACCCCACCCTGTCGACACTGACAAGTGTCGCAGTGTGCCTTGAGGTCTTTGACAATTATACTCACCCCATTTCATAAGGAAACAAGATGAGATGGGTGTACTATAGGAGGGACTGAAGACCCCAAGGCACACCTCGATGCCTGTCAGTGGCTGCAGGGTGGGGGTGGGGGATGGAATGGCATGAGCATTACGGCCGATGACCCCAAGTCACACTCCCAAAACCTGTCAGTCTGTACAGGGTGGGCATTGAGGTTGGAAACCCTAATGCCCAAGGAGTTTGTTGGTATTTTTGCTCCAAATTTTCAACATGGGCTTTTTGGGACCCCACCTCATGAACAGTGGCAGTATCATTTTGTTACTCAGTCTCAAAAGGTGATTTCGCACAGCGAGTGTGCCATTCGGCACCACAGGTGCGAAAACACATTTTGGGCAGGATGTGAAGAATGACAGCTGTACTGTTCATGAGGAGGTGTGAAGAAATAGCAATGCTGAAAATCTGGAGTGAGAATATGAAAAAGTGGCGATGTTATGAGTGTGCGTAGAAACTGTGCAATGCACACTCGTAACACAGTCATCTTTTGGAATGTTTTCACCAAATTTTCAACATGGCCTTATGGCCTTTTTGGAACCTCCCCTCATGAACAGTGGCACTGTGATTTCGTTAATCTGTCCCGAAAGTTGGCTTTACACAGTAACTGCGCTATTCTGTGCCACAGGTGCAAAAACACATTTCAGGAAGGATGCAAAACATGACAGCTGTACTGTTCATAAGGGGTGTGAAAAAATAGCAATGTTGGAAATCTGGAATGAAAATACTAAAAATTGATGAAGTTATGAGTGTGCATAGAAACTGTGCAACAGACACTCATAACGCAGTCATTTTTGGGAGTTTTTCACCAAATTTGCAACAAGGGCTATTTGGGACCCCACCTCATGAACAGTGGCACTGTCATTTCGTTAAATGGTCCCAAAAATTATTCCATGCAGCGATCACGAAATTACCTTTAGGGACCGAGAAACAAAATAACAGTGCCAGTGTTCATGAGGTGGAGTCCCAAGAACCTCATGCTGAAAATTTGGGCCCAAAACTCCAAACATTGGCTGAGATATCAACCTAAGATGAAACCCCCCTTTGATTGCTATTATAGGGCTCACTGTCATTTCTTCAGTTCCCGGCTGGTCTTTGAAGAGTGCAGACATGTTCCTGGTCCACAGTAGATTGCTGCTCCCAACCTCCAGAGGTGAGTATGGGTGGGTGGGTGGGGGAGGTAGGGTGCACAGAGGAGGTACAGGTTGGGAGAGGGGGGCGGATGGAAATGACGAGGGACCGTTTTCTTTTTTTTTCAGGTTTAAAAAAAAAAAGATGTAGTGGGACTGTTTTCTTTTTCACAGGTGAAATATTAACAAAACAGATTTTGGCATGCTGGGAGGGCTCCCAGTGTGCCAGAATACTGGGGCGGGGGGGGATCAATGCCGACCTAGGGATTGGGCACCCCGAGGTCGGCTGAGAACATAGGAGCTGCGAGGGGCATCCAACACTGAGAGTGGGCATCCCAGAGTTGGAAACATCAAAGAAGTATTTTTTGGCACACTGGGGTGGTCTCCCAGTGTGCCACATTAATGAGAAGGACGTGGGATTCATGCCGACATGGGGATTAAGCACCCCGATGTCGGCAGGGGACGAAGAACTGAGGGTGCGGAGTGGGCAGCAGCAGTGGAAGGGAGCTAACATTTAAATTTGTTGTCCTGCTGTGTGCCTGGTTGGGAAGAAGGGGGAACTGTCACTACAGTAATGAAACTGCCCCTGATTGCAGCGGCAGATTTCTTTCAAGTGCGGCGCTCGCTCTGACACTACTATCATCGGCAGCTTCAGCGTTAATTGGTGGCTGAGGACGCGCTCATTAAAGCGTCCGCTGCATTGGCCACAACACTGCCACACCTCTGCAATGCTCTAATATTTCAATATGTTTCTTGTGCACTGCGCGCTCAAGCAAACAAAACAAGCATTTGTCAATGCCGAATGTTTGCTTGCTGGTATTGGCAGTGGTAGTGTAGAAGTTACAGAGCTGCGTAATAGGAATGGCAGTGAAGTATTGAACTGAAGCCAACCCCACCACCACCCTGCAGAGAGTGACAGCATTGGGGTGTGCCTTTGGGTCGTCAGGCATAACGGCCACGCCATTTCACCACACCCCACCCTGCAGACAATGACAAATGTTACGGTGTGCCTTGGGGTCTTTGGCCCTTATGCGCACCCCATTCCATCAGGAAGTACGGTGAGATGGGTGCGGTATAGGAGAATGGGGTGAACTTTGGGGCCGAAGCGTCCAAGGCATACCTCGATGCCTCTCACTGGCTGCAGGGTGTGGAATGGTATGAGCATTACAGGCAAAAATTCCAAGTCACATCCCTGATGCCTGTCATTCTCTACAGGGCTGGGCGTTATGGTTGGAAACCCTAATACCTCAGGCATTCGTTGGTATTTTCACTCCAAATTTTCAACATGGTTTTGTGACCCCACCTCATGAACAGTGTCAATATCAGTTTGTTAGCCGAAAGCTGCTTATGCACAGCGACTACGGCATTTAGCACCACAGGTGCAAAAACATTCTGAACAGGATGTAAAAAATGACAGCTGCACTGTTCATGGGGAGGTGTAAAAAATGGCAATGTTGTAAATCTGTAGTAAAAATATAAAAAAAAATGGTGAAGTCATGAGCGTACATAGAAACTGTGCAACGCACACCCGTAATATAATTAGGTTGGGGATTTTTTACAGTAGATTGTCAACTCAGGCATTTTGGTGACTCCGATCATGAACAGTGTCACTGTGATTTTCTTCATCTGTCCCGAACAATGATTTCCCACAGCGACCACGCATCTCTGCGCTGAAAGTGTGAAAACACATTTCGGCCATGTTCTGAAAAATGACAGCTGTACTGTTCATAAGGAAGTGTGGAAAAATGCCACTGGTGAAAATCTGGACTGAAAATATTACAAAGTCATGAACTTACAAGGTGCGTGGAAACTGCGCAATGCTCACTAGTAACACAGTCATTTTATGGACTTTTGTCACCAAATTTTCAACATAGCCATTTTAAGACCTCTGCTCATGAACAGTGTAACTGTGATTTTCTTAATCTGTCCCAACCATTGCTTTCGCACACCGACTGCACCATTGTGCGCTACATGTGCAAAAACACATTTTGGGCGACATGTGAAAAATGGCAGCTGTACTCTTCATAAGGAAGTGTAATAAAATGGCAATGTTGAAAATCTGGAGTGAAAATATTGAAAATTTGCAAACTTACGAGCGTGCGTAGGAACTGCGCAACGTACGCTTGTAAAACAGTCATTTTTAGGAATTTTTTCACCAAATTTTCAACATAGCCATTTTAAGACCTCTGCTCATGAACAGTGTCACTGTGATTTTCTTAATTTGTCCCATACATTGATTTCGCACACCGACTGCGCCATTCATTGTGCGCACACATAGGTGAAACACATTTTAAACAAGATGTGAAAAATGACAGCTGTACTGCTCATAAGGAGGTGTGGTAAAATGGCAATATTGAAAATCTGGAGTGAAAATATTGAAAATTACGAACTTCGAAGCGCATAGGAACTCCGCACTGCGCTTGTAAAACAGTCATATTTGGGAATTTTTTCACCAAATTTTCAACATAGCCATTTTAAGACCTCTGCTCATGAACAGTGTCACTGTGATTTTTTTAATTTGTCCCGTACATTGATTTCGCACACCAACTGCGCCATTGTGCACTACATGGGCGGAAACACGTTTTGGGTGAGATGTGAAAAATGACAGCTATACTACACATAAGAAGGTGTGGTAAAATGGTAATGTTGAAAATCTGGAGTGAAAATATTGAAAATTCGCGGACTTATGAGCCTGCGTAGGAACTGCGCAACACACGCTTGTAAAACAGTAATTTTTTTGGAATTTTTCCACCAAATTTTCAAAATAGGCTTCTTGAGAGCCCACCTTATGAACATTGGCAGTGTTGTTTCGTTAAACGGTCCTGAAAGGTGATTTTGTGTAGTGACTGCGAAATCACCCTTCGGGCCCAAATAACACCATGACATTGACATCATTCATGAGAAGGGGTCCCAAAAACCCCATGTTGAAAATTTGGTGCAAAAATTCCAAAAAATGCCTGAGATATGCAGCAAAGTTGAAAAAACCCTATCTATCCCATTATACAGATTACCAGCATTTCCTCAGTTCACGGTCGGCTTTGAAGAGTGCAGAGCGTGTTCCAGGTCACTGAAAATCATTGCTTGAGGGTCAGAGGTAAGTATGGGGTGAGGGGGTGTGGGGGAGGCAGGGTGCGCAGTGGGTGGGTGTGGGTTGTCGGAGTGGGGGCAGGGAGAAGCGCCGAGGGACAGTTTTTTATTTCCAGGTTTTTTTTTTAAATGACGCGGGACGTTTGCCACGCTGGGGTGGGCTCCCAGCGTGGCACAAGGACGGCTGGTTTGGGGCGTGGAGCTGACAGGGGATTGGGCACCCCCGTCAGCCATAACATCAGTTGCCACACTGGGGTGGGCTCCCAGCGTGGCACCCTGTACTCTGGGGGGGACAGTGGAGCCGGCGAGTTGGGCTCCCGTCAGCTCATCTGATGAGTTGCCATGCTGGGGTGAGCACCCAGCGTGGCATGGAAAAACTTTGGGGCAGCACAGCCGACGGGGATTGGGCACCCCCGGCTGCACAGTGTGTGCGTGGGGGCAGCACGCAGTATGCGTGCGTGTGTGTGTGTGTGTGTTATGGGGCGCGCACATGAGCAAGCGATATCTTCGTCTGCTCACTGGCAAGCTAGCCCCCTTTCAACTGTACTCCACTGCATTTTGAGCTGTCACAGACAGCTCCAGCAGGCATTGGAGAACTGTGGCCGTGCCTGCCAACACACTGACTGAATTGGAAGAGGGGGTGACACACCTCCGAAAACTCGGATGATGGCACTATGTTTCTTGCACATGTGTGCAAGCAAACATAAAAAGGAGTCCCAAGCTGTTGAGGGGAAAATAATATAATTCACATCCAGAAATCTGCTGGAGCGGAAGCTCCTTACTTGCAAATAAAAGCAGAAATCAAATTTGTTTAAAAGAAATTTAACTCCGAGGCCCTCAAAAGAGAGTAATCTGTTGTGTTCATCTAATAAATCACCAATAACTTTGATACACTTATCCTTCCAACCTGTGTCCTTAAGGCCTTTGTTGTTCAGTGTTAATAGTGTGTTACCCCAGACAGGCATGAAGGGTACCAATTCAGCTTTTTTGATGTGGTTGAATTTTTTGCAGACAATCACTGAAATCTGAAGGGTTGGATGATTTGTTAAATAAGGAGTGTAACCCCCCTGCAAATGGGGGTTCCCAAAAGACTTCCAGGAGCTTGCTTGAATGCTCCAAGCCTGAATGGTGTTTGGCATTTAAGCCATTTATCAGTGAGTGTTTTTAGAACCTCTGGTACTGTCTCTTTAAGAGCTGTCTGCTTGCAGACATAATTAGTTTGTATGGGGGACTGTGTGTTTCTTTGATTGAGTACCACTCAAGCTGCCAATTCACTTCATTTTGCAGTCACTAGGAGTGCAAGGGAACCTATCTGAAAGATGTAACTGTTTGCCAGAAATTATTTAGAGTAATAATGAAATTACAGTTTGTCTAACCTGCTTTCTTTGCAGTCAGAACTGTGTCTGCTAGTTCCCCATTCTAGTTTTGAACTGCTGAACTGGACCAATCAGTGTGGGGTAAGCTAGCTCTAAAATGGTGCCTTGGACGAATCAGAATTTGGACTCATAATCTGAGCCAGCCACAAGAGGATTGTATGGGCAGTGACTCTGGGAGATGTAGTTTAGACTTCAGTGCCTTTTGGACCAACAGCAGCAGTCTATTGTGAGTGACAGCCAATCCAGTCAAGAACTGGGAGGAACTCAAAGGAAGTGCCCGGTTTTGTCGGTTGGAGTTTCAGTTGAGCTTTGGCAGTGAAGAAGGAAGGAGCCCTGTGCTTTTCAGTGTGCAGTTTTAGTCAAAAAGCGTGTAAGGCCCAGAGTTCCGGTCTGCCAGCTTGTTAGGACTGAATCCGTCCTGTGAAAAGAATCAAAGGATCTCTGAAGAGTAGAAACCAGGCTCACCCTGTAGAAGACTGGAAGAATTGCTGAAAATTGCACTCGGTCTGTCAGGAACTGAATCTGCTGTGTGTTCTCCGGTATTGTGCAGTAATTGCGATCGGGATACAGATGCAGCCTGCCTGGTATAGTGCTTTCTTTATATGGATGTGTGAAGAGGTTTGTGTACCTCAAGTGAGCCCTGCTGACATTGAAGGACCCTATCTTATTTGGAGGTCATGAGTACTAATTCAGAGTCGCTCCCTGTTGAATTGCCACATTAAATCCAAATGGAATTACTGTACTGCTGACTGTTTAATTCTCCTTTTCTCTGTGTGAAAGGCCCCTACCAGCTGCCACGGTTTGGACTAGCCACTAGGGCTTGGGTACCCAGGGACAGTAACTGATAGGATAGGCCTGTGCACAGAGCCATAGGTAGATTATTAGAGTGATAAGCTAATTAACCTGATTTCCCCTGTCCTTGTTATATCCCTAAATAAATCAGAGCTGCTTGTTTCAGCAAAGTTATACTGCCTGAAGGTATTTGTCTATGTTAAAGTACTGTACTGTGATTGTTGCACTGTATCTCATTTCACAGGAGGTCCCAGTGCCGGAACCAGACCTGGGGGTAAGTGTATACTGTGAAGGTAATTCTGATATATTGTGTGGGCCACTAGTGGGAAGAAAGGGGGGTTGCAGTGTCCCAGAGGGCTTTGACCAAGTTAGTTTAACTATTGCAAACCCTGACCTCTGGGTGGAGGCACCACCATTGGATCCAGGCCCCTCAACCTGTTAGTGGCAAATCAGGCAGGTAGTAGCCCTGGGATAGCGCCATCTAGGGGTTACATCTTGAGGCTCACCGCTGGGATTGTGTGTCCTCTAGTGGCCATATTTAGAACCACTGTTAAGAAAAATGGGTACCCCGACAGAAGTGGCTGTGCGGCTGGTGGAGTGGTGTACTGGGGAGGAGATCGACCCCAAAATGCTATGCTTATCCTGGACATCCCCTGGGTATCAATACGGACACTGTGCAGGAGTACTTTCCAAGGTGGAAGGTTTACAAAACCCTGTGGTGGTGGGTCGGCATGCTAATCTGCTCACCCACACTTTCCTGGCCCCTAGTAGAGTTTAAGGATCCCATAGATAGCTCAAAGTGCCACAGACCATTACCCCAGAGGGAGCCCTCACTGCTTGGAGAGTGATAACTAAGGACAGTAAAGACCGGTGGGGAATCAGCCCCACCACTATCTGGAAACTTTGAGGAGAAATTTGCTGAATGGTTGCTGGGAGAGGGAAAACTGTGGAGGACTTGAAGAAACTATTCTTGCCACCTGGGGGTGTTCCTCCCCCAACACCCTCTCCTGCTCCAGTGCCCGTAATGGTGGCTGAACCAATGCAGACTCCTATTTCTGCACCTGCCATTAGTCACAACTCTTACCGAAGGTTGAGGATCTTCTCTGGCACCCTCCCCACCCCAAGGGAGGATGACTGGGAGACCTGGATAGACTATGTTGCCCCCCAAATGCTAGAATGGCAATGCTCCGGGAAGCGAAGAGGGTTAGTGAGGAGCCTCCGAGGTCCTGCCTGACTACCATCCGTGCTAAGCAGGCCAGTAACCCTGAAGCGACTGCACAGGCTATCTTGAGGCCTTGGAGAATGTGTATGGGAGCCCAGATTCTGATGAGGACCTATGGTGGAGAGTAAGAGATGCACAACAGTACCAAGGGGAGTTGTTGTCTGTGTATGTATCTCGGCTGGAAAATTGTTGCAAGAATGCCTCAGAAAACGTGGTTTTGCCAGCGATTGAACTGGACCGAACCAGGCTGGACAGGATCCTTAAGTCTGCCCCCTTCTCAGAACTGCTGTTGCTTCAGTTACGCCTGGCAGATCGACTGGAATCCCACCCTCCTATGATGAGTTAATGAGAGAAATTCGAGGAGTTGAGAAAAGACGACCTCGGAGGGACCTGCAGACATAGCTGGCTACGACCGAGTGACTGAGGTGACCCATCAAGTGAAGTTCAGGGGCAGAGGTTGGCAGTCAATGAGTGCTCTGACAAGGAAAAGATATGTCACAATGGGGCGAACTGTTGAGAGAGATCGGAATTCAAAAACAGTCCCTTTATGAAGGCCACGCCTGCAAGTGCAGGCCCTGACCTATATCCGACTGCATCTGCTATGGGGGTGGGGTACCCACCATGTATCTCCTGCTGATAACAGCTCCGAACTCGATTCCTTGACCATGGAAGTGGAGAAACTGACGAGATGTCTCCAAATGCTTATCACGCCAAGAACAGAGATGGCACCAAGGTTTCCAGTTAGTAATACCCCCCGCCTGGCTCCCAGTGTGGCGCCTCGGCCAGCTCAAACTCCAGAAAGTATGTTTTGCTATAATTGTGGGAAAGATGGGCACATGAAAAGGGAATGCCAGTCCCCAAAAGATACTGACAAAGTTGCATATAGGCTACAAGGAGAGCTTCGGAGAAGAAATCAGTGGTTAAGAGGTGCACGACATGATCCCAGTGAGGGCACCAAAAATGCTAATTCACGTCCTTTTGTGGCAAGGTCAGTTGCCCAGGCCCCCACTACCGCCTCCAGACTGGTCCAGAATAGTGGGTCCCTCCATGGAGACCACTGTAAAGGTGAATGGAGTGTCTACAAGAGCTGTATTAGACAGTGGCTCCCAAGTGACAATTATGTTCCAGGATTGGTATCAGAAGCATTTGTCAGACGTACCCTTACAACCATTAGAAGGACTGCATGTATGGGGGTTAAGTGAGAAGGCCTACCCCTATTCCGGGTATATCCGAATTTGGCTGTCTTTCCCCACCTCCGTGGCTGGAGTGGCCGAACAAGTAGAGACCCTAGCCTTAGTGTGTCCCCCCACTGGACTGTATGATGGTGTCCCTTGTTGATTGGAACAAATGCTCATATGTTCGGAAGGCTGGCACAGTTGTGTTATGAAAAACAGGGTCAAAGACTAGTAGAGCTTTAAGAGTTCCGGCTTTAATTAAGAAGGCCTATGAGGCAGAGAGATGCTGAAAAACAGAGCCAGAGGAACCGGTCGGAATTGTATGGAAGAAGGATCCTGAGTCTCTGATCCTGGCGCAAATGCCCAGTGTACCTTACAGGAGAGGTCCGTATCAGAAAGGATGTTAAGAATAAAATATTAATGTTGGATGCACCAGGCGTGAAAATTGCCAGAGGGACTGCTTGGTCAAGCCTAGTATTTTGCCCGCTAGAGCCCATGCTTATGCCAGAAGGGTAATGGTCAAGTTCATAATGTGTCTGAAAGAGACATTCGAGTAAACAGAGGTTGCATCCTGGCTAATGTGCATTGTGCAGACACTGCAGTGCTACCCAGCAGCAAGAGTTCAAGGAAGAATGACAGAGTAACGCCTGACTTGTTTGATTTGGTGACTCCCGCTGCCAGCTGAATGGAAAGTGAGGATCAGTGAGAAGCTTGCCCAGAGAGACCAGGTGTTTTCTTTAAAGGAATGGGATGTAGGATGCGTGCAAGGAGCTGAGCACAATATCCGGCTGCATGACGAAAGACCATTTCGTGAGAGGTCTCGACGCCTGGCACCTGCTGACATAAATGATGTGAGACGGCATCTGCAAGAGATGTTAGCTGCTGGTGTAATACAAGAATCCAGAAGCCCTTATGCTTCCCCCATTGTGGTAGTGAGGAAAAAGAATGGAACAGTAAGGATGTGTGTGGATTATCGCACCTTAAACTGGCGGACTATCCTGATCAGTACACAATGCCCCGCATTCAGGATGCTTTGGACTGCCTAAGCGGGAGCAAGTGGTTCTCTGTGCTGGATCTCCGCAGTGGGTACCACAGATCCCAATGGCCCCAGAGGACCGTGAGAAGACGGCCTTTATCTGTCCGCTTGGCTATGAATTCATGAGGATGCCTCAAGAGATTTCCAGGTGCCCCAGCCACTTTTCAGCGATTGATGGGCGTGCAGTGGGGACATGAACTTACTAGAGTGCCTGGTATACCTAGATGATGTTATTGTGTTTGGCAGCTCACTGGAGGAACATGAGAGCAGATTATTTAAGGTATTGGACCGACTGGAGGACTTTGGCCTTAAACAGTCCATTGATAAGTGTCAATTCTTTCAAACATCAGTAAAGTATGTGGACACATAGTATCCACCGAGGGAATAGAGACCGACCCAAGTAAAGTTGAGGCCTTGACCACCTGGCCACAGCCCAAAATCTAAAAGAACTGCAAAGATTCCTGGGATTCTGTGGTTATTATCGGGCGCTTCATCAAGGACTATTCAAGAGTGATCCGCCTTTACTTAACCTTACTCAAGGGTATCCCCAACCCACAAAAATACCAAAGTCAGCGTCCCTCAAGACTGAAAGAGTGTATTTTCATCCAAGTGAAGTATTTGGGGCCGCTGGACTCCTGATTGTGAGACTGCTTTTCATGAGATCATATCAACTTACCCATGCTCCAGTGCTGGCCTATGCGATCCAAGAAAACCTTCGTCCTGCACACTGATGCTAGCTTGCAAGGGTTGGGGGCTGTGTTGTACCAAGAGCACGAGAATGGCCTGAGACCAGTGGCCTTTGCCAGCAGAAGCCTGACCCCATCCGAAAAGAACTATCCTGTACATAAGTTAGAGTTCCTAGCTTTGAAGTGGGCTATTGTTGACCAATTCCATGAGTACTTGTATGGGGCTAAAATACTAGTAAAACTGACAATAATCCTTTGACCTATGTGCAGACCTCAGCTAAGTTGGATGCCACTGGCCATAGGTGGCTTTCTGCATTATCTACATATGACTATGCTCTGAATACCGAGCAGGTCTGAACCACATAGATGCTGATGCTCTCTCCGGAGGCCCTGTTCCCCAGAATGATTGGGTCCGATTGGCAGAACCTGACATTGGGCACTCTGCCGGAAGTTTGACAGGGAGGAACAAATGTCCACGGACGCAGTGGACTGCATGGTGGATTGCTTGGGAGCCTCTGAGAATTGCATACCTGCTGCTATTGCCACTTTTCTGCAATAGACGTTGGTGCACTGCCTCAGCTGGACAATGACAGTATTCGGCGGGCTCAACTCGCAATCCCATGATCAAAGCAGTTTAGAAGCCCTCTATGCAGGAAAAAGATGTGTCAAATTACGCCTCCACTGATTTGAGAACTGCACTGTTATACAAAGAAGGTCCTAAGTTGAAACTGATCAATAAACTGTTATACAGAGAAACAGTAGACAGAGGGGACAAGTAGACAAACAACAACTAGTGCTGCCCTGCCTTTCGAGACTCAGTACTGAGGTCCTTGCACAACCACATGGGGCACCTTGGTATAGACAGAACACTTGACTTGGTGAGATCCAGATTCTATTGGCCTAAGGTGGGGCTGATGTGGAGCAACACATTCGAACTTGTAGTCGCTGCTTACAGAGGAAAGCTTTGCCCCAGAGGGCTGCCCCTTGTTAACATCACCACCAGTGCACCCATGGAGCTGGTCTGTATTGATTTTCTAAGTTTGAGTCAGATCAAAGAAATATCAGTAATGTGCTGGTGGTCACTGACCATTTCACGAGATATGCCCAAGCTTTCCCCACCAAAGACCAGAAAGCATCCACTGTAGCCAAAGTACTTGTAGAAAACTTTTTGTTCACTATGGGCTCCACAAAGAATCCATTCTGATCAAGGGAGAGACTTTGAGAGTCGTCTGATCAAAGAGATGCTTTCTCTGTGGGGAGTGCCAAAATCCAGAACCACTCCTTACCACCCCCAGGGGGACCCACAGCCTGAACGTTTCAACCGCATCTTGCTAGATATGCTAGGCACCCTCCACCCAAAGGACAAGCCTAGATGGAGCCAACAAATTAGCACCCTGGTACATGCTTATAACTGCACCAAAAGTGATGCCACTGGATTCTCCCCTACCCTGATGTTTGGAAGAGAGGCTCGACTACCAGTAGATGTGTGTTTTGGGGTCTCTCCTGATGGGGTTCAAGCTGACAACTATTTACAGTATGTGCAAAGTTAAAGGCCCAGCTAACTCATGCGTACCAACTGGCTCAAACCATGGCTGCCAAAAGAAATCTGGCCAACAAAGAAAGGTATGATAAAAGGTGAAAGCACAGGAACTCCAGGAGGGAGATCGGGTATTGCTAAGAAATCTGGGACTGCATGGCAAGCACAAGATTGCTGACAGATGGCACCATCTCCCTCACATTGTAGTGGGCAAACTAGATGATCTGCCAGTGTACAAAGTAAGGCCTGAGAATAATTCAAAGATGTAAAAACAATGCATAGAAATCATTTACTGCCCATTGGACAAATCTTAATTGAGTCTGAGCCCTAGAATGCCCCTCTGGACCAGTGACTAGAGCTGCTGCTAAGAAAAGACCAAGGAAGTCTGCACCTACAGAAGCAGAGTTAAAGTGTTCCCCTGCACAAGTCCCAGTTGAGCATGACTGTCAGTCCATATCAGAAGAAAGTGAGAGTGACTTTGAATACTATCCTTCTTCGAACTGAGTCAATTGTTTCGGGGCAATCCCTAGTCAATACTGGAGATGAAGCTGGGCCTTCTGGACTGTCCAAGCCCCAGCTTCATCCCTGGAGCCAGTGCTCCCAGAAAGTGAAGTGCAAAGCATCAGATCAGATGAAATGGAATCATTGTGCATGGTTGAACTGTTTGAGCTTTCAGGGAGGAAAATGATAGATTGGGGCAGACTGGTGATACACCGAACAAGAAGAGTATTTTGAGTGCCCTGACAGTCCACTGCCAGTGTCCGAAAGCTCTCATGCGAGCCAAATGTTGTGGACTCAGAAACTGTAACTCCTGGAGCTGAAAGTGCCCCAAGTTCTAGCCTCTCTACCCCATGGAGACTCCCTGACAAGTGAGGACAATGCTGAAAATGAGGCTCAGAGTGCAGAGACTATAACAGTTCCCCCTAGAAAGACTGGTCGAGCTGTAAAGCCTGTGGTGCACCTCAGTTATGATTCACTTGGGAGGCCTGTGGACTTGCCTCTCAATGTTGTCCATAAAGGAGTGTATGTGTCCCCGAGCTCATTGCCCAAACTGAGCATCAGTGCTAACTCCAAGTTACTTGTGTTGCCCTCTAAGTATGGTGCCCTTGCCCCATCCAGCCCCAAGGTAACTGATAGGAAGGGCCCCTCTTCAGGTTTCATGTACAAGAGGTAATAACTTGAGTTATGGTACAATGTGTATGTAATACTGTGTAAGAGTGACGTACTGCAATGTTTCAGAAATGTGTTCTTGGTAAAATGATATATTGACTGATGATTACGTATGCGAGCCTAATGCAAATGTATATGGTTGCAGTTGAAACTTGTAGAATTACTTGCTTGTGTGGACGTCAAGCTTTCCCAAGCCAGGAAGGTGTAACCCCCTGCAAATGGGGGTTCCCAAAGACTTCCAGGAGCTTGCTTGAATGCTCCAAGCCTGAATGGTGTTTGGCATTTAAGCCATTTATCAGTGAGTGTTTTAGAACCTCTGGTACTGTCTCTTTAAGAGCTGTCTGCTTGCAGACATAATTAGTTGTATGGGGACTGTGTGTTTCTTTGATTGAGTACCACTCAAGCTGCTGCCAATTCACTTCATTTTGCAGTCACTAGAGTGCAAAGGAACCTATCTGAAAGATGTAACTGTTTGCCAGAAATTATTTAGGTAATAATGAAATTACAGTTTGTCTAACCTGCTTTCTTTGCAGTCAGAACTGTGTCTGCTAGTTCCCCATTCTAGTTTTGAACTGCTGAACTGGACCAATCAGTGTGGGGTAAGCTAGCTCTAAAATGGTGCCTTGGACGAATCAGAACTTGGACTCATAATCTGAGCCAGCCACAAGAGGATTGTATGGGCAGTGACTCTGGGAGATGTAGTTTAGACTTCAGTGCCTTTTTGGACCAACAGCAGCAGTCTATTGTGAGTGACAGCCAATCCAGTCAAGAACTGGGAGGAACTCAAAGGAAGTGCCAGTTTTGTCGGGTTGGAGTTTCAGTTGAGCTTTGGCAGTGAAGAAGGAAGGAGCCCTGTGCTTTTCAGTGTGCAGTTTTAGTCAAAAAGCGTGTGTAAGGCCCAGAGTTCGGTCTGCAGCTTGTTAGGACTGAATCCGTCCTGTGAAAAGAATCAAAGGATCTCTGAAGAGTAGAAACCAGGCTCACCCTGTAGAAGACTGGAAGAATTGCTGAAAATTGCACTCGGTCTGTCAGGAACTGAATCTGCTGTGTGTTCTCCGGGTATTGTGCAGTAATTGCGATCGGGATACAGATGCAGCCTGCCTGGTATAGTGCTTTCTTTTATATGGATGTGTGAAGGGTTTGTGTACCTCAAGTGAGCCTACTGACATTGAAGGACCCTATCTTATTTGGAGTAGTGAGAGTACTAATTCAGAAGTCGCTCCCTGTTGAATGCCACATTAAATCCAAATGGAATTACTGTACTGCTGACTGTTTAATTCTCCTTTTCTCTGTGTGAAAGGGCCCTACCAGCTGCCACGGTTTGGACTAGCCACTAGGGCTTGGGTACCCAGGGACAGTAACTGATAGGGATAGGCCTGTGCACAGAGCCATAGGTAGATTATTAGAGTGATAAGCTAATTAACCTGATTTCCCTGTCCTTGTTATATCCCCTAAATAAATCAGAGCTGCTTGTTTCAGCAAAGTTATACTGCCTGAGGTATTTGTCTATGTTAAAGTACTGTACTGTGATTGTTGCACTGTATCTCATTTCACAGGAGGTCCCAGTGCGGAACCAGACCTGGGGTAAGTGTATACTGTGAAGGTAATTCTGATATATTGTGTGGGCCACTAGTGGGAAGAAAGGGGGGGTTGCAGTGTCCCAGAGGGCTGTGACCAAGTTAGTTTAACTATTGCAAACCCTGACCTCTGGGTGGAGGCACCCGCCATTGGATCCAGGCCCCTCAACCTGTTAGTGGCAAATCAGGCAGGGGTAGTAGCCCCTGGGATAGCGCCATCTAGGGGTTACAAGGAGTATGTACAAAGAACAACTCAGGCAAGTTTAAAGGGACAACACTATCTTTTTTTACCTTTACCCATAAAGGAGTGTCAGTAGTATGCTGCTGTAGAAACCAGTTGGCAACTTGTCTAAGTTTGTACGCCCAAAAATAAACCTGCCACCGTGGAAGAGCTAGTCCATCCAGTCTTACAGGAACTCTTAGTTTAATTTTAGACAGTCTAGGGGGTTCCCCTCCCACAAAAATGAGGAAATAATTCTCTCAGTTCTGTTAAACCAAACACAAGGAATCTTGACGGTGAAGTTGTTGATAAAGTAAAATAACTTAGGTGCTAAAATCATTTCAATTGACTTTATCGTTCCTCACAGGGAGAGATGCAGGTTAGACCCCCTATCTAACTCAGTATTTAAGTCACTTAGAATCTTTGTCAAGTTATGATTTAGGATTTTGTCTACAGAAGCAAAAATGTTAATCCCCAAGCAGGTTAACCCACCAGAAGGCCATGTGATGTCTGGTATCTTCCCTAACTTGGCTCTTTCAGATGCAGATGGGCACAGCATCAGACATTCTGTCTTCCTCCAACTGACAGAGACCCGAAATTTCACCAACATTTTGTAACAGAGACTTAACATTTTGCAAGGAAAATATAGGTTGGGTTAAAGTCAGGAGAATATCACCTGCAAAAGCTAAAACAATATTAGTGTAGTTACCAGTTTGTTCCCCATGAATTCTCCTCGACTGCATGATTTTCCTCATTAGGGGCTCTATGGCAAGCACAAAAAGTAAAGGGGCCTTTATTTCGCTAAATGGCCCCTTGCAATTTTTCATTTTTTTTTTATTTAGTTGTTTAACCAGGTATAGCACACTAAGCTGAAAGCTTTTTTACAGGAGCGACCTGGGAGCACAAGGAGGTTAAGTGACTTGCTCAGGGTCACACAGTATGCAAGTGGAAGCTGTGGGATTCAAACCCAGGTCTGGTCTGCTGGATGTCACCAAATTTTGCTTTCCTCATGCTGTGACTGCACCTGATCTTGTTCCTGTGTTCACCCTTGTATTCTTATTACATTCAGTTTACCTTGCACCCTAATGCTGGCTTTGCACTTATTGTACATGTTGTAAAAACTAGTATTGTACTTAAAAATCATTAAATAATTTTTAGCCAATCAGGAATACCTATTTCTAAACATTCCAAGCACTGTTAAAACCATTACAGGTCAAGGGAGCACACCCGACCAATCAAAGCACTCCTTTCCTCTGACCGTTAAGACACTCTTATTCTGGGAAGAATGTCTCACGTGCCCTGGCCTGCTGGCACTAAGAGTCGAGGCACTGGATGCCGCACCTCGCGCTGTGCTGGTGATCAGGTTCGAGAATGAGCCCGGATCGGTGGGGGATGGTAAGGGGGGGAGGAGCTGGATTGAGCTGCCGTTACGCAGCTCTCCTCTCCAGGGGAGGGTTGGGCACCGACCCAACCAGTGCACAGTGCCAGGAGGGGAGGGAGCTATTAAGTGCTTGGTAGAAGCAGTGTCTCCACACACGTCCCTCCCTGGACTTAGGTTCTTCACGCCGGCACCCTCTGGGGGTGCAGCTTAGGGCTTCCCATAGCTACCTCCATAACCATGGAAAAAAAAACATACACCCTGCCTGTGCCCTGTGATCCCCACAAGGGGGGATGCAGCAGATGGTCAGTATGTCGCCACCAAGCCTCACCGGCAGTTGGGGGAAGTATTCCATTTAAAAAAAAAAAAAAGGCGAGTGTCTTCACGTGTAGCTGCCGTTGGAGCAGGTATTTTAAAATTTTAATATATTTATTGATCAATCTTGATCGATATATTAATACCGCCACTGAGACCACAGAGTGGCCTCACTTACAACCTTAGGATATCAAGATTGGTCATTCTCGGGCTGTGGTTCTCATACATTAAGATTGCACATGAGACCATTCTTACAATCTTAAGAGTGGTCTCAGCGGTGGTATTAACATAAAATACTGTATAACTTTGTATTGCTTGTATCTTATTGTATACATTTCTATATTGTTCCTTTGTTCCAACTTTGCATTTCCAGTTCCACCCCCCCCCAGTCCCAAGTCACATCATGTGTCATCAGTTGTCTGCAGTGGCTTTTTCCATCTTCCAAACAACACCGAGATCAAGCCCTTTCTTTAACTTGCTGACCCTAGTACAAGCCCTGGTCACATCTATTTATTTATTTATTTTCTTTTTTTGTTTACCAGGTAAGCACACTAGACAACCAAGTGCCTATTTTCAGGTGCAACCTGGGAGATTACAAAGATAAATTCAAGTACAACAAGCAAACAATAAGAGCAGGTATAAATAAAGACAATAGTCATAAACATGGTCAGTGCAGCAACATCTGGGGACATTTATCTAGCCAGTGGGAGAAAGATAAATCACAGTACAAGGAGGCAGGCAGCAAGCTGAGTTTAACAGGCAACAAGGCTTTGCAGGATGGGGGTTGTAAAGTACATCGGCAGTTTTCAAAGGGAGGATAGGAGAGGCCAATGAATAACCCAGAGGAATAGAACACATGGCACATGCATAAATTGATACAGTAGTGCCAGGAAGGATCCATCACAATCGGTTCTTTGATCACAATATGTTTCACTGGTAGGGAAGGTCAGGAGACCCAACACCCAAAAGCAGTCAGGAAACAGAGTGACATGCGGCAGAGGTACATTAAGTGCAGAGGCAGGTAGTGGCAGATTTGAGGAGGCCCCAGAGGGAATCTCTAAAGCAGGAATGGGAGGTGGAGGAGCGGGTGCTCACTGGGAGGGAGCTCCATAGATTGGATTACTGCAACTTCCTTTACCTAGGGTTGTCCGCGTGCTTGGTACTTCACCTGCAACTGGTCCAGAACCCGCCAGCCCTGCTGGTGGCTGAGACCTCTCGGTCTGAGCATATCCCCTGGTTCTCCATGAACTACACTGGTTATCTGTTCTGTGGTGCATCGATTTCAAGGTATGCTTGTAAACTTACAAGGCTCTGTATGGTTTGGGCCATGGCTACCTAAACTACCTTTTGATCCTGTCGCTCCTGGTCACCCACTTTGTTCATCAGAGGCGTGTCTCCTCTCAGTGCACAGATCCCAACCGAAGTCTTCGAGGGACTGACTGTTTGGGGTTGCCCCCAGTGCTACAGAATGCCCCTTCCCCTGATCCCCTGAAGTGAGAGGAGCCCCCTCTGTCCAAGTTTTTAAATCTCATTTCAAAACCCATCTGCTTAACTTGAGCTATGGGTCTGTTGCTGTGTTTTAACGTTTTAATATTTTGACATCCTTGCCATATCTATATGTTCTCTCTGAACTCATTCATGATTGAAGGACGAATGCAACTGTTATGCATAACCTCCCTTGCTGCATTTGTGAATCCTGACCCTAGGTCGTCACTTTAGTACTTGGCTCTTACCTCTTTCCCTCAACCCTTCATGCCACCCACGTCTTACACTTGTCTTCATCCTTTCTGTCTATGCCCCTCCTTTCAGCCTGTATTATACTTAGGCTCTTACATTGTCCCAGCTCTCATTGTCCTGCCTGCGGTGCTCCCCTTCCTTCCTTCAAATGCATTTTTATAGGAAGCATGTTGTACCTACTGTCATCCTGTACAGTGTGTCAGTGTTAGTACAGACTTGTATTTTTTCTTCCTTCTTTTATTTTTCCCTATTCATGTTTTGATATTGTTTGAATATTGATTGTATGTGATCTCCACTTTTGTACCTATTGTAAACTTTCACCTGTGATTGGAATTGTAATTGTTGTCTCTCAAGGACCTCTTTGCAAATGAGTTGTTTCAATGGTGTTTTCCTGGTAAAATAAAAATGTAATTGAATGATTATATAGCACCCACAGCCCCTGGGATTGGGCACCCTGTAAATAAAACTGCCCTGCCATCTTTAAATGAGATTCAAATCAAATCAAATCTTTATTTATCCAGGCGATCATCATTGAGCAATCTCATTTACAAGATGGACCTGCTGTTGTCCAAGACAGTCATACATACATAGATTGAGAATACAAAGTACAACATATGCAAAGAGTTACAAACAAATTTACAGAAAAGTGGTAGGTGCACGATATACATTCCAAGCGTTCCTGTAGGAACATACATGCATCACTCAACTTTGCTGTGGTATATACAGACTCCATGTATGCAGAAGTTGAGGTGGTATGTTTAGTCATTCTTAGTCAAGCCTCCATCAGAGGGTACAATTCTTTGCATTTCAGCCCTCAGTGACTGCTTACCATACTTGGGTGAGGGTCCTGGGCTGCATAGGTGCCCCTAATGAGGTCTGTATGTTTCGCTTAAATGGAGAGAGGAGAGTAATACGGGAGAAGTGGTGCCTTGGGTGCCGAGGGCCACTATGGCAGCTGACTAGTGGACTTGATTAAAACAGGGAGGGGAGGAACTAGGTTCGTGGCTGGATGTGGTAAGGATACGGAGTGAACTGTCAGCAGGACAGCTAGGAACTATGGAAACACAGATTTCGGCTAACGTTTTGTCATAAATGATCCTAAACAGGGCAAAACTGACAGGAGAGCTGAGTCTCAAGGATCTTTGTACCTTGTTCCAGAGCGTAGGCAAAGCGTGGCTTATGGCAGCCCTGCCAAAGTGGGTACTGATCCTGGGGATTTTCAGAGAAATTAGCGAGTGGCTTCTCAGTGCGTAGCTACTGATTGGGCTCAGGGGGAGGCAGGCAACAATGTAATCTGGGAGTTTGTTGGTAAGGGCTCAGAATGTCCAGAGTGCTGCATTTCTACACCACCTATATTGAAGGGAAGGCCACCCTATGGCTGCATATAAAGAGCAGTGATGTATGGAGGATGGGAGACCAGTTACAAATCTTAGCGCTCTGTGGTACAGGACATCCAGTTTTGCAAGGTGTGAGATGGAGCACTGGCCACAGATAATGTTGGCGTAGTCGATTAATGAGAGGAAAGTTGACTGAACAGGCGGTCTTCTTGCGTCTGCGGTCAGAAGGTGTTTAATTCTAAAGAAGAGGCCAAGCCTCTGTAACCCCTAGATGGCGCTATCCCAGGGGCTACTACCCCTGCCTGATTTGCCACTAACAGGTTGAGGGGCCTGGATCCAATGGCGGGTGCCTCCACCCAGAGGTCAGGGTTTGCAATAGTTAAACTAACTTGGTCACAGCCCTCTGGGACACTGCAACCCCCCTTTCTTCCCACTAGTGGCCCACACAATATATCAGAATTACCTTCACAGTATACACTTACCCCCAGGTCTGGTTCCGGCACTGGGACCTCCTGTGAAATGAGATACAGTGCAACAATCACAGAACAGTACTTTAACATAGACAAATACCTCAGGCAGTATAACTTTGCTGAAACAAGCAGCTCTGATTTATTTAGGGGATATAACAAGGACAGGGAAATCAGGTTAATTAGCTTATCACTCTAATAATCTACCTATGGCTCTGTGCACAGGCCTATCCTATCAGTTACTGTCCCTGGGTACCCAAGCCCTAGTGGCTAGTCAAACCGTGGCAGCTGGTAGGGCCCTTTCACACAGAGAAAAGGAGAATTAAACAGTCAGCAGTACAGTAATTCCATTTGGATTTAATGTGGCAATTCAACAGGAGCGACCCTGAATTAGTACTCACGACCTCCAAATAAGATAGGGTCCTTCAATGTCAGCCGGGCTCACTTGAGGTACACAAACCTCTTCACACATCCATATAAAAAGCACTATACCAGGCAGGCTGCATCTGTATCGATCGCAATTACTGCACAATACCGGGAGAACACACAGCAGATTCAGTTCCTGACAGACCAGTGTAATTTTCAACATTCCTCCAGTCTTCTACAGGGTGAGCCTGGTTTCTACTCTTCAGAGATCCTTTGATTCTTTTCACAGGGACAGTTCAGTCCTAACAAGCTGCAGACGGAACTCTGGGCCTTACACCGTTTTTGACTAAAACTGCACACTGAAAAGTACAGGGCTCCTTCCTTCTTCACTGCCAAAGCTCAACTGAACTCCAACTGATGAAACCGGGCACTTCTTTGAGTTCCTCCCAGTTCTTGACTGGATTGGCTGTCACTCACAATAGACTGCTGCTGTTGGTCCAAAAGGCACTGAAGTCTAAACTACATCTCCCAGAGTCACTGCCCATACAATCCTCTTGTGGCTGGCTCAGATTATGAGTCAAGTTCTGATTCAGTCCAAGGCATCATTTAGAGCTAGCTTACCCCACACTGATTGGTCCAGTTCAGCAGTTCAAAACTAGAATGGGGAACTAGCAGACACAGTTCTGACTGCAAAGAAAGCAGGTTAGACAAACTGTAATTTCATTATTACTCTAAATAATTTCTGGCAAACAGTTACATCTTTCAGATAGGTTCCTTTGCACTCCTAGTGACTGCAAAATGAAGTGAATTGGCAGCAGCTCGAGTGGTACTCAGAGAAGCACAGTCCCCCATACAAACTAATTATGTCTGCAAGCAGACAGCTCTTAAAGAGACAGTACCAGAGGCTCTAAAACACTCACTGATAAATGGCTTAAATGCCAAACACCATTCAGGCTTGGAGCATTCAAGCAAGCTCCTGGAAGTCTTTTGGGAACCCCCATTTGCAGGGGTTACACCCTTCCTGGCCTGGGAAAGCTTGGCGTCGCGTCAAGCAAGTACCCATAAGTTTCAACTGCAACCATATACATTTGCATTAGGCTGCATGTAATCATCAGTCAATATATCATTTTACCAAGAACACATTTCTGAAACATTGCAGTCGTCACTCTTTACACAGTATTACATACACATTGTACCATAACTCAAGTTATTACCTCTTGTACATGAAACCTGAAGAGAGGGCCCTTCCTATCAGTTACCTTGGGGCTGGATGGGGCAAGGGCACCATACTTAGAGGGCAACACAAGTAACTTGGAGTTAGCACTGATGCTCAGTTTGGGCAATGAGCTCGGGACACATACACTCCTTTATGGACAACATTGAGAGGCAAGTCCACAGGCCTCCCAAGTGAATCATAACTGAGGTGCACCACAGGCTTTACAGCTCGACCAGTCTTTCTAGGGGAACTGTTATAGTCTCTGCACTCTGAGCCTCATTTTCAGCATTGTCCTCACTTGTCAGGAGTCTCCATGGGGGTAGGAGGCTAGAACCTGGGGCACTTTCAGCTCCAGGAGTTACAGTTTCTGAGTCCACAACATTTGGCTCGCATGGAGCTTTCGGACACTGGCAGTGGACTGTCAGGGCACTCAAAATACTCTTCTTGTTGGTGTATCACCAGTCTGCCCCAATCTATCATTTCCTCCCTAAGCTCAAACAGTTCAACCATGCACAATGATTCCATTTCATCTGATCTGATGCTTTGCACTTCACTTTCTGGGAGCATTGGCTCCAGGGATGAAGCTGGGGGCTTAGACAGTCCAGAAGGCCCAGCTTTGTCTCCAGTATTGACTAGGGGATTGCCCAGAACAATTGACTCAGTTCGTAAGAAGGATAGTATTCAAAGTCACTCTCACTTTCTTCCGATATGGACTGACAGTCATGCTCAACTGGGACTTGTGGAGGGAACACTTTAACTTTGCTTCTGTAGGTGCAGACTTTCTTGATCTTTTCTTAGCAGCAGCTCTAGTCACTGGTCCAGAGGGGCATCTTCTAGGGGCTCAGACTCAATTAAGATTTGTCCAATGGGCAGTAAATGATTTCTATGTATTGTTTTACATCTTTGAATTATTCTCAGGCCTTACTTTGTACACTGGCAGATCATCTAGTTTGCCCACTACAATGTGAGGGAGATGGTGCCATCGGTCAGCAATCTTGTGCTTGCCATGCAGTCCCAGATTTCTTAGCAATACCGATCTCCCTCCTGGAGTTCCTGTGCTTTCACCTTTTTATCATGCCTTTCTTTGTTGGCCAGATTTCTTTTGGCAGCCATGGTTTGAGCCAGTTAGTACGCATGAGTTAGCTGGGCCTTTAACTTTGCACATACTGTAAATAGTTGTCAGCTTGAACCCCATCAGGAGAGACCCCAAACACACATCTACTGGTAGTGAGCTTCTCTTCCAAACATCAAGTGGTAGGGGAGAATCCAGTGGCATCACTTTGGTGCAGTTATAAGCATGTACCAGGGTGCTAATTTGTTGGCTCCATCTAGGCTTGTCCTTTGGGTGCAGGGTGCCTAGCATATCTAGCAAAGTGCGGTTGAAACGTTCAGGCTGTGGGTCCCCTGGGGGTGGTAAGGAGTGGTTCTGGACTTCGCACTCCCCACAGAGAAAGCATCTCTTTGATCAGGCGACTCTCAAAGTCTCCCTTGATCAGAATGGATTCTTTGTGGAGCCCCATAGTGAACAAAAAGTTTTCTACAAGTACTTTGGCCACAGTGGATGCTTTCTGGTCTTTGGTGGGGAAAGCTTGGGCATATCTCGTGAAATGGTCAGTGACCACCAGCACATTACTGATATTTCTTTGATCTGACTCCAAACTCAGAAAATCAATACAGACCAGCTCCATGGGTGCACTGGTGGTGATGTTAACAAGGGGCAGCCCTCTGGGGCAAAGCTTTCCTCTGTAGCAGCGACTACAAGTTCGAATGTGTTGCTCCACATCAGCCCCATCTTAGGCCAATAGAATCTGGATCTCACCAAGTCAAGTGTTCTGTCTATACCAAGGTGCCCCATGTGGTTGTGCAAGGACCTCAGTACTGAGTCTCGAAAGGCAGTGGGCAGCACTAGTTGTTGTTTGTCTACTTGTCCCCCTCTGTCTACTGTTTCTCTGTATAACAGTTTATTGATCAGTTTCAACTTAGGACCTTCTTTGTATAACAGTGCAGTTCTCAAATCAGTGGAGCATAATTTGGACACATCTTTTCCTGCATAGAGGGCTTCTAAAGCTGCTTTGATCATGGGATCGTGGATTGAGCCGCTGAATACTGTCATTGTCCAGCTGAGGCAGTGCACCAATGTCTATTGCAGAAAAGTGGCAATAAGCAGCAGGTATGCAATTCTCAGAGGGTCCCAAGCAATCCACCATGCAGTCCACTGCGTCCGTGGACATTTGTTCCTCCTGTCAAACTTCGCAGAGTGCCCGAATGTCAGGTTCTGCCAATCGGACCCAATCATTCTGGGGAACAGGCCTCCGGGAGAGAGCATCAGCATCTATGTGGTTCAGACCTGCTCGGTATTCAGAGCATAGTCATATGTAGATAATGCAGAAAGCCACCTATGGCCAGTGGCATCCAACTTAGCTGAGGTCTGCACATAGGTCAAAGGATTATTGTCAGTTTTACTAGTATTTTAGCCCCATACAAGTACTCATGGAATTGGTCAACAATAGCCCACTTCAAAGCTAGGAACTCTAACTTATGTACAGGATAGTTCTTTTCGGATGGGGTCAGGCTTCTACTGGCAAAGGCCACTGGTCTCAGGCCATTCTCGTGCTCTTGGTACAACACAGCCCCAACCCTTGCAAGCTAGCATCAGTGTGCAGGACGTAAGGTTTTCTTGGATCGGCATAGGCCAGCACTGGAGCATGGGTAGTTGATATATGATCTCATGAAAAGCAGTCTCACAATCAAGGGTCCAGCGGGCCCCAAATACTTCACTCGGATGAAAATACACTCTTTCAGTCTTGAGGGACGCTGACTTTTGGTATTTTTGTGGGTTGGGGATACCCTTGAGTAAGGTTAAGTAAAGGGCGATCACTCTTGAATAGTCCTTGATGAAGCGCCGATAATAACCACAGAATCCCAGGAATCTTTGCAGTTCTTTTAGATTTTTGGGCTGTGGCCAGGTGGTCAAGGCCTCAACTTTACTTGGTCGGTCTCTATTCCCTCGGTGGATACTATGTGTCCCACATACTTTACTGATGTTTGAAAGAATTGACACTTATCAATGGACAGTTTAAGGCCAAAGTCCTCCAGTCGGTCCAATACCTTAAATAATCTGCTCTCATGTTCCTCCAGTGAGCTGCCAAACACAATAACATCATCTAGGTATACCAGGCACTCTAGTAAGTTCATGTCCCCACTGCACGCTCCATCAATCGTTGAAAAGTGGCTGGGGCACCTGAAATCCTTGAGGCATCCTCATGAATTCATAGAAGCAAGCGGACAGATAAAGGCCGTCTTCTCACGGTCCTCTGGGGCCATCGGGATCTGGTAGTACCCACTGCGGAGATCCAGCACAGAGAACCACTTGCTCCCATTTAGGCAGTCCAAAGCATCCTGAATGCGGGCATTGTGTACTGATCAGGATAGTCCGCCCGGTTTAAGGTGCGATAATCCACACACATCCTTACTGTTCCATTCTTTTCCTCACTACCACAATGGGGAAGCATAAGGGCTTCTGGATTCTTGTATTACACCAGCAGCTAACATCTCTTGCAGATGCCGTCTCACATCATCTATGTCAGCAGGTGCCAGGCGTCGAGACCTCTCACGAAATGGTCTTTCGTCATGCAGCCGGATATTGTGCTCAGCTCCTGCACGCATCCTACATCCCATTCCTTTAAAGAAAACACCTGGTCTCTCTGGGCAAGCTTCTCACTGATCCTCACTTTCCATTCAGCTGGCAGCGGGAGTCGCGAAATCAAACAAGTCAGGCGTTACTCTGTCATTCTTCCTTGAACTCTTGCTGCTGGGTAGCACTGCAGTGTCTGCACAATGCACATTAGCCAGGATGCAACCTCTGTTTACTCGAATGTCTCTTTCAGACACATTATGAACTTGGACCATTACCCTTCTGGCATAAGCATGGGCTCTAGCGGGCAAAATACTAGGCTTGACCAGCAGTCCCTCTGGCAATTTTCCATCGCCTGGTGCATCCAACATTAATATTTTATTCTTAACATCCTTTCTGATACGGACCTCTCCTGAAAGGTACACTGGGCATTTGGCGCCAGGATCAGAGACTCAGGATCCTTCTTCCATACAATTCCGACCGGTTCCTCTGGTTCTGTTTTTCAGCATCTCTCTGTGCCTCATAGGCCTTCTTAATTAAAGCGGAACTCTTAAAGCTCTACTAGTCTTTGACCCTGTTTTCATAACACAACTGTGCCAGCCTTCCGAACATATGAGCATTTGTTCCAATCAACAAAGGGACACCATCATACAGTCCAGTGGGGACACACTAAGGCTAGGGTCTCTACTTGTTCGGCCACTCCAGCCACGGAGGTGGGGAAAGACAGCAAATTCGGATATACCGGAATAGGGTAGGCCTTCTCCTTAACCCCCATACATGCAGTCCTTCTAATGGTTGTAAGGGTACTTCTGACAAATGCTTCTGATACCAATCCTGGAACATAATTGTCACTTGGGAGCCACTGTCTAATACAGCTCTTGTAGACACTCCATTCACCTTTACAGTGGTCTCCATGGAGGGACCCACTATTCTGGACCAGTCTGGAGAGGCGGTAGTGGGGGCCTGGGCAACTGACCTTGCCACAAAAGGACGTGAATTAGCATTTTTGGTGCCCTCACTGGGATCATGTCGTGCACCTCTTAACCACTGATTTCTTCTCCGAAGCTCTCCTTGTAGCCTATATGCAACTTTGTCAGTGTCTTTTGGGGACTGGCATTCCCTTTTCATGTGCCCATCTTTCCCACAATTATAGCAAAACATACTTTCTGGAGTTTGAGCTGGCCGAGGCGCCACACTGGGAGCCAGGGCGGGGGTATTACTAACTGGAAACCTGGGTGCCATCTCTGTCTGCGGCGTGATAAGCATTTGGAGACATCTCGTCAGTTTCTGCACTTCCATGGTTAAGGAATTGAGTTTGGAGCTGTTATCAGCAGGAGATACATGGGTGGGTACCCCACCCCATAGCAGATCGAGTCGGATATAGGTCAGGGCCCGTACTTGCAGGCGTGGCCTTCATAAAGGACTGTTTTTGAATTCCGGATCTCTCTCAACAGTTCGCCCCATTGTGGCATATCTTTTCCTTGTCAGAGCACTCATTGACTGTCAACCTCTGCCCTGAACTTCACTTGATGGGTCACCCTCAGTCACTCGGGTCAGCCACAGCTGTTGGTGCAGGTACCTCCCGAGGTCGCCTTTCTCAACTCCTCGAATTTCTCTCATTAACTCATCATAGGAGTGGGGATTCCAGTCGATTTGCCAGGCGTAACTGAAGCAACAGCAGTTCTGAGAAGGGGCAGACTTAAGGATTCTGTCCAGTCTGGTTCGGTCTAGTTCAATCGCTGGAAACTACCCTTTCTGAGGCATTCTTGCAACAATTTTTCACCGAGAGACATACACAGACAACAACTCCTTGGTACTGTTGTGCATTTCTTACTCTCCACCATAGGTCCTCATCAGAATCTGGGCTCCATACACATTCTCCAAGGCCTCAAGATAGGCCTGTGCAGTCGCGTCAGAAGGTTACTGGCCGTTTAGCACGGATGGTAGCCAGGCAGGACCTCGGAGGCTCACTAACCCTCTTTCGCTGCCTTCCGAGCATTGCCATTCTAGCACTTGGGGCAACATAGTCTATCCAGGTCTCCCAGTCATCCTCCCCTTGGGGTGGGGAGGTGCCAGAGAGATCCTCAACCTCGGTAAGAGTCGTGACTAATGGCAGGTGCAGAAATAGGAGTCTGCATTGGTTCAGCCACCATTCACGGGCACTGGAGCAGGAGAGGGTGTTGGGGAGGAACACCCCAGGTGGCAAGAATAGTTTCTTCAAGTCCTCCACAGTTTTCCCTCTCCCAGCAACCATTCAGCAAATTTCTCCTCAAAGTTTCAGATAGTGGTGGGGCTGATTCCCCGGTCTTTACTGTCCTTAGTTATCACTCTCCAAGCAGTGAGGGCTCCTCTGGGGTAATGGTCTGTGGCACTTTGGAGCTATCTATGGGATCCTTAAACTCTACTAGGGCCAGGAAAGTGTGGGTGAGCAGATTAGCATGCCGACCCACCACCACAGGGTTTTGTAAACCTTCCACCTTGGAAAGTACTCCCTGCACAGTGTCCGTATGATACCCAGGGGATGTCCAGGATAAGCATAGCATTTTGGGGGTCGATCTCCTCCCCAGTACACCACTCCACCAGCCGGTGCACAGCCACTTCTGTCGGGGTACCCATTTTTTCTTAACAGTGGTTCGTAAATATGGCCACTAGAGGACACACAATCCCAGCGGTGAGCCTCCAAGATGTAACCCCTAGATGGCGCTATCCCAGGGCTACTACCCTGCCTGATTTGCCACTAACAGGTTGAGGGGCCTGGATCCAATGGCGGTGCCTCCACCCAGAGGTCAGGGTTTGCAATAGTTAAACTAACTTGGTCACAGCCCTCTGGGACACTGCAACCCCTTTCTTCCCACTAGTGGCCACACAATATATCAAATTACCTTCACAGTATACACTTACCCCCAGGTCTGGTTCCGCACTGGGACCTCCTGTGAAATGAGATACAGTGCAACAATCACAGAACAGTACTTTAACATAGACAAATACCTCAGGCAGTATAACTTTGCTGAAACAAGCAGCTCTGATTTATTTAGGGGATATAACAAGGACAGGGAAATCAGGTTAATTAGCTATCACTCTAATAATCTACCTATGGCTCTGTGCACAGGCCTATCCCTATCAGTTACTGTCCCTGGTACCCAAGCCCTAGTGGCTAGTCCAAACCGTGGCAGCTGGTGGGGCCCTTTCACACAGAGAAAAGGAGAATTAAACAGTCAGCAGTACAGTAATTCCATTTGGATTTAATGTGGCAATTCAACAGGAGCGACCCTGAATTAGTACTCAGACCTCCAAATAAGATAGGGTCCTTCAATGTCAGCGGGCTCACTTGAGGTACACAAACCTCTTCACACATCCATAAAAGAAAGCACTATACCAGGCAGGCTGCATCTGTATCCGATCGCAATTACTGCACAATACCGGGAGAACACACAGCAGATTCAGTTCCTGACAGACCGAGTGTAATTTTCAGCAATTCCTCCAGTCTTCTACAGGGTGAGCCTGGTTTCTACTCTTCAGAGATCCTTTGATTCTTTTCACAGGACGGATTCAGTCCTAACAAGCTGCAGACGGAACTCTGGGCCTTACACGTTTTTGACTAAAACTGCACTGAAAAGTACAGGGCTCCTTCCTTCTTCACTGCCAAAGCTCAACTGAACTCCAACTGATGAAACCGGCACTTCCTTTGAGTTCCTCCCAGTTCTTGACTGGATTGGCTGTCACTCACAATAGACTGCTGCTGTTGGTCCAAAAGGCACTAAGTCTAAACTACATCTCCCAGAGTCACTGCCATACAATCCTCTTGTGGCTGGCTCAGATTATGAAGTCCAAGTTCTGATTCGTCCAAGGCATCATTTTAGAGCTAGCTTACCCACACTGATTGGTCCAGTTCAGCAGTTCAAAACTAGAATGGGGAACTAGCAGACACAGTTCTGACTGCAAGAAGCAGGTTAGACAAACTGTAATTTCATTATTACTCTAAATAATTTCTGGCAAACAGTTACATCTTTCAGATAGGTTCCCTTGCACTCTAGTGACTGCAAAATGAAGTGAATTGGCAGCAGCTCGAGTGGTACTCAGAGAAGCACACAGTCCCCCATACAAACTAATTATGTCTGCAAGCAGACAGCTCTAAAGAGACAGTACCAGAGGCTCTAAAACACTCACTGATAAATGGCTTAAATGCCAAACACCATTCAGGCTTGGAGCATTCAAGCAAGCTCCTGGAAGTCTTTTGGAACCCCATTTGCAGGGGTTACACCTCTCTAGGCTTTTCATCAATTCTTCTATGTGCTCCGAAAAGGAGAGTTTGTTGCCCAGCCATATACCCAGATATTTGAATTTAGGCACGAACTCAAGATCTTCGCCTAGAAGGGTAGTTATGGGAGGAAGGGTACCAGCAGCAGCAGAGTAGGCCTTAGTGCTAGATGGGGTAAAGAGCATGGCCTTATTTTTTTAGCATTTAGCAGTAGCTTTTTGCTGAGAAGTTGATGCTGCAGCGTATTGAATTCAGTTTGTAGATCTGTGCATGCGGCTCCAGGGGAGTCACGGCTTAGATAGAGCACCCTATCATTGGCAAACAAGTGGATACTGGCTTCTGTAATGCCTAGGTCCAAGTTATTAATGTAGATGGCGAATAGTAGAGGGCCCAGTATGGAACCCTGTGGGATTCCTTTTTTTATTGGTTTGAGAGGAGAGAGCTCACCTTCGGCCTTAATGTGTTGCTGCCTATCAGAGAGATAATCCTGGAACCAGTCCAGTGAGGCTGAGTCCATACCTATGTTTTTTAAGGTGGTGAGAAGTAGGCAGTGGTCGACATTATCGAAGGCCTTGCTGAGGTCTAAAAACACAGCACAAACAATTTTTTTGTTGTCAAGGTCGCATTGCCAGTCATTAGTGACTTTGGCCAGCACTGTAACAGTGCTATGCTTTGCTCTAAAGCCACACTGCATGGGGTTAAGCAATGTAGAGTTGTCTAGAAACGATCTCAGCTGCAAATCCACAACTTTTTCCAGCATTTTTGAGAGTATAGGTAGAAGAGAGATTGGCCTATAATTGTTCAGGTCACATGGGTCTCCTGCTTTAAATAGGGGGATAACATGAGTGGTTTTCCGTTCCACGGGGATAGAGCCCTGGGCTACGGACAGGTTGAATAAGTGTGATATAGAGGGGGCAAGTATGTGGTATGCTATTTTCAGAAAGTATGGGTCAAAGGAGTCAGCTCCTGCACTTTTTCTGGTATCTAGCCGTAGCATAAGGTCTTCAACTTCTTTTATGGTGGTTGGGGAAAAGGAGAAGATCGTATCTTTGTTACTTTGGTCTGGAGGCTGGGTGGATTCTTGCTGTATTGTTTTTATTTGTATTTTTTGACCAGGAAAGGTACACTATGCTATGATAATTTGTTTCCAGGTACATTCTAGAGTGTGCATTACACTGCCCTTTTTAACTGATTTTGGAACACTGGCCATGACACAGAGGGAACACCCCAACTTTTCATAAATAAGTAACATGGGATCTTACTTCGAGAGGGCTCTTGCAGTAGATATTCACATATAGGACTGACTCGCATGGTGTCAGGACCCCGCAGAAAAATGTCTGAATAGCAGTCTCTGGCGAGGGGACCTCCCATGTCAGGTGGCCGATATCAGGCGACGTCAGTATAAAGGGGCAGTCCCCCACACCCACCTTCCAGTTCTTTCCCACGGTCGACTTGTGAAAGTTCCTTGTGGTAGAGTTCAACGCTCATCAGTCGTTAGTCGGTTCAGTTTTCAAACTTTTCGACTGCTTTTTTCTGTATCTATTTTATCTCTCTATACGCTGTGTATGTCGTCCCCGACGCATTCTGAATCATGTAAACACAAGTGCGAATCATGCGGTTCCCAGCTGCCGCATAAGGACAGCCACACCCTGTGCTTCTTCTGCCTAGGCCCGGATCACCCTGTGGAGAAGTGCCAGCACTGCCAGCAATTTAATTCAGCTACCCGAAAACGGAGGCAGCAGTCCCTAGAGGCCCATACTTTAAAGAAAAAAATGGCATCCATGGAGAAGGCGTTAAAAAAAGTTGAGGCAGGCATCCACTTCCCCGAAGGTCATAAAAAGAAGAAGGAGAAGCACCGGGAGCAGGATTAGACTTCCACGGCATCCGTGACTCCACCTGGAGTCACGGTTCTAAAGGAACGCTCCATGATGACCATCTTGGCGGTGCCCAAGAAGGTGTCGCCACTTCCATTGGGCTCGTGCTCGGGCCCCTCGGATACCTCCGGGGTAAAGGAGGCCTCCGCTCCCGGGAAGGTCAGTGCCACTGACGTCTGCCTGGACAAGGCTGGTAAGCCACTCGCTCCTTCGGGAGGGTGCACAGTCGCTCTTTCGCCCGATAAGGCCGCACCTCCAGCATCACCTTTATTGAGCAAGAGATCCGATAAGTTGGACGTCGGCTCCTCCAACGCCCTCCTGGATCCGGCTGATAAGCTGGACATTGGCCCCTCTGATGCCCGCCTGGCCAAGGAGCCTGCGTCAGACCCCCTCGACCAGTCTGATGCCCCAGACTCCCTGAAATGCTTGGTGTGTTGCCCTCTGTGGTCCCTGTGTCTTCTCTACTAACCCCGGGGATTTCAACCCTCCCTCCCTTCCCGGTTGACATGGAGGACTTGGATACGCTGCCATCATGGCTCCCTCCTTCTGGCCTAGACACCCTGACGCCAGACCCTCAGACACCGGCCCCAACGCCGGCCGACATCCCCCTACTGGATGGAGCTCCCACACCAGGCCCCATGCCTGTGGAGCCAGTCCTTCCTTTGCCTGGCCCACCAGCTGGGCCTCTGCCAGGTTCCTCTGCTCCAGCACAGCCCTGGCCCCATGTATCTGACACCTTGATACCCAGTGCTGTCTTACCTGGTACCACAGTATCCGATGCCTCGGTACCTGACACTGCTTTACCTGATGCCGCAGTACCCAGCGACTCAATACCTGATGCTGGGCTTCTTGCTGTCGGGTTACGGATACTCAGTGCACAGATATCCTCAGTATCCATATCCCCCCTCCTCCTCCTCCTCCTCTGCCCACGCACCAGCCACCAGTGGATTTAAAGAGACTCTAGCCTCCTGGTGGGCTGAGGCCGAGGCTCAACTCACCCGAGAGGTAGAGAGTCATCTACCAATGCCAGACCCTTCACAGGATCCCCTGCGTCGGAGACGGGAGACTCCCTCCCACTTATCCGACACCAGAGACGAACACTCGGGCACCAGGGGTGGGGAGGATATACGTCCCAGAGAGCTTCTCAAAGGGACCGTCCCTCCCCTGCGTAAGGAGGAGTCTTCTTCTTCTTCTTCTTCGTTGGAGACCTTGGATGCAAGGGGATGCTTTGACCTGGATGACATGCCTCGTACTCCAGACCGACCTAGGCCAAGAACCCTTCCGAAGTCTCCTCCGGAGGATCCTTCTTTTCTGGAGCTACTGAGAAAGATCCAGGAAGTTCATCATTGGTAATCTTTGGAGCCAGATCCACAGTGTAAAAAGCTCTCTGCCCACTTGGATTTGCCTGAGACCGCTTCTACATTGATTCCACCCTGGACAGAGCCTCATGCGGATCTTGTTTCCACTATTTGGAAACAACCTTCTGCATTAGCCCCCCCTTCCGAGGAAGGCAGATTGGCTATATCAGGCTCCCAAGGGAGTAGATTTCTTGAACCTACATCCTGAAGTGGACTCGGTTGTGCTTAGCACCACTCACAGCCATTCTGCTAATCCTAAACATCTCAGCTCATCTCCGCCTGATAAGGAATCTCGGCTTCTGGACTAATATGGGAAGAAGATCTACACATCTGCTACCCTGGGTACTAGGGTCCTAAATTATGTAGCATATATGGGAGATTACCAGAAGACCATCCTTAGTCAAATGGAATCAAAGTTAGACTCCCTTCCTGAGTCCCAGACAAAACAGGAAGTGGCGGATCTTGTCCATTCTGCTCATTTGGCCAGTTGGCACATGCTCCGTGCCACTTACGACACAGTGGACACAGCTGGACAGAGCTCGGCTTTTGCCATAGACCTTCATCATCATGCCTGGCTCCGTGTGTCAGGTTTGGTCCCTGAAGTGCAATCCGCTGTTCAGGATGCTGCCTTCAGAGGTTCGGTGCTGTTCGGCAGTGATGTCAAGGACATCATTACTGACCTGCAAGAGAAAGGCACTGCACTCAAGTCCGTGGACTCTTTGTACAGACCCCCTCAGGGGCAGCGGCGTCCTTTTCATAGACGTAACCAGCAAAAAACAAAACCACAGGGCAAATGGGCCAACAAGCGTTGGGCCCCTCCAGCAACCAAGACTCCCCCCTACCAAAAGCCATGGGAGCCTTGGCTGCTACGCTGCCTCAGACCTCCTGACTCCTTGCCTCTCCCACTGCCTCTGGAGGTCCCAGAGGAACTGGTAGGAGGCAGATTCTCCTTCCGTCTACTGGGTTGGGAGAGGATAACTTCGGATGCTTGGGTGCTCCAGTTGCTTGTAACAGGACACTCAACAGAGTTTCTATAGAAACCACTCCGAAGACCACTTACCCAAGTCATCTTACTCCCTGGAACATCTTCCTCTGGTCCTAGAAGAAATTACCTCCCTTCTCTCAAAGGCGGCGATAGAACCAGTTCCCAACCACCTTTGGGGGACTGGTTGCTATTCGCATTTCTTTCTAGTTCCAAAGAAGACGGGAGACGTGAGGCTTATTTTAGACTTCAGTTCGCTGAACATGTTCATGGAGTACAAACGTTTAAGAATGCTCTCACTGCAGAGCCTTTGCTTCTCCTTTGGCAGGGCCTGTGGCTGTGCACTTTGGATATGCAGGATGCTTACCTACCTATCCCCATATGCCCTTCCCACCGCAAATTCCTTCAATTTGACTTTCAGGGGGATCACTACCAATTCAAGGCCCTCCCATTTGGTCTTTCCTTGACCCCCCCCCAAGTGTTTAATCAAATGCCTGTCTGTGGTGGCGGCCCACCTGCGTACCCAAGGAGTTCAGGTATTCTTGTACCTGGACAATTGGCTCCTGGTGGCCCCTTCCAGGGAGGAACTCCTGCACTCTCTTTCCCTTACCCTGCAGGTTTTCACCAGCCTGGGTATCACCATCAACCAGGCAAAGTCCCATTTAGTCCCCTGCCAATGCCTCCAATTTATAGGGGCGATTCTGGACACGACCATTGGCAAAGCCTTTTTGCCTCTGGACAGGGTGGACACCCTTCAGACTCAGGCCCGTCTTCTGTCCAGTTGCAGAAGGGTCAGAGCCAGGTCAGTCCACCGCCTCCTCGGGCTAGTGACGGCTGCCATTACAACAGTCCCACGTTCTCCGCTCCATATAAAGATTTCTCAATGGACCAAACACTGGACGACCTAGACCAAGAGGTACTAGTTTCTGATCCCATGATCAGGAACTTGCAGTGGTGGATGGTACAAGAGAACCTTTGCCGGGGACCACCCCCCAGATGCTGATGACAGATGCCTCAGGAGAGGGCTGGAGAGCCCATCTTGGGTCTCACAGGACACAAGACAGCTGGTCCCGGTTCAAACAAAATCTGCACATAAGTGTGCTCGAACTCAGAGCAGTTCTTTATGCCCTTCAGGCCCTGCACTCCTCCATCCTTCCCGGCCATCTCCTCACACAGACAGACAACATGTGTAGTCTGGTATCTCAACAAGTAGGGAGGAACACGTTCCTACCCTCTGTGCAGGGAAGCAATGAGAGTGTGGGTCTGGGCTACCCAGCACAACCTTCACCTGACGGCCATTCACGTTCCGGGAGTGGAAAACACACTGGCAGACCACCTCAGTCAGTCCTCAGCCAGGGCCCATGAATGGGAACTGGATCAAGAGGTTATAGATGACATTTTTCTGCAATGGGAAACCCTTCAGGTAGACCTGTTCGCGTCTCCTCAAAATGCAAATCTTCCCGCCTTCTGCTCGCTCGCTCCAGCGTGAGGCATTTTTCGGTGGGATGCTCTGTCTCTCGACTGGAGGGGCAGATTCGTCTATGTCTTCCCTCCTATTCCCTTAATTCTGAGGGTCCTGAACAAACTCAGATCAGAGGGGGCATGAATGATCCTCATCGCTCCATTCTGTCTCAGGCAAGCTTGGTTCTCTCTTCTGCAACAGTTTTCAGAGGAACCTCCGTTTCCTCTTCCTCTTCCTCTTTTGCAACACTTGTTCACCCAGGATCAGGGAACCCTTGTTCATCCAGGTCTCAAATCTCTTCATTTGCATGCGTGGCTCCTGCAGACGTAGCTAAAGCCCGCTTCAGGGTTTTCCCGATCGTAGCAGACATATTGGTAGAGGCCAGAAAGCGTTCCACCAGGTCCACCTACGCCATGAAGTGGAAACAGTTTTCTATTGGGGCCACATCAAAGGACTTCAATCCTTTCTTTTGCCCAGCCAACAGAGTCCTGGACTACGTGCGTCACCTTTTTGATTTGGGTCTCAGTCATTCCTCTTTAAAGGTCCACATGGCAGCGATTTCAGCCTACCATGTCCCCTTTGGAGACAGGACTTTTGCTCAGTTGGAAGTCTCTAAGACGTTCTTCAGAGGGGTCCTCCATTTGAGACCCGCCATCCGCATTCCTGCTCTTCCTTGGGACTTAAATGTTATTCTTGAGAAACTTACTCTGCCTCCCTTTGAGCTGGCAGCCTCAGCAGATTTAAAGTTCCTCTCTTGGAAGACTCTCTTCCTAGTGGCCATTACTTCAGCTCGACGAAATTCCGAACTTCAGGCCTTGATGAGTAAAATACCGTATTTGATTTTTCACAAGGAACATGTGGCTCTGCACACCAACCCTAAGTTTCTCCCTAAGGTGGTGGCTGAATCTACACTGAATCAATCCATTGAGCTACCCACTTTCTTTACGCAACACTCCAATCAAGGGGAGTACCTCTTGCATACTTTGGATGTTCACAGAATACTGAGATACTACACCACTCAGACTACTGATTTCAGGAAATCTGATCAGCTTTTTGTCTCTTTTGCTCTCAAAAGAGAAGGCAATGCTGTTTTCAAGCAATGCCTATCTAAATGGTTGGCTCATTGTATAACTTTCTGTTACGACAAGTACAATATGACCCTGCCAGGTCAAGTCAGAAGTCACTCCACCAGAGGAGTAGCTGCCTCTGCAGTTTGTTTCAAGAATGTGTCAGTGGCAGACATCTGCGCAGCCACAACTTGGACTTCTGTCCATAAAACACTACAGTTTGGACATTGCCTCTCGCCGTAGAGCAGGCTTCTGGTTGGCTGTGCTTCAAGGTCTTCTTTCATAAGACCCGTTCAGCCAGAGGTTTCATGCTATAGTTTTCCTCCCCCGAGTGCTTTTCCTTGTTCTAGACTGCTTGGGACTCAGTCCTGTATGTGAATATCTATTGCAAGAGTCCTCACGAAGTAAGATAGGACAGTTACGTAAGAACTTACCGTAACAACAGATCTTCAAGAGAGACTCTTGCAGTAAGTATTGCCTTCCTGCCCTCCATCCCCCTAAGTTTTCTGGCTCCTTTTCCATGAAGGGAAATATCCTCTTCTCTCTCATCTTGCCCCTTTTGGCCCTTGGTGGGAAAGAACTGGAAGGCAGGCGTGGGGAACCGCCCCTTTATACTGATGTTGCCTGATGTTGGTCACCTAACATGGGGGTGGTCCCCCGCCAGAGACTACTAGCTAGAAATTTTTCCGTGGGGTCCTGACACCTGGCGAGTCAGTCCTATATGTGAATACCTACTGCATGAGCCTCTCTCGAAGACCTACTGTTACGGTAAGTTCTTACGTAACTGTACAATCTTTAACTTTCACTTGGACAGTGACCAGAGAGGGACAGAAGGGACCTCAGTTTAGCATCTCATCTGAAGGACAGCACCTCAACAGTAGAACATTCCCTTGTACTGTACTGTACTACCCCAAGTTCCTAATATGGGACTAGAACCCACAACCTTCTGATCTTCCAATCCAAGGGGTGAGCTTGCAACCTACAAAGCCACTGATGCACATGTACATGCACTCTGTACATTTATCTGGTGAAACAAGTTCAGTAAATAAATAATTATCTGTTTGTGAGATCAGTGTCGTTCCAGGAGCAATAGATTGTGATGTTATGATTTATAATCAGGCAGATGGGATGAACTCGGAGACACACAGATCCTGTTTTCATGCAAATGTTCCACGTAGCAAAGAAAGAGGAGGATGAAGACAATTCTGAAATGGGTCTTAAGGAATGCAGCTCCTGATTGGTGGAGAGCTGCTTTCACTTGGGCCAATAACACAGCACAACAGCCTGGGTGAAAGCAGCTCCTGGTAAAATGGACTGTCCACTGAGGAAATACCTCTATGCAGCAGCTTCTCAACTGCCCCCCAAAAAAGCATACTTGCTTGTTCCACCCTCACTCCCAAATGCATACCTCAAACAATCTTCCCAATCGCAAACAGATACATACTTCGGGTCCCAGTCTCCGAAACGGGTCTTTGGTAGTGTTTTGTTTGTGTCTCCCTTTCCAAGTCTGCCTGTTTCAAAAATGTACCTTTTCTCTTCAGTCACCCCAGAAGTCCTTATGAAAGCCGCTGATGTTGGTGTCCGCTGAACTGCCAGTCAACGCAGCTCATTTTAAAGTGCCCCGACTACGTAGTCTCGAACTGCCGCTGAACGTGGCTCATTTCAAACTGCCACCTCCACATGCCCTGCTAGCAGTTTCTAAAGGAAATGGACAACTGTCTCACAGTTGTACGACTTCTTCCCACAAACACTACTTGCCTTACTCTCGATTGGCTCCAAATCGCAGATATACGCAAGACGGACCGTAAAAGAAAAAAATCTCTTTTTTTTAAATTTAAACAACAAAAAAAATCAGATTGTTTGTCTGTCTGTAGACTTCAGCAAGTACTCACCGCTCCCCAATGTGACCAGGAACATATCCAGTAGGGAAACCACTACACACTAGTTTCATTACTTACAGCAAGAAAAACAAATGGTGCTTAAAACATTGTCGCCACCTGCAGGCAAAGTGATCACAGCACAATGCCCAAATGGGACTATTTTTTCCTTGTAAAGATTTATTCAATATTTTGTATCTTTTATTGGCTACTTAATACAGATTTCAGAATTTATTAATTTATGTACCCAGTACTAGTAGGGACCCATTTCATAGTCGCAATAAAGCACTCTGGGGGAGGGGGGAGTTATGGTGGTATAACAGCCCTTCTCAGGTGGTGGAAGCACTCAGCTTCCCCTCGTGCTTCAGTTCACCCAAGTTGAGCCGTTATCCCACCCTAACGCCCCCATCATGCCTTATTGCTTAACTGATGAACCATCAACATTCATATCTAATTATTTAAGTAAAAAGGCAAGACCATGGTTATGTTAATGTTCTGTTAATCACCCTCTAGGGGTATAACGTGGCACAAGACATTGCCGAATGCTGCTTGCCCCGGATGATGCTTAATTAAACATTAACATAAGCCCTGGAAGCCGCCCAAATGGCATAGGGAGCAGAAGTGCTGGGTGCCTCACCTTCTGCCACGCCAGCAACACAGGTTCGTAAACAGAAGTGGGTCTCTTGGGGACTAGCCACTGGAGGGATGATTGAGCATCCACAGGACTGCTCTCCTCCCTCGGGGAAGGGGTATTGCCGTGGCTTGCTGTCTAACTGCCATCTAGAAGTATCTGGGTGGCAACATAAGCGAGTCACACACACGGAAGCCAGGGATCCCACTTTCAGAGTTGTGACGTCTCTGCAGAGGTGGAGCTTACACACTGCGCTCAGAGCCGTAGGAAGGCATTTGGGTGCCCTGGGCAAGAGACAAATTTTGCGCCCCCCCCGCTGAAAAGAGCCAGAAGCTCTGGAGGGTTTACATGCTCCAGCTCTGTGGTGAGGTTCGGGGCTTTTCTTGAAAGAAAAAAAAAAACCAAAAAAAACCCACTTTTGCTACATGGTCGGTCCCTAAATTTTGCTGCCATGAATCTGAGGTGTGGGAAGAAGAATCAGCATTTATATAGCACTTTTCATACACAGTGTATCCCAAAGTGCTTTAGACGTAATGCTAGACTGGTAGTGAAGTGACTAAATGTGGTGGCGCCATATCACATCAACACCACACACAGCCTGGACAATTGCATGAACTGGTTTATGGGAAGGGGAATGTTGGCCAGGACACCGGGAATGTCTGCTGCTCTTTGCGAAGAGTGCCCCTTGGTTCTTTTACTTCCACCTGGACACCCACCAGGACAACACCAGGATGGGTAGAAGGGACCTCAGTTTAACGTCTCATCCAAAGGACAGCACACCCCAGCAGTTCAGCACCCCCTACTACTGCACTCTGATGCCAGCATTTTAGGTGCAAGTCCAATCCCAGTGTGGGCAGAGAAATTCACAACCTTCTAGTCCATAGGTGGATGTGCTACCAACTGAGCCAGGAGACTCTGGCTGGCTAGAAGCACATTTAGACAGGCAGTATTTTTTATTTTCTTTACAGTTTACTTTAAGGAGGGGGCACTGCAGCTATGTTTTTGAGGTCTAAGTTGGGGCATGGTCCCTGGAAATGTGTCAATCTATTGGGGAGGTTAGTTTGATTCTTTATTAAAAGCAATGCACTGCAGATGCATGATTCTTGTAGCATTCATGGGTAAGAGTGACAAACTATTTTTCAGCATACTAAACATTTTAATGAGATAATTGGGCTTAGGAAAACACAGTACACATATTTTCTTATGTCTCAGTTTTGAAGATATAGGAATTTCCTATATCTTCAAAATTGAGACATAAAGGAAATACATGTGCACTTACTGAGGAATCCTCTGAAAACGGAATACTACAACACAGCTACTTCTGTATGTGACTGTTGCTCGAAATGATTTCTGACCCGTCTCCATCTTCAGGGGTCATGCGACCAGTCATTCAGAGACCACAGTATGCACAGTGTCTGTAACCTGGCTCCCAGTCCCAACGGATGTACACAAAGAAAAGCATAAAAATTAAACCAACTTGAGGGAGACTAGTCAGTGCAGTGCAGTGCAATGGAGTCGCAGTATGACTTTGGTCTGACTGCAGGCTTTGCTCTGACTGGGACTGTCTGTGTCATCCCTCCACCACCTGTCTGCATGGAGTAGAAGGAAACAGCACGGGGTGGGACTGGGGGAGCCTCCTTGGTGTGGACTTGAAGTGCAGGAGGAATGCGGGTCAAGATGAGAGAAAACAGTGTGGTGGGCTGGAGTGAGGGTGCCTATGGCCTGCCCACACCATGACAATCAGTCAGCACACAAGCAGCAGATTGGAGGGTGTGAACGTCTTCACTCCCATCCCAGTCCCGTGAACTACTAAGTCGTCTTATCACACCTGAGTCAGGCCTGGGCCGTGGGTCCCTTGGCCCAGTCCCACAATCAAATTAAAAATCAGATCCAATCCATCCTCCCGATCACTGAAGTGCAGTGCGTTTTTCAAATTCCAATCAAGAATCCCCTTCCCCAGTGGCACTGCCGCTGCCACAGCCACGCGACACATACAACACACACACACCTCATTCATTGACACTGTCACACAGACACAACAAACTAAACAGTAAACAGATTTGAAGAATTAATTTTCATTTTAAAACAATACGGAACACAGAATCACACAGATACTTGGGAGACGGCCGGGACGGACTTGCACATACTGTAGACGGACTACTACAGTGATGCGCTACATTGCTTTGCTTAAAAATCTTCAAGATGGATTTCTCTTGTCTTCTTTATCATCTCTCCCAATCTTCTCTCTCTACATACACTCTGTCTATCGCTTTTTTTGCTGCCTGCTAGCCACTCTATTTCTAGGATCTACTGTCAACAATAACATTGTCTCTGACTCCAAGTTTAACTGCCTCTCCATGCTACATACACCCCGCACTTTTATACTAGTAGGCAGCGCTGGCCCACCCACAGTTTCTCTTTCTTTTCTTTCTCATCGCAGCAACACCACACACATAATTATTTGCCTGCAGTTCATGTGACCCCCCACAACCCAACCTGCTGGTCCTGGTCCACAGATGCGCCTCACTGACAGCCAGACATAATTACAATTTATCGCTTCAAAATAAATTTTAAAAGCAGTAGCGCAAGTTAATAAACAAATGAGCTTCAGTTGAAAATTGCGCCCCCCCCCCGAGGGTTGCGCCCAGTGCCAGAGCACCACCTGCCCCACCCTTCCTACGGTACTGACTGCGCTCATGATGCATCCCGTGAGCACAGCATGAAAAATTGGAGGAAAACACCTCCAGCTACAGGATGAAGACCAACCCCTTGCAGGTTCCACACCAGCTATGGAGCACCCCCCCCCCCAGTCCTGTGGCAGAGGACGATGGTGGGAAGTTAACTCCCAGAGAAGCCCAGCGATGGGGCGGGGGGTTTGGTCAGAAGGGGGCAGCCAGGGCAGCTCAGACAACAATATAGAGTTGTACCATGTTTACAATTTGATTAGACTCTACATATATGTTTATGATATTCCTAATAGACAGATTACAGCCAACCAGGAAGCTCTGTTTCACCAACCCATTTTATAATATATTTAACAATGTTGTCTGGGATGCTGGAACAGCCCTTTAAAGGGAATAGGAAGTTCTGCAGTCACTCACGGGCTGGCTGGGAGAGGAAGGATTGAGCATCCAAAGGACGGATCTCCTCTCTCAGGGGGAGACGTTTGTCCTATGGGTTGGCTGCCACTTAGAGAAATCCAGGTGGCAGCACCGCAGGACCGCAAGCAAGGGAGGGGGACCCCCAAGCACGGACACCGGGGTCGTCTCCATGGAGGCAGAGCACACACATTGAGTCACTGCACACATGTGGACCTCAAGGGTGAAAATGGAGGAAAAAGCCTTTGACAGCAGCACAGTGATGGCTCACTCCCTTGCACACCCCACACCAATGACTGAGCAGTCCTGTTGCAGAAGACACAACAGAGGCAGCTAAGCCCCAGAGAAGTCAGTAGTCAGTAACGGGGCCAGAGGGACCAGTCCAGATATGGTGAGCTCCTAGAGGTCAGTTCATCATTGCTGTCCCCCCACACACACACACACTCATCTTTTTCTCACTGCTGGGGAACACAGAACAAGTACCCTCTTAGTTGAGCAATGGCTTTTTTATAAGCTCTGTTTCCGCTGTTCCTTGAAGAATAACATGGTCATACGCTAGATTTTTTTTTTTTTGCGGTTTGTTTTTAATCCTCCCCAGATGGCCCCATCATCAGGGGCTGATCCCCTCAGCCCCATCACCCCCAGCCTCCTGTGCACTTACTGTCAGTCAGCCATCTTCCCTATGGCTTTCCCCCATGGCAAGGGTGGCACTGAGACAGCAAAATGGATCATTGTACTGGACAAATGCCGTGAACCAGGTGCAGGGCCTGGAAAGGGCTGGTCCAGTCATGCTGGCCAACTGTGTTTTTCCACTTCCATTTTGTTACTTCCCCATGGGAGGACGGCATGCAGTGTTGTCTAGATGCTTCCCATGTACACATCTGCATGTGGGACATTGGCAACTGCCGCTCCTCCCATGTGCCTGACCCCCAGCCACTGCTAGGGGTCAGGACTCCACCGGGAGCAGCAGCCCACCCTTGCCGGGGTTAGAGAGCAGTCGTAAGGATGCTCAACCCCCCCCATCCGACTCTCCAACTTGAGTTTGATCCCAAACCCAGGTCGTTGCCACTGCAAGTGGTAGCCCTGCCGCTCTGCAAGCGGGCTGGCCTATAGTCAAGAACTGGTATCATAACAGCAGGGAAGATCCTTTTTGTGCTTCAAATGCATAACAGTTTTAAAAGAGATATAATTTAAAATTATAACATGGGCCATGAAAATCTGGTAATGCCACTGATCTAGGCATGTCACATGACCATTGATTATGTTCTTACAACTGCACACCTCACCTGAGCTAGAGATTAACAAATAAAAGGCAATGTCATAAGTGGAACAACACACTACAGGATGTGGGGTCATAAGTGAATAATGCACTTCTCTACTGATTGTGGCACTCGGCTATGCCTCGTTCCAAAGAACCTCCAAGGTGTGCATTATTCCCTTATCACCACACACCCTGTCATGTGGTATCCCTTATACCTACTTCATGTTTAATGGGTGTTCTCTAAGTAAACGGCTAGAGTAAAATAGACTGTGGGGACAGAAAGTCAGCATCAACAGCTGTTTAGAATTTACAATCGGATCTCAAGTGGAGTGGAATACTAAATACTAGACAGACATGGACATACGAAAAAGTATCATTCTAAACAGCTGTCCATCAGATGACCAGAATAAGAATTTATCCTTTCATTTTTTTTTTGAAGACCACAGGAGCTCTCCTGTTGCTATGGGAAACAAAATGATAACGCAGCTATCTGGCCATGAAGAGGATTTTGTGGTGTGGGGATACAGAGATAGAAGGAAATGTTAACAGGCACACACTGCAGCAACATGTCCAGGTGCACATGAAGGAGCACGGAAACACAATTACTGGAATAATACCTATAAAGGGACCAGCTGGCCATTTCACTCCCTATCACGCTTAAATATAGATGCAGGGGCTCTATTTTTAGCAGTCTGTCCCCCTTCCAAATTCCGCCGCACAGCATACTAGTCCTTCTCTATTATCAAGCATCATTGCTGCAGACTGTTATTGAGCACAGACTTTAACGAGTACCAATCATGAGTCCATTTTTTTAAGTACTAAAGAGATATTTATCATACAGAAGACGCACTCACCACAAATTCATAAAAGTTAACCACGTTTATTGCAAGCATTTGCCACTCACAATAACAAAAGTACTAAGTCACATACATTTTGAGTGTTTACATCTTTAACAGGGTGTGCAGTTTCTACAGTGAACTTTAAAAGAACATTTTAATGTTTATGCAGTCTAAAAGTGTTATCTTAAAGCAGCAGTACTTGTTAGTCAATAAAAAATGTAATAATATATTTATTTTTGTTTTAAACAAAAATGTGTTTCTAGTCCAGCCCATCAGCATAGCGGTAGTGCTAGTGCTTGTGACACCAGCGACCCGGGTTCGGAAGCAAGCCTAGGTTGTCGGAGGTAAGCTGGTGGGGGAGGAGGACTGAGCATGTCAGAGAACACTCTTCTCCTCTGTGGGGGGGGGGGAGCCTCCATTCCAATACTGCTACCTAGGTAACCATGGGTGGCAGCCCTGTGGCAGTGTGCGGGTTACGACGTGGATGTCGGCTGGCTCGCGTACTGCACACCCTCATGCATGTGTGGGTACGCTTAAGCCCTTGCATGCCAGTATCCACTGGGGCAAAACTTGAGGAAATGTTTCAACCCTGGCTCCCGAGGTGTCAGGATCCTGATAAATCCGGGCCCTCATGAAGTTCACTCTGCTATCAGCCTGACTAACCTGTGAATATTCAGAGGAGGGGGTGTTTGGGAGTGCATCCCCCTGCCCTTGACCCCTCTGAGGGGGAAAACCATGACTCTGTGGAGGGGCTGGTGGAGCAAGACGTCGCAAAGCAAGTCAGCATTTGCCTTGGGGTGCCCCAAGAGAACCAGAGGCCAGAGACAAAAGGGGCATAAACTTTAAGTAACGAATAACATGTGTTTCTGACATCCATAGATTCATCCTTGTTGTATTTTTAATCTCCTCTGATATTCTAAAAACAGCTTTTATAGCTAATTCTGCATTTAATGACCCAAGTCATGAAAGATGGCTGCCACTTGTAATTTTTAGAAGTCTCTTCCACTGAAGTTATCAGTTGAATGTAGATACCAGATTCATACTGTGGATGTATTAGGATGATGTTACCAAATGTTTCTGATGGTAAACCGTGCAGCACTGTACTAAGATATTTTTTTTTCATGGTGGTCATGTTACGGGAGTGCAAGCTTTTAAAAGTTTTAAAATCCCATACCTTAGTTCAGGTATTAAAGGAAATGTAAGGTAAAATGGGTACATTGGGTTTTTTACCAGAAGAACATTATTGTCACAAAAAAACCCAACTATACAGGTATAATACCGAAACTACAACCTGTACAACTGACTAACCACCGGCGGACTGCTTTCCAGTTTGCATTCATTAATCCGTTTCGGTATGTTAGAGATTTTGTTACACTGCAGTTTATTGCTTTTTTCTTGAGATTTAGGATGGAAACATTAAATGTCTATTAATGTGACTTCCCAGGGTACTGCAAATTTCTCAACAGCTGGCACCAGCAGGACTTGGATCTCGTAACATGACAAATCAATGCATCAACGGTACTGAAGTGTCAAGCCATGGAAAGCAGAAGCAGGACCCCCACCGGAAATGAGATGTGGCATCTTCACTCTGCCATCCTGTAAAAAATAAATTGTTGTAAAGCATTCTGAAATGCGCTGCACGCACACAACACAAATGTAAACTCTATGTTTTCCGTCCAAGAACTACCAGTAGTCTCAAGTACAGAGATACGCTAAAGACTGTGGGCAGGATTGACAAAGCGTGGCGCATGGCTTGCGTCCAGCCCTGCGCCATGACACTTAGGTTCTGGCAGTGCACCAAACCCTTCGCCACAACTGCACCCGATTTTTCAATCTCGGGCGCAGTTGCAACAATTTCGACGGATTACGGCAGCTTGTGCCAAATGTCTGGCGCAAGCTCCATAAAAAATAGCCCCCAGGATTGCCATAAGTTAGACCAGAAACAGCTGGTCTAACCTGCTGCAACTGCCACATGGGATAGAAGATCCTGCTAGATCACCGCATGCCCTATGTGCCGTATTGTCGGCGCACTGGGGCTTATGATGATCTAGGGCTTTGGAAAATCCTGCCCAACATCAGTTACAGCCGGCATTATGCCCAGGCCTTATTTATTTTATTTATTGAAATGTTTCACCAGGAAGGAACACTGAACAACAAGTTGCTCGCCTCATGGTGCAACCGGGGGGCAATGAGGATATGAAAACGGAGGATTACAAATGATAAAAGTAGGAACAGTTACAATTTGGAGCATTTGGTCGATATAATTCACAACTGTGAGCAGTACAGACAATTACAGCTTGAGAAAATTGAAACAACCAGTAGGTGGACATAGAATCATGATAATACAAAAATCACACATGCCCCCACAATGCAAAGCATCATGGGCTGCATATGCAAATCACCACAGAATGTTATGCTGGTCCATGATGTTCTGAGTGCTATGCTCATAGGCAGTAAAACAAGTGCTAATGAAGGGGTAGGGTGGGATGAGACAATTAGAGTAGGGAGGGAGGTAGCTAAGATGGACTCTAAGGAGGAATGGGGGTAGCTAAGATGAGTTGTAAGGAGGAGTGGAGGAGCGAGGGGAGGGAAGACTGCCAAGACCTAGTTTCCCTCCAGGATGTTAAGAACCCTACAAGGAGAGCAGGAGCTGGCAGGAAGAACAATAACAAGGAAAATTAAGGATGCTAAAATCAGACCACAAAGACCCGTTTCCCCTTCAGGATGCTAAGAACCCTGCAAGGGGGTCTAGGTGCTGGTGAGTGGAGCAGGTTTGAGAGGAATTAGGGAAGATTAAAGCAGGTAATGCTGGAAGAGAGGAAGTTGTGAAGGGCAATACCAAGGGACTAGATGGAGGAAGAGTGACGTATTTGTGGGGAGAGAGCATTCCAGATTTTAGGGAAGCGTGGAGAAGCTAATCTGCCAGATGAAGGTAGCTCAGCACGGGACCAACAGGGTGCGTGTGTCGCTAGATCTCAGGGAAAGGGAGGGGAGGAGGGGTAGTAAGGGAAGATAAGCAGTAAGGAGGGAGTTTACCAAGCCAGAATTTGGAGGTCAGTTTGGCATAGTGGCAGAGCTGCTGGTTGGACAGTGGGAGAAAGGCTAAGGCACGATAGAGGTCACAGTGATGAATACGAAAGGGGATGTCAAGGGCAAAGCGGCAGAAGGAGTTAAAGAGAGAGTCCAATTTGGTCAGGGAAGATCTGGGAGCAGCACCATAGACTACATCACAGTAGTTGAAAATGGGAAGTATCATCTTCTGGACAAGTCTGCGCCTCGCAGTCAGCGGGATGCAACTACGGTTCCTGTACAGGGCACCAAGCTTGGGGTGCAGTTTCTTTAGGATGGTGTTGATGTGTACAGAGAAGTTGAGGTGCTGGTCCAGCCAAACCCCAAGGTTTCTAAATGAGGGTGTGCCTCAAGGATTGTCCCAACTAGCATGTGGAAGGAGGGCAGGCCAGAAAACCTAGAAAGTCTCTGCCTGGTGCCAAAGGTCATAGAGACTGTCTTCTTGGCATTGAGGGAGAGCCAGTATGAGGCAAACAAGCTGAACCTGGTTGAAGTCAAGCTGTAACCTGGTTTCCACAGCAAAAGGGTTACTGCCGGAGCTCTACAAGACAGTGTCATCAGTGTACATATGGATGGAGGAGGTGGAGCAGGCTGTAAGGAGGTCATGATTAAGATGAGAAAAGCAGGGGACCTAGCACTGAGCCCTGGGGGACACTAGTGTTGACAGGGAGTGGAGGGAAGGTAGAATCAGAGATTCATACCGATTGTGTCCTTCTGGTAAGGTATGAATTAAACCAGTTTATTGCAGATGAGGCCAGGCCTGCTGCAGAGAGGGAACCAAGAAGGAGGGAGTGGGAAACAGTGTCAAACAAAGGCTAGGTCGACAAAGATGGCTGAAGTGATCAGGCCGTTGTCCATCTCAGTAAAGATGGAGTCGGTGAGCCTGAGGAGGGAGGCGGTAGTAGAATGGTTCTTCCAAAAGCCAGATTGGAACGGGGTGAAAAAGGAGGAGACAGAGATAATGGAGGAAAGTTGGGAGAGAACCAGGTGTTCTTGGAGTTTAGCAAGGGTAGGAAGGAGACAGATGGGGCAGCAGGAACAGAGGAGTCACTGCCCTTGGGGAAGGAATAACAACAACATGTTTCCAGGAGGTAGGGACATGCACTGATGTGAAGGAGAGATTTAGCATTAAGGAAATAGGGTAGGCAATAGCAGGAGCAGAGAGATAAAGAAGTTTAGGATCGAGGTAATCTGGAGAGGAACCTTTTGATGGGTTAAGGGAGAGCAGGGCACTTAGTGCTTCAGTGGGGGAGATGTGGGAGAAGGAGAAGGGGTGGAGTCAGACGAGATGGGAGTTGGTGGGGGTAGGTGGAGGAGGGAGCTTAGAAGAGACTTGGTATAGGATGTAGTAGGCATTAAATTCATTGGCCACCAAGCAGGGGTCCAATACCAGGGAACTGTCAATTTTAAGAACGGGGGGGGGGGTGAGAAGGAGGGGTATGAAAGAGCATGGACCACCTGCCAGAATTTGGACGGGGTATTGATGTTAGTGTGGAATGAGGATTTGAAATACTCAGACTTTGCGAGTCTGGTAGCTTTGGTACAGGAGTTGCGGAGCATTTGGAATGTGGTGTAGTTGATGGGGAGCTTAGATGTTTTGTGCTTTTTCCAGGCGTGGTCATGCTCCCTTAGGCAGGCCAGTAATTCAGGGGTAATCCAGGGGAGGTGTAACCCGCAAACTCTGGTCTGCCCAAAGGGAGCGAATGTGTTCCAGGTGGAGATGAATTTATCCTTGAAGTAGGCAAAGGCGTGGTCGACAGAGGGGGCAGAAGACAGAAGGGCCCAGTCAGTGGAGGCAAGTTCAGGCTGAAGTGGAGCACGACCTAGGGATTTAAAGGAACGAAACTGAATTTATTTATTTATTGAATTCTCGGATTAACCTTTGAGCTAGCAAGCTCGTTTACAAAAGCTCCATGTCAAAATGGTAACGACAGCTATAATAGACAGTTGACACTTAACAAATGCAGGTAGTACACAGTTACAAAATTCAGGCAACGAGTTTGTAAATCATCAGTTACGTACAAACGATTTGTTGGTGAGACAAACTAGAACAACTGAGAACAATCTTCAAATTATCCCAATGGAGGAACTAGTAACAGAAGTTAGGATTTGAACCTAAGGCTGCTGAGAAAAGAAGTGCTCGGTTTAGGTAGAGTTCAAGAGTGGGATAGTTTATAAGTTAGAGAGAGGGAAGAAGTAAAGACTGAATAACATGGGTGGGGAGTAGGAGCAGGAGAGAAATCCACCCAGGGGGTTTCGTAATAGGTGAAGATCGGAATGGGTTATAGGGTGAGAGGAGGTGAGAGAAATAAGTGAAGGCGGAGCCCCAGAAGGTTATTATAGTAAGGTATCTGTGGAAGGGATGGTCAGGGAGGGACAGAAGGTAAAGAGAGAACAAAACAAAAAGAGCTATAGAGTTAGAATTATATAGAAGGGGGATATCAAGGGAGGTGGGGAAGGGGGATTAGTTGCACGGTTATGTGTCGCATTCACACACACTGAGAGCAGCCAAATACTTTTGTAATTTTGTTTTAAAGGGGCCTAGTTTTGGTTCCGTAACTAGTTCAGCACTGAGAGTTTTTAGCCAAAGAGGAGCCCTATAATCAAAGAATCGCTGCCCCTGCAAAGTGCAACAAAAGGGAGTGTGGAAGACCACTTTGCCGGACCCCCTGGTTTGTCTATGGTTGTAGGAATAGTTGAAGAGTTTCTGCAGGTCTACGGATGTATGACCAAGACAGACTTTTTTTTAGCTAGCAGACAAACCTGATATTGAATCCTGTTGTTCAGGTTTAGCCATCCAGTGCTATAGTAAAGCTCACAAGTGTGAGTTACGCAGTGTGCGTCCAGTATAAGTCTGCAGGCTTTATTTAGGACAGTCTTTATTCTCTTAAGGGCAGTGTCCATGCCTGCTCCACAAACAATCAGGCCATAATCTATGACTGATAGAACCAAGCTGTTGACAACAAGCTTTATGGTACTCTCTGTGAGGCAATGCCTGTGCCAATACAGCTGGCTTATTTGGGTGCTGGCTGCCTTAGCAAGGTGGTCGATGTGTAGACCATATGAAAGAGAGCAGTCAGGGATGACCCTGAGGTACTTAAAGCTATTGACCGAGTCCAGAATCTCGTGCTTGTTGTTATATATTTTGAGGGGATACGATTTAAAGCAGTTTTGATGCGAGGCAAACAACATTGTTTTTGTTTTTCTATAGTTAAGCAGGAGTCTTGAGTTAAGAAATCAGTTTTCCACTGCGCTAAAGTCAGTTTTGCATCAGTTCTTCAAGTGCATCTGGTGCTGGCTGAGATGTGTAGAGCACAGCATCATCTGCATATAGGATTTTGTTCTGGCATATTTTAGGGAGTTCATTCAAAAACAGGCTGAAAGGCAGTGGGACTAATATGGAGCATCGGGGCACACTGGTGGTGATGTTCCGATGGTCTGACAATATGTCGAGGATCTTGACCTACTGTATTCTGTTGGAGAGGTTACTCCGGAACCAGCCTGGTGTATTGGTAGAGATCCCAATGTGAGTCAATTGGTTTAGAAGTAAATTATGATTAACCATGTTGAAGGCTTTGGTGAGGTCAATAAACGTAGCGTCCACCAAGAGCCCCCGATCTACTGCTTCATGAATATAAGCAGTAAATTACACCAAGGCCGTGGTAGTACTATGGGCCTTCCTAAAACCATGCTGCTGTGGACATTTAAGGTTGTTCTTATCAAGGTATTCAACTAACTGATCACAGACTATCTTCTCCAAGGCTTTAGACAGTGGGGGAAGAATTGATACTGACTGGTAGTTGGCAAGGTTAGTTCTATCACTGTTATTAAAGAGCGGGGTGACCACAGCAGCTTTCCAGAGTTGTGGGAATTTGCTGTAGTAAGTGAGAGGTTTAGGATCTTGGTTAGGGGGGAAAGTAGGATATCTAGGGTGAACGCTAAGATCTTGAGGTCAAGCAAGTCACCACTGGATCTAGTTTTCCCAAGGACTTTTGTCAGATATTTTCTAGCCTCGGCTGCAGTGAGAATCTTTAGGTAGAAGGGTGGAGTTAACTTGCTGATGGGGCTACGTTGTTGTATAGGTTGTGTAACCCCTAGGTGGCGTGATCCCAAGGGCTACTACCTCTGCCTGCTTGGCTAGTAGCAGGTTAAGGGGTCTGGTTACTGAAACGGGTGCCTCCACCCGGAGGTCAGGGTTGTTAGTGGTCAAGCTAACCTGGGCACAGCCCTCCGAGACACTGTAACCCCCCTCTTTCCCTTCTAGTGGCCTGAACAATATACAATAATCACTTTCACAATTACCCTTATTCACCATGCAATTACCCACCCTGTTTGCACTTACCACCAGGGCTGGTTCCTCTAGCTTGACCCTGGGGGCCCCCTGTAAAACGAGGTTATGCACAGCAAATAGCAACAGTACACTACTCTTGACACAAACTGGAACCACAGTCAGGTTAAGTGCACAAAGAGTTAGATCTGATTTATTCAGGGGACTTAAACAAGGGAGGGGCGAAATCAGGTTGATTTGCTTAAAGGCGATATCAGTCAGACACTTATGCATGCACTTCAAAGTAACTACACAGTCACATACTCTGGGTACCCAGGTAGGAAGACGGGCTAGCCAGGAATGTTGCCCGGGGTAGGCCGGCTCGCAGCGGATTGGGGCCCTATGATGGAAGAAGGCAACATGCACAATATACACTATTTGTAATCTGGAGCCAAAGGGCTCGGTTCGTGACAGAAAAGACAAAAAAAGCAATCAGATGACAACACTTTAGATTTAGCTGTTGTTGCAGGGAGTTACCCTGATGTTTACTCACGATACCCAATACAGGACACAGGCAGGACGAAATCGAGACAGCAGGTTATTGAACTGGAGTGCCAGGAGAAGCAGGGCCCACACAAATCACCAAGGCGTTGTTCCTGTTCAAAGCGTGAACAGGGGGCTGATCCCCAGGCAGGTCTCTTGTCGATGGCTTTCTCTGTGCAGTGGGTAGTCTGGCTGGGCCAGTGTGGCAAAGCCCAGGCCCAATGGAGATGAATACGGATTCAGTCTGTGGGAGCTGGATGCAGCCTCCAGCAAGCAGAACACAGTTCAGCACACAGCGGGGAACCAAATCATGACCCACTAACAGCACATTTACATGTAAGAAATTCTACTGTACCAGGCAGATTGCTATCCGGTCACAATTACAGAGTCTCTGCACAAACCGGGAGTTCAAAGGTGGCTGGAAATCCTGACAGGCTGATCGCATACTGCAAATCTTCAGTCTTTTTCAGGTTCAAGCCTGGTCACAGTTCTGTGGCTTAAATCATCCTCACAATTCGGATTCAGTCTGAATAAACTTCAATTTCTTCTCAGGGACAGCAGTCAGACAGGCAGGCCAAAACTCAGCCCTTTCACAGTTCTTCTGTGTGAATTACACAGGGGCTGCTGCTGGAATCACTCAAGCTGTTACCACTTTCACTTCCCAATTCTGACTGACTGAACTGCAAAACAGTCTGGGACTTTCCCCAGGATCCAAAAGGTTCGGTTGGCTGATCCATCTTGTCAGTCACGACAAGGGCTCCAGGTTTGTTTTGGCGCCAAAATGCAAAAACTACAATTCCTACAGAATTTTGCTCCCACAAAGCCCCTGGGACAGGCTCCATTTTAGAGTCCCCAAAGGTACTGATTGGCCCATTTCAGCAGTCCAGGACCAAGATTATGGAAACAAACAGAACTGTCCATGCTGCAAAGAAGGCAGTTTACAACAAAGTGCAAAATTATTTCTTCTTTAACAAATGATCAGCAAACAAGTATATCTTCTAACAGAGCTCCCTCTCAGATTAATTATGACTGCAATCCAGTCAACTCTTAAAGAGACAGTACACAGAGTCTATACAGGCACTCTCTGGCAATACATTTAAACTGCTAAAATGTAGGACACCAGCCTGGCGGTGAGCATTTAAGCAAGCTCAAGGAAGACTTTTCGGGAACCCCCATTTGTAGGGGGGTTACAGTTGGAATTATCCAAGGGTTGAAGAAAGTCTGGGGGAAGCACTCTGCCTAGGTCTGTGAAGGCCTTGTTGAAAGCATCCACAATGTTTTTCGGATCTTGGGTAGTTACTCCATCGATACTGAGTAGTGAGGGGGTGTTTTACTTGCTTTGCCTGTTAGGGATTTGATGTTTTCCCAGAAGCTGCGGCTATTTCCCCCGGAGTTAATTCATTCTTAAAGTAGGATCTCTTGGCCTGGCAGATAGCGCTGGTGAATGATTTTATGAGGGAGTTTGGGACGATGGACCTTGCGAACCAGGAAGATTGGACTGTGGTAGCTAAGGGCATCGGGGAGGATACATGACTTGATGATGCGGTGAGGATGTGTGATGAGTGCCCCGTCAAGCAGGGTGTTATTTTCAGTTTTATGATTTGGAAGTGTGGGCTCAAGGATAAGCTGAGTGAGGTGGAGTGCAACAATATAATTCCAAATCTTACTCGACTTAGGTGACAAGCAATTTAGGTTCAAGTCTCCCAAAATGAGCAGCTCACCTGATTGCGAGATGGAGGTAATTGAAGATATCAGTTCAGCCGTCACTGTGAGGTGGGTGCTGGGACGACAGTAGATGCCAGCTATGAAAATTGGGACAATGAAAGGGAGAGTAATATGGGTGACTAGGGCCTCATAAGTTGATGGGACTGAAGATGAAAGAATAGTAGTAGGTTGCAATGAAGAGTGGATGTACATGGCCACTCCCTTACCCCGTCCTGCCCGGTCTTGCCTGGGGAGAGAGTAGCCAGGAATAGTGATGGAGTTGTCAGGGATTTTGCTTGTAAGCCATGCCTCAGTTATAATTAAAATGTTAGGAGTGGGGGGGGGGTGCTAATGAGCAGCTAGCTGAATGGATGCGAATCTCCACGCTGCTCCCTCTTCACAGCTTTTAAAAGTAAAAATAAAAGTTAAAAGTGCCCGAAAGAATAGAAAACGCATATCCTGTGGTGTATGAACTTGCGATGGATGGCTATCTAACATTGGGAGCCTCAAAAAGCCAGAGGACTACAGCAAAAAACGCAAAGAAAGGGGGAGATGGTGGCGGCCTGGTATCACTGTCGGCAGCGGAGGTGGCTGCTTTGGGTAGAGAAGTTACGGGGCAGGTAATTGCAGCGTTGGAGCCCTGTTTAATAAAGCTAGAAGGAAAGTTGGCCTTAAAACTCCAGGAAATCCAGGAACAACAGGTGGTGCAAGCGGGCAGAATTTCGGAGATGGAGGAAAGAGTCTCGCATGTGGAAGACGAGCTGCTGGCGACCGCTGAGCAGGTTGTGGCCCTCCAAAAGGAACTGAACGATTTAAAAGGAGCCTTTGATTACCAAGAAAATTATCATAGGTGACTGAATCTGAGGCTGAGAGGGTTGCCAGAGGGTATGGAAGGGGGAAAGTGCGCTGGATTTTTGTGCACAAGTGCTGCCTGGTTTACTGGGCCTCCAGCCCGCGAAAGGATAGTTTAAGCTCGAGAGGGCCCACAGGGCTGTGAAGCCCAAGCCTCCGAAAGAACAGCCACCGAGGCAAATAATATTTAGGTTCCATCATTTTCAAGACACAGAGCTAGTGTTGAAGGCTTTTCAAGAGAAGGGGAGGGTGGAGTATGAGGGCCACCGTCTTTATATGTCACAGGATTATTCGGCCCGATTGCTGAAGAGAAGGAAATCGTTTAATAATTCCATGCAGCAACTGCGTGACCTGAAGATTAAGAATTTCCTGGTGTACCGGGCCACCTTAAAAATAAAACACGAAGGGGCCACGTATTCCTTTTGGGAGGTGGAAAAAGTAGAGGAGTTTGTGAAGAATCTGAGGCAAAAGCTGCGTTGAGGAATAGCCCAGGAATGGAGCAAAGGAGTTAGGAACTCTGCATATATTTCTGAGTAAAGGAGGAGAGACTGTACTTGCAGTTAACCGTTCGTTTGTGTTTTGAGCTGCAGTTTTGTTGTTCAAGCTCGTGCTGGAGGGGAAAGAGTGATTGCTGGCAAGGTTGTTATTGTACCACCGCTGGTCATGGAAATGGTCTGGGGCATTGGAAATTGATCAGAATGGCGGACTGTCCTGAAAATGGTGAAGAGAATTGAAGGGGACATGTGTCGAGGCTGCTTGAAGTGCCATTGAGGGATGAGAGCCAACACTACTCGACAATACTACCCGGATGTGAAGGGGAAGGTCCGAAATGCTCGAGAAGAGAGAGGCTGACTGGAAAAGCATATGGGTGCAGGTAGGAGGGCGGGCGGGAGAGGGGTCTGCGTTGGTTTTAATGCTGCCTAATCTCCTGCTTGTCTCTTGATAACCCCAACCAGTTTCTGTGGAATACCCGTGGTGCAAGCAAAGGGGGGGAAAACAATGTAGGGGGAGGGACAAGGAAGGGGAAGGGCTTCAAACTGAAAAAGATGGGGACTGCATGCAGGACTGCAGCTGGGGGGGAAATGGTGAGAAGAGCGGGGAAAGGCAACGCTGGAGGTAATAGCAAGGAAGGGGGATAGTTAAAAGGGTGAAGTTACAGGGCAAGGGACACAAAGTTAAACTGGCTGTTGAGGGAGAGCGTGGGAGTGTCTTTTTCAGTATCTGGGGATAGGGAGACACTTGAGTCGGGGAGGCTGGTAGTTTCTAAGGGAAGGGTAGCTGTACAAGGAGAGGAGAGAGGGAAGGAAGGGGTGTGTTTGGGTGGGGGGTTTTCTAAAGAGAGAAAGGAGGGCGGGAGTGCGGGAAGGGAAAGAAGGAACCCAAGAGACAGGTGGAGCCGTGCGAGGAGGAGGGAGGAGTGGATCAGGTTGGGGATAGAGGGGAAGGAGCAAGTAGTGGAAAGGTCAAGGGGAGGAGGTATGGTAGGGATTGGGGGAGGTAGTGGATAAGGGAGGAAAGGGAAGTAGGGGGGAACATGTACAAAGTTATATATTTGAACTGTTGTTGAGACTGTTTGTTTTGTTATTGATTTTTTTTGTATGAACAAAGTGCAACCATTGAAATTGAGTATATAAAATTATCATGCTACTAGTGGAAATGTGAAGTCGAAAGGGAAAGAATTAAAATATGTCAATATATGCCCTGGATTGCTTGAATGGGAGCAAATGAGTCTCAGTATTGGATCCACGCAGCAGATATTACCAGATTCCGATGGCCACAGAGGACCATGAGAAAACCACCTTCATCTGTCCTTTGGGGTTCTACAAATTCCAGAGAATGCCACAGGGGATTTCGGGTGCCCCGGCCACCTTTCAGCGACTGATGGAACGTCCGGTGGGAGATATGAACTTGCTGGAATGCTTAGTGTACCTAGAGGATGTCACTGTGTTCAGAAGCACATTAGAGGAGCATGAGACCTGACTGTTTAAAACAAAGTCCTAGACCAATTGGAAGACTTTGGCCTCAAGCTGTCCACTGACAAGTGCCAGTTTTTTCAAACCTCCGTGAAGAATGTGGGGCACATAGTATCTGCAGAAGGGATAGAGACCGATCCCAGTAAGGTCGAGTCACTATTTGGCCCCAGCCCCATAACTTGAAAGAACTACAACATTTCCTGGGGCTCTGTGGCTACTACCGCAGGTTCATAAAAGACTATTCCGAGGTGATTCAGGCTCCTGAATCTCACCCAGGGTTACCCCCTACCAACCGTAAACACAAGAAAGGGGCTGTCAAAGAATGCGAGAAAGTATACTTCTGAACAGGTGAACCTTTTGGGCCCCGCTGGACACCCGAATGTGAAGCAGCCTTCCACGAAGTCATATACCAGCTCACCCACGCCCCCATCCTCACCTATGCTGACCCTACCAAGCCCTGTGTGCTGCATACGGATGCTAGTCTGAAGGGCCTAGGAGCTGTGCTGTATCAAGACCATGAGGATGGTTTGAGACCAGTGGCTTTTGCCAGCAGGAGCTTGACCCCCTTAGAACGAAACTATCCTGTGCACAAGCTGGAGTTCCTTGCCCTAAAATGGGCCATTGTTGACCAGTTTCATGAGTACCCCTATGGGGCAAAAATATTGGTGAAGACCGACAATAACCCGTTAACCTATGTACAGACTTCAGCTAAGTTGGACGCCACTGGGCACCGGTGGCTCTCTGCTTTATCAACCTATGATTATGCTGTCGAATACAGGCCAGGACTGAATCATATTGATGCTGATGCACTGTCACGAAGGCCAGTCTCCAAGAGTGATTGGGTCAGGTTGTCTGAACCTGACATCTGAGCATTGTGCCAAAAGTTTGATAGAGATGAACAGATGTTTACAGACACAGTGGACTGTTTAGTAGATTGCTTGGGCCCTCCTGATACCGGCATACTGGCTGCCTATTGCCATTTCTCTGCTCTAGATATTAGTACACTACCTCAATTTGACAATGACAGCATCCAGTGGGCTCAATCCCAAGATCCTATGAATCAGCCAGCACTTGATGCCCTGTGTGTGGGGAAAGATGTGTCCCAGTTACATTCCCTTGACTTGCGAACTGCCCTATTGTTTAAAGAAGGCCCCAGGTTGAAGTTACACAATCAGTTGTTTTACAGAGAGACAGTGGATCGCAGTGGTTGAGTGGACAAGCAGCAATTGGTCCTGCCCACAGCCTTTAAAGATTTGGTACTGAGGTCCCTTCACAATCATATGGGGCATCTCGGTATTAACAGAACTCTCCACTTGGTACAATCTCGATTCTACTGGCCCAAGATGGGGGCCGATGTTGAGCACCATGTAAAGACCTGCAGTGATTGCCTGCAAAGGAAAGCCCTTCCTCAGAGGGCTGCCCCCCTTGTCAATATTACTATCAGCACCCCCATGGAACGGGTCTGCATAGACTTTTTGTGTTTAGAACCTGATCAGCAGAATATTGGCAATGTGTTAGTGGTTACGGATCATTTCACACGATATGCATAAGCTTTTCCAACTAAAGATTAAAAGGCCTCTACCATGGCCAAGGTGCTAGTGGAAAATTTCTTTGTCCACTATAGTGCCCCCCAGTGGATCCACTCTGACCAAGGCAGAGACTTTGAAAGTAGGCTAATCAGAGAAATGCTCTCTCTGTGGGGGGTGCGGAAATCAAAAACCACCCCCATCACCCGCAGGGGGACCCTCAACCAGAACATTTTAATCACACCCTTCTAGACATGCTGGGCACCTTCCACCCAAAAGACGAGGATAAGTGGAGCCAGCAGATTAGCACCTTGGTACATGCATACAATTGCACCAAAAATGATGCTACTGGGTTCTCCCCCTTCCGCCTTATGTTTGGGAGGAAGGTCCGCCTGCCAGTTGATGTCTGTTTTGGGGTCTATCCAGATGGGGTCCGAGCTGAAAACTACCTGCAGTATGTACAGAAACTGAAAGCTCAATTGAACCATGCATATCAACTTGTCCAGACAATGGCCACTAAAAGAAAGCTCACCAACAAAGAGAGCCATGACAAGAAAGTAAAGACTCAAGAGCTATGGCCCGGTCACTGTGTGTTGTTACGCAATTTGAGACTACATGGCAAACACAAAATTGCTGATAGGTGGCACCATCTTCCTCATGTAGTAGTTGGAAAGTTGGATGATCTACCAGTATACAAGGTACACCCAGAGAATAACTCCAAAGTTGTCAAAACCATGCACCGTAACCATTTGCTGCCTATCGGCCAAGTTATTATTGAAGCTGAGCCAGCAGACATTGTCTCCCCTGGGCTGGTGACTCGTGCTGCTGCAAAAAAGAGACAGAGTCAACCTACCCCAGTAGTTACAGAGTTAAGCTTTCCCCTGCAGCAGGCCCAGAATAATAGTGACTGTCAGTCCACCTCTGATGATAGTGAGTGTGACAGTGCCTATTACCCCTCCTATGAATTGAGTCAGCTGTTTCGAGGTAACCCTATGACTAATTGTGGGGATGAAGCTGGGCCTTCTGGACTGCCTAACCCCCAGCTTCGTCCTTGGAGTCAATGCTCCCTGAAAGTGAGGTGCAAAGCATCACATCTGAGGCTGCAGACTCTCTGTGTTTTGTGGAACTGTGTGAATTGCCCGAAGAAGGGGCTGATGGTCTGAGTCTCCCTGGTGACACACCAGAACTTGAACAACAATATGAGTGCTGACAGCCCCCCTTCAGTGCCACAAAGACTAACTGTGACAGAATCTTCTCTAAATGAGCCAAGTGTTGTGGAGACAGAGCCTACAGAGCAAGGAGCTGACAGTGCTCCAAGTTTGGACATTCCCATCCGTGCCGAGGCACCCCTCACGACTGACGAAAGCTCCAAAGTTAGTGCTGAAAGTACAGAGACTTTGACTGCTCCCCCCAGAAAGAGTGGCCGAGCTGTCAATCAGTATTGCACTTCAGTTATGACTCTCCCTTGAGGCCAGTGGATTTGCCTCTCAATGTGGTTCACAAAGGTGTTTATATTTCTCAGAGCTCACTACCCAAACTGAGCTTAATGGCCAATTCCAGGTTGATTGTTCTTCCTTCTCAGTATGGTGCTTCTGCCCCATCCAGCCCCAAGTTAGCTGATAGGGAAGGGCCCCTCCTACATTGTTTAATGTACAGGAAGTTATAACATGAATTAGTATTGTGATCTTACAAGTATGTTAATCATAGTGGAATCAGTATCACATGTATGAAACATGCAAAAGTATTGTCATTATGGATATAGTATTGTGACGTGTAGTGAATATGTATAGTAAAGTAATAAGTTTATGTTAACGGATGCATGATGGTACAGACTTGAAGTGGATGCCAAGTTTTCTCCAGGCAGGGAAGGGTGTAACCCCCCTACAAATGGGTGTTCCCGTAAAGTCTTCCTTGAGCTTGCTTAAATGCTCACTGCCAGGCTGGTGTCCTGCATTTTAGCAGTTTAAATGTATTGCCAGAGAGTGCCTGTATAGCCTCTGTGTACTGTGTACTGTCTCTTTAAGAGCTGCCTGGATTGCAGTTATAATTAATCTGAGAGGGAGCTCTGTTAGAAGATGTACTTGTTTGCTGATCATTTGTTAGAGTAGTAATAATATTGCAGTTTGTTCTAACCTGCCTTCTTAGCAGCATGGACAGTTCTGTTTGTTTCCATTATCTTGGTCCTGGACTACAGAATGGGCCAATCAGTACATTTGGGACTCTAAAATGGAGCATGCCTACAGGGGCTTGGTGGGGCCAAAGCTTGTAGGAATTGTAGTTTTGGGCTTTTGGTGCCTGAAGTAACCTGGAGGGGGAGTCCTTTTTGTGACTGACGGACAGATCAGCCAACCAAACCTTTTGGGTCTTGGGGAAAGTCCCACACTGCTTGCAGTTTCAGTTAGAGCTGAGTTGGGAAGTGAAGAAGCAACAGCTCAAGATAGTTCGAGGAACAATCCATAGTGGATTCACGCGGGAGAACTGTGGAAAGGCCTGAGTTTGGCCTGCATGCCTGCCTACTGTTCCTGAGAGGGAACTTGTGCTTTTTTCCGACTGAGTCCGAATTTGGAGAGTGAATTAAGCCACTGAATTGTGACCAGGCTGTAACCTGAAGAAGACCGAAGATTTGCTGAATGTGATCATCGGAATGTCAGGACTTCCACCTACCTCTGAACTCCCAGATCGTGCAGAAACTCTGTAATTGTGACAAGAGAGCCATTTGCCTGGTACAGTGGAATTTCCTTACATGTGAATGTGCTGTGTGCTTATACTGGGTCGTGATTTGGTGCCCCACTGTGTGTCTGAACTGTGTTTTGCTTGCTGGAGGCTGTATCCAGCTCCACGGACTGAATCCGTATCCATTTCCATTTGCCTGGGCCCTGCTACACTGCCCAGCCAGAATACCTGCTACGCAGAGAAAGTCATCGCCGAGAGACAGGCCTGGGGATCAGCCCCCTTCTCAATGCCTTGAACAGGAATGACGCCTCGGTGATTCATGTGGGCCCTGCTTCTCCGGGCACGCCAGCTCAACAGCCTGCAGTCTCGATTTCGTCCTGCCTGTGTCCAGTATTGGGTATCGTGAGTAAATATCACGGTAGCTCCCTGCAACAACAGCTAAATCTAAAAGTGTTGTCTTCTGATTGTCTTGTTGCCTTTTCCTTCACGAACTGAGCCCTCCGGCTCCGGATTACAAATAGTGTGTGTTGTGCATGTTGTTTTCTTCCAGCACAGGGCCCCAACCAGCTGCAACGTTCCTGGCTAGCCCACCACTTTCCTACCTGGGTACCCAGAGTATGTGACTGTGTCGGGACTCTGAACTGCATGCATAACTGTCTGATTAATATAGCTTTTAAGCAAATCAACCTGATTACGCCCCTCCCTTGTTCAAGTCCCCTGAATAAATCAGATTTAACTTTGTTTGCATTTAACCTGACTATGGTTCCAGTTTGTGCCAAAAGTATTGTACTGCTGCTATTTGCTGTGCTTATCCTTGTTTTATAGGGGGTCTCCAGGGTCAAGCTAGAGGAACCCGCCCTGGTGGTAAGTGCAAACAGTGTGGGTAATTGCCTGGTGAATAAGGGTCATTGTGAAAGTAATTATTGTATATTGTTCAGGCCACTAGAAGGGAAGGGGGAGGTTACAGTGTCCTGGAGGGCTGTGCCCAGGTCAGCTTGACCACTAACAACCCTGACCTCCGGGTGGAAGCACCCATTTCATTACACAGGCCCCTTAACATGCTACTAGCCAAGCAGGCAGGGGTAGTAGCCCTTGGGGTTACATGTATTTGTACCAAAATGTCCTGCTGTTCCAATGAAGTGGCATTTAGCTTCCAGTACCCTTTGCCTAATGTAACAGTTGCTATTGAGTTAATATGTGTAAGTAAGAGTAAATGGTCTGAGTTTTCCACTGGGACTACATTGGCTCTATGTACATTCAAGGTTTCTGAGATGAAAACATAATCAATTCTTGTAGCTAGAGTACTTTTATAAAAAGTATATCCCTCTGAGGGGGGTACACTCCTATATGTATCCACCAACCAGTGGCGGAGCCAGAGGGGGGGCTGGGGGTGGTCGACCCTCCTGGCTACATCAGTGTGAGTAGTGGTGCCCCACCACCATCTTTATTCAATGCTTAGTGCCCATTGTGGAGTCAGTTATTGACTGAGTGCCTCTCGGCTCCCAAATGCTTCTAAACCTGGCTCTGCTACTGCCACTAACCCTAGCGTTTCCACTATCTTATTAAGTACATTAGTGTCACAAAATTGTTTTGTTGTTTTAGCTCCTTTATCAGCTAAACTACGTACACAATTAAAGTCGCCAGCCCAAAGGAGGTTCCTTGTAGTCACTAGGTACGGCTTCACCTGATTAAATAACTCCACGCTCTCTTTCTTGGTTTGAGGTGCATATACATTTAACACTCTCCATACCATTTTGTTGTGGTTAAAATCTATTAACAATGGTCTCCCTGGAATTATGTCTGCTATTTTTGTAATAGTATAGTCATACCCTGTAAAAAGGACCCCCACCCCTCCACTTCTCTCTGTCCCAAAAGAGTAGAAGGATGATCCCCAGCACCAAAGCCTTGCTGCTGCAGCTACTTCAGAATTAGTATTCAATCGAGTATCCTGTAAAAAACAGATATCAAGGCGTAAATCCTTCAAAACAGAAAAAGTCACTAATCTTCTCCTAGTATTCTTAATAGTATTAACATTTAGTGTAGTTACTTTGTAGAGAGAAGCCATGTAAGGGGGTTAAGTATGAAAAAGTGCACCATAATCCCATTTTATGATGTTTTACCCCAACGGCCACTATGCCGAGGTCGCAAACCCACGTCTTTTTTTGTCTGGCTTCGAGGACCTTAGTTGCCAGGTGCTCACCTTCAGAGTCTGATGTCAGTCCCTGTTGTGAAGAGATAGCTGATGAGGATTCTGTTTCCTCATCTCGCTTAGACTCCTGCGACTACAAAGCTTTTGATTTCTTCTCCAAGAGGATATCATCCTGCGACCCCCGCCCCGTCCTCTTAGATAGTTCCGCTCTGGGGTTTGTCTTCCGAAGGGCCTGCTTTTTTGAAACAACCCCCATCCTGTCTGGTGGAGACATGATTATTGCATCTGTTTCTTTGTATACTAACTCTCCTTCTCCAGATGATTTCTGTGGAACACCTTTCTCCTGAGGTGTACCAGAAACTTAGTTCTCTATTTGCTGTGACAGGTCGGCCATATCAATGTTCATTTCTTGAGGGGGGGGTCATTTTCCTAATCTGGAACTTGTTGTAGGGGTGCAGGCAGGGTAGAGTCAGCTAGTGCTTGAATTTCTCTTGCCCTCCTCTGTTTGTCTATACTATTTTGTCGTATAGACATGTGAGTATAACATCTTGGTCTGGTCTATCGTCTGTGTTATGTGTTGCCCATTGGCACGTACGATATGCATGCTCACTTTCTTCATATAAATTGCACTTCAGCTCATTAGTGCAAGCTGAGCTATGCTGTCCATACTCCAAACAGAGATTACATTTTACCCTGTCGCAGGCGTGACTTAAATGCATCACTGATCCACACTTAAAACCTGGCCTTGAGAGAAACAATGGCCTCTATCTTTGCCCAGGAGTAATGAACTTGGTAAATGTTTTGTGCCTTGTGCTGTCACTCAAAGTTCTGCCTTGTATTTCCACCCCCCAATCCATATGTGCTCCTCATCCAATATTGGCTGTGGTTGTCCCATCAGATCGCATCGCTGTGTCAGCCAGTGTGTAATATCATGGGCACTGACTCCTTCATTACAGAATAGGATAGTGCTTTGTTTAATGGAGGGTTTTGTTAATGGGATGGCTCGAAAAGGAAGCCATAGAGCAGATTATCTTATTTTTCCATATGAAGCCCAGAACCTATCCAGGCCCACTGGGGTCTTAAAGCTCACATCCAAAATATTGTCCCCTGATGCATGGATCAGAGCATAGATTTCACTGGAGAAAAACCTCATAGACTCTTTAATAAGAGTCTGTCCCACTTAGATCCTATCGGGTGGTAATTCCATTGCTCCCAGATATTGAATATAGACTGCATTTCTGCATTGTGCAGGGAAAATGTTTTGAAAAGACCGTTCCCTCTGTCGAAAACCCGTCCCATAATTGTGGTGCTTGTGCTGCCACTGCTGGTTCTATATTTGTGTCATTTGCTTGTTCCACTCTGTCTCCCCAGTTGCTGTGAACCTCCTGATTCCTTTCCTCTGTTATGCTGCGGTCAGAGAACCTAGTCTCATTTTGAGGTTTGGGGGGCATTGTTTGAGCATATTTCATCTACCACATCCTCTGCATGTAAATCATTATCAAAGTCACTGGTTTCCTCAACACCACTCTGTCAGTTTTGCCCTATTTGCCCGTTAACTCGTTTTCCTTGTCCATACTGCTGGGACCAGGAGGTGAACCCGGAATTGGTAATAAGAGTTGGATCTGCTATCCATTCGCCCTGTTCTGTTTTTATCCATCCCGCCTCAGTTAATGCTTTTTCAACCGACCAAAAGGTTTTACCTCGGTCAGCTTGCACTATTGTGTGGCATGTTCTACCATGTCTCATTTTATGCTCAGAATGCGTTTTGTCTTTCACACGTTTTGCAGCCCAGATTTGTCACTTACTGTAAGCGCTGGTTTAGTTCTGCCGATTTCACTATCCGCGATGTAGTATTTCCTGAAACTCCTTCTGTGGTGGGTGTTGGCCGAGAAGCTGGTGGCTCCTTTGATGCAACTGCGTCACTGGTTTTACTGCTGACAGGCCTGTCAGCCATGCATTCCTTCGGCCCAGTGTTTCCCGAGGCGACAGGAGTAACCTGAGAACAGAGGTCTCCATCTGAGTTCCGAATTTTGTAGTCGGGCTATTAGCCTTCTTTTCTGTTGTTCTGTCAGCTCTTGTAAGAAATCTTCCTCTGCTTGCCGTTCCTCCGTGGCCGTACTACCACTTGTATCCTCCATTTCAATTTCTTGTATTTCCGAAGTTTCAACCATACGACCATTCTCCATTGCTGGATCAGCAGGAAGGCAGATCAACTCCCCTGCAGGTACACCAGCCACATCCTCTCTCTCCAACAGCCTGTCTGCCATTGACAGACAAATCACTAGCAGCGCCCCCTACATAGAGTAGGGGGAGGTCTTACTGTGAAAGAATCGAACAATACTAGAGGGCAGTATTTCCTGTAAGTCACTATGAAATCTTATGGGGAATTGCTATTGCTGGATTTACCCTCAAAATAATCCTAAATGTACCTATGTTCAGGTATCCAACTATAGATATCCTATATCCCTTTGCCATTCCCATATAAAATTTCTATCCTAATTTTTTTCTTTACTTTATCCAACATTACAGTGTTTCCATAATTTATGTACAGTGTGCCCAGAATCCTTTTGTTTATCAATGTCATAACTATATTGTACCTGGCCCATAATGATTCTTATAAGTTCCTGTTATATACTGTATGTACTGCTGTTGCAATATCCAGTGGCATTTCACCTGCCAGATATGGTATTTCAATACTCCGCAAATTAATCTAAGTGTACTCACTCAGTACTTATTCCACGGGCCCTTGTATAAACCTAGTACTAAGACTTCATTTGTCATGTTCTGAAAAGTCCTATCATTAACTGCGAGAGACAGTAATTTCCAAAAGGTTATAAAAAGGACATTAAAAAAAAAGTGCTCCCGTGTTTCAAAAATCATATTACACGTATCCCTAGGATAGTATCTTTTTTCCACTTTTTTATGTTTATGATTAATTTTGACACTTGATCGTCCATGACAAGCCAACCAAGTTGGGTCCCACAAAAATTTGGGAATTCTAGGGTCTGTCATTTGTCTTGTTGTGACTTATACATCTTGCGGTGTGCTATTTGGAAAATTAAATTGTTTGGTAAAATGATCAAAAACAATTTGCTGATATAATATCTGTCTAGGTATGTCTTTAAAGTCCTTAGTGGTAAGTTTCCAGTGTCTTACTTTTTGCAAACAGTGCAAAAAAGAAGCTGGGCTAGACAAGCTATTTAACTTAAACGTCCATTTATCCAAAGACCAGAGTGGCAACATTTTGTCAATCCATTCTTGTCCCCAGATAATCCAAATGTTTGTCACTTTCTTAAAGGATAATTCCACACATCCTGGTCTCCTGCACCCGAAAAGCTAATCCTCCAGTTTAGCTTTTAACAGCAAGAGCGGCATTTTTTCATGCTGCAACTTGCTGTATTTCAATTTTTAAAAGTCCGAATTCCAGGCCGGCACGCTGGCGCAGCAGTTGGATTTCCGCTTACGACGCTAGCAACCTGGGTTCGGGAATGGACCCGGGGCGTCAGAGGGCCGGCCGGAGAAGAAGGATCGAACGTACCATGGACGGCTCTCGTTCTCCAGGGGGTGGTTGGGGTGGTCTCTGGCGCACTGAGGACTCCTGGTGGAGGCCGGGATACATTCACATTGCTGGCGCTTGCTTACTGGGAGGCAGGGTGGATGCTGGTGTCATTGCACATCCCCACCTCCAAAGGGAGAGACACAGGAAAAAGAGCAGCAGGGGTGGGATCCACCGTCTAAGTAAAGCCCTCCTCGAGGCCTCGATTAGCTGCCACCGCTGCTGTCCCCCGACCAGTTAACAGTCCCATGGCATGGATAGGGGACCTTTGCCATGGCCCCATCCTCCGGGGGGGTTAGCCGGGGGTATCTGGGGGACACAGGCAGCTATAGTTGGCGGTGGAGGCCCCAGGGACCGTGACCAGGGCTGAAGATCACCGGTGGTCCTGCCGGAAAAAATAGTAAATAAAAATTTTTTTTAAAAAAAGTCAGAAATCCGGAAGATGCAGTGGGTGCTCCATTTGCTGAAAAGGTGCGGCAACGCACCACTCGTTTCAATAGTTTTGTACTGAAGCGAGTGCTGTGTCGTCGCACTTTTTCAGCAGACGGAGCACCCCCTGCATCCTCCGTACATCTGGATTTCAGACTTTTAAAAATTAGAATACAGCAAGTTGCGGCGCGTAAAAAATGCCGCTGTTGCTGTTAAAAGCTAAACTGGAGGGTTAGCTTTTCGGGTGTGGGAGACCAGGATGTGTGGAGTTTTCCTTTAAGAATAGGTACTATGTTCCCATACCAAAATATGGAATGAAAAAACAGTAATAGCTGTATTATACCTATACCTCGTGTTATGGATCTATATGTAGTAATCCTTTTAATAGTGTTTAGACGACTCCCCCAGATAATTCTAAAGGTGTTGTAAATTCTAGAATCTAATATCGTGTGGGATAGAAATATAGCACTTATAAATAATAAGAGTGGAATTATAAAGGTTTTTATTAAATACACCCTTTTTAATTTAGTTATCTGTAATCTTTGCCATGCTGCTAGGCGTGTCACATATAGTCAGTTTTATTTCCCAGTTTACTCTGTCCATGTCTTTAGGCCCAAATTTAATCCCTAGAATAACTGCTTCAGGGACTATTGGAACATTACAAATACTAACTAATGATGTACTGTCTATACATCCTATTACCAAAGCGTTACTTTTATGGTAATTAATTTTAGCTCCTGCAAATTTAGAATGTGCCGATAAAACCTCATAAGCCTCTTCTCCCTCCATTTCACTGCTTAGAAACAGACAGCGGTCATGTGCATATGCCATTACTTTCAGGGTAGGGGTATGAGGAGAAAGTGTCAGTCCTCTTAAGGTTTCCATTTTCCACTAACTGCTTAACCAAAATATCTATAAAAAAGGTGTACAACAGAGGGCTGAATGGGCACCCCTGTCTAACCCCTTTCTTTATCTTTACTCGTGGACCTACTGTGCCATTCAAAAGAGGGTGAAAATGGGCCTGTTCATATAATAACTTTAACCAGGATAGAAACTGTTTCAGAATTCCATAAACGGCTAAATTTTGGAACAATATGGTATGGGATATATAGTCAAAAGCCTTTTCCCAGTCTACCGTAACTACAAACCCTTGTAGGGTCCCTAAGTGTCCCCTTGAAAATACTTCCCTTAAACAAATTAAGTTATCCTTCAATGTGCGCCTGGGAACTGCACAAGTTTTGGTACGGTGTTATGGCCAATATAGCAATTTGGCTTAAACGGTTACACAGGAGAGTAGAAAGTATCTTAAAGTCTATGTTCAATAATGAAAATGGTCTCCAATTATTGATGTCCAATCTATCCCCTTTTTTATGGAGTAAAATTAAAAATGCTTTTACCATTTGATCTGGTATAGCCATATTACAAAGAATATCATTATATGTTTCCACAAGTAGTGGAATTAGAGAGTCCTGGAAAGCTTTATAAAAATTCGGGCTCAACCCATCCGGAGCTGGAGCAGTATTCAATCTCAGTTTCTGTACTGCTGTATAGCTTTCATGAGGTTGAATACTGTCTGTCAATTTAGAAATGTCTGCTTGATCCAGGACAAAGGTATCTAGATCAGCTGTAAAACTGTTGAGATCCTCTTCAGGATGAATAGGTGTCCCAAATGTGGAAAGTAAATAATTATGAATAGTAGTCATAATGCTACTGAAGTCTGTATGTACTGTGCCTGTATCATCTTTAACAGCGTCCCATTCCTTCTTCCTTACTCTGGACTGGCAATCTTTGAATACGTCCAATGAGGTTCTATTACCCTGTATTCCTGCCAATTGTTCCATTTGTAAGGATTTCACTCTATTATAGAGATATGTTTTCATCTCTTTTTTTAATAGTCTGAATACGTGTAGAATTGTCTATATGTTCCGTGTTTTGTGCAGTGATTAATCTATAAAGCTGTTTCCTGAGTTGCAAAAATTGAAAATATGCTGATTTACCTTTTTGCTGTCCCCATTTCTGGAATAAATGACACATGACCGACTTTGTGTCTATCCACCGGTCACTGACAGAGTCATACCAGGCTACCAACGTAGCCCTGGCCAAAAGATTTTCCATTGTCTTGTCAATTATCTCAGGTTCTTTTAATAAATCATTATTAATATGTCAATACCCTGGCCTTATATTATTGTGCTGTAACTGGCCTAGGCTCACCATTAATTATAAGTGATCTGACATAGCAGACGGACTAGTCGCTGCCTTCTGAATTACGCAATGTTTAGAGACAAAGATATAGTCAATTCAGGATGACAAAGGCCTCCTATGGTACACGTGACCCCCCTGCTTTGTGTAAATTACTGTAGGTAACCTTCAACTCTGCTGTGTGTATAATCTGGTTCAAGATGTTGGTGTCACAAAATAACTTTGGGGTGACTCATCTTGTCAATAAGTTCTAATGGACAGTTAAACTCACCACACAAAATAATTTTGTGATGTGTATGTAAATAAGGCTGTAGTGACTTGAATAAATCACTTCTAGCTTTTTTTTGTTTGAAGGGCAGATACTACTCCTACCCTTAACTCATGTGATGGATATGTGATGTCTAAGAACAAGGCCCTCCCGGCTTCAATGTCCATAAGTTTTGTGAGTTGTATGGATCCTTTAAAAAGTATTCCTACACCTGAACAAAGTTCATCACCCAGGGACCATACTGATGAACCTCACATACCCATGCCTTTTTGACCTGATAAATATCAGTCTCGGAACAAAGCCTGGTATCTTGTAATAGGCAAATGTCAGCTTTTGCCTCCTGTAAGGCCAGAAAAGTAATACATCTACGTTTGTAATTTTTTATACTATTCGTGTTTAAGGATATAACCGTGAAACAATCCCCAGCAGAGTTAGACATCTGAATTCATTCTAAAGAAAAAATGCTCAAGATGTTTTTTTTCCCACACGTTAGGCCTGTCCCCCTCATCTCCTTCCATATCCGATGTCTCTTTTTGAGAAGAGGCCCTTGAGGATGCTTCCGAGTCATCTTCCTCCACTTCCTCTGCTAAAGTTTTAGTGCCACATATTTATTTTCATCAGTAACAATGGCAATCCGAGGAAACTTGGATTTCGGTATTTTTCTAGGCAACCTCCTTTTTCCCTTAACCAGTTGATATCCTTTTTCTGGGGAGGGGGCAGCATTTCCAGAGTTTGCCTGGGCTCTGCCGATGACCCTGCCTGCTCTTTTTCTGTATTTGTTGTTGTAGTGTTAATTTCCTCTACTACTTGATGGTCTTGTAGATTTGAAGAATGATCCATGGGAGTTTCTTCCGTGTCATGTGGATTTATTTCAGCTGAAACTGTGGGATGGTTTTGCCTATTGTCTGTCCCCAAATACTGTAATGTGCCAGACTGTTTTTCTTGTGCCATATGGACGATGTCATCCTGATCCCAGAATGTCCCTTTGTTATGGACTGCCCATGGGCATTGAAGAAATAAATGTCCATGTTCCTCGCGCATGTTACATTTAGGGGGGTTCTACACTGGTTACTCAGATGTCCAATCTGTAAACAAAAGTTACAGATCAAGGTTTCACAAGCATTGCTCAGGTGTGAAAACGATCCACATCTGTGGCACGTTTTGGGCTGTCCTGGATAAAAACAGAATCCTTTATCTAAACCTAAGAAAAAACAACTAGGGAGATGCAAAGGGCCCTCCTCTGTCATTCGCAACTTGACTTTAATTTTCCAACCCCCTGTCCATATGTTTTCACTGTCTAATATAGGCGCAAGTCTGTCCAATACATCTGCCCTTTGCTTTACCCCAGTATAAAATGTCTGATACATGTACATTTTCATTTCTAAAGAGAATCGTGATGGTTTTAACTGACGGTCTTGTGAGCGGAATTGCCACAATGAGACCCATAAAGGTGACTGCTTTAAGTATGAATATTTTACTAAAATTTTTCCAGCTGAACAGGTGTGTTGAAGCGGATGTCGAAGATTGTGCCCCGATATGTGTATTGATGCAAAAATGTTGGTCTCCAGAAACTGCATAGATTCTTTTAGAAGCTTCCTAGCCACAAAAACTCAGGCGGTAAATCATGCCCCCCTTTGTATTTTAATCAAACTACATTTCTTTGGGATCGTGGTTTGCCTAAATTTGCAAATAAATCAGCCATCCGGCATCTGGGATTCAACTGTGGCTAAAAGGGAGGTGGGAGCCCTGTCCAGATATTGCCTTTACCTCCTCTTCTCCCTCCTGTCTCTGTCATAAGTCAGTGGCAACAGCCCATGAAGTGGAGGGAATTTCTTGAAAGATCCCTGAGGCATCACCCCTCGTTTTATCATTTGGCTGTCTGAAGCTACCATCTTTCTGTGACACATTAGTCTGTACCTCGCTAGATTCCCCCTTGCTTCTTACAGGTAAATTTGTCTGTTTTTGACTCTGTACCATATTAGTCAATAAGTCCAAATGTACAATACCTTGGGTCGGATCATCTTGTTCTGCGTATATGTGAGTAGCAACTTCCTTTACTGGGATAATAACCTGTTTGGGCTGTGGCGTACAGTTATGAGCAGTGCCTTGTTTGTTTCTCTCCTGCCTTACGGAACCTCGATCATTCAGTAAACTCGGTGCTTGTCTTGCTATTTGGGCGCAGATTTCAGCAGCCATCGGTGCTTCTCCTGGGAGCCAGTGCGTTCTGTCCGATGCAAGTGTCCAACCAGCCACGGTAAGAGCCCTCTCTGGAGACCATGCAACTATGTGCTCCAGCACAATGATCTTATCACGCACATCGGGTGAGGAAATACACATGTCAGCGTCCTTGCCTTTTTTTGTCATGTTCTCGGAGTCCATTATCATGGTGAACAGCCTGGGTTTGCCCGCTTCCTCCTCAGTGAATGTATGCACCCCTATGGAATGTCCTGCAGTAACATCTGCAATGGTCTCAACAAAAACTGTTGTGGTGGATTACTATCACCAGTGGCAATAGTCTCTTCGATAGCAATTTCCATCTCCTCTACATTTAAGACGTCTTCCCTCTCTGTAGGTATATCCATGGAACTACAAAAGATATGCTGCCCTGCATCAGGGAGCTGTACTCCTGTACTACCAGTTCCTCCACCACTCTCCTCCATACTGTCAGCCATCCTGCGGAACGGAGTGACACAGTGCCCCCTACCGTCAGAGTAGGGTTAAATTTTACTGAAGAAAATTGACCGAAACAGAACAATAATGAAGTATACAAATTACTGTGACATAACATAACAAAATATATAAACTGTAAAAATAAAAATAAAAGAAATCATCCAATTTTATCTTTCATGAAAGGTACATCATTCCAGCGTTTAGCCCATTTTCAGGAATACGTATGCTTCTTTTCATACATGCCTTGATTACAAAGTTCCTTTTCCACAATAGTAATTAGCTTCCCTAGATCTTGATAAAATTGTTGCAAGACAAATTTACATCTCGCTTGCCATAGTGTAAATTTAATAAATGAAAGAATCAAACGTACCATCTCCTTTGTCAAACCCAGATCTCCGAGACTAAATTCCCCTACCACTTCTATATACGTCAGTTGTGTCCAATAAGGGTTTTACCAGGCATGTGCCAATGTCTCCCACAGTTCTCTCATGAAAGGACAATGAATAAGAAAATGAGATATAGTTTCCACCTGGCCACATACGTTCTTCAAGCTTTTTGTGCTTGGCATTACTCTTTACAAATAGATGTCCATGGGCACTTAACCAGGAGATATCCCAGATCCTTGGTGGAATACAAGGGTCTTGTAAGGATTCCAAAACTTCAACATAAAACTGTGAATCTATATCCTTAAATTGCACCATTGGTTGACTAATGTGAAGACATATAGAGGTATAAACTATTTGTGGTCAAAGTCAAAAGATTTAGCTGTAATTTCCATTGTTTTAATTTCTTAAGTGCTGGCCTAAAAAACACACAGTGGGCCTTAACCTGGGCTTTAAACCCCACCTGAATCTCCCATATATAATAAAGGGGTCATAACCAATGGCTGGCGTAGAGGGTCCAACGAGCTAAGCTCGGTTTATCATAATCTACCAAATTAGTATGAAAAAAGATGCTATAAACAAAAAAACTACTGGGTTTATAAAATGTGATCCTCCTTTTTCCGCAGGTAACTATAAAACCTCCCTCTTTACTTAACAGCAAGTAAAAGCGGACGGTGAAGTCTCTCCTTTGAAAGCCCTTCAGAGAGGCGTTCCCCAAGGTTCCATTTTGGGTCTCCTGCTCTTTGCACTTTACATCAACAGAATCGATGCTACCATCAAAAAGGCCCACATTCACCTATTTGCAGATGATACAGTACTTTACTCTAGCGGATCTTCCCCCCAAATGGCATGCTGTGAACTACAGGACAATTTAAATCAGCTACAGACTCGGCTCCTAAAGCAGAAGCTGCTTCTAAATGCCAAGAAGACAAAAGCGATGTTCTCGTCACCCTTTCCTAACCTAGCAAATCTGGCCGTAACAGGGCTACTTCCCCCAATTACTACAATACTAGGTGAACAGTTGGAGTGCATATAAAAATTTAAATATTTGGGGTTTGGCTGGATTCTAGACTCTCCTTCATTGTTCACAAAGAAGAGCTGATAAAGAAACTTAGAATGAGACTGGGCCTTTTCTATAGGATAAAAAATCTTTTCACCAGGGATGCAAAATTGAGGCTAGTCCAAAATACAGGTTACTCACCTGTAACAGGAGTTCTAGGAATGGTATATGTTGTTCATCCACACTTATTGGCAGGTTCCTTGCCGCTTTAAATCTTGCCGGAAGGTCTTCAAGCTGGCTCCTCCCACCCACCCGGGTGGTAAAACTCTCGGCTCCGCCCCATGACGTCATATCTGGCCCACTGGAAGCTCAGGTTGTGCGTCGAAGCCGGGGAGGTCGGGTGGGTTGTGTGGATGAACAACATATACCATTCCTAGAACTCCTGTTACAGGTGAGTAACCTGTATTCTAGGGACATGGATATGTTGTTCATCCACACTTATTGGCAGACTCCTAGCAGTTCTCCGGAGGAGGGAGACAAGGCGACACCCCAATACTTACTTGGGAAATAAAGACTGAGAACCGAGGGCCCCAAAACCAGCATCCCGCGTGACTCAAGGTCGATGTGGTAATGGGTAATAAAGGTGTGTGCTGACTTCCAGGTAGCAGCCCTGCAGATTTCCTGGATAGGGACGTCCCTGGAAGCAGCCACCGATGCAGCAGTATGACGGGTAGAATGAGCTCTTATCCCTCTGGGAGGCTCCATGCCCACCAACTTATAGATCTATGCAGGAGGTGACCCACCTGCCTATCGTCCGCTTGGCTGCAGGTCTGCCAGATGCGGCTTCAGCGTAGGTGACAAACAGCTGGCGAACCTCTCCCCGAATTTCAGCCGTGCGCTCCTTATAATAAGCAAGCGCCCTTCTAGGGTCCAGAGTATGGAGCCTATATTCGGCCTCCGAGGTGTGACTGGGGTAGAACACCGGCAGAGTCAGCACCTGGTTAAGGTGAAACTCCGACACCACCTTCGGAAGGAATTTCGGGTGGGGGCGCAGGACAACCTTGTCCCTGTGGAAGACCAGGTAAGGAGACTTGATGCAAAGCGCCTGGAGCTCTCCCATCCTTCTGGCTGACGTGATAGCCACCAAGAAGGCGGTCTTCCACGACAGGTGAGAGAGTTCACACCTGTGCATTGGTTCGAATGGCTTGCCCATGAGCTTTGCCAGTACCAGCAGTAGATCCCACGGAGGTGGAGGTTCTCGCACCGGAGGGGAAATGTGATCAAGGCCTTTGAAAAAGCGCCCGACCACCTTTTCCTGCGCCACCGACTGCTTCCCGGCCCGTGCCCGGTAAGCAGAGATGGCTGCCAGGTGCACCTTTAGGGTAGTCGACCTAAGCCCTTGACTAGAAAGGGACCATAAATAGTCCAAAATGCTTGCCACAGAACAGGAGGAAGGGTCCAGGCCCTTGCCCTGACACCAAATGGAGAATCTCTTCCATTTGAAGGCGTAGCATTTTCTGGTCGACTCCTTACGGGACGCCTCAACCACATTGAGGACCTCGTCGGAAAGACCCAAGGCCTGGAACTCTAGCCGCTCAGGAACCAGGCCGTCAGGTGCAGGGATTGAAGGTCCGGATGGAACACCTTCCCCTGATTGACTGAAAGCAGGTCCGGGCGAGCTGGAAGCTGCCTCGGGAGCCTGGAGCTGAGGCTGAGGAGATCTGGGTACCAGAACTGGCGGGGCCAGTCTGGGGCTATCAGGATCACCTGCGCCTTGTCCCTCCTTGCTTTGAGAAGCACCTTGTGAATCAAGGGAAATGGGGGAAAGGCGTGGAAGAGGCCCGGGGTCCACAGCCTCGAGAAGGCATCCCCCTGCAGCGAGCCCTGCTGAGGGGGGCGGGCATGAAACAGCCTCAGCTTCGCATTCTCCCTGGAGGCAAACAGGTCCACCTGAGGTGTGCCCCAGTGGGAGAAAAGATCTTGCACTACCACCGGCAGGAGAGACCACTCGTGAGATGCAGCCCCTATCCGGCTCAGGGCATCGGCCAGGGTGTTGGAGGCTCCTGCCACATGAATGGCTAGGAGATCCGCCTCCAGGCTGCAGCACGAGTGACCAAATGCGGAGAGCTTCCTTGCATAGAAGCATGGAGCGCGTCCCACCCTGGCGGTTCAGGTAGTACATGGTCGTGGTATTGTCCGTCTGGACTCGGACCACTTGACCCTGGAGAAACGGAGCAAAGGCGGTGAGAGCTAGGCGGACCGCTCGGAGCTCCAGCAGGTTGATGTGGCATCGGGACTCCCGCGGGGACCAGAGGCCGTGCACTCTGTGTTCCCCCAGATGGGCACCCCAACCCATCAGAAGCGCGGTCGATAGAGAGACCGTCGGCTCAGGACAAACGGGATGCCCTCCTGCAGATGAAATGGAATGGTCCACCACTGGAGAGCGTTCCACATCTCCCGGTCACTATCACTAGCTGGTCCAAAGGATCGCAGCATTGTGACCACTGGCTGGCCAGTCCCCACTGAAGGGGGCGCATGTGCCAGCGGCCCAATGGACCACGCTGGTACAGGCCGCCATGAGACCCAGAAGGCGCAGGAAGTCCCGGGCAGGGCGCGATTGCCCAACCAGAAATGATTGGGCAAAGGAGGTAAGAACCTCGGCCCTGTCCGCCGGGAGCCATGCTCTGGCTCGAAGAGAGTCGAGCTCTGCCCCGATGAACAGGATCACCTGCTTCGGCTCGAGTTCCGACTTGGCCTCGTTGATGAGAAGGCCGACTTGAGAGCAAACCTGGAGGGCCAGATCTCTGGACCGCTCCACTTCCCATCTGGAGGGGGCTGCTATCAGCCAATCGTCCACAGGGTACACCCGGACCCCTCGGCACCGCAGGAATGCTGTCACCACTGCCATGCATTTGGTGAAGACCCTGGGAGCTGGAGATAAGCCGAAGGGCATGGCTCGGTACTCGAAGAGGGATCCCTCCGCTCGAAAGCGGAGGAATCTCGATGTGACGGACGGATAGGGCCGTGAAAGAACGCGGCCCTGTAGGTCCAGAGAGCAGAACCACACACCGTGTTCCAGAGATGGTATTATCTGTGCCAGAGTGACCATCCTGAAGGTTCGACCTTAGGAACTTGTTCAGGTCGTGTAGAGTCGAGAATGGGCGCCAGCCCCGTCCGTTCGAACCAGGAAATACCTGGACACAAACCCGGGTCTGAAGGGGTCCTCTACCTCCGTGATCACCTCCTTTTGGAGGAGGAGGCGATGTCGGCTCGGCGAGCTACCAGTGAGGCTGCGGACCCCGAGGCCCCCCGAGGTGCGACGGCTCTGAAGGGCGGGGCCTGCTCGAATTCCAGAGGTAGGCCTTTTCCCACCACCTCCAGTACCCACCTGTCCGTGGTAACAGCGGACCAGGCGGAAAGGAAGTGTCTGAGCCGTCCCCCCACGGGGGGAACCAGGGGTGAGGTGACAGGGATGGGGGCGACACCCCTCAGCCCGTCACTGGGCAGGCTTGGAGGAGGGACCGGCGAGGGACCTCCTGGGCCTTTACCTCCTGCTTCCTGTTGGAGAAGCCGGCGGCTTGGGCTTGGGATACAAGGTCGAGCCTGCCTGCCATCACGTTGTTGGCTGGGCGGGGCCGCAGGCGAGAAGGATGAAAGGCTTAGGGCTGTGGCTTGCGTCTTTGTCCTTCTGAGCGGAACAGACCGAGTCCAAGGTAGCATTGGACTTCTCGATCCTCTGCAGGTGACCTTCCACCCCAGGGCCGAAGAGGTCAGTCCCCAAAAAGGGAACATCCGCCAACTTGTGCTGGGTATCCGAGGTAAAGGTGGATATCTTCAGCCAAGCCCGATGACGCATGGCCACTGCGGCCGCCACAGACCTGGCACATGAGTCCCCCGATGTCTAACGCAGTCTGGAGCTGCTGTTTAGCCACTGCCCTGCCCTGGTCCCGCACCTGCCTGACCGTAGCTGCAGATCTGCGGGAAGATGAGGGACAACCTCATCCAGGGAGCCCAACAGGGCGTGAGAAAAATGTGCCATGAGGACGGCCGAACTGGCCTGACGAAGGCTGAGAGAGGACACAGCATAGACTTTTCGCCCAGCATAATCCAATTTCTTGGATTCCTTGTCGGGAGGTTTGTCCACATCCCTGGCGTTCCCGGCACGCCGGAAAACGCTGTCGGTAACCAACCCCTCGGCCGAGGGGTGTTCCGAAAAACCGGACAGGGAACTGGTAGGGACCGCATACTTCCTGGCCAACCTGGCCGAAGGTGCAGGGCAGGAAGCAGGACGCTGCCAAAGTTCCAAGGCCGGACCCACTATGGCTTCGGCCACCGGAAAGGCCTCCGTAGGAGAATCCCCTCGGTCCAGAATCTCCGTGACGGGATACCTGGCCCATTTAGAAACGGGTTCGAGCTTCATCCCGGTGGACTCCGAGATGAGTCGAAGCAACCCTAAGAAGGACGAAGGGCTATCGTCCATTGACTGCCCTCCCGAGGACTCCAAGTCCATGCGCTTGGAGAAGAGGGAGGAACCATCATCGGACTCAGAAGAGTCCTCAAAGAGCTGCCTCGGGCCTGAGCCACCCTCCACCTGCCAAGGTTTATCGGGAGTGAGGGTGACAGACAGCCTATGGGGCAAACCCAAAGCCGACCGAGAATTTTTGGTTGGAGCCCCAACTAATGGCTGTGGAGGCGGAGGTTCCACCAGAATCGGTGGGGCAGCTGGAATTGGCCGAACAACCGGCCTGAGAACAGGCTCCTCGACTACAACGAGGGGTTGTTTCGGCTGCTCCAGTGACAGCCACTTAATGGCGGGGAAGGCGACTGGGTGGCGATTCCGGTCAAAGGAAACTGTTGCACATAAGTTCCTCGTACCTCCGGCCAACTGCGCGAAGCCTCCTCTCGTCCGAGGAAGAGCGGCGGTGCCGCTTGCCGCGGTGCCGAGACCGCCAAGGCCGGCGGGATTGGTTGGACCGCGAGGATGTCCGAGACCGAGAGTCTCAACTAGGCTGAGGGAGGCGAGGAGAAGTGTCGGAAATCGGCACTCCCCTCGGCTCGGACGATCCCACCGAAGGCTCCGGAACCGGAGGCACAGACGAGCTGACGGGATCCTCAACTCCCACCGGGGAACGGGGAGAGGGGATTCTCAGCTTCTCCAGCCGACAACCCGTCTAACGGGTCGAGAAAAATCTCGACCGCATCGACAGGAGTCTCGGTCAACTGGCCTGACAGGGACACCGTGAAGCCAGTGGCCGGAGCTGAGGGGTCGACCAAAGTCGACTGTCGACAAGGGGAAGGGGATCTTTCCCGCTCCCAAGAGCGTCGACGGAGAGACTTACTTTTGCTCTTTTTGGACCTGGAAAAAGGTCCCGAAGAAGTTGGACCCTCACCTTTGGTCGAGAGGGTCAGACAAAGCTCCTTAAAGAAGCGAGTACGAGGCACGAGAGAGGCCGGGACAAATGCCGCGGCAGTGGGCGGCCAGCGCCGCCTCCTCGAGGCGATCATCTGCTCTAGCTGATCCATGAGCCCCACCGCGAACACCGCCAATCTGGCCTCTTTAGATTTCACGGTGGAATTCTTTTCTCGGGCGCCCCAGTTGTTGTCGGGCAGCCACGGTCTTCAAGGGACGAGGCCGAAAAGGAAGAGCACAAGTCGCATGCCTACAGGGTCGTGCCTCAAGGCCCAGGCAGTAGACGACGCGTGAGTGCGGATCCGCCTAGACATCTTCTGCCCGCAAGGCACCTCCGAAACCGGAGTCGATTTGTCCATCGCAGCCGCGAGGAGAAGAAGACCAAAGTCTTTAGCAAAAAACCTTTTAATTTCGAACTTTTCGAAGAATTAGGAACCAGTCTTAATCGCAACGCGTTAAGGAGGGAACCTGAGCTTCCAAGCGGTAAGGAAGATCTGGCGTCATGGGGCGGAGCCGAGAGTTTTACCATCCGGGTGGGTGGGAGGAGCCAGCTTGAAGACCTTCCGGCAAGATTTAAAGTGGCAAGGAACCTACCAACAAGTGTGGATGAACAACATATCCATGTCCCTAGAACTACCTTTCTCTCTTTATTAGACTACGCTGATTTCCTCTACAGCCAGGGTCCTGCAGGTGCTCTTTCCAAACTTGATACGCTCTACCATAGAGTTCTAAGGTTTAGAACGGGCCGGGCCTTCCCTATTCTACCCATCATTGCTCCCTGTACTCGGCGGTAGGCTGGTCATCCCTTAGCTTTAGACGCCAGAGAAATGCTGCGATCTGGAACTACAAAAGCATCCTAAATAAATTGCCTGATTTCGTCTCAGACTGCTTACCTCTCTGCTCTTTAAGTAAGTATGCCCTGAGAAGTGCCTCTTATATTTCGCTGAAAGTGTCCAAGGCCAAATCCCGGTTTGGCGGAGCTTCTATTAGTCATGCATGGCCCTTTCTATGGAATAAGATTCAAAAGAATCAATTATCCCATTAGTTTGGCAGCTTTCAAAACCTTATATACATTCCATTTTAAGGAATCCTGTGTCTGCTCCTCCTGACCTAGATCCCTTTTCCTTCAGAGCCACTTTCTCTATTCTCTGACCTTGCCCCTGCCTTGTCATGACTTTAGGTCTCTTTCTGTTGTTGACTCCACTATTTTGCCGTACCCACTCCTTCCTCCTTCACTCCCCTTCCCACATCTACACTTTATATCCTCTTACCCATGACTTTTAACCCCTATGTTTGTCTGTTTATCTGTTCATTTTTTTTTTGACTGAGCACACTTTGTACCTACTGTTTCCCCCCCCGTCTTGCACTTTGTATACGATGCACTAATTATTTATCTGTAATTAATGTTTTTTTACAATATTTTGTACCATTTACTTGCATTTATACTGCCTTTGCCTAATTATTGTATACATAACTGACATATGTTGATCTCAGCTAAATTGTAATTTGTTGTACACAATACTTGAAATCGTATGTTGATCTCACCTATATTGTATTACTGTATCACGTCATTTCATCGCAAACATTTCGTCACAAACACTTCATCGCAAACAACTTCAGTGCAAGAAACAATTTACCGCATGACATTATATCGCAAACCCACTGAAGCTTAATAAAAGAAAAGTAAATTACTAGTACCTCAGTTATGTGATCGAGTAATGAGTTGGGAGATGCGTGATGCGTAATGCGTCAAGGTCAAGGGTCATTTACCACATATCGTGAATCATAGTATAATCGAATCATGTCGCACTAATTTTGTGAGTCCTCTTAGAGTTATGTGTCCTCTTGTGGCTGGGTTTGGTCAAAGGGTCAGATGAAGCATTTTAAAAGGTAAAACTTTGGACATTTGCCACATAACGTGAGCACACAGTTAATCACAGTATAATCAAATCATGTCTCACTGATTTTGTGTGTCCTCTTAGAGCTGGGTTGGGTCTGGGGTCAAAAGATGCAGGTTAAAAGTTAAATCTTTACTGACGTTAATTAAAAACCAATCTTGTCTTCTTGAGTCTCACACAAAATAGATCTAGACCTGCAGTTGGAGGTTATGAGCAATAGCTCGTAAGAAGTCCATCCTCTCTGTGTCACAGTATGTTTCTACGACCTTGACAATTCTTTTAGCTGTGTCTTTGTATTTTTTTCTTTGAGCCGGAGGCTCCATACCAGCAAGATATTGCTCCATTCGTAGCCCGTTCAAGTTCTGTTCTACCTTTAGGGCATTAATGAACTTCCAAAAGGTGGGGCGGCATGCACCAAGCAGACTATTAAAACTTTGTTGCCACCCCTCCACTGAGTTTATGGTTCTCGGGATTCCACTACTGACTGCAGAGCTGCAGTTCCAGAAATCAACGGCAAAATGTGGTCTGCGCCTACCATGACGACAAACTGGCCTCCCTATCCATGTGTCTTCAAAGTACTCAACAAGAGGAGCCAGTTGGTCATCATTTGCGATATAAAACTCAGTCGCCCGTAGTTCCTCTAAGGCATCAACAACATCAGCAGGCTGAACATATGCAAGTGCAGGAAGCATTCTTATTTGTAAAGCGTAGTCAGTATCCACTGTATAATTTTTAGAAATGGCTGTTTTCCTGCACTTTTCGCCACACAGCTTGGCAGAGGTGGAAAAAGCAGCCCCTTTTGCTAGCCCCAGGAAACTCAGTTGCAAATGCCTTTACTGCTGCTAGTTCAAAATCTGCCATGACTGATGAAGGGAACAGTTCAGGACAAAGCAGTTTTAATTTTTGCAGAACCCTTACACAACTGTCAGTGGCACGGTTTGACATCAATATGAATACGGATAGGATAACTGCAGATTGGCGGACTCCATGTATAGTGTATAACTGTCTGAAAAGTGTTGGTGCACATTTAAATGGGTTCAATGTTAAAATAGCGCAACCGCAATAGCGCAACACTTAGGAGCGCGTACTTTAAAGCGCCACATCAAAATAGCATAGCGGCAAAATATAGGCTGCACTAAATAGCGTATGTTAACTCTTGTAAAAAAAGTACATCAATGTCCATGCACACCTCTCACCCAGCATCTAGTTCCACCCCCACCCTCCCTTGCAGCACATAGCAACCAGCGAGTGGTACCGTTAAACTAACAGTGTGCCAGTCTCACGTCTGATGGATAGGACCTCAAACTGTGCCGCCGATTGCTCTCCCTCTCGTACAACCTGTCTTGAAGTAAAGAACTTGTGCCATTCCCACGTCTGATAGATCTTTTAGGACCTCAAGCTGTGCTGCCGATTGCTCTCCCTCTCGTGCAGCCTGCTTTGAAGCAGTGGCATGTGAGGAAGATACAAGGAGGACAGTCAGAAGAAGTAGTGCTGCGATGTGTTGACAGAGCTGTGAATCTGTGGAGCTTTGGTTGGCAGCCTCTGGATGCAGAATTTTATTGCACTGTCAGGACAATAAAAGTTGTTTCATAAACAACTAGTAACCATCACGCTGTTCGGGAATAGAGCTATTTTGACTGCCGATATTTTTGACTTGCACTTAATTGTATTCGCTATTTTTACTCGCGCTGTTGTGGTTGCGCTATAATGACCGGATACCATTTAAATGTCCCATCTGCATACCAGCGTGGGGTAGAGCGCATGTAGTATTTTTTGTCGTTGCAAATATTTATTTATTTATTTGTTTTTGGTAACCAGGTAAGCATGCTAGACAGCAAGTGCCTATTTTCAGGTGCGACCCGGGAGAATTACAGGGTAATTACATAGGAGAAATACATAGTAAACATTACAGTCTGGAGCAGCATACTCCAACAGTGGTATTTACATGGGAGAAACACGTAGTCAACATTGCTATCTGGAGCAATATTCTCCAACAGTGAGATAAGACAACAGAGATTATAAAGCGGTAGGACACAGCAAACGGAATTAACATATCAACAATCACAGGTTTCCAACATACAAGCCAGGGGCAAACATGGAGGTATAAGACCTCCCCTAGGTTGAATAAGAAACAATATATCACATACCCAGTGGTAGAGTGCAAACACAGAGGCGGCGAGGGGGCAAGAGCCTAGCTGGGGTAGCAAAGCAGATGGGTTGGTGGGCTGAAGGGCTGGGCATTAGGCAGCACACAGGTAGGTCGCAGCAGATTTCAGGAAACTCCAAAGGGAGGGTTTGAAGATGAAACGCTGGTTATCATCTGCCCCAGAATCATACTGAAGAAAAAGCTCTCCTCTCTCGGTATTCCAGTACTCAGCTGGAATCAGTAAATCAACCAGAGATGTAGGCTGAGTAGGGACTGCAGCCGCTACTGGCATGCTCTCTGTGCAGTGCGCTTAAGGCTTGCAACGGATGGCAACTTGGAACTGACTGCCTGGCTAAGCCCACTAATAGCACTTGCAACCAGATGCTGGGTGCTGTCCTGTGAAGAGCTAGCTTTGTCCTTCAGATCTGCTACTGCTTTTATTGCCATTGTGGAACCAGCATCAGGAACATGGCTATGTTCCTGTATATATTTTATTATTTCATCATCACTAGTGTGCACTCTAGTGGGGCATTCAAAAGTGTCATATTGACGACACTTCCAGTACTGTTTTCACCCATAGGTACGCTCCATGTGGTATATGAATCCAGCATCACACAGCAACAGCTGGCCTCTAATGCTTTTGACAAACTCGAGTGGCATGGCTGTCCAAACTCCAGTTGCACTGTAGGTGGCGGTACAACAGAACAGCGAATTAATATACGATGAGCTGTCATGCGCTGTAGAGTCGATGCACTGCAATGTATTGCGCTCTAATTACCACGTGGTAGTTAACCGCGATGAAAAGTTTTGCGATGAAAAGACATGGAACTTTGTATCACCTATTGTTTGTCCTAGGTCCACCTTGAAAATAAGCTTGCTCAACTGTGTCCGCCTGGTTAAATAAAGATTTTGATTGATTGATTGATTAATGGGATTCAACCGACTTCCCCACATTATCTGAAAAACTAAACTTAAAAGTGAAGATTCTAAGGTCCCAGGCAAAGGATAGACCACACCGATAAATAAAAATATTGGAATCAGGAACGTTCTAACTTCTGCCACCTTCTTCTTCTTTGTCTGATTCCATGTTTTCCAAATAGCAACTTTAGTGGAGGCTAAATCTAGTTTATTTTTCCAGTTCAAAATACAATGTCACCTCTCCCAAACCATACACCTAAATATTGAAACGGGTCTGTGGATATCTTTATACCTCACCGTGTTTCTTGAGACGTTTCAGTATCACACAGAGGATAGATAGTACTTTTCCCTTTATTAAGGTGAGCACCTGTTGGTGTAGAATATTTCTCAATGAAGTCTAGTACTCGTTCTCCTGACTTTCAATCTGCAACTATAACACATACATCATCTGCATAAGCTGTAACTCTTGCCTCCACACCACCTCCTATCAGTGCAATACCTCTTATACCAATATCCTGTTGTAATAACCGTATTGGGGTCAAGACAAAACACATAAAGCAATGGGCTTAGTGGACACCCCTGCCTGACTCCCTGGGAAATCTCTATGCAAGTTCCTAAATATCCATTCACCAAAGGAATCACCCTTGCATTTTCATATAGTAATGTGATCCAGTCCACAAAAAAGGATGGTATTCCATAATGAGACAATATACGGGAAATAAATTTATGTGGTACCCGATCAAAAGCCTTTTCTTGATCTAACGACATAATATAACCCTGTAACTCCCCCTCTTTACCCTGTTCCACAATTTGTCGAAGTAATAATAAATTATGTTTTATTGATCGTTCTGGTACAGTACAAGTCTGAGCTGCTGAAATGAGCACCGTAGCTATGTTGATTAAACGATTATGCAAAATTTTCATTAGAATCTTGTAATCCGTATTTAATAGGCTTAATGATCTCCAGTTATCAAGGTCAGACCTATCCCCTTGTTTAAATACTAATATTTGAATGGCAATACAGAAATGCATATCTACCTTCAAATTACCTAGCACCCAATTAAACACCACCATCAAAACATATTTAACTGATTACAAAAGGAAACATAAAATTCTGATGGTAAACCATCAATACCCGGGGCAGTATTCTTTTTAAGCTTCTTGATAACCAACTCAATTTCCATCATTGTAACAGGCTTCATTAAATCTCTGAGAAGGACAAACGGTATACTGGGTACTTCAAATGAGGACAAGAACTCAGTTACTATCTCCTCATCAATAAGAGAAGTCTTATACATGTCCGACAAGTAATGTGTTACTGTGTACATGATACGGGTTGAGTAGTTACTGTAATATCAGCAGCATCAGTGACTGACTCCATGAACCTATTTATTTATTTATTTATTTAAACATCAGTTTAGAAACCTTTGAGCCAGAGGCTCATTTACAAAGGTACCTCGTCACACAGAGGACATAAGAACAATAGTACAAGGGACAACAGCAATTACACAAGAAAGATACAATTCAGTTACAATTTTGTTACAGTAGAACACATAACCCATGAACAGAATAGCCTAGGGTGCAAGGAGCTTGGGGTTGGGGGGTGCAGGTAGAGGAAGCAGGTGAGAGTGACAGGGGAGGAGGATTATTAGGGAGGGACGGGGGGTGGTGAGAGCTGCTCAGTGAGCATTGTCAGCAGTGCGTATATATATATATATATATATATATATATATTTATTTATTTATTTATTTTATTTTTTTTTATATGTTAGCGGCAGTTGCATTTGCGTGAGGCAAGTAGGAAGTTTCTGAGCCTGGGCTTAAAGCAAGCTAAAGTTGGTGAGTTTGAGACACTGGCAGGGAGGGAGTTATACCAGTGGGGTGCATGATAGGGGAACGCCCTCTGCCCTTGAGAGGTCCTGGCTCGCGGAATGACTAGGGTTGCTCTTGAGGAGATGCGGGTGTTTAGGGTCGGTACAGATCGGCGAATTGTGTTGGATAGGCCTATGGGGGAAAGGCCATGCAGGGCTTTAAATGTGAGCTGGCAGGTCTGATACATGAGACGCTCGTCCAGGTTGAGTAGGGGTAGCAGGGTGTACAGCTCACACGTGTGAGTGAGTCTGGGGCACTGGTGATAAGTCTGCAGGCCTTGTTGAGTGTAAGGCAAACCTTGTTGAGGGCAGTCTGGTCTGCTGAACCATAGACTGGAAGGCCATAGTCAATGAGGGATATGACAGAGGAGGTGACAGCCAGGCGGAGGGCATCAGGAGGGAGGCATTTCTTGTGTCGGTAGAGAATGCCTAGCCGCGAGTTGGCGGCAGAATTTAGGGTAGATATATGCCCGTGGAAAGAAAGTGCAGGGTCAAAGGTTATTCCAAGATATTTATAGGACTGAACAGGGTCAATGAAGTTGCTGGGTGTGGAGTGGATGGATAGGGGGAACTTACTGTGCTTATTTTGGGGGTGGGAGAAGAGCATCGTTTTTGTTTTCTTTAGGTTGATAACAAGTCGGTGCTCAGTGACCAGAGTCGCTGCAGAGTCAAAAGCTAGTTGGAGGGAGTCTGCAGCAGCATGGGGTCATGTGAGAGGCAAGGAGGACAGCATCATCCGCATAGAGAAGAATCTTACCCGCACAACTGCTGGGTAGGGAGTTGAGAAGAGGGAGAATAGTAGGGTCCAGGAATTGAGCCCTCGGCACTCCAGAGCGAATAGGGCAGGTTTCTGAGAGAGTACCGTTGACTTTCACACGTTGGGAGCGGGTGAGAGATAGCTGCACCAGAAACAGGTCCAGAGGCAAAGCCTATTTGGTCGAGGGTGTAGAGCAGGAGAGGATGCGAAACGGTATCAAAGGCTTTAGACAAGTCAATGAATATGGCACCAGCCAGGGCACCAGAGTCCAAGGAGGCATGGAGGAAGTTGGAAAATTCCAGAAGAGCTGTATTGGTACTATGACCTGCTCTGAACCCGTGTTGTTCAGGGCAGAGAACATTGTACTTACGAAGGTAGTCAGAGACTTAGGAAGCCACAATTTTCTCCAAAGCCTTAGAGAGGGGGAGAGGATCGAGATGGGCCGGTAGTTACCCGGAAGAGTCCTGTCACCACCTTTGTGGACAGGGGTAACTGTGGCAACCTTCCAGGCAGCAGGGAATTGTCCGAGACATAGTGATTTGTTGAAGATGCATGTGATAGGTGAAAGGACCTGATCCAGGACCTGACGTAACGGGCAGGGATCAAGTGAGTCATTACCAACAGTGTTACCTTTTAGGGCTCTTAGCAGGTATGGTCTGGTTTCTTGTATGGTGACACAATGCAGGTGGAAGGGGGGGCGAGTGATGGGTAGTGGAGCAGAAGGAGGTGGCGGACTGAAAAAGTTACCAGGGAGTACTGAGCTAAGGTCAGTAAAGGAGTTATTGAAGTGAGTGGCAAATGAGGGCAGGGTCAGAGGAGTCAGCACCATTGATGTTGAGAATCGTGGGAGAGGGGGACTGGGAGTTGCCATTCAGTAGCTTGATGTTGTCCCAGAAGCACCTGGGGTTCCCCCAAGAGGAGGTAAGAGAGGCTTGGTAGTATTCCGCCTTAGCTTCCGGATGGCCCAGGTGCACTGGTTGCGGCGGCAGCATAAGACTGTCTGTCAGCTGGACGCCAGTAGCAACAGCAAGGTGCCAAAAGGTTGTCTCGTTGTTAAGTTGCCACAGCAGGGCAGGGGGGTGATCCAAGGGTATGTCTCACTTTGGACCTCCTAGCAGTTATGAGAAGCAAAAGGCGTGAGCAGAGTTGAAGGTGTTCACAAAAAGGCCAGGGCCCAGTCAATGTTAGTTGCGCTCGTCAGAGGGGACCAATCAGTATGAGCAAGAAAGTGCTTAAGGCCTTTGAGTCCCCCGGGTCTAAGCCGCCTCCGAGAGGTGGTTTTGACCGCGGATGAAGGCCGAGGGGTTTCCCAGTTGAAGAGAACAGGGGAGTGGTCACTGAGGCAGTCAGGGAGGATTTGTATGTTCTGGACGCGGCTAGGCCTGTTGGTGAGGACCACATCCAGGAGGGTGCTTGAACCCCTGCTGGGGTTGAATCTAGTAGGCTGCGTGACCAGTTGAGTTAGGTCAATAGAATCAAAAGCCTCACGGTGGGAGGAGGATGACGGGCAAAGCCAGTTTATATTCAAATCACCTACCAAGATTTGGTCCGAGGGGTTGGGTATGGAAGTAAGGTAGTCAAGTAGTGGGCCTAGAGCCTGGGATTGGTTCCTAGGGGTATGTAGGCTGCAGTCAGGAATAAGGGCCTCTAGAAGGGTCAGGGGACAGCTTTAGTGTGAGGGCCTGGGCCTTAGGTCGAGGTCAGGCGGGGTGGCAGACCCATGAGAGAATCCTTCAAGTAGAAGGCTAACCCCACCTCTCCTTCGACACGGTCCAAACGGTGGAGAGTGTAGCCGGGAGAGAGACAAGAGAGTTGGGAGTGGAGGAGACAGCCAGGTTTCAACCAGGGCAACAACATCAGGTTTATGAAGCATCACCCAGCAGTGTAGTGAGTCCAGTTTTTCAGGAGGCTACAGATGTTCATGGATGCAACACAGCCGGAAGATTTCAGGGAGTACCAATGCTACCAGGCCGGGATTGGGGTGGACATTGCCTGACAGGAGCAGGAGGAGGAGGGCTGCTCTTGGGAGTGCGTGATGGCGGGATAGTTTTCGGCGACTGGAGAGAGGGGGATATGAGGGGCTGAGATAGTGCAGGGGATAGGAGAAATTGGAACAGGCAGGAGAGGCAAACACGATGAGATGTATGGGGGGCAGTGGGGGTGAGGAGAGGGTGACAGTATGTAGGGAGATGGGCGTGCAGCTGCAGGGTGAGTGTAAGTAACAAGGGGAGGTGACACAAGGGGGGAAGAGGGGTGGATTGTAGGCAGATTATTAGGGGCACAGGGGCAGCATGAATGCGGGGCTATAGTACCCAAAGGTGCGGCAAGGATTATAAGAAGGAGGGGGAGTAGTGCAGGATGCAGAGTGATGGGCATTTCTTTTTTTTTTTTTTTCTCTCTCTCTCTCTCTCTCTACAGGCTAGGGGAGTAGTGAGAGTAATTATAGTTGGTGGGTAGGATGAGAACGGCAGGAGAGAGTCTATCTGGGATCCGATGGGTTTGCACTACGCAGGGGTGGTTAGTAGGGGACCAGTGCCTCCTGGTGGTCAGCAGGTATAACCTGCTAATGAGAAAGTGGGGACTTAGGTTCTGGTACTACAGGAAGTGACGTCAGCAACCTAAGCCAATAAAGCTACAGCCGCCCCTGGGTGGGTGGGTGGCTGGGGTGGGCGGGGCAGACGACGCATAGCGTCGTCGGGTTAGCACCCCACAGCAGCTGTCCGCTGCAAACAATCAGTGGTCTGTGGGTGGTGAAGCTAGCAAATGAGTCCTTCTGTTTCCCGATCGCCGACTGGCTTATTACCTGCTGAGGGCTCCAAAACCGTCCTTCCTTGCCGCGGTCTATCCTGCGGTCTAACCTATCCTGTGCCCTCTGAGTACAACATTTGAAGGCATCCCCAAACCCAGTTTTTCCCGGTGAACAAATCCTGTGTTCGTGCAACATAGCCATAGCTCTAGAATATTGTAGTTCTGACATAGCTTTTTTAAGGTTTAATATTTGAGGTGTCAAACTAATATGCTGCATGTTAATTACCAAATAAAGTTTACTCAATTGCAATCGTAGTTTGAGATAGTCTTTATACTTATTCTGTCTAGTCACTGTTGAATACTTTTGAAACAGCACTTTTAAACCCTGTTTTGTCCCCTTCCACCAAGTGCTGATGCTGTCAGCCAGTACTGCCACTGACATTCTAGCATCAAGAAAGTCGGTCACTTTCACTTTTGCTTCTTGTAAGACTGCAGTATTCAGTTTCCAGTATCCCCTTCCATAGTGCAGCCCTGCCATACCCCCCAGCGTGGCATGTAGTATGACATGATATGAGGTTTCTAAAGGAATAGTTTCTGCCCTATAAATATTAACATCTTTCTTTGAAAAGAGGAAATTTATCCTGGTAGATAGAGCTTCCCTAAAATATGTGTATCCTCCCTCCTTATGTACAGTCCGAAATGTATCCTGCAGACCACTCTGTTTAATAATGTAATTAAGACAGTTTGAATCACAGTACATTTTCCTAGTATTAGCACCTCTATCCCTCCTGACTACCACACAGTTAAAATCCCCTTCCCAAAGAACTTTCTTTGTTGTAATTAAATAAGATTTGACATACTGATAAAAAAAAATTCTTTCTTTATTTGTAAGAGGGGCGTAAATATTTATTAATCTCCATCCTTCCCCCTTATACGTAAAATCCAACATTAATGCCCTGCCCAAACATATTTCTACCAGTTTCGTCACTCTAATTCCGTCCCCTTTAAATAAAATACCTACCCCTTCACAAACTGCAGTGCCAAAGGAAAAAAAGGACCCCAACACCATAGTTGTCGTGCTGCTCTTACTAATGACAAAGAGTTTAACCTAGTGTCTTGCAGTACGTAAATATCACTTAAGTCCAAAATACAAAGTACCCCAAGGTTCCTTTTTAAGTTTTAAGGTTTTGTAGAATATAAAGGGGAGACAAGTAAGTGGAAAATATTAAATGTTAATCTAAGAAAACCTGTCTCAACCACAAACGACCAAATAATATTTGCAAAAATATCAACCTTTGTGTTTCAATTTGATCGATTTCTGCACCTCAAAATGTTTAAACATATAAGTAAAGATCGAGGGGGACTCTCCATTTGAAGGTATACGGGAGAGTTTCAATTTTTTACCGAGCCGCCCAGTTAGACGTCAGCAGTGACGTAGCATGGATTACATGCACACCTGAGCGGTTCGGCCCCTTCTTCTTTCTTTATAAGCACCAGAAGACAGGTGCTGAGTTAGTTATAAAGTAGCGTGGTGTGCAAATGGCGGCGAGGCAGTTGTCATTTTTAAACTGGGCAATATTTAACTCGAAATCCATTTTTTGGAACATTTAAACACAAAACAAGAGAGACATTTATAAGGTAAATTACTATAGAACATGATTCTAAATCATAGGATTTATTTGATATATTTGAGAACGCGGTAGTTTTACCCTTTCTTTTTTAAATATATGCTTCCTTTTAGGACTTAAAGGTTTTGAGAAACTACATATAAAATCATTACAACAAAAGTAATAGAACCCTTTGAAGGTATATTATATTTTTCAGGAAGTTCATTGTTATGTATATTGTAAAGAGGGATTATTTAAGTTCTTTTCTTTGCCTTTGTAGAAATTATGATACTTCAGAATTGAGGAATGGTTTAGACGGCTGCCCCCACCCCCATTAGCCACCATATGAAGTTTGCAGGTTAGTTCCACCTGCATTTGAACATTTATGTTATTTATGATTGAATATACAATACAAGAGTAATATAAGGTATTTATTATGTATATTTCCATTTACTGAATAGCTCTACAGTCTGATGAAGGAATTATTATTCCGAAACGTTACTGGAATTTTATTTGATGGAGCTTTCGAGAAATATTCGAATGAGATTGTTTGAAAATGGATTTTTGAAAATGGAATTCTGATGGAAATTTTCCCAAAAGGAACTTTTATGAAATGAGGACAATAAAATTGATGTCTGATAGTAAATATTATTTGGTCGTTTGTGGTTGAGACAGGTTTTCTTAGATTAACAGGCAACTATCACTTTCCAAATCTTTTAAAGCTGTAAATGTTAACAGTCTCCGTTTTGAATTCTTGATGCTATTAACATTTATAGTAGCAATACTTAAACGTGATGAAGAAGGGGAAAGGATTATTTAAGGGGGTTTTTGTAAACTAGAACTTCTCCGAACCCTAGCTTCTATCTGTTTTTTCCTGTCTTTAACTTCTCTACACACTTGCTGTTCACCTTCAGAATCTGAAGATGGTGGGGCTATGGAAGAGGCTTCTGAATCACCTCCATGTTCCGAATCCAGTGTGGTGTTTGCTAACACAGTAAATTTATTTGTCAAAGATATCTCATCCTCCTCGAGAACACAAGCCTTTGCTACTTCAGGCCTAGGCCTAGTTTGTTTCAGACCCCTCTTTTTAGCTATACTCTTCACTGTCTTGGGGGGCATTTCAACTATCATTACTTCTGGCACTGGAATTTGTGTTGTCTCATGTAACAGTGTTTCAAGCTCTGAATACATGGTTGATTCAGGGGTTGATAAGGGAGTTTCGTCTGTAACAATAATTGTGTTCTCTGTCCTGGGTGAAGAGGGTGGGGGTGGGGCTTTAGTTTTATCAGGGGGAGTCTATCAGTAAAAGTTCTCCTTTTTGCTATTTCTTTCTTTTGAGCCTCCTGAAGTACTGTGTCCTGATTCCTGTGGTCAGTGCGATTATGAGTGGCCCAGAGACAAGTCCTATAGGTATGGCCTGTCTCTTCACATAAGTTACACCTTAACTCTTCCTTGCAATCTGAACTATGGTGTCCAAAGGCCAAACAAAGATTGCACTTCAAGCGATCACAGGCTGAGCCTAAGTGTGTGTATAGGCCCCACATTTAAAGCAGGCCCGTGGCTGTCCTGGGTAAAAACAATGACCCCTCTCACTGCCTAAAAACAAACTGTTGGGGAGGTGTACAGGGCCTAGACTGTTAGTCCTTAAACAGACTTTGAATTTCCAACCCCCATTCCAAATACATTCTTCATCAAATATGGGCTGTGGAACATCAAGCACATCACATTTCTTTTGCAACCAATAAATAATATCATGGATTGATACTGATTCATTCCAAAATAAGACCGGCATATTTCTGATAGAAGGTTTAGTTAAAGGAATAGCCTTAAAAGGTAACCACAATTCAGTAAATTTTAAGGAGTCATATTTTGTCCAAAAATGATCCAGCCCCTGTGAAGAAGAAAAACTGATGTTATATAATGCAGTCCCTGAAACATGGATTAAGGCATGAATTTCTGTGGAAAAAAAAAACTAACGATCCCTTCAGTCAACTGTGTCCAACATATATGTGATCTGGGGCAATATCTAAGCCCCCTAAATACTCTAATCAGACTGCATTGCGTCTCTGCAGGGGGGGAGCCTGAAAAAGGGTCCTTCTTCCTGAATGATTCCCATGCTGATTTTGAACGTTCTTGAAAAGTAGGCTTTTCACCAGGTTGTTCACTCTCTTCCTCCCAGTTAGCAGGTTTTGTAATTTCACTCTCCATCTCTGAGGAGGACGACTCCACACACTGAGGCGATTTGTGTTCACTAGGCCACCCTGCTTCACTAACATCAGACCGTTGAAAGGTTCCATTTGGCTGCTGTATGCAATTTATCACTGTACGACAGGACTGTTCAGCTACAATCAGGAGAGAATGCCCCGGAATCGGGCTATGCTCTGAGTCTGAGATCCAAATACCATTGTCTCCCGTTTCCAGCCAGCGTTAAGCAAAGATCTCTCTAATGAAGTCGGGGATTTCCCGTGCTTTGGTTCAGTAACAGTTTCCCCTTCTCTTCCCTTCCGTACCCAAAATCACAAACAGAAGCACAGTAGTTTTGCTGCTCAATAGTAAACACGTAGCTTTCAGTGACTCCTCTGCTGAAATTGACTCATGCCAATGGAATGTCTTTGATGCTTGCATGTCACAGGGCTGAGTCACCTGACTCTCCGCTTCAAGTGTACTGGCAGTTTCTTCTACTAGTACGGCCTGCATGACTTGCACAACATCTTTCATAAACTCAGGGTCTATTGAGTCAGGCTGTAATGTATCAGATACTTGTAGTACATCTTTACACATTTCCTTAGTAGCTTTATCAGAACCTCCATACCACAATGATTTGTTTTGCTTAAATATGTGGTCAAGCCATACTTCATTAGATGCAAACAGCCTCTAGGGCAATAACTATATCCTGTACCTGAAGCAATTTCCAGCATTCTCGAATTCCAGCAAAGCATTCATAATAGATGTGGTCTCCTGAACTGGACCTGTGGGCTGGGAGACCTGCTCACTCACAGGTTCACCAGCAGAATGAACTTCCATCACGTCAGCCTCCACAGCAGCAGCCCCGCTTGCAACAATTCCTCCCTCCTTCTCCACGGAAGAAGTTTTCTCTCTTAATTCATTCTTTTTCCTTTCCAACTCCTCACTTCGATCTTCTTGATCCATAAAAGTGTATGAACTCATTTTCTGGCCTCTAGTGGTGTACAAGACAGGGGAGGAGGCCCTCTCCCCTGCCACATCAGCACTTCCTCCTCCTCTGCTGTCCGGCTCCAAACTGTGCTCCTCCACTCTGCTCTCACGAAGTCAAGCCCCCTGCTGGCAGAGTAGAGGAATTTCCCTGGTGTCATGGCCAACATTCCCCTTGTGAATAAAAACGGCCTATGCAGCCCACCCCCAGGACGCCCCGGGAAATAAGCTATAATTGCTTAGTGTGCCTTTTCTGGTTAAAAATGACAAATAAATGAACTCGGATGCTGCCTAAAAATGCAGAATTTCAGGATATTCATTTTTTTTTTACTGAAGGCATTTTTCAGGAAATCATGCTCTTGGCTCTTTGCCTCTTGTTCCTTCTGCTTTCCCTGCCTTCAAGTTAAAATCCTCTGCAGTGATAGCAGCCTGTTGCCATGACAATGACTGTGATTTCACAAGCAGGGGACTGTAACTCGATGTCAAGGTTGGGAAAGTGGCAGGAACAGATGTAATCTAAAGGGCTAAGTAAGAAAGAGCTGAATTTTCATCACTAAAAGTTGAGGGAAATTTTGTGTAGCTGAGTTGTGCTGGTGTCAGCAGTGAATTAATTTTACTGTAAATCAGTAAATCACATTGAGGTATTTTGGTAATTAATTAACTAGGGTTATAGCTACCGTTCTTGACTTATTGAACTGTTACTACAGAAGTTATTTCATCTCCCTCACATGAAGTACTAAGACACCTTGCCAAGTAACATCACCTGAGACTTTCTGTTGGGCAATTACAGTACAGGATACATCCCTTGCTTTGGCCAAGTTGGCTTGTGAAATATGTTTCCTCAGTTTTTGCTTCTGTTTTAATGTAACCCCTAGATGGCGCTATCCCAGGGGCTACTACCCCTGCCTGATTTGCCACTAACAGGTTGAGGGGCCTGGATCCAATGGCGGGTGCCTCCACCCAGAGGTCAGGGTTTGCAATAGTTAAACTTACTTGGTCACAGCCCTCTGGGACACTGCAACCCCCCTTTCTTCCCACTAGTGGCCCACACAATATAGCAGAATTACCTTCACAGTATACACTTACCCCAAGGCTGGTTCAGGCACGGGACATCCTGTAAAATAAGATACAGTGCAACAATCACAGTACAGTACTTTAACATGACAAATACCTCAGGCAGTATAACTTTGTTGAAACAAACAGCTCTGATTTATTTGGGGATATAACAAGGACAAGGGAAATCAGGTTAATTAGCTTATCACTTTACTATCTACCTATGGCTCTGTGCACAGGCCTATCCCTACCAGTTACTGTCCCTGGGTACCCAGGCCCTAGTAGCTAGTCCAAACCGTGGCAGCTGGTAGGGCCCTTTCACACAGAGAAAGGAAAATTAAACAGTCAGCAGTACAGTAATTCCATTTGGATTTAATGTGGCAATTCAACAGGGCGACCCAGAATTAGTACTCACGACCTCCAAAGAAGATATGGTCCTTCAATGTCAGCAGGGCTACTTTTGATCTCCAAGAGACTCCTCACACATTTATATGGTAAAAAAAAAACGCGATACCAGGCAGGCTGCATCTGTATCCCAATCTAATTACTGCACAATAACCAGGAGAACACACAGCAGATTCAGTTCCTGACAGACCGAGTGTAATTCAACAATTTCTTCAGTCTTCTACAGGGTGAGCCTGGTTTCTACTCTTCAGAGATCCTGATTCTTTTCACAGGACGGATTCAGTCCTAACAAGCAGTTACACAAGTTGTGGGCGGACTCTGGGCCTTGCACACGTTTTTGACTGAAACTGTGCACTGAAGGAGCATAGGGTTTCTTTCCCTTCACTTTCAGATCTCAAACTGAAACTCCCAACAGACAAAAACGGGCACTTCCTTTGAGTTCTTCCCAGTTCTTGACTGGATTGGCTGTCACTCACAATAGACTGCTGCTGTTGGTCCAAAAGGCACGAAGTCTAAACTACATCTCCCAGAGTCACTGCCCATACAATCCTCTTGTGGCTGGCTCAGATTATGAGTCCCAAGTTCTGATTCGTCCAAGGCATCATTTTAGAGCTAGTTTACCCCACACTGATTGGTCCAGTTGCAAAACCAGAATGGGGAACTAGGCAGACAGTTCTGACTGCAAAGAAAGCAGGTTAGACAAACTGTAATTTTATTATTACTGTAAATGATTTCTGGCAATCAGTTACATCTTTCAGACAGGTTCCCTTGCACTCCTAGTGACTGCAAAATGGGGTGAATTGGCAGCAGCTTGAGTGGTACTCAATCAAAGAAACACACAGTCCCCATACAAACTAATTATGTCTGCAAGCAGACAACTCTTAAAGACAGTACCAGAGGTTCTAAAAACACTCACTGATAAATGGCTTAAGCGCCAAACACCATTCAGGCTTGGAGCATTCAAGCAAGCTCCTGGAAGTCTTTTGGGAACCCCCATTTGCAGGGGGTTACACCCTTCCTAGCCTGGGAAAAGCTTGGCGTCCAGCGTCAAGCAAGTACCATAAGTTTCAACTGCAACCATATACATTTGCATTAGGCTCACACATGTAATCATCAGTCAATACATCATTTACCAAGAACCATTTCTGAAACATTGCAGTCGTCCTCTTTACAGTATACACACACATTGTACCATAACTCAAGTTATTACCTCTTGTACATGAAACCTGAAGAGGGACCCTTCCTATCAGTTACCTTGGGGCTGGAGCGGGGCAAGGGCACCATACTTAGAGGGCAACACAAGTAACTTGGAGTTAGCACTAACGCTCAGTTTGGGCAATGAGCTCTGGGACACATACACTCCTTTATGGACAACATTGAGAGGCAGGTCCACTGGCCGCCCAGGGAATCATAACTGAGGTGCACCACAGGCTTTACAGCTCGAACCAGTCTTTCTAGGGGAGCTGTTACAGTCTCTGCACTCTGAGCCTCATTTCAGCATTGTTCTCACTTGTCAGGGAGTCTCCATGGGGGTAGAGAGGCTAGAACTTGGGGCACTTTCAGCTCCAGGGTTACAGTTTCTGAGTCCACAACATTTGGCTCGCATGGAGAGCTTTCAGACACTGGCAGTGGACTGTCAGGGCACTCAAAATACTCTTCTTGTTGGTGTCATCCAGTCTGCCCCAATCTATCATTTCCTCCCTGAGAGCTCAAACAGTTCAACCATGCACAATGATTCCATTTCATCTGATCTGATGCTTTGCACTTCACTTTCTGGGAGCATTGGCTCCAGGGATGGCTGGGGGCATAGACAGTCAGAAGGCCCAGCTTTGTCTCCAGTATTGACTAGGGGATTGCCCGAAACAATTGACTCAGTTAGTAGAAGGATAGTATTCAAAGTCCTCTCACTTTCTTCTGATATGGACTGACAGTCATGCTCAACTGGGACTTGTGCAGGGAACACTTTAACTCTGCTTCTGTAGGTGCAGACTTCCTTGATCTTTCTTAGCAGCAGCTCTAGTCACTGGTCCAGAGGGGCATCTTCTGGGGCTCAGACTCAATCAGGATTTGTCCAATGGGTAGTAAATGATTTCTATGCATTGTTTTACATCTTTGAATTGTTCTCAGGCCTTACTTTGTACACTGGCAGATCATCTAGTTTGCCCACTACAATGTGAGGGAGATGGTGCCATCTGTCAACAATCTTGTGTTGCCATGCAGTCCCAGATTTCTTAGCAATACCCGATCTCCCTCCTGGAGTTCCTGTGCTTTCACCTTTTTATCATACCTTTCTTTGTTGGCCAGATTTCTTTTGGCAGCCATGGTTTGAGCCAGTTAGTGCGCATGAGTTAGCTGGGCCTTTAACTTTTGCACATACTGTAAATAGTTGTCAGCTTGAACCCCATCAGGAGAGACCCCAAAACACACATCTCACGGTAGTCGAGCTTCTCTTCCAAACATCAGGCGGTAGGGGAGGAGCAGTGGCATCACTTTTGGTGCAGTTATAAGCATGTACCAGGGTGCTAATTTGTTGGCTCCATCTAGGCTTGTCCTTTGGTGCAGGGTGCCTAGCATATCTAGCAAAGTGCGGTTGAAGCGTTCAGGCTGTGGGTCCCCCTGGGGTGGTAAGGAGTGGTTCTGGACTTTCGCACTCCCCAGAGAAAGCATCTCTTGATCAGGCGACTCTCAAAGTCTCTCCTTGATCAGAATGGATTCTTTGTGGGCCCCATAGTGAACAAAAAGTTTTCTACAAGTACTTTGGCTACAGTGGATGCTTTCTGGTCTTTGGTGGGAAAGCTTGGGCATATCTACGTGAAATGGTCAGTGACCACCAGCACATTACTGATATTTCTTTGATCTGACTCAAACTCAGAAAATCAATACAGACCAGCTCCATGGGTGCACTGGTGGTTATGTTAACAAGGGGGCAGCCCTCTGGAGACAAGCTTTCCTCTGTAAGCAGCGACTACAAGTTCGTATGTGTTGCTCCACATCAGCCCCATCTTAGGCCAATAGAATCTGGATCTCACCAAGTCAAGTGTTCTGCTCTATGCCAAGAGTGCCCCATGTGGTTGTGCAAGGACCTCAATACTGAGTCTCGAAGGCAGTGGGCAGCACCAGTTGTTGTTTGTCTACTTGTCCCCTCTGTCTACTGTTTCTCTATATAACAGTTTATTGATCAGTTTCAACTTAGGACCTTCTTTGTATAACAGTGCAGTTCTCAAATCAGTGGGCGTAATTTGGACACATCTTTTCCTGCATAGAAGGGCTTCTAAAGCTGATTTGATCATAGGATCGTGAGATTGAGCCGCCAGAATACTGTCATTGTCCAGCTGAGGCGGTGCACCAATGTCTATTGCAGAAAAGTGGCAATAAGCAGCAGGTATGCAATTCTCAGAGGTCCCAAGCAATCCACCATGCAGTCCACTGCGTCCGTGGACATTGTTCCTCCCTGTCAAACTTCTGGCACAGTGCCGAATGTCAGGTTCTGTAATCGGACCCAATCATTCTGAACAGGCCTCCGGAGAAACATCAGCATCTATATGGTTCAGACCTGCTCGGTATGAGAGCATAGTCATATGTAGATAATGCAGAAAGCCACCTATGGCCAGTGGCATCCAACTTAGCTGAGGTCTGCACATAGGTCAAGGATTATTGTCAGTTTTTACTAGTATTGCGCCCTACAAGTACTCATGGAATTGGTCAACAATAGCCCACTTCAAAGCTAGGAACTCTAACTTATGTACAGGATAGTTCTTTTCGGATGGGGTCAGGCTTCTACTGGCAAAGGGCCACTGGTCTCAGAGCCATTCTCGTGCTCTTGGTACAACACAGCCCCAACCCTTGCAAGCTAGCATCAGTGTGCAGGACGTAAGGTTTTCTTGGATCGGCATAGGCCAGCACTGGAGCATGGGTAAGTTGATATATGATCTCATGAAAAGCAGTCTCACAATCAGGAGTCCAGCGGGCCCCAAATACTTCACTTGGATGAAAATACACTCTTTCAGTCTTGAGGGACGCTGACTTTTGGTATTTTTGTGGGTTGGGGATACCCTTGAGTAAGGTTAAGTAAAGGCGGATCACTCTTGAATAGTCCTTGATGAGGCCGATAATAACCACAGAATCCAGGAATCTTTGCAGTTCTTTAGATTTTTGGGCTGTGGCCAGGTGGTCAAGGCCTCAACTTTACTTGGTCGGTCTCTATTCCCTCGGTGGATACTATCGTCCCACATACTTTACTGATGTTTGAAAGAATTGACACTTATCAATGGACAGTTTAGGCCAAAGTCCTCCAGTCGGTCCAATACCTTAAATAATCTGCTCTCATGTTCCTCCAGTGAGCTGCCAAACACAATAACATCATCTAGGTATACCAGGCACTCTAGTAAGTTCATGTCCCCACTGCACGCTCCATCAATCGTTGAAAAGTGGCTGGGGCACCTGAAATCCTTGAGGGCATCCTCATGAATTCATAAAGCCAAGCGGGACAGATAAAGGCCGTCTTCTCACGGTCCTCTGGGGCCACTCAGGATCTGGTAGTACCCACTGCGGAGATCCAGCACAGAGAACCACTTGCTCCCGTTTAGGCAGTCAAAGCATCCTGAATACGGGGCATAGTGTACTGATCAGGGATAGTCGCCCGGTTTAAAGTGCGATAATCCACACACATCCTCTGTTCCATTCTTTTCCTCCCACTACCACAATGGGGAAGCATAAGGCTTCTGGATTCTTGTATTACACCAGCAGCTAACATCTCTTGCAGATGCCGTCTCACATCATCTATGTCAGCAGGTGCCAGGCGTCGAGACCTCTCACGAAATGGTCTTTCGTCATGCAGCCGGATATTGTGCTCAGCTCCTTGCACGCATCCTACATCCCATTCCTTTAAAGAAAACACCTGGTCTCTCTGGGCAAGCTTCTCACTGATCCTCACTTTCCATTCAGCTGGCAGCGGGGAGTCGCCGAAATCAAACAAGTCAGGCGTTACTCTGTCATTCTTCCTTGAACTCTTGCTGCTGGGTAGCACTGCAGTGTCTGCACAATGCACATTAGCCAGGATGCAACCTCTGTTTACTCGAATGTCTCTTTCAGACACATTATGAACTTGGACCATTACCCTTCTGGCATAAGCATGGGCTCTAGCGGGCAAAATACTAAGCTTGACCAGCAGTCCCTCTGGCAATTTTCCATCGCCTGGTGCATCCAACATTAATATTTTATTCTTAACATCCTTTCTGATACGGACCTCTCCTGTAAGGTACACTGGGCATTTGGCGCCAGGATCAGAGACTCAGGATCCTTCTTCCATACAATTCCGACCGGTTCCTCTGGTTCTGTTTTTCAGCATCTCTCTGTGCCTCATAGGCCTTCTTAATTAAAGCGGAACTCTTAAGCTCTACTAGTCTCTTTGACCCTGTTTTTCATAACACAACTGTGCCAGCCTTCGAACATGTGAGCATTTGTTCCAATCAACAAAGGGACACCATCATACAGTCCAGTGGGGGGACACACTAAGGCTAGGGTCTCTACTTGTTGACCACTCCAGCCACGGAGGTGGGAAAGACAACAGCAAATCGGATATACCGGAATAGGGTAGGCCTTCTCACTTAACCCCATACATGCAGTCCTTCTAATGGTTGAAGAGTGCGTCTGACAAATGCTTCTGATACCAATCCTGGAACATAATTGTCACTTGGGAGCCACTGTCTAATACAGCTCTTGTAGACACTCCATTCACCTTTACAGTGGTCTCCATGGAGGGACCCACTATTCTGGACCAGTCTGGAGAGGCGGTAGTGGGGGCCTGGGCAACTGACCTTGCCACAAAGGGCGTGAATTAGCATTTTGGTGCCCTCACTGGGATCATGTCGTGCACCTCTTAACCACTGATTTCTTCTCCAGCTCTCCTTGTAGCCTATATGCAACTTTGTCAGTGTCTTTTGGGGACTGGCATTCCCTTTCATGTGCCCATCTTTCCCACAATTATAGCAAAACATACTTTCTGGGGTTGAGCTGGCCGAGGCGCATACACTGGGAGCCAGGGCGGGGTATTACTAACTGGAAACCTGGGTGCCATCTCTGTCTGTGGCGTGATAAGCATTTGGAGACATCTAGTCAGTTTCTCCACTTCCATGGTCAGGAATTGAGTTTGGAGCTGTTATCAGCAGGAGATACATGGGTAGGTACCCCCCACCCCTGTCGATGCAGTCGGATATGGGTCAGGGCGTACTTGCAAGCGTGGCCTTCATAAAGGACTGTTTTTGAATTCTCGGATCTCTCTCAACAGTTAGCCCCATTGTGGCATATCTTTTTCTTTGTCAGAGCACTCATTGACTGTCAACCTCTGCCCCTGAACTTCACTTGATGGGTCACCCTCAGTCACTCGGGTCGTAGCCACAGCTGTTGGTGCAGGTACCTCCCGGAGTCGCCTTTTCTCAACTCCTCAATTTCTCTCATTAACTCATCATAGGAGGTGTGGGATTCCAGTCGATTTGCCAGGCGTAACTGGAAGCAACAGCAGTTCTGAGAAGGGGCAGACTTAAGGATTCTGTCCAGTCTGGTTCGGTCCAGTTCAATCGCTGGCAAACTACCCCTTCTGAGGCATTCTTGCAACAATTTTTCCAGCCGAGAGACATACACAGACAACAACTCCCCTTGGTACTGTTGTGCATTTCTTACTCTCCACCATAGGTCCTCATCAGAATCTGGGCTCCCATACACATTCTCCAAGGCCTCAAGATAGGCCTGTGCAGTCGCTTCAGGGTTACTGGCCCGTTTAGCACGGATGGTAGCCAGGGCAGGACCTCGGAGGCTCTCACTAACCCTCTTTCGCTTTTCGCCTTCCGAGCATTGCCATTCTAGCACTTGGGGGGCAACATAGTCTATCAGGTCTCCCATTCATCCTCCTTGGGGGGTAGGAGGTGCCAGAAGATCCTCAACCTTGGTAAGGTCGTGACTAATGGCAGGTGCAGAAATAGAGTCTGCATTGGTTCCAGCCACCATCACGGGCACTGGAGCAGGAGGGGTGTTGGGGGAGAACACCCCAGGTGGCAAGAATAGTTTCTTCAAGTCCTCCACAGTTTTCCCCTCTCCCAGCAACCATTCAGCAAATTTCTCCTCAAAAGTTTCAGATAGTGGTGGGGGCTGATTCCCCCCCGGGTCTTTACTGTCCTTAGTTATCACTCTCCAAGCAGTGAGGGCTCCCTCTGGGGTAATGGTCTGTGGCACTTTGGAGCTATCTATGGGATCCTTAAACTCTACTAGGGCCAGGAAAGTGTGGGTGAGCAGATTAGCATGCGACCCACCACCACAGGGTTTGTAAACCTTCCACCTTGGAAAGTACTCCTGCACAGTGTCATTATTGATACCCAGGGGATGTCCAGGATAAGCATAGCATTTGGGGGTTGATCTCCTCCCCAGTACACCACTCCACCAGCGGTGCACAGCCACTTCTGTCGGGTACCCATTTTTTTCTTAACAGTGGTTCGTAAATATGGCCACTAGAGACACACAATCCCAGCGGTGAGCCTCCAAGATGTAACCCCTAGATGGCGCTATCCCAGGGGCTACTACCCCTGCCTGATTTGCCACTAACAGGTTGAGGGCCTGGATCCAATGGCGGTGCCTCCACCCAGAGGTCAGGGTTTGCAATAGTTAAACTTACTTGGTCACAGCCCTCTGGGACACTGCCTTCCCTGCTTCCCACTAGTGGCCCACACAACTATAGCAGAATTACCTTCACAGTATACACTTACCCCCAAGGCTGGTTCAGGCACGGGACATCCTGTAAAATAAGATACAGTGCAACAATCACAGTACAGTACTTTAACATAGACAAATACCTCAGGCAGTATAACTTTGTTGAAACAAACAGCTCTGATTTATTTGGGGATATAACAAGGACAGGGAAATCAGGTTAATTAGCTTATCACTTTACTATCTACCTATGGCTCTGTGCTACAGGCTATCCCTACCAGTTACTGTCCCTGGGTACCCAGGCCCTGAGTAGCTAGTCCAAGCATTGGCAGCTGGGAGGGGCCTTTCACACAGAGAAAGGAAAATTAAACAGTCAGCAGTACAGTAATTCCATTTGGATTTAATGTGGCAATTCAACAGGGAGCGACCCAATTAGTACTCACGACCTCAAAGAAGATATGGTCCTTCAATGTCAGCAGGGCTACTTTTGATCTCAAGAGACTCCTCACACATTTATATGGTAAAAAAAAAGCACGATACCAGGCAGGCTGCATCTGTATCCCAATCGCAATTACTGCACAATAACCAGAGAACACACAGCAGATTCAGTTCCTGACAGACCGAGTGTAATTCAACAATTTCTTCAGTCTTCTACAGGGTGAGCCTGGTTTCTACTCTTCAGAGATCCTTTGATTCTTTTCACAGGGAGATTCAGTCCTAACAAGCAGTTACACAAGTTGTAGACGGAACTCTGGGCCTTGCACACGTTTTTGACTGAAACTGTGCACTGAAGGAGCACAGGGTTTCTTTCCCTTCACTTTCAGATCTCAAACTGAAACTCCCAACAGACAAAACCGGGCACTTCCTTTGAGTTCTTCCCAGTTCTTGACTGGATTGGCTGTCACTCACAATAGACTGCTGCTGTTGGTCCAAAAGGCACGAAGTCTAAACTACATCTCCCAGAGTCACTGCCCATACAATCCTCTTGTGGCTGGCTCAGATTATGAGTCCCAAGTTCTGATTCGTCCAAGGCATCATTTTAGAGCTAGTTTACCCCACACTGATTGGTCCAGTTCAGCAGTTCAAAACCAGAATGGGGAACTAGGCAGACAGTTCTGACTGCAAAAGCAGGTTAGACAAACTGTAATTTTATTATTACTGTAAATGATTTCTGGCAATCAGTTACATCTTTCAGACAGGTTCCTTTGCACTCCTAGTGACTGCAAAATGGGGTGAATTGGCAGCAGCTGAGTGGTACTCAATCAAAAAACACAGCAGTCCCCCATACAAACTAATTATGTCTGCAAGCAGACAGCTCTTAAAGAGACAGTACCAGAGGTTCTAAAAACACTCACTGATAAATGGCTTAAACGCCAAACACCATTCAGGCTTGGAGCATTCAAGCAAGCTCCTGGAAGTCTTTTGGGAACCCCCATTTGCAGGGGGGTTACATTAATAATATACAGTTTCACATCACCCATTGGTGCTGACTCCATTCCGCGGTCTGGACACTCCTGCCCCCATATTTTTTCACAGGGGACTCAGTTCCAACCAACACCTGCCAGTACAGACCTCTGATCCATGCCCAGTGTCCCACGGATATGCCCCTCTGCGGTGGGGTTCAGGTCGGCCAACCTGGAAAGACAGTCCAGGAGCAACTATCTGCATGTACCAGGATCAGGGAGAAGGATGGGGTGGGGGGCAGACCCAGTGGCATGGGCATCAGCGGAGTTGCCACACTCCCACTCTGTCAGCAACTGCCTCCTGCCATCTCCCTCGTTCGATCCTGAGACTCTCTGAAGGTTTCTTCCCCTCTGCTCCCCACTTTATTCTACTCCCCCTTCTAGTCCCCCCCCACACGCACACTGGAAGAAGCTTCACTCTCAGACTCATCATTACCATATTGCATTTGCTATTGACATTGAGCTTAGCCCTGGCATCCCACTCCTCCACCTCACCTGTTTTTAGTTCCCCCCAGGGCTTACCTATCTTTCATCTGAATATTGGGATCTTAATCCCTACCCATGGCCAGCTTAGGCTGTGCGCCTTGCAATACTGGCCAGACATTCTTAGTGTGACAGATCTGACTCTCTGCCAGGATCAGCGACGCTGATGTTACTATATCTGGTTGCGCAGTCCACAGACAGTACCATGATAACAGACAGGCTGCATAGCCACCTTATTTATCTTAACCTGAATTGAACTGTGATATGCACAGATCATCTGCTCCCTCCTCGCACAAACTAATCCTGCACAAGGTCTTGTTCCCCACCTCTCTCCTGGTATTTTGATCAGGCCTCTCAGATGGATGACTTAAATCCCAACAGCTGATCCACATCACAATGTCCTTACAAATCTGAGGTTAAAGCAATGAGATGTGAATGCACTTTGAACATCCAGAAGATCTGGGTTTTATACGCACAACCTTCACTTGCATACTATGTGACCCTGAGCAAGTCACTTACTGTAACTTCCCTGTGCCCCCGGGTTCACCTGGAAATGACCTTTGCCTCAGTGTGCCTTTTCCAGCCATAAATTGTAAAACAAAATTAAATAAATAACACTTCCATACTACATTCACAACTATCTGGAAGAAACACCCCCCTTTTCGGATGACTCACATAAAAAGCACCCACCTCCCTCGGATCACAGCACAGGTATCTGCCTTCTTCAAAGCTCAGGTTTCTGCGTGATACCACAACGAGGCCTTTTGCTCACCAGCAGACTTGTTAAGGTACAAGCAACTCTGAAATGCCAGCAGAAAAGCCACTCGAGAAGCTAAACCAAACTATGTTGCTTGCAGCCTCCAGAACTACCTTGTGTGACCGCCAGGTGGCCATGCCCAGGTTCATATCATACCTCTTGACCTGCCAGGACCAAAACCAGGGACACCTCCCCAGAAAATCAGGGACAAATGACCAAAATCAGGGACACCATTTCTGCCTTAGCGCGGCACTGAGCGAGCGCTGGCCACACTATGTGAACTGCATATTACATGTTAGTCCAAATACTGAAGAAGAACTCTGAAGGCATATGCATGTATCTGGAAAACTTTACTCAACACCAATACCAGTACTTCCATCTTTTAGATATCAAATACACATTCAGAAAATTTTGATCAAAGTCCATAATATAACACATCTGTTTTGCATTATTGCGAAGCAAAGCAAAAGCAATCTTTATTTATACAGTGCCTTTCTTAAACCAAGGCGCTTTTAAGCAATAAGCCATGAGGGGGTGACGGCTATCGGGGGATTTACCACGGATGGAGTGGGTAAATCCCGCCAGCCATGGTAAATCCCCCGATAACCCAGATCTCCCAAGTGGCTTATTGCCATTATACCAAGTACTGCTTTTTTATTATTTTAAAAAAAGCAGTACTTGGTGTAATGCTTAAATAAGCCACTCGGTAGTAGAGCAGTGTTTTGTTTTGTTTTGTTTCCCTGATGTATGGAGCTGCTGTTTTACAGTCTCCACGTAGCGGGGAAACAAGATGGCGGTCGGAGTTCCTTGATTTTGCCGTCGGATTGCTTTTTTCAAGATGTGGCTGGCTGGCACCTTTTGCGGTGATTATCAGAGGATTTACAATGGAGGTAAAGGGCCAGCCTGCCGTTCTCATTGGTCGGTGTCCGAGGTCCATGGTATAATACAAATTAATTACAATAAGACATATAGATTAACATAAAATTATAAATATATAAAATTAATTAAAATCATCTGGAAGGCCATCTGAAAAAGATAAGTCTTAAATTCCGACTTGAATCTCTCAACAGTCAGGCACCCACATATTCCAATTTTTATTTAAACACTTACACCCATGTACCATCACCAGCTTTTAAATATCAAATATCACACACAGAATGCTGAACAAATTCCAAAACAGAAACACATCTCTATAGCATTATTGCACATAGACTGTTAGATCCATGTTAACCATTGCACTTTTAGCCACCCAGCCCACTTCTCCTAATAAATGTACCATTGCTTTTTTAGTATTGGCTATGCACAATTCATAGCAAACATTTCACATTGCATTACAATTATTTCCACTCCAAAGTTCCAACAAAGTTATTGCACTCCATATACTGCACATCCCTAAGGAGTCCCTTACAGAAACATACAGACTATAGTCAGATGCATATGCTACCGCATGCTTAATAAGCATGGGCATGCACGCTGCACACCTGTATTTCTGTAAGAGGTAAGAGGGTATCACTGTATTGTATTTTATACATTTTTGTTTAGTCTGATTTGGGGGTGAGATAATCTCTGTTGTAAGAAAGTGTTGCCTTCTTAGCTGCTTCAAGGACATTCTTGGAGTGCTGCACCTCAAAACATTCCCTATCTTCGGTCATCTTAATAGCAAGTAAGAGATTTAAAGTTTTTGCATTTAAAGACTGCCCGAGTCCTGTTTTCCCCTTCCTTACCATGCTGAAGGCATGCTCTGGTTCTGTATTAGAGTGGGATAAGCACTGCACCGTCTGCATTAGTCAGCTGAACACTGCTATGTTTTGTTCACACATTCAAGTGAGTTAACAAAGAACTTTCCCCCAGTATTTTAGGGCAGAGGCATTGGTGTCAAATATTGGTTAGTTTTAGTTTTTATTTCACATAAAACCCTTTCGGCAGAGCCTGTTTTCAAAGGGGTTGGCATCAATCACAACAAAAACAAGTGTTACAGAGATAGGTACAATGCAGTTTCAATACAGATACAGTATACAATACGATACAGTACAATACGAGGCAATACAGCACAATATAATCATGCTTCATTATTGCATGCTGTCCTTCCTGAAATGTTTCTGCAAACTGATATATGCCAAACTCATCTACAAGTTAGTCACATTCAGCTTATGGAATGCGAATGTACAGCTGCCTTCCTAGGTCTCCTGCAGCCAGGTACCCAGAAAAAATGTCTCTGGAAAAAAGGCACAGAGAATAAATGGCTAACTGAAAAAAAGAGATGACAGGTCCAGTTTCAGCCCCTGTGTACAAACACATCCTGGCCTAGTTGTAAATATACAGTATGTTTTTCATTATGGTCTCCAAATTCAGCCCATCCACAGAAACACGGACTGACCAGGTTGTAAATATATGTTTCTTTGTTTTTTTAGTATGGTCCCAGATTTCAATATCTCTTTAGTGTACAATATCTCTCTCCTCTGCTTCTGCTCTTCCACAGGGATGTAGCCAGATATTTCCATTTTGTACATGCACTCTCCACCTGCTGCCCCCCCCATTAAAAATGGACACATCCTCTCTAAATGTTGCCCCCACAACAAACAAATCAGATTGTTGTCATATGACTCATCCAATCTCTAAATAGGTGGTACTGTACACATGTCTATCCCAAAAACAATAAAAGTTCAGAGACACTGCTCAGTGGCCTTCACTAACTTAAATGGAACAGATTAGAATGATAATGTTATCAAAAAGGCATATGAGGCACTCAGCAAAACTGTACACAAATGTATACAGTGAGTATGCCTGCCTACACCCTTGCTCTTCCCACTCACATTCATCCCTCCCTGTGGATGCATTAATAAATTCCCAGCACATAGACTGACCAGGTTATAAATATATGTTCTTTTATCTTGGTCCCTGGTTTCAGACCCTCTGTAAAAACACAGCCTGGCCTGGTTTAAATATACTGTATAGTATGTTTTTTATCGTGGTCCCCAATTTCAGCCCCTCCGTAAAAACAGTCTGGGCAGTTTTAAAGGTTTTTATCATGGTCCCTGATTTCAGCCCCTCTGTGAAACCACAGTCAAGTGGACAAATGACCAGCAAAAAACATCCCTGCCTTCTGAAAAAGCTTCTAGCTGAAAGGAAATAGTGGTCACCTAAGTTTTACCTGGATTAGGCAATCAGGTAATTGAGACACAAAGAATGCAGCATAGTAATGCAGTAATGTGACTTTAAACTTTTTTTCTAATTGACTGAACAAGCTGTTTTTCCCTGTACAGATTTGGTGGACACCTTGAGTTATTGAAACTGTGAGTGTTTTGAATTACTTGCACCAATAAGAATAATTAGAATAATATGTGAACCTTTAAAAAAATGGCTACGTTCCATTTAATGTCTGCATGCAGGCATCACATAGTGTGGGGCCACTGGATCGGAACTACTTTCCCTGCTACTGTGCACCAGACTGGATCTCTAGTTTTACTACTAAAATATTTGAGCACACCATTCAAGTTGTTTTCCACACAGGATCAATTCACTGTAATAGCCAGCCTGTCTCGTTCAATGCAGTTCACCTTCAGAGGTCCCATGGAAGCCATAAAATCAAACAAAGGTGGTCCCAAAGTCTTCTACGAGGGTTTTACTTACACTAAGCAAATTCAGGAAGGAATCACAATATGGTGGAGGTGGGTAAGGCAAACTAGGAATAGCAAAGATGCAATCTTGTCTGATGTTAACTACAAAAATCCTCGCTCAATGACTGCTCATAACCGTGCTCCACTGACTGCCATAAAGACAAGAAAGTGCAGAGACACTATGGTGGAGCGTGCAGTTGAAACATTAGATAAACCAGCAACCATTTACCTAGAGGGTTTACGTAATATGGACGACACTCGTGCTATTTTTCTTTCTGCTGCATCAGTGAAGAGATTGCTTTGTGGCCAGTGCTCTGCCCAGTACCCTCCAGAGACACCTGCAGTGGGAGAGATCATCATTGAAGGTCCTTGGTGTAAAACTGGGGGTGAAAGGCCTGTGCAGTTCCTGTTCTATGACAATGGACAGCCTTGATTCACGGATCATAGCATTTGCAACTGACAAGTATCTCTGCGTTCTGGTGAGCAACAGCATGTGACTAATGGATGGGACATTTTCATTGGCTCCCAACATATTTTTCCAACTTTACATTATAGGTGTTCCATGCGGAGAGTGTACTACGGCTGCTGTGTATGCACTACTTCAAAGAAAGACTCAAGAGACCTACATCAAGTTATCTGAAGCCATTCTCAAATGCTGTGGAGAACTTGGCTGTACTCCAGACCCAACAAATTTGATCACAGACTTCAAGGTGGCTTCAATGCAGGCATTTCATCAAGTTTCTGGCGAGCATATTATCACTCATGGTTGCTTCTTCCACTTAACCCAAAACACATGGACGAATATTCAAGGGCTAGGGCTAACAGGACTGTACAAGAGCAGTGACGAGTTCAGGCATCTTTGTGGGATGCTGGACAGGTTGGCATATCTTCCCACGGCCAACATCAACAATGGCATGACTTTTCTCTGTAGTATTATATTACCAGAAGCTGAAGAACTGGTAACATACTGTACTTTGATGAAATGTATGTCAATGGCGATTTTTGACTTATCCAGTTAACAAATGATGTCATACATTCACAATGAATTCCACCAAAGGTGTGGTCTGTATTTGAAATTACGTTGCAAGATGGCAACAGAACAATCACAGTGAATGCTGGAATAACCATTTACTAAATCTTGTTGGTCACCACCATCCTTCCATTTGGAAGCTGACTGACGTGCTGAGAGCAGACCAAGTAGAAGAATCAACTGTCATTTTGCAAGCATCTGAATGGAATCCACCAAAGAAAAAGGTGAAAAGAAATGACAAGAATTTCAACAGCAGAATGAAGAATTTGTGCAATGCCTACAGGGATGGCAACATGACACCGGAGCGGATTCTTCATAGGGTTGGACATAACATTCGCGCTTTTTTTTTTTGTAACTTTCTGTTTATTGCTTTTCATAAAGGAAAACAATACAGTAGTCATTCTCATGTAAGAACTTTCACACATACAATAATAGTCATAGTTGGAGTAATACAAATATAATCTTACAATCTTTTATATTAGGAAGTGAGGGTATAACAAAAGTACTGGGCTTACTATGCCCAACGTCCAATTTGTCTCTGTATATGCCAGTCGCTCCAACGGCAAAGGAAGTGTCCATAGAACTATGTCGAGGATGAAAAAGAAACTGCACTAATCCAGTAGTGCTGTATACCTTATAACATTGCATAGTATCTAGGAAAGTGAAAACCCCACATTCCCACACCCAACGCCAACCATAAATGCAAATAACACATTAGGCACTTTAAACATCTTAAGCCTTAAGCTATTATATGTTCCCTTTAATCAACTTAGTCAGTAAATATCAGACTAATAAACAGCAGTCCCTAACATTATAAGGAGTAATCACTAAAACTTTACCCCCTTATTGAAACCAGTCCCCAAACATTATTCCCAGGGGAGAACTTGATGAATTTAAATGCAAGACAGTTAAGTCAAAGTCTAAAGGGTTTACTCAGCCCTGGTCTGAATACGATTCCTCCATTAGGGATCCTTGATGCCGTTGTTTTTGGAGTTCCGATTCAGTTTTTTCAATCCATCTTCCTGCATCTTTAGCGTCGTGAAACTGCCAACTTTTCCCACTATAAGTTATGCGTAGACGAGCTGGTAAGAGGAAAGAATGTACTATTCCCAGTGTGCACAGCTTTTGTCTTATGGCATCAAACTGCTTATGTTTTGCCCTAGTTTGAAACAAAAGATCAGGAAAGAATTTGACAACCTTGTCCTGGCATACGATCGGGTATGTTGCTCTTGCTGCACTAATAATTACATCCCTCACTTCTGGTCCAGTGGTTTTCAGTAGGATTGTTCTTGATTGGTTCATCTCTGCAGGCCGTGCTCTAGAATTAACGCAATATGCCAACCGCAGGTCCGTCCAATCAAACTCCTCAGGCATTTCAAGTTTCTCCGCCAGCCAGAGTCACAGAAAATTAAGAAGCTGTGTCCCTTCTGCCCTTTCTGGGAGTCCGACGATACAAACGTTCCCTACTCTCAAAGTGTTTTCCACCACCTCAAGTCGCCCCCGTAACTGCAGATTCTCCTTTGTAAACAGGGCTGCCGTTGCTTGGGTCGCTAATGACCTTTTATCTGCATCTGTGGCCAAATCCTTTACCATTGCCAAAGCTGTTTCCTGTGCTTCTAATTTAGCCAGGGAATGTTCTATTTTGGCATCCATTGCCCTTACAGAGTCCAATATCATCTGCCACGGGGGCTCTTGTGAAGTATTAACTTCAGTAGGCCCTGTAGAAACTGCCGCGTTGCTCATTTCAGCTCGGGCTGTTGCAAGCCTTTGAGACACCGAAGCTTGTCGCAGTTGGGCATTTTTACGACCCATAATGATTTTAGTATCATTCTGCAGGTAATCGATTGAAAAAATAGAATTTCACCACCAATATCGGAAACAGTGCCTTTCATTTGTCTTTACTCCTGCCATCATGACTACCTTGCCTACTCTCTCCTTTCTCTCTGTTGCACTCATACTATGGCTACTATCTGTTCTCTCTGGCTTAGTACTGACTACGTCACCCTCCTCTGGACACTCTCTGGATAACTTCTACTTCTCCAACCTCCTATCTGATCCTATCCCTAATTCTAATTCTCTCCCTAAAGCTGGTCTTGTCCTGAAACAACTGGGGTTGTTTATTAAATTTATCCTGCGTAAGTTCTCTAGCTCCCCTGGAAGTGTAGCTAGGGCTTTTATTATTTCGACCCTCTGGATCTTTACCCTATCCATCACCCTTGCCAGGGATGTTGAAAAAAATGCTGGTCCCACTTTGGCCAACAATCCTACCCAGTCTCTCCACTCTCTCCGTCTGCCACAGACCACTGGTCTCTCTTTTGCTCACATTAATGCCAGGAGCCTCCTGGCTAACCTCCCTAACCTGGAAGCTTGGACTACTACCAACCACCCGGATATTTTAGCCATATCAGAAACGTGGCTTAAGCCTTCCATAGCTGATTCCCAGTGCTCTCTCCTGGGATATAACATGCTGCAGGTGGATCACCCTTCTTCCAAAAGAGGAGGTGGACTTGCACTCTACTATAAACCTCAACTTAACATCACTTTATTGCATGTTCCCCCTCTTGCTAACTGCAAAGTTCTCCATTCCCTTCTACTTCTTGGGGGCATTAAGAAATTTCACATTTTTTGTATTTATCTTCCTCCCAGAAACTCTAGGCTTGGCCTTGAGGAGTTCATGGACAATCTATTATCAGCTACGGCGAAAAATGATATAATCTGTCTTGGGGATTTCAACCTTGATTGGTCTGGCCCCCGCTCTGCTCTCCTATCCTCCGTGACTAGCAAGGCCAATCTCTCTCAGCTTATTCAGGAACCTACAAGGATCTCCAATGGTGGTACTAGTGCTATTCTACTTGATTGGGTCCTGACTAATAGAAAGGAAGCCTTTAGATCAGCAGGTGTTCTCCCGGATGTCATAAGTGATCACTGCCCTGTGTACTGTATATGGGATACCTCAGTCCCTTCACTCCCTTCTAAAGTTTTAACTTTTTCCAATCTCTCCAACCTAAATATGGAGAACTTCGTTCAAGATCTTAACTTAGTCGACTGGTCTCCCATATACCATACTGATGATATTAACATTGCCATTAACTTTTTCAATGCTTCTCTACTCTCGTTACAAAATAAACACATCCCGGTTACAACAAGAAGGGTTAAAGGGAAAATCACTAAATGGCTAAAGCGTCCACTGCTCCATCTTCTGAAACTCAGGGATAAACTGTGGTCCACTTGGAAGACCTCCAGACTACTTACTGATTTCGAAGCCTATAGATCATTATGCAACAAATGCAAAAAAGAGATTCGACTGGCAAAAAGCTCCTACTACAGGAACCTCCTACACTCCTCCACCTCATGTCCCAAAAGGTATTGGTCGCAAATTAAAGAAATTCTTGGGAACAACAAGCCAACTACTCCTTCTGATATGTACGTAAATGATGTCCACTATAACCACCCTCTCACTATTACTAATGCGTTCAACTCCTTCTTCTCCCTTCTTCTTTCTCTTACCCCCCATGGGTCCTCCACTCCTGGATCTGCCACTTCACCAAGTTCAAATGCTCACCCTACCCTGGACTTAGCTCAGGTCTCTTTCCTGGAAGTTCTAGCTCTACTCAAAACTGTTCCTGCTAGTGGCAGCACTGGTCCAGATGGAATTCATCCAGGGATTATCAGGCTGTTTACTAACTGGCTTGCTAGGCCTATAACCAGGCTTTTCAACCTTTCAATTAGTACTGGCTCTGTGCCATCGATCTGGAAATCAGCTAGAACTATACCAGTTTATAAGTAGGGTGACGCTAAACTACTGTCCAATTATCAGCCTATCTCTCTTCTCCCCACGCTCAGCAAGCTTCTGGAGAATCTTGTCCATCATCAGGTCTCAGAGTACCTCCTTAAGTTTAATCTTCAATTCCCCCTCCCAACATGGCTTTAAGGCAGGGCATAGTACTACCACTGCACTGACACTGCTTACGAGTGATATCAAAAGTAATACGGATAAGGGCCTGCTCACAGATTCTATGTTCATTGATCTGTCTAAGGCTTTTGATGTGGTTTACCACCCGCTCCTACTGTCCAAATTACAGGCTTTGGGTGTCTCTGACACTACCCTATCCTGGTTCGGTAGTTACCTGGACAATCACTCCCAGGCGTTTTCCTACTGTATGGTTCTCTCCTTCTCTATTCCTGTTACCCGTGGTGTTCCACAGGGTTCCATACTCGGTCCTCTTCTCTTCTCCCTCTTCCTAAATGACATTCCTAGTCACTCCCTTCACAGTAACCTGTTCATGTATGCCGATGATCTAGTGCTATACTATTCTGCCAGGTCTATAGCTGACATTAACCTAAATCTCTCGTATGACTTTCAATCCCTTCAATCCTGGCTCTTAGCTAACCAGCAAATACTGAACATAGGTAAGACTCAGGCCATACTGTTTGGATCATCTAAAATAGTGCTCTCGGAATCTCCTAAACTTCTTGTCCACTGTCGGGATGGTAATGCTGTCACTAATACTGATACTTTCAAATATCTTGGGGTTACGCTTGATCCTGCTCTTAAATTTTCTATACATGTCTATAAGGTATGTAGATCTGTCAATACTAAGATCGGCGTAGCATATTGAGTACAGTACTCTCTCACCCCCACTGCCAGGATAGCTGTAGCTAGAGGTGTGCTTCTCCCTCAACTCCCGTATGCCCTCCCAGTTCTCTACCATGCCAATGTTAGAGTGCTCAGCAAGTGGGGCACTTCCTATAACAATATCTGTAGGTTTGCCTATCAGTTCCTCGGCTTACTCATCACTGCCTGCTCTACTCGGGCCTAAGCTGGTTGTCTCCCAAAGACCTCCGTTTGTATTCCCTTGGGTGCTTTGTTGACTCCCTTACTAGACCACCCTTTCCAGCCTCCCTGGGTAATATGCTTACCACGGTCCTCAGTGTCTGCACACCCCCATGCTATCAGTTCGGCCTTCCACCACAAAAATTGGGGAACAGGCCTTCTCCTATTTTGCTCCTAAATTCTGGAATTCACCCCCCCTTGTTAAAATCTCCCCCCCTCACCTCTCCTTCATGTGATCATTGTTTGCCCACCTCTATGCACTAGGTAACTGCATTTGCAGCTAATTTTGGACTCTCCTCCCTATTTCTCCATATAACTGTGGATGTCTAGGAATAACTTTCTGGTTGTATCCTTGCTACTGTGTTTCTTCCCCTAACTTGACAGACTTCTCCAATTATCTATCTTATGTTAATTATGGCTACCACTATGATGCTTGTAAAAGTGTACTGTCATTATGTCTATTATGTATTTTCTCCTTGATTGTAAGTGATTGTACCTATTTTATATTGTTACTGAATTGTCCGGATGTTATTTATGTACTATCTCTGTTGTACTCTTCCGGGTCGTGCCTGAAAATAGGCAGGACTGTTGCCTAGTGCACTTACCCAGTTACCAAAAGCAAATAAATAAATAAATAAATCCAAGAATTTTAACTTATATGGAGCCTCAGGTGTGGAGCAGTAGGAAACTGCTGCCTGCCTAGAAGTCAGCTCTCTGGTGCCCCCATAACATTCGCTTTTGAATACCAGCTGTTAATACAGTTACAATAAAATGATGCAACGGATACTGAAAATGAGCTCTGCTCAGCTGAGTATCCCTTTCATTCATACTTTGATGATGAATAAAATATTGATTGATTGACTGGATATGTTTATATGATTTTGATGTGATTTTAACTTCTGAGTTTAAGATTTTGATTGGTAGTTAACAGAGCAATAAATCATGAAGCACATTTATATGTACCATTTTTCCCCATTTTGCTTTTTGTGCCATTTTTTCCCCCTAGAACTCTATAGCCAGCCGACATTCTCAGCTTTAAGGACAGAATGAGCAGAGCCAGAGTGGATAGATTTTTCAAGAGTTTGTTGTTTAACTGAAATTTTGTTGGCATTTTTTTTTTCAGAACTGCTGTGTGGAAAGCCCTTGATATCCTGTATATGTTTATTTCAGCTGTTGTTCCAACAATATTCTCGTCATTTTCTTTTATGAAATCTTGCACTTGTGGTCCAACCCAAGTTTCCTAAAGGGGAGGAAAGTCTGAGCCTTACATCCAGAAATTCAGTTTTGCATTCATTAAGTACACTGACTGCTGCCTTGGGAAGAACACTGCTAGCATACAGCTGAATGACTTTGCATATTTCCCCAATTAGTTGATTCACCCTGCTCTACAGCTTTTTGCTGGCATAGGGGTTGCAATGCATATTTTAGAAAAAGAAAAGTCATCGTACATTTTTGACTGCTCAACCGATCTGCAATCAGTTGGACTTTTGCACCTCAGGGCTCACAAGACATAAAATACGAGAGCAGAACTGGCCACATGTCCACAGCACAGGAGGAAGAAACAGATAGGGAGCTGATGCTAACCATCCAAAGGATGGCAGACAAGGGTGAGGCAGTACTGGTTGGAGACTTCAATATCCAGTCGTGGACTGGAGCATCCCAGCAGCAGCATCAACTAGGAGCAGATTTATCCTGGACTCCCTTCAGGGTGCCTTCCTCAAGCAACTGGTCATGGAACCAACTCGGCAGAAGGCAATACTGGACCTTGTGCTCACAAACAGGGACAGTGTGATGGGGGTAACAGTGGGGGAGCACCTCTGGGAACAGTGACCACCAGTCATTGTGGTTTGAAATCATAGAAAGAGCAGAACCAAACCACACAAAAACACGTATCCTGGATTTTAGGGGGGCAGACTTTGGGAAAATGGGGAGATACTTGAAAGAGGCATTAAGGGTAATGGGGCAGGAATCAGGGGTTGAGGAACAGTGGGCAGTATTTAAAATGGTGATTACAAGAGCAACAGAATTATGCATTAAGCAGGTTAGCAAGAGGAAAAGGAAGAGGAGACCATTATGGTTTTCCAAAGAGGTACCAAAGAAAGTGAAAACCAAAAAGATTGCATTTAGGCAATACAAAAAGACACAGGCAGAAGGGATAGGGAGAAGTACCAGGAGAAGCAAGGGAGGTCAATAAGGGAAGCCAAAGCTCAGAGAGAAAACACACTGCAAAATCAGTGGGTAGAGGGGACAAAACCTTTTACAGGTACATAAGTGAAAAAAGAAAGGCAAAGGGAGGGATAGTGAGACTGAAAGGGAGGATGGGGGCCACGTGGAGGATGACAACAGTAAAGCTGACATATTGAACAAGTATTTCTGCTCAGTCTTTACTGAGGAAGAGGAGGGTAATGGGGCTGAAGGGAGTACAAGGGGTGAGAATGGTGCAGTAATGGACACAAGTCCCTTTACACAAGAAAGGGTCCTGAAGGAACTGGAAGTAATAAGAGTTGATAAAGCAATGGGGCCAGATGGGGTGCAACCCAGGGTCCTTAAAGAACTAAGAGAGGTGGTGGCTGAACATCTGGCTGTCCGGTTTAGCCAATCACTGGAAACAGGGGAGGTACCCAAAGACTGGAGGATAGCAGATGTAGTCCCCTTATACAAAAGTAGGAACAAAGAGGAAGCGGGGAACTACAAGCCAGTCAGCCTCACCTCGGTAGTGGGAAGATCATGGAAGCACTACTGAAGGAAGATTGGTGGAACATCTGGTTGTCAATGGACTACAGGACCCAAGGCAGCATGGTTTCACCAGGGGGAGGTCATGTCAGACCAACCTCGTTGAATTTTTTGACTGGGTGACTAGGAAGGTGGATCAGGGGAGGGCAGTGGACATGGCCTATCTGGACTTCAGCAAGGCCTTTGACATTGTGCCACATAGAAGACTATTGCACAAACTGGGGAATATGGGTGTGGGCAGGACAGTAGTGTGGTGGGTAGGTAACTGGCTGGGCGGCAGGACACAGAGGGTGGTGGTGAATGGCTGTCACTCCACAGAGGGAAGAGTGACCAGTGGGGTACCACAGGGATCAGTGCTGGGACCGGTCCTATTCAACATCTTCATCAGTGACATTGCATGGGACCTAGACAGCAGAATTTCACTGTTCACTGATGACACAAAGCTCTGTAACACAGTAGACACACCAGAGGGTGTTGACAGAATGAGAAGGAACCTGCAGAAACTTGAAGAATGGTCAGGGGGTTTGGCAGTTGAAATTCAATGCAAAGAAGTGCAAGATAATTCATATGGGGCACAAAAACCCTGGCACAATATATCAGTTGGGGGTGAGGATATAGCATGCACCAAGCAGGAAAGGGATCTTGGGGTTATCATCTCTGATGACTTCAAGGTAGGGAAACAGTGTGACAAGGCAGCAGGTAAAGCAAATAGGATGCTGGGATGCATAGGCAGGGGCATCACCAGCAGGAAAAGGGGAGGTCATAATTCCACTATACAAGACACTAGTGAGGCCCCACCTGGAGTACAGAGTACGGTTCTGGAGACCTTGCCTACGTAAGGACATAGACAGGGTAGAGGAGGTTCAGAGGAGGGCAACAAAGATGGTACATGGGTTGCATCACAAGTCCTAGGAGGACAGGTTGAAGGATCTGAATATGTACTCCCTGGAGGAGAGGAGGGAGAGAGGGGATATGATAGAGACATACAAGTATCTTACAGGGAGGAACAGGGTGCAGGAATATACTATGTTTAAGCAAAAAAGATGTTCCAGGTCTAGAGGGCATGGGATGAAGATGGAGGGAGGACGATTCAGAGGAAACGTGAGGAAGAATTTCTTCACAGAACGGGTGGTGGACAAGTGGAACACCCTGCCAGAGGATGTGGTAGGGGCTGAAACAATCACGGGATTTAAGAATGCATGGGATAGACATAAAGGAATTCTGGAGGTCAGGGGTAAGGAGCAACAGACTTCTAGGAAAACATAAACTGAACTTACAAGCTCAAATGGGCAGACTGGGTGGGCCATAGGCCCTTATCTGCCGACACTGTCTATGTATCTATGTAATTCTTAGAACGACTTTGCTCAAGCTGAGCCATGTTGTAGGCGCATGTTTAATAATTTTTAAGGGCTCTGTGTCCACAAATAAGTTGAACTACTTCAAGTGCTGTTGCCTCCGGGAACCTGAAGAAAAATGGCAGTAGATGTCTGAAATTACTCCTCCACAGGTGACTCAATTGCTTTTACAACTGATTAAGTGCAAATGTCTGCCAGACGGCAAAGGCATCTCATGTTTATGATGTTTGGACAGATCTGCTTCAGCCTAGAAAGGAGAGAATTGTGTTTTTCCAATCATAACATAAGCATTATTTGATGAGAATATAGTCAGATTTGTTAGCAGGATATTAAACTGTTCCAGGGTTTTCATTACAATGTCAAACACTGCCTGTCCAGTTCCAGACACAAGCTGGCATGTCCAGGAAGTGAATGCTTGTTTCCAATTTCATGTCAAAAAGCCAACCAGAATGACCAGTAACTTTTCTTCCCCATGTCTGTGCTTTGATCAAGATATAAGCAAAATGGAAGCTGCCGACATTGGGCAGCTGCATCCTCCTGACACCTTGGGTCACGGACTTCTCGTGAAGTGCATGCAGACTTGGTTGATCCACAGGTCATGTTTTTTTAACCCCTTGGTCTGCGCAGTGCTTCCTAATAAATTTCAAGATGTAGTTTGTGTTACAACCACACTCAGCAGGACAGGCCCTCTGCTCCCACAGTGCCAACCTCTGAGTCCAGTATTGTGAACAGGGTAGCAGAACAGGGTAACCCTCCTGTTTGTTTTGTGGGTCCGAATCACCTTTGGTCTCAAGTTCTGGAGGAATTCAAACTGTGAACCTCTTGCTAGGGTACCCAAATGTACAGGCTCAGATAATCTGCTCTTCGGGGAATGCCAGATATCTTTTGCCTACAGGCACCTAACCAGGTAAACAAAATGAACCCTTAAAAACTCTACGAAAGACCTTAGATAAATCCTTACCTTTTCCCAGTTTGGTATACCATTAAGCTTATGAACAGTGTTGTCAAAATCTTAACCAGCCATACATCACCAGCAAAAAGGAAGGACTTGGAAGATACAGACAGTCTATTTAAAATAAGAGGTTTCCTTAAAATGAATATGATATGTAAAATGCAACCACAAAACATTATATCACAAAGCCTACAATCACTTAAAAGAACAAGGTTTAAAGTGCAATTTCCTACCAACATACAGTTAGACTTTTCTAACTAATGTATACCTTCTTACAGTGCTTTGGTTAGCTGTTGTTTCAAGAGAGTCCAAACAGGAATGTGTCTCAGTGGAAAATACAGAATACAGTTTAAACTGTCTCTAAACCTGCCCCTTCCATGATGTCGCCTAGCTCCTCCCTGTAAAATATAAAAATTAATACACACAGGATGTCCCATCACTCAGGAGGTATATTAAATAAGGTGACATCAGCAAACACTCGTTTTCCCATATGACCCTTTGATATTAAGTCTTTTCCTGCTTTTTCAAAGACCTCACAGAACTTTTACAACTCTGCAGTTTTCTCACCTAGCTGCAAGATATTTTTTTTAACACCAGTTGAAATTAACTGCCCTTCCTGAGGACGTCATAAAATGGTATTTTAGTTCCTGGCTTCAAACAACACAGATCCTAAACAAGGCTATAAAATGGTGAGTTCTTGGAAGTTAATCACATACAGAGATCTACTGTTTAACATATCCTGTCCTTTGAACTGAAACTGGGGGGAAGGGGCATACCTCTCAACTGTCCCTGATTTTCAGGGAGTCCCTGATTTTGCCTCAAAATTTTACTCTGTCCCTCCTAAAAATTGTGTTTCCATGACCAAACAGCGGGGGTTATAAGCACAAACTAATGTCAAACATTAAAGTTACAGACTTCTTCTTTAGAAAATGCATTTTACACGTAGCCCTTTATTCTACCAGCTTCTTGAGTGGATATCTCCCATTTTGAAGAAATGTCCCTGATTTTGGTCCTTTGTCTCTGATTTTTTTAAGCCTTGTCCCTGATTTATGAGGCAGGAGGTTGAGAGGTATGGGGGGGGGGTTATCCCAGGAGCACAGGATGTCTCGTGAGAGACACTCAATAACACATTTTTATATTACAAAATCATAGAGCAATCAGGACCCACTGTCCAAATGTCACAGTCTACACATGAAAAGGAGAGTCTATGCTCTGCCAGAAGGTGCACAAAGGCCACCTCAGCCTCCACAACTTTTAATGAACTTTGCACCTGAAAAAACCTGGCTCAGTTTCTTTCCAGAGGCATGTTTCATATTCTGCTGATGCTTCTGCGATGACTTGTGGTGCTGTATATCATTCCTTCCACTACGGCTCACGATGATGTAAGATGTACACACCAGGGGTGTAGCCAGAAATTTCCATTTTGTACACAATCTCCAACAGTTACACCCCCCATTAACAAATGTACACATCCTCTCTAAATTGTACTCCCTTCCAAACAAATCAGATTGCTGTCACATGATTCCTGTAATCTCTAAAGAGGTTATACATGTAACCGTCTCCTAAACAACAGAAATTTAAACAGAGACACTCCTCAGTGGCCTACACTAGCCCAAATACTACAGATTAGAATGAAAATGTTAACAGAAAGGCATATGGTTTGTGACAGGCACGCAACAAAACTGTACTCAAATGTGTACAGTGAGTATGCCTGCCTACACCCTTGGTACACACTTTTCTGCAGAATGCATACGGGGTCCTTTTTTTGCTGGTTGCCACCCACTCAAATGAAGTCTTCCATGCTCTCTGGAACACAGCATTCCTCTTTGTCGTCTTGTTTGGGGTCATGTTGATACCTCCACTACAGACTTCATCTTCGGAGAATGTGCTGTCATGTTCCATTTCCTAATAAAACTGCAACCGAGAAAAATCCAGCACAGAATATTAATTTCAGGTTCATGACATCCCTTTACCTGGGAAACAAATCTCCTGCTGGCAGCTGCAGACTGAATCCGCTCTCCACCATTAATTTTCACCAGCTGTGATGCAGCATTATCCAGGATAACTTGCAGACTGATTGTTAGTTATTAGTCAAACGCTGCCTGGATTTTCTCCATTTGTCCTATAGCTTCTTCTATTAGGTGCACATAAAGAGCTGCTACTGGATTATGAGTGGTCTGAACTTTTCTCCAGTCCTAAAGCTTTACCAGCTCCACAGAATGAGCTGTTAATGAGTCAGAAGTTGCCTTATTTGTACAACTTATGCTAAGTGAATTAAGAAGCTGCTAATGTTGGCTGAATCACAAATTTCATCACAGTACTGTGGAAAAGTTCCTATGGTTTATGAAGTAAAAAAAGTTGACCTGAGTTCACCTCATTTTGTAGCAAACTGTGTCTGGCATGCTGCAGCTGCCCCTAGACAACTAAATCATGAGGCAGGCTTCTAGGGACAGAGTCCTCTTTTTTTTTTTAATACAGTGCCCAGTTGCCCACTGGGTAGGAGAGGCAGGGTTCCAAGGAGAGAACACAGATTCCTCTTTTTGTGTTCCCCGTGCACACATCTGCAATGAACATTTTGTTAGGAGAGTGGTTTTTGAGGGGTGTGGCACTGTCAGTCCAATGTAGAGTGGTCTGCCAGGGGCTCGTCAGTGTCACACCAATCATCAGCCAAGCTGATCATGACACTAGACTGGCTTGCTGGGCGGAAGCTTTGTGTATTTCAAAGAAGAGAACTGACCCAATCATAGGTCCGCTCTTTCCTTTGATCTGCATAACCACTGCCCAGCAAGCACAGCTGATCTGTCATGATCAGCATGCTGAGGTTGAATTACACCCTGTAACAAGAAAACCGTCCATCGATCTCTGTTGCTGCCTTGCCCTTACTACCCCCCTACCCAATCCTCCCACTCAGCATCCATCACCCCACCCACCCCACCCCAAATGTAACACTAACACTGGGCGCCCAATCGCTCAGTGTCGCCCCCTGAAATAAAGAAAACCATCCCTCACAGTTTTTGTTTTGCATTCTTTATTTATAGCCCCTCGTCCGACCGGCCCTCCCTCAGGCCTTCTGCCAAGGACTACCTCGCTAACTCCATTCCAACCACCCTCGACAAAGCGTCCCCGGATCCCAGCTTCGACCAGGGTAGCCACGATCCCTTCGCCGACGGGTCCCCTCCTTCCGGAGAAAAATTGCCTACCGGCATTCTTAGTCTCGGCCCTGATGCTGCTGGGATCGGGATTTCCCTGGCTCTTCGGGGGGCTCCATGGAGGCGGAGGATCCAGGCGGCCGTCATCCGGTCATTCGGATGCCATTTTCCGCTTTTTTGTTTTCTCCCCCCTGTCGCGCCGCTTCTTGTAGTGTCCCAGGTTTCCACTGGGGCGCCATGGGCCGAGGCATACCCTAACCCACCCCCAGGGAGGAGAGAGCAGTCATAGGATGCTCAATCCTCTCCGCCCTCAGCCGAATCCCAGCGACCCGAGTCCGCTCCGAACCCGGTCGCCGGCGTGGGTTGAGGTAAGCCCTCTATGCCACTGGGCCGGCTCCTCACAGTTTTTTTAATACACCCTGCAGAAGAGAAAAACGTCCATCAATGTTTGTTGCAGCTGCCGCCATAACTGCACCCCCCCAGCCCAACTCATCTTAATATTCCAGCACGGGGGTGCCCAATCCCTCATGCTAGCTGCTACCCCCACCCTGCCTGGTTTACTTATGCAGCACCAGGAAGCCCACCCCGGTGCTACCAAATAAGTCATAACACTGACACTGGGGTGCCCAATCCCAGTGTTGCCTGAAATAAAAAAACATCCCCCGTAGTTTTTTAATTTTTAAACCCTGTAAAAAAGAAAAACATCCATCAATGTCTGTTAATATTCCGGCATAGGGCTACCCAATCCCCCATGTCGGCTGTTACCTCCCATCCTGCTCATTTTAATTCTGTAGCACCGGGGAGCCCACCTCCCGATGCTTCTAAACATAACACTGACACTGGAGTGCCCAATCCCCCAGTGTTACCACTTGAAGTAAGAAAACCATCCCCTCGTAGTTTTTTTAAACCCTGTAAAAAAAGAAACCCCTCCATTAATGTCTATTGCTGCTGTAACTGTCCCCCTGCCCAACCCTCACATTCAGCACCCACCACTCTACACACACACCAAAGCTTTTACTCACTCACCGGGGGTCCAACGCCATAATTCTCTCTGCACCGAAGACCTGTCTTCATTCTTCAACACCAGACCACGAACTGAGGAAATCGGATATGTAGTTTAATGTATTTCAATGGGGTTTTGAACTCAGTGGCATAACTTGGTCATTTTTGAATATTTTTGCTCCAAATTTTCAACACGCTGTTTTTGGACCCCACCTCATGAACAATGGCAGCGAAGTTAAGCAAATCTGTCCCAAAAGGTGATTTTGCAGTCACTGTACGAAATCACCTTTCAGGGCAGGAGTTGAAAACTTTCTCTGCCCTTGGGGTCATAAAAAGGCTATGTTGACAATCTGAAGTAAAAATATTAAAAAACAACAAAGTTATGAGTTTACATTTAAATTTACAAATGCAGACTCGTAACTTTGGTCATTTTCATTATTTTGACCCCAGATTTTCAGCATAGCCATTTCTTCACAGCATGAATGTGACACCTGTAATTTTTCAAATCCTGGCTAAAATGTGTTTTCACACTTGTGGTGCGAAATCACCTTTTGGGCAGGATTTGAAAAAAGTTCTTCACCCTTGTTCATGAGGTGGGCTCATAAGAAGGCTAAGTGCGGTCATAAGAAGGCTATGTTGAAAATCTGGGGTAAAAATATGAGAAAACAACAAAGTTATGAGTCTATGTTACAAATTTTCAATGCACGCCCGTAACCTGTGGTAATTTTCAATATTTTGACCCCAGCTTTTCAACAAAGCTATTTTTTCATACCACCTCAACAATGTGACAGCTGTTATTTCTCAGATCCTACCCAAAATGTGTTGTGGTGAAAAATGATGTTTCAGCCATTGTTTTATAAATGACACCTGTCATGCTCAGAAGGAGTGGTCATAAAAAGAGTATGTTGAAAATTTGGGGTAAAATGTGAAAAACCAACTAAGTTTCGAGGAAACAAACGGTTCCAACATTTACTCATAACTTTATGTTTTGCAGATTTTGGCCCCTAATGTTCAACATATCCCTTGTGTTACCCCACCTCCTGAACACGGCAAGTGTCATTTGTCAAATCCCCTCAGAAGATTGTTTCCAGAGCCGCACTGCAAAATCACCTTTCGGATGGGATTTTAAAAATGCCACCTGTCTTGATCATAATGTCAGGTCATAAAAAGACTGTTGGTCATTTGGGGTCAAAATGTGAAAGCCCACTTAAAAGTAGAATATTGCCTCTCAGCTGCCCTATCCTGGGTAATTACAATCTAACAATGTGTCAAAGTAGGACTGCACTGAAAATTGGATACTGCATCTCATCTGCTCTATCCTGGGTAAATATATAGCAAAAATGTGTACAAGTAAGACAACAGCAATAGCAGTGGTGAACATTCAGCATTGACAAATGCTTGTTTTAATACAGTGCCCTGTTGCCCACTGGGGAGGTCTTTGACGCAGTGGCACTGCTTTAACTCACCCTGGGGCTAGGAGCCCTTTCTCTGTAGCCTCCGAACTTTCAAACACCACATCAGAGCCAATGAATTAACTAAGTTTCAAATACATTTTTATTGGGGGCTGGTTGGTGGGGGCTAGCAGTATAGCCTAAAGTTTACAGTAACAAGCTGTGAATGAGCTTGGTACATCCAGCAGATCACCTGGGTTTCACTCTCATAACCTCCACTTGCATACTGTGTCTCTGATCAAGTCTCAACCACCTTAGTGCTGCCGGTTCGCCCCTGAAAACAGGCACTTGTGCCTAGTAGGCCTTACCTAGTTACCAAAGAATAAATAAATAAATAAATGAACAAACTAAATTTCAAATACATTATCAAATGGGGGGCATCCTATCCTAGCAGCCAGATTTTCAGAACAGAAGAAGGATAAACCAATTTTTAAAATACATGATCATATGCCCAGCATGACTGATAGCATCTCTTCTTAGAGTGTCACTGCCACACAGGGAGCTGAAAAAAGGTGGTCTGTTTTTCTTCCAGCAGACTCCAGTTCTCAAGCTATCTGCTGCTGCTGCACTCTTTTTTTTTTTTTTGCAGGGCCAACCAGGAACAAAACAAACGCCAAGAAATAATTTATGACAAAAGCACAGCAGTCAGTGTTACACAAAGCTCTTTTTGTGACCGCTGCTGCTGGCTCTGCGTCTGCTCTGGCTGGAGTGTGCTGTGCAGGTCAAGCCTAGGCGAGGTCAGAGGCTCAGAGCAGACAGGCTGCATTCTAGAATCTGCTTCTGGTGCAGGCTTCACCAACGTCTCTCTCTACAACCATTGTCCCCCCCCAGGTTCCGTCCCCGGACTCAGGCTGCTGTTTTCCACTGGCATTCTGGGAACCTGGGGGTAGTCATATCAGATGACTTTAAGGTAGGCAGGCAATGTGAGAGGACAGTAAGGAGGGCTGGGGGGATACTGGGATACATAGGGAGAGGCATCACCAGTAGAAAATGGGAAGTTGTTATCCCTCTATACAGACAGTTGGTGAGACCCCATCTGAAGTACTGCGTGCAGTTCTGGAGACCCCATCTCTGCAAGGACATAGACAGGATGGAGGCAGTCAGAGGAGGGCAACTAAAATGGTGCAAGGTCTGCAAGAGAAGCCGTATGAGGAGAGACTAAAGGGCTTATCGATACCCTTGAGGAAAGAAGGAGAGGGGACATGACAGAAATTTTCAAGTACCTCAAGGGAATCAACAAAGTCCAAGAGGGAGCATCTTTCAGAAAAGAGATGTGCAAGAACAAGGGGGCACAATTTGAAGATAGGGGGATGGCTTAGGGGCAACGTGAGGAAGTATTTTTTCATGGAGAGGGTGGTGGACGCATGGAACCGCCTTCCTGAGGAGGTCATGGGGTCAAAAACAGGGAATTCAAGAATGCATGAGACAGACATAAGGCATTATAGTGGGGGGTAGGAGGAAGTAGGCTGTTGGTTAACTAGAATCTGCAGCTTATCCAATAGGTATGGAAATGGGCAGATTGGGTGGGCCAAGCAGTCCTTATCTGCCGTCAAAGTCTATGTTTCTATGTCAAGGAAGAGTGATGGCATGGCCTGGCCCAGGGGTCCGAGACAGACCTGAGGAGAGGTAGCAGGAAAACAGTTGATGGCTTTTTTTTTGTTACCGTGTGCAGCATTGAAAACAGCTGTGATGGCCTTGTTTTTTTTTCTTCTAATGTTAACTTACCGGTACTGCATCAGCACATAGCTGACCCTAGCCACTCCGCCGTACTCTGACTGTCCGTTGCCTCCTGTTCATGAAGCCACCCTTAACAGGCACTTACTGTACTATTTAAAAATTAGATGGTTGTAGCTTTGTGTAGAGTTGCACAGTTGCAGGTGTCAGAATCCCTGTTCCTTCCTCACAGAGTCAGGTGACAGCACAGAATATGTGTAAGAAAAATTATAAAAGGAATGAGGAATCTAAAACCACCACATACACCCTGAGACCTGCAAGTGTGTAACTCAAATGGTTGCATTCCGAGTTTCCTTAAAAATCAATTCCTAGTCAATCCAGTTTCAGTACCCTTTCCAACTTTGCAGGTGCTGATAACATCATCTGGTTTGGGACAGGCACTCAAGCAAAACAACATAAATGAGTGCAGTGAATATGCCAGTGCCTGCATCCTTGGAGAGGCTTAGCCTGAGCAACTGATAAAAAACAGGCTCCACTTCAGCCACGTAGTTTATTTATTTATTAAGCAAAGTAACTATATGACATGTCAGTAACAGAAAGGCATTGCATGGTTTGGGACAGGTATCAAACAAAACTGTACAAAGATGTTGTACAGTGGGTATGCAAGTACTTACACCCATGGAGCCTCTTAGCCTTTCCCTATTTTAAGAATTTTAAATTGTTTTCTGGGGTAAAAATCTGAGGCACTTCAAGTGATTTCTCAAGTACATCAATATTTTTCATAAACTGGACTAGCAGTCTAGTCTCTCTTGCCTCAAAAAGAATGGTGCACACCAGCTGGCTGGGTACCTGAAACTGCTGGTCTGTTTCTCCCGGTTTCTCTCTCCTCCTGTGCTGGATGGTGGATGGACTGCTGGAGCTGCACTTATGGCTGGCTGGCAGGCTGGTGCTGCTGCAGTTGCAGTGTGTGGAATTTAAAACAGCTGAGCAAGCCCTTTGTTTTTACTTTCTTAAATAAAATTGTGAATTACAGCTCTGGGCTGGCTCAGGCTTGGACCGTGGTGGTAGGTGGCAGCACTTGATCTGATGGCAGGGTCGGGCTGGCTTGAGTCACAGTGTGGGTTGCTGCGGTGTGGCGGCAGGGCTTTCTGCTGATGGTGGGTGGCAGCAGCAGCAGCTTCTTATACAATTTCTTCTCCAGCGCTCTGGAACTCTCCCCTGGTTATGAGGTCCAGGGTGCACCAGAAGGGGTACTTAAGCTATCACCATGGACCTGATGGGGGACAGAAAAGTTCAGGTTGGAGTGGGCAGGGGTGCGGAAAACAGCAATGGACCAAACTGTGCAGTGAGCGCCCCGTGATTGGTCAAGCAGGGTGTTTTATGTCAACACATTTGACGTATGCATGCTCAGTCTGTGCAGATAAGAAATGTGGGGAAACAACAGGATAATGGCATCTCGAAGTGGTATGGCCTACGTGGCACAAAATTCTGGACTTGGATAAGGGAATTCAGGATGTCAGGACCAGAAGCTGAAAATCGGGATGGCCCAGGCAAATCGGGATAGTTTAGAGGTAGGGTTCATACCCCTCTCTTGTGACTGTAAAGGGCGCACCTGGTTGAGGGGTTGGGTTAATTGTTTCTCCTGCAGTGAGGGGAAGGGGTGTCATCCCAGAACAAATAATAAACAACGCAGTGCCTCCACCCAAAGAGAATGAGTGGGACAGATGTTGTATGCAGTATCATCCCTGGGATGCAGTACCTACCCTTCTCCCTCTACTGGACTGGACCATACCCTGAGGACCAATAAGACAGTTGCTACCTTCAACAAGGGACAATTCAATCAGGTTATGCAAAACATGCACACTCACAGAAGTAGAATTCAACAGTTTACTCCCAGGGCTAGGCTTAGGTAACCATGTGATTTGGCCTTTGGGCTCTGGCCCAGCCCTGTGGAACTCGCTCCCAAGGTCCTTGAGGGCCACCCCCCACCCCCACCCAGCGAGGTCTCAAGAAGGTCCTGAAGTCCTACCTGCTCAAGGTGGCCCTCAGAATATTTATTTACTTTAGTTTTTGTTGACCAGGTAAGTGCACCAGACACAAACGCTGCCTATTTTCAGGGCAGGCACGACCCGAGAGGTTACAGAACAACTGCATAACAGTAGAGCAAGCATACATTAGTATACAGTATAGCAGATAAAGCATAATTTTGTACAATACACTTACAGATGGAAAAGTCATTGCATAGTAAGCAAGTTAATTAAGAACAGTTATGGCCTTGCCCAAACTGGCTGCTGTTTTACCGACTGAATTTATTATTTACGTAATTCGTTTTGTTATGATATGTGTTATATCTTACACTGTGGCTTTTTATTTCTTTGCCTCATTGTTCCATGTAAAGCACTTTCAGCACAACGGAATGGGTGCTGAACAAATAACTGTTTACTTACTTACAAATTAACCACGCTTTTATTATATAACACAGGCCTGAAAGCTGGAAATAAAAAGGGGGTTAACAGATGCAAGTCACGTTCAGCCCTCCCACCTGGTAATGATACCCCCTGCAAGCCACTGCACTGTGAGTCATTACCACCCTCTATGATCCCACGCAATCACTGATGGACCCGCCCTAACAAGGGGTACAATAGGATGACTTACTTTTCACAGGGTGTGGTATATTATGTATCTAGTACCAGTACTAAAACTATAATCTCAAGTGTGAAACAGCAACCAGTGACTCTGGGTACCCAGGAATTTCACTAAGTCCCAGTACTGGCCTGGTAGCTATGCTGCCCAAGTTCTTTCAGTGGCACACTTAAAACAATTACCAAGCCTGCATTTGAACCCCCCCCCACCACCACCACCACCACACTATGGTGTGCTAGCACAAATTAAAAGAACTTGAGGTCCCAAATGGAAATTGTTTGAAAACCAGGTCTGTAATCCCAACGAAGTAACTGTGATCCAAATGGGAAAAGTACTAAGACCCCAGCCAGCAACCCCTGCACTCACATGACTCACGGATGCAGCAGCTCAGCTTAGAAAGGTACCAGCACACAGCAGCCAGTCAAGCAGCATTCAAGATTAGGCCCTAGCAGCCCGGAGATGAAGCGCTTCAGACTCATTCACAGATGCATCGCAGCAGCACAGACATTCTGGCTCAACTCTCACAGCACACAGGGCACTCACGCAGTGGCACAGGTTCCTAAGGAGCTCAGACCCCAGGAGTGACCCCCATGGTCCAGCTACCCTCAGGTTCAAGATCTTTCCCTGATTTACCCACTCGATAAGGTCTAACAGGCCCCCTACTAAGCTCCAGAGAGCTCAATGGAGGTGCAGGTCTCTGTCTCTGGTTTCTCAGCTCAGCAGCTCTGTCAGAACTAAAGTATTCAGGTTTTAACTCAGCAGAAAATGCGCCACCCCAGACACAAACACTCAATGGCTTTTCTCAGTAGGTGTTTTTCTGCCATGATTTCAGAGATTTACTTCACAGGTGCCTTCCCTGGAACAATCTCTACACAGGAAGGTGGAATGGTGAACCCTGGAGAGGGCTCACCAGAGATTAGGCCTGGCTAGGTCGTCAGCTTGCCCAATGGCAGCAGCAGGCCTGTACACCTCGAAGTATCTCTCCACTTGCCACAACCTCCTTGTGAGCTCAGAACCTTCTTTTTCAGCTTCAGTATCTCATTGGTCAGGCAGAGCCGTCAGTCTGCCCCCTTGCACTGTCCTGCTCTTGCATTGGCTCTTCAGAGCCCCCCACTACACTAGGGCAGGTCCCTGATGTTAGCATTCCGTACGATTAGTTTATGCTGCTTGCTGGGCTTTCTAGTCTTTTCACTGGCCAAGATGTAGGGTTGGCGGTCATAAACATGGCTGCGGACAGATCCGAAAAGGAGGCCTGTGCTCCAAAATCTTGTTATTTTTTATTTGTCCCCAACAGTGCGCTGGCCCCCAGGATGAGTAGCAGCCCTCTTGGGCTGTCATTCAGTCAGTCCAATGCAGTCGGTGGTGCAGTGGGTCCAGAGTCGGATGACTGGCAGGGTCATGCCTGGAAATCACTGGGGAGAAGCCCCTTTGCTAAGTGCGCACCCAGTCCTGTGTCATCAGCAGTATAGCGCAGAATGCACTGAAAACAGGAAGCATCCAGCTTGTTCCCAGTCCCCTCTGCCAAGATCAGGGGACTGGGCTGACAAAATGTGGCTGCAGCCACGAGGACAGCTGGGCATAGGAGGTGCCAAAGACTGTGCTGTAGCTCGTCACTTGGCGCCACACGCACAGTTCAGCAACTGAGGGCCGGCAGCAACAGCAGGAGTGTGGGGACTTGGGACTGAGGAAGCAGTCCAGGTAAGCCCCTTCCTGGGGGTTGGGGGATTACACTTAAATTGCCCTTCCAAATTCTCCAGTGTGATTCACTCCCTTTTTGACCGGCCGACTCCCTGGTCAGTAACTTCTATCCTCAAACAAGTGAGTTCATCCCCCTCTGAGGCATCCTGTACTTTCAAGGAATTATTTACCTCCTGTTCCCTCTCTGTTCCCTCCCCCCTTAGCTGTCCCCTTCCTCATCCTTTGTAACTATAGCCAATGATTTTCTGTTTTCAGTGGAAAATGCGGTAAAAAATGAAATTTGTAATTTTTAAACAAGCACTTGGGAGTCCGTTTTTCATGGAAAAAACTTTATTTGCACTACTTTATCATGCCAAGAAACCCACTCTGGATCAGCTTTGTGCCCCCCCATTTTGAGCCAAATTTTGTACAAAACATGCCAATTTGGCCTCAGTTTGGAGGAATAAAAGAAAACACAGATTTTAAGATTTTGTCAAACAGAATTGACCATTTTCAAAAACAGAAAATCATTTGCTCCCTGTCCCCCTGCTTTTCCCTCTCTCCTAACTTTTTTCTTTTCAGCTACCACTCTGTCTGCTACTCTCACCATCCTGCTTGCCCTCAGCTTATGCAAGGGCTACTACATACAACCCTAATGGCCTTGTCCTCCATCTCTCTGCTCTGTTCGTCACTGCCCCCAACCCCACTCTCTACCCTCCGTAATCTCTCTTTCCTCTCAGGCAAGGTCCCTGATGCTTGGGAGAGTACCAATTTTCCCCCTCTCTACAAAGGCGGTGACCCTCCCAGCCTAAAACTTCATCATCCTAGAAACACAGAAACAAGAAAAACTGATGCTTTCTCAGTTCTCCTCCTTTCTAAACTCCACTTCTTTCCTTTATCCTTTATAGTCTGGCCCTCAAAAGACCCAGTTCAGTCTCCTCTGTTATAAGGTCTGCTAATGTTACCCTGAAGATGGTGTTCTGTCAAAACAGTGAGGACAAAAACTACGATGGCAAACAGAGCTTGCCATTTCAACGATGAGGCCTTGACAGCGCTTGACATTTTCAGCAACTTACTGCTTTCCCCCTTCCCCGAGTTGCGTCCCCCTTGAGTTAGTTATCTATAGTAAGGGGTGGGGGCGCAGCCCCCTGTAGAAAGTCACCGTGGCACTGTTTTTGCCATTTCAGTGATTGCTGTTTTGTGCGTTCACTGTATGTGGGCACACTGTTTTCCGTCACGGTTTTTCTCTTTGCCATTTTGTATTCACTGTTATAACATGAAAACCCTGAAGGTGATGGGTCAGGGCCTATGCCCCTCTGCTATCTCTTCTGCCCAAACTTACTAAGGCTATTGACACTGTTGCCCACCCTATTCTACTTGAAAAAACAATCTCACCTGTCAGCTGGGTGGTTCCACTCTTACCTTACCTATCCTAGCAGGCAACACCCCTTCTCACCTGAATGGTCAGATGTACAGTACTGTAGGGGTCAACCCTGGGTACCATCCTGTTTTTAGAGCTTTCTAAATGACCTTCCCATAGCCTGCATCTCCATGCATATTCACATGTGAGTGGATTACATGGTCCTTTATGCCTCCAGTTCATTGGCTACATTGTTGGAAGCACCGGTGTTCCATAGAAACACAGATTTTGATGGCAGATAAGCACCGCTTGGCCCATCTAGCCTGCCCAATTCCCTACCTATTGGATAAGCTGCAGATCCTAGTTGACTAACAGCCTACTTCTCCCTACCCCCCACCAGAACTGCCTTATGTCTGTTCCATGCATTCTTGAATTCCCCCACTGTTTTTGACCCCACAACCTCCTCAGAAAGGCCGTTCCATGTGTCCACCACCCTCTCTGTGAAAAAATACTTCCTCATATTGCCCCTGAGCTGTCCCACCTCTATCTTCAAAATGTGTCCCCTTGTTCTCCCACTTGTTCCAGTGGGATTTTGGCAACATCCACGGTTGGGTCTGCACAAGCTGACTCACTCTAAATGTGAAATAAAACCCGGCTCTAGGGCTTCTGGTACCAAACAGAGACTTGCCAAGCTCCACTATACAGCAGTCTTCTACACTCGGCATGGCTCACCCTGCAGGACGCCTCCTCCTTCCAATACCTTCGGGTTTGGCTAGATGAACACCTTGATTTCTCTTATGATACTGACACCATTCACAAACAAGCATTTGTCAATGCCGAATGTTGACTGCGTTGGTCTGTTGAGCTCGCTCAGTAGCCCTGTGTCACTTGCTCGTTCTATTTCTCCCAGTGCTGCAGGCTGCACCTTTGTACGGGGCTCCTGGCTGCGTTGGCAGGTTTTTTCTGCCCACAAAGAAATCTGCAGCTGTCCTGACAGAGCTGTGTTGAGGTGGGTCACTCGCACTCTGTCAGTTGCTCATCCTGTTTCTGCTGGCACTGCAGGCTGCCCTTCTGTACTTGGCTCCTGCCTCTGTTGGCTGCTTTTTCTGCCCACAAAGAAATGTGCAGCAGTTCTGACACAGGTCATACTGGAGTTCATACTGGAAGAATAAGAAAGTCAGAAGGCACAGCCCATATAGTCTTTCTCCACAATTCAGTGGTAGTGGCGAACGACACCAACTTCATCAAGAAACTTGTCCAATCCTTTTTTTTAAAAATCCAGACTTTCCGCCGCTACCACCTCCTGAGGTAGTCCATTCCATATCCTTATTGCTCTACACTTAAAACCCATCCTTCTTTGTTCAGTCCTGCTCAATTCCTCTCTGAGTTGCCTATCATGCCTTCTCAATTGGTAGGTTTTTTCTTTAAACACCAATCCCAACTCAGATCTAAGATCCTCATCTTTCAGGGACTTATATAATACCAATAAGTCCCTCCTTTCCCTTCTACTCTCCAATGACCACAATCCCAACCTTTCCAATCTGTCCTCATATGGCTCACCCTCACACCCTGAAATCAATCTAGTAAGGGATCTCTGTGGTCTTTCCATTAGTTTAATGTCCCTCACCAGTAATGGACCAGCCACTGTAGAGCAATAATCCAAAGCAGGCCTAACCAAAGACTGGTACAATGGCATCAACACCTCTCTACTCCTTGAATGGAAACCTCACCTAATACAACCAACAGTCTGCATGACTTTATTTGATGTTTGTCTACTATTAACTTCATTTCTTAAATCACTTTGGACATAAATACACAGATCTTTCTCACATTCTGACACTCTAAGCTTAAGGTCATACATATAGTAGATCTGTTTAATATTATGTCTACTGAAGTGCATGATTATACATTTGTCCTTATTAAAGGTCATCCCATTCTTTCTTGCCCAATCTGCAATATGTATCAAATCCTGTCCAAATATGAGTCTCTCATTGAACATATCCACTACAGCTCCAATTGTAACATTGTCAGCAAATTTAATTAATTTATTCTTACTAGATAGTTTCAGATCGCTTATGAAGATACAGAACAACAGTGGGCCAACACTGACTCCTGGGGAACTCCACTCCACACCCCCTTTGGTTCAGACAGATGTCCCTGTATCTTTACCTACTGCTGTCTGTTTTTCAGCCACTATTCTACCCATCTTACAATGTTCTTAACTATCTCCATATCAATAAGTTTTTTTTATTATTTTTATATGTGGAATTGTATCGAAAGCTCGACTAAAATCAAGCATTACCACATCCACATTTTTTCCGTCATCAACACATTTGCTGGCATACTCATAAAAGGTCAGTAGGTTTGTTTCACATGACCTACTGGACACGAAACCATGATAATTTTTGTCTAGAATACCCCTATTTAACATACTTTCGTAAATAGCCTCACTCAGTGACCCTTCTATAATCTTCACCACCACTGAGGTCAAGCTCACCGGTCGATAATTCTCTGCATCACTCCTTTTCCCTTTCTTATATACTGGCGCAACATGTGCCAACCTCCACCCCTTAGGCACCACACCCTCCTCAAAGAGTTGTGTCCCAATTTAGTAATAATAGGTATCAACACATCACCCAACTCCTTAATAAAATGTGGGTGAATGCCTTCTGGTCCTGCTGCCCCATCCACCTTCAATCTCCTTACTCTTTTTGCCACCCTCTCTTCAGTTATTGGTGTAACCCCCTTGCAAATGGGGGTTCCTAAACCCTTCCCCGGAGCTCGTTGAATGCTCCATGCCTGGTTGGTGTTCGGCGTTTAAGCCGCTTTAATTGGGTAGCCTGTGAGTGCCTGTGTGGCCTCCACGTACTGTCCTTTTAAGGGCTGCCTGTTTTGCAGTCATAATTAATCAAAGGGGGGTCTGTGCATTTTCATGCCCGAGTCCTGCCCGAGGTGCTGGATATTCGCTCCATTGCTGCCATCGCTACTTGTGCACAGGGAGCCCTGCTGAAAGATTTACTTGTTTGCTGGATATTGTTTAAAGTAATAATGATAATGTGGTTGTTCTAACCTGCCTTCTTTGCAGCAAAGGACTGTTCTGTTGGGTCCACCATTTTGGTCCCGAACTGCCGAATTGGACCAATCAGTATGTTGGGACTCCTTTGAGCCAGCTGACCAATGGGAGGACTGCTTGCCCTTTGAGAAAGGTATTATGGGCTATGGCGCTTTTTCACACCAGTGAGAACAGGAGAACATGACTGGCATGTGCAGCCAGCCTATGGAATCGGGAGGCACCCGAACTGTAAGGTGTGCCCCATGCTGCTAGGGGCAGATTTGTGGTGGCTGAGAAAGAGAGAGGAGCTCTAGGCTTCTGCGCTGTGTGAGCGTTCGTGCGGGAAGCGCGTGAAGGCCTGAGGCGGCCGTTTTTCCTGTTCGAGTTGGCGGACAAAAAATCCGCCTGCGTGTGGTCAGAGGAGGCTGGTGCCAGCCCAGCTACCTACCAAGCTCAACCTGAAAGGACTGGAGAAAATTGCTGAATCGCGCTCAGTCCACCCATGAGGTTGGAGTTGCCGTTTATTGCCCAAGTCTGCTGTAAGTGTGTGTGGGGTCTAGAAGCAGCTGCCTGGTATGGTACCCCTCTGCTAATTGCCATATAAATGTGTGAGGAGGCTGGTGAACTTCAGGCTCAGCCCTGCTGGTGGTGACCGAATCGGTATCTGCTGGAGCCTTGAGTACTAAATCAGGGTAGCTCCCTGCCAAGTTGCAGACAGTGGTCTTAAGTGGTTTGTCACACTGCTAACTGCCCTAGTGGAACGTTCTTCTTATCTTTACTCTCTCAGGATTGACAGGCCCCAACCAGCTGCCATGTTGGACTAGCCATTAGGGCTTAGGTACCCAGGGACAGTGACTATTAGGTTTCAGCCTGTGCACAGTGCCTTAGGTAGATAATTATAGAGTAAGCCAATTGCCTTGATTCCCCTGCCTTTGTTATTGGCCCCTTGTAATAAATCAGATTGATGTGTTGCAACTACATCCTGTTTAGTCTGTCCATCTCTGGTGAACTACTGCATAGTAATTGTGACATAACTGTACCTTACTTTACAGGGGATCCCGAAGCTGAGAGATACCCTCACGAGAGGGGTAAGTGCATGTGGGAAGTATTGTTGAAATCCTGTGAGAGCCACTGAGTGGATCGAGGGAGGTTGCAGTAACCCAGAGGGCTGTGACCGAGCAAAACTCACTCGTCTTAACCCTGACCTCTGGGTGGAGGCACCTGTCAACGGATCTTGGCCTCTCACCCTGTCTTCGTGGAGGCAGGCAGGGGTAGTAGCCCTAAGGGTAGCGCCCCCTGGGGGTTACATTATAATTTGAGGATCCTGATTACATGTACCTGTATTACACTTATCCATGTCGTCAGTATTTTTCCTAAACACAGCCCCAAAACATCTGCCAAATTCATTGGCCATATCTATAGGCTCAGACGTTATAACCCCATTAATATTCAATGGTCCCATTGTGCTCCCACCTCCCTTACTGCTATTCACATAGGCAAAAAAGCTTTTTTTATCTTTATTTATGGCTAATCTAAACTCAAAACGTTTCTTAGCATTTCTTATTTCCTTCTTTAATCTCTTCAGTACTTTCTTATATCCAATTTTGGATATTTCTGACCTATTAGTCTTCATTTTCTTAAACATTACTTTCTTTTTCCTGCACAATTTTAATATTGTTCTATTCAGCCATGGTGGCTTTTTGCCCTTATGATTATAAGCCTTTCTACACGGAATATAAGTTTTTTTCAAATTATTTAGTACATCCAAAAAATAATTCCATGCTTCTTCCGTACCTAAACCTTCCAATCTACCTTCCCAGTTCATACAAATTCATTTCTTATTGCTCCATAGTTCCCTTTATGGTATAAATATTGAACTGTATCTCCCTTAACTGGTTTAAGAACCCAATCCATCATAAACATAATGGACTTATGGTCACTATTGCCTAATTGTGGTTGGATGCTGACATTCTGAATTACTTCAGGTATATTGGTCAGTATAACATCTAAAATATTACTACCTCTTGTAGCCTCCCTTATGCATTGTTTAACTCCCCCCACCATCAGTTCTTCCTGGACTCTACATGTTAAATTATTGCCAAACTGTTTTTCTTCCCACTTGATATTGGGCATATTCAAGTCCCCCATAAAAATAATATTTGTTGTCTCTGCCTGTTTAACAATATCCTTAATATAGGCCTCAGTTTTCTCCATACCAATGTCAGGTGCCCTACAGAAAACAGAGATTCTACATTTTTTCCCCTTAATACCCAACAGCTCAATAGTTACTAATTCAATTCCATTTAAGTAGTTACATTGTTCTATATCCCTTACCTCTATTCCTTCCCTAATGAAAAGGGCTACGCCACCTCCCTTTTTCCCTTCTCTTTTTTTTTTAAAACTCTGTATCTTGGAATATGTTGCAACCACTCATTTTCATTATCCGCCATGTTCCAACTATCCCCACCATATCTAAACTCTCCTCTCTAATTATAACCTCTAATTCTGCCATACTAGCTATATTTAAGCTTCTGGCATTACAAAACATGGCCTTAATTGTTGATAACCTTTTACTATTTCCCACTTTAGCAGCCCTATATATCCTTTTATCTCCTTTCGTCCCCTTCATTTTCAGTTTAAACAATTCTCTATTACCTGTCGCAATCTCATCCCCAAAATTCTACTTCCTCTAAAATTCAAGTGCAACCCATCTTTACAGTAGAATTCCTTTTTTTCATTAAAGGTTCCCCAATGTTTGATAAATTGATAGTTCTTATTTTTATGTAACCCCCTACAAATGGGGGATGGTTCTTAAAAGCTTTCCTGGAGCTTGTCTAAATGCTCCATGCCTGACTGGTGTTCAGCGTAAGGCCGTTAATTTCGGGCGTTGTGAGTGCTGTTGAAGCCTCCAGTGCTGCCTCTTTAAGAGCTGCCTACTTACGGGCTTTAATGGTATAAATAGGGGAACTAGGGTTTCCCTGCTCGAATCCCGCCTTGGACTGCAGTCTAATCACTCCGTTTCTGCGGTCGCTAGGAGCGCTCAGGGAGCCCCTCTAAAGGATGTAGTTGTTCCCTGGAGAACATGTATAGTGTTGGTAAAATTGCAGTTTGTCTCTTTTTATTTACAGCTGGGACTTAGTGCTGTGCCCCTCCATTTTGGACCTGGACTGTGCTGCAGGGGTCCAATAGTAGCTAAGGGGCATCTAAAATGGTGTGGAAGTGACCAACCAGAAATTAGGACTCTAGATGGAGCCAGCTGACAAATGGGGACGCAGCTTATAATTCTGGGAAGTGGCATTCTGGGCCATGGCGCCTTTTCGCACCAAAGAGGGCAATAATGAATGACTGGCATCTGCTGCCCACCTATAGAGTTGGGTCGCGCCCGAATAGAGAGACTGGCCTTGCTGTCCAGAGTCAGAGACGTTGTGGCTGAGTGAGGAAGGAGCTCTGTGCTCCTGCGCCGTTGAGTGTTTGCATGGGAAGCGTGTGAAATGCCTGAGTCAGCTGGTTTGAATAGCCAGCGAGCTTCGGACTGCATCCGTGAGGCGGTGATCGGAGGAGGCTGTGTAAAAGCACAGCTACCTACCAGGCTCACCCTGTAGAGGACTGGAGAATCTGCTAAATCGTGCTCGGTCTGTCAGGACAGTAAAGCTGCAGTGAGACGCCCGGATAGCTGTGAGTTCGGTTGGGTCCTAGAAGCAGCTGCCTGGTATGGTACCCCTCTGTGGTTTTCCATATAAATGTGTGAGGATGCCTTTGAAGTTCAGGGGGGAGGCTCAGCCCTGCGAGTGGTGAAAAAGTGGTTCTCTGTTGGAGCTGTGAGTACTGAATCAGGGCAGCTCCCTGTTAAAAGGTTACAATTAAAGGCAAAATTGTCTTGTGGTATTGCTGACTGTACTAATTGAGCTTTCTGGCTCCATCTGCTCTGCTCAGGAATTAAATGCTTGTTTGTGTCAGGGCCCCAACCAGCTGCATCAAGGAACTAGCCGTTAGGGCTTGGGTACCCATAGACAGTAATTAATAGGTTAGGCCTGTGCACAGAGCCCTAGGTAGTTAACATATATTATAGTGGTAAGCCAATCACCCTGATTTCCCCCGATCCTTGTTGTCTCCTCTTGAATAAATCAGATCGCTTATTCTGCAAAAGTACACTGGCTAGTCTGTGTATTAATGGGGAAATATTGCACAGAAAATGTGATTTAACTGTACCTTGCTTTTCAGGGGATCCCCGGAGTGAGCTGATTGGTTCGAGCCGGTGGGTAAGTGTATATGGTAAGGACACTGAAATTGAACTGTGAGGGCCACTAGTGGGAAGAAGGGGGGTTGCAGCAACCCAGAGGGCTGTGACCGAGTCAATCTCGACTGTTCTGACCCCGACCTCTGCGTGGAGGCACCCGCCAATGGAGGATCTGGGCCCCTCAACCTGTCACAGCTAGGGCAGGCAGGCAGGGGTAGTAGCCCTTAGGACAGCGGCCCTAGGGGTTACATTTAGTCCATTTACACAGCCATTCAATTGCTAAGACAATTATTCTCATTTTATAAACATTTGCCCTGGGTTCTGGAAGCATCTCCGAAATCACTATTTCACACCATTTTTCTTCTAATTTCTCCACCAAGTTAGTGTAATCCTTCTGCATCTCAGGTAGGGTTTTTTTTCATAATATCATTTATGCCTACATGAATCACTGCCCGGGGACGTTCCCCTGCACCACTAAATATATTATCAGCCATGCTGTATAAATCTGTAGCCCCTGCCCCTGAGAAGCTACTGACCATCCTATTTTCTTTGTCATGTTTACAAATATACTGGTCAGTATACTTAACGATGGAGTCGCCAATTACTGTAACCTGCCTTGGACTCTCCACTCCCCCCTCCTCCATATCTTCCATGTTTTCATTGCCACTTTCTTCCACTGTGGTAGATTGACTTAACTCACCCAGCACACTGAAATTATTTGTTACTGTTATTCCCTCCAGTACACTAACAACGGTCTCATTTGCATTATTTGTTCCAGTTTCATCCTGGCCTGTTCCATCCATAATATTATTTGTAATTATTGTCTCCTGTTCCTTCCTTAACTCTCCTGGAACTGGTCTAAGAGGACTTAGGCCCCTGTGCTTTCTTTTAACTTTGTTACTCTCACAACATTTTCCAGACTTTTTTTCATTCCCAACATATCTCGACTTCCTTTTCCCACATCCATTTTCTGAACCATCTTTTTCCTTAACCTCCTCATTTACATTTAGGCTTGAGAGTATCTTAATCCTTTCTGTTAGTACCCCTTGACTCCTTTCTAATTTCTCTAGTCTTTCAGTAACCGTTACTAAATTGCTACGTAATTCCCTATTTAATTCACATTTTTCACATTCGTAACTATTATAGTCCTTCCCCAATTCTACCATTTTATACTTACCACATCCTTTACATCTTATCATCAAATCCCCTTCTGTGATCAGCCCTGAGGCTACAAAACTTTGTGTCCTCAACTCTCCTGTCGCCATTCTTAACTCCAATATACTTCACTTTTCAAGGTTAATTCTATAATCCTCTGCGTATCACTGCCACTGCTCCTCGCTAACACGCGCTAGATGCGTGTGTCTCCATGCGTCTCAGTGCGCCACACACGCTCGCTGCTCGCGTGAGCGTCCGTTTATATCCCTAGCAGGACCCGGAAGCTGCAAGGGCCTCGGCCCCTGAACAATCCTGTGTCCAAATTAAAATTGTAAGCACCTGCCCCTTAAAACAGCAGCACAGTTAACCTGGCCACGAGTCCTTGCGTAGTCCACTACAGACTACAGCTCCCAGACCTAATTGCTTTACAGCTTAACAGCCCTCTGCCTTAACTCATCGAGGGACTTTCTCAGATACTGAAAAACATATGTGGCATAAAACACATTGAGCTACCTCATTCTCCCTTTCTCGCTCGTTCCGTTTCTGCCGGGGCTGTAGGCTGGCCTTTTGTACAGGGCCCCTGCCTGCGTTGCCGCCTTTTTCTGCACACAAAGCAATCTGCAGCAGCCACGATAGAGGTCTGTTGAGCTCGTTCGCTCCCCCTCTCTCACTCGCTCATTGTGTTTGTCCCAGCACTGCTGGTTGCCCTTTTGTACTGGACTTCTGCCTGTGTTGGCACCTTTTTCTGGCCACAAAGAAATCTGCAGCTGTCCTGATACAGCTCCGTTGAGGTCGCTCTCTACGCCTGTCTCTCTTTCATTCTGTTTCTCCTGGTGTTGCAGGCTGCTCTTTTGTATTGGGCTTCTGCCTGCATTAGCAGGTTTTGCTGCCCACAAAGAAATCTGCAGCTGTTACGACACAGCTCCGTTGAGGTGGGTCACTCCCCCTGTCACTCGCTCATTCTGTTTCTGCTGGCGCTGCAGGCTGTACTTTTGTACTGGGCTCCTGCCTCTGTTGGCAGCTTTTTCTGTCCACAAAGAAATCTGCAGCAGTCCTGACGCAGGTCCGTTGAGGTAGCTCACTCCCCCTCTCTCACTCGGTCGTTCCGTTTCTGCCAGCGCTGCAGGCTGCTCTTTTGTACTGGGCTTTTGCCTGCATTGGCAGGTTTTGCTGCCCACAAAGAAATCCACAACTGTCCCGACAAAGCTCTGTTGCGGTCGCTCACTCCGCCTGTCTCACTCGCTCATTCTGTTTCTCCTGGTGCTGCAGACTGCCATTTTGTAGTGGCCTCCTGCCTCTGTTGGTGCCTTTTTCTGCCCACAAGCAAATCTGCGGCAGTCTCGTCAGAGCTCCGTTGAGCTCGCTCAGTCCCCCTCTCTCACTCACTCGTGCCATTTCTGTCCGTGCTGCAGGCTGGCCTTTTCTACTGGGCTCCTGCCTGCATTGCTGCCTTCTTCTGGCCACAAAGAAATCTGCAGCAGTCATGATACAGCTCCATTGAGCTCGCTCACTCACTCCCCCTCTCTCACTTGTTCGTTCTGTTTCTCCTGCCGCTGCAGGCTGTCATTTTGTACTAGGCCCCTGTGTGGATTGCTGCTTCTTTCTGCCCACAGAGAAATCTGCAGCAGTCCCAACAGAGTTCCGCTGAGCTCACTCACTCCCCTTCCCTCACTCGCTCATTCTGTGTCTTCCGTTGCTGCAGGCTGCCCTTTTGTACTGGGTTTCTGCCTGCGTTGGCAGCTTTGTCTGCCCACACAGAAATGTGCAGCAATCCCATCACAGCTCCATTAAGGTAGCTCACTCGCCCTCCGTCACTCGCTCCTTCCGTTTCTGTGGAGGCTGCAGGTATCCTTTTGTACTGGGCTCCTGCCTGAATTGCCACTTTTTCCTGCCCACAAAGAAATCTGCAGCAGTGGCAACAGACCTCCGTTGAGCTTGCTCACTTCCCCTCTGTCACTCACTTATTCTGTTTCTGCCGGCGCTGCAGGCTATAATTTTGTACTGGCCTCCTGTCTGCATTGGCACCTTTTCCTGCCCACAAAGAAATCCGCAGCTGCCCCAACAGAGCTCCGTTGAGGTCACTCACTCTCCCTGTCTCATTCGCTCATTCTGTTTCTCGTGGCGCTGCAGGCTGGCCTTTTGTACTGGGCTTCTTCCTCCGTTGGCACTTTGTTCTGCCCACAAAGAAATCTGCAGCAGTTTTGACAGAGTTCCATTGGCCTCACTCACTCCCTTCCCCTGTCTCACTTGTGTATTCCGTTTCTGCCTACGGTGCAAGCTGCCCTTTGGTACTGGGCTCCTGACTGCGTTGCTGCCCTTTTCTGCCCACAAAGAAATCTGCAGCAGTCACAATAGACCTCCGTTGAGCTTGCTCACTCCCCCCTTTCACTTGTTCGTTCTGTTTCTCCCACCGCTGCAGGCTGCCCTTTTGTACTGGGCCCCTGCGTGCATTGCTGCCTTTTTCTGCCCACAAAGAAATCCGCAGCAGTACCAACTGAGCTCCATTGAGCTCACTCACTCCCTCCCCCTCCCTCACTCGCTCATTCTGTGTCTCCCACTGCTGCAGGCTGCCCTTTTGTACTGGGTTCCTGCCTGCGTTGCCGGCTTTTTCTGCCCACAAACACATCTGCATCATTCCTGAGAGAGCTCCGTTGAGCTCGCTCATTCCCCCTCTCTCAGTCGCTCATTCCATTTCTGCCAGTGCTGCAGGCTGGCCTTTTGTACTGGGCTCCTGCCTGCATTGCCGCCTTTTCCTGACCACAAAGAAATCTGCTGCAGTCACGATACACCTCCATTGAGCTCGCTCACTCCCCCTCTCTCAACTGCTCGTTCTGTTTGTCCCGGCGCTGCAGGCTGCTCTTTTGTACTGGGCTCCTGCCTGCATTGCCACCTTTTCCTGCCCACAAAGAAATCCGCAGCTGTCCTGACAGAGCTCCGTTCAGGTCGCTCGCTCACTCCCCCGTCTCACTTGCTCATTCTGTTTCTCCTGGCGCTGCAGGCTGCCCTTTTGTACTGGGCTCCTGCCTCTGTTGGCATTTTTGTCCGCCACAAAGAAATCTGCAGCAGTCCCGACACAGCTCCATTGGCCTCACTCACTCCCTCCCTCCCAGTCTCACTTGCTCATTCCATTTCTGCCGGTGATGCAGGCTACCCTTCTGTACTGGGCTCCTGCCAGCATAGCCACCCTTATCTGCCCACAAAGAAATCTGCAGTAATAACAATAGAGCTCTGTTGAGCTCACTCAATCCCCCTCTTTCGATTGCTCGTTCTGTTTGTCCCACTGCTGCAGGCTGCCCTTTTTGTACTCAGGCCCTGCATGCATTGCTGCCTTTTCCTGCCCACAAACAAATCCGCACCAGTCCCAACAGAGCTCCGTTGAGCTCACTCACTCCCCCTCCCTCACTCGCTCGTTCTGTGTCTCACGGCGCTGCAGGCTGCCCTTTTGTACTGGGCTCCTGCCTGCATTGTCGCCTTTTCCTGCCCACAAAGACATCCGCAGCAGTCCTGACAGAGCTCAGTTGAGCTCAGTCACTCCCCCTTCCCAGTCACTCGATCCTAATCTGTCCTAAACACTGATTTCTGACAGTGACTGCGGTATTCTGCACTGGAAGCGAGGAAACACATTTCGGCCAGGATGTGAAAAATGACAGCTGTACTGTTCATAAGGAGGTGTGAACAAATGCCAGTGTTCTAAATCTGTCGTGAAAATATTACTAATTTGCAAACTTACAAGGGTGCATGGCACCTACTCAACACACGCTCGTAACACAGTAATTTTATGGAGTTTCATCACAAAATTTGTAACATAGGCATTTTAGGACCTCTGCTCATGAACAGCATCAGTGTGATTTACTTAATGTGTCCTCAACAGCGATTTCCCACAGCGACCACGCTATTGTGCACCAGAAGAGCGAAAACACATTTCGACCAGGATGTGAAAAATGACAGCTACACTGTTCATAAGGAGGTGTGGCAAAATGGCAATGCTGAAAATTTGGAGTGAAAATATTGCAAAGTTGCGAAGGTATGAGAGTGTGTTGAAACTGCTCAATGCACATTCGTAACACACTCATTTTATGGACTTTCGTCACCAAATTTTCAACATAGACATTTTAGGACCTCCGCTAATGAAAAGTGTCACTGTCATTTTCATAAATGTGTCCCGAACATGGATTTCTTACAGTGACCATGCTATTCTGAGCCGGAACTGCGAAAACACATTTCGGCCAGGATGTGAAAAATGACAGCTGTACTGGTCATAAGGAGGTGCAGAAGAATGGCAATGTTGAAAATCTGGAGTGAAAATATTATAAATTCGTGAACTTAGGAGCGTGTGTGCACACTGCGCAACGCACGCTCATAAGTCATTTTATGGAGTATTGTCACCAAATTTTCAACATAGGCATTTTAGGACCTCTGCTCATGAAAAGTACCACTGTCAGTTTCCTAATCTGTGCAGAACACTAATTTCCCACACCGACCGTGCTATTCTGCGCTGGAAGTGCAAAAACACATTTCGGCCAGGGTGTGAAAAATGACAGCTATACTGTTCACAAGGAGGTCTGGAAAAATGGCAATGTTGAAAATCTGGGGTGAAAATATTGCAAATTCCCAAAGTTCTGACGATGCGTAGTAACTGTATCACTGCCAGCAGAACAGTCATTTTTGGATTTTCCCACCAAATTTGCAACATAGGCTTCTGAGAGTCCACCTCATGAACACTGGCACTGTCGTTGTTAATCGGTCCTGAAAGGTGATTCCGCACAGTGACCGAGAAATCACCTTTGGGGCTGATTAATGCCATGACAGTGATAGAATTCATGAGGAGGGGTCCAAAACCCCATGTTGAAAATTTGGTGCCAAAATTCCAAAAATGCCTGATATATGCATCAAAGTTGAAAAACCGATTTATTCCATTATGAGCTTACCGGCATTTCCTCAGTTGCGCGGCTTTGAAGAGTGCAGGCGTTTTCCGGTCCACGAAGATCATTGCATCGGACTCGGAGTAGAAGTGGGGTGAGGCGGTGTGGGGAGGCAGGGTGCATAGTGGGTGGGCGCGGGTTGCGAGGGGGGCCCGGAGACCGTCATGGGACCGTTTCCTTTTTTACAGGTTACAAAAAAAAAAAAAGACATCGTGGAACTGTTTTTTATTTTGCAGGGGCATGTAGCACACTGGGGTGGGCTCCATACCTCTCAACTGTCACACATTATGAGGTACGTCACTCATTTTACCTCTCAGAAACCCTTTGTCCATCATGGGGAAGGTGATATTCCACATTCCCTACTGAGATTTTAAAGCAGAAATTCATAATAATCTATTATGCTTAGTTATACAAAAACATTATAAACATTAGTGCACTGATAGCTATAGTGTTTTGAGCTTCCAGTGCCATGTTAGACGATGTGTCACACATTTTGCTCATTTGTCACACATCATGTCACACATTTTGGTGGAGAAAGGTTGAGAGGTATGGTGGGCTCCCAGCATGCCAACGGAGTCTTCCTTTTGGGAGGGGGCAGCTGTAGCCGACTGGGGATTGGGCACCCCCATCAGCACACAACAAAAGCGGGGGACATAATGCTGACGAGGAGTAGGCTCCCTGTCTGCAACATAAATATTAGAGCACTGCAGCCGACGGGTTTGGGGCCCCATCAGCAACAAACACGATTAGGAAATTTATACTGCCGGGGGATTGGGCACCCTCAGAGAGATGATTACTTGTGAACACGGAGGCAAGTCGCCGCCACGTTCACAAACAAAAGATCCCGCCCTGCAATGAGGGGTTACTCCCTCATTGCAGCAAATGACTAACGCTGCAATGACGAGGTGGCCCCTGATTGCAGCGGCTGCTTTTCTACAAGTTGGTGGCACGCTGGCTGAACTAGTGTCAGCAGCAGCGTGCCACAGCATTGGGGGAAGCGGGACAAGCCTTTACAGGCTGTGGGGGCATTGTCCACAACAGTGCCGCGCCTCCACAACCTGCTTGTGGAGAAACCTGCCGCAACATGTTTCTTGTGCATGCGCACAATCAACATAAAAAGCTTCTTCCCAAAGATCGCACACTGTATTGCAACAAATCGTACATTTCTTTTCCAGGCTGCCATTAGATCCATCTGTCATTTTAGTCTTGATGTACCCTTTAGAATACATCATTGTGCCATTAGCTTGGCTGCGGAGGGTACAAAAAGTGGAACATAGTCCAATTATTCTCTCAGACCATGCTATGGTCCAGATGAGGATGGAAATGAATGAGCAGAGGGAAGGGCCCCTCCTTGGAAATTTCCCAGGTACTTACTGGGGAAAAAGGAGTTCAAGGAGCACCTTGAATAGCAGTGGAAGTTTTATAACAAAACTAATGCGGGGTCTGTGGAATCTCCAGGGGTATTCTGGGAAGCGGGTAAGGCTTTTCTCAGGGGTGCCATCATTAGGTATGTAGCCCAGTATAAAATGGAAAGGGAAGGCACGAGGGTAGAACTGGGGAAAAAGGTGCAGGAACTGAAGAAGGCTTTGGTGGAGAGATTTACAGAGGAAAGGGCACAGAGATTAAGGGTGGCGAGAGAGACACTCAATGCTTTTCTCCTGGGTGAAGCAAGAATGGCGGGGATGTTTGCTAGGAGTCATTTATTTGAATGGGGGAACAGGCCAGGTCCATTGTTAGTTCGTCTGATAAAGGGGAGGAGGCAATGCACACACATAGCAGAAATAAGGGACAGAAAGGGGAAGCTGTTAACTCATTGCCTCCACTGGAGCTTTCTGAAGTTGCAGCACTTGTCTCCTGTATACTGTTAACAGTTAATCCTGGGCCCTTCTAAGTAAAATCAAGCCATAATTGGCATGCCAAAAACAAATGCTAATAGCACAAAAACCATAAGTGCTAGACACAAAGTATGAGTGGCAAAATTATTCAGCATAAAATTACCTTTCCAACAGTGGTATGCAAAGAATAGCAGGTAATTTACTTTTATTTCTATGCTGGTTGAAACAGCAAAACAAAATATTTTTTCCACTAAAAAATGCACAATTAACCTTTTTTTGTTGGGAAATATGTAACATATCAACACCAAATTAAGCATCCAGACATTAGATGTAATTTTAATAATTTGTTTGTAAAACAAACAGTTATTTCTGTAGTATTAAACATCATTTTCCCCCCATTTGAGTCGAGGTGTATTGGTGAGGTTTGAGGGACAAATCTGAACCATACACACCATACCATAAACAAATGCATATAACTCCTAAAGTGTACATGACACACACAACGTATCACTGGCAAAGCTGTTCCACACAAAATTGTCTTTCCCAAAGGTTCTATGCAATCAACTGTACTCAATTTGGTTTAAGTTTTATACTGGCTAAGATACCCAGAATGTGTGTTTTCTTCAAAGTGCTTAGGTGGTTCTAGATTGACAAAATGTCATAAACAAATATGAATAACTCCTAAAGTGAACATGATACACACAAAGTGTCAGAGGCAAGGTTGTTCAGCACAACATTACCTTTCTAATGGTACTATGCAGTCAATTCTAATCAGTTCTGGCTGACAAGTAATATTAAAATATGTGAGTGACTTCTCCAGACGTTTCTAGGGCGCACAGGAAGTCTGTAGGTGACTTCTGTAGGCGTTCTGGGACACACTGTAGTTAGATTTGCTGACGACTACAGATGTTTCTGGGTGGCAAACTGGTTGATGGGCAGAAAACAGAGAGTGGTGGTAAATGGTATACAGTCAGAAGAGATGCAAGTCACAAGTGGGGTACCTCAGGGATCAGTCCTGGGGCCAGTCCTCTTCAATATCTTCATTGGTGACACTGCAGATGGACTGGAGGGTAAGGCTTGTCTGTTTGCAGATGACACCAAGATCTGCAACAGAGTAGATGATCCAGATGGGGTGGGCAGAATAAGAAGAGATCTGGATTAACTAGTAAAATGGTCAGAAGAGTGGCAACTGGGATTTAATGCAAAGAAGTGCAAGATCATGCACACAGGGAAGAGAAACCCTGAAGCCACCTATAGGCTGGGAGGGGAGTTGCTGGCAGACACAAAGGAAGAAACAGACTTGGGCATTTTCATCACCGATGACCTGAAATCATCCAAGCAGGCCTCTAAAGCAGTAGGTAAGGCTAGAGGGATGTTAAGGTGTATTAGTAGGGGTATCACAAGTCATAAGACGGAGGTAATAATCCCTCTTTACAAGACACTGGTTAGGCCCCATCTGGAGTACTGCGTGCAGTACTGGAGGCCACACCTAACAAGGACATTAACCAAACTGAGGCAGTCAGAGAGGGCAACAAAATGGTGCAGGGACTGCATCAGAAGACATATGAAGACAGATTAGCGACTCAATATGTATATCCTTGAGCAAAGGAGAGAGAGGTGATATGATCGAAACATTCAAACACTTTAAGGGCATTAACAAGGTGAAAGAGTCTAACATGTTTAAATATAAGAAAATAGCAGGACAGAGGACACAGCATGAGATTAGAGGAGGCCGATTAGGGGTAATGTGAGGAAATTCTTTTTACAGAAAGGGCAGTGGATGCATGGAATGGCCTACCTCAGGAAGTGGTGGCTATGAATACAGTGCAGGGCTTCAAACAGGCATGGGATAGGCATAAGGAACAATACAGATGAGTATGAATAGACAGGCCACTGACAGAGCAAAGGCCGATGGCACATTTATAAGGTAGAAAAGAAATGGGCAGACTGGATGGGCCTTGCGGTCCTTATCTGCTGTCAACTTCTATGTTTCTATCCTTTCTTTAAAGAGTGCCTCCATAATCTTGCCCACTACTGAGGTAAGACTGACTGGTCTGTAGTTCCCTGCCTCTTCCCTGCTGCCACTCTTGTGGAACGGGATCACATAAGCCCTTCTCCAATCTTCTGGGACCTTGCCTGTGTTCAGAGACTCACTAAACAGTTCTGCTAATGGCTCTGCTAGTTCCACCCTTAGCTCCTTTAGTACCCTGGGATGTATGCCATCCGGTCCCATTGCCTTGCCCACCCTGAGCTTAGCAAGCTCTTGTAGGACCCTTTTTGTTGTGAAGAGACTTGTGCACACCTCTCTCCCCATGTCCATGGTGCTGAGCTATGGGCCCTGCCCAACCTTCTCTTCAGTAAATACTGAGCAGAAGTATCTATTTAGGATAGATGCTTTTCCTTGGTCCTCCTCTTCCACACACTCTCCCTTATTCCCTTTGATCTTAGCAATACCCCCTCTGGACTTTCCTTTCACTAATGTATCTATAGAAAGCCTTGTGCCCTTCTTTTACTGTTCGTGCTAGTGTTGCCTCGATTTGGGCCTTTGCCTGCCTTACTGCCTTCCCTGCTTCCCTTAGGGAAGTTTGGTATGTCTCCCTATCTTCATCCTGCTGCATTCCCTTATATTTCCTGAAGGCCAACCTTTGACTCTGACCTTTTCTGCCACTGCTTTTGAGAACCAAAGTGGTTTCCTCCTTCTTTTGCTCTTGCTTTTCTCCCTAATATAATGGGATATTGCTTATTGCATCCTTAATGCTTGCCCACTTTGCCTACACCCCATCACCTGTATTTCTTCTTCCCAGGGCTAGCTTAACTCTGTTGGCCATCTTATCAAAGTCAGCTCCTCTGACATCTCATATTTTTGCCTTGGATTCTAGTTGCCAAATTATTTTATGTTTGACTGCCTTATCCAATGATGTACCGTGTCTGTCAACCACTGTATCCTTCTATTTGTGATCGCACCTTGGGCCAGATATTCAAAACTTTGCCCCGGGACTAAATTAGCACTGCCCGGCGGGCAAACTTAGCACGGAGGAAAAAGCAAGCTATATTCAAAAGGAATAGCCCGTATCAAAACCAGCTGAATATAGCAAGCAAAGGGAGCCAGGCAAACAGGGCCAGGAGTGCAGAGAAAAAATAGCCCGGGAATAAGACAGCACTGAATATAGCAACAGGGAAGTGCACACTGCTACTGCAGCTCATTAGACCCTGGAGCAAGCCAGTGTTGCAGGTGGAGAACATTGTGTGTGATTGCACAGAGATGTCTGACATCTACTGCAAACAACAATGTAAGCCACATACTGCAGAACTGCGTTATGCTGCAGTGAGGTTTGCCCGGGCTAACCTGACTGCACAGTGCTAACACATTAGCCCGGTGCAAACTGGTTAGCCTGGGGCAAAACGGGAGCTACATTCAAAGCTCCCATGCAAATGAGCCTACTTAGGTGATCTGTGGGCAAACAGGTAGCATCTCATTAACTGCTGCTTAGCATACATTACTATGGAGTTTGCCCGGTGCTACTGCATGGAGCACAAACTCCCCCTGTTGGTCGGAATGGAAGTACAGGCTGGACGCAGCAGGAACACAGTCGGTGCATGCAGACCTCTCAGCCCCTTGCCTCCTGAATCATGGACAGGGCATAACAAAACAGGGAAAAAGACCCCAAATCAGGGACACATCTCACAAATTGGTAAGATTCCCCCAGAAGGCTGACAGAATAAGGGGATTAGTGTACAATGTATCGTCTGACGAATATTAGGTCTGTAGCTTTAATGTATGACATGAATCTATGATGACAATCTCCACTGTTCAGTCATAAACACAAAACGTCCACGAGGGACAGAGGAAAATTGTGAGGCAAAATCAGGGACGGCCCTGAAAGTCAGCGACAGTTGCAGGTATGTCCCCCCACAAAATGACACCGGACCCCTGTCCCACAATGTAATAATTAATTATCCTTGTAGTCCACTGGTCCCCATCCTCCCAGCATGACTCCCGATACCCAGAGACACGGTGAAATAATTAATTACCCTGGTAGTCCAGTGGTCCCCCCCCCAGTACAACTCCCGACACCCGGAGCTGCGGTAAAATAATTAATTACCCTGGCAGTCCAGTGATTTGGTAACTGGGTAATCAAAAGTCCAGTGGTCCCCCCCAGCACAACTCCTGACAACCATTCCACAATACAAAAGTATTTCCCTGGTAGTCTAGTGGTCCCCCCACCCAGCAGTGATGCATCCAATCATCCCAAGAAAACTCCACGAACAGAGCTGGTGACCGGCTCAGTCCTCCTCTCACCACCATGGCGGCCACCAGACAGAGTGCGAATGAGTGCTCATTTGTACCTCAATCGGCAGCTTGACCGTAGTGGTGAAGGAGCTGAGCCAGTCACAGGCTCTGTTTGTGGAGATTTTCTTGGGATGAGCGGAAGCGTCACTGCTGGGTGAGGAGACCATTAGACTACCAGGGTAATATGTTTGTATTGTGGAACATAGATACATAGATACATAGACAGTGTCGGCAGATAAGGGCCTATGGCCCACCCAGTCTGCCCATTTAAGTTTGTAAGTTCAGTTTATGTTTTCCAGGAAGTCTGTTGCCCCTTACCCCTGACCTCCAGAATTCCTTTATGTCTATCCCATGCATTCTTAAATCCCGTGATTGTTTCAGCCCCCACCACTTCCTCTGGCAGGGTGTTCCACTTGTCCACCACCCGTTCTGTGAAGAAATTCTTCCTCACGTTTCCTCTGAATCGTCCTCCCTCCAACTTCATCCCATGCCCTCTAGCCCTGGAACATCTTTTTCGCTTAAAAATAGTGCATTCCTGCACCCTGTTCCTCCCTGTAAGATACTTGTATGTCTCTATCATATCCCCTCTCTCCCTCCTCTCCTCCAGGGAGTACATGTTCAGTGCCTTCAACCTGTCCTCATAGGACTTGTGATGCAATCCATGCACCATCTTTGTTGCCCTCCTCTGAACCTTCTCTACCCTGTCTATGTCCTTACGTAGGTAAGGTCTCCAGAACTGCACAGTGTACTCCAGGTGCGGCCTCACTAGTGTCTTGTATAGTAGAATTATGACCTCCCTTTACCTGCTGGTGATGCCCTGCCTATGCATCCCAGCATCCTATTTGCTTACCTGCTGCCTTGTCACACTGTTTCCTGCCTTGAGGTCATCAGAGATGATAACTCCAAGATCCTTTCCTGCTTGGTGCATGCTATATCCTCACCCCCAACTGATATATTGTGCCAGGGTTTTGTGCCCCATATGCATTATCTTGCACTTCCTTGCATTGAATTTCAACTGCCAAACCCTGACCATTCTTCAAGTTTCTGCAGGTCCTTCTCATTCTGTCTACACCTCTGGTGTGTCTACTCTGTTACAGAGCTTTGTGTCATCAGCGAACAGGAAATTCTGCCTTCTAGGTCCTGTGCAATGTCACTGATGAAGATATTGAATAATACCGGTCCCAGCACTGATCCCTGTGGTACCCCACTGGTCACTCTTCCCTCTGTGAAGTGACAGCCATTTACCACCACCCTCTGTGTCCTGCTGCCCAGCCAGTTACCTACCCACCGCACTACTGTCCTGCCCACACCCATATTCCCCAGTTTGTGCAATAGTCTTCTATATGGCACAGTGTCAAAGGCCTTGCTGAAGTCCAGATAGGCCATGTCCACTGCCCTCCCCGATCCACCTCCCTAGTCACCCAGTCAAAAAATTCAATGAGGTTGGTCTGACATGACCTTCCCCTGGTGAAACCATGCTGCCTTGGGTCCTGTAGTCCATTGACAACCAGATGTTCCACCAATCTCTCCTTCAGTAGTGCTTCCATGATCTTCCCACTACCGAGGTGAGGCTGACTGGTCTGTAGTTCCCCTTCCTCTTTGTTCCCACTTTTGTATAAGGGGACTACATCTGCTATCCTCCAGTCTTTGGGTACCTCCCTGTTTCTAGTGATCGCAAAACAGGATAGCAAGAGGTTCAGCCACCACCTCTCTTAGTTCTTTAAGGACCCTGGGGTGCACCCCATCTGGCCCCATTGCTTTATCAACTCTTATTACTTCCAGTTCCTTCAGGACCCTTTCTCGTGTAAAGGGACTTGTGTCCATTTCTGCAACATTCTCACCCCTTGTACTCCATTCAGACCCATTACCCTCCTCTTCCTCAGTAAAGACTGAGCAGAAATACGAACAGGTTTCGGAAGTCGTGCTGGGGGGGTGGTGGAACCACTGGACTACCAGGGAAATTAAGTATTTCACCATGGCTCCAGGGGTCGGGAGTCATGCTGGGGGCGTGGGAGGGAACACTGGACTACCAGTGGCAATAAGTATTTCACTGCGGCTCCGGAGGTTGGGAGTCATGCTGGGGGATGGGGGCCACTGGACTACCAGGACAATTAATTATTACATCGTGCGATGGGGGTGGGAGTTATGCTGGGGGAAGGGGACCACTGGACTACCAGGAAGATTAAAGTCACCACCCGCGGCTACGGGGTCCCACGATGTGGGGGGTCACTGCTGCGTACCACTGGCTTTTTGTCAGCGGTAATTGGCGCTGCGCTGGGTCATGCTATTGCCAGTAAGCGCCAGCGCTATACCTTTGAATATGCCATGCTGCCTGAATTCCTGGGCGCTCCCCTAACCCCGCCTCTGCATACTATTATCTTTTAGCATCAGCACTACCACACAGCACCAGCGCTAATGGGGGTTTTGAATATTGCAGCCTGGTGCAAATCCAGCGCTATTCCAGCGCTACAGATTTGTGCCAGTAACAAAGCTTTGAATATTTGGCCCCTTGTATTTTACTGTACTGCCTTATTTGTAACCTCCCGGGTTGTGTCTGAAAATAATCATCCCTATGGCTAGCATACCCACCTGGTAACCAAAAACTAAATAAAATAAATAAATAAAATTGAACCATACCATGTGATGGTCACTGGCCCCCACGTGACCTTCTACCTGGAGATCTGTGATCCTTTCCCCGTTGTTTAGTACTAGATCCAGGGTAGCCCTGTCTATCGTGTGTTGTTGTACCAATTGTTTGAGGCCCTCCTCCTGCAGGGAATCCACCCTGTGTCTAGTTCTAGCAGATGTTCCTGCTGGTATTGACCAGTCTGTATCTGCCATGTTGAAGTTTCCCATTATCAGAACCTCCCCTTTAGCTGTCTTGTTTTGTATATCTTCTAACAGTAATGTGTCTCTGTCCTCCCCCTGGTCTGGAGGCCTGTAGACAACCCCAGTTTGTATGGGTGTCCCATTTCCTGTTTCCCAGGTGACCCACAGTTCTTCTGGCTCCTTATGTGTATTCTGAATTTCTGTAGCTTTGATATTTTCATTGACATAAAGGGCCACTCCCCCCCCCCCTTTTTGCAACAGTACATAGCCGGGTATTGAAGTCTCCCAAGTGTGGTTACTGGTGAACCATGTCTCACTAATGGCTACTATGTCCAGTTTAGCCTCTGTCATTGCTGCCTCTAGGTCTGGGATCTTGTTTCCCAGACTGTGTGCATTTGTGTACATGATTTTCCATTGGCCAGATTTCGGTGCATTAGTTGTGGGGTGAGGTCTGGCTTTTCCCCTTCGCGTCGTATGGGGAGACGGACATTTTTCCTTACCTGGTGATGCAAATGAACTACAAACATGCTGAACTCCTGTTTGATCATTAGCTGAGGTTGGAGGGGTGTTCTTCCTGTTCAGTGTATCGGGTGCTGCACCCCTCTCCCCATTTGCTAGTTTAAATATTATGCAAAGACATCAAACTTCTGCCCCAATGCACTGACTCCCTCCTTAGTCAGATACAGTCCATTGAAGCTAAAGAACTTTCGCTCCCAAAACTGTTGCCAGTTCTCTACAAATCTGTGTCTTTTTCCTGGCCCAGCCCTTGAGCCACATGTTTAGCTCCCTATCTCCCTTCTGACCTTCCATCCATCTGCTTTGAACCGGCAGGATCTCAGAGATGAGATGCCAGACGAAATGGATGACTGTTCGTCTCCCAGCCTGGTCAGGTGTTCCTTGGTCTCCACAACTGACTGGCTGGTGAGATCATTAATCCCTATGTGTACCAGGATGTCATTGTTTTCTCCTTCTTCTGGCACGATTTCAGCAATGCAGTCAGTGTCTCTCCATGCTGATGTACCTGGGAGACATCTGACCATTACCCCCAGCAGGAGGTAGGTATCAACTCCCTGAATCATAGAGTCTCCTATGATCAGAAGTGTTTTGGATTTCCTTTTTGTCTTGTTTTGGTCCCTGTTTCGGGCGGGTTTTGTAGCGCTAGCTCCTGTGCTGCAGTGTCTTGCTCTACAGTGTCCTCTGCCCCTCTGATTTCGGAGATATAGGCAGATACCGGTTTGTAGTTTTTATATGGTTTGTGGAGGTGATACGTTGGTGAGCACTGAGTGATGGGGCACCCAATTTGCCCCTCCTAACCACCTGCCAACCTCCCGGACCAACTACCCTATGTGGTCAAGGCGCTTCAGTTGGTTGTTGGGGAAACGGCAGGCAGTTCTTGTAATATATTTCCTCCTGAATATGCAATTTTAGGTGCACAATCTCTGCCCATGCTGCCCGGAGCTGAGCCCTTAGATCTCTGATGGTCCAGTATGTAGGACAGCATCCTAAATCCTGTATAACTGCCCTTTTGAAAAGTGTCCTGCAGTACCTGCAGTTAATAATATCCATTCCGGCTGGGCTGCCGAGCTTAGAACCTGGTCCGAGTAATTAGAAGGAAAATGAAAGCAAAAGTTAGATTTTTTTTTTTGCTTGTTTTTGAACCTCAATATGTACACCCTGGAACAGAAGAGGGAGAGGGGGGATATGATAGAGACCTTTAAATATCTCACCGGGTAAATAAGGTGAAGGAGAGTATTTTTCAAGAAGAAAAGGTGCTCAGAACAAGGGGCATCTCTGAAGCTGGGTAGGTGTTGGAGCTTCAGGAGATGTGAGGAAATACTCCTTCACAGAAAGCGTGGTGGATTCCTGGAACAGCCTTCCAGTCGAGGTGGTGTGGGCAAAAACAGTGGTAAGGTTCAAGAATGCATGGGATAAGCACAAAGGAATTACAGTGGAAAGGGAGAGAGAAAGAGCTGTAGATCGGGCATAATCTGCGGTGACAGTGTAGGTAGAAGAAATGGCCAGACTGGATGGGCCAAGCGGTCCATATCTTCCATCAAAATTCAATGTTTCTATGCAAAGGATCTCTTATGATGACCACTGCACCTTGATAAAGAGGAAGTTGTCCACAAAGCATTGGTCACTGATGTACAATTTTTAGTAGCACTTATTAAATAGAACTACAGTGAACTTTACCTAGCAGTTGCAGTCTCTGTCGTTGTTCCTATTTGGTTCATAATTTTCTACAAGAGACACCTCCAACCATTTATCTAATAGCCCAATACTAGGACTGAAGCGTCCAGGGATCATCCCAGCACCCGTTGTTATGAACCCTATGGTATGCCATGTTTCCTGGACCTTCGGAAGGGCAAAGTTTGCCACTTCACCATAGTCTTGAGGTAAAGTATTACTTTCCCAACATCTGTGGTCTAGCCCTTTCCGCTGTCCCCTTTAAAGCCCTTGATCTGACACATGGAAAGTGCCGTCCTTCACTGTGTATTGACTGTAAAGCAGAAGAAATTCACTTTAATCTATATTGCTAAAAAATCAGCAGACTTCACAAGAAGAAATCAGTAATGTTTCAATGTTCGGAGATTCTGCTGCCATCATACAGCAGGCTGTCCCATCTCTCGAAGGATCGCAGCTCACAGCTGGGCAACAAACTGCCAGGCTAAACCTTTCAGATACAGGCCACCACTTCTGGGACCCTTACACTGCTGTAGCACAGGGCAGGGTTAAAGGTGCTCTCTCGCACTGAAAGTATCCACGTTACTTCTCTCAAATAAAACTTCACGTGAAAAACCAAAATCTTTAACCTGTGGTAAAAGTCGTTTTCTACAAGCATCTAAAAATAAAAGACAACAAGGCCTGACGTATTTTCTAGAATGGCTACATGCCTGGAATTTCAACAGTATGAACTGGCATCTTTAAGTAAACCTGCAGGCTACTTTCAAAGTCTGATACACCCACTGCAACTAAGAGGTACAAGCATAATTGGGATGCTTGTACTGTAACTGTGGACGGGAAGAGATGCCAGCTTGTACGCAGCGGACAAAACCAGAGTGTTGTATTACACACCCTGAACTGTAAGAATGATAAACGATGACTCCCCAGAGTGTGTCACAAATAAAAGCTTACGGACATTCTGGATTGCGGGCTCCATGGGAACGTTTTTTACTTAAACACAAACAGCACTGAGCATTTGGATCTATTGCATAAGCAGTGTTAGTGGCTCAGTAGCTAGCACACTTGCCTCTGGGGCTGGAAGATCAGAAGGTCATAGGTTCTAACCCCACTTGGGGTAATATCAGTACTACCCATTAATAGAAACATAGAAACATAGAATTTGACGGCAGATAAGGACCGCTTGGCCCACCCAGTCTGCCCATTTCCCTACCTGATGGATAAGCTGCAGATCCTAGTTAACCAGCAGCCTACTTCTTCCTACCCCCACCCCTAGAATTTCCTTATGACTGTCCCATGCATGCTTGAATTCCACCACCGTTTTTGACTCCACAACCTCCTCTGGAAGGCTGTTCATACAGCCACAACCCTCTCTGTGAAAAAATACTTCCTTAAATTACCTCTGAGCCGCCCCCTTCTATCTTCAAATTGTTTGCTTGTTCTTGCACACCTCTTTTTTGAAAGATGCTACCCTCTTGGACTTTGTTGATTCCTTGGGTACTTGAAAGTTTCTCATGTCCCCCTCCTCCTTTCCTCGAGGCTATACATATTAAGCTCCTTGAAGTCTCTCTTCATATGTCTTCCAGTTGCAGGACTGCCATTTTGAATTGCCCTCCTCTGGACAGCTTCCATCCTGTCTATGTCTTTGCGGAGATTGGGTCTCCAGAACTGCACTGAGTACTCAGATGTGGTCTCACCAGCTGTCTGTACAGAGGGATAATAACTTCTTGTTTTCTACTGGTGATGCCTCTCCCTATGCATCCCAGTATTCCCCAACCCTCCTTGCTGCCCTCTCACATTGCTTGCCCACCTTTAGGTCATCTGATATGACTACCCCAGGTCCCTTTTCATTTTTGTTGTTGTTAGCATCTCACCCCCATTGTGTACTCTTCCCTGGGTTTTGTCTCCCAGGTGCATTACCTCACTTCTTAGCATTGAATCTAAGCTGCCATACATTTGACCATTCCTCTAACCTTGCCAAGTCCCTTCTCATCCTTTCCACCCACCTTGTGCATCAACTATGTTGCAGATCTTTGTGTCATCTGCAAAGAGACATACTTTTCCTTCCAGTCCCTCTGCAATGTCTATTATAAAGACATTGAAGGACTGATCCTGAACCCTGTGACCCACTGCTAACCCCTTTTTCAGAGTGGACTCCATTTTAATATTACTCTCTGTGTCCTATTCTCCAGCCAATTCTTCCCAGGCTGTCATCTTGGGACCCACTCCCAGGCTGGCTAACTTGTATATTAATCTTTTGTGTGGGACTGTGTCAAATGCCTTGCTAAAGTCTAGGTAAGCCATGTCCACAGCACCTCCCTGATCAACTACTTTGGTCACCCAGTCAAAGAAATCTATCAGATTTGTCTGGCATGACCTTCCGCTGTGAATCCATGCTGCCTTGGGTCCTGTGCCCTCTGACCTCTAGATCGTAACAATTCTTTCCTTCAGAAGTGATTCCATCATTTTGCCTACCACTGAGGTTAAACTAACAGGTCTGTAGTTTCCTGCTTCTGCCTTGCTCCCAGTTTTGTGAAGGGGAATCACATCTGCCCTCCTCCAGTCCTCAGGTACCACCCCATCCTCCCATGATTTGTTAAAGAGGGTAGTCAGTGGTGTCACTAGCTCTATCCTTTGTTCTTTTAGAATTCTGGGATGAATCCCATCAGGCCCCATTGCTTTGTCCACCTTCAGTTTTAAGAGCTCTTTCAGAACTCTTTCTTCTGTAAATGGGCTGGTATAACTTCTGTATCCAGAGTGTTTCTACTGTTTGTTTTAGGTACCTCCCTCTTCCTTTGTAAATACTGAGCAAAATATTTGTTTAGTATCTCTGCCTTTTCACAGTCACCCTCTGCCCACCCTCCCTCCCTTTATTAAGCCTCACTATCCCTCCTTGGTCTTCCTTTGCTCCCTGATGTACCTATAAAAGGTTTTACCCTCCTTCTTAACTGAGTTGGCTATCTTTTCCTCGGTTTGGGCCTTTGCTGTTCTGACTGCCTTTCCAGCTTCCTTTTGCTTTAACTGCTACATATCTCTGTCCTATTCCTTCTGTGATTCCTTGTACTTCCTGAATGCTTTCTTTTTCTCTTGAACCTTCACTGCCACTTCCTTTGAGAACCATAGTGGTTTCTTACCTCGTTTCGTTTTGTTTATTTGCTTTACACAAAGGCTTGTTGCCTCTGTGATGGCAGCTTTTATTATTCCCCATTGTTCTTCCACCCCTCCTTCCTGCCCATTTGCTAGTGCATTCCTTAGGCACTCACCCATTTTGCAAAGTCAGCCCTCCTAAAATCAGTACCTTTGTCTTTGAATGGCCGACTCTTTGCTGTGTTTATTGTGAACCATACTGTTCGATGGTCGCTAGTTCCCAGATGGCTACCCACTTCATCTGTGATCCTCTCTTCATCTCCATTTTGAGAGAACCAGGTCTAAGATTGCTCCCTCTCGGGGTGAACCAATACTAGTTGTCTAAGGCATGCCTGTAGGGCACCTAGAATAACCCCACTCTTAGAAGTGGCTGCTGCAACTGCACTCCAGTTAACATCTGGCATATTCAGATCACCCATCAGCAATATCTCCCTTTATCTGCCATTCTAAGTATACTTTCTATCATTTCCTTGTCCATTTCCTCCCCTGGAGAGGATCTGTATACAACCCCTGTGCGTATTGTGGTGCCATTGCCTGCCTCCAAATTGACCCACAGTGCTTCTTCTTCTCCTCCTCCCTGTTTACCCTTTTGTTCTGTTGCTTTGATTTCTTCTCTTATGTAGAGAGCTACTCCTCCTCCTCTTTTACACTCTCTGTCCCTCCTGTAGATAGTGTATCCTGGTATGTTTATGTCCCAGTCATGGTTAATGCCACTGTTTGGGAGGGGGGATACTGTATAGTCTGGATGCCATCCATTGGTTGTGACTTTCAATCGAAGTCCCTTCTGCCCATCTTTGGTCACTATCTAGGAGCAAGTAAAATATTTCACGGCACGTATTAAAGATGAGTAAGGCAGTTATCCCGGTGTTATGGCCAGCATTCCCCCATCAGTAAAACAGGTCCATGCAACCAATGTAATGCCCCGAGCATGCACCTGAAAACACGCTGTCACAGCTTCACGTGCCTTTCTTGGTCTAAATAAAAATTTGAACAGCTAGTGTACTGCCTGAAATTAATAATAGCATTCAAAAGTAGAGTGCTATTATGTTCTATATCTGAATTATTATTTTTCCTGTTCGTGTTTGCTTACATGGCAACACAAGCAAAAACAGTCTGCAGGCGTGTCAGTCTTTTCAGCCAGTGAGTGATGGAGAACAAAACCACACCAACTTTTCAGTAGGGGTGTGAACGTAAAGAATATTATTTCCCAAATACCATGAATGATGGGGGCTTTCCGAATGTTCAGGAGTAAATTCCGAACAGCTCACTATTTGTCAAGTATACATATTCCGTAATGTCACACTAAATAAAATCCCCCCCAGGTGACCAAGGCTAGTCTTCTGGTGACCAGTCCTCCTGATTTAAAGTTTACAAGTTCTCCCACCCTCCTCACCCTCATCCCATGTCCCACACTGAACAACACTCCATATTGCCAGGCAGGGAGGGTGCTGCGTTTTGCCGCAGCACTGCTACCTGCAGATGTGTGGGTGGTAGGGTGAGTGAGACATGGGGAGGGAAGGACATGCTGCACTGCGTATCATGTTAGCATGCTTATGTAGGAGACACAGTCCCACATGCCAGCATCCCTATAGGGAGGGGTAGAGCGGTAGCAAGATGGAGGGAACAAAGAGGAGGAAAAACACCATAGCTGGCAGGATGATTTCCAACCTCCGCAAGCCTCGCTCCAGATGATCTAGGCTCCTTCCCTGTCCATACCTCCCCGCCATGGAGAGCAGCTGTGGAGGGATTTGGGGAAGAAGGTAAATCCTGGGAGAAGTCGGGGGATGGGACTTGGAGGATCGACGGGATGGAATGCCAGACAGGGTGAGGGAGAGAAACAGTGAATTAAAAAAAAGAGAAAAAATGAAAAATAAGAGTTAAAAACTTAAGATTTAGCATAGATTTTGAAAGTAACAAGTAAGAGTTCAGCAGGACATAAATACAAGTTTTTAGGTATCTTATTAAAGGAAAACAGCATGCACACCTAGAACCCTTCCCAGTCAATAGTTATACCCATAAAGAGGGTTTTGCCACATAATTCAAAATGTTTTACTTTGCTTTTCAAAGCCTAATCCTAGTATGCAGCAACTTCTGATTTAAAGACCCGCCCGTGGCCATCTTGCATGCATCAGCTATCTTCCTGTGCTCTCTCTATCCTAATGAGCACTGCAGACCTCTGCCTACTAGGAAGCCGGCTGGTGCGCACGTGATGGCTGTGGGTGTGGGTCTTTAAAGCAGCAGTATTTGTTAGTTGGCAAAGCATTTCATCATATAATTTTTTTTTATCACAAATGTATTTCTTTTTTTTTTCTACCGTAATAATTTTTATTAAAAGATAAAATGAAGTCGGCCCATCGGCGCAGTGGTTGGATTTCCGCTTACGATGCCGGCGACCTGGGTTCGGGAGCGGACCCAGGTCACTGGAGAGCTGGCTGGGGGAGAAGTCTTTAGCGTTAGATGATGGCTCACCTTCTCCAGAGGGGAAGGTGGGGATGCGATCTGGCGCCGACTGACTCCCGGTAGAGACCGGGGGTATAGCAGCATGCCCGAGCGTATAATAAGAGGCGTGGTGGGCGTCGGCATATACCTAGATATCATGCGCGCGCCCTCGGGCAGAAAGGGGAGTAACTCTCCTCCGCTCAACTGGATGATGGCCATCCAGTCCCTCCGCCGCCACGAGTGCCCAGGTCGGGCCCCAGAGACCACCTCCGCAGTACCCGAGGGGCCACGTAGTTGCGCTGGATGGCCTCTACCGGAGCCTTTCTTCTCGGAGGAGGAGAACCCATCTGGTGAAAGGGTTAAACCGGATTACCCTGAGGGTGGCTGCCATTTGAGGTGGTGAACGGTGGTAATGGGCAGGGGTGCAAGTGAGCGGTAGAGGAACAAGACCACTGATGGCCGAAGGAGAGGCTGATGGGGGAGACATGGGGGAGAATAAAGAAATAATAGAAAGAAAACAAAGATAAAATAGTGCATGACAAATTACAGTAATTACATCACCTTTTACATTAAAATTATACACAATAAAGAGCAATGTAACAACTTTAACATAACAGTTTTAACTTAACAGTACTAAACTATTATTACCAGTGTATTGTGCATAAAAGTTTAAGAAACTAGCACTGTAGCTAACAACTGACTAAACAATTAAGAGTAAGTTACTCACATTCCTATCTAATGTCTTATTATTAAAAAAGGAGACAGAAAATAGAATGACTACTGTAATTCACATACCAACTACCTGTGAATTTTAAATAAATCTTAAACCTCGGATTGTCCAAGCTGATGACTCAGGGAGTGGTTACCTTTATGAAGGGGCCTTGTTAGCTGAGCAGTGACCTCCATTAATCTGTAAGTGACTATTCTTTAGCTTAAAAACGGAAGAGAAGGGGACTTCCGGTGACGTTATGCCCGAGGAAACCTCTTGAGCTATTAGCTCCATCTCCACCAAGGCTTAAAAATACTCATATTCAATGAATAACATTCCAACTTTGAGAATAATCCGACTCTGCGTATCATAAGGATGCCCGACGAAAACCTGAATCCTCAAAATCACCCTCGGACTCATTGGATCCCGATGGATTATGCTCTGACAGCGACAGCTCGCAGATCTCGGGCCGCAGCGATCCACTAAAGGCCGACATCGCTAGTTCTCCTAATATCGCCAGACAGATGGACACTGTTTTACAGAAGCTTTGGGACTTTAGGAAAGAGACCCGATCCACCTTCGCTGCCTTAAAAATGGACGTCAGGAAGATAGAGAGGAGGCTCGATTCCCTGGAAGAGCAGGCCACAAAAACAGACTCCCACATGGATTGTGCACAGCGCGCCATAGTCCAACTGCACCATGTGCTACAAGAGCAACAGGAGAAGGCTGAAGACGTGGAGGCTGGAGCCGAAGAAACAACCTCAGGCTTTCGGGCTTCCCAGAGGGTTGTGAGGGTAGCAACCCGATACAATTTCTACAGCAATTTTTTAAATCTAATCATGACCTGCCAGAGAGCTGCACTCTCAAAATGAACAGAGCCCACCGAGCACTGGGCCCTCAGACACCTAACTGCTCATGCTCGATCTTGGTACGCTTTTTGCATTTCCAGGAAAAAGAAATGATCTTACATAAGTTGTGGCAGCAAAGGGACTTAACATTTCAGGAATGCCGCATATATGTGGATAATGATTACCCGTCCTCAATTGCGGTGAGACGTAGAGCCTACGCTCCTATCTTGAAGAAACTAAAAGAGGCCAAAATTAAATTCAGAACCCCATACCCCTCGAAACTGGCGGTACAACTGGCAGAAGGATATAAAACCTTTGAGAATGCCGAAGAAGCCGCCCACGAATTATCCTGTCTAGGTCTTGAGGTCACACTGGGCCAGAAGCCTGCCAACACATCCCTCGCAACTAAACTGGCTCAGAGGGTCTGGAATAGACCACCACAGAGGGAACAATGCTGCAGAGAAAGTGCCTCAGCAATTCAGCAGATCGTGGCAGGACTGAAGAAGCAAACGGCTGATAACCTAACGAAAGAACTATCCATCCACTTCATTAAATGAATGGACTTATGGACTTACTGACCACCTTTTTCTTCCACAGGTAAGCCAGTTCTGTCTTCTCCCCCTTACTCGGGGTTTGCCTCAGTGACTCCTGGGTTACTCTTCCCTCCTCTGTGTATCCCCCCTCTCGCCCGCACCATGGAGACAATGGATGGGGGATTATGCCCCACAACTGAGCATGCTGCTCCATAACTCTTCCTCGTGGGCCTGTTTGTGACAGCTTTACACTGCGGTGGTGGCGGGCCTTCCCCACAGGCTCCATCTAGAGACACACAGACATCTCCTGATGCAATGTTTTCGTTTGGGGGTTGAGGAAGACCGGATTATTGCGGGGAGCGGACTGGCTTTTCATCTGGCCTCCTCGTGGCCTTGAAAAATGGGGCCTGAGACAGGTCGGTGGCACCTACCGAGCACAGTACTTGTGCATCATGCTTTTAGGCGCAGGCCAACTCTTGCATTGCTCACTCTGTGTGCTTCAAGGGGATGCAGCCATTTGGAGTGTAGGGCCTCTCTGTAGATGTGCTCGATCACGCTCAGGAGCTCCCCCCCAAGGCTGCTATAGTTGTTTGGGGGTTCTGGACAGGGAACCGCACTCCTCAACTTTTAAATACCTAATAGGGATCCTCAGTGTTCCCCTCTCTCACTATGCCTCCCCACCATTGTTTCGGGGGGGGGCCGGAGAGGAGGGGGGTGGACTGATTTCCCATTTTTGCCCTTCCCCTCTGGCCACAGGTTGGATGGGGCTGCTTATTGACACACTCCAGACCAGCGTAGCCTGCCTAGTTAGTCTCTTAACAGACGTTCATTTATAACCAATAGTTGAATTTAGAACTGAATTAAATGGCTTTGCTTATAGCCTTGGGGGAGCCAAGGCATGATCGTACCCCCTCCCTTTCTGTAAATGTTTACATCTGGTCCCTTCTTTGTAGGGCCAAGCCAAGACTGGCACATTCTGGGGACATGTTGCTCTCTAGCATCCAGCCCCAAGGAAGTCACCCGTAGTTCGGCAGTCTCCACCCAGTTGGCAGGGAACCTGCTTAGGTTTGTTAGCCCAGTTCCTTCAGTTAGTTCCACACTCCCATTGTTTGACGTTGGAGGGGGTTTATCTCCATCGCATTCCCACAGGCAGCCACGGTCCTTCAATATGGGACTTGGATCCTACAGCGAAGCCAGATCTGGAGCCCAACACTGGGATTCTGCAAAGCTCCATCACGTTTTTAGTGTATTAAATGGCAAACAAACTGCTTAAGCTATATTCTCTAAATGTGAATGGGTTGGGTAACACTATTAAAAGATCAAGAATGATTTCACTGTTTAAAAAGAGTGAGGCTGAGATTGTGTATATGCAGGAAATGCATAAGACTAGCAATGAACACAAAAAACTGGCCTGCAGGGGGTTTATTCAGATTTTTTCCTCAGCCTTTGCTGGTCCCCGGCCATACCCCCTTTCAGGCAACCCTGGAATGGGCAGACTCGGAGGGTCACTTGGTTGTTGTCCAGGGTCTGCTACAAGATAAGGAGGAAACCCTTATGTTTCCCCGGAATCTAACACTGACAATTAGATACCTCCTGAGCAAAGTACTGGAATTGACCAAGGGGACCCTAATTTTAGCAGGCAATTTTAACATTGCCCCGAGCCCCAATCTGGAATCTTGTGGCACTTCTAGGGGTAAGCAACCAGCTCCACATAAATTTTTCAAGCATTTTGTTCAGGAGGTGGGTTGGCTGGATGTATGGCGAACCCTCCACCCCAGAGATAGAAGATATACATTCTATTCATCTGTTCATGGCGCATATACCAGAACTGATCATTGTTATACGTAAAAAAGAATGTCTGTGTGCTCTTAATGATGCCTCCACGGGGGATATTGCCCACTCTGACCATGCCCCCGTTATCACCTCTTGGGAGCTGGGACTTGAGAGGCACAATACCATCTGGAGATTTAACCCAATTCACCTTAGAAGTGTACCCATCCTTGAGTTCCTGAGCGATAAAATACAAGAGATTTTGGAGGATAACTCTGATCCTGAAATTGTCTCCTCCATTAGATGGGACACGTTGAAGGCGGTCCTTCAAGGGCACCTAATACAACACACTGCTTCCCTCACGAAGCAATGTAGGGAAAGACAAATACACCTGGAACTAATCCTCCACTTTCTCCAGGATGCCCACCAGCAGGGTGACCGTTCGGTCACTGCCCAACTCAGACAGGCCAAAGAGGGAGCTGGATACACTTTGCATGCAGCAAACATAGATAGCATTGGCTTTTTTGAGACAGAGGTACGGAGAGACTGGCCCATGGGCCTCCCGCCTCCTCACCTTTTGACTGCGCAAACAGTGTAGGCTTTCAACCATAGCAGCTGTTAGGGACCCCAATGCTGGTACCCTCCACACAAAACTAGGGCGAATCACCCTGGCTTTCTGTGACTATTGTAAGACCCTATACACCCCCTGATCACCCCTCGGATCCCAGCATTATTACTGCCTTCCTGTCCCCATTGGAACTCCCCAAGTTTAACCAGGATCAACAAATCAGTCTGATCTCTCCTATAATCCAACTGGAGCTGACTGCTGCCATCTCTGACTCTAAAGCCATGAAAGCCCCCGGCCCAGACGGTTACGAGGCAGAGTTTTATAAATGCACTGTGCAGACGGTTAGCCCACTCCTTCAACAGGTCTATAATGATGATGTGCTGCAGGGTCTGACTAGTCCTCCTCCAAGTTGATCTTATGTAGTAGTTTCTCTTATCCCTAAGCTTGACAAGGGCCCCCTCTTATGCAACTCGTACCATCCAATATTGGTCCTAAATGTGGATTATAAAAATCTTATGTCCATCCTGGCCAAGTGACTAAACAATGTCCTCCCCACTTTAATTAACCTGGACCAGACAGGTTTCGTAAGCTCTAGATCCACAACTGGCAACACGCGGAGAGCACTTCATCTGATCCAGGAAATGCAGTCCCGCAAAGACCAATCCGCCCTTCTCAGCTTAGATGCTGAGAAGGCATTCGATAGGGTCTCATGGCCCTGTCTTTTTGCCACCATGTCTAGGATGGGATTTCCCGCTCCCCTTATCTCTATGATAAAAGCGCTTTATTCCTCCCCCAGTCCTCTGTCAAGGTCACTATTCAGCCTATTTTCCCCTGTTTAGGGGAACCCGTCAGGGTTGTCCCCTGACCCCTGGACTATGTGCCATTTTCATTGAGCCATTGGCCCAGGCAATTAGACTTTCCCCTCAAATATGTGGGGTCCAGATGGAGAGAAACAGACCATTGCATAGATTTATATGCTGCTGATGTTCTACTCTTCCTATCAAATCCCTTACAGTCCATCCCAGCTGTCTTCAAAATCCTTGAGGACTTTGGATCATGCTAGGGGTACAGGCTCAACACATCCAGAACAGACGCACTTGCATTCCATTTTGCTCCCCCTCCACCATTTAAACAGACCTACCCATTTTGCTGGGACCTTGAAAAATTTAAGTATTTAGGTATCTACCTGTCGTAAAAGGCAGGAAATGCCATGCAAAATAACTATGACCCATTCTACTCCCAGTTCCAGCTGGATCTGGCTAGATGGAGTGCCCTCCCACTTAACCTCCTTCAGAGAATAGAGGTTGTACGGATGATGACTCTGCCCTGGGCCCTTTACCTCTACCAAAGTGTACCAGTATACATTCCAGCAAAAACATTCCATACATGGAATAAGGCTATCATGGGATTCATATGGGCCGGAAAGCGCCCAAGAGTGAAATCATCTGTCCCCTCTCTCTCCCCAGAAGGAGGGGTGAGCTGGCCCTCCCCAATCTTAAACTGTACAATTGGGCCTCACACCTCTCCTTTATCACTACTCACTTTATGAGGACCTTTAGAGGGAGACTGAGGAGGGTCTCCTCCCTATCAATGATTTGATCAGGCTGAATCTGTATCAAACCCCACCCCCCCCTTAAACCAGTTGGCCACTGGCCCATGGATCTAACACCAGATTAGAACCTGGAATTCGGTTTGCAGGCATTTCTCCCTCTCCCCAAATCTGTTATTTTTATGCCCGACTGCCCTCCTGGAGAGTTTCCCTCCTGCCCGACTAGATCACACATTTGGTTCCTGGGACCATCTTCACCTCACCACCCTTTCGCAATTCTTAAATGGAGGCAATTTTAAATCCTTTCAGGAGCTGCGCCAGGCACATGGACTAAGGCAGTCTGAGTTTTTCATACATCTACAATTGAGGCATTTTTATATTCCCTCCCACCTGAAATACGAAACCCTGAGGATCCCGTCCCCCGTAATCCCTATTTCAGAAACTCCTCCTCCTCCTCTCTACTGAGCTGCCTCATGCAATCTCTGTCTTTTACCAGACCCTTAGTGAAACAACGGGGCAAGTAACAAGGGACACTTGAGAAGTGGAACGAGGAGCTGGGCATGAATATTATGCCACAACAATTGGGCAATAGCTGCCTCCTGTCCTCTAAACTCACCTATTTCCACAGTTGGAGATTATTCTTGTAGCAACTGATGATCAGATACTTCCGAACCCCAGTTATAACAGCTCACTTCTTAGCAACTAGAACACCTGAATGTTGGTGCCAATGTGGGGATTCGTTAGCAGAGCACTCCCATATGTTTTGGTTTTGCCCAAAAATACAACCCTTTCTGACCTCCCTACAGCTAGAACTGGAGGTCCTATTTGGGCATCCAATCCTCCTTACAGCTGACCTCTTCATACTGCATATTTATCACCGAGGATTTAGGGACTAACATACATGTTACCTCTTAGGGATTACCCTTTTGTCGGCAAAGAAAGCTTTAACTAAATGCTGGCTCACACCTCAGGTTCCCACAGTACCTGAATGGAGAGAAATAGTGACCCATATCTATAGGTCTGAGAGAATCTATTACCATTTAAATGATTGTACTGAATTATTTTCACTACAATGGACCAGATGGATTCTGTATATTATGTCAAAGGATCCCAGTTTTGTTCCCTAAGATCACAGACCCCCCCCGAGAGCACATTGGGAACTATACTGAATGGGGGATTCGGGGGTTGACATACCTCTAGAGGTCTTGATTGGGGGCCAGTGGGAGGGTTCTCCTGTATGAATTCTTGTATTGATCTGCTTATGTTCTGTCTTCAGGCATTGAATCTCATGGACTCTGTACTGATTAGGCTTATTGATCTGATGTCCTGTATATATCAGTATATGTGTGAAAGATGAATTTGTGACTGCCAATACCCTGTATTTTGTTAACGTAAAAGTTAATAAACTCTATATTAACACACACACAAAAAAAAAAACGGAAGAGAAATCAAGCCCCATAGATTTCAATGGGCTGCACCCCCATGATCTTCCTGGCCACACGTCATTACATGCTTGAGCACGGGGGCGTGTCATCATGACCGAGGCATTCAGAATTGATCGGGCTGCATACCTCTATACAGAAATTACTAGTGAAATAACTAAGGTATAGGCAGTATACCGTGTACAGGGTGACCGTGATTGGGTGATTACAAAATGGGCAATTCAATCACGGCACCTTTGTTAATGGCTACCTGGCAGGGGAGCGAGTGGATACTGGGTTGGACGAGGTACACAGCAGGATGTACGCGCGTACACACCCACGCGGGGGGGGGAGGTATGTGAGACAGGGTGAAGTCGGCAGCTGCCGAGCTGGACCGCTGGTGTGGTGGGGTGGGTGCTCACTTGGGAGGTGCAGGGTACAGGGTTTGATTCGGGTGTGGTCCATCACAGATTTTTTTTTTTTTGCCACTCAGTGGCTTAATGTTTTTTACAAGTTTTCACACACACACACACACACACACACACACCGTGTGACCCCAGTTAAGAATCTAAAAGCAGGGAGGTGCAGGGGGCACAGCCCCCCACATTAAACAGAAAGCCTGTAGGTTTCGGGTGCCTTTCTTTCCTCGCTCTGAGTGTGCATCGCTGAAATTCATTTTCGACGATATACACTCACCGTAATGGTGATCGCTATTCTGCGATCACCGTCATCACATAGAACCACTGTGGACTAGTATTAATTCTTCAATCTAGGCTGGAATAACTGTCGCTGAGGGCAGCTGCCATAATATGTGAGTAGTAGCTGCTATCAGTTAAGTCAGGAAATCACTTTAAGCATGCATACCCCAAGCATCCTTTATACGCTTGTTTCTTTGCTCACAGCCCCACAGCTGCGAGTTCTCTTCCCATCCACCCTCCCAGCCCCCTCCTACCTTGGCTGCTTGGAGCATCCCTGCTTTGCAGGTGGCAGCCTTACAGTGTTGCTTTCCGCTTGATTACCACCCACTGCCTCTCATCTCGGAGTGTACTAGAGAGTCTTCTTTTGCTCTGGCACAGTTCCATCACCTTTCCATTTCCTGTTGAGGAGCTTGCTTACTGCTCTACCACATTGCTTCCCTTGCAGTTCCATCCTTGACCTCTTTGGCTGGCTCCCTGCCTGTCTTGGTGCCATTTCTCTAATTCCTATGTCTTGGTCCTGCCCCATTCTATCCAGAGTTTCTATCACTGTTTGCATGTCCTGCTTTACTCCGCTGCCTTTTTAGGCCTACCCACTGCCTCTCCGTCTGGCTCGGGGCTTTGGGGTCTCACTGCCTGCTGGTTCTCACTGTGCTTGCTAGGGGTTCCTGCTCCTACTGTCCCCCCTCTTGTCTTGTTGCTCCTTCTTGCCTTCCCTGCTCAGTTCTTCCTGCTGCGGGCCATCTGCTCTTGCCCACTGCAGTGGCTGTGCTTACTCTGTGTTTTTTGGGGGATGCTTCAGTGTTCACTCCTGCCCACATACTCCCCTCCAACACTTGGACATTCCCCCTGCTGACAGTCCCTTAGGAGCTCAGTATGCATTTGCCCTCTCAGCTCTGATCTGCACTTCCTTGACCTGGCTACCTCTATATCTGGGCATTTGTTGGGTCTCTGCTCTGTTACTCCAAAGCCATACCCATCAGTCTGCCCAGGTGGCTGTCTGGTCCTCTTCTTGGGTCTCAATGTTAGATCTTCCAATCTCTTACCATACCTACCATGCGTACTATACCTACTCATCAGCATCATGGCCTGCCCGCTCTCCATGGCAGAAGACAATATTCTGAGCATTCTATTGATATCTTTGGCTTTTTGACCCTCTCCCTAAGGTACCTTTTTTGAAGTGACAGGTACAGGAAAAAAAGCGTGCAAACAGGAGTTGCATACATAAAAAGTTTTATTTTAACATACAGTGCAAAAGTACATATTTCATGTAACTACATGCCCTCCATACTAATCCCAGTGTGCATTCAAAGCTCTCTCGCTCCTCCATGAAGTGGAGCAAGGCTTGCCACTAATCACTTTTACAGTGGTCTTGCACATGATACTATCAATATTCATTATTATTCACTAATTAAATTGCATTGCTCCCTTAACGAGCCAGTGTACAATACTTGTTTAATGCAATAGAAATGAGTTATGACACACAGACTAATCTCCAACCCCCTTAAGTGATCTGGCATCCAGACCTTCTGTACAAGTGATTCAGTGAAAATATGTGAAACAAAATTAGGACAAAAAGACATTGAACAAATCAATATGTTTAACATCATTATCCAAGGGACCTACAATCCTGCGTCTCCTCTAGGGGAGTAACCCTTCTTGAGAGGGTTCCTGTTTCTCTAGTGCCCCCAGAGGGTGGTGGTTCCTTTTGGGGACAGATAGCATGAAAATTCTCATAGACTCATTCAATCCAAACACCTTGCTAACAGTACTGGCTACCCACAGTACTCAACATCCTTATCCAATTCACTTGCACAAGCGCCATCCTACGTTGCATAAGCATTCACTATAACAACCTGATCAATCAGCTTCCGTAACCTGCTGTGCAACTGAATTACAAAACTATGCCTGGAGCTCTGTAGGGCAGAGGGTGGCACTCACCCCCCCCAACACCAAGTACCACTTAATTGTGTATATCCCAAGTATCCTTTGGATGCTTGTTTCTTTTCTCCCACCATCCTCTCCTCCTCCTCCAGCAGCTCACCTCTCTCGTTCTGGACTGCTTCCCAAAAGTACCATTAGTCAAGGAACCTGCCCTTCTGCGGCACCTCTAAGGGTGGAACCCTCATCAAGGGGTTCCTGCGCCTCCAGTACCCCAAAAGGGGGATAGTTCTTTTAAGAACAGAGAGCATGGGGTCCATGGCTGTAGCAAAGAGAGTACTACTCCGGCACTGGATGGACCCCGAACCTACAGCTGTCCTGGAGTGGACAAATCTGCTCTTTCTGACATCACTTTATGAACGGGTTGCACATTCTGCTGCTGGCAAACTGGACTTATACAATATAATTTGGGGTCCTTTCTCACAGAATAGGGCCCACCCTGCACAACGTGTCCTCTCTAAAAAGTGAAGGAGCATAATCTATTTGTGGAAGGCCCCTGCCCTTCCTGTGGCTTCGGCCCCCTTCCTCAGTACTCATGTATACAGAATACATTGCCTTCTGCTTGAACGGTCAGCTCTGACTTCTCCTCATGTCATCGCTCCCCATATAACTCCCAATTTACTTACCGTAAACTACACTCTAGTGTGATTCTCCCTACCAATTAGAGATAACGTGTACTGAGACACTGCTTACCAATCTGACACTCGTCACTCAGTATTTGAAAACTCCTATCCAAGATAGAGACCTAGGGCGTTGAGACTTAGGACACATGGATAATTCTTGGCCCAGTTTCCCAGAACAGACATCAATAAAGATTTGGGCTCATGATGATGTGCCCAATTTTTACTTATATTTGGTTTTGTTAGACACCTCTGTACAATGACTGTGAGAATAACATTTTGCAAATAAATGCATTTATGTTATGTGTGACAAGCCTGCAGTGGAAATAAATAATTTATTTCTATCTTAGGTGGGTCATCGGCATTTATTTCCACTAGAGGCTGGTCACACAGGCGCGCTTAACCAATGGAAGAACAGCTTGAACAAAGCCTGATGACATCACAATGGCATCTGTTGCAGTTAAAACAGAGCAGTGAGAAACAGAGAGTAACATCTTCATTGAAAGAACTAATCTTGCCAGACAGGCACTGTCATTGTATAAATCACACATGCCATGGGCTGACTGAAAATATCACATTTATTTTTACCTGCAGGGTTTGACTGCTACAGACCTCACTCATGGCTTTGCCACTTGTGAGGCCATAAAGGTCAAATCCTGCAGATAAAACTAAATGTGATATATTTAGTCAGCAAATGGCATATCCCATATGATATGTGCTCTCACCACTGTGGTCTTTATTAACGATTCTGGAATGGTGTCATTACTTATCTTCTGTGATGGATTTGCATGCTTTAAACCACAAGCCACAGGTACAACTGTCTAATCAACTGTAGATGATGTCACAACTGTCCTTCTGTAACTATGTATTGTTCATGTAAAAAATAAAAATTTAATAAAACATTTTTTTGAAAAAAAAAACAAAAACAAAAACAGAGCGTGTGAAAGGTCACACTGACTCATCCTTTTCAACCACCTTACTAACAATGTACCTTATTAAATGCAGTTGCATAAGCACCATATTACGTTTCACAAGCATTCAGTACAATGCTATAAGCAATTGACTGCAGTATGTAATCCATACTTAGTTACCCACCTAACCAATGAGTAAATGGCCAAAGGTGCGAGGGCCGTCTGAAGTCCAGGCTGATGGGAACAGGTGAACGGAATGGGGAAAATCATATAAACAGGAGAACAAAAGTCAGCACTGGTGTACAGATTTCACCCCAATCCCAACACCTCAAAAAGTGCAACATTAGTACCAATAAAGTATAATCTAGTCCAACTAAGTGCCAGCCTTAGAATCTGGAAAGGATGGGGGTTCCAAAATCTTTTAATGGCACATAAGGACAGGATAGGAAACCTAAGATTTCAGTAAAGCATGCATCTAAAAAAAATGGAATCTGAAAAGCTGAATCACAAACCTGTACATGCTGGAAGTTCGGGCTGCTTATAAACTCATAGCTGCTGGACTTTCTTAGCCTCATGTTCTTACTGCCGGTTATGCCCTGCAGACCCTCTACATGCTACAGACACTGGAGTTCAATGGTATAGTTTTCACAACAAGCTGGGAAGGAGAGCCTTCAATGTACCTTTGGGGAGGCAGAGCTGTAGGTGAGGTGACACCCACGGCAAGGGAGGGGGGCCAATAGGCCCTAGGTATACATTTAAGCTGAACCTGCCCCTTTCTCACTGGAGCCGCAGGTGAAGGAGGAAGTGACTGAGAAAAAATAAAAATGGAAAGCAGGACGTACGTTTGGAGATAAAAATAGATTCAGAGGGATGGACAGACTGGGAAGACCTGCTTGACTAGATAGTAAAGAAAAGTAGGTATGTGCCCTCTTGTAATGAATACTGTTGACTGCTTTCTAAGCAAACGCAAAACAGAATGTAATGTACATCAGGGCAACAGAATGCATACAGATGATAATAGCTGAACTGAAGAAATATACTAGGGCAAAGAATGGTGACATTTATGTAACTCCCCCCCCTCCATTTGGGTGGGCTTACCTTAAAGCGCCTTCGAGTGTTTCTCCCACTGTCCCTGGCATCCCGCTACCTCAGCGGCACTTTGCCATTCCACCAGTGTCCCCCTGTTTAATTGAGCCCTATGGGGGCTCCTAAAATCCATCTGTGAGCGGGTGGCATGTTCACAGAGCCACCACTCGCACATTCATAAAGGCGCCCTTCGCATCAGACCACTGTTGCAGTCAGAAAGCCGAAAGTGTGTCTTCTCTGTGGTTCCTGATGCCAATTTAAGTTAGAAGGCACCGGGGACACAAAACAAAACCAGGAGAAATGTTTTTAAATAAATAAATAGGCAGATGCCTAAAGCCCTGCCTCTGGGGCACCAGACAAAGCTTAAAGGGTAAAGATTAGGGCAAAGGATGCCCTTATGAATATTCATGAGATGCTGTGTGTTTCTAGGGGCAGTGTGTTATGGGAGCAGCGACTCCCTAATGGAACAAGTTATTTATTTAAAAGTTGGCTCATTTAAGAAAGAACTGTTGGGGCTACAATACAGTGGGACTGTAAATAAAAATAATGTTTCTCCTGGCTGCACCAGAACGTTATGTGTGAGGGACATTAAAATAGACTGCCTGAACTTAAACTGCAGCCAATATTTTAGCAGTCCATGACCAACTGGAAGCCAGGATTTAACAAAAGGGATCTTGGGACCATGCCAGAGACTTATGGGGGATTAACTGGGACAATTTCTAGGTGCCAAAAGAGAGCCAATTAACATCTAGGAACTGTTTAAGACAGCTCTGGCAGCCAATGGGAACTTTGGATCTCAGCCCCATATAAAAGGGGGGTAACAGCTAATTTTCTTCAGATCTGAGAAATTCGTCCAAGAGTTCCATGTGAGCCTCTGGGGAGCCTGCCAGCTCTCAGAGGTTAGGTCTGCCAGGCCTAGACTTTTCGGGCGTCAGTCCACGGGGTCTAAGTGTCCAGTCGGCCCATGTTGGGGTCACAGCAGCAGGGGATTCGAGCAGCATCCAAGCTGAAATCAGGATCAGCCTGCAAGCTAGCTGGAAGGAACAGACAAGGACAGAGTTCTTACATATAAATGTGCTTAGTTTGCAAGATGTTTGCGTGGCCCGAGTAGTTCGAGATGTTCAGTTTGCATGTTCTTGGCCAGAGTTAAATTGTTCCTGCATCCTGAAGACCAGCATCTTGATGAGGACCACAAGGAAATTCTCCTCCTGCTTCATCAAGCCATTTGCAACAAGTCTCATTTCATCGGCTCATCACTTGGTCTGGGTAGTGTGAGTACAAACAGGGAAGCTCCCTGCAACAAAGCTGCAATGATTGTGTCACCTGATTATTGTTTGGGTTTGTCATCACGAACTGAGCCATCTGGCTCCGGATTACAAATTCTGGGTTTGATTGCATGTAAATTGTCTTCTTTCCTAAGGGCCCCAGCAACAGCTGCAACACAGACCTACCCCGGGCAATGCTTCAGGCTAGCCTGTACAACAACTAGGTACCTAGGGTGTGTGACTGTGCTAGAGGGACTCTTAGTGCATGCATGCTCCGTCTGAATAAATCAGATCTAAATAATCATCTGCTAGATTTACTGCCCCACCCCTGTGCAACTCCCCCAAATAAATCAGATTTTGTTCTTTCTGCATTTAACTTGACTAATGCATACCTTTGTGGAGGGGATACTGCATTGCTATTGAATTGTTATACTGCAGATCTCATTTTACAGGGGGTCTTCAGGGCTTTTGCTGCTGAATCCAGCCCTGGTGGTAAGCGCACTAAGTGTAGGTTCCATACTGAGATTATATGGTGTATGTGATTGTTTACCTGCTTATCTGTTTAGGCCACTAGAAGGGTTGGTGGGGGTGGGGGGTTATAGTGTCCCAGAGGACTATATCCACAGCAGTTATGCTACCACAAAACATAAAGGTACCAACTTTCTGAGGCCTAAAACTGGGACAGTCCATCCTGATCATGACCCCCCATGGGCACTGCCACAGACAACGCTGCACACATTCAATTAAATTTTGCTGCTTGCTGTGGCCATGCCGCCCCACAGTAACACCAGTAGCAAACATCCAGATTAAGACAATACATCATTCTGCTGCAGGAAGTTCCAAATCATGATGTACAGAAAGTTCATAAGACGCAAACCTGTATTAAATTGTGATCAGACATTCGAGCTGCATGTATTGCTCCTCCTGACAGTCCCATCCAACCCACTTACACTCACCTCATTTGCTGAGCAAACTTCACTTCAGTGACTCCCACCACCACAACAGATTGTTTTCACACACTTCCCTACAGCTGATTAGGTTCAGGTACCTTAGTTCACTGCTGCCGGTCTCTTCTCTGTCTAGAGACCCTCTCAGCTGCTGGCAGGCAGACATCCTTATGCGCTTGTTTGCACTACTACCCAGTCTAATCTAACAGGAAGGAACATGCTTTACTGTGCTCTCACTGACATGCTTGTGGTGCAACACAGGTGCAGGGGTTGAAGTTGCAAACTGCTGTCCAGCCCGAGCAGTGCCACAGTGGTGCCGAAATAACTGTCACTCATGGATTAGCAGTCAGCAAAAAAAAAGGGACAAAACTGGGACAAGGAAGCAAAAACCAGGACAAAAGTGATATTTTGCAAAACTTGTGGGGACACTGGGACATGCTGCCTAAAACAGGGACTGTCCTGGGAAAATAGGGACTGGTGGTAGCTTTAGCGAAACCATTCCTCTTGGTGGAGGCTCCTGTTCACAGAGCTCAGGCCCCTCAACCTGTGCCTAGTCACGCAGGCAGCAGGGTAGTTTCCCTTGGGATAGCACCACCTAGGGGTTACATTTAATTATATATTTATTTAGTTTTTGATACAGGTATATATATACATATTATTTATTTATTAAATTTTGGTGACCGGGTAGGCCCACTGAGCCCCGAAGGTCCCTTTCTCAGGGGTGACCCGGTCATGTACATATAGGTACATATAGATGCCTATTTTCAGGTACGACCTGGGAGAGTTACAGACTAAAACAGCAAGAGATGGTATGCAATAACAGTTACATAAATTTGGGAGTGATGTCAGTCGTGGTTACGCTTAAAACAAAAACTGGCAGAAATATCAGTATCGGTCAGTCCTGGTTATGCTTAAAAAAGTGACATCATAACAAGAAGTAGTGCAAATAAAATATGGTGGCAGGTGCAAGCCAAAGTGTTTGGAAAAAGGAGCACAGTGTCGAACAAATAGAGATACTGGCTGTATCAGAAATACAGAGGACAATAACATGCAGTATACTGAAGCACACAGAGATTTGTGTGGGTAGTGCACAGTGCTAGGGTGGCCAGACCTTAGTTACTAGCAGCAAGGGCTGGGAAGACACAGAGAGTCCTTAACATAGAAACATAGAATTTGATGGCAGATAAGGACCGCTTGGCCCACCCAGTCTGCCCATTTCCCTACCTACTGGATAAGTTGCAGATCCTAGTTAACCAGCAGCCTACTTCTTCCTACCTCCCCCCCCCCCCAGAATGGCCTTATGACTGTCCCATACATGCTTGAATTCCACCACTGTTTTTGACTCCACAACCTCCTCCGGAAGGCCGTTCCATGCACCCACAACCCTCTCTGTGAGCTTGTGGCACGATTCGGGCAGGCATCTCATTCGAATGAGTTGCCTGCCCGATTAGCTGAATAAAGTTGTGCCACAATTTTTTCGGTGAGATTAAATATTAAAATTTTAACTTAAGATTTCAACTTATAAAGCCCGACTTATACCATCCGTGTATCAGCTGAGTGGCTGTCTCAGCACTGCAGCCCCACCCCGAAAATCAGCTTTTTGATGACATTAAGTATGGCTTCAGGCACTCTATATAGTAAATGATAGGAAGGGAATAGGATCGGGGGAAGGGGCTGTCTAAATGTAGTAACGTTATCTTTGCTGGCAGTTATACAGTTATGGGGGTGATATAGCACCATGTTATCACCATGAATGCTGCAACACGAGTGACAAAAGAAAAATGAAATTTGGGGCTGGCAGTGTAGCCTAGAGTAATGAGCTGCAAATGAGCTTGGTACATCCAGCAAACCTGGGTTTGATTCCCACAACCTCCACTTGCATACTGTATTACTCTGAGCAAGTCACTTAACCCCCCAGTGCTCCCAGGTCATCCCTGAAAACAGGCACGTGTGCCTAGTGAGCCTTAACCGGTTACCAAAGACTAAAATAAATAAATACCTGTACATTTTCTTTCTCCGCTGACTGGTCTCCGGGCTTCCATACTGATGGGCTGTACCTCCTAATACTATCATGCAGGCAGGAATCAAAACTCTGCAGCCTGGATATCCTCCCCTTCACTTCCTGTGCACACTAGTTCTTCCTAAAGCAGTCCAAATCTGGTAGTACTATATAAACATGGAAACAAAAATGAGAAATATTATCCAAACATTTGGCCAACTGGCCACATCTGTACATTCTGGGATGAAAGAAGCCTGTAGACCAACCGTCAGAGAAAGAAAATTTACAGGTATTTAAATTTCATTTTTTCTCTCCTAAGCTGGTCTCCGGGCTTCCATACTGATGGGATATACTAAAGCAGTAAATCCCCTGACATCCCGCGTGGGAAGAATGTAATTGCCCTTAAGGGTCCATCACTGCCTATAGAACTCAGCGGCAAAAAGATGCCTCAGCTGAGGCTGTCACATTCAGTTTGTAAAACTTGGTGAAAGTGTGAATAAACGACCAGGTAGCCACCCTGCATAAGTCTGCTGGAGAAGCTTCTCTGAAATCCACTCACAAGGCGGCCATAGCCTGGGTTGAGTAGGCTTTCACTGGCCCAGGCAAAGGCACTCCAACCTGATTGTAGACAGTGGTGATAGTTGAACGGCTCCATCTGGCTGTAGTCTTCAGAAGCTTTTTTTGCCCATATTCTGACCCACAGTGAGAATGACAAACTAGGTTTGCGCACTGACTCCGGTCTTTTAATGTAAAGCTTCACCACTCATCTGGGGTCCAGAGAGTAAAATTCCCTCTCCTTGTCATTTTTTTGGGTGAGCACAGAAGGAAGGCAGAATAAACTCCTGGTCGCAATGAAACAGCATCCTGTGATGACAGCGCTGGGGAATGGGTGCCTACAACAATGACGATCCACTCCCCAGCGAATTTCAGGGATGGCTATGGGAGGGTAGGGCAGCCGGATGGGGGGTGGATGTCTATAGTGACCGGATGTCGCTATAATAATGCGTGGGGGTGGAAGCAGGCATGCACAGCGAAGGATGTGAGGAGTGGTGCACGAGGCTGTTGCGAGCCATCCCGTGGCCAGGTGGGTGGGTTGCTGGCATCCCGGTCGGCGGGTGCTGGGTTGGGCGTGGTGCGTTTTGTTTGCACCCAGCCCAAACCTTTTTAATGTTTTCACCCTCCCGACATGCAATCCCTTGGAGTCAAGAATCCTTTAGTGTGTGTGGGGGCACAGCCCCCTAGCATATAAAAGCAAAAGTCCCGGTACCCTTGTTGTGGCGCTATAGCAGAGTGCCTAAATTCGGCACTCTTTACTTCTGTATAACGGCTATTGCCTTTAGGCTTTCACTGTTATGACATAGAACCAATGAAACGGAGACAGTACCTCAGGCAAAAAACCTGGACCTGTTCAGAAGACTACAGAGTCCTGATGAAACCCAGTACAAGGTTCTTTAGTCGACAGAGCTCCCAGCTTGCTGATTCTTCTGGCTGAAATAATGGCTATGAAAAAGGTGACTTTCTTCGTGAGATGTATAAGGAATGCCTCCTTGAGCAGTTCAAAGGGAGCCTTGGTCGAATTGAGTCTCCAAGGGGGTAACTTTGGTTTAGCTGGTGGGTGTTTTAGAGCTGCAGCCCGCAGGAACCTTTTAACATGGGGATGAGTACCCAGAGACTCCCCTGAATCTATTAACAACACCACCCCAGTGTGGAAACCTGAAATCGCAAGGTGGCCAGCTGCAGCCCTTTGACAAATCCTTCTTTGATGAATCCTTCTTGGAAGACTTGGAGCAAAATAGGTAATGATATTGGCTGGTTTGGTGTTTGTCCGGATTGAAGCCCGAACAGGAATCTCCGCCAAATCCTTTAGTACACTTTGGAAGAAGATGTGCAATGTTAGTATACTTTGGAGGAAGATGTGCGATGTGAGTGAACCATCATCTCAATCACGGGAGCTGTATATCCTAGCTCTTTGAGAGTTTCCCGCTCAATCTCCAGGCCGAGAGGGACCGGTTGTGCAGACTGGGATGTAGCACAGGTCCAGGCTGATTTGAAGAATTAGGGGTGGTTGCCTTGACAGGCGAATCAGAAGGGGGGGAACCATGCATGACGGGGAAAGTGTGGGCAGACTGGTATGAGTTCTACCCGATCGAGCGCTACTTTGTGGAGAACTCTGGATAGGAGTGGTATGGGGGGGGAGCATCCAGAGACCGTACCGACCCCAGTTTAGGGAAAAGGCATCCTGAGTCACCACAGCTCAGCCTTGGCTAGGGAGCAGAATTGCTTGACCTTGGAGTTTTGCCAGCAGGCAAAAAGATCTTCCTGAGGACAGCCCCAACATTCTGTGAGCACTTAGAAGGCGCTGTCCTTCAGCTCCCATTCCCCCAGTAGGACATCCTTGTGACTGAACCAGTCTGCCATGATGTTCTCCTGACCTGGAATGTACACCGTCCTCAGGCTTGCAAGGTGATGTTCGGCCCATTGAAACAGCAGAAGAGATTGCCTGAGCATTCGCAAGCTTCTTGTGCCGCCCTGATGATTGATGTACACCATTGATTCTTATTTGGTATAGAAACACCAACTTGCGACCTCTCATGATATTGGTCCTCAGTCCTCCAATGAATGGAGGTCCTCATCTATATCAGCCAGAGAAACCACAGTCTCCATGAGCTGCATCAGGTCATGAGCTGGCAGCTGGTGGGCCATCTGAAATCTCCTAATGAGCTTCTTCAGGTCCTCGAATTTTGTTTCCATGGGAAACACCCTGTTCACTTGTGTCTTGAAATTTGCCCCCAGATGGTTCAAGGTCAGCGTTGGAATTTTGAAGCTCTTCTTCTGGTTGTGACCAACTCAAGTGCCGAGAGGCACCGTACGACCTCGGCCACTGCTTGTACTGCCTGCTAAAATGTGATGCTCTGATGAGAATAGTGTGTAGATAAGGGAAAAGCTGTAACCCTTGGCTCCGAAGTCAAGCTATGACTGTCACTAGGACCTTGGAGAAAACTCTTGTGGCAGATGAACGCCTGAATGGAAGAGCCCTGAATGGGAAGAGATGGCCCCCCACACTTTGAATCTGAGAGATTGCCTGTGTGCCTCTTGGATGGGAATGTGTAAATTGGCATCTATCCGAAACAGTCGAACTTACAGAGCTCCCTGATGATAGACAGAAGGGTCTCCATATGAAGGATCTGTTGCACACAAAGCGGTTTAGAAATCTCAGATTCCAAACTAGTCTGAATCCCCTTGTGCATTAGGGAACAATGAAGAAAATCGAGAAGAGGCCCCGGCTGAATTCTGCAGTGGTGAACCCACATGATAGCCCCTGGTGGTAGAGGGTTTTAATTGCCTAGAACAGTGCACATTTTATGTTGAGTTGCCCAAAACGGGCTATGGTACCACATGAGGTAATGGTGGCTCCAAGTCTAACTCGATTGGGTATCCCTTGCACATGATGTCTAAACCCATCAGTCTGTTGTGGTGTGGAGTCATTGCTCATGAAAATTGGGATGCCTGCCCCTGTAGTGAGAATGGGGCCAGACTATGCAGCATGCAAGGCTGAGCCTGGAGCCTGTCAGCAATGAGCCCTACTCGAGGATGGGTTCAAAGTGCTACATTGATGTTTTTGCTCCCCCGGGCCTGTTGGGTGACACTTCCTCCTCCTCCAAAGCTATGCTACTGGAGGACAGCAGATGTAGTCCCCTTATACAAAAGTGAGAACAAGGAGGAAGTGGGGAACTACAGACCAGTCAGCCTCACCTCAGTAGTGGGGAAGATCACGGAAGCACTACTGAAGGAGAGACTGGTGGAACATCTGGTTGTCAATGGACTACAGGACCCAAGGCAGCATGGTTTCACCAGGGGGAGGTCATGTCAGACCAACCTCGTTGAATTTTTCGACTCGGTGACTAGGGAGGTGGATCAGGGGAGGGCAGTGGACATGGCCTATCTGGACTTCAGCAAGGCCTTTGACATTGTGCCACATAGAAAACTATTACACAAATTGGGGAATATGGGTGTGGGCAGGACAGTAGTGCGGTGAGTAGGTAACTGGCTGGGCGGCAGGACACAGAGGGTGGTGGTAAATGGCTGTCACTCCACAGAGGGAAGAATAACCAGTGGGGTACCACAGGGATCAGTGCTGGGACCGGTCCTATTCAACATCTTCATCAGTGACATTGCGCAGGACCTAGAAGGCAGAATTTCCCTGTTCGCTGATGACACAAAGCTCTGTAACAGAGTTGACATACCAGAGGGTGTAGACAGAATAAGAAGGGACCTGCAGAAACTTGAAGAATGGTCAGGGGTTTGGCAGTTGAAATTCAATGCAAAGAAGTGCAAGATAATGCATATGGGGCACTAAAACCCTGGCACAATATATCAGTTGGGGGGTGAGGATATAGCATGCACCAAGCAGGAAAGGGATCTTGGGGTTATCATCTCTGATGACCTCAGGGTAGGAAAACAGTGTCACAAGGCAGCAGGTAAAGCAAATAGGATGCTGGGATGCATAGGCAGGGGCATCACCAGCAGGAAAAGGGAGGTCATAATTCCACTATACAAATACAGTGTACAGTTCTGGAGACCTTACCTACGTAAGGACATAGACAGGGTAGAGAAGGTTCAGAGGAGGGCAACAAAGATGGTACATGGATTGCATCACAAGTCCTATGAGGACAGGTTGAAGGAATTGAATATGTACTCCCTGGAGGAGAGAAGGGAGAGAGGGGACATGGTAGAGACATACAAGTATCTTACAGGGAGGAACAGGGTGCAGAAATACACTATTTTTAAGCAAAAAAGATGTTAAAGGACTAGAGGGCATGGGATGAAGTTGGAGGGAGGACGATTCAGAGGAAACGTGAAGAAGAATTTCTTCACAGAATGGGTGGTGGACAAGTGGAACACCCTGTCAGAGGAAGTGGTGAGGGCTGAAACAATCACAGGATTTAAGAATCCATGGGATAGACATAAAGGAATTCTGGAGGTCAGTGGTAAGGGGCAACAGACTTCTAGGAAAACATAAAGTGAGCTTACAAGCTCAAATGGGCAGACTAGGTGGACCATAGGCCCTTATCTGCCGACACTGTCTATGTATCTATGGTTCTGGGAGGAGAACCCCATTTATTTGCCCGAGAAGTTCTGTTTTGCTCTTTCAGGTAATTTCAGTATGAAAAATTCTGCTGGTGACCTGCTAACCTGGACTTTTCTCTGGTCTTAGACTATGGCAAGCACACCATAGTGGTTTCCTCTGATTCTTTCACTGCTTCTTTGAAGGCGGAGCCAGACAGAAAAAGTTAATGCCACCGGAGGTCTGCTGACCAGGACTTATCTCTGGTCTTTGTCTGTGGCCTGCACTCCATAGTGGTTTCCCCTGATTATACACCGCTTCTTTGAGAGTGGAGATGAATAGTAGATAACCTTTGTAGGCAGCACTGACCAAGGGAATCTTGGAGAAGTATCTGCTTGCCAAAAGCCAGAGGTGTACCACGCCGAAGTCTGACAGAACATGATTCTAGCAGCGCATCTGGCTGCTGCCTCCGACACATCTGCTGAATAAACGGTGTCTCACCCAAAGAGCTGGAGCTGCTGCAGTGCCGCCTTGTGTTTCTCAGAATCATCCACCAGCTGGAAGCTAGGACCTTGGCCCATGAAAGAGGGTCTCTGGCTAAGAAAGGATTAGCTGTCAGTGCCTTGAACTAAGTTACTGAAGCTTGGAAGGGCTTCTTAAGATGCATCCACTTTCCTGACCACCAGGTCTCATAGAGTGGCCTCTCCCTCTGCCAGACTAATGGTTTTCTTTGTCTTGGCAAGATGAGCAAAGAGGTGCTGCTCCTCCTCCTCATCAGAGGATGAAAACGTGGTTATCTTTCATGTCTCCGTCCTGTGGACCCTTCACTTCGGGGGCTTGGAGGCTGTAATTTGGAGCACAGGGGGCCCAAGGCAAATGCTCTGTTCAGTGATTCTGTTAGATCTGGGGCCAACAAGGCATGGCCAGTTTTTGGCACTCCGGTGTGAATGTGTGCACCTCAGTCTGAGCAACCTGTCGCTGATCTGAATGAGCAGATGAGAAGGGGGCCTCCACCAGGTCCTCCGCCCTGGTGGTTGTTCCCTTCTCGCACCTCAAAACAGAGATAGCCTGCAAAGGTGGCCAAAAAGTAGGGATTTGCATTTATCTCCTGCCCTCGGGAGGCTTGTCCGCTGACACGGTGTGGCTTAATCTCAATGTCCCTTAGGAATGGGGTCCCCTCCCCTGTGAACCTCGGGGAGCGATCCCCAGTGTGAAAGCCTGTAAAGATGACCAAAGGAGGAATTTTGTGGCTTGATTCCAATACCCTTGAGGATCGCCACGCTCCTAAGAACTGGGGCTTCTGTATGCCGTTGTGCCCCAGTGCTGTCGTCAAGAGTTGGAGGCCTTCTGAGTTATCCTTTGGGGACCACCCCACCTGAGATACTTACCAAGTTTATTGTTGTGCTTGGAAGAAATGCTGCTTGCTAGCCACTTAGATGCTGCTCACAACTGATCCTGTGAAATGTTATACCTATGCAAGCCATGGAGAAAAGCTGACTGCTAGCCCCTCACTTGCTGCTGGGGTGGGGGGGAGGAGGAGTATGCCGCTGTCGATGAGGAGTGCTGTCAATGACTCCAGAAACGCTAAGGGGCTGTTAGCATTGATGAGTGGCTGTATGAATGCTTCCAGCTGTCGACAAGGAGATCATCAGTTACTGGGGCTGTTAGCATCGACAAGCGGCTGTATGAACGCTTCCAGCCATCGACAAGGAAAACGCCAGTTACTGGGGCTGTTAGTATCGATGAGCAGCTGTATGAACACTTCCAGCCGTCGATGAGGAGATTACCAGTTACTGCTGTCGACTGGGAGTATTCTCCTTAACCTAATATACTGTCGTTGATGGGGAGTATTCTCCTTAACCCAATATACGTATATTTATATATCCCTATTTCTGAGGCTGTGATGTCAATCGACGGCTTTTTAGAGCCGAGGGGAATTTCAAGGCGGGCTGTGCAGCAGCACGGCTGAGCCCTAAATCGTGGGAAAAACTCCACTAGGAATGTGGGCCAGTCTGGACAGCGTGGAAGGCTGAGACTGGAACCAAACAGAAAAAAGAGTTTTTGTAATGCTGCTCTTGTCCAGCATTGAGGACATAGAAACATAGAATTTGACGGCAGATAAGGACCGCTTGGCCCACCCAGTCTGCCCATTTCCCTACCTACTGGATAAGCTGCAGATCCTAGTTAACCAGCAGCCCACTTCTTCTTACCCCCACCCCCCAGAATTGCCTTAAGACTGTCCCATGCATGCTTGAATTCCACCACTGATTTTGACTCCACAACCTCCTCCGAAGGCCGTTCCATGCATCCACGACCCTCTCTGTGAAAAAATACTTCCTTAAATTACCTCTGAGCCGCCCCCCCTCTATCTTCAAATTGTGCCCTCTTGTTCTTGCACACCTCTTTTTTTGAAAGATGCTACCCTCTTGGACTTTGTTGATTCCCTTGAGGTACTTGAAAGTTTCTATCATGTCCCCCCTCCACCTTTAGGTCATCTGATATGACTACCCCCAGGTCCCTTTCCATTTTTGTTGTTGTTAGTATCTCACCCCATTGTGTACTCTTCCCTGGGTTTTTGTTTCCCAGGTGCATTACCTTGCACTTCTTAGCATTGAATCTAAGCTGCCATACATTTGACCATTCCTCTAACCTTGCCAAGTCCCTTCTCATCCTTTCCACCCCACCCTGTGCATCAACTCTGTTGCAGATCTTAGTGTCATCTGCAAAGAGACATACTTTTCCTTCCGGTCCTTCCGCAATGTCGCTTATAAAGACATTGAAGAGGACCAGTCCTAATACTGAACCCTGCGGTACCCCACTAGTAACCCTCCTTTCTTCTGAGTGGACTCCATTTACTATTACTCTCTGTGTCCTATACTCCAGCCAATTCTTTACCCAGGCTGTCATCTTGGGACCCACTCCCAGGCTGGCTAACTTGTATATTCATCTTTTGTGTGGGACTGTGTCAAATGCCTTGCTAAAGTCTAGGTAGGCCATGTCCACAGCCCCTCCCTGATCTACTACTTTGGTCACCCAGTCAAAGAAATCTATCAGATTTGTCTGGCATGACCTTCCCGCTGTGAATCCATGCTGCCTAGGGTCCTGTGCCCCTCTGGCCTCTAGACACTTGACAATTCTTTCCTTCGGAAGTGATTCCATCATTTTTCCTATCACTGAGGTTAAACTAACAGGTCTGTAGTTTCCTGCTTCTGCCTTGCTCCCACTTTTGTGAAGGGGAATCACATCTGCCCTCCTCCAGTCCTCGGGTACCACCCCATCCTCCCATGATTTGTTAAAAAGGGTAGTCAGTGGTGTCACTAGTTCTACCCTTAGCTCTTTTAGAATTCTGGGATGAATCCCATCAGGCCCCATTGCTTTGTCCACCTTCAGTTTTAAGAGCACTTTCAGAACTCTTTCTTCTGTAAATGGGCTGGTATCAACTTCTGTATCCAGAGTGTTACTACTGTTTGATTTATGTACCTCCCCCTCTTCATTTGTAAATACTGAGCAAAAATATTTGTTTAGTATCTCTGCCTTTTCACAGTCTCCCTCTGCCACCCTCCCTCCCCTTTATTAAGCCTCACTATCCCTCCCTCGGTCTTCCTTTGCTCCCTGATGTACCTATAAAAGGTTTTATCCCCCTTCTTAACTGAGTTGGCTGTCTTTTCCTCGGTTTGGGCCTTTGCTGTTCTGACTGCCTTCCCAGCCTCCTTTTGCTTTAACTGGTACAGTTCTCTGTCCTGCCCTTCTGCAATTCCTTGTACTTCCTGAATGCTTTCTTTTCTCTTGAACCTTCACTTCCACTTCCTCTTCCTTTGAGAACCATAATGGTTTCTTACATCGTCTTGTTTTGTTTATTTGCTTCACACAAAGGCTCGTTACCTCTGTGATGGCAGTTTTTATTATTCCCCATTGTTCTTCCATCCCTCCTTCCTGCCCATTTGCTAGTGCATTCCTAGGCACTCACCCATTTTGGCAAAGTCAGCCCTCCTAAAGTCCAGTACTTTTGTCTTTGTATGGCTTGACTCTATTGCTGTGTTTATTGTGAACCATACTGTTCGATGGTCGCTAGTTCCCAGATGGCTACCCACTTCTACATCTGTGATCCTCTCTCCATCTCCATTTGAGATAATCAAGTCTAATATTGCTCCCTCTCGAGTGGGCTCCAGTACTAGTTGTCTAAGGCATGCCCCCTGTAGGGCATCTAGAATAACTGCACTCTTCGAAGTGGCAGCTGCAACTGCACTCCAGTTAACATCTGGCATATTCAGATCACCCATCAGCAATATCTCCCCTTTTTCTGCCATTCTAAGTATACTTTCTATCATTTCCCTGTCCATTTCCTCCCCTGAGAAGAAGTCTGTATCTAACCCTGTGCGTGATTGGGTGCCATTGCCTGTCTCCAAATTCTACCCACAGTGCTTCTTTCTCCTCCTGTTTACCCTTTTGTTCTGTTGCTTTATTCCTTCCCTTATGTAAAGAACTACTCCTCCTCCTCTTTCCCTCCCTGTCCCTCCTGTAGACAGTGTACCCTGGTATGTTTATGTCCCAGTCATGGTTTTGTGTGACCATGTTTCTGTGACTGCCACGATATCCAGATGTTCCTCCTCCATCAAGGCCACTAATTCAGGAGCTTGTTACCCAGCTACGGGCATTAGTACTCATTGCTCTCCATTTTTTATGGCTTACCTTCTGTTGCAGCATCCCCCACTGACCGTTCTACCTCAGTCTTTTTCTCATTTAGTACCCTGTTTTGTAGGAGAGGCTGGGATTTTCCTGCTGCTTGTCAGTGCCTCCCTTTGACTAGTTTAAAGCTTCACAATGAAGCATTTAAACCGATTGCTTAAAAGACTTGTTCCTTCCTGGATAGATGCAGACCATCCTGCCAGTATAGGCTGGTGTCCCTCCAGGTGGAACCCTAGTCCCCAATGAAGCCAAACCCTGTGCTCCCAGACCATTTTTCAACCATTCATTAAACTGCATGGTGCCAATTACCTCGCCTCCCCCATGCTTTTGACAGGCAGCACCTCTGAGAAGGATACTGTGTATGCTACTTGTCTTAGGTCCTCCCCAACTCTGCAATGTCCTCCTGCACTGCTCTAATCTCCTGATGAGCCAAGTCATTTGTCCCTAGGTGGACATTACGCCCAGCTCGGAACCCTTGCAGCTGTTCTCGTGATCCTGAGGATGTGCTTCCTGTCCCTCAAGCCGTGGCACCAGGCAGGCACCTTACTTCATTTTTCCCAGCTCCCCAGTTCTATACCCCTAATAATTGAGTCCCCACCAGGAGCTGCTTCCTTCCCTGTGGTGTCCTCTGCCTCCTTCCTGTGGGCCTCCCCAGACAGTTATCATCAGTCTTCTGTGGTGATCCATAGGGAGCTATGCTCCCCCAGAATGGTGTATGGATTGTGGAGTGGAACAATTGACTGGGTGTGCCTCTGTTCCACCCTCCTCACCCTCCCTGAGCCCACTGTGGTCCAACTGCTGTGCTTCCTCCGCAACCTCTGAGGTAGTGGTGGTGGCGCTAGTGCTCCCTGGATGGGGGAGGTTCCCTTCCTACTGTCCAGTGTGGCCTGGGGGAAGGTTTCTTTACTACTGTCCAGTGCGGCCTGAAGATGGGCAACTTCCTCCCTCAGGGCAGATAGTTGTCTGCAAATAGGGCAGCATCTCAGCCTCCAGAAAGACTCCGGAAGACTGCTGCCCCACAGCCATTACATTGCACTACTCCCCACATGTTTATCTAGTTTTCTTTTTTTTTTTTTTTTATTGTATTTGTGTGTGTGTGTGCGCCTGCGTGTGTGATTTGTTATATAGAAATATATATATTATACAATGCGTATGCTCATATTGTCAGTGCAGTGTGCAGAGGGATATGACAGTGAAATGCACCTTGCACTCGAGGAAATGATGTCAGAGCCTCAGGTATAAAGGAACTATTTCCAGGGGTAAGGGTGGGAAGGGTTGGGCCTAAACTGTGTCCTCACAAAACAATCAACTAAAAGCTCTCACCCACCGCTGTGATGAGTGCCTTCCTGTCAGCAAGATACCCTACACAACAATTTGACAGAGAAAGTACCCTGCTAATCAAACAGAAAATCCAGACATCCAAGTCAGACACAGGTAAACCTCTCCAGCCCCAAAACAGCCTGATGGTTTGTTAGCTACAAAGGAAAATCAAATATGCAGTTATTTCAGCCCTTCTGAGGATGCTGACAAGATAAGCAGTTTTAAAAACCCCCTTCCTGAATTAAAAACTAAAACAAACACAAAGCAATACCACTTTAAAAGTGAGGAAAACTTCTCAGATGTAAACCCACCAAAAGTTGCAAACTATATTGATGCAGATTCTCACAGAATTCTAGTAATCAGTCCAGTTAGCCACAAAGGAAAATCAAATATGCAGAAGATAAGCAGTTTTAAAAACCCTTCCTGACTTAAAAACTAAAACAAACACAAAGCAATACCACTTTAAAAGTGAGGAAAACTTCTCTCAGATGTAAGCAAGAGAGAGAGAGAGTTTAGTTACAGATATTTCGTCCAAAATAGTATATCCCACGCAGCTTCTCAGTTGTTTCCAAGCACTCCTGTATACAACTTGGAAGAAGATGGACTTCCAAAGATGGATATCCAAAGAGAAAAATAAAAATGAGACTTGCAGACTGATGTCTTTAGCCCTGCCATGAGGAGACAATGTGGGCCAGTCTGTACAGCATGTAAGGCTGAGACTGGAACCAAAATGAAAAAGAGCTTTTGTAATGCTGCTCTTGTCCAATGTTGAGGATCTCAAAGAAAAATAAAATGTGACTTCAGACTGATGTCTTCAGCACTGCCATAAGGAGACAGAGCTCTGCTACAGAGTACCTGCCTTTTGGAAGGCAGGAAGTAAACCGGTGTGCACAGGAAGTGGAGGAGAGGATATTCAGGCTGCAGAGTTTTGGTTCCTGCCTGCAAGATAGCATCAGGAGGTATAGCCCATCAGTACAGAAGCACGGAGACCAGCTTAGGAGGGAGAAATGATGCTGAGGTGTCTGCCAGTGTAGACTGAATGTTTAGCTTTACTCTCGCCACTGGGAACATCTGCTGCTCCAGGAAGGAAGACTGTGGAAGGTTTGCAGCCAACCTCCCAGAAGGAGTCAGATGTCCATCACACCCATCCACCAGAGTCTCCAATTCCTTAGCACAGTGAAGATGAGAATTCCGTACTTCTACAGAACCACAGGTCCTAGGAAGAGACCCAGGGGAAGGGCCTAAAGACCTTACCTTGAACGCATGCATATGATGCCTGCCTCTGCAGGTGGGGATCAGAAGACCGAACTTCAACATGCAGCGTTCCAGGGTACAGTAGTCTGTAGAGAAGCAGGTGTTCCAAGCATCCATGTCGTGCTGAGGTCCAAGGCCAGCTGTGCAGACTTGATGCCAGTCCATATCAGCTATTTGTTTACCACAGGTGCATTTACGCATAATGGGCAGCTGTCAGACTTTTCTTTTCTTCAGCGCTGCCCCTTTTGACTTGGCTTTCAGCATGGTGGAGAAAGAAAAACAAAGGGGAAACAGTACAATAAAACCTACGGAGATGCAGCAGCAAATGGCAACAACAATGCAAACCGAGTAATGCTCCCACGGTGTACTCTAGATGGTGGGGAGAACAGAACTGAGGTTAATGAGGGAGCCGGCATGGCTTATTGGCTTGCATGCCGCACCATGTGGGAGGGGTGTGTGCACAGGCACCATGCCTAGTAGCCGCTGCTGGCCCCCTGGCCATAGCTTGGCTCCCGTGGGGTCCTAGTGCCTCAGACTCATAAGTGGGAATCAATAGTGAAGATTGATTCTTGGAAGATCTGTATTCTACTCTGTCACCAGTAGGCGGATGCATATGACTCTACTACCATGTTAGGTACAGCCACCTATCTGTGTTAGCATTTTTGACTTATTCATTTGATCTGAAATTTGTTCCAACCGGTAATTCCCCATGAGATGCAGCACCTTGTTTTCATGGAGGTCCCAAGAAGAACAAAAGCACTCAACAGCACAATACAGTTCCAAAAGAAAAAAAATAAGTATAGTCAGTATAACCTACAAGTTACAACAGTGAGCTGTAAATAAGCTTGGTGCAGCCAGCAGACCTGGGTTTGAGTCCCACAACCTCCACTTGCACACTGTGTGACCCTGAGCAAGTCACTTAGAAACACAGATTTTGACAGCAGATAAGTACTGCTTGGCCCACCTAGCCTGCCCATTTTCCCTACCTACTGTAACCCCATGGACCCTACTTGATCCTCAGCTATTCACTCTCTTTCTTTACCACTAAGGTTCCCTTATGCCGATCCCATGCCTAACTTAACCTCCCCAGTGCTCCCAGGTCGCAACGGTAAACAGGACTTGTGCCCAGTGGGCCTTACCTGGTTACCAAAGAATTAAAAAAAAAAGTCTGCTCAAAGTAGCAAGAGTATGGGGCTGGTTCCTCCAATGAAGTACGTCACAGTTACGTCAGTACACACTTTCTCCTTGAACTTAGTTCCTGGTATTAGTTACTATTCTAACTCCATGTTGCTGCGGATCAACACAGAAAGTCACATACGACGTGGTGGGCAATCTTGTAAAATTAATGACTGTGGCAATCCAGAACCACGCGTTCCAGAAACACCAGGCAGGATGCAGTTGCTGTGTGCTAGGCTAGTACAGTGGGTGGTGCCATTCGGGGGTTCTGATATCTGTGTCCATGACAGAGACAGTGCCTGATGTAGCACTGGCCATTTCTGGCGTGTTTGGGTGGAGGAACCAGCCACTCTCCTAGCAAGACAGAATACATACAAAAGGGTTTTTGTAACACTAGCAGAAAATGATGTCATTAGCTGCCCTCTACTGGTAATAGATCAGAATGCAGTCTCATGGCTTTTTAAAAAATATATTCTTTATGCTCTTCATGGCGCCCAGGTATTTTAGATCTTCTCAAGGACTCCCACGCTGCCCGCTGAGCTCAATGCCCGCTACTGGAGCTACCTGTAGGTTCCCTCTGTTCCTCCCTCAGGTATTTTCATACCAACACTTTCATTATGCATGCAAAACCATGTAATGATTCCATTTACCATCTGTAGTTACCTTGCACCTTCCATGCAGACATCTCAAAGCGCTTTTCAGTCCACACACAACTGCGCACAAACAATCAGTGACATTCAGCAAGGCAAGTTAAATTTTTTTATATGACGCCCAATCCAGAGCTCTGGGTGCCTTACAGAGAAATACAATATAATAAGCAATAAAATGATAAAATTACATTTATGCATTTTAAATAAATAAAACAGAAGTCAATTTAAAAGCTTTCAGGATGCCATAGTCCGGATTGAGCAAATATGTGTTGAAATTCAGTAATTGTTAAAAGCCAGGCTAAAGAGGTGGGCCTTCAGCCTCGGCAAACACCTCTACGAGAGGGCCTCCCGCAGGGAGGCTTAACTCATAAAAAATATTATTATTATTCCAGAAGAATGAGACAACGCAATAAAAATAGAATTTTAGGGGGCCTCCAGGAGCCTCCAGCCCCCAGTCACTCCAGATGTGCAGCCATCTCTCTAGAGAGAACGCATCAGCCATTTTGTGCCAGCATACTACACAACAGCTCTCCTACTCTCCATGCACAGATACAGACCGATTAATATGGAGCCAGGTTACCAGGTTACTACAGTATGGTGATAAGAAGTGAATAAAGGAATGTTAGCCAGGATTCAGTTTGAGAACTGCCATGTGATTGTTAATGTCCACCTGATCAACCACCAGAACAGGCAGATGGGACCTCTGTTCAACATCTCATCTGAACAATGGTACCTTCACAACAGCATACTGTCCCTCAAAACACCATGCTGGGGCAATGGCATGGTTACGTACAATCAAGACACAGCCACCACCACCACTTCCTCCAGCACCTGGTGCTCACTGGAGATCTCCCATCCGACTACTGACCAGGTCCCACCCTGCTTAGCTTCTGACATCTGACGAGATCAGGCTTCAAGATGGTAGGGCTGCATGAGGCTGTTCTCAGGCCTTTAACAATGATACACAGACTTCTGAAGATACATTTTCTGTTGCGGCTGTATGTATTTATTTCAACTGTGCTGCTAACTGGCCTCCACCAGTAGGCAGTCATGTGTCCCCCCCCCCCGAGGAAGGACAGCTGTCTTTGGGATGCTCAAACCTTCCTCCCCCGACCAGCCCTCGGCGACACACACGCTCGTCCCTGAACATGGGTCACCAGCTTCACAAACAGTTGCGCTACCACTACCGCTGTGCTGACAGGCCGGCCACTGCTCTCTTTTTCCAGGAAGCAGGAAGGCAGCAAGGCAGGAATATGCCAGAATCTGAGGATCGACGGAGGGCCCTGGAGAATCAAGAGACATCCGGCAGTGCAGGATGACTCCAGAGGGCAGAAAGCAACTCACTGGGGTACTTAAAGGGTGGGGCGCTGGAGGAAGGCAAGGAGGAAAAAGAGATGTGGTTTAAAAAACAACTAATCAATTCTATAGTGTATAGTTCACAACATAACTGTCCCCGAGTACCTCTACCCCTTCCCTACCACATTCATATCCTCACAGATTGTCCTGTGCCCGAGATTACTTTTACACTGATTACACTTTCCTTCTGTTACACAACGTTGACATATGTGAAACACGGCCAAGAAGAAATTAGCATGACACAACACAAAAGAAAACGCATTCTATTTGCAAAACAAAACAGTAGCATCTCCGCTGTAGCCTGTGGGCCAGAGTTTGGCATCCGTCATGGTTAAAGAGATGGTATCCACTATCTACTGCAGTATAGCATTTCAGAAACACACCCTATTTGGCAATTTACTAGAGAATGCCATTTTTAAATTTCACTTGTCTGCCAGATTTTTATTAATTATTTTATTCATTTATTAGGGATTCGAGAATTATCGTGGTGAAGTGTTTCAACCAAGATTTGATCAAAATAAATCTATTGGTCTAAATTGTGGGTGTCGACTTGGCGAAAAGAAGCTCTGAAACATAGTAATCTAGTCTGTCAGTGGTATAAGGCGAAGATTATTACTTGAGGCAGATAATCCAGCACATGTATCGCCAGCTGATAGCCTCATATTTATTTAATAACGAGTCTTAAGAATATGTTCTAATGAGATCAGCAAATTATCTGTTAGCCTGTATACAGACAAGAAGGAAAGTGCAATACTGTTTTATGAGTGATTACTGAATGATACTGAATTGTAATTAAGCAATAAGACCTCGGTTATGTTAATGTAATCACCTTCTAGGGGTGTAATGTGGCGTGAGGTATAGCCGAGTGCCACATGCCCCTACAAGATGATTAACTGACCGATAACATAAACCCTGGGATGACTTATGGGTATTATAATAAAACACAACTTTTAAATAGTGCTGTGCCTTGTTAACCATGTGATTCTGCTTTACATGTATGTTATCCATAGACTGATGTCAGCCAGATAGACGGCTTATGGACAATTAGGAAGCTCTACATCTCAGACCTTTTTTTATGCTGTATATAATGTTTTACCTGCTGTAATAACCCATTGGTAGAGGTCGGATACTGGCAGACACCGCTGTTTTTGCTGGGTGTCAGATGCCATTGGATATGGAATACATCTGATCATGGATCCAGTCTCCTTGGAGCCCATGAATGGATCGGATCTGAGCCATAGGATTTGCCAAAGGATTTTACTGGATCCAAGGGATCCGCAGTCAGAGCACAACTATCTGAGGGTCTGATCCAAAGATCCAACCCCAGGATCCAGACATCCGACCCCTGCGCCAACCTTGGACCCCCAAAATCAGGCTGGGGATCTGAAATACAGGCTTGGTCAGATGGGGGTTCATTCCAAAAGGTGGCTAACCCTATGAAGCTATCCATCGGAGGTGCCTGGATCTCACGGAGCACTACCCGAGCACCACTACCCATTGGGTTGAGTAGGTGACGCATCCATTGAGCAGAACAGCAGCTAATTTCAGGTGCATCCTGGGAGAAATGGGAGTCGGATACATAATACAGCAAAATACCATTAAATACTTAATTGTGTAAAACTATGATGAGCTCGATCCATATAAAATAAGTACTGTAATAACGGCAGTAAATTTTATTTAAATTCCCCCACCTCCGCAGGCTCTGGGCACCTTACCACAGATAATACAGAAAGAGAGAGAGAGAGAGAGAAAACACACAATTAAAGCTGATAGGAAATCATTTTTACATGGCTAACTGCCCTCCTATCTTCCTTTCCATGCCAGTTATTCTGATATGCTTTGATCAATTTTTGATAAATAATCTACCCTTACAGAAATACAAGTACACAGCATATGTGCAGCATGCATGCCACATTCTAACTGCGGCATACTTGCCGAACGCATGCTGCATTCTTGTATTTCTGTATGGGTAGCTTTGGTGTGCCCTCAGATCTACTGTACATAAAGTTCCACTCTCCTCACCAGCCACTGCTCGTTCTTTTCATATTTCTACGACATTCCATGACACCAGTTGCACTGATCTGAATGGCCCGGAATGGCATTACTGACGTCACAGAGCGCTCAGGCAGTATGAAAAAGGGAACAGCAACTGCTGATGAGAGAGGGAGTCAGGGTAGTTACAAAAGCAAAAAAAATATATAAAAAATAGATTACTAATTTAACAAAGAGGTTAAAACATATCACATTTTGGATAATCACTAAAAGGAAAACAGGAGGGAGAGCCACCCCAGTTGCGACACAGATGACCCAGGATCGAAAGTGATCTTGGGATTCGGAGGGCTGGCAGGAGGGGAGAAGGATCAAGCATCCCATGGAGTGCTCTCCTCCTCTGAGGGGGGGGAACTCACTGAGAGGCATGCTGAATATTGGGGGCCCAGCTCCGCATATGTCACTGCCACCACACCTCCCTGGGAAGCATAATGGAAGAATACGGCTTGGCTGATGGACTGAGGAAGTTCACTCCGCCATGTCCCATACAGCTGTCTGAGGTGCTCAACCCCCGGATCAAGATCAGGCATTCGTTAGGGAGTAGGGGGCCCTTCCCAAGCCAGGGGGCAGTCTGGGGGATACGAGGTAAGTCCCTGGAGATGGTGAGTAGCTGTAGTGTCGGACCGGTGGATGACCAGCCACCCACCAGTCACAAAGCACACCAAAGGAAAAAAAAACAAGCATTTGTCAATGCCAAGTGTTGCTTGCTGTCATTAGCAGTGGAAGTGCAGGATTTAAAAAGATGCAGTATAGGAATGGCAGTGAAGTATTGAACTTATACTAACTCACCCCACCCTGCAGAGCTGAACAGGCATTGGGGTGTGCCTTTGGAGTAAATCGCCCATACTTGGTCATAACATTTCACCTCACCCTACCTGCAGACACTTACAAGTGTCGGGGTGTGCTGAAGTGTTTGGGCTTTACACTCAACTCATTTCACAAGGAAATACACTGAAATGGGTGCAGTATAGAGAATGTGGTGAACTCTGGGGCCAAAGGGTCCAGGGCACACCTAGATATCTGCCACTGGCTGAAGGGCGGGGGTGGAATGGCATGAGCATTACTGTCGACAATCCCAAGTCACTCCCCCGAAGCCTATCAGTCCCTATAGGGTAGGGTGTTATGGACAAAAACACTAACACCCTTGGCGTTTCTTGGTATTTTTACTCCCAAGTTTTCAACATGGGCTTTTTGTGATCCCACCGTATGAGCAGTGACACTATCAGTTTGTTACCCGAAAGGTGATTTTGCACAGCGACTGCGCCATTTGGTGCCACAGGTGCGAAAACACATTTCGAAAATGACAGCTGTACTGTTCACGAGGAGGTGTAAAAGCGGCAATGTTGAGAATCTGGAGTGAAAATATAAAAACTAGTGAAGTCACGAGTGTGTGAAACACACAATGCACACCGTAATGTAATTGGTTTAGAGATTTTTACAGCAGATTTTCAACATAGGCATTTTGGGACCTCCGGCTCATGAACAGCGTCACTGTGATTTTCTTAATCTATCCCAAACATTGATTTCCCACAGTGACCGTGGTATTCTGCGCCGGAAGTGTGAAAACACATTTCGGCCAGGGTGTGAAAAGTGACAGCTGTACTGTTCATAAGGACGTGTGGAAAAATGTCAACACTGAAAATCTGGACTGAAAATATTACGTATTCGTGAACTTACGAGGGTGTGTGGAAATTGCACAATGCACGCCCAAAACACAGTCATTTTATGGACTTTTGTCACCAAATTTTCAACACAGCCAGTTTAAGACCTCTGCTCATGAACAGTGACACTGTGATTTTCTTAATCTGTCCCAAACAATGATTTTGCACACCGACCATGCCACTGTGTGCTACATGTGTGAAAACACATTTCGGGTGAGATGTGAAAAATGACAGTTGTACTGTTCATAAGGAGGTGTGGTAAAATGGCAATGCTGAAAATCTGGAGTGAAAATATTAAAAATACTCGAAGTTACGAGCGAGTGTAGGAACTCCGCAACGCACACTCGTAAAACAGTCATTTTGGGGAATTTTTTCACCAAATTTTCAACATAGGGTTTTTAGGGGCCTACCTCATGAACAGTGTCACTGTGATATTCTTAATCTGTCCTGAACATTGATTTCGCACACCGACCGTGCCATTGTGCGCTACACGTGCGAAAACACATTTCAGGTCAGATGTGAAAAATGACAGCTGTATTATTCATAACAAGGTGTGGTAAAATGGCAATGTTGAAAATCTGGAGTGAAAATATTAAAATGCTCGAGTTACGGCGTCGTGGGAACCGCGCAACGCATTCTCGTAAAATAGATTTTGGAGTTTTAACTAAATTTTCAACATAGGGATTTTGGGGCCTACCTCATGAACTGTGACACTGTCATTTTGTTAATCGGTCCTGAAAGGTGATTCCACACAGTGACCGCGAAATCACCTCTCGGGACCGAATAACAAAAGGACAGTGACTGAGTTCATGAGGTGGCGTCCCAAGAACTCCATGTTGAAAATTTGGTGAAAAAATTCCCAAATATGGCCGAGATATGCACCAAAGTTAAAAAAAAAACAACATTTATGCCATTATACAGCTTACCGCATTTCTTCAGTTCGCGGTCGGCTTTGAAGAGTGCAGACGTCTTTCCGGTCCACCAAAGATCATTGCGCGGGGCTCCGGAGGTAAGTATGGGGTGAGGGGGGAAGGGTGTGGGAGGTGGGTGCGCAGTGGCTGGATGTGGGTTGGGCTAGGGGGCACGAAAGACCGTGAAGGACCGTTTTCTGTTTTTACGTTTACAAATAAATAGATGACGTGGAATTTGCACACTGGGGTGGACTCTCAGCATGCCGACACACCTGGGTGCTTCTTTTGGGGTGCTGGAGCTGACTTGATTGGGCACCTTACGCCATACACTATGCTTATGCTTGGGTGCATTAGCCGAGGGTATTGGGCACCCCTCTGCACATAATAAAAATGGGGGCAGCAAGCCAACAGAGTTTGGCTACCCCGTCAGCGAACCATGTACGGTGCATGCCGACAGGGGGATTGAGCATGCCCGGTCGGCTTTCTGTTTATTTATTGAAATGTTTCACCAGGAAGGCACAATGAACGGAGGGTTCCTGGGGACTGTGAGAGGCTGACGGAGAAGCCATCGCCATGGGGACACCATCCAATCAGCTGTTTTGGAAGCTTGTAATGCCCCAAAACAGCTGATTGCGTGGTGACGTGGCCCGAATTTCCTGATGCATTAGGCATTCTCCTAACTGCTGAAAGAATGTGTTGCTTGCACGCATGCCAACACAAAATACAGGAGGTCATCTAGAGATGTAAGGAAAACTGCTTTCTATCACATTTAAATGCAATTAACAAGCATCAGACAATACAATATATATACTAGGTGGGTGGAGAGGTAAGCCTAAGCTGCTAAAAAATGTGGAGGATGGGGCTGAGAGGACAGGAGCAGAAGGGGGCCGGTCGGCGGTTAAGGAGGAGAAACAAATAACGGGACACAAAATAAGAACAGCGGTGGGTATGCGGGGAGGGCAGGCAGGAGCAAAGCAGCTGATCAAGGAACAGAAGGAGTAATATCCTGGCCAGGGTGTACTTGGAAGAAGCACAAAAAATCCCATCACCACAGTCACACCCCAGGACAACAGTTTTCACACCAGTCTCTCAACGAGCTGGGGGTGAGGGGGGCACCACTTTTCATTCTGATCTAGCCCACCAAGCTTTGGGTGGAGTTTTGTGTCCACGGCATCTATCTGTTACTTGTAGGCAGTAGGTGCACTTTTGCAAAGCTGCGACAGGGTTAGGAAAAAACATAGGGACAAAGATCTTTGGGGACCAAGTGTGAAAACATCAGTACGTGAGTAAAGGGTAGGAAGGGTGCAAGTCTGAATGCCATGGAGCGATAAGAGACTGTGGTGTGGAAGGTGGGGGCACTGCAATACTATGAATGGATGCTGGAGGTCAGGAAAATGGCTTGTCTCATCAGCCCAGAAACTAAAAGGTATGGGGAACATGGGGTGGTAGCGTCTGGTCCCAGCACTTTGCATCGCAGCATTGTGCCATGCAACTGTCACTATATGCCGTGGTGGTAACACCATGTGTGGGCACCAACCAGCATGCACCCATCTGTACTAACATCTGGCATAATATGGCATGCTGATGCCAAGGCTGCATTGCAGCCCATGATCTGTGTTTGCACACATCAAAAAAGGCTCTGAACTAAGACCAAGAATAGCTTTTCCTCTGTAGCTTATCGTAAGCACTGGAATAATGATTTACTTTCAGGGAATCCCCACAGAAATGGAAGCATGGAGCAGAAGCAACCGGGATGAGATTAGAAGCCAAGATAAGGCCTGGAGGTGCATTTTTTCAAGTGGTATCAATATCAAACGTTTTGTTAATTCATGGGGACTCCATTTCATGGGAATTGAGGGGAATGTAGGTCACTCCACTCTCTCTGTGTGAGAGACAAAGACAGAGCGAGGGAGAGGGAAGGGGAGAGACACACATTGGGGAGTTAGAGAGGGCGAAAGGGAGAAAGACGGAGGGAGGGAGGGAGAGAGGGAAAGATGGAGGATCGGTTAAAAAGACAAAGGAAGGAAACAGAAAAGGAGGGGAAGGGAAGGATACAGAAGGGGAGAGAGGGAAGGGAGGATGCCCGTTTTTACCCAAATATGAATAACAAATCTGCATGTGTCTAGGAGTCCCGACTATTTGTGAGACTGCTCTCTCATAGCAGTAGATGTTTATTTTTTACAGGAAAACGACATACCCTGTAACCCCCCCCCCCCCATCAAATACGAACCTCCTAATTAGCAGTCTGGCAAGTGGAATTTTTAAAAGTTGTCTACAACATAACATAAATCAGTGCAACTGGTCAGAAGCACATAGATGCAGACAGCATCAGAACCACACAGTACAGTCAAAGATGGCGCTCAACGCGGTGGTGCTGAGGGCTGAGGTGCTGGACCCTTACCTGCGCCGCACCAGTGACCCAGATTCAGGAATGACCTTGGGTTATCGGGGTGCCGGCATCGGGGGAAGGGGAGGGAGCAGGATCGAGCAGCCAGTGGCAGCTGTCCCCTCCTGGGGGTGGTTGTCTGCCCCCCCATAGTTCCACTCACATCGGGTGGAGGTCCATTGGGAAGCATAGGCAGGAGGGGACAGTGGCAACTGCCAGGGGTGGGGTGGAAGGGACCAAGCTGGCACCCATCGTGCGTGTGCACCTCCACGCGCACACACGTGTTTGCCAGGGTCCCGGGTCAGAGGGAAAAAGCCGCAAAAAACTACATATAGAAATATAAAATGGTGACCTGGAGGGCAAATCAGTTATGGAGCTCTGAAGTATGTAGTGTTAGAGATGACTTGGCTAAAATTTGTCACATGGCAAACTGGTAATCTGGTGGTTTGCATGCAAGAGAGGGTTTTATAAAATAAGTTTGGAAAATGCAGCATTCTGACTGGCTACCTGCCATACTTAACACTATTACCCTGCCCCCGGTCATGGAATGCTGAACCCTTGTAGACTTCAAATCTGCCCTGAAGGAGTATCTATTTGAAAGCACACCTCTACCTGCTTCAGCCAGTTAATTTGTTAATTTGTCTCAGTACTATGTCCAAGTTCTGATAGAACAAAGTGCCTAAGCATGTTTGTTTGTATCTAATAACCGGACCTGTTGCACACATTTTGCAATGTAAATCCATTGTACATGTAATTTATGTATACAGTGGGGAGGTAGAGAGCGAAAGGGAGGAAGACAGAAGGAGGGAGAGACTGGACACTGTGTACGGATGCCCGACTCTTGACTCCCCAAACAAATTTTATACTCCCGGCTCAGTCACAGCCAGAGATCCCGTGGTGATCAAAGGAAATGCTACAAAGACACACTGAAGGCATATCTCAAGAAAACAGAAATGGACATCATGAGCTAGGAGGAGCTGGCCACCAACCAATCTCAAATGCCAGAACCTCCATCAAGCGGGGGCCTGCTTCGAAGAGACCTTGCCCTCAAAGCCAAAAAGAGAGGCGTGGGAAGGAAGGAAAGAGCCCCCAGCCAGCTGGCAGCTCTCCCACATGGAAACATCTGCAATTTCTAAGTGATCTAATCTGTGGCTCTAGGATTGGATTACTGAGCCACCTGAGGACCCATCAGTGAACCATGGTACAGATCATCCTCGAATCGAGGGATCGCCGACGACAAATTTATTTATGCACTGTATGTAATTAGTATCTGTATATAATTGGTGTCTGTGTATGTAAACTGTGTACATACTCCATGTAATTAATTCTGTGTTGTTCTTGAAACAGAGATAGAGTTCATCTCAGTGAGCCTACCCGGTCACCAAAATCCAATAAATAAATAAATAACCCATCCCTAAAGAAGTCCCATTGTGCCATCTAGAACTTTCGCTTTCAACATTGGTGGCATGAATTCTCTGCTCACTTTGTACTAGTTACCTTTGAGTTGTTCACAGATGCTATCCTGGATCAATTTCTGGACCCAGCAGAAGAAATAACTGGAAAGAAAATTATTAATTTTAAATCCAATCCAATTTCTTCTCTATTATTTTTTCTATCCTAAATCCATCATAAGACACTCCAGGTTGTTGGTGGAAATGCCTAAACACTTCCAGGGCAGAAGGTACCTGACCTGCGGCCTTGTGCCTTTTATGCCCTGGTATGCTTCATGGAACTATTACCAACACTCTACCCTATCTTATTGCTTACATGTGATGTAGATTACTCAATTTTGTTTCAGTTGAAGTGCACCGATTGTTTAGTATTTCAAGCGACAGTGCTCGACTGATCTTTGGTTTTAGATTCAGCATAATCTACATGGCAAATGTTAAAGAGGGTAATTAGTTAAAACAGAATTCCATTGCTGGCTTCTCTCCGCAGCTGTGGTGCAACCTGCATTTTAGAATGAGCTTGAGTTGTCAGGGACCGGCTGGGGTATGAAGCACCTGAGCATCTCAGAGGACACTATCCTCCTTCGAAGAGGGAGGGACGTGATCCCTGTTGCAGTACTGCCACCTAGGTTACCACATGTGGTAGTGCAGTAGGGGACACTGGGGAGGGGGAACATCGGCCTGGCTCCATGCGGATGCTTGTATGCTCGTATACCATTGTAACAGTGACACTGTTACAACGAATCCCCCACAGCACTCAACCCATTCAACACCTGCAGTATTGAATGGCTTCAGGGAGCAATGAACGGATTCATCGACTGCTGGGTTTGGCGCCTCCCCAACCTCTACCCTCCCCAAGCAGTACATGACTCTGGCCGCTGTTGGGTCCAGCAGCATGCTGTAAAGTCCTTCTACAAATTTCTTGTCGGCGACTTGGTGGAACCTTGTATGCTCATGCTTGAAGCCCCTATTGAGCCGATGTCTCATGGAATGGGACTGAACATGGAAACACACTGGAGTGAGCAGGATGATCCTGGGCATGCTTGGGCTTTGGCTCCCGCTACTGGCTGCACTCTCTACCTAGTCTCCTGCATCCTTGCCCCCACCAGAGATGTGAGGTATGAGTCCAGCACAGCCAGACCCTCCACGGTGGATAAGCCTGGGATGCGGGGCTGCAACGAGAACAGGAACATAAACAACAAATTTAGAAAACAAGTCAGCCACGGCCCAGTGGTGCAGAAGGCTGAGGCACTGGATGACACACCTCGGACCACACTGATGGACTGGGTTCGGAACGGATCCAGGCTGCAGGGGCTGGCTGGGGGCAGGGGATGATTAAGTATCTGATGGACTACTCTCATTTCCCATGGAGGAGACTTCCCGTATCGCTGCAATGCTGCTGCCATGTGGAGACATGGTGGCAGGGCAAGACAGGTTAGTGTCCATCAGTACAGCTACTAAACAAAGTACAATACTGTGCACATGTGGTTTGGGAGCAGGCTACCATAATTTGGGAGATGAGAAGTGAGCAGAGGAAAGGAAGGGATGGACAGTGAGGATAAGGAGGTGGCAGAGGGCAATTGCACAGAAGGAAACAAAGAAGAAGCAGACATCCTGAGCATTTGCCTAGTCTTCACATTGGTGGAGGGGGAAGGACCACCAGGGAGCAGCCGGAACAATGGGTAGGAAAAGGTAGACACAAGTCCATTCTCAGACGAAAGAGTGCTGAACGGACTTGCAACTCTGACAGTGAACAAGGCTATAGCACTGGCTGAAATTCACCCAAGAGTACTAAAGAACTCAGAGAGCTTACGGCTGCCCCTGCTGATGGCCTTATTCAACAGCTCACTGGAATTGGGCATGGTTCCTGAGGACTGGAGGAGAGCAGACATGGCCCCTCTACAGAGCAGCAGCAGCAGGGAGGAGGCCAGCAACTATAGGCCGCTGAGCCTCACCTCAGCGGTGGGGGAAGTTAATGGAAACAGAAAATCGGGTTCGAAACTGGTCAACAGATAGGTGACAAAGGGTGGTGGTTAACAGCACTCACTTGAATGATGGCGGAGTAACCAATGCAGTGCCACAGGGCTCAGTACTGGGACCAGTCCTCTTCAGTGTTGTCGTACGTGACACTGCAGATGAACTGGAAGGGAAAGTATGCCTTTTTGCAGATGATACCAAAACCTGTGATAGGGTGGACACTCAGGAGAGGGTGGAGAGAATGCAACGGGTTCTTGGGAAATGCGAGGAATGGTCAAGAACATAGCAGCTGGGGTGCAATGCAAAAAGTGCAAATAATGCATCTAGGGCATGGGAACCCAGTAACTGAGTATAGGATGGGGGGGATGGGTAGGGTACTGTCAGTCACTAAGAAGGAAAGGGACCTTGGAGTCATCATAGTTAGTGACTTCAAAGTGGTAAGGCAGTATGACAGAGCAGTGGAGAGGGCTGGTGTGATGCTGAGATGCACTGGGAGAGGTATCGCCAGCAGGAGGATGAAGGTGCTGTTGCCACTGTATCGCTCACTGGTGAGATCCCACCTGGAATATTCTGCCCACTTTTGGAAGCTGCACTTCAGAAAGGACATAAGACAGGCTGGAGGTGGTCCAGAGAACAGCAACTAAAATGGTGCAGGGGTCACACCAAATGCCCTACGAGGAAAGACTGAGGGATCTCAACATGTACACACTGGGGGAAGGGAGAGGATAGGGAGAACAGACACATTAGATATCTGCAAGTACCTCACAGGGGTGAACAGGGTGCAGGAGGGGAGTCTCTTTCAGTGAGGAACAGCACCACTACTAGAGGACTTGTGATGAAACTTGGGGGGTGGTAGTTTAAGAGGGATGTAAGGAAGTACTACTTCACTGAAAGAGTGGTAGATGGACAGAACAGACTGCCAGTGGAACTAGTGGAGGCAAAAACAGTAGGGGGCTTCAAGCATGTGTGGAACAGAAAGCATGTGTGGGACAGACATAGGGAAATATTAGTAAATATGCAGGGAGGAGGGAGAGTCACTGGAGACCAGTTAGGTTCTCAGGAGACAGACTAGGCACGGACTATTTGGGCAGACTGTGTGGGCCAAGCGGTCCTTTTTTACCAACAAACTCTGTGTTTCTATATTTCTACTCTGGGCCGAGCCTGTAGGGGCAGAGGAAGCACAGGTTGGGTTATATATATTACTTGACTGGGCATAATAGGGTGACAGAGCAGTAGCCATGTGTTATTGGAGGCTAGGCCTGAACGGATACTGAAGAGCCAGTCACAGACTAAACAGTACTATCTCATGCTGCTAACTCTCCTTTCTCCCTTTTAGGGCCTGGAAGCTAACCCTGAATAAAAACCCTTGTCATTTTGTTCCTAATCACTCTGAGCCCTTATTATTATAGGGTGTAAGTTGCATGCTTTGTGGCAATTGAGGCTGCACTGAGTTGGTTCATGGGTGTAGTGACCCAGTGGCAAGGTACTGAATCCGGTGGCGACAGTGGTGGTGTGGGGTTCTATATCACACCAGACCAACTTAACTTAAACTTAAACCTTTCTCTAAGTGGAGGCACTGCACTATGACTTTCTCACCTTGGATACAACCCCTCCCCAAAAAAAAGTGGTTTAATGGACGCAGGTCCCTCGACCTTGTTGAACCTACAGGGATAGTAACCGCAACATCGACAGTGACTTGGTTACACACACACACACACACACACACACACAAAGTTTTCCCTAAAAGTTAAATTCCAGCCGGCCCGGTGGCGCAGAGGGCTGAGGCGCTGGTGCCTTACCTCGTGCCATGCCGGCGACCCGGATTTGGGAATGACCTCAGGTCACTGGGGTGCTGGCTCGCGGGGAGAGTTGGAATGGGATTGAGCTATGACTCTCCCTTCCATAGGAGTGGATGCCTGCTCCGCCATCGTCCTGCTCCCACCAGGTGGAGGTCCAGTGGGTAGCACAGGCGGTCAGGAGGCGGCGTAAGTCTGGGGAGGGGCAGGAAGGGCCACTGCTCCTAAGGCAGGTGTGCACTTTCCATGCACGTACACGTATGTGTACACCATGGCCTCGGGGGAAGGGGAGCAAAAATAGAAAATACAAAAAGTATACATGAAAAAAGTTACATTCCAACTGCCGCTATAAAGATATTAGAATTCCAGTTATATCTCCTTTTCTAGGTACTGCTCTATGCAGTGCACAAGATTTTATTTGCTCTATCCAACCTTTCTCACAGTCACAGTCTATTACTAAGCCAAAGAAGGCAGACATCTTTTGACTTGAGAAAAAAAAATTATAACATTAAAAATACTTAACTGCCGGCCGGTGGCGCTGAGGATTGAGCGCCGATGCCACACTCGCCATGCTGCTAATTTGGGTTCAGGAACGGACTCGGCCGCATGGGGTTGGCGGGAGAGGGAGGATTGAGCGTCCCAACGGATGTTCTCCTCCCTCTAGGAGGATACCAGGGGTACCTAGATGTCCCGGCGTCCCAAGAGAGCGGTTGGAAGCATGGGCTCTCAAAGGGCTCTGGTGGCTCCGTTCATCAGAGTTGGGGAGGGGAGACACTGTTAGGCACTTGGAAGGTAGGCGATGCGTAGCCCGTCACTCTCTGACATACGCTCCTGCGCCGGCGCCTCAGGGGCTGGGCTGAGGGGAACAGAAAACCAGAAAACAACCCTCTCAGTCCTAGATGAAGAACGATCAGTGCCTCCCAGGAAATCACCGACTCATGGGCAGACCTCGCTGTGCCAGGCTCTCCTCAAGTAAGGTCAAGGAAGGCACTTCCTCACCCCACCCAGGGGGGGACAGCTGGGAATCAAGGTAATACAGGGGTCAGACCAGGCACTCTAGGGGCAGACTCCACATTGGCGATCTGTGGGGGTTGATCAATGGTCTGAAGGAGTGGAAAGGGAGGGTAGCTCAGGTGGATAAAGTGGTGCATGAGCACCACAAGTAAAAAAAAAAATAAAAAATACTTAAACTCTGGTAGCATTGGAAAATTGTTCAAGCAAATGAAGCTGAAAGACGTTTTGAAATTTTTATAGAAAAGGTCAGGTTGTTTTCCCAATTTCACACCACTACTGCTATAAGGAAATGTAAATTGAATTGTGTGTGAATATTTAAAAAAATCTCTGCATACAGGAATAACTAGTTAATCATAGAGTATGCCTTTTGATTCTACTGGGTGTGGGAGCGGCTGCCACATGGTCCACCATTTTGGTCATCAAACATTACTGCAGACAGTCACCAGGTGCTGCCCCAAAATTTAGGAGAACACAGTCCCTTTGAATGCTCTATTACCTGAATACGGAAACAGCAGCTGACACAGTGTTTCACCTGAGCAGGTGTTTTAAAGATTCAACCCCACCCACTTTAACAATAGCATAAAAAGAAAGAAGGGACAGACTAGACCTGATCCCTGACACGAACACAGCTGCTGCTGATTTTATAGGTTCCCTTCTATGTGCAATCAACACGCTTCATTTAAATCAAAAAGAATTAGAAAACATCACCTGCCATGGGTGTCAGAAAAAATACAGACACTAATCAGAGTCAAAGACAAAGTCTGGCAGAAAGCAGAGCACTAAAATCTGGGAACTGGGAGCTACCGTATTTAAAAAAGCCATCTTCAATTCTAGCTCCTGCCCCATAAAACTATCCCCAGTTTATCTTTTTATGTGAAAAGCAGCATTTTTTCGTGCTGCAAAGTACTTTATTTAAAATGAAAACTCTGCTATCCGGAGTATAGGCGGAGGTGGGGGGACTCCATGTACTGTAAAACAGCAGCATCCACTGCTTGCTTCATACAAATGTATTGAAGTGAACAGTGCAGCGCACTCTTATAGCTAATGTAGCCCCCGCATCCGCCATACTGGTAGCGGACTCTTTCTTTTAAAAAAAGTACTTTGTATGAGAGAAATGCTGTCATGTACAAAGTTAAACCAGGAGTGAGCCTTGTGGAGATGGGAGCCAGAATTGAAGACAGCTTTCTTTAAGAAATGAAGGAATAATCGTAAACATAAAATTAAAAAGTCTAAAACAGTACTATTAGGATAACACAAATGTTACAATGGACCCTATCTTTTTTTTTATTTATACTTTTTGCAGCTGCCAGCCGCCCAGTACCTCAGCCAGGTCATGGACCCTCACTTCCACCTCCATATTGGCGCACCTCCCTGATACCCCTGGCTTACCCCCAGGGCAGGGCCACGGCACCGACCCCTCATACGGCACTGCAGATGGACGGATAGGTCAAGGAGGGTGTCTTGGAGGCTGATTGAAGCCGAGGGCTGGCTTCATCTAGGGCGGCCGGCAGATAGGTTTTCTCCCCTGTAAGCGGGGGAGGGAACGTGCAATGATGCCGGCGTCCGCCTCGCCCCTCAGAGTCATTTTGGTGCTGGTCACTGTGGTTCCCCCAGCCTCCGCCAGAGGGTTCCTCAAGGCACCGGTCACACACACACCTCTCCCTGGAGAAGGTGAGCAGTCCATGGGACGCCGATCTCCCCAAAAAAACCTCTACAGATACCCTAAGAAAATATTTCTGCACACTGTTGAGTATCCAATTCTAAGTCCCTGAGAGAGACATAGGAGGAGTGAAACCACCCCTGGGGCCAAAGACCCTAACTCGCCAATGCCCCCAAAATTTAATTTTAAAATCCTCAAAAGCGGAGATAGCCATAAAAGAATTAACAAACTAAAAGCAAAAAGTCATCTGGATGGGATCAAAGAAAATAAAATTCCTAAAGACATCTGCAGAGTATACATCTCATGTCCAAGCAAAACATACAATAGAAGCCTGATTGAAACAGACTCTTGAAGTGTGCCAAAACTGTACCTGTCTTCAAGGGAGGTGAAGTAAATAGTCAAACTATCAACCAGCAGCTCTACTGTCTGTGATTTCAGAACTGTTCGAAAGGCTGGTGTGCAAACAGCTCCACTACTTGAAAAGTATGGTTTGCTGACCCTCATCAGCTGGGGATCAGGGCACGGAGTTCCACTGGTACCGCACACAAGGAGTTCCTGGACCTGGTTGCTGATGGTCTAGATGTGGGAGACTCCGAAGGCGCAATATTTGTCGACCTTTCAGAGGCACTTGGCCATGTAGATCACAGAATGCTAATGGAAAGAATGGCCCAAGCAGGGATCTCAGGGGAAGTACTAAGCTGGTTCCACTCATACCCACTATTGTACAATAGGAAATGGCCAATGATACCCAGTGCTCTGCACCATTCATTGCAGCCAGAGCTTCATGCCATGCAGGAGTCAGTGGGTGCTTGCTTTTACAGGCACACAAACAACTTCTTTGAATGCACCAAAGGAGTTGTTTGTGTGGCTACTTAAAGGCCCAAGCACCCACACTCCCTGCACGGCATGAAGCTCAACTCATACCCAACTGGCAAGTCTTAGCACATGGCTGTTCAGGACAGTCCATCTCAGGTGGGCACCCTCCACATAGGGGTCCTGCAATATTGCATATATGTACTGTGGCAACAGAAAAAGAATGCATAAATGAATCATACAGACGGCTTATCCAGAAAATAGGGCAAATAGGTGTAAGGGTGACACTAACACAATGGATAGTAACTGGCTGTCAAAACTGAAAGTGTGGCTCTCAGAGGGCTGTCCGATTCTTCTGGTATGCCCGTCCCTGGACGTGCCCCTTCCATGACCATTTTTAAATCCAGTCTGAAAACTCGTTTGTTCATCATGGGCTTTAGGACATGATGCTGCTGTTTTAACATTCTGCTGTGGTTATTATTGATTATCTGATTGCCAGTTATTGTTTTAGCTGTAGTATGTTTTAGCAAATCATTTCTGTGAGGTGCCCAGAGCCCCCAGGATTGAGTGTCATGCAACTAAAACTACCTTGCCTAAATGGCAAACTCTTGAACATTAGGAAGGTTTCGAGAAACGTCCCACAGGGATCACTGCTGGCACCATCCTGTTCAATACCTTCATCAGTGACACAGGGAAGGGGCCGAGGCAACATTAGCTTATTTGCTGTTGACATAAACCTGTACTGGAGAACCAGCTCATTGGCGCAGCAGTAGTGCTACCGCTCTTGGCACTGGCAACAAGGTTTGGAAGTTAGCCGTGGTCATCAGGGACTGGCTGGGGAGCATGCGTTCAGTCAAGTGGTGGAAGGACTGAGAGGAGGGTGGGGACGTTGCTGACATCGGTACACAGACACATGCATGGCATGTGTGGGTGCGACCTAACATCCTTGCACACAACATCCCCTGGGGCTGGGTGTAGAAAAAATGGAAAACAGCCTCAGCACCCCTCCAATGAAGGACCCAGGTATACCTGTTCCCTCACCTCCCAAGTGCTCCCACAATGACGGTCCCAGGTATACTATACCTGATCACACCTCCCCAGCACCCCCACAATGACGTACACCTGGTACCTCACCTCTCAGCACGCACCACCTGCGAGGCTTAGAAGTTTGGAGGTAAATCCCTCCACCCAACCCCACCTGGGGGGGCATAACCACAGCTACATGGAGGTAGGTGGCTATGACTCGGGCAAGCAGGGTGACCGGGGGAGTGCTTCAAGGTTCTGTGGGTAAGTAGCGCTAGAGAGACAGGGGTATAAACAGAGAATTAAAAAAAAAAACTGTGCAGAAGGGTGGACACAACAAAAGGAATTAAGAAAAGGAAGAAAGATATGGAACAACTTGGAGTACAGTCTGGAGCCTTGGAGTTAACATTTAATGCCAAAAATTCAAAGTCATGCATATTGGCAAAAGGAAACCACAGATAAAATATAGTAAACATAGAGTCACTGCAGAAGCCTCCAAGGAAAAAAGGGATTCAGACATCAGAATATAACGCAACTTGAAACCAGCTAGTCTGTGCAGTAAAGCATGGGCAGACCCCTTGGAGACACAGGAACTTTTGTCCTGGACACTTCAGAAGCCCACTGGAATGCTAGTCCACCAATATGTAGGGTCCCCAGGACACACTGCTCGCTTATCAGGATGCACAATCCACTGCCTTCTGCCCACCCTCACTGTAGCGGGACGCTCCTAAGTAGATCCAGAGGAATACTATTGAATTTGGCCCGGGACACCCACTGTTTTATTTTACAAGTCCTGGACCCCCAAGATGCAGAAGGGATGGAGAGCCCGAATAAGTGAGAGCAAATGGGACACTGTGGGGTATCAGGCATGGGGGGGCTGCGCAGTTCACTATCATGTCACAAGCATACCTCTCAACCTTTTGTCACTGAAATGAGGGACATGGACATTTCTGGACACTCAAAATGAGGGACAGTGACCCTCAGAATGAGGGAAACATCCTCAAACATGGAGATACAAGCTCAGAAGCCTGTGAAAACCATAGTGTTTACTTGTACAAAGTTTATTTGGGATTTAGTATTTTAGAATATTAAGAGTTTCTGCTTTAAAATCTGAATTTGCAGCACATTCTCTGTGTGGGCAGCACCTTTTCCATGAGGGACGGATGAGGAACAGAGCAATTTTAAAGGGCAAAATGAGGGATGTCCCTCGTAATGAGGGACACTTGAGAGGTATGGTCACAACAAGCCACCCCTGGTATCAGGTGGAGATTCAGAATCTGCAGTAAAATAATAATGATAATACTGTACAGAGCACTGGTCAGACCACATCTGGAGTACTGTGTGCAGGACTGGATCCCTCACACCAAGGAGGATGAGGAGAAAATAGCTGGGATACAGATGAGGGTGACAAGGATGATTCTAAGGCAGCAGGGAAGAAATTACCAGGAGAGGCTAGAAAGTCATAATATGCACTTGATGGAGATGAGTATGATAGAGACCTTCAAATTATTTGGGGAGGGAATAAAGGGTTGCCACCTGAGACTTATTCACACTAAAGGGTCAGACAAACACCCGTGGATACAATCTCCGTCGACAAGAGAAAAGTTTAGAAGAAAACATGAGGAAGAATTTCTGTACTGAGAGGGTGGTCAACCAGCAGAACAGACTGCCTAAGAGGTGGTTAACGGTGGATCTAACCCAGACTCGAAGATCAACTGTGACAGATACACAGGTATAACTAGGAACTCACTGCACTACACAAGTACTGGGAATGTGGGAGGGCATCCATAACACTTTTTTTTTCTATTAGTACTCTTTTTTTCCTGCATCGACCAACTTGCCCCCATCCAGACTGGTTCCCCAAGCCCCATCACCTGACTTATCTGGGACTTATGTCCCGCTGTCCTCTGACATAAGCCCTGGAGGTTCCCAGCCACCAGTGTGAGGCCTGTGAGAGACCAGGCTGTTATCCAGCCTCGGCTGAGGAGGGAGGGTCCACTGTATTCTCCCCTATGGCACACAGCACATGCAATAACATAGTGCGCATGTTCTGCCTTGGTGAAGTCCCTGGAGCCAAGTGGGTGGGATTCCTTTCACTTTCATCCTGCTGTGTTGCCACCCAGATTCCTCTAGGTAGCAGCCACCTAGTGAGATGCCAAAAAAACTGAAAGGCGGCAACAAGAGGGTTTAACTGAGCTCTGGACGTATTACACTGATGAAACCAACCAAAAGACTGTGCGAAGGGACCACAGGAACAAAACAAGTGTAGACTTTACACCTTGAGAAAGAGCACAGGCGGTACTCGAAAATGTTTGGCGGCATGATGTGGGAGTGCTGCTAGCTTGTACCTGATAAATAAAGTGCTTTGAATCAGGCAAGCCAGCATGGGTTTGTTTTGTTCCTGCGGTGCCTTAGCAGGGTCTTTTGGTTGGTTTCACCTAGTGGGATGCATTTACTCCCCCTCCCGAAGGAGGAGGAGATATGCACTAGGGACACTCAATCCTCCCTTGCCCAGCCAGCCCTCAGTGACCTGCATCCATTTCCTGAATCCAGGTCACCAGTGTAGCAGGAGGTAGCCCTACTGCCGTGCTACTGGGCCAGCTGGGGGAATCAATAACTCCTAATAGGAAACTAGGAGCAGGCCAGATGGATGAGAATGGCCATCTGTCCATAACTATCTATATATATTTGGATCTAGGGCAGAAAGGCATTCTTCCTAAAGTGGACAGGGCAAGTTGTCAGAACCAATATTTCTGACAAGGGCTGGCCTTAAGTTAAAAATGCTGCTGAGTGGATTCAGCAAGGCTCTGAGCTCTGTAGACACACATACACACACAAAACTATTATGGTTTTACAAACTGTCGTCTGTACGCTGTGCTTCCTAAAAATAGCCACACCTTGGTAACTTTAGACTTGAGGCTGTCCTCAGAGTACGTAGGCGGCGTGCACAACAAAACCACATCCTTTTTTCTTGCAAATGTTCTGCAGTTCTTTTTTTTTCTTTTTCTTTCTTTTTTTTTTTTTAGTTACAGGCCCAGAAAAACAACAGCATGCTTCCAGCTAATGCGCTATATGAATTAAGATACCTCACAGATCAGTGGCAGTCACTGCTGTTAAAGCCATTCATAAAAGAACTGGGGTTGTGGTGGAAATGTTGACAGAGAGAGAGAGAGAGGCCGCTCACTTTTTCTAGCAGGGAGATGGTATCAGAGAGCTAAAAATAGCAGCAGAGGGAGAAAAATAAGACAGAAAAGCAAGAACAGCAGCTACTTGACTCAAATAACTGCTGCACAGGTCCTGGCCCGGCCTCACATTATTTTGTATGTAACGTGTCTTCCTCATGTGAGGGGGCATCAAATAGGGGTTGTCAGAGGCCGTAGCCAAGACCTTTGTGATTTTTATTTTTTTTTAACCCTAAGATGCCTGAACCCTGAAATCAAGATTTCTCTAGGATTTGTTTAGTCAGTATAAAATTTGGTGCACGGGGAGCTGTGCAACCCCATGTTTCTGCTGAAATGGGGCTGTATAATCCCAATCATTCTGCTGTAATGGGGGATTTGAAATCCCAGTGATTCTGTTGAAATGGGGGCTTTGCAATTTCAATAGTGCTGATGAAATGGATACTTGCAGCCACCTTGATTTTGCTGAAACGGGAGTTTGCATCCCCTATAATTTTCTGAAATGGGGGGTTATGCATCCCCTCTGATTTTCTGAACTGGGGTTAGCATCCCCTAAGATTCTGCTGACGTGGAGGGTTTACATCCCCTATGATCCTGTTGAAATGGGGTTTGCATCCTGTATGACTCTGCTGAAATGGGGCTGGCAAATCCTATGATTCTGCTGAAATGGGGTTGGCAAACCCTATGGTTATGTTGAAATGGAGTGTCAGTGGCTAGTGGGTAGCACACTTGCCCTATGAGGCCGGGAGATCCACAGGGTGTGGGTTCAGTTCCACATCTGGCACTTGGGTTAATATCCTAGTACTGACACTGTAGTGCAGCATATAGAGGTGCTGCACTTCTGAGGTGCTGCCTTTTGGATGAGATGTTAAACGAGGTCCCATCTGCCTGGATTGGTGGTAGTTCAGGTAGATGTTAAAGATCCCATGGCACTTATCGAAAAGAGTAGGGATTTCCGGTGTCCTGGCCAAATTTCCCTTATTCAGTAAAAATACCACCAACAGCTTAATCTGGTTCAAGGTCAGTTGGCATTCATCTGTATCCCCCTCCCCCGGGTCGTGACTGAAAATAAGCAGGATTTGTCTAGTGCACTTACCCGGTCAACAAAAGCTAAATAAATAAATAAAATAAATGATTCTGCTGACACTGGGTTTGCATCCCCTATGATTCTGCTTGAAATGGGGTTGGCACCCCCTATGATTTTGCTGAAATGGGGGTCGATGCCCTATGATTTTCTTGAAATTGGGGGTTGCATCCCTAAGATTCTGCTGAAATGGAAGGTTTACATCCCTATGATTCTGCCAAGACTGGATTTACATTCCCTAAGATTCGGCTGAAATGGGGTTGCATCCCCTATGATTCTGCTGAAATGGGTTTGCATTCCCTATGATTCTGCTGAAATGGGGTTGGCAAGCCCCATGAATATTCTGAAATGGGCTACGATCCCTTAATGATTCTGCTGAAATGGGGTTTGCATCCCTATGATTCTGCTGAAATGGGTTTGCATTCTCTATGATTCTGTTGAAACTGGGTGTTCATCCGCTTTGATTTTATGGAAATGGGGGATGCAACCCCAGTGATTCTGTTGAAATGGGGCTTGCATCCTCTATGATGCTACTGAAATGGGATTTGTATCCCCGATGATTCTGATTAAATGGGGGTTTATATTCCCTATGACTCTACGGAAATGAGGTTTACATCCCCAGTGGTTTTGCTAAAAGGCAGCTTTGTAATCCACATGATGCTGTTGAAACTGGATTTGCAACCACTATGATTATGCAGAAATTGTTTTTTGGCTGCCTATTCCAGAACCACACTGAGCAAACCAAAAAAGGTTTAACAATCATTGTGGCTCAGACTGTAATTTTGACACCCACCCCTGCTATCACCAGAGGTAAATACCATATTACTGCATCATCTGATGTAAATACGATTCACCTAGGTCCAGGTATTGTGAATGCTGATACCACACACCAAGATACCTTTGGCAAACTTCCACATTTCAATACCTGCTGGTGGAAGCTGCCAGTTTTGGCAAAGGGGAATCGGAGGCCCCTCTGCAGAAGCTAAGCCTGCTTGGAAAACATGTCCAGGGAATGGTTCCGGTAACGATTTAAGTCTTAGTATCTACATTGTAGCTGTGAGGAACTATGATGCACTGTACTTACATACATCAAACATGTAAGTACTTTGTGTAATACTTTCCATGCAATTACATATTAGTTACCTTGTAGTTACAGAGTGACAACAGAAACAATGCAAAGTGTAAACAATGCTCCACTCCGCTGGCTGCAGTAATCTGACAAAGTAACCTGATTGGCTAGTAGATAAAGTAAAGGCTGCTACTACTTGCACTGCATTATGGGTCACTGCACCTCGGTGTTGGGTCAAATCCCCAAATGTCTGTTCCTGTTCTGTACTGAATGTCTTCATGCAGCGTTCATTCTAGAATGGAAATCTGATAGGTCAACTGACCAAATGACCCTTGAAAAGGTGTGTCATGTCAGGTAAAGTGAGGGTCATTCGAGCAATCAAATGACTTTTTTTAAACATAATAGTTGAAAAAAAATTATTTTTAGCATCATGACTACTGTAAATGCACCACACAGGGGGAGAGAAGTTGCAATGTAAGCGCAAATGAAAGTGCTTCACCTGACTTCAAGAATGAAGGGACAGTGAGAGAAAAAAAATACCATCAAGAAGTGCACAATGGAGTTAAAGACTTATTTATTTAGTTTAGCTTTTCCTAGCGACGGATGATTTGTTTTATGCTTGTTTTAAAATGTTATCTTTATGTGTATGGTTTTTATGTACAGCGCCTTGATTTTGAAAGGCGCTATAAAAATAAAGATGATTTGATTTGCATGTAAGCTGCCAGCAGGGCAGGCAGAAGAAACAAGTCCTCCACCATCAAGAAGAAAATAGGCCATGTAAGTGGCAGCAGGGCAAGGCACAAGAAACAAGTCCTCCACCATCAAGAGGAAAAAAATTAGGCATGTGGCCTGGCAGCAGGGCAGGCAGAAGAAACGAGTCCCCACCATCACCAAAATAACGGGGCATGATGATGTAGCCTGGCAGCTGGGGAGGCAGAAAAAAACAAGTCCTCCACCATTATCCAAAAAATTGATCACCATGTAGCCTGGAAGGTATACCAGATTTTAGAGTATAAGTTTTGAATGTTAAAGATCCGACAGTTCAGAAGTCACTGCCCTAAATGTAGGCAAGAGAGAAATAGTCATTTTTTTCAAGCCTTGACTTTGCTTTTTTTCTGGTTTGAATCAGTCAGGGGCCAGCCCACCAGTGCAGCAGTAGCACTACCACTTGCGATGCTGCTAACCCCAGTTCAGGAATGGACCAGGGTTGCTAGAGGATCGGCAGGGGGGAGGTGGACTGAGTGGCCCCTGCCCATTCTCCACCTCCAGGGGGTGCAGTGGGCAGCATTCCCACTGCAATGCTCTTGGGTGACCACAGAAAGACCTGCCATCGGCAGCCCAGAAGTGGATGGGAGGCGTGCCAGATGCATGGGGTACTCACACCACAGCGTCATTGCATGCCACGCTTCCTACGGTCACTGAAAAAACAAGCTAATGCCGGGACTACTGCTCATGACGCTGGCAACCTGAGCTCAGGAGCGGACTCGGGTCGGGGGGGGACTGTCCCTTTAACAAGGCATCCTGGGTGACCACAGGTTGCCTGTTACTGGAGACCCCAGCTTGTGCTAGCATTCGGGGGGGGTGCTAGACACTGGCATTCATGCCGCAAGTGTTACTGCACGTCACGCCCTCCCCACAGCCTGAAAATCCTTTGTCCCTGACACTCTTCATGAAGCTCTCGTCCCACCACCGCATAGCTGCCTGAGACTCCCTGCCGAATCTGTGACAGAGATCCCATAGGGTAGAAGAGGGGAAGCCCCAGAGGCCCCGTCCTGGGGGGCAATCCCGGGGGCACTTTGGCTGGAGCAACCTCGGGTCTCCATAGATGGTGGTGTGGGCGGAAGGGCCAACTGGGGGGAAATGACTATTGGAGGAGACCAAAAAGTACAGTAAGTTTAAAAAAAAATGAGCTGATGCCACCCACCTCATGCCACCGCGCAACCAACTCAGGGCTGCTTCCCCTGGATACCAAGCACAGCATCAAATGGGGAAATGGAAAACTCTGGAGGCCTGCCCTGGGGTGTAACGGGCAAGCCAGGGAGGAACACCAGGCAAGGTACGCATTGTTGACGGAGGTCAGGTACGGAGCAGGGCTGATGGGGAGCCATTCTGGTACCACAAAGAATACTAAGACAACAAAAGCAAAAAAAAAAAAACAGACAAGTTGTTGGAATAACTGTCTTTACTTTTTTCCCCTCTAGGTATTGATAGCAGAGAAAATTGAAATCCACCTGACATGGTCCCTCAGTTGCAACCCACAACAAATCATTTACTTTTGTGGCAACCTGTTTCTTAAGCTCATTTTTACAACGTTCTGGGCACTAAAACCCCTCTCACAGTCTACTTTACAGACATAAGCAGTTAGACCTAATGCAGCCAATTTCAACAGATTTGGAAAGTCAGATCTGTGATATTTGTTAATGAATTCCCCTAGTGTTTGCATGCTGTCCCTTGGGTACCCTCCTCTCACTACAAGGGACTTCAGCATTTCCCATTCAGCTCTGGTGCAGTCAGCATCCACAAATCATGTATACAGCATTCTGCACAGCAGCAGCCTCCAGTATAGGAAGGGCCCATGCCCACATCTGACTGTCTATAGGCAAAAAAGGGGCAGACTGGATGGGCCAAGTGGTCCTTATCTGCTGACAAATTCTATGTCTGACCCACCAGCTAAATGAACTGAACCACTGTATCGCCCAGAATATTTCTTTGCCACATATCTTAATACTGCACCCCCATCACCTTGGCCTAGGCCCTCTTTCCTCTTAAGTGAAAAAGCAAAAGCCCAACCCCAACCTAAAGATAAAATGTTTTAACATAGAAACATAAGACTTTGACGGCAGATAAGGGCCACTTGGCCCACCTAGTCTGCCCATTTCCCTACCTACTGGATAAGCTGCAGCTCCTAGTTAACCAACAGCCTATATCTTTCTAAACCCCCTACAAGAATTGCCTTCCCATGTCCCCAGAACCTCAAGATGGAATTACCCCTTTGTAATGCACACTAACCTATGTATTATTTTATTTATTACAAAGAGCTCTGGCTGGCCACTCTGATGATTATGCTATCGTCAGGTGACCCAGGTTCAGGATGGATCCCTGGTTTCTACAAGGAAGCAGCTGTATGGACAACTGTAGTGCCTTCTCCTTCAGGGTGGAGGACACCAGTGTTCCCTCAGCAACCCCTGTGATGTGCCAAGAAAGGGGTCCAATTCATGCATCACAGCCTTCTCCAAAGGGGAACCTGTAGATGTAGCACAGAGAGTGTTCACTGGTGGGCTGTGCAAGAAGAGGACAGGAGTATGCCACACTGGAGAAGCAAGTGACTGCCTCAGCTCCAGTCTTCCCCCACCCAGAACAGCGACAAATGGAAGGGTCCATTTTGACAGTTGCTGCCACTCGTTACTTAGGACCTCTCCTCAAGCTGGATCTAAGTTTTCCAGGTTCCTGTGCCTCCAGAGCCCTGTTATGAGGGGTACACCATGAGGTCATTCAAACAACATGAAGTCTTGTTGTATTCTGACAAGTGCAGTATGACCAACCGGTTCAGCTGCCCTGAAGAACAAAGAGTTAAACTCTATGCAAATACATAGAACGTTGAGCTTGAGCTCGGTTTTCAAACCGCTGTCCTTGGCACATTCTAGTAAATGATCAGATTCTTTACTCCGCTAGCCGGAGAAGACGCCTCAGAGATTGCTCCTTGTCTGCTTCCAGTTGAGGAGTATTTAGTCAGTTTTTGAACCTCCGTTTATTATTTCCTTGCAGTTTCTTTTCAAACCACTGTCTTCGGTATAGTGGAGGTTTCTCGGTTGGGTAAGTGTTCGGTTCCTGACTGGTTCCCTCAACCATGAGGAGACCAAACTTCCTTTTCTTCCCTTTTCTCAAGTAAAAGTACTGTTACCTGTTATTCTGGGATCTGGTTCAAAGTTCTGACCAAAACCGAGTTTTTTCTCGTTTTTTCTTGCCCAGCGCTGAACCATTGGTCGGTCAGAACTTCGTCTCACTTCTTACCTGGCCTAACTAAGCCACCAGGGGTAAATACTGAAAAGTAGTTTTCTTTTATCCGAGCCTGACTAGCCACTTTCGGATAAAATTCAAATTGGGCTTTGCTTAACTGGACTTTCAAACAACATGAAGTCTTGCTGTATTCTGACAATCTGCAGTTAGCTCCAGCCTTTAAACTTCCCCGGAAAGTATAGGGTTAATTTTCTATGCAGTGCAGTGCAGTGCATAAAATGTTGAGCTCGAGCTCGGTTGAGGTCTCTGTCTGCAGCACTTTGAAACCCAACCATCAGATTCTTTACTCCACCTCACTGAACAGTCGCTCCGGAGATTTCTCCTTTTGCTCAGTTCAAAGTCGGTTAAAGTTGTCGGTTCATTCCGAATCTAAATCTGAAATTAATTCTGCATTGTCAGTTCAGGCTCTGTCTGTGGTACCATGAGTACTTAGATAGTTTTCTGTTTATTTTGTGGAAATTGTAAGACCTCTTCGATTGGTTCGGCTGAACCAATCCATTAGTTTGATTCTTGTGCTTGTCTTTAGTGTGTGGTTACCGGTTCTTATCGGTTAAAAAAAGCGGTTTAAGCTTTTTTCCAATACCCATGACACAGTTAGGAACCGATAAGGGAGTCTTGCGGTTGCCGAAAAAGGGAAAGTAGGTTAGGTTGGCCATGTCTGAAAAACCCAAGAAAAAAAATGGGCCCACTGAGTTTCAACACTGCAGTGAGTTTGGGGAGGTCTTTGCTAAGGCTGATCCCCACACCACCTGTGTTTATTGTCTGGGGTTTGAACACCTCAATATAGACGGCCAAACTTGTAAAAACTTTCCTAAGTCTACCCTGGAGAGAAGATTAGGTAGACTTAGGGAAAAGGAGGCCGAGAAGTCCGCTGACCCGGATGACCAGCCCGATTCGGTTCCTACCGAACCAGAAGGAGTGCCCTCTGACCAGGGCGATACTTCTTCGGGCAAGAGGACAGCCGATCCTGAGGGATCGGTTCCTACGAAAAGGAAACGTAAAGACAAGTCAGCTGGTTCTGATCCGGAGGTTCATGTTCCGACCGTTGATGAGATTGCCCGAGCGATTTGAATTGTTGAATTGCTTTGCTTGGTTCTGTCCGATCCGGCTCCGTTAGCTAGGGGCTCAGTTCGGTCGGTTCCACGATTTTATGAACCAGAATTTGAGGAGGAGGGGAATTATGAACAAGATGATGACTATGATGGAGCAGAAAGTCTGGATGTGCCCATTGAACCGGACATCTCCCCAGACAGACCTTCTAGTGTTTCCCCTCCTAGGCTCTCTGAGTCCCCTCCCCACTATCTGTCCTACAGGAAAGTGGCTGAAACTCTCCAGCTCCCTATGGAGGAAGCTACAGAGGATCAAGAGGAGCCTGATTTTGTTGAAATGATGTACATCCCAGAGTCCAGGAGGCTGTCTATTCCCCTGCACAAATCATTTGGGAAACAGACACAAAAAATGTTAAAGTCTCCTAATTCTGTACCTCCTGTTGATAGAAGAATGGACAAGAGGTATACTTTATCAGGCTCAGACACAGAGTTTTTCTACCAGCAATGCAGCCATGTTGGGGTCGTGCAGGCTGCAGCCTGTGACAGGGCTAATGTTTCCTTGGCTTCACACCCCCCAGATAAAGACTCCAGGAGGATGGATGCCTTGGCAAAGAAGCAATACATGGCATCCTCTTTGGGACTCAGGCAGGCTAATTATATGGCCTATGCAGCCAGGTACCAGAAGTCCAGGTGGGACACTGTACTGGCACTGGCTAAACAGGCCTCCCCCCAGCTGGCCAAGGAGCTGAAGGAGGTGGCTGTGGATGGGATTGAGGCATCTAAGGTACAGTTTCATGCTGCTGTGGACTCCAATGATGTGTCATCAAGAGTCATGGCTACATCTGTGGCTCTTCAGAGAATGGCTTGGCTCAGATGTACTAACCTCCCACAGGACACCCAGACTAAGGCCATGGATTTTCCTGTGGAAGGTAATTCTCTGTTTGGGGAGCAGACAGAGAATTACATGAAGAAGATGAGGAATATAGGACCAGTTATAGGAGTGCACAGGCCAAAGAAAGGCAGGCAACTCCTCAAAGGCAGAAGTCTAGGGGCAGGGGCAGGTCTTTTCGTAGGCCTTTCTACCAAGCACAGGCCTCTTCTCCCTTTTCACAGAGGTCAAAGAGGGCGTTCTTCAGAAGAAGAGGCAGAAGGGGGATGAGTAGGGCTGCATCCACTCCTCAGCCTAAGGCCCCTGCCAAGCAGACACCCTGATGGGCCTGCCCGGGTCAACTCTCCTATCCCTGTGGGGGGCAGGCTGGCTTACTTCGTCCAGGACCGGGTGTCTGTTACTTCAGACAAGTGGGTCCTGGAAGTAGTAAGCCAGGGACTGGTTCTCAGCTTCAAAAAAATTCCGAAGATGAGAGCCAGATCTTTTCCACCTGCAGGTCTCTCGGAAACCCTTGCCCTAGAGGCAGAGGTTTCATCTCTCCTGGCCTTAGAAGCCATAGAGAGAGAGTTCCTACCCTACACTGGGGCAAAGGTCTGTACTCCAGGCACTTCCTTACCCCAAAAAAGACAGGGGAGTGGCAACCCATTCTAGATCTAAGATACCTGAACAAACATGTTTTAAAACCAAGGTCAAGATGGTGACTCTGGGAATAATTCTTCCCTCTCTAAGGTCAGGGGACTGGCTAGCCTCCTTGGACCTCAAAGATTCCTACTTTCACATCCACATCAGGTGCTCCCACAGAATGTACCTCAGGTTCAAGTTGTCCTCAGGCCATTACCAGTTCAAAGCAATGCCCTTTGGCCTAACATCAGCTCCAAGGGTGTTCACAAAGTGCCTGGCAGTAGCAGTGGCCTTTTTAAGAAGGCAAAAGATTTCCATTTTTCCATATCTGGATGACTGGCTCATAGTGGGTCAGTCTCCAGGCCAAGTCAAGTCAGACCTGCAAGTGACCCAGCAAGTGCTCACTTCCCTGGGATTTCTTCTCAGCCTCCCCAAGTCAGTTCTCGAACCAGTGCAGCTTCTTACCTTTATAGGGGCAGAGCTAGATACTGTCAAAGCAAGAGCCTTCCTTCCACTGGAAAGGGCAAGACTTCTTATAGAACTGGCTTCTTCCTTCAGCCTTCAGGTGTCCCGACCAGCAAGACACTTCCTTCGGCTCTTGGGCCACATGGCAGCTTCTACAGCAGTGGTCCAAGGGGCAAGATTCCAGATGAGGGACATTCAGTTCGATCCCTTCTTCATATCAATCTCTTGGAACTCAGGGCAGTTTTTCTGGCCCTGCAAGCTTTCTCTCAGTCTTTGCAGAATAAGGTGGTTCAGGTCAGAACAGACAACACCACCACCATGTGGTACATCAACAAGCAGGGAGGCACTCGGTCTATGGCCTTGTGCATGGAAGCCATGAAATTGTGGTCCCTGGCTTATTCCCTGCAGACCTTTCTGATAGCAGTCCACCTTCCAGGGAAGGACAATGTGCTAGAAGATGCACTGAGCAGGATCGCCCAGGGCCATCACGAATGGTCTCTGGATCCCCTGGTGTTGAAAGTAATTTTTTCAAGGTAGGGCACTCCAGAGATAGATCTCTTTGCAGCCCCAGACAATCACCACCTTCCTCTGTTTTGTTGCAGACCCCCAGTCTTGGGTTCAGTCCCTCTGGATGCTCTGATTTTGAACTGGGAAGGGAAATTGCTGTATGCCTTCCCTTCTTTTCCTCCACTGTTCAAGGTTCTAGTCAAGGTAAGGTCACAACCTTGCAAAGTGATTCTGATTGCTCCAGACTGAGCCAGACAACCTTGGTACCCCTTGTTGCTGTCTCTAGCAGTCCATCTTCCCCAGTCTCTTCCCAGTAATTACAACCTGTTAACCTCCTCTCAGGGGAGGATTTGGTACCCCAATCTCTTGTCTCTCAATCTTAAGGCATGGCTCTTGAAGAGTTAGTACATGCAGATTTGCACCTGTCCCAGGGGGTTCTGGATATTCTCAAAGCCTCTTGAAAGTCTGCCACCAGAAAAACTTATGACTCAAATGGAAAAGATTCAGCATTTGGTGTTCAAAAACATATCTCTCAGACACTGCTGAATTGCCTACAGTTCTGGATTATATGGTCCATCTTAATGGCCTAGGCCTCAGACCAGCTACTCTCAAGGTACACTTGTCAGCTGTTTCTGCTTTTCTGTCAGTGGGAAGCCTTCCTCACTATCATCTCACCCTGTGTTCTGTAAATATTTCAAGGGATTGCTTCATACCAATCCTCCCTTTAGGGATCCTGCCCCTGTCTGGGACTTAAATGTTTGCATTGCTCAACTTATGCAACCTCCTTTTGAGCCTATGTCCTCAGCAGCGCTTAGGTACTTGACTTGGAAAACTGTGCTTTTGGTAGCCATTACCTCTGTCAGACGTATCAGTGAATTGCAAGCCCTGTCAGTGGAACCTGATTTTATCTCCTTTCATAGAGATAATGTGGTCCTTAGGACCAATAGGAGGTTCTTGCCCAAAGTGGTTTCAGACTTCCACTTGAACCAGTCTGTGTCTCTCCCTGTCTTCTTCGCTGATCATTCTTCCTCAGGAGAGAGGAGACTACACAGTTTAGATGTTAAAAGAGCCCTTAGCTACTACATAGAGCATACCAAGGGTCACAGATTTGATTCCCTCCAGTTGTTCCTCACTTATGGGGAAGTGGGAAAGGACAAACCTGTCACCAAGAGAACTATTGCCAGGTGGATTGTTTCTTGTATATGTAACCCCCCTGTTACCTGGGGTTACAAGAATCCCAGTAAGACCTAGTGGTAGGCAGGGAAGGTAGCTTGTGAAACTCTAGTTAAATGGATTTCACTATGTCTTGCTCTGTTTTCAGTCTCTTCTGAGCTGGAGCTATGACATAATTTAGAACTGTCGCAGCTGCATAAACCACACTGGAATGTTGCAGTGGGAGGTTAGAGTAGAACATTGGGGAATTTGAAGTTAGTTCAGACAGTCTGTTGCAGTCTGTAGTAGAGAAAGGAGGTGCTCTGCTGTAAGCAGGCCCTCAGAGTTCTAAGCTCTGTCAAAGAGCTATTTATTGTTGTATAGGTATGTGTTCTCACCTGAAGAGGAACACAAGAAGAGCCCAGTGAAGTGGTAGAGACCGCTTTCAGTGGTTCAGGGCCCCATCCCTGTGGGGATGGGGGGGAAGAATCAGCCTGTTTTGAGGGGCAAACCCCATGGTCCAGCTAGGAAACAAGAAGCTGCCTGAGTTTAAGTTTGTGCTGAGGCACCAGAAGTTCTGGATGAGATTTCTTTGGAAGAGACAATGCCTGTGGGGCACCTGCAACCAAGGGGTGAGTTCGCTCTGCTAAAGGGCCAGTGTGTTTTCACCTGAAACAAGATGAAACTAAAGTGACTGTTACTGTGGGGTCAGGAAAAGATAGCCAAGTACAGTTTGGAAGATGTGGGGATTGGACTGCTTAGCTCTGTGGGGGGTCTAGAGTAATGGACATAGCCACTTATTAAGTATGTTCAAGTTCAGCACAAATCGGATGTAAAGACAGTAGACTGAATATGAATACATTTAAAGAGAATCTACACAGCAAAGTGTTTTCAAGGATGAGGTGTTACAGTCCAGAGAAATGGCCGGGTATGAATTATGGGAGCGAGAGATGGGAGACCCCTCATCAGTAGTAACCAAATTCACCTCTACGGGTTTGCTTTGGGACACCTGTTGCTTTCTCTCAGGTACTTGGCCAGTGCTTCAGGAAAGTACCCAGACGTGGGATTGATGAGGAAGATTCCCTGATGGAGCAGAAGTGCTCATAGGTGATTTAGGGAGCCATATGGAAAGTGTCCAAAGGGCTGGCAAGGGAGCCGAGCCAGGGAAAACCCAGAGCAGTGTATAAGTTCGGGCTGTGTGCCCAGTGTGTTTCAGAACCTAAGGACTAAAGTGAATGAGGATGTGTTCTGATCTCCATAAATCTGCATTACCAGGAGTGTTGCCCCGTGGGGGTCCATCTATGCTTTGTTTACTCTGTTGGAAGTGAATAAAAGACACACTTTAGAATCCCACTTCTGGTATTGGACATTACAGTTATTGCTTCCTTTGTCTGGAGTTACTTGGGTGCCCCTGTCGCAGAGTAGCCAAACCTAGCCAATGTGCCGAGTGACATATTTCTCCCTGAACCCAGCCCACCAGGTAGAGCTGTCAAGATGGAAACAGCATACTTGGGTGGGGGTTACATATACAATTCTGCTATGAGAAACTGGGAAAAATTCCATCCTCAGGCCTGAGGGCTCATTCCACAAGAGGTACAGCTGCTTCCCTGGCTGCTGCCAGGGATATCCCTCTGTTAGAAATTTGTCAAGCAGCCACCTGGAAAACAGTCCATACCTTTACCAAGCATTACTCTCTGGATATCCAGGCTAGGAGTGATGCTCGGTTTGGCACAGCAGTGCTTCAGAGTCTATTCCCAAAGTAGGTTCTGTCCCTCCTCCATGGAGGTACTGCTTGGTAGTTTGCAGATTGTCAGAATACAGCAAGACTTCATGTTGTTTGAAGAAAAAATTACTCACCTTAGTAACTGTGTTTCTTCTAATGGAGTCTTGCTGTATTCTGACCTCCCTTCCTGCCTCTCCTCTCAGAACCTGTTTTTGGGAAGTTGGTGGGCAGGTGCAGTGTTCCATCCCAGGGGTGTCTTCAGCACAACCTCCTTTTTACTGGGGTGCTTATATTATAATCTTTATTTTGGATAGGGTTTTTGGTTTTGGGTTTCCTGACTTGAGTCTTCCTTTGGGAATCCAAAACTTTCTGTTGCCAGTTGGCTAGTTAAACATCTTACAATTTCCACAAAGTATAGTTAGTGTTTGCTCATAAGATTCTGACGGTTGGGTTTCAAAGTGCTGCAGATAGAGACCTCAACCGAGCTCGAGCTCAACGTTCTATGCACTGCATAGAAAATTAACCCTATACTCTCCGAGGCAGTTTAAAGGCTGGAGCTAACTGCGGATTGTCAGAATACAGCAAGACTCACTAAGGTGAGTAATTTTTTCAACTAAGCCGTTGGGTTAAGCAGTCAAATTCTAGAGGTTATGTCACAGAAACCCAAGAGAAAAACCGGTCCCACTGGGTTTCAGCATTGTACCGAGTGCAGGGAGCAATTTGCCAAAGCTGATCCACACTTGGTCTGTCTGTATTGCTAGGATTTCGACCACTTGCAATCAGACTGTGATATTTGTAAAATTTCCTCAATCTACCCTTGATAGAAGGCTGGGTAAACTGAGGGAAAGGATGGAAAAAGCTTCTGTGGCAGTTGGGTCCGGTTCAACCGAACCGTTCGACGCTAGTACTGAACCCGACTGCCAAGGTGAACATTTGTCGGTTAAAAGGCAGTGCGGAGTCCGTTTGGACCCGCTTCTCTAAAAAATCTAAGAAATCTGGTTTGGAACTGCGCAAGCATCTGCTTGCAGTTCCAACTGCAGAGGAGACTGCTAAAGCCATCCATATAGTTCAGTTTCTGTAGACCGGTTTCGGTTAAGCATCGCAGCCACCGGTTCAGGTGCCTGCCAGTTCAATTCCTTCAGTTCCTTTGGACCCTGAGAAATACTATGGATCAGATTGTGAATATGATGATGGAGAAGAGGATGAGGGTGAGCCCATAGATCCTGAGGTTTCCCCTGAACATCCTCAGTATGAATCTCCTCCTCGACCTGTTTCAGAGACCACCTCTCATTTTTCTTTTAAGAGGCAGGTGGCAGAGACCCTGCAGCTGTCTGTCCAGTAGTCCAGGCAAGAGGAGGATGAGGAAGATGATTACAGGGAGATGATGGCTCTCCCTGTTTCCTAGGGGCTGTTGATCCCTATTCACAAGTCCGTGAAGAAGCAGACCCTTAAGATCCTCCAGACCCCTAATTCTGTCCCTCCTCTTGATAAAAAGATGGACAGAAAATATGTCTTGGCTGGCAATAGCACTGAATTTTTAACCAGCCACTGCAGTCATGTGGGGGTGGTTCAGATTATAGCCTGCGAAAAGGCTGGCATTCCTCTGGCTTCTCATCCCCCTGACAAGGATTCCAGGAAGGTGGATTCCCTTGCCAAGAAAACTTACCTGGCTTCCTCTCTGGGCATTAGGCAGGCCTCTTATATGGCTTATGCTTCAAGGTATCAGAAATCCCTTTGGGAATCTGTTGAGTAGTTGGCTCAGAAGGCCCCTCCTGAATTAGCATCAGACCTTCAGGAGCTGGTCACTAAGGGGGTATAGGCATCCAAGTACCAGTTCCATATGGCTGTGGACTCCAATGATGCAGCTTCTCGGGCTATGGCATCTGCCATCTCTCTCTTAGATGATCTTCCTGGTTAAGATGCACTAATTTATCCCAGGATACACAGAATAATGCCCTGGATTTTCCCCTGACTCAGAACTCTCTGTTTGGGGAACAGACTGAAGCCTATATGAAAAGGATGAATGAATACAGAGTGGCATACAAGAGTGCTTCAGCTAAGGAAGTCTGCCACTCACAGAGACAGCAGGCCAGGGGCAGGGACAGACCTTACCCCAGGCTTTTCCATCAGGCCCAGGCTTTTCCCTCTTACCAGCAACCCAGGGGTTTCTTCAGAGGGAGGGTCAGGAGAGGTGCTGGCTGTGCTGCTTTCACCTCCCAGTTTGCTACCCCCTACTAAGCTGATACCCTGAGGAATCTGCTCAGGCCATCTCCCATATCCCTGTAGGGGGCAGGCTGGCCTGCTATCTCCAGGCATGGCAATCCATCACTTCAAACAGATGGGTCCTGGAGATAGGCCAGGGTCTTGCTCTCAGCTTCAAGCTGTTCCCAAAACTGGGACCAAGAGCTTTCAAACCTGCCAATCCTACAGAAACAATCCTGCTGGTGGCAGAGGCTTCCACTCTTCTTCTCTCAAAGGCAGTGGAGCCTGTGCCGCCTTAGCACAGGGGAAGAGGATTGTACTCCAGGTACTTCCTCTCACTAAAGAAAAAAGGGGAGTGGCAGCCCATTCTAGATCTCAGATACTTGAACAAGCATCTTACAAAGCCAAAGTTCAAAATGACAGCTCTGGCTACTATTCTACCTACCCTCAGGCAAGGGGACTGGCTGGCATCCCTGCATCTAAAGGATGCCTACTTTTATATCCCCATCAGGCAGTCCCACAGAAAATACATCAGATTTTGACTACCTTCAGGCCACTACCAGTTCAAGGCCATGCCTTTCGGGCTGACCTCTGCACCAAGGGTATTCACAAAATGCCTGTCAGTGGTAGTGGCATACCTCAGAAGGCAAGGGGTTTCAGTTTACCCCTACCTGGACTACTGGCTGCTGGTGGGTCAATCTCCCCAGCTGGTAAAGGAAGCCTTAGATCTCACTCAGGACACTCTTCAGTCTCTAGGTTTCCTGGTGAATTTCAGAAAGTCAGTCCTGACACATGTACAGGTTCTGGTCTTCATAGGGTCAAAGCTGGACACTATCCAGGCAAAGGCTTTTCTGCCTCCAGGAAGGGCACAGACCCTCATCCACCTTGCAGGGTCTTTGCGCCTTCGGGTCCCTCGATCAGCAAGGTACTTCCTGCAGCTTCTGGGTCACATGGCCTCCACCACAGCTGTGGTTCCAGGAGCCAGGTTCCAGATGAGGGACATTCAGTTCCACCTGAGATCCTTCTGGTCCCAGAAGAAGGATTCTCTGTCCAAACTGATTCCAGTGTCTCTCACCTTACTACTAGCTCTCCAGTGGTGGCAGGACATGGACAACCTCAGAGTGGGAGTCCCCCTTCTTCCTCAAACCCCCTCTCTAGTGCTGACAACAAATGCTTCCCTACTAGGCTGGGGTGCTCACCTGGGGAACCGCACAGCCCACAGCACCTGGCTTCCTCAGGAGTCTCTGTTGCACATCAACCTTCTGGAGCTCAGGGCAGTGCTCCTGGCAATCCAGGCAGTTGGCAGTCATTTGCAGTGCAAGGTAGTGCAAGTCAGGACAGACAACACCACTACCATGTACTACATCAACAAATGGGGGAACGACATCCTCACTGCTCTGCACAGAGTCCATGAGGATTTGGAAGGTGGCCTACTCCCTGAACATTTCCCTGTCAGCTGTCCACTTGCTAGGGAAGAACAATGTCCTAGCAGATAATGTCAGCAGACTCAGCCAGGGCCATCATGCATGGGCCTTGAACAGGCAAGTCCTTCTGTCAGTATTCAGGAGGTGGGGGTGCCATAGATAGATCTTTTTGCAGCCCCAATCATCAGTTGCCCCAGTATTGTTGCAGGTCTCCTGCTCAGGGCTCGGTGCCACTGGAGGCCCTGCTGTTGGACTGGTCGAACAGGTTCCTTTACGCCTTTCCTCCTTTTCCCCTGATATTCAGGGTCCTAGTCAAGCTGAGGTCTCAGCCTGCTACCATGATTCTCATAGCCCCAGTCTGGGCCAGGCAACCATGGTACTCGAAACTACTGTCCTTGTCAGTGGCCAGTCCGATTTGCCTTCCCAGGAGGCACAACCTGCTGACATCCTCTCAGGGGAGAATCCTCTACCCCAACCTCCAGTCCCTTCGACTCAGGGCCTGGCTCTTGAGGACTTAGAATATGCAGATCTGCATCTCTCTGAAGGTGTTCTGGACATCTTGAGAGATTGCCCAGGAAGCCTGCCACTAGGAAAACCTACTCCTCCAAGTGGAAAAGGTTCTCCATCTGGTGTTCCCAACAAGGCCTGGATCCACAGCAGGCTGGTCTCCCAGCACTTCTGGATTATCTGTTACATCTTCGGTCATGTCTACCCCCCTTGCAGCAACATTTCACCAGCGAGGTCCTCCACAGTGACTACATTGCCTAGCTACGGTGGGAGACCTGTTGCAACCCGGCGCTGCCCGTCGGGGGTCCTGCACCCCCCAATCAGTTCCGACTGGAGTTGAGAATCTTTAATTGGTGGGGGTTCGGGGGGCAAAGCCCCCCCTAAGAAAACAAAGAAATCAGCAGCAAACCAGCAGCCGACTGCAGAATGAGGTCGACCTGCCGGTGTCGCTGACAAAGCGTTCAACAAAATTTCTGTTGGACTCCTGTCGTGGATCCCTTTGGTCATTACAACTACAGCCATCTACCTTAAAGGTGCACCTGGCAGCTGTATTTGCCTATCTGTCAGGAGGGAAGAGCCCTTCTCTAGCTGCACACCAATCTTCAAGAAATTTTTCAGGGGTTTGCTCCACCTCCATCCTCCAAACATGGAGCCTACTCCAGCATGGGATCTAAATATCTGCATAGGTCAGCTTATGCAGCCTCCCTTTAAACCCATGTCTTCAGTTGAACTCAAGTTGATGACTTGAAAGACTGTACTTCTAGTGGCCATCACTTCTGCCAGAAGGATCAGTGAGCTCCAGGCCTTCTCAGTGCTCCCACAGAGATAAGATTGTCCTCCGAATCAATAGGAAATTTCTCCCTAAGGTGGTCTCTGATTTCCATCTTAATCAGTCCATTACATTACCTGTGTTCTTCACAGATCATTCCAACTCAGGTGAACGCAGGCTCCACAGTCTGGATTTAAAGAGGGCCATTAGCTACTACATGGACAGGACAAAAGAGTTAAGGAAGGACTGTTCCCAGCTGTTCCTTACCTATGCTGAAGTGGTTAAGGGCAGGCCGACCACTAAAAGGACCATAGCTAGATGGATTGTGGCTTGTATCCAGTTTTGTTATAACAAGCTGGGTAAGGACCCACCACCAGGACTTAGGGCCCAATCCACTAGGTGGACTGCTGTCTCAGTGGCAGCTGCCTGGGATGTCCCTTTACTAGATATCTGTAAGGCAGCTACCTGGATGACTGTTCACACATTCTCTAAGCACTACTGCCTGGACACCCAGGCCAGAAGTGATGCCAGGTTTGGCACAGCAGTGTTGCAGAGCCTATTTCCCAAGTAGGTTCTATGCCCACCTCCAGGGGGCACTGCTTTGTAGTCTGCACTTGTCAGAATACAGCAAGACTTCATGTTGTTTGAAGAAAAAATTACTCACCATAGTAATATTGTTTCTTCTAATGGGGTCTTGCTGTATTCTGATCTCCAACCCTGCCTCCCCTCCAGAACCTGGGGAAAGGGTGGTTCTCTGTATCCCAGTGATATCTTTTTACCCACCAGTGGGTAGGTGGTTTTTCCTTGGGCATCAGTGACTTGAGTCTTCTACATGCCCCTCTTTATTGTTGTGTTTGCCCCTCAGGGTGCTTAGGTCTGGTTAGAGTTTTTTCCTATATCTTTCTAATAGTAAGCTTCATAAGAATCTGATCAGTTACTGGAACGTATCAAGGACAGTGGTTTGAAAACCGAGATTGAGCTCAACTTTCTATGCATTTGCATAGAGTTTAACTCTTTGTTCTCTGGAGCAGCTGAACCGGTCGGTCATACTGCATATTGTCAGAATACAGCAAGACTCCATTAGAAGAAACATTACTATGGTGAGTAATTTTTTCTTATATGCTTATCACTTCTTCCAAACACTTTGGCCCTGTGCAGATCTTTGCACTGTATTATGGATGTCCTAGAGCTGGTTATTCAGCTGCAGTGATGGCCTTGTTTTACTGTCTTTACCGTGTCAGGTCCCACCCATTGACTAGAACCCCTCCTCCTCCAAAACCCCAACACCAGCAGCTTAGCAGTAATTATGGCTTGGTTCAAGAGTACTGCTGTAGATCATTCTGGAGGGGCATTACACCCCTCCCCCCACAGTTTTCACTCATCTTCCACTTGATGTCCTGTGACAACACCAAGCTTACAGTGGTCCCTGTGGAGGAGGAGAATCATCTTCTTTGCCAGACACAGGGGTCGCCACAAAGTCAGGAGCAGGGATGCCACATTACTTCTCCAGCCAAGAAGCACTGCTGTCAGCGGGACATCTGACACCTGGGCTACAAAGACAGCAGAGACTGGGGCATAACCCCCAAACTGAGACACTCACACAGTAGCAGGATAGGTTACTGCTGTGACACTCAGAAGACCCCACCACAGTGACAGTCTTTTTAGTTACTGAGTTCAGAACTGGACCAGTTCTTGGGTCTTTGGTTTTTAGAACCTGACTCTTCTAACTTCTGGTTACTGCGTTATTAATTATCATTGTGCCAGTTCATTGGTGCAATGCTATCACTTTCTTTACCATTTGTGACACTGGTATCCCAGGTTTGGGAATGGGCCCAGGTTGTTGCGTAGAGATGGGAGGACGCTGTTAGGCCCTTGCCAGGGACATGCACATGCACGGCTGCTGCTCAGACTCATGTCCTTGTGCCGGCGTCTTCATGGGGAAAATGTGGAAACTCAAGGAGTAAACCCCCTTCAATGTGCGGCATGACAGCCTATGAGGCCAGAAGGTGGTATATCCACCCCATGGGTGAAAGAGCAAAAAAAGTATTTAAAAAAAAAATAAGTAGTCAGCACTGATGTAACCAATCAGTGCTGAGGATCGACTCCATTTGAAGACTACATATAATCAACGTTTGAAAACGTGGCACACATTCACTTTCAAACTGGGGTGTCTTTCTCATATTTTTAATTCAACATTTTTTTAAACTTCTTTATCATTTAAAAAAAAAATCATCAAACACAACCAGAGGAAGCTTGATAATCCAATGTATAGCGTGTCATGCTCTCATGCCGGTGACCTGTATCCAGGGGTAGAAACAGGAGCTAGCAGTGACACTACCAAGCAGACGTGCTCCTAGTTGGGATGGGTAAGTATTGCATTCCATCTCCATAGTGCCCCCCCCCCGGTGGGCCACGGAGCTTGCTCTTCCAGGAAAGGGATGCTGTGTAACTGCAAGGCCTGCTGGGACATGGCTCGGTTCCATAGGGGAGAAGGGTAGGGAGACATAGGGGGAAAACTCTGATCCCCCCACCAGCAGAATGATGGTACACCATCCAGGCTGCCGTTGATTAATCTCTGGCAGTGTGATAGCAAGAGGAGCAGCTGAGGGGACTGGTGGTTGCTGGGCAAACAACTTGACAGAGTGGCAGTTGTCAGAGGGATAAAAAGCAGAGAAAAAAAATAATTTGATGATTTATAATACATTTATAAGGAGCTCGGAGTGTGTCTTACATCTGTTAAGAATGTCACCGCATTTGTCTTTAGCATGCCAGAATCGCTCACCTTTGGGTCATTGTTTGTTTGCCCTCAGAACATGCAAGAAGATGCTCTTAAAGAGACAAGACAGCCCATGCGCCATGTAAATGTTCTGTAGATACGCAGTGGAGAGCACCAGCGGCAGCACTAGAACTGCATAAGTCCACGTCCTGCAGTGAGTGCAATTTCACGGAGATCTGCAGGCGCACAGGTAGGCAAGGAATGCAGAATTTTGCTGAGCTCTGTGGATTTATTTTGGGGGGGTGGAAATCTTTTTCCCTGTGATCTGTGGATTTTGACAGAATGTTAAGTTATGCAATATCTGCAAAAAAACATCCTAACCCTGCAAAAACAATGGGTTCAACTGCAGACTTCTGCAAATGTGAAATCTCAACATTTTGCCAAGCTCTTTTAATGCCAAAGATTTGAAAGAACGAGACCAAGAAATCTAGTGCCCCCCACCCAAAGAAAAAGGGAATACCTCAACTGGAGGGAAAATGGGTGTTCTGAGCAACTCTTATCATAACTTCAATCGATATGCACCTTCTCTCTTAGCTGGCCCTTTCTCCAGATGGTCCCTCCCCCCCAGCTAAATCACCCACCATCTGCAAGACGTACTCTCTTCAACTTTCCTCTCATGGTAGGGCCATAAGTGTTGGCCAGATACTTCTGGAGCAGCATCCAGGTTCCTAGATGCTTGGTTAGTGGTGTCCTGGTTGTGGGGGACCGTCCCTCCCTCATACTTTACTGAATGCAGAGTATTTCCTCTGTCATTGTCTGTGGGACATTCAGCATGCAATGACTTAGCTACATCTGATAGCATCCCTTCCCTTCCTTCCCTAATGGAGCTTCCGTCTTTCACAACAGGCATATCCTCCCACTCGAAGAAGAAGAGCAGTCCACAAGATGCTGTGCCCCGGGCTGGCCCGCGACAACTCAAATTCACTCCAACACCCAAATAACCAGTGTTGCAAGCGGTAGTGCTATCACTCTGCTACTACTCTGGTTCCATGTGCAAGTGGTTTAATACCAACAGGTATATTTTGCGGATTCAAACAAAAGATGGCTCTGGCCTAGCCCCACTGACTATACCAACAGTGACAGATTTCCAAAAAGGCTGTCTACCATGATTGGTCTAGAGTAGGCAGGGGTAGGCCAGGGCCATTTGGCTTTGGATATGGAAAAACAACTAAGTTGAAATGTAACTATTTCACCAACATTTTTGGGGGGTGGGGCGGGGGAGGGTTGCAGTAGTTTGAGCCTGGGAAACAGCACAACATAGTGGTTAAGAGCACTGAGCTGCAAACTTGAAGATGTGAAAAACTAGCAGAATGAGGCAGTTTGGTCTATCTAGTCTGCTCGTATTGCAGGGCCCATGCTTGTGCTACTGACCCTGCTCCCTCTCCCCGATCATCCCTTTCGTTACATCTGCCCCCCCATGCCCAGCACTTCCCCTTATGCCTGTCTCAGCCTCTCCTGAAGCTGCCCACCGAATTCATTAAGACCATGTCCTCCAGCAGCGCATTCCAACTGACCACCACCCTCTTCGTGAAAAAATGCCTGCAAACCTCCCTCCTAAACCTACCGTCTCCAACTTTAGACTGTGTTTCCTTGAGGTTCGGCTGCCACTTAGCTTAAAGAGACCCTCCTTGTCCACCCTATTTATCCCGTCCAAATACTTGAAGGTCTCTATCATGTCCCCTCTCTCCCTCCTCTCCTCCAGAGAGTACATATTCACAGCCCCAACCTTTCTTCGTATGTTTTACCTTGCTGACCTGCAATCATTTTAGTTGCTGTCCTCTAAACCGTCTCCAGCAGGTTGATGTCTTTAAGATGTGGGCACCAGTATCTTACTCCATACTCTAGATGTGGCCTCACCAGCGACCTGTAAAAGGGCAGTATAACCTCCTTCTGCCTGCTGCTGATTCCTCTGGTTATACATCTCAGCATCTTGTTTGCCGTTGCTGCTACTTTTCTGCACAGTGTGGAGTGCTTCAGGTCACTAGTGATCATCACTCCCAGATCCTTCTCCTCCTCCTCTGTTGCCGCTACCCAGACCCTCACAGGTAGTATTCTGTCCTTGGATTTCTGGCTCCAATGTGCATGACTTTGCATTTCTTGGCACTGAAGCCTAACTGCCAAATCCAGACCAGCTCTCAAGTTTTCTCAGGTCTTCCTGCAGATTTTATATCCTTCTACTGTGTCCGCCCTCACGCAGAGTTTGGTGTTGTCTGCAAATAGGCACATTTTGCCCTTAATACCATTCCCAATGTCATTGATGAAGACACTGAACAACACTGGCCCCAGCATTAAGCTCTGCAGGACCTCACTGATAACTTCCCTGGTGCCAGATAACTCTCCCCCCACCCCACCCCCTCGGGATCCTGTCCCTCCACCAACTTCCTGATCAACCTCTAGTGGGATTCAAAGTCAAAGGCCTGGCAAAAGTCCAGATAAACGATGTCCACTGCCTCATCCCTCTCCACTGATTTAGTAACCCTGCCAAAGAAGTCAATCAGATTCGTTTGACATGATCTCCCTCCCATAAATCCAGGCTGCCTCTCATCCTGTAGACCATTCTCCTCCAAATACCCTACCAACCTTTCCTTAAGTATGGTCTCCATGAGCTTGAACACGATTGAGGTCAGACTGGCTGGTCTGTAATTCCCCAGGTCATCACTGGGACTGCTCTTATGGAGAGGCACCGCATGTACCATTTCTCTAATCCTGTAGTACCAAGTCCAACTCCAGGGAATTACTGAACAGGCCCGCCACCTGCCCCACACAGTCCCCTGCCAGCTCCCTCAGTACCCTCGGGTGTGTGCCATCCCAGCCTGGTGATTTGGCCACCTTCAATCCTAGTAGCCCCTCCCTCACTCTTCCTACTCTATCACCACATTCGTGCCCCTCCTCCCCACTCCCCTTCTTCCTCCTACAGGCACCAGTCTGTCTTTTTCCCTGGTGAAGCCAGAAGTATTCATTCAGTACCTCAGCCCTTCTTCCCTACTCCTCTACCCATTCATCCCCTTTCCGAGGCCTTAGAATCCCGTCCTTGTCCCTTTTTTCGCTTATGCAGTGAAAGAAGGCCTACTCCTCCTTTTTAATTCTCTCAGCTACCTGCTGTTCCTTTTTTTTTATTATTTCTTTTTTCCTCCCACCTACATCCCTACCGGAGCTGCTTCTTCGGGAGTCACCAATGGAACCCCTCCCTGCCACCATCTAGCCTGCTGTTTGGGTGCCTACATCCTGCCATGATTGCCCCAGGCGGGTGGGGCAGGACACCCTGGACCTTAGTGTCTCATCAGGTCCCCAAAACAGCAGCAGATGGCGGCACATCAGGACTGGCTCACCGAATCGTCTACCCGGCTCCGGAGGGTGCTTTCCCTTTCTGATGGGCGTGTCGGCGTTTGTAAGGCGCACATGCCAATGCCTGCAACGTCCCTCCCCCTCCTTCCACGAAAGAGCTGCCCCCGGAGCTGACTGGTCCCAGGCCTACACCCATGACCAATCACGCCCCAGTGGCTCCAGCATGCTGTCGCACCCCCAGCCTCCGCCAGGGGTCACTGCTTGCCGGTCTGGAAACCCTCCCTCCCCTGGAGAAGGCAAGCTGTCATCAGACGCTCCAGCATATCTCCCCCCAGCAAACCCCCGGCGGCCTGACCTCACTCCCGAACCCGGGTCACCAGTGTGGTGTGAGTTGTGGCGTCCGTTGCTTCAACCCTCAGTGCCACCAGGCTGGCCACCTGCTGTTCCTTTTGTACCTTAGCCTGCCACACTATCTTGCTTGCCACATTGGACAATCTTAGGTAATTTAGCCTATCTACCTCTCTCTTGGACTTTCTCTATCTCTTATAGGCTGTCCTCTTGTCCCTCACTGCTTGGGCCACCTCACAGCAGAACCAGCTAGCTGCTTTGGCCCTTGAGTTCTTCCCCTTGAGCCTAACACACTCCTCTGTGGCAGTCAGTATTTCTTCTTTATTGATGGCCCATTTTGATCCACCCTCATATCCACCTTGGATGCCAGTCAGGTGCCTCTTTGACAGTTTGTCCATCTTCCTGAAGGCTGTTCTCCTGAAATCCAGGGTTTGGTCTTAGTGAGGATGCTTTCCCTGCCATAACCAACCTGAACCACACTGTGCGATCGTCACTACCACCTAGGGGCTCTTTGACCTTTATGTCTTGTACATGCTGCCCATTTGTGAGCACTAGATCAAGGATTGCCCCCTTCCTGGTGGCCTTTGTGACACCCTGAGTCAGGAACCCATCCTGCAACGCTTCTAGGATCACCAGACTCCTGGCGCAGAACATGGATGGTATGCTCCAGTCTATCTTAGGATGGCAAAGTCTCCCACAACTACCACCTCTCCCTTCCCTGCAGCTTCCACCAACTGCAAGCTTGATTCCCTGTCCCTTTCCTCTTCCTGGTTGGATGGTCTGTAGACCATCCCCAATCTCACCTTTCTCCCTCTAGTGGACCGTAACTGAACCCACAGTGTTTCCACTCTCTCCCCTTCTGTCTCCTCCCTCGTTCATGTTATACCCTCCTTGATATAAACCACCCCCACCTTCACCCATCGCCCTGTCTCTCCTGTATACTTGTTACCCAGGGATCAAGAGGGTCCAGTAATGGTGTGGGGTGGCCCAAGTCTCAGTTATTGCCACTATGTCCACCTTCCCCTCTGCTGATAGTGCCTGCAGGTCTTCCATCTTGTTCTCGAGACTTGGTGTTCAGTGACACCACCCTCCACCTCAATTCCATGCCTCCTACCCTTCCTTCTATTCTTTTTTGTATATTTCTCCTTCCTGTTTTCCCTCCCACTCCCAGATGTTAACTGCTTGCTCCTCTTCCCTTCCACATCCACCCTCCCGACTACCCAACTGGTATGGGGAGGGGGTCTGTTGACCTTCTCCTCTTGGAGTATTTGGGCCTGCAGGCCACCCCTACCCTCAGTAGTTTAAATTCAGATTATTGGCAGTGTACTTCCCTAGTTTGTCCCCGAGTGCCCTCGAGCCCTCCCTACTGAGGTAAAGCCTATCTGATGGAAAGAGCGTTTTATTCAACCAGGTCTCTCCCCAGTCCCTGAGAAAGGTGAACCCTTCCTCCCTGCACCAGCTCCTCAGCCAGTTATTGAAGTAATCTATCCTTTTCTTCCTGTCTGTGCTGGCTCTGGGAACTGGTATCACCTCTGAAAAAAACAGAGAACTTCTTACCTCCCTGCAGGTCATCACTAACTCCCTGAACCTTCCCTGCACTACCTCCTCCTCCTCCTCCCCAGTTATGTCATTGGTTCCCATGTGGATGACTAAATTAGATTTCCCTTCAACCTCCCTTACAGTCTCCCCGATTCTTGGTCCCACCTTTCCCACTGTCATCCCAGCATACAAACCACCCTCCTTCTTGCTTTTGGGCCCCTTCCTCCCAGTGAATACCCTTAATTATGGGTCCCATGGATTACCACCATTCTGTCCACTGCAACTGTGTTTCCCATCTTCCTCTCCTCACCTAAGATGCCACTTGCTCCCCACTCAACTGCACCCCCTCGTCCTGGTTAACTTTTACCCATCAACTACCCCCATCTGTTTCAGCGTCCTCCTCTATGCCCCTTCCTCCTTGCTAGCTATTCTTTTCCTCCCCTTGTTTATCCTGTTCCCTGCCTCCCCATCCTCTGTTCCACCATGACAGCTTCTTCTACCCTGCCCCCCCAAGACTAGTCCCCTACTCCACCTCTTGACTCTGGTTTATCCTGACCTCCTTCCCCACCCCTTGATCCCCTCCCCTATACCAAACAGTGGTGCATACCTGTTCTTTAAGGCACCCAACATCAGTTCCCCCCTGTTATTCCTCACCAGTCCTCCTCTTCCGCTCCCGTTGTTCCTCTCACCTCTTACCCCTTCTTCCTACCACTTGCCATTTCCTCCACCATGGGCTCCTGAGGTTAACATAAGAACATAAGAAGATGACGGCAGATGGGGACCTTGTGATCTATCTAGTCTGCCCATGAATCCTACCCCGCCCCATAGGTTGCTTGTTTTGCTTTTACCGTAGTGTCGGTCCATGCATGTTTAAATTCATTCACCATCTTTGCTGCAACCACTTCTGGGAAGGCTGTTCCATGGACCTATCACGCTCTCTGTGAAAAAGTACTTCCTGACATTATTTCTGAGCCTTCCTTCCCCTCCCAGGCGTAGGTTGTGCCCTTTGTCGTGCCTCTTTGTTGGCCTGGAAGAGGTTGTCTGCCTGAACTATGTTTATATCTTTGATGAATTTGAATGTTTCTATCATGTCCCCCTGTCCCTTCTCTGTTCCAGGGAGTATAAGTTCAAGTCCCTGAGTCTAGATTCATATAGCTTATGATGGAAGCCCTGCACCATCTTAGTGGCCCTTCTCTGAATAATCTCCAAGCGTTTCTTGTCCTTCTTTAGGTGGGGACTCCAGAACATGACACAGTATTCCAAGTGTGGCCTCACCAAGGATCTATACAGTGGGATGATTACTTCTTGTTCCCTGCTCGTAATTCCCTTGCCTATGCATCCAAGGATACTGCTTACCTTTTCATGCTGCTTTTTTGCATTGTTTCCCTACTTTAAGGTCGTCTGATATGATTACGCCTAAGTCCCTTTCAGTCTTGGTCACCTCTAGTGTATGCCCATCTAAGATATACTGTATTCCTGGGTTCTGTTTACCCAGATGCATCACTGCATTTTTTAGCACTAAATCTAAGCTGCCAGTCTTTGGACCACTGTTCAAGTCTTTTAGATTTTCTATCATACTAGAGCTCCTCTAGAGTAGCCACCCTACTACATAGTTTTGTATCATCTGTGAACAGGCAGACTTTACCCTCTAGACCATCAGCAATGTCGCTGATGTATATGTGAAGTGGACTGGACTCAGCACCGACCTAAGGCACTTCACTGGTCACATAACCCTCTTTGGACACGGTGCCGTTTACAGTGACCTTCTGGGTCCTATCTTGCAGCCAGTGTGCAATCCAGCTTACTGTCTTATGACTGATGCCTGTGTGTTCAAGTTTTTTGATTAGCCTCCTGTGTGGGACAGTGTCAAAGGCTTTGCTGAAGTCCAGGTATACCATGTCCACCGCCCCACTGTCCTGGTCACCCAGTTGAAGAACTCAATCAGGTTAGTCTGGCATGATCTGCGGCGGTGAACCCATGTTGTTGGGGTTGAGTTTTCCTGCCTTCTATAAAGTTTACTATCCGCTCTTTAAGGAGTGTCTCGTGATTTTCCCACAACCAAGGTTAAGCTGACTGGGCAGTAGTTACCTGCCTCCTCCTGCTGCCACTCTTCTGCAAAGGCACCACTGTTGCCCTCTTCCAATCCTGTGGCACCCTATCCCTTTCTAGAGATTCATTATATAATTTTGCTAATGGTGTGGCTAATTCTTCTCAAAGCTCTCTCAATATTCTTGGGTGCATTCTGTCCAGTCCCATAGCTTTGTCTATCTTCAGTTTCTCCAGTTCTTTCAGCATCCTTTCCCTTGCGAAAGGACTTGTGTCTGTTATGTTTAGCGTTGTCCCACTGCCATTTAGCTCAGGTTCTCTGAGGAAGAGATATACCTGGATACCAGGTGATCCTCCCTGTTCTCTTTCCCTGCCTGCCATCCACTTTCCTATGGGCACTCCCACCTGCCTTTTTCTCCACTGTTCTGCTACCCTAGTTCCCCACCCCTTTCTGCCCAGCTCCCATCTTAGCAGGCTTACTTCTGACCTAAGCTGTTCCAGTCTCCTGCACACTAGACAGACCTATGCCCTCCACACTCTCCCCAGAAAGACTGCAGCCCTACAATCATCACAGCTTACCACTCTCCCTTCACTATCCTGACTCCTATTAAAAGCTCCTATTCCTCCACATCCTCCTTTCCCAAGTATCCAGTTTCCTACTTGAGCTCTTATTCCCCCGCATCTTCCCTTCTCAACTTGTCCTAGCCCCCAGTTATGTATCCCTATATGTGACTCGGTTGGTGCTAGTTACAGCCCTCCCCCACAGTCCTCTCTATTCCCCTACCCCATCCTACCTCCTTAATGCCTTAGTACAAATGTAAGCTGACCCTAGATGAGGATCAGCTGCACTCCCCTTCCACACCTTACATGTACCCCATCCCCTTCCTTTTGCCCTGTTCAAATATGACGCTGACCCTAAATAGGCATGAGATGCAGTCCCCTTGGAGAATGGGTTTGAGTCCCACAGCCACCACTTGTAACCTGTGTGACCATGAGCAAGTCACTTAACTTCCCTGTGTTCCGGGAATGCACCTGGAAACAAGCCTCGGCTTAGTGCGTCTTTCCTGGCCAAAAATGGTAAAATAAATAAGAATAAATAAATAACAATTCTGTAATGGAGTCTAGACATCCCTTAACCAAACTAAACCTAGCTGCATTGTTTTTTTTTACAGCTAACATGCACTGCTGCTTTAAGTCAAATCTACTCTGACTTCATTAAACAGAAGCTTCAAATTGATATCCAGTTCACTTGTGCAATCTTTCTTTCAAAAAGTCAATGCACAGCACAGACTGTGTCCACTAAGCACCAGCCAAGTCAGCTAGCCTCATTCCTGCACTCAGCTGAATGAATTGCTGTCTTTCGACTCTAAGGCTGGGACCATACTGTGAGAGGAGTGCAAAATGCTGCATAGCTTGTTATGCTGTGCCACAAGTATCTCAGCATGCTCACTATACACTTCCTCTGTGTGTGTGGGGGGGGAGAACGGGCTAATTTCTTAAAGACTGTGACCAATGACCATGACCAATTGCTTCTTAAAGAGGAACAGTCAGCACCAAGGGTGCCACACTTAAGTGTGGGGCTGGTCCCAGTGTACACTTTGGTATGCAAAATCATTTTGGTTTACTTACTGATCAGAGTAGTGTACTCAATGGTATCATATTCATTTTGATGTTTGCTTGCGCGCATGTGCAAGAAACATTATGTGACAACTTAGGAGAGAAGCGGTTGTGGGCGCAGCAGTGTTACAGCCAAGGGAGGCACTGCATTTTGGGGCTTGGCACTGGTGGACCAATGGAGGCACAGTGTGCCAGTGACACTAGTCTCAAAAGTGCACCAAGTTGTAACATTTCTGCATAGCCAATCAGGGGCCGCCTCGTCATTGCAGCATCAGTCATTGTGCTGCAATGAGGAAGCGACCCGTCGTGCAGGAGCGTTAGCTAACCTGATACTGTTTGTGAACATGGCAGGCGGTTTGCCGCGGCGTTCAAACAATATTACGCAGCCTCCTATGATGAGGGTGCCCAGTCCCCTCTGCAGCATGTGCCCCACCCCAAATGGTCTTTGTTGGCGATGGGCCCCAATCCCGCCGGCTTCAGTGTCTGCAATGTTTATTTAGCCAGCGGAGCCCACTTCCCGTCGGCAGATGTAACCCCCACCGCTTTTGTTGTCGGCTGATGGGGAGCTCCTCCCCGTCGGCGTGATCTTAACCCTCCCCACCGGTTTTGTTGCCTGCCAACAGGGTGCCCAATCCCCGTCAGCATGATGTCCCCCCCCTCGTTTTCTTGTGTGCCGACAGGGTGCCCAATCCCCGTCAACTGCAGTTGCTCTCCCCCAAAAAAGAGTCCCTTGATGCTGGGAGCCCACCCCAGCCTGCCAAATGCCCCTGTAAAATTGGAAACCGTCCCACGTTGTCTTTTTATTTATTTTTTCCCTGTAAAGAAAAAACAGTCCCTAGCGGTCTGCCAGACTCCCCTTCCACAACCCGCGCCCACCCACTGCGCACCCTGCCTCCCCACACACCCCACCCCATAATTACCTCCAGAGTCCGGCGCAACGATCTTCGGTGGACCGGGACCACGTCTGCACTGTTTAAAGCCGACCACGAACTGAGGAAATGCCAGTAAGCTGTATAATGTAATAAATAGTTTTTTTCAACTTTGCTACATATCTCAGGCATTTTTGGAATTTTGGCACCAAATTTTCAACATGGGGTTTTAGGACCCCTCCTCATGAATTCTGTCACTGTCATAGCGTTAATGGACCTGAAGGTGATTCGCGGTCAATGCTGGCGAAATCACCTCTGGGTACCGAGTAATAATGACAGTATGAAAGTATAAGATGGCTCTCAAAATGCCTATGTTGCAAATTTGGGAAAAATTCTAAAATGACTGTTTTAATGAAGCATGCTACAGCAGTTCCTCACGCATGCTTGTAAGTTCGCGAATTTGTAACATTTGCACTCCAGGTTTTCAACATTGCCATTTTATCACACCTACTTATGAGTAGTACAGCTGTCATTTTTTACATCTCGTCTAAAATGTGTTTCCGCGCATGCAGTGCACAATGGCGCAGTTGGTGTGTGAAATCAATGTTTGGGACAGATTAAGAAAATCACAGTGAGACTGGTCATGAGCAGAGGTCTTAAAATGGCTATGTTGAAAATTTGGTGAAACATTCCTAAAAATGACTAGTTTACGAGCTGTGTTGCGTAGTTCATACGCACGCTCGTAAGTGTGTGAATTTTTAATATTTGCAATCCAGAATTTCAACAATGCCATTTTACAACACTTACTTATCAGCAGTACAGCTTTAATTTTGCACATCTCGCCCAAAATGTGTTTCTGCGCATGTAGCGCACAATGGTGCAGTTGCGTGCAAAATCAATGTTTGGGACAGATTAAGAAAATTACAGTGACACTGTTCATTAGCAGAGGTCCTAAAATGCCTATGTTAAAAATTTGGTGAGAAAAGTTAATAAAATGACTGCATTACGAGTGTGCGTTGCGCAGTTTCTACGCACGCTCGTACCTTTGTACATTTGCAATATTTTCTAATGCCTAGATTGCCAACACTGCCATTTGCCCACACCTCCTTATGAACAGTACAGCTGTCATTTTTCACATCCTGGCCCAAATGTGTTTTTGCACTTCCGGCGCAGACAAGCACGGTCATTGAGGGAAATCTGTGTTCGGCACACATTAGGAAAATCACACTAACACTGTTCATTAGCAGAGGTCCTAAAATGGCTAAGTTGAAAATTTGGTGACAAAAGTCCATAAACTAACTGTGTTACGAGCATGCATTGCGCAATCTCCACGCACGCTCGTAACTTCGCACATTTGCAATATTTGCACGCCATAGTTTCAACATTGTCATTTTTCTGCACCTCCTTATGAATGTGACATAGACAGCCAGCTCTGAGTGCTTGAGTGCTGTATTCGTTTTTGTTGTTACATATAAAATATGTGAAGGGAAGGGTCAGTTCAAAGAAAAGGCTGTCTTACTGGAACTGACACATCAAGACCCCAGGGATAAGTTCAAAGGACAGTAGGCATTTTAAACTGCAGAGATCTGGGTTGCAATTACCTTGTCAATTTGCTTTTATCCCAGGAAATAAGATTAGCCATTCATAATACCCTCAGGAGATCCTTTGACTTGCATATTTGCCAGGGAAGGACTTGTGGGAGGGGTGTCAAAGAGGCCAGAATGGACATTGAAGAGGTTTGATGTCTGAGCCAGGGAGGACCCAGACGATTCTGGAAGGTCCAATACACATTTCCAGGGAACCCTTGAATTACATGAATACCCTTTGATGTGTATTGATACCCAGGGCCCAGACGAGGTTTAGGAGTCAAATACACTTCTGACCTGAATACAGTGACTTACATCAAAAGACTGTTTATGTGTGGTGTAGCAGAGCACAAACCAGTTCTGACCAGTTAACCTGTGGAGAGGAAAGTCAGTGAGGTCATCTTATATGTTTTTTAAATATTTTATTTGGAGACCCTGTATTGTAAAATATAGTTTGATTCACCAAGGCGGAGTTAGTGACTCATGAGAAGGCTGGCTTAGAAGTGTGTTTAAGTGCTGAAAGAACCTGACAGAGACACACAAGAGAATATTTTCTGACTAACACAAGAGAATATTATCTGACTGAGGGAGAATCATCACAGCACTGAAAAAGAGTAAGATTAGACCAGTCTAAATGTAGGTATTGTAGGAACTGTACTTTTTCCTGTTTGTTTTAAGCCTGTATGTGTTGGGATATATATATTGTGTTCTGTAATTATTGTTCTGTTTTGATATTGTTAAAGTAAAGATATTTTTTTACAAACAAAACTGCTGGAGTGCCTTGACAATTCTTTTTATTTTAAGTGGAGCTTTTGAAGGTGATAAGTACACTGTGTATGGGCTTATTGTATACCAAACTGGGAAATGGATAGAGTCCTCTAAAAGTCTTGCATTCGTTCTAAGGGTTCATTTGAAAGACCTGGTTGGGTGCCCGTAGGCAAAGATATCTGGCCCCCCGAAGACAGAATAATCTGAGCCTGATAATTGGGTACGCTAACAAGAAGTTATCAGTTTGAATCCCTTCAGAGCTTCAGACTAAGGTGACTTGAACCCACAAAACAGACAAGAGGGTTACCTTATCTGTCTGTTCACTGTACGTAAATCATACGCTCAGAGGTTGGCACTTTGGGAGTAGAGGGCTGACTGGCTAGCGGTTGTGACAATGAACAGTACAGCTGTCATTTTCACATCCTGGCCGAAATGTTTTGCACTTCCAGCACACAATAGCATGGTCGCTGTGGGAAATCACTGTTTAGGACACATTACAAAATTACAGTTACACTGCTCATTAGCAGAGGTCCTAAAATGCCTATGTTGAACATTTGGTGATGAAAGTCCATAAAATGACTGTGTTACGAGTGTGTGCGCTATGCAGTTTCCACGCATTTTATAACTTTTGCACATTTGTAATATTTTCACTCCAGATTTTCAACATTGCCATTTTCCCACACCTCCTTATGAACAGTACAGCTGTCATTTTTCACATCCTGGTTGAAATGTGTTTTGCAGTTCTGGCGCAGAATACCGTGGTTGCTGTGGGAAATCAGTGTTCAGGACACAGTAACAAAATCACAGTGACACTGTTCATGACCACAGGCCGTTAAATGCCTATGTTGAAAATCTGGTGATGAAACTCCATAAAATGACTGTGTTACGCGCATGCGTTGCGCGGTTTCCACGTATGCTCGGAAGTGCAAGCATTTTTAATATTCCCACTACAGATTTTCAACATTGTCATCTCTTCATACCTCCCTATGGATGGTACAGCTGTCATTCTTCACATCCTGCCTGATCTGTGTTTTCGTACACGTGGTGCAGAATGGCAATGTCACTGTTGGAAGTCAGTTTTCAGGACACATTGGCAAAATCACACTGCCACTGTTCATGATAAGAGGTCCCAAATGCTTTCATGAGGTGGGGTCACAAAAAGGCCATGTTCAAAATTTGTACTGCGAATACCAACAAATGCCTGAGGCATTATGGTTTCTTAACATAACGTCCTACCTGTACAGACAGACAGGCATCGGGGTGTGCCTTTGGATTGCCAACTGTACTGCTCATGCCATCCCACCCCCACCGCCCAGCCACTGACAGGCATCAAGTTGTACCTTGGACGCTTCATCCCAAGACTTCATCCCATTCTCCTATGCTGCACCCATTTCAATGTATGTCCTTATGGAATGGGGTGACTGTAAAGCCAAACACCCTAAGGCACAGCTCAACACGTGTCGGTGACTGCAGAATAGGGTGAGGTGACATGGCTTGACCGTCATGGGTGATTGACCCAAACTCCACCCCAAATCCTGTCCGTCTCTACAGGATGGAGGTGGGGTTATGAAGTTTAGTACTTCACTGCCATTCCTATTCTGCATCTGTCTAACTCCTGCATTTCTAATGCTAATACCAGCAAGCAAACATTCGGCATTGACAAATGCTTGTTGTTTACTGCTAGGCTGACATCTTCTGTAACTACAAATACCAGAAGTCCCTGCAGCTGACATCGAAGCAGTAGGCAGCAGTGGGAGATTCAATAGCCAGTGTAATGGGTTTACTAATGGGTTTGATTCAGTTGTTAATTTCCGCTAAAATTATAGCCCCTTGTATGTGGCTGTTCTGTTAAACTTTGTTTTGGCAAGTATAGGGTTACTCTCTCGCTGCCCCAGAAAACTAATGGAGGCATGCTGCAGGGGTAAACTACTGTTCTGTGCAGCAGATTGCAGCTCAGGTTTTGTATTTCATTTACAGAATACATCCTCCATGTTGTTAAATCCTGTGTGCCTGGCTGAATTTTTGTGGGGATTGAGGTGTTCAATGGCAGGAAACTGAAGACAGTCACAGCCCGTGACACCTGCAATGCATGTTGGAGTTTATAGAACTCTTATCTTTTGTTTGCTGGTCCCACTGTCCTCCCTGAGCTAAGCACAGTCACAGAGGTCTGTACTTAGCCCCAAGAGAAAAGCAGAACCGGAAATCATCCGATTGGAAATTATAAAAGCTCTAAAATGCACTGCAGGCTATCTTCCTCTGATGTCAGCTGCAGGGGATTCTGGAATTTGTAGTTACAGAAAATGTCAGCCTGGAAGTAATCTAAATTAGTCTTGATACACTCTACTATACTACAACGAACAGTAAGTAAACCAAAATGTTTTTGCACACAAAGTGCACATTGGGACACTCTACTATACTACCATCTACTATGCTATATAGTAAACTAAGTAAATCAAAATGTTTTTGCACACAGAGTACACATTGGGCCATCCCCTCACTTGAGTGTGGCATCCTTGGTGCTGACTGTTCCCCTTTAAGGAGGAACTGGTCACGGCAATCCTGATGGTGCAGTGGCAGAGCACTGCACTGTACCGCAATATAGGTAACCCAGGTTAGGAAGCGAGCTCGTGTCTCCCCATCAGGAGACAGGTCAGGCTGGGGTAGCTACCAGGCACCAACGTGCCTCAGTCAGGGAGGCTTGGTGAAGACTTCTAGTGCCACAGCGACAGCTGCAGCTGGGCTAGGGAGCTTGTTCGTGCCAAAGGGTCTGCTCTATGCCAGCTGGAAGACTGATTATGTCAGGGGAGGTGAGAGGGACCTTAAAGAACTACTGTACTGCCTGAAGTTAATATTAACTTTTAAAAGTATTAAACTATTGCTTCTTTTATCTGAAGTATTTTTCTTTTGCTAATTAAAAATGTTCTGCCTGACAGTGATTGTTGTGATGTGTGGAACAGTACTCTATCTGAAGGCTGACATGGCTAATTCTATTCCTCCTTACATCATCGGCCCTGTGACCTCACTGTCTGTGACATCACAACTGACCAAGAAGGGCCAATTACCTGCTGCCAGATAGGCCACTTGTGATGTCACAGTCGGTGAGGTCACAATGTTGATGAAGTGTGAAAGCAACAGAACTAGATATGTCAGAATCAAGGTAAAACCCTGCTCTTTACATCAGGCCTAATACTGTCAGGTAAAAACCATATAATGAGCAAATGGAAAACGAAAAGCACTTCAGAAATAAAAAGTAACAACTGACTACTTTTTATGTTGTCTTGCGCATGCCCAAGCAACATATTGTGGCAGTAGGAGAAATGCAGAGGCGTGTCAGTTTTGGCGAATGCAGGGCACGCTTCAGAAGGTGTGTCCCTCATTCGCCAATTAGCGAGCATGCTAGCGGTGACACAAGTGTTTTTCAGTGCCACCACCTTGAAACAATTTCGCCACTGCAATCAGAGCCAAGTTCGCCATGCAGTAGCACCAATGACATGCTTCCGCTTATGTACCTTGCCTGGTGTACCATAATAATAAATATGGCAGTGGATCCGCCATCCACCTCTTGCAATCAGTGAAGCTCGACTCGGGGTGCCCAATCCCCTGCTGGTATGTATAAGCCCCCAAGACTGTGTGACACACTGGGAACCCACCCAAGTGTGCATCCCTGTATTCGGAAGCCGACCCCGTCGGCATTTTCCTGATCCCACCCACCTCCATTGTGAGCCACACTGGGAGCCCACCCCAGTGTGGCAAACATCATGCCCCCAAAGTCATGGGGAACACTGGGAGCCCACCCCTGTGTGCCCAACATTGTTTCATACACCTGTGAAGAAAAACATCTGTGCTGTTTTTTGTTTTTAACCTGTAAAAGAAAATGGTCCTTCGTTGTCTCCGGTGCCCTCCCCAACCCGCACCCACCCACCCTCGCGCCCCAACTCCTGCACCCCCACCCCATACTTACCTCCAGAGCCCAGTGCAACAATCTTCGCTGGAGCTGGAACACGTCTGCACTCTTCAAAGCCGACTGCAAACTGAAGAAATGCCGGTAAGTTGTAGAATGGCATAAATTGGGGTTAAACTTAGGTCGATACCTCGGCCACTTTTGTGACTTTTGGCTCCAAATTTTCAGCATGGGATTCTTGGGGACTTCACCTCATGAACTCAGTCACTGCCATTTCGTTATTCAGTCCCGAAAGGTGATGTCTCGGTCACTGCGCGGAATCACCTTTCGAGACCGATTAACCAAATGACAGCCACTTTTCATGGGGTGGGCTCTCAAAATGCCTATGTTGCAAATTGGTGAAAAATTTCAAATAATGACTGTTACAAATGTGCATTGCGCAGTTTCCACGCACACTCATAACTTCGAAATTTTTATATTTTCTCCAGATTGTCAACATTGCCATTTTTCACACCTCCATATGAACAATATGGCTGTCATTTTACACATCCTGCTTGAAATGCGTTTCACACATCTGGTGCACGATGGCACTGCTGCTGTGGGAAATCAACGCTCGGGACAGATTAAGAAAATCACAGTGTCACTGTTCATGAGCAGAGGCCCCAAAATGCCTATGTTGAAAATTTGGTGAAAAAATTCAAAACATGACTGTTTTACTGACGTGCACTGCATTGTTCCACACACTCATAACTTTGAGAATTTTAATATTTTTACTCCAGATTTTCAACATTGTCATTATTTTACACCTCCTTATGAACTGTACAGCTGTCGTTTTCATATCTGCCCAAAATGTCTTTTGCACATCTGGAGCACAATAGCACAGTCGCTGTGGGAATCAAAGTTGGATTAGATTAAGAAATCACGACGCCGCACCTAACATTTGCAATATTTGCACGCCATAGTTTCAACATTGTCATTTTTCTGCACCTCCTTATGAATGTGACATAGACAGCCAGCTCTGAGTGCTTGAGTGCTGTATTCGTTTTTGTTGTTACATATAAAATATGTGAAGGGAAGGGTCAGTTCAAAGAAAAGGCTGTCTTACTGGAACTGACACATCAAGACCCCCCCAGGGATAAGTTCAAAGGACAGTAGGCATTTTAAACTGCAGAGATCTGGGTTGCAATTACCTTGTCAATTTGCTTTTATCCCAGGAAATAAGATTAGCCATTCATAATACCCTCAGGGAGATCCTTTGACTTGCATATTTGCCAGGGAAGGACTTGTGGGGAGGGGTGTCAAAGAGAGGCCAGAATGGACATTGAAGAGGTTTGATGTCTGAGCCAGGGAGGACCCAGACGATTCTGGAAGGTCCAATACACATTTCCAGGGAACCCTTGAATTACATGAATACCCTTTGATGTGTATTGATACCCAGGGCCCAGACGAGGTTTAGGAGTCAAATACACTTCTGACCTGAATACAGTGACTTACATCAAAAGACTGTTTATGTGTGTGCGTGTGTAGCAGAGCACAAACCAGTTCTGACCAGTTAACCTGTGGAGAGGAAAGTCAGTGAGGTCATCTTATATGTTTTTTTAAATATTTTATTTGGAGACCCTGTATTGTAAAATATAGTTTGATTCACCAAGGCGGAGTTAGTGACCTCATGAGAAGGCTGGCTTAGAAGTGTGTTTAAGTGCTGAAAGAACCTGACAGAGACACACAAGAGAATATTTTCTGACTAACACAAGAGAATATTATCTGACTGAGGGAGAATCATCACAGCACTGAAAAAGAGTAAGATTAGACCAGTCTAAATGTAGGTATTGTAGGAACTGTACTTTTTCCTGTTTGTTTTAAGCCTGTATGTGTTGGGATATATATATTGTGTTCTGTAATTATTGTTCTGTTTTGATATTGTTAAAGTAAAGATATTTTTTTACAAACAAAACTGCTGGAGTGCCTTGACAATTCTTTTTATTTTAAGTGGAGCTTTTGAAGGTGATAAGTACACTGTGTATGGGCTTATTGTATACCAAACTGGGAAATGGATAGAGTCCTCTAAAAGTCTTGCATTGCGTTCTAAGGGTTCATTTGAAAGACCTGGTTGGGTGCCCGTAGGCAAAGATATCTGGCCCCCCGAAGACAGAATAATCTGAGCCTGATAATTGGGTACGCTAACAAGAAGTTATCAGTTTGAATCCCTTCAGAGCTTCAGACTAAGGTGACTTGAACCCACAAAACAGACAAGAGGGTTACCTTATCTGTCTGTTCACTGTACGCAAATCATACGCTCAGAGGTTGGCACTTTGGGAGTAGAGGGCTGACTGGCTAAGCGAGATTGTGACAATGAACAGTACAGCTGTCATTTTTCACATCCTGGCCGAAATGTGTTTTTGCACTTCCAGCACACAATAGCATGGTCGCTGTGGGAAATCACTGTTTAGGACACATTACAAAAATTACAGTTACACTGCTCATTAGCAGAGGTCCTAAAATGCCTATGTTGAACATTTGGTGATGAAAGTCCATAAAATGACTGTGTTACGAGTGTGCGTTGCGCAGTTTCCACGCACTCTTATAACTTTGCACATTTGTAATATTTTCACTCCAGATTTTCAACATTGCCATTTTCCCACACCTCCTTATGAACAGTACAGCTGTCATTTTTCACATCCTGGTTGAAATGTGTTTTTGCAGTTCTGGCGCAGAATACCGTGGTTGCTGTGGGAAATCAGTGTTCAGGACACAGTAACAAAATCACAGTGACACTGTTCATGACCACAGGCCGTTAAATGCCTATGTTGAAAATCTGGTGATGAAACTCCATAAAATGACTGTGTTACGCCGCATAGCGCTATGCTGTTTCCACGTGATGCTCGAAGTGCAAGCATTTTAATATTCCCACTACAGATTTTCAACATTGTCATCTCTTCATACCTCCCTATGGATGGTACAGCTGTCATTCTTCACATCCTGCCTGATCTGTGTTTTCGTACACGTGGTGCAGAATGGCAATGTCACTGTTGGAAGTCAGTTTTCAGGACACATTGGCAAAATCACACTGCCACTGTTCATGATAAGAGGTCCCAAATGCTTTCATGAGGTGGGGTCACAAAAAGGCCATGTTCAAAATTTGTACTGCGAATACCAACAAATGCCTGAGGCATTATGGTTTCTAACCATAACGTCCTACCCTGTACAGACAGACAGGCATCGGGGTGTGCCTTTGGATTGCCAACTGTACTGCTCATGCCATCCCACCCCCACCGCCCAGCCACTGACAGGCATCAAGTTGTACCTTGGACGCTTCATCCCAAGACTTCATCCCATTCTCCTATGCTGCACCCATTTCAATGTATGTCCTTATGGAATGGGGTGACTGTAAAGCCAAACACCCTAAGGCACAGCTCAACACGTGTCGGTGACTGCAGAATAGGGTGAGTGACATGGCTTGACCGTCATGGGTGATTGACCCAAACTCCACCCCAAATCCTGTCCGTCTCTACAGGATGGAGGTGGGGTTCATGTGAAGTTTAGTACTTCACTGCCATTCCTATTCTGCATCTGTCTAACTCCTGCATTTCTAATGCTAATACCAGCAAGCAAACATTCGGCATTGACAAATGCTTGTTGTTTACTGCTAGGCTGACATCTTCTGTAACTACAAATACCAGAAGTCCCTGCAGCTGACATCGAAGCAGTAGGCAGCAGTGGGAGATTCAATAGCCAGTGTAATGGGTTTACTAATGGGTTTGATTCAGTTGTTAATTTCCGCTAAAATTATAGCCCCTTGTATGTGGCTGTTCTGTTAAACTTTGTTTTGGCAAGTATAGGGTTACTCTCTCGCTGCCCCAGAAAACTAATGAGGCATGCTGCAGGGGTAAACTACTGTTCTGTGCAGCAGATTGCAGCTCAGGTTTTGTATTTCATTTTACAGAATACATCCTCCATGTTGTTAAATCCTGTGTGCCTGGCTGAATTTTATGGGGGATTGAGGTGTTCAAGTGGCAGGGAAACTGAAGACAGTCACAGCCCGTGACACCTGCAATGCATGTTGGAGTTTATAGAACTCTTATCTTTTGTTTGCTGGTCCCACTGTCCTCCCTGAGCTAAGCACAGTCACAGAGGTCTGTACTTAGCCCCAAGAAAAAGCAGAACCGAAATCATCCGATTGGAAATTATAAAAGCTCTAAATGCACTGCAGGCTATCTTCCTCTGATGTCAGCTGCAGGGATTCTGGAATTTGTAGTTACAGAAAATGTCAGCCTGGAAGTAATCTAAATTAGTCTTGATACACTCTACTATACTACAACGAACAGTAAGTAAACCAAAATGTTTTTGCACACAAAGTGCACATTGGGACACTCTACTATACTACCATCTACTATGCTATATAGTAAACTAAGTAAATCAAAATGTTTTTGCACACAGAGTACACATTGGGCCATCCCCTCACTTGAGTGTGGCATCCTTGGTGCTGACTGTTCCCCTTTAAGGAGGAACTGGTCACGGCAATCCTGATGGTGCAGTGGCAGAGCACTGCACTGTACCGCAATATAGGTAACCCAGGTTAGGAAGCGAGCTCGTGTCTCCCCATCAGGAGACAGGTCAGGCTGGGGTAGCTACCAGGCACCAACGTGCCTCAGTCAGGGAGGCTTGGTGAAGACTTCTATGCCACAGCGACAGCTGCAGCTGGGCTAGGAGCTTGTTCGTGCCAAAGGTCTGCTCTATGCCAGCTGGAAGACTGATTATGTCAGGGGTGAGAGGGACCTTAAAGAACTACTGTACTGCCTGAAGTTAATATTAACTTTTAAAAGTATTAAACTATTGCTTCTTTTTATCTGAAGTATTTTTCTTTTGCTAATTAAAAATGTTCTGCCTGACAGTGATTGTTGTGATGTGTGGAACAGTACTCTATCTGAAGGCTGACATGGCTAATTCTATTCCTCCTCTTACATCACGGCCCTGTGACCTCACTGTCTGTGACATCACAACTGACCAAGAAGGGCCAATTACCTGCTGCCAGATAGGCCACTTGTGATGTCACAGTCGGTGAGGTCACAATGTTGATGAAGTGTGGAAAGCAACAGAACTAGATATGTCAGAATCAAGGTAAAACCCTGCTCTTTACATCAGGCCTAATACTGTCAGGTAAAAACCATATAATGAGCAAATGGAAAACGAAAAGCACTTCAGAAATAAAAAGTAACAACTGACTACTTTTTATGTTGTCTTGCGCATGCCCAAGCAACATATTGTGGCAGTAGGAGAAATGCAGAGGCGTGTCAGTTTTGGCGAATGCAGGGCACGCTTCAGAAGGTGTGTCCCTCATTCGCCAATTAGCGAGCATGCTAGCGGTGACACAAGTGTTTTTCAGTGCCACCACCTTGAAACAATTTCGCCACTGCAATCAGAGCCAAGTTCGCCATGCAGTAGCACCAATGACATGCTTCCGCTATGTACCTTGCCTGGTGTACCATAATAATAAATATGGCAGTGGATCCGCCATCCACCTCTTGCAATCAGTAGCAAGCCGACTTCGGGGGTGCCCAATCCCCCTGCTGGTATGTATAAGCCCCCAAGACTGTGTGACACACTGGGAACCCACCCAAGTGTGCATCCCTGTATTCGGAAGCCGACCCCGTCGGCATTTTCCTGATCCCACCCACCTCCATTGTGAGCCACACTGGGAGCCCACCCCAGTGTGGCAAACATCATGCCCCCAAAGTCATGGGGAACACTGGGAGCCCACCCCTGTGTGCCCAACATTGTTTCATACACCTGTGAAGAAAAAAAACATCTGTGCTGTTTTTTTTGTTTTTTAACCTGTAAAAGAAAATGGTCCCGTTGTCTCGGTGCCCCCTCCCCAACCACACCCACCCACCCTCTGCGCACTCCCAACTCCTGCACCCCCACCCCATACTTACCTCCAGAGCCCAGTGCAACACTTCGCTGAGCTGGAAACACGCCTGCACTCTTCAAAGCCGACTGCAAACTGAAGAAATGCCGGTAAGTTGTAGAATGGCATAAATTGGGGTTAAACTTAGGTCGATACCTCGGCCACTTTTGTGACTTTTGGCTCCAAATTTTCAGCATGGGATTCTTGGGGACTTCACCTCATGAACTCAGTCACTGCCATTTCGTTATTCAGTCCCGAAAGGTGATGTCTCGGTCACTGCGCGGAATCACCTTTCGAGACCGATTAACGAAATGACAGCGCCACTTTTCATGGGGTGGGCTCCCAAAATGCCTATGTTGCAAATTTGGTGAAAAAATTTCAAATAATGACTGTTACAAATGTGCATTGCGCAGTTTCCACGCACACTCATAACTTCGAGAATTTTTTATATTTTCTCTCCAGATTGTCAACATTGCCATTTTTTCACACCTCCATATGAACAATATGGCTGTCATTTTACACATCCTGCTTGAAATGCGCTTTCACACATCTGGTGCACGATGGCACTGCTGCTGTGGGAAATCAACGTCGGGACAGATTAAGAAAATCACAGTGTCACTGTTCATGAGCAGAGGCCCCAAAATGCCTATGTTGAAAATTTGGTGAAAAATTCAAAACATGACTGTTTTGACGTGCACTGCATTGTTTCCACGCACACTCATAACTTTGAGAATTTTTAATATTTTTACTCCAGATTTTCAACATTGTCATTATTTTACACCTCCTTATGAACTGTACAGCTGTCGTTTTTCATATCCTGCCCAAAATGTCTTTTTGCACATCTGGAGCACAATAGCACAGTCGCTGTGGGAAATCAAAGTTCGGGACAGATTAAGAAAATCACAATGACATTGTTCATGAGCGGAGGTCGTAAAATGCCTATGTTGAAAATTTAGTGACAAAAGGCCCAAAAATTACTGTGTTACGAGCGTGCTTTGTGCAGTTTCCACGCACACTCGTAACTTTGAGATTTTTCAAATATTTTCCCTCCAGATTTTCAACATTGCCATTTCTTCACACCTCCTTATGAATGGTACAGTCGTCTTGTTCATCAGCAGAGATCCCAAAATGCCTATATTGAAAATCTGGTTAAAAAATCCCCAAAATAATTGTGTTACGGGTGTCTGTTGCCCAGTTTCTATGCACACTCGTGACTTCACCACTTTTCCAGATTTTCACTCCAGATTTTCAACATTACCATTTTTTTACACCTCCTCATGAACAGTGAAGCTGTAATTTTTCACATCCTGCCCAAAATGTGTTTTCGCACCTGTGGTGCCAAATGGAACAGTCATTGTGCAAAATCACCTTTTGGCTAACGAACTGATAGTGCCACTGTTCATGAGGTGGAGTCACAAAAAGCCCATGTTGAAAATTTGGAGTGAAAATAACCAACAAACACCCGGGGCGTTAGTGTTTCGAACTGTAACGCCCTACCCTGTAGAGACTGACAGGCATTAGAGGGTGTGACTTGGGATTTTCGCTGTAATGCTCCGCCATTCCACCACAGCCTGCACCCACTGACAGGCATTGAGGTCGCCTTAGACTCTTGACCCCAAAGTTTACCCTATTCTCATATAGTGCACCCATCTCAGGCGTATTTCCTTATGGTATGGGATGGTAAGGCCCAAAGACCCCAAGGCACACCATGACACGTGTCAGTGTCTGCAGGAGCGTAGGTCCAAGACCCAAGGCACACCATGACACGTGGTCAGTGTCTGCAGGGCAGGGTGAGGTGAAATGGTGTGAGCTTTTATGGCTGACGACTCCAAAGGCACACCCCAGTGCCTGTCAGTCTCTGCAGGGTGGGGTTGGGGTTGGTGTCAGTTCAATACTTCACTGCCATTCCTATTATGCATCTCTCTAACTTCTGCACTATCAATGCCAATGCCAGCAAGACAACATCCGGCATTGACAAATGCTTGTTAAAATTAATATCAATTTCTACTTGTTATTTTTGGTGCTACTAGCTCCTTAAAGGGTAGGAAAAAACACTTCCGTCTATATGACAGTCTTTGGACTCTCTTGGGTCCTAGTGCCTGCTGGACTGGTTTTGGGGGGAAGACAGCCCTTCCCATAGAGCCCTGTTATGAAGGGAAAGCCGTGGGTTTACCTGGTGGGCTACTGGAGTCCTAGGGGTGGGTGTCAGAGGACACAGCCTCTGGTCTGACTAGGATTTTTACAATGGATCCATTCCTTCCATGGTGGAAGAGGCACTCAGTGGCATTCAGCTCTTGCTGGTCAGGCCAGATGGCTCTGGACTATGGAGATCCTATAGGTTCTGTTCTGTCAACATTCTTGTTTGCTGTGTGAACGCTTCCACTGGGAAAGATCATTAGACACTACAACATGGCTTTTCACTGCTATGTAGATGAAACCCAGCTGTACATATCATTTGCCCCTGACAGGGCTCAGGCCGGAACGATGCTTGGCAGCATTCAGGATTCAGACAGCCTCCAACTGGTTCACTTTTAACCCCACGAAAACGGAGTTACTTTTGGTAGAGAATGATAAGCAGATATAAGTTGTGCAAATCCACCTCAGACTCAACATCTTTGAAACAGAAAAACAAAAACAGAAATTTAATGGCAGCTAAAGACTACTTAGCCCACAGTCTGCCCAATTTTCTCTAGCTACAGTATCAAAAGATTCACTGCAGACCCTACTTGATCTCTGGCCCTTTCTCCACCCCCACACACTTCCTTTCCACTAAGGTTCCTTATGCCTCTCCCATGCAGTCTTGAACCCCACCATTGTTTTCCTGCCCACCTCCTCTGTTGGAAGGCTGTTCCAGAAATCCACCACCCTTTCTGTAAAGAAGGCTCTTTCACATCTCTCCTGAATCTACCCCTTCCATATTCACAGCATGTCTTCTTGGTCTTGAGCTCCTTTTTTTTCTAAAAAATACTTCCCTCCTGTACCTTATTTACCCCCATGAGGTATTTAAAGGTCTCTATCATATCCCCCTCCCTCCTCTCTTCCAGGGTATTCATACTGAGGTCCTTTAGTCTCTCCTCACAGGGCTTTTGGTGCAGACCCTGCTCCACTTTATCTGCCCTCCTCTGGATCGTCTCTACTCTATGTCATTCCACAGATGTGTTTACAGAACTGGACAGAATACTTCAGGTGGGATCTTACCAACAATCTACACAGGGACAACACCTCACTCTTTCTGTCGGTGATACTCCTCCCTCTGCACCCCAGCATCCCACTAGCCCTCCCAACTGTCTTGTTGCACTGCCTGGCCACCTTTAGGTCATCCAGTATGATTATCCCCAGGTCTCTTTCCTGCTTGGTGGTTGACAATACCACTCTACCCATTTGTACTCTTCCCTGGGTTTCTGTGCCCCAAGTGCATTATTCTGCACTTTTTCACATTGAAACTAGTGTTGTCAGAACCCACTGAAGTTCTGGGTTCTGGTTCTACTCTAGAACTTTTAAAAAAGTTCTAGGGTTCTAATGTTTTTTAGAACCTATTAGAACTTGAACCCTATTTCTTTTACTTGGGTTGCAAATAGTGAAGATAATATTGAAATACATCTCACGGAATTGTGACTAAAAAGAAGTAATAAGATCTGTTCATTATAAGGGGAAAGAGAGATGATTGTGTGTGACTCTGAAATGGCTACAGCTAGGTTTATGTGTGCTTTCTTCTGTTTGCTAAAGCCAGCCACTTAAAGGTGTTAACAGGGCCACCCATACGTTAAATGTTTCCCTACTGCAGCTGGATTAGATTTCCTGAGTGCAAAACAACAAAAAATCAATAACTACATTCATTTATTCACGTGAAGATTATATACTCACCAACTTTCTTCAATGAAGTGTGAATGAAAACATTTATTTACATTAGCCAACCTCAGCTACTTGCTGGTCACTTTTAAATAAGTAACTCAAAAGTTTCTATCTGTCAAATTTTCTATACTTAAAGGAAAACTCTGGCTTGCAGGGGCTCCGCCCCTACAAACCTACCCTCCATTTTAGGTTTAGTGGAAAAGCGTCTTTTTCTGCTGCAGCAAAGTTGTTTGACATTTTAAAAGTCCAGTACCCAGAAGTATGGAGGATGCTTAGACAGCTCCATTACTATAAAGGTGTGACTCTGCACATCGCACTTGCATTGAAGTGCACGGTGCAGCACTGCACCTTACAGTAAATGGAGCTGCCTACGCCCACCATACTTCTGGGCAGTGGACTTTAAAAATCAAACAACTTTGCTGCTGCAGAAAAAAAGCCGCTTTTTCCACTAAACCTAAACCGGAGGGTAAGATTTGCGGGGGAGGGGGGTCATCTGCAAACCAGAGTTTTTGTTTAACAACTTAATAAAGTCAAGGTACTGCAGTCTACTGATATTTCTCTCCTTCCCGAGTCCCATCACCCAAACTATTTCTGGGATTTATTTATCTCCCCGTCACCCACAGTATTTCTGGGATTTGTTCCATACAATGAGTGTTGGGTGGCACCTGGTCACACACTTGGTACAGAGCAGTCAAAGGGAGCACAGCATGAATGATGGCCAATACACCACATAGGTGTCACAGACATTTTTAAATGAATATGGGATTTTTGTCTCCTCCCCAAGTCCTGTCACCCAAAATATTTCAGTGATATGTTTAAAGGGGAACTTGCATGTGCCAAAGCCCCACCCCTCACTCTGAGGTAGCCTGATTGGCAGATTCACATAGTAAGTATAATTTTTACCTTAGTGGCTTCTTATGGTTTTATACGTTATCTGGTCGATCCTGCTGTCCTCCTGCCAGCATGCTGACTGTCACTGTTGATCTTTACTTGGTCACAGTATAATACCCGGTCCTGTACATCTCAAACCAGAGCTATTACTAGGTCCAGTCACAGAGCTAGAGTATACACTCTCCTTTGGCTGCTCCGTGGCTCAACGTCAAACTTGGGACAGCCTCAGGAGTTATGGGACATGCCTCTACTGACGCTCAGTTCAATATGCCGGCAGGAGGGACTTTCATTTTTGTTACATATGGCAGGATCAACCAGATAAAGTACAAAACTATATGCCACTACGGTAAAATGATATTCATTATCCAAAACTGCTAATCAGGGTGGATATGTGTGCTTTGGCACATGGTTGTTTCCTTTCAAGATATCACACAATGAGTGACAGGCAGCACATGGTTACACACTAGGTACAAGTACAATTTTTTTTTTAAGTTTTTAACCAGATATAGTACACTAAGCTGGAAGCTTTTTTACAGGTGTGACCTGGGAGCACAGGGAAGTTAAGTGACTTGCTCAGGGTCACACAGTATGCAAGTGGAAGCTGTGGGATTCAAACCCAGGTCTGGTCTGCTGGATGTCACCAGATTTCCAGCTCAGAGCCTTAAACCACTGTGCTATACTGCCTCCCATAAAATCAAAATTAGTGCAGTAGGAATAATGGCCAATATACTACACAGGAGTCACAGATATTTTTAAACTAATAAAAATTGTATTTCTGTCCTCCCGAGTCCCATCTTCACCCAAAATATTTCTAGTAGAGGAAGGAAACAGCGACCTCCCCCAGTCCCCCACCTCAGTTTATGTCAGTGCTGCTTGTCCCACCAGGCACTTCCAAAATCCCAATCCCTGTTTCATTTTTCTTTGAATTTAAAGCAAATACATTCTATGATTCTAGCCCATGGAGTGGAGGAAAATCTTAAAATTGTGCTAGGCTATTTTTTCCTTCATATTCCAGGGCCTGAGTCCACTTCTATGTATTCTTTCTATTGTGATTTAACTGCTAAGAGTAGGCAGTGGCCAATAATGCACCAAAACATCTAAATTGTCAGCAGATACAAAGAAAGACTTTGCCTTAAAAGCCATGTTTAATTTCTTTTTGATTTTAGTCAAAGTTCTCTTAGCTACATATTTTGAAACTAAGAATATCCCAACTGCAGCAAATATGTTTTATCCTTGTGCAGTGGGGGGCCTGCCTGTAACAGTAAAGGAAGGTGTAACTTAAAAGTGACCAACGTGATTTTCTTTTTGGAGACACTAAATTTAGAATTAAATACAGTTAACAATGATCTTAATCCCGAGTATCCCGAGTAGCCACCATAGCCTCCCTTGCCCTACAGCTCAGTGGGGTCATTTTAAGTACAATATTCAGTCAATGACATTCACTCTTTTTAGGTACAGCACAACCTTCAAACAAATATAACTCTCCCCAATTCTGTTTTTTTCAAAAGTGTTCATTTCTCATTTTCTATGTGCCTGTACTTCAGTTTTGAGCAACGAAGCATGTCATTTTCAATTGTCTGACCTGCTCACTCCTCGTAATATACTGCCTGTCCCAGTCAAATGTACAGATGGCAGGTAATTTGATCTGGAGAAGTCGGGAGAATGGAGCTTGCTGCCGCCGGTGAGGTTGTAGGATCAAACGTGCCTAATAATCACTCAACGCCAATGCCCTCAAAAAAAAAAAAGAAAGAAAGAAAACTGAGGAGACCACTGACCGAGTCCCCAGCAAAACGAAAACTAAAGAGACCACCGACTGAATCCTCAACTGCCAGCCACGTGCTTCTGCAAATGGCTTCACTACAATCTGATCACTTCCACTGAGAGTACGCAGGAGAGGAGAACACCGATGAGTTACGTGTTCTGCTCGTTCTTCATCCAATCGGAATCCTTTGATTTTCGAGTTGGTCTATTTCCTATAGTCTCTCAGTTTAAACTCCCCATGGGTGAATGCTGGCCACACCCCTGCCTTCAGGGCAGTAAGTTGGAATTACTGCAGTCTCCTTCTGTGACTCCCCACCACCGCTGGCTGCAGAGTTTCGAAGAGCTTCCTGCTCTTCGTGCTCTCTTTTCTTCTCCCCACTCACTTGCTGCTCTGCCAGGTTAATTAAGAAATCAGCAAAAAAAAAAAGATTGAACCTTTACATGAACCCTCTAGTGTTCGAGTTCTAATTTAGAACTCGAACACCAGAGTTTGAGCAGGGTTTGAATTTTCCTAGAACTAGTTCTGACAACCCTAATTGGAACCCAGCTGCCCTACCCTTGACCGCACCTTGAGTTTTGTCTCTTCTCATCCTTTCCACACACACCCTCCCCTGAGTGTCTACCCCATTGCAGATTCTGGTGTCATCTGCAAAAAGGCAGCTCTTCACTTCCAGCTCCTCTGCAATGTCACTTACGAAGGCATTAAAGAGGACCGGTCCCAGCACTGATCCCTGAGGCACCCCGCTGGCCACCCTTCCTTCCTCAGAGTGAATTCCATTTACCATCATACTCTGTCACCTCTCCCCTAACCAGTTTCTTTCCCAGTTTATCACCTTTGAACCCACTCCTGAGCTATACCAGCTTGCTTACTAGTTCCCTAAGTGGAACGATGTCAAAAACCTTGCTGAAATATAGGTTGGCCATGTCCACCGGTCCCCCCAATCTAATTTCTTGGTCACCCAGACAAAAAAATCTATCAGATTCAATTGACATGACTCCCACCCCCACCCCAGCCCATGAATGCAGCCTTCGTCAGGTCTTGTAAACCTCAGAATTCAAGAAATTCCACAATCCTTTCCTTCAGCAGTGACTCCATTAACTTTCCCACCACCAATGTCAGGCTGACTGGCCCGAATTGCCAGCCTCCTCCCTGCCATCACATTTGGGAAGTGGGACGACATCTGCCCTCCTTGAGTCCTCCAGAACAACTCCTGTTTCCACTCAGCTGTTAAACAGGACTGTCAGAAGTGCAGCTAGTACCGCCTGAGCTACCTCAGTACCCTGGATGCACCCCATCTGGCCCCATTGCTTGTCCACTTTCAGATTATCAAGTCCTTCAGCACTCTCTCCTGTGAAAAGGACTAGTGTCCCTCTCCAGAGCTCTTGTTACTTTTTTGTGGCCTCTCCCCTTCTTCCTCTGTGAACACTGAGCAGAAGTATTTGTTCAGGATGTCTGCCTTTTCCAGGTCCCCCTCTGCACAGTCCCCCGTTCCCTTTTTAACTTTACAACCCCTCCCCTAGTCTTCCTCTTTTCGCATACATACCTAAAAATGTCTCACCTCCTTTTGATACTGCCTGGGCTATTCTCTTTTCAGTTTGCGCCTTCATACTCCTTACTGCTTTCCCTGCTTCCTTCTGTTTCCCCTGATACACCTTCCCATCCTCCTCCCTCTGCATCTCCTTATACCTTCTGAATGTTACCCTTTTAGCCTTTACCTTTACAGACATTTTTTTTGAAAACCATAACGGTCTCTTTTTCCTCTTGCTTTTGCTCACTTGCTTGACGCAGAGGTTTGTCACCTTTACTATTCCCCCTTTTAGCTTCTCCCACTATTCCTCCGTCCACGCCCAGGCAGAAGTAAACCAGGTGTCTGCATTTAGATTTCCCAGTAGTCAGCTTTTAGCCAGAGAGAAAGACGCTGAGCAAGGCAAGGAAGCAGCTGACTATTTTTTTGCAGTAAGAGACCAGCAGGGGAAAAGGAGCAAGAAAGCTGACAGTGGCTCTTCTGGCGTTATTTTTGTTTTAAGCAGAGGCCAGCATGTTTTTTTTCCTAGACCAGCAGGGGGCAAGGAGGTAGGAAAAGGCAGTTACTTTCCTTAAGGTTGGAAATGCTTTCCCACCCATCTAGAGCCAGTTCCAATCTTATAGGCACCAGGATTGAGTGACAACAGATACTTCCTGTGGGAACAGGAAGGGCGGGTTCACCAGAATAAGTCAGAGGTGGGAAGCAGTAGCTGAGCTCCAAGGGGTGTGGGTATGCAGGGCACCTGGGAGTTGTTAGCGGAGGTAGAGATTTGAACACTGCATCAGGGGTTTAGAAATTGAGTTGGTGAGGCAAGGTTAAATAGTATACGAGGTAGTAAAAGGAAGAGGAGAGGAGAGAGGCAGCAAAAAAGGAGGGGCGTTGTTAACCGTTCCACCCATTCAGGCGCCGCAGCAGTGATTCTGGTCATTAGGTGTCACATGTCCATGTCATTGTTCCCTCTTTTGCAGGGGCCATCCCCCACCCCCTTTCTAAATATTCTAACCCAGGCTCGGGGAGGTGGCGAATTCCGCTATTTGGCACCCTAATGACGGGTGCACTGCTGCAGGTGCCCTGATGGCCAGAAGGGCTGTTAACCTGTAGATTCATTATTGTATTGTAGAACTTGGCAGGAGGGAGCAGGTAAGGTCTACATATAGGGTGTAACAATGATGGGAGTGGTACAGTGCAGCGGCTGTGGGGCGGCAGTCTTCAGGGTGACCTTCTGGAGACTACAGTGCTGCCCCATTTGCAGGCACCTCACTGGGCTGAGGGAGGAGGTTACCAGTCTTAAGGTGGAGTTGGCTTGGGTTAGGAGGTCCAACTCCCCTACCCAGGAACCACCAAGTTCACCTCCACTTCCTCAGAGGATGCCTGGAAGGAGGAACGAATGGATAATGGTGGGCTCTGGGAGGGTTAGGATGGGGAGCATAGGTACATCCCAAATCCCATACCACTATGGAACTCCCTACACCACACTGGCAGGGTGAGACAGTCCCACAGAGGCACCCAAAGTAATGGCGGGATGGATGTGGAGGTCCTCAGGTTGGAGATCTCAAGGGGTGTAGAGGACCCCAGAGAAGGAGGAAGCAACCCTGGTGGGGACTCCATAGTCTAGGGAGTGGAGTTGGGGTCAGGTAGTGAGGTGGAGAGGAGGTTAAGTGCCTGCTGGGAGGCACAGCTTGGAGTGATGGAGAGCAGATCCAGAAGATCACTAGAGTGGCAGCAAGGGGGAGGAGCTGGATGTCATTGTCCATTCAGGGACAAATAACCTGTCTAAGGACAAGGCAGGGATGGGAAGAGTGTAGAAGGAGTTCAGGGAATTGGGAAGGGGTCTTGGGCAGGTAGCAAGCTCCATGACCTTCTCGGAGGTGCTGCCTGTCCACGGCTATGGGGAGGCTAAGGATCTCTGCACAAGGGACTTCATTGCATGGTTGAGGAACTGGTGCAGAGAGAAGAGTTCCTGCTTCACTGGGGACAGGGGACCCACCTGGAGGGATATGGACCTGTATAAAGGTGGCATCCATCCAGGGAGGGGACCATTGTCCTTAGTGAGCAGTTTAAATGCTTTATTGGCAAGCATTTAACCTAGCCAAGGGGTGGCAGGGAGTATCGAACTGTCCACCTCCACAGGTTAATGTAGTCGCAGGAGGACCTGAAGGTTGGGAAATCACCAGTGTTAACTAAACTAGGAAATGGTAGAATGGTGGAGAAAAGAGAAAGGAGACTAAAGGCGGGGGATAGTGAGGGAAGACATGAGGATAAAAGGGGATGACAGGACGGACGGGAAGTAACAAAGTATGGAGGGCCATGTGTGCAAATGCTCGCAGCCTGGGAAATAAAATGCCAGATCTGGTGACCTTGATGGCAAAGGCTGACCTGGACATTGTCGACATTACCGAGACATGGTATAATGGGAACCATGACTGGGATGTAGCTCTACCAGGTTATACTCCATTCAGAAAAGACAGGGAGGGTGAAAAGGGTGGGGGGAGGTAGCTCTTTATTTCAGGGAGGGTATAAAAGCAACTGAGGCACAGGGATTGCAGGAGAGGCGGAAGCCCTGTGGGTCACCCTGGAGACAGGCAATGGCACAGCTGTTCGCACTGGCATGATCTACAGACCTCCAGCACATGGGGGAAGCACTGGACAAGGTTCTAGTGGAATCCACCCACAAGATTGGCAACTAAAGGGGATGTGCTGCTGGTAGGTGACTTCAATCTGCCAGGTGTTGACTGAAGCATACCAGCTGCAGCCTCAGCCAGGAACAGGGACATATTGGACTCCTGTAGGGGCATGCCCCAGGCAGCTGATGCTAGAACCCACCGGCGAGTGCGATTCTGGACCTGGTTACCAGCAGGGATAGAATTGCAGATGTCATGGTTGGTGAACACCTGGGCCCCGTGATCATCGCATTTGTGGTTCAATATGAGTACAGTGGCAGACAAGCCATGTGAAAAGCGAGGGTCCTCTACTTCAGGAGGGCAGACTTTGCAAAGTTGGGAGTATGCCTCTGGAAAGCCCTAGCGGGGAGGAAGGACCAGGGGAGAGTTGAGGAACAGTGGGCCCATCTAAGAGGAGCCAAAGTGGAGGCAACAAATCTTTGTATTAGGCAAATAAACAAAGGCAAGAGAAAAAGAAAACCACTCTGGTTCACAAAGGAAGTGGCCGGAAAGGTAACAGCGAAAAATACAGGTTACTCACCTGTAACAGAAGTTCTAGGAATGATATATGTTGTTCATCCACAATGTCTGGCAGGTTCCTTGCCGCTTTAAATCTTGCTGGAAGGTCTTCAAGCTGGCTCCTCCCACCCACCCGGGTGGTAAAACTCTCGGCTCCGCCCTATGATGCCAGATCTAGCCCGCTGAAAGCCAGGTTGTGCATCGAAGCCGGGGAGGTCGGGTGGGTCGTGTGGATGAACAACATATACCATTCCTAGAACTCCTGTTACAGGTGAGTAACCTGTATTTCTAGGGACATGGATATGTTGTTCATCCACACTGTCTGGAAGCCTCCTAGCAGTTCTCCGGGAGGAGGAAGGCAAGGTGCACACCCCCGATACTTACTTGGGAAATAAGGACTGGAGAACCGAGGCCCCAAAACCAGCATCCCAGCGGGACTCAAGGTCGATGTGGTAGTGGGTGATGAAGGTATGTGCTGACTTCCAGGTAGCAGCCCTGCAGATTTTTTTAACAGACTCAGCATGGGATGCATCAATTTAACTCGGAGTTCAGAGGCAACTCTTTGACCCTTTGTGATAAAAGCCTTAAAGGCAAAAACAGACTCCAAAGCTTTTTATGCAGCTGAAGTCTGAGAATATAATGCCAGCATGGAGCTGAACAAAACTATCTGCAGGAACACAGAAACATTTCATTTATTAATTTCAGTTTTTTTATTAAAAGCAGTAAACAGGATATTATGTCATGTGAGCTATCACTGTTGTTTACAGCGACATCCTATGCATGACTTACACGTGATAAATATTGGCAACAACGAACATACAAGGACATTTAAACATCAAATAATATATTACAGTTACAGTTTGTCTAGTTACATTTACAACTTAAAAGGAAGATTAAATGGCATCCTGGTTACACCATACACTTTAGCAATGCCTACAGACTACTTCACACAGTTGCAGGATTCATGTTCCGCAGTTATCAGCCACTGAAATATAGGAGACTGAATTCTCGAATGATTTAGAATGCCAAAGCCCGAAAACACAGGGCGCATGGGGCTTCTGACAGTCCCTGGCTGGCAATCAGGATTCTTGATCCTGCACCACCTGCCCCAAGTTAAACCAGCTTTTTCTGGTCTAACATTGCCGACCTTATACAGGGTTTGTGCCAAATATGTGGCGTAAGCCAACATAAAAAGGGTAAAGTGTCACAAATGCATGCAACCTTTCAGAATCGGGAGCAAGGTGCGCCAAGTGTCCAGAGTAGACGTAGGGCTTGTGCAAGCCTTTGCATAAACCTTTGAGAATTTATTTATTTGCATTTTGGTGACAGGGTAAGTCCACTGAGACAATACAGTCCCTTTTTAAGGGCGTACCCGGATATGGATTACATACAGTAACAGTGCAAATTAACAGAGCGGTAAAACATCGGACATACAGTAACAGTGCAAATTAACAGAGCGGTAAAACATTGGACGACAGTAACAGCGCAAATTAACAGAGCAGTAAAACATCGGACATACAGTAACAGTGCACATTAACAGAGTGGTAAAACATTTGACAATATAGAAGAGCAATAAAACAAAGCAATGATTAAATACTTAAGCAAGGTTTGTCAGGTAAGAAATAAATAAAAACAGGGTTAGGCATTGGCACAGGATAATAACTTCAACAAAGCATTAAGTCCAGGGTCTCCATAATAAGGATGCAGAAACAAAGGGACTGAGTTCCAAAAAGATGGGGCACTAAATATAAAGTTTGCTCTTCCCTTAGTGGTACAGGTACGAGGTACTCTAAATTCAATGCCCCCAGTAGACTTCAGACCTATTTTTTTTGTTTGACTCTGTTTATTCACCTACCTAACTGGGGCATCTCTCTCTCTCAGCTCCACAGCTCTGTAACACCCACCTGAACCATGCTCCCAATGACTACATCAGGACTCCAGCTCTCCTGCCTCCTTGGAGAGGCCCAGGGTCCCCAAGGGGAGAGTCAAGGATTGCGGTCGACATTGGGGCTGTGGGCCCGGGCTAATGGAGGTTGCTGTTGCCTCACCTGGTGGTAGATTTTTTCCTTACATTTTCTCCTTGTCCCCCCCATTGGAACTCAGACGTGCAATGACGCCCCTACGTCTGCCGAGCTCCACCCCTGACATTTGGCTATTCCACAGGTTCCATGGTGCACCCCCCGACTTCCGCCAAAACCCGCTCAGGAGCGACGTGGTCTCTACACCCTCCCCGGGGAGGGAGACCAGTCCTCTGGATGCTCCATCCCTTCCCGCCCGTCGATCCCCAGCGGCCTGGGCTCATTCCCGAACCCAGGTTGCCGGCTTGGTGTGAGGTAAGGCGACTAGTGCCTTAACCCTCAGTACCACCGGGCCGCTCTTCAGACCTATTTTAACTGGTCTCACTTGCAAAAGGTCAGATATATAGTTTCGTATGGTACTGGGTGATTATAGCGTGGACTAAACTGTGCATATGCATGAAGAACCACGCAGTCCATAGTGCATAGTGCTTCAGAGTGACGGGGTATGTGAGCAATATACAAGATTTGCTACCCCTGTCGCTCTGCACAAGGAGGGGAAGTGCATGTAGTGACTGCTGGTCAAATGCTCGGTCGAGCCACTCCCATGCTGGAGTGGCTACAGCACCCAACCGTACAGTGGGCAACAGGGCAGGACCAGGGTTTTAATCCCTGGTGTGGGAATTTTTTTTGCGATTCCCGTCAGTGCGCTGATAGCTAAGTGCTGTGGTGAATTTTTGTTTGGCCCCTGTATCCACACCCCCTTGAAGTTGATTATAAATAGTCCAGGGTTTGTGGAGGGTGGGGGGGGAAGCCCCCCATGCTGGGGGGTGTGGGGGCAAAGCCCCCAGCAAAAACAATAAGACAGTTCAGGCATGAGGTATTTCTGTTGTGGTCGGCATTATGTGCAGCCGCTGTGTTGTCACACACACTGTGTTTGGTGTACGGTTTTGACATGCACTATATCCTCTGCAACATTATGACCCCATGCTGTTTCGTACTTCATGCTTCAGGCTGAGACGCAAAAATGTGAAAGTGTGCAGTTTCCTCCTCACGTTAAGGGAAGTCCATTCTGCCAAGTGGTACAGTGTACATCTATGGGTTCCATAGGGGGCACCAGTTATAAACCACGCGACTGTGGTTGAAGATGACATCAAAATGACAAAGTTGGGTAACATTTGCACCTCCATAAACCAGGTCCCTATAGTCAACTAATGGTAAAAGCATACTGTTCACAGTTTTGGATCTGGTTTTATGTGGGAGGCCATTACTCTAGAGAGGGCCCCTAGCCTTAAAGCCTTTGTCCTATCCTCCTTACTATAAAGGAAATATGTATTTCCCAGCTTAGGTAGGAATCAAACCACACCCCAAGGTACTTGCACCTATCTACTACTGCCATGGTCACAAGGTCCAGGGTTTTTAAGTGTAGTTGGGCTTACAGCACATACATCTACTCTCTTGCGTGAGCCAGAAATCATTGCCTAGGTTTTCTCTGAATTTAACAACAGTTTGCTAGTGACTCAGACTCTGTCTACTGAGAGAGGCCCCTGGGTCCATCATGTCTGCCTAACTGATGTTAAATAATAGAGCCCTAGTTTCCCCTCCTTTTCTGGTGCAGTCTTTACCAAACCCTTGTATCTGTCACACCCTTGTTTGAATCCCCTTCCTGATTTCGCACAGACCACCTCCTCATGCAACTTATTGCGCCCCCTTCCTTCTACTACCCTTCCTATGAATAAAAGTACTTTCTGGTTGTGTTGCTCGGATAGTATCCTGCCAGATCAGATACCATCATTTTGGTCGGATATCGGACAGCCATCTGACCAAGGATCTGACCTCCTAGGATCCATTGTAAGTATCTGCAGTATCTGTGGACCTGATGGATCCAACCGTCAGACCCAACTATCCGATGTTGGATCTGATGGATCTGACCTTGGACCCACTGGTCGGATCCTAGGTCAGATATCAGCACTATCCGACAGACAATAGTCAGATCCACAAAAGCACCATCTGAGAACACTACTTTCTGGTATCTTTTGTTAAACTTCCCCACTAGCTCCATGGAGTTGACCTTGGTGTCTGTGTTTCCTCTCAGTCTAAAAATAACTGCCCTGCTGTTGACTTTTTACCCGGGAGGTATTTGTACCTCCTCAGGTAAATAAATCCAATCAACAAAGTCCAAGAGGGTAGCATCTTTCAGAAAACAAGACGTGCAAGAACAAGGGACACAATTTGAAGACAGAGGAGGATGGCTCAGGAGCAATGTGAGGAAGTATTTTTCACAGAGAGGTGGTGAATGCATGAACAGCCTTCCTTACGAGGTTGTGAGGTCTAAAACTGGGAGAATTCAAGAATGCATGGGACAGACATAAGGCAATTCTTGTGGGGGTAGGTAGAAATAGGCTATTGGTTAACTAGGATCTGCAGCTTATCCTGTAGGTAGGGAAATGGGCAGACTAGGTGGGCCAAGCAGTCCTTATCTGCCGTCAAAGTCTATGTTTCAATCATGTCCCCTCTCTCCCTTCTGGCCTCAAGCATGTATATGTTCAGATCTGCCAACCTCTCTCCACACATCCCTTCCTGCTGCCCCTGCACCGTCTTGGTTACCCTCTTCTGCACGTCTTACAGTCTGCCCCGTCCTTCCTTAGATGTGGGCTCCAAAACCACACACGGTACTTCAGTTGAGGATGAACCAGTGACCTATTTAGTGGCAGCAGTACCTTTCATCTCCGCTACAGATCCCTCCCTCTGCATCCCAACATTCTATCTGCCCTACCCATCAATGGAATGTATAGATTGATTTTAGGACCCCCCCGCTGATACAGCAGCATTATTCAGGACAGAATTGTGACTGACAGAATCAAAGACTCTAACTCTTACTGGATTCTTAAATTATTGGGTAAAACTGCAGTTTATGAAAGATGACAGGCTACCAAAGCTATGTCCAAAAGGGAAAGGGCAATATTAAGACAAGCATTTGTCAATGCCAAATGTTTGCTTACTGGCATTGGCAGTGGTAGTGTAGAAGTTACAGAGCTGCGTAATAGGAATGGCAGTGAAGTACCGAACTGAAGCCAACCCACCACCACCCTGCAGAGAGTGACAGGCATGGGGTGTGCCTTTGGTCGTCAGGCATATGACCACGCCATTTCACCACACACCACCCTGCAGACACTGACAAGTGTCACGGTGTTCCTTGGGGTCTTTGCCTCTTATGCACACCCATTTCATTAGGAAACACGGTGAGATGGGTGCGATATAGGAGAATGGGGTGAACTTTAGATAAAGAGTCCAAGGCATACCGATGCCTCTCACTGACTGCAGGGTGGAATGGTATGAGCATCACAGGCAAGAATCCCAAGTCACACCCTGATGCCTGTCATTTCTCTACAGGGTTGGGCGTTGATGGTTGGAAACCCTAATACCCTCAGGCATTCGTTGGTATTTTCACTCCAAATTTTCAACATGTTTTTTTGTGACCCCACCTCATGAACAGGGGAATATCAGTTTGTTAGCCTAAAGCTGCTTATGCACAGTGACTACTGGCATTTAGCACCACAGGTGCAAAACATTCCTAACAGGATGTAAAAATGACAGCTGTACTGTTCATGGGGAAGTGTAAAATGGCAATGTTGCAAATCTGCAGTAAAAATATTTAAAAATGGTGAAGTCACGGCGACATAGAAACTGTGCAACCATCTGTAATATAATTAGGTTGGGGATTTTTACAGCAGATTGTCAACTCAGGCATTTTGGTGCCTCCGATCATGAACAGTGTCACTGTGATTTTCTTTATCTGTGCCGAACAATGATTTCCCACAGCAACCACGCATCTCTGCACTGAAAGTGTGAAAACACACTTCAGCCATGTTGTGAAAAATGACAGCTGTACTGTTCATAAGGAAGTGTGAAAAATGCCACTGGTGAAAATCTGGACTGAAAATATTACAAAGTCATGAACTTACGAGTGCGTGGAAACTGCGCCAATGCTCACTCGTAACACAGCCATTTATGGACTTTTGTCACCAAATTTTCAACATAGCCATTTTAAGACCTCTGCTCATGAACAGTGTAACTGTGATTTTCTTAATCTGTCTAAACATTGTTTTCGCATTACCAACAGCACCATTGTGCGCTATATGCGAAACACATTTTTGGACGCATATATGAAAATTGCAGCTGTACTGTTCATAAGGAAATGTAATGAAATGGCAATGTTGAAAATCTGGAGTGAAAATATTGAAAATTTACGAACTTACGGGCGCAGGAACCGCGCAACGCACGTCAGAAACAGTCATTTTTAGGAATTTTTCACCAAATTTTCAACATAGCCATTTTAAGACCTCTGCTCATGAACAGTGTCACTGTGATTTTCTTAATTTGTCCTGTACATTGATTTCATACGCCGACTGCGCCATTGTGCGCTACATGGAAACACATTTTGGTGAGATGTGAAAAATGACAGCTGTACTACTCATAAGAAGGTGTGGTAAAATGGCAATGTTGAAAATCTGGAGTGAAATTATTGAAAATTCGTGAACTCACGAGCCTGCGTAGGAACTGCGTAACGCACGCTCGTAAAACAGTCATTCTTTGGAATTTTGCCAAATTTTTCAACAGGGTTTTGGGACCCCTTCTCATGAGATGATGTCACTGTCATGGGCGTTATTCAGGCCCGAAGGGTGATTTAGCGCCCAGTGAATGCGATCACCCTTGGTCGAACGCCATGACTGAGAAGGGTCATATCGTGGTGAATTTGGGCAGAATCAAAAATACCTGAGATATGCAATAAAGTTGAACCCTATCTAGCCCATTATACAGCTTACCGGCATTTCCTCAGTTCGCGGTTGGCTTTGAAGAGTGCAGACGTGTTCCCAGTCCACCAAAGATCATCGCGACGAGCTCCGGAGGTAAGTATGGGGTGAGGGGGGTGTGGGGAGGCAGGATGCGCAGTGGGTGGGTGCAGGTTGTGGGAGGGAGGCCAGGGAGACTACGTGGGACCGGTTTTTCTTTACAGGTTTTTTTTCAATAACGACGGGACGTTTGCCACGCTGGGTGGGCCCCAGCATGGCACAAGGATGGTTGGGGGCCGTTCAGCCGACGGGATTGGGCACCCCTGGCCGGCCAGAGATCACTTGCCACGCTTGGGTGGGCCTCAGCGTGGCACCTTGTACTGGGAGAGGAAGCTGACGGGGATTGGACACCCCGTCGGTGATAGCATGGGGAGGGAGACACAGTGAAGCCGATGGGGATTGGGCACCCCGTCGGCTATAACTCGAGCTGCCACGCTTGGGGTAGGCACTCAGCGCGGCATTTGAGAGCTTTGGGGGCGCAGGCTTCCACAGCCATAGAGTGTGCGCGGGGGCATCACGCAGTATGCATGCGTGTGTGTGTGTGTGTGTGTGTGGGGAGCTGCGCATGAGCAGGCGATATCTGATCGCTGCTCACTGAAGCGTAGCTCCCCCTTTCAACTGTATGCCACTGCATTTTGGAGCTTATCATAGACAGCTCCAGCATGCATTGGCTTACAGGGGCCGCGCCTGCCAACACACTGACTGAACTGGAAGAGGGGGTGACACACCTCCGAAAATCTCGGATGATGGTACTATGTTTCTTGCATATGCGTGCAAGCAAGCATAAAAAAGGAAAAATCATTGCTATGGATAGGGTTAAATGTGTCAGTCATACTCTAAATAACATTGTTTTGTGTTATTTATGGTATAGTCTGTTTGTAAGTTCATAGTTGGAAGGAAAAAATAATTATTGATAGAGTGTTGGATATAGCAATACAACTGGACATGGGCACAGTAAGAAATACTTTAAGGAAGTATTTTTCACAGAGAGGGTTGTGGATGCATGGACCGCCTTCCGGAGAAGGTTGTGGAGTCAAAACAATGGTGGAATTCAAGCATGCATGGGACAGTCATAAGGCAATTCTAGGGGGTTGGGGTAGGAAGAAGTAGGCTGCTGGTTAACTAGGATCTGCAGCTTATCCATTAGGTAGGGAAATGGGCAGACTGGGTGGGCCAAGCGGTCCTTATCTGCCGTCAAATTCTATGTTTCTATGTTTCTGTGTTTCTATGTATAGCCATGGACAGCAGAAATAAAATGAATATCACCTGCAGGTCATAACCTGTTCAACTAAGGGGAAATAAGAACAAACTGCAGATCTCAAACTGTTCAGAACAACATGCCTAATACAAGATTTGACAGAACTACGTAAACAAGTCCCAAATGTGTCTGTAGTCTAGGAGAAGCAGAGGACCTTAATCATGTTGTCCTTTTCTGTCTCTGAACTCAAGGGAAGGAAAGACGTGGATTGAGAGGTGAAATGCTGGGAGCTTGGCATTTAACGTCATATAAATTAATCAGTAGTATACTTTGCACAGAATCAAAAGAAAGCTTTTGACTTGCCAGTTTGCCCTCATCAGGGCACTAAAATTTAAATAAGCAATATTGAGAGACGTTATGCTACAGGTTAGAGGAAGGCAGTCTTTGATATCAGTACTGTAACACGGAAACATTTTATTATTATAACATTGTGAAGGATATGGATTTGCTTATTATTAGCCAGCATGTGTTTTTACAGTACCTATGTACTAGGAATTGAAAAGGCTGAACAAGTCGAACAAATAAATACTGAATCCTTTTCTTTTTTTTTGTGCAAATCTCTATTTATTAAGAAATATTTTTCTTCTTACAGAAAGAAGAGAAGAAAACGACAACAGATGCATTTGATGACATCATGGAGTACAGAATCACAATACATGTTTAATTAAAGGAGTTTTGCACACTGAGAGATTTCTAGTATTATGCTGACACTATAGCTAGACACAGCTTAACTTTGATCTAGCAATAATACATGACAAGGTGTGCGATATCATTGGATATTGTTGCACCTCAGGTGCGTTGTGAGGCATAAGGCCATAGGCCGAGTGACTTCAACCTCCTGAGAAGAGATGATACCCCATGATATTGCACACCTTGAAATGTATTATTGCGATTATGAAATGGATCTGTTTTGATTTGGTTGCCTGATGGCATGACCTACTTTCAGACCAGGATTATGTACTGAGATATCATCCCGGCTCAGTGTTGTCTCAGCCAATCAGATCTGAGGATTCTGACCATCCATTTCATGATATACCTAATACCTCTATGTGATGTAAAACAGCAATATGACACCATTAATATTTATGATTAATAAGCTGTTAAAATTTATGGAACAAAGCTGCTCAGTGGTGCAGAGTGCTAAGGCGCTATGCACCTTACACCTCACCACCAGCGACCCGAGTTTGGGAATGAGCTTGATAGCTGGGGGAGATGAGAGTGAACTGAGCGGCTGTCAGGCAGCTCCCCTCTCCCTTATCAGGGTGGTGGGATGAATGGTCTTGGCTACCACCAGGTGGAGGCCTGGTGGTAACACCAATGCATGAGAGGCAGACTACGGTCAGGGGAAGAGGAACCATGGTTCCGGGACGCCTGCGCCTCCACACACATGCCAAAACTGTGCCACTACAGCTAGGGGAGAAAATGAGAAGTATGGTGAGAGAGGCATACATGACGCTCTACATACTGAACCCTCACCACCAGGAAGAACCTGCCAGCCAAACTGGATTTGGACTTTGGGGTAGGGGATGGCAGTCCACTTCCTGACACCACCACAGAGGGACGGGGGCAATCTGTGGGGGTACCTGGACTGATCCTCAGAACCTTGGGAGGTGGTGGACGGGGTTATTGGGCAGGGCAGAAAAGCAACCCAAGCCTGATTCAGCAAGGGAAAATTAACAGACGATGGGGAAAAACAAATTACTGGAACAAAATGTGGTGTTTGAGTCTGTATGTCTCCAGAAAAGTTTGAACTTGGCTTGCACGTGGTTTGGACCAAATATTATTTTTTCCATATGGTATACTTTAGACATAACATCTTGCCACATGGCAACTGTGGGGACAGTTTGAGCTAGCCACTCTTGAGCAATATCCTTCTTGGCCAACAGCCAAGAGATATTCAGCAACTTTTTTGTAGACAAAGAAGGGTATCCCACTGGAAGATCTTAAAAAAAAAAAAGAACAGAATTTTTTTCTATCTGCAAATCTCCACTAAAAATATCTCATAGCTCTTGCTGTAGAGCCTAAAAGAAAGGGAGTAATGAATAATGTCATTATAGTTCTACATATTGCAATACTTTATCTATGGAATCATTTTTCTAAAGATATGTTTATTCTGCTTTGCAGACGCATCCAGTACAAACAGGAGTGGAGGTGACGGTCCACCCTTTACAGTGCTTGGACTCAGACAAACAGGCACTCAGGCAAATACAACACAACCAACCTACAGCAGAACTAACATACAATAAACGATGCCTTTACTGTGTGTCAAATGTCCCTCTGATCCACTGAAACGCATAATAAATGAACCTGAATTAACAAGCCATTTTTTTAAACAAGCATTTGTCAATGCCAAATGTTAATTGCGTTGGTCTGTTGAGCTTGCTCACTGCCCCTCTGTGACTAGCTCAGTCTGTTTCTCCAGCACTGCAGGCTGCCCTTTTGTACTGAGTTCCTGCCTGCATTGGCACATTTTTCTGCCCACAAAGAAATCTGCAGCAATCCCGACAAAGTTCCGTTGAGCTTGCTCATTCCCCCTCTCTCACTTGCTCATTCTGTTTCTGCTGGCACTGCAGGTTGCCCTTTTCTACTGGGCTCCTGCCTGCGGTGCCGTGTTCTTCTGCCCACAAAGAAATTTGCAGCAGTTACAACAGAGCTCCATTGAGCTCGCTCACTCATTCTGGTTTCCCGCCAGTGCAGGCTGCCCTTTCTGCCCACAAACAAATCTGCAGCAGTCCCAATAGAGCTCCATTGAGCTCACGCTCCCTCTCCTCAGTTGCTTGTTCTGTGTCTCCGCTGCAGGCTGACCTTTGTACTGGGCTCCTGCCTCGTGCTGGCAGCTTTTTCTGCCCACAAAGAAATCTGAAGCAGTCCCGACACAGCTCCATTGAGCTCGCTCACTCCCCCTCTCTCACTCATTCATTCCATTTCCGCTGGGGCTGCAAGCTGGCCTTTTGTACTGAGTTCCTGCCTGCATTGTCACCTTTTTCAGCCCACAAAGAAATCCGCAGCAGTCACAATAGAGCTCCGTTGAGCTTGCTCACTACTGCTCTGTCACTCACTCGTTCTGTTTCTCTTGGCGCTGCAGGCTGAGCTTGTATGGGGCTCCTGGCTGTGTTGGCACCTTTGTCTGTCCACAAAGAAACCCACAGCTGTCCCGACAGAGCTACAGTGAGGTCACTCAGTTTCTCTCTGTCACGTGCTCATTCTGTTTGTCCTGGCACTGCAAGCTGCCCTTTTGTACAGGGCTCCTGCCTGCATTGGAGCCTTTTTCTGCCCACAAAGAAAGCCACAGCAGTCTTGATAGAGCTCCGTTGAGCTCACTCAGTCCCCCTGTCTCACTTGCTCGCACTGTTTCTCCCACCACCGCAGGCTGCCCTTTATACTAGGCCCCTGCCCCTAAGTTTTTCCACCAAATTTGCAATATAGGCTTTGAGAGGTCGCTTGAACTCTGAAGACTACCAAAGATATCTGCCCAAAAAGGTGATTCCACGCAGTGACCGCGAAATCACCTTTCGGGGCCGATTAATGCCATGACAGTTCCAGAATTCATGAGGAGGGGTCCCAAAAATCTCATGTTGAAAATCTGTGGCAAAATTCCAAAAAATAAAAGAGGTAAGCATTAAAGTTGGAAAAAAAACATTTAATTCCTTTATACAGCTTATCAGCATTTCCTCAGTTCATGGTCGGCTTTGAAGAGTGCAGACGTGTTCCCGGTCCACCGAAGATCATTGCACCAAGCTCCGTAGGTAAGTATGAGGTGAGGGGGTGGGAGGCAGGGTTAGGCAGTGGGTAGGTGCGGCTGGTGGGGGGACAGGAGACCGCTGAGGACCATTTTCTTTACAGGAAAAAAAAGACATCGTGGGACCGCTTTTTCTTTTACAGGGCATGTGGCACACTGGGGTGGGCTCCCAGTGTGACAACGGAGTCTTGCCTTTATGGGGCAGAAGTGACGGGGATTAGGCACTCCATCGGTACACAAGAAAGGGGGCTATTGTTACATTATGCCGACGTGGGATTGGGCACCCCAGTTGGCACACAAGAAAGGGGGTTCGGGTTGTTACATTATGCCGATGGGGATTGGGCACCAATTGGCAGACAGTATATGGGGAGATGGTTTATGTACGCCGACAGGAGTGGGCCCCTGTTGGCAAACAGAAACACTGCAATGAAGCCAACGGGGATTGGGGCCCCGCCGGCAAGTAAACATGGTAGGGGGGTAATATTGTTTGAGAACATGGCGGCAAACCGCCACCATGTTCACAAACAATATCAGTGTGTGAAAATCCCGCCTTGCAATGACGGGTCGCCCCTCATTGCAGCGAATGGCTTTTGCTGCAATGACAAGGCAGCCCTGATTGCAGCAGCAGTTTGTTTACAAGTTGGTGGCACGCTGGCTGAACTAGTGTCAGCAGCAGCATGCCACAGCATTGGGGGATGCTGGACAAGCCTTTGCAGGCTGTGGGGGCATTGGCCACAACAGTGCCGTGCCTCCACAACCTGCTTGTGGAGAAAGCTGCTGCAATATGTTTCTTGCGCATGTGTGCAATCAACATAAAAATTGTGCTAAAGCAGACTCAAAAGGAAAAAAAAAAAAGGGCATCATACAGCCAGCCAAGTGAGGCAGAAGGCAGAGGTGCTGGGCACCTCACTAGCAAACCGGGTCCAAAAAGGGACCTGGGAAGCTGGCCCAGTGGCGCTGAGGGTCAAGGTGCTGGACATCACATTTCGCACCATGGTGGCAAGCTGGGTTTGGGTAGGAGCCTGGGTCGGTGGAGGTTGGTGGGAGTGGCATGGAGCAAGACTGAGCTGATGTGGAAAAATTCCTCCCCCACAGAGAGATGAGGGGTTTCCACAGCCCTTGACTCCCACCTAGTGGAGGATAGATGGCAGTCCCAGCTAGCGGGGATCCTGGGAATTGCCAGGGAAGGTCGGAAGTGGCTGAGCCGGCACCTCGAATGCATGTGTGCCCACGACACACACACACTGCCATGTCTGCCGGGCTCGAGAGGGAACAACGGGAGAAAACAGGGGGGACGGAGCTAAAAACTGCAGAACCTACTAATAAAAAAAAAAACAAGAAAGAGACTTGGGCCATTTGGGGATTGGCTGGGCAAAGGAGGTTTGAGTGTCCACTGATGTATGTCCTTCTTCGGAATGGGAGGACTGCATGCATCACTGCTTGGCTGCCACCAAGCAGAGGGCAGGTGGTGCATCAGCAGTCACAGGATCAAATTCGGAGTCAAGCGTGGCAGGTGTGCAATGTCTGTACCTTATTTACGTGCACCACTGCACACCTCTGCCTCAGAATCAAGGGGAGAAAGTAGCGGCAAGAACCCCTACTGGCAGGATGATCCTGCTACCCTACAGGCACTGCACTTACCCATCGAGGTAAGGATTCAGATGTATTAAGAGGTAGTCATTCAGATGTAGAAAGTTCTAGAGGTGGAGTAACAGGGCTGGGGTCAAAGAAGAATGGCACCAGTGAGGAGAATAAAGTACAGTTGGAAAAAAAAGTATCATACAAGTCTGGAGATAAGAGGCAATCTAAAACAGAATAAAAAAAAACCCAGCACAGATCAAAATTAGCACCCTATCTTAAACTCCTGATTTAAAGTTTTTTTTTTTAATCTAATTGTTGGTTCAAATAACGAATATCGAATGAAGAATAAAAATGTTGTAGTCCTGAATACGAACAGTTGCCGAATATTTGCCTGAAAGTATCCGAGTAGTGTACCTCTAGGGTTTTCATACAACACTCAGTGTTGTGTGTGTTAGAGTGAGGGAGGTGCAGAATCCTTATAGGAGCTTGATTTGGATTCTGCTATAAATACTGAAATCCATCTTAGGACAAGCACATTTAACCTTGTAATCTGAGATAAATCAAACAAAATATATCTTAATTTCATTTGGATATGATGGAACAACTTCAAATCTGATCCTCCCTAAAAGCAAGATGATTCTAGTACACTTAGAAGGTCTGAGTCATTAAAATTCATGAGACTCCATAACACCCGTTGAATGACCAGAGTCTCAAGTATACCCCAAACAAACATGGCATTGCTTACCCAAAGAAAGCTACTGACAGAACGAAAACTCGGGTCACGGTTTAAATGACCTTCTCAGATGCATGGGCCTAATTCGTGGGAGACAACCTGTGCAACATTAACGTTCCCGGCTTTATATGCCTAGCAATATTCAAGTTGTGTCCCTAACTTATTCCATATCCAAGGATAGGAAATTCCCAAAGCCATCTATTCCAAACTGGCTGACTGCTTCAAGAAAACCACCATTATGAAGAGGCCAACTTAAGCACTGATAAATCCCCATCCGAGGGCCAAATCAGCCCATAGTGAGATAACTTAGAAAGTAAACCTGTGAGCTCTAACATACAGACCTGCCCAGAGGTTGGAAAATATCTTCAATCTCCACTCCATCAGAAGTAACTGATAACAGGTCCCACATAGCTAAGGAATGGGAGGATTTGTCATAGATGATGAACAAAAGTTGGAAATTCCTTAGGTTACATCCAGATAGGTACTGTATGCTAAAGCATGCCTTACTATAAATACATGACACATAAAGACATACTATAACATCCCAAATATACAGCCTAAAAAATAAAAATAAGAATAAAATGGCAAAGAATTATTAATCAGCTTTTATCCTAAAATACTAATCCTCATAGGACTTTTTAAGTCTATGTTGCCTACCACTAATATTTCACCATCATGAGGGTCCGCAGGGCAAAGTCCACAATTTTCCCTGGATCACCGCACATCAAAATAAATATAAAGCAGTGTACAGTTATTTTCATTTAGAAATCCATTCGTTACAACAGTGATTTAAAAGCTCCATATGTTTACAGCTAGGGACCAGAAGGCTCCAGTTACGTGCTGAACTCCTTAAAAAAAAACATAAAAAGCCAGGCAAAACCTCTTGAAGAAGATTATCTTATCACAAAACAGAATCTCTTAAAAAGAGATTTTACAGGGGTTAAAATCCCAACAGATGAATCCAAGGCATGGCTCACGTCTCTTTAAGTCAGAAGTCAGTAGGGCCTAGGACTCTATCGCTCTAGAATCACAATACACTGATAAATAGTTCACTAAAATAGGTAAACTTAAAGGGATTAATATAAATAATATAACTGCCAGCAAGTCAGACTCCATGAGAGTTCTGTGTAATAATCATTCATCATTTTCAGCCACATGCAATTATGTTTCTGGTTACGTAGTTTAAACATGTGGCACATTGAAATACACTGACTAAAGCAATGTTGCGGCATCACTATAAAACAAACTAAATTAACCCCTAAAAATTCATCTTTAAGGCAGCCACTACCTATCGCTAAATCAGCATTTTTTCTACAGTCTAGCTGAAATGAAAAATAAAAGCTTGTTCAATAAAAGCTGATGCGAGAGTTTCCAACTTTAGCTCCATGCTCCAAACCTCAGAGTTCATAAGAACTATCGGCTCCACAGGTATCGCTAAGGCTCATGAGTTTTACTTCTTCCGAACAAATCTCCCCTATTTCTCCAGAGTAAGCATCCTCCAAAACAGTTTCCAACATGTCGGTCGCCCTCCTTCACTAGCTCCAAGTACCGCTTGTACCAACCTAGGAGTCTGTGGTTCATTACAATGCACCATTCACTGACCAGAGTATTCCTCCAGTGGTTTGCCATCTCCCATTATAATCTCTGGCAATTTACACCTTTTAAAAGGCCAAAACTAGCCTGTCAGCACAAAGTGCTTCATATTTACAGGTCTCCACTTTTCTGTTCGAGGTCACTCAACCAATTACCATTATAGGGCTCCTTGTAGAGTCCACGCTGCACTAGTATGCCTTAATTGAAACCAAGCACTGCAATCTTCTCCACTCTGCAGACCAAAAGCAGTCCTTAGTTGTGCTGCAAACCTGCTGAGAAAAGCCGCAGTTCAGAACGAGAATGATAAAATTCTTCTCAGGCCAACAACAGTTCCAGCGGTTCCCAAATATTGGGGAATAAAGACAGCTCGATATTACACACTGTGGGGTAAATAAACTTAAGTTTCATTCATTGAGTTCGGGTTCAAAGCCCATAAAACATTAATTGTAAACTAAAAACTCACAGCAAACACTACAAGCGGGGTACCGGGAACAGTGAGGAACAGAGCAGCTTTCCGACCAACTTGCTCACTGGGGAACCACCGCTCTGCAGTTCTGGGGTCTTTACCACTCGCAGGCTAGCTGCCGACTTAGAGGTTGCATCATGGAGGAGCCCCCCCCCCACCGTAAATTCACCATACGTGCTGGGACCGAGAACAGAGGGAGCGGAGCGGGCAGTGGGAGGGAGCGGGAGGGTTTACAATTACTCTGGGTGCCGGGATGAGCAACGGAGGGAACGGGGTGGACAGCAGGCAGTGGGAGGAAGCGGGAGGGTTTACTTTTACTCTGGTTGCCAAGATGGGGAACGGAGGGAGCGGGGCAGACAGCAGGCAGTGGGAAGGAGCAGGAGGGTTTACATTTACTCCGGGTGCCAGAACGAGGAACTGAGGGAGCGGGGTGGACAGCAGGCAGTGGGAGGGAGCGGGAGGGTTTACTTACTCTGGTTGCTGAGATGGGAGAACGGAGGAGCAGGGTGGACAGCAGGAGGGTTTACTTTACTGTGGTGCCGAGATGGGGAGTGGGGCGGACAGCAGGCAGTGGGAAGGAGCAGGAGAGTTTACATTTACTACGGGTGCCGGGACGAGGAATGGAGGGAGCAGGGTGGACAGCAGGTAGTGGGAAGGAGCGGGAGGGTTTACATTTACTCCGGGTGCCGGGATGAGGAACTGAGGGAGTGGGGCGGACAGCAGGCAGTGGGGGGGAACGGGAGGGTTTACTTTTACTCTGGTTGCCGAGACGGGGAACGGAGGGAGCAGAGTGGACAGCAGGCAGTGGGAGGGAGCAGGAGGGTTTACTTTTACTCTGGTTGCCAAGACCGGGAATAGAGTGAGCGTGGTGGACAGCAGGCAGTGGGAGGGTTTACAAAATCCCGCCCTGCAATGACGGGTCACCCCCTCATTGCAGCGGATGGCTGACGGTGCAATGACGAGGCGGCCCCTGATTGCAGCAGATGATTTTTTACAAGTTGGTGGCACGCTGGCTGAACTAGTGTCAGCAGCAGCGTCCCATGACATTGGGGGACGCTGGACAAGCCTTTGCAGGCTGTGGGGGCATTGGCCAGAACAGTGCTGTGCCTCCACAACCTGCTTGTGGAGAAAGCTGCCGCAATATGTTTCTTGTGCATGCGCACAATCAACATAAAAAGGAGAGAAAATACAGAATGCTGTAGTCAATCTATGCCTGTTTTTCGTATTAAAAAATTAATGAAAGAACATAACATGTATTCAAAGCATATCGCTCTATGTTCTTGCTATCCGCATCAATGTAACTTTGTATGATGTCTTGACATATCAGGTCAGTCAGTTACGAGCACTGCACATTTTCAAAAGCCTCTATCCTGCCTAAAGCTCGTATGCGAGTCTCTCAATTCGCAACACACTGGGGACTCGATTCTCAAACTGTAATGAATGCCGCAAGCCCCCGGTGCGCCAAAAGCATGGTGCATCATGGGGTTTGCAGCATTTCCTGGGCTGCAGTTGGGATTCTGAATCCCCTAGCTCTCCGTGCACCACATGCAGCGAGTTAGACCAGCTTTTGCTGGTCTAACTTCGTCAACCTTTTTACGGGGTTTGCGCCAAGTAGTTGGCGCAAGCCACAGTAAAAAGGGTGTAGTGTCGCAGAGGCGTGTGACCTACCAGAATCGGGCGCACTGTGTGCCAAACTGTTCGGGGCAGCTGCCCAGTTTGATGCAGGGCTTGTGAAAGCCCTGTGCCAGCCTTTGAGAATCGAGCCCTGAGGGTCTGAGCACACCATCGCAGTACAGTGGGCGAAACATGGGAGGTCCAAGTATTCCTTATACAGTCAGCCCAAAGAAAATGAGGCTGACAGGGAACATGATCTCTACCTTCCCTATGCCGAAGGGTTCAGTTAGGGGGGTTCGGACTCTGCCGAACGGAATTGGATTCATTGGATTCTGATCCGCTTTTCAGATTTAGAATTTTCAGATCTGCAGTCTGAAAATCCTAAATCCTAAACTGAATCCCTAAAACCTGTCTCACACAGACATTTAGAATTTTACATCTGAATCTTAAATCCGATTTTAGGCCCTTTTAGGATTTCAAACGGAATCGGCTTAAGATTCAGAAGTTCCTAAAATCCTGAATCCTAAAACTACTTGTTAGTTCAGCGTTGGCCTTCATTTATCTCCAACTGGCTATCATTTATTTAATAGTAATCAAATTCGTCCCCCACTGATTTTAATGGGGCATGCCCCCGCACTCTCCCTTGTTCCACGTCATTACATGCCTGAGCGTGGAGGTGTGCCAGAGGAATTAGGAAGTGGAAGGGATTGGCTGGCCACCTTATTGGGGCCAAAGTATGATCCTTTCTATCTAAACACAGACACGGAACAAAATACTGACAATGGAACTGAATGAAGTTTGCTGGCAAACGGTACAAAATATTGTTGGTCAGACCGGAATTTAATAAAGTTGTTAAATCAATTTCAATGACAGTTTGCTTGTTGTACGATATTGCTTGTGATTTTATGTGCATGAGATTTCTGATCTTCCCAGATTTGTTTTCCTTAATGCATTCTGTTGCTGCCTTATGTCAGAACCGTTGGAGCTAATCTGTGTACTTACCCATGCTTTCGACAGTGTCATTCCTTGAGAAACATTAAGGTAAGACTACCAACCTTATGGCAGCTACTACACTCGAAAGCAAGCCGTCTGTATAATAAGCCAAGGGTTATTGTTTTCAAGTGCTCATGTTGTTCTTTTGATCAGCAGATGGGAATGGAGGTTGGGATTTTACACTGTTAGTAGGTGATCATGGAGAGATAAATGGAGCATCACATCATTAATCAGTAATATTTTCTATAATTTCACAGTCGGTGATGCTATATTACTCGTCTGTTGGGTTTTACAATTCGACTGTTGTATGCTTCCTGAAAGTTCGGGTTCATTCTGTTTTCTTTGTTTTTTTTAACATACCAAATAAAGTTGATTGCTTCATATTTGAATCTGCTGTGTTGTTCTAATTATTTACTGGTTAATTTAAGCAGAACTGTGTTGAACACTGTCCACAAATTAAACCTGTAGGTTTACCAGAGTGATCAGAAGAGTAGGACTGGCGGCACACACCCAAGCAGACTCCGACACACTCCGAGAGTGATTCCCACACAAAGTAAGGTAAGCAGAGTTTTACTGACTGCAAGTAATGTATTTGTTTGGGTCAGTAAATCACCATGTATTTACTAAGAGTGTTCAGAGGAGTAGGACAGAGAGCACACACCCAGGTAGACTCCCATACACACTGAGAGAGTTTCCCCTCACAAAGTAAGGCACGTGCAGTTTGGCTGACTACAAGTGATTTGTGTTTTTACTTCAGTAAATCACTGTACGTTTAATCAAAGTAATCAGAAGGGTAGGATGGGTGACACACACCCATGGAGACACCCCCACACCAATTAACGCAAATGCAGTTCATTAGACTGCAAGAAATACTTTTTTACTTCATTAAAATCACTGTAGGTTTACTTTGAGTGATCAGAAGGGAAGAACGGGCGACACACGTCCATGTAGACACCCACACACCAATTATTGCAAGGGCAGTTCGTCAGACTGCAAGAAAGTTTCTTTTTTACTTCAGTAAATTACTGTAGGTTTACTCAAGAGTGATCAGAAAGGATGGGTGACACCCACCCACGTAGACACCCACACACCAATTATTGCAAGCGCAGTTCAGCATACGGCAAGAAATATTTTTACTTCAGTAAATAACTGTAGGTGTACACAGAGTGATCTGAAGAGTAGGACAGGCAACACCCAACCTAGACACCCACAGACACCAAGTAAAGCAAATGCTGTTCGTCAAACTGTATGGAATAATTTTTTACTTCAGTACTACTGTTAAGTTTATACAAATAGAACTGCACACACAGTTGTTATAATAGAATCCTTCTCTAGTTGGTAAGTTGTGCAGATGGACTTTGTACAGTGCACTCAGTGTAACCCCTAGGTAGCGCTATCCCAAGGGCTACTAACCCTGCCTGCTTGGCTAGTAGCAGGTTAAGGGGCCTGAGTTCTGAAATGGGTGCCTCCACGCAGAGGTCAGGGTTGGTAGTGGTCAAGCTAACCTGGGCACAGCCCTCAAGGATACTGTAACCCCACCTCTTTCCTTACTAGTGGCCAGAACAATACACAATAATCACTTTCACAATATTCCCTGATACACCACACAAGAACCCACTCTGTTTTGCACTTACCACCAGGGCTTTCCTCTGGCACGGCCCTGGAGACCACCTGTAAAAAAAGGTTATACACAGCAAATAACAGCAGTACAGTACTCTTGCACAAATTGGAACCAGAGGCTGGGTAAATGCAAAAAAAAGTTAGATCTGAATTATTTAAGGGATTTGAACAAGGTAGGGGCGTAATCAGGTTACTTTGCTTAAAGGCTGTATCAATCAAACAGTTATGCATGCACTTCAGGGTCCATAAACAGTCACACACTCTGGGTACCCAGATGGAGAATGGTGGGCTAGCCAGAAACGTTGCAGCTGGATGGGGCCCTGTGATGGAAGAAAATAACGTGCTACAACATATACTATTTGTAATCCGGAGCCGGAGGCTCAGTTCAGTGAAAAGAAACAACAAGACAATCAGATGACACACTTTAGATTAGGCTGTTGTTGCAAGGAGCTACCCTGATGATTACCACGATACCTAAGACTGGACGATGCTGGACGAAAATCAAGACAGCCGTGGTTAATCTGGAGTGCCAGGAGAAGCAGGGCCCATGAATTGCAGCGGTGTGATTCTTGTTAGTGGAGCAGGGGCTGATCCCAGGCAGGTCTCTCGTTGATGGCTTTCTCTGTGCAGCGGGTAGTCTGGCTGGGTCAGCGTGGCAAGGCCCCAGTCAAATGGAGACAAACGCAGATACAGTCCGTTTTGGGCTGGATACAGCTTCCAGCAAGCAGAAGACAGTTCATACAGCGGGGAACCAAATCACGACCCACTAACAACTCACAGCACATTTACATGTAAGGAAATTCTACTGTACCAGGCAAACCGGTCACGATCGCAGAGTCTCTGCGCAAACCAGGGATTCAAAAGCAGCTGGAAATCCTGACAGGCTGATCGCATTCAGCAAAGTCTTCGGTCTTCTTCAGGTATGAGCCTGGTAAAAATCAGTAGCTTACTACGTTCTCACAAACTCGGATTTAGTCCGAAATAATTCCCTTTTCTCCCTCTCAGGGGCGGCAGGCAGACATGCAGGCCACAACTCAGGCCTTTCCACAGTTCTCCCGCGTGAAACTACTCAGACGGCTGCTTGACTGTCTCAAGCTGTTGCCTCTTCAGCTCCCAATTTAGATCTGACTCAACTGCCAGCAAGCCTGGGACTTTCCCCAGAATCCAAAAGGTTCGGTTGGCTGATCTGTCAGTCACAACAAAGGCTCCCCTTCAGGTGCAAAAAGGCGCCAAAAGCCCAAAACTACAATTCCTACAGATTTTGACTCCAGACAGCTCCTGTAGTCCGGCTCCATTTTAGGTTCCACCAGAACTGACTGGTCCAATTCACAGTCCAGGACCAAGATAGTGGAGATAAACAAAACAGTCCTTGCTGCAAAGAAGGGCAGGTTAGACAAACTACATTATCATTATTACTCTAAATGATTTTCAGCAAATAGTTACTGTGACAACCCACCACTCCCTCTGGGCTGAAACAGCTTTTAGAGAGGTGTGTGTCCTCGGGTATTCGCTGCCACCAGCTGGACTTTCCTTCCGGCACCTCTTTCAAGTGTACAAACTTGAATAATCACACGTGCAATTGCACAAGTTAAAGTCTGGTAGTGTGTCTCTTTCAGGTGGCGGATGCTACACAGAGTTTACCCTAGCCAGTGGAAAACCAAATCTTACCTTAGAAAAATGACATCAGAGACACAACTGTTGAGCAAATAAATAGCTTTTACTTAACAGAAAGTGCAATGAGCATTTACAGGAAATGTATTTACAACACAAGAGAATAACACCCATACAGGAAAAGTAAACAAATGTTTTTAAACAACAGATGGCAAAAGAAGAAGGCTAATACTGAAATATACTATCACTAAACTTACCCTTCCCTGTCCTTACAAGAGACACTGGACCCTGTTCTAACTGCCAGCTCCTACGGACATACCAGGTAGGCTCCAAGCTTATGTTTCCTCACAGCTTCCAAAGGCAAGAGAGAGTTCTCTGTCTTACAGAAGCTATATAGTCTATGGAGACTAGGTCATTCCTATTCTCCCTTAAATGCACCAACCACCTAACATGTATGTATTTAATTGTCCCAATCAGAGTGAACACCTATTGGTGACCAATTATATTCCTTTTCACCTTAAGGTTATATTTGAATGATCCAATCCATTCAAACTGCCCTGTGTCCGTGTCTGCAAGGTCTGTGTGTGTTGGAGATGTCCACTGAGATTTATGACCCAGCTCTTATCTAGCAGCTAGAATTCCACAAGCTGGTTGCTGCTGGAGGATTTCAGCCTCAGTGTATTTTTCCACACTGCTAAAAAATAAGGCATCTACAGAATCCAAACCATTAACTCTTTCCTTCCCATTTCTGTCACAGTTAACATCTTTCAACAGAGCTCCCTCCTCAGATTACTTATGACTGCAATCCAGGCAGCTCTTAAAGAGACAGTGCACAGAGGCTATACAGGCACTCTTCTGGCAATCACATTTAAACTGCTAAAACGCAGGACACTAGCCTGGCAGTGCGATTTAGAGCAAGCTCAAGGAAGACCTTTCGGGGAACCCCCATTTGTAGGGGGGGTTACATCAATGCAAACTAGCAGTTAAAATACATATTCTTTTCCTAGTGGAACTCGACCTCTCTGACTGAGAGACAAAAAAAAATGCACACCAGCTCTTCGCTGTCTGAGTGACAAATCCTGCTGCATGCTATTTCAGTTACTGACAGAGAAAATCAGCTTCAACCACTCTGATTGGATGTCATGTCCCATGTCCTGTAGTTTGTTAAAAAGCAGTTCATGTGACATAGGCAGCAACACCAGCAGTTATACAGTAGACAGTTTATTCATTGTCTTGCTCTCTTCTCCTCTCTTAGTCTTAAGTCCTCCACTCACCCTAGCGCTCGATGTCACATCATTGAGCATGTACCGTACGTTAGTGTTCACTCATCTTCCTCCTCCAGTCCTCGGCGCACAGTTCTGCTTAACCTCACCCCTCTTCTTTCAGGCAGCAATCACCCTCCCGGTCCCTCTGCTGGTCAGTGCCCCTCCTTCAGTAATCACCTGGTTTCTCCATACAGTCATACCTCCAGCCTCCTCCTCCTCCCCTTGCTAGTGTGTGCCCAACTGGCCACAAAACTACTTGAGCCTGCCCAAGCTGTGGTGATGTTTATTAGGATGCATCGACCATGACAACAGTCACACGCGCTTGCCCTTTGCTCCATACCCCACCCATGCCTTTCAATTAGTCCCATATGATCGTCCTTACTGGCCGTATGTGAAAACCTGGAACAAAGGGAGAGAGGATCTCATAATGAGCAGCACATTCAGTGCTGGAAAAAACATTTAGTGTGGCCGGGGCCGCATTCTCTCTGTGCAGCTGCTCCAGCATCAGGCATCCGCATGCTACTGATGTCAGGCATATGTGAGCATCGCATAGGTGAACTAATTATCATTAAAAGTACCCGGGCAGTGTTCCAGTTCAGAAAAGGTAGCTGAATGCTGTTCGGGGCGTGACCAGCGGAGTACCACAGGATCAGTACTGGGGCCAGTCCTGTTCAATGTCTTCATTAATGACATTGCAGAGGGGCTGGAAGGAAAGATGTGCCTATCTGCAGATGACACCAAGTTCTGCAACAGAGTGGATACTCCAGAAGGGGTGCAGAAAATGAAGAGGGACCTGGAGAAGCTTGAAAGATGGTCAAGGTGTGGCAACTGAGGTTCAATGCAAAAAATCAAGATAATGCACCTGGGTAGAGGAATCCTGGGGAGAGCTACAGAATGGGGAGGTGCTGACTGTCACCAAAGAGGAAAGGGACCCAGAGTTATCATATCTGATGACCTGAAAGTATCAAAGCAGTGCACAAAGGCTGCAGGGAGGGCCAGTTGCATGCTGGGTGCATAGGCAGAGGCATTACTAACAGGAGACTGGACATGGTGGTGCCATTGTATAAAACACTGGTAAGGTGGCACTGAGGGTTGAGGCACTGCACGCCACACCCTCACACCACACGGCGACCCGGTCTGGAATGGACCTCGGTAATTTGAGGGTCGGCTGGGGAGATAAAGATTGAGAGTCCAGAGGACTGCCTCCTTCCTTGGGGTGGGGAGGTGGAGACAGCTACTGCACCCATTACACGGGTGGTAGCGGGAGAAAATGGGAAAATATCAGGACCTGGCAGGACCCATGATGGCTCCGGTGGGCCGGAGGCGACTCGCAGGAGGTAACCTGCTGGGTCCACAGCAAAGGGTGACAATAATGTCATGATAAAAAAAATAAACACTGGTAAGGCCTCATGGAGTACTGTGTGCAGTACTGAGACCACACATGTGTAAGGACATAGATAAGGTGGGAGACTATCCAGAGAAGGGTGACAAGGATGGTGCATGACTTGATCACAAAACATATGAGGAGAGACTAAGAGACCTCAATATGTACTCACTGGAGAAGAGGAGAGAAAGGGGGACATGATAGAAACTTCAGTACCTCAAGGGCATAAACAAGGTGCAGGTGGGGATCTTTCCAATGTAGAAAAGGTATCAGAATGCAGAGATCGACATGAAATTGGAGGGGCAGATTAAGAGGTAATGTGAGGAAGTTTTTCTACACAGAGAAGGTGGTGGACACTTGGAACAGTCTGCCACAGGAGGTAATGGGGGCAAGTACAGTGGAGGGGTTTAAACATGCCTGGAATAGGCACAAGGGAACACTGGGTGGGAAGGGAGGGAGTGATGAAAAGCCATTGATCACTTAGGGTTAGTGACTGCATACAAGTATAGGGCTTATGGGCAGACTAGATGGGCCTAGTGGTCCTTACCTGCCATGCAGCAGAGTCAGAACTCAATCCCTCCCTGAGGTGGAGAGCATCCTCTGGGACGTTGCTCTCACTTCCCTGGGCCAGCCCTTTGACGACTCAGCCTGCTCCTGAGCCCATGTCATTGGCATGCAGGCGTGTAGTACTATCTCTGCCCCACCAGCCTGGCTATCAGCTTTAATAGTCTTGGAGTGTGTTGCCTATTTTGCCTGATAGGAAGGGAGCAAAGGACTCCTACATAAGCCTGGACAAATTTCTCATTACAAAAGAACCACAAGATAGTAGGGCGGGTGGTGAATCACAGGGTACCCTGGGTAGTAGGGTGGGTGGTGAATCACAGGGTACCCTGGGTAGTAGGGTGGGTGGGGAATCACAGGGTACCCCGGCAATAGGGTGGGTGGGGGAATCTGCGTACCCTAGGTAGTAGGGTGGGTGGCAATCAAAGGGTACCCTGCACAGAAGGGTGGTGGGTAATCACAGGGTACCCTGGGTAGTACAGTGGATGGGGAATCACAGGGTACCCTGGGTAGTAGGGTGGGTGGGTAATCACAGGGCACCCTGGATAGTAGAGTGGATGGGGAATCACAGGGTACCCCTGGTAGTAGGGTGGGTGGAAATCACAGGGTACCCCAGGTAGTAGGGTGGGTGGGGAATCACTGGATACCAGGGGTAGTTGAGTGGGTGGTGATTCACCGAATAACCTAGGTAGTAGGGTTGGTGGGGAATCACTGGATATCAGAGGTAGTAGGGTGGGTGGAGAAATCACTGGATATCATGGGTAGTAGGGCAGGTGAGGAATTACTGGATACCACTGGTAGTAGGGTGGGCTGGGAATCACTGGATACCACTGGTAGTAGGGTGGGTTGGGAATCATTGGATATCATGGGTAGTAGAGTGGGTGGGAATCACTGGATACCACCTGGTAGTAGGGTGGGTTAGAATCACTGGATACCACGGGTAGTAGAGTGGTGAGGAATCGCTGAATACCACTGATAGGGTGGGTGGGGAATCACTGATATCATGGGTAGTAGGGCGGATGAGGAATTACTGGATACCACTGGTAGTAGGGTGGGTTGGGAATCACTGGATACCACTGGTAGTAGGGTGGGTTGGGAATCACTGGATACCACGGGTAGTAGGGCGGGTGAGGAATTACTGGATACCACTGGTAGCAGGGTGGGGAATCACTGGATATCACGGGTAGTAGAGTGGGTCAGGAATCACTGGATACCATTGATAGGGTGGGTGGGGAATCACTGGATACCATGGGTAGTAGGGTGGCTGGAGAATCACTGCAAACTCTTGCTGGTAGGGTGGGTGGGGAATCACTGGCTACCGTGCATAGTAGGGTGGGTGGGGAATCACTGGATACCCTGGATAGTAAGGTGGTGGGGAATCCCTGGATACCATGGGTTTTGGGGTGGATAGGGAATCCTTGGATACTCTGGGTAGTAGGGTGGGTGGAAATCCCTATAAATTAGTACTTGCCATTACAGCATACTTGTTTGTTCCTGTTTGTGAAGCATGGGGGTGGAGGGGGTTCTTGACAGACCTGGAGTCCTTTCTGACCTTAAATGACTACGTTTTCTGTCTTCAAAGTATACTACCTGGCCAGAGTGATTGGGATTCGGAGTGACTGAGGTAAGGGGTAACACATGACAGAGTGTGCGGTTATAAGGGAAAAATGCATGCCTCGGGTTATTTTTAGGCACAAGGAGCTGCTGAGTGCTGCAATCATCTTGTAAGTGAATTATTCCCTTGTGACTGTACACCTCGAGTGTGTTATCCCACTTATAAAATAGGCTTTTATTTGTTACAAAGAACATGTAGCTCAGGTGGGGTGTGAGGTTGTCAGAAAATAATCAATGGGCATGTGCATGTTTGACCAGTTAAGTTACAAGTTTTCATGGCCCGTTTTATAAGGTACAAACCTGGTCCTGCTGTGAGGCCTTTACCCTCACGAGCATAGACAGGTTTACATGAAACGCTGTCATGTCTAGCAGGGGACAGGACATCCTTTGATGATACACTGAACCAAAGTCCCTTCTGCCCTTTCTGGTGGCTGTTCAGGTGCTTATTGTAACAGAGGGGATTTTCCCTAATGTCCAGACAAGGTCCCCTCTCAATAAAACAGGTCCAAGTAACCCAGCAGCCTCCAGGATCCACTGGGTAGCAGGCTGACCTAGCTCAGTGTGCCTTTCCTGGTCAAAAATTTCAAGCAAAAAAAAAAGGCTATAACTGAGAGTGAAATGGTTGCGGTGCTAAAACTGATGATCACAGATGTGTGGAGCTAACAAAGGAGATGTAATCCGTAGCAGACAACATCAGGGTTATCACAGAGAACAAATGACCTCTGAAATATGAAGTCATTATTCACAAAGGAGACCAAAAATCCATATTTCCCATTACCTTTTTCTATTTCAGGGAACATTTGCTTTAGCTGGTAGTACAGAATGAATGCATCAACTCCTGTATGAAATGATTAGAAGTTATGAAAGATTTGCTCTGCACTACAGTCCCCCAACTGTTATACTATGGAGATTTCGGTCATGACAGCACCTCGCAACCACACAAGACATATAACTGAATACTCACTGAGGTTGGTGGAACTGGAACTGGAGGACAAACCTAACAGGAGACAAAGGTCTTGGGACTCCAGTTTAGTGCGCATCAAGTTTCTTTTTTTTTACCATAATACATTTTTATTAAAAGATAAAATAGTGAATGACAGATTACAGAAATAATATAATATTTTACATTAAAATTATACACAGTAAAGAGCAACGTAACAACTTGACAGAACTGAGCTATTTCTATTGTTCTATTATTATGTATAAACGTTTTAAGAAGCAAACATTGTAGTTAACAATGGACTAAACAATTGGAAAGGCTTTGTCTGGAGTTCAGTGGCCAAGCAGCCAGCCACTCCCACTCCTGAGCTATTAAGCAGTTCCTCTCAGCTTCATTGTGAAGCAATTTTTCTTTGCAGCTGGAGACTCTGTTGGTTTGTCCTCTGAGCGGGCGAACCCCCCGTTTCTGTGTGTCTCTGCTGGACTTTGATGTTTGTTTTCCTGCTTTTGGTTTGTATCTTTCCTCCGACTGTGTGCTTCCCTGTGTTTTGTGTCTCTTGTTTTTGGGCATTGTTCCCTGTTTTGCTGTGTTTTGGTTTTGTCTTTTTTGGGGGGCTTTGTTTGTAAGATCCCAGCATACTGCTGCTCAGAGCTCATGCTACTGCTTTCAGTTACCTATAACTGCAGCCACTGCTACTGTTTACTCCACTTACTACTGTAATGCAACTGCAATCGTTATCTGTGTGTTTCAGCTTAACCATAGCTGCTCCATGTTGCATGCTTAATTCTTTTCACCTGACACAGGCTTACTTCTGACCCTAGCTGTGCTGCTCATTCATGCTCTCATTCTATCTTGCAGCTTCACTGCACAGCCTGGCTACACCTGCTTTCAGAGCATTGTTCCATGTTTTATTGAAGTTACAACTCTGAGGTCAGCCAACTAAGCAAGCCTAATTGCTTCCTGCTACTGCTTTTACTCCCATTGCTATTTACCTTGTTCTACTCTGAGGTTAGCTAAAGCTGCTGCTGAGGCTATTAAATTAGCTTTTATATCTGCATGTGGTTCTCGGCCCTTCCATTGCTTCCTTGTTTGTCCTACAGCAGGGACTGGGAGGTGTTTGGGGAGGTTGTGGCCAATGTGGCTAATTATTTCTGTTCTAAATCCTGCCTTCGCCGCTGAAAATCCCCAGAGTTAGTCACCTTGATTTGGCTTTGAAATGCCTGGCTAGCTTGCCCCACTATTTAGTGCTGTTTGCCCTACGTTATGCAGACCTACGTGCAGGTCCATTTATTACTACTCTGTTTACTGACCTGCGTGCAGGTCCACACTTGCCTTACAAACGCGCTCCTTGCTTACGCAAACCATTGCTTCATGCCTACTGCCATCCCCTCGGCTTCAGCTTCTGGGATTCTGCTGCACTCAATCTGCATTCGACCTTGAATGGTCTTAGCACTCAATGCTCATTACGATCTCAGCACACCGTGCTCATTCAGCTCACCGTTTTTTCAGCTCTCAATCAATTTTTGGGGCATGCCAGCCATTCTATTCTGGTGCAGGGTTCCTGCAGCCGACGGTCTCGCTCTGCATTTAGTCTGCATGTCGAGCGTGTCCAACTTGGGGTGGGATCCTCTCACCTGGCCCATAGCTGGGAACATCCTCGCGCCGGGCTTGGCTTTAGCTACCTGCTACGCGACAGCAGCTCCTGGTGTAGAATTTAAGACTAGCGGTGAAGGGTTGAAAAAGTTACCTTCTTTGGCTTTAGTGTTCTACTATAATGGTTAGCCATTGACTTCAGTGGTTTCCCTAGCAAGGCACCTTCACTGCATTCTCCCTACAACTGCCTCTGGTGCACCTGGTTTGATTTAGGGCGGGTAGGCCAGGTGAGTGCCTCAGCAGTTGTTGCTCTCCTCCTGCGCCTTGGATGCACATATTGTTGCAGTTTTCTCGCAACCTTCCACGACATTCCTGCTAGAGGGTTTGAATGAGAGCCTTCTCTAAATTGGAATATTTTCCACCCCCTTTAATTGGGTTTTCCAAATTGCAGCTGCAGAGCCATCACTAATAAACTATCCCAAGCCTGGACGGAAGACGTACCAAGGCCTTGGATCCCCAAAGATTCTCCTCATAGGGTTTTTTTTCTCCTCCGTGCCTCAGGTTATAACACTTAGTGAGCATAGTTGTTTCCTAGTTTCTTCAGGTAGGTTCTGCTGTTGGATGGAAGTGAGGATGTCCTGCCATTCCTCTCTCTCCTTGGGGATCTCAATCTCAATGCAAACCATCACTATCATGCTACGCAAACCTGGGCAGTCATCACGTTATCCAACTGAACATCTCATGCATTATCAAACTGCCTATGCATCTCTACTACTAAGTTACAGTTACTGCTCCTATGTCACAGTTACTGCTTGCTCATATGCTTTGTGTTGCCTCCTTCTTTGGAGATTATACTACATTTCTTTTGGGAATTCCTAAGGTACCTTTAGCCATGGGAATCGTTCCGTGGAACCCTCTCCGAGAATTCCTTGCCTTTCATACCCCTACAGGGTGGTAATTCCTCTGGAAGAGAGTGCGAACGGCCAAAACCAAATTAAAACAGTTGCACACGCATAACACTATACTGGCTGCATAGGTCAGTGAATTGGAAAGGCTTTGCCTGGAGTTCAGTGGCCAAGCAGCCAGTCACTTCTATTTCCTAAGCTATATAAACAGTTCCTCTCAGCCTTATTGTGAAGCATTTTTTCTTTGCCCCACCATCCTCCCCTCCTGCTCCAGCGGTAGCACTCTCTCCTTAGGGGGCTTCCTAAGGTACCTTTAGCCACGGGAATCGTCCCGTGGAACCCTCTCCGAGGGTTCCTTGCCTTTCATACCCCTACAGGGTGGTAATTCCTCTGGAATAGTGTGCGAACAGCCAAAACCAAACTAACACAGTTGCACAACCATAACACTATACTGGCTACGTAGGTCAGTGAATTAAGAGTAAGCTATTCACATTACTATCTAATGCCTTGTAATTTAAAATGGAGACAGAAGACAGAATGACTGCTGTAATTTATATACCAATTGCTTATGAATTTTAAAATACATCTTGAGCATCTAATTGTCTAAGCTGATGACTCAGGAATGGTCACCTTAAGATGTCAAATGCAAGGTACATCATGCTCATCCCCTTACAGTTGGGACAGGACTTAAAATAAAATGTACTTTCATCCACACCCCACGACTTTTTGTGACTTTGTATCCCATGTCCTCCCACCCTGCTGTTGGGGTCCAACTCATACACCTTTCCTCTAACTGGGAGGGGCAAGTGACTGCCTTTATAGGTAAGCACTCCAAAAGACACAGGACCTCAGCACTAAAGCACTGAGACAATGGTTGCCCAGGAAGTGCACTGGCAAAAATCCAGGTTTCAAAAGAAATACAAAATTACACATAACCCAATAAAGCAAAGCAGCATGGGAGGTCTATCTAAATCACCATGAAAGAATTCGGACTTGTTCTGCTGTAATATGGTGCCAAAGGTCTATCACAAAATCTCCAAAGGCTGAGAATATAAGACAGACATATGCTTTGTCCTTCTAAGTGTAACCCCCCTGCAAATGGGGGTTCCCAAAAGACTTCCAGGAGCTTGCTTGAATGCTCCAAGCCTGAATGGTGTTTGGCGTTTAAGCCATTTATCAGTGAGTGTTTTTAGAACCTCTGGTACTGTCTCTTTAAGAGCTGTCTGCTTGCAGACATACTTAGTTTGTATGGGAGACTGTGTGTTTCTTTGATTGAGTACCACTCAAGCTGCTGCAAATTCACTCCATTTTGCAGTCACTAGGAGTGCAAAGGAACCTATCTGAAAGATGTAACTGTTTGCCAGAAATCATTTAGTAATAATGAAATTACAGTTTGTCTAACCTGTTTTCTTTTGCAGTCAAAACAGTGTCTGCCTAGTTCCCCATTCTGGTTTTGAACTGCTGAACTGGACCAATCAGTGTGGGGTAAGCTAGCTCTAAAATGGTGCCTTGGACGAATCAGAACTTGACTCAATCTGAGCCAGCCACAAGAGGATTGTATGGGCAGTGACTCTGGGAGATGTAGTTTAGACTTCAGTGCCTTTTGACCAACAGCAGCAGTCTATTGTGAGTGACAGCCAATCCAGTCAAGAACTGGGAGGAACTCAAAGGAAGTGCCGGGTTTTGTCGGTTGGAGTTTCAGTTAAGCTTTGGCAGTGAAGAAGGAAGGAGCCCTGTGCTTTTTCAGTGTGCAGTTTTTAGTCAAAAAACGTGTGTAAGGCCCAGAGTTCCGGTCTGCAGCTTGTGTAACAGCTTGTTAGGACTGAATCCGTCCTGTGAAGAGAATCAAAGGATATATGAAGAGTAGAAACCAGGCTCACCCTGTAGAAGACTGGAGGAATTGCTGAAAATTGCACTTGGTCTGTCAGGAACTGAATCTGCTGTGTGTTCTCCAGGTATTGTGCAGTAATTGCGATCGGGATACAGATGCAGCCTGCCTGGTATAGTGCTTTTATATAAATGTGTGAAGAGGTTTGTGTACCTCAAGTGAGCCCTGCTGACATTGAAGGACCCTATTCTATCTTATTCGGTGAGTACTAATTCAGGGTCGCCTCTGTTGAATTGCCACATTAAATCCAAATGGAATTACTGTACTGCTGACTGTTTAATTCTCCTTTCTCTGTGTGAAAGGCCCTACCAGCTCCCACGGTTTGGACTAGCCACTAGGGCTTGGGTACCCAGGGACAGTAACTGATAGGGATAGGCCTGTGCACAGAGCCATAAATAGATTATTAGAGTGATAAGCTAATTAACCTGATTTCCCCTGTCCTTGTTATATCCCCTAAATAAATCAGAGCTGCTTGTTTCAGCAAAGTTATACTGCCTGAGGTATTGTCTATGTTAAAGTACTGTACTGTGATTGTTGCACTCTATCTCATTTCACAGGAGGTCCCAGTGCGAACCAGTCCTGGGGTAAGTGTATACTGGAAGGTAATTCTGATATATTGTGTGGGCCTACTGGGACGAGAAAGGGGGTTGCAGTGTCCCAGAGGGCTGTGACCAAGTTAGTTTAACTATTGCAAACCCTGACCTCTGGGTGGGGCACCCGCCATTGGATCCAGGCCCTCAACCTGTTAGTGGCAAATCAGGCAGAGGTAGTAGCCCCTGGGATAGCGCCATCTAGGGGTTACATAAGATTCATCCGTAAGCATCAAATGTATCTGAGCCTGGGAAGGAGAAGCCAGCCCTATGATGGTATAGGTGATGAAAATGGTGCGTCGTGATTAGCTGGTGAGGTGTGAGTGTGAGTATGTGTGTGTGTGTGAGAATGGTGGGTAACCTGCTCCTCCTTCTCTGTGAACTAAGCTCCTTATCTTCACACCACGTCCGACCTCCTGTCTTGGACCTTGAACACGAACCCTGGACTCCCAGGTGGCACTGCACTGCACGAATGGGCCTGTGGAATGGACAAAGTCCTTGAGGAATTAATGTTCTGGCCAAGACAAGCCACGAATATGTCATTCCCATCTACCATGGGCTGCTTCCAGGTCATATGGAACATACAGGTTTACTTTGCAGGACAACATGGTGCTAAAGGGCCTTATATTCAATAACAAAAGGGCAAAAAATGGTAAACAAAAGTGTAAAACGGTGCCAGAGCCAAACAAACCAAAGCTAAAGTGAGAATTGATAGCATTTAATAAACAAACTGGAGCAGAGAAGGGTGTGGAGCAGATACAGGAGTAATCAATCTCTTTAGTGGAGAGAAAGATCTAATGGTTGAAGGAGCTGAGTGTGAGTGCGGGAACTGTGCATGTATGGTTTAATTATACTGAAATAGTCCTGGGCACCAAGCTCTTGAGCAGAACTCAAGTAGTGTGTGTGGCTATTGATAAATCCATGTTGTACAGGGTGCCTTTTCTCCGCGTTATTAAGGGATACTCTAATATCCTGCATTTCCCCACCATCATGCTACCCAGGGTATCCATGAGTATACCGGCGTTACTGGCCGAAACCACAACCATAGAAGACCATTATAGTGACAAAATCAGCAGTTCGCTGTAATGGTTGTGTGGGACAACGACACAGCTTCACTGGGACATGCACCCTCCCGAAACAACTCTGACCTGGAGTTGATTATTTTGAACCAGAGGGTGTAGGGGGCATAGCACCCACAAAAAAACATTATTTACTTGACGACTGTATGCCAACTAGTCGGCATTGTGCTGCTCACTGTAGAAGCGGTCAACAAGAGTCCTGCTGAATCACTGTGGTGCACTTTCATACTATCTCCCTTCTCCTGTCTAATATGGGGGGCTGCTTCGGCCATATCTTCTCCAGACCAGAAGGGAGGTGAGTGGCTGTCTTCATATCTGAAACCAATGTCTCTCCATTGTCTGAGACACATGGTCTCTCTCTCTCTCTCTCTCCCCTCTCACGGGAGTTGCATACCTCACCTCGTTAATGCCTCTAAACCCCTACTGATCCCATAAAGGAACACACAATTTGCTCTTGATGCCAGGTCTCCCTTGGTGGCACTCGCAAATTATGGCCACCATACCATTCTGACAGCACAACTGAACTAGTCTTTTCACTGTAGTCATGTGCCCTCCTAGGTTTCCCTCAGACAAGGCCCTTCCTCAGGAACAAGACAAAGAACTACCTCATATTTCACTTACCATCACCCTGCCATCAGTCCCACAATGTACCTCATGGTATGGGAGAAGGACACATTTTGTGTCCATATGAGTGAAATTATTAATTTTCTATGCTAAGGATTGCTGCTGAATCACATGATGCCGCTCCCTTACCAAAAATTATGGCTAGCATTTTGCTCCAGAATGTTGGGTGGGAGGAAGCGGACTTGCTCAGAAGTCGTCAATGCTTTACAGGGACAATATCAGCTCCTAGCACCTCGATTGGGCTCGCCAGGCTCCGACAGCCGACTCCCTCATACTTGAGGATCCCCCACCTGAGTGGGGCTGCCAAGGTGGAACTGTCATGGCCAGAGGGGTCAGTACTGGAGCCAGCTCATTAGCAGGGAGCCGGCATTGTTTTGGGGGGGAAGGGGGATTTCTTTCCCCTTGGAGCCAAGGGTGTGCAATGACGCAAGCAGAGGAGGAGTCTGCATGCATCCGTGTGCGCCCCCTTCCATGCGTCTGCCCATAGCTCCTCCCAATGGTCACACGGTGCCTTTGTCCCCCAGCCTCTGCCAGGGGGAGAACAGGTGCTGATACCGCGTTTACCTCCTCCCTGGAGAAGGAGAGCAGTACTCCAGATGCTCAATCCTTCTCCTACCCTGCCGACCCCCAGTGGCCCGTGCCTGTTTCCAAACACGGGTCGCCGGCATGGTGTGAGGTGTGGCGTCCAGCGCCTCAACCCTCAGCGCCTCTGGGCCGGCCAGGAGGATATATTTAAAGTTGATCTGGAGCTGCAGTTGATTCAATCTGTTCTCGACAGAATATATAGCCAGCTGATCATGATGGCTTCTGTCCAACTGACTGATGGAGACCCCCTACCCACTGGCAGAGTCTGCCACAGACAGTGTTTTTTGTTTGCTCACTGTGCCCAGTTGGGAAAACACACACACAAGGTGGCATCATTGGGCATAGTAGAAATGACATCATAATGCCCTGGAGATGGGTAGCCAAGGGGCATCCCTATTGATTAAAGGCAGAGGGGCAGAACAGGTAGCCCCCCCCCAGAGTAATGTAACCAAATGGAATCCCTGCAAAAATAAAATAAAACAAAGCCATCACAACCTTGAGAATGAGCAACTAGGCGACTTAAACCTGAGAGGGATGTTCTAAGAGAAAGCTAAGTTCCTGCAAGCCTTTGAGGTCCCAAGAAGCACTGCAGGGTCCAACTATAACACCACTGTTCTTTTGCACTTCATAAAAACTAAGTCAGAATCAAGTGTGGTGGTTTTAGAACAATTTCAAAATCAAAAAGCAGAACTTCAGCCCCAATACCTTTGTCACGGTTCACGTGCCCCTCACCCCATTCAGTGCGATTTTGTTTTTAGGTGCTAAAAGTGATACATCTTATAAGAAAACAATGAGAAAAGCCATGGTCACAACGTTTGAGAGAGCAAAAAGATTCTATAGAATTCGAGCCTCTTCAGTAGTAATAGTATGAAGTGGTCTTTGTGAATGTGGGTCTGACCTAGAAATACGGCAGAGAATAAACTCAGCAATAAAAAAAATAAAACACCCTTGTCTCACTTGCATAATGGAAATTTCAGGTCGAGAGACCAAAAGCAAGTTAACCTCATAAACATCCGCTTGGTCAGAATGTGGCGATCTTTATGTGCTGATAACTAACAGTGACATACAAGACATCTACAGATTTTAAAAAAACAGGGACCAGTTTCTTCTAAAAATAGGAGCACCCTATTTGGGTTTGAATAAGTGTGCGAAACCTAGTCTTGATCCTCGGGGGTGTAGACTGGTGTAAAGAGTAAAGTGGGGGCCCAACTGGTTTGCTAAAAGGAGAAACTGAAGCAGTTCCTTCTGAGAAAGCTTTGAAAAACATAATATTTAGACACAATTCAACTTATTATTTATTTACTTTAGTATGCGTTCTCATCTCAGGCAACTGGCCCCCATTGGTCCTGCCCCTACTTTGCCCATCACCCGCTTTCCCTAGGACTCACCTTGACCCCGATGCACCTGGCTTACTCCCAGGGCGGGAGCCAACAGGAAGAGCCACTACTTCTGACAGAGACTCGGTTGGTAACTCAGAAGGACAGCGCCACGGTCAGCAATGTGGGGCCTGTGGTGAAGAGACATCCTCCTGCAGCACTTACCCGATTTTCTGTTTTTCTCCCTGGATGACAAGGACAGCTCCTGATATGCATACGTATAAGAGCACGTCGGCATCCTTCCCACCCATCCTTGGCTCTGCTTGCACCCACCTGTGGTGAGCTAGGTGGCGGCAGTGAAGCAGAGACCCAGCTCTCTCCCGAGGTGGAAAGTGTCCTCTGGGATGCTCAGCATACCTCCCCTTCGGCTGGACCGCCAGCAATTTAGGCTTGTTCCTGAACCCGGGTCATCAGTATCGGGAGTGGAAGCGCTACCGCTGTGCCAGCAGGCCAGTTTTCAACTTATATTTTGTCTGTATTTCTCTTCCCTTTGTTCTTCAATACCAGGTCAATTTACATGGAAATTGGATCCATGTCCCTGAAGTTCATCTGCATCTGCTGCGTAATCTTTTCCTGTGCTGTGCATTTGTTTCCTGAAGTAACACAGTAATTCTTTCTTACATCACAGTTTGTTATCACTGTAAGGTGTTTTAGCAATAATTTCCTTCATGGACTGCATCTTGTGAATTCAAAGAAAGCTCATAATTGTTTCTGTTCTTTAGAGCTACAAAATCGTACATCAGTTTGGAGATTCTGATAAGGCTCAGATAAGTATCATAACTTTCCATGGCGCTGCAGTATCGCATGTTCACTGCGTATGTATGTATTGGGGGAGGGTCCTGCTGCTAGCCGGTTTCATATCTGAAAGGGTGTGATGCACATGGAGGTCAAATGACTTGTTCAGTCAGACAGTTAACTCGGTGGCTGTGGTGGGATTTGACCCTGAAACCCTGGATTCACAGACCTGGGGCCCAGTCTGCAAGGCCCACATATGCAGCAGAAGAAGTGGGGTATGCATGGATGGGGGTCTGATACTCCCGTAATTCCAGCAGCATATGTAGCAATTTCATAGAGTGTGTTGTTTTACAACCCTTTTCCATCTTCATGTCGGCAAGTGGCTATTTTTCTTTGCACATGCTGCACCTGTCATAACCCAGTGCAGTGCAGTATGTGCATCGAATAGGGAAATTGGCGCACCTGCGCAGAGACTGCTGAAGATACAGTAGCAGTATGACTGCAGGTCACCAGTGCATAGTTTTTTATTTCCAAACTGGTGAATTGCACACTCCGTGCCCTCTCCCAGCCCTCTGAAAATTGAGTTCCTGTGCTCTAACCCACTGAACCCCACTACCTCCATTAGCCAGGTGCAGGCCCCCTGTGTAAGTTTGGCTGGGGGCAGTTTGCCACAGTCTCAATGCCAAGTAGAAGAAAGGGATTTGCCATATGATGTTATGATCTGTTTGAATTAGATTTTATTTCTCAATAAAGATTCAAAAACAAGTACCTACTAAAATAAATAGCTTAAAACTATTATATTAACAATGATATTTAACTTTTAAAATTTTTTACTTTCTCCTGGTACTGGTCTATTATTTGAGATCATGCAATATTTCTTTCACTGTGTTTTGAAAAAGTATCTGGCCACCCCAAATGACCAGTTGTTGTTTGTGACACATAGAAACATAGAATTTGTCAACAGAAAGGACCACTTGGCCCTCCCAGATGGCCCTTACCTGGTCTGTACCATTCTCTAACACTCCCCTATGTCTATCCCACACATGCCTGAAGGCCCCTACTGTTTTGCCTCCACCACTTCTGCTGGCAATCTATTCCAGTCATCTACCACTCTTCCAGTGAAGTAGTACTTCCTCATATCCTCTTAAATCCCCCTCCCTCAGCTTTATCGCATGCCTTCTGGTTCTATTCCCCATTTGAAAGAAATTCCTCCAGTACACTGTTCAGCCCATGAGGTATTTATAAGTCAGTCTCATGTCCTCTTTTGCTCTTCTGTCTTCCAGGGTGTACATGTTGCGATCCCTTAGTCTCTCTAATGGGGCTTTTGGTGCAACCCTGCACCATTTTAGTTGCTTTCTCTGGACTGCCTGCACCCCTATCTATGTCTTTTTGAGGCTGGCCTCCAGAATTAGATATAATACTCCAGGGTGGGGCTCACCAGCGAGCAATATAGAGGCAATGCCACCTCCTTACATCTGCTGGCGACACCTCTCCCCATGCATCCCTCCCAGCATCCCACCTGCTGCTCTGTCACACAGACATGCCACTCTGAGGTAATCAGATATAACTCCAAGGTCCCGTTCCTACTTAGTGACAGACAGCACAACTCCCCCCATCTTATACTCAGTTCTTGGGGTCCTATGCCCTAGGTGCATGGTTTTACACTTTTTGGCACTGAGCTCCAACTGCCATACTGTTGATCACTCCTCAAATTTTCCAAGATATCTACACATTCTTTCCACCCCTTCCTTATACAGACTAATATAGATTTTGTTATCATCTACAAAAAAAAGCATACCTTCCCTTCCAGCTCATCTGCAATGTCACTAATGAAGACCACGAAGAGGACCGTTCCATTAAAGCCCTCTGCAGCACCCCACTGGTAACTCTCCAATTATTATAATTAGTGCTGTTAACCACCACCCTCTGTTACCTATCTAACCAGTTTCCAACCCAATTCACCACTTTGGATCCCACCCGTAGGCTGCTCAATTTTTTGGTCTCCTGTGCCACACAGTGTGGAAAGCCTTGCTAAAGTCCAGATAGGCATGTCCACTCAATCAGATTCACTTGGCATGAACTCCCCCCGCCCCAGATGAATCCATGCTGCCTTTCATCTTGCAGCCCATTGGATTCAAGACAGCCTACAAACCTTTCCAATAGCTTGTTTCTATTGAATTCCCCATCACTGACGTGAGGCTCACCGGCCTATAGTTACTAGCCTCTTCCCTACTGCCACTGTTATGTAGTGGGACCACATCTGTACTCCTCCAGTCCTCTGGAACCACTCCTGATTCCAGTCAACTGTTGAATAAGGCCATCAGCGGGGCAACCAGCACCTCCCTGAATTCCTTAACTACCCCTGGGTGTATCCTGTCCACTCCAATAGCCTTGTCCACTCTCACAGCTGCCAGTCCCTTTAAGACTCTTTCCTCTGAAAATGGACTTAAGTCTGCCCCCACCCCTTGTTCCTGCTGATCACTGGTGGTCAGGATGTCTGCTTTGTGGCCCCTTTTTGCAGTCACCCTCTGCCATCCTTCTTATCCTCACTATCCCTCCTTGTTTTCCTCTTCTCGCTATTTACATACCTGAAGACAGTGTTCTCCCCATTTGCTACCCCTTTGGTTATCCTTTCCTCTGTTTGTGCCTTTGTTCCATCCACTGCCTTTGCTGCTTCCCTCTGTTTTACCTGGTACCCCACCCTCATACCTCTCAACTGTACCACATTACGAGGAACGTTCCTCATTTTACTTCAGAAAAGGTCCCTGTTCCACATTGTGAGGACTTGTTCCACATTCAGAGTCAACATTTTAAAGCAAATATCCACAGTAAATGATGGAAAAAATAACGTATTCAATTAATAACAGACATTCTCAACATAAATGCAACATTTTAATAGTGTTTTGAGCTTCTTAGGTAAAGATTTGATTAAGTGTTCCACATTTTGCCCATTTGTTCCACATTGTGACAGGCAATGTTCCACATTTGGGGGATAAAAGGTTGAGAGGTATGCCCACCCTGTCTTCCTCTTCCTGCATTTCCTTATACATCCTGATTGCATCCTTTTTTTACTTCACCAACATGGCAACTACCTAAAGTGCTATAATGGTTAAAGCTACCAACTTTTGAGTCTAAAACTGGGACAGTTCATCCTGATCATGACCCCCTCAACGTGTCACTCCCACAGACACCACATGAGTCAACGCTGTGCACAATCAGTTGCATTTGCTGCTTACTCTGGCCATGCCACCCTCAGTAACATCAGTAGCAAACATTTAGATTAAAACAATACGTCATTCTGCTGCAAGTTCCAAACCATGATGTACAGAAAGTTCATTAGAAGCAAACCTGTATTAAATTGTGATCAGACATTGAGCTGCATGTATTGCTCCTCCTGACAGTCCCATCAACCCGCTACACTCACCTCATTTTCTGAGCAAACTTCACTTCAGTGACTCCACCACCACACCAGATTGTTTTCACACACTTCCCCACAGCTGATCAAATTCAATTTTGTAGTTCCCTGCTGCTGGTCTCTTCTCTGTGGAGTCCCTCTAAGCTGCTGGCAGGCAGATGTCCACATGTGTTTGTTTGCACTACCACCCATTCTAATCTAACAGGAAGGAACATGCTTTACTGTGCTCCCCACTTGGACATGCTTGCAGTGCAACACAGGCGCAGGGATTGAGTTGCAAACTGCTGTCCAGCCGAGCAGTGCCACAGTGGTGCTGAAATAACTGTCACTCACGGATTAGCAGTCAGCAAAAAAGGGGACAAACTGGGACAAGTAAGCAAAACTGGGAAAAAAGTGACATTTTGCAAAACTTGTGGGGACACTGGGACATGCTGCCTAAAATAGGGACTGTCCTGGGAAAATAGGGACAGTTGGTAGCTTTAATAATGGTCTCTTCTTCCTTTTGCTTTTACTCACTTCCTTCACACAGAGGCTGGTTGCCTTAATTATGCCCTTCCATATTCTTCCCCACTGTTCTTCTACCCCTCCCTGGCAATCCCCCTTTATGAGGCAGTTTCTGAGGCAGTCTCCCATTTCCTTAAAATCCACCCTCTTAAAGTCCAGGACTCTTATCCTCATGTGGGTTGCCACTGCTCCCATCTTAATGTTACATCACACTGTAAAGCAATCACTGGTACCTAGAGGACTTCCCACTGTGACGCCTGCCATGCTGTCCCTGTTGGTAAGCACCAGGTCCAGAACTTCCCTGTCCCTAAGCGGGTTTGTTGACTAGCTGCCTGAGAAAGGCCCCTTATAGGAGTCAGGGACAACTCGCTCTTTGCCAAAGCTGCATCTGCAAGACTCTGATTAACATCTGGCAAACTGAAGACACCAACTAGCAGCATTCCCGTGTTTGCCATCGTGATGATGTCCTCCCCAAGTGCCTTATCCAACTCTTCTCCTGTGCTGGAGGTCTGTATACCAGCCCTGTATGGTACCAGCACCAGCTCCTGTCTCCAACATAATCCACAGCACCTCCAGCCCTTCCACTTTCTCTAAGTCCTGCTGCACTTCCGTGGTCTTGATTATCTCCCTCACATATAGTTAGGCTTGCCAGAAGTCGATACAAATCAGTAAGTGCCAATAAACATCGAATTTGAATGAAGTCCTGCAACCGACAAAAATAAATTAGCATCGATATTTATCTTTTTTTTTTGCACTGGATTCACAGATTATTTCGCTAATTTGAAGTACTGATTGATTACATGCTTGCCCTGAAAAAATGAATGAAGCATTGCAAAAAGCAGACTATATGTTGAGAAATAAAAATAATTCTTCTTTTGATTGTAATGCTCTGAAAGGCCTTTCAAAAGACATACTTCCTTAACTCTAGAGACCCAAACTTAATGAGAAGAGTTCTACAAATGTTATTGTGGCATTCAGAGATGGGTAGAGTGAGAGTTTATAGTCCCTATAGCAGAGCCATCATCCTTCTGTAACACCCACCTGTAGTCTGAATCCCATGAGTTACAGTCTATCGCTCAGCTGACAGCCTGAAAACAGGTACTTTGCCACAAAATAAGCAAAGCTAAACATGTTTTGAAATGAAATAACATCGAAAAAAGAGAAAGATATGATTAAAAGTCTGAATTTCACGCACCAGTCATATTTCATCAATAGAAATCGGACAAAGGCCACAAAATAAACACTAATTTTTTCAGTCGAAAATTAAAAAAATAAAAATAAAATCCAAGCAAGCCTACATATAGTACAACTCCTCCTGAACTGCAGTCTGTTGCCTTGGTGAGCACAATAATCATTAAAAAAAGCACCATGAGGCCATATGGGGACAGGCAAATACTTTTGATCCAGGCTTTTGGGACAGGATAGTTCAGAAGAGGTATCCAGGTTGCCCTTCCTCTTGTAAGGATAAAGTGTTCAAGTCTTGGGTCATCCAAAATTGACAATTCCAAACAGTCACCAAAATGGGAAGATGAACACCACATATGTTCCACAATGTTTTGCTCTTTTAGTTTAACTTCACACAATATTCAGACAAAGCTTTGTGGCCAGGACACTTCATCAGGCCCACTGTGCTTGTATTCTGCCAAAAATATTTTACCAAAAAAATTAAATATGTATATTCATTGCAGAAAACCGTGTTAATGCACCAGTTAGGGGTTCAGGTTAAAACAACAAAAGAAGGAAATGTGGTGTTAGAGTTTCCACCTCATCCCACCACCACCACCACAAAAGTAAAAAAAATCATTATGGTTTTGGGTCTCCAGAGCCTTGGCAAAATTGGTGGTGGTATCTTCCTTGGGGTTGTCAGCCCTAATGTGGACACCCCTCCCCCAGCTCATAGCCTCCTGTGCGAAGCAGGCGGTACAGCTCTACATCAGTGCTTCATAGTGATACAGTCTTCAAAGGTGGAGAACTATCTGTCACCACATGATGGACATCCACGTCTTGCCCTGGTGCTTTGGGTGTGAATTGTGACGCCCCCTGATGAAGGGTTTTTACACCCGAAGCGTCAGGGCAAGACATGGGCATCCATCAGTCTGTCTGTTTGTGATTTTCTGCAATAAAGCAAATAATTATTTAAACTTTGAAACAAGTGTTTGTGGAATTTTCTTTGAGTGAAAAGCTATTTGAATTTGTTGAGTTGCTACTGGGCTTGCCAGCCCCAGCATTTGTACTGACAGCACCTTGGGTTCTGCACAGCTAACTACTCGTTGGAACCAAATCAAGAGACCTTGCCCTCCCCCCCCAAACTGCACATGCATCATTGTATGCAAGTCCACTGAATGGGAGCTAACCCATTAAGCTGCAAAGTTTGGGGTTTTAACATTAAACAGCTTACTCAACCCTAACTATGGTGGCACTACCATGCCACTCTAATATAGCACCACCACAATGCGCTCCACAACCCAAACTAGTGCTGAGGCACTCTCACCCTCGTATTATATCATCATCACATCAACTGCTATCTCTGCTTGAAAAGTTTTTGCCAGTTCCCTACCGCGGAAATCATGAGTTATATCATTCATGTGCTTATTTAAGTTATAGGAACATTTCTCCCTGGCACCCAGCCAAGTATCATTTTTATGTGGCGCTTGTTACTTATTTTTCATATAGCAACCTGTCAGGGGTTATATCTGGCATATATTGTTTTAGTCCTTATTCATCATTTCTTGGTCGGTATACATCATATTTTGTAATCCCTATTCAATGTCTATGTTTAAATTAGCTTTATCAAACATACCTGCTTCTTATTTTTCTTTTATGAACATACGAATCTGCCAGAAGAAACAGGCCTCATGGTCTATTAAGTCTGCTGGAATGTGCAGCTAGCACCCTCACATTTGCAGCTGCCCCCCCACAGTTACCCCTACCCTGTCCCATCCCTTTAAAACTTCCCACAGTCTTACAGGATACCACCTCCTCGGGCAGAGTGTTCCATTTAGTCACAGCCCTCACCATGAAAAAATGTCTCCTCATCTCGCTCCTATATCTCGCTTCCATAGCATCATGGAATATCTAAGGGTCCTGCAACATAATTCTGAAACCATAATCATGGGTGATTTTAACATTAACTGGCTCTCCGCTGAGGCCGCTACCTATAAGGATGCAGCCGTGGCGCATCACCTCACTCAACTGGTCAATGCCCCCACTAGGTGTAACTATAAGACAGGCTCCCTTACGCTTCTAGACTGGATTCTATCTAACCACCCTGAGCCATCTCCAATGTTTCTGTACTCCCGGATACAATAAGTGACCACTCGCCTGTCATCTGTTCCTGGTCAAACAAATACCACAAGCCCCTCCCAAGCTTATCTATGCCAGGTTATCAAACAAGGTACCTCCAGCTGTTATAATCCCATCTAACCAGGCTGAACTGGGCAGTGCTTGACTCCCTCAATGACACCAACAAAGCTCTGGACCTATTTATCAAGCGTTTCAACGAAGCCTGTGACATCTATGCACCAGTAAAAAGATGAAGGTCAAAGGACAGACCAACCCCTGGGTTACTACTGACCTTTTAACTCCTCAAACACAGGAGACCACCTCTGGCGTTGTGCTCGTGCAACTCCGGCCGTAAGTTAACATACATATATAAAGCAGCCAGAAATGATTGCACTCGAAGAATCAGGATGCTAAACGAGCTATTACAAAGAGGCTCTTACCAACTCTTGGGGCCAGAAACAAATTCTGGGACAACATGAAAGAACTCACAGGCAAGGATCCTAAAGCACCACCCACTATGCTCAACCTTCATGGCACTCCTACACTCGACCTAGGTATCATCACCAGCACTTTTAATAATGCATTTACAAACCTGGACAGTGTCCTTCCAACAAATTTTTAACTACCTCCCTCCAGCTCCTCCCCAAGTCCCCCCAACTAGAACATACAACCCCAAAGTTTTTTTTTTTAAGGAGGTCCCACCACAAGTAGCTAGAAAATACATTCAAAAGGCCATCGGCAAACAAGGGTACAGTGGTGACTCCCTTGACCTGAAACTGCTGGCACAAGTCCTCAATGAAATCTTAGAACCACTTACAAAGATCTTTAATCTCGCTTAGTTTGGGCCATTTCCTCTCTGAAGAAAGCCACTGTCACACGGTTCACAAAAGCGGAGATAGGACACTGCACACCAATTACAGACCTATCTCACTCCTCCCCACTATCCAAAGCGCTGGGCCAGATAGTGTCGGACCAACTAGCTGAATTCCTGGATAAGTACAATGTACAGTGCCCAGAGCATCATGGCTTCAGAAAGGGGCACAGCACCACCACTGCACTACTGGAATTTACAACCTTCATCTATGCCACGCTTGACAAAGGGAATTGTGGAGGGGCAGTATTTATAGACCTTACCAAGGCATTCGACACAGTTAACCACCCCCTACTGCTCAAGCAACTGTCCTCCATTGGGATCTCCAGTGATGCCCTTCCATGGTTCACCAGCTACCTTGATAATCGGATCCAACGTGTAAGGATTGCAGGGACCTCTTCGGAGGAGAAACTGGTCTGCTCGAGTCCCCAGGGTCTATTCTGGGCCTCTACTCTTCTTCCTCTTCATCAACAATCTCCCCAGTGCCTGCCACCAAAAAATATTACTATCATGAGATGATGCAGTCCTGTTTTCCAGCCACCATGACATTACAGTCCTTGAATCCCAGCTGCAGCTCGACTTCAATCGCGTCGAAGACTGGTTCAGTTCTCATAAACTTGTCCTGAACCACAGCAAGACTAAAACCATGTCCTTCTGTAACCGACAGACCAGGCACAACTCTCTGTCCTCACCATCAAGAACCACGCTGGGAACCCACTCGAACATGTCAAGGAGTTCAAGTACCTTGGTATTAACCTGGATAGTACCTCTCCTACACTCGGCATATTGACACTGTTGCCAAGACCGCCAATATACGGATTGGACTACTACACAAACACAAGCACTGTATGCCCGCGGATGCCCTGAACCAGCCATCTACAGCTCTGTCACCTCTATCATTGACTACGGCCTTGCCATCTATGGCTCTGCCCCAACAAGTGCCCTCCTGCAGGATCTCAGTTGCTCTCAACAAAACCTGTAGACTACTGATAGGTGCAGCCCGACAAACTCACACCTGTGACCTCTATGCACAGGCCAGCTGGCTACCCTCGCAGCAGAATACAATACCAAACCTGCTTACTTACCAAAGATTCTCCTTGGTCTCATGCCAAGTGTTAACTCACTCCTTACTACCTACAGTGGCACTCAACAAACACGTGGTGCCCAATCTCTAACCTTCAGGTTCCCAGATGTCGACATCCATGGGTCAGCGGTCCTTTATCTATAGAGCTGCTCAATGGTTCAATTCCTCAATAAAGAATCACTTTCTTCACTACACTTGGACCCTTCAAAAGGAATCTCAAACTTTACCTCACCTCTACCACTCAATGTGACTGCTTTGTTGAACAGAGATCTCTAAACACCTCCCAGCTCACTCATGTCTCACAGCCCGCCTTTCCCAATCTCATTCCTCTGGCACTGGGCCTTCCTTGTGACTCCTTTCCTGCTTCACATCTCCACTGGTACAAGACATTTTCCACTACCATCAGACAGTGGCCCATTAGCCTGCCAACTTCCTCTCCCGGTTGCATGCCTGCAATACTAACTGCCTATGGTGCCCTCTATCTCTTATTGTTACCACAGCCAGCTGCCTACTCAAGCTGCTCGTTTTATGAACATTATCTCAAAGTATGTTATAACTGAGTATCTTTATTTTTTCTTTTAGTTGTTTTGCTTGTTTATTATGCATTCTTTTACTACCTCTGTATGTATGCTGACCCTCATCCTTTGACGTGGAACCTTTGTAAACAAGCAGTTTCTGCTCAAAGGTAATTGTAATCCGAGAATTTAATAAATAAAAAATAAATAAAAATATCTTCCCTGCCAATCTGAGACTAAGCCCTCTCGTGTCCCTCCCCTCCTCAACTTAAACACCCCTTCTGTACCTGTCTTGTTTATCCCTTCAAGTATTTAAAGATCTCGATCATATCCCCAAATCCTCCTCTCCTCCAGGATGTACATATTTAACTCACTCAGCCTGTCTTCGTAGGGTTTGTCTTCCAATCCCTGGATCATCTTTGTTGCCCTGTGCTGTACCATCTTCAGTAATCTGATATCCTTCTTCAGAAAGGACGCCAGTACTGCCATAGTACTCCAAGTGTGGCCTGACTAGTAACCTGTACTGGAGCAGGATCACCTCCCTACTTCTGGATGAGATTCTCTTGAATACACCCCAGCATCCTGTTGGCTTTTGCTGCCGCCTTCCTGCACTGAGCCGAGTTGTTCATATTCCCGATATAACCACCCCTAGATCGTTTCTCTCCTTGGTGCTACCTAACTGAACCCCTTCCAACTAGTATCTCCTCCCCAGGTTCCTTGCTCTGAAGTGCAGAACCTGCACTTCTTCACACTGAAGCCCAATTGCCCATTTCTGACCACTCCTCCAGTTTAGTCAGGTCATCCTGTAGCCCCTGCCACCTCTACTATGTCGCCCACCTCTGCCCCATCTTGGTATCATCAGCAAACAGACTGATCTCACTCCTGATGCCATGTGAGATATCTGCTATGAATATCCCAAAGAGCTCCAGGCCAGTGGAACCCGCTCGTCACAGCTCTTGAGGATGAGTCCCCTTGGTAACTGGGTAAGCCCACTCAGGCACAAGTGCCTATTTTTAGAGGTGACCCGGGAGCACTGGGGAGGTTAAGTGACTTGCTCTGAGTCGCACAGTATGCAAGTGGAGGTTGTGGGAATTAAATCCAGGTCTGCTGGATATACCAAGCTCATTCCTGGATATCTACAAAAAAGTATGATAGCTGTGTCCTTTCACTTTTTCTTTCACATTCTGTGTTTTAACTTCTAAGTATATGTATATTTTTGATTCCTCAAGGGAACAGCTTACCTTAAATGGTAGAACACTTTGTCCCACTGGTAAGTTCCATCACTCTATATTAGTCTGTTTTGTGGTCTGTATACAACCCTCTGAATCTTTAATGATAAGTACACTGATACAATGTCTTATTGTATTAAAACATATTTCACATAGTAATTCATATGGATTCCTTTTGTACATTTAATTTTTACTCACTTTCCTGCTTTGGCGAACTTGCAAAGCCACCAGCCAGCTCCCACAGTGTATAGGGAGCGGCAGGCTGGAGCCACGATGGTTTAAATACCTCAATGTCGAGGGGGGAATGATGTCATTGCTCATGTCTCTCTCTGACTGTACTTACAGAGTTGCTACTGAGACCTGCAGGATGCAGGTCATTGTGTAGACACTGCAGTATAAGGGAAAACTGGATTGCGGATCACCCCACACTCAGTGTGTGTCCCACACACACTGGAGTGGTTCACTCCCCTGCTGTGGCTGCTGCCCTTATTTTAAAATCATGCAGAATATTTCTTATTTCTGTCATTAAATGCAACTCTGATTGGCTACTGTCCCATGGTAGATGGCACTACTACCAACGGGTAGTAACTAGTACCAGTCTAGCAGCCCAATCACTGAAGCACTAAATCATTTGCCCAAATACAAAGCAGTTACAGAAATTTTGTTTCTTCATGGAAATAAGCTCCTAGCGACTTCTAACAAATGAAAATGTGCACATGATAATATTCTATTCTGCTCTCTACCCTTCTCCCAAGGTTTGGGACTACTTTCTTCAGCGTAAGGATACACAGACAAAAATAAACTAATTTGACTTTTAAAATACATGTGTTGGAGCCAGCTCCGTGGCACTGAGTGAAGGTGTCTGATCGGCACGCTGGCAACTCAGGTTCGCGTTCTGAGCTCAGGAGTCAGGAATGGAGTCTGGCAGGGAGGGAGGGAGCTTTGGATCACTTTTGCTGGCCCTGAGGTGGCTTGGGGTGGCATTCTTGGTGGTGTGTGGCCACAACACAGCGCCAAACACCCCCGGCCCCAAGATGCTGCTTCGGCTTGCCTGTTCTGGGAGGGGGTGGATGGGTTGAAAGAAAAGTGGAAAATCTGCCCTCGGTCAACCAGGATGATGGCCGCAGGTCCCCGTCCCATGGTAGCCTGGAAGTGTCCATGCAACCCCGCCATGCCTGTGATACATATTAGGCAGCCTGCAGGCGTTTGTCCCTCCCCAGTTCCCCAAAGGGTGGGAGCTAGAGCCCACCGATGAAGGGTTATGTGAGTTACCAGGTCACGGCAATGCAGGGAGTATTTAACTCCAAAATTGATTAGCGTTATTCATAAAAGTGCTAAACATTGTGGAAATGCATAGCACTTGCCTCATTGTGTTTAACAAACATAACACTTTAGAAACCTATATAAATACTTTCTGTACAGTTAGCATTGTCCTAAGAAAAAAACTGCTAATCAATTATTAAAACCCTGCAATGAAGGGGTGGCAGATGGCAACGGGGTGTGTGGTGGCAGTGGGCCTTGGTGGTCCGAAGGAGTGCCTGACCGGGAGCTTGGGGAGGAGAAAATAAAACCCAACATGTTTTATGTCTGAAAAGTTATTTTGATTACAAAATGCTGTATGATAAGTGCAGTAAGCCACTTCAGAGTGTGGTTAGTAGTGTGAACACCACACTTCCAGGGTCAATATGGCACTCGGCATGTGGTCATGTGCCTCATTACACCCCCGGGTGTTCGGTGGTCACTCTACTACCTACACGCTGTCATGTCTTATTGTTTACATAAACATATTAGAGAACATTCTGCAATCTTTCTGGATCTATAAGCATATGGAATCATTACTCAAGGAAAGTGTTGTGACATACCTGGATTCCAGCAGACAGCAGGATCTGAGACAGCATGGTTTCATGGCAGGCAGGTCTTGCCAAACCAACAGGGAGGGGCAGTAGATGTGGCCTGCCTGGATTTTAGCAAAGGCCTTGATACCATCCCGCATAAAAGGCTAATAAACAAATTGAATTGCATGGAAGTCGGATCCGGGGTGGGTAACTGGGTTAGACATTGGCTAAGCAGTAGGACACAAAGGGTGGTAGTGAACTGAGTTCAGTCCGTAGAAAGCGAGATGACCAGCGGGGTGCCTCAGGGATCGGTGCAAGGTCCAGTCGTCTTTAGTGTGTTCATATGCGACACTGCAGAGGGGCTGGAGGGGAAGGTGTGCCTCTTCGCAGATGACACAAAGATCTGCAATAGGGTAGGCACACCAGGCGGGTGATGGAAAGAATGAGAAGGGACCTGGGCAAGCTGGAGGATTGTTCAAATGCATGGCAGTTGAGATTCACATCAGAGAAATGCAAAATTATGCACTTAGGTCACGGAACCTGAGAGAGGAGCACTCATGGAGAATGGGAGGTACTGTCGGCCACCAAACCGGAGAGGATCTAGGAATAATTACATCTGAGGACCTAAAGGTGGCTGGACAGTGCGAGAAGGAAGTCAGAAGGGCCAGTGGGATGTTGGGGTGCATAGGGAGAAGCATCACAAGCAGAAACAAGCATTTGTCAATGCCAAAGTTCGTCGTTTGGAATTGATGTTGGTACACACAGATTGGTAAAACTACAGTTCCCAGCAGAAAGAACAAGTTATGCCACCAAGTTCACATTCCCATTGCAATACAGTGAAGTGCATACCTGTTTCCTCAATTCATGATCTGGCTTTGAAGAGTGAAGATGTGCCTGTGGTTCAGAGAAGATGAGGGCACTGGAGCCCCACCATGGGTTGGGTTGGGGGGGAGACATTATGGTTAGAAACCCTAATGCCTGGGCGTTTGGTATTTGAACTACAAATTTTCAACATGGTCTTTTGTGAACCCCACCTCATGAAAACACTTGGGACCTCTACTCATGAATAGTGGCACTGTGATTTTGTTAATCTGTCCCAAACGCTGATTTCTCACAGCAACGTGCCATTCTACACCAAATGTGCAAAACATAGTTCGGCAGGATGTGAAAATTACAGCTGTACCATTCATAGGGAGGTGTAAAGAGAAAGGCAGTGTTGAGCATCTGGAGGAAAAATATTAAAATGTTCGAACGTATGAGCATATGTGGAAACTGCACAACACACGCTTTGTAACAGTCATTTAGTGGAATAATTGCACCAAAATTTCAACATAGGCATTTTGTGACCTCTACTCACAAACACTGTCACTATGATTTTCTTACTCTGTCCTGAATGTTGATTTCCCATAGCGACCGCGCCATTGTGCGAAAGCACATTTCGGGCAGGATGTGAACAATGACAGCTCTACTGTTTATAAGAAGGTGTGAAAAACGGACAATGTTGAAACTCAGTGAAAATGTTACAAATCCTCGACGTTACGAGTGTGTGTGGAAACTGTGCAACGCACGCTCATAAAATATTAATTTTTATGGACTTTTGTCACCAAATTTTCAACATATGTATTTTGGGACCTCTGCTCATGAACAGTGTCACTGTGATTTTCATAATCTGTCACGAACACTGATTTCACACAGCGACCGCGTTATTCTGCGCCAGAAGTGAAAAAACACATTTCAGCCAGGGTGTGAAAAATGACATCTGTACTGTTCATAAGGAGGTGTAAAAAAATGCCACTGTTGAAAATCTGGTGTAAAAATATTACAAATTCACAAAGTTACATGTGTGCGTGGAAACTGCGCAACGCACGCTTGTAACACAATCATTACATGGACTTTTGTCACCAAATTTTCAACATAGGAATTTTGAGACCTCCGCCATGAACAATGTCACTGTGATTTTGTAATCTGTCCCAAACACTGATTTCCCACAGTGACCGCCATTATTCTGCAATCAAGTACAAAACGCATTTTGGCCAGGATGAAAAATGACAGCTGTATTGTTCATATGAGGTGTAAAAAATGGCAGTGTTGAAAATCTGGTGAAAATATTACAAATTCATGAAGTTACATGTGTTTATTTTTTATTTATTGTATAATCGGATTTACAACCTTTGAGCCAGCGGCTCATTTAAAAGGTACCTTGTCACAGAGAGGACATACATGGTTAACATAGTTTACAGACTACAGTACAAGACAGAGTAACAGATTTTTACATGTTTACAGAATACAGACATACAGAGTCAACATAGTATTACATAGGTTGCATTAACAGAGATACATAGTATTACATACAATTGCTTGAACACGTGTAGATAAATAAACATTTCAAGTTGTACCAGCAGGTACTGTTAGAGAAGAGAGGCCGGGGGTGTTCAGCCCAGTGGGCCATATCAATAGTGGCAGAAGAAACAGCAGAGTATCTTTTAGTGACAGGTGCAGTGGGTGTTGAACAGCAGATCTCGTAGGCAACTTTGAAGGGGGTACTGGGGTGAGTTAACGAACCAGATAGGGGCTCTGTAGCTGAATGACCTCTGAGCCTGGGAGGTCCTAGTTCTGGGCACTAGTAGAGTGACCTTGTCCAAGTTGGGTGGTGGCTCTGGGATTTGTACATTGGATGGAGGTAGACACCCCTGGGTGGGGGAGGAGAGCCTAAGTAGGATTTTCTTGGTTAGCGGGCCGGTTTGCAGCGGATGAACATGGAGGTTTAGAGCTTGGCCATGTCATAGGAGTTGATAGGTGTGGGAGTGTAGGGGCACTGGTCAGCAGCCTGCAAGCCTTATTTAGCGTGGGTCTAATCTTGCTGAGGTCAGTGGAGTCAGCAGCACCATATACTGGGAGGTCAGAATCAATTAGGGACATTACTGTGGATGTGATGGCGAGCCTGAGGGCATCAGGGTGGGAGGCAGTCCTTGTGGCGTGTAGAGGATGCCAAGGCACGCGCTTGCAGTGGAAGCAAGGGCAGTAATGTGGGCATGAAAGGTGAGGGCCACGCAAATGTGATTCCAAGGTATTTGTACGAGTAAACTTGTTCGAGTGGTTGACAAGTGCTCGGGAAGATTTGGAGGGGACTTTTGCTGGCTTTGTTCTGGGGGTGGGCAAAGAGCATTGCCTTAGTTTTTTTGAGGTTAATTACTAGTCTGCTCTTCTTAAACCAATTCTCAGCATCATTGAAAGAGTGTTGGAGGGAGTCTTGGAGGGAGGTGAGATTTTTGTGAGCTGCATAAAGCACGGCGTCATCAGCATATAGCAGAATATTGCCAGAACAAGTGCTAGGCAGGGCGTTTAGGTACAGGCTAAAGAGTAGTGGGCCCAGGATAGAGCCCTGGGGAACCACTGAGCGGATGGGACAGGTTTCTGAGATCACCCCATTGATTTTGACATGCTGGGAGCAGGCTGATAGGTAGCTCGCACACCAGGAGAGGGGTCCAGCAGAGAAACCTGTATGGTTGAGGGCATTTAGTAGGAGTGGGTGGGAGACGGTGTCAAAGGCCTTAGAGAGGTCAATGAACACTGCCCCAGCTAGTGAGCTGTGGTCCAGGGAGGCGTGTAGAAAGTTGGAGAACTCCATTAAAGCTGTGCTGTACTGTGACCAGCGCAGAAGCCATGCTGTTCTGGACACAGAATGTTATATTTTGCTAGATATTCCATGAGTTGGGTGGCCACCACTTTTTCTAAGGCTTTGGAGGGGGAGAATGGAAATCGGCCGATAGTTGCTGGGGGCGGACCGGTCACCACCTTTGTGGATAGGTGTGACTGTTGCAGTTTTCCATGCTGTGGGGAACTGCCCCAGACAAAGGGATCGGTTCAATAGTTCTGTAAGTGGGACCAGGACCTCATCCAGGACCAGCCAGAGTATTTTTGGGTCCAGGGGGTCACTGCTAGGACTGGTGCATTTTAGTGCTTGAAGCAGGAGTGGTTTGGCTTCGAATGGATACCTTGCGTAGGTAGAACCGGGGCACTGTGGATCTGAAGGTGGTGGGTTGTGAATAGGGTCGAAAAAGTTACTCGGGAGGACAAGGCTAAGATCAGTAAAGGAGGAGTTAAGGCAGTTGCCAATGTCGGTGGGGTCAGTGATGGTGGTGCCACTGACTGTAAGGTATGCTGGGGGGAAGCGTGATTTCCCAGTTATTTCTTTCATATTGTCCCAGAAGTTCCAGGCGCAGCCCCATGAGGAGGTGAGGGTGACATGGTAGTGGTTTGCCTTGGCTTTGTGGATGGCCCATGTGCACCTGTTCCAGGCAGCATTATATGCCTGTCTGTCGGCAGTCCGACCAGTCTCAGTGGCAATATGCCAAAGGTTATCCCTGTCCTTGAGTAGCTGGAGTAGGGCAGGGGTGACCCAGGGTGCATTTTGGTTTTTTGGAGAGGATCATGGTGAAGGGTGCAAAAAGATCCCAGGCCTTGGTAAAAGCCTGTGAGAATAGGTCGAGGGCAGTGTCAACACTCGTTGCCTGGTGGATGGGAGACCAGTCAATGTGAGGAACTGCCTGAGTTTTAGCAGTCCTCCTGGGCGAAGACGCCTGCAGTGAGTGGTTTGGGCTACGGGTTTGGGGATGGGGGTAGACCAGAGGAATAGGAGAGGGGAGTGGTCGCTTAAGAAGTCTGGGAGGACTTGAATAGCTTGAAGCTTTTGGGGTTGGTTTGAGACAATGACGTCTAGGAGGGTGCTTGTCCCTGACTTTTGGTTACATCTGGTGGGTTGTGTGACAAGCTGGGTCAGGTCCAATGCAGTGAAAGTGTCTTTTATCAGTGAGGCAGTGGGACTGAGCCAGTTTACATTGAGGTCTCCTACTAGGACTTGTTGGGCCTTATGGGGAGGGAGGAGATATTTGGTGACAGATGATATTGTGGGGGTCTGGTTCCTGGGAGGGATATAGGAGACTGTGAGATAGAGGGGGCTCTTGGATGGGTCTGGGGTGAGTTTGAGGGTGAGGGCCTGGGCACCATCTACAAGCTTGGGGGCTGGGAGGCGTGGCCTGCGATGGTGTCACAAGCATAGAGCACAAACCGCCACCACGTTTACCTAATCGATCCTCGTGGAAAAGGGTGTAGCCTGGGAGTGAGACAAAGGAGTCTGGGGTGGACTTTATTAGCCAGGTTTCTACTAGGGCTAAGATGTCTGGTTGGTGTGATATAACCCAGCACTGAGCGTCCAGCACATTTTAAGCAGGCTACATCGTTCATGGAGGCAATTGAGTCCATTGGACTTAGTTGGTGGCTGGCAGGGCAGGGCCTGGGTTGGTGGATATTACCAGAGAGGAGTAGTAGTATGACTGAGGCTGTAGCCCTAGGGTGGCAGTTTGTTAGTTTCTTGCGGGTACGTTGAGGGGCCGGGCAGGCAGTGGCTGAACAGGTAATGGGCTGGGTTCGGAGGGTCTGGAAGATGCAGAGGTGGTGGAGCCAGGGGGAGCCAGGGTTGGACGTGGAAACTGCGCAACGCACGCTCGGAACACAGTCATTATATGGACTTTTGTCACCAAATTCTCAACATAGGTATTTTGAGACTTCTGTTCAAGAACAGTATCACTGTGATTTTCGTACTCTGTCCCAAACACCAATTTCCCAGGGCGACTACGCTATTCTGCGCCGGAAGTGCAAAAACACATTTCGGCCAGGATATGAAAAATGACAGCTGTACTGTTCATAAGGAGGTGTAAAAAAAATGCCAATGTTGAAAATCTGGAGTGAAAATATTACAAATTCATGACGTTGCATGTGTGCGTGGAAACTGCACAACGCACGCTAGTAACACAGTCATTATATGGACTTTTGTCACCAAATTTTCAACATAGGTATTTTTAGACTGCCGCTTATGAACAGTGTCACTGTGATTTTTATAATCTGTCCTGAACACTGATTTCCCACAGCGACCGCGCTATTCTGCGCTGGAAGTGCGAAAATGCATTCCGGCCAATATGCTGAAAATGACAACTATACTGTTCATGAGAAGGTGCAAAAAAATACCAATGTTGAAAATCCGGAGTGAAAATATTACAAATTCATGAAGTTACGAGCGTGCGTGGAAACTGCGCAATGCAGCTCATAAAATAGTCATTTTTTGGGGAATTTGTCCTCAATTTTCAACACAGGCTTTTGAGAAGCCCATCTCAAAAAAGTGACACTGTCGTTTCGTTATCGATCTTAAAGGTGATTCCGCACAGTGACTGCGAAATCACCTTTCCGCATCGATTAACCAGATGACAGTGACTGAATTCATGAGGTGGGGTCCCAAGAACCCCATGTTGAAAATTTGGTGCCAAAATTCCCAAAAATGGTCGAGATATGCACCAAAGTTGAAAAAACCCTATTTATGCCATTACTGTATACAGCTTACCAGCATTTCTTCAGTTTGCGGTCGGCTTTGAAGAGTGCAGACGTGCTCCTGGTCCACTGAAGATTGTTGCACCATGCTCTGAAGGTAAGTATGGGGTAAGGGTGTGTGTGTGGGGAGGTGGGTGCGCAGAGAGTGGGCGCGGGTTGGGGGAGGGACCTCCAGAATCAACGAGGGGCCATTTTATAATATACAGGTTTAATTTTTCTTTTTTTTTAAACTCGCAGGAAGGTTTTCTTTTTTACAAGAACATTTGACATGCTGGGGTGGACTCCCAGCATGCCATCTGAGTGTTTGGAGAGGGGGGGGCAAGAGCAGAGGGGAATAGGGCACCCCCTCGGCACACAAGAAATTTGGGGGGGCATTATGTCGACGGGGTGCTGCTGACCTGCCCCTACAAATGGAGCTCTCCATTGGGCACACCACTGTACAGCAACTTATACCAATGAGCTTGTCTGCGCCTGTGCGCCACGACGAACTCAAAAAGGAGGTGGTGATGTCACTATACAGATCATTAGCGAGACTTTACCTGGAGTACAGTGTCCAGTTTTGGAGGCCACATTTCAGGAAGGACACAGACAAGAAGGACTACAAAAATGGTACAGGGGCTACACCAGAAGTCATATGAGGAGAGGCTGAAAGATCTCAATATGTATTCTCTAGAGATTCTAAGTTGGGGGGGCATGATAGAGACGTATAAATACCTTAAAGGGATCAATAAGGTACAGGAGGGTGGCATCTCTCAGAAAGAAGATGGACAGAACTGGGGGACATGAGATGATGCTGGAGGAGGAAGAATCAGAGGTAGGTTGCCAACATTTTATTAAAAAATAGGGACCCCCACCCCTGCAGTCTGACCGCTGGACGGGGGACTTTGGCCACATCCCATTTTGTACCTTGTCCAAAGGCCTCATACTAGTATTGTTTTATAGTTTGTTGGAACTTAGGGACACGAACCCATAGAGTAGCTCTTCCCTCCAGCTCTGCCAGACTTTGTCAATACCTATACGTTTTAGTGCGTTATTCATTTCTGTGGATTTTTATAAAAATAATTATACTTATGTTAGTTCACATGGGCTTGGGTGGAGTAGCAGCAGGGTGTGTAATGTGCACAGTACTGACAGTTCATTTCCATTGTGGCAACATGCATGCAACTGCAGCAAACTCCAAAAAAAGCAAGTAAAAATGTTGAACTTACTGCTTGCTCAGTGGAGCTTTTACAGACTGGAAACCTTGTCCTCTCTGGACCCACTGCAGTGGCGTGCTATGCACCTGCCTGACTCTGATTCAATCTGCCCCCGCCCGGGAAGTGAAGCAGGCACCAGATGGTGTGGATTTTTGTGCATCATTTATGCACTGCATGTCCGCATGCACTGTGTGTGCAGCCATCCATCCAATTCCCGGTCAGGGGTCAGATAATTTTAGGACTAAAGTATTTACTGCTAGCTGCTTTCACCTGGTAGTATTTTCATCTACATGGTAGCAGTACCATGCATTGACCTGTCTCGAGGCCCATCTCTAAAAAGGTCACAGTTCCACTGGGTGTCGCGAACGCTGCTCTCCTTCTCTGATACCAGTAAGAAGATACTTTCCCACTGCTATGTAGTGCGGAGACCCTATCTTCAACATTTTATGTTGCAACTGCCCTTCGTGGCATTCAGTGCACAACTCCTCAAACAGTCTCCTGCATGTACATAACCGATACCCATGCTGTTTTCTGAACCCCCCTCTACTGCTGACAGTCTGTTAGTACGTGGATCCATGGCTAGTAGCATTGAATGCTGCTGCCAAATTTGTGCATATATGGCAACATACTGTAAATATATAGGGTGGGAAACAAATTCCTAGTGGGAGTAAATCATGCAAAACTGGTAGTAAAATACTCCTTTACTCCCCTTATCTGTTCCTCTGTTCCTGGTTATTTTATTCTCTGGGCATAACAGCTGCTGGCTCAATGACTGGCCTCTTCTCTTCCAATCCTAGTCCTCCAGGCCCCTCCCAGCCGCCTGCGGCTTTCCTCTTCACTCCCCTCCCAGCCACCCGCGGCTCTCCCCTTCACTTCCCACAAGCTCCTGCAGTCACCAGTCCACGACAGAGACTCCCAGGTTCAGGGCGGGCGGCCCATGCCCAGCTGATCTACCATGTACTGCTGCCAGTCATCGATCAATTCATCATCATTTCTATCACACCATACTTGGCTTTTTTAGCAGCAGCTCCCCCCCCAGGGTTCAAAGCAGACAGCGCAGCATCAACACTTTACAACAACAGACTTGTCATGGTCGGGTCTACAGCACGGATGGGACACACAAGGAGTAATCAGAAGAGATGCACTCTCTCTCAATCAGCTAACTCACTCGCTCTGCTAGGTGCCCGCACACAAACGACGAGGTAGCATGCCAACAGATTCCCCAGGCTTCCCGCTTGGTAAAATGATGACCCCAATCTCTGCACATGCATACTGTGGTGGTGTAGCCGCTAGCAGTCAGTCAAGTACCTCCGGCCCCAGCCGCTGGGGAAACTGGGAAAGTGAGTCCAATAGTTGGCCCAACCCAAATATGGGATAAAAGGCATACCGCAGGGTTCAGTACTGGGACCGGTCCTCTTTAATTTCTTTATAAGTGACAATGCACAGGGACTGGAAGGAAAATATGTCTCTTTGCAGATGACACAAGATCTGCAACAGGGTTGATAGAGAGGTGGTGGAGAGGATGCAAAGGACTTGACAAGGTTGGAGGAATGGTCAGATGTATGGCAGCTTAGATTCAATGCAAAGAAGTGTGAAGTAATGCACCTGGGAAACAAAATCCAGGTGAAGAATACACAATGTGGGGTGAGATAATAACAACAACAGAAACGTAAAGGAACCTGAGGGTAGTCATATCAGATGACCTTAAGGTGGGCAAGCAATGTGAGAAGGCAGTAAGGAGGGCTGGTGGGACACTGGGATGCATAGGGAGAGGCATCACCAGTACAAAACGGGAAGTTGTTATCCTTGTTTACAGACAGTTGGTGAGACCCCATCTGGAGTACTGCATGCAGTTCTGAAGACCCCATCTCCACAAGGACATAGACAGGATGGAGGCTGTCCAGAGGAGGGACAACTAAATGGTGCAAGGTCTGCACCAGAAGACATATGAAGAGAGATTAAAAAGTTTAATATGTATACACTCGAGGAGAGGGGACATGACAGAAACTTTCAAGTACATCAAGGGAATCAACAGAGTCCAAGAGGGTAGCATCTTTCAGAAAAAGAGATGTGCAAGAACAAGGGGGCACAATTTGGAGATAGAGGGGATGGCGCAAAGGTAATGTGAGGAAGTATTTTTTCACGGAGAAGGTTGTGGATACATGGAACAGCCTTCCTGAGGAGGTAGTGGACTTGAAAACAGTGGGGGAATTCAAGAATGCATGGGACAGACATAAGGCAATTCTAGTGGTGGGTAGGAGGAAGTAGGCTGTTGGTTAACTAGGATCTGCAGCCTATGTATTAGGTAGGAAAATGGGCAGATTAGGTGGCAAGCAGTCCTTATCTGCCGTCAAATTCTATGTTTCTATTCCATATTGATTTAATATGGGACAGACAACTTCTCCTTCAAATACGGGATGTCTCTTCAAATACGGGACTGTTGACAACCCTAAGTGAAGTATTACTTTACAGAGAGGGTGGTGGATGCTTGGAACAGCCTCCCGCAGAGGTGGTAGGGACCAAAACAATGGAGGAATTCAAAATGCATGGGACACACACAAGGGAACCCCAGAAAAAAGGGAAGAGTAGGAAAGGTGCAGATCAACTACAGTCTGCAGCATAAGTTAAAGGTAGAAAAAATGGGCCGACTAGATGGGCCAGGCGGTCCTTATCTGCTGACAAATTCTACGTATCTATATCGAGGATGGCAATGGTTATCAAAAAATTTGTGTGTTGGGGGGAGGGGTTAAGGCAAAACAACACAGCTATCTTCTGAAGTGTTGTTTGTTGAGCAATACCACTCTTTGCTTAACCCAATGCTTGGGTTCTAGCAGTCCAGAGTACAGCTCCAATTCACTTCCCTTTTCAGGAAAAGTGTGTCAGCAGATGAGGACTGCTTGGCCCACCTAGTCTTCCTCTCCTTTCCCCTGCCTATTCTGCCACCGCAAACACTACCTGGTCTCTGCCCACCATCCCTCAACTCACCCCTTCTGCTTTGATACCTGTTTTCCTTTATTTTATTTATTTAATAACATTCGGAATTACAATCCTTTGAGTCATAGACTCCTTTACAAAGGCTCCATGTCAAACAACAGTAAAGATTTACATATAGTATTAACCAGTACAGTGTTCAGGTAATAGGAACAAGAGAGAAAACAAGTAATGGAGCTTATGCATACAAAAAATGACATAATATTTTAAATACAGGGTCATGGAGAAAAGACAATACACAACCACACAGACGGGAACACTGAAACAATTGTCTTTGGGAGAGGAGGACCCAGCGTTATCCATAATATGCATAATATTTAGGTAGTGCATGAATACACATTTTGTTTTCCATTTATAGCACAACATTTATGAGACAGATTTATACTACAGAGCCCCGCAAAGGGGGTGGGGGGGGCAGGAGGAAGAGAGGGTTAAGGACAGTCACAGGCTGAAGATTCAGCAGATGAGCTTTGAGACTGGTCTTGAAGGGACTGGTCCTGGGCCCCAGGGAGATGGGGAGGCTGTTGAGCCAACGGGGGCTCTGTAGAAATAGGCTCCAGTAGGAGGTCCCAGAGAGCTATGGGAGGTTCTGATCAATGGGCGGGTTGGATGAGGCTATGTAGACCAGGCGGGATTGACCAAGGTGGATTTTCTTGGCCAAGAGGCAAGTATGGTACCAAAGACAGGCCCCAAATGGCAAACATTCGGCAGAATTGTAGAGATCATAAGAGTGTGTCCATCTGTCACAACCCATGACCAGTCCACATGCTTTGTTTAGGGTGACTTTGATGCATTGCAATGCTCAGCAGTGCCATTGATGACAATGCCATAATCTACCAGGGAGAGGACTGAAGAGGTAACAGCCAGGCGGATAGCCATTGGGGGAGGCAGTGTTTGTGGTGGTGCAGAAGCCCAAGTCTGGAGTTGACAACAAAGGACAGTTGTTGGATATGCGCATGATAGGTGAGGGACGTGTCAATGGTGATACTTAGATATCTGAACGAATCAACCAGCTCAAGTGGGGATCCTAGTGAGTTGATGATGGGAAGTCATGATGAGGACTCTGTCGGTGGGTTAAGATCATAGATTTCATTTTCTTATAGTTTAGATCTATTCCATGTTTATACCTACCCCATGCATGCTTAAAGGCTACTACTGTCTTTGCCCCCACCACTCCTGCTGGAAGATTACTCCAGGAATCCACCATCCTGTCAGTGAAGAAATACTTCCTCATATCCCTTCTAAACGTCCCCCCTCCACCTTTATATGATGCCCCCTAATTCTTGTACACTTTCCTTTCCGAAATATGCTCCCTTTCTGTATCTTATTCATCCCCTGTAAGGTATTTAGAGGTCTCTATTATGTCCCCACTCTCCCTCCTCTTTACCAGGCTGTACATGTTTAGATCCCTCAGTCTCTCTCCTCATCATGTTCATGGGAATGAAAATAGATGCAGAACAGCCAGCCCGTTGGCACAGGAAGGATTGAGCACCTGAGGGTGAGAGGGTTCTGTCCCCCACTGCACACCTGACTTCTAATGATACGCTTTTCTTGCTGATCAGTACCAGTACTGTAAGTGTTATTATGCCTTGTGTAAGACAACAATATTTACAATATGCATACATATGTCCCCCGTGAAGTAGCCTGGTTGCATCATCAAAGGGCTGGCTGCAGGGGACCCTGGGAGAATAACAGCTGGCGAGGGGGGCAACAGGAGCAAGCAAATAAAACTAAAGAAGTTCAAACAAGTGAGTGTAGATAACATTTTACTCTCATTGCGATGTTGCAGGATCTTCTGAGGGCTGGGAATTCTCCTTGAAATCTGCTATTTTTATAACTGTTTAACATTTATTTTTTTTGTTACTTTATGTTTATTGATTTCTCTTAAAACACGGTGTAACCCCCCTGCAAATGGGGGTTCCCAAAAGACTTCCAGGAGCTTGCTTGAATGCTCCAAGCCTGAATGGTGTTTGGCATTTAAGCCATTTATCAGTGAGTGTTTTTAGAACCTCTGGTACTGTCTCTTTAAGAGCTGTCTGCTTGCAGACATAATTAGTTTGTATGGGGGACTGTGTTTCTTTTGATTGAGTACCACCAAGCTGCTGTCAATTCACTTCATTTTTGCAGTCACTAGGAGTGCAAAGGGAACCTATCTGAAAGATGTAACTGTTTGCCAGAAATTATTTAGAGTAATAATGAAATTACAGTTTGTCTAACCTGCTTTCTTTGCAGTCAGAACTGTGTCTGCTAGTTCCCCATTCTAGTTTTGAACTGCTGAACTGGACCAATCAGTGTGGGGTAAGCTAGCTCTAAAATGGTGCCTTGGACGAATCAGAACTTGGACTCATAACCTGAGCCAGCCACAAGAGGATTGTATGGGCAGTGACTCTGGGAGATGTAGTTTAGACTTCAGTGCCTTTTTGGACCAACAGCAGCAGTCTATTGTGAGTGACAGCCAATCCAGTCAAGAACTGGGAGGAACTCAAAGGAAGTGCCCGTTTTGTCGGGTTGGAGTTTCAGTTGAGCTTTGGCAGTGAAGAAGGAAGGAGCCCTGTGCTTTTTCAGTGTGCAGTTTTAGTCAAAAACGTGTGAAGCCCAGAGTTCCGGTCTGCAGCTTGTGTAACAGCTTGTTAGAACTGAATCCGTCCTGTGAAGAGAGAATCAAAGGATATCTGAAGAGTAGAAACCAGGCTCACCCTGTAGAAGACTGGAGGAATTGCTGAAAATTGCACTCGGTCTGTCAGGAACTGAATCTGCTGTGTGTTCTCGGGTATTGTGCAGTAATTGCGATCGGGATACAGATGCAGCCTGCCTGGTATAGTGCTTCTTTATATGGATGTGTGAAGAGGTTGTGTACCTCAAGTGAGCCCTGCTGACATTGAAGGACCCTATCTTATTTGGAGGTCGTGAGTACTAATTCAGGTCGCTCCCTGTTGAATTGCCACATTAAATCCAAATGGAATTACTGTACTGCTGACTGTTTAATTCTCCTTTTCTCTGTGTGAAAGGGCCCTACCAGCTGCCACGGTTTGGACTAGCCACCAGGCTTGGGTACCCAGGGACAGTAACTGATAGGGATAGGCCTGTGCACAGAGCCATAGGTAATTATTAGAGTGATAAGCTAATTAACCTGATTTCCTGTCCTTGTTATATCCCCTAAATAAATCAGAGCTGCTTGTTTCAGCAAAGTTATACTGCCTGAGGTATTTGTCTATGTTAAAGTACTGTACTGTGATTGTTGCACTGTATCTCATTTCAGAGGAGGTCCCAGTGCGGAACCAGACCTGGGGTAAGTGTATACTGTGAAGGTAATTCTGATATATTGTGTGGGCCACTAGTGGGAAGAAAGGGGGGTTGCAGTGTCCCAGAGGGCTGTGACCAAGTTAGTTTAACTATTGCAAACCCTGACCTCTGGGTGGAGGCACCCGCCATTGGATCCAGGCCCCTCAACCTGTTAGTGGCAAATCAGGCAGGGGTAGTAGCCCCTGGGATAGCGCCATCTAGGGGTTACAACAGAGTTCCATTTCACATTAGCAAGATATCGACAAATTAATACAGGAAGTGCTAGTATACAAAGGACATCCTAATCTAGGCATATAGGTTACATAATTTGGGGGTATTTCAACAATACTTTAACTAGTGTTCCATATAGAATAGTCCCAAAAGCTACACTTCCACATGAAAGGTGGTCAGTCCAAGTGTTGTAGTCAGAAAATTGTGAAGAATTCAACATCCAGTGTTGGTTAGACCTCTTTACCAAACATGGGAATCCTAAAAATGTTAGTGTTCCCCCACACACTTCAACAACTGAAGACCAAAACCTTATGCATCTACAGCATGCTGTGGAGATTTGAACATATCCAGTTAATTAAATCAGCTATCTAATAAAATAAAAACTGATTCATGAATAGAACAATCCAAATAACTGGAAAGTATAAGACCCTCCCTTTGGTATGAACGCAGCATGTATTAAGCCCTGTTACAATCACATAAGGCAATCAAATTCAATAATTTTTAAACTGAAAGTCCCATTTCAGGGTTGCTGGTATAATGGAGAGTCCATGCTGCTACAATGAGCTCTGAGAGTTCAATTCTGTACTTTACCCCCTTCAAGTATCTTCGTCCTCCGATTCCTGATCTGAATCAGCTCCAGTTCTAGTCGCCGCTCCTGAGGCCTCGAATTCCTGTTGGATCTGCTGCACGCATTTGCCTGCTTCTCCTGGGTCAGAAAATTGAAACGTATGGCCCCCATAGTAGATTCTTAAGCGTGCGGGCATCATCAAGGAATGGGCCACCCCAGACTCCTAAGAGTGGCACGGACCCCATCAAAATGCTTTCTGCGGGCCCTTGTAGCATAGGAGAGATCCAGGAAATAGTGAAAGGTATGCCCCTCGAAACTGAGATGATCTGAATTACGAGCCACATGGAGAATCCGTTCTTTCACAGCTGAACTCGCCATCACCAACAATGTTGTTCGGGGCATTTCTTTCTGGACTCCCGAAGAGCAAGAGGATATTCGGTAAGCCTTAATGAAGTGTACCTCCAAGTCCTGTTCCAAATGTAGGGCAGTAGGGAGCCAAGATTTAGGAAAGAAAGGAGGTCAGGGTTTTCGGTCCCCTCCAGCAGTCCAATAATTCTCACATTTGGCACCCTGGAAGTATTTTCTAACAACTCGAGATGGTAACGAAGCTGCCCATTTTCTTGGGTTAGTTTAGCTGCTGTTGACATGACTTTTATTGCCTGGGATTCAGCTGAGGATGCAGTTTTGGTGGCATTCTCTATTTTTAAATCTTGTTCCCACAGTCACTGTAAAACTGACTCCATCTTTCCATCTATGGCCTGCATGGCTGCCTGTAAAGCCTTCCAGGGCGGCTCACCAGAGATAAGAGCTGTAGTATTAGGTGCGGCCTATTGCTCTACTGTAGCTTGATTTTTTGCGGTGCCAGGACCGCTTTTATTTGTTCGGCCCATGGTCGAATTTGGTATCTAGAGCTGCAGGACGATGTCAAGAATCCAAAGGTATGAATTATTTTGTTCAAAATCTCTCAGCAGCTGTAAGAATTCAAAGTTTATAGCAATTAGCTGTAGAGCAGATGGGAGCCACGTCTATTCGGTAGAAGTGCTCCATAGCCCCGCTTAACATTTAAACATGCCATTTAAACTAAAGAAAGTTGCACTCAAGCTCATCATTTTTATTTTAAAATGGAAATTATACTTATTTGGACTTTTACACTGTTACAAAAAGCTGGTCCAACTTCGGGTAGCAAGTGACGCATGTTATGCAACGAAAATAACAAAATGGCAAAAATTGTCAAAAATGTGTTAAAGTGTTTAAAAAACACCGCTGCCAAGCCCGGTGGCACTGAGGGTTGAGGCCCTGGATGCCACACCGCATGCCACTCTGGCGACCTGGGTTCAGGAATGAGCCCGGGCTGCTGGGGGTCGGCAGGGGCAAGAGAGGATCGAGCATCCAGCGGACAGCTATCCTCTCCTGTGGGAGGGAGGTTTGCCATCCCACTCGCTGACTGCCCTCTGGTGATGGCTGGAGGTAGTACAGGTCAGAAGGCCACACGTCAGCGTCCTTACATTGGTGGGGAGGGGGGAAAGGAGAAAACAGAAAAAGGAGCCAGCAGGCGGCATGATGGCCACTCCAGCGCCCTGACTGGCCCTCCGAAGTCTGGATTTTGCTTCAGGGGTGGGGGTAAAGCTGGTGCCCCTTCACCCTGGCCCTGCCACGGGAGAGGGACCGATGGGGGAATTAAGGGGGTGTCGGGTCAGGGAAAGGTGCGGCCAGAGACCGAGTCCCTCCGAGGAAGGGACCAGAGCCGCCTACCGGGGGGAGCAAAAACAAAAAAAAAACACTACTAACGTTTTGTCATACTTGCCATGATGGAAGCCAGCTCAAAAACTGGGAACTGTGCTTGCTTCATGAGCTTTCAAAATTCATCCAAATTACATTAGTAATGAAAAAATGGATGGCACTGAAATTCTGTCTGATGCATTTTGTGCAACGAGTTCTGCTGATGCTAACAGGCAATTGTTTGCTGGAAATCAGAAACTCTCTTTAAAGGCAGAAACAGTAGGGGACTGCCCAATAACTTTGGTAGCAAACATGGAAACTGGCTCCGGTGGCCGAGGGGGCTAGGGTGCTGCATACTCGTGGCAGTACGGAGGGATGACACTGGAGTCTGCCACCACAGCAATTCCCACAATGGGCTGGGGAGCATGCCTTCTCCACAGGGGCATCACTGCATGTGTGCAGGCCTGACGGGATACTGCCCAGCGTCAGGAGGTGGGAGGGTCTAGAGAATGGAGAAGAAACCTACAGGAAACCCTATGCCTCCAGATCACCAGTATGGTGGCCTCCGGTGCTCCTGGCCCCACACCATATAAATCCCCACTGATTCTGACTGGGAGGGGGGTAGCAGATTGGGCTGGGAGGTTGCTGGCACAAGGCCTAAAAAAGAAAGGCAGAGGTAGCTGTATGGGACCAAAAAGCTCCCCCCAAAAAAGGTAAATAGAATATCAGTTGATAGCACCCATTCCGGTAGTGTGTTCTACACATTCATCGCCTGCTGTGTGAAGCAGTTCCTCCTGATATTTCCTTTAATTTTTCCTCTTTTTGGTAAAATTCTGTGTCCTGCTGTTCCTTCTACATACTTAAAGCAGCAGTATTTGTTAGTCGGCAAAAAACTATATCAAACAGTTTTAGCAGCGATGTATTTCTGACATCCTTAGATTCTTCCTCGGTGTATTTTTAGTTTTCTGAGACATTTTAAGACAGCTTTTTATAGCTAATTTTGTAATTAATTAATTTCTAAAGCCACCCTCTATAATCATTACCAGCAGAATCCTCCCTCTTGGTCAACTTACCCATCTCAAATAGTACCTATCCTTGCAAGACTGGCTGCCCTTCTACAAGGCGATGGATGTTAACCGAGCCCTTGGCTACTTCATCACTGCCTTCAATAAGGCCTGTGACCTCTTCACTTCTTCAAAAAACGGAAAACAAAAGCCCTCTGTAACCTTGGAAAACTGCAGAGCTCCTATCCCAGCTGAAATCTAGGGACCACCTGTGGGCAGTGGTTAAAGCCAAAGGCAAACAATCTGACATCCAAAAATACAAACATCCCTGTAATGCCTACACAAAATCCATTCGTCTCACGAAAAGCTCATATTATAAGGATGTCCTCCCCAACACCTGGGGAAATGGTTGTGCTTTCTGGGACAATATCAAGGACATTACTGGGAAACAATCAAAGTCCCCTCCGGCCATGTTAACTGTTGAAGGTCCACTACCCTTGGTCCCATGGTCATCATAAATACCTTTAACACAGCTTTTACTGACCTCAGTACTGTTCTACCACCTGATTTCTTCATAGTCAGTCACACCCCTCTAACACAATCTGTGCTCTGTCAAACCACCCTCATTTCTACTTCAGGAGATTAAGATGAATGAAGCTGGCAGCCATTGCCTCAGCCATCCCCACTTCCAGAATCAGCAGTGACACCCTGGACCTTAAGCTGTCATCACTTACACTTGACGAGGTCCTCAGTCCCCTAACTAAAATTCTTAACCTCTCTCTCCGCACCAGTACATTCCCTGAAATACAGAAAACTGCTACGGTGACTCCGGTCCACAAAACTGGGGATAAGACCCGCCACTCTAACCACCGCCCGATCTCCATATTGCCACCACTATCCAAGGCCCTAGACCGTATTGTTGCGGACCAGCTCACTGATTATTTGGACAAATATAATATTCTGTGCACACAACAGCACGGTTTTAGAAAAGGGCATAGTACCACCACTGCCCTGCTTGAATTTACCGGTGCAGTAGATAGTTCCCTTGATAAAGGACTTCTTACTGGGGCTGTCTTCATCAACCTCTCGAAGGCATTTGACACGGTCCATCATTGGCTGCTGTATGACCAACTACTCCTTGCTGGCCTCGCACCGGACTCAGCCCACTGGTTCAGAAGCTACCTTCACAACTGCTCTCAAAGAGTAAAAATTGCCAGTGCTATCTCGGACACCTTGCCTGTCCGCTCCGGAGTACCTCAGGGGTCCATACTGGGCCCTCTCCTTTTCAGCCTCTTTTTAAACTCCCTACCACAATCCTGCTCGGAACAAATCATCCTGTATGCGGATGATGCTGTTGTCTTTTCTACGCATAAGGACCTTTCACCACTACAACACAGCCTCCAACTCGGATTCAGTGCCGTTGAAACATGGTTCTCCAGTCATAAACTAGTCCTCAATCACAAGAAAACCAAGTCACTGCTATTCTGCAGTTCACATAACCGTTACAAGCAACACACCCTTGCCATCTCCACCAAGTAGGGGACTGTTCTTAAACAAGTTTACTCTTTCAAATACCTAGGATTCTGCTTGACGATCTCTCCTATATGGCTCACACTGACAGCATAGCTAAAGCTGCCAGCACACACCTTGGATTACTCTACAAGCACAGAGCAGCACCTCACCCCAGAGGCCCTGGAAGATTGCTGTCCAGAGCTCTGTGGTGTCAATTATTGATTATTGCCTCATTATCTAAGGCTTTACCACCACGTCCGCCCTCCAACGTATAACAACTGCACTTAACAAAGCATGCCGACTCACAACTGGTGCCCACCACCTCACCCACACCTGTGCCCTTCATGAACAATCCGGATGGCTCCAACCGTATAAAGTATCTCACATGTGCTATGGCGGGAAAAATCAACCTTGGCCTCACACCCCTGGTGTTACTGTCTTGTTACATCAAACACCAACCGACAGAACACCAGGAGCTCGACAACCCAGATTCTACAAGTTCCTCACTGTCTAACTAAGCAGGGCCAACACTCCTTTGCCTATAGGGCTCCTCTATGGATGAATGGACTCAGCCACACCATCTCCTCTGCCTCAACACTAGGTCTGTTCAAAACCAGGCTCCGGGCCCATCTCATTGCCTCTAGCTCCTGTGACTGCCTCTCCTAGATGATGACCTACACAGCTTTAATCCTAACTTATATACTGCTTAACCCCAGGCCCTCAGTCCCCTAACCCCAGCTCCTGAGGCACCACTTCAAATCTCAGGTCTTCATCCCACCTCATTAGTCTCTCCTTGCCCCATTATAGCACTTATTTCCCCCCACCCTGCCTTTCTCTTCTATCACTCCTTCCCATTTGTTTTTGACAAATGCCTCCGACTACATCTTCATCCTCCCCTCTCCTCTCATCCCTGTTTCTCTGCCACCCCGGGTGCCTGACCCTACCATTCCTTGTGGGCATATCGTCCTAGCTGTGTTCACCATCTTACTATAGCTGCTTCCTGTTAACTACCACACTTCTCCTCCTCCTCTACACTTTACTCTTCCTATAATTGACTCCTTTCAATAGCACTGTTGTACATGAATTGTTTACTGTTATTTCACTGTTGCTTCCTTGTTGTTTGTTATTTCTGATGTGGGACCTTTGTAAAAGAGCCTTGGGTCAAAGGTACTTGTAATCCTAGAATAAATAAATAAAAATAAATGTTATTAAAGATGGCCGCCACTCCTAATTCTAAAACATCTTGTCTGTTGAGGTTACCTACTGAATGCACATGCGAGATTCATCCTGTGGATGTAGTAGGATGGTGTTACCACCTGTTACTGATGGCAAACAGCACAGCGCTATGCCAAGATATTTCATTTTTTCATGGCAGGTGTGGCACAGGAGCAAGAACTTTAAAAAACTTCCAAATCCAAGTTAGCCATCAGCGCAGTGGTACAGCTACTGCCCGCGACGCTGATGACCTGGGTTTAGAGACAAGATCAAGTCGTCAGAGGGTTGGCTGGAGGAGGTAGGCAGAGCATCTCTACCTCAGGGAGGGAGTGTAATCAGACACAGATGCCTACTGCTTCCTTGGTGACGAGAGGTAGCAGAGCAGTCGGTACTGTGGAACTGGGTGGGAGGACCTCAACCCACTCTGGCAGGGCCCTTGACAGGGTGGGGGAGCCAGGTATAATTCCCAGGACCCGACACCAAAGAGGAGCTCAGGCTGCCCGACATGTTACTGTACACAGCTGCATAGGGGCCCCCGAGTCTGAACTTTTCCCAGGGCCCAGAATTCCTCTCATGGGGCCTGGGCTCCGGTACATAGGCATGCACTGCAACCCAGCATCCTGGGGTAGGGCACAAAAAAACACATGAGAAAATCCGGACCACTGCAGGAGGATGCCTGCCCCTTACACATGAGCCTCACACCGCCAACTGCAACTCTCGCTCCAAAGGACTGAGTCTTGTCAGATAGCCACCTCTCATGACACCCCTGCCCGGGGCAAGGTGCAATGGAACGGAGGTAAGTTCCAGAGGAGGTGGGTGATGGGGCTGGGTAAGGGGACCAGGACCGATGGGGTCCAGTTGGCTGCAGGAGACAAAAAGTACACTTTTTAGATAAAAAAAAAAAACCTTCACAATCCTGTATCTTGGTTTAGGAAGAAAACAAAAAGAAAAATGAGTCTTTATATTTTGCCAGAAGAACATTATTGCTGGAAATAAAAGAACTACATGGTGACTAACAAACAAATACTGTTGCTTTAACACTCAGTCTGTTGACATTTATCTAGGACCAGCACCTCGCCAACCTCAGTCTACTGCTGTGGTGAGTTGGTGGGCTTCTTGACAATTTCCACGTGAACTTTGGGGATTACCTGTCTGCACGCTCTCTGCACACTCATCTAGCACCACCCGACACCTACACAGTCAAAGTGGGACCAAGACAATGCTGAAGGGGAACCCTCTGTACAATACCATTTACATCGAGGCACTTTGCCAAGGAGTTGCCCTACAGAAACACCTGCGATGTACACCCACACGCTCCCATATCCTGCTTAAGTGGAAAGTTTGCATATGAAACCATGTTTCTGCTGGTTAGTTGTATGAAAGAACTCCCATCAGTACGAGAGTGTGCCTTCACACAGGCACTAGATAACTAATTTAATAATAATGCAAGTTTTATTTTGCATTTTTTTTTTTTTTTTAGAATCTGTTCTATTTTCCAATAAGTCATTCTGGTTAATGATTTTCCTGAAGGAGGCTAGCACTTCCTTGAATCTGATTTGTAACTAAAAACAGAATGCGTTTCGTGAGGGAGATACTGAAATGCATTTATTTATAGTTTTCAGCTGTGTTGTGAATGGGAACCCTAGAGTAGTAATGGCACAAAAACAAGTCTATTTTTTTTTCAGCTCTATTTATGGCCGCCTTTCACTGGCCCCTTAGGTCTCGCTCCAGCTCAGCCACTGGGTCCATCACTCTATCCCGCTCTGCCTGAGACCCCCACCAGCTGTTACTCCATCCCGGGATACTCCTCCACCATTCCCCCGGCTCTGAACCCCCCCGAGGTGGGGCTGCCAACTCCTCCGGCGTTCTACCTGACAATCTAGTGGGCTGCTGGAGTGAGGAGAGGAGTCAGAGGTTGGATGGGGTTGGGCCCGGCAATGAGTGGCCTTGGCTCTCGTTGCTGCACTGTGTGAGCAGCGTGGCACTGAGCTTTAAACGCAGTCAACCCAAAATGTGTTTGCAATTAATATCAAAATAAAAAGCACTTCAGAATACATTTAAGAGCACATTTACATTTTACAATAGCAGTTCGTACTCCACACACCTTTACTTTTTGTTCTGAATCCTGACAGTGTCCTGAGTGTGGGTTTGGCATACCTTCCATTAACCGACTGTGGCGTGGTCAGGTTCATTAACCCGACTGTGGGTGGGGTTACTGTTCATTAACTGACTGTGGGCAGGGTATGAGTGAATAACAGTCTCTGGGGGTTTGGTTTGCAGTTTGTGAGAGAATAACTTGTAGCTGTTCTCTTTTGTGATTGGCTGAGAACAAGATTCCTGTCGTATAATAGGTGTTAAACTTTTATTATAGCTCCAAAGCTCTAATCGGGTGTTTCTGCAGCAGCTGCTGCTACGTTCTCCATTAACCATAGTTTTCTCTTAACTTCTGGTCAAAAGGCTTGCTACAGTGACAGTTCAGAGTGAAAAGCATTTTCTAAAGAAGGAGAATTTGCCTCCACTCCACCCAAGTGCTCTCCCTTGCCTATTGAAAAACAACACTGATATTCTATGCAACCAAGACCTGAACGTGGCAGTGTGTTTCCTTAGTTGCCACTGAACATTTGGGATATAACTGTGGAGGACAAGATGGCCACATGCGTGCAGTGCATATCTGCAAAGCAACATCGATGACATCCCACACACCCAGCAAACGATATATGACAATAAAATGAGGGGGTTAAAACAGAATACAAATGCAAAACACTGGTGCTGCAAAGGACATGATAGGGATCTCTTGTTAAAGAACTGCATAAATTACACACTTACCTCCCAGCAAAGTGCTACTCTCCTGGTTGGGGTATGTGGTATTAAAAACAGCAACTTTGTATTACGTAATAAGCCTGTTTACAACATTACAAAACGGGTCAGTCACCTGTAGTACAAAAGTACTGCCCCCACAATTCCAGGGTTGAGCGCTTGGCATAGTGTACTCTATGCAAATGTGGTCTGACAGGTCTGCCATTAGTCAGCAGTTCACATCTGCACCAACTACAACCCTTGATGACCCCCAAATTACTGTTCAAACTCCTCTCCCAGCCCATTTTTATACACAATATTACAGTAATTGAGAAACAACCTGATTTGTTTGTTCAAGGCACTGGGTTAACATTGGAAGCACTGTAGTATTGTGAAGACAGCGGGGCTTACAGTCCATCTTTGCAACCCTCCTGCATGATGGTAGCTCTGGACCAAGGCAAGGCACACAGCACAGCATGCCATGCAAAAAAAAAATGCTGTCCCTGGTTGGTGCCCGTGAGGTGCAGAGCCACCTCTACATGAACAGTATGTTTGCTCTGTGTTGGCGCTCTAGCTACCAGACGTTATGCCCTCCCCTGTGCTCTGGTAATCAACAGAAGTTGGAGCTGCTATTGTCCTGCCACACAGCGATACCCAATTTTATCTTCTATTGCTGCCACTGCTCTCGCTGGTTTCTTGGCCCCACCTGCAGGTCCCTGCATCAACCCAACCCTGTTAACCCCAGCACCTCCGAGACTTACTGTGTCATCTGGCATTTCACTCATGGCTTACCTTCCATGATGTGGCTAGTGAGCTGGGCCAGGTCCTCAGGAATTGCAGGTTCTGTCACCAGGGGAGTGTCCAGGTCAGAGGGTGCAGGGTCTGTGGGCAATGCAGGGCCGGTTATACTGCTATGGCCGAGGTGTTTAGTTTTGTGTTTTTCTTCCCTTCCTGAAGAGATGCTGGCTGATGGCAGGCGTAATTACGTCTTGCATAAGTGCCCACTCCGCCCAATCAGTGTCTCTTCTCAGTCATGTGCACTTCAAACTGCACTGCCACCTGCTGTTACCCAGGTGGTGGTCACGCAGAAAAGTGTTCCTCCCTTCCTCCTTCCCCAGAGGAGGAGAGTGTCCTGTGGAATGCTCAGTCCTCTTCTCCACAGCTGATTCTTGTTCCCAAGCCTGGGTCAAATGGCAATGTTTCTGCTGCAGTGACAGAGCCTAATTTGAGTATAGACACATACTCAAGCTTAGCATCCAGAATTTTATCTGTACTTTGAGTGTGGAGAAACGAGCAGCACATCACAACCTGACAATGTTTTTTGTGTGAGAGGAAGCTTGTACTGTTGTAAAAAGACAAACATAACCACAGCCTGATGCAAGAACAACTGATCTGGCATAGCTGATGTTATCTCTCACCTTCACGCTCTTTGTTTTTTTTTTTTTCTGTAGGCAGTAGCTGTACACAGATATGACCCCCCACACCATCTTTAACACAGCAGACCCCTAGGCTCAGGAAAAAAAAAAACTTATCTTCATAAACAGCGATCCCACACAGGAAGCACTCAATACTGCTGTGAGGGTAAACAGAAATTAAAATAAAATATAAAAGTGTTAGTTCACTAAAGAGCCTAAAGAAAGTGTGAAGCAGTAAACAGAAAGGAGATGAACTAGTTATAATGTGTGGACAACTCAAAAGAAAGTCACAGAAGCAGGCTGCTGTTGGAACATGATCGGAGACAGCATGATGGTCAGATACACAGCAGCCTATACCAGCTCACAGGTCACTCTTTATCTGGACTAGAAAGAATGCAGTGTGGTGTAGTCTGGCACAAAGCTGTCAGCCACAAGATCCCAGGTTTGCATCCCACCACAGCCTCAGACTTACTATGTGAGGCTGGCCAGTTAGCTGTGGCAGTGCTACCGCTCATGATGCCAGTGACCCAAGATTGAAATAGCTCGGACCGGCCAGGGCCAGCTGGGTGGTGGACTGAGTGTCCCAAGGGATGTTCTCTCCTCCTTCGATGGTGGATCATCCTCGCTGAAATGCAGTTGAGGATGCTGTGGAGGAATGGACACAGGTAGGGGGTTCGGCATGGCAACAAGCCAAACATACACAGCACCTTGAACCTCCCATGAGACCCCACTGCCCAACAGATGATGGACCCCAGTGAACCGATGGGGACCGGATCTGAACTCCTGAGATGGCCTGCCTGATAGGATCTTTCAGGCAGAGTGGAATTCTCCCTCTTCCCTGCCCAGGGAGTTAGCCACGGTAGCATGAAGGTAAGGCAGCTCATGGGAGATGGGGACCAGTGGAGCCAGGCACCGTGTGGAACCCAGAGGGAAGTCAAGGCAGTGGTGCAGAGTGGGTATACACAACAAACTAAAAAAAAACTTACTGTGTGACCTTCAGCACATTACTTGACCTCCCTCTCCACTTGATCCTTCCTCTACCTCCTTCACCTATTCCATCTGAGATTCAGTCACCCCCTTTCATCTACCCCACCACCTATTCCTCCTGAAGTTCAGTCACCCCCCCATCTACCCCCAGCTATTCTCTCAGTAGTTCAGTCACCTGCTCCTTCATCCACTTCCACCTATTCCCTCTGAGGTTTACTCACATCTACTACCCTACATGTTCCCATGGGATTGGCTGTTCACAAATTTACAATCCATTCCACTCTTTAATGGAATTTTTTTTTTGCAAAATATAGCCAGACGGTGTGCCAAAGTTTTATCTTGGGGATCTCATTAAAATCTGTGCAGTGTTTTTTTTTTTTAAACTTTATTATTCATCCACACCCCAGGCATCCTTCAGAAGTGCCCTTATGGATCTCCACCCTACTCCCAACCTGAACCCTCCACATCTCCCCTGAATCCCTCCCCCGAATTACCACAGGCAGACCCAACCCCCGGTACCATCTCTAGGGCTGATTCCGCCCCTTCCCTCAGCGGCTACTCCTAAGTGTGAGGGGCCTACCTGTAAGTCATTGGGTCCTCCAGAGGGAGAATTTGGGTGCGTCTGGGCTGGTATTTGGGATGTGGTAGGGTCCACCGGGGCCACCGGCATATAGGAGGCATTTCTCTTGTTTTTCCCACCCCAGCGGAGCTCAGCTGGCAGTGGCACGTAGCACCATAGCTCCGCCCTTCCCTGGCATGCGCCCGCGCTGCTTAGTTGGCGATTCCCCAGCCACCGCCAGAGGCCGCTTCATGAGTGAGTGTTTCCTATCCCTTTCCGGGAAGAGAGCAGTCCTCCGGACACTCAATCTCTTCCCCCCCCGGCGACTCCCGGCTTGTTCCCGAACCCAGGTCGCCTGCGTGGCGCAAGGTGTGGCGTCCAGCGCCTCAACCCTCAGCGCCACCGGGCCAGCTCCTGTGCAGTGTTGCCAGTTTTACATACAGAATCTTGGAAAGAAGGGTTCATGAGAGTCTATTCGCTCAGCTTTCCTATAATAATAATTATAATGCACGCTCATCAGTCGTAAAACCGTCAAAATTTTCTCTCTGGGCGTCCTCCGTTTGGAATAGTTTATCTCCTTCACTTAGAGCCCTAACATCAACTAACTCATTTTTATTTTTATTTATTTATTTATTTAGTTGTTTAACCAGGTATAGCACACCAAGCTGAAAGCTTTTTTACAGGAGCGACCTGGGAGCACATCAACTGCTGACCCCACTTGGTCATCGACTTAAGCCCTCCTTCCCACCTCTAGGATTCCCTTATGCCTATCCCATGCATGTTTAAATCCTCCCACTGTGCTTGCTCCCACCACCTCCTAGGGCAGGCTATTCCATGCATCCACCACCCTTTCCATGAAAAAAAAACTTTCTTACATTCCTCCTATCCTAGCCGCCTCCAATCTTATATCATGCCCCCTCATTCTTGTAGTTCCTCTATACTGAAATGTGTCACCCACTTGTACCTTCTCTTATTTATTTATTTCATTTTGTTCACCGGGTAGGCCTACTGGGTCCAAATGGTCCCTTTTTGAGGGGCAACCTGGAATTAGTTACATAGAAACCTGTTGGATACAGGACAATTCGATGATACAAGGCACACTCACAGTAATTTCAGACAAGCACAGTAATTCCAGAAGTCTTACACTTTAGAGGAACAAACCTAAATATTTTATAGACACATTCGTATAGACAGGAGGAGGCTACCAACAATAACAGAGTATTAATACAAGTTGCTGTGGTGACAGGTAACAGACATCAAGCCACACTGACCATTTTCACATTGTTCAACTTATGTAATTGTGCTTCTTTTGTTTGCTGGGGCTTTTTTCATCTCAGGCAGGACAGGTTACTAGGGGTCTAATTGCCAGAATTATCCCTGGCACGTACATAGGTTTTTTTTCCAGCTGGTGTGCTCGGTGCCCTTTTCTAAAGGAGACCAGTGAGCCAGCATTTTGCAGCTGGTCGGGAGACTGTTCCAGAGGATCTGAGCCACACGGGAGAAGGACTTATTACCTGCTGTTGCTCTTACTGTAGGAACCTCCTAGAGTTTCCGTGAAGAGATGCAGAGCAATCTACCTGGGTGCTTGGGCACCAGCAGCTCTGCAAGGCCTGTCAGGTGTGGACTGTTTATTCTGTTGTATGTGGTGCACAGGAGAGGGTATTGAAGCCGTCGGAAAAGGGACGACCAGTTTAAGGAGTCAAGTACTTCACAGTGGTGGCACCTCAGGCAGGATCTGGTAGCAAATCGAGCAATCTTGTTATAAAGTATTTGCATCCTTCCCAGTTCTCTTCTGGTAAGGGACTGTATGACTGCAGCAGCACAGGTAAGTTTGGGTAGGACTATGCTATTTGTGATTGCTACCCTGGTTTCAGGGATACATTGTGAGTTCAGCCTGTAGACTTAAATTTTGGTGTATTGCTCTGGTGACATGGTCCACACGGCATCTGAAAGTGAGGCCCTGGTTAAGGACAAGGCTTAAAGGAGCTCACAACTTCTATGGGCATACCTAATGAGGAAATGAGGAGGAGCAGTAGTGTTCCAGGGCCGTACACATGATTGTGGTTGCTTGTGTGGTCTTGTCTTTTTGCTGCTTGGGATGGGGAGTTAGGGTTGGAAACCCTAACATTGAATTTCCCAGCTTTTGATGCTTTAATACCAACCCTAAGTGATGTATTACTTTTTGAGATAGTGTAACTGTGGCCTTATTTGCCTGTAGGAGCACAGGGCCCACGTATACTTTTTGAAATATAGTAATCGTATGCTTATTTGCTCGAGGGCCCTGCACTCCTATCCCTCTATAAATACATATAAGTATGTAGCTGTGGAAGGGCCCTGCGCTTCCATTTATAGGACAACAATGACCCAATTGTCAGCATAAACATCTTATTGCCCCAACTTATGTACCCTGGTACTGAAAAGTGTTGAATCCCTGCCAAAACATTATTCTGCGCAACTGCAACGCCAATCTGTACCAGAGGTGTGCAAATACATTTTGGTCAGGATTTGAAAAATGGCAGCTGTGACATACATGAGGTGGGGTAATAAGTTTATGTTGAAAATCTGGGGTATAAATAGGTAATATTTCCAAAGTTACAAGTGGGCATAGTGAAACTGCAACGGATGGTCATACCTCTGTCATTTTTGCATATTTTGGCCCTGAAATTTTCCACTTCTTATGGCCCCACCTTATGAACACGGTCAGAGAAAAATGTCAAATCCCACCTGAACGGTTAATTTGCCAACTGATGCAAAATTACCTTTCTGGCAGGAGTTGCATAACGACAGTTATGTTGGTCATGAGGTGGGATCTCCAAAAGGCCATGTTGAAAATTTGGGATCAAAATGTCAAAAAATGGTTGAGTTATGCATTACAGTTGAAACCCCCAGCTAGTCCTAAAATCAGGGCCAAAACCTCTAATTGAAACCCCTGGGTATACTTAGAATCAGAGTCAAAACTTCCCTTTGATAACCCTAGCTATACTGGAATAAAGCATTTTCCTGTAGTGCAACCTAATTTTCCCTGTATTTTCACTGTAAAACTGTGATGACATTCCTGTAGATTTTCCTGTATGCACAAATCAATGTAAGTATGCAATTGGTGTCATTGTGCCAGTCAATAAAATCACTAGGACAAATGTTCAGGCTGTTTTATGTGTTCTTATTTATCTTAAATATAAAAAATAATCTACAACTATAAGAACTTTATACAGTATGTAAAAATATAATACTATCTTGAGGTTCTGGGGAAATGCTGGAACCTATAAAGCTCAGTTCTCAAGGTTCACATGTCTCCAGAACCTCCTAAAGGTATTATAACCTTGTAATAATACAGTCCCTTATACAGTATTTTATTTACAGTATGAAATGCCTTAACTTCAAATTTATCCCTTAATCACAGACTGATACATTGTGTGTTCTGCTCACAATGCATGAAAGGGGCATAGGGATACACAAAATGCGTATACCCCACCCTCACCCCTGCAGCCCACGGACAGGTGTGCCCATACCGGCATTCGCCAATGCCGATCACCTATCCACGGCTCCTCCCTCAATGCGCAGGACTCTGCAGGGTGGCCGGGGGAGGAGTCGTCCCAGGCAGACATCCAATGGGATGCCCCCGGGACCCATCGTGGATCCCACACGTAGGGTGGCATGGGTCTGGGGATGTCATACTGATAGCACGCACCCAGACCAGTGTGCCACCCTCCAGTCCCAGTGCTGCCTCACATAAACTTTCTGGGTGCTTGCCCATCCAGCTGCCCGTCACCTCCTGCTGCCCAGCAGTCAAGAGCAGCACAGTGTGCCCTGTCCTGGTCCCCAGTGACCAAATGCCTGTGCTCATGGGGGCATGCTGTAGGTTATGCTAGGGTCTCCCTAGTGTACCCTGCACCACCCTCTGCGCCCACGCATCCAGCACTATGCGGGTTAGTGAATACACATAGTGCTGGCACGCCTCCGGAACGTCCCCATCATGGAGCAGTCTGCAGACATGGGGGATTGGGTGCAGTGGGTCTGCATATGCCCCCTTCGTGCATGCCATGCAGGGGGCACAGTGGGTGTGGAGTAGCTACTCACCCCAGATACGTGTGCAGAGCCACTCCACACCAGTCGTGCACTGGACCTACAGCTCTGTGTACCTGTAGTGCTCCATTAATAAACATTGTTTCAGTGTATTGTTGTGTTTTTCATTGGCATGCTTAAACATCCCCCTACACACACACACACACACACACACACAGCTTTGTGCACCAAACTCTAAGATAAAAACAAATATTCCTTTTTTTTAATTTATTTTACTAACATTAGGCCAGACCAGGGTCTATGGGTCCTTCTAATCTCACACATATAATTCATAACTCCTGCTTATCTTGATGAAGACACCCCATACCTTTCCCAGGCTCACAATTAAATAGAAACATTGTCTAATTTTTTTCAAATAACCTCAACCTCTAGGCAGGTCAGAAGAAGTGCTGCCTTAGTGATCTTTTAAAAACACAACTCTGCTCTGTGCACCAAACAAGCCAAGTAGCACTTAAGCACTCTTTGTGTCCCCGTCATCCTTTAAAACCCACCATCATCAAGTCTCTTTTGTCTGGCTCACTTTTTGCACTTCATGTGTTTAAATTGACAAAATTTACGAAACAGAAGGTTTGTTTGCCTTGGTGGTTCAGGGCACTGCTTCCCTCAAGCAACACTTAAGCACTCTTTCTTGCACCCCCCCCCAAGCATAACACCATCAAGTGGCCAGTCTTTTGTCTGACTCATTTTGCACTTAAAACAAGCATTTGTCAATGCCGAATGTTTGCTTGCTGGCATTGGCAGTGGTAGTGTAGAAGTTACAGAGCTGCGTAATAGGAATGGCAGTGAAGTACTGAACTGAAGCCAACCCCACCACCACCCTGCAGAGAGTGACAGGCATTGGGGTGTGCCTTTGGGTCATCAGGCATAACGACCATGCCATTTCACCACACCCTACCGTGCAGACACCAAGTGTCATGGTGTGCCTTGGGGTCTTTGGCCCTTATGCACACCCCATTCCATCAGGAAATACGGTGAGATGGGTGCGATATAGGAGAATGGGGTGAAGTTTGGGCCTGAAGAGTACGAGGCACACCTTGATGCCTCTCACTGGCTGCAGGGTGTGGGTGGGGTGGAATGGTATAAGCATGACAGGCAAGAATCCCAAGTCATACTCCTGATGCCTGTCATTCTCTACAGGGTGGGGCGTTATGGTGGAAACCCCTAACGCCTCAGGCATTCGTTAGTATTGTCACTCCAAATTTTCAACATGTTTTTTGTGACCCCCACCTCATGAACAGTGGCAATATCGGTTTGTTTGCAGAAACCGCTTTTCACAGCGACTATGGCATTTGGCACCACAGGTGCAAAACACATTCGAACAGGATGTGAAAATGACAGCGGTACTGTTCATGGGAGGTGTAAAATGGCAATGTTGAAAATCTGCTGTGAAATCTTAAAAACTGGTGAAGTCACGGCGTGCGTAGTAACTGTGCAATGCACACTGTAATGTAACTAGTTTGGGATTTTTACAGCAGATTGTTAACACAGGCATTTGGGACCTCCGATCATGAACAGTGTCAGTGTGATTTTCTTTATCTGTCCCAAACAATGATTTCCCACAGCGACCACGCATTTCTGTGCTGAAAGTGTGAAAACACATTTTGGCCATGTTGTGAGAAAATGACAGCTGTACTGTTCATAAGGAGGTGTGGAAAATGCCACTGGTGAAAATTTGGACTGAAAATATTACAAATTCATGAACTTACGAAAAGCGCGGAAACTGCAATGCTCACCTGTAACACAGTGATTCTATGAGTTTTGTCACCAAATTTTCAACATAGCCATTTTAAGACCTCTGCTCATGACCAGTGTCACTGTGATTTTCTTAATCTGTTCCAAACATTGTTTTCGCACACTGACTGTACCACTGGGCGCTACGTATGCGGAAACACATTTTAGCGAGATGTGAAAAATGGTAGCTGTACTGCTCATAAGGAGTGCGGTAAAATGGCACTGTTGAGAAAATCTGGTGTACAAATATTACAAATTCGCAAACTTGCCAGCGTGAGTAGGAACTGCGAATGTCGCTCCTAAAACAGTCATTTTGGGGAATTTTTCACAAATTTTCAACATAGCCATTTAACACCTCTGCTCATGACCAGTGTCACTGTGATTTTCTTAACGTGTCCCATACATTAATTTTGCACACCGGCTGCGCCATTTATCGCTACATGAAGCAGAAACACGTTGTGGTCGAGATGTGAAAAATTACAACTGTACTGCCCATAAGGAGGTGTGGAAAAATGGCAAGTAATGAAAATCTGGAGTGAAAATATTAAAATTTCGCAAACATACGACATCGTAGGAACTGCTCAACGCACAGTCGTAAAACTTTCATTTTAGAGATTGTTTCACCAAATTTCAACATAACCATTTCGACCTCTGCTCATGAACAGTGTCACTGTGATTTTCTTAATGTGTCCTGTACATTGATTTAGCACCCGACTAGCCATTATGCGCTACATGGGCGGAAACACATTTTGGGTGAGATGTGAAAAATGACAGCTGTACTGCTCATAAGAAGGTGTGGTAAAATGGCAATGTTGAAATTTGGGTGAAAATATTGAAAATTCGCGAACTTACGAGCCTGCGTAGGAACTGCACAATGCAGCTAAATAAAACAGTGGAATTTAGGAATTTTCCAGCAAATTTTCAAAATGCGCTTTTGAGAGCCCACCTTGAAGCTGGCAGTGTCATTTGGTAATCATTCCGGAAAGGTGATTTGGCGCTGTGGATGAAATACCCTTCGGCCCGAGTAATGCCATGACAGTGACAGCATTCATGAAGGGGTCCCAAAAACCCATGTTGAAAATTTGGTGCAAAATTCCAAAAATGCCTGAGATATGCAATAAAGTTGAAAAACCCTATCTATCCCATTATACAGCTTATCGGCATTTCCTCAGTTCAGCGGTCGGCTTTGAAGAGTGCAGATGTGTTCCCGTCCGCCGAAGATCGTCCCGCTGAGCTCGGAGCTAAGTATGGGGTGGGGGGTGGGGACGCAGGGTGCACAGTGGGTGGGTGCGGGTTGTGGGAGGGGCAGGAGAAGTGCCGAGGGACAGTTTTTGAATTTACAGGTTTCTTTATTTCACAAGACGACGAGGGACACTTGCCACGTTAGTGGGCTCCAGCGTGGCAGCTGGAAGAATGTTGGTGGGGGCAGGAGCTGACGGGGATTGGGCACCCCGTCGGCCATAACATCATTTTGCCACGCTAAGATGGGCTCCCAGCGTGGCACCTGGATGCTTGGGGGGCATGCAGTCGACAGGGGTTGAGCACCCCATCGGCCATAACATAATTTTGCTATGCTGGGGTGGGCTCCCAGCGTGGCACCTGGATGCTGGGGGTGTGCCACGGGGATTGAGGCACTTGCTCGGCCATAAATATTTTTGCCATGCTGGGGTGGGCTCCCAGCGTGGCACCTAGATGCTTTGGGGCGTGGAGCACCCCTATCAGCCGTGACAGTGGGGGAAGGCGACGAGCACACAGTGTGTGTGCATGCGGTGTGGAGGGGAGCCTGCTCACCGAAGCCGGAGCTCTTCCTTTCAACTGTATGCCACTGCATTTTCAGCTGTCATAGACAGCTGGAACAGTGATTGGCACACTGCGACCGTGCCTGCAAATACACTGACTGAATTGGAAGAGGCTGACACACCTCTGGAAAACTGGATGATGGCACTATGTTGCGTGCAAGCAAACATAATGAGTTTAAAATAGACTGACCTGAGCCTGCCCACAAGAGAGCTTGTTCCTTCAATGGCTCAGGCTCTGCCAGTCCATAACAGTGGCATTTGAGATGCAGCTGGCTGACTCAACGATGTTGCTGTTTTGAGTGGGGCCACATGACAGGTGTTTGGATCATGCAGCAGCTCACTGGTTGCTGATGAGAAGATCTGAATTCATCCTCAGAAAGATGCACTGCCAGCATATTACCTTACTACCCCAGAGAAACACAGGGTGCAAATGGACCAACAGAATTGCTTAGTGTAGCAAAGTCAGAAAACTGAGCACCAATTGGAGGGCTCTGTCTGGATCTTGGCAGCCATGAGATTCATAGTGGGCATTTTCCTGTAGTGTTTGCCCATTTCCCCTGATATTTTAAAAATAAAAGATTTCCTTCCCGTATCCCATTTTTGTAGTAAAAATCTCTTAAAATACAGGAATCCCTGTAGATCTAGGAGCACTGCAGCCTGACCAGAGAGCTTGCTTCTCCTGCAGGGTCTGCTGTAAGCATACATGGCGCCATACTGCACTCATGTTGGGGGAGGAGGGAACAAAAAAAGAAGAAACGACCCACTCCATCCTATTTGATGGAAGGGGCCCTCAGTAGTTCCCCTGGGTCCTAGTGCTTGCCAGCTTTCCATTCTGGTCGGCAACACTGGACTGCCTCCATGGAGTCCTTACTGTGGAGGGTCAAACATGGGGGTTATATGTCAGTTACTGGGGTCCAGAAGAGCTAGGTGCCAAGGACCTGACAGGGTACATCCCTAGGAGCAGAATATACCCCTAGGGAATGTCGGTGGTGGGGGAAAAAAGCCTCTGTGGGGAAAACAATGTACTTATTATAAGTCCAGGAATTTTTCTTGCAGTTTTTGTTTATGCCCTATATAACTACTGATGGCGCTGTATTGTGCAAGGCCTCAAACCCCCTGCATATTACATACTCCTTCCCCTTGCTACCCACCCATCCAGCGTGTCCCTCACTAAGCAGCCGTAACCTCAGACTGCACTTTCCAATTTCTCTGTCCCTCTCCTCTCCATACTCCCATGTCATTTTTTTGCCCAGAGTCACATGTTAATAAACACATGACCCCCCCCCACCACCACCACCACCATTGGCTCAGCATGAAAGTAGTGGTGATATGGAGGGAGGTACAAGTGCTCATCTGATATACTGAACTACCAGGGGTTCAGTGTGTGTGTGTGTGTGTGTGCGTGCGCGCGCATGCATGACAGTCCCAGGTGGGGAGCATAAAGCAGGACAAGTGTGGATGATTCCAGTTGGCAGTGCAGGCACAATGACTGAAGCAGCACAGCGCAGGCAGGAAGCACCATGATGGCATCAGTGGCAGGTGGGCGGACATACAGACTGGATGACAACTAGGGGGAGATAGAGAAGGGGATGATGATAGCGCCAAGCTGCAGAAATAAGTATGGATTACCCACAGATGAGGCAGCAGAGTGGAGCAGTGCAGCATGCCTTCAAGGGCTGGGTACCAACAGGTTAGGGCAAGCGGCAGTGATATGGTGTGCATGTGGGGGGGCAGTGAGTGGCACAGCTGGAAATGGAAGGAGTTTGTGACACAGCTGTGAGGAAGGGCAGCAGCAACACATCTGGTAATGAGGGCAATGTTGGACCTGGTAAGGGGCAGTAACACCTCTGGTAATCGGAGAAGGGGTGATAAAGCTTTGAACGAGGGGGACAGTGTCACAGCTGACAACCAAACAACGTAGTGACACAGCTGGTAAAGGGGGCAGTGACACAGATGGCAACGTGAGGGCAAAGACAGAGCTGGCTATGACAAAGCAGTGACACAGCTCATAATGGGGGGAGCAGTACCACAGCTGGTAATGCAGGTAGTGACAGCTGGCAACGAGGGGGTGGACTGTGACACCGCTGGCTTTTATACAGCTCCATCTACATCGCCCTAGCCATTCAATTATTTCAGTTCTTGCACTCTCCTCCACCACCTCTTGTGCTGTTACAGGCTTCAGATACTGTATCTGCTGAGTCACAGGGCAGCCCTGGCTGGCTCTCCCAACCTACTGTATTTTATACATTAATGGTTAACAGGGGCTTATATGGCACCAATAATTCCTGGCTATCTATATTAATGGTTCACAGGCACGATCATTAAATCAGTTCCAAAGAATGTGGCATACAAAGACATCTAATTTAAAGCACCTGGAAGGGCAGAGTGTGTACAATCCCTCCATTTTCAAAATATATCCCCCATTCAGTAAACAGTTTTGATTTCTGATTCATTATGTTGCTTGCACGCATGTGCAAGAAACATAGTGCCATCATCGGAGATTTCGGAGGTGTGTCACCTCCTCCTCCAATTCAGGGAGTGTGCTGGCAGGCGCGGCCTCTGTAAGCCAATGCATTTTGGAGCTGTCTATGACACGCTCCAAAATGCAGTGGCATACAGTTGAAAGGGGAAGCTACGCTTCAGTGAGCAGCGATAAGAAGCTGCTCGCTGGCTCCACTGCGCGGGCGGTCGCACCCGCTTCGCGCTGTATAACCGCGGGTGCCCAATCCCGTCGGCTGAGCTGCGTCGTCTCCCCAGTAGTTGGTGCGTGGCAATCAGTCCTTTTGCCGGCAGGGGTGCCCAATCCCCGTGGGCTGAGCCACTAACGTCCTTGTGCCATGCTGGGAGCCCACCCAGTGTGGCAAGCGGTCCTAACGTCTTTTTTTTTTTTTTTACCTAGCAAGATAGCGGTCTCGTGTGCGTCCCGCCCCCCTTCCACAACCCGCACCCACCCACTGGGCACCCAGCCTCCCACCCCCCACCCCATACTTCCTCTGGACTCTGGCGCGCGATCTTGGTGGACCGGGAACACGTCTGCACTCTTCAAAGCCGACCGCGAACTGAAATGCTGGTAAGCTGTATAATGGGCTAGACAGAAGGTTTCAACCTATTACATATCTCAGCCATTTTTGGGAATTTTTTGCAAATTTTTCAACATGGGTTTTAGGACCTTCTCATGAATGATGTCACTGTCATGGCGTTATTGGGACCGAAGGGTGGTTGCGCATTCACTGCAGCGTCACCCTTGATTATTCTTACCATGACAATGTTTATCGATCATGAAAAGTCATGAAATTGGTATAAATCATCAACACTTTATTTCTGGCGTGCGTTGCGAGTTCCTCGCGAGCTCGTGAGTTCACAATTTTCAATAATTTCCTCAGATTTTCAACATTGCCGTTTTACCCACACCTCCTTATAAGGCAGTACAGCTGCCATTTTCACATCCTGCCCAAAACGTGTTTCCGCCTACAGCGCATAATGGCGCAGTCGGTGTGCAAACTCAATGTATGGGACACATTAACAAAATCACAGTGACAGTGTTCAAGGAGCAGGGGTCTTAAAATGGCTATGTTGAAAATTTGGTGAAAATAATCCTAAAAATGACTGTTTTACGAGCGTGCGTAGCGCAGTTCCTACGCACGCTTGTAAGTTCGCAAATTTTCAATATTTACACTCCAATGACTTCCAAATACCTAAACAGCACATAGAAGCAAGCAACATTCGGCATTGACAAATGCTTATTTAAAAATAACTGCTACCACTTCCCTTTCTAGTGTATGCATGAGGTAGTAACTGGTGGGGAAGGCAGAAAAGGCAAAAGGGGACAACATGAGTAATGGGGAGGAAAAACCGTAAGGTCCCATTCCATTTATCTGGGAAGGAAGAAACCAAAATAATCCAGGGCGAATCAATATAACCTTCTCCCTTCTGCCAGCCACTGGAGCATAAGGCAAGCAAGATTTACCTACTGCTGCAGTCAGGCGGTCAAAGAATAAGGACCCCAGGAAGAGAAAGAACCCATTTGTTTATTTGCTGGAATTTACCAAACTGGTTCTGCTTCAGTCCAGAATTCTAATAATTTGCTTTAAACACACATGCTTAGAATATGTATAATTTAATCTGGACAGACAAAATTCGATTGTACAAAACAGGATTTTTGAGCGCCACTTCACGGTAGCAGATTCTATTTTCCTTTCATACCTAGTGCAGGCACACAATCAGTACACTATATCTGCATTATTATCAACTGATGTATGGCGGTGTGTGTGCGCGCGTGCGTGTATGTGTGTGTGTGTATGTATTTCCTGCAATCCATGCAGATGCAACACATTCTCTCTGCCTGCAACACATCCTCTCTTCCTGCCTCCGCAGTCCAGCAGGAGGTGCTTGCGGAGGCTCAGCAACGTGTGATGCAGCCCAGCTGTCTGCCTGACACACGGGAAAATCCCAGATTAAACGGATTACCCCCACCCCCAAATTACATACTAACATACTAAAAGGCCAGCAGGAATAGGCTAAGGTCTGTCGTGTCCACTCGGTATGACTCTACCCCATGTCTCCCTTTACCTCGACGTACACGGAGACCCCCTGACATAGGGTGCAGAGCAGCAGCCTATGCACGATCACAGCAGGATGGGGCTGAATCGCAGTTCCATGTTCATACTCCCCCGTCTGTGGGGCTCCCTCACATAATCTTGGATGGAGAGGATGCTGTGTGTATGGGACTGGCTTATGATCTCCTGGCTCAGGTTGCCACTTGTCCCCAGCTGCAGTACAGCTATTCACTGATGCGATTGTTCTTGTTGCCTCTCTCAGTGGCCCGGCCTCTCCCACTCGGCTTGGTCACTGTATGCCCCCATCTCCTCACCCTGACTCCAGAGCCGTGATACAGGACTAGTGTCACAGCAGCAGCAGCATCTGCCAAACCCATCTCTGCAGCTCCCACAATAGCATATTTAACCTGGGGGTGGCGATCGGAGAATGGGGGCGGACCCTGGGCCACCAATGTTAAATTCAAACTGTTAATGAGTGCAAATGGTTATTTACTGTTCGAATAGTAAAGTTGGAACAGTAAAACCTGATTGGCATTACTTAGCGAGGATAGGGACATGATTTTCAGGGAAAATCATATATTGTCATCGTAATATACAACTTTAAGACAAACAACTAACTAAGCATATCACTGAGACCTAAATACTGGTGGTGTGCTGTCTTTAGGGTGCTGTAGTTGTGTACAAGACTATTCAAACGGTTTGAAAAACAACACAGCTGCCATCTCGACCAGTATTTGTCTAAGAATCGATCAGTAATGGGAGTTTATTCACCTAGTAAAGGTGATTGTGGGCTATACATCTCTGAGGCACTCCACCCTCCTTACACATGGGTTGTGTCCATCTGATAGGTTGCTTAATGCACATGTGACTTCATGTGGTGCTGCCTCTCAGGATCAGTTCAATTCTTCCAAGCTGTACCTAATCTGTACCCAATAACTCTTGACTTGTTAAGTAGGCAGCACAATGTTTCCTGATATGTATCGTAGCGTATTAAATAAATTATAGTAGAAGCATTTGTTATGTTTTACCAAAAAAATCTGTGGCCCCTGAGGGTCCTCTCTTTATTTCTTATTTATACAAATCTAACATTTCTGACCCATATGGCATGCTGCGTGTTACATCTTAAAGCTCATCTTTGAGTCCTTTGTTTCTGACTGGCTAACTGGGTGGGTTGTGGAGTGCCTCAGAGACGTATACCACCACAATCACCTTTATCAGGTGAGTAAACTACCATTGTGGGGGATTATCTCTGAGGTACTCCACCCTCCTTACACATGGGTTTCGATGTAAAAAGCAGTACCCTAGTGAGAAGGGTGGGTAGTCAGTCCATTATGTTATGTTCGACCTTGCTGCTAACAACACTACTTAAGTAAAGTTAGTTTTGCTTCCAGGGTTACATCTACCCTGTAGCCCTGTCATGTTTAGCAAATGTGTGTGTCGATGCCAATGTAGCAGCAGCAAATTTTCTCTATTGTATTATGTTTCTTTCGGCCCATGATGTGGCTATTGCTGTGGTGGAATGGCCTTGATTTTTTTTGTGCATGAGTTGAGGCCTTTTGCCTCTGTGATGGGAGACTTAAGCCAATATGTGCCATATGTCTGCTGTTCTTGTGATGTAAGTTTACATTAATCACCTCATGGCTAGCAGATGATGTTGAGGGTCCTATCTACCTTGTCTGCAGGCATATAGACAGGTATTTTGATATCCGTGTGGTGTGAAAAAGTGTGCATATTTTAGCAGAAAGGAAGGATCAACTTTTAGTTGATCTTGTCCTCATGAAATACCAGATAAGGCAGTCTGTGGGATAATGCTTGTAGTTTGCTTATGCATCTAGCTGAACATATAGTGACCATAAGGATTAAGTGTTTGCCCTTTGAGTGGTAGTAACTCTAGAGGTTCAGATGGTGAGTTGGTCATTGCCCTGGGTACTAAGTTGAGGTCTCAGGGGTGGTCCATTGTTTTATCTTAGGATGTAGATTGGATCGATTGAAACATAGACTTTGACGCAGATAAGGACCACTTGACCCACCCAGTCTACCCATTTCCTTCCTATTGGATAAGCTGCAGATTCTAGTTAACCAACAGCCTACTTCCTGCAACCCTCACTACAATTGCCTTATGTCTGTCCCATGCATGTTTGAATTCCCCCACTGTTTTAGACCCAACAACCTCCCAGGAAGGCGGTTCCATGCATCCACCACTCTCTCCGCGTGAAAAACAATTTCACATTACCCCAGAGCCATCCCCTCTATGTTTAAATTGTGCCCCTTGTTCTACACATCTCTTTCTGAAAGATGCTACCCTCCTGGACTTTATTCCCTTGAGGTACTTGAAAGTTTCTATCATGTCCTTCCTGTCCCTCCTTTCATCAAGGGTATGCCTATTAAGCTCTCTCAGTCTGTCCTCATATGGTTTCTGATGCAGACCCTGCACCATTTTAGTTGCCCTCCTCTGGACTGCTTCCATCCTGTCTATGTCCTTGCATAGATGGTGTCTCCAAAACTGCACACAGTATTCCAGATGGGGTCTCACCAATTGTCTGTACAGAGGGATAACCACTTCCCTTTTTCTACTTGTGATGCCCCTTCCTATGCATCCCAGTATCCCCCTAGCTCTCCTTACTGACTTCTCACATTGCTGCCACTTGCACTGTTAGGGATGCTGGAGATAGTCCTTTATCCGGACCTTGCTGAAGGATAAGCATGTTAGAGGTTGTATTTATTTATTTAAATTTTTTCTTTCTTTTCCCACTTTTCTTCTCACTATCTATGGAATAATCTCGAATGTCTCTGATATTTTGAGGTAATGGGGTTTCAGTCTCTCCTTTTCAGGAGACAGGCTGTTAGTTTGAGATTGTTCGGACTGAGGTGACATACCGGTTCCTGGTGAGAATATATTCCCTGAATTGTAGTATCCATGGGTGGTCTATTGCCATTGTCACAATCGTGGCGAACCATGTTCTCCTGGGCCAAGGAGGGGTGATGATTATCACCCAAGTTCTGGTACTGCATATCTTTTTCAGAACCTGTAGTATCGGTGGAAAGATGTAGGTTACTTAGTATGACCATGTAGCTGATAGTGCATCCACTCCCATGGATTTGTGATCCCTGAAGGGGAGTAGAATCTGGGGCACTCATTGTTCTTGTTGGTGGCCATTAAGTTTATTTCTATCAGTCCCCAATGTCTGTTGATCATTTGGAATCTGTTGGAATTAATCTTCCACTCTCCCAGGTATTAACTGGCTTACTTAGCCAGTCCGCGGTGGTATTCCGCCTGCTTGCCAAGTGCGGCTGATATGCTCAACATGTTTTTGTGTCCAAAGAATGAGTCTTGAGCCTCTCTTTGCATGGCTCTGCTCTTTTGTTCCTCCTTGCCTGTTGATATAGGAGATGATAACCTGATTGCCCCAGCTCATGAGGCAATTTCCATGTTTTCTACCTAGCCTTGTGAGTTGCAGTGGTGCACAGGACAGTGCCCTGCTTTCCAGATTGTTTATGGCCATTTTTTTATTCTTGCATGTACCACTTTTCTAGGCTTCCCAGTGGAGTGGCCACTATGTAGAGGCTACTCAAGGTTGCATGGCATTATTAGCAGGCAAATGGCGTGGGCAGTGTGCCATTAAGATGTGGGGATTAGCTTGGGTAGTGGGGTAGGAGTTGGTATGACAAACCCCATCCTCGTCATTGTATTTCGCACTCATGGCTGCATCTGATCAGGCAAACACCATATGGATGTTAGTGTTTGTATAACCACCTCCAGCTCTGTTTCTAGATCAGAGTGTGTTTCTGAATCCGGTTATGATGAGTGGGGTTCTGGCCCTACCGGTACCTGACTTTATTTCACATGGTGTTTTACACTAGTTGTACCTGCATTGGTTGATTATTTTGGTGGGGAATTGTTGCTGTGTCTAAATCCTGGCCAGCAGAGGATTTAGGATTGCAGGTGGCATATCTGTTTGTGCCTGGTCTTTTGTGTTTTCACTGGTGTCCTCCTGGTCAGATGGCATGGGTGCATCTTCTACATCTGATGCACACAGTATGCTTAATTGTTTTGGGTCTAGCAGCACATTGCATTGGCTGCCGCTCTTTGTTTTGGCCATTGTAGTAAGTTGAGAAAGGATACATAGAAAGAGTGGTGTTGGTGGGGGGATTGGATATATTGTATTATTTGTTTATTATTTCCCTTAATTCCCCCCCGCACAGTAATCAATAATGTTCTGCACCATACGGCTATTGTTGTGCCTGTGCATTAAAGTGTGCACTGTCCCTATAAATGTGGCTAGAGTGAGTGAGGGACTCAGTGTTATGCTGTCTTGCCCACCGCTGTGGTAACAGTGCTGCCCCCAGTGTATTTACCCCATTATTAATTGATTTTCAAATCATTGCCTGTATATTTAATTATTCACATTGTGGTCTGCAATTGCAGATTGGTTGGTGCTTTTAACCAATGCCCTCTGTGCTGGTTGGACATTTGTGAGCGTAGCTGCACTCTCCACAAGATGGCAGCAGTGACTGTCAGTCAATCTACACTGTCTGGCAGCTGCCTATACCCTTAATCCCACATAGATAAGGGGGGAGTGGAGAGCTTATCCGAGATCACAGCAGCAAGTCTCGTGATGATATTTGTCACGGCTGCCAATCTGGATAGGCAAGTTAGGTTAGTCCCTCAATGTTCCTCCTCCTCATGAGACCTACTTTGTTTGTGGTGTTTGAGTCGGGTAGATGATAGAGGAGTTCCTCTACCTTTGAAAGAAGAAGGTGGTGAGTTTAAAAGACATAATGTGCCATAAAACCTATTGAGAACACGTCATTTTGAGGTGAGGCACAGAGGGACTGAGAAATGATTCAGAAACTGTTGCGTGAGTTATGTCTTGAGTGAGCACTTCAGGTACTACTATAATTGTAATGGGGAACTTAGGCACATTACTTAGTATTTTAGCAGTCTGGGATGCTGGCAGGGTACTCCTGATGTTCTAAGGTGGCCACTTGCTCATTTAATAGTGGATAGACTCTGGAGCTGCTGGCAGGGACTCCAGGTCATCAGGCACCTTAGTAAAGTGGTATGCTTGTTCTGGACAGCATTTGGGGACTCAAGAGTATATGTCCATTTAAGGAATGAGAGCCTTTAATTATTGTGTAGCCCTGATGTACTGAGCTCCTGTGGCTGTGGAATCTATTTGGTCATCTGTGAAAGATCTCCGAAAATACATGGCTCTGTTAGCATCCTTTAAATTTCAAAAATGTGATAAATTATGTTGTTTAAGCCCTTTTTTTTATTAAATGAATGGGGCTAAGTCATGCATTCACATTAGTATGCATTACTTTGTCATACACAGTACATAGTAGCGGCTCCTTAATTAATATGTGACTGTGCCATTAAGAGAAGGAAACTGGGGATATCAGTAAAAGAAATGACTATTAAAGTACACTATTTCCCAAATAGTTATTTTATTGTAATCAAACCTCCTTGTATATTGACCTAATATAATACAGTACTGTGTTTTATTTATTTATATATATATTTTTATTTAGATTTCATTTATTTATTTATTCTGGACCCTTTGTATGTCTTGGTATTCTTTGAGATAATGTAGGCATGTGCCTTTAAGGGGGGTGGGCAGGCTGTCTTAGCTAATTCTTGCCTTGGGTGTAGCAAACTGAGGGAAGAATCATCTACATTGTTGTTTTTTTTGCTCTCAAAATGTTTCTTCAGTTGTCTTTCATGGTCAGTGTTAAAAGTTAGGGGACTTAGGCTTGAGAAGCTGTACTATTGCTAGCTCCATTCTCCATTGCAAGATATGCTGGATTTAGCCAAATCTTGTTAGTTTATCTTCCTCTGAGATGGTGGCCAAGATCTCTTGAGAGCTGAGAGCCAGTCAGCTTGCAGCTCTCATGGAGCAGGAGATTTGGAAACTATGAAGAAGCATGGGGTTGGTCATGCTGTTTGAGAAGCCATAAAATAACATCAGGTGGCTCCATTTGGTCCCTAGAGCTTCTTTTTTTTCTGTGGGAATGTTTTTGGATAGAAAATAACATGAAATGGTTGCCGGTGCTTTTATTTAATGCCATGGAATTCGTGGAATGGCTGAATACAGCATGGGCATTTTAAGCACCTTCCAATGCAAGGAAACTTTTCTGGATGAGTTTGTGAGTACCCTTTTTACAAGTTAGTGATGTTAGTGGGTCACCATATTCTTGCTGGTGAATAATACAACTCAAGAACCGCTGGCAAGGGAACCAGGTTGATTATATATATTACCTCCTGCAAAACACTGCATAGATTCTGTGTTCTTTATGTAGGTCAGATAATTGCTTTAGCTCCGGCACTTATGATGTGATAATGTTCATAATTTGAATACTGTGCTAGCAGTTTCAGCTAATATTTTTCTAGACAACTGATGCTAGTAGATGCTGCAGTGCTAACATTTCAAGACTGCCAGTTTGCAATTTTAAACAGTTGCATATCTTGCGAAACATACTCTGGAGCTGCTGTGTTGAAATTTTTTCAGTACATCTAAACACAGGTACTGCTACCAGGAGTACCAGTTTTATTTTGCAATAATGTCATCATTTATTGTCTGCCCCAAGGATAATCAGTTACTGTGCCGTCATTCAGTCACTGTAGCTGAGTCAGGATGTTGCTAGGGTGAGAAACATGCATCAACCAGGATCTTTTGGACGGCTAACTGCAAATGGACTGCACACCAGAGAAGCAGGCTTTCTTCCCCCAAATGAGGGTGTAATGTAGGAGCAATATTTTTGCAGAAATCCACTCACAGATTACAAGGCAACAGAGTTATATGAGGCATCCCTGAGAAAACTACCCCTATGGTTGCTAGCAGGAGCCACAGGGGTTCTCTGCCAGTTCTATGCAGTAGTGGGTGCAGGAACTAAACTGGGACCACTAGCAGGGTCATGAAGCCTGCTCATATTTCTTTCTCTTATCATAGACTCGCTAGCAGAGAGAGTCCAAGGAATAACCATGGAAGTATTTAGAGAATTTGTTTTTTTTTTCTTCCCTGAAAGTATTGCTGCTTGGTGTGCAGTGCAGAATAGGGTTAGGAGCTGTGAACTGGGAAGCAAGTAACCAATTATAAGGTATGATCTGTACCGTAGATTGGGTACATTACAAGCTTCTTTTGGCACATTGTAGTACAATGTTGCCTGCTTCCTGAGACAGCTATTAGTCTTAAATAGCGACGCAGACACATCGTACGGACTGCAAGCTAGCTAGCTGATACAGCTGAATATAATTTTCCTTGTATTAGCGTAGTCTCTTACCTTTTCCTTGTATGTAAAATGTTGATTTTTCTAGGGAGCTGATTTTATGTGCAGCAACCTGTACTGATGCACATTAAGAACTGATCCTGGAGAGGCAACATCACAGGGAAAGGAGGTCGGACTTCTTTGAAGTCACATGTGCATCATTCTGAAGAAAGGGGGGTACCTCAGGGCTCAGTACTGGGTCCAGTCCTCTTTAACATCTTTATAGGTGACAGTACAGAGGGTCTGGTGGGAAAGGTATGCCTCTTTGCAGATGACATAAAGATCTGTAACAGAGTTGATACACAAGGGGGGGTAGAAAGGATGAGAAGGGACTTGGCAAGGTTGGAGGAATGGTCAGACATATGGCAACTTAGATTCAATGCAAAGAAGTGCAAAGTAATGCACCTGGAAAACAAAAACCCAGGAGAAGAGTACACAATAGCAGGGGAGGTACTAACAACAACAAAAATGGAAAGAGACCTGGGGGTGGTCATATCAGATGATCTAAAGGTTGGTAAGCAATGTGAGAAGTCAGTAAGGACAGCCAGGGGGATACTGGGATGCATAGGAAGGGACATCACAAGTAGAAAAAGGGAAGTGGTTATCCCTCTGTACAGACAATTGGTGAGACCCCATCTGGAGTACTGTGTGCAGTTTTGGAGACCTCATCTACACAAGGACATAGACAGGATGGAAACAGTCTGGGAGGGCAACTAAAATGGTGCAGGGTCTGCATCAGAAACCATATGAAGAGACTGAGAGAGAGCTTAATATATACCCTCGATGAAAGGAGGGACAGGGGACATGATAGAAACGTTCAAGTACCTGAGAGGAATCAACAAAGTCCAGGAGGGTAGCATCTTTCAAAAAAGAGATGTGTAAGAACAAGGGGCACAATTTAAAGATGGGAGGATGGCTCAGGGGTAATGTGAGGAAATTGTTTTCACGGAGAGAGTGGTGGATACATGGAACCGCCTTCCTGGGGAGGTTGTTGGGTCTAAAACAGTGGGGGAATTCAAACATGCATGAGACAGACATAAGGCAATTGTAGTGGGGTGGCAGGAAGTAGGCTGTTGGTTAACTAGAATCTGCAGCTTATCCAGTAGGTAGGAAATGGGCAGACTGGGTGGGCCAAGTGGTCCTTATCTGCCGTCAAAGTCTATGTTTCTATGCTTCATCAAGCAACCTATCAGGTGGACACAACCCATGTGTAATGAGGGTGGAGTGCCTCAGAGATTATCCCCACAGTGGCTTTCCCCCAGCCCAGCCCCACTAACTCCTAAACAAATCTCACTGAGGTCTAGAGCCTCTAATCCTTGTTATTCAGCTCTTATTTCAACAAAGTTTGCTATATCACTGGACTGCCTAATGATTACTTGTTTTATGCTTCTGATTTGCACTGTTTCAGATCGATTAATTACTGTATATCCTGCTCTCAATTATGACACTGCTGTATTTACTTGCTCCTCTGATTCTGTACATTGTCATTTGTTCTATTGTGTCACATTGTTCCTTTCTTTCATTTATTGTCTTGCATTGATTTCTCACTTGACGTGGAACCTTTGTAAAAGAACCCTGGTTCAAAGGTATTTGTAATCCTAGTAATGAATAAAAAAAATAAATTAACCGTTTGAATGGTTATTTACAGTTCTGTTTTCATTTACCTGCCTGTCCTCGGCTATCACAGAAATTGTTATAATTCAAGAATGGTAATATATTTTTCACCAAACCATCCAAAGGCACCCTTGGTACACACCCCATCAATCATGAGAATTATAGAGCAATTTGTCATTTTGTGGGCTGTAGAGGATGGCAAAAAATCACAGGTTACTCACCTGTAACAGTAGTTCTAGGAGTGGTATATGATGTTCATCCACACTGTCTGGCTTTGTCCTTTCCCTTTAAATCTTGCTGGAAGTCTTCAGACTGGCTCTTCCAACCCACCTGGGTGGAATAACCCTCGCTCCACCCATGGCCAGATCTTTGTCCGCTGGAAGCAGAGGGATGTGCTACTGAGCCTCAGAAGGTCAGGTGGGTCTGTGTGGATGAACACCATGTACCACTCCTAGAACTACTGTTACAGGTGAGTATCCTGTGTTTCTAGGGACGTGGATATGATGTTCTATCCACACTGTCTGACAGACTCCTAGCAGTTTTCCGGGAGGAAGGAGGCGAGGCGCACACCCCCTACCTAGGAAACAGAGATTGGAGAACTGAGGCCCCAAAACCAGCATCCTGGCATGACTTTAAGTTAATGTGGTAATGGGAAATGAAGGTGTGTGCTGACTTCCAGGTAGCAGCCCTGCAGATTTCCTGGATAGGGACGTACCTAGAAGCAGCCACCGACGCAGTGGTATGGTGGGTGAAATGAGCCCTAAGCCCTCCGGGAGGCTCCCTACCCACCAAGCTGTAGCAGAAATCAATGCAGGAAGTGATCCACCTGCCAATCGTCCGCTTGGCTGTAGGTCTGTAAGTCTTGGCATCAGCGTGGGTGACAAACAGCTGGTGAACCTCTCCCGAACTCTAGCTGTGTGCTGTTTGTAGTAGCGGCGCTTGCCTCAGGTCCAAAGTATGGAGCCTGTGTTCAGCCTCCGAAGTGCGATTCGGGAAGAACACCAGAAGTGTCATCACCTAGTTCAGGTGAAATTCCGACACACTCTTCAGGAGGAACTTTGGTTGGGGTGCAGGACAACCTTGTCCCTGTGGAAGACCAGGTAAAGAGACTCCACCGAGAGCACCTGGAACTCACTGATCTTTCTGGCTGATGTGATAGCCACCAGGAAGGCGGTCTTCCACAACATGTGAGACATGTCACACCTGTGCATCGGTTCAAATGGCTTGCCCATGAGCTTTGCCAAAACCAGCAACACGTCCCATGGTGGTGGTGGTTCACACACCAGAGGGGAAATGTGACCTAGACCTTTGAAAAAGCACCAGACCACCTTCTCCTGTGCCACCAACTGCTGACCGGCACATGCCCAGTAAGCAGAGATGGCTGCCAGGTGCACCTTAAGGGTCATCAATCGAAGTCCCCCTTGGGAGAGAGACCACAGGTAGTCCAAAATGCTAGCCACTGGGCAGGTCGAAGGGTCCAACCCCTTACCCTGACACCAAATGGAGAATCTCTTCCATTTGAAGGCGTAGCATTTTCTGGTCGATTCCTTTCTAAATGCCTCAACTACAGTGAGGACATCATCGGAGAGACCCAAAGCCTAGAACTTTAGCCGCTCAGGAACCAGGTTGTCAGGTGCAGGGATTGAAGGTCCAGGTGGCGTACTTCCCTGACTGATTGAGAGCAGGTCCGGGCATAAGGGAATACGCCTCAGGAGCCTGTTGCAGAGGTTGAGGAAATCGGGGTACCAAAACTGGTGGGGCCAGTCCGGAGCCACCAGGAACACCTGTGCTTGTCCCTCCTGACCTTGAGAAGCACTTTGTGGAACAAGAGAAGTGGAGGGAAGGCACAGAAGAAGCCTTGGGTCCATGGCCTTGAGAAGGCATTCCCCTGCAGCGAGCCCTGCTGAGGAGGGTGGGCACAATACAGTTTCATCATTGCATTCTCCCTAGAGGCGAACAGGTCCACCAGAGGGGGTGCCCCACTGGGAGAACAGACTGTAAACTACCTCCGGATGGAGAGACCACTCATGAGATGCCTTGCCTATCTAGCTGAGGGCATCCACCAGCTGATTGGAGGCTCCTGACACATGGATGGCTAGGAGATCCTGCCTGCAGGCTGTGCACAAGAGTCCAAATGTGGAGGGCTTCTTTGCACAGGGGCATGGAGTGTGTTCTGCCTTGTTTGTTGAGGGAGTACATGGTTGTGGTGTTGTCGGTCTGGACTTAGACCACTTGACCCCGAACAAACAGAATGAAGGCAGTCAGTGCCAGCCAGACTGCTCGGAGCTCCAGCAGGTTGATGTGGCATCAGGACTCCTCGGAGGTCCAGAGCTCATGGATTCTGTGTTCTCTCAGTATGGGCACCCCAGCCTGTGACAAAGGCATCAGTCATCAGGATGACCATTGGTTTGGGGCACACAACTGTGATCCCTTCCTGCAGATGCTCTGGGATTAACCACCACTGGAGGGCATTCAACATCCTCTGGGTCACAGTGACCAGCTGGTTGAAGTGAGCTTTGTGCTGAGACCACTGGCTGGCCAGCTCCCATTGCAGGGAACGCATATGCCAGCGGGCCCATCGCACCACGCTAGTTCAGGCCACCATGTAACCCAGAAGGTGCTCTGATTTGAACCTCCATCCTGTCCACCAGGAGCCAGGCTCTGGCTCGGCAATAGTCGAGCTGCACCCCCAATGAAGCTGATCACCTGCGAGAGCATGAGTTCTGACTTGGCCTCATTGACCAGGAGGCCACGTTCGATGCAGGTCTGGAGGGCCAGATCCCTGGACCACTCCACTTCCTGCTCAGAGGGACCTGTATCATCCAAGTAAGGGGGAAAGCAGAAAAGGCAAAAGGGGAAAACATGAGTAATGAGGAGCACCCAGACCCCTCGGCACCTGAGGTAGGCTGCCACCACTGCTATGCATTTGGCAAAGACCCTGTGGGCCGAGGAGAGGCCGAAAGGCATGTCCTGGAACTCGTAGAAGGTTCCCTTAGTGCAGAAGCGGAGGAACCTTCGGTGGGATGGATGGATCGAGACATAAAAGAACGCATCCTGAAGATCCAGAGAGCAAAACCACATGTCTTGCTCCAGACATGGTATGATCTCGGACAGAGTTACCATCCTGAAGGTGTGGGACCTGAGGAATTTGTTCAGGTCGTACAGCTCTAGAATGGGATGCCAGCCCCCCATCCACTCTGGCACCAAGAAGTACCAAAGGGCCCTCTCCCTTGGTCAGGAGCGAGACTGGCACAGCTTGTTGAAGGAGCCTAAATAAGTGGAGCCCAACTTGAATGGAACAAAGGCTGAAGCAGAGGAGGACTGCGCAGCAGCCTGCACCGCCTCCTCCTTGAAGGTCTTAAGCTGCTCCAGCTGCTGCAGACCCTGCAGCCGCAGAGACCTCCTAACGGGGCGCCCTTGGCTTTGATCAGCAGATGTCATTTTTCTGGGCAGCCCAACTTCAGGCGGGCGAGGTAGTCCTTGATGACTGACGTGTGAAACGATTGGCAGATATCGCAAGCCTGGGGATCGTGCTCGTGGCCCAGGCAGTAAACACACATGGCGTGTGGGTCGGTACATGACATCTTCTGCCCCCATGGGCAACAGCGAAATCCAGGCAAGGACTGGTACTCTGTCGTGGTCGCGATCGAAGATCGAGCTGAAGACGAAACTCTGATGAGTTTAATTTTTGGAAATATATCCAGAGATTTGATTTGAGTGCCAGGGCCTACTCAACGCGGGAGTGGTAAGGAGGGAACCTGCTTCTTCCAGCGGAAAGGAAGATCTGGCATCATGGGGCAGAGTCGAGGGTTATACCACCCCGGTGTGTGGGAGGAGCCAGCTTGAAGACTTCTGGCAAGATTTAAAGAGGAAAGGACAATGCCAGACAGTGTGGATGGAGCATCATATCCACATCTCTAGAATCCCATATTAACCTACGGGAAAAAAATGTAATTTTTACTGTTTTTCACCATTTTATATCTCAAAAACCATACAAGATGCCATCACTAAACTATCCAGATTTTGTGACACTGGCAAAATGACAGCGCATGCCAAATTTGGGGTTATTGTGTTAAAAAATGCCAAAGTTATTAAGGTGCAAAAACTGGGATTTAACATTGAAGTGCTGTACCAGCCCTAACTACAGGGGCGATGCCGCACCCCTATAATGTATTGATAGATATTTCCTGTAAATATATACACATTGATTTATAAAATGGGTCAATATGTCTGCCAAAAAGAATGCTCTCTGGTTGGATGATCCAGGTCACCTGCAGTGTCTAAACACACTAACAAAGGCATGCTGCTGCATTTTCTAAGACAAAACTTTTAATATGTAACACATGTCAGGGTATGTGCATTGATTAGGAGACAAAGGAATTCCTCCAGTGTGTGCTGAGGAGTATTCCACCTGCAGCCCGTGCCACAGCAAACCGAGACATGCCTACATCTCCTGCAATGAGAGATGATAGAAATCCCTCATCACCTGACATTAGTGGCAAACACCAGTCAGGAGACAAGCAGCTGCGTTCTACATTAACTGGAGGTGTTTATTCAACATTAGAGGCAGGCCCAACTAGAGCATGCTGCAGTAAAGATGTCTGGATGTCACAAATGCATATAGGTGAACATATTACAGCATACATGTGAAAAAAACAATACTAATCATATTTGGCTTAGTAATGCCACTTTTTTTGGGGGGGGCGATTAGTGCTGTTTATGCCACCCCAGGCTAGCCCCGTCATCGAGGACTGACCCTCTCTAGCTCTGTCACACTGGCCCCATATGGACTTAGTGTCCAACTCCCATCTTCTCCATGCTTACCCCCATGGTGGAGCAGCCCTCCCCCTTGGCCACGAAATGGATCTTTAAACAGAAGGCATGCCATAGAGCCAGGAGCGGAGCCTGGGAGGGGTCGGTCCTGTCAGACTGGCCAGTCATGTTTTTCTCCTCCTGTTATGTTCCCCAGGGAGGGGTGTCATACAATGCTGCCTACATAAGCCCCACATGCTCCAGCAAGTAGGGCGTTGCTCCTCCGGCGCCTGAGACTGCACGTTGCTAGGTGCCAGACTTACAAACGCCACAAGGGGTCGGTAATACACAGGAGCAGCAGTCCTCCCTTCCTGGAGGAAGAGAGCAGTTCCATGGATACTCAAGCCTCCTCTCCCAGCCGACCCTCCAACAATTCAAGTTCGCTCCCGAACCTGCATCATCAACATTGTAAGTGGTAGCTCTACCGCTGTGCTGGCAGGCTGGCGAGTAATGACATCAAGTGAATGTAGTGCAAACTGTGTTTAGCTGAGTCAAACAAAGGAAGAGCTGTGCACCAAGCCCAAAGCTGATGCAAATGCACTGAGCAGAATTTTCAAATTCTGATGGAACAGAATTCTGTGAGATTTCAGAGAATTCTGCCTAATTCAACAGAATTTTCACTGGAAGGAATTTCAGAATTCTGAAAGTGGAATTTAAACCATGAATTAGTAATCTGTAGTTTACATATACATGGACTAGTTTTTCCTAAAGAGCGGAAACTGATCTGCGATTCACGTAATGTACGGTAAACTTATTTGCGTTTAAATGAAAAGACTTTCGGACTTCCATGGAATTGCTTGAAAAATTCCAAAAAGCATTTTGGAAGAAGAATTGCCATTCCACCTGAACTGTGCTGGTAGAATTCCAAACTTGGTATTCTGTACCACTCTAGATGGAAGCTAAGCCAGTGATTGACAGCATCCACACACACAAAAAAAATAGTTTGTGGACAAGGGCAGCTGAAAATGCAGGGGAAAATCCCTTCATTACAGAAAGTAAAGCAAGGGCACTCCTCAGTGTCCTTATTTTTCCAAACAAAGGTATTTTTTGCGTGCTGCTGCTGTGTGTTTGTTTTTTGGTGTTGTGTCGAGTGACTGCATGCATGGTTTTCCTTACCAAGGGACTTGTTGCATACCTGGGGTAGTACAGTGGCTAAGGAATCCCTAAAGAAACTTAGACAATGATGGCAGAAAAGGGCAAATGGCCCCTCTAGTCTGCCCGTAACACCCTATCACATCCCGAGACCTATCTGTCCATACAGGGTCATATCTACACTATCTACCCCCTCGCTCCCTGTTTTACTACTACCGCCAAGTGACTGCTAAGCCCTTAACTCTGTCCCAACTGTGTTTGCAACCATTAATGGTTTTTGGTACCCACCACCTCCGCTGGTAGACAGTTCCATGGCTCAGTCACTCTCACTGTAAAATAAAATGTTCCCGTGGCCTCCAAAACCTCCCCATCAGCTCCCACTTGTGACCTCATCTTTTGTATTTGTTACTCTTGTTGAACAGTTGCTCGCAGCTCACCTTGTTCGTGCCTTCTACTATAAATCAATACATGTTCATACTATATACTGATTCATCCCTGTATTTGTTTTCAGGTCCCCAAATTTTGGGGGGGGATTTATATCACCCCATCTGCCAGGCTTGCTGCAGCCCGTGGGATACTACTGGCATCACTTAGCTATGGGGCAGCTACCTACTGTATATTTCTGCAAGTCAGGTCTTCACAAATGGGATGTTACCTACAATAATACATGTCGCTATGCATCCTCCTCTCATCGGCTGAAACACCACTGCCTCCTCTACTCTGACCTTGGTTGGCTTCCTCCTCAGGTGTCAAGGCTTTATTCTTTCGGCTCCCTCATTGACAATATAATTAGGACCCACATACCTAAACCCCTAGCAGTACTCTTCCAAAGTCAGGCCTCCTGCTATGACCTTCGCTCTGCTGACAATGCCCCTGTCTGTATCTCTAAATATGCTACCACAATGGGCTCTAGTGCTTCTGCCTGTCAGGCCCCCCAGTACTGGAACTCCCTCCCTCCAACCATTCGTCAAGCCTCTTCACACTCCTGCTTTAAGAAAGCACTGCGCCACCAGCTCATATCTTCCTGTACTTGCTCCTGTTTCAAACCTCCATGGCACAAGGTTCTTTCTGACTTCCCTCACCTCCTGTTTAATCTTGACCACATTCCTGCCTCAGCACTTTCTCTCAATCCGACAGGGTTACTCCTCACCCTGCTGTTTTGCACTTCCTCATTTTCCTTCACACCCCTGTATCTTTTCCCTCCACTGCAACTTGCTACTCTTACTTCCCTTACTTTCTTCTTTCTCTCAGACCTGCTCTGGTCATCGAAAGATCACTTTCTCCATTCCTTCCTTCCTCTCTTATCTACCTAGTCATTGTCTCCTAAAGTGACACTGCATTTTTTATAATTTATTTTCCTCCTCATGTTAGTATAAGCCCTAATTTTTCTTACAATTGTCTGTGTTGTTTACACATACCTGTGATACTGTATTACCAGTGTTGCTACCTGCTTGTATGTACCCATTACTTTGACTATTTCCAAGAATGTACTGTTACTGTTTTCCAAAACTTTGTTTTGTATTCTCCCGGGTCGTGCCTGGAAATAGTCATTGCTATGGCTAGTGCACTACCCGTAAACAAAAATAAATAAAAATAAATAAAAAAATATCCATTATTCTGGCCAAAATAAAGTTAAAACAGGTTTAAAAGACTTGCCCTTCTCTTAAGTGGCCAGAGCTAATCCTATGTTAATCCCTCTGTTATATCCTGCCAAACCCTTCCTGGTCCTCCGATTGCCCCAGAAATTTAAAACAAAACATATCTGGCACCGCTAGTCTTTCTGCCCCCGACTATGTGGGTAGGAGTTTTTTTATTACTTTTACCATTTTACGTTTAAGCTTGCCTGCGTGCGCAAAGGCGTCTTGGAGAATAGCACACTTTGGTGGTGTGTCTCCTGTGCAATCCACTGCTCCGTTGAGCAGGCGTGGCAGTCCTGCACCAATGGATGCGGGTGCTGTGTATGACAGCGGTGGTGTTCAGTTCAAAGAAAACCACCGCTGATGCTGTCCTGGCCGTTCTGCGCGATCCCCCAAAGGTTTGGTGCCACGCTGAGCCCATCCCAGCATGGCAAATCTTGTGTTGGCTGGCGGGGTGCCCAATCCCCCGTCGGCTCCCTCATCCCCAAACAGCTTTCCTGCTGCCACGCTGAGGCCCACCCCAGCGTGGCAAATGTCCACGTCGTCTTTTTTTTTTTAAACCTGTAAATTAAAAGCGGTCCCCGGCGCTTCTCCCTGCCCCCCCACAACCCACCCACCCACTGCACCCTGCCTCCCACACCCCACCCCATACTTACCTCTGGAGCTCGGTGCGCGAATCATCGTGGACCGGAACACGTCTGCACTCTTCAAAGCCAACGCGAACTGAGGAAATGCCGGTAAAGCTGTATAATGGCTAGATGGTTTTTCAACTTTGTTGCATATCTCATGCATTTTTGAATTTTGCATCAAATTTTCAATATGGGGTTTTGGGACCCCTTCTCATGAATGATGTCACTGTCATTGCGTTACTCGGGCCGAAAGTGATTTGCAGTCACTGCGGCGAAATCACCTGAGCCAGATTAATGAAACGACACTGCCAGCGTTCATAAGGTGGGCTCTCAAAGCCTATTTTGAAAATTTGGTGGAAAGAAATCGACCTTTACAGCTTACATCGCTTGCAGTTCCTACGCAGGCTCGTAAGTTCGTGAATTTTCAATATTTTCACTCCAGATTTTCAACATTGCCATTTTACCACACCTTCTTATAGGTAGTACAGCTGTCATTTTCACATCTCACCAAAATGTGTTTCTGCACATGGCCATATTGGTGCAGTCGATTGTCTTGAAATCAATGTATGGACACATTAAGAAAATCACAGTGACACTGTTCATTAGCAGAGGTCTTAAAATGGCTATGTTGAAAATTTGGTGAAAAAATTCCTAAAAATGACTGTTTTACGAGTGTGCGTTGCGCAGTTCCTATGCACACTCGTAAGTTTGCGAATTTTCAATATTTCCACTCCAGATTTTCAACATTGCCATTTTACCACACCTCCTTATGAGCAGTACAGCTGTCATTTTTCACATCCTGCCCAATACGTGTTTCTGCCCATGTAGGGCACAATGGCGCAGTTGGTGTGTGAACTCAATTTATGGGACACATTAAGAAAATCACAGTGACACTGTTCATGAGCAGAGGTCTTAAAATGGCTATGTTCAAAATTTGGTGAAAAAATTCCTAAAAATGACTGTTTTACAGTGCGTTCATGATTCTACACTGCAGCTCGTAAGTTCGTGAATTTTTCAATATTTGCCTGCAGTGACTTCCAAATACCTAAACAGCACATAGAAAGCAAGCAACATTCGGCATTGACAAATGCTTGTACTTCTTTGTCACTGATTTTTTTAAGCCATGTCCAAGTGCCAAATACCACTGCAAGCGAACGTTCGGCACTGATAAATGCTTGTCTTAATTACCATAATTAACCACCATCACTTACAAATTTCAGTCTATATGTCCTAACAAACATGCTGTGATCTTTCCCCAAAGGAACATGTCACCACAGCTTCAGTTAACTCCATATGGGAAGTATCTGGCTTCCAAAAATAAGATTCAAATTTAATTTGTAAAGGAGGCGTACTGGACTCACAAAAGGGGACAAAAGAAACTTGGAGCACCATCTTTGTAGGCATGAAAGTAAAACAATGGCTGATTCTTACTGAAAAGACATTTTACCACCAATATTTAAGATTGACTTCCAAACCTGATCTCTATCTCAGAATGCAAATGTCTAACATTTGGAAACTGGAAGTTGTCAACTTCACAAAACTGGAATGGCTTCCAAATCTGGATCCATGGAAGTTTTTGACTTCCACTCCCAAAACATTACCTCAACGCTCGCATGCTACTGGTACTGAACACATTACAAATTCAGTATTTAACCTGCAAAACGATTCTGAAACTACTGCTCATCAAACAAGCCATACCATAGACTGCAGAGCTCCTTAACGTTCCCTATTTTTATTACTCGAATATCTGCCAGCAGTGTGTGTATTTTTTTCTCTTTTTATTCTCTGCCTCACACAAGAACTCCAATTTATAAGCTTTTTCAGATAACATAAACTCCATTTTAATCTTCCATTTCAGCCTGCGCTCACTGTAATTACCTGGGTGACAACATTAGCTTTCAGACCCTCTCTTTCATTTCCTATTATCAGATGCAGCACTGTCAAATTACTTTTCTGCTGCTCCCCATTAAATATCTTTTGGCAAATTGAAGCACAGCACACATGCAATTTATTACCAAGGTGCCTTGAAGAACTGCTTTTCGAGGTACATTTCATATGTTTCTAATCTGATATTCTCAGCAGATCTCCACCACTTTCTATATGTCGTGTAATTTCCCATGACTCCACAGGGGAATGCAGTGACTGTAGTACAGAGTGGTTGGAATGGCAGGAGTCGAAATTAGGTTTTGCAGCTACTAGTCAGCAGGGCAAGGGACTGGGAAAACCCACCTGTCCCCCCACAGAAACTCCGGTGGCCCATTTGGTATACTATCAGGGATGTACACGGGGCGGATTTTTGGTATTTATATCTGTATTTGTGTCTTTGTTATTTGTATATGTATATGTGTCTCGGATATTCATACTTGCATATTTGTGTCTCTGGTATTTGTACCTGGATTTGTGTTTGGTATTTGTAGCTGTATGTGTGCCTCTGGTATTTGTATTTTCATTTGTGTGTCTGGAATTTGCTTTTAAATCGGGACCTGTATTTGTATCTCAGATATTGTATTTCTATATTTGTGTCTCTGGTATTTGTATCTGTGTTTGTAACTCTGATATTTGTATTTCATCTGTATTTATATTTCTGGTATTTGTGTCTCTGGTATTTGTATTTGTGTCTGTAGTTGTATTTGTGTGTCTGGTATTTGTTTCTGTGTCTATGGCAACTAATATTTGTATCTGTGTCTCTGGTACTTGTGTCTAGTTTTTTTTTGTACTTGTGTTTGTGTGTCTGGTATTTATAGCTGTATTTTTGTGTCTGGTACTTGTATCTGTGGCAACTGATACTTGTATTTGTGTCTCCGGTACCTGTATTTGTATCTGTAGTTGTATTTGTGTGTCTGGTACTTGTACTTCCATCTGAATTTGTATTTCTGTTTGCGTGTCCAGTATTTGTAACTGTATTTCTGTCTCTGTAGTTGTATTTGTATGTCTGGTATTTTTATCTGTATTTATGTCTCTGGTACTTGTATCTGTGTCTATGGCAACTGATATCTGTATTTGTATCTCCAGTACTTGTATGTGTGTCTTTAGTTGTATTTGTGTGTCTGGTATGTGTATTTGTGTCTCTAGCATTTGTACCTGGATCTGTATTTGTGTCTCTGGTATTTGTATATCCGTGTCTCTGGTAGCTTTATCTGTATCTGTATTTGTACCTCTCGTATTTGTAGTCATATCTGTATTTGCATTTGTGTCTATGGAATGTGCATTCATATCTGTGTTTCTCTGCTATTTTGGATTTTTATTTGATATTATTTTATTTATATTTCTGTCTGTGACATATGTATCTGTGTTTGTATTTCTCTCATTTTTGTAGGCGCATCTGTGTTAGTGTTTGTATTTGCATTTTTGTCTCTTGTATTTGTCTCTGGTATTTGTATATGTAGCATTATCTGTGTGTCTAGTATTTGTATCTGTGTCTCTGGTATTTGTATCTACAACTGTATTTGTATTTTTATCTGACAACTGTATATTTTTTTTTTATTTCATTTTGTTGAGCCGGGTAAGTCGCTAGACAAATCCTGCCTATTTTCAGGCACGACCGGGGAGGGATACAGGTGAATGCTAACGACCTTGAACCAGATTAAGCTGTTGGTAATTTTTTAGTGAATGAGAAATTTGGCCAGGACACTGGGAAATTTACCTACTCTGCCTGAGGGGGAAGCTTTGCGGTCTGAGTGTGATGGCCACTTCTGCTTTGAGTCAGAGGAGATGGATGTGTCTGGGACAGGGGTGGGCCTCTCCCCTGCTCCTGCTGTCGTAGAGGCTGCTACAGTATTACCTGACTTTCAAGATGCTTTGTTGCCCGTAGAAGTCCTCGATGTGTCTGCTGATGTTGATTCTGCTCGGTCAGTCCCCAGCTGGTTGTACCGCTGCTACTGTTTCAGTTCAGCGGCTGAAAACGGAACGTTTGCTGTGTGCAGTGCTGGAAGAGGAAAAGCAATGTACGCGTCGCAAGGTTTTATTAATGGGTGAATTGGCTGCATTGCGAACTGTTTCGTCTCCACCGGTTTCCCGTACCTCTCCGTTGTGCTCTAGTGACGACGAACTGCCTACAACGAGTTGTGCGTTGCAGTACACTGCTTCGGATGATACCACGGTTCCTTCTCCTCTGAACCCTCTTGTGAGTACTCAAACTGGGGTTGTTTTTTCTGCTCCTAGAGTGAGTGACATACGCAGATGCTTGTCTCAAACGTTTGGGAATGACTGCTACTATGATATCTGGGGCAGCTGCTGCTCCTGTTACTCTGGTTGGGCATGCACCGCTGGGAGATGTTCTTCTACGAGGGGGTGAGGTGAAGAATCGGGTTTGTGATGGCAAGTTTGCCCCTGCTACTATGGGTTCTCCCTCTGCCCGGTTGTCTACCTCTCCTATGCCGTCTACGTCTTGTGCAGGGTGGTCCCCTGAAAAGGCTATTACTGGGGTGGGGTGGTTACAGAGGGCTGATGGTACATGGTTTCCTGACCCTGATGATGTGGTGGTACAACGTTATAAACCTCCTCTTGCTGACTCATATTCAACTAATGACTCCAGTATTGTTCTGAGTCCTAATACTCAGTTGTTAAATGATGCTCCCTCTTCTCCTGCTGCGATTGATTTAGAGTTCCTCAGTCGCCAGTTCATGGCTCTACTTTGCCTGCTGTCTCTGACAATACTGACTCTGTCCTCTTATCGGCTGCTGAAAGGCCTCCCCCCTTTAAACTGTCTGATTTATTTGCTAATAAGGGAGAACCTGTACCGCATCGGAATGCAGTAAGACTGATTTATAAAGGTGGCTTGGAGGAACCACCTTACAGACTATATGTAGCTAAGACTTTACTAAAGGGTTCTAAGAAGTTTGTGTCTTCTGACATTTATGCTTTAATTCATATTGGTAATTCCAATTATGATATCAGCTTTAAAACTATTACTGGTTTAGAACTTTTTTGGTCTAGTTATCATGCTGTTAAAAACTCTCCTCTTTGGATCCCTTTTTTAGCGGTTCCTTTAACCAAACCTGCAGTTAAGCTGATCACTATTATGTTTCGAAATGAGGGGGTTCATATTGAAGACATACTTTTTTGGTTACGTAAAAGATGTGATGTTTTGGATCGGCCTGTGCCTATACTTGATAGTGAAAAGATTTGGAATGGGGGTTGGAAGTTACGTGTTAAACTTTTTCAATGAATGCTGGGCCTCAACATCTGCCTAATAGCTTTTTCTTAGGGAAGGATAGAGGTAGTTTGTTTTATTTTGGTCAGCAAATCCTGTTTTAAATGTGGTTCACGAACACATCTTAATACTGATGTGTGACACGCCGGTGTTCTCACTGTTTTGAATTTGGTCATCAGTCCTCTACTTGCCTTAACTTGTTCAAATGTAATTTATGTGAACAAACTGGTCATGGCTATGCGAAATGTCCATGGGCTTCTCACAATCGAGAAGACTGTCCTTCTCAGAAGGGTTTGATTGTTGTTGCTCAACATATGGATTCTGTCCCTGACTCACCTCCTACTGGAGCGGCTTACGACCTCAGTCTCCTTAAGGTCTGAACGCCTTTTCCAGTGGTGACTGGTGTTCTGATGACCCTGTTTCTCCCCTCTGCCTGGACTGTTTTGTTTCACAGTCTCCGTACAGACTCTCTTCCTTTCTACTCCTCTTCCAGTTCCTGAACCTCTGGGAATGATTTGTCATTACTGGATAGGTCTGCTGGCTCTGAGATGCCCCCTTCCCCAGTGTTACCCTTCAAAACTGTTACGGCTAAGAAAAGACATAGATCAGGAAAGACTATCCCTGCTCGTCCTTCCCTCGGGCTTTTCCGGTGCTGGCGCTGCTGACTCCTGGAAGGTGGGGAACAACTTAGCAGTCCTGGTGGCTGGTGATGAGTCTGAGGTGATGACTCAGATCATTCTTCTAGAGCATCTTTTCACTGCTGATACTATTTCGGGGCGATGAGGGTGATGTGAAAATGGTTGAGAGTCTCCTAGGCGCTCTCAACGAAAGCGTGTTTGAAGATTTCTTAATTTGTCTGCCTTTTGTGTATTGGTTTTCTTTCTGTTTAGTCACCTGTTTCTCCTTCTTTTTTTTCCTTTTTCTCATGGATTCTTTGACTATTTCTACTATTAATGTTAATAGTATAAAGAGCACCAGAAAGATGGTCACTACTTTGTCTTGTTTGCATAGCTTACACTGTGATGTTATTTGTCTCCAGGACACTAGACTCAAAACTCTATGTGAAGTGCAACGTGCTAGTCGCCTATGGTCTTCAGGGGTCTCTTTTTGGTCCAATGGTGAATCTCTTTGTGAGGGCGTGGGGGTTTTATTCACTAATCCTGCTTTGAAGGTGTCCGCATTGGTGGATATCTGTCCGGGAGGCTTTACTGTTGGATATTAATTTTCATGGGAGCAGTTTAGATTGATTAATATTTATGCTCCACAGACCAAGGCACTACGTGTGGCTCTCTTTCAAGACATTCATCCTTATTTGCACACTTCCCGTTTGATACTGTGGGCTGGTGATTTTAACTGTTCCCTTAGTGTTAACGATCGGGGTTTGAAAACTTCAAAGTTGTTTTGTGACACAAATAAGTTGTTACAGGTTTTGGATATGGCACAGCTTCATGATGCTTATCGTAGCGTTTATTCTGTTGGTGGTAATTCGTTTTTTAAATCTTCTCAGTCTACGAGGATTGATTTTGTTTTTCTTTCGGCAGTATTACAGGTTACGTCGGTGTTCTTGAAAGTTTGGGAATTTTCTGATCACAAGTCCCTTACTGTTTGTTTGACTTGGGATGGGGCTCCTAGGTGTAAAAAGAATCTCTGGAGATTGAATACTTCCATCTTGGCTGATGAGTCTTTACGGACACTTTGGAGGAAGGAATTGTCTGCTAGGCTTTCTGTTGTAGATTTGTATGATGATGTGGCTTCTTGGTGGGAAGATACTAAGAAGGATTGGAAAACTTTGTTTCAATCTTACTCTCGTACCAAGATTAACTCACGCTATTTGGAATATCTTCGTCTCAGATCTCAGTTGCAGAAATTGATTTCATTAACTGAAACTGATAAGATTGATTATGGTGACCAAATTAGACTTATTAAACAGCAGATGTTCGCCTATCGTTATGATAGGGCGAAGTCTTTGGAACATGAACATAGATTTGGATTGAAAGTTCATAAAGGGGCGTTGGATCCTTTTCAGGATTGTAAAGATCGTGTTGGTCAACATTTGATCAAGGAGTTGACCTCTGAGACTGGAGATTTGGTTACAAATCCTTGCGTGCCTAGCGTGGTGGGTGGTTATTTGGGTGACTTATATCATGCAGACGTCGCTGTTCAGCCTAATATGTTTGATTTTGATTCCTTGCAGTTGCCACAGTTGTCCATGTCTGAAGGTCAGAAGCTGTTGTGTGCGATTTCTGAATCAGAAGTACATACTGTTATATCTCAACTGAATATGGACTCTTCTCCTGGTACTGATGGTTTGAGTACTGTTTTTTATCAGACTTTTCGGGAAGAGTTGGTCCCAGTTTTGGTTTGGGTGTTCAATCACATGTTGTCTACCTCAGTTTTGTTACCTTCAATGAATGTTGCTTTGGTTGTATTGCTTTTCAAAAAAGGTATTAAGACTGATTTGAGTAATTGGAGGACGTTAAGTTTGCTGAACACTAACTTGAAGATTTTGAGTAAGGTTTTATTGAATCGTTTATCTTTACGTGTTAATGATTTGATTAGTCCTTATCAAACGTGTTCCATACCGGGTAGGTCTCAGAATAATTTGGTGATTTTACGGGAACTTTTTACGGCCTCTCAGTTTGGTCATTTGCACGGTTATATTATTAGCCTTGATCAAGAAAAGGCTTTTGACCGGGTTTCCCATGATTTTTTGTTTTCAGTTTTATGGGCCTATGGTTTGCTGCAAGGTTTTATTGATTGGATTCGGATCTTGTATCATTCTGTGCTTCTGCTTCCTAATGTTAATGGTTGGATCGGTACTCCTGTAGCGGTAAAAAGGGGTGTACGGCAGGGCTGTCCGATGAGTCCGATTTTGTATGTCTTTTTTATTGATGTTTTGCATCGGATGATTCATAATAATATTGGCAGGTGTGTGTCTCGACGATAGTTTCACTCCTGTTAAGGTTATGGCTTATGCGGATGACGTAGTTCTTTGTCTTTCTGAGGTTGCTGAAGGTTCTATTGTGAATGATATATTGACTCTTTTCTCTAGGTCTTCTGGTTCGAAGATTAATTTTATAAAGAGTAGAGGTTATCCTTTGGGTACTTCTCCGATTCCTGTGTCGGGTACTGTGGCAAGTGTTCTTATTTCAAAAGATCCAATTATGATCCTAGGTCTGGAGTTTGGTGCCGATGATATGGCTCATGCTAACTGGACTCGTAAATTGGATACAGCTCATTTTTTGGTTTCCAGGTGGAAAGGTAAGCTGATTTCTAAACATAAACGGGTTTTGCTTATTAAATCTTTGATGGTTCCGATTTTTCTATATATCAGTTATGTGTTTCCTCCTCCTGTGTCATTGTTTACCTCCTTATTTAGTGGGGTTTTTTTTAAGCCTTTTGGGGCAGTAGACTTAATCCGATCAAATGTGGTTTCACGTATCGTAGTATACGACATGGTGGAGTTGCAATGATTCATCGGTAGCTTTTTCTTAGTGTTTTTATTTCGTTTAATTTAAGCCCTATTCTAGGCCTGGTTAAAGTCTTGGTTTCCTTATGTTGGACATGGTTTTTAAAAGGTGTACCTCTCTGGAAGTTGGAAGATCTGCTTCCTTTACTAGGCTTCAATTTTTCCCCAAGTATGGTGTAGAACTTTTAGGCAATTGTTGAAGTGGAGAGTCTCCATTTCTCATTTAGAAACTATGTATAGGAAGCAGTTATATGCTTATTTTGTTTCCTCTGACTTTCCTGATGCCTGACTTTTCCGATTATTCGTTACAGGTCACGGACACAGTTTTGTTGTTGCTTTCCAATGTAGTTGCCTGATTTTTATTTGGGATAGTGTTTGGCTTGAGTTCGTATGGCAGATTACCTGTTGGTAACTCCCATAAGCATAAACAATTGTGTGATAGGTATTGTAATCGTGAGTCTTGTGTATCCTTGTTGGAGACACAAGATCATCTCTTTTTGACCTGTCCTTATGCCCATGCCTTCTGGTTATATTTGGCGAACAAGTGGAATGAGCCTTTATTTCGTTCTCTCTCATATCGTACTTTATTGTATGGTGCACATAAGGGTGAATGGTCTAGATATCATGCTGACACCTTGTTATTGATTTTTTTCTGTCATCCGTTACTATATTTGGGAATCTCGTTGTTTCTGGATTTCACAACAATGTAAGATTTCCTTTGATACACTCTGTTGTAATATTGAAATTGCTTTACGGAATGTTTATGCTTCCGATTTTCGCATATATGGTAAAGTGACATGTACATATTTCTGAGTTAATTGTGTAGCATGGTTCTCATGAGTTAGGTATTGTTTATTTCTGTTTCATTTCAGTTTCAGTTGGTTTTGTATATATGTATCAATTTTTGTTTTGAGTCCTCTTTCTCAATAAAGTTCGCCTACTCTTTTCGATAAAGCGCCATGGGATCTTTAGCATCCACCTGAACTACCACTAATCCAGGCAGATGGGACCTCGATTTAACGTCCTCATCCGAAAGACATCTGCATATGTATGTGTATCTGTGCCTCTAATATTTGTTTTTGTATCTGGATTTGTATTTCTGTCTTTGTCTTTTGTATTTGTAGTTGCACCTCTACTTGTATTTGTGTCTCAGATATTTGTTTGTGTGTCTCTGGTATATGTATTAGTGTCTCTGGTACCTGTATTTGTGTCTGTGTATATCTGTATTTGTATCTTTGATATTTGTCCCTGATATTTTATCTGTATTTTCATCTCTGGTATTTCTGTACTTGTGCCTCTGGTATTTATAGTTGTGTCTCTGTTATCTGTATCTGTACATATCTCTGTACCTGTATCTGTATTTGAGTCTTTGTTATTTGTATCTGTGCCTGTACTTGTACCTGTACTTCTATCTGTATTTGTATTTGTATTTTGTCTCTGGTATTTATCTGTACCTGTGTGTCTGATAGTTGCATTTGTAATTTATCTGTTTTGTCTCTCTGATACTTGTATTTGTGTCTGTATTTGTATCTGTATCTGTGTCTCTGGTTTTTGTATTTATGTAGCTGGTATTTGTATCTGTATCTGCATTTGTGTCTCTGGATTTGTATTTGTATCTCTGGTGTTTGTGTTTCTATCTTTGTTTGTGAATCTGTTTTTTGTGTCTGGTATTTTTTCTTTGTTTATTTTTTTAACCAGGAGAGACATACTAAGCTGAAGTTAAGTGACTTGCTCAGGGTCACACAGTATACAAGTGGGAGCTGTTGGAATCAAACCCAGGTCTCCAGGTTTGCAGCTCAGAGCCTTGAACCACTGCGCTATACTGCCTAAATTTTTTATTTTTGTCTCTGACATTTGTATTGGTATCTGCATTTGTGTCTCTGATATTTGTATTTATTTATTGATAGATTGAAATTTTATTTTTTATAAAAGATACAGATTGTTAGAGAATATTCTCTATTTTCAACAATATCTGGTACACGTACAAACATCTAGAAACATCTATCACACCACAAGTTAATTGCGGACAACTATACAATACTACATACAGTAAAATCACATAAAACATGTATTTGTGTCTGTATTTGTGACTCTGATATCTGTATATGTTTTTGGGTCTCTGGCATTTGCATTTCTGTCTTTATCTGTGAATCCATTTTTTGTATCTGAGGTTTGTATCTGTATTAGTGCCTTAAATTTACATTTGTATTTGTGTCTCTGATATTTGTATCTATATTTGTATTTGTGCCTCAAATTTGCATTTGTATTTGTGTCTATGTTATCTGTGACTGTTTTTGTGTCTCTTGAATTTGTATTTCCATCTTTATTTGTAAATCTGTTTTTTCTATCTGGTATCTGTGTCTCTGATATTTGCATTTGTATCTGTATTTGTGCCTGGTATTTGCATTTGTGTGTCTATATTTTATTTGTATCTGTATCCGTGTCTTTCATATTTGTATTCGTTTCTCTGTGTATCTGGTATTTGTCTCTCTGATATCTGTATCTGCTGTATCTGTATCTGTACTTGGTCTTTGCATCTGTATTGTGTCTCGGAGATATTTGTATTGGTATTTGTGTTTCTGGTATTCGTATTTCTATCTCTATTTGTGAATCTGGTACTATATTTGCATTTCTATCTGTATCTGTATTTGTGAATCTGATATCTATATCTGAATCTGTATGTGTGTCTATGGTATTTGCATCTGTATTTGTATCTTATTTGTTTCTCTGCTATTTTTATTTTTTTCTTTGATGTTGGTATTTGTGAATCTGGTACCTGTATGCGTATCTGTATCTATTTGTGTCTCTGATATTTATACCTTTATTTGTATTTATGTCTCTGATATTTGTATTTATGCTTCTGGTATTTATATTTGTGTCTATGTCTCTCATATCTGTATTTGTTACTCTGGTGATTGTATTTGTGTCTCTGGTTACTTGTTTTTCTGTCTGTATTTGTGTCTCTGGTACTTATATTTTTGTCTCAGATATCTGTGCCTATATTTGTGTCTCGAGTACTTGTACTTGGGTCTCTGATATCTGCATCTGTAGTTATGTCTCTGATACCTGTATTTGTATTTGTGTCTCTGATATTTGTATTTGTGTCTCTGATATCTGTATCTGTGTCTTTGGTTACATGTTTTTGTGTCTGTATTTGGGCCTCTAATATCTGTATTTGTGTCCCTGATATCTATAACTGAATTTATATTGGTATTTGTGTATTTGATTACTTGTATTCATGTATTTCTATCTGTATCTTACCTGTATCTGTATTTGTGTCTCTGGTTAGTTGTATTTGTGTCTATGTTTGTGTCTCTTATATCTGTGTCTGTGTGTGTATTTATGTATCTGGTACTTGTATCTCTGACATCTGTAGTTTTATCTGTATTTGTATTTTATTTGTATTTGTGCCTTTGGTTACTTGTTTTGTATCTGTATTTGTGTCGCTGATACCTGTATTTGTAGCTGTATCTGGGTCTTTGGTTACTTGTGTTTGTGTCTGTATTTGTGTCTCTAATATCTGTATTTGTGTTTCTAGTACTTGTTAGTTGTGTCTCTGATATCTGTATTTATATTTGTATCTCTGGTTACTTGTATTTGTATATATCTGTGTCTCTTATATCTATATTTGTATTTGTGTCTCTGATACCTGTATCTGTATTTGTGTCTGTATTTGTGTGTCCGATATCTGTATCTGTATTTATATTTGTGTGTCTGATATCTGTAGCTGTATCTCTGGTACTTGTATTTGTATCTCTGATATCCGTATCTGTATTTGTGTATCTGATATATGTATCAGTATTTTTGTGTCTGGCATCTGTATCAATATTTGTGTCTCTTACACCTGTATCTCTATTTGTGTCTATGGTATTTGCATTTGTGTCTCTGATATCTGTATTTCCATATGTGGTATTTGTATATGTGTGTCTCTGGTATTTATATTTGTGTCTCTTGCATCTGTACCTGTATCTGTACCTGTATTTGTGTCTTTGGTATTTATCTGCACCTGTGTCTCTGATAGTTGCATTTGTACTGTGTCTGTATTTGTGCCTCTGGTACTTGTATTTGTGTCTGTATCTGTGTTTGTATTTGTTGGAGAACCCTAGGAAGCTTTACATCATTTTGTGTCTTTTTGCTGACACAATCCATGTGAGAAAGATGGTGGCCACGTTAGGCTGCCGTCCTCTTATGCGCTGAGTGCCCGAGTTACAATTTTGCTTTATAACGCTTCTTGAAGACCCTAAGACAGCATTTTTATGTTGGCTTGCATGTGCACAAGCAACATCTTGTGGTAGTAGCACATTTCAGAGGTGTGTCAGTGTTGTGCCCAATGCAGGGGATGCTTTACTGGGTGCATCCCTCAGCTGCCAATCGGTGAGCATGCTGGCGATGACAGCAGTTTTCAAAGAGAACCAAAACCTTGAAAGAAACCTGCCACTCCAATGAGGTGCAGTTTCCTCATTGCAGCGGCAGATGACAAGACTCCGGCCATGCACATTACAGTGCACAGTAATGCGCATGACCGGAGTTACCAGCGGAGTTTCAGTGTACCTTTCCTGGTGAAACATTTCAATAAGTAAAAGAGCTGCAGCATGGCTTTGATGACTCCTGTTGCCCGGCACACACACTCCCTGGAAAGCCAACATCGGGGTGCCAATCCCATGTCGGTATACCCCCCACAATGTGGCACACTGGAGACTCACCCCAGTCTGCCAAAAGCGGCTCCCACCGCCTGCCACACAGTCCCAAAGCTGACATCAGGTGCCCAATCCCTGTGTCAGCATGTACCCTCCCCATTAAATTGGCACACTGGGAGACACCCCAGTGTGCCAAAATAATTGTTTCTGACACTGGGATACTCGATGTCGGATGCGCCGCCCTCCCCTCCCAACCCGTCTGTGTTCTTTGCCAACAACTGGATGCCCAATCCTCGTGTTGGCAATGGCATGCCCCCCCACCCCCATTATTGTGGCACACTGGGAGCCCACCTCAGTGTGGCAACATTTTTTTTAAATTCTTTTAACCCTGTAAAATAGAAAAACCATCCTCTGTAGTCTTTTTATTTTATTTAACCTGTAAAACAGAAAATGGTCCCTCGTAGTCCACTGTCCCCCTTCCCGCATCCTCCCTCTGCACACCCATTTCCCCGCACCCCATACTTACCTCTGTAGATTGAGAGCAGTGATCTTCTGTGGCATGGGACATTTCTGCACTCTTCAAAAGCCAACCGCAAACAGAAGAAATGACGGTAAGCTTTATAATTTGACTCAATGGGGGGTTTCAACTTAGGCTGATATCTCAGCAATTTTTTGGAATTCTGGACCCAAATTTTCAACATTGGGTTCTTGGGACCCCACCTCATGAACGTGTTACTGCCATTTCATTACTCAGTCCCAAAAGGTGATTTCGCAGTCACTGCACGGAATCACCTTTCAGGACCGATTAACGAAACGACAGCGCCACTTTTCATGAGGGGGTTCTCAAAAAGCCCACGTTGCAAATCTGGGGAAAAAATTCCAAACAATGACTGTGTTACAAGCGTGCATTGTGCAGTTTCTATGCACGCTTGTAACTTTGCCAATTTTTTATATTTTCACTGCAGATTTTCAACGCTGCCATTTTTACACCTCCTTATGAACAGTACAGCTGTCATTTTCACATCCCGCCCAAAATGTGTTTTTACACCTGTGGCGCAGAATGGTGCGCGTTGCTGTGGGAAATCAACTTTTGGGACAGATTAACAAAATCACAGTCCCACTGTTCATGAGGAGAGGTCCAAAATGCCCATGTTGAAAGTTTGGTGAAAATTCCAAAAAAATAGTTGCATTACAGGCATGCATTGCGCAGTTTCTACGCACACTTGTAACTTCACCAATTTTTCATACTTTCACTCCAGATTTTCAACAGTGCCATATTTTCACACCACCTCATGAACAGTACAGCTCTCATTTTTCACATCCTGCCCGAAATGTGTTTTTGTACCTGTGGTGCCAAATGGCGCAGTCACTGTGCAAAATCACCTTTCGGGTAATGAACTGATAGTGCCACTGTTCATGAGGTGGGGTCACAAAAAGCCCAAGTTGAAAATTTGGAGTGAAAATACCAACAAATGCCCACGGCATTAGGGTTTCAACCGCGCCCCACCTTGCAGAGACTGACAGGCATCGGGGTGTGTGACTTAGTATCGTTGACTGTAATTCTCATGCCATTCCACCCCACCCTGCAGCCAGTGACAGGCATCGAGGTGTGCCTTGAGTCTTCAGCCCAAAGTTCACCCCATTCTCCTATACTGCACCCATCTCAGCGTATTTCCTTTTGGAACTGGGGTGAGCATAAGGCCCAAAGACCCCAAGGCACACCGTGACACGTCTTGGTGTCTGCAGGGTAGGGTGAGGTGGAATGGCATGAGCGTAATGGCCGGCAGAGACGACCAAAGGCACACCCCAATGCCTTGAGTCTCTGCAGGATGGGGGTTGGGTTGGCGTCAGTTCAGTTCTTCATTGCCATTCCTATTATGCATTTCTCTAACTCCTGCACTACCAATGCCAATGTCTGCAAGCCAACATTTAGCATTACTAAATGCTTGTTTAATGAAAACTTCAGCCTATACAGATTAAGTATCGGGGAGAAATTTGTATTAATTTTTAGTAAGTTTTAGTGGAAGGGTTTTATTGTTAGGCAGGGCACTCTAGTGAGACAGTGCAGTAGTGCAGGCTTTGTTTTTCAGTAAAGGTAATCCTTGTAGAGTCTCCAAAAGTCTGTGCTGCAGCTCACAACACTGTTTTCAGTGATTTTGAGGAGCTATTCTCAGGAATCATGGCGCTCACCGGAAGGACAGGAGGACGTGGAGCGGGCGCTGCTGAGAGTCGGAGTCGCTGGCTGGTCTTCATCTACAGGACTGCTGCTTGTGAAGGATCTGGGTGTCCTCTATTGGGGGCCATCTTGGAGATAAAAAAGGGTCCTGCTGGATTAGATAGTGGTCGAGCAGTGGGGGTAACTGGCATGGCAGGAGGTGAGAGCTCCGCTGCCCTCCAGGAGATCCCTGCCTGTCTCCCACTTTCTTGTAGCATGAACTTGGTAGAGGATCCTGGACCTTAGAGAGGTGGCACATTTGAAGATCATCTGCAGGGGAAGAGGAACATTTTACCCTCAAGACCCCTTCCTGGTTCAGCTACAATCTCCATCCATCCTTTCTGCTTGTTGCCTGCCCGCAGTACTCCTGCAGAATCTGCTGACTCGGTGAGAGCTTGTCACCAGCATTTTCCTGGATTCATTCTCGCCGGGGGTCTGTGCCCAGATTTTAAAATTCTTCAATTGATGCTGCTTTGGCGAGAGCTGAGCCATGTTCGACCTGGTGTTTCCGAACGGTCTCCTTAGAAACTGAAATCTGCTCTTGAACTGGTTGTACTGTATTAAAATCTAACTGAACATTGGTGGTGAGAGCACCTAAAAGTTCTGACTGCACTCAATACAGTTACCAGCCTTTTGGGCTGGTGTTTGGGACTGGACTCTTAATTCCATCTACCTGGAACATTCTGCTTTTGCCTTTTGAAACTGCTGCGCTCACACTCAATGTTTTTCTTCTCCTGGTTGATCCTTTTAATAAATTATTTTTTTTTTTTTGTGCACGTGTGTGTGTAAGGGGGAGAGTGTATGATTTTATTTAGAGTTTATATAAGCAGAGTGAGTGGGTGTGCATGTTTGTTAGCGCTGGTTGCTCGGGATGTGCCAGGGCCTAAGACCCTGCAAATTTCCAATTATGCTGCCCAACTGCATGACTTCCACCCCTTTGTTGACCTCCCTGTGTCATCTACAACAGCTAGGTGCTGACAGGAGGTCAGCATTTTAAGGGCTACAAGGGGCTGGTGGCTGTGGGGTGCTAAGGTTCAGGAGGGGGAAAGAGGTATCGAGGTGGTAGGGTGCAGGAGATGCCCTGGACAAAGACAGAACCTAGAGAGAGAGGCCCGATGTGTTTAATTCCCGTCCCCAGGGCTCCCACCAGACCAAGTGGGCAGGTAGCCAGAGGGGATGCATTGACTTCCAGTCCCCTTCGAGCAGTGTTGTGCAATGCCAGATCAATGCGGAACAAGACTGCAATAATGGTGGACTTGATTTCCATGGTCGATCTGGCCTGCATCACAGAGACCTGGTTGGATGAAGCTGCTGAGCCTGTCCTGGAGGCGGCTGTCACTGCCGGGTACTCTGTAGTACACTGCCTGAGGTGGAAACGCAGGGGTGTGGGTGTGACCATCTGTTTTAGGTCTGGCCTAAACTTCACTGTGCACCCAGTGGGAACTACCAAGTCTTTTGAGTGTGTGGCCATGTGTGTGGGGGGGGGTTCAGGTGCAGGTTGCAGGATTCTCCTTATGTACCACCCCCCCTGGGGCAGGGGGAGAATTCCAGCAGAAGGTAGCGGACTTCATCATCGGTGAGGCATTGGAGTCTCCCAGATGTTTAGTTCTGGTGCCTGGGTTGATGATGAATCCTCGCAATTTGGATCAGATCTCCTTCAGTTGATGTCATCACTGAGCCTGTCACAGGTTGTTGCTGCTACGACCCATTTCCACAGCCACACACGGACCCGTATTCTTCGTGGACTTGACATAAATAACCTCTAGACTGATCAGGTTATGTTGTCTGATCACTACATGGTGGAGTTGGCATTCGGAGCCCCTGTGATAGTCCTTCCCCTGTTGAGATGGTCAGCTACCGCCCTTTAAGGGGTGTGTCCCCAGAGGGATTATTGACGGCAGCAGATCTATCTAGTGTAGTTGCTGCATGTGCGGTTGGCATGGACGAGATGGTTGCTGCCTATAATAGGGTGGTTTCTGGGGCACTTTATGCCATCGCTCTGTTCTGTGCACGACCCAGACCTTCTCACTTGAGATCTTCATGGTTTGACTGGGATCTCAGGGTGATGAAGACCAAGGGTCAGAGGTTGGAGCATTGCTGGTGCAGGAGTGGATCAGATGGGGATAAGCTAGACCTGCGTGCTCATGATCTTGAGTACCAGGGGGCAATCACCTGTAAGGAGAGACCTTTAGTACTACATTTGTGGAAGCACTGTGAGAGTGCATATTTCCTGGAGAAAGCAAGAGCAGTTGCTATCTGACAGCATTCTCTGGCCTCCTGTTTATGAGGGGCCGGAGCTGTGGAAAACTCACTGCTGCACACTACGTGCAATTTGGCATGCCCTTTGGAGCTACCAGGTACTTGCAGACTGCTTTTTAAAGGCAGAGTATTTGTGTGGTGCTATAATATTTTAACTTTTACTCACACTGAACAGGCGAAGTAGGCTGACGTCACTTCCGGTTTAGCGCTTTAAAAACAGCCTTTTGTGAGGCTCTGGAGGGACCTTTAGTACTACATTTGTGGAAGCACTGTGAGAGTGCATATTTCCTGGAGAAAGCAAGGGCAGTTGCTAGTTGACAGCATTTTCTGACCTCCCGGTTACGAAGGGCCAGAGCTGTGGAAAACTCACTGGTGCACACTAGGTGCAGTTTAGCAAGCCCTTTGGAGCTACCAGGCACTTCTAGCCTACTTTTTTAAAAGGCAGAGTATTTGTGTAGTGCTAAAATATTTTATCTTTTAATCATGCTGAACAGATGAAGTGGGCACTGATGTCACTTCCAGTTCAGCGCTTTAAAGCCCAACCATCCAGTGAGCGGAGGGCAGAGGTGACGCAGGCATAGGCAAGCAGCGTCTGCTGGCATCCACTGGGGAAGCAGGAAAAGGGCCAGAAACCCTGAACAGTAGCATGAGTGTTTGGTATACGTGTACTATCTAGAAAAAACGCAATGGCTAAAACAGTGGATCCGTCTGGTGACGTCACGGTGCTAATGGAAGCCTAATCTGTGAAGCTCCCAGCTCAGCGATATAATTTTCCCCCTTAAAACGAGAATCTACAATTATAAAATGTCAAAAAACGCTGGGGGAACAATGCAGTCAACAAACAAAAACAAGAATCGAGCCGAACTTAAAATAAATGCGAAGGATGGGGGCAGATTGAAAGCAGGCACAGCAAACAGGCCATCCTCGCCGGGCGAGCCTCAGACACTAGACTATGATACGGATGGAGAAAACGAACAACTTACAAGATCACGATTTGAGAGGCTACTACATGAGATCACAGAATCCAGGAAAGAAAATAAGCAGGAATTTCGGGCTATACAGACCCAATTTGCAACTTTCGAAAACCGAGTAGAGTGAATAGAGGAAAGAGTGGCAGAGACAGAGGAAGTGGTAACTCAGCTAACCAATGTGATGCATGACCTGGTACGAGAAACGGAGAGCCTCCAAGCGAAATGTTTGGACCTGGAAGGACGCTCACGCAGAGATAACCTGCGTCTGTATGGTTTACCGGAAGACTTGGAGACAACCCCATGGCACCCTTTATTGAAAACTTACTAAAAGATATTCTTGACCTCCTGCAACCCTGAAGTTTCAAGTGGAAAGGGCACATCGTTCGTTACAGAGGAAGCCCATGGATCCTGCGGCACGTCCCCGCTCCATAATCTTTAAGGTGAACTCCTTCAGAGCTAAGGAAGAACTTTTGAGGCGTGCGTGGAGTAAAAAGGAGCTGAAATATCTCACAAACAGGCTATTTTTAGACCACGATTATCCACAGGAAATTCAGAATCAAAGGGCCAGATACGTACCAATTTTAAAGGCTCTAAAAGACAAAGCCATTCGATTCCATACACCTTATCCAGCGAAGCTCGGTGTTCTGGAAGGAAGGAGTAAAGTATACTCTACACCAGAGGAAGTCATGGAGGATTTAAAAGAAAGAAATATTGTGGTGGCGGGACCTAGGAACCTGGAAGTGGGGAGTCTACAGACAAAGGACAACTTCCGGGAGAGCAGTGGGGACAAAAACCAGGGCGCACCCAAATCTCATGGAAGCCATTCAAAAGATTCTCACACTGAGAAGCCAATGAGAGGAAACTGCTACCTGCAGGAACTGGATCCGAACTATATCTGTAAGGTAAAGGCGAAGGGAGAGAGGAGTGTGTGTAGGATGGAGAGTGATTATAAAAACTGACTGTTTGAGGGTCTGACTTCCTACCGCATGTGGACCCCTACTCTCCTAGTTCCACAAGGAATGTGAGGACTTGCAGTTCAAAAGCGATCGCCATAATAAAAGACCTTGTGACTGGTTCCTTGGGTCGCTGAATTATAGCGGGTGGTGACACCAGGGCACTCCTGAATATTTAATTTTTAGTTAATATAATAATATGAAGTTTAAAGAGTGCTCTGGTGGATCAGCTACCCAAATACGGACTAGTTAAAACCACTGGAAGCCCAGGGGTAAGGATATGTGACCTAAACCAGGAAATAATTAAACTGCCTAAACATTCTGTCTGAAAATAGAAGAGCTCGTAAAAGTGATATCAGACAGCTGAGCTGGAAGGCAGGCGTGACTAAGCACCTACTAGACCGAACTTTTTTTTTTCCCTTGAAAAGAGCCCTCTAACATTGTGGCTCAAGAGGAGGTCTTCTGGAAACAGAAGGGCTGTAATTCCTCCTCGTTCTCCTTTATAAGAGGAGAGCAAAGGGGCTACGGAACTTACGTAGCCCCTACCTGGAAGTTGTAATATAGATTTTAGTTAGACTTTAAAATGTTGTTAACTGATTTGAGAATTATGGGCATGGCAACAATTAAGATTGTAAGTAGAAAAATATACTGGCGTGGAAGGTATGCATGTCAGCGGAGAGCCACCTCCTGGGACAACGAGCCACAACATAGAAACAGGGATAGAATACCAAACTGGCAAACCCGTAAATGCTAATAAGATGAGCAAACACACACAATCTGCACATATAATGTGCATGGAATCCTCAACCGGTAAAGAAGTAAAATTCTTCAGTTATTGAGAAGACAGGAGCCAACATAGTAATGTTACAGGAGGCGCATCTTACCCAAAAAGAACATGTGAAATTTGAAAGATGGATTTTCCCAGGTGGTGGCTTCCTCGTATAAGGGGGGTCGAAGGAGAGGAACAGCTATCATGATAAGGCAGGGCACTTTATTTGAAATGAAAGATAAGCTTATAGATAAGGAAGGAAGATATGTATTTGTGAAAGGCTTATTAGAGGGCCAGATGACCACGCTGGCATCGGTCTATGTCCCTCCAGCATCAGAGTTTGGGGTGTATAGAAATTTCTTCACCCGACTGGTGAATTGGGCGGAGGGTAAACTGATATGTGGAGGGGACTTAAACTTGGACATTTCGGGAGGGGGGGGCCTCTCAGCAAGGCCGCCTGAACAAAACAGCTAGGGAAGTTAAAGGTCTATTACAAGAGTTGGGATATGATGACATTTGGAAATTTCTCAATGGTGGGGCACGCAGACATACGTTCTATTCGCAGGCGCATGACTCCTACTCCTGTTTAGATTTTTTACTAACACAGAGGGAGAATTTAACATTTATACAACAAGCATGGCAAGGGGACTTTACTCTTTCGGATCACGCACCGATTTACTGTACACTACAGACACAGGGGCAACCTAAGAATACATTCTGGCGACTGAACTTATCCCTGCTTAGGGACAAGGAGACCCGGGAAGCTATTGAAAACACTATTACGCAAGCATTAGTAGATAACGACACGCAGGGAGTGTCAATGGCGCTGCTTTGGGACACAATTAAAGCGATGGTAAGGGGAAAATTCATAGCAATAGCTTCCTATAAAAAGAAAAGAAGAGAAACACAAAGAATAACGTTAGAAGGAAAAATTAGGGTATTAGAGGAAGAACAGAAAGCTAAACAATCTAAAACTAGATCACGAGAACTTCTGTCTCTTAAGAAACAACTGAATTCCATTCTGGACTATGCAGTTGAGCAAAAACTCACTTTTCTCCGCCATAAATATTATGACGGAGGCCCAAGATTACGAAAAGGATTGCAGCACAGCTTCGAAGCGGGCAGCCAAATCTTGATACCAAAATAAGGCATCCAGCAACGAAAGATATGCAGACAAACACTAGATTGATCTGAGGGCCTTTCACTATTACTACTCCTTACTATATGCTAAAGCGGAAACCCCTAGTATGGAAAAAATCCACAGCTTTTTGGCTAGTCTGGATCTCCCAATGTTAACTAGAGAACAGAGTAAATTATTACTGGCCCCAATCTCTTTGGAAGAGATAGCCACCACTGTGGGGGAAACTGAAATCGGGTAAATGTCCCGGATCTGACGGGCTCCCAGGGGAGTTTTATAAGGCTTTTGGTAAGACACTGATACCAATTATGGGTCGTGTATTTACAGCAGGGATTTCACAAGAAGGCGAAATCCCCTCATCCTGGAATGAGGCAATACTTTCAGTTATACCTAAAGAGGGGAAGGATCATACCTATTGTTCCTCATACCGTCCTATTTCCATTTTGAATACGGATTACAAGATTCTGGCATCTATCCTGGCAAAACGTCTTGCCCAGGTAGCACCAAACATAATAAATACAGATCAATCTGGATTTATACCAGGTCGACAAGCCCAAGACAATGTTAGGCGTTCGATCTATCTGATAGAACATATTACACAAAGAGAGGATACCATCCGTACTTCTGGGACTAGACGCTGAGAAAGCTTTCGATATGGTGTCATGGGACTTTCTAAAAGCAACTCTGGTAAAATTTGGTTTTCCATCCCAATTCATAGAAACAATCTTTAAATTTTATAGAACTCCGATAGGATATATCAGAACAAATGGTCATATATCCCAAAAGTTCTCACTCTATAGAGGGACAAGACAAGGTTGTCCAATGTCCCCATTATTATTTGCATGTTATATAGAGCCCCTTGCCCAAAGTATAAGACAGACCCCTGATATTCAAGGCATAAGAATGGCAGGTGAGGAACATAAATTGGCGCTCTTCGCTGACGATATTCTACTTTACTTATCTAACCCCAATAGCTCGGTCGAGGCCCTTTTTTAAAAAAATACAGGAATTCACTACGCTTTCGGCCTTTGTGCTCAATATAAACAAAACAGAGGCCCTGACATTCAAATATGATCCCCCTTTGGCTCTCAGAAAAAGTTATCCACTAAAATGGGACAAGGAAAGTATGACCTATTTAGGCATTCAGATCACCAAAAACCTCAGAGATTTGCATACAAAAAATTATAGCCCACTAGTTGTTAATATTAGACAAGACCTAAAAAGATGGGAATTACTCCCTACCTCTTTTTATACTAGGACCATGGCCCTTAAAATTAACATCCTACCTAGATTCTTATATGTATTTCAATGCCGCCCTGCGCTTGACTTGAAAGAGCTCCTCTCCTGGCAGAAAATTCTGAATGTCTATCAATGGGGAGAAAAACCTAGGATAAGCTCGGTAAATTAGCTTTACAAAAGAGGGGATAGCTCTCCCTTCACTTGAGATTATTGGATAGCTACACAAATGAGATTAGCACTACTTTGGGGTAACAAAACATATCAAGCTAAGTGGAAGCAGATAGATCTAGCAAGACAGATCGCTTTCACCGCTTCAGGCCTGTCTGTTCACTAACTCTCTTTTGAAAAAAGCTCTCCAGGTGGTTCCGTGACAGGGGCTATTTTAAAGGTTGGCAAATGGGATCTAGGAATAGAGCCCTAGCACAACACTCTGGAAATATGAATAGTTTATTCAGACTCTGCCAGAGGACAAAGAGTGGTTTAAAAACAAATTACGAAGGGTATTGAGGCACCATGGCAGATTACGAGACAAGGAGAGATTTTGACTTTCGAGGTGTAGGAGAGTTTATGGTTGGTCCGAAGGTGATAGACTACATTACTACCAGATAAGGAATTTTATTATGACCGGGTCGGAGCCAATAATAGGGGATATGATAGGGAGGACAATAACACCCCTTTAGACAAATATGGACCTCAGTCCAGGAGAAAAGCGATATCTATAATATACAAATCACTCATATTGACCTACTCACACGAAATGTCCCTATTCAGATGAGGTGGGAGCAGGAACTAGCACACCATTAACACCAGGGACTGGACTGGAATATGGAGGAACACATGGGTGGCCACGTCCTCCCCTGTCTGGAGGGATTCATTTGGAAAGTCAGGGTAAGATACTTCCGAGTACCCTCAATGGTAGCCCAAAGTAACCCTAGAAAAACAGCACATTGCTGGAGAAAATGTGGGACTACAAGGGCCTCCTATATTCATATATTTATATGGTGCCTGGAGTTACAATCTTTCTGGCGGCAGGTAACAAATCACATTAAAGTTCTCTTAGACATACATACCACACTAACAGAATCCAATTTGATACTGGGAACCCCACCAGAAGAAGTGAAGGATAAAGCAAAGAAATACATATGGGCCATCTTAATAACCACAGCCTATAAAGTTATTACTAAAAAATGGCTTCAGAAGCCACCTCCCTTGATTTCAGAATGGAAAACACTCATTCAAAATATTCAGCATAATGAAAGAATGTCATTAAACCTCCAAGATAGGATCGAGGCATATACAGGGTATTGGACTAGATGGGAATTATACCAGGATCAAATATTTTAAATACACTTGGGGAGCTATTAGCACAAGGGCTAATACATTTACACTAACTAGCAAACTTGGTCAAATGAGAATTAAATAATTAGTATAGGGGAAAGGAATTGGGAGTGGGTGCATTTTACAGTCGATTAGTGTGATTGTGCTTTGTAAGATTACAATAAGGTAACAGAATATGCATATTTCTTTAACCAGTATAGAATGGTGAATTTCATTTATTTGTATTTCATCTTTTGCTGATTCTTAATGGATGGAATTTATCTGCTGAACATGCCGAAGTTGTAGAGTTATACATGTTAATGTTTAATTCTGTGAAGGCCACTGTAGTTAAGGCCAATGTATTTGAAATCTGGAGATCAAAGTGAAAATCCAATAAAAGAAGTATAAAAAAAAACCAAAAACAGTGGATCCTCTGGAAGAGCTGCTGCAAATCCTGTGCAAAGAAGGTACTATCACACGCTGCCTTAAATGTAAAATGTACACAGAAACACTACCCACGTGTCACGTAAAAGCATTTACATGTATTAAATGTAAAGCATACACCATGTTACAATCAAAACTAAATGATTTAGAAAACAAAATGGCAAAACTACAACTCAGTAAAACACAACAGGATAATCCAGGGCAATCAGAAACTGCAAAACAAAATGGTAAAAGAGCAAGACAGGATGAGCCAGATAGTGGAGACTTAGAAACCGAACTAAGGAAAGCTGAAACAAGCAGTTGTCAATGCCGAATGTTTGCTTGCTGGCATTGGCAGTGGTAGTGTAGAAGTTACAGAGCTGTGTAATAGGAATGGCAGTGAAGTATTGAACTGAAGCCAACCTCACCACCACCCTGCAGAGAGTGACAGGCATTGGGGTGTGCCTTTGGGTCGTCAGGCATAACGACCATGCCATTTCACCAGACCCTACCCTGCAGACACTGACAAGTGTCACGATGTGCCTTAGGGTCTTTGGCCTTATCACGCACCCATTCCATCAGGAAATACGGTGAGATGGGTGTGGTATAGGAGAATGGGGTGAACTTTGGGGCGAAAAGTCCAAGGCATGCCTGAGCTGCCTGTCACTGGCTGCAGGGTGTGGAATGGTATGAGCATTACAGGCAAGAATCCCAAGTCACATCCCTGATGCCTGTCATTCTCTACAGGGTTGGGCGTTATGGTTGGAAACCATAATACCTCAGGCATTCGTTGGTATTTTCACTCCAAATTTTCAACATGTTTTTTTTGTGACCCCACCTCATGAACAGTGGCAATATCAGTTTGTTAACCAAAAGCTGCTTATGCACAGCGACTATGGCATTTAGCACCACAGGTGCAAAAACATTATGAACAGGATGTAAAAAATGGCAGCTGTACTGTTCATGGGGAGGTGTAAAAAATGTCAATGTTGCAAATATGCAGTAAAAATATTTAAAAAATGGTGAAGTCATGAGCGTGCATAGAAACTGTGCAATGCACCCGTAATGTAATTAGTTTGGGGATTTTTTTACAGCAGATTGTCAACACAGGCATTTTGGGACCTCCGATCATGAACAGTGTCACTGTGATTTTCTTTATCTGTCCCGAACAATGATTTCCCACTAGCGACTACACATCTCGCGCTGAAAGTGTGAAAACACATTTTGGCCATGTTGTGAAAAATGACAGCTGTACTGTTCATAAGGAAGTGTGGAAAAATACCACTGGTGAAAATCTGGATTGAAAATATTACAAAGTCATGAACTTACGAGGGTGCGTGGAAACTGCACAATGCTCACTCATAACGCAGTCAATTTATGGACTTTTGTCACCAAATTTTCAACATAGCCATTTTAAGACCTCTGCTCATGAACAGTGTAACTGTGATTTTCTTAATCTGTCCCAAACATTGCTTTCGCACACCGACTGCACCATTGTGCGTTACATGTGCGAAAACACATTTTGGGTGACATGTGAAAAATGGCAGCTGTACTGTTCATAAGGAAGTGTAATAAAATGGCAATGTTGAAAATCTGGAGTGAAAATATTGAAAATTCGCAAACTTACGAGCGTGTGTAGGAACTGTGCAACGCACACTCGTAAAACAGTCATTTTTATGAATTTTTTCACCAAATTTTCAACATAGCCATTTTAAGACCTCTGTTCATGAACAGTGTCACTGTGATTTTCTTAATGTGTTCCATACATTGATTTCACACACCGACTGCGCCATTGTGCGCTACATGGGCGGAAGCACATTTTGGGCAAGATGTGAAAAATGACAGCTGTACAGCTCATAAGGAGGTGTGGTAAAATGGCAATGTTGAAAATATGGAATGAAAATATTGAAAATTCGTGAACTTACGAGCGTGTGTAGGAACTGTGCAACGCGCGCTCGTAAAACAGTCTTTTTTTGGAATTTTTCCACCAAATTTTCAAAATAGGCTTCTTGAGAGCCCACCTTATGAACACTGGCAGTGTCGTTTCGTTAATCGGTTCCGAAAGGTGATTTCGTGCAGTGACTGCGAAATCATCCTTCGGGCCCGAATAATGCCATGACAGTGACAGCACTCATGAGAAGGGGTCCCAAAAACCCCATGTTGAAAATTTGGTGCAGAAATTCCAGAAAATGCCTGAGATATGCAACAAAGTTGAAAAAACCCTATCTATCCCATTATACAGCTTACCGGCATTTCCTCAGTTCGCGGTTGGCTTTGAAGAGTGCAGGCGTGTTCCCGGTCCACTGAAGATCGTCGCGAGTCCGGAGATAAGTATGGGTGGAGGTGTGTGGGGAGGCAGCGTGGTCAGGGCAGAGACTCAGAGGACCGTTTTAAGTTACAGTTTTTTTGTTTAGGTGATGACACGGACGCTTGCCACGCTTGGGTGGGCTCCAGCGTGGCACAAGGAGGCGACTGGTGGGGGCTGGAGCTGACGGGGATTGGGCACCCCTGCTGTCAATAGCATTCGTTGCCATGCTTTGGTGGGCTCCCAGCGTGGCACCCTGTGCGGGGGAGAAACAGTGGAGCCGGCGGGGGATTGGCCACCCGTCGGCAATAGCATTAGTTGCCACGCGCTGGGGTGGGCTCCCAGCGTGGCACCCTGTACGAGGAGGAGAAACAGTGGATCCCTCTGCCGGCTATCATGCTACGCCTGAGGTGGGCACCCAGCGTGGCCTGTGTAACTGTGCTTGGGGCGCAGCACCGCTAACGGGATTGGGCACCCCGCAGGCTGTTGAATGTGTGGCCATGCTGGGTGGCACCCAGCGGGCCTATGTAACTGTGCTTGGGGTGGCACGCAGTGCGTGTGTGTGTGTGTGTGTGTGTGTGTGTGTGTGGGGAGCTGCACATGAGCAGGCGATATCTGATCGCTGCTTACTGAAGCGTAGCTCCCCCTTTCAACTGTACGCCACTGCATTTTGGAGCTGTCATAGACAGCTCCGGCATGCATTGGAGGACTGGGGCCGTGCCTGCCAACACACTGACTGAATTGGAAGAGGGCTGACACACCTCCGAAAACTCTGATGATGGCACAATGTTTCTTGCACATGCGTGCAAGCAAACATAAAAAGAAAGTAAGGTGAACTCTCACATAACCACTATGAATGGTATACTGATGTAACCCCCTTGCAAATGGGGGTTCCTAATGTGCCCTATGCCTGGTTGGTAGTCGGCATAAAGCCGCTGGAAGGGGGGGTCCGTTGAGTGCTTTTTAAGGCCTCCGTATACTGTTCCTGTAAGGGCTGCCTGTTGCAGTTGGGATTAGTTAAAATGGGAGGGGGTTTGAGTGTTGTCATGCTCGACTCCCGGCCGGGCTGCTGAGTAGCGCTCCCTTTTGCCATTGCTAATAGTGCAGGGGGAGCTCTGATAAAGGATGTAGGTGGTTGCTTAAAATAAGCTGTGAAAATAATGATAACATAGATGTTCTAACCTGCCTTGCTCTGCAGCACAGAGAGTTTCGACTGTCTCCTCCATTTTGGTCCCGAACTGTGAAATTGGACCAATCAGTACCTTGGAATCCCACAGAGTTGACTGACCAATAGAAGAGCTGTTTGTTTTTGGGAAAGGTATTCTGGGCTATGGCGCCTTTCTGCTCCACTGAACACTAGAGAAAGTGACTGGCAGGCTCAACCAGCCAATCGGATTGGGTTGCGCCCGAATTGAGGGGAGTGCCCCAAGCTGTAGGGGGCCAGAGTGAAAGTGGCTGAGGAAGGGAGAGGATGTGTGTGCTTCTGCGCTGGAGAGTGCTCGCGCGGGAAGCTCATGAAGGCCTAAATCGGCCATTGAATCTCCTTCTCATGTGCTCCAGCGGGCTAAATCCATTGGCGGGTGGTCAGAGGAGGCTGAGTACTGTAACGCTACCCACCAGGCTTAACCTGTTGAAGGACTGTACGATCTGTTTAAACCACGCTCGGTCCACGGGAAAAGTGAAGAAGCTGTTGTTTGCTGAGTTTAGGAGACTGTGGAACTTGGAGAGCCTAGGAGCTGTTGCCTGGTGAGGTATCCCTCTGCTTTGCCTTGTTTGAGATAACCATATAAATGTGCAAGGAGGCTTGTGAGCTCAAGTTAATCCTGCTGCCAGTGAAGGACTTTGCCTTGATTGAGATAACCATATAAATGTGCGAGGAGGCTTGTGAGCTCAAGTCAATCCTGCTGCCAGTGAAGGACTTTGCCTTGTTTGAGGTAACCATATAAATGTGCGAGGAGGCTTTTGGAGCTCAAGTAGTCCTGCTATTAGTAAATGACTTTGCCTTGTTTTTGAGATACCATATAAATGTGCAAGGAGGCTTGTGGAGCTCAAGTTAATCCTGCTGTCATTAAAGGACTTTGCCTGTTCAGAGATTACCATATAAATGTGTGAAGAGGTCTGGGAAGTTCAGGAGCAGCCCTGCTGACGCTGAAGGACCCTATCTTGTCTGGAGGTTGTGAGTACTAATACAGGGTAGCTCCCTGCTGAATTACAACAGTGGATACAAATGGAAGTACTGTATTGCTGACTGTAAAAATCAATTCTTCTTTCTTCTCTGTGTGAAAGGGCCCCTACCAGCTGCCACGTTGGGACTAGCCATTAGGGCTTGGTACCCAGGGACAGTAACTTGTAGGGTTAGGCCTGAGCACAGAGCCATAGGTACATAGTTATAGTGTGAATCAATTAACCTGATCCCTCCCCGCTATCTACCCTTCTAATAAATCAGATTGCTGTGTTATAACTATACCCTGGCTGGTTTGTACACTTTGGATGAGTTACTGCATGGGGACTGGGATATAACTGTATCTTACTTTACAGGGGTCTCTGGAGTGAGCTGAACTATATAGCTGGGGTAAGTGTATTAGTGAAGAGAATTGTTGGCACGCAGTGTGAGTCACTAGTGGGACAAAGAGGTTGCAGTAGCCCAGAGGGCTGTAACCGAGGTAGTCTTACTTGGGGTAACTCCAACCTCTGGGTGGAGGCACCCGTCCACGGATCTGGGCCCCTTACCCTGCCTCAGAGGGGGCAGACAGGGGTAGTAGCCCTAAGGGTAGCGCCCCCTAGGGGTTACACTGATAAACCAGGTAGAGGTGAAAAAAAAGGCAGGAGAGCTGGGGTGAATGAGTTATTAACATCTAACAGTTTTGAAAAACTAACTGACATGGAGAAAGAACAGACTACAAACAGTCATGGTGGTTCAGGCAGGGGTGTGCAAACTGCATTGCCCGGCGCCGAAGGCGACCTAATTACAGAGTAGGCCGACCCTTTGATCTCCCCGCCTCAGCCCTTGACAAGTGTTTTCTGTGTGTGGTTTTTTTTTCCATTGTCATTCTGCACATGCGCGCCATTTTCCCCACGGGTTTGGGTCCTTTCCTCTCGCTCTCTGCCCATGGCCAGCCTGCAGTCCGTTTTCTGTTTTCTGATTTGTTTATACAGGCTGGTGACAGCGGTGGTGTGCTAATTGGCTACAGTGGCTGGAGGATGGGAGGAGGAGGAGGAGAATACTGTGCACAAGGCAGGAAGACCAGTAGTACAGTGTGCCAGTAGAGAGTAGCTTCCTAGCTACGATGCGAGTGCCGAGGTTCCTTCCGATGCCAATCTGACAACAATCGCCGACAGTATATATTGTTAAATAAAAAAAAAAAGTTTGTTTCCCCAGCCCAGCTGATTGACTGCTATACCCTGGATTTCCTGGATAGGCTGGCAGAAAAGGAGCAAGAAAGTCCCTGGGACCCACCATTCGTGTTTGCTGCAGAGTGACTGGCAGAAGTGGCAGGTGGGTACACTACAGCTACTGGTCTACTCTAAAGTTAGTTGTTTAAAAAGTCAAGACAGAGTCGGGGCTGGAGCTGGTGCCAGTGAGCAGGGCTGGGCGATATAATATGGGATTGTAGGCGGTGCAGCACAGCAGGCAATGGTTAGTCTAGACCAGGGGTTCTCAAATGTTGAGGCCAGCCTCCCTGGGGAGGCCCCAACCTGTTCCAGGGGAGGCTCAAGCAAGTCTGAAAAAGTACTGTTTTTAAATTTTTAGTTTTTTATATTTTGTGTGACCCCAGTAGTAGCCACTAGCCTGTGCATGAATGCAGTAGGCATGAATGAGGGTCATCACAGAAGACACGATGGATGGATGGTTGGACGGGTGATGGTGGCAACGCTGGGGAGGGGTGGTGGTGGACTGGTAGTGACCCGGGTGCCTTGCGTGTAGGGTTGGATGTCAAGGAGAGAACAGACAGGAAAAGTGAAGTCAAGAACTGTTTATATTTTTTTATTAGTATTCATTTTCTTTTGATTTAACTTAAGTGGCAAGCCATTAGGAATATTCTTAATTCTCATCAGGAGCTAAGTGTTAAAAGTGTTGGATTGTTTGTTTTCCTTTCTCGGAGTCGTCATGATGAGATTAATAAAACATTTTTCCACCAACTACTACCACAGTAGTTAAAATGCTGGTTGGTTCAGTTGAGTCTAATAATGCACTGTTCCAGTCATTCTGAGTGTGCTAGATAGATGGAAATGGAATACAGGAAGGACATGTCTGCTGCCTGTGGTGGGTCAGGTGGTGATCTAGTCAGATGATCATTTGGCTGGAATGAGCATTCATGAAAATATCGATTAACAGTGATTTATGTAACTAAAAGCCAAGGCTGTCAGAATCATACAAGCGACAGCCAATGAATCAATCAGACTGTAGCATTTCTGAGACCATTTATTTTAATAATTCAGTATATATTTTTTACTTTTGCAGGGACTTGCTGAAACCATTCGATACATACAAGAAATTGTGGTGCAGTGTCATTTCTGTTCTTGAATCTTGCGAAGCTGAATTGGCTGACTGCTCACCAGAATCGCCTCTCAGCTGTATAATAATAGCACAAAGTCACAGACAGCCAGGTACATTGTTGTGACATCTAATTTTGTTTTACATATATCAGCACAGTAGTACGGGTAGGCGGTAGCACTGTCTATATAGCACAGCACAGACTCACACAGTCAGTCTACTGTCTTGACTTACTTGGTTGTGTACTGTAAAGTGTGATAGATGTAGTAGTAGGAAAATTACAGGTTGATATCCCGAACCTAGCCTCATGTGCATCTCACGTTGACACTTTTGACACATTGAATTGTGTGATTGTGTTGGCCACTGCCCACTGACATGCCCTTGGCTTGGTGGTACTTTCCAGGGAGGCACATGATTTGAAGTGGCCTTTGGGAAGAAAATAACAGTAAAGGAACACTAGCTGGCTTAACTCTGACTGCATGCATGTGGATGTGTTTTTTGCAATGGTACCGCGTAAAGCTGTTTGCAGGTGATCTGTCTCTTTTTCATCATGACAACAGTATAGGCAGGTGTATATTAGCATGGATAATGTATTGTTGTAACCAATGCTCTCAAAATGGTGTTATATATTCCTCACTTACAGCCCATCAGATTGCAGCATTTCTGAGAACATTTTATAATTCTGTTGTTTTACTTTTACTGGAGGGAGAAGTCACAGTAACTTCACGTTCTGTCTTCTGAAGAAAAACCAACGACGTTGATGCAGATGCAGTGGCAGAGTAGACTGGCTGGTGCCTTGAAGACGCTCTGTATTGCTACTCATGTGGCCGTCATGCAAGGTAGAATTAGGTGGCACTGCAGGCCATCCCTTCTGCCTTTTTTTTGTGTTGGCCTTGCACAGCCAACGTCTTGCGAGTAGTGCAGCTTTGGAGGTGCGGTCGCTGTTGGGCGAATGCAGGGCACACACCAGTAGGTGCGTTCCTCATTCCCCAATCAGCCTGCATGCCAGCGCTACACCATGCATACATAATGTGGTGAGCACATATAAGAAAAGGTCCGCTGCAATCCGAGCAAAGCTTGTCACATGCAGCAGATCTTCCCTGGACGTGCTCGCTGACATTGTGTATGTGGCGGCTGCCCAACTGCCGACTTCGGGGGTAGCCAGTCCCCCTGCCTGCTTCCATGCCCCAATGTATGTGCCGACAGGGGAGCCCAGTCCCCGTCGGCATAAAGCACTCTCCCCCCCATTTGTTATATGCTGAGGGGGTCCCCATTCCCTCGGCTCTCTCCCCTGCTTTCCTTGTGTTCTGAGGTTGCCCAATCCCGGTCGGCATAAATTACACCCTCTTGTGTTGTGTGCTGACGAGGTGCCCAATCCCCATCGGCTGCAGCAACCCCCAAAACAGTTAGGTGGCACGCTGGGAGCCCACCACAGTGTGCCAAATATCCTGTGTAAAAAACAAAAAACTGTCCTGCAATGTTTTTTCTTTCACCCTGTAACACAAAACGGTCCCTCATAGTCTTCCTACCCACCACCCACACCCACCCACTGCGCACCCTGCCTCCCACACCCCTCACCCCATACTTACCTCCGGAGTCCAGCACAACGATCTTCGGTGGACCGGGAACACGTCTGCACTCTCCAAATTCGACCGCGAACTGAGGAAATGTTGGTAAGCTGTATAATGTAATAAATTGGAATTTTTTTAAACTTTGATGCATATCTCGGGCATTTTGTAGAATTTTTGCACCACATTTTCAACATGGGGCTTTTGGGTCCCCTCCTCATGAATTATGTCACTGTTATGACGTTAATCAGTCCCGAAAGGTGATTTTGCAGTCACTGCACGGAATCACCTTTCGGGACCAATTAACGCAAGGACAGTGGCAGTGTTCATGAGATGGGCTCTCAAAAAGCCTATGTTGCAAATCTGGTGGAAGAAATCCAAACAATGGCTGTTTTACGAGTGTGCGTTGCGCAATTGCTACACACGCTCGTAACTTCGCGAATCTGCAATATTTTCATGCCAGATTTTCAACATTGTCATTTTTCTACACCTCCTTGTGAACAGTACAACTGTCATTTTTCACATCTAGCGAAATGTGTTTCTGCGCCACAGCGCACAATAAGCATGATAAGCTGTGGGGAAATCGGTGTTCAGGGCAGATTACGAAAATGACGGTGACACTGTTCATGAGCAGAGGTTGTAAAATGCCTATGTTGAAGATTTGGTGACGATACTCCATAACATGTCTGTGTTACAAGTGTGTGCAGTTTGCACGCACACTTGTAACGTGCATTTGTAATATTTTCACTGTGGATTTTCACCATTGGCATTTTTCCACACCTCTTGATGAACAGTACAGCTGTCATTTTACATATCCTGCCCGAAATGTGTTTTCACACATCCGGCGCAGAATAGCGAAGTTGCTGTGCGAAATCACTTTTTGGGACAGTTTGAAGAAATGACAGTCGCACTGTACATGACCAGAGGTGCTAAAATGCCTATGTTGAAAATTTGGTCTCAAAAGTCCATAAAATGACTGTGTTACAAGCGTGCATTGCACATTTCCCACGCACCCTTGTAACTTCGCAAATTTGCAATACTTACATGCCACATTTTCAACACTGCCATTTTTTTACATCTCCTTATGAAAAGTACAGCTGTCATTTTTCACATCCTGTCCAAAATGTCTTTCCACACTGCACTGCAAACGCCAATGCCAGCGTGACAACATTCGGCATTGACAAATTCTTATTTGTTATGAAGACAGTGCAGTTTCGACAAGGGGTGGGGGCCTGCTCCGGGCTGTCTTGGGGAAGGGGGAGTGTATATTGTTCAGTGTTTTTTAATGATCAACTTGTTAGGTTACTTTACTGAAGTGCCTAGTCTGGCACTAGTAGGTGCCCGGTGCCACGTCACGCGTGTGGTGTGGATGTGCCTTGCCCTCATGTACCCTTCACCCACATCCACAACCCTTGCCACCACTACCATCTAAGAGTGACCCAATCTGACTTTAATTATGCAGGTCCTCTCATCTCATCTGTGTTTCCTAACAAATGTAACAATGACATGATCACACAAGCTGATAGTGGGGCCCAGGCCCCAGGTCACATCAACAAAACAAATAAAAAAAAAAATAAGGGAGTGTGTCTGTGTTCATGTGTAACTCTTCCCTCTTCTGTTAGGAAACACAGATGAAGAGGACCTGTATAATTAAAGTCAGATTGGGTCACTCGTAGGTGGTAGTGAAGGTGAGGGGTGTGGGTAAAGAAAGGTACATGAGGGCAGGTGCATCCACCACACATGCGGCACTGGGCACCTGCTAGTGCCAGGCTAGGCAAGTAACTAATAACACACATATATAATTACAAATAATTGGTAATAATATTGTGAAATATTAAAATAAATTGATTCACTCCATACACACAGAGTAAAACAACTCGCGTTTTTTTTTTATAGATGATGTCATCAGACTTAGTCATGTGAATGATGCTGAAACCAAAATGGCAACACAGTTGGACATCTTCACCATACACAGTAGAGTGAGAGTACAGACCAAAGAAACATAGAGCCAAGAAAGACAACAGTAATGGAATCAGTCAACACCAAGAGACTCAACAAAATACATGAACTTTATTGAAATATAAATACATATATATATATATATATATATATCCATGTACTTAGTTTCATCAGATGAACTGTGGTGGCGGTGGCGCTAACACATATTTGCACTGTAATCTAATTAGTCTGGGTTTTATGCAGTTTGCAATCATAGCCCCATTACACTGTCCATTTGAAGTGATTGTCATACATGTTGTTATTGTTAAATTGTTACTGGTTTACACTGCAAATTGTCTTAATTTTTTCTGAGCCTGTTATTCATTGTGATGCCGATGGATGTGCAGCACCATAGCACTGCTTGTTCCATTACCGTTACAGTAAGATTTAAAACTGGGCCCTTGGCACTCAGTGAATGAACCTTACTTCTGCACGTGACTCTTTCAAGGTCTTTTTGACCCTGGCCTGGGCCTGGTGGCATCCCATCCCACATTGATTTGTCTAGCGACCCTAGTGGTCTGGTCTGGACTACTGGTTGGACACTGCCCAGTGACGGACCACTCCTGTGTGACTGTCCTGTGACTGTCACAGAGAACAAACATGTAGCCATGCCACAATTTGTTGCAAGCGATTCTTAACACAACAGTTGAGCTGTCAGCAACTCTTTATTCATACAATTTTTTTGTATTGACCCTCTGACTACTGTATCTCTATTTAGTATAGTGGCCATCTACAGTTCAGTACATAACAATATATAACAAGGGATTAGGGAAGGGAACTGAGCACCTGTTGTATTTTAATATTTAATTCTAAATGTGTATGCTTACATCCCGTCGGACACTGGACATCGTTTACTCTAATGTAAGTAACAGGCGGACTGATGCAGGGATAACTGTGCAGTGGCAGTCACATTAGCAGCAGCAGCAACCGCATTGCCAGTGGCACTGACATCTACTATACTACTCTGACTGGAAGATTCTTTATTGGCTGGCTGTCTTCTTTCAGTAGTTAGCAGATATGTCATTTCTGTGCACTGTTGTATATTGTATTATGACTGTGCTCTGGTATCGAGTCTCGAGTCAACAGTGCTTTTCATTGAATCTGTAAAAAATGCTTGATTTGACTTGTCTTAAATTCTTCTCAGACAGCAGTGCTCAGTCATTCCATTTCTGTCTCATTCTCACCTCACTCACACTCTCTCAGTCTTGTTAACAGGGAATGGGGGAGGGTGTTTTTATTTGAAATTCTTTAAGGTCCTTAAGGAACGTGACACAGATGCGGCAAGTAGCTGCCATACCAGGCTTGTTTACCGATAACAACATAGGTTGAGTGGCTAGCTATATTGAACATGTCACTTACTAAATTTAGATTCACAATAAAAAAGAACACTAGTCTACCCGCACCTGCGGCTCCACATGGATGTGAATGTGGTCATGCTCTTCCATCGCCATCGATTCCTACGTCATTGACAGCTTCATCACAGTCAGAAAGTATTAAAAAGAAGAAGCCTAATAAGGGCAGCAGTACAAGCACTGATGCATTCAGTAACAAAGATGAGTGATATGACAAATTAAAAAGGAAACGTATATTTACACAACTGGGAGAACGCTTGTCCTTGGCTTTTTTAAGTCTGAGCAAGATGGCTTAATGTACTGCAGGTACTGTCTTAAATGTCCTAATCTTGCAAAGCATGGTGGACTTTCCAATTCCTTTTTGAAGGATGCGTGTCTACAGAGTTCAGTCCATGAAAAGTGCAACTAGTAGAGTACATCTTGAATGTTCTAGTTACTACAGACATGGTGCAGCAACTGAATGCCTACAGTCAGTCAGCGACTCTGTATCCCCATCCTCTGCGTCAAGTGCAACCCTATCTGAGTCACTAATTGTTAAAGCAGTTACTCGAATATCAGAAGCACAGAGAGAAAAACTAAAAATTATTTTTAATGTAGCTTACCAAACAGCTACATTTGGAAAACCATTTTCAGACTATGAACTGGATTGCCAGTTACTACAGAAAATCATTCTTGATACAGGTGTCAACTACATTAATCGTAAGAAAGGAAGAGAATTCATTGAAGCAACTGCTAAGGCAATGAAGTCTGACTTGGCAAAAATGATTAAAGAAACATGTTTCATTTCAATTCTTGCCAATGGAAGTACTGACATAGCTACAATGGAGCAGGAAAATGCACTAATCTGTTGTGCAGTCAATGGTAAACCAACTACTGCACTTATTGACTTGGTCAGTCTTGAACATGCACATGCACATGGACAGGGTGTTCTCACTGCAATTAAAAAGGCACTGTCATGTATTGGTCTTGAATTAGCCAACCTGAGGTCGGGATCACTGTGCAGTCTTCATCCAGTGAGTGTAGCAACAGTCAAGTCGAAGTCAGGGAGGATGGTCAAGACCAAGTCACATCAACAGTCACTGAAGAATACTGGGAACATGAAGCAACAGTGGAATACAATCAAGCTGCACATGCTGCTGCGCATACATACGATGTCAGACACTTTCTGCCACCACCACCACCACCAGATCATGTTATAGTGTCAGCACCATCTATGAACATAGCAGCAACAGTGCCATATCTGGTTAACTGCAACTCTGATGGTGCATCAGTTATGCAGGGTCATAAAGGCGGAGTAACTGGTTTACTGACCAAAGATTTTCCTTGGCTAATCTCAACGCATTGCTCTGCTCACAAATTGGAGCTTAGTATCCTAGACACAGTGAAAGAAAATGTGGTTATTAAAGATTTAGAAGCTACTGTAAAAGGTGTATTTTTTTTTATCAAAATTCTCCCAAACATAAAAGAGAAGTGTCAGCGATTGCTGAGGTCCTCAGTTCCTCTCTTGCCCATATTCCAGATATCAAGATGTGCGCTGGGTTTCTAGCAAGTCTAGAGCTCTTAATGCGTTAAAACAAAACCTTTCTGTTGTCACAACGCATTTAGAACAAGCTGCTGCATCAGGGGATACAACGATGTCATAACCTACAAAGCACATCCTTTCCAAATTCACAAACCCACACATCCTCAAAACCATGTATATTATGATGGCTATATTTGAACTAATCAGTAAGTTGTCACAGTTTTTTTTCAGTCTGAGGAGCTGCTGATCATCGAAGTTGCTCCAGAACTGGAGAGCGTAGTGCCGCAGCTAACAGCACTAAGCCATGAGCCCGGTGAATACCTGACGGAATTTATGAAGGGTTACAAACCAGATCTCAAAGTGTTTGGAACAATAAGAGATCCTGAGATTAAACTGAAAGGACCACGTCCTCAGTTACAAGACCACCCAGATAAAACGTTAAAAATTCTTGTATAGTCTTTCATAAAGTACACTGATGTACGATTTGCTGAGTTCTTCCAGGAACCACTTAAAAATTTCACTACTGTGTTTGACTACAAACTTTGGCCACCTCAAAGCGACAGAGTAGCTCTTGCAGAGCATGGCATCAAAGACTCAAAGATTATTTTAAATCAATTCCAGGCTATTTTCTCAGAAGAAGAAATTAAACACATTAAATCTAAATTTTGCTAACTGAAAAGCTATCTAAGCTCATTCCGTCACCTTAACTATGTAGATGCTTATGGCAACTAATTCAAGTTTCTTCCCCGGCTAATCAATATCATCAAATTGGTGGAATTGATGATGTGTGGGAGCCGACCCGTCATACGCAAGCGGTTGATTTCGCATGCGACGCCAGCGACCTGGGTTCGGGAATGGACCTGGGGCACTGGAGGCCGCCGAGGGAGATGGATAGAGCGTCCCATGGACTGCTCTCCTTCTCTGGGGGGAGGGTGGGGAAGTGCCCGGAGCATCGGTGACCCCTGGTGGAGGCCAGGAAGTCGCTGCAGCTATCGGCGCTAGCACGTTCAGGAGGCGGGGCAGATGCTAGGCATCTTTGCATGACCCGCTTCCCCAGAAAACCGGAAAAAGAAGACAGCTGCCTGCCGCCTTCCATGAAGCCCGCCACGGCTTCAATTAGCTCCTCAGGCCAGCCCTCCGACCTATTCTGACGACTGTGGTATGCAAGGGGGAGTGCCGCAGCCCTGTCATGGGGGGCAAGCCACGGGGCTTCGGCGGGCTCGCGGCCGATTTGAGGAAGTGGAAGCTCGTGGTCCGTGACTGTGCAGATAATACCGGGCGGCAGGCAGCTCAGGAGGAATAAAGAATTAAAAAAAAAAAAAAAAAGGAATTGATGATGTGTATAAGCTGCAGCACAGCTAAATGTGAATGAGTCTTCTCAGTAATGAAGTTGGTGAAAACCAGAATAAGAGCAGTACTTCTTCAACAATCACTTCAGTCACAGATGTTTGTGATGGTTCAGGGACCAGAGTTCAAAGACTTTGATCCAATAAAGGCAATTGAGTTGTGGTTATCTACTTCGCTTGGTTATAGACATCTGCATGGTCATCGTACACCAGTGGTGCCAGCACATCATGTTTCAGCTTCATCTGAAAATACTTCAGAATCCTCCTCGGACATCATGGATTTGGAACAACATTTTGAAGACATGACTGATACTCCAGAACCAATCACTTTCAGTGACGATGATGATAATAATGACGATTATCATCATGTGATGCAGTACACTGAAGAATAACTACTACATTATCCTCTAGGCGTTTGTGTTTGTGCTGCAGTTCAGTGTGCACAGATATTCCATGTATAAATTGTCAATCAGCCTGCCTGATCAAAATTATTGATCAGTCAGATCATGACTGATTTCAGTAAACTTTGAAAAACTGCGTGTGCCAGCCAGCACACAGCCACGGCCCACATCCTGTCTCTGTACTGTCATTACAGACTGTAGTGTCAGGCACACACACCAACCAGGGATGCTGAAATCTTCTAGTAAGTCAAAGTCATCAAGATAAACACCAACACAGTAGAAGACCATTTCATTACTGACTCTGTGACCGAATATGCTGATTGTGACTTGACTGGCAAATTCCAATCTGTACTGTGCTGATGTGCTCCACAAAGCAAAGTAATGAGGTGATGCAGTCAACAACACACAGACTGTCTTTGTTTTGAGAAGGCTGGAGCACATTCACTACTGTGCTTAACTTTTCTATGCTCAATTTGTCATCTCTGCTCAGTGTTTTTTTTGGAATGTGTCTGGTGTAATCAGCAGCTGAATAGTCTAGACCTATATGGCTATGCTGATTTCTATTATAAATTTAGTGAAGATTATGTTAATACATAATAACCAAACCATGATGATGATCAGGGCTTGACAAATTTTTTAATTATGTACCTGTCCACAGACAAGTGGCTTGTCAAAAAGTAGTTGTCCCGGTGCTTGAGTTGGTAGTCCAGGTATAAAATGGCATATTTTTGGGGGGAAAGTATAAAAAATATAGAAAACCTAAATGGATTTATTGTGAAAAATAAAGTAGTTTGCTTTGGCTCATTTCTCTGCATTTTGTTTCAACTTCTGTGCAATTGTGAAATGACTGAAATAGTGTACTCAATAAAAATGGTATCTTTGTGTGTGTTTAATTTTTTACCTTAAGCTGCTGTGCTTAGTGCGTGTGTCTCACAACACTACAGGAGGACCTGGGCAGAACAGAGTAGGTAGGAGCAGGAGCCAACTACCGGTACTCCGACAGAGTGTGCAGTCGTTCACTTCTCCAAGTTCCTATACTCTTTCTCTCTTACTCTCTCTCTGTCTTACTCACTCTCTCTCTCTCTCTCACGGCAGGTTAGGCCTCTCTCAGCCTCACACACATGCCTCCACCAAAAAAGTATTTTTTTTTTCTGTAGCTGTGTAGCACAAAAACATGTCTTTCCCTTTAATTTATTTCTAGTAAGTCTGCAGTTGTTCCCCAAGTTCCTCTACCCTCTCAGGGCAGGTTAGATCTCAGACACACACACACACACACACACACACACAAAAGGCTGCTTCTTTATTTTTCTGTAGCACAAAACTCCCCCAGTTTTTAGTTTATTTCTAAAACGTCCTTAATTGTCACAAGTTCCTGTCTGACCTCTACCTTTTTAGGACAGCACACGACACCTCTCTACACGACACAGCCCACACAGATTTTGTTGGCTCCTCCTAATGCTCCTATTTAATTTTCTTTAGAATCTTTTTTAATAGCTTTTTCTTATTTTTTTTAATTAATTAAATTTACTTTTTCTGATTTTCTCAGTGGTCGGGTGGGTCACTGGTCAGGTGAGGGCAGCAGGGTCCATGTTTCAGTAATGTCTCTAGTCTGCAATAGTTAGTCTCTTTCTTGCTCCTTTGCAGCAGTAGTATTTTATATATGTAACCCCTAGATGGCGCTATCCCAGGGGCTACTACCCCTGCCTGATTTGCCACTAACAGGTTGAGGGGCCTGAATCCGATGGCGGGTGCCTCCACTCAGAGGTCAGGGTTTGCAATAGTTAAACTAACTTGGTCACAGCCCTCTGGAACACTGAAACCCCCCTTTCTTCCCACTAGTGGCCCACACAGTACATCAGAATTACCTTCACAGTATACACTTACCCCCAGGACTGGTTCAGGCGCTGGGACCCCCTGTAAAATAAGAAGATACAGTGCAACAATCACAGTACAATACTTTAACATAGACAAATACCTCAGGCAGTATAACGTTGCTGAAACAAGCAGCCCTGATTTATTTAGGGGGATATAACAAGGACAGGGGGAAATCAGGTTAATTAGCTTATCACTTTACTCATCTACCTGTGGCTCTGTGCACAGGCCTATCCCTACCAGTTACTGTCCCTGGGTACCCAAGCCCTAATGGCTAGTCCAAACCGTGGCAGCTGGTAGGGACCCTTTCACACAGAGAAAAGAAAAATTAGCTAAACAGTCAGCAGTACAGTAATTCCATTTGGATTCAATGTGGCAATTCAACAGGAGCGACCCTGAATTAGTACTCACGACCTCCAAACAAGATAGGGTCCTTCAACGTCAGCAGGGCTACTCTTGAGCTCCACGAGACTCCTCACACATTTATATGACAAACTGCAACAGGCAAAGTCCTTTAATGGCAGCAGGATTCACTTGAGCTACACAAGCCTCCCTCACACATTTATATGGTAAACAGTAACAGGCAAAAGTCCTTTAATGGCAGCAGGATTCACTTGAGGTACACAAGCCTCTTCACACATTTATATGGTAAACAGTAACAGGCAAAAGTCCTTTAATGGTAGCAGGATTCACTTGAGCTACACAAGCTTCCTCACACATTTAGATGGTAAACAGTAACAGGCAAAGAATCCTTTAATGGCAGCAGGATTCACTTGAGCTACACAAGCCTCCTCACACATTTATATGGTAAAAAGAAAGTACTATACCAGGCAGGCTGCTTCTCTATCCCGATTGCAATTACTGCACAATACCCGGGAGAACACACAGCAGATTCAGTTCCTGACAGACCGAGCGCAATTCAGCAATTTCTCCAGTCTTCTATAGGGTGAGCCTGGTTTCTACTCTTCAGATATCCTTTGATTCTCTTCACAGGACGGATTCAGTCCTAACAAGCAGTTACACAAGCTGCAGACCGAACTCGGCCTTACACACGCTTTCCGACTAAAACTGCACACCGAAAAAGCACGGCTCCTTCCCTCTTCACTGCCAGAGCTCAACTGAAACTCCAGCAGACAAAACCGGCACTTCCTTTGAGTTCCTCCCAGTTCTTGGCTGGATTGGCTGTCACTCACAATAGACTGCTCCTGTTGGTCCAAAAAGGCGCCGAAGTCCAAACTACATCTCCCAGAGTCACTGCCCATACAATCCTCTTGTGGCTGGCTCAGATTACGAGTCCAAGTTCTGATTCGTCCACAGGCACCATTTTAGAGCTACCTTAAACCACACTGATTGGTCCAATTCAGCAGTTCAAAACTAGAATGGGGAACTAGGCAAATACAGTTCTGACTGCAAAGAAAGCAGGTTAGACAAACTGTATTTTCATTATTACTCTAAATGATTTCTGGCAAACAGTTACATCTTTCAGATAGGTTCCCTTTGCACTCCTAGTGACTGCAAAAATGGAGTGAATTGGCAGCAGCTCGAGTGGTACTCAAGCAGAGAAACACACAGTCCCCCCATACAAACTAATTATGTCTGCAAGCAGATAGCTCTTAAAGAGACAGTACCAGAGGCTCTAAAAACACTCACAGATAGATGGCTTAAACGCCAAACACCATTCAGGCTTGGAGCATTCAAGCAAGCTCCTGAAAGTCTTTTGGGAACCCCCATTTGCAGGGGGATTACATATATAATATACTTGTCCAAGACAAGTTGACCAGCGATTAGTTATTGTTAGGCAGTGAAGGTTTTTGTTCAGTTCTGCTGCCCAGTTCTGTAAGGAAGTTGGAATTTAGTTTTTAGTTAGGCAGGACATTATTAGGATTTAGGATCATAAAAATAAAAAGCCCCAGCCACCTGCTGCCTGCCTAGACACAGAGTAGCACACTCACTGCGTCGCTGACTGTACTATGTAAGTAGTTAGCAGTGCACTTGTACTGTCAGCCAGTTTTTCTCAAATATGTCTGATTGCCTGAAATGCTACTTTGGAAGTACACAATGGTTTAGCTTTCTAGTTTTGAAAGAGTCAGACATTCAGCCCTTGATGTACTGCAGCTGGAATCCTCCACTCAGCTGCCTCTGGTCTTCTGCAGATTAGTTATTACCATGCGGCTCCTGCCCTTCCCCCTCTCTTCACTCTCACCCCTCCTTCAAATTCAAGTAACTGCTGCTGCAGCTGCAACCCCCCCCCATACACAGGCAAGGCTAAAGCAGCCGATGAGCAAATTGCAGCAGTAGTTCAATGCAGCGGTTCCCCTGTCCTGCACTCAACAAGAGAGCTATAGCACAACTGAAGAGACATCCCTTCACTGTGAAAGCCAGACAGTGAATGAGGTACTGGGCGCGAGACGTCTCCATCCCATCCTATGCCTGGGAAATCACCACAGTGGTCAGTGAGCTTCCCCCTACCTGAGCCTTGTTTCCTCATTGGTTCTGCAGGTCTGCCACTAGAGGACTGCCTCCTCCTTGATCCGCACAGACACCACTTGCTGCTGTGAAGCAGGTGATCGCGCTGTTTCTTACCCGCTTTACAACTGCGATCACGCAGTGTTACTTAGCTGGTCAGATGACCACGGGACTCAGGAACACTTGGGAGACAGGACGGGAAAGTCGAACGAGCTGCCTGGAGTGAGGAGTAGCCTACTGGTGGAGGGCTGTACTGCAGTCTGGTAAGGAAAAAACAGTGCTAGCCCGGGGACAACTGGCACAGAGTAAGCTGCCAGTGAACTGCTTGTCCTTGACATTTTCCTGGTAGCCCGGGATGTCGGGCTATGGGATTTGTCAAGCCCTGATGATGATGTGATGACTTGACTGGAGTCTGTAGCATCACGTGCCGTGACAGCTTATTGGATAGTAAGATGGGTAGATAAAACCACTCCATTGACTTGAATTTGTTGTCTGGCATCTGTACTTATGCATTTACACTTTTACACTGGAAGAAATCTATTTGTTTACACTTTACAAACCTAGTACTATTGGTTCACCATGATTAGAAATATGGTGGTAGGTACTTTTAATATTGATTAGCTGGGGGGAAGAGACAAGGCAGTACTTCTGGGATTATGGTGGTGTGTTGGCTGGAAAGCATTTGTCTGAGCACTCTGGCTCTGAAGTGAACGCACAATAAATAGTGGAAGCATAGTCTAGATATTCTCCAGTTCATGGGAGGGTGCTAATTCTGTTAGATAGGCTCTTAGCATAAGCCCCTGCCCCACTGGCACTATTTGAGTTGTGTCTTCTGTAGCCTGGTTCTGTCCCACAAATCGCTCAAGATTATAAAACAAGTCTTTTTTACTTTATTTTTACTCTGAAAGATGTGTAAATCTGTGTACACTGTACAGAATAATGCCAGAAAATACATTGATTCAACCACCTGTACTAGCAGCATAACATCTTCACCATTAATTTGTTGTAACTAATTCTGTTCTACTTGGGAATGTTTTCAACATGATGGATGGAAATACATGACTGCTCTCTGTGGTGCTCTCAGGTGGTGGTGGTGGTGGTCGACTTTTGCTGGGCTGCACTGCATTGCTGTTTAAGCTGGGCCACTCATGTGCAAACCAACAGAAACTGTTTGTGACAGCATCACTGACAGTCATCACAGCTGTAGCACTCCTCACCCAGACATTTTGATCTAACAGACCTGTATTAATTTGTACAACTGTGCTGTGCTTAAGCCTTAAAGACACTGAGCGAGGACAACTTGCCTTTGAAACTGGCTGTCTGAAACTAATTGAAAGTTTCGTATTTAGTAAGCAATCACTTCATATCGAAAGTATTTTTTCTTCTGTGTTTGCTAATTTGAAGATTTGCAACCACCTGACAATAATGGGGTATCGTGGGAGGACTAGAACTATTCTTTTATCTGGGGGACGCTGGGGCAACAAAAACTTACTGCAGTTCCAAACTTCCATCCAAACTGTTCATATATCACCACCCCTAATGTCAGATGGTCGAAACATCTTCTAATTAGATTTACAAAAACATTGGGAAAAAAATTCTTCAGATACAAGGAGTAAGTGACAGTTGACTGTATGTGAAATAAAATTTACTGCTAATTGCAGGCCGTCAGTACACTACCTCAACTTTACTGCTCAATATCCAAATAAGTTGGAAAAAATCAAGCAGTGTTGCATGACATGTTGCTGCACTGCAGTAAATCTCTGTATGTGACATACACATACCCTGTCCCCATCTGTATATTCTCAATTCAACCCACCATCCTAACTGACTGTGTGTACTGCCAGGAATTATTCGAATGCAGTCTACTAACTCACTTGCCCCAAATCTTCAGATGTCACCTCTCCTCTTTAGTCTTTGTTTTGACTTGTAAATAATTGATAGAGATTGGCATATATTCAAAAAATAGTGATGCCACCATGGGATGGACTGGGCATCAACGTCACTAACAAAAAAAAGAACTCAAGGGTCAGTTCAATTCATATGACAACTTTTGAATGTACTTGTCTTAAGCACTTCTTCCGGCAATACACACGGGTCCTGGTCTCCTGGACCACGAGGACAAATGAAGATACTTCATAAAATGTGATTGTATTCGTGTATATAATGGTCTCATGAGTTTCTAATGATGAAACTTATCTTAAATGATGTCATAATGTTTTATTTATGATTTTATAATAGCAGTTTGGCACAACATTTAAAGTTTGAATCTTCTAGTACTTCTACATCCTTTTACTATAAAGGAACTTAGGAAGTGTGTCAGACAGTGCTTGTTTTAACACTTTAACAATACCGATGCACTGTCACAGGCTCAGCCTGAGCTATGGCCAACATGGTGGCTTGCTTGTTTTCACATAAATGTTAAAAAGCTATATAGCTTTCTGTACTAATTGGCAACAAAAACACAAAACAACACTCTTGCTACTAGATATAATGTTCAACAGTTGCTTTGTTGTAATATTGACTAGTTGACTCTTTCTGGGCATTTACAATTCAGGATAATCCAGAACCAAATGGCTTGATACAGTTTATTGTGCAGAGGGATGTAACAAAACAAAACAATATACTCATATGTAAGTCAAGACACAGACAGACAATGATGTACATTGACTCTTGTGCTGCTGCTGCTGCCACTGCCAAACCGAGACAGGCATAATAATAACTCAACAACTAAACTGTAATTTGGCAAACAAAAGCTGTTTAAATAATGTCATGACTGTACTGATCTGTCTAAAATAATATGTTCTGTAATCTGCATCTGCACTGCACTCGTCATCTTCATACATTTTTTCACTGAACATTGATTGAAGAATGATGCTGTCACTCATTGTCATTGTTGACTGACTGCGCTACTATCAAGGCTGATCTCTCATTCTCATCTGCCCGTCTGAACTGAAAAAAACATTTAAATAATGAATGTTCAACTAAAAACATATGCATCTCTCAATTCTGTAATGTTTAAAACTACATACTGATAATCTGTATTTCAGACCTACTAAATAACATGCACGGTTATAATGATTTTGTGTTTATATTACACACAACACTACAGATAAAGATAACTCATACTAGTCTGGGAGACTCAGTCTGCACTGCATAACATAACTAGCTTTCCTTTCCAGCTTCTACTTTGCTAAGCAGCTTATTCCTGAATACTTTAAGCAGCCAGCCCAAGCCCTGCACATTCCTTCAGCACTTTCTCGCGAGGTCACTGTATACTGTGATGTAGATTACATACATACAAGCAAGGTAAGAACAAAATTCACCTTTTTTTGGGCCATTAGTGGTTGTAACATTTTTTACAGTACAGTATCTTCCATGGTGGGGCAAGTACAACATATGGGCAAGTAAATTTCTGACGTCACTTGCCCTTGGGCAAGTGTTTAAAACATTTGATTTGCATACCCTGGGTTCAGGAGTAAGAGAATGATAGTTCTCGGTGACTCCTTTATCAGAAAGTTTGACACAATAATATGTAAGGAGACAAGCAACACAGAATGGTTCTTTATTATCCTGGATCAAGGACATAAGTTCACGAGCACCTACAGTAAAATCTAGTGGGCCAAACCCAGTGGTAACCCTGCTGGTAGGGTCAAATGACGTAGGACATAATCATAGGAAGGATATATACCAAGACATACTAGAAATTGCAAAGGAACTTAAACAGACGGGTGCAGAGGTAGTTATTTCAGGCCTATTACCCATTCCAAGAGCAAAACGGGAAAAGAATTATACCATTTTCCAAATTAACGCTAGACTCAAAAACTGGACTGCAAAAAAACAATTAGATATATCAACTCCTGGTTACATTTTAATTACAAATTTCACCTTTACAGTAGAGACGGCTTACACCTAAACAATAAAGGACATACATATTAGTACGACTAATTAAAATGCACATGGACTGTACCTTTAAACTAAAATGGCAGGGAGTCAGGGTACTCCCAGAAACAAAAAAAAAAAACTGCCAAATCAGGTGCCAGGAACAAGTAAAAAAATCTGTACTACGAGTCATCAAAACACAAAAAAAGGGCTAGATCAGGCACCAAGAACAAACAAAAAACCTGACATTAAGATCCATCAAAATAAAGAGAACATCAGGGCCCGGATATTCAGAGCAGTTGCGCATGGCGCAACTTACCGTCTGGAGATGCGCTGAGGCGATATTCAGTGAGCCCTAAGCGCGCGCAAAACCCATTGCACCAATGCACAACTATAATATATGCGGCGCAAGTGAAGGGGGCGGTCCCTTGAATATACAGCGCAATGGCATATTCAACAGCGATACCATGGCACAAGTGTGGAGCAAACCGAAGATGTGCCGCCCAGACTTGTTCCTATAAAAACAGGGCACAAACACACAAACAGCAGTTGTGCCGAGAGAGAGAGACAGACAGACAGACAGAAGAACAGACACAGAGGGAGGGAGAGAGAGAGACAGAGATGGTGTGGAAGAGGAACAGAGAAAAGAGAGACACACACACACAGATAACCAGTATACCAGCGTGGCACATAGACAGTGGTGAATCGCCCAGGGGACACTAGACTGAAGGAGTGATGGAGAGTGTGCCATTCTTGACGGATGCGATAATGAGGAGTGTGAGGAAGGCAGGAGGAACAGCTACATGGCCGACGAAGGGCCCATCGGCAGTATGCTCGACACAGGCGGTACCGTGCCCGCATCACCTTTGAGAACTACAGTGACATCGAGATTGTGGGCCAGTACCACCTGAATAGGGCCATTCTGAGGCAGCTCTGCAAGCTGTGCAGTGAGGAGATGCAGGCACCCACCAGACAGAGCCACACCATGGCCGTGGAGATCAAGGTGACTGCCACAATGTGCCTGCTCACCATGGGCACCTTCCAGCGACCAATAGGGGACACCGTGGGCATCACCCAGTCGGCCATGTCCCGCATCCTCACACAGTTCCTCAATGCTCTGTTGCTACGTGCTTCCGAATTCATACAGTTCCCCAGCACACAGGCAGAGTGTACAGCAAACATGCAGGACTTCCACAGGGTGACAGGCATGCCTGGCATGCTTGGGACCGTGACTGCACCCACATGGGCATCCGCATGCCACCTGGCCCAAGGAATGGCAAACATCAACAGGAAGGGGGCCGAGCATCCACTGCCAGGTGTGTGCGATGCCATGGGGCATATCATCAACGTCTGTGCCACACACCCTGGGGCGCGCATGATGCATTCATCTGGCACAGCTCTGCGCTGTGTCACAGGTTTATGCGTGGGGACATCCCACGGGCCACCTAGTGGGTGAGTAGGGCATGGGCAAGGGGTGATGGGCATAGCAGATCAGGGATGGGGTGGCCAGGGTTTACAAGGTGGGGTGGGTGCCAGGGACAGCAAAGGGCTCAGTATAGAATAGCAGAGGGATAACCATGTCCATTCTCCACACAGGTGACAGCCCTGGCTGCTCACTCCCTACTGGTGACAGTCATCCCCAGCATAGGAGTGCTACAGGCGCACGCAAAGCACATAACATCATCGAGCGCATTTGGCATGCCGAGCTGAATTCCATGCCCTGAACAGGGCAGGTGGTGCCCTACAATACAGCCCATGAAAGCCTGTGGCCTATTCCTGGCCTGCTGCATACTGCACAACATGGTCATTGACCATGGAATAGCTATTGAGGCGGATGAGGGTGGCAGTAGCAGGGACAATGGAGACAATGTGCTGGAGGGTGGTGGACAGCTACCCCCTGGGCGGAGGGACCCCCGACTCCAGCAGCAGGCACGACGCCACCGTGACACTGTTGCACAGGAACACTATGGTGAACGCAGGTAGGTGGTGTGATACACTTGCATGGGCCACACAGACAAGGACAGCACACACATGCAGGGATGTGCATGGTGAGGGTATGCACACAGAGAACCAAAGCAGGGGTAGAGGTCAGTGGCACACAACCACACACAGCAACACACACATGCACTGTGCCCCTCACCCCAGCGTTGGAATTGGCATGGATCAGACGCGATGGGACCGGTGCACAGGTGCAACCGTGCTAGACTTCCCTCATCATGCCCACGCCATGCAGTCCAGCAGTTGAGCATGCACACACACAGGCGGTGCATGCGGCACGGCCACACACAGGCGCCACCACTGGTATGTTGCAGACACACCGCCCATGTGCGCACAGGCATCAGCTGCAGACTGTGGTCAGGGCAGCACAGATCAGGACAGCCACTAAGTACCATGGCCACCACATCCACGGGGCGCGGGCCGATTGCAGCCACAGGCTGCACATCAGCTGGTGGGTGTCCATTATCCCCAGGGGTGGAAGCGTGGGACCGAGACTGTGTCCTCGTGAGGATGTGCAGGTGCCCAAACAGGCCAGCCCCGGGCGTGCCTGGGATGCCTACATCTGAGCCTGGCATCCACTGTGTTGGGGTTGCCCGATGCCGGGTCTGTGGGGGTGGACAGCACATTGCAGGGGGGTCTCCTGTGCACGGCCACGCCCTGTGGCAGCCAGCAATGCAAAGCCATCCGCAACTGCACTGGCAATGCAATCCAAGACCGCAGTCGTGGCCTTCTGCAGGCACTGCATCCCCTCCAGGATCTGCGCAGTGTCCCTGTCCTGCTGTTCGGTTAACTGATGCACCTCCGCATGCAGTGAATGCACCCCAGTGGCCAGCAGCACCTGTTGCTGAATGGACGCCCACAGCAGCCAGTGTGGACCCTGTCTCTGGCTGCCTGGTAGCACCCGCGGCCTGCTGCCTCGCCCATTTGGCTGCTGTACACTGCCCTGTACCTGCATGGGCGCACCACCACCAACACTGGGCATATCTCTGACAATGCACACCACTGCACCTGCAGTGGTGGCAGGCAACTGCTTCTGCTGGCACTGCGCTGGGCGCGGTAACGGCCTGTGGCGCCAGTAGGGTGACTCATCCACAATGTCGCCCATGCTATCCAGGATGTGTGTGAGAGTCGCCATCGAGTTGGACCCCACCCCGATCTGTGTCTCTGCACACAGGACACCAAGGATGGCACCTGCATGAACACATCCAGGGCCTCATCCGACCCTAGGCCAAGGACACCCAGAGGCACCGTGGTGCTGATCTGCAGCCTGTCTGGCTCCGGATGCCAGTGGATGTGTATGGTTCGTCCTCTGGGGCCATGCGGTGCCGCTGCAGGTGCCCCATCCTCTGCATAGAGGTATGCTGGTGCTGCAAGAGAAGGATGCTTGTCAGTGCCGCATTGCCCACATGTGCCCACCCCTGCACTACTGCCACATGTGTCTGGCAGCATGGCATGCACATGGGTGAACACACGTGCACATGACATGCAGAACGGCCGTATGCACGACAGCATGCTGTGTACGCACCCTCCGGGCCACCAGCTGTGCATGACTGACATACATACCATACAGTGATGGGCTGCCACCCATCTGGAAGCCTCCTCCAGGCACACCCTCCACCGAGGTGCAGTGGATGGTGGCTGCCACCAACTCCTCCATTGGCGTCAGTGAGGGTGCATCTGCTGTACCTCCTCTGGTGGTATTACAGAGTTGGGCCTGTGCTTCCATGCAGGTCCCACTCCTCGCTCTCCTCCCTTGCGAGCATGTTGCCCCTGTGAACATGGACATCACAGTGTGTCAGCGCATCTCCTCCCTGGTCCATCCCACCTTGCAGTGCTGTCTGCTCCTGTGTGCTGCTGTGGCATCCACCACTTACCTGTCAAGGTTGCAATACCGGTACATGGCCTGTGCTGTGCTGTGGTGCTTATAAGGTGCAAGGCATGCAAATGAGGTTGCGAGCAACGGTAATGATATGCTAATGCACCCCACTGTGACACGCAGTGGCTGATGAGCTCATTTGCATGTGGCATCTGAATATCGAAAAAGTGTGCCGTGCGCAATGATATTGCACCAGAGCAAGCCGGGGCACATGCGTGGTGCATGGGCCTGCGGTGCACGTGCGCGCTACGCTGTCATGGTGTCAATTGTGCACCATGCACGAACATCGGCACTGCGCATGGCCAGCTATGAGCATGGTCGTGCATGGTGTCATGTGCCCTGTCGCGCACATGTGCACCTCAAACTGGCCTCTGACCCCTTGGTTGCCTCCATGACCCTGTGCTACCATACCTGCCTGTGTCCGTGTCTGCTTTGCAGGTGGCGTGTGGAGCCATGCTGCAGTGGCCCAGTGTCTATCCGTGCTGTGTGCATGAGGGGGGCGTGTGTTGTGCTTCCGTGGTTCCCTGCTATGTGATGTGGTGTGTCCCACTGTAGTGGTGTCCATCCCCTGGCTTGGTGGCTGTACATTGGGGTGTCCATGGGGCAGCAGTCGGGGTGTGTGGCAGGTGTGTGCGTGGTGGTGTCACATAGCCATGGTCATTGTTCCAGTACTGTCCGCACACTGTGTTAGGGTCCTCTGCTTGGCATTGGGCAATCCGTCCTATGTGTTCCGCCATGCTGCCTGCATCCTGGCCCGTTCAGTGCCCGCTGTGTGGACTCCCTGTGTGCCTCTGTGGTGTGTGTGTGTGCTTGGCTGCATGGTCTTGGGTGTGGCCTGCCATGGTCTTGTGGTGATGGGGTACGCCAGCAGCCTGCCTGGGGGGAAGCTCCCTTGGGGGCCCTCTGTTGGCCATTGGCACCTCCTGTCACCTATTATCTATGCCACCGTTGTGTTCTGGGGTCCAGTACCTGGATGCCTGTGAGTGCCCTGCTGTGCCCTGCTGGTGGGGGCCTTCTGTGGCCACTGTCACTGTGCTTCCTTGGCTCTGTCCCTGGGTCTGTTCTCTGTGCCCTTCCCCCTCTGTTGCTGTGCTGCTCTGCGCTGCCATGGTTGCGCTGGAGCATCTCTGTTCTGCAATTCTGCAACTCTGCCATATTCAACCCCATTGCGCTGGCGCTGTTCAGCCTGCGCAACCTCTGAATATTGCACCAGTTGCACCATGGCGCATCGGAGTTGCACTGCGTCAGACTTGCGCTGGACTATGGCGCATTTCTGAATATCTGGGCCCAAGTGTTTACTATGTAACGCTAGAAGTTTAAATAACAAAATGAGCAAATTACAAGGACTTCTAAACATTAACAAAAATATTGACATTGTCTTGATTACAGAAACATGGTGGAAAAACACTGATCACTGGAATAAGGAGCTTCAAGGCTATAATTTGTTCAGACTAGACAGGAACAGCAAAAAGGGAGGTGGTATTGCTATTTACATTAATAAAGCCATAACACCAGTGGCTATTACATCGACTGTTAAAACATAATGCTGATACCAAAACATTATGGGCACGGTTAAACTCAAACTCCACAAATGTATTTACTATCGGACTGTGTTGCAAACCCCCAGATACATATGAAAACATTCATGCTCTCCTTCTAGAAAAAGTTACTCTAGCTGCTGAACTGGGACCACTTGTTTTGACAGGGAACTTCAATTTACATGACATCGAATGGACTACTAGAAAAGCTAGAAGTTATATAAGTAACTTATTTATTCAAGTTTGTAAGGAGCAAAACTTGATCCAACATGTTAGTAAACCAACACATGAAAATAACATTTTGGACCTACTGCTTAGTTCAGATAATGTTAGCATCACAGAACGTATGACATTCTCCCCACTAGGCGACAGCGACCACAGGACTATTCTGTTTACCATACAACGTTCACTTGTACGACTAAGGGTGTACTGAGGTATTCCTTTATAAGACAGCAAATAAAGAGATGATAAACCGTGAAATTAATAATATTGACTGGCTTTGTCTCCTTGAAAATGAAAACGGGAAGAATGTTGGCAAATTATAAAGGAAACAATAGTAAGTGTAAGTTACAAATATATCAAACATATCAAAAAATATAACAGTAAAGAATTAAACCAAAATGGTTAAACAAGAAGATTTACAAACTAATTAAAATAATAGATCATACGCAGTATACAAATATAATAACACAGTCCAAAATTGGAACAACTTTAAACAAAAACCATGCACAAATGCAATTAACAAATCAAAATGAAGAGTTGAGCTACGTTTAGCTAAAACAGCAACAAAAGGAAATTGTAAACAGTTTTACGGGTATATCAACTCATTAAAACAATCAGGTACAGGTTTAACCTCGATGAATCAAAAGCGACCAGGTTATTACTGACCCAAAACCTATGGCTAACATTTTCCACATACTTCTGTTCAGTTTATTCTGAACCTAGCCAACACAACAAAACACATATTAATACTGAACAGGTTCCAAAAGGTACTAAAGATGAAATAATAAAGAAGATCAGTAAAAAATATGGAGCTCAGGCCTGGACAACATAACTCCACAGATATTGACCTTAATAAAGACAGCATTTGTTTGCCCTTAGAAATACTATATAACAAACTATTAAACAGTAAGCAGTACCAACATACTGGAAAGCTGCAAAGATAATCCCCATCCACAAGAAAGGCCCCAAAATGACATTAGAAATTACAGACCTATCAGCCTAACATCGGTCCCTGGTAAAATATTTAAGTCAGTAATTACAGACAAATTATATCAACATATTGAATCTACCAATAATGTTGATACAACTCAACATGAATTCACAATAAGCCTTCACGTCTCACTAATCTTATTTGTTTCTATGAAACATTTAGTAAATTGTTGGATGGGGTATACCTTCAGATGTTATTTTGTTTCTATGCAACGTTTAGTAAATTGTTGGATAGGGGTATACCTGCAGATGTTATTTTGTTTCTATGAAACATTTAGTAAATTGTTATGTAACCCCTAGATGGCGCTATCCCAGGGGCTACTACCCCTGCCTGATTTGCCACTAACAGGTTGAGGGGCCTGGATCCAATGGCGGGTGCCTCCACCCAGAGGTCAGGGTTTGCAATAGTTAAACTAACTTGGTCACAGCCCTCTGGGACACTGCAACCCCCCTTTCTTCCCACTAGTGGCCCACACAATATATCAGAATTACCTTCACAGTATACACTTACCCCCAGGACTGGTTCCGCACTGGGACCTCCTGTGAAATGAGATACAGTGCAACAATCACAGTACAGTACTTTAACATAGACAAATACCTCAGGCAGTATAACTTTGCTGAAACAAGCAGCTCTGATTTATTTAGGGGATATAACAAGGACAGGGGAAATCAGGTTAATTAGCTTATCACTCTAATAATCTACTATGGCTCTGTGCACAGGCCTATCCCTATCAGTTACTGTCCCTGGGTACCCAAGCCCTAGTGGCTAGTCCAAACCATGGCAGCTGGTAGGGGCCCTTTCACACAGAGAAAAGGAGAATTAAACAGTCAGCAGTACAGTAATTCCATTTGGATTTAATGTGGCAATTCAACAGGGAGCGACCCTGAATTAGTACTCACGACCTCCAAATAAGATAGGGTCCTTCAATGTCAGCAGGGCTCACTTGAGGTACACAAACCTCTTCACACATCCATATAAAAGAAAGCACTATACCAGGCAGGCTGCATCTGTATCCCGATCGCAATTACTGCACAATACCGGAGAACACACAGCAGATTCAGTTCCTGACAGACCGAGTGCAATTTTCAGCAATTCTTCCAGTCTTCTACAGGGTGAGCCTGGTTTCCACTCTTCAGAGATCCCTTGATTCCTTTCACAGGACGATTCAGTCCTAACAAGCTGTTACACAAGCTGCAGACCGGAACTCTGGGCCTTACACACGTTTTTGACTAAAACTGCACACTGAAAAGCACAGGGCTCCTTCCTTCTTCACTGCCAAAGCTCAACTGAAACTCCAACTGACAAAACCGGCACTTCCTTTGAGTTCCTCCCAGTTCTTGACTGGATTGGCTGTCACTCACAATAGACTGCTGCTGTTGGTCCAAAAAGGCACTGAAGTCTAAACTACATCTCCCAGAGTCACTGCCCATACAATCCTCTTGTGGCTGGCTCAGATTATGAGTCCAAGTTCTGATTCGTCCAAGGCACCATTTTAGAGCTAGCTTACCCCACACTGATTGGTCCAGTTCAGCAGTTCAAAACTAGAATGGGAACTAGCAGACACAGTTCTGACTGCAAAGAAAGCAGGTTAGACAAACTGTAATTTCATTATTACTCTAAGTAATTTCTGGCAAACAGTTACATCTTTCAGATAGGTTCCCTTTGCACTCTAGTGACTGCAAAATGAAGTGAATTGGCAGCAGCTCAGTGGTACTCAGAGAAGCACAAGTCCCCCATACAAACTAATTATGTCTGCAAGCAGACAGCTCTTAAAGAGACAGTACCAGAGGCTCTAAAACACTCACTGATAAATGGCTTAAATGCCAAACACCATTCAGGCTTGGAGCATTCAAGCAAGCTCCTGGAAGTCTTTGGGAACCCCCATTTGCAGGGGTTGCACCCTTCCTGCCTGGGAAAGCTTGACGTCCGCGTCAAGCAAGTACCCATAAGTTTCAACTGCAAACCATATACATTTGCATTAGGCTCGCACATGTAATCATCAGTCAATATATCATTTTACCAAGAACACATTTCTGAAACATTGCAGTACGTCACTCTTTACACAGTATTACATACACATTGTACCATAACTCAAGTTATTACCTCTTGTACATGAAACCTGAAGAGAGGGCCCTTCCTATCAGTTACCTTGGGGCTGGATGGGGCAAGGGCACCATACTTAGAGGGCAACACAAGTAACTTGGAGTTAGCACTGATGCTCAGTTTGGGCAATGAGCTCGGGACACATACACTCCTTTATGGACAACATTGAGAGGCAAGTCCACAGGCCTCCCAAGTGAATCATAACTGAGGTGCACCACAGGCTTTACAGCTCGACCAGTCTTTCTAGGGGAACTGTTATAGTCTCTGCACTCTGAGCCTCATTTTCAGCATTGTCCTCACTTGTCAGGAGTCTCCATGGGGTAGAGAGGCTAGAACTTGGGGCACTTTCAGCTCCAGGAGTTACAGTTTCTGAGTCCACAACATTTGGCTCGCATGGAGAGCTTTCGGACACTGGCAGTGGACTGTCAGGGCACTCAAAATACTCTTCTTGTTCGGGTGTATCACCAGTCTGACCCAATCTATCATTTTCCTCCCCTGAAAGCTCAAACAGTTCAACCATGCACAATGATTCCATTTCATCTGATCTGATGCTTTGCACTTCACTTTCTGGGAGCATTGGCTCCAGGGATGAAGCTGGGGCTTAGACAGTCCAGAAGGCCCAGCTTCATCTCCAATATTGACTAGGGATTGCCCGAAACAATTGACTCAGTTCAGAAGAAGGATAGTATTCAAAGTCACTCTCACTTTCTTCCGATATGGACTGACAGTCATGCTCAACTGGGACTTGTGGAGGGAACACTTTAACTTTGCTTCTGTAGGTGCAGACTTTCTTGATCTTTTCTAGCAGCAGCTCTAGTCACTGGTCAGAGGGGCATCTTCTAGGGCTCAGACTCAATTAAGATTTGTCCAATGGGCAGTAAATGATTTCTATGCATTGTTTTTACATCTTTGAATTATTCTCAGGCCTTACTTTGTACACTGGCAGATCATCTAGTTTGCCACTACAATGTGAGGGAGATGGTGCCATCTGTCAGCAATCTTGTGCTTGCCATGCAGTCCCAGATTTCTTAGCAATACCCGATCTCCTCCTGGAGTTCCTGTGCTTTCACCTTTTATCATACCTTTCTTTGTTGGCCAGATTTCTTTTGGCAGCCATGGTTTGAGCCAGTTGGTACGCATGAGTTAGCTGGGCCTTTAACTTTTGCACATACTGTAAATAGTTGTCAGCTTGAACCCCATCAGGAGACCCAAAACACACATCTACTGGTAGTCGAGCTTCTCTTCCAAACATCAGGTGGTAGGGGAGAATCCAGTGGCATCACTTTTGGTGCAGTTATAAGCATGTACCAGGGTGCTAATTTGTTGGCTCCATCTAGGCTTGTCCTTTGGGTGCAGGGTGCCTAGCATATCTAGCAAAGTCTGGTTGAAACGTTCAGGCTGTGGGTCCCCTGGGGTAGTAAGGAGTGGTTCTGGACTTTCGCACTCCCACAGAGAAAGCATCTCTTTGATCAGACGACTCTCAAAGTCTCTCCCTTGATCAGAATGGATTCTTTGTGGAGCCCCATAGTGAACAAAAGTTTTCTACAAGTACTTTGGCCACAGTGGATGCTTTCTGGTCTTTGGTGGGGAAAGCTTGGGCATATCTCGTGAAATGGTCAGTGACCACCAGCACATTACTGATATTTCTTTGATCTGACTCCAAACTCAGAAAATCAATACAGACCAGCTCCATGGGTGCACTGGTGGTGATGTTAACAAGGGGGGCAGCCCTCTGGGGCAAAGATTTCCTCTGTAAGCAGCGACTACAAGTTCGAATGTGTTGCTCCACATCAGCCCCCATCTTAGGCCAATAGAATCTGGATCTCACCAAGTCAAGTGTTCTGTCTATACCAAGGTGCCCCATGTGGTTGTGCAAGGACCTCAGTACTGAGTCTCGAAGGCAGTGGGCAGCACTAGTTGTTGTTTGTCTACTTGTCCCCTCTGTCTACTGTTTCTCTGTATAACAGTTTATTGATCAGTTTCAACTTAGGACCTTCTTTGTATAACAGTGCAGTTCTCAAATCAGTGGAGCGTAATTTGGACACATCTTTTCCTGCATAGAGGGCTTCTAAAGCTGCTTTGATCATGGGATCGCGGGATTGAGCCCGCCAAATACTGTCATTGTCCAGCTGAGGCAGTGCACCAATGTCTATTGCAGAAAAGTGGCAATAAGCAGCAGGTATGCAATTCTCAGAGGCTCCCAAGCAATCCACCATGCAGTCCACTCGTCCGTGGACATTGTTCCTCCTAGTCAAACTTCTCGTAGAGTGCCCGAATGTCAGGTTCTCCTAATCGGACCCAATCATTCTGGGGAACAGGCCTCCGGAGAGAGCATCAGCATCTATGTGGTTCAGACCTGCTCGGTATTCGAGAGCATAGTCATATGTAGATAATGCAGAAAGCCACCTATGGCCAGTGGCATCCAACTTAGCTGAGGTCTGCACATAGGTCAAAGGATTATTGTCAGTTTTACTAGTATTTTAGCCCCATACAAGTACTCATGGAATTGGTCAACAATAGCCCACTTCAAAGCTAGGAACTCTAACTTATGTACAGGATAGTTCTTTTGGATGGGGTCAGGCTTCACTGGCAAAGGCCACTGGTCTCAGGCCATTCTCGTGCTCTTGGTACAACACAGCCCCAACCCTTGCAAGCTAGCATCAGTGTGCAGGACGTAAGGTTTTCTTGGATCAGCATAGGCCAGCACTGGAGCATGGGTAAGTTGATATATGATCTCATGAAAAGCAGTCTCACAATCAGGAGTCCAGCGGGCCCCAAATACTTCACTCGGATGAAAATACACTCTTTCAGTCTTGAGGGACGCTGACTTTTGGTATTTTTTGTGGGTGGGGGATACCCTTGAGTAAGGTTAAGTAAAGGGCGGATCACTCTTGAATAGTCCTTGATGAAGCGCCATAATAACCACAGAATCCCAGGAATCTTTGCAGTTCTTTTAGATTTTGGGCTGCGGCCAGGTGGTCAAGGCCTCAACTTTATTAGGTCGGTCTCTATTCCTCGGTGGATACTATGTGTCCCACATACTTTACTGATGTTTGAAAGAATTGACACTTATCAATGGACAGTTTAAGGCCAAAGTCCTCCAGTCGGTCCAATACCTTAAATAATCTGCTCTCATGTTCCTCCAGTGAGCTGCCAAACACAATAACATCATCTAGGTATACCAGGCACTCTAGTAAGTTCATGTCCCCACTGCACGCCCATCAATCGTTGAAAAGTGGCTGGGGCACCTGAAATCCTTAGGCATCCTCATGAATTCATAGAAGCCAAGCGGACAGATAAAGGCCGTCTTCTCACGGTCCTCTGGGGCCATCGGGATCTGGTAGTACCCTGCGAGGAGATCCAGCACAGAGAACCACTTGCTCCTATTTAGGCAGTCCAAAGCATCCTGAATGCGGGGCATTGTGTACTGATCAGGGATAGTCCGCCGGTTTAAGGTGCGATAATCCACACACATCCTTACTGTTCCATTCTTTTTCCTCACTACCACAATGGGGGAAGCATAAGGGCTTCTGGATTCTTGTATTACACCAGCAGCTAACATCTCTTGCAGATGCCGTCTCACATCATCTATGTCAGCAGGTGCCAGGCGTCGAGACCTCTCACGAAATGGTCTTTCGTCATGCAGCGGATATTGTGCTCAGCTCCTTGCACGCATCCTACATCCCATTCCTTTAAAGAAAACACCTGGTCTCTCTGGGCAAGCTTCTCACTGATCCTCACTTTCCATTCAGCTGGCAGCGGGAGTGCGAAATCAAACAAGTCAGGCGTTACTCTGTCATTCTTCCTTGAACTCTTGCTGCTGGGTAGCACTGCAGTGTCTGCACAATGCACATTAGCCAGGATGCAACCTCTGTTTACTCGAATGTCTCTTTCAGACACATTATGAACTTGGACCATTACCCTTCTGGCATAAGCATGGGCTCTAGCGGGCAAAATACTAAGGCTTGACCAGCAGTCCCTCTGGCAATTTTCCATCGCCTGGTGCATCCAACATTAATATTTTATTCTTAACATCCTTTCTGATACGGACCTCTCCTGTAAGGTACACTGGGCATTTGGCGCCAGGATCAGAGACTCAGGATCCTTCTTCCATACAATTCCGACCGGTTCCTCTGGTTCTGTTTTTCAGCATCTCTCTGTGCCTCATAGGCCTTCTTAATTAAAGCCGAACTCTTAAAGCTCTACTAGTCTTTGACCCTGTTTTTCATAACACAACTGTGCCAGCCTTCGAACATATGAGCATTTGTTCCAATCAACAAAGGGACACCATCATACAGTCCAGTGGGGGACACACTAAGGCTAGGGTCTCTACTTGTTCGGCCACTCCAGCCACGGAGGTGGGGAAAGACAGCCAAATTCGGATATACCCGGAATAGGGGTAGGCCTTCTCACTTAACCCCCATACATGCAGTCCTTCTAATGGTTGTAAGGGTACGTCTGACAAATGCTTCTGATACCAATCCTGGAACATAATTGTCACTTGGGAGCCACTGTCTAATACAGCTCTTGTAGACACTCCATTCACCTTTACAGTGGTCTCCATGGAGGGACCCACTATTCTGGACCAGTCTGGAGAGGTGGTAGTGGGGCCTGGGCAACTGACCTTGCCACAAAGGACGTGAATTAGCATTTTGGTGCCCTCACTGGGATCATGTCGTGCACCTCTTAACCACTGATTTCTTCTCCAAGCTCTCCTTGTAGCCTGCAACTTTGTCAGTGTCTTTGGGGACTGGCATCCCTTTTCATGTGCCCATCTTTCCGCAATTATAGCAAAACATACTTTCTGGAGTTTGAGCTGGCTGAGGCGCCACACTGGGAGCCAGGGCGGGGTATTACTAACTGGAAACCTGGGTGCCATCTCTGTCTGGCGTGATAAGCATTTGGAGACATCTCCAGTTTCTCCACTTCCATGGTCAAGGATTTGAGTTTGGAGCTGTTATCAACAGGAGATACATGGGTGGGTACCCCACCCCCATAGCAGATGCAGTCGGATATAGGTCAGGGCCCGTACTTGAGGCGTGGCCTTCATAAAGGGACTGTTTTTGAATTCCGGATCTCTCTCAACAGTTCCCCCATTGTGGCATATCTTTTCCTTGTCAGAGCACTCATTGACTGTCAACCTCTGCCCCTGAACTTCACTTGATGGGTCACCCTCAGTCACTCGGTCGTAGCCACAGCTGTTGGTGCAGGTACCTCCGAGGTCGCCTTTTCTCAACTCCTCGAATTTCTCTCATTAACTCATCATAGGAGGGTGGGGATTCCAGTCGATTTGCCAGGCGTAACTGAAGCAACAGCAGTTCTGAGAAGGGGGCAGACTTAAGGATTCTGTCCAGTCTGGTTCGGTCCAGTTCAATCGCTGGCAAACTACCCTTTCTGAGGCATTCTTGCAACAATTTTTCCAGCCAGAGACATACACAGACAACAACTCCCTTGGTACTGTTGTGCATTTCTTACTCTCCACCATAGGTCCTCATCAGAATCTGGGCTCCCATACACATTCTCCAAGGCCTCAAGATAGGCCTGTGCAGTCGCTTCAGGGTTACTGGCCCGTTTAGCACGGATGGTAGCCAGGGCAGGACCTCGGAGGCTCTCACTAACCCTCTTTCGCTTTTCGCCTTCCGAGCATTGCCATTCTAGCACTTGGGGGGCAACATAGTCTATCCAGGTCTCCCAGTCATCCTCCCCTTGGGGGGTGGGGAGGGTGCCAGAGAAGATCCTCAACCTTGGTAAGAGTCGTGACTAATGGCAGGTGCAGAAATAGGAGTCTGCATTGGTTCAGCCACCATTACGGGCACTGGAGCAGGAGAGGGTGTTGGGGAGAACACCCCAGGTGGCAAGAATAGTTTCTTCAAGTCCTCCACAGTTTCCCTCTCCCAGCAACCATTCAGCAAATTTCTCCTCAAAAGTTTCAGATAGTGGTGGGGGCTGATCCCCCGGTCTTTACTGTCCTTAGTTATCACTCTCCAAGCAGTGAGGGCTCCTCTGGGGTAATGGTCTGTGGCACTTTGGAGCTATCTATGGGATCCTTAAACTCTACTAGGGCCAGGAAAGTGTGGTGAGCAGATTAGCATGCCGACCCACCACCACAGGGTTTTGTAAACCTTCCACCTTGGAAAGTACTCCCTGCACAGTGTCCGTATTGATACCCAGGGGATGTCCAGGATAAGCATAGCATTTTGGGGTCGATCTCCTCCCAGTACACCACTCCACCAGCCGGTGCACAGCCACTTCTGTCGGGTACCCATTTTTTTCTTAACAGTGGTTAGTAAATATGGCCACTAGAGGACACACAATCCAGCGGTGAGCCTCCAAGATGTAACCCCTAGATGGCCTATCCCAGGGCTACTACCCTGCCTGATTTGCCACTAACAGGTTGAGGGGCCTGGATCCAATGGCGGGTGCCTCCACCCAGAGGTCAGGGTTTGCAATAGTTAAACTAACTTGGTCACCCCTTTCTTCCCATTAGTGGCCCACACAATATATCAGAATTACCTTCACAGTATACACTTACCCCCAGGACTGGTTCCGCACTGGGACCTCCTGTGAAATGAGATACAGTGCAACAATCACAGTACAGTACTTTAACATAGACAAATACCTCAGGCAGTATAACTTTGCTGAAACAAGCAGCTCTGATTTATTTAGGGGATATAACAAGGACAGGGGAAATCAGGTTAATTAGCTTATCACTCTAATAATCTACCTATGGCTCTGTGCACAGGCCTATCCCTATCAGTTACTGTCCCTGGGTACCCAAGCCCTAGTGGCTAGTCAAACCATGGCAGCTGGTAGGGGCCCTTTCACACAGAGAAAAGGAGAATTAAACAGTCAGCAGTACAGTAATTCCATTTGGATTTAATGTGGCAATTCAACAGGAGCGACCCTGAATTAGTACTCACGACCTCCAAATAAGACAGGGTCCTTCAATGTCAGCAGGGCTCACTTGAGGTACACAAACCTCTTCACACATCCATATAAAAGAAAGCACTATACCAGGCAGGCTGCATCTGTATCCCGATCGCAATTACTGCACAATACCGGAGAACACACAGCAGATTCAGTTCCTGACAGACCGAATGCTAATTTTCAGCAATTCTTCCAGTCTTCTACAGGGTGAGCCTGGTTTCCACTCTTCAGAGATCCCTTGATTCCTTCTTACAGGACGGATTCAGTCCAACAAGTTGTTACACAAGCTGCAGACCGGAACTCTGGGCCTTACACACTTTTTTGACTAAAACTGCACACTGAAAAAGCACAGGGCTCCTTCCTTCTTCACTGCCAAAGCTCAACTGAAACTCCAACCGACAAAACCGGGCACTTCCTTTGAGTTCCTCCCAGTTCTTGACTGGATTGGCTGTCACTCACAATAGACTGCTGTGTTGGTCCAAAAGGCACTGAAGTCTAAACTACATCTCTCAGATTCACTGCCCATACAATCCTCTTGTGGCTGGCTCAGATTATGAGTCCAAGTTCTGATTCATCCAAGGCACCATTTTAGAGCTAGCTTACCCACACTGATTGGTCCAGTTCAGCAGTTCAAAACTAGAATGGGGAACTAGCAGACACAGTTCTGACTGCAAAAAGCAGGTTAGACAAACTGTAATTTCATTATTACTCTAAGTAATTTCTGGCAAACAGTTACATCTTTCAGATAGGTTCCTTTGCACTCCTAGTGACTGCAAAATGAAGTGAATTGGCAGCAGCTCGAGTGGTACTCAGAGAAGCACACAGTCCCCCCATACAAACTAATTATGTCTGCAAGCAGACAGCTCTTAAAGAGACAGTACCAGAGGCTCTAAAAACACTCACTGATAAATGGCTTAAATGCCAAACACCATTCAGGCTTGGAGCATTCAAGCAAGCTCCTGGAAGTCTTTTGGGAACCCCCATTTGCAGGGGGGTTACAGTTAGATAGGGGTATACCTACAGATGTTATTTTGTTGGATTTCTCTCAGGCTTTTGACACTGTGCCACACTCTGCAGTACTTTTTAAGTTTGGTAGACTAAAGGTAAACACTTACATACTGCAATGGATTGGTAACTGGCTGACAAATAGAACACAGAGAGTGACGATCAACTGATTGTTGTCAGCAGAGGGTGCGGTGACTAGTGGAGTGCCTCAGGGCTCCGTTCTGGGCCCTGTGTTGTTCCAACTATTCACTGCCGATCTAGGCAAGAACTTGGAAAACAAACTAAAGTATGCTGATGACACCAAACTTGGTGGTCCGTGTGAAACACGGAAAGACTGTGACTCAATTCAAATGATTTAAACCGAATAACTAACTGGGCCTGTGAGTGGGGGATAAGCTTCAACACTGACAAATGCTGTGTTCTGCACCTGGGGAAAAACAACAAACAGTGTAGATACATTCTTAGTAATTTAGTACTCAAACAAACAATGACAAACATCTGGGCGTGTATATCGATAACAAATTGGACTTTAGGACAAATGCTATTTCAAAGGCAAATATGGTAGCAGGATCAATACGAAGAAACCTCAAGAGTAGAAAGGCTGAAGTAATACTTCCTCTGTATAGATCCTATGTTAGGCCACAGCTGGACTACTGTAGCCAACTGTGGAAGCCCTTTAAAAAATCATATATAGCAAGGATAGAGAGAACACAACGTAGTATGACCAGAATCATTACAGAAGTTTAGAACTTACCATATGAAGGCAGAATTAGTGAATTGGAGCTACACTCCTTGGAAGACAGGACGCTACAAGGGGACTTACTACTCTATTATGATATTATAAACAATCCAGCACTTACAAACAAATTAAATATTTCATTCAAAAATCCACATTTTAGTACTGGGGGCATTCATTACAAGTTAAGGGTAGCCATTTTAGAACGAATAAAAGGAAGTTCTTTTTTACTGAAAGTGTGAATAACGTGTGGAACAGTTTGCCCACGGATTTAGTTCCAAGTACAAATAAATAGTCTTTTAAAAAAGGTATTGATAACCTGTTGTTAGATGGAAGAATGAGGAACTATTACCACATCTTATAGAAGCTCACATGGGCTTTGCCTTTTTAAACTCCTTTTCAAAAGTGACAACAGTAGTAGAGTTCTTGTCCAGGGAGATTGCTTCAGGGAAGAACTGACCTGCTCACCTTTTTTGAACTGTCAACAGACTTTTGCAACCTGTTTGTCTACAGCCGAAAAAAGCTTTTTCAGTCACTGCGGACCACAGTAGGGTGTACTGACGGGATTCCCTGACGGATAGAGACACCCTATTTGTTTTGCAGCTCTATTTGTCTCTGATATCTGTATTTGTATTTGTGTCTCTGATATCTGTATGTGTATCTGTGTCTTTGGTTATGTGTTTTAGTGTCTATTTGTGTCACTGGTACTTGTATTTGTGGCTCTGATACCTGTATCTATATTTGAATTTGTATTTGTGTCTTTGGTTACTTGTATTTGTGTCTCTTATATCTGTATCTTACCTGTATTTGTGTCTTTGGTTACTTGTATTTGTCTATGTTTGTGTCTCTTATATCCGTGTCCATGTTTGTGTATCAGGTACTTGTATTTATGTCTCTGATATCTGTATTTGTATTTGTGTCTTTGGTTACTTGTTTTACGTCTGTATTTGTGTCTCTGATATCTGTACCTATATTTGTGTCTCTGGCACTTGTATTTTGTGTCTGTGATATCTTAGCTGCATTTATGTAAGCATTAATCCCGACAGAGGGCTATGCTGGTGGATTAATGCCCGGGTGGGGGGGTTGGTGCACGAGGCTGGAGGCCGAGTGCTTTCAACCACCCACCGGGCATTAATCCACCAGTAGAGCCCGACTCTGGAAGGGATTAATGCTCTTGTAAAATGGGCAATATGTTACAACATGTTACTATACTGAAAAGTGTGCTGTGATAATAATGGTACAGATCGGCTGTGTAGTGGAATAAATAGTTGGACTTCGTTGGGTTTGCAGAACAATATTTAATACTATCGTGAGTTTGTTTCTGAGAAACAGAACATGATCTGTATGTACTGCAGACATATTGATTGGTGTAATGAGTACATTTTTATTAATATGTACACGTACAAAACACTACAAAATAACATTTCCAGGTGTATGCTCCGCTATGCTGATTAAACATGATCGAGAACGCTCATTTGCATAGTATCATGACTGCTGTGCGAACAAATATTTTGATACTTATCTCCATTCTCCTAATCGCTGGGCACTCTCCTGCACCGTGGTTCCATTGCTGTTTTGCTCACAGTAACCGACAATCGCCAGTCGATTGCTGGTCAAGTGCTCTCAGGTGACGGGTTGTCTTCCCTGCCCTGATAACGGGCTGTCCTAACTCTGGTGCGTTTCTCTTGTTTCGCTTGTGCTGCTGTGCCTTCACTGGCTCTGTACTACTTTTCCGTGATTTTAGTTTCTCCTCAGCGCTCTTGTTGCACACTGTTAGAATTGCTATAGCAGGCTGTACTGCTGCATTAATACCCTGCTCCCAGTCAGGTGATGCCTTTGCACCCTCTCTTGCTCCATTTCTGTGGCATATGTAGTACCATGCTACAAATTTATATATGTGTCTTTGGTTACTTGTATTTTGTGTCTGTTTTGTATCTCTTATATCTGTATCTGTATTTATGTCTCTGGTATGTGTGTATTTGTGTCTGTTTTTGTGTCTATGATACCTGTATCTGTATTTGTGTCTCTGATATCTGTATTTATGTTTGTGTCTCTGATATCTGTACCTGCATCTCTGATACTTACTCGGTATTATTCGGCTATGTAACGGTGGAAGAAGGCACTAGGTCCGTCGGGTCCACCTTCCCCACACATTGTGAGGTTATTGTAATTAACTATCCCGACAGGAGTTTGTCCAGTTCAAGTTTAAATTTATTAAAGCTGGTAATATTGACAATATCATGGGGCAGTGCATTCCACAGTTGAGCTACTCTTAACTGTAAAATAATGTTGATGCTTGTTGGTTAGAACTCTCAGGATGCGTATCTGTTTGTTGTGACATCTTAAGTGTTCATGTTTGTCCACCATTATTATGGTACATTCTTTCATAAGCAGTTTGTCACTTACGATCTTAAATAAGAGAAGTCACCACGATCCCTTCTCAACTGCAAATCATATAAGCCGAGTGAGGCCAATCGATCTTTGTATGGTAGGTTTCTTTTTTTTCTTTCTTTCTTTTTTTTTTTTTGTAATTCAAATTTTATTGAGAGTTCAATAAACAGAAATATACAGGAAAGTAAAACCAAACAGGGTATTACAAACATATAATTGTATCCATATATCAAGCTGGAGAACTAATATAATAGATAAGGAACTAAATATTACTATATAACAATATGCAAACATGTCCAACATTAAACAGAACTATTGGTGCTTGGTAGGTTTCTAACTCCAGGTATTAGTCATTTTCTCTGCATGCTCTCTATAATTCTTTATCTTTATTGAGGTAGGGGGCCCAAAATGAAACAGCATAGTAAGTATGAATGACCTCTTTGGCTTATAGAATATGGTTACCCACCTATGCCACTTTTCTCGCTGGTCAACAGATGTAAGCACGTTATTTACTACAATGCAAGATCTTTTTCTGTAGTGAATGGTTTAATGATTTTTCGATTTAGGCAATAACTGGTGAGGAAATTTTAGAACCAATGTGGACCACGAACATTTGTCTGAGTTGAAAAACATTTCATTATTTGTTGACCAGTTTTCTATTGTATAAATCCAGCTTGAGTAGTGTACTTGTATTTGTGTCTCTGATATCCATATTTGTATTTGTGTCTCTGATATTCGTATCTGTATTTTTGTCTCTGGTATCTGTATCAGTATTTGTGTCTCTGCTATCTGCACTTGTATTTGTGTCTCTGATATCTGTATCTGTATTTGTGTCTCTGATATCTATTTCTGTATTTTTGTCTCTGGTATCTGTATCTGTATTTGTGTCTCTGATACCTGTATCTCAGTTTGTGTCTCTGATATTTGTACTCGTGTCTATATTTGTGTCTCTGACATTTGTATCTGTATTTTCATCTCTTGTATTTGTATCTGTATATTTGTGCCTCTGGTATTTATATTTGTGTCTCTGGCATCCATACCTGTATCTGTACCTGAATTTGTTGTCTCTGGTATTTATCTGTACCTGTGTCTCTGATAGTTGCATTTGTACTGTGTCTGTATTTGTGTCTCTGGTACTTGTATTTGTGTCTGTATTTGTATCTGTATCTGTGTCTTTGGTTTTTGTATTTATGCAGCTGGCATTTGTATCTGTATCTGTACCTGCATTTGTGTCTCTGGATTTGTATTTATGTCTGGTATTTGCATTTGTGTCTCTGGATTTGTATTTTTATTTGTGCTGGTATCTGTATTTGTATCTGAATTTGTGTCTCTGTTGTTTGTGTTTCTATCTGTATATGTGAATCTGTTTTTTGTGTCTAGTATTTTTGTCTCTGATATTTGTATTAGTATCTGCATTTGTGTCTCTGGTATTTGTATTTCTGTCTGTATTTGTGACTCTGGTATCCGTACATGTTTTTGGGGCTCTGGAATTTGCATTTCTATCTTTATCTGTGAATCCTGCTGTTGTATCTGAGGTTTGTATCTCTATTAGTGCCTTAAATTTGCATTTGTATTTGTGTCTGCGATATTTGTATCTGTATTTGTGTCTCAGTTATTGGAGTCTGTTTTTGTGTCTCTTGTATCTGTTTTTCCATCTTTATATGTGAATTTGGTTTTTGCATCTGGTATGTGTGTCACTGGTATCTGTTTCTGCTGTATCTGTACCTGGTCTTTGCATCTGTATGGTGTCTCGGTGATATCTTCTTTTAGCACTTCTCTCTCGCCCCATTTGTCTTCACCTACCGTCCTTAAATACTGCAGTTATTCAATATTCTATTTGTAACTATACCGTCCTGTCATTTTTATGTTGCTAGCACGCATGTGCAAGAAACATAGTGTCATCATCCGAGTTTTCGGAGGTGTGGCAGCCCTCTTCCAATTCAGTCAGTGTGTTTGCAGGTGCAGCCCCAGTTCTCCAATCGCTGCTGAAGCTGTCTATGGTAGCAGTTGAAAATGCAGTGGAGTACAGTTGAAAGGGGGGGCTATGTTTCAGTGAGCAGCGATAGATATCGCCTGCTCATGCAGCCTCCCCTACACGCAGCACACACACACACACACACACATGCCTGCCGCATGCTGCGTGCTGCTTTCGCACACACTGCAGCAGAAACTGGAGTATCCAGATTGGCCAGGCAAGTTTTAGGGGACGACACTGTATACCACAAACCCTCGAGTACCCTGGCTGTACAGATTACTGTTAGAGGGTCCAGAACCTCCAAACCCGCATAACCCCGTGTGCGAGACCCTTAACCAAGGACACCAAAGGAGCAAGTTAGCCAGTGATACCATAAATGTGGGCTGCACCACGCCTCCGCTACGCAAACACCGTGCGATTGCTGCAGTGCTGTTCACCATGCCAGCCCGTCTTGCAAACTACCTCCCGGTCAATCGGCACCCGCCAACCAAGTGCACCAGCCTCTTCTACCCTCATATCTCCCCCAGAAGGTCTGTAATGTATCGCACGTCACAAACAAACACCTCACTGCAGCGACCCCCGCCGCCACACTCCACGTGGTGGGATGGATCTGCAGTCATGCCGGCAGGAATACCAGCGCTGGAGGGATACAGTTTAGAAGCCCCATTTGCACATTTTATTTTTCTGCCACCCACAACGAACTATCACAGCCCAGAGTCCATAACCATAAAGCACCAAGTCCATAACCATAAAGCCCTGCATCTATAACCCTTGCCTACCCTCCTCCCCAGGTACCTGCAAGTGGCAAGCATGCCCACAGCTGCATTTTCCCCGTTATGAGTGGCACCGTCTTCACCGCAGCTTGGTCTGCTCCTACCCAGGGTTTGCAGCAGCATGCACCAGGATGCCACGCTGGGAGCCCACCCCAGCGTGGCAAATGTCCTGTGTCATTGTCCTTTTAAAAAACAAAACAAAACCCTGAAACACAAAAGCGGTCCTCGCTGTCTCTGTTCCTACCTGCGCCTACCCACTGCGCACCCTGTCTCCTCACACCCCTCGCCCCATACTTACCTCCGACTGGGCGTGATTCATCTTCGGTGGACCGGGAACACGCCTGCACTCTACAAAGCCAACCGCTTTAAATGAGGAAATGCCGATAAACTGTATAATGTAATAAATAGGGGTTTTTCAGCTTTGCTGCATATCTCAGGCATTTTTTGGAATTTTTGCACCAAATTTTCGACATGGGGTTTTGGGACCCCTTCTCATGAATGCTCTCACAGTCATGGCATTAATTGGGCCTGAAGGTTATTTTGCAGTCACTGCGCGAAATCACCTTTCGGCACTGATTAATGAAACCACACTGCCAGTGTTCATAAGGTGGGCCTCAAAAGCCTATGTTGAAAATTTGGTGGAAAATTCTAAATGATCATTTTGACGAGCGCAGGTTATGCAGTTCACGCATGCTCGTAAGTTCGCTAATTTTCAATATTTTCACTCCAGATTTTCAACATTGTCATTTTACCACACCTCCTTAAGAGCAGTACAGCTGTCATTTTCACATCTTTGCCCAAAACGTGCTTCCACCCATGTAGCGCGCAATGGCGCAGTCGGTGTGCGAAATCACTGTATGGGACACATTAAGAAAATCACAGTGACACTGTTCATGAGCAGCAGAGGTCTTAAAATGGCTATGTTGAAAATTTGGTGAAAAAAATCCTAAAAATGACTGTTTTACGAGCCTGCGTTGCGCAGTTCCTATGCATGCTCGTAAGTTTGCAAATTTTCAATATTTGCACTCCACTGACTTCAAATACCTACACGTCACATACAGCAAGCTACATTCGGCACTGACAAATGCTTGTTGTCTCTGATATCAGTATCTGTATTTGTATCTCTGATAGCTGTACTTGTGTCTGTGGTATTTGTATTTGTGTCTCTGATATCTGCATCTGTATTTTTGTCTCTGGTATTTGTATCTGTATTTGCATTTGTGTCTCTGATACCTGTGTCTGTATTGGTGTCTCTGATACCCATATTTGTGTCCCTCATATCTGTATCCATATTTGTATTTGTGTCTCTGATGTCTGTATCAGTATTTGTGTCTCTGATATCTGCATGTGTATTTTTGTCTCTGGCATTTGTATTCGTGTCTTTGATATCTGTATTTATATTTGTGTCTCTGATATCTGTATCTCTACTTATGTATTTGGTATTTCTATGTGTGCCTCTATTTGTGTCTCTAATATCGGTATCAATATTTGTGTCTCTGATACCTGTATCTATATTTGTGTCTCTGGTAATTATATTTGTGTCTCCGATATCTGTGTGTGGATTTGTGTCTCTGTTCGTAATTTTGTCTCTGATATCTGTGTCTCTATTTGTGTCTGTCATTCCTGTATCTATATTTGTGTCTCTGGTATCTGTATCTGTATTTGCATCTCTGTTTTTTGTATTTTTGTCTTTGATATTTGTATTTGTGTGTCTGACAGCTGTATCTGTATCCATGTCTCTGATATCTGTATCTGTATTTGTGTCTCTGATACAGGACTATTTGGCTTGGGATTTGGACAGGAAAGGAAGCTACTAGGTGTCCAAAACTGCTTGGCATGTGATGGAGAGAGATGGGGTGCCACTAGGTACCAGGGAGTGCATTGCATGGGACAGGGAGAGGGATGATGTGCCACTGGGCACAATGGAGTGCATGGCATGGGGCAGAGAGAAGGATGAGGTGCCACTGGGCACCAGGGAGTGCATGGCGTGGGACAGTGAGAGGGATGAGGTGCCACTGGGCACCAGGGAATACATGGCATGGAAGGATGAGATGCCATTGGACACCAGAAAGTGCATGGCATGGGACAGTGAAAGGGATGAGGTACCATTAGGCACCATGGAGTGCATGGCATGTGACAAGGAGAAGGAGAAGGTGCCACTGGTCACCAGAGAGTGCATGGTATTGACAGCAAGAGGGATGATGTGCCATTGGGCACCAGGGAGTGCTGGCATGGGACAGAGAGAGGGACAAATTGCTACTCGACATGAGGGGTTGCTTGGTATCACATGTAGTGAGGTAGGTGGTGCCAGTGGTTACCACAAATCCTTGGTATGGGATGTGGTGAGATTTGGGGGGCACCATACTCAAGAGAGAGCTTGGTTTGGGACAGAGAGAAGGATGGGGTGTCGCTGAACCCCAGTATATGCTTGGTGTGGGACAGGGAGAGAAATGGGGCTGCTGCTGAATGGTCTAGGAAGATTAGTCCTCCAAGACCTGGTCTGAAACCAGCTTCTTTTTTTGCCCCACAAACTGGATGCCTGGTAGTGCTTATTTGGTACAGGACAAGTTGGAGGGGTGCCAATGGACACCAAGGAACACTTGGCATGAGAAAGGAAGGGGGTGCCACACTACAAGACTATGCCTACAGACACTTTCCTGCAACTACAATAGGTGACCAGCTGTTGGAGGCACTAGCCAATTTCTGTTTTAAAATATTTGTATTTTTTTATGAAAAGAGATCCCCTAAAAGCACTGCAATTCTCTTTGAAGCCTACCCCACAAACCCTTATACCTGCTCCCTGCCAGCTCCCCTGGAGTGAAGGGTGGACATAATTCTACCCTCTCTTTAATCTTCCTTGTACTGATTCTGGGTGTCATCAGGACAGTACAGTCACCTGAATCTGATGCAACATGCCTCCCTCTCCCATTACCACACACACACACACACACACACACACACACACACCGTCTGCCCTATATCTGCTACCTGCTGTGTGCTGTAGATGAGGTTGCATTGTACCTCCACGCTCACAGTGGAGTGTGCATCACACAGAGCAGAGCAGCTTGCAGCACACAGAAAGCTGGTATTGGAAGACAGAGCCTCATAGCACTGTTGAAGCTGTGAGTGTGATGGCCCATTGGCCCTGTGCACCAGCTGCCCCACCCTTGGTTGTCATTTCCTTTATGTGCCCTTCCTGTCACATGACACTGGGCTGTTTATTTCCTAACAACTCATTTTCCCACCTGCACCCTATACTGTCCAACCACTAGGAATCACTGTCTGCACTTGCATTTACTATTCCCCCCCATCCTTTCTCCTCTACCACCTTGAATCATCTGACGTACAACTCACCCCTGCCCTCCTCCAGTACTCCACTCTTCTTAGGAGTCTCCTCTCTGGCACCAGCCAGATTTTGAACACTGCACCTTCTGCATCAAAGGTTGTAACACTAACCACTACTCCATCTGGCAGCCTTACTTATTTAACACTTTAAGCAGACCTTTAACCTTCCTACTGAACACCCCTATATTCTACCCACTCTCACTCGGGAGTTCTTAACTTCACTTTCATATTTTTCCATCCATCTGTTTTGCTGCACCTATCATGTTAATCCCTCTCCTTCTCCTCTTACATCTTGACCCCCCCCCCCCAGTATGTATCTCCCTCACCCCACCCTCGATTCCCCTCCCGGTCATTGTACCCTCCTGCTACACACTAAGCCTTTTAACGCCCCACAGCCCTTTGTCCACTTCCATCCTAATAACCCTCTATCCTTCTCTCTTTCCCCTGTCCCTCCAGTGCCCCTGGTGTGTTTCCATCCGCACACCCACCATTACAACTAAACACTGCAGATCTAAAAGACATACATCGCTAACTCTTGCCTCTATTTTACCAGAACCCTCATTCTCCTCCTACTCCTTTCAGGTACCATCCATCCTAACCCCAGCCCAGGACATACCATCACCCCACCCCTCAGCCCCTCCTTAATAAGGAAGGAAACATCAGCATAGTCCACCTAAACATTCAGAGTCTCCCAGCCAAACTCAACACCTTCCAAGCCTGGGCTGCCCTCTATGACTCTGATGTCTTCACCCTCTCCAAAACCTGGTTCTCCCACAAAATCTCCGATAGGGAAACTGAATTCAGCTGCTACACCGCTGTCAGAAAGGACAGACAGAGTAAAAAAAAAAAAGGGGTGGCTGCATGTTCTTTATATCTAACAAATCTGCTTTCCCCGAACACAACCCCAGCTCTGAGTTTTCCCTACTTGAAGCCCTCTCAATCCACCTCGTCCTCAGCCCCAATAAAACCATCACCCTCACCACCACCTATCTCCCCCAAGGAATCCCGCACTCCAACCTTGAGTCTTTACTAGCCCTTAAACACTCCCTCCCACTGAATAGAGACTGGATACTCCTCTGTTACTTTAACATTAACTGGGACTCCGGCCACGCCGACACTGCCAAATCCTGTATCGCAAATCTAGGTCTCCACCAGCTCATCTCCTAACCTACTAGATCCAACAATAAAACTGGGACTTGCATACTTATAGACTGGATCGTCGCCTTGCACCCCTTCCACATCACCAACTGCAGTGTTTTGCCGGACTGTATCAGCGATCACTGTGCCATTTTCTGCCTATGGTCAGCCCGTCTACTCCCCCAAAAAACTAAATTAATTTTCCTCAGGAGACAAACTGATCAGAAAATCGAGCCGCTAACCCACAATCTCAGTCTAGTGGACTAGTCCCTCACAGAGGGGACAGGCAACTGCGGCTCTATCCTAGATAAATTCTCCAGGATCCTTGGCAGCGTCTGCAACAGGCATGCTCCCTTAAAAAAAAATCGGGACCAAGGTTCAAACTAATGAATAGATCTCACCTAATATCATCAAACTCATGAGATCCATTGACAAAGCCTGGGGCCCCTACCAAAAGCACAGGGACCAAGCCCAACTCTCCCTCTATAGGTCACTGCGAAGCAAGTGCAAATCAGCTGTAAGAAAAGAAAAAATCAACTTCCTGCATGACAAACAACTCAGTGAATCCTCTAACCCTCATCAGCTTTGGCGGATCCTTAACTCACTACTAGGCAACACCAAAAATTCAGATCCCATCACACTGCACCATGGTGCCAACCAGACTAATAACCCGACCAAAGTGGCTAACATTTTCAAGAACTTTTTCGGTGACCTCGAAAAATACAAACCTACCCCTCCTCTCCCATGCCCCCCTTCCCCATCACCCCCCCAACCCTGAAGGCAGGATTTTCCCCGACTTCTACTACAAAGCCCTAAAACCTACTGACAACAAAAAGCTCATCCATGGGAATAACCCCAAACCCAGTAAAGGTGGCAATGGTATGGATTATAAAATTCTTGAACTCTCCATCAATGCCTTGGCAGTCCCCATCACCAACCTACTGAACCGCTCCCTCAGTTCTGGTTTCTTCCCCACAATCTGGAAAACCACCACCATCAGACCCTTATTTAAGTCTGAGTCTAAAAACGAGGTGGGCAACTACCGTCCTATTTCCCTCCTTGCCCCTCTCTCAAAAAAGTATAGAGAAGGTTGTGCACACTCAACTGGCTGACTACCTGGAATCCAACAGCCTACTCTCTAGTGCCCAGCATGGGTTCAGATCAGGGCACAGCACCGAAACAGCCCTGGTCCAGTTCACCAGCAAAATCCTTAAAGCTAATGACAAAGGCCAGTACACTGCCTCCATTTTTGTCGACCTTACCAAGGCCTTTGACCTTGTGGACCACGTCCTCCTCTGTAACACCCTAAAAGACCTACATCTTTCTGATGATGCCATAAAATGGGTCGGTAGCTACCTCTCCTGGAGATAGAAACAGAGAATCTGATGGCAAATAAGGATCGCTTGGCCCACCTAGTCTGCCCATTTCCCTACCTAACGGATAAGCTGCAGATCCTAGTTAACCAGCAGCCTACTTCCTCCTACTCCCCACTAGAATTGCCTTATGTCTGTCTCATGCACTCTTGAATTCCCCCACTGTTTTTGACTCTATGACCTCCTCAGGAAGGCTGTTCCATGTATCTACAACCCTCTCTGTGAAGAAATATATCCTCACATTACCTCTGAGTCGTCCCTCCTCTATCTTCAAATTGTGCCCCCTTGTTCTTGCACAACTCTTTTTCAGATGCTACCCTCTTGGACTTTGTTGATTCCCTTTAAGTATTTGAAAGTTTCTATCATGTCCCCCTCTCCCTCCTTTCCTTGAGGCTATACATCTTAAGCTCCTTTAGTCTTTCTTCATATGTCTTCTGGTGCAGACCCTGCCATTTTGAATTACACTCCTCTGGACAGCCTCCACCCTATGTCTTTGCAGAGATGAGGTCTCCAGAACTGTACACAGTACTCCAGATGTGGTCTTACCAACTATCTGTACAGAGGGCCAACAACTTCCAGTATTATACTGGTGATGGCTCTCCCTACGCATTCCAGTATCCTCCAGCCCTCCTTACTGTCTTCTCACATTGCTGGCCAACCTTTAGGTCATCTGATATAACTACCCCCAGGTCCCTTTCCATTTTTGTTGTCAGTATCTCACTCCCCATTGTGTAATCTTCCCCTGGGATTTTGTTTCCCAGGTGCATTACTTTGCACTTCTTTGCGTTGAATGTAAGCTGCCATACATTTGACCATTCTTCCAACCTTGCCAAGTCCCTTTTCATCCTTTCCACCCCACCTTGCATATCAACCCTGTTGCAGATCTTTGTGTCATCTGCAAGTGACATACTTTCCCTTCAGTCCCTCTGCAATGTCACTTATAAAGACAATAAAAGGACAAGCCAGTACTGAACCCTGCAGTACCCTCTGGTAACCCTCCTTTCTTCACTGTGGACTCTGTTTACAATTACCTGTGTCCTGTTGTTCAACCAGTGTTTTACCCAGGCTACCACCCTAGGACCCACTCCCAGGCTGGCTAATTTGTTTATTAATCTTTTGTGCGGGACTGTGTCAAATGCCTTGCTAAAGTCTAGGTAGGCCATGTCCACAGCCCCTCCCTGGTCTACTACTTTGGTCACCCAGTCAAAGAAATCAATTAGATTTGTCTGACATGACCTTCCTGCTGTGAATCCATGCTACCTTGGGTCCTATGCCCCACTGACCTCTAGGTACTCAACAATTCTTTCCTTCAGAAGCGAGTCCATCATTTTCCCTACCACTGAGGTCAAACTGACAGGTCTGTAGTTTCCTGCCTCTGGCTCAACAAATCATGGGAGGTGGTGTGGTACCTGAGGACTGGAGGAGGGCGGAAGTGATTCCCCTTCACAAAAGTGGGAGGAAGACAGAGGCAGGAAACTACAGACCTGTTAGTTTGACCTCAGTGGTAGGGAGAATGATGAAACCACTTCTGAAGGAAAGAACTGTAGCATTCCTAGAGGCCAGTGAGGCACAGGACTCAAGGTAGCATGGATTCACAGCAGGAAGGTCGTGTCAGATGAATCTAATAGATTTCTTTGACTGGGTGACCAAAGTAGTAGACCAGGGAGGGGCTGTGGACATGGCCTACCTAGACTTTAGCAAGGCATTTGACACAGTCCCAGACATAAGATTAATATACAAGTTAGCCAGCCTTGGAGTGGGTCCCAAGGTGGTAGCCTGGGAAAAAATTGGCTGGACAACGGGACGCAGACGGTAATAGTAAACTAGTCCACTCTGAAGAAAGGGGGGTTACTAGCAGGGTTCAGTACTGGGAATGGTCCTCTTTAATGTCTTTATAAGTGACATTGCAGAGGGACTGGAAGGAAAGGTATGTCTCTTTGCAGGCGACACAAAAATCTGAACAGGGTCGATACAGAAGTTGGGGTGGAAAGGATGCAAAGGGACTTGGCAAGATTGGAGGAATTGTCAAATGTATGGTAGCTTAGATTCAACGCAAACAAGTGCAAAGTAATGCACCTGGGAAACAAAAACCCAAGGGAAGAGTACACAATGGGGGGTGAGATACTAACAACAAAAAAACAAAAATGGAAAGGGACCTGGGGGTAGTCATATCTGACTACCTTAGGATGGGCAAGCAGTGTGAGAAGGCAGTAAGGATTGCTGGTGGGATACTGAGATGCATAGGAAGAAGCGTCACCAGTAGAAAACAGGAAGTTGTTATCCCTCTGTACACACAGTTGGTGAGACCCCATTTAGAGTACTGTGTGCAGTTCTGGAGACCCCATCTCTGCAAGGACATAGACAGGATGGAGGCTGTCCAGAGGACGGCACCTAAAATGGTGCAGAGCCTGCAACAGAAGACATACGAAGACAGGAGCTTAATATATATACCCTTGAGAAAAGGAGGGAGAGGGGGAACATGATAGAAACTCACAATCAAAAAAGTCCAAGAGGGTAGCATCTTTCAGAAAAAGATGTGCAGAACAAGGGGGCACAATTTGAAGATAGAGGGGACGACTCAGAGGTAATGTGAGGATGTATTTTTCACGGAGAGGGTTGTGGATACATGGAACAGCCTTCCTGAGGAGGTAGTGGACTCAAAAACAGTGGGGAAATTCAAGAATGCATGGGACAGACATAAGGCAATTCTAGTTGGGGGTAGGAGGAAGTAGGCTGTTGGTTAACTAGGATCTGCAGCTTATGCATTTGGTAGAGAAATGTGCAGATTAGGTGGGCCAAGTAGTCCTTATCTACCATCAAATTCTATGTTTCTATGTTTCACGTCCTTCCTAAAGGAGCACATCCTCCTATTGGCCAGCTACAGCTGCCCTGATAGGCCTCCTCCATGCCCTCTCGGTAAATCCCAGTGGCCCCCCCCCCACATCATCCGCACTTTTCTTCTCCCCACCGAGAGCACTAATACTTCCTGCCCTATACAATACCTGAAAACATTTCTATTTATCGGTCTGTCTTCTGGTCGACACTTGTACAATTTTACCCATGTAATGTGCTAGTTTTATTTTAGGCCTGTTAGCAGGGGTCGAAATTAAGTTTTGCAGTCACCAGCCAGAAGGGATAGTGGCTGGGAAAATTCACTAGCCCCGCAGACCTTTCCACCGGTCCAGATGGTGTACTTATTAAAATGTTACCTTTTCCAGTACAAGTCCGCTGGGCTACTTACAACAATTTTGTACTAGCTCAAAACAAAATCTGCCAGCATTTGGCTAGTGGGACAGTGCCAGTTTCAACCCCTGGTTAGTTCCTTGTACTTCCATACACCTGTATATATAATGTACTTCTATACATCTGTATATATAATGTATTTACATCACTGTATGTCGTAGGTAGTTCACTGTATGTCCTATGTATTCCATTGGCCTATGTATTTGTTCATCTGTTGTATTCCTACACTGGATGTTTGTGAAAATGGGCATTTTTGCTCACATACCTTCCAGTATACAAATACAATTGATTGATTGATTCCATGGCATGCATTGGTGCCCAGTCTTGGCCAACTACTGGCCACTTCTCTGCATGAGTAGCCTAAAACCCCTCGCCTTTCCCTGAGACAGAACACGGCTCTCACCCTAGCTTCCCACCTCTCAGAGGGCCATCATGGACCTACCACACACCTGGGGAAGCCTGTTTCATAATGCCTGGCGCTACTCCCAAGCCGTGGTGGCAGTCCCATCAGCCGTTGCTTCCCATTTTGAGTAGTACAATTGAGTGAATTAAATTGGATCACACAAACTGGTCAGCAAAACCAGCATTCACTGGGAGGCAGTGTAGCCTAGTGGTTGGACTAAAGACCAAAGAAGAAGAAGACCAGGTTTGAGTCCCACCATGTCCACGTACAGTACAACCTTGAACAACTTATTTGACCCCCCCACCATGTGTCAGACATGCCATTGGTAAACACAGGACACCACTAAAAACAGGATGCTGCACGTCAGCTGGACTATCCTGGATAAATATAATTGTAAAATAAGTATTCCACTCACTGCAGTGGGCATGGAATTCAACTGTTGCTGTCATCAAGTGACCTCTGGCTCCCCACATGTTATCTGTCGGATCCGTGCCAGGAATAACAGTTAACAACAACCCTTATTTATCCAGGCAAATGACCCCATTCAGATAAAAATCTCTTTTATAAAGGTGACCTGGTAATACGTGATCAACCTTAAAATCTAACACACAGGGAACAGAGACAGCTAGAGGGTATACATTTTTTTTTTTTTTTATTTACATTTTTCCCCCTTACCTAGTTGCCGGCCCCCCGGTACTTTCCAGCCAGTCATGGCGGCCAGCTTCCACCCCCACATCGGCCTCGGGTCCTCCGATACCCCGTGGCTTACCCCCCACGGCGGGGCCGCGGGATGGAGGGCAGACATCCCGCAGAGACCGGAATCGGTCGGAGGACTGGCCTGGGGGGCTAATCGAAGCCGCGGCGGGCTTCATGGAGGGAGGCCGGCAACTGTCCATTTTCCTTTTTCCGGGAAGGCGGGACGGTAATGACACCTGACGCCCGCCCCCGCCTTATGTTGTTGAGCGGGTAGGGAGGGTGTTCTGGCTCCGCTTAGGAGTCCCCATCGCCCCGGATGCTGCCCCAGCCTCCCCGGAGAAGGAGAGCAGTCCAACGGACGCCGATTCATTCTCTTTCGCCAGCTCCTCCGATCCACCGGTCCGCTCTCGGCTCGGGTCGCCATGCCGCAAGCGGAAATCCAAATCGCCGCGCCAACGGGCCGCCGGGTATACATTTTTTCAATATCTGTATCACTTAACATTAGCCAAAGTAATATACTACATGATCAGACTTAAGGGAGTACCAGGAATTATAAAGGTGGCTGTAGAATACAGCCCCCCTGATTGGTTCCCCACATTCTAATAGCCTTATATTAATCGTTTGTTAATGTATCAGCAGAGCCTTATGACACAAACACCTTAAATGACTAACTGAATTCAAAGGTAAACCTCTTTTTTTTTTAACTCACTTCCATTTTCTTAATAGCAAAACAGCAATCCCAGGGGTTACAGGAACAGTCACCTCCTATGGATATGTGGCACTTAACGCCCCCTAGAGGGAGATTAAAGGGCAAGAAGACATTGCCATGTCGGTCACCTTTAGAAAGCCCATGAAAACGATCTTTCAAATGAGGTATTGGTTCCACCCGAAGCTGTGAGGAGTCCTGAGATATAAATATCAAAACCATTTGTAAATTAAATCAAGGCAGCACCCATATCATGGAATGTTGAGATATAAAGTGATGTCACTTGTGGTGGTGGAGCGGTGTTGTTAATTACAACTTCCCCCTCAGTGATGTTACTTTCTATCTCAAGATTCCATGAATAGCTGATACCTTGATTTAATTTAGAGGATTTAGAGATTTATGTCGCTTGACTCCTGACATAGAAACATAGAATCTGATGGCAGATAGACCGCTTGGCCCACCTAGTCTGCCCTTTTCCCAACCTAACTAATTAGCTGCAGATCCTAGTTAACCAACAGCCTACTTCCTCTTATGCCCCACTAGAATTGCCTTATGTCTGTCCCATGCATTCTTGAATTTCCCCAGCTGTTTTTGACTCTACGACCTCCTCAGGAAGGCCGTTCCATGCATCTACAACCCGCTCTGTGAAGACATACAGTACTTCCTCACATTACCTCTGAGCCGTCCCCATCTCTATCATCAAATTGTGCCCCCTTGTTCTTGCACATCTCTTTTTCTGAAAGATGCTACCCTCTTGGACTTTGTTGATTCCCTTGAGGTATTTGAAAGTTTCTATCATGTCACCCCTCTCCCTCCTTTCCTTGAGGCTATACATCTTAAGCTCCTTTAGTCTTTCTTCATATGTCTTCTGGTGTAGACCCTGCACCATTTTGGTTACTCTCCTGTGGACAGCCTCCACCCTGTCTATGTCTTTGCGGAGATGGGGTCTCCAGAACTGTACACAGTACTCCAGATGTGATCTTACCAACTGTCTGCACAGAGGGCCAACAACCTCCTGTTTTCTACTGGTGATGCCTCTCCCTATGCATCCCAGTATCCCCCCAGCCCTCCTTACTGCCTTCTCACATTCTCACACCTACAGATGAGCCCAACATTTTGTTTGAAAGATCTTTTCATTAACTTTCAGAATTTGAGTAACATAGTAACACTTCCTTCCACTTTAACATATGGTTAATGTAACTTCTGGTCATGCTTTATTGCTTAATAAAAAAACAACAGTAAAGTTCAGTGACATGAGACATAAATTTTATTTTTTTCAAATTGTACAAGCACTATGATGAGTAACAGATGAAACTTTCAGTTTGATCTGAAGATGCTTCCAGGACCAGGGAGCAAAACAGATAAAAGATAAATCTTCTAAAATGAATTTTATTCTGTGGCACAACAAAATTTAGACCCACTTGAGATCTAAGACAACAGTGGTTGGTTGGAGGGCTGAGTTAAAAACACAACAGTTTAGGTACCATAGGTGTTTACATGGTATTGCTTTATAAGCAAAGAGAAACTAGTGCATTTCCTTCTAGTCTCTCAGGATGGCAACATGACTAATAATCTGCCTGCTGCACCCAAGCTTGCCAGGCTCAGGATTTTGGGAACCCAAGCCCTGTGGAGTGAGGCCTGAAGTCCTCGGGCAGGAGACTGCAATGTGAAGCAATGGCTAGGGCAGCTAATAGGTTTTTACTACTGACCCACCATAAGCAACCGTGGCTATCCACAGTTCTATTTCAGACCCGTCACAGTATCGGATACAATAAAATACATTAAACAAGTATTGGGGAAAACAAGGATGGGTAATGATATGGTGGACATGAAACTGACAGCCCTAACTCTCAATGAAATGGCTCTCCCCTAACCAAAACATTCAATATTTTTCTCCTGCACTCACAATTCCCAGAGATATGGAAAAGGGCATTAGTCACCCCTGTCCACAAAAGTGGTGACCATACACTAGTGACCAACTATAGACCGGTTTCTATTCTATCCCCTTTATCCATGATGCTAGAGAGAATTGTATCTAATGAACTAGTTTATCTCTGGAAATACAACATCCAATGCCAATAGCAACATGAGTTCAGGAAGCTACATAGCACCAGCACTACCCTTCTAGAGTACACTAGCTTCCCGCATGAGGCCTTCAGCAGTGGTCATATGGCTGGGTCCATACACACTGACTTAACGAAAGCCTTAGACCTCGTCAATTACTCAGTCCTGCTCTCCCAACTCCATAAACTTGGCCTTTCAATGGACACTGTGTCATGGTTTCATAGCTACCTTTCCAATCAATCCCAGTGTGTAAGAATCAATGGAACACTATCTGATCTCAGAAGTGTTACCACTGGTGTGCTCCAAGGATCTATACTGGGTCCACTGTTATTTAGCCTATTTGTAAATAACCTCCCCACAGCCTGCCCCCGCAAAGGTCCTCCTCTACACAGATGATGCAGCCATCTTTGCCAGAAGCCCAAACCAAGGTACACTTACACAAGAACTCTAACAAAGTTTCTGGGCACTGGACAGGTGGTTCTGTCAGAATCAGCTCATTCTAAACTATAAGAAAACAAAGACCATACTTTTCGCTGACCCCCTAGCAAGGAATGAAGCCACTCTATTCACCATTGTGAATGAGAAAGGTGATATTTTTGAACAAGTTACCTCATTTAAGTACCTAGTGGTAACCCTGCATGAGACACTCACATCTGCTCCCCCCCCCGTTGACTCCACTGTAAGGCAAACCCTCATGAAACTAGGGACACTCTACTGATATAGGTACTACCTCACGCCTGCAGCTAAACAAACTGTAGTATCCAGCTCTATCCTCCCGTTGCTGGACTACGGCCTGGCAGTGAATGACGTGGCTATGGACACAGTCTTCAACAGGGTCAGACTGTTGCTAAACCAGGTCTGTCGGTTTATTGGAGCAGACAGGATCACACATACCTGTACCCTGTACTCCCAATCTGACTGGCTCCCACTACAAGACAGACTCAAGTACCAGGGTGTGCAGAGATGTCAGCGAGTATTATTGAGCATCTCAATTTGAGCGACTCAGTAATAGTACTTGTACTGCAAGCACGTGGCAAAAAACACCGATGTGCAGATTATATTGAGTGTAGCAGTGAGCTGCACTCGCTGGAACAGGATATAGGGATTTGTTTGGCCAAGCCCTGCTGAGCTGGTCATTTAGCACTTTGGTACAGCCACTGCTGATTGAGATGGTGGACCTGGGTTTGCGTCTGGCTGAAGGGGAACATTTTTTTCCTCCACTGTTTGATCTTTTCCCCTGTGTCTGCACCCTCTGTGGAGTTGTTTATAAAATATTTGGGGGTGCTGAGGGCATAGCCCCCCATATCAAACTTATTATTTTGTTGCAGCAATTGGGAAACTAAGTGACTGTCCCTGTTTGTAGTGGTCACTGTTATGCTGCTCACTCATTTGACGTCATGTGCTCTTTGGTTCGCTGTTTGTGGTCAGCGCAGTTAAATACTCGCTGTTTTCACATAAAACCAAGTACCAGGTTTGCCTGCTAGGTATGAAGGTGCTCTTGGTTCTCCCCCACCCCCATTATCAAAAACCTGTACCATGTCAAAAATCAGTACACAGCTAAGACTATGACTAGAAAAGTACTACAAGTGCCTTTCCGCAAAACGAGCCAGGCCCAGCACTCCTTTGTCTACAGAGTGCCACTTTACTTAGCCCAGTTCAAGACAAGGCTTAGAAAGGTCCTCTCTTCAAGTCCCAGATGTGACTGCTCTCAAGACTTAGTAGAATGCCAGCTCAATGCTACAAGATTCTAACTACATACATTCTATCTAACTGTTGTTTGTAATTCTTGCCCTGTTGTTTCTGCTGGCTAATGTACTGAGTACTTCACTGTGACAAGGCTCCATTGTATCTGCTCTCTGTACTCTACCTGCCTAAGCTCTGTAAGTTACCACCCAAGGAACCTTTGCAAATGAGCTACTGAGCTCAAAGGTACTTATCCGATTAAATAATTAAATAAATATGAAAAAATGTTCCTTCAAACACCTATCAGCAGTTTGGATACTGTAAATAACACAGGGGACTATCGTTCTGGCACTGCAGTGAAGACAATTTATTGATGCACAGATGGCATAAGACAAAAGTGTATCCTGCTACTCTTACCAAGTCCCTTTTACATATATTTGGTTCTGAACCCTGTGATAGTTCAAACATTAATCACATTACTAGTGAGTGTTACACCCAATGGTACAAATAATGTTGGCAGGTAGGAGAAATTTACTCACCAGTTTTAAAATACAGTGAGTAAAACAACATTGGGATGTGTACAAGCGCTGCATATCTGGGGAAAAAATGCTCCGTTTCAATCATCAGATGTGTTATGAAGCACTATTTACAGTAATGGAGTGTGCATCATTTATAAATGTTGGGCAAGTACTGGTATGCCTTAAAACAATTTCTGAACAGTATTTTCAAAAATGAGGTGAGTAAAATAGGTCAATACACACCTTATCTGGAGTCCTGGTTCCACCTATCCACCACCAATTCTGTAAAGAATCACATTACTAGATAGAGTGTTCCACCTATTCGCCACCCTCTCTGTAAAGAATCGCATTACTAGATGGAGTGTTCCACCTATCCACCACCCTCTCTGTAAAGAATCACTTTACTACAGAGTGTTCCACCTATCCACCACACTCTCTGTGAAGAATCACAATACTAGATGGAGTGTTCCACCTATCCGCCACACTCTCTGTAAAGAATCACATTACTAGACAGTGTTCCACCTATCCCCCACCCTCTCTGTAAAGAATCACATGACTAGATAGTGTTCCTCCCATCCGCCACCCTCTCTGTAAGGAATTACATTGCAAACTAGAGTGTTCCACCTAGCCATCACTCTTTCTGTAAATAATCACATTATTAGGGAGAGTGCTCTACCTATCCGCCGCCCTCTCCGAAAAGAATCACATTACTAGACAGTGTCCATCTATCCGCCACTCTCTCTGTAAAGAATCACATTACTAGAGAGATTGTTCCACCTATCCACCACCTTCTCAGTAAAGAATAACATTACTAGAGAGAGTGTCCACCTATCCGCCACCCTCTCTGTACAGAATCACATGACTAGAGAGAGTGTTCTACATATCCACCACCCTCTCTGTAAGGAATCGCATTACTAGACAGAGTGATCCACCTATCCGTCACCCACTCTGTAAAGAACCAAATTACTAGGGTGGTCCACCTATCCGCCACTCTCTCTGTATAGAATCACATTACTAGATAGAGTGATCCACCTATCCATCACCCTCTCTGTAAAGAATCACATGACTAGATAAAGTGTTCCACCACCCTCTCTGTAAAGCATCACATTACTAGACAGAGTGTCCACCTTTCCGTCACCCACTCTGTAAAGGATCACTTTACTAGATAGAGTGATCCACCAATTCATCACCTCTTTGTAAAGAATCACATTACTAGAGAGAGTGAGAGAGTGTTCCACCTATCTGCCACCCTCTCTGTAAAGAATCAAATTACTAGATAAGACTGTTCCACCTATCCACCACCCTCTCTGTAAAGAATCACATGATTAGACAGATTGTTCCACCTACCCACCACCCTCTCTGTAAAGAATCACATGACTAGACAGAGTGTTCCACCTATCCACCACCCTCTCTGTAAAGAATCACATGATTAGACAGAGTGTTCCACCTACCCACCACCCTCTCTGTAAAGAATCACGACTAGACAGAGTGTTCCACCTATCCACCACCCTCTCTGTAAAGAATCAAATTACTGAATACAGTGATCCACCTATTCCCCACCCTCTCTGTAAGGAATCACATTACTAGAGTGTTCCATCTATCCGCCACCCTCTCTGTAAAGAATCACATGACTAGATAGTGTTCCACATACCCACCACCCTCTCTGTAAAGAATCACATGACTAGAGAGTGTTCCACCTACCCATCACCCTCTCTGTAAAGAATCACATGACTAATGTTCCACCTACCTACCACCCTCTCTGTAAAGAATCAAATTACTAGAGAGAGTGTTCCACCTATCCCCCACCCTCTCTGTAAAGAATCAAAGAAAAAAATTACTCACCATAGTAATGTTGTTTCTTCTAAAGGAGTCTTGCTGTATTCTGAGTATATGCAGTTAGCCCCAGCACTTGAACTGCTCCAGAGAAGAAAGGGTTAACTCTGTGCCAAGGCATAGAACATTGAGCTCAAGCTCGGTTTTCAAACCTCTGTCCCAAGTACTCCTCAGTGTAACCATCAGATTCTTATGAGCACTATGCTAACTAACTAGAAACAGAAATTGTTTTTCTAAAATGTTTTGCCAAAAGGCAATAAACAGATTTTTAGGGTCCAAAAGACTCAAGTTGAGAACCCCAAAAAGAATCCAAGTAGGTAGTAAAACTTAATAATATATATTTAAAGTAATAACAACAAAAACCTCATCCTAAGAAAAGGTAACCCAGGTACACCCCTGGGGTGCAGCACTGCGCCTGCCCACCCACATCCCAAAAACAACTAGGTTCCAGGAGGGGAGGCAGGGAGAGAGGTCAGAATACAGCAAGACTCTATTAGAAGAAACATTACTATGGGAGTAATTTTTTCTTCAAACAACATGAAGTCTTGTTGTATTCTGACTATATGCAGACTACCAAGCAGTACCCCCCCCCCTTGGAGGAGGGAGTGACAGAACCTGGTCATGGAACCAACTCGGCAGAAGGCAATACTGGACATTGTGCTCACAAACAGGGACAGTGTGATGGTGGTAACAGTGGGGGAGCACCTGGGGAACAGTGACCACCAGTCATTGTGGTTTGAAATCACAGAAAGAGCAGAACCAAACCACACAAAACACGTGATCCTGGATTTTAGGGGGCAGACTTTGGGAAAATGGGGAGATACTTGAAAGAGGCATTAAGGGAATGGAACAGGAATCAGGGGTTGAGGAACAGTGCAGTATTTAAAATGGGGATTACAAGAACAACAGAATTATGCATTAAGCAGGTTGAAGAGGAAAAGGAAGAGGAGACCATTATGGTTTTCAAAGAGGTAGCAAAGAAAGTGAAAGCCAAAAGATTGCATTCAGGCAATACAAAAGACACAGGCAGAAGGGATAGGGAGAAGTACCAGGAGAAGCAAAGGGAGGCAGGGAGGTCAGTAAGGGAAGCCAAAGCTCAGACAGAAGAACACATTGCAAAATCAGTGGGTAGAGGGAACAAAACCTTTTACAGGTACATAAGTGAAAAAAGAAAGACAAAGGGAGGGATAGTGAGACTGAAGAGGGAGGATGGGGCCGCGTGGAGGATGACAACAGTAAAGCTGACATATTGAACAGGTATTTCTGCTCAGTCTTTAGTGAGGAAGAGGAGGGTAATGGGTCTGAAGGGAGTACAAGGGGTGAGAATGGTGCAGAAATGGACACAAGTCCCTTTACACGAGAAAGGGTCCTGAAGGAACTGGAAGTAATAAGAGTTGATAAAGCAATGGGGCCAGATGGGGTGCACCCCAGGATCCTTAAAGAACTAAGAGAGGTGGTGGCTGAACCTCTGGCTATCCTGTTTAGCCGATCACTGGAAACAGGGGAGGTACCCAAAGACTGGAGGACAGCAGATGTAGTCCCCTTATACAAAAGTGGGAACAAAGAGGAAGCAGGGAACTACAGACCAGTCAGCCTCACCTCGGTAGTGGGGAAGATCATGGAAGCACTACTAAAGGAGAGATTGGTGGAACATCTGGTTGTCAATGGACTACAGGACCCAAGGCAGCATAGTTTCACCAGGGGGAGGTCATGTCAGACCAACCTCATTGAATTTTTTGACTGGGTGACTAGGGAGGTGGATCAGGGAGGGCAGTGGACATGGCCTATCTGGACTTCAGCAAGGCCTCTGACACTGTGCCACATAGAAGACTATTACACAAACTGGGGAATATGGGTGTGGGCAGGACAGTAGTGTGGTGGGTAGGTAACTGGCTGGGTGGCAGGACACAGAGGGTGGTGGTAAATGGCTGTCACTCCACAGAGGGAAGAGTGACCAGTGGGGTACCACAGGGATCAGTGCTGGGACCGGTCCTATTCAACATCTTCATCAGTGACATTCGCAGAGACCTAGAAGGCAGAATTTCACTGTCGCTGATGACACAAAGCTCTGTAACAGAGTAGACACACCAGAGGTGTAGACAGAATGAGAAGGGACCTGCAGATACTTGAAGAATGGTCAGAGGTTTGGCAGTTGGAAATTCAATGCAAGGAAGTGCAAGATAACGCATGGGGCACAAAAACCCTGGCACAATATATCAGTTGGGGGGTGAGGATACAGCATGCACCAAGCAGGAAAGGGATCGTGGGGTTATCATCTCTGATGACCTCAAGGTAGAGAAACAGTGTGACAAGGCAGCAGGTAACGCAAATAGGATGCTGGGATGTATAGGCAAGGGCATCACCAGCAGAAAAAGGGAGGTCATAGTTCTGCTATACAAGACACTAGTGAGGCCCCACCTGGAGTACAGTGTACGGTTCTGGAGACCATACCTACGCAAGGACATAGACAGGGTAGAGAAGGTTCAGAGGAGGGCAACAAAGATGGGGCATGGATTGCATCACAAGTCCTATGAAGACAGGTTGAAGGAACTGAACATGTACTCCCTGGAGGAGAGGAGGGAGAGAGGGGATATGATAGACACATACAAGTATCCTACAGGGAGGAACAGGGTGCAGGAATACACTATTTTTAAGTGAAAAAGATGTTCCAGGACTAGAGGGCATGGGATGAAGTTGGAGGGAGGACGATTCAGAGGAAACATGAGGAAGAATTTCTTCACAGAACGGGTGGTGGACAAGTGGAACACCCTGCCAGAGGAAGTGGTGGGGGCTGAAACAATCACGGGATTTAAGAATGCATGGGCTAGACATAAAGGAATTCTGGAGGTCAGGGGTAAGGGGCAACAGACTTCTAGGAAAACATAAACTGAACTTACGAGCTCAAATGGGCAGACTGGGTGGGCCATAGGCCCTTATGTGCTGACACTGTCTATGTATCTATGTAACCTGTTTTGGGACTAGGCTCTGCAGTACTGTTGCGCCAAACCTAGCATCACTTCTTGATTGGATGTTGAGAGAGTAATGCTTGGTAAATGTGTGAACAGTTTTCCAGGTGACTACTTTACAGATTTCTACTAAAGGTATGTCTCTGGCTGCTGCGACCAAAGCAGCTGTACCTCTGGTGGAGTGAGCCCTCAGAACTGAGGGTGGCTCCTTCCCCAACTCTGAGTAGCATAACTGTATACAAGAGACAATCCACCTGGCAATAGTTCTCTTAGTGGCAGGTTTACCTTTTCCCACTTCTCCATAAGTGAGAAACAGCTGTGAACAGTCATTTCTGTGGGTCTTAGTGAATTCTATATAATAACTAAGGGCCCTCTTTACATCAAGACTGTGTAGTCTTCTCTCCCCAGAGGAAGAATGGTCAGTGAAAAATACAGGCAATGACACAGATTGGTTCAGATGAAAGTCTGATAGCACCTTGGGAAGGAACTTTCTATTCATTCGAAGAACCACCTTATCCCTGTGAAATTAAATTAAATCAGTTTCCACTGATAAAGCCTGCAACTCACTGATTCTCCTGGCAGAGGTAATGGCTACCAGGAACAGTTTTCAAGTCAAGTATTTTAGCTCAGCCAAAGCTGCCTGGCCCAGTCTGGACCACCAGAATCACAGTGCAAGGCTGAGTTTCAAAAAAAGAGGTGTGCAAGAACAAGGGGGCACAATTTGAAGATGGGGGGGCGGCTTAGAGGTAATGTAAGGAAGTATTTTTTCACAGAGAGAGTTGTGGGTGCATAGAACGGCCTTCCAGAGGAGGTTGTGGAGTCAAAAACAGTGGCTGAATTCAAGCATGCATGGGACAGCCATAAGGCAATTCTAGGGGGTGGGGTAGAAAGAAGTAGGCTGCTGGTTAACTATATCTGCAGCTTATCCATTAGGTAGGGGAATGGGCAGACTGGGTGGGCCAAGCGGTCCTTATCTGCCATCAAATTCTATGTTTCTATGTTTCTAAGATAATGGTTCAAAAGGAGGCTGCATAAGCTGTGAAATGCAGACATTCAGAACCCAAAAGTGGATTGATATGAACTAAACCCTTGAAAAATCTCTTGAAACCTGGATGGGAGGCTAAGGAAGAACCCTTCCCAGCTGAAAGGAAGGCAGAGATGACTGCCAAATGCACCTTGAGAGTGGTAGGCCTGAGGCCTAAACTGTTAAGATGCACCAGATAGTCCAAAGCAATGGCAATGTCAGCTGAATCTGGCTGAATATGCTACTGAGAATGCCAAAAACCAAATCTCTTCCATTTGGAATTGTAGGTTTTCCTAGTGGAAGGTTTTCTACTAGCCTTAAGAATGTCCAGGGCTGATTGGGAAAGATGTAGGCCTGCATATTCTAGCTCTTCAAGAGCCAAGCTTTGAGTCTGGGAGTCTGAAGGTTGGGATACAGTATCATCCCCTGTGATGAGGTGAGAAGATTGAACTGTCTGGGAAGACAAAGAGGAATTGTCACTGACATTGACAGTAGTAGGGGGTACCAAGGCTGCCTGGCCCAGTCTGGGGCCACCAGAATCATAGTGCAAGGCTGAGATCTGATCTTGACCAGAACTCTGAGTATCAGAGGAAAAGCCACACAGAAACCTGTTTGTCCAATCCAACAGGAGAGCATCTTGAGGAACAGATCCCAGAAGAGGGGGTTTGCAGCAGAATAAGGGGAGCTGATGATTGTCCGGGGCTGCAGTGAGATCTATCTCTGGAGTACCCCACCTTTTGAAAATGATCTGAAGAATTAGATGATTCAGGGCCCATTCATGGTGAACTTGGGAAATCCTGCTGAGAGCATCTGCCAGTACATTTTCCTTCCCTTGGAGATGCACAGCTATCAGGGAAACCTGCTGGGAATAAGCTAGTGACCATATTTTCATGGCTTCAGTGCGTAAGGCCGAGGACCGAGTGCCCCCCTGCTTGTTGATATATTGTGGTGTTGTCTGTCCAGATCTGCACCACTTTCCCCTGAATTGTGTTAGAGAATGTCTGAACTGCCAGAAAGACAGCCCGGAGTTCGAGAAGATTTATGTGCAGGAGAGACTCCTGATGAGATCATGTTCCCTGAGCAGTAAGCTGATCGAGATGGGCTCCCCATCCCAGCAGGGAAACGTCTGTGGTGAGAATCACTGTTGGGGCCTGACTGAGGAAGGGGACACCTTACCTCAGATTGTCTTCCTCCAGCCACCACTGGAGAGCCTGAACCAGAGTTTGAGACACTGGAACTAACTTGGAGAGGGGGTCTTTTTTCTGAGACCAAAAAGATTTTAGATGAAATTGAATATCTCTCATTTGAAACCTTGCCCCTTGCACTACTGCAGTGCAAGCTGCCATGTGGCCTAGCAACTGCAAGAAATGTCTGGCTGGCCGAGACACTAGTGGACAAAAAGAGGAAGCCAGAGTGATGAGGGACTAAACCCTTGAAAGAGGAAGAAAGGCCTTGGCCTGGACAGTGTCCGGCTCCATCCCTATAAATATGAGAAACTGGACTGGTACCAGAACATATTTTTCTAGATTTAGGATGAATCCTAAGGAGTCCAGAAGCTTTTTAGTGACCTCTAGAGCTGACTTGACTTGGTCTGAGGACTGACCCATTATGAGCCAGTCGTCCAGGTATGGGAACAGTAAGATGCCTTGTCTCCTGAGAAAAGCCACCACTACTGCTAGACACTTGGTGAACACTCTTGGAGCAGATGTTAGGCCGAAAGGCACTGCTCTGAACTGGTAGTGGCCTGAGGGCAACTCAAACCTGAGGTACTTTCTGTGGGAAGGTCTGATAGGTATGTAGAAATAGGCATCCTTGAGATCCAGGGAAGCTAGCCAGTCTCCTGGACTCAAAGAGGGGAGAATTATTCCCAGAGTCACCATTTTGAACTTTGGCTTTAGTATGTGTTTGTTCAGATATCGTAGATCTAGGATGAGTCGCCACTCCCCTGTCTTTTTTGGGGTAAGAAAGTTTTTGGAATGCAGTTCTTTTCCCCTGTGATTGAGAGGTACCTTCTCTACTGCTTGCAAGAGCAGTAGAGAGGAGACTTCTGCCTCTAAAGCCTTTATCTCCACAGGAGAGGGAGGACTGAAAGACTTTGCTCTCATTTTTGGGAACCTTCTGGAGCTGAGAGCAAGTCCCTGGCTCACTACTTCCAGGACCCATTTGTCCGAGGTAATAGACTTCCAGACCTGGAAATAGTGAGCCAGCCTGCCCCCTTCTGGAACCGGGGAGGCGACCCTGACTGACACATCAGGGTGTCTGTTTGGCAGGGAGCTTGGGCTGAGTGGTGGATGAAGCCCTGGTCATCTCCTTTCTGCCTCTTCCCCTAAAGAACCCCCTCTGCTGGAAAGAAGAGGAGGCCTGGGCTTGGTAAAAATGCCTTTGAAAAGGCCTGCCCCTGCCAGCCCTAGACTGCTGCCTCTGAGGAGGACCTGCTTTTCCTTGGCTGCAGCACTCCTGTAGGTAGTCCTGTATTTGTCCATCCTTTTCATGTAAACCTCTGTTTGCTCCCCAAACAGAGAGTTACCGGTGACAGGAAAATCCATGGCCTTGGTCTGGGAATCCTGTGATAAACTGGTACACCTGAGCCAAGCAAAACTCCTCAAGGAGACAGATGTAGCCATGACAACAGAATGTACATCATTCAAGTCAACAGCAGCATGAAACTGGACCTTTGATGCCTCAATACCATCCACAGCCACCTGCTCCAGATCCTTGGCCAGCTGGGGAGGGGCATTCTTAGCCAGCTCCAGAACCATATCCCACATAGACTTCTGGTATCTGGCTGTATATACCATGTAATTAGATTTCCTAAGCCCCAAAGAAGATGCCAAGTATTGTTTCTTTGCCATGGCATTCACTTTCCTGGAATCCTTATCTGGGGGGTGAGATGCCAGGGGAATGTTAGCCGTGTCACAGGCTACAGCTTGCACTACCCCAACATGGCTGCAATGATTCACAAGGAATACTATTCCAGGACCTGATAGGGCATATCTCCTGTCCATCGTTTATCCACATGAGGTGTGGATGTTGGAAACTGAAGAATTTTCTGTGTCTGTTTCCCCAGGGATTTATGCAGAGGGACAGACACCCTTTTGGACTCTGGGACTTCCATCGTCTCAGCATAGTTAAGTTCCTCCTGATCCTGTTCAGCCTCTTCCACTGGAAGCTGAAGAGTATCAGCCACATTCTTGTAGAACAAGAAATGGGAAGGGGACTCAGAAAGCCTGGGAGGAGACACACTGGAAGGCCTGTCTGGGGAGAGGTCAGGCTCTACTGGCTCATCTAGGCCTTCATAATCCTCTTCTTCTTCATAATCTTCATCTCCGTCTGAATCACCCTCATAGAATGCTTTGGGATCATATTCAGAAACAGACAAGTCCGACCGAACAGACCGTCTTTGAGTCGGTGTCGGTTCGGTTGGAACCGGGCAAAGCGATTGTACAATATCAATCGCTTTAACTATTTAATCAGTGGTCGGAACATGGGAACCGGGATCCGAACCGGCTGATTTGCGTTTTCCTCTTAGATGGAACTGATTCCACAGAATCGGCTCTCCTGTTGCAAGAGGAGGTATCGCCCAGGTCAGTGGACAGCCCCTCAGGTTCAGTCAGAACCGAACCTGGCTGGCCATCTGAGTCAGCAGATTTCTTGACCTCCCTTTCCTTCAGCCTACTTTAACGTTTATCTAAAGTGGCTTTGGGAAAGTTTTTGCAGATTTGGCAGTCCGCTTTGAGGTGGTCAAACCCGACAGTAAACACAGATGAGGTGGGGATCAGCCTTGGCAAAGGCCTCTCCACACTAGGTGCAGTGCTGAAACCCAGTGGGACCGGTTTTCTTTTTGGGTTTCTCAGACATGCCTAAAGGAAAAAAGTTACCCTAACCAGCATTTAAGCCAGGCAACTACCAACCTATCGGTTCCAATGTCACGGGTCAGTTTAAAAAAAAAAAAAAAGAAATTATCGTTTTTTTTAGAACCCAATAGGTACCAGAAACCACAATAGCAATCGGAGAACAAATCAAAACAGAATTGCTCCATTTCCTAACTGGAGCGATCGGGAAGAAACCAAACACAAAACAATTTCTACCAGAAAACACTTAACTACCTACTAAACACTTACTGTACCGAGGACAGAGATGTGAACACCGAAAACATAAGTAAACGGTTGACAAACCGACAGATTTCTTACTTAAACCGAACCGAAGGGAAGGAGAGAATCTCCGGAGCGACTTCTCAGTTAGGCAGAGTAAAGAATCTGACGGTTACACTGAGGAGGACCTGGGATAGAGGTTTGAAAACCAAGCTCCAGCCCAACGTTCTATGCCTTGGCACAGAGTTGACCTTTTCCTCTCCGGAGCAGGTCAAGTGCTGGGGCTAACTGCATATAGTCAGAATATTGCAAAACTTTATGTTGTTAGACACAGTGTTCCACCTACCTATCACCCTCTCTGTAAAGAATCGTATTACTAGATAGAGTGTCCATTTATCCATCACGCTTTCTTTAAAAAATCACATTACTAGACAGAGGGTCCACCTGTCTGCCACCCTCTCTGTAAAGAACTGCATTGCTAGATAGAGTATTCAAAATATCCCGCACCCTCTCTGTAAAGAATCACATCACTAGATAGAATGGTCCACCTATCCACCACCCTCTCTGTAAAGAATCACATAACTACAGAGTGTTCCACCTATCCATCACCCTCTCTGTAAAGAATCACATTACTAGATGGTCTGTTCCACCTAGCCACCACCCTGTCTGCAAAGAATTGCATTACTAGAGTGTTCCGCCTATCACCACCCTCTCCGTAAAGAATCACATTACCAGAGAGTTCCACCTATCCACCATCCTCTCTGTAAAAAAAATCACATTACTAGATGGAGCCTTCCACCTATTCCCCACCCTCTCTGTAAAGAATCACATTAATAGTGTTCCACCTATCCATTACCCTCTCTGTAAAGAATCACATTACTAGATAGTGTTCCACCTATCCCCCACCCTCACTGAAAAGAACTGCATTGCTAGATTGAGTGTTCCATCTATCCCCCACCCTCTCTGTAAAGAATCACATTATTAGATAGTGTTCCACCTATCCATCACCATCTCTGTAAAGAATCACATTACTAGATAGGGTGTTACACCTATCCACCACCCTCTCTGCAGAAAATCACATTACTAGATAGAGTGCTACACCTATTCACCACTGTCTCTGTAAAAAATTACATTGCTAGATTGACTGTTCGACCTATCCCCCACCCTCTCTGTAAAGAATCATGTTACTAAAGTGATCCACCTAACCAACACCCTCTCTGTTAAGAATCACATTACTAGTGTGTTCCACCTATACCCCACCCTCCCTATAAATAATTGCATTGCTAGATAGAATGTTCTACATTTCCACCACCCTGTCTGTAAAGAATCACATTACTCAAGTGTTCCACCTATCCCCCACTCTCTCTGTAAAGAATCACATTACTAGATAGTGTTCCACCTATTCACCACCCTCTCTGTAAAGAATCACATTACTAGATACAGTCCCCCACCCTCTCTGTATAGAATCACATTATTAGAGTGCTCCACCTATCCACCACCCTCTCTTTAAAGAGTCACATTACTAGATAGTGTGTTCCACCTATCTCCCACCCTCTCTATAAATAACTGCATTGCTAGTGTTCTACATATCCACCACTCTGCTGTAAAGAATCACATTACTAGAGTGTTTCACCTATCCAATACCCTCTCTGTAAAGAATCATATTACTAGATAGTGTGTTACCTATCCCCCACCCTCTCTGTAAAGAATTGCACAACTAGACAGTGTTCCACCCATCCACCACCCTTTCCATAAAGAATCACATTACAAGATAGTGTTCCACCTATCCACCACCCTCTCTGTAAAGAATTGCATTGCTAGATTGAGTGTTACACCTATCCATCACACTCTCTGTAAATAATCACATTACTAGATAGTGTTCCACATATTCACCACCCTCTCTGTAAAGAATTGCATTGCTAGATAGAATGTTCTACATTTACACTACCCTGTCAGTAAAGAATCACATTACTAGAGTGTTCCACCTATCCCCCACTCTCTCTGTAAAGAATCACAGTACTAGACAGTGTTCCACCCATCCACCACCCTTTCTGTAAAGAATCACATTACAAGATAGAGTGTTCCACCTATCCACCACCCTCTCTGTAAAGAATCACACTACTAGACAGTCTTCCACCTCTCCGCCAGCCTCTATGTAAAGAATCACATTACTAGATAGTGTTCAACCTATCCACCACCCTCTCTGTAAAGAATCGTATTGCTAGAGTGTTCTACATATCCACCATCCTCTCTGTAGAGAATTGCATTACTAGTGTTTCACCGCCCTCTCTGTAAAAACTGCATTGCTAGATCGACTGTTCCACCTATCCCCCACCCTCTCTGTAAAGAATCACATCACTAGAGTGTTTCACCTATCCCCTACTCTCTCTATAAAGAATCACATTACTAGCTAGTGTTCCACCTATCCCCCACCCTCTCTGTAAAGAATTGCACGACTAGACAGTGGTCCACCCATCCATCACCCTTTCCGTAAAGAATCACATTAAAAGACAGAATGTTCCACCTATCCACCACCCTCTCTGTAAAGAACTGCATTGCTAGATTGAGTGTTCCACCTATCCCCCACCCTCTCTATAAATAATCGCATTGCTAGATAAGAGTGTTCTACATAGCCACCACTCTGTCTGTAAAGAATCACATCACTAGAGTGTTTCACCTATCCCCCACTCTCTCTGTAAAGAATCACATTACTAGATAGTGTTCCACCTATCCCCCACCCTCTCTGTAAAGAATTGCATGACTAGACGGAGTTCCACCCATCCACCCACCACCCTTTCTGTAACGAATCACATTACAAGACAGAATGTTCCACCTATCCAACACCCTCACTGTAAAGAACTGCATTGCTAGATTGAGTGTTCCAGCTATCCACCACCCTCTCTGTAAAGAATCACATTGCTAGATTGAGTGTTCCACCTACCTCCCACCCTCTCTGTAAAGAATCACATTACTAGACAGAGTGTTCCACCTCTCCGCCACCCTCTTTGTAAAGTATCACATTACTAGAGTGTTCCACATATCCACCACCCTCTCTGAAAAGATCACATTACTAGAGTGTTCCACCTATCCACCACCTTCTCTGTACAGTATCGCATTGCTAGATTGAGTGTCCACTTATCCATTGTCCTCTCTGTAAAGAATCACATTTCTAGATAATGTGTTCCACCTATGCACCACACGCTCTATAAAGAATCGCTTTACTAGATAGTGTTCTACATATCCACCACCCTCTTTGCAAAGAATCACATTACTAGACAGTGTTCTACATATCCACCCCTCTCTGTAAAGAAGTGCCTTGTAGATAGTGTCCATTTATCCATCACCCTTTTTTTAAAGAATAACATTACTAGACAGAGAGTTCACCTGTCTACCACACTCTCTGTAAAGAATTACAATTCAAGATAGAGTGTTCGACCTGTCCACCACCCTCTCTGCAAAGAATCAAATTACAAAATAGAGTGTCCACCTATCTGCCACCCTCTCAGTAAAAAAAATCATATGACTAGATGGAGTGTTCCACCTATGCACCGCACTCTCCGTAAAGAATCACATGACTAGATGGAGTGTTCCACCTATCCACTAACCTGTCTGTACAGAATTACATTGCTAGATTGAGTGTTCTACATATCCACCACCCTGTCTGTAAAGAATCACATTACTAGATGGAGTGTTCCACCTATCCACAACCCTCTCTGTAAAGAATTACACTACCAGATAAAGTGTTACACCTATCCTCCACAGTCTTTGTAAATAATCACATTACTAGATGGAGTGTTCTACCAATCCCCCACCCTCTCTGTAAGGAATCATATTACTAAACAGTGTTCCACCTATCCCCCACCCTCTCTTTTAAAGAATTACATGACAACACAGTGTTCCACCAATCCACCACCCTCTCTGTAAAAAATCACATTACTAGATAGTGTTCCACCTATCCCTCACCCTTTCTATAAAGAATTGCATTACTAGAGTGAGTGTTCCACCTATCCATCACCCTCTCTATAAAGAATCACACTGCTAGATAGAATGTTCTATATATCCACCATCCTCTCTGTAAAGAATCGCATTGCCAGATAGAGTATCCACCTATCCATCACCCTTTCTGTAAAGAATCAGATTACTAGATAGACTCTACCTATCCACCACCCTCTCTGTAAAGAATTGCATTACTAGATAGTGTTACACCTACCCACCACCCTCTGTGTATAGAACCAGATTACTAGAGTGTTCCACCTATCAGCCACCATCTCTGTAAAAAATCACTAGATGGAGCTGTCCCACCTATCCACCAGCCCTCTCATAAAGAACTGGGCACAACCAGGATAGAGGTTTCACATATCCACCAACTCTTCGTAAAGAAGTGCACTGCTAGATAGAGTGTCCATTTATGCATCACCCTTTCTCTAAAGAATCACTTTACTAGACAGAGAGTCCACCTGTCTTCCACCCCCTCTGTAAAGAGCTGCATTGCTAGAGAGTTCCACCTATCCCCCGCTCCCTCTGTAAAGAATCACATTACTAGATAGAGTGTTCCACCTATCCCCGCCCTCTGTAAAGAATCATACATTAAAGTGTTCACTTATCCCAGAATCCTCTTCAGAAGAATCAGATGACTAGACATTCTTCCACCTATCCACCATCTTCTCTGTAAAGAACCGCATTGTTAGACTGAGTGCTCCACCTATCCCCACCCTCTCTGTAAAGAATCACATTACTAGGTAGTCTGTTCACCTATCCACCACCCTCTGTTAAAGAATCACATTACTAGGTAATCATGTTCCCAATCTATCTACCAATTATCTCAGAAGAATTGCACTGCAAGATAGAGTGTTCTACATATCCACCATCCCTGTCCATAAACAATCGAATTGACTAGAGTGTTCCAGCTATCCCCAACCTCTCTGTAAACAATCCACATTACCAGAGTGTTCCACCAATCCACCACCCTCTCATTATCTTGCACTTCTTTGCATTGAATTTCAACTGCCAAACCCCTTGACCATTCTTCAAGTTTCTGCAGGTCCCTTCTCATTCTGTCTACACCCTCTGGTGTGTCTACTCTATTACAGAGCTTTGTGTCATCAATGAACAGTGAGAATTCTGCCTTCTATATCCTGTGCAATGTCACTGATGAAGGCGTTGAATGGGACCGATCCCAACACTGATCCTGGTGGTACCCTGGTCACTCTTCCCTCTGTGGGTGACAGCCATTTACACACCACCCTCTGTGTCCTGCCACCAGCCAGTTACCTACCCACCACTACTGTCCTGCCCACACCCATATTCCCCAGTTTGTGTAATAGTCTTCTATGTGGCACAGTGTCAAGGCCTTGCTGGAGTCCAGATAGGCCATGTCCACTGCCCTCCCCTGATCCACCTCCTAGTCACCCAGTCAAAAAATTCAATGAGGTTGGTCTGACGCGGCCTCCCCCTAGTGGCTCCATGCTGTAGGTCCTGTGGTCCATTGACAACAGATGTTCCACCAATCTCTCCTTCAGTAGTGCTTCCATGATCTTTTCCACTACGAGGTGAGGCTGACTGGTCTGTAGTTCCTGCTTCCTCTTGCTTTCCCACTTTTGTATAAGGGACTACATCTGCTGTCCTCAGTCTTTGGGTACCTCCCTGTTTCCAGTGATTGGCTGAACTAGAGATGATGCGAAAGTTCAGCCACACCTCTTAGTTCTTTAAGGACCTAGGGGTGCACCCATCTGGCCCCATTGCTTTGTCAACTCTGATACTTCCAGTTCCTTCAGGACCCTTTCTGGGTGTAAAGGGACTTGTGTCCATTCTGCACCATTCTCACCTTGTACTCCCTTCAGACCCATTACCCCCTCTTCCTTAGTAAAGACTGAGGCAGAAATACCTGTTCAATATGTCAGCTTTACTGTTGTCATCCTCCGCGCTGCTCCATCCTCCTTCAGTCTAACTATCCCTCCTTTCCTTCTTTTTCACTTATGTACCTGTAAAAGTTTTTGTCCCCTTCTAACCACTGATTTTTGCAGTAATAATTTCTTCTGTCTGAGCTTTACTGGCTTCCCTTTTGACTTCCCTGCCTCCTTTGTTTCTCTGGTACTTTACCCTATCCCCTTCTGCCTGTGTCTTTTTGTGTGCCTAAATGCGTCTTTTTACTTTCACTTTCTTTGCTACCTCTTTGGAAGAAGCATAATGGTCTCCTCTTTCTTTTCCTCTTGCTAACCTGCTTAATGCATAATTCTGTTGTTCTTATAATCCCCATTTTAAATACTGCCCACTGTTCCTCAATTCCTGATTCCTGTCCCATTCCCCTTAATGTCCTCTTTCAAGCATCTCCCATTTCCCAGTCTGCCCCTAAAATCCAGGATCGTGTTTTTGTGTGGTTTGTTCTGCTCTTTCTGTGATTTCAAACCACAATGACTGGTGGTCACTGTTACCCAGGTGCTCCCACTGTTACCCCCATCACACACTGTCCCTGTTTGTGACACAAGGTCAGTATTGCCTTCTGCCGAGTTGGTTCCATGACCAGTTGCTTGAGAAGGCACCCTGAAGGAGTCAGGATAAATCTGCTCTAGTTGATGCTGCTGGGATGCTCCAGTCCACATCTGGTATATTGAAGTCTCCAACCAGTACTACCTCACCTTGTCAGCTATCCTTTGGATGGCTAGCATCAACTCCTATCTGTTTCTTCCTCCTGGGCTGGTGGTCTATAGACCACACCTGTCCGGATAGCTGGCCCCATTTTCCTTTCCAGCTTAACCCACAGTATCTCTCCCCATTTGTTCCTCCTGGATCTGTGTGGCCCTTATGTCATTTTCACATACAGTGCCATCCTCCTCCTTCCTGCCTGCTCTGTCTCTTCTATAGATATATTTGTAGCCAGGTATGGCCATCTCCCAGTCATGGTTATCATTACACAGGTTTTAGTGATGGCCACAATGTCCAGGTCTGACTGTACCATGACAGCCTCAGATCTTCCATCTTGTTGCTACAAGAGCTCCTGGCATTTACACACATAGCTTTCCATGATTTGCCTCGACTGTACTGTTTACTCCAGCCCCTTCCTTGGTTATACATTTATCCCTGGTTCTCCTTGCTGTCTGCCCTTCTGCTGAATTTTGCCCTTTTCTGTATCCACCTTTGGACACTAATCTCCAACTTTTGCACTGCTTTGCAGAGATAGCCACTCCTCTGGTTCACTGGTTCCATTACAAGCTGTGGGGGTGAGCAAGTAGGTACCATCCTTGCTGGCCTGCCACCCCCTTTGCTAGTTTAAATGTATAGTCAATGTAGCATTTAAACTTATCATTGAGTGCTTGGATTCCTCAGGATGGATGCAGGCCGTCAGGCAGAACAAACCTCCATCCTCTCAGATGGGTCCCCAGTCACCAATGAATCCAACCCTTCCTCACAGCACCAGTTCTTCAACCATGAGTTAAAGTTCCTGGTGCATGCACTACTTCTCCTCTGCCTTCTCACAGGTAGTACTTCTGAGAAAGTGACCAAGTAACAGCTACTTGCTTGAGACCCCTCCCAGTTTCCTAAACTCTTCCTGAACTTCCTTTGGCTCCCCATTTGCCAAGTCATTAGTACCTAGGTGGATAATGACATCCAGCTCACCCTCCTGTCTTGCCTTCCCAGTGATCCCCAGTATCTTCCTTCCATCCCTCCATGCCGTGGCACCTGGTGAGCCTCCTACCTCCTGTCCTCCCCTCTGTGTTCCTAGCTGGATCCCTCTTATGTGGAGCCCCCACCAGGATTCCTTCCCTCCTCCTCTGGGGTCCACTGCTTTCCCCACTGAGGTCACCTCCTTGCCTAACCTCCACATCCTTTCCTTCCACTTCCCTGGGTACCTCTATTTAGTTGTCCTCATTTGCCAGTCAGGCATATGAGTTCTTGAAGGAATAGGATCTGGGATGTGCCTCTGCCTGACTGCTCTAACCTCCCTGAGCCCACTGTCATCCAAGTGCTCTCGTTCTCGGCATCCTTTGAGGCAGCTCCATTGGACTGGGTGGTTCCTGGACAGGGTGATGGTACTCTGACCCTTTTACTTCAGCTCAGAGTCTGGCTGCCTCATCCCTCAGTCCCGAGATGCATGCAGATGGGGCAGCACCTCCAGTGTCCAGAAGGTCTGCCTGAAGATAAGCTGCCCCACAGCCACTACATTGCACCACTCCCACTTATACGCAATTCCACTTACTTATCTGCTACTGAGCTCTCTTAGTTCTCTTTTATTTATTTACAGTATTAAAATCCTGTAACTGATCCTCAGATATATATTTTTAAGGAAAAAACCAATAAATAAATAAATAGTCAAAACACTTGTCGTTATGAGGTGGTCTTCTTCCCCTTATGCCTCCTACTTCACACCTCTTACTATACCCTGTGTTTTAGCTCCTGTCAATCAGATTTATCAGGCATATAATTAAGAGTTCGGGAAGGGGTGGGAGGGGTAATTGCAGCAATTAAAGACAGCACAGAATTACACCACCACTATGTTTTAAATTTTCAACAGCCCAAAAACAATTATAAGTAAAGACAACACAGAAAGAAAGTATAGTGTCACTACAAGCCTACAATCTAGTTTAAAGAAAATACCAGTTACCAGTTACTCTGAAGCACTGAATTGAATATGTTTCCTTCCTTCACCTTCTGGCTCATCCCTTTCTTTTTTTTTTTAACCTCTTCCCCCAACTCTTACTATGTCCCCCTTCCCCCCTCTTTTTATTTGCCTCATGGTGCATTTAGATTGACCTGTTAGCCTATTCCTGATGTGTCATATTGCCCCATTGCACTTACCTTACCTGCTGTTTGTATGTTCTATTGCCTATGCAGTCCTCAATGATTCATACAGTTGTCAAGATTTACCCAGCCTCATCTTTGTAGAGCTGCCATTATTGTGCAAGCTGTTCTTTTAGTCTGATATCACCGAATGTTATGTTATCTCTTTTGCAATTCCTTATGATTCACACTGTAATTAAGAATTGTGTTGCTATGTAACATCCCAGTAATTGTGTTTGCTTCATAATGTTATGATGTCTTTTGTAACTATGTACCCAGGACCATCTTGTAAATGAGTGCTCTCAATGGCGTTTTTCTCCTGGTAAAATAAAGATTGATTGATTGATTGTTCTATTCCCCCCACCCAGATCACCCGTCCTGTCCATTTCAGTTATAATACTGGTGCTGTAGTGATCCCCCCACCCCTGACCACCCATCCTGTCTGTGTTATTTCTAACCCTGCTAATCTAGTGGCCCCCAAACCCCTCACTGATCAATAACCCCCCAACTGCTTACCACTGAGGCCCTCTGCCTTGCACCCTTCACCCTGATAGCCATAATAGCTGTGGGTTCAGGTGGCAGCTGGCACAGCTCTCTGCTCACCTCCTTGGCGGCCTCCATCTGACAGTCCACGGGCATGATCATGTGCGTGATTGTGCTCCACAACTGTCAGACAGTGGCCCAGCCAAGGAGGTGATGGAAAGAAACTGTGCCAACTACTCCCATCCATCAGTGCTATTAAGTGGTGATCAGGTGACAGGGTGTGGGGCAGAGGACCTCAGTAGGTGGGCAGTTGGGGGGTTGCCAATTGGTCAGGGTTTGGGGGGCCACTAGACCAGCAGAGTTAGACATGACACAGACAGGATGCATAATTGGGGGTGGGGGGACCACTACACCACCAGGGCTCTTACTGAAACATCACAATGGGTGATCAGGGGGTGGGAGAACACTACACCATCATGGCTGCATTCTGCTGCAGTGGAACTGGGGGTCCTCTGCACTGAATGCAAATGAGCCCATAACGGGCATGCAGATAAACCCTTAGCACCTTACATACCCAATGAGCTTATTTGCATGCTCAGACTGAATATAGCCCACAGGAGACCTGGCACTATCCTATTTCAGGCAGCACTGTTTCCTGTGGGCCATATGCAGCCTTGGTCCATGTTGGCACAACTCAGATCCACTTAGTGCAGCGTCAGCGTGGCACAATATTCAGTCAGTTAGCACCGCTCCATTGGCGAGCACTAACCTCATTTGTCACTTCCCCCCAAAAAGAAATCTACACTTATTTTGCTTTTCCTTTCTTTGCCCTCCTTTTCTGCTGTCTCTACAATCCCTCCTCCCATTTCTCTATGTTCAGCTTCCCACCACTGACGGTATAGAGCAGCGCATAGCAATCAAAGTTACATAGAACTTGTAAAAAGTATTACAACTGATATTCGAGGTAACATTTTTTTTTCTCACATTAATTCCCTATCAGCAGTGTAGCTTTGCAGGGAGAAGCATGATTTGCGGTTTCACCTTAAAGGGACACTGTCAACCCCTTAGCCTCAGACTCTCTGTAGTTTAAAAAACACATGCTATGATTGTTCACATTCTGAAGAGATTGCTGATGTCACTGGTAGTTTGATGCTGATTCCTTTTATCTTTTTACAAGAAAAAAAACAGCCTGCCCACCATACTGGGATTACCACACAATAATGTGTTTGTTTACAGTCCTTGATCAATTTCCACTGCATCTTTCCTGGCGCTGTGAACACCCCCAACACAGTCTAGCAACTCTTGATGCAGTAGGAGGAGAGGAGAGGAGACTATTGCATCATGAATGGCTGAACTGTCTGGGGGTGTTCATAATGCTCAGGAAGTATGCAATATGAGTAGATCAAAGATTTGAACCCAAACAAGGTTGGGTATAATTGCACCATTCCCATGCATTTCAGTTCTACTAAGAAAAGAAGCAGATCAAACAGACAACGATTTCAATTACTTTTAGACAAGGTAAGCAAATAGAAAATGTGGGTTTTCAAATAGAAATAATATGATGCAAAAAGGGTTACTTTGGTACTTTGGCGTTTAAGGAGTAAGGGTGCACCAAATGTGCTTCTAGCCCACTTCCCCACTATACAGTGGTAGACCATAAGTGTTCCCATCTGCCCATGTTAGTATCGAGATTCTTTTTAAAACAGTCAATACTAGTGGATTCCTCAATATATTTTGTCAGCTTGTTCCAAAATTTAACCGCTCTCTGTGAAAAAAATGAGCCCTTTTTTAACAGTTTTATAGGTGTTCCCAGATGGGCTGCTACCTTTGTATAGTTCCTAGTGCCTATGTTATGCTTTGTATTATTTGACCTGTTGAATGTTAACTTTTGTTCACTCTGTATTGCCAAAACGGTCCTTATGTTACTCATTCTGTTATGTTATGTCACTGAATCCATATTGTCCAGCCTTTGTTAAATCAGTTTTTAATACTGTCTTTGATGTGGTGTAAACAAATTGTTATTCTGACGAGGAACCTTTGTAAATGAGCAATTCTGTTCAAAGGTATATTTCCAAACTTTGAAATTAATAAATAAATAAATTCCCCAATAACAGTTTGTTGTGGGTGCCAGAACTAAAGGATAATTCTTTAAATGCAAGGCCAATGGTAGACATTAATTCACTATTCTTAAGGACCTTATGTACTAGAATAAGGTCGCTCCTAAGACGTCTCCTCTCTAGGCTGGATAGACCCAGAGCGCTAGATTCTAGAAAAGTTACACCTGGCGTAACAGCACTTGCAAGTAAAGAAAAAGCAGCACCAGCATCCGTAATTAATGAAAAAGCTGAGGAAGCGCGCATGCGCGAAACCGGTCGGGGCTTGTGAGTTTTGCTATTTCACTTCCTGATTGTCACAGGCATGTTATGCATTAAATGAGCTTTTTTATTAATTAAAGATGCTGGTGCTGCTTTTTCTTTACTTGGACCTCTTTTTTGAAGCTTGCACAGCTCCAGAACGGACTGCTTTTGTATTGGAGTAACAACACTTCACGCCAAGTAGAATGCGCCAAGTAACTTCCCATAACAATTCGACTTACGCTATTCTACAAAGTGGCCCATGACATGTAGCAGGCCACTTACTCCTAACAGCTGTTACGCGGCAGTTGCACCATAAACCCCCTGGAGCATGGCGCTAGAGGGTTATAACAGCTGTTAGCCCCATTCCAGAAGGGCAGTAACAAAGACTGTAAAGATGCACTCAGAAATTAATTTCTGAGTGCGTCTTTTCAGTATGCGCTCATACTGAACTCAGTTGGTGGCTGGCTGTAGTGGTGAGAGGTGGGCTGTGCCACTTGCCAGCTGGGGATGGGTGGGGAAGTGCTAGGTGAGCTGGCATGACTGGGTGGGAGGGTGGTGGCCACTAGACTACCAGGGCAGAGTTTTGCCGCATTTGCGGCCGGTGACTCAGGGGTGGGGGCTTGGGTGGTAGGATGACAGTGCCGCCCTGTGGGGTATGTACCAATGGGGGATTCGGGGGCTGGGGGTATAGAAAGCCCTGCGAGGCTCTGTTTGGCACTTCAGGGGGCTGGGGGTGTGGGCAGCCCTGCGGGCTCTATTAGGCACTTTGGGGGGCTGCGGGTATGGGAAGCCCTGCAGGGCTCTGTTTGGCACATCGGGGCCTGGGGGTGTGGGCAGCCCTGCAGGGCACCTTTGTGGCTAGCTGGGTGGGGGGGCACTTGTGAACTGCGTTGTGGCTTGCGACAATCTCACCAGGTGCACCCACAGTTCGGCGTACCTGGCCGCATGTTGCAAGTCGCAGGACTTAGCTGTGGAGACCCTGCCCCTTCTAGAATAGGGTGCAGGGTCAATGTCACAGTTGTAGGAGGTGCAAGTTGCATTTGGTGGCGACTTGCACCACCCTTCTAGAATCAGGCACAGAGACTGTAGTCTATCTTGGTAAGTAAGCTCTTTTAGACTGTTGACAGATTTGGTGAACTTTCGTTGTATCCTCTCAAGTTGGATTTTGTCTTTTTTGAGATGGGGTGACCAAAACTAGGAACAATAATCGAGGCGAAGGTGCACCAAACTTCTTTATAAAGGTAACGGGACATCTCTATGTCAACTTACAAAGTGTCTTTTTGTACAGCCCATGATTCTGGATGCCTTAAAAACTGCTGCTGAATTGTTAGATCTTAATGATACGTTTTGTTGTATCACAATTCCTAGGTTCTTCTGCTTCCTAACAGTCTTTAACATCCAGATACACCCTCCAGGATGAAGCGCAGTGTAACAGGTTTACTGCACAACAAAAGGGATTAACTCACATTGAAATTGCATTGTTTGCTGCAGTAACGCTACTGCATAATTCTGAAGCATTGCACTTCATCCTGGAGGGCTTCACTGCAGCTGTTCCCAAACAGTATTCAGTACAGGGATTATTCTTGCCTAGGTGTAATACTACACATTTGTTGGAATTCAGTTGCATTTTTCACTTGTTACACCAGTCATGAAGCAAGTTGAGGTTAGTCTGTATTTGTGTGACCTCAACAGTGCTGGAGGCAGCACCTCTGATTGTGATAATGTCAGCAAATTTGTTGACATATCCCCTTAAACCATGGATCTACGACTCCAGCGCAACAAAAATGTTGTCGACCAACATTACAGCCAAACCTTTATGTTGATCGCATTTGCAGTCGGCATAAAGGTGGTCACTGCCTCCCATGTTTTCTTCATGGGTGGGGCTTCAACCCAAACCCCACAAGTGGGGAGCTGTGCCCATCGCACCCCTCCCCAATTAAACTAATCAACTCCAAGGCAGAGCTGATATGGGAAGGGGGTGCAAGACCTCCAGAAAACAGTACCGGGGTCCAGTGCAGACACTACAGCAACCTGGCGCTGTTGTCGCTGTAGTGTCCATCACTGTCGACTTGTCACTGTGAGGTGTATACCTTATACTGCGATGTATATTATTGATATATATATATATTGAACAGCACTGGGCCCAATACAGAGCCTTGGGGCACACTGCTAATGACACTGATATAACCAGAGTTGCTACCACAAATTCTAACCATTTGTTTCCTATCTGTTAACAAATTCTCGATCAAATCTATACTTCTTCCATCCAGGTTAAGATTTTTGAGTTTTGTTATTAATTTACCATGATGTACTCTGTTAAAGATTTTGCTTAAATCTAAATATATGATGTCGCAAGGAATATTACTGTCTAAGCATTCACTGATGAGCCCATAGAATGAGATCAAGTTAGTTGACAGTGTCCCTTTAAGATGGACTGCAGCCACCAGTCCAGTGACGGGGCAGACTGTGGCACAGGTTGCTACACTACCTGCCATGCTGGCAGCCCAAGTTCAGGAACAGACAAGAGTCACTCAGAGGCCGGCCAGTGGGGGAGGATTGAGCAAAGAATGCATGGGCTAGACATAAGGGAATTCTGGAGGTCAGGGGTAAGGGGCAACAGACTTCTAGGAAAACAAACTGAACTTACAAGCTCAAATGGGCAGACTGGGTGGGCCATAACCCCTTATCTGCTGAAAGTGTCTATGTATCTATGTATCTGTGTATCCCACAGACAGCTCTCCTCCTTCAGGGAGGGGGACAGCATGTGCCGCTGTTAGTCTACTATCTAGCAAAGACTAGATGATACAACAGCAGCCTCCTCTGAAAGGACCAAGCACATACATTAAATGTGTGTGGCATCTTCATGTGCACATCCACACCACGGCATGCATGCTGATCTCAGGGAAACAAGGCGAAAGGCGGAAACCCCCCCCAATAGCCAGAATGACACCTGCCAGCCAGTCACTGGCTCCACACCACCTACCAAGTACTGGCTTGATCCAGGTAAGTCCTGGAGACAGTGGATGATAGGTCTGGGTGGGTTAGGGGCCAAAAGGGGCTGGTGGCGATGAAGTGGCACAAAAAAAAAATGATGAAAAACATGACAAACTGTAGCCCCACAGTAAGATAGCCAAGACATTCAGTGAGCCAGACAACATGGGAAAGGACCACAGGCAGCTTATCATTCTCCTATTTTTCAATGAAAAAAAATAAAGTAACAAAATGATGAAAAAGGGTTAAGTTTAATTCATTAAAAGCTAGAAGAAAAAGAGAAGAAAGACAGAGAAATGCCAAAATCTTGATTTGCTCTTGTTATGTTTGGCATTGACAGTAACACACCGGCTATAAAAGTGACAAAGCATGTTAAAAAGAGATATGTCAGCAAACCCTGCCTGCATATCCCTAATGACTTTACAGAGCATAATGATTTTAATTACATTAGGACCTCAGAAATGAGAATGCCACCTCTGTTTATACGCTGTCATTTAGGGAAATGCAGTGCCAGTGTTTCTGGTAATGTAATCTTCTGGCTGCAAACACCACAACGTTAATCAAAGTCACGGTGGCGTACAGTAACATATTTAGATTTGCACTTAGATGCAGCAAAGGATAGCCTGCACTGCATCTTACATAGTAATCAAGGCTTCCTATCTCCAGATAAAAAGAGAGCACCACTGTGCTTCTCTTATCTATAAATGTGTGCATAGCCTGTATCCTGTATCCTGCCTACCTGTACAACTCATTATCCAGGCCCAACAAATCCCACTATCTGATGCTATATGCCAGAAATTTCATACGTGTATCATGGGCACGCAAAACAGTTGAAGAAGAAGAAGAATCAGCATTTATATAGCGCTTTTCATACATCCAAAGCGCTTTACAAGCAATGCTAGACTGGTAGTGAAGTGACTGAATGTGTGGTGGCAGCCATATCGCACATCATCACCCACACACAGCCTGGATAATTGCATGAACCAGTTTATGGGAAGGGGAATGTTGGCCAGGACACCGGGAATGTTCCCTACTCTTTGCGAAGAGTGCCCTGGGTTCTTTTACTTTCACCTGGACACCCACCAGGATGGGTAGAAGGGACCTCAGTTTAATGTCTCATCTGAAGGATGGCACACCCCAGCAGTACAGCACCCCCCAATACTGCACTCGGATGCCAGCGAATTTTAGGTGCAAGTCCAATCCCGGTGTGGGACGCGAACCCACGACCTTCTGGTCCAGAGGCGGATGTGCTACCAACTGAGCCACGCTGACACCAACAAGGCTTCCATAATCTCTGCTTAAGCCATCTGATCTCCTTATCTGGCTACCTTGAGGATACTGACATGTATGCAAGCCTTCAAAAAGGCTCTTTGGTGCATGGCAGTGGGTGCACCAAATATTGGAACCCTGGCAGGAGTGGGGTGTGGTACGGTAAGTATGTGTGTGAGGAGCAAGTGAGTCACAGTCGCATCAGATTGTAATGTGTTGTTCAGTGAAATCAAAAGTAAATAAAAAAAAAAACAGACAACACCATTCAGTGTCACTCTCAGCTCGTAGTGGCTCAGTGGGAGGGCTGGCAATGTGTAGCCTCAACTACAATCATGGTGATTGTGGGGTGACTGGATGAGCTATGACAGGGGTCCAACTGACATACATTCAGTGCCCTACCTTGGCTGATAACCAGGTATTTCTGGCATTGTAGATCCCATGGAGCAGAGCTCTATACCACGCTGTCTCACCTTAGAGACTGGCAATGGCACCACAATCCGCACAGGGGTTGTATACAGACTCCCATGTCAGGGGGAGTGAATGGACAAGGATATGATAGAAGGCATACTTAGGATGGCAGAGAAAGGGGAGATACTGCTGATGGGGGACCTTAATATGCCAGATGTTAACTGGAGCACCTTTGCTGCAGCCACATCCAAAAGCAGGGCCATTCTTGATGCCCTTCAGGTGGCAGGCCTCAGACAGCTAGTTTTGGAACCTACTCATGAGGGAGCAATCTAGACCTCGTACTCTCAAATGGGGACAGTGAGAGGATCTCAGATCTAGAAGTGAGTAGCCATTTGGGACAGGTGACCACCAAACAGTGTGGTTCACGATAAACTCAGCTACAGAGTCAAGCCATACAAAAGTGAGGGTTCTGGACTTCAGGAGGGCTGACTTTGGCAAGAGTGCCTTAGAAAAGCACTAGCAAACAGGCTAGAAGGAGGGGTGGAGCAACAATGGGGAAATATCAAAACTGCCATCACAGAGGCAACAAGCCTTTGTGTGAAGCAAATAAACAAATCAAAATGAAAGAAAAAGCCACTATGGTTCTCAAAAGAGGTGGTGGTGAAGGTTAGGGAGAAAAAGATTGCATTTAGGAAGTATAAGGAAACACAGAAGGAGCAGGACAGAGAACTGTACCAGTTAAGGCAGAAGGAAGCAGGGAGGGTAGTCAGAATAGCAAAGGCCCAAACTGAGGAAAAGATAGCCAACTCGGTTAAGAAGGGGGATAAAACCTTTTATAGGTATATCAGGGAGCATAGAAAGACAAAGGGAGGGATAGTGAGGCTGAATAGAATGGATGGTGGGTGGGCAGAGAGTGACAGTGAAAAAGTAGGGATACTGAATGAATACTTCTGTTCAATATTCACAAAAGAGGAAGTGGGGGAGGTGCCTAATCCAATTAACAGAAGCACTCTGGAGAGGAGGGTCGATCCCAGTCCTTTCACAGAAGAAAGGGTTCTGAAAGAACTCCTAAAACTGATGGTGGACAAAGCAATGGGGCCAGATGGAATTCACCCCAGAATTCTAAAAGAATTATTTTCTTTATACTTTGTTTTTATTTTTTCCATTGTGTACAGCACAAAATAAAACATTACAATCGAGTGAGAGTGATCTCAAATAGATTCATTTTAGTAATGTAAATACAGGATTTGTGCACTATCACTGTAGTTACCGCATAATGAGGGGTCTCAATTCTCTTACTTTTATATAAGTATCTAAATAGACCCCAAAAAAGAGACCAATTGCAGCATGCTTATGGACTACAAACGGTAATAAATCACTCAATAATCACCTAAGTGCAAAGCACCCATTAACACAACTTGTGTTTTATGAGTCCATATTCATTCAATAAGTTGATACAGCATATAATTATTGACAGCAAAAAGCATCCCCCTATTATTATCTTATTCAAATTTACTTTCAAAAGGTATTATTTAGACCTAATATTAAATCACAGGTTATTATAATTAAAGCAAGCGGACTTTAAACATTTTAAGAATGGGATAACTCCCCATCTCCTTTATGCCCCTATGAGCCACTTCTGATCAATTTTTAAACAACATGCAACAAGTTATGCAGCTTTGGTAAGCTTTAAATTTAAACCAGCTAGTTATTCTAGTAAAATGCTGGTATATTTTAACCTACTAGACCTTTAGGAGTGTCTCCTCTCCTATTATTTATTGCTGAAACAATAAAAGAAACCTATTTCTTTTAAACAGAAGTAAAAGGTCCAGCTGTTCACCAGCAGTGCTAATCAGAGACTGTTATACTTGTAACATATAAAATTATAATGTCCCTTCAATCTCCATCCTTATCCTCATCGGAAGACCTAGGGTGATGAACAAAATTTTATTTAGTCATTTCCAATCTCTTGCCTGCTTCTGTCGGGTCTGAAAATATGTAGGTCTTACCAGCATAGTACAGTCTCAGTCTCGCCGGTAATTGCAGCGCGTGGTTGATCCCAAGTGCTCGGAGACCCGCTCGCACAGCATCAAAACCTTTCCAGCGTTGCCTCGTTGAGTAGCTTAGGTCCGGGAAAAAGTAGATACGCTCACCTGATTCCAACTTAAGTGGGCCCAAAGCTTTGGCTGCATCCATTACAGTGTCCCGAATATGTGCCCCAGCTGTTATGACCATGATAGTACGTGGAGTTTCTACCATTGGTTTCCTACGTGGGTTCAGACAGTAGGTTTTAATGAGTTGCCCGTGTAAATCCAAGTTAAGCAGCTTCAGTAATAAACTCTGGAAATAATTTTGAAGTGATTCACCCTTCATAGCTTCTGGAACCCCCAAGAGCTGAAGATTATTCGCCCGCATGTTGTTCTCTAGTGTTTCAAGCCTGAGTCGTGTAGACTTATTTTCGGCAATATCCCCGCTACAGCAGCTGCCGATGTATTGGCAGAATCCACTGCTATTTTAGCATCTGTGGCCACGAAATCCATGCGGGATTCCAGTGTAATAAATCGGGTACCCAGACTCTCAGCTTTTCTGTCCAGCTCCTTAATAGCCTGAAGAACCACGTTGTTGGAGGGTTTAGAGGCCTTGCTCCCCTCTGAAGGTAGGCCGCTGCCGCATGGCGTTTCTGTTTGCAGTCTCACTTTGTTGGGATCAGCGTGAGTCATCTGGCGGGTTTTTCCCATTTCTGTAAACTGAATTATGCACCAGCTCTCTACAACAGCACTAGCGTTCCTTTTGTTCGGAAAGAGAAAGTATATTTCTGACTTAAGCCTTTTTTTAGAGATTCTCCGGAGGAGCTAGTGTAAAGTGCATCTGTTCTGTCTGGCTGTGGGCCATGCCCCTCAGAATTCTAAAAGAATTAAGCAGAGAACTAGTGACACCACTGACTACCCTTTTTAACAAATCATGGGAGGATGGTGTGGTACCTGAGGACTGGAAGAAGGCTAATGTGATTCCCCTTCACAAAAGTGGCACCAAGACAGAGGCAGGAAACTACAGACCTGTCAGTTTGACCTCTGTGGTAGGGAAAGTGATGGAATCACTTCTGAAGGAAAGAATTGTTGAGTACCTAGAGGCCAGTGGGGCACAGGACCCAAGGCAGCATGGGTTCACAGCGGAAGGTCATGTCAGATGAATCTAATTGATTTCTTTGGGTGACCAAGTAGTAGACCAGGGAGGGGCTGTGGACATGGCCTACCTAGACTTTAGCAAGGCATTTGACAGTCCCACACAAAGATTAATAGTCAAATTAACCAGCCTGGGAGTGGGTCCCAGGGTGGCAGCCTGGCTAAAACATTGGCTAGACAACAGGACACAGAAGGTAATTGTAAATGAAGTCCACTCTGAAGAAAGAGGGGTTACTAGTGGGGTACTGTAGGGTTCAGTACTGGGTCCAGGCCTTTTTAATGTCTTTATAAGTGACATTGCAGAGGGACTGGAAGGAAAAGTATGCCTCTTTGCAGATGACACAAAGATCTGCAACACGGCTGATACACAAGGAGGAGTGGAAAGGATGAAAAGGGACTTGGCAAGGTTGGAGGAATGGTCAGAAGTATGGCAGCTTGGATTCAATGCAAAGAAGTGCAAAATAATGCACCTGGGAAAAAAAAACCCAGGGGAAGATTACACAATGGGGGGAGAGGTAGTAACAACAACAAAAATGGAAAGGGACCGGGGGGCAATCACATCAGATGACCTAAAGGTTGGCAAGCAATGTGAGACGGTGGTAGGGGTGGCTGGGGGGATACTGGGATGTATAGGGAGAGGCATCACCAGCAGAAAATAGGAAGTTGTTACCCCTCTGTACAGACAGTTGGTGAGACTCCATCTGGAGTACTGCATCCAGTTCTGGAGACCCCATCTCCGCAAGGACATAGACAGAATGGAAGCAGTTCAGAGGAGAGCAACTAAAATGCTGCAGGGTCTGCAAGAGAAGCCATATGAGGAGAGACTGAGTGAGCTTAATATGTACCCTTGAGGAAAGGAGGGATGGGGGGACATGATAGAAATGTTTAAGTAGCTCAGTGGAATCAACAAAGTCCAAGAGGGTAGCATCTTTCAGGAAAAGAGATATGCAAGAACTAGGGGACACAATTTGAAGACAGAGGGGGGACAGCTCAGGGGCAATGTGAGGAAGTATTTTTTTCACAGAGAGGGTGGTGGACACATGGAACAGCCTTCTTGAGGAGGTTGTGGGGTCTAAAACTGTGGGAGAATTCAAGAATGCATGGGACATACATAAGGCAATTTTTGTGGGGGGGGATAGGGATAAACAGGCTGTTGGTTAAATAGGATCTGCAGCTTATCCTCTAGGTAGGGAAATGGGCAGACTAGGTGGGCCAAGCGATCCTTATCTGCCATCAAAGTCTATGTTTCTATGTTCTATGTTTCTATGCTGGATCCGGCAGCTGACGGCTCTCTGTGAGTGTGGGAAGGTGTTTTGTGGATCCCTTATACAACAAGCAAAGGATTTCAAGCAATCTAATTGGTTGTTAGCCATGAATTAGAAGTGTCTAATGCACGACTAAAACTAGAAACCCCATGTAGAATACACAGATCCATTTTATAAGCAGAATAAGCAACTCTTGGAATGTGCGTTAGACAGTTCTAACGCACGGCTATGGGACTGAACGCACTTGGCCTGTGGTCTCGTGCCTCACTATGCCTCCTAGCCATGCATTATAACTATCTAATGCACACCCCATCATGTCTTATTGCTGACTTGGAGCATTCAGCTTGTGTGCTGTATGCAGGTGGCACACAGCAGGTTTGTGGGGCCCTCTGCACACACAGAGGTTTCTGTGAGTTGGTCTAGTCTTTCCATCTCATCTTTCCAAACATTGTCATCACCCAATTCTTTAAATATTCCTCTTAACACAAGCCCATCAGCGCAGTGGTAGGGCTACTGCTTCTGACACCTGCGACACAGGATAGGAAGCCATCTTGGGTCATCAGGGGCTGACTTGGAGGGGGGTGACTGAGCATCCAGGTGGACACTCTCTTCCTCCAGAGAGGGAGGGTTCCTATCCTCACCACTCTCCTGCCACCTGGGCAACCACAGGTGGCAATGCAGTACAGGAGGTCAAATTGGAGGGAAGGACTTTGACCAGGGACCTGCGGTGTGCACGCTCTGCATGTGCATGTGCATTGGTCACCCTCAATTGTCTATGTCTTTAGAGGTTGGGATAGAAACACAGGAAAATTGCCCTGGTCCTGGAGAGATCTTCATTTACCCAGGCCATACTCACCGACTAAGTCCACCTCCCAATGCATGGCTAGCACAGGGGTATTTCCCCCCTCCCGTACCCCACCTGGGGGCAATCTAATGCTCTGTAGGGGCATGGAAGGATAAGGTAGGTGGTGGCAGGGGGAGATGCTTGAGGGCTCCAATGGGAGAGGCCTGTAGAGAGAGAAAGGGTGTAAACAAATAATTGAAAAAAATAAATATATTCCTCAACCTGATTATCCATACCTGACTGATATCATTGTAATAGTGTAAAGAGTTTGTTTTGTTTGGTTGCATACTGACCTTGCACTAATAATTATGTTATAATGTATGGGGAGCCCTTATTATTAACTGAAATCAAGCAGATTACAACCTTGTTATGCCATTCTTATGACTTCACTCTGTTGTTAACCCTTCTTGAGTATGTCATATCAATGTTCTAACAAAACAGAATGCTCTCAACAATCAATGTTCCATAAAGTAACTCAGTGAAGTTAAGTGAAGTAATTCCACAATTACACAATCTTGGTAGCCCATACACTGTAAAAAATGATGTATGGTCTTTGGTTAACAACCGCATTGAAAACACTTCTAGTGGTTGCAATGACATCTGAAAACCTCTCGAGCTGCACTCTCGAGGTTTACAATGATATCATGGCAACCTCTCAAAGTGTTTACAGTGTGGTTATTAACCAAAGACCATACATTATCATCTCTGTAGTTTATCATTGGTACCGTAGTTATTGTAGTTTATCATTGCTATTGTAGTTTATCACTAGTACTGTAGTTACTGTAGTTTATCATTGCTATTGAAGTTTATCATTGGTACTGTACTTATAGTAGTTTATCATTGCTATAGTAGTTTACCATTGTTTCTGTAGTTTATCATTGCTATTGTAGCTTATCTTTGGTACTGTAGTTATTATAGTTTATCATTGCTATTGTAGTTTATCATTGGTACTGTAATTATTGTAGTTTATAATTGCTATTGTAGTTTATCATTGGTACTATAGTTTATCATTGCTATTGTAGTTTATCATTGGTACTGTAGTTATTGTAGTTTATCATTGCTATTGCAGTTTATCACTGGTACTGTAGTTATAGTAGTTTATCATTGCTATAGTAGTTTACCATCGTTTCAGTAGTTTAACATTGCTATTGTAGTTTATCATTGGTACTGTAATCACTGTAGTTTATCATTGCTATTGTAGTTCATCATTGGTACTATAATTTATCATTGCTATTGTAGTTTATCATTGGTACTGTAGTTATTATAGTTTATCCTATTATAGTTTATCATTGGTACTGTAATTATTGTAGTTTATCATTGATATTGTAGTTTATCATTGGTACTGTAGTTATTGTAGTTTATCATTGCTATTGTAGTTTATCATTGGTACTGTAATTATTGTAGTTTATTATTGATATTGTAGTTTATCATTGGTACCGTGGTTATTGTAGTTTATCATTGCTATTGTAGTTTATCATTGGTACTTTAGTTATTATACTTTATCCTATTGTAGTTTATCATTGGTACTGTAATTATTGTAGTTTATCATTGGTACTGTAGTTATTGTAGTTTATCATTGCTATAGTAGTTTACCATCGTTTCTATAGTTTATCATTGCTATTATAGTTTATCATTGGTACTGTAGTTATTGTAGTTTATCATTACTATTGTAGTTTATTATTGGTACTGTAGTTATTGTAGTTTATCATTGTTATTGTAGTTTATCATTGGCATTGGCACTGTAGTTATTGTAGGTATCCTATTGTAGTTTATAATTGGTACTGTAGTTATTGTAGTTTATCCTATTATAGTTTATCATTGGTACTATAATTATTGTAGTTTATCATTGATATTGTAGTTTATCATTGGTACTGTAGTTATTGTAGGTATCCTATTGTAGTTTATAATTGGTACTGTAGTTATTGAAGTTTATCATTGCTACTGTAGTTTATCATTGGTACTGTAGTTATTGTGGTTTATCATCGCTGTTGTAGTTTATCATTTTTAATGTAGTTATTGTACTTCATAATTATTGTAGTTTATCATTGTTACTGTATTTATATATCATTGTTACTGAAGTTTATCACCATTATTGTATTTACCATCATTACTGTATTCTATCGGTTATTGTACTTTATCATCATTATTGTTGTTAAACATTGTTACTATAGTTTATCATCACTGCTGTCATTTACCATCGTTACTGTATTTTATCATTGTTATAGTATTTTATCATAGTTACTGAATCTTTGTTACTGTAGTATACTTATATTTGTTTTAGTGTTTTTCACAGATGGGGTCCATTTTATCATTGAAGGTAGAAAAAAATTAAATGAATAAAATGGGCAGACTGGGTGGGTCAAGTATCCTTTATCTGTTGTCAGATTCTATGTTTCTATGTTTCTACTGCAGTAAGGCACACCAGTGGGTGGGTCATTAAGGTATTTATTCACTCTTCATGTGGTTTATTTTTTGTTTTTACATTTTTATTGGCATTTTCCAAAATACAATTCCAAAACATACATTCCAAAACCATCTAAGTCAAGAAGTTCATGAAATACATAAGGAAGAAAAAAGTAATCTTAAATACTTACTGAATATCTATGATACAATAAATATATTCAACAACATGTTCCTATTATAAGAACATAATATTCAAATGTAAATATAGAGAAACTATTTTTTGTAAAAAGAACTGCTAGTAATCATGACAATACATCACAAAACCTTCTCATTACCCAATCAAGAATCTGTTAAGTGTGTCAGTAACCAAAATTAAGAAGCAGCCATTATTTTTTTTTAACTTGTCCCTGAATGTTGACCTGGGGGATACAACCTACCATTTCCCCCCAAGTTATTTGACTGGGTCCTGGTGTACCAGAATCATCAGCCCTTACAGTTAGGTCCTGGCATACCGGGATCCTGGCATCATGCTGCTCAATGCCAAGGATTTTATTCAATTTTTCCCCCAATTTTGTGGTTCCACCCCCTAGAAGGGGCCGGTACGAAAGACATGCATCCGGGCTAGTAGCATGCAGATGCATGCTACAGCCAAGTCCCAAATTGCATCCTCCCCTTCCCGACTCTGAGATCCTGAGCCCGCTGCCTGTGCTACCACCGGTGGCAGGATTTGGTAGGGAACAAGAGCAGCCCTGAGTCTCCCTCCTCCCCCCCAGCCAGCCCTTGACAACCCAGGATTGTTCCTGATCCCTCGTCACCGGTGTCAGGAGCAGTAGCACTACGCTGCACTGACAGGCTGACAAGAAGCGACCATTCTATAATACTGTTGTTATCAAAAATCCATCTTGTGCTATAACCTAATTTATAACTCATCCACTGTACTTTAGAAGCACATAAGAATCTAGAAACAATTCTATTATATTATAGAAAGTATTTCTTCTATGTTCCTTTTTTTTCTATTCTTTATTCTTTGGTAACTTACTAAGCTACTAGGCACATGCCTGGTTGACCTGGGAGAACTGGGGATGCAAAGTGACTTTCTCAGGGTCACAAAATATGCAACTGGAAATTGTGGGAATCAAACCCATATCTGCTGGATGTATTAAGCTCATTCACAGCTCATTACTCTAACCTCTAGGCTATATACTGCCAGCCCCAGGTATATAACATAAAGAGTATCCTAATTTTGGCAAAGTCATCATTTTATTGGCCAAAATCTTCCTTCCAAAGGAGAGAAATAATTTGGACCATCTAGTACAATCTTGTTCTATTTCTTTCAGAATTGGGAGACTATTAACCTTTGGGATAGAAGATAGAGTGGTAGTTATAACAATACCTAGCTAGGTGATACCTGAAGTTTTCAAAGTAAGACCTGCTTTTGTAAGGGGGAAAATGATTACTGTTAGAACTCATAGGCAGTATTTTGGTTTTGTTTGTGGTGACTCTGAGCCTGGACCAAAGTAAACAAGAGTTGAGTACAGCTCAAAGATGTAGCAAGGAATCCTCTGGGTTAGAAATGATAATCAGGAGGTTGTTCACACAAGCCAAAGTTTTATAATGTGAATGTCCAATCTTTATGCCTTGTATCTGTTTTTCCATTGTAATTTTTGGGAGAAGGGTTTCCATGGCTAAAAGAAAAGGGGAAAGAGGGCACCCCTGACAAGTCCCTTTTCTAAATTAAAAGATGGAGAGATAGTTTGGTTAGTCATTACTGATGCTAGAGGTTGGCCAGAATAGGAAGGTAGGGTCAAAATTAAATATTTTTTAAGCTTATAAGAGATAAGGTCAGTCGACTAAATCATGACACTGTTTGGCTCACTGGGTGGAAACTTTGTGCAGTTGAATGGAAAGAGTGGCTCCAATCCAGAGTGGTTTTATCCTTTCATCTGCATGATATTGCCCAGCAGCCAGCTAAGCAGTGTCATGGTTAGCCCTCTGTCATTCTCCTTTTCCAACTGTAAAAACAATCCCACCCTCCGCTAAGTATCCCTCCCACCTCCCCATCACTTCTGGTGCCCTGTCAATCCTTCCACCCTCTGCCAAGTAGCTCTCCCATCTCCCCACTGTTTCTGGTGCCTCTGTCAGTCATCCCACCCTCTGCCAAGTATCCCTCTCGCCTCCCCTTCACTTCTGGTGCCCCTGTCAATCCTCCCACCCTCTACCAATTATCCCAATCACCTCTCCATTGCTTCTGGTTCCCTTGTCAATCACCCCACCCTCTACTAAGTATCCCTCCCACCTCCCCATCGCTTCTGGTATCCCTGTCAATCATTCCACCCTCTGCCAAGTACCCTCCCACCTCCTTATCACTTCTGGTGCCCCTGTCAATCATCACAGCCTCTACCAAGTACCTCTCCCACCTCCCCATCACTTCTGGTGCCACTGTCAATCTTCCCACCCTCTACCAAGTATCCCTCCCACCTCCCCATCACTTCTGGTGCCCCTGTCAATTATTTCACCCTCTACCAAGTATCCCTCCTAGCTCCCCATTGCTTCCCATGCCTGTGCCCCTTTCAAACAGTTTCTGCCAAACATCTCTCTCACTTCCCCATCACTTCCCTTGTCCTTTTCAAACAGATCCCACCATCTGTCAAGTATTTCCCACCTATCCATTGCTTCCATGCCCTCTCTCTCTCTCTCTCTATATATATATATATATATATATATATATATATAAACTGACACTGGGGTGCCCAATCCTCAGTGTCAGTACCTAAGTAAAGAAACCATCCCTTATAGTATTTCATTTTTCACACCCTGTAAAAGAAAATGGTCTACCGATGTCTATTGCTGCGTGCTGTTACCCTCCCCACCCAAGCCCCCACTCAACACCCCCCACCTCTTATTTACTTACTGAGGGTCAAAGGCCATAATCCTCTCTGGACCAGAGACTCATCTTCATTCTTCTGCAATGGACATGGACCAGGAACTGAAGAAATCAGGTAAGCACAGGTCAATGTATTTCTATGTGTTTTGAGCTTGTACTCATAACTTAGTCACATATAATAGTTTTGTTTCCCACATTTGCAACATGGCCTTTCTGGTACCCCACCTCATGAACATAGTAGGTGACAGTTTTCAAATCCAGCCCAAAAGGTGATTTCTCAGTCGCTTCGCAAAAATCACCTTTCAGGTAGGATGTTGGAATTTGTCGATGTTCACTCATAACTCTGATCATTTTCAATATTATGATCCCAAATTTTCAATACAGTCATTTTTTCATACCACCTCACGTGCATGACAAGTGTCATTACTCAAATCCTGACCAAAATGTGGTTTCACACTTTTAGTGCTAAATAACATTTCAACCAGTATTTTATAAATGACACCTGTCGTATTCAGAAGGAGGAGGAGGATTCATAAAAAGAGTATGGTGAACATTTGGGGTCAAAATGTCACAAAACAAAGTTATGAGGAAATGTTGAGTTTTTTCAATGTTTATTCATAACATTGCGATGTGTGCAGATTTTGGCCCCCAATTTTCAATATAGCTGCCTTGTTACCCCAACTCATGAACATAACCGGTGTCATTTTTCAAATCTCCTCTGAAACTTATTTTTGCATTTGTTTTATGAAGTAACCTTTCAAATGGGATTTAAAAAAAATCCACCTACTGTGATCATAAGATGGGGTTATAAAAAGTCAGTGTTGAAAACTTGGGGTATAAATGTCAAAAATCAACAAAGTTATGAGAAAAATGTTGATTTTTTTTTTTCAACGTTAACTCATATCTTTATAATTTTGCAGATTTTGGTCCCAAATGTGCAATATAGCCCTTCTGTTACCCCACCTGATGAGCATGACAGGTGCCATTTTTCAAATCCCCTCCGAAATGTTTCCACAATCCCACCAAGAAATCACCTTTCAACAGGATTTAAAAAAATCCACCTCTCTTGATCATAACGTGGGGTCATCAAAAGTCTATGTTGAAAATTTGGAGGCAAAATGTGGAAAAACAACTAAGTTATAAAGAAATGTTGAATTGTTCCAACTTTTATTCAACTTTAGTTTTGCAGATTTTGGCTCTAATGTTCAATACATCCCTTGTGTTACCCCACCTCATGAACACAGCAGGTGTAATTTTTCAAATCCCTTCTGAAACATGATATTGCAGTTGCACTGCAAAATCACCTTTCGGATGGGATTTAAACAAGTATTTGTCAATGCTGAATATTCACTTGTAGGTATTTGCAGTGGTGTTTGGTACTGGTACTGGCTTCAGATTTCTAGTGTAACCCCTCACCCCTGCCTTTCTAGCAAAACGACAGGTGGCATGCTGTTGAAGCTGACAGCTGTACCTGGTGGGGACCTGGGTTCGGGAAGGATGAGGTTACTCGGCACAGGGGGACCTAGGTTTGGCTACTCTGCACAGGGGCACCCAGGTAAATCCGAACACAGGAAGCAATAACTGTAATGTCCAGAACCAGGAATGGGATTCTTCAGTGTGGCTTTTATTCACATCCAAGCTGAACAAAGCATAGACAGACCACCAGGGGGCTACATTTCCTGGTAATGCAGATTAGAGACAACAGAACACTTTATCACTATTTCCAGCCCTCAGGCTCTAAACCCACCAGGTACACAGCCCGGACTTGCATGCAGCTTTGGGTACACAGCCCGACTTGTACACACTTGGGTTTTCCCCACGGGCCCGCCTCCCCCGCCGGCCACTTGATCCGCAGTCCATTTGAAGAATGAACCAATTATCCTGTTGTGGCTCCCCAAACCACACTACAGTCTGTGACTCTGAGAGAGAATTTTCCTTACAATCCCACATCTGGGTACTTCCCCCATCACTGGCCAAGTGCCTGAGGCAAAGTAGAAATTCACAGAAAAAATCCGCAGCGGTGGACCTGGTCACTAAAGATGGGGGGCCACCCACCTCCAGCTCCCACAGCCCATACCCGGCCATTTCTCTGGAAACTGAACAATTCCTTTACCGAACTTTTAAATGTAGATTAAGGGTAGACGTCTGTCACATCACCTCTACATATTATTTGCATCCCAACAAACTCTGGAACTTGAAACTACTTTTACTTTGCTTAGCCCATTTCTCTAGGCTTCCCAATATTTAGTAGTTCAATCCCCACATTGTCACACAAGTCCCACGGTGAAAACATAGGCCCTTTTAGCCAGAGCAGACACTCACCCTCACATTGCAGGTGCCCCACAGGCAACTCACAAATCTTCTTTTCTCCCAAATAAATACTGGAACAAACAGGCAGCTTTTTCTCCACAAGCAGAACTAGGGGGTTTGCCCCAGGAATCTGCAGGGAATTCTTCTCATCCCCCCCTGGAGGGAAGGGGCACTGAGACCCGAAACAGCAGTCTCCACCACTTCAATACTCTTCTGTGTCTCTCTTTAAGGTGGAGACACACACCCTATTTACTTAAAAGTAACCCTCTGTCAGGGCTGAGGCTCCTAGAGCTTTCACCAGGGCTTCAGATAATTTTTTTTTGGTGGAAGTCAAATTCTTCCATGGGCTGAAATTTGGAAGTCATTTCAGTTTTACTGGAGTCAAAATACTCCAGTTGTCAATTTTTTGGATGTCAAAATAATTCCAGTTGACAAATTTTGGCAGTCAAAATACTCCAACTCCTATAGTTTTAGAAGTCAACTCACTGGCCTTCTGAGTACATTACTGTAGTCCATGCTACATCCACATAAATACATTTCTCAATGATAAGAAATGAAAATGTAAGCACGCAGTAATCGTTTTCAGAGAATGTGTTTATTTCATGAATTGTTCGGTTCTTGTATAGTAGACAATGCCATGCCAGTATCTTCAAATCATCGCTGTGCATAGATTAGAAATAATCACTGTGTACTGTATACAATATTATCTAGTTACATGTTATAGAGCTACACAGCACTTCAATGACACCTCCTTTTATTGCACAGGTAGTGCAGTCAAGGTTACAAAATGGCTACTGACTTTAAAACAAAGTAACTTAAAAATCTAGTTTTTAGTATGAGATTTACTGGCAGTATGCTTATTCAGAATCTGCAATGTAGCACTTTTGGCGTTAGCAACTCTTTCAGTTGCTTGCAGATAGATACCTGCTGCTAGCAGTATGCTAGGCTGCTGCCACCAACATTATGATTCATAGTGTGGTAATCAGTGATTGATTACTACCCATTGTTTATTTAGTTATAAAGTAAAATCTTTAGTAACTTGTTATTACCATCACAACTCATGTTGGAAAAATGGGCTATTCTGCCGACTGCCACACTGCATCATAAATATTCCAGTGGCACTGTCTGGCAATGCGAATAAACTGGCTAAATAAATCTTATTTTTGCATAAATATTTTTTTCTCACTTTATAACACCATTTATTTCACTTACATTACAATTTAGTAACATATTACAAGATGTTTTCTCCACTTATAGCCTGGTAATTGAACTCAGAATAATGGGATTTCCTGCCACATATGGATATTCCAATGGAAAGAAAGGAAGTTTTGAGGTAAAACAAAGATAAACACCACAAACAATCATTACAAATGGTGTGGTGGTATTATATAGAGCCTAGGATCTTCTTAAACTTAAGACATAAAATCTTAACAAAAGGACAACTGAATCTGCAAAGGACTCCAGAAACTTAAGACAGGAGTCCCTGCTATATGCCACATACCCACAACATGCTATACAGAGCCACCTGCAGGGATCTTCTTAAACTTAAGACAGAAGATCTTGACAAAGGAACAAGTGAATCTGCAAAGGACTCCATAAACTTAAAACAGTAGTCCTTAATGCCATTTTCAATGGTTCTGTACTGTTTGCTACAGTATTGGATTAGTTTTGTGTTTTACCTTGTATTATCTCAAAGCTGCCTTTCTTTCCATTGTAAGCTTCCTATTGCCCATTGTTATTATCTGTGTGTTTTTTCATCCTGTTCCATTTCTACAAGTGGAAATAACATTATAACAAGTTAATTAAATTGTAGTACAGTGAAATATATGATGTTATATAAAGTGAGAATTACATAATTGTTCCAAAGTAACATGATGTATTTACCCAATGTATTTGGCTGGCCCTGCCTGGTATTGTGTATATGTACTGTGATACATAACACATCATGGACAAATAGTCAAGTCCTACATGGGTGTCTGCTGCAGCCTGACAGTGCCTGGGTTGGGGTATTGTGTGCGTATCGTCCATGAGATTTAACTGTACAGTCTTTCTCAATCAAGGAACAGCTGTTTTAAAACCTACCTTACCATTCTAACTTGAACTCATTTAACAAGGTAAAAGTGATAATGATAACATTCAAATTGGTAAGCCACAATTATTATACTTTGAAACATAAAAACATTTCAACTTGCTGGTACCATAGGTGTTGGCACTTGGTTGGTTGAACTTGACACTTTGCAGAAATTGGGTGACTCCTGCAGTGATGACATTTTTGATGCTTATCAATGCCAAAAAATCAGTCTGTGTGATCAGTGCTAAAATTTGTCAAATATATACCAGTGAGTGACTAATGGCCTGGCAAGATGTTGTCTTGCTGGGTACGCAAACCAGTTTTTTGGTTACGTGTGGAGAATTGATTTGGGGGAGACAGAGTAATGCAGAAAACATGTAGCCTTAACAATGCACTTATCCCTCTATGACCAACCCCATGATACATTTAATAACCAGTTCTTGCTTTATGTAATGTGACTGCTGTCTCACATCCATTACTTGCAAGCAATGTGAGGCAATGCAACCTGTTGTGTACTTACTAGATGTAATATGTACCTCTACGTCAGATAGTGTCTGCCACCATAAATTGCCACCAACCAAGGTACAGTACATCATCATGTGATGTGAACAATAGACCTTGTGTCTTCTAACAGTAAGCAATTAACTTTTCATTATCCAATGCCTTACCATATTCCATTGTGTTCAGCAACTCACAGTCACACCAGTCCCCACTCCCCTCAAAGCCATCACCACTGCACTTTGTGCAGCAGCCAGGCTGCAACAATGCATCCTGCATCAGCTACCGCTGCCTTGTCCATACACTCCATCCACGTACAGTACATAGCAGCACTGTGACAACAGTATGCAATAAAAAAGAAAATAAACATTTTGCTTTCTTCACAGGTTTCGAGTGAATTTATTATTCATAGTACTGGTTTTCAGATAATTGCTTCTGCTGATGCAATGTGCAGTGGTATGTCTGTCAGTAAGTTGTATTTGGGCCCAAAATGTGTACCTGAACCTGGATCAAACGAGTCCAATTTGAAAGTTATGTAATTATTCGTTATTGTTGTCATCCATGCCCTCTATTATTTCCAGGAAATACTCATCGCCTAATTCACTATCTTCAGCCCTTCCCCCATCATGAACACTTCTGTTAGTACTGCTTGTAGGATGAACTGCAGTAGCACTGGCATGCACGCCGCCATCATCTGCAGTGTCAGAACAGGTATTGCTGCTGATACATGGTGACATACTGACATAATCATTGTTTGATGTTGGCTACCTCTGGATAGTATGGCACGGCTACCTCCAGTATTGCTGCTACTGCTGCTACCAGAAACATGAAACCTGACTGTCTCTGTCTGGGACTTTGGTTTCTCCAGTCTCCTCCTTTTTGATTTTTGCCACTAAGACATACAGTATAGCGCCTTTTTTTCTCTTTTTTCCAACACATCACAGATTTATCGACTTCAAAGTCAGAGAAGTCAGGCCCCATGTTTAGTTTCATTAGTAGCTCTAGGGCTAGGCTATCTTCTGTTAGTGAACAATGAAATTTTGTCTTTATCCTATTCTGCACACTGAAACCTCGCTCACATTCTACAGATGTCAGTGGAATGCATAAAGCGATATTACATAATGTTGAATATACTGGCATTGTATCAGAGTACTTTGAATTACCCTTCTCATAAAGCTTTCGGAACTAAGGTTCCTATAGCATCCAAGCATCATTGCCTTTGCTTTTGTCCAGTCTGAGCAGAGACAATTGTCATCTAGTAAAGGCTTGCATTTATAAATATTTGTCTCAGTATCATCTTGATCACTGTCATATTGTGTGTTGGAACCAAATTTTTCACAAACAATTTCTAAACTTTTCTGAACACTGACTGTATTACAGTCTACTACAGACTGTGGGTCAGTTAGATTGGCAATGGCATCCAGAAGTGCTTCCGTTTTAGAATTTAGGCACAACCTACACTTCATGTTGCTTATAAGAGTATTGAGATACTCCTCCCTCAGTTTTGAGAATTGTGCTGTCATTTTATGTGAACACTTGAGTTCAATCTGAATGTCATCTTGATGAGATTCCTTTATTTTCCAACATGCTGTCATCTGTCCACTATCACTAGTCTCAATTTCACATGCCTTTTGAAATGCTGTCATGATTGGGCCTGGTTCACTTTTCATGTTTTCTAACTCACCAATTGCACAGAACACTTGTGGTTTCACATCCACATACAGCACATCCTGCTTTTGAAAGGATTTACAAAGAGTTCCCATTACTTTAAGGATATCACAGAACATACATAGAACAGCTGCAGAAATATAAGTAGTGAGAAACGTGTGAAGGCCCTGAGCTTTGGCATGATTCCTGCCTTCTTTAAGTACAGGGAGAATAGCAGGGTAACATTTATGTAATGCATTTACAGCATTTTGCATTGACAGCCAACGTATGTTAATTGCTTCTTTAAGCTTTCTTTTTACTGTACCAATCACCCTTTGCATATCTTCTAGCTTTGCCTGCCTAACAGCAGATGTACTGAAACAGGCATATGTACCACTAATGTTACTCTGAAAGGCTTGTAGGTATCTAAAGTGAGTAGCAGACTGTGAACAGGCCAAAGCCAATCTATGAGCCAAACAGTGGACATGAACCATAAAAGGTGAATGCAGTGAAGTCAAAAGTGCACCAACATCATTGGACCTGCCCATCATTACACTAGTCCCATCACTACCTAACCCCACAAGTTTACTCATGACGAAGCCCAGGGCCTGACATCTGTTTACAATAGCCTCAGCTAAGTGATGTGCTGAACCATCCTTTACCCTGATGTTGCCAATTAGTTTTGTTTTAATTTCCCCTTCACTGACATCTCGAATATACATTATTACAGTTTTGTGGACTGAAAGATCTGTGGATTCATCAACTAGCAAGCCAAACACAGGACTTTGCAATGCTTCTTTTATGACTTTGCTATTTAATACTTTCACAATACTTCTCTGAACATCATGAACAGTGTAATCACTTATATCATGTACTGAGCTTTGACGTCCTGTCCAGCGAATGAAATCTAAAAGCTGGTTGACACTGCAATTTGCCATATCTGTCTTTGCTGCAAAGTACACTGCTTTAAACAGATTACGTTTACTGTCTTTTACAAATGTAATAGCTGAATCGTTATCTTCTGAACTTTCTGCCTCATCATTGTCACTAACTGCATAGAGTCTCCTTCTAAGAATGTCTGCTTCCACTGCCTTTACGATGGTCATTTGTCTGACTGTGCTTCCTAAGGGTTGATTTCTGACAATTTTCTAAAATAGGAAAATTATTTTCTTGTAAATACTATGGAATTGGATAACAGGAGAATAAAACTGTAAAGGATAAGCTGCTGTCTGCTTTTATGCACAACACATAATGAAATGGCATACATCAGTGACACAGGGAAATAATAGATATGTAGAATGTACCATAAAGAGTAGATCTTTGAGGTGATCTCACTCACCAGATGGATTACAAGTGCACCATAGGCACTCTTCACCATCATGGAATGACAGTAAACACACCAGATTTTTATTAAGTTTGCAACTTTGGCCACACATGTGACACCGTCAGCAAGACCTCACCAGCCCGATATAGTTGTGGCACTGGTCATTCACACACACTCCATCCACAGTCCTTCCCCACCATCACTCTAATAAAGAAGGGATTAGATCAACGCACAACTTGCAAGCCCGGGGGGGGGCCTTGGCAAGTGAATCTGCCCGTGACTCCATAAACTTAAGACAGGAGACTTGGAACAAATGGCCAAGCCAAGGATCTTCTTAAGCTCAAGACAGAAGACCTTGGCAAGTGAATCTGCCCGTGATGCCATAAACTTAAGACAGAAATCTGCAGGACATCCCTTCCAAAAAATTCATGGGCTCTTAAATATATCAAGACAGTAATACTCACCTCGGTGAAACAACTGTGTGATACTACTGTACTCCAAGTGGCAGTAGGCTCTACTTTGAAAAAGGTGCTAAATCCACCAACACTGCACTGCTGCTCATCAGTGGAGAATGTGTTTGCAACTCAATGGTGGAAAAGAACTGAGGAGTGAGCAATGCACTGTGGAGAATCTTCCATGTGGATTCCCATTCACTGACAGTGACATTCCTATGGCTATGATGTTAGTGGTGCTGCTGCGGTTCTGGTACCATACCTACCTGATGAGTGAGATCACCCCAAAGAAGATCTACATATGTCCTGTGATATTCTAAAAGTAGATAATACTGGTGTGGTGACTCAGTATTACACTCTCTGTTCAGATAGACTGCAGGATTCTATCGGTTTCTTGCACTCCACCATGCTACGTCCGGCTACAAGTTATCAAACTAATTAGCGTCTGGGTGGGGAGGTACAGTGCAGTCCCAAAACACAGGTGACAAAGACAGCATACTTGAGTCAGAAATTGTCATTTCTGTTACAAATTATTAATAAAAGTAGCAAGCCTTCACTAGATGAACTATGATGAATATGAAGTAAGCAATAAGATGGGTATGTATGGAACAGATTTTAACACACGTGAAGGGCTAAAGGTACTTGGCCAAGGCCTTGTGCCAAATTATGCCCCTGGCCATGTGTGTGGTAAAATCTGTTCCATCCATGAACACCCTGTCATGTCTTATTGATTACATAAAGCACCCCCGCCACCCCCTGAAGTGCTGTATTGCAGTAATAAAATTGGTAATTTTTTTGAAATGTTATTAATTTATTAAATAGGTTAACCTGGGCTGTTGTGGTGGGATTACGGGCCAGTCATACAAAAGCATCTGTCTGCCAATCAGAATTCAGCATCCCTTCTAACGATTTCAATATCAGATTATGAAATGTGTAGAAAAATGCTGAATTCTGATTGGCAGACAGATGCTTCCTGCTGGACTGTTATCACAGCAAAACGTGGCCCAGTTGAAATAACCTGTTTAAAAATTCATAATGGTTTCCAAAAAGGACACATTTCATTAACACAATATGGCACTTCATGAGGTGCTTTATGGTGGGGTAATGGGGGGGCCCTGCTCAGGTGGTGGAAGCACTTACATAGAAACACAGAAACATATAGAAACATAGAAGTTGACGGCAGATAAGGACTGCAAGGCCCATCCAGTCTGCCCATTTCTTTTTCTACCTTATAAATGTGCCATCGACCTTTGCTCTGTCAGTGGCCTATCTATTCATACTCATTTGTATTGCTCCCTTATGCCTATCCCATGCCTGTTTGAAGCCCTGCACTGTATTCATAGCCACCACTTCTTGAGGTAGGCCATTCCATGCATCTACCACCCTTTCTGTGAAAAATAATTTCTCACATTCCCCTTAATCGGCCCCTCTGATCTCATGCTGTGTCCTCTTGTCCTGCTATTTTCTTATATTTAAACATGTTAGACTCTTTCACCTTGTTAATGCCCTTAAGGTGTTTGAATGCCTCGATCATATCACCTCTCTCCTCCTTTGCTCTAAGGTATCATATTGAGCTCTGTTAATCTGTCCTCATATGTCTTCTGATGCAGTCCCTGCACCATTTTGGTTGCCTTCTCTGGACTGTCTCAATTTGGTTAATGTCCTTGTGAAGGTGTGACCTCAATACTGCACACAGTACTCCAGATGGGGCTTAACCAGTGTCTTGTGAGAGGTTATTACCTCCCTCTTACGACTTGATACCCCTACTATCACATTAACACCCCCTAGCCTTACCTACTGCTTTAGAGGTCTGCTTGGATGATTTCAGGTCATCAGTGATGATGATGCCCAAGTCTCTTTCTTCCTTTGACTGCTAGCAACTCCTCCCAGCCTATAGGTGGCTTCAGGGTTTTCTTCCTTATGTGCATGATCTTGCACTTTTGCATTAAATCCCAGTTGCCACTCTTCTGACCATGTTGCTAGTTTATCAAGATCTCTTCTTATTCTGCCCACCCCATCTGGATCATCTACTCTGTTGCAGATCTTGGTGTCATCTGCAAACAGAAAGCTTACCCTCTAGTCCATCTGCAAGGTTACTAATGAAGATGTTGAAGAGGACTGGCCCAGGACTGATCCTGAGGTACCCCACTTGTGACTTGCATCTCTTCTGACTGTATACCATTTACCACCACTCTCTGTTTTCTGCCCGCCAACCAGTTTCCACACCAGTTGACCAACTTCTGACCCACCCCAAGTTCACCAGCTTATTTATCAATCTTCTATTGGAACAGTGTCAAAGCCTTGCTGAAGTCAAGGTAGGTGACATCAACTGCCCCCTTGGTCCACCACCTGGTTACCCAGTCAAAGAAATCTATGAGATTAGTTTGACAGGACCTTCCTTTTGTAAACCCATGCTGTCTTGGATCCCAGCCCTATGGATTCCAGGTGTTGCACTATCCTTTCCTTAAAGAGGCTTCCATAATCTTGCCCACTACTGAGGTAAGACTGACTGGTCTGTAGTTCCCTGCCTCCTCCCTGCTACCACTCTTGTGGAGCAGGATCACATGAGCCTTCTTCAGTCTTCTGGGACCTCTCCTGTACTCAGAGACTCACTAGCAGTTCTGATAATGGCTCTGCTAGTTCCACCTTTAGCTCCTTAAGTACCCTGGGATGTATGCCATCAGGTCCCATTGCCTTGTCCACCCTGAGCTTAGCAAGCTATTGTGGGACCTTTTCTTTGTGAAGGGAGTAGTGTCACCCTCCCCTGTGTCCATGGTGCTTGAGCTTGTGGGCCCTGCCTCACCTTCTCTTCAGGTAAATATGAGCAAAAGTATCTATTTAGGATAGATGCTTACATGGTCCTCCTCCTCACATGCTTCCTTTTCTCCATTAAGCTTAGCAATACCCTCTGGACTTTCTCCTTTCACTAATGTATCTATAGAAAGTCTTGTCACCTTCTTTACTGTTCGTGCTAGTGTTTCTTCAGTTTGGGACTTTGCCTACCTTACTGCCTTCCTGCTTCCCTTAGGGCAGTTTGGTATGCCTCCCTATCTTCATCCCACTGTGTTCCCTTATATTTCCTGAAGGCCAGCCTTTTGGCTCTGACCTTTTCTGCTACTGTATTTGAGAACCAAAGTGGTTTCCTTCTTCTTTTGCACTTCCTTTTCTGTCTAACACAATGGGATGTTGCTTCAAGTATTGCATCCTTAATGCTTGCCCAATTTGCCTGTACCCCCTCACCTGTGTTTCTTTTTGCCAGGGCTAGCTTAACTCTGTTGGCCATCTTATCAAAGTCAGCTCCTCTGAAGTCCCATATTTTTGCCTTAGAATGGGACGATTTAGATTTAGTAGCCAAATTGAACCATACCATGTGATGGTCACTGGCCCCCAGGTGACCTTCTACCTGGAGATCTGTGATCCCTTCCTTGTTAGTCAGTACTAGATCTAGGATAGCCCTGTCTCTTGTGGGTTGTTGTACCAGTTGTTTGAGGCCCTCCCCATGCACGGAATCCACTATGTGTCTAGTTCTGGCAGATGTTTCTGCTGGTATACACCAATCTGTATCCGGCATGTTGAAGTCTCCCATTATCAGAACCTCCCCTTTAGCTGTCATGTTTTGTATATCTTCTAACAGTAATGTGTCTATGTCCTCCCCCTGGTCTGGGGGCCTGTAGACAACCCCAGTTCTTATGGCTGTCCCATTTCCTGTTTCCAGGGTGACCCACAGTTCTTCTGGCTCCTATGTGTATTCTGAATTTCTGTAGCTTTGATATTTTCATTGACATACAGGGCCACTCCTCCCCTTTTGCACCTCGGTCTCTTCGAACAATACATAGCCAGGTACTGAAGTCTCCCAAGTGTGGTTACTGGTAAGCCACATCTCACTAATTACTACTATGTCCAGTTTAGCCTCTGACATTGTGCCTGCAGGTCTGGGATCTTATTTCCCAGGCTGTGAGCATTTGTGTACATGATTTTCCAGTGGCCGATTTCAGTGTGTTAGTTGTTGGGTGAGGTTTGTCATTACCCTGTGCGTTGTATGGAGACGACCTTTTTCTTACCTGGTGGTGCAAATGAACTGCAAACATGTTGAACCCTGTTTGACCATTTGCTGAGGGGAGGGTGTTCTTCCCATTCGGCGATGGGGTGCTGCACCCTCTCCCCATTTGCTAGTTTAAATATTCTGCAAAGACATCACACTTCTGCCCCAATGCACTGACTCCCTCCTTAGTCCAGATGCAGTCCATCAAATTAAAGAACTTTCGGCTCCCAGAACTGTTGCCAGTTCCTACAAATCTGTGTCCTTTTCTGGCACCAGCCCTTGAGGCCACATGTTTAGCTCCCTATCTCCCCTTTTCTGACCTTCCGTCCATCTGCCCTCTCCCAGACTGGCAGGATCTCAGAAGGAGATGCCGGATGAAATGGGTGATAGTTTTCCACCCAGCCTGGTCAGGTGTTCCTTGGTCTCCCTAACTGACTGGCTGGCAAGATCATTAGTCCCTATGTGTACTAGGACATCAATGTTTTCTCCTGCTTTGTGAACAATTTGTAATGCAGTCAGTGTCTCTCCATGCTGATGTACCTGGGAGACATCTGACATTACCTGCACTGAAATGGGTATCAACTCCTGAATCATGAGTCTCCTATGATCCAAGTTTTGGAATCCCTTTTGCTTTTTGTTTTGGTTCCTGATTTGGGTGAGTTTTGTTGTGCTAGCTCCTGTGCCTCAGTGTCCTGCTCTGCAGTGTATTCTGCCTCTTTGTTTGATTTCAGAGATAGAGACAGATACCGGTTTGTAGTGTGTATATGTTTTTTGGAGGTAATATGTTGGAGAGCAGAGAGTGATGGGGCACCCGATTTGCCCTTCCTAACCACCTGCCAACCTCCTGGTTCAACTACCCTCTGCGGTCAAGGTTTTTCTGTTGGATGCTGGGGAAATGGTGGGTGGTTCTTATAGTGTATTTCCTCTTGAATATGAAATTTGAGGTGTGCAATCTCTGCCCATGCTGCCCGGAGCTGAACCCTAAGATCTCCAATGGCCCAGCATGTAGGACAGTGTCCTAAATCATGTAAGACTGTCCTTCTGAAAATTGTTCCACAGTACCTGCAGTTAATGATATCCATTCTAGATAAGTTGCTGGGTTTATAACCTAGTCAGAGTAATTAGAAGGAAAAAAATGCAAGTAATGGTTTGATTGTGTTTTGTTTTGTTTAACTTGTTATAACAAGTTAAATTACTATGCCCTGTAAATGAGCTCACCTTGTGGATGCCCCATTGATCCACCCTTCCTGTTCTGCCACAGGAAATGTCACAACTGTGGTACCCTATAAAAGGAGTGTAGTGTGGGGTGGTTGAGATGGGGGTGGGTGGCTGGGCCCTTCCCTGCCAAAAGAAGAATCACGGACAAAAGAACAGGAGGTAAGAGCAGAAACAATCAGTCAACAACAAATGCAGTAACCCTGACTTATCCTAATGTTAGATAAAACTGTAAAACCTGTAAAGCACCACCTGTAATAATTTCAAGAAGATATATGCTGTAAGAAACACTTTGCTACAGAGAAAATAGAGCAATGAATGTTAGCAACAAACAGTAGCAATCCCTGTGAGTAAAAATAAAAAAACACACACAGTAAATCTGCTTAGCCAAAAGAAGTCTTAATCCTTTTCCCTTGCTCTAGTAAGGTTCTCTACTCTGCCTTTCAAGCAGTCTTGGAAGGAAAGAGCTCAGGTGAAGCTAGGTGCCTTGGCCAGCAAACCAAGTCTTCTACCTCAAGATATCAACTAACCTGACCTTTTAACCTTCTTTCTGTTGGAAATTACTGACAGTTTGCCAGCTCCAACCCTCACATACACACCTAATCCTTTGGAAGAGCTGTGGGAGGAAAGCAATTAGCTCCTTCAATGTGAGAAGGTGGCTGAAACACCTCTGAGACAACAAACCTTTTCAACAAAAAAAAATCAAGAATAAAACAGTGCCAAACAGTAATTTTGCTTAGCCCAATAATAAAAAAGTCACACAAATTTAAGCTCCACCTGCAATACTTTCAGAGAAGATATACCCTGTAAGAAACACTTTGCTACAGAGAAAAATAAAGCAGTAACAGAAGATATACCTTGCAAAAGACAATTTGAATCAGAAAATTACAGCAGTAATCTGTTAGCACACACCTGTAGGCACACCTTGTAATAATGCAGAAGAAGGTATACCAGCAACAACAGTTTGAATCAGAGAAAAATAAAGCAATGAAATGTTAGCAACAAACAGTAGCAATCCCTGTGAGTAAAAAATAAAAACAACACCACACAGTAAATCTGCTTAGCCAAAAGAAGTTGGCAGAAGAAACCAGGAGAAAGGACTGCTTTGTGACTGGACTTCTCTGCTGGGACTAAAGTATAAGAACTTTTGTACTTGGACCTTTAATTTAGGGTAAAAAAAAACTAACATACAAAACAAAAAAAAAGTGTGTGTGTGTGTGTGTCTGTCTGGGTTAACTGAACTGAATGGGTATCTGAACAATTATAGGTGTAAATATCAGGTGATTGGAAGGACATAACTGCTGTGAGATTTAAATTACTGGTAGAAAGATCTAGTAAGTAGGGGGAGTGGCTTAGCTAGAAGGACGCTACATTTAGAGACTGCCTTAGAAAGATTCTGCTAATATCTTGGCAGAACACACCAGGAGAAAGGACTGCTGTGTGACCAGACTTCTCTGCTGGGACTATATTGCCCTCCTTCCCTCCCCCCCCCCACCAAAAGCTAGTTTTATTTTTATAGGCACAGGATTTGACTGACAACAGGAACTTCCTGTTTGGGAGCAGGAAGTGAGTGATCACAGAACCACCAAAGACCCACCATCCTAGAAGGGCAAGAGTAGCTCTCCGGCCCCTCTAGCTGCTGGAGGTCTGCCTCTGAGCAAGTAAGTGGTCTACTGAGAAATATAGGATATTCTTGTCTCAGAACAGGGCAATCAGGAGCTTAAAGGGCACAGGCAGAAAGTAAAGGGAGAGAAAAAAAACAGGAAAGAGTAAGGATTGAAAACAGTTAAGGGGACAGAAATAAGAAGCATGAGGGAGTGGTGCAGTGCAGTGGCTGTGGAGCAGCAGTCTTCCGGGAGATGCTCTGGAGGATGTGGTGTTGTCCCATCTGCAGGCACCTCTCTGGGCTGAGGGAGGAGGTTGCTCATCTCCAGACTGAGTTGACCAGGATTTGTGGGACCTCCTCTTCCATCCAGAGACCACCAGTGTCACTGCCGTTACCTCAGAGGTTGCCAAGAAAGAGGAGCGGTTGGACAACAGTGGGCTCAGGGAGGGTGAGGGTGGTGGAACAGAGGTGCATTCCTCCAGTTGTACCTCTGCACAATTCCTATGCCATTCTGGCAAAGTGTGGTTCCTCTATGGAGGCACCTGCAGTGGAGACCAAGGAGGATGCTGGGAACCTCCACAAAGGAGACCCACAGGAGGGTGGCAGGGGACCCTGCAGGGAAGAAACAACTCCTGGTGGGGGACTCCATTGTTAGGAAGGTAGAACTGGGGAGGAAGGGAGAGGAGGAAGTGCCTGCCTGGCGCCATGGCTTGGAGGGACAGGGGCGACTCCTCAGAATTGCCAGAGCAGCTGCACAGGGAAGGAGCTGGATGTCATTGTCCACCTAGGGACAAATGACCTAGCAAGAAAGGGATTAGAGAAGTGCAGGAAGAGTTTATGGAATTGGGAGGGCCTTAGTCAAGTAGCACGCACGGTAACCTTCTCGGAGGTGCTGCCCATCTATGGCATAGGAGAGGCTAGGGTGTTCCGCACCATGGGATTCAATCAGTGGTTGAAAAACTGGTGTGGAGCTCAGGGATTTGGCTTCATTGGGGACTGGGGGTCTACCTGGAGTGATGCAAGCCGATACTGGCATGATGGGCTACATCTGTCCGGGAGAGGAACCAGGATCCTAGGTGATAGGTTTAAATGCTTCATTGGCAAGCTTTTAAACTAGCCCGGGAGGGAGGCACTGGAAAGGAGCAGGGAAATCCTAGCCCCCCCCAAATAATCACAGTATTAAGTGCGGCAAACACCAACATAGAGGTGTCAATAGGGAGAAGGGCTGGGGTAAATGGAGAAAGTGACAAAGGCAAGAAGGACAGGGATGGGGCAAAGGGAGTAAGGCCATCAGGAAATGGAGGGTAATGAGTACCAATGCCCGTAGTCTGGGAAACAAGCTCCCTGAGCCAGTGGCCTTGATGGAAGAGGATGCCTGGATATCGTAGCAGTCACAGAAACATGGTACACAGAACCATGACTGGGATGTTAACATACCAGGGTACATAACCACAGGAGAGACAGGCAGGGAGAAGAGGGGAGGAGTAGCTCTCTATGTAAAGGAAGGATAAAGGCAACTGAACAAAAGAGTAAACAGGGAGAGAGGAGGCACTGTGGGTCACCTGGAGACTGGAAAGGGCACCACAATCCACACAGGGTTGTGTACAGACCCCCATGTCAGGGAGGGAATGGACAAGGACATGATAGAAGGCATTTTTAGAATGGCAGAGAAAGGAGATACTATTGATGGGAGACCTGAATATGCCAGATGATAATTGGAGCACATTTGCTGCAGCCACATCCAAGAGCAGGGCCATTCTTGATGCCCTACAGGTGGCAGGCATTAGACAGCTAGTTTGGGAACCCACTCATGAGGGAGCAATCTTAGACCTCATACTCTCAAATGGGGGCAGTGAGAGGATCTCAGATCTAGAAGTGGGTTGCCATCTGGGGAAAAGTGACCATCAAACAGTGTGGTTCATGTTAAACTCAGCTACAGAGTCAAGCCATACAAAAGTGAGGGTACTGGACTTTAGAAGAGCTGACTTTGGCAAGATGGGAGAGTGCCTCAGAAAAGCACTAGCAAACAGGCAAGAAGGTGTGGAGCAACAATGGGGAATCATCAAAACTGCCATCACAGAGGCAACAAGCCTTTGTGTGAAGCAAATAAACAAATCAAAATGAAAGAAAAAGCCACTATGGTTCTCAAAAGAGGTGGCTGTGAAAGTCAGGAAGAAAAGATAGCATTCGGAAGTACAAGGAAACACAGAAGGAGCAGGACAGAGAGCAGTACAGTTAAGGCAGAAGGAAGCAGGAGGGAAGTCAGAATAGCAAAGACCCAAACTGAGGAAAAGATAGCCAACTCAGTTAAGAAGGGATAAAACCTTTATAGGTACATCAGCGGCGAGAAAGACAAAGGGAGGGATGGTGAGGCTGAATAGAATGAACGGTGGGTAGAGGGGACAGTGAAAAGCAGGGTACTGAATGGATATTTCTGCTCAGTATTCACAAAGAGGAGGGGAAGTGCCTAATCCAATTAACAGAAGCACTCTTGATAGGGGTCGATCCAGTCCTTTCACAGAAGAAAGGGTTCTGCAAGAACTCCTAAAACTGAAGGTGGACAAAGCAATGGGTCCTGATGGAATTCATCCCAGAATTCAAAAGAATTAAAGGAGGAACTAGTGAAACCACTGGCTACTCTTTTTAATAATCATGGGAGGATGGTGTGGTACCCGAGGACTGGAGGAAGGTGGATGTGATTCCCCTTCACGAAAATGGGACGAAGACAGAGGCAGGAAACTACAGACCTGTCAGTCTGACCTCTGTGGTAGGGAAAGTGATGGAGTCACTTCTGAAGGAAAGAATAGTTGAGTACCTAGAGGCCAGTGGAGCACAGGACCCAAGGCAGCATGGATTCACAGCGGGAAGGTCATGTCAGACGAATCTAATAGATTACTTTGACTGGGTGACCAAAGTAGTAGACCAGGGAGGGGCTGTCGACATGGTCTAGCTAGTCTTTAGCAAGGCATTTGACACAGTCCCACACAAAAGATTAATAGCCAAATTAACCAGCCTGGGGTGGGTCCCAGGGTGGTAGCCTGGGTAAAACATTGGCTGCACAACAGGACACAGAAGGTAATTGTAAATGGAGTCCACTCTGAAGAAAGAGAGGTTACTAGTGGGGTACCTTAGGGTTCAGTATTGGGTCCAGTCCTTTTTAATGTCTTCATAAGTGACATTGCAGAGGGACTGGAAGGAAAAGTATCCCTTTTTGCAGATGACACAAAGATCTGCAACAGGGTTGATACACAAGGAGGCGTGGAAAGGATGAAAAGGGACTTGCAAGTTGGAGGAATGGTCAGAAGTATGGCAGCTAGGATTCAATGCAAAGAAGTGCAGAATAATGCACCTGGGAAACAAGAACCCAGGGAAGAATACACAATGGGTGGGGAGGTAGTAACAACAACAAAAGGAAAGGGACCTGGGGGTAATCATATCAGATGACCTTAAGGTTAGCAAGCAATGTGAGAAGGCAGTAGGGAGGGCCGGGGGTATGCTGGGATGTATAGGAAGAGGCATCAGCAGCAGAAAAGAGGAAGCTGTTATCCCTCTGTACAGACAGTTGGTGAGACCCCATCTGGGTTACTGTGTCCAGTTCTGGAGACCCCATCTCCGCAAGGACATAGACAGGATAGAGGTAGTCCAGAGGAGGGCAACTAAAATGGTGCAGGGTCTGCAAGAGAAGCCGTATTAGGAGAGACTAAAGGAGCTTAATATGTATACCCTTGAGGAAAGAAGGGAGAGGGGGGACATGATAGAAACTTTTAAGTACCTCAGTGGCATCAACAAAGTCCAAGAGGGTAGCATCTTTCAGAAAAAGAGACTTGCAAGAACAAGGGGACACAATTTAAAGATAGAAGGAGGGTGGTTCAGGGGCAATGTGAGGAAGTATTATTTCACAGAGAGGGTAGTGGATGCATGGAACAGCCTTCCTGAGGAGGTTGTGGGGTCTAAAACTGTGGGAGAATTCAATAATGCATGGGACAGACATAAGGCAATTCTTGTGGGGGGTAGGAAGAAATAGGCTGTTAGTTAACTAGGATCTACGGCCTATCCTGTAGGTAGGGAAATGGGCAGACTAGATGGGCCAAACGGTCCTTATCTGCCGTCAAAGTCTATGTTTCTATGTTTCTATGAAGCCTTAATCCTTTTCCCTTGCTCTGGTAAGGTTCTCTACTCTGCCTTTAAAGCAGTCTTGGAAGGAAAGAGCTCAGGTGAAGCTAGGTGCCTTGGCCAGCAAACCAAGTCTTCTACCTCCAAGATATCAACTAACCTGACCTTTTAACCCTTCTTTCTGTTGGAAATTACTGACAGTTTGCCAGCTCCACCCCCACATACACACCTAATCCTTTGGAAGAGCTGTGGGAGGAAAGCAATTAGCTCCTTCAATGTGAGAAGGAGACTGAAACACCTCTGAGACAACAAACCTTTTCAACAAAAAAATCAAGAATAAAATAACACAGTGTCAAACAGTAATTTTGCTTAGCCCAATAATAAAAAAGTCACACAAATGTAAGCTCCACCTATAATAATTTCAGAGAAGATATACCCTGTAAGAAACACTTTGCTACAGAGAAAAATAAAGCAGGGACAGAAGATATACCTTGCAAATGATAATTTGAATCAGAAGATTACAGCAGTAATCTGTTAGCACACACCTGTAGGCACACCTTGTAATAATGCAGAAGAAGGTATACCAGCAACAACAATTTGAATCAGAGAAAAATAAAGCAATGAAGTGTTAGCAACAAACAGTAGCAATCCCTGTGAGTAAAAAATAAAAACAACACCACACAGTAAATCTGCTTAGCCAAAAGAAGTCTTAATCATTTTCCCTTTGCATCTGGAGGTGGGCAGGCAGTTATCACACCATAACTCTCCCTAGATGGTCATGATCATCATGTCATGCCTTACCACTTAATTCACAACCACCACCACTGTAAAGTGGAGAAGCTAACGCCCATTTTGTGACAGCCAATCAGGCTACTCGGAACCATTACTGTCAGACATACTGCATGCACATAATGCACCTGCACCTGTAGTAGCAAATTTGTTTGTGAGACGGCGATCTGAAGGCACACAGAGCAAAACATTGTCCCATCTCTTGCCTCCAGCCAATCAAATTCAGTTTCCCACTGATGTCTGTAATTACGCATAACAACAGATTTCACAGCATCTGATAATTGACTGTTCTGATTCCTAGTGTCACCACTGCATGATTTCTGAACAACTGATAATTGTTGTGTCACTTGTGTGTGACCCTGAGAAACTGTAGATTGTGGGATACACTCATAAGAAGAACAATCACCATTATCTGATAACTGAAGTATAGGAAAGTCATCAGAATAACAAATTGAAGTTACAGCAAGGTTGCAGCTGTCACTTTCCATTTCAGTATTGGAATTGGAAGAACAATCAGCAGTCAGTCCATTCACAGATGATGAACTCCCTCCAGAGTCAGTCGGAAGGCACTGAGTTGTAGGACATTTTTTTATTAACCAGCAGTCTAATAAAGAGTTTGTGGTAGTGGTGGTGGCTCTCTTTTGGGTCTTCGTACTGGCTTGACCTGAGCTTGACATATTCAGTGTGTCACGACTGTTCCCTTCTCAAAATTCGTGTCATGAGGTGTTGTTCATGCACAGTTGGTTCGGGTTGTTGTCAGCCAACAGGTTATCTAAAGCAATTATAAAAGTCGTTTCAACATGTGTACACTACTTTACCAGCAATCACACATGACTGTCGTCACATAGTGAGAAAACAAGTACAGAACCCTATTGTAATGTATGGGGTTAATGGAAGTTAATACATTTGCCAAGTGTTATGTTGTAAAGCTTTGAGTGACCAGACTACCCTAAGTTGTTCTAAAGAGAATTTGTTTTAATAAAGTCACACTAGTCTGTAGGACCCCATCTGCAGACCGCAGGTCTGGACATTACATTATTGCTTCATGCATGGACTTACTGGGTTCCCAGCCAGAAGATAGGTCTAGCATGGCCCCATCAATCTCCTGGACCCGGTGGTAAATACACAGCATATTCTGTAAACACAAACCCCAACTGTGCAGACTGAACCTAGCACACATGCCCAAAGCTGTTGTTGTTACTACCTCCCAACCCCCCAACTGTGTTTAGTTTCCCCCGGTGCATTATTTTGTACTTCTTTGCACTGAATGAAACCTGCCATACTTCTGACCATTCCTCCAACCTTGCCAAGTCCCTTTTCATCATTATGGTTAACCACTGATGCTCAGGCATTATCCTCTATATCTATGGTAGCTACCCTACATCCACAGTACTACTTCTCCCCCCACCAACTACCCCCAGAAACCTGGCCTCAAACCTAACAAAAAAAAATCATTTTAACATTTCTCTACTGAAGAGGTACAGTAGAGGTAAGTACCTTGCAAATAAAGGTGATGAAATGCTGTCACTGGTGATGGCTTCCTCTCGGAATAATATACGTGTACGATCACCACATGCTACCCAGGGTACCCTGCTGCTGCTTGACTTCTTCTACTGGTGTGTGATGTGACTCCTTCAGTCAGCTCAGCTCACCACCGGCCAGTCAGATGCTATGCTGCCTGCATCAGGGAAAAAGGAAACAAAACATATGAAGTACCTGCGAGAAGGGTAGTGTGGTGATTGTAGGGGACTTCAACATGCCAGGAGTGGACTGGAGCACCCCAACAACCAGGAACAGAAGGGAGCAGGAACTGCTGGATTCCTTCCAGGACAGCTTCCTGCTGCAAATGGTCAGTGAACCAACCAGGTTAGGAAATACCCTTGACCTTGTGCTGGCAAATGGGGACTTTGTGAGAGAACTTACAGCAGAGGAACTGCTTTCAGGGAGTGACCACTGCTCAGTATGGCTCACATTGGATATGGGCAAGGAAGGAGTGGAATCTGGCACAATAGTGCTGGACTTCAGGAGGGCCGACTTTGGGAGGATGGGGGAAGTGCTAAAAGGGTACCTGGCCAGAATTCAATCTAGTATGGATATTAACCAGAGGTGGGAGCTCATAAAGCTGGGGATAGTGGAGGCAACCAAAACCCACTGCAAAGCCCAGAGCAAGAAGGCTAGGGCTAAGAAACTGATCTGGTTGAGCAAGGAGGTCATGGAAAAGGTAAGGAGGAAAAGAGCTACCTTTAGGAAGTAGAAGAAAACGGGGGGGGAGGACAGGAGGAGTACTTGACAGGAATGAAGGAGGTGACAAGGGCAGTAAGAGCCAAAGCATCTACAGAACTCAGGCTGGCACAAGGCATTAGAAGGGGGAAGGACTTCTTTAAGTACATCAGGAGAAAAAGGAACTGTAAGGACCACATAGTAAGGATTAGAAAGGAGGGGTTGGGTGGAAGCAGGGTGCAAAAGGCGGAAGCACTAAATGAGTACTTCTGCTCAGTATTTACTAAAGAGAGAGGAGGGAGACACCCAAGGTGGGAGAAATGGCAGAAGCGGGGGAGTGGTGACAGATGGGAAATCATGGAGAGCAGAGTTCAAGAGGGTTTGAAGGCACTGAGGTGGACAAGGCACCAGGCCCAGATGGCATCCACCCCAGGGTACTGAAGGAGCTGGCAGAGGTCCTTGCAGGACCTTTGGCAGACCTATTTAATGCCTCACTACATTCGGGGTGTGTACATCAGGACTGGAGGATGGCTCGTGTGGTGCCCCTCCACAAGAGTGACCCCAAGGATGAACCGGGAAACTACAGACCAGTGAGTCTCACATCCATCGTGGGTAAGCTAATGGAGACCATCCTGAAGGAGAGGCTGGTGGCCCTCCTAGAGGCCAAAGGACTACAGGACAGCAGACAGCATGGCTTCATATGTGGCAGATCCTGCCAAACCAACCTGGTCGAGTTCTATGACTGGGTAACTAGGCAACTGGACAGGGGCCATCCAGTGGATGTCCTGTATCTGGACTTCAGTAAGGCATTTGACTCAGTGCCACATAGAAGGCTGGGAAGGAAGTTAGTAGGCACAGGGGCGGGTGCAAATCTGGTGAGATGGGTAGGTAACTGGCTGCAGAGAAGGCAACAGAGGGTGGTGGTGGGTGGGGAGCTCTCACACCCAAGGGCAGTGACGAGCGGTGTTCCACAGGGCTCGGTGTTGGGACCAGTGTTGTTTGGGATATCCATTGCAGACATATCATGGGACATCAAGAGCAAGATCAGTCTGTTTGCTGATGATACCAAGGTAGGCCTTAGTAGTGGATGACCTAGGGGATGGCAGGGGTTGCAGGATGATCTGGCAAAGCTTGAAACCTGGTCAGACACCTGGCAACTGGCTTTAATGCCAAAAAGTGCAAGGTGCTGCATTTTGGGATGAAGAACTCAAGGAGGAGTTACCAGCTAGAGGGTGCAGTTAGCCCAGACAGAGGAGGAGAAGGATCTGAGTGTGCTCATTACAGGGTCAATGAACAACTCGGCACAATGTAGGAAGGCAGCTGCAAAGGCCAACAAAATGCTGGGTTGTATTGCAAGGGGTATGTCCTCGGGAGGAGGAGGTGATTCTGCCACTGTATAGGCCATTGGTTAGACCACACCTGGAGTACTGCGTGCAGTACTGGCGTCCGTATCTGAAGAGGGACATTAGGTTACTGGAGAGGGTGCAGCGCAGAGCGACAAAGATGATTAAGGGGCTGGGGGACTTATCATACGAGAGGAGGTTGAAGGAGTTGAACATGTACTCACTGGAGGAGAGGAGGGACAGGGGTGACATGATCGAAACCTTTAAATACATGAAAGGAATAAACAAGACGGGTACAGAGGGGCTGTTCAAAGTAAGGGAGGGGAGGGCCACCAGGGGCCATGATATGAGACTGGAGTGAGGAAGGTTCAGGAGGGAGATGAGGAGACACTTTTTTACAGAGAGGGTGGTGGCTGGGTGGAATGCGTTACCTGCAGAAGTGGTATGCAGTAGAACAGTGGACTGCTTCAAACGAGGATGGGACAGGAGAAGGGGGAGGGTTAATGAAGGGGAAGGGTGGAAGGGAGGAGCAGCTGCAGAATAAGGGGTGCTAGCTGCACATTCGAGCAGACTTGATAGACCTCTAGGCCTTTATCTGCTGGCAAATTTCGTATGTTCGTAAATTTTTACAGAGATAGTGCTGTGCTGTGCTTCTATGGTTGTGGAGGGTGCCACTGCCACCTCGTATGAAACCACTCTACTACTGCTTGCTACTCTACATGGGCCATTACATTTGCAAGCAAGATGCTTCACACTGACATTGTGACTGTATGCATGAAAACCAAACTTTTTCATTTCAAGACTTGGAGCGATCCCACCACCTCCCCCGGCCAACTGGCACACACAGACAATCCAAAACCGCAAAATGTGCTTTCCAGCGGGCCAGTTGTGATTGGCTACAGCGCAAGTTTAGGAACCTGGGCATGAAACCAGCATGGATACACAGTGGGAAGATCTTGTCAAATAAATCTGAGTACTTAGACAGGGTGACCAGGTGGATGTGAGTGATCTACCTAAATTTCAGCAAGATTTTCAAAACTGTCCCATAGGAGATTGGTAAATAAGTTGGGCAGCCTGGGAGTGGGCCCCAAGGTGGCAAACTGGATCAGAAATTAAACTGGTTGACTGACAGAACACAGTCACAGACGGTGGTGGTGAATGGTGTTCAATCCGTGGAGAGGGGGGTGACCAGCAGGGTGCCACAGGGATCCGTGCTGAGATCAATGTCTTCATAAGTGACATTGCAGAGGGGCTAGAGGGGAAGGTATCCATTTTTGCAGATGATACTAAAATCTGCAGCAGTGTTGAGACTCCGGGGGGGAGGGGTAGGACCTGAACATGATTCAGGAGTGGACACCTTTAGACAACATGTCTGAAGGAGAGCTATGTCTGGGTAGGGATCGACATTGCATCTCTGTACACATCTATTAGACACCAGCGAGATGTACTTCCTATAGGTCCTTTTAGAAAACCATCCAGATAGTAACTTCATGCTAGTGGATTTCATGCTAGTCTCTTGAATACATACCAAGTCACATTTCTGAATTTGAAAATATGGCAGGTATTACCTACAGCCATGCAGGAAAGCTACAGGGACAAGTATGGCATGGCATAGCCAGTTATAGTTGTTCCCATATCTATTGATCTCCTCATAGTAAGGTTCAGGTCTGGCTGCCTGCCCCCCCCCAATCAAAACCATCAAGATGAAACCCCTCTGCTTGTGAATCCCCCTTAACCCTTCACCCTTCCCTGACATGTTCAAGTTCAAGTTTATTGCAGGAAAACTCCATTGAGCAATCTCATTCACAAGGAGGTCCTGTGACATAAACACTTAAAGTACAAACATAGATAGGTAATAACAGTATATACATGAAATGCACGTTACATGATACAGGCTGGATATACATACAAGGGTACCACATAGGGTGACCGCAGGTGGTAAACATTAATATGAGACAGGGAAGCGACTTACAGGTTGCATACTGATAAATGAAACATGATGACTGGTGTGTGCAATACATATATTTTGGCAGCTAGAACAAACAACAGACTACAACTGATATGGGGGGAGGAGTGATTTGATATTGTAGCAGTGGAGCGTAAGCATTGATAAAGCCAGGAGTAGAAGGGGAAGGGAAAGCAGTTAATAGGACAAAGCAATTATACCTTATCAGTGGATAAAGATGGCACACATGGGGAAGGAAGAGACTTAATGACAGTTACAGGTGTCTTTTATTTTGGCTGAACTTAGCGATTTGTAGAAGTTTATTGAAACTGTGCTAGTTCGTTTCAGTACGGTTTGTAATTGGTTCCAAATGTAGGGAAGGGCATATGCAATAGCACGTTTACCAAAGGAGGTCCGCGCCCTTGGTATGTCAAGCATAATAAAGTCAGATTTTCTTAACGAGCATGCACTATGTGAGATACTAATAAGGGAAGAGAGATAGCTTGCAATTTCTGCAGGAGCAGTTTAAGAGTCCATAGCCCAGCATGGAGCAGGCATCTAGTAGTAAGGGATGTCCAACCAACAGCTGCATATAAGTCACAGTGGTGCGAACGGTAAGGAGATTGGTAATGAACCATAACACACGGTGATAAAGGATGTCCAGTTTACTTGGATTTGCAAGAGTGGTGGAGGAATAGATTACATCGCCATAGTCGAGTAGGGGGAGAAAAGTGGCCTGTACAAGCTTGTTTCGAGTTTCAAGGGGGAAAAGGGGCCTATTTCTATAGAAGAAACCTAACCTTGCTTTTAACCTTCTAGAGACATCTTCACGTGGTCATTGAAAGATAATTTATTGTCGATCCAGATACCCAGATATTTAAATTTGGTTACAACTTCCAGAGGCTCGTTTAGCGTGGTGACAATGAAGTCTTGGCAAGGGTATTGGGGGCCTGTGACAGCACTACGGAGAATATCATCGCTTTAGTCTTCTTAGCATTGAGCAGAAGCTTTGCCTTTATTAGATTATGTCAAGTTGTCGAAGTCCGCTTGAAGCACTCCCTTGACTTCAGATAATGATGAGCCAGAAGTATACAACACAGTATCAACTGCAAAAAGTGCAGATTGGACATAGATATGTTAGCATCTAAGTCATTAATGTATGAAGAAACAAGATAGGGCCTAAGATGGATCCTTGGGGACTCCTCTTGCAACTGGCAGGCAGCAGAAAAAACCTTCCGCCTTTACTTTTTGGAATCTTCCAGTTAGGTAGCTAGAGAACCACTGGGTGGTATGGTATGTGGCACCCAACTTTGCAAGGCAATTGACTAATAGTTTGTGATCAACAGTATCAAAAGCTTTGCTGAGGTCCAAAAAGACTGCGCCAGTTACCTTCTTAGCATCTATAGCAGAGATCCAATCATTGGTTACTTTTGCTAGTGCAGTGATTGTGCTATGATTAGCCCGGAAGCTGGATTGAGCTGGGTTAATGAGAGAGAAGGTTTCCAAGTGAGATTTTAACTGAATATGGATCAGTTTTTTGAGAACTTTAGAAAGGATAGGCAATAGGGAGATAGGCCTATAGCTGTTTACATCGCATGGGTCACCAGATTTAAATAGAGGGAGGATATGTGCTGATTTCCAGCAAGACGGCACAGTAGCAGATGTAATAGAAAGATTGAAGATGTGGAGAATTGGGGCAGTGAGATGGGCGTAGCCTGACCTTAGGAAAAAGGGTTCCAAGCCATCGTCCCCTAAGCTTTTTTTTGGTGTCTAAGTTAAGAAGAGAATCTTCTACTTCTTTATAAGTTATCTCACGCAGTTGGAAGGGGCTGGGTGCAGGACTAGATGTAGGGGGAGGGGTATGCTGGCTCACCGCAGCACCAGCATAAGGTGACGAGTCAAAAGCTAATCCAGCTGTGGCAAAGTGGGAGTTAAGTTCCTCCAGTAATAGGGACTTGTTTTCCACAATCTTGCCACTTGCAACTATCTTTGTTAGGACAGAGGGGGCCATGGGCTGTCCTTCTATAGCTTTGATAGTCTTCCATATTTTATGAGGGTTACCTTTAGCTTGTTCGAGAGTAGAATATAATAGTTAGCTTTAGCAGAGCAAAGTTTTTTCACACAGTTATTCCTGGCTGTTCTAAAGGTCTGCCAATACGAAGATTCTTTGGAATGTCTAGCTTTAGCCCAGAGCTTATCTTGAGCTATAAGGGCTGCCTTGAGATCCAGGTGAACCAGGGGTTGGAATTGTTCCGTACCCTTACTTTGATGAATGGGGCATGCTTATTTATTATTGTAGTGAGTTTGTCATTAAGGATGTAAGCTGCCTTGTTGACATCTTTGGCTAGGTAGAGATCTTGCCATCTGATCATGCTCAGGTCAGATAGGAAGTTTACTGCACTGAATTTGCAAAAGGATCATTTTGTTATAAAGACGGGTTGCGGCCGGGCCTTAATTTGAGATCTTATGCAAGCAACAATTCCATGATCGCTCATGTCATTGTGAAACACTGCCGAATGAGATATTTTGTGTGGATGGGTGGTTAGTACCACATCTTGAATGGAACTCTTGGCAGTATTTAGAGTGTTGTTCCTAGTGGGTTCACTGACTAATTGCCCAAGACCTAGCTCGTCACAAAGGGATTTGAGGCCATGTGATTTAGGTGACAGCCAGTCCATATTTAGATCTCCTAGAAATATTGTTTCAGTTTTTGCATCTACGAACGTGGATTTCAAAAGATTAAGGACTTCATCACCACCAGATGGGGGTCTATAGCCACCTAGGATAGTGATACATTCCGAGGAGGGGAGATGAAGGCTCAGCGAAACTAACTTAAATTCCTTGGCTAGAGATTTGCAACTAACATTGGTGACCGAGTACTTAGATTTGGCGTAGATAACCACACCCCCGCCTCTAGACTCTCTATCTGCTCTAAATAAATTGTAGACCTGCAGTGATATTTGTTGATCAGTGTTCGTCTTTTTTAACCACGACTCAGTAATTATGATAAGGTCAGAGTTAACGTGTGCAGCCCAGGCTTGCAGCTGTACAAGTTTTTTAGGCAGGCTTAAAATGTTGACCATCATCATTTTGAGACCTGTGGCCTCAGCAAAATCGATAGGCGAGGTAAGTTGTAGGTGGGGGGCCAGGGTTGAGCTCTACATTTCCTGAGCAGAGAAGAAGCAGAAGTATAACTTTCTTTAAGGAGCTCATAAGAATGGAGACTGCTTTTTTATTTCTTCACGGTAACCCATATCATGCTGCACAAGAGGCGGCACCACTGTAATAACATTTTATCGTGATCAATGTACAGTAAGTGCTTGAATAGACATAGGTGAGGACAGTAGCAAGGGGGTGTAGGCTAACCGGGGGGAATAGGCTAAAAGGGGAGAGGAGAATGACAGTGTCTGCACGGTAGACCGTTATAACATTAGGTATTGATAAGGTACATTGGAGAACTGAATTGCATTGAGGTACTTCGAATTGCACTGTATTGCTGAGAACTCTGCACCTTAGGAGCAATAAAAACACAATAAGGAGAGCCATGGTCCCAGATTGAGTGGTCTCGTGATTTATATTAGTGCAATATTTTCTAGGCAAGAAATTTGCCCACCTAGGTACTCACTTAAAACCTAGATGAGAAAATACAGCAGAAAGGGGAACAAGGATAGCAGGAGCAGCTTAGTTAGTGGCAGGGCTCAAGAGATATTCACACAGGGCAGTCTTATTGGCCACACTCAGATACCAATCATAGGTTGGCAGCACTCGAAACTAGGCCAATGAAGCAGTAATATGATATAGGAGGCGGATCATGAGTGTATTTAAAGGAGGCCTGGGAGAGGGTGATGGTGGGGGTGGGAGAAAATTTCAGGTCAGAGCGAGAGCTGAGAAGTCAGAATTAAGAAGGGGACACTGTAACAGGCTATAGAGAATGTGCCCCAATCAGAGCAAAGCAGGCAAGCGGGTGTACCAATCACAATCCCCCTATGGCAGTGCCGCACCAATCAAGGGTGCCCAGGCGTGCTGGCTCTCTGCAGAGGATTCTATCGGTATCTATCGGTATGACAGCGCAGTGTAGGTAATAATAGGGTGCTCAGCATCTATCTGACTTGAGTCTGAAGGGTGGATGGCAGACACTGAGGGCTTCCTGTTTTCAGCTGCAGAGCTGTCACACAGGCAGTTTTAAGGAAGTTGTCAGCCTGTTGAGTGAAGCTTAGGGGAACCTTAACTACAACCACCCCTTGTAGCAGCACCGGGAAAGAAGTAGAATAATAATGCAGGCCATATTGCCCACGAATGAGTACAGTGATTTATGTAGAAGACCAAGAATCCCTCTAGTGGGAGGTCTGTATAACCTGCTAATGGAAAACTAGCCACTTAAAAAAAAAAAAAGGTAGTTAGACTTACATGTAAACCACTCATAGCAGCAACAGACAGGAAAAAAAGCACAAAAAAAAAATGTACCATAGCTAAGGAGGATTGTTCACAAATTTTGATGGACTTGTGGCCTTACTGAACTGAACTTACAAACCCCCCTCCCCCCGGTGTACATTATTTATTTAACCAATCTAGGGAGCTCCCTTATAAAGTTCCTGTGTACCCAGTGTTGAATTGGTGTTGCTGACCCCACTGATTTTACCTTGGTGGGACTGCTGACAAATTTGCATTTTAAATTATATGCTGGGAAGGAAGTGGGCACCTGCTCTGATAAACCCCAACCCACAATGACCATGATGTATCATGTGTAACTGCAAAAATGGCGGTCTTCCTTAATTCATAACCCCATCCAGTGTGCTCGAGTCACCCGACCCACCACTTGGTCCACTCCCCGATCCCCTCTACAGCAGCACGGCCAGCACCATTAGTCTGCTGCTGCCTGCATGCCTTCCCCTTGCAACCTACTTGCTTGCGCTGCCTGGTGGTGTGTGTGCCCCTCCCCGGCCCCATCCTAATCTATATACACCCCCGCCCCATCCACACAGTCCTTTAGCTTAACTTAAAAGCTTTTATATTTTAATGTTAATTGGCACCCACCTCTAAGGACTGACTGGCTGTAGCCTGCTGCTATGATGGCAGGCATTCGGTCGGTCCTGTTCTCCGTCCACTCACTACAGCACTCGTGGCTCCACTCCAACTAAATAAATAAATAAATAAACTAGGCCTCACCCCCAGGCTGAGCTATATCATATGGCCATTTTCTTTATGCACATGGAGCACTTCTGATCTCGATCCTCCGCTGCTGTTCCTGGCTGGCTGTCCCCTCAGGTGGCTCCGAGCCCTCTCTTCCTCAGCTCCAGGGGCCTCACTGTTGGTCCGGCTTCAGTTGCGAAGTTGTGTGGTACTGCTACTCAGGGACGATGGGATTGGGCCGCACCGCACGGGGTCTCCAGCCTGCTCTTGGCCTCTACTCTACTGTCTCTACAGTAAAAGTGGACTGGGATGACACAGACAGATCAGATCAGATCTCTGTCTGATAATGAAATTGAATTGAACTATATTTTTTAGAATGCGGCCGCTTATGGGACAGACAACATGCACACCGACAATTGAATAAGGTCGATCTCTGTGCAGCCACAAAGCTTGTTTCTTGCCTCCTCTGCGCGGACTGCTGGTGTCACACAGCGCACTCTCCCCGTCAACTCATGGTGCATTGTATCACGGTTAAACTTAGCAAGCACCACCAGCAAAGCAGCTCCCAACTCCTCCTCCTTACTCAATCATCCATCATTATTGGTGCATTTTGCATATACAAGTTGGCGTGCTATGCCATCGCAGGGGCCAGAAGGAGCATTATTGGCCCATTTTGGATGGTGCGTACATGTGCAACAGATGGACAGGACTGCACTGGAAAAAAAAACATTTGTCGTCTCCACAGTGGGCAAGCTAGACTACTCTGAAACTGAGTAAAACAAATGATGACGTGACGTCCACACTATAAAAAACAGGCATCAGCTTTAAACTACATAAGCATTACTGACATCAATTGACTCCAGATAGTGCATTTTTGGACGTTATTAGCTGATTTTTGGACGTAAAATACTTAAAAAATGACTTATCTGAAGTGCTGGCCTTCACTGAGCTGCTTTACAAGCAAGCTCCCAACTTCTCACTCCACTCACTGAAGACTCTGACTTCAAAACTCCCAAAGTTCTACCTAACTCCCTTTGCTGCAGATTTCAATGCGGCTCATGCAGCTGCGAAAGTTCTATTGGTGATGTCATCCCTCAGTCTCAGCTGAGACTGAGAATAGAGTGAGACAGTGTGAAACCCATTTAACTGGAGTTTCACAAGCTGCCTTCCCTGCCTACCACTAGGTCTTACTGGGATTCTAGTAACCCCGGGTAACAAGTGGGTTACACTAGCAATTTTGCCAGACATGATTTGTTTTTCTAAAATGGAATGCTATGGGAAGTGTAACTGATAGCATGCCATGCTGCAGTCCAATAGGTAGGGGTGTGTGTGTGTGTGTGTGTGCACGCACCCCAGATTCCCAGGTGGCAGCACAATGCACTGTCTCCACACCATCAGACAGTGGCAGCTTCAGCCTCTGTTGGTTACTCAGGCATGGGTGGGGGAGTGGTGCGCAACAACTTGCAGCCAGAACACTAATACAAAATTAATATATTGTTCCTATGAGGGTAGGTTAGGTGTCAATGTGCCCCTCCAAAACTCGAAATACCTGTACAAAACACCATACAAAATTCATGCAGTAAAAAGCTGCCTCTGTTAAACCAGCAATAATGTAATCCAGTTAACAATAAACCATTAACATATAAAATATATGACACAAATACATAATAATACAGTTTCCATCATAAATAAAGTGGCTACCCATATGCCTGTTGCAAATCATATTTTTTCAGTATAGATCTGGAGGAGGAGAAGGTACCAGCTGCACGAACCTGCTCAGGAAGCACATTGCAGAGAGCATGAGCAGACACCACAATAAGCTAGGTCAGTGGCAGAATTCGACTTGCACGGGGACACCCGGAACACCTGCCCCTGGACCTTATATCCCTGGAAGGTACGTAGGGAGTTAGTAGCTTGCTGAGATATTGGGGGTCCAGTCCATTCAAGGCTTCATATGCCTTTAACAAAACCTGGACTGGAAGCTCTGCGATACCTGAGGCACCAAACAGGGCACAGCATTTTATTACCAGGACACCTGCCCTGGTGTGTCTTGTTGTACAACTGCCAGTGGGATTGCCCAATGCAGTTGTATTTTGCTTCTGATAATTGTACTGAATGACAAGGAAGATAAATCGCAGGAAGTGTGGATGTCATCTAGCGCACACTATTGATCTGTTATAGTGCTCCTTTAAACCGAATGTTGAGCAGACACTCTAATCCCATACTTTCTCTAAGACCGTTAAAGAGACCTACCAGGTAAACTACATTTGCAGTTGCACCTGCCTGATCAGCGCCTTACCCCTTCCGTATGTTCTTGGTGTTGCTATTTCCAAAATTCATTTAACAGCTTTTAAATAATTTCACTCATGAAATTACCTCCACTGGGTCTCTCCTACTTACTGTTTTTTTAGCTACTGATGCTCCGCTCCCACAAACAGCAAGTTATGACGTGATGCCAGGGAGAGCGCGGGGACGAGCTCCATTTTAGTGTATGGAGGGTACCTTTTGGGTAGTGTTTCTATATTGTAATGAGCAGTTGCCGATGAAACGTGGGCACCAGTCGACTAATAAGACCCTTGTTAGTTGACCGGTGCCCACGTTTCATCGCCAACTGCCCATTACAATATAAAAACACTACCCAAAAAGATGTTGTTCTTTTTGTAGCTAAATATTAATGCTTATGAGTGATTATTTAGAGGCTCATAGTTCTGAAGACTGTTCTTTTTATGTTGCTTGCATGCATGTGCAAGAAACATAGTGCCATCATTGGAGATTTCGGAGGTGTGTCACCTCCTCCTCCAATTCAGTCAGTGTGCTGGCAGGCGCGGCTCCTGTAAGCCAATGCATTTTGGAGCTGTCTATGACACGCTCCAAAATGCAGTGGCATAAAGTTGAAAGGGGGAGCTACACTTCAGTGAGCACCGATAAGAGGCTGCTCACATGCAGCTCCCCGCAGGCGTGCACGCCCCCGCACGCACTGTATAGCCGACGGGGTGCCCAATCCCCGTCGGCTGAGCTGTGTCCCTCCCCAGTAGTAGGTACCACGCTGGGAGCCCACCCCAGCGTGGCAAGCAGTCCTATGGCCAACGAGGGTGCCCAATCCCCCCGGCTGAATGCCCCCACATCGTCCTTGTGCCACGCTGGGAGCCCACCCCAGCGTGGCAAACGTCCCACAACGCCTTTTTTGAAACCTGTAAACGAAACGGTCCCCGCCGGCGCTATCTCCCAGCCTCTTCCTACAACCCGCACCCACCCACCGCGCACTCCGCCTCCCCACACCCCCCTCACCCCATACTTACCTCCAGACTCCGGCGCGACTATCTTCGGTGGACCGGGAACACGTCTGCACTCTTCAAAGCCAACCGCAAACTGAGGAAATGCCGGTAAGCTGTATAATGGGCTAGATGGGGGGTCAACTTTGTTGCATATCTCAGGCATTTTTGGGAATTTTTGCACCAAATTTTCAACATGGGGTTTTTGGTACCCCTTCTCATGAATGATGTCACTGTCATGGCGTTATTCGGGCCCGAAGGGTGATTTTGCGCAGTGACTGCAAAATCACCCTTTGGGCCTGAATAATGCCATGACAGTGACATCATTCATGAGAAGGGGTCCCAAAAACCCCATGTTGAAAATTTGGTGCCAAAATTCCAAAAAATGACTGTTTTACGAGCGTGCGTTGTACAGTTCCTACACAGGCTCGTAAGTTCGCGAAATTTCAATATTTTCACTCCAGATTTTCAACATTGCCATTTTACCACACCTTCTTATGAGTAGTACAGCTGTCATTTTTCACATCTCACCCAAAATGTGTTTCCGCCCATGTAGCGCAGAATGGCGCAGTCAGTGTCTTGAAATCAATGTGCGGGACAAGTTAAGAAAATCACAGTGACACGTTCATGAGCAGAGGTCTTAAAATGGCTATGTTGAAAATTGGTGAAAAAATTCCTAAAAATGACTGTTTCTGAGCATGCGTTGCGCAGTTCTTACATATGGCTAAATGAAGTTTCGCAATTCATATTTTCACTCCAGATTTTCAACATTGGCATTTTATCACACCTCCTCATGAGCAGTACAGCTGTCATTTTCACATCCTGCCCAAAACATGTTTCCACCATGTAGCGCACAATGGCGCTGATCGGTGTCGAACTCAATGTAGGACACATTAAGAAAATCACAGTGACACTGATCATGAGTAGAGGTCTTAAAATGCCTGTGTTGAAATTTGGTAGAAAAATTCCTAAAATGACTGTTTCTGAGAGTGGTGCTTGCACAGTTCCCTCGCATTCGTAAGTTTGAATTTCAATATTTTCACTCCACATTTCAACATTGCCATTTTACCACACCTCCTCATGAGCAGTACAACTGTCATTTTCACATCCTGCCCTAAACATGTTTCTACCCATAGCACAATGGCGCAGTCGGTATGCAAATCAGTGTATGGGACACATTAAGAAAATCACAGTGTCACTGTTCATGAGCAGAGATCTTAAAATGGCAATGATGAAAAGTTGCAAAATAATTCCTAAAAGCCAGCTGTTTCTGAGAGGTGTCGTTACGGATTCCACTTGGTTTAAATGGTCTGCGAATTTCAATATTTCCCTCAGATTTTCAACATTGCCATTTTACACACCTTCTTATGAGCAGTACAGCTGTCATTTTCACATCCTGCCCAAAAGCGTGTTTCATCAGGCGAGCGCATAATGGCGCAGTCGATGTGCAAACTCAATGTATGGGACACATTAACAAAATCACAGTGACACTGTTCATGAGCAGAGGTCTTAAAATGGCTATGTTGAAAATTTGGTGAAATAATTCCTAAAAATGACTGTTTTACGAGCGTGCATTGCGCAGTTCCTACGCACGCTCGTAAGTTCGCAAATTTTCAATATTTTCACTCCAATGACTTCCAAATACCTAAACAGCACATAGAAGTAGGCAACATTCGGCATTGACAAATGCTTGTTTTGTACAGCCACTATGCTGTAGGATACCATATAGATTAGATAGCCCTACTATTTTATGGTAATTTACCACGACCCTGACGTGGAGGGACCTCCCTGTGGTTGAGAAAAAGGGCTGCAGTACCTAATTTAATCTCCATGCTTAGGCAGACAGTTTTCAGCCATTTCAGGAGAATGCTGGCACTGAAAAACTTGCAAAGATGCGTTTCAGGCTGTGGACGTACATTTACACTTATAGACATGACTCCCATATTCTTTCTTTTAGGAAAATCAAGTATCTATAAACATGGGTTGGCAATATAGCCTAGAAGTTAGAGCAACAAGCTGTGAACGTGCCTGTTATATCCAGCAGACCTGAGTTTGATCCGCACAACCTCCACTTGTATACAGTGTGACCTAGGCAAATCACTTAAGCTTCCCACATCTCCCAGGTCATCACTGGTAATGGGTACAGTTCTCACACACATAATTAAACAAAAGGCTGAGGTGGGATTCTATATATAGAAAATATCACCTAGTACTAATTACTGTATATTTCTACCTCCACTGTCTACCCTCTCTCCATGTTCAGCTGGATCAGTAAAAAGTCCTCTCCCATACTAGTTTTTGCCCTAATTGCCAAAATCCTGCACACAGCACACTACCATACTGTACTGTCTGGCAAGCTGCTGCTCACAATTTATTTATTTAATTGATTTATTTATTGTGGTCTCGGATTGACACCTTTGAGAACACGCTCATTATGTAGGTTCCCCATCAGAATTTCACTAACAGCGATTAAGAAAGAAAACATATGGGTATACAATAGAGCAGGCTAACAACAAGTATGAGACTCAGTATTAATATAAACAGAAACAAACACACTAAGTCAGCAGGTTATTATAAGTAGCACAAGTTTGTAAGAGGGTTAAGGCAGTTTAAGGAAGAAAGGACAATTCAGACAAGGAGGGTGCGTGTAAGGCAGAGGGAGGTACTGCAGCAGACTGAGTTGTCAGGATGGAGGGCTATGTTCAGGGGTTACAGCAGCCAACGCCCACTCAAGAAGTGGAGAAACAACAGCCCAGGAAGGCCTTGTCGAAGCTATTTTTTTTTTGGGGGTTTGAGGCTGAAGGCAGATAGGATAGTAGGAGAAAAGAGGGGTGGTGGGAAGAGGGGTGTTTGACAGAGGGAGGAGGGAGGGATAGAGTACATTAAGGCATATGACGAAGGGAAGTAACAAGTGCAGGGTTTAAGGAGCCATGTGGTCATGAGGCAGAGCTGCTAAGGGACATGGAAAAACAGCACTTGAAGGGCTAAGGCAAGCAGTCACAGATAGCGTTAGCACTGAGATGTTTTCATGCACACTCGCTATCCTCGGCCTTCAGAGTATAGACGGCACATATCACAGCTTGCAGTAAAGTTAGCCAACCCTCCCCCCAAGGTCAGAGAAATGACAGAGACCTCAGTCATGTCTGGAGTGCCAAAATAACCTCCTCAGAAAGGGCCCCCGTAAAGCAAGGACCCTATGCAAAGGCATCTTTTGTGTAACAGTAAATCCGGCCCTGTTTGCCAGTGCCGAATGCTTCACTTGCCCCACCGCAGCTCATGTGGAAGCTTGGGGGAGTCAGAGGAGCAAGCACCATGGAAAGAGAGCACGGCGGTGGGCAGCACAAATCGCCAACACAGAAAGCTGCAGCGTGGCTCATGTGGAAGCCTGGGGGGTCAGAGGAGCAAGCACCATGGAAAGAGAGCAAAGCGGTGGGCAGCACAAATCGCCAATACAGAAAGCTGCAGCGTGGCTCATGTGGAAGCCTGGGGGGGTCAGAGGAGCAAGCACCATGGAAAGAGAGCACAGCGGTGGGCAGCACAAATTGCCAACACAGAAAGCTGCAGCGTGGCTCATGTGGAAGCCTGGGGGGGTCAGAGGAGCAAACATCAGGGACAGAGAGTGCTGCAGGCGGGTGGCAGGAGCTGCCAACACAGAAAGCTGCAGTGTGGCTCATGTGGAAGCCTGGGGGGGTCAGAGAAGCAAGCACTGGGGACAGAGAGTGCTGCAGGTGGCAGGAGTCATGTAATTCTGGCCATGTGCATTGAAATGTACATGGCCTGAGTTACGGCTACTGAAAGAAATGAAGCACTCTCATTAGGGAGTGGTTCATTTCTTTCAAGTCGAGGACATGCCACGTCAGCAAAGCTGAACTGCTGTCATGACCAGAGTGGCTGGTCACTGGTGTGCACTGCCAAGCCCATTGCAGTTTCATCTGCAGTTAGCTTGGTAGTGACACAACTCTCAAATGCCATATAGATACAAGACGGTGCTTGTGCAAGCACAAGTGAACACAAAAATTCCACTTGTCTTGATCATAATGCCGAGACATAAAAAGACTGTGGGAAATTTGGGGTCAAAATGTGGAAGCCCACTAAAAATGAGATATTGCCTCTCAGCTGGCCTATCCTGGGTAAATACAATCTAAAAATGTGTTAAAGCAGGACACCACTGAAAATGAGATACTGGACTTCTGGTCTGGTCAACTTCCTGTATGGCAGCTTAGCTTTTTAGCTCCGCTACAACCCGACCTAAATCCGTTGTAATCAAGTAAAAAGAAAACCCATCCTGTCGTACAAACACAGAATAAGAGACTACCTGATGCCGGCCAAACACAAAATGAAGGAACATTGTTCAGGTGGGGCGAACAAACAACAGAAAACGCTGACAGAGTTAGGCCCACGAGTGATGGCACAGCTAACGATGGAAACGCAGCATGACAATGCAGAGGGGGCAAGCCACGGAGAGGAGGAGTATACAATTACATCTAAACAACTATGTTCTACCCTAAAGCAAATGAATGAAACTTTACTGCGCCTGGATAAAAATATCTCGAGTCAAAAAACAAGATATACTGGACTTAGCACAGAGGACAACAAGTTTAGAGACTGTGATGTCAGATTATACCCACACGATAGATGCCCATAATACTGCACTGCTCGACCTTCACCAGAGGGCAAATAAATCAGAGCAAAAGCTGGAGGAACTTGAAAATAGAAACCGCCACAATAATATTTGCATCCATGGTCTACCGGAAGGTACAGAGTCCAAAAACATGGTGGAATTCATGAGTTCTTTTTTACATGAGATCCTGAACCTCCCAGAGGAGAAAGAACTAAACATAATTCGGGCCCACAGATCCTTAATCCCTCACCCTAGGGACTTGAAGGCAAGACCACGCTCCACAGTGATAGCTTTTCTAGACTACAGGGTAAACAAAGAGGTTTTAATGTTAGCCTGGGGGAAAAAGGAAGTTCACTTTGGAGATGTCCATTTGTACTTCGATCAGGACTATACCCCACAACTGTTAAATTAACGAAGGCAGGTCTTAGCGGTTGTGAAGTTGTTGCAACAGAAGAATCATAAGGCTTTTGTGGAATACCCTGCTAGGCTAAAGATAATGATAGAGAAGGGCCCAATTCATTTTCAAGAGCTAGAAGCAGCAGAGGAGTTTCTACATACTTTAGAAATCAGCATACCGCGTTTATCTGCAGAACAAAATCGGAGACAACTACAAAATAATAATTGATCAGTTGTTGTCCCCAAAGGTCGAGGGACAAGGGAGAAGAGGGACACTTACGCTCTGTGGAACAAGATTGGCACAAAGAGACACATGGACAGGAGCTCAGAGCAACTGGGGGTTCAAGAGGAGCGGGGAGTTCTGACTCCGCAGCTGCAAGATGGGACAGAAGAGAAGGGAGGCACCTGAAATGGCAGTTGTTTTCTGGGGCTTGATCATTCGGGATCTGGTGGTGGACTTGGTCTTTTAGGACTGAAACGGCAAGTTGCTGATGAAGCTAAAAGGAACTCTTTTTTGTTTTCCTTTTTCTCTGAAACTGTGGCAAATCAAATGTACTATATGGGTTGACTGTATTCAAAAACTGAGAATGGTCTAACAAACAGATATATATTGGGAGGGGATGGGGGCGCAATCGGTGTCAGGGGGCGCTGCTGGGGCTCTCACCCCTGGGAGGCTGGTGACTGAAGCATGTTGGTGCAAGCAACTAGGGGCCGAATAACTTTGGGAGACCAACGTTACAGCAGGGAGTGATGTGCTCAGAGGGGTGTGAGCCTTAATCTATGACCACAATTCTTGCTCGGAGGGTCAGAGGCTAAATAGACCATGCAGAGGCCTAAATATAAAAAGAAAAAAACTAAAAACATAAGGAATGGGCTGGTTTGCACCGAGGGTCTGACAGCTCTTGGGACGACTGAAACCCACCGAACTAGAAACCAGGCTTATTTCTACTACGGCCGGCCCATACGAAGAGGGCGCATTTGTATCATGGGTACACTCTCCCTAGTATGAATAAAGGAATGTAAAGGGTCTCTTTGGATGGTATGTGGATATTGGTCCCAGCTGCTGTGGCCTATCGTGCGGATGACACATGGCTTGCCCGGGGGGGGGAGGGCGCTCAGTGCTGTCACTCAGGCACTGTCCTGCTTTCCTAGCCCATATCCACATAAGGTGAAAGAGTATATGCAGCTCAAAACAGGTCGAAGGTTGTCTGCCAATGGGATAAGAGACCAAGCAATAATGGTTGTGTGTTGCACTTTGTTTTTTTTTTTTTAGATGCCTACTCACTGTGTTGACACCTTTTAAGTTGCTAAACTGTGGGGTTCTAAATTTCTAACAACTTCTTGTTACTATCGTAGTTTATCGCAACATATTAAAGGTCAAGGGAGGCGCCTCCACCCCTCCCTTGACAGTTCTGGGAGCTGAGTAACCCAATAGAAGTGGCTCCTGGTGAGGCTTCTGCATAGGGCAATCGTGACTCTCACCTTACTTCCACTTTCATTTAAGACCTATAGGAAAGAGGTGTGAGGGTAACCAGAGATTCTTTACCAAGAATCTCCTACCTTGTAAGTCAGCTATCTTTTGTTTAAAATGTTGGATAGAAGCCATGTTGGCTGACAATGTTAATGGAAATGTTAAGGATTTAATTTTATTGTACCAGGTAACTCTTATCATCCTAATTGTATCAATGGTGCTCATATTAATGACTTTAGCCAGTTTGGGAGACAGCTTAATAAGGCACTCAGGTAATGGCTTTATGAAAGCCAGTCTGTATCTCATTTACAGGAGTGATGGCTGGGACGGGCTCACTGTTCTGTTCTTTTAATGTGAATGGCCTCACCAACCCTGTTAAACGTAGCAAGGTTATGAGCTTTGTAAAGAAAACTACAGCTGATTTTATTTTTTTACAAGAAACACACTTGTCAAAGCAAGAACATGCCAAACTGCTGAGATTTGGCTTCGGGGACATGGTGGCATCTTCATATAAAAAAGGTAGAAGAAGGGGGACGGTGGTTCTGGTGCCAGCCAAAACTCATTTTGAAAAGATGGATACTTTGGCAGATAAGGAAGGTTGCTACGCTCTGTTAAAGGCAGATTGGGGGGGGGAGTGATGGTCACCTTGGCCTCCGTGTATTTCCCACCGGGTTCTAGATATCAAGAATATAGGACCTTTTTGACCACCCTTTTGAGTTGGGCCGAGGGCACCATAATATGTGGGGGGATCTTAATTTGGCACTGAACCCTGCTCTAGATACTACGTCACAAGTACCGAGAGCAATACATGGAACAGCGAGGAAGGTGCAGAAATTGGTGAGGGAACTGGGTTTCCAAGATGTATGGAGGTATTTTAATGGGAAAGGGAGGAACTATACTTTTTTCTCGGCTGCACATCAGATGTATTTCCGGCTAGATTATTTTCTGGTGCCTGGGGAAGATATGCACAGAGTGAAGGAGAGTTGGGTGGGAGACTTAGGTCTATCTGACCACGCTCCTCTTTTCATGAGGACTGATACAGGAGAGGTTAGGAGAAATACATTTTGGCGTCTCAACCTATCATTGCTGAATGATCAAGAGGTCAAAGAGAGCATTAAGGAAACATTTGATAACTATATGGCTGAAAATTCACCTCAAGATACTTCTCAGGCAATAAGGTGGGATGCTGCAAAAGCAGTTTTGAGGGGGAAATTCATTTCGATAGCATCTAAAAAGAAAAAGGATAGGGAGGCTTAGAAGCTAAGGTTAGCCATACAAATTAAGAACTTGGAAGATCTCCAGAAAAGTAAAATAGACAAAACAAGGACTAAGCAGCTGAAGATACTTAAAAAAGAATTGAATGATATCTTAGACTATCGGGTCGAACAAAAGCTAGGTTTTTTAAAACAACAATATTATGAGGGAGGACCGAGGTCATTGAAATTACTGGCTGGCAGGCTTCGTGCCCAGAGGGCTAAAGCCACAATAACATCAATATGGCACCCACAGAGAAAAGAAATGGTCCATGGGGTGAGGGAGATAACAGACGCCTTTAAATTATTTTATGGTAAGCTACATACACCAGATAAGACACCGTGTGTACAAAGAGTACAAGCCTTTTTGGAGGGACTAGCGATACCAGGACTATCGGAAGAACAGGGGCGGTCATTGCTAACCCCTATTACGGAAGCGGAGGTGACCGCAGAAATCTCAAGACTGAAAGCGGGTAAATGCCCGGGTTCAGACAGGTTACCATCAGAGTTCTGTAAGACATTTAGAGGGATGGTACTCCCAGGCCTTTTGGGTCTATACAAAGCTGTGCTTAATGAGGATAAGCAAAGACCCCCCTCATGGGATAGGGCTGTGATCTCGGTGCTCCCCAAGCCGGGAAATGACCTTACTAAATGCTCCTCGTACCAACCAATTTTCTTACTAAACACGGACTATAAAATTTTCACGTCCATCTTAGCTAAAAGAATACAACAATACCTCCATGGTCTCATTGGTTTGGACCAGGCCGGCTTTGTCCCAGAATGTCAAGCTCAGGATAACCTGAGAAGAACATCTCATGTTATAGATCGTATTAACTATACAAGGACCCCCTTCCTCCTTATGAGCCTAGATGCCAAAAAGGCATTTGATAAGGTCTTTTGGGCCTTTCTAGGCCAGGTCCTTTCCCGGTTTGGTTTCCCTCAGCAATTCTTGAGGGCTCTGTTTAAAATATATAAGTCCCCTTCGGCTTTTATACGTGCGAATGGTCATGTTTCAGAAGCAGTCCATTTAGGAAGAGGAACAAGACAGGGATGTCCTCTCTCGCCACTGCTATTCGCTCTTTATATACAGCCCCTGGCCCAGAGTATAAGACAGAATGGAGGGGTTAAGGGAATTTCAATGGGGGAGGGTGAAGAGCAGAAATTAGCTTTATATGCTGATGATGTCCTACTGTATTTGTCAGACCCAGATAGTTCACTACCAGAGGCGTTTGGACAGATAGAGGCCTATGCCTCACTTTCAGGCTTTACATTGAACAGGAGTAAGACTGAGGTCCTTAGTTTTTTCTACACCCCATCTGTTGAAATTAAGCAGAGATACCCAATGAAATGGGACATGGAAACTATCAAGTACTTGGGAATCAAGATCAGTAAAAACACGGCCAACCTATTCAATTTGAATTATCCCCCACTAGTGCAACAATTAAAGGTAGATTTCACAAGGTGGACATTGCTCCCCCTAACTTTGCACACAAGAAATCAAGCATTAAAAATGAATGCCTTGCCGAGGCTGCTTTATTTATTTCAATGTGTCCCTTGCGTTGTTTCCCAGAGGGATCTTGAATCCTGGCAAAAGACGTTTATAAGCTTTTTGTGGGGAACAATGTGACCGAGGGTTAAAAAAAAACTTTTATTTCTCCCCAAAAACAAAGGGGGTCTGGCTTTTCCCCACTTGCAGGGATACTGGATAGTGTCCCAAATGAGGATCACATTATTGTGGGGCAACCAGGCATACACATCCCACTGGAAGAGGCTTGACTTGGCGGCGGTTAGAGAGGTCCCCCTGCAGGCGGCCCTTTTTGCAGAGGGGAAGGTACAGGGAACTACGACTTATTCAGGGACGGCAGCGGTTTTAGAGGGTTGGAGAAGGGGCATTAGTAGAGGTAACACCAAAAGACAATTATGGAAATACACATGGTGGGCCTTTGACCCCAATTTTGTACCAGCAAAACTGGACAACTGGTTCCTAAGACAGGCAAGAAAAGGATTTCAGGCACCATGTCAGCTTTTTCATGGCTCCTCCCTGATGTCCTTTGAGATGATACAGTTAAAATTTGGAATAGCCCCACAAGATAGATTAAGATATTACCAGTGAAGGGACTATATAAATGATCAGCTGGGCAAAGAAAATGAGGTGAGGGATCGGAGGTGGGGATCTACCGTTCCAACAGATTTGGATTGCAACTAATGCAAAGCACATGATCACCATCTTATAGAATTTTATAAATGACCTTAGTAGCTCCTCACAGTATATCAAGGAAAGATGAGAGAGGGATATGAACATATCTATTACAGACCGACAATGGTCTCAGGTATGGAGGAGCACTTGGGGTATCACGTCCTCCCCATTATGGAAGGAATTCAGTTGGAAGGTGAGGACCCAGTTTTTCCTGGTTCCTGTACAGCTGGGTCACTCTATCCCGGGGATAGGCTCTGAGTGTTGGAGGCAATGTGGAGAGGGTAGTGCGTCCCAGGCACATATCTTTTGGGCCTGCCCGGAGATTGTCTCATTTTGGGAGGGTGTCAGGTGACACATTTCTAGAATATTTGAGGTCCAGACACCTTTGGGGCCTGAACATATGGTGTTAGGTATTATCCCACAAGAAATAAAAGGGAGAGAGACAAGGTATTTGTGGTCAATACTTGTAATTGCTGCTTTGAAATCTATTACCAAGAGGTGGCGAGAGAAAGACAGCCCGGATCTGAGGGAATGGGCCAAATTAATAGAAAATATAATGGAAATGGAGAAAATCACCTTGTCTCTCAGGCAACTAAACCAGGGAATACCAGAACAGATGGATAAGATGGCTTCTATATGAGGGAAAGGAAGAATGGCAGTCTCATTAGAGAGGTGAGACCGGAAATCTTGACCCTAAAAGAATGAACAGAAGTAATTAAATAAGTCTGGAGGGAACAATAGAGGAATAGTGGTTAGGGGCAGAGGGAAACTTGACCATGTGAAGGAGAGTGGTTTCCCCACAAGAACCTGGCCCTTTTGCAAGACTGTAAGGATGATGGAGAGTTACGTTAAGTAATAACCTGGTCATTAGTTATTGTTAATGGTTACTGGTAAAAAAAAAAAAAATAAGATGTACCTAGATCTCTTAATATTATAACACAGAGAGGAATGATGAGATATCATTTGTTTATGGATTTCTAGCTTGTCATCCTACCTAAAGATGTATTAACTGTGTAAAACATATGTACATTGGGATGTGCTTGAAAACTGTGAACTACAATAAAACAAGTATAAAAAAAAAGGAAATGAGATACTGCATCTCATCTGGTCTATCCTGGGTAAAGATACAGTAAAAACATGTAAAAACAGGACTTAGTTTAGCAGAGCTCACCACTGAACTGTGCTTCTATGCTGCTCTGTCCTGGGAAAATACATTGTAAAACCTGGATCCCATTGAAAATGTAACTTGCTTTTCAGCTGGGCTATACTGAGTAAACACATTATAACAACGGGAAAAGGCAAGGTTAATCAAAAAGGAGATACTGCATCTCAGCTGTGCTATCCTGTGTAAATACAGTGTAAAAATTGGGAAAAGCAGGATCCCACTGAAAACAAGATAGCATTTGAGTTGTACTATCCTGGTAAATACTATACAAAAATGTGTCAAATCAGGACCCTGTTGGAAATTAGGTATTGCATCTCAGTTGGGTCATCCTGGGTAAATATATTACAAAACTGTGTGAAAACAGGACCGTACAGCAGAACCACACTGAAAAGGAGATAATGCCTCTAAGAAAATCTGTCCTGGAAAAACACATTATAAACGTAGGACCGCACTAAACACAAGATGTTGCAGCTCACCTCTACTATCCTGGGTAAAAGCAGTATAAAACTGTATAATGTATGGAGAGCCCTTATTACCACTAAAAAGCGGCAAGATTATTCCTCTATAATCCCATCGAGATGATGTAAGGGGTTGTTAACCCCTCTTGAGTACATCACAGCGATGAGATTATAAACAGAGCCGATCTGCACATGTGCACACCTTTATTAGTGTTCAGCCGACGGCTGCAGTGGTGAGAGAGCATGACCTGGAACGGCCGCAGTGGTGACTGAAACTAAGACAGTAAGGAGCCTGCTTCATTTTAATACTTGTTATGGGGACCATAAACTATAACATATTATGGTCCTTCTATCGGTAACCATTTTGGTTAACCGTCTCGAGGTTGTCATGGCGACGTAGACCTCTTGCGCTTTGCTCTCGAGATTTACCTGGTCACCCTGGTAACCTCTCGATGGTTAACAAACCAGCTACCAATAGAGGACCATACATTATCCTCTATGTAAAATCAGGACCCCATAGCAAATGATATATTACATCTCATCTGGTCTATCTTGGGTAATAAATACATGGTAAAAAAATGTGTACAAGCAGGAACCAGTACAACATCATGCAAGCAAACATTTGGCATTGACAAATGATGTTTGTATAGTTTTCTCTAGCTGGACTCTCTCTCTCTCTCCCTCCTCCTCTCTTCTCTGCCTCTCTCTCTCCCTCCCTCCCTCCCTCCTCTCTCTCTCTCTCTGTCTCTCTCTCCCCTCCCTCCTCCCTCTCTCTCTCTCTCTCTCTCTCTCTCTCTGTCTCTCTCTCTCTCCCTCCTCCTCTCTCTCTCTCTCTCTCTCTCTCTCTCTCTCTCTCTCTCTCCCCTCCTCCCTCCCTCTCTCTCTCTCGCCAATGCAGAAAAGCTCCCCATAGTTGAAACTGATGCATCAGGACCTACCATAAGAGAAAACTATTGTTCTGTTTCATTCTGCGTCCATGACTGAAAGTAAGTAGTGGATGCTAATAATGGGTCTAGTCTCCATCTAGAAAAGCTATAATTTTCCCAAACATGTGAAAAGAGGAATAAACTGGTGCATGGTCAGAATTAACGATGGCACCTATGTGGCTACATTCTATTCCTGGCACTGCATGCCTATTAGCAAGTAAAAAATTAATACGACTGTATCAGTTGTGTGGGAAGAGTTAAAGAGGAAGGGACCCATTTTCAAACATTAGCACTGGTGCATACGGGGCTACTACCAGAGATAACCCGTGTTTATGCCAGCGCTTGGGGCAAGGCCACATTCAGAAGCACCCAGAGCACTTCCCAAACCCTGCAGTGCCAAGACACTAACTGTACCACTGCACCTGTGCAAATAAGGGGTCCCTTCATGCATACCGGCGCAGCAGCATCTTCAACGGTTTGCGGTGGTAGTAAAACAGCCCCTAGAGCGGTGCTCTTTACTGCCACCAAAAACCACATCTTAACTGAGTGCTAAACCACACCCCCACACCCCGAAGACAGGGCAGCTGTACTATAGCTGCTCACCCCTGTCTAAGCTGCCCCAACCTTCCCGACTGCCCAGTAGAATTATGTATGTATGCCCTGGTGGTCCTAGTGTAACCCCAGTCGAGGCGCTAACTGAGAGAGCTACTACCCCTGCCTGTGTAGCTAGTGAACACGTTGAGGGGCCTGGGTCCTATGTGTGAGGTGCCTCCATTTTTATAAGTTGAAACTTGGGGAGAAAGGTGTCACTCGGCATGGTGATTAGGTTTGGCTACTCTGCACAGGGGCCCCCAAATAACTCTGGACACAGGAAGCAATAACTGTAATGTCCAATACCAGAAGTTGGGATTCTAAAGTGTGGCTTTTATTCACATCCAACAGAATAACAAAGCATAGATGGACCCCACGGGGATACATTCCTGGTAATGCAGATTTATGGAGATCAGAACACATCCTCTTTACACTGAAACCCTCAGGTTTCAAAACGCTCTGGGCATTCAGCCCTAACTCAACTCTTTTTCAGTTTCCCTGGCTCAGCTCCCTTGCCAGCCATCTAGACTACCTTCCTTCCATGGCTCAGCTCTCATGCCAGCCCTTTGACACTTTCCATGTAGCATGGAACATTTCTCGGTGGCTCCCTAAACCACCTCTGAGCACTTCTGGCTCCATCAGGGAATCTTCTTCATCAATTTCATGTCTGGGTACTTTTCTCAGGCACTGGCTAAGTACCTGAGAGAAAGCAACAGGTACCCTAAAGCAAACCCGTAGAGGTGAACTTGGTTACTACAGATGGGGGGTCTTCCACCTCTCACTCCCATAATTTATACCTGGCCACTTCTATGGACTTTAATACCTCATCCTTGAAAACACTGTACTGTGTAGATTCTCTTTAAATGTATATCACATTTAATCTACTGTTCTTCCATCCCACTTGTGCTGAACTTGAAACATACTTAAATAGTGGCTGTGTCCCTTGCTCTAGACCCCCACAGAGTTAAGCAGTCCAATTCCCACAACGTTAAAAACTGTACTTGGCTGTCTTTTCCTGACCCCACAGTAACAGTCACTTAACTTCATCTTGTCTCAGGTGAAAACACATTGGCCCTTTATCAGAGCAGACACCCCTTGGTTGCAGGTTCCCCACAGGCTTTTTCTTCTTCAAAGAAATCTCATTCAAAACTTCTGATGCCTCAGCATGAACCTAAAATTAGGCAGCTTCTTCTTCCCCTAGCCAGACCAGGGGATTGCCCCTGGAAGAAGGCTGAATCCTTCCCCCCATCCTCACAGGGATGGGGCCCTGAACGACTGGAAGCTATCGCTACCACTTACTTGGCTCGTCTTGTGTTCCTCTTCAGGTGAGAACACACACCTCTAACAAAAATATAGCTCTTTGTCAGAGCTGAGGGATATGAGGGCCTGCAGCAGCAGCACACCTCTTTACTCTATTGAGTCCATTACTGAACTGACTTCAAATTCCCCAACATTCAATCCTAACTTCCCTAGCTGCAACATTCCAGTGTGGCTTATGCAGCTACGACAGTTCTAAAATGATGTCATCCCACAGTCTCAGCTGAGACTGAGAACAGAGTGAGACAGTGTGAAATCCATTTAACTGGAGTTTCACCAGCTGCCTTCCCTGCCTGCCACTAAATCTAACTGGGATTCTTGTAACCCTGGGTAACGGAGGGGCTACACTCACCCTGGGCCAGAAAAATGACTGTCTGCAGTCATTAGCCACCTGGCTTAGGCCATCTCACCCTATGTGTTGACTACAGGGAGGTAGCGCTACCTTCTCCCCTACCATGTGCTAGCACAGGCAGACAACACTAAGGGCCTAGAGGCCTTCAGCTGACATATCAGCCTCTACTCTACCTGCTGAATATGGGTACCTAGTGGCTCTGGTAGAATTTTCCAGAGCATAGCCCTAATAGATCAGTACTGTGGCCCCTATGGTTGTTCAGGACCACAGCCTGTCTATCCCCCAGCCCTCTAGGGAAAACCTGTCTGCCTCTAACTCAAAATTCCCAAAAACAAAACACACAGGGGACCTTCCCCCAACCTTGGACACCATGCGACCACACACCAGGAGCTAATACCATACGCTATTCATTACTCCCACACTTCCCCACAACCATACCTGTGGAAGGAAAATTACATTCAATAACAACAACAGTACTTTAAACACTACACTCTTAAAAGTACATCAAAAGAACTCCAATGAGTTCCTCCTCCTCTTCCTGTCTTCTCTTCACGTCTTCTTAAGGAACCACCTGCAAGAAACAGAGAAAAACAAAAACACACTCCTAATCTGCATACACAGTCTATCTAAACCCCTACCATCAAAACACTGGAGAATCCCTAAAAAGATTTTTTTAGAAAAGTAGAAAAAACAGTATAAACATTAGAAAACAGTAGAAAACAAGGACATTATTTACAGTACACAATAGCAGGGGGGATGGAGTGCCCTAAAAGTCCCATCTAGTGACCACAGTGCCCGAAGGCAAGTCCATTAAAGAGTATCTCCTGGGCCAGAGCCCGGTGAAGCAAAATTCTAGCAGGCCAAAGTCTCGAAGGGGAGTGTCTTTGAGGACAGTTCAAACATCTGGAGTCTGCTAGTGTAGGGTGTGTACTGCAATGTTATAGGAATAGAAAAGTCTGGACTTACCAGTCCCTTGTAGAATGAAAACGGTACCACACCTGGTCCTCATCCGAAGACTCTCCCTGGCAGCATTCTTCTGATACAGCTGAGTGGACATCTTCCAGGAAACAACAGGAGGGCACATCTGGAAACTGCTGGGCTGATGTCATCTAAGAGATGGAACCTTGGAACAGGAACAACAAGGAAAACAGTTGGTCTGAAGTCATCCGATACCCAAGCGATGAGTCAGGATACAGCTGGACTGGTGTCCTCTCTGGATCTGAAGTCATCTGGTGGGCCAGTTGATGGATTCTGGAAGGCCAGTACACTGAAAAATTGATGAATGTGGGGCACCTGAGTTCTGGAACACCAGTCTGGCAAAACAACATAGGTACGGCAACTGCTGGATGGCAGCACTGGCTACCACTGCTCTGCTTTCCACTTGGTAGGCATGGGCACATTCACAGGGAGGTCTTTGCATTGTGGCCAATAGCAAAATGGGTCAGGTGCTGGAATTATTACCCCATCTGGGCACTCATAATCCACACTATGAAAGGTTTCATCTCCCTCTCCATCCACAATTCGAACAGTGTCAATAAACAGTGTCCTGCCTCTTTTCCACTGGCTGTATTTTTCTTGGAACATTCTGTTCTTGACATACTTGTTTGTATCAGGATGCACATGTTTCATGGCCTCTTCCCAAAGCCAGGGTTTCCTGCTTTTCTCAATCTCCTCCCAGACTCTCCGAGGAAAGGTAGGAAACGATTCTTCATGGATTTCATTCACTTTCCTACTAACCAGTCTTTCCTCTTTACTAGCTTTGGTCAACTTGCGACCTCTAGCCTGGCTTGGGGGTGGCCAGTCCTGGTTCTGCCAGCTACGCATACTCAATGCGACACAGAATGGATCTCTAACTCTTCCTGGTGGGGACAGAGCTGCAGAGTCACCACTCTCTTCCATGCATTCCTCTAAGCCAGGAACTGGAGGCTGTGAACCCATGCCTTCTTCTTCAGGCCACATAGGTTCCCCCTCTTCTTCTTCCTCACTGAGAATCTGTGCCCAGGAGTGAGCAGTCGTCCTCATTCCTGAGACTGTCCACTCTTTACTGGGCGCGGAGGTCAAAACCTCCCATTCAAAGGCCTCCCTTGTCTCGTCTTCACCTATGAGACTTGGGCTAGGCTCCTCTCTCCAAGGGTCTACTGATGCTCTTCCTGCTACGTCTCTCTGTGACTCAGACTCTGAAACATCAGCACATTGTTCTGTCTGTAAATCTGCACCCTCTTGCTTCATGCCACACTCTGAGGGGCCTTCTCCAACAAGCTCCACCTGGTGCTATGTGCTGCCAACTGCAGATTCTAGAACTTTTGTCCATGTGGGAGCCAAGCGAATCTTGAGGGCTTTAAAAAAAACATATTTCTCTAGGCACCCAGAACAGTGAGGTACCATGAAGGCGTCCCTTCCAGCATTTAAGCACATCACACATACTCTCACTGAATATCCAGGAATCACCACATGAGGAGGCAGTCGTCCCCCATAGTACATCTCTCAATGTCCCTTAGCTTAACTTCTACTGCTATCACAGCCCAGGCATGATCCGGGTAGCGGACTGGTCCTGAAGCCATAACTGCAGAGAAAAACAAACAACGCTCACTGTTCTTGCAAGTCCCACATCACTGAAAACTTTTTTTTCCTTCAAAATGGTTCCTCTGCTGCTGTGTTTACATACCACCCCACCCTGTAATGGCGGCGGCAGCACTCCTACACATCAACATTCTGTAAATGGGTCAAGCCACTGTGCATCCGATTTACACACTCTACTGATAAATTTGCTCAAACTGCACAAACAGGCACTGTTGTTTTTCCTAGCACCTTTATATGATTTACCACAGACTTTTTTCTCGCTGAAGACATTGCTCTAGCTTACAGTCCCTTAAAGCCTCAGTATTTCACAGCACAGGACTGCCTGTATTTCTTGCTGCATATCTCATACAACTCACAGTCTCTCACATGGCTCTGAAAATTATACTGTTGCTGAACCTATCATTATGCTCAGAGTCTGTTGCTCAGAATTCTTGCTTTTAGTTGGTTAAACTGGCACAGTCCTTCTTTACAAAGCGATAACACTGCTACACATAGATTCAGCTGGCTTTTGGTGAAATCACACAGTTTGAGCTACTTCATTTGGATGGTACTCACTGTTATCAGTAGCTGTTTGCTGCGATGGAAAAAACAGTCAGCAGCCGATCATGGAGGCCTCTGGAAGGAAGCGGGTTGGCAATCCTGCCGATTGTCCCTCTGAACACCACATTCACAGTCCAGTCGATTGAGATACGGGTTGAGCCCGAATTTAAACAGAAAAAGTCCGATTTTAACTTTTTACAGCGCTTTCAATCACCGCAACACTCCTCCTAACAAGCCAGTTCGCACACGCCACTCACTCTCACTCTCCAATGCTGTGCAGTTGCTCTAGAGCTGGCTGGGGGCCGGACTGATTGCAGTCTCACCAATCACTCAACGCCATGCTAATGAGCCTCTTTCCTCTTGGATGCTCTTCTCCTCACGAAGATCGTCGAGCAGGCAAAATTTTAACTGCAAACCACACTTTTTTTTTTTAACTGACTCCACGGCAGGAGCCCATTTTAACCATTTTTCATGGCCATTAAGCACAACAAGTCTCTCAGTCCACATAGAAAGCATTTCCAACATCTAGGGCACAATTTTCCTTTTGCTACCCACATTTTTCCATACTTTTTTTCAGTCACAACAATACTTTTAAAAGTTGGCAAATGCTGTACTTTGATGCAGGACAAGGGCATACACACTCGGGCTTTACTGCTCCTTGGTAAACAGTTGGAAATATCACAGCAGTACATAGACAGCAGCACACAGTGGCACATTTAGTTTACATTGCTTCAACTTTTTGGGCTACCCACTGCCAGATAGCCAAAACGCTAGCCATCACCCAAGCAATCTTTCTTGTTCCTTCTCCCAAATTTCAACAGAATCCCAGTGGTAGCCTCCAAGATGTAACCCCCAGTCAGCGCTAACTGAGAGGGCTACTACCCTTGCCTGTGTAGCTAGTGAACGGGTTGAGGGGCCTGGTCCTATGACGTACTGCTTCCATTTTTATAAGTTGAAACTTCGGGAGAAAGGTGTCACTCGGCATGGTGATTAGGTTTGGCTATTCTGCACAGGGGCCCCCAAATAACTCCAGACACAGGAAGCACTAACTGTACCACTGCACCTGTGCAAATAAGGGGTCCCTTCATGCATACCGGCGCAGCAGCATCTTCAACGGTTTGCGGTGGTGGTAAAACAGCCCCTAGAGCGGTGCTGTTTACTGCCACCAAAAAACACATCTTAATTGAGTGCTAACCCACACCCCCACACCCCGAAGGCAGGGCAGCTGTACTATAGCTGCTCACCCCTGTGCTAAGCTGCCCCCAACCTTCCCAACTGCCCAGTAGAATTATGTGTAATATGCCCTGGTGGTCTAGTGTAACCCCCAGTCGGCGCTAACTGAGAGCTACTACCCTTGCCTGTGTAGCTAGTGAACAGGTTGAGGGGCCTGGGTCCTATGACACGTTGCCTCCATTTTTATAAGTTGAAACCTGGGGAGAAAGGTGTCACTCGGTATGGTGATTAGGTTTGGCTACTCTGCACAGGGGCCCCCAAATAACTCTGGACACAGGAAGCAATAACTGTAATGTCCAATACCAGAAGTTGGGATTCTAAAGTGTGGCTTTTATTCACATCCAACCGAATAACAAAGCATAGATGGACCCCCCACAGGACTGCACTCCTGGTAATGCAGATTTATGGAGATCAGAACACATCCTCTTTTCACTGAAACCCTCAGGTTTTGAAACACTCTGGGCATTCGGCCCTAACTCAACTCTTTTTCAGTTTCCCTGGCTCGGCTCCCTTGCCAGCGCCCTGGACTACCTTCCTTCCATGGCTCGGCTCTCATGCCAGCCCTTTGACACTTTCCATGTAGCATGGAACATTTCTCAGTGGCTCCCCTAAACCACCTCTGAGCACTTCTGGCTCCATCAGGGAATCTTCTTCATCAATCCCACATTTGAGTACTTTCCTCAGGCACTGGCTAAGTACCTGAGAGAAAGCAACAGGTGTCCCAAAGCAAACCCGTAGAGGTGAATTCAGTTACTACTGATGGGGGTCTCCTACCTCTTGCTCCCATAATTCATATCCGGACATTTCTATGGACTTTAACACCTCATCCTTGAAAACACTGTATTGTGTAGATTCGCTTTAAATGTATATCACATTTAATCCACTGTTCTTCCATCCCACTTGTGCTGAACTTGAAAATATTTAAATAGAGGCTGTGTCCATTGCTCTAAACCCCCACAGAGTTAAGCAGTCCGATTCCCACAATGTTAAAAACTGTACTTGACTGTCTTTTCCTGACCCCACAGTAACAGTCACTTAACTTCATCTTGTCTCAGGTGAAAACACATTGGCCCTTTATCACAGCAGACTCACCCCTTGGTTGCAGATGCCCCACAGGCTTTTTCTTCTTCAAAGAAATCTCATCCAAAACTTCTGGTGCCTCAGCACAAACCTAAAATTAGGCAGCTTCTTCTTCCCCTAGCTGGAGCAGGGGATTGCCCCTTGAAGTAGGCTGAATCCTTCCCCCCATCCTCGCAGGGATGGGGTCCTGAACCACTGGAAGCGGTCTCTACCACTTCACTTAGCTCTTCTTGTGTTCCTCTTCAGGTGAGAACACACACACCTCAAACAAAAATATAGCTCTTTGTCAGAGCTGAGGGCTATGAGGGCCTGCAGCTGCAGCACACCTCTTTACTCTACTGAATCCACTACTGAACTGACTTCAAATTCCCCAACATTCTATCCTAACTTCCCTAGTTGCAACATTCCAGTGTGGCTTATGCAGCTGCGACAGTTCTAAAATGATGTCATCCTTCAGTCTCAGCTGAGACTGAGAACAGAGTGAGACAGTGTGAAATCCATTTAACTGGAGTTTCACCAGCTGCCTTCCCTGCCTGCCACTAAGTCTAACTGGGATTCTTGTAACCCCGGGTAACAGGGGGTTACACTAGTGATTACCTCACCCCCAATCACCCTGTGGACAAATGTCTATATGTCCTGGTTGTCTAGTGGTCCCCCCCCACCTCCTAATCACCAGGTTGCTATATTATTTAATATTCCTTGGTGGTACAGCAGTTCCCCCAACCCCAATTGCTCAGTTGCAATACTGTTTAACATTCCCTGGTGATATAGTGGTTCCCTCCACCACTTTGAATGCCCGGTTGACATATGTTATAGTTTCTCTGGAAGCCTAGTGCCCCCCCCCAATCATACAACCCACCCTGGTTGCTTTTTCCACAGAAAAAGTGGCTAAGGGGCTGCTGCACCGCATGCAAATGAGCCCATAATGGGCATGCAGCTGGACCCTTGGTGCCTTGCATGTCCAATGAGCTCACCTGAAAGCTCAGGCTGAATATGGCCCACAGGAGACCTGACACTATCCCACTTTGGACAGCACTATCTCCTGTGAGCCATATGCAGCCCTGGTCCATGTCAGCATGACGCCGATCCACTTAGCGCTGCACCGACATGGCCCAATATTTAGTCAGATAATGCCACTCCATTGGTGAGTTCTATCTGTGTGAATATCACTCAGAGCTAGACAAGCGCAAGCACAGCACAAACAGCTGCACTGTGATTGCACCCAATTCTCATTATGGGGGCGGAAATCCCTTCCCATGGGATAGTCCATTTTCCGTGTATCAATTAAGTTCCATTCTTGCATTAAGAATTGCAAGCCTCAGTTTCCTCCCTTGAATTACTTTGGTCCAAAAATTTGTCAAGAACTAGATTACAGTCCCCACCCAAAAGTAATGGGGTACCCTCACTGATATCGTCATATATTAGCTGCTTTATGTCATCAAAAAAATTTATGTCAACACAGTTAGGAGCATAAATATTTCTGACCAAAAAGATTACAGCATTAATTTCTACCTGTAAGAATACCCATCTTCCGGGGGGGGCACTGTGGAGCCCGAGCACCGAGCAGCAACTTTCATTAACTCACAGAAGGCAAGGCTGAATCTACCTAAATCCTCCTATTTGGAGCCTCTGAACTTTTATTTAAACAATACCAGTGGAATTAGTGACCCATAATTAACAAAATGGGTAATCCTAAAAGAGAAAAGTGGCCTGGAGGAGTTGGGAAAACCAAATCTACAAGTGGAGCAGGGAGTTCGGAAGTGGCCATGTTGTCTGAGGCCAGGCCTGAATCGGGAAAAGCAATTGCTACTCTGGGACACAAGCTGCAGACCCTAATAGCCTCAATGTCCAATCTTAGCCAACAGGTGGACGATTTTAATGGCAGGGTACTTATCATGGAAACCGCAGTGGATGGCCTAAAAATTGATCTCCAGGACATCCACAAGCAAGACGACTCCTCCTCCGCTGTATCCACCATATTAATAAAAGAAAGTTAGCATTTGAAACCTAGGCTAGATGCCCTCGAAAATCAGGTAAGGGCCGCTAACGTCAGGATTGTTGGACTTCCCGAGGGTACAGAGGGGGATCACTCGATCCTCTCAATTAAGGAATGGCTCACTAAAAAACTTTCACCACAGCCTTTAGAACAGGATTGTGGCATACAAAAAAGCTATAGAGTCAACCCCCATGGTCGTGCTCAGAATCAAGATGTCCCTCGTATCCTGATGATGGTCACTTCGGGAGTCGCAGCCCACAACAGAATCCTTCAGTATGCCCGGAAAGCAGCCCCTATACATCAAGAGGACCAACAAGTTCACATATTCCCGGACATTAGCTATGCAACAAGACAACATCGCAAAAAATTCAAAGGGGTTAAGCAAGCCTTACAAGATCTAGGAGTGCCGCATACAATAATTTTCCCCGCCCAGCTTCAGATCGTGTACAGCAGTAAAACCTACATCTTTTTGGATCCCATTGAGGCCAGTAAGTGGGTGGTCCGGAAGGCTGCTTAATCCAGGAGGTGCACAGAAGGTTCGGAAGACAAGGATGTCGAGGCGTTTATTTGAATGCTTTCCCCCGTCTACAGAACACCGAACACTTTTTTTTCAAAGGGGGTAACAGATCTAATAAATTTAAAACAGTTCATTTCATATTAATTTGAGGCTGTTTCATGTAACTTCAGAAATGCTGAAATTGTTTAGACTTTTCGATTTTTAGGACCAAAGAGTTTGATATGGTATTTCAATGTCAGTTGGAAACTGAGCATTATGAACATACTTAAGATGTGTAGAGGTGGTCTCTCTCTGTTTTGTTGGGTGGTTCTTTAGGAAGGAAATGGGTGGAATTGCTCTCACCTCATATTTTATAGAGACTGAGCTGCTATTTTTTCAATATATTAAGTATTTTACATCAGGCTTTATCACATGGCACCAAATGTCCTTTCTTTGGGACAAGGCTTAATTGGACTGGAATTGCTGGACAATTTAATTACATTCAGATAGCCATGTTGCTCATGGGTTTAGTAATCAGCAAACAATGTTGCATTATTTCATGTCTGCATAAAATGTAAGATCCTCCTAATGTGGTACCTCTGTATGGCAGATGCAGAGATACACTTTGATTAAGGACTGGGGGAATTTTGTTTCTCCTCTCTTTGGGTGAAAATATTAAGTTTATTGGACTGTCAGCCATATGTATCATTCATGTCTTGTATATGGAAAATGAAAAAAATAAAGTATATAACAAAAAAGAATACCCAACTTCCTTTTGCATCTGTATGGTTTGTAAAATTTTGCTACTGAGCTTTTTATGAAGCAGAACAGCCACACCTCTTTTTATGTTCACTGTGTGCATGCAGAGTGAACATTTTGTCATGAGAGTGAGTTTTGAGAGGTTTGACCCTGTCAGTCCAATGCAGAGCAGTCTACAAGTGGCTCATCAGTGTCACACCAATCATCATGATCATGACACTGTTCTGGCTTGCTGGGTGGAAACTTTGTGTAGTTTAAAAGAGAGCTAACGCAATCAAAGGGTAGCTCTTTCCTTTGATCTGCATAACACTACCCAGCAAGCAGAGCTGATCTGTCATGATCAGACTGCTGTGGTCCCTCGCCAACCCCTCCCACACGTCATCCCTGGTGCTGGTTACAACCCAGATAAAGGAACTACAACCCACTGACCCTGTCCATGTTCATTGTGTGACAGGAGGGAGCCCACCCTTGGTGCTACCAAATATATCAAAAACCCTCCCTCAATGTCTCCCACCCCTTCCAAATTAAAATTCAGGCACAGGGATGCCCAATCCCCCATGCCAGCTACCACCCCCCCACCAGATACTGCCTTTCAGCTGCCCTATCCTGGGTAATTACAATCTAACAGGAGGCAGTATAGCGCAGTGGGTTAAGGTTCTGAGCTGCAGATCTGGAGACCTTGGTTTGAAACCCACAGCTGCCTAGGTGCATACTGTGTGATACTGAGCAAATCACTTAACTTCTTTGTGCTCCCAGGTCACATCTGGAAACAAGCTTCGGCTTAGTGTGCTACTCCTGGTTAAACAATATTCCCTCCCCCCTTTCCCTAACAATGTCTAAAAGCAGGACACCACTGAAAATTAGACATTGCATCTCATTTGCTCTATCCTGGGTAAATATATGGTAAAAATGTGTACAAGCAAGACCCAGTAAAACAGCAATATCAGCAGCGAATATTTGGCATTGACAAATGCTTGTTAGGGCTGCAGGTAGGTGGAGCCTGCAGCCCTCTTGCATCAGCTCTAAAAATGAGCTACCAGATTCAGACCATGGAATACTTCCTTTGGAGTTTTCAAATGATCCTTCCATGTCTTTGCAGCCCTTCAATTTTACCCTTGCAATACTGCAGACTGAACATCTGTCCAGGGCTCAATCAAATAGATTCATTATAGTTCTTTCGGCAACCTAGGGATTAAGAAACAAATTCGCTAGACAATCACCTCTCCTCTCCAACCTTGTAGTGCTTCAGTGAGTAAAAGAAAAACATGTTTTCTTTTGAATCCAACTTGGTAAACAGCACTTTTAGTGCTAATGCAAGAGGGCTGTTGAGTAGACAAATTCCAACACTATTTTCTCAGCTTTTTTTTTATTGCAACGTGATTTGCTATCTTTGAAGACTAATAATTTACTGACATGACTTTCAACAGATAACAGCATCTAACTGCAGAACAGTTTCAAATTACAGTCTCTCAACTCTCCCAGTCTGTGTGTGTGTGTGTAGCAATGATTCACAGTATTTCCTCTGAAGAGTTGATTTATGTTAACCCTTTTTGGACCTAATTAGTGGCATTGGAACTCTCATTGTTTTATACTTGTAGGAAGGGTTATAAATGCTAGGCAGCTAAAGTTTTATGGGTTTTCAAAGGTTGCAAGTGGCATCCTAGGAATTTACAAAAAATGATAGTGGTATCAACTGCAGCATTCCCAGATTGAACAAAGCATTTCCCTGTAGGGCACCCTCCTATTCCCTGTATTTGCCATGTCAAACTGGGACAAAACTCCTGTACATGTTTCTGCATGCTCAAATCAATACATGTATGCAACTGACTTCATTATGCCTGTCAGTAAAAGCACTATAACAAATGTTAAGGCTGTTTTTATGTATTTTAAATGGTAAAACTCACCTGCAACATAGCACAGAGGCTCTGGAAAAATGTTGGAATTGCTCAAGCTTTGCTCTCAATGTTTACATGTCTCCAGAACCTCTTGATGGTATTATAGCATTGTTACAATGTACTGATATAGCCAGAGAGTGTGGCTGAGATGCAGTATGTCATATTCAGTGGTATCATACTTTTATCCATTTTGGCAAAGTACTGACACAGGACAGCTTTGATGAGATGCAGGATCTCATTTTCAGAGGGGTCCTAATTTTACTCTCTAGTACAATGTACTGATACACATTAGCCTGGCTAAGATGCAGTATCTCATTTTCAGTGGGATCTTACTTCTACCGGTGCTGACTTAAACTATGTATATGTGAGTATGGCGCATATGTATTCCTGTCAGTGCTGCCATGATACGGCTGACTATGGGGCAAACTGTGCATGAGCGAATATCACGCCTGCATAGTTCTGTAATCACAGCAGTATCAGTTACATCTGACTCTGGTTTGGCAAGAGCACCTCATATTTTTTTTTCAACGCTCTTGCCACTCCTAAAAGCTCTCCACAGCCGTATTGGACGAGTACTGGCAAAAGCTAAGGTATGGGCAACACTGGGGACTGCTCTACTGTCTTCATGTCCACAGTCTCTATTATCAGGTCAGTTTAAAAGGCCATCACTTTCTGGGACAAAATGCTTCTTAATGTTACCCCTAAACGTGCCATCTGTGACCTTCAGAGCATGTCCCTGTGTCCTGCTGGAGAACGTATCCATATGTTCAATCCTGTCAATACCCCTGACAATGGGAAGACTGACCTCATGTCCCATCTCAGCCTGCTGTTCCACACGGATAAGCAAAAGGATGAGGAGTACCTACATATGCAGAAAGCACCAGGATCACAAAGATATTATTCAAATTCCTTTATTTAATTAAAGTGTATAGTGTACCCACACATAGTGAGTATACTAAAGTGGCGACTGAGCTGCAAACAATATTTCTCCTGACCCTTGCTCTGATGATGCTTGGCAGGGGTCAGGAGAAGCATAACTTTCACAGCAGCTCAGCCGTCACTTTTTTATGCTATGTGTGGGCACACTATGCAATTTAGTTAAATAAAACTCTGAATAATATTTGTGTGGTCCTGGTGCTTTCTGCATATGTGGGTGCTCCTCATCCTTTTGCTTGTTTCAGTTTTTTCATTGCTGAGCACCATATTACTTGTCCCACCACTCCGAATCCATTTTGCGTTGTTCCACAGGGAGAAGACGGTAACTACTAGTAAACAGAAATGTGGATATTATTGGTTAGATCCCTCCAGGTATTCCTGTTTTGAAAATAAGCTTCCCCGTAACAGGGCTATCTAAACAGAAAGCCCATTGGAAAATTTATTTTTATTTTTAGTACTAAACACATTCTCTTTACTGCTACAGTAAATGTAAACACTGGAGGAAATATGGAGAAACTGATAGAGGGAAGCTTACGAAGGACATCAGTTGGCATTTTTTTAAACTCAGCTTTATTCAGTGTCTGTGCACCACACTGACATAAGGTTTTACATTTTACATATCCAAGTTTTTCGGGATAGTTCATATTTAGTGGCTCATACATTCAGTTCTATTGAACAAAGTCATTTACAATAATGGTACATTTGGGAAAGAATCTCTCCGTCCAAACCACTGTGGCATTCTATTAATAAGCTGTATATAAAAAGAAATTCAAAACTTAAGAAGAAATAAGATAATTATAATAAAACTGTGTCAAAGTTAAAGGGGCCTCTAAACTGTGCCCCAACACAATAGCTGCATGTTCAAACTCTCCTCTCTCATTTAATATGAAGCTCTATAAGGATGATAGACTAGTCATCTGCTTCTAATTGGGCATGAAAACATTAGTAGGGGCCGCCATGTTTATCTCGCCCTCACCCCAGTGTCCAGCCACATGTCCTCCTGACCAGACTTCTCACATTGGCTGGTTTGTCTGCAGTAACCAGGATTCCAGTCCCAACCAGCACTGAATATGCTTGTCATGGTGCAATCTTAATCTGGCTGTGAGATACTCCATGGCCACCACCTCTTTAACTCTTTTCATCCATTCTTGCAAAGTCGGAGGATCTGGATTAAGCCACTTGGCTGTGATGCATTTCAAGCTCACAACAGTAAGGGTCAAAAGGACCTTGCAGGAGTCCCCCTTCAGATTGACCACAACATGAAGGCTTAGGACCCATTCCTTGAAGGTAAGAGGTAGAAGAACACCTGTCACCCCCTGAGTAGCTAACTGCACTGAGCCCCAAAAGTCAGAAAGCACCGGGCAATCCCAGAATATATGCCAGTGATTCCCCACACACCCACATTTCCTTCAATATGTCACACCACAGGGGGAATAGTGCTGTGTGACTGTGAGCACAAGAAAGTATTGGGTGATCATTTCCCACCAGAACTCTCTCTCCAGCATGGAGAAGAGATAACCTTCCATCTGAGTTTCAGTCTAAGACTCCAGTCTGAGTTCTGCATCTGTATACCCAATGCCACCCTGTACCTCTGTGTCACGTCATCTCCCATCTCCAAGAACAGCTTGTATAGACGTGACACATGTCAGATTTTGTCCACCACTGAAAACTTTCCCAACCCGAGTATTGTTTGGTCAGATCAGCCAGGTGTCCCTGGGAGTGTATGAAATGTCTCACTTGCATGAAGTGAAGAAATTCCGAATTGTCCCAGACAAACTTTCTCTTTGCTCTCTGAAAGGAGACACAGTACCCGTTCTCAATAAACTGAGCACATCTCGTGATACCGCTGGTCTCCCATCTGGCAAAGCCCAAGTCCAACATGGGGGGGAAGAATTCTGGCTTATATCTGATAAGAGATAATGGACCCACCCCCTCTGGGGTACCCAACAGTTCCTTAACTTTAGAAAGTATATAAAGGCCATGCCTCACCCATCTGTTCCTGATCCCCTTAATATATTCCGAGGACAAGGAGGACATTGCCAAGGTATGAAGGTGTCTCTCCTCCGGTAACTCATTTTCCATCTCATACCACTGAGATTGGACCCTTTGTTTGGCCCATGTTAACTCTCGCCCCATCTGTACTGCTAAGTAGTAATACTTGAAATTAAGCAATGCCAGGCCTCCCCTTTCTCTAGCCGAGCACAAGACCCTTCTGGCCATCCTAGGTTTCTTGTGTTGCCATATAAATCTGTGGACTCCCCTTGTAAGCTTGTTCCAAAAGGGTAGAGGGATTTTTAGTGGGGGGCACTGAAACAGAAAAAGGAGCCGTGGCAATATGTTCATTTTAACTGTTGCAATTCTGCCCACCAGCGAGGGTGGCAACAGGTGCCGCCTAGATAGGTCTCTCTCAATAGTTTCCCATAGCCTTCCAAAGTTCAGGGAAAATAATCTTGCCAGATCCATGGCTATCTGGACCCCTAAGTATCGGATCAGTCCGCTTGGGGCCCACCTGAATGGGAACCCTGCATCAAACTCTTGAGACGTCTGACCGCTCAAGACTATGGCTTCCGACTTGGTGAAATTAATCTTGTATCCTGAAAGCTCTCCAAAACGCCGGAGGGTTGTGCAGAGGAGTGGGACCGAGTCCTCCGGGGAGGCCAAGAAAAAAATAGAGTCATTGGGATAGAGCGAGAGCTTCTGTTCGAAGCCCTTAAAGTGTGAAAACACATTTCGGCCATGTTGTGAAAAATGACAGCTGTACTGTTCATAAGGAAGTGTGGAAAAATGCCTCTGGTGAAAATCTGGACTGAAAATATTACAAAATCATGAACTTACGAGGGTGCGTGGAAACTGTGCAATGCTCACTCGTAACATAGTCATTTTATGGACTTTTGTCACCAAATTTTCAACATAGCCATTTTAAGACCTCTGCTCATGAACAGTGTAACTGTGATTTTCTTAATCTGTCCCAAACATTGCTTTTGCACAACGACTTCACCATTGTGCGTTATATGTTCAGAAACACATTTTGGGTGAGATGTGAAAAATTGCGGCTGTACTGCTCATAAGGAAGAGTAATAAAATGGCAATGTTGAAAATTCGGAGTGCAAATATTGAAAATTAGAGAACTTATGAGCGTGCGTAGGAACTGCGCAACGCACGCTCGTAAAACAGTCATTTTTAGGAATTGTTTCACCAAATTTGCAACATAGGCTTTTTGACAGCCCACCTTATTAACACTGGCACTGTTGTTTCGTTAATCCATCCTGAAAGGTGATTTCGAGCAGTGACTGTGAAATCACCCTTCGGCCCTGATTAACACCATGACAGTTCAAGAATTCATGAGGAGGGGTCCCAAAAACCCCATGTTGAAAATGTGGTGTCAAAATTCCAAAAAATGCCTGAGATATGCAGCAAAGTTGAAAAAACCCTATTCATTACATTATACAGCTTACCGGCATTTCCTCAGTTCACGGTCAGCTTTGAAGAGTGCAGACATGTTCCCGGTCCACTGAAGATCATCGTGCAGACTCCAAGAGTAAGTATAGGGTGAGGGGAGAGTGGGGAAGCAGGAGTGCGCAGTGGGTGGGCACAGAGTGCGCTGGCAGACCTTATCGAGGAAAGCGTTCTCGTTTACAGTTTTTTGTTTTTAAAGGAAGATGACGGACATTTGCCACGCTGGGGTGGGCTCCCAGCGCAGGCAGCTAGAAGGCTGTTTGGGGCCTGGAGTTGACGGGGATTGGGCAACTTCACTGGGCTACAGGGACTTGTGCACACTGGGGTGGGCCTCAGCAGCTTGGCAGCTGGAAAGCTTTTTGGGGAGGGACATGGAGCCGACGGGGGATTGGGCCCCTGTCGGCCATACAGTATGTGCATGGGGAGTGCATGAGCATGCAATGTGTGCATGCATGTGGAGGGGAGCTCTGCTCCACTGAAGTGGAGCTCTTCCTTTCAACTGTATGCCACTGCATTTTCAACTGCTGTCATAGACAGCTGCAGCAGTGATTGGAGAACTGTGACCATGCCTGCAAACACACTGACTGAATTGGAAGACGCTGACACACCTCCAAAACTCGGATGATGGCACTATGTTTCTTGCACATGCGTGCAAGCAACAAAAAGTACAAAATAAAGAACCCTCAAAGTCAGTTTGTTGCTGGATTGTGCGCCCCAGCGCTTCCTCACTGAAGCCCTGGGGCACTCCAATCAGCAGTTCCAGGCTAACTTTGGTGTTCATTTCATTTTGCACTTAGCAGGTTTTTTGTTTTTTTGTTTGTGTTTTTTGTTTGCACTTGTGATTGTACTTTAAAATAATCTTAGTGCTATATGCCATATGCTAAACAATGGTCAGGTTATTTATTTTTTTACTTATTTTGCTTTTGTTGACTGTGAAAGGAGGGCTAGAGAATTCTGCCTATTTTCAGCCTCATCCCGGGGGGGGGATACAGATGGGGGCCAACAGACTTTGAACCAGATTAAACCGTTGGTGGTGTTTTTAGTGAATGGGGGGGGAAATTTGGCCAGGACACTGAGGAAATTCTCCTGCTCTTTTCGAGAAGTGCCATGGGATCTTTAATGTCCAACTGAACAACCACCAGAACAGGCAGATGAGACCTCGGTTTAATGTCTCATCCAAAAGACGGCACCTCAGGAGTGCAGCATCCCCCCTCATGCTGCACTTCATTGTCAATATTGGGATTTTAACCCAAGTGCCTGGTGTGGGGATAGAACCAACAGCCTTCTAATCTTGCAGCCTCAGAGGAGAGTGTGCAACCTGCTGAGCCACTGACACTGCTCATTGTGTTATGTGACACGAGCATGGGCTGGGAAATGGTATAGCAGGAGGGAGGGTTGACTGACTAGCCTGGAAATACTGGTTGCTACAAGCCCTCCCACCCAAGATGAGAGGTCAGGGCAGCTGAAATCAAATTTGACATATCAAGAGAATGGGATGAGTTGGTAAGGGTTGGGAGTCAGCTTGAAAATATGCTGTTGGCTCCTGGCACGGTGCCAGGAGCTGACACTTTTGTATCTTTAATTCTGGCACACTCTGGGGCACTGGGGAAAGGGGGAGATGGGTGGGAAGTGTTTTGAATGATCTGATAAGGAAGCCAGAACATTAGCAGAGGCCAGCAGGTTAAGGGGGATAGAGTTGTTATAACTTATTATGTTTTTTTCTCTCACCCACTCCCAAGCTGAATAACGAATTCTGAAAATTCAAATGTCTGGTGATCCGAACATAATATTCAGCGTGATATTCAGCCTGAATATTTGGGAAAGGGTATCCACACATCCCTTTTAGGCACTTCTCCCAAAGAGTGCTAAATGTACGGAGCAGAGACAGTGGACATGAAGAAGGTACAGGCCTTTAAAGTAAGCCAGGATGAAGTTCTGCTACCAAAGAAATCACAGGGTCCCTAGGTAGCAGAGTGGGCTGCAAATTTCTATAAATGAGTACGTGTTTGCACAGCATACTTTTTGGTCCCTGCTTATGAAGGGTGGTGGGGAAGGGGTGTACTTAATGGACCTATAGTCCCCTCTGACATTACATTACTATGTTACATAGTATGTTAATAAAGATCTACAGTACTTGTGCAGAGCTACAGAAAATATCTCCCCACTACTAACAAGCATTTGTCAATGCTGAATGTTTGCTTGCTGGCATTGGCATTGGTAGAGTAGAAGTTACAGAGCTGCATAATAGGAATAGCAGTGAAGTACTGAACTGAAGCCAACCCCACCACCACCCTGCAGAGAGTGACAGGCATTGGGGTGTGCCTTTGGGTCATCAGGCATAACGACCACGCCATTTCACCACACCCTACCCTGCAGACACTGACATGTGTCACGATGTGCCTTGGGGTCTTTGGCCCTTATGCACACCCCATTGCATCAGGAAATACAGTGAGATGGGTGCAGTATAGGAGAATGGGGTGAAGTTTGGGCCCGAAGAGTCCGAGGCACACCTTGATGCCTCTCACTGGCTGCAGGGTGTGGGTGGGGGTGGAATGGTATGAGCATGACAGGCAAGAATCCCAAGTCACACCCCTGATGCCTGTCATTCTCTACAGGGTGGGGCATTATGGTGAAACCCTAATGCCTCAGGCATTCATTGGTATTTTACCCAAATTTTCAACATTTTTTTGTGAGCCCCACCTCATGAACAGTGGCACATTCAGTTTGTTAGCCGAAAACTGCTTTTGCACAGCGACTATGGCATTTGGCACCACAGGGCAAAACACATTCCGAACAGGATGTGAAAAATGACAGCGGTACTGTTCATGGGAGGTGTAAAAATGGCAATGTTGAAAATCTGCTGTAAAATCTTAAAAAACTGGTGAAGTCACGAGCATGCGTAGAAACTGTGCAACGCACACCCGTAATGTAACTAGTTTGGGGATTTTTTTACAGTAGATTGTTAACACAGGCATTTTGGGACCTCCGATCACGAACAGTATCAGTGTGATTTTCTTTATCTGTCCCGAACAATGATTTCCCACAGCGACCACGCATTTCTGTGCTGAAAGTGTGAAAACACATTTCGGCCATGTTGTGGAAAATGACAGCTGTACTGTTCATAAGGAGGTGTGGAAAAATGCCTCTGGTGAAAATCTGGACTAAAAATATTACAAATTCATGAACTTACGAGGGTGCGTGGAAACCACGCAATGCTCACTCGTAACACAGTCATTTTACGGACTTCTGTCACCAAATTTTCAACATAGCCATTTTAAGACCTCTGCTCATGACCAGTGTCACTGTGATTTTCTTAATCTGTCCCAAACATTGTTTTCGCAGACTGACTGTACCATTGTGCGCTACATGTGTGGAAACACATTTTGGGCGAGATGTGAAAAATGGTAGCTGTACTGCTCATAAGGAAGTGCAGTAAAATGGCACTGTTGAAAATCTGGTGTGCAAATATTACAAATTCGCAAACTTGCCAGCGTGCGTAGGAACTGCGCAATGTGCGCTCCTAAAACAGTCATTTTTGGAAATTTTTTCACCATTTCAACATAGCCATTTTAACACCTCTGCTCATGACCAGTGTCACTGTGACTTTCTTAACGTGTCCCATATGTTGATTTCGCACACCGACTGCGCCATTATGCACTACATGGGCAGAAACACATTGTGGGCGAGATGTGAAAAATGACAGCTGTACTGCTCATAAGGAGGTGTGGTAAAATGGCAATGTTGAAAATCTGGAGTGAAAATATTGAAATTTCGCAAACTTACAAGCGTGCGTAGGAACTGCGCAACGCATGCTCATAAAACAGTCATTTTTAGGAATTTTTTCACCAAATTTTCAACATAGCCATTTTAAGACCTCTGCTCATGAACCGTGTCACTGTGAATTTCTTAATTTGTCCTGTACATTGATTTCGTACACCGACTGTGCCATTGTTCACTACATGGGCGGAAACACATTTTGGGTGAGATGTGAAAAATGACAGCTGTACTGCTCATAAGAAGGTGTGGTAAAATGGCAATGTTGAAAATCTGGAGTGAAAATATTGAAAATTCGTGAACTTACGAGCGTGCGTAGGAACTGCGCAACACACGCTCAGAAACAAAGTCATTTTTAAGATTTTCACCAAATTAAATAGGCTTTTGAGAGCCCACCTTATGAACACTGGCAGTGTCGCTTTCTGCTAATCATTCGGAAAGGTGATTTCACACAGTGGCTGCGAAATCACCCTTCGCCTGAGTAACGCATGACAGTGCAAGAATTCATGAGGAGGGATCCCAAAAACCCATGTTGAAAATTTGGTGCAAAAATTCCTAAAAATGCCTGAGATATGCAACAAAGTTGAAAAACCCTATCTATCCCATTATACAGCTTACGGCATTTCCTCAGTTGGCAGTCGGCTTTGAAGAGTGCAGAGCGTGTTCCCAGTCCACGAAGATCGTCGGCGCCCAGACTCGGAGAATAAGTATCTTGATGGGGGGTGTGGGGAGGCAGGGTGCGCAGTGGAGTGGTCTGCGGGTTGGTGGGGGCAAGGAGACTGCGAGGGACCGGTTTTTTCTTTACAGGTTTTTTTTTGTTTTAAAAGACGACGTGGGATGTTTGCCATGCTGGGGTGGGCTCCCAGCATGGCAGAAGGACAGCTGGGGGGGCATGGGGCAGACGAGGGATTGGGCACCCCCATTGGCCATGGCATCTGTTGCCACACTGGGGTGGGCTCCCAGCGTGGCACCCTGTACTCGGGGGGGGAGACAGTGGAGATGACTGGGGATTGGGCACCCCCATTGGCTATGCGACGTAGCCACGCTGCGGTGGGCACCCAGCGTGGCATATGAAACTGTGTTTTGGGAGGCGCAGCACAGCCGACGGGGGATTGGGCACCCCCGTCGGCTATACAGTGTGTGCATTGGGGGGAGGAGCAGCAGCAGCATATGTGTGTGTGTGTGTGTGTGTGTGTGTGTGTGTAGGGGGAGCGCGCATGAGCAGGTGATATCTGATCGCTGCTCACTGAAGCATAGCTCCCCCTTTCAACTATATGCCACTGCATTTTGGAGCTGTCATAGACAGCTCTAGCAGGCATTGGAGAACTGCGACCGTGCCTGCAAACACACTGACTGAATTGGAAGAGGGATGACACACCTCCGAAAACTCCGATGATAGCACTATGTTTCTTGCACATGCGTGCAAGCAAACATAATTATGTACTTTTGGAGTTGGCAGAGTTGTCTAAGATGTTTCAGAAAGTGGTCTAACAACAGTTGAAGCTGTACAGATTGCTAGGGCAAAAATAAAAAAATATCAGAAGCCAGTACCTGGGTGAAACTGTCTACTGGAGCCCACCAGTAAAACTGCTTTTGGCTAATTGCACAGCTGAAGTAAGCACAACAGCAATTTTACAATTCATTGGCCTGTTATGTGACCATCTGGACAGCTGATTTCCTGCAGGTGAACTTTCTGACTGATCTGCCTTTGATTTTGCAGCAATGCCACATTGCAGTTTTGAGTCTGGCTTATCAAATATTGAGAGACTGTACAACGTTCCTTAACTTCTCTTTCTGTTAAAACTTTTTCCTTTGCCCCAACAAAAATATCCCAGAATGTGTGTCGTGGAAGCCATAAAATTGACCAGCATGGGATATGTACATCCCTTTATTCAACTTATTAAGGAAACAATAATGCTGGCCGGATTGAACCACCTAAAATTTACACAAGACCATTTGAGGAGATTAGGCAGAATGTCAAATTGAGGCTTATTGACTTAAGACATGAATTATTTCTATGTTCAACTCTCCAAGCTTAAGCTATATGGATTTTATAAAAAAGTAAAGATTTCAGGGAGATATGAGCCATATCTCTCTTTTTTAACCTGTCCTAAACAAAGACGAATCTAAACAAGACTCTGAACTGAAAACTACAATGCTCAATGCATTCATTTCAGACAAAAGAGAGGGGGTACTTTTTCCATATTATAAATGTGGAGTGGGGACTATAGATGATCTCAAACATGTGGTACTCTTGTGTCCTAGGTATGAATCAACTAGGAAAAAACTGCTGGGGGGATCTCGGCCTCCCCCTGGAAGATCTTTTGGAATATTTATTTACTATGAAAGAGAAGAACATGGAAAGGATCTTTGCAAAATGTTTAATCTCAACTCATTTGTAAAGTTTATTAGGGGGACTTAAAGTCATGTGGAGGTTTTTTATGTGAAAAGGTACTCTGTTAAATTGAATTGCACTGCAAAGATATGTAAGTTCCTTGTTGATTTATTTATTGTCTATTTATATTTAGTATGTATTTTGTTCTGATTTTAGTGTATTGTAACTGCTTTATGCTAAACAATAAATTGTACTACTATTACTACCACTACATTCCAAGCTTCTAGTGCTGACTGTGAAAGAGGCTTCAGCCTCATGAACTGCGTTAAGAGCAAACAAAGAAACCGCTTGGAAGAAAGCCATTTAGATATGCTGATATGAACAAAATTGTTTTTAACATCTGGTGGAAAAATGAATCTTAACAAAATATAAGTCCACTGGAAGAATGGGAAAGACAGGAGAGAAAAACAGTAAATGTTGATTTCTTAGCAATGCATCATCAGCAGCACCCCTTTTAGATGCACGCAAGACTGTTTAAAATGTACATAGTTTACACACGTTTCTGGTTCATACTGTTATGGCACACAATGCACATCCAAGCTTCGGACTGTGTCCGAATGTATATTTATACTTTGCATTGAGTATTTGAGTGTTTGGTTATATTTTCTACTGTTTACTGGCAATAAAATATATCACTTGTTTGGGCCACCCAATTTGCACACATTAATAAATTTTTTTGCACAAAGTGCCGCACACACATATCAGTCGCCTACCCACAGAGACTAAAAATTAGAGAGAACATTGGTCGGGGCATAGTCTGGCTCTATGAAGAGTCTAGCATCGCCAAAGACAATTTCCCTTAGGGACCAGGTTTTACAGAGCACCATTTCTTTAATGTGATAGTCCAGAAAAGCCACCATCAGGGATCTAGGCCTGGCCTTTGGATCTTTAGGGGGACAATCAATGCCCGATAAGCCCTGATGATAAGTGGTGTATCTTTATCTATGTTTAATAATTCTTTCAAAAGGCTCTCCACAAATTCTGCAGTGTTTCCAATTTCTGTATGCTCTGGTAACCCATGGATACATAGATTTATTCTCAGTGAGTGGTTCTCCAGATCTTCGATCTTATTCAATAGAAATTGTGACCAATCATGCAGTTGTAAGATGGCCCTGTTGTGGAGATCCACCATATCTGTTTGTATGGATAAAGTCTCTTCAATTGAGTTCAGCTGTTTATCATGCTGCTCAAGTTTAGATTTGTTGTCCGGGACCTCCCCTCGGATCTAGTCCAAAGTTCGGGTAAGTTTGCATAGTTCTCTACAAAGCTGCCTTGAAATAATGGTCGCCTCCTCTTCCTCCTTCTCTGAGCCATCCTCTGAATCTATCTCCGTGGTCTCCGGGGGCCTACTGGATGGCTGATCTTTTCTCTGACTCCTCGGGTTTAGGTTTAATTTTTGTTGCTCTAGTCTAAGGCACCTGGTTTGGTCTTTGACTTGCTCGCCATGTCCTCCAATGCACTCCAGCTTAGATGAGTAACAATAAAAAGTAGTTTGGGAAGGTAAATTTACTACTTTTATTCGTGGGTAATCAGAGCTCGGTCCTAGTGCTGCCACATGGCATGCTGACGTCCATCAGTTGGCATTTTATGTGACTGTATAAATATGCAGAACTAAAAAATGCTACATAAATTCACTGCCACTAAGCAAGTGGCAGATAGGGGGGTTGTCAACACAAAAAGGGGGCTTGGTTTGCACTCAGAGAGGAATGAGAAGGTCAGTTTTCCTATGTGGGACAGTGAAACAGGGTGTAAAAAGTTGGGGTTGTTGAAACTATGATGAATCATAATGGTCTATGTAGCCCATTTTTTAAAGCAGCAGTTTTGTCACCAAAGAAGAAAAAAGGTGGGTTGGAACTGACAACCATCTGACATTTTTTCACAATCCCCCACTCACAAATGAATATGGACGCTATTTAAATTGATGCACTATAAGATCACATCAAAGAATTCAACATCTATGCCATGCTGGTGTTTCTCTGCTTAACATATACTAACATACTAACATACTAAAATGCCAGCAGAATAGGCCTAATGGTCTTTCGTGTCTGCTCGTTTGGTCAGCCCCCAACCTGGGTGCTGACCTTGCTGTCCCCCTCGCCTTCTCTGGCTTCTCCCTTCCCAGTTCCGGATATTCTTGCTGCATTGGATTTTGCTTCCAGAACCCTTCCCCTGTACCTGTCCCACCCCCTCTTGAACCCCTCCGGGTGTGTTGCATTCTTTCGGCAGGATCTTTATAGAGTATAGTACCACAATAAATTTTCTTTACCTTACCTTATCTTCATTTCCATCTTAATGTACCCTAACCCCCTTTCTGCCCTGATATCATGATATTCAGGGCTTGATTAAGTAAAGCTGTATCCAAATTTCCTCCCTGTGGACAAAGTTAAATTTTTCAATGCAAAAAAAACAAAAACAACTAGCAATGCATTCCCTGGCTTTGAATAAATTTAATGTGGGGTGGTATTATACTTTGCACATTCTTGTGTTCTATGATTCTAGTATGTCCATCTATTAAGTTATGAGGCTATCTGAATTTTGCAAGTGCGGGCTCATAACTTTGGTAATATTCAGTATTTTTACCACAACTTTTCAACTTAGCCATTTTGGTACAGTGACTCATTAATGTGACAGCTGTCATTTTTTCAGCTCCTGCCCAAAATGTGTGTTTGCAGCCCAAAAGTTGATTTTTCAGTCCCTGCACAACATCACCTTTAGGCCAGGACTTGAGCATTTTCTCAGCCCTTCTTTATGAGGCAGGTTCATCACAAGGCTGTGTTGAAAATTAGGTGTAAAAGATTTTTTTTAATTTTCAATATTTTTAACCTAGATTCCTCTCCTGCAGCCCTATCAGCTCTGGCCAGAGTTTGTTTTTTATTGTTGTGGAACTATAAGCAATTTCGCCAACCCAAGGTTTGTTTGTTTTTTGTTTGTTTTTTGTTCATTTATACTGTCATTTTCTTTTTATTCATATACATTCATTGTTTATCTTAGTTAATCATGCAAATGCATATCTAGCATTTACAAAAAGTAAAAAAAGGAAAAAAATTGCACTTGAATAAATTTGTCCTAAAATTAGATGAGGACTCAATGCAACGATACAAAATTTAACAAATTAAATAACTTTCTGCTTATGTAGCAGTACAGTATATCACCACATGCATAGAAATAGCCTGCATTGATACACCAACCCCAAATCTGGCTAACCATTGTGCATTATTGGCTACGAGATGGGTCTCCTGGACTACAGCTGTATTAGCATGAGCAGATTTTAGATATGATGGCACAGTGGAGCCCTGTTATAAGTGCACCCTTAATGCCAAGCAAAAATGTTCTTATAAACAGGATGTGCTTATAAGAGGGCTTCACTGGAAATGGTGAAAATCCATGTAAAATCTATAATTAACATGTATGAACAGATACTAATAAAACCCCCCATGATCTTTATAGCAGGTGTTTACTGTTGTCCTGCTCTCCCCCTACCTCAGTCACCGACCTACTGGCATCCCTTTTGACTCACGCTTCCTCGGATGAACTACTAATCTTGGGTGATTTCAGCCTGCATTGGCTTGCCACCACACACTCCTGCTCCCGCTCTGAAATAACCACCTTAAAACCTGTTCCAGTTTATTACTGAATCTACACGTCTCAAAAGCAAAACCCACAACCATTCCCTCATTGACTGGGTCCTGGCATCATATCCTCACTGCAAGGGTCGACTTTAATGGAAAAAAACTACTGGCCATCAAGCCAGAGACTTCCAATAATTTGGTGGCCTGCAGTACTTAATGGTGGCCCGCAACTTATTTAGAAAATTTTATGTGGGACACGAGGTCGGCGTCACGTGAGTGGTGAATTCCATTCAAATGCTCATTTATTCAAAATGAATCTATCTAAGAAAGACACCATTAGATGGGTGAGAAACTGGTTGGAGGGACACTGCAGAGGGTTGTGCTTAAGTACAAAATCAAATCAGAGTAGAGTGGGGTCAGAGTGACACATTTCTTGCCAGTCATTATCAGAATCAGTGTCTTGGCACACTTCAGCATCCTCAAGGGCTGTCACACTGTCATCGGAGTCCATGCTTGAATCAGAGCTGTCTACAGTTTCAGTAGCAGCTGAATCTGTTCTTCTCCTGTGAGAGCCACTGCATGGTCTTCTAACTCGCTGCCCAGAGGCTAGCCACAAATTGACAATACCTGTTGCATCAAAATCCTCAATGGCCGGTGAGTGAAGTTTAATTTGTAACAGATCAGTGAGTGTATCACTTCTGAGTTTACTCCTCCAATCTGACGTCACAGATTTCATACGTGAAAATCCACATTCACACTCCACTGAAGTGCTTGGAAAGGATAAGAGGAAGTTGACTAGGGACAGAATATTCTGGTGTCCATCTGAAAATCTTTTATTTATCTCTTCCCATGTAGTGACACTAGAGGTACAAAAGCTCAGGGAAATTTTTAAAGAGGCCCATTCAATCTCCACTTCTCCAGTTTTACACCATTTTTATGAAGTAAATCTCGATATTCAGTAGTAAGTTCTTCAATTTCACTATCACCAAAATCAGTGCTGTTTGTCAAATTGGGCCACATTTTGGGGTTTAAAAGTGTCACACCAGCTTTCCTTACAACAGACAGGTCATTGTCTGGAAACCTGCTGTTAACCTCTGCTAAAAGAGTTTCTATAAATCTTGTAAAGGAGTTAGTATCCTTTTTTTTCCTCTAGTTATTTCCTTTAAGGGACTACCCTTAACTGTCTCCTTTGTGAACATTCAGGCCATTGGTCCTGATTTAGTTTTCAACTTTTCAAAGCTGTTATGAACAACTGTCAATCCCTCCATCGCTTTGCTAATATTGACCTGTTCTTCCTGCAACAACAGGGAAAGTCTTGCTATTACAACAATAACGTCATTAAGCTCCAAGGCAGTCTGCACAAAGTGTTCTGATGTGAGCTTTTTCCAAAATACCTGAGCTCTAGCACTGGCCATTGAGTTTCGTGATGCAACAGTATTTTCAAGATGTGAAATAATTGCAGGATAAATCTCCCAAAAATGTTCAAAGGCACGTTTTAGATGCGAGACCCATCTGGTGCCTCCTAACCTAGTTGGGATTAAACATCGGACCCCTGTTGCCTGGCAAGAATTCCTCAGTTTTGTTCTGTTCAGAGGGATGTTGTGGTAGAACAAGTAAATCTGTAGCATCTCGTCCTCTATCTTACTGTAACAGGGCATTGATTTTACAGCTTTTTTAAAGGCCAATTCCAGCCGATGAAGCATACAGTGAGTAACAACTATCAAAGGCTGTACTTTCCAAAGACGTGCTGCGACTCCTGTTCTGCTGCCCTGCAGGACTGCTGCCCCATCTGCTGTAAAGTCAACTAGTTTTGTTAGAAACTCTTCACGAGTTATTTCAAGTAATGCAGAGCACTCGCTTACAAGACTTTCATATATATTTTCAGCATTTGGCTTCTCAAGTCGAACCATATTTAGAAATCCTGTTTTTATAACACCTTTGTATGCATGATGAATATAAATTATAAGTTGTTCTGCAATGGAGGTATCAGTCACATCATCACATAGATCAGAACAGAATGAGGAATTATTGGCTTCACTCATAATTTTAAGTAGTTCATATTCTGCAATGGCAGCACAAAATCTCCTGCAGTACTTGTCATTGACATAGGTGCTTCCTGTCTCCTGACCCTTCATTTGGTCCAGTTTACTCATCCAAACAAAATCTGTGAATGGACGAGACTGCTTGGCAATTGCATGACTGTTCCTCATCAGAATAGTAAGCCTGTTAATCTGAACATTGTTTAAACTCTGTAGAGCTCTACCAGCCTCACTACAGAAGGGATCAGAAGCTGCAGCTTTAACTTTGCTTGCAACTCTCTCATGCTCCTGCTTGTATGGTGCGATCTTAAAGAGTAAACTTTAAATGTTCCACAATCGTGTACAAAAGAGGAATCTTTATCTGCAGCATCACACCCTTGACACATGGTACAGAACATAAGGTTTTTCTCTGCATCATACCTAACCCATGGAAAGTTAGTTTGCCAAGCCATCTTAAATGTCCTGTGTAACCCCTTGTTACCCGGGGTTACTAGAATCCCAGTAAGACCTAGTGGTAGGCAGGGAAGGCAACTTGTGAAACTCCAGTTAAATGGGTTTCACACTGTCTCACTCTGTTCTCAGTCTCAGCTGAGACTGAGGGATGACATCACCAATAGAACTTTCGCAGCTGCATAAGCCACAATGGAATCTGCAGCAGACGGAGTTAGAACGTTGGGAGTTTTCAAAGGTTAGTAGTCAGTCTGCAGTTTGGTTTTGAAGAGTGAAGGTGTGCTCAAGTGGTGGAGACCGCTGTTCGGGTCTCAGTGCCCCTCCCTCCGGGGGGGGATGTAAAGATCCCCATTCAGATTCCTGGGGCAATCCCCTTAATTCTGCCAGGAGGAAGAAAGCTGCCTATTCAGTTCAGCCTTAGTTTTGAAAAGTTGGAAGAAGTGTGATTCGCCTGTGGGGCACCTGCAACTAAAGGGTGAGTGTTTGCTCTAACAATAGAGGGCAAAAAAATGTGTTTCTTCAGCCTGGGACATGTGAGGAAATCTAGGAATTAGCTACAATTTGGGAAGCCTATAGGACTAGGTCAAACAAATGGAGTAGTGTCAAATGCTAGAGTGCTGTGTGATTTCAAGTAATATTGTAGAGGGGATGCGACAGTTCATCTACCATTTAATCTACATTCAAAAGTTTCATTTTTTCCAGGGAAACAGCTGGGTATGGGCTGTGGGAGCTGGGGGTGGGAACACCCCCCCCATCTTAAGTAACCAGGTCCACCTCTACTGATTTCTGATGTGGTTGCTACTTTGCCTCATGCACTTGGCCAGTGATGAGGGAAGTACCCAGATGTGGGGTTGCAAATGGGAAAATCTCTCTAGGAGTCACAGACTCTAAGTGGTGTGGGGAGCCACGACAGGATAATTGGTTCATTCTTCCAATGGACTGTGGATCAAGTGGCCGGCAGGGGAGCCGGGCCAGTCAGGCTGTGTACCCAAAGCGTGTGCAAGTCTGGGCTGTGTGTCTGGTGGGTCCAGAGCCTGAAAACGGTATAATTGGTTCATTCTTCAAGTGGACCGCATAGTAGTCTCTAATCTGCATTACCAGTAAATGTAGCCCCATGGGGGTCTGTCTATGCTTTGTTGTGTTCAGCTAGTTGTGAATAAAAGCCACACTGCAGAATCCCATTCCTGGTTCTGGACATTACAGTTATTGCTTCCTGTGTTTGGATTTACTTGGGTGCCCCTGTGCAGAGTAGTCAAACCTAGGTCCCCCTGTGCCGAGTAACCTCAACCTCCCCAAATCCAGGTCCCCACCAGGTACTGCTGTCAGATTCAACAGCATGCCACCTGTCGTTTTGGCAAAAAGGCAGAGGTGAGGGGTTACAAAAATGGAGGCACTACTTTGGATTTTGTTCGGGAAGGAAGGTGCTTGGGCAAGGGGGCTAGCTTTTTGGCTATCTGGCAGTGGGTAGCCCAAAAAGCTGAAGCAATTTCCCTAGTGTGTGTTGCTGTGTGCTGTGAATCTTGTGCTGCTGTTTAAAAATGCGAACTGTTTACCAAGGATCTGTAAAGCCAAAGAGTGTGCCCTTGTCCTGCATCATCAAAATTGTTTACAGCATTTTTGCCTGCTTTTAAAATGAACTGTTGTGAAGAAAAGTGTGGAAGACTAGGGGTAGCAACAGGAAAATTGTGCCCTGGACATTTGAAATGCTTTTAAAATAAACTGTTGTGAAGGAAAGTGTGGAAGACTAGGGGTAGCGAAGGAAAATTATGCCCTGGACATTGGAAATGCTTTCTGTGTGAATTGAGAGACTGCAGAGTTAATGGCTATGTTATATGGCTGTAATGGGCTCCCGCCGTGGAGTCAGTTGAGAAAAAAAAAAAGTTGCATTCTGCAGTTTAAATTTGCCTGCTTGACGATCGCCGTGAGAAGAAGAGCCCTCGCGAGGAAGAACAGGCTCATTTGCATGGCGTTGTGTGGTTGGTCAGGCTGCAATCAGTCCTGCCCCTCAGCCAGCTCTAGAGAGACTGCCCCAGCATTCGAGAGGGAGTGAGAGTGCAGTGTATGTACTGGCAGTGGAGGAGCGTCGCGGAGAGTTCAAAGCATTGTAAACAGTTCAAAAGTAGACTTTCTAGTTTAAAATCGGGCTTAACCCACAAATCGATCGTCAGAATTGAAAGTTTGGTGTTTAAAATGACGATCGCTAGGACTGCCCACCCGTTTGTGTACAGAGGCCTCCAAGAACTGGCTGCAGGCCGTTTTTCCCCATCGCAGCAAGCTGCTACTGATAACAGTAAGTAAACAACCCAGAAACTGCTCAAACAGTGATTTCCAGCCTATGCCATATAAAATGTGTGTGCAGCAGTGTAGTCGCTTTGCAAGTAACGACTGTGTGAAGTCCTGCCAGCAAGTGCAAGTCTGTTAAGCCATTGAATGTGTGCATGGAAGTGAAATTAGCCTGAGTTTAAAGTTTGCAGCCAGAGAGAGACTGTGGGTTGTAGAAAAGTGCAACACTAGTAAAAGCAGGCAATCCTGTGCTAAAAACCTGAAGCTTTTAAGGGACTGTGAATAAAATAAATGTTACCAGCTTGTGAAAAGTCCAAGGAAAATCCTGTAAATGTGTGAAAAGCCAGATCAGAGCAAGTTATGCAGTTTGAGTAAAAGTTATCAGTAGTTTGTGTAAATCGGGTTCGCAGTGGCTTGACCCAGATTCTAAATGTTGATGCACAGGAGTGCTGCCGCCGCCACTACAGGGTGGGGTAGTAAAGTAAACACAGCAGCAGAGGAGCCATTTTAAAACTACAGAGTGTGTTCAATAAAGTGGGACTTTCAGTTACAGTGAACTTTGTTTATTTTTCTGCATTTATGGCTTCAGGACCAGCTCGTTACCCGGATCATGCCCGGGTTGCAGTAACAGCAGCAGTAAACAGACAGAGATATTGAAAAGTGGTGCTATGGAGGGCAACTGCCTCCTGATGTGGCGATTCCTAATTATCCAGTGCATGTATGCCAAATATGCTTGGGAGCTGGAAGGGACGTCTTCATGATTCCTCACTGTGCTGGATCCTACAAAAATATGGCTATATAAAGCGCCTCAATCGTTTGGCCCCACATGGACAAAATTCAGGAATCTGCAGTTGGCAGCACACAGCACCAGGCGGAGTCTGTGGAGGAAGGTCCCTCGGGGGCGTGGCACAAAGCTAGAGGGTGCAGAGTTAGAGACAGAATCAAAGTTGAAGTTTTGGATGCGGATCCCAGAAAGAAAGTTCGGACAAAGCATCAATAGACCCTGAAGCCTAGCCCAAGTCTCTTAGGTGAAGATGTGATGCGGAAGGCCTTTGAGTGGGAGGTGTCGACCTCCGAGCCTAGTGATGAGTGGATAGTCTCAGGGGTGAGAACGACTGCTCACTCCTGGGCTCAGATCCTCAGTGAAGAGGAAGATGAGGGGGAACCTATGTGGCCTTGTGAGAAAGGAACGGGTACACAGCCTCAAGATCTTGCCTCGGAGGAATGTATTGAAGAAGGTGGTGATGCCACTGCCCTGGCTTTACAGGAGGAAGAAGCCAGGGATCCATTTCTAATTTCCCTAAGGATGCAAAGCTGGCAGAACCAGGACTGGCCACCCCCAAGCCAGGCCAGCGGTCTCAGATTGACCAAAGCAAGTAAAGAGGAGAGACTGGTTCATAGAAAGGCAAATGAGATCTATGGTATGACCTTTCCTATCTTTCCTCGGAAAGTCTGGGAGGAGATTGAGAACTGCAGGAAATCCTGGATCTGGGATGAAGCAATGAAAAGTGTGTATCCTGGGGCCAACCAGCATGTAAAGAATAGACTGTTCCACGAAAAGTATACCCAGTGGAAGAGAGGCAGGACACTGTTCATGGACAGAGTGAGAATAGTGGACAGAGAGGGACATGAAATCTCCCACTGTGTGAATTATGTGCGCCCAAACGGGGTAACAATTCAAGCCCCTGACCCCCGGTACTATTGGCCTCAGTGCAAGAACCTCCCAGCAAATAAGCCCGTGCCTACAAAATGGAGAGCCGAGCAGTGGTAGTCAATACTGCCACACCAGACTGTGAAATGCCCTTATTGATCCTTCAATATGAATATCCAGGACTCAGGTGCCCCACATTCATTAGTCTACAGTGTACTGGCCTTTCCAGAAACCATCAACTGGCCCACCAGATGACTTCAGATCCAGAGAGGAAACCATCCCAGCTGTTTCCTGTTCATCGCCTGGTAATCGGATGACGTCAGACCAGCTGTTTTCTTTTTGTTCCTGTTCTAAGGTTCTGTCTCCAGAGATGACATCAGCCCAGCTGTTTCCAGATGTGTCCTCCTGTGGTTCCCGGAAGATGTCCGCCCAGCTGTATCGGAAGAATGCTGCCAGGGAGAGTCTTCGGCTGCGGTGCAGGTCGGTGCCTAGTATTGTACTACAAGTGGCTGGTAAGTCCAAACTTTTCTATCTTTATGACATTGCAGCACACCCTACACTACAGACTTCAAAAATGTGTGAACTGTCCAAAGACTCTCCCTGGACTTTGGCCTGTTAGAACTGTGCTTCACTGGGCTCCGGCCCAGGAGAAACTCTTTATTGGACTAGCCTTCGGGCCTTGTGGTCATTAGTTGGGACTTTTAGGGCACTCCATCCCCCCAAATGTGTATTGTAAATAATGTCATTGTTGTATTCTAATGTAAATACTGTTTTTCTACCTTTTTTCTAAAAAAAATCTTTTTGGGATTTTGCAGTGTTTTGATGGTAGGGGTTTAGGTAGACTGTGTATGCAGATTAGGAGAGAGTGTTTTGTCTTTTTTTTTCTTACAGGTGTTCCTGGGAAGACAGAAGAGAAGACAAGAAGAGGAGGAGGGGCTCATCGGAGTTCCTCGTCAGTGCTTTATTGTGTAGAAATTTAAAGTACAGTGGTGTTATTGTTATGGTTATTGCTGTATTAACCCTTTCCTTCCATAGGTGTGGTTGTGGGGGTAGGAAGGAGGTAGTAATGTGGTATTTTAATGGTGTGGTTGCAGGTTGCCCAAGGTCGGGGAGGTCCCTGGGTTTTTTTTTTGTTTTGGGGGTATTAAGTTAAAGGCAGATAGGTTTTCCCTAGAGGGTTAGGGGGGATAGACAGGCTGTGGCCCTGACCTGCAGTAGGGACCACAGTGCTGATCTATCAGGGCTATGCTCTGGATGGTTCTACCAGAGCCACTAGGTGTCCATAGTAAGTGGATAGTGTAGAGGCTGATATGTCAGCTACAGGCCTCTAGGCCCTTAGTGTTGCCTGCCTGTGCTTGCACATGGTAGGAGGGGGCAGGTAGCACATAGGGTGGGATGGCCTAAGACCGGATAAATAATGACTGCGGACAGTCATTTTCCTGGTCAAGGGCGAGTGTAACCCCTTGTTACCCGGGGTTACTAGAATCCCAGTAAGACCTAGTGGTAGGCAGGGAAGGCAACTTGTGAAACTCCAGTTAAATGGGTTTCACACTGTCTCACTCTGTTCTCAGTCTCAGCTGAGACTGAGAGATGACATCACCAATAGAACTTTTGCAGCTGCATAAGCCACATTGGAATCTGCAGCAGAGGGAGCTAGATAGAACATTGGGAGTTTTCAAAGGTTAGTAGTCAGTCTGCAGTTTGGTTTTGAAGAGTGAAGGTGTGCTCAAGTGGTGGAGACTGCTGTTCGGGTCTCAGTACCCCTCCCTCCGGGGGGGGGGATGTAAAGATCCCCATGCTGATTCCTGGGGCAATCCCCTTAATTCTGCCAGGAGGAAGAAAGCTGCCTATTCAGTTCAACCTTAGTTTTGAAAAGTTGGAAGAAGTGTGATTCGCCTGTGGGGCACCTGCAACTAAAGGGTGAGTGTTTGCTCTAACAATAGAGGGCACAAAATGTGTTTCTTCAGCCTGGGACATGAGAGGAAATCTAGGAATTGAGCTACAATTTGGGAAGCCTATAGGACTAGGTCAAACAATGGAGTAGTGTCAAATGCTAGAGTGCTGTGTGATTTCAAGTAATATTGTAGAGGGGATGCAACAGTTCATCTACCATTTAATCTACATTCAAAAGTTTCAGTTTTTCCAGAGAAATGGCCGGGTATGGGCTGTGGGAACTGGAGGTGGGAACACCCCTCATCTTTAGTAACCAGGTCCACCTCTACGGATTTCTGCTGTGGTTGCTACTTTGCCTCATGCACTTGGCCAGTGATGAGGGAAGTACCCAGACGTGGGGTTGCAAATGGGAAAATCTCTCTAGGAGTCGCAGACTCTAAGTGGTGTGGGGAGCCACAACAAGTGTAAAGAAGAATTCTCTTTGTGAGATGGGAGTCATAAGAAGTAAGGAGGAAATCTCTCTAGGAGTCGCAGACTCTAAGTGGTGTTGGGAGCCACAACAAGTGTAAAGAAGAATTCTCTTTGTGAGACGGGAGTCATAAGAAGTAAGGAGGAAATCTCTCTAGGAGTCACAGACTCTAAGTGGTGTGGGGAGCCACGACAGGATAATTGGTTCATTCTTCCAATGGACTGTGGATCAAGTGGCCGGCAGGGGAGCCGGGCCAGTCGGGCTGTGTACCCAAAGCACGTGCAAGTCCGGGCTGTGTGCCTGGTGGGTCCAGAGCCTGAAAACAGTATAACTGGTTCATTCTTCAAGTGGACCGCGTAGTAGTCTCTAATCTGCATCACCAGTAAATGTAGCCCCATGGGGGTCCGTCTATGCTTTGTTGTGTTCAGCTAGTTGTGAATAAAAGCCACACTGCAGAATCCCATTCCTGGTTCTGGACATTACAGTTATTGCTTCCTGTGTTTGGATTTACTTGGGTGCCCCTGTGCAGAGTAGTCAAACCTAGGTCCCCCTGTGCCGAGTAACCTCATCCTCCCCGAACCTAGGTCCCCACCAGGTACTGCTGTCAGCTTCAACTGCATGCCACCTGTCGTTTTGGCAAAAAGGCAGGGGTGAGGGGTTATATCCTGCACCTGACATTTTTTTTTCATAAGCTCGATCACTTTCAACTTTTCTTCATTTGTTTTATTTTTTTTTGCAGGAGGGGGCTCAACATTTGAAAGAAAACGCCACATGATGTATTCCGTGTGCAATAAAACCTTTTTCAAAGCAAACTGACTCTGTTTATTTTCAAAGTCGATTATGCTTTTATTTTATTTTTTTTTCACAAAGGTTTGATAGATGGACAGAGAGTACGACAGAGAAATTATTAGGATATTGTTTCTCACAAAGTGGATAGCTGCAAAGGCCCTTAACTTAAATGTGTGCCAATTAAACCCTGACTATTGCCACAGACTGTTAGACACACCACAGAAGAGTACGACAGTGGAAATTCATAAATATGGACTTTTTGTTTTCACAAATAGCTGCAAAGTCCCTAAATATGTGTGCCAGCCCCCAATTTTGACCACAGACTTGACTTACACACTAGTGACCAGAGAGACAGTAGAAATTAGAAAATACAGACTTTTTTTTTTCACAAAGACTGGATAGCTGCAAGGTCCCTAAATATGTGTGCCAGCCCCCAATTTTGACCACAGACTTGACTTACATACTAGTGACCAGAGAGACAGTAGAAATTAGGAAATACAGACTTTTTTTTTCACAAAGGTTGGATAGCTGCAAGGTCCCTAAATCTGTGCCAGCCACCGACTTTGACCACAGACTGCTACACTAGGGACCAGACAGTACGACAGTAGAAATTAGGAAATACAGATTCTTTTTATTTTTTTCAAAGACTCCTAGCTGCAAGGCCACTAAATGTGTGCCAGTCCCTGACTTTGACCACAAACTGCTACAGTAGCGACTAGAGAGTACAACAGTAGAAATTAGGAAATACAGATTTTTTTTTCACAAAGGTTGGATAGCTGCAAGGTGTGCCAGTACCTGACTTTGACCACAGACTGCTACACTAGTGACCAGAGAAAATGACAGTAGAAATTAGGAAATACAGATTTAATTTTCACAATGACTGGATAGCTGCAAGGTCCCTAAATGTGTGCCAGCCCCTGACTTTGACCACAGACTTGACTTACACACTAGTGACCATAGAGACAGTAGAAATTAGGAAATACAGACTTTTTTTTTCACAAAGACTGGATAGCTGCAAGGTCTCTAAATGTGTGCCAGTCCCCAACTTTAACCACAGACTGCAACACTAGTGACCAGAGAGAACGACACTAGAAATTAGGAAATGCAGGTTTTTTTTTCACAAAGGTTGGATAGCTGCAAGGTCCCTAAATGTGTGCCAGTCCCCGACTTTGACCACAGACTGCTACACTAGTAACCAGAGAGAACAACAGTAGAAGCTATCCAATCTTTGTGAAAAAAATCGTAAAGGTAAATGTGGGGGGGGCTGCGCCGTTTATACTAAAGAGGTCCTACGTGGTCAGCTACTTCCCCCCCCCAACTGCATCCTGGTCCACAGGCCCTCACTATAAAAATCACTCTGGGAACAACTAATTCTCCCCTCACTCCTCATCACCACGGTCTATATCCCTCCCAGGGAACAGAAAGTGGCCTTCCACTCTGTTCTGTCCTACCTGGCTACACTTCCAGCACAAGCTGAGAAAATCGTACTAGAGGACTTTAATATTAACTGGCTAGACAAAGCTGCCGCACCATTCTTAGACGCCGCTACTACCTAGGACCTTACGCAGGTTGTCGCATCCCCCACCAGATTGAACCAGCACACTGGGTCCTCCTCCACGCTGGACTTGGTGTTCACCAACCGCCCTACAAAAATCGCCAGTACAACAGTACTCCCAAATGCCCTTAGTGACCACTCCCCGGTACTCTGCCGTTGGACATGCAAATCCCCCAAATCCCCAGATTAACCTATCAGCAAACTTGACCCAGGAAAACTTGCGCAACTCAAAATCTATCTCAGGTCAATGGACTGGTCCATTGTCACGAAAACCGCTGACACTGACCTAGCCCTAAACCTCTTCAGCCTCGCCTTTAACACTATCTGTGACAAACTTGCCCCGATCACTAAAAGAGTGGCCAAAGGAAACCCAGCACCGTGGGTCAGTGAGCACCTCTTGGATCTCATGTGGACCAGAGACTCCCTATGGCACCTCTCTAACAAGACTGGCCTGCCAGCTGACAGGCAGAACTATAGAGAAGCAAGGAACAAATGTACATAGTCCCTGTGCAAAGCAAAAGCTGAGTACTACAAGTCCTCACTCACCAACTCCTGGGGCTCAGGACAAAAGTTCTGGGACAATATCAAGGACCCGTGTGGAAAAGCTCCCAACACCACCACTAGCCAGATAAGGGTTGAAGGGTGCCTTACCTCCGATCCAGCCCGTATGGCAGGTGCCTTCAATGACGCCTCCTCCAATCTCAGCCTGGTTCTCCCCCTAACTTCTTTGACCATCCCCCTGACACCCCCCCCACCCTCCAATCAACCCCACCCTTTCACCTGAGCATCATCTCTCCCAAGGGTGCCGAGCCTTATCTCAGGAGGGCACTAAGTCACTCCCGGTATAGCAGTGACACTTTAGACTTGAAACTACTTCGACTCTCTCTCACTGAGGTGCTCGACCCCCTCACCCATATACTAAACAGCTCCTTATGCCAAGGGAAATTCCCCTCCCACTGGAAATCTGCCCATATCACGCCGATTTTTAAAAGTGGAGACCATGCCCTCACTAACAACTACCAACCTATCTCCATCCTCCCTCCCCTATCCAAGGCTCTTGAGAGGATAGTCTCTGACCAGCTAACGGACCACCTGACCAAATACAACCTGCTTAGTATGCAGCAACATGGCTTCCGGAAGGGCCATAGTACTACCACTGCCCTCCTGGAACTCACCTCGCACATCCACTCCGCTTTAGATAGAGGACAAATCACAGGGACTGTATTCATAGATCTTACTAAGGCGTTCAACACCGTCAACCACCCGCTCCTGCCATCCGCTCTGACCAGCACTAGATTCTCTCAGGATGCCCTTGGTTGGTTCTCTGACTACCTGTCAAATTGCTCCCAGCAGGTAAAGATAGGAGACACAGTCTCTAGTAGGCTACCTGTCCTCTCGGGTGTCCCGCAAGGGTCCGTCCTTGGTCCATTACTATTCAGCCTCTTTCTAAATTCCCTCCCCAAGACCTGTTCAGGGAACCTTCTCCTCTATGCGGATGATGCCACACTCTATACGTCCAACGCTGATCTTTTACAGCTCCACCTCTCCCTCCAGCACTCCTTCAGTTCCGTAGAAAAATGGTTAGCATCCCATCGTGTTGTCCTGAACTATTCCAAGACTAAGGTTATGTACTTTTTCCACCCATTTAATACTAGAAAGGGACTTTGTCCACAACTGAAGACTGCCAACCATACCCCCCTTGACCAGGTGGACTCCTTCAGATATCTTGGCTTAACACTTGAACCTGCACTGACTTTCCACCAGCATATCCACCTCCTATCTACGGCCCTCAATGTGCGGCTCGGGCTCCTGTATCACCTCAAACACTGCTTTACCCCAAATGCATTAAGGCTAGCTGTCTCCTCCTCAGTCCTCTCCCTACTAGACTATGGCCTAGTCATCTATGGGGCAGCTAACTCATCGGCACTCAGCAGGCTACGTGTCTCCCTAAATAAAGCCTGCTGCCTCACCTTGGGCTGTGAAAGGCTAACTCATACATGCACACTGTACAATGATACCAACTGGCTGAACCTTGACAACAGGATTAGGTTCCACACATGCCTCATGGCAAAAAAAATTGCCCTTGGTCTCTGCCCATCAGGTCTCGCTCCACTAATAAGACCGGCCCAGTCACTTAAGCACACTCATAGCTATGGTAAGCACTTCCTCTCTGTTCCCCAGTGTCGTACATCCCTATACCAGAGGTCCTTCAGCTACAGAGTCCCATCCTGGATGAACAGTCTGCCCACTCCGCTTGCAAATGAGAACAGACTAGGATTGTACAAAACCACCCTCAGAGCCCACCTACAGTCTTCGAACCACTGTGATTGCCTCTGACCAATCCTTCATCTAAACGACCAGCCTAGACTGCAGCCGACACCCCCCCATAACCCTGCCACTAACTGCGTCCCACTTGTTTAGCTCTGCACTGATATGCCATTTGTTTCACGTTTGCTCTAACTTGACCTAGGTTTCTCTCTGCGAGACCCACAAATGCCTCCGTAACAACTGATAATGTAACTACCTGACTATGTGCTGCTGTACTGCTATGTAACCTCTCTTCTTGTACGTAATATTTGTGATGTGGAACCTTTGTAAAGGAATCTTTGACTCAAAAGTACTTCCGAATCTCCAATAAACAATAAAATGAGGAAATATATTTTTTTCACAAAGGTTGGATAGCTGCAAGGTCCCTAAATCTGTGCCAGCCACCAACTTTGACCACAGACTGCTACACTAGGGACCAGACAGTACGACAGTAGAAATAAGGGACTGATTTGTAATGTTTCACAAAGCTTAGATAGCAAAAGCCCCAAGCTGTGTGCCAGCCCCCGACTTTCCAAACAGACTGCTAGACACTCTGAGAGTATGTTAGTAGAAATTCGAAAAAGGGACTGATTTTTTTAATTTTTCACAAAGGTTAGGACAGCTGCAAAGCCCCCTGAGCTGTGTGCCAGCCCCTGACTTTCCACACAGACACTAGACACTCACTGACGAATGAAAAAGCTTTTTTTTTTACAAGGATGGACAGACACAACAAAAGCAGTAATTTCCCACTGCCACAATTCACCACAGACTTATTTCTTTAGTTTGACTCAGTAGTGCTAAGATTTTTAATTAATAACATAAGACTTGCCACTTTTTGCATATTTTCTACACAGGGGATAGGAAAAGCTGTAGACAGCAAAATGCAAGTAGCCGTTTTATTTTCTATTGAAATAGAACAAGCACTAGACTACTAGCAAGTTTCACCCCCCCCAACGATGTCTGCTCCAACTGCTGAGTTGTTTATATTTGCTCAGACACTAAAGTACAAGTTCTCTCTTTTTTTGATATAGTTATTGGTCGGACAGACCGACCGATCAGAGTATTTCAACACATCACGGCTTTCTGACGGATCGTAAACTCAACTTCTCCAAAAACAATGGCACATCTGAACTGGCGCGGGAAAGGGACAGTACTTACGTGCTGCATTCCTACCTTCATTGGCAGTCCCACCATGCCCATCAGAACTGTGCCCATCAATTGGCTCCCACTGTTCCCGCTGTGACTGTTGCCACCGTCCCAGCATGTCTTCAGGTGACTTGTAAGTGGAAGCCCTTGAACCATCATGTGGTTTTGAGTGTCAAGTCCTGCAGGGCTCCCACTTACATGCTACACTGTGCTCCATTCCTCAGTGTGGTGTGCACGAGCGGACGCTACACACGCATTCACTGACTCTAAAGAGCTCCTGACAACGTTTACCTTGTGAGGGGTTTCTGACACCCTGAGATCAGTTTTAACAAGGGTAGCCAGCATTAGTCTTTAAAGGATCATTTATACCCCCTTTTTACTGCAAATGTCATACCACCCACGATCTATATAGTTTTCCTGCGTTTGCCAGATGCTGCCAGACTAAACCATATGTGACGTAATTTGTAGGGGCATACTGAACTGCTGAGGAGAAGAGAATCTGTGGCTTTCATCACCAGACCCCCAGTTACTCACACTCTGTAATTGTTTTCCTTTTAGATCATTATTGCTGCAGGTAGCAGTCGTTGTGTTCCTGCAATTGTGAAGCGTATAAAAAAAAAATCTGGTCAGAAACGGTGTTCGCTGAGCCACTGTCTCAGCCTGTCTGCTGCTGTCGGCTGCCACTTTGTGAGAGTATGTGAAGTGAAGCAGCAGCCTGTTACAATTTCGCATGCGACTGCAGGGGATTTTGTGTAAGGGAGTGGAATTCCTTTATTTTATTAAAATGCGCTCATATGTTTCGTGCCATCCGCTGTCGGCTTTTCCTTACCTTATCTTTTTTCACCCCTTTCCAGTCTGGCTTCTGGAATAACCACTCTACATCCACCTCTTTCCACCAGATTACTGATTCCATCTATTCCGGCATGGATCAGGGCCTTATCATGTCCACCGTCTTTGTCGACCTCACCAAGGCTTGCAACACTGTCTCACACTCCCTTCTATTGGACAAACTCTCAGCCACTGGGCTTTCCCCTACTGCCACCAACTGGTTCAAATTCTACTTAGTGGGAAGATCACAATCAGTCAGAATTGAGGACTCTCTTTCTCCGCCCCTACCCATCCACACCAGGGTCCCACAAGGGTCAGTCCTTGGTCTGATTCTCGTCTCCATTTTCCTTAACGATCTCCCATCAGTCAGTTCATCTGCATCCATTCACACGCATGCAGATGACACTGTTCTGTATGCTTCTGGTCCCGCCACTCAAATGGTGGCATCCACTCTCCAACAGGACTTTGAAAATGTCCAGCAGTGGCTACGTGCCAACCAGCTGTTTTTAAATGCCAAGAAGACTGTATCCATGATCTTTGGTGCAAGGCAGAGACTCTCTAGGCTCCCCTCCACCCCCTCCTGCCACACTTTTTTTTTTTATTTTCTTTTTATTAAATAGAGGTGACAGGTATATAAATAATTAATTCAAGCATAGCTCTTATACATATGTCTATTAAAGACTACTAATGTTTCTTTAGTATAAGTTTAAAATCAGAATAAGTCAATATACAGTTATCTTCAGTAACGTCTCATCAAACAGTCCATGCCCGAATGTTAGCTGTTATGACATAGTGCTTCCCTATCATAGCAAGTTGATGTCTCCCCATGGCCACTGATCTATAAAGGAAGTTTGGCCCACGTTCCCAAGATCCATTGGAACCACAAATCTTCCCCCACCCCTTGATACATGGATAGGCTCAAGGGACAAAATCGAGATCACATATGGAAAAATATATCACCTAGGGCCTCCAAAAAAGGTCAAATTGTTTGTTGTGAATTTCTGCGGTCAGGGATTCCATATAATAAATATCTGCTACCAACCCTCTCCAATCATAAACTGTTGGAATAACTAAGGAATGCCAACATCTAGTTATTGCCTTTTTGGCTGCTAATATAAATGTAGGTAGTAGAGTTTGGTGCCCTTGTGGATTATGTTGGGATATATAGAGAGCTACACTGTTTCTGCTGTGAGTTCAATTGATTCTCCCATACAGTCTGAAATGTCTTGTTGTATAGAACACCAAAATGGCATCAATACAGGACAGGACCAAAAAAATATGGCCACGGTCAGCTACCTTACAAGAACATTTTCTCCAGCAAACCCCAAATGATGATGGAAGATACTTGATTAGTATTGCAGGAGAACGGAAAAAACGGCTCCTGCACTTCCATGCAAATTCGCGCCACCTAGTGGCGTGAGTGACTTTATACGCTTCTGCGGAGGACCTGAGCCAATCCTGTTCCTGTATTTCCAGGTCAAGGTCCTTATCCCAACCGTTCAGTATAGAGATTGAAGTGTGTCCCATTCCCTCTCTTTCCTTCCACACTCTTGATGGAACCGTGTTGGAAGATGTGGCCTCTTTCAGGTACCTAGGAGTCTGGCTCGACAAACACCTCAACTTCACTGGTCACGTGGATGCTATTCACAAGAAACTACTCCCCAAACTGGGTGCATTATACTGGAATCGTGAATGCATTCCCTTGCCGGCTCACAGAGAAATTCTGTTGAGAATGATCCTTCCAAAATTTTACTACGGTGATGTCTATAGTGCCACTCCCAAAACCACCTTGGCCAGACTGGACACACTCTTCCACTCCTTCTGTCACTTTGCTCTTGACCGCCCACCCCACACTCATCACTGCTCCCTATACCAATACCAATCCCTGGCACTCCCCTCCCTCAATGATCGCCACCTTGCTCACTCTACCATCTTCACTGGTAAGTTCTGGTTTGGAGTGCTCCCTCCCCCCCCTCCTCTCGCTCCCTCAGGAGCAGTGCTGCTCATACCCTGGCCATCCCCTCCAGATCATTTGCTGGCCAGGCTTCCTTCTCTCACCACTTTCCCAAGCTCTGGAACTCACTCCCTGCTGACATCCAAAATGCACCATCGATTTGTATCCTATCCTCTCTCATGCACTCCTTCAGCGCCCCCACATGCAACTGTTCCCAATTCCTCTTGCACCCCCTTACCCCATCCACCTTGACACCACATCTGTTCCCATGGCCACATGTCTGCTCCCCCTACCTTGCCCTGCACTGATAACCAACTTATTAGAGCATGCACTTATTGTGTACACTTGTTAGTTCATCACGTAAATGTGAGGGGGCACCAGCTGAGATTGGAGTGGGAAGATTCAGGAGGGAAGCCAGGAGACAGTATTTCATAGAGAGGGTAGTGGACAAATGGAATACTCTGCCTGAGGAAGTAGTAGCCTGTAGCACGGTGGACGGCTTTAAGATGGGATGGGCAGAGTGAGAGGGACAGTATTTATGAAGAGGGAGGGTGGGTGGGCAGCTGCAGGTGAGGGGCTAGCTGCATAATCGAGCAACCTCGATAGACCGTGAGGCCTGTATCTGCTGGTGTTTTCGTATGTTCGTATCTGTAATCATTGCAATCACCGCTATCCCTGCTTGTATGTCAGCAGGTTATCTCCATGTATCCTAAGCTCCTGTACTTAGATGCTGAATGTTAATTCCATGTAACCTAAGATGTAGCACTTTTTGCCTATTGTTAACCTGATTATTCTACTATAATCCCTTTTCCCTCCCCCGTGGACACATCTGGAAACGAGCAAACTGCTCAGTATATCTTCCTGGTGAAACTTTTAAATAAATAAGTAAATAAATAAACTAAATAAATAAACTGGGCTCAAACTAATGTCTAGAGAACTCATTACTAAAAGTAGTATAATACTGCTTTTTATGTTTGCTTGCACGAATGTGCAAGAAACATAGTGCCATCATCTGAGTTTTTGGAGGTGTGGCAGCCCTCTTCCAATTCAGGCAGTGTGTTTGCAGGCATGGCCGCAGTTCTCCAATGCCTGCTCAAGCTGTCTATGACAGCTCCAAAATGCAGTGGAGTACAGTTGAAAAGGGGAGCTACGCTTCAGCGAGCAGCAATAAGATATCGCCTGCTCATGCCAGCTCCCCTACTACGCCACATACTGCGTGCTGCCCCCATGCACACACTGTATATGGCCGACAGGGGTGCCCAATCCCCATCGTGTGCTGCGCTCCCAAAAAGCCTTCCACATGCCACGCTGGGTGCCCACCCAGCGTGGCTACATGTATAGCCAGACAGGGGTGCCCAATCCCCTGTCGACTCCACTGTCTCTCCCTCCCAGAGTACAGGGTGCCACGCTGAGCTCACCCCAGCTGGCAGCAGATGCTGTCGCCGACAGGGTGCCCAATCCCCGTCGCGCTCCACTGTCTCTCCCAAGCATCCAGGTGCCATGCTGGGAGCCCACCCCAGCGTGCAAAATGTGTTAAGCCAACGGGGTGCCCAACTCCCGCCGGCTCCAGCCTCCAAACAGCCTTTCAGCTGCCACACTGGGAGCCCACCCCAAACGCCCCTTGTCGCCTCAGTGAAAAATACGCCTGCAAATAAAAATTGTCCTCGAGCTTCTCCCTGCCCCTCCCACAACCGCACCCACCACTGCACATCCTGCCTCCCACCCCTCACCCCATACTTACCTCCGGTCCTTGGCGCGACGATCTTCGGTGGACCGGGAACACGTCTGCACTCTTTAAAGCCGACCACGAACTGAGGAAATACTGGTAAGCTATATAATGGAATAGACAGGGGTTTTTCAACTTTGCTGCATATCTCAGGCATTTTTGGGAATTTTTGCACCAAATTTTCAACATGGGGTTTTTGGGACCCCTTCTCATGAATGCTCTCACTATCATGGCGTTAATCGGGCCCGAAGGGTGATTTCGCAGTCACTGTGCAAAATCACCTTTCGGGACCAAGTAACGAAATGACACTGCCACTGTTCATAGGTGGACTCTCAAAAAGCCTATGTTGAACATTTGGTGGAAAAATTCCTTAAAATGACTGTTTTACTGGTGTGCATTGCACAGTTCCTACACACGCTCGTAAGTTCGCGAATTTTTAATATTTTCACTCCAGATTTTCAACATTGCCATTTTACCACACTTCCTTATGAGCAGTATAGCTGTCATTTGTCACATCTTGCCCAAAATGTGTTTCCGCCCATGTAGCGCACAATGGCGCAGTCGTTGTCTTGAAATCAATGTATGGAACACATTAAGAAAATCACAGTGACACTGTTCATGAGCAGAGGTCTTAAAATGGCTATGTTGAAATTTGGTGAAAAATTCCTAAAAATGACTGTTTCTGACGTCGTTGCACAGTTCCTATGCGCTTCGTAAGTTTGAGAATTTTAATATTTTCACTCCAGATTTTCAACATTGCCATTTTATTACACTTCCTTATGAACAGTACAGCTGCCATTTTCACATTTCGCCCAAAATGTGTTTTCGCACATGTAGCGCACAATGGTGCAGTCGGTGTGCGAAAGCAATGTTTGGGACAGATTAAGAAAATCACAGTTACACTGTTCATGAGCAGAGGTCTAAAAATTGCTGTGTTGAAAATTTGGTGATAAAAGTCCATAAAATGACTGTGTTAGGAGTGAGCATTGCGCGGATTTCCGCACCCTCGTAAGTTCATGACTTTGTAATATTTTCAGTCCAGATTTTCACCAGTGGCATTTTCCACACTTCCTTATGAACAGTACAGCTGTCATTTTTTCTAGCGATGGCAAATGTGTTTTCACACTTTCAGTGCAGAGATCGTGGTCGCTGTGGGAAATCATTGTTTGGGACAGATAAAGAAAATCACAGTGACACTGTTCATGATCGGAGGTCCCAAAATGCCTGTGTTGACAATCTGCTGTAAAAAATCCCCAAATTAATTACATTACGGGTGTGCGTTGCACAGATTCTATGCACGCTCATGACTTCACCAGTTTTTTTAATATTTTTTCTGCAGATTTGCAACATTGCCATTTTTTTTTTGAAATAGCAATTTTTATTATATCTTAATATACAGACATTACAGATAGTACAGATTAACATTCTTACGTAAAAAGAAATGCCCTTAATATGTCTGGAACTATAACATTAGTATTTTGCCTACATATCTGATTTAGTGTGGTTGGACATCCACGTTTTACTTATTTATTTATTTTACCCCTTCCCTTATTCCTTTCATGTCTTCTCCACACATAATAAGTGTCCAGAACAATTTATTCCAAGTAACATTAGAAGCAGGCAGGTCTCTCATAAAGCCAGAAGTCAATAGAGTAGAGACCTGTCTATGAGAATAGGAAAGAAAAAAGGAGAAGAGAGAAAGGAGAGAAAGGAAGAAAAAGACGGACTAGTGTTATCTTAGCTTTACACTTCTTAATATATGGTGTATACAACCATATCACCTTTGCTCGTATAATGGGTTGCCATTAAGGAATACTCTCTTCCGTATGAAAGACAAGGAGAGAACATCGGCAGACACCCCATAACATCTCACTGACAAGTGTATTTAACTAAAATTTCTAACACATTAATTTGCTCCCTTTGAGCTTGAAACTTAAAAAAGGGCATCCATCTGGTTTAAATTTATCTTTTTGCAATCTCATCTTAGCAGTAAGATATTCCATTTCAAGGATAGACAAGCAATTCTTATACCACACCTCTGACGTTGGAGAAACTTTAGTCAACCAATATTGAGTTATTGCCTTGAGAGCCAAGGCCACCAGCACATTGAAAAGGTATCGTTGAGTTTTTAATTTAACCAAGTTAGGATATTGTCCAAGGACCCAGTATAAAGGATCATTAGGGATAAATACCCCTAGAACAGCACTTATGTGATCCCTCACCTGTACCCAAAAATTACTAATGTGAGGGCATTCCCAAAAAATATGGATATACGTCCCTTTGTTCCCATTTCCTCCAACAGAGGTCTGTAAATATTGACCAAAATGTTTAGTGATTGCGAGTCCGAGAATATCTGGAGACCACTTTCCACGAAACTCCGCCAACTGTTAGAGGCAGTGGTTGAGTGTATAGCCTCCCATACCATGTCCCAAACTGGGTCTGTTATATCTTTTCCCAGTTCCCTGATCCAACTTGTTTTAATTGAAACCGTGGAATCTGGTTCCAGGTCCAAAAATTGGCCCACCATCTTAGCGATAAAACCTTTAGACTCTGTACTATTAACCTCTGCTCCCAAAGCATCCACCAACGGATTATTGCCTATATCTCTAGGTCTTCCCCTCTCAAGATCCTTGCCTTGTAAAAAATGTCGAATTTGTAAATATCTAAAAAAATCAGAGGCAGGGAGGGAGAACTCTTGTGAAAGCAGTTGAAATGTTTTAATCCCTTCCCCCGAGTATAACTGTCCAATTTTAGATAGTCCTCTCTGATTCCATCTCAGAAATCCCATATCCCATGACAAAGGTACAAAATCCAGGCAAGCCTTAATTGGGGAATCCATCCCCAGAGATAGCTTCATACCTAATGTTTTATTAATCTCCCGCCAGGCAGAAATTATCTGACCAGACCAGGGATTACCTTCCTTTAGCCTTTGTATCCCCTCATAATCCATATATATCAAATCTCTGATATCCCCTCTAGAAGATTCCAGCCTCTCCACTTCTACCCATAAAGGTGGGTCTTTATCACCCATGAGAAGAGTTATTGGCTGTATCTGTGCAGCCCAATAATATTTTCAAGGTCCGCAGACCCAAACCCCCTTTTTTTGCTTCTGAGAAGGATATTCCATCTTACTCTGGGAGGCTTACCAGACCAAATGAATCGAGACAAAGCTGTTTTAACTGTCTTCCAAAAAAGGGCTGGGAGCTTAAGCGGCAGTGACTGAAACAAGAATAAAAAACGAGAAAGTATGTTCATTTTTACACTGTCAACTCTGCCCAGTAATGTAAGGGGTAGTTCCTCCCATCTATGCAAATCCTCTTGGACATTCTGCAGCAGCCTAGAATAATTGGAGGCATATAATTTAGAAATATCTTTGGTTACTCTAACCCCCAGATATTTAATCCCCTCCTTCACCCACAAGTATCTACCTATTACAGGCAGTGTATCATCTCTCAGCCTTCCTACAGGCAATAAAGCTGATTTAGTATCATTTATTTTAAACCCCAGATACTTCACTAAATGATTGTATTATAGAGTCAATCAAGGGCATCTGTCTCTCCGGATCCGTGATGTACAATAAAGTGTCATCTGCATATAATGATATTCTGACTTCAACTCCTTGTACTTGTATACCAATATAATCTTTCGATTGCCTTATGAAGGCCGCTAAAGGCTCATTACACAACACGAATAATAAAGGTGATAACGGGCATCCCTGCCTGGTTCCCCTTTTAATCATTATTTTATCCGAGGTTATCCCATTCACCTTCACCCTTGCCCAAGGTTTTCTATATAGATTTGCTATCCATTTTCGGAATTTTTCCCCTGTTCCAAACTTCTCCAAGACCTGGTCCCAAAAAATACCAGTCTATCCGGTCGAAGGCCTTCTCCGCATCCAGTGCCATCACCGCCCTCAAAGTATCAGGCGGGAATGACCCGGAGGCAGCCAAGACATTGAGCAACAATCTTATATTATCTTGGATATGACGACCTGGAATAAACCCCATCTGATCTCTATGCACCAATTCCGGCACAACTTCTTGTAACCGGGAACTCAAAATCTTAGCAAACATTTTGGCATCTTGATTAATTAGCGAAATTGGTCGATAACTCCCACATTCTGTTGGGTCTTTCCCTGGTTTTGGCAGTAATGTGATTAGTGCCTCCTCCCACGAGGCCGGAGATTCTCCTTCTTCTTGTGCTGCATTACAAACTCTGGTAAATAACGGGGCTAACTCATCGGCAAATGCCCGAGTAAAATCCCTTAATACAAACCCGTCGGGTCCTGGGGCCTTCCCCCCCTTAAGGTTTTTAATAACTTTCCTCACTTCTTGTTCTGTAATTATCTCACCCAATTTATTTCCCTGAGATTCTTTGAGCCTTGGTAGTGTAATACTGTTCAGGAAGCTCTCCACCCGTCCCGGGTGATTTGGTCCCCTCTCACAGGAGTAAAGCTCCCGATAATATTGACAGAAACTACCTGCAATTTGTACTGGATCAGAAGAAATGGTCTGGGTACCATATTTTTTTAGCCGAGGGATGTATCTCTCGGCCTCTTGCTTCCTAAGTCTGAGGGCCAGTAAACGGGTCGCCCGCCCCCCCGATTCATAATACCTTTGTCTGGTATATCTCAAAGAATTTTCAGTTCTGGCCATCATCTCCTTATTATATTGTTCCCTGGCCTCTTGTAATTGCTCTAGTACCCGAGCATCTTTATTTTTTTTATGTTCCATCTCCAGAGAACTTATAACTCCCAATAAACTTTGCACCTTGTTTTGAGTACATTTATATTTATAGGAAGAATAACTTATGATTTGCCCACGTAGGACTGCTTTTAATCCATCCCATATAAAACGTATGTGAGTGTCCTTCTCTTTATTTTCCTCTAGGTAGAGCTTAATAGATTCTTTTATTTGGTTAACAAATCCTGTATCGTTTAAAAGGCCAGGATCGAATCTCCAACACCCCCTAGCCTTCATCCCTGACCATCTTACCTTCGTACTAATCATTGCGTGATCCGAGAAGGTCACTGGGTGTATTGTTAAATCTGTTAAGTCATTAGCATATTTTATTTGGGTATAGAATCTATCCAATCTGGAGTATGAATTGGCCACCGCTGAATAAAAAGTAAAGTCCTTAACCAGTGGATTTTGCTGCCTCCACGGATCTACCCACCTGCCTTCTGTTACCAAGGCTCTGAGGAGCTTAGAACAAGCTGTCCTGCCTCCCCTTCCCCCTTCACTCCTGTCTAAAGCACCGTTTTCCACACAGTTCCAATCCCCCACCATTATCACTCTACCTGAAGGAAGGGAATCCACAATAGAGAAAAACTGCCTAAAAAAAGTTCCCGAGGAGGGTGTGGTTGCATACAATGCAGCCAGGTGGAAACTATGCCCCATGAACTCTCCAGAGATTATCACAAAGTGACCAGACCCACTTTTTTGTATCCGGTGGACTTTGAAGGGAAGACCTTTACGAGATAATATAACCACTCCAGCCCTGGAAGCCTCAAAGCAGGAGTCTGCATATACCCCTCCCACCCAGGATCTTCGTAATTTAGAGTGTTCATAATCCGATAATTTAGTCTCCTGGAGACAGGCCAGGTCACATTTTAACCGTCCCAACTCTTGTAGAATTCTTGACCTTTTAACCACCCCATTTATTCCCTTAACATTGACAGATATTATTTTAAGTGATGCCATTTCAATAATTAACATAACCATCCATACCTCCTCCTTTATTCCCTTCATGCCACACCAGTAGCCTAAATAACTCATATGTAGACATGTCCGTCAGATAAGTGAGTAAAAGAGATCAGAAAGGGGAGAAAGAGAAGTGTAACAACAAATAATCACATTAACATCAAACATCATGCAGTTTCTTTTAAGCTCAGTTGAACCTATCTAAAGAACGGGAAGAACAACCCCCCCTTACAAATTAGGGGAGAGAGGCTCCCCAGAAGAAAAGAAGTAAAAAAAAAATTCCAAAAAAAAGAAAAAAAGGACTGGGTTGCAGTCGTTTGCTGAAACCCACTAGCTCAATCAGAGCTAGAGATAAACCTGAGGGTTAAGGTGTTAACTCCCCAGATGCTAGTGGCATAGAGCCCTAGCTTGATAGGAGAAAAAGTGTCTAACAGCACTAAAGGGCAGGCTCTCGGGGTCCCCAAGAGACTAACCCTCTCCTACCCAAGATGGGTCCGGTTAGGCCAGCTATTGGAGACAGGTGCCCCAGGTACAGTACCTATTTAATGAAATAACAAATTGCCCTGAACAAAAACCAGGAGAAAAAAAAAATTCAATACTACAGTTTCATGTAAGTCCCCATTACATCTAAACATAAAAGACTATACAATTTTCTAGAAATCCACCCTAAATATACAGGGCCCGATGTTATCCTCTCATTAACCCAAAGCGGCCCCCCTCGCATTGCACATAGCAAGAGCAGCTCATATTCCACGCCACTCTTCTAGAGGGTATTTCCCTTCAAACCACTTTCAGTTCAAATCGCAGCTATACTGCTTATAAAACTGCTTATTAAATCAAATTATCTATCTACCCTCTATTTTCCTCCAGTTCGAGTGTGCGTTGCTTATCAGGGGGACTCTTATCATTGTTACCCCAGACATAAATTTCCCTTCCAGAATATCCTCCCACTAGAAACACAGTTCAAACCCTGTCAGGGTTCCTTTTACCTTCTAAGGGAGCGTCTCCAAATTAGGAATTCTACCTACTATGAGGATCAAAACCAGAACTTTTAAAGGGGATAACTTACTAATATAACAAAGGTGGAGAACTTTCCTCAAATATATCATGTAATCCCCCAGTTCGTTACCCTTTCCAGATCACCCTTTCAGACAGAGTCACTGTCCCATACCCAGCGCCTTCTGGGTTTATGAAGCTACAAATTATTGTGATTTCTTCAGGTCTCTTTGGCATGTAACCATCTCGTCATGACCGCATGCAATGGGAGCAAGGCCTCTTCTCTCCTTCTCGTACATTTCCTGGGACCTGGAGCAATAGACCATAACAAACCTTCAATCTCTTTCTCCGCCTGTTCTTCCTTCATGTCCGGGATCGGCACCTCTTGGGATGTGAGAAATGGGACCGCAGCAAGCAGCGAGTCGAAAATCTTAACCCCATCTTTACTCTGCACCCAGAGCTTCGCAGGGTATCTCAGGTATGCTCTAAAGCCTTTCTCCCTCAAAACTTTAACCACCTGTAGCACTTTTTTCCTTTGGGTAAGCATTAGAGGGGGAAAGTCTTGGTCAACATATAGCCTCTGGCCATCCAAGTTGAGATTTTTTTTTCCCAAGCCAGCTTCATAATCTTCTCCTTCGTTGTATATCTCAAAAATTTCATGATTACAGATCTGGGGGGTGCTCCCTCTTTTGGCTTCGGAGCAATAGATCTGTGGGCTCTTTCAATTTCTGTTTTGAAGTCTTCCTCCAGATTTAGTTCTGTTTTGAGCCAAGAATCAATAAATTCTTCCATGCATGGGGGGTCCACCACCTCCGGAATGCCAAAAATTCTGATGTTGTTGCAACGGGCTCTCGCCTCCGCGTCTTCTGCCCTCGCAGTCAGCTCTTTTTCCCTTCTGTGAAGATAGGCCAACGACCTGCCGAAAGCCATATGTTCTGCTTGCAATGATTCAACATGCGTCTCCACGGATGTCGTACGAGCTTCCAACTTCTTAAAATCATTTTGTAAGCCTAAGATTCTAGCGTCTATTCTGTGGAGTATTTTTAACATTCTATGCCCATCTGCTTTAGTGAAGGTGGATGTTGCATCGGATCCCGAACCGTCAGAATCCTCCCCCGAGGCAGTGATTATTGAGGAGCGTGACCCAGCAGGGCTCACAGGCCTCGAGTCAGTCCGGCCCCTAAAACCACCTTTTCCTTCTTCATTGAGCTTCTTTTTCGTATGTCCCATTCTGCAAACTGTTACAGGGACTAAATAACAACTGGCTGGCGAGTTCAGACCTCTCGATGGCTAACGATGCACTTGACTGTTAAGCCCAAGGCACCAAAGCTCCAAATTAGGCTGCCATTGGTTTTATGACGTCACTGGAAGTCTCCAACATTGCCATTTTTTACACCTCCCCATGAACAGTACAGCTGTCATTTTTTACATCCTGTTCAGAATGTTTTTGTACCTGTGGTGCTAAATGCCGTAGTCGCTGTGCATAAGCAGCTTTCAGCTAACAAACTGATATTGCCACTGTTCATGAGGTGGGGTCACAAAAAAAACATGTTGAAAATTTGGAGTGAAAATACCAACGAATGCCTGAGGTATTAGGGTTTCCAACCATAACACCCCACCCTGTAGAGAATGACAGGCATCAGGGGTGTGACTTGGGATTCTTGCCTATAATGCTCATACCATTCCACACCCTGCAGCCAGTGAGAGGCATTGAGGTATGCCTTGGACTTTTCGACCCCAAAGTTCACCCCATTCTCCTATACCGCACCCATCTCACCGTATTTCCTGATGGAATGGGGTGCACATAAGGACCAAAGACCCCAATGCACACCATGACACTTGTCAGTGTCTGCAGGGTGGGGTGTGGTGAAATGGCGTGGCCGTTATGCCTGATGACCCAAAGGCACACCCCAATGCCTGTCACTCTCTGCAGGGTGGTGGTGGGGTTGGCTTCAGTTCAATACTTCACTGCCATTTCTATTACGCAGCTCTGTAACTTCTACACTACCACTGCCAATGCCAGCAAGCAAACATTCGGCATTGACAAATGCTTGTTAAATGAGCTCTTGCTCAGAGTGCTTGCTATAAAATTCATTCAGTGTCCCACCTAACTATGGAGGAATAAGTGCTGCCTTCTTTTTATGACAGCTTTCACAACTATTTACTGCTTAAGTGACTGTTCATGAGGAAACTAGGTGATGAGTGAACCCTGGCTTAGCACACTCTGAGGTGATAATGACCACCTACCAGTACCCCTGTGAAAAAACTGTTCTTACAAAGGGACTGGCTGTTCTTATAAATGGGCAAAAATCAGGACATCCAAAGCACAGCAGCACCAACTTGAGATACTACTGTGCCCAACCATGAGTTCATTCCTTTTTGTAACAAGCAGGTAAAGAAAGTCTTTTGAAGCTTTAGTGGAAATCTTCATATACGGCAATCAATATGTGCAAATTACCCAGGAACAAAGTGATGAACAACTAAACTGAAATAAGTTCATTGTCCAAATGTAACCAAACAGGACCATACATTATTGTACTCAGTTTCATATGACAGTCTATTGGGCATTTTGCTGTTTAGTCCTGGAGCCACTGAAAAGTAAATGCATTTATTTTATTCTTTTGGTAACCAGGTAAAGCACACTAGGCACAAGTGCCTGTTTTTAGAGATGACCCAGGAGCACTGGGGAGTAATTGGAGATTGTGGAAATCAAACCCAGGTCTGCTGGATGAATCAAGCTCGTTCACAGTTCATTACTCCAACCTCTTAGCTATACTGCCAACCCCCTAATTTTGATCCCTTGACACTCTTGAAATAAGAAATCTTGAAGGTTATGTAACCCCTAGGTGGTGCTATCCTATGGGCTGCTACCCCTGCCTGAGTGATTAGGCACAGGTTAAGGGGCCTGAGCTCGGTAAACGGGTGCCTCCATCTGGAGTAATGGTTTTGGGGTAGCTTAGCTGCTGTTGGTATAGCCCTCCAGGATGCTATATCCACCCACCAACCCTTCTAGTAGCCTAAACAGTTCAGCAACAGAAACATAGAAACATAGAAACATAGAATTTGACGGCAGATAAGGACCGCTTGGCCCACCCAGTCTGCCCATTTCCCTACCTACTGGATAAGCTGCAGATCCTAGTTAACCAGCAGCCTACTTCTTCCTACCCCCACCCTCCAGAATTGCCTTATGACTATCCCATGCATGCTTGAATTCCCCCACTGATTTTGACTCCACAACCTCCTCCGGAAGACCGTTCCATGCATCCACAACCCTCTCTGTGAAAAAATACTTCCTTAAATTATCTCTGAGCCACCTCCCCATCTTCAAATTGTGCCCTCTTGTTCTTGCACACCTCTTTTTTTGAAAGATGCTACCCTCTTGGACTTTGTTGATTCCCTTGAGGTACTTGAAAGTTTCTATCATGTCCCCCCTCTCCCTCGAGGCTATACATATTAAGCTCCTTAAGTCTCTCTTCATACGACTTCCGGTGCAGACCCTGCACCATTTTAGTTGCCCTCCTCTGGACAGCTTCCATCCTGTCTACGTCTTTGCGGAGATTGGGTCTCCAGAACTGCACACAGTACTCCAGATGGGGTCTCACCAGCTGTCTGTACAGAGGGATAATAACTTCCTGTTTTCTACTGGTGATGCCTCTCCCTATGCATCCCAGTATCCCCCCAGCCCTCCTTGCTGCCCTCTCACATTGCTTGCCCATCTTTAGGTCATCTGATATGACTACCCCCAGGTCCCTTTCCATTCTTGTTGTTGTTAGTATCTCACCCCCCATTGTGTACTCTTCCCCTGGGTTTTTGTTTCCCAGGTGCATTACCTTGCACTTCTTGGCATTGAATCTAAGCTGCCATACATTTGACCATTCCTCTAACCTTGCCAAGTCCTTCTCATCCTTTCCACCCCACCCTGTGCATCAACTCTGTTGCAGATCTTAGTGTCATCTGCAAAGAGACATACTTTTCCTTCCAGTCCTTCTGCAATGTAAACTATAAAGACATTGAGAGGACCGGTCCTAATACTGAACCCTGCAGTACCCCACTAGTAACCCTCCTTTCTTCTGAGTGGACTCCATTTACTATAACTCTCTGTGTCCTATTCTCCAGCCAATTCTTTACCCAGGCTGTCATCTTGGGACCCACTCCCAGGCTGGCTAACTTGTATATTAATCTTTTGTGTGGGACTGTGTCAAATGCCTTGCTAAAGTCTAGGCAGGCCATGTCCACAGCCCCTCCCTGATCTACTACTTTGGTCACCCAGTCAAAGAAATCTATCAGATTCGTCTGGCATGACCTTCCCGCTGTGAATCCATGCTGCCTAGGGTCCTGTGCCCCTCTGGCCTCTAGATACTCGACAATTCTTTCCTTTAGAAGTGATTCCATCATTTTCCCTATCACTGAGGTTAAACTAACAGGTCTATAGTTTCCTGCTTCTGCCTTGCTCCCACTTTTGTGAAGGGAATCACATCTGCCCTCCTCCAGTCCTCGGTACCACCCCATCCTCCCATGATTTGTTAAAGGGTAGTCAGTGGTGTCACTAGTTCTCCCTTAGTTCTTTTAGAATTTTGGGATGAATCATCAGGCCCCATTGCTCTGTCCACCTTCAGTTTTAAGAGTTCTTTCAGAACCCTTTCTTTTAAATGGGCGGTATCAACTTCTGTATCCAGAGTGTTACTACTGTTTGTTTTATGTATCTCTCCTCTTCCTTAAGTAAATACTGAGCAAAAATATTTGTTTAGTATCTCTGCCTTTTCACAGTCTCCCTCTGCCCACCCTCCCTCCCTTTATTAAGCCTCACTATCCCTCCCTTGGTCTTCCTTCGTCCCTGATGTACCTATAAAGGTTTTATCCCTTCTTAACTGAGTTGGCTATCTTTCCTCGGTTTGGGCCTTTGCTGTTCTGACTGCCTTCCCAGCCTCCTTTGCTTTAACTGATACAGTTCTCTGTCCTGCTCCTTCTGCGATTCCTTGTACTTCCTGAATGCTTTCTTTTCTCTTGAACCTTCACTGCCACTTCCTTTGAGAACCATAGTGGTTTCTTACATCGTCTTGTTTTGTTTATTTGCTTCACACAAAGGCTTGTTACCTCTGTGATGGCAGTTTTATTATTCCCATTGTTCTTCCACCCCTCCTTCCTGCCCATTTGCTAGTGCATTCCTTAGGCACTCACCATTATGGCAAAGTCAGCCCTCTAAAGTCAGTACTTTTGTCTTTGTAAGGCTTGACTCTATTACTGTGTTGATGTGAACCATACTGTTGATGGTCGCTAGTTCCCAGATGGCTACCCACTTCTACATCTGTGATCCTCTCCATCTCCATTTGAGAGTATCAAGTCTAATATTGCTCCCTCTGAGTGGGCTCCAGTACTAGGTGTCTAGGCATGCCTCCTGTGGGGCATCTAGATAACTGCACTCAAGTGGCAGCTGCAGCGCACTCCAGTTAACATCTGGCATATTCAGATCACCCATCAGCAGTATCTCCCCTTTTTCTGCCATTCTAAGTATACTTTCTATCATTTCCTTGTCCATTTCCTCCCCCCGAGAAGGGGGTCTGTATACAACCCCTGTGCGGATTGTGGTGCCATTGCCTGTCTCCAAATTTACCCACAGTGCTTCTTCTCCTCCCTGTTTACCCTTTTGTTCTGTTGCTTTTATTCCTTCCTTTATGTAAAGAACCACTCTTCCTCCTCTTTTACCCTCCCTGTCCCTCCTGTAGATAGTGTATCCTGGTATGTTTATGTCCCAGTCATGGTTGTGTGTGTACCATGTTTCTGTGACTGCCACGATATCCTGATGTTCCTCCTCCATCAAGGCCACTAATTCAGGAAGCTTGTTACCTAGACTACGGGCATTGGTACTCATTGCTCTCCATTTTTTGATGGCTTTACCTTCTGTTGCAGCATCCCCCACTGACCGTTCTACCTTGGTCTTTTCTCATTTAGTACCCTGTTTTGTAGGGAGGCTGGGATTTTTCTGCTGCTTGTCAGTGCCTCCCCTTTGACTAGTTTAAAAGCTTGCCAATGAAGCATTTAAACTGACTGCTAAAAGACTTGTTCCTTCCTGGACAGATGCAGACCATCCTGCCAGTATAGGCTGTTGTCCCTCCAGGTGGAACCCCAGTCCCCAATGAAGCCAAACCCTGTGCTCTGAACCATTTTTCAACCATTCATTAAACTGCATGGTGCCAATTACCCTCGCCTCACCCATGCCTTTGACAGGCAGCACCTCTGAGAAGGATACTGTGTGTGCTACTTGTCTTAGGCCCCTCCCCAACTCTGCAATGTCCTCCTGCACTGCTCTAACCTCATGATGAGCCAAGTCATTTGTCCCTAGGTGGACAATTATGTCCAGCTCAGAATCCCTTGCAGCTGTTGTCGTGATCCTGAGGATGCGCTTCCTGTCCCTCCAAGCCATGGCACCAGGCAGGCACCTTACTTCAGTTTTCCCAGCTCCTCCCAGTTCTATCCCCCTAATAATTGAGTCCCCCACCAGGAGCTGCTTCCTTTCCTTGTGGTGTCCTCTGACTCCTTCCTGTGGGCCTCCCTTGTGACAGCTGTCCTCAGCCTCCTTAGTCTCCTCTGTGGGTGCATCCATAGGGGAGCTATGCTCCCCCAGAATGGTGTATGGATTGTGGAGTGGAACAACTGACTGGGTGTGCCTCCGTTCCACCATCCTCACCCTTCCTGAGCCCACTGTGGTCCAACTGCTGTGTTTTCTTCACAATCTCTGAGGTAGTGGTGGTGGCTGTGGTGCTCCCTGGATGGGGGAGGTTCCCTTCCTACTGTCCAGTGTGGCCTGGGGGAAGGTCCCCGTACTACTGTCCAGTGTGGCCTGAAAGACGGGCAACTTCCTCCCACAGGGCAGAGAGTTGTCTACAAATAGGGCAGCATCTCAGCCTCCAGAAAGACTCCCGGAAGACTGCTGCCCCACAGCCATTACATTGCACTACTCCCCACATTTTTTTTTTTTTTTGTGTGTGTGATTGGTTTTATACAATGTGTATGCTTATATTGTCAGTGCAGTGTGCTAGAGAGGATATGACAGTGACATGCACCTTGCACTCTTGAGGAAATGATGTCAGAACCCCAGGTATAAAGGAACTATTTCCAGGGGTGGGTGGGGTGAGGGGTGGGAAGGGGTTGGGCCTAAACTGTGCCCTTGCAAAACAATCAGCTAAAAGCTCTGACCCACTGCTGCAATGAGTGCCTTCCTGTCAGCAAGATGCCCTACACAACAATTTGATAGAGAAATACCCTGCTAATCAAGCTGAGAAAAATCCACACATCCAAGTCAGACACAGGTAAACCTTCCCAGCCCCAAAACAGGCCTGGTGGTTTGTGCTCGAGGCTGTCACCCCAAAATAAGTCAGCTGTGCTTTAAACTCTTCCTGCACTGAAAATCTTAAGAATTGTAACAAACAAGCGTAAACCTAGATCCACCACCCTCTGTTGCTTGAAAGACTGTCTTTTCCTGTTTCACACTGCAGGTTTTCTGTGACCACTCCTTAACCCCAGTAACTCTGTTAAAGAGTTTAACTATCACAAACTCCTACGCACCAGTAAATTATTTAAAAATAGTTGCTGTCCCAAAATCCTAGTACTCAATCCAGCTACCCCAAGGGACAACAGAATGCAGTATTCAAACACTTATGAGGTTACTTCCAAGATAAGCAGAGTTTGCAAGTTTCTTTTCAACTCCTCAGCCAACTGTAATTCATTTAAAATAGTTTAACTGTCAGCAAATCCTAGTAGACAATCTAGCTACCTCAAGGACCTACCCAAATGCAGTATTTAAATCCTTCTAAAGTTACTAACAAGATAAACAGAGTTTACAAGACCCCTTCTTGGTTAAACACTAAATAAATGTGAATAAAAGCAATTACCAAGGGTGGTTAGTTTCACCTCCCACAGAATTAAGCAAAAGTGCACGTTTGTTGCAGATATCAAGTGCAATACAGAATTTCTCACACAGCTCGCAGTTGAAGAAAGTAGTGTCCTTCCAGCTCCAGAAAATGTGTTTTGTGTTTTTGAAAATTGCAGCCAGCAGTACTTATAGCAATCTAATCTAGTCTGGATATCTCCACCCAGGGCAATTTGTTGCCAATAGTTATATGTAACCCTTCCTGTTCCAATATAACCTGTTTGGTCTGAAAACAATGTCCTGCCCCCTAAGGCTGTCTGTGTTTCAATTCACACTGCAGGCTTTTCTGTGACCACTCCTTAACCCCAGTAACTCTGTTAAAAAGAGTTTAACTATCACAAACTCCCTACTACCAGTAAATTATTTAAAAATAGTTGCTGTCCCAAAATCCTAGTACTCAATCCAGCTACCCCCAAGGGACAACCAGAATGCAGTATTCAAACACTTATGAGGTTACTTCAAGATAAGCAGAGTTTGCAAGTTTCTTTTTCAACTTCTCAGCCAACTGTAATTCATTTAAAAATAGTTTAACTGTCAGCAAATCCTAGTAGACAATCTAGCTACCTCCAAGGACCTACCCAAGTGCAGTATTTAAATCCTTCTGAAGTTACTAACAAGATAAACAGAGTTTACAAGCCCCTTCTTGGTTAAACAATAAATAAATGTGAATAAAAAGCAATTACCAAGGGTAGTTAGTTTCACCTCCCACAGAATTAAGCAAAAGTGCACGTTTGTTGCAGATATCAAGTGCAATACAGAATTTCTCACACAGCTCACAGTTGAAGAAAGTAGTGTCCTTCCAGCTCCAGAAAATGTTTCACATTTACCATGTGACAGTAAATATATGCTCATGCTCCTTGCACTCACCACCAGGGTTGGATCATCTTCAACTACCCTGGAGACTCCCTAGAAAATATAAATACATATTTTTTTTTATTTTAGTCTTTGGTAACCGGGTAAGGCCCACTAGGCACAAGTGACTGTTTTCAGGGGTGACCTGGGAGCACTGGGCGGTTAAGTGACTTGCTCAGAGTCACACAGTATGCAAGTGGAGGTTGTGAGAATCAAACTCAGGTCTGGTCTGCTGGATGTATCAAGCTTGTTCACACCTCATTCTTCTAACCTCTAGGCTATACTGCCAGCCAAATAAGACCAGTAAAGCAACAATACAGCAGTAACCCAACCAAGAAGGTACACACTAGCCAGGTTAAACGTGAAAACCCACAATCTGGTTTATTCAGGGGAAGTGAACAAGGGTGGAGCATAAATCTAGCAAGTGATTGGTATTTCTGAGTTGATTCAGATTGATTTAGCATGCACTGTGAGTCCCTGTAACACAGTCCCACAACCCTGGGTACCTAGTATGTTGAACAGGCTAGCCTGAAACGTTGCCTGGGGCAGACCGGCATTGCAGCTATCATTGGGGCCCTTAGGAAGAAAACCAATTAACATGCACTCAACCCAATATTTGTAATCTGGAGCCAGATGGCTCAGTCCATTGCAATAAACCCAAACAATAAAATCAGATGACACACAATGATTGTAGCTTATATTGCAAGGTGCTACCCTGTTTTGTACTCATGCTACCCAGTCCAGGATGCAGGACAGGTGAGATGAAGACCTTATGGTGTTGTACTGGATTGCCAGAGGAAGCAGGGACTACACAACTCACCTCCTGGTGGTCGCTACCTGTTCAGCGATGTTGAGCAGGAGGCTGAATCCCTGAGTGGGTCTTTCGCTGAGAATGTCTCTGAATCAGGAGCAGCAGCCTAGGCTGAGATGACAAGGCCCAGGGAGGAAGAAAAGTTTGGATAAAGTCTATGATGAACTGCTGGAATAGCCTCCAACTGGCGTAACAGAACTGCCTGTGGGGAACCAAATCACGACCCACGAAACACATTCAGCACATCTACAACACTTAGCATTTCTTAGTCACAGCTCGGATAAAGTCTGTTTGCCAATCACAGATTCACCACATAAACCTTTCGATCTGAGGCTCACTTTGGTCATCAGGTGGGCCAGTCGCTTCTGGAGCAAGTCTTCGGTCCACTCACAGATAGCAATAACACACTTTCTCTCTTCCAAGGCAGGTCTTGACCAGCAATCAGAGAAAGTCCAAATTTCATACACAAGGCGATACTCCAACTTGGAGATGTGACAAGCAGGCCAGCAGAGCCTTCCCGCCGATTCTCCTGTGCTCCTAACAGAAGCAGCTGCTCAATGGCTTGAGCTGTTTACTCTCCAAACTCCAACTCACGACTGACACACACACACACTCCTGCTTCAGGCAGTTCTGGGTATACATCCTTAGAGATCCAAAGGGTTCAGTTGGCCAAGGGAACTGTCTGCCACAGAAAGGGCTCCCCATCCAGGTCCATTTAGCCGCCAAACCCTTAAAACTACAAGTACTACAGAATTTAAATCCCACAAGACCTCTGGGGACAGTCTCCAAGTTAGGTCCCCTGAGGTTCGATTGGTCCAACACTGGCAGTCCAGAACCAAAATGGTGGCTCTTATTCAAAAGTTCAAGCTGCAATTCAAAGCAGGTTAGACACAACTTCTCTATCATTATTATTATAGCAGATAAACAGTAAATAATCACTTTCCCTAACAGGGCTCCCTCTGAGCAAACAGCAACTGCAGAAAGGAGCAGAAATACGGATTGTCTGTCTGGCCACGAGCCTTAAATCACTCGGACCCAGCCCAGACTAATTTTCTCACACAGAATAGTTACTCTCTTAAAGAGACAGGCACAGGGGCTTACTGGAGCACTCTCATGCAGACGATTAGAACTCCTGGACACAGGACACCATCCTGACAGTGGGCATTAAACAGTCCAGGAAGACATTATAGGAACCCCTATTTGTATGGGGAGTTACACATAGAAAGTTTAACTGAATCATAGCATCTTAAAAGATTATCACATTCAAAGAATATTTTTAAGATAAAGAACCAACATGCAACTCCTTGCAACTGAACGCGTAAAAGTTGAAAAAGGGTATAAAAAGTGTATCCTATAGGCCAAGTCAGCTGACTATGTCAGCATTGCCACCTCTTGCTCACTTGGGGCGTAGAAACTACACAGTAAGATTTCTTTTTTTTGAACTTTAAAAAGGTTTTTATTAAAGGTTCATGTTACAGATCTTTAAATCATTTCATTACAAACTTAATGTTTCAACCTCCAAGATTATACAGGCACAGACTTCATCATACATTAGTTCTTGCAGTTTTTCCCAGGCTAGCCATGTTATTTCTGTGTGTGTGGAGGGGGGGGAGCCAGAGGAAAAAAGAGGCACGCTCTTGCTGGCTGTTATCCATTAACCTCTGCAGGCTTTTCGTAGCTTTCCGCCCCTCTAATGGGGGTTATATCATTTAATAAAGCAGAGGAGCCCACCGAGTACCCCCTTGCTATTAACTCTGAGATACAGCTTCCATATTAGCACCCGAGGTTTTTACAACAGTTCTCTTGGAGCTTTTTCAAATAGGAATCTTATATCAACAGTTCAATTTCTCTTAGAACCTTATATAATTTTTACAACATCAATAAAAGAAAATATTTCTTCTTTCCCTCTCCTTTTCTTTCCCTTCCTCTTCTCCTTCCTTAAAAAAAAAGGTGAACAAAAAGAGGGAAAGTAAGTAAATGAGTAACTGACTGAGTGAGTCCCTATTAAACTAAAGAGCCCGTCCCCCCTTCCCTTTTGATTAGTCGTCTAGAATCTCCCTTAAGCTAGTTCAGATCTGTTTTTCTCCATCTTTTTCCCCTGTTTCTACCCTTCCTTTTACCCTTCATAAATAAGTTTCGTCCAACAATTCCTGAGGTTTCTCCTATTCAACCTCAGCTCTGGGTCTTTAAAGTTTCAGGTGGGTTTAGTTAACTCATCAGAAGTTGTTCCCATATTGTGGTCCCCTCCTTCAATTCCTTATATTTAAAGTAGGGTAACCATCTTGTGTTAAGTTTATCCGTAGATAATCTTAGCTGAGTAAGATGTCTTTAAAATAAATAATGATATCAGGGTGCAGGATGGGGGGTAAATTCAATGAAGCTGGGGGTAAATTCAGGAGAGATGTGAGAAAGAACTTCTTCACAGAAAAGGTAGTGGATTCCTGGAATAGCTTACCAGCTGAGGTAGTTGGGGCAAAAACAGTGGAATGGTTCAAGAAAGCTTGGTATAGGCATAAGAGAATCTTAGGGAAAAGGAATGATGGATAGGGAAAAAGCTGAGATCAAGTAGGGTCTGCAGTAATACTGTAGGTAGGGAAAAAAGAGCAGACTGGGTGGGCCAAATGGTCCTTATCTGCCCACAAATTCTATGTTTCTATGTAAAACCTTTTTCATGGGACATAAATCACTGCTCACTGAAGACTCCAAACCATAAAAAAAATGTTAACTATTCCACGTTTGTAACTACCCCCCCCCCATTTGAGGGTCTTACCTTGAGTGTCTCCCTGGGCTCCAGTAATGCCTACTGTCTGGCTGATGTCCAGTGAGGGAAGGTAAATCCAGGTACAATAATGATATGCTGTGCTCCTGCATGTGGGTGCCATAGTGTGCCACTGCACTGTCTCTTTAAGAGTTCAGCCTGTGTATAGTGTACATGGCCCAGGCTGGGTCTGAGTAAATCAAGGCTCACGACCAGCTGGGCACAACCCCGATTAACTCCTTTCAACAGTGGCTCAACAGCGCTGAGGGAGCCCTTCAATGCCCTGTAAATATTTATCTTTAAATCCTTCTTGTTATTGTATAAATGAGCTGTTTACATTGACTATTTATACCTCCATTGTGGGAGCCACCATGTTTGGTCCAGGACTCAGTGGTTGGACCAATCGGAACCAAGAGGTCCTCAAGGGATCCTAATTATAGTGACTTGTGGGGAAAGCTGTGAACTTTCTTGTCGGTGCCAAAATTAACCTATGAGAGCTCTCGGACTGTGAGAGACAGTAAAGGCAGCCAACCAGAATACAGATATCCCGAGGAGAACAGTTGGGACTGTTTTTGAACAACGGGAAGTTCAGCTTGAGCCACCGAGAAGAAAGCCAGTGTGATGAGCTGAGAGAAGCTCAGGGGAAAGGCCAGTTTTGCCTCCCTGCAGGACTTGAAAGCATTGTAGACTGCCTAAAAGCAAAGAGAGCAGATCAGCTCGAGCTTGAGAGAAGTGGGAGCCTGTGTGGTGAACCGAATACTGTCACTGGGAATTCGGCCTGCCTTGTTGCCCTGTGGGACTTACACTGCCGAAACACAGAACTGGAGAAAGCAATCCTCAGCTATCCTGACTGAGTTCAGAGACTTGGTGCTAAGTAAGAAGCATTTTGCCTAAGAAAGGGCAACTGAAGGAACTGTGAGAGGACCTTTCAAGTTAAAGACTCCGGTGCCATTTGGAATCAGTGGATGTTGCATTTGTCTCTTGCCACATTCAATAAAGGGGGAGCTCGGTTGCTAGCTGTTCCTGTTTGTTTCCTGATAAAGTTAAGCCAGCCTGTGAATTGCAAGTTAGAGTGAGTACTCCAAACTGTATACCAAGCTAAACTTCATGTGTTGGGCCTGTGCCCGCTGTAACCCCAAAACCTTTTCTTGCATCAGATCCATCTGCCTGGCCAGAACTCAGCATCGGGGAGTCAGCCCCTGTGAAGAAGGAAGTCGCAGGTTGCAGCCATCTACAGGGAAAGGCCATGAAGTGGAGGTGAGTCGAGCCAGCCCTGGTCCCCACCATCATCCTGGCAAGCCAGTAGATCCATGGTGTCTTCATCCTTTTCTCCAACTGGTCTGGGTGAAGTGAGTACTTTCAGGGTAGCCCCCTGTAACAACCAAATAAATGTTTGTGTCATCTGATTTGCCCCATAAGTCCTCAGGAGTTTAGTGTGATTACAGGACATCTGGCCTGGGATTACAAATATTTTACTGTTTGCAAATGTTTCAGTCTGTCTACTAACAGGCTTTTCTCCATCCAGGGTCTCAACTAGCTGCAACCCCAGCCTACCCGCAACAACGCTTCAGGCCTGCACTTACCATATCCTGGGTACCCATCAGCTTGATAAACTAATTCAGGGACAAATTTAGTGATCACTAATTGCTATGAGCTTAATTACAGTGCCACAATAATTAACCTAAATTTTCAGCACCCTCCCTGTGTACAGTCCCCTGAATAAACCTGATTTGTTTTGCATGTTAACTGGGTCTGTGAGCACATTATTGTTGTGGAGTCAATTGTGGGGAACAGTAAAGCTGCGCTGTGGTTGCTGGTTAGCTGTTCGTTTGCAGGGGACACAGGGTGTATGCCAGAAGTCCAGATCCTACTGGTAAGTATGAAGCTTATGAGCATATTATTAGTGCTAGCCATGTGGTATTACAAGCAGAGTACAGTGTTTATTGCCAGCCTGTGCGTTGGGCCACTAGCTGGGGTTGTGGGTAGCTACAGCTTCCCAGAGGGCTGTACTAGTTTGGCAACTTACCCACTTAATCACTACTCTGGGTGGAGGCACCATAATCATAGTTCTGCTGCTTGTAGGGCAGATGCAGTAAATGTTAAACCCGAACCCAGGCCCCTCAACCTGCAATCAGAGAAGCAGGCAGGGGTAGTAGCACCTGGTATAATGACGCCAGGGTTACACGTATAAGACGTTGTATTCTGAGTATAGCTATAAGCACTGTTTCTTAAGTAATTTATGTAAAATTTGCAGCATTTTCTCCATGGAATTTAACATTATCAGAATGAAAGTGGGAGGGGGAGATGGAATGACAGCTATAGGGTGTGTATATTAGGGTAAAAGAAAGCCACATGGTTAAAATTCTGTCTAGCTAAAGTAGATATATTCTGGGGGGGGAGAGGAGGGGGTGAACTGGGGAAAGAGAGGCATAGGTAAGAGCATAGGGAGGAACATATCTGATTGGTTAGTTTACACTACTTAGTGTAATTAAACAAACACAGCAAATAGTCAGATTAATGCCATTATCCCGAGTGGTGCAGATCTCCACCCTAGAAGTGAGTAACACATCTTCCTTTAAGGCAGACTTCACGTGACTGGAACCGGTAGTAGTCCTTCTGCATTGCTGTCAACGGCCTCTGCACAGGATTTAATCACTTTCATGGAGTCTTTTTTTTTTTAAACTTTATTTTTATAGTTAATATTGTAATCATACAAGTACAAATTCCATGTCTAAGACAGACCATGCAAGACAATATAAAGTCCATTTGGAGATAATCTCCTTAATCTTAGGAGGAATGCATCCTAGGCATTTTGATACCACATTGGGTGGGTTTACCATAATAGTCTCTAGGAAAAATACATATCAAGAATTGCTGTGTTACTACTGAGCCCAAGAGCAGTATGACTAATTACGTTACTGCAAAAAACAGTAGATATACCTAAAGAACCTCACCCCAAAGGAGCTAAAGGCATCATACTATCTGCCTAAAAAAGATTAATATTCTCACAGAACTTTAAGGCAGCAAATTTTCTGTATACACAGAAGATAAATGCAGTAGTTTATGCTAAATTTCTACTTAAGATAAACATTAAACCTATAAGGGTCTTATAATTATAACCAAGAAGAAGACAGTGAAACCACAACATAGGGTTATTATAGATGACTCTTCAGGCCAGTTAAGGTCCCAGTGTGTTGAAGTCTTAGCCTTAAGGCAGCTATCAAGGGAAGGGCTGTCCAGGGATGAGAACTCTTAAACATTAGTCCCCTTGATTATCAAAGTTGTGTAAATGTTAATACCAAAGTAAGAGCAAAAAAGTACTTAGTAACGAGCTCATTCTTCTCCCTCTTCCTCTATGTCTGAAGCCGCTTCTCTTGCTTCTCTCAGTTAGGACTGTCGACTATACATGCTCGGAAGCCCATTTCAGCCTCCGAGGGATCCGAAAAGAGTCAAACCTTCCCATCGTGTACCACTCTCAGTCTAGCTGGGAAAATGATCGAATTGATCACTGATGCCTCCTTCAGCCGTTTTCGAACTTCGCTAAACTTTTTCCGCCGCAATCGAGTTGCGTAACTAAGATCGGGGAACAAATGAACCGCTCGATCATCCTGTATCAGTGGTGCTGCTTGTCTTGCCAAACACAGGATCTTATCCCTGGTACCAACTCTGTCCATAACTAGCAGTAAGGTACGAGTATTCTCTGGGTCTTCTCTGTGGCCACGGGGGGTTATTCGGTAGGCTTTCTGTAAGTTAAACACCAGACTCTGCCCTTCTGGTAGCAGTTTAGATTCGAGCCAGTCTCTCAGGAACATAATGGGGTGGTCTCCTTCAATTCCCTCTGGCAGGCCCAAGATCCTGATGTGCGACGAGCGGGCCTGATTCTCAAGCGTTTCCAGCCTGGCTCTCATGTGCGCATTTTCTTTAATAAGCAGGGAGGTTGCTGCCGCCGATGATTCACTCTGTCGTTTAACATCAACAAATTCCGTTTGCATCTCCTCCACAGTCCTCTCAACAGTCGTTACTCTAGTAGCGAATGCATCCATTTTATTACTTAGATCAGCAACAGAGGTAATTAACCTTTGTAGTTTATGACCAATTGAAGTCATGGTCTCCTCGGGTGCCTGGAGTGTTGTGGATTGCTCTTCCAGACCAGGCTGCGCTGCCTGAGAAGTCCCCGATGCTTTGCTGCCAGATCCCCCACCTTTATCTTTTCCTGGATTGCCCATGTTAGGTTTCTTTGCCTCCCTCGTCGAACTGCGATATTTATTTTGCTGAATCTCAACCCTGCAGGAGCGATTTTTATTCATTTTAAATATCTGTTACAGAGCTGAACAAATTTGCTGCCACACAGCTCGGGCTCCATAGCGCCCCCCACTTTCATGGAGTCTTGATCAGGCAAGTGTAACTCTGCCATAATACATGCAAGGCCTTGAGAAGGAGGAGGAGCTGCATCATCACCCAGTGAGGATTTCGATGTCTTGTCAGAATCTATGCTTTTCTTGCTACCTCTGCTATGGCTTCTGGTTTCTGTATTCTGTATGCACTCCATACAAGCCCAGGACCTTTACTGCTCTCTGCCTGCCTCTTCTGCTTGTTCTCTGCAGGGGAACTGTCTGCCAGCTATCATCCAACAGGGACGGTATAGTTTGTGTTGAATCTTGCCAGTACATATGGGAGGTTTGAGCTGCTGAGAGTTGTTATGTAGAAACACAGAAACTGACGGCAGATAAGGACCGCTAGGTCCATCTAGTCTGCCCATTTTCATTACTTACTGTAAAAGCTGCAGACCCTACTTTTAAAAGTGCTGAGTTTGGGCCATCAATGAAATGGTTAATCTTGCCTCTGCACACCGTTGGAAGCTCTGTGGGTTGGAGGTCAAGCTGTGTGTGCTGGGCTATAAATTTGGATTTTGGACGTCTAGTGGGGAGTCCAAGAGAGTCAAGAAGAGTGCGAGGAGGTGGTGTAGGATGGCAGGGCTATTTGCCTGATCTCAGGGTCAGCAGTTCATCTGTGGGGTGTTCAAAATTCAGTGCGGTGGTGGACATGGCGGCAGCTGCTGTCTTCCGCCATCAGGTTCTCCCTCTGTAAAGCCACCCCAGTGGAGTCTATAGCCGGTGTGCAGCATGGTTCCCATTTATGCTCCTGAATAGTGGAGAGGATTGGCAGTCAGAAAGAGTGAGAGCAGAGAGAGCGACTTGCCCTGGAGCAGATATGCCAACCTGGGTGTGGCAGCTCCATGGGGAATCAAGAAATAGGTGGGCCTCCACCAGGCCTGCGCATCTATGGAAGCCAGTTCCAGGGTTTGAGAAGTCAGTCCAGCCAGGGCTAGAAGCCAAGGCTTGGAATCCAGTATGCCCTCCCAGAGGGATAGGTCGGTGGGGACGTCAGCCTGTGTGCAAAGGTGGAGTCACTCAATACAGCCAGCAAATTTAGAGAGCCAGTGGTCAGAAAGCAGAAGAAGTTTCTACTCAGAATGGAGTGAGAGCAAGAGAGAGATTGAGTTTTAGGAGCCAGAATGTAGGGCAAGATATTGCCTGCTGCAGCTTAGGGTCTCTGGGCCCCATTTGACTGCTGCCTAACTTCAATTGTGGCATTTTTTGGCCCGAAAGTAAACTACCTAAGGAGTAGTGGGGTCTTTGTGGTCGCAAAGTGTATCCATTAAATCCATTGTAAGGACCCCTGCGGTCCTGAAGTTACAATCAAGATATTCAAGTGGTGCCATGAAGTTTGTTACTTAAATGGGATCCGCCTGTTAAATGTTTAAGCTTCAGAGGACTTCAGCTATTTGTTGGGACTGTTTCTGTTTCCTAACATAAATTACCTCGCAGCCCAGCACCTGAAGATGGCACCCTTTCACTGCTGAACTCTCCAATGCCAGCCATCCCGGTAAGGTACATCTAACTTTGTACCTGCTGCTGTGAGTGCCCCTCCCCAGGGAACTTTACCATCTCATACCCCTTGACATTGGGGAGGTGGAGCTCATCCAGGATGGACTTTTGGGCTGCTAGGACACTTCTGGACCACCGTAATCAGTGCTGGCTCAGGCACAGACTGTGTGAACATTTTTGCTGTCCTTTGGACTTGAAACCATATGGCACTGTGGTGAGGAAGTTTGTGCCTTCTTTAAGGACAGTGGAGCCAGTAGGTCTGGGGCTGGTGCACTTCACAGGGCCAGAACATGTGCAGCTTATGTAAATGCCCTGGGGTGTGTGCTGATTGGACTTGGGGACTTTCTGGGGTGAAGTTAACTGTTGCTGAGCATGTTTTTGGACTGTGAGCTGAGAGACTGAACCAGGTTTTTGGAGCACAAGCAGTGTGAGAGGTGAGCAGAAAGAGAGCTATTATCCTATCTTCAACATGGCTCAAGCTCCATCTGCCTCTGATGTGACCGTTCCCTCTGCCATTCTGAGGTGGCGTTGGGATGTAGTTGAGAAATCCACCAGCTCTGTGTGTGCCTTGTGCCAGTTCATGGGCCCGGGGGTGACTTTATTGCCTGTGTGCATGGTGTGTCAATGGAGGGCCTCTGCAGATGTAAGGTACCTGTCTTTCCCGTAGCCTAGAGGTTCAGTGATGTCAACTGAATGTAGGGAGAGATATTGCCTGCTGCCACTTAGGGTCTCTGGGCCCCATTTGACTGCTGCCTAACTTCAATTGTGACTTTTTTCCGCCCAGAAGTAAACTGCCTAAGGAGTAGTGGGGTCTTCATGGCTGAAAAATGTAGCCCCTAAATCCAAAGTAAGGACCCCTGTGGTCCCAAAGTTGCAATTAAGATGTTCAAGTGGCACCTGTTCACAAAAGTGGTGACAGGGTGCACAGGAACTACAGTATCTCATCCTCCCTCCCCTCTCAAAAGCCTTAGAACATGTTGTTGTAGACCAACTTATTGACTACCTCTAAAAGTACCATCTGCAATGTCCTCAACAACATGGAATCTGAACGGGTCACAGCACCACCACCACAGCACTCACTGAATTCAGGGCCTTTATTCATGAATCTCTTGGCCAAGGCTATCTTGTCGGTGCAGCATTTCTAGATCTATCCAAGCCCTTTGATACGGTGAACCATGCTCTTCTGCTTACCCAGTTATCGAAATTAGGCCGGTCCAGGGACACCATATCCTGGTTCAAATGTTACCTCTCAGACGACTCTCAACAAGTAAGGATCAACAGTCACCTCTCAGATAGTCGAGCGGTCCTATCTGGCGTCAATCAAGGGTCCATTCTCGTTCCCCTTCTATTCAGTGTCTTCATGAACAGATTGCCTAACTCCTGCCAAGACCATTTATTGCTGTACGCTAACGATGCAGTCTTTTTAACCAGCAACCATGACCCCAAACTCCTTGAGAAGCAACTTCAGCAAAGCTTCACGCAGTCAGAAGACTGGTTCTGCAGACATAAACTAATTCTTAACCACAAAAAGACAAAGGTTATGCTCTTCTGTTGCCAGCATAGCAAATACCAGTCGCACCCTCTAACAATCTGTAATGCTGCCGGTATCCCCCTGGAGCAAGTTCAACATTTTAAATATCTTGGTATTACCCTGGACAGCACCTTCTCCTTCTCCCATAATACTGAACATGTTGCCAAGGCTGTCAACATTCGCATCGGACTTCTGCACAGACACAAACGGACCCGACTACAGACACACCAAAAATTGCAATCCACAGCTCCATCATGTCCATAGTAGACTACGGGCTCACAATCTACGGCTCCGCCACTGAAACATCTCTACAAAGAATTTCCACAGCTCTAAACAAGGCCTGCAGGCTCCTCACAGGAGAGGATCAACTCAAGCATACCTGCGTCCTCTATACTAAGACTTACTGACTTCAACTAAAAGACAGAATTAAATTCCAAACCTGTCTTCTGCCCAAAAAAGTCAACCTGGGACTGGCACCTCCCTGGAAACAAAACATCCTCCATCGCTCCAGCAAACCCTACCATACCAGGGGCTCAGTTAACCAAATCTTCAAGGTACCACACTGCCGTACTACCCAGAGACAAAGATCCTTTGCCTATCGTGCGTCCATCTGGCTAAACTCGCTCCCTGGTGACATCACCTCAATCTCCAAGCTTGGCCCATTTAAACATCAACTTAGGCAGTACCTCATCCAGCACAACACATGTGACTGCTTCCACTGAGTTGTTATACTACATGCCTCAAATCCTCACCAATCTCAATGCACCTCGCACTTATCATCTTTTGCTCCTATCAGTACGTATAGACATAGAAACATAGAATTTGACAGCAGATAAGGACAACTTGGCCCACCTAGCCTGCCCATTTTCCTACCTAACAGATAAGCTGCAAATCCTAGTTAACCAACAGCTTACTTCCTCCTACCCCCACTAGGACGGCCTTATGTCTGTCCCATGCATTCTTGAATTCCCCCACTGTTCTTGACTCCACGACCTCCTCATGGAGGCTGTTCCATGCATCCACAGCCCTCTCTGTAAAAAAATTCTTCCTCACATTACCTCTGAGCTGTCCCCCCTCTATCTTCAAATTGTGCCCCCTTGTTCTTGCACATCTCTTTTTCTGAAATATGCTACCCACTTGAACTTTATTGATTCCCTTGAGGTACTTGAAAGTTTCTATCATGTCCCCTCTCTCCCTTCTTTCCTCAAGGGTACACATATTAAGCTCCTTTAGTCTTTCTTCGTATGTCTTCTGGTGCAGACCCTGCACCATTTTGGTTGCCCTCCTCTGGACAGCCTCCACTCTGTCTAAGTCTTTGCGGAGATAGGGTCTCCAGAACTGAACACAGTACTCCAGATGGGGTCTCACCAACTGTCTGTACAGAGGGATAACAACTTCCTGTTTTCTACTATTGATGCCTCTTCCTATGCATCCCAGTATCCCCCCAGCCTTTGTTACTGCCTTCTCACATTGTTTGCCCATCTTTAGGTCATCTGATATAATTACCCTGAGGTCCCTTTCCATTTTTATGTTTGCTTGCACGGATGTGCAAGAAACATAGTGCCATCATCGGAGTTTTCGGAGGTGTGTCGTCTCCTCTTCCAATTCAGTCAGTGTGTTGGCAGGTGCGGCCACAGTCCGCCAATTCATGCTGGAGCTGTCTATGACAAGCTCCAAAATGCAGTGGCATACAGTTGAAAGGGGGAGCTACGCTTCAGTGAGCAGTGATAAGACATCGCTTGCTCATGCGCAGCTCCCCCTACACACACACACACACATGCACGCGTGCGCCCCCCCTGCACGCATGCACTGTATGGCCGGCGGGGCACCCAATCCCCATTGGCTGTCGCTGCGCTCCCCGCCCCAAAGCCTTCCGTGCCGCGCTGGGTTCCCACCCCAGCGTGGCAGCTCATGATATAGCACTCTCCTCCCCTCCCAGTTCAGGGTGCCACGCTGAGGCCCACCTGGCCGTGGCAAAGATGTTTTGGCCGGCGACGGTGGCCAATTCCCGTCGGCTCCACGGCCCCCAGCCATCCTTGTGCACCTCGGGCCCACCCCAGCGTGGCAAGCGTCCAGCGTTGTCATGTAAAAGAAAAACCTGTAAAGAAAAATGGTTCTCGTGTCTCCTGCTCCCCAACAACCGCACCCACCCACTCGCACCTGCCTCCCCACCCCACCCAACTTACCTCCGGAGCTCGGCGCGACGATCTTCGCTGGACCAGGAACACATCTGCACTCTTCAAAGCTGACCGCGAACTGAGGAAATGCCAGTAAGCTGTATAATGGGATAGATAGGGTTTTTTCAACTTTGTTGCATATCTCAGGCATTTTTTGGAATTTTTACACCAAATTTTCAACACGGGGTTTTTGGGACCCCTCCTCATGAATGCTGTCACTGTCACAGCGTAATTCGGGCCCGAAGGATGATTTCGCAGTCACTGCGTGAAATCAACTTTCGGGACTGATTAACGAAATGACACTGCCAGTGTTCATAAGGTGGGCTCTCAAGAAGCGTATTTTGAATATTTGGTGGAAAAATTCCGAAAAATGACTGTTTTACAAGCATGTGTTGCGCAGTTCCTATGCAGGCTCGTAAGTTCACGAATTTTCAATATTTTCACTCCAGATTTTCAACATTGCCATTTTACCACACCTTCTTAGGAGTAGTATAGCTGTCATTTTTCACATCTCACCAAAAATGTGTTTCCACCATGTAGCGCACAATGGTGCAGTCGGTGTGCGAAATCAATGTATGGGACAAATTAAGAAAATCACAGTGACACTGTTCATGAGCAGATGTCTTAAAATAGCTATGTTAAAATTTGGTGAAAAAATTCCTAAAATGACTGTATTATGAGCATCGTTGCGCAGTTCCTTCTTTTCTAGTAAGTTCGCAGAATTTTCAATATTTTACTCCAGATTTTCAACATTGCCATTTACCATCATATGAGCTGCACAGCTGTCATTTTACATCTTGCCCAAAATGTGTTTCACCATGTGCGCTACAATGGCACAGTCGGTGTGCGAAATCAATGTATGGGACAAATTAACAAAATCACAGTGACACTGTTCATGAGCAGAGGTCTTAAAATGGCTATGTTGGTGAAAATGCTCTAAAATGACTGTTTTACGAGCATGCGTTCGCGCAGTTCCTCATGCACTTCGTGAAGTTCTGAAATTTTCAATATTTTCACTCCAGATTTTCAACATTGCCATTTTACCACACCCTTATGAGCTGTACAGCTGTCATTTTCACATCTTGCCCAAAAATGTGTTTCGCCATGTAGCGCACAATGGTGCAGTCGGTGTGCGAGAGCAATATTTGGGACAGATTAAGAAAATCACAGTTACACTGTTCATGAGCAGAGGTCATAAAATGGCTATGTTGAAAATTTGGTGACAAAAGTCCATAAACTGACTGTGATACAAGTGAGCATTGCGCAGTTTCCACGCACCCTCGTAAGTTCATGACTCTGTAATATTTTCAATCCAGATTTTCACCAGTGGCATTTTTCCACACTTCCTTATGAACAGTACAGCTGTCATTTTTCACAACGTGGCCGAAATGTGTTTTCACACTTTCAGTGCAGAGATGCGTGGTCACTCTGGGAAATCATTGTTCGGGACAGATAAAGAAAATCAGAGTGACACTGTTCATGATCGGAGGTCCCAAAATGCCTGTGTTGACAATCTGCTGTAAAAAAATCCCCAAACTAATTACATTACGGTGTCGTTGCACAGTTTCTATCTGCCTTTCGTGACTTCATGATTTTTTAAATATTTTAACTGCATTTGCAACATTGCTATTTTTACACCTCCCATGAACAAGTACAGCTGTCATTTTTACATCCTGTTGGAATGTTTTTGCACCTGTGGTGTTAAATGCCATAGTCGCTGTGTATAAGCAGCTTTTGGTTAACAAACTGATATTGCCACTGTTCATGAGGTGGGGTCACACAAAAACCATGTTGAAAATTTGGAGTGAAAATACCAACGAATGCCTGAGGTATTAGGGTTTCCAACCATAACCCACAACCCTGTAGAGAATGACAGGCATCAGGGATGTGACTTGGGATTCCTGCCTGTAATGCTCATACCATTTCACACCCTGCAGCCAGCGACAGGCATCGAGGCATGCCTTGGACTCTTTGGACCCAAAGTTCACCCCATTCTCCTATACCGCACCCATCTCACCGTATTTCCTGATGGAATGGGGTGCGCATAAGGGCTAAAGACCCCAAGGCACATCGTGACACTTGTCAGTGTCTGCAGGGTAGGTGGTGAAATGGCATGACCCTTTATGCCTGACAACCCAAAGGCACACCCAATGCCTGTCACTCTCTGCAGGGTGGTGGTGGGGTTGGCTTTAGTTCAATCTAGCTGCCATTCTATTATGCGGCTCTGTACTTCTACACTCCAATGCCACTGCCAGCAAGCAAACTTTCGGCATTGACAAATGCTTATTACTGTTGTCAGTATCTCACTCCCCATTGTGTCGCTTCCCTGGGTTTTGTTTCCCATGTGCATTACCTTGCACTTCTTTGCATGAATCTGAGCTGCCATACATTTGACTATTCCTCCAACCTTGCCAAGTCCCTTCTGTCCTTTCCACTCCATCTTGTTATCAACCCTGTTGCAGATCTTTGTGTCATCTGCAAAGAGACATACTTTTCCTTCCAGTTCCTCTGCAATGTCACTTATAAAGACATTAAAAGGACCGGTCCCAGTACTGAACCCTCGGTACCCTGCTAGTAAGCCTCCTTTCTTCACTGTGGTCTCCATTTACTACTACCCTTTGCGTCCTGTTGTCTAGCCATTTTTTATCCAGGCTACCACCTTGGGACCCACTCCAAGGCTGGCTAACATGTGTATTAATCTTTTGTGTGGGACTGTATCAAATGCCTTGCTAAAATCTAGGTAGGCCATGTCCACAGCCCCTCCCTGGTCTACTACTTTGGTCACCCAGTCAAAGAAATCTATTAGATTCATCTGACGTGACCTTCCCATCTTGAATCCATGCTGCCTTGGGTCCTGTGCCCCACTGGCCTCTAGGTACTCAACAATTCTTTCCTTCAGAAGTGATTCCATCATTTTCCCTACCACTGAGGTCAAACTAACTGGTCTGTAGTTTCCTGCCTCTGTCCTGCTCCCACTCTTGTGAAGAGGAATCACATCTGACCTCCTCCAGTCCTTGGGTACCACCCCATCCTCCCATGATTTGTTAAAGAGAGCAGTCAGCGGTATCACTAGTTCTACCCTTAGTTCTTTTAGAATTCTTGGGTGAATCCCATCAGTCCCCATTGCTTTGTCCACTTTCAATTTTATTAGTTCTTTCAGAACCCTTTCTTCTGTAAATGGACTGGTATCGACCCCCGTCTTCTGACTGTTTCTCTTGTTTGATTTAGGTACTCCCCCTCCTCTTCCTTTGTGAATACTGAGCAGAAATACTCGTTCAGTATCCCTGCTTTTTCACTGTCACCCTCTACCCACATTCCCTCCCCTTTATTAAGCCTCAGTATCCCTCCTTTGGTCTTTCTTCGCTCCCTAATGTACCTATAAAAGGTCTTATCCCCCTTCTTAACAGAAATTGACTATCCTTTCCTCGGTTTGGGCCTTTGCTATTCTGACTGCCTTCCCAGCCTCTTTCTGCTTTAACTGATAACGTTCTCTGTCCTGCTCCTTCTGTGTTTCCTTATATTTCCTGAATGCTGTCCTTTTCTCCTTAACCTTCCCTGCCACCTCTTTTGAGAACCATAGCGTTTTTTTCCTTTGTTGTGTTTTACTGATTTGCTTTACACAAAGGCTTGTTGCCTCTGTGATGGCTGTTTTGATTACTCCCCATTGTTCCTTCACCCCTCCTCCTTGCCTGTTTGCTAGTGCATTTCTGAGGCACTCTCTCATTTTCCCAAAGTCAGCCCTCCTAAAGTCCAATACTCTTGCTTTTGTATGGCTTGATTGTATGGCTGTGTTTATCATGAACCACACTGTTTGGTGGTCGCTTGTTCCCAGATGGCTACCCACTTCTAAATCTGAGATTCTTTCTCCGTCCCCATTTGAGAGTACCAGGTCTAAGATTGCTCCCTCCCAAGTGGCTTCCAACACTAGCTGTCTGAGGCATGCCCCCTGTAGAGCATCAAGAATGACCCTGCTCTTGGATGTGCCTGCAGCAAAGGTGCTCCAGTTAACATCTGGCATATTCAGGTCCCCATCAACAATATCTCCCCTTTTTCTGCCATTCTAGGGAGCCTTCTATCATTTCCTTGTCCATTCCCTCCCCTGGATGGGGTCTGTATACAACCCCATGTGGATTGTGTGCCATTTCCTGTCTCCAGGGTGACCCAGAGTGCCTCATCTGCTCCCTGTTTACTCTTTATTTCTGTTGCTTTGATCCCTTCCTTTACATAGAGAGCTACTCCTCCTCCTCTTTTACCCTCCCTGTCAATCCTGTAGATTGTGTATCCTGGTATGTTGACATCCCAGTCATGGTTCTCTGTGTACCATGTATGCCCCATTCCTGCTCATTTAACCCCTTCCATCTCCCTTCCTCATACCCTTATTCCTCCCCTACCCCCTCTTAGCCCTTCTCACACTTCACCCATACCTTGGTACCCACGCCTTCCCTCCTCGCCCCTGCCACCTACTCTTTCACCCCAACCCCCACCCTATCAGTCCCACTACCACCTTCTACAAAGCCTCCAGCAGCCCTGCCCTGCTTTCTCTCTCCACATTATCCTCACCCACCCACCGCTCCCAACCAGACAAGGCCTCTTGGCTGCGTACCATCTCGTAACAAAAACTACAGGCCGCCTGCCCTGCTCTTCCCCATCCTTTCCTAACTTCTCCCATCCCTCACCATCCTGTCTATCAACGGACAAGGCCTCTTGGCCACTTCTCTGACTCTTACCCTTGCTTAAATTCTCAACCCTTCTTTGGTATTTGACCTGGCAGACATTGCACAATGCCAGTAATAGTTAATGTCTGAGTTCACTCTATTCTCCACATCTTGTTGTACATTCTTGTTGTGTGTATTCTCTTGTGACATGGAACCTATGTAATGAGCCCTGGCTCACAGGTGTAAATCCAAGATCTCAATAAATAAAAATAAATAAAATAAAATGGGACCCCCCCCCCCATTAAATGTTTAAGCTTCAGTGGACTTCAGCTATTTGTTGGGACAGTTTCTGTTTCCTAACATGAATTACCTTGCAGCCCAGCACCTGAAGATGGCACCCTTTCACTGCTGATCCCTCCAATGCCAGCCATCCCGGTAAGGTACATCTAACTTTATATCTGCTGCTGTGAGTGCTCCCTCCCCATGGAACTTTACCACCTCATACCCCTAGACACCGGAGGGGGGTCTTACAATAGTAACAAGCAGTTTGGCAGGAAAACTGAGTCCATATTTTAGGTTCAGCTTTCTGAGGCAATGTCTAAGTGGTGTGTATTCTTCCGTTTACGTTACCCACATATGCAAAATAATCTTTAAAAATCAAAATTTGATTGCCTTTCCATTGTAATGGACTAGATTTTCTGGCACACTGTAACATGGTCTCTTTGTGGTAAACTATAAAAAGTATGTAAAGGTGGTCCTAGGGTGAGTCCCAGTCGAGTGATGCAAGACAGTGTGCCCTTTCAATCTGGAACAAATAAGGAAGGTGAGGGACAAATGGATCATGAAGACCCCCGAAATTTAAGAATATTGGGGCCCTCTTCCCTTTCAGGGAACCCAGCAATCCTTAAATTATTTCTCAGCCCACTGCATTCTAACATTTCAACTCTGTCCATTAAAATTTAAAATTGTTTATCATGAAAATCTACTCTCTCACACAGTCTATGTTGTGTCATGTCTAACTTATCATAAGTTCACTCTGCCACATCTAGTCTGGCACCAATGCCCTCATTAATATTTGACAATAACATTTTAGTTGCTTTCATATCTTTACTTAGTATTTACAGCAGATTAATTATACAAGTCACCTCCTGGCTCTGCTTTTTTCTTTTTTTTTTTCCATAAAGGTTATTATCATCCCCATGACAGAACAGATGGTTCTTTCAGCCCTGTCCCCATGTACTTCAGTTGTCCTCTACATTCCACTGGCCAAGGGTCTGTATCTCTCGCAGATTTCCTGACGTGGCAGGGCCCGGGGGGGAGGCCACACACACCACTGACTGCATCTCCAGACTGCCCCCGGACTGCAGTGGTGGAGCAAGTCACAGAGCGATGGATAGGGCTTCACACAGCCTGCCCTCCATTTTTCTCCTGGTTTTCTCCCTCTCACCCTGTAGCTGGGGCATGCACATCGGCATATGCACGTGGAAGCATGCATGCACCATGGAGTCCCACAGCTCACTCCTTTCATGCTGCTTCCAGACCCATTTTACCAGCAGGCCTCCACCTGGTACCATACACGCGGCGCAGCCAGCTGTTCTCCCTCTCTGGGAGAGGAGAACTGTCTGCCAGATGGTCAGTCCTCTCCCTCCAGCCAGCCCCGAGATCAGTACCGGTTCTGGGTCACTGGTGTGGCATGCGGTTGCGCTACCACTGCAACACTAGGACAGCCTATGGGTCTGCTTTCTTAGATCTTTTGTAGTGCTGCTGGAGCTTGTCCTGGGAGCTAGGTGCCTCATTGTCATTTCTCTAGTGATCTGTGCAGCTCTGGCATCAGTTTAAAATGTAACTGAAAGCCATAGATTTTCACTTGATGCCTGCCACAGCAATCTGAAGATATATCCTGTTAACATTATACTTTCCATTGCCTCTGAACACTAATGAATGAGCTACCACTTTAAAAATAACAAATTTCAAAGATTTCGAGTGGATTTTAACTATAAATTGGAGTCGCTGGTCAGAGCAGTTTGGTCAGGTGTCTGTCACTCTCAGCACTGTTCATATACCCCCACTTCTGATGTTGTTTAACAAACTTGACTACACCTCATGTCATGCCACATAAAAGGTAAGAAATCCCACGATGACCTATGCCTGCCATGTCTTATTGCCAAGATATACAACAGTGGACTGCAGTTGGGGCTTACAGTGGAAAAACACTGCCCCAAAGGTGAAAAAAATACTAACTGTGGGTAATGCCTAATTATTTATTGATTGATTGTTGACTGGGAAAAGGGCTACACAATGCTGCCTATTTTCATCCTCTTTCCGGGGGGAGGGGGGAATACAGATACAACCGACTGAAACTGAACCAGATTAAGCTGTTGCTGTATTTTTAGTAAATGGGGAAAATTTGGCCAAGACACAGAGGAAATGATCTTACCCTTCTTGAGGAGTGCCATGGGACCACTGGCAGACAGGACCTTTCTTTCTGTTTTTTCATTTAGTATGCTCTATGACCCCTGTCTCCCAACTGGCCCACATCAGTCCTGCCATTCAACCTTGCCCCGTCCTCTGTCATCCTCGGGAATTACCTCCACTCCACATTCCCCCATGGATTACTCCCCCCCATGGGCAAGCTTGCCAGTAGGGGTGTCAGGCCCTACTCCCCCCGAAAGTTAGAGTTTCGGTCCTGGAGTGGGGAGCCCAGTCAGCAGTGCGGGGTGGGTGGCAGACAGCATTCTGCATGGTCGAGGGTTTTCTCATTTTCTGCCCATGAACATCAGGAGACCTTGACCAAAGTTGTGTAAATTATGCCACTAGCATCCCACCCTCCCTCGATCCCTAGCACTAGCTTTTGGTCACATAGATGGCAGTATTACAGCAGAGTCTAGATGCCCTCCCACCCCCCGAGGAGGCAAGCTGCCCAAGGGATGCTCAGTCTTCCTCCCCTGGCCAGCCCTTCAACTACCCAGCCTTGGTCCAAACCCAAGTTGCCAGTGTCATAAGCGATAGCACTACCACTGCACTAGCAGGGTGGTCAGGCCCTTGGTTTAATAACTCATTCAAAGGTCGGGTCTGGATTCTTGCAATCTGATTAGCTAAAAAGAATTGCAAGTTATGGTGATAACTCATTATAACACCACAGCCTGGAAAATATTCTAGCACTGGTTAGTTACACACCCCTTATCCATTTAAACATAGAAAAAATGCATTCCAAAATGTACGTTGTTATCAGGACTGTACTTTTGTCTCAAAAGTCATGAGGTCATGGATACGACGATTTTTCTGTCTTAGTAAAAAAAAAACACAGAAATTATGCAATTTTCCATGACAACACCTCGATTTTTGCCACTCTCCATGATAACACCATGAAGTTTAGTATTTTGCAGGAAAATACTTTTATCCTTCTCATTTTCCATGACACTGCCATGATGTTTGCCATTTGCTGACACAACACTATGATTTTTAGCATTTTCCATAAATACACCATGAATGTTTCCAGTCTCCATAACAAACACCATGACATGCGTCGGGGGAAGTTCATCGTGCGGAGTCTGAGAATGCCAGCATTGTCATCATCCAGCAGACCACCGGGGGATTTTTATTCCCACAGACCCCCTTGTCTTTGTGTTTAGATAGTGCCTTGTGAATCCTGACCTGCCATTCTCTCCAGTCCCACACAATGCACCTAGCGGCCTTGCATGACACAGTCTCTCGATACCATTGACTCCCCTTTGTAAGGAAGGAGGCTCCCAGCTCACCATATGGGGCTGCCGTGATAGCGAGCAGTGATGCCACCTCACCCTGGCAGGGATGCACTGCCTCTGGTAGCATTTCACCAAGTCTGGCCAACAATCTCCAGTGACCCATAACCACTGTAGAACCTAGGCAGCCAGCCCATAAGCATGACATGCTTCTGCTGGTCCATCAAGTGCCTAAAACTATTTAAGTGAACTTTTTTTTTGTATTTGCTTTATGACACTCTTCATACTTCATCAGCTCCTCAAAATGGGAGGTCACAGGTGTCTGACATTTGAGCACCCCCTGCCAACCAATTCATGCATATCATTGGCATCAACTGTGAAAGCAGCCATTCGTCCATCCTCGCGCTCGGGGGATGGGTGCCACTGCGTCGGACACCAATCATTAGGGTAGCGGAGGAGGGAACAGGGGCACAAAGTGATTTGTTCACTACTTGTTGGATTTTTTTTTTTTAATTTAAACTTTATTAAGAATTCTTTTCACGATACAACCAAAACTTTATTAAGAATTCATTCATGATACAGTCTCTTATTTACTGTTACAGTTCATGTCATCCTTTCCTTTTCTTTTCTGAGAACATGTTTGTCATGTTAAGTTCTTTTTGGCAGAGCCCGCCACCCACCCACCCTGAGTCCTGGTCTGTTTTTGAGCTGTGGTTGTGTTTTTCTCCTCTACTTTTCATTCCTGTTTAGCCTCTTGGTGTTCTCCAGATTGTTGCAGGGTGGCTGACTGTGGTTAAGCAGACCCCTGCCTCCTCTGTTCCCGGTTCATGCATATGCAGGGTGGGTGAATGGTTAAGCAGACAGTATAGCCTAGAGGTTACAGTAATGAGCTGTGAATGAGCTTGGTACATCCAGCAGCCCTAAGTTTGATTCTCACAACCTCACTCGCATACTATGCGACTCTGAGCAAGTTACTTTACCATGCCAGTCTCATGGGTCGCCCCTAAAAACAGGTACTTGTGCCTAGTGGGCCTTACCCAGTTACCAAAAAGAATAAAAACCCACTGCCTCCTCTGTCCCCGGCTCATGCATCTGATAAGGGGGGGGGATGTGGTTTAACAGACCCCTGCCTCCACTGTCCCTGGTTCATGCATCTGCAGGGTGGTTGAAAGTTGTTAAACAGACCCCTGCCTCCTCTGTCCCTGATTCATGTATTTGCAGTGTGGGTGAATGTGGTTAAGCAGACCCTGCCTCTCCTGTCCCTGGTTCATGCATGCTGCATGAAGAGCACTCATTTTAAAAGAAAAAATCCATGTAACCATGAAGCATGCAAAATGTAATAAGTCACAATAGGGTGTGCATTGCAGAGATTTTAATGCACGGTCAGGTGACATTTTTCGGCCAATGGAATTTCTAGTTTTTTTCTTACCTTTTCATAAATTCATAAAAATCATGCTGTGAACTGTATCTCTTCCTCCTTCCCTTGATCCCTCCCGTGTCTAACAATCCCTCTTATGTGGGAGAAGAGTCCATCTCTCTGATGGGTGCTTACGAGGACAGAGATCCCCTTCATCTGTTCATGTTCCGCCTGCAATGCATCAGCATTTGACTGTTTGATGCTATTTCTTGACCTTACACTCGATTATGGGCTTGGAGTTTTGTGGATGGAGATAATGTTTATTTAGTTTTACTTCCTGTTTATACCCCCTTCATTCCGCAGCATCCTACTCCCAAAGCAGAGCTTGAGAAACAATTACAGCTTGAATTCATGCGCATTGAAGAATGGTTCAAGTCACATAAACTGGTCATGAACTACAGCAAAACAAAGGTTATGACTTTCTACAACGCCAGGAGTAAGTACAAATCCTGTGACCTCACCATCCTAAACCAAACAGGGACCGTACTTGAACTCGTTCCTGATTTTAAATACCTAGGTGTCACACTGGACAGCTCACTCTCCTACCATCCACACAGATTCTGTCACCAAAGCCACCAACATCCGTATAGGCCTGCTCTACAGGCACAAACACTGCATGACTCCTGACACTCTCCGGTTGGCTATCAACAGCTCTGTCACCTCCCTCATTGACTACGGGCTAGCAATCTATGGATCTGCCTCCGCCTCTGCCCTCCACAGAATTACAGTTGCACGCAACAAAGCATGCAGGCTGCTAACTGGGGCTGACTAACCTACACACACTTGTGATCTGTACACTCGGGCAGGATGGCTTCCTCTCATCAGCCAGATACAGTATCAAACCTGCCTCTTAGCCAAAAAAGTCCTCCTCAGGGTCATGCCCCCGGGCATTGAAAAGCTCCTCATTGACCACCACAGCACCCAGTGAACTAGAAGTTCACAACAACTAACCTTCCTTGTCCCCAGATGCCAGACTACCATGGGCCAGAGGGCCTTTGCCCACAGAGCACCACAGTGGTACAATACTCTCAACAAAGAAACTCTTATTGCTGCTGCTGTTCTTGGACCTTTTAAGAGACAACTCCGACTTCATCTCATTTCAACTAGTCGTTGTGACTGCCTTGCCTAACCAGGGGCCCACCACTCACTGCCCTCCACTTCAGTCTTGACAGCTACCTCTCCCCGCCTTGCCCCCCTTCTACCTACCTCATCTGCCCATCCCCTTGCCCCTTCTCCCTCCCCCCGGGCATTTCCTGACTTTTATCCCTCCCCTTTACAGCTCTTACCCTCACCCTCTGACAACGGCCTTCCTGCATGCATACCCCCCTCCCTCTCACCTGCAGCGCTTATTTCTAAGATTGCCCTTAGCTGGTACGTCATGCTATCTAACATTTGACACATGTTGAATTACTGGAATTTCCTAAGCCTCAGTCTCTTGCCTCTTTTTATTGGGTAACTATGTATTATTGTGTTGACCTTTGTATGTATGTATGTATACCCCCTATTCCTTCGACGTGGAACCTTTGTAAATGAGCAGTTCCTGCTCAAAGGTATTTGTAATCCTAGACTTCAATAAAATAAAAAAAAATAAAAAATGGTCAACACGGCCCCCTGCGTACTTTACCTCGCAGCCACTGGTCCTCCATGTAGCTGTACTTTACACCACAGTTGGGGACAGGGTGGTGGGGGATTTACTCCTGAGCTTCTAGTTTCATTTGGCAGCATGCCGAGGTGGGGGTTGGAGGCTCAGATATACCAGGGTCCATCGTCGCAGTGCCTGGGGTCATTTTCCTCTGTTTCTACACTCCCCCCCAGCGTCGCATGCTGTGTTATCATTATGCATGCGCACAAGTCATATTTATTTATTTACTGTTTATTTAAAATGTTTCACCTGGAGAGACACACTGAGCAAAACAATGCTCGTCTCATGGTGCGACCTGGGGGGTGGGGTACATGGGAGGAGTAATCATAGTACAAACAATGGTTGAGATTAGTCAAGCAAAACAAAACAGTGGTTACATGGATGAATGTAGCTAGCCAGACCTAAACAAGCGGTAGTACTACATACTTGTGCCACATGGGGGGTGGCATGACTTGATGATTAGCATTAACTACACAAGGTTACATAAGTGCCTGTATCTAGAGAATGGGGAGAGAAATGCACTAGGTTATCGGTGCAAACTGGGAGCACGAGACTGGGGCCAGGGGGATGGGACACAAAAAGGGAGTCAGTCACTGGGAAATGAGCAGGGGTTGACTTAGGGAGGAAACGTTGATGGGAATAGTAAGGGGTGGAGCAGGGTATGCCAAGAGCGGGTAAGTGCAAGGATTGTTAGGGCAAGTTTATAGGCCAGTCATTTGGACGAACGGCCCAACCGCTGGTCAGGCATGTAGGGAGGAGGGGATCGGGCAGGGGAAAGAGACAGCCGGGGGGGGCAGGGGCAGGTGCAATTGGGTGCAAGGAAGTTAGAGAGGGAGGAGGATAGAGAGTGTTTGGAGGAGGAATGTTGGATTTGGGCCAGCAGGTCATTCCAGAGTTTAGGGAGGTGGTAAGAGAAGGCCGATTGGCCTGCGGAGGTTCTACGATGAGGGATAGCTAACAGCCTGGAATCAGTGGACCTGAGGGTGTGGGCGGGTGGAGGTGGGGAAAATAGGGAGGAAGCGAGGTAGGGTGGGAGGGAACCGAGCCAGAAGTTAGAAACAAATTTAGCACTGTGAAGCAGGCTTCGGTTGCTCAGAGATGGGAGGGCCAGTGAATGGTAGATCTCACAGTGATGTGTGCGGGGTGGGGTGCATTGAGAGCAAAGCGGCAGAAAGCATTGAAGCGAGGGTCCAGTTTGGATAAGGTGGACTTGGAGTCAGAGCTGTAGACGACATCACAGTAATCGAAGGAAGGGAGAATCATTTTCTGGACTATTTCGCGTCTCACTGGAAGCGGGAAACTAGAGCGGTTTCGATAAAGGGTGCCAAGCGTGGGATGCAGTTTAGATAGGATGGCATCTACGAAGGTGGAGAAGGAGAGGTGGTGGTCAAGCCAGACCCCTAGGTACCTAAAGGAGGGCACATCTTCCAGGGTGGTGTTATTTAGGGTACGGAAGAGTAGGGGGGTTGTAAGTCTGGATAGTCTCTGTCTAGTGCCGAAAGACATAGAGACTGTTTTCTTAGCATTAAGGGACAGCTGGTTGGAGTTGAACCAGTGTTGTACTTTGTTAAAAATCGGTCTGGAGATTAGCGGCAACTTCTTCATGGGAGCGGCCAGAAGTAAAGAGGACCATGACATCAGCGTACATGTGTATTGAGGTAGTGGAGCAGGCTGTAGGCAGATCATTTAGTAGGATGGAAAAGAGGATGGGGCCGAGGACTGAGCCCTAGGGGACACCGGTGGTAATGGGGAGCGGAGGGGAGGTACAGTCAGTTACTTTTGTACATTGGGTTCTATTTTGTAGGTAGGCATTGAACCAACTTATGGCCAGAGGCAATAGACCAGCACCAGCTAGGCAGGACAGTAGGAGGGAGGGAGTGAGATACCGTATCGAAAGCTTTGGCTAGGTCGATAAAGATAGCGGTGGTGAGATGTCCTTTGTCCATTCCAGAGAGGATGGAGTCCATGAGTCTTAGTAGGGAGGTGGTGGTGGAGTGGTTCTTCCTAAAACCGGACTTGTATGGAGTTAAGACGTTTGTTTTAGAGAGAAAATGGGCAAGCTGTGATAGTACTAGGTGTTCCTGGAGTTTGGCGAGGGTTGGGAGGAGGAAGATGGGGCAGTAATTAGCAGTGGAGGTAGGGTCACCTCCTTTTGGTACAGGAAGGACAGTGGCATGTTTCCATTCTGAGGGGAGAGACTCAGTGGTGAATGATAGATTTAGCAGGGCAGCGAGAGGAGTAGCGATGGCTGGGGCAGATAGGAAGAGGAGTTTGTTGTCGAGGCCGTCTGGGGATTTGCCTTTGGTGGGGTTCAGGGAGCAAAGGACATCTAAGGTTTCGCTGGCGGAGATGTGTCTAAAAGAAAAAGGGATCTGGCCAGGAGGAAGGGGGGTAGCTGTCGGGGGAGTGGGTGAGGTTACTGGAGGAAGGGAGTCCAGGAGGGACGTAGCACAAGTAGTGAAGTAGGAATTGAACTCGGAGGCTACCGTCAGGGGGTCGGAGAGTAGGGTCCCTTGGGCAAGAAGGAGAGGAGGGGGAATTTGTTGTTGGGTGGGAAAAAAGGGAGTTGATGACTTTCCACAACTTAGAAGGCCTCCCAAGATTTGAGTTTACGGTGGAGTTAAAATATTCAGCCTTAGCTATGCGGATGGCCTTTGTGCATTTGTTTCAGAGCATGCGGTAGGTTATATTGTTGCCTGGGAGGAGCGTGGATTTGTAGGTACACCACGCCCTGTCACGGGCTTGCTGGCAGGCTATCAGCTTGGAAGATATCCAGGGAAGGTGTGACCCTCGGACCCTAGCACGGCACAAGAGGGCATGATTGTCCCAAGTGCTGAGGAAGGTGTTCTTGAAGTGCGTGAGGGCAGAATCCATGTTGGAGCAACTTAGGATTGGGTCCCAGTTGGAATGTGCTAACTCTTCCAGGAGAGGGGAGAGGTTTAGGGATTTATATGCCCGTTGAAATATAAATTTTGGAGGGGATTTAATTCAGTGGATTTTGCAGACAGGCGTGTTGGGTGGTGATCACTAATGGAGTCTGGGAGAAGGCCAGAGCTGACAACATGGTGGGGATGGGATGTAAGCGCCCAGTCGAGAAGGGAGTGGTTACCGGACTTATGGTTTGACTGGGTGGGTTCCAGAATGATTTGGGTAAGGTTGAACACGGATATCTCGATTCGGGTTTTGTTAAAGGTGGGATCTGACCAGTTGTGATTAAAGTCGCCCAAGACATATAGTTCACCCAACTGGGCAAGGGATGTCAGTTGGTTCAGGATGTTGGTAATTGTTATGGCTGGGGTGCCAGGGCAGCAGTAAATTCCAGGCACAAAGATGGGGAGTGAGGAGGGAGGGGACAGTTTCAGCATGAGCAGCTCATAGGTCTTGGGTTCAGCTTTTGAGAGAGTGACAGAAAAGTGTAACGCTGAGCTTGTGTAGATAGCCACCCCTCCACCTCTGGTGGGTCGGTCTTGTCGAGTGATGGTGAACCCTGGAATAGCGATGGCTAGATCAGGGAGGTTTGGATTTAGCCAGGTCTCGGATATGATGATTATATCAGGGGCATGGTGGGCGGCTAGAACCTTGAGCTGATCGAGCTTGGGGGCTAAGCTACGAATGTTAAGGTGGAGAAGACATAATCCCTGGGGGAGGAAGCCAGAATGACTGGCGGAGGTGGCCTTGGCTGCGGGGTGAGGCAAGGTGTTACTATGATTAGGGGTAGTTGTTGGACCGGGATTTGGGCGGATATCCCCTGCAGCCAGCAGTAGTAGGGCAAGGATTAGGAGGTGACGAAATAAGTGAGGGCACCGAGTTTTTGGCGAACGCCGCTTAGGGAAAGCAGTAAGGTGGGTGGTATGGAGAAAGTGAGATCTGCTTTGATATAGGGAGACCAGGAGGCAGCCACAGGAGTAGAGTGAGGTAGTGGGGATCATGGGGAAACAGGACCAGATAGTATCTGGGAGAGGAGCTCTGGACATATAGGGGGCAAATGTAGGGTGAATCAGTTCAGCAGAGGAGGGGGAGTGCAGGGTAGCAACTTAGAGAGAGTGTTAGAATGGGTAGAAAGAGTAGAATGGTGAAGAATGAGAGTAGAAATCCTATTGAATGTAGCATTGTAGCCAGGAGAGTAGGAGACGTAGATAGAGGGGGTTGGGAGGAGACACAGCAGTGAGGCAAAGTAAGGAGAGGAACGGGCACCAGGATGCCTAGGAAGGTATCGGGGGGAAAGGGAGGAGTGGTAATTGTTTGGAAGGGGATTGGAGTTGGTAGAAAGGGGTGGGGCAAGTAGCATATTTAATAGGTGGCCTGGGAGGCGGTGGTGGGGGCGGGACAAAATAGTGCACAAGTTCGTAGAAGACTCTGAAGCAGTCCCAGGCTAGCAGCCGCTCCGGCGAACCGGCTGGAAGGCTCCTCGGGTGGGGAAGCAGCTTGGCTGGCCCGGTAGAAAAGGCGCACCAATCAGCTGCTGAGGGCTGAGTGTTGGTCCAATCAGGGGCCAGCAAGACGGTAAGCGCACCAATCGGGGAGGCGCTAGAAGCTGGGTGGCTTGTGGGAGTAGCTGCAGTAGTTACCTGAAATGGGCTCTGAGGAAGAGAACCAGGAGGGCGGGAGGAAAGCTTCGGTGATGTCGGCGGTGGCAGCACTGATGCCGCCGGGATCCGTGGGCGCCACTCGGGCGCAGGAAGGACCTGGGGGAGACAAGGAAAAACAGGAGTTTAAGTAGGCAGTCGAGGTGAACAAAGGAAGGCAGGAGACAGGCTGGCGCTAGTGGGGGGGTTGGGGTGTGAACTAGGGGCAAAAGGGCAGAATTAGCAATTCAGGTGAGCCAATGCTGTTAGATAGGGGAAGGCGGGCTACAGAGATCTTAGTGCAGGAGTGATAGTAGGGGAAGAAAACAGAAAGTCAGGCATCAGGGAGCGTGAAACAGGGATTAAGGTTTAGTCAGGAGGAAGATGGTAGGCTACTTATATATAGAACCGACGGCTGTGACAGCCTCACTGTTCCTCAGTCCTCCACCTGCACTAGCACCTAATGTTACGCAGGTGGCAGTGCAGCGGTGGAGGATGGCACCCTCCCTCCCCGAGGGAGGAGAGCATCCTCTTGGAAGCATGATCCTCCACCACCTGGCAGCCTCCAGTGATCCTGTTTTGCTCCCAATCCTGGGTCGCTGACATTGTGAGCAGTAGCGTTACCGCTGCACCTATAGTTGCCCCCAGCTCTGCTGTATAAAGTGCTCATGACATTAATGGGACAACTTTGAAAAAATTTTTATTAAATTTAAATGCAATTTTGACTTATTTCACATTTTTCCTATAATTCTCACCCTTATTTCTGTATTACTAAGACAATTTGCATGAAAACAGGATCTCTGCCCTGTCTGCACTGGCTATTTGTCTATATCCATCACAGGTCTGTTTGTGGCATCATATTCTGTTGCTTTGGAGACCATTTTGATGTCATAAACTTGGAATTATGATGCTAGGTGCAGACAAGTAGCCGGAGTAAATAAAGTCTGGTTGATGTTGATCTTGGTTTAGTGATTCTCCTGTCATAATGAACAAGCATTTGTCAATGCCGAATGTTTGCTTGCTGGCATTGGCATAGGTAGTGTAGAAATTGCAGAGCTGCATAATAGGAATGGCAGCGAAGTATTGAACTGAAGCCAACCCCACCACCACCCTGCAGAGAGTGACGGGCATTGGGGTGTGCCTTTGGGTTGTCAGGCATAACGGCCACGCCATTTCACCACACCCCACCCTGCAGACACTGACAAGTGTCACGGAGTGCCTTGGGGTCTTTGGCCCTTATGCACACCCCATTCCATCAGGAAATATGGTGAGATGGGTGCGGTATAGGAGAATGGGGTGAAGTTTGGGTGCGAAGAGTCCGAGGCACACCTTGATGCCTCTCACTGGCTGCAGGTTGTGGGTGGGGGTGGAATGGTATGAGCATTACAGGCAAGAATCCCAAGTCACACCCCTGATGCCTGTCATTCTCTACAGGGTGGGGCGTTATGATCGGGAACCCTAACTCCTCAGGCATTCGTTGATATTTTCACTCCAAATTTTCAACATGTTTTTTGTGACCCCCGCCTCATGAACAGTGGCAATATCAGTTTGTTAGCCGAAAACTGCTTTTGCACAGTGACTATGGCATTTGACACCACAGGTGCAAAAACACATTCCGAACAGGATGTGAAAAATGACAGCGGTACTGTTCATGGGGAGGTGTAAAAAATGGCAATGTTGAAAATCTGCTGTGAAAATCTTAAAAAAACTGGTGAAGTCACGAGCGTGCGTAGAAACTGTGCAACGCACACCAGTAATGTAACTAGTTTGGGGATTTTTTTACAGCAGATTGTTAACACAGGCATTTTGGGACCTCCGATCATGAACAGTGTCAGTGTGATTTTCTTTATCTGTCCCGAACAATGATTTCCCACAGCGACCACGCATTTCTGTGCTGAAAGTGTGAAAACACATTTCGACCATGTTGTGGAAAATGACAGCTGTACTGTTCATAAGGAGGTGTGGAAAAATGCCACTGGTGAAAATCTGGACTGAAAATATTACAAATTCATGAACTTACGAGGGTGCGTGGAAACTGCCCAATGCTCACTCGTAACACAGTCATTTTAAGGAGTTTTGTCACCAAATTTTCAACATAGCCATTTTAAGACCTCTGCTCATGACCAGTGTCACTGTGATTTTTTAAATCTGGCCCAAACATTGTTTTCACACACCGACTGTACCACTGTGTGCTACATGTGCGGAAACACATTTTGGGCGAGATGTGAAAAATGGTAGCTGTACTGCTCATAAGGAAGTGCGGTAAAATGGCACTGTTGAAAATCTGGAGTGAAAATATTGAAAATTTGCAAACTTACGAGCATGCGTAGAAACTCTGCAACGCACGCTCTTAAAACAGTCATTTTTAGGAATTTTTTCACCAAATTTTCAACATAGCCATTTTAAGATCTCTGCTCATGAACAGTGTCACTGTGATTTTCTTAATGTTTCCTGTACATTGATTTCGCACACTGACTGCACCATTGTGCACTACATGGGCGGAAACACGTTTTGGGTGAGATGTGAAAAATGACAGCTGTACTGCTCATAAGGAGGTGTGGTAAAATGGCAATGTTGAAAATCTGGAGTGAAAATATTGAAATTTTGCAAACTTACAAGCGTGCGTAGGAACTGCACAACGCATGCTCGTAAAACAGTCATTTTTAGGAATTTTTTGCACCAAATTTTCAACATAGCCATTTTAAGACCTCTGCTCATGAACCGTTTCACTGTGATTTTCTTAATGTGTCCCGTACATTGATTTTTCCACACCGACTGTGCCACTGTGCGCTACATGGGCAGAAACACATTTTGGGTGAGATGTGAAAAATGACAGCTGTACTGCTCATAAGAAGGTGTGGTAAAATGGCAATGTTGAAAATCTGGAGTGAAAATATTGAAAATTCGTGAACTTACAAGCATGCGTAGGAACTGCGCAACACACGCTTGTAAAACAGTCATTTTTAGGAATTTTTCCACCAAATTTTCAAAATTGGCTTTTTGAGAGCCCACCTTATGAACACTGGCAGTGTCGTTTCGTTAATCATTCTGTAAAGGTGATTTCGCACAGTGGCTGCAAAATCACCCTTCGGGCCCGAGTAACACCATGACAGTGCAAGAATTCATGAGGAGGGGTCCCAAAAACCCCATGTTGAAAATTTGGTGCAAAATTCCAAAAATGCCTGAGATATGCAACAAAGTTGAAAAACCCTATCTATCCCATTATACAGCTTACCGGCATTTCCTCAGTTTGCGGTCAGCTTTGAAGAGTGCAGATGTGTTCCGGTCCACGAAGATCGTCACGCGGAGTCGGAGGTAAGTATGGGGTGGGGGTGTGGGGAGGCAGGTGCGCAGTGGTGGTGCGGTTGTGGGGGAGCAGGGAGACCGCGAGGGACTGTTTTTCATTACAGGTTTTTTGTTTTAAAAGACGAGCGCGGGGCGTCTGCCACGCTGGAGTGGGCTCCCAGCGTGACAGAAGGACGGCCAGGGGGTGTGGAGCCGACGGGGTGTTGAGCACCCGTCGCCGGCCTTAGCATCTGCTGCCACGCTGGGGTGGGCCCCAGCATGGCACCTTGTACTGGGGACATAGTGGAGATGACGTGGGGATTGGGCACCCCATCAGCTATACAACATAGTCACGCTGGGGTGGGCACCCAGCGTGGCATATGAAAACTGTGTTTTGGAGGCGCAGTACAGCCGGCGGGGGATTAGGCACCCCGTCGGCTCTCTGATGCTTGCGTTGGGGAGCAGCAGCAGCATATATGTATGTGTGTGTGTGTGTGTGTGTGTGTGTGTGTAGGTGGAGGCGCACACGAGGCAGGCGATATCTGATCGCTGCTCACTGAAGCGTAGCTCCACCTTTCAACTGTATGCCACTGCATTATGGAGCTGTCATAGACAGCTCCAGCAGGCATTGGGGAACTGCGGCCGCACCTGCAAACACACTGACTGACTTGGAAGAGGGCTGACACACCTCCGAAAACTCCGATGATGGCACTATGTTTCTTGCACATGCATGCAAGCAAACATAAAAAGGGAGAAAACATTACAGAAAACTATATGAAATATAAACTGTGACTCTCTCATTATTGAGGCATCAGAAGTGGTCAAGCTTGTGGATAAAATTGAGAATGAACGGAGCAGTGACCAGAATTCAGATGACCCCAAGGACTGAGATATGTGGGACTTCTGAGATACTCCGTAATTCTGCCACGTTAAATGATTTACCACCTTGTTCCTATTATTGGGGTTTTATACCCAAGGTCCACAGTCTGCTGTTTACTGAGAAAGGGGTTCTGGGGAAGACCCTCGGTAGGGGGTTACAGAAGCAGTAGGCAGGATTTTCAAAATGGTGACAATGCCACAAGCCTCAGGTGCGCCGAACATATGGCACTAGGGGCCTGCGGCATTCTCCTGATCGGCAAGCAAGATTTTCTATCTCATGCACTGATCGCTGCATGTTAAACCAGTGGCACAAGCTGCTGTAAATTGTGGAAACTCTTGCAACTGTGCCCAAGACTGGCAAATCAGGTGCCGTTGTGGTGAATGGGTTTAGTGCACCATCAGAACGTATGTGCCATGAGGCAGGGCTTGTTGCACGCCCTGTGCCATGCTTTGAAAATTCTGCCCAATGAACAGCTTCCTGAGATGAAAAGACACTTTCGAAGCTCTCCCATAAATTGTCCAGGGGATCTGTTGTGTTATAAAAACATAGAAGTTGTCGGCAGAAAAGGACCCCTTGGCCTACCGAGTCTGCCCTAAAAATGTCCTACCTACTGTGTTTCTGGAGATCTTACTTGACCTGCAGCCTCACCCCCTCCCCAGCCCTGCTACTAAGGTCCCCCTGGGTCTATCCCATGTCTGCTTGAATCCTGCTACCGTTTTGTTACCCACCACCTCTAGTGGAAATCTGTTCCAGCTTCATCATATGGAGTGGCAACTGTCGCCTCCTTTGGATTTACCCCACCCCAGCAAGTTTAAATGCTCATCCAAGTAACTGTAAGTATAAATATAGGACGTCACAGATAGTAAATTACTCTTACAGCCAGTTGGTCTGTCCCTGATAACAGTCTTGACTTTTCTCAGGAATGTCAGCTTTGTCCTTCAGTTGCTAAATTCGAACTTATAACCATTCAGAAAGAAATGAATAAAATAAAAATATATATGTAGCAACAGGTAGACATAGCAAATTATTACATCTCCTAGAGAAAAAAAAACATCTTTTAGCTTACTAAATGATGTTGGTTTATCAAGTGACTCGGCTGGCTCCCACTGCTATGCTCTCAGTCCTCTCTCTGGATGAACCCCACATTAGTTTCTCTCAGTGTCTCCCCTACTTAAAAAAAACAAGGAAACTAACTATTGTCTGGAAAACCCATCTGCATTGCCATGCTGCGACCCACTGTGGTGCCTAATGTAGGACTGCAGCAGCAGGCTCCACCTCTGCAATTTTAAATTCTGGCTACTTATTCTATGTAACCACGTAAGTGATAAATAACCAGGGTGAACTCCAAAACATACCAATAAAGTTGAAGCTTCTTCAAAACCCAGATAATCCCTAAGCACTCATTTTCTATTGTGGCATAGGCCCCATTTCTGGGAAGCAGCTTCCTGCTCAGGTACACAACTGGGTGTTCTTCTCCTGAGTGCGTAACCTGACTCAGAACCACACCTAGCCCATGAGCAGATGCATCTACATGCACAATGAACCTACAAGAACAGTTCAGGCTGGCATGCACAGGTGGGGAGTAGCCAGGTGTAGCCTGAAGGTCTAAGCCTTCATTTGGATTCAAACATCTTGACCAAATATGCCTTGACTCAGCTCGCCATGGACACCAATATGCCCTAAACAGCATGTACCTATGCATGGGCCTTCAGTTTTTTAAATCTTAGTTACTCCTTTGACCGGTGCCCAACATAATGTCTCCTTCAGCTTGCAGAATGCAGTATCACTGGTTTCCATCCACTGAACCTTTTCTGGCATTCTCTTCCTGATGAGATCACACAGGGGTCTGGCCATGCTGTTGAAATTTGGCACGAACTTACAGTAGTACCCTGCCACCTCTTGGAAGGCCTGTATTTTCCTCTTAGTCACGGGTGTAGCCTACCCCTTGATGGCCTCAGTTTTTACTGGCTCAGACTGGATGTACCAACTCCACACCCTGTGCCCAAGGTATGATACTTCTGCCCTTCCTATCTAGTACTTCTCCACTTTGACTATCAGACCAGCAGTCTGGAATTGGCAGAACACCTTGCTCATGTGCCTGAAGTGATCCTCCCAAGTCTGGCTAAAGATGGCAATGTCATCCACGTATGCCACAGCGAAGTCTCCTGCGCCATCCAGAATGAGATCTACGAGCTGTTGAAAGGTGACTGTCGCATTCTTCATCTCAAATGGCATTACACTGAACTCAGTCCAAATGGGGTGATGAAGGTTGACCTCTCTTTGGCTTTGGGGGTCAGGGTACCTATCAGTAGCCCTTTGTCTGGTCTATGGTGGACAGGTAATGGGTTCCCTGTAACCCCTCTAGGGCATCATCCATCCTGGGCATGGGGTATGCATGTCTGACTCTATGCAGCTGTTGAGCCTGTGGTAGCCAATGCAAAACTGTGTGGCTCTATCCTTTTGGGGATCAGTAGGGATGTAAGTTTGTCATGGCAGCCATACACGTCATTGACTCCATGATGTTTGATCTTTATTCAGGACTTCCATGACTTTCACTAGTGTCATCAGAATGTAGCGATGATGACAGTGCCACAACATTTACTACTGTTTACTAATGATTTCATGAGCAAACAATGAGTCATTAAAACCTCATCCATGACAAACTTACATCCCTAGGGATCAGTATCACTGGGGAGGCCCAGGGAATGCTGCACTCCTGGATCACCCAGAGAGCCAGCAACTCCTTGATCTCCCCCTCTGTAGCATGTCTTACACCTTTTGGGATTCTGTAGGGTGGCTGTCTCAGCAGGGCTTGAGATCCAATACCCATGTGGCACTTTGTCAGCGTCGTATACCCCCATTTCCCTGTGAACATGTCACCAAATGTATTCAGCACCCCACACATTTCAGCAGCTTGGGATAGTGTCAACTGCTCTATGAGGGTGACATCATCCACTGAAAATTCTTCCTTAACCTCTACCACGAGATCCATCAGCAGGTCTGCTTCTGCCCCCTCCTCCAGATAGCTGCACACAGCCAGGACTATCTCCTTGGTGTTGTGGTAGGGTTTCACCATGTTTACGTGGTAGACTCACTGTGTGCACCTCCTGTCCAGTAGTTCCACCATGTAATTAACATTGTTCACCTTTCTGACCACTGAGTAAGGCCCCTCCCAAGCTGCCTGTAATTTGTTCTGCCAGATGAGGATGAGCACTATCACCCATTGTCTGGCTTTGTACTCCCTCCCTCTGACCCCATGGTCATACCATGTCTTCTGCCTCTGTTGTGCAGCAGTTAGGTGTTCATGTGCAAACCCCATGAGCTCCTTGAGCCATGACCTGAAATTCAGGACATACTCTTCAACAGAATCCTCTTGGAGAGCAAGCTCACCTCCCATTCATCCCTTACCAAATCAAGGGGGCCCATTACCCGCTGGGCAAACAAGAGCTCAAAGACTGAGAACCCTGTGGACTCCTTGGGGACTTCCCTATATGTGAATAAGAAATGAGATAGGTACTTGCCCCACTCTCTCTCGCATCATGGTCAGCGAATGCCCTTAACATGCTCTTAAAAGACCCACTGACTCACTTGACCAGACCGTTAATCTTGGGGGGGGGTAAGGAGGGGCCCTGGGCTGCCTTACCCCACATTTCTTTCAAAGACTATCAGATCAGACATGAAGTTGGTGCCCTGATCCAACAGGCTTTCCTGGGGGGAAACACACCTAGCTTAATATCCCCCAACAGTTCGTTGGCCACCTTCTCAGCCTCTATAGAAGACAAGGGTACTGCCTCTGAGTACTCTGTGGCATAATCTATGACCACTAACATGTACCGCTTGCCAGTGCGACTTGGGGTGCTAAGTGGTCCAATAAAGTCCACATCAACTTGCCAAAATGGCTCTTAACATAGAAACATAGAAACATAGAATTTGACGGCAGATAAGGACCACTTGGCCCACCCAGTCTGCCCATTTCCCTACCTTGAGGTACTTGAAAGTTTCTATCATGTCCCCCCTCTCCCTCCTTTCCTCAAGGCTATACATATTAAGCGCCTTAAGTCTCTCTTCATATGTCTTCGGTGCAGACCCTGCACCATTTTAGTTGCCCTCCTCTGGACAGCTTCCATCTTGTCTATGTCTTTAGGAGATTGGGTCTCCAGAACTGCATGCAGTACTCAGATGGGGTCTCACCAGCTGTCTGTACAGAGGGATAATAACTTCTTGTTTTCTACTGGTGATGCCTCTCCCTATACATCCCAGTATCCCGCAGCCCTCCTTGCTGCCTCTCACATGCTTGCCCACCTTTAGGTCATCTGATATGACTACCCCAGGTCCCTTTCCATTTTGTTGTTGTTAGTATCTCACCCCCATTGTGTACTTTTCCCTGGGTTTTTGTTTCCCAGGTGCATTACCTTACTCTTAGCATTGAATCTAAGCTGCCATACATTTGACCATTCCTCTAACCTTGCCAAGTCCCTTCTCATCCTTTCCACCCCACCTTGTGCATCAACTCTGTTGCAGATCTTTGTGTCATCTGCAAAGAGACATACTTTTCCTTCCAGTCCCTCTGCATGTAACATAAAGACATTGAAGAGGGCGATCTAATACTGAACCCTCGCGGTACCCACTAGTAACCCCTTTCTTCAGAGTGGACTCCATTTACTGTTACTCTCTGTGTCCTATTCTCCAGCCAATTCTTTACCCAGGCTGTCATCTTGGGACCCACTCCCAGGCTGGCTAACTTGTATATTCATCTTTTGTGTGGGACTGTGTCAAATGCCTTGCTAAAGTCTAGGTAGGCCATGTCCACAGCCCCTCCTGATCAACTACTTTGGTCACCCAGTCAAAAATCTATCAGATTTGTCTGGCATGACCTTCCGCTGTGAATCCATGCTGCTTGGGTCCTGTGCCCCTCTAGCCTCTAGATACTCAACAATTCTTTCCTTCAGAAGTGATTTCATCATTTTCCCTACCACTGAGGTTAAACTAACAGGTCTGTAGTTTCCTGCTTCTGCCTTGCTCCCACTTTTGTGAAGGGGAATCACATCTGCCCTCCTCCAGTCCTCGGGTACCACCCCATCCTCCCATGATTTGTTAAAGGGTAGTCAGTGGTGTCACTAGTTCTACCCTTAGTTCTTTTAGAATTCTGGGATGAATCCCATCAGGCCCCATTGCTTTGTCCACCTTCAGTTTTAAGAGTTCTTTCAGAACCCTTTCTTCTGTAAATGGGCTGGTATCAACTTCTGTATCCAGAGTGCTTCTACTGTTTGTTTTAGGTACCTCCCCCTCTTCCTTTGCAAATACTGAGCAAAAATATTTGTTTAGTATCTCTGCCTTTTCGCAGTCACCCTCTGCCCACTCTCCCTCCTCTTTATTAAGCCTCACTATCCCTCCCTTGGTCTTCTTTCGCTCCCTGATGTACCTATAAAAGGTTTTATCCCCCTTCTTAACTGAGTTGGCTATCTTTTCCTCGGTTTGGGCCTTTGCTGTTCTGACTGCCTTCCCAGCTTCCTTTTGCTTTAACTGATACAGTTCTCAGTCCAGTTCCTTCTGTGATTCCTTGTACTTCCTAAATGCTTTCTTTTTCTCTTGAACCTTCACTGCCACTTCCTTTGAGAACCATAGTGGTTTCTTACCTAGTTTCGTTTATTTGCTTTACACAAAGGCTTGTTACCTCTGTGATGGCAGTTTTTATGATTCCCCATTGTTCTTCCACCCCTCCTTCCTGCCCATTTGCTAGTGCATTCCTTACGCACTCACCCATTTTGGCAAAGTCAGCCCTCCTAAAATCCAGTACCTTTGTCTTTGTATGGCGTGACTCTATTGCTGTGTTTATTGTGAACCATACTGTTCGATGGTCGCTAGTTCCCAGATGGCTACCCACTTGTACATCTGTGATCCTCTCTTCATCTCCATTTGAGAGAACCAGGTCTAAGATTGCTCCCTCTCGAGTGGGCTCCAATACTAGTTGTCTAAGGCATGCCCCCTGTAGAGCATCTAGAATAACCCCACTCTTAGAAGTGGCTGCTGCAACTGCACTCCAGTTAACATCTGGCATATTCAGATCACCCATCAGCAATATCTCCCCTTTTTCTGCCATTCTAAGTATACTTTCTATCATTTCCTTGTCCATTTCCTCCCCCTGAGAAGTGGGTCTGTATACAACCCCTGTGCGGATTGTGGTGCCATTGCCTGTCTCCAAATTTACCCAGTGCTTCTTCTCCTCCCTGTTTACCCTTTTGTTCTGTTGCTTTGATTCCTTCCCTTATGTAAAGCTACTCCTCCTCCTCCTCTTTTACCCTCCCTGTCCCTCCTGTAGATAGTGTATCCTGGTATGGTTCGTCCCAGTCATGGTTTTGTGTGTACCATGTTTCTGTGACTGCCACGATATCCAGATGTTCCTCCTCCATCAAGGCCACTAATTCAGGAAGCTTGTTACTCAGACTACGGGCATTGGTACTCATTGCTCTCCATTTTTTGATGGCTTTACCTTCTGTTGCAGCATCCCCCACTGACCTTTCTACATCGGTCTTTTTCTCATTTAGTACCCTGTTTTGTAGGGAGAGGCTGGGATTTTCCTGCTGCTTATCAGTGCCTCCCCCCTTGACTAGTTTAAAAGCTTGCCAATGAAGCATTTAAACCGATTGCTCAAAAGACTTGTTCCCTTACTGGACAGATGCAGACCATCCTGCCAGTATAGGCTGATGTCCCTCCAGGTGGAACTCCAGTCCCCAATGAAGCCAAACCCCTGTGCTCCACACCATTTCTTCAACCATTCATTAAACTGCATGGTGCAAAGTACCCTCGCCTCACTCGTGCCATTGACAGGCAGCACTTCTGAGAAGGATACTGTGTGTGCTACTTGTCTTAGGCCCCTCCCCAATTCTACAAAGTCCTTCTGCACTGCTCTAATCTCATGATGAGCCAAGTCATTTGTCCCTAGGTGGACAATGACGTCCAGCTCAGACTCCTGTGCAGCTGTTCTTGTGATCTTGAGGATGCGCTTCCTGTCCCTCCAAGCCATGGCACCAGGCAGGCACCTTACTTCAGTTTTCCCTGCTCCCCCCAGTTCTATCCCCCTAATAACTGAGTCCCCCACCAGGAGCTGCTTCCTTTCCTTGTGGTGTCCTCTGTCTCCTTCCTGTGGGCCTCCCATATGACAGCTGTCCTCAGCCTCCTTAGTCTCCTCTGCGGGTGCATCCATAGGGGAGCTATGCTCCCCCAGAATGGTGTATGGATTGTGGAGTGGAACAACTGACTGGGTGTGCCTCTGTTCCACCATCCTCACCCTTCCTGAGCCCACTGTGGTCCAACTGCTGTGCTTTCTTCGCAACCTCTGAGGTAGTGGTGGTGGCTCTGGTGCTCCCTGGATGGGGGAGGTTCCCTTCCTACTGTCAGTATGGCCTGGGGGAAGGTTCCCTTACTACTGTCCAGCATGGCCTGAAGACGGGCAACTTCCTCCCTCAGGGCAGAGAGTTGTCTGCAAACAGGGCAGCATCTCAGCCTCCAGAAAGACTTCCGGAAGACTGCTGCCCCACAGCCATTACATTGTACTACTCCCCACATGTTTATCTACTTTTTTCTTTTTGTGTGTGTGTGATTGGTTTGTTATATAGAAATATATATATTATATATACAATGTGTATGCTTATATTGTCAGTGCAGTGTGCTAGAGAAGATATGACAGTGATATGACCTTGCACTCTTGAGAAATGATGTCAGAACCCCAGGTATAAAGGAACTATTTCCAGGGTGGGTGGGGTAAGGGTGGGAAGGGTTGGCCTAAACTGTGCCCTCACAAAACAATCAGCTAAAAGCTCTGACCCACCGCTGCGATGAGTGCCTTCCTGTCAGCAAGATGCTCTATACAACAATTTGACAGAGAAAATACCCTGCTAATCTTACAATACTCCTCCCTTTTCCCAGAACTCAGAGTCATCTTCCACACTAGTGGCTAACTCCCTTAACTTTTGCAGGGATGGGTCAGCTTGTGGAGCTCTCCTCAGATTTGCATGCCTGAATTTTCCCAAAACACACTCTGCTGTGGGAAAGCCACCCAAGACCGGTCTCTCCTCAATCTGTAGCTGTGGCTCAGATTTGCTACTCCCAGCTCATTCTTCAGCTACAACTTCTCCTGCTACTGAGGTAGGGGTTGCTTCCTCGTTCTCTGCCCCCTCAGTGTCCTCAGGATCTGGTTCCCTTGCCTTGCTACAGGTAGTGACACACACAATATGGCCTTACTATCGAAGTCATTACTCATGATTACACCCATGGGCAGGTCTGGTACAACACCCACCTTCCGTACACCCCAGCCACCTTCCAAGCTTACACGATACGGGCCATGGCCACTGAGACCTCAGGACCATCACTCCTCTAATCCTAGAAAACTGGCCAGGCAGGATCTGTTCCTCTTGAATCAAATCCTGCTTCACCACAGAAATGGACTCCTCAGTATTCCTCAATCCCTGGGTTACCAATCAATTCATCACCAGTGGGTGCATATGTGCAGTGGAGTTAGGGGGCTCTGCACTCAGTGTATATTGTCTACAGCGAGCTCCCTGAGCTACCCACTCCTGCTGCAATAACCACTTTTTTCAAATTTGTTTGGACAATCATAAGATGAATGCACCAGTTTTTCTGGCAGATATAGCACCTGCATTTACCCATCTTCGTACTTTTGAAATCACGTGGCTTCTGTTTTGATTCAGGCACAGACTGACTTCCTTTGAGTTGCCCCCCCCACCCGGTTCTCTTAAAATCACCCGATGTCCTTCCCCCCATTACTCTGTGATCAAAGGATGATCGGTGGATATGGACTGATCATGATCAGCCCTCTCAGCTGCCTCCTCGCAGAGCTTGAAGTTTTATTCAATGGCCTATTCTCAGTTCCTCAGGTACAATTTTTAAGACCTCTTCCAGAAGAAATAAATCTTTTATTTCCTATACAGAGCGAGCTTTTGCACACTCTACCCAGCGTTCTAACAAGTTACTTAGCTGCACACACATTTCAGCATAGCTGTCCCTCACTGCCTTTCTTAATCTTCTACATTTTTGTCTGTAGACCTCAGTGGTTAACTCAAATTGCTTTAACAAGGCATTTTTCACTTTATCATAATCCATGCAGTTCTCACAGTTCACTGTGGCAAAAGCTTCTAATACCTTGCCTGTGAGCAGTGGCAATAGATGAGTCACCCAAGAAATCCTGTCCAATTCAAACTGCTCACAGATTCTCTCAAAAGATCTTAAAAATAAATCAAGAGCATCCCCCTCCTGATATCTGGGAAGCATTTATAATGGGACGGCTTTAAGCCCGTGGTTCGATGGGCGGAGCAACAATGTCACTCCCCCATTGAGTTTAAAAGGTCACAACATCCTGGGCCTCTCCAGGATTCTTTTTCATTGCAGCCGGATGCTTTGACCCTCCTTCTTCCTTGAGCATTTTCCTGTCGTAGCTTCTGCCTCTCTTTTTGTTCATGCTTCATTTCCCTCCTTCCTTTCCCATCCCCTTTTCAGCTTCAGGCTGCTGCTTCCAACCTCCTCTCCCATCCCTTCTGTGGCATTCATGTTCCCCACCCCATTGCTGCTGGCTCACTTGCAGCCTTTCGCTCATTTGCTTCCTGTCATCTCCTTGCGTCCCCTTCCACTCCTCGACCTTCTATCATTGCCACCCCTCTTCCTCTCCCGCTCGTTCATCCCCCTCCCATCATCTGCAGCTTGCTCCTACCTGGTCCCTCCAACTCGTACATCCATTCACCAAATCTACTGTCAATGATTTCTATGGAGTTCAATCTTCAGAATAAATCCTCAGTATGTGTTTTTTTTTTATAGTTAGTCCTTACCATCCACATTCCTTCCTTCCCCGCTCTGTCCAACATGTCATTCACCTGCATTATCCGACCCTCCTATCCATATCACTCTCCTTGTCCTCCCACTACCCTGGGACTCACTTTCATGGACTCCAGCCCCTTTCTCATTCAAGCATTCACCAGCCTCATCGCTAGCCCTACTAGACGCCGTTCTTGCTTTCGGACATCAACTTCCCTGCCTTTTCCGGGCCGCTACTTCATTGTTCCCACTGAGTCAGGCCTTCTCATTTCTGCTTGGATATCAGACCTGGATACTTACGATTCCACGATGGGTGAGACAAGACTGCAAAATGCATGTTGTGTGTTTTGGGCTTTCTTAATGAATTACATTTCGGACCACAGTGGCACAAGGGAGGCGAAGGGGGGGGGGTGGAGCCTGGGAAAGTTGCTGGCTAATGTCAACAACAGGCATAATAAAAAAATGTAATAATTTAGTCGGCTCCTCATCGCTATCTCGTGTCTTTCACCACCTGGTCTGCCACCAGAGCACCCACAGCCTTCATTCGGCTGTTCTACAGTTGGTGGGTGTCTGGTCTCCCAGCCGTATTTTCTTCTGGGGCTTATGTACTGCAGCTCTACTTGAACTGGTAGCCCTATTCTATTCCCTCTGCTGTCTTGCACTCTGTCTGAGTGGTAGAAGTGGCCTTTGTTCGACTGCAGGTGCTGTCCGCATCTCGGCCTTTATGTGTTTTTATACTGCCTCAACGCACTCACCAGCTATTTATGCAACTTGCTTATCCCTGCTACTCGCTTTGGACACAACCTTTGTTCCCCTACTGAAACCCAGTTCCTTATTCTCTGATGCAACAGCGAGTTTGATTTCCACTTTAGACTGCCACAGTTCTGGAACAACTCTAGCCTTGGGTATCTGCCCACCTAACAGTGCTCCATCCGCTTAACAGTCTTTAAAGATTCTGCTCACATCCCACTGTGACTGTACCTTCCTTTTCTTTTGCATTCTTCTCATCCCCGATGGTTTGTATTTCTTCTTACAATTGTTGCATGATTTCTGTATAGTTTTTATTTACTGCACTGTCTTGTACAGCTAATTGACTGCTGCATATTGCATTCGTACCTTATAATCTCTCCCCATCTCTCTAACCCCAGGTCACATCTGTAAAGGAGACTCAAGTTATATCTCTGAATGTTTACCTGGAGGAACAATTAAAAAAAAAAATGTTCTTATGGAACCAGAGACTTGAACTTTTGACTATATCTCTGCATGGATTCAGAACTCTCCAAAGTATATATAAACAAACAAAACAAATCCTGAGCTGCTACCTCAGCAATCAGTAGTTCCCTGCTGTGCTTCTTGTTGCTGCTGCCCCTCTCCCTGGAGCATCCAGTTTTCCTTCCCTCCTTCTACCCTAATGGTCCATCTATTTCCTTCCCTCACTTAGTTTCTCTCCTCAACTGGCATGCCTCTCCTTGGCTCATATGCTTCTTCAATGACCCCTTGCACTTCTCTCTCCTGCAGCATTCCTCTCTGTCCCTATGTTCTGGATTGTTCGAAGTGTATGTTGCCATCTCATCGCCCTCCCGTACCGGCGATCCCAGATTCGCCACACTCCAGGCCTGCAATCACTATTTCTTTTTGGGGCATGTTTGTCATGAATCCTAGTCCCTGCCTCGAATCTTCCTGCCACATCTGTTCAGGTTCCTGACTGCAGCCTTCTCACCTGTTCTCAAGGAGTCCCTTCCCTACAGGCCTCCGATCGACATCACTCATTCCAGCCTCCCTGGTTTCTCTCCATCATCGCCCATCGTCTGCTTTGCTCCCATTGCCCGCTCATGCCTTTGCTTCCATCCTGCATCCTTGTCGTTCAGTCCTTATTGCCCGCTTGCTCTGCCATCCACATCATTTGGCCGTCCCTGGCTGCCTCCCTCTGGCCTTCCCACAATTATGGCCTGATATTGATATTTCTTTGGGCTTCCCTATTATGATTCATTTGCTCTGGTTCCTGACTTCGGTCATCATTCACCGTACCTTATCTCCCACCTGCAGTCCGGATTCTCTCCGATCATGGCTTCCGGCCATCATCAGCCACCACGGATCCCCTCTGATTACAGCTTCTATCTCTCATCATGCCTTCCTTGCCCAACTGCACTATTGCGACACTCATCATCATCAGTCATTCCATACCAGCCTTCTCGGATTTACTCCAATGGGAGCCTACCTCCTTCAGGAGTCTACTTCCTCCATGTCGTTTGTTGTAGTTCCCTTCCTCGGGGTTCTTTCGACTCTGTAGCCCCCTCCGCTTCATGATACCTCGCCTCAACCTGCTCATCTATATTCAATCACTTTATCAGTATGCCTTGGTGTCATTCGCTGCTCAGTCTGCGCTTTTTTCAATCTGGCCCACCTAATCTGAATCGCCGCTGATGTTCTCATCCCGTACTGGCCTGGTCCTCTGCTACCCAACTGACCTCTCTTCTGTCCTTCACCCTTTCATACCTTGCTTTCCAGTGCCCTCCTTAATGGTGTCAATCCCTCATCGTACCTCATTTGTTTCTGTTACCTTCCTCGGCCTAGCGCTTCTTCTTGTCCTACCCATCGTGGATTCCTTCCACTCTTGGCTTCCCTCATCTTCCATCATCCGACTGCCTCCCCTTGCTCATCGTCCTGAGCTTGCCCTCTGGTTCCAGACACGCCTTCTTGGCCTCGGAATCTGCCTCCTTTTGGGGAGCATCGTTATTCGCATCGCTCCATAGAGGATGTTACCTTTGTTCAGTTCATTCCCATCTCCTTTTCCTCTACTTCCTTACCAGCTCTTTAGGCTTCACTCCACTCATGGCCCACTATCGATATTCTTTTTGGGTGTACCTATCATAACTGAGAGAGCTTAATATGTATACTCTTGATGAACAGGGGGGACATGATAGAAACTTTCAAGTACCTCACAGGAATCAACAAAGTCCAGGAGGGCAGCATCTTTCAGAAAAAGAGATGTGTAAGAACATGGGGGCACAATTTAAAGATAGAGGGGGGGGCGGCCCTGGGATAATGTGTGGAAATTTTTTTTCACTGAGTGGTGGATACATGGAACCACCTTCCTGAGGAGGTTGTTGGGTCTAAAACATTGTGGAAATTCAAACATGCATGGGACAGACATAAGGCAATTATAGTGGGGGGTTGCAGGAAGTAGGCTGTTGGTTAACTAGAATCTGCAGCTTATCCAGTAGGTAGGGAAATGGGCAGACTGGGTGGGCCAAGTGGTCCTTATCTGCCGTCAAAGTCTATAACTCCTATGCCGCCTATCAACGGTTGCCATCCTGTCGATTGTATTGAGTTCATAACTCCAGTCATATCGAGTTCATAAATCCAGTCATCATTTCCTCAGCATTACCTCAATGTTTTTCTATTTAAATCGCTTACTCGAACATTCCTATAATTGAATTCCATACTATCTCATTGAATATAGCCTCAGGGTCTAATCATTCAGCGTCTTATTTAGATCACATAATCAAGCATGCCTCTTTAACCTCAATGTCTGCTCATTTGCATCTCTCAATCAAGCGCATCGCCAAATCAAACCAGTCTGCATTATCATCTGTCTCCTCAGCAGCACATCTGGAATCTCCTCATGAGCACATCTGGATACCCCTTGTTCCTCTGACTCATACAGGTATTTACTCCCTTCCATCCTTACTCCTCTTATCTACTATTTCTCATGAATTAGGAAGGCAGTATAGCGCAGTGGTTTAAGGCTCTGAGCTGCAAATCTTGTGACATCCAGCAGACCAGACCTGGGTTTGAACCCCACAGCTTCCACTTGCATACTGTGTGACCCTGAGCAAGTCACTTAACTTCCCTGTGCTCCCAGGTCGCACCTGTAAAAAAGCTTTCAGCTTAGTGTGCTAGTCCTGGTTAAATAACTAACAAAAAAAAATTACTTGAGCATACCATCCTTGGGTCCCTGCTATTTCCTGTTCCTTGTTTAATCTGTCCTTTTTTGGAGTTTTTTGTTTTCCCTCTCCCATCGTCATCCCTCTGCATGGGTCTTCTCCTTTGCATTGGCTGCTCGATTCGTGTCCTTCCTTTCTTCTCTTCAGCTACATCTGTGCATTTCTTTTGGGGTTCCCCAATCCTACCATGTCTCAGCTGACTCAGTCTGGCCTGCTTGCCAGCCTATATAGCATTACAAGCTGACAGACTCTGTCCAACCTCCTCCTCCTCCGACTCGCCCTGTTGCAGTTTTCTTTCCTACTTGCTGGGTCCATCGCTAACCCATTACCATCCTTACCAGCCTTTGTTCTTTCATATTTTGATTTCTCACACCAGCCTCCATGGCTTCAATCCATCTTCGTACCTCATCCATTTCTATTTTTACCGTCCTCAGCCTAGCGAGTTCCAGGCATGCCTTTTCTATTGCCATCCACCAGGGATTCACTCCACTCTTGGCCTCACACTCCTCCTCCATCACTGTTACCTCAATTTGACTCTACCCCCACTCAAGAGCCCTTACTTCCTGTCCATCACCCTTTGCTAAGGGCTGGCTGGAAGCTCTCCACAATCATTCAAGTTCCTTTCACATTCCTTTCCGAATCTACCTCCTTTCAAGGAGCCTACTTATTCACATTGCTCTATTAATTTCTGACTATACCTCCTTTCGAGGAGTCTACTTAGTCACATTGCTCTATCAAGCATATCACCCCTCTAGTTTGCACACCCTCTGGTTCCAGATATGCCTTCTTGGCCTCGGAGTATGTCTCCTTTCGAGGAGCCTCCTTACTTGCATCACTCTATTGAATCCTACGATATTTCATCGCCCACATTAGAATCTAATCGTTCACATCGCATGTTCATGCCTTATCGGCTTCATTGTCTACGTCCTCAACTTGCTCAATCAGGAGTACCTCTCATTTGATCTTATGCTACCTCATCATCCTGCCACCCTCTTGTGGCCATCATCACCATCTGTATACATCTTTGCCTCCTGTTCCTTCAATCCGTGCACAACTTCATGTTCCATATTCAATCATGCTTTCTTTTGGGGAGTTTCCCTATTTTGTCATCATCCTCCCTGCTCAGATCCCTTTCATTACTCCTCCCTACTTATATCCCTCATCTACGAACCACTCTCTTTACCGACATACATCCTCAAATCAAACGTCATCAGCCTGGAAGGAAGGCGACCTAGGCCTTGGATCCTCAGAGGTTTCCTCCTCAAAGGGCGTTTTTCCTCTCCTCTGTGCCAATGGTCATAACATTAATTAGAGTTAGCGCTTTATTTATGTTAGTTAGTTAAGTTCCGCTGTTGGATGGAGGAGGAGGTTGGTGGCCCCGGTTTTCCCCTCTCTTCTTAGGAAGTTAGCCCTTCTCCTCACAGAATTCATTCATCATCCTCGCATCTTCGAAGCATAACCTCTTTGGGTATTCTTTTTGGGCTTCTTCCTAACCTACCTTTAGCCAACACATTAATTCCCGGCACCTGTAGGGGTGGACCCTCCTCTAGGGTTCCTTGCATTGTACCCTTACAGGGTGGTATATCCCATGGATAGACAGGTGGAAAGCCACAAAGCAAATCAAGTTACATAAGCATCTCATATTATCCCATTCAGTTGTGTAAGCACATCAAATCGGAGGGCTTTAAGCCCGTGATTCAATGGGCAGAGCAACAACGTCACTCCCCCATCGAGATTAAAAGGTCACAACTTCCTGGGCCTCTCCAGGATTCTTTTTCGTTGCCCACCATCCACCCCTCCTCCTTCAGCGGCTTGTCTCTCTTCCCTGTGGGCTTCTTCCTAACCTTTTAACCGATGCATTCATTCCTAGCAACTGTAGGGGGAGAACTCTCCTTCTTAGGTTCCTTGCGTCGTACCCTACAGGTTGGTAAATACTACGGATAGAGGGGCAGAAAGCCACAAAGCAAATCAAGTTACATAAGCATCTCATATTATCCCATTCAGTTGCGTAAGCACATCAAATTCATTTTGGTTTCCTGGGTCGAACCCCAAATGCCATTACTCACAGTTTGTGGTGATATCCTCTGGTACAGGATCTCGATCTGACTGTCGTGCTCTAGCTTCTTCATCCAGACTGCATGCTAGCACTGCTTTCTTTACTCCTCAGCCTTTTTCTTCTCCTTGTCTCACTCCTCTGCTTCCAATTTCATCTTCTAGATCTCAATTTCTGGCTTCACCTTAACCAGGGCAAGCACCACTTCCAACATTTGCACCCGGATGGCTTGCAAAGCTGCCCCAGTCACAGGCTCTGGCTCATATGCATTCTCCCGAGCCTCCGTATCACAACTTTTCCTAGGAATAACCATTTTTGCATGCCTTTCCTGGTCACTTTTTTTGAGAATGGCTATGAGTTCCGTCCTCGTTTGGCCTTCCTCATTGCTCAGTTCTCTCCTTTTACACAGTTCCTGCAGATGTAGCAGTGTGCACCTCCTATACTACAAAAAGATTATGGGGAACAGTCATTCTACAGAAATAGAAAGGACATGGTTTTGCACACAACAGGAAGAAATACAGAAAAAAATGTAACTATACTTTCTAATTTTCCCAAAATACAGATATTTATCCACACAGAGCACCTGTGAACCAGACTATACTCTTAGATGTTAACTGTTTGTAGTTCCAAACCTGACTGTATTTTTGCACTTCCCAAACTCGGGTAAATAAAGCTTCTGAAAAACCAGTATCCCCCATCCTCGGCACACAAGGCCAAGGACATCACTCTCAGGTCAATACTTTCTGTCTTGAAAGCTGAGTCCACTTGGAAAACTGGTCTGATCTGGACTTAGAACTTGCATATACAAATACATCTGCTTTTTGGCCCAAGTCCTGTCTAGCCCAGTGTGGATGTTTGGTTTTAGCTACTAGTTTCCTGAGATGAAAAGACACTTTCTAAGCCCTCCCATGAATTGTCCAAGGGTCCTACAATGATACAGGACCGCACAAATAGTAAATTACTCTCACAGCCACTTTGTCCATCTCTGATAACAATCTTGACTTTTCCCAGGAAGGTCAATTTTGCACCTCAGCTGCTAAATTCTAACTGATACTCATGCAGAAAGAACTGAATAAAATAAATTAAAAAAAATACAAGTAACAGGTATACATGACAAATTGTTACAGTTACAAATAAACAGGTCCCATGTAACTCACCCCAGGAACACACATAGAAACAAGCTGTTGCCGCTCAGTGTGCCTTTACTGATTTAAAATAAATACAAATAAAATACATACTTACTACTGTGCTAACAAAAAAATCGAACTTGACAGAAACATTGTTTTACACTAACCGTAGGGAGCCCACTATTGTTGTTCTTTAAATTAGGAATATGCCAGGGTCTGGCTATCTGCTGTTCACTTGACAGGGGCATTAGTCCATTCGGGTTTCGCAGCCGATCTGGTTCCGTATTTATTCCGGGTTGTAGTACCAGTACTCTACCCCAGAACTGACCAGTACTGCGGGAGAGTAATGGTATGCGACGCTTGTCACTCGGAGTGGGCTGAGCTGCTGCAGAAACTGACATCGCCTTCAATAACAGATCAATGTCAGCTCGGCAGTAGCAGCAGCGCCAGACCGAGTCCTCCTCCTGACATCGGAAATTACAACGGTTACGTCTGCTACCTTGGTCACAGAAGCAGGCAGCTGGGGGAAAGCAAGAGAAGCCAGAGGGAAGGGGAAGCGAAATAACAGCCGAGGGACATAAGAGGATTAAAGGCATCGAGACACACACAGAGGTCACCGGTGCAAGTAAGGGTGACAGACTACGCGCAACCTCCCCCAAAAAAATTGAAGACGAGAGCTCCTTTGCAAATTGCAGTCGCTACATGCGCACGTTTGCATGACCTGCTGATTGCACCGCACGTGTAGGGAACAGTGTCAGAGAAGAGAGAATCCCAGTGGATGCGAAGAGGAATTCATTCAGGAACTGCAGCTATTCAGCCTGCTGTCACTTCTGATGTGAGCGTGTGTGGCGAGATGGTGCAGCAGCCGATAGCAGGGCTGCGAGTATCTCTCGGAGAGGCAGGACAGTTGGGCGAACCAGTGATCCGGATGCTGCTGTAGTGTGGTCCCCTTCCCATTGCATCTTCCTCGTCCAGGACTCCAGCCTCAGGCTGTGTGCATGTGTGTTCGTGCTGGACTGAATCCAGCTGGTGCCTCGTGAGAGCTGGGCATAGATAAAAGGGCCTTACAGTGCGTGCTTCAGTAATGACATGGGGTGAGATGAAACCGGAGTAAGACCAGCAGGAGGAGTTCAAAAAAGAGCGAATGCAGTTATCGATACAACCTGCTAATTATGTTGAGTGTCTGAGAAATTAGTTGTGTGCAGGACACCCCCTTCTCCATTCAGTGCGCACTGGCACGTCTCTGGAGACTTTATAATACCCTTTATATTTGCTTTATAAATCCTGCTTTTTTATCACAAAGGATTTTTCCTCGCAAGGAATCTTCATTAAAAAAATTGCTTGTTGAAGGGAAAGACCGGCCTCCACCCCACCCACCTGTACTACAGCAGTCTGTGCCTGCAGTTGGGCAACTTCAAGGAAACAGCTCAGGATCATAGTGTCTGAAGATTATTTCATAGAGAAACTGTCCCTTGGCTGAAAAAAAAAATAATCTCAAATGCATGACATGTACTTACCTATTTGCGTGCAACAGGAAGTTGTGGGGAATTGAAACAGAACAGAAGGAATTAGCAGAAATTGCACCTCGGACAGCTGCCAACTTGGAATGTAAAATCTGCTGTTGAAGCAAATCACAGCCCCCACCACCCCAAGAAGAAAGAGACTTACACCTGCTTGAGGCTTTAGCAGAACAATTCCATAAAGGTGGTGATGGTTATTTGACATTAAGGACCAGGCTGATGGCAGGAGGGGAAACAAGAAACAGTATATCGATGCAGCAGATGAGAGAGAAGTAATTTTACTGATCCTCCTCCCCACCCTTGTGCTCCTCAAACATAGAGTGAATACAGAACCGTTGGGTTGCAAAACATCGTTACTGGAGTAAAAAAGAGGAAGAAACTGAGTTTGGCTGCATGCAATTAATTTTTTTTTGCACCCGTCAAATGGAAAGAGAGAGAGACTCTTTCTCTACCCCTGCAAGAGAAGCTGCCTACTGTGTAAGTTCTCATGTATCGACAGTTAGTGTAAAAGACACAAAGCAAGGCTCTCACACAGTGATGAAAACAAAGTTGTAAAAGACAAAAAAGAAAATGTCTGCCTTCTTCCTGTCCTCCTGTTGCTCAGCTGATGGTATACCTAGTATCCTAGCCTTTTGATTTTGATTGGTCTGAGTCACAGCAAGGTTAGTGCAGACCACACAGCCTCAGCAGGGTGCGAGGAGGGGCAGTGGCAGTGCAGAAGCCATGGCCGAGAAGTTGCTGCCTGGTGGTTTGTTTGTACAGGACTTCTTAGAGCCTATCTCTTCGCAGGACTCTGACAAGCTGACCCACACTGAAGGTGGAGGCGAGGAGTCATCGGATAGTGACGGGGAGCAGGAGGGTAGCTCCCACAAGCTGATCAGAAAGGTGTCTACCTCAGGGCAGATCCGGAGCAAGGTAGGAGATGGCATCATTCTCATACTGCACTAGTGAGGCACTGTCTCGCACTTGACGAGGAGTCGTGTTATGTTTGCATTTTGTTTCACAGTGGCCGTGCAGTATTTTACTGTGATGGTGCAGAGAGTGGAGACAAGAGAGGAGTCATTGTGGTCTAGTGAGAAGACAGTGAGGTCTAATGGTTTAAGTTCCAGCATGGTAATGGGAAATCGCAGGTTCAAATCCCTCTAGTGCAGTGGTTCACAAGCTCCAAATCCTGGTGGATTTAGCATCTTAGAGTGCAGCCAACAGAATTTACTGGTGGCCTCACTCCTTATTTTTTCCACCACAAACCCCGTGACATACCCCAGACTCCCTGATTTAACAAATTTCTTTGCACACTGTCTGCATTGAATCAAGTCCCTGATCTAGTTGCACTTGAAACATGACTCCCAGTTTTTTTTTTTTATTTTAAGGTAAGAATTTGTTCGCTCCATTACATTTGTAATTGGGGTTCTAAAGAGCTCTGTGGCTGTAGAAAATTGTGCTAGTGGCCACATGCGGCCATGGTGGCCTTATTTGAGGAACGCTGCTTTACAGCCATATGCTGACTGTGTGACCTTGGGCAAGTCACTCAACTTCTGAGTCCTCCAGTGCATCGACCTGTGACTATGGGTAGAAACAGGACCCCACTGGAAATGAGATGTTGCACCTCAGCTGGGCTTTTGTGGGTAAATACAGTGTAAACTAAAAAAAAATATGAGCTTGCCATGGTGAAACTATGATTATATAGCCACTGTCTGCAGCATGCCTAGGAGAACAATTTTAGGTTCAGCAGTGTGTGGACGTTGCCTGTCCATGTGCTGACTGCATATTCGGTTGATGCTGTAACTTTCTATCAATGCTTCTTACTTTCATGTGGTGTCATGAGAAGAGTCTTGCTAAGGGAACCATAAACCTGAGTTTTCATTTTTTATAATAATTGGAAATTTAGCCATGTGTGTAGTCTTTTTTTTTTTTCTTTCAGTTCTTAATTCTTTGGAAACTGGGTAAGGCCCACTAGGCACAAGGCTTGTTTTCAGGGGCCATGGGGAGCACTTGGGAGGTCAAGTGACTTGCTCAGGGTCACACAGTATGCAAGTGGCAGTACAGCCTAAAGGTTAGATTAACGAGTTGTGAATGAGCTTGGTACGGCCAACAGACCTGAGTTTGTTTCACACAACCTCCAGTTGCATACTGTGTGACTCTGAGCAAGTCACGTAACCTCCTGAGTGCTCCCGGGTTGCCTCCGAAAACAGGCATTTGTGCCTAGTAGGCCTTACCCAATTACCAAAGAATAAATAAAATAAAAAAAAGTGGAGGTTGTGGGAATCAAACCCAGGTTTGCTGGATGTACCAAGCTCAGTCACAGCTAATTACCCTAACCTCTACACTATACTGCCAGTTTAACCTCCGTGTTTTGGTGCTTCTTGTGTTCATTTTGAATTCATCATGTATCTTCCTTTCTTAGGGTTCCTTGTTGATTAGCAAGGTTAGCAAGAGGAAAAGGAAGAGGAGACCATTATGGTTTTCCAAAGAGGTAGCAAAGAAAGTGAAAGCCAAAAAGATTGCATTCAGGCAATACAAAAAGACACAGGCAGAAGGGGATAGGGAGAAGTACCAGGAGAAGCAAAGGGAGGCAGGGAGGTCAGTAAGGGAAGCCAAAGCTCAGACAGAAGAGCACATTGCAAAATCAGTGGGTAGAGGGGACAAAACCTTTTACAGGTACATAAGTGAAAAAAGAAAGACAAAGGGAGGGATAGTGAGACTGAAGAGGGAGGATGGGGGCCACGTGGAGGATGACAACAGTAAAGCTGACATATTGAACAGGTATTTCTGCTCAGTCTTTACTGAGGAAGAGGAGGGTAATAGGTCTGAAGGGAGTACAAGGGGTGAGAATGGTGTAGAAATGGACACAAGTCCCTTTACACGAGAAAGGGTCCTGAAGGAACTGGAAGTAGTAAGAGTTAATAAAGCAATGGGGCCAGATGGGGTGCACCCCAGGGTCCTTAAAGAACTAAGAGAGGTGGTGGCTGAACCTCTGGCTATCCTGTTTAGCCGATCACTGGAAACAGGGGAGGTACCCAAAGACTGGAGGACAGCAGATGTAGTCCCCTTATACAAAAGCGGGAACAAAGAGGAAGCAGGAACTACAGACCAGTCAGCCTCACCGGTAGTGGGGAAGATCATGGAAGCACTACTGAAGGAGAGATTGGTAGAACATCTGGTTGTCAATGGACTACAGGACCCAAGGCAGCATGGTTTCACCAGGGGAGGTCATGTCAGACCAACCTCGTTGAATTTTTGACTGGGTGACTAGGAGGTGGATCAGGGAGGCGGTGGACATGGCCTATCTGGACTTCAGCAAGGCCTTTGACACTGTGCCACATAGAAGACTATTACACAAACTGGGGAATATGGGTGTGGGCAGGACAGTAGTGTGGTGGGTAGGTAACTGGCTGGGTGGCAGGACACAGAGGGTGGTGGTAAATGGCTGTCACTCCACAGAGGGAAGAGTGACCAGTGGGGTACCACAGGGATCAGTGCTGGGACCGGTCCTATTCAACATCTTCATCAGTGACATTGCGCAGGACCTAGAAGGCAGAATTTCACTGTTCGCTGATGACACAAAGCTCTGTAACAGAGTAGACACACCAGAGGGTGTAGACAGAATGAGAAGCGACCTGCAGAAACTTGAAGAATGGTCAGGGGTTTGGCAGTTGAAATTCAATGCAAAGAAGTGCAAGATAATGCATATGGGGCACAAAAACCCTGGCACAATGTATCAGTTGGGGGTGAGGATATAGCATGCACCAAGCAGGAAAGGGATCTTGGGGTTATCATCTCTGATGACCTCAAGGTAGGGAAACAGTGTGACAAGGCAGCAGGTAAAGCAAATAGGATGCTGGGATGTATAGGCAGGGGCATCACCAGCAGGAAAAGGGATGTCATAATTCCGCTATACAAGACACTAGTGAGCCCCACCTGGAGTACAGTGTACAATTCGGAGACCATACCTATGTAAGGACATAGACAGGGTAGAGAAAGGTTCAGAGGAGGGCAACAAAGATGGTGCATGGATTGCATCACAAGTCCTATGAAGACAGGTTGAATGAACTGAACATGTACTCCCTGGAGGAGAGGAGGGAGAGAGGATATGATAGAGACATACAAGTATCTTACAGGAGGAACAGGGTGCAGGAAAACACTATTTTTAAGCGAAAAAGATGTTCCAGGACTAGGGCATGGGATGAAGTTGGAGGGAGGGACGATTCAGAGGAAACAGAAAGAATTTCTTCACAGAACGGGTGGTGGACAAGTGGAACACCTGCCAGAGGAAGTGGTGAGGGCTGAAACAATCACAGGATTTAAGAATGCATGGGATATACATAAAGGAATTCTGGAGGTCAGGGGTAAGGGGCAACAGACTTCTAGGAAAACAAACTGAACTTACAAGCTCAAATGGGCAGACTGGGTGGGCCATAGGCCCTTATCTGCCGACACTGTCTATGTATCTATGCTGCCTTTGCCCCCCGCCCCCCTAATATCTCTCACCTGATATATTCAGTTTAGTAATCACCTGTCGATTTCAGGACTCAGTGACGTGAGTCATGTGGAATTCTGGAGGGAACCCCTTTTTTTCTGCTGGCCTTCACTCCTCAAATGTCACTGAGGCTCCAGAATGGACTGGGGAATTTTAAAAGGAATTTATTAAGTAGGGGACAAGGATGTGTTGACAAGGGACTGGAAAAAGGAAGAAAGAAAGAAAGAAAGAAAGCACAGGTATCTAAAATGTGCGTTACCACATCCCCAGAGCAGCTCTTTGCAGTGTAAAAGTGGTTTCATGTGCGTTTGTTGGGTTGTAAAGACTGAGAACTTCATTACAATTATTTTAACACATAATACATATAGGTCAAAGGAAAACAGCTGTGTATTTAAAAAAATAAAAACTCGATACTCTGAATCTGCTTCATGTGAGACACTCTTTGCTGTATGAGACTGCGTTGCAGATCAATTGTGCCGTATTAGTCTCAGGAAAATTGGGTACACTCTTTCGTGGAAACGCCTTTCAATAGACTAACTGAAGAATTTTTACGCTTTTGAGACCTCTCAGGTGCCTTCATCGGGCGCAGAGAAAACGAGCCAGCATTTCACCAGGTATATATTCTGAAATGTTGGTTAGTTTTCTCTGCACCTGATGAAGGGACTTGAGAGGTCTCAAAAGCTTGTGTAAAAATTCTTCAGTTAGTCTAATGAAAGGTATTTCCACAACAAAGGTGTACCGTATGAGATTCTGTCCCTGCAGGGAAACAGTGCACTGACTAGTTGACAGCATTTTTTTTTTTTATCGTTTTCCGCCCTCTTGCCCTGCTGTCGCTCAAGCGATATACCTTCTAATAAAGCATATACCATGTTCAGGCATTTCAGCTGTCATTAGGATGGCGGGGGGGGGGTTTACATCCTGGTTTTCTCCCATCGTCCCCTCCCTCCTCTGCATGATGTGAGCATTGCCTCTGTCTACCTCACATGTACACTGTGCCCTTGCGACAAAAAGTGACATGGCCCAGTTGCAGGGTTCACTGTGGCACTGCAACCCGCCGCCAACCTGAAAGGCTGTATATGACAGTTTTAACAGAGCTAGATTAATGTAAGGGTCTCCGAATGTGGGCAGCCAATGAGATCGCAGAGTTTCTGAAACCCTATGTTAACATTCCCCTTACACTTCGTTACTGCAGATATTTATGTGAAAACATGATTCCCTGCACCTGGTCTGCATCTGGGTGTATTTATGGAGAAGCATAGGCTAGTAGCTAGAACACATGCTTAGAAAACATTTTCTAAACCTCTATTTCTGCTCCTTAGTTCACCACAGTGGCTTTCTTCACTTAGGAGACCTCCCATTCCTGCCCTCCCCTTCTGTGCTGCTTACCCACATCCTCTTTATTTTATTTATTTCAAAAGATTTGCTAGGAAAGGCATACTGAGCTGGATAGTTTGTTTCCATATGCGTCCTGGGGGAGGGGAAAATGAGGAGAGTACAAAAACAAGTTACAACATTCGGTTTCACAAGTCAAAAATGTAAGTGAAACAGCCAAGTAGCAACAAGATGAGCTAGGCAGAGCATCCGAAGAGCAACATGTAATACAAGTGCAAACTGGAGCACAGTAGGAGTAAGAACAAGATACCACTGGGCACAGATGGCATTATAGTGCAGAGGGCAGCAATTTGAAGGGTGAATGAAGTGCTGTTGGCACTTTGTTCAACAGGGAGGGATGGAGGAAATGGGGGGGGCAGGGGAAATGAATTGGGGAAGGAGCAGGGATAGGGTGGGATTGTAGGGTGGCAAATAAGTGCCTTGATTGTATCTGTTTATGTACCAACTATTGAACCTTGACCTTATCAGGTCCATCTTGTAAATGAGCCTTGCTCAATGATGTTCGCCTGAATAAATAAAAATTTGATTGATTGATTGAAACTACAGTCTAGGATTCAGTAAACTTTGATTAACAAAATAAAAAATACAGCCCAGGATCAGAGACAGCTGCAGGATTAAGTAGCAGATTCATGGGAGAGAGATTTGAGTGAACTGGAGGAAGGAGCAGTAACTCCTCTAACCCTGGAATTACCCCTCCGTGGCAGGGTCCATGATGAGCCCTGCCCAGAGCTTGCCACTGAACACTGCAGTTCTGCGAGGCAGTGGACTGTTGGTTCATCGCAGCCCATGAGTCCCTGCTTTATCCAGTGTGCCTTGCTGGGTTTTCCCTTTGTTTCCTCCCCACCTATAGGATGCTGACAGTGAGGGATCGAGGGCGCCTAGGCATGCCGATGTGTGTCGGTGGCAATTGGAGCCTGTCGGTATTCACTTTCCCTTTGCCAGTGCCAGATGCACCGCTGCCCGTGGTCACCCAGTTGGTAGTGCTGTGGAGTTTGCAACCCACCCTCCCCAGTAGAGGAGAACATTCTCTGAGATACTTAATCCTCCCCATCCCTCGAACATCCTGGGTTCAGTTTCAAACCTGGGTCTCCAGCATCGCAAGTGGCAGCTCTGCTACTGCACTGACAGGTGGGCACCAAACGGTTTCACATTTTTTTTTCACCTTATTTTCTGCGCCTCCAACCCCTGGTGCTGCAACACACCTCCAGCCCTGTCACCAACCATTTTATTGATTCATCAGTTATCTTCACTTACCCAGGACCACACATGGTTGTTTGTGGGCCTGTAGAGGGTGCTGGATCAGACCAGAGTTGTTTTTGCTCCCTCCCTACCCTTACAGAAACACACATAATTGTCTTGATACAGCCCCTTTCAGATAGTGAATTATTGTTAGTGGTTAAAACTTTGAAAAACAGGAAAAGTCCAGGCTCAGGTGGCTATGGGGCTGAATTTAATAAATCCAATATGGCTTTACTGCAAGAGACCTTTCTGGCTGCTTTGCAGTCTAGCTATGAGAGAGGCGTTTGTCCAACTTCCTGGCAGCCAGGCCTCAATTTCAGCCATACTTAAGCCAAGTAAATTGGCCCACTTATGTGAATCATATCACCCAATCTCAGTCCTAAACAATTAAGTCAATCAATCTGACAGCCAGGAAGGTCACCAGGGTGGTGAGATCGGCCAAGGCAAGGACGGAGCACAGGTTGGCGCAGGGAATTGTGGGGGAAGGGTTCCTTAGATATATTAAGGAAAGTGAAGGGGCAGATTAGTAGGCTGAGGTCTGGGAAGGGGTGGGCTGAGGAGGCAGGGGAGCAAGCGGAGGTACTCAACGAGTACTTTGCATCGGTCTTCACTAGGGAGGACTGTGGGGCTGCACCATACGGGGGGAGGCAGGTTGGACCTGCAGAAGAGACGGGGGTCATGGATGTTGAAATCCCTGTTGGTACTAGGGAGGGTGGTGGAGCTGGACTGTACGCGGGGAGGCAGATTGGACCAGTAGAAGAGACTGGGGTCACAGATGTTGAAATCCCTGTTGGTAGGGTGTGGGAAGCCCTCAGGTCCTTTAAAACAGAGAAAGCACCAGGTCTGGATGGAATTGCAGTGTCAGTGGCTCAGTAGGTAGCACACTCGCCTCTGAGGCCGGGAGATCAGAGGGCTGTGGGTTCAGTTCCCACATCTGGCACTTGGGTTAATATCCCAGTACTGACACTGTAATGCAGCATGAGAGGGGTGCTGCATTTCTGAGGTTCCGTCTTTCGGATGAGACGTTAATTAAACCGAGGTCCCATCTGCCTGGATTGGTGGTAGTTCAGGTGGATGTTAAAGATCCCATGGGACTTATCGAAAAGAGTAGGGGAATTTCCCCGGTGTCCTGGCTAAATTTCCCTCATTCACTAAAAATACCACCAACAGCTTAATCTGGTTCAAGGTCAGTTGGCATTCATCTGTATCCCCCTCCCCCGGGTCGTGCCTGAAAATAGGCAGGATTTGTCTAGTGCACTTACCCGGTTAACAAAAGCTAAAAAAAAAAAAAAAAAATTCATCCCAGGGTGCTAAGGGAAATGGTGGATGTCCTGGCTGCACCTCTGGTGGACCTTTTTAACACTTCCCTCCAGACGGAAGGGTGCCTCAGGATTGGAGAGTACATACGAAGAAGCCAGCAGAGGAAGGCCATTTGGTCTATCAAGTCTGCTCATATTGCAAGGTCCACAGCTTGAGCTAATGTCCCTGCCCTCCCTCCCTCCCTCCCCACTCCTCCAATCCTCCCTACCCATGATCCTTACTTTCGCCCCTGTGTCTATCCCAGCCTCTCTTAAAGCTGCCCACTGTCTTAAACGAGATGACCTCTTCCGGCAGTGCATTTCAAGTGTCCACCACCCTCTCTGTGAAGAAGTGCTTCCTGACCTCCCTCCTAAACCTCCCATTCTCCAGCTTAAAACTGTGCCCCCTAGTGTTATGGTTGCCACTCAGCTTAAAGAGACTCTCCTTATCAACCCTGTTTATCCCTTTCAAGTACTTGAAGGTCCCAATCATGTCCCCTCTGGTGGCCCACGTCATGCCTATTCACAAAGGTGGTTCAAGAGAGGAGCCAGGGAATTACAGTCCTGTCAGCCTGACGTCGGTGGTAGGCAAATTGATGGAGGCCATCTTAAAGGAAAGGCTGGGGGTGTTTCTGGAGGAACAGGGATACCTGGATAATTGCCAGCATGGTTTTGTCCCAGGCAGATCGTGTCAGACCAACCTTGTGGAGTTCTATGATTGGGCGACGAAGGTGCTGGACCATGGAAGGCCGGTGAATGTCCTCATTCTTGGCTTCAGCAAGGTGTTTGATTCAGTACCTCATACTGGGCTGCTGGACAAGCTGGGGGAAATGGGGGTGGGGAAACAGATGGTCAGGTGGATAGGTAACTGGCTGTCTGGTCGTACTCAGAAGGTGGTGGTTGGGGGGGAGTCTCATCTTCTAGGAGGGTCATTAGCGGGGTCCCACAGGGATCAGTTCTGGGCCCACTCCTGTTTAACGCTTATATCTCAGACATCAGAAAAGGTATCAGGAGCGAACTGAGCCTCTTTGCAGATGACTTGAAGCTGTGGGTGGTGGTAGATGGGGAGGAGGGTAGAGTAGATCTACGGGAGGACCTGGAGACTCTGGAGAGGTGGTCACATACCTGGAAACTGAAATTTAATACAGGGAAATGCAGGGTTCTCCACCTGAGGCTTAGGAACCCAGCTCATGTGTACACCCTGGGAGGGGATACACTGGAAGGCTTCGAGTGGGGAGAGGGACCTGGGAGTGGTGGTGGATGCCAAAATGAACAACTCTGAGCACTGTAGGAGGGCTACAGCCAAGGCAAATAAAATGCTGGATTGCATCGCTAGGGGGATAACCTCAAGAAGCCGGGATGTGCTTCTCCCTCTGTATAATTGCCTGGTTAGACCGCACCTTGAATACTGCATGTAGTTTTGGCGTTCGCACTTAAAAAAGGACATTGCAGTCCTGGAGAGGGTCCAGAGGAGGGCTACCAGAATGATATGGGGTCTAGGAGAAAGGTCCTATTGGGAGAGACTTGAGAAGCTCAACCTGTACTCCCTGGAGGAGAGGAGAGACAGAGGGGATATGATTGAGGTCTTCAAGTATCTAAAGGGGTAAACAGGGTGAGCTTAGATAGGGTGTTCTAGCAGAGGGAGGCGGGCCACCAGGGGGCACAATTTGAGGCTGGAGGTAGGAGACTCAGGGGAGAGAGAAAGAGGCGATACTTCACTGAGAGGGTGGTGGAACCCTGGAATGCACTGCCCGAGGAACTGGTGGTTGTGGATTCTGTGGTGGGGTTAAAGAGAGGCTGGGACTAATATAGGAGGAGGGTGAAGCTGAGTAATGCCAAAACTGGAGGGAAACTTCAGAAGGGGGGGTGATCCAAGGGGGAGGCAGGGAAGACAGCAACGGTGCCCGACATGGGAGCTGATTCTGAAGCAGACTCGATAGACCATGAGGCCTGCTCTGCTGGCATTTTAGTATGTTAGTAATCAATTTTATTTTATACTGAAGAGTATGTGAGCAAAAATGCCTGTTTTCACAAACGCCCAGATTTAACAATATATGAACATATCATACAGTAGACAAAAATTATGATAAAATTAGGACAGAGTTAAACATAAAATGAGATAAATCAAAGTATAACATGTGTACAAATGTATAGTTTGGCTCAATCAGCATCAGCTAATTCCAGAGCAAGGAAACCATAGCAGAAACCCGGGGCAAACTTAGTGCATGGAACTGAATGTAGGTCCGGGAACGTAGGCCTGTCCTTAGGGCAGGAGAGGGATAAAGGGGAGAAGGTGAGGAAATGGGGAGGAGGAGGATGAGGGCAAAGGAATCTGAGCTGAGCAGGCAATTTGACATCATGTTTTCAGCAAGGAAGCTGATTTAGGCATGAACATACAGCTGAATTAGGTAGTTTTGCAGAGAAGCATTAAAGGAATTTATGGAGCTACAAGTGTGAATATCAGGGGCAGGATGTTGTATAGCTTTGGAACATTATAGGTAATGGAGTTTTGGGCATGTGAGGTGTGGTAGAATGGAATGTCGAAGATGTGACTAGATGCCCCTCTGGTACAGTGCTTGGGAACAGACTTGGGGGGGGGGAGGAAACGCTTTGTGGAAGTAGGTTAAAGTTAACCTTGTGTAAGAACAAAAGTATTTTGAAGTGGAACCTGCCTTCAAGGGTGAGCCAATTTAGGGGGTGTAAGGGAACAGTGGTGGGTAGACCACAGGGAGCCGGTGACGAAACACGCGATGTTGTTATAGGAAGTCCCAAGTTTGGAAAAAAATATAGAAGTGGGGGGGGGAGTAGACAGTAGAACTATACTCTAGAAGGGGTAGGAGCAGGGAGCTAGCAAGGCGCAGTCTGGAGGCAGGTATCAAGTACTTTCTGATCCTGTAAAGCAGCCCTAGCTTCATGTGGATTTTCTTGATGAGGTCTGCTATATGGATGTGGTGAGTTAAGTGGGGGTCTAGGAACAGTCCCAGGTTTTTTTTGTTTTAGTTGTTTAACCAGGTATAGCACACTAAGCTGAAAGCTTTTTTACAGGAGTGACCTGGGAGCACAAGGAGGTTAAGTGACTTGCTCAGGGTCATACAGTATGCAAGTGGAAGCTGTGGGATTCAAACCCAGATCTGGTCTGCTGGATGTCACCAGATTTGCAGCTCAGAGTCTTGGACCACTGCGCTAAACTGTGTATTTAAAGTCGTCCACTTTTTCAGTGCTGTTTCCTAGAATGTCTGTGAGGGTTAGACTTCTATTAATAGTTTTCTGAGGGTCCGAGAAAATCAAGAACTTAGTCTTCTTAGAGTTAAGGACTAAGCTTTTGGCAGAAAACCATGAGTAGAGCTTGGTAAAGTTGGCTTGCTGATTGGAGAAAATGTTTTCAAGGTTCTTGTTAATGCAGTAGAGTGCAGCATTGTCTGCAGAGAGTACAGTTTTAGTGAACTGGTAGATATCAGGGAGTTTATTAATAAAAAGAGAGAAAAGAAGCAGGCCTGAAATGGAGCCTTGAGGGACCCCATATTTGATTTGGCAGTCCTCTGACAGGTGCCCATTTATAATGGTCTTCTTGGATCTATGTGAGAGGTAGTTACATACCCATTTAACCACCTCCTCAGAGATTTGTAAACCTGTGAGGGTGTCCAGAAGAATGCTGTGGTCGACTAGGTCGAAGGCCTTGGTCAGGTCGACGAAGACAGAGCCTGTGTACTGACCTTTGTCGTTTGCCTTGTGAATATCGCTAGTGAACTTGACCAGGGCTGTTTCTGTGCTGTGGCCAGCTCCAAAGCCATGCTGAGCTACAGAGAGAAGATTATAATCGTTGAGAAAGGCTGTACACTGAGAATAAACAACATTTTTAATGATTTTGGAGAGGGGAGCGAGGAGAGAAATAGGTCAGTAATTACCTGCATCACTTCTGGCCCCTGATTTGAAGAGTAGTTTTATGGTGGCAGTTTCCCAGATGCTGGGGAAAGAGCCAGAGCAAAGAGAATGGTTAAGTATGTTGATCAGGAGGGCTGCAAGTGGTATAATAAAGAGCTTGAGAATTTTATAGTCAATAACATCGGCCCCTAAGCTGGGTCTAGGGTTGTTTCTCCGGGTGATCTTGATGGTGTCCACAGGCTTAAGGGCCCGGAAATAGAATTTAGGACAGGGCTCTGCGCAGGGGTAGGTATCATTGTCGGGGGGGTAACAGGGGGGTTGGGGAGGATTTATATTTATCCAGGTCACCAAAGAAGGAATTGAAGATGTTCGCAATTTCCTCTGGGTCACTGGTCTGCCTGTCCCCTTACATGGGTGATTGCTTCAGTGTTCTTATTTTCCCCAAGAGTAGACGGGGGTTAGCTGAATCACCAAGTTGTTTGTTTTGAAAATAATACATTTTTGTCTTTCTGATGGCGGATTTGCACTTGTTTCTGAGTGCTCTGTAGTTCGAGAGCTGGGAGGGGTCTTTGTTCTTGTTGTAGTGAGCCCAGACTTTATCCTTTGTCCTCATTAATTTAAGGATGTCGAGAGAGAGACCCCATTCATTAACTGGTCTCTGACTCTAATTTTCATTATAGGGGTAAATTTACCACAGACATTATTGAAAATTGAGGAGAGTTTGTTTACGACAGAATCAAGGTCACCTGGAGCAGTAGTGAAAGACCAGTCAACCAGGTGGAAAGCACGGATTAATTCCTCGATACTGTTATTTGTCAGACATCTGGAGAAGATGAATTTGAGGGGAGGTTTAGGGAATTGGGCTGTCCAGAGACAGAAAGTGGCACAGTGGTCACTTAGACAGTCTGGCAGTGTTACCACATGGGTGAAACGAGAGGGGCTGGAAACCACGATCCAGTCTATCAATGATTTGGTCCCTGTCTTGTAGTTTGTCCTGGTGGGGGAAGAGATTAGCTGGTACAAGCCAAGTCCAACGATGCAGGCCTTGGCAGAGTCGGCTTGGCTAGAGCCCCACTTTAAGTTGAAATCCCTGAGGAGTAGCCATTCCCTGTTAAGGGGTAGTGAATTTTTCAGGGCTGACAGCGACTAAGAGTTCAGAAGGGGGGTACCGGGGGAGGTATGCAGCAGTAACGGTGAGAAGTTTACTTTGTACCAGGAGGAGGCTTATGGAGAGGGTCTCAAGCATGGTGAAGTTAGAGTCGGGTCTGTGTTCGGTATACGTCGCGAGAACCTGTTTGAGACATAGAACAAGCAATCACCCCCTTTTTTTCCCCTGTTGGTCTTTTCTGACTGAGGGGTAGTCATAGAGGTCAGTCTCCCCATCGGATATTTTGTGAGACAGCCATGTCTCAGATAGTGCTATGATGTCCAAGTCATTGCAGGTGACCTAGGCCTGAAAGGCATCTTTCTTGACTGGGAGGCTTTTAATGTTTACGTGTGTACGGTCATAGAGATGTTCTTCTCAGTTTTGGTACCAGACGGGTCTGGTGTAGAGCAGGGGGTGTGTGGTTCAGAGTTTGGGTGGATGGATCTGGCAAGAAGTAGAAGAAGAATTAGAGTTCTGGTCCCCCTAGCGATGGGAGGTCGCGATTTGAGCTTACGGCACCTCAACCGTTTCGCAAGAGAAACGGGGATGAGCTTGATGGGAAGAAAGGGGTAGGAGAGGAGGAGAGGGCAGAGGTGGTAGTGAAAGGACTTCAAGTGGTAACAGGAGGAAGTGAAAAGGGATGCAGACCGTGTCGATCAGAAAAGATGAGGTGTAGGGGCCAGGGGGAGGGTGCCAGTGGGAGGGGAGAAAAAGGGGTGGGGTGGGGTGTTTAGATCTTTAAGAAGAAGGTGTAAAAAAAGGGGGGACTGCAGTAGAACTAGGACAAGTGTAAGAGGCAGCATGGTAATTTAAAGGAAAACTGTCATAAACCTCTATGACAATTGACAGGGCTGCAGAAACGCCCGATTAGCACAACCTTAATGTTTATTTTAAGTTTCAGCTAACCTTTGCTTCATTTCTTGCCTTGATGGTAGTTCAGTGTGCTATCTAGGAGGTGACATTTAGAAAGTGCTGCCACACCGAAAGACCGAGCTTGACCTTTTTCTGCATAGTACTGTTCCGGATGTGTGTGAGAAGGCTCGTTCATGATGAGTGGGGCACAGTGCCATGAAGTAAAAAGAAGCAGCGTGCCTTGTAGCAGTGTTTGAGCTGAGTCTTTAGAAACAAACTCGGTCGAAAACGGAGCATTCTAACCCATTTCATTTTTAAATGTAAAATTGCAGCCTTGAGTTTGGGCCTGCGCACACTCATACTCATTACGCATGTTATGCAGGTGACCTGTTACTCTATATTACTAGCCCAGACCAATCCCTTCGCGCCCTAGCAGAAAGTCTACAACTTATTGAAACTGTGTTGGGATATAAAGTAAATACCCGGAAAACTGAACCGCTCCAGATAGGATTTTAACCCCCCTGGCAACTCAAACTTCGATTCCCATTTAAATGGGACAACTCCCAAATTAAATACCTGGGTATAAACCTGACCTCAGATCTATCGCAGCTTTACACCCAAAATTTTCATCCCTTAGTTTCACAGAGGGCTACTGATCTGAGCATGTGGACTCATCTACCTCTCCCCCTGGTCCACTGAGTGCAGTTCACACAGATGAACATTTTGCCCCAGTTTTTGTATTTGTTTCAAAAGGTCAATATATATGTTTTTTTTTTTTTAATTTCTCTTTCCCTCTGGTCGTGGCGCCATGGAGCCTCTCTCAGGCAGCATAGTCCTGTTTCCTGCTCAGCCTGAAGCCTCCCCGAGCTGAACCTCCTCTCTCCTCCACCTCCCCTGTAGCCAGTACCCTCGGTTTGACCCACCCGAGGTGGGTTGCCCTCTCCTCTTGGGCACGCTTACTAGTCAGACCCTGGCTTGGGGAAGGTCCTGGGAACGGAGGACCTGGAAGGCTAGTCGAGGTTGGCCCGGCAGGGGGCATGGGGGACAGGTGCCGTCGCCTGCCCATGGCGCCATTGGTTTCCCTTGTTCTGTGAGCCCTCCCACTCCCTCCCTGCGTGGTGCACATTGATGCTCTGATACATGGCAACCCTGCCAGTGTCGGCCACGCTAGACACGTGCTTGTCTTGGCTGCTGTAATGCCTCTGGCCTCCACCTGGGGTCACCAGCAGGCTGGGACAACCCACCCCGTACTACCCGGGGAGGAGAGCACTATGAGGCACTCAACCTCAACCCGCCCCGGCCAGCCTGAGTGGCCCAGGTTAGCTCCAGGCCGAAGTGCGCGGTGTGGCGTGAGGTGTGGCGTCCAGTGCCTCAACCCTCAGTGCCACTGGGCTGGCAAAAGGTCCATATATTGCCATTGACAAATGATATACCACAGTGGGATAAAATGATAGCACAATTTCTTTGGCAGGGCAATAGTCCCAGAGTGGGGTATAGAAAATTGCACCTTCCTAAAACAAAGGGAGGCATAACCTTACCAAACCTAACCCTATACGCCACAGCGGCTCTTCTCCATTATACTTGTCAGTGGTTTTGTCCCCCAGAGGTAGTACCCCAGTATGTCCAAATAGAAAGATACATGGCACCAGTTCCAATGGATACTATGATCCCATTTCAGCCTTCCCAACTCAGTCTTTCTAAAGGAGTCCTCATACTTTACAGTAACTATAACTCAGGCCTGGAAATCCTACGTGTTGTTACCGACTAATAAAGTAGGAGGTAAATGGGTGGGGACCTTGGCTCCCCAATTTCTTCCAGCCAAATGGGATCATAAGTTCAAAACCTGGTTAAAAATGGGTTTGGTGCATGCATACCAGTTTTATAGCAATGGCATATTTCTACCTCATGAACAAATGATATCCAATTTTTCCTTAACACGTCAGGATTATTACAGACAGCTCCAGATCTGCCATTGTCATAAGCAGACTCTGGGGCTCCAGGTGGACCAGAGCCTGATCCCACCAGTTTTCCCTTTCCTGATACACGTACAAACCTCTCTCGATCAGACACACTTTGTCTCTAGGTGTTATGAAGCACTCTTAAATACACCAATGTCCCCTATGAATACACTACAATCCAGACGGGAGTCGCGGATTCAAGTGTCCTTTATGCCTGAACAGTGGTCTAGGATCTGGTTCGACAACACAAGGTAACGTGCTAGCACATTTGGCGAGAATTTTGTTGGAAGATAGCAAGCTGATATTTCTGAACCCCCACAAATTACAGCTAAGGTTTCTAGCTCCCACCTTCCTTGCTGTTGGAGTCAGTGTGGCTGTCTTCTAGCTGTGCATACACATATCTTACGGTCATGTCCTGTCCTTGCCAATTTTAGGGTCTTGGTGGATAAGGTATTATGGGACTTGATACTTGAGCAAGTACCCTTAATGCCTGAGAAGGAACTACTTCTGCACTTCCCCCCACAATTGAAACAAAAGCACCTAATTTACCTTGCTGGCATACTCTTGACAGCAGCTTAAAAACTATTGCCAAATTGTGACTGCAGAGCTGCACCTCAGATTTTCCCTTAGGAGGATATTATCTATCAATATTTACCGGATAGAGCGTGTGACAGCTCAATTAAAAAATGGCATCCTGGTGCTGGAAAATAGATGGACGGCATGGTTATTATATGTAACAGCCCATAGAGTGGATATTATACCTTGGGGTGGGGGTGGGGAGACGTTCAACTGAGGGGAGAGGATAATGCCCCTTTGTTTGAGGACTGACCGGGCCAGACAGTCCCATCAGAGTAAGTGCCACTACCAGTTGGGGCACTCTAAACTAAGTTTTCATCCCTTGGCACGAACTTAAATCTGAAATCTCATAATTTTCTTCCCCACTCACTCCTTATCTGATATTTACTATGCTGATGGCCAACTTTCTATAGTGGTTATTAATGGACATGCTTGTAACGATTTGATGTGATGCAGTACTGAACTGTAATGGCATAAAGGTTGTACTCTAAGAAAACTAATAAAATTACAAGTAAAAAAAAATAAATTTTTTTTTCCCTCCATTTTTCCTTCCCAGATTACCGTTGTACAGTGATTCACATGCATGCCTGCAGAGGCACACGCAGATGCTAGGCTTCTAACACAACTGTTTCCTGCAGTAAGCACTTACTTGTGCTTCTGGCCTCTGCCATGTAGCAGCTGAGCAGTGAGATGCTGTATCCCCCAATGTGGTGGAAGAGCACTGTCCCTGTGAGGCTCAATCCTCCCTCTCTTGTTCAATCCATAGCAAACAAAGCTTGTTCCTGTACTCATTCGGTGCTGTCATGAATGGTAGCCAGGTTAAAGGGGGAAAGGAAGCACTGTAGCATATTCCTAATCAATAGTTGCCCTCCTGCTGTTCTCCTTCTGTCCATATCTTGTCTGTCACAGCCCATTGTTATGGAAAGCTCTAGCCTGTAAAATCCATTCTGCCCCTTCTGGTATGTCTTTTAAATCCAGGCTGCAGAAACACCCACGGAGGCAGGCATACCACGTCTGGGACGAGCCCCTCTGGTGGTCTCTGTTACTGTACTCAGCGTTACTTAAACATACGAACATAGATACTGATGGTGGAAAATGGCCCGCTGGCCTCTCCAGTCTGCCCGGCCCTACCTATAGCATGATGCAAATGCCCTTGTGGTCACTCACTTCACCTCCCCCCATGTCTTCCTCCCTTGCTTTCCACACCAGCCCTACATGTCTCATCCACCCTCGCTTGCATCCCTTCACTGATTTGGTGAAGACCAACCCCCTAACCCTGCTGCATGGGGCTTGTTTTGTAATCCAAAGGGACGTATATGTGCTTGTGAATTCTTTATTGTTTTTGTAGGTAACACGCTTGGAGGTCTGACAAGGCTGCATTGTGCAACAGATAAAGAACTATAACTACTCCTTTTTTTCATGATTTCTGTCTTTAAAACCAGCTCTGTATGGAGCCTGCCCCACCACTGTGTCACTGCAGGGGTTCTAACCAGTGACACCATTGGCTGCATTCAGTCACTGGCTACTGACGCTGGACTACTTGCATAAGGTGCTACTTTAGTGAAACCTGAGCTCACTGAGGAGCTGCTCCATTTTTGTGAACATAGCAGTTCATGTGGGTAGTGGTATCAGTGCCAGGATCCACAAATGGCTTCCAGTCAATGATTGATGTCTCTGGTTGAAGCGCCCAATGGCGCAATAAGGGAGGATTGCATACATTATAGATTGAGGGAGCGCTCCTGACCAATCGGAGCATGCTCTTCTCTGTGTGTGAGTTACTCTTATACTGTGAAGAGTGTCTTGTGTGCAGCTGCCATGGAAATGGGCACGTTCAAGGCTATTTTTTTTTATTTTAATATGTGATTGATTAATCTCGAGTAATCCATAGCAACCAAAGCTCGTTCCTGTACTCATTTGGTGCTGTCATGAGCGGTAGCCAGTTTAAAGGGGGAAAGGAAGCATTGTAGCATATTCCTAATTAATAAAAATCTGAATTAGGAGCGCTACAACACTTCTTGTCCTCTTAAAATGCAGTAAGAGTCACACAGCCCACCGTCCTCCACAGTGGTGCTGCTGTGTGTGGCTGCCAGGTCACTGGTGCTGCCCCAAGTTATAACTGAACCCCAGTGAAGTTCTGGGGTTTTCAACCCTTCATGTGCCTGGCAGCATGCATGCAGTTGCTTATAAATCATATGCTAATTAAATTACAGAGGTTAAAACTAAGTTTGCCAGCTACTAGCCAGCATAGCTGGTGTAATACCATGTGGTGGGGCCTCTGTTTTATAACCCACAACCTGGCTAGCCTAGGGTTGGGGCGAAAACATTTGCTCAACTTCAGGGCTAGGTTTGCACTTCTGGTCAGGGGCACCCAAGTAATTCCGGACACAGTAAGCAATAACTGACAATTTCCAAACCAGGAGTGGGATTCAAGAATACAAAGCAAGATGGACCCCCACAGGGCTACACTCACTGGATATGCAGATCTGCAGAGGTCAGAACACATCTTCTTCATTACACGACAACCCTCAGGTTCTGAACACATCTGGGCCCACATACCCGAACTGGTACTCTCACTCTTGGATTCCCTGGCATGGCACCCCGGCCAGCACTAAGACACTTTTCCATATGACATGGAGTTTGGTGGTGGCTCCCTCAACCACCCATGAGTGTTTTCTAGCTCTAAAGGGAAAATCTCAACCTTAATCCCATATCTGGGTGCTTTCTGCAGACACTGGCGAAGTACCTGGGAGAAAGCTATAGGTGCCCAAAGTGAATCCTTGGAGGTAAACCTGGTTACCCCAGATGGGGGTCTCCCACCTCTTGTTCCTAAATCCATACCTGGCATTCATTTGGAATCAACACCTTTCTTTGAACTCTCTGGTTGTAGATGCTATCTCGAAATGTATATCACATTTAACATTCTACTCTCTGTTTAGCTGGTGTCCTGACTTGCAACGTACCGTAAGTGGCTATGTCCATCTCTGTAGACCCCCACTGGTTAGATGCATTTTGAGCCATACACATATCTTAAAAGCACTGTACTTGACTAGTCCTTTCCTGACCCGACAGTAGGCAGATACTTTGACACAAATGTCTTGGTGAAAACATGGGCTCTATGTCAGAGCAGACTCACCATAGTTCGCAGGTGCCCCAGGGCTTCTCTCATCAAATATAAAATTCTCTGGTAACTCAGAACAAACTCTTGTCAGGGAGCTTTTCCCATTCCCAGCAGGGCCAGGGGATTGCCCCTACAATGCTGGATTCTTTCCCCTCCATCCCTCCGGGGATGGGGCACTGGAACAACTCGGGGAGTGGTCTCTACCACTTCTTGCAGTCTTCAGTGTTCTTCTCCAGAGTGAGAACACACTACCCTGTTTCTGGTGAAGCTCTATGACAGAGCTAGGCTCTGAGGGCTGCCAACTGCAGCACACCTCCTCCTTCTCTTGAGTCTGGCTGAAGACTGACTTTGAAATCCCCAACGTTCTAACCTAACTCCCTGCTGCAGCATTCCACTGTGGCTTATGCTGCTGCGAAAATTCTGTAGTGATGTCATCCCTCCAGCTCAGCTGAGACTGAGGACCGAGTGAGACAGTGTGAAACCCATTTAACTGGTGTCTCATAGGCTGCCTTTCCCTGCCTGCCACTAGTTCTAAGTGGGATTCTAGTAACCCTGGGTGACAAGGGGGTTACACCGGTAATAGAGAAACTCCACTGGTCCCATAGACTTTTCCACTGGCTCAACTAGAAAGTTTTATATTGTACATGGGTTACCACTGCAATGAACTATGCTCTGTGGTACTAATCCCTTAATAAATGAAATGAAAAAAAGTAGTGTGCTTATTGGAATATTACTTTCTCCAGTAAAAACCAGTGAGACTAGTTAAAGGGAACTTTTACTGGTCTGTTGAAAAATCTGCCAGCATTAAGCTAGTAAGCCAGTGCAGATTTTGACACACAGACACTTTGTACTCATTTGTATTCAAACAGTTCCACCTTTTTTAATTTTTATGTTTTTCAACATCCCCCTATTCCTCCCCCCCTCGCCCCCCTCACCCCCTAAAAATCAGGGCTGACATGTCTGCCCTTTAGTCTAGCTGGGAGTGATCAAGAGGCTGCTATCAAAGCCAGTGCAGTGCTGTAATTGGGGCGGGGGGTGAAACAGTGAGCACCTCCATCCATCGCTAAAAGCTGATGACCTAACCTCTGTGACTTGTCTAACCTCTCAGTCCACCCTAGAGTGGGATTCTGTGAATCGCTCACCAATCTCAGTCTCCCAAGGGATTTTGTGATGCACTGCTTCATAATGTGTTTTTTTTAATGTCATCTGTCTCCCCCTCCACCGTGCTACCTCACTTACCAGACCGCTGCACCTTCTGATTAGTTTCATAGCCCAGCTGCTGCTCTAGTGTTCCTATTGGCCACTGAATGGGTATCAGTCCAGACCCTCTCATGCCTCACTTCAGCTCAAGCTGGCCACTCCAGAGACTAATAGAGGAGAACTAAAATATCCAGTCGAGCGAGGCATGGCGAGTCTGGTCTAGGGGGTGGTCAGAAGCACCTGGGTGCATGGGTAGGGGTGATGAATTTTTCTGTACTTGGGGTGGCATTGTAGCTCTGCTAAACCCTCTATCCACCCAATCAGTGGAAAGGCTGCCTGCTGCGTCCTTTAGGTAGGGCAGTATAGCCAGTGCCATAAAGGTCACCCACGATGCCAGTGCCATCAAGCTCACCTCTCCAGCATTGCATCCTGGACCACACTAGCCCAAAGTGACACAAACATTTTTATTATCCTCCTTCCTCTGGACAGGCCTATATAATGCTCTGATTGTAGCTACATATTCCCTCCACCATCAGCTTCTCCATTTACCCCTTGGCTTGGATGCAGAGTTGTGGCCCCTCTCTAATTATCTGTGTCAGACACCAGCATGCACAGGAGAGGTGCGGAGGATCTGGAAGTGCCCCAGAAACCATCATTCTGCGGCTGTTTGGGGGATTTGTCTCCATTTTCTCCCCACCCAAAGGACACTTAAATTAGGACATCAAGACGGGTACTTGTACACTGAGCATGGCGGCCCTACCAACATCAAAAGCCATCCTCCCTGCTCATGGATATCGCAGCTGCACTGTCACCTGTAGTCAACCCAGGTTGCAGTATCGCAGCAGGACATGCAACCCGGTGAGGCATCTAATGGGACATTCAGTTCTCCTTCATCTCTCAGCGGCCCAAGCTCACTCCCGAACTCAGATTGCCAGTTCCAGAAGAGGTAACCCTACCACTGCACTGATGGGTGGGCTCCTAACAAACTTTTTTGAATGGAAAGTTCTGTTTAGTTTTAACTTTAGAACTGTCCAGTTTCTAAATGCATTGTTTCAGTTCTTTTTTTATAATCTCCTTTTGCCTCCAGTTCCTCTCCAGCAGCCCCCTTTGGACAGTGCCTCTCCAGCTAGCTCCATTACCCACCACAGCAGGGGCTTACCCCCATCTACCTCTTACCTCTATGGGGAAGAGGGTGCCTTGTTAGGTAGTGCGGAGCCTGCAGGGTTGGCATCATCATCCTGTCGCTGGGGGTGCTTTTCCTTCTGTTCCTCCCTGAACTGAGCCACCACGCATATGATGATGTACACGTACTGTGTAAAGATGCAGCAAGCCTCAGTGCCGGTCACCGGCTAACTAGGTGAGCAGTCGCTGCTGTGCCACCTAGCCTCTGCTGGTTGGCAGCCAAGCAATGGTATGCACTAGCCCCCTCCACGAAGGAGGAGAGCCGTCTATGGATGCTCTATCCTCCTTCCCCTGGTGGACCTCCTAGCAACCCTAATCCATTTCTGAACCTGGGTCACCAGTCTGGCAAGTGGTGCGGGAGCCAGTGCATCAATGCGCCATGCCAGTGGGATGGCTTTTCTTGTTTATTCTTTTAGAAATGGTTGTACCCATTCCTAGTGTCAGTGCACTTATGAAGTATTCCCTGTGGCTGTTTTTAAAACAGCAGTTCATATTAACCGGAAAAAAAAGCCGCACTGCCTGCTTTTAGTTTAGAAAGGATGTCTGCTGTGATTGGTCTAGCTTCACTGGAGGTGGGCCAGAGCCAATTTAACTTTGAATATGTTCAAAAAGGATGTCTGCTGCGATTGGTCTAGCACTAGTGGGGATGGGTCGGAGAGTATCTTTGAAGCTGCAAAAAAATAACCACGGTACAAATAAGTTACTTTACTAGTGTTATTATTAGTGCGCAGCAGCCCTGTTCCGTTTGAGACCTTAGACACAAACTGATTTAAAAGCAGGCGGTGCTGTGGTATCACGGCCAACATTAACTGCTGTGTTGCTGCATGCTGTCTTCAGTTGAATTGGCTTGATCCAAAAGTTGCAGTTACACAGGAGAGAGCAAGGATGATTCTGTGTTGAGTTAGGGACCTTTTCTCATGTAGAGCACCCTACCCTCCGGATTTGCAGGAGACGCTGTGATCTAATGAGGTTTACTAGTGTCGTACTTTGTCAGTCTCTGAAAATAAGTGCTTGGTTCTGCTGAGACTTGAATATATGCAGCCATCAGACCTAGGCTGCTGATTAACCAAAGATGCCAGTGTGGTGCTGTGGTTAGAGCACAAGCCTATGAACCATGATATCACAGGTTCACATCCCACCACAGCCACTGTCTCACTGTTTGACCTTCCACCTCAGTCAGTCATGTGCGGATACAAAACTGGTTAGAAGCCTGCATCCTGCTGAAAATACAATGTCCCATTTCAGCTGACCTATCTTTGTGAACAAAATATACTTGTCACTGCCCCTCCTGAACCTCCTGACTCTCCTCTCGCAGCCACTCCTGTCCCTCCTCTCCCAACTATTTCTCCCCTAATACAGGTTTTGGCCCCCAGTCTGTTCTCTAATCTATGAGGTGCATAATCTGATGCACTCTTGCACGCTTTGTTTATTGCAGCCATGTAAGGATCCCTTGAGAAAGCACGAAGTTTGGCACGAAAATGTTTGGCTGTTTGAGGGGAGGGACATGGTTCATCTGTGTACCTGGCATTCTGGTGTGCAATAAATGTCATTTTATGCGAATTATACTGCGAATGATCTGCATTTTTTTTGCCAGCAGTGATGTGTAGCTGTGCTGCCGTCTGCTTGGTAGCATGCCCATCTCTGGGCTGGACAGTTATGGGTTGTAGTCCCCCAACGGGACTTGGGATCATACCCAAATGCTGGAACTGCAGCGCTGTACTGTTAGATTATGTTGCCCTTCTGTAGAGACATTAAACCAGGGTCTCTGTCCCATCTCTGGTGCTGTCCTGGTTTGGTGTCCAGGTGGAAGTCCAAGAACTCAAGGCACATTTCTCAAGAGCTGAGAAATTTTCTATTTATAAGGAATCTTACAACAGTACAGAACTTAGCTCAATCTAAGTTTTAACCATTATAAAATAAAAAATATATATTGACAGAGAACTATAATGGGATTATATAAGGTGTCAGCATGCATCACTTGGTAACATATCCACCTCTGGGCTGCAAGATAGTGACTTTTAATCCCAATTGGGCTCATGTGATAAGTCCTGGCACCTGAGTGCAGTACTGAGGGGATGCTGTACTGTCAGGGTGGGCCATCCTCCAGACAAGACATTAATCTGAGACCCCATCTTCCTGTTCTGGTGGTTGTTCAGGTGGATGTTAAAGACTCCATGGCACTTCTCGAAAAGAGTAGAGTAATTTTTTTGTTATTAATAAAAAAGGTTACAAACAAAATATACACAAAAAATTCATAAATAAAAAACCATAACGGAAAAGAGAACTACACTCAGTCATAACACAAGACTGGAAAATAAACCCGGAAAAAAGAGACTACAAAATCAAAACCCTCAGCTGGGGTATTTCCTGGGGGAACATTCCCAGTAGGCCTCAAAAATTTGTCCTGGAAGACATGTCCTTTTCTTGCCATACACTGCCGAAACCTCCCGGTCAATTTTCTCTATCAAACTCCTCAGGTGTATAATTTTTTTGTTGTAAAATATACTGGCACCTCACCTGCCAGATGGACCACTTCACAACTGCAAACAAAATGTGCAGAGTTTCTGTACAAATACGCACCCCCCTCACCCCCAGATGGAAAACAATGTTTCTCGCCACCTTCCGGCCAGTGAGGACCATACATTTTTGATATATGAACATTCCAGAAATTAATGTTCCATAGCCTCTAACTCAGAGATACAGTCTGACCATAACACTTTTATGATAATGTTTGCCATGTACATTTAGTTTATTATGGCAACGGAGCCATAAAGTAAGCCGGCCACATGGTATGGAGGGCTAAGACACTGGTGCCTTACCTCCAGCCATGCTGGCCACCTGGGTTTAGGAATGGATGCAGGTCACTCGGGGATCCGGCTTGGGGAGGGAGAATTGAGCGTTAGTAGGACTTCTCTTTTCCCTTGGGGGGGTGAGCGCAACTCGCTGCTTGTCTGCCATCTGGAGGTGTCAGGATGGCAGTGCACTCTGAGCACATATATAAAGGGGAAGGAACATGCACAGAATGTCAGTGGTGTCTCTGCAGAGGTGGAGCTTGCATGTTGTGCCCATTGCACATGTGTGGATCCGAGGCGAAAATAGGTGGAAAAAACACCTTTGGCCACAGGATGAAATCCATTCCCTAACAGGGCTCGCACCAGCAACCAGGTATCCCCCCCCAGTCCTATAAGCAGAGGACGCTGGAGGGAAGGTAAGTCATGGAGAAGCCAGGTTACAGGGCTGGGGGGACTGGATAGAATGGGGCAGTCAGTGAAGACAAGGCAGGAAAATGTATATGGAAAAAAACAAGAGTCACAAACAGTCCCACATTGTTTGTGGAATGCTTGCATCTGACAGTTGCTCCAAAATCCTTCTGTGCTGTATCCTGGGGGGATTATTAAACACAGGCTGTATACTTACATATTGTACCAAGACATGTTGGTATACCTGCTTCCTAGTCTGGCATGCTATATTTCCCATCCAAAGTTTCCATTGTTTTATTTTCCTAAAATGGTCCAACATATAAGCTGGTATGTCTTCAGGAAGACTCCTAAGAAACCCCAGAGTTCTCTTATCCCATTTATGACAAAAACACATGCATCAATCCTGAAAGAAAGGAAGCCAAGGCTTCTCTAGACTCAGGAGCACTGGGTGTATATTACTATTTAAAAAGATACCAAAGAAAAAAAAAACTGGGTTAAGCATACCTAAACCCCCATCTTTAACAGTTCTGTGAAACACTCATCCTTCGCAAGCGCTGGGCTCCTGCGTGGCTCATGGGCTGTGCCTCCCAGGGCTAGATTAACAAGTTGTGGTGCCCTGGGCAGTTTTGAATTGTGGGGCCCCCCGTGACTTAACCCCGAAAGCTGAACAATTTTTGATGCCATAAAATGCATTTGGAGGGTTTTCCAGCTACTCTGAATGCCATTCTTGGTGTGGAAATAGAAGGCAATTGTTTGAAGTTGGATGACTGGATTACATTCACACTGAGTGTCAGCACTCAAACACAGTCATGCGTTACTGACCCCTCCACACCAACATCTCACTGCCTGAATAGATCGTAGCCCTGGACAGCCTGCCATTTAAATGTGTTAGCCATCCTTAGATCAGTGGGCAGGTCTACCTAGTGTTGTGTTGGGCAGCAGGTAGGTGGGTGCTGCAGTGAAGGACAAGGAAGGTAACCCAGATACAATAAACCTGCTGCAGTTACTGTGAATGTTTGCTGGGGTGAGGAGTCACAGTACTGACCATAGTCAGCAAGAGACCTGAGTAACTGTGAGTGGGGCTGCCTTACAAAACTTCACTGACTGGTGGCATGATGACAAACAAAGCACTGGGAGAAGATTAAGAAGTGAGAGAAGCTGGCTAGAGCCTGGTGCAATGAGAGGCCAAATTTTTCTCCCACTCCGTCTCCTTCTCTTACTGTAGTGTGATCCTCTACTCACGAGTCATATAATTTTATTTAAAACTTTTTTAAATAACAAACAACATTGTTATTTTTTTTTACCTGAGATAAAGACAAAGTCAAAAAGATGAGAAGGCAAATAGAATAGAAATGCTTGGTGGTAATTTGGGTCCGCTCAGCCTCTGGCCTCTCTGCTGGCTCCTCACACTCCTCACTGGCAGCTCCTACTACTCAACATTCTCCCTGACACACATGAGGTGGCGGCGGGTGTGTTCTGCATTGCCAGTCTGCCTTAGGCCTTAGCTGATAATTCAGCTGTTTTCCGGACCTCGAGACCCGACGGCAGAGTCAACAGCCAGGCCAGATAGTGGGCCTAGTAACAGGCCACAGGCGCTGAGGCCCAGAGTGTGGAGGGACAGTCTCTCTCTCTCTCTCTCTCTCTCTCTATCGATGATGACAACAGGATTCGACAGCTCGTAGTTTGTTGGCGACTGGTGCATGGTGCAGTTTTCTAGATCTGGGTGGGACCTACTTCACGTGAGCGAGATGTGACGGAACCACCACGCACCTTACATAATGCACAGATATGAGGGCTGGGGGGGACAGAAAAGTTCTGGTCTGGGTGGGCCGGGTGCAGATCAATGGAGGATCATATTGGAACAATTTCATTGGCTAGCTAGCATGTTATGCTTCACCTGACCTGCAGAGAGAATGCCCATGGAGAAACAAAAATGCCGCAAATGGCAAGCTGTTTGGATTGTCGAGGTGGTGGGCCTGGCAGGGCAAAGGAATGGTCAATGATCACCCCTCCCTAAGGTTTAGTCACACACATAGTGGGAAAGTACAGGGGGGTCAGGGAAGAAGAAAAAAAAAGGTAAAAAAAAAAAAGAAATCAGTGGCTCCTCAAACTAGGGGGCCCAGGGCAATTGCCCATTTTGCCCTATGGTTAATCCAGCCCTGGTGCCTACTTCCCCTTCCATCTGCCTCCTGTCCTGCCTTTCTCTCTCTCCCTCTGCTCCTTCTTGTTGTCTTCCCCTCTCTTTAGACCCCTCCTTCCCATGCACTTTGCTCCCATTTTGTCTTTGGCCTCCCCTCCCCCCATTCTTAGAGCTGCTGCACTTTCCCTTCCCATCCCGCTCCGTTTTCCGCAGTCCCACTCCCCTTGTCCCCTGGCTCTCATTCCTTTCTCCTTGCCCCACTCTCCCCATTTCCATGTCCCTCCCCTTGCCAGTGTTGTCCTATTTTGACCCCGCCCGTACCAGTGTTGTTGCATCTCACCGGAGCTGCGGCGCTGCTCCACACCTTGCTCCTGCATTTTATCGGCTCCTCCTGTTGCGTATGTGCTGGCTATGGCGGCTGCTGAGGGCCATGTTCACTGTCCCTTTCACCCGCTGGTTGCTGCGCATTCTCCCAGATCCTAAAAAGTGCTTGCCAGGTATTTCCTCCTTCTCACCCAGTCCTTGAACCAAATATACTGCTGTTCACAGCTGGCTTAAAATCAGTTACGCCACTTAAAGTTGTGAAAGGAGAGAGTTGGCTATGCTCTATGTCTGCTCCCCTTTCTGCAACTCTGGATACCCACAAGTCTTGCCCCTCCACTGCTGTGCATGTTGCATTGCACTATGATATTCACCCTCCATTTCCCTTTGCTCTGCATAGGTTTCCTGCTGTTCTCCCTCCTGTTGGAGCTGCTTCTGGACTCACTAACTCTTGCATCATTTACCTCCATTGCTGGAAACATTCCTTATCTCTTCTTTATGGGGCCCACTTTTGAAGCCATTTTATTTGTTCCAGTAAGTATGTGCTCCACATTCTAGCCTTTGCTATGATTTGAAGGCAGTGCTCTGCTTTTTCTGCTGTGTGGTTGGGGGGGAGTCTGCCACACCTGTACATTTTCGTTGTCTGCTGTATGGGGCTTTTAAGTGTTCCTCTCCACTCCTGGCTTTCAGCCCCTTGCTTTCCTGCCCAACAGTTTCCTCTCTCTGTACATTCTGCACCACCCAAACCTCACGCATACCACACCACTGCTCCAACTAAAAGAAAAAAAATAATAATTATAATTGTCCCCCCATCCCCATGCCCCCATCGTGACCTGTTCATTGTCCTTTGGCTTTTGCCCCCCCCCCACACTCCCATTTTCCTCCTTGTTGTTTTCTGCTCTCCCCCCAGTCCCTCATTCTTGCCCTCATCCCTCACTCCCCGTGTTTTCTTTTGGGCTTCTCCCTCCTCACGCCGGCACTCTTTCAGCAGCTTTATGCCCTTTCCACCTCACCAGTCCAGCGCCACCTCTGACCCTAGTCTGGCTCTGTGTAGGTGTGGGATAAAACAGACACAACAAACCAGAAGTCAGCTGCATAAAAACACAAACATGCATTAGTATTTTATTCAAATCAGAAAATAAAAAAAAAAATATACAGAAAGTAAAAGGTTACTCAATGTCCAGTATCCAGCAAACTTTCTAATTTTAAAAATTCCTAAGGCTTAGCTTCAGCCTTTGCAAATAGAACAGTGTGGAAACAAGCACACACTTCTGAGGTCCTCTTCACTTGGTAGTCAGTATTCAACTGATTCCCGTCTATCTTTGTTACTCCAATTGGTGGGTTTTTATACCTTTCATGGATGACATCGCCGTCAGGTGATCCACCCCTTTTTGCTAAAACCAGTATAAACCTCGTATTCTCACGAGTTCTCCATGAAACAGAAAAGACATACATGTTCATATGTTATCTTTTCTAGCCTAGACTCAGCTCCTTTTTTCTTGGTTAAGGGGGTTTTATGTTAAGGGGGTTTTATCCTTCCATTTTGTTTAATCTCAAAAGAAAGTTTTAATAAGATAGTAAGGCCGTGAGGGTTCCACTAGCTTTTGCAAGGGGAACGGGAGACCAAGGGTGCGCTCCTCTTCTCCCTTCTCCTGCCAACCCTTGAAACTCATACTATCTTTTTCTTTTTATTTCCATAAAATCGTTACATGTAACACCCTAAAATAGACAAGCATACAGAAAACATATTTCATTTTCATTCCCAGTGCGAGCGGCTGTCTCACCATCACTGCAGAGAGGGTGAAAGTAAGTACTTTAACATTGTCATTTTGGACAATCGCTCCCTGTCTAACAGAAATAAAGAGTAAAAAGAATGGGAGGGGAGTTGGATACCTTACACATAGGTATCTACCTTAGATAGGGCTCACACTGTCACACACGCCCCTGAACAAGAGGGGTAAAGGTCCTTACTGTTGGCAGTTACCCCACCAGAACCCTGGAAAGTTTGGAGCTTCCGCCCACCCACACTAGAAGCTCCGCCTCAGGGACCCTACAAATCAAAATGGCATCTGAATCCTGACATGCTAATATCAACTGATATCATTTAATTCCCTGAGGCTTTCTACATAGGTTTTGCAGTACCTGTATGGACATCATCTTTAATCTACACATTTAAACATTTATTTTCATTCAGGATACACACATGTGTACAATTCATTTATCATCAGCGTTTGCCCCATAATGAGACAGAAAGTCAGCATTCTCGTGTTGGGACCCTGCCCTATGTTTCACTGAAAAGCGGAAGGGCTGTAGTGCTAAATACCAACGTATAATCCTTGAGGTTTATCCTTCATCTGGGGGAGCCTGCACAACGGATTATGGTAAGTTAGTACGGTAAATTCTGTACCCCACAGATCATACTTAAGGGCCTCAATGGCCCATCTCATGACCAAGCACTTCTTCTCTATTGTGGAGTATTTTCGCACCCTCTCATGGAGTTTTCTGCTGATGAATATCACTGGGTGCTCCTCTCCCTTGCTCTGCTGTGATAAGACAGCCCTTATATCTGTGTCTGAAGCATCAGTGTGTACCTCAAAAGGGGTCTGAAAGTCTGGGCTGACTAACACTGGGGAGGAAAATAGAATAGCCTTAATGTTTCTGAATGCCTCATCACACTGCAGGATCCACTGGACCTAGTTGGGCATTTGTTCTTAGTCAGATCAGTAACGGGTGTGGCCATGGTGGCAAAATTTGGTAAGACCCTCCTATAGTAACTGGCCAACTGAAGGAAGGAACATACATGTTTCTTTGTACTGGGAATGGGACTGTTTGCTACGGCCTCCACTTTACCCACATCTGGCTTAATCATACCTTTATCTAAGGCAAATCCCAAATAATTAGTTTCAGTCTGGGCCACTGCACATTTAGTGGGGTTTATAGTCAGACTTGTGTCTTACATGGATTGTATCACTGCCCGAAGGTGTTCTAAGTGTGTTTTCCAATCTGCACTATAGATGACTACATCATCCAACTAGCCAGGACTGTACTGTGTTTGAGGTCTAAGTATTGGGTCCATATAGTGCTAAAAAGTCACAGGGGTGCCATGGAGGCCAAAAGGCATGGTGGTAAATTGGTAGAGTCCTACTGGTGTATGAAAAACTGTTATTTCCTGTGTGTGTATGTAGTGTCAGAGATCTGCCAATATCCCTTAGTAAGATCTAAGGTGCTAATGTGCTGTGTGTTCCATATTTTGTCTAAGAGGTCATCAGTGTGGGGCATGGGGTAACCATCAAAGGTGGATATTACGTTCATTTTTTTGAAAATCCAGACAGAGACGGATACCTCCCTCCTTTTATCTACCACCACCACAGGTGAGGACCAGGCACTACGAGAGGGAAATGAAAATTACGTACCTACTGTAATTCTGATCTTTCTGTGTATCTTCACCATTCATCACCTTTGGGTATAGTGGCCAGAGGGCACAACCCCGCAGGAGCTCTTTTTTTTTTTTTGGATGGGCGGTGTCGACGCACCATCAGCGCCGCCCTTGAGGCCGACGCACTGCATAGTGCTCATGGGTTGTCCGTTAGGTGCAGTCGACCCCACCATCCCGCCAGTTCTGACTTGCCATAGAGTGAGAAAAGGTTGGGAGGGGGGACAAGGGAGTCCAAGGGACAGATTATGGAAAAGATATACAACTAAAAGGAGAAATAAATGACTGAGAGGACAGAATAAAGCTGGGAAACTAAGGAAATTGGTAGGGACCACAATCTCTGGAAGTAGAAGGGGGGTGGTAAAGAATTTGAGAAGTAAGGATGTGAGAGGGGGAAGGGAGAAGCATACCCTGGAACCTTGACCTCTCTCCAGATTGTATAGGAACTGCGAACGAGTAGCCAGAAGGCTAAACTGCCAGAATTCAAGGCACAGAATCACTGGCAAAAACTCCAACATAAGCAGAATAGGCTATTCTCGAAGAAAAGACAGGATACAGGGAATACCCCCCCTTCAAAATCAAGTTTTGGTATAAGAAAACTAGTTTCTTAAATTAGATTGAGGGTTGTGTCCAAAGGATAAAGAAATCAAGAAAAAGCTGATGGGGAGAGAGAGAGAGACAGAAGAGAGGGCAACCACCAACCCCCCCCACAGGGGTGGAGCCGAGGCATTGAGGAAGGAGTGCCCCCTATCCTGACCACTCTTCCCCAGAAGAAAAACATCCCCCTATGTGCCCAAGGTCACCCCACTACTGACCAACGGAAAGGGGGGGGAGAAGGCACAGAGAGGGAGCAGAAGCCAGAGACTGAGGCCCCAGTGGGATGGTGGGTGGGTAATGAATGGTGAAGATACACAGAAAGATAAGAATTACAGTAGGTACCTAATTTTCATATCTTATCTGTGTCAATCTTCACCATTCATCACCTTGGGTGGGTGCCAAGCCCCCCGAAGGGGGGCTTTAACCCTGGACTAAGTCTCTTAGCTTTCAGTGGGTGGCACACCAAGAGAGAGAACCTTCATGGGTCTGGAGAGGCCTGAGAGTGGGAAGAATGAGACGGGGACCCCCCGGAGGAGGTAGGAGGTTGCCCTGACAGACGTCGTCTTACCTTGTGGGAGAAAAGGTGGGTTCTGTGGTAAGTGGAGGTAATCACCCTACTCTGGGCCATGGGTGACAACCTGGAGAGATGCAGCCATGCCGTCCACCTAGTGCAGATCGCTGTCCCTATGACCCTGGAAGCTACCTCGCTGGCGTCGTAAGATGCCCTTGCTTGCTGCCTTGCTAGCTCCAGGCCATGTGCAGAGAGTGCAATGGCTTGTCTGGTTACCTCCGTATCAGGCATCGAGGCTATGAGTTGACCTGGCCTGGACTACAGGAACCTGTTATAGGTAGCGTAGTGGGCCTGATGTGCAGATATAGAGAGAAGCAACCGTGCTGAGTAGAAAGTTCTCCTACCCCAGAAGTCAAAATCCAAGGAGTCTGCATCTGGGGGCCAGTCACAGTGAAGGGCGGGAAGCCCATCGGGAGTATCCAGCTGCATCAGTCCTGAGCAAGGATGAGGCAGACTACCTGGAGACTCCGGGGGGGGGGCATAATACCTCTGGTGGAGATCCCTAGGGGCTGGGACTCCGGAAAAGGGTCTCTGCCAGAAGTGCATCGATGCCTCCCAAAAGGGAGCAGGCCAGGGGGGCACTACAAGAGAGTCCACACTGAAATTGCCCAAAAAGGCGTGCGTTGGATGCTCTGGATTGTGCTGAGTGGGTGGGGTGATATGCTGGTCCTCCAACATCCTCATGAGGAAACGCTGATACACTGCGAGATCAGCAGCTGGGGAGATGTGGACAGATGGTTCCTCTCCTCCTGGAGCGGAGGATGAAGAATCGGAGTACCTCAAAAGTTCAGAGGCTGGCTGCTCAGGGGGCAGTTGAAAAACCTGTGTGTCCATGGCCCTAACATAAGAGGGAAATTGAGCAGCCACAGCTCTGAACTGCTCCCAGGAGAGAGGGCGGCTCGGACGAAGAATACCTGGGAGAGCAGGAGGAGGCAGCAGAGGAGAAGGGGCAGAGTCGACAACAGGAATCAGCTGTCCTCTCCCTGGGCCAGAGAGTGCACCTGGAACCCCAAGGGAAGAGGGAGCTCTGGAAAACTCAACAGCAGATAGCTGGTCAACCGTACCAGAACAGCCTAGACTGTGCCCTGAAGAATCCCCCCTGTGAGGTGACCGGGGCCATGAAAGTCCAAAAGGACGGGCCCCTACCTCCAAAGAACAGGGCCGTCTCGAGGAAACAAAAAAGGAAGGGCAGAGGTCTACACTACGACTCCTTCCGGAACCCAGGTGGGTCCCAGAAAAGGGTTGCCATGTTGAACCCCTACCCCTCAGAGTCCGAAAGAGCCCTTCTCCTTGAAAAAGCCAGTCTAGGAAGCTGGCAGACCTGGTCAGTCCCTGAAGGGACTATCCAGGGAGCAGCACCCTCCCCTCCTGTGGGCGCTCCGATCGGCCCCAAAGTTGGGCGATCCAGGCACACCACCTGAGGGGGTACCACCACTGAGGGGTCAGAAGACCCTCTGAGGCCAGGCTGCAGAGCAATGGTGGCCTGCACCACTGCCTGCTGGTCAGCACCCCTGACCCTGGACATGGGAGCAACTGTCCGCTCCTTAGAGGGGGGCTGGTTCTGGTCTGTCGAGGACATTATCAAAGTGTCCACGTGAGCAGCCAACTCCAAAGAGTCAGACTGCCTATCTGACTCAGAGTCTGATTCCGCCTCCGAGGAGGTGGAGACCGAAGTTCTGTGCCAGATGGTATGTGGACGCCCGCTGTCATCCCAACTGACTGGGGCACCAGTTCGAGGGACTGCACCAGAGTCAGCGCTGAAGCCTTCAACCGCACCGTGAACGGTGCGCGAAGAAGACACGGCACCGAGGACGGCAGCAGTATTGGGGCCAGAGCCTGTCACGGAGCCATCCCGACCCACGGTGCCACAAGCAGCGCCGAGGCCAGAGACGGTGCCAACGATGGTTCTGACCACATTCTCGGCACTGCAAATGGCACCAAGATTGGAAACCCCCACGGTGCCGTGTCCTCGCTCGGCACCGCAAGCGGCACCAGAGCTGGACATGGTGCCATGGTCAACCACGTCACCGCAAACGGTGCCAAGGTGAGAAACAGTCAAGGTTGGCGCTGTAGAGCCTCCCACGGCACCGTCAGCACCATCGGCACCACAAACAGTGCCAACAGCAGAGATGGCACCAAGCGACAGACTGGCGCTGATGACAGCACCATCAGGGCTCATGGCGCCAAGGCTCAAGAAGGCGCTGACAGACAGTGTCAAGGACGGCACTGACCCAGGCCTTCCAGCCTGAGGAAACGACACCAGGGAAGCCTTCACCCACAAGGGGGCGATTGCCAATGCAGTGCCTCCCACCCGTCCCCTAGTGGGGGATGGACTGGGCCTCCTGAACCACGGAAGGGGCTTCTGCAACGACGAGGCTACTAGGAGCAGAAGCCCCCTCCTTCATGGTCCATATAGAACCGGGAAGGGACCCAGAGGAAAAGTCGAGAGATCATGGCTTGGCCCGATGAATGCATGCTCATCCTCTGAAAGTTGGTGGCACTTGTCCAACTTTCCATGCGCATTGTTCGATGACACAACGGTCCATGGAGAAGCAGGCGTTGCACGAATCCATGTAGTGTAGCAGGCCAAGAGACGCGAGGCCACGGTCATGCTGGTTAGTGACGGAGTACTTACAGCTGCACGGGCACCGACACATAGGGGGCCGTCCCATCTTCAAAGTTTTCTTGCCCCTCCGACCGAGACATGACCTACGGAAAAAACAACTAAACAAAGACTCGACGTCGCTAAATAAAAGAAAAGGAACAGTCTCACCAGGCGATGTTGAGTGGTGTCAGGGTCGACTGCACCTAACAGCCAACCCGCGAGTGCCATGCAGTGCATCGGCCTCGAGGGCGGCGCTGATAGTGTGTCGACTCCACCCATCCCCCCCAAAAAAGAGCTCCTGCGGGGTCGTGACCTCGGACCACTATACCGAAAGGTGATGAATGGTGAAGATTGACACAAATAAGATCAATAATTCCAAACTGTTCCATTTTGTGGACCTCTTCGATAACCTCCTGTCTGACCTTTTCCGGCAACCTATAGGGTTTCTGGTGTATAGGTTTCTCTTGATTTACTTTGATAGTACGTACTACCCCTTTGGCTCTCCCTGGTGTTTTGGTAAAAGTTGTCCTGAACTGATGTAATTGAAGGGATTCCCGGGATTATGTGGGGGAAGAGCTCTTCCCCCACTGCCTATTTAATTAGAGCAGCTAACTCCCGCTCTGCTTAGAGCGAGTTGCACTCACTCCATAGCGTGCTGGGGCTGGGTTCCTCCTTCCCTTTGTCTCCCTGTGCCTCCGGATGGTCCCCCCGTTTTTTCTCCTGTTTCCTCATTTCTGCCTGCTCCCCCTCTTCCCTCACCTTTCCTTCCTTGTGTTTTCTCTTTGGGGGAGAGGTTCTTCTGGCCCCATGCCGCAGCCTCACTCAGTTCGTCCGCCGGCTCCTGCTTCTCTCCCTAGCACACATTGCAGCTGCTTCCGCCACTCTACTCTGCATCTCTACCGTGTTTCAGCAGCACTAATCTGCCGAAATCCTTCCTTGCTTCCCCGACATGTCATTGGCTAAGCTCTCCTGGTGTGCCTTGGACTTGCCCATGTGTTGGATCTCCATTCAGGACCGACTGTTCAGCTCCCAGAGGATCTAACCGTGGTTTCACATGCGCGTTCAGCGCTGAACTGCCTTATCGCTTTGCGGCGAGTTTCAACTTGGTCCTGCTATTTCTCCTGTTACCATTTCTCAATGCCTCGTATTCACTGGCTGGATGAATGGACCTTCCTACCGTCATGCCACCAGAGCCGTTCATCCATGGAAAGCAACGTGGGGAGGGTCGGTGAGTGTGTCTGGCTTGCAGACTCATCGCAGTGTATGTTCAGCGCCACCTGCTAGGGTTCGCCCCTTCAGCCTTTACTCATTTATTTGTTGTTCTTTCCGTTAATTACCGCTTAGCTGCATGTCCCATTCCATTTGGTGCATTCCTTTTTCATTTCCTGGTAGCCACCCGTTGCAGCTCTGTCGGACCATTGCAAGGCGCACGGTATGTAGCGGCCAGCCTTCCATGAGAAACTATGCAGACTCTGGGCACCTATGTGACTTGCAGTTTATTCTGCTCTGTTTTATCCATAATTCCTTCTTATCCTACGTATTCCCTACTGCACCGCCTGCTGGCACTTTGAAAGCGGTTCTCAGCTTCATTGAGCTCTACATCTGCGCTATTGCACCATTGCCCTGCCTACCTACTTTATGTTACCTCTCAGGATTTTTTCCTGTCCTTGTTGCTATCATGTTGCCATGCTGCATTTTATTTTATTGTCCCCCTTTTTGACTGGCCTACATATGGTCGAGCAGTACTGGCTACTTTTTTGGGGGGGCTTAGCTGCCACTTTTCCTTACCTTACCAGCTGACCTACGTATGGTCCAGCTGCGAATGCTAGCTTACATGGGGATAGCTACTACTCAACTTACCTTACCGACTACCTGTGAGGGGTCCAACTGTGCATATTGGCTTACATGGGTCTAGCTGTCGTTTTGCTCCCATTACCTGTTGACACTCGTGGGGTCCAGCTACACCACATTTGCCTACTTCTATGACCTGCTTCATCCTTCGGGCCCAGAATTCACTACTTCTACTCCATCCGCCTCACCAGTTCTGAGCCTAAAGATTTGCTTATTCTACTATACACCTACCTGCTGCCATTTCAGCCAGCTCAGGAGCCCCCTACTATGGATACACGTTTTGAAGTTCGACATTTCTCATCTATTCTTGGACGCCTTTGCCTGCTTCCCTGCTACTCGTCTGCATCATGCAGCCTGCTTACTAGTATGATTTATGCAGGTTCACTTCTTTACCTTACTTGCTCATGTTACCTGCTTTGCCATCCAAGGCTTAAGCGTCATTACGGCTAACCTGCCATTGCAATCTACTGCTTTCCTCATGAACTGGCATCCTTCAATCCTCTGTTTACATATTTACTGCGCTATCTCATCCCAGGACGTGATCCTATGCATTGCATGCAATTAAACGTTTCCATTGCATTTTCTACCACTGCTCTGCAATCTGCCTCGCCCGCTGGGCTGGAAGTTAGCCAGCACATTTAGTCAAACCTGTACCTTTAGGCCTGGCAGTCCTTTGTTTCTATATATATTTTTATTGCACCATACTCATTTGCTTCTATTACCTGCCTTCACCCATCGGGCTGGGAGGTTAACCTACTACCCGCTTGCTTCTCTGACCTGCCTTCGCCCATCGGGCTAGGAGGTTACCTACTAATTCCTGCTTCTATGACCTGCCTTCGTCCATCGGGCTGGGAGGTTTACCTACCTACTCGCTTGCTTGTCTGATCTGCCTTCGCCCTTCGGGCTGGGAGGTTCACCTACTTCTGTTCTCCTTCGGCCTCGCCCAGCTTGGGACCTGGTGATTCCATTCTACTTATGTATACTTGCTTCTGCTGCCTCAGCCCTGGACTCACTGATGCTTCACCTTTTGGGACATTAGTTACCATCTCACGTTTGCTCCCCCTACTTACCTGGTGACTCCTACTTCTCTGACTCAATGGATGGTCCTCATACTCAAACGCTTTCAGATTGCCTCAGTGCTCATTCAGCAGCTTCCGGGGTTGCTATCTTGGATGGTTTGCCCTGTTGCCTCAGCCGTGGAATTACAGCTGCTTCTTTCCATGACTTGGTTGGTGTCTCCTACGGACTTCCATTCTCCTGCTTGTGCTCTACCAACTTTAGACCTGTGACACTGCTACTTCATTGGACTCTGCTTCTTCAGTTACAGTATCTCCATCTCAGACTCTTCGGGTCTCTGCTTCATGCCTCGAATTTGCCTGCCTTCAGTTCTTAATGTTATTCCTCTCATACAGTTGCCATGTCTCAATCTCAGTCTCTTCAAAGTGATTTTGTACCCATCTAGCTGATGGATTCCTGCGCATCATTGAAGGACTACATTGCTTGATTTCTGTCGGTGGACATTCCTGGGTCTAGCGGGGCTTCCATGCTGTACTCAGCCGCCTCTCTTCTATCCCGCCAGCTGTCTATTAGCTACGTTTTCTTTAAAGGCTGTTTGCCACATCCTGTTCCTTCTCCTTTGCCTACGTTGGTACAATCCTGCTCCTACTACCTCTTGCTTTGGATTCAGTTCGACTGACTTAATTTATTTGGGCTCATCTCATTCTACTACTTGGATGCTTCATAAATCACACCAGTGTCTCCGATTATCATATAGTATGCCATTATTCCAGCTCAACTCTACAGCCGTTGCTTTATATCAATTCCTAAAGATTACATTTTCTTATCAGAACTGAATTTGTCATTCGATAGCCTGGCCTCAAGCCTTCTCTCATTCTTTGTACTATACAAACCCTATTAGAAACCTGGAAGTCGTACTACTTCTATTTCGTCCTGCCTCATAGACATCAAGCTTGGATGCAGTTATCTTCTGGTCTCTTGTATTGAGTTCGCAAGTTGTCAACTTAATCTCAACCATCATTCAAATCCTCGGATTATGCCCTCTATCAACTGAAGTACAGTACGGAAGACGGTTCTTCAATATATCTACTCTCCATCATTAGGAATTATACATGGATTCTCGGACTCGGACTTTATTGGAAGGAAATTATTTCACTGAACATTTACAATTCAGCTTTTCTTAAGCTCCATTCATTTGGATTGAATTCTACAAATTTGAATTCAGACTTAGCTGATTAATTTAGTTTAATTAGGATCTCTCTCCTTTAGTATGCCCAGAAGGACGGGCAGGTCAGTAGCCATGGGTCCGAAGAGGTTTCTCCCCAAGGGGGGGTTCCTCTCCTGAGTGCTACTGGTCACACTGTCCGGAGTTGGAGGAGGTGATCGCCTATTCTTATCATTAAGTTGTTATGCACGACTTCTTCAGCATTCAGTTACTGAACAATCGTTGATATTATTCTTTTTGGGGCTCCATAATTCGAAACCAAGCTTCCTTCCTACAGGTGGGATACAGAGAAAGGCTAAAACCATCAAATATTATCAAACGACTCAATTCAAGCATCCAAGTACCTAAGCACAAATCATTTCTATGCTGGCCTCTGTATCCAACAACCATCTACATCATTCCGATATGTTACATCAGCACTGAGCTATGAAGCACACATAATTGAAGGGATTCCCAGGATTATGTGGGGGAAGAGCTCCTCCCCCACTGCCTATTTAATTAGAGCAGCTAACTCCCCCTCTGCTTAGAGCAAGTCGCACTCACCCTCTATCCTCCCCGACACCTCCTCCTTCTGTGGCACTCTTATCCCACCGGGAGGCTCCATAATTCTAAACCAAGCCTCCTTCCTACAGGTGGGATACAGAGAAAGGCCAAAACCAATATTATCAAACAACTCAATTCAAGCATCCAAGTATCTAAGCACAAATCGTTCTATGCTGGCCTCTGTATCCAACAACCATCTACATCATTCCAATATGTTACATAAGCACTGAGCTATGAACCACACATAATAGCTGTTGTACCTCCTTCTTCTGCCCTGCGTCTAGCTCAGGATTAACTTGGACCTCTACCATTTCCTTTTCTTGTTCTAGTCTTGTTCTGATGCTGCATATTTTTAACCTTAATCTGTTTATTGTTTTAGTTTTATTGCTGTTTGGTTTTAACTCTGTACAGGCACTTTGATAATTTTGAAAAGCGCCTTTTACAAATAAATTTGACTTGACTTGTCTTCTATAAGCAAACTCCAACTCAGTGTCAACCTGCTCTGGGTGCACAAACAGGGTGGGCATAAAGGTAGGTTTCTCGTACCATTTACGTAAGAGATTGGCATGGTACACTTTTTTTATGGGGCCTTTGTCCTGGCATCTCCAGTTCACAGTTGACTACTCCAGTCTGACGAAGGATGTTATAGGGACCCTGCCATTTCATGAGAAGCTTATTCTCAGAGGACAGCAACAACAATAATACTTTGTCCCCAGGTTGGAAAGATTTACCTTTAAGCCCCTGATCATATGTTTCTTTCTGTTCTACCTGTCTCTGGGACACATTTCGATGGGCCAGTTCCACATACTTAATCGTTGTTGCAAATTTGTCATGTAATCGACAATATTAGTTTGACCCACATTTCTTCCATCTTCCCAATGTTCCTTTACTACATCCAGGGGGGTCCTGGGATTCCTCCCATACATCAGTGAGAAAGGGGAAAACCCTGTGGTGACTTGGGGCACCTCCCTATAAGAAAATAGAAGGTAAGGTAGATACTTGTCTCAGTCTTGGCCTTCCTCCTGCACATACTTCTTCAACATTTGTTTACGGGTATTATTAAACCGTTTCACCAGGCCATTAGTCTGTGGATGATAGGGAGATGTTTTACCTGCTGACACACCTCGTAGTCGGTATAGTTCTTTTAGGATGGAGAAGGTGAAATTGCTACCCTAAACAGTTAAGATTTCTTGGGGTATACCCATTCTGCTAAAAATCTTGGCCAACTCCTTGGTTATATGAGGGGCAGTAACAGTACAAAGGGGTATTGCCTAAGGGATAGTCGCAAACCATCAAAATTAACCAGTTCCCTTTTAAACATTTGGATAGGGGATCCACTACATCCATTGCTACCCTAGCAAAGGGAGTCATGACATTCGGTATGGGCTGAAGGGGTACTTTATCCCATTTCCCCCCTTGTGCCACCGAGTGGCACTCTGAACAAGTTCAGCAATACTCAACCACATTGTCATGCATATCAGGTCAAAAAAATCTAGTCAGCAACCTACTAAGAGTACGGTCTCTCCCTGAAATGGACCAGGTGAATCAGCTTCTCCCAATATGAGTGGGGCACCATCTGTTGATTTATACATTTATTAGTATTTGGGTGGGTACATACTCGATATAAAATGGTTTTTTTTAATCACATATTGTGGTTGTCCCTCCCCAACCACTTGATCCACCTGGGAAAAGAATGGGGTTAACGTTATGTCCTGCAGTTGTTCTCTTTTAGTATTAAACCCTTGCAGACGTGTTCCCAACTTGGATGCCATCCTGGTGTGTGTCTCTCTCAAAAATTTTTTCAAAGTTTTTTTTTTCTTTCTGGTCTTTCTCCTCTTCCTCGGGCTGTCAAATAATCCTTCTTCAAAAGGGAATACCTGCTGTAACTGTTCTAACTTTGCTTGGTCCATGGTGGTTACAATGACCAGACTTTTACAAGTCTGTTGGTTTTTCATCAACTGGTCAAAATTTGGGAAGTCTTGGCCTATAATAATAGGTACAGGGAGTCTGGGTGCCAGGCCAACAGACATAGCCTGTTCCTTGTTTTCAATTGTCATTGTGATGGATGCAGTAGGGTACTGATGGATTTCCCCATGAACACAAATAACTGGCATTAGGCCCAGAAATGCCCAGTTCTTTTATCAGGTCCACCCTGACTAATGTCTGCCGACTCCCAGAGTCTAATAACCCCAGCATTTGTTCTTTTCCAATCTCTACAGTGGTAGCATATCCCCAGTTAGCTAAAGCTAGATGAGCAGACTCCCTTCTTTTATTCAGGTAGTTTCTGGCGATATGCCCTTTCCCCAGGCAACTGTGGCAGATCACATCAGCTAAATAGTTCCTTCCCCCCTCTTTCATTTCTCCAGTTATTCCCTGCATAGGTAGGGTTTCTTGGGGTAGAATATTCAGATGTTGTTACCAGATTGGGTGGTTGGGGTGAAGAGCCTTGATATCCTCTGGGCTTGGATAGTCTAGCCACCAGGTAGCCCTCCCTTACAGTAATGGTGTGCGCTGCTGAATCTGGTTTATGCTCCTTCACCCATACCTGAACATCTTGGGAAGGAACCTATATAAACTCTTCAATGATTATAAGTTCCATAATCTGTTCTAAAGTCTTTGTTGTGGGTTGCAACCATTTACTACAGAAATCTTTAAGTCAGGCATAGGTCTCTCTGAGGGTGTCCTGGCCAGTCATTTTCTGCAAGTGAAACCTCTGCTGGTAAGTCTCAGTATTTATGTCATACCATCTTAGAATCTTCTCCTTAACCCAGTCACAAGTGTTTGCATCCTATACACTTAGGTGGCTGTAGACTAGCTGAGCCCGTCCAGACAAATAAGGAACCAGTCTAATGACTCATTGATCTCTGGGCCAGCCACACGTTTGGGCAGTCTGTTCAAATGTCATCAGATAGACCTCGATGTCATTGGCTTCTGTCAATTTAATCAATGTACTTTCTCTGGGTATATTTCGATCTAGCTGACCTGGGTTAAGGGCTTGGATTGCTTGCAGGGTATCCATCCACTTCTCATCCTGCCATTGTCAATCGTCTTCCTGTTGTGTCAATCCTCCACTCGTTCCCGCTCCATCTCCAGCTGCTTCATACAGAGCCATCGTAGAAGGTCGCTGGGATCCTCCAGGGCTCTCTCCTCCATCTGTCCCTCTGTCTCACACTCCATCTCATCCTTCGCCTTTCTGCTGGCTCCAAGATCCAACCCGGGTCTGGGTTTCTCTCCAGTCTTCTCTGCTGTGGCATGAATCAGTGGATATGTTTTTGCCTCAGCACCCTGATCTTTTTGCGTCTGTCTGGGTATTGGTTCAATATCCACTGATAACGTCTCCCAGGCAGTCTAGATGTAGCAGAAATCCCACTTCAACCACCACTGCAAAGGTGTGGGTTAAAACAGACACAATAAACCAGAAGTCATGTGCATAAAAACGCAAATGTGCATTATTTTATTCAAATCAGAAAATAAAAAAAATAAAACTAATAAACATATAGAAAGCAAAAGGTTATTCAATGTCCAGTACCCAGCAAACTTTCTAATTTCAAAAGTTTCTGAGGCTTAGCATCAGCTTTTTCAAATAGAACAGTGTGGAAACAAACACACACTTCTGAGGTTCTCTTCACTTGGTAGTCAGTATTCAACTGATTTCCCCAGTCTAGCTTTGTTACTCCAAGTGGTGAGTTTTTATACCTTTCGTGGATGATATCACCATCAGGTGATCCACCCCTTTTTAGCTAAAACCAGTATAAACCTCTTATTCTCAGGAGTTCCCCATGAAACAGTAAAGACATACATGTTCATACATGTTATCTTTTCTAGTCTAGACTCAACTCCTCTTTTCTTGGTTAAGGGGGTTTTATAGTAAGGAGGTTTTATGTTAAGGGGGTTTATGTTTCCAATTTGTTTAATCTCAAAAGATAGTTTTAATAAGATAGTAAATCCATGAGGGTTTCACTGGGTTTTGCAAGGGGAATGGGAAAACGAGGGTGTGCTCCTCTTCTCCCTTCTCCTGCCAACCCTTGGAACTCCTAATATCTTTTCCTTTTTTTTTTCATAAAATTGTTAAATGTGACACCCTAAAATAGACAAGCACACAGCAAATGTATTTCATTTTCATTCCCAGCATGAGTGGCTCTCTCACTATCACTGCAGAGAGAGGGTGAAAGTGAGTACTTTAACATTATCATTTTGGACAGCCACTGTCTCCCTGTCTAACAGAAATAAAGAGTGAAAGGAATTGGGGGGGGGGTCAGATACCTTACACATGGGCATTTACAGTGCCTTCAGAAAGTATTCACCCCAATTGTATTTTGTCACATTTTGTTGTGTTACTACCAGAATTTTCAATGCATTGAAATGATTTTTTTCCCCCCTTGATTCACACAGCATACTCAACAATTTAAAGGGGCAAAAATATTTTAATTGTGTAACAAAAAGTTATGAAACATTAAAAACTGAAAAGCTTGTTTACTTAAGTATTCACCCCTCTGAGTCAATACTTTGTAGAAGCGCCTTTGGCAGCAATTACAGCTTTGAGTCTTCTTGGGTATGTCTATATCAGCTTTGCACATCTGGATTTGGGGATTTTCGTCCACTGTTCCTTGCAGATTTGCTCAAGCTCTGTCAAGTTGGATGGGGAGCTTCGGTGAACCGCAATCTTTAAATCTTTCCACAGATTCTCAATGGGATTCAAGTCTGATCTTTGGCTGGGCCACTCAAGGACATTCACCTTCTTGTTCTGAAGCCATTCCAGTGTTGCTGTGGCTGTATGCTTGGGGTCGTTGTCCTGTTGGAGCGTAAATCTTCACCCCAGTCCAAGGTCTATTGCAGATTGATGCAGGTTCTCCTCAAGGATGTGCCTGTATTTGGCTCCATTCATTGTTCCCTCTATCCTGACAAGTGCCCCAGTACCTGCCACTGAAAAGCATCCCCATAACATGATGCTGCCACCACCATGCTTCATGGTAGGGATGGTGTTACATGGGTGATGAGCTGTGTTCGGTTTGCGCCAGGCATAGCACTTTGCATTCAGGCCAAAGAGTTCAATTTTTGTTTCATCAGACCAGAGAATCTTTTGCCACATGGTCTCAGAGTCTGCCACGTGCCTTCTTGCAAACTCCAGGCATGCTATTATGTGGCCTTTTCTCAGGAGTGGCTTCCGTCTAGCCACTCTCCCATAGAGGCTACATCTGTGAAGTGCTGCAGAAATTGTTGTCCTCTGGACAGGTTCTCCCATCTCAGCTGTGGAACTCTGTAGTTCTGTCAGGGTGGTCATTGGGTTCTTGGTCACTTCCCTGACCAAGGTCCTTCTTGCCCGGCTGCTCAGTTTGGGAGGACGGCCTGCTCTAGGAAGTGTCTGGGTGGTTCTGTAATCTTTCCATGTCCTAATGATGGACATGACTGTGCTCCTGGGAACTTTCAACACCCTAGAAATGTTTTTATACCCCTCCCCAGATCTATGCCTCCTCACAATTCTATCACGAGTTCTACAGACAGCTCCTTGGTCTTCATGGTAGAGTTTCTGCTCTGACATGCACTGTCAACAGTGGGACCTTATATAGACAGGTGTATTTCCTCTCAAATCATGTCAACCATTTGAACTGACCACAGGTGGACTTCATTCAAGTTCTAGAGTGATCTCATAAGGACATTGGATGCACCTGAGCTCAATTTGGAGTGTCATAGCAAAGGGGGTGAATACTTATCAAATCCAGACATTTCAGGTTTTTATTTTAAAGTACATGTACAGAAAATTCCAGAAGTTTCATTCCACTTTGACATTATAGAGTAATTTGTGTACATACATGACAAAAAATTCCCATATAAATGTATTTTAATTTGAGTTTGCAACATCACAAAATGTGACAAAATCCAAGGGGGGTGAATACTTTCTGAAGGCACTGTACCTTAAATAGGGCTCACCGTGCCACAGGCACCTCCAGTTTCTCAGTATTTACTCCATTCTGCCAACTACTGCAATCAACCTTCCCTTACAATTTATGTCTGGCATCTATATTACTCATACCTTGCCATTTCATAGTCCCAGCACTCCTATAACCTGCTCAGCCTATTATCCCTATGTTACCTTGTTCTCCCCTAGTACTTCATAACCTTCCAGCATGCCCAGTCACCACAATGCTCCCTCTTCCTCATCACTTGTAGTGGTTCCCTCAGTACTGCTTCATGTGGTGCTCCTTCTCCTGTATTTTCATATTGTTTGGCATTAATCTGTTAATTGTCACTAATGTGTTTTCTCTGCTCATGTTCTCCAGTATACCTACTATGGTTTGTCGTTTTAGTAGGACTTTGCCAGTGAAGGAGCCTCTTTGGAGGGTTGCTACCCTTCCAACATTACAGTTGCTGTTTTGTCTCCTGATGCTTAGCTTGTGGCTTCCCTGCTATTCTTACAGCGTTGGGACTGCAGTGTCACGGTGGGGCATTGTGGTTCTACTTAGCAGGAGCATACTTTATGTAAACTAAATGATATTGCCCTGCTTTTTTCCTACATGGCTTTCAGTCATCCATGCATAAATTATTAACCTCTCGACCTATATGACCTTCAAATATTCATTGCATTCCATTACTGCGCTGCATGCTCCTCGCTGGATTGACCTATCTCTGTCTTAATATCATTTAAGGTAATCTTCCTCTCATTCACTAACTTCTTACTTGCTACTATCCCCTTCATCCCGCTTCTTTTGTTTGCCTACCTCTTACTACGCAGCTGTCAACTGCCCTTTTCTTGCTCAGCCCATACCAGCAGATCAACAGCCTCTTCCCTAACTCTGTCTACTGAGGCATAGCAGTGCAGGTAGACTTCCCCTGTCTACTGGGGATGGGAGCCTGTTTCCTCTAGCTTCAGTCTCAGCCAGTTATATTCCCAGCCAACTTCTGACAGTCTCTGTCCCTAACTCTGCCTGGTGTGGCATCAAGTAAGGTTAGCTCACCCCAACTACCAGGAATGGGAGCCTGTGTCTTCAATCTACTGTTTGAACCAAATGCATACCCGATATCCGATTGCTGCTTCCCTTCAGGAATGGGACTACTATACCCCATTTACCTCCAATCTCCTTACTCAACCACCTGCATCCTGTACCTCCATGGAATCGATGTACTTGTCCTTGCCTTTAGCCTCCTAACATTCCAGATTTGGACCCCGCCAGCTTTTTCAGTCTCCAAAGCCACTCAGTCCATCGGGCTCCTGGACTTCCTTTCTGCTTGCCTTCCAGTTCCTCCTGTGTTCCTGTGCATTGTTGTTGTGGCCTGCCTTCCAGCTCAACCTCCTGCATTCTCCAGACCTTCAGTGCCATGCTGTCATCTCCTCCTCCATTGCTGCTCTGAATGATTCTGTTTTCCTATTGCCTTCTTCTTGGACATGTCTTCCCCGCATTCCCCCTTACTTCCTGATGGATATGTGACATTTGCTCGCCTTCAGGATGGGTACCCGAGGCCTTCTACCGTTTTCCCTTTATGCTGCCCTTGTCTTCATCCAGAACTTTACCATCGGTGATTCAAGTGCTCTTTTTCCTATCAGCAATTCCAATTTGCCATCTCCTTCAGAGGTGGGAATCTCTTATCCCATCACCACATTACCTTTTGCTATCAGCAATCCCAGTTCGCCATCTCCTTCGGAGGTGGGAACCTCATACCCCAGCATCGCAGCACCTTTTGCTATCACCAATTTATGTTTGCCATTTCCTTTGGATGTGGGAACCTCATACCCCATCACTGTAGCACCTTTTGCTATAAGCAGTTTCAGTTTTCTATCTCCTTCGGAAGTGGGAACCTTGTACCTCAACTTCGCAGCACCTCGTACCTGAATGTGTTTCTCCATTTTACATGGATCTACTACCTGAGGCCAGTTTCAGCTTTCTTGCATTCTGTTCTGGTATACTGTGGCGACTGCCCCCAGTCCTGTACCTTGCCTGTGGTTCCACCATCTGAATTAGCTAGTCCGAGTACGCCCGTCATTAGGGTGCCAGGATTTTAATTTCGCCACCAGGTATTTATGCGGAGGTCCAGCAAGAAGTGGTGAACAAGGAATACAAAACACAGTCACTGTTCAGCAAATTTTACTGCAAACCAGTGTGCATATACAAAAAAAATTACACACAGCAGGAGTCACATAGTCAAACAGTATTCCAGGCGGCCTGGGTTCAAGTCCCAGCTGAGGTACTTACTTCTTTCTCACCCCTGTTTCTATGTGTTCCATAAATATGCACACCACATACCTGTGTGATTGTTACAAATAAATATTTATGTTGCCATTGGGATGCGCATTTGAGAAAGAGTAATGTGCTCGGGGACAGCCCAGGTTCCAGTTGTCTCAGTGGCGCAGTTGGTTAGTGCAATCGGAACAGTATTCTGGGTGGCCTCGATTCAAGTCCCAGCTGAGGCACTTACTTCTTTCTCACCTCTGTTTCTATGGAAGTAAAAGAACCCAGGGCACTCTTCACAAAGAATAGGGGACTTTCCCGGTGTCCTGGCCAACATTCCCCTTCCCATAAAACCAGATCATGCAATTGTCCAGGCTGTGTGGGGGTGTTGATGTGTGATATGGCCGCCACTACACATTCAGTCACTTCACTACCAGTTTAGCATTGCTTGTAAAATGCTCTGGGATACACTCTGTATGAAAAATGGTATATAAATGCTGATTTTTCTTTTTCTTCTTCTACTTCACGAAGTTATCTATGGCTCTTCATCATGTTACTCTAATCATGCCAGCTAGCTATCTGGTAGTCCTTCCTAACTCATCGGACGGGACTTATCTGCCCATATTCCCTCCAGAGAATATCAACAAGAGCAGGTCTCCATTTGATTCATCGTACTGTGCATCCGCAGCCAACCGGTTGTCTCCCTATCACAGTTACACTCCACAACAGTTCTACACCTGACTAAGCATGCAATGCACCCACTGCATTCTACGCTTGCTGTCAACTTCCCCTTTGCCATATCAGTCAGAGACTTGGTCAAAGACCCGTTCTCAGGTTCCCCACAGCATACAGACATTGGATCCATCAGCAAGGCAAAGCCGCCAAGGCCACATAAGCCCTGCCACGGGCTATTAAGCTATAGCAATACCCATATCCACCATCTCACACTAGCAGTCCTTCCTGAATATGAGCCCGTGCAAACCTCATAATAGCAACAATAATTCGCCTTCAAACCTCAAACTTATTGTACTGAACTTTCCAATTATTACTATTGGTATCCAGTTATCATCTTTACAGCATATGTCATCCTTTCCTCATTGGTCTGAAATCTTTCAGTTACCCCCTCCTACCAGGTATCTAAAGCTTCTCTCCGAATCCTTGATTGTGTCCATAGATGCCTACATAGCGAAACATTGTGAATTGCTGAACTCGAAGCCATGAGACCCTAATTCTGATATTAAAGCTTCTACTACCCCATCGTCTAGCCTTGTTCAGTTCCTGTATGTCTTCCTAAACAGTACCGAGATCAAGCTCTTTTCAGAACCTTGCAAACATCTGAACCACTTGCCACTCTACAAAAGGAACTAAGCATCATATCTTGCCCTTACCTTCTACAAAGTCTGACAGATTACTTTAAGGATTTCATAACCCATCATACATCCCGCAGTTCGGAGTCTGGCAACTCATTTAATCAAACTCATGCTCCTTCTGCTCACATTGATTCTGTCCCCCCATCGAATATCAACCAGTATCACATACGAATCCTGGATTTTGTTCAACCCCTTTTTCCAGCTGGACTTAATCAATATTTGGGATCTTGACATTTTTTCAGACTGGACCTGCATCTTCAACCTCAAGAATCAACTCTCTTGAACGCACCATCCAACAGACTCGGAAGATGGAACTTCATCACTACGAACATTACACCTTACTCAAAAATTAGAATATGGTTTTAAGGGTCTAGGATCATCTCCTCTTAGTTTGCCGAGGTCGGGTGGGTCAGTAGCCATGGGTCCTCAGAGGTTTCCTCCACCTGGGGTTTTTTCCTCTCCTGCGTGCTACTGATCATACTCTCCGTGAGTAGGAAAAGGTAATCTTTTTGGGCCTTCTATTCCCTACTAGCTACCCGGCTTACCTACCAAGGGTGGGAATAGAGAAAGGCCAGAGTTCAAAACCTTATAAGTATACACAAGCACTGCACTATTCACCAAAACATTGAATGGGAGGGCTAAAGCCCGAGGTTCAATGAGGGGGAATAGCTCCTTCCACATCCCAAATAAAGGCCAGCCTCCCACAGCATTTCCCTGCTTAGCGCGTTGCGAAACACCCACCATCCTCCCCTGCCTCCTCCTTCTCCTCCTCCTCCTCCTCTGGCATTCTGCTCACCCTTGGTGCAGGGCCTTCTGTTCCCTACTCGCTACCTGGCTTACCTACCAAGGGTGGGAACAGAGAAAGGCCAGAGTTCAAAACCTTACAAGCATACACAAGCACTACTCTATTCACCAAAACATTGAAATATGCGATGTTTTGCTTAACTGGGTTTAGCTGACTCCCCCAGGAAAAAAAACAAACAATTATACACTCTAGTCTCCAGCTCTGTGACACACACATCCACTTCTTTGCAGTCATATGCCAATCTTTCCACTTTGTAACCTTTTTAGGCTTCCTTCAGTTTGTCTTCCCCAATTTTGTTGTGCCAAATCCATGGTACCAAAAGCAACTCCAAGTGTTTTCACTGGTTCCTTAGTCATTCTTATGCTTCTTATGTCCTGGGACCACTCCCTGTCTCACGCTTTTATGTATGTTGAATTTTGATGCTGAGGTATGGCATAAAATAAGTGGGTTCGCATAGCAGTTTGCTAGCCAAAAACTGCAGTTTGCTAATCAACTGTTTTTTTTTTTTTTTTAGCTATTTAACCAGGAGTAACACACTAAGCTGAAAGCTTGTTTACAGGTGCGACCTGGGAGCACAGGGAAGTTAAGTGACTTTTGCTCAGGGTCACACAGTATGCAAGTGGAGGCTGTGAGATTCAAACACTGGTTTGGTCTACTGGATGTCTCCAGATTTGCAGCTCAGAGCCTTAAACCACTGCGCTATACTGCCTCAGAAATTTACTGCATTATAGTAAAAATTTTCGAATTGCAGTACTTTTTTTCCTGTAACTGTGGTAAAAAGTATAGAATTGCAATAATTTATCTTACAATTTGACACTTTTTCCCCACAATTGCACTCTATTGGACTGTATCCTGTAGATAAAAATAACGATTTTGTGAAATTGCTCCTCAGACCTGGCTGGTTTCGAATCAGAAATTTTTTGATTTAGCAACTACTGCTAATCAAGTGTCCAAAACTAATCTATGCATTGCAAGGCAAGGGCAATTCCTGCAAACAAAGCAATGCTGCTTCTGCAGCGCGGGCATCCTTAACTAGAATACATAAATTCTTCACATACGCAGATGTTTTGCTCCAATTTCCTGATAACTTGTTTCAACACAAACAAGTATTTGTCAATGCTGAATGTTCACCGCTGGTAAGGCATTGCCTTTGTACTGTTTTTTTCAGATTTGTACCCCAAATTTTCAACATAATGTTTTTATGAGCACTCCTTCTGAGCATGCCAGGTGTCATTTATAAAACAAAGGCTGAAACGTCATTGTGCACAGCAAGTGTTAAACCCCATTTTGTGTAGGATTTGAGAAATGACAGCTGTCACATTCATAAGGTTGTGACAAAAAATGGCTATGTTGAAAAGTTGGGGTCAACATATTGAAAATGACCACAGCTATGAGCGTGCATTGAAACATTGCAATATAGACTCGTCACATTGTTGTTTTTGTCATATTTTTACCCCACATTTTCAATCTAGCCTTCTTATGATCCCACATACCCTTCTTATGAGCTGCCCTCTTGAACAAGGGTGGAGAACATTTTCAAATCCTGCCCAAAAGGTGATTTTGCGCCACAAGTGCGAAAACACATTTTGGCTGGGATTTGAAAAATGACAGCTGTCACATTCATGACATGCTGTGAAGAAATGGCTATGTTGAAAATTTTGGGTCAAAATATTGAAAATTACCAAAGTTACGAGCCTGTGTTTGCAAAATTGAATTCAGGCCCATAACTTTGTTGTTTGGTAATATTTTTGCCCCAAATTTTCAACATAGCCTTCTTATGATCTCATATCATGAACAAGTGCAGAGAACATGTTCAACTTTTACCCAAAAGGTGATTTTGTGCAGCAACTGTGAAATCACCTTTTGGAATGCAAAAACACATTTTGGCCAGGATTTGAAAAATGACAGCTATCACATTCACAAGGTGCTGTGAAGAAATGGCTATGTTGAAAATTTTGGGTCAAAATATTGAAAATTACAAAAGTTACAATCTTGCATTCACACATTTCAACGTAGGCTCATAACTTTGTTGTTTTTTAATATTTTTATGCCAAATTTTCAAAATAACCTTCTTATGACCCCACCTCATTAACAGGGGCAGAGGACATTTTCAGCTTCTGCCTAAAGTGTGATTTCACGCTGTGACCGTGAAATCACCTTTCAGGACAGATTTGCATAATATCACTTATATTGTTCATGAGGTGGGGTCTCCAAAAAGGCATGTTGCAAATCTGGGGCAAAAATATCCCAAAATGGGCAAGTTATGCCACTAAGTTCAACCCCCCACCATTGAAATACATTGAACAGCATACCTGATTTCCTCAGTTTACGGGCCGGTTTTGAAGAGTGAAGACGTGTCTCCGGTCTTAAAAGACTAATTGGGCACCAGTTTTTCAAGTCTGACTGCGCCCCATTCTCATACAAACCTTCAGCAATGTCTTCAGGTGGTCTTGCTGCATAATGTAATTAAAGGGTATCGGGTCAATATTGCGCTGTGTAAAGCACAAAAGGATTTAGAGCAACAGGGGTATAATAGCGGTAGGGAATTACCGCTATTTCTGTCACTCTGCTTTGATAACCGGAGGGGATCAAGTGTCCGTGTGTGATGCTTGCTTGAGCCACTCCTGTGGGGAAGTGGCTAAGGCACCAGCAAACGGCAGGATTGGAGACGTGGGACCATGGTTCGGTTCCCTCCTGGTGTTGCAACTTTTATTTTATTTTTCAAAAATTGAATTATTCCCCCTCCTGAGTTTCTCCCCATCTGCAAAGTCTACACTCCCTTGGAGTTAATTATTTTAAGTACATCTGGGGGGGTGAGGGGGAAGGGGGGGAAGCCCCATGCAAAAAACAGAAAGTCCCATTAAACTGAATGGTGTGCACTGTTTTTGTAAGGTCGGTGTTTTTCCCAACCTTATTTCTGTGTACAACATTTTGCTTGATGCATTCATTGCTGCGCTGTTTTTGTTGGCGACATTATGACCCCGTGCTAATTAAAGAGATTTGTCCATTCTTCTAGGAATTGTTCAACAATAACTTTATACACCTCACTCAGCAGCCCCTCTGTACCTGGTGCCACTCATGTGTCTAAATCTTTTGTAGTGTCCAAGACTTCCGCTTTAGTAACTAGAGCTATTAAAACTTTCAGTTCGATATCTGACCGTTCTGGAATATGTAAATCTGAGAGAAATGCACTAGGGTCCGATCGGCCTGTTGGCTGGCATCCAAGCAGAGACTGTGTGTACTGAAGAACAATCTGCTGCACAGAGACACTGTCGTTTTGCAAAACATGCTGCTCATCTATTGGTTGTGCCATATATGCTTTGTTCACTTGATTTTTACAACCCTCGTAGGGCTCACCATGCTGTGATATACCCTGCGCTCCATATTTCTGTTCTACTAATGGGGTAACAGCACGAGCATATTGAATTTTCCTCATGTCAGCCTTAAATTTTTTTATCTGATTTTAGTAATCATTCCCTGTTTTCCTGATTAAGGACATTAGTTTTTGCAACAGTACCTTAAATCCAAATACTTAAAATATGTCCCCTTGCTAACTTTTTGGGGTTGGGTCTGGAAAAAGGATTGAAAGTCACACTTTGTATCCTATCACCAGGCTACCAAATCATAATAAAAGTCTACTACAGATTTCCTGGCCAATATCAGAGACTGGAAAGCCTTCAAAACATTCCTATCTTCTAACAAGTATGAGTTTAGTCTCCACACACCTGCCCCCTTGGGAAGGCGAGAAGGGTGTCCTAAGTTGTATACCTACGAGGCAGTGATCTTGTGTTTTTACTGGAATCATGATTGAGGTACCCAGTCAGAAACAAGTAAAATAGTCTATGCGGGATGATAATGTGCCTCGGAGAAAAGTATGGTTTGGGGTCCCAAGAGTACCTGCCAGGCCATCCTTCAGTTAGCAATTTTATACAAGGAATTTGAAAAATTTGAATCACCGTATGATTTCTCAGATATACAACTTTTATCAGCTAAGGATAAACTATAAAGTCCCCTCCTAAAATAACTGTCTTATCAGTACAGAGATATGGTAGGACTTGTATGAACAAATGTACTCTAGATAATTTAGTTTGCTGAGCATGCAAATTAATCAGTGGCAGTTTCTGATAATTTATAAGGACATCCAATATTAAAATCTTCCCTGGTATCAAATCAGTGAGCCTCGTAACCTGCAGGTTCTCAGAGTTGAATAAGAGCCCTAGGTCTGAGCACTGTTTTTCTCCCAGAGATCAAAAAGAGGGTCCCCAAAGCCATTCCCTCAAGGCCTGAATAATCTCTCTATGGGAGTGTAACCTTGTGTTTTGCAGAGAATAAACACTGTACTGGTGGTTTCTCAAGACAGAAATGGTTGTCATTCTCTTATGTTTATTTTTCACACTATTAACCTTGAGAGAGGCACAGGAAACAGACAAAAAGAGACATAAAACAAAAGAGACGGGGAAGGAACCACTGAGCACCAGACATTCTTATTTCTTAGCCCTATCCCCTCTCTTCTGCCTAGCCTTTTTTCTTACAAAGAAACATAGACTTTGACAGCAGATAAGGACCACTTGGCCCACCCAGTCTGCCCATTTCCCTACCTGCTAGATAAGCTGCAGATTCTAGTTAACCAACAGCCTATTTCCTGCCACCCCCCACTACAATTGCCTTGTGTCCCATGCATGTTTGAATTCCCCCACTGTTTTAGCCCCAACAACCTCCCCAGGAAGGCAGTTCCACGCATCCACTACTCTCTCCGTGAAAAAAGATTTCCTCACATTACCTCTGAGCCGTCCCCCTCTATCTTTAAATTGTGTCCCCTTGTTCTTACACATCTCTTTTTCTGAAAGATGCTACCCTCCTGGACTTTGTTGATTCCCTTGAGATACTTAAACATTTCTATCATGTCCCCCTGTCCCTCCTTTCATCAAGGGTATACATATTAAGCTCTGTCAGTCTCTCTTCATATGGTTTCTGATGCAGACCCTGCACCATTTCAGTTGCCCTCCTCTGGACTGCTTCCATCCTGTCTATGTCCTTGCATAGATGTGGGTCTCCAAAACTGCACACAGTACTCCAGATGGGGTCTCACCAACTGTCTGTAGAAAGGGATGACCACTTCCCTTTTTCTACTTGTAATGCCCCTTCCTATGCATCCCAGTATCCCCCTGGCTCTCCTTACTGACTTCTCATATTGCTTACCAACCTTTAGATCATCTGATATGACTACCCCCAAGTCCTGTTCCATTTTTGTTGTTGTTAGTACCTCCCCTGCTATTGTGTACTCTTCTCCTGGGTTTTTGTTTTCCAGGTGCATTACTTTGCACTTCTTTGCATTGAATCTAAGTTGCCATATGTCTGACCATTCCTCCAACCTTGCCAAGTTCCTTCTCATCCTTTCTACCCCCTTGTGTATCAACTCTGTTACAGATCTTTGTATCATCTGCAAAGAGGCATACCTTTCCCTCCAGACCCTCTGCAATGTCACCTATAAAGATGTGAAAGAGGACTGGACCCAGTACTGAGCCCTGAGGTACTCCACTAGTGACCCCCCTTTCTTCGGAATGTGTTCCACTCACTATTACCTTCTGTGTCCTGTTGTGCAGCCAGTTTGCAACCCAGGCTACCACCGTGGGACCCACTCCCAGGCTGGCTAACTTGACTATTAATCTTTTGTGCGGGACTGTGTCAAATGCCTTGCTAAAGTCTAGGTAGACCATATCTACAGCCCCTCTCTGGTCTATTACTTTGGTCACCCAGTCAAAGAAATCTATTAGAATCGTCTGACACGACCTTCCTGCTGTAAATCCATGCTGCTTTGGCTCCTGTGCCCCACTGGCCACTAGGTACTCAACAATTCTTTCTTTCAGAAGTGATTCCATGATTTTCCCTACCACTGAAGTCAAACTTACAGGTCTGTAGTTTCCTGCTTCTGCCTTGCTCCCACTTTTGTGAAGGGGAATCACATCTGCCTCCTCCAGTCCTCAGGTACCACCCCATCTTCTCATGATTTGTTAAAAAGTGTTGTCAGTGGTGTCACTAGGTCCTCCCTTAGTTCTTTTAGGATTCTGGGGTGAATCCCATCAGGCCCCATTGCTTTGTCCACCTTGAGTTTTAGGAGTTCTTTCAGGACTCTTTCTTCTGTAAATGGACTGGTGTCAACCCCCCTACCCAGAGTGCTTCTATTGTCTGGTTTAGGTAACTCCTCATCTTCTTTTGTGAATACTGAGCAAAAGTATTCATTCAGTATCTCTGCCTTTTCACTGTCTCCCTCTGCCCACCTCCCCTCTCCCTCATTAATCTTCACTATTCCTTCCTTAACCTTTCTATGCTCCCAGTGCTTAATGTGTAAAGAAAGAGGTGCCAGGGCTCTGAATCCAAACACCAAAGGCCGGGGGAAGCTGTGGATTTTTAGATGCTCTGTGGCGAGTTTTAGGGGTTATATTGAAGATAAAACACATTTCTGTGTCGGGTTCCCTACCCCTGAATCCATTTAACAGCAGCTGGTAGTATGTGCTGCTAATGCTTATGATTTAGCAGCACATACTGCTGGGAGTGGCACCCCGCAATCACAGGTATCGGGTGCCGGATACACAGACGTTTACATCTCCTCCTTTAGAGCAATTTCAAAAACCTTTACATAAAGACTGGCCTCCCTTCCTATGGACACTGGCTGCACTGAACCTTTGCTCAAAAGCATGTTCTGTTTTCCTGTGTCAGTTTACTATACTCGGACACAAAATACACTGAATGTATCTGCAGCATTCCATACTGTATACACTCACTCACTTGCCAGTATCCTGATAAATGAAACAACAGTGACATAGTCACACACCTCCGATACCTGCCTGGCCTGCTGCAGCCACCAGAAAGTGGCCGGCAATCACCTACTCTGCCTAGCATTCAGCCTGTGTGTGTGTGTTGGTGGGGATACTTTCAGCAGGCTAGCACATGAGCCTGCTGCTCAGTCTTCAACATACTCAGCTAAACCCACTGTTTCATGCTTGTTTAAAACATTTGATAAGTCTAACCTCTGCCCACAGCCACTCTCACAAACATATCATACCCCCCTTTCATTTTTTCTAGTCTATATCCACCTGTCTTGAAAACTAGGGAGCAGTATTCTAGCCCCCTAACTGGGGTTATTTATTATTCTCATCCCCTGGCAGTGGGTATTTTTTGCTATACTCCCCTTCCCGATTTAATTAGATCAAATTCACACCCGACCAGCCAGGCCCACCCTGACCCACAACAAGTGCACTGTGCAGCAGACAGTCAAGGTGAGAACTATCTCTCTCTCTCTCTCTCTCTCTTCACTCACTCTTCAGCTCTCAAGGCACAATGCTGAAAATGTAATGGCCGTCACTCTCCTGATGTACTGAGACTGTCAGACTGACAATGACCTACCTCCTTACCAGCAGCGCACTAGTCTTCTCTCCAGTCCTGGCTGGCTCTGTATTACTCCTGCTCCCGCCACTCCTCCTGGCTCCTTTCTCCAAGTTCGAACATGACCAGCGGCAGCGGGCCCGCTAACTCAAGTAACTAGTGTCTTGTCATGGCCCTTGAATTGACCAGCCGGTCAGGTGGGGGGGGGCGGTGACTAGGAGCAGTAAGGTAACAGACGGACTAACACCATAGACTGCAGCAAGAGACAGAGTCACAAACGGCCGGGAAACCAAACAGTGTTGGTCAGCAGGAAGAGATCCTCACAGGACCGCTGGAGGATAGATCGATCGGGATTCGATGCACTGCACTGCCCTGAGCCAAGTTCTCACACTAGGGGTCACCATCAAAAATAAATCCATCTAGCGACAGCAAGCAAGCACAAGTTGGCTGCACAGTGATGAGCGATCACATTATAGCTCCTTCGAGTCCTTCCAATCATCCTCATCATTCCTCGAGTCACTAACTGCAGTGCGAGTGGAGTGTGTGCCATCAAGCGCCACCACATTCAAGCCACTGTGCACTTCTGATTGGCTCACAGTGGAGAGGAGGAGGAGGAGCAGACTCGTCCAGCGATCAATCAGGCCTGACTTGAGTACTCTATAGCTCCGAGCCTCCTTCCAATCCTCCTCATCATTCCTTGAGTCACTGACTGCAGTGCGACAGTGCTTGCCATCAAGCGCCATCACATTCAAGCTGCCGTGCACTTCTGATTGGCTCACAAGGGAGAGGAGGAGGAGCGGACTCGTCTGGCGATCAATCAGGCCCGACTTGAGTAGTAACTTGTTTCTTCTCTAGCTCAGCTTTGAACTCTGTGAGTGCTGCTGCTGCATATTTAAATTAACCTAAATAAAGTCAAATGCCAGAGAGAAGAGGTGCCGGGGCTGAGCCCCGGCTAGCACCGGCACAGATTAAGCACTGTGTGCTCCCTAATATACCTATAAAAGTTTTATCCCCCTTCTTAACTGAATTGACTATTTTTTCCTCAGTTTGGGCTTTTGCTATTCTGACTGCCTTCCCCACTTCTTTCTGCTTTAATTGATACAGTTCCCTGTCGTGCTCCTTCTGTGATGCCTTATACTTTTTGAATGCAACCTTTTTCTCCTTAACCTTCCCTGCCACCTCGTTTGAGAACCATAGTGTTTTTTTACTCGCTTTGTTTTCTTTATCTGTTTCAGACAAAGGATTGTTGCCTCTATGATGGCAGTTTTGATTTTTCTCCATTGTTCTTCCACCCCTCCTTTTTGGCCATTTGCTAGTGTATTCCTCAGGTATTCACCCATTTTGCCAAAGTCAGCCCTTCTAAAGTCCAGTATGCTTGTATTTGTATGGCTCATCTCCATGGTTGTGCTTATAGTGAAGCACACTGTGCAGTGGTCGCTTGTTTCCAGATGTCTACTGACTTCTAAATTTGTGATCCTCTCTCCATTTGAGAGTACCAGGTCTAGTATTGCTCCCTCCCTCCCTTGTGGGTTCCAACACTAGCTGTCTAAGGTCTGCCCCCTGCAGGGCATCGAGAATGATCCTGTTCTTGGATGTGGCTGCAGTACATGTCATCCAGTTAACATCTGGCATATTCAGGTTCCCTATCAACAGTATCTCCCCTTTTTCAGCCATTTTGAGAATATTCTCTATCATTTTCTTGTCCATTTCCTCCCCTTGAGATGGGGGTCTGTATACAACCCCTGTGCGGATTTAATGCCATTCCCTGTCTCCACGGTGACCCAGAGTGCCTCTTGTCCTCCCTCTTTACTTTTTAGTTCTGTAACTTTGATCCCTTCCCTTATGTATAGAGCTACTCCATGTCCTCTTTTCCCTCCTGTCCCTTCTGTAGACCGTGTACCCTAGTATGTTGACATCCCAGTCATGGTTCTCCATATACCATGTTTCTGTGACTGCCACAATATCCAAGTGTTCATCTTCCATCAAGGCTACTAGCTCAGGAAGCTTGTTTCCCAGACTATGGGCATTGGTACTCATTGCCCTCCATTTAATGTTGGCTTTATCCTTTTTTCCCCCATGCCTACTCTTTTTGCCCTTGTCTATTTTTCCATTTACCCCTGTCCTGCCCTCTGTTGAGCACTGTACCTCAGTGTTTAGCTTACTACCATTGTGTCATGTTTTGTGGGGGCAGGCTTGAAATTTCCTGCCTCTTATTAGCACCTCCCCCCATAGCTAATTTTAAAGCTTGCCAAGGAAGCATTTAAACATGTCACTTAAGATCTTGGTTCCCTTCATGGACAGATACAGACCATCGTGCCAGTATAGACCTTCATCTCTCCAGGTGTACCCCCAATCCCCAATGAAGCCAAAGCCCTATGCTCTGCAGCAGTTTTGCAACCATTCATTAAACTGCATGGTGTATAGTACCCTAGCCTCACCCCTGCCATGGACTGGCAGCACCTCTGAAAAGGTAACCGTGCCTGCTACCCGTCTGAGGCCCCTTCCCAACTCCACAATTTCATCCTGCACTGCACTGGTCCCATGCCTAGCTAGGTCATTTGTCCCAAGGTGGACAATGATATCTAGTTCCCTCTCCTGTGATGCTGCTTCTGCAATCCTGAGGATTCGCTTCTTGTCCCTCCAAGCCATGGCACCAGGCAGGCACCTTACTTCCCTCTCCTCTCCCTTCCCCAGGTCTACCCCTCTAACAATTGAGTCCCCTATCAGAAGCTGTTTCCTTCCCCTGTGGTGTCCCTTGCCACCCTTCTGTGGGTCTCCCTTGTGGGTGTCCTCAGCATTGTTCTTGGTCTCCACTGAGGGTGCCATCATAGAGGAACCTTGCTCTGCCAGACTGGCATATGGTTTGTGTAGAGGTACAACTAGGGGGCTTCGCCTCTGTTCCACCACCCGCACCCTCCCAGAACCCACTGTGGTCCAACTGCTCTTCATACTTAGCCGCCTCTGTGACAGTGGTGCTCTTTGGGTGAGGGAGGCCTCCTTAGTCCCTGCCAGTTCAGCCTGGAGGCGGGCAGCCTCCTCCCTCAGAGCTGACAGTTGTCTGCAGATAGGACAGCAATGCAGTTTCCAGAATGTCCCCCGGAAAACTGCTGCCCCACAGCCAGTGCATTGCACCACTCCCTACATGTCCCTCTTCCTTATAATATACAATATGTAATATATATATATATTTTTTTCTTCCTTTTTGTGATGTGTACTTACCCTTTATGCACTGTGCTGGGTTATTAAGAATATGACAGTTCTGCCCCAAGACCTGTTAAGGAAGTGATGTCAGAACCTTGGCTATAAAGGAAACGTCACGCCTGGGGGTGTGGGGTGTGGGGAAGGGTGGGTGGGTAGTCCACAACCACTGGTGACTGTTAGAAACAATCAAATACACCACTGCTCAACCACCCTGGTGAGTACTGCCCTTTATAGTAATTCAGCTAGCCTCCAGTAACTGATTTGTCAACTATTTAAAAGTAATTTAATGCAAACTGTTACAGAATACTAGTAGACAGTCCAGTTACCCACAAAGGAAAATCAAATATGCAGTTATTTCAACCCTTCTGAAGTTGCTCACAAGATAAGCAGTTTTGAAAACCCCCTTCCTGGTTTAAAAATGAAAATAATTAAACACAAAGCAATACCAATGTAAGACTGTAAAGTAAGGAAAACTTCCCTCAGATGTAAGTAAGGGAGATTTGTTGCAGATTTCTAGTCCAATATAGTATATCCCATGCAGCTTCTCAGCTGTTTCAAAGCACACCCTGTTGCACAACTTGAAGAGATGGGAGGACTGAGAGTCCGTAGACAGTCCTTCATTGTCAGTGGATGGATCTGGTTCTGAGAGTCTGTAGATGGTCCTTCATTGTCAGTGGATGGATCTGGTTGTAAAGAGGCCTATGAAGAAATGTCAGAGTCCTCCTCAGTGTCCCTCAAGGATTTCTGAGTAGCTATGGCTGAAAAGCAATTTTCCAGTGGAATGTCCTTCATTCTCAGCACAGTACTTTTGTTTTGGGCTGCCCTTTCACACTTCTTCATGTAGTGACCATCTGAAGCTGTTTTGGTCACTGGGGTGGACGTGGAAGGCATTTCCTGACTAGGAGGGTGTTCTACATCCATAGTCTCATGTGTAGCAGCAGCAGACATGTCACTCCTCCCAAAATGGTGGGGGTTATGTGGACTCCTTCTGCCCCAGAACTGCCTGCTGTTTGTAGTTGCTTACTCCAGTACTGGGACTATAGCAAGGAGGGGGACCAGAGGAGTTTTTGCCGCCAAGCTGCTTCCTGCTCGGCGATTACTGCATAGTAGTGTGCGCATGTTCAAGCAACCGCCTGCTCAAACATGTGAGCTGCCAGTTCACACATTCTTCTCAGCAATCAGTGCACCTGCTTAGACTTTGCTGCTGCAGCCTGTGCCAATTACAGGACAGTCTGCTTTGGCCCCATGAGGCACCAGTCATGCATCAGAGGGCACGGAGGCACTAGGAGGGGGAGAGGAAAAGGAAACCTTGAGTTTTGCACCTCTGCACCTTTAAGAACAGCCCGGCTGTCATCTGCTTTCAGCAGAGACACTGCTTTGTATGGGGGCATGTGCAATGGAGCTCCTGATTGGGGAAGAAAAGCCCCAGTCAACCCAATGCCACTTTTGGATAAATAAGCACAGGTGTGTCTACAACACTGTGGGGAAGCCACAGTAAGAACTGAGCAGCAGCCCTTTCTGAAGAACTTAAACTGGAAGCAACAGTTTTTTCAAGCCAAAGAGCCACCATCTTGCCGACCCCTGACCTCGCAGCAGCCAATCAGAGGTCACAAATCTCAGCACAGGGTTCCTAAATTCTTCAACTGCTCTGTATGCTTAGTACCCTTTCTGCCAACTAACAGGGCATTGAATGAACATTCAGAATACTAATTCTGTGGATTGACAGCCTTCCTATACCAATTGTGAGCTGCCTTTCCTCCATAAAATGTAGAAGGAAGTTCCAGAAGTAAAGGGTCGGCAGTAAACTCTCAGGGAGTGAGGAGAGAGCGAGTACTGCTGGCAAGAATCATCCAGGGAAGAGCCAGCCTGTCGGCGCAACAGTAAGATTTCCGCTTGCGACACCGGTGACCCGGGTTCAGGAACAGACTTGGGTCGCCGGAGTGCCGGCCAGGAGGAAAAGGATGGAGCATCCTAAGGTCTGCTGTCCTTCTCTGGGGGGAAGTTTGGGACTTTGTCCAGCACTTGACTGCACCTGGTAGAGGCTGGGGGTACCGCAGCTACTGGCGCGCAACAGTTCTCGGGGGCGGTGCAGACGCAGGACGTCACTGCATTTCCACGCCCTCACACAGGGAAGAAAATCCCACTGTCGGCCGCCTCCGTGAAGCCAGTATCCGGCTTCGATCAGCCTCTCCTGCTGGCTCCCCCGGTCAGTCACTAGTTTTGTGGCATTAGGGCCAGTGCTGTGACCCCACCTCTGAGGGGTAAGTCAGGGGTCTCAGAGGAAGAGCATGGAACAGGAGAGGTGGAAGCTGGGATGCGCCATGACTGGCAGATGATCGGTGGCTGACTGATGGGGCAAAAAGACTAAATTAGAAAAAAAAAAATCATCCAGGGAAGCCTGCCTGGGCTCCCATAGCCAAATATCAGATAGCGACTTCTGAGGTTTCTACAACTTGTTAGATACTGTACAAAGACTGAACTGAGTTCCAACTGAAAGTGTCAGGATGACATTTTCTGAGAGACTGTGACCTGCCTCAAGAGAAGAGGAGGTAACTGCGTGCCACAGCAGCCAGCCTGTGTGCACCAGCGACTGTGTGAGAAAGCCTGCATCGAGAGGAATATCTGCATCGATCCAGCAGACAGTCTGGGAGACGGCTGGTTCGTGCTAACGCCAAGTACTAGCTAATACTCCACACTAGGATTCTGAAGCCTGAGCACGAGTGTGAGACACGTGTCCCCTGCTTCTTAGATTGGTCTGTACTCTGGAGGAGGAAGAGGGACAGCCCAAGAGATCCAGAAGACTGCAGATGTGGAAAGCCTGAGCTACTTCCAGAGGCATCTGAGACCTGAAGCATTTTCAAGCTGCTACCCCCGCAACTGCAACAACTGAACCATCAACCTGAGAGGAACTGCATCTGCAGAGGAGGAGAAGGAGATCTGTTCACAGGAAAGCTGGTTCACTAGAACCGTGAATACTCTCAGAATGTTTCCTGCGGTTGGGAAAGTTTGTGCAGAGTTGCCACCAAATCTACACATTGGCCAGTGGCCTGTGGGTTTTGGGTTTGACTGTTGTGCTTGTTCTGAATTGCGCCACCTCTTGCCAACCAGCTGCAATGCCACTGGCAATGCACCGTTCCTACGGCTGAGTACCCAGTGAAACACAAGAAGCTCTCTTTAAGGGTTAAAACTGGTACCAGTGGGTAGTGCCTCCAGTACAGGTGGGCTGGTAAAGGTTAACCAGTTTTATTTGCTACTGCCTTGTCTTGCCTGGTGAGGACTGGGCACTGTTACTGTTGTTTTGTTTATTGGCCGAGCCTGGTCAGGCACTTAATTTTGCTCATGCACATCCAGTTCACGAGGTTTATTTAAAAGCAGTTTTGCTTTGCATTCCACCATCCCCTGGGACTATCCCCCCAATAAATATTTTATTGATATTTTACATTTTATGTTATGAGCATATTTTTAATGTAAGTCTCAAATTGCATTTTTGTTGAATTTAAGGTTGCACTGTGATTTTACATGTATAGGGGGACACTGTGGGGAGGTGGGGAGGTACTGCATCCAGAGAGTTGTACCGCTCTGACACCAGGTCTACTTAAATTTTACTATGGGTGGAGGCACAGTGCTAAACTTAAAAGATCTGGATTCGAGCTCCACAACCAGGTAAATCAGAACCCAGGCTCCTCAACCTTGTTTGAGCTCCCAAGGGAGGGGTAGTAACCACAACATCCATGGTAACCTGGTTACAGACATACTAGGAGCTTTTTCAGCTGCAGAATAATTATCTGATGACCCTTGTGTATGTGCTGAGTTGTGTAGAGATTCCGCTGTGTCCATTAGCTCAGTAGCGGCATTATGAGAAGTAGAAGCTGGTGTGGAGGATTCTCTGGTTGTCCGACCAGTCCACCTGCAGTAGAGAAGACTGGTAAAAGAGATCCCACCATCCTAGCATCAGGTACTGCTGCCTTTCTGGTGTTGCTTTTGTGCCATGGTCACAAAACATTCTTGTTCTGCCTGTTCTGTCAGATCATTATGTTTGCTTGCACGCATGTGCAAGAAACATAGTGCCATCCTCTGAGTTTTCGGAGGTGTGTCACCCCCTCTTCCAATTCAGTCAGTGTGTTGGCAGGCACGGCCCCAGTCCGCCAATGCATGCTGGAGCTGTCTATGACAAGCTCCAAAATGCATTGGCATGCAGATTCGAAAGGGCTGTAAGCTGATGAGCAGCGATAAGATATCGCCTGCTCCGTGCAGCTCCCTCTGCACACACACACACCGCATACTGCGTGCTCCCCCGCACCACGCTATAGCCGGCGGGGTGCCCAAACTTCGCCGGCTGTGCTGCGCTGCCCCCAAAGCCTTCCAAATGCCATGCTGGGTGCCCACCCCAGCGTGGCAACTCAATCGGTATAGCCGACTGGGGTGCCCAATCCCCCATCGGCTTCACTGTCTCCTCCCAGAGTACAGGGTGCCACTCTGGGAGACCACCCTAGCATGGCAACAAATGCTATGGCCGATGGGGGTGCCCAATTCCCCGTCAGCTCCATGCCCCCCCCCCAGCCATCCTTCTGCCATGCTGGGAGCCCAACCCAGCGTGGCAAACGTCCCACGTCGTTTTTTTTTTAAATACCTGTAAAGAAAAACGGTCCCATGCAGTCTTCCTGCCCCTCCCCACAGCCCGCACCCACCCACCCACTGCGCAACCTGCCTCCCCCACACCCCCTCACCCCATACTTTCATTTCCTCCGAGTCGGCGCGACGATCTTTTGTGGACCGGGAACACGCCTTCACTCTTCAAAGCCGACCGCAAACTGAGGAAATGCCAGTAAGCTGTATAATGGGATAGATAGGGGTTTTTCAACTTTATTACATATCTCAGGCATTTTTGGAATTTTTGCACCAAAAGGTGATTTTATGCAGTGACTGCAAATCACCCTTTGGGCCCAAATACCGCCATGACAGTGACATAATTCATGAGAAGGGTCCCAAAACCCCATTTTGAAAAATTTGGTGCCAAATTCCAAAATGACTGTTTTATGAAGCTAAGGGTTATGCAATTCCTACGCAGAGGCTCGTAAGTTCACAAATTTCAATATTTCACCCAGATTTTCAACATTGCCATTTTACCACACCTCCTTATGAGCAGTACAGCTGTCATTTTCACATCCTGCCCAAAATGTGTTTCACCACGTAGCACACAACGGCCAGGTCGGTGTGCGAAATCAATGTATGACACATTAAGAAAATCACCATGACACTGTTCATTAGCAGAGATCTTAAAATGGCTATGTTGAAAATTTGGTGAAAAATTCTAAAATGACTGTTTTACGAGCGTTATGTTGTTATGAAGTTCCCACGCACGCTTGTAGGTTTGCGAATTCGTCATTTCACCCAGATTTCAACATTGCCATTTTACCAATCTCCTTCTTATGAGTAGTACAGCTGTCATTTTTCACATCTCACCCAAAAACGTGTTTCCGCCCATGTAGCACACAATGGCGCAGTCGGGTGTGAAATCAATGTATGGGACACATTAAGAAATCACAGTGACACTGTTCATGAGCAGAGGTCTTAAAATGGCTGTGTTGAACATTTGGTGAAAAAATTCTAAAATGACTGTTTTACGAGTCTGCGTCGCAGTTCCCCACGCACGCCCGTAAGTTTGCGAATTTTCAATATTTCCACTCCAGATTTTCAACATTGCCATTTTACCACACCTCCTTATGAGTAGTATGGCTGTCATTTTTCACATCCTGCCCAAAACGTGTTTCCGTCCATGTAGCGCACAATGGCGCAGTCGGTGTGCAAACTCAATGTATGGGACACATTAACAAAATCACAGTGATACTGTTCATGAGCAGAGGTCTTAAAATGGCTATGTTGAAAATTTGGTGAAAACATTCCTAAAAATGACTGTTTTACGAGCGTGCATTGCGCAGTTCCTACGCACTCTCGTAAGTTCGCACATTTTTAATATTTGCACTCCAATGACTTCCAAATACCTAAACAGCACATAGAAGCAAGCAACATTCGGCACTGACAAATGCTTGTTTTGTTACATTTAAAATAATTAAAGGAGCACTCCTTTTAATGTGGCCATCCCCAGGTTTTTGTCAGTATTCTCAGAGGCGGGGTTTAGGCACAAGCTAACTAAATGGCTGCTTGGGGTGCCAGCACAGAAGGGATGCACTAAATGAGAGAGTTACAAGCAGAGATCAGCTTGAAATGTAAAAAGTGTAAACATAAAAAACAAAACTGCTGTTGTCACCCTTGCATTCATAGGACTTTTACAACTTTTTTTGGATGGGGTGAGGCTGAAGGAAGGAAAGGGGGCAAGGGGAGTGGAGGGGGGGAACACCACAAGTGTTTCTGCTTGCAGCACCACTAGATCTAAACCTAATCCTGAGCATTCTCAGCTCTTTTTGAACACCCATTGTCCCATAAGGTCAGGAAGCAGCATTTACAGCTAGGAGTCCATCTCAGGCACAAGAAAAGTGATGTTACACAATTGTAAAAAACGAACACGGATGAAAACCTGGTCCGAGCCATATTAAAGGGAATGGTAACATGCACTTCTGACTGCAGCTCAGCCTTTCAGCATATACTTCCAGAAATGTGATGTTCCAGCCATTACAATTTACAAGAGACTAAATATTTTTTTTAATTATTAGATTTTCTTTCCGAGTACGGTTTATAACATACCTTGGTGGCCTGTCTAAGAAGTGCGTATAAAAGAATGCAACTGTCCCCAGCTGAGTTCATGGTGCCTTAGTTTATGATGACATCGTAGTGCTCACCCTGACAACCGATAATGTTGTCACAGACAGCAATTGAGAGGTCAGTTGGGGACAAGCGGATGTTTTTTGAAAGATATGTGAAATGTGGACTGCATTAAAGGGAAACTTGTCAACCCTTTTTTTTCATCATATTATTCCTAGTTGAAAACCCGCATTTTATGATTGATTATCTTCTCAAAAATTCACTGGTGTTGCTGGTTGTTTTATTTGCTTCCTTTCTTAGTAGAATTGAAATACTTGATAACAGTGTAATTATAATCGACCTTGTTTTGTTTTAAATCCTTATCTAGTCCTGTTGCACACTTCCTGAACATTAGGAACACCCTCAAACAGAGCAGCCACTCATGATGCAATAGCCTCCTCTCCTTCCCTCCTACTACATCTTGAGTGTCTAGACTGTACTAGGGGTGTTTCCAAGTCCAGGAAAGATGCAGTGGGATTGTAAACAAACATGTTTTTTTGTGTGGTAACACCAGTTTGGTAGTATGTTTTTCACTCTAAAAAAAAAAAAAGGAATTAGACTCAAACTACTAGCTACCTGAGCACATTTTACAGAATGTGAGCAATTATAAACAAGCATTTGTCAATGTTGAATGTTGATTGCTTTGCTCCATTGAGCTCGCTCACTCCTCCTCTGTCAGTCGCTCGTTCTGTATCTGTTGGCGCTGCAGGCTGCGCTTTTGTACTGGGCTCCTGTCTGCGTTGGCAACTTTGTCTGCCCTCAAAGAAATCCGCAGCTGTCCCGACAGAGCTCTGTTGAGGTCGCTCAGTCTCCCTCTCTCAAGCACTCATTCTGTTTCTGCTGGCGCTGCAGGCTGCCCTTTTGTACTGGCTCCTGCCTCTGTTGGCATCTTTGTCTGCCCACAAAGAAATCTGCAGCAGTCCCGACAGAGCTCCGTTGAGCTCGCTCACTCCCCCCTCTCAGTCGCTCATTCTGTTTCTCCCGCCGCTGCAGGCTGCCCTTTTGTACTGGGCCCCTGCCTGCACTGCTGCCTTTTTCGCCCACAAAGAAACTGCAGCAGTCACGATAGAGTCTGCTGAGGTCACCACTCCCTCCTCACCCGCTCGTTCTGTTTCTCCCGGTGCTGCAGGCTGCCCTTTTGTACTGGGCTCCTGCGTTTGGGCCTTTTCCTGCCCACAAAGAAATCTGCAGTAGTCCCGACAGAGGTCAGTTGAGCTCGGTCACTCCTCCCTCTCACTCGCTCGATCTTAATCTGTCCCAAACACTGATTTCCCACAGTGACCATGCTATTCTGCGGCAGGAGTGCAAACACATATTTTGGCCAGGATACGAAAAATGACAGCTGTACTGTTCATAAGGGGGTGTGAAAAAATGCCACTGTTGAAAATGTGGCATAAAAATATTACAGATTTACTAAGTTACAAGGGTGCATGGAAACAGTTCAATGCACGCTTGTAACACAGTCATTTTATGGAGTTTTGTCACCACATGTTCAACATAGGGATTTTAGGACCTCTGCTTATGAACAGTGTCACTGTTATTTTCTTAATCTGTCACGAACACTTGATTTCTCACAGCAACCGCACTATTCTGCGCCAGAAGTGCAAAAACACATTTCAGTCAGGATGTGCAAAATGACAGCTGTACTGTTCATAAGGAGGTATGAAAAAATATCAGTGTTAAAAATCTGGTGTGACAATATTACAAATCTGCGAAGTTACAAGGGTGCGTGGAAACTGCGCAACGCACACTTGTAACACAGTCATTTGATGGGCTGTCATCTCCAAATTTTCAACATAGGCTTTTTAGGACCTCTGCTCATGAACAGTATCACTGTAATTTTCTTAATCTGTCCCGAACACTGATTTCCCACAGCGACCGCACTATTCTGCGCTGGAAGTGCGAAAAGACATTTTGGCCAGGATGGGAAAAATGTCAGCCATACAGTTCATAAGTAGGTGTGGGAAAATGGCAATGTTGAAAATCTGGAGTGAAAATATTATAAATTTGCGAAGTCATGAGTGTGCGTGCAGACTGCACAACACACGCTCGTAACACAGTCATTTTGTGGAGTATCATCACCAGATTTTCAACATAGGCATTTTAGGACCTCTGCTCATGAACGGTATCAATGTCATTTTCTTAATCTGTCCCGCACACTGATTTCCCACAGAAACCGCGCTATTCTGCGCCGGAAGTGCGAAAAGATATTTCAGCCAGGATGGGAAAAATAACAGGTGTACTGTTCATAAGTAGGTGTGGTAAAATGGCAATTTTGAAAATCTGGAGTGAAAATATTATAAATTCGTGAAGTTACAAGCGTGCGTGCAGACTGCACAACGCATGCTCGTAACACGGTCATTTTGTGGAGTATCATCACCAAATTTTCCACATAGGCATTTTAGGACCTCTGGTCATGAACAGTGTCACTCTCATTTTCTTAATCTGTCCCGCGACACTGATTTCCCACAGCGACTGTGCTATTCTGCGCCAGAAGCACGAAAACACATTTCGGCCAGGATGTGAAAAATGACAGCTGTACTGTTCACAAGGAGGTGTCAAAAAAATGCCAGTGTTGAAAATCTGGCATGATAATATTGCAGATTTGTAAAGTTATGAGTGTGCGAAGCAACTGTGCAATGCACGCTCGTAAAACAGTCATTTTTTGAAATTTTTCCACCAAATTTGTAACATAGGCTTTTTGAGAGCCTACCTCATGAGCACTGGCACTGTCGTTTCATTAATCGGTCCCAAGAGGTGATTCGGCGCAGTGACCGCAAAATCACCTTTCGAGGCTGAATAACACCATGACATTGGCAGAATTCATGAGGAGGGGTCCCAAAAATCCCATGTTGAAAATTTGGTGCCAAAATTCCAAACACTGCTTGAGATAGGCACCAAAGTTGAAAAAAACCTGTGTATGCCATTATACAGCTTACTGGCATTTCCTCAGTTCGCGGTTGGCTTTGAAGAATGCAGATGTGTTCCCGGTCCACCGAAGATCATCGCGCCAGACTCCGCAGGTAAGTATAGGGTGAGGTGGGTATGGGAGGCAGGGCGCGCGAGAGGTGGGTGTGGGTTGTGGGGGCAGGAAGACCACGAAGACCGCTTTTTTGATAGGTACAAAAAAAAACATCGTGAGGACTTTTTTTTTTTTACAGGGCCATTTGGCACGCTGGGGGGGCAGCTGTAGCCGACGGGGATTGGGCACCCCATCGGCACAAAGGGGTGCAAGAGCCGAGGGGGATTGACACCCTCGGCACAACTGCAGTGCGTGTTTTTTAAGGGATTATGCCGATGGGGAGTGGGCTCTGTCGGCAAATGACACTGGGGGGCATAATGCCGATGGGGAGTGGGATCCTGCTACAACATCAACGTTAGGACACTGAAGCCGAGGGGACTGGGCACCCCCACAGTGGGTTGCTTGATATTGTTTAGAACAAGGTGGCAAGTCACGCCATGTTCACAAGCAGTATCACACTAACAAGGTTCCGGCCAGCAGTGACGAGTCGCTTCCTCACTGCAATGACGAGGCGGACCCTGATTGCAGTGGCTGAAACATTACAAGGTTGTGGCACGCTGGCTGAACTAGTGTCAGCAGCAGTGGGCCACCCCATTGGGAAAGGCGGCCAAGCCTCCAAAGGCTGTGGGGGCACTGGCCATAACAGTGCCGCGCCTCCACAGCCTGCTTCCGGAGCAAGCTGCCGCAATATGTTTCTTGCATGCAATCAACATAAAACATTTTTTCGCACTAGGGACACTTTGACCTCTAAGAGGGGTTGACAATATCATTTTAACTGAAATGTTTAGTAGTCCAACAACAGGAAAAGTAAAAAAAAAAAAGCTAGAAAACAAAATGTAAAGATAATTGCTGTAATGTAATAGTATTTAGGGCTTTATTTTAGTGGAAAAGTACTCTTTAAGCAATATATGGTTTACTCCTGTTTCAAATACAGCATTGGTTGTTCTGAAGTTGTGTGCTGGCATTACAGTTTTCTGCACTGCTTTTCAATACTGAAAGGTTACTAAGCTCCGGAGCTCATGGCTGAGGCTAAAAATAAAATGTCTACTTCCCAATCTAAATACGGAAAGAGAAGTTGGCAGGAGATGACTTGCCCAAAATGATATACAAAACAAATTTTTTTTTGCACCTAGGAGGACAAAAATTGAGTTTTTACAGAAATTAAGAGTTAATGTGGGGATAAAATATTAAAAACAGTCATAATATAAAATCAAGGAAATGAGGATATCAGTGGGAAAGAAGTTCTGCTGCATTGGTGTGTGTGTGCCTGTGCACGTGCACAAGAGTGTGACCCTGCGTGTGTACATGTGTGTGTGTGTGGTCCTGTGTGCATTCATATATGAGTGTGTGGGCCTGTGTATACGTAAGTGTGTATGTATGTGTGTGTGTGTGGGGGGGGGCCGTGTGTGTGAATGTGTGAGCCTGTACACATGCATGTGTGAGTATGTAGGCCTGCCTGTGTGAGTATGTGGTCCTGCATGCGTGCATGTGTGAGTGTGTGGGCCCGCGTGCATGCATGTGTGAGTTCGTAGGCCTGTACACATGCATGAGGGTGCATGTGGCTACGTGCATGTGTGTGTTGATTGTTGGTTCCTAAGTACATCTGCATGTGTGTGTCATTGTATGTGTGTATGTTTGTGTCTTTGTGAGTATGTCTGTGTGTCTGTTCATGTCTACATGTTTGTGTGTATCTGCGTGTGTGTATCTGTGTGTGTGTGTGTGTTAGTGTATCTGTGTACATGTCTGTGTATGAGCATGTCTGTGTATTGGTCAGTGAGTGTTTGTGTTCATGTCTGCATGTTCGTATGCGTGTGTGTGCACGTGTGTGATGTCTGTGTGCATAGGTCAGTGTGCGTGTGCATGCGTGTTTGTCTGCATGTGGGTGTCTACGTGTGCATGTGTGAGCCTGCAGTGAACACAGTGGCCACATCTTAAGTTGCCAACTGGCGGATTCAGAAGCCAGTTAGGTGTGTGTTCTAGTGGTTGTAATGTGGCATTGATAAGGGTACCCCTCAGACTTGTTCCCCTTTCGTAGGTTAATTGTGGGGTTTGTTTTGCTTTGAAGTCAAACAAAGGAGAAACACCTTCTCAACCAAGTCCAAGTTCAATCATGTGTTTTTATTCTCAGTTTCTTTTTTTATGTTTGCTTGTATGCATGTGCAAGAAACATAGTGCCATCATCCGAGATTTCGGAGGTGTGTCACCTCCTCCTCCAATTCAGTCAGTGTGTTGGCAGGCGCGGCCCCTGTAAGCCAATGCATGCTGGAGCTGTCTATGACAAGCTCCAAAATGCAGTGGCATACAGTTGAAAGGGAGCTACGCCTGTGAGCAGCGATAAGATATCACCTGCCCGCGCGCAGCTCCCCACCACACACACACACACACACACACACACACACACACACACACGACGATACCGCGTGCTGCCCTCCCCCACACACAGAGATAGCCGACGGGGTGCCCAATCCCCGGCCGGGCTTGTGCTGCGCCCCCAAAGTTTTGACATGCCACGCTGGTGCCCACCCCAGCGCTGGCAAGTCATAGAAGAGCCGACGGAGGTACCCAATCCCCATCGGCTCCACTGTTCTCACCCCCCGAGTACTGGGTGCCACGCTGGGAGCCCACCCCAGTGTGGCAACTGATCATATGAATAACGGGTGCCCAGTCCCCGCTGGCTCCACGGCCCCAGCATTATCCTTCTGCCACGCTGGGAGCCCACCCCAGCATGGCAAACGCCCCACGAGTCTTTTTTTTAACCTGCAAAATAAAACGGTCCCACAGCGCCTCCCAGTCCCCTCCCACAACCCGCACCCACCCACTGCGCACCCTGCCTCCTTATCACTTTCTCACCCCATACTTACCCTGAGTTCAAGCACCATTTTTCGTGACCGGGAACACGCCTGCACTTCTTCAAAGCCGACCGTGAACTGAGGAAATGCCGTAAGCTGTATAATGGGCAAGATAGGGTTTTTCAACTTTATTGCATATCAGTCAGAGTTTTTTTTAGTCTTTGCACCAGATTATGGCTAGATTCTTCTCGATGAATGCCGTCACTGTCATGGCAGTTATCAGCTGGCGGTGATTTCGCAGTCATCTGGTGAAATCACCCTTCGGCCTGAATAATGCTATGACAATGACATCATTCATGAGAAGGGTCCCAAAAATCCCAAGTTGAAAATTTGGTGCCAAAATTCCAAAAAATGACTGTTTTACGAGCGTGTGCTGTGCAGTTCCTATGCAGGTTCGTAAGTTCGCGAATTTTCAATATTTTCACTCCAGATTTTCAACATTGCCATTTTACCACACCTTCTTATGAGCAGTACAGCTGTCATTTTTCACATCTCACCCAAAATGTGTTTCCGCTCATGTAGCGCACAATGACGCAGTAGGTGTGCTAAATCAATGTACAGGACAATTAAGAAAATCACAGTGACACTGTTCATGAGTAGAGGTCTTAAATGGCTATGTTGAAAATTTGGTGAAAAATTCCTAAAATGACTGTTTTACGAGCTGCGCTATGCAGTTCCTACGCACGCCGTAAGTTCGCGACTTTTCAATTTTTTCACTCCAGATTTTCAACATTGCCATTTTCTCCACACCTTCTTATGAGTAGTACAGCTGTCATTTTTCACATCTCACCAAAACGTAGCCTCGCTTCATGTAGCGCATTAATGGCGCAGTCGGTGTGCAAAATCAATGTACGGGACATTAAGAAAATCACAGTGATACTGTTCATGAGCAGAGGTCTTAAATGGCTATGTTGAAAATTTGGTGAAAAAATTCCTAAAAATGACTGTTTTACGAGTGTGCATTGCACAGTTCCTACGCACGCTCGTAAGTTTGCGAATTTTCAATATTTTCACTCCAGATTTTCAACATTGCCATTTTACCACACCTCCTTATGAGCAGTACAGCTGTCATTTTTCACATCTTGCCCAAAATGTGTTTCCACCCATGTAGCGCACAATGGCGCAGTCGATGTAGAAAATCAATGTACGGGACAAATTAAGAAAATCACAGTGACACTGTTCATGAGCAGAAGTCTTAAAATGGCTATGTTGAAAATTTGGTGAAAAAATTCCTAAAAATGACTGTTTTACAAGCGTGCATTGCACAGTTCCTACGCACACTCGTAAGTTTGTGAATTTTCAATATTTTCACTCCAGATTTTCAACATTGCCATTTTAACACACCTCCTTATGAGCAGTACAGCTGTCATTTTTCACATCTTGCCCAAAATGTGTTTCCACCCATGTAGCGCACAATGGCGCAGTCGATGTGCAAAATCAAAGTATGGGACACATTAAGAAAATCACAGTGACACTGTTCATGAGCAGAGGTATTAAAATGGCTATGTTGAAAATTTGGTGAAAAAATTCCTAAAAATGACTTTTACCAGCGTGCGTTGCGCAGTTCCTATGCATGCTCGTAAGTTTGCGAATTTAATATTTTCACTCCAGATTTTCAACATTGCCATTTTATTACACTACCTTATGAACAGTACAGCTGCCATTTTTCATATGTTGCCCAAAATGTGTTTTCGCACATGTAGCGCACAATGGTGCTGTTGGTGTGCGAAAGCAATGTTTAGGACAGATTAAGAAAATCACAGTTACACTGTTCATGAGCAGAGGTCTTAAAATGGCTATGTTGAAAATTTGGTGATAAAAGTCCATAAAATGACTGTGTTACGAGTGAGCATTGCGCAATTTCTACGCACCCTCTTAAGTTCATGAGTTTGTAATATTTTCAGTCCAGATTTTCTTTTTTATTTTGTTTCATCTCTTTATACTCCCTCCTTGCCCCCGATGTCCCCCTCCTTCCGACTGCACAATCCCCCGACGCCCCCATCGGGATCTGCCCCTAGAGTGCTCTCTTACCTCTCCTTTCCTCCATAGCACAGCGGGGCCTGTCCTTAGGTGGGCTCGAGTAGGGCAGTCTTCATCTAGGGACACCGAGGACGCCATTTTTCTCCGCTGTTCTCCCACTTCCCCGCCCCCTGGGACGCCGCACACAAGGACGACGCCCTAGAGGGACGACGCGGTTGACGACGCGCCCTCCTCAAGCACCTATCAACGCCCCCTCCCCGGACTCCTGGTTACGGAGCTACGACCCCCGAGCGCCGTGCTCCCACCGACATTCTCGGGTTGGAAATCCCCACTGAGGGAGGAGAGCATCCGTTGGGCGCCTAATCCTCCTCCCCCGGTTGACCGACGACCGAGTCCGCCTCAACCCTGGCCGCCGGGCGGGCGCGAGGTGTGGCATCCAGCGCCAACCCCGCTAGCGCCACCGGGCCGGCCCAGTCCAGATTTTCAGTGGCATTTTTCCACACTTCCTTATGAACAGTACAGCTGTCATTTTTCACAACATGGCTGAAGTGTGTTTTCACACTTTCAGCGCAGAGATGCGTGGTCGCTGTGGGAAATCATTGTTCAGCACAGATAAAGAAAATCACAGTGACACTGTTCATGATCGGAGGCACCAAAATGCCTGAGTTGACAATCTGCTGTAAAAAATCCCCAACCTAATTATATTACGGGTGTGCGTTGCACAGTTTCTATGTATGCTCGTGACTTTACCATTTTTTTAAATATTTTTACTGCAGATTTGCAACATTGCCATTTTTTGCACCTCCCCATGAACAGTACAGCTGTCATTTTTTACATCCTGTTCGGAATGTTTTTGCACCTGTGGTGCTAAATGTCGAGTTGCTGTGCAGTATAAGCAGCTTTCAAGTAACAAACTGATATTCCCGTGTTCATGAGGTGGGGTCACAAAAAACATGTTGAAAATTTGAGTGAAAATACTAACGAATGCTCATGTATTAGGTTTCCAACCATAACGCCTAATCCTGTAGAGAATGACAGGCATCAGGGGTGTGACTTGGGATTCTTGCCTGTAATGCTCATACCATTCCACACTCTGCAGCCAGTGAGAGGCATCGAGGGCATGCCTTGGACTCTTCGGCCCCAAGTTCACCCCATTCTCTATGTCGCACCCATCTCACCGTATTTCCTAATGAGATGGGGTGCGCATAGGCCAAAGACCCAAGGAACACCATGACACTTGTCAGTGTCTGCAGGGTGGGGTGTGGTGAAATGGCATGGCCGTTATGCCTGACGACCCAAACACACACCCCAATGCCTGTCACTCTCTGCAGGGTGGTGGTGGGGTTGGCTTCAGTTCAATACTTCACTGCCATTCCTATTACGCAGCTCTGTAACTTCTACACTACCACTGCCAATGCCAGCAAGCAAACATTCGGCATTGACAAATGCTTGTTATTTCAATCTTGATGCTTCTTTCAAAATACTGATAGTTCCTTAAATAGATTCTGTGTAACGTTTCAGAACTTAAGTTCCTTCATCAGACGCTGGAGCAATATCTCTGTATAAACAAAAAATACATACAGACGTTTTCAATACATCATCATCAAGGCCTTTAACATTTTAAATTCAAAAAAGAAGTAATTATTTATTCTTGTTAACACAAACACATGCTCTCTTTATTAATGTAAAGATCATGGCATATGTAAAACACACAGAGTCATGAGTTGGTTCACTTGCAGACTGCATGGTGGAAGGAGCCACACAGTCTGCAAAGGGTGTCTTCTGTTAGCACCCTTTGCAAACTGTGTGAGAGGCCTTTTGGCACCATGCAATTCTGCTTAAAGTTGGACCAGCAAAACATTCTGTGGTGATTTGCATATGCAGCCCATGATGCTTTGCATTGTGGGGGCAAGTGTGATTTTGTATTTTCTTGAAACTTGGCTTCCCAGCCAAATGCCCTTTGGGGTAACCCTTGCCTCAGTGTTTATGCACAGAGGTTCTTTGTCATTTATTCTTGTTGACAACTCAGGTGGAACTAACTTGTAAAACTTGATAGAAAACACAAGTTTCAAATATACAGCATAAATCCAAAAAGTGTCTGCTATGGAGGCAGGGGTACACCTTCTTGTGTTTCAAATGAACTCCTTTAGATTCTATTAAGGAAAATGGGGCTTATGTTAGAACTTCCAAATTCAGATATAGGAAGATTAATATTTATGAACCAAAAGTGTATAATTCAGAAACTGAAAAGTTACTTTCTCCAAAACTCAAAACGTTTTATTCATCCTTAAGAGTTATATTTTTGCTCTTTTCTCTGTAATACAGAAACAGAAGAGTGTCCTTAAATAACCCCCAAAAAATCTTACAATTCATACATGTATTGTTTTAGTACCTTTTTTCTAAATTCAAGGTGAGCTAAGCCATCCCTGCCTTATGGAGTTCAATGAATATGGCAAACCTTAGTTCCAAAATATCCTTCTTTAGTCATAGTTACCCCGTGGCTGCTTCACTCACCTGTCATTAGTTGACACGCTGAAATGCTCAAAACTTTCTTCCTCACTTTACCAGGTGTTAAAGAAGAGGGGCTGGGCCGCAGAGGTGAGCAAGCAAATGCGTGCCTGTGTTACCAAGGTAACAAACACCTCCTGCAGCCCGGTCATAAATTGAAACTTCCCAATTAACAAGATGAGAAGTTCCCCACTCCTTAAAGGACCTATCTCGGTCTTTTAGTTTTAGCATAACAGCGATTATTTAGTCACAACATTTCTTAAGGCCTGTCTCGTTTTTTTGTTAACATTCTTAAACAGTTTCAGGAACCACAGCTGTTTGAAAAAACAGAGAATCCTCTATTTAATGCAAAATTGCTTAAAAAATAACCCCAATTAGTCACAGTACTTCTCATGACCTGTCTCAGTTTTTTAGACCCATAATTTTCCAGTTGCTTAATTTTCTGGACAAGGTCCATATTCAAAGCTAGCTTCATGAAACTAAAGAACTGTGGTGGGAAGGGAACAGAATTTTTTTAACGATTTGTGCCCTCAAACCCATGCCAAATAAAATGAATACAGAGATATTAAGAGCAAGTTATTTGCCACTGGCACTAAGTTTCAAGTGATGTATCCTGCCCACCTGATAGTTACCAGCTACAGTGGCCAACCTCAGTATCAATCTGCGGCTGATGCATGAGCGGAGTTTCTGAAGGTATACCCCCAACTTGTTCTCTGCACCTCATAATCCTCCACGTTGATAGACAAGGGACAGTTTCACTCTCAGTTGCTGTATTCATTGGCTATTATTGCTTCTCCAACATCTAACTTTCACAGGTTTCAGATAAGAGGCAGTAGGTTCTCAGAGTGTTACTACTGTTTCTGAATGTTTCAGAAGAAAAAATTACTTGCCATAGTAATGTTGTTTCTTCCAATGGAGTCTTTCTGTATTCTGACAATATGCAGTTAGACCGACCGGTTCAGTTGCCCCGGAGAACAAAGAGTTAACTCTATGCAAATGCATAGAACGTTGAGCTCGAGCTTGGTTTTCAAACCACTGTCCTCGGTACGTTCTAGTAACTGATCAGATTCCTTGAAGCGAACTAGATATATATATACACACACACACACACACATATATATGTTTTTTTATATCATTTAACAATTTCTCCTTCCCTTGCAACCACAGTCCTGCCTTACCTCCATCCGCCGCTCCTCCGTTCCACCTCCAACCCCGAAGCTCCATGCCCAGCTGGCAGACGCATCTTTGCCTGTGAAGGGGGCCCCCTGATGCTCCCCGTGAGGAACCATTGCTGGTACGTCTGGGCATCGTCGGCCAATGAAACTGCGACTATCAAGCTGCCGCGGATCTGTGTGTTGCATTTTTTCCTCCACTGGTTCCCTGGAAGCACGGATGTGCAAGGACGTCAGCACACTAATGTGCAGACGTCTGCGTTCTTCCCCCCCACTAACACCCATGCTACTGCAGTACAACCGGGCATCCCCAGGTACCAGCAGAGTGCGGCGTCCATCCCTCCCTTCTCGCCAGGGCTAGGAGAGCTGTTGTCGGATGCTTGATCCTAGTCCTCCCCTGCCGACCCCCGACAACTCAGGCTCATTCCTGAACCCAGGTCACTGGCGTGGCGCGAGGTGTGGCATCCAGCACTTCAACCCTCAGCGCCACTGGGCCATATGTGTATATATATATATATATATATATATATATATATATGTAATGACCAAGACTAAGCATAAAGAGGTCCCCTACAGGGGCAACATAAGCAAAACACAAAAAGGCATGTATAAGACTCAAGTCACAGATGCCCAAAGAAACCCAACACCTACTAGTAGTTTAAGTCATTAAGTTGCTGCAGGAGAGCTACCCTTCCCCAGGTTCTGAAGGGGAGGTAGGATGGAAGGTCAGAATACTACAAGACTCCATTAGAAGAAACAACATTACTATGGTAACTAATTTTTTCTTCAAACAACATGACGTCTTGCTGTATTCTGACAATATGCAAACTACCAAGCAGTGCACCTTGGAGGTGGGCACTGAACCTGTTTGGGGAATATGCTGTGCAGTACTGCTGTGCCAAACCTGGCATCACTCCTAGCTGGAATATCCAGGCTGTAGTGTTTAGTGAATGTATGGACAGACTTCCAGGTGGCAGTCTTACATATCTCAAGCAAGGGGACTTCCCTGGCAGCCACCAGGGAGGCCACAGTGCCTCTGGTAGAATGGGACCTAAGACCTGCTGGTGGGTCCTTACCCAACTATAGCAGAACTGGATACAGGCCACAATCCATCTGGCTATAGTCCTCTTTGCAGCTGGCTTGCCCTGACCCACTTCACCATAGGTAAGAAAAAGTTGGGAACAATCTTTTCTTAGCTCCTTTGTCCTCTTGATGTAATAGCTAATAGCTCTGTTTACATCCAGGCTATGCAGCCTTCGTTCACATGAACTAGAGTGGTCTGAGAAGAATACAGGCAAGGTAATGTATTGGTTAAGATGAAAATCAGAAACCACCTTAGAGAGGAACTTCCTATTAGTTCGGAGCACAATCTTATCCCTGTGGGCTGTGATATAGTTAGGCTCCACAGACAAGGCCTGAAGCTCACTGATTCTTCTAGCAGAGGTGATAGCCACTAGAAAAACAGTTTTCCAAGTGAGAACATTTAGTTCTGAAGAAAACAGGTTTGAAAGGATGCTGCATAAGTTGACCTATGCATATGTTCAGGTGCCATGCAGGGGTAGGTTCCCTGTGTGGGGGATGAAGATGCAACAACCCTTTGAAAAACGTTTTGAACATTGGGTGTGCAGCCAGAGAAGAAGCCTTCCCTGCTGAAAGATAAGCAGACAGCAGAAAGGTGCACCTTCAGGGTAGATGACTGTAAATGCAGAGACTGAAGGTGGACCAGATAGTTCAGGAGTTCTGGTAATCCAGCTTGCTGTGGATCCAGATCCTTCTGGGCGCACCAAATAGAAAACCTTTTCCACTTAGAGGAATAGGTTTTTCTGGTAGCAGGTTTTCTGGAACCCCTCAGAATATCCAAAACAGATTGAGACAGCTGTAAATCTGCATATTCTAAGTCTTCAAGAGCCAAGTCCTGAGGTGAAGAGACTGAAGATTGGGGTACACTATCCTGCCCTGATTGGATGTCAGCAGGTTGTACCTCCTGGGTAGAGAAATTGGCCTGGTCACTGATAGTGACAGCAGCATCGAGTACCATGGCTGTCTGGCCCAGTCTGGGGCTATGAGAATCATTTTGGCAGATTGAGACCTCAACTTGACCAAATATATGAGGGTCTGTGCCCTTGCAGAAGGCAAGAAGGCCCTTGCCCGAATGGTATTCAGCTCTGCCCCTATGAAGTCTAGTATTTGTACTGGGGTCAAGACAGACTTTTGTTGATTTACCAAAAACCCCAGAGAGTGAAGGGTATCCTGAGTGAGCTTTAGGGCTTCTGTGACCTGTTTGGGGGGATTGACCCACCAAAAGCCAGTCGTCCAGATAGGGGTTAACTGAAACCTCTTGCCTTCTGAGGAATGCCGCCACTACTGCAAGACACTTTGTAAACGCTCTTGGTGCAGATGTCAGGCCGAAGGGCATAGCTCTGAATTGGTAGTGACCTGAAGGCAGTTGAAATCTGAGATATTTTCTGTGAGACTGTCTGCTAGGGATGTGGAAGTAAGCATCCTTTAGGTCTAGGGATGCCAGCCAGTCCCCTTGCTTGAGTGTAGGTAGAATGGTAACTAGGGTTGTCATTTTGAATTTTGACTTCGTAAGATGCCTATTTAGGAATCTGAGATCCAGAATCAGCCGCCACTCCCTATTTTTCTTTGGTGCCAGGAAGTACCTTGAGTACAGTTCTTTGCCTCTGTGCTGATAGGGTACAGGCTCCACTGCCCTTGAATGAAGAAGAGTGGAAACATCTGCCTCCAGCAGGGCTGTTTCTGCAGTGCTGGAAGGTCTGAAAACTCTTGCTGACAGTTTTGGGGGCACCTTGAAAGTGAGAGCAAGACCCTGACTTATTATCTACAGGATCCATTTGTCTGAAGTGATGGAATGCCAAGCCTGGAGATAGTAGGTCAGCCTGCCCCCAACAGGGTAAGGGGAGGCGGCCTGAACAGAGCTCTCAGGGTGTCTGTTTTGCTGGGGTAGCAGAGTGGGGGGTGGAGGTGGCCCTGCCAGCACCCCTCCTGCCCCTCCCTCTAAAGAACCCCTTGGGTTTCTGGTAAGAGGGAAAATCTTGGGCCTGGTGGAAAGTTCTGGGGTAAGGTCTGCCCCTACCCCTGGCCTGCTGCTTCTGAGGAATGGCAGCTTTCTCTTTTGCTGAAGCACTCCTGTATGCCACTCTGTACTCATTCATTTCCTTTGTGCATGCCTCAGTCTGTTCCCCAAACAGAGAGTTCTGGACAAGGGGAAAATCCATGGCATTATTCTGCTTGTCCTGGGACAGGGTAGTGCACCTGAGCCAGGAAGAATGCCTGAGGGATACAGCAGAAGCCATAGCACTGGAAGATGTATCATTGGAGTCCACAGCCATGTGGTACTGGGACTTTGATGCCCGTACCCTCTTGTTGACCAGCTCCAGGAGATCAGCAGAAAGCTCAGGAGGTGCCTTTTTAGCCAACTGTTCCACCGCTTCCCAAAGGGACTTTTGTTACCTGGAGGCATAAGCCATATAGGAGGCTTGCCAGATACCCAAGGAAGATGCCAGGTACCCTTTCTTGGCAAGAGAATCCACCTTCCTTGAATCCTTGTCGGGGGGGGTGAGAGGCCAGGGGAATGCCAGCCTTCTCACAGGCTGCAGTTTGAACCACCCCTACATGGCTACAATGGCTGGTTAAAAAGTCAGTACCATTGCCAGCCAGAAAGTACTTCCTGTCCATCTTCTTATCTAAAGGAGGGACAGAACTAGGGGTTTGGAGGATCTTTAAAGTCTGCTTCTTAAGGGACTTATGAATGGGAATCAAAAGTCCCTGGGATACAGGAAGATCCATCATCTCCCTGTAATCCTCTTTCTCATCATCCTCCTGCCTATCCTCTTGTACAGAGAGCTGCAGGGTCTCAGCCACCAGCCTCATAAAAGCAAAATGGGAGGTAGCCTCAGAGACAGGCCTGGGAAGGGAGTCATACTGAGGATGATCAGAGGAGACCTCAGGGTCAGTGAGTTCCCCTTCATCCTGTTCCTCCTCCTCCTCCTCCTCTTCATAGTCAGAAAAATAGTACTCCTCAGGGTCAGTGTGTCCTGAAGGAGTAAGAACCAGTATCCAGAACTGTTGGCTGCCCAGGCGGTACCTGCGACGGTTTGCCAAACCCAGATTGCAAAGACTGCACTATTCGGTTGGCTTTTGCAATTTCATCCGCGGTTGGAACTGAGACCAATTGTTTACGCTGTTCCGAACCAGAGCATTTGGCTTTCTTTGATGGTGCGGGTTCAGAAGCCATTTATGAATATTGTTTACCCATCGATGGTTCACCCTGGCTTGAGAGGTTGGTTGTCGGATCCGAGGGTTCGGTTGAACCGGAACCGGCCTCAGCAGTCTTATCCGTTTTTTCCTTCAGTTTACTGCGGCGTCTGTCTAAAGTAGACTGAGGGAAATTCTTACAAATATCACAGTCTGTTTGTAAGTGGTTAAAACCTAAACAGTACAGACAAACCAAATGTGGATCAGCTTTTGCAAATTGCTCCCCACACTCGGTACAATGCTGAAACCCAGTGGGACCGTTTTTTCTCTTGGGTTTCTGTGACATGACCCCTTAAATCTGGAGCTTAACCCAGTGGCTTAGTTAGGCCGGTTAAGCAAAAAACAAATATCTACTTTATCTGGAGTGGCTTAATTAGGTCGAGATAATGAAATAAAGAAAATTACCCCTGAAGGCTTAGTTAGGCCTGGTAATAGAGAAACAAAGTTTGAACCGGCCAACTGTTTAGTGCCAGCCAAAAATGGACTGAGAGCCCCTGGTTCTGGTCAGGACTTTGGACCAGATCCCAATACAATTAATTTACAGAAAAAGAAAAGGGGAAAATAGAAGTTCGGTCCCCTCACAGTCGCGGAACTGATCGGAAACCGAACACTTACTGAACCTGGGAACATACATTATACCGAAGACAGCGGTTTGAGAACGTTTTCAAAATCAAACAACAAAGCACTTGAAATTGAACCGATATAACTCAGCTAGACCAAGGCAGCGAGGAGAAATCTCTGAGGCGTCTTCACTGGTGAGCGGAGTAAAGAATCTGATCAGTTACTAGAACGTACCGAGGACAGTGGTTTGAAAACCGAGCTTGAGCTCAACGTTCTATGCATTTGCATAGAGTTAACTTTTTGTTCTCCGGGGCTGTTGAACCGGTCGGTCTAACTGTATATTGTCAGAATACAGCAAGACTTCTTGTTGTTTGAACTCATTTTACTTATTTGGCATATACTGATTGTGTACTGTTCTTTAAAATGTTTCCCCCCTGAATTTATCCATACCCATGTGTAAGGAGCACAGGATTTGGATTGAGCATGTAATTGATCTAACTAACAGACTTTGGGATTATGAGCTCAACAGTCAACCCCCCTTTTTTCCTACTACGTCAAGCTATCACTGGAGTGTGGGACAGCTTTTCCCTGTGGCTTCACTCTCTTTTTTTTTTGCCCAGCTCGCATCCTGCTCACCTCCTTGAACACTCCTAACCTACCATTTACTCTGTCAAGACACTCAGAAATGTATTCTGCCCCCTCCGTCTACTGCTGCACACTGCAACCTGTGTTGACTATCTGAGCTGCTCTCCCCTGTCATAAATGCACCACGATACAGAAGATTAGGTCTGCTCAAAACAATATACTTGCCACTCCTCTGCATATGACCACCTTCCGTCGAATCATTGGGGGCTATTGTATCGCTCAACCGTCTGCTCACTCACAGTACAGTTCTGGACAATTGTCCATCTGCTTGAATGATATAATGCATAGCCTAGGCCCTCTGCTGTTTTCCCCTGGACAGCTTCATAATTGCTATTGCTTGCCACACAGCTCCACCCCATTTTCTGATTAGGACATCCTGTCTTACTCTCAGTCTAGCCTTGCCCGATTCTGCTTCCAGCTGCCTACATGACCAAGACTCTGTCTACCCCGTAGCTAGCCCTGCTCACCTGGACCCTTTCCTTGCTCTCCAGCAGGCTTCTTTTCTGAGTCATGTCCCCCCAACCCCGTGGTGTTTATAACTGGAACTTGTCTTCCTGCCTTCTCAGCTCTGCATCACACACCCTACTAACTTTGTTACTAAGCAACAGCGGGGGCAGGACTGCATCTCATGCTACTTTAGCTACAGTTTTATTTTCAGTGACCTATCAAGAGTGGGACCCCAAGGACTTCCAAGTCACCATTGGCCTGTGCAGTTTTAGTGCAGTGGTTTGCTGGTAAGTAGCCCAGCATTTTACCAGCTTGCCACTCAGAGAGACTGAGGCTCCTCCTTACTCCTGTCTCTTTACGTGCTGAGTGGTAGACACTTTTAACCATGACTCACATAAACCTGTTGTCATTTCATTCTGTATATTTTACTGCTCGTGGGGGTTGGATGGTTGGGGAGATGGACGTGTGGGAGGCCTTGGTTCTTGCTAAGCCACTGGTAGCGGGAAGGTTTTGGAGCAGATGGTCTGGGGAAGGAACTTGGCTCCTAAATGGCCTACTTGGAGGAGGTTGCCAAAGATGCATATGAACAGCCCACCCCTTTTCACTGCATCCCAGTGTTCTCTAGGCCACTGTAAGGAGTGTGAGCTACATTTGGTACTGCCCCTTGTTATTCCCATCGGACTCAACCCCATTTCATCATTAAGGGTATGGACTAACATCAGGGCGCCTCCACAGGACAAGGATTTTTTTTTTTATTACAAATGTTGCTCTATACAGTTTAGCCATACTAGCATCCAATGTTCCCTCTAATTTTTAGTCTGTGGGGGTGGGCGACTGATAAGTGTGTGCAGCACTTTGTGCAAAAAAATTGTTTAATGTGCGCAAATTGGGTGGCCCAAACAAGTGATATATTTTATTGTCAGTAAACAGTAGAAACATAGAAACATAGACTTTGATGGCAGATAAGGACCGCTAGGCCCATCTAGTCTGCCCATTTCCCTACCTACAGGATAGGCCGCAGATCCTAGTTAACCAACAGCCTATATCTTCCTGCCCCCCACAAGAATTGCCTTATGTCTGTCCCATGCATTCTTGAATTCTCCCACAGTTTTAGACCTCCAACTTCTCAGGAAGGCTGTTCCATGCATCCACTACCCTCTCTGTGAAATAATACTTCTCACATTGCCCCTGAACCCCTCCTTCTATCTTTAAATTGTGTCGCCTTTGTTCTTGCAAGTCTCTTTTTCTGAAAGATGCTACCCTCTTGGACTTTGTTGATTCCTTGAGGTACTTGAAAGTTTCTCATCATGTCCCCTCCTTCTTCCTCAAGGGCATACATATTAAGCTCCCTTAGTCTCTCCTCACACGGCTTCTCTTTGCAGACCCTGCACCATTTTAGTTGCCCTCCTCTGGACTGACTCTATCCTGTCTATGTCCTTGCGGAGATGGGGTCTCAAAACTGGACACAGTATTCTAGATGGGGTCTCACCAACTGTCTGTACAGAGGATAACAACTTCCTGTTTTCTGCTGCTGATGCCTCTCCTATACATCCCAGTATACCCCGGCCCTCCCTACTGCCTTCTCACATTGCTTGCTAACCTTAAGGTCATCTGATATGATTACCCCCAGGTCCCTTTCCTGTTTTGTTGTTGTTACTACCCCCACCCATTTTGTATTCTTCCCTGGTTCTTGTTTCCCAGGTGCATTATTTTGCACTTTTTGCATTGAATCCTAGCTGCCATACGTCTGACCATTCCTCCAACCTTGCCAAGTCCCTTTTCATCCTTTCCACGCCTCCTTGTATATCAACCCTGTTGCAGATCTTTGTGTCATCTGCAAAAAGGCATACTTTTCCTTCCAGTCCCTCTGCAATGTCACTGATGAAGACATTAAAAAGGACTGGACCCAATACTGAACCCTCTGGTACCCCACTGGTAACCACCCTTTCTTCAGAGTGGACTCCATTTACAATTACCTTCTGTGTCTGTTGTCCAGCCAATGTTTTACCCAGGCTACCACCCTGGGACCCACTCCCAGGCTGGTTAATTTGACTAATAATCTTTTGTGTGGGACTGTGTCAAATGCCTTGCTAAAGTCTAGGTAGGCCATGTCCACAGCCCCTCCCTGGTCTACTACTTTGGTCACCCAGTCAAAGAAATCTATTAGATTTGTCTGACATGACCTTCCGCTGTGAACCCATGCTGCCTTGGATCCTGTGCTCCACTGACCTCTAGGTACTCAACTATTCTTTCCTTCAGAAGTGACTCCATCACTTTCCTCCACAGAGGTCAGACTGACAGGTGTGTAGTTTCTGCCTCTGTCTTGGTCCCACTTTTGTGAAGGGAATCACATCTGCCTTCCTCCAGTCCTCAGGTACCACACCATCCTCCCATGATTTATTAAAAGAGTAGCCAGTGGTTTCACTAGTTCCTTCCTTAATTCTTTTAGAATTCTGGGTGAATTCCATCAGGACCCATTGCTTTGTCCACCTTCAGTTTTAGGAGTTCTTGCAGAACCCTTTCTTCTGTGAAAGGACTGGGATCAACCCCCTATCAAGAGTGCTTCTGTTAATTGGATTAGGCACTTCCCCTCCTCTTTTGTGAATACTGAGCAGAAATATTCGTTCAGTATTTCTGCTTTTCACTGTCCCCTCTGCCCACCCACCGTTGATTCTATTCAGCCTCACTATCCCTCCTTTGTCTTTCTCGCTCTCAATGTGTACCTATAAAGGTTTTATCCCCTTCTTAACTGGGTTGGCTATCTTTTCCTCAGTTTGGGCCTTTGCTATTCTGACTTCCCTCGCTGCTTCTTTCTGCCTTAACTGTTACAGCTCTCTGTCCTGCTCCTTCTGTGTTTCCTTATACTCCGAATGCTATCTTTTCTTCCTGACTTTCACAGCCACCTCTCTTGAGAACCATAGTGGCTTTTCTTTCGTTTTGATTTGTTTATTTGCTTCACACAAGGCTTGTTGCCTCTGTGATGGCAGTTTTGATAATTCCCCATTGTTGCTCCACACCTCCTTCTAGCCTGTTTGCTAGTGCTTTTCTGAGGCACTCTCCCATCTTGCCAAAGTCAGCCCTCCTAAAGTCCAGTACCCTCACTTTTGTATGGCTTGACTCTGTAGCGAGTTGAGCGAACCACACTGTTTGATGGTCACTTGTCCCCAGATGGCAACCCACTTCTAGATCTGAGATCCTCTCACTGCCCCCGTTTGAGAGTACGAGGTCTAAGATTGCTCCCTCACGAGTGGGTTCCGAAACTAGCTGTCTAATGCCTGCCACCTGTAGGGCGTCAAGAATGGCACTGCTCTTGGATGTGGCTGCAGCAAATGTGCTCCAGTTAACATCTGGCATATTCAGGTCTCCCATCAACAGTATCTCCCCTTTCTCTGCCATTCTAAGAATGCCTTCTATCATATCCTTGTCCATTCCTTCCCCCTGACATGGGGGTCTGTACACAACCCCTGTGCGGATTGTGGTGCCCTTTCCAGTCTCCAAGGTGACCCACAGTGCCTCCTCTCCTCCCTGTTTACTCTTTTGTTCAGTTGCTTTTGTGCAGTAGAAAATATAACCAAACACTCAAATACTCAATGCGAAGTATAAATATACATTCGGACACAGTCCGAAGCTTGGATCTGCATTGAGCGCCATAACAGTATGAACTGGAAACATGTGTAAACTATGTACTTTTTAAACAGTCTTGCGTGCATCTAAAAGGGGTGCTGCAGATGATGCATTGCTAAGAAATCAACATTTACTGTTTTTCTCTCTTGTCTTTCCCATTCTTCTAGTGGTCTTATATTTTATTAAGATCCATTTTTCCACCAGATGTTAAAAACAATTTTGTTCGTATCAGCATATCTAAATGGCTTTCTTCCAAGCGGTTTCTTTGTTTGCTCTTAATGCAGTTCATGAGGCTGAAGCCTCTTTCACAGTCAGCACTAGAAGCTTGGACTGTAGCAGTAGTAGTACAATTTATTGTTCAGCATAAAGCGGTTACAATACACTAAAATCAGGACAAAATACATACTAAATATAAATAGACAATAAATAAATCAACAAGGAACTTACATTTCTTTGCAGTGCAATTCAATTTAACAGAGTACCTTTTCACATAAAAAAACTCCACAGGACTTCAAGTCCCCCTAATAAACTTTACAAATGAGTTGAGATTAAACATTTTGCAAAGATCTTTCCATGTTCTTCTCTTTCACAGTAAATAAATATTCCAAAAGATCTTCCAGGGGGAGGCCGAGATCCCCCCCCAGCAGTTTTTTCCTAGTTGATTCATACCTAGGACACAAGAGTACCACATGTTTGAGATCATCTATAGTCCCCACTCCACATTTACAATATGGAAAAAGTACCCCCCCTCTTTTGTCTGAAATGAATGCATTGAGCATTACAGTTTTCAGTTCAGAATCTTGTTTAGATTCTTCTTTGTTTAGGACAGGTTAAAAAAGAGAGATATAGGTCATATCCCCATGAAATCTTTACTTTTTTATAAAATCCACATAGCTTAAGCTTGGAGAGTTGAACATAGAAATAATTTATGTCTTAAGTCAGTAAGCCTCAATTTGACATCCTGCCTAATCTCCTCAAATGGTCTTGTGTAAATTTTAGGTGGCCCAATCCGGCCAGCATTATTGTTTCCTTAATAAGTTGAATAAAGGGATGTACATATCCCATGCTGGCCAATTTGATGGCTTCCACTACACACATTCTAGGATATCTTTGTTGGGGCAAAAGAAAAAGTTTTAACAGAAAGAGAAGTCAATGAACATTGTATGGTCTCTCAATATTTGATAAGCCAAACTCAAAACTGCAATGTGGCATTGCTGCAAAATCAAAGGCAGATCAGTCAGAAAGTTCACCTGCAGGAAATCAGCTGTCCAGATGGTCACATAACAGGCCAATGAATTGTAAAATTGCTGTTGTGCTTACTTCAGCTGTGCAATTAGCCAAAAGCAGTTTTACTGGTTGGCTCCAGTAGACAGCTTCACCCAGGTACTGGCTTCTGATCTTTTTTTAATTTTGCCCTAGCAATCTGTACAGCTTCAACTGTTGTTAAGACTACTTTCCGAAACACCTTAGACTACTCTGCCAACTCCAAAAGTACATAATTTAATACTGTTATGGCAATGTGGTATTCAGGGTTGGACAGCTTCTTAAAGCAGTACTTAGCAATGGGATCTTTGATGGATGCATACATAATTGTATGTGATGTCATTTACCCTAGGTATGGTTTACAATAACTATGCTCTGTATTGTCAAGCTCAGTGGGGGTTTTAAAATGTATTTTTGCAATGTAGTGAGTCAGTCAATTGGATTTGAGAGAGGAGATGCATTTAGGAGACTGTATTTCTCTTCCATTCTTGATCCATACTAAGCACAGTCTGAATTTATGAAATTAAATGAAAAGGAAATTTTTTTGTGCTGCTATTTCTTGTCCATTTTATAATTACTATCCCCATGTAGCCAACATAGGCAACCTTTTACAAGCACTGATTCTTTGAATCTCAAATGTGTATATAATATGAGACCCTGTTTTAAGGAGAAGCGCAATCTCATTTCTCTAGACATATGTACAGCCAGTGTCTCAGCCTGCTAATTGAGAATGCTATACCCATCCCGGCCCCCTACAAATACATAAAAAAATGACACAGACAGTAGGTTGCTTTGATGCTTTTATTGTAAACAAAAACTATAGTTTTCCCATTTTTTTATACTAAAAAAATGAACATGCTTTCAATGTGAGGCTTTAAATCCATTATAACACATTTTTATGTGAGATGCTGCTTGGGAGAGGCAGATTACACTGAAGTTGTGCAACTTTAAAACTGAAAGAATATAATATACACCCTATGTCAGAGAATCTCTCGCATTGCTTTGTTGGGGGGAATCTACCAAACAAATAAAACATGCAATTTCTGTGAACAGCAGGGGAATACTGTTCATTATCAGGTACTGTCTTACTGAAAAGAGGTGTCAAGCTGAAAACATTGCTGTAACTGCAAAGCCGATTGGTTGGAATTTTGCCGATCGGTTCCATTGTTCAATAAGTGGAGCAAGGGCTTGTTAACTGCTGGCTTGTTAAAGTTAATGGGTTGTGGCCTCAGGGGTGGGCATACAATGTTTCATTCCCATTCACTTTCATGTCCTGCTGCCTGAGTCTTAAATCTGAGTGATGACTGTTGTCACTACTTCATGAACATGAGGATCCCTGTCAGCTGCTTTGTGCGCTACTACTGAAGCTGTGTGCGGGTTATTTCTGACTGCTGTGCGGATGCACGTGTGCACATCTTAGGGGGAACATAGGACCCCTGGCATCTATTAGGGCCTAATACATGTGACTACACCTTTTACTCACCCCCACACAAATCCCTTTCAAGAACTGATTACTTCCTGATCAGCAGTCCTGTGTTGCATGGCCTGCACAGTGCATGCATTCATCCTTGCTAGAGTCATCTCGGAGCACTCCCGGTACTGTTGCAGCATGCATTAATCCAGAGCTCTGGTACGGACATGTGTTTGAGAATAAATAACCATCTTCTAAAGGATAAGCAAATGCTGGAAAAGCTTCAAAATGTCATCCGGACTTTTATGTTCAATAATAATAGGATCCACTTCTAAAATGGACGTTCTGTGTGGGGGGGTGGGGGCGCTTAAATATTTTCTATGGGGTGAGCTCCTGCAGTTGGCATTAGTGCGATAAAAGAAAAAGGAATTAAAGGCTAAAGATTTATTAACTGAAATCAGACACATTGAATCTAAGTTAAACCCACACATGAGTGAAGCTAATTGGCTCTACTCACGCAATATAGAGGCTAAGTATGAGGAGGATTTAAATAGAAAATAAGCAGAACACATGCTGTTTCGCATTCACGCTAAGTATGTTGAGTAGGGTGAAAAGGCAGGTAAACTCATGGCTCTCTGCCTCAAGCAACAAGAGGCACCCTGTCTAATTAAAACTATCCGCAGTACCCAGACTCAAACCATTGACTTTATCCTGCAGGACATTGCTGCCCAATTTCAACAACATTAGCAGACCTTATTATACATGGCCAATTCGCCAGATCCTCAGAGTTCGGCAATCTCCGCATACTTGGACTCTGTCACTCTGCTCACCCTAACTCCCAAACACCAGGAGTGGCTAGCAACCCCATTACTTGCATTGGGTTTAGGCAGCTATCAAGAGTCTGACCCCAGGCAGGGCCCCTGGGCTTGATGGCTTCTCTGCCAATTTCTGTAAGGCTTTTAGCCAGAGTTGACCCCTATTCTAGCTCGTACTTTCATGTACATGTAAACCAGTGGCATCAGTGATATGTCCCTTACCAGTGCCATGATTACTTTATTACTGAAACCTGGAAAAGAACCGGAACAAGTCAGCAGCTATCGTTCCATTTAATTTATTAATCAAGATATGAAAATCCTTGCCAAAGTTTTGGTGACGCAGGTTAACAGAGTATGGCACTATCTCGTTGGGACAGAACAAGTTGGCTTTATGACAAGTAGGGTGCCTGCTGATCACTTATGGAAGCTTGACCATATCCTCTACGTGTCAGGGGCTCTGGTTTCCCCTGATGTGGAGAAGGCCTTTGATAGAGTCTCGTGCCCTTTCTTATTTGCTGTTTTGATTAAGCTTGGCTTTCCCACTCATCAGATGGATACAAGTTCTATATACCAATCCTTAGGCTAAGATTTTTTTGTAAAGGGGTCCTATCAGGGCCAACTGCCCTAACCCGAGGCACCAGGCAAGGATGCCCCCCCTTCTCTTTAATTCTTACTTAGATCCCCTTACCCACAAACTTAGTACTTCCCCCCCCCCACATGGCATCCTCTTTGGTCAGCTTTCTTACGTTACGTTGGTATATGCCAATGACATTTTACTTCATGTCACCCATCACGTAACGTTTATCCAAGTGATTTTAGACATCATTAGTGAATTTGGCCTATTGTCTGGCTACAAGCTGAATGTGAGTAAAACTCAGGTAATGCCCTAAATCGTCAGGGTCTCCAAACAGGAGATCACTAATAGGTCTTTCCTGGGCACCTAGGGGGCTAAAATACCTAGGTATAGAGAAATACCGTAACAAGGCCTTCATTAAAAAAAAAATCTAGATGACCTCATCATCAAAATAAAGCAAGATTTGACCTTGATGGCGCACCCTCCCCCTTAGGGGTCTATTTATATTATTAAAATGAATATTTTACCTAGGATTTTATACCACCTCAATATGATGACTATGTGTCTCCTCTTTAAATGGTTGCAAGCACTGCATACGGCCGTTGCCAGTTTCATACAGGCTAAAAAGGGTGGTTGTAAGTCATACACTGAACTGGCTCACCCTAACCAGCAAGGAGGTCTTCATTTACCTCATTTTACTATATATTATTATTTCTTTTCCTTATATATTTTTTATGGTATTTTTCATTTTCTCCCCGTAACCTGTCCCCCTTACCTCAGACATGCACGCTCAGGTGGAGGCATGCGCACACCGTGTCTTGAAGCACTCGCCCTCTACATGTTGCCCCCTCTGTCAGTGTTGACTAATGGGCCTCCACCTGGTGGCAACGGGACTTTGGGAGGGGGGGTGGCAAGCACCCCAGGAGAGGAGATCTGCCTTCCGGCTGCTCAGTCCCGCTCTAATTCTCCCCCCCATTGCAGCTCACCAATGACCCGGGTCCATTCCTGAACCCAGGTCGCCGGTGTGGCACGAGGTAAGGCGTCCAGCGCTTCAGCCCTCAGTGCCACTGGGCCAGCCTACAATATATTATTTTGCTACTCAAACTAGTAAATATTTGAAGCAGATGCAAGCCACAACAGATGAGAGTGTTGCTGTTTACCAACCACAATGGCTTACTATCGAACAACATTTGGTTCAACATGCAGGTGTTGGTTTTGCTGCACTTCTTTATGTGTCTCCTAGAAATACCCCCACATCTCTGAAAAATATGGTAATTCAAACTTCCCTTTGGATACGTCAGCAGCTCTTTACATTCCGTAACATTCCTTATGCTAAGGACCCTCATCAACATTTGTTCAGCAGTCCTAACTTCGAACTTGGAGGGTCCCACTATTCTTTCTGTTTTTTGAAGGGGGCTGCACATTTCCAACATTGCCTACTTAACATTGGAGGGCAGACCTGTTCCGTTTAATGTTTTTAAAGCCCAAACCAATGAAGAAATAACAGTGTTTTTGCATTTTTACAAACTGATCATGGGGTTGTTAGTCACCTGGGTCCTCCACTCTGTCCGCCACTGAGAGATTTTTTTTTTCCATAGCTCAAGCAGCCTTACAGCAACACTCTGTATCTCAATTATACACAATGCTTTTTTCCCTTTCTCATTTAAATCTGTCAGCAACTTTCTTTATTGGCAGCAGGCATTTCCCGATCACCAAATGTATTGGGAGTGCCTATGGTAGGATGTTTACAAGTACATGAAAAACGATAGATCACGACTGATACAATTCAGCATCATTAATAAACTTTATTATACACATGTTAAGCTGCACAAAATGGGAACATTAGAGAGTAATGTCTGCACCAGGTGCAATGAACATCCGGGCTCCTTCCTTCACATTTTAGGGCACTGTGACAAAGCACGTGGCCTCTGAGATGCCATTGAGGCAAAAGCAGACCCCGGCTGCTGGGTCTCGACAAGCTTTTCAGTTCTCAAGTCTGTGTCTTGGGAGATCTCAGCAGTATACCTGCAAAAGAACACAGATATATGGCAACTCCTTCTACATTGTCTAAAAAAAATTATTTTAAAACATTGGCTTGGCCAAGAACTGCCCAGTTATGCTGCATGGTAGCAAGATCTATTATTTAACCGTTGGATTGAACAAATCACCACTAACTGTAATAATTGGCATACATCTTTTGAAAAGAGGCTGGGAAAGTTGTCCATGCTATATTCGATCACCCAACCTGAGGACTGAGTGTAGCAGTTCTACACAAGATTCCTGTGATGGAGGAGCTTGGAGACATGACTATTCTGCATTGTTAATTAATTGTTTTGGTCTCACTACTATCTGCTAAGCTGCTATCATTATGTATAATGCATTATTCTCTGCATGAATTCCCTGACAGTACATACGGTAATGGTTGGTTTGTATTGTAGTGTTTCACCTTGTTTGCAATTCTCTGTGTCTATACTGTGCGACAGCCTCAAAGATTAATGAATAAGGCTTATTATTCTAAAAAAAAAAAAGACTGAGTTGCAGTGCAGAGTAAGGCGGCCAGCCAGCTACCAAGTAACAAGAACAAAATACTCTGCACCCATGGAACTTTAACCCAAAATAAAGCTATAGTAGCAAAAGGTTTTATTTGCAGGTAGTTGGAGAGTTAGTGGCTAAACCCAGAGCTCCAGCACTTCAACCCATGTGAGGTCTTCATTAGGGGTTTAAGCTCCACAAGTGCAGTGTTGTGTTCTTTTGAGTCAGCAGCTCTTTAACATGTTCACTCTGGAAAAAGGAGGTGATGTGGTGGTGGTGGTGGTGGGGACAAGATCTCCATCTTCTGCATACTGAAGGGTATTGGCAAACTTGATCGTCAGTGACATCACAGGGTTGTAAAAATGGTGACAACGTTGTATCAATATGGGACAGACTTAATCATGGATACCTCTGACTTGCTGTCAGGTACAGAGAAGCCCAGTACCTCAGTAGGAAGAGTTTTGCATGGACCTTTAAACTGTGATGCTTCTTTTTAAAGGACTGTAGGACCTGGATGAGAACAATCTCCTGGGCCCGATGGCTATGCCAAGGGACACTAAAGGAGACAACACAGGCCCTGGCAGCCCCTTGAAAGACCTGTTTTATAAGTCACTGGCAGAAGGTGAAATGCCAATGGACTGGAGGATAGCAGACATGGAAATGTAGCCTCTTCCCCACATCTAAGGGTATACAAATGGAATAAAAAAAGGGGGGGTGCTACAAACACCACCTTGTACTTACTTCACCTTCCAGGAATGGGGTGACCTCACAGGTGCTTGGACACTCTCGGGTAGTGCAGGGCGGCAAAACAAGTGGTTAGCAACACAGCAGACCTCAGACACTATAACTGAAGGTCCACACCAATTATAAAGCCTAAATTGGAGCCATTTATTGTCCTCGCTCATGAGCACGTAACATAAACTCAGAATGCTTTTCCCGTATACTGCACAGTTTTCTCCATTCAGAATCCCATACTTAAATCTGTAAGTCACACTGGGGAGGCTCTCTTATCTCCTCTAACGTCCAGTCCATTAATGTTTCTTAAGCAGCAATCCAGAATCGATGTAGGGGGCTGCAGGCAACCCACTGGGGTAAAACTCTCTGAGACCTTTAAGAACAGCACAGTTCACTGAAACAGTTTTCTCATCCCAAAGCAGACCTCCCATGATCTGCTGTGGTAAATGCGACTGGTACTTCTTACTGTGACGCTCGATTAACTGCTGGAGACATTTGTCCTGACCTACAGAGGGTCTTATGCAGGGACACCTTTATTTGTGTATTTGTCTCAGAGACTTCCACTCTGCCAGATTCCAGTACACAGCAGTGGGCATATGGCTTTGTAAAGCTGTCCAGGGAATTCCACCATCCATCCATCCATCCATCCCCAAGCTCCGGTACCAGTCACTGACTGCCTGCCCCTTATGGACTTATAACAGCAAACTGCAGGCCCTTAGCCCTACAGATGCTTGACCAGTTGTAATGTACAGACACGAAGGGCTTAAAACCAGTGGGGAGGCCCCATTTTACAATGGCAAGGGAAGTTAGGTGCCCTCTGTGAGTCCGAGGTTGCCAAAGGTGCTGCCTCCCACCCTCTCCTAAGCACTGACCCCATGGGTAGAAGGTCTGTGACCAAAGCTATATCACTAGGTCATCTTCAACCCTCTCCTGCCTAGATGCAGGAAGGGAAGGGAGGGAATCACTGGGTGCCTGAATCAGTCACTTAGGAAGACATACAGTTCACCTCCGAATGACAGCTTGGTCTCCAACTCTCTCTTCCTCTTCTGTAGCAGATTTTCTCTTACAGTTTTACTGTTCTTGGATGTCGGGGGAAGGGGCTGTCTGGCAATGGCTGCTGACATGATACCTGCAGGTCTTTTGGGATACACTCACTGGAAAAGAGAAACTCAAGAGGGAGTCTAGAATAACAGGCCAGGCATATAGTTCCCTCCAGACTGAAAGCAACTGGCTGCTGCTCTCCAGCTCCAGTCAGTTGGCTCCTCCCCTTTAGAATTCTGGAGCAGACCAGCTGACCCAGCCTCCCAAGGGACCAGAGGTTAACCTTTCGAGGTCTAGCAGACCTACATATAGAGCCCGAGTTCCTTGTAGGGACTACAGAAACATAGACTGTGTTGGCAGAAAAAGATCAGTGGTTCATCCAGTCTGCCCTTTTAGACCCTACTAGATAGTGTCTTTGCCTCCCCAGCCCCTGCCACCTTGTCCCCCCCAAATAAATACTCAGCTCTTGAATCTGTCCCAGCCCAGTTTGTACCATTAATGTTTTTTGCACCCACCATTCCGATTAGTAGGCTGTTCCATGGCTCAGCCACTCCCTCTGTTAAATAAAACTTCCTCACGTCGACCCTGACTCTCCACCCCCTCCCCAGCTTCTTCTTATGTCCCATGTTTTTGACTCACCAATCATGCTGAATAGTTCCTTGCAGCTTACTGTATTCATTCTTTTCAGGAACTTGAAGGTCTCTATCAGCCCAGTATTCCAGGTGGGGTCTCACCAGTGATCTACAAAGAGGCTGTATTACCTCTTTTCTTCTTCTATTCCAACCCCTAGTTATACATCTGAACAGCCTGGTTGCCTTTTTGTAGGTCTTGTTACATTGGCTAGCTTTAGGAAGTTGCTTATGATGACTCCCATGTCCCTTTCTTCTGAGGCAGTGCTAAATTTAACCCTGCTAATCTGATATTCTGTCCTGGGGTTCTCATTCCCTGTGTGCATCACCTGCACTTTTTGGTGATGAAGTTCAACTGCAGACATGGACCACCTTTTTGACCTTTGCAGGTCCTGCTGAAACTCCCTTACTTCCTCCTGGCTGTCTACCCTGCCACAGAGTTTAGTGTTATCTGTGAAGCTGTCCCCCTGCACAAAGGTCAGGATAGGGAAAGCCCCAGTAACTGCAGGCCAGTGAGCCTGTTGTCAATTGTGGACAAGCTACTAGAGTCAGTTATAAAAGAATCAACTCGGTGACACAGATGGCAGATAGAAGCCAGGCAGTTGACATTCTGTAGCTGGAGTTCAGCAAGGTCTTTGATTCAGTGATGCATAGGCGGCTTTTAGAGATGTAGGGGATATGAGAGAAACATGCAGAAACATGCAGGGACACACGATAGGGTGGACTTCATAGAGTTATTTAAGGTAAGGAACTGCACACCCACCAGCGGGCAGAAACTTAATGCATGTGTGTGTGTGTGTGGGGGGTAATTCAGGAAGGACATCAGAATGTATTTCTTCACAGAGTAGGTGATGGACAGGTGGAATTGTTTACCGAATAATGTAATCAGTACTGGGACCACTTCAGGGCTCAAAACCCAATGGGATATTTTCAAGGGGGTAAGTAAGTAATAAGAGGTGACAGGGTGTTGGTTGTGGTGTCACAACTATATGCCCAGGGTGTAGTAAGGCATGAGGATAAAGGCAGAGTGCCTTCAGCCCCTAGAAGTGTTGTTGTGATACCACAACCAACACTCTGGAATGTCTTATTATGCTTTTAAAATGGATATTTTGATAAGCACATTGAAAGAAATTTTCTACATTTGTTAAAACTATGTAAAAAAAAGAATATGGTGTAAGAAAGTGGTAACATAATTGTTCTACAGCATGATAAATTTGGCAATATTAGCAAGCTATCAGTAGAGGGCGCTGCAAGAATAGCTGATGAGCAGGAGCTTTTTAGAAGGTTCTGCATGTGCACATTGATATTTTTGGTACTGAGGTTGGCTGGTATCGGAACTTGTTCATGGCCTCTGGTTGTGGTCTTCCAATCCAGTGGGTACAAACAAGTTTTAGCCAATCAGGATGCAGGATTTCCCCTACACATTTTGTAATTAAGAACAAAGAGAAGGGAGAGGGAGGGCTCCAAAAGGGTAGAGTAAAATAGTCTACAACATCTGAGCAAACTGGATGGACTCGTCAGCTGTGATCTCAGAGGGCCTGCCGCAGGCGCAAGTCCCAATTTTGGTATGCTCCTGCAGATGGTAAATGCAGCAAAAATGTTTGGTTGCTATTTTAAAATATTTTTCCCATTTACAGCTGTTGCCACCACTTTGTATCAGTCTAGGTCTCCCATTTGTCGCAAGTCACAGATGCACACAATTCTTAGATCACCTTTTCATGGTCTAACATATCGTCACAAGCACTAGGGATGTGGGTCAGTTGTGCCATGAGTCTCTGACACCTAACTGAAACTCTAGCATCCACTCTTTTTCTGCCTCATCCATATAGAGTATGTACCTACACCTTAGCTAGGATATGACTCCAGGCTGCCCAGAATACCTTTCTGTTGCACTACCAGCTGTATGACCAAGGCAACTAGAAACCTGGGATTCCCAGAAGCACCTTACTGTTTTCAAATGCATAACCAGGTGCTGTACAAATTTTATTTGTGTATATGTATATATATATATATATATGTTTCTATATTATGGGGGTTGTGCTCCTATAGTTAGGGTTGAGTAGCCTGTTTAATGTTAAACCTCAGATTTTGCACTTTAATAAGTGTACAACCAATCAATGGATTTGAGCAAAATTTGGTATACATTGTCCCATGGGGTAGAGCTCTTGATGTGGCAAGTTTCTTTCTAGTCGGATGTATGGATTCCAAGATATGGATATTGCTAAAACCTTAAAAGTCGTCATTTTTATGCAGTTTTTTCCTCATCACCTTACGTCCAGATGGTGTGAAATAGTTTTTTTTTTTTTAGTTATTAGTTTCTCTCCCACTACCTGCTATCTCTCAGGAGGGCGTCCCCAGCCCTGTCCCCCGGCGTCTACCAGCTGATGCTGACCTGATCCCAGGGCTTGCCCCCCCAGCGGGGTCGGCGAGAGTCCCCTATTCCCCCACCAAAGTCTGGATATAGTGGGCCAGTGTTGTGACTAGCTGGGGGCGAAGCCTGCGAGGTGCCCTCTGCCAACCTGCACGGCAGTCTATTTCCTCCAGTTTTCTCCCCAGGAGTCGGGACCGTCCTATGTCACCAGCAGTGGCGGGCGCGCACACTTCCGCACTCGCTTTCTCCCAGTGTCTGGCCCGACTCCTCCCAACTTGTGGCACGGCGCCCTGTCCTGCAGCCTCCGCCGGGGGGGTGAGCAAGCACCGACCATCAGGAAACCTCCTCCCTGGAGAAGGACAGCAGTCCATCGCATGCTCAATCCTTCTCCTCCCCTGCCGACCCCCGACAGCCCATGCTCGTTCCCGAACATGGGTCCCCGGTATAGTGCAAGGTAAGGCCTCTGCCCTCAGTGCCAGCGGGCCGGTGACGGTGTGAAATTTTGAAGTGATCTTTTTATGGTAGAACCAGCTTCGGTAACAGAACTGCCTTGCTTTGTTTGGTGAAAAATATGAATCTGTTGCAAAGTTATTACATTTTTCAAGTTTATGTTTATTGATTCAGAAACAACCTTTGAACTGGAAGCTCGTTTACAAAGGTTCCACGTCTAGACAGGACACACAATACAGAAAAATAGCAATGTCACAAGAATCAACTACAAGGTCGCTTGACAAGATTTTAAACAATAATTTCACTCAGCTACAGACTTTAGAGTTGTTTATACATTCTAGTGTAAGAGCAGAGACATAATACATATAGAGTTTAGATTACTATATCAATCAATCAATTGATTGATTGATTACTATATGATCTTAATTAAAGGAGAATGGGAAAGACTAGAAAAGATTATAGAGATGGAAAGAGAAACCCTGTGCCACCAGAGGAAGGCTTTGTCAGAGCTTAGTGATATAGCTAAGCAGGATGGGGGAAGGGAGTCAGCGGTGTGATAGTCCAGAGAAAAGTGGGGTGAACAGGAGGAAGAGGGTGGTGGGAGGAACAGCCTCACAGGCATAGGTGGTGAAGCCCTAGGTTGGACTGCGGGGGTCCTCAGATACACGAAGGGATGGGGTGGGGGGATTAGAGACTCACAAGGCAAGTGCCGTAAATAAGGGTTGTTACTATAGATGGGGTGGATGGGGTGAGAGTCTGAGTGCTGCTACTAAGTGAAGGGATGGAGCTCCCGTAGGGAAGTAGGTATTACCTGAAGCATTTGCAAGTGGATACGTTAGTGAGGTGCTGTTTAAGTTGTGTTTTAAAGATCCTCAAGCTCTGTAAGCCAGTTGTGTGGACTGGGAGATCATTCAAACATTGCAGAGCCTTGTAGGAGAAGGAGTGTTGCCCCAGGGATGTTCTTCTGAAAGGTACCTTGAAAGCGCAACGAGAAGCACTACATGTATTATGCAGGGAACTAGTTGTCTGGAAGATTTGTTGGATGCAATGTGGTACAAGAGCTAGCAGGGCCTAGGATGCAGGTCTGGAATTTTATCCTGTCCCTAAGGTGAAGCCAGTTTGTGTGATAATATACCAGGCATGTGTTCAGTTGGTTGTCAGCCCCTAGGACAAGCCTGCAGGCATTATTTAGCGCAGTGGAGATCCTTTTTAAGGCAGTGTCAAAGGCTGCTCTGTATACCTCTAGACCATAATCAACCACTGACAGTACAGAACTCGTGACCAGTAGTCGCAGAGCATCAGGTGTGAGGTATTTTCTGTGGCTAAACAGGATTCCAAGCTTAGCAGTGATTTTTCAGTTCTCATTGTTTTCAGTGGGAACTCTCCTATCCAAACCTATACTGTCTGTAACCATTGCAATGTTATCACTCTTTGAAATGTTTTGTTTTCGCTTGAAATGTTTTGTCTCCCATTTGTATTTCTCTGACGTGGAACCTTTGTAAAAGAGCCTTGGCTCAAAGGTATTTGTAATCCTAGATCTAAATAAATAAATAAAAATAAAAAACAAATTAGAGGGATAAAGTTTGACCAAGGATTGATCTCGCATAAAAGGATTTGCTCTCACGAGAGCCATTCCTTTTTTGTGAGGGAAAAATCTTTTCGCGAACTGCCATCTTGTTTTCTGTTTCTTCATACTTTTTTTTTTTTTTTTCCAAAACCACAAAAATGACATCCTGAAGTGGCACCACCACACCTAGCTGGCTGCATGGGATCCCATTAGGTGCAATCTGCACTTCAAAGTTAGAAATATGCCCTTGAAATGTGTTTTTATAATATAATGAATCATTTTCCATGACCGCGTGATACGGAAAAAGAATCCTTTTTCGTATCACAAGTCACGAAAAAGGATCCTTTTTCGTCAGTCAAGAATCCTTGCTTGTCCCTTCCATTACCCTTGGCAGTACTCTAATGTTTTTCCCTGATGTCTATTGGCCCCCGGCCTCCAGTACCCCTGCCCCTACATTTACCTGATGTCTAGTGGCACCCCCACCCTCTGGTTGCTGTCCCTTTAGTAAAAATAATTTCCCTGGTGTCTAGTGGCACCCTCCACCCTCCGATTCCCCATCCCTGTTTTTTTATTTATATAATCGGACACCGGAATGCCTTCCTCCTGTGTTGGATCCCCCACCCCACCCCGCAGCCTGTTGTTTTCTGAACAAGTATCTGCACTCCCCAATCCCCGGTGGCAGCTTATTAAACAGTATGTTTGTTTTTTTATAATGTTGTTGCCCCCTACCCCTACCCAGCCCATTTTCGTTAGTGGTTGCCTATGTCAGGGGTGTCCAATCCCCCGTGTCAGCATGTCCCCACCAGTAGTGTGGGACACTAGGGAGCCCACCCCCTGTGTCCCGAAGTGAGTTATAACTGTACCTGCAAAAAAGAAAATGGTCCCTCCTCGTCACCACCATCCCCATCCCAACCCTCTCACTGAGCACCCACCACCCCACACCACCCCCTTACCTTATACTTACCATCAGAGGTCGAACACTGTCATGTTCTGTGGGCCAAGATACGTCTGCACTCTTCAAAGCCAACCGTGAACTTAGGAATAAAGGTAAGTGCCGTATAATATATTTATTTTTATAGTACAGTTTTTCCCCATGACCAGCTCGGGCTTACTGGCGGCATACTGCCAAGCCATCGGTGCCCATCCCCCCATGCGGGGATCACGCTGCGCAACCATTGGGATTTTTTTTTTTGTATATACTCCAGTGACTGCGGAAGTCCCTATTCCCACCCTCGAGGATGCCAGCATGAAGGACTTGAGGCAGGCGAGAAGCCATGTTGAGATACAGCTTCCGCTAAATGCCTGACAGCATCCTCCCTGCCGAGTTATGCACGTTCGTTGAAATCTTTCTACACACGCGCATAACTGGTAATTTTCAGTTTCTAGGGAGGTGGCTATGATGTGCTATCCACACTTCTGGCACTGTTCTTTCCATTTAAGAGCTTGCTGAAAAGTCTTCCAGCTGGCTTCTCCCACCCACCCAGGTTGTAACTCCCTTGGCTCCACCCCATGACGTCAGATCTCCCTTTCCACTGGAAGAAGCATGTTCCCTCCTTACCGCTCCCACATTCAGTAGGCCACAGCATTTAAATTCTTCGGAATTACTTCCAAAACGTATGAGTTTTTGTCTTCAGCTCGATCTTCGATCGCAGTGGATGATAAGTCCACTCCCAGGTCCTGCCAGTGCCTTTGCGGGCAGAAGATGTCCAGGAATGACCCGCATGCCACTTGCATCTACTGCCTGAGGCACAATCACATTCCCCAGGCCTGCGATTTTTGCCGCTGTTTAACCAGACCATTCTGGAAGACCGTCTCGCCTGCTTGAAACTGAGCTGCCCAGCACAATGGAACCCGCTGGTCAAATCCAAGGATGCCCATTGGGTGGTCTCCATGGCTGCAGGGTCCACCAAGCAGCTTGTGGCCTTCGATGAGGAGGCGGCCCAGACCGCAGCCCATTCCTTCACGGCTTCTGCCTTCATGCTACTTCAGCTGGGCTCAACCTTTACGAGCTCTTTTAAGGAATCTAAATCTAAAAAAGAGTCTAAAAAAAAGAAAAGACTCATTGTCGATCATGGGATTGGGAGCGCTCTCAGTCAGGGGCCTCTGAGTCACATACTTCTCCGGATTTGACTTCAGTCGAATCTTCGGCCTGGCCGCTGGCTCCACAGAAACCCTGTCAGGCCTGTCGGCTGAAACACTGGTCAAAATCCCAGCTAAGATTTGTCTTGAGCTGACCGACCAGTTGTTGACCGAAGAGACTGATACTTCCTTGTCTAGGACTCCGGTCATGACGCAGACCGTTGGAGGGATGGATCAGTCCACTGATCCTCCACCTCTGATCCCTGACCCTGACCAGGAGGAGCCTAGACAATCGCCGACTTGCTCCAAGCCCCACCGCTGGTCCCCTCAGCAGTCAAGGTCTCAGTCTTCCGTGGGTCGAGCCAGTCCCGCCTACATTGGCGCTCCCACTCTCGGAACCACAGAAAGCGGCACTGCCGCTATTCTTCATCATCCTCCTCGAGTGAGGAGAGGCTTCGGTGCAAGTTGCATCGACACTATGAGGACTTGATGTGGCAACAGTTAGCGCTGACCAGCACCAAACTGACCCCAGTTTCTATGCCGGCTATCACCTGGCTATCGCTTAAAAGGCCGAAGCCTTCTCCTTCTTCGGGAACCGACCAGTTCGGTCCTGGCTTGACCAACTCCGGCATCTCCGTCGATTGGTGAAACCGGCACCCAAACAGCTGACAGTCGGCGCTCCGTCTAAAGAGTCTCGACTGGACAAAGGGTTTCTGCATCGGTTGTTGGTCACTGTCACCCCTGACCATCCATGGAGGGTCAGTGGGAACTCGGGCGGTCAACCTCTCTTTGACAACTCCTCGGAGTCGGAGGGTTCCTCACTGCACTCCTGTCCAGTCAACGTCGAGTCGATGGGGACTCTCTCAACGGATGAGGGTCCCACATCCTTTTTGGGCCTTCTCTGTCTGATCTCCAAGTCGACGGGTATGAAGATGGAGCTCATGCAAAAGCGAGCTCATTACCCATTGACTGAGATCCTCGATTGGGGAGACTCTCTGATGGAGGCCTTCCTGGTGGCAGAAGCCATCCTTGGCCCTGCCCTGGAGCTTTGGCAACACCCTGCTTCCTGCCCGGTGCTTTCTGCCTGGATGGCCTGCAAATACGCAGTGCCCACTGGTTCCCTTTCGGAATTCACAGAGCACCCCTTGGCTGAGGGCTTGGTGGCTAACTCTGTGATTAGGTGCTCTAGCAACACAGGGAATGTTGACAAGCTGCCTGACAAGGAGTCCAAGAAGTTGGACCATGCAGCTAAGAAAGTCTGTGTTGCCTCCTCGCTTGGTCTCCGCCAGGTGAGCTTGGCCCTCATTATGGCCCACTTCTCCCATGCCCTGCTGGGCACTTTAGATGAGGTGCTCCCTCATCTGCCTGCGGACCTTCAGACCATGGTCAGACAAGTCCAGGACCAGGGTCAGGCTGTAGTTAAACAACAGCTCCAGACAGCCATGGATATTGGGGACTCCTGTGTCTGCTCAGTGGTGGCCTCAGTGGCCATGCACTGCAGAGCTTGGCTGAGGATTTCGACCTTTACGGTGGACACTCAGCACAAGCTGGCAGATGTCCCCTTCCTGGGCACCGACCTGTTCGGGCCCAGGGTCGAGGGTCACCTCACCCATATCGAGAAGTCAAATGCCACCTTGGACTCCGTGACTTCTGCCCAGAAGGACCCTAAGGGCTCCAAGCAGCAGAAGAGGAAGCCCTTTTGGTCCACCTCCACTCCTGCGACTGAACCTACCCAGCAACAGGCTGGCCAGCAGGCTCAGGCCTGGTGATCTTGGCCCAAGTCGGTGGCCTCGGTCATCCATAAGCCTGGAGGGAGAGGTTCTAGTGGTGTCTCAGCCAGGCCCTCCTCCTCCTCCTCCTCTAAGCCTGCCCAGTGACAGGATGAGGGGTGCCTCCCTCATGCTCATCACACCTCCCCTGGGTCCTCCTGTGGTGGGCTGGCTCCACCACTTCCATTCTGCCTGGTCCACTGTCACCATGGACAGGTGGGTTCTAGAAGTGGTGGGCCACAGTCTGCCTCTGGAAATCGAGTAGTGCCCTTCTTGCCGTGCCCGCGCCCACGGGAGGACCTGGTTTCCGCAGACATGTTGCCAGTTCTCAATGACAACATAGCCCAGTTCCTCCGCAAGGAACTTGTGGTTCCTGTCGCAGATCCTCCAGAACACCCAGGGTTTGTCTCCGAGTACTTCCTGGTGCCAAAGTGGAGGGGGTGGGGGCTGGCGCTCCATTCTAGATCCACATGACCTGAACAAGTTCCTCAGGTCATGCACTTTCAGGGTGGTTACTGTGTCTCAGATCATACCATCTCTAGAGCAAAACATGTGCTTTTGCAACCTGGATCTTCAGGACACATTCTTTCATATACCAATCCATCCATCTAAATCGAAGGTTCCTCCACTTTCGAGCAAAGGGAGCCCTCTACGAGTTCCAGGCCATGCCATTCGGCCTCTCCTCAGCCTCCAGGGTCTTCACCAAGTGCATTGCAGTGGTGGCAGCTTAGCTGAGGTGCCGAGGGGTCCAGGTTTATCCCTACCTGGACAACTGGCTAATCACAGGTCGATCCAGGCAGGAGGTGGAGCAGTCCAGGGACCTGGCGAAGTGGAGCGGTCCAGGGACCTGGCCCTCCAGACCTGCATCTCTTTTGGCCTCCTGGCCAATGAGGTCAAGTCAGAACTCGTGCCTTTGCAGGTGATCAGCTTCACCGAGGCGGAGCACGACTCTTGTAGAGCCAGAGCTCGGCTCCCAGCGGACAGGGTGGAGGCTCTCTCCTCCTGTGCCTGATCATTTCAGGTTGGGCAATTGTGCCCTGATGGGACTTCCTGCACTTGCGGGGCTACATGGTGGCTTGCACCAGCGTGGTCCATTGGGCCCACTGCAGAATGCACTCCCTGCAGTGGGAGATGACCAGCCAGTGGTCTCAGCACTGGTGTCACTTCAACCAGCTGGTTACTGTGACCCAGCATATGTGGGACACCATCCAGTGGTGGTTGGTCCCAGCACACCTGCAGGAAGGGATCCCATTTGTCTGCCCAGAGCCAATGGTCATCCTGATGACCGATGCCTCTCTCTTGGGCAGGGGTGCCCACCTGGGGGAACAGAGAGTCCACAGGCTGTAGAACCCCGAGGAGTCCCGATACCACATCAAGCTGCTGGAGCTCTGGGCAGTTTGGCTGTCACTGACTGCATTCACTCTGCACATTTGGGATCAGGTGGTCCAAGTCCAGATGGACAACACCATGACCATGTACTACCTCAACAAGCAGGGTGGGATGCACTCCCTGCCCTTGTGAAGGGAAGCTCTCCGTGCTTGGACCCTCATGTGCAGTCTGGAGGCAGATGTCCTAGCCATCCATGTGGCAGGAGCCACCAATCAGCTGGCGGACGACCTCAGCCGGGTGGGCGAGGTGTCTCACGAATGGTCTCTCTACTCAGAGGTAGTTCACAGTCTGTTCTCCCAGTGGGGCACTCCTCAGGTGGACCTGTTTGCCTCAAGGGAGAATGCAATGCTGAGGCTGTTTTGTGGCTGCTCCTCTCAGCAAGGAATGCTGTAAGGGGATGCCTTCGTGAGGCCATGGACCCAAGGCCTCTTCTATGCCTTCCTTCCGATTCCCTGATCCACAAGATGCTCCTCAAGGCCAGGAGGGACAAGGTACAGGTGATCCTGGTGGCTCTGGACTGGCCATGCCAGTTCTAGTACCCTGACCTCCTCAGCCTCAGCAGCAGGTTCCTGAGGCATCTTCCCCTACGCCTGGACCTGCTCTCCCATCAGTCAGGGGAAGGTACTCCACCTGGACCTTCAATCCCTGCACCTGACAGCCTGGTTCCTGAGCAGCTAGAGATCCAGGTGTTGGGTCTCCGAAGCTGTCAACACCGTCTTGGAGGCATCTTGGAAGGAGTCAACCAGGAAGTGCTATACCTTCAAATGGAAGAGATTCTCCATTTGGTGTCAGGGCAAGGGGTTGGACTCTTTGTCCTATCCAGTGGCTAGCGTTCTTGATTATCTACGGTTCCTCTCTCAGTCACACCTTCGGTCGATGACCCTTAAGGTGCACCTGGCAGCCATCTCTGCTTACTGGGCACGGGTCAGTCAGCAGTCGGTGGCACAGGAGAAGGTGGTCTGGTGCTTTTTCAAAGGCCTTGACCACATTTCCCCACCAGTGCGAGAACCACCACCACCATGGGACTTGTTGCTGGTTTTGGCAAAGCTCACGGGCAAGCCATTCAAACCGATGCACAGGTGCACTCTCTCTCACCTGTCGTGGAAGACCACTTTCTTGGTAGCTGTCACATCAGCCAGAAGCATCAGTGAGCTCCAGGTGGTTTCGGTGGAGTCTCCTTACCTGGTCTTCCACAGGGACAAGGTTGTCCAGTGCCTCAGCCTGAAGATCCTTCCAAAGGTTGTGTCGGAGTTTCACCTTAACCATGTGATTAATCACCTGGTGTACTTCACCAGTCGCACCTCGGAGGCCAAGCACAGGCTCCATACTTTGGACCTGCGGCGAGCACTCGCTTATTATAAAGAGCACACGGCTGGGATTTGGGGAGAGGTTCACCAGCTATTTGTCACCTGCTCTGAAGACACACCTGGCAGATCTGCAGCCAAGCAGACGATTGGCAGGTGGGTCACATCCTATATTGATCTCTGCTATAGGTTGGCGGGTATGGAGCCTCCTGGAGGTCTAAGGGCTCATTCCACCTGCCATACCGCTGCGTCAGTAGCTGCTTCCAGGGACGTCTCTGTCCAAGAAATCTGCAGGGCTGCTACCTGGAGGTCAGCACACACCTTCATTTCCCATTACCACATTGACCTCGAGTCATGCCAGGATGCTGGTTTTGGGGCCTCAGTTTTACAATCTCTATTCCCTAAGTAGAGGGTGTGCGCCTTGCCTCCCTCCTCCCAGAGAACTGCTCGGAGTCTGCCAGAAGTGTGGACAGAACATCATATCCACGTCACTAGAAAAACAGGTTACTCACCTGTAACAGTAGTTCTAGGAGTGGTATATGATGTTCATTCACACAAACCCACCTGACCTCTCCTGGCTTTGGCGCACACACTGCTTCCAGCGGGTAAGATCTGACGTCATGGGGCAGAGCTGAGGGAGTTACCACCCCGGTGGGTGGGAGGAGCCAGCTAGAAGACTCTCTGGCAAGTTCTTAATGGGAAAGGACACTGCCAGAAGTGTGGATGAACATCATATACCACTCCTAGAACTACTGTTACAGGTGAGTAACCTATTTATTTTGACTCCAAATTTTCAACATAGCCATTTTTCCACACCACCTCATGAACAGTATAGCTGTCATTTTTCACATCCTGTCCGAAACGTGTTTTCGCACCTGTGGAATGGAATGGCATTTTGGCATGCATTTGAACATTTTCACCTACAGGGTATACGAGGTGATGTCATAAGAAAACTATGTTGAAAATCTGAGGTAAAAATATGAAGATATAATAAAGTTATGACCATTCATTGCAGTTTTGCTATGCCCACTCGTAACTTCAGAAATGTTAAATATTTTTACCCCAGATGTTCAACATAGCCCTCTTATTACCCCAGCTCATGTATTTCAAAAAAGCAGACAAAACCGGCAGCTCACACAACTGAAAAACATCCAGCGGTAGGATACTGTAAAGTAAACAGTGACAAGGAAAATTCCCCTATTCTGATTGGTCAGTGTGTGCCTGGCACAGTGATGATATTGAAGTATAACATCACTGTATAAAGTACAGGCACACAAGTGACTAGACAACAGAAAAACGAATCCCTCCTTGTCCACGCAAGCCACTGGAAAGCCAACAGTCTGTCAAGCCGTTGCAGCTTAGACCAGCTCACCTCCCCCCCCATGCAAACACACGTTCTAGGGACATGGATATGTTGTTCATCCACACTTTCTGGCAGGTTCCTTGCCACTTTAAATCTTGCCAGAAGGTCTTCAAGCTGGCTCCTCCCACCCACCCGGGTGGTAAAACTCTCAGCTCCACCCCATGACGCCAGATCTTCCTTTCCGCTTGGAAGCTCAGGTTCCCTCCTTAGCGCACTGCGTTTTCGACTGGTTCATGATTTTTCATTTTTTCCGAATTTAGTTGGAAGTTTTCTAAAACTTCGGTCTTCTTCCCTCGCTGCTGTGGTGGATATTTAGTTTCCCGGCTCCCGGATGCGCCCGGGTAGCACCTCCAGGAAGGACCCGCACTCCACATGCGTTTACTGCCTCAACTTGGACCATGATCCACAAGTTTACAATTATTGCTGTGCTCTTTTGACCAGCGTCCTGGAGGATTGTGCGGCCCGTTTGGGGCTTGAGCGACCTGAAACTTTTTCCGCGCCGGAAAAATCCTTGGAGGCTCGTCGGGCGGTTTCTGCGTCGGCTGTCTCGGCTGAGCAGCTCGATCTCTTTTCCTCCATGGAGGAGGCGGCAACCAAGTCTGTCCCCCCCCTCCTCAGTTGCGACACTTATCCCGCTCTCTTTGAGTTCTCCTCATTCTGCTTTGTTCAAGGAGCTTCACCAGTCCCTTTCCTTGAAGGGAGACGGAACTTCGGGACCTGTCTCTTGGCCCAGGTCAAAGGAGTCGCAGGCTAAGTCCCATCATCGGTGCTGGCGGGAGCAGGAGAGTTCCCCTTCCCCTGTCTACTGACTTTCGACTTCGGTCGTGGGTGCGGCTCAGGCTGCTGGCTTCCGCGGTGTCCCGTCGGAGTAGCGGCCATGACTCCCGTCGACATTGTCGAGTCTCGACCCGTCACCCAGGTGGTCTACTGCGGGGCCCGTCGACCCTTGGCCGGTTTCCCTGAAGCGGAGCCGAGGGTTCTACCTGCCTTGAGGCGACAGGCCTCAGTCTTTAAGTCCGAGCTAAGGGAAGAGCAGGCATCCCCGCTCCTTCCCAGGCCCACCCTCGGTTTCCCCGAGGATCTGGGTCTCGGTCTTGGTCCTCTTCTTGGTCAAGCCACTCCCGCCGACTTCGGCGATCTTGGTCGGGGCACTGAGTTAAGTGGCATTACCGTTCCTCCTTGGATGAGGAGTGGCTTCGATGCAGATGGTGTCGACATTACAAGGAGTTCATGTGGCAGCAGTTGCTATTGTCCGGGAATCAATCGACTCCGATTCATTCCCCGTCCAGCAAGCAGCTGCCGCCCGAATGGCCGACTGAACCGCTCGCTGCAGTCGAGGTGCCCACTTCAGGGCCGGTTGTTCGTCCGAACCTTGCTGCCCCACCATCTTCGGTGGAACCTCGGTCGGGTCACGACCTGTCCTGCAGGTTGTCTGTTCCCCTCACTCCCACCTGCCCTCGGCAGGCGAAGAGTGGCTTAGGCCTGAGGCAGCTCTTTGCAGACCCTTCGGAGTCCGATGTCGACTCCTCCATGTTCCCCAGTCGGGAGGACCCGGGGTCCTCTCTGGAACGTTCTGTGGACGACAGCCTATCGTCCTTTATAGGTCTGCTTCAGCTCATCTCGGAGTTCACCGGGATGCAGCTTGAACCCGTGTCCAGATGGGTCTCTTATCCCCCCTGACGGAGATTCTAGACCGAGGGGATTCACCCTCGGAGGCCTTCCCGGTGGCTGAGGCCACTGTTGGCCCGGCCTTGGCGCTCTGGCGGCTGCCTACTTCCTGTCCTGTGCCCTCGGCCAGGATGGCCAGGAAGTACTCTGTCCCTGTTGGTTCTTGCCGGTTTCTGGAGCACCCTCCGCTGAGGGGTTAGTTACGATAATGTCTTCCAGTGTTCTGTGAGCGTTCGGGATGTGGATAGCCCCGACAAAGAGTCAAAAGGATGGACTATTTTGGGCGCCAAGTTTCGCTGCATCCTCCCTAGGCCTCTGACAGGCCAGCTCGGCCGCACTGATGGCACATTTTTCCCATGCCCTTTTGGGCTCCCTGGATGAGGTGCTCCCTCATCTCCCGGCTGACCTGTGGACCACGGTCCGGTGGGTGTGGGACCAGGGTAGGGTGGTGGCGAAGCAGCAGCTTCAGACTGCTCTGAACTTAGGTGATTCCTGTGCCAGGTCGGTAGCGGCCACAGTAGCCATGCACTGCAGGGCATGCCTGAGGTTATCCTCTTTCTCAACGGATACCCAGCACAAGTTGGCAGACATCCCCTTTGTGGGGACTGACCTCTTTGGCCCTGGAGTGGAGGGACACCTCCAGGGGACCGAGAAGTCCGATGCCACTCTGGACTCGGTCACCACTGCCTGGAGGGACAAGGGCCACTGGCAGCCTTTGCATAAGCCCCTTTGTCCCTCGGCCCCTGCGGCTCGACCAGCCCATCAACTCCAGCATGAGGGCCAGCAGGCTTGTGCTGGGTGACCTGACCCCAAGCCAGCGGCTTCCTCTAAAGGGAAGCAGGGAGGTAAAGGCCCAGGAGCTCCCTCGGCCAGTCCCTCCTCCAAGCCTGCTCAGTGATGGGCTGAGGGGTGCTACCCCTGGCCCGTCACCCTTACCCGGGTTCCCCCGTGGGGAGACGGCTCTGCCCCTGCTCCACCTGGTCCACTTTCCCAGGCCTCTGGGTGTCAGAGGTGTTAGGGGAAGGTCCTGCCTCTGGATTGTGAGCAGGCCCCACCCTTTCAAGCCATTGCCCCTCGGGGGGCCGTGGGGTCCGCAGCCTCACTGCCGGCCCGTCGAGCCAACTTGCCTGGCCCCTCGAGATAGAGGTGATCAGGAAGGTGGCTGATCCTCCTCCAGACCCTGGGTTCGTGTCCAAGTATTCGTGGTCCCTAACGGACGGAGGCTTGCGCCCCATTCTTGACCCGCACGATGGGATGGTCACTCTGACTCAGATATCCCATCCTCAGAACGAGGCATGTGGCTCTATTTCCTGGATCTCCAGGACGTACTTACACTTCGATCCATCCGTTTCTTAGGAGACTCCTCCATTTCTTAAGCGGGGGATCTCTTAAGAGTTCCAGGCCATGCCCTTCGGTCTCTGCTCAGCAGCATTCCTGCGGCACTGAGGGGTCCGGGCGTAACCCCACCCAGATGGTGGCCTGACTGCAACCCCTCCAGGGATGAGGGGGACGGTCCAGAGTTCTGGCCTTCTAGGTTGCTCTCAGACTGGTCTCCTTTTTATTGGAGCCATGTTGGAACTCGTGTCTAAGCGGGTGATCCTTTCTTCGGGATGAAACTCGACTCTTGAATCTGAGCTCGGCTCCCGGCGGACAGGGCCGAGGTTTTTCCTCCCTTACCTAGTCAGTTACTGGGCAATTGCGCCCTGCCCGGGACTTCCTGCACCTCCTGGGCCTGGCAGCGGCCTGCACCAGCGTGGTCTGTTTGGATCCGCCGGTTCATGCGTCCCCTTAATGGAGGTTGGCCAGCCAGCGGTCACAGCGCTGCGTTCCTTTGGACCAGTCCATGACAACAGCCCAGTGGTTAGGGAACGCTCTCCTTCGGACCGTTCCAGCTCATTTGCAGGAGAACATCCCATTTGTCCACCCCGAGTCAACAGTCTTCTCCGACCGATGCATCTTGGATGGGTGGGGTGCCCATCAAGGGGAATACAGAGTGCACCGTCTCTGGTCCTCTCGGGAGTCCCGATGTCTTTCCTACCTGCTGGAGTTCCAGGCGGTCTGCTTAGCTCGCACCGCTCACTCCGTCTGTGCGGGGTCTAGTGGTTTAGGTCCAGGCAGACAATACCACAACCATGTGCTACCTAACCCGCCAGGGTCGGATGAGCCCCTTGCCTCTGCGTAAGGAGGTTCTCCGCATTGGGTCTTTCACGCAGCTGGGAGGCGGTTTCCCAGCCATTTCGATGGCAGGTGCCTCCAGCACCCTGGCCGATGCCCTAAGCCGGATAAGGACTGTGCCTCACGAGTGGTCTCCCTGCTGGAGGTAGCACAAGATCTTTCTCCCTCTAGGTCACACCTCGGGTGGACCTTTGTCTTTCCCTCCAGGGAGAATTCGAGGCTGAGACTGTCTCATGCCTGCCCCCTCAGCACAGTTCACTGTAGGGGATGCCTTTGAGGCCGTGGACCCCGGGCCTCTTCTACGCCTCTCCCCCATTTCCCTTGACCCACAGGCAAGGCGAGGAGGGACTAGGCGCAGGTGATTCTGGTAGCCCCAGACTGGTTTTGCCAGCTCTGGTATCCAGCTCTCCTCAGTCTCAGCCCCAGGCTCCCGAGGCCGCTTCCAGCCCGCCCGGTCCTGATCTCTGTTGTTAGGGGAAGGTACTCCATTCGGACCTTCAATCCCTGCACCTGACGGCCTGGTCCCTGTGCGGCTAGTGGCCAGGCCTTGGGTGTTCCAGCAAGGTCCTCGACGTTTTTGAGGCATCCTGCCAGGAGTCGACCAGATATGCTCACCTTCAAATGGAAGAGTTCTCCTTTTGGTGTTAGGATAGGGCCTGGTCCCCTCTCCTGTTCCTCGGCAAGCACTCCAGACTACCTGTGGTCCATTCTTTTCTTGAACAAGGGCTTCGGTCGACGACCCTCAAGGTGCTCCTGTTAGCCACTCCTGTCTTCTAGGCGCGGGCCAGAAGGTAGTCGATGGCGCAGGAAAGGTGGTCTGGCACTTTCCAAGGCCTTGATCACACCTCCCCTCTGGGGAGAGTATCCCCATCTCTGTGGGATCTTAAGCTGGTATGGGCTTAGCTCATGGGCAAGCCGTTCGAACCTTTGCACAGGTGTGAGTTTCCCCACCTATTGTGGAAGAACACCTTCTTGGGGGCTACCATGCCAACCAGAAGGCCGGGAGAGTTCCAGGCACTCCTTTGAATCTCCCTATCTGGTCTTCCACAGGGACAAGGTTGTCCTTCGCCCCACCCAAAGTTCCTTCCGTAGCTGATGGCAGAGTTTTTTCCCTAACCGGGTATTGTCTCTGCCGGGGTTCAACCCCATTCACACCTCGGAGGCCGCATATAGGATCCATTGGGACCCTAATTTAGCGTTCGTCTTCCCAGGGAGCATAGGGCTGAAGTTCGGGAGTGGTTCCCCAGCTGTTTGTCATCTACGCTGAAGCCGCACCTGGCAGACCTGCAGCCAAGCGGACGACAAGCGGGTGGGTCACCTCCTGCATAGATCTCCGCTATAGGCGGGTGGGCATGGAGCCTCCCAGAGGGATAAGTGCTCGTTTTACCCGCCCTTCCGCTGCATCAGTGGCTGCTTCCGAGGATACCCCTGTCCAGGATATCCGTAGGGTTCCTACCTGGAAGCAGGCATATACCGGCTACCCCCTTCCACATCGACCTTGGGTCATGCCGGGATGTTGGTCGGGCCCTTGGTTCTCCAGTCTTTATCCCTAAGTAGGGGGTGTGCGCCTTGCCTCCCTCCTCCTGGAGAACTGCTAGGAGTCTGCCAGAAAGTGTGGATGAACAACATATCCATGTCCCTATAAATACAGGTTACTCACCTGTAACAGGAGTTCTAGGAATGGTATATGTTGTTCATCCACACGATCTACCCGGCCTCCCCGGCTTCGACGCACAACCTGGCTTCAGCGGGCTAGATCTGGCATCATGGGGCGGAGCCGAGAGTTTTACCACCCGGGTTGGTGGGAGGAGCCAGCTTGAAGACCTTCCGGCAAGATTTAAAGCGGCAAGGAACCTGCAGAAAGTGTGGATGAACAACATATACCATTCCTAGAACTCCTGTTACAGGTGAGTAACCTGTATTTCTCTGCTTCACTGCCTCACTCCTTCACAAAGTAACAATATTTAAAAAAAAACGGCAGCTCTCCTTCTTTGACTGTACTCTACCTGCTTGTGTGAAACCGCGCGACCCACACGCTCGGCCGTTTAAAACAAAACACAAACAGTGGCAAAGACATTGTAAACCCTCAGTAGCTTCTCACAAACCCACAAACTTTTGCCTTTTTCAGAAAAGCACTTTAACCAAAATAAAAAAGACCTGTAACTTACAGGTCCTGCTGATGTCCAGTTACGAAGTGCAGCAGGACACCAGAAGTAACCGCTCAGCTTTTATGGGTTTTTTTCACTGTCCATGCCTTTCTCTCACAGCTAACAAAATAAAAAGATACATCTTCAGCTGCTTCCAAAACAAGCAGCGGGACCATAGTAATTAAATTCAAAAGATACCAGATGAAGAGTGTGTTGGGGGGGTTGGGTTACCATGCACAAGAACAGCATGTACTGGCAGCAGCACGACCTAGTGTTCTACTTTTTCTCTTGTTTCTGAAATATGCCTGTCATACAAAAAACAATCAAAATATTACAAAAAAAAGTTTTTTTTTGTTTTTTTTTACTTTTTAATATTGTTTTAAAACGAGCCATTGTTTAATATCAATAAGGCACTCAGGGAGTGTGTTATTAGTAATAATGTCACTCCTGGGGTGGTGGAAGCACTCAGCTTAAGCCTGGTGGCACCAACCACGGGTGAACGTTATTACACAATAACACACACCCTGTCGTGCTCTTATTATTAATATCTTTATTTGTGTTAGTGGAAGTAGGCACTCCTCTGAGTATACCATACAGCTGTCAACACCTTTGTAGCACACCTAGGGGGTGCTATGTGTGCACTTAGCACAAATAAAGAATTATACAGTATCCTATTGTTGGATTTTTTTAAGTGGTATGAGCAGCCGGGTTTATCTGCCTTTTTGAAGTTCTGTTATTTGTCCTGGCTCCACTGTTGGACCTTGAGCCACCTGGTCTTTATCCCACCTCATGTATGTCACAGCTGTCATTTTTCAAATCCTGGCCAAAATGTGTTTTTACACATGTGGCACGGAATGGCGTTGCAGTTGCACAGAATTACATTTCAGCAGGGATTCAAAAATTTTCTGTACTGTGGACATGAAGTGGGATAATAAGATGGCCGTGCTGATAATTTGGTTACTGTTGTCCTATAAATGGAAGTCCAGGGCCCGGAGAGCTCTGTGCTTCCACAGCTACATACATAATACACATCCACGCATATCTGAAAGACCCTGCCCTCCCACAGATGCTGTTATACCATGTCAGAAACTAAGGAAATAAGTTGCAAAAAACATCATTAATGCTCCAGTTAAGGTCAAAGTGACAAAAGTTGGGAAATAAGGCGTTAGGGATTCCCTTACATCCCACCCTCCCAAACCAGGCAGGAGAGCAGGTGTAGGGTGTGCCTTGGGCTTCTCAAGCCTAACGTTCACCCCATTACACTGTAAATAAGGTCAGATGTGTAGACTTTATGAGAATGGGGTGAGCGTTAGGCTTAAGAAGGCCAAGGCATGTGGGAGGGGATGGAAGGATAAAAGATGATTGAGGTGGGGAAGGCGTGGCCAAAGAGCTAGTCCTGACCAACAGGGGAGGGGTAGATGTTCTTTTTTTCCTAAATGTTTTAGGTTTCTCAACTATTTTTACCCAAAAACGAATGAAAAGGAAATGCCTATTACTCGTGGTATTTGGGAATTATATTCAGGACATGCACACCCCTTCCTCCAACCTTAAATTACTGTGTTAATATCAGAGGCACAAATACAAATATCAAAACTCAGTTCCAGGCATAGCCCCAGCAAATTAGTAAAGATGGGGAATATAAGGCTAGTAGCAGTGCATCGTAATAAAACAAATGCTTTATCATAAAAACACACAAAACATGTCAAAAGAGAGTATGCCACTGACAGGATGAAATATTACAGGGGTGGAGGATGGGGGTTAAATACACAAATATTGAAATTGACTTCCTCTCACCTTTAAGTACCCCTGCTAATAAAGAGGAGTGGGTAGTTATGAAGCATCCGTTGCTTCTTTCAGTAGAAAAAGACTTGGAAGGTCACCTTCTTAACCCCTGCTGATTGAATACGGAGTCACATCATTGATTAACTCAGTTCCAGAGAGCCACCCCTACTGGCCTTCCTGTCCAATTAAAACAAATGCCATGGGACCTTTTTAATTAGCCAGAATTGGCAGCCGGACAGTGGCTCCAGACAAGAACATAATCTATCATCGTTCCACACAGAGGTGGATGGTATGAAACCTCGCTCATTTGGGAGGAAATCAATCAGTCAGTTGACACACAGTCTGGCATGCTATTTATCTTGATGGACTGGCATGTTTGCTGTGGGATTTGTTTTGCTCTTTGTCAACTGAGCTGAAGTAAGGACCTATCAAGTGTGCAGCGGGCCTGTCTGATGTAGGTAGATTGTGTCCACAACAATTGCTCCATGTTCAGATTAAAAGCCACAAAGATCCAGAACCAGATTACTAACTTCACTGACCCAGGATCAGTTTACTAGCCCCCTCTGATCAAGGATCAGATTACTAGCCTCACAAACCCAGGATTAGTTTAATAGCCACTGTAATCCAACTAGATGCGAGTGACCGCAAACAGAGCAGGGAGGTGCTCATTGGTGGACTGGCTAGCCCTGGCTAAACACGTTTATCTATGTGACAGTGGCCCTCAGTGGGATGAGAAACAAAGACATTGAATAACTGACCAGGGACAATAACCACAATAGCTCAGAATTTCTGTGTATTTTATTCTTCAAAAACAGACATGTTGAACAAATTAAGTTATGCTGGTGAAAATACAATAGTTACTGCATGATTCCAAGGCTCAGCTGAAGTCTGTTTTAAGTGCTTACTGCATTTTTTTTTCTGAATTCTATTTTTCCCCTTCCCTAATTAGGCCCACCAAACTCTCCAGCGACCGCCCATTCCTGGACTCTACCTCCCTGCGTGGCACTGACTGGTCTCCTCTCCCCCCAACACCAGGTATCCCCCAGGTCTACCCTCTGGGGAAGGGCCGCCCCCGCCCAGGGTGCTCTTTCTTTTAGGGTTAAGACTGGGCTGGGAGGAACCTGGCCGAGGAGACACCCGAGTCTGACTACTGGAAGTGTGGTCCTTGGGTGGGAGGCGCCATCGCCTATCAGTGGGAGGAGGGAGGGAGGGAGGTATTTTCTTGGTTGTTACGCTCCTGTGGAGCCCAGCTGCCAAGGCAACGGCATGCCGCAGCTCCACCCCCGGCATACGCCACAACGCTCTTTTGCCTATCCCCCCAGCCTCTGCCAGAGGTTGCTCATTGAGCGATCGTTTCCCTAGCCCTCCCCGGGGAAGAGAGAGCAGTTCTCCGGACGCTCAATCTCTTCCTCCCCCACTGACCCCACAACTGCCTGGGTCCGTTCCTGATCCCGGGTCACCGGCGTGGCGCGAGGTGTGGCTTCCAGCTCCTCAACCCTCACCACCACTGGGCTGGCCTGCTTACTGCATTTAAAGTCTCTCGGATGCTGTCTATAACAGTACGACAGTAGTGCAAATTAAAGCAATGTCACAGCAGCATTTGTTCAAAAAATGTTTGTGCAAGATACTCATCCCATTCTAGCAGACACTCATGGCTGGCAGGTGACCAAAACACCTCGGCGCTTCACCCAGCTGGGGTTTCATCAAGAGGTGTGGCTGCGAGGTTATGGTACTGGCTATTTATACTGCATTAGTGCCCATGTGATCACTTGAGCTCATTTAAAGTGGTATACAATAAACTTACAAATAAGATCCCATTTACCATAAGAAAGTGAATCCATAAAAACGATCCATAGCAACTACCGGCTAAACTATTAGTAATAACATACTATGCTAGTATTAGGCTAATCACAGTATTACATTTTCTTTTTTTTTTTAAAGTTATTTATTAGAACTTTTCAGCTTTTGCCGGCCCGGTGGCGCTAAGGGTTGAGGTACTGGATGCCACACCTCACACCACACCAGCAACCCAGGTTTGGGAACAAACCCGAGTCACTGGGAGTTGGCCAGGAGGGAGAAGTATTGAGTGTCCTAGTGACTGTTGTCCTTCTCCAGGGAGGGTGGGACAGGGATCCACGGCTCTGCCGGCTCCTAGCGATGGCTGGGGGTCGTTGCAATGGGGCTACTCAAAATGGGGATGGCATGGGTGGTGTCTGACATGTGGTATGTGGAGCATACTACATGATCAATTGATACCATTATGCGCCCATGCCGGGGGTACTACGGGGAAAACACCTTAGCGCTACTTGATGGTCGGTCACCGGCGCTGCCTGGCTCCAACTCTGGATGCTCCCCCGATCTGGACCTCCCTGGCTTCTGCGTTGGCGGTTGTGTACCCGCGGCAAGAGAGGACTGCTGTGCAGGACCGGAGGAAGGGGTAGAGCGGGGGCTGTGAGGTCAGACGGACTGGGGGGAACCAAAGGTAACGCCCCCAGCCACAGAGGAGATAAAAATTATATATGTATACCAAAGAACTTTTCAGCTTTAACAACAAACAGGACCAATCATCTCATGACAATCACGCATGAAAGTGTTACAAGAACAATAAACAAACAATATCAAAACTCATGAGAATAAACAATTTATAAGAATACTGAGATCAAGAACACATAAAATATATCATCAGAACATTCTGGGATGGACCCTTACATGTAAGCCCGTACCAGGGACAACCCCTAGGTGGGGGAACGCTTTACAGTACTCCTAGGGCAGCTCTCCAGGGGACAGGATTACATTTTCATGCAAATGGCTTGCAGCGTGTTTTTTTCGTCCCACATGATGATCTTCAGTTCTGTAGTTTATATTTCAGATGTCCGTTTCGTCAAACTTTAGTAGTACATAAGATCATTTTCCAAATGTTCCGCTGCCATCCATATTCATTTTGAAGCTTCAGTGGAACAAAAATACCGCATAAATTTCAAATGTACATAGAAAAATAAATTTGGCCAATTCATATAATTTCATCTCACCCATTACAGGTTGAAGCAAAAACAATTTTCCCATTTAAGCAGTACTGTATTATCTAGATATAAATCCAGTTAACCACAAGACTGGAAAAGCATGCTGTCAGTTGATCTGGTAAGGGATGTAAATCAAAAAGTTGGACTACTTTCTTGTAATCACTCCAACCTTACTCGTGATGCTAAAAACTCTTTGTATTGTTTTACATATTTCCTGTTGTTTAATATGGCCTGGAGATTTTTTCTTCTACCTCTCGGATTCTATTACTTTGAGTTGAAATTCTACATAACATGACCAGTAGATTTACTTTTAATTTGCCAATGGACAAGCATACTGATGACTTGTACAAAGTTTCTTGTTGGTTTAGCTTGACCAAACGTATACATAACCAGCTTGGAAAGTGGGCTTAGAAACTGAAAAATAATGATGTCCCCATAACTTGGTTTCTTTTGCCATGATCCCTATTCATAATCATATGTCTACCAGATCCTCTATGGATTCACTGTGCAGGTTACCTAAATGTAGAAAAAGTGCAGGGCAAATGGCCTTTTATTATCATATTGCCTCCTTCTGGAATTCCAGGCTAAAACCTTTATGGGATGTTGACAAATTTTGTTGTTATGTATCTCAATTTAAGAAGTTTGTACGTTCTTCAGAAACACTGTAAATTATGTAATTTATCATATGTATTCAGTGTTTGACTATGTGCTGACCATGGATGTCTTTGAAAATGGGCAAAAATCATCCAAATACCCTCGTTTAAATGAATGAATGATAATAAAGATGTTCAAAAACCAAGTCCCTTATCTCTGACTCAGGGCTCCTGTATTTACAGGGATTCCTGTATTTTACAGGGAAATTGTTCCAAAAAACTTGCATTGGTTATCTGGGAAAACGTACATTTGGCTTCCGTAGGAAATAATGTCATCTACGGATGAAACACAGGAAAATTGCCCTGGAGTTCCAGGAAAAATGCCAAATTAATTTGGGAACACTGATTAGCTAATGACTGTTCTGTCATAGTTTGTTGTTTTTGAATATTTTTGTTACTGTATTGTTGTGGTTGCCTAGTGAATGCTGACGCACAGAACATCTATGAATCTAATCAAGGTGTTTAGAACACTATCTCTGTATTCCTCTAGTTGCATATTATATCTGATACCCACCATACTTGTAAGCAAAAACTGCCATCCGTCTGATACATGTAACCAGACCCTTACAGCAATACAAGTGCACAAGCATGTAGTACGCATGCTGCACATATGCTGTGCACTTGTATTTCTGTAAAGGGATCCATGTCAGAAGTCCAAATGACAATCGGGACTGTAGGCATTGACACCTTACAAGATCACAGAAAGTATCTAATGAGTGTTCATGTGAGACAGGGTTTGAGGTCAAAAATGTTGTTGTGGTTTTAATGTTTTAACTCATTAATTCCAATAGCTTTGTATGAAGTCCATACTATCCATTGCTAACCTGACACAGAATGGCCCAGGAGATAATGAGTTAAGTTTGTGACTCCACGTGGCCTCTTTCTGTAAAAGTTTTCATAGACGATCCTCCTCACGCTGGGACTTCAACATGTTCATATAGTACCCAGTGCATACCTTATACTGAATTTCCATGGACTTACTTAAAATGTTGTCCCAGTGGACTGTTTGCCTTCCCTTTTACATTGTCATGTACTTGTTCTTGAATTCTTTTACTTGTCTAATCGTACGACCTACATATAATTTGTTGCATAGTTTAATAGCCAGTGATCAAGTATCAGATTACTAGCCCTCACTGATCCAGAATAAGTTTACTAGCCCCACTGATCCAGGATCATTTTACTAGACCCACTAATCCAGGATCATTTTATTAGCACCACTGATCCAGGATCATTTTACGAGCCCCACTGATACAGGATCAGACTACTAGCCCCCAGTAATCCAGGATCAGTTTACTAGCCCCTACTGATTCAGGAACAGATTACTAGCCCCCACTGATCCAGGATCTGATTACTAGCCCCCACTGATTCAGGATAAGATTACTAGCCCCACTGATCAAGGATCAGATTATTAGCCCTCACTGATTCAGGATCAGATAACTATCCCCACTGATCCAGGATCAGATTACTAGACCCCACTGATTCAGGATCAGATAACTATCCCCACTGATCCAGGATCAGATTACTAGCCCCCACTGATCCAGGATTAGATTAATACCCCCGATCCAGGACCAGATTACTACCCCAATTGATCCACGATCAGATTAGTAGCTACACTGATCCTGGGTCAGATCACTACTCCACTGACCCAGGATCAGTTTACTAGCCCCCACTGTTCCGGGATCAGATTACTAGCCTGCTGATCTTGGATCAGATTACTAGCCCCACTGATCCAGGATCAGATTACTAGTCTACAGCTCCTTGATCTGTTTACTTGTCCCACCAATCCAGGATCTGATAACTAGCCCCACTGATCCAGAACCAGTTTACTAGGCCCACTGGTCCAGGACCAGATTACTAGCCCCACTATTCCAGGATCAGAGTACTAGCCACACTGTTCCAGGATCAGAGTACAGAAACACAGAATTTGACGGCAGATAAGGACCGGTTGGCCCACCCAGTCTGCCAATTTCCCTTCCTACTGGATAAGCTATAGATCCTAGTTAACCAGCAGCCTACTTCTTCCTACCCCCACCCCCCAGAACTGCCTTATGACTATCCCATGCATGCTTGAATTCCACCACTGATTTTGACTCCACAACCTCCTCCGGAAGGCCGTTCCATGCATCCACAACCCTCTCTGTGAAAAAATACTTCCTTAAATTACCTCTGAGCCACCCCCCTCTATCTTCAAATTGTGCCCTCTTGTTCTTGCACACCTCTTTTTTTGAAAGATGCTACCCTCTTGGACTTTGTTGATTCCCTTGAGGTACTTGAAAGTTTCTATCATGTCCCCCCTCTCCCTCCTTTCCTTGAGGCTATACATATTAAGCTCCTTAAGTTTCTCTTCATATGTCTTCCGGTGCAGACCCTGCACCATTTTAGTTGCCCTCCTCTGGACAGCTTCCATCCTGTCTATGTACTAGTCCCACTATTCCAGGATCAGAGTACTAGCCACACTATTCCAGGATCAGAGTACTAGCCACACTATTCCAGGATCAGATTATTAGCCCCGCTGGTCCAGGACCAGATTACTAGCCACACTATTCCAGGATCAGATTACTTCCCTCGCTATGTGTTCTGCATTGGCCCCAGTTTAGCAGATTGACTACATGGTTCTTATACTGGCCTTCATAGGCCTAAATGGCTTGCGCCTCATCTAGCTCCATGAACTCCTGACCCCTGATGAGCCAGCGAGTTACCCTGTTACAAGTTCGAGTGAGGCTGGTTGGTCTATCTTCCACAGTAAAGCAGCAGTATTTGTTAGTAAACTACGTAGTTCTTTTTAGAAGCAATGTTTGTCTGGCAACAGTATAAAAATACACATTTTTCTTTTCATTTTCTTTCATTCCTGAACCAAGATATGAGATTTTGACATTTTTAAAAGTTCCTACTCACATGCCATGCCAGTCATGAAAAAATTTAAATCTTGGCAGTGTTGTTGTGTTTACCATCATAAACATGTGGTAGCAACATCCTAATGCATCTGTAACCCCCACGCCATTTTTGGCAAGTTGGCACCCCCTATTAAAAGAACTAGTACCCATATATGGCGTACCATTTACTTTTAGCAGAAATACTCAGATTGGTACCACCCATAGCTTTAGAGTGTATTCCAGGATCATTATCTAAAGGAAGGGGGTTGGGGTACAATTGCCAGAATGAACCTTTGCATTTACAACCAGGTCCGGGGGAGGATGCTAGGCATATGCTAGACCTAACTGCTGAGGGGCCCCAATAACTCCACACAGATGCCGGCCCAGTGTCGCTGCTAAGGGCTGAGGCAGTGGATGCCACACCTTCTCCCATGCCGGCGACCTAGGTTCGGGACCGGACTCGGGCCGCTGGAGGTTGGCTGGGGAGGGAGAGGGAGAGGATTGAGCATCCAGACGACAGCTCTCCTCTCCCGGGGTGGGTTGCAGGTTTCGCTTGGCTCCTGTGTGGTCCCCAATAGAGATAGGGGGTCCTACAGGAGCCGGCACAGTAAGGGGGTGGAGTGGCTGGGGACGTCAGCAGCGCACCTGCACAGACATCACTGTATGTCCATGCTCCAGAGGAAACAGCAAACATGGAAAAAGCCCTGACCCTCTGTAGGTGATGGTGGGGACCAGCGGCCGACCTCCACGCTCAGTGCCGGGTCCTCAGCCTGCCTTCGGTGCTTCCATCATTCCGTGGCAGCCTGTCCAGGTTCCAGAAAGGTCATATCGTAGAGTAATGCACAGTCCCACAGGAAATGGAAATTTTAAATATTTCTTTTGCTGCCACTCCTGATGTGTCAATAGATATGCAAGTGTACTCTATTATAGAGTGTCAAATATGGTGGCGCTTAAAAAATTTCAGTTCCGTAGACAGTCTTTCTTAAATTTCAAAATTTCTTCTTTATTTTAAATATTGGCAAGCCTCAACGTTTTACCAAGTATCTTGGCTTTATCAAGAGATGCCTTCATCCAAAGTAATACTGTGTGTAACTCTTTCCTTTTGATTTTAATGTTTATTTACGTTCCTGTATATCTGGATGTTATTTTATCTCTTGCTTTCTGTTACTTCATGTGACCTCCTTTCTTTTCTATTCCAATAAATGTTTCTCCATGTCATGTTTATACCTGGATGTCGCGGATCCTCTCACCACGCTGAACGCGGAAAATTCAGTTCTTTGTGTTCACCAGGAGGAGTTGGCAGTTCCGCCCAAGGGGGGGCTTAGATCTGGGGACCGGGGTGTCAGAGGAGTGAGGAGGAGTTCCCTGGGTCCGAAGGTAAGATTGGGACTGCGGGCAAGCGGGATAAGGTTGCGCTTTGTGTCCCCCCTGGAGAGAGTCTGAGGGTCAGAGAAAGCAATGATCAGAATGTTCAATGCAGCAGCTGGGATTATACAGTATGGCTTTATTCACAGATGTTACTAAAGCAGAAGTGGATCCCCAGTGGTTGGTCATGGCAGAACAAGTACACTCTTCTTCCAGAAATTCTTTGCTAGGCAGTACAGTTTTCCATAGAAACGTCTCTATCCATTTTTCCCAAAGTGCTCATGACCTGAACCACGTCCTTGAGTTACTCTCAAAACGCATTTCCATTTCCCAAATTGGATGCTTGTGGTCTGAAACACATTCTTGAGCCATTTCCAAAACACATTTCACAGTGTAAACATGTGACCTGAGCCACATGTTAAAGTTTCTACCTAGGCATTGGCCTCTACCCAGGGGACCTTGGCCCCCATCAGTGAACCAGTTATCCTTGCTTTGTAGACTCCAGATGACGTTCCTCCCACCCTTTGCCCCAACTGACAGCCTCTGCCATTCCTTCAGGGTTACACCAAAAGAAGCCTTCAATCCCCACTGAATTGCTAAAGACTCCGAACTCTAAACTTTAAATTTGACACCGAAGTGTATAAGGGGTCCTGACAGGTGTGATCTAGCCTGATCTTGGGCACACACACACCTCAGCCAACTCCCTAATGAGAACAATTTCTGCATCTGCACTCACATATCTATTGCTCCATCCTTAAGGCATGGAGAACAAACCAGAGAACACCGTTTTTCTAAGTTCGCCATGCACACACGTGCAGCGAACTTCTTGCGGTAGGGTGACTTTTGAGAGGTGTGTCACTGCCTGTCCAATGCAGAATGGCCTGCAAGGGGCAGGACAGTGCTATGCCAATTATCAGCCAGGCTGATCATGATGCTATTTTGCCTGAAGTGGTCTGCACTTGAAAAGAAAAAGCCGCACCAATCATAATGCAGCTTTTTCATGTCATCTGCAGGACACTGCCCAGCAAACAGCAGTTACGTGTCCTGATCAGCCTGGCTAATGTGATGCCCCCCCCCCCAATTCCATCTGTCTCTTCCCTCACCGGAGCAACAAGACATGCAGCAATTTGTATGCCGCCTTGCTCCTAGGTCCTGGGTGGCCACCAAGTGCTCCTGCCGGCCCCATTATCTGTTGGCCTTGATTGAGGATCCAGCAGAGCGTAACTGTAAAGCCGCATGCTGCGGCAGGGTTGCCGATCACCGTGCAGCTCAATGTGTGAGCTGCTGCGGTCTGCTCCTCACGTCCTCTCTCTCCCCCTCTCACACTGCTGTAAACTGCCGCTCACTTTTTTATGTTATTCCCCCCCACACAACCCTCCCTCTAAACACCCACCACCCTAAACCTCCCCCAAATATAAGATACTGACACTGGGGGTACCCAATCCCCAGTGTCCTCAATTGTACAGCAAACTCTCCCTGAAAGAAAGAAAACCGTCCATCATTGTCTGTTGCACTGTTACCCCCCCCACGTGACCCTAGCAAGGGTGGCCACAGAGTGCTCCTGCCAGCCCTGTTATCTGTTGGCCTTGATTGGGGGTCTGGCGGAGCATAACAGTAAAGCCGAAACATTCCTGTCCCTAAGAAAAAGAAAACCATCCCCAACGTCTTTATTATTATATTTTTTAACCCTGTAAAAGAGAAAACTGTCCCTCCTCATCTTCTCTGTCCTCCATCCCCCATCCCTACCCTCCCTCTGCGCAGTCACCTCCCCTTACCCCATACTTACCACCAGAGGTCAAGCGCTGTCATCTTCTCTGGACTGGGACACGTCTGCACTCTTCAAAGCCGAACCGCAAACTGACAATCAAGGTAACCGCCGTATAATGGCAGTCAATGGCGGTTTCAACTTATGTTGATATCTCAGCCATTTCTGTAGATGTTTGCACCAAATTTTCAACATGAGGTTCTTGGGACCCCACCTCATGAACAGTGTCACTGTCATTTTGTTACTTGGTCTCGAAAGGTGATTTTGCAGTTGCTGAGTAGAATCACCTTTCGGGGTAGATTAATGAAACAACAGTACCACTGTTCATGAGATGGGGTCCCAAAAAGCCCATGTTGAACATTTGGTGTAAAAATACCAAACAATGGCCGAGTTACGTGCACTCGTTGAAATTTTTATATGCACACATGTAACGTTGGTCAATTTTTAATATTAGCACTCCAAATTTTCAACATAGCCATTTTTCCACACTGATTCATGAACAGTACAGCTGTCATTTTTCACATCCTGCCCAAAACATGTTCTCGTACCTGTAGCGTGGAATGGCGCAATCGCTGCGTGAAACCACCTTTCAGGATCAAGTAACAAAATGATAGCACCACTGTTCATGATGCGGGGTTCCAAAAAGCCCAGTTGAAAATTTGGAGCAAAAATACCAATAAAAGACAGAGTTACGCGCACTCGTTGAAATTTTCCTATGCACGTGTGTAACTTTGCAACTTTTTTATATTTTGACTCCAGATTTTCAACCTAGCTATTTCTTCACACAACCTCATGAACAGTACAGCTGTCATTTCACACATCCTGCCCAAAATGAGTTTCCACACCTCTGGTGCGGAATGGTGTTTTGCCACAGATTAAGAAATTTTCACCTATTGGGTTTATGAGGTATGGTGATAAGACTATGTTGAAAATTTGGGGTCAAAATGTGAACATATTACAAGGGGTGGATAGGCAGGGGTGTCACCAGCAGAAGGAAGGAGGTAGTGATGCCGTTATATAAAACGCTGGTCAGGCCTAACAGTGGGTAGGTCGTGTCAGACGAATCTGATAGATTTCTTTGACTGGGTGACGAAGGAAGTTAATCTGGGGGCACGGATATCGCCTACCTCAATTTCAGCAAGGTCTTCAACACCATCTCACATAAGAGGCTTCTTGACAAGATTGATAGTCTGGGCATGGTAGACAAGGTGGTGAACTGGGCTAGCAACTGACTAACAGACAGGAGACAGAGGGTGGTGGTAAATAGGATACAATCTGGGGAGGGGGGTGATCAGCGAGGTATAGCAGGAATTAGTCCTTGGAACAGTCCTGTTCAATGTCTTCACTAGTGACATTGTGGAGGGCCTGGAAAGAAAGGTCTGCCTGTTTGCAGAGGACACCAAGATCTGCAACAGGGTGGATACTCCAGAAGGAGTGGAGAACATACAAACATACAGAATTTGCCAGCTGATAAAGGTCTAGTGACCTATTTCCCTCCCACCCTTCCCTCCTTGACACTCCCCCTTGCCCTCTCCCAGCCCCTTTTGAAGCAGTCCACTGTTCTACTGGATACCACTTCTGCTGGTAACGCATTCCACTCAGCTACCACCCTCTCCGTAAAAAAGTGTCTCCTCATCTCCCTCCTAAATCTTCCTCCCTCCAGTCTCATGACATGGCCCTGGGTGTCCCTCCCCTTCCCTCCCTTACTTTGAACAGCTCCTCTGTACCTGTCTTATTTATTTATTTCATGTGTTTGAAGGTTTCAACCATATCCCCTCTGTCCCTCCTCTCCTCCAGTGAGTACATGTTCAACTCCCTCAGCCTGCTCACGTAGGGTATGTCCCCCAGTCCCTTGATCATCTTTGTTGTCCTGTGCTGCACCCTCTCCAGTAACTTAATGTCCCTCTTCAGATACGGGTGCCAGTACTGCAAAATGAGAAAGGACATAGGCAGGCTTGAGAAATGGTCTGAGGAGTGGCAACTGAAGTTTAAATCAAAGAAGTACAAAATTATGCACCTGGGGCATAGAAACCCTGGGGAGAGCTACAGGCCGGGAGGGGGGATCAGTTGCTGACAGTCACCAAGGAACAAAGGGACCCAGGGGGTTATAATTTCACATGACTTGAAAATGTCAAAGAAGACTATAAAGGCAGCGGGGCAGGCCAGTGGAATGTTGGGGTACATAAGTAGGGGTATCACCAGCAGAAGAAGGGAGGTAGTGATGACGTTATACAAAACCTTGGTCAGGCATCACATGGAGTACTGTGTGCAGTTCTGGAAGCCGCACCTTTGACAGGCCATAAACAGGCTGGAGACGGTTCAGAGAAGGGCAACTAAGATGGTACAGGGCTTGTACCACAAAACAAACAAATAGAAATTAAGGGACCGCAATATGTACTCACTGGAGGAGAGGAGGTAGACAGGAGACATGATAGAGACATTCAAGTACAGTACCTCAAGTGAATAAACAAGGTGCATGGGGAAGAGATCTTCCAATACAGGAGGAGTACAAGAATGAGGGGGCAGGACATGAAATTGGAAAGTGGCAAGCTAAGAAGGAATATGAGGATGCTTTTCTTCACAGAGAGGATGGTGGACACATGGAATGGTCTGCCACAGGAGGTGGTGGGAGCAAGTACTGTGGCGGGAGTTAAACATGAATGGGACAGGCAAGGGAGAACCATAGAGGTATAGCTGAGGGAGGGTCAGAAGCCGTAGTCAAGTACATGGCTTATGGTCAGACTGGATTGGCCTAGCGGTCCTTATCTGCCTACGGTGTCTATGTTTCAGTCTCTGGTAGCCATGTTCACAGAGTTACTCAACACATGAGTGGTGCCAGAGGATTGGAGGAGGGCACATGTGGTCCCTCTACACAAATCAGGCAATAGGGAGGAGGCAGGGAACTATAGGCCAGTCAGCCTCACATCAGTAGTGGTGAAGATCATGCACGCACTGCTTAAAGAAAGGATAGTGGAACATTTAGAAGCCATCAGTGCCCGGACCCTAGGTAGCATGGATTCACAGTGGGTAAGTCGTGTCACGCAAATCTGACAGATTTCTTTCACTGGGTGATGAAGGAAGTAAATGGGGGTGGATGTTGCCTACCTCAGTTTCACCAAGGTCTTTGACACCATCTCACATAAGAGGCTTATTAAGACGATGGGTAGTCTGGGCATAGGACACAAGGTGGTGAACTGGGTTAGGAACTGGCTAACAGACAGGAGACAGAGGGTGGTGGTAAATAGGGTACAATCTGACGGGGAGTGATCAGTGAGGTATCACAGGAATTAGTCCTTGGGACAGTCCTGTTCAGTGTCTTCATTAGTGACATTGCAGAGGGGCTAGAAGGAAATGTCTGCCTGTTTGCAGATGACACCAAGATCTGCAACAGGGTGGATACTCCGGAAGGGGTGGAGAAAATGAGAAAGGACCTAGGCAGGCTTGAGAAATGGTCTGAGGGGTGGCAACTGAGGTTTAAATCAAAGAAGTGCAAAATTATGCACCTGGGGCATAGAAACCCTGGGGAGAGTTACAGGATTGGGGGGTGGTGGTTGCTGATAGTCATCAAAGAACAAAGGGGTATGGGGGTTATAATTTCACATGACTTGAGAATGTCAAAGCAGACTACAAAGGCAGCGGGGAGGGCCAGTGGCATGCTGGGGTACATAAGTAGGGGTATCACCTGCAGAAGAAGGGAGGTAGTGATGATGTTGTTATATAAAACCCTGGTCAGGCTTCACATGGAGTACTGTGTGCAGTTCTGGAGGCCACACCTTCGAAAGGGCCTAAACAGGCTGGAGACGGTCCAGAGAACGGCGACTAAGATGGTACAGGGCTTGCACCACTAAACAAATGAGCATAGATTAAGGGTCTGCAATATGTACTCGCTGGAGGAAAGGAGGTAGACAGGAGACATGATAGAGACATTCAAGTACCTCAAGGGTATAAACAAGGTGCGGGGGGGGACATCTTTCAATACAGGAGGAGTGTAAGAATAAGGGGGCAGAACATGAAATTTGAAGGTGGCAGGATAAGAGGGAATATGAGGACACTTCTTCACAGAGAGGGTGGTGGACACATGGAATGGTCTGCCGCAGGAAGTGGTGAGAGTGAGTACTTTGGCAGGAGTTAAACATGCATGAGGCAGGCATGGGAGAACCATAGAGGTACGGCTTAGGGAGGGTCAGGTCATAATCAAGTACATGGCTTACAGTCAGGCTGGACTGGCCTAGTGACATAATCATCCTCACTCAGGCTGGCTGAGTAAACAGTGTCATTATGCAGAAAGCCTCTAATGCGCTCCCTACCAGCTGCCTTTTCTACCTGCCTAAGACTAGTACTAATAGGATTCTAGTAACCCCAGGGGACTTGGTGGTTACACATCTACAGTATGAACCTAACATTTACATTTAATAAATAACCTCAGCAGGAGAGACTTAAAAAAATTGAGTGGCAGCCATCTTTAATGACACGAGTCATTATTACAAAATTAGCTGTAAAGGGTTTTTAACAATATCTGAGAAAGCTAAAAATACACTGAGGATGGATCTAAGGATGTCAGAAATACATTTTTGCTAAAAGAATTATATGATGACATTTTTTGCTGGCTAATAAATACCGCTGCTTTAAAGTCAGTAAGTGACCTGAGTTTTTGCCATTGTAGGCCCTGGTATATAGAACAGGTTAGCAAAAGAAATCCAACTAGCCCAATCCCATAGTGTGTTTGAAAGAGTGCTGTACAATTATTTTTAATCAGCTGTTTGTTGGCCAGCTATAATTTTATGGATTTATTTGATCTGGTCCGAGTTTAGTGTTACCTGTTCAAACTCTTCTAACTTCTCTGTGCATATGTTTGTGTTTCCTATTTCACTTGGAGCCCAAGAAGGGACTGAACCGACCTTGTCTGTAGTGTACATACTGGGCCAGATTCTCAGGCCGCAGGGATTGCCGTAATCACCAGGTGCGCTGATGATATGACTCACCAGGCTTGCGGCAGTCTAATGGGGTTTTCTAGCTCGTGCAGCAGTTCCTGCATGTTAGACCAATTTTTTGTGGTCTAGCTTGTGGCAATCCCGAGGGCCATTATTACAGAGCTTGTGCCAGATATTTGGCGATAGCTGCTGAAAATTGTGGAAACTGTCACAATAGCACCGAAGATTGTAAAATCAGGTGCAGTTGCGACAATCGGGACTGGCGCAACCGCACCAATGCAAAGGTTTCCCACAGGGCTTGCCATAAGGCTTGTGCCATCCGTTGAAAACCCGGCTTACTATGTACTGTACATCTGAACCTTTACACACACCTGACAAACACTGTGCACCTCAACTACACCTTAAAAACTTGTATTTTTACTAATACAAAACTTCATCTGCACTGTAGTCTTACCATTTAGCAGTGTACACCTCAAACCACCTTAAAAACTTAACTGTAAGCAATTTACACTTCGTTTCCCCTTACAAACACAACTATACACCTCAGCCACACCTTGACATCTGCCTCGAATTACTAAGTGGTGTCTTTTAGGGACACCACTGACAGCTCTGATTTGAACTCTGCTGCAGCATTTCCTGGCTACTTGCAGTTTAATTTCAGGCAGCAGTTAAAGAGCGACTGACTCGAATCTTGGCTCCAGGCAGGCAACTCATAATATGAAGTTGCCTGCAATAGGAGCTATTTTAGCCATGTATTGACATTTTTGGTTAGATAGAAAAATAGTTATTTACTCTGTAAAGCCTGGCTCGGAACTTCCTTGTACGAGCTGAGCATAGAAACATAGACTTTGATGGCAGATAAGGACCACTTGGCCCACCCAGTCTGCCCATTTCACTACCTACTGGATAAGCTGCAGATTCTAGTTAACCAACAGCCTACTTCCTGCAACCCCCCACTATAATTGCCTTATGTCTGTCCCATGCATGTTTGAATTCCCCCACTGTTTTAGACCCCACCTGCGTCGGTATTGTGCCGTCACTGTGGGGGAAGTCGGCATTGTCACTGTCGCCCAAACTTGGTGCTTCTTGATGGAAGCGGGGCAGGGCAAACACGGCAGTGTGGGAAGAGGCAGTGGTTTGACTGGAACAGGATAGGAGTACAAAGGTTGGGGGAGATTGTCTAAGTGCCAGGGTTTGCCCATCCCAAGGGACAGGGACTGGGAAGTGCTGGTGGTAGTCAGTGTGTGGGGTGTCTAGCAGTGGCACCTGCAGGAACTCCTGTCAGTAAGGTGTTGGCTATATATATGGTGCATGTGTGTTTGGGGGTGTGGTGGGGAGAGTGGGAGTATAACTCCGTGGTAATTTCCTTGTGCTTTTTGTATGGTTCATTATCTTCAGTAATAAATGTACATAAAAATATCTTTTGAATGCTGTTCCTACAGACACTGCTGCATTTACCCATTTAATGAAAGAATTCCTTGAAGTTTTGTCTTGTGTGATTTCTATAATCAGGCTAGGGGTGGTCAAGGGGTAAGGAACAGAACTCCCCCCTGTTAAGATACTTTTTTTTTCTTCTGTTCATTAACCTTCGGGGGTCCGTGGGCAGGCTACGCTTCTGAACTCGGGTTGCTGGTGTGGTGCAAGGTGTGGCCTCCAGTGCCTCAACCCTCAGCACCACTGGGCCGGCGTTAAGATACTTTTTGAAGTTCATCTTAAAACTAGCTAATTAAACATATGTTTGCTTTTTCTTTTGCCCAAGATCTCAGCTCTGTATTTAGAGTTATTTTTTGCATCTACGCTGGCCCTCTTCATGTGTGCTTCGCTTCTCAGCTACACCTTGTAACTAAACCTCTGGTGCAGGTGTGCACCTCACTGAGGTTTTACCTTATTAGCATTTTTTAGACACATCACCTACACCTCCAGTCTCGGTATACACCCCATTGAGGTATACTTAATAAGTAAGCAATAACCCACGCCAGGGCATGTGTTTCTGGAGAATTAATACATGCCTCGTATTAAATGGAAGCCAGGAGTTCATCAGCCATGTGACTTTTTTTTTTTTTTTTTTATTGGTCCCTCCCAGGTGCCCCTGACTGGCCACTCCTTCGGGCCACCAAGGTGCACCCACCACCATTCCGTCCTCTGCCGCCATCTATTGCCCCTATTTAGCAGCCTCCTGGGTAACCAGTCTACTCTTCATTGGGTGGGTCCCTCCCTTCCGGGGGTCGGGGCCTGCCCCCCCCCCCGGGAGGGAAGCATCCAATGGACGCTCTGAGCTCCCTCCTAGCTGGTCTCCACTCCAGACACCCGGGCTCAGGATGTGAACTTGGGTTGCCAGCGTGCCAAGCGAACCCCTTCGCTCGGTGCCACAGAGCTGGCCTCAAGTGACTTTCAACACACCCAAGAAGTGCGTTAATCTCATTAAACTCATGCCCTGGAGAAGGTTATTGCACTTATAAAATGGAATGTTTTTTAATTTTTAAAGGGAAAATTTATTTTCTTTTAATTAGGTTCTTGCTAGGTAGAATATGTGAGGTTTGGTAACAAAGGCTGCTTGCCTTTAAATTAAACCTGGAAGTGCATTTATTTTGAAAAAAAAAAACTATGTTCTGTTGTGCATTTTTGTGTTTACAAAGTAGAAACTTTTTTAATTGTAATTTATTTGAAAATTGGTTACCAGGATAGGCATACTGAGCCGAAGCTCGTTTCCAGGTGTGACCCAGGGGTAAGGAGGCATGGGATATACATTACACTTCGTTTCACAGCTACAATAAAGTGCAATCAGATTAACTTGATGCCAACAGATATATCTGCAGATAAGTGCTTTTTAATGGAAAAAGGATTTATTTTCATTTAATTAGGTGGCTGCGAGGTAGATTATGGTTTGTTATGAACTGAGTAGTTTCTAGGTAATTAATCAATGATTAGGTGATGTGTTTCGACCAGTGAAGATGTTAGATTTGATCAGTTTTTTAAAACCCCATTTTATAAGCATTTTTTAGATGTGCATCAACCAGACCTCTGACCTACACTTCAAGTGAGGCATGACTAATTAGCATTTTTTAGCCGATGCGACGGTAGCGCTACCGCTTGTGACACCAGCAACCCGCATTCGGGAACGAGCACAGGAGCTGGAGGGCCAGCTGGGGAGGGGAAGCTCAAGCATCTGACGGACAGCTGGCTTCCCCAGGAGGGAGGGGGAATGATGGCTCAGTGTTGTCCTGACACCTGGTGGAGGCTAGAGGTACAGCAGCCCGAAGCACACAGATGGGGAGGAGCGTAGCAGGACATTGGCATACACGCTTAGACCCATGGCACAACCACGACTCCTGGGGCTATGAGGAGAAAAAAAATGGTCCTGGCGGAGCTCACCGGTAGAGGAAGGCACCCCTCACCACTCGACCTATGAGGCCACAACGGAGAGCCTGACGAGACAAGAAAGATTTGGGGTTTCCTCCACCCCAACCCCACCTGGAGGAAATAGCCGAGGCTACATGGGGGTGCCTGACCAGTGGATCGTGGTCGAGGTGGGTTGGTGGAGCTCTGCCAGGAACCAGGGGATAAAATAGCAAGATAAATAAACAATGTGCATTTTTTAGATGCACGTCAGCTACACCTAAATCACACTGTACCCTTACTGCTGTGAAACCTCACCTACACCGGTCATACAAGGGGGTATAAATGAAGTACACGCCTTGAGATGTACTAAGGTGCACACATCATTTAAACTTGTGCAGCACATCAACTCTATGGGTCAGCGGAAGTTTACAAATAGCAAAAACTACCTAACGTAACCTATTACTGATACAGGCTCAGGCTTACCAGCCTTTGTTTCAAAGATGTGTCTAACCACAAATGCTTGCAAGGCAGAAGCCAGCGTACAGTAGCTTTGTGGTCGGAGCACATGTCTGTAAAACAGGAGATCAGGTTTTGAATCATACCAAACTGAACAATTTAAAAACTTTCCTTTTCCTTAATGTTCCACAAGAGTGGTGATCCGTGCGCATTGCAGTTTGAATAGTAAAGTTATATGAAAAAGAATTAGACAGGATACTATGGTTGCTCAGAACCAGTGTGATGGAATCGGATTGATCAGATTCTGGGCAGTTTTTGGTATTGGAATTTTAGTATTTGAAACCAAAATTCTGAATCTGAAAAAACATGTGAATTCAGATCCAGAGTTGGAATATGATACTAGTTTATTTATTTGCATTTATTTATTACACATGTAACCCCCCTGCAAATGGGGGTTCCCAAAAGACTTCCAGGAGCTTGCTTGAATGCTCCAAGCCTGAATGGTGTTTGGCGTTTAAGCCATTTATCTGTGAGTGTTTTTAGAGCCTCTGGTACTGTCTCTTTAAGAGCTGTCTGCTTGCAGACATAATTAGTTTGTATGGGGGGACTGTGTGTTTCTGTGCTTGAGTACCACTCGAGCTGCTGCCAATTCACTCCATTTTTGCAGTCACTAGGAGTGCAAAGGGAACCTATCTGAAAGATGTAACTGTTTGCCAGAAATCATTTAAGAGTAATAATGAAAATACAGTTTGTCTAACCTGCTTTCTTTGCGGTCAGAACTGTGTTTGCCTAGTTCCCCATACTAGTTTTGAACTGCTGAACTGGACCAATCAGTGTGGGTTAAGGTAGCTCTAAAATGGTGCCTTGGACGAATCAGAACTTGGACTCGTAATCTGAGCCAGCCACAAGAGGATTGTATGGGCAGTGACTCAGAGATGTAGTTTGGACTTCGGCGCCTTTTTGGACCAACAGGGGCAGTCTATTGTGAGTGACAGCCAATCCTGCCAAGAACTGGGAGGAACTCAAAGGAAGTGCCCAGTTTTGTCTGGTGGAGTTTCAGTTGAGCTCTGGCAGTGAAGAGGGAAGGAGTCCTGTGCTTTTTCGGTGTGCAGTTTTAGTCGGGAAACGCGTGTAAGGCCCCGAGTTCCGGTCTGCAGCTTGTGTAACTGCTTGTTAGGACTAAATCCATCCTGTAAAGAGAATCAAAGGATATCTGAAGAGTAGAAACCAGGCTCACCCTGTAGAAGACTGGAGAAATTGCTGAATTGCGCTCGGTCTGTCAGGAACTGAATCTGCTGTGTGTTCTCCCGGGTATTGTGCAGTAATTACGATCGGGATAGAGAAGCAGCCTGCCTGGTATAGTACTTTCTTTTACCATATAAATGTGTGAGGAGGCTTGTGTAGCTCAAGTGAATCCTGCTACCATTAAAGGACTTTTGCCTGTTACTGTTTACCATATAAATGTGAGGGAGGCTTGTGTGTAGCTCAAGTGAATCCTGCTGCCATTAAAGGACTTTCGCCTGTTACTGTTTACCGTATAAATGTGTGAGGAGGCTTGTGTAGCTCAAGTGAATCCTGCTGCCATTAAAGGACTTTCGCCTGTTACTGTTTACCGTATAAATGTGTGAGGAGGCTTGTGTAGCTCAAGTGAATCCTGCTGCCATTAAAGGACTTTCGCCTGTTGCTGTTTACCATATAAATGTGTGAGGAGGCTTGTGTAGCTTAAGTGAATCCTGCTGCCATTAAAGGACTTTTGCCTGTTACTGTTTACCATATAAATGTGTGAGGAGGCTTGTGTAGCTCAAGTGAATCCTGCTGCCATTAAAGGACTTTTGCCTGTTGCAGTTTGTCATATAAATGTGTGAGGAGTCTTGTGGAGCTTAAGAGTAGCCCTGCTGACGTTGAAGGACCCTATCTTGTTTGGAGGTCATGAGTACTAAATCAGGGTCGCTCCCTGTTGAATTGCCACATTGAATCCAAATGGAATTACTGTACTGCTGACGGTTTAACTAATTTTTCCTTTCTCTGTGTGAAAGGGCCCCTACCAGCTGCCACGGTTTGGACTAGCCACTAGGGCTTGGGTACCCAGGGACAGTAACTGGTAGGGATAGGCCTGTGCAAAGAGCCATAGGTAGATGAGTAAAGTGATAAGCTAATTAACCTGATTTCCCCCTGTCCTTGTTATATCCCCCTAAATAAATCAGAGCTGCTTGTTTCAGCAAAGTTATACTGCCTGAGGTATTTGTCTATGTTAAAGTATTGTACTGTGATTGTTGCACTGTATCTTCTTATTTTACAGGGGGTCCCAGTGCCTGAACCAGTCCTGGGGGTAAGTGTATACTGTGAAGGTAATTCTGATATACTGTGTAGGCCACTAGGTGGAAGAAAGGGGGGTTGCAGTGTCCCAGAGGGCTGTGACCAAACTATTGCAAACCCTGACCTCTGGGTAGAGGCACCCACCATCGGATCCAGGCCCCTCAACCTGTTAGTGGCAAATCAGGCAGGGGTAGTAGCCCCTGGGATAGCACCATCTAGGGGTTACACACACAAGACCCTTTAGGCTGGGCCTATTTTCAAAGGGTCTAGGATCATACAAAACAGGGAAGTAGTGACAGAATGTACTACATATTTACAAGAAAATGTACAGGTTACAGAGGTACAATGTATACAGTACAAATTTTAGGTAATAATAGTCAGCACTTTTGCATGTATGGACAAAATTCTCCTGCAAATGTAATCAGAATGTTAGACTCACTGTTTCTCATGTCTTCCTAGAGTGTCCAAATTTAATTCAGGCTAGATAAAATGGTTATGTCCATTTCTGAGAAAAATGCAGGCCCAGGATTTTGACAAAATCACAGAAAAACATACTTTTCACTGAAAATAACACACTGATTTCTGCTCTGGGGTCCTTTGCCACTCAGGTGCAGCATATACTGAAAACCTGGTGTACTGTATAGTTTCTGTTTTACTATTTAATTCCTTAAATTGGCTATTGGTGTATAACTTCCCTTTGGTGCAATGTAATTGTTTATCTAGATGATTTTATTCTCTGATATTAATTTTGTTTTGTGTATGCTACAGTTGTTTTAATACATAATAAACTGGAGCGGACACTGGGTTGGGTGCGGTACATGCATTTCCAGAATGTACACATGCTGCATGGTACTTCAGACTATGACTGGGGAGGTGGTTTTGGAATGCAGTAGTAAACGTGGCTTTGCAAGGTTAAACATGATTTCAGAATACTGCAGAGATGAGATTTAATGCCGGGGGGGCACACAGTTTCAGAATGTGATGGGCCCGCTGAAATTCAGAATGTGAGTCACAAAATGTTAAAACGCGTCAGGGATCTGCAGCTTTGGAATGCTGCTGGGACACGCGCTTTTATATTGCAGTGGGGATGCATAGTTTTGGAACACAGCGAGGATGAGCTGTTTCGGAACGTGATTTCGATGCACATTTTTAGAATGTGGCAGTACAGTGCAGGTTGCTTAAAAGGGATGACCTGGGGGAACTTAATTCTTCCCGCTGAAGCTGCTGTCTCTTTAAAAGAAGTTAGTAGCTTTTTTCAGTAAGTGATAGACTGGAATCCTAGATGTGGTGATTCAGTTCACTTTATTCATTGATTTGCTCATTGTAAAGTGCAAAAGTGCAATTGCTAAAAATAAAACACAAAAAAAACAAGAATTTGTCAATGCTGAATGTTCGCCGTGTGCAGTGGTGTCATAGGGTGTGTGTGTTTGAAAATTGCTTCAGTGAAAGAACCATTTTATTAACATTTAAGAATGCAAAGAAGAAGTGATGATGTTGGGCAGTGTAACTGTCTTGTTTGTTAATATTTGTGCCCCAAATTTCTAACATACCCTTCTTATGACCCCACCTCATGAGCAAGTGCAGAGAACATTTTCAACTCCTGGCTGAAGATGATTTCACGTAGCGACTGCGGAATCACCTTTGGGATACAAAAAACACATTTTGGCCAGGATCTGAAAAATGACAGTTATCACGTTCATGAAGTGCTGTGAAGAAATTGCAATGTTGAAAATTTGGGGTCAAAATATTGAAAATTGCCAAAGTTACGACCCTGCATTCACAAATTTTAACGTAGGCTCATAACTTTGTTGTTTGTTAATATGTTTGGGCCAGATTTTCAACATAGCCTTCTTATGACCCCACCTCATGAACAAGTGCAGAGAAACATTTCAACTCCTGCCCGGAAGGTGATTTTGCACAGCAACTGCGAAATCACCTTTCGGGATGCATAAATCATTTTGGCGAGGATGTGAAAAATGACAGCTGTTACATTCATGAGGTGCTGTGAAGAAATGGCAATGTTGAAAAATTGGGATCAAAATAGTGAAAATTAGCAATGTTACAAACCTGCGTTCATGAATACCAACATAGGCACATAACTTTGTAGTTTGTTAATATTTTTGGGCCAAAATTTTCAGCATAGCCTTCTTGTGACCCCACCTCATGAACAAGTGGAGAGAAAAATGTAAACTCCTGCCTGAAAGGTGATTTCACGCAACGACTACAAAATCACCTTTCCGGATGCAAAAAAACATTTTGGCCAGTGGCCATGATTGTTCCTAATAGCAATCTAAAGTACCAAAATTTAACTTTAAAAAAATGGCCCCATTAAAGTATATGGGCCCCCCCCCTGTTCTCTACAAATAGTAATGTCACAAAATGACGTAGCGTGGGGACGGATCAGTGGCGGACCGCTGGCTAAAGTGGTGCTAGGAAGTGGAAGGGATCAGCATGGCTCAGCTCCATGGAGCCAAATTATGATCCCTTCCCTTCCCTTCCTAAATGGAGCACATAAAAACTGGAATTCTATCACCAGTGGACTCAGAGCCCGTAAGGGTTTTTTATGCATCTGGGGGTACATTTTGGAAAAGAGCGAGATAGTCACTCTTTAAAGCACTATGTACATTGTATACTGTCTTAGCTGTTCTGGATCTTCCAGTGGTTCTGCTTTTGCTATGACAGCAGTGGGTTCAGTCAGGGTTGTGGTATGAAAGAAAAAAAATCAGCTGTGGATTCAGTGGGTTCAGTCTAGGTTGTGGTGCGAATATAAAACTCTGCTGCGGGTGCAGATGGGGTTACAGTGACCATATGGAAAAAACCTGGTTCTCTTGAGCTGCTTTGCCTTCTGAAGTGCTCGCTTCTGAATTTAGACTGCAGGATTCAAGCAGATGTACCCAGCTGAGTACCTGTCCCCTCTATTGGCAACACTGCGTGACCACGTTTAAACCAGCTGAGGACTCTGAGGTGGAAATGTTTTGTACAGGATCTTCCTGGTTGTCGTTTGTGTCTTCATCCTCAGCAGATTTACTTTTTGGGCAATTTCAGCAGCATGGACACCGTGACCATAATCAATGGTCTGGAGGATTTTGCCCAGTACTAAGGACCAGCCCCTTAAGATTTTTATTACACGTGTGTTTATAGGCTAGATAATTCTCATTGTGTTCTGGGAAGAAAATAACGAGATTTATGTAGCACAGCTTGAGGGTCAGCTTATGTAGCTGAGCGCTGCAGTTGTCTACAGACAGAACGATATTGCAGTGACTCCATCTCAGTTCGCTCTCCCATCCCAGCAACCATTTCTGGAAAATGTAGGTGGTCATTCAGGCATTGCAAAAGCTAGTGTAGGTGACACCTAGGACTTTGAGGTCCCTGGGCAAACAACAAGGCTGCTTACATTTTCTGATCACAAGGTGCCTCTTTTTTCCTGTGCCAGTTGAAATTGCACAGCAGAGCACCGAAATCCTGTCCACTGCTTTCCCCCCCAGTGTGCTCCTTGTCCTTCATGGCTTGTAACCACAATTAAAAAAAAGTCCAGTGTTGTCGGCATTCCACATATCATTGGTGTTGATAGCCAGTCAGTAGCCCTTGCAGGACCTCACTTAGCCAGTTCTGAGTTGCTGCCGAATCGGCATCTTTCCTTTGGCCATGCTTGCCCTTGAACACAGTCTGGTGCCTGAACTTCCAGTGACAAAGCCACCCATCCAGGGGAACAGATAAGGGGGGGTAAAAGGGTATTTTACTACCATTTTTGACTGAACTACTCCCATGTTCTGATTTTAGGAATTTGTATCCCACCCAGAAAATTTACAAAATGTGGGACACATGTACAAAGTTGGCAGTACCATGAAATGCTAGCAGCCATGGTACAGCACTGGAACCCGTAGGGGTGAGGACAGGAGTTGCTCATTGGCTGGTTAGAAGGACTGTTGCAACATGACAGTGTTAAAGAGAAGGTCACAGTATGACTCCACAGCAGTATTAGACAGTCAGTGACTGCAGGCGTCCAGTGGAATTGACACATGTTTTAGATGTGGGGGTGGAAGATGGGTCGGTGAATGACAGTACTACCATCTGGATGAAAATACTGCCAGGTGAAAGAAGGTAGTAGCAAATACTTCCCAGTCCTAAAAATTATCTGGACCACTGCACCCATCAGTAGGCTCGAAATAAGTGAGGCCCAACTGGCTAGTGAGGTCTTGAGCTTTGACTTTCAGCATGAGACCAGAGACCCTAGCACCCTTATCCATGAAATAGAAAAGTAAGTGTGGCAGCCTCATGGGATCCCTGCAACAAGACAAAACTGCTGTGAGGAGTCTTTCCATGAGATCCCATCTTAGTCACAGAGCTATTAGAAAGTACATTTGCCACAAAAAAATTTCTGACTGTCCAACTTACATTTTTATTGGAGTAGCAACACAGAACTGCGGGAACAGTACTGCCCTTGTATGCCTACATTTTGAAGGGAGGCAATTCATCAGGATTTCAGTTACTGTGCTATACACATAAAATAATACTGGTAGCAAACCAGTGAAATGGGTAACCTTTAACAATTAAATGCAGTGTAACCCTAGTGCCGTTATAACAAGTGCTACTACCCCCTGCCTGCTTCCCTTCTTACAGGTTGAGGGGCCAGGGTCTGGAAATGCAGGGTACTACGGTATGCCTACCAACAGTAGAACTACAACTATGGTGCCTCTACCCAGAGTAGTGCTTAAGTGGGTTCCTAACAGAATTGGTCCACCCTCTGGGAAGCTATAACCACCCGCAATCCCGCCTAGTGACCACTTACCCAGATACAAACAGTGATCCTTGACAGCATTCAATAAACAGTTTGCAACTTGCATTAATAATATGCTCACAGTTGTCCCGCTTACCAGCAGGGTCTCGGGTCCAGGTGCATGTGCCCTGCAACCCCCTGTAAAAGACAGTTTGGCAAACAGCATGCACTTTTAGCACATTTAATTTCATGTCTATCACTTTAAACCCAGTAATAATATGCTCACAAGCTAGTTTCAAAGTAACACAACAAATCAGATTGATTGAGGGGACATGAACAAGGAAGGGGCATGAATCTAGGTGAATGATTACTTTACTGATTAACTTCAAGTTACTATGCATGTACTTTAGTCCCAAACAAGTAGTCCTACAACACTGGGTACCCAGGATCTATGCCGGCTGTCTAGAAACTTTGCCCAGGGGTGGCCCGGTGTTACAGCTGTGTTGGGGCCCTTGATGGAAAGAAAAGCAGTTGGCATGCATAAACAAGACTTAGCTATTTGTAATCCTGGCCAGTCGGTTGAAATGATTAAATTTAAACATGAAAACAATTAGATGATACCACATGAAGATTTAGCGGACTGTTGCAGGGAGCTACCCTGGATTTACTCACTGTACCAGTCGATTGCAGATGATGTCCTGGCGAAATGAAGACCTGAGGCTGGAAGCTGATGCACATGGGGAAGCTGGGCCATCACAACTCATCTCCACTGAAGGTGGCTGCAACCTGCGATGGCTCTCTGCGCAGGGGCTGGATCCCCGGAGCTGGTCTCTCGCCGATGACGCTGAGTCTGGCACACAAACAGATGGCATGGGCCAGTTTGGACAAAGGCCCAAGGCTGGATCACCACTCTGGGTAAAGTTCGGTTTAATTTCTGGTGCCCTTTCCAGCTGGCAGGCAGTTTGCACACAAGTACATATGGGCTTCTTTCTGGCAATCAGGAGTCCCTGGGCAGCAGACATTGATTCACAACAAACATTCAGCACACTTAAAGGAAACAGCATTTAAGTCTCTACCTCTCAGTTCAGTTTCAGGCTGGTGTGCAGTTTCAGTCGATTCACTGAACAAAACCTCCAAAACTGCAGGCAGGCAGTTCCTGGCAAGTAATCTTCACTTTTCAACCACCTGTAACACACAGAAGCAACTACAGTACGTCTCTTGCAGGCCCGAATCTCCACAGAGCCTGCTCGGTAGTTCGCGCTGGAGTCCCAACACAGGCCTGCCCTGAACTTCAGACTGCTTTCTGCAGTCCCTTTCAACATACCTCTCAACTGTCCCTGATTTTCAGGGATGTCCCTGATTTTGCTTCAAATAATTACTCTGTCCCTCCTAAAAATTGTGTTTTCGTGACCAAACAGTGGGAGTTGTAAGCACAAAATAATGTCAAACCTTAAAGTTACAGACTTGTTCTTCCTTAGAAAATGCATTTTACACTAAGCCCCTTATTCTACGAGCTTCCTGAATTGATATCTCCAATTTTGAAGATATGTTTCTGATTTTGGTCCTTTGTCCCTGATTTTTTTTAAGCCTTGTCCCTGAATTATGAGGCAGGAGGTTGAGAGGTATGCCTTTCAATCTCGTCTCTCTGCAGAGCTGACCTGGAATTCAAACTGTCCTTCTTAAATAAAGGCAGAAATGCTTGGATTCTAATTGACTGATTAGGCTACCTAACACAGGTTAAGTCTCTTCATTGGTTGCAATTTAGGAATCCAACTTTGTCCCTGAGAAGTCTCCCATGAGTCTCTGGACAAAATCCCAGTTCGTGATTGGCTGATGCACTTTCAAAATGGTGGCTGCAGTACAAGATACTGTCCCAGTTATGCAGTCCCACAAGTTTCACAGTCTGGTGCAACCAGGTTAAACATTATATTATAATATTTTCCCCACACACTGATAGCCCCAAAAGTTCTCTTTTCAATGAGCCCACACTGCTTAAAATATTGCCATACTTGTGCTGTCACTGCCATCGATACACTGTCCCCCTACGCAGCAGGCAGCCATTCATGTATAGTCATTCAGGCTCATGAATATTAATGAGCCCTCAAAATAAGCCCTTGCTTAGTCTTATTATTTAGCACCCAAGTGGTTTCTGCACTACATCAGTAAGATCACGGCCCTAATTAGCTTGCTAGGGCACCGGGCCCACCAAGAGACTCCCCATTTGACCACTAGATTTGCAGTTGGCAGAACAAATGCGCTCCTTGCGCCTGCGCGGTCGCCGGCGGCATAGGAAACATGCCGGTGACTCACGACTACAGATTTTAGCCCCAAATGGGCTTAATTAGCAAAATGGGTGCTACAGGGAATTTGGGGAACACTGAGAGGCACCAGAGGAGCTTGGGGAACGCCAGAGCAGCGGGAGGATAAATGGGAGAAATGGGTGAAATGGAACAACTAAAGGTAAACCCCCGAAGGGGGGTGGGGGTTACACAGATTTATTAAGGGAATGTTAACAAGGGAGGGGGCAGGAATATAGGCAAATGATTACTTCACTGTAATTAAGACATTCTAGGTCACTTTTAATCATTTTAGTCCCTGAATCTATCAGTCTGGCAATTACTGGGTACCCAGAGTGGAAAACAGGTATGCCTGAGGTGGTGCCACAGGTTGGCCAGTGTTGCAACTGATGTTGGGGCCTTTGATGGAAAGAAGGGTGATTAAATGAGAGCAACACAGTTGGAAACCCTAAACAAGTTATATTCGTGGCCAGATGTCCCAGTCACATAAAGCACATTAACTGGCAAATGGAATCAGGTGGTACCATTAAAACAATTGAGGATTTGTTGCAGGGAGCTACTCTGGTTTTACTCACTGTACCCAGAAGAATTGAAGGAGGCGCTGGCAACATGGAAGACCTGTTGCTTGCTTGTGCTGTTGATGGTTGACCGAAGCAGACATGACTCACCTCCACTTCACAGCCTTTCCCTGTAGGTGGCCGCAACCTGCCTTTGGTTGCTGCGCAGGGGCTGAATCCCTGATGCTGGTCTCTCACCAGGATGCTGAAGATGGCACAGGAACGGTCTGGTTGGGCCATTGGTGGCATAAGCCCAGGTGAAGAAAATGTCTTTTTAAAGTTAGACGGCATACTGGTGAACCCTCCTGCTAGGCTTTGCAGGAGAAAGTCCTTACTGTACTAGAGTGGCTCCTGCTTCACTTCGGGAGTCTCGGGATCAATGTCTCAACACACGCAGTAGGCCACAGGCTTGTGGCTAAAGAAACAGCAAATTTCTGCTTTTCTGGTTTCTGGCTGGTTTCTCCCAGTCACTTACTGGGAAACCTCTAAGTCTGCTCACCAGGCAGTTGACACAGTGGTCCAGATAATTTTTAGGACTGTGAAGTATTTGCTACTACCTTCTTTCACCTGGTAGTATTTTCATCCAAATGGTAGTACTGTCATACACCGACCCATCTTCCACCCCCACATCTAAAACAAGTCTCAATTCCACTGGACGCCTGCAGTCACTGACTGTCTAATACTGCTGTGGAGTCATACTGTGACCTTCTTTTTAACACTGTCATGTTGCAGCAGTCCTTCTAACCAGCCAATGAGCAACTCCTGTCCCCACCCCTACAGGTTCCAGTGCTGTGCCATGGCTGCTAGCATTTCATGGTACTGCCAACTTTGTACATGTGTACCACATATTGTAAATTTTCAGGGTGGGATACAAATTCCTAAAATCAGAAAGTGGGAGTATTTCAGTCAAAAATGGTAGTAAAATACTCCTTTACTCCCCTTATCTGTTCCCCTGAGTTCAAGGCTCTTGATCTCTTTTTGTACCGAGAAAATCCCTGGGAGGCAAGTTAGGCCACTCCCGAAGAAGCTTCTCTTTAGCCTGCACACAGGATGTCACCTTCTCGGTGGCTCGAGCAGGACTGAATCTGATTCAGACAGTCCCACAGCTAGATTGGGATCCCTGTAACCCGGTTGTCTAAAGGAGCTGTCAATCACAGTCTGAGCGCTCTTAGCGGTCGGTTTAGGCGCCAACCTGGAAAGTTCACAGTTTCACCCATAATCCATTGTGATTAGGACCCCTCGAGGACCCTTTGGTTCTGATTGGTCCAAACCAGGAAGTCCCGGACCAAAACATGGCGGCTCCCATCGGAAAAGCTAGTGCTGCTGTACTGGCAGTCCAAACGAGCTAGTTTATTTAACAACAGTAGAGATTCAGAAGTAAATATTTACAGAACTGCGAAGGGCTCCCTTTGCTCAGTTAACGACAGCAAAGTGGAGCTGATTTGAGTTTTGACTGGCTGGTCGCGAGTTCAATTGTACTCGGACCCAACCCAGGCTATTAACACTGTACACAATGGCTGAAGCTCTTAATGGGATAGCGCGGTGGCACTGAAGCATGCACACAGTTATCACAGAGCAACAGCATGACATCACTGTATGTGGATTTGGCTTTATTTCTTGACATCTGCCAGGCAGTGGGCATTAGGGGAGTCCAAGGAGACAGTCAAGGTAAGCCCCCCCCCCCAAATTGGGGGGGGTTACAGCTACTTCAGTTGCTGTGTATTATGACTATGTTTCCAATAAGTTTGTAGTGAACTATATATTTAATGTATATTCTAGCTAAACAAGAGTCTTAATACAGCAGTGGTGCGTTACTACTCCAGAAAAAATGTAAGTTGGACATTAAAACATTTTTTTTGTGGTAGTGACTCTACTTTCCAGTAGCTCTGCAAACCTTATACAGGCAGTCCCACAAGGTGGTTGCTGTGAATCAGCAGTGCATGTCAGGTGCTGGTAATGGGAGGCCAGCCCAACACGAGGTCAGTTCCAAAAGACCAGCACTCAAAGCAGAAAAGTAAATCCAAATTTAAAGATGAATACTCATTTTATTGTGCTCTGTTCAGCTCAAACACAAACCAGTTACCCCAACACGTCATCAAAGAGCCTTTGTCAGGGGGTGCGGCTAGGACAAATGCATCACAGTGTTAAATACCGCATGCATGGTGACATCATTTTTAGTTCAGACAATCAAAATGCAAAACAGTTACACAAAATTCAAAATGTAAAAAACTAAGTATAGTACACACATAGCAGAACATATTTATGTGAAAGATGTTATATGTACACTTAACATGTCAGATTGAGCTTCTATTATAATAGTCCTGCATAACAGAGTTTAATTTTAATGAAAACAGCACCTTGTACCTTTTGCTATGAAGTTTAAAATTGGTGTACGTTTGTGCTTTTCTGCTGTGAGTACTGGTCTTTTGAAACTAACCTTATCCAAGGCGTGCTGAAACCATAGCATTGGGGCACTCTCTGTAGTACACTCCTTCCCTTATCGCTTCCATTTTCAGTTTGGGTTGGCGCTAGAACTCCACTCTGCCAAAATAGCATCCCGATTTTTATTAATCCTCCCAGCCTGAATTTTGCAGATCTTAAACTCAGCAGCACCAGGGTAGAGAGAGCAGGTCGGATTTTGGAGGGCCTCTACAACCTTGACCTGGTTGGCAGGCGAGGGGTTGTTTCTAAGCAGTGACATGTTTGCTGTTGCTTGGCTGGAGGGAATCACAGCCAACCTTTTAATTCCTACCTAACTGAAGTGCTAAGTGAGATTATTTACAGAATAACATCAGTGAGGTTGGCAGCAGTGGGTGCTCAAATGCCATGGGGCTGCGCCCTCCTTGGGAGCCAAGCGTCTTATCTCTGCATTACGCCCACCCACCCCTGCTCTAGCCCTGTGTTGGATTTCATGGCTGAAATACAGATACTAGTCTGCATCTCTCAGGATGGCATTATGTGCTGCAGTCATCCTGCTGGTCTGACCCACTAACAAGTTGCATTTTTTTTTTTCTTCTATGTTGTGATCCTTCTACAGAGCTGCCCCCTTCAGGTGGCTGTCACCTGGCCCCATACCCAGTCTTTTCCAACACTTACCTTTGTTCATCTGCCTGGCTTTACCTCCAAGGGGGAGGGCTCATCTGGATTGAGGGAATGATGCAGGCAAGGCTTTGGTACTCCATTGAGGACTTCTAGGGTAGGGAAGGGAGTGACTGTTTGACTGGGCCAGGGTCTGAATGTGCTTCTTCATCTAGCTGCACTTTTGGTGTCTTTCCTGTGTTCTGTGTCCCACCCCTCTGGAGGATGTGGGCACATGAGAGGGACCAGTGCTCAAGTGCATGCAGTGGGTGCATAGCATAGGTTCCAGCTGGTATCTTCCCACTCCCACATGGTACCCTGCCTACACTACCACCGGTGGGCACCCACGTGGCAATATTGCAGCAGGGACAGCAACCTTCCCTCTCCAGAGGAGTGGAGACAGCATCTGCTGGGATGATCCATCTTCCTCTTTGCTCTCGGCCCCTGACACACCAGGTTCGTTCCCAAACCCAGGTCGCCAGCGTCTCGAGCGGTAGACCTACCTCTATGCCAGTGAGCTAGCTGACCCACTAACAAGTTGTTATACGAGCTCACAGCAGGAAAAGAATAATCAACTTGCATCCTCAGCCACGTGGCAGAGTCTTTTCCCAACCCTGGGACTCTTGTTGCATCTGGGGCAGGAGTGAAACATGCTGTGTCTCAGACCAGATCAATGAGCGACTCCCTAGAGGCATGTCTGCTCACTCTGTTGGGTATTGATTTCAAACACAAACTGATCTCCGTCCTGCCTGTGTTGCTCCCAGCCACGTTTGCCTGAGTAAACACTCAGTGAAATGCTATCACTTGTAAGGAGAGACATCTGGGTCAATGCTCTGCTGAGATGCATGAGAGAAAGTGAGCAGGAAACCATGGTGCTGGATAACCAGCTCCCAATCTTCTGTTGGAATGGCACTTTTGGGTTGATTTTGAACAGCATGTGAATAGGGTTGTAAGAAAGTAATTGCAGGAATGCAGCCGACGCCATGGCATCGGGCAGCAGGTCTTCTCTTCTCTGGTGACACGGGTTTGTGCCTGGAACCCGGGACATTAGGAACGAACTGGCTGAGGAATGTGGAGCATCTGCACAGGGGTGCTCACATCCTCCAGAGAGAGAGAGAGGGACACAGATCCCACTGCCCGACTACTCTGCGATGGTCTGGGGGGGTTAAGGTTGTCAGCACAAGGCAAGACAAAGTAGAGGAGGTGTGCCATTGGGGCACTCGCACATTGGATGCAAAATACAGATGTTAGGGGAGCCCCCAAGGTTGCCAGTACAAGGTGAGACGTATAGGGGAGCATCCAGTCAGGATGCCCTCACTCCCAGTGTAATATGAGGATGCACTGAACTGGCAGCACTGCTCAAGAGAAGAAAATCAGAGAGAATATGAGGGCTTTCAGGCAGGCAGATGAATCCCACCCCTTCCCCATGTTGTAGAGGACTGCCCCATCTGTTTGTCCGTTCTCTGAGATGGTCTTGCTCCCACTGATGACTCAAACCCTAGGGAGATAGATGCCCTTCAGGCCCCGCTGCACGGTGCAAACTGTGAGGCCCTAGAGTGCATGAACCACACCGGAGGAGGAGGAGGAGACGATAGACGGTTACTGGGACTGGCAGAGATGCTGCAGGTGGCAGAACAATAACTTGCCCAAGGTAACAAAATAAAGAATAAAAAAAATAATAAATGCATGAAGGCAAATAACTTAACCCCTTTGGTGCTGGTGCTGAGTAAAGTCAAGTTAATATAAGGTGTGAGCTCAGATCAAAAGGAAAAAAATCCTAGTCGGCAACAGCAGAATACTGCCAGAATACCACTGATGGTATTTGTGCAGAATGACAATTCCGCTTCTTAAATGCTTTTTAGAATTTCTTTTTGAATTCTGTGAAATTTGCAGAGCATTTCATGTAAACCATGGAATAACTTTCTGCACATTACATAAACCATGCAAAAATCTAGTTTATTTAAAGACTCTGATCATTTTTGTTAAAGTACAGTATTTGTTTTTGAGCTCAGCCCCCCCCCCCACCTTGGCAGATCCTCACCAATAAAGAAACATAATGCACGCTTACATGACTACAGGCTGGGTGCTGATTGAAAATGAAGCTACAGGCAAAATCACAAAATGGTTGTATGCAAGTGTTAGAATTCAAACAAATCACCAAAAAGTCAAAGAGAAATTGCTGCAAACATATTCAGTGTCACAGAGCAGACCAAGCGTGTAGTATTCCTGGTGCATCACTTCATAGGTGTGAATTTATTGTTGACTTTCTCACCTGCGTGTGACCATCCTGTGTTTTTCCTCACCCAGAAATGAGGCTGTTGATGGAGCCAGGACCCAGGATTTCAGGTCTGTATTAAGTGTGTTGGGGGGGTGACACAGGTGAGCAAGGTCTTTCTGAATGCTGGTGAAAAGCTCCTTCTAATGGTGCGATTTAGCTGACCAGTAGGTGTAAGCAGTCAGGAGATATCCATGTTACATCAGCCTCATATGAAATCAAGGCAGCAACCTTTACATTGAACTTTGAGATAGGAAGTGATGTAATTGTTGGGGAAGCGGCGTGTTGTGTGCACAACTGTGACATCACTTCCTGTCTCGGTATTCCATGAAATGGCTGCTGCCTTGATTGAAAGCATTTTTCTTGATCTCCCCTCTCCCAAATCCACCAGGAAATAACTAAGCTCTCAATTAATGTCTGTTAAATTGGGATCACAGCTTAGAAATTAGCTTATTGTGCCTCTGTGGTCTTGATTGAGAAAAATGACTGTTAAAATCTTTTGTTTTTTACTATTGTTTCCTTCCCAGCTCTGGACAGGCACCACCCCAGCCCCTGACACCTTCCTATCTTTCAGTCGCTCCCTCATCTTTCCATTTTCCCCCCTAGCTGGAACCTCCTCCAATTATCCAGGTCAGGAGCGTGCATGCACAGCACAGGTGCAGGGCCAAGAGCTCCACTGAAACCATCATCCTACAGCTGACTGAACAGTTACTCTGTTTCTCCCCTCCCCACAGGACATCATGGCAGGGGCTTGCATGCAGAGCGTGCCATCCTACAGATGTCAAGAGGCATCTTCCCTCCCTTGGATGTCTCCAGTTGCGTTGTCACCTGTGCTCACACAGGTGGCAGTGTAGCAGCGGGACCTGCAACCATCCCTCCCCGGAGGAGAGTGTCCATTGGGACCATAGATCATCCTCCCCATGGTGGCCCAAGACCATTCCCAAACTCTGGTTACTGGCATCACGAGTGGTAGCCCTAACTCTGCACGGATGGATCGGCATGGGCACAACCACTGGGGGTGATGAGGGGGTCCAGACCAGTCTCCTCAACGTTTTAGGCAACGCAAAATGGCCAGTGACATTGGCATGAAAAGCTCAGTAGACCCATGCCCCCCCCAGCATTTTAGTTGTGGTTGCACCCATGTGGATTGACATTGGAATTCATTTTTTTCTTTCTTGGCTGTTTTCTCAGTCAGGGCTTCACAGACTCACCAGTGTTGACAGCCAATTATTATATGTTTATCTACACAGGTGACTCTTCAACAGTTTTAACCCTCTCCCCTTTTCTTTTTGGTGTTCTCAATTAGACATGTGTGCTTTTTTTCCTGTTCTACATACCAAATTATTTTGGTATCATGCTCATTTTTATTTCTATAGCTCTCCACATTGTCAGTGGGAATTATTACATGCGGCCATAGGGGCCATGCATAGTAACTCCCATTAACAGTGTTGGAGTTAACAGAAAAGATAATTACAGTAAGTATGGAAGGAACTTTGTTTTCTGTTATAGATGTTTGTCTTCAAGATGCTGAATGTGTTATTGTCTCTTGTGTGATTAAAAAACTGTCAATAAAACCCTTAAAACAATGAGTAGAACAGGACCCCCTCCCCTGAAAATGAGATGTTGCATCTCATTTGGGCTGTCCCAGGTAAATTAAATGTAAACAGATTTAACAAGAAAAAACTGAGAAACGATCCAAAAGATGAACCACTGTCAGGGCTTTCAGTACAGTTGTGCCCCCTGGTGGTCTGGGACTCCCAACGCAAACAAGAGATGGCCGATTCAATATTTTCTTGTAAAGTCTGCAAAGTTAGCAGAAAAGTTCTTTCCAGCAGGGGGAGTGTTAGCAACCACCGACAACAATAACGAATGAGAATGGGACTGTTGCGAGGCAGCCACTGGAAGTCAGGGACACGGACAACCAGTTCCATTCCTGGGCTGTTGGACTACCAGGAATGGTAAGGAATGTGTGTGTGTGTGTGTGTGTATATATATATATATATATATATATATATATATGTGTGTATAAAATGGCGAGGTGGGGAATAGCTTTGGTGGTATTGGGTACATGCTGTGTGCCAACTCCTGTGGCCATTACGGTCCAGTATGTTGGTGGTTGCACAGCCTGTATGGAACTACCAACACCCTGATAGGTGATTTGCATTGGTGTATGCTGCACTGCAGTCACAGAAGAGGCAAGCAATCTAAATAAGCAAAGTGGTGCCACTATTTGTCCTGCAAATAGCACCTGTCCGTACATAGATTACAGTGATAGTAATAGGAGTACAGTGTGCCCAGAATAGCACTGTCTAACACTGCAACAGCATATGGGTCTATTCTTATGCCAGACAAGGGACTGCAAGGAACCTGACTCATGATCTTATTTGTTTGTGTCATGGTGAGTCCAAAATAGAAAAGTAGTAAAAGGCCTCAGCAAGAGAGCCAAGTTTCAAACAAATACCAGCGTTCACATGCTTCACTAATTTAGAGCATCATGGGCAATATATGCATGGTGATTTGCATATATAGTACTTCCAGTGAAGCTTGGTATTAGTGGATATGTCTAATTTGATATTATGGCAAATTCACTGCTGAGCTTTCTATGGGATGTGTTACTTCTAAGGTGGGGACAGCTCACGCGAGATAGATAAAAATAGACCTTTATTGTAGCAGCAGTGCAGCAGGCCGAAGGTCTTGTTTGGCCACAGCTACTGGTTTGGCTCAGTTCTCCTCAGCTGGAACTGGGGATCTTCTTCGGGGGTATCTCAGTCTTCAGGTCACACCGTAGGAACTTTACTTTCGGTGAATGGGAATCCATAGTGAAGATTTTCAGCAGTACAACTGGGGTCGCCCACACTGACGTCATCAACCCTATAAAGGTGTGAGTGGCCGCACTCCCTTCTAAGTTCTTTCCCGGCGTTGACTCTGTTCGCATGGGTCTCCGAGGAAGCAGTTTTGCACCAATTTTCACTTGCGGCTTTTTCATACTTACTATTTTAGAATCTCTTTTTATAAAGAGATTCCTTTAGTTTGTTTATGTTGAGAGTTAATCCTTTGACTTCTCTCTTTCGTGGCTGCTGCCGACGAAAAAAGATTGCCTCTACAGATGAACACACTCTGTGTCTGCTATCTTGGGCCTGACCACGAAGTCTCCGACTGTAAGCTCCACCAGAAGTTCAATCAAACAACCCTCAGGCGACTCAAAAAGGCACTTAAAAATTTCCTCATGGAGCAACAGGTAGCCAGTTCTGGGGTAGGGGTCCTCCGGGCTCCCTACTTCCCAGTCGCTGGCAGGATCGTTAAGCTCCCAGGCCACTAAGGCCAGAGATAAGTCCTCAAGGAAAAGTCATAAGAAAGACCGAGATTGGGACCACTCTCTCCAGTAGCAGTCCCGCTCTCTGATGGCCTCTTTTTCCTCGTCCGGGGGTACTTCATTGACTGCGGCTGCGCCAATGCACAAATCTGCTGTCTAGGTCTTTTTCCTTACCAGACCCATACCTACAGCACCTCCGCCCGACCTTCAGGGTGGCCAGTCGTTGACCTCCGGGTCATTGTCCCCTTTGTCGTCAACAATGGGATCATCGTTGACAACGCCCCCGTCGAGGCCTGATGCTTCCCCAGGCCCTCAAGCTATGGGCTCTTTGGGCTCTCAGGGCCCCTCTGGTGGGTTGTCACTCACTGCGCCATTGACCTCTCTTCCATCAATGCAGTCTTCTACGGTCGTCAACCTCAGTGACATTTTGACTAAATTCACTTTGGTGATAGTCCACCAGTTAGGCACACAGAGGCGTACATCACCTGCACCATCGACGGCACTGTCGTCACCAACACCAACTTGGCAGTCGTGGACCGCCCCCCCCCCGAGGGCCGTCATCAGTTCCTCAGATATCGGACCTTGATCTTGAGGAGGTCAACATCGAGGAGGAGTACCATCCTGACCGTGTTCTTCATGATGAGGAAGAGGAGGAGGAGGAAGAACCCCTCTCCTGAGACAGATCTACAGCTTCTTCAGTGAGCAAGTATTCTGTCAAACACACTCCCAGGTCTCCTCCAGAGGACCCTGCCTTCTTCAGTATCATGAAGCAGCTGTCTTCAGCCATGGGCTTCCATACTGAGGAGGAGGATGCCACCAGGAAAGATTTGATGGATTTCCTGGAGATCCCAGAGTCTCCTCCCAAGATCATTCCTCCTATTCTGCCTGCCTTCAGGAATGCTACTACTGCAACCTGGCACAGGCCCGATATGGTGCCAGCTATGTCCCACAAGGATTTCTGCATTATGTGGCCCAGCCTGAAACAGATTCTGTGATCATAAAGGCAGCTCATGACAGGTCTAAGGTGCCCAAGCACCTTAGTTCCCTCTTAGACCTAAAGGACCTCAACCTATATGTCCAGTACAAAAAGTTCTGAATGGTAACTTTGCCAGGTCTAATGCCTCTTCTCAAGGAAGGTGACTGGCTGTGTTCTCAGGACATGCAGTATGCCTACCTGCACATCTCAGTGTTTCCACCCTACAGGAAGTTTGTCCGGTTTCTTTTCCAGGGTGAGCATTACTAGTTCAAAGTATTGCCCTCTGGCTTGTCCTCTGCACCGCGTGTCTTTACCAAGTGCTTAGCAACAGTTGCTGTGACTCTCAGAAGGGAGGGGCTGTACATTTTCCCTTATCTGGACAACTGATTCTTGAAGGTCCCATCCAGGGAGCTGCTCCTGTGGACTCTGGAGAGGACTCTTCACTTATTTCTCTCCCTGGGCATTACAGTCAGTTTGAGCAAGCTGGTCCTAGTCCTGTCCCAAAGGCTGCAGTGCATAGGGCCTGTTCTAGACTTGGTGCAGAGAAAGGCCTTCCTGCATCAGAACAGAACAGGGCAGAGTGCCTCATTGCCCAGGCTCAGGAGGTCGCTCTGAGCTATTATGTCCCAGCAAGAGTGTACTTAAGGCTGTTGGAGCTGATGGCTGCAGCCATCCCCACTGTTCCACTAGCCAGGCTCCACATGCGCATCCTCCAGTGGACTCTCAGAGTACAATGGGACCAGCAAACCAACGAATTAGATCAGTTAGTGCTGTTCTCTTCCCCAGTCCAGAAGGTGCTCCAGTGGTGGATGGACCCCTTGAACCTGCTGCAAATGGTCCCCTTCCAGATCTCCTCCCCCCTGAAGATCCTTAACATAGATGCCTCCAGGCTGGGCTGGGGGGGGGGCCTCATCTGGGTCCTTTTCAAACTCAGGGCTCTTCATCCCAGATTGAAACATCCCTGCACATCGGTGTCCTGGAGATGCGGATGGTCCTGTATGCCATGCAGGCCTTTCAGAACCACCTCCTCCAGGGTCAGCTATTGATTCAGCCTGACAACCTGAATGTCATGTATTACAGCAACAAGCAGGGAGGGACACATTCATATCCCCTGAGCAGGGAAGCCATGAGGGTGTGGTACTGGGCGTTAGACCACAGTCTAACTCTCTCAGCGGTTCATGTCCCAGGAGTGCTAAACACTCTGGCGGACTGCCTCAGCCAGAGGCAGTCCAGCATGCATGAGTGGGAGCTTCTCTCATCCATCGCAAAAGATCTGTTCAACAGATGGTGTCATCCAGAGCTGGACCTTTTGCACCCCAACTCAATGCAAAACTGCCCAGTTTCTGCTCGCTCGATCCAGGGTCTGGAATTTTCTGGCAAGACGCGTTGTCCCTGTCCTGGAGCAGGAGGTTCCTTTATGCCTTCCCTCCATTTCCTCTGATTCAGAGGGTGCTAATCAAACTGCAGATGGAGGGGACCAGCATGATCCTGGTAGCTCCATTCTATCCTCGCCAGATATGGTTCACATTACTACAGCAGCTAGCAAAGGAACTTCCGGTCCCTCTCCCCTCTGCAGGAATCAGCTGATACAGGCTCAGGGGGACCCTGGTACATCCCAACCTCAAGTCCCTCCATCTGTATGCTTGGCTCCTGAGGGCATAGCCATTGCCAGATTCGGGGGTTTCCAATAGGGTGATGGATGTCCTAGTGGCTGCTAGGAAGCCCTCCACTCGAGCCAGTTATGCCATGAAATGGAAGAGGTTTGCCATCTGGGCAGCCAAACATAATCTGTATCCTTTCACTTGTCTGGTGAGCCAGATTCTGGACTACTTGGTATCACTGTTGGACTCTGGTCTCCAGTACTCCTCCCTCAGCTGTCTCGGTCTTCCATGAGCCTGTGAATGATTGCACCGTGGCTCAGCTGGATGTGATGATTTAAATTTTGTTTTGGAGAAATTAACCCTGTCTCCTTTTGAGCCAGCTGTGACTTGAGAGCTACACTTTCTTTCTTGGAAAGCATTATTTTTGGTTTCTATTACCTGTGCTCGGAGGATTTCTGGACTTCAGGCCCTTTGGTGCGAGGAGCCTTATTTGATTTTTTCAAAGACAGGGTTGTTTTGAGCACAAATCCTAAGTATCTCCCTAAGGTGGTGTCTGAGTTTACCCTGAACCAGTCTATCCACGTTCCTGTTTATTTTCCTGAGCGTGCTAATCCAGGAGAAGCACTGCTTCATACATTAAGAGTGCACAGAAACTTTGAAGTATTACCTGCTCCGAACCAAGGAATGTAGAAAGTCAAAGCATTTGTTTGTTTCTTTCATCTCAGGCAGAGAGGGTGTTCAGGTTTCTAAACAATGTTTATTGAAATGGTTGGCAAATGGCATTGTGTTCTGCTACAATAAAAATGGCAAAGAGTTGCCAGGGACGGTAAAAGTTCATTCCACAAGAAGCATGGCTACCTCTGTGGCTTGTTTTTGCGAGCGGTCTTTGCCGCTGACATTTGCATGGCCGCTACCTGGAATACCGTCCATACTTTCACCAAGCACTACAGTCTGGACATTGTCTCTAGAGCCTGTGTAGGATTTAGCAGAGCTGTGCTGCAGGGCCTTCTGTCATAAGTTTGAAATTAGCCATCCCCCCAGACTGTCTTGCTGCACCTGTAACTGCTTGAGACTCGTTCCTACGGTGTGACCTGATGACCGAGATACCCCATGAAGAAGATAGAACAGTTATGTAAGAACTTACCGTAACAGTAGATCTTCGAGGTTATCTCAGTCATCAGGTCTGTCTTCCCTCCCACCATCCCCCTCTTTGGGGCTGTTTACTGAAACTGGCTAGCTGGTGTATCCAGCCTTTATTATAGGCCTGGGTACCTCTTTCTCTCCTTGGTCCCCCATGACTAGAGCTATGCTCCCTTTGTCTCCAGGGGAAAGAACTGAGGAGGGAGCAGGGCCACTCACACCTTCATAGGGTTGGTGACGTCAGCAGATGACATCGGTGTGGGTGGCCCCAGTAGTACTGCTGAAAATTTTCCATGTGGATCCTGCTTCACCGACGGTGAAGTTCCATCTGTGGGAACTGATGACTGAGATCCTTTCGAAGATCTACTGTTATGGTAAGTTCTTACGTAACTGTTCTTTCTGCTAGCCCCTGATACTGGCACTCAGAAGTGCGGGCTGGTTGTGGTGCTGTTCACTCTGGAGCTGGCTGATTCTGATAACGGCTACCATCTCAGGCAGATGGAGTGCGGCAGGAGTGCAGATTCATTTGGGTTCTGTCACTGGATGTATTCTCACAGGTTGTCCTGGCACTCTTACTGATCGCTGCTTAAGGGTGACAGGAAATTATTTTTACATTGTTAACTGCCTTCCCATTTTCCTTTATGCCAGTTATGTATTCTGATATGCTTTGACCAATTTTTGATAAATAATCTAGTCTTGGAGTGCCTCATATCTACACAGAGTTCCACTCAGCAGCTGCTGCTAGTTCTTTCCATATTTCTAAGACATTCCTTGACATCAGTTATGTCGTTCCACGCTATTCCTCTGAATGGCCTGGAATGGCACTACTGATGTAACAGAATGTTCAGACAGCATGTAAAGAGAGAGCAGCAAGTGCTGAGGAGAGATGGATTATGGGGGTATCCAGTGAACAAGGTGACCGCGATTGAGTGCTTTCAAAAAGGGCGACTCAATCACGGCGCCTTTTGTCAATTTGGAGGAAAATTAATTCCATCAAGATAATGGTAGCACCTACACTGTTTTTTCTCTTTCAAAACATTCCTTTTAGTAGGCTGAGTAAATTCTTTAAACAGTTGAATGGCATGGTTAGGAGGTTCCGTTGGGGAAGTGCCCCGCCAAGGTTATCCCCGAATAAATTAAGAGTCAATAAATTTGAAGGGGGATTTGGCCTACCAAACTGGGAAAAATACCTATTAGCTTTCAGGTTTAAACAAGCAGTGTGGTATATTACATCAGATTAAGGTGTGAAGTGTCCTGTATGGTACAGGTTAGAGAAAGAGATGATACTCCTCCTTTCTTTAACTGACTTTTTATTCACTAAGAAGGTTACACAGTATAAAGTGTCTACCTGTGTCTCAGAAGCTATACAAGTCATCCAAAAAGTACAAAAACTCTTCAATTTTGAAGATCCACCACTACATCTAACACCAGTTTGGGTGAATACCAAGTTGTTACATAATAGGAAAGCTCTAGAAGACCCGGGATGGGGAACATTGGGCATTACAAAACTAGGGACCTATTAAATGAGGCAGGCATTTTATTATCTTTCGAAGAATTAAGACAGGCTTACAAATTGTAAAGATTTGATTTCTCCATTTACTTACAGATCAGGCAAGCTTTGTCATATTCTATACTAGGCTCTACTCTAACACTCATAGATTAAGGACTCATACAATGGAGCCAGTAAATAAAAATGGTAATCTTGAAAAAAGAGGTAAGTTTGGGGTATAAACAGTTCAGGTTACAGATCAGAAATTACTAACGCTAGAGGCAAGTCAAAAATGAGAAAGTGAATTAAACTATAGATAGAACAGTTCAGTTTAAAATATTACATATAGAATAATGCACGGGGAGGAGTGCATAATGAGAATTTTATTCACACCCGAGGTGTGGGATGCTACATAAACACCTGAGGGGTTCATCAAAGCATCCCACACTGAGGGTGTGCATAAAATTAGAGTTTTGAACTCATCCCCATGTGTTGTTTTATGTAATCCAGCTACTACAAGAGAAATAAAATATTGTAAAAATGAAATTGAGTGTGTGTGTGTGATTTATTGTAAAATGTTTTATTCAGAGGCAACTAAATAAGCAGAAATTCTCCAAAGTTGATTAATGTTATTGTATTTGAAAATGGTTAATTTTATTGTTTTCCGTGTTACAAAATTGACTAAACTGAACTCTGAAGCTGAACGTCACCATCAAGAACGAAGACGTGAGGCTGACAACAGCAATCGTGCCCAACAGTATTGAGAAGTAAGCAAAGTTAGTTTCATGTTACAAAACATATGAGGCCAGATATTCAAAACTTTGCCCTGGGTCTAAATTAGCACTTCCCAGCAGGCAAACTTAGCCCAGAGCACAAGGCAAGCTATATTGAAAAGGAAATAGCCCGGGGCTAATTCTGCTGAATATAGCAGTCTGAGGAAGCTGGGCAAACTGGCTTGGGAGTGCAGGGCAAAAATAGCCTGGGAATAAGACAACACTGAATATAGCAACAGGTAAGTGCAAACTGCAACTGCAGCTCATTAGACTCTGTAGCAAGCCAGTGTTGCAGGTGGAGAACATTGTGTGTAATTACAGAGATGTTTCACATCTACTGCAAACACACCTCTCAACCCCCTGCCTCGTAAATCAGGGACAAGGCTTAAAACAATCAGGGACAAAGGTTTAAAATCAGGGACACACCTTAAAAATTTGTGATATCCACTCAGGAAGCTGGTAGGATAAGTGGTTTAGTGTAAAATGCATTGTCTAAGGAAGAACGCGTCTGTAACATTAATGTTTGACATTATTTTATGCTTTCAACCCCCACTGTTTGGTCATGGAAACACAATTTTTAGGAGGAACAGAGTAAAGTTTTGAGATAAAATCAGGGACAGTTGAGAGGTATGACTGCAAACAACAATGTAAGCCACACACTGCAGAACTGTGCTATGCTGAAGTGAGGTTTGCCCGAGGCTAACCTGGTTGCATAGTGCTAACACATTAGCCCGATGCAAACTGGTTAGCCCTGGGGCAAACAGGAGCTACAGTATATTCAAAGCTCCCATGCAACTGAGCCTACTTAGGTAATCCGTGGGCAAACAGGTATATTTGCATCTCATTAAGTGCTGCTTAGCATACATTACCATGCAGTTTGCCCGGTGCTACTGCATGGAGCACAAAGCTCCCCCTTTTGCTCGGAATGGGAGTACAGGCTGGATGCTGCAGGCCAAGGCATACCCACCGCATCCCCTGTTGGTCAGAATAGAAGTACAGGCCGGAAGTAGCAGGAACTGTGTGCTGCCAGGCACAGTCGGTGCATACATACCTCACAACCCCTTGCCTCCTGAATCAGGAACAAGGCTTAAACAAATCAGGGACAAAGGACCAAAATCAGGGAAACATCTTCATAAGTAGATATATCCACCAAGACTGCTGGTAGAATATAGGGCTTAGTACAAACTGCATTTGCTAAAGAAGAATAAGTCTTTTTTTTTTTAACCCTATGTTTATGCGCCTAATCTGCCTCCTCTCTCCACTCTCTCGGTCATCCTCTGTGGACCCTCCAGTCCTCGCCGTGGTCTGACCCTAGAGTGCCTCGCCCACACACACTCTCCTGAAGACCCCTGGTATACCCCCTGGGTAGGGGTGGAGAGGGAACCCCTGGTGCTTACCTCTCTCCAAACCAGCATACTATGTGTGTGTGTAGATCCGGCACAGCTGAGTCTGCCCTGATGAGCCCGGAGACGTCCTAGGGAGGTGTCTCCGCCTAGGAGGGACCAAGGTGATTTTTCCGATTTCTTGCCCCTGACATCGGCATGCAGTGAGGGGCTATGAGCTAGGAGGCACACTTAGACGTACCTCCTGCTCCTCCCCTCTGCCGACATCCACCCAATCCACTTACTGCTTCTCTACCAACCGCGCCATCCACCCTGGCTCCCCTAGGTGATGGCATAGCAGTGGGAGCCTGCAGTTAACCCCTCCAAAGAAGGAGAGCTGCCGTCGGGCGCTCTATCCGTCTCCGCCCCGGCCAACCCCTCGGCAACCCGTGCTCGCTCCCGAACCCGGGTCGCTGGCGTGGTGCGAGGTGTGGCGTCCAGTGCCTCAACCCTCAGTGCCACCGGGCCAGCTCAAGAGGAACAAGTATGTAACTGTAATGCTTGACATTATTCTCTGCTTACAGTTGCCACTGTTTAGCCATGGAAACACAACTGTGAGGAGGGATAGAGTAGTATTTTGAGGCAGATTCAGGGACTTCCCTGATAATCAAGGACACTTGAGAGGTATGCTCCTGACCCATTCACAATAGAATGAAGAGTAATGTCCCTGGTTGTCTAGTGGTCCCCCCAACCCCCTGCATGAATCCCGACCCATTTTCCCCCCGAGCCCCTACCCAGCTGTGCACCTCCCGGTACCCCAAAAATGGCATCCCTCTGGGGCGGTGGCCGGCTCAGCCCTCCTCTCTCCACCACGGCGCGGCCGCCGACTGCGGTATTCAGGAGTGCCACTGTATTGAATAGACACGCCTATTTAATACAGTAGCACTCCTGAATACTGCAGTCAGTGGCCGGCCGTGGTGGAGAGAGGAGGGCTGAGCCAGTCGCTGGCTCCAGAGGGATGCCGTGTTCGGTTGGGGGGTATCGAGAGGTGAACAGCTGGGTTGGGGGACCACCAGACTACCCGGGAAATCTATTCTTTGACCGTGGCAGGGGTTGATTCATGCAGGGGGTGGGGAACCACTAGACTACCAGGGAAAGTATTATGCATTTAATTCATAACAGGTCGGGATTCGTGCAGGGGGGTGGGGGGACCACTAGACTACCAGGGATCGGTCTTACATGTTACATGGAACGGGGTTCAGGAATCATGCGGAGGGGGGCACCGCTGCATTACCGCCAGCTTTTTCCTGGCAGTATCTAGCGCCTCGCTACAGGTCATGCTAATGCCTGTAGCGCAGCGCTATACATTTGAATATGCTGCGCTGCTGGCATTCATGGGTGCTCTCCTGTACACGCCCCTGCATACCATTACCTATTAGTGTTGGTGCTACCACACAGTGCTGGCACTAATAGGGCTTTTCAATATTGCAGCCTCGTGCAAATCCAGCGCAAATTCAGCGCTACGGGTTTGCACTAGGTGCAAAAGTTTGAATATCTGCCCCTTAAACTGTTAGTTTTTAATGTCCAAAGTCTTTAAAAAAACTGTGTAAGGCTCATCCCCGGAAATCATTTACCCTGGTGACATGATAATGAGCGGAGTTGTGAGGCACCTCGTTTCTATTGTGAGGGGGGAGAGAGAGAGAAAAAACAGAATTTAGATGGAGCACATTACAGATTGGGGTAAATGAATGTTTTGTTGTGTAGCTGGCAGTCATCAAAGGTGAGTTCACTCACTAAAAGAAGACTCTGTCAAGTGCTGTTTTGTGATGGTTTGTGTGTTTACTTGCAGGCGTTACCGCGCTGTTCAGTGAGTGCGAGCCATCAGTTTCATTTTCCACTGAAAAAGCTGGTGTGTGTTCACCATTATAACCTGCGGGTTATAATGGCAAATTATAAGCAGCTTTTCCAATGGAAAAAAACAGTCCCCAGTTGTTACATCATTATTATTACTCCTTGTGTAGGTTACAGCTAACAGGATACATGCCAGATGGACCCTGTTGGAGGTGCCAACAGAAGCAGGCAAACCTTTTATACATGTTATGGGGATGCCCATACATTGTACCCCTTTGGAGAACGATTCATAAACTTTGTGAGACAGCATATGCTATTCCAGTTCCATACAACCCTAAATTCTTAATCCTAGGGATTGACTCAAGCAATGGGGTGGTAAACACTTTTCAGAAGGTGGGGACCTGGGCGGTGACATTAGTACTTCAACGTGTCCTTTTATCAAATTGGAACTCGGCTGTGGCACCCTTTATTCAAGAGTGATATAATAAGTTGGAGAAACTATAAATAATGAACGAATAGCTCATAGTTTATCTGGCAAACTCCCTAGCTTTGATGCTATTTGGTCTCCAATCCTTAAAATGTTGCAGAAATCCACAAGGGGAGTTTAGTGCACAACCAAGGTGTTAGAAGAATTAGTTGAATGAAGTCCTTGACTAGATGTTGTAGTAATTTTGACAAGTTGTATTTCGTATATTGTGAAGTCTAGTGTTTAGTCAGTATACTTTAGTTAACTTACAATAATAGTTTTGTACACATTACAGCTTTTTAAATTGTTTTAAGACTTTTCATCAAATGTATATATAATGATTACTGAAGTATGTATTGTTTTACTAAAAACCAATAAAAATTCTTTACGGGGAAAAAAAAAATCATGGCGCCTGTGTTCTGGGCTACCTGGCAGGGTAGCGACCGGATACAGAGGTAGGCGAGTGCAGCGACGGGATGTCGCTGTATATACACATGTGTGGGGGGGACCACGTCGCACGCTGGGTGGAAGGGGAGGGAGGGTATGTGGGGTGGCTGGCCATGTGGCGTGGTTGGTAGGTGGCGGGCTGGTGTTGGGAGGTGCGGATTCAGTTCTATGCGTGATCGGTTTTTTCATGAATTGTTTTTTTTAAAGATTTTGAAGTTGAGAATCTTTAAGTAGGAGGGTGCGAGGGGGGGGCATATAACCAGTTTTCTAGTCGCTATGAGTGTAAATCACTATAATTCATTTTCGGCGATGTATACTCGCGCAAACAGCAATTGCCATTCTGTGATCACCGTTTTGACATAGAAGTAATTATGGGTAGTTACAAAAGCAAAATAAAAGATTGTTTAATACAAAAAGGCCGAAATATCAGAATATAGGAGAGACACTAAAAGGAAAACATACCGCAGCAAAAAAACAAAGCAGCTGGCGTAAAAAAGAACAGTACTGTGCTCACCAAGATAAAACAGAATGGCAATCGTGCTGTAACAGACAAAAAAACGCAAAGTTTGGGACGCCAGTAAAAGCGAGAAACACAGGATTGTTTCCTTTCCGGGATGAAGACCATGTGCATGGTTGAAGCGCCGGGTACGTCCAATTATGCTAATAACTATGTTCCACAGTCTGTGTTGACAGGACAACTTTTTTGGCACTTTAAAATATACTTCTTTAAAATGAATATGTGCTTTGAATAAGCAAAAGAAGCTATCGTGCATCTCTCACTTTTACTGTTGCCAACAAACTTTGTGGTTTTTTGACTAAAAAGAAAACAAGAGAACATAAAGAGGTGTAGAAAAAAATGTTTCTTTTTTTTTTTTTTGCTCCGTACCTTCGGGGCATGTCTCAGGCTGCCATGCTCAGCTCCACAACTCCACCGCCCGTCTGAACCATCCTCCATAATTCAACATTCTGGGCTCTCCAGACCCCATGGAGAGGCCCGGGATCGGCCGACATTGGACATGTGGCCTTGGGCTGTTAATGGTTGCTGTCGTCTTACCTGTCGATAGGGGGATTTTTTACGTTATTTTCTCCCCGAAGCTATTGGACGTGCAATGACATCCAGCTCAGCTGGTGTGCACTTCCGCACACCCCCGAAAGACATCCGCCACAGCTTCATTCCCCTGCAATTTTTGCGGCTGTGCACTGTACCCGCCTCCAGCCTCCGTTAGAGGTCGCCAGTGCAGCGGCAGGTGAAAATCCCCCTCCCGGGGAAGGAGAGCAGTCCGTAGGATGATCAATCCTTCCCCAGCCCTGCCTGCCTCCGACGACCCAGGCTTGTTCCCGAACCTGGGTTGCCGGCGTGGCGTAAGGTGTGGCGTCCAGCGCTTCGACCCTCAGCGCCACCGGGCCGGCTGAAAAAACTGTTTCTTATCACCTTTAAATAACAGGACTCTTTCTCCAGATCCCAAAATTTGGGCAGAGTAGAGATGTGCATAGGATCAGTTTTGCCCTGTTGAACTGAGGCTGGGGCTGTTTACAGTTCATTAGATAATTTGCACTCGTCATAAATTCACAGCAGATTTCCTGCAACCTAGCAACCTTAAGTTGCTAGGCAACCCACTGATTGTTTCATCATGGTCATGTGATAAAGGCTCTGATGTGAGTGGTTTAGGTCACGACCCTTCGTGACTTAATGGCCAGGATAAGGGCATGCTAACATGGGCAGTCTTTCTCGACCTCAATAATGCATTCGATCTTGTGGATCACTCCCTGTTATTATCTAAACTTACTACTCTGGGTTTCTCATCTTCTACTACCCCTGGTTTGCAACTTACCTTATCGGACGACAACAATTCGTTCAAATTGATAAAGTCGGAGCTCTCCTCTACTAGTGTTGGCATCCCTCAAGGATGCATTCTAGGTCCTTTACTATTCTCCCTATCTATCAACAAGCTGCCCAGGTTGGCTGATCCTTGCTCAACCTTACTCTACACTGATGCCATGGTGCTGTACACTAGTGCCACGGATATACCCAAGATAAATTCAACCCTGACTGAAGTTTTTGACCTCACACAGTCCTGGCTAAGGCAAAATAGACTCCTAATAAACTCTAAGAAGATGATCGCCATGCTGTTTGGCTCTGCACTTAGATTCAAAGCCTGTTCTTCCTCACTTACCATCCTTGGTCCAAATGGTACACCACTCGATGTGGTGGGGTCTTATAAATACCTTGTAGTCACCCTTGACCCTGCTTTGGACTTCTGCCTCCATCTGGCAAATATCTGCAAGTCTGTAAATACCAAGCTCGGGCTCACCTATAAAATCAGACATACCCTCACCATTGCTGCTAGATTGGTTATTGCACAGGGTGTCCTGCAGCTGAGTCTCGACTTATGGTCTGATTACCTACCTTGAAGCCAACAAAGGGATCCTTAACAAATGGAATACGTGCTACAACGGTATCTGCTGCTTTGCCCTATCTGTACCCCAGCGTACCCATCACTGTGTCCTATAGTCTTAGGTGTCTCTCCCCATCGTCCTACCAACTTTACACTGCTGGCTCTACAGTTAAAAGCATTGTAAGAGCTGGCACACCAAGTACACCGGCCAGCATGGTAAACACACCCCACGTGCATACCCCCTGAGGTCTGCGGATAGATAGGTCTCTCCTTGATGTTCCTAGATGTGTGACAAAGATGGGTGAGCATGTTTTCTCTGCATTTGTGCCCAAGCTATGCAGCTCCCTTCCCATGACTTTAAGGCATGCCCAGTCTCACCAGGTTTTTAAGAATGACCTTCGAAAATTCCTCATGTGCACAGATAAATGCTTGAGCATTTTGACCCCATTTACTCTTACCTAACCTGGCTTCATCTTTTCCTCATAGGGCTATTTGCACTTACTGTGATTTGGCTCTGATCATCTCTTACGGTACAATGTTTTGTGTACCTCCATATTCTACGTTATACCATTTTGTGGTGTATTCACCTGTTACTGCTGCTCATGTTGTCTGAAACTCATCTGGGTCCAGCCTGAATACAGGCAGTGCTCATATAGTACAGTGTTTTAGGGTCCCCTCTGTATTATGGAGAACCACTGTTGATGTCTTGAAGTATTGTGTCACCTGTTAGTGCTGCTTATGTTGTCTGTAACTCTCCCAGGTCATGCCTGAAAATAGGTAATGCTCTTGTCTAGTGCACCTATTTGGTACACAAAATAAATAAATAAATGTTTAGTTAGTTTTTGTTGACCGGGAAAGGAAGATTAGACAATTCTACCTATTTTCAGCCTTGACCCAGGGGAAGGGGAAACAGATGGATGACAATTGACCTTGAACCGGGTTAAGCTGTTGGTGGTATTTTTAGTGAATGGGGGGAAATTTGGCCAGGACTCCGGGGAAATTTCCCTGCTCTTTTTGAGAAGTGCCATGGGATCTTTAACATCCACCTGAACTACCACCAGAACAGGCAAATGGGACCTCGGTTTAACCTCTCATCTGAAAGACGGCACCTCAGGAATGCAGCACCCCCCTCATGCTGCACCAAAGTGTCAGTATTGGGATTTAACCCAAGTGCCTGATGTGGGGATAGAACCCACAGCCTTCTGATCTTCTGGCCTCAGAGGCGGTGTGCAACCTGCTAAGCCACTGACACTGCTAATGTCACAGAGCACGTTGTTGCGTAATGAACTGCCCAAGACGAATTGACGTGTAGCCATGTTTATCCTGCTATGCCTCCCTAAACTCCTTCTTTTGGCAACCCCCAGCTCCATCACCCACCTTATCTGGGACTTACCCAACTGCTGCTGACTTCCATGAGTGAGTGGGTGCTGTGGTTGGCGCTGCCGGGCCTTTGGGATCGCCGTCCATCATTCTGCTGGCTGAGGTTATTTCCTCCTGTTTTCTCCCCTTCCTTGAGGTCAGCACAAGGGCACTGATACACACATACTGCGTTAAGACACAATCTCAACATCTGTAGCTGGCCTTCCAGAGAGACAACCACTTGCGCAGGCTGGCAGCCAAGAAATTATACATATTTTCCCCTCTCCCTGAAGGAGGAGAGCTGTCTGTGGACACTCATTCCCCTGCCGCTGACCCCCGAGCAACCCTGGTCTGGTCTTGAACCCGGGTCACCGGTGTGGCAGGGGGTGCTTCAGCTCATCGTGCCACTGTGCCTGCTTCTGTGAGGTTTCTTTATGATGCTGGTAGTGGGTGAGGCCAGCTACCTGTACCAGGTGTGCATAAGCACTACCAGCTAAACGAGGGCCAGCCGTTCTCCAGTGCTTCTTACCATCCCCCTTTCAGGAGTGCTAAATGACACTTTTATTACGTTAGTCCCAGCTCTGGGACATTGTCTGATCCGAGATCTTCAGGGTCTTCAGACGTGCCATGGCTGAAGATGTATAATCAATTTGAAACCTGCTGGGTCGTGATCGATTGGTCTTTAACAGCCCTGTAGAGATAATTGCAGCACACTGGCAATCAGTAAGGGTCAATTATTAAATTGATCAGTCCACCTCAATGGAGTCTGTCCCTCCTATGTAAATAATCTCTCCCACCCCACTGCCAGCCTTTCATTTCTGACTCAGATTGGGGGGGAGGTCACTTGATGGAAAAAAAAGAGTGAACTCACTAAGGTGCAGGTCACATAAGATGAAAAAATGTACGTGCTGCGAGTCAGTACTAGATTTCACTTCCAGTGCAAGTGAGGTGAATGTTTTATGTTTCCTTTATCTAAATTTTTCTCAGTCCTTAACTCATCCAATGGCAACCCCCAGTCCCCTCACTAGCCTTCTAATGGACTTACTCATTATCCACCACTTACCCAGGACCACACATGGTGGGGTCCCTGCCATGTTGGTCATGCGTGGGCCTGCAGGGGTGCTGGCACAATGGCAGGCCAGGACTTTTTCTTCCACTTCCTGGAGTTTCTCCCAAAGGATGCTAGCATGCAAATGACACGCAAACACAAACGCAGTGGCACATGTGCACGCAGTTTCTGGTGGTTGGTCCTTCCTTGCTGTGGTCCCAATATGCTGTCTCCTGGCTTATGCCAGGCAGCAGACGAATGGCAGAACAGAATGTCTCCCCTTCCCAAGGGAGGAGAGCTGCCTCTGGGACATTCAATCCTCCCTCCCTCCTCCCCAGCCAGCCCCTGAGTGCCCTGAGTTCGCCTCACTTTCCCACATTTTTATTTGACAGTTTTGTTCCTTGGGGTAGCTCGGTTGAGGTGCAACATGTTGTTTTCAGTGGGCTTCTACCTCATTTTCCAGCTAGACCGAGGTACAGAGAGGTTAAGTGAGTTGCTTGGGGTCACACAGTTAGGAAGTGGCTGTGGTGGGATATGAACGTGGGTCTTCTAGTTTTCAAGTGTCTGCTGTAGCCCCTGGACCATGCTGTCTCTTTAGTGGCATGTAACAGATGGAGGGGAAAGAGCTCTTTGAGGGTTTAAATAGCTGGTCAGCTGAGTCTGCACTCTGCAGTGCACCACAACAACCCTACCAGCACCAAGAGTGTTTGATTTCTCTGAAGTTATCCAAACTGTACAAATATTCCCAAGCCAGCTTCCCAGAGCATTGCATCATGGGTATGGAAATCCTTGTGCAGTTCAGGCTGACAAGGCATCGCTAAAACAGACTTTACCTTTTAAACAGGCTTGAAGATCTGTCATACTCTTAACCAGCCACTATATCAGAATATAGTGCCATACAAATCATACAGTACACATACCCTCAAGACTTATTCCCAGAGCATGGCATCACGGGTATGCATGTCTTTGTGCAAGTCAGGCTGACGAGGTTTTGCCAGAACAGACATTGCCTTATAAACAGGCTAGAACATCACTAAGCACCAAGAATGTGGCACAGCAACAGGGCATGGGATGTTGGGTGGCAGTGTGGTGAAGTGTATATAGTATTGAAGGATGAAACCAGAGAATCCCACCACAGCCACTGGTTCACTTCACGACCTTGTGCAAGTCACTTGACCTCCTCATGTACCAGTCCTTCACACTTTAAAATTGGGTGCACGTCTGACATTGGAAAAGGAGGCCCCGTATTCAGAAGGTTAGCATGGCGCTAACAGGAATACGGCCATGCTAAGCAGATGTAGCATGCCTGAAAAGGGAGGAGGCTATATAGAAAGGGTCCTGTAGTGCAGCGCACAGTGGATAGCGCAGTTTGCGCTAAATAAACCAGTGCACACATGCAAATGAGGGAACCCCTTTGTATTCGGGGCATAGGGGTATATTTCGAAGATTTAGGAAGTGCTAAAAGGCTGGCATGGCAGGGATAGTTACCACTTCCAAAATGCCACAATTAAGAATGCACACAGTGGTACCAACCCCTGCCTGATGGTAACATTGGTGCCAGGCAATGCAATGACAACCTTTTGCCTGATCCTGTTGTAAAAATAAATTGACCTAATAGTCTAGTGGTACCCCCTCCCTGCCCTGATCCCTATTGTAACAGTAATTACCCTGGTAGTCTAGACAGTGGCACCCCCCCATTGGCCCCAATCTATTATTAAAATAGGTAGTCCAGTGGACCCCCCCCCCCGATCCCCATTGTAACAATAATTACCCTGGTCTAGTGGCATCCCCCATCTCTCCTGATCCCATTGTAAAAATAAACCAGGTAGTCCAGTGGTACCCCCCTCCTCCCGCCCCAATCCCCACTGTAAATCTAAATCAACTTGGTAGTCCAGTGGTACCTCCCTCCTTCCGCCTGACACACTACCTCTACTTACACACTGGGTGGCCCTCAGCAAGTCACTTTTCCTCCCTGTAATCATGTTACTCTACCTTAGCTCTGCTTAAATCTCTGTATGTGCCTAATTGGAGTGTATTCTCTCCCCCTCCCCCTCCTGGACTGTAAAGTGTTTTGGGATACTGTTTGTATGAAGAAGCTATATATAAGCCATCTTCCTTGCCTTTCCTTCCCTGTGAGTTGCTTGATCTGGGTTATTGATCCACCCCGAATGCATAGTTTGGTTATTAGTCACTTTGACGTAGAGTATAAGGGAAGGGTACGCACTGCTTTCTTCTCTTGGTGGTATTCTGAGAGGGAATAAAATGAACTCGTACTATGCGCTAGTTTTCTCAGCCATGCTTCAGGCATAATACTGATAACAAGTTAGGAAGCCTGTGTCTCTGAGGGGAGGGCTTCATCCAGTCATACAGCACAGGCAGGCTGCTTTGCTGATGCACAGCGGAGTGATGCTGGCACGTCCAAGGACAAAAGAGACGAGAGAAAAGGGCACATCTGACAGATGAGGCAGACAGAGAGAGAGAGAGAGCGAAATCTGCTGCTAATTTGATTTCGGAGTTGTTAGAAGGCATATCAGAGGGCTCTGTTCTTAAAGGTTAAGCCGGGGAGTTGCTAACATGCAGCCCCAGGACAAAACCAGGATTTTACCTGTAGGTCTGTCTATCCTCTGCCCTTCTGTAAATTACATCCAGTACTTAAAACAATACTTCCCTTTTCAGTTAAGCAGCAATGGACACATACAATTGTTTATTTATTATATTTTTACAATCTAAACCTTTATTGTCCTAAAAATACTGTTGTGAATGTGAAGTAAGGCAAGTAAGGCAAGGAGTTTGGTTTTATTTAGCACCTGCCATGCAAACTGTATGTATCCCAAAGTGCTTTACAATCCTGAAGAGGGAGGAGAAAAAAATGTTAAAGCCATTTAGACATATGGAGATTCAAAGAGCAGAGAGAGTGAGATTAGAGATTAGAGAAAGAATAATGTATGCAGGCTGGTGTGTTATGATTATGTTTATACCCTTGAGATGTGTGCTGTCCATAGAACTTGAGTGAAATGTGTAACAAAAAAAAAAAAGCTCGAATTTAACATCATTCACCATATTTCATTGTTTTATTATTACTGTTTTTTACTGGTTACTGCTGAGAAATGAAGCGCTCCCCTTTCTGATAGTTAGACATTGCTGTTATTGAATATGTGTATTATGTCCAGATTCGCCTTGTAAATGAGTTCTCCTCAATGGTGTTTTCGCCTGGTAAAATAAAGACTGATTGATTCATAGCCCCTCAGGGCTCTAAACATCAGCCACCAGAGTGACATTATTCACTGTTACAGCACCTGTCACCTTATGCTCCCTCTTGGGTAGCCGCTTAACTCCCAATCCTACTCCCACATAAATTATTTCAATTTAAGTCCAGTTGGACATTTGCCATAAGACGTGTGAGCGACTTTCACTTAGCAGTTCTGTTGCTCACTCTCCCTGCTCTGCCCTGGGAGCCCTTCTTACACAAACTCTGAGAAACAGTAAGAAAATTTACCACTTACTGAAAAGTCTTTTTATGTGTAGATTTGTCGTGCTGGACATTTCAGTGTAGCACTAAGCACAGTTTGACTTTTTATGCGCTGTACCGTATTGTGCAGAAGCTCAAGGAATTTTAACAGTTTGTTCAACAGCTGGATTCTGAGTGTACACAAGGCTAACCCGTAATACATGGGTGATGATGCACATGTGTATTATCACTCATGTATTATGGGGTTTGAAAGTTCTTAAAATCAATGTATTCACATGCCTAACCATTAAAGAGACTTACTAAGTTATTTAAAATTGGATTTGCACCACATGTCGTGGTGCCTTGTTATAGGGAATCTGTACCACACAGCCTCACATTGTAAATATGTGAACCTTGCATGTTCATCTGTTAAAACACGGTGAAGAACAGTTATGTTAGTGCCCCCAAAAATAGGTTTTACCACAATTACCACCCTTCGAAGCATAGCACCATTTTAACTCTGTTCAGGCATTCTGTGCAGCAAATGTGGCTCCTTTGATGAAGTCTATGCCTCACCACCGAGTGAGAGCATGGATGTCTATGTGGCAGTCCCCTTACACTGAAGCGCACATTGAGCGCTATACTGTAGTCCCCAGTAACAACGTACATACCCAATACTAGTGCCCCCTGGTCCTCTATTAGCCCCTGTGGAAAACGAGTAAGAAAACTTCCTGCTGTGCCTGTAAAAGCATTCCATGTTCAGAGCCCCGCTGCTCCATTGATGTAGGAAGATTTCTCCAGTGACGCGACAGCCCCAGCGCACTCAGCAGTGAGCGTGCACGTCTATGCCTGCTTGTAGGCTTTATAATGGAATAGAGTACAAAAAATGTAAACACTATGTTATTATTGTGATTCCTGGCACATGACAGCTATATGAGCCTCTGTAATGATGTCTTCTGTTAAACTGAGTGCTGGAATTTGCAATATAACAATTCTTTATCTCAGCACTGTGAGCGAGTGTCACGGAAACGCCCATGGAGCCGGGGTCTAGGGTGGACCATAACAGGGGAACTGTTGATGTTGTCGGCATTGACGTGTTCACTGTAATGGTGTTGCCATACGGTCGGCATACCCTCACGCTCTCCCTGGGCACACGTCATAATTTTGCTCAGTGCGGGGGTGGGACTTCTGCAGCTCCCAGAACCAGGACATGGATGGGATTGGCTGTGAAGAAATTTACGATCCCTTCCACTACTAAATTAAGTAAAGAATTTTGGCCATATATATCCAGTTCGCTTTTGGTAGAGATAAGGCACCACGACATGAGGTGCAAATCCTTAACTTGGAGAATCTCTATAATTATATATATAACTAGCATTTGTCAATGCCGAATGTTTGCTTGCTGGCATTGGCATTGGTAGTGTAGAAGTTACAGAGCTGCATAATAGGAATGGCAGCGAAGTATTGAACTGAAACCAACCCCACCACCACCCTGCAGAGAGTGACAGGCATTGGGGTGTGCCTTTGGGTCGTCAGGCATAACAACCACGCCATTTCACCACACCCTACCCTGCAGACACTGACAAGTGTCACGGTGTGCCTTGGGGTCTTTGGCCTTTATGCGCACCCCATTCCATCAGGAAATACGTTGAGATGGGTGCGGTATAGGAGAATGGGGTGAAGTTTGGGCCCGAAGAGCCCGAGGCACACCTTGATGCCTCTCACTGGCTGCAGGGTGTGGGTGGGGGTGGAATGGTATGAGCATGACAGGCAAGAATCCCAAGTCACACCCCTGATGCCTGTCATTCTCTACAGGGTGGGGCGTTATGGTCGGAAACCCTAACGCCTCAGGCATTCATTGGTATTTTCACTCCAAATTTTCAACATGGTTTTTTGTGACCCCCACCTCATGAACAGTGGCAATATCAGTTTGTTAGCCGAAAACTGCTTTTGCACAGCGACTATGGCATTTGGCACCACAGGTGCAAAAACACATTCCGAACAGGATGTGAAAAATGACAGCGGTACTGTTCATGGGGAGGTGTAAAAAATGGCAATGTTGAAAATCTGCTGTGAAAATCTTAAAAAAACTGGTGAAGTCACGAGCATGCATAGAAACTGTGCAACGCACACCCGTAATGTAACTAGTTTGGGGATTTTTTTACAGCAGATTGTTAACACAGGCATTTTGGGACCTCCGATCATGAACAGTGTCAGTGTGATTTTCTTTATCTGTCCTGAACAATGATTTCCCACAGCGACCACGCATTTCTGTGCTGAAAGCGTGAAAACACATTTCAGCCATATTGTGGAAAATGACAGCTGTACTGTTCATAAGGAGGTGTGGAAAAATGCCACTGGTGAAAATCTGGACTAAAAATATTACAAATTCATGAACTTACGAGAGTGCGTGGAAACTGCGCAATGCTCACTCGTAACACAGTCATTTTATGGAGTTTTGTCACCAAATTTTCAACATAGCCATTTTAAGACCTCTGCTCATGACCAGTGTCACTGTGATTTTCTTAATCTGTCCCAAACATTGTTTTCGCACACCGATTGTACCATTGTGCGCTACATGTGCGGAAACACATTTTGGGCGAGATGTGAAAAATGGTAGCTGTACTGCTCATAAGGAAGTGCGGTAAAATGGCACTGTTAATCTGGTGTAAATATTACAAATTCGCAAACTTATGGCGTGCGTAGGAACTGCGCGCGATGCGCTCTAAAACAGTCATTTTGGGAATTTGTTCACAGATTTTCAACATAGCCATTTACCACCTCTGCTCATGACCAGTGTCACTGTGATTTTCTTAATGTGTCCCGTACATTGATTTTGCGGCACGATCGCGCCATTGTGCGCTACATGGGTGGAAACACATTTGGGTGAGATGTGAAAATGACAGCTGTACTGCTCATCAGAAGGTGTGGTAAAATGGCAATGTTGAAAATCTGGAGTGAAATATTGAAAATTTGCGAACTTATTTAGTGGCATAGAACTGCTAACGACGCCAGAACAGTGTTTTAGATGTACACCAAATTTTCAAAATAGGCTTTTTGAGAGCCCACCTTATGAACACTGGCAGTGTTGTTTCATTAATCGTTCCTGAAAGGTGATTTTGTGCAGTGGCTGCGAAATCACCCTTCGGGCTTAAGTAACGCCATGACAGTGACAGCATTCATGAGAAGGAGTCCCAAAAACCCCATGTTGAAAATTTGGTGCAAAAATTCCAAAAAATGCCCAAGATATGCAGCAAAGTTGAAAAAACCCTATCTATTACATTATACAGCTTACCGGCATTTCCTCAGTTCGCAGTCGGCTTTGAAGAGTGCAGACGTGTTCCCGGTCCACTGAAGATCGTCGCGCCGGACTCCGGAGGTAAGTATGGGGTGAGGGGGTGTGGGGAGGCAGGGTGCGCAGTGGGTGGGAGCGGGTGGGGGCAGGGAGACTCGCGAGGACCCGTTTTTAATTTACAGGTTTTTTATTACTAAGGCAGCGGGCGTTTGCCACGCTGGGGCGGGCTCCCAGCGTGGCAGCTGAAAAGCTGTTTGGGGGCTGGAGCTGACGAGGGATTGGGCACCCCGCCGGCCAGCTTTGTGCCACGCTGGGTGGGCTCTGCGTGGCAGCTGTAAGGCTGTTTGGGGGTTGAGCCGACGGGATTGGGCACTTATCGGGCCATACAGGCTTGTGCCACGCCAGGGTGGGCTCCTCACGTGACAGCTGTAAGGCTGTTTGGGGGTTGGAGCCGACAGGGATTGGGCACCCCATCGGCCACATGGACGGTGCCATGCTGGGGTGGCTCCCAGCCGCACCAGGAAAGGTTTTTGGGGGGTGGAGCCGACGGGCATTGGGCACCCCGCCGGCTAATACTGTATGTGCGTGGGGAGGCACAGCACGCAATATGCGTGGCGCGCCTTTGGGGCTCTGCTCACTGAAGCGGAGCTCTCCCTTTCAGCTGTATGCCACTGCATTTTCAGCGGTCATAGACAGCTGGAGCAGTGATTGGCGCACCGCGACCGCACCTGCAAACACACTGACTGAAGTGGAAGAGGCTGACACACCTCTGGAAAACTCGGATGATGGCACTGTGTTTCTTGCACATGCTTGCAAGCAAACATCATAAATGAAGGATATGTGTGCTATACACTATAAAGCCGCAAGCCCAAAGGGAGAGTAAGTTTATGATCCGGTTAGCCCCCTTGTGTGTTTATTTCCAAGTACAGCAGAGTTATCCATGTTTTATTATTATACTGTATATAATCACTGTTTAAGCATGTTAATACAGGAAGTTTCAGACCTTTCAAACCCCATAATAATCCTTCTATAGGGAAAAGTCCCATTCATGCAACATGTAAGCAACAAAACACAACAGGGTGTGGATTACTGTTTCTAAACCCTAAACTGCATGCCCAGGTGCATTCTGAGGTATGAGATGCTTGCACCAAGTGCCTTTAATCACCTGGAAGTTCAGGATCAGTAACCCACACCCTAAAGTGTTATTGCACTTACAAAATGGGTCCACTGTTAAAAAAAAAAAAAAAATAAGACAAGTTTAGCAGTGCTGCTACTATTCCGGAACTGCACTGCTTAGGAACCTTCTCCATTACTCAGGAAGTAGGATTTTTCCTACCCATTTTGTAAATAAAGATTAAGCACAGGGAGTGCATAGAGAAGCCCCATGAATTAGTATCTGTTTGATTAGAACACTTGAATCATTCTGCTTATGAAGCGGGCTAGGGAGGTGGTGGACATGATGGACCTGGTCCTTGGGACAGTCCTGTTCAGTGTCTTCATCAGTGACATTGCAGAGGGGCTGGAAGGAAAGGTCTGCCTGTTTGCAGATGACACCAAGATCTGTAACAGGGTGGATACTCCAGAAGGGGTGGAGAAAATGAGGAAGGACCTGGGGAAGCTTGAGAAATGGTCTGAGGAGTGGCAGCTGAGGTTTAATTCAAAGAAGTGCAAAATGATGCACCTGGGGCACAGAAACCCTGGAGAGAGCTATTGGGGGGGGAGTTGCTGGCAGTCACCAAGGAAGAAAGTGACTGGGGGGTTATTATTTGAGATGATCTGAAAATGTCAAAGCAGAGTACAAGGGCAGCAGGGAAGGCCGGTGGCATGCTGGGGAGCATAGGCAGGGGTATCACCAGCAGAAGGCATGAGGTAGTGATGGTGTTATATTAAATCCTGGTCAGGCCTCTCATGGAGTACTGTGTGCAGTGCTGGAGGCTGCACCTTCGAAAGGACATTAACAGGCTGGAGAAGGTCCAGAGAAGGGTGACTAAGATGGTACAGGGCTTGCACCACAAAACCTACGAGGAGAGATTAAGGGACCTCAATATGTACTTGCTATAGGAGAGGAGGGGGAGAGAGGGGATATGATAGAAACATTCAAGTACCTCAAGGGCATAAAGAAGGTGTTGGGGGGACATCTTCCAATACAGGAGAAATACAAGAATGAGGGGGCATGACATGAAATTGGAAGGTGGCAGGTTAAGAGAAAATGTGAGGCAGTTTTTCTTCACAGGGAGGGTGGTAGAAGCATGGAATGGTCTGCCACAAGAGGTGGTGGGAGCAAGCACTGTGGTTGGATTTGAATATGCATGGGACAGGCATAGGGGATCCATAGAGGTAAAGCAGAGGAGGGATCAGAAGCCGTAATCAAGTACGGGGCTTACGGGCAGACTGGATGGGCCTAGCGGTCCTTATCTGCTGACAATTTCTATGTTTCTGGTGTATTGTTACAGTAAAGAGACATTTAAAAAAATATTGGGAGACAGGGGCAACCATTTATCAGATGTATTTACAAAACAAATGATGCCCTCATATAGACTGCTGCCTTAACCTTCAGTAAAGTCAGAAGGTCTAACGAGCAAGGAGCACTAGGAACTCTCCTAAAAGCATTATGCAGCACTGAATAATTCAACAGCTTCTTCATTTAAGGTTTGATCTTTGAGTTCTTACAGCCTCCTGATTTCCTGTTATAAATGCTAGGCAGGGCAGAAAGAAATCCTCCACTAAAGCTGGTAGGAATTTTTTTCCCCCAGCGTCATTGTACAGAATATTTTTTTTTTAATTTCTGCATTTTTATTTTATTTATTTTTTATTTATTTAAAGATTCAGAAAAGACCTTTGAGCACAGGCTCTTTTACAAAGGTTCCACGTCAGGCTAACAGACATATAACAGCACAAATTCAGGACAGCTGGAAAACATACATTGGGGTATAACATTACACAGCCATTTCTAGTATTAGCGATTAGTATAGCATCAAGTAAAGGAATTATAACGGCAATAACGAACTCAGGAGGAAAAGGAGGGAGAGAGCCCCTTCTTTAGTGGATGGGAGACTTAAGGAAATCAAAGGGCAGGGGAGCCCATTCCCGGGGGGGCGGGGCATGAAGAAAGACAAAATGCTGCCTCAGAGGGAGGCTTTGTCGAGAAAAGGGGGAGATAGTGGCTGGGGAGTGCTAAGGGGGGTGGCTCTGGGGAGGGGAAGGGTGGCACCGGTTAAGTGGTGGGGTGGTGTAGGGCTGAAAGGTGACAGGGGAAAGAAGGCTGGATGGTGTGGGGAAGAGTATAAGATGAGATAGATGGTTTCTGGCTGACAACAAGGGGTGGTAAGGCTGAATAAGCCACAGGGAAGGATAGGAGGTAGGCCCCAGACTAAGTCTGTAGTGGGGGGGAGGGGCAGGAGGGACCAAGGGGGGATGGGGAGGGGTTTCTAGCGGAGAGGGGAACAGTAGGGCTGCCTTATGTCAGCTCAGGTTACGGCACTGCTGGGGACTGTGGTGTAGGTTAATGGAGGGGAAAGAGTCACACCTTCCGAGAACAGTCACACACTGTGCAGAGGAGCGGGGTACAACTGGGCTGACATATGACAACTTGGGAGGCTTCAGGAGGTGAAGGGTCATGCCTTCAGGAAACAGTCACACTCTGTGCTTGAGTTAAGGTGATGCCTTGGGCCAGTTTTGAAGTGGGATAGGCAAGTGGAGGTTCGAATGGACACAGGGATTTCGTTAAGCCACAGGAGGGCCCTATAGGTGAAGGCACATTGTCCAAGCGCGGTTCGACGAAAAGGTGTTGAGAACATTTCTGTTCTGTTGGAATTTCCATGTAATTTTCATATTCCTCAGTAAAAAACCTGTTGGCTTCTGCAGGTTTTTCTGGACAATTTGAGGCACAAAGTTCATAAAAGGTAGCATGATTTTGTGTATCCCCTCCCCCCTGAAAATCATCCAGGACACCACAGAAACTAGTGGGAATAAATGCCACAGTTTCAGAAAAAAATGTGTGGATTACATAAATCATTAGACATTTTATATTCCACAGTGGAATTTTGCAGAACTGGAAATCCACAATTCCACCCACTCCACGAAAGCGTAAGATACACTGATAAAGGTGGAATAGCACCTGTGTTTTCTTCTGTTTCTTACCTGTCAAAAAAGTACAGTGTGCCAGCTGGTGGCCCAAAGAAAGTATGACGTGATTCCATATGGATCAGCCGGGGTGTGAGAGAACCTGAGAGTCTGCAGAACAAATACAGCTAAAAGTTTGTTCACCCCCCGTCCTAGATTTAATATGGGGAACTGTAAGCTCGGTACAGTATCACCTCCTGAAAGACCAGAATTGTGCCTTCTAAATAAAAGTAAAGAGAAAAGACAATCAGGAAGTTTACCCTAAACCGCACACAAGGCTAACAGTTGATCATGGATCAAACACTCACAGCTGTTAAAGCAGAGTACCATGGGCAAAATGGGCAAGGCAGTGACACAGCGCTTCGAGTTTTTTAAAGTGGGACTTCAGAGGTAAAATCATAACAGATGTCCATACAGTCAGTCAAGAGAGAAAGCAGGGTATGAACAAGTCTAGGGCACAATTCCAATGGAATAAGTGACCGAGTCCTATAAAGAAACCAATCTTAGGAGCAAGGGACTTCGCCAGTTTATGGTTATGAACAGTATCACAGACTGAAGAGTCTAGCCTCGCCTAGATACTTATACGAAGTGACGGTTTCCAAAAGTGCATAATCGATAGTAGATAAAGATAGCACATCAAGTCGTGATAATCTAGCAGAGTAACCGAAAACCATGGCTTTAGTTTTCTTGGCACTCAGAACTAGTGTAGACTGCCAAAAAAGACTGAAGCTTAAGGAAACTATTCTGAAGAATGTCATTAATGGTGTCTAATAAACAAGAAAAAGTTATAGTATCATTAGCATATAAATAGTAATTGGTACTACCAGATAAGTACATAAGTCATTAATACAGAGAGAGAAAACAAAACCGGACCAAGGATCAAGCCCTGGGAAACACCTTTAGAAACAGGCAGAGAGCCAGAAACCTGACCAGATCAACAGAATAATTGTGAACTACCCAGAAAGTAACTACAGAACCAATCGGTGCCAAGTTCGAATCCAAGGTCACTTAATCTGTTCAATAACAGCCCATGATTTAGTATCAGAGGCCTTGGATAAGTCAACAAAAATGGCCCTTGTATGTTGGCCCCGTGTATGGCCACACTGGTATCATCCAAGGCCTTTGACACCAAGGTGGTAGTAGAGTAAGACTATCTAAAGATAGACTGCCAACCATCAATCAAAAACCGGGATTCAAAAAATGTAGACAGTTGTCTACTGATCAAACATTCAAAGAGCTGATCTGGTTCAGACAGATGAAAAACAGGCCAAAAATATTAAAATCATTAACAGGGCCACATCTCTGGGCAGGAATTACTTTTCCAGCGAAAGGGACAGATGCCACAAAAGACAGAGTACTTGAATAGGCATGTATTCGTGGCAGAAATCTGAAACACATCAAATCCTAATAATCTAGATTCTAAACCGTGAGAACCACCTTTTGACTTGGTTTTCAGTTTCAACAGTAAATCCAGGATACTGGCTTCACTGACAGCCCTTAATCTAATGTAACCCATAGGTGGCACTATCTCAAGGGCTACTACCCCTGCCTGCTTGGCTAGTAGCAGGTTAAGGGGCCTGGGTACTGAAATGGGTGCCTCCACCTGGAGGTCAGGGTTGTTAGTGGTCAAGCTAACCTTGGCACAGCCCTCCGGGACACTGTAACCCCCCTCTTTCCCTTCTAATGGCCTGAACAATATACAATAATCATTTTCACAATGACCCTTATTCACCATGCAATTACCCACACTGTTTGCACTTACCATCAGGGCTGGTTCCTCTAGTTCGACACTGGGGACCCCCTGTAAAACAAGGCTATGCACAGCAAATAGCAGCAGTACAGTACTCTTGGCACAAACTGGAACCACAGTCAGGTTAAATGCAAAAAGAGTTAGATCTGATTTATTCAGGGGACTTGAACAAGGGTGGGGTGTAATCAGGTTGATTGGCTTGAAGGCTAAATCAATCAGACAGTTATGCATGCACTTCAGAATCTCTACACAGTCACACACTCCGGGTACCCAGGTAGGACAAAATGTGGGTTAGCCAGGACTGTTGTCGGAATGAAGGCCACAGCTGGTTGGGGTCCGGATGGAAGAAAGCAACATGCGCACAACACACTATTCGTAATCCAGAGCCGGAGGGCTCAGTTCATGAAGGAAAAGACAACAAAGCAATCAGATGACAACACTTTAGATTTAGCTGTTGTTGCAGGGAGCTACCCTGATGTTTACTCTTGATACCCAATACAGGACACAGGCAGGACGAAATCGAGACTGCAGGTTGTTGAACTGGAGTGCCAGGAGAAGCAGGGCCCACACAAATCACCGAGGCGTCATTCCTGTTCAAGGCGTTGAGCAGGGGGCTGATCCCCAGGCAGGTCTCTCGTCGATGGCTTTCTCTGTGTAGCGGGTAGTCTGGCTGGGCCAGTGTGGCAAGGCTCAGGCCAAATGGAGATGCAAACGGATTTAGTTTGTTGGAGCTGGATGCAGCCTCCAGCAAGCAGAACACAGTTCAACACACAGTGGGGAACCAAATCATGACCCACGAACAGCACACAGCACATTTACATGTGAGAAATTGTACTGTACCAGGCAGATTGCTATCCAGTTGCAATTACAGAGTCTCTGCACAAACTGGGAGTTCAAAGGTGGCTGGAAATCCTGACATGCCGATCGCATTCAGCAACTCTTCGGTCTTCTTCAGGGTAAAGCCTAGTCACAGTTCTGTGGCTTAAATCGTTCTCACAACTCGGATTTAGTCCAAATAAATTCTGTTTTCTCTCTCAGGGACAGCAGGCAGACAAGCAGGCCAAAACTCAGCCCTTTCACAGTTCTCCCCACGCGAATCTATGCAGGATTACTGCTCGACTATCTCGAGCTGTTACTCCTTCACTTCCCAATTCAGATCTGAACTGAAACTGCAAGCGGTCTGGGACTTTCCCCAGGATCCAAAAAGTTCTGTTGGCTGATTCCTCTGTCAGTCACAACAAGGGCTCCCCCTCCAGGTTCATTTAGGTGCCAAAAGCCCCAAACTACAATTCCTACAGAATTTTGCTCCCACAAAGTCCCTGGGGACAGGATCCATTTTAGAGTCCCCAAAGGTACTGATTGGCCCATTTCAGCAGTCCAGGACCAAGATGGTGGAGATAAACAGAAATGTCCATGCTGCAAAGAAGGCAGGTTAGACAAACTGCAATATTATTACTATTTTAATAAATGATCAGCAAGCAAGTACATCTTCTAACAGAGCTCCCCCTGTGCTAATAGCGATGGCAGAACGGAGTGATTATTTGGCAGCCCGGGTTGGATTCAAGCATAGAAACACTCAGCCCCCTCCCAGATTAATTATGACTGCAATCCAGGCAGCTCTTAAACAGACAGTACACAGAGGCTGTACAGGCACTCTCTGGCAATACATTTAAACTGCTGCAATGCAGGACACCAGCCTGGCAGTGAGCATTTAGGCAACCTCAAGGAAACCTTTTCAGGAACCCCCATTTGTAGGGGGGGTTACACTAAATGTACAAGAACTTATGGAGCCAAGATTCTTGGAGGAGGAGGAAAGAGCGAAGTCGCCACATGGTTCAGCAAAATCCAACAAATCAGACACGGACAGGGATGCATGAGTGTCAAACAAGCTACCAGAAAGCACCGTGTTGATTACCAAAATGTGCAGTTTCAATTTAACTATTGCAGGAGTCACCAACTCAAGAGAAAGGCTTAGTAGAACTGGTACACTAACAGAAAGCTTTTTTTTTTTTTACCTGAGACGAGAATAGTTTAGGAGTAGAGGCAGAACTAGAAAAAAGATCACAAAAACAAGGTTTCTTAGCATGACAAATAAAGTGCACATGATTCCTCTTGGCCTGATACTGTTGTCAAGCCACAGTGGAGTTAACATCACGGGCTGCTAACCAAGCCTTATCTTTCTCTTTTTTACTTAGTATACTTGGTAGTTCAAGGCAAAAGAAGGCCTACAGACCCATTTAGATTGTCTTCACACTCCTAGTGGGTGTGACTACCTGAAAGATCTCCTGACTCCTTACCTCCCTATGAGGTCGTTCCGCTCAGCCGACGAGGGGTTGCTAGAGATTCCTAGGGTTACATTGAAATCAGCTGGTGCCGGGGCTTTTATGTTTGTGGCACCAACCCTTTGGAATTCTCTACCACGTCGGATAAGGGAGTGTACGACTGTGGGGAGCTTTAAACAAGCTCTTAAATCCTTTTTATGGAATAAGGCACATAGGCCCGGATATTCAAACTGCGCCATTCTGAGGCGCAAGCCCTTGTGCTGCTCAAAATAGTTGTGCAGGGGTGTGGCTGGGGCGATATTCAAAGGAGTTGCGCTATTGAGCAACTCCTTTGAATATCACCCAACCACAACCACTGTGCATGTATAGTGGAACTTAGCCACATAGAGATGTCAGAGTGGAGCATTCAACGCGGTGGCGCAACTCTCGTGCGCCATCGCGCTAATTCCGATATTGAAGGTGACATGCAAATGGAGCCATAATTGCATAAGGCGCAGGGGGCCATTTGCATCTGATTATGCTCCATTTGCGTACCATTAACGTAGTCGCCAATCCCGAGGACTTGAGCCTGGCAGCTCTGCCAGGCAGCGGCCGTCCGGACCGGCGCCTGCCCTGCAGCCCGATCGCGGGCAGAACGTAAAAACAACCCCCCCAAACATCTCCCTAATGCCCGATCGCGGGCAGAATGTAAAAAGACCCCCACCCAACCCGAATATCTCCCTGGTGGTCCAGTGGACCGTAATGCCTGATCGCGGGCAGAATGTATAATGACAACCCCCAGTGCCCGATCACGGGCGGGATGGAAAAGACCCCCAACGCGAATATCTCCTGGTGGTCCAGTGGACGTAATGCCCAATCGCGGGCAGAATGTATAATGACAACCCCAGTGCCCGATCGCGGGCAGGATGTAAAAAGACCCCCAAACATCTCTTGCCTCCCCGGCAGCCGGGCGGCGGGTAGTATCCTTACTCCTCCTGTCACCGCCGACCGACTGAGCCCGACAGACGCTTGGCGATAGAGCCAATGGCTAGTAGCCCATACCGTACATGACAGTCCAGATTGTGAATGAGTCAGAATGGTATGGGCTGTACGCCCATTGGCTCTAGCTCTGCACTAATGGGCGGTAGCCTTACCAGACAGTCAGCGGGCGGGGCGGCAGGCGGGTGGATGCCGCTGCTGGCCGCGCCGCCGGGGGAGCGGGTGGTGGCTTCGTGGGTGGGTGGGGTGGGGGGACACTAGACACCAGGAGATGTTTGGGGGTTTTTACATCCTGCCCGCGATCGGGCACTGGAGGGTTGTTATTATACATTCTGCCCGCGATGGCATTACGGTCCACTGACCACCAGGAGATATTCGGTTGGGGTCTTTTTACCCTGCCCGCGATCGGGCATTGGGGGTTGTCATCATACATTCTGCCCGCGTCAGGCATTAGGGAGATGTTTGGGTGGGGTTGTCATTATATTACTCCTGCCCGCGATCGGGCATTAGGGAGATGTTTGGGCGTGGGGTTGGTTATTATACATTCTGCCCACGACTGGCATTACGGTCCACTGGACCACCAGGGATGTGAACGGGAGGGGGGGCCACATTGATGCCCGCAATCGGGCTGGTGGGGGGGCACAGGGACTGAGTTGGGGGCCAGCCACGGGTGGCAGCTGCTGTGTTGCGCCCTGCAATACAGCAGCTCACCTGTGGGTGGCCCTCAACTTGATCCTTTTTTGGCTCAAAGTTGTGCAGGCGCAGGTTGGGGGTTGCGCCTGCACAACTCTACACAACCCGACTGAATATCGGGCTGTGCAGTTTATGCATGGTTCCTCCCCCTCCTGTTGAGCATGCATTCATTTGCATTGCGCTGTTGCTCAACCTGTTTTCAGTGGCGCAACTGCCTCCTGCTGAATATCTCAGAATGGCGCAATGTAGGACTTGAGCATGCGCAACCCTTTTGAATATCTGGGCCATGGTGTCTTTGACTAATGTTTTGCATTTGTTTTTAACAGTTTTTATATTATTGTTTGTATACTTTGTTTGTATTTAATCTTTTTGGAATGCGCCTTGGTATTTGAAAGGCGCAATATAAATAAAGTTTATTATTATTATTATTATTAGTTACTTTTGCTGTTTGACTGTAAAAGATCATTTAATCCTTGCTTAAAGCTATTAAATGATGTTGTATTTACCAAATCTTGTGGAAGTTTATTCCGTAAGCGGGCCGAGTGGATGGTAAAGAAATGAAATCTTTTATTTTTATTTACCCTTGGAATAATTGTTTATTGTGCAGTCTCAAATTAGTCGATCTATTATTGAAATTCAAACGAAACTGCGCCATTAAATCCTAGTTTTTCAAGATATTGTAAAGGAGCAGGAGATTCCCCGCCTTGTTCCCCTGTCCTCTAAACTATTGAGATTTATTGCAGAGAGTCTGTCTTCATAACTCATATGTTTCAACCCCTTCATGATTTTTGTAGCACGCCTTAGTGTTCTTTCAGTTTGATTTATATCTCTCCTGAGGTGTGGGTTCCAGAAGGTGGATCCAAAATCAAGGTGTGGTATTACATATGTTTTGTATATTGGAAAAATACAATACTTATTTCTTGAGACAAAGGAGCGCTGTATTAATCATAAAAGTCTATTTGTAGTTTTAGAAAACTGCGTACAATGGTCAGATGATGTTAGTTTATTGTTCACTATGATACCCAGATCCCTTTCCTTGGATAACGATTTGAGTTGTACATTGTTCAAAAAGTATGGCTAGTTATGGTTCTTGTTTCCAAGGTGCAAGACGATGCACCTTTCCGGATAAAACTTCATTTTATTTAGAAGTGCCCATTTCGGAAGTGTATTTAGATCTCTGCTTAACAACAGGCATTTGTCTGTAGAATCTACATCTCCCCAGTTTTGTGTCAGCAGATTTTGTTACTGTATTGCTGACATTCTTATTTATATCTTTTATGAACAGACTAAAGAGGGTTGATCCCAACAGACCCCTTGGGGACTTCTCTCTGAACACTGCCCCATGTTGATAATGTACCATTACTTAAATACATTTGGAAGTATCCTCCAGAAATACTAATTCCATATAGCACAAGTCCCATACTGTCTCATCTCCTCATCTTTGCATTTAGTGTCCGCATCAGCAGCGCCCTTCAGACTCTCCTGGGAAAAGCTGTCAAAACTGGCATCCAGTGGATGACATGGATGCCCGCCAAAGTCCTTATAGGAATATGAGCATGTCCACATTCGCCATCCTCAGTGTTGTGCGGCTGTCACTTACAGTGGCTCCAGCTATAAGTGCAAGTAAACACTGCAACATGGGCATGACGAGAAAAAGCCAGCCAGCTGAAATAGCTCAGGCCACACACGTATCTTGGAGCGCTAGTAAAAAAATGTATCTGAACCATGACCCAGAATAGGGTAGTCTCTTAAGAACTGCCGAGTATCCCGGTTTATAGATCTCTGAGAGCCCCGGCGTTGATTTCTTTGTGGTCCTCATCATCAGATTCATGAAAGCCGTCCATTCTAGTAGTAATGTCCCAGGTGCAGGCAAAAGGAGCTCTTCACCATCCAACTCCACTTTCTCAGTGCATCCCAGTTGTTCCTTGTCTTCAGGATCTTCTGTGAAACAAGAATTAGGCACCTTCACCAAGCAGTGATGCAGAACATCTTGCCAGCATCCCACGTCACTGCAGGAGGCAGGATATTTCTGAGCTGATCACTGAACCATGGGTCCAAAATATTGGAGAGGACATATTGTTCCTCCTGAAACATCTGTTGCACTCGTTTGTCACCACATTGAAGATTCAGCAGTAAGCTGACAACTGCCTTCAAAACACCACCACTTACTCATATATTCCAGACCTCTCTGGATAGAGGGGAGGTAGCACTTGGCTGGAGGGAAGCCACAGTGGTGCCTCTGCTGAAGAAAGGTCCAAAATCTGAAACCAGAAAACTTTAGACGAGCGAGTCTAACATTGGTGATGGGTAAACTATTGGAGGGCATAATAAAAGAATACATTATAATACATCTAGATACAACAAACTCAACAATCCAACTCAGCATGGCTTTACTAAATCTAGGTCATGTCAAACCAACATACTAGCATTTTACAACAAAGCAAGTAATGCTCTGGATGGTGAGAATTCTGTGGACGTGGTCTTCTTGGATTTCTCAAAGGCCTTTGATAAATTGCCACACACAGAGTTAGTAGACACACTAAGGGAGATTGGTTTAGATTTGAATATAGTGAACTAGATCAAGGCATGGCTGACAGAGAGAAGGCAGAGGGTGACAGTGAATGGTATTCTTTTGGAGGGTGGAGGTGACTAGCGGGGTGCCACAGGGTTCTGCGTTGGGACCCTATCTTTTTAAGATATATGTAACCTCACTAAAATTTGAACATCATAATTTATGGATTACTAAATTTGCAGACGACTGTAGGATCGGAGCAATCATAAATAACACAGAAGACAGCAGAGTACTACAAGAGGCATGTGATCATATACAGAGCTGGACAATAAACACAAGATTAGAACTAAATATGGGGAAATGCACTGTCATGCATATGGGTAAAAAGAATAAACAATTTAACTGCACTGTTTTGCTATTTATATGTTATATCAAACTGTGACTGAAAATGTACATTCGATTTATCTATACTGTATTGCCTATGTTCCCCTCTTCCCTCATAGAAACATAGAAACATATCTCTCTCCTATGACACACCGTGAGCCAAGCAACTTGTTGCTCAGTGTGTTTTTTTTCTGGTAAACTCTTCAATAAGTAAAATAAATAAATTACAAAGTGGGGAATCCTACTCTATCTATAACATCTGAAGAAAGAGATTTCAGAATCACCTTCTTTAGCTGAGACTTGCAGTTTAGAGCTCATTGTGATAAGGTGATCAAAAGGGCAAACCAAACTCTAAATTGCATTCTGAGGCATATAGGGAGCAGAAGTGAAGTTTTGATGCCACTGTATGGCTCCCTGGCAAGGCCACAGTTGGAGTACTGCGCCCAGGTTTGGGCACGTTATAAAAAATGTGAGATCCGTAAACTAGAAGGGCTACAAGAGCAGTAAATGGATTAAAAGGGGTCACTTACACAGAGAGATTAAATAAACTAGATCTATATTTTATTTATTTATTTAAATGTTTTACCAGGAAGGCATGCTGAGCAGACTACTGCTCGATTCCAGATGCGCCTGGGGGTGGGGGAGGAGGCAGACATATCTACATAATCAAGTCAGTTACACAATACATATACAAGATAATCATACAAGGTAGAGTGCATTACATAAGCAGCTGAACAAGGCATATGACAAGAGAATAACTACAGGTAAGTTACAGTGTCAACATCGGCCCAGTGGCTCTGAGGGTTGAGGCACTGGATGCCACACCTCACGCCATGCCGGCGACCCGGGTTCGGGAACGAGCCCAGGCTGCCGGGGCTCGGCAGGGGAGGGAGGGATTGAGCGTCCGGAGGACAGCTTTCCCTTCCTGGGAGGGAGGCGGTTCCTGCTCCTGCAGTCTAGCGGCCTCTGGTGGTTCCAGAGACCTACAGCAGTCGGGAGCCAGCTGGTTAGGAGATTGGCTCGGAGGCGCTCCTGTGGGCATGCTCGGGAGCGAGCACGCAGCGCACTGGAGTGCATTGCACTTCCCAACCAATAGGGAGGAGGGAAGCACTGAAAAAAAACTTTCTTGCTGGTAGGCAAAGGAGAGCTTTGCAGCGTCAAGGCCCTATGTCCAGTGCCGGGTCAGGGCTGCTCTCTTGGGGTTTCTCCATGCACCAGTCCCGGCTTGACACTAATAGAGCGCCAGGGAGTTGGTGGTCCTTGCCTCTGGGGGACTTAGATCCAGAGAGGTTATGGGAAAATCTGGTGCCTTCAGGAGCTGCAAGCCATGGCTTCAGGCAGATGGGATCAGCCGAAAGTAAGCCCCATAGCCCAGCTGGAGAGAGTCCAGCATAGCAAGGGAGAATAAATAAAGTCAACAAAAAAAAGTTACAGCGTCAAAGCATAAGACAGGAAAAAGAAAATTAGGAATAATACGTAGTAGGGGTACTGCCCTGTTTCAGATGGTACTGGTCATCTAGTTATGAGCTCCCATGGGTGCATGTGCAGATGGGGTAGAAGTATGTTTTGAGAGGGGAGTTAAGGTGCCAGCTGGGGGATGCATGCTGGATATCAGAGGTGAGCAAGTTCCAGAGTTTGGGCATGCGATATTTGAAGGCTACCTGGCCTGCCGAGGTTGACATGAGTGGAATGGACAGTAGACGCGAGTCGTTCCTCAGTGCATAGCCCTGGGAGGTATGGGCTGAGAGAACAGAGGCAAGATATGTAGGGAGGGACTGCATCCAGTATTTGGCCGTGAGGCTTGCACTATGGGAGAGACGCCGATCCTGCAACAAGGGGAGATTTAGGTTCATCATCATCACTTCATTTTTCCATAGAGCAGGACACAGTGATGAGTGTTAGGAGGACAGCCAAGCGCAAAGCGACAGAAGGAATGGAAGAGGGGGTCCAGTCCAGCTAGGGTGGACTTTGGTGCGGCACTGTAAACTACATCCCTGTAGTCAAAGATTGAGAGAATCATCCTCTGCACTATTGCACGTCGAGCTAGCAGTGGGATGCTTCCACAATTGCCATGCAATGCACCTAACTTGGGGTGATGCTTTTTGTGAATGGCATCAATATGTGTGGAGTAGTCTAGGTGTTAGTCAAGCCAGACCATGAGATATCTGCAGGACGTGCAAGTCTCAAGAGTAGTCCCATCCAGGGTGTGAAAAGAGGGGGTGGAGGGTAGCCTTGAAAGTCTCTACCTCGTGCCCAAGGTCATAGAGATAGTTTTCTTGGTGTTGAGAAAGGGCTGATTTTGAGCGAAACCAGCGCTGAACTACATTGCAGTCCTGCTGGAATCTGGTTGCTACATCAGAAGGCAAGGGGCCGGATGTGTACAGTACATGTGAATGAATGTGTGTGGGCAGACAGAGGGCAGGTTGTTAAGGAAGATGGAGAACAGGAGCAGGCCAAGGACCGGGCCTTACAGAACACCAGAGGTAACAGGAAGGGATGCAGAGGTGGTGTTGCCAATTCTGATGGATTGGGATTGGCCTATCAGGTAGGAATGAAACCAGCTGGTGGCCACGCCTGAGAGCTCTTGCGTGAGAGAGCTTAGATAGAAGGAGTGACTGGGAGACAGTGTCAAAGGCTTTAGCCAGGTCAACAAAAATGGCTGAGGTGATATGGCCCTTATCCATACCAGTGAGGATGTAATCCTTGAGTCTTAGGAGAGAGGTGGTGGTGGAGTGGGACTTCCTAAAGCCAGACTGGTAAGGGGTGAAAAAAGAAGAGGAATCAAGATAGGAGGAGAGTTGTGAGAGAACTAGTTGTTCCTGGATTTTGGTCAAGATAGGTAGGAGGGAAATCGAGTGGCAATTTCCAGGAGCAAAGGGGTCACCACCTTTGGGAAGCGGGATGACTGTAGCGTGTTTCCACTCGGTGGGGATAGCGGCTATAGAGAACAAGAGGTTATAGAGTGATGCCAGGGGGACGGCGATGGCAAGAGCCAACAAGTGTAACAATTTGGAGTCCAGGCCAGTAGGGCATGTGCCCTTGTCAGGATTTAGGGCAAGTAGTGCTTTGTAGACTTCAGCAGGGGAAGTCTGATGGAAGGCGAAGGGTGCCAGCTAGGGGAGCATTTGGGGGTTGGGTGACCTGAGGGTTGAGGGAGGCCAAAAGTGACAAGGTGCATTCCGTAAAGAAGGAATTGAAGTGAGAGGCCACTTCGAAGGGGTCTGTAATCATGGAGCCGCCTACGTTGAGAGCAGGGGTGGGGGGTTGAGAGTGAGGGGCAAAAAGAGATTTAACCACCTTCCAAAATTTAGATAGCTGGCTTAAGTTAGACTTGAAGGTGTCACAGAAGTATTTTGCCTTTGCCCTGTGGATCTATCTAGTACAGGCATTACGTAGGGCACGATACTTCTGTTGGTGCACCGGAGAGCTGGAGACCTTGTAAGCCTTGCAGGCTACATCCCTGTCTTTGAGGAGTGTTATAATGTCCATAATAATCCATAGCAGGTGGGTACCCCTGACCCATGCACGTTTGAGAGGGACATGTGAGTTCCAGACAGCGGTGAACCTGGCCATGAAAAACTCCCAGGTGGAATCGATAGAACTAACCCTGGTGGTCGCTTAGAGAGTCCAGTAGTAGTCCTGAGGCGAGTATATGATGAGGGTATGAGGTAAGGGACCAGTCCAGGAGAGACTGGTTAGATGATTTGTGGTTGAGGCGAGTGGGCTCGGTAATTAGTTGGGACAGGTCTAATGCAGCCATCGGTTCCGCAGCCTGGAGCTGCTACTAGAGAGCCAGTTTTGGCTGAAGTCATTGAGGATGTGCAACTCGTCTCCAGAGGCCAGTGTAGTAAGGGTGTTCAGGTGTTCTGAGATGGTGGATGTGGTTGAGTCAGGAGAACAATAGGCTCCAGCAATAAATATGGGGCAGGTGTGGGCGAGGGAGAGTTTGACTAGTATGGTGTCGATGGATTGCGTGGGTCTGGGCAGTGGGACCGGTGTAAACTGAAGTGAGAAGTTGATATAAATGGCGACGCCACCCATTCTTTTGGTGCCAGGGTGGTCTTGGCGAGTAATGGTCAGTATGTCTGGTCTTAGTGAGAGAACAGTTGGTTACAGCAGACTAATTTTGTTTACAATGCTGCAGATATTTAGGTGCACGAGTTTAGGGCCTCAGGGCAGTGAGAGACGGAGGGGGGTGAGATTTGGACCGGGGGTTTGGGACGTAAGATACATAGTGTCAGCAGATAAGGGCTTACAGCCCACTCAGTCTGCCCATTTAAGCTTGTAAGTTCACTTTATGTTTTCCTAGAAGTCTGTTGCCCCTCAGCCCTGACCTCCAGAATTCCCTTATGTTTATCCCATGCATTCTTAAATCCTGTGATTGTTTCAGCCCCCACCACTTCCTCTGGCAGGGTGTTCCACTTGTCCACCACCCGTTCTGTGAAGAAATTCTTCCTCACGTTTCCTCTGAATCATTCTCCCTCCAACTTCATCCCATGCCGTCTAGTCCTGGAACATCTTTTTCACTTAAAAATAGTGTATTCCTGCACCCTGTTCCTCCCTGTAAGACACTTGTACGTCTCTATCATATCCTCGCTCTCTCCTCTCCTCCTATTCAAGTCCTTCAACCTGTCCTCATAGGACATGTGATGCAATCCATGTACCATCTTTGTTGCCCTCCTCTGAACCTTCTCTACCCTGTCTATGTCCTTACATAGGTAAGGTCTCCAGAACTGTACACTGTACTCCAGGTGGGGCCTCACTAGAGTCTTGTATATTGGAATTATGACCTCCCTTTTCCTGCTGGTGATGCCCCTGCTTATGCATCCCAGCATCCTATTTGCTTTACCTGCTGCCTTGTCGCACTGTTTCTCTACCTTGAGGTCATCAGAAATGATAACCCCAAGATCCCTTTCCTGCTTGGTGCATGCTATATCCTCACCCCCAACTGATATATTGTGCCAGGGTTTTGTGCCCATATGTATTATCTTGCACTTCTTGCACTGAATTTCAACTGCCAAACCCCTGACCATTCTTCAAGTTTCTGCAGGTCCCTTCTCATTCTGTCTACACCCTCCGGTATGTCCACTCTGTTACAGAGCTTTGTGTCATCAGCGAACAGGGAAATTCTGCCTTCTAGGTCCTGCACAATGTCACTGATGAAGATGTTGAATAGGACCGGTCCCAGCACTGATCCCTGTGCTACCCCACTGGTCACTCTTCCCTCTGTGGAGTGACAGCCATTTACCACCACCCTCTGTGTCCTGCCGCCCAGCCAGTTACCTACCCACCACACTACTGTCCTGCCCACACCCACATTCCCTAGTTTGTGTAATAGCCTTCTATGTGGCACAGTGTCAAAGGCCTTGCTGAAGTCCAGCTAGGCCATGTCCACTGCCCACGCCTGATCCACCTTCCTAGTCACCCAGTTGTAAAATTCAATGAGGTTGGTCTGACATGACCTCCTCCTGGTGAAACCATGCTGCCTTGGGTCCTGTAGTCCATTGACAACCAGATGTTCCACCAGTCTCTCCTTCAGTAGGGCTTCCATGATCTTCCCCACTACCGAGGTGAGACTGACTGGTCTGTAGTTCCCTGCTTCTTCTTTGTTCCCACTTTTATATAAGGGGACTACATCTGCTGTCCTCCAGTCTTTGGGTAATTTCCCTGTTTCAAGTGATCGGCTAAACAGGATCGCCAGAGGTTCAGCCACCACCTCTCTTAGTTCTTTAAGGACCCTAGGGTGCGCCCCATCTGGCCCCATTGCTTTATCAACTCTTACTCCTTCCCGTTCCTTCAGGACCCTTTCTCGTGTAAAGGGACTTATGTCCATTTCTGCACCATTCTCACCCCTTGTACTCCCTTCAGACCCATTACCCTCCTCTTCCTCAGTAAAGACTGAGCAGAAATACCTGTTCAATATATGAACATACAAACATGCCAGCAGAAACAAACCACCCGGTCTATCTAAGTCTGCTCAAGTGTGAAGGCAACACCCCTAGTTTGCAGCTGCCCCACTCCCTCCCCTTTGTCATCCCACTGCCACCCCCACCTCCCCCACTCTCACTCTCCCCTGTTCCCTGTCCCATGCCCTTTTGAAGCTGTTCACAGATTTACATGATACCACCCATTCTGGTAGGGTGTTCCATTTTGTTACCACCCTCTCTGTGAAATAGTGTCTCCTCATTTCCTTCCTAAATCTTCCCCCTTCTATTCTTAGCCCATGTCCCCTGGTATATATGTCAGCTTTACTGTTATCATTCTCCACATGGCCCCCACCCTTCCCCTTCAGTCTCACTATCCCTCCCTTTGCCTTTCTTTTTTTCACTTACGTACCTGTAAAAGGTTTTGTTCCCTCTACCCACTGATTTTGCAATGTGCTCTTCTGTCTGAGCTTTGGCTTCCCTTACTGACCTCCCTGCCTCCCTTTGCTTCTCCTGGTACTTCTCCCTATCCCCTTCTGCCTGTGTCCTTTTGTATTGTCTGAATGCAATCTTTTTGGCTTTCACTTTCTCCGCTACCTCCTTGGAAAACCATAATGGCCTCCTCTTCCTTTTCCCCTTGCTAACCTGCTCAATGCATAATTCTGTTGCTCTTGTAATCCCCGTTTTAAATACTGCCCACTGTTCCTCAACCCCTGATTCCTGCCCCATTCCCCTTAATGCCTCTTTCAAGCATCCCCCCATTTTCCCCAAAGTCTTCCCCTAAAATCCAGGATATGTGTTTTTGTGTGGTTTGGTTCTGCTCCTTCTGTGATTTCAAACCACAATGACTGGTGGTCACTGTTCCCCAGGTGCTCCCCATTGTTACCCCCATCACACTGTCCCTGTTTGTGAGTACAAGGTCCAGTATTGCCTTCTGCCGAGTTGGTTCCATGACCAGTTGCTTGAGGAAGGCACCTTGAAGGGAGTCCAGGATAAATCTGCTCCTGGTTGATGCTGCTGCTGGGATGCTCCAGTCCACATCTGGAATATTGAGGTCTCCAACCAGCACTACCTTACCCTTGTCTGCCATCCTTTGGATGGCTAGCATCAGCTCCCTGTCTGTTTCTTCCTCCTGGACTGGTGGTCTATAGAGCACACCTGTGTGGATGGCTGTCCCCATTTTCCTTTCCGGCTTAACCCATAGTATCTCTTCCCCATTTGGTTCCTCCTGGATCTCTGTGGCCTTTATGTTATCTTTCACATAAAGTGCCACTCCTCCTCCTCCCTTCCTACCTGCCCTGTCTCTTCTGAATATGTTGTAGTCAGGTATGGCCATCTCCCAATCGTGGTTATCATTACACCAGGTTTCTGTGATGGCCACAATGTCCAGGTCTGACGGCACCATGACAGCCTCCAGATCCTCCATCTTGTTGCTAAGGCTCCTGGCATTTGCACACATGACTTTCCATGATTTGACCTCCCTAGACTGTTTAGCTGTTCTACTCCAGCCCCTTTCCTGGTTGTCCTTTATCCCTGGTTCTCCCTGCTGTCTGCCCTTCTGTTGAACTTTGCCCTTTTTCTGCCTATCCACCTCTTGGGCGCTTATCTCCACCTTTTGCACACTGCTTTGTTGAGATATCCACTCCTCCTGTTCACTGGTTCCACTGCTAGCTGTGGGGAGTGGGCAGTTAGGTTCCCTCCTTGCTGGCCTGCCACCCCCCCTTGGCTAGTTCAATGTCCCCAGATAGCAGGAGCAGCAGGTTAATCAGGAACCTACTTTTTGGCTTTGCCCATAAGAGTTTACGACACGAATATGGTGACTGTTCTGTTGCTGCAGAGGAGGCTTGTGCATGAACTTTCAGGGCGGCTAAGCTGGCATGGAAGGAGGGCAGGAGGACAGAAGGACCAGCAAACAAATGTATTTGCAAGGGAACAGGGAATAACTGTACAGTTGAGGTAGGGGATGAGGGAGATGGGGAGGCTAGGGTGAGTAGTCGTGGCAGGCAAGGCTGCTCCTCCAGGAAGGAGGAAGGAGGTAACAAAACTAGTGGAGCAAGAAGAAAAATTGCTGCTAGCCCAACAATCCACATTTTGGGCTTGGACAACTTGGTGGTGGTTACAGTAGGTTGCTGCGTCTCGTGGTGGATGCTGATAACCAGCAAATGGTAAAGTGGGCTGCTTTTTGCCTTCATGTGATCTCCCCTATAAAGGAATCAGACGACCATGGGTGGTGGTGAGGGCGGTGGGGAGCCGACGTTTTGGGCCAAAAAACAGAGTTTTTAACTCCGAGTCCCTTTTGCACCTCACAGTAGCGCCGCATACTTGCTCCTTTGTTGCTTTTGGGGGCTTGCAGCTTTGGGGAGGGCCAAGTCCCACCTGGCCCTCACAACCATGATGAGCTGTGGAGCGATCTGCTCCTTTGTTGCTTCAGGGGGTTTGCAGCTTTGGGGAGGGCCGGGTCCCACCTGGCCATCACGACCAATACAAGTTATGGAGCGAGCTGCTCGTTTGTTGCTTTGGGGGCTTGCAGCTTTGGGGAGCACTGAGTCCCACCTGGCTCTCACGACCACGATGAGCTGTGGAGCGAGCTGCTCCTTTGTTGCTTCGGGGGCTTGCATCTTTGGGGTGGGCTGAGTCCCACCTGGCCCTCATGACCATGACAAGCTGTGGCGCATGTATACGCTGCAGTATAGAAGAATTCGAGGAGACGTGCATGCTATACAGAGCCCTAACCGACAAATCACTGTGGGATGAGCTGGGTTTGACACTTAAAGATTACAAGTATAATTTTAGAGGGCACCCATTACAACTAGCAGTAGAAAAATGGAAACTACTGATTAGGAAAAACTGGTTCAGACAATGAGCAGTGACGGTGTGGAATGGACTGCCTTTAGAAGTGGTAGGCAGCACAGCAATGGATATATTCAAAAGGAGGTTTGATGACTTCTATAAAAATAAGAATATACCCACATAGGGCAAAATTGGCGAGCATAAAGGACGAGAGTCTAGACAAGTTTGTATATACCTATGAAACATGGGATGCAGCATCACGTCCATACTAGGCATATCTCTGTTCCAAGGATACGTGTAGGAATCTGAGCTGTGGCAGAATCATGCTCAGGTATGGCAAAGTGGAATTGACTCCCTCGTAATGGCATCAGATGGCTCCAAGTTCTCCATTGATGTCTTCACCGTGCCCCAGTTAGTGGAAGACATTATGACATCATCCTTGCTGATTTTATTATGGAGCAGATAGTCGTGGCTTGCCATTGTCTGCTTTTGTAACCATTCCAACATATGGTATGTTGAGTTACACCTTCTCGCACAATCCTGTATCAGAGTGTGTTCCTGCAGGGCATTTGTTTTTTTCCCAAGCCGAGGAATCCACAGTAACCCCTCGCCTTCTTATAGTGTGAAAAGTGGGTGTAGATTTTTTTCACAGCATCCACTGTATCCTCTGCAACTCTGTTCTTGCTCAGCAGATTATGCACGACCAAGTGTTGATAGCGAGAGAGACACGGCACATGGGTTTACGTGCCATCATTCATGGTTTTCAGAGTTTTCAATGCTGGCAGCATAATCGGTCACAGTAACCCCAGCCTCCAGACCATCACTTGTCCGCCAGTGGTAGATAACCTCCTCCAGCTTGAACAACAAGCTATCTGATGTATCAGTGTTGTCGAACCCAGCAGCACGAAGAGCTGCATGATGTCTGTATGCAACATCAGACTTTACACCACTGCACTGCCACTACCCTCTGGCCTTTCACCTTCTCTCAGTCAGGACCACCCAGTGTGCTGTCTCTCCTAGGTAGTCCATGACCTGACCACTTGTCCACATGTCGGTGGCTAGATGGGCTTGTCGAATGTTAGACTGCTGCAGTATATGACAGATCTCAGCACACACAGTTACAAAGCTCAGGCAAGGCAACCTGTGTAAAGAAAAGCCATGAGGACAGACAGTGCTGAGGCTACACCTCATGCATTAATCTGTGAAACGACGGACTGGAGATGAAGGAGAAGGGCAGTAAGTTTTCTATGATCAGCTCAGCCACTGCCTTGTTTATCTCCTTTGCCTTCATAAAGCCTGGTGCAAACTTCCACATGCATTCTTCACATTACTGCATGGTCAGCTGCCACATCGGGGTGAAGAGTAACATTTAGGGAAATGGGGTAAGTGGCTGCTCAGACTGAGATGACTTCCTAGATGTCTGGCTCTGGACAGGCAGGATATGTTGCCAGTCCTTCTCTGCCATACTTGGGCAACCTTGTGGACCCTGATCATTTCAGCACACTGATGATGGTGATGAGTGCTCAAGTGGGTGTGGGACCAGAGGTACAAAGAACTGGTGAATGACCCCTGCTGTTCTGCACCAAGCACCTTGCATGTGTCAAGTCACTTCGGCACATTTTGAAATGTGCCCAGACACTAGACCCTTTGGATGTTTTATTGTGGTATAAGACCAGGAGTTTGTACCTCTCCTTCCCCGCAGCACCACCCCAAGAAATGACTTGGCGCCGTCTTTTCACCTTTGAGCAGTTGACCTCCCTTTGGAGGTCTTTTTACCACCTGCCGTCTTCAACACTCTAGCTGATGTTTTGGTCTTCTGCTTCTTCTTTTGACCAGCAGTAGTATTTTCCTCCTCTTCATCATTTTCTGATGGTAGTACGGGTGGGGTAGACATACTGCAGATCAATGTCATTTAGTGCAGATTCAGGTTCTGAAGCTACGTCTGCCTGCTTCATATTCATCTCCACTCAGTGCTCCTCCACATAAGCCACCTCTTCCAGATCAACCAGCGGTTCAAGCCTGGGTTCTTCTCCATCCTGGGATAAGTAGGTGACAGCACACGAGGCATGGTACTGGACTGCACACTGTGTGATAGTTGTAACCCCCCCCAGCACCACAGGACATTCCTCTCCTCTTTACCCTTATATTCTCTCAAATCTACTGCAGTAGTAATTTCTCCACTGTCCTTTGTCTTATTTCACATTTCTACCATGAAGGGGTGGCCTCCCATCATGGTATCTCTTCTATTCTACCCCTCTAATGTTCTCTGTTGTCCCTGTGGTGCCTGTGTTTTGGAAATGTAAGGTTACCATTGTAAACAGGAATGGTAATAAAATAAGCAGCCCCAATTAGGTTCAAAAACAAGCAAGCATCTCAGCATATAGTCATGCTGTAGTTAAATAATAAAATGAGGTACCTTACAAGAAATATAAGGTTAAATAGTTATTTTCCTTGCGTGTTTATGTAAGAAATGAAGCCCTTACCTGGTCCACTTGCTGTCTCACTTGCTGCAGGTACTGCACTCTAAGGAGCCAGTGGCAGCTCCTAACATATATTTATAGGGTACAGGTGTGGCAAGTCAGCACCAGAAGGGAGGGGTTAAACCCTTGAGTTTTAATTACGCTTTGTTTCTGTCTTGTGAAACTAATCAAGAGGTGGTTCATTCTGGGTATAATCAAGCCCAATCAATGTATTTTTTTTATGGTCAGGCTGATCCCCTACTTAATGTATTAGGGTAGAGATTAAATGTATTAGAATAGGGGTGGATCAGCTGATCAATGATGTCAGAGCGTTCACCTATAAGGTGGAGATTGTGCAAGAGAGCAGATAGTATAGGAGCACAGAGGATAGTAGATGTGCTGGGGCTAAGCTCATCTACTCTGTGGCAGTACACAAGCTGTTAAAAGTACTGATAGTCTCAAGTTGAGAGAAAGCCATTTTTTCATGTTGTTGGCTTTATTTTCTTTACAGTTAATTTCTGAAAAGTTTATTTTGAGTTTTTTTTGTAATAAATTTCACACAAAGTTTGTGTGTTATAAAGAACGTCTGTGTCTGGCTTATCACTTCACGCCCATTCACAAAGTGGTGTCAGAGTGGGATATACTGTTGTCCAAGCTATATTGGGAAACCAGCTTAGTACCAGACCTGGTACTGTGATAAGAAAGGACAATGGCAACTGGCACAGATGATACCAAAACGATGGGAGCTGTGACTCGGTCACAGACAGAGAGAACTGGTGTACCCCTACATCCTGGTTTGGAGACTTCAGTAAGGCAAAAGTTACCAAAGGAGCAGTCCACTAGTGATGGTGAAGAAGAAGAGCGACAGCAGAGGCGACCAGAGGTAGATGACAGACCTCCTGAGGGCCTTTCAGATCTGCTACACTGGTTGGCAGTTCGCCAGTTGGAAATCGAACACCAGAGGGACATTGATGCACAGGAAAGAGAGAGAGAGGCCGGCGCAAGATATGAGGTGGCAGAAACTTTTACAACTAATTCAGACCATAGGGCTGGACAGGGAAATGGGGGAAATAATAACACTAACCCCAACAACTCCGAGACATTAAACTAACTAGGATGACTGTCAATGAAGATATTGAGTCATACCTACCACATTTGAGAGAGTTGTTGAAGCATGTGACTGGCCTAAACCTAATGGGTGCGATTAGCCCCCAACCTCTTCGAAGGCTCCAGTTAGCATACGAATATGGATCCCCGCCTTGCAGAGGACTATGACATGGTGAAACAGGAAATTCTTAAAAGATATGACATTAATGCTGAGACATATCGGCAGCGTTTTCGTGCCTTGAAACATTCCCCCCCATGATCCTCCTCGGGAAACATATATAAGACTCAGAGAACTATGTAATAAATGGATTCAGCCAGAAGGAAAGTCTTGAACTGACATTATAGAACTTTTTGTACTGGAACAATTTTTACAAATCTTGCCAAATGAGGTCCAGATCTGGATCAAAGAACATAATCCCGAGTCTGCTGAAATAGCTGTGACACTGGCTGAGGACTTTCTGACAGCCCATCAACCTTTCAGAAAAGGAGGACAGAGACAATCTGAATCCCCAATGAAACCACAGACTGGTCTGGTAAGAAATGTTCAGAATGCCTATCCTAAAAAGGAAGAGTGGGAGAGAAGAGGGAGGAGTGGACAAAGAATAAGAACTGTTCCATCTAACATTGTATGTCACAATTGTAAAGGACTAGGACATATTGCCCGTTTTTGTCCATCAAAGAAAACAGATATGGCACACTTAGCTTTACTAAATTCTGGTATATGTTTTCTGATATTATTATAAAAGGGAAAATATCATGGGACTTTTGGATTCTGGTAGTAAGAATACTCTGATTAGGGAAGATTTAGTATCTACAACGCAACCGAGGGCTCCCTATGCATGTTGTTTGTGTGCATGGTGATTCACACCATACCCTACTGTACGACTGTCTATGGGAATACGGGGTAACATCTGACATTTCTGCTGGTGTAGTCCCACATCTCTCTGTCCCCTAGTGATTGGGCATGACTATCCTGGGTTTGCCTCACTACTACTGGAACAAGAAGCTGTCTCAGCTGTAACTACAAGGGCCCAGAGTAAAGAAGAGATTGTGCTAGGAAAAGTGTTTCCTTTGAAGGAGAAGTAGTCAATCCCTTGGGAAGGATAGAAAACCCGTAAAGCAAAGAAATTATTGGAACACAAGTGGCAACAGGAACAACAGGGAGTGAAGGTAGAAAATAATCCTGTATTTGTTAAGGCAGAAATGAAAGAGCAACAGAAAAGGATGTCTCTCTGCAACCATTTTTTACAGGTGGGAAAAGAGAGAAAGCAGGTACCCTGAAATACAGGAGAAAATGGGTTATTATATAGAGTTTGTACCAACCCAACTACCCAAGAAACAGTGGACCAATTATTAGTACCCCAATGTTACAGACAGGATATTTTAGCACTGGGGCATGATGTTCTTGGGCTGGGCATACAGGAGAGACAAACCTCCAGTAGAATACTGCAAAGATTCTTTTGGCCTGGGATACATGGGGACATAGCTCGATACTGTCAGGAATGCCCTAAATGTCAAATCACTGCCCAAGCCACTAGAAAGGAGGTAATGCCACTAATCCCTTGCCACTAGTGACTACACCTTTGAGAGAATTGGAATGGACATTGTGGACCCTGTTGATAAAAGTAAAAAGGGAAACAAATTCATCTTGGTGGTGTGTGATTATGCCACCAAGTATCCCGAAGCTATACCCATGAGAACGGTCATGACCAAAAGAATCGCAGAGGAACTGGTAAAACTCTTTAGCAGAGTTGGAATACCTAAAGAGATTCTCACTGATAGAGGGGCTAACTTTAACGCTGAACTACTAAGGGAACTATACCACCTTCTGGGGATAGTAGCTATAAGAACCTCTCCCTATCATCCCCAGACGGATGGTTTAGTTGAAAGGTTTAATCAAACCCTTAAGCGTATGATAAATTCATACATGAAGAGGGGCATGATTGGGATTTATATCTTCCCTTCCTTCTCTTTGCCTACCGGGAGGTTCCCCAAGCATCCACAGGGTTCTCACCTTTTGAACTTTTATTTAGAAGAAACCCTCGGGGACCCCTGGATGTAGTTAAAGAGTGCTGGGAGGACAACACAGAACTAAAATCTCTAGGAATAGCAAGTATATGAAGCAATTAAGACAAAGATTGGTGCTATATACTGAAAAGGCTCATGAAATGGGAGTTAAGGCACAAATCCAGCAAAAACAATACTATGATCAAGGTACAGACAAAAATAAATCCTTCTCTCCTGGGGAACAGGTATTGTTACTTTGCCCACTTCTACACAAGCTTTTAATGAAATGGCAAGGACCCTACAAAATAATTAGACAAGCAGGGCCTGTTACTTATGAAATTGAAACCCCGGACAGAAGACAAAAAAAGAAAATTTACCATGCCAATCTATTGAAACGTTGGCACGAAAAAGGAACTACAGGGGTGAGTCTCTCCGTAATTCCAGAACCCAGAGAAACTGAAATAGAGTTGGCATATGGCAGACTGGAAAAGAAAACAGGAGTAGATGATGTTATTATAAACCCAGAACTTAATGTACAACAAACACAGGCAGTAGGTCCTTGTTGAATGAGTTTAGCAAAACATTCACTAATACTCCGGCATGGCTAAAGTGTAGAACACCACATATGTACTGATGCTAAACCCATAAGGAAAAAGGCATACAGACTCCCAGAATGCCTTAGAGAGGAGGTAAAAGGAGATACAGAAACTAAGATCATTACAGATTATAGAACCTTCTAAGAGTCCATAGGTCCCTTATGGTAATTGTCCCAAAAAGGAAGGAGCAATTAGACTGTGCTTGGACTTCAGGGGCTTAAATCAGGTGGCACAGTTTGATGCTTATCCTATGCCTCATGTAGATGATATAGTGGATAGAATTGGCAAAGCATTTATATCTTTACACTAGATCTCACAAAGGCTATTGGCAGATCCCCTTAGAAGAATCCGCCAAGGAGAAAACTGCTTTAGTACTCATGGGTCTTTTCCAGTTTCGAACCATGCCGTTTGGGCTACAGGGGCCCCGCTACCTTCCAGCGGTTTATGGACCAGGTATTGGCACCTCATAACACCTATTGTGCAGCTGCTCTTGGACGACGTGGTTGTCTTTAGTTCATCCTGGGAAACTCATTTACAAAATCTTCAAGCAGTTTTCTTCTATCCAACAGGCAGGACTAACTATCAACCCCACAAAATGTACTATTGCCATGAAAGAGACCAGATATCTTGGTTTCATACTGAAATGGTCTTATTAAGCCAGAGATATCGAAGGTGGAAGCAGTAGTCTAGTGTCCCATACCAGCACCAAGAAACACGACGGTCTTTCTTGGGTCTTGCTGGTATTACAGAAGATTCATTCCAACTTTGCTTCTGTTGCTTCTCCATTGACAGATTTAACTAAAAAGAAGTTTGGGAATCAGATAAAATGGACTCCTGAATGTGAGGAAGCATTTAATAAAATTAAGGCAGCCCTATGCTCCTCCCCAGTCCTGCGTAGTCCTGACTTCGCATACCCATTCGAGGTACATACAGATGCCTCAGGATCAGGTATAGGGGCAGTGTTGAGCCAAATGATAGATGGAGAGGAACATCCTGTAATATACATTTCAAGGAAACTCCACGATAGGGAACAAAAGTATGCTACCATCAGGCAAGAATGTCTGGCAGCCAAGTGGGCCATTGAGTCCTTGAAATTTTATTTATGGGGTGCCCCATTTACTTTAATAACTGATCACAATCCTCTCTGCTTCCTATCACAAATGAAGGACAAAAATAATAGAATCATGAGATGGTACCTGGCCCTGCAGCCTTATAGTTTTACAGTACAACACAGAGCTGGCTCAGCTCATATGAATGCAGATTTTTTGTCCAGACATGGGGCAGAAGTAGGTACCACCAGCCCTAAAATAGATAATTGAAAAACTGTACCAGTGTTTAACACATAGGAAAGAAGGTTAAGAGATACAGTCATGACACCCCAGGGCTATTTAATAAATGTGGACGTTTATGCTTTTGACGATTCACATCTATCTGTAAAGATAATTCTAATGTTTGAAATGGGTGCACTGGGGTGGAGCTTTCAAAGAGAGGGTGGGTGAAAGCTCCATCCTACCCTCAGGGATTGGGTAGGTTTTCTTGAAAACTCGGGATTTATTGAAATAAATGGTGGTTTGCTTGACATTGGGGTGTGTGATAGTTGTAACCCCCCAGCACCACGGGACATTCTCTCCTCTTACCCTTATATTCTCTCAAATCTACTGCAGTAGTAATTTCTCCACTGTCCTTTGTCTTATTTCACATTTCTACCATGAAGGGGTGGCTTCCCATCATGGTATCTCTTCTATTCTACCCTCTAATGTTCTCTGTTGTCCCTGTGGTGCCTGTGTTTGAAATGTAAGGTTACCATTGTAAACAGGAATGGTAATAAAATAAGCAGCCCCAATTAGGTTCAAAAACAAGCAAGCATCTCAGCATATAGTCATGCTGTAGTTAAAATAATAAAAAGAGGTACCTTACAAGAATATAAGGTTAAATAGTTATTTTCCTTGCGTGTTTATGTAAGAAATGAAGCCCTTACCTGGTCCACTTGCTGCAGGTACTGCACTCTAAGGAGCCAGTGGCAGCTCCTAACATATATTTATAGGGTACAGGTGTGGCAAGTCAGCACCAGAAGGGAGGGGTTAAACCCTTGAGTTTTAATTACGCTTTGTTTCTGTCTTGTGAAACTAATTAAGAGGTGGTTCATTCTGGGTATAATCAAGCCCCATCAATGTATTTTTTTTATGGTCAGGCTGATCCCCCTACTTAATGTGTTAGGGTAGAGATTAAATGTATTAGAATAGGGGGTGGATCAGCTGATCAATGATGTCAGAGTGTTCACCTATATAAGGTGGAGATTTGTGCAAGAGAGCAGATAGTATAGGAGCACAGAGGATAGCAGATGTGCTGGGGCTAAGCTCATCTACTCTGTGGCAGTACTCAAGCTGTTAAAAGTACTGATAGTCTCAAGTTGAGAGAAAGCCATTTTTTTCATGTTGTTGGCTTTATTTTCTTTACAGTTAATTTCTGAAAAGTTTATTTTGATTTTTTTTTGTAAATAAATTTCACACAAAGTCTTGTGTATTATAAAGAACGTCTGTGTCTGGCTTATCACTTCCCACGCCCGTTCACACACTGTGTGCAGTATCCTCTTCTGGTCGACTCAGTGGTGCAGCAGTAGCATTAACACTCATGATACCGGTGATCTGGGCTTGAGAATGTGCCTGGATTGTCGAGGGGTGGTGGGGAATCGAGTATCCCAAAGGACTGTCTGCTCCAGAGTGACTACAGTTGCGGGCTCCAGGGAGGGGACATAAGCTGAAAGCTGACGTGAAAAGCACACACCTTGGCTCCCATAACCTACCTGCATCTCAGAGGCTGGGGAGAAACCAAGAAAAAATGCCTTAGCTGAGCAAATTGACTCCCTGCTCATCTTGTAGGCTTTGTTTCACTAACTGCAGCTTCTCTCTACTTACCCTGGCTTGAGTTGACTCAAGGGGTCCATAGCACCCCTGGACCCTAACGGCAGAGCCCCGCCATGGAGGGTAAGCCACAGGGGAATATCATGGAGAGAGGTAAGTCCCAAGGAAGACAGATGATGAGGCTGGGGAGGAGGACAGGTGGAAGAAGGGGGCCAGCTGAGGGAATGGGGCACATAAACAGAGAATATAAAAAAACAAAAAACAGTCCTCTTCGGTACTATTTGCATACCGTGGTGCTCCCAGTGTGGGTTACAGTTGTCAGTTTCTTAACATCCTCCCCTGTAAAACAAGCATTTGTCAATGCTGAATGTTTGCTTACTGGCATTGGCAGTGGTAGTGTAGAAGTTACAGAACTGCGTAATAGGAATGGCAGTGAAGTATTGAACTGAAGCCAACCCCACCACCACCCTGCAGAGAGTGACAGGCATTAGGGTGTGCATTTGGGTCGTCAGGCATAACGGCCACGCCATTTCACCACACCCACCTCTGCAGAGACTGACAAGTGTCACGTGTTCCTTGGGGTCTTTGGCCCTTATGCGCACCCCATTTCATTAGGAAATACGGTGAGATGGGTGCGATATAGGAGAATGGGTGAAGTTTGGGGCCAAAGAGTCCAAGGCATACCTTGATGCCTCAGTGACTGCAGGGTGTGGAATGGTATGAGCATCACAGGCAAGAATCCCAAGTCACACCCCTGATTCCTGTCATTCTCTATAGGGTTGGGCGATTTAGTTGAAAAGCCTAATACCTCAGGCATTCGTTGGTATTTTAACTCCAAATTTTCAACATGGTTTTTTTGTGACCCCACCTCATGAACAGGGGGAATATCAGTTTGGTAGCAGAAAGCTGCCAACTACGGGATTTAGCACCACAGGTGCAAAAATATTCGAACAGGATGTAAAAAATGACAGCTGTACTCTTTCATGGGAGGTCTAAAATGGCTATGCTGCAAATGTGTAGTAAAATATTTAAAAATGGTGAAGTCACGAGCGAGACATAGAAACTGTGCAACGACAACTGCTATATAAGTAGGTTGGGATATTTTATAGCAGATTGTCAACTCAGGCATTTTGGTGCCTCAATCATGAACAGTGTCACTGTGATTTTCTTTATCTGTGCCGAACAATGATCTCCCACAGCGACACGCATCTCTCTGCACTGAAAGTGTGAAAACACACTCTCGCCATGTTGTGAAAAATGGCAGCTGTACTGTTCATAAGGAAGTGTTGAAAATGCCACTAGTGAAAATCTGGACTGAAAATATTACAAAGTCATGAACTAACGAGGATGCGTGGAAACTGCACAATGCTCACTCGTAACACAGTCATTTTATGGACTTCTGTCACCAAATTTTCAACATAGCCATTTTAAGATCTCTGCTCATGAACAGCGTAACTGTGATTTTCTTAATCTGTCCTAAACATTAGTTTCGCACACCAACAGCACCATTGTGCGCTACATGCGATAACACATTTTGGGTGACATATGAAAAATTGCAGCTGTACTGTTCATAAGGAAGTTTAATAAAATGGACATGTTGAAAATCTAGAGTGAAAATATTAAATTTACAAACTTACGAGCATGCATAGGAACTGTGCAACGCACGCTCGTAAAAGTCATTTTTAGGCATTTTTTCACCAAATTTTCAACATAGCCATTTTAAGATCTCTGCTCATGAACAGTGTCACTGTGGTTTTGTTAATGTGTCCCATATATTGAGTTTGCACACCGACTGCGCCATTGTGCGCTACATGGGCGGAAACACGTTTTGGGCAGGATGTGAAAATGACAGCTGTACTGCTCATAAGGAGGTGTGGAAAATGGCAATGTTGGAAATCTGAGTGAAATATTGAAAATTGCAAACCCACGAAGCGCAGGTGGAACTGTGCAACGACACCGTGAAACAGTCATTTTAGGAATTCTGTCACCAAATTTTCAGCATTGCCATTTTAAGATCTCTGCTCATGAACAGTGACACTGTACTTTTCTTAATGTGTCCCATAATATTCGAGTTCGACAACCACTGGCGCCATTGTGCGCAAGCATGGGCGGAAACACGCTTTGGGTGAGATGAAAAATGACAGCTGTACTACTCATAAGAAGGTGTGGAAATGGCAATGTTGAAAGTCTGGAGTGGAAATATTGAAAATTTCAAACCTATGAGCGTGCGTAGGAACTGCGCAACGCACGCTCGTAAAACAGTCATTTTTAGGAATTTTTTCACCAAATTTTCAACATAGCCATTTCAAGACCTCTGCTCATGAACAGTGTCACTGTGATTTTCTTAATTTGTCCTGTACATTGATTTCGCACACTGACTGCACCATTCTGCGCTACAAGGGCGGAAACACATTTTGGGTGAGATGTGAAAAATGACAGCTGTACTGCTCATAAGATGGTGTGGTAAAATGGCAATGTTGAAAATCTGGAGTGAAAATATTGAAATTTCGCAACTTACGAGCCTCGCGAGATCTGCGCAACGACGCCGTTAAAAGTCATTTTTTGATTTGTTCGCTAATGGCTATTTCTTCATGATGATTGTCATGGCGGTTTGTCCCGGCGGTACTCGTAGTCACCGCGCAGTCACCGCGCCGAAATCACCCTTCGAGCCCGAATAACGCCATGACAGTGACATCATTCATGGAGAAGGGGTCCCAAAACCCATGTTGAAAATTTGCAAAATTCCCAAAATGCCTGAGATATGCACAAAGTTGAACCCTCCTATCTAGCCCATTATACAGCTTACCGCATTTCCTCAGTTCGGGTCGGCTTTGAAGAGTGCAGACGTATTCCCGGTCCATCAAGATCGCCGCGACGGAGTCCGGAGGTAAGTATGGGGTGAGGGGGTGGGGAGGCTGGGTGCGCAGTGGTGGGTGCGAGTTGTGGAGGGTTTCAGAGACGCCATTGCGATCACTGTTTTTTGTTTTACAGGGAAACAAAAAAAAATACTTAGGGATCGCTTGCCACGCTGGGGTGGGCTCCAGCATGGCACAAGGACTTTGGGGGCGTTTCAGCCGACGGGGATTGGGCACCCCGCCGGCAAAAAAAATATAAAAACCGTGGATGCTTGCCATGCTGGGGTGGGCTCCAGTGCGGCACAAGGACTTTGGGTTTCAGCCGACGGGGATTGGGCACCCTTGTCGGCAAATGACTGATTGCCACGCTGGGTGGGCTCCCAGCGTGGCATCAACTACTGGGAGGAGACGATGCAGCTCAGCCGACGGGGATTGGGCACCCTGTCGGCTATACGCTGCATACGGGGGCGCCAGACGCTTGGGGTGCTGGCGCAGAGCAGCTTCTTATCGCTGCTCACTCAAGCGTAGCCCCTTTCAATCAGAGCATTGCGTATTTGGAGCGGTCATAGACAGCTCCAAAATGCATTGGCTACAGGGACCGCGCCTGCCAGGACAGTGCCTGAATTGGAGGAGGAGGTGACACACCTCCGAAATCTCCGATGATGGCACTATGTTTCTTGCACATGCGTGCAAGCAAACATAAAAATGTTACTTGTGATGGTACTGTATGCCACAGAAAGTTACACCACTGTAGTTCAAGGAGAACAGCCATAAAGATTTCTCGGGGGTCACTGTTTCTGTAGTGAAGCCATCGTGGCCACATGTGGCCATTAGCACATTTCTTTGTGGCCACTAGGGGCGTGCAAATACCTTATCCCGAATAAGGACCTGTCAGTTTGATCTCTGTGGTAGGGAAAGTGATGGAATCACTTCTGACGGAAAGAATTGTTGAGTACCTAGAGGCCAGTGGGGCACAGGACCCAAGGCAGCATGGGTTCACAGCGGAAAGGTCATGTCAGACAAAACAAATTGATTTCTTTGACTGGGTGACCAAAGTAGTAGACCAGGGAGGGGCTGTGGGCATGGCCTACCTAGACTTTAGCAAGGCAATTGACACAGTCCCACACAAAAGATTAATAGTCAAATTAACCAGCCTGGGAGTGGGTCCCAGGGTGGTAGCCTTGGTAAAACACTGGCTGGACAACAGGACACAGAAGGTAATTGTAAATGGAGTCCACTCTGAAGAAAGAGGAGTTACTAGTGGGTACCAAGAGGTTCAGTACTGGGTCCAGGCCTTCAATGTCTTTATAAGTAACATTGCAGAGGGACTGGAAGGAAAAGTATGCCTGTTTTCAGATGACACAAAGATCTGCAACATGGTTGCTACACAATGAGGCGTGGAAAGGATGAGAAGGAATTTGGCAAGGTTGGAGGAATGGTCAGAGTATGGCAGCTTGGATTCAATGCAAAGAAGTGCAAAATAATGGACCTGGGAAACAAAAACCCAGGGGAAGATTACACAATGGGGGTTGGGTAGTAAAAACAACAAAAATGGAAAGGGACCTGAGGGTAATCATATCAGATGATCTTAAGGTTAGCAAGCAATGTGAGAAGGCAGTAGGAAGGGCTGGGTGGATACTGGGATGTATAGGGAGAAGCATCACAAGCAGACAACAGGAAGTTGTTATCCCTCTGTACAGACAGTTGGTGAGGCCCCATCTGGAGTACTGCGTCCACTTCTGGAGACCCCATCTCCACAAGGATATAGACGGGATAGAGGCTGTCCAGAGGAGGGCAACTAAAATGGTGCAGGGTCTGCAAGAGAAGCCATACGAGGAGAGACTAAAGGAGCTTAATATGTATACCCCTGAGGAAAGGAGGGAAGGGGGACATGATAGAAACTTTTAAGTACCTCAGTGGAATCAACAAAGTCCAAGAGGGTATCTTTCAGAAAAAGTGATGTGCAAGAACAAGAGGACATAATTTGAAGATGGGGGGTTCAGGGCAATATGAGAAGTATTTTTTCACAGAGAGATTGGTTGTGTGGAACAGCCTTCCTGAGGAGGTTGTGGGGTATAAAACTGTGAGAGAATTCAAGAATGCATGGGACAGACATAAGGCAATTTTTGGAGGGGGTGGTAGGAAGAAATAGGCTGTTGGTTAACTAGGATCTGCAGCTTATCCTGTAGGTAGGGAAATGGGCAGACTAGGTGGGCCAAGTGGTCCTTATCTGCCGTCAACATCTATGTTTCTATTCAGGCCAAATATTCTAGTTGGGCACAAAATATCTGGGTATTTGTATTTAGGGGGGGATGTAATTAAAAAAGGAAAAGAAACAGCACCCCACTCTCCTTTGCAGCACAGATCATTAAATTCAAGCCCCCTAACCTCTGTTAGCAACCCAGTTCCACCCTCCTCTGCTCCCCCCAGCACCCACAGTTTGATATGTTAGGTACAAAAAACTGCCACAATGGGCAACCGGCACAGCCCCCACTGTTCATGGCTCAGCCACCGCCTAAGAACTCATTTACACTAAAAGACACTAATCCCCCTCATATCCCAACTTGGCTGCACTTGACCACTTTTCTCCAGCACCCAATTATTCCAGGTGCTTTACTTTTCCATCTAAAAGGTGACTGGTATAAACTCAGCCTCTCCTCCATGGCCGCCCACCTACTACAGAATGAATTAACTCCTGTGCTTGCTCATTCTGGATAGTGAAATGATCATTTCGCTATAAAAAGCTAGCAAGTGCAAGGAGTGCTTTCATTCTGTAGTAGACAGACGGCCATGGAATAGGGTGGAGTTGTGCCAGCCGCCTTCGCCATGTAGAGTAAGATGCCACAGGATTTGGGTGCTGGGGGAGAAGAGGGTGGTCGGAGTCTGCTGCCAGGGTGGGTGTGAGTGTGGGTAAATGAGTTTTCTTTAGCACAGACGAGCACTTAGATGGTGGCCAGCCATACAGGCAAGTGATTTGTGCTGGTCACTCGTAGTGGGAGCTTTTAGTACTTAAAATATCAAATTGTGGGTGCTGGGGGGGATGGGATTGGGTTTCTAACGGGGTGGGGGAATGGGGGCTTTCATTTAAGAATTTGGCTGGGGAGGAGGGTGAGGAGACTTTTTTTTTAATAGTATTTCCTGGAGCCTGCCCAGTGGCGTTGAGGGCTGAGGCGCTAGGCATCTTACCTCCTGCCATACTGGTGACCCATGTTCGGTGGTGAGCACGGGTTGTAGGGGGGTCGGCCAGGGAGAGGGCTGAGTGAGGACTGTGCGACTGCCAGGCAGCTCTCCTCTCCTGGATTGGGAAGGTGGACTCTCCCGGCCTTTGACCGCCACTATGTGGAGGAGTGGTGGTGGTGGTGCAGGCAGTGGAGGAGGGGGTCAGGCACTAGGCTAGGGGTGAGAAGAGAGGAGTCGTTTCAGGCCAAGGTGTGCTGGGGCTCCAGGAATAAAGGGGAGAAGATAGGTAGAAAAACTGAGGGTCAGGGCTTAATTAAGCCCCCCAAGATAGCACCGATAGTCCGCCGGTCTTGGTAAAAGGAAAGAGTAGGAGCCTCGGATGGCCGCGGTGCTGGAAGGGATGGGCTAATAAAACTGTCCAGCCTGTCAGAAGAGCATAAAGGAAAGGGTGGAAAAAAATAGTATTTACTGAATAAGCAGGCGACAAATAGTGTCACTATTTGTTATTTGGAGCTGGACATTATTTGTACTATTTGGTAAATACTGTTCGTTACTCGCACACCCCTAGTGGCCACAGACCGTTTCAGAGCTGCAGTTATAAATGTGGTGGAACTTCTTACCTGTAGAAACACTGGAGATCAATTTCAATAGGAAATATATCCATAATTAAAAGGCTAAGCCTGTAGTTCGATGGGCAGTAGCAACCAGCCACACCCCCTCCAGGTACTTTTAGCCAAAAGGAATTACATTCTTGTGGCACCTCTAGGGGTGGAATCCTCCTCAAGAGGATTTGTTTGTCTCCAAAGTACCCCATCAGGGTGGTAGACAGGGTGTGGTGCCCCTCTATATGAGTGGTCCGAAGGATGACCTGGGGAACTGCATTGGTCAGTCTGACCTAAGTCATGTGCAAGCTCATAGAGACCATACTTAAGGAACTATTAATAGAGTATCTGGAAGAGAATGGTCTCCAGGATGAGCAGCAGCACAGATTTATGGGAAGGAAATCATGTTAAACCAATCTGATTGGCTTCTTTGACTGGGTCACTAAAACAGTGGACAGGGGCCAAATGGTGGACAGCCTTTACCTGGACTTAAGCAAGGCTTTTGACTCTGTGCCCCACAAGAGGTTGATCAGGAAGTTGGCCGATCTGGGGTTGGTGTGAAGTTGACTGGGTGAGTGGAGAACTGGCTGAGGGGCAGGACCCAGAACATGGTGATGGGAGGTGAGCTCTCCAGAAACAGGGAGGTCACCAATGGGGACCCACAGGGCTCAGTGGTTGGACCGGTGCTTTTCAGTGTCTTCATCAGTGACATTGGGGATGGCATTACGGGCAAAATTTGCATATTTGTGGACGACACCAAGCTGTGTGGGAGGGTAGACACAGCAGAAGGGATACAAGACCTAAGGGAAGACCTGGAAAAGCTTGAGGTGGTCTGAAATGTGGCAACTTGACTTCAATGCAAAGAAATGCAAGGTTATACACACTGGGGCCAAGAACCCAAGGACTGAGTATAGCCTGGGTGGAGTCTGGGTATTGACCTCTGAGGAGGAGAAGGACCTGAGAGTGATGGTCACTAGTGACCTGAAGCACTCCATGCAGTCTAGGAAAGCAGCAGCAAAGGCAAACAAAATATTGGGTGCATTGCCAGGGGGATCAGCAGTAAATGCGAGGAGGTAATACTGCTCATGTACAGGTCATTGGTGAGGTCACTCCTAGAGTACAGTGTAAGTACTGGTGCCCGTGCCTTAAGAAGGACATAAACTTGCTGGAGATGGTCTAAGGAGGGCAACTAAGATTATCATGGGCCAGTGGGGTAAGACATATGAGGAGAGGTTGGAGGCCCTGAACATGTACTTCCCGCGGGGGGGGGGAGGGGATGCTTGAGACCTTCAAGTATTTGAAAGGAATAAATAGGGTAAACAAGAGGGTCTCTTCAAGCTCAGTGGGACTCGAAACACGAGGGGATACAGTCTCAAGTTGGGGAGGGAGGTTTAGGAGAGAGGCTAGGAGGCACTTCTTCATGGAGAGGGTGATAGGGGGTTGGGATGGCCTTCCTGAGGAGGTGGATTTGTTGAAAATGGTAGGCGGCCTCTGGATAGGCTGGGGCAGAGTTAAGGGGAAAAACACAACAACTTAGAATGCTGCCACACATCTGCTTTTCCCTCGCCAACCAAGCTGGGAGCTTTTTTTTAAGTGAACTTATGGAAACAGCTGTAACTACAGTCATTGTCTACACTTTGAATCAATAATCTGAGTCTGCCACCAACCCTCAAGTCCCCCCCCCACCAGTTCACTGAAGGAAGCCACCAGTTCACTGAAGGAAGCAGAGTGTCTGAAATGGGCATGGATGCCCATACACTATAAAAGATAATGTATGGCCGTCCACACACAGACCAGCCTGTGTCTTCATCTTGAGTTTTCTAGGGTAACCAGGGAACCTCTTGAGCTTCTTGTGATTCCTGGCTGCCATAGAAACTTCTTGATGCAGACACAAGCTTGCTGTGTTTGGCTGCTCATACATTATCCTCTATATAAGATGACTTTGATCTGCCCAATGTGGTGGACTTCATTGAGGATGACCAGAAACCTCAGAAAGACCTGAATAAGTTGGGTGATTAGTTGGCCTTTTCAAATGCAATGTAGCCAGATGCAGGGTGCTACACTTGGAGAGAAACAAAACAGAGGTTGGATCTACGCACTGTGTGGGACTCTTACTGCAGTGGAGGAGAAAAATGATCTGAGGGTCATAATAGAAAATTAGATAACACAGGACAAGCAGGGTGTGGCCACTGTCAAGAGGGCTGGCAGAATGCTGGGGTGCCTCAAAAGGGGGCACCCAGCAGAAACAGAACAGTGGAAGTAATACTTCCACTTTACAAGGCCCTGGTCTGGGGAAGTAATCCTGTCATTTACAAGGCCCTGATCAGGGTAAGCAATTCTGCCACTTTACAAGGCCCAGGTCAGAGAAAGTAATCCTGCCACTTTACAAGGCCCTCGTCAGGGGACGAAATCCTGTTACTTTACATGGCCCTGGTCAGGGGAAGTAATCCTGCCACTTTACAAGTCCGTAGTTGGCGGGGGGGGGGGAGTAATTCTGCCACTGTACAAGGCCCTGGTTACGGGAAGTAATCCTGACACTTTACAATCCCTGGTCAGGGGAAGTAATCCTGCCACTTTACAAAGTCCTGGTCAGGAGAAGTAATCATGTTACATCACAAGGGCCTGCTCAGGGGAAGTAATCCTTCCACTTTACAAGGCCCTAGTTGGGGAAGGTGGTGGGGGGGGGGTGGGATCCTGCCACTTTACAAGGCCCTGGCGGAAGTAATCCAGCCACTTTACAAAACCCTAGTCAGTGGGGGGGTAATTCTGCCACTTTACAAGGCACTGGTCAGGGGAAGTAATCCTGCTGCTTTACAAGGCAGTGGTCATAGGAAGTAATTCTGTCACTTTATATGGCCCTGGTCAGGGAGGGGGAAGTAACCCTGCCACTTTACAAGGCCATGGTCAGGAGAAGTAATCCTGCCACTTTACAAGGCTGTGGTCATGGAAAGTATTCCTGCCACTGTACAAGGCCCTGGTCAGGGGAAGTAATCCTGTGCCTTTACAAATCCCTGGTCATGGGAAGTAATTCTGCCACTTCACAAGTCCCTGATGGGGGAGTAATCCTGCCACTTTAGAAAGCCCTGGTCAGGGGAAATAATCCTGCCACTTTACAAGGCCCTGATGTGGGGAAGTAATCCTGCCACTTTACAAGGCCTTGATCAGGGGACGTAATCCTGCCACTTTACAAGGCCCTGGTCAGGTGAAATAATCCTGCTACTTTACAAGGCCCTGATGGAGAAAGTAATGCTGCCACTTTACAAGGCCCTGGTCTGTTTCAGCCTTGAGTGCTGTGTGCAGTTCTGAGCTTCTCAACATAAAAAGTACTTTGAGGCAGTCAGCAGCTTGCAATGCAGGGCCTCAAAAATTATCAGGATTGTGGAAGACAACAGCTGAATTGAGGGAGAGACTGAAGGCTGTTAGCATGTTCACGTTGGAGAGGAGGAAGCTAAGAGGAGGACACGGTCAAGTCTTCAGCATACTCAAGGGTGTTGACGACACTGAACAGACAGATGTTTGATCTGATTTCTTCCAGCAGGATACAAGGATGCACCCTGAAGCTCAGTGGTGGTAAATTCATGGGTAATGTTAGAAACATTTCTTCTGTCAGAAGGTAGTGAAACTGTGGAGCAGCCTAACAGTGGAGACAGTGGACATGAAGACAGTATCGGCCTTCAGGTTTAGCCTGGACAGCTTTCTGCTGACCAAGGGAATCACATGATACCCTGGGTAATATGTGGGCGGAGAATCACCAGGTACCCAGTGTGATAGAGTGGGTGGGAATCAATGGGTTCCCCGGGTAATAGAGTGGATGGGGAATCAAAGGGTACCCTCAGTAACAGAGTGGGTGAGGAATCACAGGTACCCTGGGTAGTAGGATGGTTGGGGAAATCACAGGGTGCTCTGGGTAGTAGGATAGTTGGGGAATCACAGGTTGCCCTAGGTGATAGACTGGGTGAGGAATCACTGGGTAGTGGGGTGGTTGGGGAATCACATGGTACCCTGGGTAGTAGGGTGGGTGGTGAATCAGAGGGTACCATGGGTAGTAGGGTGGGTGGGGAATCAGAGGGTACACTGGGTGGTAGGGTGGATTTGGAATCACAGGGTACCCTGGGTACTAGAGTGGGTGTGGAATCACAGGATGACCTGGCTGGAGTGGGTGGAGAATCATAGGGTACCCTGGGTGATACAGTGGGTGGGAACCCCTTTAAGTCAGTACATGTTTGCACAGCATACTTATTCCTACCTACTTATGAAGCAGGGGGCAAATCTGGTGGACTTGAGTCCATTCTGACCTTATGTTGCTATCTTACTAGAAGGTTTAGGGTGAAAAGGTTGAGTGAGACCATTAGTAATTATCTCCCTGGCCTCTCACTGGTGGTGGTGGTGGTGAGGGTGCTGTATTGCCCATGGCCCCTCAGCCAATAGGGACAGCTAGCTGTAGGCCAGCAGTGACCCCTGGCTGGCCAAATCATGCACCAGCGGTGGCTGAGTGGGTTAGCTAAGGACTCTCCTGTAAGGAGGGTCTTGAGCCACTACTTAGTGTTGGGACAGAAATGTGGTTGACCTCTATGACTCACACCTGACCACTATCTTTCTTGCAGGAATGTATGCGATTTTACCAACCACATGGACCAAAGGCCATTCCTATGTGCAGAAAGCATATGAGAGCTGAAAGGGCCAAAGCATGAACGTATGGCAGCCAGCTAGGAATCTGGTTGAATGCGGCAACCATAAATTGGTGTGAAAAATGTGGGCTGTTTTGGGATGATCTGGTAGAGGTTGTTCATTAATTGGGCCTGCACTCCAGTGAGGTTCAGGTGCATTTAGGCAGCAGTGACCTAATCAGCCACTCAGTCCCCCAGTTGCTGCACAAGATGAAGACCAGTCTGGTAATCTTGGGACGGCTCCTCCGGGCATGATCATGGTTTGCTCTAGGATCATCCCACGCTTCCATTGGTAGGGTACCTGTTGGCGGTCTGCTATTGAAAAGCCACAGAGGGAAGTGAATAGGGAGATGTCCAACTTTGCTGTCACATATGGCATCAGAATAATTCACCAGTTCTGCATCACCAGGGCATTCAAAGGTCTCTTCTGCAGGGATGGGGTTCACTTATCTGACATCGGTACTGATAGCTACAGTTCAGAGCTGCAGGACGCGTGACCTAATATTGGCATTACCATAGGGGGGTCCTGTAGTATTGGTGGGGGATGTGTATAAAGGATACATGTCTGGTGGCAGTAAACTCATGATATGGCTTTCCTGGAAGGTGGGAATAGCAACAACCAGTGTAAGTGTGACAGTCAACCTGGGTGCGCAACTCTGAGTGGGTATGCATTTCAGCAGGAGGGTTGCTGCAACAGAGCAGGGGCATCCAGCAGAACCCGTTGGAGTTTAAGACTGGAGGAAGAGGAGTGCAGGCTTGGGCAAGCATGCGCCTTAGGGGAAGGTCCTGGAATCACCAAATGCGGGTTGGAAACTGTCTAGAAGAAAGACATGGTCCCAGGCAGGACTGTTGGACCTTGTGGTCAGCATTCAGTTCCATGCGATACCAGCTAAAGAACAACAGTGACTGCAAATACAACAAGCGCAAATTGCCGAAAATCATAATGACAATCAGCACTACACCAACAACAGCAAACACTCCCTTCTCTCTCTTTATGGGGGGACAATCTGAATTTACTTTTTATGTGGGGGCTACGCCTTCACACCCCCTTTGTGGGGACAAGCCCTCCACACACCCCATATATAATATAATCAACTCGGTGGGGGCTGACACTGGAGGACGGGGAAAACTCAGGAGGGGGGCTGCTCCATGGTGGGATACTAGTGTACAGGTGGAGAACATTGGGAGAGGCAACCTGCGGGCAGGGGGAAAAAGTTAGGGGAAGAGGAGCTCACCAGCAAAAGAAAAACAAATAAACACATCAAAACAAGTAAAGCAATGCATACTCAGTCCTAAACCTGGGTCCACTGTCTTCCGAGGTGCTGGCTGTAACCACCGCACCAGGCGGTCGGCTGGGAACTTGCCTCCGCAACAACCCCCTATAACTTGATCTAGCTAGCTCTGCCTCGCTATGTGCACATTCGATATATATTATGCTTTTCACTACCACTAGCTATTACGTAACAATACCTATTTCTTCAAGCGCTCAAGTTGACTCACTTAATTTGAGTCGCTCAAAACACTTCACCCATATCACTACATACCCCAGCATTCCACTAAGTTAGAACATTAATTTATGTCTCAGGGTTCCTGCTTCTGAATCATTCATGCATAGTTGTATATCTCCTGTATGTAAAATATTAATGTTGAGTAAAGCAGCAGCCTTCTTCTCCTATGAGCTGAGTGTGGTGTGTTATTTATGTTGGGTACAGGGTATCTGTTTGGCACATGTTTGTGGCTACACTTTGAGGCACCCAGAATTGGGTGCTTGCAGATCACTGGCCTAGTTCCATGTACATGTTTAGGGTTGATGCATGGCGATTATAGACAGACTGTTTCTCGAGTGCACGCTGTTTCTCTTCTTCCCTCCATCTCTCCCTCTGTCTTTGTCTCCCTTCCTCCCTCTCTTTCTCTCTCTCCCCCCCACCCTCTCTCTTTCTCTGTCTCCATCCCTCCCTCTCTCTCTGCCCCCTTTCTTTTCTATCTTTCTCTGTCTCACACACAGTTTTTTTTTTTGTAACAGCCAGGCTTACTAATTTAGAACAGGAGGAAGTGGTTTCGGAAGTGCCCCATTGTCACTAAAAAAAAAAGTGTGACAAGTTTTTTTTGTGGGTCTGAATATTTTTAGATGTTTCATTACTAGAATCGAAAGCAATGACGTCACTTCTATAACAAAAGCTCAGTTAGACCCTGCCATAGTGTGAGAATTAACTGCGTTTACTGAGAACATGCTGCCTTTGTCAAATGGTACTCTGGTTGAAGTCCTGCTGAAGTGGTGGGGGGAGTCAGAGAATTGAACTGAGATCTTAAAACAATTCTGATCTAACCACCTTCCCAGGGCTAAGCAGGTTTCTGCTTTTTTCTGTAAACAGTTCCACGTTTGGTTAAAATAACCCCGATGCACATTTCTTTTTTGGAGGGAAGGGTAAAATGTGGTTCAGGAGGTTCAGGAAATCAGGCGATGGGGCGGTTTCTTTTCAGACTTGGATATTCACAGATGTGACGAAAGCTCACTTACTTTCTCGAGCTGAGCAGTACAATGTGTGCTAGTTTGACAAGGTTTATTTTCTCTCCAACTGGTTGCACTTTCAAACCATGACAAGGCAGTCATCTCAGTAAAGAGTTGCTGCAGTGACCCCTTGTGCTGAAAAAGGTATGCTAAAAGGGGGTTGAATTGGAAGGCTTTGCCTGTGATTGAGAGAGATGGCGGGTGACACACTCCATGCCCGCAACCCCGAGCGGTATGTAACTGCACATGCCCAAGCATCCTTTTAATGCTTTGATTTTCTCTTGCCACCTCTCTCCCTTCCCTCCTCATCCTCCTTCTCCTGCTGCCCCTCTCAATCTCCTTGGGATCGGGCCTTCTCCTCGGGGTCCCCAGCCCTGCGACATTTGGAGGGGTTGGAAGAAACCCTTTCATGAGGGTTTCTATATCCTTATGACACCCCAACAGGGTAGTAGTCCCTGTAGAAGGGACAGGGAGAGTGTAAGCCAAAGTACAACAGAAGCACAAGCATCATATAACTACTTAGTCTTTCAGTTAATCCTAAACTATGCCGTCAGAGCCTGAAGTTAGAGATGGAGCCAAAAAGATGGGTCCACCAGAGATTCAAACTGAGTAAATAAATGCATCACTGGAAAGTGGTTTATGGGCTGGCTCTGGGGTGCCAAGCTGTGAGGCGCCCACTTTGCACGCTGGTGACCCGGGTCTGTGCATCTTTCCCAGGACACTGTGACTTGCGGGTGAAGGGGGGGCAGAGGGAAGGGAGAAAATGGGAAAGTGGCCCATTCTGGAGCGCCAGATGAAGGTAATCTTTGAGTCCTCCCTCTGTACTGCTGACCACATGGTGCACCACCCTTACCCCCCTGACCGTCACCCCCACTGATGTCAGAGGGGTTTCGTCCCAGTTTCCAGCAGGGCCCCCCCCCAGCAGGAATAAACCAGAACACGAGGGATGTCTGAGGATCTGGGAGAGCCCGAGTTAAGTGACAGCAGTGGGAGTTGAGTCTAATGGGCAGATGGGACGAGCGTGAGAGCCTGAAGTAGTGGGACTTTGGGGGGCTTGGGTGAAGCAGAACAAAAAAAGAAAGTGGTTTATAAGATTCCCATCTGCACAGGGGGAAGGGGAACATTAGGGCACAGTAAACAAGATCTATCAAATGGAGAAACTGACATGCATTGTGAGAGACTACAAAAAGGATACTTTTATCTGGCCTATCGACGCAGCAGTAGACCTACCCTGGATTGTCTGTCCCAGAGAACACTCTCCCGGGAGGGTGGATCACCGTCCATCTATGCTGCAACATTTCCACCTGGTTAACCAGAGGTGGCAGTGCAGCTGAGGGCACCGTATAGAGGGAGACACTGGCTAAGGGACCCACACTCTGTGTGCTTTGCATTAGTTCCCCCATGCATGCCAAAGTGGACACACATCAGGAAAAAGCTTGGCCCCTCTATATCTGGGATCAAATCAAAATCAAATCAAATCAAATCAAATCAAATTTTATTTATAAAGCGCTTTTCAAAATTCTGTGCTGCTGTCACAGTTGCCCGATGCTGTGCGCTATCGGGGTGCATTGCTCCACCCCAGTACCCCACCTGGCAGGGCAGAATTGAGGCTACATAGGGGTTGGCTGTGATCAGGTAAGGTGGGAAGAATGTAGTGGGGGGTGGAGTGAGGAGAAAGCGGGACCTGAGAATCAGGGGAAAATGTCAGTTAAAAAAACAAAAAGGATTGTTTTTGTTTTTCCATCCTTATCTGTTGGGTCAGGCCCTTCACTGCATCCAGAAGCCCTTGATCCCATCCCTACTGAGGTGATAATCACCCTCCCTAGTTCGCCGCTGCATGTCTCCTCATACACTGTCGTGGATGTACCTCAGTCTTCAGGAAGGATAAGCCAGTCAGAAATAGAGCCCGCCTGGCCATCCCAGTGGCTCAGCACTGCCGCCCATGCAACCTGGTTCTGGAGCACAGCTGGGTCACCACATTGAGGGATAGGTCTGGCTGAGGCAGCTGCTGCTCACAGTGCACCTCAGCTGACAGGGGTGACACAAGGTTATGGCACCACAGCGATCCCTGCAACAGTGCCAGGGAGCTCACCTCTCATCGTAGGGACACAGTGACGTCGAGGCCCAAGGAGTCATGACTCATGTCACTGGGGTGAAGGTGGGACTGGGGAAAGAAACATGGTAGGAAACACTCTAGTCATCTTCATAAAGGCTCATAGAGCCTGAACAGGATATATCTGTGTTTCTGTATTGAAGGGTATTGTGGTTACTTGGGGCGACAGAATCAGGAAGGAGACTAGGGGGAAGAGGGGAGAGAGCTAGGACCCTAAATGGATGGTATGTCCCAGAGTTAGATAGGGAACTCAGGCAGACCGGATGGACCACTGGTCTTTTTCTGCCATCATTGTCTATGTTACTATGTTTCTATATCCCTGCAAGTATGGCTTGGGAGGGGACAATAGACTGGAAAAAAAAAAGGGTTGGGGGCAGTGGACCCAGAGGTTTGGTTGGTGCAGCTGAGTGGCGTGAGTGCTGCTGTTGTTCCCTCCTGTATCCTACCCTCAGCCCACTGGGGCATGAGCCGAGATGGGAGGCTTTTCATTTTTTCCATATACATGTTTCCCCTTCCTGAGGCATTTTACCATTCTTCGGGCCAGGGAGACCAGCCAGCCCCATTGACAACAGTGCCTACTTCCAGCTTAATGGGTGTTGGGAACCATGGGGGGGTGCAGTGTATCCACGGTCATCACCCTGGCAGCCTTGGGTATTTTTTTTAAAGAGACTCACCAAGATAATGGAGTCAGCCCCTGCACTATACCCATCGGTGCCTTGTCACCAGAGGATCCCAATAAAGTTACTATGCTCACAAAGTTTTAAGTTCTTAAAAGGATCCATCACTCATAAAAATGTAAAAACTGGGTCCCAAGGACTTCCCGGTTGTTTGCTGCCACCCCAGCTCCGTCCCTGCGCTCACTAGCATGCTGACAACATGCCAGTGAGAGCGTGGGGGCACGCTCCATTATATGCAATGGGCAGCAGATTTTCTGTTGATTTAAAATTATATAGTGGCCATTTGGCAATGAAACGGGGGCAACGGTCAGCTAACAAGGCACTTTATTTTATAGATAGAGTAGCTGAGCCATGGAACAGCCTACTGACAATGGTGGCGAGTACAAAAACCATCATTGGTTTCAAATATAGCTGGGACTGAGTTAAGAGATTAATAATTATTCAGGAGGGTAGCAGTAAGGCAGGGCACATCTGGTGGAGACAAGGACAAAACCACTGTCTAGACAGTAGGTCTTAGGGTTTGTTAGAACATGGCAGACTGGATGGACCAATGAGCTTGTCCTGCCAACATTGTCTTATGATTCTATGACTGGCATACACCATGGTCTGCAGTGGGATGGATGGATAGATAGACACACAGACAAACAGTTTCTTTCCACTGGCTTATATTGCACAAAGTATTAACAAATGGTATTTATGAAAGCTCATTTGCGTATGATTTACAGATTTAAAACCAACATATTTTTCTAGAAGGAAAATAAATAATTTTCTTATCAAATTGAAATGTATTGCTCATCCTATAAGCATCACAACAGACAGTGAATTATGCTAATTTAGTCTAATTTGCATTAGAAAAATTACGCTCAGTACTAATCCATATTACTCAAACAAATCACATGCATATGAAATCTGGATAGTATTATACTAAAAACAAATAGCAGACCCAAGAATGCTAATAGGCTCTCCTACGTAAATAGTTGCAGATAAATGTAGTGTTAGATACTGCATTGAAGCCAAGTGGCACACAGATGTTAGTCAGTCCCTTCAGAAGTGTATCCACTACACACCAGGCATCAGTACTTGGTATAAAGTACACTGAACAGGTCATATTTGCATATGCATATGAAGTCAGTCAGCACACATTTCACATTGGACTCGTAATCTGAAACTGTTTGACAACTATGACATATGATGTGAACATTTACTACCATCTTTCTAAATAACCTTTTTTGGTAACACAAGTAAGAGAGGATGCTTAAGCACAGCAAGAATGGAGAACGAAGAGAGAGAGAGAGCACGTGGTTGAATTAATGCACATGTGCCTAGCAAGAGACCCTTGAAAGATAAGCTATATAATACGGACTTAAACAGTGTGTTTTTATTCTTCTTTTTGCTGTTAATTTCTACAGACCTCCAGCGCAGGGGGAGGAAATAGACAGGGTATTAGTGGAAACCATCCACAAAATGGCAGAGAAGAAAAAATTACTCATCATAGTAATGTTGTTTTTTCTAATGGAGTCTTGCTGTATTCTGACTATATGCAGTTAGCCCCAGCACCTGAACTGCTCCAGAGGGTAAAGGGTTAACTCTATGCTAAGGCATAGAACGTTGAGCTCAAGCTCGGTTTTTAAACCTCTGTCTGTGGTACTCTGAAGTGTAACTGTCAGATTCTTACAAGTACTAACTAAATAACTAACTAACTCAAAGGGAGAAATTGTTTCCAAAATTGTGTGCCAAATGGCTAAACAAGGTTTTAGGGTCAAAAGACTCAAGTCGAGAAAACCCCCAAAAGAACACAACAGTAGTGATTTACCAAAAATGTTTAAAAACAAACTAAAAGAAACCCCCTAAGAGATGGAAGCATGTCCAGTACACCTCTGGGGTGCAGCACTGTGCCTGCCCCACCACATCCCAAAACTACTAGATTCCAGGAGGGGAGGCAGGGAGGGAGGTCAGAATACAGCAAGATTCCATTAGAAGAAACAACATTACTATGGTAATTTTTTCTTCAAACAACATGAAGTCTTGCTGTATTCTGACTATATGCAGAGTATCAAGCAGTACCCCTTTGGAGGAGGGAGTTACAGAACATATTTTGGGAACAGGTTCTGCAGCACAGCCATGCCAAACCTAGCATCACTTCGTGACTGGCTGTCCAAAGAGTAATGCTTGGTAAAAGTGTGAACAGACTTCCAGGTAGCTGCTTTGCATATATCCACTAAAGGTATATCTCTAGCTGCTGCGACCAAAGCAGCTGTATCTCTGGTAGAATGAGCCCTCAGGCCTGAGGGAGGTTCCTTCCCAAGTTTAGAGTAGCAGAATTGAATACAAGAGACAATCCACCTGGCAATAGACCTCTTGGTAGCAGGTTTGCCCTTTCCCACTTCACAATAAGTGAGAAACAACTGAGAGCAGTCATTCCTGTAGGCCTTAGTATGCTCCCTATAGTAACTAAGAGCCCTTTTTACATCAAGACTGTGTAACCTCCTTTCCCTAGAGGAGAAATGATCAGTGAAAAACACAGACAATGACATAAACTGGTTCAGATGAAAGTCTGACACCACCTCAGGAAAAAACTTTCTATTGGTATGGAGGACCACCTTATCCCTATGAAAAGAAATTAAATTAGGTTCCACTGATAAGGCCTGTAATTCACTGATTCTCCTAGCAGAGGTAATGGCTACCAGAAACACAGTTTTCCAAGTCAAGTATTTCAGCTCAGCTGAAGATAAAGGTTCAAAAGTGGGCTGCATAAGCTGAGCAATACAGATGTTCAGATCCCAAGAAGGGGTTGGCTCCCTAAAGGGAGGATTGACATTAATCAAACCTTTGAAGAATTTCTTGAAAACTGGATGAGAAGCTAGGGAAGAGTCCTTACCAGCAGAAAGGAAGGCAGACACAGCTGCCAAATGCACCTTGAGAATAGTAGGCCGGAGGCCTAAACTGTTAAGATGTACCAAATAGTTTCTAGTAGCAGGTTTCCTGCTAACTTTTAAAATATCCAGGACTGACTGGGAAAGGTGCAAACTTGCATAGTCTAGCTCTTCAAGAGCCAGGCTTTGAGCCTGTGAGTCTGAAGGTTGGGATACAGAATCCTCCCCTGAGAGGAGGTGAGGAGGTTGTGTTGTCTGGGAAGACACAAGGGCAGTGTTACTGACAGTGACAACAGTAGAGGATACCAAGGCTGTCTGGCCCAGTCTAGAGCCACCAGAATCACCTTGCAAGGTTGAGACCTGATTTTTATCAGGACCCTGAATATCAGAGGAAAAGGAAATGCACACAGAAACCTGCTTGTCCAATTTAGAAGAAGAGCATCCTGAGGGACAGGACCCAGAAGGGGTGGTCTGCAACAATAAAGAGGAATCTGATGACTGTCCGGGGCTGCAAAGAGATCTGTCTCTGGAGTGCCCCATCTCCTGAAAATGACTTGAAGAACTAGAGGGTTCAGGGTCCATTCGTGGTGACCCTGATAAATCCTACTGAGAGCATCTGCTAGAATGCTGTCCTTCCCTGAGAGATGCACAGCCATCAGGGAAGCCTGAAGGGAATAAGCTAGAGATCATACTTTCATGGCCTATGTGCACAAGGTCGAGGACTGAGTGCCCTCCTGCTTGTTGATGTACCACGTGGTTGTGGTATTGTCTGTCTTGATCTGCACCACTTTCCCTTGAACCACAGTTGAGAACGTCTGAAGTGCTAGAAAGACAGCTCTCAATTCGAGAAGATTTATGCATAGAAGGGACTCCTGGTGTGACCACATTCCCTGAGCTGTAAGATGATCTAGGTGGGCTCCCCACCCCAGCAGGGAGGCATCTGCGGTGAGAGTCACAGAAGGGACCTGACTGATAAAGGGGAACCCTTGTCAAAGATTGTCTTCCTCCAACCACCACCACCACAGGAGAGCCTGGACCAAGGTTTGAGAGACTGGAACCAGTTTGGAGAGAGGGTCCTTTTTCTGAGGCCAGTAAGATCTGAGATGAAACTGTATATCTCTCATCTGAAATCTTACTCCCCGAACTACTGCTGTGGAAGCTGCCATGTGGCCCAGCAGCTGTAGAAAGTGTCTTGCCGGACGAGACACTAGAGGATGAAAAGAGGAGGCCAGATTGACCAATGATTGAACCCTTGAGAGAGGGAGAAATGCTCTTGCCTGAATAGTATCTGTTTCCACCCCTATGAAGGTGAGAAGCTGGGCTGGCTCTAGAACAAACTTCTCTAGATTTAGAATGAAACCCAAGGATTCTAGAAGTCTTTGGGTGACCTCTAAGGCTGACCTGACTTGGTCTGAGGACTGGCCCACTAGAAGCCAGTCATTAAGTTATGGGAACAGAAGGATGCCCCACCTCCTGAGGAATGCCACCACTACTGCAAGACACTTGGTGAACACCCTTGGAGCAGATGTTAGGCCGAAGGGCATGGCCCTGAACTGATAATGGCCTGAGGGCAACTCGAATCTGAGGTACTTTCTGTGGGAATGTCTGATAGGTATGTGGAAGTAGGCATCCTTGAGATCCAGGGAGGCTATCCAGTCTCCTGGTCTCAGAGAGGGAAGAATTACTCCCAGAGTCACCATTTTGAACTTTGGTTTTGTCAAATGTTTGTTCAGGTACCTTAAATCTAAGATGGGTCACCACTCACCTGTCTTTTTTGGGGTAAGGAAGTATCTGGAATACAGTCCTTTTACCCTGTTACAAAGAGGTACCTTCTCCACTGCTTGCAAAAGCAGAAGAGAGGAGACTTCTGCCTCTAAAGCCTTTGTCTCCAAGGGAGAGGGAGGACTGAAGGACCTTGCTCTCATTCTTGGGAATCTTTTGAAACTGAGAGCAAGTCCCTGGCTCACTACTTCTAGGACTCATTTGTCTGAAGTAATGGACTCCCAGGCCTGGGAGTAGTGAGCCAGCCTGCCCCCTGCTGGGACTTGGGAGGTGACCCTGACTGACACCTCAGGGTGTCTGCTTAGCATGGGACTTAGACTGAGGTAGCTGATGGAGTCCTAGTTACTCCTCGTCTACCTCTTCCCCGAAAGAACCCCCTCTGCTGGAAAGAAGAGCAGGAGGCCTGAGCTTGGTAAAAAGGCCTGTGAACAGGCCTGCCCCTGCCCCTAAACTGGTGCCTCTGAGGAGTGGTCTGCTTTTTTTGGCTGCAGCACTCCTATAGGTGGTCCTGTACTCGTCCATTTTTTCATATAATTCTTTGTTTGATCCCCAAAGTGAGAATTACCAGTTACAGGAAAATCCATGGCCTTAGGCTGGGTATCCTGTGAGAGGCTGGTACGCCTAAGCCAAGCAAATCTCCTCGTAGAGATTGATGTAGCCATGACCCTGGAATGAATGAACATCTTTAGAATCAGCATCAGCTTGGAATTGCGCCTTAGATGCCTCTATACCCTTTGCAGTCACCTGCTCCAGCTCCTTGGCTAGCTGGGGGTGGGGCATTCTTAACAAGTTCCAGAACCGTATCCCACATAGATTTCTGGTACCTAGCTGTGTATGCCATGTAGTTAGAGTGTCTGAGTCCCAAAGAGGATGCCAGGTACTGTTTTTTTGCCATGGCATCCACTTTCCTGGAATCCGTGTCTGGGGGGGGTGAGATGACAGGGGAATATTAGCCTTGTCACAGGCTGCAGCTTGTACTACCGCAACACGGCTGCCAAGATTGGTAAGGAATTCCGTCCTAGGACCTGACAAAGTATACCTCCTGTCCATTCTCTTTTCCACAGGGGGTTTGGATGTAGGAAATTGTAACATTTTTTGTGTCTGCTTCCCCAAGGATTTGTGTAGGGGGATAGATACCCTTTTTGACTCTGGTACATCCATCATTTCCAGGTAGTCAGGTTCTTCCTGATCCTGTTCAGCCTCTTCCAAAGGAAGTTGAAGAGTCTCTGCCACTTTCTTATAAAACAAGAAATGAGAAGTGGACTCAGAAAGCCTGGGAGGAGAAACCTGAGAGGGCCTGTCTGGGGAGATGTCAGGCTCTACCGGCCCATCTAGGCCCTCATGCTCTTCATCATAATCTTCCTCCTCCTCCTCCAAATCGCCCTCATAGTAAGCTTCAGGATCTATGTCTGAAGCAGACATTTCCGACCGAACTGGTCTGCTTTGAACCGAAAACCGGTTCAGTTGGAACCGGGGAAAGCGACTGAACAATGGAAATTGCTTTCACTATTTCCTTAGCGGTCGGACCATGGGAAGCCAGATCCGAACTGGCTGATTTCCTTTTTCTTTTACTCGGAATCGATTCCACAGAATTGGCTCTCCGTTTGCCCGAAGAGATATCGCCCAGGTCAGTGGGCACCTCTTCAGGTTTGGTCAGAACCAAACTGAGCTGGCCATCCGGGTCAGCGGACTTCTCATCCTCCCTCTCCCTAGCCTACTCAAACGTTTTTCCAGAGTAGCTTTGGGAAAGTTTTTGCATATTTGGCAGTTTTCTTTGAGGTGGTCAAACCTCAGACAGTACACATATAAGAGGTGAAGGTCGGCCTTGGCAAAGGCCTCCTTACACTTGGTACAGTGCTGAAACCTAGTGGGTCCGATTTTCTTTTTGGGTTTTTCAGACATGCCTTCAACTTAAAGTCACCCAAAACAGCAGTTAAGCCAGGTGACTACAAACTTATCGGTTCCAACCGTGTCACGGGCTGGTTAAAAAAATCCTAAAAAGTCAGACTTTTTTAAGAACCGATAAGCACCGGACAAAAACACACAATCACAAATTACAAAGAAACAGAATAGTTTTTGGTTCCACACTGGACTGACTGGCAAAGAACCGAAAATAAAACAGTTTCTTTAGGAAAAACAACCACTACCTACAACTACCACTTACTGGTACCGAGACAGAGGAAAGAATACCGATATTCTAGTAGAAACGGGTTGAAATACCGATCGATTCGTACTGTAACCAAACCAAAGCGCAGGCAGGATCTCTGGAACAACTTCACAGTTAGGTGGAGTAAGGAATCTGACGGTTACGCTTCAGAGTACCACAGACAGAGGTTTGAAAATCGAGCTCGAGCTCAATGTTCTATGCCTTGGCATAGAGTTAACCCTTTACTCACTGGAGCAGTTCAAGTGCTGGGGCTAACTGCATGTAGTCAGAATACAGCAAGACTTCCTGTCGTTTGAAAGGGGAAGTGTTGCTAGTTTGGGACCTAAATATGCCAGATGTAAACTGGGGCACGTGTGAGGAGTGGTGGGTTTTTATTGCACTGCAATAAAGGATTATTTGCACATGAACAGACGGTGTGGGCTACTTTACTTCGAGGTGGTGAGTGCAAGACTGTGACTTTTACTTAGTAAACTGGAACACCAATGCTGCAGCAACAATCAGTAGCAGAGCCATCCCGGATGCCCTGCAGGGGACGTGCCTCAGACAGTTAGTGGTGGAGCCCACCCGTGAGGGAGCGATACTGAACCTGGTGCTCACCAGTGGTGACAAAATAACAGATATATTGGTGGGCAGCCATCTGGGGTCCAGCGATCACCATACAGTCTGCTTCAAGGTGAAGACAGTGGAAGAGTCAAGCCACACAAAAGCAAGGGTCCTAGACTAAAAGAGCGATGACTTTGCAAAAATGGGGGAATGCCTCAAAAAAAAACACTGGCAAAGATGGAAGGGGGGGGTTAGAGGAACAGTGGGAGAACCTTAAAAGAGCCATTGTAGACGCAACAAGCCTTTGAGTGATGCAAGTTAACAAACCAAAAAGAAAGAAAAAAAACACTAACTTTCCCTGCTACTTCTTTTGAAAATCATAGAGACAAAAAACTGGCATTCAGGAAGTACAAGCAAACACAGAGGGAGGAAAACAGGGAACTGTATCAGGCAAAGCAGAGGGAGGTGGGGAAAGCAGTCAGGAGCACAAAAGCGCAAACAGAAGAGAGAATAACCCAGACAGTAAAAGAGGGACACAAAACCGTCTTCATATATATTTGTAAAAGAAGAAGAGCCAAGGGAGGGATTGTGAAGCTAAATAAAGGAGGGGGACCTAGAAAAAGCTAAAATACTGAACGAATACTTCTGCTCAGTATTCACAAAAGAAGGGGACGGGGAGGGACCACAGTTAGGCAGAAGAAAAATGCATGGAAGAGATGTGGACACCAATCCATTCACGGAGGAAAGAGAGTCCTAAAGGAACTCTCAAAACTGAACGTGGACAAGGCAATGGGGCCAGACGGGATACCTCCCAATAATTAAAAGAACTCAGAGAGGTGCTACTGACACCACTGACAGCCATATTCAACAAATCGCTGGAGAATCGAGTGGTACCGGAGGACTGGAGGAGGGCGAATGTGATACCCCTCCACAAAAGTGGGAATAGGGTGGAGGCTGGAAATTACAGGTCAGTCAGTTTGACCTCAGTGATGGGGAAAATAATGGAACCATTGTTAAAGGAAAGGATTGTAGTATACCTTGAGGCCAGTGGGGATCAAGACCCAAGGCCACATGGATTCACAGCAGGGAGGTCTTGTCAAACAAATCTGATAAGATTTCTTTGACTGGGTGACCAGGGTAGTTGATCAGGGAGGGGTGGTAGACATGGCCTACCTATATTTTAGCAAGGGATTTGACCCCGTCTCACACAAGAGGTTAGTAAACAGGTTGGGCAGTCTGGGAGTGGGTCCCAAGGTGGTAAACTGGGTCAGAAATTGGCTGAGCAATAGAACTCAGATAATGGTGGTAAACATAGTTCAATTCAAGGAGAGAGGGGTAACCAGCAGGGTGCCACAGGGATCAGTGCTGGGGCCTGTCCTCTTTAATATCTTCATAAGTGACATTGCAGAGGGGCTAGAAGGGAAGGTATGCCTCTTTGCGGATGACACTAAGATCTGCAATAGGGTTGACACTCCAGTCGGTGTGGAAAGAATGAGAAGAGGCCTAGGCAAGTTGGAATCTTGGTCAAGAGTGTGGCAGCTTAGATTCAATGCAAAAAAGTGAAAAATCATGCACTTGGGGCACAAAACCCCACGAGAGGACTACACAGTGGGAGGGGGGGAGAGGTACTGACGACAACCAAACTGGAAAGGGACCTGGGGGTAGTTGTAACAGATGACCAAGCAATGTGAGAAGGCAGTGAGAAAAGCCAGAGGGATGCTGGGGTGCATAGGGAGAGGTAATCACCAGTAGAAAACAGGAGGTGGTGATGCCACTGTACAAACAATTGGTAAGTCCCCATCTAGAGTACTGTGTTCAGTTTTGGAGACCACATCTCCAGAAGGACACAGACAGAGTAGAGGCAGTCCAGAGGAAGGAAACAAAAATGGTGCAGGGACTACACAAGAAACCATATGAGGAGAGACTGAAGCACCTCAATATGTATACCTTGGAGGAAATGAGGGAGTGGGGGGACATGATAGAGATATTCAAGTACCTCAGTGGAATAAACAAAGTACAAGAGGGCAGCATCTTTAAAAAAAAGAGATGTGGAAGAACAAGGGGTTACAATATTAGGCTAAAGTGGGGAAGAGTCAGGGGCAATGTGAGGAAGTATTTTTTCATGGAAAAGGTGGTGGATGCGTGTAACAGCCTTCCTGTGGAAGTCATAGGGGCCAAAACAATAAGTGAATTCAGGAATGTATGAGGTAGACAAAAGGCAACCTTAGTGGTAGGAAGGAGAAGGTTAAGGTGCAGATCAACTCGGATCTGGAGTTTATGCAGTAGGTAGGGAAATGGGCAGACTGTGTGGGCCAAGCGGTCCTTACTTACTGTCAAATTCTGTTGTTTTGTCTCCTGACAGTGACATGAGAAGGGTAAGGGGGTAGGGGACATGGTAGCAGTATTTCACATTTTGAACACAACTGATAGAAATGGTCCAGTGGAAGCTTGTTCAATTACAGTGGGATAGAGCACAAAATAAGATTCTGAAGGGGTTTGCTAAGGCCCTGTCCACACTGCACTGAAAATCTGTAACATTCTGAAACCATTACAGACTGAAAGGCCCTGTCTAAATTACCCTTGGAAATCCCCTCTGTAACGTTACAGAGGGTCCAAACAGTTACCATAACGGTTTGCATTTACACTGGTAACATTACAGAAAGTGTTTTCTTAACCGTTACAGAAAGCTGTTGTGAGGTGGTTTAAACAACTGTTTCTGTAATGGTTTCAAAGCTCTGTTTAACCCTGTCCACACTACACAAGTAAAATCCTGTAATGTTTTCAAAACGTTTTCAGTGGTAGTGTGGATGCACTGTACTATGTTCAGTCTGTACCCGTTTCAAAACGTTACAGATTTTCAGTGCAGTGTAGACAGGGCCAGAACATTACAGTACATCCGCCCTACCACTGATAACATTACAGGATTTTACTTATGTAATGTAGACAGGCCTGAAATATTAGTTTTCAACAACAGTTTTGAAAATGCTTTCTGTGATGTTACCAGTGTAAATGCAAACTGTTACGGTAACAATTTGGACCCTCTGTAACATTACAGAGGGCTTTTTCTTGTGTAATGTGGACAGGGCCTAAGAAGAAATGCCCGGAAACATCCCATACAGAAATACAAGTGTGCAGCATGTGTGCAGCATGCTTAATAGTCATGCGGCACGCATGCTGCGCACCTGTATTTCTGTAAGGGATGTCTTCCCTCAAAGGTTGGTGAGCCCATGTAATAGGTTGTAAGAGGAGTGGTGCTCGCACACAGCCACCAAAAACAGTAGCCAAACTCCATCTAGATTTCTGTTTGGTCAGCTTGAATTTCAGTAAGTTGCCAGTTTACCTGATCTGAAAAAAATCTCCCCTCCCGATGGCCCTGTGTGGGCAGGCACCCCCCCCCCCGGCGAAGAGATACATCCAGGTCAGCCAAGTGAGGGACAGCAGCAAGGATGGCAGAATGGGTGAGGGGCGGTGGCAGGGCAAAGGCTGGCCACCCGAAGGAGTGGGCTGCTGGATGCGGGTAGGAGAGGTAAAAAGAATATGGAAAAAAAAAAATTCCTCTGAGATTCTGCAGTATTGGAAGCAGGCGACTGTTGTGCCAGTTTATACATCTGGAGATAGTGCCATAACAAAAAATTATCTTCCTGTTTCTCTCCTCGCCCCTCTGTCCAGGGTCCTTGAAAGAATTGTTTTTGACCAAGTAAAGGAATATTCAAGTGCATGGAATTTACTTACACCTTTCCAGTCTGGTTTTTGGGAGAACTGTAGTACCCTAATTTAGAGGCCCTTGGACACTCGTGGCTTGGTAGGAGCTGTATTTCTCGATTTATCTATGGCATTTGATCTTGTTAACCACAGTTGGCTGCTTGCAAGACTGAAGAATCTTGGTTCTAGGGACATGGATATGTTGTTCATCCACACTATCTGGTAGGTTCCTTGCCGCTTTAAATCTTGCCGGTCTTCAAGCTGGCTCCTCCCACCCACCCGGGTGGTAAAACTCTTGGCTCTGCCCCATGATGCCAGATCTTCCTTACCGCTTGGAAGCTCAGGTTCCCTCCTTAACGCTCTGCATGATAGACTGGATCCTAACTCTTCAGTTTGTCTGAAACTCGTTTTAAGACTTTCAAGACTTCGGTCTTCCTTTTCCCTTGCGGCTGCGATGGACAAATCAACTCCCGGTTTTTGGCGGAGCCCTTGTGGGCAGAAGATGTCCAGGATGGATCCGCACTCCACGTGCGTGTACTGCCTCGGCCTAGAACACAACCCGCAGGCCTGTGAGTCATGCTGTTCGTTCTCGGTCAACATCTTGGAGGACCGCGCTGCCCGGTTGAAGCTTGGGCGCCCTGAGAAGCGCTATCCGCCGGTAAAGTCGAAAGAGGCCAGTTGGGCGGTTACTGTGGCGGCTGGCTCGGCTGAGCAGCTCAAGCAGATGATTGCCCTCGAGGAGGAGGTGGCGGCCCAGGCTGCATCATCATCCTCCTCCTCCTCGGTCATGGCATTTATCCCGCTCTCTTTGGGTACCTCGTATTCTGCTTCATTCAAGGAGCTTTGCCAGTCCCTTTCCACGATGGGAGAGGGGCCATCGGGACATTCCTCTCAGTCCAAAATGAAGAATTCCAAGGGTAAGTCCCATCGTCGGCGTTCGTGGGAGTGGGAGAGGTTCCCTTTCACGGACAGCCGGACCGTCGACTTCGGGTCAAGGCGCTGGCGTCGCTATTTCACGGCGTCTGGCTAGGTCAGCCGTCGAGACACCCGCCGACGCATTTAGATTTTTCTCAACCCATCGGACAGATTGTCGACTGGTGAAGCCGACAAGCCTTCTTCACCAGTTCCCCCGGTGGAAACCAAGGATCTGCCTGTGCCCGTAGGTGCAGCAGTCCCCGGTTAAGGTGTCCGAGCCGAGGGAAGAGTGGGTGTCTCCAGCTCCCTCCCAGGCCCGTCCTCGGACACACCGAGGATCTTGGTCTCGGTCTCGGACCTCTTCTCGGTCCAGCCGATCCTACCAACATTGGTGGTCTCTGTCTCGGTCTCGGCACCGAGGTAAGCGGCGACGCTGCTCGTCCTCGTCTTCCTCCTCAGAAGAGGAGAGGCTTCGGCGCAAATTGCGTCGACGCTACGAGGAACTGATGTGGCAGCAGTTACTTTTGTCTGGGAGCAAGTCAACACCGATGCCTTCCCTGGCCATCAAGTGGCTGTCACCCGAACGGCCAAAACAGCCTCTCGCTGCAGTCGAGATGCCCAAGCCTGGGTTGGTTGTTCGGCTGAAACCTGCTACCCCACCGATTGTGGTGGAACCTCCGCCTCCACAACCGAATTCAGGGGCGCCGACCAAGGACTCTTGGTCAGGTCAAGACCTGCCCCACAGGTTGTCGGTCACCCTCACTCCCGACCATCCTCGGCAGGTGGAGGGTGGCTCAGGCCCTAGGCAGCTCTTTGCGGACTCCTCGGAGTCCAACGACGACTCCTCCTTGTTCTCCAGGCCGGTTGACCTGGAGTCCTCCGGGGGCCAGTCACTGGACGAAAGCCCATCCTCCTTTATGGGTCTGCTTCGGCTCATCTCGGAGTCCACCAGGATGCAGCTCGAGCCCGTATCCAAATGGGACAAGTATCCCCTGACGGAGATACTGGACCGAGGGGATTCACCCACGGAGGCCTTTCCGGTGGCTGAGGCCATTGTCGGCCCAGCCTTGGAGCTTTGGCAGCTGCCAGCTTCCTGTCCTGCGCCCTCGGCCAGGATGGCCAGGAAGTATGCGGTCTCTACTGGCTCTTTGCCTGGGTTTTCGAAGCACCCCTCTGCCGAGGGGTTGGTCACCGACAGCGTTTTCCGGCGTTCCAGGAACACTAGGGACATGGACAAGCCCCCCGACAAGGAGTCCAAAAAGCTGGACTACGCCCGGCGCAAGGTGTACGCTGCATCCTCCCTTGGCCTCCGCCAGGCCAGCTCGACCGTGCTGATGGCACACTTCTCCCACGCCCTCATGGGCTCCCTGGATGAGGCGATCCCTCATCTCCCGGCCGACCTGCAGACCACAGTCTGGCAGGTTCGGAACCAGGGTAGGGTGGTGGCGAAGCAGCAGCTCCAAACAGCTCTGGACATAGGGGACTCCTGTGCCAGATCGATTGCGGCCACGGTGGCCATGCATCGCAGAGCATGGCTGAGGATATCCACCTTCACGGCGGGTACCCAGCACAAGTTGGCGGACGTCCCCTTCTTGGGGACCGACCTCTTCGGCCCTGGAGTGGAAGGTCACCTCCAGCAGATAGAAAAGTCCAATGCCACTCTGGACTCGGTCACCTCTGCCCAGAAGGACAAAGGCCGCCGACACAGCAGCACAAGCCCTTTCGTCCTTCTGCACCTGCAGCACGTCTGGCCCAACAGCACCAGCACCAGGGCCAGCAGGCTTGCGCTTGGCATCCTAAACCCAAGCCCACGGCTTCCTCCAACAGGAAGCAGGGAGGTAAAGGCCCAGGAGGTCCCTCGGCCGTTCCTTCCTCCAAGTCTGCCCAGTGACGGGTTGAGGGGTGTCGCCCCCAGCCTCGTCACTCCCCCCTGGGTTCCCCCCATGGGGGGGACGGCTCCGCCACTTCCTTTCCACCTGGTCCGCTATTACCATGGACCGCTGGGTGTTGGAGGTGGTAGGAAAGGGCCTGCCTCTGGAGTTCGAGCAGGCTCCACTCTTTTGAGCCATCGCCCCTCAGGGGCCATGGGGTCCGCAGCCTCGCTGTTGGCCCGCCGAGCCGATATTGCCCTGCTCCCTGAAAAAGAGGTGATCAGGAAGGTGGCGGATCCTCCTCCAGACCCAGGGTTTGTGTCCAGGTATTTCCTGGTCCCAAAACGGACGGGGCTGGCTCCCCATTCTCGATCTGCACGACCTGAACAGGTTCCTAAGGTCTCGGACCTTCAGGATGGTCACTCTGGCTCAGATAATCCCATCCTTGGAATGAGGCGTGTGGTTCTGTTCCCTGGACCTCCAGGACACGTTCTTTCATGTCCCAATCCATCTGTCTCATCAGAGATTCCTCCACTTCAGAGCGGAGGGATCCCTTTAAATGTTCCGGCCCATGCCCTTCGGCCTCTCCCTAGCTCCCAGGGCCTTCACCAAATGCATGGCAGTGGTGACAGCATTCCTGCGGCACCGAAGGGTCCAGGTGTACCCCTACCTGGACGACTGGCTGATTGATTGCAGCCCCCTTCAGAGCGGAGGTGGAGCGGTCCAGAGATCTGGCCCTCCAGGTTTGCTCTCAGATGAGGCCAAGTCGGAACTCGTGCCAAAGCAGGTGATACATTTCACTGGGGCAGAGCTCGACTCTCTTCGAGCGCGAGCACGGCTTCCGGCAGACAGGGCCAAGGTTCTTTCCTCCTTTGCCCAATCATTTCAGGTTGGGCAATCGCACCCTGCCTGGGACTTCCTGTGCCTCCTGGGCCTCATGGTGGCCTGCACCAGTGTGGTCCATTGGGCCCGCTGGTACATGCGTCCCATTCAATGGGGACTGGCCAGCCAGTGGTCACAGCGCTTCGATCTGTTGGATCAGCTAGCAACAGTGACCCAGGGGATGTGGAACGCTCTCGAGTGGTGGACCGTTCTGGCACATCTGCAGGAGGGCATCCCGTTTGTCCGCCCCGAGCCGACGATCTATCGACCGATGCCTCTATGATGGGTTGGGGTGCCCATCTGGGGGCAACAGAGCGCACGGCCTCTGGTCCCCTCTGGAGTCCCGATGCCACATCAACCTGCTGGAGCTTCGAGCGGTTCTTCTAGCCCTCACCGCCTTCTCTCTGTTTCTACGGGGTCAAGTGGTTCAGGTCCAGATGGACAATACCACGACCATGTACTACCTAAACCACCAGGGCGGGACGCACTCTATGCCTCTGTGTAGGGAAGCTTTCCGCATTTGGTCTGTCATGCGCAGCCTGGAGGCGGATCTCCTCGCCATTCACATGGAAGGAGCCTCCAACACCCTGGCTGATGCCCTAAGCCGGATGGGACTGCATCTCACGAGTGGTCTCTCCTGCCGGAGGTAGTGCTAGATCTCTTCTCCCACTGGGGCACGCCTCAGGCGGACCTGTTTGCCTCCAGGGAGAATGCGAAGCTGAGACTGTTTCATGCCCGCCCCCCCCCAAGCAGGGCTCGCTGCAGGGGGATGCCTTCTCGAGGCCGTGAACCCCAGGCCTCTTCTATGCCTTTCCCCCATTTCCTTTGATCCACAAGGTGCTTCTCAAGGTGATGAGGGACAAGGCGCAGGTGATTCTGGTAGCCCCAGACTGGCCCTGTCAGTTCTGGTATCCAGATCTCCTCAGTCTCAGCTCCAGGCTCCGAGGCAGCTTCCAGCCCACCGGAACCTGATCTCAGTCAATCAGGGGAAGGTATTCCATCCGGACCTTCAATCCCTGCACTTGACAGCCTGGTTCCTGAGTGGCTAGAGTTCTAGGCCTTGGGTCTTTCTGACGAGATCCTCAACGTCGTTGAGGCGTCCCATAAGGAGTTGACCAGAAAATGCTATGCCTTCAAATGGAAGAGATTCTCCATTTGGTGTCAGGGCAAGGGCCTGGACCCTTCTCCTATTCCTTGGTAAGCATTCTGGACTACCTGTGGTCCCTTCCTCAGCTAGGGCTTCAGTCGACGACCCTTAAGGTGCACCTGGCAGCCATCTCTGCTTACCGGGTGCGGGCCGGGAAGCAGTCGGTGGCGCAGGAGAAGGTGGTCGGGCGCTTTTTCCAAAGCCTTGATCACATATCCACTCCAGTGCGAGAACCTCCACCTCCGTGGGATCTACTGCTGGTATTAGCTAAGCTCATAGGCAAGCCATTCGAACTGATGCACAGGTGTGGCATCTCTCACCTGTCGTGGAAGACCAACTTCTTGGTGGCTATCACGTCAGCCAGAAGGATGGGAGAGCTCCAGACACTTTCCATCGAGTCTCCTTATCTGGTCTTCCACAGGGACAAGGTTGTCCTGTGCCCCCACCTGAAATTCCTTCCGAAGGTGATGTCGGAGTTTCACCTTAACCAGATGTTGACTCTGCTGGTGTTCTACCCCAATCACACCTCGGAGACCGAATATAGGCTCCATACTTTGGACCCTAGAAGTGCACTCACTTATTATAAGGAGCGGACGGCTGAAGTTCAGGGAGAGGTTTGCCGGCTGTTTGTCACCTACGCTAAAGCCGCACCTGGCAGACCTGCAGCCAAGTGCACGATAGGCAGGTGGGTCACCTCCTGCATAGATCTCTGCTATAGGTTGGTGGGCATGGAGCCTCCCAGAGGGATAAGAGCTCATTCTACCTGCCATACCGCTGCATCGGTAGCTGCTTCCAGGGACTTCCCTATCCAGGAAATCTGCAGGGCTACTACCTGGAAGCCAGCACACACCTTCATTACCCATTACCACATCGACCTTGAGTCATGCCGGGATGCTGGTTTTGGGGCCTCGGTTCTCCAGTCTTTATTCCCTAAGTAGGTGGTGTGCGCCTTGCCTCCCTCCTCCCGGAGAACTGCTAGGAGTCTGCCAGATAGTGTGGATGAACAACATATCCATGTCCCTAGAAATACAGGTTACTCACCTGTAACAGGAGTTCTAGGAATGGTATATGTTGTTCATCCGACCACCGGCCTCCCGGCTTGACGCACAACCTGGCTTCCAGCGGAGCTAGATCTGGCGTCATGGGGTGGAGCCGAGTTTACCACCGGGTGGGTGGGAGGACCCAACGAAGACCTTCCGGCAAAATTTAAAGCGGCAAGGAACCTGCCAGATAGTGTGGATGAACAACATATACCATTCCTAGAACTCCTGTTACAGGTGAGTAACCTGTATTTTTTCATCTGCATCAATGTATTGGATTCAGCAGTATTTATCTTAGAGAAGACAGTCGGTTACATTTGGTTTCATGTGTTCTTCCTTGGCTAACATTAATATGGGTGTTCCCCAGGGATCTATCTTGGGCACCCATACTTTACAGTATTTTGTTAAATTCCTTGCCTTCTGTTAGCCAGGATAAGGACACTTGCATTACAGTGTGTGCCGATGACATTGCTTTGTATAGACCAGGCAATACTTCTGACATTGGTTTCCATCTCCAAAGGGGTTTTGATAAAGTACAAACATGGCTAACTGATAATGGAATGTTACTGAACACTGCCAAGACAAATATTTTGGAACTCACCAAAAATTGAAACAATCTGAGTCTGCTTTTTCTTTTAGTGACTTGGACTGTGGCCAAATTCAACGAGTTAAAAATGTTCGGTGCCTTGGATTTATTTTGGGCCAGTCCCTGTCATGTCAAGATCACATTGATTATGTGGTTAAAACTGTACACTTGCAGCTGGAACAATTGTATCGATTAAAAAAACTTGCTTCTCTATTCATTTTAGGAAAGTTTGGGCTCAGTCACTGCTGTTATCCGTCTTTGATTACAGCCTCTCTATTTATTCTTCAGCTTCTTTAAATGTAAGGCTATGCCTGCAGTTAAGTGGGGGAAGAGCTCCTCCCCCACACCCTATTTTAATCAGCAGGCGGTGCACCGCCCTGCTTAGAGCGAGTCGCACTCACCCACCATCCTCCCCTGACACTTCCTACTTCTGCGACACTCTTATCCCACCGAGGGGCTCTCGTAATACTGGACTAAGCTTCCTCCCTACAGATGGGATACAGAGAAAGGCTTAAACCATCAAATCATAACAAGTGACTCATCAGTCAAGCATCTAAGCACCTTGCATATATTATCCAGTTCATACGTACCATAATCACTTACTTGCTCATGTCCATACTAAAGTACCTAAGCACGAATCATTTCATACTACTAGTACCCTGCAAGCTTCATTCTACTTACTGGTCTGGCCTCTGTATCCAAACACAACCTACAGTATCCAGCTACAGTATGTAACATAAGCACTGAGCTCTGAACCACAGTTAACTGTTGTCCAGCGAGTAAAAGTTCTGCATCACTCAGTCTGTCATTTTGCTTGTTCTGCCCACTGTTCAACTTCCCATCGTTCCTTACACAGTAAACTGGAATGGTTCTCCAAGTCTGAACAAAGAGTTAAAGATCACGTGCAACATTTAACCTCTCACCACCTGTTTACAGTGACACACCCACCATTAAGACTGCTGCTGATGGCCTGGTGGTGCTGAGGGTTGAGGCACTGGATGCCTTACTTCCTGCTGCCCCCGTGACCCAGGTTGGGGAATGGACTCGGGCACAGTGGGTCGGGGGGGGGAGGATTGAGTTTCCGAAGGACTGCTCTCCTGTCCTGGGGCGGGTTGCGGGGTAGCCTCACTCTGCAGTGGCCCCCAGTGGAGACTGGATGTACTGCAGGAGCACACAGTGCGGAAAACACAGAAAAACCGAAAAGTGCTCCAGGGATCCGCCGGGTGACGGCTGTGGTTCTAGCATACTAAGTCCTCCAGGGAACCAAGTCCACCTCAGCAGCACACGGGCCAAATAGTTAAAGTGCCGGCAACCCTTCCTGCCGGTGCCTTTCCCCTTGGAAGAGAGGGACCACCCAGCAAAGGGTTACGCCAGGTTACCCTGGGGTCAGCTACAGATGTGAGGATGGAGGGTTTGAGTGAGGCGAGTAGGAGGTAAGTCGGGACCATGGCTGCCCGAAGGAGTGGGGGAATCTGGAGTGCATTGGAGGAGGATAAATAGATAAAGGGAAAAAAAAAAGTCTGCTGCTGATATGAATATTAATGAGGTGATTAGCATAACTCCGCCACTGTGTTATCCAGTGGTGGGTGTGTCACAGCAACGTGTAGGGCAGCTGACACACATAGGCCTACCACTGGGCGTCGCCGCAGTGGTGGACTGCGTCACCATTCCCTCCCCTGCTTAGCCACTCTGTCATTGGTAGCATCACTCCGAGCTGGCCGCCCAAGTACCAGCCCCCAAGTCTCCATTAAAACCTGGGTTACTGGTATGATGATGCACTGCTAATGGGTCACTGGGGGCCTCTAGCAAGATAGAGCCTTGATTGCTGGTCAAAGTGGCTATCAGAAAAGACCATTAAGGAAGACCATCACAAGTGAAGCTGAAGAAGCTTCAAGCATGGCGTTTGAGTACATTTTTCAGCATCATATTTATACTATTTTCATTATCACTCAGTGTAAAATGGATTTCACAAATTGTGAAACCTAGTTGGCTGAGGGTCATATTTCCCTGTGTTGTATCTTAGCACAACAGCACTGAATACAGATCCGGCAGTCCCTTCACAATAAAAGCTATCTTAGCTGGAGTCCCACAGGGGTCAGTCCTAGGACCCACCCTATTCTCCATCTTCTTAAATAGTCTGCCGTCTGTCTGCCCCCCTCCCAAGTCCAAATGTATGCAGACGACTCCGTGATCTTCGCTTCCGGCCCTTCCTTTGCCCAGACGGAATCCTCCCTCCATTCCAACTTTGAGAGCATGCTGCGTTGGCTTGATGCAAAATCTCTCAGATGCAACACCAAAAAAAAACAGTTGCAGTGGTTTTCGGGTCTGCCCTGAAGTTGGCTAAACTGTCCTCTCCCCCTTCCACGCCTTGGATGGGTCCAACATCTCTGTAGTGCATAGCTACAAGTGCCTGGGAGTCTGGCTTGACCCGAAACTAGATTTCTCCCTGCACCTCGACTCAATCCACGACAAGCTCTGACCCAAATTAGGCATGTTATGTAGGCATAAACAATGTCTCTCCCTTCCTGTCAGGAAAGACATTTTAATCAAGCTTATCCTGCCTTTGACTATGCTGACGTGGTTTACAGTTCAGCCCCCGAATCCTCCTTAGCCAAGCTTGACCCCCTGTACCATCCTTTCTGCCGCTTCACCACCAATCTCCCGTACCGCATGCATCATTGCCACCTATATGACATGGTCTCCCTAGCAAATCGCTGGCTCGCTCACTGTACATCTTTATCACCAAATTCTGGTTTAATACTCTCCCCTCCTACCTCTCCTCCCTACCGGCCCCTGCCTCCTACTCTGGCTCCCCTACTCTGGCTACACCTTACGCTCCCGGGACCCATGCTCCTTCGCCTTAGCTACCCCTTACTCGCTTGCAGGGAAGCAAGCCTTCGCCTACCGGCTTCCCACCTTGTGGAATTCACTCCCCTTCACCATATGTGGCCTGCCAACTGCAGTGTCTATCAAAAACCACTTCAAACACCCTCCCTCCCTTCCTGCCTCTGTCTCACCCCCCCCTTGACCACCGGGCTCCTTTCCCCTCCCTCTCCCTCGCACCCCCACCCCTGGTCTTCACGCCAACGTCAGCTCTTACCTCTGTGTGAAACCTCCCTTACCGAAGCACTACCGTCATCCAGACTGCTCCACGCAATTTGCTTATACATCCAATTAACTGCTGTACCATTTGTCCTGTTCCATTGCCTGTAAATTCTATTTACTGCTTGCACAACTGCATCAGCGCTGAATGCTGTGTAAGTCTGTTTTGCTGTGTAAATCTGTAACTGTGTACTTCTGTGTAACTCTGTATTTTGTGTAAGATAGTATTCTGTGAAACAATGTATCTTGTTCCCTTACCCTTCCCCGGGTCGCACCTGGAAACGAGCCCCGGCTCAGTGTGCCTTTTCCGGTTATCAACTTTTAAATAAATAAATAAAATCAATACTAACCGCACATCACTAATTGCCATCCCAAACATGCCTGCCACCCTTACTCACTAAAAACCTTCAACTAGGCCCCAAAAGTAAAACTGCTATAAATTTAAAAGAAGAATAAGTAAATATTATTTGCACTTATAATTATCTTCTTACCCATACGTTTATTAAAGATGAAGTTCTACAGTATTTACTGTTTTACATTCTGGTGTTTCTTTCCTGATCTTGAAAAATCCCCCTTCTATCCTCACCTGCTTACCAGGGAAATCTCTACTGCTGAATTAAGCAATAAGGCACGACAGGGCATTGGTTGTACTAGGTTTACCCCACAGACGCCCCTGACCATGGGGTAAACCTAGTACAGCCAACATCCCTTAAGTGCCTTACTGCTTATATAAAATGAGCCCATAGGCAACTTTTAAAAAATGAACACTCTAAAAGTTTTAAAAATCACAAAAAATATAATGAAATGTTGGTAAATAATGTAAAATGTCCCTCCACAGATGTTTTTCACCTGTCAGTCATCTGTCTTTCTACACACTCAATACATTGTGTGATTGCATTTACCATGGAATAGAAAAATTCAAAGCTCTGCATTACACCAGTAGTAGAGTGCTCCCCCCCCCCCACAAACACACACATGGAATACGTGAATTCAAAAAGAGTGTATGGTGGAACACTGTTCTGCATGGAAATCCATGCTTTGAACAGCATTGTGCTGCACTAGTGATGTCACAATGTTGTGCTTCACGGAGTACATCACTAGTGCAGCACAGCAACATTGAATGTTGTCGCGCTTGCGCAGTTAAGTGGCTGCAGTGGTAAGGAAGTAAACGGTGCAGGAAAGAACTGCTGCAGCTGCACTGAAGTGACATTTTGTTGTAGCGGGGGACCTGTTTTACGGCCAAGGAGTGCACTTATGGTTGCCCATATGCTATAAAAGATTGTGTATGAGCAACCGTACACACACAAGGCTATTTTAAAATCTCGAGATTTCTGTGGTAACAGGAGACCTCTAGCTGTGCTTTTGAGGTCTCCTGTTACCACGGAAATCTCTTGATTGAAAATAGCCTTGCTGTGTATGATTGCTCATACACAATCCTCTATTTCTTCAGAGTTCCTGGCATTCCACACACACACACAGGCCTCAAGTGGAGCCAGAACCTCAATTGTATCTGTTGCGGGGTAAGGAGCAGGGAGTTCTCTGGCAAACTGGTAGGGATAGGAGGGAGATTTTTCATGGTCATCAGAGAAACACCAGCAATGGAAACTCTGAATAGTACTTGATTTTTTAAATGTGTGCATGTGTGTAAGGAGGGGCTCATGGGTGTAAATAACATTAATTTACTTTGTTTAATGTAATGGGACTTTTATTTTTAGGGCCTAGTTGAAGGTTTTTATATATGAGTAAATGTGGCAGCCATGTTTGTGATGGAAATTAGGAAGTAAGTGGCTTATGAATTCTGTATGCGAGTTTCCCTGGTTGGCAGGGACTTGTTTTAAGCCATTGGTAGTGGTCTGTTAAGGCCATGGCTAGAGCCAAGTCTCTGCCAATCAGGAGGCAGAAATTTCCTTACCCATTTTATATCCTGCTACAGAAAAAACAGATGCCCTGTTTCCATCTGAGGCCTTCTGTTGTGTGATTGATGGGGTGAACATTTTGCCAGTAGAACTGAGCTAAATTTTGAATTTTTGTATTCTATCTATTGTAAACATTCAGTCTCTTGAATGTAGGAAAGATAAACAAGAAGCAAAGTGGAGAAAGGGAGGAAATGATATAAGGAAGGATGAAAAGTGAGGAAATAGGTAAATGGGGGTGGTTTGGGGGGAAAATAGAGGGTTTAAGGGCTAATTTAAAAATCAGTGTGTTTTGCAATGCACAGTATGTGTAACTGAGATGACATGTCTGTGCTGGGACATGCAGGGACTGTTTTGTTAGGGTGGATGAACATAAAAAAAATCACTGAAATGTTTGACATTGTTTTATTTTTGTGCATTTTCACCCCCAACCCACCAAATACAGTAAATCTTGAGCTTATTTCATAATTGCAAGAAGACACTCCAGGGTGTGCTTTATGGTTGGATACCGGAACCCCTCTGTTGGTTGAAGGCATTTGGCGATGTCTTGTGCCGCAGAACACATCCAAGGTGTGCCGTTATCCTACCACAATGCACACCTTGTCATGCCTTATTGCTTAAACAAAGGCTCATCCACCTGCTGCTGTCTTTTCCTGCCTTGAGAGAGTCCCACCAAGGCCCCTGAGGGCTATCCTTAGGAGTGCCAGTCCTAGAGTCCTGGACTAGGCATAGAGGTTAGCTCCTCAGCCTGCCATGTTGGAGCTCCATGTTGAACCCCAGCTGTCCCCCCTCACATGACCCCTTTCTGCCAGTGACTGTTGTGTGGCTCTGGACCAGCTGGAGAGGATGCATCCCTTAGCCAATTGTTAGGTGGCCGAAACTGCTGCACTGTCACACCAAGGTCATCATGACATACCATTCCTGGAGCAGGGCCTGGTGTGGGCACTTAAATGCCCTTCCACCAATGGGTCCCTTCCTAGCCGACATCAGGAAGATTGGATTGGGGCCATGGACATTCGTTGTGAAATGGTGCTGCATGCCCCCAAGCCACCAGGGGGCACCCTGTGCACAAGGATTGCAGGAAACATTCCACAGAGTAGAGATGGCATCCATGGGACTGCTACTATGTCTCCTGCTACTACCAGTTGGGATCATGGGCTCAGGAGTGAACCCGCGGTCCCCAGATGGAAGTTGAGCATTTTGGCCATCACAGCAGCAAGTGTGGATACTTCTAAAAACTAAGCAATTAGAACTTAATAATGCTGGATATAAGATTCAAATGAACAGTGGAACAGTCCACTTCTAAGTTGAATTGTGCAATAACATGACTGCAGGTGCCATGAGGGCAGGGGAGAGCATGATGGAAGGTTGGTCTGATTTCATCTTGCAGAAAAGGGCTAGAACTTTTGTTTTAAAGGAGAACTCCTGAAATAACTAAAAAGGCCCCTCACCCACCAAAGCATAAGCCACCAGTTAGGCTTATTGCAAAACTGTTTTTTCACCGCATACTTTGCGTGATATTACAGTTTTAGAGCTTGAGCCACAAAGGGCCTAGGACCCTCTATGTACATGCAGAGGGTTGGTGGAAGCTACAGAGTGTGCATTCCATACCCGCAGAGCACCCTGCAGCACCCACAGCATGGACTGCACCGGCCCTCCTCACTTCTTGCCACCATAACAACACCTGTACACATGAGGTCATGTTGGAGTGGCCACAGGGCTGAGGCACATTTCCGCACTTAAAAGTCTTCTTTGCATCGTAGAAGGGGCAAGCACTATGGGACGGGGTACCTGCCATTGCAGCGATGCAATACCTCTGCACTATTGCCAGGTTATATTAGGAGGCTCATCCCCCCACATTGTACCCCCTGCCCCCCAAGCTGACATGGTGGGCTGAGAGTGTAACTTTTTTTTTAACTCTCTTTATTGATATTTCTTAAGGAACAATCAGCCACAAACATTACATCATAACACATACATCATTTATATCTCATTTTCTCCATAAAAAAGTAAAAAAAAACTATATTAAGAGTAAAATTCATATGTAACCCTCCCCCCCTTACAAATGGGGGTCCCGAAAAGTCTTCCTTGAGCTTACCTAAATGCTCACTGCCAGGCTGGTGTCCTACTTTTTAGCAGTTTAAATGTGATTGCCAGAGAGTGCCTGTATAGCCTCTGTGCACTGTCTCTTTAAGAGCTGCCTGGATTGCAGTCATAAGTAATCCAAGAGGGAGCTCTGTTGAAAGGTGTAACAATTTGCTAAAAATCATTTAGAGTAATAATGATAATGTAGTTTGTCTAACCTGCCTTCTTTGCAGCAAGGACTGTTTTGTTTATCTCCACTATCTTGGTCCTGGACTGCCAGATTTGACCAAATCAGTATTGGTGGGACCTAAAATGGAGCCGGAATACAGGAGCTGTCTGGAGTCAAAATCTGTAGGAATTGTAGTTTTGGGCTTTTGGTACCTTTTTGCACCTGAAGGGGAAGCCTTTGTTGTGACTGACAGGAGGATCAGCCAACCGAACCTTTTGGATCTTGAGGACTTTTCCAAGGCTGCTGCAGCTAGTTTCAGTTTTGAGCTGAGAAGGAAGAAGTAACAGCTCAAGTGATTTTGAGCAACAGTTCTGTGTAGTTTTGCATGGGAGAACTGTGAAAGGGCTGAGTGTTGGCCTGCCTGTCTGCCTGCTGTCCCTGAGAGGGAAAATAGAGTGTATTCGGACTGAATCCAAGTTATGAAGACTATTTAAGCCACTGGACTGTGACCAGGCTTTAACTTGGAGAAGACCAAAGATTTGCTGAATGCAATTGGCCTGTCAGGATTTCCAGCTGCTTTTGAATCCCCGGTTTGTGCAGAGACTTTGCGATCGTGACCGGAGAGCGGTTTGCCTGGTACAGTAGAATTTCCTTACATGTAAATGTGCTCTGTATTGAAAGTGGATCGTGATTTGGTTCCCCACTGTGTGAACAGTGTTCTGCTTGCTGGAAGCTTAATCCAGCCTAATCGGACTGAATCCGTGTTCATTTCCATTCGGCCTGGGCCATGCTATGCTGGCCCTTCCAGACTACCCCACTGCACAGAGAAAGCCACCGACGAGAGACCTGCCTGGAGATCAACCCCCTGCTCCACACTTGAACAGGAATGACGCCTCGACGAATCGTGTGGGCCCTGCTTCTCCTGCCACTCCAGATTAACCACCTGCTGTCTTGATTTTCGTCCAGCCTGTGTCCAGTCTTGGGTATTGTGAGTAATCATCAGGGTAGCTCCCTGCAACAACAGCCTAATCTAAAAGTATGTTATCTGATTGTCTTGTTGTTTTCTTTTCACGAACTGAGCCCTCTGGCTCCGGAACACAAATAGTGTGTGTTGTGCATGTTGTTTTCTTCCATCACAGGGCCCCAGCCAGTTGCAACGTTCCTGGCTAGCCCACCATTCTCCATCTGGGTACCCAGAGTGTGTGACTGTTTATGGACCCTGAAGTTTGCATAACTGTTTGATTGATAGAGCCTTTAAGCAAATTAACCTGATTATGCCCCTTCCTTATTCAAGCCCCTTAAATAAATCAGATCTAACTCTTTTTTGCATTTACCCTGACTGTGGTTCCAGTTTGTGCAAGAGTACTGTATTGCTGTTATTTGCTGTGTATAACCTTGTTTTACAGGGGTTCCCCAGGGCCGGGCCAGAGGAAAGCCCTGGTGGTAAGTGCAAACAGTGTGGGTACTTGTGTGGTGTATCAGGGGTATTGTGAAAGTGATTACTGTGTATTGTTCCGGCCACTAGTAAAGAAAGAGGAGGGGGTTACAGTGTCCTGGAGGGCTGTGCCCAGGTTAGCTTGACCACTACCAACCCTGACCTCCAGGTGGAGGCACCCATTTCAGAACTCAGGCCCCTAAACCTGCTACTAGCCAAGCAGGCAGGGGTAGTAGCCCTTGGGATAGCGCCACCTAGGGGTTACACATATAAACTATATACATAGGTCCCCATGTAATACATAATACTTTAAGTTTAACTGCACATCTGTGATCTATTCTCATTTAAAGAAAAGTTGATCACCCCAAATTACCGTATGCTTTAAGCTACCAAAGCATCATCCTGCATTCATAATCCTCAATTCTGCAGCTGTTAGTATGCTCATAAAAGGCCCCCACTGAGTCATGAATCTATCCATCCGGTCCTGCAGCTGGTACGTTCTCTGCTGTAAGGCAAGAGCCCTTACGGATAGGGTATGCTACTGTGCGGCAGTGGGATTCTCCTATGATACCCAGGTGTTCAGAGTAGTCTGTCTGGCCTGCACCAACAGCATTCTGACCCATCTTTGATACACAGACCGCTGCTCGGCCTCCTCATCTGCTGTGCCAAATAACAGGCTATGGGGCGAGACCAGAATCACCAAGCCTAACATGGCACTCAGCTGCTGCCCTATCGCCTCCCAGTACCCCCGAAGGCGTGGACAGGCCCAACAACAGTGAAAGTATGTGTCTCTGTGCTCCTTGCACCTTCCACACATCTTCGACACTTCTGGGTGGAATCTGTGAGTCACATCTGGAGGGCAATACAGCCTATACACAAATGTATACGTATTTTCCTAATATTTATTGAAAGACAATAAACCTATATGTGACTCCAGTATGAGGCCCCAGTTACCCTCCAATATAACAACACCTATGTCTCTTTCCCACAGGCTATGTGTCTTGTTAGTCATATCTCGCAGGTTCTCTCTTAGGAGGCATGCAACATTCCTCAGCATCCCTCTGGGATCCTTCCAAGCCTTACATATAACCCCCTCCACCTGCTCCAGAGGTAAGGCTGCACTGCCCTGCCTTCTTACCTCTTTGCAGTAATTGCTGGCCTGAAAAAACCTAAACAGGTGGCTGCCTGGAACCCCCACCTTCTCCCTGATCTCCTGGAAGGAGACCATAATCCTCGTACTACACACATCACCTATGTATTGCACCCCTTTTTCTTCCCACTCCAGAAAAGCTGGATCCTCTATACTTGGCCTAAAAGGGGTTTCTGGCAATTGGTAACAGCAAGGTCTCCTGCTCTTTGCTCCTCAGCGCTCCCTTGATATGTGCCCAACTATCTAGTACACATACAGTACAACCAGTGGGTTAGGGTGCCCCAGGGAGGCGTACACCTTCCGGCCTCCTCTAGTCAGATAGGCAGTTAACCTACCGCCTGACCCCACCTCCTCCAGGTCAAGCCAACTGGCGATGCCTGTCCCAGACACCCAGTCCTTTATTATACATGTCTGTGATGCCAGGAAGTACTGCTTCAAATCCGGGAAGTTCGGCCCTCCTCCCTTATTGTTCACCTTCAGTCTCCCCAGAGTGATGCGTGTCCTTTTCCCTTGCCACAGAAACTCCATGAACCCCTTCTCCCCTTTTTATGGCCTTTTTGTTAAGGCCCATAAGAAGCACCTGGAGCAAGTAGAGGATCTTAGGCAATATATTCATCTTAATTAGGTTTATGCGCCCTATCCAAGACAGGGGCCAAGACCGCCATCTCCTTAGCTCCTCTATCAGGGTCTTAATCATGGGCATGTAGTTCAGCTGGTACAAATCCGCTATTCTTTTTCCTGTATTCAGGCCAAGATATTTGAAGGAGGCGGACACCACCCTCAGTCCCCAATCACTCCCTCCAGGTCCCATCCCTCCATTACCTACATAGAGAACCTCTGATTTATGTAAGTTAATCTTATAACCTGAGAATTCAGCAAAGCTCGACTTAAGTCTCAGAAGGGGTCGTACCAACTCCTCCAGATTCCTCAGGTACAGGATCATATCATCCGCATATAGTGACAGCTTATGTTGAACATCTCCCCTTCCCTTTACCCCCCTGATACTAGGGTGCTGTCTAATTGCGATGGCCAGTGGCTCAATTGCTAGGGCAAACAGGAGGGGTGACAGTGGACATCCCTGCCTCGTACCCCTATACAGGGGGAATCTTTCAGACGTCCTGCCATCAATCAATACCGAAGCCTGGGGGGAGGCGTATAAGACCCTCACCATTCCCAAAAATTCCTTTCCCAATCCAAATCTGTCCAGTACCTCAAATAAGTACCCCCACTCAATACGATCAAATGCCTTCTCAGCATCCAAAGATATAATCGTTCTGAGTCCTAGCAACCGTGAGGAGCACTGTATCACATTAAGGGCCTTCCTCACATTGTGATACGAGTGCCGTCCCAGGATAAAACCCATCTGGTCCGGGTGAATCAAGGTCGGGAGAAGTCCATCCAACTGGGATGCCAGGACCTTGGCATAGATTTTTGCATCAGCATTCAGGAGTGATATAGGCCTATACGATGCACAACTCTGCGGGTCCCTCCAAGGCTTCGGCATGACGCAGATAGTCGCCTCCCCCATTGTGGGAGGCAAGGGCTTTCCTTCTCTGACCTCTTTTAAAAAAAAAACATAAATGATCCAGTACCCCTTGACTTTATATTTTTAGTGTTTCTCAACATTCTGAAGAGGATACACCATTCCTTGAAGGACTGCTGCATCCCACAGTCTCTTGCTCCACGCTGCTTCTCTGCTCCACATGAAGCAGGTGATCCACTCTGGAGCTGGTACAGGCATATGACTGGACACCTGAAGTCTGGCTCTTCTCCACCCATGCATGCCCCTGGCCCCTCTGCAATATGTATGGCACGAGATTGGGGCGGCAGAGGGTCATGGATGCTGGTAAGTGCACTGGAATATACAAGTGTGGAGCTCCACAGCCCAGATACACACATATCATGCATATATAGCCCATCTCTGTAGATCGAGCCCTATGTGTGGTTCTGTTATGTGTACAACACACCCCTCGTCTGTAGTGCCATCTCATAGCATACAGAGTGGTTTCGCTGCTCACTTGTGTACAGATCAGTTCTGTTGATCCGATTAACCAGCAGAGCTGATCTTCATACAAGTGAGTAGTGGAACCAGTCTGTATGTTATGAGGTGATGCTGCATAGCGGAGGAAGGGGTTTACAGTAAGGAGCAGTAATTAAGCTGTAATGTTACACAAACGAGGTAATGAAAACATTACTTTGTTGTGCAAAAAGCCTAATCTGGGTCTTAGGCTTTGTGGGGAGAGTCTCTAGTGATTGTCGAAGTTCTCCCTTAAATTTGTGTTTTCAGATAGAAAAATAAAATCTGGGACGCTGCCTCACCTTCAGAATGATCTTAGTACTGTTGTCCTGCCCAATTTACATATATCTAAAAAAATATTTTTTTAAAGCTGATTTTCAAATAGAATTACCATTAGCCAGAAATTGGCATGCCATCCACATTTTCTGGTGTGCTCGGAATACCAAATGAATGTAAACTTTGCACCCTGCAGATGCTGTGTTCCTGTTGCACTGAATCCCCCCTCCCAAGTCCAAGGCTGCTTTGTGTGATTGGGGGGGGGGAGAGAATGGGGATAATCTGTTGCCGGCCTGATCTACCGCTGTTTTTCTCTGCTTAGAAAAAGCTGTTTGAGGTTCTGAGGTAATCAGGTTGCTGACAGTGCCTCTCCAGAGCACAGTGACAGCCAGCACCATCTGGTGCACTCCTGTTGTCGTATCCTGCAGCTAGGAAACCTGCTGGCACATCTTGGAGACCTAACCGAGAGAGACTGCTGGCCTCTCCCAGTTTTTTTGTGATGGAAATTGGGGGTGGGTGAGGGGTGAGACCCATGGGAACTCAGTTCAGAAGTGAAAATAAAAGTCTGTTCCAAGAGCAAAATGAGAAAGTACTGCTGCTATATACATTGTACCCCCTTTATACAGTAAATATATATTGAATACTGTATAGTGTAAAACTGATGTAGCAATGTGTCATAGACCACTCCATCCCCAACCAAGATCATTCATCTTGGGCTGTAAATAAACAGTGACCAGGCAGCTAAAGGTGACTTTAGAACCAGTGAAAATGGTTCATGCTAGTCATATGGCCACTAGGTTTTGGGTGCATCCTCGGTACACTTTTATGAAAGGTCCATAGTTGGTGAAGCTTTGGCTACTGAAAAACCTACATCAGATCTTTTCTGCAGAGTCAGATAACATCAGGAGTCACTGAGGGCCTTGTCTTTCTGTAGGGTCAGATCACATTTAGTAACACTGCATCTTGTCTTCCTGCAGGGTCCGGTCACATTGAGACACACATGGCCTTGTCTTCCTGCAGGGTCAGGTCACATTGAGACACACATGGCCTTGTTTTCCTGTGGGGTCCGGTCACATTGAGACACACATGGCCTTGTCTTCCTGCGGGGTCAGGTCACATTGAGACACACATGGCCTTGTCTTCCTGCGGGGTCAGGTCACATTGAGACACACATGGCCTTGTCTTCCTGCGGGGTCCGGTCACATTGAGACACACATGGCCTTGTCTTCCTGCGGGGTCAGGTCACATTGAGACACACATGGCCTTGTCTTCCTGCAGGGTCAGGTCACATTGAGACACACATGGCCTTGTCTTCCTGCAGGGTCAGGTCACACAGACACACATCACCTTGTCTTCCTGGAGGGTTGGGTGACATTGAGATATACAGGGCCTTGTCTTCCTGCAGGGTCAGGTCACACTGAAATACACAACACCTTGGCCTCCTGCAGGGTCAGGTCACATTGAGAGACACAGGGCATTGTCTTCCTGCAAGGTCAGTCACATTGAGACACACTATGCCTTGTCTTCCTGCAGGGTAAGGTCATATTGAGACACACATTGCGCCTTGTCTTCCTGCAGGGTAAAGCCACATTGAGACATACGGGGCCTTGTCCTCCTGCAGTGTCAGATCACATTGAGATACACAGGGCCTTACCATCCTGCAGGGTCAGGCCACACTGAGATAGGGTTACCAGTTGTCCTCTTTTAAGAGGACATGTCCTTTTTTCCAGCTGCCAAATATTTTTCATGTACCTTCTCTATCCTGTTGTATTTTTATAATTTTTTTACTCTCTCCTACTCAGGACCTCCTTGTAAATGAGCTGTGAAGGAGGTGGAGACAAAACAGATTTACTCGGGGTCTGGCACAAGGACTCATTGGGGGAGGGACTAAAGTGTCCTGTTTTGGCATACCAAAATCTGGTACCCCTACACTGAGACACACAAGACCTTGTCTTCCTGTAGGGTCTGGTCACATTGAGACACACAGGGCCTTCTCTTCCTGCAGGGTCAGGTCACATTGAGACACACAGGGCCTTCTCTTCCAACAGGGTCAGGTGATATTGAGGCACCCTGGGCTTTGTCTTCCTGCAGGGGCAAGTCACACTGAGACACACTGCGCCTTCTCTTCCTGCAGGGCCAGGGCACATTGAGACACACCATATCTTGTCTTCCTGTAGGGTCGAGTCACATTCAGATGTACAGGACCATGTCTTCCTGCAGGGTCAGGTTGCATTGAGACACACTGTGCCTTCTCTTCCTGCAGGGTCAGGTCATGTTGAGACACAGGCCCTCGTCTTCCTGCCTGGGTCAGGTCACACTGAGACACACAGGGTCTTTTCCTCCTGCAGGGTCAGGTCACATTAAGACACACTTGTCTTCCTGTAGGGTCAGGTCAGAATAAGACGCACTGCACCTTGTCTTCCTGCAGGCTCAGGTCACGTTCAGACACACAGGACCTTGTCTTCCTGCAAAGTCGGGTCACACTGAGACACTATACCTTGTTTTCCTGCAGGGTCAGGCAACCCTGTGTGCGATCTGTCCCTGCAGGAATGGACTGGTCCCAGGGCTCCCCGCCTCAAAACAATTTTGTTTAAATTCTCTCTTTATTTATATGGATGTAACTCATGACATGATAGCAATGGACAAGTAAAAAAATCAGGTGTGGTTTGTAATCATGTTAGAATATTTTGAGTGTACGACAGGTGATGAGAATTCATCCTGCAGTGTATATCTTGGCCCACATAAAATTTAAAACGCTAGAAGCAATAAGCTTTAAAATGCTACAATATGAGGTCCTAGAATTAAATTTGAATGCTATATTTAGATAGATATGTGCAGCAGAAATAAAAGAAAAACAGTAAATGTTTTATACACACAGCAGGTTTAAAAGCTATAGCTAGTAAACTGATGTATATAAATCAGATGTGCAGTGGTCTAACTGTGTGCAGTTTAGCGTCACTTGTGAAGGGGCAGAACTTTAATAGTTCACTTGTTGCCTTACAACTTTTCCATACCCGCCGACCCGTGTTAAAGGAACGAATGCCGATCGCTTCGGGGCGGCCGGGGGAGGGGGGACTTCATGACTTGGCGATCAACTGCCACCAGGAGGAATCCTGGAGGAGGTTCATGTGAGTCACTGCTGTGGGGGAGCTCCATGACAGAACACCGGGGGCATAACTCCGTGGAGGCAGAGTACACACAGTGTGCTCATTGCATGTCATGTGAGGAGCCGGGGAGAAAATGTAAGGCGGAAAACCTGGGGGACGTGCTCCATAAAGCTCTGTTCATCAAGTCATTGACCCACCCGCTCTCTCTGGTGATCTGGGACCTTCTGGATTTGTGTTCCAGGTGGGGGAGGACAGCCCTCCTCTCCCAGCCCCACCCAAGGGGGTCTGCAGGGGATACTGGTCCCCAGTCCACCAGAAGAGAGTAAGGACAGTGGCGGCTGACAGGACAGAGCAAAACCAGCTGCCCGTCCTGCCACAAAGGAGCAGAAACACTGTGGTAGCAAAAAAATATCTCACTTGTGGCTCTGCATATTCTGAGTCAGACCACTGCAGACCCTATTTTAAATAATGGATTAGGTTGGCCAGTTTGCTGTATCCTATGTTTTTCCATAGTGTAGTTATTTTCTGTAGTGTAGTGGTATATAAGTAGTGTTTTTCCTGTAGTGTAGGGCTTTTCCATAGTGCAGTGCTAGTGTGGTGCTCATGTTTTTGCGTAGTGTAGTTTTCTAGGGACTGCCTGCTTTGTCCCTTTAGTAATGCACCTGGGAAACAAAAACCCAGGGGAAGAGTACACAGTGGAAGGTGGGAATACTGACAACAACAAAAATGGAAAGGGACCTGGGGGTAGTTATATCAGATGACCTAAAGGTGGGCAAGCAGTGTGAGAAGGAAGTAAGGAGGGCTGGGGGATACTGGGATGCATAGGGAGAGGCATCACCAGTAGAAAACAGGAATTTGTTATCCCTCTGTGCAGACAGTTGGTGAGACCCCATCTAGAGTACTGCGTGCAGTTCTGGAGGCCCCATCTCTGCAAAGACATAGACAGGAAGGAGGCAGTCCAGAGGAGGGCAACTAAAATGGTGCAGGGTCTGCACCAGAAGACATACGAAGAGAGACTAAAGGAGCTTAATATGTATACCCTCGAGAAAAGGAGGCAGAGGGGGAACATGATAGAAACTTTCAAGTATCTCAAGGGAGTCAACAAAGTCCAAGAGGGTAGCATCTTTCAGAAAAAGAGATGTGCAAGAACAAAGAACAAGGGGGCACAATCTGGAGAGAGGTGGGACAGCTCAGGGGTAATGTGATAAAGTATTTTTTCATGGAGAGGGTTGTGGATGCATGGAACAGCCTTCCTGAGGAGGTCATGGAGTCAAAAACAGTGGGGGAATTCAAGAATGCATGGGACAGACATAAGGCAATTCTAGTGGGGGGTAGGAGGAAGTAGGCTGTTGGTTAACTAGGATCTGCAGCTTATCCATTAGGTAGGGAAATGGGCAGACTAGGTGGACCAAGCAGTCCTTATCTGCTGTCAGATTCTATGTTTCTATGTTTAGTGTTTCCTTTTTTTTTGTCCCTTGATCTGGTGCTCACAAATGGGGAGCATGTACAGGAAATAATGGTCAAGGAGCCACTGGGAGGAAGTGACCATTGCACAGTGTGGTTCCAGTTAGATATGGGCAGGGAAAGCATCCCGACTAAGACCAGAATCATGGATTTCTAGAGGGCGGACTTCAGGAAAATGGGCGAAGTGCTAAGGGGCCATCTGGTGGGCATCAGAGCAGCTATGGGGGTGGACCAAAGGTGGTCCATCATTAAGGAAGGAATACTGGTTGCCACAGATGAGTGCGTTAGGCTTAAGAGTAAGAACACAAGGGCCAAAGCGCCCTGCTGGTTCAGTTCTGGGGTTGCCCAGGCAGTAAGGGAAAAGAGGTTGGCCTATAGAAAATTCAGAAAGACCAGGAGAGAGGTGGATAGGGAAAGTTACCTAAGGTTGGCTAGTGATCCAAGTAAGAAAGTCAGGCGAGCAAAGGCACAGAAGGAGCTGCAGATAGCTGAAGGAATTAAGAAGGGGGAGAAGGCTTTCTTTCGCTATATAAGTGAGAGAAGGAACAAGAAGGAAGGGATTGTTAGGCTTAAGAAAGGGGTGGAGTGGGTGGAGGATAATGGGGGAAAAGCAGAGATACTAAATGAATACTTCTGTTCCGTCTTCATCTGGGAGAAAGATGGACCAGTACCTTCAGGAGGGAAAAGAGGAGCAGGGAGGGAGGAACACAGATGTAGTGATAGAGGAGGACAGAGTGAGGGAGGGGCTGCTGGCATTGAAGGTGGAGAAATCACCAGGCCCAGATGGAGTACATCCAAGGGTACTAAAGGAACTGGCTGAGGAGCTGGCAGGGCCACTGGCAAACCTATTTAATGGTTCACTATAGACAGGCATAGTACTGCAGAACTGGAGAACAGCATATGTAGTGCCACTCCACAAAAGCTGTCCCAAGGATGACCCAGGGAATTACAGACCAGTCAGCCTGACCTCCATTGTGGGCAAGCTAATGGAGACAGTACTAAAGGAAAGGGTGGTGGAATATCTAGAGGAGCATGGTCTCCAGGATGTGAGACAGCATGGGTTCATGGGGGGGAGATCGTGTCAAACAAATCTGATTGACTTCTTTGACTGTGTCACTAAGACAGTAGGTGGGGCCAAGCGGTAGACAACCTAGGGGAACAGTACACAGTGGGGGGTGAGATACTGACAACAACAAAAATGGAAAGGGACCTGGGGGTAGTCATATCAGATGACCTAAAGCTGGGCCAGCAATGTGAGAAGGAAGTATGGAGAGCTGGGGGGATACTAGGATGCATAGGGAGAGGCATCACCAGTAGAAAACAGGAAGTTGTTGGCCCTCTGTACAGACAGTTGGTAAGACCACATCTGGAGTACTGTGTACAGTTCTGGAGACCCCATCTCAGCAAAGACATAGACAAGGTGGAGGCTGTCCAGAGGAGGGCAACCAAAATGCTGCAGGGTCTGCACCAGAAGACATATGAAGAAAGACTAAAGGAGCTTAAGATGTATAGCCTCGAGGAAAGGTGGGAGAGGGGGGACATGATAGAAACTTTAAAATACCTCAAGGGAATCAACAAAGTCCAAGAGGGTAGCATCTTTCAGAAAAAGAGATGTGCAAGAACAAGGGGGCACAATTTGAAGATAGAGTGGGGGATGGCTCAGAGGTAATGTGAGGAAGTCTTTCTTTACAGAGAAGGGTTGTAGATGCATGGAACGGCCTTCCTGAGGAGGTCGTAGAGTCAAAAACAGTGGGGGAATTCAAGAATGCATGGGACAGTCATAAGGCAATTATAGTGGGGGGGTAGGAGGAAGTAGGCTGTTGGTTAGCAAGGATCAAAATGGGCAGACTAGGTGGGCCAAGTGGTCCTTATCTGCCATCAAATTCAATGTTTCTATGTTTCTCTATCTTGATTTCAGCAAAGCCTTTGACTCTGTGCCCCATAAAAGGTTGATCAGGAAGTTGGTGGATCTCAGGGTTGGGGAAAAGATGGCCAGATGGGTGGAAAACTGGCTGAAGGACAGAACACAGAAGGTGGTTGTGGAGGGAGAGTTATCTGGCTGAAGACAGATAACCAGTGGGGTGCCGCAGGGCTCAGTGCTGGGGCCGGTGTTGTTCAATGTCTTCATCAGTGACATTGGAGATGGCATTAAGGGCAAAATGTGCCTATTCACGGATGACACCAAGCTCTGTGGGAGAATGGACACAGCTGAAGGGACACAGGACCTACAGAAAGATCTGGAAAAGTTAGGGAGGTGGTCCAGGATCTGGCAGCTTGGCTTCAATGCCAAGAATGCAAAGTTTTGCATATTGGAGCCAAGAAAACTAGGACAGAGTACTATTTATATTTATTTATTTATTTTTGTTTACCAGGTAAGCACACTAGACAACCAAGTGCCTATTTTCCGGTGTGACCCGGGAGATTACAGAGATACATTCAAAATTACAAAGATACATTCAGGTACAACAGGCAGACAATAAGAGCAGGTACAAGTAAGGGCAGCAGTCATAAACATGGCAAATGCAGCAACATCAGGGGACATTTACCTACCCAGTGGTAGGAAGATAACAACATAGTACATAGCAGTTGAGTATAGCAGGCAACACGGCTTTGTAGGCTAGGGGTTGTAGAGTACATCAAGGAGATTACAAAAGGGGGATAGGAGAAGCCAGTGAATCACTCAGAGGAATAAAACAAATGGCCTAGCACAAATTGATCCAGTAGAGCCAGGAAGGATCCATCCCAAGCTGATTCATTGATCCCCGTATGTTTCACCGGAAGGGAAGGTCAGGAGACCCTACACCCTAAAGCAGTAAGAAACAGTGGGACATGAGGCAGGAGTACCTTAAGTGCAGAGGCAGGTAAAGGCAGATTTGAGGACCTGGGTGGAGTCTGAGTATTTGCATCAGAGGAGGAGAAGGATCTGGGAGTGATGATCACTAGTGACCTGAAGCACTTCATGCAGTGCAAGAAAGCAGCAGCAAAGGCAAACAAGATGCTGGGATGCATATCTAGGGGGATCAGTAGTAGGAGAGAGGAGGCTGTACTGCCCTTGTACAGGTCAATGGTAAGGCCACATCTGGAGTTCAGTACTGATGCCTACACCTCAAAAAGCACATTAACCTGCTGGAGAAGGTCCAGAGGAGGGCTACAAAGATTATAGCTGGTCAGCATGGTAGGGCATATGGGGAGAGGTTGAGGACACTGAACATGTACTCTCTGGAAGACAGGAGAGAGAAAGAGAGGGGGGACATGATTGGGACCTTCAAGTACTTGAAAGGAATAAATAAGGTGGATAAGGAGGGTCTCTTTAAGCTGAGTGGCAACCATAACACAAGGGGGCACAGTCTTAAGCTGGAGGGTGGGAGGTTTAGGAGGGAGGTCAGGAAGCACTTCTTCACAGAGAGGGTGGTGGACACTTGGAATGCGCTGCTGGAAGAGGCAGTCTCATCGAAGACAGTGGGCAGCTTTAAGAGAGGCTGAGACAGGTATAGGGGAAGGTAAGGGTCATGGGTAGGGAGGAGTGGGGAGAGGAGGCAGGGACAATAACTCAAGCTGTGGACCCTGCAGCACTTGTAGACTTAATAGACCAAATGGCCTTCTTCTACTGGCTTCTTCATATGTTCACTTGTTTCTGTAGTGCAGGTGCCTCCTGTAATAGGAGGTGTGGCTCCTGTGGTCTTCCCCTACCATCAGGATACTGAATGGCATGGTGTGTGGTCATACAGTTGTAAGCAGCATGTGGTGTGGCATCTGAAACAGTGGTTCAGAGAAGGAGGAGCAGCAGCATGTTTGTGTCGGGAACGGGGAAGGAACAGCATGTCTGTGGTTGGGAGCATCATGTGTGTTGCTTGGAGGGAGGACCGGCAGCAGCACAGAGGTCCTGCATGAGAGGTGTGCAGCTTCAAGGACATGGTTGCTTGGTGTTTGAGGTTGGAGGGAGGATGCTGGGTGAGTTTTTAGTGAGGTTAGGGTATCTTTGTATAGGTAGAGTTTGTAGAGGCTTTCAGGTCGCTGTTATGGAATTTAAAGAGGTTCACCAAGATAGGCATATGTAACCCCTAGGTGGCGCTATCCTATGGGCTACTACCCCTGCCTGTGTGACTATGCACAGGTTGAGGGGCCTGAGTTTGGTGAACTGGTGCCTCCACCCGGAGGTATGGTCTTGGGGTAGCGTAACTGCTGTTGGTATTGCCCTCCAGGATGCTATAACCCCACCCCCGGCCCTCCAGTGGCCTAAACAGTATAGCTGATAACCAATCACATATGACATATGAATACAGTATTAAACCCACACTTAGGGCACTTACCACCAGGGCTGGATCAGCTGTGAAAGCCTTGGAGACCCCCTGTATAATGAGATCAGTGGTAAGACAGTTCAACAGCAATGCAATATCCCCTCCACAAAGGTACACTGTAGCCAGGTTAAATGCAGAAAGAACAAAATCTGATCTATTTGGAGGAGTTGCACAGGGGTTGGGCAGTAAATCTAGCAGTTGATTAATTAGATCAGATTTATTCAGGTTTAGCACGCATTCACTAAGAGTCCCTCTGTCACAGTCACACCCTGAGTACCCAGTTGTTACTCAGGCTAGCCTGGAGTGTTGCTCGGGGTAGGCCGGCATTGCAGCTGTTGTTGGGGCCCTTAGGAAAGAAAACAATCACATGCGTTTTAACCCAGAATTTGTAATCTGTAGCCGGATGGCTCAGTCTGTTGTGACAAACCCAAACACATAATCAGATGACACACAATAATTGCAGCTCTGTCGCAGGGAGCTACCCTGTTTGTACTCACCACTACCCACACCCAGTGATGATCTGACGAAATCAGACCTGTTGCAGATGGCTTGATGAAGCAGGAAGAAAATTCCCTCATGGTCCTTGTTGAGATGCTGGTCTTCAGGATGCAAGAACAATTTACACTGGTTGAAAACATGCACGGCGGACGTCACAAACTGGTCAGCCACACAAACACTTTGTCAGACTAAACACATTCATATGTAAGGCTCTGTCCTTCTCTGGTCCTTCCAGCTAGCTTACAGGCTGATTATTCTTTCTTTCAGCTTGGATGCTGCTTGAATCCCCTTCTGCTGTGACCCCAACGTGGGCCAACTGGACACTTAGACCCATGGACTGACAGCCAGAAAAGTCTAGGCCTGACAGACCTAACCTCTGAGAGCTGGATGAATCTCTCAAAATCTGAAGAAAATGAGCTGTTACCCCCTTTTATATGGGTCTGAGTTCCAGAAATCCCATTGGCTGCTAATGCTGTCTTAAACAGTTCTCTGATGCTCATTGGCTCCCTTTTTGGCACCTAGAATTTCTCCCAATTAATCCCCCATCAGTCTCTGGCATTGTCCCAAGATTCCCTTTGTTAAATCCTGGCTTCCGATTGGTTATGGGCAAGGCCCCTAGAATTCTGCAGCTACAGAATTTTGCGCAGAACTTGCAATCTACCGCAGAACATCTGCGGTGCCGCAGAATTCCCTCTTCTTGTTGATTTTTATTAATATTTCTGTTTTTCCATAGAATCTAGTTCCCTTCCCCTTTTTTTATATCCTAAACCCCCCCATATGCTCAGAATGTGATGTTATCATTGCTATAACATCATACATTAGCTAATGAAATGGCTGGACTCTGCAACAGAAATGAACAGTCACTTATCTACCACAGCTCCCACTGCCAGAGACGGTGGCACAGCACATCATGCATGGTGATATTTGCTTAACCTGCACTACAGCCTAATACAATTTTCAGTCTTACATTGTTGCACTAGGGCCAACTTAAACAAAACCTTGTCAATAGCATAGAGCTGTTAAGCCCATACCTCACTTTGTACAAACCTATTTGTGCCTTTAAGGTATAGAGATGCCATCTGAAATGAATAACTGGTAAAATGAATTTAACTGTCATTTTTAAGAAAAATAAAGTAATTATGCCCAGAAAAGTGGAATATAATAATGTGTAGACCTGTTGAAAGAATAGACCTGTTAAATAAATAATTACACTGTACGCATTTTTGCCAGGGTGGAACACATCATTGCTCAGAGCCTGGGAAGGTATGGTGCAGGGTCTGCACCGGAAGACATATGAAGACAGACTTAAGGCGCTTAATATGTATAGCCTCGAGGAAAGGAGGGAGGGGGGGACATGATAGAAACTTTTAAGTACCTCAAGGGAATCAACAAAGTCCAAGAGGGTAGCATCTTTCAAAAAAAGAGGTGTGCAAGAACAAGGGGGCACAATTTGAGGATAGAGGCGGGGTGGCTCAGAGGTAATTTAAGGAAGTATTTTTCACAGAGAGGGTTGTGGATGCATGGAACGGCCTTCCAGAGGAGGTTGTGGAGTCAAAAACAGTGGTGGAATTCAAGCATGCATGGGACAGTCATAAGGCAATTCTAGGGGGTGGGGGTAGGAAGAAGTAGGCTGCTGGTTAACTAGGATCTGCAGCTTACCCAGTAGGTAGGGGAAAGGGCAGACTGGGTGGGCCAAGCGGTCCTTATCTGCCGTCAAATTCTATGTATGTTTCTATGTTATTGCTTACATATTGTCATTGGTTGCTAGAATCACCTGAAAGTTATGGAGAAATGTTGTGTGCAGGGACAGCTGTTGGGCCAGAGGGTAGCATGCTGTGTTTCCGTGCCAGAAACTCAGGTTCAGAGATTAGCTCTGGGTGCTGGCTGGGCAGCACAAGGATTGGTGGAACACATCACTGCTCGGAGCCTGGGAAGGTGTGGTGCAGTGTTCTGTCACATGGTGGACACACTGTGATGGGCTGGAGAGCTCTATCTCACAATTGGTTCACATGCATGTCATGGCCTGATGGTGTTACGCAGTGTGTCAGGTAAAGCAGGTTGACATCAACAATGAGTTTTGCAATAACTCCTCTATTCCATTTCTAATGGGACCTGTGTGAATGAGGATGCAAGTTCATGGAAATTAAATATATATACACACACACACATATACATTATCTCTGTCTCTCTCACCACACACACACACATACACAGTATCTGTCTCTCTCACCACATACACGCACACACACATTTGTATGTATGTTACAGATTACATATAAATATATAAGTGATACACAGTGGGAACCTCATGAGTGGTGTAGAAAGCACATACAAATATATAAGTGATAGACAGTGGAAACCTCATTAGTGGGATAGATAGCATGCATATAGAAATACCTTATTTATCACATAAGATCCCCTCTGGATATGTCATTTATTTAACAGGCTAGGCCCTTAAGGGAGAGACATTTTGCTTTTTTAGGTATAACATTATTTTTATAATTCTGTTATTTTTTGAACTAGTGTTACTGTGCTTTCCACAATCCTGATTGCTATAAAAACTGCTATGAAAGTGAAGTCAGGATGACAAGCTGTCACTGTGATGTGGTAGTTTGTTAGTGCCGCAGAACTTCCGCAGAAATTTCAAACCACCACCGCAGAAGTTCTGTGGCAAATGGTGGTCTTGCCTCAGAACTTGGTCCCACTGTGCCGTAGAAAAGTAGGGGCCCTGGTTATGGGTAAGGCTGTAAGTTTTCACGGTAGCTGCATGGGAAAAAATGCTGTTTTCATGGAAAACACAACCACATATGTTGAGCTTATATGTCCTGTCCAACAACACAGGTTCTAATTTTCGTATTGCGTGCAGCGTTGTCTGGGATACACATTGGAGTTTTTTTATGCTGATAGAGGTTTCTGTTGTACTGACATTTGCAATTTGCCAGGGGTGTTATACGACAGTGGTCTCCAGCACTCCAGACTTGTCTGACTGATCTTGCAATGCGATCTTGTGGTGCAATTACCCCAGACCACAAGTTAAATGAAAAATGATCAAAGGAGAAAGTGAATACCTGGCAAATTTTATGTGCCTGAACTAAGCAAACCACAAAAATTGCATGGAAATGTTAAACTAGTAAGCAAAATACTTTTGAAATTGATTTTTTTTCAATAAAGATCCCATTATTTGACATCACTGCAATTTTCACGATATGCTCCAGTTTTCGCAGTACTCGTGAAATCTGCGCGATCCGTGAAAAACTTACTGCCTTAGTTATGGGCTGCTAAAATGGCTGCATACAGTTCCCAAAGCAGTCTATTTTGCTATCCCCATGCACAAAGTTCTGGTGCAGCCAGCAGTTTAATATTTATTAATTACATTCCCCACTGTTTTGTAGCCCAACAGTCTTCTTTCAAGTGAGCCCACTTTCAAATAAATAAGTTGTTCCCTTAAGGAGTCGCTGCTCCTGTAACACACTGCCCCGGGAACACACTGCAAGCTCATAAATACTCATAAAGGGCATCCTTTGCCCTAACCATTACCCCTTAGCCTTTGTTGCCCTGGAGGCAGCGCTTACGGCATCTGTCGATTTACTTAATTGAAGATGCTTCCCTGCTTTGTTCTTTGTCCCCGGTGCCTTTTTAGCTTAGCCAGGCACCAGGAATTGGTGGAGACACACAGTTGGCTTTCCTGACTGCAACGGTGGTTTGATGCGCAGTGCGCCTTCACAAACGTGCGAGCGGTGGCTTTAACAGTCACGCCTACTGCTCGCAGGTGGATTTTTGAACCCCTAGGTCTCACGTAACAGAGTGACATTTGGGGAGCCATGGAGAGAACGGGGACGCCGGCGGCAGCAGGAGAATGCCCGAGGGCATAGTTAAGGTAACCCCAAATGGGAGGTGTTACACATATACCACATACATTGGTGCCTTACCCCCTCAGAATGTGGTCTATTCATATGTGCCTCGTAAATGTTCTGTAGTTTTGCTGTAATTTCACTCAATTTTATCTTCACGGGGATATTTTCACTTCCCAGACTTTAGATCCACCCACGAGCTGCCCCGCGCTCAGCCATTTTTTTGCCATGATGGTAGGGAGAGCGCGAGGACGTGCTACAGTACAGTCTATGGGGGGAAGGGTACCTTTAACACCAATTTTATATGTTATAGTGATTATGTGGTGATGAAACGAGGGCACCAGGTGACTAACAAAGGCCTTGTTAGTCACCTGGCCTCTCTTAATCACCACCTAATCCCGTAACATATAAAACTGGTGTTAAAGTACCTATAGATATAAGCGTGTCCCTGCGCTGTCCCTGCCATCACACTAGAAAATTGGCTGAATGCAGGGAGGTGCAAGGGTGGATCTAAAGTCTGGGAAGTGAAAGTATCCCTGTGAAGATAAAATTGAGTGAAATTACAGCAAAACTACAGAACATTTATAAAGGCACATAGGAATAGACCACATTCTTAGCGGGTAAGGCACCGATGTATGTGGTGCATAAGCCTCAGAATTTAATTTGGTAATTCTCTTTAACAGGTGTCTGTTACATGTATTAAGGGGCTTGTTACATGTGTTATTAAGGGGCTTGTTACATGTGTTATTAAAGGGCTTGTTACATGTGTTATTAAAGGACTTATTACATGTGTTATTTAGGTGCTTGTTACATGTGATTTATTGTGGTGGTTTGTAGTGTGTTGGATATTAATGTATTATTAAGGTGTTAATATCACATTAATGCAGTGTAGTTAGCCTCACAAGATGCAACAACAAAAATATATAGATAATACATGCATGCAGTGCATTCCACTTGCTTGCACACCGGGTGTATGCACAATCAGTTTGTTTGCACTGAAATGCCATGTCCCAGTCCTAGCCCCAGTCAGCTGATGTTAACGTTTTTGTTTGCATGTACACCAAATTTCTGTAATTACCTGCACACTTTTTTCTCCTGAGAAAAGCTCACAGTCATTAAGTACTGTCATTCACACTATTAAGCAGGTGCTAATGGTGCTAATGGTGCTGACAGGTGCTGACAGTGCTTAAATGTCTGTGAGGTTCAGCCTGTCTTTTGGTCTTTGCTAGCCTCGGAGACTAAGATGCTAGCAGCCACAAGCAGCAGACAAAGCCTAATAACTAACATTAGCAAAAAGAGCTGAAATGTAATATAAATGTTATTTTATGTGCTAGACCTTGTTTTTTAATTAAACATTTCACCATAAAATGTCTTAAATAGGCTTTTTCTGTATTAAAAGTATCAAAATGGTATATTACATTTTACCAAGTAGGTTCCTCTGTTTTAATGCAGTGTCAGATGCACGCACAAAAACAGAATGCCCCAAGCATGTGCATACAGCTAAAATTGACTGTCTGTCTGTTTATTAATCATGAGCTCCAGGTCCCCATAGAAATTGCCATAAGATAGTTCCCCATATCTGATAGTACCAAATTAGCAGATACGCTACCAGTTATCCACTACCATTGTATTAATGTGTTATTAACACCTTAAGAACAAATTAAAACCTAATGAACACACTATGAACTGCCTTATTTTTATTTATTTAAAAATTGGAAATGGGGGGAGCATTGTGGAGTACACCTACTGATGAGACGTGTTTAAGAAGAGCTCTGCACAATAACAGAATATAGCATTTAAAAATAATTTATTGGTAAAAAATTACTATTGCAAGTAAACAAGTGAGATCTACTCATCGTGGTGTATAAGTACATACCTTTTTTTGCCAGAATGGGACTAACGAATAAAACTACTGGAAGTGGACCGAAAAACTCAGCCACCAGCGGAGACACAGCTAGCGGCTGGCTTAGAATCTTTGCCAGGGAAGGAACCACCCTGGAGGGCCCTCCAAAAAGCCATGCAAGCGATTGTCGACACTAAAGTAGAGTCAATCCTCACCAGATTGATGGAATAGGATGCCAAGACAGAGAATGCCACTAAATCAGCTGCATTGCCGGAATCCATGGCTACAAAGGCGTTGGCTACCACTAGTAAACTGACCCAGGAAAATGCACAATTGAGGTACCATCTGGAAGCAATTGAAAACTCACAGAGGGCCTCAAACATCTGCATGGTGGGTCTACCCCAGAACTGAGATGGATGCAACTTACTGGAGTTTCTTCAAGGGTGGTTACCAGCAGATTTAAAACTAGAGTCAACCCTGTCAGGTACTGTTTTTATTAAAGCGTAGCGAATTTCTCCTAGAGCTGCCATGAGCCAAAATGAGTTACCCCGATCTGTCCTGTTGGTAACAGCTGGTGCTACAACATGAGACTTAATTCTACAGGCAGCCCAGGGAGCAGACTCCCTAAATTGTCAGGATACAGCTGTTCACCTTTTCCCGGACTTCTCCTTTGCCACATGATCAAGAAGAAAGAAGTTTGATGGGGTCCGGGCGAAGTAGACTAGCCTAGGGGTGGCTCACTCGTTGCTGATGCCCGCTCAACTGAGAATTAATTTACGGAGGGCATACCATCCAATTTACTGATCTGACAGAACCTGGAAAGAAAGCGGAGGCCATAGCTGCAGAATTTGACAGAACCAGATCGCAAGATTCACCTGACTCATGATGTGACCTGAAGGGGAAGCTGTTCAGCCAGGACTATCAGCTTGCTAGTGAGGCTTAGCAAAATGAAATAAAAGTAAATTTTATAGCAGCAGATTGTTGGTTTTGTTTGCCAAACACACAGGAGTCACTTGTTTAGATTCAGTTTGGTCTCTGTACCTAATTCTGTTTTATTTTTCTAAAATGGTTGTTCATAGCTGGAAATAAAGATAGTTAAAAGCTTTGTTATTAATATTGTTAAACAGCTGCAGCAGCAATAAAGCGTCGCCGTTTATGCCATGTCAATGATGGATGCCACATGTAAGAAACATCGCAGCACAGTTCTGAAGCAGTACCTGTAAAAGATCTCTCTTTATCTAAAATTATTCTCTGTATGTGTAACAGATTCTCTTCTTAGAACACTATCGATGCCAAGGAGTTGCATGCTAGGAAAGGAGGCACATTGACACTGGTTGTTGAGTATTAATACATGGATTTTCTTTTTTAATGGAGTTGACTGCTCAAAGTCTTGTAGGGTGCAGCATATCCAATGGAATAGCCCCATATCCGATAACCAGATTGCATAGACTTCTTATATACAATTGCACTGGATGTAGTAACTTGTTCAGAATGTGATCTCTGGCATGAGACTGTTGTATGTTATTGTTTTATTGTAAAACAATAAAATATAAAAAAAAAAAGGTAACCGGGAAAGGTACACTGAGCCAAGGCTCGTTTCCAGGTGTGACCCAGGGGAAGTGGTACAGGAGAAATGGTGAGGACAACACAGTCACAGTTCTTGGTGCAGAATATAGTGTAAGCACATTACATTAGTGATGCTACATAGTTACAAACGTGTTAGAAGTCTTAATACAAAGTGCTGTTAGATGCAGTTATGGTACAGTATGGTCCACCTAAACAGGTGCAAAAGTGTTGTATCAATGCACGCAAGACAGAAATTGTATTACACTACAGACCTGATAGGTGGGGGGAGTATCTTCCCCGTTAAGTCACCTGCACCACCAGGGAGTGCCACCATGGAGAAACAGGTGCAAGGGTGGCATGGGAGGGGTTTGAGCTGATGCCTAAAAGAGTCTGAGGAGGTGGAAAGGTGGAGGGAAGAGGGGAGCAGGTTCCAGAGAGTGAGAAGTTGATAGGAGACAACATACCCAGCGGAGGAGTGAGAATGAGGAGAACAGAAGGTATGATGGTCCCTGGAATGGAAGGAATATGGAACAGGAGGGACTGCAGATAGACGCGAGGAGAGGTAAGAGGGAAGGGAACCAATCGAGTATTTGGAGATGAAGGAAGCGCAGTGGGACTGGTGACATGAGGGAAGAGGAAGGATTGACAGGGAAGTAGAGGGAGCAGTTGTGTATGCAGGGGTGTAAGATGGTAGTAAAATAGCAAAAAGCACTGCAGAGGGTATCCCATCTGGCAAGGGATGAGGAGGGGGTGGTGCCATAGAACACATCCACATAATGAGAGACTGGGAGTGGTGTCCAGCTCCCGGCAGACCTGCATGGAAAGGCAGTCTTTATTGTGATGCAAGACACTGAGTTTGAGGCAAAGCTTGGCATGGATAGCATCAGTGTGCGTAGAGAAGTCCATCTTACAGTTGAGCAACACACCAAGGTACATGAAGTCAGGTACTACTTCAGCGGGAGTGCCATCCAGCATGGAGAAGACAGGTACGGGTGAAAGTCTGTTTAGTTACTGGCTGCTGCCAAAGGTCATGGACACTGTTTTCATAGCGTTGACCCGGAGTTGGTCGGCATGGAACCAGCGCAGTACAGAACATTATGGAAGTGTTGCTGAAGTAGACCTTCCACATCCTTTTTTTAACCTTAATAACACATGTAACAGCAACATTTATAGTACATGTGTAGCCCCCTCTTCCAAAAAAGTATGGGTCTTACCTTGGGGACCCCTGGCCGGTAACAAGCTGCTGCTGCCTCCAACTCCTCAGGACTCAAATTGTGCTGCACATTGCTCACTTATATTTAAAGTGCACCCCCCCCCCCCGGCCAACCCATGGCAACATCAGTGGGCTTGCAACCCTTCAGCTCTGGGTACCCAGCAACTGTGTCTGTGGGAGCTCCCATAAATAAAAGGGGGAAATATCCTGGTGGCATATGTGAGAGGGTGGTGGGCTCCAGTGTAGAAGGGCCATTAAGTACTGAACTGTGATTGCGGTGTAGTATGGGCTGAGTACAGGGCTGCGCCTTACAAGGGCGTTCTTTTAGTAGTAGCCCCAGGAACGTGTTTTAGTTTGACCCTGCCTGCATAGGGCACCTAATGGGGTCCCGCTTAAGCCATGCCTACCAAAGGCAACTTAGAGGTCATAGAAATGTGGTTAAGGCTGAGTCTGCTTAGGGCACCAGATGGCTGGTCATACTGTTTATTGCACTAATCCCTTTTCCGTTTTAGGGCTGTGTACCCTGAATAAAGTTGTGTCTGTTGTCGTTTAAAGCCTTATCTTATTATTTTTCTTGAAGGTTATAATGCATGCTGTTTTGGAGGAAAACTGCTGCTTTTTGCTGAGACCTGCAGGGGAGGTGGGCAGGTGCAGCATCCCAAGGGGCTGTACTATGGCAGTCACTAGACCCACGTACACGTTTCTCTGGGGTGGAGGCACCTTGCTTATTTCTTCTTTTTTGATGCAAACCTCCCTCGCTAGTGGGAAAGAAAAGAACCTAGATGTCACTGCGATATTTACAGCGACCTGGTGGTGAGGATGCCTGCCCTACAGGGGCATTACAGCATGCAATAACCACTTTAGTACTTCATGTAACAGCCACCTTATTAACTAATACAACAGTCACCCTAAAAAACTTACAACCATTTAGAACAACCCCCTGAAAACCAACAGACTGCAAATAAATTGCACCCACAAAAACTGCACACTGCACAAGGACTTTAAACTAACTTTAAAAATGCCCCCCCCCCCCATGACCATCCAAGTGGAAACTGTCAGACCTGCCTAGTGGCTTTTTGGCTTTGAACAGGGCTGCAAAGCCCTGCATGAAGCAGCCCTACAGGCATTGGGCAAAGAGGGCTGCGCTGAACCTCTAAAAAAGTTCTTACCTTGTGAACTTCTTCTGAGTAGAACCCAAAAGCTCTACTGGTTCTACCAGCTAGAACCCAGTAGAATCAGGTTCTACCAGGTAGAACTGGGTTCTACCATTTATAATCAAGTTCTAACAAGTAAAAACAGGTTCTACCAAATAAAACCAAGTTCTGCCAAATAAAATTAGTTCTACTATTTGAAAAAACAGGTTCTACTAAGTAAAACCAGGTTCTATATGGTATAACAAAGTTCTATAATATATAACGCAAAAAAAAAATTACATGGTTCTACTTAATTAAGAATTCCACAGAAGTATTGTTTTTTATTTAGGAAAGTACATGTTGTACTAAGAATGGTATAAATACAATTAAGTATTGCAAAGCTTTGGTGCATAGGATTCTGTCTCGGTGCTCGAAAGCTTTGCAAAACTTACTATTCTTAAAGTTAGAATCTTAGTATTACATGTATATTCTCAAACATGCAAAATACAATATGTAGATTTTTTTTATAGTTAAGTAGAACCAGGTGGAATGGGCTTACTGCTTATATATTACAGAACCACCTGGTTACCCAGCAGATGCTTAAAAATACTAGTGTTGAAACAGATGTATCAAGTGGTAAAGGTCAGGGATGATATACAACTCGTATATTATACCTGACAACTTTAGCTTTCTAAATCTGGTTACAGGCAGCCCAAAGGGTTAACCCCCTGCGCTACACCCTGTTACAATAATTTTAAATCTTCCCCCACTGTTAGACTCAGGTACTAACGGAGCCAATTCAAAATAACTGGCGCCCGTGGTACCTATAGCTTCAGCTGCATTAGTACCAAATAAGTACACGGACAGAAGTTTACCGTACAAAATGTATTTAATTCACACAATGTGGTAAAGCAAAACACCACACTGCCCCAGTGCTTCTGTACCTTACCTTCCTCAGTGCCCCCCCCGAGGAAGGCATGGTGCCGGCGCTGGGGCAGTGTAGTGTTTTGCTTTACCACATTGTGTGGATTAAATTATGTTTCTACTTTAAACTTTGTCTGTGTAGTTATTAGTTCGAGGCTGTTATTCTGAGTAACTGTCAAAGTTAGTAATACATTACCCACAATTGTTTTCTCCTTTCTCTCTAGTTCACTCTCCTGCCCTGATCAATATACCTCCCATAGGTAACTATGTCAGTATTACTTCATTTGTCCCTCCCAAACATCTGCCCCTTACTCATCTTTACTCTGAATAATTGAAAAACCCATAACAGTATACCATCTGCAAATTGTGTTTATGATGCCAGGTCATGTGCATGGTTTGGTGTCTAACAATGAAGGGCGAATTGTATTTGTAAGAGGGAGTGTCCCAGGGGGTTTGGAGGGCTTGGAGTTTCAGACAGGGGCCAGGGTAAGATCAGTGATTTATTTTACTGTCATGATAGTCAGTTAGTGCAGTATGTGGGAACAGCATTTTGTAAAATCTATTTATTTATTTATTTTTTTTTCATTTTACAGGTTATGATGTAAACAGTTTCTATCTGGTGAATGGTTCCTTCAGATCAAAACATAGGATGTCATTGGGTTCAACACTGAAATTGGGAATGTATTGTAAAGTTGACATTTGACAGCAAAAACCAAAACATTTTGTAAATTAAATTCCCATCTGGAATTGAAGCAGAAGAACTGTTATTTATTATTTATTTATTCTATTAATGTTTTTGTTTGTTAACAGCCAGTAATAAGTATTCATTGAGTGGGTATTTTGTAATAAAAATCCTATAAAACAAATGAAGAGCTGTGTGACAATGTGTAGTCATTTCTGGTTATTTTAGCTGAACTGCCATGTGCAGTGGTCCTTCAGTTTCTGGTACTAGTCAGTTTGGGCCTTAGTGGCACATGAGAACCAGCAGTGGATGTTTGTTTCTGAAATTGATGGAACTCGAGGATGAGGAAGAGACGGGGGGACCCAGCAGTGGAGGAAAGACAGCTGGAAAGGCTAGTGGCAACAGAATCCTTCACCATCATCATTGTCGTCATCAGCGTGGCATGATGCCATCTGTGTACTGTCAACCTGCATAAATTTGGGACAGTATATGTTTTTGAATTAAGGCAGGTTCATTTTAAAAAAAGCGAACCTCTCTACATTCTTCATGGAAAGACATGTTCTTTTGTCATTCACTATTACCCCAGCAGCACTAAAAATTCTCTCTGAATGTGTGCTGGCAGGTGGGCAACTGAGGTATTCAGTTGCGATCTCAGTTAGTGAAGGCCAGATCAATTTTTTCTGTTGCCAATAAAGCAGTGGTTCATCACCTGCAGTGAGATGTACCGTCTCCTCCATATAATCCTTAACCAATGGTTCATCACCTGCAGTGAGATGTACCGTCTCCTCCATGTAATCCTTAATCAGTGGTTCATCACCTGCAGTGAGATGTACAGTCTCCTCCATGTAATCCTTAATCAATGGTTCATCACCTGCAGCGAGATGTACAGTCTCCTCCATATAATCCTTAATCAATGGTTCATCACCTGCAGCGAGATGTACAGTCTCCTCCATATAATCCTTAATCAATGGTTCATCACCTGCAGTGAGATGTACAGTTTCCTCCATATAATCCTTAATCAATGGTTCATCACCTGCAGTGAGATGTACCGTCTCCTCCATATAATCCTTAACCATTTTTGCATCAGGGACTTCTGGTACCACTACTGCCGGCTGAGCTTTCCCAGCTGTCTTTATTAGACCAAAGTCTGACAGCATATCCCACAGTGGTTTGTCCTCTTGTGGTGTAGCAGCAGTTCTGGTTTGTGTTTGATGAGCCAAAACATCAGTAGTGGTGGCAGCGGCAGCAGCAGCAACAGCAGATTGTGCTCCCTCCCTCTCCACCAGATTTTGGTCAGAATTTGAATGTTGCCAGAAGGGCACTGATGACAATTCACGATAGTGTTCCAGGTCTTTAAAGTCATGTAGTTTGAAGAATGTCTCAATTGTATCCTTAAACCGAGGGTCCAGAAGTGTGGCCAAAATGTAATGTTCTGCTTTGCACATATTTACAATGCGCTCATCAGCTAGGAAGGTTTGTATCATTTTTTCAACAAGTGATGCAGCATTGATGTCATCATTGTCAAAGCACTGTTACTCAAGACGCTGCAGTCTCATCCTGATGAGTGAAATTAAGGGTAGGATCTGACTTAGTCCGGCGCCATCAGAGCTCACCGCTCAGGTAGCCTCCTCAAAGGGTTTAAGGATACAACAAAGATTCTCCATCAGACGCCAGTGATTGGAGCTGATATTCACATCTCCTTTTCCAATGCCATGTTGGACTGCATACTGATGAATGGCTTTTTGTTGTTCAAGCATTCTCTGCATCATATAGTAAGTGGAATTCCACCGGGTTGGATCTTCCTGTATCATCTGGTGGAGAGGCAGGCTGTTTTCAATCTGAATCTGCCGCAACAACTTTCGGGCTTTCACAGAATGGCTAAAGTGGGTGCTCACAGTGTGGGCAGCTGCAACCAAGTTCTGCACATTTCAGTCCTCACTGAGAAGTCTTTTACAACCAAGTTAATAGTGTATGCAAAGCATGGTACGTGTGTAAACTTACCAAGTCTTACTGCTTTCACAATATTTGAAGCATTGTCAGACATTATAAACCCTGGTTGCAAGGACTTTGGAGTCAGCCACTCAGCAAACTTTTCTTCAAGGCCCTCCAGAAGAAGATGTTCCACTTTGTGGTCTTTTTCAAAACCAGAAATACATAAAGCTGCCTGCCTTTGAACTGTGAAAGTCCCTTGCTTCTTGCTGCTGCTGCCACCGCCAGTGCCACTACATGATGATGATGAGGAGGAGGAGGGAGGAAGATTTACGCAGTGACCAGTCATAGCCATATAGTCAGTTGTCTGACCACTGGTCCACATATCTGTTGTGACATGACCTTTATACCCACTGAACCTTTCAGGGCATCAGACACGCTTTTTCCGAACAGCATCATACAAGTCTGGAATGGCAACACTGGAGAAATATGTCCGGCTGGGGACCTGGTACTTTGGCTCAGCGATTTCCATGAGTGCTTTAAAACCTGGATTAGCCACAAATGAGAATAGGAGCAAGTTAGTGGCTATCATCTCCCCAATTGCTTTTGTCAATCACCTTGCCTCAGGCCTGTTGGGCTTATATTTCTGTAAACTGCTCAAAGCAGTCTTTCAAAGAAATTTGATGCCCGCTATGCTTGCTGCTATCACCTGATTTTCTGGGCTGCTTCCCTTGACCTTTACCACTATGAGGGGTGGATGTTGTGGCCATGGATGGCATATGACTCTGGCTAGGCTGTGGTGGTGGACTCAGAGGGTAAAGAAACGAGAAATTGAGGATGCTGTGCTTTGACTGGAAGGAAGACTTTCATCATCCTCCACCTCCGCATCAGTTACCTCATCGCCTTGGTAAACATCCATTACCTCATCCTCCTCAGCTGAGTACAGAACTGCAACAACTTGTGTGTGCTCCTTTTGTGCTTTTTGATACTGATAAATGTGAGACTTGTTCATATGTCTTATCACTGTTGATGTTCCCTGTCGAGTACCCACTTTACCACGACTTAATTCTGTTCTGCATAATTTGCAAACCACATGGTTGCCAGCTGATTTATCTTGTGTAAAAAATCCCACACAACGGATTTCAGATTTTGTTGCACTGCTGTTTATGGGGAGGATAGGTTCATTACTACCACTGCCACCACCACAGCCACTACTACTTCCACTATCTCTTTGAGGTCTTTCCATGGCCATCTGCATGTAATCTCTGACTGGCTGAACTGCATCTCTTTCTTCCCCTCGTGAAGCCTGTCCATCTTCTGTCCTCTGTTGTTCCTCTGCATGTGTGGGTGTCTGACTCTCCAAGTTATGCCCCACTATCATTAATGTTTTTTTAGCACCACAGCCATCCTTCCGTGAACTTGTTTTAGTTCTTTTTCTGCCCCTGTATTCCTCCTCTTCATCCCACTCCCCAGAGCTACTGCTACTTGACATACTGACTGCTGCCTTATCTACTACAAACTCAGGATCTGTTCCACTGATTTCCCCTCACTCTCATCGGCCTTCTCCTCCTCATCATCATTATCCATCACTCTGCTTACTAAAACTGGCTGCCGCACTATTATGGCCCTTGTGCTTATCCTCTGAGTACCACGATGGGTTACTCCTGCAACGTCCTGAATTTTCTGTACTGTTGTTACTGTTGCCTGGATAGCCTGAGAAGTACTGCTGTCTTTTTTTACCACTCATGGCTGCGTCAAGTACTTTTGGTAAGACACGGGGAAATTTAGTTACAAACAGGAAAATACAGCACTGCTGGCTGCGTCGAGTCAAGTACTTTAAGTAGTAAGGCACAGGGATATTTTCTCCCCGACAAGTAAATACAGCACTGCTTGCTGCGTCGAGTCAAGTACTTTAAGTAGTAAGGCACAGGGATATTTTCTCCCCAACAGGTAAATACAGCACTGCTTGCTGCATTGAGTCGAGTACGTTAAGTAGTAAGGCACAGGGATATTTTCTCCCCAACAGGTAAATACAGCACTGCTTGCTGCGTTGAGTCGAGTACGTTAAGTAGTAAGACACAGGGAGATTGTGCCCAAAACAGGTAAAGGCAGCACTTTAGGCTATGTCAAGTCGACTCGAGTCAGGTACTTTAAGCAGTAAACACACACTAGTAGTAGTACTGAAAAACATGCAGAGAGCTGGACTTGATATGATATTTATTATTAATTGTTCTTAATAGGTCACTGTCACTGACTAGACTACTAAACTACTAGCCCCCCAGGTCATGCCATGCACAAACAATCAGCAGCAGAGCAAATTAAATACACAAGTCAAAAACTTTGCCTGTCTGTGTACTTTTTTAGTTTACACTAGTTTTAAATTTCTCCTTCCCTGTGGTATATAATTCTTCAGTCAAATGAAAAATAAATCATCAGTTTCATCACTAGCACAGATTGGATTTAAAACTACAACTGTGTTGTGTGAACTACGCTGATCTGATTTTGATTGAACTGATCCCCCAAGTTGAGCTTGAGAGCAGCACAGCAAATTGCCCTCCTTAACTCGTGGCACTGGTGGAGTAAAGGTAATTTCCTGAACTCTTTTTTTTCCGCCTGCCTTTTATAGTTCAACTTCTTGACTCTAATCTCACAGCACGAGGACCAGTCCAGAAGTACAACCGACCAGTATCCTATTCGACCTTTCCTATCCACCCCGTCAAAATAGAGAAAATACAAACAAGCGTTTTTTGTTTTTGAGGGGGACCTACTGAAGTCAAGGCAAAAAAAAAAAATCAATGAAACAATGTCATCTGTCATGATGACGATTCAGTAGCAAGCACTCTCTCACTCTCAGTGCTCTCGTCTCGTCGCCACCTCTCACTCTGTCTCTCTTCACACACTGAAGAAACTGCGTGGAGTAGTTGTAGTCTCAGTTATCCGTTTCCCCACCCAGGTGTTTTCTGACTTGCTCCACCAATTGCCACTGCTGTTGCTCCCAGTTCTGCAAGGTAGAGTCAGAGACTCTGGAGAGATCGAATTATGGACAAATCATTAAAGTCCTTATTGGCTGACTGACATGCAAGGACTCAGTCTCCTGACTCTCCATATCCTGCACCACATGATGTTACTGGGGGCTGCCACAACTGAGCATGTGTGACAGAGGTATAGGAGGGGAAAAAAAACTTGGCTGGGGCAAACTGGCGATCCAAAGTTCGCGTTTTTCTATTAAATGTTCGCAATGCGTAGACAAGCGTGAATGCCGGGGGTTCGATCTTTTTTAGTGCATGAGCGAACTGAACTTGCAGTCCTAGTACTGCACAATTAATTACAGGTTTGCTGCATTGCATAGGGCATGCAGGGCCCTACACAAAGCATCCTACAGGTCCAGCACAATTACCCACAGGTTTGCTACTTTGCATAAGGCCTGCAGATCCTCACGCGAAGCATCTTAAAGGTATGGCACAATTACCTGCAGGATTGCTGCTTTGCAAATGGCCTGCAGGGCCCTGTACGAAGCATCCTATAGGTCCAACACGATTACCTATAGGTTTACTGCTTTGCATAGGGCCTGCAGGGCACCATGCAAAGCATCTTAAAGGTATGGCACAATTACCTGCAGGATTGCTGCTTTGCAAAGGTCCTGCAGGGCCCTGTACGAAGCATCCTATAGGTATGGCACAATTACCCACAGGTTTTCTGCTTTGCATAGGGTCTGTAGGCCCCTATGCAAAGCATCCTATGGGTCCAGCACAGTTACCTACAAGTTTGCTGCTTTGCATGGGGACCGCAGGGCACTGCATGAAGCATCCTACAAGTCCGGCACAGTTACGGTTTGCTGCTTTGCATAGGGCTTGCAGGGCCCCGCATGAAGAGTCCTACACATTCAGCACAGTTACCTACAGATTTGCTACTTTGCATAGGGTCTGCAGCGCCCTGCTCAAACCATACTACAGGTCTGGCACAGTTGTCTACAGGGTTGTTGCTTTGCATAGGGTCTGTAGGGCCTCATGCGAAACATCATACAGATCCAGCACTGTTACCTAAGGTTTTCTGCTTTGCATAGGGCCTGCAGGGCCCCACAGGATGCATCCTACATGGTAGGCACAATTACCTACAAGTTTGTTGCTTTACGTCGGGCCTGCAGGGCCCTGTGGGAAACATCCTACAGGTTCAGTACAGTTACCTACAGGTTTGTTGTGTTCCATAGGGTCTACAGTGCCCTGCACAAAGCATTCTACAGGTCCAGCACAGTTACCTACTGGTTTGCTGCTTTGCAGTGGGTCTGCAGGGTCCTACAGGAAGCATTCTACAGGGCTGGCACAGTTACCTACAGGTTTGTTGCTTTCCATAGGGTCTGCAGTGCCATGCACAAAGCATCCTACAGGTCCAGCACGGTTACCTACAGGTTTGCTGCTTTGCAGTGGGTCTGCAGGGCCTCACAGGAAGCATTCTACAGGGCCGGCACAGTTACTTACAGGTTTGTTGCTTTGTATAGGACCTGCAGGGCCCTACACAAAGCATCCTAGAGATCTGGCACAGTTACCTACAGGTTTGCAACTTTGCATTGGGCCTGCAAGGCCCTTTGTGAATCATCCTACAGGTCTGGAACAGTTACCTACAAGTTTGTTGCTTTGTATAGGGCTTGCAGAGGCCCACAGGAAGCATCCTACAGGTCCAGGACAGTTATCAACTGGTTTGCTGCATTGCATAAGGCCTGCAATGACCTGCATGAAGCATCCTATGGGTCTGCACAGTTGCTTACAGGTTTTCTACTTTGCATATTGCCTGCAGAGTCCTGCACGAAGCATCCTACAGATCTGGTACAGTTATCTGCAGGTTTGCTGCTTTGCAGTGAGCCTACAGCATCCTACAGCTCCAGCACAGTTACTTACAGGTTCTTCCTGTGCACTGGGCCTGCTGCTCTAAGGATCCCAGTTACATGCAATCAAATGGGGGACAGAGACTCTGCCTCATGTGCTCCCAGACTGTGGAACTCCCTTCCTGCCCTGGTTCACTCCTCCCCCTCCCAGGCTGGCCTCCGAACCTCCCTGTGGAGACACCTAAAGCTCTCATCAGTGTGTGGATGTCCCAAGCCTCTGTAATCTCACTTGGCCCCCTGTACTGAACATTTCCTCCTAATTTTCTGACCGTCTGCATGGATTCTGTCCTGCACTCAATTTGTACACCTTAGGTATTGAGTATTGCTCTGATGGTGCCTCCCCTTGCTGGGTACATATACTGTATATATTTTGTATATAATGGACTCATACTGTATAATGACCTGTATATAATGCGCTTCTCGCAGCTTGGTGTTCCTATGTATTTGTTCTGACCACTGAACCTTCTGACTATGTGTTGCTTCTGTTTCCCCTGACTCTGTGTAATAGAAACATAGAAACATAGAATTTGACGGCAGATAAGGACCGCTTGGCCCAACCAGTCTGCCCATTTCCCTACCTACTGGATAAGCTGCAGATCCTAGTTAACCAGCAGCCTACGTCTTCCTACCCCCATCCCCTAGAATTGCCTTATGACTGTCCCATGAATGCTTAAATTCCACCACTGATTTTGAACTAATAGCCTAAAGTTTATCTTGTTGTACCATGCCGTATTTTCTGTACTCTCCCGGGTAGTACCTGAAAATAGGCAATTGATTTGGCTAGTATACTTACCTGGTTAACAAAAGCTAAATAAATAAATAAATCCAACAGGTTCGGCACAGTTAACTGCATGTTTGCTGCTTTGCACAGGGGCCTGCAGGGCCCCCAAGAAGCATCCTACAGGTCCGGCACAGTTACCTGCAGATTTTAGTGCTTTGCTTAGGTCCTGCAGGGCCCTACACAAAGCATCCTACAGGTCTAGCACAGTAACCTTCAGGTTTGCTGCTTTGCATGGGGCATCCAAGGTCCTGTGCAAAGCATCCTACAGGTCTGGCACAGTTACCTACAGGTTTGCTACTTTGCAAAGAGGCTGCAGAGCTCTGTGTGACGCATCGTATAAGTCCGGCATAGTTACACACAGGAATTGAAACCCAGGCCCCGAGAATAAAGTCTCTGTGCTCTAACCCCTGAACTACAGGCTCATATGGTTGGACCTGGGTTTCTCAGACTGATTTCCTTTCTCTGGTATTGCATATCTTGCAACTAGGAACAATCGAGATGACAGTTAGATGTTTTTGGTACAATATTAGGCACTCTTTAGCAATTAAATCCCAAACTGTAGTGAGAAAGAAATAATGTGACCTACTGGGATTTGAACCCAGACCTCCAGAATACCATCCCAGTGCACTAGCCACAGAGCTATAGTCACCAGGTAGGTCACTTTATTTCTTTCTCAATACAGTTTGTGATTTGATTGCTTATCAGTGACTAGTAATGCACCAAAAATATTTAATTGTCATTTCACTTGTTCCTATTCGCAGGATATGCAATACCAGAGAAAGGAAGTGTGCCCGGGAACCCACGCCCAAACATGTGACTCTGTAGCTCAGTTATTAGAGCACTGGGACAGTATTCTGGGGGCCTTGGATCAGTTACCAGTAGGTCACATTATTTCTTTCTCACTACAATTTGTGATTTAATTGCTAAGCAGTGGGAAATACTGCACCAAAAAAACATCTAATTGTCATCTATGCATTACCTCTATGTTTTCAACGTTGTGAAAGCTGCTTTCTGATTGGTCCTGTACTGCACTGTGATGTACGTAACAAGACAAGATATCATCTGTGACATACGCAACTCACAAGATAGCACAATATTTTGTGAGTTGGGTATAAGATATCAATTTTTATCATGTCACTTTTATCATTGCTGGTGTGCGAGGAAGATAACCGCTATGCTGGGCTAGCTATCAAGTTGCTGTGTCAGCTTACAGCATATTTTAGGGTTTCTCTGTTTCTGTTTTACTTTACACTTAGTCAGTAGGGCAAGTAAGTAACACTAATTTAGTGTTTTATTCTGAGGTAAGGCTTGATACGGAGTTGGATGTAGGAAGTTAGATTTTACTGTTTTGTTTTTCCTGTAGGGCCGGTGTCACTTGGTGTGAAATTCCATAAGGGGCCTTCACTACAGGTTAAAGGAGAACTGTGGGTCTGGTTCCAATTTGCATTTTTTACTTACTGGTGTACTGTAGATTGTGTCAGGCTGATGTCTGTTGGTCCTGCAGTTCTCTTAGGCTAAGTACAGACCTCTGTGACCGTATCTACCCCAGGAGCGAAGTGGGACCAGGAAACAAAAGATCGGAGCTTATGAAAACTCTAATATGTACTGCAGGCTTTTGAGTATTCCACAGCTGCAGCCTAGCTCTGACAGCAGCTGCAGGGGATTCTGGGATTTGTAGTTACAGCAGATGTCAGTTTAGTAGTCAGAATCAGCCTGATACAATCTGCTATACTGCAGTAAACAGTAAGTGAAAAAAAAAGGTTTTGCACACAAACTGGCAAGTTGGGGGATCCCCCACACTTGGGTGTGGGGTTCTTATTGTTGACTGTTCCTCTTAAAGAGTTCACCCTCTCATCTTTTATTTTAAAATAAGAACTTTTTAGTGGCTTTATATCGCATTAGTGTGTTTTTTTTTTAACACTTCGGCTCATTGTCTTTGTGGGTGCCGGAGGGTGCACTGATTGCAGAGATGCTGGGGTGCCTTTGATCTGATTGGACTGCAGGGTTTGCCTCTGGTATCTCCTGGATGACTAGTCAGCAGTAGGAAGTGGCAGGTTGGCAGTGATGTGAGCCTACAGACGTGGTTATCTGGGAACCTGCCATGCTGCCCAGAAGGCCTGAGAGTTGGGACCCGCACAATGAAAGTGTGGGCATGTCAGAAATCTTCACGAGAACTGACTGATGGTCGGGCAGCACTCCTGACATCACTGCTGTGATGAAAGTGTGGCAGGACTACAGCTTGGTCTTTGCATGGTGTGATGAACAGGGGAGGTGTTAGACATATGTACATACGAATTTGCCAGCAGAAACAGTCCATAGTGGTCTGTCAAGTCTGCTTGAGTGTGCAGCTCTAATCAGTTTCCTGGAGTTGCATACTCGAGACACAAGCGATGTATACAGCTGCTTGGGGTGCCAACGCAGTAGGGGCATGCTAAAGTAGAAAGTATGAGCAGAAATGCAGAAGCGTTAATATAAAAAACATACTTGTAGTCATAGGATGTATACCAATTTGTGAATGTGGGGTGGGGCAGATGAGAAGAGAGGGGGTGGCGGGAGCGATTAGGGGGGCATTAGAAGTATTTCTGCTTGGGGCACCATTAGATCTTCAACCAGCCCTGGCAGTGAGAGAGTGAAGCATTAAAGGCCTTATTAAAGACCTTTTGGATTTCTCTATAGTTGAAGCCTCCACAAGCTGATGACAGTGGGTTGACAGGGAAGGGAATCCTGTTCATAATACAACTAACAGGGCTAGCAGCCTGCAAAAAACGGTTGTGTTTAAGGGATCTATTTTGCAGCCCTTCCCAGCCCTAGTGAGGGGGGGACTGGTAGGTCTCTGCAGGTTTGTTCATTGTTTTCTCAGGATTAGGGTCTATAGCCCTGAAGGAAAATGTAATATTAAACTACTTTCAGTTATCAAGACCTTTTTCCTGGAGTGTTGTCTTTGCACCTGTAATCGTTAAAGTGATTTAATAACTTTCTTTCAGTGGGTAACACTTATAGTCTGTGGAAGCCTGTAGTGGCAAAAAGTCTTTAGAGGGCAGTTTCACATTTTTTGCACACTCTGCATGGAAGTAGAAGGGATTGTAGTTTGGCTCCGACATGGCAGTCAGCCAATCCCTTCACTTCCTGATTGATCTGATCCGCCCCTGCGCTCAGGCACATAATGACGTGTGCCCATGGAAAGCGCAGAGGTGCGATTCATTAAAATCAATGGGGGTCACTTTTAAGTCTGTTTTTTTAACCTAAAAATGACCAGTTTGAGATTAATGAAGGGCACCGCTCAGCCATTCTTAAGTAAAAAAAAAAAAAATAAACAGACTTAAAAGTGCCCCCCATTGATTTTAATGGGGCGCTCCCCCTGGGCACACGTCATTACGTGCCCAAGCATGCGGGCAGATTGGTTCAGTCGGGTAGTGAAGGGATCGACTGGTTGCCATTTCGGACCCAAACTGTGATCCCTTCTACTTCCATACAGAGTGTACAAAAACATTTGAAATTGCCGTCTAAAAACTTTCGCCACTATAGGCTTCCGTGGCATGTAAGCCATGTGACATGGACAGCCAGTACTGAGTGCTGTATCATTTTTTTTTAATAAAAAATGTATTACTGACTGTCTCTGCTGAAAATCTGATGCTCTTAGAATGACCTCACTCATCCCCCCAACCCAGGTTTCAGCTGGAAGATGAAAGCCATGAGAAACTGCTGAAAACAGTATGAGAGATCACACACACAGTTTTGGATACTAGGTGTTACATGGAAGGCCTTAATCAAGGTCCTTCTGTATTTCCTGAGTTAAGTACAGCTGTAGTTGCTAAGATGGAAGATCATATCCATTTTATGACGTTGGAGGGAAAACCCAGTTTATGACACAGGAGTACGAAAATCATAAAGATGCTTTCATGCCCTGAAAGGGGGAAGCTTATGATGAGATCAAAGAGATGTAATTTGAAGAACATGTGAGTCATGCTGAGGATTGCAAAATTAATACTCTGAAAAGGCATCCTGTTTCTGTATAAGATATATATTTTTTTATATATAATCTGACAGAGGAGGAGCTAGATGACCTCACGTAAAAGGGGTTGGCAAATACAGTTTACTTTAAGGAATAATTCTGTTTTACTTGGACACTTTTACCTAGACTCTGACCAAGAAACATTGGTGAGCACTGTAATCAAGTATTTAGAAAGAGAGTCAAATCTAAGTACTGTAAGTAGGAATTTGCACTGTTTAAACCTTGTTCTTTTGAAAGATTTGAATGTCTTGTGATGTAACAGTTCTGTATTTTGTGTTTCACATATTGTTATCTATTTTTAGTAAAACTCTTTTTAGAGCATATTTGATCTGTCTCTGAATTTCTTTTAGTTGTAAGAAAAGTATACATGGTTAAAGCAGACAATACACATAAGCTTGAATGGTGATACCAAACTGGAAAGAGAAGCGTTTTAAATCTGAGGTCTTTATTAAAGTTTTTAAGGGTTCATCTCTGTATACCTGGTTAGATGCCCGTAGGCAAAGATATCTGGCCCCCTGAAGACAGAAATATCTGAGCCTGTACATTGGGTATGCTAGCAAGAGATTAACAGTTTGAATCCCTCCAAGACTTGAGACCAAAGTTTGATCAGAACTCACAAAACAGACAAGAGGGTTACCGTGTTCTGTTAAACTGTTCACAAGACTGTGCTCTGAGGTTGGCACTTTGGGAGTAGAGGGCCTGACCTGCTGAGTGGGTTTGTGACAAGCCACACCAAGGTATTGGCAAATCCCACTTTAAATAGTATCAGCCTCTTCTGTTACAATCCACTCCCCTTAATTACTGTTGTCCCTACTAATTGTTCTAGATGCACTAGAACTGGTTGCACATCTGACAGTCCTGTTCAACCACTCACTGGAGACAGGAGTGGAGGACTGGAGGAGAGCAGATGTAGTCCCACTTCACAAAATGTGGTAGCAGGGAGGAAGCTGGAAATTACAGGCCAGTCAGCCTGACCTGGGTGGTGGGGAAATTAACTGAATCACTGCTGAAGGAAAGGATTGTGGAATATCTTGATACCAGCAACTTACAGGATCTGAGGCAGCATGGATTCACCAGGGGGAGGTCATGTCAAACAAATGTGATAGATTTCTTTGACTGGTGACCAAGGAAGTAAATCAATTTGGAGTGGTTGATGTGGCCTATAGATTTCGGTAAGACCTTCAGCACCATTCCACATAGGAGACTAGTAAACAAGCTGGGCAGCCTGGTGGTGGGGCCAAAAGTGGTAAACTGGGTAAGGAACTGGTTGGGGGATAGGCATCAGAGGGTGGGATGGAGGGTGTGCAGCAGGGTGCCACAAGGATCAGACTGGGACCAGTCCTCTTTAATGTATTTATTAGGGACATTGCAGAGGGACTAGAAGGGAAGGTGTGCCTTTCTGCAGATGACACTAAAATCTTCAATAGGGTAGAGACACTCTGGGGAGGGGAGGGGGAAAAGAGATCTAGGAAAGCTTGAGGAGTGGTCAAGAATGTGGCAACCAAGTTTTAATGCAGAATCATGCACTTAGGGCGTAGAAACCCAGGGGTGGTGTACAAGATGGGGGGAGTGGTACTGACGTCCCCCAAACAGGAAAGAGACCTGGGAGTAATTATATCTGATGACCTAAAGGTGACCAAACTGTGAAGGCTGTGGGGAGAGCCAGTTGGATGCTAGGGTGCATAAGGAGAGGTATCACCAGCAGAAAGAGGGAGGTGGTGATACCGCTGTATAGCTCACTAGTGAGACCTCATCTGGAGTACTGTGTCCAGTTCTGGAGACCACATCTCCGGAAGGGCATAGGCAGAGCAGAGGCAGTCCAGATAAGGGCAACAAGAATAGTGCAGGGTCTGCACCAGAGACCATACGAGGAGAGACTAAAGGACCTCAATATGTACACCCTGGAAGTGGGGGGCTATGACAAAGACTTTCAAATACCTCACGGGTATAAATAAGGTACAAAAGGGAAGGATTTTTTCAGACAAAACGATGTTCAAGAACAAGGGGACATGTTATGAAGCTGGAGGGGGGGCAGACACAGGGGAAATGTAAGGAAATACTTCTTTACAGAGAGAGTGGAGGATGCCTGAAACAGCCTTCCAGCGGAGGTGGTGGGGGTGAAATGCAAAAGCTGTGGTGGGATTCAAGAACGCATGGGATAGGCATAGGAGAACCTTAGTCATTAGGGAAGGGGGGGGGCTAAGCCAGAGATCAAGTAGGGTCTACGGTATTACAGTAGGTAGGGAAAATATGCAGACTGGGTGGGTCAAGCGGTCCTTTTCTGCCATCAAAGTCTATGTTTCTATGTTGCTATATTCTGATACACCAAGTCTGTATGTTCACAGCTAGTTGTATCTTGTCAAATCATGTGACCCTATGTTGTTATTGCTGTTAATGGGCGCTATGCACTAAGCAGGTTGAGGTACGTGGAAAAGTTGCATACCTCGCCCGCACCCCTGTGCCCCGCAGACAGGTGCACCCATACTGGCATTCACCAATGCCATCCACCTGTCTGCGGCCCCCCCCCAGCACGCAGGTCTACACAGGGCAGCCGGGGGTGGAGTCACAGACCCGGATGCCCATCCCGGGTCCACTAGTGGATCCCTTGCGCTGCTATGAGCGGGCTCGGGGTTGTGCATGCCACCCCCATGCAGCATGGCCTCTACGGCCAGTCGGTTCACCGTCCCAGCCATGGCAAATGGCACCCTCCCGGCGCACTGCATGTCCCCAGTGTCAGGACCCACCTCCTGCCCGCAGCGGTAGCTGTGCCCCATCAGCATTGGCCATACCCCCATAGGGGGGCATGTACCACGGTTTGACACCCCCCGCAGCAACCTCCCTGTGCCGCCTATCAGGCGTCACGGGCACTTGCCCGACCCCACTGCACCTGCCTTCACCGGCTACCTAGTGGGCAGGGGTAGCACGGAGAGTACTGTCCGCAACCCTGGCGACTGGAGAGTGGTAACCATGGGGAAGTGCAGAGGGCTACAGCAGGGTCTACCCTGGCGTACCCTGCACCACCCTCCACACCCATGCAGCCAGCACTGCGCAGGTTAGTGAATACTGCATAGTGGTGGCACGCCCCCTTAACGCCCCCAGCGTGGAGTTGTCTGCAGCGATGGGGTTGGGTGCAGTGGGTCTGCACACCCCCCCCTTTCAAAATGCCACGCGGAGGGCACAGTGGGTGCAGAGTGGCTATGCACCTCAGATATGCTCGCATAGCCACTCTGCCCCAATAATGCATAGCACCCAAAGTGAATAATTTTTTGTCTATTGTGTCCTGTATTGTTTTGCCATGATGTGCTTTTTACATGTAATTAATCCCGGGTCACCCCTGAAAAATGGACTTTTGGTCTCAGTGGGCCTACCTGATCAATAAAATTCAATAAATAAATAAATACATTTACTGGAGTTTTCCTTTTCTCAGGCTCTTTGTTGACTATTTTACCCCTGTGAGTGCAGGAGAGAATTTTTCATTGTTATGTTTGCTTGCACACATGTGCAAGAAACATAGTGCCATCATCTGAGTTTTTCAGAGGTGTGTCAGCATCTTCCAATTCAGTCAGTGTGTTTGCAGGCGTGGTCACAGTTCTCCAATCACTGCTGGAGCTATCTATGACAGCAGTTGAAAATGCAGTGGCATACAGTTGAAAGAGGGAGCTATGCTTCAGTGAGCAGCTCCTCCCCCCCCCCCCACACACACAGATCAACTGTGTCAGTTGTCTGATAGGATGTTGTAGTCTTGTCTAGCTTAGAGAGACAAGCCACACATCATTACTTTAATAAACTGTTCCCTAACAAAGCAGGACCACCAAAATGTGTGTGTGCCTAACAGTCCTTACACACAGCAGCTCTCCAAAGCACACCTTCATGGACTCCATGGGTTCTAATCCTCTGGAAAAAAAAAACCTCAGCATTTGATGTGAAAACTCAGACTTCGTTGTATGTGTAATTCCAAGCATTTTCTCTTACTAGACTCTGTCAATGTGAACTCCCCGCTGCTAAAACCTATGCAAACGAACCTGAGCGTACTGTACTACATGCAGTTGAAGCAAAGAACTGCCAGAATGCACAAAGGAGAACATACTGCTATGCATTTCAGCAGCAGCCAGTAGGGGAGGTTTTCATGACTGAAGCACTTTAATGTGCCTTTTAGTGCTGTCATATACACACCCCTGTGGTAATTCACTAAACTGCACACTTAGTCTGGTAATGCAGCTTCAAAATATTTTTTTTCTCTGAATTGCCGTGAGCTGGCATTTAGATAGAATCACACAGCTCTTTCTCAAATCAGATGCTCAATGAAGTCACATCACCTTGTGACCCTAAACATCTTTGGGTTGGACATGTGCCCTAACAAAATAGCGAAAACTAGGTATAAAAAGAAAACACAAATTCAACCGTAGCTCACAATCGAATCCACCTTTTTCTCCGGTGAATCTGAAGCCGCCTAACAGCCCACCCCGGGTGCTCATGCACCCCCTCCACCCGCACAACATACGGCCGACAGGGGTGCTGTTGCATTTTATTTCATAATTTCCTGATCCCGTTACTGCCACCATACTGACACAGTAATACTTTTTATGGCTCGAAAACTGCTTGACATTAGCTGAATTATAAATGGCATCCCTGTTTGATGCTGTGGTGCGGAATATGGTGGTGCTCAAATTTTAAGCCAAGTATTACATGCAGATATGTTGTTATTGACTCATGTCACTTACCATTTTATACATCTGTTGATTTTTCAATTCACTTTTGCTGACAAATGTTGATCGGGATTCTGGTGTCACAATTCAGTTCAATGACGTGTAACATCTTAGTGCAGATGCTAAGTAACTGTTTTAAAATGCTGAAAAAGTTAACAGCGATGAAAGTGCATGAACTTCTTTCTTCCGTGTCTGGAGCTGTAGTGGTGTTATTGGCAAATGCATGTCCCTTTGCTCCAGATCTATCAGTGAGATGTCTATTCTGTGCAATGGACAGTGGCTGAATGTTATCAGCTGACAGTTTTCATTTCATTATCAACAGATAAATATTCAGGGCTTTGCAAATGCAACTTTGCTGGTAGCACAGTTTCATGCCCCCAAGTGTCTCATCAGTTAGTGGTTATATCTTAACCGATGATCACAAAAAGTATGAAAAAGATTTGCCGCTGAGTAATGTAAATGCCAATCCACCTAAGCACCTTTAGGCTGCAAACATAATTTGAACATATAGGGATTCTGGACCGGTGTATCACTCCGTGGCACAGCAACGGTTAATAAGTTTAAGCACATTCTCAGGACATTGTTTCACTTGCCCCCCTCTCCCCACTACGATCTTGGTCACCTGAAATAAACCTGACATTTTAGTATCTGTTTTACATCTTGGCTCAGTTAGGCAATCAGCGCTGTAAGAACATAAATGGACATATAAATGGGGACTGTAAGAACATGCCGTGGGTGCTTGTGCCTTAGTCCATCTATGCAACATCAGCCTGAAGCTCAGGTAGGGCTTACTGTCTACCACTTTGTTCACCCCCCCCCCCATGTACTTGTACCATTTCACATCCTCCCTTGCCTTAGTCCAGCTGTGCTACATCAGCCTGAAGCTCTGGTAGGGCTTACTGTCTACCACTTTGTTCACCCCCATGTATCGCTGTGCTACATCAGCCTGAAGCTCTGATAGGACTTACTGTCTACCACTTTGTTCACCCCCCATGTACCTGCACCATTTCACATCCTCCCTTGATCTACAGTGAGTGGATCCCTCATTCATACGTCACATATGCACGCACAAAAAAGAAAGAAAAAAAAGTTCTTCAAAAATTAAGATACATTTATTATGTTTGTTATGTTTGCTTGCATGCATGTGCAAGAAACATAGTGCCATCATCCTAGATTTCAGAGGTGTGTCACCCGCTCTTTCAATTCAATCAGTGTGTTGGCAGGCGCAGCCCCTGTAAGCCAATGCATGATGGAGCTGTCTATGAGAGCTCCAAAATGCAGTGGCATACAGTTCAAAGGAGCTACACTTTAGTGAGCAGCGATAAGATATCGCTTGCTCATGCGGCAGCTCCCCCCACACACACACATATGCACGCAGAGCGTCGCGCCCGCATGCTGCGCACACTGTATAGCCGCGGGGTGCCCAATCCCGTCGGCTGTGCTGTGCTCCCACCGCCTCAAAGCCTTCCAAATGCCACGCTGGGTGCCCACCCCAGCGTGGCAACTCATGATATAGCTGGGTGCCAATCCCCATCGGCTCCACTGTCCTCCCCCCCCTCCGAGTACTGGGTGCCACGCTGGGAGCCCACCCCAGCGTGGCAATCGATGCTTTGGGTGACGGGGGTGCCCAATCCCCCAATGACTGAATGCCCCCCAACCATCCTTGTTCCACGCTGGGAGCCCACCCCAGCGTGGCAAACATCCCGCATCATCATTGGAAACAAAAAAAACACCTGTAAAGAAAAAAACGGTCCCGCATAGTCTCCCTGGCTCCCTCCCACAACCCGCACCCACCCACTGTGCACCCTGCCTCCCCACACCCCCCTCACCCCATACTTACCTCCGAACCTTGGCGCGACAATCTTCGGTGGACCGGGAACACGTCTGCACTCTTCAAAGCCGACCACGAACTGAGGAAATGCCGGTAAGCTGTATAATGGGCTAGATAGTGGGTTTTCAACTTTGTTGCATATCTCAGGCATTTTTTGGAATTTTTGCACCAAATTTTCAACATGGTTTTTGGGACCCCTTCTCATGAATGATGTCACTGTCATGGCGTTATTCGGGCCCGAAGGGTGATTTCACAGTCACTGCGCGAAATCACCCTTCAGGACCGATTAACGAAATGACACTGCTAGTGTTCATAAGGTGGGCTCTCAAGAAGCCTAATTTGAAAATTTGGTGGAAACATTTCAAATGATGACTGTTTTACGAGCGTGCGTTGTGCAGTTCCTACACACGCTCGTAAGTTCGCAAATTTTCAATATTTTCCCTCCAGATTTTCAACATTGCCATTTTACCATACCTTCTTATAAGTAGTACAGCTGTCATTTTTCACATCTCACCCAAAACGTGTTTCTGCCCATGTAGTGCACGATGGCGCAGTCGGTGTGCTAAATCAATGTATGGGACAAATTAAGAAAATCACAGTGACACTGTTCATGAGCAGAGGTCTTACAATGGCTATGTTGAAAATTTGGTGAAAAATTCAAAAAATGACTGTTTTACAAGCGTCGTTGTGCAGTTCCTCATGCTCATTAAGTTCGCAAATTTTCAATATTTACACTCCAGATTTTCAACATTGCCATTTTACCACACCTCCTTATGAGCAGTACAGCTGTCATTTTCACATCTTGCCCAAAATGTGTTTCCTTCCATGTAGCACACAATGGCGCTGATCGATGTCTTGAGAAATCAATGTATGGGACACATTAAGAAAATCCACAGTGACACTGTTCATGAGCAGAGGTCTTAAAATGGCTATGTTGAAAATTTGGTGAAAACATTCCTAAAAATGACTGTTTTACGAGCATGCGTTGAGCAGTTCCTATGCATGCTCATAAGTTTGCAAATTTAATATTTTCACTCCAGATTTTCAACATTGCCATTTTATTACACTTCCTTATGAACAGTACAGCTGCCATTTTTCATATGCCGCCCAAAATGTGTTTTCGCACATGTAGCGCACAATGGTGCTGTTAGTGTGTGAAAGCAATGTTTGGGACAGATTAAGAAAATCACAGTTACACTGTTCATGAGCAGAGGTCTTAAAATGGCTATGTTGAAAATTTGGTGACAAAAGTCCATAAAATGACTGTGTTACGAGTGAGCATTGCGCAGTTTCCACGCACCCTCGTAAGTTCATGACTTTGTAATATTTTAAGTCCAGATTTTCACCAGTGGCATTTTTCCACACTTCCTTATTTACAGTACAGCTGTCATTTTTCACAACATGGCTGAAGTGTGTTTTCACACTTTCAGCGCAGAGATGCGTGGTGGCTGTGGGAAATCATTGTTCGGGACAGATGAAGAAAATCACAGTGACACTGTTCATGATCGGAGTCACCAAAATGCCTGAGTTGACAATCTACTGTAAAAAAATCCCCAACCTAATTATATTACGGGTGTGCGTTACACAGTTTCTATGTACGCTCATGACTTCACCATTTTTTTTTAATATTTTTACTGCAGATAAAACATTGCCATTTTTTACACCTCCTCATGAACAGTGCAGCTGTCATTTTTTACATCCTGTTCGGAATGTTTTTGCACCTTGGGGCTAAATGCCGTAGTCGCTGTGCATAAGCAGCTTTCGGCTAAGAAACTGATATTCCCCCTGTTCATGAGGTGGGGTCACAAAAAAACCATGTTGAACATTTGGGGAAAATACGAGTGCCTGAGGTATTAGGGTTTCCAACCATAATGCCCAACCTTATGAGAATGACAGGCATCAGGGGTGTGACTTGGGATTCTTGCCTGTAATGCTCATACCATTCCACACCCTGCAGCCAGTGAAAGGCATCGAGGTATGCCTTGGACTCTTCAGACCCAAAGTTCACCCCATTCTCCTATATCGCACCCATCTCACCGTATTTCCTAATGAAATGAGGTGCGCATAAGAGCCAAAGACCCCAAGGAACACCGTGACACTTGCCAGTGTCTGCAGGGTGGGATGTACTGAAATGGTGTGGCCGTTATGGCTGATGACCCAAAGTCACACCCCAATGCCTGTCACTCTCTGCAGGGTGGTGATGGGGTTGGCTTCAGTTCAATACTTCACTGCCATTCCTATTACGCAGCTCTGTAACTTCTACACTACCACTGCCAATGCCAGCAAGCAAACATTCGGCATTGACAAATGCTTGTTTTTGTTTAGACTTACTTATTTTTAGGACTTTTCTGGTTCTTACTTCTGGAGCACTAGGCTGTTTCAGCACACTGTCCATATATGAGCTGACTACATGTTTTAACTATTTTTGCTGATATTATTTTGTTTTAATGTTATTATTTCTAGCGGAGTATGTGAAGAATGTGATCAGTCAGTTTATACTTGATAGTTGTGTGAGTGTTTGGGGTGGGGTGAGAGGGCTGGGATTTTGGAGCATGTTTTAACCTTGTTTGAGTGTTTTGTTTCAACATTGGGATCACAATGTGTTTTGCAGGACTTAACCCTGGACACGTCTACTCCTGGACCAGCTATGGTAGCTGAGCTGAAGCCTTTCTGGGAGCCCCTTTTACTCTATTGGTGATCGTTATTTGGTGTTGCAGGGGACTGGGAATCCTGCGGTACTGTAGCCACAAGCATAGATTGGGTCTGGGGGTTGACATCGGGCAGGGACTGGACAGAAATTAAAGCGCCTAGGCATAGACACTCCAACACAAAACTGTTTCAAAGACTGTGTCACAAACAGAAAACAATAACAACCTCTCACTTGCCAAAGTGCTAGCAGGGGTCCCTCAGGGTCTGTAACAGGTCCGTTATTATTCACACTAGTCATAAATGGCTTGTCTAGTATTTTTAGTGATAACAAGAAAAAAACAACTGAATTACGCATAGGAAACAGGCACAGGGTGCATGGTAAAGGTAGCAAACTGTCCAAGTAGAAACAAAAAGACCAGCACTCCAGGAGTATGCTTCTTGCAGATTTATTCAAGTTCAAAGAAAGGTTGGACATGGAGAAACACGGCAAACTGCTGCCCCAGCACTTGAAATGCTGGGGCTGCAGTTTAGCATCTTCTCCATATCAACCAACTTTCTTTGAAACGTGATAAATCTGCACCGCTCCTGGAGTGCTATCTTGTTCCCATCTTAACGATGTCTCCATTCAACTTCGACACAGTCAGTTATGCTTGCGGCCCTAACATCCAGGGTGTTACAACCAAATTGCAAAAAAGTTTTGACATACTGCAAAGTTGAATACTCAGGAATAAACTTCTGCTAAATGGAAGCAAAACTCAAACTATGCTATCTGACTCAAGGCATCAGTTTGACAAACTGAGGGAGGCTTTAATTATTAGTGCCTTACTGTCAGACAGAAGAACACATTGCAAAATCAGTGGTTAAAGGGGACAAAACCCTTTACAGGTACATAAGTGAAAAAAGAAGGACAAAGGGAGGGATAGTTAGACTGAAGGGGGAGGATGGGAGCAGCGTGGAGGATGACAACAGTAAAGCTGACATATTGAACAGGTATTTCTGCTCAGTCTTTACTAAGGAAGAGGGGGGTAATGGGTCTGAAGGGAGTACAAGGGGTGAGAATGGTGCAGAAATGGACACAAGTCCCTTTACAGAGAAAGGGTCCTGAAGGAACTGGAAGTAATAAGAGTTGACAAAGCAATGGGGCCAGATGGGGTGCACCCAGGGTCCTTAAGAACTAAGAGAGGTGGTGGCTGAACCTCTGGCTATCCTGTTCAGCCAATCACTGGAAACAGGGAGGTACCCAAAGACTGGAGGACAGCAGATGTAGTCCCCTTATACAAAAGTGGGAACAAGAGGAAGCAGGGAACTACAGACCAGTCAGCCTCACCTCGGTAGTGGGAAAGATCATGGAAGCACTACTGAAGGAGAGATTGGTGGAACATCTGGTTGTCAATGGACTACAGGACCCAAGGCAGCATGGTTTCACCAGGGGGCGGTCATGTCAGACCAACCTCATTGAATTTTTTGACTGGGTGACTAGGGAGGTGGATCAGGGGAGGGCAGTGGACATGGCCTATCTGGACTTCAGCAAGGACTTTGACACTGTGCCACATAGAAGACTATTACACAAACTGGGGAATATGGGTGTGGGCAGGACAGTAGTGTGGTGGGTAGGTAACTGGCTGGGTGGCAGGACACAGAGGGTGGTGGTAAATGGCTGTCACTCCACAGAGGAAGAGTGACCAGTGGGGTACCACAGGGATCAGTGCTGGGACGGTCCTATTCAACATCTTCATCAGTGACATTGCACAGGATATAGAAGGCAGAATTTCACTGTTCGCTGATGACACAAAGCTCTGTAACAGAGTAGACACACCAGAGGTGTAGACAGAATGAGAAGGGACCTGCAGAAACTTGAAGAATGGTCAAGGTTTGGCAGTTGAAATTCAATGCAAAGAAGTGCAAGATAATGCATATGGGGCACAAAACCCTGGCACAATATATCAGTTGGGGGTGAGGATATAGCATGCACCAAGCAGGAAAGGGATCTTGGGGTTGTCATCTCTGATGACCTCAAGTGGGAAACAGTGTGACAAGGCATCAGGTAAAGCAAATAGGATGCTGGGATGTATAGGCAGGGGCATCACCAGCAGGAAAAGGAGGTCATAATTCCGCTATACAAGACACTAGTGAGGCCCCACCTGGAGTACAGTGTACAGTTCTGGAGACCATACCTACGTAAGGACATAGACAGGGTAGAGAAGGTTCAGAGGAGGGCAACAAAGATGGTGCATGGGTTGCATCACAAATCCTATGAAGACAGGTTGAAGGAACTGAACATGTACTCCCTGGAGGAGAGGAGGGAGAGAGGGATATGATAGAGACATACAAGTATCTTACAGGAGGAACAGGGTGCAGGAAAACACTATTTTAAGCGAAAAGATGTTTCAGGACTAGAGGGCATGGGATGAAGTTGGAGGAGGACGATTCAGAGGAAACATGAGAAAGAATTTCTTCACAGAGCAGGTGGTGGACAAGTGGAACACCCTGCCAGAGGAAGTGGTGGGGGCTGAAACAATCACGGGATTTAAGAATGCATGGGATAGACATAAAGGAATTCTAGAGGTCAGGGGTAAGGGGAAATAGACTTCTAGGAAAACAAACTGAACTTACAAGCTCAAATGGGCAGACTAGGTGGGCCATAGGCCCTTATCTGCCGACACTGTCTATGTATCTATGTATCTATGTACTGCCCTGACCGATCACTCCACTCGGCCGACACGGGGTTGTTAGAGATCCCAAGAGTGAGTTTGAAATCTTCTGGCAGCAGAGCATTTTCATATGCTGCACCCACTCTTTGGAACTCTCTACCATGTCGGCTACGGCAGTGCACCTCCGTGGAACTCTTTAAAAAAGAGCTGAAAACCTACTTATGGAACATGGCTTTTTTAGATAATTAGTTATCTATTAATGCTTTGGTTTTTATTATATATTTTATCTTGTGGTATGCCGATTTTACGTATATGTTTGTGTATGTTGTGTTTGAACTGTCAAATTGTTCAGCACCTTGATATGTTGAAAGGTGCTATATAAATAAATTATTATTATTATTATTATTATTAAATGTGTAGATGGGACTGTTCTAAAAATGCAGAAGTACATAAACGCCTAGGCCTCCTATTTGATCTCTAGCTGACCTTTGAAGAGCACATAACAAAGGCTATCAAAGCTGTAAACATAAAACCTTGGCGCCTTGTACAGGATGAAAAGATGCGAAAGAAAGCAGCAGCAACCCTTTCCGTGAACTCAAATATGGTGCCATTGTTTATTGGAGGGGTGTCTCCAAAAGCTAAACATTGCATGTGGCAATGTTTGCAGATTCATAAATGCACCCTTACGGAAATATACAAGTGCATAGCATGTGTGCTGCATGCATGCTGTGAATTTGTATTTCTATAAGGGCACCTAGGTTCACCCACTACTGTCAACTGTATGCTCAACTGGGCATCCTGTCCACCTTGGAAAGGTGGACATTTCCATGGTACAGACAGCTATTCATCTGCTATTCACTATAGTGAAAAATAAAGAACCAGATACTGTACCGCCTCCTCAAAGTGCAAAATGAGCACTACAGTCTCCACTACAAAGCCACTAATGTGTTTTTTTTTTTACACCCCCTGGACTAGGACTAAAATCATGGTCTTTGACTGTGGAATAAAATATACCATGTTGCACAAGTTGAGACAAACTTTGCTAAATTCAAAAACTATGTTAGGATCTACCTCATGGCAAACTTGGTATACAGCTGTTTCTCATAGTGCTGTAGGTAAAAGGCAGTATGCACAGCTAGGATGTGAAGTTAATTTATTGTGCCACGTGCCACAGAATAGTGCAGATACTTGGCAGACATTTACAAAAAACATAATTACAGTACCATGCTCTGACATACCTGTTACTACAAAATCCCCTACATGTTGCAGCCTGCTGCCACTTCCTCAGTCCATGATATGTTAAACTGTCTACGGGATTGCCCTGTCGCCTCACTGAACTTATTTGTTTTTATACAGAAGTCACTGAATCTGATGTATTATGTAAGTTGATGGGTCTGGTTGGAGGACCTCTTATGGATGTAAGAGTGTTCCCTCACACGTGCTTAGGACCAGAGGACTGCAGACCGAACGTGAGCAGTTTTATGATCTCAAGGACAGAAGAGGGGACACTCTTAAATCCATTACAGGCCCTCCAAATGGACCAATAAAATAATTTTATTAAATAAAAAAAACTATTTTTTTGTGTAGCATTTGCTCCCCGTGGCCACCTATGCCTCTCATCGAGCCCCATCCCCATCCCCTCCCAGATCATTGAGGAGCGAGAGTCAAGAGCATTGGGGTCCAGCCGTCACAATCGCCCATTGGGAGACATAGGTTTTTCTGTGGTTTTCTCCTGTCCCACTCAGAACAGTGGCATGCACAGGCGAGTGTGTGCACATGGAGGGGTGTGCGTGCTCCCAGAAATCGTGTGCTCCCTCCACCCTCCCAACATTCGTCAATCCCCTAGACCTCCCTTGTTCTGACATCCAGCCTCCACTGGGTGTCACCCAAGAGCGAGGAGACTCACCTCCCCGATCTGGGGAATGAGAGCAGCCCAGGTGCCACTACAGTCATTTCCCAGCCCTCTGCCCCTGCCGACCCTTGGCAGCCCGAGCTCACCTTCGAGCTCGGGTCACCAGCGTAGCGTGAAGTGTGACACCCAGTGCTTCAACCCTCAGCACCACTGGGCATTACAGTGGTTTAGTGCATGAGGTACATCATGTGCAACTGAAGGAAGTGCTGTGATTGGTTGGGGACACTCCTGTGAACTATAATAATGTACTGAAATGTACTGTTTTGTACTAATTTATTGTACAGATTATTGCCAATTTTGATGCAACGAAGTGTATTGAAATTTATTCCACTGTACTGTCGCTCCCTCTATCCCTCGGGACATGACTGAGAAAGGGATCTAAATCCAATTTATCCAGTTATCAATAAATAAATAAATAAATAAAACTGGCGATCAACCTGGTAAAATATGACATCTGTGAACCTCTTATCAAGTTTCAAACCTTGTCGCAATACTGAGACCATCTTTGTTAAGGTGTTTTATTTATTGAATTTTGTCGACCGGGTAAGCCCACTGGACCGCAGAGAGTCCCTTTTTCAGGGGTGACCCGGGATTTATTACATAAAGTTATAGCACAGGAATGTAATACAAACAGTGGGTAGTGCAGTTTAGAGCAGATTACTTGACAAAAGATGACTTAATGGTTAGCAATAAACACACATTTAGACTATTGTATCAAATCACAACAGTTGCACGTGGGTTTACTTATGAGTACAGAAAGTTAAGGCAAGCAAGGACAAGCTCCAGTGCTGAATATACCTAGTGACCTCTTATTTGGGGTATAGTTAACAACAAATAGATCAGCGATAACAGTTACACTGGTTTCTTTCAAGTAAACTGTTTTTTAAGGCCTTCTTAAACCCGCCCCCCCCTCCAAGGGAAAAGAGCTCCTGAAGTGTATTTGAAGGGAATTCCAGATAGTAGGGCTAGATTTTGCGAAAGATCTACTCTCAGCAGCTGTCTTGGGTTCAGTAAAGCTACCAACTTTCCAAGGCCTAAAACTGGGACAGTCCATCCTGACCATGACACCCCCCCCACACTGTGTCACTCCCATAGGCACTGCCGCAGACAACGCCGCGTACAGTCAGTTACATAGAAACATAGACTTTGATGGCAGATAAGGACCGTTTGGCCCACCTAGTCTGCCCATTTCCCTACCTAGAAGATAAGCTGCAGATCCTATTTAACCAACAGCATATTTCTTTCTACCACCCACAAAAATTGCCTTATGTCTGTCCCATGAATTCTTGAATTCTCCCACAGTTTTTGCTGCTTGCTCTGGCCATGCCACCCCTCAGTAACACCAGTAGCAAACATTCAGATTAAGACAATAGATCATTCTGCTGCAGCAAGTTCCAAATCATGATATACAGAAAGTTCACTAGAAGCAAACCTGCGTTAAATTGTGATCAGACACTGAAGCTTTATGTATTGTTCCTCCTGACAGTCCCATCCAACCCGTTCACACTCGCCTCATTTGCTGAGCAAACTTCACTTCAGTGACTCCCACCTCCGCACCAGATTGTTTTCACACTCTTCCCTACAGCTGATCAGGTTTGGGTACCTTAGGTCCTTGCTGCCAGTCTCTTCTCTGTCTGGAGTCCCTCTCAGCTGTTGGCAGGCAGATGTACACATGCACTTGTTTGCACTACTACCTATTCTAATCTAACAGGAAGGAACATGTGTTACTGTGCTCCCACTGATATGCTTGCAGTGCAACACAGGCACAGGGGTTGAAGCTGCAAAATGCTGTCCAGCCTGAACAGCACCAAAGTGGTGCTAAAATAACTGTCACTCAAGGATTAGCAGCCAACAGAAAAAAAGGGACAAAAGTGACATTTTGCAAAACTTGTGGGGACACTGGGACATGCTGCCTAAAATAGGGACTGTCCTGGGAAAATAGGGACTGTTGGTAGCTTTAGGCTTTAGGGACCTGGAGAAACTTTCTGCTGGAGGATCTGAGGGATCATCTGTCAGGTATGTACCTTAACAAACCATGAAGGTCATGGGGAGCATGTGGGGCTATCAACTTGTAGGCCAGGCGTAGTGCTGCATATTCCAGCCTGCCTTAGAGTGGGGGCCGTTGGAGGGGATTTAGGATGGAACAGTGATGCTCCCTGATTGAGACATCAGCAGCAAAGTGAGCTATGGTGTGGAATAGGGATTTTAGTTTATCAGATTCAGGGCATCTGACCTACAGTAGCACAAGAGAGCCATAGAGGAGGGTTGGTAGATGGGCTGAAGTGGCTATACGTTGGCTGGAGTCTTTGGAAAGGTAGAGGCTCAGTCAGTATAGTAGTCCAACGTTTTGGTGAAGCGTTTCTGTAAGTTATTCAGTATTAACTTTAAATGTAACACCTTGGTCAAGACGAATTCCCAGATAGTTTAGGGAGTCAACTGTCTCAATGTTTGTTCCATTAGGGAGGGAAAGGGAAAGCAGATTACCCCTTTGGAGGCCTAGGCTCTTCGGTCCAAAGAGAATGGACTTGGTCTTTTTACTATTAAGAACCAACTTATTAATTAAGAGCCAGTTCTCCAGTGAGTGTATATCAGAAGTTAGCAGGTTATTAATTCCAATGCCATTGTTAGAGCTCTGGTATAGTACCGCATCATCGGCATAAAGTAAAATCTTTACCCCACCACAGTTTGTAGACATTAAATTTATGTAAAGTGAGAATAAGAGTGGACCCAGTATAGACCCTTGGGGGACACTGTCACCAGTCAGGCGCCTGTCAGACAGATCCCCCTTCCATTTTACAAGTTGCGATGCATTTGACAGGGTTCCATGTTATAATAGCAAATGCAAAACAGCAGTCGCTATTATAGCGAATGTATAGCGCAGAAAAGCAAATCGGTGATATACACTTCAGGGTGACCTGACATCCGGATTTTTTAAAAAGTGGTTTTGTGAGGGCTGACTATTCTCCCCCCCATAATTAGGATTCTCAGCTCCAGGGGGGTGATATCAAGGAGGGGGCAAAAATCCAGATTTTGGCAAAATTTCAGTCTGCGGCAAAATGTATATGCTGCCGGTCCTGAACCCAGTACCTGCCGTGCCAGAGCTAGCCACCCACACCAGCACACCACACGGCTAGATCAGCAGCAGTAGGTACACCAGTGCCTGAAAACCCCTTCCCTGTCCCTCCGCTTCCCCTCGGTAATCCTCCCTTTCATTTGCCCTTCCCCTGGTCGCTATCCCATACCCTCATTATTCTGCAGGGTAGCCTACAATAATAGCGCCCAAAATGAGTCGCTATATCTCTAGTCGCTCATTTTGGGTTGCCCTTATGACATGATACCATTTGACAGGTAATCTGTGAACCACCTTAAAGATAAATTGTTGAGGCCTAGGGAGTTTAGCTTGGTGAGGAGTATCTGATGATTCACAAGGTCAAAGGCCTTGGTTAAATAAATAAACACTGCTTCTGACGTCATCCTATTGTCTATCCCATCCAGAATATCTGCGATTAATCAGACCAGGGCAGTATCTGCTCCATGGTTTTTACGAAAACCATGCTGGGATGGGGTAAGCAAGTTATACTGTTCTGCATATTCTGTGATTTGGTTATAGACTAACCACACTAGTAATTTGCTTAGGGTGCATAGGATAGAGAGTAGCCGATAATTTGCCACTAGTGTTTTTGCACCCCACCTTGTGAACTAGAGTTATGAGTGCAACTTTCCATGCAGAAGGAACTATCCCTTCCAGGATGGACATATTAAAGAGGAGGGTGATGGGCTAGGCAGTTGCTGGGGCTCCCTGATTGAGGAGCTTTGGGTCAAGCTTGTCATGTCCTGCAGATCCCATTGTTTTTAACTTGGACAGGAGTGTCAGTACTTCTTTCTTGGTTACGAGTCTATCATGGAAGTTAGGGTGTGGGAGGTTAACGGTGGTGAGGTCAGTGGGTGTTGGGGCTGAGAAGGATTCTTGTAGATATCGAGGTTAGTGAAAAACGTGTTAAATGCGGTTGCCGCTTCCCTAGGACTTTCACAGGTTTTTCCCTCAACTTCAGTGGTACAGTTAACATCTGATGACCATCCCTTTAAGATGGCATTAATTTAGCTGGCCTGGTGGCACTGAGGGTTGAGGCGCAGGCACACCTTACACCATGCCAGCGACCCAGGTTCGGGAGCGGACTCGGGTGCTTGGGGTCGGCAGGTGCAGGAGTGGATCGAGCATCCGATGGACTGCTCTCCTGTCCTTGGGAGGAAGGTCGCCACTCCACGCAGCTCTAGCGGCGCCTGGTGGAGGCTGGCAGCTGCAGTATGTGTGGCGTGCTTACAGGGGTCAGGGGGCATCAGCTGACATTCTTCAAGTGGCTGCGGAAGCGTGCCCGTGTTTTACTGGATGTCTTGCACGTCCACGCTCCCATAGGGGTACTTCAGGAAAAAAAAAAATCCACTGACAGGCGAAGGCGGGCCCAGTGATTACGACCCCACGGCCAATGCCGGGCATCCGACACCCGTCATGGTTCCTCCTCCTGAGGCGAGACTGCCAGCGCTATTAGATAGAGCACTGGTAGGAGTGGTGGTCCTTCCTCGGGGGACTCAGAGCCGAGGGGTTAAGGCAAGCCCATAGGAGGAGGCCTCCTCAACCAGGAAAGGAACGTCGGAGCTTCAGGCAGATGGGCAGAGCCAGTAATCGAGAGACCTCGCTGAAGAGAGGTTAGTGGCAGGGGTACATAAAAAAGATGACATTAATTTGGGACCAGAATTTTTTAGGGCCTTGAAAGTTACACTCCTGCAGATTGTGAAGGTAACTTTGCTTTGCTTATTTTAGTTCAAGTTTGTATGAATTTTTTAACTCTCTATATTTTTGCCAATCTTTTTTTTTTTTATTTAGTTGTTTAACCAGGTATAGCACACTAAGCTGGAAGCTTTTTTACAGGAGCGACCTGGGAGCACAAGGAGGGTAAGTGATTTGCTCAGGGCCACACAGTATGCAAGTGGAAATGTGGGATTCAAACCCAGGTCTGGTCTGCTGGATGTCACCAGATTTGCAGCTCAGAGCCTTAGACCACTGCGCTATACTGCCTCCTGCATCTTGTGAGAGATTTGAGGATTTAAAGGATTTCCATGCCCTGTCCCTGGCTTTCATGAGCTTTTTAAGCTCTCTTGATAGCCATTTTGAATGTTGTCCTCTGACACGGAGTTGTTTGAGGGGGGCATGTTTGTTCGGCACAGAGAGGAAGTTATATGTGAAGAAATCTAGGGCAACGTCTATAGATGGGAGCATTCTAATTTGGCCCCAGTCTACTGCAGTTAGTGAGTGGATGAAGGAGTACAGGTTGAAGCTGGAGAAGTCCCTGGCCCAAAAAAGTTATTGGAGGGAGTGTGCAGAAATTATTTTTCTGAATACCAAAGATATCAGCATGATCGCTTTTAGAGTCAGCAAATATGCCCACACTGTGAAATGTAAAGGCTTTGAGGTAAGGGGCCGATCGAGTATGGAGTGATTACCTGTTTTTATGTTCTGTCTGGTAGGGGTATTAATAAGTTGAGTGAGTTGTGCTTCATGTGGGGCATTCTTAAAACCTCCTTGAACATCTTGAGACCAATGTATGTTAAAATTCCCTCTAAATATTCTTTTACTGTTCGTAAGGTCAACTAGGGCTTCTGTCAGTAGTTTCATATGCCTTCTATGCAGCTTTAGGAGGATTGTAGATGCAGCCTACCCCTTCTAAAATAAGCTGGAGGAGGATGGCTTCACAGCCATCATGTAGTAGTCCAGGGGTGAGAACTAGGGACGCCGTTAGGGAGGAGTTTAGGTAAATTAGGATACCACCTCCTTTCTTGGTAGTTCTGTCTTGCTTGAAGGTAGTGAACCCAGGGATTTCAGCTTCATGGGGTAGTTTGTTTGGTTTAAGCCAAGTTTCTGTTACTGCTATCATGTCTAGGGAGTATACTTGAGCCCATTCTTCCAGTTCATGTAGCTTGGTCCTGAGACTGTTTATATTGAGATGGACAATTTTTATTCCACATGAGTTATGCCAGATAGCATTAGAAGGAGGACTGACTTCTATATTGCCTTGGTGAGGCCCAGGATTGAGTTCAATATCACCAGCCAGTAACCTGAGTAAGGACTTGAGTAGATTTAGGGGTGACTCAGTAATGGGAGGTAGTGAGATAGTTTCACATTCCTTTAAGTAGTAGCATGGGGCCCTATGCACGAAAGATATGCACCGCGTGTATACGTGCGTAGCGTCAGCGCGCTTCATCTCTCCGATGCGCACTCCACCGAAAAGAGGCTTGCACGAAGGAAGCATTGTATGTGCATAGCATGAGTCTCAATCTCAATCTCAATCTTTATTTATTTATTTAAGGCGCCTTTCTAAAAACCAAGGCGCCTGTACAACACTAGATAAAACAATTACAAATACAATAAACAAAATGTACAACACTAGATAAAACAATTACAAATACAATAAGCAACAATATTAAAAATCATTGAATGCTTTCCTAAAGAGGTGAGTCTTTAAAGATTCTTTAAAACTATGGACAGTAGGGCTTTCCGCACCTGACGAGGTAGAGAGTTCCACAGGGTTGGGGCCATAAAACTAAATGATCTTGCCCCTGAAGTTTTTAAACGAACCCTGGGAATCTCTAGCAATCCCTCGTCAGTGGATCGGAGAGAGCGGGAGTGTGTAAAGGTACACCAACACTCCGAAGCGCAGGTATGTGGGGGCATGGCCGCGCATCCATGTGCATATGCATGCACTACGTGTATGCATGATGGCACTTATGATGGCACGCCGTGCAAGTGGCATCACGTAAGATACGCCAAGTAAAAGGTGGTGTAGCAGGGTGTGTAGCACCTGGTGTATGGCAGCACATGCAGACAGGCTGTGACACGCAGGCACCCAGGCACAGATGTGTCTGCACACATGTACCGGTGGCATGCCAACATGCCACATCCGTGGGTGCATGTGGCCTTGCAAAAATGCAGCTGCACAGCCAAACTGCATTGTGGGTATACCTGGCACCCACACGTGCCATGGAACTGCCACACAGACCAAGGGCAAATGCAACGGCCAAGACTGCCTGCACATCACACCATTGCAACGTGTAGACGGCACACCGCCAGTGCTGCAGGCCTGCACTGGTGTGATGCCGTCCAATGCACGGTGGCACTCTGGCACATGCCCGAGGGCACCCCCCAACAGGCCAGCCACTGCCTAACAGCATAACATGCAGCCTCCACACCTACACCCCAGAGACAGTGAACACACAGAGTTTGTCAGAGCCATGTTTAATGCAGTATACAGATGCATAACGCAGTACAAGGAAATCCCACTCCCACCCCCCCAATACACCCGTCAAGCATACCTGTCCACCCCCTGCCACCTCCTGCCACCCCTCCACCAGCACACTTGCCAACATCACAGAAGGCCACCAGCAACACAGTCCTTCCAGGCCTCTCCAGTCCACCAGGCCTGTACACAGTCCAACAACAGCAAAACAGGAAACACTCTAATGTCCCCCCAGTGTCCATGACCACGGCCACCACACATCCATGACCAGTCGTGATGTGGTCCACTTTCACTGCTATACAGTCCGGCTTTCTGCGGCTGTTTCCCTCCTCAGGCTGTGTAGCCCTCAGCCAGGGCCTAGTTGGAGTTGACGGGCTGCTCTCCTGCTGGTCATCCTTCCCCCTCCTCCTCATTCATTGCTGCAGTTCCCTGTGTCTTCCTACCACCGTAGCGGAGCACCATACTCCTCACTGCACCTCGCTAACACTGAAACAGAAAGGTAGAATCATCAGTCCAGCAACATCCACACACGGCTGACAACACACAGGGCAAGTGCAGGTCTACTCACCGGTGAGGGGACATAGATGTCCCAGGCCCTGTAGTCGTCGTCTTCTTAGTATAAGTTTCTCCCAGCCCCTTCAGGATCAAGTACCGTGAAAGCCACTCCAGGAACTTCTGACACTGTGCGGGTCTGGATTGAATGATGACCTGTGCCCCGTCTGGCTGGACCTGTAGGGTAAGCTCCATCCATGCTGGAATACCCCTCTGGTCCTGTGGAGTGGAGGAGACACACATTAGCCTGATACACACAGTGCATGACATGCAGACCCCTATATCCTGCAGAACAGCAGACACTGCACAGCATACTTACCCTATTGAACATCCTGATGGACGACAGATCGTGGTAGCTGTTGCCATCCGCCAAATCATGCTCGGCCACCCTAAAGAAATGCCATGGGAACATGGCCCTGCGCTCCATTATTCTCCCCACCATGATGCCATCTGCATGCTCCGCAATGGAATGCACATGTCGACGTTGCATGTCAGGGAGTGTCACACCACCACATTGCCCCGCCCTCTTAAAGGCGTACCTGTGGCAGAGTGGCAGTACATAGGGGACTGGCGGTACTGCTGCACAGGAAGCTCAAATACTGTATCGAAATGTGTCCAGGTGTGCTATTACACGTCCACCTAATCGCCAAGTTTGCTGACCAGCGACGACGATGCGGACTGCGACTGCGTGTATTCCACACATGCATAGATGCCTCTGTATTGTGGGACATGCATTGCATCGAGCAGTTCCACCTGCCATGGGACACCATCGCCAGTCTATGTGCCAGCATCCGCAAAGCAGTGGAACTGTGGACAAGGTGGTCACATGCCATGACGGTGGAAACAAAGATGCAATGTGTCCTTGGTTACTGTGCCACAGGTTCATTCCAACGTGTTATGGGTGATACCTTTGGTTTGTGTCAGTCATCCGTGTCCAGGGCTGTGGCACAGGTGACAGATGACCTCCTACAGCATATGGGTGAGCACATCACCTTCCCATCCACACCTGCAAAGTTACGGGCCACAAAGGAGGCAATCTTTTTTTTTTTTTGTACTTCAACCTTTATTTTATAAGTTCATCAAGACAAGGATAGTACAAGCTATATAACAATCTGAGGTTTAGCTTCTAAACTGGTTATCAGTCAATATGCAAGTTCAGTATCTTATTTTACATAAGAGTATATTCTAATATACTGTCTGTTTCTTTTTCATCCATACAGCTTCAAAACTTCTCTGTTGTCCGGGTTAGGTCCTGGATATGTCCAATGATCTTCGCCTGATGATATCTGACAAAGTTAAATGTCCTTTAAGAAGGTGTAACTCAGTTTCATTTCGTTCTTTCTCTAGTTTTATATTACCTCAGTTTTCGACATATTTATAAAGGGTCTCCCTAGAATATAATGTCATGTTTAAGCCAAAGATTGACCACTATCGTCCTTGTTCTTGAATAAACAAAGCAATAATAAAAAAAGGAATATAATCATCTCTTATATGTCTGTTTTTCTTCTACATTCCCTTACATCCTTAATTAAATGTATTATTTATCAATGAGAAAAGACAAAAATAGTGCTTTTCAGCCTTTAGCTAATCTGATCCTAAAGTTCCCAAGCTTTCAGCTCTACTTAATTCCTATACTAAGCTGCCTTCCTGTCCCGTCAGACAGTTTCCCCACAGTGGACTCCTTCCTCCTCTCCAACTCTTTTCGGTGCCCTCAAGAGCCCTCCCCTTTATTGTAAGGCTCTATAATTTGAATTTATGATGGTCCCTAGTTTTGCAATATCTGTTCCAAAACCGGTCGTCCCCCCTGTTCCTCCCAGTGATGAAAAAAGGGTAGCCATCTGGCATTATGTTTATCTGTGGCCAGTCTCAGTCCGGCTGTAAGGGCCTCCATTTCTTTAATTTGGTTGATATTTCGATGCCAGATAGAGATCTGTGGGGATCTTCCTTCAACCAGTTCTGTGTGATTTATTTCAGGGCTGCCACTGTAAGGATACTGAACAGATATTTAGCAGTTTGTGTTTTCACCTCTCGCGGGGGGGGCTCCAAGTACCAAATTTTTGAACTCCAGTGGGGTAGTCAAAGCTAATATTTTTATTATTAGAGCCGTTATTTCTGCCCAGAAGTACCCTATTTTGGGACATTCCCAAAAATGTGATAATGTGAGTCCGGGGACCCACGTTGTCTCCAACATTTATTTGTTGTGGAGGTGGCATAATGGTAAGTTACAGCGGGGGTTCTAAAAAAACGAATGTTTATTTTCCACCTAAATTCCCTCCATGAGGGATAAGAAGTGGTTTTACGAGTGCCCCTCCATATAGCCTGCCAGGTGCCCTCTGTAATCTGAAGGTTCGCCTCTGTATTCCATCGATCCACCACCTTTTATATGGCTAATGTTCCCCTGTCCTGCATCATAACTTTATAAATTTGAGAGATACAGGATTTTGTATCCCTCATTATACTTTTGTGGTAAGTGAGCAAGATGGGGGCCTCTGGGTTCTGTGTTAGTTCTGACAGTCCTGTGGTGTTTGTAATATAATGTGTACACTGGCAGAGCCTGAAGAAGTCTGTCTTTGGCAAGTTAAACTCTAATTGAATTTGGGTGTAAGATTTTAGGCGCTCCCCATCTAGTAGCTGCTGTGGATATCTCCGACCCAGCAAAGCCCATCGATGAAAGATCTGGTCACCTCTTCTGGCTGGGAATCCAGGCAGAAGTTCCATGGGGATATATTTCCAGACTGGGCGGGTTATCTCCCACGTCTGTCTGGCTTTAAGCCAGTATGTTAAGGTGTGCCTGGTTAACTTGTTTGTAATTTTCTTCAAGTCCCCTGGGAGAACTCTCCAGGGCAGGATCCTAAGGGGTTGGAAATCACATTCTCTTTCCTCTGTCTCCAGCCACCCATATCCCTTCCCCGGGGATAACATTTTAATCACCGGTAGCAATTGTGCCGACAAGTAATATTGTTGGAAATCTGGGAGTCCCATGCCTCCCTTAGCTTTATCTTCTGTTAGTATATCCCGCTGAACTCTTGGCTTTTTTCCGGCCCAGATAAAGTCTGATATTTTCTTTTTTAAGTTCTTCCAGTCTTGTTGGGGTATTGGAATGGGAAGGGTTGTAAAAAGGAAAAGGAATCTAGGCAAGATGTTCATTTTGATTGTTTCTAATCTATTACTAAATGTTAGGGGGAGCAGATTCCATCTATGCAGATCTGCATTTACCTGTTGTTGGAGCATTCCATAATTATATTGATACAGTGCTGTGAGATGTAGAGGGATCTGAATTCCCAAATATCTAACTTTAGTATCCACCCATTTAAAGGGAATCATATTTATTAAAGCCTGGTCCCTGGTGCCAGCTATTAACAGCACTTCTGACTTTGTCATGTTTACCTTAAATCCTGACATTTCTCCAAAGTCCTTAAGTAGCCTCAATAATTTGGGGATGGTCGAATGAGGATTACTCATGTATATCAGGGTGTCATCTGCATGTAATGAAATCTTATGGACTGTATCTTGTAATGTTATGCCCTCTATATCTTCCCGCTGCCTTGTAGCTTGAGCCAATGGCTCCATACTGATAGCAAACAGTAGTGGGGACAGAGGACATCCCTGTCTAGTCCCCCTAGATATCTCGAAGGGTGAAGATAAAGTTCCATTCACCCTCACTCTGGCCTGGGGGAGTTGGTAACAAAGTTTAATCCAATTTAGGAAATTCCCTTCGAGTCCCATTCTCTCCAGGACCTGAAAAAGGTGCCCCCAGTTCAGCCTATCAAAGGCTTTTCTGCATCTAGAAAAGCGGCCAGAGTGGGGTGTTTGCTAGCCTTCTTCCCATGTAGTATATTTAGAAGCCTTCTAATATTGTCGGATAGATGGCGGTGAGGGATAAATCCCATTTGGTCAGGGTGGATAAGTAATTCAGTATGTTTTTGGAGCCAAATTGAAAGTATTTTGGTAAAAATGTTTTGATCCTGATTAAGTAGGGCTATAGGTCTGAAACATTCACATTTAGTTTTATCCTTCCCCAGTTTGGGTATTACTGTTATAATCGATTGTGACCAACTTTATGGCAGTTTGCCCTCCTCCAGTCCCTGATTAAAGACCTCCACTAAAAGGGGTGCCAATGATGGGCCCAGTGCTTTGTAAAATTCTCCGCTAAACCCATCCGGGCTGGGGGTTTCCCCCCTGTCGGTAGGTGTTTGATAACCTCTAGCACTTCTTCCACCAAAATGGGGCTATTCAGCTCATTTCGAGCCGCTTCTGGTAATCGGGGTATTTTGATAGTATTCAGAAAGATTTCAGTTTTATTTTGAGTAGAGTTTAATTCCTGATCTTCTGAATATAGTGCTTGATCGCATTTTTGGAACCGACCTGCTATTTCTTTAGGAGAGTCCGGTTTCCGGTCAGGGTTTCCCTTTTCTACAATAAATGGGATGTAGCGTTCTGCTTGGGCTTTTCTGAGCCTAAACGCCAGTAATTTAGAGGCTCTGCCTCCCACTTCATGGTATTTTTGGTTTGTGAACCTTAAATAACCTTCAACTTTTTTATTTTCAAATTCTTGTAGAGCATCCCTGGCCTGCCTCAACTCTTTCCAACTCTTCTGGTCCCCTGGATTAGCTTTGGGCTTTTGTTCTAAGATCAAAATCTCCGCTAGCAACCTGTTTCGTGTCAAGGTCGAAAGCTTTTTTTGTGTGGAAGCGAAGCTGATCATCTCTTCTCTGGTCATTGCTTTAAGGGCATCCCATTTTAGGAAGGCTGGGGAGGCTGTAGGGCTGTGTATTTCTGTAAAGTCTTTTATACTTTGCTTTAGTCGAGTCACAAATCCTTTATTTTTCAGCAGGGAGACATTTAGTCTCCATAACGTCTGTTTGTCCTGGGGTGGCAGAGATAATTGGATGGAAACTGGGGAATGATCTGACAGCGTTGTAGTTTGAATCTGGGAGTCCGCCACGTTGTGGAGGTTATTAAGCTGAGTGAAAATTAGGTTTATTGTAGAATATGACCTTTGTGCACTTGGATAAAATGTGTGTGTAATCTTTTTCTCTTGGGTGATGTGCTCTCCACACATCAATCAGACCCATTTCTTTTGTCAGGGAGGCTAGGACTTTGGTGGCCGTCTGACTTGTCAGTGACCTGCCTGAAGATCTGTCTTTCTGGGGATGCGAGGCTATATTAAAGTCACCTCCCAGTATTAACTGGCCCTGAGGTAAAAGCGCCACCTTCTGGAAGACTTTTTCCAAAAATTCTCCCTGCTGAGTATTTGGAGCATATATGTTCACAAAGTGGATTATCCTGCCTTGGGTGTGTGCAGTAACCCTTATATATCGCCCCTGCAACGTCCCCTCTGTTGAATCCATCACCAGGTTTAGGCCTCTCCGTATCAAGATTGCCACTCCCGCTCTTTTTGCTGTAGGGTGAGATGTTGCCACTACTTGCTCTACCTAAGCCAGTCTTAACTTCAGGTGCTCGGCCATCGAGAGGTGTGTCTCTTGGAGGAAAACTACATCCCCCCCCCAATCCGCTTTAATTCTTGTAATAGTCGTGTTCGCTTAATTGGCAAGTTGATTCCTTTTACATTATTGGAACATAACTTTAAGGCTGCCATTATGTAACTGTAAATAAGTAAGTTTGTGATCTGTAGATTCTCTGTCGGTTTTGGGGGGGGATTATTACATCTTTATTATATCTTTTTTTATTGTCCTCCAGACAGGGGGATAAACCCCTGTGTGTAAAGTAAGCTTCGACTTAGCTAGTAATCAGTTCTACTCGGCTGATCCGAACTTTTCTTTAAAAAAAAAAAATTTTATAAAGTATTTCACAACCAAACAAACCCTTAACTAAGGGTGACTATAACCAGAACGTGTTATAATAAGAAAACAATCAAGTACAGGGAGGGATGAGAACTGCCGCTCCCTGGGAATAACCCCGAAGCTGCTTCAGCCCTCCAGCTATTTAGCTGTTTAGGTCCTAGAGATGAGGGAAGAGTTCCCTTCCTCTCCTAAAACCTCGCTTAGTGTGTACTTCCAAGGTGAGGTCCCCACTCCTCCCCTATCTTTGAAGGTAGGGGTTGGCTGGGTCCACACTTAGTGTATAAAACACTATTTGTCTCTATAATAGAGACTTGGAGCTAAGATGATTAATGCTCCTATGAATTTGAAACGTCACCGAGTTGGGGGAAGTCGATTTCTAACCGACACCCATCTGAGTCCTTCTGGAAATTTGGTTCTGTCCCCCCTCCCCATACCCTCATAGTCAAACTTTAAGGTAACCCCGAGATTTTTCAGAGCTGTGCTCTTTCTACATCTCTTTCCGGTGTAATTGCCTTTCTGCGTTTTCCAACCCGCCCTTTTATCTCCCCTCCCCATTTGCACACTTTCATTCTTTAATATTAGGCCCCATTTCATAAAAAACAAGAGAGTTAAAATCTCCCCTGTTCCCAAACATAAAGCCCCCACATCGCCGTGGCAAACCCTAATCTGATTTAAATAAGCCTTTCTACTTCCCCCCTTCCCTTCAGCCAAACCTTTTTCCTATTTTATATTCATTACACCCCTGGGCTGAGTTGAATGCACTCCATATAGGAGACCCAAGTTATTCCTCTATTGGTGCCTGTGAACGAGGACCCCCCACCTCCCCCAACCCCCAGGCCCAGAGACCCTATCCCTTGTTGGATGTCTGTTTGAAAATTATGTAATTGTCTAACCTTCTCTTAAGGCCCTGAAGGGGTGAGTCAGAGAAGGCCCCCAGGCCTCATTCACACCCAGCCGCGTTCTAGGGCTTGAGAGTGTTAAAGGGGTGAAGGCTGTCTCCCATATATTAACAGTAGGTTTACCACAATTATTTTATTAACACATTTTACTACAATTATTTTATCTGTTTACAGCTTTTTCAGTGATGTGGTGTAACTTATCTGCCTGAGAACAGTTCAGGAGGGTAAAGTTCACTCTCAATAAGTTTATTTCCAGGATTTCAGTCGGCAGAGCCAATTCAGCAATGCGGGGAGCTTCGTAGTGATGATCCCAGCGTGGAGGTAGCAGTCGTACTGTCGGCTCTGAGCATCAATTTCGATGCATCCCTGGCTAAGTTCTTCGGTAATGCTCCTGGGAACGCTCGTTTTTGTGCTTTGGTCGCTACATGCCAGACTGACTTCAGGAGGTTCTGCACATGTAACTCCATCTCCAAATTTGGTAATGAAATACCCCATTCCTTCAACTGGGGCATGGCTTCCAAGAGATTGGAGTATATTTTAGGGCCTGAGTCCAAGTGCAATCTCAACCTTGCTGGGAATAGGAGCTGGGCTTTGCAACTTTTTTTCCCCCGAATTTCCTTAATCACTGCACGTACCTTAAGCCTTTCGTTCTGTAGCGCAGGGGAGAAGTCCTGTTCAAAAAAGATGGAGCAGCACTTATACTTTAAATCTTTGATTCTCCACACCTCTTGTAGAACCCATTCTTTGCTCTGGAATAGAGCCATCCGCACTACCCAGGATTGAGGCCTCGCTGCCGGGTTAACAGGCTTCGGCATGCGCGATCTATGGGCTCTGTACATCGTTAAATCCATATCTGAGGGGACGGAGAGTGTCGAGCGGATCAGTTGCTGGATAAAATCGATAGGGGTAGCAAATCCCTCCTCGGCACCTTCCGGAACTCCATGAATCCGGAAATTGTTCCAGCGGGGACCGATTCTCCATATCTTCTAGCCTAGCATGCGTCTCCCTCTTGCGCTGTAACAGAAATAGCAACACTCTGCGTTCTGTGTCCTGATTCTTGGAGATTTGTGAGATTTTGGTAGTGTTGTCTGCAATCTGCCGGTCCATACTCTTAACATCTTGCTGGAGATCCGCAAAGGAAGACTCTATTTTCTGTACTGATGCTAAACTCTGTCGGTTCTTTCTGATTTTCTGGATCCCATGCACTCTTCCTCCTCCACGTCTGCTGAGGATTCCGACACCGTGCGATCATGGCGGGCCCTGGATGTGAAGGCCTCCATCTCCTCGTCTAATGTAAGCTGTTTAAACTTAGCTTGTGTGGCATTGTTTCTCTGCGACTTTGGTTTATTTCCTTTTACTAACATAGCGTCTGCTGAAATATAGCTGTTGTTCCTCTGATGCAATTACTTAGGGGGAGGATTTTGTCCAATTTAATCAGATGGGTCTCAGAGATCTCGGGCTAGTCTCCCATTCACTCGGTGACGTCACCAGAAGTCCACAAAGGAGGCACTCTAAGCAATGCACAGCATTCCTAATGTCTGTGGTGCCATTGATGGCACACACATTGCCATCCTCACATCTGCAGATCATCAGGAGGCCTACAGGAACCGAAAGGGATACAACAGCATAAACTGCCAGGTGATATGTGATGCCAAGGGCATTATAACGGACATGTACGCCAAGTACCTGGGCTCAACACATGACTCATACATCCTACGTGCTGGACAGCTTGACGGCTGGCTGCTTGATGAGTTGCTTACACTGTACTGAGTACATATTACCTCATACCACCTTCACTCAGCCACTGACACGTTGGTCCTCACAGCTGCAGGTGACAACGGATATCCTCTGCAGACTAATCTGATGCCACCATTCCATACCCCTGCCACCCCTGCTGAGGCTGCATACAACTCATTGCACAGACAGGTATGGGCCATTATTGAGAGAACCATCAGACAGCTGGTAATGTGTTTCAGATGCCTGGACCATACCGGCTTCAGCTTCATGATAAGTCCAGCAAAGGCATACAAGGTGTTCATGGTGTGTGCCATGCTGCACAACAACACAAAGTGTACGAATGTGCCAATGCCTGCCATTGCTCCCGATGCCCCACGGGGCAATGAGGACGACAACAACGAGGTAGCGCCTGTCCGGGTCCAAGGAATTACGGGGGGGGGCGGCCGCCAGTCGCTCATGGAGGGCACGTTCAGGCAATGACAGCATACTTTGCATGTGGCTGGCGAGTATTGCCATGGCACAGTGCCCTGGCAGGCCACAGTGCCAGGAGGTCTTGCAGCAGGGTGCATGGCACAGTGGCAGTGTTGCAGCTTACAGGGGCAACACATGTAAGGGATTGTGGCCTGCCGGTGCACGATGAGGACGGCAAACCTGAGTGCACCATGTAGTGGGTGGGTGGGTAGGTGTGCATGTGGGAGGGAGTGGCATGACTGTGAGGCACACAGTAGTGCTTGTGCATGGCTATACATACAGTGTTATACACTCACCTCTGTCATTTGCATGTCATGTCTAGGGTACAACATCACCTGTCCCGTGCATCAACACACGGTGTTGTGGTGCTACTTTGTCCCCTCAGTCTCCATAAATCCCATTAGCCGTGCTGAGGAATGGCTACCGAGTCTGCATGCAGTTGGTCGTGTGCGCTGTCCTGTCCAGCCACGTCATCCACCACTGGCCCCATCAGTGCCAGTGCACTCACTGCTGGCACCATCCGCACACTCCTGTCGCATGGCACTTACTGGTGGTGTTCCACCACCACTTTTCCACTGGCGCTGTATGTGGGACCAGTGTCTGCGACCCCACAATGGTAGTAAGGCATGGCCTGTCATCCACCAGTAGCTGCAGGGTGTTTTCTTCCCCCCCCCCGGCCTCAGAGTGCATTCGGAGGATGGTGGTGAACACTGTGTGGCCATTTCAGTGGCCTCCAGATGTGCATGTTGTACCTCTTCGGCCCTGCCAGGTGGGTTCTGCATCAGCTCCTGAATGCCCGCCACAGTGCCACCGCACACCTCAGGAGGGCCGTGTGCATGCTGCGGTTCACCTCTGTCTGGGATTCCATGGCGGTGGTGTTCCTGCGCTGTGCATCAAGTCGGTCATGCTCCAGCTGCTGGAGTTGGCGATGCTGACCCTCCATGTACATGGTGCGCCCATGCCGCCCGGTGGCGCATACTGGTGCGGTCCGAGGGACCCTCATCCCCATTGTTTGTGTGTGTTGGCACTAATATGTTTAGACGGCCTCTGCCAAGGGGGCCAACACCACCTGTGTGTGTGTGTGTGTCAGCGGCAGTGTGTAAGGCCTGGGTGCGGCATGCTGTACCACTTGTACCACCCCGTGTCTGGTGTGTGTCCATTCCCCAGCTGTATCACTGTCGGTCCCGGTGTCCTCCTGCCGTGGGATGAGTGTGCTGTCCTCCTCTCAGGCCATCTCCACTGGGGACGTTGTCTCTGGCTCTGCACCTAGTGGGGAACAAAGGCCATGTTAGGCTATCACACGTACGTTGCACACCACGGACCCCCCCCCCGGAGTGTGCATACATACCATCTGGCTCTGCTGATAGGTGTCCAGTCACCAATGCAGCCGCTGTTAGTGATGCGGGAGGGTGTTCCCTGATGGTCGCCTTGCCACTTCAGACAGGACCTGCGCCCTCTGTGGGTACATTGCAAGAGGGTTACTGGGGCAATGGTTTTGCTAGGATGTCACAGCCACATGCATGAGTGGTTGCATCACTGGCCATTGTGTCCACCCCTTCTACCTCACCGTGGATGGTGACATCTGTCAGCATCTCCACGACAAGGCACTCCAGGGGGGTCCGCCTCGCTATCTCTACATGGCTACCCACCACCCGTGCCTCTACGTGCCCTGCCGGCGGCAGCGAGGTTACGCTTCACCTTCGCCCTCATGTTCCACCATTTATGCTTGATCGCCACCAGGGTCCGTGCCTTAGACCCGGCAGCATTTACAGCAGCCTGTATGTCCAGCCGTAGCCTGGACTTGACCTCTGCTGGTGTTGTCAGGGCCTCTGTACCATACAGTCGGCTATAATTCTGGTGTATGTCAGTTACCATGGTGACAATTTGGCCATCGCTGAAGTTGGTGGCACGGGACTGTCCCCCGCCCCGTGCTCGGCCACATCCACGTCCGCGGACAGCAAAACAACCTACTTCATCGCCCACCCCTTCGACCTCCACTCCTACTTCCACGTCCACTACTTGTTCCGCCATTGCTCCCTTGTCACACCGGGAGACGAGCAACTTGTTGTTCAGTGTTTCTTCCTGGTGAAACATTTCAATAAATAAATAAATAAAATAAATGAATTGTGTACTCTACGCAGCATTCACAGCCATGCATCAGCTTGGGGTGTGTGTGTTCCCTCGCTATATAGAGTGGGCTCCAGGGGCGTTCCCTCTATTGCAGACCTGCCCGCTCTGCCCGCATGGATCGCTGTGTGACTCCACTTGTCATGCCCACTGTGTGTACCGTCATTAGTGAATGCCATGTAGCTGCTGTCAGCTACACGCCGCGCAGCTGTGCGTGTCCACTACATTTGTTTCCTGTGTAGTTTACACACTTTGTTGCATAGGGACAATACTTTGTAACAATTACCATTTCTTCTTAAGCCATGGAAGATAAGATGGTAGGGTTTGTTTATGCTTTTTACTTCACTGCGGACCACCTAGTAATCAGCCCTGCCCTCCCCAGACCCCCTCCTCACCCCCACAGACTTACCTCCCGAACAATACCCCCTGGCTTGCCCCCAAGGGTGGGACCACCCACACTGACCTGAATGAACACGGTGACAGGAGAAGGTTGCCGATAGGGGTGCCGACCGACATTGCCTCCCTGGCTTGCCCCCCATGGTGGGGCAAGAGGTCAGGTCAGTGCCAGCGGAAGACGGGATAGGTCAGCTGGGGTAGTGCCATGGCTGGCGATCGGGACCAGGGAGTGGGCATCATTGATGGCAGCCGCAGTGTGTTTTTTCCCCTAGTTGCTATGGAGGCATGACATGCAATGACTCCAGCATCCACACGCCTCCCAAGAAGTCCAGGCGCCGGCCGTGGTGATGCCCTCAGCCTCTGCTAGAGGCCCAACACTGCGCTGAACGCACAACCCTCCCCCCCCCGGAGAAGGAGAGCTGTCCACTCAATCCTTCTCCCCCCTAGCTGGCCCTCTGACTTCCTGGGTCCGTTCCCGAACCCAGGATGTCGGCGTTGCAGACAGATGCCATGCTGCTGCACCGGCCGGCAGGCCAAGATGGTAGGGGGTTAGATTGGGAGTTGTAGAGTAATATGGGGACAGAGGATGGTGGGTATTAAGAGATTCACCCCTGTCATATTTAATAGGATTTGGGAGAAAGTGGTCCAATGCCAGGACAACAGTAATGTATAGGAGCGCAGGGAATGTTCCTGTAAACCCCATTTGATCCTTTTGGATTTGAAGGGAGGTATATGTATTAGGTATAAGGGAGGGGTGGAATCATGAATACTTTTTAGCCTCGGCAGGAGAGTAACCATTTGGCCAGAGTACAGAACGAGACTAATTTCCTCCCTGGAGATGAGTAGGAAAGGGATGCTACAAGAGAAGAGGGGACATAGTGGTGCAGGGTGGAGTGAGGTTTGGTATTCTACTGAATAAGACGGACCAATGGAACAACAGATGAGTGTGGGGTTGGGAGAGACCAAGGGTGGAAGTGTGTGGGAGTGAAAAAGTAGGCTGATTGGTTTCACCTGCAGCGTAGACCATACATAGACCACCAGCTTTGGGTGGCGGTGGGGGGTGGCTGGGGCGGGCAGGTTGCAAAAACGATACGGTGCCACACAAAGCATGATGCCAAATTCCTGGAATGCTGCAGACAGGTAAGCCTGTTTCTCTGTACCTGGGGTAGTCCCTGAGTGAATTCTATGCGGAAAGGAGTGGCTGGCGACCAGGGGGAGGGTTCCCATAATCTTGCCTTCCCTCACGGCTCCCTAGTAGGTGCCAGCAGCAGAGCTGAGGTCCAGGAGCTGGGGAAAGAAAGGTAGAAGGGAGAGGTTAAATAGGTAGCAAAACACTGGGGAGGACAGGTAATTTGAGCTGGTGGGGAGCCGGGATGCAGCAATCAGAAGCAGGACAGTAAAGCAGAATGTTTTATCTCCAACCCACTTAATCTTCTCTTGGTGAGAAACGGAGGGCACAGATCCATCGTATTCCTCCTTGATCTTTTGTTGGCATTTGACATGGTGGATCATGGGGGTTTGTTGGATGGCCAGAGGCACTTCATGAGACTCACTGGGATGATGTTATGATGGTTTGAGTGCTGCCTCACAGGCAGGTTTATGGCAGGTTGTTCTGGTCAGTTCCATGTGTATCCACTAGACCATCAGGGAAGGGGAAAAGTATGTTATACTTTCAATAATGGGCAACATTAGGGATCGGGGCGGGGGGATGCTAGACCACCAAGTATTGGGGTATGAATAAATAATACCAACACTGGCAGCATCGGGATCAGGGCAGGGGGCCACTAGACCCCCAGGGCTTGGGGTATTAATGAATAATAACAACACCGGCGACATCGTGATTTGGGTCGGGGGGCCCCTAGACCACCAGGTATTGGGGTATTAATAAATAATAACACCTGCGGCATCGGAGATCAGGCTGGGCGGGGGAGCCAGTAGACCATCAGGGATTGGGATATTAATTAAGCAATAATGCATGACAGGGTGTGTGTTGTGCTGTGGTAACATCACGCCTGGGGTGATTAGGCACGAGGCCATAGTTTTAAAATACATTTTGTGTTTCTTTTTTAATTATTTTTCTGTGTGTAGGTATACTAATAGAAAAAATTGTGCCCACTCTAGTCAGTAGGTGGCAGTCTGTGATTTTGTGCAACTGTGAGGTTGCTGTCTGTTGCCCTGAACCCCCCCACCCCCGTTTGTTTGCCTGGCGGTTTGTGTGGGTAATTCTCCGGATGTAGAGTCTGGTATTTACTGCTCATCTCCTGTTATTTGTCACGTACCCTACACTCCATATCCCGCTCGCAGTCTCTGTCAGCTGCCGTTTTCCCGTATGTAAGTGCTGGCAGTGTTAACTCTTTCTCTGAGTGCAGACAGTTTGTGTGAAGAATAATTTGTGGAGAGAAAGATCAGTTTTGTTTTGTTTTCCCTTTTTTTTTTGCTGCTGGTTGGTGCTGTGTGAAAGACGTGACTGCTTACGTGGCGAGATTGGAGAATGCGAGGAGGATGCCATACAATGAAGAGTAGAGGTGCATTTTACCTTTCAGGTGCTAGGAAAGGAATTGTGAAAAAAAAAAGATTTCTGTTTATGAAGGGCTTTCATACAAAACCGCTACTGTATGCGACTTTTGAGGGAAATTGCCAGCTAATCGCGCACTGCGGTAAAAGGTGTTGTAATGTGAAGGTGCTATTTTTTGTGTAAGCCTGCGGTTTGGGTTTGGCTGGTTTGGATACATGCAGGAAGTTGTAAAGTGTGATTTGATGGTGTGAGCTGCTGAAGGCAGGAGAGAATCATTATAGTGCTGAAGGTAGAGTAAAATCATGCTGGTGTGTGCTGCTGTTTGAAAGGGTCTGGGTGGTGGCATCAAATGGGCAGCCGGTAGTGATTTTTTTTTGTTATTTGGTCACATTTGCATTGGGACTAGATCCGTGGTGTTGTACTGGGATAACATCACGGGTCCAGTCCAACACTGACCAATCAGAGTGCAGCATTTTTTCATGCCATTGTATAATGAATAACAACAACACCGGCTACATCAGGGATCAGGGTGCGGGGGGGGCACTGGACGGCCAGGGAATGGGGTATTCATAAATAATAACACCGGCGGCATCAGGGATGGGAGAAGGGGTGCTAGACTACCAGGGATGGGGCTATATGTGTATGTTACATACAGGGGCAACATTGGGGATCGGGGACGGGGGGGTCTGCTAGACTGCCAGGGAGTTTCTAATTTTTATATTGGGAGATCGGGCTGGGGCATGAGACTGCGGCACATTGCCACAATGTGCAAAATTCACCAAGAGGGCAAATTTCTAAGTACCCTTACACCTAGGGTTACCAGATTTGGTGATGCCAAAAATAGGACACTTAGTCCCTCACCCGATGAGCCCTTGTGCCCAGCCCCAAGTAAATAGGTTTAAAGCCTCCCCCACCTTCACAATTCATTTACAAGAAGTTCCTGAATAGGAGAGAGTTAAAAAAAATAATAATACAGCAAGACAGAGAAGGTACACAAAGAACATTTGTCACAGAAATATAAAATAATACCAGTGCAGATTCAAGGAACAACAAAAATAACACGTACACAAGCTACAATGAATGGTAGTTCAGTAATGTGAACCCATGAGGGAAGAGAGAAAGAAAAAAGCTAGCTGTAAACGTGGTAAGAAACATATGTCATGGGAGTAATGAATCTGAGGAGTCAGCAGCATTCCCAGGTGTCAGCACAGTGAGACCAAGGACAAGGAGTGAATTCATCTTAAGTGATTTTTATGTTTGCTTCCACGCATGTGCAAGAAACATAGTGCCATCATCCGAGTTTTCGGAGGTGTGGCAGCTCTCTTCCAATTCAGTCAGTGTGTTTGCAGGCGCGGCCGCAGTTCTCCAATGCCTGCTGGAGCTGTCTATGACAGCAATCCAAAATGCAGTGGAGTACAGTTGAAAGGAGGAACTACGCTTCAGTGAGCAGCGATAAGATATCGCTTGCTCATGCGCGCTCCCCCTACACACACACACATACTGCGTGCTCGCCCCCCCCCACGCACCTGTGTAGCCGACAGAGTGCCCAATCCCCGTCGGCTGTGCTGCGCCCCAAAAGCAGGTTACATATGCCACGCTTGGTGCCCACCCCATGCATAGCTGCACTGCCTGCAGCTTATCATGAAAACCTTTATAGGTACATCAGCGGAATGAGAAAGACAAAGGAGGGATAGTGAGGCTAAATAGAATGAACGGTGGGTGGGCAGAGGGGACAATGAAAAGCAGGAATACTGAACGAATATTTCTGCTCAGTATTCACAAGAGGAGGGGAAGTGCCTAATCCAATTAACAGAAGCACTCTTGATAGGGGTCGATCCCAGTCCTTTCACAGAAGAAAGGGTTCTGCAAGAACTCCTAAAACTGAAGGTGGACAAAGCAATGGGTCCTGATGGAATTCACCCCAGAATTCTAAAAGAATTAAGGGAGGAACTAGTGAAACCACTGGCTACTCTTTTTAATAAATCATGGGAGGATGGGGTGGTACCCGAGGACTGGAGGAAGGCGGATGTGATCCCCTTCACAAAAGTGGGACCAAGACAGAGGCAGGAAACTACAGACCTGTCAGTCTGACCTCTGTGGTAGGGAAAGTGATGGAGTCACTTCTGAAGGAAAGAATAGTTGAGTACCTAGAGGCCAGTGGAGCACAGGACCCAAGGCAGCATGGGTTCTGGCGGAAGGTCATGTCAGACAAATCTAATAGATTTCTTTGACTGGGTGACCAAAGTAGTAGACCAGGGAGGGGCTGTGGACATGGCCTACCTAGACTTTAGCAAGACATTTGACACAGTCCCACACAAAAGATTAATAGTCAAATTAACCAGCCTGGGAGTGGGTCCCAGGGTGGTAGCCTGGTTAAAACATTGGCTGGACAACAGGACACAGAAAGTAATTGTAAATGGAGTCCACTCTGAAGAAAGGGGTTACTAGTGGGGTACCGCAGGGTTCAGTATTGGGTCCAGTCCTTTTTAATGTCTTCATCAGTGACATTGCAGAGGGACTGGAAGGAAAGTATGCCTTTTGCAGATGACACAAAGATCTGCAACAGGGTTGATACACAAGGAGGCGTGGAAAGGATGAAAAGGGACTTGGCAAGGTTGGAGGAATGGTCAGAAGTATGGCAGCTAGGATTCAATGCAAAGAAGTGCAAAATAATGCACCTGGGAAACAAGAACCAGGGAAGAATACACAATGGGTGGGAGGTAGTAACAACAACAAAAAGGAAAGGGACCGGGGTAATCATATCAGATGACCTTAAGGTTAGCAAGCAATGTGAGAGGCAGTAGGGAGGCTGGGGTATACTGGGATGTATAGGAGAGGCATCATCAGCAGAAAACAGGAAGTTGTTATCCTTCTGTACAGACAGTTGGTGAGACCCCATCTGGAGTACTGTGTCCAGTTCTGGAGACCCCATCTCCGCAAGGACATAGACAGGATAGAGGCAGTCGAGAGGAGGGCAACTAAAATGGTGCAGGGTCTGCAAGAGAAGCCGTATGAGGAGAGACTAAAGGAGCTTAATATGTATACCCTTGAGGAAAGAAGGGAGAGGGGACATGATAGAAACTTTTAAGTACCTCAGTGGAATCAACAAAGTCCAAGAGGGTAGCATCTTTCAGAAAAAGAGACTTGCAAGAACAAGGGACACAATTTAAAGATAGAAGGGGCGGTTCCAGGGGCAATGTGAGGAAGTATTATTTCACAGAGGGTAGTGGATGCATGGAACAGCCTTCCTGAGGAGGTTGTGGGGTCTAAAACTGGGGAGAATTCAAGAATGCATGGGACAGACATAAGGCAATTTTGTGGGGGTAGGAAGAAATAGGCTGTTGGTTAACTAGGATCTGTGGCCTATCCTGTAGGTAGGGAAATGGGCAGACTAGATGGGCCTAGTGGTCCTTATCTGCCGTCAAAGTCTATGTTTCTATAGCCGACGGGGGTGCCCAATCCCCCATCGGCTCCACTGGTCCTCCCCCCCCCAGTACAGGGTGCCACGCTGGGAGCCCACCCCAGTGTGGCAACAGATTCTATTGCCGACGGGGGTGCCCAATCCCCCATCATCTCCTCTCCTCCCACCCCACCAGCCATCCTTGTGCCATGCTGGGAGCCCACCCCAGCGTGGTAGCGTCCCGCATCATCATTAAAAAAACCCAAAAACTGAAACTTAAAAGCGGTCCCTCGCTGTCTCTGCCCCACCGCGCCCACCCACTGCACCCCACCTCCTCCTCCCACCCCATGCTTACCTCCGGACTCTGTGCGACAGTCTTGATTGTGGACGGAACGCGTCTGCACTCTTCAAAGCCGACCGCAAACTGAGAAATGCCGGTAAGCTGTATAATGGGATAGATAGGGTTTTTTCAACTTTGCTGCATATCGCAGCCATTTTTTGGAATTTTTGCACCAAATTTTCAACATGGGGTTTTTGGGACCCCTTCTCATGAATGCTCTTACTGTCATGGCATTAATTGGGCCAGAAGGGTGATTTCGCAGTCACTGCACGAAATCACCTTTCAGGACCGAGTAACAAAACGACACTGCCACTGTTCATAAGGTGGGCTCTCAAAAAGCCTATGTAGAAAATTTGGTGGAAAAATTCCTAAAAATGACTGTTTTATGCGCGTTGCGCAGTTCCTACGCATGCTCGTAAGGTTACGAATTTTCAATATTTTCACTCCAGATTTTCAACATTGCCCATTTGTACATGTACATTTTTCACATCTTGCCCAAAACGTGTTTCCGCCCATGTAGCGCACAATGGCGCAGTTGGTGTACGAAATCAATGTATGGGACACATTAAGAAAATCACAGTGACACTGTTCATGAGCAGAGGTCTTAAAATGGCTATGTTGAAAATTTGGTGAAAAAATTCCTAAAAATGACTGTTTTACTAGCGTGCGTTGCGCAGTTCCTACGCACGCTCATAAGTTTGCGAATTTTCTATATTTTCACTCCAGATTTTCCACACTGCCATTTTATTACACTTCTTTATGAACAGTACAGCTGCTATTTTTCACGTCGACCCAAATGTGTTTCCGCACATGTAGCGCACAGTGGTGCAGTCGGTGTGCAAAAGCAATGTTTGGGACAGATTAAGAAAATCACAGTTACACTGTTCATGAGCAGAGATCTTAAAATGGCTATGTTGAAAATTTGATGACAAAAGTCCATAAAATTACTGTGTTACGAGTGGAGCATTGTGCAGTTTCCACGCACCCTTGTAAGTTCATGACTTTGTAATATTTTCAGTCCAGATTTTCACCGGTGGCATTTTTCCACACTTCCTTATGGACAGTACAGCTGTCATTTTTCACAACATGGCCGAAATGTGTTTTCACACTTTCAGCGCAGAGATGCGTGGTCGCTGTGGGAAATCATTGTTCGGGACAGAGAAAGAAAATCACAGTGACACTGTTCATGATCGGAGGTCCCAAAATGCCTGTGTTAACAATCTGCTGTAAAAAATCCCCAACCTAATTACATTACGGATGTGCATTGCATATTTTCTATGCACGCTCGTGACTTCACCATTATTTTTTTATACATTTATACTGCAGATTTGCAACATTGCCGTTTTTTACACCTCCCCATGAACAGTACAGCTGTCATTTTTCACATCCTGTTCGGAATGTGTTTTTGCACCTGTGGTACTAAATGCCGTAGTCGCTGTGCATAAGCAGCTTTCGGCTAACAAACTGATATTGCCACTGTTCATGAGGTGGGGGTCACAAAAAAAACATGTTGAAAATTTGGAGTGAAAATACCAACGAATGCCTAGGGTGTTAGGGTTTCCAACCATAACGCCCCACCCTGTAGAGAATGACAGGCATCAGGGTGTGACTTGGGATTCTTGCCTGTAATGCTCATACCATTCACATCCTGCAGCCAGTGAGAGGCATCGAGGGTATGCCTTGGACTTTCGGCCCCAAAGTTCACCCCATTCTCCTATATCGCACTCCATCTCACCGTATTTCTGATGGAATGGGGTGCACATAAGGGCCGAAGACCCCAAGGCACACTGTGACACTTGTCAGTGTCTGCAGGGTAGGGTGTGGTGAAATGGCATGGCCGTTATGCCTGACGACCCAAAGGCACACCCCAATGCCTGTCACTCTCTGCAGGGTGGTGATGGGGTTGGCTTCAGTTCAATACTTCACTGCCATTTCTGTTATGCAGCTCTGTAACTTCTACACTACCACTGCCAATGCCAGCAAGCAAACGTTCAGCATTGACAAATGCTTGTTGTAAGGTGTTCCAGTGGGAGGAGGCAGTCCAGCCGAAGGCCTTTTTTCCAGAGGTGGTAAAAAACCTGGGGATATTCCAAGCTGATTAGAAAGTGCCCCCCCCAACCCACTATCATCCCGCAGCAGTAGTGAAATGAGGGTCCGACTCTGAGCCGAGGATCAGATCTGCAGCCTCACCAACCAGAACAACTTCAAAACAAAAGAAAACAAACACACTAGAACAACACCCCCCCTGCCAAATGTACATGTTGGGCAGGCAGGAGGCAGCGAGGATCTCGGATTATAAATCATTCACTGATTCAGTTACTTACTCCTCCGAGCCTACTTCAAAACAAAAAGAGAACACTGACTAGATCAACCTCCGCCCCGACAGCACCAGTTTACATTTTGGGCAGGAGCCAGTGGCTGTGGTTCTCTGGTTATAAATCATTCAATCGATTCAGTTATTTACCAACAAAATAATAAATTGGTGCTCCGTGTTTCCACTGTGACTGTCAAACTCTGCACAGTGCAGGCTAGTCCAGTCGTTGGGTTACAAGGTTATTACAAAGCTGGCCGCTGTCAGTCTCTCTCAGTCAGAGACTCACACATCGTAATAATTTGCAGGGAGGGGGGTCCGTTAGTCTGGGGTTGGGAGTCTCATGGGCACTACGTCATAAGAGCGACAACAAAAACGGCGCTTTCTAAAACAGCACAGGAACAACAGCGCCCACAAACAACAAAAAAATCCACATGGTCGTGGTCCCAACATGCACGGAAGACCGCTACCAGGGATTCCATACAGCATAGTAATTTATGTTTTTGCAGTGGGCTGTGCCCCACACACCCCCAATGGGGGGGGCTATGCCACCCCATTACTAAAATAATCAACTCGAGTCTGAGTTGGATTACGGGAAAATAAAATGGGTGCGGGCTACTGTGAGACAGGACTTGTAAAAATATTGAAAACTCATCTCATAGTAAAAGAGTGGAGACCAGGACTAGAACCCTGGTCTCCAGTACTGTGCTGTTCTAGCTGCTCTCTTCCCTAGCCCTCTCTGCCACAAGAGCAGCTCGGCCAGTCACCAATTTTTTTTCCACCTTTCTTCCCTCCCTTCAGTCCCTCCCACTGAGGTCACAGCTACAGGGGTCATGGTGATTGCCATTTGCTGTTCCACCCCTGTAGTTTGCCCTAATTTCGCTGTTTCTACACCGTGCTTCTTATATGCACTGTTCAGGTTGCGCTCATCTGACCGGGTAGGGTCTCATGATCGGGAAAGGTATATTTTTAGTAGCTGGCAATTTTGGTCTGCGTTCTTCTACATAGTCCTCACAGTCTAAATCCCATGCGCGGGGTGATGCTCTGTCATGTGCAGATAACAAGCCTGGACCATGTATGACAAGAGCGATCACTTTTTCTTTTCATCTGCAGCTGAACGGTGTGGTGCCACCCTCAGTTTTAGACAGTTGCTTGGCAACAAACAACAAGTTAAAGTGCTAAGCCCAAAACCTGGACAAAAGAGCCCTTCAGGAAAATCCACCCGACGCAAATAACACACTTTAAAATGAGAGCATGTTCAGGTAAAATCAGATGTCTGATAACCCTACGTACTCCAGCCCTGGCGGGTCTAAGGGTAGTTAGAAAATCGCTTTCTGGGTGAGTTTTGTGAATACCATTTGAAGGGCTTTGGCAGCCTGTGTCTGCCGCAAGCCCTTCGCACCTTTGCCGAGCACATTTCCTGGCACACAGGCAGCGCAAGTCCTGTTTGGTGCAGGCAGCCTGCAGTGGTCGCCGGCTGCCTTTGTGAATCGCTCTCGGGGCATCCTTTGATGCAAGGGTGACTTTGCGCTAATCATTGGAACTCAAGCTCCTTGTACCACCCCGGGAGCTTTGAGAATCGGGTGCCTGGGGACTTAACTATGATAGTACATGCCTTTGTTTCCTTTAGACTAGACTACTGCTGTGCGCTATACCTGTGGTAATATGGTGGGTTCTTGCGCCACCTACAGCTAGTACAGAACATGGTAGCCCAGCTGATTGCTGGGACATCTCGATCGGATCATATTATGTTGGTATTGTGTGTTCCGCACTAACTTTCAGTTAAACTTCAAGACATGATTGTTGACCTACAAGGCCATGCACAGTTTAGGCCACTGGCTATGCCCCTATCCATCATCTCCGTTCCACTGAGGCATGTCTTCTTTCTGTCCCATGGTCCATGCTAAAGTTATCTGGGGACAGGTCCTTGGTGGTGACTGCATGACTGCTTTGGAACTTTTTGTCTTCATACATTCACAGTGCCCAGGTCCCATTTATTTACATTAGCCCCATTGATTTTTTTAATAATTTATTTGAATGATTTTATTTGCTGTTATTTTGTAATCTATTTTAGGGTGCTCTGAGTGCTGAAAAACAAAACTTACCTTCCAGACAGGACCAATTCCTTGCAACTAACTTACCTTTACTGGAAAAAGTAAAGACATTGTAGACAACATAAAATACCTTGGGCTAACTATCGACCAAGGTCTCACCTTTAAGTCCCACGTAGACCAGGTAACTAGGCTTCAGGTCCTATACAACAAGGTGGCGAGGTTTGCGACACTGAGTCACCCAAGTAGCCACCCCTGCATCTCACTGGCCCAGCTTCAGTGACCTTCCTTTGAGGCTTGCCTTCAGTACCCCCTGCTCTGCCTTGCTTACAAACCGTAGCACCAGGCTGCCCCACCTAGCCTTACAAGAATAATAATTCCTAAGTCTAACCCTCGTATACTCAGGACCACCTGTCGGTCCTTACTAGCAATCCCCAGAGTCAGGACTAACATGGGAGGCAGATCCTTCGCTCTCACTGCCCCTAAATTGTGGAACACTCTCTCACCTTTAGTACAGGAAGCCCCATCGCTGTTAAACTTTTGCACAAGGCTCAAGTCCCACCTGCTTGGGGCAAGTTCGTGCCATTGTCAGGGTATTGGATAGTCACCCCCCAGTCCCACATCCTACACCAATCACTCTCCTTTTTCTCACCCAAATGGCTCCAAAAGCATTCCTCAACTCCCTCAATTGTTGCACTTATGTTCAGTATATTGAAATATTGCCTTTATTGTAACCTTGAATTTCATGTCTACTTTCTCTGCACACTGACTGTATTGTACTGTTTCTGTCTCCCAGGTCGCTCCTGAAAAAGGGCCCTTCAGGGCTCAGTGGGCCTACCTAGTCATCAAAATTCAATAAATAAATACTGTGTATGTGAAATTAGGGTAGTGCCAACACCATGTTGCACGATTTTTCAAGCCCCGAGGAACACCACACCACGATTCACAAAGGTTCCAGGGACTTTTTACCTTACGTTTTAAGCCAAGTGCTTGCAGCCAGTGGATATATCCATATATCTAGCACAACAGGATACAACAGAATACCATGAAGTATGATATTCGTCTTATAAAATAGTCATGAAAATAAAAAAAAAACAACACATTTAATGAAAATCCTGTCATAAGAGCTGATGACTTTGTTTGTATTGTGATAACTGGACAGTCATGTGACTGCTGACCAATTAAATCGTTAGAATTTCATCTGTTTGGTAAATATCTATATATATTTATTACTTTCATAGCTGGAAGAGGTGGAAGTAAAACCCCCTGTCAGCAGTGGTACATGTGGTGTGTCTGTGTGTGTGCACAGGGACTCAGAGCGAATGAGAACGTATTATAAAGGTTCATAGATTACTCAGAATCCTTTCTAGTGTATAGAGTTCTATATACTGTGTGTTTGTTTAGAGTTATTTAACTGTAAAGGAACATGAGTCTTTTTAAACTCATATTGCCGAACTAAGCTCAAGGAATAGTAGACAGCCAGCTATTTAATTGACATGCTTCAAAAATCATGAAACTTGCTCAGGCACGAGTTCACGCAATTCAACCACGTAACAGTGGTGGGGACGCGCGGGAAGGAGTGGACACGTCATATCAGGTTGGGACGATGAAAAACTGTTTTCATAAAAAATACTCTTCATATGTAATAAACCTGCTGTTCAGGTAGTTTGGCAGTCGTTCATTTGTACAGTTCTTTTATCAGTCACTACCAGTAAAGGGACAGTGACATTTAGCAAAAAACTGACAGTGTCTCTTTAAAGGGCACCTTTCTTGATATTTTTTAATTCTAAAAACATTAAACAGTGAGCTCCCTTACCTCCTCGGCTAATTTCACTATTTTTTATATATATAGCCCCAAAGGAAGAGAAGGGATCGTAATTTGCACAGTCCCTTTCCATTTCCTGATCACTCTCTGATCTGCCCCACGCTCCGATGTTTTGTGACGTCTTTATAGGTCTAGCACGACGGTGCGCTCCATTCACTTGAAAGGAGCATCTTTTTCAAATGTGATTTCCTGATTTTAAATCGGGATTTTGGTACCTATTGATGCCAGGGTTTAACTGTCAAGAGCCTTGTTAGTTAAACCCTGGCATCAGTCGGTTCTGATCTAAAACTTTTACATAGAAACATCGAATCTGCCGGCATATAAGGACTGATTAGCTCACCTAGTCTGCCCATTTTCCTTGCCTCTAGTATCACCGCAGATCCTACTTGCTCTCTGGCCCATCCACCCCCCTTCCCTTTCCATAAGAGTCCCTTATGCCTATCCCATGCATTCTTGAACTCCACCACTGTTTTTGCTGGAAGACTGTTCCTGCTTCAGGCAGGTTAAGGTTGTAGCATGATTGTCTATGGCTGCTGTGTGTTGTCTGCTGCTGTTGTGTGAAGGTTGTTGACAGCTGGTGTGTGAAGGTTGTTGACAGCTGGTGTGTGAATGCTGTACAAGGCTGCTGTGTGAGTGCTGTCTACAGCTGCTGTGTGACTTGTCTACAGCAGTTGTGTGACTCTTATCTACAGCTGCTGTGTCAGTGCCTTCTGTGGCTGCTGTGTGACTTGTCTAAGGCTGTTTTGTGAATGTTGTCTACAGCTAATGCATGAGTGCTGTACACACTTAATAACTTCTGCCAGGTTTGTATGTGGACTGCCCACGCAGCAGCACTATCTCGTTTGTTAGTATGCAGATAAGTTTGAGGTTTGGTGTAGAGTTGTTAGAACCCACTGAACTTCCTGGTTCTGGAAGACTGTTCCAGGAATCCACAACTCATTCTTTGAAGAAGTATTTCCTCACATCTCTCCTGAATCTACCCCTCCAGCTTTTTATCATGCCCCCTTGTCCTTGAGCACTTTTTTTTTCAGAAAACTACTTCCTACTTGTACCTTGTTTACCCCGCAAGGTATTTAAAGGTCTCTATCATATCCCCCCCATCTCTTTTCCAGGGTGTACATATTTAGGTCACTTAATCTTTCCTCAGAGGGCCTCTGATGCAGACCCTGCACCATTTGAACGCTGGTCAGGCCTCACCTAGAGTACTGTGTTCAGTTCTGGAGGCCACACCTTCGTAAGGACATTGACAGGCTGGAGGCAGTTCAGAGGAGAGTGACTAAGATGGTGCAGGGATTGCAACATAAGACATATAAAGAGTGATTCAGGGACCGCAGTATGTACTCGCTGGAGGAGAGGAGGGATCGGGGGGACATGATAGAAATATTCAAGTACCTTAAGTGTATAAACAAGGTGCAGGGGGGAGACACCTTCCAATACAAGCGTTGTGAATGGGCAAGGGGGCGTGACATGAAACTGAAAGGAGGCAGGTTAAGGGGAAATGTGAGTAAGTTTTTCTTCACAGAGAGGGTGGTGGACCCATGGAACAGACTGCCACAGAAAGTTGTGGGAGCGAGCACAGTAGAGGGTTTTAATAGACTAGAATGGAGCATGCCCCTGTGCTCTCCCTGGGCACATGTCATTATGTGCCTCTGCGTGGGGGGTGGATCTTAGGCAGCTCCCAGAACCAGGGAGTGGAAGGGATTGGCTGGGGACAATTTTGCTATCCTTTCCACTTGTAAATATGAAAAAGATTTTTATATCATATGGTTACCCTTTGTTATGCATAAAAATCAACCTGCTCAAAATCCTTGTTAAGCACATTCTAAACCGTTATGCGCATTGTAAAGTGTTGTTATGCGCGTTCTGAACAGTTGTCATGCACAGTTCAAAGGTCATACAATTTTTAATTTTTCGTTTATTCTACACCTAGCTACTTACTAACCACCCAGTGCCCAATGTCATACCTTTTACCTTTCAGAAGTCTGGAAATTGCATTTTGATATGCGAGTAGAACAAAGAAATGGCAAGATTTTTTTTTTCACTTCAGTGGGGGTCTGACACTCTAGTGTTAAAAAAACATATACTATAAAAAATAAAATATGGTCAACCACACACAACTCGGCATGTGTTTCCATCTCGGGGTTGAGATGGCAGCATGGACCTCTTGAGCTTCGCTCCCGGAGTTCATATGCTGTCATCTCAACCCCTCGATGGAAACACAGCCTTGTTGTGTATGGTTGCCCATACATTATTCTCTATGTTCAGATATATCCAGTCCGCCTTTTGCAGGGGTAAGGCACCACAACATGTGGTGCAGACACGTAACTTAGTGGATTTCTTTAATTGCTACAGTGGCCATCTTTAATGACTTGAGTAATGAATTATAAAATTATTAGTTCAAGTTCAAGTTTATTGCAGGAAAACTCCATTGAGCAAGCTCATTCATAAGGAGGTCCTGTGACATAAACACTTAAAGTACAAACACAGATAGGTAATAACAGTATATACATGAAATGCACGTTACATGATACAGGCTGGAAATACATACAAGGGTACCACATAGAGTGACCGCAGGTGGTAAACATTGCTATGAGACAGGGAAGAGACTTACAGGTTTCATACTGATAAATGAAACATGATGACTGGTGTGTGCAATACATATATTTTGGCAGCTAGAACATACAACAGTCTACAACTGATATGGGGGGGAGGAGTGATTTGACAGAGTAGCAGTGGAGCGTAAGCATAGATAAAGCCAGGAGTAGAAGGGGAAGGGAAAGCAGTTAATATGACAAATCAATTATACCTTACCAGTGGATAAATATGGCACACGTGGGGAAGGAAGAGACTTAATGACAGTTACAGGTGTCTTTTATTTTGGCTGAATTTAGCGATTTGTAGAAGTTTATTGAAACTGTGCTAGTTAGTTTCAGTGCGGTTTGTAATTGGTTCCAAATGGAGGAAGGGCATATGCAATAACGTTTACCAAAGGAAGTCAGCGTCCTTGGTATGTCAAGCATAATAAAGTCAGATTTTCTTAACGAGTATGCACTATGTGAGATACTAATAAGGGAAGAGAGATAGCTTGGCAATTTCTGCAGGAGCAGTTTAGGAGTCCATAGCCCAGCATGGAGCAGGCGTCTAGTAGTAAGGGATGTCCAACCAACAGCTGCATATAAGTCACAGTGGTGCGAACGGTAAGGGGAGTTGGTAATGAACCGTAACGCACGGTGATAAAGGATGTCCAGTTTACTTAGATTTGCAAGAGTGCAAAATTATTAATAACACAAGCTGTTTTAAAAACATCTCAGAAAAATAAAATATACTGTCGATAAAAACTAATCAAGTCAGAAATGTATTAATGCTAAAAAAACATGATTTAAGTTTTTACTGATTAGCAAATACTGCTACTTTAAATGCAAAGTGTAAGCGACACCGTCTATGATTGTTCTGTTATGATATACTTATGCCCCCCTCCTCATGAGCCCCTCACTCATTCAGCCATGTGGCAACCTTTCACCTCCATCACCCTGACCACCTATCCAAACTGCTCTGCACCTTAACCCTCATGACGGAGCCTTCGGGCTGCACATGCCCTTCGGAGACTCTGAATTTGATGCTGCTGGTGGTGGCTGACTGCACAGAGTCAGAGTATTGTAGTGTATAACCAAGCAATAAGACATGACCAGCGGTTATGTTAATGGTCTGTTAATAAGGGTTGTTCCAATTAAGGCAAGCTGTTAATGCATTAAATTAAATTAATTTGGCATCTAGCTCAAATAAATTAAATTAATTAATCATTTTTATCCCGTTAAATTAAATTAATAGTACCTTAATTAATAATTAAATTAACAATTAATCACATTTGCATATTGTACTTATTTCTTAATATATATGTATTTTTCTAAACAAGAAACAGATTGTAAAGAGACAGTAAAGAAAACACATCAAAGTCTTTGAATAACTGCTGTGAACAATTTTATTGTGCAAATGGTAAAGATTTAATTTTATTAATTTCTTTTAATAAATAGAACAGTGAAGCACTTAGGAATGCTTTTTGGTTTAACAGTAGGCTTTGTTGCACCTCACAAATATGAGTCGCTCAAATGTCTCATCCAGCATGCGGCTCCATTTAGGGGACAAAATGTTGCCTCCAACACTGAAAACCCGCTTAGCGGGAGCTGAAGAAGCCGTTAGCAAAGGATTTTCATTGCTACATGGGCCGTCAATGGAAAGGTGTTGGTTTGCCATTTGCTTCTTCCAGAATGTTAATGGGGCAGAGTTTTCAGGAGAAAAATCCTCACCCAAGTACCGGTCGAGCTCCATGCACATGTTAGCAGAGTTATCTAATGGAGGCTTTCACTCTTTATTTTCTGAACTGCCACTTCTCATGAAGGCAAACAGTTCTGATCTCTTTGTTAGTAGTGTAAACTTATACTACTTTTGTTGGAGGCTCTGCAACCTTAGTGAATGTTGCCTCCTGAGATGCCACCAGTTTTCTCAGGCAAACTGTCAGACAAACGACTGCAGTACTGACGGATGAAATTAACAGAAGCAGTTTTTTTTCCACTGCTTCCATGTCATTGCTGACCCAGTTCAACTTAAACTGTGGGTCTAGTATAGAACAAGACAAAAAGATCTCACTTCTCTCATACTGAATCATTCACTTTTCAAATGACAGTTTCAGACTGTTTAACAACCGAGAACAGTATAGAGCAGTATAATACTGAAAGTGGTACTTCAAGCCTCTGATGCATGGTATCACAGAGCCAGCAGTTGGAATGTTTTGCCCTTGTGTCATGTCAGTTGCATTGTTACATGGTTCTAGAATTTCTAACATTTCCTTGAGCATAAGTTTTACATATGGGCTACCTTATCAGTGATAAAGCACTTCACCTTACCAGAAAGTCCAAAGAGCGTGATAGCTTCATCAAAGTGATGATCTATGTGTAACCCCCCTGCAAATGGGGGTTCCCAAAAGACTTCCAGGAGCTTGCTTGAATGCTCTGAGCCTGAATGGTGTTTGGCGTTTAAGCCATTTATCTGTGAGTGTTTTTAGAGCCTCTGGTACTGTCTCTTTAAGAGCTGTTTGCTTGCAGACATAATTAGTTTGTATGGGGGGACTGTGTGTTTCTCTGTTTGAGTCCCACTCGAGCTGCTGCCAGTTCACTCCATTTTGCAGTCACTAGGAGTGCAAAGGGAACCTATCTGAAAGATGTAACTGTTTGCCAGAAATCATTTAGAGTAATAATGAAAATACAGTTTGTCTAACCTGCTTTTCTTTGCAATCAGAACTGTGTTTGCCTAGTTCCCTATTCTAGTTTTGAACTGCTGAACTGGACCAATCAGTGTGGGTTAAGGGAGCTCTAAAATGGTGCCTGTGGACGAATCAGAACTTGGACTCGTAATCTGAGCCAGCCACAAGAGGATTGTAATGCCAGTGACTCTGGGAAATGTAGTTTGGACTTCGGTGCCTTTTTGCACCAACAGGGGGAGGCTATTGTGAGTAACAGCTAATCCAGCCAAGAACTGGGAGGAACTCAAAGGAAGTGCCCGGTTTTGTCTACTGGAGTTTTCAGTTTAGCTCTGGCAGTGAAGAGGGAAGGAGCCCTGTGCTCCTTCGGTGCGCAGTTTTAGTCGGGAAACGCGTGTAAGGCCCCAAGTTTCGGTCTGCAGCTTGTGCAAGTGCTTGTTTGGACTGAATCTGACCTGTGAAGTGAATCAAGGAGATCTGAAAAGTAGAAACCAGGCTCACCCTGTAGAAGACTGGAGAAATTGCTGAATCACGCTCGGTCTGTCAGGAACTGAATCTGCTGTGTGTTCTCCGGGTACTGTGCAGTAATTGCGATCGGGATAGAGAAGCAGCCTGCCTGGTATAGTACTTTCTTTTTCCATATAAATGTGTGTAGTGCTAGTGGAGACTCACGTTTCAAATCCCCTGTACAGTGAATTGAGTGCATGAAGCTGCAAGTAACCCCCAGCTTAATCCAGACTACATCCATTTGCTCTGAACTGCCTTGGGGTCCAGTCACAAGGACCTTGTCCACATGGTCTGCTCCGCCTGGCAATACAGGACAATTTGCCTTCCATTCAGTTTCAGCATTGAATTTGTGAGTACAAATCAGGGTAGCTCCCTGCCATCATCTAATTGCAAGTGTTCCATCTGATTACTTTTCCTTTCTTTCTCCACGAACTGAGCCTACCGGCTCCGAATTACAATTTGGTATTGTGCATGCATTTTCCATCTTCAGGGCCCCAACCAGCTGCACCAAATAGGCTAGCCTCTTATTGCCTGGGTACCCAGTAAGAGTGACATTAGGGACATTTGGGATTCTGAAATATGTGCACAGTACTGTGATTATTAATGTGTTTAAACTAATTAACCTGATTTCCCCCTGTCCTTGTTATATCCCCCTAAATAAATCAGATCTGTTTGTTTCAGCAAAGTTACACTGCCTGAGGTATTCGTCTATGTTAAAGTATTGTACTGTGGCTTTTGCACTGTATCATCTTGTTTTACAGGGAGTCCCAGGAGTCACACTGACCGAACCAGTCCTGGGGGTAAGTGTATACTGTGAAGGTAATTCTGATATATTGTGTGGGCCACTAGTGGGAAGAAAGGGGAGTTGTAGTGTCCTAGAGGGCTGTGACCAAGTTAGTTTAACTACTGCAAACCCTGACCTCTGGGTGGAGGCACCCGCCATCGGATCCAGGCCCCTCAAGCTGTTAGTGGCAAATCAGGCAGGGGTAGTAGCCCTTGGGATAGCGCCATCTAGGGGTTACATATGTTGTCAAGTGTATGCCTCCCTTGTAACCGTTTACAGACAAGTAGAAAATATTACATGTCCCAGTCATGTATGAAGTGAGCGGTTATTCCCAAGAATTATCTCACACTGCTTACCTTAAGATGAGTAATAAAGTTTGAGGTTACTCCTTTTGAGTTTGAAATCTTTTTTCCATTTTTATAAAGTTTGCATTCAGATTTAAAGATATCTGACTTACATAGGTTGTCTACGGTAGCACAATCTATATTGTAGAACTGCTTTATTATCACAGGTAAAGATGTTTTGTTATCGTTTTTTGGCGTTTCATTCCTTAGGTCCTTTAGATCCTCCATCTCAGAAAACAAAACAGATTGCAGGGAGCCGCTTCACTTCACAAACTGCAGTGAGACTCAGGTAGCTTCCGGATTTATGTTTCACTCAGTGCAGTATTTTAATTCAACCATTGGCTCCGTATCTGAAACTAACACATTCGAATCTACCACGTCACTACGCAAATTGTTGTCATGAATCAGGCAGCTTTCAGTAATATAATGTGTTTGGTTTCTATGTATCTTTACTTATTTAACATTTTAACATGTTTTTAATAATAACCTAACCTACTATAAACCAATGCTAATCTGATCTAAGGCAAAAGCTGGCTTGTGTTATTTGCCGAGAAGTGCATCTAGTGTGTTAAACTGGAGAGTTATTTACAATTCAGTGTTATTTGCCGTTGGAGCACTGGTGGTATTTGAGTGTGCTGTGTAGGGACAGGTGGCATCCTAGAGACTAACAAACTGTTGTAGTGTAGGCAACTAACAATGCATGCTACGATGGGAACGTCAGGTTCAAATTCAGCTGTTAACTAAAGTAACTGGATTATGTCAGGCTGAACTCCATTACCAGAATACGAGAATGGCTTGAAGCATGTCTGGCACAACCCCCCTGAGTGACCATAATATTGTAGTATGTATCAGGAATCTTCCTAAATTTCTAAATCCAAGTAAGATGATAGCTAAAAGATCCTTCAGATGCTTTAACCCAGCAGACTTCCTAGCTGACCTGTGCGACATTAATTGGCAACAATTCTACCTAGCCCCATCAGTTACTGAGGCACTGACCTGCTTTAATGCAATACTTACAGGTATCATAGACTCCCATGCACCTGTCAGAACATGTAAAGTGAAAAAAGCGTCCTGCCCCTGGTTCAATGTTGATATTAAGTCTATGCTAACAAAAAGAGATAAGTGTTGGGCAACTGCCAGATGTACAAAAACACCCTCAGACTGGACAGCATTCAGGATATGTCAAAATGCCTGCACTAAACTGATTAGGCATACTAAAGAAAACTATTACCTACGCACCCTAGAGTCAGCCAGTGGTAACCCATCCAAGATTTGGTGCACCTTTAAACTAGTTGAGGGTAGCAAAGTTCTACCATCTCTCCCCACCACCATTTCCTATCAGGGCACCTCAGTTACAGATGAATTTATCATACTTGTCAAACTAAATGAGCATTTTGCCACAGCGGGTCTTGCATTCAATTCTTCTCCATCAGCCAGCCTAAGAACCTCTCTCCTTTGCCCACATGCACCACTCAGCATCCCAACACACTCACCCCTCTCTTTCTCTCCTATCATCTTTAAACAGGTGGAAGGCCAACTGATCAGGTTGGATGTTAAAAAGAGTGGAGATGCGGACATAGAAACATAGACTTTGACGGCAGATAAGGACCACTTGGCTCACGTAGTCTGCCCATTTCCCTACCTAGAGGATAAGCTGCAGATCCTTTTTAACCAACAGCCTATTTCTTCCAACCCCCCACAAAAATTGCCTTATGTCTGCCCCATGCATTCTTGAATTCTCCCACAGTTTTAGACCCCACAACCTCCTCAGGAAGGATGTTCCATGCGTTCACCACCCTCTCTGTGAAAAAATACTTCCTCACATTGCCCCTGAGCCATCCCCCCTCTATCTTCAAATTGTGTCCCCTTGTTCCTGCATCTCTTTTTTCTGAAAGATGCTACCCTCTTGGACTTTGTTGATTCCACGAGGTACTTAAATGTTTCTATCATGACCCCCTCCTCCTTTCCTCAAGGGTATACATATTAAGCTCCTTTAGCCTCTCCTCGTATGGCTTCTCTTGCAGACCCTGCACCATTTTAGTTGCCCTCCTCTGAACTGCCTCCATCCTGTCTATGTCCTTGCGGAGATGGGGTCTCCAGAACTGGGCGCAGTACTCCAGATGAGGTCTCACCAACTGTCTGTACAGGGGATAACAACTTCCTGTTTTCTGCTGGTGATGCCTCTCCCTATACATCCCAGTATCCCCCAGCCCTCCCTACTGCCTTCTCATTGCTTGCCAACCTTTAGGTCATCTGATATGATTACCCCAGGTCCCTTTCTATTTTTGTTGTTGTTACTACCTCCCCCCCAATTCTGTAATCTTCCCCTGGGTTTTTGTTTCCCAGATGTATTACTTTGCACTTCTTTGCATTGAATCCAACCTGCCATACTTCTGACCATTCCTCCAACCTTGGCAAGTCTCTTCTCATCCTTTCCACGCCTCCTTGTATATCAACCCTTTGCAGATCTTTGTGTCATCTGCAAAGAGGCATACTTCTCCTTCCATTCCCTCTGCAATGTCATTTATAAAGACATTAAAAGGACTGGACCCAGTACTGAACCCTGTGGTACCCACTAGTAACCCCTCTTTCTTCAGAGTGGACTCCATTTACAATTACCTTCTGTGTCCTGTTGTTCAGCCAATGTTTTACCAGGCTACCACCCTGGAACCCACTCCAAGGCTGGTTAATTTGACTACTAATCTTTTGTGAGGGACTGTGTCAAATGCCTTGCTAAAGTCTAGGTAGGCCATGTCCACAGCCCCTCCCTGGTCTACTACTTTGGTCATCCAGTCAAAGAAATCAATTAGATTCGTCTGACATGACCTTCCCGCTGTGAACCCATGCTGCCTTGGGTCCTGTGCCCCCACTGGCCTCTAGGTACTCAACAGTTCTTTCCTTCAGAAGTGATTCCATCCCTTTCCCTACCACAGAGGTCAAACTGAGAGATCTGTAGTTTCCTGCCTCTGTCTTGCTCCCACTTTTGTGAAGGGGAATCACATCCGCCTTCTTCCAGTCCTCAGGTACCACACCATCCTCCCATGATTTGTTAAAAGAGTAGTCAGTGGTGTCACTAGTTCTCTGTTATTACAGAGATACATAGATACATAGACAGTGTCGGCAGATGAAGGGCCTATGGCCCACCCAGTCTGCCCATTTGAGCTTGTAAGTTCAGTTTGTTTCCTAGAAGTCTGTTTCCCCTTACCCTGACCTCTAGAATTCCTTTATGTCTATCCATGCATTCTTAAATCCTGTGATTCTTTCAGCCCCACCACTTCCTCTGGCAGGTGTTCCCTTGTCCACCACCCATTCTGTGAAGAAATTCTTTCTCACGTTTCCTCTGAATCGTCCTCCCTCCAACTTCATCCCATGCCCTCTAGTCCTGGAACATCTTTTTCGCTTAAAAATAGTGTTTTCCTGCACCTGTTTCTCCCTGTAAGATACTTGTATGTCTCTATTATATCCCTCTCTCCTCCTCTCCTCCAGGAGTACATGTTCAGTTCCTTCAACCTGTCTTCATAGGACTTGTGATGCAATCCATGCACCATCTTTGTTGCCCTCCTCTGAACCTTCTCTACCCTGTCTATGTCCTTACGTAGGTATGGTCTCAGAACTGTACCTGTACTCAGGTGGGGCCTCACTAGTGTCTTGTATAGCGGAATTATGACCTCCCTTTTCCTGCTGGTGATGCCCTACATCCCAGCATCCTATTTGCTTTACCTGCTGCCTTGTCACACTGTTTCCCTACCTTGAGGCCATCAGAGATGATAACCCCAAGATCCCTTTCCTGCTTGGTGCATGCTATATCCTCACCCCAACTGATATATTGTGCCAGGGTTTTGTGCCCCATATGCATTATCTTGCACTTCTTTGCATTGAATTTCAACTGCCAAACCTTGACCATTCTTCAAGTTTCTGCAGGTCCTTCTCATTCTGTCTACACCCTCTGGTGTGTCTACTCTGTTACAGAGCTTTGTGTCATCAGCGAACAGTGAAATTCTGCCTTCTAGATCCTCGCAATGTCACTGATGAAGATGTTGAATAGGACGGTCCCAGCACTGATCCCTGTGGTACCCCACTGGTCACTCTTCCCTCTGTGGAGTGACAGCCATTTACCACCACCCTCTGTGTCCTGCCACCCAGCCAGTTACCTACCCACCACACTACTGTCCTGCCCGCACCCATATTCCCCAGTTTGTGTAATAGTCTTCTATGTGGCACAGTGTCAAAGGCCTTGCTGAGGTCTAGATTCTTTTAGAATTCTGGGGTGAATTCCATCTGGCCTCATTGCTTTGTTCACCTTCAGCTTCTGGAGTTCTTTCAGAACCCTTTCTTCTGTGAAAGGACTGGGATCGACCCCCTCTCCAGAGTGCTTCTGTTAATTGGATTAGGCACCTCCCCTACTTCCTCTTTTGCGAATACTGAACAGAAGTGTTCATTCAGTATCCCTGCTTTTTCACTGTCACTCTCTGCCCACCCACCGTCCATTCTATTCAGCTGCACTATTCCTCCCTTTGTCTTTCTACGCTCCCTGATATACCTATAAAAGGTTTTATCCCCCTTCTTAACCGAGTTAACTGTCTTTTCCTCAGTTTGGGCCTTTGCTATTCTGACTACCCTCCCTGCTTCCTTCTGCCTTAACTGGTACAGTTCTCTGTCCTGCTCCTTCTGTGTTTTCTTATACTTCCTAAATGCTATCTTTTTCTCCCTAACCTTCACCGCCACTTCTTTTGAGAACCATAGTGGCTTTTTCTTTCATTTTGATTTGTTTATTTGCTTCACACAAAGGCTTGTTGCCTCTGTGATGGCAGTTTTGATATTTCGCCATTGTTGCTCCACCCCTCCTTCTAGCCTGTTTGCTAGTGCTTTTCTAAGGCACTCTCTCATCTTGCCAAAGTCAGCCCTCCTGAAGTCCAGAACCCTCACTTTTGTATGGCTTGACTCGGTAGCTGAGTTTATCATGAACAGCACTGTTTGGTGGTCACTTGTTCCCAAATGGCTACCCACTTCTAGATCTGAGATCCTCTCACTGTCCCCATTTGAGAGTACGAGGTCTAAGATTGCTCCCTCACGAGTAGGTTCCAAAACTATCTGTCTGAGGCATGCCACCTGAAGGGCATCAAGAATGGCCCTGCCTTTGGATGTGGCTGCAGCAAAGGTGCTCCAGTTAACATCTGGCATATTAAGGTCCCCCATCAACAGTATCTCCTCTTTCTTTTTGAAACTAGGCTATTATTTTTTAACTGCCCCTTTCACTCATTTATTTAATCTCTTGCTATCAGAAAGTATCGTGCCTCAGGATTAAAAAGTTGCACACCTCATACCCCTTTTAAAATCTGGTGACCTCAGTGATGTTAACAACTACCAGTCTATCTCTATCTTGCCTTCCCTCTCAACAATTCTGGAGAAACTGGTCAGTATCCAAATCAGATCCTTCTTCAGAAATTCTCAGTTGCTAAATCCAAAACACTCAGGTTTCAGACCCAGTCATAGTACTGTCTCGGCCTTGTCCAAAGTTACTAATGACTGGTTGGTGGCCATGGACAGCAAACATGTCACCGGTGCGGTATTTTTGTACCTTAGTAAGGCCTTTGATACCATGGATTACCCCCTGCTGCTTGACAGCTTGAAGTCCCATGGCTTGTCAGATGCTACGGTATCCTGGTTTGCCAGTTACCTAGGAAATAGACATCAACGCATTAAGATAAATGGAACCTCCTCGTCACTCTTGCCAGTCACAAGAGGGGTCCCACAAGGATCCATCCTGGGTCCATTGTTGTTCCTAATCTATGTAAATGATCTGGGCTCGGGCATCACAGACTCCAGGAGCAGATTTACCCTGGACTCCCTTCAGGGTGCCTTCCTCAAGCAACTTGTCATGGAACCAGCTCGGCAGAAGGCAATACTGGACCGTGTGCTCACAAACAGGGACAGTGTGATGGGGGTAACAGTGGGAGGAGCACCTGGGGAACAGTGACCACCGGTCACTGTGGTTTGAATTCACAGAAGGAGCAGAACCAAACCGCACAAAAACACGTATCCTGGATTTTAGGGGGGCAGACTTTGGGAAAATGGGGAGATGCTTGAAAGAGGCATTAATGGGAATGGGGAGGGAATCAGTGGTTGAGGAACAGTGGGCATTATTTAAAACGGGGATTACAAGAGCAACAGAATTATGCATTAAGCAGGTTAGGAAGGGGAAAAGGAAGAGGAGGCCATTATGGTTTTCCAAGGAGGTAGCAGAGAACGTGAAAGCCAAAAAGATTGCATTCAGGCAATACAAAAAAAATGCAGGCAGAAGGGGATAGGGAGAAGTACCAGGAGAAGCAGGGAGGTCAGTAAGGGAAGCCAAAGCTCAGACAGAAGAGTGCATTGCAAAATCAGTGGGTAGAGGGGACAAAACCTTTTACAGGTACATAAGTGAAAAAAGATGGGCAAAGGGAGGGATAGTGAGACTGAAGGGGGAGGATGGGGCCGCGTGGAGGATGACAACAGTAAAGCTGACATATTGAACAGATATTTATGCTCAGTCATTACTGAGGAAGAGGAGGTTAATGGGCCTGAAAGGAGTACAAGGAGTGGGAACGGCGCAGAAATGGACACAAGTCCCTTTACACAGGAAAGGGTCCTAAAGGAACTGGAAGGAATAAGAGTCGATAAAGCAATGGGGCCAGATGGGGTGCACCCCAGGGTCCTGGAACTACAGACCAGTCAGCCTGACCTTGGTAGTGGGGAAGATCATGGAAGCACTACTGAAGGAGAGATTGGTGGAACATCTGGTTGCCAACGGACTACAGAACCCAAGGCAGCATGGTTTCACTGGTGGGAGGTCATGCCAGGCCAACCTCATTGAATTTTTCGACTGGGTGACAAGGGAGGTGGATCAGGGGAGGGCAGTGGACATGGCCTATCTGGACTTCAGCAAGGTCTTTGACACTGTGCCACATAGAAGGCTATTAAACAAACTGGGGAATATGGGAGTGGGCAGGACAGTAGTGTGGTGGGTAGGTAATTAGCTGGACGGCAGGACACAAAGGGTGGTGGTAAATGGCTGTCACTCCACAGAGGGAAGAGTGACCAGTGGGGTACCACAGGGATCAGTGCTGGGACTGGTCCTATTCAACGTCTTCATCAGTGACATTGCGCAGGACCTAGAAGGCAGAATGTTCCTGTTAGCTGATGACACGAAGCTCTGTGACAGAGTGGACACACCAGAGGGTATAAAGAGAATGAGGAGGGACCTACAGAAGCTTGAAGAATGGTTAAGGGTTTGACAGTTGAAATCCAATGCAAAGAAGTGCAAGATTATGCATATGGGGCACAGAAACCCTGGAACAACATATCAGTTTGGGGGTGAGGATATAGCATGCACCAAGCACGAAATGGAACTTGGGGTTATATCTCTGATGACCTCAAGGTAAGGAAACAGTGTGACACGGCAGCAGGTAAAGCAAATAGGATGCTGGGATGCATAGGCAGGGGCATCACCAGGAGGAAAAGGGCGGTCATAATTCCACTATACAAGACACTAGTGAGGCCCCACCTGGAGTACAGTGTACAGTTCCGGAGACCTTACCTACGTAAGGACATAGGGTAGAGGAGGGCAACAAAGATGGTACATGGATTGCATCACAAGTCCTATGAGAACAGGCTGAAGGACTTGAATATGTACTCCCTGGATGAGAGGAGGGAGAGAGGGGATGTGACAGAGACATACAAGTACCTTACAGGGAGGAAACAGGTGCAGGAATATACTATTTTCCAGCGAAAAAGATGTTCCAGGACTAGAGGGCATAGGATGAAGTTGAAGGGAGGGCGATTCAGAGGAAACATGAGGAAGAATTTCTTCACAGAAAGGGTGGTGAACAAGTGGAACATCCTGTTAGAGGAAGTGGTGGGGGCTGAAACAATCACGGGTTTAAGAATGCACGGGATAGACATAAGGGAATTCTGGAGGTCAGGGGTAAGGGGCAACAGACTTCTAGAAAAACATAAAGTAAACTTACAAGCTCAAATAGGCAGACTGGGTGGGCCATAGGCCCTTATCTGCTGACAGTGTCTGTGTATCTACGTATCAATATTCACTTATTTGTGGACGATATGGCCCTCTACATATCGAAACCCACAGTTAGTCAGATATGTTCTGTTCTCCAGTCTGATTTTGTCAAACTTCGACAAAACTTGATAACAGCCAAACTGCTCCTAAATGCAAAAAAAACACTATGGTTAAGTTCTTCTACACCCCTAATGACCCCTCAGTACGCCTCATGACAAACTACTATGCTCCCATCTTCACCCTATCAGGAGACTCACTTGAAGTGGTGAATCACTTTAAATACTTAGGCTTCATACTCGACTCACACCTATCCTTTTCATCACATGTCGAAGCTCTGACAAACAAAAATGAAATTTAGGCTTGGCTTCTTTTTCAGGAAAAAATCATTGTTCTCCCGAGACTCCAGAACCAGACCTGTACAGTCCACCTTCATGCCTCTTCTTGATTATGCTGCTATTCTCTATAACAATTGCGCACCCATCTACCTGTGTAAGTCAGACATGCTCTGTCTCCGGGCCATCCATTTCATTACCAATGTCCCAGCCAGAACCCGTCATTATACCTTGTATGAGGCGATGAAGTGGACCTCCTTATCCACCAGGAGAATGGTGCACATTTATACTTGGACATATAAAGCGCTCCTCACGATACCCCCCCCCCCCATATATCAGCCTTCTTCTCATGCTCAACTTGCACCTACGCCCTCAGAAAATGTGCATATATTACCCTGAATGTGCCAAATTATCGGACACAGTTTGGTAGGGCATCTATAAGCTTTTCTCTTCCCTGCCTTTGTAATAAGCTTCAAGCTACCCTAAAACTCCATACCCTTATCCCAGTTAGGGCGTTCGTTAGTAGGGTAAATTACATCACTGCTGAGATCTGCAACTGTACTTAGCTTCTCTCGCAGGTCTACCTTCTCCCCATCCCTCTCCTATTGTCTTTGTAGATTCCTGTGTATACTAGCGTGCATCTTCCTTCCTAAGTTATCTCCCATATTTATTAGGTGTGGTAAACTTGCTGTTAAGTGATGCTTCTGATTTACCTCTGTGTATTGCTATAACCAACCTACTCTACGTACCATGATATCCCTGCTGTTTTTCTATGATGTACTGATTGTCTGTGATGATTTTTATTAGGTGGTGGAAAACTTACTGGCATGTGATGCTTTTGCCTCTACTTATTTGTTACAACCAATCTACTCTCTATGTACCATGATGTACCTGCTGCGTTACTATGATGTATCCTTGTACTGACTGTCTGTGATGTTTAGTACTTTGTATCAGGGACCTCCTTGTAAATGAGCGTGCTCAATGGAAGCTGTCCCTACACAGTAAACTGAACTGAACCGAACTGAATGGCACAGCACTGTGTGTGAGCAAGTCAAGGTGCTGATTGTCTTAACACATGACCACATTACCACTAGATCAGGCTGATAACACGATGGGAGGTGTAAAGGGAACTCCGGGTTCAGATTCTGTCAAGGTTTTATTTCAAACTACCGGTGAGTTACTGATTGTCTTAACACATGAGCACATTAACACTAGATCAGGCCGATGACACTATGGGAGGTATAAAGGGAACTCCGGGTTCAGATTCTGTCAAGGTTTTACTTCAAGCTACCAGTGACTAACAATACCGGCTACAACCGGAGGCGTAAAGGTAACTCTGGGAAGATTCCAGTAAGTGTAATTTGCATCTGGAGCACTGTTGGGATTCGAGTGTGCTGTGTAAACCATTGTACTGTAGGCGACTACCAATGCAGGCTACGAGGGTGGGTTTAAATGGATCTGCAGGTCACAGTGGTATTGAATACATGTCTGCTGGCCACTTCAGAAACACAGGTGTACTCCATACTACCGTCTCTTAGCAGAAGCAATCACGATGTGATGCACACTGAAAGAATGCAGCATGAAAACACTAAGCCCCGTTTGTGGGGTGGGGGGTTCCTTACAATCTAGTGCAATCTGCAGCTCCACATAATGCTAGACAATAAGTAGTATGCTATCAACAAACACTTTTTGATGAATACAACAGATGGTATTAATGCATTAAATCATAAAAAAGCAATTAACGGGTGCAGTTAATTAATTCACAATTAACCGGGTGTATTAATTAAATTAACATTAACAGAAAACTAGGGCAATTCAATTAAGCATTAAATTAACAATTAATGAACCCTGCTGTTAATCATCCTCTAGAGATGTAATGTGGCACTCAGCTACATCTAATGCCACATCCTGTAGGGGGTAAATAACTGACCACTATCATAACCCCTGGGAATGCCTTATGTTATAGTAAAATTTTTTCAATTAGAAACATAGTGATGGCAGGAAGAAGCCATTGTTCCATCCAGTCTGCCCCTAAAACTCTAATAAAGCCATGACCTATGGTCCATACAGGGTTTTGACCCACACTGTCCACCCCCATGCTCCCTGCCCTATTGCTACCACCCTGAGCAACCACTATGCCCTTTTCTCTATCCCAGCCATGTCTGAAACCATTGATCGCTTTCACGCCTACCACATCAGCTGGCACATTGTTCCACGGCTCCACCACCCTTTATGTAAAATAAAACTTTCTCTCTTCCCTCTTAAATCTCACTCCCCCCGTCAGTTTCCATTTGTGCTCCCATGTTCTTGATCTGCTACTTAAGCTAAATAGTTCCTTGCAGTTTACCTTGTTCATTCCTTTCAGGAACTTGAAGGTCTGCATCATATCTCCCCTTTCTTGCCTGGCTTTCAGCAAGTACATATTCTCACCGCCTTGAGCCGATCCTCCTAAGATCTGCCCTGCTGACCCTGAATCATTTTGGTCATCCTGTGTTGCGCTGCCTGTCTTCATCTTTCCTAAGGTGAGGACCCCAGAACTGAGCACAGTATTCCAGGTGGGGCCTCACCAGTGATCTATACAGAGGTGGTCACACCTCCTTCCTTTTGCTGTCAGTACCTCTTCCTGTACACCCCAGCATCCTGTGTGCCTTACTGTAGGCATTACATTGGCTTGATTGTTTAGGGAATCACTGATGATGACCCCTAGGTCTCTTTCTTCAGAGGTCATGCCCAGCCTTACCACACACACACACATCCAGTACTCTGTCCTGAGGTCCCTAGGTGCATCACCTTGCACTGTTTAGCATTTAGTTGCAACTGTTAAACCTTTAACCATCTCTCCAGCCTTTGCAAGTCCCTGCACCTCCCCAATCCCCCCCCACAAGTCTACCCTGCCACAGAGCTCAGTGTTGTCTGCAAAGAGACACATCTTGCCCTGGATTCCTTCTCCCATGTCACTGATGAATGTACTGAAAAGGACTGGACCCAGGACCAATCCTTGTGGCACACCAGCAGTTGTGTTGTGCCTTGCTCCGTATGTCATTAGGCTGTACAGTACATGTAGGGTAGAATGCTTACAGCCAGTCAGGAAGCTGTATTTCTAGGGACATGGATATGTTGTTCATCCACACTGTCTGGCAGGTTCCTTGCCGCTTTAAATCTTGCCGGAAGGTCTTCAAGCTGGCTCCTCCCACCCACTCAGGTGGTAAAACTCTCGGCTCCGCCCCATGACGCCAGATCTTCCTTACTGCTTGAAAGCTCAGGTTCCCTCCTTAATGCACTGCGTATAGACTGGATCCTAACTCTTCGGTTCACCCAAAAATAATTTTGAAGTTTTCCAGATTTTGGACTAATTCTTCCTTCGCGGTAGCGATGGACAAATCGACTCCCGGTTTTCAGCTGTGCCGATGCGGGCAGAAGATGTCCAGGATGGATCTGCACTCCACGTGTGTCTACTGCCTCGGGCTTGACCACGACCCGAAGGCCTGTGAGTTGTGCAGGTCTTTTTCAGCCAACGTTCTTGAAGACCGCGCTGCCTGGCTACAACTTGGGCGCCCCGAGAAACGTTATCCACCGGTGAAGTCCAAGGAGGCCCATTGGGTGGTGTCCAGGGTGGCTGGCTCGGCTGAGCAACTCAAGTAGATGATCGCCCTCGAGGAGGAGGCAGCCCAGGCCGCATCCTCATCTTCCTCGGTCGCGGCATTTATCCCACTCTCTTTGGGATCCTCCTACACAGCTTCTTTTAAGGAGCTTTGCAAATCCCTCTCCACGAAGGGTAAGGGGCCATCGGGACACTCTTCTCGGTCAAAAAAGAAGGACTCGAAAGGGTAAGTCCCACCGTCGATGTTCGTGGAAGCGGGAGAGGTCCCCTTCCCCGGACAGTCGACACTCGACTTCGGTCAAGGTTCCAGCTAAGGCTGCTGGCTTCACGGTGTCCACGTCAGGTCAGCCGGCTGAGACACCCATCAACGCGGTCGAGATTTTTCTCGACCTGTCGGACGGGCTGTCGACTGGTGAAGCCGAAAACCCTTCATCACCGGTTCCTCCGGTGGAAACCAAGGACTTGCCTGCACTTCCTGTGCCGGAGTCTCCGGTCAAGGCTCCCGAGCCGAGGGAGGAGCGGGTGTCCCCCGTTCCCTCCCAGACCCACCTCGGAAACACCGAGGGTCTCGGACCTCGTCTTGGTCCAGCTGATCCCGCCGACACCGGCGGTCTCGGTCTTGGCACTGAAGAAAGCGGCGGCGCCACTCATCCTCGTCTTCCTCCTCGGAAGAGGAGAGGCTTCGGTGCAAATTGCATCGCCGCTACGAGGACTTAATGTGGCAGCAGCTTCTTTAGTCCAGGAACAAGCCGACGCCGTCACCTTCCCTGCCCATTAAGTGGCTGTCACCTGAAAGGCCGAAACAACCCCTTGCAGTGGTCGAGGTGCCCAAGCCTGGCCCAGTTGTTCGGCCGAAACCAGCTGCCCCGCCGATTGTGGTGGAACCTCCGCCTCTACAACTGAAATCGGGGGCTCCGACCAAGGATTCTCGGTCGGGTCAGGTTCTGCCCCAACGGTTGTCGGTCACCCTCACTCCCGACTGTCCTCGACAGGTGGAGGGTGGCTCAGGCCCCAGGCCCCAGACAGCTCTTCGCAGACTCCTCGGAGATGACTCCTCCCTGTTTTCCAGGCCCCTTGACCTGGAGTCCTCTGGGGGGCAGTCAATGGATGAGAGCCCATCATCGTTCATGGGTCTGCTTCGGCTCATCTCGGAGTCCACCGGGATGCAACTCGAGCCCATATCCAAGTGGGCCAAGTATCCCCTGACGGAGATACTGGACCGAGGGGATACTCCCACGGAGGCCTTTCCGGTGGCTGAAGCCATTGTTGGCCCAGCCTTGGAGCTTTGGCAGTGGCCGGCTGCCTGTCCTGCGCCTTCGGCCAGGATGGCCAGGAAGTATGTGGTCCCTACTGGCTCTCTGTCTGGTTTTTTGGAACACCTCTCTGCGGAGGGGTTGGTCACCGATAGCGTTTTCCGGTGCTCCGGGAATGCTAGGGATGTGGATAAGCCCCCCGACAAGGAGTCCAAAAAGCTGGACTATGCCGGGCACAAGGTATACGCTGCATCCTCCCTCGGCCTCCATCAGCCAGTTGGGCTGTACTGATGGCGCACTTCTCCCACGCCCTATGGGCTCCCTGGATGAGGTGATCCCTCATCTCCCGGCTGACCTGCCGACTACGGTCAAGCAGGTGCGGGATCAGGGAAGGGCAGTGGCGAAACAGCAGCTCCAAACGGCTCTAGATATCGGAGACTCCTGTGCCCAGTCAGTAGCGGCCGCAGTGGCCATGCACCGCAGAGCCTGGCTGAGGATATCCACCTTTATGGCGGATACCTAGCACAAGTTGGTGGATGTCCCCTTCTTGTCCCCATCTGTTCGGCCCTGGAGTGGAAGGCCACCTCCAGAGGATCGAAAAGTCCAACGCCACCTTGGACTTGGTCACGTCCGCTCAGAAGGACAAGGGCCGTCGTCAGCAACATAAGTCCTTTCGACCTTCTGCCCCTGCAGCACGTCCGGCTCAGCAACATGAGCATCAGAGCCAGCAGGCTCACGCTTGGCACCCCAAAGCCAATCCTGCAGCTTCCTCAACAGGAATCAGGGAGGAAAAGGCCCAAGAGGTCCCTCGGCCGGTCCTTTCTCCAGGCCTGCCCAGTGACGAGTTGAGGGGTGTTGCCCCCAGCCTTGTCGCTTCCCCCTTGGTTCCCCCCATGGGGGGATGGCTCCACCACTTCCTTTCCGCCTGGTCCGCTGTCACCATGGACGCTGGATGTTGGAGGTGGTAGGAAAGGTCTGCCTCTGGAGTTCGAGCAGGCCCGCCCGCTGAGCCGTGTCCCACGAGAGCTCACAGGGTCGAGCTTCTCTGTCGGCTCGTCGAGCCAACTTTGCCCTGCTCCTTGAAAAAGAAGGTGATCAGGAAGGTGGCGGATCCTCCACCAGACCCAGGGTTTGTGTCCAGGTACTTCCTGGTCTTGAAACGGATGGGGGGGCTGGTGCCCCATTCTACACCTGCACAACCTGAACAGGTTCCTAAGGTCTCGAACCTTCAGGATGGTCACTCTGGCTCAGATCATTCCATCCTTGGAATGAGGCATATGGTTCTGTTCTCTGGACCTCCAGGACGCGTTCTTTCACGTCCCAATCCGTCCGTCCCACCAGCGATTCTTCCGCTTCAGGGCAGAGGGGTCCTTCTACAAGTTCTGGGCCATGCCCTTCGGCCTTTTTCTAGCTCCCAGGGTCTTCACCAAATGCATGGCAGTGGTGACAGCATTCCTGCGGCGCCAAAGGGTCCGGGTGTACCCCTACCTGGATGACTGGCTGATTGCGGCCTCCTCCAGAATGGAAGTGGAGCGGTCCAGAGATCTGGCCCTCCAGGTTTGCTCTCAAGTTGGCCTCCTTATCAACGAGGCCAAGTCGGAACTCGTGCCAAAGCAGGTGATCCAATTCATCGGGGCAGAGCTTGACTCTCTGTGAGCCAGAGCACGGCTCCCAGCAGACAGGGCCAAGGTTCTTTCCTCCTTTGCCCAGTCATTTCAGGTTGGGCAATTGCGCCCTGCCCGGGACTTCCTGTGCCTCCTGGGCCTCATGGCGGCCTGCACCAGCGTGGTCCATTGGGCCCATTGGCACATGCGTCCCCTACAATGGGGACTGGCCAGCCAATGGTCACAGTGCTCTGGTCCTTTGGATCAGCCACTGATAGTGACCCAGGAGATGTGGAACGCTCTCCAGTGGTGGATCGTTCCAGCTCATCTGCAGGAGGGCATCCCGTTCGTCTGCCCCAAGCCGACGGTCTCTCTATCAACCGACGCCTCTCTGATGGGTTGGGTTGCCCATCTGGGGGAGCACAGAGCGCATGACCTCTGGTCCCTCTGGAGTCCGATGCCACATCAACCTGCTGGAGTTTGAGCGGTTGACTAGCCTCACCGCCTTTTGCTCCGCTTTGTACGGGTCAAGTGGTCCAGGTCCAGACGGACAATACCACAACCATGTACTACCTAAACCCGCCAGGGTGGGACGCTGGCCCATGCCTCTGTGCAGGAAGCTCTCTGCATTTGGTCCTCGTGGCGAGCCTGGAGGCGGATTCTCTTGCCATCCATATGGCAGGAGCCTCCAACATTCTGGCCGATGCCCTAAGCCGGATAGGAGCTGCGTCCCACTAGTGGTCTCTCCTGCCAGAGGTAGTACAAGATCTGTTCTCCCACTGGGGCATGCCTCAGGTGGACCTGTTTGCCTCCAGGGAGAATGCGAAGCTGAGACTGTTTCATGCCTGCCCCCCTCAGCAGGGCTTACTGCAGGGGGATGCCTTCTCGAGGCCGTGGACCCCGGGCCTCTTCTGTGCTTGTCCCCCATTTCCCTTGATCCACAAGGTGCTTCTCAAGGTGAGGAGGGACAAGGCGCAGGTGATTCTGGTAGTCCCAGACTGGCCGCGCCAGTTCTGGTATCCAGATCTCCTCAGTCTCAGCTCCAGGCTCCCGAGGCGACTTCCAGCCTGCCCGGACCTGATCTCAGTCAATCAGGGGAAGGTATTCCATCTGGACCTTCAATCCCTGCACCTGATGGCCTGGTTCCTGAGCGGCTAGCATTCCAGGCCTTGGGTCTTTCTGACTAGGTCCTCAACGTTGTTGAGGCTTCCCGTAAGGAGTCGACCAGAAAATGCTACGCCTTTCAATGGAAGAGATTCTCCATTTGGTGTCAGGGCAAGGGCCTGGACCCTTCCTCCTGCTCCTTGGCAAGCATTCTGGACCACCTGTGGTCCCTTTCTCAGCAAGAGCTTCAGTCGACGACCCTTAAGGTACACCTGGCAACCATCTCTGCGTACCAGGCGCAGGCCGGGAAGCAGTCGGTGGCGCAGGAGAAGGTGGTCAGGCGCTTTTTCAAAGGCCTTGATCACATATCCCCTCCGGTGCCAGAACCTCCACCTCCGTGGGATCTACTGCTGGTATTGGTTAGCTCATGGGCAAGCCATTCGAACTGATGCGCAGGTGTGACATCTCTCACCTGTTGTGGAAGACCGCCTTCTTGGTGGCTATCATGTCAGCCAGAAGGATGGGAGAGCTCCAGGCACTTTCCATTGAGTCTTCTTATCTGGTCTTCCACAGGGACAAGGTTGTCCTGTGCCCCCAACCGAAATTCCTTCCGAAGGTGGTGTCGGAGTTTCACCTTAACCAGGTGTTGACTCTGCCAGTGTTTTACCCCAATCACACCTCGTAGGCTGAATATAGGCTCCATACTCTGGACCCTAGAAGAGCGCTCGCTTTTTATAAGGAGCGGATGGCTGAAGTTCGGGGAGAGGTTCGCCAGCTGTTTGTCACCTACGCTGACGCCGCACCTGGCAGACCTGCAGCCAAGCGGACGATAGGCAGATGGGTCACCTCCTGCATAGATCTCTGCTATAGGTTGGTGGGCATGGAGCCTCCCAGAGGGATAAGAGCTCATTCTACCCGCCATACCGCTGCAGCGGTGGCTGCTTCCAGGGACGTCCCTATCCAGTAAATCTGCAGGGCTGCTACCTGGAAGTCAGCACACACCTTCATTACCCATTACCACATTGACCTTGAGTCACGCCGGGATGCTGGTTTTGGGGCCTCGGTTCTCCAGTCATTATTCCCTAAGTAGGGGTGTGCGCCTTGCCTCCCTCCCCCCGGAGAACTGCTAGGAGTCTGCCAGACAGTGTGGATGAACAACATATCCATGTCCCTAGAAATACAGGTTACTCACCTGTAACAGGAGTTCTAGGAATGGTATATGTTGTTCATCCACATGACCCACCCGACCTCCCCGGCTTCGACGCACAACCTGGCTTCCAGCGGGCTTGATCTGGCGTCATGGGGCAGAGCTGAGAGTTTTACCACCCAGGTGGGTGGGAGGAGCTAGCTTGAAGACCTTCCAGCAAGATTTAAAGCGGCAAGGAACCTGCCAGACAGTGTGGATGAACAACATATACCATTCCTAGAACTCCTGTTACAGGTGAGTAACCTGTATTTCTGAGACCCTTCTCCTGCAGGATGTCAGAGATGAGGGTGCCATGCATGCACATGATACTGCATAGCATCGTGAGGCACCAGCCAGTCTCCCCCCACCTGCTCCAGCCTGCACTTCCACTCTTTGTCACCCAGGTGGTAGTGGTAAGGGGGAGTAAGGCACCCATTCTTCCAGGTTGGGGGGGGTGTCCACTGGGACTCCCAATCCTACCCCCCCCCACACACCAAGGTTGAACCTTCAGCATCCCGAGCTCGTTCCTGAATCTGGGTCACCAGCATCGTCATGGACAGCAGTGCTTGGGCTTCGTGAATGGACTAGCCCAGCTACAATTGTTACTTGTTTGACACAGCTGCATACACGGATAGATAAGAAAATACTGTACACTGGGGGTATGTAGCAGTCTCTTTTCATCACAAGATGTCTGAACAGAAAAACACAAACATTTTTTTATAATAAAACCAGTCCAAAAAACAGAGCTTTCTGATTGGCTGTAAGCATTCTATCAGCCATATGATAATCTTTTATTGACAAACATGTAGAGCCTAATTATATGCTGAAGCAGGTTTAAGGCTGTTTAAAAACACTTTGTATTTTTATTATAAAATAGCAATAAGGCTCTCCCAGGAGTTATGTTAATGGTCTGGTAATCACCATCTAGGGGCATGTGGCACTCTGCTACTCCTCATGTACAATACAGCCCTAGAGAATGATTAACAGATTTTTAACATAGCCCCTGGCCATGCCTTATTGCTTAAGTATTTAGAACTGGAACCCCTTGGTTCTAAAAGAGGTATAACCCTCATAGAACTAGTAGACAACCCATGTATGATGGGCATGAAATGCACTGCACGGAAACCCAGCTCTGTTCTGTGGAAAAACAATTATTTCTCTTCACTTTCTGTGCTGCTGCTGTACTAAACCACAGTCCATTATCAGTTCAGGATGTAGGACTTTGAGAAACAGGGTGGGGTGGGGTGGGGGTTGAGCAAGAGAGTGAGCAACCCAGAGAAAAGTGAAAGAGTTTGCTGTCTGTTCAGATGCAGCGTAGACCCTTTGCGTTGGCAGTGTCCACCATGAAAAGTCTGCACCGGATTCCCCTTGGCTTCTCGGACCTTGACTCTACTGAATGGAGGGAATAACGGTAACTGTAGATTTATGTTTATGAGGTAAACAGGCTGAATCTCTCTTTAAGAAGAGCGTTCATTTTAGCTTAAATGGCAGGAGTAGGGGGCTGCAGGAACACTTCATTTCATGCCTGACCAGTTGGGCATAATTGCGTTTTGTATTTTTTGTTGCATTTGATGGGTTGCTAGTTGCCTTTCAAATGAGCGCACCATGTGGGGTAAAATAGCTATACATGAAACTTCCTTGAACTCTAACCCAACACCAGTTGTGTAATCTCCCTGTGGCTTTATACACTGATGTATGTAACACACGGCCATGCATGCACATAGTATTTCGTTTTTTGGCTTTGCGTTTATTTACTTACCCAGGTTAGCCCAGTTGAGATGCAGTATCTTGTTTTCGGCGGGGGTTCTGTTTAGCCCATTTTGACAGCTGGGTGGATGGAAATACAGAGAGGTTATTTAAGGGACTTGCTCAAGGTCACACTGTAAAGTGAATATTACTATGAAGCAACTGATTCCATTTTATGAGGTTTTTGCTGTGTTACAGATGGAGGGAGCGCTCCTGACCAATGACAGCGCTCCTTTCCCTTGTACGTAAGACACTCTTATTCTGTAACAAGTGTCTCACGCTCTGGTTCCCTGGAAACAGCCATGTTCAGGAGGCTTTTTTAAAATTTTTAATATATTATTGTTCGACCATGAGCAATAATGTCTGAATGTGGTTGCCGAGGATCCTCTTAGTGTTGTAATGCTAGTGTCACTTACATTGTTGGTGTAAAAGAAGTGCTTACCTTTTGTTCACATTCCTGCCACCCTAAGAATGTGCATGAGATATGGCCAGCCCAGTGACTTTGCAGTAGCACTGATGCCTGCCACCCCAGTGACAAGGGTTTGGGAGCAGAATCAGATTGCATGGGCGTCGGCTGGGGGGGAGAGGATCAAGCCTTCCATGAACTGGCCTGCTGTCCGAGGGAGGAGGAGTCTTGCTGCAACGCTCGTCAGTTCCCACCAATGGGAGGATTGGTAGCAGTACAGCAGAGCGACCATAATGGGAGGGCCACCGTTAAACACAAGGCATGTGCGTGCCTACAAACACACGTGCTCTGACATCACTGCACAATGGGTGGTCCAGGAGAGAAACAGCAGGGTGGAAAACTCGGTCCACTGCAGGCCCAGCCCCCACTTACTAGGCAACCTCTGGAGTGACTGGATTGTGCTCCGGAGGGGTCTGGCCAGCCCAGATGGCCCTACCAAGAGGGGCCATTCGTGCAGGATATCTGGAGGAGAAGTAAGCCCTAAAGATGGGGTGATGGGGCTAGTGGACCGAAGCCTGATAGCGGCTGGTCGGTGAATGGGGGGGGGGGAACTTTGTAAAAAAAGAAATGCATGTGTAACCCCTTGGTGGCGCTATCTCAAGGGCTATTATCCCTGCCTGCTTGGCTAGTAGCAGGTTAAGAGGCCTGAGTTCTGAAACGGGTGCCTCCACCCGGAAGTCAGGATTGGTAGTGGTCAAGCTAACCTGGGCACAGCCCTCCGGGACACTGTAACCCCCCCCTTTCCTTACTAGTGGCCAGAACAATACACAAAAATCTCTTTCACAACACCCCTGATACACCACACAAGTACCCACACTGTTTGCACTTACCACCAGTGCTTTCCTCTGACCCGGCCCTGGGGACCCCCTGTAAAACAAGGTTATACACAGCAAATAACAGCAGTACAGTACTCTTGCACAAACTGGAGCCACAGTCAGGGTAAATGCAAAAAAGAGTTAGATCTGATTTATTTAAGGGACTTGAACAAGGGAGGGGCATAATCAGGTTAATTTGCTTAAAGGCTGTATCAATCAAACAGTTATGCATGCACTTCAGGGTCCATAAATAGTCACACACTCTGGGTACCCAGATGGAGGATGGTGGGCTAGCCGGGAACGTTGCAGCTGGTTGGGGCCCTGTGATGGAAGAAAGCAACATGCACAACACACACTATTTGTAATCCGGAGCCAGAGGGCTCAGTTCCTGAAAAGAAAACAACAAGACAATCAGGTGAAACACTTTTAGATTAGGTTGTTGTTGCAGGTTGCTACCCTGATGATTACTCACGATACGCAAGACTGGACACAGGCTGGACGAAAATTGAGACAGCAGGTGGTTAATCTGGAGTGCCAGGAGAAGCAGGGCCCACACAATTTGCTGAGGCGTAGTTTCTGTTCAAGCGTGGAGCAGGGGGCTGATCCCCAGGAGGTCTCTTGTCGGTGGCTTTCTCTGTGCAGTGGGGTAGTCTGGCAGGGCCGGCGTGGCATGGCCCAGGCCGAATGGAGATGGTCATGGATTCAGTCCGATTAGGCTGGATACAGCTTCCAGCAAGCAGAACACAGTTCACACAGTGGGGAACCAAATCACAACCCACAAACAACTCACAGCACATTTACATGTAAGGAAGTTCTACTGTACCAGGCAAACCGCTCTCCGGTCGCAATTACAGAGTCTCTGCACAATCCAGGAGTTCAGAGGTGGCTGGAAGTCCAGACAGGCTGATCGCATTCAGCAAAATCTTAGATCTTCTTCAGGTATGAGCCTGGTAAAAAAATCATTGGCTTACTTCGTTCTCACAAACCTGGATTTAGTCCAAAATAATTATCTTCTCTCCCTCTCAGGGGCAGCAGACAGACATGCAGGCCACAACTCAGGCCTTTCACAGTTCTCCCATGCAAAATTACACAGAACTCTTGCCCAAATCACTTGAGCTGTTACTTCTTCACTTCTCAGGCCAGCACTAACTGAAAATTGCAAGCAGTCTGGGAAATCCCCCAAGATCCAAAAGGTTCGGTTGGCTGATCTGTCTGTCAGTCACAACAAAGGCTCCCCCTTCAGGTGCAAAAAGGCGCCAGAAGCCCAAAACTACAATTCCTACAGATTTTGACGCCAGACAGCTCCTGTAGTCTGGCTCCATTTTAGGTCCCACCAGTACTGATTGCTCCAATTCGGCAGTCCCAGGCCAAGATAATAGAGATAAACAAAACAGTCCTTGCTGCAAAGAAGGCAGGTTAGACAAACTACATTATCATTATCACTCTAAATGATTTTCAGCAAACAGTTACATCTTTCAACAGAGCTCCCTCTCAGATTACTTATGACTGCAATCCAGGCAGCTCTTAAAGAGACAGTACACAGAGGCTATACAGGCACTCTCTGGCAATCACATTTAAACAGCTAAAACGCAGGACACCAGCCTGGCAGTGAGCATTTAGGCAAGCTCAAGGAAGACTTTTCAGGAACCCCCATTTGTAGTGGGGTTACACATGTAAGTCCATCCTTACAACAGTAAAACTGGCCTTGGTGACTGTGTCAACATACTATACATTGGAGCAGTGTACAGAGTATCCAGACTTTCACTTCTGTTACAAGAAAACACAGTCCCCCAACTACTCCACCCACGAATACCCCCAACTACTCCACCCCACAATACCCCCAACTAATCCACCCACAAATACCCCCCAATGGTAGCCCATGCTGTTGGCACCTGAACTAAGGTGCCATCCGAAGCAGCAATGCGTTATGGTAGCCGAATGGTGATGGGGAGGGTAGGGCGACCGGATGTGGAGGGGTGGGCGAATGCAGTGACAGGATGTCGCTATATGTACACGCGCATGGGGGGGGCGAGCATAGGCTGGGAGGGGGCACAGGGGATGTAGGGGGTTGCACTGCAGTGGGTTGCCGAGCTGCGCTGTGGCATCGGGGGTTGGCCTGCAGTTGCGGTGGAGGAGGTACTGGGTTCTGATCTGGGCGCTGGTCAATTTTACTGCGCCCGGCCCGAAACTTTATTTTTGTGTGCTTACCCCGACATGCACCCCCCAGGAATTGAGAATCTTTAGTAGTGCGGGTGGCAAAGCCCCCCACAGAAAGTATTAAACCTAAGTCCCTGGTGCTGTTCTTCCATGTGCGAGGATGTCAGAGTGGAAAATGCAATAAAGTAGCTTTCTCACTGCCTTCTCCTCTGTCCCTGCCTTGCAGCCGGCCAGCCGGCACAGCCCGTCAACTCCAGCCGAGAGAAGGGGCTCTGGGCAGCGGCGGCGGCGACCTCCAGCCGACCAAGAGATCCAGGAGGCTGGGAGAAGCAGTGTGAAGAGTGCAGGCAAAGCTGCAAAATTTTGCCCGCCCTCCCTCCCCCCTTTTGGTTGATTGTATTTATACACTCTTTCCCGCCATTTCTCTAATCCACGCCCACATCTAATTCCCTTCTTTATTAACCCATACCTACCCTGCACAATGCTAACTTGCTTCCTTTTGCTCCTTAGCCTCTCATCTCCCCAATCCATTATGATAATCATATTATACCCGTCATGATGAATAAGTTAATAGTATGTTTCTGCTCTCACTGCCATCCACAATGTACAACCATCTATTCCTTATTCACTTTGAACCACTCTTACACTGCAACCCCTGGGTATCCACATAAAGCCTCTCTAACAATCAGCACTCCCTAGCCCTTACATGTATCCTGGCTTTATAATAACCCACTATGCCTGTCCATCAGACTCCTATGTTATGATAAAAGTCACACCTATATAACAGGACCATCTCCCACTACACAGTGGGCACCTAGGACTAAGAGGAAACGCTCTGATCACTCTCTATCCCTATCCCTTGGTGCCCTACTCAAATTAATCTTCTACCTCCTTTTCTGCATTGGCACTATTGAGATTAATCCTGGCCCCATTGTAAGTTTATCTTCCCCTGCTGATCTGACTTCCATAAAAGGCCTAAGCTTCATACACTTCAATGCTTGCAGCCTCCTAAAAAAGTTCATCTTAATACAGGCTTGGGTGGCACATACTCTTCCAGATTTCCTGGTCATCTCTGAATCTTGGCTCAGGCCTACAACAAAAGACAGTGTTGTAAACCTTCCCAATTATCAGCTCTTCAGAGCAGATCGCCCTTCCAGGGGTGGTGGGGTGGCCATATACATTAAGGACACCATCTCTGCAACCTGCCTCATCAACACATCCGAGCCAAATGAATTTGAATGTTTATCAATCAAAATATCCCTTCCTAATTCGTCTTCATTTAAACTGATTGGATGCTATAGGCCCCCCTCTGCAGGCCTTAAACTGCTTTCTCACCTAGGGTCCTTGGTGATTTGAATTTAAACTGGCTGTCTAATGTATCTGCACCTTTGATAACCTTTTGTGACACCTATGGATTCACACAGCTAATTAAAGACCCAACTAGGATCAACCTAAGAAATTCCAGCAACAGCTCACTCCTGGATATTATGTTGGTAAACAAGCCTCACTTATATTCACATGCAGGAGTACTGCCGAGTGATGTGAGTGACCATTGCCCTATAGCTGGCATAAGATCCACACTCAAACCACCAAATCCCATGAGAATTTGTCCTCAAAAGGTCAAAAAGAATTTCAATATCTCAGGTTACCTCCATGACCTGAGTAATACAATATATTGGCAAGATTTCTATCTTACAACCTCTGTTGAAACAGCTCTCCAGACTTTAAAGGATATTATCACTAATGCTCTCAATATTCATCACCTATCACCAGTATCAGAACTAGGTAAAATCCTGCCCTTGGTTCACCTCTGAGCTTAAAGCAGCCTTGAGAACCAGAGACAAACTGTGGAAAAATGCAAGAAAAACAAAGGACACCAGAGATTGGCTAAATTTCAGAAAAGCAAGGAATTCATGTACAAAAAAATAAGAACTGCCAAAACTGCCTATTATACAGCTGAATTGGATGCCTCCTACAATAACCCATCCAGACTCGAGGGTACAATAAAAGGACTTCTGGGCCAAAATCTACTCCTGCTTACCTCCAAACTGCTACTAAATGATACAGAAATTACAGATAAACAAGAAATCTTAACTACCTTCAATGTTCACTTCACACAGCTGGCCTAGCATTTGACTCATCACCTGCAAATATCCTGAGATCTTCCTTGAACCTGCAAACTACTGTGGGACAAATGGCCACTTCAACTTTTCCTTCATCCCAATATCCGTGAAAAAGTGGAAGATCTCCTCTCTAATTTAGACACTACTAAGAGTGCAGGTGCAGACTCCCTTGATCCCTATTTCCTGAAAATTGCTTCACATGTCTTATCTGCCCCCCTCACTCATCTCTTCAATCTTTCCCTAACTACTGGATCCATTCCATCTACTTGGAAAACAGCTCAAGTAGTTCCATTACTCAAATCTGGTGATACTAGGGATCTCAACAATTACAGGCCTATCTCCATCCTACCAGTACTATCCAAGATGCTCGAAAAACTAGTAAACTCTCAATTAAGGGACTATCTGGATAACAACAACCTTCTAAATTCTGCACAATCTGGATTTAGATCAAAGCATAGCACCATTACTGCCTTAGCCAAGGTAACCAACGATTGGCAGACTGCCTTGGATAAGAAAAATTGTACCTGTGCTGTGTTCCTGGATTTGAGTAAAGCCTTTGACACAGTGGATCATGACTTATTAATCACCTCCCTTAACTCACTAGGCCTGGATTCCTATCACTCAACTGGTTTAAGGATTACCTTTCAGATAGGTCACAACTGGTTAAAATGGAAATTACCTATCCACCTCAAAACCTGCTACAGGGTGTACCACAAGGCTCTATTCTTGGCCCTATCCTCTTGCCATTTATATAAACAATATTGATGCCAACCTCACTCAATCTAACATTCATCTGTTTGCTGATGATACTGTATTATATGTCAGCAATCCTTCACCTTCTAAAGCCTGTGAACTGTTACAATCCGAATTCTCCATTCTGCAGCACAATCTACTTGACAAAAACTACTTCTAAATGCCAAAAACAAAAGCTATGTTCTTTGCCACAAAGAGTTGCTCTACCACTACCCCAGCATCCACCACCCTACAATTATCCACCTTACTTGGAGAGAAACTGGAATTTGTTGATAACTTCAAATACCTTGGAGTCTGGATAGATAACAGGCTTGACTATTCTGTCCATATTGAAGAGCTACTTAAAAAGCTAAGACAGAGGCTTGGACTATTTTTAGAATAAAACATTACCTAAACAGTGATTCCAAAAAGGTTATTCAGGCCTCATTCCTATCCCTCATTGATTATGCTGATTTTCTCTACTGCCATTGTTCACGTCATCTCTTACATAAACTGGACACCCTGTATCACAGGTCCATAAGATTTATTACTGACCTTCCTCCAGCACCCATCATTGCTCCCTTTATATGGCAGTCAACTGGACATCATTACAACACAGAAGAAATAGGAATGCTGCTATCTGGATATTCAAAGCGTTCACAGGCAAACTACCTACCTATATCACTGATTGCTTTACCCAAATTACAACTAGGCCATACACCTTAAGGATCAGTAAACTCATCATATTAAAGGTCCCCAATGCCTGCACCGGTTTGGGAGGGCTGCTTAGCTATACCTTAGCAGTTGCATGGAACCTCTCCAAAAATCCATGAAGCTAGATAGCCACTACCTCTGGCATCTTTCAAAAGATCGTTTCTCCGCCCTTTTTCCAGAGCTCTGCAATTGCTTTTATAAAGCCTAATCCCTACCCTACCTGACCCACCTTCCTTTTTCCGTCCATTATATTAATTCAATTTCTATCTTCCAAATCACCTATTATATTCTCATAAAACTAGTTAGACCCTATAATTTATATTTTATGCCTGCTATACCCTTTGTCCCCTTTTTTCTTACAGGCTAATTGGTTCTACTGTTCCTTGTATATATGTAAATTGTTGTATATAATCATTTCATGTCATTGTATTGCTGTTTATGCTATTCTTGTCTATGTAATAATACTTGTATCCTCATTTGTATGACCACTCAGGTCCATCTTGTAAATGAGCTTTGCTCAATGATGTTCGCCTGAATAAATAAAGATTTTGATTGATTGATTGATTGATTGATTGGTAACCCAATTAAGTGTGCTATGTTGCTCACAGCCCTTAAAAGAAAGGGAACACAGATAGCACTTCTCCAGGAGACCCATCTGCCAGATATGGAACATAACAAACTCGCTAGGGGATGGGTTGGTAAATGTGCTGTGGCCTCCTACTCCCCTCGGAAACAGGGGGTAGCCATTCTGGTGAGTAAACACCTGCCATTGGAAATTACTAGAGTGGTGAAGGACCATAAAGAGGGGCGGTATATTTTCCTGGTGGGTACTCTATATGGACAACAAATCACAATAGGTAATCTATATGCACCTGCTATATACGACCCTAAGTTTTTTCCCTCAATTTTAGATATACTTGTAAAAGAGCAATTCCCGGGCCTAATACTGGGGGATGATATGAACAGCACGATGGATCCGGTGTTGAACCACTCTGAGGGAAGAGGCCGGATGCCAGAGGGCCTTAAACAATGGCAGGTTGGATTGTCTGATCTGGACATGACTGATAGATAGCTGGAGGGTGTTAAGCCCTGGAGCTAAATAATTTACATTTTTCTCCCACCCCCACGGTACATGGTCTCAAATTGATTACATATATGTACCCCGGGGATGGCATGAGCGTATCTTAGCTGTTTCATACGGTCCTGTTCACATTTCAGACCACGCCATGATAATAGCCAGAATACGGATGAGAGGGGAAAGGGACCGGTCATCATACTGGAGGTTCCCATCATGTACACTTCATAGTAAGGAATTTAGAGAGTTCTAGGGGAATCAGTGGCAGTTGTATAAAGAAACTAATGAGGAAAGTGAGGTCTCAAGAAGAACGTATTGGGAAACAGGGAAGGCCCTCATGAGAGGTGCTATTATAGGATATATGGCTAGGGTTAAAAAGGTTAAAAGGGAGAAAAGGATGGAACTTGAACAACAATTAAAGGATTTGGAGATGCGTATGGCACAGGGCGAGAAGGGCGAAATTATACCGCTCCTTATGATCACACGGGCAGCACTGAATGCGTTGGTAAGAGGGGAAGCAAAAACCTCGGGGTTTTATAGTAGGCGGAGCTTATTTGAGTGGTCCAGTAAACCAGGTCCGTTACTCATACAACTTATGAAAGGGGGTAAGTGCCTTCAGGAATGGACTCGGGTGGCTGGAGGGCCGGCTGGGAGGAGGAGGATTGAGCGCCCAGGGGCTGCTCTCTTCCTCCGGGTGGGGTGGGATGCGGGTCCCTCTGCAATACCGCCACCTGGGTGACCACGGGTGGAGGTGCAGCGTGACAGCATATAAGGGAGGGAGGACATCTTCCGGGAGCCGGAGCATTAGCACGTTGCGATGTGCGTCGCTCCATGGCTCCCCTTGCGTGCAGACGTCCTGTGGACTGGGAACAGGAAAGCGGAAAAACCTGTGCTGGACTCCTGTAGACGGGACCTGGCTGTCCCGAGATAATCCTTAACCAGGCTCCATAGATGGGTCTGGTGACGCCTTCTGACACTTACTTGAGGTGTGAGAGGGGGACTAAGGGGGGGGGGTTCCTCTCCTCCCCGCCCAGGGAGTAAACCGAGGCAGGATGGGGAAAGGCTAAACCAGCACCTGGAGGGAGGTGCCTGGGGCAGGACTACGGGAATGCACAGCCTAGGGATACCCAAAGAAAGGAATCTAGTACAGCGAGAAGGGGGCATAAAGAGAAAGTATATAAAAAAAGGGGGGTAGGTGCCCTACTAGGATACTGGGGGTTAGGAATAGTATGGGGGTACTGCAGAGGGAACCGAAGGAAATTGAGAGGTGTTTTTTGGACTTTTATAGTAGATTATATCAAGCTGAAGGTACTGATAGGAGTTCCTTAGCGTAAAACTTTTTAGATAAGGTGGTACTCCCTAAGCTTAATGGGACCCAGGAGGCACAATTAAATCAACCCATCACGAAGAAAGAAATTATGAAAGCCATAGGGAAACTCTAAAGGGGAAAGGCAAGTGGCCCTGATGGGTTCCCTGTGGAATATTATAAAGCATTGGCAGGCCAGATGGCAGAGGGTCTGGTTGGAATTTGTCAGGTGGGAGAGGGGGAGGAACATTTGTGCTTGCCCTGAACATGTGGTGAGGCTATGATTTGCCTGATCCCAAAACCGGGTAAAGATGAGGCAGAGTGTGCATCGTACAGACCAATCTCATTACTAAACTGTGACTTAAAAATACTGGCAAAAGTGTTAGCTATGCGGCTGGAGGACCTGCTGCCTGTGTTGGTGCACCCAGACCAGACCGGGTTTATTAAGGGGAGGTCTTCTTATCATAGAAACATAGAAACATAGAAGTTGATGGCAGATAAGGACCGAAAGGCCCATCCAGTCTGCCCATTTCTTTTTCTACCTTATAAATGTGCTATCGCCCTTTGCTCTGTCAGTGGCCTATCTATTCATAGTCATTTGTATTGCTCCCTTATGCCTATCCCATGCCTGTTTGAAGCCCTGCACTGTATTCATAGCCACCACTTCTTGTGGTAAGCCATTCCATGCATCCACCACCCTTTCTGTGAAAAAGAATTCCTCACATTCCCCTTAATCGGCCTCCTCTAATCTCATGCTGTGTCCTCTTGTCCTGCTATTTTCTTATATTTAAACATGTTAGACTCTTTCACCTTGTTTATGCCCTTAAGGTGTTTGAATGCCTCGATCATATCACCTCTCTCCTCCTTTGCTCAAGGGTATACAAATTGAGCTCGTTAATCTGTCCTCATATGTCTTCTGATGCAGTCCCTGCACCATTTTGGTTGCCCTTCTGACTGCCTCAATTTGGTTAATGTCCTCAGGAAGGTGTGGCTTCCAATACTGCACGCAGTACTCCAGATGGGGCCTAACCAGTGTCTTGTACAGAGGGATTATTACCTCCCTCTTACGACTTGTGATACCCTACTAATACACCCTAACACCCCCTAAGCCTTACCTACTGCTTTAGAGGTCTGCTTGATGATTTTAGGTCATCAGTGATGATGATGCCCAAGTCTCTTTCTTCCTTTGTGACTGCTAGCAACTCCTCCCAGCCTATAGGTGGCTTCAGGGTTTCTCCCCATGTGCATGATTTTGCACTTTGCATTAAATCCCAGTTGCCACTCTTCTGACCATTCTGCTAGTTTATCCAGATCTCTTCTCATTCTGCCCACCCCATCTGGATCATCTACTCTGTTGCAGATCTTGGTGTCATCTGCAGACAGACAAGCCTTACCCTCTAGTCCATCTGCAAGGTCACTAATGAAGATGTTGAAGAGGACTGGCCCCAGGACTGATTCCTGAGGTACCCCACTTGTGACTTGCATCTCTTCTGACTGTATACCATTTACCACCACTCTCTGTTTTCTGCCCGTCAACCAGTTTGCCACCCAGTTGACCAACTTCTGACCCACCCGAGCCTACCCAGCTTATTTATCAATCTTCTATGTGGAACAGTGTCAAAAGCTTTGCTGAAGTCAAGGTAGGCGACATCAACTGCTCCCCCTTGGTCCACCACTCTGGTTACCCAGTCAAAGAAATCTATGAGATTAGTTTGACAGGACCTTCTTTTGTAAACCCATGCTGTCTTGGATCCTGTGCCCCTATGGATTCCAGGTGTTGCACTATCCTTTCCTTAAGGAGTGCCTCCATAATCTGCCCACTACTGAGGTAAGACTGACCGGTCTGTAGTTCCCGCCTCCTCCCTGCTACCACTCTTGTGGAGCGGGATCACATGAGCCCTTCTCCAGTCTTCTGGGACCTCTCCTGTGCTCAGAGACTCACTAAACAATTCTGCTAATGGCTCTGCTAGTTCCTCCTTTAGCTCCTTAAGTACCCTGGGATGTATGCCATCAGGTCCCATTGCCTTATCCACCCTGAGCTTAGCAAGCTCTTGTAGGACCCTTTCTTTTGTGAAGGAGTAGTGCTCACCTCCTCCCCTGTGTCCATGATGCTGAGCTGTGGGCCCTGCCCTACCTTCTCTTCAGTAAATACTGAGCAAAAGTATCTATTTAGGATAGATGCCTTTGCAGGGTCCTCCTCCTCACATGCTCCCTTTCTCCATTAAGCTTAGCAATACCCCTCTGGACTTTCTCCTTTCACTAATGTATCTATAGAAAGTCTTGTCACCTTCTTTACTGTTCGTGCTAATGTTTCCTCAGTTTGGGACTTTGCCTGCCTTACTGCCTTACCTGCTTCCCTTTAGGCAGTTTGGTATGCCTCCTATCTTCATCCCGCTGTGTTCCCTTTATATTTCCTGAAGGCCAGCCTTTTGGCTCTGACCTTTTCTGCTACTGTATTTGAGAACCAAAGTGGTTTCTTCTTCTTTGCACTTCCTTTTCTGTCTAACACAATGGGATGTTGCTTCAAGTATTGCATTCTTAATGCTTGCCCACTTTGCCTGTACCCCTCACCTGTGTTTCTTTTTGCCAGGGCTAGCTTAACTCTGTTGGCCATCTTATCAAAGTCAGCTCCTCTGAAGTCCCATATTTTTGCCTTGGAATGGGATGATTTAGATGTAGTAGCCAAATTGAACCATACCATGTGATGGTCACTGGCCCCAGGTGACCTTCTACCTGAGATCTGTGATCCCTTCTTTGTTAGTCAGTGCTAGATCTAGGATAGCCCTGTCTCTTGTGGGTTGCTGTACCAGTTGTTTGAGGCCCTCCCCTGCAGGGAATCCACTATGAGTCTAGTTCTGGCAGATGTTCCTGCTGGTATTGACCAATCTGTATCTGGCATGTTGAAGTCTCCCATTATCAGAACCTCCCTTTAGCTGTCATGTTTTGTATATCTTCTAACAGTAATGTGTCTATGTCTCTCCTCTGGTCTGGGGGCCTGTAGACAACCCCAGTTCTTATGGCTGTCCCATTTCCTGTTTCCAGGGTGACCCACAGTTCTTCTGGCTCCTTATGTGTAATCTGAATTTCTGTAGCTTTGATATTTTAATTAACGTACAGGGCCACTCCTCCCCCCCTTTTTGCACCTCGGTCTCTTCTGAACAATACATAGCCAGGTACTGAAGTCTCCCAAGTGTGGTTACTGGTAAACCATGTCTCACTAATTGCTACTATGTCCAGTTTAGCCTCTGACATTATTGCCTGCAGGTCTGGGATCTTATTTCCCAGGCTGTGAGCATTTGTGTACATGATTTTCCATTGGCCAGATTTTGGTGTGTTAGTTGTTGGGTGAAGTTTGGCATTACCCTGTGCGTCGTATGAGACAAACCTTTTTCTTACCTGGTGATGCAAATGAATGGCAAACATGCTGAATTCCTGTTTGACCACTAGCTGAGGGGGGAGGGGTGTTCTTCCCATTCGACGTATGGGGTGCTGCACCCCTCTCCCCATTTGCTAGTTTAAATATTCTGCAAAGACGTCAAACTTCTGCCCCAATGCACTGACTCCCTCTTTAGTCAGATGCAGTCCATCAAATTTAAAGAACTTTCGCTCCCATAACTGTTGCCAGTTCCCTACAAATCTGTGTCCTTTTTCCTGGCACCAGTCCTTGAGCCACATGTTTAGCTCCCTATCTCCCTTCTCTGACCTTCCGTCCATCTGCTCCCTCTCCCAGACTGGCAGGATCTCAGAGAAGGAGATGCCGACAAATAGATGATAGTTTGTCACCCAGCCTAGTCAGGTGTTCCTTGGTCTCCACAACTGACCGGCTGGCGAGATCATTAGTCCTATGTGTACTAGTACATCAATGTTTTCTCCTGCTTTGTGAACAATTTTAGTAATGCGGTCAGTGTCTCTCCATGCTGATGTACCTGGGAGACATCTGACCATCACCCTGGTTGAGATGGGTATCAACTCCCCGAATCATGGAGTCTCCTATGATCAGAAGTTTTTTGGATTTCATTTGTACTTGTTTAGTTTTGGTTCCTGATTTGGGTGAGTTTTGTTGTGCTAGCTCCTGTGCCGCAGTGTCCTGCTCTGCAGTGTCTTCTGCCTCTTTATTTGATTTCAGAGATAGAGGCAGATACCTGTTTGTAGTGTTTATATGGTTTTTGGAGGTAATGTGTTGGAGAGCAGAGAGTGATGGGGCACCTGATTTGCTCCTCCTAACCACCTGCCAACCTCCTGACCAACTACCCTCTGCGCCGAGGTTTTTCTGTTGGATGCTGGGGAAATGGCGGGTGGTTCTTATAATGTATTTCCTCTTCAATATGAAATTTGAGGCGTGCAATCTCTGCCCATGCTGCCCAGAGCTGAGCCCTAAGATCTCCAAAGGCCCAGCATGTAGGACAGTGTCCTAAATCCTGTAAGACTGTCCTTCTGAAAATTGTTCCACAGTACCTGCAGTTAATGAAATCCATTCCAAATAAGTTGCTGGGTTTGTAACCTAGTCAGAGTAATTAGAAGGAAAAAAGGAAAAGAAATGCAAGAATGGTTTAATTGTGCTTTGTTTAACTTGTTATTACAAGTTAAATTACTAGTGCCCCTGTAAATGAGATCACTCTTGTGGAGGCTCCACTGATCCGCCCTTCCTGCTCTGCCACAGGAAATGTCACAACTGTGGTACCCTATAAAAGGAGTGTAGCGTGGGGTGGTTGGGGATGGGGGTGGGTGGCTGGGCCCTTCCCCTGCCTAAAAAGAAGAACCACGGACGAAAGAACAAGGAGGTAAGAGCAGAAACAATCAGTCAACAACAAATGCAGTAACCCTGAAAGCTTATCCTAATGTTAGATAAAACTGTAAAACCTGTAAAGCACCACCTGTAATAATTTCAGAGAAGATATACGCTGTAAGAAACACTTTGCTCCAGAGAAAATAAAGCAGTAACAGAAGATATACCTTGCAAAGACAATTTGAATCAGAAGATTACAGCAGTAATCTGTTAGCACACACCTGTAGGCACACCTTGTAATAATGCAGAAGAAGGTATACCAGCAAACAATTTGAATCAGAGAAAAATAAAGCAATGAAATGTTAGCAACAAACAGTAGCAATCCCTGTGAGTAAAAAATAAAACACCACCACACAGTAAATCTGTTTAGCCAAACTAAGTCTTAATCCTTCTCCCTTAGCTCTGGTAAGTTTCTACTCTGCCTTTCAAGCAGTCTTAGAAGGAAAGAGCTCAGGTGAAGCTAGGTGCCTTGGCCAGCAAACCAAGTCTTCTACCTCCAAGATATCAACTAACCTGACTTTTTAACCCTTCTTTCTGTTGGAAATTACTGACAGTTTGCCAGCTCCACCCCACACATACACACCTAATCCTTTGGAAGAGCTGTGGGAGGAAAAGCAATTAGCTCCTTCAATGTGAGAAGGAGACTGAAACACCTCTGAGACAACAAACCTTTTCAACAAACAAGAATAAAATAAAACACAGTGTCAAACAGTAATTTTGCTTAGCCCAATGATAAAAAGTCACAAAATGTAAGCTCCACCTGTAATACAGTAATTTCAGAGAAGATATACCCTGTAAGAAACACTTTGCTCCAGAGAAAATAAAGCAGTAACAGAAGATATACCTTGCAAAAGACAATTTGAATCAGAAGATTACAGCAGTAATCTGTTAGCACACACCTGTAGGCACACCTTGTAATAATGCAGAAGAAGGTATACCAGCAAACAATTTGAATCAGAGAAAAATAAAGCAATGAAATGTTAGCAACAAACAGTAGCAATCCCTGTGAGTAAAAAATAAAAACACCACCACACAGTAAATCTGCTTAGCCAAACTAAGTCTTGATCCTTCTCCCTTACTCTGGTAAGTTTCTCTACTCTGCCTTTCAAGCAGTCTTAGAAGGAAAGAGCTCAGGTGAAGCTAGGTGCCTTGGCCAGCAAACCAAGTCTTCTACCTTCATAATATGCGTCGCCTACTAAATGTGATATGGAGAGTGGGACGGATGCAGGGGAAAACATATGTCCTATCTATGGATGCCAAAAAAGCTTTTGATAGGGTGGAATAGGACTACCTCTTTGAGGTTATGGCCTGGTTTGGTCTGGGTGAAGCATACATTCAGTGGGTTCAAGCCATGTATCGTGCACCCAGGGTCTGAATTCTGGTCAATGGGTCCTCCATGGAGTATTTTGAGCTGGGCAAAGGAACAAGGCAGGGTTGTCCTCTCTCTCCGTTATTATTTGTGCTTGCCATTGAGCCTTTGGCTGTGGCGATTATACAATGCTCAGAGGTACAGGGGGTTGAGGGGGTGGAGGGCATGAAGCATAAAGTGACCCTTTATGCGGATGATATGCTCCTTTTTTTGAGGGAGCCCCTGAACTCAATGCACCCCCATTGGAGTTGATAAACTCTTTTGCAGTGTTTTCGGGGTATAAGATCAACGTCGCTAAATCAGAGATGTTGTGCTTCCCTAAACCAGAGCAGGTGGATGAGCAGTGGGGATTGAGGGTGGCCCAGAAGGGCATCCTATATCTTAGAATACAGGTGGGAAAGACAGTTGAATCGTTATATGGGCTGAATTACTCACCACTAATTAAAAAAGCGGAGGCAGACTTGAGGCGGTGGATACAGCTACCTATTTAGTTGTTGGGACATATAAACCTCCTCAAAATGAATGTCCTCCCCAGGATATTGTACCCTATGCAGATGTTACCGATGGGATTGGTGAAGGGAGATATATATAAACTGGAGAAATCATTTTCTAGATTTGTTTGGCGGGATAAAAGGCCAGGGGCGTGGCTCCAGAGGCTAAAGGCGGAGTCGACACAGGGAGGGCTCAATTTTCCTGACATCTCAAACTATCATCTCTCCATTCAGCAAAGGTATGTGGCTGGCCGGGGGGAATCGCCCTACAGTAGCAAGTTGGGTGGATCTAGAGCAATGGGGATGTGAGAGTAGTCTATCAGCATACCTGCATAGTAAGGGGTTTAAAGCCTATCTTAATCAGGGGGGTGAAATTCCGCTGGTGCGAATGGTGTTAGAGGCATGGGAAAGTTTTCGGGAAAAAAAGGGCATCACGGGAGAAACATTCTTGCTTCCGGTGGTGGGGAATCCTTTTTTTCTGCCAAGCCTGGAGGACAGAGGCTTTCGAGAATGGGAGAACAATGGGGTAAAGCATATAGGAAACCTTCTGAGGAATGGGGTACTGTATCCTCTGGGGGATATTGTTACAGGGCTGAGATTAGGTGGACATCAATTATTCCACTATATGCAGATTAGGGCTTTTATACAAAAAATGGAACAAAACAGGGCTCAGCCACAGGGATGGGAATCAATTGAGGCCTTGATTAATTTGGCTGAAAAGGACTCCAGGGGATTTATCCGGAAAGCCGCGAGGTTGGGGAAGCAGGGGTATCCAGATTACACCATTAAAGTCAAAAAGCTATGGGAGAGGGACTTGGACCGTAGCATCACAGCAGAGAACTGGCAATTATTGTTGGAGGGACGGGGGGATTACTAATATGTAATAGATTCAGGGAAGCTTTCTATAAATTTTTACGCAGGCTCTATTATCCACCTGTGGTTGTACATAAAGCCCACCCATCGGTTTCCCCTATGTGTGATAGGTGCAAAGAGGAAAGGGGAACGTATATGCACTGCTTTTGGACATGTAAGGTGCTACAAGTGTTTTGTGGTAGGGTGCAGGGTGAGATTTCAAACATGGGCTTCCCTGTGAGTGTGGACCCGCTCGTGGGCCTATTTGGTGTGACACAGGGGGAGGATGGGGAATGGGAAATACTCCCAAGATGGGATAGGGTACTCCTGATGTTAGCTAGACACTGCATACAGAATACGTGGGTGGGCTGCGAGGTGCCTACTATTCAGCAATGGCGTAACCTGTGCATTCAGACGCTTGCCCTGGAAAGGTTGACCTTGGTCCTCAGGGATAGGGAGGAGACCTTCTATAGAGAATGGACTCCATTCATGTCCTCGCTTAGTGCAGTGGAGGAAAATACACTGCGAATGGGCCTCAATGAAGGAAAAAAGGCATGGGGTAAAACTAGAAAAGGCCTAGAGAGGGGTATGGGGACAAGAAGTAGATGGTGTATGCTGGAACTACACTTGGGATAACAGTACCTTGCATATTTATTTTTATACTTATAATTAAGTTCATATTTATACACCTACATTTCTCTGTCTTTTTAATAGATGGATCAGATGTCAATTATTAAGAGGTCAATTTACTTTAAATGTATAACTGATAGGAATAAGGGATTGTACCACTTTGTTGTATATGTTGTTTTTGTGTGTGTGTCTAAGTATTGTCTGTCGCTTTCTTGTACTGTGTGTTTTTGTGGGAAACTTAATAAAAAGATTATACAAAAAAAAAAAAGACTGATTTTTGCCTCACATTGTGAACGTTTCATGGCAAGGAGGGAAAAAAGCCGACATTTCACTCCCTTACTTCTTGCATATAAGGGAACTGTTTTTTTGTTTCATTAACTTGGAAGTCACATATGAAGCACAGCATGTAGTGCTATACTAGCTTATCATCCAGGCCCAGTCTTGCACACTGCTGCTCACCAGCTGTTTCCTCATTATTACTGTTAACATACTGAGAGCAGATTAGCTAGCAGACTGCTTGGTTTTGGCCTAAAGTGTCCTGGAGATCATTAGCAACACTTACCAAAAAAATCCTGTGATGTGTGCATGAGGCAGAAATGCAAGTTTTAACGCAAGAGTTTTGCAACAAACATTTAAAGATAAACATAGAATCCCTGTGTTACTGTCACTCAGTCATAATCTGTGCTGTTATTTTTTTCAGAAAAAATCCACGCAAGGATTTTGCTGGAAAGATGCAGTGTGCAAGGATTTTGCACTTTTCCTTCCATTTTCTCTTGATGAACTATTGTGTATAGGATGTAATATATAGCAGCTCATATTAAAACTGTTTGTACTTATGTAATTGTTAAATGGGTAAGATACACTGAGAAATATGTAACCCCCCTACAAATGAGAGTTCCAAAAAGTCTTCCTTGAGCTTGCCTAAATGCACACTGCCAGGCTGGTGTCCTGCATTCTATCCGTTCAAATGTGATTGCCAGAGAGTGCCTGTAGAGCCTCTGTGTACTGTCTCTTAAAGAGCTGCCTGGCTTGCAGTCATAAGTAATCTGAGAGGGAGCACTGTTGAAATATGTAACTATCTGCCAAAAATCTTTTAGAGTGATAATGATAATGTAGTTGTCTAACCTGCCTTCTTTGCACCAAGGACTGTTTTGTTTATCTCTACCATCTTGGCCCGGGACTGCGAATTGGGCAAATCAGTACTGGTGGGACCTAAGGCCCCATCCACACTATACCGCTCTGGCCCGATAACGGATGCAATCCGTTATAGCTGGGGAGCGGTGCAGTGCGTCCACACCTCGGTGGTGTCCGTTACAGGACCCGGCACTGCGGTCCAACATTTGAGTCGGGCGACCGTTATGGTGGCGCCCGATCCCAGATGCAGCTCGCGCTGCGCCGGTCCTACGGGGACCATTACCCTGCTTCACACTACGCGCGGTAGCGCTACTATCGCAGGACCGGTTTCATAACCGTTGTTGAAACCTCAATAACGGTTATGAAAACGCCTCCTGTAACGTTACAGGTGTAAACGTAAACCATAGTGGTAATGGTTTGGCACTCTGTAATGTTACAGAGGCGTAGTGTGGACAGGGCCTAAAATGGAGCCGGACTACAGGAGCTGTGTGGAGTAAAAATCTGTAGGAATTGTAGTTTTGGGCTTTTGGCACCTTTTTTGCAACTGAAGGGGGAGCTCTTGCTTTGACTGACAGCCGAATCAGCCAACCGAACCTTTTGGATCTGAGGGAAATCCCCAGGCTGCCTGCTGTTTAAGGCAGATCTAAGTTGGGAGCTGATGAGGCACACAGCTTGAGACAGTCAAGCAGCAATCCTGAGTGGATTCGCATGGGAGAACTGTGAAAGGGCTGAGTTTTGGCTTGCATGTCTGCCTTCTGCACCTGAGAGGGAGAAAAGAGAATATTGTCGGACTAAATCCGAGTTTGTGAGAACGAAGAAAGCCACTGATTTTTACCAGGCTCATACCTGAAGAAGACCAAAGATTTTGCTGAATGCAATCGGCCTGTCAGGATTTTCAGCGGCCTTTGAATCCCCAATTTGTGTAGAGACTCTGCGATTGTGACCGGAGATTGCGGTTTGCCTGGTACAGTAGAATTTCCTTACATGTAAATGTGCTATGAGTTGTTAGTGGGTTGTGATTTGGTTCCCCACTGTGTGAACTGTGTTCTGCTTGCTGGAAGCTGTATCCAGCCCAAAATGGACTGTATCCGAATCTGTCTCCATTTGGCCGGGGCCTTGCCACACTGGCCCAGCCAGACTACCCGCTGCACAGAGAAAGCCAGTGACTAGAGACCTGCCTGGGGATCAGCCCCCTGCTCCACGCTTGAACAGGAACGACGCCTCGGCGAATCGTTTGGGTCCTGCTTCTCCTGGCACTCCAGATCAACCACCTGCAGTTTCAGTTTTTGTCCAGCCTGTGTCCATTTTTGGGTATCGTGAGTAATTATGAGGGTAGCTCCCTGCAACAACAGCCTAACCTAAAAGTGTGTCATCTGATTGTCTTGTTGTTTTCTTTTCACGAACTGAGCCCTCTGGCTCCGGATTACAATTAGTGTGTGTGGTGCATGTTGTTTTCTTCCATCACAGGGCCCCAACCAGCTGCAACGTTTCTGGCTAGCCCACCTTTCTCCATCTGGGTACCCAGAGTTTCAAAGCGAACAAAGTGTAGTGGAAAAGTGCTCCAAGTTTGGACATTCCTGCCCAGGCAGAGGCACCCCTCCCAAGTGTTGAAAGTCCCAGGACCTGTGCTGAGAGTAGAGAGACTGTGATTGTTCCCCCCAGGAGAACTGGCTGAGCTGTCAAGCCTGTAGTATGGTTCAGTTATGATTCTCCTGGGAGGCCAGTGGATTTGCCTCTCAATGTGGTCCACAAAGGGGTTTATGTGTCTCAGAGCTCACTGCCCAAACTGAGCCTAAGTGCCAATTCTAGGTTAATAGTTCTGCCTTCTAGGTATGGTGCCCCTGCCGCATCTAGCCCCAAGTTAGCTGATAGGGAAGGGCCCCCTCTTACTCTGTTCAATGTACAAGAAGTTATTACATGAATCCGTATAGTAATGTGTAAATTACCTGTGTGAAAATATGCCTGATGTATTGTCAGAATGGGTATAGTATTATAAAGCGTAATGAAAATGTATAGTAAAGGTAGATGTTTACGTTGACTGATGCATCGGATGTCACTTGCATAACATGCTAATGGTATAAATGTCTTGTATAGTATGCATTTGCAATATTGTGGTGGTACAGACTTGATGCAGACACCAAGTTTTCTCGAGGCAGGGAATGGTATAACCCCGTTACAAATGGGGGTTCCCGAAAAGTCTTCCTTGAGCTTGCCTAAATGCTCACTGCCAGGCTGGTGTCCTGCGATCTATCCATTTAAATGTGATTGCCAGAGAGCGCCTGTATAGCCTCTGTGTACTGTCTCTTTAAGAGCTGCCTGGATTGCAGTCATAAATAATCTGAGAGGGAGCTCTGTTGAAAGATGTAACTATTTGCTAAAAATCATTTAGAGTGATAATGACAATGTAGTTGTCTAACCTGCCTTCTTTGCAGCAAGGACTGTTTTGTTTATCTCCGCTATCTTGGCCCGGGACTGCGAATTGGGCAAATCAGTACTGGTGGGGGGAACTAAAATGGAGCCAGGCTACAGGAGCTGTCTGGATTAAAAATCTGTAGGAATTGTAGTTTGGGGCTTTTGGCGCCTTTTTTTTGCAACTGAAGGGGGGCTCTTGCTTTGACTGACAGCCGAATCAGCCAATCGAACCTTTTAGATCAGAGGGAAATCCCCAAGCTGCCTGCTGTTTAAGGCAGATCTAAGTTGGGAGCTGAAGAGGCACACAGCTTGGGACAGTCAAGCAGCAATCCTGAGTGGATTCGCATGGGAGAACTGTGAAAGGGCTGAGTTTTGGCTTGCATGTCTGCCTGCTGTCCCTGAGAGGGAGAGAAGAGAATTATTTCGGAATAAATCCGAGTTTGTGAGAATGAAGTAAGCCACTGATTTTTACCAGGCTCATACCTGAAGAAGACTGAAGATTTTGCTGAATGTGATCAGCCTGTCAGGATTTCCAGCGGCTTTTGAATACCCAGTTTTTGTAGAGACTCTGCGATTGTGACCAGAGAGCGGTTTGCCTGGTACAGTAGAATTTCCTTACATGTAAATGTTCTGTGAGTTGTTAGTGGGTCATGATTTGGTTCCCCACTGTGTGAACTTTGTTCTGCTTGCTGGAAGCTGTATCCTGCCCAAAACAGACTGTATCCGAATCTGTCTCCATTTGGCCGGGGCCTTGCCACACTGGCCCAGCCAGACTACCCGCTGCACAGAGAAAGCCAGTGACTAGAGACCTGCCTGGGGATCAGCCCCCTGCTCCATGCTTGAACAGGAACGATGCCTCGACGAATCGTGTGAGCCCTGCTTCTTCTGGCACTCCAGATCAACCACCTGCAGTCTCAATTTTTGTCCAGCCTGTGTCCAGTGTTGGGTATCGTGAGTAATCATCAGGATAGCTCCCTGCAACAACAGCCTAGTCTAAAAATGTGTCATCTGATTGTTTTGTTGTTTTCATGAACTGAGCCCTCCGGCCCCGTATTACAATTAGTGTGTGTGTGGTGCATGTTGTTTTCTTCCATCACAGGGCCCCAACCAGCTGCAACGTTCCTGGGTAGCCCACCTTTCTCCATCTGGGTACTCAGAGTGTGTGACTGTTTATAGACCCTGAAGTGCATGCATAACTGTTTGAATGATAGAGTCTTTAAGCAAATTAACCTGATTACGCCCCTCCCTTATTCAAGTCCATTAAATAAATCAGATGTAACTCTTTTTTGCATTTACCCTGACTGTGGTTCCAGTTTGTGCAAGAGTACTGTACTGCTGTCATTTGCTGTGTATAACCTTGTTTTACAGGGGTTCCCAGGGCCGGACCAGAAGAAAGCCCTGGTGGTAAGTGCAAACAGTGTGGGTACTTGTGTGGTGTTTCAGGGGTATTGTGAAAGTGATTATTGTGTATTGTTCTGGCCACTAGTAAGGAAAGGGGGGGGTTACAGTGTCCCGGAGGGCTGTGCCCAGGTTAGTTTGACCACTACCAACCCTGACCTCCGGGTGGAGGCACCCGTTTCAGAACTCAGGCCCCTTAACCTGCTACTAGCCAAGCAGGCAGAGGTAGTAGCCCTTGGGATAGCGCCACCTAGGGGTTACAAATATAATTGGCCAAATATGATGACATTATGTGTTAGTACAGAACAACACAGGTCAAAAATGCTTAGATTTTGAAACCACATTACTCAATTTTGAAATAAAAAATGAAGGGAGTAATTTTACAATCACATTCTAGGATGTGTGTGATGCAGGTAATAATACCCTCCTGGGTGGGCGGTATTGGGCAATACCAGACCACCCAGGGGCATAAAGATGCCCCGAAGCTACAGACAGAGGGCCTTATAACCCTTGGAAGGTCCGGTATTGATCAATACCACCCACCCTGGTGGGTATTTTTGTGCTTAAAAAATGGGCTTTCATTGATTTTTCCTTTTTTAAGTAATGTAATTTCAGAAGGAAAAACAGGGTAAAATATTAATAAAAACAAATATAAAGCAGTTCTTGTAAAACAGTTCCTGTACTGGTTGAATTGCCAGTAGAGAGCGCTCTTGCTTATCACAGTATCGTTTATATTGGAGTGTCACTCTTTGCTATTGATTATGTTGTGGTGTCACTGTGAAAGCTGCCGAATGGGGCTAGCGCCAGAGACGTTTTTTCACAGAAAGGGAAAAAAGGTGCTTTAATTTTTCAGGAAAATATGTCTTGCTTATGGCATCTGACTTATGGGGCTTATTTCTGCTGGCGATAGGTGACAGTTTGTAGACCAAAGTGGAGCAGAGTGGGGGCGTTTGATGGCAATATATATATCACTGTGTGTGGAGCCAATGCCGAGTGGTTACGAAGCCATCTGTTGAGCAAGGGGTGGCAGCAGGAGTTTGATGAACCAGGCAAAAAAAAAACAGTTTGTAGACTACAGTTGGGCGGAGGGCCATTTGATGGCTATTGTATATCACAATGTGTGGAGCCAGTGGCACAGTGCTGAACCTGGTTGTAAACCACAGAGTGATCATGAAGCCATCTGGTCAATGAGTGGTGGCAGCACGGGATTGACAAACTGGAAAAAATAGTTTATAAGCAGTGAAGACAGGTACACAGCTTTCTTTTAGGGAGTTTAAACTGATTTACTGGCTGTGACTTGCGTGAACAAGGCAACCGTAATGTCACTGAAGGAGAAGGAAAAAATTGGGGATCGTAGGTTTTGAAATTCAAACTGACACAGTGATACCAGTTTACTAGTGAGGCAGGCAGGCTGGTATTGGTCATATGCCGGGCTCCACTGGTAGTTAATATACCCCCCCCCGCTATGGCTCTCAGCCAATCAGAGAGCTCAAAGTATCCGGCCCATTTTCTGTTATGCGGCAATGGCCTTCTTGGCTGTTTTTCCACCATAATACACACCATGTCATGCTTTATTGCTTAACTAATGCACACCCTGTCATGGCTTATTGCTTAATTAACACTCCCTCTAGTGGGCTTTGGGGATTCAGCTGTCAGTGGGGGAAGGGGTTTAACGTAGCTTAACTTCGAACTTTGGAGTGTGTATTTCACTTGCAATAAGGCTTTCAGTGCTAGCTTTGGTTTTATATTTTTTGTGCCAATATCTTCGCCAAACTAATTTTTTCACATCACATGGCAAGTTGGACCTATTTTCAGCTCAGTGCCAAACAGTATTAAAAATCGCCATTAAAAATACAAGTCTTTATGGTCTGTCTTGGCGAGTGGCAGAGCAAGCCCGGTTTTTAGTGTTCTTGAACAAATTTGTTTATATGCAGGAAATGTTATTTCTCTCTGTTAAAATTATATTTTATCCTGACCCCCAACATTGTGTGATATTGTTTTGGTGCTTAGGAAACAGGATTTGCCAGGTCCCCCTGTTATGGTGCAAGGTAAAAAGCACTTACTGTGCTCACTGCACAAAAATCTCCCAAACCGTACAAGAGAGCCTGACCTCCCAAGAGTTGCCTGCTGCACCAAATATAATTTGTCAGCCCCGGGATTTAGGAAGGGAAGGGAAAGATTCACATTTAGGCTCTGTTGAGCTGAGAGCCCAATCCCTTCCGCCCCACAGTTTTAAGACATGCCCCTGGCTTTAACATTTCATGATGTAATCATTTGGAGATTGTGACGGCATGCTCCAGAGACAGTAGTGGTGACTTTTTTTTTTATATGTACGTTAAGATGTACGATTTAAAAAAAATCTTAACTTACCACCCAACTAACAAGGCCCTTGTTAGTTGAATGGTGGCTTTGATATTTTTTCAGCTTAGTTGCTCTGGCTGCACTGCGTAGGGCCTTGAAGAACAGTTTTCTGTTTGGACTGAGCTTACAGTACCTTAGGCACTGTACAATCAGCCATTCTATACTGTCTACCTCTTCTTTTTAACCCCCCTTCCCTATCTAGGGTGTTGCTGACACTAATAAAGCAGTATTTACTTTTACTGTAGTTGTCTGCTGCCACTCATTTTGGAGTTTAAGTGCATGCTCAGTGGGGACCATACAGCCATTGGGTGGGTCACTGGTGGGGTGACCACAGTGGGGAGGTGGGTAAGTATGGCATCCCAGGGGGGTGTACAGCATTGTCACCAGACCATTGTAACCCCCCTGCAAATGTGGGTTCCCAAAAGACTTCCAGGAGCTTGCTTGAATGCTCCAAGCCTGAATGGTGTTTGGCATTTAAGCCATTTATCAGTGAGTGTTTTTAGAACCTCTGGTACTGTCTCTTTAAGAGCTGTCTGCTTGCAGACATAATTAGTTTGTATGGGGGACTGTGTGTTTCGTTTGAGTACCACTGAACTGCTGCCAATTCACTCCATTTTGCAGTCACTAGGAGTACAAAGGAACCTATCTGAAAGATGTAACTGTTTGCCAGAAATAATTTAGAGTAATAATGAAATTACAGTTTGTCTAACCTGCTTTCTTTGCAGTCAGAACTGTGTCTGCTAGTTCCCATTCTAGTTTTGAACTGCTGAACTGGACCAATCAGTGTGGGGTAAGCTAGCTCTAAAATGGTGCCTTGGACGAATCAGAACTTGGACTCATAATCTGAGCCAGCCACAAGAGGATTGTATGGGCAGTGACTCTGGGAGATGTAGTTTAGACTTCAGTGCCTTTTGGACCAACAGCAGCAGTCTATTGTGGTGACAGCCAATCCAATCAAGAACTGGGAGGAACTCAAAGGAAGTGCCCGGTTTTGTCGGTTGGAGTTTCAGTTGAGCTTTGGCAGTGAAGAAGGAAGGAGCCCTGTGCTTTTTCAGTGTGCAGTTTTAGTCAAAAAACGTGTGTAGGCCCAGAGTTCCGGTCTGCAGCTTGTGTAACAGCTTGTTAGGACTGAATCCGTCCTGTGAAAAGAATCAAAGGATCTCTGAAGAGTAGAAACCAGGCTCACCCTGTAGAAGACTGGAGGAATTGCTGAAAATTGCACTCGGTCTGTCAGGAACTGAATCTGCTGTGTGTTCTTCCGGTATTGTGCAGTAATTGCGATCGGATACAGATGCAGCCTGCCTGGTATAGTGCTTTCTTTTATATGGATGTGTGAAGGTTTGTGTACCTCAAGTGAGCCCTGCTGACATTGAAGGACCCTATCTTATTTGGAGGTCGTGAGTACTAATTCGCCTCCTGTTGAATTGCCACATTAAATCCAAATGGAATTACTGTACTGCTGACTGTTTAATTCTCCTTTTCTCTGTGTGAAAGGGCCCCTACCAGCTGCCACGGTTTGACTAGCCACTAGGGCTTGGGTACCAGGGACAGTAACTGATAGGGATAGGCCTGTGCACAGAGCCATAGGTATTATTAGAGTGATAAGCTAATTAACCTGATTTCCCTGTCCTTGTTATATCCCCTAAATAAATCAGAGCTGCTTGTTTCAGCAAAGTTATACTGCCTGAGGTATTTGTTTAAAGTACTGTACTGTGATTGTTGCACTGTATCTCATTTCACAGGAGGTCCCAGTGCGGAACCAGACCTGGGGTAAGTGTATACTGTGAAGGTAATTCTGATATATTGTGGGCCACTAGTGGGAAGAAAGGGGTTGCAGTGTCCCAGAGGGCTGTGACCAGATTAGTTTAACTATTCAAACCCTGACCTCTGGGTGGAGGCACCCACCATTGGATCAGGCCCCTCAACCTGTTAGTGGCAAATCAGGCAGGGGTAGTAGCCCCTGGGATAGCGCCATCTAGGGGTTACATCTTGGGCTCACCGCTGGGATTGTGTGTCCTCTAGTGGCCATATTTACGAACCACTGTTAAGAAAAAAATGGGTACCCCGACAGAAGTGGCTGTGCACCGGCTGGTGGAGTGGTGTACTGGGAGGAGATCGACCCCCAAAATGCTATGCTTATCCTGGACATCCCCTGTATCAATACAGACACTGTGCAGGGAGTACTTTCCAAGGTGGAAGGTTTACAAAACCCTGTGGTGGTGGGTCGGCATGCTAATCTGCTCACCCACACTTTCCTGGCCCTAGTAGAGTTTAAGGATCCCATAGATAGCTCCAAAGTGCCACAGACCATTACCCCAGAGGGAGCCCTCACTGCTTGGAGAGTGATATCTAAGGACAGTAAAGACCCGGGGGGGAATCAGCCCCCACCACTATCTGAAACTTTTGAGGAGAAATTTGCTGAATGGTTGCTGGGAGAGGGGAAAACTGTGGAGGACTTGAAGAAACTATTCTTGCCACCTGGGGGTGTTCCTCCCCCAACACCCTCTCCTGCTCCAGTGCCCGTAATGGTGGCTGAACCAATGCAGACTCCTATTTCTGCACCTGCCATTAGTCACGACTCTTACCGAAGGTTGAGGATCTTCTCTGGCACCCTCCCCACCCCCCAAGGGGAGGATGACTGGGAGACCTGGATAGACTATGTTGCCCCCCAAGTGCTAGAATGGCAATGCTCGGAAGGCGAAAAGCGAAAGAGGGTTAGTGAGAGCCTCGGAGGTCCTGCCCTGGCTACCATCCGTGATAAACGGGCCAGTAACCCTGAAGCGACTGCACAGGCCTATCTTGAGGCCTTGGAGAATGTGTATGGGAGCCCAGATTCTGATGAGGACCTATGGTGGAGAGTAAGAAATGCACAACAGTACCAAGGGAGTTGTTGTCTGTGTATGTCTCTGCTGGAAAAATTGTTGCAAGAATGCCTCAGAAAGGGTAGTTTGCCAGCGATTGAACTGGACCGAACCAGACTGGACAGAATCCTTAAGTCTGCCCCTTCTCAGAACTGCTGTTGCTTCAGTTACGCCTGGCAAATCGACTGGAATCCCACCCTCCTATGATGAGTTAATGACAGAAATTCGAGGAGTTGAGAAAAGGCGACCTCGGGAGGTACCTGCACCAACAGCTGTGGCTACGACCCGGTGACTGAGGTGACCCATCAAGTGAAGTTCAGGGGCAGAGGTTGACAGTCAATGAGTGCTCTGACAAGGAAAAGATATGCCACAATGGGCGAACTGTTGAGAGAGATCCGGGAATTCAAAAACAGTCCCTTTATGAAGGCCACGCCTGCAAGTACGGGCCTGACCTATATCCGACTGCATCTGCTATGGGGTGGGGGTACCCACCCATGTATCTCCTGCTGATAACAGCTCAAACTCAATTCCTTGACCATGGAAGTGGAGAAACTGACGAGATGTCTCCAAATGCTTATCACGCCCAGACAGAGATGGCACCCAGGTTTCCAGTTAGTAATACCCGCCCCTGGCTCCCAGTGTGGCGCCTCGGCCAGCTCAAACTCCAGAAAGTATGTTTTGCTATAATTGTGGGAAAGATGGGCACATGAAAAGGGAATGCCAGTCCCCAAAAGACACTGACAAAGTTGCATATAGGCTACAAGGAGAGCTTCAGAAGAAATCAGTGGTTAAGAGGTGCACGACATGATCCCAGTGAGGGCACAAAATGCTAATTCACGTCCTTTTGTGGCAAGGTCAGTTGCCCAGGCCCCCACTACCGCCTCTCCAGACTGGTCCAGAATAGTGGGTCCCTCCATGGAGACCACTGTAAGGTGAATGGAGTGTCTACAAGAGCTGTATTAGACAGTGGCTCCCAAGTGACAATTATGTTCCAGGATTGGTATCAGAAGCATTTGTCAGACGTACCCTTACAACCATTAGAAGGACTGCATGTATGGGGGTTAAGTGAGAAGGCCTACCCTATTCCGGGTATATCCAATTTGGCTGTCTTTCCCCACCTCCGTGGCTGGAGTGGCCGAACAAGTAGAGACCCTAGCCTTAGTGTGTCCCCCACTGGACTGTATGATGGTGTCCTTTGTTGATTGGAACAAATGCTCATATGTTCGGAAGGCTGGCACAGTTGTGTTATGAAAACAGGGGTCAAAGACTAGTAGAGCTTTAAGAGTTCCAGCTTTAATTAAGAAGGCCTATGAGGCACAGAGATGCTGAAAAACAGAACCAGAGGAACCGGTCGGAATTGTATGGAAGAAGGATCCTGAGTCTCTGATCCTGGCGCCAAATGCCCAGTGTACCTTACAGGAGAGGTCCGTATCAGAAAGGATGTTAAGAATAAAATATTAATGTTGGATGCACCAGGCGATGGAAAATTGCCAGAGGGACTGCTGGTCAAGCTTAGTATTTTGCCCGCTAGAGCCCATGCTTATGCCAGAAGGGTAATGGTCCAAGTTCATAATGTGTCTGAAAGAGACATTCGAGTAAACAGAGGTTGCATCCTGGCTAATGTGCATTGTGCAGACACTGCAGTGCTACCCAGCAGCAAGAGTTCAAGGAAGAATGACAGAGTAACGCCTGACTTGTCTGATTTGCACTCCCGCTGCCAGCTGAATGGAAAGTGAGGATCAGTGAGAAGCTTGCCCAGAGAGACCAGGTGTTTTCTTTAAAGGAATGGGATGTAGGATGCGTGCAAGGAGCTGAGCACAATATCCGGCTGCATGATCGAAAGACCATTTCGTGAGAGGTCTCACGCCTGGCACCTGCTGACATAGATGATGTGAGACGGCATCTGCAAGAGATGTTAGCTGCGTGTAATACAAGAATCCAGAAGCCCTTATGCTTCCCCATTGTGGTAGTGAGGAAAAGAATGGAACAGTAAGGATGTGTGTGGATTATCGCACCTTAAACCGCGGACTATCCCTGATCAGTACACAATGCCCGCATTCAGGATGCTTTGGACTGCCTAAACGGGAGCAAGTGGTTCTCTGTGCTGGATCTCCGCAGTGGGTACTACCAGATCCCGATGCCCCAGAGGACCGTGAGAAGGCGGCCTTTATCTGTCCGCTTTTCTATGAATTCATGAGGATGCCTCAAGGATTTCAGGTGCCCCAGCCACTTTTCAACGATTGATGGAGCGTGCAGTGGGGACATGAACTTACTAGTAGTGCCTGGTATACCTAGATGATGTTATTGTGTTTGGCAGCTCACTGGAGGAACATGAGAGCAGATTATTTAAGGTATTGGACCGACTGGAGGACTTTGGCCTTAAACTGTCCATTGATAAGTGTCAATTCTTTCAAACATCAGTAAAGTATGAGGACACATAGTATCCACCGAGGAATAGAGACCGACCCAAGTAAAGTTGAGGCCTTGACCACCTGGCCACAGCCCAAAATCTAAAAGAACTGCAAAGATTCCTGGGATTCTGTGGTTATTATCGGCGCTCATCAAGGACTATTCAAGAGTGATCCGCCCTTTACTTAACCTTACTCAAGGGTATCCCCAACCCACAAAAATACCAAAGTCAAGCGTCCCTCAAGACTGAAAGAGTGTATTTTCATCCGAGTGAAGTATTTGGGGCCCGCTGGACTCCTGATTAGTGAGACTGCTTTTCATGAGATCATATATCAACTTACCCATGCTCCAGTGCTGGCCTATGCCGATCCAAAAAACCTTCGTCCTGCACACTGATGCTAGCTTGCAAGGGTTGGGGGCTGTGTTGTACCAAGAGCACGAGAATGGCCTGAGACCAGTGGCCTTTGCCAGTAGAAGCCTGACCCCATCCGAAAAGAACTATCCTGTACATAGTTAGAGTTCCTAGCTTTGAAGTGGGCTATTGTTGACCAATTCCATGAGTACTTGTATGGGGCTAAAATACTAGTAAAACTGACAATAATCCTTTGACCTATGTGCAGACCTCAGCTAAGTTGGATGCCACTGGCCATAGGTGGCTTTCTGCATTATCTACATATGACTATGCTCTCATACCGAGCAGGTCTGAACCACATAGATGCTGATGCTTCTCCCGAGGCCTGTTCCCAGAATGATTGGGTCCGATTGGCAGAACCTGACATTCGGCACTCTGCCGGAAGTTTGACAGGGAGGAACAAATGTCCACGGACGCAGTGGACTGCATGGTGGATTGCTTGGGAGCCTCTGAGAATTGCATACCTGCTGCTTATTGCCACTTTTCTGCAATAGACATTGGTGCACTGCCTCAGCTGGACAATGACAGTATTCGTGGGCTCAACTCCGCGATCCCATGATCAAAGCAGCTTTAGAAGCCCTCTATGCAGGAAAAGATGTGTCCAAATTACGCCCACTGATTTGAGAACTGCACTGTTATACAAAGAAGGTCCTAAGTTGAAACTGATCAATAAACTGTTATACAGAGAAACAGTAGACAGAGGGGACAAGTAGACAAACAACAACTAGTGCTGCCCACTGCCTTCGAGACTCAGTACTGAGGTCCTTGCACAACCACATGGGGCACCTTGGTATAGACAAAACACTTGACTTGGTGAGATCCAGATTCTATTGGCCTAAGATGGGGGCTGATGTGAGCAACACATTCAGACTTATAGTCGCTGCTCCCAGAGGAAAGCTTTGCCCCAGAGGGCTGCCCCCTTGTTAACATCACCACCAGTGCACCCATGGAGCTGGTCTGTATTGATTTTCTGAGTTTGGAGTCAGATCAAAGAAATATCAGTAATGCTGGTGGTCACTGACCATTTCACGAGATATGCCCAAGCTTTCCCCACCAAAGACCAGAAAGCATCCACTGTGGCAAAGTACTTGTAGAAAACTTTTTGTTCACTATGGGGCTCCACAAAGAATCCATTCTGATCAAGGGAGAGACTTTGAGAGTCGTCTGATCAAAGAGATGCTTTCTCTGTGGGGAGTGCGAAAGTCCAGAACCACTCCTTACCACCCCCAGGGGGACCCACAGCCTGAACGTTTCAACCGCACTTTGCTAGATATGCTAGGCACCCTGCACCCAAAGGACAAGCCTAGATGGAGCCAACAAATTAGCACCCTGGTACATGCTTATAACTGCACCAAAAGTGATGCCACTGGATTCTCCCTACCGCTGATGTTTGGAAGAGAAGCTCGACTACCAGTAGATGTGTGTTTTGGGGTCTCTCCTGATGGGGTTCAAGCTGACAACTATTTACAGTATGTGCAAAGTTAAAGGCCCAGCTAACTCATGCGTACCAACTGGCTCAAACCATGGCTGCCAAAAGAAATCTGGCCAACAAAGAAAGGTATGATAAAAGGTGAAAGCACAGGAACTCCAGGAGGGAGATCGGTATTGCTAAGAAATCTGGGACTGCATGGCAAGCACAAGATTGCTGACAGATGGCACCATCTCCCTCACATTGTAGTGGGCAAACTAGATGATCCAGTGTACAAAGTAAGGCCTGAGAATAATTCAAAAGATGTAAAACAATGCATAGAAATCATTTACTGCCCATTGGACAAATCTTAATTGAGTCTGAGCCCTAGAAGATGCCCCTCTGGACCAGTGACTAGAGCTGCTACAAGAAAAGATCAAGAAAGTCTGCACCTACAGAAGCAAGTTAAAGTGTTCCCTCCACAAGTCCCAGTTGAGCATGACTGTCAGTCCATATCGAAGAAAGTGAGAGTGACTTTGAATACTATCCTTCTACTAACTGAGTCAATTGTTTCGGGCAATCCCTAGTCAATACTGGAGATGAAGCTGGGCCTTCTGGACTGTCTAAGCCCCAGCTTCATCCCCGGAGCCAATGCTCCCAGAAAGTGAAGTGCAAAGCATCAGATCAGATGAAATGGAATCATTGTGCATGGTTGAACTGTTTGAGCTTTCAGGAGAAAATGATAGATTGGGGCAGACTGGTGATACACCTAACAAGAAGAGTATTTTGAGTGCCCTGACAGTCCACTGCCAGTGTCCGAAAGCTCTCCATGCAGCCAAATGTTGTGGACTCAGAAACTGTAACTCCTGGAGCTGAAAGTGCCCCAAGTTCTAGCCTCTCTACCCCATGGAGACTCCCTGACAAGTGAGGACAATGCTGAAAATGAGGCTCAGAGTGCAGAGACTGTAACAGTTCCCCTAGAAAGACTGGTCGAGCTGTAAAGCCTGTGGTGCACCTCAGTTATGATTCACTTGGGAGGCCTGTGGACTTGCCTCTCAATGTTGTCCATAAAGGAGTGTATGTGTCCCTGAGCTCATTGCCCAAACTGAGCATCAGTGCTAACTCCAAGTTACTTGTGTTTGCCCTCTAAGTATGGTGCCCTTGCCCCGTCCAGCCCCAAGGTAACTGATGAGGAAGGGCCCCTCTCTTCAGGTTTCATGTACAAGAGGTAATAACTTGAGTTATGGTACAATGTGTATGTAATACTGTGTAAAGAGTGACGTACTGCAATGTTTCAGAAATGTGTTCTTGGTAAAATGATATATTGACTGATGATTACATGCGCGAGCCTAATGCAAATGTATATGGTTGCAGTTGAAACTTATGGGGGTACTTGCTTGACGCGGACGTCAAGCTTTCCCAGGCCAGGAAGGGTGTAACCCCCCTGCAAATGGGGGTTCCCAAAAGACTTCCAGGAGCTTGCTTGAATGCTCCAAGCCTGAATGGTGTTTGGCATTTAAGCCATTTATCAGTGAGTGTTTTTAGAACCTCTGGTACTGTCTCTTTAAGAGCTGTCTGCTTGCAGACATAATTAGTTGTATGGGGACTGTGTGTTTCTCTGTTTGAGTACCACTCGAACTGCTGCCAATTCACTCCATTTTGCAGTCACTAGGAGTACAAAGGAACCTATCTGAAAGATGTAACTGTTTGCCAGAAATAATTTAGAGTAATAATGAAAATACAGTTTGTCTAACCTGCTTTCTTTGCAGTCAGAACTGTGTCTGCTAGTTCCCATTCTAGTTTTGAACTGCTGAACTGGACCAATCAGTGTGGGTAAGCTAGCTCTAAATGGTGCCTTGGACGAATCAGAACTTGGACTCATAATCTGAGCCAGCCACAAGAGGATTGTATGGGCAGTGACTCTGGGAGATGTAGTTTAGACTTCAGTGCCTTTTTGGACCAACAGCAGCAGTCTATTGTGAGTGACAGCCAATCCAGTCAAGAACTGGGAGGAACTCAAAGGAAGTGCCCGGTTTTGTCGGTTGGAGTTTCAGTTGAGCTTTGGCAGTGAAGAAGGAAGGAGCCCTGTGCTTTTTCAGTGTGCAGTTTTAGTCAAAAAACGTGTGTAAGGCCCAGAGTTCCGGTCTGCAGCTTGTGTAACAGCTTGTTAGGACTGAATCCGTCCTGTGAAAAGAATAAAGGATCTCTGAAGAGTAGAAACCAGGCTCACCCTGTAGAAGACTGGAGGAATTGCTGAAAATTGCACTCGGCTGTCAGGAACTGAATCTGCTGTGTGTTCTCCCGGGTATTGTGCAGTAATTGCGATCGGGATACAGATGCAGCCTGCCTGGTATAGTGCTTTCTTTTATATGGATGTGTGAAGAGGTTTGTGTACCTCAAGTGAGCCCTGCTGACATTGAAGGACCCTATCTTATTTGGAGGTCGTGAGTACTAATTCGCTCCCTGTTGGTGCCACATTAAATCCAAATGGAATTACTGTACTGCTGACTGTTTAATTCTCCTTTTCTGTGTGAAAGGGCCCCTACCAGCTGCCACGGTTTGGACTAGCCACTAGGGCTTTGGGTACCCAGGGACAGTAACTGATAGGGATAGGCCTGTGCACAGAGCCATAGGTAGATTATTAGAGTGATAAGCTAATTAACCTGATTTCCCTGTCCTTGTTATATCCCCAAATAAATCAGAGCTGCTTGTTTCAGCAAAGTTATACTGCCTGAGGTATTTGTCTATGTTAAAGTACTGTACTGTGATTGTTGCACTGTATCTCATTTCACAGGAGGTCCCAGTGCCGGAACCAGACCTGGGGGTAAGTGTATACTGTGAAGGTAATTCTGATATATTGTGTGGGCCACTAGTGGGAAGAAAGGGGGGTTGCAGTGTCCCAGAGGGCTGTGACCAAGTTAGTTTAACTATTGCAAACCCTGACCTCTGGGTGGAGGCACCCGCCATTGGATCCAGGCCCCTCAACCTGTTAGTGGCAAATCAGGCAGGGGTAGTAGCCCCTGGGATAGCGCCATCTAGGGGTTACACCATCTATACTCTTTCTGTGGGTGGAGGCACTGTGCTATTTCTTTCTGTCAATGGATACAAACCCCCCACAACCCTCCAGTTGGAAACATCAGGAACCGAGGTGCCATTATGATTATGGCAACCTGATTACATCGTAAGGTAGTAGTGTCTGGTCCCCTAAGGCACCCGGGAGGTCACACATAATGAATAATCTGTGCCACCACAGTGAACAGGCACCACCGCAGAAGCCTAGGAGCCCTGCCACGGAAATCAAGACTGGAAAACTATGGAGCCCTGGCCATTCTCAATACAACTCTTGACAATTGGGTGCAAGCAAGATCTCACTGTAAATGAGATGTTGCATCACAGCTAAACTACTTGGCAGGAATCAGGGAATTCTGACCCCCCCCCCCTTTAAAAAAGATGCAATGCTTGTTTTTCAGTGCATGAGCTAAAAAGTAATAATCCGTTCCTTGTCAGCTATGAAGGCAGTTATTCACCTCCCATTCCAGCCGCAAGAAGGTAACAGCTGTCACAACACCAGTTGGGGGAAGGGACTGGGGAACCTGGGGTGGGGGGGATTTATAATAATAGTAGTAAACAAATAAATTTATTCCTAAAATCCAGAAAGGGAAATTTCCTGATTAAGCCGAAACCTTTCAACGGGTTCTCAAACATTCAGTTATAACAAATTTTACAGTAGATATAAATTTGGCAAATGTATGTCATAATAAGAAAGATCTACATATAATACTTTAAGCCAATATGGAATAAAAAGTGCATATGTAACCCCTAGATGGCGCTATCCCAGGGGCTACTACCCCTGCCTGATTAGCCACTAACAGGTTGAGGGGCCTGGATCCAATGGCGGGTGCCTCCACCCAGAGGTCAGGGTTTGCAATAGTTAAACTAACTTGGTCACAGCCCTCTGGGACACTGCAACCCCCGTTTCTTCCCACTAGTGGCCCACACAATATATCAGAATTACCTTCACAGTATACACTTACCCCAGGTCTGGTTCCGCACTGGGACCTCCTGTGAAATGAGATACAGTGCAACAATCACAGTACAGTACTTTAACATAGACAAATACCTCAGGCAGTATAACTTTGCTGAAACAAGCAGCTCTGATTTATTTAGGGATATAACAAGGACAGGGGAAATCAGGTTAATTAGCTTATCACTCTAATAATTACTTATGGCTCTGTGCACAGGCCTATCCCTATCAGTTACTGTCCCTGGGTACCCAAGCCCTAGTGGCTAGTCCAAACCGTGGCAGCTGGTAGGGGCCCTTTCACACAGAGAAAAGGAGAATTAAACAGTCAGCAGTACAGTAATTCCATTTGGATTTAATGTGGCAATTCAATAGGGAGCGACCCTGAATTAGTACTCACGACCTCCAAATAAGATAGGGTCCTTCAATGTCAGCAGGGCTCACTTGAGGTACACAAACCTCTTCACACATCCATATAAAAGAAAGCACTATACCAGGCAGGCTGCATCTGTATCCCGATCGCAATTACTGCACAATACCCGGAGAACACACAGCAGATTCAGTTCCTGACAGACCGAGTGCAATTTTCAGCAATTCCTCCAGTCTTCTACAGGGTGAGCCTGGTTTCTACTCTTCAGAGATCCTTTGATTCTTTTCACAGGACGGATTCAGTCCCAACAAGCTGTTACACAAGCTGCAGACCGAACTCTGGGCCTTACACACGTTTTTGACTAAAACTGCACACTGAAAAAGCACAAGGCTCCTTCCTTCTTTCACTGCCAAAGCTCAACTGAAACTCCAACCGACAAAAATCGGGCACTTCCTTTGAGTTCCTCCCAGTTCTTGACTGGATTGGCTGTCACCACAATAGACTGCTGCTGTTGGTCCAAAAGGCACTGAAGTCTAAACTACATCTCCCAGAGTCACTGCCCATACAATCCTCTTGTGGCTGGCTCAGATTATGAGTCCAAGTTCTGATTCGTCCAAGGCACCATTTTAGAGCTAGCTTACCCCACACTGATTGGTCCAGTTCAGCAGTTCAAAACTAGAATGGGGAACTAGCAGACACAGTTCTGACTGCAAAGAAAGCAGGTTAGACAAACTGTAATTTCATTATTACTCTAAATAATTTCTGGCAAACAGTTACATCTTTCAGATAGGCTCCCTTTGCACTCCTAGTGACTGCAAAAATGAAGTGAATTGGCAGCAGCTCGAGTGGTACTCAGAGAAGCACACAGTCCCCCCATACAAACCAATTATGTCTGCAAGCAGACAGCTCTTAAAGAGACAGTACCAGAGGCTCTAAAAACACTCACTGATAAATGGCTTAAATGCCAAACACCATTCAGGCTTGGAGCATTTAAGCAAGCTCCTGGAAGTCTTTTGGGAACCCCCATTTGCAGGGGGGTTACACATAGTACCCCAGAAAGGATGTATTACATTCATTAAATTCCATAAAAGTATGACATGGCTCGAGTCAAACAATAGTATCATCTCTCATGTCATTAAGACTATATTTTAAAAAATGCTACAACATGGTTTCAGCTAACGACATGCACATAGAACCATGTTTGTATAGGTCACCAAGGAATTTACGAATGTACAGGGGTTAACAAAATAAATAAACTCATGGAAAGTGGACTCCTTCAAATGCATTTTCAGTGAAACTGGGGTGGTATTACAGGGTAAAATAAGTCTGTTTGCAGATGACACAGAACTTTGCAGCAGGGTAGACAGTGATGACGGGATCATTAGCTTTCGAAGAGATGCAGAAAAGCTGGAGCAGTGGTCCAGAATACAGTAGTTAAAATTGAACTCTAAAAGATGTTAAGTGATGCACACTAGCAGCTAAAGAACGCAGCTAGACATAGGGGCTGGTGCAATGGTGCTGTGGGCAGAGGCATCAGGTGCCACACCACCCACCAAACTGGCAGCTTGGGTTCAGGAATGGACCAGGATCACTGGGTATTATTTGGGGGAAGGAGGACTGAGCATCCACAGACACTTCTGCTTTAGAGAGGGGGGAGGGGACACAGCGCGCTGCTGCTTGCCTGCACGACCACTTCCTAGAGAATCGGGGGGCAAGCATTGAGTCAAAACCAAGAAGTGATGTAGCCATTGTGCGGGTCAGTGGTCAGGCCACTCCTGGAGTCCTGTATGCACTGTTGGAACCCTTATTTGAAAAAGGATAATGAGAGGGCAGAAACTCTTTAGCAGGGGGTGACAAAAATGCTGCAGGAGCAGCAATGGAGGATCCATCAGGGAAGATTAGAACATGCAAATATGTGCTCACTAGAGAAAAATAGAAATTATGGCAAATTGTAAATACAAGCATAAACACAACAGAGTGGACTTTTTGGGCTTGATTCTCAAAACGGGGGTAGATTGGCACAAGCTGTGGCAAACAGCAGCTTGTACCAATGCCCAGTGCACCAAGGACCCTGCCCCTGATTCTCTATCAGGCAGGGTTCCAGAGGCAAAGTCCCACAGTTTGCAGCAGCCATGGCCATGTTCTTAACAGAAGGCACACCGGGAGGGCTTGCCACAAGTTGTGCCACTCTAGATGCTGATGGTCTAGCAGTCCCCCCTACAGGATCCACACTGTGACCTGCTATGATAAAAAATAGTATTGCCCCTTTCCCTGGTGGACTAGCTGTCCTCCCTCTCCGATGTCCCTGTAGTGAACTGTAAACATATTCCCCTACCTGGTGGTCTAGTGGCCCCCCCTCCCCAATCCCTAATATGGCCCATTATATTAATATTTAATAATGCCTCCTTCCCTGGTGGTCTAGTGGCCCCCATCCCCCACCCCAGCAGGTAGTGCCCACCACCCCACTCCCAATGAGTGCATAAACATTACAGTATGCGCTCAGTGGCAGTTCAGTTGGTGGCCGGGCGCGGAGGTGAGATTGAGGGCTTTGCCGGTCACCAGCTCTGTTTCGGGATTGGGTGGAGCACGGTAGTGGGCATTACCTGCTGTGGTGAGGGGCCACTACCCCACCAGGGAAGGGGGCATTATTAAATACTAATAAGCATATGGGGCCATCAATAGTATCTCAGAGGGGACCACTAGACCACCAGGAAGGGGAATATGTTTACAGTTCGCCACGGAACATCTGGGATTGGGGAGGGGAGACTCTAGACCACTAGGGAGGGGGATTATTAAATGTTAATATAATGGACTATATCAAGGATCAAGGGGGTCACTAGCTCACCAGGTAGGGGTCTGTATTTACTAATGACTACGAGGACATTGGGGATCGAGGGGGGGGACTGCAGCACATTGCCGCAAACAGGCAACTCTCCCAGAAGAGATTTTTTTAAGTACAATTAGACCAGCCCTGGCTGGTCTGAGGGTACTTAGAATTTTTCCCTCTGGGAGAGTTCTAAGAATTCTACATTAGGGGATGTTTATTTATTTCGTTTTTGTTGACCAGGTAAGTGCACTAGACAAATCCTGCCTATTTTCAGGCACGACCCGGGGGAGGGGGATACAGATGAATGCCAGCTGACCTTGAACCAGACTAAGTTGTTGGCAACTATTGGCATCTGCCACATGCCCCCTAGCACCAGGTCATGGCCCATTTTTGGGCGTATGGGAGGCACAAGCCCCATTTGGGGCAGGCAGCCTGTGGCTGACGCAGACTGTTATTGAGAATTGCTTGCGGCGCATCATTTGGTGCAAGGGGCACTTTGTACCATTTATTGTGGTGCAAGCCCCTTGCACTGTGCTGGGAGCTTTAATCAAGCCCCTCGAATTTAGGATATTAAGAAGTAACACAACTGGCCAGCCTGGTGGTGCTGAGGGTTGAGGCATTGGACGCCACACCTCGCGCCACACCGGTCACCCTGGTTCAGCAGCTAACTTTGGTCATCAGGGGTCGGTGAGGATGGGAAAGGATCAAGCATCCTATGGACTGCTCTCCTTCCCCGGTGAGGGGGGGAATTCCACAAGCCGGTGTACTGGTGACCTCTAGCGGTGGCTGGAGGCACTACAGTGCATGGCCGCAGAATGCAGGGGATTGAAGTTGCGGTGGACGTCTTTCAGGTGTGCACAGGAGTGTACATGCGTAAGCGGGGCGTCATTGCACGTCCGAGCTTCGGGGAGAAACTAAGAAAAATCTTCCTATCGGCTGGTGAGGCAACGGCAACCATCGGTAGCCCAAGACCACACTCCCAATGTCGGACGTTCCTCCATACCTCCTCCTGGGCATTCCAGGGCCTCTCTAAGGGGCCAGTAGAGACCGGAGTTCTGAACCTCATGAAGTTCACAGAGGAAGGTGGAGCTGAGGAGCTGTGAATGGGTCCCTGAGAGATGCCCCGAAGGTAGGGAGCAGAAACAATGTCACAAAAAAAAAAAAAAAACACAACCTCCAGGAGCCACAAACCCAAACTAGTGTGGGGGGGGGGACTTCAAGAAGGTCTTAAAGACGTAAGTATCCTTTCATTCTGGAAGCCCCCACCAGTAGCTTACCTGCGCCAGACTTGAAGTCTGTCTTTCTAAATCACACAAAATCACCATGCAGCTAAATAAATAACTTGTAAATGAAACACCTTCTACTCAAACACAGTACAAATTCACGTATTCTGTTCTCCGCATCCTAGTATGAAAATCTTCACTGTCAGGAAGGAATTCTGTAACAAAACACTACCAACTCTGTTTATTAGTAAAAATATATGTCCCACACTTGATATTTGAACCACCGGCTGCAAACTCCGCAGCCAAATGCACAACCTCAGAGCCACTGCGTCAGGTGCAAACATGTAAAGCACTTCAACATCTTGACATCAACATGAAAAACTTGCACATGATACACTGATTTTCCTCGGTCCCCTGCATCCCCCATCAAAAAGTATAATCAGCTCCAGCCGTGACACATCTTTGAAGGACAAGTACAAGACGCTAGCTCTGACTTCATCTTGACGGGCATTCTAATGTTGGGATTCTGTCATTGTAGGGAACATAGCTGTCAGGATTACAGTGTTGAGCGTTCTCCAGTTGGGATGTTAACTGTCAGGATTTTGTATGGAACCCCTTAATAATATAAAAATCCATATTTTAAGTGACACCCCCATGCTATCAATGCAGCATTTCCCCACACTCTACAAACTCCAGTATCACAAAACATCAGAGCATGGGATGCAGCTGGCTTACATTGGAGATCAGGAAAAGGAAGGGATCTGGCCACCACCTCAAATTTATGATCCCTTCACCAAATGTCAGTAGAAAAATGTTAAGACATTAAAATATCAGCTTTTGTACAGGTAAGCTACCAGTGGCAGCTTCCATAAATATATTTAAATGAGCTTGATTGGTGCTCTTCAAGGATATACTTCTTTACAGAGAGGGTGGCGGATGGGTGGACACTAGTCATGTGATTCTTTACACAAAAGGTGATGGATAGGTGGAACAGTCTGTCAATTAATGTGATTCTTTATAGAGAGGGTGGCAGATAGGTGGACACTCTAGTCATGTGATTCTTCACAGAGAGAGAGGCAGGTGGAACACTAGCTAGTAATGTGATTCTTTACAAAGAGGGTGGTGGATATGTAGAACACTCAAGCAATGCGATTCTTTACAGAGAGGGTGGTGGATAGGTGGAACATTCTATCTACTAATGTGATTCTTTACAGAGAGGGTGGTGGATAGGTGGAACACTCTAGTAATGCAATTCTTTACAGAGAGGGTGGTGGATATGTAAAACACTCTAATTAGCAGTGCGATTCTTTATAGAGAGGAAGGCAGATAGGTGGAGCTCTGTATCTAGTAATGTGATTCTTTACAGAGAGGGTGGTGGATGGGCGGAACACTCCATCTAGCAATATGATTCTTTATAGAGAGGGTGGTGGATAGGTGGAACACTCTAGTAATGTGATTCTTTACAGAGAGGGTGGTGGATAGGTGGAACACTCTATCTAGTAATCTGATTCCTTACAGAGAGGGTGGTGGATAGGTGGAACACTCTGTCTAGTAATGTGATTCTTTACAGAGAGGGTGGCGGAGAGGTGGAACACTCTGTCTAGTAATGTGATTCTTAACAGAGAGGGTGGTGGATAGGTGTAGTACTCTATCTAGTAATGTGCTTCTTTACAGAGAGGGTGGTGGATAGGTGGAACACTTTATCTAGTAATCTGATTCCTTACAGAGAGGGTGGTGGATAGGTGGAACACTCTATCTAGCAGTGTGATTCTTTACAGAAAGGGTGGGGGATAGGTGGAACACTTTATCTAGTAATGCGATTCTTTGCAGAGAGGGGATTGAATAGGTGGACACTCTTATCTAGTAACGTGATTCTGTACAGATAGGATAGTGGATAGTTGGAACTCTCTAGTAATGTGATTCTTTACAGAGAGGGTGGTGGATAGGTGGAACACTTTATCTAGTAATGTGATTCTTTACAGAGAGGGTGGTGGATGGGTGCAACACTATCTAGTCATGTGATTCTTTACAGAGAGGGTGGTGGATAGGTGGAACACTCTAGTAATGTGATTCTTGACAGAGAGGGTGGTGGATAGGTGGAACACTATCTAGTGGTGCAGTTCTTTACAGAGAGGGTGGTGGATAGGTGGAACAGTCTAGTAATGTGATTCTTTACAGAGAGGGTGGTGGATAGGTGGAACAGACTACCTGGTAATATGATTCTTTACAGAGAGGGTGGTGGATAGGTGGAACACTCTAGTAATGTGATTCTTTACAGAGAGGTTGGTGGATAGGTGGAACACTATCTAGTAATGTGATTCTTTACAGAGAGGGTGGTGGATAGCTGGAACACTCTAGTAATGTGATTCTTTACAGAGAGGGTGGTAGATAGGTGGAACACTTTATCTAGTAATGTAATTCTTTACAGAGAGGGTGGTGGATGGGTGGAACACTCTAGTCATGTGATTCTTTACAGAGAGGGTGGTGGATGGGTGGAACACTCTATCTAGTCATGTGATTCTTTACAGAGAGGGTGGTGGATAGGTGGAACACTCTAGTAATGTGATTCTTGAAAGAGAGGGTGGTGGATAGGTGGAACAGTCTAGTAATGTGATTCTTTACAGAGGGTGATGGATAGATGGAACAGACTACCTGGTAATGTGATTCTTTACAGAGAGGGTGGCGGATAGGTGGAACACTATCTAGTAATGTGGTTCTGTACAGAGAGGGTGTTGGATAGGTAGAACACTCTAGTAATGTGTTTCTTTACAGAGAGGGTGGTGGCTAGGTGGAACACTCTGTCTAGTAATGTGATTCTTTACAGAGAGGGTGGTGGATAGGTAGAACACTCCATCTAGTAATGTGATTCTTTACAGAGAGGGTGGTGGCTAGGTGGAACACTCTGTCTAGTAATGTGATTCTTTACAGAGAGGGTGGTGGATAGGTGGAACACTCCATCTAGTAACGTGATTCTTTACAGAGAGGGTGGTGGATAGATGGACTCTCTATCTAGTAATGTGATTCTTTACAGAGAGGGTGGTGGCTAGGTGGAACACTCTGTCTAGTAATGTGATTCTTTACAGAGAGGGTGGTGGATAGGTGGAACACTCCATCTAGTAATGTGATTCTTTACAGAGAGGGTGGTGGATAGATGGACCCTCTATCTAGTATTGTGATTCTTTACGGAGAGGGTGGTGGATATGTAGGACACTCTATGTAGCAGTGCGATTCGTTACAGAGAAGGTGGTGGATAGGTGGAACACTCTAGTAATTGTGGCAGCGTTGCCTTGTGCTGTCAGCTAGGGAGACTCTTGAGGCATGTTCTTTTCCTTTTTTAAATAAATTTACTCTGCTGCAGCAGTCTTTTCTAATTTATCTTACATTTCCCTTTTCACATTATGATAGGATGGCCACCTATCATATTTCCTCACTGTATCTTCTCAGCTGTTTTCCTTTTTTATTTCTTTGCCTCAAGATCCGGGGGGGGGGAGTTATTTCCTCTACGAGTGTTCAAAACCTGAGAGTAGTATAATAACCCCACCTTTCAAACAGAATGCATAGCTCTGAGTAATGTTGAAATGTCAGTAAGTAGCCTACTTTACTTAAAATAATTAATTTTAGATAAATGCAGGAGTCTAGACATTTTTCACTGCCCTGAAATATCCTTAAAGGTTTTACAAGACTTAGGCAGTTTCAAGCCTAGCACTGCTGTTTTACTTTACTGTCCTAGCAGCACATTGTACTCTGTTTCAAGGAGTTCTTACCTGGAGCCCAGTGTTAAGCTTGGAGATAGGTTTGACCTTAGGAGGGCAGCAGCCCAATATAAAGCTTATTTATAGGTTACAACCTGGAGTTGGCTTCTCCTTGTGGGTGGCTCCCTTATTAGAATAATGAGCCCTTGTGTATTTATGCTGTATTTTAGGCTCCAACAGTCATAATAAAAGAATATGTGAAGGTTTTTGTTTTATTAAGCTTTAGTATGCCAGGTATGGCTATGTTTGATCCCCCAACTTATTGTATTAGAGTAGATTATGTGAATAATTTCAGAATAGGGGAGGATCCAACTAGTCAGCTGATCAATTATACCTGGTCAGAGGAATATTTAAAGAGCTTCAGTGCTCATTTTCCACAGAGATGTTGGGGAGACAGTATCTCTCTTTCTTTGAATTTACATAGATGTTGGTGGGAACTTCATCTAAGCTTTTTTCACCCTATGTGAGAAGTGTTTCCTAAAAGCTCTTGGTGAGCTAGGATTTCATTTGTATTTTTATACCAAAGTGTTTTCTTTTCATTTTTTTTTTCTTTTTGAAGTTTATGGTATTCAAATAAATAGTCTTCAAGAACTTTTGAGGTCAGAACTTGAAGTGCTGTCTCTGGTCTCTGCTTATTTGGAGTTATCAAAACCCACACCTTGTGTCAGTAATGCGATTCTTTACAGAGAGTGTGGTGGATATGTAGAACACTCTATCTAGTCATGCTCAGGGACACTGGTTTACCGAGATTGAGAAAGGGCATATTCCGTTTTGCACATTGTAAAAAACTGTATTGTCACCGGTGTCTGTTAAGCCTAAATCCGGTTTCACCGGTGTTTGGTTTTGTGTACTTTATTTAACAATTTTTAACTCTGTTAACATGCATTTTAGCAATTTTGACCTCCACTATTACACATCATTCCATCCTTGTACCAATTTAAAGTTATTTTAGGTACAAGATGTGATGGCAGCAGCAACACTACAGCTCCCATCCCTAAGGTGTGATGGAAGCAGCATTATGACCCCATCCCTCAGGTGCGATGGCAGCACCAACAGCACTATGGCCCCCATCCCTCTGGTGTGATGGCAGCAACAACAGCACTATGACCTCCCTCCCTCAGGTGTGACAGAAACAGCAGCACTGTGGCCCTCATCCCTTAGGTGTGATGGCAGCAGTACTACGTTCACCATTCCTCAGGTGTGACAGAAGTGGCAGCACTGTGGCCCCTATCCCTTAGGTGTGATGGCAGCAGTACTACAGTCCCAATCCATCAGTGGTGATGGCAGAAGCACTACAGCCCCCACCCCTTTGGTGTAATGGCAGTAGCAACAATGCAGTCCCACATCCCTCTGGGATGATGGCAGTAGTGACAGCACTATGATCCCCTTTCTTCAGCACCCACACCCGATACTACAGGTTACAAAATGACTTGGTCTCTTTGCTTGTAGAACTCAGATGTGAATTAATCGGAACCATCACCGCTAAGGGGACTACCTTTGTTTTTTCCTATCTATAATTTAACTGCCTGAATTGGATTTCTGCCTGTGACACACCGCTGACCAGGGTTAGGAACAGACTTGGGTGTTGGAGGGCCAGCTGGTGGGTGAAGGGTGTGTGTCCAGTGACTACTCACCTTCTCCTGGGAGGGAGGGTGGGTTCATAGCTCAGTATTTGCTGGCCCCTGATGGAAGCCAGAGGCATGACAACATGTCAGCCCTCACTGCAGGAGGGGCGTGATGGACGTCGGCTTGTGTCTTGACATCATGTGGCCTGTCACACTCCCAAGAAAATGGGAAAACACCTGCTGACCAACCTAAGGACAGCTGTTGGTCCTTCCATAAGCCGGAAGCCCAGACATGTGTCTGTTCTGACCTCTGCCATGCCCAGGATACACAGGAAGCTCTTTAGGGCAATTCTTCTCCCCTGGTAGCCTCCCACAGGGGTAGAGGCCCACTCAATGAAGGGTTACTTTGGGTTACCTGGTAGCACAACAGTAAGGGGCAGTGGATGGTGGTCAGGACTCAGCAGTAGTGGTAGGGGGCCTTGGCAGGCCTGAAGGAGTGAATGGCCAGGGGGTAGGAGGAGCAAAAAAAAAACCTGCTTGAATTTGCTTCTTTGAAATACAGTGTATTCACCTAAAAAATCCATAAGTGATTAGTGGAGGACGTTCAAATGGATTTATGCATCTCCCAGACATGTGGATGCTTTTTTTTTTACTTGGTGTCCATGAAAAGGGTGTCTCCCAGTTTTCATGTCTTTGTTCAGATGTGAATTGAGCACCACTCTGCCCACCAGCATCATACAGCCCCTGGAGTCTTACTTTCTGTACATCATTGACTGTGCTTTCAAAATCCACTGGCCAAACATAAGAACACTTAAATACTTAACATTTGCTTTTTGTTGAAGCAGTCTATCAGAAAACTTGTTGTCACAGAGACTGAAACAGCAGGTGGGAGAAAAGGTGCAAATTATTCAGTTCACCTAAATGGGGTGCTAACTGTGAAAGTATTTTCATAAGTAGTAAGGCAGTTTCTTCTTTGTGAACATACTTTCATTCAGACTAGTTTTCATTCAAACAACTGAGGATTTTGGATGGCCCTACTGATTATAAACTTGAATAAGTTAGTTGGTAACAGTGATTCTGCGTTTAGCAATCTACAACCTAGATGCTTATATGCAAAGAATACAAAAAAAAACTGACTAAAATCTAAAAACAAGCTTATAAAACACATAAAATGTACCTGAACATTTATCTTTACCTATACAAAATCATTGCAGCCCACGTAAAACTCAGGTAAATTGCATGGTACCCTGACAACTATTCTATGATGTAGTAAACATATATTGGTATTTTTTTTTTATATTCTTTGTAAAGCAGGCAAGGCCCACTAGGCAGAACTGTCTGTTTTCAGGAGTGACCTAGAAGCACTGGGGAGGTTAAGTTACTTGCTTGGAGTCACACAATATGCAAGTGGAGGTTGTGGGATTCAAACCCAGGTCTGCTGGATGTACCCAGTTCATTCACTGTTTGTTACTCTAACCACTAGGCATGGGTGGTTAAACTGAATGGCTGATTACAACAAAGCAGTGCGGGTGATTTCCTTACTGACTCTATATGCAGCAAAGCAAAAAGAATGCAAACCACAGCATCATTCATTTTAAGATGCTGAAATCTGGGCCGGCCCACTGGCGCTGCGGTAGCACTATTGCTTGCAATGCCAGTGACCCAGGGTCAGAAGCAAACTTGAGTTGCTGGAGGTCTGGCCAGGGGGAGTAGGATCGAGCACTTTGGGGACTGCCCTCCTCCTCCTCCAGGGCGGGTGGGCTGCAGATCCTGCTGCTTTACCACCACCTGTGTGACCACAGGTGGTGATGCAATGGTGCTGCAGAGTGATCAGGAGGGGAGGAGGCTAGCCAGGATCTGTAGCAGTGGCATGTTTCTATGTGACCTACCTCCTTGGATCTCCTGTAGTGCTGGTGCCCTCAGGGACAAAGGCCAGAAAACCAGGAACAAGCACCCCACATTAGCCACTGGCAGAAGGACCCAGGTGCCCCAGACTTCATAACCAGGCTCCATGAGGGACCCACTGAGCTGCCCGACACACACTAAGAGAGTGTGGAGGGGTGACCTGGGGTCCCCTCCCTTCCCACCTGGGGTACAATCCAGGCAGGATAGGGGCAGAACCACAGGAGCTCCTGAGCATTAGCAGGGGTGAAGCTAAGGGATAGCCAGCCTAGGGATCTCTGAAAAGTGGAGACTGATGCTGTGAGAAGGGGACATAGAAAGAGAAAATAAAAAAAATTTTAAAAAGATGCTGAAATCTTAGAGAATCTGTGCAGTGACATGCAATTTCCGTGAGGCACCGGTACAAGAATTCAAAATCTGCAAACCAAGCAGGATTCCGTTATTGTTACTGGTGTTACCGGTAAAAATGGAAAACCAGGGTCCCTGGTCATGCTATTCTTTATAGACAGGGTGCTGGATAGGTGGAACACTACATCTAGTCGTGATTTTTTTACAGAGAGGGTGGCTGACAGGTGGAACACCCTAGTAATTTGATTCTTTACAGAGAGGGTGGTGAATAGGTGGAACACACTATCTAGTAATGCAATTCTTTACAGAGAGGGTGGTGGATATGTAGAACAGTCTATCTAGCAGTGCAGTTGTTTATAGAGAGGGTGGTGGATGGGTGGAACACTGTCTAATAATGTGATTCTTTACAGAGAGGGTGGGGATAGGTGGAACACTCTATCTAGCAATGCGATTCTTTACACAGAGGGTAGTAGATATGTAGAACACTATCTAACATACTAACATACTATTTGCCAGCAGATTAGGCCTTACAGTCTATCGAGTCTGCTCGAACCTTAGTTCCTTAGTTGGGTGCCGAGACCCTCCCATCCCTTGTGCTCCAGAAACCCCTATCATATCCCCACCCCCCTGGGACAGGCCATCATCTGATACATCCACTTTCTGTGTCTGTCCCACCCTCTCTTGAAGCCCTCCACTGTGGATCTCTGAACCAGCTCACCAGGCAGTGCATTTCAAAAGTCCACCACCCTCTCAGTGAAAAACCTCCTCCTCTTTTCCCCCTCACCCTTCCATCTTCCAACTTCAAACCATGCCCTTTGGTGATACCTCCCTGCTTTAGTCTAAAGATCCCCTCCATGTTTACCCTATTTATTCCCTTGAGGTACTTGAAGACCTCAATCATGTCCCGTCTCTCCTCTCCTCTCCTCCAATGAAAACAGGCAGAGCTCCTCAAGTCTGTCCTCATACGTCAAATCCCCTAGCCCTTGTATCATCTTTGTTGCCCTCCTCTGTACCCTCTCCAGGAGCTGTATGTCCCTCTTCAAGTGTGGTCTCCAGTACTGTACACAGTACTCAAGGTGTGGTCTAACCAGTCCATTGTACAGCGGCAGAATCACTGCCTTGCTCCTAGAGGTGATTCCCCCTTACGATGCATCCCAACATCCTGTTTGCCTTGCTAGCTGCTCTCCTGCACTGCTCAGAGTTATTCATACATGCATCCACCATGACCCCTAGGTCTTTTTCCCCTATTGAGGCCTCCAGCGCCTCCCTTCCCAGGGTGTACCTGTATTTAGGGTTTCCCCGACCAAGATGCAACACCTTGCACTTGGTGATATTGAAATTTAATTTCCATGTGTGAGCCCAGCTTTCCAGGGTGTCCAGGTCCCCTTGCAGGGCCAACCTCCCCTCTTCTCCCTCAACTACTGCTCCCATCTTGGAGTCATCTGCGAAGAGACTCATTTCACACCCTATACCCTCCCTGATGTCTGATATGTATGCATTAAACAGGATCGGACCCAGGACTGAGCCCTGAGGTACCCCACTACCAACCTCTCTAGGGTTTGAGAGCTCCCCACAGACCACTACTCTCTGAGTGCGTCCAGCTAGCCAGTTTTCAATCCATGTGACCATCAAAGGGCCTACTCCTAACCCCATCAGTTTCTCCACCAGACCATTGTGGGGGACAGAGTCAAACGCCTTGCTAAAGTCCAAGAATAATACATCCACAGGCTTACCCCTGTCCAGTTCTGATGTTACCCATTCATAGAACTCCACAAGGTTGGTTTGACATGATCTACCTGGCACAAACCCATGTTGCTGACTATCCAGACCTCCCACCTCCTCCAAGTACACCCCCAATCGTTCCTTTAGTATACTCTCCATTAATTTTCCCACCACCGAGGTCAAACTGATGGGTCTATAGTTACCTGGTACTTCCCTTGACCCCCCTTTATGGATTAGTACTACATGTGCCTTTCGCCAATCCCTAGGTACCCTCCCTGACTCAAGTGACAAGTAGCAATGCAATTCTTTATAGTGAGGGTGGCGGATAGGTGGACTCTGTCTAGTGATGTGATTCTTTACAGAGAGGGCAATGGATAGGTGGACACTCATTCTAGCAATGGAGTTCTTTACAGAGAGAGTGGTGGATAGGTGGAACACTCTATCTAGCAATGCGATTCTTTTCACAGAGGGCAGTAGATATGTAGAACACTCGGTATCTAGCAATGCGATTCTTTATAGAGCGGGTGGCGGATAGGTGGACTCTAGTGATGTGATTCTTTACAGAGAGGGCAATGGATAGGTGGACACTCAGTCTAGCAATGGAGTTCTTTACAGAGAGAGTGGTGGATAGGTGGAACACTCTCGTAATGCAGTTCTTTACAGAGAGGGTGGTGGATATGTAGAACACTCTAGCAATGCAATTCTTTACAGAGAGTGTGGTGAATAGGTGGAACACTGTCTACTATTGTGATTCTTTACAGAGAGGGTGGGGGATAGGTGGAACACTCAATTTAGTGCAATTCTTTACAGAGAGGGTGGTGAATAGGTGGAACACTCTAGTAGTGTGATTCTTTACAGAGAGGGTAGTGGATAGGTGGAACACTCTAGTAATGCGATTCTGTACAGAGAGGGTGGTGGATATACAGAACACTCTAGCAATATGATTCTTTACAGAGAGGGTGGTAGATAGGTGGAACACTATCGAGTAATGTGATTCTTTATAGAGAGGGTGACGGAGAGGTGGAAGACTGTCTAGTAATGTGACTCTTTACAGAGAGGGTGGAGGATAGGTGAAACACTCAATCTAGCAATGCAATTCTTTACAGAGAAGGTGGTGAATATGTGGAACACTCTTTCTAGTAATGTGATTCTTTTCAGAGAGGGTGGTGCATAGGTGGAACACTCCATCTAGTCATATGATTTTTTTTGCTGAGAGGGTGGCGGATAGGTGGGCACTCTATCTAGTAATTTGATTCTTTACAGAGAGGGTGGTGGATAGGTGGAACACTATCTAGTAATGCAATTCTTTACAGAGAGGGTGGTAGACAGGTGGACTCTGTCTAGTAATGTGATTCTTAAAAGAAAGGGTGATGGATAAATGGACACTCTATGTAGCATTCCACTTCTTTACAGGGAGGGTAGTGGATATATAGAACACTCTATCTAGTAATGTGATTCTTTACAGAGAGGGTGATGGATATTTAGAACACTCTCTCTAGCAATGTGATTGTAACCGGTGGGTTACCCCAGGGGTCGGGTTGATGGTAGTTTTGTGCTATTAGCACTGTGCGGTGCCTCCATATGTAACCCCCTACCTGGGACCTGGGTTCGGGGAGAAAACTGTTGCTCGGTATTTTGGCTAAGTTTGACTTCTAGTCGGGGGCACCCAAGTAACTCCGGACACAGGAAGCAATAACTATAATGTCCAAACCAGGATTGGGATTCTGGAGTGTGGCTTTTATTCACAACCAACAGAATAACAAAGCATAGATGGACCCCAACAAGGCTACACTCCTGGTAATGCAGATTGATGGAGATCAGAACACATCCTCATACACTGTAGCCCTCAGGCTTTGAAACACACTGGGCACTCAGCCCGAACTTGTACTCTTCTCTCAGTTTCCCTGGCTCGGCTCCCTTGCCAGCCCTTGGACTGCCTTCTTTCCATGGATCGGCTCTCATGCCAGCCCTTGGACTACTTTCCATATAGCATGGATCATTTCTCGGTGGCTCCCTGAACCACCTCTGTGCACTAATGGCTCCATCAGGGAATCTTATTCAACAATCCCATGTCTGGGTACTTTTCTCAGGCACTGGCCAAGTACCTGAGAGAAAGCAACAGGTGTCCCAAAGCAAACCAGTAGAAGTGACTCTGGTCGCACCAGATGGGGGGGGGGGTCTCCCACCTCTTGCTCCCATAAATCATACCCGGCCATTCCTCTGGACTTTAACACCTCATTTCTGAAAACACTTTATTGTGTAGATTCTCTTTAAATGTATGTCATATTTAATATACTGTTTCTTCAGGCTGGCCCACCGGAGCAGCGGTAGGGCTACTGCTTGCAGCGCCAGCGACCTAGGTTCAGGAGCAGACTTGGGCGGCTGGAGGGCCGGCTGGGGGGAGGAGGATTGCGCGCCCAGGGGTTGCTCTCCTCCTCCGGGTGGGGTGGGATGTGGGTCCCGCTGCGATACTGCCACCTGGGTGACCACGGGTGGAGGTGCAGCGAGACAGGATATAAGGGGGAGGGAGGATGTCTGCCAGGAGCCGGAGCGTTAGCACGTCACGACGTGTGTCACTCCATGGCCTCCCTTGTGTGCAGACGTCCTGTGGGCTGGGACCATGAAAATGGAAAAACCCTGTGCTGGGCTCCTGTAGACGGGACCCGGTTGTCCTGAAATAACCTTTAACCAGGCTCCATAGATGGGGCTGGTGACACCTTCCGACGCATACTTGAGGTGTGAGAGGGGGACTAAAGGGGGGGCCCTCTTCTCCCCGCCGTGGGGGGTAAACCAAGGCAGGATGGGGAAAGGCTAACAAGCATCCGGAGGGAGGTACCTGGGGTGGGACTATGGGATTACACAGCCTAGGGATCCCCGAAGAAAGGAAACCAGCACAGCGAGAAATGGGCATAAAGAGAAAGTATAAAAAAAAAAAATCTACTGTTTCTTCCATCCCACATGTGCAGAACTTGAAACATACTTAATGAGTGGCTGTGTCCATTTCTCTAGACCCCCACAGAGTTAAGCAGTCCAATTCCCACAACTTTCAAAACCGTACTTGGCTGTCTTTTCCTGACCCCACAGTAACAGTCACTTAACTTCATCTTGTCTCAGGTGAAAACACATTGGCCCTTTAGCAGAGTAAACTCACCCCTTGGTTACAGGTGTCCCACAGGCATTTTCTCTTCAGAGAAATCTCAACAAATTTCTGGTGCCTCAGCACGAACCTAGATTTAGGCAGCTTCTTCGTTCTCTCGCCGGACCAGGGGATTGCCCCTGAAGTAGTATGGAATCTCTTCCCCCATCCCCCTGTAAGGGCCCTGAACCTTGTAACAGTCTCTACCACTTCACTTCGTTCTTCTTGTGTTCCTCTTCAGGTGAGAACACACACCTCAAACAAAAATATAGCTCTTTGTCAGAGCTGCGGGCTATGAGGGCCTGCAGCAGCAGCACACCTCCTCCCTCTTCAACACTCTACTACAGGAATGACTTCAAATTCCCCAACATTCTATCATACCCTCAAGCTGCAACATTCCAGTGTGGCTTATGCAGCTGCGACAGTTCTAAAATGATGTCATCCCACAGTCTCAGCAGAGACTGAGAACAGAGTGAGACAGTGTGAAGTCCATTTAACTGAAATTTCACATACTGCTTTCAATGCCTGCCACTGGGTCTAACTGGGATTCTTGTAACCCCGGGTAATGGGGATTACACGATTCTTTATAGAGAGTGTGGCAGATAGGTGGAACACACTGTCTAGTAATGTGATTCTTTACAGAGAGGACAATGGATAGGTGGACACTTGATCTAGCAATGCGATACTATACAGAGAAGGTGGTGGATAGGTGTAACACTGTAGCAATGTGATTCTGTACAGAGAGGGTGGTGGATATGTAGAACACTCTAGCAATGTGATTCTTTACAGAGAGGGTGGTGGATATGTGGAACACTCTAGTAATGTGATTCTTTACAGAGAGAGTGGCAGAGAGGTGGAACACGATGTCTAGTAATGTGATTCTTTACAGAGAGGGTGGAGGATAGGTGGAACACGCTATCTAGCAATGTGATTCTTTACAGAGAGTGTGGTGGATAGGTGTAACACTCAATCTAGCAATGCAGTTCTTTACAGAAAGGGTGGTGGATAGGTGGGACACTCTATTTTGTAATGTGATTCTTTACAGAAAGGGTGATGGATGGGTTGAACACTGTCTAGTCATGCAGTTCTTTACAGAGAGAGTCGGGGTAGGTGGAACATTTTATATAGTAATGTGATTCTTTACGGAGAGGGTGGGAGATTGGTGGAACACTCCATCTTGTAATGTGGTTCCTTACAGAGAGGGTGGGGGATAGGTGGAACACTCTGTCTACTAATGTGATTCTTTACAGAGAGGCTGGGGAATAGGTGGAACACTCTACCTAGAAATATGATTCTTTACAGAGAGGGTGGTGGATAGGTGGAACACTCAAGTAATGTGATTCTTTACAGAAAGGGTGGTGGATAGGTGGAGCACTAGTAATGTGATTCTTTACAGAGGGGTGGTGGATAGGTGGAACACTCTAGTAATGTGTTTCTTTACAGACAGGGTGATGGATATGTAGAACACTCTATCTAACAATGCAGTTCTTTACAGAGAGGGTGGTGGATAGGTGGAGCACTCTATTAATGTGATTCTTTAGAGAGAGGGTGAGGAATAGGTGGAACACTCCATCTACTAATGTGATTTTTTTACAGAGGGTGGTGGATAGGTGGAACATTCTAGTAATGTGATTCTTTACAGACAGGGTGGTGGATATGTAGAACACTCTATCTTGCAGTGAACTTCTTTACAGAGAGGGTGGTGGATAGGTGGAGCACTGTATGTAATCATGTGATTCTTTACAGAGAGAGTGGTGGATAGGTGTAATGCTATCTAGTAATGTGATTCTTTACAGAGAGGGTGCAGGATAGGTGGAGCACTGTATCTAGTAATGTGATTCTTTACAGAGTGGGTGATGGATAGGTGGAACAGTCTATCTAGTGATATGATTCTTTACATAGATGGTGGGGGATAGGTGGAACAGTCTATCTAGTGATGTGATTCTTTACAGAGAGTGTGCGGGATAGGTGGAGCAATCTGTAGTTATGTGATTCTTTACAGAGAGGGTGGTAGACGGGTGGATTCTCGGTCTAGTAATGTGATTCTTTAAAGAAAGGGTGATGCATAAATGGACACTCTAACTAGCAGTGCACTTCTTTACAGAGAGTTTGGTGGATATGTAGAACACTCCATCTAGTTGTGCAGTTCTTTGCAGAGAGGGTGGTGGATAGGTGGAACACTCCATTTAGTTGTGATTTTTTTACAGAGAGGGTGGCTGATAGGTGGAACACTCAGCCTTGCAATCCAGTTCTTTATAGAGAGGGTGGTGGATAGGTGGAACACTCTATGTAATAATGTGATTCCTTACGGGGGTGGATATGTAGAACACTCTAGGAATGCGATTTTTTACAGAGAGGGTGGTGTATAGGTGGAACATTCTATTAATGTGATTCTTTACAGAGAGGGTGGGGAATAGGTGGAACACTCCATCTAGTAATGTGATTTTTTACTGAGAGGGTGGTGGATAGGTGGAACACTCTGGTAATGTGATTCTTTACAGAGAGGGTTGGGGATAGGTGGAACATTCTAGTAATGCGATTCTTTACAGACAGGATGGTGGATATGTAGAACACTCTATCTTGCAATGAAGTTCTTTACAGAGAGGGTGGTGGATAGGTGGCACAGACTATCTAGTAATGTGATTCTTTACATAGAAGGTGGTGGATAGGTAGAACACTCTAATAATGTGATTCTTTACAGATAGGGTGGTGGATATGTGGAGCACTGTATGTAGTCGTGATTCTTTACAGAAAGGGTGGTGGATAGGTGTAACGCTATCTAGTAATGTGATTGTTTACAGAAAAGGTGGTGGATAAGTGGAACACTGTATCTAGTAATGTGATTCTTTACAGAATGGGTGATGGATAGGTGGAACAGTCTATCTGGTGATGTGATTCTTTACGGAGAGAGTGCAGGATACGTGGAGCAATCTGTAGTTATGTGATTCTTTACAGAGAGGGTGGTAGGTGGACTCTGTCTAGTAAAGTGATTCTTTAAAGAAAGGGTGATGGATAAATGGACACTATCTAGCAATGCACTTTTTTACAGAGAGTTTGGCGGATATGTAGAACACTCTGTCTAGCTGTGCAGTTCTTTGCAGAGAGGGTGGTGGATAGGTGGAACACTCCATCTAGTGATTTTTTTTACAGAGAGGGTGGCTGATAGGTGGAGCACTCTAGTAATCTGGTTCTTTACAGAGACAGAGGTGGATAGGTGGAACACTATCTAGCAATGCAATTCTTTACAGAAAGGGTGGTGGTTAGGTGGAGTCTGTCTAGTAATATGATTCTTTACAGAAAGGGTGATGGATAGGTGGATACTCTATCTAGCAATGCGATCCTCTACAGAGAGGGTGGTGGATATGTAGAACACTCTATCTAGCTGTGCAATTCTTTATAGAGAGGGTGGTGGATAGGTGGAACGCTCCATCTAGTCGTGATTTTTTTACAGAGAGGGTGATTGATAGGTGGAACACTCTACCTAGTAATCTGGTTCTTTACAGAGAGGGTGGTGGATAGGTGGACTCTGTCTAATAATATGATTCTTTACAGAAAGGGTGATGGATCGGTGAATACTTTGTCTAGCAGTGAGATTCTTTATTTATTTATTTAGTTAAACCTCAGTTTAGAAACCTTTGAGCCAGAGGCTCATTTACAAAGGTACCTCGTCACAAAGAGGACATCAGAACAGTAGTACAAGGGACACAGTACTTACAAACAAAAAAGTTACAGTTCAATTACAATTTTGTTTCAATAGAATACAATCTCCAACGAAGCAAAAGATAACAAAAGGTGCAAAACTTATGGTCGGGGAGAGCTGGTGGGAGTAGAAGGGAGGGAGATAGGGAGGAGGAATTAGTAGGGAAAGGAAGGGGATGCTCAGTGAGCATTGTCAAACAGAGTATATATATATATATATATATTTTTTTACACTCAGGCTAGCGGCAGTTGCATTTCTGAGAGCTAAGCAGGAAGTTTCTGAGCCTGGGCTTAAAGCAAGCTAAGGTTAGTGAGTTTGAGACACTGGCAGGGAGGAGTTCTATACCAGTGAGGCACGGTAGGGGAATGCCCTCTGACCTTGAGGGTCCTGGCTCGGAATAACTAGGGTAGCTCTTGAGCTGCGTGTGATCAGGGTCGTGCAGCACGTCGAATGGAGTTGGATAGGCCTATGGGGGATAGCCACACAGGGCTTTAAAGGTGAGCTGCATGTCTGATACAGGAATCGCTCTTCCAGGTTGAGTAGGGTAGCTAGGGTGTACAGCTCACATGTGTGAGTGAGTCTGGGAGCACCAGTGATAAGTCTGCAGGCCTTATTAACTGTGAGGTGAACCTTGTTGAGGGGCAGTCTGATCTGCTGAGCCATAGACGGAAGGCCATAGTCAATGAGAGACATGACAGAGGAGGTGACAGCCAGTGAGGAGGGCATCAGGAGGGAGGCATTTCTTGTGCCGGTAAAGAATGCCTAGCCGTGAGTTGGCGCACAGAATTTAGGGCAGATATATGTCCATAGAATGAAAGTGCAGGGTCAAAGGTTATACCAAGATATTTATAGGACTGCACCTGGTCAATGAAGAGATTGGGTGGAGTGGACAGCTAAGGAAACTTGCTGTACTTATTTTGGGAGTGGGAGAAGAGCATCGCTTTTGTTTTCTTAAGGTTGATAACAAGTCGGTGCTCAGTGAACCAGGTAGCTGCAGAGTCAAAGACTAGTTGGAGGAGTTCTGTAGCAGCATGGGGTCATTGTGGAGGCAACGAGAACAGCATCATCAGCATAGAGAAGCATCTTACCCAGTATAACTGCTGTAGGGAGTTAAGAAAGAGGAGAATAGTAGGGGTCCAAGAATTGAGCCCTGGGGCACCCCAGAGCGAATGGGGCATGTTTCAGAGAGAGTACCGCTGACTTCACACGGGGAGCTGCATGGAGAGATAGCTGGTGCACCAGGAACAGGTCCTGAGGCAAAGCCTATTAGGTCAAGGGTGAGAGCAAAAAGAGGATGCTAAACGGCATCGATGCTTTAGACAGGTCAATGAATATAGCACCAGCCAGGGCACCAGAGTCCAAGGAGGCATAGAGAAGCTGGAAAATTCCAGGAGTGCTGTATTGGTACTATGACCTGCTCTGAACCCCATGTTATTCAGGGCAGAGAACATTGTACTTACAGAGGTAGTCAGAGACTTGGGACGCTACACCTTTCTAACGCCTTAGAGAGGGGAGAGGATTGAGATGGTGATAGTTACCCGGAAGAGTCCTGTCACCACCTTTTATGGACAGGGGTAACTGTGGCAATCTTCCAGGCAGAGGAATTGTCCGAGACAGTGATTTGTTGAAATGCACATAATAGGTAAGAGGACCTGATCCAGGACCTGACGAAAAGGCAGGGATCAAGTGAGTCATACCGATGGTGTTACCTTTAGGCTTTTAGCAAGTAAGGCCTAGCTTCTTGCATGGTGACACGACGAGGTGGAAAGAGGGGCGGCAATGGGTGGTGGTACAGATGGAGGAGGTGGACCAAAAAGTTACCAGGAAGTACTGGAGCTAAGGTCGGTAAAGGAGTTATTGAGGTGGGTGGCAATGAGGCAGGTCAGAGGAGATGGTACCATTGATGTTGAGAAGAGAAGGAGAGGGGACTGGGAGTGACCATTCAGTTGCTTGATGTTTTCCAGTAGCACCTGGGGTTCCCCAGGAGGAGGTAAGAGAGGCTTGGTAGTATTCCGCCTTTGCTTTGGCGGATGGCCCAGGTGCACTGGAGTTGTGGGCGGCAGCATAGGACCGCCTGTCAGCTGAATGGCCAGTAGCAACAGCAAGGTGCAAAGATTGTCGCGCTGCTTAAGTTGCCACAGTAGGGCAGGGTGATCCAAGGGCATGTTTCACTTGGACCTCTACTAGATTATAGAACAAAAGATATCACAGGCCAAAGTTGAAGGTGCTTACAAAGAAGGCCGAGGGCCAAGTCAATGTTGGCTGCCCTCGTCCAGAGGGGAACCAATCAGTGTGGCAAGGAGGCGCTAAGGCCTGATGGAGTCCCCAGGCCTAAGCCGCCTGCAGAGGTGGTTTTGACCGGGATGAGGGCTGAGGGTTTCCCAGTTGAAAAGCACAGGAGTGGTCACTGAGGCAGTCAGGAGGATTTGGATGTTGTGGATGCGGATTGGCCTGTTGGTGAGGACCACATCCAGGAGGGTGCTTGTCCCCCAGGGTTTTTTCTAGTAGGCTGTGTGACCAGTTGAGTTAGGTCAATTGAATCAAAAGCCTCATGGTGGGAGGAGGACGAGGGGCAGAGCCAGTTTATATTCAAGTCGCCCACCAAGATTTGGTCCGACGAGTTGGGTAGGGAGGTGAGGTAGTCAATTAGTGGGCCCAGGGCCTGGGATTGGTTCTTGGGGTATGTAGGCTACTGTTAGGAATAATGGGCCTCTAGCTGGGTCAGGGGACAGCTTTAGGTAAGTGCCTGGGCCTCATGGTCGAGGGTCAGGCGGGGAGTGGTAGCCCCATGAGAGAATCCATCAAATAGAAGACACAGCCCCCACCTCTCCCCGACACGGGTCCAACCGGTGGAGAGTGAAAGGGAGAGAGACATGAGAGTTAGGAGTGGAGGGAGACAGCCAGGTTTCAACCAGGGCAACAACATCAGGTTTATGAAGCGTCATCCAGCAGTGTAGAGAGTCCAGTTTTTTCAGGAGGCTACAGATGTTGATAGAAGCAATGCGCAGCCCAGGAGATTTCAGGGGGAGGACCAGTGCTGCCAGGCCCGGGATTGGGGTGGACATTACCTGATAGGAGCAGGAGGAGGAGGGCTGATCTGGGGAGTGCACAATGGCGGGATAGCTTTCGACGAATGGAGAGGGGGTGATGAGGGGGTGATCACCAAGTGAAAACAGCTACTAGAGAGCAGTAAAATGTGACAAGTGAGGTATTGGGAGCAAATTGTTCAAACTTAATCAGGCTCCCTCTAGTGGCAAAACAATATAAGGAGCTAATGGAGAAGTTGGAGGGTGGTGGATATGTAGAACACTATATCTAACAGTGCGATTCTTTATAGAGAGGGTGGTGTGCAGGTGGAACCCTAGTCATTTGATTCTTTACAGAGAGGTTGGTAGATGGGTGGAACACTGTCTAGTCATGTGATTCTTTACAGAGAGGGTGGTGGAGAGGTCGAACACTCTCTCTGGTAATGTGATTCTTTACAGAGAGGGTGGTGGACAGGTGGAACACTCTATGTAGTAATGTGATTCCTTACGGGGGGTGGATACGTAGAACACTATCTAGCAATGCGATTCTTTACAGAGAGGGTGGTGGATAGGTGGAACAGTCTATCTAGCAATGCGATTCTTTACAGGGAGGGTGGTGGATAGGTGGAACACTCTAGTAAAGTGATTCTTTACAGAGAGGGTGATGGATAGGTGGAACACTCTATCTAGCAATACCATTCTTTGCAGAAAGGGGGGAGGATATGTAGAACACTCTGTCTAGTAATGTGATTATTTACCGAGACGGTGGTGGATAGGTGGAACACAGTCTAGTAATGTAATTCTTTAGAGAGAGGGTGGTGGATAGGTGGAACACTTTATCTAGTAATGTGATTCTTTACAGAAAGGGTGGTGGATAGGTGGAACACTATCTAGTAATGTGATTCTGTACAGACAGGATAGTGGATAGGTGGAGCACTCCATCTAGTCATATGATTTTTTTATTGAGAGGGTGGCGGATAGGTGGACACTCTATCTAGTAATTTGATTCTTTTCAGTGTGTGTGGTGGATAGGTGGAACACTCTGTCTAATATACTAACATACTAAAATGCCAGCAGAATAGGCCTAACGGTCTTTCGTGTCCGCTCGTTTCGGCCACCACCCTGAAGCTGACCTGCTGTCCCCCTCGCCCTCTCTGGTTTCTCCCTTCCCAGTCCCGGATATTCTCGCTGCACAAGACTTTGCTTCCAGAATCCTTCCCCTGTACATGTCCCACCTCCTCTTGAACCCCTCCACCATCTCTGCCTCCACCAGCCCCTTGGGCAGCACAATCCATGGCTCCACCACCCTCTCAGTGAAGTAGCACCTCCTCCTTTCTTCCCTGAATCTCCCCCCTCCAGCTTCCACCCATGCCCTCTAGTTGCCCCCCCTTCCTTCGGAGCACCCTGACTGCTCCTCCCCTATTTACCCCCTTCATGTACCTGAAGACCTCTATCATGTCCACTAGGTCCCTTCTCTCTTCCAATGTGTACATATTTAGCTCTTCAAGCCTCTCCCCATAGGTCCTGTCCCCCAAGCCCAGATCATTTTGGTTGCCCTCCTCTGGATCATCTCCAGGAGTTTGGTGGCCCTCTTTAAATGTGGCTCCAAAGCTGCATGCATTACTCGAGGTGTGGCCTCATCAAGCAGTTATGCAGAGGGAGTATCCCTTCCCTCCTTCTGGAGGTGATCCTCCTAGCGATGCATCCCAGCATCCTCTTGACTTTGGTTTATGCTGTTGCAAGAATTCTATATGATGTCATCCTTCCAGCTTAGCCGAGACTGAGGACAGAGTGAGACAGTGTGAAACCCATTTAACTGGTGTCTCACAAGCTGCCTTCCCTGCCTGCCACTATTTGTAAGTGGGATTCTAGTAACCCTGGGTGACAGGGGGGTTACACAGAGAATGTGGGGGATAGGTGGAACACGCTATCTAGTAATGCAGTTCTTTACAGAGCGGGTGGGGTATAGGTGGAACATTCTTATCTAGTAATTTGATTCTTTACAGAGAGGGTGGGGATAGGTGGAACACTCTATATAGTAATGTGATTCTTTACAGAGAGAACGATGCTTAGGTGGAACACTATCTAATAATGTGATTGTTTTGGCTGGCCCGGTGGCGCTGACGGCTGAGGCGCTGGATGCGTTACCTTGTGTTGTGCCGGTGACCCGTGTTCGGGAATGAGCATGGGTCATCGGGGGTTGGCAGGGAGGAGAAGGATAGAGCATCCACTAGACTGCTCTTCTTCTCCGAGGAGAGGGTTCACTTCCCGATGCCCAATTGCCCCCTGGCAGAGGCTGGGGGCAGGGCATGCGGTGACAGCATCGGGGAGGAGTCTGGGCAAATGGCCTGGGGCACATGCATGTGGACACATGCGCCCCTGCCCCACTGGCATTAGTGCATGCCCAGGGCTTCAGCAAGTGGTGGAGCGAACAAGGGAAAAGGTGGTACCTCTCGCGCAGCTTGATGGCCGTCCGCGAGTGTTCATCAGAGCTGGCACCCGTACTGGATCTGTGAGGGTGGGAGTTAGGGGGGCTCCCTGCAACCCCGCTGCAGGGGCAAGCTGCAGGAGTTCAGGGTGCCAGCGGAGACAAGACAGACGACAGCCGGATCCCCAGACAGGATGCGAGAAGCACCGGGGGGCCGAAAGGTGGCTAGGAGGATAAACAGAATAAAAAAAAAAATAATGTGATTCTTTACAGAGAGTGTGGTGGATATGTAGAACACTCAAGCAGTGCGATTCTTTACAGATAGGGTGATGGATAGGTGGAACACTCTAACTTGTAATGTGATTCTTTACAGAAAGGGCGGTGGATATGTAGAACACTCTATCTAGCAGTGCGATTCTTTATAGAGAGGGCGGTGGACAGGTGGAACCAGTGGCAGAGCTAGAGGGGGGAGACTGGGGGAGTGGTCACCCCTCCTGGCTGCCCCAGCGTGAGTAGTGGCACCCTGCCACCATCTTTATTCACTGTTTAGTGCCCATTGTGGACCCCATGACTGACCGAATGCCCCCTCCCGGCCCCCAAACCTGGCTCCACCACTGGGTGGAACACTCTATCTAGTAATGTGATTCTTTACAGAGAGGGGATGGATAGGTGAACACTCAGTAATGTGATTCTTTACACAAAGGGTGGTGGATAGGTGGAACACTCTATCTAGTAATGTGATTCTTTACAGAAAGGGTGGTGGATAGGTGGAACACTCTATCTAATAATGTGATTCTTTATAGAGAGGGTGGTGGATAGGTGGAACACTGTCCAGTCATGTGATTCTTGACAGAGAGGGTGGTGGATAGGTGGAACACTCTAGTAATGTGATTCTTTACAGAAAGGGTGGTGAATAGGTGGAACACTCTAATAATGTGATTCTTTACAGAGAGGGTGGGATATAGGTGGAACACTCTATCTAGCAGTGCAATTCTTTATAGAGAGGGTGGTGGATAGGTGGAACACTCTCTCCAGTAATGTGATTCTTTACAGAGAGGGTGGTGGATGGGTGGAACACTGTCTAATTATGTGATTCTTTACACGGAGGGTGGGGGAATAGGTGAAACACTCAATCTAGCAATGCAGTTCTTTACAGAGACAGTGGTGAATAGGTGGAACACTCTAGTAATGTGATTCTTTTCAGAGAGGGTGGTGGATAGGTGGAACACTGTCTAGTCATGTGATTCTTGACAGAGAGGGTGGTGGATAGGTGGAACGACTCTGGTAATGTGATTCTTTACAGAAAGGGTGGTGGATAGGTGGAACACTCTAGTAATGCGATTCTTTACAGAGTGGTTGGGGGATATGGAACACTATCTAGGAATGCAATCCTCACAGAGAGGGTGGTTAGTGGAACACCCATCTAGTATTGTGGTTCTTTACAGAGAGGTGGTGGATATGTAGGACACTCTATGTAGCAGTGTGATTCTTTACACAGAGGGTGGTGGATAGGTGGAACACTCTCTCCAGTAATGTGATTCTTTACAGAGAGAGTGGGAGATAGGTGGAACACTCTAGTAATGCGATTCTTCACAGAGAGTGTGGTGGATATGTAGAACACTCTATGTAATCATGCTGTTCTTTATAGATGGAGCTGGATAGGTGGAACACTACATCTAGTTATGTGATTTTTATTTTACAGAGAGGGTGACTGATAGGTGGAACATTCTAGTAATTTGATTCTTTAGAGAGAGGATTGTGGATAGGTGGAACACTCACTAATAATGTGATTCTTTTCAGAGCAGTTGGGGGATAGGTGGAACACTATCTAGGAATGCGATTCTTTACACAGAGTGTGGTAGATATGTAGCACACTCTATCTAGGAATGTGATTCTTTATATAGAGGGTGGCGGATAGGTGGAACATACTATCTAGTAATGTGATTCTATTCATAGAGGGTGGTGGATCGGTAGAACACCCTATCTAGTAATCTGATTCGTTACAGAGAGGGTGGTGGATAGGAGGACTCTATCTAGTTATGTGACTCTTTACAAAGATGGCAATGGATAGGTGGACACTCTATCTAGCAATGCGATTCTTTACAGAGAGAATGGTGGATAGGTTGAACACTCTAGTAATGCGATTCTTTACAGAGAGGGCGGCAGATAGGTGGACTCTATCTAGCAATGTGATTCTTTACAGCAAGGGCAATGGATAGATGGACACTCAATCTAGCAATGCAATTCTTTACAGAGAGGGTGGTGGATAGGTGGAATACTCTATTTGGTAATGTGATTCTTTACACAGAAGGTGGTGGAGAAGTGGAACACTCTATCTAGTAATGTGATTCTTTACAGAGAGGGTGGGGGATAGGAAAAACACTCAGTCTAGCAGTGTGATTGTTTACAGAGGGTGGTGAATAGGCAGGAACAGTCTATCTAGTAATGTGATTCTTACAGAGAGGGTGGTGGATAGATGGACCCTCTATCTAGTAATGTGATTCTTTACAGAGAGGGTGATGGATAGGTGGAACAGTCTAGTCATGTGATTTTTTACAGAGAGGGTGGTGGATAGGTGGAACACTCAGTTTTGCAATCCAGTTCTTTACAGAGACGGTGGTGGATAGGTGGAACACTATCTAGTAATACGATTCTTTACAGAGAGGGTGGTGGATAGCTGGAACACTCTATCTAGCAATGCAGTTCTTTACAGAGAGGGTGGTGGATAGGTGGAACACTCTATCTTGTAATATGATTCTTTACCGATAGGGTGGTGGAACACTGTGTAGTCATGTGATTCTTTACAGAGAGGGTTGGGGATAGGTGGACCACTCTATCTAGTTATGTGGTTCTTTACAGAGAGGTTGGGAGATAGGTGGAACACTCCATCTAGTAATGGGATTCTTTACAGAGGTGGTATTGGATAAGTGGAACACCCGATCTAGTAATGTGATCCTTTACAAAGAGGGTACGGAATAGGTGCAACATTCCATGTAGTAATGTCATTTTTTACAGAGTGAGTGGTGGATAGGTGGAACACTCTAGTAATGAGATTCTTTACAGACAGGGTAGTGGATATAGAACACTCTATCTAGCAATGCAATTCTTTACAGAGAGGGTGGTGGATAGGTGGAACACACTATCTAGTAATGTGATTCTTTACAGAGAGGGTGTTTGATAGGTGGAACACTAATAATGTGATTCTTAACAGAGAGGGTGGTGGACTGTATCTAGTAATGTGATTCTTTACAGAGAGGATGATGGATAGGTGGAACACTCTATCTAGCAATGCAGTTCTTTACAGAGAGGGTGGTGAATAGGTGGACCACTCTTTCTAGTAATGTGATTATTTACAGGGACGGTGGTGGATAGGTGGAACACCCTATCTTTTAATGTGATTCTTTACAGAGAGGGAGGTGGATTGGTGGAACACTGTCTAGTAATGTGATTCTTGACAGAGAGGGTGGGGGAGAGGTGGAATACTCTATCTGGCAGTGTGAGTCTTTACAGAGAGTGTGGGGAATAGGTGAAACACTCCATCTGGTAATATGATTTTTTTTACAGAGAGGGTGGTGGATGGGTGGAACACTCTGGTAATGTGATTGTTTACAGAGAGGTTGGGGGATAGATGGAACACTCTAATAATTCGATTCTTTACGGAAAGGGTGGTGGATATGTAGAACACTCTACCTTACAGTCCAATTCTTTATAGAGAGGGTGGTGGATGCATGGAACATTCTATCTAATAATATGATTCTTTACAGAGAGGGTAGTGCATATGTGGAGCACTGTATCTAGTAATGTGATTTTTTACTGAGAGGGTGGTGGATAGGTGGAACAGACTACCTGGTAATGTGATTCTTTACAGAGAGGGTGGTTAGGTGGAACACATTATCTAGTCATGTGATTCTTTACAGAGGAGGTGGTGGATAGGTGGAACACCCTATCTAGTAATGTGATTCTTTACAGAGAGGGTGGGGGATAGGTGGAACACTCTATCTAGGAATGCAGTTCTTTACAGGGAGGGTGGTGGATAGGTGGAACACTCTATCTAGGAATGTGATTGTTTACAGAAAGGGTGGTGGATAGGTGGAACACTCTATCTAGTAATGTGATTCTTTATAGAGAGGGTGGTGGATAGGTGGAACACTGTCCAGCCATGTGATTCTTGCAGAGAGGGTGGTGGATAGCTGGAACACTCTAGTAATGTGATTCTTTACAGAAAGGGTGGTGAATAGGTGGAACACTCTAGTAATTTGATTCTTTACAGAGAGGGTGGGAGATAGGTGGAACACTCTATCTAGCAGTGCCATTCTTTATAGAGAGGGTTGTGGATAGGTGGAACACTCTCTCCAGTAATGTGATTCTTTACAGAGAGGGTGGTGGATGGGTGGAACACTGTCTAATTATGTGATTCTTTACACGGAGGGTGGGGGAATAGGTCAAACACTCAATCTAGCAATGTAGTTCTTTACAGAGACAGTGGTGAATTGGTGGAACACTCTAGTAATGTGATTCTTTTCAGAGAGGGTGGTGGATAGGTGGAACACTGTCTAGTCATGTGATTCTTGACAGAGAGGGTGGCTGATAGGTGGAACACTCTAGTAATGTGATTCTTGACAGACAGGGTGGTGGATATGTAGAACACTGTATCTAGCAATGCAGTTCTTTATAGAGAGGGTAGTGAATAGATGGAACACTCTGTCTAGTCATGTGATTCTTGACAGAGAGGGTGGTTGATAGGTGGAACACTCTAGTAATGTGATTCTTTACAGAAAGGGTGGTGGATAGGTGGAACACTCTAGTAATGCGATTCTTTACAGAGTGGTTGGGGGATAGGTGGAATACTATCTAGGAATGCGATTCTTAATAGAGAGGGTGGTGGTTAGGTGGAACACTCCATCTAGTATTGTGATTCTTTACAGAGAGGGTGGTGGATATGTAGGACACTCTATGTAGCAGTGTGATTCTTTACACAGAGGGTGGTGGATAGGTGGAACACTCTCCAGTAATGTGATTCTTTACAGAGAGAGTGGGAGATAGGTGTAACACTCTAGTAATGCGATTCTTCACAGAGAGTGTGGTGGATATGTAGAACACTCTATGTAGTCATGCTGTTCTTTATAGACGGAGATGGATAGGTGGAACACTACATCTAGTCATGTGATTTTTTTTTTTACAGAGAGGGTGACTGATAGGTGGAACATTCTAGTAATTTGATTATTTAGAGAGAGGATTGTGGATAGGTGGAACACTCACTAATAATGTGATTCTTTTCAGAGCAGTTGGGGGATAGGTGGAACACTATCTAGGAATGCGATTCTTTACACAGAGTGTGGTAGATATGTAGCACACTTTATCTAGGAATGTGATTCTTTATATAGAGGGTGGCGGATAGGTGGAACATACTATCTAGTAATATGATTCTTTACAGCGAGGGTAGTGGATAGGTGGAACACTCTATCTTGTAATGTGATTCTATTAATAGAGGGTGGTGTATCAGTAGAACACCCAATCTAGTAATCTGATTCTTTACAGAGAGGGTGGTGGATATGTAGGACACTCTATGTAGCAGCGTGATTCTTTACACAGAGGGTGGTGGATAGGTGGAACACTCTATCTTGTAATGTGATTCTATTAATAGAGGGTGGTGTATCAGTAGAACACCCAATCTAGTAATCTGATTCTTTACAGAGAGGGTGGTGGATATGTAGGACACTCTATGTAGCAGCGTGATTCTTTACACAGAGGGTGGTGGATAGGTGGAACACTCTCTCCAGTAATGTGATTCTTTACAGAGAGAGTGGGAGATAGGTGGAACACTCTAGTAATGCGATTCTTCACAGAGAGTGTGGTGGATATGTAGAACACTCTATGTAGTCTTGCTGTTCTTTATAGACGGAGCTGGATAGGTGGAACACTACATCTAGTCTTGTGATTTTTTTTTTACAGAGAGGGTGACTGATAGGTGGAACATTCTAGTAATTTGATTCTTTAGAGAGAGGATTGTGGATAGGTGGAATACTCACTAATAATGTGATTCTTTTCAGAGCAGTTGGGGGATAGGTGGAACACTATCTAGGAATGCGATTCTTTACACAGAGTGTGGTAGATATGTAGCACACTTTATCTAGGAATGTGATTCTTTATATAGAGGGTGGCGGATAGGTGGAACATACTATCTAGTAATGTGATTCTTTACAGAGAGGGTAGTGGATAGGTGGAACACTCTATCTTGTAATGTGATTCTATTCATAGAGGGTGGTGGATCGGTAGAACACCCTATCTAGTAATCTGATTCTTTACAGAGAGGGTGGTGGATAGGAGGACTCTATCTAGTTATGTGACTCTTTACAAAGATGGCAATGGATAGGTGGACACTCTATCTAGCAATGCGATTCTTTACAGAGAGAATGGTGGATAGGTTGAACACTCTAGTAATGCGATTCTTTATAGAGAGGGTGGCGGATGGGTGGACTCTATCTAGCAATGTGATTCTTTACAGCAAGGGCAATGGATAGATGGACACTCAATCTAGCAATGCAATTCTTTACAGAGAGGGTGGTGGATAGGTGGAACACTCTATTTCGTAATGTGATTCTTTACAGAGAAGGTGGTGGAGAAGTGGAACACTCTAGTAATGTGATTCTTTACAGAGAGGGTGGGGGATAGGAAAAAACACTCAGTCTAGCAGTGTGATTGTTTACAGAGAGGGTGGTGAATAGCAGGAACAGTCTATCTAGTAATGTGATTCTTTACAGAGAGGGTGGTGGATAGATGGACCCTCTATCTAGTAATGTGATTCTTTACAGAGAGGGTGATGGATAGCTGGAACACTATATCTAACAGTGCGATTCTTTATAGAGAGGGTGGTGTGCAGGTGGAACCCTAGTCATTTGATTCTTTACAGAGAGGTTGGTAGATGGGTGGAACACTGTCTAGTCATGTGATTCTTTACAGAGATGGTGGTGGAGAGGTCGAAAACCCTCTCTAGTAATGTGATTCTTTACAGAGAGGGTGGTGGACAGGTGGAACACTCTGTGTAGTAATGTGATTCCGTACGGGGCGTGGATACGTAGAACACTATCTAGCAATGCGATTCTTTACAGAGAGGGTGGTGGATAGGTGGAACAGTCTATCTAGCAATGCGATTCTTTACAGGGAGGGTGGTGGATAGGTCGAACACTCTAGTAAAGTGATTCTTTACAGAGAGGGTGATGGATAGGTGGAACACTCTATCTAGCAATACCATTCTTTGCAGAGAGGGTGGAGGATATGTAGAACACTCTGTCTAGTAATGTGATTATTTACCGAGACGGTGATGGATAGGTGGAACACAGTCTAGTAATGTAATTCTTTAGAGAGAGGGTGGTGGATAGGTGGAACACTATCTAGTAATGTGATTCTGTACAGACAGGATAGTGGATACGTGGAGCACTCCATCTAGTCATATGATTTTTTTACTGAGAGGGTGGCGGATAGGTGGACACTCTGTCTAGTAATTTGATTCTTTTCAGTGTGTGTGGTGGATAGGTGGAACACTCTAATATACTAACATACTAAAATGCCAGCAGAATAGGCCTAACGGTCTTTCGTGTCCGCTCGTTTGGTCTGCCACCACCCTGGAAGCTGACCTTGCTGTCCCGCTCGCCCTCTCTGGTTTCTACCTTCCCAGTCCCGGATATTCTCACTGCACAAGACTTTGCTTCCAGAATCCTTCCCCTGTACATGTTCCACCTCCTCTTGAACCCCTCCGCCATCTCTGCCTCCACCAGCCCCCTGGGCAGCACAATCAATGGCTCCACCACCCTCTCAGTGAAGTAGCACCTCCTCCTTTCTTCCCTGAATCTCCCCCCTCCAGCTTCCACCCATGCCCTCTAGTTGCCCCCCCTCCTTCCTTCGGAGCACCCTGACTGCTCCTCCCCTATTTACCCCCTTCATGTACCTGAAGACCTCTATCATGTCCACTAGGTCCCTTCTCTCTTCCAATGTGTACATATTTAGCTCTTCAAGCCTCTCCCCATAGGTCCTGTCCCCCAAGCCAATATCATTTTGGTTGCCCTCCTCTGGACCATCTCCAGGAGTTTGGTGGCCCTCTTTAAATGTGGCTCCAAAACTGCATGCATTACTCGAGGTGTGGCCTCATCAAGCAGTTATGCAGAGGGAGTATCCCTTCCCTCCTTCTGGAGGTGATCCTCCTAGCGATGCATCCCAGCATCCTCTTGACTTTGGTTTATGCTGTTGCGAGAATTCTATATGATGTCATCCTTCCAGCTTAGCCGAGACTGAGGGCAGAGTGAGACAGTGTGAAACCCATTTAACTGGTGTCTCACAAGCTGCCTTCCCTGCCTGCCACTATATGTAAGTGGGATTCTAGTAACCCTGGGTGACAGGGGGGTTACACAGAGAATGTAGGGGATAGGTGGAACACGCTATCTAGTAATGCAGTTCTTTACAGAGCGGGTGGGGTATAGGTGGAACATTCTTATCTAGTAATTTGATTCTTTACAGAGAGGGTGGGGATAGGTGGAACACTCTATATAGTAATGTGATTCTTTACAGAGAGAACGATGCTTAGGTGGAACACTATCTAATAATGTGATTATTTTAGCTGGCCGGTGGCGCTGATGGCTGAGGCGCTGGATGCGTTACCTCGTGTTGTGCCGGTGACCCGTGTTCAGGAACGAGCATGGGTCATCGGGGGTTGGCAGGGAGGAGAAGGATAGAGCATCCACTGGACTGCTCTTCTTCTCCGAGGAGAGGGTTCACTTCCCGATGCCCAATTGCCCCCTGGCAGAGGCTGGGGGCAGGGCATGCGGTGACAGCATCGGGGAGGAGTCTGGGCAAATGGCCTGGGGCACATGCATGTGGACACATGCGCCCCTGCCCCACTGGCATTAGTGCATGCCCAGGGCTTCAGCAGAGTGGTGGAGCGAACAAGGAAAGGTGGCCACTGCAGCTTGATGGCCGGCCCACGAAAGTGTTCATCAGAGCTGGCACCCGTACTGGATCTGTGAGGGTGGAGTTAGGGGCCTCTGCAACCCCGCTGCAGGGGCAAGCTACAGGAGTTCAGGGTGCCAGCGGAGACAAGACGGACGGCAGCCGGATCCCCAGACGGGATGCGAGAAACACCGGGGGGCCGAAAGGTGGCTAGGAGGATAAACAGAATAAAAAAAAAATAATGTGATTCTTTACAGAGAGTGTGATGGATATGTAGAACACTCAAGCAGTGCGATTCTTTACAGAGAGGGTGGTGGATAGGTGGAACACTCTAACTTGTAATGTGATTCTTTACAGAAAGGGCGGTGGATATGTAGAACACTCTATCTAGCAGTTCGATTCTTTATAGAGAGGGCGGTGGACAGGTGGAACCAGTGGCAGAGCTAGAGGGGGGAGGCTGGGGGAGTAGTCACCCCTCCTGGCTGCACCAGTGTGAGTAGTGGCACCCTGCCACCATCTTTATTCACTGTTTAGTGCCCATTGTGGAGCCCATGACTGACCGAATGCCCCCTCGCGGCTCCCAAACCTGGCTCCACCACTGGGTGGAACACTCTGTCTAGTAATGTGATTCTTTACAGAGAGGGTGATGGATAGGTGGAACACTCTAGTAATGTGATTCTTTACACAAAGGGTGGTGGATAGATGGAACACTCTATCTAGTAATGTGATTCTTTACAGAAAGGGTGGTGGATAGGTGGAACACTCTATCTAGTAATGTGATTCTTTATAGAGAGGGTGGTGGATAGGTGGAACACTGTCCAGTCATGTGATTCTTGACAGAGAGGGTGGTGGATAGGTGGAACATTCTAGTAATGTGATTCTTTACAGAAAGGGTGGTGAATAGGTGGAATACTCTAGTAATGTGATTCTTTACAGAGAGGGTGGGAGATAGGTGGAACACTCTATCTAGCAGTGCAATTCTTTATAGAGAGGGTGTTGGATACGTGGAACACTCTCTCCAGTAATGTGATTCTTTACAGAGAGGGTGGTGGATGGGTGGAACACTGTCTAATTATGTGATTCTTTACACGGAGGGTGGGGGAATAGGTCAAACACTCAATCTAGCAATGCAGTTCTTTACAGAGACAGTGGTGAATAGGTGGAACACTCTAGTAATGTGATTCTTTTCAGAGAGGGTGGTGGATAGGTGGAACACTGTCTAGTCATGTGATTCTTGACAGAGAGGGTGGTGGATAGGTGGAACGCTCTAGTAATGTGATTCTTTACAGAAAGGGTGGTGGATAGGTGGAACACTCTAGTAATGCGATTCTTTACAGAGTGGTTGGGGGATAGGCGGAACACTATCTAGGAATGCAATTCTTAATAGAGAGGGTGGTGGTTAGGTGGAACACTCCATCTAGTATTGTGATTCTTTACAGAGAGGGTGGTGGTTATGTAGGACACTCTATGTAGCAGTGTGATTCTTTACACAGAGGGTGGTGGATAGGTGGAACACTCTCTCCAGTAATGTGATTCTTTACAGAGAGGGTGGTGGATGGGTGGAACACTGTCTAATTATGTGATTCTTTACACGGAGGGTGGGGGAATAGGTCAAACACTCAGTCTAGCAATGCAGTTCTTTACAGAGACAGTGGTGAATAGGTGGAACACTGTAGTAATGTGATTCTTTTCAGAGAGGGTGGTGGATAGGTGGAACACTGTCTAGTCATGTGATTCTTGACAAAGAGGGTGGCTGATAGGTGGAACACTCTAGTAATGTGATTCTTGACAGACAGGGTGGTGGATATGTAGAACACTGTATCTAGCAATGCAATTCTTCATAGAGAGGGTAGTGAATAGATGGAACCCTCTGTCTAGTCATGTGATTCTTGACAGAGAGGGTGGTGGATAGGTGGAACACTCTAGTAATGTGATTCTTTACAGAAAGGGTGGTGGATAGGTGGAACACTCTAGTAATACAATTCTTTACAGAGTGGTTGGGGGATAGGCGGAACACTATCTAGGAATGCGATTCTTAATAGAGAGGGTGGTGGTTAGGTGGAATACTCCATCTAGTATTGTGCTTCTTTACAGAGAGGGTGGTGGATATGTAGGACACTCTATGTAGCAGTGTGATTTTTACACAGAGGGTGGTGGATAGGTGGAACACTCTCCAGTAATGTGATTCTTTCAGAGAGCGTGGGAGATAGGTGGAACACTCTAGTAATCGATTCTTCACAGAGAGTGTGGTGGATATGTAGAACACTCTATGTAGTCATGCTGTTCTTTATAGATGGAGCTGGATAGGTGGAACACTACATCTAGTCATGTGATTTTTTTTTAGAGAGGGTGACTGATAGGTGGAACATTCTAGTAATTTGATTCTTTAGAGAGAGGATTGTGGATAGGTGGAACACTCACTAATAATGTGATTCTTTTCAGAGCAGTTGGGGGATAGGTGGAACACTATCTAGGAATGCGATTCTTTACACAGAGTGTGGTAGATATGTAGCACACTTTATCTAGGAATGTGATTCTTTATATAGAGGGTGGCAGATAGGGGGAACATACTATCTAGTAATGTGAGTCTTTTCATAGAGGGTGGTGGATAGGTAGAACACCCTATCTAGCAATCTGATTCTTTACAGAGAGGGTGGTGGATAGGAGGACTCTATCTAGTTATGTGACTCTTTACAAAGATGGCAATGGATAGGTGGACACTCTATCTAGCAATGCGATTCTTTACAGAGAGAATGGTGGATAGGTTGAACACTCTAGTAATGCGATTCTTTACAGAGAGGGTGGCGGATAGGTGGACTCTATCTAGCAATGTGATTCTTTACAGCAAGGGCAATGGATAGATGGACACTCAATCTAGCAATGCAGTTCTTTACAGAGAGGGTGGTGGATAGGTGGAACACTATTAGGTAATGTGATTCTTTACAGAGAAGGTGGTGTAGAAGTGGAACACTCTGTCTAGTAATGTGATTTTTTACAGAGAGGGTGGGGGATAGGAAAAACACTCAGTCTAGCAGTGTGATTGTTTACAGAGAGGGTGGTGAATAGCAGGAACAGTCTATCTAGTAATGTGATTCTTTACAGAGAGGGTGGTGGATAGATAGACCCTCTATCTAGTATTGTGATTCTTTACAGAGAGGGTGGTGGATATGTAGGACACTCTATGTAGCAGTGTGATTCTTTACAGAGAGAGTGGGAGATAGGTGGAACACTCTAGTAATGCGATTCTTCACAGAGAGTGTGGTGGATATGTAGAACACTCTATGTAGTCATTCTGTTCTTTATAGACGGAGCGGGATAGGTGGAACACTACATCTAGTCATGTGATTTTTTTTTTTTTACAGAGAGGGTGACTGATAGGTGGAACATTCTAGTAATTTGATTTTTTAGAGAGAGGATTGTGGATAGGTGGAACACTCACTAATAATGTGATTCTTTTCAGAGCAGTTGGGGGATAGGTGGAACACTATCTAGGAATGCGATTCTTTACACAGAGTGTTAGATATGTAGCACACTTTATCTTGGAATGTGATTCTTTATATAGAGGGTGGCGGATAGGTGGAACATACTATCTAGTAATATGATTCTTTTCATAGAGGGTGGTGGATCGGTAGAACACCCTATCTAGTAATCTGATTCTTTACAGAGAGGGTGGTGGATAGGAGGACTCTATCTAGTTATGTGACTCTTTACAAAGATGGCAATGGATAGGTGGACACTCTATCTAGCAATGCGATTCTTTACAGAGAGAATGGTGGATAGGTTGAACACTCTAGTAATGCGATTCTTTACAGAGAGGGTGGCGGATAGGTGGACTCTATCTAGCAATGTGATTCTTTACAGCAAGGGCAATGGATAGATGGACACTCAATCTAGTAATGCAGTTGTTTACAGAGAGGGTGGTGGATAGGTGGAACACTCTATTTGGTAATGTGATTCTTTACAGAGAAGGTGGTGGAGAAGTGGAACACTCTGTCTAGTAATGTGATTCTTTAGAGAGAGGGTGGGGGATAGGAAAAACACTCAGTCTAGCAGTGTGATTGTTTACAGAGAGGGTGGTGAATAGCAGGAACAGTCTATCTAGTAATGTGATTCTTTACAGAGAGGGTGGTGGATAGATAGACCCTCTATCTAGTAATGTGATTCTTTACAGAGAGGGTGATGGATATTTGGAACAGTCTAGTCATCTGCTTTTTACAGAGAGGGTGGTGGATAGGTGGAACACTCAGTCTTGCAATCCAGTTCTTTACAGAGAGGGTGGTGGATAGGTGGAACACTATCTAGTAATACGATTCTTTACAGAGAGGGTGGTGGATAGGTGGAACACTCTATCTAGCAATGCAATTCTTTACAGAGAGGGTGGTGGATAGGTGGAACACTCTATCTTGTAATGTGATTCTTTACCGATAGGGTGGTGGAACACTGTGTAGTCATGTGATTCTTTACAGAGAGGGTGGGGGATAGGTGGACCACTCTATCTAGTAATGTGATTCTTTACATAGAGAGTGCGGGAATAGGTGGAACACTCTATCTAGTTATGTGGTTCATTACAGAGAGGGTGGGAGATAGGTGGAACACTCCATCTAGTAATGTGATTCTTTACAGAAGGGGTATTGGATAAGTGGAACACCTGATCTACTAATGTGATCCTTTACAGAGAGGGTGGGGAATAGGTGCAACATTCCATGTAGTAATGTCAATTTTTACAGAGTGAGTGGTGGATAGGTGGAACACTCTAGTAATGAGATTCTTTACAGACAGGGTAGTGGATATAGAACACTCTATCTAGCAATGCAGTTCTTTACAGAGAGGGTGGTGGATAGGTGGAACACACTATCTAGTAATGTGATTCTTTACAGAGAGGATGTTGGATAGGTGGAACACTAATAATGTGATTATTTACAGAGAGGGTGGTGGACTGTATCTAGTAATGTGATTATTTACAGAGAGGATGATGGATAGGTGGAACACTCTATCTAGCAATGCAGTTCTTTACAGAGAGGGTGGTGAATAGGTGAACCACTCTTTCTAGTAATGTGATTCTTTACAGGGAGGGTGGTGGATAGGTGGAACACCCTATCTTTTAATGTGATTCTTTACAGAGAGGGGAGGTGGATTGGTGGAACACTGTCTAGTAATGTGATTCTTGACAGAGAGGGTGGGGGAGAGGTGGAATACTCTATCTAGCAGTGTGAGTCTTTACAGAGAGTGTGGGGAATAGGTGAAACACTCCATCAGGTATTGTGATTTTTTTTTACAGAGAGGGTGGTGGATGGGTGGAACACTCTGGTAATGTGATTGTTTACAGAGAGGTTGGGGGATAGATGGAACACTCTAATAATTCGATTCTTTATGGACAGGGTGGTGGATATGTAGAACACTCTACCTTGCAGTCCAATTCTTTACAGAGAGGGTGGTGGATGCATGGAACATTCTATCTAATAATATGATTCTTTACAGAGAGGGTAGTGCATATGTGGAGCACTGTATCTAGTAATGTCATTTTTTTACTGAGAGGGTGGTGGATAGGTGGAACACTCTATCTAGGAATGTGATTGTTTACAGAGAGGGTGGTGGATAGGTGGAACACTCTATCTAGTAATGTGATTGTTTACAGAGAGGGTGGTGAACAGGTGGAACACACTAGTACTATGGTCCTTTGCAGACAGGGTGGTGGATATGTAGAACACTCTATCTTGCACTACAATTCTTTATAGAGAGGATGGTGAACAGGTGGAACACTCTATCAAGTAACGTGATTCTTTAGAGAGACGGTGGTAGATATGTAGAACACTGTAGCAACATGACTGTTTACAGAAAGGGTGACGGATAGGTGGAACAGTCTAGTATTGTGATTTTTTACAGAGAGGGTGGTGGATAGGTGGAACACAATCTAGCAATGCAATTCTTTGCAGACATGCTGGTGAATAGGTGGAACACTCTAGTAATGCGATTCTTTTACGGAGAGGGTGGTGGATATGTAGAACGCTCTATCTAGCAGTGCAGTTGTTTATAGAGAGGGTGGTGGATAGATGGAACACTCTAATAATGTGATTCTTTTCAGAGCAAGTGGGGGATAGGTGGAACACTATCTAGCAATGCAATTCTTTACACCGAGTGCGGTAGATATGTACAACACTATCTAGCAATGTGATTCTTTACAGAGAGGGTAGTGGATAGGTGGAACACTCTATCTTGTAATGTGATTCTATTCATAGAGGGTGGTGGATAGGTGGAACACTCTAGTAATGTGATTCTTGACAGATAGGGTGGTGGAGATGTAGAACACTGTATCTAGCAATGCAATTCTTTATAGAGAGGGTAGTGAATAGATGGAACACTCTATCTAGTAATGTGATTCTTTACAGAGATGGTGGTGGACATGTAGAAAACTCTAGCAACACAGTTGTTTACAGAAAGGGTGGCGGATAGGAACAGCCTAGTAATATGAATTTTTCCAGAGCGGGTGGTGTATAGGTGGAACACTCAATCTAGCAATGCAGTTCTATACAGAGAGGGTGGTGAATAGGTGGAAGACTCTGTCTAGTAATGTGATGCTTTACAGAGAGGGTGGTGGATATGTAGAACACTGTATCTAGCAATGCAATTCTTGAGAGAGAGGGTGATGAACAGGTGGAACACTCTAGTAATGCGATTCTTTACAGAGAGGCTGGTGCATATGTAGAACACTCTAGCAATGTGATTCCTTACAGAGAGGGTGGTGGATAGGTGGAACACTTCTTTTTAGTAATGTAATTCTTTACAGAGAGGCTGGTGGATAGGTGGAACACTCTATCCAGTAATGTGATTCTTTACAGAGAGGCTGATGGATAGGTGGAACACTCTAGCAATGCGTTTCTTTACAGAGAGGGTGGTGAATATGTAGAACACTCTCGCAATGTGATTCTTTACACAGAGGGTGGTGGATAGCTGGAACACTCTATTTGGTAATGTGATTCTTTACAGAGAAGGTGGCGGAGAGCTGGAACACTCTGTCTAGTAATGTGATTGTTTACAGAGAGGGTGGTGAATAGGAGGAACAGTTTATCTAGTAATGTGATTCTTTACAGAAAGTTTGGTGCATAGGTGGAACACTCAATCTAGCAAAGCAGTTCTTTACAGAGAGGGTGGTGGATAGGTGGAACACTCTATCTTGTAATGTGATTCTTTACCGAAAGGGTGGTGGATGGGTGGAACACTGTCTAGTCATGTGATTCTTTACAGAGGGGGTATCGGATAGGTGAAACACTCTATCTACTAATGTTATTGTTTACAGAGAGAGTGGGGAATAGGTGGAACACTCCATCTAGTAATGTGATTATTTACAGAGTGGGTGGTGGATAGGTGACATGCTCTAGTAATGTAATTCTTTACAGGGACAGTGGTGGATAGGTGGAACACTCTAGTAATGAGATTCTTTATAGATAGGGTGGTGGATATGTAGAACACTCTATCTAGCAATGCAGTTCTTTACAGAGAGGGTGGTGGTTAGGTGGAGCACTCTATCTTGTAATGCAATTCTTTACAGAGAGGGTGGTGAATAGGTGGAACACTCTATCTAGTAATGTGATCCTTTACAGAGAGGGTGGTGGATTGGTGGAAGACTCTGGTAATGTGATTGTTTACAGAGCGGTTGGGGGATAGCTGGAACACTCTAGTAATTTGATTATAATGTATGTTAGAACGCTGTTAACCTTAGGAAATCATCATTTCCTAAGGTTGTTAACCTATCGATGTGACGTAGATATGTTGTTAACCTATCGATCCGCCACATCGATAGGTTAACAACAGCGAGTGGTCTCATGACAAAGCGACTCTTTTTCGATTACGGAAACCGGACTGAAGGGAAACTGACGGGAAGGACTGAAGGGCCGCAAGGTGACTTTTAAAAACGTAAGTCTTTTTTTGATAGTGGGACCATACACTATAAAATAATGTATGGTCCTCTATCGGCAACTGGTCATTACCGCCTCAGGTTGCGCATGGCGACGTAAACCTCTCGAGCTTCGCTCTCGAGGTTTACATGGTCACCCTGGCAACCTCTCGACTGTTAACTGACCGGTTAACGATAGAGGACCATACATTATCCTCTATATTTATGGACAGGATGGTGGATATGTAGAACACTCTATCTTGCAATGCAATTCTTTACAGAGATGGTGGTGGATAGGTGGAACAGATTACCTAGTAATGTGATTCTTTACAGAGAGGGTGGTGGATAGGTGGAACAGACTACCTAGTAATGTGATTCTTTACAGAGAGGGTGGGGGGATAGGTGGAGCACTCAGTCTAGCAATGCGGTTCTTTACAGAGAGGGTGGTGGATAGGTGGAACACTCTAATAATGTGATTCTTTACAAAGAGGGTGGAGGACTGTATCTAGTAATGTGATTCTTTATGGGGAGTGTGATGGATAGGTGGAACACTATCTAGTCATGTGATTCTTTACAGAGAAGGTGGTGGATAGGTGGAACACTATCTGGTGATGTGATTCTTTACAGAGAGGGTGCGGGATGGGTGGAACACTCAATCTAGTAATGCGATTCTTACAGAGAGGGAGGTGGATTGCTGAATCACCCTATCTAGTAATGTGATTCTTTACAGAGAGGGTGATGAATAGATGGACCCCTCTATCTAGTGATGTGATTCTTTACAGAGAGGGTGATGGATAGGTGGAACACTCTAGTCATGTGATTCTTTACAGAGAGGGTGGTGGATAGGTGGAACACTCAGGCTAGCAGTCCATTTCTTTAGAGAGAGGGTGGTGGATAGGTGGAACACTCTATCTAGTAATGCGATTCTTTACAGAGAGGGTGGTGGATAGGTGGAACACTATCTAGTAATGTGATTCTTTACAGAAAGAGTGGGGAATATGTGGAACACTCCATCTAGTAATGTGAATTTTTTTACAGAGAGGGTGGCTGATAGGTGGAACACTCTAGTAATGTGATTATTGACAGACAGGGTGGTGGATATGTAGAACACTGTATCTAGCAATGCAATTCTTTATAGAGAGGGTAGTGAATAGATGGAACACTCTGTCTAGTCATGTGATTCTTGACAGAGGGGGTGGTGGATAGGTGGAACACTGTAGTAATGTGATTCTTTACAGAAAGGGTGGTGGATAGGAGGAACAGGTTATCTAGTAATGTGATTCTTTAAAGAAAGTTTGGTGGGTAGGTGGAACACTCAATCTAGCAAAGCAATTCTTTACAGAGAGGGTGGTGGATAGGTGGAACACTCTATCTTGTAATGTGATTCTTTACCGTAAGGGTGGTGGATGGGTGGAACACTGTCTAGTCATGTGATTCTTTACAGAGGGGGTATCGGATAGGTGGAACACTCTATCTACTACTGTGATTCTTTACAGAGAGAGTGGGGAATAGGTGGAACACTCCATCTAGTAATGTGATTATTTACAGAGTGGGTGGTGGATAGGTGACATGCTCTAGTAATGTAATTCTTTACAGAGAGGGTGGTGGATAGGTGGAACACTCTAGTAATGAGATTCTTTATAGATAGGGTAGTGGATATGTAGAACACTCTATCTAGCAATGCAGTTCTTTACAGAGAGGGTGGTGGTTAGGTGGAGCACTCTATCTTGTAATGCAGTTCTTTACAGAGAGGGTGGTGAATAGGTGGAACACTCTATCTAGTAATGTGATCCTTTACAGAGAGGGGTGGTGGATTGGTGGAAGACTCTGGTAATGTGATTGTTTACAGAGAGGTTGGGGGATAGCTGGAACACTCTAGTAATTCGATTATTTATGGACAGGATGGTGGATATGTAGAACACTCTATCTTGCAATGCAATTCTTTACAGAGATGGTGGTGGATAGGTGGAACAGATTACCTAGTAATGTGATTCTTTACAGAGAGGGTGGTGGATAGGTGGAACAGACTTCCTAGTAATGTGATTCTTTACAGAGAGGGTGGGGGATAGGTGGGGCACTCAGTCTAGCAATGCAGTTCTTTACAGAGAGGGTGGTGGATAGGTGGAACAGACTTCCTAGTAATGTGATTCTTTACAAAGAGGGTGGAGGACTGTATCTAGTAATGTGATTCTTCATGGGGAGTGTGATGGATAGGTGGAACACTAGTCATGTGATTCTTTACAGAGAAGGTGGTGGATAGGTGGAACACTATCTGGTGATGTGATTCTTTACAGAGAGGGCGCAGGATGGGTGGAACACTCAGTCTAGTAATGCGATTCTTACAGAGAGGGAGGTGGATTGGTGAATCAACCTATCTAGTAATGTGATTCTTTACAGAGAGGGTGATGAATAGATGGACCCTCTATCTAGTGATGTGATTCTTTACAGAGAGGGTGATGGATAGGTGGAACACTCTAGTCATGTGATTCTTTACAGAGAGGGTGGTGGATAGGTGGAATACTCTATCTAGTAATGCGATTCTTTACAGAGAGGGTGGTGGATAGGTGGAACACTATCTTGTAATGTGATTCTTTACGGAAAGAGTGGGGAATAGGTGGAACACTCCATCTAGTAATGTGATTTTATTTTACAGAGAGGGTGGCTGATAGGTGGAACACTCTAATAATGTGATTCTTTACAAAGAGGGTGGAGGACTGTATCTAGTAATGTGATTCTTTATGGGGAGTGTGATGGATAGGTGGAACACTAGTCATGTGATTCTTTACAGATAAGGTGGTGGATAGGTGGAACACTCTAGTAATGTGATTCTTTACAGAAGGGGTGGTGGATAGGTGGAACACTCTAGTAATGCGATTCTTTACAGAGTGGTTGGGGATAGGTGAAACACTATTTAGGAATGTGATTCTTAATAGAGAGGGTGGTGGTTAGGTGGAACACTCCATCTAGTATTGTGATTCTTTACAGAGAGGGTGGTGGATATGTAGGACACTCTATGTAGCAGTGTGATTCTTTACACAGAGGGTGGTGGATAGGTGGAACACTCTCTCCAGTAATGTGATTCTTTACAGAGAGAGTGGGAGATAGGTGGAACACTCTAGTAATGCGATTCTTCACAGAGAGTGTGGTGGATATGTAGAACACTTTATGTAGTCATGCTGTTCTTTATAGACGGAGCTGGATAGGTGGAACACTACATCTAGTCATGTGATTTTTTTTTTTTACAGAGAGGGTGACTGATAGGTGGAACATTCTAGTAATTTGATTCTTTAGAGAGAGGATTGTGGATAGGTGGAACACTCACTAATAATGTGATTCTTTTCAGAGCAGTTGGGGGATAGGTGGAACACTATCTAGGAATGCGATTCTTTACACAGAGTGTGGTAGATATGTAGCACACTCTATCTAGGAATGTGATTCTTTATATAGAGGGTGGCGGATAGGTGGAACATACTATCTAGTAATGTGATTCTTTACAGAGAGGGTAGTGGATAGGTGGAACACTCTATCTTGTAATGTGATTCTATTCATAGAGGGTGGTGGATCGGTAGAACACCCTATCTAGTAATCTGATTCTTTACAGAGAGGGTGGTGGATAGGAGGACTCTAGTTATGTGACTCTTTACAAACATGGCAATGGATAGGTGGACACTCTATCTAGGAATGCGATTCTTTACAGAGAGAATGGTGGATAGGTTGAACACTCTAGTAATGCGATTCTTTACAGAGAGGGTGGCGGATAGGTGGACTCTATCTAGCAATGTGATTCTTTACAGCAAGGGCAATGGATAGATGGACACTCAATCTAGCAATGCAATTCTTTACAGAGAGGGTGGTGGATAGGTGGAACGCTCTATCTAGTAATGTGATTGTTTACAGAGAGGGTGGTGAACAGGTGGAACACTCTATCTAGTAATGTGAATCTTTTCACAGAGGGTTGTGAACAGGTGGAACACTCTGGTAATATGGTCCTTTGCAGACAGGGTGGTGGATATGTAGAACACTCTATCTTACACTACAATTCTTTATAGAGAGAGTGGTGAATTAGGTGGTACACTCTAGTAATGTGATTCTTTAGAGAGACGGTGGTGGATATCTAGAACACTCTTGCAACATGATTGTTTACAGAAAGGGTGGCGGATAGGTGGAACAGTCTAGTAATGTGATTTTTTACAGAGAGGGTGGTGGCTAGGTGGAACACTCAATCTAGCAGTGCAATTCTTTGCAGACATGCTAGTGAATAGGTGGAACACTCTAGTAATGCCATTCTTTACAGAGAGGGTGGTGGATATGTAGAGCGCCCTATCTAGCAGTGCAGTTGTTTATAGAGAGGGTGGTGGATAGGTGGAACACTCTAATAATGTGATTCTTTTCAGAGCAGGTGGGGGATAGGTGGAACACTTTCTAGCAATGCAATTCTTTACACAGAGTGCGGTGGATATGTACAACACTATCTAGCAATGTGATTCTTTACAGAGGGGGTAGTGGATAGGTGGAACACTCTAGTAATGTGATTCTTGACAGACAGGGTGGTGGAGATGTAGAACACTGTATCTAGCAATGCAATTCTTTATAGAGAGGGTAGTGAATAGATGGAACACTCTTATCTAGTAATGTGATTCTTTGCAGAGACGGTGGTGGACATGTAGAAAACTCTAGCAACACAGTTGTTTACAGAAAGGGTGTTGGATAGGAACAGACTAGTAATATGAATTTTTCCAGAGAGGGTGGTGTATAGGTGGAACACTCAATCTAGCAATGCAGTTCTTTACAGAGAGGGTGGTGAATAGGTGGAAGACTCTCTCTAGTAATGTGATCCTTTACAGAGAGGGTGGTGGATATGTAGAACACTCTAGCAATGCAATTCTTGAGAGAGAGGGCGATGAACAGGTGGAACACTCTAGTCATGTGATTCTTTACAGAGAGGGTGGTGGATAGGTGGAACACTATCTAGTAATGTGATTTTTACAGAAAGAGTGGGGTATAGGTTTAACACTCCATCTAGTAACGTGATTTTTTTTTACAGAGAGAGTGGCTGATAGGTGGAACACTCTAGTAATGTGATTCTTGACAGACAGGGTGGTGGATATGTAGAACACTGTATCTAGCAATGCAATTCTTTATAGAGAGGGTAGTGAATAGATGGAACACTCTGTCTAGTCGTGATTCTTGACAGAGAGAGTGGTGGATAGGTGGAACACTCTAGTAATGTGATTCTTTACAGAAATGGTGGTGGATAGGTGGAACACTCTAGTAATGCGATTCTTTACAGAGTGGTTGGGGGATAGGCGGAACACTATCTAGTAATGCGATTCTTAATAGAGAGGGTGGTGGTTAGGTGGAACACTCCATCTAGTATTGTGATTCTTTACAGAGAGGGTGGTGGATATGTAGGACACTCTATGTAGCAGTGTGATTCTTTACACAGAGGGTGGTGGATAGGTGGAACACTCTCTCCAGTAATGTGATTCTTTACAGAGAGAGTGGGAGATAGGTGGAACACTCTAGTAATGCGATTCTTCACAGAGAGTGTGGTGGATATGTAGAACACTCTATGTAGTCATGCTGTTCTTTATAGATGGAGCTGGATAGGTGGAACACTACATCTAGTCATGTGATTTTTTTTTTTACAGAGAGGGTGACTGATAGGTGGAACATTCTAGTAATTTGATTCTTTAGAGAGAGGATTGTGGATAGGTGGAACACTCACTAATAATGTGATTCTTTTCAGAGCAGTTGGGGGATAGGTGGAACACTATCTAGGAATGCGATTCTTTACACAGAGTGTGGTAGATATGTAGCACACTCTATCTAGGAATGTGATTCTTTATATAGAGGGTGGCGGATAGGTGGAACATACTATCTAGTAATGTGATTCTTTACAGAGAGGGTAGTGGATAGGTGGAACACTCTATCTTGTAATGTAATTCTATTCATAGAGGGTGGTGGATCGGTAGAACACCCTATCTAGTAATCTGATTCTTTACAGAGAGGGTGGTGGATAGGAGGACTCTATCTAGTTATGTGACTCTTTACAAAGATGGCAATGGATAGGTGGACACTCTATCTTGCAATGCGATTCTTTACAGAGAGAATGGTGGATAGGTTGAACACTCTAGTAATGCGATTCTTTACAGAGAGGGTGGCGGATAGGTGGACTCTAGCAATGTGATTCTTTACAGCAAGGGCAATGGAGAGATGGACACTCAATCTAGCATTGCAATTCTTTACAGAGAGGGTGGTGGATAGGTGGAACGCTCTATCTAGTAATGTGATTGTTTACAGAGAGGGTGGTGAACAGGTGGAACACTCTGGTAATATGGTCCTTTGCATACAGGGTGGTGGATATGTAGAACACTCTATCTTGCACTACAATTCTTTATAGAGAGGGTGGTGAACAGGTGGTACACTCTATCTAGTAATGTGATTCTTTAGAGAGACGGTGGTGGATATGTAGAACACTCTAGCAACATGATTGTTTACAGAATGGGTGGCGGATAGGTGGAACAGTCTAGTAATGTGATTTTTTACAGAGAGGGTGGTGGCTAGGTGGAACACTCAATCTAGCAATGCAATTCTTTGCAGACATGCTGGTGAATAGGAGGAACACTCTAGTAATGCGATTCTTTACAGAGAGGGTGGTGGATATGTAGAACGCCCTATCTAGCAGTGCAGTTGTTTATAGAGAGGGTGGTGGATAGGTGGAACACTCTAATAATGTGATTCTTTTCAGAACAGGTGGGGGATAGGTGGAACACTTTCTAGCAATGCAATTCTTTACACAGAGTGCGGTGGATATGTACAACACTATCTAGCAATGTGATTCTTTACAGAGGGGGTAGTGGATAGGTGGAACACTCTATCTTGTAATGTGATTCTATTCATAGAGGGTGCTGGATAGGTGGAACACTCTAGTAATGTGATTCTTGACAGACAGGGTGGTGGAGATGTAGAACACTGTATCTAGCAATGCAATTCTTTATAGAGAGGGTAGTGAATAGATGGAACACTCTATCTAGTAATGTGATTCTTTACAGAGACGGTGGTGGACATGTAGAAAACTCTAGCAACACAGTTGTTTACAGAAAGGGTGGTGGATAGGAACAGGCTAGTAATATGAATTTTTCCAGAGAGGGTGGTGTATAGGTGGAACACTCAATCTAGCAATGCAGTTCTTTACAGAGAGGGTGGTGAATAGGTGGAAGACTCTGTCTAGTAATGTGATGCTTTACAGAGAGGGTGGTGGATATGTAGAACACTCTATCTAGCAGTGCAATTCTTGAGAGAGAGGGCGATGAACAGGTGGAACACTCTAGTAATGTGATTCTTTACAGAGAGGCTGGTGCATATGTAGAACACTCTAGCAATGTGATTCCTTACAGAGAGGGTGGTGGATACGTGGAACACTCTTTCTAGTAATGTAATTCTTTACAGGGAGGGTGATGGACAGGTGGAACACTCTAGCAATGCGTTTCTTTACAGAGTGGGTAGTGGATATGTAGAATACTCTAGCAATGTAATTCTTTATAGAGAGGGTTTCGGATAGGTGGACTCTTATCTAGTAATGTGATTCTTTACAGAGAGGGTGATGGATAGGTGGACACTCAATCTAGCAATGCAATTTTCACCGAGAGGTTGGTGGATAGGTGGAACACTGTCGTAATGCAGTTCTTTACAGAGAGGGTGGTGGATATGTAGAACACTCTCGTAATGTGATTCTTTACACAGAGGGTGGTGGATAGGTGGAACACTCTATTTGGTAATGTGATTCTTTACAGAGAAGGTGGCGGAGAGCTGGAACACTCTGTCTAGTAATGTGATTCTTTACAGAGACGGTGGTGAATAGGAGGAACAGTTTATCTAGTAATGTGATTCTTTACAGAAAGTTTGGTGGATAGGTGGAACACTCAATCTAGTAAAGCAATTCTTTACAGAGAGGGTGGTGGATAGGCGGAACACTCTATCTTGTAATGTGATTCTTTACCGAAAGGGTGGTGGATGGGTGGAACACTGTCTAGTCATGTGATTCTTTACAGAGGGGGTATCGGATAGGTGGAACACTCTATCTACTAATGTGATTCTTTACAGAGAGAGTGGGGAATAGGTGGAACACTCCATCTAGTAATGTGATTATTTACAGAGTGGGTGGTGGATAGGTGACATGCTCTAGTAATGTAATTCTTTACAGCGAGGGTGGTGGATAGGTGGAACACTCTAGTAATGAGATTCTTTATAGATAGGGTGGTGGATATGTAGAACACTCTATCTAGCAATGCAATTCTTTACAGAGAGGGTGGTGGTTAGGTGGAGCACTCTATCTTGTAATGCAATTCTTTACAGAGAGGGTGGTGAATAGGTGGAACACTCTAGTAATGTGATCCTTTACAGAGAGGGTGGTGGATTGGTGGAACACTCTGGTAATGTGATTGTTTTCAGAGAGGTTGGGGGATAGCTGGAACACTCTAGTAATTCGATTATTTATGGACAGGATGGTGGATATGTAGAACACTCTATCTTGCAATGCAATTCTTTACAGAGATGGTGGTGGATAGGTGGAACAGATTACCTAGTAATGTGATTCTTTACAGAGAGGGTGGTGGATAGGTGGAACAGACTACCTAGTAATGTGATTCTTTACAGAGAGGGTGGGGGATAGGTGGAGCACTCAGTCTAGCAATGCGGTTCTTTACAGAGAGGGTGGTGGATAGGTGGAACACTCTAATAATGTGATTCTTTACAAAGAGGGTGGAGGACTGTATCTAGTAATGTGATTCTTTATGGGGAGTGTGATGGATAGGTGGAACACTAGCTAGTCATGTGATTCTTTACAGAGAAGGTGGTGGTTAGGTGGAACACTATCTGGTGATGTGATTCTTTACAGAGAGGGTGCGGGATGGGTGGAACACTCAATCTAGTAATGCGATTCTTACAGAGAGGGAGGTGGATTGGTGAATCACCCTATCTAGTAATGTGATTCTTTACAGAGAGGGTGATGAATAGATGGACCCTCTATCTAGTGATGTGATTCTTTACAGAGAGGGTGATGGATAAGTGGAACACTCTAGTCATGTGATTCTTTACACAGAGGGTGGTGGATAGGTGGAACACTCAGGCTAGCAGTCCAGTTCTTTAGAGAGAGGGTGGTGGATAGGTGGAACACTCTATCTAGTAATGTGATTCTTTACAGAGAGGGTGGTGGATAGGTGGAACACTATCTAGTAATGTGATTCTTTACAGAAAGAGTGGGGAATAGGTGGAACACTCCATCTAGTAATGTGATTTTTTTTACAGAGAGGGTGGCTGATAGGTGGAACACTCTAGTAATGTGATTCTTGACAGACAGGGTGGTGGATATGTAGAACACTGTATCTAGCAATGCAATTCTTTATAGAGAGGGTAGTGAATAGATGGAACACTCTGTCTAGTCATGTGATTCTTGACAGAGAGGATGGTGGATAGGTGGAACACTCTAGTAATGCGATTCTTTACAGAGTGGTTGGGGGATAGGCGAAACACTATCTAGGAATGCAATTCTTAATAGAGAGGGTGGTGGTTAGGTGGAACACTCCTTCTAGTATTGTGATTCTTTACAGAGGGGGTGGTGGATATGTAGGACACTCTATGTAGCAGTGTGATTCTTTACACAGAGGGTGGTGGATAGGTGGAACACTCTCTCCACTAATGTGATTCTTTACAGAGAGAGTGGGAGATAGGTGGAACACTCTAGTAATGCGATTCTTCACATAGAGTGTGGTGGATATGTAGAACACTTTATGTAGTCATGCTGTTCTTTATAGACGGAGCTGGATAGGTGGAACACTACATCTAGTCATGTGATTTTTTTTTTTTACAGAGAGGGTGACTGATAGGGTGAAACATCTCTAGCAATTTGATTCTTTAGAGAGAGGATTGTGATAGGTGGAACACTCACTAATAATGTGATTCTTTTCAGAGCAGTTGGGGGATAGGTGGAACACTATCTAGGAATGCGATTCTTTACACAGAGTGTGGTAGATATATAGCACACTCTATCTAGGAATGTGATTCTTTATATAGAGGGTGGTGGATAGGTGGAACATACTATCTAGTAATGTGATTCTTTACAGAGAGGGTAGTGGATAGGTGGAACAATCTATCTTGTAATGTGATTCTATTCATAGAGGGTGGTGGATCGGTAGAACACCCTATCTATAATCTGATTCTTTACAGAGAGGTGGTGGATGAGGAGGACTCTATCTAGTTATGTGACTCTTTACAAAGATGGCAATGGATAGGTGGACACTCTATCTAGCAATGCGATTCTTTACAGAGAGAATGGTGGATAAGTTGAACACTCTAGTAATGCGATTCTTTACAGAGAGGGTGGCGGATAGGTGGACTCTAGCAATGTGACTCTTTACAGCAAGGGCAATGGATAGATGGACACTCAATCTAGCAATGCAATTGTTTACAGAGAGGGTGGTGGATCAGTGGAACGCTCTATCTAGTAATGTGATTGTTTACAGAGAGGGTGGTGAACAGGTGGAACACTCTATCTAGTAATGTGAATCTTTTCAGAGAGGGTTGTGAACAGGTGGAACACTCTGGTAATATGGTCCTTTGCAGACAGGGTGGTGGATATGTAGAACAGTCTATCTTGCACTACAATTCTTTATAGAGAGAGTAGGGAACAGGTGGTACACTCTATCTAGTAATGTGATTCTTTAGAGAGACGGTGGTGGATATGTAGAACACTCTAGTAACATGATTGTTTACAGAAAGAGTGGCGGATAGGTGGAACAGTCTAGTAATGTGATTTTTTACAAAGAGGGTGGTGGATAGGTGGAATACAATCTAGCAATGCAATTCTTTGCAGACATGCTGGTGAATAGGTGGAACACTCTAGTAATGCGATTCTTTTACAGAGAGGGTGGTGGATATGTAGAACGCTCTATCTTGCAGTGCACTTGTTTATAGAGAGGGTGGTGGATAGGTGGAACACTCTAATAATGTGATTCTTTTCAGAGCAGGTGGGGGATAGGTGGAACACTATCTAGCAATGCAATTCTTTACACAGAGTGCGGTGGATATGTTCAACACTATCTAGCAATGTGATTCTTTACAGAGGGGGTAGTGGATAGGTGGAACACTCTATCTTGTAATGTGATTCTATTCATAGAGGGTGGTGGATAGGTGGAACACTCTAGTAATGTGATTCTTGGCAGACAGGGTGGTGGAGATGTAGAACACTGTATCTAGCAATGCAATTCTTTATAGAGAGGGTAGTGAATAGATGGAACACTCTATCTAGTAATGTGATTCTTTACAGAGACGGTGGTGGACATGTAGAAAACTCTAGCAACACAGTTGTTTACAGAAAGGGTGGTGGATAGGAACAGGCTAGTAATATGAATTTTTCCAGAGAGGGTGGTGTATAGGTGGAACACTCAATCTAGCAATGCAGTTCTTTACAGAGAGGGTGGTGAATAGGTGGAAGACTCTGTCTAGTAATGTGATGCTTTACAGAGAGGGTGGTGGATATGTAGAACACTCTATCTAGCAATGCAATTCTTGAGAGAGGGCGATGAACAGGTGGAACACTCTTGTAATGCGATTCTTTACAGAGAGGCTGGTGCATATGTAGAACACTCTAGCAATGTGATTCCTTACAGAGAGGGTGGTGGATAGGTGGAACACTCTTTCTAGTAATGTAATTCTTTACAGAGAGGCTGGTGGATAGGTGGAACACTCTATCCAGTAATGTGATTCTTTACAGAGAGGGTGATGGACAGGTGGAACACTCTAGCAATGCGTTTCTTTACAGAGACGGTAGTGGATATGTAGAACACTCTAGCAATGTAATTCTTTATAGAGAGGGTTTCGGATAGGTGGACTCTTATCTAGTAATGTGATTCTTTACAGAGAGGGTGATGGGATAGGTGGACACTCAATCTAGCAATGCAATTCTTTACAGAGAGGTTGGTGGATAGGTGGAACACTCTCGTAATGCAGTTCTTTACAGAGAGGGTGGTGGATATGTAGAACACTCTCGCAATGTGATTCTTTACACAGAGGGTGGTGAATAGGTGGAACACTCTATTTGGTAATGTGATTCTTTACAGAGAAGGTGGCGGAGAGCTGGAACACTCTGTCTAGTAATGTGATTCTTTACAGAGAGGGTGGTGGATAGGAGGAAAAGTTTATCTAGTAATGTGATTCTTTACAGAAAGTTTGGTGGATAGGTGGAACACTCAATCTAGCAAAGCAATTCTTTACAGAGAGGGTGGTGGATAGGTGGAACACTCTATCTTGTAATGTGATTCTTTACCGGTAAGGGTGGTGGATGGGTGGAACACTGTCTAGTCATGTAATTCTTTACAGAGGGGGTATCGGATAGGTGGAACACTCTATGTACTAATGTGATTCTTTACAGAGAGAGTGGGGAATAGGTGGAACACTCCATCTAGTAATGTGATCATTTACAGAGTGGGTGGTGGATAGGTGACATGCTCTAGTAATGTAATTCTTTATAGAGAGGGTGGTGGATAGGTGGAACACTCTAGTAATGAGATTCTTTATAGATAGGGTAGTGGATATGTAGAACACTCTATCTAGCAATGCAGTTCTTTACAGAGAGGGTGTGGTTAGGTGAGCACTCCCATCTTGTAATGCAGTTCTTTTACAGAGAGGGTGGTGAATAGGTGGAACACCTCTATCTAGTAATGTGATCCTTACAGAGGGTGGTGGATTGGTGGAAGACTCTGGTAATGTGATTGTTTAGAGAGAGGTTGGGGATAGCTGGAACACTCTAGTAATCTGGATTATTTATGGACAGGATGGTGGATATGTAGAACACTCTATCTTGCAATGCAATTCTTTACAGAGATGGTGGTGGATAGGTGGAACAGATTACCTAGTAATGTGATTCTTTACAGAGAGGGTGGTGGATAGGTGGAACAGACTACCTAGTAATGTGATTCTTTACAGAGAGGGTGGGGGATAGGTGGAGCACTCAGTCTAGCAGTGCGGTTCTTTACAGAGAGGGTGGTGGATAGGTGGAACACTCTAATAATGTGATTCTTTACAAAGAGGGTGTAGGACTGTATCTTAGTAATGTGATTCTTTATGGAGTGTGATGGATAGGTGGGAACACTATCTAGTCAAGTGTGATTCTTTACAGAGAAGGTGGTGGATAGGTGAAACACTATCTGGTGATGTGATTCTTTACAGAGAGGGTGCGGGATGGGTGGAACACTCAATCTAGTAATGCTATTCTTACAGAGAGGGAGGTGGATTGCTGAATCACCCTATCTAGTAATGTGATTCTTTACAGAGAGGGTGATGAATAGATGGACCCTCTATCTAGTGATGTGATTCTTTACAGAGAGGGTGATGGATAGGTGGAACACTCTAGTCATGTGATTCTTTACAGAGAAGGTGGTGGATAGGTGGAACACTCTATCTAGTAATGTGATTCTTTACAGAGAGGGTGGTGGATAGGTGGAACACTATCTAGTAATGTGATTCTTTACAGAAAGAGTGGGGAATAGTTGGAACACTCCATCTAGTAATGTGATTTTTTTGTACAGAGAGGGTGGCTGATAGGTGGAACACTCTAGTAATGTGATTCTTGACAGACAGGGTGGTGGATATGTAGAACACTGTATCTAGCAATGCAATTCTTTATAGAGAGGGTAGTGAATAGATGGAACACTCTGTCTAGTCATGTGATTCTTGACAGAGAGGGTGGTGGATAGGTGGAACACTCTAGTAATGTGATTCTTTTACAGAAAGGGTGGTGGATAGGTGGAACACTCTAGTAATGCGATTCTTTACAGAGTGGTTGGGGATCAGTGGAACACTATCTAGGAATGCTATTCTACAGAGAGGGTGGTGGTTAGGTGGAACACTCCATCTAGTTTTGTGATCTCTTTACAGAGAGGGTGTGGATATGTAGGACACTCTCATGTAGCAGTGTGATTTCACACAGAGGGTGGTGATAGTGGAACACTCTCTCCAGTAATGTGATTCTTTACAGAGAGAGTGGGAGATAGGTGGAACACTCTAGTAATGCGATTCTTCACAGAGAGTGTGGTGGATATGTAGAACACTCTATGTAGTCATGCTGTTCTTTATAGACAGAGCTGGATAGGTGGAACACTACATCTAGTCATGTGATTTTTTTTTTTTTTACAGAGAGGGTGACTGATAGGTGGAACATTCTAGTAATTTGATTCTTTAGAGAGAGGATTGTGGATAGGTGGAACACTCACTAATAATGTGATTCTTTTCAGAGCAGTTGGGGGATAGGTGGAACACTATCTAGAATCGACTTTCTTTACACAGAGTGTGGTAGATATGTAGCACACTTTATCTAGGAATGTGATTCTTTATATAGAGGTTGGTTTGGATAGGCAGAACATACTATCTAGTAATGTGATTCTTTACAGAGAGGGTATGGATAGGTGGAATCATCTCATCTTGTAATGTGATTCTATTCATAGAGGGTGGTGGATTCGGTGAACACCCTATCTAGTAATCTGATTCTTTACAGAGAGGGTGGTGGATAGGAGGACTCTATCTAGTTATGTGACTCTTTACAAAGATGGCAATGGATAGGTGGACGCCTCATCTCAGCAATGCGATTCTTTACAGAGAGAATGGTGGATAGGTTGAACACTCTAGTAATGCGATTCTTTACAGAGAGGGTGGCGGATAGGTGGACTCTATCTAGCAATGTGATTCTTTACAGCAAGGGCAATGGATAGATGGACACTCAATCTAGCAATGCAATTCTTTACAGAGAGGGTGGTGGATAGTGGAACGCTCTATCTAGTAATGTGATTGTTTACAGAGAGGGTGGTGAACAGGTGGAACACTCTATCTAGTAATGTGAATCTTTTCAGAGAGGGTTGTGAACAGGTGGAACACTCTGGTAATATGGTCCTTTGCAGACAGGGTGGTGGATATGTAGAACACTCTATCTTGCACTACAATTCTTTATAGAGAGGGTGGTGAACAGGTGGTACACTCTATCTAGTAATGTGATTCTTTAGAGAGACGGTGGTGGATATGTAGAACACTCTAGCAACATGATTGTTTACAGAATGGGTGGCGGATAGGTGGAACAGTCTAGTAATGTGATTTTTTACAGAGAGGGTGGTGGCTAGGTGGAACACTCAATCTAGCAATGCAATTCTTTGCAGACATGCTGGTGAATAGGAGGAACACTCTAGTAATGCGATTCTTTACAGAGAGGGTGGGGGATAGGCGGAACACTATCTAGGAATGCGATTCTTAATAGAGAGGGTGGTGGTTAGGTGGAACACTCCATCTAGTTTTGTGATTCTTTACAGAGAGGGTGGTGGATATGTAGAACACTCTATGTAGCAGTGTGATTCTTTACACAGAGGGTGGTGGATAGGTGGAACACTCTCTCCAGTAATGTGATTCTTTACAGAGAGAGTGGGAGATAGGTGGAACACTCTAGTAATGCGATTCTTCACAGAGAGTGTGGTGGATATGTAGAACACTCTATGTAGTCATGCTGTTCTTTATAGACAGAGCTGATAGGTGAACACCTACATCTAGTCATGTGATTTTTTTTTTTTACAGAGAGGGGGGTGACTGATAGGTGAACATTCTAGCAATTTGATTCTTTAGAGAGAGGATTGTGGATAGGTGGAACACTCACTAATGTGATTCTTTCAGAGCAGTTGGGGATAGGTGGAACACTAATCTAGGAATGCGATTCTTTACACAGAGTGTGGTAGATATGTAGCACACTCTATCTAGGAATGTGATTCTTTATATAGAGGTTGGCGGATAGGTGGAACATACTATCTAGTAGTGTGATTCTTTACAGAGCGGGTAGTGGATAGGTGGAACACTCTATCTTGTAATGTGATTCTATTCATAGAGGGTGGTGGATCGGTAGAACACCCCATCTGTAATCTGATTCTTTACAGAGAGGGTGGTGGATAGGAGGACTCTTCATCCAGTTATGTGACTCTTTACAAAGATGGCAATGGATAGGTGGACACTCTATCTAGCAATGCGATTCTTTACAGAGAGAATGGTGGATAGGTTGAACACTCTAGTAATGCGATTCTTTACAGAGAGGGTGGCGGATAGGTGGACTCTATCTAGCATTGTGTCTCTTTACAGCAAGGGCAATGGATAGATGGACACTCAATCTAGCAATGCAGTTCTTTACAGAGAGGGTGGTGGATAGGTGGAACGCTCTATCTAGTAATGTGATTGTTTACAGAGAGGGTGGTGAACAGGTGGAACACTCTATCTAGTAATGTGAATCTTTTCAGAGAGGGTTGTGAACAGGTGGATCACTCTGGTGATATGGTCCTTTGCAGACAGGGTGGTGGATATGGTAGAACACTCTATCTGCACTACAATTCTTTATAGAGCGGGTGGTGAATGTGGTACACTCTATCTAGTAATTTGATTCTTTAGAGAGCGGTGGTGATATGTAGAACACTTGTTCCAACATGATTGTTTACAGAAAGGGTGGCGGATAGGTGGAACAGTCTAGTAATGTGATTTTTTACAGAGATGGTGGTGGATAGGTGGAACACAATCTAGCAATGCAATTCTTTGCAGACATGCTGGTGAATAGGTGGAACACTCTAGTAATGCGATTCTTTTACAGAGAGGTGGTGGATATGTAGGCCGCCTATCTAGCAGTGCAGTTGTTTATAGAGAGGGTGGTGGATGGGTGGAACACTCTAATGTGATTCTTTTCAGAACAGGTGGGGGATGGGTGGAACACTTTATAGCAATGCAGTTCTTTCACAGAGTGTGGATATGTACCAACACTATCTAGCAATGTGATTCTTTACAGAGGGGGTAGTGGATAGGTGAACACTCTATCTTGTAATGTGATTCTATTCATGGAGGGTGCTGGATAGGTGAAACACTTAGTAATGTGATTCTTGACAGACAGGGTGGTGGAGATGGTAACACTGCATCTAGCAATGCAATTTTTATAGAGAGGGTAGTGAATAGATGGAACACTCTATCTAGTAATGTGATTCTTTACAGAGACGTTGGTGGACATGTAGGAAACTCTATGGCCACAGTTGTTTACAGAAAGGGTGGTGGATAGGAAAGGCTAGTAATATGAATTTTTCCAGAGAGGGTGGTGTATAGGTGGAACCTCAATCTAGCAATGCAGTTCTTACAGGAGAGGGTGGTGAATAGGTGGAAGACTCTGTTTCAGTAATGTGATGCTTTACAGAGAATTGGTGGATATGTCAGACACTCTATCTAGCAGTGCAATTCTTGAGAGAGGGCGATGAACAGGTGGGACACCAGTAATGTGATTTTACAGAGGCTGGTGCATATGTTAACACTCTAGCAATGTGATTCCTTGCAGAGAGGGTGGTGGATACGTGAACACTCTTTCAGTAATGTAATTTTACAGGAGGGTGATGGACAGGTGAACATCTGGCAATGCTTTCTTTACAGAGTGGGTAGTGGATATGCAGAATGCCAGCAATGTAATTCTTTATAGAGGGTTTCTGATAGGTGACTCTTATCTAGTAATGTGATTCTTTACAGAGAGGGTGATGGATAGTGGACACTCAATCTAGCAATGCAATTCTCTTAGAGAGGTTGGTGGATGGGTGGAACACTGTGTAATGCAGTTCTTTACACAGAGGGTGGTGGATATTAGAACACTGCTAATGTGATTCTTTACACAGAGGGTGGTGGATAGGTGGAACACTCTATTTGGTAATGTGATTTTTTACAGAGAAGGTGGCGGAGAGCTGGAACACTCTGTCTAGTAATGTGATTCTTACAGAGACCTGTGGTGAATAGGAGTAACAGTTTATCTAGTAATGTGTTCTTTCACAGAAAGTTTGGTGGATAGTGGAACACTCAACTAGTAAAGGCATCTTACAGAGAGTGGTGGTGATAGGTGAACACTCTATCTTGTAATGTGATTCTTACCGAAAGGGTGGTGGATGGTGGAACACTGTTCAGTCATGTGATTCTTTACAGAGGGGTATCGATAGGTGGAACACTCTATCTACTAATGATTCTTTACAGAGAGTGGGAATAGGTGGAACACTCCATCTAGTAATGTGATTATTTACAGAGTGGGTGGTGGATAGGTGACATGCTCCTGTAATGTAATTTTTTACAGCTGTGGGTGGTGGATAGGTGGAACACTCTGGTAATGAGATTTTATAGATAGGCTGGTGGATATGTAGAACACTCTATCTAGCAATGCATTCTTTACAGAGAGGGTGGTGGTTAGGTGGAGCACTTATCTTGTAATGCAATTCTTTACAGAGAGGGTGGTGAATAGGTGGAACACCTAGTAATGTGATCCTTACAGAGGGTGGTGGATTGGTGGAACATTCTGGTAATGTGATTGTTTTCAGAGAGGTTGTGAGGATACGAACACTCTAGTAATTCGATTATTTTATGGACAGGATGGTGGATGTAGAACACTCTATCTTGCAATGCAATTCTTTGCAGAGATGGTGGTGAATAGTGGACAGATTACCTAGTAATGTGATTCTTTATAGAGAGGGTGGTGGATAGGTAATGAGACTACCAGTAATGTGATTCTTTACAGAGGGTGGTGATAGGTAACTCCTGTTAATGTGATTCTTTTTGTAAAGAGGGTGGAGGACTGTATCTAGTAATGTGATTCTTTATGGGAGTGTGTGATGGATAGGTGGAACACTAGCTAGTCATGTGATTCTTTACAGAGAAGGTGGTGGTTAGGTGAACACCATCTGGTGATGTGATTCTTTGCAGAGAGGTTTGCGGATGCTGGAACACTCAATCTAGTAATGCCATTCTTACAGAGAGGAGGTGGGTTGGTAGAATCACCTTATCTAGTAATGTGATTCTTACAGGAGGTGATGAATAGATGGACCTCTATCTAGTGATGTGATTCTTTACAGAGAGGATGATGGATAATTGAACACTCTAGTCATGTGATTCTTTACAGAGAGGGTGGTGGATAGGTGGAACACTCTAGGCTTTCAGTCCAGTTCCTTAGAGGGTGGTGGATAGGTGGAACACTCTATCTAGTAATGCGATTCTTTACAGAGAGGGTGGTGGATAGGTGGAACACTATCTAGTAATGTGATTCTTTACAGAAAGAGTGGGGAATAGATGGAACACTCCATCTAGTAATGTGATTTTTTTTTTTTTACAGAGAGGGTGGCTGATAGGTGGAAACACTCTATAATGTGATTCTTAACAGACAGGGTGGTGGATATGTAAGACTGTATCTAGCAATGCAATTTTTTATAGAGGGTGGTGAATAGATGGAACACTCTGTCTAGTGTATAATTCTTGACAGAGGTGGGTGGTTAGGGTGGAACACTGGTAATGCGATTCTTTACAGAGTGGTTGGGGATAGGCTGAAACACTATCTAGGAATGCAATTCTTAATAGAGAGGGTGGTGGTTGGGTGGAACACTCCTTCTAGTATTGTGATTCTTTACAGAGGGTGGTGGATATGTAGGACACTCATGTCGCAGTGTGATTCTTTGCACAGAGGGTGGGTGGATAGAACACCTCCAGTGAATGTGATTCTTTACAGAGAGAGTGGGAGATAGGTGGACCTCTAGTAATGCGATTCTTCACATAGAGTGGTGGTTATATGTAGAACACTTATGTAGTCATGCTGTTCTTTATAGGCCTGAGCTGATAGGTGGAGACTACATCTAGTCATGTGATTTTTTTTTTTTACAGAGGTGACTGATAGGTGTAACATTCTAGTAATTTGATTCTTTAGAGGATTGTGGTAGGTGGAACACTCACTAATATTTGATTTTTCAGAGCAGTTGGGGATAGTGAACACTATCTGTGATGCGATTTCACACAGGTGTGGTGGATATAGCACCTTGTCTAGTAATGTTCTTTATAGAGTTGGTGATGGGTGGAACATGCTATCTGTGTTAGTTTACAGAGGGTAGTGATAGTGGACACTTGTCTGTAGTAATTCTATTCATAGAGGGTGGTGGATGGGGAGAACTATCTTTCATCTAGTTCTTTTACAGAGAGGGTGGTGGATGGGAGGACCTATCTAGTTATGTGCTCTTACAAAGATGGCAATGGATGGGTGACTCTTATCTAGCAATGCGATTTCACAGAGACAATGCTGGATGATGGTACTCTAGTAATTTATTTTACAGAGAGGTGGCTTAGTGACTCTAGCACTGACTCTTTACAGCAAGGCGTGGATAGTGGACACCAATCTAGCAATGCAATTGTTTAGAGGGAGTGGGGATCAGTGGAATCTCTATCTAGTGTGTGATTGTTTAGAGAGGGTGGTGGTGGGTGGAACACTCTATCTGTAATGTGAATCTTTTCAGAGGTTGTGAACAGGTGGAACACTCTGGTATGGTCTTGCAGACAGTTGGTGGATATGTAACAGTCTATCTTACTACAATTGTATAGAGAGAGTAGGGACAGGTGGTACCTCTGTCTAGTAATGGACTTTAGAGACGGGTGGATATGTAGAACACTCTAGCAACATGATGTTTAGAGAAAGGGTGTGGATAGGTGGAACAGTCTAGTATGTGATTTTTACAGAGGGTGGTGATAGGTGGAACACAATCTGGCAATGCAGTTCTTGCAGACATGCTGAATAGGTGGAACACTGTAATGCGATTCTTTGGATATGAGCGCCTATCTTGCAGTACTTGTTATAGAGGGTGGATAGGGTAACACTCTAATAATGTGATTCTTTTCAGGTGGGGATAGAACACTATCTGGCAATGCAATTTTTACACAGAGTGGATGTGTTCGCACTATCTAGCAATGTGATTCTTTACAGGGTAGGATGGTGGAACACTCTATCTTGTAATGTGATTCTATTCAGGGGTGGTGGATAGGTGGAACACTCTATTAATGTGATTCTGGCGGACAGGTTGGTGGAGATGTAGAACACTGTATCTGGCATGCAATTCTTTATAGAGAGTGAGTAATGATGAACACTCTAGTAATGATTTACAGAGGCGTTGGTGACATGTAGAAAACTCTTATAACACAGTTGTTTACAGGAAGGGTGTTGGATAGGAACAGGCTAGTAATATGAATTTTCCAGAGAGGGTGGTGTATGGGTGACACTCAGTCTAGCAATGCAGTTCTTTACAGAGAGGTGGTGAATAGGTGGAAGACCTGTTTAGTAATGTGATGTTTTACAGAGGTGGTATGTGAACCTCTATCAGCAGTGCAATTCTGAGAGGGCGATGAACAGTGGAACACCTGTAATGCATTCTTTACAGAGAGGTGTGTATTAGAGAACTCTCAGCAATGTGATTCTTACAGAGAGGTGGATAGGTGGAACACCTTTCAGTAATGCATTCTTTAGAGGCTGGTGGATAGGTGGAACACTCTATCCAGTAATGTGATTCTTTAGGGTGATGGACAGGTGAACACTTGGCAATGCGTTTCTTTACAGAAACGGTAGTGATATGTAGAACACTTGCAATGTAATTCTTATAGAGGGTTTGATAGGTGGACTTTTATCTAGTAATGTGATTCTTTACAGAGGGCATGGATAGGTGACACCAATCTGTAATGCAATTTTTACAGAGGTTGGTGGATGCGTATCAGTCTCGTAATGCAGTTCTTTACAGAGAGGTTTGGATATGTAGAACACTCTTGGTATTGTTTACAGAGGGTGTGAATTGGTGGAATACTCTATTTGGTAATGTGATCTTTTCAGAAGGGTGGCGGAGGCTGGAACACTCTGTTGAGTAATGTGATTTTTAGAGAGGGTGGTGATAGGAAAAGGTTTATCTAGTATGTGATTCTTTACAGTTTGTGGATAGTTGGGCCTCAATCTAGCAAAGCAATTCTTTACAGAGGGTGGTGGATATTGGAACACCTATCTTGTAATGATTCTTTACCTATATGGTGATGGGTGAACACTGTCATTCATTTACAGAGGGGTATCGGATAGGTGGAACACTCATCTACTAATGTGATTCTTTATGAGAGAGTGGGAATAGGTGAGACACTCCATCTAGCAATGTGATCATTACAGAGTGGTGGTGATAGGTGACATGCTCTAGTATGATTCTTTATAGAGAGTGGTGGATGGGTGGAACACCTAGTAATGAGATTCTTTAGGATAGGTAGTGGATATGTAGAACATTCTATCTAGCAATGCAGTTCTTTACAGAGGGGGTGTTTTGGTGGGCACCTATCTTGTAATGGATTCTTTAGAGAGGGTGGATAATTGGAACACTCTGTCTAGTAATGTGATCTTAGAGAGGGTGGTGGATTGGTGGAAGACCTGGTAATGTGATTGTTTACACAGAGGTTGGGGATAGCTGGAACACTTGGTAATGATTATTTATGGACAGGATGGTGGATATGGTACCTTATCTTGCAATGCACTTTATGAGATGGTGGTGGATAGTGGAACAGATTACCAGTAATGTGATTCTTTACAGAGAGGTGGTGATGGTGGAACGGACTACCTAGTAATGTGATTCTTACAGAGAGGGTGGGGGATAGGTGGCCTCTGTCTGTTCTTGGGTTCTTTACAGAGGTTGGTGATAGGTGGAACTCTAATAATGTGATTCTTACAAAGAGGTGTAGACTGTATCTAGTCTTGATTCTTTAGGGAGTGTGATGGATGGGTAGAACACTGGTCATGTGATTCTTGCAGAGAATGTGGTGGATGGGTGAACACCTCTGGTGATGATTCTTACAGAGGGTGCGGATGGTGGTCACTCAGTCTGGTAATGCTATTCTTGCAGAGAGGAGGTGGATGTTGAACCCTATCTGGTAATGTGATTCTTGCAGAGGTGATGAAGATGGACCTCTGTTAGTGATGTGATTTTTGGAGAGTTGATGGATGGGTGAACACTCTAGTCATGTGATTCTTTACAGAGAAGGTGGTGGATAGGTGGAACACTCTATCTAGTAATGTGATTCTTTACAGAGAGGGTGGTGGATAGGTGGAACACTATCTAGTAATGTGATTCTTTACAGAAAGAGTGGGGAATAGTTGGAACACTCCATCTAGTAATGTGATTTTTTTGTACAGAGAGGGTGGCTGATAGGTGGAACACTCTAGTAATGTGATTCTTGACAGACAGGGTGGTGGATATGTAGAACACTGTATCTAGCAATGCACTTTAAGAGAGGTAGTGAATAGATGACCTTGCTAGTCATGATTCTTGACAGAAGGGTGGTGGATGGTGGAATGTTCTAGTAATGTGATTCTTACAGAAAGGGTGGTGGATAGGTGGGTACCTGTGTTTTATTCTTTAAGGGTGGGGTTGAAGTGGAACACTATCTGGAACGATTCTTAATAGAAGTTGGTGGTTGGTGGAACACCCATCTAGTTTGTGATTCTTTACAGAGATGGTGGATATGTGTGACCTCTATGGCAGTGTGATTCTTTACAGAGGTGGTGGATGGTGGAACACTCTCCAGTAATGGATTCTTTACAGAGGGTGGAATGGGTGGAACACCTAGTAGCGATTCTTCAAGAGAGTGTAGTGGATGTGGAACACTCTGTAGTCAGTTGTTCTTTATAGACAGAGCTGATAGTTGAACACCGTCTAGTCATGTGATTTTTTTTTTGAGATTGACTGATGGGTGGAACATTCTAGTAATTTGACTTTAGAGAGGATTGTGGGTGGAACACTCACTATTAATGTGATTCTTTCAGGCAGTTGGGGGATGGGTGAGCACTGTCTAGAATGCTATTCTTTACACAGTATGGTAGATATGTATACACTTTATCTAGAATGTGATTCTTTATATGAGTTGGCGGATAGTTGAACATGTTATCTATTAATGTGATTCTTAAGAGGGTAGTGGATAGTGGAACACTTGTCTTGTAATGTGATTCTATCTAGAGAGTTGTGGATGGTGGGCACCTACCCATTAATCGATTCTTTACAGAGGTTTGGTGGATGGAGGACTCTGTTATGTGGCTTTGCAAAGATGGCAGTGGATGGGTGGATTCTTTCTGGCAACTTTGATTCTTTGCAGAGAATGGTGGATAGGTTGAATACTCTAATGCGATTCTTTACAGAGATGGTATGATTGGACTCTATCTAGCAGTGTGATTTTTACAGCAAGGCGTGGATAGATGGACACCAATCTAGCAATGCAATTTTTTACAGAGAGGTTGGTGGATATGGGGCGCCTATCTAGTAATGTGATCTTCAGAGGGTGGTGGTGAACAGGTGAACACCTGTGTGTGGTCCTTTTCAGACGGGGTGGTGATGTAGAACACTTATCTTGCTGCAATTTTTATAGGAGGGTGGTGGCCGGTGGTACACTCTATCTAGTAATGTGATTCTTTAGAGACGGGTGGTGATATGTAGAACACTCTAGCAACATGATTGTTTATGAATGGGTGCGGATGGTGGAACAGTCTAGTAATGTGATTTTTTACAGAGGTTGGTGGCTGGGTGAACACTCACCCAGCAATTCTTTGCAGACAGCTGAATAGGAGAACACTCTGGTAATGCTTTTCTTTACAGAGAGGGTGGTGGATATGTGGAATGCCCTATCTAGCAGTTGTTTATATAGAGGGTGGTGGAGGTGGAACACTAATAATGTGATTCTTTTCAGAACAGGTGAACACTTGGCAGTGTTCTTGCACAGTGCGGTGGATATGTACAGCACTTTATCTGGCAATGTGATTCTTTGGAGGGGGTGGTGGATATGGAACACTTATCTTGTAATGTATCTATTCTTAGAGGTTGCTGGATAGGTGAACACTCTGTAATGTGATTCTTGACAGACAGGTGGTGGAGATGAACACTGTATCTAGCAAAATTCTTTATAGAGGGTGGTGAATAGATGAACACCTATCTGGTAATGTGATTCTTTACAGAGTGGTGGTGACATGTGAAAACTCTATTAACACAGTTGTTTACAGTTGTTGGTGGATAGAACAGGCTATAATGAATTTTCCAGAGGGTGGTGTATGGGTGGAACATATTAGCAATGCAGTTCTTACAGAGGTGGTGAATGGTGGAAGACTCTGTCTAGTAATGATGCTTTACAGAGGGTTGGTGGATATGTAGAACCTCTATCTAGCAGTGTAGTTCTGAGAGAGGGCGATGAACAGGTGGAACACTTTGTAATGATTTTTACAGAGAGGTTGCATATGTAGAACACTCTAGCGTGTGATTCTTTACAGAGGGTGGTGGATATGGAACTCTTTCTATTAATGTATCTTTACAGGAGGTGATGGCAGGTGGAACACTCTAGCAATGCTTTTTTGCAGAGTGGGTAGTGATATGTAGAATACTGTAGTAATGTAATTTTTATAGAGGTTTGATAGGTGGACCTCTAGTAATGTGATTCTTTACAGAAGGGTGATGGATAGGTGGACCTCAATCTAGCTATTTATTCTCTACAGAGAGTTGGTGGATAGGTGAACACTGTAATGCAGTTCTTTCCGAGAGGTGGTGATATGTGGAACACCTAGAATGTGATTCTTTACACAGAGGGTGGTGATGGGTGGAACACTTGTTTGTAATGTGATCTTTACAGAAGGTGGCGGAGGCTGGACCACTCTGTCTATTAATGTGATTCTTTACGAGACGGTGGTGAATAGGAGGAACAGTTTATCTATTAATGATTTTACAGAAAGTTTGGTGGATGGTGGAATACTCAATCTAGTAAAGCAATTTCAGAGAGGTTGGTGATAGGTGGAACACTCTATCTTGTAATGGGTTCTTTACGGTGGTGATGGTGGAACACTGTCTGTCGTGTGATTCTTTGGAGGGTATCAGGTGGATTACTCTGTCTACTAATGTGATTTTTACAGAGAGGGTGGAATAGTTGGAATACTCCATCTAGTATGTGGTATTTTACAGTGTGTGTGGTGGATAGGTGACATGCTCTGGTAATGTAATTTTTTACAGCGAGGGTGGTGGATATTTGGGTTACCTAGTATGAGATTCTTTATAGATTGGTGGTGTAGACATATCTAGCAATGCACTTTACAGAGAGGTGGTGAGTGGAGCACTCTGTCTTGTGTGCAATTCTTTACAGAGATTGTGGTGAAGAGGAACACTCTAGTGATCCTTTACAGAGAGGGTGGTGGTTGGTGGAACTCTTGTAATGTGATTGTTTCAGAGAGGTTGGGGATAGTTGGAACACCTAGTAATTGATTATTGTGGACAGGATGGTGATAGAACACTCTGTCTTGCAGTTTCTTTACAGAGATGGTGGTGATAGGTGGAACAGATTACTAGTGTGTGATTCTTACAGAGAGGTTGGTGATAGTTGAATGACTACCTAGTAATGTGATTCTTACAGAGAGGTAGATAGGTGGGCACTCAGTCTAGCAATGCGGTTTACACAGAGGGTGTGGATAGGTGAACACTCTAATAATGTGATTCTTACAAAGTGTGGAGGACTGTATCTAGTAATGTGATTCTTTATGGGGAGTGTGTCTGATGGGTGGAATTAGCTAGTCATGTGATTCTTTACAGAAGGTGGTGGTTAGGTGGAACACTATCTGGTGTGATTCTTACAGAGGTGCGGATGGTGGAACACCAACTAGTAATTGCGATTCTTACAGAGGAGGTGGTTTGTGAATCACCCTGTCTAGTAATGATTCTTACAGAGGGTGAATAGATGGACCTCTATCTAGTGATGTGATTCTTTAGAGGGTGATGGATAGTGGAACACTCTAGTCATGTGATTCTTTACAGAGAGGGTGGTGATAGGTGGAACCCTCAGGCTGGCAGTCCAGTTCTTTAGAGAGGTTTGTGGATGGTGGAACACTCTGTCTAGTAATCGATTCTTTACAGAGGGGGTGGATGGGTGAACACTATCTAGTATGTGATTCTTTACAGAAAGGGTGGGGAAGGTGAAATTCATCTAGTAATGTGATTTTTTACAGAGGGTGGCTGATAGGTGAACACTCTAGTTATGTGATTCTTGACAGACAGGGTGGTGGATATGTGAACACTGTATCTAGCAATGCAATTTTCTAGAGGTAGTGAATAGATGAACACTCTGTTAGTCGTGTGATTCTTGACAGAGGATGGTGGATGGTGGAACTCTATCATGCGATTCTTTGCAGTGTGGTTAGATGGCGAAATTATCTGGGGTAGTTTTAATGAAGTGTGGTGTTGGGTGAACACCCTTCTAGTATTGTGATTCTTTACAGAGGGGTGGTGATATGTGGACACCTGTCTTGGCAGTGATTCTTTACACAGAGGGTGGATGGGTGGAACACCTCTCCAGTAATGTGATTCTTTACAGAGTGGAGATGGGTGGAATACTTTGTTAATGATTCTTCACATAGAGTGTGGTGGATATGTAGAACACTTGTGTAGTGTGCTTTCTTTATAGCGGAGCTGGATAGTGAACACTGCATCTAGTCATGTGATTTTTTTTTTAAGGAGGGGTGACTGATGGGTGAACATTCTAGTTTTTGACTTTAGAGAGAAGATTGTGGATAGGTGAACATCACTAATAGTGTGTTCTTTTCAGACAGTTGGGGATAGGTGAATATCTAGAATGCGATTACACAAGTGTGGTAGATATATAGTACCTCTATTGGGAATGTGATTCTTTATATAGAGGGTGTGGATAGGTGGAACATACTATTCATAATGATTTTCCAGAGAGGTAGGATAGGTGAACACTTTCTTGTAATGTGATTCTATTCATAGAGGGTGGTGGATTCTGGAACACTCTATCTAGTAATCGTTCTTTACAGAGAGGGTGGTGATAGATGACCTATCTATTATGACCTTTACAAAGATAATGATAGGTGGACACCTATCTAGCAATGACTTTACAGAGAATGGTGGATGGGTTGAACACCTAGTCTGCTTTATTCTTCAGAGAGGTTGCGGATGGTGGACTCTATCTGATGTGATTCTTGCTTAAGGGGCATGGATAGGACCTCAATCTAGCAATGATTTTTTACAGAGAGGGTGGTGATAGGTGGAACGTTTATCTAGTAATGTGATTGTTTACAGAGAGGGTGGTGAACAGGTGGAACACTTATCTAGTAATGTGAATCTTTTCAGAGAGGGTTGTGAACAGGTGGAACACTCTGGTAATATGGTCCTTTGCAGACAGTTGGTGGATATGTAGAACAGTTTATCTTGCGCTATTCTTTATGGAAGAGTGAGAGACAGGTACTCTGTCTAGTAATGTGGTTCTTTAGATATGGTGGATATGTAGAACACTCTAGCAACATGATTGTTTACAGAAGGGTGTGGATAGGTGGAACAGTTTGGTAATGTGTTTTTACAGAGAGGTGGTGGATGGGTGGAACACAACCTGTGATGCAATTCTTGCAGACATGCTGGTGAATAGGTGAACACTCTAGTCACGATTTTACAGAGGTGGTGGATATGTAGACTATCTTGCAGTGCACTTTATAGAGAGGGTGGATAGGTGAACACCTAATGTGTGATTCTTTCAGACAGGTGGGGATAGGTGAACACTATCTAGCGCTGATTCTTTACCTGGTTTGGTGGATGTTCACTATCTAGCAGTGTGATTCTTTACAGAGGGTAGTGATGGTGAACACTCTATCTGTAATGTGATTCTATTTATGAGGTTGGTGGATAGTGGAACACTCTAGTAATGTGATTCTTGAGACAGGTGGTGGAGATAGAACACTGTATCTAGCAATGCAATCCTTTATAGAGGGTAGATAGATGGAACTCTGTATCTAGTAATGTGATTCTTACAGACGGTGACATGTGAAAACTCTAGCAACACAGTTGTTTACAGAAGGGTGGTATAGGACAGGCTAGTAATATGAATTTTCCAGAGGGTGGTGTATGGTGGAACATCAGTCTAGCAATGCAGTTCTTTACAGAGGTGGTGCAGTGAAGACTCTGTCTAGTAATGTGATGTTTTACAGAGGTGGTGGATATGTAGAACCTCTATCAGCAATACAATTTTTGAGAGAGGGCGATGAACAGGTGAGCACCTTTGTAATGCGATTCTTTACAGAGGTTGGTATATGTAGAACACTCTAGCAATGTGATTCCTTACAGAGAGTTGGTGGATAGGTGGAACACTCTTTCTGGTAAAATTTTTTACAGAAGGTTGTGGATAGGTGGAACACTTGTCAGTAATGTGATTCTTACAGAGAGGTGATGGATTGGTGAACACTCAGCAATGCTTTTACAGAGGCGGTAGTGGATATGAAACACTCTGTAATGTAATTTTTTATAGAGGTTTCGGATAGGTGGACTCTATCTAGTAATGTGATTCTTACAGAGGGTGATGATAGGTGGACCTCACTCTAGCAATGCAATTCTTGCAGAGGTTGGTGGATAGTGAGACATCTCGTAATGCAGTTCTTTACAGAGGTGGTGGATGTGAACACTCTCCTGATGTGATTCTTACACAGAGGGTGGTGAATGGTGAACTCCTCTTTTGTAATGTGATTCTTTTCAGAGAAGGTGTGGGAGCTGGAACACTCTGTCTGTAATGTATCTTACAGAGAGGTGGTGGATAGGAGAAAGTTTATCTAGTAATGTGATTCTTTACAGAAAGTTTGTGGATAGGTGGAACATCAATCTTAAGCAATTCTTTACAGAGAGGTTGTTGGATAGGTGGAATACCTACCTTGTAATGTGATTCTTACGTGGGGTGGTGGATGGGTGAACACTGCCTAGTCGTGTGATTCTTACAGAGGGATATCGGATAGGTGGTACTCTGTCTACTAATGTGATTTTTACAGAAGGTGGGGAATAGGTGGAACACTCCATCTAGTAATGTCATCATTACAAGTGGGTGGTGGATAGGTGACATGCTCTATAATGCACTTTATAGAGAGGTGGTGGATGGTACCACTCTATTATTGAGATTCTTTATAGATAGTAGTGGATATGTAGAACACCTGTCTAGCAGTGCAGTTCTTTACAGAGGGTGGTGGTTAGTGGGCACTCTATCGTATTGCTCTTTACAGAGGGGTGGTGAATAGTTGAACCCTATCTAGTAGTGATCCTTACAGAGGTTGGTGGATTGTGGAAGACTCTGGTAATGTGATTGTTTTACAGAGGTTGGGGTATGGAACACTCATTAATTGATTATTTGTGGACAGGATGGTGGATATGTAGAACACTCTATCTTCAATGCAATTACAAGATGGTGGTGATAGTGAACGATTTACGGTATGATTTTTACAGAGAGGGTGGTGGATGGGTGGAACAGACACCTAGTAATGTGATTCTTTACAGAGAGGGGGGGGATAGGTGAGCCTCAGTCTGTGTTGGTTCTTTAGAGAGAGGTTGGTGATAGGTGGAACACTCTAATGTGATTCTTACAAAGAGGTTGTAGGACTGTATCTTGTAGATCTTTATGGGGTGTGATGGATGGGTGAACACTATCTGGTCATGTGATTCTTTACAGAGAAGGTGGTGAGGGGGAACACTATCTGGTGATGTGTTCTACAGAAGGATGGTGGGATGGTGGAACACTCAATCTAGTAATGCTATTCTTACAGAGAGGGTGGATTGGTGAATCGCCTATCAGTAATGTGATCTTTAGAGGGTGATGAATGATGGACCCCGTCCAGTGATGTGATTCTTTACAGAGAGGTGATGATAGGTGAACACCTATCATGTGATTCTTACAGAGAAGTTGGTGATAGGTGGAACACCTATCTAGTAATGTGATTCTTTACAGAGGGTGGTGGATAGGTGGAACTATCTATAATGTGATTCTTTGGAAAAGAGTGGAATAGTTGGAACACCCATCTAGTAATGTGATTTTTGTACAGAGAGGGTGGCTGATAGGTGAACACCTAGTAATATTCTGACAGACAGGTGGTGATATAGAACACTGTATCTAGCATGCAATTTTTTGGAGAGGTGGTGAATAGATGGAATACCTGTCTAGTCATGTGATTCTTGACAGAGAGGGTGGTATGGGTGGAACACTCTAGTAATGTGATTCTTTACAAAGGTGGTGGATGGGTGAACACTCTGGTAATGCGATTCTTTACAGGTGGTTGGGATGGGGGAACACTATCTGAGATGCGATTCTTATGGGGAGGGTGGTGGTTGGTGGAACACTCATCTAGTGTGATTTTACAGAGAGGTTGGTGGATGTGGTGCTCTGTGTGGCAGTGACTTTAACAGAGGGTGGTGGATGGGTGACACTCTCTCCAGTAAGTGTGACTTTACAGAGAGAGTGGGGAGGTGGGTGGGACTCTGGTAATGCGATTCTTCACAGAGGTGTGGTGGATATGTTGAACACCTTGTAGTCATGTTGTTCTTTATAGACAGAGCTGATGGATTTTACATCTAGTCATGTGATTTTTTTTTTTGGAGGGGAGGCTGATAGGTGGAACATTCTAGTAATTTGATCTTTAGAGAGGATTGTGGATAGGTGGAACACCACTAATAATGTGATTTTTCAGAGCAGTTGGGGATAGGAATTATCTAGATGCATTCCTTATTCAAGTGTGGTAGATATAGCACCTTTTCTAGGAATGTGACTTTTAGAGGTTGGCGGATAGGTGAACATACTATCTAATGTGATTCTTTACAGAGGGTGGTGGATGGGTGAACACTCACTTGTAATGTGATTCTATTTTGAGGGTGGTGGATTGGAACACCCTGTCTAGTAATCTGATTCTTTACAGAGGGTGGTGGATAGGAGGACTCTATTGATTATGTGACTTTAAAGATGGCATTGGATAGGTGACACTCTGTCCAGCAATGCATTCTTTACAGAGAATGGTGGATAGGTTGAACACCTAGTAATGCGATTCTTTACAGAGGGTAGCGGATAGGTGATTCTATCTAGCAATGTGATTCTTTACGGCAAGGGCAATGGATAATGGACACCAATCTAGCAATGCACTTTACAGAGAGGATGGTGGATAGGTGAACGCCTATCTAGTAATGGATTGTTTACAGAGGGGGTGGTGAATTGATTTTCTATTCATAATGTGAATCTTCAGAGAGGGTTGTGAACAGGTGAACACTCTGGTAATATGGTCCTTTGCAGACAGTGGTGGATATGTGTAACTTATCTTTTTCTAATTTTTATAGAGGGTGGTGAACAGGTGGTACCTCTATTAGTAATGTGATTCTTTAGAGATGGTGATATTAGAATCTCAGCATGATTGTTTACAGTGTGTTGGATGGGTGAACAATCTAGTAATGGATTTTTGAGAGGGTGGTGGCTGGGTGGAACACTCAATCTAGCAATGCAATTCTTGGTTGAATAGAGGAACACTCTAGTAATGCGACTACAGAGGGTGGTGGATATGTGAAACCCTATCTAGCAGTGCAGTTGTTTATAGAGGGGGTGGATAGTGGAACCTCTAATAATGCTTTTTTCAGAACAGGTGGGGATGGGTGACTTCTAGTATTCTTTACACAGAGTGCGGTGGATATGTACAACACTATCTAGCAATGATTCTTACAGAGGTGGTGGATAGGTGGAACACTCTATCTGTAATGTGATTCTATTCGTAGAGGTTGGATGGGTGAGACACTTAGTAATGTGATTCTGTGAACAGGGTGAGTGTAGAACACTGTATTGCGATTCTTTATAGAGAGGTAGTGATAGATGGAACTCTTATCAGTAATGACTTTACAGAGACGGTGGATATGTAGAAAACTCTCTTAACACAGTTTCTAAAGGTTGGTGGATAGGAACAGGTTATATTATGAATTTTCCAGAGGTGGTGTATGGGTGAACACTCAATCTGCGATGCAGTTCTTACAGAGAGGGTGGTGAATGGGTGAAGACTCTGTCTAATGTGATGCTTTACAGGAGGGTGGTGGATATGTAGAACCTCTCTAGCATTCTTCTTGAGAGAGGGCGGTGAACAGGTGAACACCTTAGTAATGCGATTCTTACAGAGAGGTTGGTGCATATGTAGAACACTCTGTAATGTGATTCCTTTCAGAGGGGGTGTGGATAGTTGGCACTCTTTTGTAGAATTCTTTACAGAGAGGGTGATGGACAGGTGAACTCTGCAATCGCTTTACAGGTGGGTAGTTGATTGTGAATATCTAGCAATGTAATTTTATAGGAGGTTTTGGATAGGTGGTCTTGTAGTAATGTGATTCTTTACAGAGAGGTGATGGATAGGTGACACTAATCTAGCAATGCAATTTTTACAGAGGTTGGTGGATAGGTGAAACTCCGTAATGCAGTTCTTACAGAGGTGGTGGATGTAGAACACTCAAGTGATTCTTACACAGAGTTGTGATGGGTGGAACACTTATTTGTAATGTATTCTTACAGAGAAGGTGGCGGAGCTGGAACACTTGTCTATTAATGTGATTCTTACCGCGGTGGTGGTGAATAGAGTACAGTTTATCTAGTAATTGATTTTACAGAAAGTTTGGTGGATAGGTGGGTGCTCATTCAGTAAAACAATTACAGAGAGGTGGTGGATCGTGGAACATCTATCTTGTAATGTGATTCTTTGCTAAGGGGTGGTTGGGTGGAACACTGTCGTCATGTGATTCTTACAGAGGGTGTCGATAGGTGGAATACTTTATGTACTAATGTGATTCTTTACGGAAGGTGGGAATAGGTGAACCCTCCATCTAGTGATGGATTATTTACAGAGTGGGTGGTGGATAGGTGACGTGTCTGGTAATGAATTTTTTACAGCGGGGTGGTGGATAGGTGGAACACTTGTGTGAGATTCTTTTATAGAGGTGGTGGATATGAACCTCATCTAGCAGTAATTCTTTGAGAGAGGTTGGTGGTTAGGTGGAGCACTTGTCTTGTAATTGCGTTTTTTACAGAGAGGGTGGTGAAGAGGTGGAACACTTGATGTGATCCTTACAGAGGGTGGTGGTTGGTGAACACTCTGGTAATGTGATTGTTTTCAGAGGTTTAGATAGCGAACACTCTGGTAATTCGATATTTATGGACAGGATGGTGGATGTTTGAACATATTTGATGCATTTTTTGAGATGGTGGTGATGGGTGGATTAGTTTACCTAGTAATGTGACTTTAAGAGGGTGGTGATGGTGGAGACTAGCGGTGTGATTCTTTCAGAGGGTGATAGGTGAGCACCTGTCTAGCAATGCGGTTCTTACAGGAGGGTGGTGGATGGTGAAATTCTAATAATGTGATTCTTTACAAAGAAGGGTGGAGGACTGTCTATTAATGTGATCTTATGGGGTGTGATGATGGAATTCTTCTAGTCGTGTGATTCTTTGGAGAAGGTGGTGGACTGGTGGAACTATCTGGTGATGTGATTCTTACAGAGAGGGTGTGTGGGATGGGTGGACACTATCTATTAATGCGATTCTTACAGAGGTGGTTGATGGGAATTCTATCTAGTAATGTGGATTCTTTACAGAGGGGTGATGAATAGATGGACCTCTATGTGATATGATTCTTTAGAGGTTGATGGATAATTGAACCTCTAGCTGTGGTTCTTTACAGAGGGTTGGATGGAACACTCAGGCTAGTCCAGTTTTTGGGGGTGGTGGATGGGTGGAACTCTGTCTAGTAATGTTGTTTACAGAGAGGGTGGTGGATGGGTAGACACTATCTAGTAATGACTTTACAGAGGTGGGGAATGGTGAACACTCTATCTAGTAATGTGATTTTTACAGAGGTTGTTGATGGTGGGAACATAGTAATGTGATTCTGACAGACAGGGTGGTGGATATAGCATTGTATCTTCAATGCCTTCTTTATGGGGGTAGGAATAGATGGAACCTCTGTTGGTATGTGATTCTTGACAGAGAGGATGGTGGATGGGTGAACACTCGTAATGCGATTCTTTGCAGAGTGGTTGGGGGTAGGTGAAACACTATCTTATGATTTTTAATAGAGGTTGGTTGGTGGAACACCCTTCTATTGTGGTTTTTTGGAGGGTTGGTGGATGTAGGACACCTATGTTGGTGATTCTTGGGGTGGTGGTGGGTGGTGACACTCTTCCGTAATGATTCTTTACCGAAGTGGGATGGGTGGAACACTCTAATGCGATTCTTCTGAAGGTGTGGTGGATAGTAGACACTTTTGTAGTCATGCTGTTCTTTATAATGAGCTGGATAGGTGGAACACTACGTCTAGTCGTGTGATTTTTTTTTTTTTTACGGAGTGGGCTGATGGGTGGAAATTTCTATAATTTGATTCTTTAGAGAGGATTGTGGATGGGTGAACACCTACTAATAATGATTCTTTCAGAGCAGTTTGGGGATGGGTGGAACACTATCTAGGGGTCGATTCTTTACACGAGTATGGTAGCTATATGCTCTGTCGGAATGATTCTTTATATGGGGTGGTGATGGAGTTGAAGCATACTATCTTGTAATGTATTCATTCATAGGGTGGTGGATCGGTAGAACACCCTATCTAGTAATCTGATTCTTGCAGAGAGGGTGGGGATAGAGGAGTCTATCTATGTGACTCTTACAAAGATGCAATGGATATTGGACACTTATCTAATGCGATTCTTTACAGAGAATGGTGGATGGTTGAACACTCTGGTAATGCGATTCTTTAAAGAGGTGGTGGGATAGGTGGACTCTATCTAGCAATGTGATTTTTCGGCAAGGGGTGTCGATAATGGACACTCAGTCTACAATGCAATTTTACAGAGGGTGTGGTGACGGTGGGAGCTCTGTCTAGTAATGTGATTGTTTACAGAGTGAGTGAACGTTGATTACTCTTATCTAGTAATGTGATGTTTCTGGAGGGTTGTGAACAGGTGAACACTTGCCATGGTCCTTTGCAGACAGGGGTTGGTGGATATGTAGACAGTCTATCTTGCATCAGTTCTTTTTAAGAGAGTAGGGAACAGGTGGTGGTAATTTATCTAGTAATGTGATTCTTTAGAGACGTTGGTGATATGTTGAACACTCTGCAACATGATTGTTTACAGAAGGGTGGCGGATAGGTGGAACAGTCTAGTATGGATTTTTTGAGAGGGGGTGGTGGGTGAACAATCAGTAGTGCAATTTTGCTGAATGTTGGTGAATATGGAACACTTGGTATTTGATTCTTTTACAGAGGTGGTGGTGATATGTGAACGCTTGTCTTGCTGCCTTTTATGGGGTGGTGATGGGGGTTGCTCTAATAATTGATTCTTTTTTGAGAGTGGGGATAGTTGGGACACTATCTAGCAGTGCAATTTTCACAGAGTGCGGTGATATGTTCAGCACTTATCTAGCAATGTGATTTTTACAGAGGGGTGGATGGGTGGTTACTCTGCTGTAAATGTGATTCTATTCGCAGAGTTGGTGGATAGTGGAACACCTGGTAATGTGATTCTGCAGACAGGGTGGTAGATGTGGAACACTGTATCTAGATGCAGCTTTTATAGAGGGTAGTAATAGTGGAACCTCATCTTGTAATGTGATTCTTTACAGAGACGTGGTGGACATGAAAACTCTAGCAACACAGCTGTTACAGAAAGGGTGGTGATAGGAACAGGCTAGTATATGAATTTTTCAAGAGGGTGGTGTATGGGTGAACACCAATCTGTGTGCAGTTCTTTACAGAGGTGGTGAATGGTGGGACTCTGTTAGTAATGATGCTTTATAGAGGGTGGTGGATATATAGAACCTCTATCTGTATTGAATTTTGAGAGGGGCGTGAACGGTGAACACCTGTGTCATTCTTTGCAGAGGGTTGTGTATGTAGAACACTGAGCAATGTGATTCTTATAGGGGTGGTGGTGGATGGGTGGAACACTCTTGTAATATAATTTTTAGAGAGGCTGGTGGATGATGGACACTATCAGTAATGTGATTCTTTACAGAGAGGGTGATGGACAGGTGGAACACTCTCTCAACTTTCTTTACAGAGACGTAGGATATGTGGAACACTCTAGCAGTGTGATTCTTTATAGAGAGGTTTTGATAGTGACCTTATCTGTAATGTGACTTTACAGAGAGGGTGTTGGATAGTTGAGTCCAATCTAGCGATGCAATTCTTACAGAGAGGTTGGTGGATGGGTGGAACACCTCGTAATGCGTTCTTACAGAGGGTGGTGGATATGAACACTCGCAGTGTGATTCTTTACACAGAGGTGGTGAATAGGTGGAACACTCTGTTTGGTAATGTGATCTTTTCAGAAGGTGGCGGAGGCTGGAACACCTGTTCGTATTGTGATTCTTTACAGAGAGGGTGGTGATAGGAGGAAAGTTATTCATGTGTGATTCTTTACAAGAAAGTTTGGTGTATAGGGGAACACTCAATCTGTAAAGCAATTTTTACAGAGAGGGTGTGGATGGGTGAACACTCTATCTTTAGTGTGATTCCTTACTGCAAGGGTGGTGATGGTGAACACTGTCTAGTCTGTGATTCTTTACAGAGGGGTATGGGATAGGTGGAATACCCTGTCTACTAATGTGATTCTTTACAGAGAGGGAATAGGTGAAACTCCCACTAGTAATGTGATCATTTACAAGTGGGTGGTGGGTGGCATGCTCTAGTAATTCTTTACAAGAGGGTGGTGGATAGGTGTTCACTCTAGTAATGAGATTCTTTATAGATAGGGTAGTGATATAGAACACCTATCTGCAATGATTCTTTACAGAGGGTGGTGGTTGGTGGGCATTCATCTTGTAATGCAGTTCTTTGGATAGGGTGGTGAATGGGTGAACCTCTATTATTAATGTGATCCTTTACAGAGAATGATTGGTGGAAGACTCTGTAATGTGATTGTTTACAGATAGGTTGGGGTAGAACACTCTTGGTAATTCATTATTTATGGACAGGATGGTGGATATGAGAACACTCATCTTTAATGCAATTCTTTACAGAGATGGTGGTGATAGGTGAACAGATTACCTAGTAATGTGATTCTTTACAGAGGGGGTGGTGGTGGAACAGACTACTAGTATTGTGATTCTTACAGAGGGGGGATAGGTGGAGCATCAGTCTAGCATGCGGTTCTTTACAGAGGGTGGTGGATAGGTGAACACTCTAATAGTGATTCTTTACAAAGGGTGTGGGACTTATCTAGTAATGTGATTCTTTACAGAAGGTGGTGGATAGGTAACACTATCTGGTGATGTGATTCTTTACAGAGAGGGTGCGGGATGGGTGAACACTCAATCTAGTGTCGATTCTTACAGAGAGGAGGTGGATTATTGAATCACCTATCTAGTAATGACTTTACAGAGGTGAATGATGGACCCTGTCTAGTGATGTGATTCTTTATAGAGGGTGATGGATGGGTGGGCACTCTAGTCATGTAATTTTTACAGAGACGGTGGTGGATGGGTGAACACTCTATCTAGTTGTGATTCTTTAGAGGTGTTGGTGATGGGTGGAACACTATTAGTAATGTGATTCTTTACAGAAGAGTGGGAATAGTTGGGTTCTCCATCTGGTAATGTGATTTTTTGTACAGAGAGGTTGGCTGATGGTGAACACTCTAGTATGTGATTCTTGACAGACAGGTGGTGGATATGTAAACACTGTGTCTAGCAGTGCAATTTTTATAGAGAGGGTGGTGAAGTGGAACACCTGTTAGTCATGTGATTCTTTATAGAGAGGTTGGTGGATGGTGGAACACTCTAGTATGTGATTCTTTAGAGAAGGGTGGTGGATAGGTGGCACTCTAATGCGTTCTTTACAGAGTGGTTGGGGATAGGGGAACACTATCTAGGAATGGGATTCTTAATAGAGAGGGTGGTGGTTGGGTGAACACTGCATCTAGTTTGTGATTCTTTACAGAGGTTGGTGGATATAGGACACTCATGTAGCAGTGTGATTCTTTACACAGAGGTGGTGGATGGGTGGTTCTCCAGTAATGTGATTCTTTAAGGAGAGTGGGAGATAGGTGAACACTCTGGTAATGCGATTCTTCACAGAGAGTGTATATGAGAATTCTGTAGTCATGCTGTTCTTATAGACAGAGCTGGATAGGTGGAACATACATCTAGTCATGTGATTTTTTTTACAGAGGGTGACTGATGGGTGGGAACATTCTCGCATTTGATTCTTTAGAGGATTGTGATAAAGACCTACTAATAATGTGATTCTTTTCAGAGCAGTTGTGGATAGGTGGAACACTATCTAGGAATGCGATTTTTACACAGAGTGTGGTAGATATGTAGCACACTTTATCTTGAATGTGATTCTTATATAGAGGTTGGGATAGGTGGAACATACTATCTAGTAATGTGATTTTACAGAGAGGGTAGTGATAGGTGGAACACTCTATCTTGTAATGTGATTTATTCATAGGGTGGTGGATCGTAGAATTTCTATCTGTAATCTGATTCTTACAGAGAGGTGGTGGATAGGAGGACTCTATCTGGTTATTGACCTTTACAAAGATGGCAATGGATAGTGGACCTCTATCTGGCAATCGATTCTTCCAGAGAATGGTGGATAGGTTGAACACTCTAGTCACGATTCTTTACAGAGAGGCGGGGCGGATAGGTGACTCTATCTTGCTGTGTGATTTTTCCAGAAGGCAATGGATAGATGGACCTCAATCTGCTATTCATTCTTTACAGAGGTGGTGGATAGTGGCAGCCTGTCTAGTAATGTGATTGTACAGAGAGGGTGAACAGGTGAACACTCTGTCTAGTAATGTGAATCTTTCAGAGGGTTTGCACAGGTGGAACACTCTGGTAATATGGTCCTTTGCAGACAGGGTGGTGGATATGTGAACACTCTATCTTTCCTGATTTTTATAGAGATGGTGAACAGGTGGTACACCTATCTAGTAATGGATACTTTAGAGCGGTGGTGGTATGTAGAACACTTGGCAACATGATTATTTTTACAGAATGGTGGCAGATGCGTGGATCATCTAGTAATGTTGATTTTTTAGAGAGGGTGGTGGCTGGGTGGAACACTCAATCTAGCAAATGCAATTCTTTGCAGACATGCTGGTGAATAGGAGGAACACCTAGTAATGCGATTCTTTACAGAGGGGGTGTGGATATAGAACGCCCTATCTAGCAGTGCAGTTGTTTATAGAGGGTGGTGGTTGGTGGAACACTTATAATGTGATTCTTTCAGAACAGGTGGGATGGTTGGACACTTTCTGGCACTGCCCTTCTTTACAGAGTGCGGTGGATATGCCCAACACTATCTAGCAATGTGATTCTTTACAGAGGGTTGTGGATAGGTGGAGCACTCTATCTTGAATGTGATTCATTCATAGAGGGTGGTGATAGTTGGATTACTCTAGTAATGTGATTCTTGGCAACAGGGTGATGGAGATGTAGAGCGCTGTGTCTAGCAGCACTTCTTTATAGAGGGTAGTGAATAGATGGAACACTCTGTCTTGTAATGTTCTTTACAGAGGCGGTGGTGGATGTGACTCTGCTGATTTGTTTACAGAAGGGTGGTGGATAGGAACAGGCTAGTAATATGAATTTTTCCAGAGAGGGTGGTATGGGTGAACACTCAATCTAGCAATGCAGTTCTTGCAGAGAGGGTGTGAATGGTGGAAACCTGTCTGTAATGTGATGCTTACAGAGTGTTGGTGGATATGTTGAACACTCTTTCAGCAGTGCAATTCTTGAGAGAGGGCGATGAACAGGTGGAACACTTGTGTTGCGATTCTTTACAGAGGGTGGTGCATATGTGAACACTCTGCAATGTGATTCCTTTAGAGAGAGTTGGTGGATAAGGGAACACTTTTCTTGTAAATATTCTTTACAGAGGCTGGTGGATGGGTGAACACTTGTCCAGTATGATCTTTACAGAGAGGGTGATGACAGGTGAACACTTGTAATGCTTCTTTAAGGATGGTAGTGATATGTAGACACTCTACAATGTGGTTTTTATAGAGAGGGTTTCATAGTGGACTCTTATCTAGTAATGTGATTCTTTACAGAGGTGTTGATAGGTGACACCAATCTGTGCAATTTTTAGAGGTTGGTGATAGTGGAACCTCTCTGTGCAGTTTTTACAGAGAGGTTGGTGGATATGTGGAACCTCTAGTGTGATTCTTTACACAGAGGGTGGTGAATAGGTGAACACTCTGTTGGTAATGTGATTCTTTTCAGAAGGTGGCGAGGCTGAACACTCTGTCTAGATATTGATTCTTTAGAGATAGGGTGGATAGGAGGAAAAGTTTATCTAGTAATGTGATTCACAAGAAAGTTTGGTGTATAGAGAACACTCAATCTAGCAAGTAATTCTTTACAGAGAGGGTTGGTGATAGTTGAACCTTATCTTGTAATGTGATTCTTAATTAAGGGTGGTGGATGGGTGAACACTGTCTGGTCATGTATTCTTACAGAGGGTTATGGATAGTTGGAACACTTATCTACTAATGTGATTCTTACAGAAGTGTGGGGAATAGGTGAACATCAAGTAATGTGACTTTACAGAGGGTGGATAGGTGACATGCTCTAGTAATGTAATTTTTACAGAGAGGGTGGTGATGGTGAACACTCAGTATGAGATTTTTATGGATAGGTTAGTGGGTATGTAGAACACTTGTCTAGCAATGAGTTCTTTACAGAGGGGTGGTGGGTGGGCACCTGTCTTGTAATGCAGTTCTTACAGAGGGTGGTGAATATGGAACACTCTATCTATAATGTGATCCTTACAGAGGGTGGTGGATTGGTGGAAGACTCTGTAATGTGATTGTTACAGATGGGTTGGGGATAGCGGAACACTCTAGTAATTGGATTATTTATGGACAGGATGGTGATATAGAACATCTTGTGCAATTCTTCTGAGATGGTGGTGGATAGGTGGAACAGATTACGTAATGTGACTTTGCAGAGGTGGTGGATAGGTGAATGAACTACCTATATGTGATTCTTTACAGAGAGGGTGGGGATAGGTGACCTCAGTCTTGCACGGTTCTTTACAGAGGGTGGTGGATAGGTGAACACTTAATAATGTGATTCTTTACAAAGGGTGTAGGACTGTATCTAGTAATGTGATTCTTTATGGGAGTGTGATGGATGGTTGGACACTATCTAGTCATGTGATTTTTAAGAAAGGTGTATGGTGGAATGGTGTATGGATTGTGGAGTGGAACAATTGACTGGGTGTGCCTCTGTTCCACCCTCCTCACCCTCCCTGAGCCCACTGTGGTCCAACTGCTGTGCTTTCTTCGCAACCTCTGAGGTAGTGGTGGTGGCGCTAGTGCTCCCTGGATGGGGGAGGTTCCCTTCCTACTGTCCAGTGTGGCCTGGGGGAAGGTTTCCTTACTACTGTCCAGTGCGGCCTGAAGATGGGCAACTTCCTCCCTCAGGGCAGATAGTTGTCTGCAAATAGGGCAGCATCTCAGCCTCCAGAAAGACTCCCGGAGAAGACTGCCCCACAGCCATTACATTACTACTCCCACATGTTTATCTAGTTTTCTTTTTTTTTTATTGTATTTGTGTGTGTGTGTGTGGCGTGGTGGTGATTTGTTATATAGAAATATATATATTATACAATGCGTATGCTCATATTGTCAGTGCAGTGTGCTAGAGAGGATATGACAGTGAAATGCACCTTGCACTCGAGGAAATGATGTCAGAGCCTCAGGTATAAAGGAACTATTTCCAGGGGTAAGGGGTGGGAAGGGGTTGGGCCTAAACTGTGTCCTCACAAAACAATCAACTAAAAGCTCTCACCCACCGCTGTGATGAGTGCCTTCCTGTCAGCAAGATACCCTACACAACAATTTGACAGAGAAAGTACCCTGCTAATCAAACAGAGAAAATCCAGACATCCAAGTCAGACACAGGTAAACCTCTCCAGCCCCAAAACAGCCTGATGGTTTGTTAGTACAAAGGAAAATCAAATATGCAGTTATTTCAGCCCTTCTGAGGATGCTGACAAGATAAGCAGTTTAAAAACCCCTTCCTGACTTAAAAACTAAAACAAACACAAAGCAATACCACTTTAAAAGTGAGGAAAACTTCTCTCAGATGTAAACCCACCAAAAGTTGCAAACTATATTGATGCAGATTCTCACAGAATTCTAGTAATCAGTCCAGTTAGCCACAAAGGAAAATCAAATATGCAGAAGATAAGCAGTTTAAAAACCCTTCCTGACTTAAAACTAAAACAAACACAAAGCAATACCACTTTAAAAGTGAGGAAAACTTCTCCAGATGTAAGCAAGAGAGAGAGAGTTTAGTTACAGATATTTCGTCCAAAATAGTATATCACGCAGCTTCTCAGTTGTTTCCAAGCACTCCTGTATACAACTTGGAAGAAGATGGACTTCCAAAGATGGATATCCAAAGAGAAAAATAAAAATGAGACTTGCAGACTGATGTCTTTAGCCCTGCCATGAGGAGACAATGTGGGCCAGTCTGTACAGCATGTAAGGCTGAGACTGGAACCAAAATGAAAAAGAGCTTTTGTAATGCTGCTCTTGTCCAATGTTGAGGATCTCCAAAGAGAAAAATAAAAATGTGACTTCCAGACTGATGTCTTCAGCACTGCCATAAGGAGACAGAGCTCTGCTACAGAGTACCTGCCTTTTGGAAGGCAGGAAGTAAACCGGTGTGCACAGGAAGTGGAGGAGAGGATATTCAGGCTGCAGAGTTTTGGTTCCTGCCTGCAAGATAGCATCAGGAGGTATAGCCCATCAGTACAGAAGCACGGAGACCAGCTTAGGAGGGAGAAATGATGCTGAGGTGTCTGCCAGTGTAGACTGAATGTTTAGCTTTACTCTCGCCACTGGGAACATCTGCTGCTCCAGGAAGGAAGACTGTGGAAGGTTTGCAGCCAACCTCCCAGAAGGAGTCAGATGTCCATCACACCCATCCACCAGAGTCTCAATTCCTTAGCACAGTGAAGATGAGAATTCCGTACTTCTACAGAACCACAGGTCCTAGGAAGAGACCCAGGGGAAGGGCCTAAAGACCTTACCTTGAACGCATGCATATGATGCCTGCCTCTGCAGGTGGGGATCAGAAGACCGAACTTCAACATGCAGCGTTCCAGGGTACAGTAGTCTGTAGAGAAGCAGGTGTTCCAAGCATCCATGTCGTGCTGAGGTCCAAGGCCAGCTGTGCAGACTTGATGCCAGTCCATATCAGCTATTTGTTTACCACAGGTGCATTTACGCATAATGGGCAGCTGTCAGACTTTTCTTTTCTTCAGCGCTGCCCCTTTTGACTTGGCTTTCAGCATGGTGGAGAAAGAAAAACAAAGGGGAAACAGTACAATAAAACCTACGGAGATGCAGCAGCAAATGGCAACAACAATGCAAACCGAGTAATGCTCCCACGGTGTACTCTAGATGGTGGGGAGAACAGAACTGAGGTTAATGAGGGAGCCGGCATGGCTTATTGGCTTGCATGCCGCACCATGTGGGAGGGTGTGCACAGGCACCATGCCTAGTAGCCGCTGCTGGCCCCTGGCCATAGCTTGGCTCCGTGGGGTCCTAGTGCCTCAGACTCATAAGTGGGAATCAATAGTGAAGATTGATTCTTGGAAGATCTGTATTCTACTCTGTCACCAGTAGGCGGATGCATATGACTCTACTACCATGTTAGGGTACAGCCACCTATCTGTGTTAGCATTTTGACTTATTCATTTGATCTGAAATTTGTTCCAACGGTAATTCCCCATGAGATGCAGCACCTTGTTTTCATGGAGGTCCCAAGAAGAACAAAAGCACTCAACAGCACAATACAGTTCCAAAAGAAAAAAAATAAGTATAGTCAGTATAACCTACAAGTTACAACAGTGAGCTGTAAATAAGCTTGGTGCAGCCAGCAGACCTGGGTTTGAGTCCCACAACCTCCACTTGCACACTGTGTGACCCTGAGCAAGTCACTTAGAAACACAGATTTTGACAGCAGATAAGTACTGCTTGGCCCACCTAGCCTGCCCATTTTCCCTACCTACTGTAACCCCATGGACCCTACTTGATCCTCAGCTATTCACTCTCTTTCTTTACCACTAAGGTTCCCTTATGCCGATCCCATGCCTAACTTAACCTCCCAGTGCTCCCAGGTCAGCCTTGTAACAGGACTTGTGCCCAGTGGGCCTTACCTGGTTACCAAAGAATTAAAAAAAAGTCTGCTCAAAGTAGCAAGAGTATGGGGCTGGTTCCTCCAATGAAGTACGTCACAGTTACGTCAGTACACACCTTTCTCCTTGAACTTAGTTCCTGGTATTGTTACTATTCTAACTCCATGTTGCTGCGGATCAACACAGAAAGTCAATCTGACGTGGTGGGCAATCTTGTAAAATTAATGACTGTGGCAATCCAGAACCCGCGTTCCAGAAACACCAGGCAGGATGCAGTTGCTGTGTGCTAGGCTAGTACAGTGGGTGGTGCCATTCGGGGGTTCTGACATTCTGTGTCCACGACAGAGACAGTGCCTGATGTAGCACTGGCCATTTCTGGCGTGTTTGGGTGGAGGAACCAGCCACTCTCCTAGCAAGACAGAATACATACAAAAGGGTTTTTGTAACACTAGCAGAAAATGATGTCATTAGCTGCCCTCTACTGGTAATAGATCAGAATGCAGTCTCATGGCTTTTTAAAAAATATATTCTTTATGCTCTTCATGGCGCCCAGGTATTTTAGATCTTCTCAAGGACTCCCACGCTGCCCGCTGAGCTCAATGCCCGCTACTGGAGCTACCTGTAGGTTCCCTCTGTTCCTCCCTCAGGTATTTTCATACCAACACTTTCATTATGCATGCAAAACCATGTAATGATTCCATTTACCATCTGTAGTTACCTTGCACCTTCCATGCAGACATCTCAAAGCGCTTTTCAGTCCACACACAACTGCGCACCAAACAATCAGTGACATTCAGCAAGGCAAGTTAAATTTTTTTTATATGACGCCCAATCCCAGAGGCTCTGGGTGCCTTACAGAGAAATACAATATAATAAGCAATAAAATGATAAAATTACATTTGCGCAATTTTAAATAAATAAAACAGAAGTCAATTTAAAAGCTTTCAGGATGCCATAGTCCGGGATTGAGCAAATATGTGTTGAAATTCAGTAATTGTTAAAAGCCAGGCTAAAGAGGTGGGCCTTCAGCCTCCGCTTAAACACCTCTACCGAGAGGGCCTCCCGCAGGGGAGGCTTAACTCATAAAAAATATTATTATTATTCCAGAAGAATGAGACAACGCAATAAAAAATAGAATTTTAGGGGGCCTCCAGGAGCCTCCAGCCCCCCCAGTCACTCCAGATGTGCAGCCATCTCTAGAGAGAACGCATCAGCCATTTTGTGCCAGCATACTACACAACAGCTCTCCTACTCTCCATGCACAGATACAGACCGATTAATATGGAGCCAGGTTACCAGGTTACTACAGTATGGTGATAAGAAGTGAATAAAGGAATGTTAGCCAGGATTCAGTTTGAGAACTGCCATGTGATTGTTAATGTCCACCTGATCAACCACCAGAACAGGCAGATGGGACCTCTGTTCAACATCTCATCTGAACAATGGTACCTTCACAACAGCATACTGTCCCTCAAAACACCATGCTGGGGCAATGGCATGGTTACGTACAATCAAGACACAGCCACCACCACCACTTCCTCCAGCACCTGGTGCTCACTGGAGATCTCCCATCCGACTACTGACCAGGTCCCACCCTGCTTAGCTTCTGACATCTGACGAGATCAGGCTTCAAGATGGTAGGGCTGCATAGGGCTGTTCTCAGGCCTTTAACAATGATACACAGACTTCTGAAGATACATTTTCTGTTGCGGCTGTATGTATTTATTTCAACTGTGCTGCTAACTGGCCTCCACCAGTAGGCAGTCATGTGTCCCCCCCCCCCGAGGAAGGACAGCTGTCTTTGGGATGCTCAAACCTTCCTCCCCCGACCAGCCCTCGGCGACACACACGCTCGTCCCTGAACATGGGTCACCAGCTTCACAAACAGTTGCGCTACCACTACCGCTGTGCTGACAGGCCGGCCACTGCTCTCTTTTTCCAGGAAGCAGGAAGGCACCAAGGCAGGAATATGCCAGAATCTGAGGATCGACGGAGGGCCCTGGAGAATCAAGAGACATCCGGCAGTGCAGGATGACTCCAGAGGGCAGAAAGCAACTCACTGGGGTACTTAAAGGGTGGGGCGCTGGAGGAAGGCAAGGAGGAAAAAGAGATGTGGTTTAAAAAACAACTAATCAATTCTATAGTGTATAGTTCACAACATAACTGTCCCCGAGTACCTCTACCCCTTCCCTACCACATTCATATCCTCACAGATTGTCCTGTGCCAGATTACTTTACACTGATTACACTTTCCTTCTGTTACACAACGTTGACATATGTGAAACACGGCCAAAAGAAATTAGCATGACACAACACAAAAGAAAACGCATTCTATTTGCAAAACAAAACAGTAGCATCTCCGCTGTAGCCTGTGGGCCAGAGTTTGGCATCCGTCATGGTTAAAGAGATGGTATCCACTATCTACTGCAGTATAGCATTTCAGAAACACACCTATTTGGCAATTTACTAGGAATGCCATTTTTAAATTTCACTTGTCTGCCAGATTTTTATTAATTATTTTATTCATTTATTAGGGATTCGAGAATTATCGTGGTGAAGTGTTTCAACCAAGATTTGATCAAAATAAATCTATTGGTCTAAATTGTGGGTGTCGACTTGGCGAAAAAGAAGCTCTGAAACATAGTAATCTAGTCTGTCAGTGGTATATAAAAGACGAAGATTATTACTTGAGGCAGATAATCCAGCACATGTATCGGCCAGCTGATAGCCTCATATTTATTTAATAACGAGTCTTAAGAATATGTTCTAATGAGATCAGCAAATTATCTGTTAGCCTGTATACAGACAAGAAGGAAAGTGCAATACTGTTTTATGAGTGATTACTGAATGATACTGAATTGTAATTAAGCAATAAGACCTCGTTATATTAATGTAATCACCTTCTAGGGTGTAATGTGTGGCGTGAGGTATAGCCGAGTGCCACATGCCCTAAGATGATTAACTGACCGATAACATAAACCCTGGGATGACTTATGGGTATTATAATAAAACACAACTTTTAAATAGTGCTGTGCCTTGTTAACCATGTGATTCTGCTTTACATGTATGTTATCCATAGACTGATGTCAGCCAGATAGACGGCTTATGGACAATTAGGAAGCTCTACATCTCAGACCTTTTTTTATGCTGTATATAATGTTTTACCTGCTGTAATAACCCATTGGTAGAGGTCGGATACTGGCAGACACCGCTGTTTTTGCTGGGTGTCAGATGCCATTGGATATGGAATACATCTGATCATGGATCCAGTCTCCTTGGAGCCCATGAATGGATCGGATCTGAGCCATAGGATTTGCCAAAGTTTTACTGGATCCAAGGGATCCGCAGGTCAAACACAACTATCTGAGGTCTGATCCAAAGATCCAACCCCAGGATCCAGACATCCGACCCTCGCCAACCTTGGACCCCAAAATCAGGCTGGGGATCTGAAATACAGGCTTGGTCAGATGGGGGTTCATTCCAAAAGGTGGCTAACCCTATGAAGCTATCCATCGGAGGTGCCTGGATCTCACGGAGCACTACCCGAGCACCACTACCCATTGGGTTGAGTAGGTAGCGATCCATTGAGCAGAACAGCAGCTAATTTCAGGTGCATCCTGGGAGAAATGGAGTCGGATACATAATACAGCAAAATACCATTAAATACTTAATTGTGTAAAACTATGATGAGCTCGATCCATATAAAATAAGTACTGTAATAACGGCAGTAAATTTTATTTAAATTCCCCACCTCCATGAGCTCTGGGCACCTTACCACAGATAATACAGAAAGAGAGAGAGAGAGAGAAAACACACAATTAAAGCTGATAGAAATCATTTTACATGGCTAACTGCCCTCCTATCTTCCTTTCCATGCCAGTTATTCTGATATGCTTTGATCAATTTTGATAAATAATCTACCCTTACGAAATACAAGTACACAGCATATGTGCAGCATGCATGCCACATTCTAACTGCGGCATACTTGCCGAACGCATGCTGCATTCTTGTATTTCTGTATGGGTAGCTTTGGTGTGCCCTCAGATCTACTGTACATAAAGTTCCACTCTCCTCACCAGCCACTGCTCGTTCTTTTCATATTTCTACGACATTCCATGACACCAGTTGCACTGATCTGAATGGCCCGGAATGGCATTACTGACGTCACAGAGCGCTCAGGCAGTATGAAAAAGGGAACAGCAACTGCTGATGAGAGAGGGAGTCAGGGTAGTTACAAAAGCAAAAAAAATATATAAAAATAGATTACTAATTTAACAAAGAGGTTAAAACATATCACATTTTGGATAATCACTAAAAGGAAAACAGGAGGGAGAGCCACCCAGTTGCGACACAGATGACCAGGATCGAAAGTGATCTTGGGATTAGGAGAGGCTGGCAGGAGGGAGAAGGATCAAGCATCCATGGGTGCTCTCCTCCTCTGAGGGGAACTCACTGAGAGGCATGCTGAATATTGGGGCCCAGCTCCCATATGTCACTGCCACCACACCTCCCTGGGAAGCATAATGGAAGAATACGGACTTGGCTGATGGACTGAGGAGTTCACTCCGCCATGTCCCATACAGCTGTCTGAGGTGCTCAACCCCGGATCAAGATCAGGCATTCGTTAGGGTGGGGGCCCTTCCCAAGCCAGGGGCAGTCTGGGGATACGAGGTAAGTCCCTGGAGATGGTGAGTAGCTGTAGTGTCGGACCGGTGGATGACCAGCCACCCACCAGTCACAAAGCACACCAAAGGAAAAAAAAACAAGCATTTGTCAATGCCAAGTGTTGCTTGCTGTCATTAGCAGTGGAAGTGCAGGATTTAAAAAGATGCAGTATAGGAATGGCAGTGAAGTATTGAACTTATGCTAACTCCACCCCCACCCTGCAGAGCTGAACAGGCATTGGGGTGTGCCTTTGGGTCGTCGCCCATAACGGTCATAACATTTCACCTCACCCTACCCTGCAGACACTTACAAGTGTCGAGGTGTGCTTTGAAGTGTTTGGGCTTTACACTCAACTCATTTCACAAGGAAATACACTGAAATGGGTGCAGTATAGGAGAATGTGGTGAACTCTGGGGCCAAAGGGTCCAGGGCACACCTAGATATCTGCCACTGGCTGAAGGGCGGGGGTGGAATGGCATGAGCATTACTGTCGACAATCCCAAGTCACTCCCCCGAAGCCTATCAGTCCCTATAGGGTAGGGTGTTATGGACAAAAACACTAACACCCTGGGCGATTCTTGGTATTTTACTCCCAAGTTTTCAACATGGGCTTTTGTGATCCCACCGATGAGCAGTGACACTATCAGTTTGTTACCCGGAAGGTGATTTTGCACAGCGACTGCGCCATTTGGTGCCACAGGTGCGAAAACACATTTCGAAAATGACAGCTGTACTGTTCACGAGGAGGTGTAAAAAACGGCAATGTTGAGAATCTGGAGTGAAAATATAAAAAAACTGGTGAAGTCACGAGTGTGCGTAGAAACAGCACAATGCACACCCGTAATGTAATTAGTTTGGGGAATTTTTACAGCAGATTTTCAACATAGGCATTTTGGGACCTCCGCTCATGAACAGCGTCACTGTGATTTTCTTAATCTATCCCAAACATTGATTTCCCACAGTGACCGTGGTATTCTGCGCCGGAAGTGTGAAAACACATTTCGGCCAGGGTGTGAAAAGTGACAGCTGTACTGTTCATAAGGACGTGTGGAAAAATGTCAACACTGAAAATCTGGACTGAAAATATTACGTATTCGTGAACTTACGAGGGTGTGTGGAAATTGCACAATGCACGCCCAAAACACAGTCATTTTATGGACTTTTGTCACCAAATTTTCAACACAGCCAGTTTAAGACCTCTGCTCATGAACAGTGACACTGTGATTTTCTTAATCTGTCCCAAACAATGATTTTGCACACCGACCATGCCACTGTGTGCTACATGTGTGAAAACACATTTCGGGTGAGATGTGAAAATGACAGTTGTACTGTTCATAAGGAGAGTGTGGTAAAATGGCAATGCTGAAAATCTGGAGTGAAAATATTAAAATACTCCGAGGATTCTACTGCAATGAGTGTAGGAACTGCATAGCACACTCGTAAAACAGTCATTTTGGGAATTTTTCACCAAATTTTCAACATAGGGTTTTAGGGCCTACCTCATGAACAGTGTCACTGTGATATTCTTAATCTGTCCTGAACATTGATTTCGCACACCGACCGTGCCATTGTGCGCTACACGTGCGAAAACACATTTCAGGTCAGATGTGAAAAATGACAGCTGTATTATTCATAACAAGGTGTGGTAAAATGGCAATGTTGAAAATCTGGAGTGAAAATATTAAAAATGCTCGAAGTTACGAGCGTGCGTAGGAACTGCGCAACGCATTCTCGTAAAACAGTAATTTTTGGGAATTTTTTAACCAAATTTTCAACATAGGGATTTTGGGGCCTACCTCATGAACTGTGACACTGTCATTTTGTTAATCGGTCCTGAAAGGTGATTCCACACAGTGACATGAAATCACCTCTCGGGACCGAATAACAAAAGGACAGTGACTGAGTTCATGAGGTGGCGTCCCAAGAACTCCATGTTGAAAATTTGGTGAAAAAATCCCAAATATTTCCGAATATGCACCAAAGTTAAAAAAAAACAACATTTATGCCATTATACAGCTTACCGCATTTCTTCAGTTCACGGTCGGCTTTGAAGAGTGCAGACGTGTTTCCGGTCCACCAAAGATCATTGCGCTGGGCTCCGGAGGTAAGTATGGGGTGAGGGGGGAAGGGTGTGGGGAGGTGGGTGCGCAGTGGCTGGATGTGGGTTGGGCTAGGGGGGCACGAAAGACCGTGAAGGACCGTTTTCTGTTTTTACACGGTTTACAAATAAATAGATGACGTGGAATGCTTTTTGCACACTGGGTGGACTCTCAGCATGCCGACACACCTGGGTGCTTCTTTTTGGAAGTGCTGGAGCTGACTTGGATTGGGCACCCTGACCGTACCCCTTACTTATGCTTGGGGGGTGCATTAGCCGAGGGGTATTGGGCACCCCCTCTGCACACAACAAATGGGGGGGCAGCAAGCCAACAGAGTTTGGGCTACCCCGTCAGCGAACCATGTACGGTGCATGCCGACAGGGGGATTGAGCATGCCCGGTCGGCTTTCTGTTTATTTATTGAAATGTTTCACCAGGAAGGCACAATGAACGGAGGGTTCCTGGGGACTGTGAGAGGCTGACGGAGAAGCCATCGCCATGGGGACACCACCCAATCAGCTGTTTTGGAAGCTTGTAATGCCCCAAAACAGCTGATTGCGTGGTGACGTGGCCTGAATTTCCTGATGCATTAGGCATTCTCCCTAACTGCTGAAAGCAATGTGTTGCTTGCACGTGCATGCAAGCAACACAAAAATACAGGAGGTCATCTAGAGATGTAAGGAAAACTGCTTTCTATCACATTTAAATGCAATTAACAAGCATCAGACAATACAATATATATACTAGGTGGGTGGAGAGGTAAGCCTAAGCTGCTAAAAAATGTGGAGGATGGGGCTGAGAGGACAGGAGCAGAAGGGGGCCGGTCGGCGGTTAAGGAGGAGAAACAAATAACGGGACACAAAATAAGAACAGCGGTGGGTATGCGGGAGGGCAGGCAGGAGCAAAGCAGCTGATCAAGGAACAGAAGGAGTAATATCCTGGCCAGGGTGTACTTGGAAGAAGCACAAAAAATCCCATCACCACAGTCACACCCCAGGACAACAGTTTTCACACCAGTCTCTCAACGAGCTGGGGGTGAGGGGGGCACCACTTTTCATTCTGATCTAGCCCACCAAGCTTTGGGTGGAGTTTTGTGTCCACGGCATCTATCTGTTACTTGTAGGCAGTAGGTGCACTTTTGCAAAGCTGCGACAGGGTTAGGAAAAAAACATAGGGACAAAGATCTTTGGGGGACCAAGTGTGAAAACATCAGTACGTGAGTAAAGGGTAGGAAGGGTGCAAGTCTGAATGCCATGGAACGATAAGAGACTGTGGTGTGGAAGGGTGGGGGCACTGCAATACTATGAATGGATGCTGGAGGTCAGGAAAAATGGCTTGTCTCATCAGCCCAGAAACTAAAAGGTATGGGGGAACATGGGGTGGTAGCGTCTGGTCCCAGCACTTTGCATCGCAGCATTGTGCCATGCAACTGTCACTATATGCCGTGTGGTAACACCATGTGTGGGCACCAACCAGCATGCACCCATCTGTACTAACATCTGGCATAATATGGCATGCTGATGCCAAGGCTGCATTGCAGCCCATGATCTGTGTTTGCACACATCAAAAAAGGCTCTGAACTAAGACCAAGAATAGCTTTTCCTCTGTAGCTTATCGTAAGCACTGGAATAATGATTTACTTCGGGAATCCCCACAGAAATGGAAGCATGGAGCAGAAGCAACCGGGATGAGATTAGAAGCCAAGATAAGGCCTGGAGGTGCATTTTTTCAAGTGGTATCAATATCAAACGTTTTGTTAATTCATGGGGACTCCATTTCATGGGAATTGAGGGGAATGTAGGTCACTCCACTCTCTCTGTGTGAGAGACAAAGACAGAGCGAGGGAGAGGGAAGGGGAGAGACACATGGGGAGTTAGAGAGGGCGAAAGGGAGAAAGACGGAGGGAGGGAGGGAGAGAGGGAAAGATGGAGGATCGGTTAAAAAGACAAAGGAAGGAAACAGAAAAGGAGGGAAGGGAAGGATACAGAAGGGAGAGAGGAGGGAGGATGCCCGTTTTACCCAAATATGAATAACAAATCTGCATGTGTCTAGGAGTCCCGACTATTTGTGTGAGACTGCTCTCATAGCAGTAGATGTTTATTTTTACAGGAAAACGACATACCTGTAACCCCCATCAAATACTGAACCTCCTAATTAGCAGTCTGGCAAGTGGAATTTTTAAGTTGTCTACAACATAACATAAATCAGTGCAACTGGTCAGAAGCACATAGATGCAGACAGCATCAGAACCACACAGTACAGTCAAAGATGGCGGCCTGGCCAACCGGTGGTGCTGAGGGCTGAGGTGCTGGACCCCTTACCTTGCGCCGCACCAGTGACCCAGATTCAGGAATGACCTTGGGTTATCGGGGTGCCGGCATCGGGGGAAGGGGAGGGAGCAGGATCGAGCAGCCAGTGGCAGCTGTCCCCTCCTGGGGGTGGTTGTCTGCCCCCCCATAGTTCCACTCACATCGGGTGGAGGTCCATTGGGAAGCATAGGCAGGAGGGGACAGTGGCAACTGCCAGGGTGGGGTGGAAGGGACAAGCTGGCACCCATGTGCGTGTGCACCTCACGCACACACGTGTTTGCCAGGGTCCCGGTCAGAGGAAAAGCATCAAAAACTACATATAGAAATATAAAATGGTGACCTGGAGGGCAAATCAGTTATGGAGCTCTGAGTATGTAGTGTTAGAGATGACTTGGCTAAATTTGTCACATAGCAAACTGGTAATCTGGTGGTTTGCATGCAAGAGAGGTTTTATAAAATAAGTTTGGAAAATGCAGCATTCTGACTGGCTACCTGCCATACTTAACACTATTACCCTGCCCCCGGTCATGGAATGCTGAACCCTTGTAGACTTCAAATCTGCCCTGAAGGAGTATCTATTTGAAACACACCCTCTACCTGCTTCAGCCAGTTAATTTGTTAATTTGTCTCAGTACTATGTCCAAGTTCTGATAGAACAAAGTGCCTAAGCATGTTTGTTTGTATCTAATAACCGGACCTGTTGCACACATTTTGCAATGTAAATCCATTGTACATGTAATTTATGTATACAGTGGGGGAGGTAGAGAGGGCGAAAGGGAGGAAGACAGAAGGAGGGAGAGACTGGACACTGTGTACGGATGCCCGACTCTTGACTCCCCAAACAAATTTTATACTCCCGGCTCAGTCACAGCCAGAGATCCCGTGGTGATCAAAGGAAATGCTACAAAGACACACTGAAGGCATATCTCAAGAAAACAGAAATGGACATCATGAGCTAGGAGGAGCTGGCCACCAGCAATCTCAAATGCCAGAACCTCCATCAGCGAGGCCCTGCTTGACCTTGCCCTCAAAGCCAAAAAGAGAGGCGTGGGAAGGGAAGGGAAAGAAGCCCCAGCCAGCGGGCAGCTCTCCCACATGGAAACATCTGCAATTTCTGCGGACGAATCTGTGGCTCTAGGATTGGATTACTGAGCCACCTGAGGACCCATCAGTGAACCATGGTACAGATCATCCTCGAATCGAGGGATCGCCGACGACAAATTTATTTATGCACTGTATGTAATTAGTATCTGTATATAATTGGTGTCTGTGTATGTAAACTGTGTACATACTCCATGTAATTAATTCTGTGTTGTTCTTGAAACAGAGATAGAGTTCATCTCAGTGAGCCTACCCGGTCACCAAAATCCAATAAATAAATAAATAACCCATCCCTAAAGAAGTCCCATTGAGCCATCTAGAACTTTCGCTTTCAACATTGGTGGCATGAATTCTCTGCTCCCACTTTGTACTAGTTACCTTTGAGTTGTTCACAGATGCTATCCTGGATCAATTTCTGGACCCAGCAGAAGAAATAACTGGAAAGAAAAATTATTAATTTTAAATCCAATCCAATTTCTTCTCTATTATTTTTTTTCTATCCTAAATCCATCATAAGACACTCCAGGTTGTTGGTGGAAATGCCCCTGGCACACTTCCAGGGGCAGAAGGTACCTGACCTGCGGCCTTGTGCCTTTTTATGCCCCTGGGTATGCGTTCATGGAACTATTACCAACACTCTACCCTATCTTATTGCTTACATGTGATGTAGATTACTCAATTTTGTTTCAGTTGAAGTGCACCGATTGTTTAGTATTTCAAGCGACAGTGCTCGACTGATCTTTGGTTTTAGATTCAGCATAATCTACATGGCAAATGTTAAAGAGGGTAATTAGTTAAAACAGAATTCCATTGCTGGCTTCTCTCCGCAGCTGTGGTGCAACCTGCATTTTAGAATGAGCTTGAGTTGTCAGGGACCGGCTGGGGTATGAAGCACCTGAGCATCTCAGAGGACACTATCCTCCTTCGAAGAGGGAGGGACGTGATCCCTGTTGCAGTACTGCCACCTAGGTTACCACATGTGGTAGTGCAGTAGGGGACACTGGGGAGGGGGAACATCGGCCTGGCTCCATGCGGATGCTTGTATGCTCGTATACCATTGTAACAGTGACACTGTTACAACGAATCCCCCCACAGCAACTCAACCCATTCAACACCTGCAGTATTGAATGGCTTCAGGGAGCAATGAACGGATTCATCGACTGCTGGGTTTGGCGCTCTCCCCCAACCTCTACCCTCCCCCCAAGCAGTACATGACTCTGGCCGCTGTTGGGTCCAGCAGCATGCTGTAAAGTCCTTCTACAAATTTCTTGTCGAAGCGACTTGGTGGAACCTTGTATGCTCATGCTTGAAGCCCCTATTGAGCCGATGTCTTGCGGGAATGGGACTGAACATGGAAACACACTGGAGTGAGCAGGATGATCCTGGGCATGCTTGGGCTTTGGCTCCCGCTACTGGCTGCACTCTCTACCCTAGTCTCCTGCATCCTTGCCCCCACCAGAGATGTGAGGTATGAGTCCAGCACAGCCAGACCCCTCCACGGTGGATAAGCCTGGGATGCGGGGCTGCACCGGAGAACAGGAACATAAACAACAAATTTAGAAAACAAGTCAGCCACGGCCCAGTGGTGCAGAAGGCTGAGGCACTGGATGACACACCTCGGACCACACTGATGGACTGGGTTCCGGAACGGATCCAGGCTGCAGGGGGCTGGCTGGGGGGCAGGGGAGATGATTAAGTATCTGATGGACTACTCTCATTTCCCATGGAGGGAGACTTCCCGTACCGCTGCAATGCTGCTGCCATGTGGAGACATGGTGGCAGGGCAAGACAGGTTAGTGTCCATCAGTACAGCTGGGCTAAAACAAAAGTACAATACTGTGCACATGTGGTTTGGGAGCAGGCTACCATAATTTGGGAGATGAGAAGTGAGCAGAGGAAAGGAAGGGGATGGACAGTGAGGATAAGGAGGGTGGCAGAGGGCAATTGCACAGAAGGAAACAAAGAAGAAGCAGACATCCTGAGCAAGTACTTCTGCTCAGTCTTCACATTGGTGGAGGGGGAAGGACCACCAGGGAGCAGCCGGAACAATGGGTAGGAAAAGGTAGACACAAGTCCATTCTCAGACGAAAGAGTGCTGAACGGACTTGCAACTCTGACAGTGAACAAGGCTATAGCACTGGCTGAAATTCACCCAAGAGTACTAAAGAACTCAGAGAGCTACGGCTGCCCCTGCTGATGGCCTTATTCAACAGCTCACTGGAATTGGGCATGGTTCCTGAGGACTGGAGGAGAGCAGACATGGCCCTCTACAGAGCAGCAGCAGCAGGAGGAGGCCAGCAACTATAGGCACTGAGCCTCACCTCAGCGGTGGGGAAGTTAATGGAAACAGAAAATCGGGTTCGAAACTGGTCAACAGATAGGTGACAAAGGGTGGTGGTTAACAGCACTCACTTGAATGATGGCGGAGTAACCAATGCAGTGCCACAGGGCTCAGTACTGGGACCAGTCCTCTTCAGTGTTGTCAATGACACTGCAGATGAACTGGAAGGAAAGTATGCCTTTTTGCAGATGATACCAAAACCTGTGATAGGGTGGACACTCAGGAGAGGGTGGAGAGAATGCAACGGGTTCTTGGGAAATGCGAGGAATGGTCAAGAACATAGCAGCTGGGGTGCAATGCAAAAAGTGCAAATAATGCATCTAGGGCATGGGAACCCAGTAACTGAGTATAGGATGAGGGGGATGGGTAGGGTACTGTCAGTCACTAAGAAGGAAAGGGACCTTGGAGTCATCATAGTTAGTGACTTCAAAGTGGTAAGGCAGTATGACAGAGCAGTGGAGAGGGCTGGTGTGATGCTGAGATGCACTGGGAGAGGTATCGCCAGCAGGAGGATGAAGGTGCTGTTGCCACTGTATCGCTCACTGGTGAGATCCCACCTGGAATATTCTGCCCACTTTTGGAAGCTGCACTTCAGAAAGGACATAAGACAGGCTGGAGGTGGTCCAGAGAACAGCAACTAAAATGGTGCAGGGTCACACCAAATGCCCTACGAGGAAAGACTGAGGGATCTCAACACATACACACTGGGGGAAGGGAGAGGATAGGGAGAACAGACACATTAGATATCTGCAAGTACCTCACAGGGGTGAACAGGGTGCAGGAGGGGAGTCTCTTTCAGTGAGGAACAGCACCACTACTAGAGGACTTGTGATGAAACTTGGGGGGTGGTAGTTTAAGAGGGATGTAAGGAAGTACTACTTCACTGAAAGAGTGGTAGATGGCCAGAACAGACTGCCAGTGGAACTAGTGGAGGCAAAAACAGTAGGGGGCTTCAAGCATGTGTGGAACAGAAAGCATGTGTGGGACAGACATAGGGAAATATTAGTAAATATGCAGGGAGGAGGGAGAGTCACTGGAGACCAGTTAGGTTCTCAGGAGACAGGCCAAAGCACGGACTATTTGGGCAGACTGTGTGGGCCAAGCGGTCCTTTTTTACCAACAAACTCTGTGTTTCTATATTTCTACTCTGGGCCGAGCCTGTAGGGGCAGAGGAAGCACAGGTTGGGTTATATATATTACTTGACTGGGCATAATAGGGTGACAGAGCAGTAGCCATGTGTTATTGGAGGCTAGGCCTGAACGGATACTGAAGAGCCAGTCACAGACTAAACAGTACTATCTCATGCTGCTAACTCTCCTTTCTCCCTTTTAGGGCCTGGAAGCTAACCCTGAATAAAAACCCTTGTCATTTTGTTCCTAATCACTCTGAGCCCTTATTATTATAGGGTGTAAGTTGCATGCTTTGTGGCAATTGAGGCTGCACTGAGTTGGTTCATGGGTGTAGTGACCCAGTGGCAAGGTACTGAATCCGGTGGCGACAGTGGTGGTGTGGGGTTCTATCACCAGACCAACAACAAGCTTAAACCTTTCTCTAAGTGGAGCACTGCACTATGACTTTCTCACCTTGGATACAACCCCTCCCCAAAAAAAAGTGGTTTAATGGACGCAGGTCCCTCGACCTTGTTGAACCTACAGGGATAGTAACCGCAACATCGACAGTGACTTGGTTACACACACACACACACACACACACAAAAGAAGTTTTCCCCTAAAAGTTAAATTCAGCAGCCCGGTGGCGCAGAGGGCTAGGCGCTGGTGCCTTACTGCGCATGCCGGGCGCACCCGGATTTGGGAATGACCTCAGGTCACTGGGGTGCTGGCTCGGGGAGAGTTGGAATGGGATTGAGCTATGACTCTCCTTCCATAGGAGTGGATGCCTGCTCCGCCATCGTCCTGCTCCCACCAGGTGGAGGTCAGTGGGTAGCACAAGGCGGTCAGGAGCGCGCGTAAGTCTGGGAGGGGCAGGAAGGGCCACTGCCCTAAGGCAGGTGTGCACTTTCCATGCACGTACACGTATGTGTACACCATGGCCTCGGGGGAAGGGGAGCAAAAAATAGAAAATACAAAAAGTATACATGAAAAAAAAAAGTTACATTCCAACTGCCGCTTATAAAGATATTAGAATTCCAGTTATATCTCCTTTTCTAGGTACTGCCTATGCAGTGCACAAGATTTTATTTGCTCTATCCTAACCTTTCTCACAGTCACAGTGCTATTACTAAGCCAAAGAAGGCAGACATCTTTTGACTTGAGAAAAAAAAAAATTATAACATTAAAAAATACTTAAACTGCCGGCCCGGTGGCGCTGAGGATTGAGGCGCTCGATGCCACACCTCGCGCTGCGCCTGCGACCTGGGTTCAGGAACGGACTCGGTCGGCGGGGGTTGGCGGGGAGAGGGAGGATTGAGCGTCCCAACGGATGTTCTCCTCCCTCTAGGAGGGATACCAGGGGTACCTAGATGTACCCGACGTCCCAAGAGAGCCGGTGGAAGCATGGGCTCTCAAAGGGCTCTGGTGGCTCCGTTCATCAGAGTTGGGGAGGGGAGACACTGTTAGGCACTTGGAAGGTAGACGTGCATTAGCACGTCACTCTCTGGACATACGTCCTTGCGCCGGCGTCTCAGGGGGCTGGGTTGAGGGGAACAGAAAACCAGAAAAACAACCCTCTCAGTCCTAGATGAAGAACGATCAGTGCCTCCCAGGAAATCACCGACTCATGGGCAGACCTCGCTGTGCCAGGCTCTCCTCAAGTAAGGTCAAGGAAGGCACTTCCTCACCCCACCCAGGGGGGGACAGCTGGGAATCAAGGTAATACAGGGGTCAGACCAGGCACTCTAGGGGCAGACTCCACATTGGCGATCTGTGGGGGTTGATCAATGGTCTGAAGGAGTGGAAAGGGAGGGTAGCTCAGGTGGATAAAGTGGTGCATGAGCACCACAAGTAAAAAAAAAAATTAAAAATACTTAAACTCTGGTAGCATTGGAAAATTGTTCAAGCAAATGAAGCTGAAAGACGTTTTGAAATTTTTATAGAAAAGGTCAGGTTGTTTTCCCAATTTCACACCACTACTGCTATAAGGAAATGTAAATTGAATTGTGTGTGAATATTTAAAAAAAAATCTCTGCATACAGGAATAACTCGTTAATCATAGAGTATGCCTTTTGATTCTACTGGGTGTGGGAGCGGGCTGCCACATGGTCCTACCATTTTGGTCATCAAACATTACTGCAGACAGTCACCAGGTGCTGCCCCAAAATTTAGGAGAACACAGTCCCTTTGAATGCTCTATTACCTGGAATACGGAAACAGCAGCTGACACAGTGTTTCACCTGAGCAGGTGTTTTAAAAGATTCAACCCCACCCACTTTAACAATAGCATACAAAAAGAAAGAAGGGACAGACTAGACCTGATCCCTGACACGAACACAGCTGCTGCTGATTTTATAGGTTCCCTTCTATGTGCAATCAACACGCTTCATTTAAATCAAAAAGAATTAGAAAACATCACCTGCCATGGGTGTCAGAAAAAATACAGACACTAATCAGAGTCAAAGACAAAGTCTGGCAGAAAGCAGAGCACTAAAATCTGGGAACTGGGAGCTACCGTATTTAAAGAAAAGCCATCTTCAATTCTAGCTCCTGCCCCCGCAAGGCTTATCCCCCAGTTTATCTTTTTATGTGAAAAGCAGCATTTTTTTCGTGCTGCAAAGTACTTTATTTTAAAATGAAAAGCTCTGCTATCCGGAAGTATAGGCGGAGGTGGGGGGACTCCATGTACTGTAAAAGCAGCAGCATCGCACTGCTTGCTTCAATACAAATGTATTGAAGTGAACAGTGGCGCTACACTCTTATAGCTAATGTAGCCCCCCGCATCGCATACTCACTGGCAGCGGACTCTCTTTTAAAATAAAGTACTTTGTATGGAGAAATGTTATCATGTACAAAGTTAAACCAGGAGTGAGCCTTGTGGAGATGAACCAGAATTGAAGACAGCTTTCCTTTAAGAAATGAAGGAATAATCGTAAACATAAAATTAAAAAAAAAAGTCTAAAAACAGTACTATTAGGATAACACAAATGTTACAATGGACCCTTATCTTTTTTTTTTATTTATACTTTTTTTGCAGCTGCCAGCCGCCCAGTACCTCAGCCAGGTCATGGACCCTCACTTCCACCTCCATATTGGACGCACCTCCCTTGATACCCCTGGCTTACCCCCCAGGGCAGGGCCACGGCACCGACCCCCTATACGGCACTGCAGATGACGGGATAGGTCAAGGAGGGTGTCTTGGAGGCTGATTGAAGCCGAGGGCTGGCTTCATCTAGGGCGGCCGGCAGATAGGTTTTCTCCCCTGTAAGCGGGGGAGGGAACGTGCAATGATGCCCGGCGTCCTTCGCCCCCTCAGAGTCATTTTGGTGCTGGTCACTGTGGTTCCCCAGCCTCCGCCAGAGTTCCTCAAGTACCGGTCACACACCACCTCTCCCCTGGAGAAGGTGAGCAGTCCATGGGAGCTCGATCTCCCCAAAAAAACCTCTACAGATACCCTAAGAAAATATTTCTGCACACTGTTGAGTATCCAATTCTAAGTCCCTGAGAGAGACATAGGAGGAGTGAAACCCACCCCTGGGGCCAAAGACCCTAACTCGCCAATGCCCCCAAAATTTAATTTTAAAATCCTCAAAAGCGGAGATAGCCATAAAAGAATTAACAAACTAAAAGCAAAAAAGTCATCTGGATGGGATCAAAGAAAAATAAAATTCCTAAAGACATCTGCAGAGTATACATCTCATGTCCAAGCAAAACATACAATAGAAGCCTGATTGAAACAGACTCTTGGAAGTGTGCCAAAACTGTACCTGTCTTCAAGGGAGGTGAAGTAAATAGTCAAACTATCAACCAGCAGCTCTACTGTCTGTGATTTCAGAACTGTTCGAAAGGCTGGTGTGCAAACAGCTCCACTACTTCTTGGAAAAGTATGGTTTGCTGACTCCTCATCAGCTGGGGATCAGGGCACGGAGTTCCACTGGTACCGCACACAAGGAGTTCCTGGACCTGGTTGCTGATGGTCTAGATGTGGGAGACTCCGCAGGCGCAATATTTGTCGACCTTTCAGAGGCACTTGGCCATGTAGATCACAGAATGCTAATGGAAAGAATGGCCCAAGCAGGGATCTCAGGGGAAGTACTAAGCTGGGTTCCACTCATACCCACTATTGTACAATAGGAAATGGCCAATGATACCAGTGCTCTGCACCATTATTGAGCACATGAGCTTCATGCCATGCAGGAGGTCAGTGGGTGCTTGCTTTTACAGGCACACAAACAACTTCTTTGAATGCACCAAAGGAGTTGTTTGTGTGGCTACTTAAAGGCCCAAGCACCCACACTCCCTGCACGGCATGAAGCTCAACTCATACCCAACTGGCAAGTCTTAGCACATGGCTGTTCAGGACAGTCCATCTCAGGTGGGCACCCTCCACATAGGGGTCCTGCAATATTGCATATATGTACTGTGGCAACAGAAAAAGAATGCATAAATGAATCATACAGACGGCTTATCCAGAAAATAGGGCAAATAGGTGTAAGGGTGACACTAACACAATGGATAGTAACTGGCTGTCAAAACTGAAAGTGTGGCTCTCAGAGGGCTGTCCGATTCTCTGGTATGCCCGTCCCTGGACGTGCCCCTTCCATGACCATTTTTAAATCCAGTCTGAAAACTCGTTTGTTCATCATGGGCTTTAGGACATGATGCTGCTGTTTTAACATTCTGCTGTGGTTATTATTGATTATCTGATTGCCAGTTATTGTTTTAGCTGTAGTATGTTTTAGCAAATCATTTCTGTGAGGTGCCCAGAGCCCCAGGATTGAGTGTCATGCAACTAAAACTACCTTGCCTAAATGGCAAACTCTTGAACATTAGGAAGGTTTCGAGAAACGTCCCACAGGGATCACTGCTGGCACCATCCTGTTCAATACCTTCATCAGTGACACAGGGAAGGGGCCGGGAGGCAACATTAGCTTATTTGCTGTTGACATAAACCTGTACTGGAGAACCAGCTCATTGGCGCAGCAGTAGTGCTACCGCTCTTGGCACTGGCAACAAGGTTTGGAAGTTAGCCGTGGTCATCAGGGACTGGCTGGGGAGCATGCGTTCAGTCAAGTGGTGGAAGGACTGAGAGGAGGGTGGGGACGTTGCTGACATCGGTACACAGACACATGCATGGCATGTGGGTGCGACCTAACATCCTTGCACACAACATCCCTGGGGCTGGGTGTAGAAAAATGGAAAACAGCCTCAGCACCCCTCCAATGAAGGACCCAGGTATACCTGTTCCCTCACCTCCCAAGTGCTCCCACAATGACGGTCCCAGGTATACTATACCTGATCACACCTCCCCAGCACCCCCACAATGACGTACACCTGGTACCTCACCTCTCCAGCACGGCACCACCTGCGAGGCTTAGAAGTTTGGAGGTAAATCCCTCCACCCAACCCCACCTGGGGGGGCATAACCACAGCTACATGGAGGTAGGTGGCTATGACTCGGGCAAGCAGGGTGACCGGGGGAGTGCTTCAAGGTTCTGTGGGTAAGTAGCGCTAGAGAGACAGGGGTATAAACAGAGAATTAAAAAAAAAAACTGTGCAGAAGGGTGGACACAACAAAAGGAATTAAGAAAAGGAAGAAAGATATGGAACAACTTGGAGTACAGTCTGGAGCCTTGGAGTTAACATTTAATGCCAAAAAATTCAAAGTCATGCATATTGGCAAAAGGAAACCACAGATAAAATATAGTAAACATAGAGTCACTGCAGAAGCCTCCAAGGAAAAAAGGGATTCAGACATCAGAATATAACGCAACTTGAAACCAGCTAGTCTGTGCAGTAAAGCATGGGCAGACCCCTTGGAGACACAGGAACTTTTGTCCTGGACACTTCAGAAGCCCACTGGAATGCTAGTCCACCAATATGTAGGGTCCCCAGGACACACTGCTCGCTTATCAGGATGCACAATCCACTGCCTTCTGCCCACCCTCACTGTAGCGGGACGCTCTAAGTAGATCAGAGGAATACTATTGAATTTGGCCAGGACACCCACTGTTTTATTTACAAGTCCTGGACCCCAAGATGCAGAAGGGATGGAGAGCCCGAATAAGTGAGAGCAAATGGGACACTGTGGGGTATCAGGCATGGGGGGGCTGCGCAGTTCACTATCATGTCACAAGCATACCTCTCAACCTTTTGTCACTGAAATGAGGGACATGGACATTTCTGGACACTCAAAATGAGGGACAGTGACCCTCAGAATGAGGGAAACATCCTCAAACATGGAGATACAAGCTCAGAAGCCTGTGAAAACCATAGTGTTTACTTGTACAAAGTTTATTTGGGATTTAGTATTTTAGAATATTAAGAGTTTCTGCTTTAAAATCTGAATTTGCAGCACTTCTCTGTGTGGGCAGCACCTTTTCCATGAGGGACGGATGAGGAACAGAGCAATTTAAGGGCAAAATGAGGGATGTCCCTCGTAATGAGGGACACTTGAGAGGTATGGTCACAACAAGCCACCCCTGGTATCAGGTGGAGATTCAGAATCTGCAGTAAAATAATAATGATAATACTGTACAGAGCACTGGTCAGACCACATCTGGAGTACTGTGTGCAGGACTGGATCCCTCACACCAAGGAGGATGAGGAGAAAATAGCTGGGATACAGATGAGGGTGACAAGGATGATTCTAAGGCAGCAGGGAAGAAATTACCAGGAGAGGCTAGAAAGTCATAATATGCACTTGATGGAGATGAGTATGATAGAGACCTTCAAATTATTTGGGGGAGGGAATAAAGGGGTTGCCACCTGAGACTTATTCACACTAAAGGGTCAGACAAACACCCGTGGATACAATCTCACGTCGACAAGAGAAAAGTTTAGAAGAAAACATGAGGAAGAATTTCTGTACTGAGAGGGTGGTCAACCAGCAGAACAGACTGCCTAAAGAGGTGGTTAACGGTGGATCTAACCCAGACTCGAAGATCAACTGTGACAGATACACAGGTATAACTAGGAACTCACTGCACTACACAAGTACTGGGAATGTGGGAGGGCATCCATAACACTTTTTTTTTCTATTAGTACTCTTTTTTTCCTGCATCGCCCAACTTGCCCCCATCCAGACTGGTTCCCCAAGCCCCATCACCTGACTTATCTGGGACTTATGTCCCGCTGTCCTCTGACATAAGCCCTGGAGGTTCCCAGCCACCAGTGTGAGGCCTGTGAGACCAGGCTGTTATCCAGCCTCGGCTGAGGAGGGAGGTCCACTGTATTCTCCCCTATGGCACACAGCACATGCAATAACATAGTGCGCATGTTCTGCCTTAGTGAAGTCCCTGGAGCCAAGTGGGTGGGATTCCTTTCACTTTCATCCTGCTGTGTTGCCACCCAGATTCCTCTAGGTAGCAGCCACCCTAGTGAGATGCCAAAAAACTGAAAGCGGCAACAAGAGGGTTTAACTGAGCTCTGGACGTACACATGATGAAACCAACCAAAAGACTGTGCGAAGGACCACAGGAACAAAACAAGTGTAGACTTTACACCTTGAAAGAGCTGGCGGTACTCGAAAATGTTTGGCGGCATGATGTGGGAGTGCTGCTAGCTTGTACCTGATAAATAAAGTGCTTTGAATCAGGCAAGCCAGCATGGGTTTTGTTTTGTTCCTGCGGTGCCTTAGCAGGGTCTTTTGGTTGGTTTCACCTAGTGGGATGCATTTACTCCCCTCCCGAAGGAGGAGGAGATATGCACTAGGGACACTCAATCCTCCCTTGCCCAGCCAGCCCTCAGTGACCTGCATCCATTTCCTGAATCCAGGTCACCAGTGTAGCAGGAGGTAGCCCTACTGCCGTGCTACTGGGCCAGCTGGGGGAATCAATAACTCCTAATAGGAAACAAGAGCAGGCCAGATGGATGAGAATGGCCATCTGTCCATAACTATCTATATATATTTGGATCTAGGGCAGAAAGGCATTCTTCCTAAAGTGGACAGGGCAAGTTGTCAGAACCAATATTTCTGACAAGGCTGGCCATAAGTTAAAAATGCTGCTGAGTGGATTCAGCAAGGCTCTGAGCTCTGTAGACACATACACACACAAAACTATTATGGTTTTACAAACTGTCGTCTGTACGCTGTGCTTCCTAAAATAGCCACACCTTGGTAACTTTAGACTTGAGGCTGTCCTCAGAGTACGTAGGCGTGCACAACAAAACCACATCCTTTTTTCTTGCAAATGTTCTGCAGTTCTTTTTTTTCTTTTCTTTCTTTTTTTTTTTTTTAGTTACAGGCCCAGAAAAACAACAGCATGCTTCCAGCTAATGCGTTATATGAATTAAGATACCTCACAGATCAGTGGCAGTCACTGCTGTTAAAGCCATTCATAAAAGAACTGGGGTTGTGGTGGAAATGTTGACAGAGAGAGAGAGAGAGGCCGCTCACTTTTTCTAGCAGGGAGATGGTATCAGAGAGCTAAAAATAGCAGCAGAGGGAGAAAAATAAGACAGAAAAGCAAGAACAGCAGCTACTTGACTCAAATAACTGCTGCACAGGTCCTGGCCCGGCCTCACATTATTTTGTATGTAACGTGTCTTCCTCATGTGAGGGGGCATCAAATAGGGGTTGTCAGAGGCCGTAGCCAAGACCTTTGTGATTTTTATTTTTTTTTACCCCTAAGATGCCTGAACCCTGAAATCAAGATTTCTCTAGGATTTGTTTAGTCAGTATAAAATTTGGTGCACGGGGAGCTGTGCAACCCCATGTTTCTGCTGAAATGGGGGCTGTATAATCCCAATCATTCTGCTGTAATGGGGGATTTGAAATCCCAGTGATTCTGTTGAAATGGGGGCTTTGCAATTTCAATAGTGCTGATGAAATGGATACTTGCAGCCACCTTGATTTTGCTGAAGCGGAGTTTGCATCCCTATAATTTTCTGAAATGGGGGTTATGCATCCTCTGATTTTCTGAACTGGGTTAGCATCCCCTAAGATTCTGCTGACGTGGAGGGTTTACATCCCCTATGATCCTGTTGAAATGGGGTTTGCATCCTGTATGACTCTGCTGAAATGGGGCTGGCAAATCCTATGATTCTGCTGAAATGGGGTTGGCAAACCCTATGGTTATGTTGAAATGGAGTGTCAGTGGCTGAGTAGGTAGCACACTTGCCTATGAGGCCGGGAGATCACAGGGCTGTGGGTTCAGTTCCCACATCTGGCACTTGGGTTAATATCCCAGTACTGACACTGTAGTGCAGCATTATAGGGGTGCTGCACTTCTGAGGTGCCGTCTTTTGGATGAGATGTTAAACCGAGGTCCCATCTGCCTGGATTGGTGGTAGTTCAGGTAGATGTTAAAGATCCCATGGCACTTATCGAAAGAGTAGGGATTTCCGTGTCCTGCAAATTCCTCATTCAGTAAAAATACCACCAACAGCTTAATCTGGTTCAAGGTCAGTTGGCATTCATCTGTATCCCCTCCCCCGGGTCGTGACTGAAAATAAGCAGGATTTGTCTAGTGCACTTACCCGGTCAACAAAAGCTAAATAAATAAATAAAATAAATGATTCTGCTGACACTGGGTTTGCATCCCCTATGATTCTGCTTGAAATGGGGTTGGCACCCCCTATGATTTTGCTGAAATGGGGGTCGCATGCCCTATGATTTTCTGAAATTGGGGGGGGTTGCATCCCCTAAGATTCTGCTGAAATGGAAGGTTTACATCCCCTATGATTCTGCCAAGACTGGATTTACATTCCCTAAGATTCGGCTGAAATGGGGTTTGCATCCCCTATGATTCTGCTGAAATGGGGTTTGCATTCCCTATGATTCTGCTGAAATGGGGTTGGCAAGCCCCATGAATATTCTGAAATGGGGCTGCGATCCCTTAATGATTCTGCTGAAATGGGGTTTGCATCCCCTATGATTCTGCTGAAATGGGGTTTGCATTCTCTATGATTCTGTTGAAACTGGGTGTTCATCCGCTTTGATTTTATGGAAATGGGGGATGCAACCCCAGTGATTCTGTTGAAATGGGGCTTGCATCCTCTATGATGCTACTGAAATGGGATTTGTATCCCCGATGATTCTGATTAAATGGGGTTTATATTCCTATGACTCTACGAAATAGGGTTTACATCCCCAGTGGTTTTGCTAAAGGCAGCTTTGTAATCCAATGATGCTGTTGAAACTGGATTTGCAACCACTATGATTATGCAGAAATTGTTTTTTGGCTGCCTATTCCAGAACCACACTGAGCAAACCAAAAAAGGTTTAACAATCATTGTGGCTCAGACTGTAATTTTGACACCCACCCCTGCTATCACCAGAGGTAAATACCATATTACTGCATCATCTGATGTAAATACGATTCACCTAGGTCCAGGTATTGTGAATGCTGATACCACACACCAAGATACCTTTGGCAAACTTCCACATTTCAATACCTGCTGGTGGAAGCTGCCAGTTTTGGCAAAGGGGAATCGGAGGCCCCTCTGCAGAAGCTAAGCCTGCTTGGAAAACATGTCCAGGGAATGGTTCCGGTAACGATTTAAGTCTTCGTATCTACATTGTAGCTGTAGGGAACTATGATGCACTGTACTTACATACATCAAACATGTAAGTACTGTGTAATTACTGTACTTCCATGCAATTACATATTAGTTACCTTGTAGTTACAGAGTGACAACAGAAACAATGCAAAGTGTAAACAATGCTCCACTCCGCTGGCTGCAGTAATCTGACAAAGTAACCTGATTGGCTAGTAGATAAAGTAAAAGGCTGCCACTACTTGCACTGCATTATGGGTCACTGCACCTCGGTGTTGGGTCAAATCCCCCAAATGTCTGTTCCTGTTCTGTACTGAATGTCTTCATGCAGCGTTCATTCTAGAATGGAAATCTGATAGGTCAACTGACCAAATGACCCTTGAAAAGGTGTGTCATGTCAGGTAAAGTGAGGGTCATTCGAGCAATCAAATGACTTTTTTTAAACATAATAGTTGAAAAAAAATTATTTTTAGCATCATGACTACTGTAAATGCACCACACAGGGGGAGAGAAGTTGCAATGTAAGCGCAAATGAAAGTGCTTCACCTGACTTCAAGAATGAAGGGACAGTGAGAGAAAAAAAATACCATCAAGAAGTGCACAATGGAGTTAAAGACTTATTTATTTAGTTTAGCTTTTCCTAGCGACGGATGATTTGTTTTATGCTTGTTTTAAAATGTTATCTTTATGTGTATGGTTTTTATGTACAGCGCCTTGATTTTGAAAGGCGCTATAAAAATAAAGATGATTTGATTTGCATGTAAGCTGCCAGCAGGGCAGGCAGAAGAAACAAGTCCTCCACCATCAAGAAGAAAATAGGCCATGTAAGTGGCAGCAGGGCAAGGCACAAGAAACAAGTCCTCCACCATCAAGAGGAAAAAAATTAGGCATGTGGCCTGGCAGCAGGGCAGGCAGAAGAAACGAGTCCCCACCATCACCAAAATAACGGGGCATGATGATGTAGCCTGGCAGCTGGGGAGGCAGAAAAAAACAAGTCCTCCACCATTATCCAAAAAATTGATCACCATGTAGCCTGGAAGGTATACCAGATTTTAGAGTATAAGTTTTGAATGTTAAAGATCCGACAGTTCAGAAGTCACTGCCCTAAATGTAGGCAAGAGAGAAATAGTCATTTTTTTCAAGCCTTGACTTTGCTTTTTTTCTGGTTTGAATCAGTCAGGGGCCAGCCCACCAGTGCAGCAGTAGCACTACCACTTGCGATGCTGCTAACCCCAGTTCAGGAATGGACCAGGGTTGCTAGAGGATCGGCAGGGGGGAGGTGGACTGAGTGGCCCCTGCCCATTCTCCACCTCCAGGGGGTGCAGTGGGCAGCATTCCCACTGCAATGCTCTTGGGTGACCACAGAAAGACCTGCCATCGGCAGCCCAGAAGTGGATGGGAGGCGTGCCAGATGCATGGGGTACTCACACCACAGCGTCATTGCATGCCACGCTTCCTACGGTCACTGAAAAAACAAGCTAATGCCGGGACTACTGCTCATGACGCTGGCAACCTGAGCTCAGGAGCGGACTCGGGTCGGGGGGGGACTGTCCCTTTAACAAGGCATCCTGGGTGACCACAGGTTGCCTGTTACTGGAGACCCCAGCTTGTGCTAGCATTCGGGGGGGGTGCTAGACACTGGCATTCATGCCGCAAGTGTTACTGCACGTCACGCCCTCCCCACAGCCTGAAAATCCTTTGTCCCTGACACGCTTCATGAAGCTCTCGTCCCACCACCGCATAGCTGCCTGAGACTCCCTGCCGAATCTGTGACAGAGATCCCATAGGGTAGAAGAGGGGAAGCCCCAGAGGCCCCGTCCTGGGGGGCAATCCCGGGGGCACTTTGGCTGGAGCAACCTCGGGTCTCCATAGATGGTGGTGTGGGCGGAAGGGCCAACTGGGGGGAAATGACTATTGGAGGAGACCAAAAAGTACAGTAAGTTTAAAAAAAAATGAGCTGATGCCACCCACCTCATGCCACCGCGCAACCAACTCAGGGCTGCTTCCCTGGATACCAAGCACAGCATCAAATGGGGAAATGGAAAACTCTGGAGGCCTGCCCTGGGGTGTAACGGGCAAGCCAGGGAGGAACACCAGGCAAGGTACGCATTGTTGACGGAGGTCAGGTACGGAGCAGGGCTGATGGGGAGCCATTCTGGTACCACAAAGAATACTAAGACAACAAAAGCAAAAAAAAAAAAACAGACAAGTTGTTGGAATAACTGTCTTTACTTTTTTCCCCTCTAGGTATTGATAGCAGAGAAAATTGAAATCCACCTGACATGGTCCCTCAGTTGCAACCCACAACAAATCATTTACTTTTGTGGCAACCTGTTTCTTAAGCTCATTTTTACAACGTTCTGGGCACTAAAACCCCTCTCACAGTCTACTTTACAGACATAAGCAGTTAGACCTAATGCAGCCAATTTCAACAGATTTGGAAAGTCAGATCTGTGATATTTGTTAATGAATTCCCCTAGTGTTTGCATGCTGTCCCTTGGGTACCCTCCTCTCACTACAAGGGACTTCAGCATTTCCCATTCAGCTCTGGTGCAGTCAGCATCCACAAATCATGTATACAGCATTCTGCACAGCAGCAGCCTCCAGTATAGGAAGGGCCCATGCCCACATCTGACTGTCTATAGGCAAAAAAGGGGCAGACTGGATGGGCCAAGTGGTCCTTATCTGCTGACAAATTCTATGTCTGACCCACCAGCTAAATGAACTGAACCACTGTATCGCCCAGAATATTTCTTTGCCACATATCTTAATACTGCACCCCCATCACCTTGGCCTAGGCCCTCTTTCCTCTTAAGTGAAAAAGCAAAAGCCCAACCCCAACCTAAAGATAAAATGTTTTAACATAGAAACATAAGACTTTGACGGCAGATAAGGGCCACTTGGCCCACCTAGTCTGCCCATTTCCCTACCTACTGGATAAGCTGCAGCTCCTAGTTAACCAACAGCCTATATCTTTCTAAACCCCCTACAAGAATTGCCTTCCCATGTCCCCAGAACCTCAAGATGGAATTACCCCTTTGTAATGCACACTAACCTATGTATTATTTTATTTATTACAAAGAGCTCTGGCTGGCCACTCTGATGATTATGCTATCGTCAGGTGACCCAGGTTCAGGATGGATCCCTGGTTTCTACAAGGAAGCAGCTGTATGGACAACTGTAGTGCCTTCTCCTTCAGGGTGGAGGACACCAGTGTTCCCTCAGCAACCCCTGTGATGTGCCAAGAAAGGGGTCCAATTCATGCATCACAGCCTTCTCCAAAGGGGAACCTGTAGATGTAGCACAGAGAGTGTTCACTGGTGGGCTGTGCAAGAAGAGGACAGGAGTATGCCACACTGGAGAAGCAAGTGACTGCCTCAGCTCCAGTCTTCCCCCACCCAGAACAGCGACAAATGGAAGGGTCCATTTTGACAGTTGCTGCCACTCGTTACTTAGGACCTCTCCTCAAGCTGGATCTAAGTTTTCCAGGTTCCTGTGCCTCCAGAGCCCTGTTATGAGGGGTACACCATGAGGTCATTCAAACAACATGAAGTCTTGTTGTATTCTGACAAGTGCAGTATGACCAACCGGTTCAGCTGCCCTGAAGAACAAAGAGTTAAACTCTATGCAAATACATAGAACGTTGAGCTTGAGCTCGGTTTTCAAACCGCTGTCCTTGGCACATTCTAGTAAATGATCAGATTCTTTACTCCGCTAACCGGAGAAGACGCCTCAGAGATTGCTCCTTGTCTGCTTCCAGTTGAGGAGTATTTAGTCAGTTTTTGAACCTCCGTTTATTATTTCCTTGCAGTTTCTTTTCAAACCACTGTCTTCGGTATAGTGGAGGTTTCTCGGTTGGGTAAGTGTTCGGTTCCTGACTGGTTCCCTCAACCATGAGGAGACCAAACTTCCTTTTCTTCCCTTTTCTCAAGTAAAAGTACTGTTACCTGTTATTCTGGGATCTGGTTCAAAGTTCTGACCAAAACCGAGTTTTTTCTCGTTTTTTCTTGCCCAGCGCTGAACCATTGGTCGGTCAGAACTTCGTCTCACTTCTTACCTGGCCTAACTAAGCCACCAGGGGTAAATACTGAAAAGTAGTTTTCTTTTATCCGAGCCTGACTAGCCACTTTCGGATAAAATTCAAATTGGGCTTTGCTTAACTGGACTTTCAAACAACATGAAGTCTTGCTGTATTCTGACAATCTGCAGTTAGCTCCAGCCTTTAAACTTCCCCGGAAAGTATAGGGTTAATTTTCTATGCAGTGCAGTGCAGTGCATAAAATGTTGAGCTCGAGCTCGGTTGAGGTCTCTGTCTGCAGCACTTTGAAACCCAACCATCAGATTCTTTACTCCACCTCACTGAACAGTCGCTCCGGAGATTTCTCCTTTTGCTCAGTTCAAAGTCGGTTAAAGTTGTCGGTTCATTCCGAATCTAAATCTGAAATTAATTCTGCATTGTCAGTTCAGGCTCTGTCTGTGGTACCATGAGTACTTAGATAGTTTTCTGTTTATTTTGTGGAAATTGTAAGACCTCTTCGATTGGTTCGGCTGAACCAATCCATTAGTTGATTCTTGTGCTTGTCTTTAGTGTGTGGTTACGGTTCTTATCGGTTAAAAAAAGCGGTTTAAGCTTTTTTCCAATACCCATGACACAGTTAGGAACCGATAAGAGACTATGTTGTCAAAAAGGAAAGGAAGTTAGGTTGGCCATGTCTGAAAAACCCAAGAAAAAAAATGGGCCCACTGAGTTTCAACACTGCAGTGAGTTTGGGGAGGTCTTTGCTAAGGCTGATCCCCACACCACCTGTGTTTATTGTCTGGGGTTTGAACACCTCAATATAGACGGCCAAACTTGTAAAAACTTTCCTAAGTCTACCCTGGAGAGAAGATTAGGTAGACTTAGGGAAAAGGAGGCCGAGAAGTCCGCTGACCCGGATGACCAGCCCGATTCGGTTCCTACCGAACCAGAAGGAGTGCCCTCTGACCAGGGCGATACTTCTTCGGGCAAGAGGACAGCCGATCCTGAGGGATCGGTTCCTACGAAAAGGAAACGTAAAGACAAGTCAGCTGGTTCTGATCCGGAGGTTCATGTTCCGACCGTTGATGAGATTGCCCGAGCGATTTGAATTGTTGAATTGCTTTGCTTGGTTCTGTCCGATCCGGCTCCGTTAGCTAGGGGCTCAGTTCGGTCGGTTCCACGATTTTATGAACCAGAATTTGAGGAGGAGGGGAATTATGAACAAGATGATGACTATGATGGAGCAGAAAGTCTGGATGTGCCCATTGAACCGGACATCTCCCCAGACAGACCTTCTAGTGTTTCCCCTCCTAGGCTCTCTGAGTCCCCTCCCCACTATCTGTCCTACAGGAAAGTGGCTGAAACTCTCCAGCTCCCTATGGAGGAAGCTACAGAGGATCAAGAGGAGCCTGATTTTGTTGAAATGATGTACATCCCAGAGTCCAGGAGGCTGTCTATTCCCCTGCACAAATCATTTGGGAAACAGACACAAAAAATGTTAAAGTCTCCTAATTCTGTACCTCCTGTTGATAGAAGAATGGACAAGAGGTATACTTTATCAGGCTCAGACACAGAGTTTTTCTACCAGCAATGCAGCCATGTTGGGGTCGTGCAGGCTGCAGCCTGTGACAGGGCTAATGTTTCCTTGGCTTCACACCCCCCAGATAAAGACTCCAGGAGGATGGATGCCTTGGCAAAGAAGCAATACATGGCATCCTCTTTGGGACTCAGGCAGGCTAATTATATGGCCTATGCAGCCAGGTACCAGAAGTCCAGGTGGGACACTGTACTGGCACTGGCTAAACAGGCCTCCCCCCAGCTGGCCAAGGAGCTGAAGGAGGTGGCTGTGGATGGGATTGAGGCATCTAAGGTACAGTTTCATGCTGCTGTGGACTCCAATGATGTGTCATCAAGAGTCATGGCTACATCTGTGGCTCTTCAGAGAATGGCTTGGCTCAGATGTACTAACCTCCCACAGGACACCCAGACTAAGGCCATGGATTTTCCTGTGGAAGGTAATTCTCTGTTTGGGGAGCAGACAGAGAATTACATGAAGAAGATGAGGAATATAGGACCAGTTATAGGAGTGCACAGGCCAAAGAAAGGCAGGCAACTCCTCAAAGGCAGAAGTCTAGGGGCAGGGGCAGGTCTTTTCGTAGGCCTTTCTACCAAGCACAGGCCTCTTCTCCCTTTTCACAGAGGTCAAAGAGGGCGTTCTTCAGAAGAAGAGGCAGAAGGGGGATGAGTAGGGCTGCATCCACTCCTCAGCCTAAGGCCCCTGCCAAGCAGACACCCTGATGGGCCTGCCCGGGTCAACTCTCCTATCCCTGTGGGGGGCAGGCTGGCTTACTTCGTCCAGGACCGGGTGTCTGTTACTTCAGACAAGTGGGTCCTGGAAGTAGTAAGCCAGGGACTGGTTCTCAGCTTCAAAAAATTTCCCAAGATGAGAGCCAGATCTTTTCCACCTGCAGGTCTCTCGAAACCCTTGCCCTAGAGGCAGAGGTTTCATCTCTTCTGGCCTTAGAAGCCATAGAGAGAGTTCCTACCCTACACTGGGGCAAAGGTCTGTACTCCAGGCACTTCCTTACCCCAAAAAAGACAGGGGAGTGGCAACCCATTCTAGATCTAAGATACCTGAACAAACATGTTTTAAAACCAAGGTCAAGATGGTGACTCTGGGAATAATTCTTCCCTCTCTAAGGTCAGGGGACTGGCTAGCCTCCTTGGACCTCAAAGATTCCTACTTTCACATCCACATCAGGTGCTCCCACAGAATGTACCTCAGGTTCAAGTTGTCCTCAGGCCATTACCAGTTCAAAGCAATGCCCTTTGGCCTAACATCAGCTCCAAGGGTGTTCACAAAGTGCCTGGCAGTAGCAGTGGCCTTTTTAAGAAGGCAAAAGATTTCCATTTTTCCATATCTGGATGACTGGCTCATAGTGGGTCAGTCTCCAGGCCAAGTCAAGTCAGACCTGCAAGTGACCCAGCAAGTGCTCACTTCCCTGGGATTTCTTCTCAGCCTCCCCAAGTCAGTTCTCGAACCAGTGCAGCTTCTTACCTTTATAGGGGCAGAGCTAGATACTGTCAAAGCAAGAGCCTTCCTTCCACTGGAAAGGGCAAGACTTCTTATAGAACTGGCTTCTTCCTTCAGCCTTCAGGTGTCCCGACCAGCAAGACACTTCCTTCGGCTCTTGGGCCACATGGCAGCTTCTACAGCAGTGGTCCAAGGGGCAAGATTCCAGATGAGGGACATTCAGTTCGATCCCTTCTTCATATCAATCTCTTGGAACTCAGGGCAGTTTTTCTGGCCCTGCAAGCTTTCTCTCAGTCTTTGCAGAATAAGGTGGTTCAGGTCAGAACAGACAACACCACCACCATGTGGTACATCAACAAGCAGGGAGGCACTCGGTCTATGGCCTTGTGCATGGAAGCCATGAAATTGTGGTCCCTGGCTTATTCCCTGCAGACCTCTCTGATAGCAGTCCACCTTCCAGGGAAGGACAATGTGCTAGAAGATGCACTGAGCAGGATCGCCCAGGGCCATCACGAATGGTCTCTGGATCCCCTGGTGTTGAAAGTAATTTTTTCAAGGTAGGGCACTCCAGAGATAGATCTCTTTGCAGCCCCAGACAATCACCACCTTCCTCTGTTTTGTTGCAGACCCCCAGTCTTGGGTTCAGTCCCTCTGGATGCTCTGATTTTGAACTGGGAAGGGAAATTGCTGTATGCCTTCCCTTCTTTTCCTCCACTGTTCAAGGTTCTAGTCAAGGTAAGGTCACAACCTTGCAAAGTGATTCTGATTGCTCCAGACTGAGCCAGACAACCTTGGTACCCCTTGTTGCTGTCTCTAGCAGTCCATCTTCCCCAGTCTCTTCCCAGTAATTACAACCTGTTAACCTCCTCTCAGGGGAGGATTTGGTACCCCAATCTCTTGTCTCTCAATCTTAAGGCATGGCTCTTGAAGAGTTAGTACATGCAGATTTGCACCTGTCCCAGGGGGTTCTGGATATTCTCAAAGCCTCTTGAAAGTCTGCCACCAGAAAAACTTATGACTCCAAATGGAAAAGATTCAGCATTTGGTGTTCCAAGAAGCATATCTCTCCAGACACTGCTGAATTGCCTACAGTTCTGGATTATATGGTCCATCTTAATGGCCTAGGCCTCAGACCAGCTACTCTCAAGGTACACTTGTCAGCTGTTTCTGCTTTTCTGTCAGTGGGGAAGCCTTCCTCACTATCATCTCACCCTGTGTTCTGTAAATATTTCAAGGGATTGCTTCATACCAATCCTCCCTTTAGGGATCCTGCCCCTGTCTGGGACTTAAATGTTTGCATTGCTCAACTTATGCAACCTCCTTTTGAGCCTATGTCCTCAGCAGCGCTTAGGTACTTGACTTGGAAAACTGTGCTTTTGGTAGCCATTACCTCTGTCAGACGTATCAGTGAATTGCAAGCCCTGTCAGTGGAACCTGATTTTATCTCCTTTCATAGAGATAATGTGGTCCTTAGGACCAATAGGAGGTTCTTGCCCAAAGTGGTTTCAGACTTCCACTTGAACCAGTCTGTGTCTCTCCCTGTCTTCTTCGCTGATCATTCTTCCTCAGGAGAGAGGAGACTACACAGTTTAGATGTTAAAAGAGCCCTTAGCTACTACATAGAGCATACCAAGGGTCACAGATTTGATTCCCTCCAGTTGTTCCTCACTTATGGGGAAGTGGGAAAGGACAAACCTGCCACCAAGAGAACTATTGCCAGGTGGATTGTTTCTTGTATATGTAACCCCCCTGTTACCTGGGGTTACAAGAATCCCAGTAAGACCTAGTGGTAGGCAGGGAAGGTAGCTTGTGAAACTCTAGTTAAATGGATTTCACTATGTCTTGCTCTGTTTTCAGTCTCTTCTGAGCTGGAGCTATGACATAATTTAGAACTGTCGCAGCTGCATAAACCACACTGGAATGTTGCAGTGGGAGGTTAGAGTAGAACATTGGGGAATTTGAAGTTAGTTCAGACAGTCTGTTGCAGTCTGTAGTAGAGAAAGGAGGTGCTCTGCTGTAAGCAGGCCCTCAGAGTTCTAAGCTCTGTCAAAGAGCTATTTATTGTTGTATAGGTATGTGTTCTCACCTGAAGAGGAACACAAGAAGAGCCCAGTGAAGTGGTAGAGACCGCTTTCAGTGGTTCAGGGCCCCATCCCTGTGGGGATGGGGGGGAGGAATCAGCCTGTTTTGAGGGGCAAACCCCATGGTCCAGCTAGGAAACAAGAAGCTGCCTGAGTTTAAGTTTGTGCTGAGGCACCAGAAGTTCTGGATGAGATTTCTTTGGAAGAGACAATGCCTGTGGGGCACCTGCAACCAAGGGGGTGAGTTCGCTCTGCTAAAGGGCCAGTGTGTTTTCACCTGAAACAAGATGAAACTAAAGTGACTGTTACTGTGGGGTCAGGAAAAGATAGCCAAGTACAGTTTGGAAGATGTGGGGATTGGACTGCTTAGCTCTGTGGGGGGTCTAGAGTAATGGACATAGCCACTTATTAAGTATGTTCAAGTTCAGCACAAATCGGATGTAAAGACAGTAGACTGAATATGAATACATTTAAAGAGAATCTACACAGCAAAGTGTTTTCAAGGATGAGGTGTTACAGTCCAGAGAAATGGCCGGGTATGAATTATGGGAGCGAGAGATGGGAGACCCCTCATCAGTAGTAACCAAATTCACCTCTACGGGTTTGCTTTGGGACACCTGTTGCTTTCTCTCAGGTACTTGGCCAGTGCTTCAGGAAAGTACCCAGACGTGGGATTGATGAGGAAGATTCCCTGATGGAGCAGAAGTGCTCATAGGTGATTTAGGGAGCCATATGGAAAGTGTCCAAAGGGCTGGCAAGGGAGCCGAGCCAGGGAAAACCCAGAGCAGTGTATAAGTTCGGGCTGTGTGCCCAGTGTGTTTCAGAACCTAAGGACTAAAGTGAATGAGGATGTGTTCTGATCTCCATAAATCTGCATTACCAGGAGTGTTGCCCCGTGGGGGTCCATCTATGCTTTGTTTACTCTGTTGGAAGTGAATAAAAGACACACTTTAGAATCCCACTTCTGGTATTGGACATTACAGTTATTGCTTCCTTTGTCTGGAGTTACTTGGGTGCCCCTGTCGCAGAGTAGCCAAACCTAGCCAATGTGCCGAGTGACATATTTCTCCCTGAACCCAGCCCACCAGGTAGAGCTGTCAAGATGGAAACAGCATACTTGGGTGGGGGTTACATATACAATTCTGCTATGAGAAACTGGGAAAAATTCCATCCTCAGGCCTGAGGGCTCATTCCACAAGAGGTACAGCTGCTTCCCTGGCTGCTGCCAGGGATATCCCTCTGTTAGAAATTTGTCAAGCAGCCACCTGGAAAACAGTCCATACCTTTACCAAGCATTACTCTCTGGATATCCAGGCTAGGAGTGATGCTCGGTTTGGCACAGCAGTGCTTCAGAGTCTATTCCCAAAGTAGGTTCTGTCCCTCCTCCATGGAGGTACTGCTTGGTAGTTTGCAGATTGTCAGAATACAGCAAGACTTCATGTTGTTTGAAGAAAAAATTACTCACCTTAGTAACTGTGTTTCTTCTAATGGAGTCTTGCTGTATTCTGACCTCCCTTCCTGCCTCCCCTCTCAGAACCTGTTTTTGGGAAGTTGGTGGGCAGGTGCAGTGTTCCATCCCAGGGGTGTCTTCAGCACAACCTCCTTTTTACTGGGGTGCTTATATTATAATCTTTATTTTGGATAGGGTTTTTGGTTTTGGGTTTCCTGACTTGAGTCTTCCTTTGGGAATCCAAAACTTTCTGTTGCCAGTTGGCTAGTTAAACATCTTACAATTTCCACAAAGTATAGTTAGTGTTTGCTCATAAGATTCTGACGGTTGGGTTTCAAAGTGCTGCAGATAGAGACCTCAACCGAGCTCGAGCTCAACGTTCTATGCACTGCATAGAAAATTAACCCTATACTCTCCGAGGCAGTTTAAAGGCTGGAGCTAACTGCGGATTGTCAGAATACAGCAAGACTCACTAAGGTGAGTAATTTTTTCAACTAAGCCGTTGGGTTAAGCAGTCAAATTCTAGAGGTTATGTCACAGAAACCCAAGAGAAAAACCGGTCCCACTGGGTTTCAGCATTGTACCGAGTGCAGGGAGCAATTTGCCAAAGCTGATCCACACTTGGTCTGTCTGTATTGCTAGGATTTCGACCACTTGCAATCAGACTGTGATATTTGTAAAATTTCCTCAATCTACCCTTGATAGAAGGCTGGGTAAACTGAGGGAAAGGATGGAAAAAGCTTCTGTGGCAGTTGGGTCCGGTTCAACCGAACCGTTCGACGCTAGTACTGAACCCGACTGCCAAGGTGAACATTTGTCGGTTAAAAGGCAGTCGGAGTCCGTTTGGACCCCGCTCTCTCTAAAAAATCTAAGAAATCTGGTTTGGAACTGCGCAAGCATCTGCTTGCAGTTCCAACTGCAGAGGAGACTGCTAAAGCCATCCATATAGTTCAGTTTCTGTAGACCGGTTTCGGTTAAGCATCGCAGCCACCGGTTCAGGTGCCTGCCAGTTCAATTCCTTCAGTTCCTTTGGACCCTGAGAAATACTATGGATCAGATTGTGAATATGATGATGGAGAAGAGGATGAGGGTGAGCCCATAGATCCTGAGGTTTCCCCTGAACATCCTCAGTATGAATCTCCTCCTCGACCTGTTTCAGAGACCACCTCTCATTTTTCTTTTAAGAGGCAGGTGGCAGAGACCCTGCAGCTGTCTGTCCAGTAGTCCAGGCAAGAGGAGGATGAGGAAGATGATTACAGGGAGATGATGGCTCTCCCTGTTTCCTAGGGGCTGTTGATCCCTATTCACAAGTCCGTGAAGAAGCAGACCCTTAAGATCCTCCAGACCCCTAATTCTGTCCCTCCTCTTGATAAAAAGATGGACAGAAAATATGTCTTGGCTGGCAATAGCACTGAATTTTTAACCAGCCACTGCAGTCATGTGGGGGTGGTTCAGATTATAGCCTGCGAAAAGGCTGGCATTCCTCTGGCTTCTCATCCCCCTGACAAGGATTCCAGGAAGGTGGATTCCCTTGCCAAGAAAACTTACCTGGCTTCCTCTCTGGGCATTAGGCAGGCCTCTTATATGGCTTATGCTTCAAGGTATCAGAAATCCCTTTGGGAATCTGTTGAGTAGTTGGCTCAGAAGGCCCCTCCTGAATTAGCATCAGACCTTCAGGAGCTGGTCACTAAGGGGGTATAGGCATCCAAGTACCAGTTCCATATGGCTGTGGACTCCAATGATGCAGCTTCTCGGGCTATGGCATCTGCCATCTCTCTCTTAGATGATCTTCCTGGTTAAGATGCACTAATTTATCCCAGGATACACAGAATAATGCCCTGGATTTTCCCCTGACTCAGAACTCTCTGTTTGGGGAACAGACTGAAGCCTATATGAAAAGGATGAATGAATACAGAGTGGCATACAAGAGTGCTTCAGCTAAGGAAGTCTGCCACTCACAGAGACAGCAGGCCAGGGGCAGGGACAGACCTTACCCCAGGCTTTTCCATCAGGCCCAGGCTTTTCCCTCTTACCAGCAACCCAGGGGTTTCTTCAGAGGGAGGGTCAGGAGAGGTGCTGGCTGTGCTGCTTTCACCTCCCAGTTTGCTACCCCCTACTAAGCTGATACCCTGAGGAATCTGCTCAGGCCATCTCCCATATCCCTGTAGGGGGCAGGCTGGCCTGCTATCTCCAGGCATGGCAATCCATCACTTCAAACAGATGGGTCCTGGAGATAGGCCAGGGTCTTGCTCTCAGCTTCAAGCTGTTCCCAAAACTGGGACCAAGAGCTTTCAAACCTGCCAATCCTACAGAAACAATCCTGCTGGTGGCAGAGGCTTCCACTCTTCTTCTCTCAAAGGCAGTGGAGCCTGTGCCGCCTTAGCACAGGGGAAGAGGATTGTACTCCAGGTACTTCCTCTCACTAAAGAAAAAAGGGGAGTGGCAGCCCATTCTAGATCTCAGATACTTGAACAAGCATCTTACAAAGCCAAAGTTCAAAATGACAGCTCTGGCTACTATTCTACCTACCCTCAGGCAAGGGGACTGGCTGGCATCCCTGCATCTAAAGGATGCCTACTTTTATATCCCCATCAGGCAGTCCCACAGAAAATACATCAGATTTTGACTACCTTCAGGCCACTACCAGTTCAAGGCCATGCCTTTCGGGCTGACCTCTGCACCAAGGGTATTCACAAAATGCCTGTCAGTGGTAGTGGCATACCTCAGAAGGCAAGGGGTTTCAGTTTACCCCTACCTGGACTACTGGCTGCTGGTGGGTCAATCTCCCCAGCTGGTAAAGGAAGCCTTAGATCTCACTCAGGACACTCTTCAGTCTCTAGGTTTCCTGGTGAATTTCAGAAAGTCAGTCCTGACACATGTACAGGTTCTGGTCTTCATAGGGTCAAAGCTGGACACTATCCAGGCAAAGGCTTTTCTGCCTCCAGGAAGGGCACAGACCCTCATCCACCTTGCAGGGTCTTTGCGCCTTCGGGTCCCTCGATCAGCAAGGTACTTCCTGCAGCTTCTGGGTCACATGGCCTCCACCACAGCTGTGGTTCCAGGAGCCAGGTTCCAGATGAGGGACATTCAGTTCCACCTGAGATCCTTCTGGTCCCAGAAGAAGGATTCTCTGTCCAAACTGATTCCAGTGTCTCTCACCTTACTACTAGCTCTCCAGTGGTGGCAGGACATGGACAACCTCAGAGTGGGAGTCCCCCTTCTTCCTCAAACCCCCTCTCTAGTGCTGACAACAAATGCTTCCCTACTAGGCTGGGGTGCTCACCTGGGGAACCGCACAGCCCACAGCACCTGGCTTCCTCAGGAGTCTCTGTTGCACATCAACCTTCTGGAGCTCAGGGCAGTGCTCCTGGCAATCCAGGCAGTTGGCAGTCATTTGCAGTGCAAGGTAGTGCAAGTCAGGACAGACAACACCACTACCATGTACTACATCAACAAATGGGGGAACGACATCCTCACTGCTCTGCACAGAGTCCATGAGGATTTGGAAGGTGGCCTACTCCCTGAACATTTCCCTGTCAGCTGTCCACTTGCTAGGGAAGAACAATGTCCTAGCAGATAATGTCAGCAGACTCAGCCAGGGCCATCATGCATGGGCCTTGAACAGGCAAGTCCTTCTGTCAGTATTCAGGAGGTGGGGGTGCCATAGATAGATCTTTTTGCAGCCCCAATCATCAGTTGCCCCAGTATTGTTGCAGGTCTCCTGCTCAGGGCTCGGTGCCACTGGAGGCCCTGCTGTTGGACTGGTCGAACAGGTTCCTTTACGCCTTTCCTCCTTTTCCCCTGATATTCAGGGTCCTAGTCAAGCTGAGGTCTCAGCCTGCTACCATGATTCTCATAGCCCCAGTCTGGGCCAGGCAACCATGGTACTCGAAACTACTGTCCTTGTCAGTGGCCAGTCCGATTTGCCTTCCCAGGAGGCACAACCTGCTGACATCCTCTCAGGGGAGAATCCTCTACCCCAACCTCCAGTCCCTTCGACTCAGGGCCTGGCTCTTGAGGACTTAGAATATGCAGATCTGCATCTCTCTGAAGGTGTTCTGGACATCTTGAGAGATTGCCCAGGAAGCCTGCCACTAGGAAAACCTACTCCTCCAAGTGGAAAAGGTTCTCCATCTGGTGTTCCCAACAAGGCCTGGATCCACAGCAGGCTGGTCTCCCAGCACTTCTGGATTATCTGTTACATCTTCGGTCATGTCTACCCCCCTTGCAGCAACATTTCACCAGCGAGGTCCTCCACAGTGACTACATTGCCTAGCCACGGTGGGAGACCTGTTGCAACCCGGCGCTGCCCGTCGGGGGTCCTGCACCCCCCAATCAGTTCCGACTGGAGTTGAGAATCTTTAATTGGTGGGGGTTCGGGGGGCAAAGCCCCCCCTAAGAAAACAAAGAAATCAGCAGCGAACCAGCAGCCGACTGCAGAATGAGGTCGACCTGCCGGTGTCGCTGACAAAGCGTTCAACAAAATTTCTGTTGGACTCCTGTCGTGGATCCCTTTGGTCATTACAACTACAGCCATCTACCTTAAAGGTGCACCTGGCAGCTGTATTTGCCTATCTGTCAGGAGGGAAGAGCCCTTCTCTAGCTGCACACCAATCTTCAAGAAATTTTTCAGGGGTTTGCTCCACCTCCATCCTCCAAACATGGAGCCTACTCCAGCATGGGATCTAAATATCTGCATAGGTCAGCTTATGCAGCCTCCCTTTAAACCCATGTCTTCAGTTGAACTCAAGTTGATGACTTGAAAGACTGTACTTCTAGTGGCCATCACTTCTGCCAGCAGGATCAGTGAGCTCCAGGCCTTCTCAGTGCTCCCACAGAGATAAGATTGTCCTCCGAATCAATAGGAAATTTCTCCCTAAGGTGGTCTCTGATTTCCATCTTAATCAGTCCATTACATTACCTGTGTTCTTCACAGATCATTCCAACTCAGGTGAACGCAGGCTCCACAGTCTGGATTTAAAGAGGGCCATTAGCTACTACATGGACAGGACAAAAGAGTTAAGGAAGGACTGTTCCCAGCTGTTCCTTACCTATGCTGAAGTGGTTAAGGGCAGGCCGACCACTAAAAGGACCATAGCTAGATGGATTGTGGCTTGTATCCAGTTTTGTTATAACAAGCTGGGTAAGGACCCACCACCAGGACTTAGGGCCCAATCCACTAGGTGGACTGCTGTCTCAGTGGCAGCTGCCTGGGATGTCCCTTTACTAGATATCTGTAAGGCAGCTACCTGGATGACTGTTCACACATTCTCTAAGCACTACTGCCTGGACACCCAGGCCAGAAGTGATGCCAGGTTTGGCACAGCAGTGTTGCAGAGCCTATTTCCCAAGTAGGTTCTATGCCCACCTCCAGGGGGCACTGCTTTGTAGTCTGCACTTGTCAGAATACAGCAAGACTTCATGTTGTTTGAAGAAAAAATTACTCACCATAGTAATATTGTTTCTTCTAATGGGGTCTTGCTGTATTCTGATCTCCAACCCTGCCTCCCCTCCAGAACCTGGGGAAAGGGTGGTTCTCTGTATCCCAGTGATATCTTTTTACCCACCAGTGGGTAGGTGGTTTTTCCTTGGGCATCAGTGACTTGAGTCTTCTACATGCCCCTCTTTATTGTTGTGTTTGCCCCTCAGGGTGCTTAGGTCTGGTTAGAGTTTTTTCCTATATCTTTCTAATAGTAAGCTTCATAAGAATCTGATCAGTTACTGGAACGTATCAAGGACAGTGGTTTGAAAACCGAGATTGAGCTCAACTTTCTATGCATTTGCATAGAGTTTAACTCTTTGTTCTCTGGAGCAGCTGAACCGGTCGGTCATACTGCATATTGTCAGAATACAGCAAGACTCCATTAGAAGAAACATTACTATGGTGAGTAATTTTTTCTTATATGCTTATCACTTCTTCCAAACACTTTGGCCCTGTGCAGATCTTTGCACTGTATTATGGATGTCCTAGAGCTGGTTATTCAGCTGCAGTGATGGCCTTGTTTTACTGTCTTTACCGTGTCAGGTCCCACCCATTGACTAGAACCCCTCCTCCTCCAAAACCCCAACACCAGCAGCTTAGCAGTAATTATGGCTTGGTTCAAGAGTACTGCTGTAGATCATTCTGGAGGGGCATTACACCCCTCTCCCCACAGTTTTCACTCATCTTCCACTTGATGTCCTGTGACAACACCAAGCTTACAGTGGTCCCTGTGGAGGAGGAGAATCATCTTCTTTGCCAGACACAGGGGTCGCCACAAAGTCAGGAGCAGGGATGCCACATTACTTCTCCAGCCAAGAAGCACTGCTGTCAGCGGGACATCTGACACCTGGGCTACAAAGACAGCAGAGACTGGGGCATAACCCCCAAACTGAGACACTCACACAGTAGCAGGATAGGTTACTGCTGTGACACTCAGAAGACCCCACCACAGTGACAGTCTTTTTAGTTACTGAGTTCAGAACTGGACCAGTTCTTGGGTCTTTGGTTTTTAGAACCTGACTCTTCTAACTTCTGGTTACTGCGTTATTAATTATCATTGTGCCAGTTCATTGGTGCAATGCTATCACTTTCTTTACCATTTGTGACACTGGTATCCCAGGTTTGGGAATGGGCCCAGGTTGTTGCGTAGAGATTGGAGGACGCTGTTAGGCCCTTGCCAGGGACATGCACATGCACGGCTGCTGCTCAGACTCATGTCCTTGTGCCGGCGTCTTCATGGGGAAAATGTGGAAACTCAAGGAGTAAACCCCCTTCATATGCGGCATGACAGCCTATGAGGCCAGAAGGTGGTATATCCACCCCATGGGTGAAAGAGCAAAAAAGTATTAAAAAAAAATAAGTAGTCAGCACTGATGTAACCAATCAGTGCTGAGGAGGATCGCCCATTTGAAGACTATATATAATCAACGCTTGAAAACGTGGCACATATCACTTTCAAACTGGGGTGTCTTTCTCATATTTTTAATTCAACATTTTTAAACTTTATCATTTAAAAAAATCATCAAACACAACCAGAGGAAGCTTGATAATCCAATGTATAGCGTGTCATGCTCTCATGCCGGTGACCTGTATCCAGGGTAGAAACAGGAGCTAGCAGTGACACTACCAAGCAGACGTGCTCTAGTTGGGATGGTGGGCATTGCATTCCATCTCCATAGTGCCCCTCGGTGGGCCACGGAGCTTGCTCTTCCAGGAAAGGGATGCTGTGTAACTGCAAGGCCTGCTGGGACATGGCTCGGTTCCATAGGGGAGAAGGGTAGGGAGACATAGGGGAAAACTCTGATCCCCCACCAGCAGAATGATGGTACACCATCCAGGCTGCTGTGATTAATCTCTGGCAGTGTGATAGCAAGAGGAGCAGCTGAGGGACTGGTGGTTGCTGGGCAAACAACTTGACAGAGTGGCAGTTGTCAGAGGGATAAAAAGCAGAGAAAAAAAATAATTTGATGATTTATAATACATTTATAAGGAGCTCGGAGTGTGTCTTACATCTGTTAAGAATGTCACCGCATTTGTCTTTAGCATGCCAGAATCGCTCACCTTTGGGTCATTGTTTGTTTGCCCTCAGAACATGCAAGAAGATGCTCTTAAAGAGACAAGACAGCCCATGCGCCATGTAAATGTTCTGTAGATACGGCAGTGGAGAGCACCAGCGGCAGCACTAGAACTGCACGCAAGTCCACGTCCTGCAGTGAGTGCAATTTCACGGGAGATCTGCAGGCGCCACAGGTGGGCAAGGAATGCAGAATTTTGCTGAGCTCTGTGGATTTATTTTGGGGGGGTGGAAATCTTTTTCCCTGTGATCTGTGGATTTTGACAGAATGTTAAGTTATGCAATATCTGCAAAAAAACATCCTAACCCTGCAAAAACAATGGGTTCAACTGCAGACTTCTGCAAATGTGAAATCTCAACATTTTGCCAAGCTCTTTTAATGCCAAAGATTTGAAAAGAACGAGACCAAGAAATCTAGTGCCCCCACCCAAAGAAAAAGGGAATACCTCAACTGGAGGGAAAATGGGTGTTCTGAGCAACTCTTATCATAACTTCAATCGATATGCACCTTCTCTCTTAGCTGGCCCTTTCTCCAGATGGTCCCTCCCCCAGCTAAATCACCCACCATCTGCAAGACGACTCTCTTCAACTTTCCTCTCATGGTAGGGCCATAAGTGTTGGCCAGATACTTCTGGAGCAGCATCCAGGTTCCTAGATGCTTGGTTAGTGGTGTCCTGGTTGTGGGGACCGTCCCTCCCTCATACTTTACTGAATGCAGAGTATTTCCTCTGTCATTGTCTGTGGGACATTCAGCATGCAATGACTTAGCTACATCTGATAGCATCCCTTCCCTTCCCTTCCCTAATGGAGCTTCCCGTCTTTCACAACAGGCATATCCCTCCCCACTCGAAGAAGAAGAGCAGTCCACAAGATGCTGTGCCCCCCCCCCCCCGGGCTGGCCCGCGACAACTCAAATTCACTCCAACACCCAAATAACCAGTGTTGCAAGCGGTAGTGCTATCACTCTGCTACTACTCTGGTTCCATGTGCAAGTGGTTTAATACCAACAGGTATATTTTATGGATTCAAACAAAGATGGCTCTGGCCTAGCCCCACTGACTATACCAACAGTGACAGATTTCCAAAAGGCTGTCTACCATGATTGGTCTAGAGTAGGCAGGGGTAGGCCAGGGCCATTTGGCTTTGGATATGGAAAAAAACTAAGTTGAAATGTAACTATTTCACCAACATTTTTGGGGTGGGGCGGGGGAGGGGTTGCAGTAGTTTGAGCCTGGAAACAGCACAACATAGTGGTTAAGAGCACTGAGCTGCAAACTTGAAGATGTGAAAAACTAGCAGAATGAGGCAGTTTGGTCTATCTAGTCTGCTCGTATTGCAGGGCCCATGCTTGTGCTACTGACCCTGCTCCCTCTCCCCGATCATCCCTTCGTTACATCTGCCCCCATGCCCAGCACTTCCCCTTATGCCTGTCTCAGCCTCTCCTGAAGCTGCCCACCGAATTCATTAAGACCATGTCCTCAGCAGCGCATTCCACTGACCACCACCCTTCAGAAAAATGCCTGCAAACCTCCCTCCTAAACCTACTGCCTCCAACTTTAGACTGTGTTTCCTTGAGGTTCGGCTGCCACTTAGCTTAAAGAGACCCTCCTTGTCCACCCTATTTATCCCGTCCAAATACTTGAAGGTCTCTATCATGTCCCCTCTCTCCCTCCTCTCCTCCAGAGAGTACATATTCACAGCCCCAACCTTTCTTCGTATGTTTTACCTTGCTGACCTGCAATCATTTTAGTTGCTGTCCTCTAAACCGTCTCCAGCAGGTTGATGTCTTTAAGATGTGGGCACCAGTATCTTACTCCATACTCTAGATGTGGCCTCACCAGCGACCTGTAAAAGGGCAGTATAACCTCCTTCTGCCTGCTGCTGATTCCTCTGGTTATACATCTCAGCATCTTGTTTGCCGTTGCTGCTACTTTTCTGCACAGTGTGGAGTGCTTCAGGTCACTAGTGATCATCACTCCCAGATCCTTCTCCTCCTCCTCTGTTGCCGCTACCCAGACCCTCACAGGTAGTATTCTGTCCTTGGATTTCTGGCTCCAATGTGCATGACTTTGCATTTCTTGGCACTGAAGCCTAACTGCCAAATCCCAGACCAGCTCTCAAGTTTTCTCAGGTCTTCCTGCAGATTTTATATCCCTTCTACTGTGTCCGCCCTCACGCAGAGTTTGGTGTTGTCTGCAAATAGGCACATTTTGCCCTTAATACCATTCCCAATGTCATTGATGAAGACACTGAACAACACTGGCCCCAGCATTAAGCTCTGCAGGACCTCACTGATAACTTCCTGGTGCCAGATAACTCTCCCCACCCCACCCCTCGGGATCCTGTCCCTCCACCAACTTCCTGATCAACCTCTAGTGGGATTCAAAGTCAAGGCCTGGCAAAAGTCCAGATAAACGATGTCCACTGCCTCATCCCTCTCCACTGATTTAGTAACCCTGCCAAAGAAGTCAATCAGATTCGTTTGACATGATCTCCCTCCCATAAATCCAGGCTGCCTCTCATCCTGTAGACCATTCTCCTCCAAATACCCTACCAACCTTTCCTTAAGTATGGTCTCCATGAGCTTGAACACGATTGAGGTCAGACTGGCTGGTCTGTAATTCCCCAGGTCATCACTGGGACTGCTCTTATGGAGAGGCACCGCATGTACCATTTCTCTAATCCTGTAGTACCAAGTCCAACTCCAGGGAATTACTGAACAGGCCCGCCACCTGCCCCACACAGTCCCCTGCCAGCTCCCTCAGTACCCTCGGGTGTGTGCCATCCCAGCCTGGTGATTTGGCCACCTTCAATCCTAGTAGCCCCTCCCTCACTCTTCCTACTCTATCACCACATTCGTGCCCCTCCTCCCCACTCCCCTTCTTCCTCCTACAGGCACCAGTCTGTCTTTTTCCCTGGTGAAGCCAGAAGTATTCATTCAGTACCTCAGCCCTTCTTCCCTACTCCTCTACCCATTCATCCCCTTTCCGAGGCCTTAGAATCCCGTCCTTGTCCCTTTTTTCGCTTATGCAGTGAAAGAAGGCCTACTCCTCCTTTTTAATTCTCTCAGCTACCTGCTGTTCCTTTTTTTTTATTATTTCTTTTTTCCTCCCACCTACATCCCTACCGGAGCTGCTTCTTCGGGAGTCACCAATGGAACCCCTCCCTGCCACCATCTAGCCTGCTGTTTGGGTGCCTACATCCTGCCGCAGATTGCCCCAGGCGGGTGGGGCAGGACACCCTGGACCTTAGTGTCTCATCAGGTCCCCAAAACAGCAGCAGATGGCGGCACATCAGGACTGGCTCACCGAATCGTCTACCCGGCTCCGGAGGGTGCTTTCCCTTTCTGATGGGCGTGTCGGCGTTTGTAAGGCGCACATGCCAATGCCTGCAACGTCCCTCCCTCCTTCCACGAAGAGCTGCCCCGGAGCTGACTGGTCCCAGGCCTACACCCATGACCAATCACGCCCCCAGTGGCTCCAGCATGCTGTCGCACCCCAGCCTCCGCCAGGGTCACTGCTTGCGGTCTGGAACCCTCCTCCCTGGAGAAGGCAAGCTGTCATCAGGCGCTCCAGCATATCTCCCCCAGCAAACCCGGCGGCCTGACCTCACTCCCGAACCCGGTCACCAGTGTGTGGTGTGAGTTGTGGCGCCGTTGCTTCAACCCCTCAGTGCCACCAGGCTGGCCACCTGCTGTTCCTTTGTACCTTAGCCTGCCACACTATCTTGCTTGCCACATTGGACAATCTTAGGTAATTTAGCCTATCTACTCTCTCTTGGACTTTCTCTATCTCTTATAGGCTGTCCTCTTGTCCCTCACTGCTTGGGCCACCTCACAGCAGAACCAGCTAGCTGCTTTGGCCCTTGAGTTCTTCCCCTTGAGCCTAACACACTCCTCTGTGGCAGTCAGTATTTCTTCTTTATTGATGGCCCATTTTTGATCCACCCTCATATCCACCTTGATGCCAGTCAGGTGCCTCTTTGGCAGTTTGTCCATCTTCCTGAAGGCTGTTCTCCTGAAATCCAGGAGTTTGGTCTTAGTGAGGATGCTTTCCCTGCCCATAACCAACCTGAACCACACTGTGCGATCGTCACTACCACCTAGGGGCTCTTTGACCTTTATGTCTTGTACATGCTGCCCATTTGTGAGCACTAGATCAAGGATTGCCCCCTTCCTGGTGGCCTTTGTGACACCCTGAGTCAGGAACCCATCCTGCAACGCTTCTAGGATCACCAGACTCCTGGCGCAGAACATGGATGGTATGCTCCAGTCTATCTTAGGATGGCAAAGTCTCCCACAACTACCACCTCTCCCTTCCTGCAGCTTCCACCAACTGCAAGCTTGATTCCCTGTCCCTTTCCTCTTCCTGGTTGGATGGTCTGTAGACCATCCCCAATCTCACCTTTCTCCTCTAGTGGACCGTAACTGAACCCACAGTGTTTCCACTCTCTCCCTTCTGTCTCCTCCCTCGTTCATGTTATACCCTCCTTGATATAAACCACCCCACCTTCACCCATCGCCCTGTCTCTCCTGTATACTTGTTACCCAGGGATCAAGAGGGTCCAGTAATGGTGTGGGGTGGCCCAAGTCTCAGTTATTGCCACTATGTCCACCTTCCCCTCTGCTGATAGTGCCTGCAGGTCTTCCATCTTGTTCTCGAGACTTCGAGTGTTCAGTGACACCACCCTCCACCTCAATTCCATGCCTCCTACCCTTCCTTCTATTCTTTTTTGTATATTTCTCCTTCCTGTTTTCCCTCCCACTCCCAGATGTTAACTGCTTGCTCCTCTTCCCTTCCACATCCACCCTCCCGACTACCCAACTGGTATGGGGAAGGGGTCTGTTGACCTTCTCCTCTTGGAGTATTTGGGCCTGCAGGCCACCCCTACCCTCAGTAGTTTAAATTCAGATTATTGGCAGTGTACTTCCCTAGTTTGTCCCCGAGTGCCCTCGAGCCCTCCCTACTGAGGTAAAGCCTATCTGATGGAAAGAGCGTTTTATTCAACCAGGTCTCTCCCCAGTCCCTGAGAAAGGTGAACCCTTCCTCCCTGCACCAGCTCCTCAGCCAGTTATTGAAGTAATCTATCCTTTTCTTCCTGTCTGTGCTGGCTCTGGGAACTGGTATCACCTCTGAAAAAAACAGAGAACTTCTTACCTCCCTGCAGGTCATCACTAACTCCCTGAACCTTCCCTGCACTACCTCCTCCTCCTCCTCCCCAGTTATGTCATTGGTTCCCATGTGGATGACTAAATTAGATTTCCCTCCAACCTCCCTTACAGTCTCCCCGATTCTTGGTCCCACCTTTCCCACTGTCATCCCCAGCATACAAACCACCCTCCTTCTTGCTTTTGGGCCCCCCTTCCTTCCCCAGTGAATACCCTTAATTATGGAGTCCCCATGGATTACCACCATTCTGTCCACTGCAACTGTGTTTCCCATCTTCCTCTCCTCACCTAAGATGCCAGTTGCTCCCCCACTCAACTGCACCCCCTACGTCCTGGTTAACTTTTTACTACATCAACTACCCCCATCTGTTTCAGCGTCCTCCTCTATGCCCCTTCCTCCTTGCTAGCTATTACTTTTCCTCCCCTTGTTTATCCTGTTCCTGCCTCCCCATCCTCTGTTCCACCATGACAGCTTCTTCTACCCTGCCCCCCCAAGACTAGTCCCCTACTCCACCTCTTGACTCTGGTTTATCCTGACCTCCTTCCCACCCTTGATCCCCCTCCCCTATACCAAACAGTGGTGCATACCTGTTCTTTAAGGGCACCCAACATCAGTTCCCCCCCCTGTTATTCCTCTACCAGTCCCTCCTCTTCCCGCTCCCGTTGTTCCTCTCACACTCTTACCCCTTCTTCCTACCACTTGCCATTCCTCCACCATGGGCTCACAGGTTAACATAAGAACATAAGAAGATGACGGCAGATGGGGACCTTGTGATCTATCTAGTCTGCCCATGAATCCTACCCCCGCCCCCATAGGTTGCTTGTTTTGCTTTTACCGTAGTGTCGGTCCCATGCATGTTTAAATTCATTCACCATCTTTGCTGCAACCACTTCTGGGGGAAGGCTGTTCCATGGACCTATCACGCTCTCTGTGAAAAAGTACTTCCTGACATTATTTCTGAGCCTTCCTTCCCCCTCCCAGGCGTAGGTTGTGCCCTTTAATACGTGCCTCTTTGTTGGCCTGGAAGAGGTTGTCTGCCTGAACTATGTTTATATCTTTGATGAATTTGAATGTTTCTATCATGTCCCCCTGTCCCTTCTCTGTTCCAGGGAGTATAAGTTCAAGTCCCTGAGTCTAGATTCATATAGCTTATGATGGAAGCCCTGCACCATCTTAGTGGCCCTTCTCTGAATAATCTCCAAGCGTTTCTTGTCCTTCTTTAGGTGGGGACTCCAGAACATGACACAGTATTCCAAGTGTGGCCTCACCAAGGATCTATACAGTGGGATGATTACTTCTTGTTCCCTGCTCGTAATTCCCTTGCCTATGCATCCAAGGATACTGCTTACCTTTTCATGCTGCTTTTTTGCATTGTTTCCCTACTTTAAGGTCGTCTGATATGATTACGCCTAAGTCCCTTTCAGTCTTGGTCACCTCTAGTGTATGCCCATCTAAGATATACTGTATTCCTGGGTTCTGTTTACCCAGATGCATCACTGCATGTTTTAGCACTAAATCTAAGCTGCCAGTCTTTGGACCACTGTTCAAGTCTTTTAAGATTTTCTATCATACTAGAGGCTCCCTCTAGAGTAGCCACCCTACTACATAGTTTTGTATCATCTGTGAACAGGCAGACTTTACCCTCTAGACCATCAGCAATGTCGCTGATGTATATGTTGAAGTGGACTGGACTCAGCACCGACCCTTAAGGCACTTCACTGGTCACATAACCCTCTTTGGACACGGTGCCGTTTACAGTGACCTTCTGGGTCCTATCTTGCAGCCAGTGTGCAATCCAGCTTACTGTCTTATGACTGATGCCTGTGTGTTCAAGTTTTTTGATTAGCCTCCTGTGTGGGACAGTGTCAAAGGCTTTGCTGAAGTCCAGGTATACCATGTCCACCGCCCCACTGTCCTGGTCACCCAGTTGAAGAACTCAATCAGGTTAGTCTGGCATGATCTGCCGGCGGTGAACCCATGTTGTTAGGGGTTGAGTTTTCCTGCCTTCTATAAAGTTTACTATCCGCTCTTTAAGGAGTGTCTCCGTGATTTTACCCACAACCAAGGTTAAGCTGACTGGGCAGTAGTTACCTGCCTCCTCCCTGCTGCCACTCTTCTGCAAAGGCACCACTGTTGCCCTCTTCCAATCCTGTGGCACCCTATCCCTTTCTAGAGATTCATTATATAATTTTGCTAATGGTGTGGCTAATTCTTCTCAAAGCTCTCTCAATATTCTTGGGTGCATTCTGTCCAGTCCCATAGCTTTGTCTATCTTCAGTTTCTCCAGTTCTTTCAGCATCCTTTCCCTTGCGAAAGGACTTGTGTCTGTTATGTTTAGCGTTGTCCCACTGCCATTTAGCTCAGGTTCTCTGAGGAAGAGATATACCTGGATACCAGGTGATCCTCCCTGTTCTCTTTCCCTGCCTGCCATCCACTTTCCTATGGGCACTCCCACCTGCCTTTTTCTCCACTGTTCTGCTACCCTAGTTCCCCACCCTTTCTGCCCAGCTCCCATCTTAGCAGGCTTACTTCTGACCTAAGCTGTTCCAGTCTCCTGCACACTAGACAGACCTGTGCCTCCACACTCTCCCAGAAAGACTGCAGCCCTACAATCATCACAGCTACCACTCTCCTTCACTATCCTGACTCCTATTAAAAGCTCCTATTCCTCCACATCCTCCTTTCCCAAGTATCCAGTTTCCTACTTGAGCTCTTATTCCCCCGCATCTTCCCTTCTCAACTTGTCCTAGCCCCCAGTTATGTATCCCTATATGTGACTCGGTTGGTGCTAGTTACAGCCCTCCCCCACAGTCCTCTCTATTCCCCTACCCCATCCTACCTCCTTAATGCCTTAGTACAAATGTAAGCTGACCCTAGATAGGGATCAGCTGCACTCCCCTTCCACACCTTACATGTACCCCCATCCCCCTTCCTTTTTGCCCTGTTCAAATGTACGCTGACCCTAAATAGGCATGAGATGCAGTCCCCTTGGAGAATGGGTTTGAGTCCCACAGCCACCACTTGTAACCTGTGTGACCATGAGCAAGTCACTTAACTTCCCTGTGTTCCGGGAATGCACCTGGAAACAAGCCTCGGCTTAGTGCGTCTTTCCTGGCCAAAAATGGTAAAATAAATAAGAATAAATAAATAACAATTCTGTAATGGAGTCTAGACATCCCTTAACCAAACTAAACCTAGCTGCATTGTTTTTTTTTACAGCTAACATGCACTGCTGCTTTAAGTCAAATCTACTCTGACTTCATTAAACAGAAGCTTCAAATTGATATCCAGTTCACTTGTGCAATCTTTCTTCAAAAGTCAATGCACAGCACAGACTGTGTCCACTAAGCACCAGCCAAGTCAGCTAGCCTCATTCCTGCACTCAGCTGAATGAATTGCTGTCTTTCGACTCTAAGGCTGGGACCATACTGTGAGAGGAGTGCAAAATGCTGCATAGCTTGTTATGCTGTGCCACAAGTATCTCAGCATGCTCACTATACACTTCCTCTGTGTGTGGGGGGAGAACGGGCTAATTTCTTAAGACTGTGACCAATGACCATGACCAATTGCTTCTTAAAGAGAACAGTCAGCACCTAAGGGTGCCACACTTAAGTGTGGGCTGGTCCCAGTGTACACTTTGGTATGCAAAATCATTTTGGTTTACTTACTGATCAGAGTAGTGTACTCAATGGTATCATATTCATTTTGATGTTTGCTTGCGCGCATGTGCAAGAAACATTATGTGACAACTTAGGAGAGAAGCGGGTTGTGGAGGCGCAGCAGTGTTACAGCCAAGGGAGGCACTGCATTTGGGGGCTTGGCACTGGTGGACCAATGGAGGCACAGTGTGCCGATGACACTGGTCTCCAAAAAGTGCACCAAGTTGTAACATTTCTGCCGCAGCAATCAGGGGCCGCCTCGTCATTGCAGCATCAGTCATTGTGCTGCAATGAGGGAGCGACCCGTCAGTGCAGGGCGGAACGTTAGCTAACCTGATACTGTTTGTGAACATGACGGGCGGTTTGCCGCCGCGTTCACAAACAATATTAGGCAGCCTCCTATGATGAGGGGGTGCCCAGTCCCCTCTGCAGCATGTGCCCCACCCCAAATGGTCTTTGTTGGCCGATGGAGGCCCCAATCCCCGCCGGCTTCAGTGTCTGCAATGTTTATTTAGCCAACGGGGGAGCCCACTTCCCGTCGGCAAGATGTAACCCCCCCAACCGCTTTTGTTGTCGGCTGATAGGGGAGCTCACTCCCCGTCGGCATGATGTAACCCCTTCCCCACCGGTTTTGTTGCCTGCCAACAGGGTGCCCAATCCCCGTCAGCATGATGTCCCCCCCCTCGTTTTCTTGTGTGCCGACAGGGTGCCCAATCCCCGTCAACTGCAGTTGCTCTCCCCCAAAAAAGAGTCCCTTGGCATGCTGGGAGCCCACCCCAGCCTGCCAAATGCCCCTGTAAAATTGGAAACCGTCCACGTTGTCTTTTATTTATTTTTCCTGTAAAGAAAAACAGTCCTAGCGGTCTGCCAGACTCCCTTCCACAACCCGCGCCCACCCACTGCGCACTCCTGCCTCCCCACACACCCCACCCCTATAATTACTTCCAGAGTCCGCGTAACGATCTTCGGTGGACCGGACCACGCTCTGCATTGTTTAAAGCCGACCACGAACTGAGGAAATGCCGGTAAGCTGTATAATGTAATAAATAGTTTTTTTTCAACTTTGCTACATATCTCAGGCATTTTTTGGAATTTTGGCACCAAATTTTCAACATGGGGTTTTTGGACCCCTCCTCATGAATTCTGTCACTGTCATAGCGTTAATGGACCTGAAGGTGATTCGCGGTCAATGCTGGCGAAATCACCTTTGGTTTCCGAGTAATGAATGACAGTAAAAAGTATAAGATGGCTCTCAAAATGCCTATGTTGCAAATTTGGTGAAAAATTCTAAAATGACTGGTTTCATTTAGCATGCGTAAGCAGTTCCTACGCATGCTTGTAAGTTCGCAATTTGTAACATTTGCACTCCAGGTTTTCAACATTGCCATTTTATCACACCTACTTATGAGTAGTACAGCTGTCATTTTTACATCTCGCCTAAAATGTGTTTCGCAAGATGCAGTGCACAATGGCGCAGTTGGTGTGTGAAATCAATGTTTGGGACAGATTAAGAAAATCACAGTGAGACTGGTCATGAGCAGAGGTCTTAAAATGGCTATGTTGAAAATTTCATGGAACATATCTTAAATGACTAGTTTACGAGCTGTGTTGTAGTTCATACGAGACGCGTAAGTGTGTAATTTTAATATTTGCAATCCAGAATTTCAACAATGCCATTTTACAACACTTACTTATCAGCAGTACAGCTTTAATTTTGCACATCTCTCACTAAAATGTGTTTCATGCATGTAAGCATAATGGTGCAGTTGCTGCAAGTAAAATCAATGTTTGGGACAGATTAAGAAAATTACAGTGACACTGTTCATTAGCAGAGGTCCTAAAATGCCTATGTTAAAATTTGGTGAGAAAAGTTAATAAAATGACTGCATTACGAGGTGCTATGCGAGTTTCTACGCACACCTTTGTACATTTTGCAATATTTTCTAATGCCTAGATTGCCAACACTGCCATTTGCCCACACCTCCTTATGAACAGTACAGCTGTCATTTTCACATCCTGGCCAAATGTGTTTTTGCACTCCGCGCAGACAAGCACGGTCATTGGGGAAATCTGTGTTCGCACACATTAGGAAAATCACACTAACACTGTTCATTAGCAGAGGTCCTAAAATGGCTAAGTTGAAAATTTGGTGACAAAGTCCATAAACTAACTGTGTTACTGAGCATGCATTGCGCAATCTCCACGCGACGTCAGACCCTTTAGAGCATTTGCAATATTTGCACGCTATAGTTTCAATATTGTCATTTTTCTGCACCCTCCTTATGAATGTGACATAGACAGCCAGCTCTGAGTGCTTGAGTGCTGTATTCGCTTTTGTTGTTACATATAAAATATGTGAAGGGAAGGGTCAGTTCAAAGAAAAGGCTGTCTTACTGGAACTGACACATCAAGACCCCAGGGATAAGTTCAAAGGACAGTAGGCATTTTAAACTGCAGAGATCTGGTTGCAATTACCTTGTCAATTTGCTTTTATCCCAGGAAATAAGATTAGCCATTCATAATACCCTCAGGAGATCCTTTGACTTGCATATTTGCCAGGGAAGGACTTGTGGGGAGGGGTGTCAAAGAGAGGCCAGAATGGACATTGAAGAGGTTTGATGTCTGAGCCAGGGAGGACCCAGATGATTCTGGAAGGTCCAATACACATTTCCAGGGAACCCTTGAATTACATGAATACCCTTTGATGTGTATTGATACCCAGGGCCCAGACGAGGTTTAGGAGTCAAATACACTTCTGACCTGAATACAGTGACTTACATCAAAAGACTGTTTATGTGTGTGCGTGTAGCAGAGCACAAACCAGTTCTGACCAGTTAACCTGTGGAGAGGAAAGTCAGTGAGGTCATCTTATATGTTTTTTAAATATTTTATTTGGAGACCCTGTATTGTAAAATATAGTTTGATTCACCAAGGCGGAGTTAGTGACCTCATGAGAAGGCTGGCTTAGAAGTGTTTAAGTGCTGAAAGAACCTGACAGAGACACACAAGAGAATATTTTCTGACTAACACAAGAGAATATTATCTGACTGAGGGAGAATCATCACAGCACTGAAAAAGAGTAAGATTAGACCAGTCTAAATGTAGGTATTGTAGGAACTGTACTTTTTCCTGTTTGTTTTAAGCCTGTATGTGTTGGGATATATATATTGTGTTCTGTAATTATTGTTCTGTTTTGATATTGTTAAAGTAAAGATATTTTTTTACAAACAAAACTGCTGGAGTGCCTTGACAATTCTTTTTTATTTTAAGTGGAGCTTTGAAGGTGATAAGTACACTGTGTATGGGCTTATTGTATACCAAACTGGGAAATGGATAGAGTCCTCTAAAAGTCTTGCATTATGCTCTAAGGGTTCATTTGAAAGACCTGGTTGGTGCCCGTAGGCAAAGATATCTGGCCCCCCGAAGACAGAATAATCTGAGCCTGATAATTGGGTACGCTAACAAGAAGTTATCAGTTTGAATCCCTTCAGAGCTTCAGACTAAGGTGACTTGAACCCACAAAACAGACAAGAGGGTTACCTTATCTGTCTGTTCACTGTACGCAAATCATACGCTCAGAGGTTGGCACTTTGGGAGTAGAGGGCTGACTGGCTAAGCGAGATTGTGACAATGAACAGTACAGCTGTCATTTTCACATCCTGCCGAAATGTGTTTTTGCACTTCCAGCACACAATAGCATGGTCGCTGTGGGAAATCACTGTTTAGGACACATTACAAAATTACAGTTACACTGCTCATTAGCAGAGGTCCTAAAATGCCTATGTTGAACATTTGGTGATGAAAGTCCATAAAATGACTGTGTTACGAGTGTGTGCGCTATGCAGTTTCCACGCATTTTATAACTTTTGCACATTTGTAATATTTTCACCCAGATTTTCAACATTGCCATTTTCCCACACCTCCTTATGAACAGTACAGCTGTCATTTTTCACATCCTGGTTGAAATGTGTTTTGCAGTTCTGCGCAGAATACCGTGGTTGCTGTGGGAAATCAGTGTTCAGGACACAGTAACAAAATCACAGTGACACTGTTCATGACCACAGGCCGTTAAATGCCTATGTTGAAAATCTGGTGATGAAACCCATAAAATGACTGTGTTACGCGCATGCGCTATGCTGTTTCCACGTGATGCTCGAAGTGCAAGCATTTTAATATTCCCACTACAGATTTTCAACATTGTCATCTCTTCATACCTCCTATGGATGGTACAGCTGTCATTCTTCACATCCTGCCTGATCTGTGTTTTCGCACACGGTGCAGAATGGCAATGTCACTGTTGGAAGTCAGTTTTCAGGACACATTGGCAAAATCACACTGCCACTGTTCATGATAAGAGGTCCCAAATGCTTTCATGAGGTGGGGTCACAAAAGGCCATGTTCAAAATTTGTACTCATGAATACCAACAAATGCCTGAGGCATTATGGTTTCTAACCATAACGTCCTACCCTGTACAGACAGACAGGCATCGGGTGTGCCTTTGATTGCCAACTGTACTGCTCATGCCATCCCACCCCACCGCCCAGCCACTGACAGGCATCAAGTTGTACCTTGACGCCATCCCAAGACTTCATCCCATTCTCCTATGCTGCACCCATTTCAATGTATGTCCTTATGGAATGGGGTGACTGTAAAGCCAAACACCCAAGGCACAGCTCAACACGTGTCGGTGACTGCAGAATAGGTGAGGTGACATGGCTTGACCGTCATGGGTGATTTACCCAAACTCCACTCCCAAATCCTGTCCGCCTCTACAGGATGGAGGTGGGGTTCTATGAAGTTTAGTACTTCACTGCCATTCCTATTCTGCATCTGTCTAACTCCTGCATTTCTAATGCTAATACCAGCAAGCAAACATTCGGCATTGACAAATGCTTGTTGTTTACTGCTAGGCTGACATCTTCTGTAACTACAAATACTAGAAGTCCCTGCAGCTGACATCAAGCAGTAGGCAGTGGGAGATTCAATAGCCAGTGTAATGGGTTTACTAATGGGTTTGATTCAGTTGTTAATTTCCGCTAAAATTATAGCCCCTTGTATGTGGCTGTTCTGTTAAACTTTGTTTTGGCAAGTATAGGGTTACTCTCTCGCTGCCCCAGAAAACTAATGGAGGCATGCTGCAGGGGTAAACTACTGTTCTGTGCAGCAGATTGCAGCTCAGGTTTTGTATTTCATTTTACAGAATACATCCTCCATGTTGTTAAATCCTGTGTGCCTGGCTGAATTTTATGGGGGATTGAGGTGTTCAAGCGGCAGGGAAACTGAAGACAGTCACAGCCCGTGACACCTGCAATGCATGTTGGAGTTTATAGAACTCTTATCTTTTGTTTGCTGGTCCCACTGTCCTCCCTGAGCTAAGCACAGTCACAGAGGTCTGTACTTAGCCCCAAGAGAAAAGCAGAACCGGAAATCATCCGATTGGAAATTATAAAAGCTCTAAAATGCACTGCAGGCTATCTTCCTCTGATGTCAGCTGCAGGGGATTCTGGAATTTGTAGTTACAGAAAATGTCAGCCTGGAAGTAATCTAAATTAGTCTTGATACACTCTACTATACTACAACGAACAGTAAGTAAACCAAATGTTTTTGCACAAAAGTGCACATTGGGACACTCTACTATACTACCATCTACTATGCTATATAGTAAACTAAGTAAATCAAAATGTTTTTGCACACAGAGTACACATTGGGCCATCCCTCACTTGAGTGTGGCATCCTTGGTGCTGACTGTTCCCTTAAGAGGAACTGGTCACGGCATCCTGATGGTGCAGTGGCAGAGCACTGCACTGTACCGCAATATAGGTAACCCAGGTTAGGAAGCGAGCCTGTGTCTCCCCATCAGGAGACAGGTCAGGCTGGGTAGCTACCAGGCACCAACGTGCCTCAGTCAGGGAGGCTTGGTGAAGACTTCTATGCCACAGCGACAGCTGCAGCTGGGCTAGGAGCTTGTTCGTGCCAAAGGTCTGCTCTATGCCAGCTGGAAGACTGATTATGTCAGGGAGGTGAGAGGGACCTTAAAGAACTACTGTACTGCCTGAAGTTAATATTAACTTTTAAAAGTATTAAACTATTGCTTCTTTTATCTGAAGTATTTTTTTCTTTTGCTAATTAAAAAATGTTCTGCCTGACAGTGATTGTTGTGATGTGTGGAACAGTACTCTATCTGAAGGCTGACATGGCTAATTCTATTCCTCCACTTACATCATCGGCCCTGTGACCTCACTGTCTGTGACATCACAACTGACCAAGAAGGGCCAATTACCTGCTGCCAGATAGGCCACTTGTGATGTCACAGTCGGTGAGGTCACAATGTTGATGAAGTGTGGAAAGCAAATAGAACTAGATATGTCAGAATCAAGGTAAAACCCTGCTCTTTACATCAGGCCTAATACTGTCAGGTAAAACCATATAATGAGCAAATGGAAACGAAAAGCACTTCAGAAATAAAAGTAACAACTGACTACTTTTATGTTGTCTCTGATGCCCAAGCAACATATTGTGGCAGTAGGAGAAATGCAGAAAGTCAGTTTTGGAGAATGCAGGGCACGCTCAGAAGGTGTGTCCCTCATTCGCCAATTAGCGAGCATGCTAGCGGTGACACAAGTGTTTTTCAGTGCCACCACCTTGAAACAATTTCGCCACTGCAATCAGAGCCAAGTTCGCCATGCAGTAGCACCAATGACATGCTTCCGCTTATGTACCTTGCCTGGTGTACCATAATAATAAATATGGCAGTGGATCCGCCATCCACCTCTTGCAATCAGTAGCAAGTCGACTGGGGTGCCCAACCTCTGCTGGTATGTATAAGCCCCAAGACTGTGTGTGACACACTGGGAACCCACCCAAGTGTGTGGTATCCCCTGCAGAAGCCGGACCCTGTCGGTACTTTTCCCTGATCCCACCCACTCCTCCATTAGGAGCACACTGGGAGCCCACCCCAGTGTGGCAAACATCATGCCCCCAAAGTCATGGGGAACACTGGGAGCCCACCCCTGTGTGCCCAACATTGTTTCATACACCTGTGAAGAAAAACATCTGTGCTGTTTTTTTGTTTTTAACCTGTAAAGAGAAAATGGTCCTTCGTTGTCTCCGTGCCCCTCCCCAACCCGCACCCACCCACCCTCTGCGCACTCCCAACTCCTGCACCCCCACCCCATACTTACCTCCAGAGCCCAGTGCAACAATCTTCGCTGAGTTGGAAACACGCCTGCACTCTTCAAAGCCGACTGCAAACTGAAGAAATGCCGTAAGTTGTAGAATGGCATAAATTGGGGTTAAACTTAGGTCGATACTCGGCCACTTTTGTGACTTTTGGCTCCAAATTTTCAGCATGGGATTCTTGGGACTTCACCTCATGAACTCAGTCACTGCCATTTCGTTATTCAGTCCCGAAGGTGATGTCTCGGTCACTGCGCTGAATCACCTTTCGAGACCGATTAATCTAAATGACAGCCACTTTTCATGGGGTGGGTCTCAAAATGCCTATGTTGCAAATTTGGTGAAAAATTTCAAATAATGACTGTTACAAATGTGCATTGCGCAGTTTCCACGCACACTCATAACTTCGAGAATTTTTTATATTTTCTCTCCAGATTGTCAACATTGCCATTTTTTCACACCTCCATATGAACAATATGGCTGTCATTTTACACATCCTGCTTGAAATGCGTTTTCACACATCTGGTGCACGATGGCACTGCTGCTGTGGGAAATCAACGTTCGGGACAGATTAAGAAAATCACAGTGTCACTGTTCATGAGCAGAGGCCCCAAAATGCCTATGTTGAAAATTTGGTGAAAAAATTCCAAAACATGACTGTTTTACTGAGCGTGCACTGCATTGTTTCCACGCACACTCATAACTTTGAGAATTTTAATATTTTTACTCCAGATTTTCAACATTGTCATTATTTTACACCTCCTTATGAACTGTACAGCTGTCGTTTTCATATCCTGCCCAAAATGTCTTTTTGCACATCTGGAGCACAATAGCACAGTCGCTGTGGAAATCAAAGTTCGATAGATTAAGAAATCACAATAATCTCCACGCCGCAACCTACATTTGCAATATTTGCACGCCATAGTTTCAACATTGTCATTTTCTGCACCTCCTTATGAATGTGACATAGACAGCCAGCTCTGAGTGCTTGAGTGCTGTATTCGTTTTTGTTGTTACATATAAAATATGTGAAGGGAAGGGTCAGTTCAAAGAAAAGGCTGTCTTACTGGAACTGACACATCAAGACCCCCCAGGGATAAGTTCAAAGGACAGTAGGCATTTTAAACTGCAGAGATCTGGGTTGCAATTACCTTGTCAATTTGCTTTTATCCCAGGAAATAAGATTAGCCATTCATAATACCCTCAGGGAGATCCTTTGACTTGCATATTTGCCAGGGAAGGACTTGTGGGGAGGGGTGTCAAAGAGAGGCCAGAATGGACATTGAAGAGGTTTGATGTCTGAGCCAGGGAGGACCCAGACGATTCTGGAAGGTCCAATACACATTTCCAGGGAACCCTTGAATTACATGAATACCCTTTGATGTGTATTGATACCCAGGGCCCAGACGAGGTTTAGGAGTCAAACACACTTCTGACCTGAATACAGTGACTTACATCAAAAGACTGTTTATGTGTGTGGTAGCAGAGCACAAACCAGTTCTGACCAGTTAACCTGTGGAGAGGAAAGTCAGTGAGGTCATCTTATATGTTTTTTAAATATTTTATTTGGAGACCCTGTATTGTAAAATATAGTTTGATTCACCAAGGCGGAGTTAGTGACCTCATGAGAAGGCTGGCTTAGAAGTGTGTTTAGTGCTGAAAGAACCTGACAGAGACACACAAGAGAATATTTTCTGACTAACACAAGAGAATATTATCTGACTGAGGGAGAATCATCACAGCACTGAAAAAGAGTAAGATTAGACCAGTCTAAATGTAGGTATTGTAGGAACTGTACTTTTTCCTGTTTGTTTTAAGCCTGTATGTGTTGGGATATATATATTGTGTTCTGTAATTATTGTTCTGTTTGATATTGTTAAAGTAAAGATATTTTTTACAAACAAAACTGCTGGAGTGCCTTGACAATTCTTTTTATTTTAAGTGGAGCTTTGAAGGTGATAAGTACACTGTGTATGGGCTTATTGTATACCAAACTGGGAAATGGATAGAGTCCTCTAAAAGTCTTGCATTGCGCTCTAAGGGTTCATTTGAAAGACCTGGTTGGTGCCCGTAGGCAAAGATATCTGGCCCCTAAGACAGAATAATCTGAGCCTGATAATTGGGTACGCTAACAAGAAGTTATCAGTTTGAATCCTTCAGAGCTTCAGACTAAGGTGACTTGAACCCACAAAACAGACAAGAGGGTTACCTTATCTGTCTGTTCACTGTACGCAAATCATACGCTCAGAGGTTGGCACTTTGGGAGTAGAGGGCTGACTGGCTAAGCGAGATTGTGACAATGAACAGTACAGCTGTCATTTTTCACATCCTGGCCGAAATGTGTTTTTGCACTTCCAGCACACAATAGCATGGTCGCTGTGGGAAATCACTGTTTAGGACACATTACAAAAATTACAGTTACACTGCTCATTAGCAGAGGTCCTAAAATGCCTATGTTGAACATTTGGTGATGAAAGTCCATAAAATGACTGTGTTACGAGTGTGCGTTGCGCAGTTTCCACGCACGCTATAACTTTGCACATTTGTAATATTTTCACTCCAGATTTTCAACATTGCCATTTTCCCACACCTCCTTATGAACAGTACAGCTGTCATTTTTCACATCCTGGTTGAAATGTGTTTTTGCAGTTCTGGCGCAGAATACCGTGGTTGCTGTGGGAAATCAGTGTTCAGGACACAGTAACAAAATCACAGTGACACTGTTCATGACCACAGGCCGTTAAATGCCTATGTTGAAAATCTGGTGATGAAACTCCATAAAATGACTGTGTTACGCGCATGCGTTGCGCGGTTTCCACGTATGCTCGGAAGTGCAAGCATTTTTAATATTCCCACTACAGATTTTCAACATTGTCATCTCTTCATACCTCCCTATGGATGGTACAGCTGTCATTCTTCACATCCTGCCTGATCTGTGTTTTCGTACTATGGTGCAGAATGGCAATGTCACTGTTGGAAGTCAGTTTTCAGGACACATTGGCAAAATCACACTGCCACTGTTCATGATAAGAGGTCCCAAATGCTTTCATGAGGTGGGGTCACAAAAGGCCATGTTCAAAATTTGTACTCAGAATACCAACAAATGCCTGAGGCATTATGGTTTCTAACCATAACGTCCTACCCTGTACAGACAGACAGGCATCGGGTGTGCCTTTGATTGCCAACTGTACTGCTCATGCCATCCCACCCCACCGCCCAGCCACTGACAGGCATCAAGTTGTACCTTGGACGCTTCATCCCAAGACTTCATCCCATTCTCCTATGCTGCACCCATTTCAATGTATGTCCTTATGGAATGGGGTGACTGTAAAGCCAAACACCCTAAGGCACAGCTCAACACGTGTCGGTGACTGCAGAATAGGGTGAGGTGACATGGCTTGACCGTCATGGGTGACGACCCAAAACCTTACCCCAAATCCTGTCCGTCTCTACAGGATGGAGGTGGGGTTCATGTGAAGTTTAGTACTTCACTGCCATTCCTATTCTGCATCTGTCTAACTCCTGCATTTCTAATGCTAATACCAGCAAGCAAACATTCGGCATTGACAAATGCTTGTTGTTTACTGCTAGGCTGACATCTTCTGTAACTACAAATACCAGAAGTCCCTGCAGCTGACATCGAAGCAGTAGGCAGTGGGAGATTCAATAGCCAGTGTAATGGGTTTACTAATGGGTTTGATTCAGTTGTTAATTTCCGCTAAAATTATAGCCCCTTGTATGTGGCTGTTCTGTTAAACTTTGTTTTGGCAAGTATAGGGTTACCTCTCGCTGCCCCAGAAAACTAATGGAGGCATGCTGCAGGGGTAACTACTGTTCTGTGCAGCAGATTGCAGCTCAGGTTTTGTATTTCATTTTACAGAATACATCCTCCATGTTGTTAAATCCTGTGTGCCTGGCTGAATTTTATGGGGATTGAGGTGTTCATGAGCAGGAAACTGAAGACAGTCACAGCCTGTGACACCTGCAATGCATGTTGGAGTTTATAGAACTCTTATCTTTTGTTTGCTGGTCCCACTGTCTCCCTGAGCTAAGCACAGTCACAGAGGTCTGTACTTAGCCCCAAGAGAAAAGCAGAACCGGAAATCATCCGATTGGAAATTATAAAGTTTAAAATGCACTGCAGGCTATCTTCCTCTGATGTCAGCTGTAGGGATTCTGGAATTTGTAGTTACAGAAAATGTCAGCCTGAAGTAATCTAAATTAGTCTTGATACACTCTACTATACTACAACGAACAGTAAGTAAACAAAATGTTTTTGCACACAAGTGCACATTGGGACACTCTACTATACTACCATCTACTATGCTATATAGTAAACTAAGTAAATCAAAATGTTTTTGCACACAGAGTACACATTGGGCCATCCCCTCACTTGAGTGTGGCATCCTTGGTGCTGACTGTTCCCTTAAGGAGGAACTGGTCACGGCATCCTGATGGTGCAGTGGCAGAGCACTGCACTGTACCGCAATATAGGTAACCCAGGTTAGGAAGCGAGCCTGTGTCTCCCCATCAGGAGACAGGTCAGGCTGGGGTAGCTACTAGGCACCAACGTGCCTCAGTCAGGGAGGCTTGGTGAAGACTTCTAGTGCCACAGCGACAGCTGCAGCTGGGCTAGGGAGCTTGTTCGTGCCAAAGGGTCTGCTCTATGCCAGCTGGAAGACTGATTATGTCAGGGGAAGTGAGAGGGACCTTAAAGAACTACTGTACTGCCTGAAGTTAATATTAACTTTTAAAAGTATTAAACTATTGCTTCTTTTATCTGAAGTATTTTTTTCCTTTGCTAATTAAAAAATGTTCTGCCTGACAGTGATTGTTGTGATGTGTGGAACAGTACTCTATCTGAAGGCTGACATGGCTAATTCTATTCCTCCTCTTACATCATCGGCCCTGTGACCTCACTGTCTGTGACATCACAACTGACCAAGAAGGGCCAATTACCTGCTGCCAGATAGGCCACTTGTGATGTCACAGTCGGTGAGGTCACAATGTTGATGAAGTGTGGAAAGCAACAGAACTAGATATGTCAGAATCAAGGTAAAACCCTGCTCTTTACATCAGGCCTAATACTGTCAGGTAAAAACCATATAATGAGCAAATGGAAAACGAAAAGCACTTCAGAAATAAAAAGTAACAACTGACTACTTTTTATGTTGTCTTGCGCATGCCCAAGCAACATATTGTGGCAGTAGGAGAAATGCAGAGGCGTGTCAGTTTTGGCGAATGCAGGGCACGCTTCAGAAGGTGTGTCCCTCATTCGCCAATTAGCGAGCATGCTAGCGGTGACACAAGTGTTTTTCAGTGCCACCACCTTGAAACAATTTCGCCACTGCAATCAGAGCCAAGTTCGCCATGCAGTAGCACCAATGACATGCTTCCGCTATGTACCTTGCCTGGTGTACCATAATAATAAATATGGCAGTGGATCCGCCATCCACCTCTTGCAATCAGTAGCAAGCCGACTTCGGGGGTGCCCAATCCCCCTGCTGGTATGTATAAGCCCCCAAGACTGTGTGACACACTGGGAACCCACCCAAGTGTGCATCCCTGTATTCGGAAGCCGACCCCGTCGGCATTTTCCTGATCCCACCCACCTCCATTGTGAGCCACACTGGGAGCCCACCCCAGTGTGGCAAACATCATGCCCCAAAGTCATGGGGGAACACTGGAGCCCACCCTGTGTGCCCAACATTGTTTCATACATTTGTGAAGAAAAAACATCTGTGCTGTTTTTTTTTGTTTTTAACCTGTAAAGAGAAAATGGTCCTTCGTTGTCTCCGTGCCCTCCCCAACCCGCACCCACCCACCCTCTGGCGCACTCCTAACTCCTGCACCCCCACCCCATACTTACCTCCAGAGCCCAGTGCAATCTTCGCTGAGCTGGAACACGCCTGCACTCTTCAAAGCCGACTGCAAACTGAAGAAATGCCGTAAGTTGTAGAATGGCATAAATTGGGGTTAAACTTAGGTCGATACCTCGGCCACTTTTGTGACTTTTGGCTCCAAATTTTCAGCATGGGATTCTTGGGGACTTCACCTCATGAACTCAGTCACTGCCATTTACGTTATTCAGTCCCGAAGGTGATGTCTCGTCACTGCGCGGAATCACCTTTCGAGACCGATTAACTAAAATGACAGCGCCACTTTTCATGGGTGGGGCTCCCAAAATGCCTATGTTGCAAATTTGGTGAAAAATTTCAAATAATGACTGTTACAAATGTGCATTGCGCAGTTTCCACGCACACTCATAACTTCGAGAATTTTTTATATTTTCTCTCCAGATTGTCAACATTGCCATTTTTTCACACCTCCATATGAACAATATGGCTGTCATTTTACACATCCTGCTTGAAATGCGTCTTCACACATCTGGTGCACGATGGCACTGCTGCTGTGGGAAATCAACGTTCGGGACAGATTAAGAAAATCACAGTGTCACTGTTCATGAGCAGAGGCCCCAAAATGCCTATGTTGAAAATTTGGTGAAAAAATTCCAAAACATGACTGTTTTACGAGCGTGCACTGCATTGTTTCCACGCACACTCATAACTTTGAGAATTTTTAATATTTTTACTCCAGATTTTCAACATTGTCATTATTTTACACCTCCTTATGAACTGTACAGCTGTCGTTTTTCATATCCTGCCCAAAATGTCTTTTTGCACATCTGGAGCACAATAGCACAGTCGCTGTGGGAAATCAAAGTTCGGGACAGATTAAGAAAATCACAATGACATTGTTCATGAGCGGAGGTCGTAAAATGCCTATGTTGAAAATTTAGTGACAAAAGGCCCAAAAATTACTGTGTTACGAGCGTGCTTTGTGCAGTTTCCACGCACACTCGTAACTTTGAGATTTTTCAAATATTTTCTCTCCAGATTTTCAACATTGCCATTTCTTCACACCTCCTTATGAATGGTACAGTCGTCTTGTTCATCAGCAGAGATCCCAAAATGCCTATATTGAAAATCTGGTTAAAAATCCCCAAAAATAATTGTGTTACGGGTGTCTGTTGCCCAGTTTCTATGCACACTCGTGACTTCACCACTTTTCCAGATTTTCACTCCAGATTTTCAACATTACCATTTTTTTACACCTCCTCATGAACAGTGAAGCTGTAATTTTTCACATCCTGCCCAAAATGTGTTTTCGCACCTGTGGTGCCAAATGGAACAGTCATTGTGCAAAATCACCTTTTGGCTAACGAACTGATAGTGCCACTGTTCATGAGGTGGAGTCACAAAAAGCCCATGTTGAAAATTTGGAGTGAAAATAACCAACAAACACCCGGGGCGTTAGTGTTTCGAACTGTAACGCCCTACCCTGTAGAGACTGACAGGCATTAGGGGTGTGACTTGGGATTTTCGGCTGTAATGCTCACGCCATTCCACCCACAGCCTGCACCCACTGACAGGCATTGAGGTGCGCCTTAGACTCTTCGGCCCCAAAGTTTACCCTATTCTCATATAGTGCACCCATCTCAGCGTATTTCCTTATGGTATGGGATGAGCGTAAGGCCCAAAGACCCCAAGGCACACCATGACACGTGTCAGTGTCTGCAGGAGCGTAAGGCCCGAAGACCCCAAGGCACACCATGACACGTGTCAGTGTCTGCAGGGCAGGGTGAGGTGAAATGGTGTGAGCTTTATGGCTGACGACCCAAAGGCACACCCCAGTGCCTGTCAGTCTCTGCAGGGTGGGTTAGTTGGTGTCAGTTCAATACTTCACTGCCATTCCTATTATGCATCTCTCTAACTTCTGCACTATCAATGCCAATGCCAGCAAGACAACATCCCGCATTGACAAATGCTTGTTAAAATTAATATCAATTTCTACTTGTTATTTTTGGTGCTACTAGCTCCTTAAAGGGTAGAAAAAACATCTGTCTATATGACAGTCTTTGGACTCTCTTGGGTCCTAGTGCCTGCTGGACTGGTTTTGGGGGGAAGACAGCCCTTCCCATAGAGCCCTGTTATGAAGGGAAAGCCGTGGGTTTACCTGGTGGGCTACTGGAGTCCTAGGGGTGGGTGTCAGAGGACACAGCCTCTGGTCTGACTAGGATTTTTACAATGGATCCATTCCTTCCATGGTGGAAGAGAGCACTCAGTGGCATTCAGCTCTTGCTGGTCAGGCCAGATGGCTCTGGACTATGGAGATCCTATAGGTTCTGTTCTGTCAACATTCTTGTTTGCGGTGTGAACGCTTCCACTGGGAAAGATCATTAGACACTACAACATGGCTTTTCACTGCTATGTAGATGAAACCCAGCTGTACATATCATTTGCCCCTGACAGGGCTCAGGCCGGAACGATGCTTGGCAGCATTCAGGATTCAGACAGCCTCCAACTGGTTCACTTTTAACCCCACGAAAACGGAGTTACTTTTGGTAGAGAATGATAAGCAGATATAAGTTGTGCAAATCCACCTCAGACTCAACATCTTTGAAACAGAAAAACAAAAACAGAAATTTAATGGCAGCTAAAGACTACTTAGCCCACCAAGTCTGCCCAATTTTCTCTAGCTACAGTATCAAAAGATTCACTGCAGACCCTACTTGATCTCTGGCCCTTTCTCCACCCCCACACACTTCCTTTCCACTAAGGTTCCCTTATGCCTCTCCCATGCAGTCTTGAACCCCACCATTGTTTTCCTGCCCACCTCCTCTGTTGGAAGGCTGTTCCAGAAATCCACCACCCTTTCTGTAAAGAAGCGCTCTTTCACATCTCTCCTGAATCTACCCCTTCCATATTCACAGCATGTCTTCTTGGTCTTGAGCCCTTTTTTTTCTAAAAAATACTTTCCTCCTGTACCTTATTTACCCCCATGAGGTATTTAAAGGTCTCTATCATATCCCCCTCCCTCCTCTCTTCCAGGGTATTCATACTGAGGTCCTTTAGTCTCTCCTCACAGGGCTTTGGTGCAGACCCTGCTCCACTTTATCTGCCCTCCTCTGATCGCCTCTACTCTATGTCATTCCACAGATGTGTTTACAGAACTGGACAGAATACTTCAGGTGGGATCTTACCAACAATCTACACAGGGACAACACCTCACTCTTTCTGTCGGTGATACTCCTCCCTCTGCACCCCAGCATCCCACTAGCCCTCCCAACTGTCTTGTTGCACTGCCTGGCCACCTTTAGGTCATCCAGTATGATTATCCCCAGGTCTCTTTCCTGCTTGGTGGTTGACAATACCACTCTACCCATTTTGTACTCTTCCCCTGGGTTTCTGTGCCCCAAGTGCATTATTCTGCACTTTTTCACATTGAAACTAGTGTTGTCAGAACCCACTGAAGTTCTGGGTTCTGGTTCTACTCTAGAACTTTTAAAAAAGTTCTAGGGTTCTAATGTTTTTTAGAACCTATTAGAACTTGAACCCTATTTCTTTTACTTGGGTTGCAAATAGTGAAGATAATATTGAAATACATCTCACGGAATTGTGACTAAAAAGAAGTAATAAGATCTGTTCATTATAAGGGGAAAGAGAGATGATTGTGTGTGACTCTGAAATGGCTACAGCTAGGTTTATGTGTGCTTTCTTCTGTTTGCTAAAGCCAGCCACTTAAAGGTGTTAACAGGGCCACCCATACGTTAAATGTTTCCCTACTGCAGCTGGATTAGATTTCCTGAGTGCAAAACAACAAAAAATCAATAACTACATTCATTTATTCACGTGAAGATTATATACTCACCAACTTTCTTCAATGAAGTGTGAATGAAAACATTTATTTACATTAGCCAACCTCAGCTACTTGCTGGTCACTTTTAAATAAGTAACTCAAAAGTTTCTATCTGTCAAATTTTCTATACTTAAAGGAAAACTCTGGCTTGCAGGGGCTCCCGCCCCTGCAAACCTTACCCTCCATTTTAGGTTTAGTGGAAAAAGCGTCTTTTTTTCTGCCACGGCAAAGTTGTTTACATTTTTAAAAGTCCAGTACCCAGAAGTATGGAGGATGCTTAGGCGGCTCCATTTACTATAAAGGTGTGACTCTGCACCGTGCACTTGCATTGAAGTGCACGGTGCAGCACTGCACCTTACAGTAAATGGAGCTGCCTACGCCCCACCATACTTGGGCAGTGGACTTTAAAATCAAACAACTTTGCTGCTGCAGAAAAAGTCTGCTCACTAAACCTAAACCGGAGGGTAAGATTTATGGGGGCATCTGCAAACCAGAGTTTTTGTTTAACAACTTAATAAAGTCAAGGTACTGCAGTCTACTGATATTCTCTCTCCCGAGTCCCATCACCCAAACTATTTCTGGATTTATTTATCTCCCCGTCACCCACAGTATTTCTGGGATTTGTTCCATACAATGAGTGTTGGGTGGCACCTGGTCACACACTTGGTACAGAGCAGTCAAAGGGAGCACAGCATGAATGATGGCCAATACACCACATAGGTGTCACAGACATTTTTAAATGAATATGGGATTTTTGTCTCCTTCCCAAGTCCTGTCACCCAAAATATTTCAGTGATATGTTTAAAGGGGAACTTGCATGTGCCAAAGCCCCACCCCTCACTCTGAGGTAGCCTGATTGGCAGATTCACATAGTAAGTATAATTTTTACCTTAGTGGCTTCTTATGGTTTTATACGTTATCTGGTCGATCCTGCTGTCCTCCTGCCAGCATGCTGACTGTCACTGTTGATCTTTACTTGGTCACAGTATAATACCCGGTCCTGTACATCTCAAACCAGAGCTATTACTAGGTCCAGTCACAGAGCTAGAGTATACACTCTCCTTTGGCTGCTCCGTGGCTCACACGTCAAACTTGGGACAGCCTCAGGAGGTTATGGGACATGCCTCTACTGACGCTCAGTTCAATATGCCGGCAGGAGGGACTTTCATTTTTTGTTACATATGGCAGGATCAACCAGATAAAGTACAAAACTATATGCCACTACGGTAAAAATGATATTCATTATCCAAAACTGCTAATCAGGGTGGATATGTGTGGCTTTGGCACATGGTTGTTTCCCTTTCAAGATATCACACAATGAGTGACAGGCAGCACATGGTTACACACTAGGTACAGTACAATTTTTTTTTTAGTTGTTTAACCAGATATAGTACACTAAGCTGGAAGCTTTTTTTACAGGTGTGACCTGGGAGCACAGGGAAGTTAAGTGACTTGCTCAGGGTCACACAGTATGCAAGTGGAAGCTGTGGGATTCAAACCCAGGTCTGGTCTGCTGGATGTCACCAGATTTCCAGCTCAGAGCCTTAAACCACTGTGCTATACTGCCTCCCATAAAATCAAAATTAGTGCAGTAGGAATAATGGCCAATATACTACACAGGAGTCACAGATATTTTTAAACTAATAAAAATTGTATTTCTGTCCTCCCGAGTCCCATCTTCACCCAAAATATTTCTAGTAGAGGAAGGAAACAGCGACCTCCCCCAGTCCCCCACCTCAGTTTATGTCAGTGCTGCTTGTCCCACCAGGCACTTCCAAAATCCCAATCCCTGTTTCATTTTTCTTTGAATTTAAAGCAAATACATTCTATGATTCTAGCCCATGGAGGAGGAAAATCTTAAAATTGTGCTAGGCTATTTTTTCCTTCATATTCCAGGGCCTGAGTCCACTTCTATGTATTCTTTCTATTGTGATTTAACTGCTAAGAGTAGGCAGTGGCCAATAATGCACCAAAACATCTAAATTGTCAGCAGATACAAAGAAAGACTTTGCCTTAAAAGCCATGTTTAATTTCTTTTTTGATTTTAGTCAAAGTTCTCTTAGCTACATATTTTTGAAACTAAGAATATCCCAACTGCAGCAAATATGTTTTATCCTTGTGCAGTGGGGGGGCCTGCCTGTAACAGTAAAGGAAGGTGTAACTTAAAAGTGACCAACGTGATTTTCTTTTTTGGAGACACTAAATTTAGAATTAAATACAGTTAACAATGATCTTAATCCCGAGTATCCCGAGTAGCCACCATAGCCTCCCTTGCCCTACAGCTCAGTGGGGTCATTTTAAGTACAATATTCAGTCAATGACATTCACTCTTTTTAGGTACAGCACAACCTTCAAACAAATATAACTCTCCCCCAATTCTGTTTTTTTTTTCAAAAAGTGTTCATTTTCTCATTTTCTATGTGCCTGTACTTCAGTTTTGAGCAACGAAGCATGTCATTTTCAATTGTCTGACCTGCTCCACTCCTCGTAATATACTGCCTGTCCCCGAGTCAAATGTACAGATGGCAGGTAATTTGATCTGGAGAAGTCGGGAGAATGGAGCTTGCTGCCGCCGGTGAGGTTGTAGGATCAAACGTGCCTAATAATCACTCAACGCCAATGCCCTCAAAAAAAAAAAAAGAAAGAAAACTGAGGAGACCACTGACCGAGTCCCCAGCAAAACGAAAACTAAAGAGACCACCGACTGAATCCTCAACTGCCAGCCACGTGCTTCTGCAAATGGCTTCACTACAATCTGATCACTTCCACTGAGAGTACGCAGGAGAGGAGAACACCGATGAGTTACGTGTTCTGCTCGTTCTTCATCCAATCGAACTCTTTGATTTTCGAGTTGGTCTATTTCCTATAGTCTCTCAGTTTAAACTCCCCATGGGTGAATGCTGGCCACACCCTGCCTTCAGGGCAGTAAGTTGGAATTACTGCAGTCTCCTTCTGTGACTCCCCACCACCGCTGGCTGCAGAGTTTCAAGAGCTCCTGCTCTTCGTTCTCTTTCTTCTCCCCACTCACTTGTTGCTCTGCCAGGTTAATTAAGAAATCAGCAAAAAAAAGATTGAACCTTTACATGAACTCTTCTAGTGTTCGAGTTCTAATTAGAACTCGAACACCAGAGTTTGAGCAGGGTTTGAATTTTCCTAGAACTAGTTCTGACAACCCTAATTGGAACCCAGCTGCCCTACCCTTGACCGCACTCTTGAGTTTTGTCTCTTCTCATCCTTTCCACACACACCCTCCCTGAGTGTCTACCCCATTGCAGATTCTGGTGTCATCTGCAAAGGCAGTCTTCACTTCCAGCTCCTCTGCAATGTCACTTACGAAGGCATTAAAGAGGACCGTCCCAGCACTGATCCCTGAGGCACCCCTGGCTGGCCACCCTTCCTTCCTCAGAGTGAATTCCATTTACCATCATACTCTGTCACCTCTCCCTAACCAGTTTCTTTCCCAGTTTATCACCTTTGAACCCACTCCTGAGCTATACCAGCTTGCTTTCAGTTCCCTAAGTGGAGCGATGTCATTTCTGCTGAAATATAGAGTTTAGCCATGTCCACGGTCCCCAATCTAATTTCTTGGTCACCCAGACAAAAAAATCTATCAGATTCAATTGACATGACTCCCCCCCCCACCCCAGCCCATGAATGCATGCTACGTCAGGTCTTGTAAACCTCAGAATTCAAGAAATTCCACAATCCTTTCCTTCAGCAGTGACTCCATTAACTTTCCCACCACCAATGTCAGGCTGACTGGCCCGTAATTGCCAGCCTCCTCCCTGCCATCACATTTGGGAAGTGGGACGACATCTGCCCTCCTTGAGTCCTCCAGAACAACTCCTGTTTCCACTCAGCTGTTAAACAGGACTGTCAGAAGTGCAGCTAGTACCTGCCTGAGCTACCTCAGTACCCCTGGATGCACCCCATCTGGCCCCATTGCTTTGTCCACTTTCAGATTATCAAGTCCCTTCAGCACTCTCTCCTGTGAAAAAGGACTAGTGTCCCTCTCCAGAGCTCTTGTTACTTTTTTGTGGCCTCTCCCCTTCTTCCTCTGTGAACACTGAGCAGAAGTATTTGTTCAGGATGTCTGCCTTTTCCAGGTCCCCCTCTGCACAGTCCCCCGTTCCCTTTTTAACTTTACAACCCCTTCCCTAGTCTTCCTCTTTTCGCTTACATACCTAAAAATGTCTCACCTCCTTTTGATACTGCCTGGGCTATTCTCTTTTCAGTTTGCGCCTTCATACTCCTTACTGCTTTCCCTGCTTCCTTCTGTTTCCCCTGATACACCTCCCCATCCTCCTCCCTCTGCATCTCCTTATACCTTCTGAATGTTACCCTTTTAGCCTTTACCTTTACAGACATTTTTTTTGAAAACCATAACGGTCTCTTTTTCCTCTTGCTTTTGCTCACTTGCTTGACGTGGAGGTTTGTCACCTTTACTATTCCCCCTTTTAGCTTCTCCCACTATTCCTCCGTCCCGCCCAGGCAGAAGTAAACCAGGTGTCTGCATTTAGATTTCCCAGTAGTCAGCTTTTAGCCAGAGAGAAAGACGCGGAGCAAGGCAAGGAAGCAGCTGACTATTTTTTTGCAGTAAGAGACCAGCAGGGGAAAAGGAGCAAGAAAGCTGACAGTGGCTCTTCTGGCGTTATTTTTGTTTTAAGCAGAGGCCAGCATGTTTTTTTTCCTAGACCAGCAGGGGGCAAGGAGGTAGGAAAAGGCAGTTACTTTCCTTAAGGTTGGAAATGCTTTCCCACCCATCTAGAGCCAGTTCCAATCTTATAGGCACCAGGATTGAGTGACAACAGATACTTCCTGTGGGAACAGGAAGGGCGGGTTCACCAGAATAAGTCAGAGGTGGGGAAGCAGTAGCTGAGCTCCAAAGGGGTGTGGGTATGCAGGGCACCTGGGAGTTGTTAGCCGGAGGGTAGAGGATTTGAACACTGCATCAGGGGTTTAGAAATTGAGTTGGTGAGGCAAGGTTAAATAGTATACGCAGGTAGTAAAAGGGAAGAGGAGAGAGGGGAGAGAGGCAGCAAAAAAGGAGGGGCGTTGTTAACCGGTTCCACCATTCAGGCGCCGCAGCAGTGATTCTGGTCATTAGGTGTCACATGTCCATGTCATTGTTCCTCTTTTGCAGGGGCCTTCCCTCCACCCCCCTTTCTAAATATTCTAACCCAGGCTCGGGAGGTGGCGAATTGCTATTTGGCACCCTAATGACGGTGCACTGCTGCAGGTGCCCTGATGGCCAGAAGGGCTGTTAACCTGTAGATTCATTATTGTATTGTAGAACTTGGCAGGAGGGAGCAGGTAAGGTCTACATATAGGTGTAACAATGATGGGAGGGTACAGTGCAGCGGCTGTGGGGCTGCAGTCTTCAGGGTGACCTTCTGGAGACTACAGTGCTGCCCCATTTGCAGGCACCTCACTGGGCTGAGGGAGGAGGTTACCAGTCTTAAGGTGGAGTTGGCTTGGGTTAGAGGTCCAACTCCCTACCCAGGAACCACCAAGTTCACCTCCACTTCCTCAGAGGATGCCTGGAAGGAGGAAACGAATGGATAATGGTGGGCTCTGGGAGGGTTAGGATGGGGAGCATAGGTACATCCCAAATCCCATACCACTATGGAACTCCTACACCACACTGGCAGGGTGAGACAGTCCCACAGAGGCACCCAAAGTAATGGGGGATGGATGTGGAGGTCCTCCAGGTTGGAGATCTCAAGGGGTGTAGAGGACCCCAGAGAAGGAGGAAGCAACCCTGGTGGGGACCCATAGTCTAGGGAGTGGAGTTGGGGTCAGGTAGTGAGGTGGAGAGGAGGTTAAGTGCCTGCTGGGAGGCAGCTTGGAGTGATGGAGAGCAGATCCAGAAGATCACTAGAGTGGCAGCAAGGGGAGGAGCTGGATGTCATTGTCCATTCAGGGACAAATAACCTGTCTAAGGACAAGGCAGGGATGGGAAGAGTGTAGAAGGAGTTCAGGGAATTGGGAAGGGGTCTTGGGCAGGTAGCAAGCTCCATGACCTTCTCGGAGGTGCTGCCTGTCCACGGCTATGGGGAGGCTAAGGATCTCTGCACAAGGGACTTCATTGCATGGTTGAGGAACTGGTGCAGAGAGAAGAGTTCCTGCTTCACTGGGGACAGGGACCCACCTGAGGGATATGGACCTGTATAAAGGTGGCATCCATCCAGGAGGGGACCATTGTCTCTAGTGAGCAGTTTAAATGCTTTATTGGCAAGCATTTAACCCAGCCAAGGGGTGGCAGGGAGTATCTAACTGTCCACCTCCACAGGTTAATGTAGTCCGTAGGGAGGACCTGAAGGTTGGGAAATCACCAGTGTTAACTAAACTAGGAAATGGTAGAATGGTGGAGAAAAAGAGAAAGGAGACTAAAGGCGGGGGGATAGTGAGGGAAGACATGAGGATAAAAGGGGATGACAGGACGGACGGGAAGTAACAAAGTATGGAGGGCCATGTGTGCAAATGCTCGCAGCCTGGGAAATAAAATGCCAGATCTGGTGACCTTGATGGCAAAGGCTGACCTGGACATTGTCGCCATTAATGTAGACATGGTATAATGGGAACCATGACTGGGATGTAGCTCTACCAGGTTATACTCCATTCAGAAAAGACAGGGAGGGTGAAAAGGGTGGGGGAGGTAGCTCTTTATTTCAGGAGGGTATAAAGCAACTGAGGCACAGGGATTGCAGGAGAGGCGGAAGCCCTGTGGGTCACCCTGGAGACAGGCAATGGCACAGCTGTTCGCACTGGCATGATCTACAGACCTCCAGCACATGGGGGAAGCACTGGACAAGGTTCTAGTGGAATCCACCCACAAGATTGGCAACTAAAGGGGATGTGCTGCTGGTAGGTGACTTCAATCTGCCAGGTGTTGACTGAAGCATACCAGCTGCAGCCTCAGCCAGGAACAGGGACATATTGGACTCCCTGTAGGGGGCATGCCCCAGGCAGCTAGTGCTAGAACCCACCGGCGAGGGTGCGATTCTGGACCTGGTACTTACCAGCAGGGATAGAATTGCAGATGTCATGGTTGGTGAACACCTGGGGCCCCGTGATCATCGTACGGTGTGGTTCAATATGAGTACAGTGGCAGAGTCAAGCCACAGAAAAGCGAGGGTCCTCTACTTCAGGAGGGCAGACTTTGCAAAGTTGGGAGTATGCCTCTGGAAAGCCCTAGCGGGGAGGAAGGACCAGGGGAGAGTTGAGGAACAGTGGGCCCATCTAAGAGGAGCCAAAGTGGAGGCAACAAATCTTTGTATTAGGCAAATAAACAAAGGCAAGAGAAAAAAAACCTCTGGTTCACAAAGGAAGTGGCCGGAAAGGTAATAGTGAAAATACAGGTTACTCACCTGTAACAGAAGTTCTAGGAATGATATATGTTGTTCATCCACAATGTCTGGCAGGTTCCTTGCCGCTTTAAATCTTGCTGGAAGGTCTTCAAGCTGGCTCCTCCCACCCACCCGGGTGGTAAAACTCTCGGCTCCGCCCCATGATGCCAGATCTAGCCCGCTGGAAGCCAGGTTGTGCATCGAAGCCGGGGAGGTCGAGAGTCAGGATGAACAACATATACCATTCCTAGAACTCCTGTTACAGGTGAGTAACCTGTATTTCTAGGACATGGATATGTTGTTCATCCACACTGTCTGGAAGCCTCCTAGCAGTTCTCCGGAGGAGGAAGGCAAGGTGCACACCCCGATACTTACTTGGGAAATAAGGACTGGAGAACCGAGGCCCCAAAACCAGCATCCCAGCGGGACTCAAGGTCGATGTGATAGTGGGTGATGAAGGTATGTGCTGACTTCCAGGTAGCAGCCTGCAGATTTTTTAACAGACTCAGCATGGGATGCATCAATTTAACTCGGAGTTCAGAGGCAACTCTTTGACCCTTTGTGATAAAAGCCTTAAAGGCAAAAACAGACTCCAAAGCTTTTTATGCAGCTGAAGTCTGAGAATATAATGCCAGCATGGAGCTGAACAAAACTATCTGCAGGAACACAGAAACATTTCATTTATTAATTTCAGTTTTTTTATTAAAAGCAGTAAACAGGATATTATGTCATGTGAGCTATCACTGTTGTTTACAGCGACATCCTATGCATGACTTACACGTGATAAATATTTGGCAACAACGAACATACAAGGACATTTAAACATCAAATAATATATTACAGTTACAGTTTGTCTAGTTACATTTACAACTTAAAAGGAAGATTAAAATGGCATCCTGGTTACACCATACACTTTAGCAATGCCTACAGACTACTTCACACAGTTGCAGGATTCATGTTCCGCAGTTATCAGCCACTGAAATATAGGAGACTGAATTCTCGAATGATTTAGAATGCCGCAAGCCCGCAAACACAGGGCGCATGGGGCTTACGGCAGTCCCTGGCTGGCAATCAGGATTCTTGATCCCGTGCACCACCTGCCCCAAGTTAAACCAGCTTTTTCTGGTCTAACATTGCCGACCTTTATACAGGGTTTGTGCCAAATATGTGGCGCAAGCCAACATAAAAAGGGTAAAGTGTCACAAATGCATGCAACCTTTCAGAATCGGGAGCAAGGTGCGCCAATGTGTCCAGAGCAGACGCAGGGCTTGTGCAAGCCTTGCATAAACCTTTGAGAATTTATTTATTTGCATTTTGGTGACAGGGTAAGTCCACTGAGACAATACAGTCCCTTTTTAAGGGGCGACCCGGATATGGATTACATACAGTAACAGTGCAAATTAACAGAGCGGTAAAACATCGGACATACAGTAACAGTGCAAATTAACAGAGCGGTAAAACATTGGACGTACAGTAACAGCGCAAATTAACAGAGCAGTAAAACATCGGACATACAGTAACAGTGCACATTAACAGAGTGGTAAAACATTTGACAATATAGAAGAGCAATAAAACAAAGCAATGATTAAATACTTAAGCAAGGTTTGTCAGGTAAGAAATAAATAAAAACAGGGTTAGGTATTGGCACAGGATAATAACTTCAACAAAGCATTAAGTCCAGGGTCTCCATAATAAGGATGCAGAAACAAAGGGACTGAGTTCCAAAAGATGGGCACTAATATAAAGTTTGCTCTTCCCTTAGTGGTACAGGTACGTAGGCAGGTACTTAAATTCAATGCCCCAGTAGACTTCAGACCTATTTTTTTTGTTTGACTCTGTTTATTCACCTACCTAACTGGGGCATCTCTCTCTCTCAGCTCCACAGCTCTGTAACACCCACCTGAACCATGCTCCCAATGACTACATCAGGACTCCAGCTCTCCTGCCTCCTTGGAGAGGCCCAGGGTCCCCAGGGGGAGAGTCAAGGATTGCGGTCGACATTGGGGCTGTGGGCCCGGGCTAATGGAGGTTGCTGTTGCCTCACCTGGTGGTAGGGGATTTTTTCCTTACATTTTCTCCTTGTCCCCCCCATTGGAACTCAGACGTGCAATGACGCCCCTACGTCTGCCGAGCTCCACCCCTGACATTTGGCTATTCCACAGGTTCCATGGTGCACCCCGACTTCCGCCAAACCCGCCTCAGGAGCGGACGGGTCTCTACACCTCCCGGGAGGAGACCAGTCCTCTGATGCTCCATCCCTTCCCGCCTGCCGATCCCCAGCGCCTGGGCTCATTCCCGAACCCAGGTTGCCGGCTTGGTGTGAGGTAAGGCGACTAGTGCCTTAACCCTCAGTACCACCGGGCCGCTCTTCAGACCTATTTTAACTGGTCTCACTTGCAAAAGGTCAGATATATAGTTTCGTATGGTACTGGGTGATTATAGCGTGGACTAAACTGTGCATATGCATGAAGAACCACGCAGTCCATAGTGCATAGTGCTTCAGAGTGACGGGGTATGTGAGCAATATACAAGATTTGCTACCCTGTCGCCTGCACAAGGAGGGGAAGTGCATGTAGTGACTGCTGGTCAAATGTGCCGGGTCGAGCCACTCCCATGCTGGAGTGGCTACAGCACCTAACCGTACAGTGGGCAACAGGGCAGGACCAGGGTTTTTAATCCCTGGTGTGGGAATTTTTTCTTATTCTGTCAGTGCGCTGATAGCTAAGTGCTGTGGTGAATTTTTGTTTGGTTTGTATCCACACCCCTTGAAGTTGATTATAAATAGTCCAGGGTTTGTGGAGGGTGGGAAGCCCCCATGCTGGGGGTGTGGGGGCAAAGCCCCAGCAAAAACAATAAGACAGTTCAGGCATGAGGTATTTCTGTTGTGGTCGGCATTGTGCAGTCGCTGTGTTGTCACACACACTGTGTTTGGTGTACGGTCTTGACATGCACTATATCCTCTGCAACATTATGACCCCATGCTGTTTCGTACTTCATGCTTCAGGCTGAGACGAAAATGTGAAAGTGTGCAGTTCTCCTCACGTTAAGGGAAGTCCATTCTGCCAAGTGGTACAGTGTACATCTATGGGTTCCATAGGGGCACGTTATAAACCACGCGACTGTGGTTGAAGATGACATCAAAATGACAAAGTTGGGTAACATTTGCACCTCCATAAACCAGGTCCCTATAGTCAACTAATGGTAAAAGCATACTGTTCACAGTTTTGGATCTGGTTTTATGTGGGAGGCCATTACTCTAGAGAGGGCCCCTAGCCTTAAAGCCTTTGTCCTATCCTCCTTACTATAAAGGAAATATGTATTTCCCAGCTTAGGTAGGAATCAAACCACACCCCAAGGTACTTGCACCTATCTACTACTGCCATGGTCACAAGGTCCAGGGTTTTTAGTGTGTTGGGCTTACAGCACATACATCTACTCTCTTCGTGAGCCAGAAATCATTGCCTAGGTTTTCTCTGAATTTAACAACAGTTTGCTAGTGACTCAGACTCTGTTCACTGAGAGAGGCCCTGGGTCCCATCATGTCTGCCTAACTGATGTTAAATAATAGAGACCTAGTTTCCCTCCTTTCTGGTGCAGTCTTTACCAAACCCTTGTATCTGTCACACCTTGTTTGAATCCCTTCCTGATTTCGACAGACCACCTCCTCATGCAACTTATTGCGCCCTCCTTCTACTACCCTTCCTATGAATAAAAGTACTTTCTGGTGTGTTGCTCGGATAGTATCCTGCCAGATCAGATACCATCATTTTGGTCGGATATCGGACAGCCATCTGACCAAGGATCTGACCTCCTAGGATCCACTGTAAGTATCTGCAGTATCTGTGGACCTGATGGATCCAACCGTCAGACCCAACTATCCGATGTTGGATCTGATGGATCTGACCTTGGACCCACTGGTCGGATCCTAGGTCAGATACCAGCACTATCCGACAGACAATAGTCAGATCCACAAAAGCACCATCTGAGAACACTACTTTCTGGTATCTTTGTTAAACTTCCCCCCACTAGCTCCATGGAGTTGACCTTGGTGTCTGTGTTTCCTCTCAGTCTAAATAACTGCCCTGCTGTTGACTTTATTTACCCGGGAGGTATTTGTACCTCCTCAGGGTAAATAAATCCAATCAACAAAGTCCAAGAGGGTAGCATCTTTCAGAAAACAAGACGTGCAAGAACAAGGGGACACAATTTGAAGACAGAGGAGGGATGGCTCAGGAGCAATGTGAGGAAGTATTTTTTCACAGAGAGGGTGGTGAATGCATGGAACAGCCTTCCTTACGAGGTTGTGAGGTCTAAAACTGGGAGAATTCAAGAATGCATGGGACAGACATAAGGCAATTCTTGTAGAGAGTAGGTAGAAAGCCTATTGGTTAACTAGGATCTGCAGCTTATCCTGTAGGTAGGGAAATGGGCAGACTAGGTGGGCCAAGCAGTCCTTATCTGCCACAAAGTCTATGTTTCAATCATGTCCCTCTCTCCTTCTGGCCTCAAGCATGTATATGTTCAGATTCACAACCTCTCCACACATCCCTTCCTGCTGCCCCTGCACCGCCTTGGTTACCCTCTTCTGCACGTCTTACAGTCTGCCCCGTCCTTCCTTAGATGTGGGCTCCAAAACCACACACGGTACTTCAGTTGAGGATGAACCAGTGACCTATTTAGTGGCAGCAGTACCTTTCATCTCCCGCTACAGATCCCACTCCCTCTGCATCCCAACATTCTATCTGCCCTACCCATCAATGGAATGTATAGATTGATTTTAGGACCCCCCCGCTGATACAGCAGCATTATTCAGGACAGAATTGTGACTGACAGAATCAAAGACTCTAACTCTTACTGGATTCTTAAATTATTGGGTAAAACTGCAGTTTATGAAAGATGACAGGCTACCAAAGCTATGTCCAAAAGGGAAAGGGCAATATTAAGACAAGCATTTGTCAATGCCAAATGTTTGCTTACTGGCATTGGCAGTGGTAGTGTAGAAGTTACAGAGCTGCGTAATAGGAATGGCAGTGAGTACCGAACTGAAGCCAACCCACCACCACCCTGCAGAGAGTGACAGGCATTGGGGTGTGCCTTTGGTCGTCAGGCATAACTGACCACGCCATTTCACCTTACCCACCCTGCAGACACTGACAAGTGTCACGGTGTTCCTTGGGGTCTTTGCCTTATGCACACCCATTTCATTAGGAAACACGGTGAGATGGGTGCGATATAGGAGAATGGGGTGAACTTTGGGTAAAGAGTCCAAGGCATACCGATGCCTCTCACTGACTGCAGGTGTGAATGGTATGAGCATCACAGGCAAGAATCCCAAGTCACACCCCTGATGCCTGTCATTCTCTACAGGGTTGGGCGTTATGGTTGGAAACCCTAATTACCTCAGGCATTCGTTGGTATTTTCTCCAAATTTTCAACATGTTTTTTTGTGACCCCACCTCATGAACAGGGGGAATATCAGTTTTAAATGAAAGCCGTTTATGCACAGTGACTACGGGCATTTAGCACCACAGGTGCAAAACATTCAACAGGATGTAAAAATGACAGCTGTACTGTTCATGGGGAAGTGTAAAATGGCAATGTTGCAAATCTGCAGTAAAAATATTTAAAAATGGTGAAGTCACGACGAGACATAGAAACTGTGCAACGACACCGTAATATAATTAGGTTGGGGATTTTTACAGCAGATTGTCAACTCAGGCATTTTGGTGCTCCGATCATGAACAGTGTCACTGTGATTTTCTTTATCTCAGCCGAACAATGATTTCCCACAGCAACCACGCATCTCGCACGAAAGGTGGAAACACACTTCAGCCATGTTGTGAAAAATGACAGCTGTACTGTTCATAAGGAAGTGTGGAAAATGCCACTGGTGAAAATCTGACTGAAAATATTACAAAGTCATGAACTTACGAGTGCGTGGAAACTGCGCAATGCTCACTCGTAACACAGCCATTTTATGGACTTTTGTCACCAATTTTCAACATAGCCATTTTAAGACCTCTGCTCATGAACAGTGTAACTGATTTTCTTAATCTGTCCTAAACATTGTTTTCGCACTTACCAACAGCACCATTGTGCGCTATATGCGAAACACATTTTTGGACGCATATATGAAAATTGCAGCTGTACTGTTCATAAGGAAGTGTAATGAAATGGCAATGTTGAAAATCTGGAGTGAAAATATTGAAAATTTTATGAACTTACGGGCGCAGGAACCGCGCAACGCACGTCAGAAACAGTCATTTTTAGAATTTTTCACCAAATTTTCAACATAGCCATTTTAAGACCTCTGCTCATGAACAGTGTCACTGTGATTTTCTTAATTTGTCCTGTACATTGATTTCATGACGCCGACTGCGCCATTGTGCGCTACATGATGGAAACACATTTTAGGTGAGATGTGAAAAATGACAGCTGTACTACTCATAAGAAGGTGTGGTAAAATGGCAATGTTGAAAATCTGAGGAAATTATTGAAAATTCGGGAACTCACGAAGCTCATGAGGAACCGCGCAACGACGCCAGAAATGAACATTCTTGATTTGCATCACTTCATCATAGCCTGGGATTCTTCGAATGAGTTGTCATGGCAAGAGCTCAGGGCTCGGCGGCATTTCGCGCAGTGAATGCAAAATCACCCTTCGGGTCCGAATAACGCCATGACAGTGACATCCTTCGCGAGAAGGGGTCCCAAAACCCATGTTGAAAATTTGGTGGAAAATTCCAAAAATGCCTGAGATATGCAATAAAGTTGAACCCTATCTAGCCCATTATACAGCTTACCGGCATTTCCTCAGTTCATGTTGGCTTTGAAGAGTGCAGACGTGTTCCCAGTCCACCAAAGATCATCGCGACGAGTCTGGAGGTAAGTATGGGGTGAGGGGTGTGGGGAGGCAGGATGCAGGGTGGGTGCAGGTTGTGGGAGGGAGGCCAGGAGACTACGTGGGACCGGTTTTTCTTTACAGGTTTTTTTTCAATAACGACGTTGACGCTTGCCACGCTGGGTGGGCCTCAGCATGGCACAAGGATGGTTGGGGGCCGTTCAGCCGACGGGATTGGGCACCTTGGCCGGCCAAGAGTCACTTGCCACGCTTGGGTGGGCCTCAGCGTGGCACCTTGTACTGGGAGAGTGAGCTGACGGGATTGGACACCCCTACGGTGATAGCATGGGGAGGGAGACACAGTGAAGCCGATGGGATTGGGCACCCCGTCGGCTATACCATCGAGCTGCCACGCTGTGGGTAGGCACCTCAGCGCGGTATGGAGGCTTTGGGGGCGCAGGCTTCCACAGCCATAGAGTGTGCGCGGGGGCATCACGCAGTATGCATGCGCGGTGTGTGTGTGTGTGTGTGTGGGGAGCTGCGCATGAGCAGGCGATATCTGATCGCTGCTCACTGAAGCGTAGCTCCTTTCAACTGTATGCCACTGCATTTTGAGCTTATCATAGACAGCTCCAGCATGCATTGGCTTACAGGCCGCGCCTGCCAACACACTGACTGAACTGGAAGAGGGGTGACACACCGAAAATCTCGGATGATGGTACTATGTTTCTTGCATATGCGTGCAAGCAAGCATAAAAAAGGAAAAATCATTGCTATGGATAGGGTTAAATGTGTCAGTCATACTCTAAATAACATTGTTTTGTGTTATTTATGGTATAGTCTGTTTGTAAGTTCATAGTTGGAAGGGAAAAAAATAATTATTGATAGAGTGTTGGATATAGCAATACAACTGGACATGGGCACAGTAAGAAATACTTTAAGGAAGTATTTTTTCACAGAGAGGGTTGTGGATGCATGGAACCGCCTTCCGGAGAAGTTGTGGAGTCAAAACAATGGTGGAATTCAAGCATGCATGGGACAGTCATAAGGCAATTTAGGGGTGGTAGGAAGAAGTAGGCTGCTGGTTAACTAGGATCTGCAGCTTATCCATTAGGTAGGGAAATGGGCAGACTGGGTGGGCCAAGCGGTCCTTATCTGCCGTCAAATTCTATGTTTCTATGTTTCTGTGTTTCTATGTATAGCCATGGACAGCAGAAATAAAATGAATATCACCTGCAGGTCATAACCTGTTCAACTAAGGGGAAATAAGAACAAACTGCAGATCTCAAACTGTTCAGAACAACATGCCTAATACAAGATTTGACAGAACTACGTAAACAAGTCCCAAATGTGTCTGTAGTCTAGGAGAAGCAGAGGACCTTAATCATGTTGTCCTTTCTGTCTCTGAACTCAAGGGAAGGAAAGACGGGATTGAGAGGTGAAATGCTGGAGCTTGGCATTTAACGCATATAAATTAATACGTAGTATACTTTGCACAGAATCAAAAGAAAGCTTTTGACTTGCCAGTTTGCCCTCATCAGGGCACTAAAATTTAAATAAGCAATATTGAGAGACGTTATGCTACAGGTTAGAGGAAGGCAGTCTTTGATATCAGTACTGTAACACGGAAACATTTTATTATTATAACATTGTGAAGGATATGGATTTGCTTATTATTAGCCAGCATGTGTTTTACAGTACCTATGTACTAGGAATTGAAAAGGCTGAACAAGTCAACAAATAAATACTGAATCCTTTTCTTTTTTGTGAAAATCTCTATTTATTAAGAAATATTTTCTTCTTACAGAAAGAAGAGAAGAAAACGACAACAGATGCATTTGATGACATCATGGAGTACAGAATCACAATACATGTTTAATTAAAGGAGTTTTGCACACTGAGAGATTTCTAGTATTATGCTGACACTATAGCTAGACACAGCTTAATCAGATCTAGTAATAATAGATGATAAGGTGTGCATGATATCATTGTTGCACCTCAGGTGCGCTAGAGGCATAGGCCATAGGCCGAAGTGACTTCAACCTCCTGAGAAGAGATGATACCCCATGATATTGCACACCTTGAAATGTATTATTGCGATTATGAAATGGATCTGTTTTGATTTGTTGCCTGATGGCATGACCTACTTTCAGACCAGGATTATGTACTGAGATATCATCCCGCTCAGTGTTGTCTCAGCCAATCAGATCTGAGGATTCTGACCATCCATTTCATGATATACCTAATACCTCTATGTGATGTAAAACAGCAATATGACACCATTAATATTTATGATTAATAAGCTGTTAAAATTTATGGAACAAAAGCCGGCTCAGTGGTGCAGAGTGCTAAGGCGCTATGCACCTTACACCTCACCACACCAGCGACCCGAGTTTGGGAATGAGCTTGGATAGCTGGGGGAGATGAGAGTGAACTGAGCGGCTGTCAGGCAGCTCCCCTCTCCCTTATCAGGGTGGTGGGATGAATGGTCTTGGCTACCACCAGGTGGAGGCCTGGTGGTAACACCAATGCATGAGAGGCAGACTACGGTCAGGGAAGAGGAACCATGGTTCCGGACGCCTGCGCCCACACACATGCCAAAACTGTGCCACTACAGCTAGGGGAGAAAATGAGAAGTATGGTGAGAGAGGCATACATGACGCTCTACATACTGAACCCTCACCACCAGGAAGAACCTGCCAGCCAAACTGGATTTGGACTTTGGGGTAGGGGATGGCAGTCCACTTCCTGACACCACCACAGAGGGACGGGGGCAATCTGTGGGGGTACCCGGACCGATCCTCGTAACCTTGGGGAGGTGGTGGACTGTGGGGGTTGGTTGGGCAGGGCAGAAAAGCAACCCAAGCCTGATTCAGCAAGGGAAAATTAACAGACGATGGGGAAAAACAAATTACTGGAACAAAATGTGGTGTTTGAGTCTGTATGTCTCCAGAAAAGTTTGAACTTGGCTTGCACGTGGTTTGGACCAAATATTATTTTTTCCATATGGTATACTTTAGACATAACATCTTGCCACATGGCAACTGTGGGGACAGTTTGAGCTAGCCACCTTGAGTTAATATCCTTCTTGGCCAACAGCCAAGAGATATTCAGCAACTTTTTGTAGACAAAGAAGGGTATCCCACTGGAAGATCTTAAAAAAAAAAAAAGAACAGAATTTTTTTCTATCTGCAAATCTCCACTAAAAATATCTCATAGCTCTTGCTGTAGAGCCTAAAAGAAAGGGAGTAATGAATAATGTCATTATAGTTCTACATATTGCAATACTTTATCTATGGAATCATTTTTCTAAAGATATGTTTATTCTGCTTTGCAGACGCATCCAGTACAAACAGGAGTGGAGGTGACGGTCCACCCTTTACAGTGCTTGGACTCAGACAAACAGGCACTCAGGCAAATACAACACAACCAACCTTACAGCAGAACTAACATACAATAAACGATGCCTTTACTGTGTGTCAAATGTCCCTCTGATCCACTGAAACGCATAATAAATGAACCTGAATTAACAAGCCATTTTTTTAAACAAGCATTTGTCAATGCCAAATGTTAATTGCGTTGGTCTGTTGAGCTTGCTCACTGCCCCTCTGTGACTAGCTCAGTCTGTTTCTCCAGCACTGCAGGCTGCCCTTTTGTACTGAGTTCCTGCCTGCATTGGCACATTTTTCTGCCCACAAAGAAATCTGCAGCAATCCCGACAAAGTTCCGTTGAGCTTGCTCTCTCTCTCTCTCACTTGCTCATTCTGTTTCTGCTGGCACTGCAGGTTGCCCTTTCTACTGGGCTCCTCCTCGTGTGCCGTGTTCTTCTGCCCACAAAGAAATTTGCAGCAGTTACAACAGAGCTCCATTGAGCTCGCTCACTCATTCTGGTTTCCCCGCCAGTGCAGGCTGCCCTTTTCTGCCCACAAACAAATCTGCAGCAGTCCCAATAGAGCTCCATTGAGCTCACACGCTCCCTCTCCCTCAGTTGCTTGTTCTGTGTCTCCCGCCGCTGCAGGCTGACCTTTCGTACTGGGCTCCTGCCTGCGTTGGCAGCTTTTTCTGCCCACAAAGAAATCTGAAGCAGTCCCGACACAGCTCCATTGAGCTCGCTCACTCCCCCTCTCTCACTCATTCATTCCATTTCCGCTGGGGCTGCAAGCTGGCCTTTTGTACTGAGTTCCTGCCTGCATTGTCACCTTTTTCAGCCCACAAAGAAATCCGCAGCAGTCACAATAGAGCCCGCTGAGCTTGCTCACTACTGCTCTGTCACTCACTGCTCTGTTTCTCTTGGCGCTGCAGGCTGAGCTTGTATGGGGCTCCTGGCTGTGTTGGCACCTTTGTCTGTCACAAAGAAACCCACAGCTGTCCCGACAGAGCTACAGTGAGGTCACCAGTTTCTCTCTGTCACGGCTCATTCTGTTTGTCCTGGCACTGCAAGCTGCCCTTTGTACAGGGCTCCTGCCTGCATTGGAGCCTTTTTCTGCCCACAAAGAAAGCCACAGCAGTCTTGATAGAGCTCCGTTGAGCTCACTCAGTCCCCTGTCTCACTTGCTCGCACTGTTTCTCCCACCACCGCAGGCTGCCCTTTATACTAGGCCCCTGCCCCTAGATTTTTTCCACCAAATTTGCAATATAGGCTTTGAGAGGTCAGCTTGAACTCTGAAGACTACCAAAGATATCTGCCCAAAAAGGTGATTCCACGAGTGACCGCGAATCACCTTTCGGGGTCATTAATAATACAGTTCCAGAATTCATTGAGGAGGGGTCCCAAAAATCTCATGTTGAAAATCTGTGGCAAAATTCCAAAAAATAAAAGAGGTAAGCATTAAAGTTGGAAAAAAAACATTTAATTCCTTTATACAGCTTATCAGCATTTCCTCAGTTCATGGTCGGCTTTGAAGAGTGCAGACGTGTTCCCGGTCCACCGAAGATCATTGCACCAAGCTCCGTAGGTAAGTATGAGGTGAGGGGGGTGTGGGGAGGCAGGGTTAGCAGTGGGTAGGTGCGGGTTGGTGGGGGGGACAGGGAGCACTTGAGGGACCATTTTCTTTACAGGAAAAAAGACATCGGGACCGCTTTTTCTTTTACAGGGTATGTGGCACACTGGGGTGGGCCCCAGTGTGACAACGGAGTCTTGCCTTTTGGGGGGACTGTAGCTGACGGGGATTGGGCAACTCCATCGGTACACAAGAAAGGGGGCTGTTGTTACATTATGCCGACGGGATTGGGCACCCCAGTTGGCACACAAGAAAGGGGGTTGTGGGTTAGTTACATTATGCCGATGGGGATTGGGCACCCATTGGCAGACAGTATATGGGGAGATGGGTTTATGTACGCCGACAGGAGAGGGCCCCTGTTGGCAACAGAAACACTGGCAATGGAAGCCAACGGGGATTGGGGCCTCGCCTGGCAAGTAAACATGGTATTGTTAGGAACATGGCGGCAAACCGCCACCATGTTCACAAACAATATCAGTGTGTGAAATCCGCCTTGAATGACGGGTCGCCTCATTGCAGCGAATGGCTTTTGCTGCAATGACAAGGCAGCCCTGATTGCAGCAGCAGTTTGTTTACAAGTTGGTGGCACGCTGGCTGAACTAGTGTCAGCAGCAGCATGCCACAGCATTGGGGATGCTGGATGAAGCCTTTGCAGGCTGTGGGGCATTGGCCACAACAGTGCCGTACCTCCAGCAACCTGCTTGTGGAGAAAGTTGCTGCAATGTTTCTGCGCATGTGTGCAATCAACATAAAAATTGTGCTAAAGCAGACTCAAAAGGCAAAAAAAAAAGGGGGCATCATACAGCCAGCCAAGTGAGGCAGAAGGCAGGAGGTGCTGGGCACCCCACTAGCAAACTGGTCCAAAAGGGACCTGGGAAGCTGGGCCCAGTGGCGCTGAGGGTCAAGGTGCTGGACATCACATTTCGCACTATGGTGGCAAGCTGGGTTTGGGTAGGAGCCTGGGTCGGTGGAGGTTGGTGGGAGGCATGGAGCAAGACTGAGCTGATGTGGAAAATTCCTCCCCACAGAGAGATGAGGGGTTTCCACAGCCCTTGACTCCCACCTAGTGGAGGATAGATGGCAGTCCCAGCTAGCGGGGATCCTGGGAATTGCCAGGGAAGGTCGGAAGTGGCTGAGCCGGCACCTCGAATGCATGTGTGCCTCCACGTGCACACACACTGCCATGTCTGCCGGGGTCGCAGGAACAACGGGAGAAAACAGGGGGGACGGAGCTAAAAACTGCAGAACCTACTAATAAAAAAAAAAAAAACAAGAAAGAGACTTGGGCCATTTGGGGATTGGCTGGGCAAAGGAGGTTTGAGTGTCCACTGATGTATGTCCTTCTTCGGAATGGGAGGACTGCATGCATCACTGCTTGGCTGCCACCAAGCAGAGGGCAGGTGGTGCATCAGCAGTCACAGGATCAAATTCGAGTCAAGCGTGGCAGGTGTGCAATGTCTGTACCTTATTTACGGCACCACTGCACACCTCTGCCTCAGAATCAAGGGGAGAAAGTGAGGCAAGAACCTCCTACTGGCAGGATGATCCTGCTACCCTACAGGCACTGTACTTTACCCATCGAGGTAAGGATTCAGATGTATTAAGAGGTAGTCATTCAGATGTAGAAAGTTCTAGAGGTGGAGTAACAGGGCTGGGGTCAAAGAAGAATGGCACCAGTGAGGAGAATAAAGTACAGTTGGAAAAAGTATCATACGTCTGAGATAAGAGGCAATCTAAAACAGAATAAAAAAAAACCCAGCACAGATCAAAATTAGCACCCTATCTTAAACTCCTGATTTAAAGTTTTTTTTTTTAATCTAATTGTTGGTTCAAATAACGAATATCGAATGAAGAATAAAAATGTTGTAGTCCTGAATACGAACAGTTGCCGAATATTTGCCTGAAAGTATCCGAGTAGTGTACCTCTAGGGTTTTCATACAACACTCAGTGTTGTGTGGTTAGAGTGAGGGAGGGTGCAGAATCCTTATAGGAGCTTGATTTGGATTCTGCTAAATACTGAAATCCATCTTAGACAAGCACATTTAACCTTGTAATCTGAGATAAATCAAACAAAATATATCTTAATTTCATTTGGATATGATGGAACAACTTCAAATCTGATCCTCCCCTAAAAGCAAGATGATTCTAGTACACTTAGAAGGTCTGAGTCATTAAAATTCACATGAGACTCCATAACACTCCGTTGAATGACCAGAGTCTCAAGTATACCCCAAACAAACATGGCATTGCTTACCCAAAGAAAGCTACTGACAGAACGAAAACTCGGGTCACGGTTTAAATGACCTTCTCAGATGCATGGGCCTAATTCGTGGGAGACAACCTGTGCAACATTAACGTTCCCGGCTTTATATGCCTAGCAATATTCAAGTTGTGTCCCTAACTTATTCCATATCCAAGGATAGGAAATTCCAAAGCCATCTATTCCAAACTGGCTGACTGCTTCAAGAAACCACCATTATGAAGAGGCCAACTTAAGCACTGATAAATCCCCATCCGAGGGCCAAATCAGCCCATAGTGAGATAACTTAGAAAGTAAACCTGTGAGCTCTAACATACAGACCTGCCCAGAGGTTGGAAAATATCTTCAATCTCCACTCCATCAGAAGTAACTGATAACAGGTCCCACATAGCTAAGGAATGGGAGGATTTGTCATAGATGATGAACAAAAGTTGGAAATTCCTTAGGTTACATCCAGATAGGTACTGTATGCTAAAGCATGCCTTACTATAAATACATGACACATAAAGACATACTATAACATCCCAAATATACAGCCTAAAAATAAAAATAAGAATAAAATGGCAAAGAATTATTAATCAGCTTTTATCCTAAAATACTAACTCATAGGACTTTTAAGTCTATGTTGCCTACCACTAATATTTCACCATCATGAGGGTCCGTGAGGGCAAAGTCCACAATTTTCCTGGATCACCGCACATCAAAATAAATATAAAGCAGTGTACAGTTATTTCATTTAGAAATCCATTCGTTACAACAGTGATTTAAAAGCTCCATATGTTTACAGCTAGGACCAGAAGGCTCCAGTTACGTGCTGAACTCCTTAAAAAACATAAAAAGCCAGGCAAAACCTCTTGAAGAAGATTATCTTATCACAAAACAGAATCTCTTAAAAAGAGATTTTACAGGGGTAAAAATCCCAACAGATGAATCCAAGGCATGGCTCACGTCTCTTTAAGTCAGAAGTCAGTAGGGCCTAGGACTCTATCGCTCTAGAATCACAATACACTGATAAATAGTTCACTAAAATAGGTAAACTTAAAGGGATTAATATAAATAATATAACTGCCAGCAAGTCAGACTCCATGAGAGTTCTGTGTAATAATCATTCATCATTTTCAGCCACATGCAATTATGTTTCTGGTTACGTAGTTTAAACATGTGGCACATTGAAATACACTGACTAAAGCAATGTTGTGCATCACTATAAACAAACTAAATTAACCCCTAAAAATTCATCTTTAAGGCAGCCACTACCTATCGCTAAATCAGCATTTTTCTACAGTCTAGCTGAAATGAAAATAAAAGCTTGTTCAATAAAAGCTGATGCGAGAGTTTCCAACTTTAGCTCCATGCTCCAAACCTCAGAGTTCATAAGAACTATCGGCTCCACAGGTATCGCTAAGGCTCATGAGTTTTACTTCTTCCGAACAAATCTCCCCTATTTCTCCAGAGTAAGCATCCTCCAAAACAGTTTCCAACATGTCGGTCGCCCTCCTTCACTAGCTCCAAGTACCGCTGTACCAACCTAGGAGTCTGTGGTTCATTACAATGCACCATTCACTGACCAGAGTATTCCTCCAGTGGTTTGCCATCTCCCATTATAATCTCTGGCAATTTACACACCTTTTAAAAGGCCAAAACTAGCCTGTCAGCACAAAGTGCTTTCATATTTACAGGTCTCCACTTTTCTGTTCGAGGCCGCCCCGAACCAATTACCATTATAGGGCTCCTTGTAGAGTCCACGCTGCACTAGTATGCCTTAATTGAAACCAAGCACTGCAATCTTCTCCACTCTGCAGACCAAAAGCAGTCCTTAGTTGTGCTGCAAACCTGCTGAGAAAAGCCGCAGTTCAGAACAGAATGATAAAATTCTTCTCAGGCCAACAACAGTTCCAGCGGTTCCAAATATTGGGGAATAAAGACAGCTCGATATTACACACTGTGGGTAAATAAACTTAAGTTTCATTCATTGAGTTCGGTTCAAAGCCCATAAAACATTAATTGTAAACTAAAAACTCACAGCAACACTACAAGCCGGGTACCGGAAACAGTGAGGAACAGAGCAGCTTCCCACCAACTTGCTCACTGGGGAACCACCGCCTGCAGTTCTGGGGTTCTTTACCACTCGCAGGCTAGCCGTCACTTAGAGGTTGCATCATGGAGGAGCCCCCACTGTGAATTCACCATAATGCTGGGACCGAGAACAGAGGGAGCGGAGCGGGCAGTGGAGGGAGCGGAGGGTTTACAATTACTCTGGGTGCCGGATGAGCAACGGAGGGAACGGGTGGACAGCAGGCAGGGGAGGAAGCGGGAGGGTTTACTTTACTCTGGTTGCCAAGATGGGGAACCGGAGGGAGCGGGCAGACAGCAGGCAGTGGGAAGGAGCAGGAGGGTTTACATTTACCCGGTGCCCAGAACGAGGAACTGAGGGAGCGGTGGACAGCAGGCAGTGGAGGGAGCGGGAGGGTTTACTTTACTCTGGTTGCTGAGATGGGGAACGGAGGAGCAGGGTGACAGCAGGAGGGTTTACTTACTGTGGTGCCGAGATGGGGAGTGGGGCGGACAGCAGGCAGTGGGAAGGAGCAGGAGAGTTTACATTTACTACGGGTGCCGGGACGAGGAATGGAGGGAGCAGGGTGGACAGCAGGTAGTGGAAGGAGCGGAGGGTTTACATTTACTCCGGGTGCCGGGATGAGGAACTGAGGGAGGGGCGGACAGGCAGTGGGGGGAGCGGAGGGTTTACTTTTACTCTGGTTGCCGAGACGGGGAACGGAGGGAGCAGAGTGGACAGCAGGCAGTGGGAGGGAGCAGGAGGGTTTACTTTTACTCTGGTTGCCAAGACCGGGAATAGAGTGAGCGTGGTGGACAGCAGGCAGTGGGAGGGTTTACAAAATCCCGCCCTGCAATGACGGGTCACCCCCTCATTGCAGCGGATGGCTGACGGTGCAATGACGAGGCGGCCCCTGATTGCAGCAGATGATTTTTTACAAGTTGGTGGCACGCTGGCTGAACTAGTGTCAGCAGCAGCGCCATGACATTGGGGATTTTGACAAGCTTTGCAGGCTGTGGGGCATTGGCCAGAATAGTGCTGTGCCTCCACAACCTGCTTGTGGAGAAAGTTACTTAATATGTTTCTTGTGCACGCGCACAATCAACATAAAAAGGAGAGAAAATACAGAATGCTGTAGTCAATTATGCCTGTTTTTCGTATTAAAATTAATGAAAGAACATAACATGTATTCAAAGCATATCGCTCTATGTTCTTGCTATCCGCATCGTCGCCAACTTTGTATGATGTCTTGACATATCAGGTCAGTCAGTTACGAGCACTGCACATTTTCAAAAGCCTCTATCCTGCCTCAAAGCTCGTATGCGAGTCTCTCAATTCGCAACACACTGGGGACTCGATTCTCAAACTGTAATGAATGCCGCAAGCCCCCGGTGCGCCAAAAGCATGGTGCATCATAGGGGTTTGCAGCATTTCCTGGGCTGCAGTTGGGATTCTGAATCCCCTAGCCTCCGCAGGCACCATGATGTGGCGAGTTAGACCAGCTTTGCTGGTTCATCTGTCAACCTTTACGGGGTTTGCGCCAAGTAGTTGGCGCAAGCCACAGTAAAAAGGGTGTAGTGTCGCAGAGGCGTGTGACCTACCAGAATCGGGCGCACTGTGTGCCAAACTGTTCGGGGCAGCTGCCCAGTTTGATGCAGGGTCAGGAAAGCCCTGTGCTAGCCTCTTTGAGAATCGAGCTCAAGGGTCTGAGCACACCATCGCAGTACAGTGGGCGAAACATGGAGGTCCAAGTATTCTTTATACAGTCAGCCCAAAGAAATGAGGCTGACAGGGAACATGATCTCTACCTTCCTATGCCGAAGGGTTCAGTTAAGGAGGGTTCGGACTCTGCCGAACGGAATTGGATTCATTGGTTCTGATCCGCTTTAGATTTAGAATTTTCAGATCTGCAGTCTGAAAATCCTAAATCCTAAACTGAATCTAAAACCTGTCTCACACAGACATTTAGAATTTTACATCTGAATCTTAAACCGATTTTAGGCCCTTTTAGGATTTCAAACGAATCGGCTTAAGATTCAGAAGTTCTAAAACCTGAATCCTAAAACTACTTGTTAGTTCAGCGTTGGCCTTCATTTATCTCCAACTGGCTATCATTTATTTAATAGTAATCAAATTCGTCCCCACTGATTTTAATGGAAGCGCCTCACTCTCCTTGTTCCACGCCATTACATGCGCCTGAGCGTGGAGGTGCTGAGGAATTAGGAAGTGGAAGGGATTGGCTGGCCACCTTATTGGGGCCAAAGTATGATCCTTTCTATCTAAACACAGACACGGAACAAAATACTGACAATGGAACTGAATGAAGTTTGCTGGCAAACGGTACAAAATATTGTTGGTCAGACCGGAATTTAATAAAGTTGTTAAATCAATTTCAATGACAGTTTGCTTGTTGTACGATATTGCTTGTGATTTTATGTGCATGAGATTTCTGATCTTCCCAGATTTGTTTTCCTTAATGCATTCTGTTGCTGCCTTATGTCAGAACCGTTGGAGCTAATCTGTGTACTTACCCATGCTTTCGACAGTGTCATTCCTTGAGAAACATTAGGGCCAAGACTACCAACCTTATGGCAGCTACTACACTCGAGCAAGCCGTCTGTATAATAAGCCAAGGGTTATTGTTTTTCAAGTGCTCATGTTGTTCTTTTGATCAGCAGATGGGAATGGAGGTTGGGATTTTACACTGTTCGTAGGTGATCATGGAGGAGATAAATGGAGCATCACATCATTAATCAGTAATATTTTCTATAATTTCACAGTCGGTGATGCTATATTACTCGTCTGTTGGGTTTTACAATTCGACTGTTGTATGCTTCCTGAAAGTTCGGGTTCATTCTGTTTTCTTTGTTTTTTTTAACATACCAAATAAAGTTGATTGCTTCATATTTGAATCTGCTGTGTTGTTCTAATTATTTACTGGTTAATTTAAGCAGAACTGTGTTGAACACTGTCCACAAATTAAACCTGTAGGTTTACCAGAGTGATCAGAAGAGTAGGACTGGCGTGCACACCCAAGCAGACTCCGACATACCCGAGAGTGATTCCACACAAAGTAAGGTAAGCAGAGTTTTACTGACTGCAAGTAATGTATTTGTTTGGGTCAGTAAATCACCATGTATTTACTAAGAGTGTTCAGAGGAGTAGGACAGAGAGCACACACCCAGGTAGACTCCCATACACACTGAGAGAGTTTCCCCTCACAAAGTAAGGCACGTGCAGTTTGGCTGACTACAAGTGATTTGTGTTTTTACTTCAGTAAATCACTGTACGTTTAATCAAAGTAATCAGAAGGGTAGGATGGGTGACACACACCCATGGAGACACCCCCACACCAATTAACGCAAATGCAGTTCATTAGACTGCAAGAAATACTTTTTTACTTCATTAAAATCACTGTAGGTTTACTTTGAGTGATCAGAAGGGAAGAACGGGCGACACACGTCCATGTAGACACCCACACACCAATTATTGCAAGGGCAGTTCGTCAGACTGCAAGAAAGTTTCTTTTTTACTTCAGTAAATTACTGTAGGTTTACTAAGAGTGATCAGAAAGGATGGTGACACCCACCCACGTAGACACCCACACACCAATTATTGCAAGCGCAGTTCAGCATACGGCAAGAAATATTTTTACTTCAGTAAATAATCAGGTGTACAGAGTGATCTGAAGAGTAGGACAGGCAACACCCAACCTAGACACCCACAGACACCAAGTAAAGCAAATGCTGTTCGTCAAACTGTATGGAATAATTTTTACTTCAGTACTACTGTTAAGTTTATACAAATAGAACTGCACACACAGTTGTTATAATAGAATCCTTCTCTAGTTGGTAAGTTGTGCAGATGGACTTTGTACAGTGCACTCAGTGTAACCCCTAGGTAGCGCTATCCAAGGGCTACTAACCCTGCCTGCTTGGCTAGTAGCAGGTTAAGGGCCTGAGTTCTGAAATGGGTGCCTCCACGCAGAGGTCAGGGTTGGTAGTGGTCAAGCTAACCTGGGCACAGCCCTCAAGGATACTGTAACCCCACCTCTTTCCTTACTAGTGGCCAGAACAATACACAATAATCACTTTCACAATATTCCCTGATACACCACACAAGAACCCACTCTGTTTGCACTTACCACCAGGGCTTTCCTCTGGCACGGCCCTGGAGACCACCTGTAAAAAAAGGTTATACACAGCAAATAACAGCAGTACAGTACTCTTGCACAAATTGGAACCAGAGGCTGGGTAAATGCAAAAAGTTAGATCTGAATTATTTAAGGATTTGAACAAGGTAGGGGCGTAATCAGGTTACTTTGCTTAGTTGTTGTATCAATCAAACAGTTATGCATGCACTTCAGGGTCCATAAACAGTCACACACTCTGGGTACCCAGATGGAGAATGGTGGGCCAGCCAGAAACGTTGCAGCTGGATGGGGCCCTGTGATGGAAGAAAATAACGTACAACATATACTATTTGTAATCCGGAGCCGGAGGGCTCAGTTCGTGAAAAGAAAACAACAAGACAATCAGATGACACACTTTAGATTAGGCTGTTGTTGCAGGGAGCTACCCTGATGATTACTCACGATACCCAAGACTGGACGCATGCTGGACGAAAATCAAGACAGCCGGTGGTTAATCTGGAGTGCCAGGAGAAGCAGGGCCCACATGAATTGCAGCGGTGTGATTCTTGTTAGGCGTGGAGCAGGGGGCTGATCCCCAGGCAGGTCTCTCGTTGATGGCTTTCTCTGTGCAGCGGGTAGTCTGGCTGGGTCAGCGTGGCAAGGCCCCAGTCAAATGGAGACAAACGCAGATACAGTCCGTTTTGGGCTGGATACAGCTTCCAGCAAGCAGAAGACAGTTCATACAGCGGGGAACCAAATCACGACCCACTAACAACTCACAGCACATTTACATGTAAGGAAATTCTACTGTACCAGGCAAACCGTCCCGATCGCAGAGTCTCTGCGCAAACCAGGGATTCAAAAGCAGCTGGAAATCCTGACAGGCTGATCGCATTCAGCAAAGTCTTCGGTCTTCTTCAGGTATGAGCCTGGTAAAAATCAGTAGCTTACTTCGTTCTCACAAACTCGGATTTAGTCCGAAATAATTCCCTTTCTCCTCTCAGGGGCGGCAGGCAGACATGCAGGCCACAACTCAGGCCTTTCCACAGTTCTCCCGCCATGAAACTACTCAGACGGCTGCTTGACTGTCTCAAGTTGCCTCTTCAGCTCCCAATTTAGATCTGACTCAACTGCCAGCAAGCCTGGGACTTTCCCCAGAATCCAAAAGGTTCGGTTGGCTGATCTGTCAGTCACAACAAAGGCTCCCTTCAGGTGCAAAAAGGCGCCAAAAGCCCAAAACTACAATTCCTACAGATTTTGACTCCAGACAGCTCCTGTAGTCCGGCTCCATTTTAGGTTCCACCAGAACTGACTGGTCCAATTCACAGTCCAGGACCAAGATAGTGGAGATAAACAAAACAGTCCTTGCTGCAAAGAGAGGCAGGTTAGACAAACTACATTATCATTATTACTCTAAATGATTTTCAGCAATAGTTACTGTGACAACCCACCACTCCCTCTGGGCTGAAACAGCTTTTAGAGAGGTGTGTGTCCTCGGGTATTCCGCTGCCACCAGCTGGATCTCCTTCCGGCACCTCTTTCAGTGTACAAACTTGAATAATCACACGTGCAATTGCACAAGTTAAAGTCTGGTAGTGTGTCTCTTTCAGGTGCGGATGCTACACAGAGTTTACCCCTAGCCAGTGGAAAACCAAATCTTACCTTAGAAAATGACATCAGAGACACAACTGTTGAGCAAATAAATAGCTTTTACTTAACAGAAAGTGCAATGAGCATTTACAGGAAATGTATTTACAACACAAGAGAATAACACCCATACAGGAAAAGTAAACAAATGTTTTTAAACAACAGATGGCAAAAGAAGAAGGCTAATACTGAAATATACTATCACTAAACTTACCCTTCCCTGTCCTTACAAGAGACACTGGACCCTGTTCTAACTGCCAGCTCCCACGGACATACCAGGTAGGCTCCAAGCTTATGTTTCCTCACAGCTTCCAAAGGCAGAGAGAGTTCTCTGTCTTACAGAAGCTTATATAGTCTATGGAGACTAGGTCATTCCTATTCTCCCTTAAATGCACCAACCACCTAACATGTATGTATTTAATTGTCCCAATCAGAGTGAACACCTATTGGTGACCAATTATATTCCTTTTCACCTTAAGGTTATATTTGAATGATCCAATCCATTCAAACTGCCCTGTGTCCGTGTCTGCAAGGTCTGTGTGTGTCTGAGATGTCCACTGAGATTTATGACCCAGCTCTTATCTAGCAGCTAGGAATTCCACAAGCTGGTTGCTGCTGGAGGATTTCAGCTCTCAGTGTATTTTTTCCACACTGCTAAAAAATAAGGCATCTACAGAATCCAAACCATTAACTCTTTCCTTCCCATTTCTGTCACAGTTACATCTTTCAACAGAGCTCCCTCTCAGATTACTTATGACTGCAATCCAGGCAGCTCTTAAAGAGACAGTGCACAGAGGCTATACAGGCACTCTCTGGCAATCACATTTAAACTGCTAAAACGCAGGACACTAGCCTGGCAGTGCGCATTTAGGCAAGCTCAAGGAAGACCTTTCGGGGAACCCCCATTTGTAGGGGGGGTTACATCAATGCAAACTAGCAGTTAAAATACATATTCTTTTCCTAGTGGAACTCGACCTCTCTGACTGAGAGACAAAAAAAAATGCACACCAGCTCTTCGCTGTCTGAGTGACAAATCCTGCTGCATGCTATTTCAGTTACTGACAGAGAAAATCAGCTTCAACCACTCTGATTGATGTCATGTCCCATGTCCTGTAGTTTGTTAAAAAGCAGTTCATGTGACATAAGGCAGCAACACCAGCAGTTATACAGTAGACAGTTTATTCATTGTCTTGCTTCTTCTCCTCTTAGTCTTAAGTCCTCCACTCACCCTAGCGCTCGATGTCACATCATTGAGCATGTACACGTCACGTTAGTGTTCACCATCTTCCTCCACTCCAGTCCTCGGCGCACAGTTCTGCTTAACCTCACCCTCTTCTTTCAGGCAGCAATCACCTCCCGGTCCCTCTGCTGGTCAGTGCCCTCCTTCAGTAATCACCTGGTTTCTCCATACAGTCATACCTCCAGCCTCCTCCTCCTCCCTTGCTAGTGTGCCCAACTGGCCACAAACTACTTGAGCCTGCCCAAGCTGTGGTGATGTTTATTAGGATGCATCGACCATGACAACAGTCATGACGCCGCTGTCTCTTTGCTCCATACCCCACCCATGCTCTTCTAATTAGTCCCATATGATCGTCCTTACTGGCCGTATGTGAAAACCTGGAACAAAGGGAGAGAGGATCTCATAATGAGCAGCACATTCAGTGCTGGAAAAAACATTTAGTGTGGCCGGGGCCGCATTCTCTCTGTGCAGCTGCTCCAACATCAGGCATCCGCATACTGCTGATGTCAGGCATATGTGAGCATGCGCAAATGAACTAATTATCATTAAAGTACCGGAACGGTGTTCCAGTTTCAGAAAAGGTAGCTGAATGCTGTTCCGGGCCGTGACCAGCGGAGTACCACAGGGATCAGTACTGGGGCCAGTCCTGTTCAATGTCTTCATTAATGACATTGCAGAGGGGCTGGAAGGAAAGATGTGCCTATCTGCAGATGACACCAAGTTCTGCAACAGAGTGGATACTCCAGAAGGGGTGCAGAAAATGAAGAGGGACCTGGAGAAGCTTGAAAGATGGTCGACGGTGTGGCAACTGAGGTTCAATGCAAAAAAAATCAAGATAATGCACCTGGGTAGAGGGAATCCTGGGGAGAGCTACAGAATGGGGGAGGTGCTGACTGTCACCAAAGAGGAAAGGGACCCAGGAGTTATCATATCTGATGACCTTAAAGTATCAAAGCAGTGCACAAAGGCTGCAGGGAGGGCCAGTTGCATGCTGGGGTGCATAGGCAGAGGCATTACTAACAGGAGACTGGACATGGTGGTGCCATTGTATAAAACACTGGTAAGGTGGCACTGAGGGTTGAGGCACTGCACGCCACACCTCACACCACACCGGCGACCCGGTCTGGAATGGACTCGGTAATTTGAGGGTCGGCTGGGGAGATAAAGATTGAGAGTCCAGAGGACTGCCTCCTCCTTGGGGTGGGGAGGTGGAGACAGCTACTGCACCCATTACACGGGTGTGGCGCTGGGAGAAAATGGGAAAAATATCAGGACCTGGCAGGACCCATGATGGTCTGGCGGGCCGGAGGATCGACCGTCTGGGGTAACCTGCTGGGTCCACAGCGGCGGTGACAAATAATGTCATGATAAAAAAAAATAAACACTGGTAAGGCCTCACATGGAGTACTGTGTGCAGTACTGGAGACCACACATGTGTAAGGACATAGATAAGGTGGGAGACTATCCAGAGAAGGGTGACAAGGATGGTGCATGACTTGGATCACAAAACATATGAGGAGAGACTAAGAGACCTCAATATGTACTCACTGGAGAAGAGGAGAGAAAGGGGGGACATGATAGAAACTTTCAAGTACCTCAAGGGCATAAACAAGGTGCAGGTGGGGGATCTTTTCCAATGTAGAAAAGGTATCAGAATGCAGAGATACGACATGAAATTGGAGGGGGGCAGATTAAGAGGTAATGTGAGGAAGTTTTTCTACACAGAGAAGGTGGTGGACACTTGGAACAGTCTGCCACAGGAGGTAATGGGGGCAAGTACAGTGGAGGGGTTTAAACATGCCTGGAATAGGCACAAGGGAACACTGGGTGGGAAGGGAGGGAGTGATGAAAAGCCATTGATCACTTAGGGTTAGTGACTGCATACAAGTATAGGGCTTATGGGCAGACTAGATGGGCCTAGTGGTCCTTACCTGCCATGCAGCAGAGTCAGAACTCAATCCCTCCCTGAGGTGGAGAGCATCCTCTGGGACGTTGCTCTCACTTCCCTGGGCCAGCCCTTTGACGACTCAGGCTCGTTCCTGAGCCCATGTCATTGGCATCGCAGGCGGTAGTACTATCTCTGCCCCACCAGCCTGGCTATCAGCTTTAATAGTCTTGGAGTGTGTTGCCTATTTTGCCTGATAGGAAGGGAGCAAAGGACTCCTACATAAGCCTGGACAAATTTCTCATTACAAAAGAACCACAAGATAGTAGGGCGGTGGTGAATCACAGGGTACCCTGGGTAGTAGGGTGGGTGGTGAATCACAGGGTACCCTGGGTAGTAGGGTGGGTGGGAATCACAGGGCACCCCGGTAATAGGGTGGGTGGGGGAATCTCGGGTACCCTAGGTAGTAGGGTGGGTGGCAATCAAAGGGTACCCTGCACAGAAGGGTGGTGGGTAATCACAGGGTACCCTGGGTAGTACAGTGGATGGGGAATCACAGGGTACCCTGGGTAGTAGGGTGGGTGGGTAATCACAGGGCACCCTGGATAGTAGAGTGGATGGGAATCACAGGGTACCCCGGGTAGGGTGGGTGGAAATCACAGGGTACCCCAGGTAGTAGGGTGGGTGGGGAATCACTGATACCAGGGGTGGTTAGTGGGTGGTGATTCACCAATACCCTAGGTAGTAGGGTTGGTGGGGAATCACTGATACTGGGAGGTAGTAGGGTGGGTGGAGAAATCACTGATATCATGGGTAGTAGGGCAGGTGGAGGGAATTACTGGATACCACTGGTAGTAGGGGTGGCTGGAATCACTGGATACCCACTGGTAGTAGGGTGGGTTGGGAATCATTGGATATCATGGGTAGTAGGGTGGGTGGGGAATCACTGGATACCACTGGTAGTAGGGTGGGTTGGGAATCACTGGATACCACGGGTAGTAGGGTGGGTGGGGAATCGCTGAATACCACTGATAGGGTGGGTGGGGAAATCACTGGATATCATGGGTAGTAGGGCGGATGAGGAATTACTGGATACCACTGGTAGTAGGGTGGGTTGGGAATCACTGGATACCACTGGTAGTAGGGTGGGTTGGGAATCACTGGATATCATGGGTAGTAGGGCTGGTGAGGAATTACTGGATACCACTGGTAGCAGGGTGGGAATCACTGATATCACGGTAGTAGAGTGGGTCAGGAATCACTGGATACCATTGATAGGGTGGGTGGGGAATCACTGGATACCATGGTAGTAGGGTGGCTGGAGAATCACTGCAAACTCTTGCTGGTAGGGTGGGTGGGGAATCACTGGCTACCGTGCATAGTAGGGTGGGTGGGGAATCACTGGATACCCTGGATAGTAAGGTGGTGGGGAATCCCTGGATACCATGGGTTTGGGGTGATAGGGAATCCTTGATACCTGGGTAGTAGGGTGGGTGGAAATCCTATAAATTAGTACTTGCCATTACAGCATACTTGTTTGTTCCTGTTTGTGAAGCATGGGGTGGAGGGGTTCTTGACAGACCTGGAGTCCTTTCTGACCTTAAATGACTACGTTTTCTGTCTTCAAAGTATACTACCTGGCCAGAGTGATTGGGATTCGAGTGACTGAGGTAAGGGTAACACATGACAGAGTGTGCGGTTATAAGGGAAAATGCATGCCTCGGGTTATTTTTAGGCACAAGGAGCTGCTGAGTGCTGCAATCATCTTGTAAGTGAATTATTCCCTGTGACTGTACACCGAGTGTGTTATCCCACTTATAAAATAGGCTTTTATTTGTTACAAAGAACATGTAGCTCAGGTGAGGTGTGAGGTTGTCAGAAAATAATCAATGGGCATGTGACATGTTTGACCAGTTAAGTTACAGGATTTTCATGGCCCTGTTTTATAAGGTACAAACCTGGTCCTGCTGTGAGGCCTCTTACCCTCATGAGCATAGACAGGTTTACATGAAACGCGGTCATGTCTAGCAGGGGACAGGACATCCTTTGATGATACACTGAACCAAAGTCCCTTCTGCCCTTTCTGGTGGCTGTTCAGGTGCTTATTGTAACAGAGGGGATTTTCCCTAATGTCCAGACAAGGTCCCTCAATAAAACAGGTCCAAGTAACCCAGCAGCCTCCAGGATCCACTGGTAGCAGGCTGACCTAGCTCAGTGTGCCTTTCCTGGTCAAAATTTCAACAAAAAAAGGCTATAACTGAGAGTGAAATGGTTGCGGTGCCTAAAAACTGATGATCACAGATGTGTGGAGCCTAACAAAGAGATGTAATCCGCAGCAGACAACATCAGGGTTATCACAGAGAACAAATGACCCTCTGAAATATGAAGTCATTATTCACAAAGGAGACCAAAAATCCATATTTCCCATTACCTTTTTCTATTTCAGGGAACATTTGCTTTAGCTGGTAGTACAGAATGAATGCATCAACTCCTGTATGAAATGATTAGAAGTTATGAAAGATTTGCTCTGCACTACAGTCCCCCCAACTGTTATACTATGGAGATTTCGGTCATGACAGCACCTCGCAACCACACAAGACATATAACTGAATACCTTACTGGAGGTTGGTGGAACTGGAACTGGAGGACAAACCTAACAGGAGACAAAGGTCTTGGGACTCCAGTTTAGTGCGCATCAAGTTTCTTTTTTTTTACCATAATACATTTTTATTAAAAGATAAAATAGTGAATGACAGATTACAGAAATAATATAATATTTTACATTAAAATTATACACAGTAAAGAGCAACGTAACAACTTGACAGAACTGAGCTATTTCTATTGTTCTATTATTATGTATAAACGTTTTAAGAAGCAAACATTGTAGTTAACAATGGACTAAACAATTGGAAAGGCTTTGTCTGGAGTTCAGTGGCCAAGCAGCCAGCCACTCCCACTTCCTGAGCTATATAAGCAGTTCCTCTCAGCTTCATTGTGAAGCAATTTTTCTTTGCAGCTGGAGACTCTGTTGGTTTGTCTCTGAGCGGGCAAACCCCCGTTTCTGTGTGTCTCTGCTGGACTTTGATGTTTGTTTTCCTGCTTTTGGTTTGTATCTTCCTCCGACTGTGTGCTTCCCTGTGTTTTTGTGTCTCTTGTTTTGGGCATTGTTCCCTGTTTTGCTGTGTTTTGGTTTTGTCTTTTGGGGGCTTTGTTTGTAAGATCCCAGCATACTGCTGCTCAGAGCTCATGCTACTGCTTTCAGTTACCTATAACTGCAGCCACTGCTACTGTTTACTCCACTTACTACTGTAATGCAACTGCAATCGTTATCTGTGTGTTTCAGCTAACCATAGCTGCTCCATGTTGCATGCTTAATTCTTTTCACCTGACACAGGCTTACTTTGACCCTAGCTGTGCTGCTCATTCATGCTCTCATTCTACTTGCAGCTTCACTGCACAGCCTGGCTACACCTGCTTTCAGAGCATTGTTCCATGTTTTATTGAAGTTACAACTCTGAGGTCAGCCAACTAAGCAAGCTAATTGCTTCCTGCTACTGCTTCGCTTACTCCCATTGCTATTTTACCTTGTTCTACTCTGAGGTTAGCTAAAGCTGCTGCTGAGGCTATTAAATTAGCTTTATATCTGCATGTGGTTCTCGCCCTTCCATTGCTTCCTTGTTTGTCCCACAGCAGGGACTGGGAGGTGTTTGGGGAGGTTGTACAATGTGGCTAATTATTTCTGTTCTAAATCCTGCCTTCGCCGATGAAAATCCCCAGAGTTAGTCACCTTGATTTGGCTTTGAAATGCCTGGCTAGCTTGCCCCACTATTTAGTGCTGTTTGCCCTACGTTATGCAGACCTACGTGCAGGTCCATTTATTACTACTCTGTTTACTGACCTACGTGCAGGTCCACACTTGCTTACACAACCGTTGCTCCTTGCTTACGCAAACCATTGCTTCATGCCTACTGCCATCCCCTCGGCTTCAGCTTCTGGGATTCTGCTGCACTCAATCTGCATTCGACCTTGAATGGTCTTAGCACTCAATGCTCATTACGATCTCAGCACACCGTGCTCATTCAGCTCACCGTTTTTTCAGCTCTCAATCAATTTTTGGGCATGCCAGCCATTCTATTCTGGTGCAGGTTCTTGCAGCCGACGGTCTCGGCTCTGCATTTAGTCTGCATGTCGAACGTGTCCAACTTGGGGTGGGATCCTCTCACCTGGCCATAGCTTGGAACATCCTCGGCCTGGCTTGGCTTTAGCTACCTGTTACGTGACAGCAGCTCCTGGTGTAATTTAAGACTAGCGGTGAAGGGTTGAAAAGTTACTCTTTGGCTTTAGTGTTCTACTATAATGGTTAGCCATTGACTTCAGTGGTTTCCTAGCAGGCACCTTCACTGCATTCTCCTACAACTGCCTCTGGTGCACCTGGTTTGATTTAGGCTGGTAGGCCAGGTGAGTGCCCTCAGCAGTTGTTGCTCTCTCCTGCGCCTTGGATGACATATTGTTGCAGTTTTCTAAACCTTCCACGTCATTCCTGCTAGAGGGTTTGAATGAGAGCCTTCCTCTAAATTGGAATATTTTCCACCCCTTTAATTGGGTTTTCCAAATTGCAGCTGCAGAGCCATCACTAATAAACTATCCCAAGCCTGGACGGAAGACGTACTCAAGGCCTTGGATCCCCAAAGATTTCCTCTCATAGGGTTTTTTTTCTCTCTCCGCTGCCTCAGGTTATAACACTTAGTGAGCATAGTTGTTTCCCTAGTTTCTTCAGGTAGGTTCTGCTGTTGGATGGAAGTGAGGATGTCCTGCCATTCCTCTCTCTCCTTGGGGATCTCAATCTCAATGCAAACCATCACTATCATGCTACGCAAACCTGGGCAGTCATCACGTTATCCAACTGAACATCTCATGCATTATCAAACTGCCTATGCATCTCTACTACTAAGTTACAGTTACTGCTCCTATGTCACAGTTACTGCTTGCTCATATGCTTTGTGTTGCCTCCTTCTTTGGAGATTATACTACATTTCTTTTGGGAATTCCTAAGGTACCTTTAGCCATGGGAATCTCCGTGGAACCTCTCTCCGAGAATTCCTTGCCTTTCATACTCCCTACAGGGTGGTAATTCTCTGGAAGAGAGTGCGAACGGCCAAAACCAAATTAAAACAGTTGCACACGCATAACACTATACTGGCTGCATAGGTCAGTGAATTGGAAAGGCTTTGCCTGGAGTTCAGTGGCCAAGCAGCCAGTCACTTCTATTTCTAAGCTATATAAACAGTTCCTCCAGCCTTATTGTGAAGCATTTTTCTTTGCCCCACCATCCTCCCCTCCTGCTCCAGCGGTAGCACTCTCCTTAGGGGCTTCCAGGTACCTTTAGCCACGGGAATTTCTGCGGAACTCTCTCCAGGGTTCCTTGCCTTCATACCCCTACAGGGTGGTAATTCCTCTGGAATAGTGCAACAGCCAAAACCAAACTAACACAGTTGCACAACCATAACACTATACTGGCTACGTAGGTCAGTGAATTAAGAGTAAGCTATTCACATTACTATCTAATGCCTTGTAATTTAAAATGGAGACAGAAGACAGAATGACTGCTGTAATTTATATACCAATTGCTTATGAATTTTAAAATACATCTTGAGCATCTAATTGTCTAAGCTGATGACTCAGGGAATGGTCACCTTAAGATGTCAAAATGCAAGGTACATCATGCTCATCCCCTTACAGTTGGGACAGGACTTAAAATAAAATGTACTTTCATCCACACCCCCACGACTTTTTGTGACTTTGTATCCCATGTCCTCCACCCTGCTGTTGGGGTCCAACTGGGCGACACCTTTCCTCTAACTGGGAGGGGCAAGTGACTGCCTTTATAGGTAAGCCACTAAAAGACACAGGACCTCAGCACTAAAGCACTGAGACAATGGTTGCCCAGGAAGTGCACTTGCAAAAATCCAGGTTTCAAAAGAAATACAAAATTACACATAACCCAATAAAGCAAAGCAGCATGGGAGGTCTATCTAAATCACCATGAAAGAATTCGGACTTGTTCTGCTGTAATATGGTGCCAAAGGTCTATCACAAAATCTCCAAAGGCTGAGAATATAAGACAGACATATGCTTTGTCCTTCTAAGTGTAACCCCCCTGCAAATGGGGGTTCCCAAAAGACTTCCAGGAGCTTGCTTGAATGCTCCAAGCCTGAATGGTGTTTGGCGTTTAAGCCATTTATCAGTGAGTGTTTTTAGAACCTCTGGTACTGTCTCTTTAAGAGCTGTCTGCTTGCAGACATACTTAGTTGTATGGGAGACTGTGTGTTTCTTTGATTGAGTACCACTCAAGCTGCTGCAAATTCACTCCATTTTGCAGTCACTAGGAGTGCAAAGGAACCTATCTGAAAGATGTAACTGTTTGCCAGAAATCATTTACAGTAATAATGAAATTACAGTTTGTCTAACCTGTTTTCTTTGCAGTCAAAACAGTGTCTGCCTAGTTCCCCATTCTGGTTTTGAACTGCTGAACTGGACCAATCAGTGTGGGGTAAGCTAGCTCTAAATGGTGCCTTGGACGAATCAGAACTTGACTCAATCTGAGCCAGCCACAAGAGGATTGTATGGGCAGTGACTCTGGGAGATGTAGTTTAGACTTCAGTGCCTTTTGACCAACAGCAGCAGTCTATTGTGAGTGACAGCCAATCCAGTCAAGAACTGGGAGGAACTCAAAGGAAGTGCCCGGTTTTGTCGGTTGGAGTTTCAGTTAAGCTTTGGCAGTGAAGAAGGAAGGAGCCCTGTGCTTTTTCAGTGTGCAGTTTTAGTCAAAAACGTGTGTAAGGCCCAGAGTTCGGTCTGCAGCTTGTGTAACAGCTTGTTAGGACTGAACTGGCCCCTGGAAGAGAATCAAGGATATATGAAGAGTAGAAACCAGGCTCACCCTGTAGAAGACTGGAGGAATTGCTGAAAATTGCACTTGGTCTGTCAGGAACTGAATCTGCTGTGTGTTCTCCAGGTATTGTGCAGTAATTACGATCGGGATACAGATGCAGCCTGCCTGGTATAGTGCTTTTATATAAATGTGTGAAGAGGTTTGTGTACCTCAAGTGAGCCCTGCTGACATTGAAGGACCCTATCTTATTCGGAGGTCGGAGTACTAATTCAGGGTCGCCTGTTGAATTGCCACATTAAATCCAAATGGAATTACTGTACTGCTGACTGTTTAATTCTCCTTTCTCTGTGTGAAAGGGCCTCACCAGCTGCCACGGTTTGGACTAGCCACTAGGGCTTGGGTACCCAGGGACAGTAACTGATAGGGATAGGCCTGTGCACAGGCCATAAATAGATTATTAGAGTGATAAGCTAATTAACCTGATTTCCCCCTGTCCTTGTTATATCCCCCTAAATAAATCAGAGCTGCTTGTTTCAGCAAAGTTATACTGCCTGAGGTATTTGTCTATGTTAAAGTACTGTACTGTGATTGTTGCACTCTATCTCATTTCACAGGAGGTCCCAGTGCCGGAACCAGTCCTGGGGGTAAGTGTATACTGTGAAGGTAATTCTGATATATTGTGTGGGCCTACTGGGACGAAAGGGGGGTTGCAGTGTCCCAGAGGGCTGTGACCAAGTTAGTTTAACTATTGCAAACCCTGACCTCTGGGTGGAGGCACCCGCCATTGGATCCAGGCCCCTCAACCTGTTAGTGGCAAATCAGGCAGAGGTAGTAGCCCCTGGGATAGCGCCATCTAGGGGTTACATAAGGATTCATCCGTAAGCATCAAATGTATCTGAGCCTAGGGAAGGAGAAGCCAGCCCTATGATGGTATAGGTGATGAAAATGGTGCGTCGTGATTAGCTGGTGAGGTGTGAGTGTGAGTATATGTGTGTGTGTGTGAGAATGGTGGGTAACCTGCTCCCTCCTTCTCTGTGAACTAAGCTCCTTATCTTCACACCACGTCCGACCTCCTGTCTTGGACCTTGAACACGAACCCTGGACTCCCAGGTGGCACTGCACTGCACGAATGGGCCTGTGGAATGGACAAAGTCCTTGAGGAATTAATGTTCTGGGCCAAGACAAGCCACGAATATGTCATTCCCATCTACCATGGGCTGCTTCCAGGTCATATGGACCTGACAGGTTTACTTTTGCAGGACAACATGGTGCTAAAGGGAGCCCTTATATTCAATAACAAAAAGGGCAAAAAATGGTAAACAAAAGTGTAAAACGGTGCCAGAGCCAAACAAACCAAAGCTAAAGTGAGAATTGATAGCATTTAATAAACAAACTGGAGCAGAGAAGGGTGTGGAGCAGATACAGGAGTAATCAATCTCTTTAGTGGAGAAGAAAGATCTAATGGTTGAAGGGAGCTGAGTGTGAGGTGCGGGAACTGTGCATGTATGGTTTAATTATACTGAACAGTCCTGGGCACCAAGCTCCTTGAGCAGAACTCTGCGAGTGTGTGGCTATTGATAAATCCATGTTGTACAGGGTGCCTTTTTCTCACGTTATTAAGGGATACTCTAATATCCTGCATTTCCCCACCCATCATGCTACCCAGGGTATCCATGGTATACCGACGTTACGGCGAAACTACAACCATGAAGACCATTATAGTGACAAAATCAGCAGTTCGCTGTAATGGTTGTGTGGGACAACGACACAGCTTCACTGGGACATGCACCCCCTTCCCGAAACAACTCTGACCTGGAGTTGATTATTTTAGAGACCAGAGGGTGTAGGGGGCATAGCACCCCACAAAAAAAACATTATTTACTTGACGGCACAATGCCAACTGTCGGCATTGTGCTGTCACTGTAGAGGCGGTCAACAAGAGTCCTGCTGAATCACTGTGGTGCACTTTCATACTATCTCCCTTCTCCTGTCTAATATGGGGGGCTGCTTCGGCCATATCTTCTCCAGACCAGAAGGGAGGTGAGTGGCTGTCTTCATATCTGAAACCAATGTCTCTCCATTGTCTGAGACACATGGTCTCTCTCTCTCTCTCTCTCCCCTCTCACGGGAGTTGCATACCTCACCTCGTTAATGCCTCTAAACCCCTACTGATCCCATAAAGGAACACACAATTTGCTCTTGATGCCAGGTCTCCCTGGTGGCACTGCAAATTATGGCCACCATACCATTCTGACAGCACAACTGAACTAGTCTTTTCACTGTAGTCATGTGCCCTCCCTAGGTTCCCTCGAACAAGCCCCTTCCTCAGGAACAAGACAAAGAACTACCTCATATTTCACTTACCATCACCCTGCCATCAGTCCCACAATGTACCCTCATGGGTATGGGAGAAGGACACATTTTTGTGTCCATATGAGTGAAATTATTAATTTTCTATGCTAAGGATTGCTGCTGAATCACATGATGCCGCTCCCTTACCAAAAAATTATGGCTAGCATTTTGCTCCAGAATGTTGGGTGGGAGGAAGCGGACTTGCTCAAGTCGTCAATGCTTTACAGGGACAATATCAGCTCCCCTAGCACCTCGGTGGGCTCGCCAGGCTCCGGCAACCGACTCCCTCATACTTGAGGATCCCCCACCTGAGTGGGGCTGCCAAGGTGGAACTGTCATGGCCAGAGGGGTCAGTACTGGAGCCAGCTCATTAGCAGGGAGCCGGCATTGTTTTGGGGAAGGGGATTTCTTTCCTTGGCTAAGGGGTGTGCAATGATAAGCAGAGGAGGAGTCTGTATGCATCCGTGCGCCTTCCATGCGCCTGCCCATAGCTCCTCCCAATGGTCACACGGTGCCTTTGTCCCCAGCCCTGCCAGGGGAGAACAGGTGCTGATACTGCTGCTACCTCCTCCCTGGAGAAGGAGAGCAGTACTCCAGATGCTCAACCTTCTCCACCCTGCCGACTCAGTGGCCCGTGCCTGTTTCCAAACAGGGCCGGCATGGTGTGAGTGTGGCGCCCAGCCTCAACCTCAGCGCCTCTGGGCCGCCAGGAGGATATATTTAAAGTTGATCTGGAGCTGCAGTTGATTCAATCTGTTCTCGACAGAATATATAGCCAGCTGATCATGATGGCTTCTGTCCAACTGACTGATGGAGACCCCCACCCACTGGCAGAGTCTGCCACAGACAGTGTTTTTGTTTGCTCACTGTGCCCAGTTGGGAAAACACACACACAAGGTGGCATCATTGGGCATAGTAGAAATGACATCATAATGCCCTGGAGATGGGTAGCCAAGGGCATCCCTATTGATTAAAGGCAGAGGGCAGAACAGGTAGCCCCCAGAGTAATGTAACCAAATGGAATCCCTGCAAAATAAAATAAAACAAAGCCATCACAACCTTGAGAATGAGCAACTAGGCGACTTAAACCTGAGAGGGATGTTCTAAGAGAAAGCTAAGTTCCTGCAAGCCTTTGAGGTCCCAAGAAGCACTGCAGGGTCCAACTTATAACACCACTGTTCTTTTGCACTTCATAAAAACTAAGTCAGAATCAAGTGTGGTGGTTTAGAACAATTTCCAAAATCAAAAAGCAGAACTTCGGCCCCAATACTTGGCACATGCGGTTCACACACGTGCCCCTCACCCCATTCAGTGCGATTTTGTTTTTTAGGTGCTAAAAGTGATACATCTTATAAGAAAACAATGAGAAAAGCCATGGTCACAACGTTTGAGAGAGCAAAAAGATTCTATAGAATTCGAGCCTCTTCAGTAGTAATAGTATGAAGTGGTCTTTGTGAATGTGGGTCTGACCTAGAAATACGGCAGAGAATAAACTCAGCAATAAAAAAAATAAAACACCCTTGTCTCACTTGCATAATGGAAATTTCAGGTCGAGAGACCAAAAGCAAGTTAACCTCATAAACATCCGCTTGGTCAGAATGTGGCGATCTTTATGTGCTGATAACTAACAGTGACATACAAGACATCTACAGATTTTAAAAACAGGGACCAGTTTCTTCTAAAAATAGGAGCACCCTATTTGGGTTTGAATAAGTGTGAAACCTAGTCTTGATCCTCGGGGTGTAGACTGGTTAAAGAGTAAGTGGGGCCCAACTGGTTTGCTAAAGGAGAAACTGAAGCAGTTCCTTCTGAGAAAGCTTTGAAAACATAATATTTAGACACAATTCAACTTATTATTTATTTACTTTAGTATGCGTTCTCATCTCAGGCAACTGGCCCCCATTGGTCCTGCCCCCTCGCACAGCCCCATCACCCGCTTTCCCTAGGACTCACCTTGACCCCGATGCACCTGGCTTACTCCCCAGGGCAGGGCCAACAGGAAGAGCCACTACTTCTGACAGAGACTCGGTTGGTAACTCAGAAGGACAGCGCTACGGTCAGCAATGTGGGGCCTGTGGTGAAGGAGACATCCTCCTGCAGCACTTACCGATTTTCTGTTTTTCTTCCCCTGGATGACAAGGACAGCTCCTGATATGCATACGCATAAGAGCACGTCGGCATCCTTCCCACCCATCCCTTGGCTCTGCTTGCACCCACCTGTGGTGAGCTAGGTGGCGGCAGTGAAGCAGAGACCCAGCTCTCTCCCCGAGGTGGAAAGTGTCCTCTGGGATGCTCAGCATACCTCCCCTACGGCTGGACCGCCAGCAATTTAGGCTTGTTCCTGAACCCGGGTCATCAGTATCGGGAGTGGAAGCGCTACCGCTGTGCCAGCAGGCCAGTTTTCAACTTATATTTTGTCTGTATTTCTCTTCCCTTTGTTCTTCAATACCAGGTCAATTTACATGGAAATTGGATCCATGTCCCTGAAGTTCATCTGCATCTGCTGCGTAATCTTTTCCTGTGCTGTGCATTTGTTTCCTGAAGTAACACAGTAATTCTTTCTTACATCACAGTTTGTTATCACTGTAAGGTGTTTTAGCAATAATTTCCTTCATGGACTGCATCTTGTGAATTCAAAGAAAGCTCATAATTGTTTCTGTTCTTTAGAGCTACAAAATCGTACATCAGTTTGGAGATTCTGATAAGGCTCAGATAAGTATCATAACTTTCCATGGCGCTGCAGTATCGCATGTTCACTGCGTATGTATGTATTGGGGAGGGTCCTGCTGCTAGCGGTTTCATATCTGAAAGGGTGGACATGGAGGTCAAATGACTTGTTCAGTCAGACAGTTAACTCGTGGCTGTGGTGGGATTTGACCCTGAAACCCTGGATTCACAGACCTGGGGCCAGTCTGCAAGGCCCACATATGCAGCAGAAGAAGTGGGGTATGTATGGATGGGGGTCTGATACTCCTGTAATTCCAGCAGCATATGTAGCACTTATAGAGTGTGTTGTTTTACAACCCTTTTCCATCTTCATGTCGGCAAGTGGCTATTTTTTCTTGCACATGCTGCACCTGTCATAACCCAGTGCAGTGCAGTATGTGCATCGAATAGGAAATTAGGCACTCCAGCAGAGACTGCTGAAGATACAGTAGCAGTGTGACTGCAGGTCACCAGTGCATAGTTTTTATTTCCAACTGGTGAATTGCACACTCGTCTCTCCCAGCCCTCTGAAAATTGGAGTTCCTGTGCTCTAACCCACTGAACCCCACTACCTCCATTAGCCAGGTGCAGGCCCCCTGTGTAAGTTTGGCTGGGGGCAGTTTGCCACAGTCTCAATGCCAAGTAGAAGAAAGGGATTTGCCATATGATGTTATGATCTGTTTGAATTAGATTTTATTTCTCAATAAAGATTCAAAAACAAGTACCTACTAAAATAAATAGCTTAAAACTATTATATTAACAATGATATTTAACTTTTTAAAATTTTTTTTTACTTTCTCCTGGTACTGGTCTATTATTTGAGATCATGCAATATTTCTTTCACTGTGTTTTGAAAAAAGTATCTGGCCACCCCAAATGACCAGTTGTTGTTTGTGACACATAGAAACATAGAATTTGTCAACAGAAAAGGACCACTTGGCCCTCCCAGATGGCCCTTACCTGGTCTGTACCATTCTCTAACACTCCCCTATGTCTATCCCACACATGCCTGAAGGCCCCTACTGTTTTGCCTCCACCACTTCTGCTGGCAATCTATTCCAGTCATCTACCACTCTTCCAGTGAAGTAGTACTTCCTCATATCCTCTTAAATCCCCCTCCCTCAGCTTTATCGCATGCCTTCTGGTTCTATTCCCATTTGAAAGAAATTCCCCTCCAGTACACTGTTCAGCCCATGAGGTATTTATAAGTCAGTCTCATGTCCTCTTTTGCTCTTCTGTCTTCCAGGGTGTACATGTTGCGATCCCTTAGTCTCTCCTAATAGGGCTTTTGGTGCAACCCCTGCACCATTTTAGTTGCTTTCTCTGGACTGCCTGCACCCTATCTATGTCTTTTTTGAGGCTGGCCTCCAGAATTAGATATAATACTCCAGGGTGGGGCTCACCAGCGAGCAATATAGAGGCAATGCCACCTCCTTACATCTGCTGGCGACACCTCTCCCCATGCATCCCTCCCAGCATCCCACCTGCTGCTCTGTCACACAGACATGCCACTCTGAGGTAATCAGATATAACTCCAAGGTCCCTGCCCTACTTAGTGACAGACAGCACAACTCCCCATCTTATACTCAGTTCTTGGGTCCTATGCCCTAGGTGCATGGTTTTACACTTTTTGCACTGAGCTCCAACTGCCATACTGTTGATCACTCCTCAAATTTTCCAAGATATCTACACATTCTTTCCACCCCTTCCTTATACAGACTAATATAGATTTTGTTATCATCTACAAAAAGCATACCTTCCTTCCAGCTCATCTGCAATGTCACTAATGAAGACCACAGAGGACCGTTCCATTAAAGCCCTCTGCAGCACCCACTGGTAACTCTCCAATTATTATAATTAGTGCTGTTAACCACCACCTCTGTTACCTATCTAACCAGTTTCCAACCCAATTCACCACTTTGGATCCCACCCGTAGGCTGCTCAATTTTTTGGTCTCCTGTGCCACACAGTGTGGAAAGCCTTGCTAAAGTCCAGATAGGCATGTCCACTCAATCAGATTCACTTGGCATGAACTCCCCCCGCCCCAGATGAATCCATGCTGCCTTTCATCTTGCAGCCCATTGGATTCAAGACAGCCTACAAACCTTTCCAATAGCTTGTTTCTATTGAATTCCCCATCACTGACGTGAGGCTCACGGCCTATAGTTACTAGCCTCTTCCCTACTGCCACTGTTGTAGTGGGACCACATCTGTACTCCTCCAGTCCTCTGGAACCACTCCTCAGTTCAGTCAACTGTTGAATAAGGCCATCGGCAGGGCAACCAGCACCTCCCTGAATTCCTTAACTACCCCTGGGTGTATCCTGTCCACTCCAATAGCCTTGTCCACTCTCACAGCTGCCAGTCCCTTTAAGACTCTTTCCTCTGAAAATGGACTTAAGTCTGCCTCCCCCCAACCCCTTGTTCCTGCTGATCACTGGTGGTCAGGATGTCTGCTTTTTTGTGGCCCCTTTTTACACAGTCACCCTCTGCCATCCTTCTTATCCTCACTATCCCTCCCCTTGTTTTCCTCTTCTCGCTTATTTACATACCTGAAGACAGTGTTCTCCCCATTTGCTACCCCTTTGGTTATCCTTTCCTCTGTTTGTGCCTTTGTTCCATCCACTGCCTTTGCTGCTTCCTCTGTTTTACCTGGTACCCCCACCCTCATACCTCTCAACTGTACCACATTAGAGAGCAGTTCCTCATTTACTTCAGAAAGGTCCCTGTTCCACATTGTGAGGGACTTGTTCCACATTCAGAGTCAACATTTTAAAGCAAATATCCACAGTAAATGATGGAAAAATAACGTATTCAATTAATAACAGACATTCTCACATAAATGCAACATTTAATAGTGTTTTGAGCTTCTTAGGTAAAGATTTGATTAAGTGTTCCACATTTTGCCCATTTGTTCCACATTGTGACAGGCAATGTTCCACATTTGGGGGATAAAAGGTTGAGAGGTATGCCCACCCTGTCTTCCTCTTCCTGCATTTCCTTATACATCCTGATTGCATCCTTTTTTTTACTTCACCAACATGGCAACTACCCTAAAGTGCTATAATGGTTAAAGCTACCAACTTTCTGAGGTCTAAAACTGGGACAGTTCATCCTGATCATGACCCCCCTCCAACCGTGTCACTCCCACAGACACCACCGCAGTCAACGCTGTGCACAATCAGTTGCATTTTGCTGCTTACTCTGGCCATGCCACCCCTCAGTAACATCAGTAGCAAACATTTAGATTAAAACAATACGTCATTCTGCTGCAGCAAGTTCCAAACCATGATGTACAGAAAGTTCATTAGAAGCAAACCTGTATTAAATTGTGATCAGACATTCGAGCTGCATGTATTGCTCCTCCTGACAGTCCCATCCAACCCGCTTACACTCACCTCATTTTCTGAGCAAACTTCACTTCAGTGACTCCCACCACCACACCAGATTGTTTTCACACACTTCCCCACAGCTGATCAAATTCAGGTACCTTAGTTCCCTGCTGCTGGTCTCTTCTCTGTGTGGAGTCCCTCTAAGCTGCTGGCAGGCAGATGTCCACATGTGTTTGTTTGCACTACCACCCATTCTAATCTAACAGGAAGGAACATGCTTTACTGTGCTCCCACTGACATGCTTGCAGTGCAACACAGGCGCAGGGATTGAAGTTGCAAACTGCTGTCCAGCCCGAGCAGTGCCACAGTGGTGCTGAAATAACTGTCACTCACGGATTAGCAGTCAGCAAAAAAAGGGGACAAAACTGGGACAAGTAAGCAAAACTGGAAAAAGTGACATTTTGCAAAACTTGTGGGACACTGGGACATGCTGCTCTAAAATAGGGACTGTCCTGGGAAAATAGGGACAGTTGGTAGCTTTAATAATGGTCTCTTCTTCCTTTGCTTTTACTCACTTCCTTCACACAGAGGCTGGTTGCCTTAATTATGCCCTTCCATATTCTTCCCCACTGTTCTTCTACCCTCCTGGCAATCCCCTTTATGAGGCAGTTTCTGAGGCAGTCTCCCATTTCCTTAAAATCCACCTCTTAAAGTCCAGGACTCTTATCCTCATGTGGGTTGCCACTGCTCCATCTTAATGTTACATCACACTGTAAAGCAATCACTGGTACCTAGAGGACTTCCCACTGTGACGCCTGCCATGCTGTCCCTGTTGGTAAGCACCAGGTCCAGAACTTCCCTGTCCCTAGCGGGTTTGTTGACTAGCTGCCTGAGAAAGGCCCCTTATAGGAGTCAGGGACAACTCTGCTCTTGCCAAAGCTGCATCTGCAAGACTCTGATTAACATCTGGCAAACTGAAGACACCAACTAGCAGCACTTCCCGTGTTTGCCATCGTGATGATGTCCTCCCAAGTGCCTTATCCAACTCTTTCTCCTGTGCTGGAGGTCTGTATACCAGCCCTGTATGGTACCAGCACCAGCTCCTGTCTCCAACATAATCCACAGCACCTCCAGCCCTTCCACTTTCTCTAAGTCCTGCTGCACTTCCGTGGTCTTGATTATCTCCCTCACATATAGTTAGGCTTGCCAGAAGTCATACAAATCAGTAAGTGCCAATAAACATCGAATTTGAATGAAGTCCTGCAACCGATAAAAATAAATTAGCATCGATATTTATCTTTTTTTTGCACTGGATTCACAGATTATTTCGCTAATTTGAAGTACTGATTGATTACATGCTTGCCCTGAAAAAAATGAATGAAGCATTGCAAAAGCAGACTATATGTTGAGAAAAAAATAATTCTTCTTTTGATTGTAATGCTCTGAAAGGCCTTTCAAAAGACATACTTCCTTAACTCTAGAGACCCAAACTTAATGAGAAGAGTTCTACAAATGTTATTGTGGCATTCAGAGATGGGTAGAGTGAGAGTTTATAGTCCCTATAGCAGAGCCATCATCCTTCTGTAACACCCACCTGTAGTCTGAATCCCATGAGTTACAGTCTATCGTTCAGCTGACAGCCTGAAAACAGGTACTTCTTGCCACAAAAATAAGCAAAGCTAAACATGTTTTTGAAATGAAATAACATCGAAAAAAAGAGAAAGATATGATTAAAAAGTCTGAATTTCACGCACCAGTCATATTTCATCAATAGAAATCGGGACAAAGGCCACAAAATAAACACTAATTTTTTCAGTCGAAAATTAAAAAAAATAAAAATAAAATCCAAGCAAGCCTACATATAGTACAACTCCTCCTGAACTGCAGTCTGTTGCCTTGGTGAGCACAATAATCATTAAAAAAAGCACCATGAGGCCATATGGGGACAGGCAAATACTTTTGATCCAGGCTTTTGGGACAGGCTAGTTCAGAAGAGGTATCCAGGTTGCCCTTCCTCTTGTAAGGATAAAGTGTTCAAGTCTTGGGTCATCCAAAATTGACAATTCCAAACAGTCACCAAAATGGGAAGATGAACACCACATATGTTCCACAATGTTTTGCTCTTTTAGTTTAACTTCACACAATATTCAGACAAAGCTTTGTGGCCAGGACACTTCATCAGGCCCACTGTGCTTGTATTCTGCCAAAAATATTTTACCCAAAAAAAATTAAATATGTATATTCATTGCAGAAAACCGTGTTAATGCACCAGTTAGGGGTTCAGGTTAAAACAACAAAAGAAGGGAAATGTGGTGTTAGAGTTTCCAACCCTAACCCCCACCACCACCACCACCAAAAGTAAAAAAAATCATTATGGTTTTGGGTCTCCAGAGCCTTGGCAAAATTGGTGGTGGTATCTTCCTTGGGGTTGTCAGCCCTAATGTGGACACCCCTCCCCAGCTCATAGCCTCCTGTGCTAGAGGCGGTACAGCTCTACATCAGTGCTTCATAGTGATACAGTCTTCAAAGGTGGAGAACTATCTGTCACCACATGATGGACATCCACGCCTTGCCCTGGTGCTTTGGTGTGAATTGTGACGCTTCTATGAAGGGCTTTACACTGCCGCCAGGGCAAGACATGGGCATCCATCAGTCTGTCTGTTTGTGATTTTCTGCAATAAAGCAAATAATTATTTAAACTTTGAAACAAGTGTTTGTGGAATTTTCTTTGAGTGAAAAGCTATTTGAATTTGTTGAGTTGCTACTGGGCTTGCAGCCCCAGCATTTGTACTGACAGCACCTTGGGTTCTGCACAGCTAACTCACTCGTTGGAACCAAATCAAGAGACTTGCCCTCCCCAAACTGCACATGCATCATTGTATGCAAGTCCACTGAATGGGAGCTAACCCATTAAGCTGCAAAGTTTGGGGTTTTAACATTAAACAGCTTACTCAACCCTAACTATGGTGGCACTACCATGCCACTCTAATATAGCACCACCACAATGCGCTCCACAACCCAAACTAGTGCTGAGGCACTCTCACCCTCGTATTATATCATCATCACATCAACTGCTATCTCTGCTTGAAAAGTTTTTGCCAGTTCCCCACTGCGGAAATCATGAGTTATATCATTCATGTGCTTATTTAAGTTATAGGAACATTTCTCCTGGCACCCAGCCAAGTATCATTTTTTATGTGGCGCTTGTTACTTATTTTTTCATATAGCAACCTGTCAGGGGTTATATCTGGCATATATTGTTTTAGTCCCTTATTCATCATTTCTTGGTCGGTATACATCATACTTTGTAATCCCCTATTCAATGTCTATGTTTAAATTAGCTTTATCAAACATACCTGCTTCTTATTTTTTCTTTTATGAACATACAATCTGCCAGAAGAAACAGGCCTCATGGTCTATTAAGTCTGCTGGAATGTGCAGCTAGCACCCTCACATTTGCAGCTGCTCCCCCCACAGTTACCCCCTACCCTGTCCCATCCCTTTAAAACTTCCCACAGTCTTACAGGATACCACCTCCTCGGGCAGAGTTCCATTTAGTCACAGCCCTCACCATGAAAAAATGTCTCCTCATCTCGCTCCTATATCTCGCTTCCATAGCATCATGGAATATCTAAGGGTCCTGCAACATAATTCTGAAACCATAATCATGGGTGATTTTAACATTAACTGGTCTCGCTGAGGCCGCTACCTATAAGGGATGCAGCCGCGCATCACCTCACTCAACTGGTCAATGCCCCACTAGGTGTAACTATAAGACAGGCTCCTTACGCTTCTAGACTGGATTCTATCTAACCACCCTGAACGATCTCCAATGTTTCTGTACTCCCGATACAATAAGTGACCACTCGCCTGTCATCTGTTCCTGGTCAAACAAATACCACAAGCCCCCTCCCAAGCTTATCTATGCCAGGGTTATCAAACAAGGGTACCTCCAGCTGTTATAATCCCATCTAACCAGGCTGAACTGGGCAGTGCTTGACTCCCTCAATGACACCAACAAAGCTCTGGACCTATTTATCAAACGTTTCAACGAAGCCTGTGACATCTATGCACCAGTAAAAAAGATGAAGGTCAAAGGACAGACCAACCCCTGGGTTACTACTGACCTTTTAACTCTGCTCAAGCACAGAGACCACCTCTGGCGTTGTGCTCGTGCAACTCCGGCCTTAAGTTAACATACAATATAAAAGCACGAAATGATTGCACTCGAAGAATACGGAATGCTAAACGTAGCTATTACAAAGAGGCTCTTACCAACTCTTGGGGCTAGGAAACAAATTCTGGGACAACATGAAAGAACTCACAGGCAAGGATCCTAAAGCACCACCCACTATGCTCAACCTTCATGGCACTCCTACACTGACCTAGGTATCATCACCAGCACTTTTAATAATGCATTTACAAACCTGGACAGTGTCCTTCCAACAAATTTTTAAACTACCTCCCTCCAGCTCCTCCCCAGGTTACCCCCAACTAGAACATACAACCCCAAAGTTTTTTTTTTAAGGAGGTCCCACCACAAGTAGCTAGAAAATACATTCAAAAGGCCATCGGCAAACAAGGGTACAGTGGTGACTCCTTGACCTGAAACTGCTGGCACAGTCCTCAATGAAATCTTAGAACCACTTACAAAGATCTTTAATCTCTCGCTTAGTTTGGGCCATTTCCTCTCTCTGAAGAAAGCCACTGTCACACTGTTCACAAAAGCGAGATAGACACTGCACACCAATTACAGACCTATCTCACTCCTCCCCACTATCCAAAGCGCTGGAGCGAATAGTGTCGGACCAACTAGCTGAATTCCTGGATAAGTACAATGTACAGTGCCCAGAGCATCATGGCTTGAAAGGGCACAGCACCACCACTGCACTACTGGAATTTACAACCTTCATCTATGCCACGCTTGACAAAGGGAATTGTGGAGGGGCAGTATTTATAGACCTTACCAAGGCATTCGACACAGTTAACCACCCCCTACTGCTCAAGCAACTGTCCTCCATTGGGATCTCCAGTGATGCCCTTCCATGGTTCACCAGCTACCTTGATAATCGGATCCAACGTGTAAGGATTGCAGGGACCTCTTCGGAGGAGAAACTGGTCTGCTCCGGAGTCCCCCAAGGGTCTATTCTGGGCCCTCTACTCTTCTTCCTCTTCATCAACAATCTCCCCAGTGCCTGCCACCAAAAAATATTACTATACGCAGATGATGCAGTCCTGTTTTCCAGCCACCATGACATTACAGTCCTTGAATCCCAGCTGCAGCTCGACTTCAATCGCATCGAAGACTGGTTCAGTTCTCATAAACTTGTCCTGAACCACAGCAAGACTAAAACCATGTCCTTCTGTAACCGACAGACCAGGCACAACTCTCTGTCCCTCACCATCAAGAACCACGCTGGGAACCCACTCGAACATGTCAAGGAGTTCAAGTACCTTGGTATTAACCTGGATAGTACCCTCTCCTACACTCGGCATATTGACACTGTTGCCAAGACCGCCAATATACGGATTGGACTACTACACAAACACAAGCACTGTATGCCTGCGGATGCCCTGAACCAGCCATCTACAGCTCTGTCACCTCTATCATTGACTAACGGCCTTGCCATCTATGGCTCTGCCCCAACAAGTGCCCTCCGCGGGATCTCAGTTGCTCTCAACAAAACCTGTAGACTACTGATAGGTGCAGCCCGACAAACTCACACCTGTGACCTCTATGCACAGGCCAGCTGGCTACCCCACGAGCAGAATACAATACCAAACCTGCTTACTTACCAAAAGATTCTCCTTGGTCTCATGCCACCTAGTGTTAACTCACCCTTACTACCTACAGTGGCACTCAACAAACACGTGGTGCCTAATCTCTAACCTTTCAGGTTCCCAGATGTCGCATCATGGGTCAGCGGTCCTTTATCTATAGAGCTGCTCAATGGTTCAATTCCTCAATAAAGAATCACTTTCTTCTACTACACTTGGACCCTTCAAAAGGAATCTCAAACTTTACCTCACCTCTACCACTCAATGTGACTGCTTTGTTGAACAGAGATCTCTCTAACACCTCCCAGCTCACTCATGTCTCACAGCCCGCCTTTCCCAATCTCATTCCCTCTGGCACTGGGCCTTCCTTGTGACTCCTTTCCTGCTTCACATCTCCACTGGTACAAGACATTTTCCACTACCATCAGACAGTGGCCCATTAGCCTGCCAACTTCCTCTCCCGGGTTGCATGCCTGCAATACTAACTGCCTATGGTGCCCTCTATCTCTTATTGTTACCACAGCCAGCTGCCTACTCAAGCTGCTCGTTTTATGAACATTATCTCAAAGTATGTTATAACTGAGTATCTTTATTTTTTCTTTTAGTTGTTTTGCTTGTTTATTATGCATTCTTTTACTACCTCTGTATGTATGCTGACCCTCATCCTTTGACGTGGAACCTTTGTAAACAAGCAGTTTCTGCTCAAAGGTAATTGTAATCCGAGAATTTAATAAATAAAAAAATAAATAAAAAATATCTTCCCCCTGCCAATCTGAGACTAAGCCCTCTCGTGTCCCTCCCCCTCCTCAACTTAAACACCCCTTCTGTACCTGTCTTGTTTATCCCCTTCAAGTATTTAAAGATCTCGATCATATCCCCCCAAATCCCTCCTCTCCTCCAGGATGTACATATTTAACTCACTCAGCCTGTCTTCGTAGGGTTTGTCTTCCAATCCCTGGATCATCTTTGTTGCCCTGTGCTGTACCATCTTCAGTAATCTGATATCCTTCTTCAGAAACGGACGCCAGTACTGCACGAAGTACTCCAAGTGTGGCCTGACTAGTAACCTGTACTGGAGCAGGATCACCTCCCTACTTCTGGATGAGATTCTCTTGAATACACCCCAGCATCCTGTTGGCTTTGCTGCGCTTCCTGCACTGAGCCGAGTTGTTCATATTCCTGCTATAACCACCCCTAGATCGTTCTCCTCCTTGGTGCTACCTAACTGAACCCCTTCCAACTAGTATCTCCTCCCCAGGTTCCTTGCTCTGAAGTGCAGAACCTTGCACTTCTTCACACTGAAGCCCAATTGCCACATTTCTGACCACTCCTCCAGTTTAGTCAGGTCATCCTGTAGCCCCTGCCACCCTACTATGTCGTCCACCTCTGCCCCATCTTGGTATCATCAGCAAACAGACTGATCTCACTCCTGATGCCATGTGAGATATCTGCTATGAATATCCCAAAGAGCTCCGGGCCAGTGGAACCCGCTCGTCACAGCTCTTGAGGATGAGTCCCCTTGGTAACTGGGTAAGCCTACTAGGCACAAGTGCCTATTTTTAGAGGTGACCCGGGAGCACTGGGAGGTTAAGTGACTTGCTCTGAGTCGCACAGTATGCAAGTGGAGGTTGGGAATTAATCCAGGTCTGCTGGATATACCAAGCTCATTCCTGGATATCTACAAAAAGTATGATAGCTGTGTCCTTTCACTTTTTCTTCACATTCTGTGTTTTAACTTCTAAGTATATGTATATTTTTGATTCCTCAAGGGAACAGCTTACCTTAAATGGTAGAACACTTGTCCCACTGGTAAGTTCCATCACTCTATATTAGTCTGTTTTGTGGTCTGTATACAACCCTCTGAATCTTTAATGATAAGTACACTGATACAATGTCTTATTGTATTAAAACATATTTCCATAGTAATTCATATGGATTCCTTTGTACATTTAATTTTTACTCACTTTCCTGCTTTGGCGAACTTGCAGCCACCAGCCAGCTCCCACAGTGTATAGGGAGCGGCAGGCTGGAGCGCACGATGGTTTAAATACCTCAATGTCGAGGGGGAATGATGTCATTGCTCATGTCTCTCTCTGACTGTACTTACAGAGTTGCTACTGAGACCTGCAGGATGCAGGTCATTGTGTAGACACTGCAGTATAAGGAAAACTGGATTATGGATCACCCCACACTCAGTGTGTGTGTCCACACACACTGGAGTGGTTCACTCCCCTGCTGTGGCTGCTGCCCTTATTTTAAAATCATGCAGAATATTTCTTATTTCTGTCATTAAATGCAACTCTGATTGGCTACTGTCCCATGGTAGATGGCACTACTACCAACGGGTAGTAACTAGTACCAGTCTAGCAGCCCAATCACTGAAGCACTAAATCATTTGCCCAAATACAAAGCAGTTACAGAAATTTTGTTTCTTCATGGAAATAAGCTCCCTAGCGACTTCTAACAAATGAAAATGTGCCACATGATAATATTCTATTCTGCTCTCTACCCTTCTCCCAAGGTTTGGGACTACTTTCTTCAGCGTAAGGATACACAGACAAAAATAAACTAATTTGACTTTTAAAATACATGTGTTGGAGCCAGCTCCGTGGCACTGAGTGAAGGTGTCTGATCGGCACGCTGGCAACTCAGGTTCGCGTTCTGAGCTCAGGAGTCAGGAATGGAGTCTGGCAGGGAGGGAGGGAGCTTTGGATCACTTTTTGCTGGCCCCTGGAGGTGGCTTGGGGTGGCATTCTTGGTGGTGTGTGGCCACAACACAGCGCCAAACACCCCCGGCCCCAAGATGCTGCTTCGGCTTGCCTGTTCTGGGAGGGGGTTGATGGGTTGAAAGAAAAGTGGAAAATCTGCCCTCGGTCAACCAGGATGATGGCCGCAGGTCCCCGTCGCCATGGTAGCCTGGAAGTGTCCATGCAACCCCGCCATGCCTGTGATACATATTAGACGCCTGCAGGCGTTTGTCCCCTTCCCCAGTTCCCCAAAGGGGTGGGGCCCAGAGCCCACCCAATGAAGGGTTATGTGAGTTACCCGAGGTCACGGCAATGCAGGGATGTATTTAACTCCAAAAATTGATTAGCGTTTTGCTCATAAAAGTGCTAAAACATTGTGAAAATGCATAGCACTTGCCTCATTGTGTTTAACAAACATAACACTTCTAGAAAACCTATATAAATACTTTCTGTACAGTTAGCATTGTCCTAAGAAAAAAACTGCTAATTATTTAAAACCCTGCAATGAAGGGGTGGCAGATGGCAACGGGGTGTGTGGTGGCAGTGGGCCTTGGTGGTCCGAAGGAGTGCCTGACCGGGAGCTTGGGGAAGAGAAAATAAAACCCAACATGTTTTATGTCTGAAAAGTTATTTTGATTACAAAATGCTGTATGATAAGTGCAGTAAGCCACTTCAGAGTGTGGTTAGTAGTGTAACACCACACTTCCAGGGTCAATATGGCACTCGGCATGTGGTCATGTGCCTCATTACACCCCCGGTGTTCGGTGGTCACTTACTACCTACACGCTGTCATGTCTTATTGTTTACATAAACATATTAGAGAACATTCTGCAATCTTTCTGGATCTATAAGCATATGGAATCATTACTCAAGGAAAGTGTTGTGACATACCTGGATTCCAGCAGACAGCAGGATCTGAGACAGCATGGTTTCATGGCAGGCAGGTCTTGCCAAACCAACAGGGAGGGCAGTAGATGTGGCTGCCTGGATTTTAGCAAAGGCCTTGATACCATCCCCGCATAAAAGGCTAATAAACAAATTGAATTGCATGGAAGTCGGATCCGGGTGGTAACTGGGTTAGACATTACTAAGCAGTAGGACACAAAGGGTGGTAGTGAACTGAGTTCAGTCCGTAGAAAGCGAGATGACCAACGGGTGCCTCAGGGATCGGTGCAAGGTCCAGTCGCCTTTAGTGTGTTCATATTGACACTGCAGAGGGGTTGAGGGGAAGGTGCCTCTTCGCAGATGACACAAAGATCTGCAATAGGGTAGGCACACCAGGCGGGTGATGGAAAGAATGAGAAGGGACCTGGGCAAGCTGGAGGATTGTTCAAATGCATGGCAGTTGAGATTCACATCAGAGAAATGCAAAATTATGCACTTAGGTCACGGGAACCTGAGAGAGGAGCACTCATGGAGAATGGGGAGGTACTGTCGGCCACCAAACCGGAGAGGGATCTAGGAATAATTACATCTGAGGACCTAAAGGTGGCTGGACAGTGCGAGAAGGAAGTCAGAAGGGCCAGTGGGATGTTGGGGTGCATAGGGAGAAGCATCACAAGCAGAAACAAGCATTTGTCAATGCCAAAGTTCGCCGCTTGGAATTGATGTTGGTACACACAGATTGGTAAAACTCAGTTCCCAGCAGAAAGAACAAGTTATGCCACCAAGTTCCATTCCCATTGCAATACAGTGAAGTGCATACCTGTTTCCTCAATTCATGATCTGGCTTTGAAGAGTGAAGATGTGCCTGTGGTTCAGAGAAGATGAGGGCACTGGAGCCCCACCATGGGTTGGTTGGGGGAGACATTATGGTTAGAAACCCTAATGCCTGGGCGCTTGGTATTTGAACTACAAATTTTCAACATGGTCTTTGTGACCCCACCTCATGAAAACACTTGGGACCTCTACTCATGAATAGTGGCACTGTGATTTTGTTAATCTGTCCCAAACGTTGATTTCTCACAGCAACTGTGCCATTCTGCACCAAATGTGCAAAACATAGTTCGGCAGGATGTGAAAATTACAGCTGTACCATTCATAGGAGGTGTAAAGAGAAAGGCAGTGTTGAGCATCTGGAGGAAAAATATTAAAATGTTCGAACGTATGAGCATATGTGGAAACTGCACAACACACGCTTTGTAACAGTCATTTAGTGGAATAATTGCACCAAAATTTCAACATAGGCATTTGTGACCTCTACTCACAAACACTGTCACTATGATTTTCTTACTCTGTCCTGAATGTTGATTTCCCTAGCGACACGCATTGTGCGAAAGCACATTTCGGGCAGGATGTGAACAATGACAGCTCTACTGTTTATAAGAAGGTGTGAAAACGGACAATGTTGAAACTCGAGTGAAAATGTTACAAACCGACGTTACTAGTGTGTGGAAACTGTGCAACGACGCCATAAAATATTAATTTTATGGACTTTTGTCACCAAATTTTCAACATATGTATTTTGGGACCTCTGCTCATGAACAGTGTCACTGTGATTTTCATAATCTGTCACGAACACTGATTTCACACAGCGACCGCGCTATTCTGCGCCAGAAGTGAAAAAACACATTTCAGCCAGGGTGTGAAAAATGACATCTGTACTGTTCATAAGGAGGTGTAAAAAAATGCCACTGTTGAAAATCTGGTGTAAAAATATTACAAATTCACAAAGTTACATGTGTGCGTGGAAACTGCGCAACGCACGCTTGTAACACAATCATTACATGGACTTTTGTCACCAAATTTTCAACATAGGTATTTTGAGACCTCCGCTCATGAACAATGTCACTGTGATTTTTGTAATCTGTCCCAAACACTGATTTCCCACAGTGACCGCCATTATTCTGCAATCAAGTACAAAACGCATTTTGGCCAGGGATGAAAAATGACAGCTGTATTGTTCATATGAGGTGTAAAAAATGGCAGTGTTGAAAATCTGTGTGAAAATATTACAAATTCATGAAGTTACATGTGTTTATTTTTTTATTTATTGTATAATCGGATTTACAACCTTTGAGCCAGCGGCTCATTTAAAAAGGTACCTTGTCACAGAGAGGACATACATGGTTAACATAGTTTACAGACTACAGTACAAGACAGAGTAACAAGATTTTTACATGTTTACAGAATACAGACATACAGAGTCAACATAGTATTACATAGGTTGCATTAACAGAGATACATAGTATTACATACAATTGCTTGAACACGTGTAGATAAATAAACATTTCAAGTTGTACCAGCAGGTACTGTTAGAGAAGAGAGGCCGGGGGTGTTCAGCCCAGTGGGCCATATCAATAGTGGCAGAAGAAACAGCAGAGTATCTTTTAGTGACAGGTGCAGTGGGTGTTGAACAGCAGATCTCGTAAGGCAACTTTGAAGGGGGAAATTGCTGCGGGGAGTGAGTTGAACCAGATAGGGGCTCTGTAGCTGAATGACCTCTGAGCCTGGGAGGTCCTAGTTCTGGGCACTAGTAGAGTGACCTTGTCCGAAGTTCGGGTGGTGGCTCTGGGATTTGTACATTGGATGGAGGTAGACACCCCGGGGTGGGGGAGGAGAGCCCAAGTAGGATTTTCTTGGTTAGCAGGGCCGGTTTGCATGATGCATACATGAGGTTTAGGAGTTTGGCCATGTCATAGAGTTGACAGGTGTGGGTGAGTGTAGGGGCACTGGTCAGTAGCCTGCAAGCCTTATTTAGCGTGGGTCTAATCTTGCTGAGGTCAGTGGAGTCAGCAGCACCATATACTGGGAGGCCGTAATCAATTAGGGACATTACTGTGGATGTGATGGCGAGCCTGAGGGCATCAGGTGGGAGGCAGTCCTTGTGGCGGTAGAGGATGCCAAGGCACGCGTTTGCAGTGGAAGCAAGGGCAGTAATGTGGGCATGAAAGGTGAGGGCCACGTCAAATGTGATTCCAAGGTATTTGTACGTGTAAACTTGTTCGAGTGGTTGACAAGTGCTCGGAAGATTTGGAGGGACTTTGCTGGCTTTGTTCTGGGGTGGGCAAAGAGCATTGCCTTAGTTTTTTGAGGTTAATTACTAGTCTGCTCTTCTTAAACCAATTCTCAGCATCATTGAAAGAGTGTTGGAGGGAGTCTTGGAGGGAGGTGAGATTTTTGTGAGCTGCATAAAGCACGGCGTCATCAGCATATAGCAGAATATTGCCAGAACAAGTGCTAGGCAGGGCGTTTAGGTACAGGCTAAAGAGTAGTGGGCCCAGGATAGAGCCCTGGGGAACCACTGAGCGGATGGGACAGGTTTCTGAGATCACCCCATTGATTTTGACATGCTGGGAGCAGGCTGATAGGTAGCTCGCACACCAGGAGAGGGTCCAGCAGAGAAACCTGTATGGTTGAGGGCATTTAGTAGGAGGGTGAGACGGTGTCAAAGGCCTTAGAGAGGTCAATGAACACTGCCCCAGCTAGTGAGCTGTGGTCCAGGGAGGCGGTAGAAAGTTGGAGAACTCCATTAAAGTTGTGTTGTACTGTGACCAGCGAGAAGCCATGCTGTTCTGGACACAGAATGTTATATTTTGCTAGATATTCCATGAGTTGGGTGGCCACCACTTTTCTAAGGCTTTGAGGGGAGAATGGAAATCGGCCGATAGTTGCTGGGGCGGACCGTCACCACCTTTGTGGATAGGTGTGACTGTTGCAGTTTTCCATGCTGTGGGAATCCGCCCCAGACAAAGGGATCGGTTCAATAGTTCTGTAAGTGGGACCAGGACCTCATCCAGGACCAGCCAGAGTATTTTTGGGTCCAGGGGTCACTGCTAGGACTGGTGCATTTTAGTGCTTAAAGCAGGAGTGGTTTGGCTTCTCGAATGGATACCTCTATGAGGTAGAACCGGGGCACTGTGGATCTGAAGGTGGTGGGTTGTGAATAGGTCGAAAAAAGTTACTCGAGGACAAGGCTAAGATCAGTAAAGGAGGAGTTAAGGCAGTTGCCAATGTCGGTGGGGTCAGTGATGGTGGTGCCACTGACTGTAAGGTATGCTGGGGAAGCGTGATTTCCCAGTTATTTCTTTCATATTGTCCCAGAAGTTCCAGGCGCAGCCCCATGAGGAGGTGAGGGTGACATGGTAGTGGTTTGCCTTGGCTTTGTGGATGGCCCATGTGCACCTGTTCCAGGCAGCGTTATATGCCTGTCTGTCGGCAGTCCGACCAGTCTCAGTGGCAATATGCCAAAGGTTATCCCTGTCCTTGAGTAGCTGGAGTAGGGCAGGGGTGACCCAGGTGCATTTGTTTTTTGGAGAGGATCATGGTGAAGGTGCAAAAGATCCCAGGCCTTGGTAAAAGCCTGTGAGAATAGGTCGAGGGCAGTGTCAATACTGCTGCCTGGTGGATGGGAGACCAGTCAATGTGGAGGAACTGCCTGAGTTTTAGCAGTCCTCCTGGGCGAAGACGCCTGCAGTGAGTGGTTTGGGCTACGGGTTTGGGATGGGGTAGACCAGAGGAATAGGAGAGGGAGTGGTCGCTAAGAAGTCTGGGAGGACTTGAATAGCTTGAAGCTTTTGGGGTTGGTTTGAGACAATGACGCCTAGGAGGGTGCTTGTCCCTGACTTTTGGTTACATCTGGTGGGTTGTGTGACAAGCTGGGTCAGGTCCAATGCAGTGAAAGTGTCTTTTATCAGTGAGGCACGGGACTGAGCCAGTTTACATTGAGGTCTCCTACTAGGGACTCTTGTTGGGCCTTATGGGGAGGGAGGAGAGATATTTGGTGACAGATGATATTGTGGGGTCTGGTTCCTGGGAGGATATAGGAGACTGTGAGATAGAGGGGCTCTTGGATGGGTCTGGGGTGAGTTTGAGGTGAGGGCCTGGGCACCATCTACAAGCTTGGGGGCTGGGAGGGCGTGGCCTGCGATGGTGTCACAAGCATAGAAACGCAACCGCCACCACGTTTACCTAATCGATCCTCGTGAAATAGGGTGTAGCCTGGGAGTGAGACAAAGGAGTCTGGGGTGGACTTTATTAGCCAGGTTTCTACTAGGGCTAAGATGTCTGGTTGGTGTGATATAACCCAGCACTGAGCGTCCAGCACATTTTAAGCAGGCTACATCGTTCATGGAGGCAATTGAGTCCATTGGACTTAGTTGGTGGCTTGGCAGGGGCAGGGCCTGGGTTTCGGTGGATATTACCAGAGAGGAGTAGTAGTATGACTGAGGCTGTAGCCCTAGGGTGGCAGTTTGTTAGTTTCTTGCGGGTACGTTGAGGGGCCGGGCAGGCAGTGGCTGAACAGGTAATGGGCTGGGTTCGGAGGGTCTGGAAGATGCAGAGGTGGTGGAGCCAGGGGGAGCCAGGGTTGGACGTGGAAACTGCGCAACGCACGCTCGGAACACAGTCATTATATGGACTTTTGTCACCAAATTCTCAACATAGGTATTTTGAGACTTCTGTTCAAGAACAGTATCACTGTGATTTTCGTACTCTGTCCCAAACACCAATTTCCCAGGGCGACTACGCTATTCTGCGCCGGAAGTGCAAAAACACATTTCGGCCAGGATATGAAAAATGACAGCTGTACTGTTCATAAGGAGGTGTAAAAAAAATGCCAATGTTGAAAATCTGGAGTGAAAATATTACAAATTCATGACGTTGCATGTGTGCGTGGAAACTGCACAACGCACGCTCGTAACACAGTCATTATATGGACTTTTGTCACCAAATTTTCAACATAGGTATTTTTAGACTGCCGCTTATGAACAGTGTCACTGTGATTTTTATAATCTGTCCTGAACACTGATTTCCACAGCTGACTGCTGGCTTATTCTGGCGCTTGGAAGTGCGAAAATGCATTCCGCCAATATGCTGAAAAATGACAACTATACTGTTCATGAGAAGGTGCAAAAATACCAATGTTGAAAATCCGGAGTGAAATATTACAAATTCATGAAGTTCTGGCGTGCGTGGAAACTGCGCAATGCAGCTCATAAAGTAGTCATTTTTTGGGGAATTTGTCCTAAATTTTCAACATAGGCTTTTGAAAGCCCATCTCATAAAAAGTGACACTGTCGTTTCAGTTAATCGGTCCCGAAGGTGATTCCGCACAGTGATCGTAAATCACCTTCGCATCGATTAACCAGATGACAGTGACTGAATTCATGAGGTGGGGTCCCAAGAACCCCATGTTGAAAATTTGGTGCCAAAATTCCCAAAAATGGTCGAGATATGCACCAAAGTTGAAAAAACCCTATTTATGCCATTACTGTATACAGCTTACCAGCATTTCTTCAGTTTGCGGTCGGCTTTGAAGAGTGCAGACGTGCTCCTGGTCCACTGAAGATTGTTGCACCATGCTCTGAAGGTAAGTATGGGGGTAGTGTGTGTGTGTGGAGGTGGGTGCGCAGAGAGTGGGCGGGTTGGGGGAGGACCCAGAATCAACGAGGGGCCATTTTATAATATACAGGTTTAATTTTTCTTTTTTAACTCGCAGGAAGGTTTCTTTTTAAGAACATTTGACATGCTGGGTGGACTCCCAGCATGCCATCTGAAGTGTTTGGAGAGGGGGGCAAGAGCAGAGGGGAATAGGGCCCCCTGCACACAAGAAATTTGGGGGCATTATGTCGAGAGGGGCTGCTGACCTGCCCCTACAAATGGAGCTTCCATTGGGCACACCACTGTACAGCAACTTATACCAATGAGCTTGTCTGCTTCGTGCCTACGACGAACTCAAAAAGGAGGTGGTGATGTCACTATACAGATCATTAGCTAGACTTACCTGGAGTACAGTGTCCAGTTTTGGAGGCCACATTTCAGGAAGGACACAGACAAGAAGGACTACAAAATGGTACAGGGGCTACACCAGAAGTCATATGAGGAGAGGCTGAAAGATCTCAATATGTATTCTCTAGAGATTCTAAGTTGGGGGCATGATGAGACGTATAAATACCTTAAAGGGATCAATAAGGTACAGGAGGGTGGCATCTCTCAGAAAAGAAGATGGACAAGAACTGGGGGACATGAGATGATGCTGGAGGGAGGAAGAATCAGAGGTAGGGTTGCCAACATTTTATTAAAAAAAATAGGGACCCCCCACCCCTGCAGTCTGACCGCTGGACGGGGGGGGGGGACTTTGGCCACATCCCATTTTGTACCTTGTCCAAAGGCCTCATACTAGTATTGTTTTATAGTTTGTTGGAACTTAGGGACACGAACCCATAGAGTAGCTCTTCCTCCAGCTCTGCCAGACTTTGTCAATACCTATAAGCTTTAGTGCGTTATTCATTTCTGTGGATTTTATAAAATAATTATACTTATGTTAGTTCACATGGGCTTGGGTGGAGTAGCAGCAGGGTGTGTAATGTGCACAGTACTGACAGTTCATTTCCATTGTGGCAACATGCATGCAACTGCAGCAAACTCCAAAAAGCAAGTAAAAATGTTGAACTTACTGCTTGCTCAGTGGAGCTTTTACAGACTGGAAACCTTGTCCTCTCTGGACCCACTGCAGTGGCGTGCTATGCACCTGCCTGACTCTGGATTCAATCTGCCCCCCGCCCCCGGAAGTGAAGCAGGCACCAGATGGTGTGGATTTTTGTGCATCATTTATGCACTGCATGTCCGCATGCACTGTGTGTGCAGCCATCCATCCAATTCCCGGTCAGGGGTCCAGATAATTTTTAGGACTAAGAAGTATTTACTGCTAGCTGCTTTCACCTGGTAGTATTTTCATCTACATGGTAGCAGTACCATGCATTGACCTGTCTCGGAGCCCCATCTCTAAAAAAGGTCACAGTTCCACTGGGTGTCGGCAACCGCTGACTCTCCTTCTCTGATACCAGTAAGAAGATACTTTCCCACTGCTATGTAGTGCGGAGACCCTATCTTCAACATTTTATGTTGCAACTGCCCTTCGTGGCATTCAGTGCACAACTCCTCAAACAGTCTCCTGCATGTACATAACCGATACCCATGCTGTTTTCTGAACCCCCCTCTACTGCTGACAGTCTGTTAGTACGTGGATCCATGGCTAGTAGCATTGAATGCTGCTGCCAAATTTAGCATATATGGCAACATACTGTAAATATAGGGTGGGAAACAAATTCCTAGTGGGAGTAAATCATGCAAAACTGGTAGTAAATACCCTTTACTCCCTTATCTGTTCCTCTGTTCCTGGTTATTTTATTCTCTGGGCATAACAGCTGCTGGCTCAATGACTGGCCTCTTCTCTTCCAATCCTAGTCCTCCAGGCCCTCCCAGCCGCCTCGCTTTCCTCTTCACTCCCTCCCAGCCACCCGCGGCTCTCCCTTCACTTCCCACAAGCTCCTGCAGTCACCAGTCCACGACAGAGACTCCCAGGTTCAGGGCGGTGGCCCATGCCCAGCTGATCTACCATGTACTGCTGCCAGTCATCGATCAATTCATCATCATTTCTATCACACCATACTTGGCTTTTTTAGCAGCAGCTCCCCCCCCAGGGTTCAAAGCAGACAGCGCAGCATCAACACTTTACAACAACAGACTTGTCATGGTCGGGTCTACAGCACGGATGGGACACACAAGGAGTAATCAGAAGAGATGCACTCTCTCTCAATCAGCTAACTCACTCGCTCTGCTAGGTGCCCGCACACAAACGACGAGGAGTAGAGCATGCCAACAGATTCCCCAGGCTTCCCGCTTGCAAATGATGACCCCAATCTCTGCACATGCATACTGTGGTGGTGTAGCCGCTAGCAGTCAGTCAAGTACCTCCGCCCCAGCCGCTGGGGAAACTGGGAAAGTGAGTCCAATAGTTGGCCCAACCCGAAATATGGGATAAAAGGCATACCGCAGGGTTCAGTACTGGGACCGGTCCTCTTTAATTTCTTTATAAGTGACAATGCACAGGGACTGGAAGGAAAAATATGTCTCTTTGCAGATGACACAAAGATCTGCAACAGGGTTGATAGAGAAGGTGTGGTGGAGAGGATGCAAAGGACTTGACAAGGTTGGAGGAATGGTCAGATGTATGGCAGCTTAGATTCAATGCAAAGAAGTGTGAAGTAATGCACCTGGGAAACAAAAATCCAGGTGAAGAATACACAATGTGGGGTGAGATAATAACAACAACAGAAACGTAAAGGAACCTGAGGGTAGTCATATCAGATGACCTTAAGGTGGGCAAGCAATGTGAGAAGGCAGTAAGGAGGGCTGGTGGGACACTGGGATGCATAGGGAGAGGCATCACCAGTACAAAACGGGAAGTTGTTATCCTTGTTTACAGACAGTTGGTGAGACCCCATCTGGAGTACTGCATGCAGTTCTGAAGACCCCATCTCCACAAGGACATAGACAGGATGGAGGCTGTCCAGAGGAGGGCAACTAAAATGGTGCAAGGTCTGCACCAGAAGACATATGAAGAGAGATTAAAAAAGTTTAATATGTATACACTCGAGGAGAGGGGGGACATGACAGAAACTTTCAAGTACATCAAGGGAATCAACAGAGTCCAAGAGGGTAGCATCTTTCAGAAAAAGAGATGTGCAAGAACAAGGGGGCACAATTTGGAGATAGAGGGGGGATGGCGCAAAGGTAATGTGAGGAAGTATTTTTTCACGGAGAAGGTTGTGGATACATGGAACAGCCTTCCTGAGGAGGTAGTGGACTTGAAAACAGTGGGGGAATTCAAGAATGCATGGGACAGACATAAGGCAATTCTAGTGGTGGGTAGGAGGAAGTAGGCTGTTGGTTAACTAGGATCTGCAGCCTATGTATTAGGTAGGAAAATGGGCAGATTAGGTGGGCCAAGCAGTCCTTATCTGCCGTCAAATTCTATGTTTCTATTCCATATTGATTTAATATGGGACAGACAACTTCTCCTTCAAATACGGGATGTCTCTTCAAATACGGGACTGTTGACAACCCTAAGTGAAGTATTACTTTACAGAGAGGGTGGTGGATGCTTGGAACAGCCTCCCGCAGAGGTGGTAGGGACCAAAACAATGGAGGAATTCAAAATGCATGGGACACACACAAGGGAACCCCAGAAAAAGGAAGAGTAGGAAAGGTGCAGATCAACTACAGTCTGCAGCATAAGTTAAAATGAAAAAATGGGCCATTAGATGGGCCAGGCGGTCCTTATCTGCTGACAAATTCTACGATCTATATCGAGGATGGCAATGGTTATCAAAAATTTGTGTGTTGGGGGAGGGGTTAAGGCAAAACAACACAGCTATCTTCTGAAGTGTTGTTTGTTGAGCAATACCACTTTTGCTTAACCTAATGCTTGGGTTCTAGCAGTCCAGAGTACAGCTCCAATTCACTTCCCTTTCAGGAAAAGTGTGTCAGCAGATGAGGACTGCTTGGCCCACCTAGTCTTCTCCTCCTCCTTTCCCCTGCCTATTCTGCCACCGCAAACACTACCTGGTCTCTGCCCACCATCCTCAACTCACCCTTCTGCTTTGATACCTGTTTTCCTTTATTTTATTTATTTAATAACATTCGAATTACAATCCTTTGAGTCATAGACTCTTTACAAAGGCTCCATGTCAAACAACAGTAAAGATTTACATATAGTATTAACCAGTACAGTGTTCAGGTAATAGGAACAAGAGAGAAAACAAGTAATGGAGCTTTATGCATACAAAATGACATAATATTTTAAATACAGGGTCATGGAGAAAAGACAATACACAACCACACAGACGGGAACACTGAAACAATTGTCTTTGGGAGAGGAGGACCCAGTTATCCATAATATGCATAATATTTAGGTAGTGCATGAATACACATTTTGTTTTCCATTTATAGCACAACATTTATGAGACAGATTTATACTACAGAGCCCTGCAAAGGGGTGGGGGGCAGGAGGAAGAGAGGGTTAAGGACAGTCACAGGCTGAAGATTCAGCAGATGAGCTTTGAGACTGGTCTTGAAGGGACTGGTCCTGGGCTCCAGGGAGATGGGGGGGAGGCTGTTGAGCCAACGGGGGGCTCTGTAGAAATAGGCTCTAGTAGGGAGGTCCCAGTAGAGCTATGGGAGGTTCTGATCAATGGGGCGGGTTGGATGAGGCTATGTAGACCAGGCGGGGATTGACCAAGGTGGATTTTCTTGGCCAAGAGGCAAGTATGGTACCAAAGACAGGCCCCAAATGGCAAACATTCGGCAGAATTGTAGAGATCATAAGAGTGTGTCCATCTGTCACAACCCATGACCAGTCCACATGCTTTGTTTAGGGTGACTTTGATGCATTGCAATGCTCAGCAGTGCCATTGATGACAATGCCATAATCTACCAGGAGAGGACTGAAGAGGTAACAGCTTGCTTGGATAGCCATTGGGGAGGCAGTGTTTGTGGTGGTGCAGAAGCCCAAGTCTGGAGTTGACAACAAAGGACAGTTGTTGGATATGCGCATGATAGGTGAGGGACGTGTCAATGGTGATACTTAGATATCTGAACGAATCAACCAGCTCAAGTGGGGATCCTAGTGAGTTGATGATGGAAGTCATGATGAGGACTCTGTCGGTGGTTAAGATCATAGATTTCATTTTCTTATAGTTTAGATCTATTCCATGTTTATACCTACCCCATGCATGCTTAAAGGCTACTACTGTCTTTGCCCCACCACTCCTGCTGGAAGATTACTCCAGGAATCCACCATCCTGTCAGTGAAGAAATACTTCCTCATATCCCTTCTAAACGTCCCCCCTCCACCTTTATATGATGCCCCCTAATTCTTGTACACTTTCCTTTCCGAAATATGCTCCCTTTCTGTATCTTATTCATCCCCTGTAAGGTATTTAGAGGTCTCTATTATGTCCCCACTCTCCCTCCTCTTTACCAGGCTGTACATGTTTAGATCCCTCAGTCTCTCTCCTCATCATGTTCATGGGAATGAAAATAGATGCAGAACAGCCAGCCCGTTGGCACAGGAAGGATTGAGCACCTGAGGGTGAGAGGGTTCTGTCCCCCACTGCACACCTGACTTCTAATGATACGCTTTTCTTGCTGATCAGTACCAGTACTGTAAGTGTTATTATGCCTTGTGTAAGACAACAATATTTACAATATGCATACATATGTCCCCCGTGAAGTAGCCTGGTTGCATCATCAAAGGGCTGGCTGCAGGGGACCCTGGGAGAATAACAGCTGGCGAGGGGGGCAACAGGAGCAAGCAAATAAAACTAAAGAAGTTCAAACAAGTGAGTGTAGATAACATTTTACTCTCATTGCGATGTTGCAGGATCTTCTGAGGGCTGGGAATTCTCCTTGAAATCTGCTATTTTTATAACTGTTTAACATTTATTTTTTTTGTTACTTTATGTTTATTGATTTCTCTTAAAACACGGTGTAACCCCCCTGCAAATGGGGGTTCCCAAAGACTTCCAGGAGCTTGCTTGAATGCTCCAAGCCTGAATGGTGTTTGGCATTTAAGCCATTTATCAGTGAGTGTTTTAGAACCTCTGGTACTGTCTCTTAAGAGCTGTCTGCTTGCAGACATAATTAGTTTGTATGGGGGACTGTGTTTCTTTTGATTGAGTACCACTCAAGCTGCTGTCAATTCACTTCATTTTTGCAGTCACTAGGAGTGCAAAGGGAACCTATCTGAAAGATGTAACTGTTTGCCAGAAATTATTTAGAGTAATAATGAAATTACAGTTTGTCTAACCTGCTTCTTTGCAGTCAGAACTGTGTCTGCTAGTTCCCCATTCTAGTTTTGAACTGCTGAACTGGACCAATCAGTGTGGGGTAAGCTAGCTCTAAAATGGTGCCTTGGACGAATCAGAACTTGGACTCATAACCTGAGCCAGCCACAAGAGGATTGTATGGGCAGTGACTCTGGGAGATGTAGTTTAGACTTCAGTGCCTTTTTGGACCAACAGCAGCAGTCTATTGTGAGTGACAGCCAATCCAGTCAAGAACTGGGAGGAACTCAAAGGAAGTGCCCGGTTTTGTCGGTTGGAGTTTCAGTTGAGCTTTGGCAGTGAAGAAGGAAGGAGCCCTGTGCTTTTTCAGTGTGCAGTTTTAGTCAAAAACGTGTAAGGCCCAGAGTTCCGGTCTGCAGCTTGTGTAACAGCTTGTTAGAACTGAATCCGTCCTGTGAAGAGAATCAAAGGATATCTGAAGAGTAGAAACCAGGCTCACCCTGTAGAAGACTGGAGGAATTGCTGAAAATTGCACTCGGTCTGTCAGGAACTGAATCTGCTGTGTGTTCTCCGGTATTGTGCAGTAATTTGATCGGGATACAGATGCAGCCTGCCTGGTATAGTGCTTTCTTTATATGGATGTGTGAAGAGGTTTGTGTACTCAAGTGAGCCCTGCTGACATTGAAGGACCCTATCTTTATTTGGAGGTCGTGAGTACTAATTCAGGTCGTCCCTGTTGAATTGCCACATTAAATCCAAATGGAATTACTGTACTGCTGACTGTTTAATTCTCCTTTTCTCTGTGTGAAAGGGCCCCTACCAGCTGCCACGGTTTGGACTAGCCACAGGGCTTGGGTACCCAGGGACAGTAACTGATAGGGATAGGCCTGTGCACAGAGCCATAGGTAGATTATTAGAGTGATAAGCTAATTAACCTGATTTCCTGTCCTTGTTATATCCCCCAAATAAATCAGAGCTGCTTGTTTCAGCAAAGTTATACTGCCTGAGGTATTTGTCTATGTTAAAGTACTGTACTGTGATTGTTGCACTGTATCTCATTTCAGAGGAGGTCCCAGTGCCGGAACCAGACCTGGGGTAAGTGTATACTGTGAAGGTAATTCTGATATATTGTGTGGGTCACTAGTGGGAAGAAAGGGGGTTGCAGTGTCCCAGAGGGCTGTGACAAGTTAGTTTAACTATTGCAAACCCTGACCTCTGGGTGGAGGCACCCGCCATTGGATCCAGGCCCCTCAACCTGTTAGTGGCAAATCAGGCAGGGGTAGTAGCCCCTGGGATAGCGCCATCTAGGGGTTACAACAGAGTTCCATTTCACATTAGCAAGATATCGACAAATTAATACAGGAAGTGCTAGTATACAAAGGACATCCTAATCTAGGCATATAGGTTACGAATTTGGGGGTATTTCAACAATACTTTAACTAGTGTTCCATATAGAATAGTCCCAAAAGCTACACTTCCACATGAAAGGTGGTCAGTCCAAGTGTTGTAGTCAGAAAATTGTGAAGAATTCAACATCCAGTGTTGGTTAGACCTCTTTACCAAACATGGGAATCCTAAAAAATGTTAGTGTTCCCCCACACACTTCAACAACTGAAGACCAAAACCTTATGCATCTACAGCATGCTGTGGAGATTTGAACATATCCAGTTAATTAAATCAGCTATCTAATAAAATAAAAACTGATTCATGAATAGAACAATCCAAATAACTGGAAAGTATAAGACCCTCCCTTTGGTATGAACGCAGCATGTATTAAGCCCTGTTACAATCACATAAGGCAATCAAATTCAATAATTTTTTAAACTGAAAGTCCCATTTCAGGGTTGCTGGTATAATGGAGAGTCCATGCTGCTACAATGAGCTCTGAGAGTTCAATTCTGTACTTTACCCCCTTCAAGTATCTTCGTCCTCCGATTCCTGATCTGAATCAGCTCCAGTTCTAGTCGCCGCTCCTGAGGCCTCGAATTCCTGTTGGATCTGCTGCACGATTTGCCTGCTTCTCCTGGGTCAGAAAATTGAAACGTATGGCCCCATAGTAGATTCTAGCTGCAGGGCATCATCAAGGAATGGGCCACCCCAGACTCTAAGAGTGGCACGGACCTCATCAAAATGCTTTCTGCGGGCCCTTGTAGCATAGGAGAGATCCAGGAAATAGTGAAAGGTATGCCCCTCGAAACTGAGATGATCTGAATTACGAGCCACATGGAGAATCCGTTCTTTCACAGCTGAACTCGCCATCACCAACAATGTTGTTCGGGGCATTTCTTTCTGGACTCCCGCAGAGCAAGAGGATATTCGGTAAGCCTTAATGAAGTGTACCTCCAAGTCCTGTTCCAAATGTAGGGCAGTAGGGAGCCAAGATTTAGGAAAGAAAGGAGGTCAGGGTTTTCGGTCCCCTCCAGCAGTCCAATAATTCTCACATTTGGCACCCTGGAAGTATTTTCTAACAACTCGAGATGGTAACGAAGCTGCCCATTTTCTTGGGTTAGTTTAGCTGCTGTTGACATGACTTTTATTGCCTGGGATTCAGCTGAGGATGCAGTTTTGTGGCATTCTCTATTTTAAATCTTGTTCCCACAGTCACTGTAAAACTGACTCCATCTTTCCATCTATGGCCTGCATGGCTGCCTGTAAAGCCTTCAGGGCGGCTCACCAGAGATAAGAGCTGTAGTATTAGGTGCGCCCATTGCTCTACTGTAGCTTGATTTTTGCGTGCCAGGACCGCTTATTTGTTCGCCCATGGTCGAATTTGGTATCTAGAGCTGCAGGACGATGTCAAGAATCCAAAGGTATGAATTATTTTGTTCAAAATCTCTCAGCAGCTGTAAGAATTCAAAGTTTATAGCAATTAGCTGTAGAGCAGATGGGAGCCACGTCCATTCGGTAGAAGTGCTCCATAGCCCCCGTTTAACATTTAAACATGCCATTTAAACTAAAGAAAGTTGCACTCAAGCTCATCATTTTTTTATTTTAAAATGGAAATTATACTTATTTGGACTTTTACACTGTTACAAAAAGCTGGTCCAACTTCGGGTAGCAAGTGACGCATGTTATGCAACGAAAATAACAAAATGGCAAAAATTGTCAAAAATGTGTTAAAGTGTTTAAAAAACACCGCTGCCAAGCCCGGTGGCACTGAGGGTTGAGGCCCTGGATGCCACACCGCATGCCACTCTGGCGACCTGGGTTCAGGAATGAGCCCGGGCTGCTGGGGGTCGGCAGAGGCAAGAGAGGATCGAGCATCCAGCGGACAGCTATCCTCTCCTGTGGGAGGGAGGTTTGCCATCCCACTCGCTGACTGCCCTCTGGTGATGGCTGGAGGTAGTACAGGTCAGAAGGCCACACGTCAGCGTCCTTACATTGGTGGGGAGGGGGGAAAGGAGAAAACAGAAAAAGGAGCCAGCAGGCGGCATGATGGCCACTCCAGCGCCCTGACTGGCCCTCCGAAGTCTGGATTTTGCTTCAGGGGGGGGTAAGCTGGTGCCCTTCACCTGGCCCTGCCACGGAGAGGGACGATGGGGGAATTAAGGGGTGTCGGGTCAGGGAAAGGTGCGGCCAGGGACCGAGTCCCTCCGAGGAAGGGACCAGAGCCGCCTACCGGGGAGCAAAACAAAAAACACTACTAACGTTTTGTCATACTTGTCTCATGATGGAAGCCAGCTCAAAACTGGGAACTGTGCTTGCTTCATGAGCTTTCAAAATTCATCCAAATTACATTAGTAATGAAAAATGGATGGCACTGAAATTCTGTCTGATGCATTTTGTGCAACGAGTTCTGCTGATGCTAACAGGCAATTGTTTGCTGGAAATCAGAAACCTCTTTAAAGGCAGAAACAGTAGGGACTGCCCAATAACTTTGGTAGCAAACATGGAAACTGGCTCCGTGGCCGAGGGGGCTAGGGTGCTGCATACTCGTGGCAGTACGGAGGGATGACACTGGAGTCTGCCACCACAGCAATTCCCACAATGGGCTGGGGAGCATGCCTTCTCCACAGGGGCATCACTGCATGTGTGCAGGCCTGACGGGATACTGCCCAGCGTCAGGAGGTGGGAGGGTCTAGAGAATGGAGAAGAAACCTACAGGAAACCCTATGCCCTCCAGATCACCAGTATGGTGGCCTCCGGTGCTCCTGGCCCCACACCATATAAATCCCCACTGATTCTGACTGGGAGGGGGGTAGCAGATTGGGCTGGGAGGTTGCTGGCACAAGGCCTAAAAAAGAAAGGCAGAGGTAGCTGTATGGGACCAAAAAGCTCCCCCCAAAAAAGGTAAATAGAATATCAGTTGATAGCACCCATTCCGGTAGTGTGTTCTACATATCTATCGCCTGCTGTGTGAAGCAGTTCCTCCTGATATTTCCTTTAATTTTTCCTCTTTTGGTAAAATTCTGTGTCCTGCTGTTCCTTCTACATACTTAAAGCAGCAGTATTTGTTAGTCGGCAAAAACTATATCAAACAGTTTTAGCAGCGATGTATTTCTGACATCCTTAGATTCTTCCTCGGTGTATTTTAGTTTTCTGAGACATTTTAAGACAGCTTTTTATAGCTAATTTTGTAATTAATTAATTTCTAAAGCCACCCTCTATAATCATTACCAGCAGAATCCTCCCTCTTGGTCAACTTACCCATCTCAAATAGTACCTATCCTTGCAAGACTGGCTGCCCTTCTACAAGGCGATGGATGTTAACCGAGCCCTTGGCTACTTCATCACTGCCTTCAATAAGGCCTGTGACCTCTTCACTTCTTCAAAAAACGGAAAACAAAAGCCCTCTGTAACCTTGGAAAACTGCAGAGCTCCTATCCCAGCTGAAATCTAGGGACCACCTGTGGGCAGTGGTTAAAGCCAAAGGCAAACAATCTGACATCCAAAAATACAAACATCCCTGTAATGCCTACACAAAATCCATTCGTCTCACGAAAAGCTCATATTATAAGGATGTCCTCCCCAACACCTGGGGAAATGGTTGTGCTTTCTGGGACAATATCAAGGACATTACTGGGAAACAATCAAAGTCCCCTCCGGCCATGTTAACTGTTGAAGGGTCCACTACCCTTGGTCCCATGGTCATCGCAAATACCTTTAACACAGCTTTTACTGACCTCAGTACTGTTCTACCACCTGATTTCTTCATAGTCAGTCACACCCCCCTCTAACACAATCTGTGCTCTGTCAAACCACCCTCATTTCTACTTCAGGGAGATTAAGATGAATGAAGCTGGCCGCCACATTGCCTCAGCCATCCCCACTTCCAGAATCAGCAGTGACACCCTGGACCTTAAGCTGTCATGACTTACACTTGACGAGGTCCTCAGTCCCCTAACTAAAATTCTTAACCTCTCTCTCCGCACCAGTACATTCCCTGAAATACAGAAAACTGCTCCGGTCCACAAAACTGGGGATAAGACCCGCCACTCTAACCACCGCCCGATCTCCATATTGCCACCACTATCCAAGGCCCTAGACCGTATTGTTGCGGACCAGCTCACTGATTATTTGGACAAATATAATATTCTGTGCACACAACAGCACGGTTTTAGAAAAGGCATAGTACCACCACTGCCCTGCTTGAATTTACCGGTGCAGTAGATAGTTCCCTTGATAAAGGACTTCTTACTGGGGCTGTCTTCATCAACCTCTCGAAGGCATTTGACACGGTCCATCATTGGCTGCTGTATGACCAACTACTCCTTGCTGGCCTCGCACCGGACTCAGCCCACTGGTTCAGAAGCTACCTTCACAACTGCTCTCAAAGAGTAAAAATTGCCAGTGCTATCTCGGACACCTTGCCTGTCCGCTCCGGAGTACCTCAGGGGTCCATACTGGGCCCTCTCCTTTTCAGCCTCTTTTTAAACTCCCTACCACAATCCTGCTCGGAACAAATCATCCTGTATGCGGATGATGCTGTTGTCTTTCTACTAACAGGACCTTTCACCACTACAACACAGCCTCCAACTCGGATTCAGTGCCGTTGAAACATGGTTCTCCAGTCATAAACTAGTCCTCAATCACAAGAAAACCAAGTCACTGCTATTCTGCAGTTCACATAACCGTTACAAGCAACACACCCTTGCCATCTCCACCAAGTAGGGGACTGTTCTTAAACAAGTTTACTCTTTCAAATACCTAGGGATTCTGCTTGACCCCGATCTCTCCTATATGGCTCACACTGACAGCATAGCTAAAGCTGCCAGCACACACCTTGGATTACTCTACAAGCACAGGCAGCACCTCACCCCAGAGGCCCTGAAGATTGCTGTCCAGAGCTCTGTGGTGTCAATTATTGATTATTGCCTCATTATCTAAGGCTTCTCCACGACGTCCGCCCTCCAACGTATAACAACTGCACTTAACAAAGCATGCCGACTCACAACTGGTGCCCACCACCTCACCCACACCTGTGCCCTTCATGAACAATCCGGATGGCTCCAACCGTATAAAGTATCTCACATGTGCTATGGCGGGAAAAATCAACCTTGGCCTCACACCCCTGGTGTTACTGTCTTGTTACATCAAACACCAACCGACAGAACACCAGGAGCTCGACAACCCAGATTCTACAAGTTCCTCACTGTCTAACTAAGCAGGGCCAACACTCCTTTGCCTATAGGGCTCCTCTATGGATGAATGGACTCAGCCACACCATCTCCTCTGCCTCAACACTAGGTCTGTTCAAAACCAGGCTCCGGGCCCATCTCATTGCCTCTAGCTCCTGTGACTGCCTCTCCTAGATGATGACCTACACAGCTTTAATCCTAACTTATATACTGCTTAACCCCAGGCCCTCCAGTCCCCCTAACCCCAGCTCCTGAGGCACCACTTCAAATCTCAGGTCTTCATCCCACCTCATTAGTCTCTCCTTGCCCCATTATAGCACTTATTTCCCCCCACCCTGCCTTTCTCTTCTATCACTCCTTCCCATTTGTTTTGACAAATGCCTCCGGCTGCATCTTCATCCTCCCCCTCTCCTCTCATCCCTGTTTCTCTGCCACCCCCGGGTGCCTGACCCTACCCATTCCTTGTGGGCATATGCGTCCTAGCTGTGTTCACCATCTTACTATAGCTGCTTCTGTTAACTACCTACACTTCTCCTCCTCCTCTACACTTTACTCTTCCTATAATTGACTCCTTTCAATAGCACTGTTGTACATGAATTGTTTACTGTTATTTCACTGTTGCTTCCTTGTTGTTTGTTATTTCTGATGTGGGACCTTTGTAAAAGAGCCTTGGGTCAAAGGTACTTGTAATCCTAGAATAAATAAATAAAAATAAATGTTATTAAAGATGGCCGCCTCTAATTCTAAAACATCTTGTCTGTTGAGGTTACCTACTGAATGCACATGCGAGATTCATCCTGTGGATGTGGTAGGATGGGTGTTACCACCTGTTACTGATGGCAAACAGCACAGCGCTATGCCAAGATATTTCATTTTTTCATGGCAGGTGTGGCACAGGAGCAAGAACTTTAAAAAACTTCCAAATCCAAGTTAGCCATCAGCGCAGTGGTACAGCTACTGCCCGCGACGCTGATGACCTGGGTTTAGAGACAAGATCAAGTCGTCAGAGGGTTGGCTGGAGGAGGTAGGCAGAGCATCTCTACCTCAGGGAGGGAGTGTAATCAGACACAGATGCGCTACTGCTTCCTGGGTGACGAGAGGTAGCAGAGCAGTCGGTACTGTGGAACTGGGTGGGAGGACCTCAACCCACTCTGGCAGGGCCCTTGACAGGGTGGGGGAGCCAGGTATAATTCCCAGGACCCGACACCAAAGAGGAGCTCAGGCTGCCCGACATGTTACTGTACACAGCTGCATAGGGGCCCCCGAGTCTGAACTTTTCCCAGGGCCCAGAATTCCTCTCATGGGGCCTGGGCTCCGGTACATAGGCATGCACTGCAACCCAGCATCCTGGGGTAGGGCACAAAAAAACACATGAGAAAATCCCGGACCACTGCAGGAGGATGCCTGCCCCCTTACCGCAGGCCTCACACCGCCAACTGCAACTCTCGCCCAAAGGACTGAGTCTTGTCAGATAGGGTCCACCTCCATGAACACCCCTGCCCGGGGCAAGGTGCAATGGAACGGAGGTAAGTTCCAGAGGAGGTGGTGATGGGGCTGGGTAAGGGGACCAGGACCGATGGGGTCCAGTTGGCTGCAGGAGACAAAAAGTACACTTTTTAGATAAAAAAAAAAAACCTTCACAATCCTGTATCTTGGTTTAGGAAGAAAAGAAAACAAAAAGAAAAATGCTAGTCTTTATATTTTTGCCAGAAGAACATTATTGCTGGAAATAAAAAGAACTACATGGTGACTAACAAACAAATACTGTTGCTTTAACACTCAGTCTGTTGACATTTATCTAGGACCAGCACCTCGCCAACCCTCAGTCTACTGCTGTGGTGAGTTGGTGGGCTTCTTGACAATTTCCACGTGAACTTTGGGGATTACCTGTCTGCACGCTCTCTGCACACTCATCTAGCACCACCCGACACCTACACAGTCAAAGTGGGACCAAGACAATGCTGAAGGGGAACCTCCTGTACAATACCATTTACATCGAGGCACTTTGCCAAGGAGTTGCCCTACAGAAACACCTGCGATGTACACCCACACGCTCCCATATCCTGCTTAAGTGGAAAGTTTGCATATGAAACCATGTTTCTGCTGGTTAGTTGTATGAAAGAACTCCCATCAGTACGAGAGTGTGCCTTCACACAGGCACTAGATAACTAATTTAATAATAATGCAAGTTTTATTTTGCATTTTTTTTTTTTTTTTAGAATCTGTTCTATTTTCCAATAAGTCATTCTGGTTAATGATTTTCCTGAAGGAGGCTAGCACTTCCTTGAATCTGATTTGTAACTAAAAACAGAATGCGTTTCGTGAGGGAGATACTGAAATGCATTTATTTATAGTTTTCAGCTGTGTTGTGAATGGGAACCCTAGAGTAGTAATGGCACAAAAACAAGTCTATTTTTTTTCAGCTCTATTTATGCGCCTTTCACTGGCCCTTAGGTCTCGCTCTCAGCTCAGCCACTGGGTCCATCACTCTATCCCGCTGCCTGAGACCCCCACCAGCTGTTACTCCATCCCGGATACTCTCCACCATTCCCCCGGCTCTGAACCCCCCCCCCACCGAGGTGGGGCTGCCAACTCCTCCGGCGTTCTACCTGACAATCTAGTGGGCTGCTGGAGTGAGGAGAGGAGTCAGAGGTTGGATGGGGTTGGGCCCGGCAATGAGTGGCCTTGGCTCTGCGTTGCTGCACTGTGTGAACGCGTGGCACTGAGCTTTGTGACGGTCAACCCAAAATGTGTTTGCAATTAATATCAAAAATTAAAAGCACTTCAGAATACATTTAAGAGCACATTTACATTTTACAATAGCAGTTCGTACTCCACACATCTTTACTTGTTTGTTCTGAATCCTGACAGTGTCCTGAGTGTGGGTTTGGCATACCTTCCATTAACCGACTGTGAGCGTGGTCAAGGTTCATTAACCGACTGTGGGTGGGGTTACTGTTTCATTAACTGACTGTGGGCAGGGTATGAGTGAATAACAGTCTCTGGGGGGTTTGGTTTGCAGTTTGTGAGAGAATAACTTGTAGCTGTTCTCTTTTGTGATTGGCTGAGAACAGATTCCTGTCGTATAATAGGTGTTAAACTTTTTTTATTATGGCTCAAAGCTCTAATCGGGTGTTTCTGCAGCAGCTGCTGCACGTTCTCCATTAACCATAGTTTTCTCTTAACTTCTGGTCAAAAGGCTTGCTACAGTGACAGTTCAGAGTGAAAAGCATTTTCTAAAGAAGGAGAATTTGCCTCCACTCCACCCAAGTGCTCTCCCTTGCCTATTGAAAAACAACACTGATATTCTATGCAACCAAGACCTGAACGTGGCAGTGTGTTTCCTTAGTTGCCACTGAACATTTGGGATATAACTGTGGAGGACAAGATGGCCACATGCGTGCAGTGCATATCTGCAAAGCAACATCGATGACATCCCACACACCCAGCAAACGATATATGACAATAAAATGAGGGGGTTAAAACAGAATACAAATGCAAAACACTGGTGCTGCAAAGGACATGATAGGGATCTCTTGTTAAAGAACTGCATAAATTACACACTTACCTCCCAGCAAAGTGCTACTCTCCTGGTTGGGGTATGTGGTATTAAAAACAGCAACTTTGTATTACGTAATAAGCCTGTTTACAACATTACAAAACGGGTCAGTCACCTGTAGTACAAAAGTACTGCCGACACAATTCCAGGGTTGAGCGCTTGGCATAGTGTACTCTATGCAAATGTGGTCTGACAGGTCTGCCATTAGTCAGCAGTTCACATCTGCACCAACTACAACCCTTGATGACCCCCCAAATTACTGTTCAAACTCCTCTCCCAGCCCATTTTTATACACAATATTACAGTAATTGAGAAACAACCTGATTTGTTTGTTCAAGGCACTGGGTTAACATTGGAAGCACTGTAGTATTGTGAAGACAGCGGGGGCTTACAGTCCATCTTTTGCAACCCACTCCTGCCGCAGTGGTAGCTCTGGACCAAGGCAAGGCACACCACAGCATGTGCCATGCTAAAAAAAAATGCTGTGCCCTGGTTGGTGCCCCGTGAGGTGCAGAGCCACCTCTACATGAACAGTATGTTTGCTCTGTGTTGGCGCCCTAGCTACCAGACGTTATGCCCTCCCCTGTGCTCTGGTAATCAACAGAAGTTGGAGCTGCTATTGTCCTGCCACACAGCCGATACCCAATTTTTATCTTCTATTGCTGCCACTGCTCTCGGCTGGTTTCTGGCCCCACCTGCAGGTCCCTGCATCAACCCAACCCTGTTAACCCCAGCACCTTCCGAGACTTACTGTGTCATCTGGCATTTCACTCATGGCTTACCTTCCATGATGTGGCTAGTGAGCTGGGCCAGGTCCCTCAGGAATTGCAGGTTCTGTCACCAGGGGAGTGTCCAGGTCAGAGGGTGCAGGGTCTGTGGGCAATGCAGGGCCGGTTATACTGCTATGGCCGAGGTGTTTAGTTTTGTGTTTTTCTTCCCTTCCTGAAGAGATGCTGGCTGATGGCAGGCGTAATTACGTCTTGCATAAGTGCCCACTCCGCCCAATCAGTGTCTCTTCTCAGTCATGTGCACTTCTAAACTGCACTGCCACCTGCTGTTACCCAGGTGGTGGTCACGCAGAAAAGTGTTCCTCCTCCTCCTTCCCCAGAGGAGGAGAGTGTCCTGTGGAATGCTCAGTCCTCTTCTCCACAGCTGATTCTTGTTCCCAAGCCTGGGTCAAATGGCAATGTTTCTGCTGCAGTGACAGAGCCTAATTTGAGTACAGACACATACTCAAGCTTAGCATCCAGAATTTTATCTGTACTTTGAGTGTGGAGAAACGAGCAGCACATCACAACCTGACAATGTTTTTTGTGTGAGAGGAAGCTTGTACTGTTGTAAAAAGACAAACATAACCACAGCCTGATGCAAGAACAACTGATCTGGCATAGCTGATGTTATCTCTCACCTTCACGCTCTTTGTTTTTTTTTTTTTTTTTTCTGTAGGCAGTAGCTGTACACAGATATGACCCCCCACACCATCTTTAACACAGCAGACCCCTAGGCTCAGGAAAAAAAAAACTTATCTTCATAAACAGCGATCCCACACAGGAAGCACTCAATACTGCTGTGAGGGTAAACAGAATTAAAATAAAATATAAAAGTGTTAGTTCACTAAAGAGCCTAAAGAAAGTGTGAAGCAGTAAACAGAAAGGAGATGAACTAGTTATAATGTGTGGACAACTCAAAAGAAAGTCACAGAAGCAGGCTGCTGTTGGAACATGATCGGAGACAGCATGATGGTCAGATACACAGCAGCCTATACCAGCTCACAGGTCACTCTTTATCTGGACTAGAAAGAATGCAGTGTGGTGTAGTCTGGCACAAAGCTGTCAGCCACAAGATCCCAGGTTTGCATCCCACCACAGCCTCAGACTTACTATGTGAGGCTGGCCAGTTGGCACAGCGGCAGTGCTACCGCTCATGATGCCAGTGACCCAAGATTGAAAATAAGCTCGGACCGTCAGGGCCAGCTGGGGCAGGTGGACTGAGTGTCCCAAGGGATGTTCTCCTCCTTCGGGGATGGTGGATCACCATCCTCGCTGAAATGCAGTTGAGGATGCTGTGGGAGGAATGGACACAGGTAGGGGGTTCGGCATGGCAACAAGCCAAACATACACAGCACCTTGAACCTCCCATGAGACCCCACTGCCCAACAGATGATGGACCCCAGTGAACCGATGGGGACCGGATCTGAACTCCTGAGATGGCCTGCCTGATAAGGATCTTTCAGGCAGAGTGGATTTCTCCCTCTTCCCTGCCCAGGGAGTTAGCCACGGTAGCATGAAGGTAAGGCAGCTCATGGGAGATGGGGACCAGTGGAGCCAGGCACCGTGTGGAACCCAGAGGGAAGTCAAGGCAGTGGTGCAGAGTGGGTATACACAACAAACTAAAAAAAAACTTACTGTGTGACCTTCAGCACATTACTTGACCTCCCTCTCCACTTGATCCTTCCTCTACCTCCTTCACCTATTCCATCTGAGATTCAGTCACCCCCTTTCATCTACCCCACCACCTATTCCTCCTGAAGTTCAGTCACCCCCCCATCTACCCCCAGCTATTCTCTCAGTAGTTCAGTCACCTGCTCCTTCATCCACTTCCACCTATTCCCTCTGAGGTTTACTCACATCTACTACCCTACATGTTCCCATGGGATTGGCTGTTCACAAATTTACAATCCATTCCACTCTTTAAAATGGAATTTTTTTTTTTTTGCAAAATATAGCCAGACGGTGTGCCAAAGTTTTATCTTGGGGGATCTCCTTAAAAATCCTGTGCAGTGTTTTTTTTTTTTAAACTTTATTTATTCATCCTACACCCCAGGCATCCTTCAGAAGTGCCCTTATGGATCTCCACCCTACTCCCAACCTGAACCCTCCACATCTCCCCTGAATCCCTCCCCCGAATTACCACAGGCAGACCCAACCCCCGGTACCATCTCTAGGGCTGATTCCGCCCCTTCCCTCAGCGGCTACTCCTAAGTGTGAGGGGCCTACCTGTAAGTCATTGGGTCCTCCAGAGGGAGAATTTGGGTGCGTCTGGGCTGGTATTTGGGATGTGGTAGGGTCCACCGGGGCCACCGGCATATAGGAGGCATTTCTCTTGTTTTTTTTCCCACCCCAGCGGAGCTCAGCTGGCATGGCAACGTAGCACCATAGCTCCGCCCTTCCCTGGCATGCGCCGCGCTGCTTAGTTGGCGATTCCCCCAGCCACCGCCAGAGGCCGCTTCATGAGTGAGTGTTTCCCATCCCCTTTCCCGTGAAGAGAGAGCAGTCCTCCGGACACTCAATCTCTTCCCCCCCCGGCGACTCCCGGCTTGTTCCCGAACCCAGGTCGCCTCATGGCGCAGGTGTGGCGTCCAGCGCCTCAACCTCAGCGCCACTGGCCAGCTCCTGTGCAGTGTTGCCAGTTTTACATACAGAATCTTGGAAAGAAAGGGTTCATGAGAGTCTATTCGCTCAGCTTTCCTATAATAATAATTATAATGCACGCCATCAGTCGTGAAACTGTCAAAATTTTCTCTCTAGGGCCCTCCGCTTGGAATAGTTTATCTCCTTCACTTAGAGCCCTAACATCAACTAACTCATTTTTATTTTTATTTATTTATTTATTTAGTTGTTTAACCAGGTATAGCACACCAAGCTGAAAGCTTTTTTACAGGAGCGACCTGGGAGCACATCAACTGCTGACCCCACTTGGTCATCGACTTAAGCCCTCCTTCCCACCTCTAGGATTTCCTTATGCCTATCCCATGCATGTTTAAATCCTCCCACTGTGCTTGCTCCCACCACCTCCTAGGGCAGGCTATTCCATGCATCCACCACCCTTTCCATGAAAAAAACTTTCTTACATTCCTCCTATCCTAGCCGCCCAATCTTATATCATGCCCCTCATTCTTGTAGTTCTCTATACTGAAATGTGTCACCCACTTGTACCTTCTCTTATTTATTTATTTCATTTTGTTCACTGGTAGGCCTACTGGGTCCAAATGGTCCCTTTGAGGGGCAACCTGAATTAGTTACATAGAAACCTGTTGGATACAGGACAATTGATGATACAAGGCACACTCACAGTAATTTCAGACAAGCACAGTAATTCCAGAAGTCTTACACTTTAGAGGAACAAACCTAAATATTTTATAGACACATTCGTATAGACAGGAGGAGGCTACCAACAATAACAGAGTATTAATACAAGTTGCTGTGGTGACAGGTAACAGACATCAAGCCACACTGACCATTTTCACATTGTTCAACTTATGTAATTGTGCTTCTTTTGTTTGCTGGGGCTTTTTTCATCTCAGGCAGGACAGGTTACTAGGGGTCTAATTGCCAGAATTATCCCTGGCACGTACATAGGTTTTTTTTCCAGCTGGTGTGCTCGGTGCCCTTTTCTAAAGGAGACCAGTGAGCCAGCATTTTGCAGCTGGTCAGGGAGACTGTTCCAGAGGATCTGAGCCACACGGGAGAAGGACTTATTACCTGCTGTTGCCCTTACTGTAGGAACCTCCGAGAGTTTCCGTGAAGAGATGCAGAGCAATCTACCTGGGTGCTTGGGCACCAGCAGCTCTGCAAGGCCTGTCAGGTGTGGACTGTTTATTCTGTTGTATGTGGTGCACAGGAGAGGGTATTGAAGCCGTCGGAAAAGGGACGACCAGTTTAAGGAGTCAGTACTTCACAGTGGTGGCACCTCAGGCAGGATCTGGTAGCAAATCGAGCAATCTTGTTTAAAGTATTTGCATCCTTCCCAGTTCTCTTCTGGTAAGGGACTGTATGACTGCAGCAGCACAGGTAAGTTTGGGTAGGACTATGCTATTTGTGATTGCTACCCTGGTTTCAGGGATACATTGTGAGTTCAGCCTGTAGACCTAAATTTTGGTGTATTGCTCTGGTGACATGGTCCACACGGCATCTGAAAGTGAGGCCCTGGTTAAGGACAAGGCTTAAAGGAGCTCACAACTTCTATGGGCATACCTAATGAGGAAATGAGGAGGAGCAGTAGTGTTCCAGGGCCGTACACATGATTGTGGTTGCTTGTGTGGTCTTGTCTTTTTGCTGCTTGGGATGGGGAGTTAGGGTTGGAAACCCAACATTAATTTCCCAGCTTTTGATGCTTTAATACCAACCCTAAGTGATGTATTACTTTTTGAGATAGTGTAACTGTGGCCTTATTTGCCTGTAGGAGCACAGGGCCCACGATACTTTTTAAATATAGTAATCAGATGTTTATTTGCTCGAGGGCCCTGCACTCCTATCCTCTATAAATACATATAAGTATGTAGCTGTGGAAGGGCCCTCGCCCATTTATAGGACAACAATGACCCAATTGTCAGCATAAACATCTTATTGCCCCAACTTATGTACCCTGGTACTGAAAAGTGTTGAATCCCTGCCAAACATTATTCTGCGCAACTGCAACGCCAATCTGTACCAGAGGTGTCAAATACATTTTGGTCAGGATTTGAAAATGGCAGCTGTGACATACATGAGGTGGGGTAATAAGTTTATGTTGAAAATCTGGGGTATAAATAGGTAATATTTCCAAAGTTACAAGTGGGCATAGTGAAACTGCAACGGATGGTCATAACTCTGTCATTTTGCATATTTTGGCCCTGAAATTTTCCACTTCTTATGGCCCCACCTTATGAACACGGTCAGAGAAAATGTCAAATCCCACCTGAACGGTTAATTTGCCAACTGATGCAAAATTACCTTTCTGGCAGGAGTTGCATAACGACAGTTATGTTGGTCATGAGGTGGGATCTCCAAAGGCCATGTTGAAAATTTGGGATCAAAATGTCAAAAATGGTTGAGTTATGCATTACAGTTGAAACCCCAGCTAGTCCTAAAATCAGGGCCAAAACCTCTAATTGAAACCCCTGGGTATACTTAGAATCAGAGTCAAAACTTCCCTTTGATAACCCTAGCTATACTGAATAAAGCATTTTCCTGTAGTGCAACCTAATTTTCCTGTATTTTCACTGTAAAACTGTGATGACATTCCTGTAGATTTTCCTGTATGCACAAATCAATGTAAGTATGCAATTGGTGTCATTGTGCAGTCAATAAAATCACTAGGACAAATGTTCAGGCTGTTTTATGTGTTCTTATTTATCTTAAATATAAAAAATAATCTACAACTATAAGAACTTTATACAGTATGTAAAAATATAATACTATCTTGAGGTTCTGGGGAAATGCTGGAACCTATAAAGCTCAGTTCTCAAGGTTCACATGTCTCCAGAACCTCCTAAAGGTATTATAACCTTGTAATAATACAGTCCCTTATACAGTATTTTATTTACAGTATGAAATGCCTTAACTTCAAATTTATCCCTTAATCACAGACTGATACATTGTGTGTTCTGCTCACAATGCATGAAAGGGGCATAGGGATACACAAAATGCGTATACCCCACCCTCACCCCTGCAGCCCACGGACAGGTGTGCCCATACCGGCATTCGCCAATGCCGATCACCTATCCACGGCTCCTCCCTCAATGCGCAGGACTCTGCAGGGTGGCCGGGGGAGTCGTCGTCCCAGGCAGACATCCAATGGGATGCCCCCGGGACCCATCGTGGATCCCACACGTAGGGTGGCATGGGTCTGGGGATGTGCATACTGATAGCACGCACCCAGACCAGTGTGCCACCCTCCAGTCCCAGTGCTGCCTCACATAAACTTTCTGGGTGCTTGCCCATCCAGCTGCCCCGTCACCTCCTGCTGCCCAGCAGTCAAGAGCAGCACAGTGTGCCCTGTCCTGGTCCCCCAGTGACCAAATGCCTGTGCTCATGGGGGCATGCTGTAGGTTATGCTAGGGTCTCCCTAGTGTACCCTGCACCACCCTCTGCGCCCACGCATCCAGCACTATGCGGGTTAGTGAATACACATAGTGCTGGCACGCCCGAACGTCCCCATCATGGAGCAGTCTGCAGACATGGGGGATTGGGTGCAGTGGCTGCATATGCCCCTTCGTGCATGCCATGGGGGCACAGTGGGTGTGGAGTAGCTACTCACCCCAGATACGTGTGCAGAGCCACTCCACACCAGTCGTGCACTGGACCTACAGCTCTGTGTACCTGTAGTGCTCCATTAATAAACATTGTTTCAGTGTATTGTTGTGTTTTTCATTGGCATGCTTAAGCATCCCCCTACACACACACACACACACACACACACAGCTTTGTGCACCAAACTCTAAGATAAAAACAAATATTCCCTTTTTTTTTAATTTATTTTACTAACATTAGGCCAGACCAGGGTCTATGGGTCCCTTCTAATCTCACACATATAATTCATAACTCCTGCTTATCTTGATGAAGACACCCCCCATACCTTTCCCAGGCTCACAATTAAATAGAAACATTGTCTAATTTTTTTTCAAATAACCTCAACCTCTAGGCAGGTCAGAAGAAGTGCTGCCTTAGTGATCTTTTTAAAAACACAACTCTGCTCTGTGCACCAAACAAGCCAAGTAGCACTTAAGCACTCTTTGTGTCCCCGTCATCCTTTAAAACCCACCATCATCAAGTCTCTTTTGTCTGGCTCACTTTTTGCACTTCATGTGTTTAAATTGACAAAATTTACGAAACAGAAGGTTTGTTTGCCTTGGTGGTTCAGGGCACTGCTTCCCTCAAGCAACACTTAAGCACTCTTTCTTGCACCCCCCCCCCCCAAGCATAACACCATCAAGTGGCCAGTCTTTTGTCTGACTCATTTTGCACTTAAAACAAGCATTTGTCAATGCCGAATGTTTGCTTGCTGGCATTGGCAGTGGTAGTGTAGAAGTTACAGAGCTGCGTAATAGGAATGGCAGTGAAGTACTGAACTGAAGCCAACCCCACCACCACCCTGCAGAGAGTGACAGGCATTGGGGTGTGCCTTTGGGTCATCAGGCATAACGACCATGCCATTTCACCACACCCTACCGTGCAGACACCAAGTGTCATGGTGTGCCTTGGGGTCTTTGGCCCTTATGCACACCCCATTCCATCAGGAAATACGGTGAGATGGGTGCGATATAGGAGAATGGGGTGAAGTTTGGGCCTGAAGAGTACGAGGCACACCTTGATGCCTCTCACTGGCTGCAGGGTGTGGGTGGGGGTGGAATGGTATAAGCATGACAGGCAAGAATCCCAAGTCATACTCCTGATGCCTGTCATTCTCTACAGGGTGGGGCGTTATGGTCGGAAACCCTAACGCCTCAGGCATTCGTTGGTATTGTCACTCCAAATTTTCAACATGTTTTTTTTGTGACCCCCACCTCATGAACAGTGGCAATATCGGTTTGTTAGCCGAAAACCGCTTTTGCACAGCGACTATGGCATTTGGCACCACAGGTGCAAAAACACATTCCGAACAGGATGTGAAAAATGACAGCGGTACTGTTCATGGGGAGGTGTAAAAAATGGCAATGTTGAAAATCTGCTGTGAAAATCTTATAAAAACTGGTGAAGTCACGAGCGTGCGTAGTAACTGTGCATTGCACACTCGTAATGTAACTAGTTTGGGGATTTTTACAGCAGATTGTTAACACAGGCATTTTGGGACCTCCGATCATGAACAGTGTCAGTGTGATTTTCTTTATCTGTCCGAACAATGATTTCCCACAGCGACCACGCATTTCTGTGCTGAAAGTGTGAAAACACATTTCGGCCATGTTGTGGAAAATGACAGCTGTACTGTTCATAAGGAGGTGTGGAAAAATGCCACTGGTGAAAATTTGGACTGAAAATATTACAAATTCATGAACTTACGAGGGTGCGCGGAAACTGCGCAATGCTCACCTGTAACACAGTGATTCTATGGAGTTTTGTCACCAAATTTTCAACATAGCCATTTTAAGACCTCTGCTCATGACCAGTGTCACTGTGATTTTCTTAATCTGTTCCAAACATTGTTTTCGCACACTGACTGTACCACTGGGCGCTACATGTGCGGAAACACATTTTGGGCGAGATGTGAAAAATGGTAGCTGTACTGCTCATAAGGAAGTGCGGTAAAATGGCACTGTTGAAAATCTGGTGTGCAAATATTACAAATTCGCAAACTTGCCAGCGTGAGTAGGAACTGCGCAATATGCGCTCCTAAAACAGTCATTTTTGGGAATTTTTTCACCAAATTTTCAACATAGCCATTTTAACACCTCTGCTCATGACCAGTGTCACTGTGATTTTCTTAACGTGTCCCATACATTAATTTTGCACACCGGCTGCGCCATTGTGCGCTACATGGGCAGAAACACGTTGTGGTCGAGATGTGAAAAATTACAACTGTACTGCCCATAAGGAGGTGTGGAAAAATGGCAATGTTGAAAATCTGGAGTGAAAATATTGAAATTTCGCAAACATACGAGCATGCGTAGGAACTGCTCAACGCACAGTCGTAAAACTTTCATTTTTAGGAATTGTTTCACCAAATTTTCAACATAACCATTTTACGACCTCTGCTCATGAACAGTGTCACTGTGATTTTCTTAATGTGTCCTGTACATTGATTTCGCACACCGACTGCGCCATTGTGCGCTACATGGGCGGAAACACATTTTGGGTGAGATGTGAAAAATGACAGCTGTACTGCTCATAAGAAGGTGTGGTAAAATGGCAATGTTGAAAATTTGGGTGAAAATATTGAAAATTCGCGAACTTACGAGCCTGCGTAGGAACTGCACAATGCATGCTAAATAAAACAGTCGCTTTAGGAATTTCCAGCAATTTCAAAGTACGCTTTTTGAGAGCCCACCTTATGAACGCTGGCAGTGTCATTTCGTTAATCATTCCGGAAAGGTGATTTCGCGCTGTGGCTATGAAATCACCCTTCGGGCCCGAGTAATGCCATGACAGTGACAGCATTCATGAGAAGGGGTCCCAAAAACCCCATGTTGAAAATTTGGTGCAAAAATTCCAAAAAATGCCTGAGATATGCAATAAAGTTGAAAAAACCCTATCTATCCCATTATACAGCTTATCGGCATTTCCTCAGTTCGCGGTCGGCTTTGAAGAGTGCAGATGTGTTCCCGGTCCGTCAAGATCGCCCCGCTGGAGCTCGAGCTAAGTATGGGGTGGGGGGTGGGGACGAGGGGCACAGTGGGTGGGTGCGGGTTGTGGAGGGGGCAGGAGAAGTGCCGAGGGACAGTTTTTGAATTTACAGGTTTCTTTATTTCACAAGACGACGAGGGACACTTGCCACGTTAGTGGGCTCTAGCGTAGGCTGGAAGAATGTTGGTGGGGGCAGGAGCTGACGGGGATTGGGCACCCCGTCGGCCATAACATCATTTTGCCACGCTTAGGGTGGGCTCCCAGCGTGGCACCTGGATGCTTGGGGGCATGCAGTCGACAGGGTTGGGCACCCCATCGGCCATACATAATTTTGCTATGCTGGGTGGGCTCCCAGCGTGGCCACCTGGATGCTGGGGGTGTAGCCGACGGGGATTGGGCATTCGTCGGCTATAAACATTTTGCCATGCTGGGGTGGGCTCGAGGTGGCTACCTAGATGCTTTGGGGCGTGGAGCACCCCCATCAGCCGTGACAGTGGGGAAGGCGACGAGCACACAGTGTGTGTGCATGCGGTGTGGAGGGGTGGAGCCTGCTCACTGAAGCGGAGCTCTTCCTTTCAACTGTATGCCACTGCATTTTCAGCTGTCATAGACAGCTGGAACAGTGATTGGCACACTGCGACCGTGCCTGCAAATACACTGACTGAATTGGAAGAGGCTGACACACCTCTGGAAAACTCGGATGATGGCACTATGTTGCGTGCAAGCAAACATAATGAGTTTAAAATAGACTGACCTGAGCCTGCCCACAAGAAGGCTTGTTTACCTTCAATGGCTCAGGCTCTGCCAGTCCATAACAGTGGCATTTGAGATGCAGCTCGGCTGACTCAACGATGTTGCTGTTTTGAGTGGGGCCACATGACAGGTGTTTGGATCATGCAGCAGCTCACTGGTTGCTGATGAGAAGATCTGAATTCATCCTCAGAAAGATGCACTGCCAGCATATTACCTTACTACCCCAGAGAAACACAGGGTGCAAATGGACCAACAGAATTGCTTAGTGTAGCAAAGTCAGAAAACTGAGCACCAATTGGAGGGCTCTGTCTGGATCTTGGCAGCCATGAGATTCATAGTGGGCATTTTCCTGTAGTGTTTGCCCATTTCCTGATATTTTAAAATAAAAGATTTCCTTCCCGTATCCCATTTTTGTAGTAAAAATCTCTTAAAATACAGGAATCCCTGTAGATCTAGGAGCACTGCAGCCTGACCAGAGAGCTTGCTTCTCCTGCAGGGTCTGCTGTAAGCATACATGGCGCCATACTGCACTCATGTTGGGGGAGGAGGGAACAAAAAAAGAAGAAACGACCCACTCCATCCTATTTGATGGAAGGGGCCCTCAGTAGTTCCCCTGGGTCCTAGTGCTTGCCAGCTTTCCATTCTGGTCGGCAACACTGGACTGCCTCCATGGAGTCCTTACTGTGGAGGGTCAAACATGGGGTTATATGTCAGTTACTGGGGTCCAGAAGAGCTAGGTGCCAAGGACCTGACAGGGTACATCCTAGGAGCAGAATATACCCTAGGGAATGTCGGTGGTGGGGAGAAAGCTCTGTGGGGAAAACAATGTACTTATTATAAGTCCAGGAATTTTTCTTGCAGTTTTGTTTATGCCCTATAACTACTGATGGCGCTGTATTGTGTGGCCTCAAACCCCTGCATATTACATACCCTTCCCTTGCTACCCACCCATCCAGCGTGGTCTCACTAAGCAGCCGAACCTCAGACTGCACTTTCCAATTTCTCTGTCCCTCTCCTCTCCATACTCCCATGTCATTTTTTGCCCAGAGTCACATGTTAATAACACATGACCCCCACCACCACCACCACCATTGGCTCAGCATGAAAGTAGTGGTGATATGGAGGGAGTACAAGTGCTCATCTGATATACTGAACTACCAGGGTTCAGTGTGTGTGTGTGTGTGTGTCTTGTGGCGCGTACATAGCATGACAGTCCCAGGTGGGAGCATAAAGCAGGACAAGTGTGGATGATTCCGGTTGGCAGTGCAGGCACAATGACTGAAGCAGCACAGCGCAGGCAGGAAGCACCATGATGGCATCAGTGGCAGGTGGGCGGACATACAGACTGGATGACAACTAGGGGGAGATAGAGAAGGGGATGATGATAGCGCCAAGCTGCAGAAATAAGTATGGATTACCCACAGATGAGGCAGCAGAGTGGAGCAGTGCAGCATGCCTTCAAGGGCTGGGTACCAACAGGTTAGGGCAGGGGCGGCAGTGATATGGTGTGCATGTGGGGGGGCAGTGAGTGTCACAGCTGGAAATGGAAGGAGTTTGTGACACAGCTGTGAGGAAGGGCAGCAGCAACACATCTGGTAATGAGGGCAATGTTGGACCTGGTAAGAGGCAGTAACACCTCTGGTAATCGGAGAAGGGTGATAAAGCTTGAACGAGGGGGGACAGTGTCAGCTGACAACCAAACAACGTAGTGACACAGCTGGTAAAGGGGCAGTGACACAGATGGCAACGTGAGGGCAAAGACAGAGCTGGCTATGACAAAGCAGTGACACAGCTCATAATGGGGAGCAGTACCACAGCTGGTAATGCAGGTAGTGACAGCTGGCAACGAGGGGTGGACTGTGACACGCTGGCTTTATACAGCTCCATCTACATCGCCTAGCCATTCAATTATTTCAGTTCTTGCACTCTCCTCCACCACCTCTTGTGCTGTTACAGGCTTCAGATACTGTATCTGCTGAGTCACAGGGCAGCCCTGGCTGGCTCTCCCAACCTACTGTATTTTATACATTAATGGTTAACAGGGCTATATGGCACCAATAATTCCTGGCTATCTATATTAATGGTTCACAGGCACGATCATTAAATCAGTTCCAAAGAATGTGGCATACAAAGACATCTAATTTAAAGCACCTGGAAGGGCAGAGTGTACAATCCCTCCATTTTCAAAATATATCCCCATTCAGTAAACAGTTTGATTTCTGATTCATTATGTTGCTTGCACGCATGTGCAAGAAACATAGTGCCATCATCGAGATTTCGAGGTGTGTCCCCTCCTCCAATTCAGGTAGTGTGCTAGCTGTGCGTTTCTGTAGTAATGCATTTTGGAGCTGTCTATGACACGCCTCCAAAATGCAGTGGAACACTCTGATTGAAAGGGGAAGCTACGCTTCAGTGAGCAGCGATAAGAAGCTGCTCGCTGGCTCCACTGCGCGGGCGGTCGCACCCGCTTGCGCTGTATAAGCCGACGGGTGCCCAATCCCGCCGGCTGAGCTGCGCCGTCTCCCCCAGTAGTTGGTGCGTGGCAATCGTCTTTTGCCGACGGGTGCCTAATCCCCGCCGGCTGAACGCCCCAACGCCCTTGTGCCATGCTGGGAGCCCACCCAGTGTGGCAAACGGTCCCACAACGCCTTTTTTTTTTTTTACCTGTAGACAAAACGGTTCAGCTGCAGTGCCTCCCGACTTCTTCCACAACCTGCACCCACCCACTGGGCACCCAGCCTCCCACACCCCCACCCCATACTTACCTCTGGACTCTGGCGCCGCATCTTCGTGGACTGGGAACACGCCTGCACTTCAAAGCCGACCGCGAACTGAGGAAATGCTGGTAAGCTGTATAATGGGCTAGACAGGGGTTTCAACTTATTGTATATTCAGTTGATTTTTGATTTTATCACTATAATATGATTTGACTCTTTCATGATGACACGTCATTGTCATGCGATCGAACCTGGCGGTGATTTCGCATTCACTGCGCGAAATCACCCTTCGGGCCTGAATAACACCATGACAGTGACATCATTCATGAGAAGGGTCCCAAAACCCCATGTTGAAAATTTGGCAAAATTCCAAAGAATGACTGTTTTTATAGCTTATGCTGCGCAGTTCCACGCAGGCCTCGGAGTTCACGAATTCTTCAATAATTCTCCAGATTTTCAACATTGCCATTTTACCACACCTCCTTATGAGCAGTACAGCTGCCATTTTTCATCCTGCCCAAAACGTGTTTCCGCCTACAGCGCATAATGGCGCAGTCGGTGTGCAAACTCAATGTATGGGACACATTAACAAAATCACAGTGACAGTGTTCATGGAGCAGGGGTCTTAAATGGCTATGTTGAAAATTTGGTGAAAATAATCCCAAATGACTGTTTTGATGAAAGGCATGCAAAGTAGTTCCCACGCACGCTTGTAAGTTCGCAAATTTTCAATATTTACACTCCAATGACTTCCAAATACCTAAACAGCACATAGAAGCAAGCAACATTCGGCATTGACAAATGCTTATTTAAAAATAACTGCTACCACTTCCCTTTCTAGTGTATGCATGAGGTAGTAACTGGTGGGGAAGGCAGAAAAGGCAAAAGGGGACAACATGAGTAATGGGGAGGAAAAACCGTAAGGTCCCATTCCATTTTATCTGGGAAGGAAGAAACCAAAATAATCCAGGGGCGAATCAATATAACCTTCTCCCTTCTGCCAGCCCGCACTGGAGCATAAGGCAAGCAAGATTTACCTACTGCTGCAGTCAGACGGTCCAAAGAATAAGGACCCCAGGAAAGAGAAAGAACCCATTTGTTTATTTTGCTGGAATTTACCAAACTGGTTCTGCTTCAGTCCAGAATTGCTAATAATTTGCTTTAAACACACACATGCTTAGAATATGTATAATTTAATCTGGACAGACAAAATTCGATTGTACAAAACAGGATTTTTTGAGCGCCACTTCACGGTAGCAGATTCTATTTTCCTTTCATACCTAGTGCAGGCACACAATCAGTACACTATATCTGCATTATTATCAACTGATGTATGGCGGTGTGTGTGCGGCTGTGGTGTGTGTGTGTGTGTATGTATTTCCTGCAACCATGCAGATGCAACACATTCTCTGCCTGCAACACATCCTTCTTCCTGCCTCCGCAGTCCAGCAGGAGGTGCTTGCGGAGGCTCAGCAACGTGTGATGCAGCCCAGCTGTCTGCCTGACACACGGGAAAATCCCAGATTAAACGGATTACCCCCACCCCCAAATTACATACTAACATACTAAAAGGCCAGCAGAATAGGCCTAAAGGTCTGTCGTGTCCACTCGGTATGACCTACCCCATGTCTCCTTTACCTCGACGTACACGGAGACCCCCTGACATAGGGTGCAGAGCAGCAGCCTATGCACGATCACAGCAGGATGGGGCTGAATCGCAGTTCCATGTTCATACTCCCCCGTCTGTGGGGCTCCCTCACATAATCTTGGATGGAGAGGATGCTGTGTGTATGGGACTGGCTTATGATCTCCTGGCTCAGGTTGCCACTTGTCCCCAGCTGCAGTACAGCTATTCACTGATGCGATTGTTCTTGTTGCCTCTCTCAGTGGCCCGGCCCCTCCCACTCGGCTTGGTCACTGTATGCCCCCATCTCCTCACCCTGACTCCAGAGCCGTGATACAGGACTAGTGTCACAGCAGCAGCAGCCGTACTGCCAAACCCATTCTGCAGCCCTACAATAGCATATTTAACCTGGGGGTGGCGATCGGAGAATGGGGGCGGGACCTCTGGGCCACCAATGTTAAATTCAAACTGTTAATGAGTGCAAATGGTTATTTACTGTTCGAATAGTAAAGTTGGAACAGTAAATAACCTGATTGGCATTTACTTAGCGAGGGATAGGGACATGATTTTCAGGGGAAAATCACATATTTGTCATCGTAATATACAACTTTAAGACAAACAACTAACTAAGCATATCACTGAGACCTAAATACTGGTGGTGTGCTGTCTTTAGGGTGCTGTAGTTGTGTACAAGACTATTTCGAAAACGGTTTGAAAAACAACACAGCTGCCATCTCGACCAGTATTTGTCTAAGAATCGATCAGTAATGGTAGTTTATTCACCTAGTAAAGGTGATTGTGGGGCTATACATCTCTGAGGCACTCCACCCTCCTTACACATGGGTTGTGTCCATCTGATAGGTTGCTTAATGCACATGTGACTTCATGTGGTGCTGCCTCTCCAGGATCAGTTCGAATTCTTCCAAAGCTGTACCTAATCTGTACCCAATAACTCTTGACTTGTTAAGTAGGCAGCACAATGTTTCCTGATATGTATCGTAGCGTATTAAATAAATTATAGTAGAAGCATTTGTTATGTTTTACCAAAAAAATCTGTGGCCCCTGAGGGTCCTCTCTTTATTTCTTATTTATACAAATCTAACATTTCTGACCCATATGGCATGCTGCGTGTTACATCTTAAAGCTCATCTTTGAGTCCTTTGTCTTCTGACTGGCTAACTGGGTGGTTGTGGAGTGCCTCAGAGACGATACTACCACAATCACCTTTATCAGGTGAGTAAACTACCATTGTGGGGGATTATCTCTGAGGTACTCCACCCTCCTTACACATGGGTTTCGATGTAAAAAGCAGTACCCTAGTGAGAAGGGTGGGTAGTCAGTCCATTATGTTATGTTCGACCTTGCTGCTAACAACACTACTTAAGTAAAGTTAGTTTTTGCTTCCAGGGTTACATCTACCCTGTAGCCCTGTCATGTTTAGCAAATGTGTGTGTCGATGCCAATGTAGCAGCAGCACAAATTTTCTCTATTGTGGCCATGTTTCTTTCGGCCCATGATGTGGCTATTGCTGTGGTGGAATGGCCTTGATTTTTTTTTTTGTGCATGAGTTGAGGCCTTTTGCGGCTCTGTGATGGGAGACTTAAGCCAATATGTGCCATATGTCTGCTGTTCTTGTGATGTAAGTTTACATTAATCACCTCATGGCTAGCAGATGATGTTGAGGGTCCCTATCTACCTTGTCTGCAGGCATATAGACAGGTATTTTGATATCCCGTGTGGTGTGAAAAAGTGTGCATATTTTAGGCAGAAAGGAAGGGATCAACTTTTAGTTGATCTTGTCCTCATGAAATACCAGATAAGGCAGTCTGTGGGATAATGCTTGTAGTTTGCTTATGCATCTAGCTGAACATATAGTGACCATAAGGATTAAGTGTTTGCCCTTTGAGTGGTAGTAACTCTAGAGGTTCAGATGGTGAGTTGGTCATTGCCCTGGGTACTAAGTTGAGGTCTCAGGGAGTGGTCCATTGTTTTATCTTAGGATGTAGATTGGATCGATTGAAACATAGACTTTGACGGCAGATAAGGACCACTTGACCCACCCAGTCTACCCATTTCCCCCTTCCTATTGGATAAGCTGCAGATTCTAGTTAACCAACAGCCTACTTCCTGCAACCCCTCACTACAATTGCCTTATGTCTGTCCCATGCATGTTTGAATTCCCCCACTGTTTTAGACCCAACAACCTCCCCAGGAAGGCGGTTCCATGCATCCACCACTCTCTCCGTGAAAAACAATTTCCTCACATTACCCCAGAGCCATCCCCCCTCTATGTTTAAATTGTGCCCCCTTGTTCTTACACATCTCTTTTTTCTGAAAGATGCTACCCTCCTGGACTTTATTCCCTTGAGGTACTTGAAAGTTTCTATCATGTCCTTCCTGTCCCTCCTTTCATCAAGGGTATGCCTATTAAGCTCTCTCAGTCTGTCCTCATATGGTTTCTGATGCAGACCCTGCACCATTTTAGTTGCCCTCCTCTGGACTGCTTCCATCCTGTCTATGTCCTTGCATAGATGGTGTCTCCAAAACTGCACACAGTATTCCAGATGGGGTCTCACCAATTGTCTGTACAGAGGATAACTACTTCCTTTTTCTACTTGTGATGCCCTCTTCCTATGCATCCTAGTATCCCTCTAGCTCTCCTTACTGACTTCTCACATTGCTGCCACTTGCACTGTTAGGGATGCTGGAGATAGTCCTTTATCCGGACCTTGCTGAAGGATAAGCATGTTAGAGGTTGTATTTATTTATTTAAATTTTTCTTTCTTTTCCACTTTTCTTCTCACTATCTATGGAATAATCTCGAATGTCTCTGATATTTTGAGGTAATGGGGTTTCAGTCTCTCCTTTTCAGGAGACAGGCTGTTAGTTTGAGATTGTTCGGACTGAGGTGACATACCGGTTCCTGGTGAGAATATATTCCCTGAATTGTAGTATCCATGGGTGGTCTATTGCCATTGTCACAATCGTGGCGAACCATGTTCTCCTGGGCCAAGGAGGGGTGATGATTATCACCCAAGTTCTGGTACTGCATATCTTTTTCAGAACCTGTAGTATCGGTGGAAAGATGTAGGTTACTTAGTATGACCATGTAGCTGATAGTGCATCCACTCCCATGGATTTGTGATCCCTGAAGAGGGAGTAGAATCTGGGGCACTCATTGTTCTTGTTGGTGGCCATTAAGTTTATTTCTATCAGTCCCCAATGTCTGTTGATCATTTGGAATCTGTTGGAATTAATCTTCCACTCTCCCAGGTGTATTAACTGGCGACTTAGCCAGTCTGCGGTGGTATTCCGCCTGCTTGCCAAGTGTATGGCTGATATGCTCAACATGTTTTTTGTGTCCAAAGAATGAGTCTTGAGCCTCTCTTTGCATGGCTCTGCTCTTTTGTTCCTCCTTGCCTGTTGATATAGGAGATGATAACCTGATTGCCCCAGCTCATGAGGCAATTTCCATGTTTTCTACCTAGCCTTGTGAATTGCAGTGGTGCACAGGACAGTGCCCTGCTTTCCAGATTGTTTATGGCCATTTTTATTCTTGCATGTACCACTTTTCTGGGCTTCCGGTGGAGTGGCCACTATGTAGAGGCTACTCAAGGTTGCATGGCATTATTAGCAGGCAAATGGCGTGGGCAGTGTGCCATTAAGATGTGGGGATTAGCTTGGGTAGTGGGGTAGGAGTTGGTATGACAAACCCCATCCTCGTCATTGTATTTCACTCATGGCTGCATCTGATCAGGCAAACACCATATGGATGTTAGTGTTTGTATAACCACCTCCAGCTCTGTTTCTAGATCAGAGTGTGTTTCTGAATCGGTTATGATGAGTGGGGTTCTGGCTCTACCGGTACCTGACTTTATTTCACATGGTGTTTTACACTAGTTGTACCTGCATTGGTTGATTATTTTGGTGGGGAATTGTTGCTGTGTCTAAATCTGGCCAGCAGAGGATTTAGGATTGCAGGTGGCATATCTGTTTGTGCCTGGTCTTTGTGTTTTCACTGGTGTCCTCTGGTCAGATGGCATGGGTGCATCTTCTACATCTGATGCACTACAGTATGCTTAATTGTTTGGGTCTAGCAGCACATTGCATTGGCTGCCGCTCTTTGTTTTGGCCATTGTAGTAAGTTGAGAAAGGATACATAGAAAGAGTGGTGTTGGTGGGGGGATTGGATATATTGTATTATTTGTTTATTATTTCCCTTAATTCCCCCCCGCACAGTAATCAATAATGTTCTGCACCATACGGCTATTGTTGTGCCTGTGCATTAAAGTGTGCACTGTCCCTATAAATGTGGCTAGAGTGAGTGAGGGACTCAGTGTTATGCTGTCTTGCCCACCGCTGTGGTAACAGTGCTGCCCCCAGTGTATTTACCCCATTATTAATTGATTTTCAAATCATTGCCTGTATATTTAATTATTCACATTGTGGTCTGCAATTGCAGATTGGTTGGTGCTTTTAACCAATGCCCTCTGTGCTGGTTGGACATTTGTGAGCGTAGCTGCACTCTCCACAAGATGGCAGCAGTGACTGTCAGTCAGTCTACACTGTCTGGCAGCTGCCTATACCCTTAATCCCACATAGATAAGGGGGGAGTGGAGAGCTTATCCGAGATCACAGCAGCAAGTCTCGTGATGATATTTGTCACGGCTGCCAATCTGGATAGGCAAGTTAGGTTAGTCCCTCAATGTTCCTCCTCCTCATGAGACCTACTTTGTTTGTGGTGTTTGAGTCGGGTAGATGATAGAGGAGTTTCCTCTACCTTTTGAAAGAAGAAGGTGGTGAGTTTAAAAGACATAATGTGCCATAAAAACCTATTGAGAGCACGTCATTTTGAGGTGAGGCACAGAGGGACTGAGAAAATGATTCAGAAACTGTTGCGTAGTTATGTCTTGAGTGAGCACTTCAGGTACTACTATAATTGTAATGGGGAACTTAGGCACATTACTTAGTATTTTAGCAGTCTGGGATGCTGGCAGGGTACTCCTGATGTTCTAAGGTGGCCACTTGCTCATTTAATAGTGGATAGACTCTGGAGCTGCTGGCAGGGACTCCAGGTCATCAGGCACCTTAGTAAAGTGGTATGCTTGTTCTGGACAGCATTTAGGGGGACTCAAGAGTATATGTCCATTTAAGGAATGAGAGCCTTTAATTATTGTGTAGCCCCTGATGTACTGAGCTCCTGTGGCTGTGGAATCTATTTGGTCATCTGTGAAAGATCTCCGAAAATACATGGCTCTGTTAGCATCCTTTAAATTTCAAAAATGTGATAAATTATGTTGTTTAAGCCCTTTTTTTTATTAAATGAATGGGGCTAAGTCATGCATTCACATTAGTATGCATTACTTTGTCATACACAGTACATAGTAGCGGCTCCTTAATTAATATGTGACTGTGCCATTAAGAGAAGGAAACTGGGGATATCAGTAAAAGAAATGACTATTAAAGTACACTATTTCCCAAATAGTTATTTTATTGTAATCAAACCTCCTTGTATATTGACCTAATATAATACAGTACTGTGTTTTATTTATTTATATATATATTTTTATTTAGATTTCATTTATTTATTTATTCTGGACCCTTTTGTATGTCTTGGTATTCTTTGAGATAATGTAGGCATGTGCCTTTAAGGGGGGGGGGAGGTGGGCAGGCTGTCTTAGCTAATTCTTGCCTTGGGTGTGGCAAACTGAGGAAGAATCATCTACATTGTTGTTTTTTTTTTTGCTCTCAAAATGTTTCTTCAGTTGTCTTTCATGGTCAGTGTTAAAAGTTAGGGGACTTAGGCTTGAGAAGCTGTACTATTGCTAGCTCCATTCTCCATTGCAAGATATGCTGGATTTAGCCAAATCTTGTTAGTTTATCTTCCTCTGAGATGGTGGCCAAGATCTCTTGAGAGCTGAGAGCCAGTCAGCTTGCAGCTCTCATGGAGCAGGAGATTTGGAAACTATGAAGAAGCATGGGGGTTGGTCATGCTGTTTGAGAAGCCATAAAATAACATCTGAGTGGCTCCATTTTGGTCCCTAGAGCTTCTTTTTTTTCTGTGGGAATGTTTTTGGATAGAAAATAACATGAAATGGTTGCCGGTGCTTTTATTTAATGCCATGGAATTCGTGGAATGGCTGAATACAGCATGGGCATTTTAAGCACCTTCCAATGCAAGGAAACTTTTCTGGATGAGTTTGTGAGTACCCTTTTTACAAGTTAGTGATGTTAGTGGGTCACCATATTCTTGCTGGTGAATAATACAACTCAGGAACCGCTGGCAAGGGAACCAGGTTGATTATATATATTACCTCCTGCAAAACACTGCATAGATTCTGTGTTCTTTTATGTAGGTCAGATAATTGCTTTTAGCTCCCGGCACTTATGATGTGATAATGTTCATAATTTGAATACTGTGCTAGCAGTTTCTCAGCTAATATTTTTCTAGACAACTGATGCTAGTAGATGCTGCAGTGCTAACATTTCCAAGACTGCCAGTTTTGCAATTTTAAACAGTTGCATATCTTGCCGAAACATACTCTGGAGCTGCTGTGTTGAAATTTTTTACAGTACATCTAAACACAGGTACTGCTACCAGGAGTACCAGTTTTATTTTGCAATAATGTCATCATTTATTGTCTGCCCCCAAGGATAATCAGTTACTGTGCCGTCATTCAGTCACTGTGTAGCTGAGTCAGGATGTTGCTAGGGTGAGGAAACATGCATCAACCAGGATCTTTTTGGACGGGCTAACTGCAAATGGACTGCACACCAGAGAAGCAGGCTTTCTTCCCCCCAAATGAGGGGTGTAATGTAGGAGCAATATTTTTTGCAGAAATCCACTCACAGATTACAAGGCAACAGAGTTATATGAGGCATCCCTGAGAAAACTACCCCTATGGTTGCTAGCAGGAGCCACAGGGGGTTCTCTGCCCAGTTCTATGCAGTAGTGGGTGCAGGAACTAAACTGGGACCACTAGCAGGGGTCACAGAAGCCTGCTCATATTTCTTTTCTCTTATCATAGACTCGCTAGCAGAGAGTCCAAGGAATAACCATGGAAGTATTTAGAGAATTTGTTTTTTTTTCTTCCCTGAAAGTATTGCTGCTTGGTGTGCAGTGCAGAATAGGGTTAGGAGCTGTGAACTGGGAAGCAAGTAACCAATTATAAGGTATGATCTGTACCGTAGATTGGGTACATTACAAGCTTCTTTTGGCACATTGTAGTACAATGTTGCCTGCTTCCTGAGACAGCTATTAGTCTTAAATAGCGACGCAGACACATCGTACGGACTGCAAGCTAGCTAGCTGATACAGCTGAATATAATTTTCCTTGTATTAGCGTAGTCTCTTACCTTTTCCTTGTATGTAAAATGTTGATTTTTCTAGGGAGCTGATTTTATGTGCAGCAACCTGTACTGATGCACATTAAGAACTGATCCTGGAGAGGCAACATCACAGGGAAAGGAGGTCGGACTTCTTTGAAGTCACATGTGCATCATTCTGAAGAAAGGGGGGTACCTCAGGGCTCAGTACTGGGTCCAGTCCTCTTTAACATCTTTATAGGTGACAGTACAGAGGGTCTGGTGGGAAAGGTATGCCTCTTTGCAGATGACATAAAGATCTGTAACAGAGTTGATACACAAGGGGGGGTAGAAAGGATGAGAAGGGACTTGGCAAGGTTGGAGGAATGGTCAGACATATGGCAACTTAGATTCAATGCAAAGAAGTGCAAAGTAATGCACCTGGAAAACAAAAACCCAGGAGAAGAGTACACAATAGCAGGGGAGGTACTAACAACAACAAAAATGGAAAGAGACCTGGGGGTGGTCATATCAGATGATCTAAAGGTTGGTAAGCAATGTGAGAAGTCAGTAAGGACAGCCAGGGGGATACTGGGATGCATAGGAAGGGACATCACAAGTAGAAAAAGGGAAGTGGTTATCCCTCTGTACAGACAATTGGTGAGACCCCATCTGGAGTACTGTGTGCAGTTTTGGAGACCTCATCTACACAAGGACATAGACAGGATGGAAACAGTCTGGAGGAGGGCAACTAAAATGGTGCAGGGTCTGCATCAGAAACCATATGAAGAGAGACTGAGAGAGCTTAATATGTATACCCTCGATGAAAGGAGGGACAGGGGGGACATGATAGAAACGTTCAAGTACCTGAAGGAATCAACAAAGTCCAGGAGGGTAGCATCTTTCAAAAAAAAGAGATGTGTAAGAACAAGGGGGCACAATTTAAAGATGGGGAGGATGGCTCAGGGGTAATGTGAGGAAATTGTTTTCACGGAGAGAGTGGTGGATACATGGAACCGCCTTCCTGGGGAGGTTGTTGGGTCTAAAACAGTGGGGGAATTCAAACATGCATGAGACAGACATAAGGCAATTGTAGTGGGGGGTGGCAGGAAGTAGGCTGTTGGTTAACTAGAATCTGCAGCTTATCCAGTAGGTAGGGAAATGGGCAGACTGGGTGGGCCAAGTGGTCCTTATCTGCCGTCAAAGTCTATGTTTCTATGCTTCATCAAGCAACCTATCAGGTGGACACAACCCATGTGTAATGAGGGTGGAGTGCCTCAGAGATTATCCCCCACAGTGGCTTTCTGCCCCCCCCAGCCCCACTAACTCCCTAAACACAATCTCACTGAGGTCTAGAGCCTCTAATCCTTGTTATTCAGCTCTTATTTCAACAAAGTTTGCTATATCACTGGACTGCCTAATGATTACTTGTTTTTATGCTTCTGATTTGCACTGTTTCAGATCGATTAATTACTGTATATCCTGCTCTCCAATTATGACACTGCTGTATTTACTTGCTCCTCTGATTCTGTACATTGTCATTTGTTCTATTGTGTCACATTGTTCCTTTCTTTCATTTATTGTCTTGCATTGATTTCTCACTTGACGTGGAACCTTTGTAAAAGAACCCCTGGTTCAAAGGTATTTGTAATCCTAGTAATGAATAAATAAAAATAAATTAACCGTTTGAATGGTTATTTACAGTTCTGTTTTCATTTACCTGCCTGTCCTGCGGCTATCACAGAAATTGTTATAATTCAAGAATGGTAATATATTTTTTCACCAAACCATCCAAAGGCACACCCTTGGTACACACCCCATCAATCATGAGAATTATAGAGCAATTTGTCATTTTGTGTGGGCTGTAGAGGATGGCAAAAAATCACAGGTTACTCACCTGTAACAGTAGTTCTAGGAGTGGTATATGATGTTCATCCACACTGTCTGGCTTTGTCCTTTCCCCTTTAAATCTTGCTGGAAGTCTTCAGACTGGCTCTTCCAACCCACCTGGGTGGAATAACCCTCGGCTCCACCCCATGACGCCAGATCTTTGTCCGCTGGAAGCAGAGGATGTGCGCCTGAGCCTCAGAAGGTCAGGTGGGTCCGTGTGGATGAACACCATGTACCACTCCTAGAACTACTGTTACAGGTGAGTATCCTGTGTTTCTAGGGACGTGGATATGATGTTCTATCCACACTGTCTGACAGACTCCTAGCAGTTTTCCGGGAGGAAGGAGGCAAGGCGCACACCCCCTACCTAGGAAACAGAGATTGGAGAACTGAGGCCCCAAAACCAGCATCCTGGCATGACTTTAAGTTAATGTGGTAATGGGAAATGAAGGTGTGTGCTGACTTCCAGGTAGCAGCCCTGCAGATTTCCTGGATAGGGACGTACCTAGAAGCAGCCACCGACGCAGTGGTATGGTGGGTGAAATGAGCCCTAAGCCCTCCGGGAGGCTCCCTACCCACCAAGCTGTAGCAGAAATCAATGCAGGAAGTGATCCACCTGCCAATCGTCCGCTTGGCTGTAGGTCTGCCAAGTGCGGCATCAGCGTAGGTGACAAACAGCTGGTGAACCTCTCCCGAACTCTAGCTGTGTGCTGTTTGTAGTAAGCGAGCGCTTGCCTCAGGTCCAAAGTATGGAGCCTGTGTTCAGCCTCCGAGGTGCGATTCGGGAAGAACACCAGAAGTGTCATCACCTAGTTCAGGTGAAATTCCGACACACTCTTCAGGAGGAACTTTGGTTGGGGTGCAGGACAACCTTGTCCCTGTGGAAGACCAGGTAAAGAGACTCCACCGGAGCACCTGGAACTCACTGATCTTTCTGGCTGATGTGATAGCCACCAGGAAGGCGGTCTTCCACAACATGTGAGACATGTCACACCTGTGCATCGGTTCAAATGGCTTGCCCATGAGCTTTGCCAAAACCAGCAACACGTCCCATGGTGGTGGTGGTTCCACACCAGAGGAAATGTGACCTAGACCTTTGAAAAGCACCAGACCACCTTCTCCTGTGCCACCAACTGCTGACCGCACATGCCCAGTAAGCAGAGATGGCTGCCAGGTGCACCTTAGGGTCATCAATCGAAGTCCCCTTGGGAGAGAGACCACAGGTAGTCCAAAATGCTAGCCACTGGGCAGGTCGAAGGGGCCAACCCCTTACCCTGACACCAAATGGAGAATCTCTTCCATTTGAAGGCGTAGCATTTTCTGGTCGATTCCTTTCTAAATGCCTCAACTACAGTGAGGACATCATCGGAGAGACCCAAAGCCTAGAACTTTAGCCGCTCAGGAACCAGGTTGTCAGGTGCAGGGATTGAAGGTCCAGGTGGCGTACCTTCCCCTGACTGATTGAGAGCAGGTCCGGGCATATGGGAATACGCCTCAGGAGCCTGTTGCAGAGGTTGAGGAAATCGGGGTACCAAAACTGGTGGGGCCAGTCCGGAGCCACCAGGAACACCTGTGCTTGTCCCTCCTGACCTTGAGAAGCACTTTGTGGAACAAGAGAAGTGGAGGGAAGGCACAGAAGAAGCCTTGGGTCCATGGCCTTGAGAAGGCATTCCCCTGCAGCGAGCCCTGCTGAGGAGGGTGGGCACAATACAGTTTCATCATTGCATTCTCCCTAGAGGCGAACAGGTCCACCAGAGGGGGTGCCCCACTGGGAGAACAGACTGTAAACTACCTCCGGATGGAGAGACCACTCATGAGATGCCTCGCCTATCTAGCTGAGGGCATCCACCAGCTGATTGGAGGCTCCTGACACATGGATGGCTAGGAGATCCGCCTGCAGGCTGTGCACAAGAGTCCAAATGTGGAGGGCTTCTTTGCACAGGGGCATGGAGTGTGTTCTGCCTTGTTTGTTGAGGGAGTACATGGTTGTGGTGTTGTCGGTCTGGACTTAGACCACTTGACCCCGAACAAACAGAATGAAGGCAGTCAGTGCCAGCCAGACTGCTCGGAGCTCCAGCAGGTTGATGTGGCATCAGGACTCCTCGGAGGTCCAGAGCTCATGGATTCTGTGTTCTCTCAGATGGGCACCCCAGCCTGTGACAAAGGCATCAGTCATCAGGATGACCATTGGTTTGGGGCACACAACTGTGATCCCTTCCTGCAGATGCTCTGGGATTAACCACCACTGGAGGGCATTCAACATCCTCTGGGTCACAGTGACCAGCTGGTTGAAGTGAGCTTTGTGCTGAGACCACTGGCTGGCCAGCTCCCATTGCAGGGAACGATATGCCAGCGGCCCATCGCACCACGCCAGTTCAGGCCACCATGTAACCCAGAAGGTGCTCTGATTTGAACCTCCATCCTGTCCACCAGGAGCCAGGCTCTGGCTCGGCAATAGTCGAGCTGCACCCCCAATGAAGCTGATCACCTAGAGCATGAGTTCTGGACTTGGCCTCATTGACCAGGAGGCCACGTTCGATGCAGGTCTGGAGGGCCAGATCCTGGACCACCCACTTCCTGCTCAGAGGGACCTGTATCATCCAAGTAAGGGGAAAGCAGAAAAGGCAAAGGGGAAAACATGAGTAATGAGGAGCACCCAGACCCTCGGCACCTGGAGTAGGCTGCCACCACTGCTATGCATTTGGCAAAGACCCTGTGGGCGAGGAGGCCGAAGGCATGTCCTGAACTCTAGAAGGTTCCCTTGAGCAGAAGCGGAGGAACCTTCGTGGGATGGATGGATCGAGACATAAAAGAACGATCCTGAAGATCCAGAGAGCAAAACCACATGTCTTGCTCCAGACATGGTATGATCTCGGACAGAGTTACCATCCTGAAGGTGTGGGACCTGAGAATTTGTTCAGGTCGTACAGCTCTAGAATGGGATGCCAGCCCCCCATCCACTCTGGCACCAAGAAGTACCAAAGGGCCCTCTCCCTTGGTCAGGAGCGAGACTGGCACAGCTTGTTGAAGGAGCCTAAATAAGTGGAGCCCAACTTGAATGGAACAAAGGCTGAAGCAGAGGAGGACTGCGCAGCAGCCTGCACCGCCTCCTCCTTGAAGGTCTTAAGCTGCTCCAGCTGTTCGGCAGACCCCGCAGCCGCAGAGACCTCCCAACGGGCGTCCTTGGCTTTGATCAGCAGATGTCATTTTTCTGGGCAGCCCAACTTCAGGCGGGCGAGGTAGTCCTTGATGACTGACGGTGAAACGATTGGCAGATATCGCAAGCCTGGGGATCGTGCTCGTGGCCCAGGCAGTAAACACACATGGCGTGTGGGTCGGGCATGACATCTTCTGCCCCTATGGGCACAGCGAAATCCAGGCAAGGACTGGTATCTGTCGCGGGTCGCGATCAAGATCGAGTTGAAGACTAAACTCTGATGAGTTTAATTTTTGGAAATATATCCAGAGATTTGATTTGAGTGCCAGGGCCTACTCAACGCGGAGTGGTAAGGAGGAACCTGCTTCTTCCAGCGGAAAGGAAGATCTGGCATCATGGGGCAGAGTCGAGGTTATACCACCCGGTGTGTGGGAGGAGCCAGCTTGAAGACTTCTGGCAAGATTTAAAGAGGAAAGGACAATGCCAGACAGTGTGGATGGAGCATCATATCCACATCTCTAGAATCCTATATTAACCTACGGAAAAATGTAATTTTACTGTTTTCACCATTTTATATCTCAAAACCATACAAGATGCCATCACTAAACTATCCAGATTTTGTGACACTGGCAAAATGACAGCGCATGCCAAATTTGGGGTTATTGTGTTACAAAATGCCAAAGTTATTAAGGTGCAAAACTGGGATTTAACATTGAAGTGCTGTACCAGCCCTAACTACAGGGGCGATGCCGCACCCCTATAATGTATTGATAGATATTTCCTGTAAATATATACATTGATTTATAAAATGGGTCAATATGTCTGCCAAAAAGAATGCTCTCTGGTTGGATGATCCAGGTCACCTGCAGTGTCTAAACACACTAACAAAGGCATGCTGCTGCATTTTCTAAGACAAAACTTTTAATATGTAACACATGTCAGGGTATGCATTGATTAGGAGACAAAGGAATTCCTCCAGTGTGCTGAGGAGTATTCCACCTGCAGCCCGTGCCACAGCAAACCGAGACATGCCTACATCTCCCTGCAATGAGAGATGATAGAAATCCTCATCACCTGACATTAGTGGCAAACACCAGTCAGGAGACAAGCAGCCAGTCTACATTAACTGGAGGTGTTTATTCAACATTAGAGGCAGGCCTAACTAGAGCATGCTGCAGTAAAGATGTCTGGATGTCACAAATGCATATAGGTGAACATATTACAGCATACATGTGAAAAAACAATACTAATCATATTTGGCTTAGTAATGCCACTTTTTTGGAGGCGATTAGTGCTGTTTATGCCACCCAGGCTAGCCCGTCATCAGGACTGACCCTCTCTAGCTCTGTCACACTGGCCCCATATGGACTTAGTGTCCAACTCCCATCTTCTCCATGCTTACCCCCATGGTGGAGCAGCCCTCCCCCTTGGCCACGAAATGGATCTTTAAACAGAAGGCATGCCATAGAGCCAGGAGCGGAGCCTGGGAGGGGTCGGTCCTGTCAGACTGGCCAGTCATGTTTTTCTCCTCCTGTTATGTTCCCCAGGGAGGGGTGTCATACAATGCTGCCTACATAAGCCCCCACATGCTCCAGCAAGTAGGACGTTGCTCCTCCCGCGCCTAGACTGCAGTTGCTAGGTGCCAGACTTACAAACGCCACAAGGGGTCGGTAATACACAGGGAGCAGCAGTCCTCCCTTCCTGGAGGAAGAGAGCAGTTCCATGGATACTCAAGCCTCCTCTCCCCAGCCGACCCTCCAACAATTCAAGTTCGCTCCCGAACCTGCATCATCAGCATTGCAAGTGGTAGCTCTACCGCTGTGCTGGCAGGCTGGCCGAGTAATGACATCAAGTGAATGTGTAGTGCAAACTGTGTTTAGCTGAGTCAAACAAAGGAAGAGCTGTGCACTCAAGCCCAAAGCTGATGCAAAATGCACTGAGCAGAATTTTCAAATTCTGATGGAACAGAATTCTGTGAGATTTCAGAGAATTCTGCCTAATTCGGCAGATTTTCACTGGAAGGGGAATTTCAGAATTCTGAAAGTGGAATTTAAACCATGAATTAGTAATCTGTAGTTTACATATACCGCGGACTAGTTTTCCTAAAGAGCGGAAAACTGATCTGCGATTTACGTAATGTGCTGTAAACTTATTTGCGTTTAAATGAAAAGACTTTCGGACTTCCATGGAATTGCTTGAAAAATTCCAAAAAAGCATTTTGGAAGAAGAATTGCCATTCCACCTGAACTGTGCTGGTAGAATTCCAAACTTGGTATTCTGTACCACTCTAGATGGAAGCTAAGCCAGTGATTGACAGCATCCACACACACAAAAAAAATAGTTTGTGGACAAGGGCAGCTGAAAATGCAGGGGAAAATCCCTTCATTACAGAAAGTAAAGCAAGGGCACTCCTCAGTGTCCTTATTTTTCCAAACAAAGGTATTTTTTTAGTGTTGCTGCTGTGTTGTTTGTTTTTTGTGTTGTGTCGAGTGACTGCATGCATGGTTTTCCTTACTAAGGACTTGTTGCATACCTGGGGTAGTACAGTGGCTAAGGAACCCTAAAGAAACTTAGACAATGATGGCAGAAAAGGCAAATGGCCCTCTAGTCTGCCCGTAACACCCTATCACATCCCGAGACCTATCTGTCCATACAGGGTCATATCTACACTATCTACCCCTCGCCCCTGTTTTACTACTACCGCCAAGTGACTGCTAAGCCCTTAACTCTGTCCCAACTGTGTTTGCAACCATTAATGGTTTTTGGTACCCACCACCTCCGCTGGTAGACAGTTCCATGGCTCAGTCACTCTCACTGTAAAATAAAACGTTCCCGTGGCCTCCAAAACCTCCCCATCAGCTCCCACTTGTGACCTCATCTTTTGTATTTGTTACTCTTGTTGAACAGTTGCTCGCAGCTCACCTTGTTCGTGCCTTCGACTATAAATCAATACATGTTCATACTATATACTGATTCATCCCTGTATTTGTTTTCAGGTCCCCAAATTTTGGGGGGGGATTTATATCACCCCATCTGCCAGGCTTGCTGCAGCCCGTGGGATACTACTGCCATCACTTAGCTATGGGGCAGCTACCTACTGTATATTTCTGCAAGTCAGGTCTTCACAAATGGGATGTTACCTACAATAATACATGTCGCTATGCATCCCTCCTCATCGGCTGAAACACCACTGCCTCTCTACTCTGACCTTGGTTGGCTTCCTCCTCAGGTGTCAAGGCTTTATTCTTTCGGCTCCCTCATTGACAATATAATTAGGACCCACATACCTAAACTCCCTAGCGGTACTCTTCCAAAGTCAGGCCTCCTGCTATGACCTTCGCTCTGCTGACAATGCCCCTGTCTGTATCTCTAAATATGCTACCACAATGGGCTCTAGTGCTTCTGCCTGTCAGGCCCCCCAGTACTGGAACTCCCTCCCTCCAACCATTCGTCAAGCCTCTTCACACTCCTGCTTTAAGAAAGCACTGCGCCACCAGCTCATATCTTCCTGTACTTGCTCCTGTTTCAAACCTCCATGGGCACAAGGTTCTTTCTGACTTCCCTCACCTCCTGTTTAATCTTGACCACATTCCTGCCTCAGCACTTTCTCTCAATCCGACAGGGTTACTCCCTCACCCTGCTGTTTTTGCACTTCCTACTCATTTTCCCTTCACACCCCCTGTATCTTTTTCCCTCCACTGCAACTTGCTACTGCTTACTTCCCTTACTTTCTTCTTTCTCTCAGACCTGCTCTGGTCATCGAAAGATCACTTTCTCCATTCCTTCCTTCCTCTCTTATCTACCTAGTCATTGTCTCCTAAAGTGACACTGCATTTTTTATAATTTATTTTCCTCCTCATGTTAGTATAAGCCCTAATTTTTCTTACAATTGTCTGTGTTGTTTACACATACCTGTGATACTGTATTACCAGTGTTGCTACCTGCTTGTATGTACCCATTACTTTGACTATTTCCAAGAATGTACTGTTACTGTTTTCCAAAACTTTGTTTTGTATTCTCCCGGGTCGTGCCTGGAAATAGTCATTGCTATGGCTAGTGCACCTACCCGGTAAACAAAAAATAAATAAAAATAAATAAAAAAAATATCCATTATTCTGGCCAAAATAAAGTTAAAACAGGTTTTAAAAAGACTTGCCCTTCTCTTAAGTGGCCAGAGCTAATCCTATGTTAATCCCCTCTGTTATATCCTGCTCAAACCCTTCCTGGTCCTCCGATTGCCCAGAAATTTAAAACAAAACATATCTGGCACCCGCTAGTCTTTCTGCCCCGACTATGTGGGTAGGAGTTTTTTTATTACTTTTACCATTTTACGTTTAAGCTTGCCTGCGTGCGCAAAGGCGTCTTGGAGAATAGCACACTTTGGTGGTGTGTCTCCTGTGCAATCCACTGCTCCGTTGAGCAGGCGTGGCAGTCCTGCACCAATGGATGCGGTGCTTGTATGACAGCGGTGGTGTTCAGTTCAAAGAAAACCACCGCTGATGCTGTCCTGGCCGTTCTCGCGATCCCCACGTTTGGTGCCACGCTGGGAGCCCATCCCAGCATGGCAAATCTTGTGTTGGCTGACGGGGGTGCCCAATCCCCCGTCGGCTCCATGTCCCCCCAAACAGCTTTCCCTGCTGCCACGCTGGGAGCCCACCCCAGCGTGGCAAATGTCCCGCGTCGTCTTTTTTTTTTTTTTTAAACCTGTAAATTAAAAGCGGTCCCACGGCGCTTCTCCCTGCCCCTCCCACAACCCACACCCACCCACTGCGACCCTGCCTCCCACACCCCCACCCCATACTTACCTCTGCTCGGCAGACGATCATCGGTGGACCGGAACACGCTCTGCACTCTTCAAAGCCAACGCGAACTGAGGAAATGCCGGTAAGCTGTATAATGGGCTAGATGGTTTTTCAACTTTGTTGCATATCTCATGCATTTTTGAATTTTGCATCAAATTTTCAATATGGGGTTTTGGGACCCCTTCTCATGAATGATGTCACTGTCATTGCATTATCGGGCCGGAGTGATTTAGCAGTCACTGCGCCGAAATCACTTTCAGGCCAGATTAATGAAACGACACTGCCAGCTGTTCATAAGGTGGGCTCTCAAAAGCCTATTTTGAAAATTTGGTGGGAAAGTTCTTAAAATGACGCTTTCTGAGCGTCGCTTTGAGTTCCTACGCAGGCTCGTAAGTTCGTGAATTTTCAATATTTTCACTCCAGATTTTCAACATTGCCATTTTACCACACCTTCTTATAGGTAGTACAGCTGTCATTTCACATCTCTCACCAAAATGTGTTTCTTCCATGGCCATTATGGTGCAGTCGGTTATCTTGAAATCAATGTATGGACACATTAAGAAAATCACAGTGACACTGTTCATTAGCAGAGGTCTTAAAATGGCTATGTTGAAATTTGGTGAAAAATTCCTAAAATGACTGTTTTCACGGTGTCGTTGCGCAGTTCCTATGCACACTCGTGAGTTTGCGAATTTTCAATATTTCCACTCCAGATTTTCAACATTGCCATTTACCACACCTCCTTATAGACAGTACAGCTGTCATTTTCACATCCACCCAATACGTGTTTCTGCCCATGTGGCGCTGTGTGCCAGTTGGTGTGTAACTCAATTTATGGGAACATTAAGAAAATCACAGTGACACTGTTCATGAGCAGAGGTCTTAAAATGGCTATGTTCAAAATTTGGTGAAAAAATTCCTAAAATGACTGTTTTACAGTGCGTTCATGCATTCTACACCAGCTCGTAAGTTCGTGAATTTTCAATATTTGCACTGCAGTGACTTCCAAATACCTAAACAGCACATAGAAGCAAGCAACATTCGGCATTGACAAATGCTTGTACTTCTTTGTCACTGATTTTTTTAAGCCATGTCCAAGTGCCAAATACCACTGCAAGCGAACGTTCCGCACTGATAAATGCTTGTCTTAATTACCATAATTAACCACCATCACTTACAAATTTCAGTCTATATGTCCTAACAAACATGCTGTGATCTTTCCCCAAAGGAACATGTCACCACAGCTTCAGTTAACTCCATATGGGAAGTATCTGGCTTCCAAAAATAAGATTCAAATTTAATTTGTAAAGGGAGACGTACTGGACTCACAAAAAGGGGACAAAAGAAAACTTGGGAGCACCCATCTTTGTAGGCATGAAAGTAAAACAATGGCTGATTCTTACTGAAAAGACATTTTACCACCAATATTTAAGATTGACTTCCAAAACCTGATCTCTATCTCAGAATGCAAATGTCTAACATTTGGAAACTGGGAAGTTGTCCAACTTCCACAAAACTGGAATGGCTTCCAAATCTGGATCCATGGAAGTTTTTGACTTCCACTCCCAAAACATTACCTCAACGCTCGCATGCTACTGGTACTGAACACATTACAAATTCAGTATTTAACCTGCAAACGATTCTGAAACTACTGCTCATCAAACAAGCCATACCATAGACTGCAGAGCTCCTAACGTTCCTTATTTTTATTACTTCTCAATATCTGCCAGCAGTGTGTGTATTTTTTTCTTTTTATTCTCTGCCTCACACAAGAACTCCAATTTATAAGCTTTTTCAGATAACATAAACTCCATTTTAATCTTCCATTTCAGCCTGCGCTCACTGTAATTACCTGGGTGACAACATTAGCTTTCAGACCCTCTCTTTCATTTCCTATTATCAGATGCAGCACTGTCAAATTACTTTTCTGCTGCTCCCCATTAAATATCTTTTGGCAAATTGAAGCACAGCACACATGCAATTTATTACCAAGGTGCCTTGAAGAACTGCTTTTCGAGGTACATTTCATATGTTTCTAATCTGATATTCTCAGCAGATCTCCACCACTTTCTATATGTTGTGTAATTTCCATGACTCCACAGGGGAATGCAGTGACTGTAGTACAGAGTGGTTGGAATGGCAGGAGTCGAAATTAGGTTTTGCAGCTACTAGTCAGCAGGGCAAGGGACTGGGAAACCCACCTGTCCCCCACAGAAACTCCGTGGCCCATTTGGTATACTATCAGGGATGTACACGGGGTGATTTTTGGTATTTATATCTGTATTTGTGTCTTTGTTATTTGTATATGTATATGTGTCTCGATATTCATACTTGCATATTTGTGTCTCTGGTATTTGTACCTGGATTTGTGTTTGGTATTTGTAGCTGTATGTGTGCCTCTGGTATTTGTATTTTCATTTGTGTGTCTGGAATTTGCTTTTAAATCGGGACCTGTATTTGTATCTCAGATATTGTATTTCTATATTTGTGTCTCTGGTATTTGTATCTGTGTTTGTAACTCTGATATTTGTATTTCATCTGTATTTATATTTCTGGTATTTGTGTCTCTGGTATTTGTATTTGTGTCTGTAGTTGTATTTGTGTGTCTGGTATTTGTTTCTGTGTCTATGGCAACTAATATTTGTATCTGTGTCTCTGGTACTTGTGTCTAGTTTTTTTTTGTACTTGTGTTTGTGTGTCTGGTATTTATAGCTGTATTTTTGTGTCTGGTACTTGTATCTGTGGCAACTGATACTTGTATTTGTGTCTCCGTACCTGTATTTGTATCTGTAGTTGTATTTGTGTGTCTGGTACTTGTACTTCCATCTGAATTTGTATTTCTGTTTATGCGTCCAGTATTTGTAACTGTATTTCTGTCTCTGTAGTTGTATTTGTATGTCTGGTATTTTTATCTGTATTTATGTCTCTGGTACTTGTATCTGTGTCTATGGCAACTGATATCTGTATTTGTATCTCCAGTACTTGTATGTGTGTCTTTAGTTGTATTTGTGTGTCTGGTATGTGTATTTGTGTCTCTAGCATTTGTACCTGGATCTGTATTTGTGTCTCTGGTATTTGTATATCCGTGTCTCTGGTAGCTTTATCTGTATCTGTATTTGTACCTCTCGTATTTGTAGTCATATCTGTATTTGCATTTGTGTCTATGGAATATGCATTCATATCTGTGTTTCTCTGCTATTTTGGATTTTTATTTGATATTATTTTATTTATATTTCTGTCTGTGACATATGTATCTGTGTTTGTATTTCTCTCATTTTTGTAGGCGCATCTGTGTTAGTGTTTGTATTTGCATTTTTGTCTCTTGTATTTGTCTCTGGTATTTGTATATGTAGCATTATCTGTGTGTCTAGTATTTGTATCTGTGTCTCTGGTATTTGTATCTACAACTGTATTTGTATTTTTATCTGACAACTGTATATTTTTTTTTTTTTTATTTCGTTTTTGTTGACCGGGTAAGTGCACTAGACAAATCCTGCCTATTTTCAGGCACGACCCGGGGGAGGGGGATACAGGTGAATGCCAACTGACCTTGAACCAGATTAAGCTGTTGGTGGTATTTTTAGTGAATGAGGGAAATTTGGCCAGGACACCGGGGAAATTTACCTACTCTGCCTGAGGGGGAAGCTTTGGCGGTCTGAGTGACGATGGCCACTTCTGCTTTGGAGTCAGAGGAGATGGATGTGTCTGGGACAGGGGAGTGGGCCTCCTCCCCTGCTCCTGCTGTCGTAGAGGCTGCTACAGTATTACCTGACTTTCAAGATGCTTTGTTGCCCGTAGAAGTCCTCGATGTGTCTGCTGATGTTGATTCTGCTACGGTCGAGTCCCCAGCTGGTTGTACCGCTGCTACTGTTTCAGTTCAGCGGCTTGAAGAAACGGAACGTTTGCTGTGTGCAGTGCTGGAAGAGGAAAAGCAATGTACGCGTCGGAAGGTTTTATTAATGGGTGAATTGGCTGCATTGCGAACTGTTTCGTCTCCACCGGTTTCCCGTACCTCTCCGTTGTGCTCTAGTGACGACGAACTGCCTACAACGAGTTGTGCGTTGCAGTACACTGCTTCGGATGATACCACGGTTCCTTCTCCTCTGAACCCTCTTGTGAGTACTCAAACTGGGGTTGTTTTTTCTGCTCCTAGAGTGAGTGACATACCGCAGATGCTTGTCTCCAAACGTTTGGGAATGACTGCTACTATGATATCTGGGGCAGCTGCTGCTCCTGTTACTCTGGTTGGGCATGCACCGCTGGGAGATGTTCTTCTACGAGGGGGTGAGGTGAAGAATCGGGTTTGTGATGGCAAGTTTGCCCCTGCTACTATGGGTTCTCCCTCTGCCGGTTGTCTACTCTCCTATGCCGCTCACGCCTTGTGCAGGGTGGTCCCCTGAAAAGGCTATTACTGGGGTGGGGTGGTTACAGAGGGCTGATGGTACATGGTTTCCTGACCCTGATGATGTGGTGGTACAACGTTATAAACCTCCTCTTGCTGACTCATATTCAACTAATGACTCCAGTATTGTTCTGAGTCCTAATACTCAGTTGTTAAATGATGCTCCCTCTTCTCCTGCTGCGATTGATTTAGAAGTTCCTCAGTCGCCAGTTCATGGCTCTACTTTGCCTGCTGTCTCTGACAATACTGACTCTGTCCTCTTATCGGCTGCTGAAAGGCCTCCCCCCTTTAAACTGTCTGATTTATTTGCTAATAAGGGAGAACCTGTACCGCATCGGAATGCAGTAAGACTGATTTATAAAGGTGGCTTGGAGGAACCACCTACAGACTATATGTAGCTAAGACTTTACTAAAGGGTTCTAAGAAGTTTGTGTCTTCTGACATTTATGCTTTAATTCATATTGGTAATTCCAATTATGATATCAGCTTTAAAACTATTACTGGTTTAGAACTTTTTTGGTCTAGTTATCATGCTGTTAAAAACTCTCCTCTTTGATCCCTTTTTAGCGGTTCCTTTAACCAAACCTGCAGTTAAGCTGATCACTATTATGTTTCGAAATGAGGGGGTTCATATTGAAGACATACTTTTTTGTTACGTTAAAGATGTGATGTTTTGGATCGGCCTGTGCCTATACTTGATAGTGAAAAGATTTGGAATGGGGGTTGGAAGTTACGTGTTAAACTTTTTTCAATGAATGCTGGGCCTCAACATCTGCCTAATAGCTTTTTCTTAGGGAAGGATAGAGGTAGTTTGTTTTATTTTGGTCAGCCAAAATCCTGTTTTAAATGTGGTTCACGAACACATCTTAATACGGTGTGTGACACGCCTCGGTGTTCTCACTGTTTTGAATTTGGTCATCAGTCCTCTACTTGCCTTAACTTGTTCAAATGTAATTTATGTGAACAAACTGGTCATGGCTATGCGAAATGTCCATGGGCTTCTCACAATCGAGAAGATTGTCCTTCTCAGAAGGGTTTGATTGTTGTTGCTCAACATATGGATTCTGTCCCTGACTCACCTCCTACTGGAGGCGGCTTACGACCTCAGTCTCCCTTAAGGTCTGAACGCTCTTTTCCAGTGGTGACTGGTGTTCTGGATGACCCTGTTTCTCTCCCTCTGCCTGACCGTTTTGTTTCACAGTCTCCGGTACAGACTCCCTCTTCCCTTTCTACTCCTCTTCCAGTTCCTGAACCCTCTGGGAATGATTTGTCATTACTGGATAGGTCTGCTGGCTCTGAGATGCCCCCTTCCCCAGTGTTACCCTTCAAAACTGTTACGGCTAAGAAAAGACATAGATCAGGAAAGACTATCCCTGCTCGTCCTTCCCCTCGGGCTTTTCCGGGTGCTGGCGCTGCTGACTCCTGGAAGGTGGGGAACAACTTAGCAGTCCTGGTGGCTGGTGATGAGTCTGAGGGTGATGACTCAGATCATTCTTCTAGAGCATCTTTTCACTGCTGATACTATTTCAGGGGGCGATGAGGGTGATGTGAAAATGGTTGAGAGTCTCCCTAGACGCTCTCAACGAAGACGTGTTTCGAAGATTTCTTAATTTGTCTGCCTTTTGTGTATTGGTTTTTCTTTCTGTTTAGTCACCTGTTTTCTTTCTTTTTTTTTTCCTTTTTCTCATGGATTCTTTGACTATTTCTACTATTAATGTTAATAGTATAAAGAGCACCAGAAAGATGGTCACTACTTTGTCTTGTTTGCATAGCTTACACTGTGATGTTATTTGTCTCCAGGACACTAGACTCAAAACTCTATGTGAAGTGCAACGTGCTAGTCGCCTATGGTCTTCAGGGGTCTCTTTTTGGTCCAATGGTGAATCTCTTTGTGAGGGCGTGGGGGTTTTATTCACTAATCCTGCTTTGAAGGTGTCCGCATTGGTGGATATCTGTCCGGGGAGGGCTTTACTGTTGGATATTAATTTTCATGGGGAACGGTTTAGATTGATTAATATTTATGCTCCACAGACCAAGGCACTACGTGTGGCTCTCTTTCAAGACATTCATCCTTATTTGCACACTTCCCGTTTGATACTGTGGGCTGGTGATTTTAACTGTTCCCTTAGTGTTAACGATCGGGGTTTGAAAACTTCAAAGTTGTTTTGTGACACAAATAAGTTGTTACAGGTTTTGGATATGGCACAGCTTCATGATGCTTATCGTAGCGTTTATTCTGTTGGTAGTATCGTTTTTAAATCTTCTCAGTCTCGAGGATTGATTTTGTTTTCTTTCGGCAGTATTACAGGTTACGTCGGTGTTCTTGAAAGTTTAGGAATTTTCTGATCACAAGTCCCTTACTGTTTGTTTGACTTGGGATGGGGCTCCTAGGTGTAAAAGAATCTCTGGAGATTGAATACTTCCATCTTGGCTGATGAGTCTTTACGGACACTTTGGAGGAAGGAATTGTCTGCTAGGCTTTCTGTTGTAGATTTGTATGATGATGTGGCTTCTTGGTGGGAAGATACTAAGAAGGATTGGAAAACTTTGTTTCAATCTTACTCTCGTACCAAGATTAACTCACGCTATTTGGAATATCTTCGTCTCAGATCTCAGTTGCAGAAATTGATTTCATTAACTGAAACTGATAAGATTGATTATGGTGACCAAATTAGACTTATTAAACAGCAGATGTTCGCCTATCGTTATGATAGGTGAAGTCTTTGGAACATGAACATAGATTTGGATTGAAAGTTCATAAAGGGGCGTTGGATCCTTTTCAGGATTGTAAAGATCGTGTTGGTCAACATTTGATCAAGGAGTTGACCTCTGAGACTGGAGATTTGGTTACAAATCCTTCGGCATTACTTGACGTGGTGGGTGGTTATTTGGGTGACTTATATCATGCAGACGTCGCTGTTCAGCCTAATATGTTTGATTTTGATTCCTTGCAGTTGCCACAGTTGTCCATGTCTGAAGGTCAGAAGCTGTTGTGTGCGATTTCTGAATCAGAAGTACATACTGTTATATCTCAACTGAATATGGACTCTTCTCCTGGTACTGATGGTTTGAGTACTGTTTTTATCAGACTTTTCGGAAGAGTTGGTCCCAGTTTTTGGGTGTTCAATCACATGTTGTCTACCTCAGTTTTGTTACCTTCAATGAATGTTGCTTTGGTTGTATTGCTTTTCAAAAAGGTATTAAGACTGATTTATAATTGAGGACGTAGTTTGCTGAACACTAACTTGAAGATTTTGAGTAAGGTTTTATTGAATCGTCTTATCTTACGTGTTAATGATTTGATTAGTCCTTATCAAACGTGTTCCATACCGGTAGGTCTCAGAATAATTTGGTGATTTTACGGGAACTTTTTACGGCCTCTCAGTTTGGTCATTTGCACGGTTATATTATTAGCCTTGATCAAGAAAAGGCTTTTGACCGGGTTTCCCATGATTTTTTGTTTTCAGTTTTATGGGCCTATGGTTTGCTGCAAGGTTTTATTGATTGGATTCGGATCTTGTATCATTCTGTGCTTCTGCTTCCTAATGTTAATGGTTGGATCGGTACTCCTGTAGCGGTAAAAAGGGGTGTACGGCAGGGCTGTCCGATGAGTCCGATTTTGTATGTCTTTTTTATTGATGTTTTGCATCGGATGATTCATAATAATATTGGCAGGTGTGTGTCTCGACGATAGTTTCACTCCTGTTAAGGTTATGGCTTATGCGGATGACGTAGTTCTTGTCTTTCTGAGGTTGTCTGAAGGTTCTATTGTGAATGATATATTGACTCTTTCTCTAGGTCTTCTGGTTCAAGATTAATTTTATAAAGAGTAGAGGTTATCCTTTGGGTACTTCTCCGATTCCTGTGTCGGGTACTGTGGCAAGTGTTCTTATTTCAAAAGATCCAATTATGATCCTAGGTCTGGGTTTGAGTTGCCGATATGGCTCATGCTAACTGGACTCGTAAATTGGATACAGCTCATTTTTGGTTTCCAGGTGGAAAGGTAAGCTGATTTCTAAACATAAACGGGTTTTGCTTATTAAATCTTTGATGGTTCCGATTTTTCTATATATCAGTTATGTGTTTCCTCCTCCTGTGTCATTGTTTACCTCCTTATTTAGTGGGGTTTTTTTTAAGCCTTTTGGGGCAGTAGACTTAATCCGATCAAATGTGGTTTTACGTATCGTAGTATACGACATGGTGGAGTTGCAATGATTCATCCGGTAGCTTTTTTTCTTAGTGTTTTTATTTCGTTTAATTTAAGCCCTATTCTTAGGCCTGGTTGGAAGTCTTGGTTTCCTTATGTTAGGACATGGTTTTTAAAAGGTGTACCTCTCTGGAAGTTGGGAAGATCTGCTTCCTTTACTAGGCTTCAATTTTTTCCCCAAGTATGGTGTAGAACTTTTTAGGCAATTGTTGAAGTGGAGAGTCTCCATTTCTCATTTAGAAACTATGTATAGGAAGCAGTTATATGCTTATTTTGTTTCCTCTGACTTTCCTGATGCCCTGACTTTTCCCGATTGTTCGTTACAGGTCACGGACACAGTTTTGTTGTTGCTTTCCAATCGTCGCTTGCCTGATTTTATTTGGGATAGTGTTTGGCTGAGTTCGTATGGCAGATTACCTGTTGGTAACTCCCATAAGCATAAACAATTGTGTGATAGGTATTGTAATCGTGAGTCTTGTGTATCCTTGTTGGAGACACAAGATCATCTCTTTTTGACCTGTCCTTATGCCCATGCCTTCTGGTTATATTTGGCGAACAAGTGGAATGAGCCTTTATTTCGTTCTCTCTCATATCGTACTTTATTGTATGGTGCACATAAGGGTGAATGGTCTAGATATCATGCTGACACCTTGTTATTGATTTTTTTCTGTCATCCGTTACTATATTTGGGAATCTCGTTGTTTCTGGATTTCACAACAATGTAAGATTTCCTTTGATACACTCTGTTGTAATATTGAAATTGCTTTACGGAATGTTTATGCTTCCGATTTTCGCATATATGGTAAAGTGACATGTACATATTTCTGAGTTAATTGTGTAGCATGGTTCTCATGAGTTAGGTATTGTTTATTTCTGTTTCATTTTCAGTTTCCGTTGGTTTTGTATATATGTATCAATTTTTTGTTTTGGAGTCCTCTTTCTCAATAAAAGTTCGCCTACTCTTTTCGATAAGCGCCATGGGATCTTTAGCATCCACCTGAACTACCACTAATCCAGGCAGATGGGACCTCGATTTAACGTCTCATCCGAAAGACATCTGCATATGTATGTGTATCTGTGCCTCTAATATTTGTTTTTGTATCTGGATTTGTATTTCTGTCTTTGTCTTTTGTATTTGTAGTTGCACCTCTACTTGTATTTGTGTCTCAGATATTTGTTTGTGTGTCTCTGGTATATGTATTAGTGTCTCTGGTACCTGTATTTGTGTCTGTGTATATCTGTATTTGTATCTTTGATATTTGTCCCTGATATTTTATCTGTATTTTCATCTCTGGTATTTCTGTACTTGTGCCTCTGGTATTTATAGTTGTGTCTCTGTTATCTGTATCTGTACATATCTCTGTACCTGTATCTGTATTTGAGTCTTTGTTATTTGTATCTGTGCCTGTACTTGTACCTGTACTTCTATCTGTATTTGTATTTGTATTTTTGTCTCTGGTATTTATCTGTACCTGTGTGTCTGATAGTTGCATTTGTAATTTATCTGTATTTGTCTCTCTGATACTTGTATTTGTGTCTGTATTTGTATCTGTATCTGTGTCTCTGGTTTTTGTATTTATGTAGCTGGTATTTGTATCTGTATCTGCATTTGTGTCTCTGGATTTGTATTTGTATCTCTGGTGTTTGTGTTTCTATCTTTGTTTGTGAATCTGTTTTTTGTGTCTGGTATTTTTTCTTTGTTTATTTTTTTAACCAGGAGGACATACTAAGCTAAGTTAAATGACTTGTTAGGGTCACACAGTATACAAGTGGAGCTGTTGGAATCAAACCCAGGTCTCCAGGTTTGCAGCTCAGAGCCTTGAACCACTGCGCTATACTGCCTAAATTTTTTATTTTTGTCTCTGACATTTGTATTGGTATCTGCATTTGTGTCTCTGATATTTGTATTTATTTATTGATAGATTGAAATTTTATTTTTTATAAAAGATACAGATTGTTAGAGAATATTCTCTATTTTCAACAATATCTGGTACACGTACAAACATCTAGAAACATCTATCACACCACAAGTTAATTGCGGACAACTATACAATACTACATACAGTAAAATCACATAAAACATGTATTTGTGTCTGTATTTGTGACTCTGATATCTGTATATGTTTTTGGGTCTCTGGCATTTGCATTTCTGTCTTTATCTGTGAATCCATTTTTTGTATCTGAGGTTTGTATCTGTATTAGTGCCTTAAATTTACATTTGTATTTGTGTCTCTGATATTTGTATCTATATTTGTATTTGTGCCTCAAATTTGCATTTGTATTTGTGTCTATGTTATCTGTGACTGTTTTGTGTCTCTTGAATTTGTATTTCCATCTTTATTTGTAAATCTGTTTTTCTATCTGGTATCTGTGTCTCTGATATTTGCATTTGTATCTGTATTTGTGCCTGGTATTTGCATTTGTGTGTCTATATTTTATTTGTATCTGTATCCGTGTCTTTCATATTTGTATTCGTTTCTCTGTGTATCTGGTATTTGTCTCTCTGATATCTGTATCTGCTGTATCTGTATCTGTACTTGGTCTTTGCATCTGTATTGTGTCTCGGAGATATTTGTATTGGTATTTGTGTTTCTGGTATTCGTATTTCTATCTCTATTTGTGAATCTGGTACTATATTTGCATTTCTATCTGTATCTGTATTTGTGAATCTGATATCTATATCTGAATCTGTATGTGTGTCTATGGTATTTGCATCTGTATTTGTATCTTATTTGTTTCTCTGCTATTTTATTTTTTCTTTGATGTTGGTATTTGTGAATCTGGTACCTGTATGCATATCTGTATCTATTTGTGTCTCTGATATTTATACCTTTATTTGTATTTATGTCTCTGATATTTGTATTTATGCTTCTGGTATTTATATTTGTGTCTATGTCTCTCATATCTGTATTTGTTACTCTGGTGATTGTATTTGTGTCTCTGGTTACTTGTTTTCTGTCTGTATTTGTGTCTCTGGTACTTATATTTTTGTCTCAGATATCTGTGCCTATATTTGTGTCTCGAGTACTTGTACTTGGGTCTCTGATATCTGCATCTGTAGTTATGTCTCTGATACCTGTATTTGTATTTGTGTCTCTGATATTTGTATTTGTGTCTCTGATATCTGTATCTGTGTCTTTGGTTACATGTTTTTGTGTCTGTATTTGGGCCTCTAATATCTGTATTTGTGTCCCTGATATCTATAACTGAATTTATATTGGTATTTGTGTATTTGATTACTTGTATTCATGTATTTTCTATCTGTATCTTACCTGTATCTGTATTTGTGTCTCTGGTTAGTTGTATTTGTGTCTATGTTTGTGTCTCTTATATCTGTGTCTGTGTGTGTATTTATGTATCTGGTACTTGTATCTCTGACATCTGTAGTTTTATCTGTATTTGTATTTTATTTGTATTTGTGCCTTTGGTTACTTGTTTTTGTATCTGTATTTGTGTCGCTGATACCTGTATTTGTAGCTGTATCTGGGTCTTTGGTTACTTGTGTTTGTGTCTGTATTTGTGTCTCTAATATCTGTATTTGTGTTTCTAGTACTTGTAGTTGTGTCTCTGATATCTGTATTTATATTTGTATCTCTGGTTACTTGTATTTGTATATGTATCTGTGTCTCTTATATCTATATTTGTATTTGTGTCTCTGATACCTGTATCTGTATTTGTGTCTGTATTTGTGTGTCCGATATCTGTATCTGTATTTATATTTGTGTGTCTGATATCTGTAGCTGTATCTCTGGTACTTGTATTTGTATCTCTGATATCCGTATCTGTATTTGTGTATCTGATATATGTATCAGTATTTTTGTGTCTGGCATCTGTATCAATATTTGTGTCTCTTACACCTGTATCTCTATTTGTGTCTATGGTATTTGTATTTGTGTCTCTGATATCTGTATTTCCATATGTGGTATTTGTATATGTGTGTCTCTGGTATTTATATTTGTGTCTCTTGCATCTGTACCTGTATCTGTACCTGTATTTGTGTCTTTGGTATTTATCTGCACCTGTGTCTCTGATAGTTGCATTTGTACTGTGTCTGTATTTGTGCCTCTGGTACTTGTATTTGTGTCTGTATCTGTGTTTGTATTTGTTGGAGAACCCCTAGGAAGCTTTACATCATTTTTGTGTCTTTTTCTGCTGACACAATCCATGTGAGAAAAGATGGTGGCCACGTTAGGCTGCCGTCCTCTTATGCGCTGAGTGCCCGAGTTACAATTTTGCTTTATAACGCTTCTTGAAGACCCTAAGACAGCATTTTTATGTTGGCTTGCATGTGCACAAGCAACATCTTGTGGTAGTAGCACATTTCAGAGGTGTGTCATGTTGTGCTCCAATGCAGGGATGCTTTACTGGGTGCATCCCTCAGCTGCCAATCGGTGAGCATGCTGGCGATGACAGCAGTTTTCAAAGAGAACCAAAACCTTGAAGAACTCCACACCCAATGAGGTGCAGTTTCCTCATTGCAGCGGCAGATAAGACCGCCATGCACATTACAGTACAGTAATGCGCATGACCGGAGTTACCAGCGGAGTTTCAGTGTACCTTTCCTGGTGAAACATTTCAATAAGTAAAAGAGCTGCAGCATGGCTTTGATGACTCCTGTTGCCCGACACACACACTCCCTGGAAAGCCAACATCGGGGTGCCCAATCCCCATGTCGGTATGCACCCCCCACAATGTGGCACACTGGGAGCTCACCCCAGTCTGCCAAAATATGGCGGCTCCCACCGCCTGCCACACTGTCCCGCAAAGTTGACATCAGGGGTGCCCAATCCCTGTGTCAGCATGTACCCTCCCCCATTAAATTGGCACACTGGGAGACACCCCAGTGTGCCAAAATAATTGTTTCTGACACTGGGATACTCGATGTCGGATGCGCCCGCCTCCTCCCAACCCGTTTGTGTTCTTTGCCAACAACTGGATGCCCAATCCTCGTGTTGGCAATGGCATGCCCCCCACCCCATTATTGTTGTGGCACACTGGGAGCCCACCTAGTGTGGCAACATTTTTTAAATTCTTTACCCTGTAAAATAGAAAACCATCCTCTGTAGTCTTTTTATTTTATTTAACCTGTAAAACAGAAAATGGTCCCTCGTAGTCCACTGTCCCCCTCCCGCATCCTCCCTCTGCACACCCATTTCCCACTTCCATATATACTTACCTCTGTAGATTGAGAGCAGTGATCTTCTGTGTATGGACATTTCTGCACTCTTCAAAAGCCAACCGCAAACAGAAGAAATGACGGTAAGCTTTATAATTTGACTCAATGGGGGGCTTCAACTTAGGCTGATATCTCAGCAATTTTTTGGAATTCTGGCCCCAAATTTTCAACATTGGGTTCTTGGGACCCCACCTCATGAACGTGTTACTGCCATTTCATTACTCAGTCCCAAAAGGTGATTTCGCAGTCACTGCACGGAATCACCTTTCAGGACCGATTAACGAAACGACAGCGCCACTTTTCATGAGGGGGTTCTCAAAAAGCCCACGTTGCAAAATCTGGGGAAAAATTCCAACAATGACTGTGTTACAAGCGCAGCATGTGCAGTTTCTATGCACGCTTGTAACTTTGCTAATTTTTATATTTTCACTGCAGATTTTCAACGCTCATTTTTCACACCTCCTTATGAACAGTACAGCTGTCATTTTCACATCCTGCCCAAAATGTGTTTTACACCTGTGGCGAGAATGGTGCGTGTTGCTGTGGAAATCAACTTTGGGACAGATTAACAAAATCACAGTCCCACTGTTCATGAGGAGAGGTCCAAAATGCCCATGTTGAAAGTTTGGTGAAAATTCCAAAAAGTGATTACATTACAGGCATGCATTGCATGATTTCACACTTGTAACTTCACCAATTTTCATACTTTCACTCCAGATTTTCAACAGTGCCATATTTTCACACCACCTCATGAACAGTACAGCTCTCATTTTTCACATCCTGCCCGAAATGTGTTTTTGTACCTGTGGTGCCAAATGGCGCAGTCACTGTGCAAAATCACCTTTCGGGTAATGAACTGATAGTGCCACTGTTCATGAGGTGGGGTCACAAAAAGCCCAAGTTGAAAATTTGGAGTGAAAATACCAACAAATGCCCACGGCATTAGGGTTTCCAACCGTAGCGCCCCACCTTGCAGAGACTGACAGGCATCGGGGGTGTGTGACTTGGTATCGTTGACTGTAATTCTCATGCCATTCCACCCCCACCCTGCAGCCAGTGACAGGCATCGAGGTGTGCCTTGGAGTCTTCAGCCCCAAAGTTCACCCCATTCTCCTATACTGCACCCATCTCAGCGTATTTCCTTTTGGAACTGGGGTGAGCATAAGGCCCAAAGACCCCAAGGCACACCGTGACACGTCTTGGTGTCTGCAGGGTAGGGTGAGGTGGAATGGCATGAGCGTAATGGCCGACGAGACGACCCAAAGGCACACCCCCAATGCCTGTTAGTCTCTGCAGGATGGGGGTTGGGTTGGCGTCAGTTCAGTTCTTCATTGCCATTCCTATTATGCATTTCTCTAACTCCTGCACTACCAATGCCAATGTCTGCAAGCCAACATTTAGCATTACTAAATGCTTGTTTAATGAAAACTTCAGCCTATACAGATTAAGTATCGGGGAGAAATTTGTATTAATTTTTAGTAAGTTTTAGTGGAAGGGTTTTATTGTTAGGCAGGGCACTCTAGTGAGACAGTGCAGTAGTGCAGGCTTTGTTTTTCAGTAAAGGTAATCCTTGTAGAGTCTCCAAAAGTCTGTGCTGCAGCTCACAACACTGTTTTCGGTGATTTTGAGGAGCTATTCTCAGGAATCATGGCGCTCACCGGAAGGACAGGAGGACGTGGAGCGGGCGCTGCTGAGAGTCGGAGTCGCTGGCTGGTCTTCATCTACAGGACTGCTGCTTGTGAAGGATCTGGGTGTCCTCTATTGGGGGCCATCTTGGAGATAAAAAAGGGTCCTGCTGGATTAGATAGTGGTCGAGCAGTGGGGGTAACTGGCATGGCAGGAGGTGAGAGCTCCGCTGCCCTCCAGGAGATCCCTGCCTGTCTCCCACTTTCTTGTAGCATGAACTTGGTAGAGGATCCTGGACCTTAGAGAGGTGGCACATTTGAAGATCATCTGCAGGGGAAGAGGAACATTTTACCCTCAAGACCCCTTCCTGGTTCAGCTACAATCTCCATCCATCCTTTCTGCTTGTTGCCTGCCCGCAGTACTCCTGCAGAATCTGCTGACTCGGTGAGAGCTTGTCACCAGCATTTTTCCTGGATTCATTCTGCCGACGGGGGTCTGTGCCCAGATTTTAAAATTCTTCAATTGATGCTGCTTTGGCGAGAGCTGAGCCATGTTCGACCTGGTGTTTCCGAACGGTCTCCTTAGAAACTGAAATCTGCTCTTGAACTGGTTGTACTGTATTAAAATCTAACTGAACATTGGTGGTGAGAGCACCTAAAAGTTCTGACTGCACTCAATACAGTTACCAGCCTTTTGGGCTGGTGTTTGGGACTGGACTCTTAATTCCATCTACCTGGAACATTCTGCTTTTGCCTTTTGAAACTGCTGCGCTCACACTCAATGTTTTTCTCCCTGGTTGATCCTTTTAATAAATTATTTTTTTTTTTGTGCACGTGTGTGTGTAGGGGGGAGAGTGTATGATTTTATTTAGAGTTTATATAAGCAGAGTGAGTGGGTGTGCATGTTTGTTAGCGCTGGTTGCTCGGGATGTGCCAGGGCCTAAGACCCCTGCAAATTTCCAATTATGCTGCCCAACTGCATGACTTCCACCCCTTTGTTGACCTCCCTGTGTCATCTACAACAGCTAGGTGCTGACAGGAGGTCAGCATTTTAAGGGCTACAAGGGGCTGGTGGCTGTGGGGTGCTAAGGTTCAGGAGGGGGAAAGAGGTATCGAGGTGGTAGGGTGCAGGAGATGCCCTGGACAAAGACAGAACCTAGAGAGAGAGGCCCGAAGTGTTTAATTCCCGTCCCAGGGCTCCCACCAGACCAAGTGGGCAGGTAGCCGAGGATGCATTGACTTCAGTCCCCTTCGGGCAGTGTTGTGCAATGCCAGATCAATGCGGAACAAGACTGCAATAATGGTGGACTTGATTTCCATGGTCGATCTGGCCTGCATCACAGAGACCTGGTTGGATGAAGCTGCTGAGCCTGTCCTGGAGGCGGCTGTCACTGCCGGGTACTCTGTAGTACACTGCCTGAGGTGGAAACGCAGGGGTGTGGGTGTGACCATCTGTTTTAGGTCTGGCCTAAACTTCACTGTGCACCCAGTGGGAACTACCAAGTCTTTTGAGTGTGTGGCCATGTGTGTGGGGGTTCAGGTGCAGGTTGCAGGATTCTCCTTATGTACCACCCCCCCTGGGGCAGGGGGAGAATTCCAGCAGAAGGTAGCGGACTTCATCATCGGTGAGGCATTGGAGTCTCCCAGATGTTTAGTTCTGGTGCCTGGGTTGATGATGAATCCTCGCAATTTGGATCAGATCTCCTTCAGTTGATGTCATCACTGAGCCTGTCACAGGTTGTTGCTGCTACGACCCATTTCCACAGCCACACACCGGACCCGTATTCTGTCGTGGACTTGACATAAATAACCTCTAGACTGATCAGGTTATGTTGTCTGATCACTACATGGTGGAGTTGGCATTCGGAGCCCCTGTGATAGTCCTTCCCCTGTTGAGATGGTCAGCTACCGCCCTTTAAGGGTGTGTCCCCAGAGGGATTATTGACGGGCAGATCTATCTAGTGTAGTTGCTGCTATGCGTTGGCATGGGATGAAGATGGTTGCTGCCTATAATAGGGTGGTTTCTGGGGCACTTTATGCCATCGCTTGTTCTGTGCACGACCCAGACCTTCTCACTTGAGATCTTCATGGTTTGACTGGGATCTCAGGGTGATGAAGACCAAGGGTCAGAGGTTGGAGCATTGCTGGTGCAGGAGTGGATCAGATGGGGATAAGCTAGACCTGCGTGCTCATGATCTTGAGTACCAGGGGGCAATCACCTGTAAGGAGAGACCTTTAGTACTACATTTGTGGAAGCACTGTGAGAGTGCATATTTCCTGGAGAAAGCAAGAGCAGTTGCTATCTGACAGCATTCTCTGGCCTCCTGTTTATGAGGGGCCGGAGCTGTGGAAAACTCACTGCTGCACACTACGTGCAATTTGGCATGCCCTTTGGAGCTACCAGGTACTTGCAGACTGCTTTTTTAAAGGCAGAGTATTTGTGTGGTGCTATAATATTTTAACTTTTACTCACACTGAACAGACGAAGTGGGCGCTGACGTCACTTCCGGTTTAGCGCTTTAAAAACAGCCTTTTGTGAGGCTCTGGAGGGACCTTTAGTACTACATTTGGGAAGCACTGTGAGAGTGCATATTTCCTGGAGAAAGCAAGGGCAGTTGCTAGTTGACAGCGATTTCTGACCTCCCGGTTACGAAGGGCCAGAGCTGTGGAAAACTCACTGGTGCACACTAGGTGCAGTTTAGCAAGCCCTTTGAGCTACCAGGCACTTCTAGCCTACTTTTTAAAAGGCAGAGTATTTGTGTAGTGCTAAAATATTTTATCTTTTAATCATGCTGAACAGATGAAGTGGGCACTGATGTCACTTCCAGTTCACAGCTTTAAAGCCCAACCATCCAGTGAGCGGAGGGCAGAGGTGCGAGGCATAGGCAAGCAGCGTCTGCTGGCATCCACTGGGGAAGCAGGAAAGGGCCAGAAACCCTGAACAGTAGCATGAGTGTTTGGTATCGTACTATCTAGAAAAACGCAATGGCTAAAACAGTGGATCCGCTCTGGTGACGTCACGGTGCTAATGGAAGCCTAATCTGTGAAGCTCCCAGCTCAGCATATAATTTTCCCCTAAAACGAGAATCTACAATTATAAAATGTCAAAAACGCTTGGGGAACAATGGTCAACAAACAAAAACAAGAATCGAGCCGAACTTAAAATAAATGCAAGGATGGGGGCAGATTGAAAGCAGGCACAGCAACAGGCTATCCTCGCCGGGAAGCCTCAGACACTAGACTATGATACGGATGGAGAAACGAACAACTTACAAGATCACGATTTGAGAGGCTACTACATGAGATCACAGAATCCAGGAAAGAAAATAAGCAGGAATTTCGGGCTATACAGACCCAATTTGCAACTTTTCGAAACCGAGTAGAGTGAATAGAGGAAAGAGTGGCAGAGACAGAGGAAGTGGTAACTCAGCTAACCAATGTGATGCATGACCTGGTAACGAGAAACGGAGAGCCTCATGCTAAAATGTTTGGACCTGAAGGACGCCACGCAGAGATAACTCTCCTGTATGGTTTACCGAAGACTTGGAGACAACCCCCATGGCACCCTTTATTGAAAACTTACTAAAAGATATTCTTGACCTCCCTGCAACCCTGAAGTTTCAAGTGGGAAGGGCACATCGTTCGTTACAGAGGAAGCCCATGGATCCTGCGGCACGTCCCCACTCCATAATCTTTAAGGTGAACTCCTTCAGAGCTAAGGAAGAACTTTTGAGGCGTGCGTGGAGTAAAAAGGAGCTGAAATATCTCACAAACAGGCTATTTTTAGACCACGATTATCCACAGGAAATTCAGAATCAAAGGGCCAGATACGTACCAATTTTAAAGGCTCTAAAAGACAAAGCCATTCGATTCCATACACCTTATCCAGCGAAGCTACGGGTGTTCTGGAAGGAAGGAGTAAAAGTATACTCTACACCAGAGGAAGTCATGGAGGATTTAAAAGAAAGAAATATTGTGGTGGCGGGACCTAGGAACCTGGAAGTGGGGAGTCTACAGACAAAGGACAACTTCCGGGAGAGCAGTGGGGACAAAAACCAGGGCGCACCCAAATCTCATGGAAGCCATTCAAAAGATTCTCACACTGAGAAGCCAATGAGAGGAAACTGCTACCTGCAGGAACTGGATCCGAACTATATCTGTAAGGTAAAGACGAAGGGAGAGAGAGGAGTGGTGTGTAGGATGGAGAGAGTGATTATAAAAACTGACTGTTTCGGGGGTCTGACTTCCTACCGCCATGTGGACCCCTACTCTCCTAGTTCCACAAGGAATGTGAGGACTTGCAGTTCAAAAACGATCGCCATAATAAAAAGACCTTGTGACTGGTTCCTTGGGTCGCTGAATTATAGCGGGTGGTGACACCAGGGCACTCCTGAATATTTAATTTTTAGTTAATATAATAATATGAAGTTTAAAAGAGTGCCTGGTGATCAGCTACCCAAATACGGACTAGTTAAAACCACTGGAAGCCCAGGGTAAGGATATGTGACCTAAACCAGGAAATAATTAAACTGCCAAACATTCTGTCTGAAAATAGAAGAGTCTGTAAAAGTGATATCAGACAGCTGAGCTGGAAGGCAGGCGTGACTAAGCACCTACTAGACCGAACTTTTTTTTTTTTTTCTGAAAAGAGCCCTCTAACATTGTGGCTCAAGAGGAGGTCTTCTGGAAACAGAAGGGCTGTAATTCCTCCTCGTTCTCCTTTATAAGAGGAGAGCAAAGGGGCTACGGAACTTACGTAGCCCCCTACCTTGGAAGTTGTAATATAGATTTTAGTTAGACTTTAAAATGTTGTTAACTGATTTGAGAATTATGGGCATGGCAGCACGAATTAAGATTGTAAGTAGAAAAATATACTGGCGTGGAGAGGTATGCATGTCAACGGGAGAGCCACCTCCTGGGACAACGAGCCACAACATAGAAACAGGGATAGAATACCAAACTGGCAAACCCCGTAAATGCTAATAAGATGGCGCAACACACACAATCTGCACATATAATGTGCATGGAATCACAACCCGTAAAGAGAAGTAAAATTCTTCAGTTATTGAGAAGACAGGGAGCCAACATAGTAATGTTACAGGAGGCGCATCTTACCCAAAAAGAACATGTGAAATTTGAAAAGATGGATTTTTCCCAGGTGGTGGCTTCCTCGTATAAGGGGGGTCGAAGGAGAGGAACAGCTATCATGATAAGGCAGGGCACTTTATTTGAAATGAAAGATGCTTATAGATAAGGAAGGAAGATATGTATTTGTGAAAGGCTTATTAGAGGGCCAGATGACCACGCTGGCATCGGTCTATGTCCCTCCAGCATCAGAGTTTGGGGTGTATAGAAATTCTTCACCCGACTGGTGAATTGGGCGGGGTAAACTGATATGTGGAGGGACTTAAACTTGGACATTTCGGAGGGGGGCCTCTCAGCAAGGCCGCCTGAACAAAACAGCTAGGGAAGTTAAAGGTCTATTACAAGAGTTGGGATATGATGACATTTGAAATTTCTCAATGGTGGGCACGAGACATATGCTCTATTCAGAGGCGCATGACTCCTACTCCTGTTTAGATTTTTACTAACACAGAGGGAGAATTTAACATTTATACAACAAGCATGGCAAGGGGACTTTACTCTTTCGGATCACGCAGCCGATTTACTGTACACTACAGACACAGGGCAACCTAAGAATACATTCTGGCGACTGAACTTATCCCTGCTTAGGACAAGGAGACCCGGAAGCTATTGAAAACACTATTACGCAAGCATTAGTAGATAACGACACGCAGGGAGTGTCAATGGCGCTGCTTGGGACACAATTAAAGCGATGGTAAGGGAAAATTCATAGCAATAGCTTCCTATAAAAGAAAAGAAGAGAAACACAAAGAATAACGTTAGAAGGAAAAATTAGGTATTAGAGGAAGAACAGAAAGCTAAACAATCTAAAACTAGATCACAGAACTTCTGTCTCTTAAGAAACAACTGAATTCCATTCTGGACTATGCAGTTGAGCAAAACTCACTTTTCTCCGCCATAAATATTATGACGGAGGCCCAAGATTTACTAAAAGGATTGCAGCACAGCTCAGAAGCGGGCAGCCAAACTTTGATACCAAAAATAAGGCATCCAGCAACGAAGATATGCAGACAAACACTAGATCGATCTCGAGGGCCTTTCACTATTACTACTCCTTACTATATGCTAAAGCGGAAACCCTAGTATGGAAAAATCCACAGCTTTTGGCTAGTCTGGATCTCCCAATGTTAACTAGAGAACAGAGTAAATTATTACTGGCCCCAATCTCTTTGGAAGAGATAGCCACCACTGTGGGAAACTGAAATCTGGTAAATGTCCCGGATCTGACGGGCTCCCAGGGGAGTTTTATAAGGCTTTTGGTAAGACACTGATACCAATTATGGGTCGTGTATTTACAGCAGGGATTTCACAAGAAGGCGAAATCCCCTCATCCTGGAATGAGGCAATACTTTCAGTTATACCTAAAGAGGGGAAGGATCATACCTATTGTTCCTCATACCGTCCTATTTCCATTTTGAATACGGATTACAAGATTCTGGCATCTATCCTGGCAAAACGTCTTGCCCAGGTAGCACCAAACATAATAAATACAGATCAATCTGGATTTATACCAGGTCGACAAGCCCAAGACAATGTTAGGCGTTCGATCTATCTGATAGAACATATTACACAAAGAGAGATACCATCCGTACTTCTGGGACTAGACGCTGAGAAAGCTTTATGGTGTCATGGGACTTTCTAAAAGCAACTCTGGTAAAATTTGGTTTTCCATCCCAATTCATAGAAACAATCTTTAAATTTTATAGAACTCCGATAGGATATATCAGAACAAATGGTCATATATCCCAAAAGTTCTCACTCTATAGAGGACAAGACAAGGTTGTCCAATGTCCCCATTATTATTTGCATGTTATATAGAGCCCTTGCCCAAAGTATAAGACAGACCCTGATATTCAAGGCATAAGAATGGCAGGTGAGGAACATAAATTGGCTCTTAGCTGACTATTCTACTTTACTTATCTAACCCCATAGCTCGGTCGAGGCCTTTTAAAAAAATACAGGAATTCACTACGCTTTCGGCCTTTGGCTCAATATAAACAAAACAGAGGCCCTGACATTCAAATATGATCCCCCTTTGGCTCTCAGAAAAAGTTATCCACTAAAATGGGACAAGGAAAGTATGACCTATTTAGGCATTCAGATCACCAAAAACCTCAGAGATTTGCATACAAAAAATTATAGCCCACTAGTTGTTAATATTAGACAAGACCTAAAAAGATGGGAATTACTCCCTACCTCTTTTTATACTAGGACCATGGCCCTTAAAATTAACATCCTACCTAGATTCTTATATGTATTTCAATGCACGCCCTGCGCTTTGACTTCGAAAGAGCTCCTCTCCTGGCAGAAAATTCTGAATGTCTATCAATGGGGGAGAAAAACCTAGGATAAGCTTCGGTAAATTAGCTTTACCAAAAGAGAAGGGGGGATAGCTCTCCCTTCACTTCGAGATTATTGGATAGCTACACAAATGAGATTAGCACTACTTTGGGGTAACAAAACATATCAAGCTAAGTGGAAGCAGATAGATCTAGCAAGACAGATCGCACTACCGCTTCAGGCCTGTCTGTTCACTAACTCTCTTGAAAAAGCTCTCCAGGTGGTTCCCGAGGCGACAGGGGCTATTTTAAAGGGTTGGCAAATGGGATCTAGGAATAGAGCCCTAGCACAACACCTCTGGAAATATGAATGGTTTATTCAGACTCTGCCAGAGGACAAAGAGTGGTTTAAAAAACAAATTACGAAGGGTATTGAGGCACCATGGCAGATTATGAGACAAGGAGAGATTTTGACTTTCGAGGAGTGTAGGAGAGCTTATGGTTGGTCCGAAGGTGATAGACTACATTACTACCAGATAAGGAATTTTATTATGACCCGGGTCGGAGCCAATAATAGGGGATATGATAGGGAGGACAATAACACCCCCTTTAGACAAATATGGACCTCAGTCCAGGGAGAAAAGGCGATATCTATAATATACAAATCACTCATATTGACCTACTCACACGAAATGTCCCCTATTCAGATGAGGTGGGAGCAGGAACTGGCACACCCATTAACCACCAGGGACTGGACTGGAATATGGAGGAACACATGGGTGGCCACGTCCTCCCCTGTCTGGAGGGAATTCATTTGGAAAGTCAGGGTAAGATACTTCCGAGTACCCTCAATGGTAGCCCAAAGTAACCCTAGTAAAACAGCACATTGCTGGAGAAAATGTGGGACTACAAGGGCCTCCTATATTCATATATTTATACGGTGCCTGGAGTTACAACCTTTCTGGCGGCAGGTAACAAATCACATTAAAGCTCTCTTAGACATACATACCACACTAACAGAATCCAATTTGATACTGGGAACCCCACCAGAAGAAGTGAAGGATAAAGCAAAGAATCATATGGGCCATCTTAATAACCACAGCCTATAAAGTTATTACTAAAAATGGCTTCAGAAGCCACCTCCCTTGATTTCAGAATGGAAAACACTCATTCAAAATATTCAGCATAATGAAAGAATGTCATTAAACCTCCAAGATAGGATCGAGGCATATACAGGGTATTGGACTAGATGGGAATTATACCAGGATCAAATATTTTAAATACACTTGGGGAGCTATTAGCACAAGGGCTAATACATTTACACTAACTAGCAAACTTGGTCAAATGAGAATTAAATAATTAGTATAGGGAAAGGAATTGGGAGTGGTGCATTTTACAGTCGATTAGTGTGATTGTGCTTTGTAAGATTACAATAAGGTAACAGAATATGCATATTTCTTTAACCAGTATAGAATGGTGAATTTCATTTATTTGTATTTCATCTTTTGCTGATTCTTAATGGATGGAATTTATCTGCTGAACATGCCGAAGTTGTAGAGTTATACATGTTAATGTTTAATTCTGTGAAGGCCACTGTAGTTAAGGCCAATGTATTTGAAATCTGGAGATCAAAGTGAAAATCCAATAAAAGAAGTATAAAAAAAACAGTGGATCCTCTGGAAGAGCTGCTGCAAATCCTGTGCAAAGAAGGTACTATCACACGCTGCCTTAAATGTAAAATGTACACAGAAACACTACCCACGTGTCACGTAAAAGCATTTACATGTATTAAATGTAAAGCATACACCATGTTACAATCAAAACTAAATGATTTAGAAAACAAAATGGCAAAACTACAACTCAGTAAAACACAACAGGATAATCCAGGGCAATCAGAAACTGCAAAACAAAATGGTAAAAGAGCAAGACAGGATGAGCCAGATAGTGGAGACTTAGAAACCGAACTAAGGAAAGCTGAAACAAGCAGTTGTCAATGCCGAATGTTTGCTTGCTGGCATTGGCAGTGGTAGTGTAGAAGTTACAGAGCTGTGTAATAGGAATGGCAGTGAAGTATTGAACTGAAGCCAACCTCACCACCACCCTGCAGAGAGTGACAGGCATTGGGGTGTGCCTTTGGGTCGTCAGGCATAACGACCATGCCATTTCACCAGACCCTACCCTGCAGACACTGACAAGTGTCACGATGTGCCTTGGGGTCTTTGGCCCTTATGCGCACCCCATTCCATCAGGAAATACGGTGAGATGGGTGTGGTATAGGAGAATGGGGTGAACTTTGGGGCCGAAGAGTCCAAGGCATGCCTCGATGCCTGTCACTGGCTGCAGGGTGTGGAATGGTATGAGCATTACAGGCAAGAATCCCAAGTCACATCCCTGATGCCTGTCATTCTCTACAGGGTTGGGCGTTATGGTTGGAAACCATAATACCTCAGGCATTCGTTGGTATTTTCACTCCAAATTTTCAACATGTTTTTTGTGACCCCACCTCATGAACAGTGGCAATATCAGTTTGTTAACCGAAAGCTGCTTATGCACAGCTGACTATGGCATTTAGCACCACAGGTGCAAAAACATTATGAACAGGATGTAAAAAATGGCAGCTGTACTGTTCATGGGGAGGTGTAAAAAATGTCAATGTTGCAAATATGCAGTAAAAATATTTAAAAAATGGTGAAGTCATGAGCGTGCATAGAAACTGTGCAATGCACCCGTAATGTAATTAGTTTGGGGATTTTTTACAGCAGATTGTCAACACAGGCATTTTGGGACCTCCGATCATGAACAGTGTCACTGTGATTTTCTTTATCTGTCCCGAACAATGATTTCCCACAGCGACCACACATCTCTGCGCTGAAAGTGTGAAAACACATTTTGGCCATGTTGTGAAAAATGACAGCTGTACTGTTCATAAGGAAGTGTGGAAAAATACCACTGGTGAAAATCTGGATTGAAAATATTACAAAGTCATGAACTTACGAGGGTGCGTGGAAACTGCACAATGCTCACTCATAACGCAGTCAATTTATGGACTTTTGTCACCAAATTTTCAACATAGCCATTTTATGACCTCTGCTCATGAACAGTGTAACTGTGATTTTCTTAATCTGTCCCAAACATTGCTTTTGCACACCGACTGCACCATTGTGCGCTACATGTGCGAAAACACATTTTTGGTGACATGTGAAAAATGGCAGCTGTACTGTTCATAAGGAAGTGTAATAAAATGGCAATGTTGAAAATCTAGAGTGAAAATATTGAAAATTCGCAAACTTAGCGTAGGAACTGTGCAACGACACTGAGAAAACAGTCATTTTATGAATTTTTTCACCAAATTTTCAACATAGCCATTTTAAGATCCTCTGTTCATGAACAGTGTCACTGTGATTTCTTAATGTGTTCCATACATTGATTTCACACACCGACTGCGCCATTGTGCGCTACATGGGCGGAAGCACATTTTGGGCAAGATGTGAAAAATGACAGCTGTACAGCTCATAAGGAGGTGTGGTAAAATGGCAATGTTGAAAATATGGAATGAAAATATTGAAAATTCGTGAACTTACGAGCGTGTGTAGGAACTGTGCAACGCACGCTCGAAAAACAGTCATTTTTTGGAATTTTTCCACCAAATTTTCAAAATAGGCTTCTTGAGAGCCCACCTTATGAACACTGGCAGTGTCGTTTCGTTAATCGGTCCAAAGGTGATTTCGCGCAGTGACTGCTAAATCACCCTTCGGGCCCGAATAATGCCATGACAGTGACAGCACTCATGAGAAGGGGTCCCAAAAACCCCATGTTGAAAATTTGGTGCAGAAATTCCAGAAAATGCCTGAGATATGCAACAAAGTTGAAAAAACCCTATCTATCCCATTATACAGCTTACCGGCATTTCCTCAGTTCGCGGTTGGCTTTGAAGAGTGCAGGCGTGTTCCCGGTCCACTGAAGATCGTCGCGCCGGAGTCCGGAGATAAGTATGGGGTGGAGGTGTGTGGGGAGGCAGGGTGCGGGTCAGGGCAGAGACTGCGAGGGACCGTTTTTAAGTTACAGTTTTTTTTTTTGTTTAGGTGATGACACGGGACGTTTGCCACGCTTGGGTGGGCTCCCAGCGTGGCACAAGGACGGCTGGTGGGGGGGCTGGAGCTGACGGGGGATTGGGCACCCCCTGCTGTCAATAGCATTCGTTGCCATGCTTTGGTGGGCTCCCAGCGTGGCACCCTGTGCGGGGGGGGAGAAACAGTGGAGCCGACGGGGGATTGGCCACCCCGTCGGCAATAGCATTAGTTGCCACGCGCTGGGGTGGGCTCCCAGCGTGGCACCCTGTACTGAGGAGGGAGAAACAGTGGATCCCTCTGCCGGTTATCATGCCACGCTGAGGTGGGCACCCAGCGTGGCTCTGTGTAACTGTGCTTGGGGCGAGCACCGCTAACGGGATTGGGCACCCCGTCGATTATGTTGAATGTGCGGCCATGCTGCTGGGCACCCAGCGGGCCTATGTAACTGTGCTTGGGGGTGGCACGCAGTGCGCGGTGTGTGTGTGTGTGTGTGTGTGTGTGTGGGGAGCTGCACATGAGCAGGCGGTATCTGATCGCTGCTTACTGAAGCGTAGCTCCCCTTTCAACTGTACACACTGCATTTTGGAGCTGTCATAGACAGTTCCGCATGCATTGAGGACTGGGGCCGTGCCTGCCAACACACTGACTGAATTGGAAGAGGCTGACACCTCCGAAAACTCTGATGATGGCATTAATGTTTCTTGCAATACGCGCAAGCAAACATAAAAGAAAGTAAGGTGAACTCTCACATAACCACTATGAATGGTATACTGATGTAACCCCTTGCAAATGGGGGTTCCTAATGCCCTATGCCTGGTTGGTAGTCGGCATAAAGCCGCTGGAAGGGGGTCCGTTGAGTGCTTTTAAGGCCTCCGTATACTGTTCCTGTAAGGCTGCCTGTTGCAGTTGGGATTAGTTAAATGGGAGGGGTTTGAGTGTTGTCATGCTCGACTCCCGCCTGGTTGTTGAGTAGCGCCCTTTGCCATTGCTAATAGTGCAGGGGAGCTCTGATAAAGGATGTAGGTGGTTGCTTAAAATAAGCTGTGAAAATAATGATAACATAGATGTTCTAACCTGCCTTGCTCTGCAGCACAGAGAGTTTCGACTGTCTCCTCCATTTTGGTCCCGAACTGTGAAATTGGACCAATCAGTACCTTGGAATCCCACAGAGTTGACTGACCAATAGAAGAGCTGTTTGTTTTTGGGAAAGGTATTCTGGGCTATGGCGCCTTTCTGCTCCACTGAACACTAGAGAAAGTGACTGGCAGGCTCAACCAGCCAATCGGATTGGGTTGCGCCCGAATTGAGGGGAGTGCCCCATGCTGTAGGGGGCCAGAGTGAAAGTGGCTGAGGAAGGAGAGGATGTGTGTGCTTCTGCTGGAGAGTGCTCGCGGAAGCTTCAGTGAAGGCCTAAATCGCCATTGAATCTCCTTCTCATGTGCTCCAGCGGGCTAAATCCATTGGCGGGTGGTCAGAGGAGGCTGAGTACTGTAACGCTACCCACCAGGCTTAACCTGTTGAAGGACTGTACGATCTGTTTAAACCACGCCGGTCCACGGAAAAGTGAAGAAGCTGTTGTTTGCTGAGTTTAGGAGACTGTGGAACTTGGAGAGCCTAGGAGCTGTTGCCTGGTGAGTATCCTCTGCTTTGCCTTGTTTGAGATAACCATATAAATGTGCAAGGAGGCTTGTGAGCTCAAGTTAATCCTGCTGCCAGTGAAGGACTTTGCCTTGATTGAGATAACCATATAAATGTGCGAGAGGCTTGTGAGCTCAAGTCAATCCTGCTGCCAGTGAAGGACTTTGCCTTGTTTGAGGTAACCATATAAATGTGCGAGGAGGTTTTTGAGCTCAAGTAGTCCTGCTATTAGTAAATGACTTTGCCTTGTTTTTGAGATACCATATAAATGTGCAAGGAGGCTGTGGAGCTTAGTTAATCCTGCTGTCATTAAAGGACTTTGCCTGTTCAGAGATTACCATATAAATGTGTGAAGAGGTCTGGGAAGTTCAGGAGCAGCCCTGCTGACGCTGAAGGACCCTATCTTGTCTGGAGGTTGTGAGTACTAATACAGGGTAGCTCCCTGCTGAATTACAACAGTGGATACAAATGGAAGTACTGTATTGCTGACTGTAAAAATCAATTCTTCTTTCTTCTCTGTGTGAAAGGGCCCCTACCAGCTGCCACGTTGGGACTAGCCATTAGGGCTTGGTACCCAGGGACAGTAACTTGTAGGGTTAGGCCTGAGCACAGAGCCATAGGTACATAGTTATAGTGTAAGCCAATTAACCTGATCCCTCCCCGTTATCTACCCTTCTAATAAATCAGATTGCTGTGTTATAACTATACCCTGGCTGGTTTGTACACTTTGGATGAGTTACTGCATGGGGACTGGGATATAACTGTATCTTACTTTACAGGGGGGTCTCTGGAGTGAGCTGAACTATATCGGCTGTGGGGTAAGTGTATTAGTGAAGAGAATTGTTGGCACGCAGTGTGAGTCACTAGTGGGACAAAAGGGGGGTTGCAGTAGCCCAGAGGGCTGTAACCGAGGTAGTCTTACTTGGGGTAACTCCAACCTCTGGGTGGAGGCACCCGTCCACGGATCTGGGCCCCTTACCCTGCCTCAGAGGGGGCAGACAGGGGTAGTAGCCCTAAGGGTAGCGCCCCCTAGGGGTTACACTGATAAACCAGGTAGAGGTGAAAAAAAAAAAGGCAGGAGAGCTGGGGTGAATGAGTTATTAACATCTAACAGTTTTGAAAAACTAACTGACATGGAGAAAGAACAGACTACAAACAGTCATGGTGGTTCAGGCAGGGGTGTGCAAACTGCATTGCCCGACGCCCGAGGCCGACCTAATTACAGAGTAGGGCCGACCCTTTGATCTCCCCGCCTCAGCCCTTGGACAAGTGTTTTCTGTGTGTGGTTTTTTTTTTCCATTGTCATTCTGCACATGCGCGCCATTTTCCCCACGGGTTTGGGTCCTTTCCTCTCCGCTCTCTGCCCATGGCCAGCCTGCAGTCCGTTTTTTCTATTTTCTGATTTGTTTATACAGGCTGGTGACAGCGGTGGTGTGTGCTAATTGGCTACAGTGGCTGGAGGATGGGAGGAGGGAGAGGAGGAGAATACTGTGCACAAGGCGGGAAGACCAGTAGTACAGTGTGCCAGTAGAGAGTAGCTTTCCCTAGCTACGATGCGAGTGCCGAGGTTCCTTCCGATGCCAATCTGACAACAATCGCCGACAGTATATATTGTTAAATAAAAAAAAAAAGTTTGTTTCCCCAGCCCAGCTGATTGACTGCTATACCCTGGATTTCCTGGATAGGCTGGCAGAAAAGGCAAGAAAGTCCCTGGGACCCACCATTCGTGTTTGCTGCAGAGTGACTGGCAGAAGTGGCAGGTGGGTACACTACAGCTACTGGTCTACTCTAAAGTTAGTTGTTTAAAAAGTCAAGACAGAGTCGGGGCTGGAGCTGGTGCCAGTGAGCAGGGCTGGGCGATATAATATGGGATTGTAGGCGGTGCAGCACAGCAGGCAATGGTTAGTCTAGACCAGGGGTTCTCAAATGTTGAGGCCAGCCTCCCTGGGAGGCCCCAACCTGTTCCAGGAGGCTCAAGCAAGTCTGAAAAGTACTGTTTTAAATTTTAGTTTTTATATTTTGTGTGACCCCAGTAGTAGCCACTAGCCTGTGCATGAATGCAGTAGGCATGAATGAGGGTCATCACAGAAGACACGATGGATGGATGGTTGGACGGGTGATGGTGGCAACGCTGGGGAGGGGTGGTGGTGACTGGTAGTGACCCGGTGCCTTGCGTGTAGGGTTGGATGTCAAGGAGAGAACAGACAGGAAAAGTGAAGTCAAGAACTGTTTATATTTTTTATTAGTATTCATTTTCTTTGATTTAACTTAAGCGGCAAGCCATTAGAATATTCTTAATTCTCATCAGGAGCTAAGTGTTAAAAGTGTTGGATTGTTTGTTTTCCTTCTCGGAGTCGCCATGATGAGATTAATAAAACATTTTTCCACCAACTACTACCACAGTAGTTAAAATGCTGGTTGGTTCAGTTGAGTCTAATAATGCACTGTTCCAGTCATTCTGAGTGTGCTAGATAGATGGAAATGGAATACAGGAAGGACATGTCTGCTGCCTGTGGTGGGTCAGGTGGTGATCTAGTCAGATGATCATTTGGCTGGAATGAGCATTCATGAAAATATCGATTAACAGTGATTTATGTAACTAAAAAGCCAAGGCTGTCAGAATCATACAGCGGCAGCCAATGAATCAATCAGACTGTAGCATTTCTGAGACCATTTATTTTAATAATTCAGTATATATTTTTTTACTTTTGCAGGGACTTGCTGAAACCATTCGATACATACAAGAAATTGTGGTGCAGTGTCATTTCTGTTCTTGAATCTTGCCGAAGCTGAATTGGCTGACTGCTCACCAGAATCGCCTGCTCAGCTGTATAATAATAGCACAAAGTCACAGACAGCCAGGTACATTGTTGTGACATCTAATTTTGTTTTACATATATCAGCACAGTAGGTACGGTAGGCGGTAGCACTGTCTATATAGCACAGCACAGACTCACACAGTCAGTCTACTGTCTTGACTTACTTGGTTGTGTACTGTAAAGTGTGATAGATGTAGTAGTAGGAAAAATTACAGGTTGATATCCCGAACCTAGCCTCATGTGCATCTCACGTTGACACTTTTGACACATTGAATTGTGTGATTGTGTTGGCCACTGCCCACTGACATGCCCTTGGCTTGGTGGTACTTTCCAGGGAGGCACATGATTTGAAGTGGCCTTTGGGAAGAAAATAACAGTAAAGGAACACTAGCTGGCTTAACTCTGACTGCATGCATGTGGATGTGTTTTTGCAATGGTACCGCTAAAGCTGTTTGCAGGTGATCTGTCTCTTTTCATCATGACAACAGTATAGGCAGGTGTATATTAGCATGGATAATGTATTGTTGTAACCAATGCTCTCAAAATGGTGTTATATATTCCTCACTTACAGCCCATCAGATTGCAGCATTTCTGAGAACATTTTTATAATTCTGTTGTTTTACTTTTACTGGAGGGGAGAAGTCACAGTAACTTCACGTTCTGTCTTCTGAAGAAAAAACCAACGACGTTGATGCAGATGCAGTGGCAGAGTAGACTGGCTGGTGCCTTGAAGACGTCTCTGTATTGCTACTCATGTGGCCGTCATGCAAGGTAGAATTAGGTGGCACTGCAGGCCTCCCTTCTGCCTTTTTTTTGTGTTGGCCTTGCACAGCCAGCGTCTTGCAGTAGTGCAGCTTTGGAGGTGCTGGAGTCGCTGTTGGGCGACTGCAGGGCACACACCAGTAGGTGCGTTCCTCATTCCCCAATCAGCCTGCATGCCAGCGCCACACCATGCATACATAATGTGGTGAGCACATATAAGAAAAGGTCCGCTGCAATCCGAGCAAAGCTTGTCACATGCAGCAGATCTTCCCTGGAGCGTGCTCGCTGACATTGTGTGATGTGGCGGCTGCTAACTGCCGACTTGAGGTAGTCAGTCCCCTGCCTGCTTCCTGTGCCCCAATGTATGTGCCGACAGGAGCCCAGTCCCCGCCGGCATAAAAGCACTCTCCCCATTTGTTATATGCTGAGGGGGTCCCCATTCCCCCTCGGCTCTCTCCCCCCTGCTTTCCTTGTGTTCTGAGGGGTTGCCCAATCCCGGTCGGCATAAATTACACCCTCTTGTGTTGTGTGCTGACGAGGGTGCCCAATCCCCCATCGGCTGCAGCAACCCCCCAAAACAGTTAGGTGGCACGCTGGGAGCCCACCACAGTGTGCCAAATATCCTGTGTAAAAAAAAACAAAAAACTGTCCTGCAATGTTTTTTTTCTTTCACCCTGTAACACAAAAACGGTCCCTCATAGTCTTCCTACCCACCACCCACACCCACCCACTGCGCACCCTGCCTCCCCACACCCCCCTCACCCCATACTTACCTCCGGAGTCCAGCACAACGATCTTCGGTGGACCGGGAACACGTCTGCACTCTCCAAATTCGACCGCGAACTGAGGAAATGTTGGTAAGCTGTATAATGTAATAAATTGGAATTTTTTTAAACTTTGATGCATATCTCGGGCATTTTGTAGAATTTTTGCACCACATTTTCAACATGGGGCTTTTGGGTTCCCTCCTCATGAATTATGTCACTGTTATGACGTTAATCAGTCCCGAAAGGTGATTTTGCAGTCACTGCACGGAATCACCTTCGGGACCAATTAACGCAAGGACAGTGGCAGTGTTCATGAGATGGGCTCTCAAAAGCCTATGTTGCAAATCTGGTGGAAGAAATCAAACAATGGCTGTTTTACGAGTGTGTTGCTATATTGCTACACGCCAGAACTCGCGAATCTGCAATATTTTCATGCCAGATTTTCAACATTGTCATTTTTCTACACCTCCTGTGAACAGTACAACTGTCATTTTTCACATCCTAGCCGAAATGTGTTTCTGCACTTCTAGCGCACAATAGCGCAGTCGCTGTGGGAAATCGGTGTTCAGGGCAGATTACGAAAATGACAGTGACACTGTTCATGAGCAGAGGTTGTAAAATGCCTATGTTGAAGATTTGGTGACGATACTCCATAACATGTCTGTGTTACAAGTGTGCGTTGCGCAGTTTGCACGCACACTTGTAACGTGCATTTGTAATATTTTCACTGTGGATTTTCACCATTGGCATTTTTCCACACCTCTTGATGAACAGTACAGCTGTCATTTTACATATCCTGCCGAAATGTGTTTTACACATCCGGCAGAATAGCGGGTTGTTGTGCTAAATCACTTTTGGGACAGTTTGAAGAAATGACAGTCGACTGTACATGACCAGAGGTGCTAAATGCCTATGTTGAAAATTTGGTCTCAAAGTCCATAAAATGACTGTGTTACAAGCGTGCATTGCACATTTCCCACGCACCCTTGTAACTTCCCAAATTTGCAATACTTACATGCCACATTTTCAACACTGCCATTTTTTTACATCTCCTTATGAAAAGTACAGCTGTCATTTTTCACATCCTGTCCAAAATGTCTTTCCACACTGCACTGCCAACGCCAATGCCAGCGTGACAACATTCGGCATTGACAAATTCTTGTTTGTTATGAAGACAGTGCAGTTTCGACAAGGGGTGGGGGCCTGCTCCGGGCTGTCTTGGGGAAGGGGGAGTGTATATTGTTCAGTGTTTTTTAATGATCAACTTGTTAGGTTACTTTACTGAAGTGCCTAGTCTGGCACTAGTAGGTGCCCGGTGCCACGTCACGCGTGTGGTGTGGATGTGCCTTGCCCTCATGTACCCTTCACCCACATCCACAACCCTTGCCACCACTACCATCTAAGAGTGACCCAATCTGACTTTAATTATGCAGGTCCTCTCTCATCTCATCTGTGTTTCCTAACAAATGTAACAATGACATGATGATCACACAAGCTGATAGTGGGGCCCAGGCCCCAGGTCACATCAGCAAAACAAATAAAAAAAAAAAAAAGTAAGGGAGTGTGTCTGTGTCTGTGTGTAACTCTTCCCTCTTCTGTTAGGAAACACAGATGAAAGAGGACCTGTATAATTAAAGTCAGATTGGGTCACTCGTAGGTGGTAGTGAAGGTGAGGGGTGTGGGTGAAGGGTACATGAGGGCGGGGTGCATCCACACCACATGCGGCACTGGGCACCTGCTAGTGCCAGGCTAGGCAAGTAACTAATAACACACATATATAATTACAAATAATTGGTAATAATATTGTGAAATATTAAAATAAATTGATTCACTCCATACACACAGAGTAAAACAACTCGCGTTTTTTTTTTATAGATGATGTCATCAGACTTAGTCATGTGAATGATGCTGAAACCAAAATGGCAACACAGTTGGACATCTTCACCATACACAGTAGAGTGAGAGTACAGACCAAAGAAACATAGAGCCAAGAAAGACAACAGTAATGGAATCAGTCAACACCAAGAGACTCAACAAAATACATGAACTTTATTGAAATATAAATACATATATATATATATATATATATCCATGTACTTAGTTTCATCAGATGAACTGTGGTGGCGGTGGCGCTAACACATATTTGCACTGTAATCTAATTAGTCTGGGTTTTATGCAGTTTGCAATCATAGCCCATTACACTGTCCATTTGAAGTGATTGTCATACATGTTGTTATTGTTAAATTGTTACTGGTTTACACTGCAAATTGTCTTAATTTTTTCTGAGCCTGTTATTCATTGTGATGTCGGTGGATGTGCAGCACCATAGCACTGCTTGTTCCATTACCGTTACAGTAAGATTTAAAACTGGGCCCTTGGCACTCAGTGAATGAACCTTACTTCTGCACGTGACTCTTTCAAGGTCTTTTTGACCCTGGCCTGGGCCTGGTGGCATCCCATCCCACATTGATTTGTCTAGCGACCCTAGTGGTCTGGTCTGGACTACTGGTTGGACACTGCCCAGTGACAGGACCACTCCTGTGTGACTGTCCTGTGACTGTCACAGAGAACAAACATGTAGCCATGCCACAATTTGTTGCAAACGGGATTCTTAACACAACAGTTGAGCTGTCAGCAACTCTTTATTCATACAATTTTTTTGTATTGACCCTCTGACTACTGTATCTCTATTTAGTATAGTGGCCATCTACAGTTCAGTACATAACAATATATAACAAGGGATTAGGGAAGGGAACTGAGCACCTGTTGTATTTTAATATTTAATTCTAAATGTGTATGCTTACATCCCGTCGGACACTGGACATCGTTTACTCTAATGTAAGTAACAGGCGGACTGATGCAGGGATAACTGTGCAGTGGCAGTCACATTAGCAGCAGCAGCAACCGCATTGCCAGTGGCACTGACATCTACTATACTACTCTGACTGGAAGATTCTTTATTGGCTGGCTGTCTCTTTCAGTAGTTAGCAGATATGTCATTTCTGTGCACTGTTGTATATTGTATATGACTGTGCTCTGGTATCGAGTCTCGAGTCAACAGTGCTTTTCATTGAATCTGTAAAAAATGCTTGATTTGACTTGTCTTAAATTCTTCTCAGACAGCAGTGCTCAGTCATTCCATTTCTGTCTCATTCTCACCTCACTCACACTCTCTCAGTCTTGTTAACAGGGAATGGGGGAGGGTGTTTTTATTTGAAATCCCCTTAAGGTCCTTAAGGAACGTACACAGGATGCGGCAAGTAGCTGCCATACCAGGCTTGTTTACCGATAACAACATAGGTTGAGTGGCTAGCTATATTGAACATGTCACTTACTAAATTTAGATTCACAATAAAAAAGAACACTAGTCTACCCGCACCTGCGGCTCCACATGGATGTGAATGTGGTCATGCTCTTCCATCGCCATCGATTCCTACGTCATTGACAGCTTCATCACAGTCAAGAAAGTATTAAAAGAAGAAGCTCATTAAGGCAGCAGTACAAGCACTGATGCATTCAGTAACAAAGATGAGTGATATGACAAATTAAAAAGGAAACGTATATTTACACAACTGGGAGAACGCTTGTCCTTGGCTTTTTTAAGTCTGAGCAAGATGGCTTAATGTACTGCAGGTACTGTCTTAAATGTCCTAATCTTGCAAAGCATGGTGGACTTTCCAATTCCTTTTTTGAAGGATGCGGTGTCTACAGAGTTCAGTCCATGAAAAGTCATGCAACTAGTAGAGTACATCTTGAATGTTCTAGTTACTACAGACATGGTGCAGCAACTGAATGCCTACAGTCAGTCAGCGACTCTGTATCCCCATCCTCTGCGTCAAGTGCAACCCTATCTGAGTCACTAATTGTTAAAGCAGTTACTCGAATATCAGAAGCACAGAGAGAAAAACTAAAAATTATTTTTAATGTAGCTTACCAAACAGCTACATTTGGAAAACCATTTTCAGACTATGAACTGGATTGCCAGTTACTACAGAAAATCATTCTTGATACAGGTGTCAACTACATTAATCGTAAGAAAGGAAGAGAATTCATTGAAGCAACTGCTAAGGCAATGAAGTCTGACTTGGCAAAATGATTAAAGAAACATGTTTCATTTCAATTCTGCCAATGGAAGTACTGACATAGCTACATGGAGCAGGAAAATGCACTAATCTGTTGTGCAGTCAATGGTAAACCAACTACTGCACTTATTGACTTGGTCAGTCTTGAACATGCACATGCACATGGACAGGGTGTTCTCACTGCAATTAAAAGGCACTGTCATGTATTGGTCTTGAATTAGCCAACCTGAGGTCGGGATCACTGTGCAGTCTTCATCCAGTGAGTGTAGCAACAGTCAAGTCGAAGTCAGGAGGATGGTCAAGACCAAGTCACATCAACAGTCACTGAAGAATACTGGGAACATGAAGCAACAGTGGAATACAATCAAGCTGCACATGTTGCCAGATACATACGATGTCAGACACTTTCTGCCACCACCACCACCACCAGATCATGTTATAGTGTCAGCACCATCTATGAACATAGCAGCAACAGTGCCATATCTGGTTAACTGCAACTCTGATGGTGCATCAGTTATGCAGGGTCATAAAGGCGGAGTAACTGGTTTACTGACCAAAGATTTTCCTTGGCTAATCTCAACGCATTGCTCTGCTCACAAATTGGAGCTTAGTATCCTAGACACAGTGAAAGAAAATGTGGTTATTAAAGATTTAGAAGCTACTGTAAAAGGTGTATTTTTTTTTATCAAAATTCTCCCAAACATAAAAGAGAAGTGTCAGCGATTGCTGAGGTCCTCAGTTCCTCTCTTGCCCATATTCCAGATATCAAGATGTGCGCTGGGTTTCTAGCAAGTCTAGAGCTCTTAATGCGTTAAAACAAAACCTTTCTGTTGTCACAACGCATTTAGAACAAGCTGCTGCATCAGGGGATACAACGATGTCATAACCTACAAAGCACATCCTTTCCAAATTCACAAACCCACACATCCTCAAAACCATGTATATTATGATGGCTATATTTGAACTAATCAGTAAGTTGTCACAGTTTTTTTCAGTCTGAGGAGCTGCTGATCATCGAGTTGCTCCAGAACTGAGAGCGAGTGCGCAGCTAACAGCACTAGCCATGAGCCCGGTGAATACCTGACTGAATTTATGAAGGGTTACAAACCAGATCTCAAAGTGTTTGGAACAATAAGAGATCCTGAGATTAAACTGAAAGGACCACGCCCTCAGTTACAAGACCACCCAGATAAAACGTTAAAATTCTTGTATAGTCTTTCATAAAGTACACTGATGTACGATTTGCTGAGTTCTTCCAGGAACCACTAAAAATTTCACTACTGTGTTTGACTACAAACTTTGGCCACCTCAAAGCGACAGAGTAGCTTTTGCAGAGCATGGCATCAAAGACTCAAAGATTATTTTAAATCAATTCCAGGCTATTTTCTCAGAAGAAGAAATTAAACACATTAAATCTAAATTTTGCTAACTGAAAAGCTATCTAAGCTCATTCCGTCACCTTAACTATGTAGATGCTTATGGCAACTTAATTCAAGTTTCTTCCCCCCGGCTAATCAATATCATCAAATTGGTGGAATTGATGATGTGTGGGCCGGCCCGTCGGCGCAGCGGTTGGATTTCCGCATGCGACGCCAGCGACCTGGGTTCGGGAATGGACCTGGGGCACTGGAGGGCCGGCCGAGGGAGATGGACAGAGCGCCCCATGGACTGCTCTCCTTCTCTGGGGGGAGGGTGGGGAAGTGCCCGGAGCATCGGTGACCCCTGGTGGAGGCCAGGAAGTCGCTGCAGCTATCGGCGCTAGCACGTTCAGGAGGCGGGGCAGATGCTAGGCATCTTTGCATGACCCGCTTCCCCAGAAAACCGGAAAAAGAAGACAGCTGCCTGCCGCCTTCCATGAAGCCCGCCACGGCTTCAATTAGCTCCTCAGGCCAGCCCTCCGACCCATTCTGACGCACTGTGGTATGCAAGGGGGAGTGCCGAGCCCTGTCATGGGGGCGTGCCACGGGCTTCGGGCGGCTCATGGCCGATTTGAGGAAGTGGAAGCTCGTGGTCCGTGACTGTGCAGATAATACCGGGCGGCAGGCAGCTCAGGAGGAATAAAGAATTAAAAAAAAAAAAAAAAAGGAATTGATGATGTGTATAAGCTGCAGCACAGCTAAATGTGAATGAGTCTTCTCAGTAATGAAGTTGGTGAAAACCAGAATGAGAGCAGTACTTCTTCAACAATCACTTCAGTCACAGATGTTTGTGATGGTTCAGGGACCAGAGTTCAAAGACTTTGATCCAATAAAGGCAATTGAGTTGTGTATATCTACTTGCTTGGTTATAGACATCTGCATGGTCATCTGACACCAGTGGTGCCAGCACATCATGTTTCAGCTTCATCTGAAAATACTTCAGAATCCTCCTCGGACATCATGGATTTGGAACAACATTTTGAAGACATGACTGATACTCAGAACCAATCACTTTCAGTGACGATGATGATAATAATGACGATTATCATCATGTGATGCAGTACACTGAAGAATAACTACTACATTATCCTCTAGGCGTTTGTGTTTGTGCTGCAGTTCAGTGTGCACAGATATTCCATGTATAAATTGTCAATCAGCCTGCCTGATCAAAATTATTGATCAGTCAGATCATGACTGATTTCAGTAAACTTTGAAAACTGCGGTGCCAGCCAGCACACAGCCACGGCCCACATCCTGTCTCTGTACTGTCATTACAGACTGTGAGTGTCAGGCACACACACCAACCAGGGATGCTGAAATCTTCTAGTAAGTCAAAGTCATCAAGATAAACACCAACACAGTAGAAGACCATTTCATTACTGACTCTGTGACCGAATATGCTGATTGTGACTTGACTGGCAAATTCCAATCTGTACTGTGCTGATGCTCCATAAAGCAAAGTAATGAGGTGATGCAGTCAACAACACACAGACTGTCTTTGTTTTGAGAAGGCTGGAGCACATTCACTACTGTGCTTAACTTTTCTATGCTCAATTTGTCATCTCTGCTCAGTGTTTTTTGAATGTGTCTGGTGTAATCAGCAGCTGAATAGTCTAGACCTATATGGCTATGCTGATTTCTATTATAAATTTAGTGAAGATTATGTTAATATAATAACCAAACCATGATGATGATCAGGCTTGACAAATTTTTAATTATGTACCTGTCCACAGACAAGTGGCTTGTCAAAAAGTAGTTGTCCCGGTGCTTGAGTTGGTAGTCCAGGTATAAAATGGCATATTTTTGGGGGGAAAGTATAAAAATATAGAAAACCTAAATGGATTTATTGTGAAAAATAAAGTAGTTTGCTTTGGCTCATTTCTCTGCATTTTGTTTCAACTTCTGTGCAGTTGTGAAATGACTGAAATAGTGTACTCAATAAAAATGGTATCTTTGTGTGTGTTTAATTTTTACCTTAAGCTGCTGTGCTTAGTGCGTGTGTCTCACAACACTACAGGAGGACCTGGGCAGAACAGAGTAGGTAGGAGCAGGAGCCAACTACTGTACTCCGACAGAGTGTGCAGTCGTTCACTTCTCCAAGTTCCTATACTCTTTCTCTTCTCTCTGTCTTACTCACTCTCTCTCTCTCTCTCACGGCAGGTTAGGCCTCTCAGCCTCACACACATGCCTCCACCAAAAGTATTTTTTTTTTCTGTAGCTGTGTAGCACAAAAACATGTCTTTCCCTTTAATTTATTTCTAGTAAGTCTGCAGTTGTTCCCCAAGTTCCTCTACCCTCTCAGGGCAGGTTAGATCTCAGACACACACACACACACACACACACACACACCAAAAGGCTGCTTCTTTATTTTTCTGTAGCACAAAAACTCCCCAGTTTTTAGTTTATTTCTAAAACGTCCTTAATTGTCACAAGTTCCTGTCTGACCTCTACCTTTTTAGGACAGCACACGACACCTCTCTACACACACAGCCCACACAGATTTTGTTGGTCCTCCTAATGCTCCTATTTAATTTTCTTTAGAATCTTTTTAATAGCTTTTTCTTATTTTTTAATTAATTAAATTTACTTTTTCTGATTTTCTCAGTGGTCGGGTGGGTCACTGGTCAGGTGAGGGCAGCAGGGTCCATGTTTCAGTAATGTCTCTAGTCTGCAATAGTTAGTCTCTTTCTTGCTCCTTTGCAGCAGTAGTATTTTATATATGTAACCCCTAGATGGCGCTATCCCAGGGGCTACTACCCCTGCCTGATTTGCCACTAACAGGTTGAGGGGCCTGAATCCGATGGCGGGTGCCTCCACTCAGAGGTCAGGGTTTGCAATAGTTAAACTAACTTGGTCACAGCCTCTGGAACACTGAAACCCCCTTCTTCCCACTAGTGGCCCACACAGTACATCAGAATTACCTTCACAGTATACACTTACCCCCAGGACTGGTTCAGGCGCTGGGACCCCCTGTAAAATAAGAAGATACAGTGCAACAATCACAGTACAATACTTTAACATAGACAAATACCTCAGGCAGTATAACTTTGCTGAAACAAGCAGCCCTGATTTATTTAGGGATATAACAAGGACAGGGGAAATCAGGTTAATTAGCTTATCACTTTACTCATCTATTCGTGGCTCTGTGCACAGGCCTATCCCTACCAGTTACTGTCCTGGGTACCCAAGCCCTAATGGCTAGTCCAAACCGTGGCAGCTGGTAGGACCCTTTCACAGAGAAAAGAAAAATTAGCTAAACAGTCAGCAGTACAGTAATTCCATTTGGATTCAATGTGGCAATTCAACAGGGAGCGACCCTGAATTAGTACTCACGACCTCCAAACAAGATAGGGTCCTTCAACGTCAGCAGGGCTACTCTTGAGCTCCACGAGACTCCTCACACATTTATATGACAAACTGCAACAGGCAAAAGTCCTTTAATGGCAGCAGGATTCACTTGAGCTACACAAGCCTCCTCACACATTTATATGGTAAACAGTAACAGGCAAAAGTCCTTTAATGGCAGCAGGATTCACTTGAGGTACACAAGCCTCTTCACACATTTATATGGTAAACAGTAACAGGCAAAAGTCCTTTAATGGTAGCAGGATTCACTTGAGCTACACAAGCTTCCTCACACATTTAGATGGTAAACAGTAACAGGCAAAAGTCCTTTAATGGCAGCAGGATTCACTTGAGCTACACAAGCCTCCTCACACATTTATATGGTAAAAAGAAAGTACTATACCAGGCAGGCTGCTTCTCTATCCCGATTGCAATTACTGCACAATACCCGGGAGAACACACAGCAGATTCAGTTCCTGACAGACCGAGCGCAATTCAGCAATTTCTCCAGTCTTCTATAGGGTGAGCCTGGTTTCTACTCTTCAGATATCCTTTGATTCTCTTCACAGGACGGATTCAGTCCTAACAAGCAGTTACACAAGCTGCAGACCGGAACTCGGGGCCTTACACACGTTTCCCGACTAAAACTGCACACCGAAAAAGCACAGGGCTCCTTCCCTCTTCACTGCCAGAGCTCAACTGAAACTCCAGCAGACAAAACCGGCACTTCCTTTGAGTTCCTCCCAGTTCTTGGCTGGATTGGCTGTCACTCACAATAGACTGCTCCTGTTGGTCCAAAAGGCGCCAAGTCCAAACTACATCTCCCAGAGTCACTGCCCATACAATCCTCTTGTGGCTGGCTCCAGATTACGAGTCCAAGTTCTGATTCGTCCCACAGGCACCATTTTAGAGCTACCTTAAACCACACTGATTGGTCCAATTCAGCAGTTCAAAACTAGAATGGGAACTAGGCAAATACAGTTCTGACTGCAAAGAAAGCAGGTTAGACAAACTGTATTTTCATTATTACTCTAAATGATTTCTGGCAAACAGTTACATCTTTCAGATAGGTTCCCTTTGCACTCCTAGTGACTGCAAAAATGGAGTGAATTGGCAGCAGCTCGAGTGGTACTCAAGCAGAGAAACACACAGTCCCCATACAAACTAATTATGTCTGCAAGCAGACAGCTCTTAAAGAGACAGTACCAGAGGCTCTAAAAACACTCACAGATAGATGGCTTAAACGCCAAACACCATTCAGGCTTGGAGCATTCAAGCAAGCTCCTGAAAGTCTTTTGGGAACCCCCATTTGCAGGGGGATTACATATATAATATACTTGTCCAAGACAAGTTGACCAGCGATTAGTTATTGTTAGGCAGTGAAGGTTTTTGTTCAGTTCTGCTGCCCAGTTCTGTAAGGAAGTTGGAATTTAGTTTTTAGTTAGGCAGGACATTATTAGGATTTAGGATCATAAAAATAAAAAAGCCCCCAGCCACCTGCTGCCTGCCTAGACACAGAGTAGCACACTCACTGCGTCGCTGACTGTACTATGTAAGTAGTTAGCAGTGCACTTGTACTGTCAGCCAGTTTTTTTCTCAAATATGTCTGATTGCCTGAAATGCTACTTTGGAAGTACACAATGGTTTAGCTTTCTAGTTTTGAAAGAGTCAGACATTCAGCCCTTGATGTACTGCAGCTGGAATCCTCCACTCAGCTGCCTCTGGTCTTCTGCAGATTAGTTATTACCATGCGGCTCCTGCCCTTCCCCCTCTCTTCACTCTCACCCCTCCTTCAAATTCAAGTAACTGCTGCTGCAGCTGCAACCCCCCCCCATACACAGGCAAGGCTAAAGCAGCCGATGAGCAAATTGCAGCAGTAGTTCAATGCAGCGGTTCCCCTGTCCTGCACTCAACAACAAGAGAGCTATAGCACAACTGAAGAGACATCCCTTCACTGTGAAAGCCAGACAGTGAATGAGGTACTGGGTGCGAGACGTCTCCATCCCATCCTATGCCTGGAAATCACCACAGTGGTCAGTGAGCTTCCCCCTACCTTGGAGCCTTGTTTCCTCATTGGTTCTGCAGGTCTGCCACTAGAGGACTGCCTCCTCCTTGATCCCGCACAGACACCACTTGCTGCTGTGAAGCAGGTGATCGCGCTGTTTCTTACCCGCTTTACAACTGCGATCACGCAAGTGTTACTTAGCTGGTCAGATGACCACCGGGACTCAGGAACACTTGGGAGACAGGACGGGGAAAGTCGAACGAGCTGCCTGGAGTGAGGAGTAGCCTACTGGTGGAGGGCTGTACTGCAGTCTGGTAAGGAAAAAACAGTGCTAGCCCGGGGACAACTGGCACAGAGTAAGCTGCCAGTGAACTGCTTGTCCTTGACATTTTCCTGGTAGCCCGGGATGTCGGGCTATGGGATTTGTCAAGCCCTGATGATGATGTGATGACTTGATTGGAGTCTGAGCATCACGTGCCGTGACAGCTTATTGGATAGTAAGATGGGTAGATAAAACCACTCCATTGACTTGAATTTGTTGTCTGGCATCTGTACTTATGCATTTACACTTTTACACTGGAAGAAATCTATTTGTTTACACTTTACAAACCTAGTACTATTGGTTCACCATGATTAGAAATATGGTGGTAGGTACTTTTAATATTGATTAGCTGGGGGGAAGAGACAAGGCAGTACTTCTGGGATTATGGTGGTGTGTTGGCTGGAAAGCATTTGTCTGAGCACTCTGGCTCTGAAGTGAACGCACAATAAATAGTGGAAGCATAGTCTAGATATTCTCCAGTTCATGGGAGGGTGCTAATTCTGTTAGATAGGCTCTTAGCATAAGCCCCTGCCCCACTGGCACTATTTGAGTTGTGTCTTCTGTAGCCTGGTTCTGTCCCACAAATCGCTCAAGATTATAAAACAAGTCTTTTTTTACTTTATTTTTTACTCTGAGAAAGATGTGTAAATCTGTGTACACTGTACAGAATAATGCCAGAAAATACATTGATTCAACCACCTGTACTAGCAGCATAACATCTTCACCATTAATTTGTTGTAACTAATTCTGTTCTACTTGGGAATGTTTTCAACATGATGGATGGAAATACATGACTGCTCTCTGTGGTGCTCTCAGGTGGTGGTGGTGGTGGTCGACTTTTGCTGGGCTGCACTGCATTGCTGTTTAAGCTGGGCCACTCATGTGCAAACCAACAGAAACTGTTTGTGACAGCATCACTGACAGTCATCACAGCTGTAGCACTCCTCACCCAGACATTTTGATCTAACAGACCTGTATTAATTTGTACAACTGTGCTGTGCTTAAGCCTTAAAGACACTGAGCGAGGACAACTTGCCTTTGAAACTGGCTGTCTGAAACTAATTGAAAGTTTCGTATTTAGTAAGCAATCACTTCATATCGCAAGTATTTTTTCTTCTGTGTTTGCTAATTTGAAGATTTGCAACCACCTGACAATAATGGGGTATCGTGGGAGGACTAGAACTATTCTTTTATCTGGGGGACGCTGGGGCAACAAAAACTTACTGCAGTTCCAAACTTCCATCCAAACTGTTCATATATCACCACCCCTAATGTCAGATGGTCGAAACATCTTCTAATTAGATTTACAAAAACATTGGGAAAAAAAATTCTTCAGATACAAGGAGTAAGTGACAGTTGACTGTATGTGAAATAAAATTTACTGCTAATTGCAGGCCGTCAGTACACTACCTCAACTTTACTGCTCAATATCCAAATAAGTTGGAAAAAATCAAGCAGTGTTGCATGACATGTTGCTGCACTGCAGTAAATCTCTGTATGTGACATACACATACCCTGTCCCCATCTGTATATTCTCAATTCAACCCACCATCCTAACTGACTGTGTGACTGCCAGGAATTATTCGAATGCAGTCTACTAACTCACTTGCCCCAAATCTTCAGATGTCACCTCTCCTCTTTAGTCTTTGTTTTGACTTGTAAATAATTGATAGAGATTGGCATATATTCAAAAAATAGTGATGCCACCATGGGATGGACTGGGCATCAACGTCACTAACAAAAAAAAGAACTCAAGGGTCAGTTCAATTCATATGACAACTTTTGAATGTACTTGTCTTAAGCACTTCTTCCCGGCAATACACACGGGTCCTGGTCTCCTGGACCACGAGGACAAATGAAGATACTTCATAAAATGTGATTGTATTCGTGTATATAATGGTCTCATGAGTTTCTAATGATGAAACTTATCTTAAATGATGTCATAATGTTTTATTTTATGATTTTATAATAGCAGTTTGGCACAACATTTAAAGTTTGAATCTTCTAGTACTTCTACATCCTTTTACTATAAAGGAACTTAGGAAGTGTGTCAGACAGTGCTTGTTTTAACACTTTAACAATACCGATGCACTGTCACAGGCTCAGCCTGAGCTATGGCCAGCATGGTGGCTTGCTTGTTTTCACATAAATGTTAAAAAAGCTATATAGCTTTCTGTACTAATTGGCAACAAAAAACACAAAACAACACTCTTTGCTACTAGATATAATGTTCAACAGTTGCTTTGTTGTAATATTGACTAGTCTTGACTCTTTCTGGGCATTTACAATTCAGGATAATCCAGAACCAAATGGCTTGATACAGTTTATTGTGCAGAGGGATGTAACAAAACAAAACAATATACTTCATGTAAGTCAAGACACAGACAGACAATGATGTACATTGACTCTTTGCTGCTGCTGCTGCTGCCACTGCCAAACCGAGACAGGCCATAATAATAACTCAACAACTAAACTGTAATTTGGCAAACAAAAGCTGTTTAAATAATGTCATGACTGTACTGATCTGTCTAAAATAATATGTTCTGTAATCTGCATCTGCACTGCACTTCGTCATCTTCATACATTTTTTCACTGAACATTGATTGAAGAATGATGCTGTCACTCATTGTCATTGTTGACTGACTGCGCTACTATCAAGGCTGATCTCTCATTCTCATCTGCCCGTCTGAACTGAAAAAAAACATTTAAATAATGAATGTTCAACTAAAAAACATATGCATCTCTCAATTCTGTAATGTTTAAACTACATACTGATAATCTGTATTTCAGACCTACTAAATAACATGCACGGTTATAATGATTTTGTGTTTATATTACACACAACACACTACAGATAAAGATAACTCATACTAGTCTGGGAGACTCAGTCTGCACTGCATAACATAACTAGCTTTCCTTTCCAGCTTCTACTTTGCTAAGCAGCTTATTCCTGAATACTTTAAGCAGCCAGCCCAAGCCCTGCACATTCCTTCAGCACTTTCTACGCGAGTCACTGTATACTGTGATGTAGATTACATACATACAAGCAAGGTAAGAACAAAATTCACCTTTTTTTGGGCCATTAGTGGTTGTAACATTTTTTTTTACAGTACAGTATCTTCCATGGTGGGGCAAGTACAACATATGGGCAAGTAAATTTTACGACGTCACTTGCCCTTGGGCAAGTGTTTAAAACATTTGATTTGCATACCCCTGGGTTCAGGAGTAAGAGAAATGATAGTTCTCGGTGACTCCTTTATCAGAAAGTTTGACACAATAATATGTGAAGGAGACAAGCAACACAGAATGGTTCTTTATTATCCTGGATCAAGGACATAAGTTCACGAGCACCTACAGTAAAATCTAGTGGGCCAAACCCAGTGGTAACCCTGCTGGTAGGGTCAAATGACGTAGGACATAATCATAGGAAGGATATATACCAAGACATACTAGAAATTGCAAAGGAACTTAAACAGACGGGTGCAGAGGTAGTTATTTCAGGCCTATTACCCATTCCAAGAGCAAAACGGAAAAGATTTATACCATTTTCCAAATTAACGCTAGACTCAAAACTGGACTGCAAAAAACAATTAGATATATCAACTCCTGGTTACATTTTAATTACAAATTTCACCTTTACAGTAGAGACGGCTACACCTAAACAATAAAGGACATACATATTAGTACGACTAATTAAAATGCACATGGACTGTACCTTTAAACTAAAATGGCAGGAGTCAGGTACTCCCAGAAACAAAAAAAAAAAACTGCCAAATCAGGTGCCAGGAACAAGTAAAAAAATCTGTACTACGAGTCATCAAAACACAAAAAAAGGGCTAGATCAGGCACCAAGAACAAACAAAAAACCTGACATTAAGATCCATCAAAATAAAGAGAACATCAGGGCCCGGATATTCAGAGCAGTTGCGCATGGCGCAACTTGCACGTACGGAGATGCGCCAAGGAGCGATATTCAGTGAGAGCCCTAGCGCAGCGCAAAACCCATTGCACCAATGCACAACTATAATATATGCGGCGCAAGTGAAGGGGGCGGTCCCTTGAATATACAGCGCAATGGCATATTCAACAGCGATACCATGGCACAAGTGTGGAGCAAACCGAAGATGTGCCGCCCAGACTTGTTCCTATAAAAACAGGGCACAAACACACAAACAGCAGTTGTGCCGAGAGAGAGAGACAGACAGACAGACAGAAGAACAGACACAGAGGGAAGGAGAGAGAGAGACAGAGATGGTGTGGAAGAGGAACAGAGAGAAAGAGAGAGACACACACCCACACACAGATAACCAGTATACCAGCGTGGCACATAGACAGTGGTGAATCGCCCAGGGGGACACTAGACTGAAGGAGTGATGGAGAGTGTGCCATTCTTGACGGATGCGATAATGAGGAGTGTGAGGAGGCAGGAGGAACAGCTACATGGCCGACGAAGGGCCCATCGGCAGTATGCTCGACACAGGCGGTACCGTGCCCGCATCACCTTTGAGAACTACAGTGACATCGAGATTGTGGGCCAGTACCACCTGAATAGGGCCATTCTGAGGCAGCTCTGCAAGCTGTGCAGGGGAGGAGATGCAGGCACCCACCAGACAGAGCCACACCATGGCCGTGGAGATCAAGGTGACTGCCACAATGTGCCTGCTCACCATGGGCACCTTCCAGCGACCAATAGGGGACACCGTGGGCATCACCCAGTCGGCCATGTCCCGCATCCTCACACAGTTCCTCAATGCTCTGTTGCTACGTGCTTCGGAATTCATACAGTTCCCCAGCACACAGGCAGAGTGTACAGCAAACATGCAGGACTTCCACAGGGTGACAGGCATGCCTGGCATGCTTGGGACCATTGACTGCACCCACATGGGCATCCGCATGCCACCTGGCCCAAGGGAATGGCAAACATCAACAGGAAGGGGAGCGCGAGCATCCACTGCCAGGTGGTGTGCGATGCCATGGGGCATATCATCAACGTCTGTGCCACACACCCTGGGAGCGCACATGATGCATTCATCTGGCACAGCTCTGCGCTGTGTCACAGGTTTGTACGTGGGGACATCCCCACGGGCCACCTAGTGGGTGAGTAGGGCATGGGCAAGGGGTGATGGGCATAGCAGATCAGGGGATGGGGTGGCCAGGGTTTACAAGGTGGGGTGGGTGCCAGGGACAGGCAAAGGGCTCAGTATAGAATAGCAGAGGGATAACCATGTCATTCTCCACACAGGTGACAGCCCTGGCTGCTCACTCCCTACTGGTGACAGTCATCCCCAGCATAGGAGTGCTACAACGAGGCGCACGCAAGCACACGCAACATCATCGAGCGCATTTGGCATGCCGAAGGCACAATTCCATTGCCTAGACAGGGCAGGTGGTGCCCTACAATACAGCCCCATGAAAGCCTGTGGCCTATTCCTGGCCTGCTGCATACTGCACAACATGGTCATTGACCATGGAATAGCTATTGAGGCGGATGAGGGTGGCAGTAGCAGGGACAATGGAGACAATGTGCTGGAGGGTGGTGGACAGCTACCCCCTGGGCGGAGGGACCCCCGACTCCAGCAGCAGGCACGACGCCACCGTGACACTGTTGCACAGGAACACTATGGTGAACGCAGGTAGGTGGTGTGATACACTTGCATGGGCCACACAGACAAGGACAGCACACACATGCAGGGATGTGCATGGTGAGGGGTATGCACACACAGAAACCCAAAGCAGGAGTAGAGGAGTCAGTGGCACACAACCACACACAGCAACACACACACATGCACACATGTGCCCACTCACCCCAGCGTTGGAATGTGGCATGGATCAGACGCATGGGACCGGTGCACAGGTGCAACCGGTGCTAGACTTCCCTCATCATGCCCACGCCATGCAGTCCAGCAGTTGAGCATGCACACACACAGGCAGCATGCGGCACGACACACAGGCGCGCCACCACTGGTATGTTGCATACACACCGCCCATGTGCGCACAGGGCATCAGCTGCAGACTGTGGTCAGGGCAGCACACAGATCAGGACAGCCACTAAGTACCATGGCCACCACATCCACGGGGGCGCGGGGCCGATTGCAGCCACAGGCTGCACATCAGCTGGTGGGGTGTCCATTATCCCCCTAGGGGTGGAAGCGTGGGACCGAGACTGTGTCCTCGTGAGGATGTGCAGGTGCCCAAACAGGCCAGCCCCGGGCGTGCCTGGGATGCCTACATCTGAGCCTGGCATCCACTGTGTTGGGGTTGCCCGATGCGGGTCTGTGGGGTGGACAGCACATTGCAGGGGGTCTCCTGTGCACGGCCACGCCCTGTGGCAGCCAGCAATGCAAAGCCATCCGCAACTGCACTGGCAATGCAATCCAAGACCGCAGTCGTGGCCTTCTGCAGGCACTGCATCCCCTCCAGGATCTGCGCAGTGTCCCTGTCCTGCTGTTCGGTTAACTGATGCACCTCCGCATGCAGTGAATGCACCCCAGTGGCCAGCAGCACCTGTTGCTGAATGGACGCCCACAGCAGCCCGGTGTGGACCCTGTCTCTGGCTGCCTGGTAGCACCCGCAGCCTGCTGCCATCGCCCATTTGGCTGCTGTACACTGCCCTGTACCTGCATGGACGCACCACCACCAACACTGGGCATATCTCTGACAATGCACACCACTGCACCTGCAGTGGTGGCAGGCAGCTGTGCTTCTGCTGGCACTGCGCTGGGCGCGGTAACGGCCTGTGACGCCAGTAGGGGTGACTCATCCACAATGTCGCCCATGCTATCCAGGATGTGTGTGAAGTCGTCATCGGAGTTGGACCCCACCCCGATCTGTGTCTCTGCACACAGGACACCAAGGATGGCACCCTGCATGAACACATCCAGGGCCTCATCCGACCCTAGGCCAAGGACACCCAGAGGCACCGTGGTGCTGATCTGCGGCCTGTCTGGCTCCCGGATGCCAGTGGATGTGTATGGTTCGTCCTCTGGGGCCATGCCGGGTGCCGCTGCAGGTGCCCCATCCTCTGCATAGAGGTATGCTGGTGCTGCAAGAGAAGGATGCTTGTCAGTGCCGCATTGCCCACATGTGCCCACCCCTGCACTACTGCCACATGTGTCTGGCAGCATGGCATGCACATGGGTGAACACGCGTGCACACCTGACATGCCGAGAGCGGCGTATGCCGACAGCATGCTGTGTGCGCACCCTCCGGCCACCAGCTGTGCATGACTGACATACATACATACAGTGATGGGCTGCCACCCATCTGGAAGCCTCCTCCAGGCACACCCTCCACCGAGGTGCAGTGGATGGTGGCTGCCACCAACTCCTCCATTGGCGTCAGTGAGGGTGCATCTGCTGTACCTCCTCTGGTGGTATTACAGAGTTGGGCCTGTGCTTCCATGCAGGTCCCCACTCCTCGCTCTCCTCCCTTGCCGACATGTTGCCCCCTGTGAACATGGACATCACAGTGTGTCAGCGGCATCTCCTCCCTGGTCCATCCCACCTTGCAGTGCTGTCTGCTCCCTGTGTGCTGCTGTGGCATCCACCACTTACCTGTCAAGGTTGCAATACCGGTACATGGCCTGTGCTGTGCTGTGGTGCTTATAAGGTGCAAGGCATGCAAATGAGGTTGCGAGCAACGGTAATGATATGCTAATGCACCCCACTGTGCCACGCAGTGGCTGATGAGCTCATTTGCATGTGGCATCTGAATATCGAAAAAGTGTGCGTGCGCAATGATATTGCACCAGAGCAAGCCGGGGGCACATCGTGGTGCATGGGCCTGCCGGTGCCGCGTCACGGCTCACGCTGTCATGGTGTCAATTGTGCACCATGCACTAACATCGGCACTGCGCATGGCTGCCATGAGCATGGTCGCAGCATGGTGTCAGTGCCCTGTCGCGCACATGTGCACCTCAACTGGCCTCTGACCCTGGTTGCCTCCATGACCCTGTGCTACCATACCGCCTGTGTCCGTGTCTGCTTTTGCAGGTGGCGTGTGAGCCATGCTGCAGTGGCCCAGTGTCTATCCGTGCTGTGTGCATGAGGGGGCGTGTGTTGTGCTTCCGTGGTTCCCTGCTATGTGATGTGGTGTGTCCCACTGTAGTGGTGTCCATCCCCTGGCTTGGTGGCTGTACATTGGGGTGTCCATGGGGCAGCAGTCGGGGTGTGTGGCAGGTGTGTGCGTGGTGGTGTCACATAGCCATGGTCATTGTTCCAGTACTGTCCGCACACTGTGTTAGGGTCCTCTGCTTGGCATTGGGCAATCCGTCCCTGTGTTCCGCCATGCTGCCTGCATCCTGGCCCGTTCAGTGCCCGCTGTGTGGACTCCTGTGTGCCTCTGTGGTGTGTGTGTGTGCTTGGCTGCATGGTCTTGGGTGTGGCCTGCCATGGTCTTGTGGTGATGGGGTACGCCAGCAGCCTGCCTGGGGGGAAGCTCCCTTGGGGGCCCTCTGTTGGCCATTGGCACCTCCTGTCACCTATTATCTATGCCACTGTTGTGTTCTGGGGTCCAGTACCTGGATGCCTGTGAGTGCCCTGCTGTGCCCTGCTGGTGGGGGCCTTCTGTGGCCACTGTCACTGTGCTTCCTTGGCTCTGTCCCTGGGTCTGTTCTCTGTGCCCTTCCCCCCTCTGTTGCTGTGCTGCTCTGCGCTGCCATGGTTGCGCTGGAGCATCTCTGTTTACGCAATTCTGCAACTCTGCCATATTCAACCCCATTGCGCTGGCGCTGTTCAGCCTGCGCAACCTCTGAATATTGCACCAGTTGCACCATGGCGCATCGGAGTTGCACTGCGTCAGACTTGCGCTGGACTATGGCGCATTTCTGAATATCTGGGCCCAAGTGTTTACTATGTAACGCTAGAAGTTTAAATAACAAAATGAGCAAATTACAAGGACTTCTAAACATTAACAAAAATATTGACATTGTCTTGATTACAGAAACATGGTGGAAAAACACTGATCACTGGAATAAGGAGCTTCAAGGCTATAATTTGTTCAGACTAGACAGGAACAGCAAAAAGGGAGGTGGTATTGCTATTTACATTAATAAAGCCATAACACCAGTGGCTATTACATCGACTGTTAAAAAACATAATGCTGATACCAAAACATTATGGGTACGGTTAAACTCAAACTCCACAAATGTATTTACTATCGGACTGTGTTGCAAACCCCCAGATACATATGAAAACATTCATGCTCTCCTTCTAGAAAAAGTTACTCTAGCTGCTGAACTGGGACCACTTGTTTTGACAGGGAACTTCAATTTACATGACATCGAATGGACTACTAGAAAAGCTAGAAGTTATATAAGTAACTTATTTATTCAAGTTTGTAAGGAGCAAAACTTGATCCAACATGTTAGTAAACCAACACATGAAAATAACATTTTGGACCTACTGCTTAGTTCAGATAATGTTAGCATCACAGAACGTATGACATTCTCCCCACTAGGCGACAGCGACCACAGGACTATTCTGTTTACCATACAACGTTCACTTGTACGACTAACGGGGTGTACTGAGGTATTCCTTTATAAGACAGCAAATAAAGAGATGATAAACCGTGAAATTAATAATATTGACTGGCTTTGTCTCCTTGAAAATGAAAACGGGAAGAATGTTGGCAAATTATAAAGGAAACAATAGTAAGTGTAAGTTACAAATATATCAAACATATCAAAAAATATAACAGTAAAGAATTAAACCAAAATGGTTAAACAAGAAGATTTACAAACTAATTAAAATAATAGATCATACGCAGTATACAAATATAATAACACAGTCCAAAATTGGAACAACTTTAAACAAAAACCATGCACAAATGCAATTAACAAATCAAAATGAAGAGTTGAGCTACGTTTAGCTAAAACAGCAACAAAAGGAAATTGTAAACAGTTTTACGGGTATATCAACTCATTAAAACAATCAGGTACAGGTTTAACCTCGATCGTCGAAAACGACCAGGTTATTACTGACCCAAAACCTATGGCTAACATTTTCCACACATACTTCTGTTCAGTTTATTCTGAACCTAGCCAACACAACAAAACACATATTAATACTGAACAGGTTCCAAAAGGTACTAAAGATGAAATAATAAAGAAAATTGATCAGTTAAAAAAATATGGAGCTCCAGGCCTGGACAACATAACTCCACAAATACTGACCTTGATAAAAGACAGCATGTGTTTGCCCTAAGAAATACTATATAACAAACTATTAAACAGTGAGGCAGTACCAACATACTGGAAAGCTGCAAAGATAATCCCCATCCACAAGAAAGGCCCCAAAAATGACATTAGAAATTACAGACCTATCAGCCTAACATCGGTCCCTGGTAAAATATTTAAGTCAGTAATTACAGACAAATTATATCAACATATTGAATCTACCAATAATGTTGACACAACTCAACATGAATTCACAATGGGGCGTTCACGTCTCACTAATCTTATTTGTTTCTATGAAACATTTAGTAAATTGTTGGATGGGGTATACCTTCAGATGTTATTTTGTTTCTATGCAACGTTTAGTAAATTGTTGGATAGGGGTATACCTGCAGATGTTATTTTGTTTCTATGAAACATTTAGTAAATTGTTATGTAACCCCTAGATGGCGCTATCCCAGGGGCTACTACCCCTGCCTGATTTGCCACTAACAGGTTGAGGGGCCTGGATCCAATGGCGGGTGCCTCCACCCAGAGGTCAGGGTTTGCAATAGTTAAACTAACTTGGTCACAGCCCTCTGGGACACTGCAAACCCCTTTCTTCCCACTAGTGGCCCACACAATATATCAGAATTACCTTCACAGTATACACTTACCCCCAGGACTGGTTCCGCACTGGGACCTCCTGTGAAATGAGATACAGTGCAACAATCACAGTACAGTACTTTAACATAGACAAATACCTCAGGCAGTATAACTTTGCTGAAACAAGCAGCTCTGATTTATTTAGGGGATATAACAAGGACAGGGGAAATCAGGTTAATTAGCTTATCACTCTAATAATCTATTTATGGCTCTGTGCACAGGCCTATCCTATCAGTTACTGTCCCTGGGTACCCAAGCCCTAGTGGCTAGTCCAAACCATGGCAGCTGGTAGGGCCCTTCACACAGAGAAAAGGAGAATTAAACAGTCAGCAGTACAGTAATTCCATTTGGATTTAATGTGGCAATTCAACAGGAAGCGACCCTGAATTAGTACTCACGACCTCCAAATAAGATAGGGTCCTTCAATGTCAGTAGGGCTCACTTGAGGTACACAAACCTCTTCACACATCCATATAAAAGAAAGCACTATACCAGGCAGGCTGCATCTGTATCCCGATCGCAATTACTGCACAATACCCGGGAGAACACACAGCAGATTCAGTTCCTGACAGACCGAGTGCAATTTTCAGCAATTCTTCCAGTCTTCTACAGGGTGAGCCTGGTTTCCACTCTTCAGAGATCCCTTGATTCCTTTCACAGGACGGATTCAGTCCTAACAAGCTGTTACACAAGCTGCAGACCGGAACTCTGGGCCTTACACACGTTTTTTGACTAAAACTGCACACTGAAAAAGCACAGGGCTCCTTCCTTCTTCACTGCCAAAGCTCAACTGAAACTCCAACTGACAAAACCGGCACTTCCTTTGAGTTCCTCCCAGTTCTTGACTGGATTGGCTGTCACTCACAATAGACTGCTGCTGTTGGTCCAAAAAGGCACTGAAGTCTAAACTACATCTCCCAGAGTCACTGCCCATACAATCCTCTTGTGGCTGGCTCAGATTATGAGTCCAAGTTCTGATTCGTCCAAGGCACCATTTTAGAGCTAGCTTACCCCACACTGATTGGTCCAGTTCAGCAGTTCAAAACTAGAATGGGGAACTAGCAGACACAGTTCTGACTGCAAAGAAAGCAGGTTAGACAAACTGTAATTTCATTATTACTCTAAGTAATTTCTGGCAAACAGTTACATCTTTCAGATAGGTTCCCTTTGCACTCCTAGTGACTGCAAAAATGAAGTGAATTGGCAGCAGCTCGAGTGGTACTCAGAGAAGCACACAGTCCCCCATACAACTAATTATGTCTGCAAGCAGACAGCTCTTAAAGAGACAGTACCAGAGGCTCTAAAACACTACTGATAAATGGCTTAAATGCCAAACACCATTCAGGCTTGGAGCATTCAAGCAAGCTCCTGGAAGTCTTTGGGAACCCCCATTTGCAGGGGTTGCACCCTTCCTGTTTGGGAAAGCTTGACGTCCGCTCAAGCAAGTACCCATAAGTTTCAACTGCAACCATATACATTTGCATTAGGCTCGTACATGTAATCATCAGTCAATATATCATTTTACCAAGAACACATTTCTGAAACATTGCAGTACGTCACTCTTTACAGTATTATACACATTGTACCATAACTCAAGTTATTACCTCTTGTACATGAAACCTGAAGAGAGGGGGCCCTTCCTATCAGTTACCTTGGGGCTGGATGGGGCAAGGGCACCATACTTAGAGGGCAACACAAGTAACTTGGAGTTAGCACTGATGCTCAGTTTGGGCAATGAGCTCGGGACACATACACTCCTTTATGGACAACATTGAGAGGCAAGTCCACAGGCCTCCCAAGTGAATCATAACTGAGGTGCACCACAGGCTTTACAGCTCGACCAGTCTTTCTAGGGGAACTGTTATAGTCTCTGCACTCTGAGCCTCATTTTCAGCATTGTCCTCACTTGTCAGGGGAGTCTCCATGGGGTAGAGAGGCTAGAACTTGGGGCACTTTCAGCTCCAGGAGTTACAGTTTCTGAGTCCACAACATTTGGCTCGCATGGAGAGCTTTCGGACACTGGCAGTGGACTGTCAGGGCACTCAAAATACTCTTCTTGTTCGGGTGTATCACCAGTCTGACCCAATCTATCATTTTCCTCCCTGAAAGCTCAAACAGTTCAACCATGCACAATGATTCCATTTCATCTGATCTGATGCTTTGCACTTCACTTTCTGGGAGCATTGGCTCCAGGGATGAAGCTGGGGCTTAGACAGTCCAGAAGGCCCAGCTTCATCTCCAATATTGACTAGGGATTGCCCGAAACAATTGACTCAGTTCAGAAGAAGGATAGTATTCAAAGTCACTCTCACTTTCTTCCGATATGGACTGACAGTCATGCTCAACTGGGACTTGTGGAGGGGAACACTTTAACTTTGCTTCTGTAGGTGCAGACTTTCTTGATCTTTTCTTAGCAGCAGCTCTAGTCACTGGTCCAGAGGGGCATCTTCTAGGGCTCAGACTCAATTAAGATTTGTCCAATGGGCAGTAAATGATTTCTATGCATTGTTTTTACATCTTTGAATTATTCTCAGGCCTTACTTTGTACACTGGCAGATCATCTAGTTTGCCACTACAATGTGAGGGAGATGGTGCCATCTGTCAGCAATCTTGTGCTTGCCATGCAGTCCCAGATTTCTTAGCAATACCCGATCTCCTCCTGGAGTTCCTGTGCTTTCACCTTTTTATCATACCTTTCTTTGTTGGCAGATTTCTTTTGGCAGCCATGGTTTGAGCCAGTTGGTACGCATGAGTTAGCTGGGCCTTTAACTTTGCACATACTGTAAATAGTTGTCAGCTTGAACCCCATCAGGAGAGACCCCAAAACACACATCTACTGGTAGTCGAGCTTTCTTCCAAACATCAGGTGGTAGGGGAGAATCCAGTGGCATCACTTTTGGTGCAGTTATAAGCATGTACCAGGGTGCTAATTTGTTGGCTCCATCTAGGCTTGTCCTTTGGGTGCAGGGTGCCTAGCATATCTAGCAAAGTGCGGTTGAAACGTTCAGGCTGTGGGTCCCCTGGGGTGGTAAGGAGTGGTTCTGGACTTTCGACTCTCACAGAGAAAGCATCTTTGATCAGGCGACTCTCAAAGTCTCTCCTTGATCAGAATGGATTCTTTGTGGAGCCCCATAGTGAACAAAAGTTTTCTACAAGTACTTTGGCCACAGTGGATGCTTTCTGGTCTTTGGTGGGGAAAGCTTGGGCATATCTCGTGAAATGGTCAGTGACCACCAGCACATTACTGATATTTCTTTGATCTGACTCCAAACTCAGAAAATCAATACAGACCAGCTCCATGGGTGCACTGGTGGTGATGTTAACAAGGGGCAGCCCTCTGGGAAAAGATTTCCTCTGTAAGCAGCGACTACAAGTTCGAATGTGTTGCTCACATCAGCCCCATCTTAGGCCAATAGAATCTGGATCTCACCAAGTCAAGTGTTCTGTCTATACCAAGGTGCCCCATGTGGTTGTGCAAGGACCTCAGTACTGAGTCTCGAAGGCAGTGGGCAGCACTAGTTGTTGTTTGTCTACTTGTCCCCTCTGTCTACTGTTTCTCTGTATAACAGTTTATTGATCAGTTTCAACTTAGGACCTTCTTTGTATAACAGTGCAGTTCTCAAATCAGTGGAGCGTAATTTGGACACATCTTTTCCTGCATAGAGGGCTTCTAAAGCTGCTTTGATCATGGGATCGCGGGATTGAGCCCGCCAAATACTGTCATTGTCCAGCTGAGGCAGTGCACCAATGTCTATTGCAGAAAAGTGGCAATAAGCAGCAGGTATGCAATTCTCAGAGGCTCCCAAGCAATCCACCATGCAGTCCACTCGTCCGTGGACATTTGTTCCTCCTAGTCAAACTTCGTAGAGTGCCCGAATGTCAGGTTCTGCTAATCGGACCCAATCATTCTGGGGAACAGGCCTCCGGGAGAGAGCATCAGCATCTATGTGGTTCAGACCTGCTCGGTATTCGAGAGCATAGTCATATGTAGATAATGCAGAAAGCCACCTATGGCCAGTGGCATCCAACTTAGCTGAGGTCTGCACATAGGTCAAAGGATTATTGTCAGTTTTTACTAGTATTTTAGCCCCATACAAGTACTCATGGAATTGGTCAACAATAGCCTACTTCAAAGCTAGGAACTCTAACTTATGTACAGGATAGTTCTTTTCGGATGGGGTCAGGCTTCTACTGGCAAAGGCCACTGGTCTCAGGCCATTCTCGTGCTCTTGGTACAACACAGCCCCAACCCTTGCAAGCTAGCATCAGTGTGCAGGACGTAAGGTTTTCTTGGATCAGCATAGGCCAGCACTGGAGCATGGGTAAGTTGATATATGATCTCATGAAAAGCAGTCTCACAATCAGGAGTCCAGCGGGCCCCAAATACTTCACTCGGATGAAAATACACTCTTTCAGTCTTGAGGGACGCTGACTTTTGGTATTTTTTGTGGGTTGGGGGATACCCTTGAGTAAGGTTAAGTAAAGGGCGGATCACTCTTGAATAGTCCTTGATGAAACGCCGATAATAACCACAGAATCCCAGGAATCTTTGCAGTTCTTTTAGATTTTGGCTGCGGCCAGGTGGTCAAGGCCTCAACTTTACTTGGTCGGTCTCTATTCCCTCGGTGGATACTATGTGTCCCACATACTTTACTGATGTTTGAAAAGAATTGACACTTATCAATGGACAGTTTAAGGCCAAAGTCCTCCAGTCGGTCCAATACCTTAAATAATCTGCTCTCATGTTCCTCCAGTGAGCTGCCAAACACAATAACATCATCTAGGTATACCAGGCACTCTAGTAAGTTCATGTCCCCACTGCACGCTCCATCAATCGTGAAAAGTGGCTGGGGCACCTGAAATCCTTGAGGCATCCTCATGAATTCATAGAAGCCAAGCTGACAGATAAAGGCCGTCTTCTCACGGTCCTCTCGGGGCCATCGGGATCTGGTAGTACCCATCATGGAGATCCAGCACAGAGAACCACTTGCTCTCTATTTAGGCAGTCCAAAGCATCCTGAATGCGGGCATTGTACTGATCAGGATAGTCCGCCGGTTTAAGGTGCGATAATCCCACACATCCTTACTGTTCCATTCTTTTCCTCACTACCACAATGGGGAAGCATAAGGGCTTCTGGATTCTTGTATTACACCAGCAGCTAACATCTCTTGCAGATGCCGTCTCACATCATCTATGTCAGCAGGTGCCAGGCGTCGAGACCTCTCACGAAATGGTCTTTCGTCATGCAGCGGATATTGTGCTCAGCTCCTTGCACGCATCCTACATCCCATTCCTTTAAAGAAAACACCTGGTCTCTCTGGGCAAGCTTCTCACTGATCCTCACTTTCCATTCAGCTGGCAGGGGAGTGCCGAAATCAAACAAGTCAGGCGTTACTCTGTCATTCTTCCTTGAACTCTTGCTGCTGGGTAGCACTGCAGTGTCTGCACAATGCACATTAGCCAGGATGCAACCTCTGTTTACTCGAATGTCTCTTTCAGACACATTATGAACTTGGACCATTACCCTTCTGGCATAAGCATGGGCTCTAGCGGGCAAAATACTAGGCTTGACCAGCAGTCCCTCTGGCAATTTTCCATCGCCTGGTGCATCCAACATTAATATTTTATTCTTAACATCCTTTCTGATACGGACCTCTCCTGTAAGGTACACTGGGCATTTGGCGCCAGGATCAGAGACTCAGGATCCTTCTTCCATACAATTCCGACCGTTCCTCTGGTTCTGTTTTTCAGCATCTCTCTGTGCCTCATAGGCCTTCTTAATTAAAGCCGAACTCTTAAAGCTCTACTAGTCTTTGACCCCTGTTTTTCATAACACAACTGTGCCAGCCTTCCGAACATATGAGCATTTGTTCCAATCAACAAAGGGACACCATCATACAGTCCAGTGGGGGGACACACTAAGGCTAGGGTCTCTACTTGTTCGGCCACTCCAGCCACGGAGGTGGGGAAAGACAGCCAAATTCGGATATACCCGGAATAGGGGTAGGCCTTCTCACTTAACCCCCATACATGCAGTCCTTCTAATGGTTGTAAGGGTACGTCTGACAAATGCTTCTGATACCAATCCTGGAACATAATTGTCACTTGGGAGCCACTGTCTAATACAGCTCTTGTAGACACTCCATTCACCTTTACAGTGGTCTCCATGGAGGGACCCACTATTCTGGACCAGTCTGGAGAGGTGGTAGGGGGCCTGGGCAACTGACCTTGCCACAAAGGACGTGAATTAGCATTTTGGTGCCCTCACTGGGATCATGTCGTGCACCTCTTAACCACTGATTTCTTCTCCAAGCTCTCCTTGTAGCCTATATGCAACTTTGTCAGTGTCTTTTGGGACTGGCATTCCTTTCATTTGCCCATCTTTTCCTGCAATTATAGCAAAACATACTTTCTGGAGTTTGAGCTGGCTGAGGCGCCACACTGGGAGCCAGGGCGGGGTATTACTAACTGGAAACCTGGGTGCCATCTCTGTCTGGGCGTGATAAGCATTTGGAGACATCTGCCAGTTTCTCCACTTCCATGGTCAAGGATTTGAGTTTGGAGCTGTTATCAGCAGGAGATACATGGGTGGGTACCCCACCCCATAGCAGATGCAGTCGGATATAGGTCAGGGCCCGCATTTGCAGGCGTGGCCTTCATAAAGGGACTGTTTTTGAATTCCCGATCTCTCTCAACAGTTCGCCCCATTGTGGCATATCTTTTCCTTGTCAGAGCACTCATTGACTGTCAACCTCTGCCCTGAACTTCACTTGATGGGTCACCTCAGTCACTCGGTCGTAGCTACAGCTGTTGGTGCAGGTACCTCCCGAGGTCGCCTTTTCTCAACTCCTCGAATTTCTCTCATTAACTCATCATAGGAGGGTGGGGATTCCAGTCGATTTGCCAGGCGTAACTGAAGCAACAGCAGTTCTGAGAAGGGGGCAGACTTAAGGATTCTGTCCAGTCTGGTTCGGTCCAGTTCAATCGCTGGCAAACTACCCTTTCTGAGGCATTCTTGCAACAATTTTTCCAGCCGAGAGACATACACAGACAACAACTCCCCTTGGTACTGTTGTGCATTTCTTACTCTCCACCATAGGTCCTCATCAGAATCTGGGCTCCCATACACATTCTCCAAGGCCTCAAGATAGGCCTGTGCAGTCGCTTCAGGGTTACTGGCCCGTTTAGCACGGATGGTAGCCAGGGCAGGACCTCGGAGGCTCTCACTAGCCCTCTTTCGCTTTTCGCCTTCCGAGCATTGCCATTCTAGCACTTGGGGGGCAACATAGTCTATCCAGGTCTCCCAGTCATCCTCCCCTTGGGGGGTGGGGAGGGTGCCAGAGAAGATCCTCAACCTTCGGTAAGAGTCGTGACTAATGGCAGGTGCAGAAATAGGAGTCTGCATTGGTTCAGCCACCATTACGGGCACTGGAGCAGGAGAGGGTGTTGGGGGAGGAACACCCCCAGGTGGCAAGAATAGTTTCTTCAAGTCCTCCACAGTTTTCCCCTCTCCCAGCAACCATTCAGCAAATTTCTCCTCAAAAGTTTCAGATAGTGGTGGGGGCTGATTCCCCCCCGGGTCTTTACTGTCCTTAGTTATCACTCTCCAAGCAGTGAGGGCTCCCTCTGGGGTAATGGTCTGTGGCACTTTGGAGCTATCTATGGGATCCTTAAACTCTACTAGGGCCAGGAAAGTGTGGGTGAGCAGATTAGCATGCGACCCACCACCACAGGGTTTTGTAAACCTTCCACCTTGGAAAGTACTCCCTGCACAGTGTCCGTATTGATACCCAGGGGATGTCCAGGATAAGCATAGCATTTTGGGGTCGATCTCCTCCCAGTACACCACTCCACCAGCGGTGCACAGCCACTTCTGTCGGGTACCCATTTTTTCTTAACAGTGGTTCGTAAATATGGCCACTAGAGGACACACAATCCCAGCGGTGAGCCTCCAAGATGTAACCCCTAGATGGCGCTTATCCCAGGGCTACTACCCTGCCTGATTTGCCACTAACAGGTTGAGGGCCTGGATCCAATGGCGGGTGCCTCCACCCAGAGGTCAGGGTTTGCAATAGTTAAACTAACTTGGTCACACCCTTTCTTCCCATTAGTGGCCCACACAATATATCAGAATTACCTTCACAGTATACACTTACCCCCAGGACTGGTTCCGGCACTGGGACCTCCTGTGAAATGAGATACAGTGCAACAATCACAGTACAGTACTTTAACATAGACAAATACCTCAGGCAGTATAACTTTGCTGAAACAAGCAGCTCTGATTTATTTAGGGGATATAACAAGGACAGGGGAAATCAGGTTAATTAGCTTATCACTCTAATAATCTACTTATGGCTCTGTGCACAGGCCTATCCCTATCAGTTACTGTCCCTGGGTACCCAAGCCCTAGTGGCTAGTCCAAACCATGGCAGCTGGTAGGGGCCCTTTCACACAGAGAAAAGGAGAATTAAACAGTCAGCAGTACAGTAATTCCATTTGGATTTAATGTGGCAATTCAACAGGGAGCGACCCTGAATTAGTACTCACGACCTCCAAATAAGACAGGGTCCTTCAATGTCAGCAGGGCTCACTTGAGGTACACAAACCTCTTCACACATCCATATAAAAGAAAGCACTATACCAGGCAGGCTGCATCTGTATCCCGATCGCAATTACTGCACAATACCCGGGAGAACACACAGCAGATTCAGTTCCTGACAGACCGAAAGTAATTTTCAGCAATTCTTCCAGTCTTCTACAGGGTGAGCCTGGTTTCCACTCTTCAGAGATCCCTTGATTCCTTTCTACAGGACGGATTCAGTCCTAACAAGCTGTTACACAAGCTGCAGACCGGAACTCTGGGCCTTACACACGTTTTTGACTAAAACTGCACACTGAAAAGCACAGGGCTCCTTCCTTCTTCACTGCCAAAGCTCAACTGAAACTCCAACCGACAAAACCGGCACTTCCTTTGAGTTCCTCCCAGTTCTTGACTGGATTGGCTGTCACTCACAATAGACTGCTGTTGTTGGTCCAAAAGGCACTGAAGTCTAAACTACATCTCTCAGATTCACTGCCCATACAATCCTCTTGTGGCTGGCTCAGATTATGAGTCCAAGTTCTGATTCATCCAAGGCACCATTTTAGAGCTAGCTTACCCACACTGATTGGTCCAGTTCAGCAGTTCAAAACTAGAATGGGGAACTAGCAGACACAGTTCTGACTGCAAAGAAAGCAGGTTAGACAAACTGTAATTTCATTATTACTCTAAGTAATTTCTGGCAAACAGTTACATCTTTCAGATAGGTTCCTTTGCACTCCTAGTGACTGCAAAATGAAGTGAATTGGCAGCAGCTCGAGTGGTACTCAGAGAAGCACACAGTCCCCCATACAACTAATTATGTCTGCAAGCAGACAGCTCTTAAAGAGACAGTACCAGAGGCTCTAAAAACACTCACTGATAAATGGCTTAAATGCCAAACACCATTCAGGCTTGGAGCATTCAAGCAAGCTCCTGAAGCTTTGGGAACCCCATTTGCAGGGGGGTTACAGTTAGATAGGGGTATACCTACAGATGTTATTTTGTTGGATTTCTCTCAGGCTTTTGACACTGTGCCACACTCTGCAGTACTTTTTAAGTTTGGTAGACTAAAGGTAAACACTTACATACTGCAATGGATTGGTAACTGGCTGACAAATAGAACACAAGAGTGGCGATCAACTGATTGTTGTCAGCAGAGGGTGCGGTGACTAGTGGAGTGCCTCAGGGCTCCGTTCTGGGCCCTGTGTTGTTCCAACTATTCACTGCCGATCTAGGCAAGAACTTGGAAAACAAACTAAAGTATGCTGATGACACCAACTTGGTGGTCCGTGGAAACACGGAAAGACTGTGACTCAATTCAAATGATTTAAACCGAATAACTAACTGGGCCTGTGAGTGGGGGATAAGCTTCAACACTGACAAATGCTGTGTTCTGCACCTGGGGAAAAACAACAAACAGTGTAGATACATTCTTAGTAATTTAGTACTCAAACAAACAATGACAAACATCTGGGCGTGTATATCGATAACAAATTGGACTTTAGGACAAATGCTATTTCAAAGGCAAATATGGTAGCAGGATCAATACGAAGAAACCTCAAGAGTAGAAAGGCTGAAGTAATACTTCCTCTGTATAGATCCTATGTTAGGCCACAGCTGGACTACTGTAGCCAACTGTGGAAGCCCTTTAAAAAATCATATATAGCAAGGATAGAGAGAACACAACGTAGTATGACCAGAATCATTACAGAAGTTTAGAACTTACCATATGAAGGCAGAATTAGTGAATTGGAGCTACACTCCTTGGAAGACAGGGACGCTACAAGGGGACTTACTACTCTATTATGATATTATAAACAATCCAGCACTTACAAACAAATTAAATATTTCATTCAAAATCCACATTTTAGTACTGGGGGCATTCATTACAAGTTAAGGTAGCCATTTTAGAACGAATAAAAGGAAGTTCTTTTTTACTGAAAGTGTGAATAACGTGTGGAACAGTTTGCCCACGGATTTAGTTCCAAGTACAAATAAATAGTCTTTTAAAAAAGGTATTGATAACCTGTTGTTAGATGGAAGAATGAGGAACTATTACCACATCTTATAGAAGCTCACATGGGCTTTGCCTTTTTAAACTCCTTTTCAAAAGTGACAACAGTAGTAGAGTTCTTGTCCAGGGAGATTGCTTCAGGGAAGAACTGACCTGCTCACCTCTTTTGAACTGTCAACAGACTTTTGCAACCTGTTTGTCTACAGCCGAAAAAAGCTTTTTCAGTCACTGCGGACCACAGTAGGGTGTACTGACGGGATTCCCTGACGGATAGAGGACACCCTATTTGTTTTTGCAGCTCTATTTGTCTCTGATATCTGTATTTGTATTTGTGTCTCTGATATCTGTATGTGTATCTGTGTCTTTGGTTATGTGTTTTAGTGTCTATATTTGTGTCACTGGTACTTGTATTTGTGGCTCTGATACCTGTATCTATATTTGAATTTGTATTTGTGTCTTTGGTTACTTGTATTTGTGTCTCTTATATCTGTATCTTACCTGTATTTGTGTCTTTGGTTACTTGTATTTGTCTATGTTTGTGTCTCTTATATCCGTGTCCATGTTTGTGTATCAGGTACTTGTATTTATGTCTCTGATATCTGTATTTGTATTTGTGTCTTTGGTTACTTGTTTTTTACGTCTGTATTTGTGTCTCTGATATCTGTACCTATATTTGTGTCTCTGGCACTTGTATTTGTGTCTGTGATATCTGTAGCTGCATTTATGTAAGCATTAATCCCCGACAGAGGGCTATGCTGGTGGATTAATGCCCGGGTTGGGGGGTTGGTGCACGAGGCTGGAGGCCGAGTGCTTCCAACCACCCACCGGGCATTAATCCACCAGTAGAGCCCGACTCTGGAAGGGATTAATGCTCTTGTAAAATGGGCAATATGTTACAACATGTTACTATACTGAAAAGTGTGCTGTGATAATAATGGTACAGATCGGCTGTGTAGTGGAATAAATAGTTGACTTCGTAGTTTGCAGAACAATATTTAATACTATCGTGAGTTTGTTTCTGAGAAACAGAACATGATCTGTATGTACTGCAGACATATTGATTGGTGTAATGAGTACATTTTTATTAATATGTACACGTACAAAACACTACAAAATAACATTTCCAGGTGTATGCTCCCGCTATGCTGATTCGCTTCTGATCGAGAACGCTCTCATTTGCATAGTATCATGACTGCTGTGCCGAACAAATATTTTGATACTTATCTCCATTCTCCTAATCGCTGGGCACTCTCTGTGCACCGTGGTTCCATTGCTGTTTTGCTCCACAGTAACCGACAATCGCCAGTCGATTGCTGGTCAAGTGCTCGAGGTGAGACGGGTTGTTTCTTCCCTGCCCTGATACGGGCTGTCCTAACTCTGGTGCGGTTTCTCTTGTTTCGCTTTCTGTGCGTGTTGTGCCTTCACTGGCTCTGTACTACTTTTCCGTATTTTAGTTTCTCCCTCAGCGCTTCTGTTGTGGCCACTGTTAGAATTGCTATAGCAGGCTGTACTGCTGCATTAATACCCGCTCGCTCCCAGTCAGGTGATGCCTTTGCACCACTCTCCTTGCTCCATTTCTGTGGCATATGTAGTACCATGCTACAAATTTATATATGTGTCTTTGGTTACTTGTATTTGTGTCTGTATTTGTATCTCTTATATCTGTATCTGTATTTATGTCTCTGGTATGTGTATTTGTGTCTGTTTTTGTGTCTATGATACCTGTATCTGTATTTGTGTCTCTGATATCTGTATTTATGTTTGTGTCTCTGATATCTGTACCTGCATCTCTGATACTTACTCGGTATTATTCGGCTATGTAACGGTGGAAGAAGGCACTAGGTCCGTCGGGTCCACCTTCCCCACACATTGTGAGGTTATTGTAATTAACTATCCCGACAGGAGTTTGTCCAGTTCAAGTTTAAATTTATTAAAGCTGGTAATATTGACAATATCATGGGCAGTGCATTCCACAGTTGAGCTACTCTTAACTGTAAAATAATGTTGATGCTTGTTGGTTAGAACTCTCAGGATGCGTATCTGTTTGTTGTGACATCTTAAGTGTTCATGTTTGTCCACCATTATTATGGTACATTCTTTCATAAGCAGTTTGTCACTTACGATCTTAAATAAGAGAAGTCACCACGATCCTTCTCAACTGCAAATCATATAAGCGAGTGAGGCTAATCGTCTTTGTATGGTAGGTTTCTTTTTTCTTTCTTTCTTTTTTTTTTGTAATTAAATTTTATTGAGAGTTCAATAAACAGAAATATACAGGAAAGTAAAACCAAACAGGGTATTACAAACATATAATTGTATCCATATATCAAGCTGGAGAACTAATATAATAGATAAGGAACTAAATATTACTATATAACAATATGCAAACATGTCCAACATTAAACAGAACTATTGGTGCTTGGTAGGTTTCTAACTCCAGGTATTAGTCATTTTTCTCTGCATGCTCTCTATAATTCTTTTATTTTTATTGAGGTAGGGGGCCCAAAATGAAACAGCATAGTAAGTATGAATGACCTCTTTATGGCTTATAGAATATGGTTACCCACCTATGCCACTTTTCTACGCTGGTCAACAGATGTAAGCACGTTATTTACTACAATGCAAGATCTTTTTCTGTAGTGAATGGTTTAATGATTTTTTCGATTTAGGCAATAACTGGTGAGGAAATTTTTAGAACCAATGTGGACCACCGAACATTTGTCTGAGTTGAAAAACATTTCATTATTTGTTGACCAGTTTTCTATTGTTAACAAATCCAGCTTGAGTAGTGTACTTGTATTTGTGTCTCTGATATCCATATTTGTATTTGTGTCTCTGATATTCGTATCTGTATTTTTGTCTCTGGTATCTGTATCAGTATTTGTGTCTCTGCTATCTGCACTTGTATTTGTGTCTCTGATATCTGTATCTGTATTTGTGTCTCTGATATCTATTTCTGTATTTTTGTCTCTGGTATCTGTATCTGTATTTGTGTCTCTGATACCTGTATCTCAGTTTGTGTCTCTGATATTTGTACTGTGTCTATTTGTGTCTCTGACATTTGTATCTGTATTTTCATCTCTTGTATTTGTATCTGTATATTTGTGCTCTGGTATTTATATTTGTGTCTCTGGCATCCATACCTGTATCTGTACCTGAATTTGTTGTCTCTGGTATTTATCTGTACCTGTGTCTCTGATAGTTGCATTTGTACTGTGTCTGTATTTGTGTCTCTGGTACTTGTATTTGTGTCTGTATTTGTATCTGTATCTGTGTCTTTGGTTTTTGTATTTATGCAGCTGGCATTTGTATCTGTATCTGTACCTGCATTTGTGTCTCTGGATTTGTATTTATGTCTGGTATTTGCATTTGTGTCTCTGGATTTGTATTTTTATTTGTGCTGGTATCTGTATTTGTATCTGAATTTGTGTCTCTGTTGTTTGTGTTTCTATCTGTATATGTGAATCTGTTTTTTGTGTCTAGTATTTTTGTCTCTGATATTTGTATTAGTATCTGCATTTGTGTCTCTGGTATTTGTATTTCTGTCTGTATTTGTGACTCTGGTATCCGTATATGTTTTTTGGGGCTCTGAATTTGCATTTCTATCTTTATCTGTGAATCCTGCTGTTGTATCTGAGGTTTGTATCTCTATTAGTGCCTTAAATTTGCATTTGTATTTGTGTCTGCTATATTTGTATCTGTATTTGTGTCTCAGTTATTGGAGTCTGTTTTGTGTCTCTTGTATCTGTTTTTCCATCTTTATATGTGAATTTGGTTTTGCATCTGGTATGTGTCACTGGTATCTGTTTCTGCTGTATCTGTACCTGGTCTTTGCATCTGTATGGTGTCTCGTGATATCTTCTTTTAGCACTTCTCTCTCTCCCATTTGTCTTCACCTACCGTCCTTAAATACTGCAGTTATTCAATATTCTATTTGTAACTATACCGTCTCTGTCATTTTTATGTTGCTAGCGCATGTGCAAGAAACATAGTGTCATCATCCGAGTTTTGGTGTGGCAGCCCTCTTCAATTCAGTCAGTGTGTTTGCAGGTGCCCCAGTTCTCAATGCTGCTGAAGCTGTCTATGGTAGCAGTTGAAAATGCAGTGGAGTACAGTTGAAAGGGGGGGCTATGTTTCAGTGAGCAGCGATAAGATATCGCCTGCTCATGCGAGCTCCCCCTACACACGAGCACACACACACACACACACACATGCACGCATACTGCGTGCTCGCACCCCCCACGCACACACTGCAGCAGAAACTGGAGTATCCAGATTGGCCAGGCAAGTTTTAGGGGACGACACTGTATACCACAAACCCTCGAGTACCCTGGCTGTACAGATTACTGTTAGAGGGTCCAGAACCTCCAAACCCGCATAACCCGTGTGCGTAGGACCCTCAACCAAGGACACCAAAGGAGCAAGTTAGCCAGTGATACCATAAATGGGCTGCACCACGCCTCCCTTTACGCAAACACACGTGCGATTGCTGCAGTGCTGTTCTCTGCCAGCCCGTCTTCAAACTACCTCCCGGTCAGTACGGCACCCGCCACCCAAGTGCACCAGCCTCTTCTACCCTCATATCTCCCCCAGAAGGTCTGTAATGTATCGCACGTCACAAACAAACACCTCACTGCAGCGACCCCCGCCGCCACACTCCACGTGGTGGGATGGATCTGCAGTCATGCCGGCAGGAATACCAGCGCTGGAGGGATACAGTTTAGAAGCCCCATTTGCACATTTTATTTTTCTGCCACCCACAACGAACTATCACAGCCCAGAGTCCATAACCATAAAGCACCAAGTCCATAACCATAAAGCCCTGCATCTATAACCCTTGCCTACCCTCCTCCCTCAGGTACCTGCAAGTGGCAAGCATGCCCACAGCTGCATTTTCCCTGCTATGAGTGGCACTGCTCTTCACCGCAGCTTGGTCTGCTCCTACCCAGGGTTTGCAGCAGCATGCACAGGATGCCACGCTGGGAGCCCACCCCAGCGTGGCAAATGTCCTGTGTCATTGTCCTTTTAAAAAACAAAACAAAACCCTGAAACACAAAAGCGGTCCTCGCTGTCTCTGTTCCCACCCGCGCCTACCCACTGCGCACCCTGTCTCCTCACACCCCTCGCCCCATACTTACCTCCGACTGGGCGTGATTCATCTTCGGTGGACCGGGAACACGCCTGCACTCTACAAAGCCAACCGCTTTAAATGAGGAAATGCCGATAAACTGTATAATGTAATAAATAGGGGTTTTTCAGCTTTGCTGCATATCTCAGGCATTTTTTGGAATTTTTGCACCAAATTTTCGACATGGGGTTTTTGGGACCCCTTCTCATGAATGCTCTCACAGTCATGGCATTAATTGGGCCTGAAGGGTTATTTTGCAGTCACTGCGCGAAATCACCTTTCGGCACTGATTAATGAAACGACACTGCCAGTGTTCATAAGGTGGGCTCTCAAAAAGCCTATGTTGAAAATTTGGTGGAAAATTCTAAATGATCATTTTGACGAGCGCAGGTTATGCAGTTCACGCATGCTCGTAAGTTCGCTAATTTTCAATATTTTCACTCCAGATTTTCAACATTGTCATTTTACCACACCTCCTTAAGAGCAGTACAGCTGTCATTTTCACATCTTGCCCAAAACGTGCTTCCACCCATGTAGCGCGCAATGGCGCAGTCGGTGTGCGAAATCACTGTATGGGACACATTAAGAAAATCACAGTGACACTGTTCATGAGCAGCAGAGGTCTTAAAATGGCTATGTTGAAAATTTGGTGAAAAAAATCCTAAAAATGACTGTTTTACGAGCCTGCGTTGCGCAGTTCCTATGCACGCTCGTAAGTTTGCAAATTTTCAATATTTGCACTCCACTGACTTCCAAATACCTACACAGCACATACAAGCAAGCTACATTCGGCACTGACAAATGCTTGTTGTCTCTGATATCAGTATCTGTATTTGTATCTCTGATAGCTGTACTTGTGTCTGTGGTATTTGTATTTGTGTCTCTGATATCTGCATCTGTATTTTTGTCTCTGGTATTTGTATCTGTATTTGCATTTGTGTCTCTGATACCTGTGTCTGTATTGGTGTCTCTGATACCCATATTTGTGTCCCTCATATCTGTATCCATATTTGTATTTGTGTCTCTGATGTCTGTATCAGTATTTGTGTCTCTGATATCTGCATGTGTATTTTTGTCTCTGGCATTTGTATTCGTGTCTTTGATATCTGTATTTATATTTGTGTCTCTGATATCTGTATCTCTACTTATGTATTTGGTATTTCTATGTGTGCCTCTATTTGTGTCTCTAATATCGGTATCAATATTTGTGTCTTTGATACCTGTATCTATATTTGTGTCTCTGGTAATTATATTTGTGTCTCCGATATCTGTGTGTGGATTTGTGTCTCTGTTCGTAATTTTGTCTCTGATATCTGTGTCTCTATTTGTGTCTGTCATTCCTGTATCTATATTTGTGTCTCTGGTATCTGTATCTGTATTTGCATCTCTGTTTTTTGTATTTTTGTCTTTGATATTTGTATTTGTGTGTCTGACAGCTGTATCTGTATCCATGTCTCTGATATCTGTATCTGTATTTGTGTCTCTGATACAGGACTATTTGGCTTGGGATTTGGACAGGAAAGGAAGCTACTAGGTGTCCAAAACTGCTTGGCATGTGATGGAGAGAGATGGGGTGCCACTAGGTACCAGGGAGTGCATTGCATGGGACAGGGAGAGGGATGATGTGCCACTGGGCACAATGGAGTGCATGGCATGGGGCAGAGAGAAGGATGAGGTGCCACTGGGCACCAGGGAGTGCATGGCGTGGGACAGTGAGAGGGATGAGGTGCCACTGGGCACCAGGGAATACATGGCATGGAAGGATGAGATGCCATTGGACACCAGAAAGTGCATGGCATGGGACAGTGAAAGGGATGAGGTACCATTAGGCACCATGGAGTGCATGGCATGTGACAAGGAGAAGGAGAAGGTGCCACTGGTCACCAGAGAGTGCATGGTATTGACAGCAAGAGGGATGATGTGCCATTGGGCACCAGGGAGTGCTGGCATGGGACAGAGAGAGGGACAAATTGCTACTCGACATGAGGGGTTGCTTGGTATCACATGTAGTGAGGTAGGTGGTGCCAGTGGTTACCACAAATCCTTGGTATGGGATGTGGTGAGATTTGGGGGGCACCATACTCAAGAGAGAGCTTGGTTTGGGACAGAGAGAAGGATGGGGTGTCGCTGAACCCCAGTATATGCTTGGTGTGGGACAGGGAGAGAAATGGGGCTGCTGCTGAATGGTCTAGGAAGATTAGTCCTCCAAGACCTGGTCTGAAACCAGCTTCTTTTTTTGCCCCACAAACTGGATGCCTGGTAGTGCTTATTTGGTACAGGACAAGTTGGAGGGGTGCCAATGGACACCAAGGAACACTTGGCATGAGAAAGGAAGGGGGTGCCACACTACAAGACTATGCCTACAGACACTTTCCTGCAACTACAATAGGTGACCAGCTGTTGGAGGCACTAGCCAATTTCTGTTTTAAAATATTTGTATTTTTTTATGAAAAGAGATCCCCTAAAAGCACTGCAATTCTCTTTGAAGCCTACCCCACAAACCCTTATACCTGCTCCCTGCCAGCTCCCCTGGAGTGAAGGGTGGACATAATTCTACCCTCTCTTTAATCTTCCTTGTACTGATTCTGGGTGTCATCAGGACAGTACAGTCACCTGAATCTGATGCAACATGCCTCCCTCTCCCATTACCACACACACACACACACACACACACACACACACACCGTCTGCCCTATATCTGCTACCTGCTGTGTGCTGTAGATGAGGTTGCATTGTACCTCCACGCTCACAGTGGAGTGTGCATCACACAGAGCAGAGCAGCTTGCAGCACACAGAAAGCTGGTATTGGAAGACAGAGCCTCATAGCACTGTTGAAGCTGTGAGTGTGATGGCCCATTGGCCCTGTGCACCAGCTGCCCCACCCTTGGTTGTCATTTCCTTTATGTGCCCTTCCTGTCACATGACACTGGGCTGTTTATTTCCTAACAACTCATTTTCCCACCTGCACCCTATACTGTCCAACCACTAGGAATCACTGTCTGCACTTGCATTTACTATTCCCCCCCATCCTTTCTCCTCTACCACCTTGAATCATCTGACGTACAACTCACCCCTGCCCTCCTCCAGTACTCCACTCTTCTTAGGAGTCTCCTCTCTGGCACCAGCCAGATTTTGAACACTGCACCTTCTGCATCAAAGGTTGTAACACTAACCACTACTCCATCTGGCAGCCTTACTTATTTAACACTTTAAGCAGACCTTTAACCTTCCTACTGAACACCCCTATATTCTACCCACTCTCACTCGGGAGTTCTTAACTTCACTTTCATATTTTTCCATCCATCTGTTTTGCTGCACCTATCATGTAATCCTCTCCTTCTCCTCTTACATCTTGACCCCCAGTATGTATCTCCCTCACCCCACCCTCGATTCCCCTCCCGGTCATTGTACCCTCCTGCTACACACTAAGCCTTTTAACGCCCCACAGCCCTTTGTCCACTTCCATCCTAATAACCCTCTATCCTTCTCTCTTTCCCCTGTCCCTCCAGTGCCCCTGGTGTGTTTCCATCCGCACACCCACCATTACAACTAAACACTGCAGATCTAAAAGACATACATCGCTAACTCTTGCCTCTATTTTTACCAGAACCCTCATTCTCCTCCTACTCCTTTCAGGTACCATCCATCCTAACCCCAGCCCAGGACATACCATCACCCCACCCCTCAGCCCCTCCTTAATAAGGAAGGAAACATCAGCATAGTCCACCTAAACATTCAGAGTCTCCCAGCCAAACTCAACACCTTCCAAGCCTGGGCTGCCCTCTATGACTCTGATGTCTTCACCCTCTCCAAAACCTGGTTCTCCCACAAAATCTCCGATAGGGAAACTGAATTCAGCTGCTACACCGCTGTCAGAAAGGACAGACAGAGTAAAAAAAAAAAAGGGGTGGCTGCATGTTCTTTATATCTAACAAATCTGCTTTCCCCGAACACAACCCCAGCTCTGAGTTTTCCCTACTTGAAGCCCTCTCAATCCACCTCGTCCTCAGCCCCAATAAAACCATCACCCTCACCACCACCTATCTCCCCCAAGGAATCCCGCACTCCAACCTTGAGTCTTTACTAGCCCTTAAACACTCCCTCCCACTGAATAGAGACTGGATACTCCTCTGTTACTTTAACATTAACTGGGACTCCGGCCACGCCGACACTGCCAAATCCTGTATCGCAAATCTAGGTCTCCACCAGCTCATCTCCTAACCTACTAGATCCAACAATAAAACTGGGACTTGCATACTTATAGACTGGATCGTCGCCTTGCACCCCTTCCACATCACCAACTGCAGTGTTTGCCGGACTGTATCAGCGATCACTGTGCCATTTTCTGCCTATGGTCAGCCCGTCTACTCCCCCAAAAAACTAAATTAATTTTCCTCAGGAGACAAACTGATCAGAAAATCGAGCCGCTAACCCACAATCTCAGTCTAGTGGACTAGTCCCTCACAGAGGGGACAGGCAACTGCGGCTCTATCCTAGATAAATTCTCCAGGATCCTTGGCAGCGTCTGCAACAGGCATGCTCCCTTAAAAAAAAATCGGGACCAAGGTTCAAACTAATGAATAGATCTCACCTAATATCATCAAACTCATGAGATCCATTGACAAAGCCTGGGGCCCCTACCAAAAGCACAGGGACCAAGCCCAACTCTCCCTCTATAGGTCACTGCGAAGCAAGTGCAAATCAGCTGTAAGAAAAGAAAAAATCAACTTCCTGCATGACAAACAACTCAGTGAATCCTCTAACTCTCATCAGCTTTGGCGGATCCTTAACTCACTACTAGGCAACACCAAAAATTCAGATCCCATCACACTGCACCATGGTGCCAACCAGACTAATAACCCGACCAAAGTGGCTAACATTTTCAAGAACTTTTTCGGTGACCTCGAAAAATACAAACCTACCCCCTCCTCTCCCATGCCCCCTCCCCATCACCCCCCAACCCTGAAGGCAGGATTTTCCCGACTTCTACTACAAGCCCTAAAACCTACTGACAACAAAAAGCTCATCCATGGGAATAACCCCAAACCCAGTAAAGGTGGCAATGGTATGGATTATAAAATTCTTGAACTCTCCATCAATGCCTTGGCAGTCCCCATCACCAACCTACTGAACCGCTCCCTCAGTTCTGGTTTCTTCCCCACAATCTGGAAAACCACCACCATCAGACCCTTATTTAAGTCTGAGTCTAAAAACGAGGTGGGCAACTACCGTCCTATTTCCCTCCTTGCCCCTCTCTCAAAAAAGTATAGAGAAGGTTGTGCACACTCAACTGGCTGACTACCTGGAATCCAACAGCCTACTCTCTAGTGCCCAGCATGGGTTCAGATCAGGGCACAGCACCGAAACAGCCCTGGTCCAGTTCACCAGCAAAATCCTTAAAGCTAATGACAAAGGCCAGTACACTGCCTCCATTTTTGTCGACCTTACCAAGGCCTTTGACCTTGTGGACCACGTCCTCCTCTGTAACACCCTAAAAGACCTACATCTTTCTGATGATGCCATAAAATGGGTCGGTAGCTACCTCTCCTGGAGATAGAAACAGAGAATCTGATGGCAAATAAGGATCGCTTGGCCCACCTAGTCTGCCCATTTCCCTACCTAACGGATAAGCTGCAGATCCTAGTTAACCAGCAGCCTACTTCCTCCTACTCCCCACTAGAATTGCCTTATGTCTGTCTCATGCACTCTTGAATTCCCCCACTGTTTTTGACTCTATGACCTCCTCAGGAAGGCTGTTCCATGTATCTACAACCCTCTCTGTGAAGAAATATATCCTCCACATTACCTCTGAGTCGTCCCTCCTCTATCTTCAAATTGTGCCCTTGTTCTTGCACACTCTTTTCAGATGCTACCCTCTTGGACTTTGTTGTTCCCTTTAAGTATTTGAAAGTTTCTATCATGTCCCCCTCTCCCTCCTTTCCTTGAGGCTATACATCTTAAGCTCCTTTAGTCTTTCTTCATATGTCTTCTGGTGCAGACCCTGCACCATTTTGGTTGCACTCCTCTGGACAGCCTCCACCCTATGTCTTTGCAGAGATGAGGTCTCCAGAACTGTACACAGTACTCCAGATGTGGTCTTACCAACTATCTGTACAGAGGGCCAACAACTTCCAGTATTATACTGGTGATGGCTCTCCCTACGCATTCCAGTATCCTCCAGCCCTCCTTACTGTCTTCTCACATTGCTGGCCAACCTTTAGGTCATCTGATATAACTACCCCCAGGTCCCTTTCCATTTTTGTTGTCAGTATCTCACTCCCCATTGTGTAATCTTCCCCTGGGATTTTGTTTCCCAGGTGCATTACTTTGCACTTCTTTGCGTTGAATGTAAGCTGCCATACATTTGACCATTCTTCCAACCTTGCCAAGTCCCTTTTCATCCTTTCCACCCCACCTTGCATATCAACCCTGTTGCAGATCTTTGTGTCATCTGCAAGTGACATACTTTCCCTTCAGTCCCTCTGCAATGTCACTTATAAAGACAATAAAAGGACAAGCCAGTACTGAACCCTGCAGTACCCTCTGGTAACCCTCCTTTCTTCACTGTGGACTCTGTTTACAATTACCTGTGTCCTGTTGTTCAACCAGTGTTTTACCCAGGCTACCACCCTAGGACCCACTCCCAGGCTGGCTAATTTGTTTATTAATCTTTTGTGTGGGACTGTGTCAAATGCCTTGCTAAAGTCTAGGTAGGCCATGTCCACAGCCCCTCCCTGGTCTACTGCTTTGGTCACCCAGTCAAAGAAATCAATTAGATTTGTCTGACATGACCTTCCTGCTGTGAATCCATGCTACCTTGGGTCCTATGCCCCACTGACCTCTAGGTACTCAACAATTCTTTCCTTCAGAAGCGAGTCCATCATTTTCCCTACCACTGAGGTCAAACTGACAGGTCTGTAGTTTCCTGCCTCTGGCTCAACAAATCATGGGAGGTGGTGTGGTACCTGAGGACTGGAGGAGGGCGGAAGTGATTCCCCTTCACAAAAGTGGGAGGAAGACAGAGGCAGGAAACTACAGACCTGTTAGTTTGACCTCAGTGGTAGGGAGAATGATGAAACCACTTCTGAAGGAAAGAACTGTAGCATTCCTAGAGGCCAGTGAGGCACAGGACTCAAGGTAGCATGGATTCACAGCAGGAAGGTCGTGTCAGATGAATCTAATAGATTTCTTTGACTGGGTGACCAAAGTAGTAGACCAGGGAGGGGCTGTGGACATGGCCTACCTAGACTTTAGCAAGGCATTTGACACAGTCCCAGACATAAGATTAATATACAAGTTAGCCAGCCTTGGAGTGGGTCCCAAGGTGGTAGCCTGGGAAAAAATTGGCTGGACAACGGGACGCAGACGGTAATAGTAAACTAGTCCACTCTGAAGAAAGGGGGGTTACTAGCAGGGTTCAGTACTGGGAATGGTCCTCTTTAATGTCTTTATAAGTGACATTGCAGAGGGACTGGAAGGAAAGGTATGTCTCTTTTGCAGGCGACACAAAAATCTGAACAGGGTCGATACAGAAGTTGGGGTGGAAAGGATGCAAAGGGACTTGGCAAGATTGGAGGAATTGTCAAATGTATGGTAGCTTAGATTCAACGCAAACAAGTGCAAAGTAATGCACCTGGGAAACAAAAACCCAAGGGAAGAGTACACAATGGGGGGTGAGATACTAACAACAAAAAAACAAAAATGGAAAGGGACCTGGGGGTATAGTCATATCTGACTACCTTAGGATGGGCAAGCAGTGTGAGAAGGCAGTAAGGATTGCTGGTGGGATACTGAGATGCATAGGAAGAAGCGTCACCAGTAGAAAACAGGAAGTTGTTATCCCTCTGTACACACAGTTGGTGAGACCCCATTTAGAGTACTGTGTGCAGTTCTGGAGACCCCATCTCTGCAAGGACATAGACAGGATGGAGGCTGTCCAGAGGACGGCACCTAAAATGGTGCAGAGCCTGCAACAGAAGACATACGAAGACAGGAGCTTAATATATATACCCTTGAGAAAAGGAGGGAGAGGGGGAACATGATAGAAACTCACAATCAAAAAAGTCCAAGAGGGTAGCATCTTTCAGAAAAAGATGTGCAGAACAAGGGGGCACAATTTGAAGATAGAGGGGGAACGACTCAGAGGTAATGTGAGGATGTATTTTTCACGGAGAGGGTTGTGGATACATGGAACAGCCTTCCTGAGGAGGTAGTGGACTCAAAAACAGTGGGGAAATTCAAGAATGCATGGGACAGACATAAGGCAATTCTAGTTGGGGGTAGGAGGAAGTAGGCTGTTGGTTAACTAGGATCTGCAGCTTATGCATTTGGTAGAGAAATGTGCAGATTAGGTGGGCCAAGTAGTCCTTATCTACCATCAAATTCTATGTTTCTATGTTTCACGTCCTTCCTAAAGGAGCACATCCTCCTATTGGCCAGCTACAGCTGCCCTGATAGGCCTCCTCCATGGCCCTCTCGGTAAATCCCAGTGGCCCCCCCCCCACATCATCCGCACTTTTCTTCTCCCCACCGAGAGCACTAATACTTCCTGCCCTATACAATACCTGAAAACATTTCTATTTATCGGTCTGTCTTCTGGTCGACACTTGTACAATTTTACCCATGTAATGCTAGTTTTATTTTAGGCCTGTTAGCAGGGGTCGAAATTAAGTTTTGCAGTCACCAGCCAGAAGGGATAGTGGCTGGGAAAATTCACTAGCCCCGCAGACCTTTCCACCGGTCCAGATGGTGTACTTATTAAAATGTTACCTTTTCCAGTACAAGTCCGCTGGGCTACTTACAACAATTTTGTACTAGCTCAAAACAAAATCTGCCAGCATTTGGCTAGTGGGACAGTGCCAGTTTCAACCCCTGGTTAGTTCCTTGTACTTCCATACACCTGTATATATAATGTACTTCTATACATCTGTATATATAATGTATTTACATCACTGTATGTCGTAGGTAGTTCACTGTATGTCCTATGTATTCCATTGGCCTATGTATTTGTTCATCTGTTGTATTCCTACACTGGATGTTTGTGAAAATGGGCATTTTTGCTCACATACCTTCCAGTATACAAATACAATTGATTGATTGATTCCATGGCATGCATTGGTGCCCAGTCTTGGCCAACTACTGGCCACTTCTCTGCATGAGTAGCCTAAAACCCCTCGCCTTTCCCTGAGACAGAACACGGCTCTCACCCTAGCTTCCCACCTCTCAGAGGGCCATCATGGACCTACCACACACCTGGGGAAGCCTGTTTCATAATGCCTGGCGCTACTCCCAAGCCGTGGTGGCAGTCCCATCAGCCGTTGCTTCCCATTTTGAGTAGTACAATTGAGTGAATTAAATTGGATCACACAAACTGGTCAGCAAAACCAGCATTCACTGGGAGGCAGTGTAGCCTAGTGGTTGGACTAAAGACCAAAGAAGAAGAAGACCAGGTTTGAGTCCCACCATGTCCACGTACAGTACAACCTTGAACAACTTATTTGACCCCCCCACCATGTGTCAGACATGCCATTGGTAAACACAGGACACCACTAAAAACAGGATGCTGCACGTCAGCTGGACTATCCTGGATAAATATAATTGTAAAATAAGTATTCCACTCACTGCAGTGGGCATGGAATTCAACTGTTGCTGTCATCAAGTGACCTCTGGCTCCCCACATGTTATCTGTCGGATCCGTGCCAGGAATAACAGTTAACAACAACCCTTATTTATCCAGGCAAATGACCCCATTCAGATAAAAATCTCTTTTATAAAGGTGACCTGGTAATACGTGATCAACCTTAAAATCTAACACACAGGGAACAGAGACAGCTAGAGGGTATACATTTTTCTTTTTTTTTTTTTTATTTACATTTTTCCCCCTTACCTAGTTGCCGGCCCCCCGGTACTTTCAGCCCAGTCATGGCGGCCAGCTTCCACCCCCACATCGGCCTCGGGTCCTCCGATACCCCGTGGCTTACCCCCCACGGCGGGGCCGCGGGATGGAGGGCAGACATCCCGCAGAGACCGGAATCGGTCGGAGGATTGGCCTGGGGGGCTAATCGAAGCCGCGGCAGGCTTCATGGAGGGAGGCCGGCAACTGTCCATTTTCCTTTTTCCGGGAAGGCGGGACGGTAATGACACCTGACGCCCGCCCCCGCCTTATGTTGTTGAGCGGGTAGGGAGGGTGTTCTGGCTCCGCTTAGGAGTCCCCATCGCCCCGGATGCTGCCCCAGCCTCCCCGGAGAAGGAGAGCAGTCCAACGGACGCCGATTCATTCTCTTTCGCCAGCTCCTCCGATCCACCGGTCCGCTCTCGGCTCGGGTCGCCATGCCGCAAGCGGAAATCCAAATCGCCGCGCCAACGGGCCGCCGGGTATACATTTTTTCAATATCTGTATCACTTAACATTAGCCAAAGTAATATACTACATGATCAGACTTAAGGGAGTACCAGGAATTATAAAGGTGGCTGTAGAATACAGCCCCCCTGATTGGTTCCCCACATTCTAATAGCCTTATATTAATCGTTTGTTAATGTATCAGCAGAGCCTTATGACACAAACACCTTAAATGACTAACTGAATTCAAAGGTAAACCTCTTTTTTTTTTAACTCACTTCCATTTTCTTAATAGCAAAACAGCAATCCCAGGGGTTACAGGAACAGTCACCTCCTATGGATATGTGGCACTTAACGCCCCCTAGAGGGAGATTAAAGGGCAAGAAGACATTGCCATGTCGGTCACCTTTAGAAAGCCCATGAAAACGATCTTTCAAATGAGGTATTGGTTCCACCCGAAGCTGTGAGGAGTCCTGAGATATAAATATCAAAACCATTTGTAAATTAAATCAAGGCAGCACCCATATCATGGAATGTTGAGATATAAAGTGATGTCACTTGTGGTGGTGGAGCGGTGTTGTTAATTACAACTTCCCCCTCAGTGATGTTACTTTCTATCTCAAGATTCCATGAATAGCTGATACCTTGATTTAATTTAGAGGATTTAGAGATTTATGTCGCTTGACTCCTGACATAGAAACATAGAATCTGATGGCAGATAGACCGCTTGGCCCACCTAGTCTGCCCTTTTCCCAACCTAACTAATTAGCTGCAGATCCTAGTTAACCAACAGCCTACTTCCTCTTATGCCCCACTAGAATTGCCTTATGTCTGTCCCATGCATTCTTGAATTTCCCCAGCTGTTTTTGACTCTACGACCTCCTCAGGAAGGCCGTTCCATGCATCTACAACCCGCTCTGTGAAGACATACAGTACTTCCTCACATTACCTCTGAGCCGTCCCCATCTCTATCATCAAATTGTGCCCCCTTGTTCTTGCACATCTCTTTTTCTGAAAGATGCTACCCTCTTGGACTTTGTTGATTCCCTTGAGGTATTTGAAAGTTTCTATCATGTCACCCCTCTCCCTCCTTTCCTTGAGGCTATACATCTTAAGCTCCTTTAGTCTTTCTTCATATGTCTTCTGGTGTAGACCCTGCACCATTTTGGTTACTCTCCTGTGGACAGCCTCCACCCTGTCTATGTCTTTGCGGAGATGGGGTCTCCAGAACTGTACACAGTACTCCAGATGTGATCTTACCAACTGTCTGCACAGAGGGCCAACAACCTCCTGTTTTCTACTGGTGATGCCTCTCCCTATGCATCCCAGTATCCCCCCAGCCCTCCTTACTGCCTTCTCACATTCTCACACCTACAGATGAGCCCAACATTTTGTTTGAAAGATCTTTTCATTAACTTTCAGAATTTGAGTAACATAGTAACACTTCCTTCCACTTTAACATATGGTTAATGTAACTTCTGGTCATGCTTTATTGCTTAATAAAAAAACAACAGTAAAGTTCAGTGACATGAGACATAAATTTTATTTTTTTCAAATTGTACAAGCACTATGATGAGTAACAGATGAAACTTTCAGTTTGATCTGAAGATGCTTCCAGGACCAGGGAGCAAAACAGATAAAAGATAAATCTTCTAAAATGAATTTTATTCTGTGGCACAACAAAATTTAGACCCACTTGAGATCTAAGACAACAGTGGTTGGTTGGAGGGCTGAGTTAAAAACACAACAGTTTAGGTACCATAGGTGTTTACATGGTATTGCTTTATAAGCAAAGAGAAACTAGTGCATTTCCTTCTAGTCTCTCAGGATGGCAACATGACTAATAATCTGCCTGCTGCACCCAAGCTTGCCAGGCTCAGGATTTTGGGAACCCAAGCCCTGTGGAGTGAGGCCTGAAGTCCTCGGGCAGGAGACTGCAATGTGAAGCAATGGCTAGGGCAGCTAATAGGTTTTTACTACTGACCCACCATAAGCAACCGTGGCTATCCACAGTTCTATTTCAGACCCGTCACAGTATCGGATACAATAAAATACATTAAACAAGTATTGGGGAAAACAAGGATGGGTAATGATATGGTGGACATGAAACTGACAGCCCTAACTCTCAATGAAATGGCTCTCCCCTAACCAAAACATTCAATATTTTTCTCCTGCACTCACAATTCCCAGAGATATGGAAAAGGGCATTAGTCACCCCTGTCCACAAAAGTGGTGACCATACACTAGTGACCAACTATAGACCGGTTTCTATTCTATCCCCTTTATCCATGATGCTAGAGAGAATTGTATCTAATGAACTAGTTTATCTCTGGAAATACAACATCCAATGCCAATAGCAACATGAGTTCAGGAAGCTACATAGCACCAGCACTACCCTTCTAGAGTACACTAGCTTCCCGCATGAGGCCTTCAGCAGTGGTCATATGGCTGGGTCCATACACACTGACTTAACGAAAGCCTTAGACCTCGTCAATTACTCAGTCCTGCTCTCCCAACTCCATAAACTTGGCCTTTCAATGGACACTGTGTCATGGTTTCATAGCTACCTTTCCAATCAATCCCAGTGTGTAAGAATCAATGGAACACTATCTGATCTCAGAAGTGTTACCACTGGTGTGCTCCAAGGATCTATACTGGGTCCACTGTTATTTAGCCTATTTGTAAATAACCTCCCCACAGCCTGCCCCCGCAAAGGTCCTCCTCTACACAGATGATGCAGCCATCTTTGCCAGAAGCCCAAACCAAGGTACACTTACACAAGAACTCTAACAAAGTTTCTGGGCACTGGACAGGTGGTTCTGTCAGAATCAGCTCATTCTAAACTATAAGAAAACAAAGACCATACTTTTCGCTGACCCCCTAGCAAGGAATGAAGCCACTCTATTCACCATTGTGAATGAGAAAGGTGATATTTTTGAACAAGTTACCTCATTTAAGTACCTAGTGGTAACCCTGCATGAGACACTCACATCTGCTCCCCCCCCCGTTGACTCCACTGTAAGGCAAACCCTCATGAAACTAGGGACACTCTACTGATATAGGTACTACCTCACGCCTGCAGCTAAACAAACTGTAGTATCCAGCTCTATCCTCCCGTTGCTGGACTACGGCCTGGCAGTGAATGACGTGGCTATGGACACAGTCTTCAACAGGGTCAGACTGTTGCTAAACCAGGTCTGTCGGTTTATTGGAGCAGACAGGATCACACATACCTGTACCCTGTACTCCCAATCTGACTGGCTCCCACTACAAGACAGACTCAAGTACCAGGGTGTGCAGAGATGTCAGCGAGTATTATTGAGCATCTCAATTTGAGCGACTCAGTAATAGTACTTGTACTGCAAGCACGTGGCAAAAAACACCGATGTGCAGATTATATTGAGTGTAGCAGTGAGCTGCACTCGCTGGAACAGGATATAGGGATTTGTTTGGCCAAGCCCTGCTGAGCTGGTCATTTAGCACTTTGGTACAGCCACTGCTGATTGAGATGGTGGACCTGGGTTTGCGTCTGGCTGAAGGGGAACATTTTTTTCCTCCACTGTTTGATCTTTTCCCCTGTGTCTGCACCCTCTGTGGAGTTGTTTATAAAATATTTGGGGGTGCTGAGGGCATAGCCCCCCATATCAAACTTATTATTTTGTTGCAGCAATTGGGAAACTAAGTGACTGTCCCTGTTTGTAGTGGTCACTGTTATGCTGCTCACTCATTTGACGTCATGTGCTCTTTGGTTCGCTGTTTGTGGTCAGCGCAGTTAAATACTCGCTGTTTTCACATAAAACCAAGTACCAGGTTTGCCTGCTAGGTATGAAGGTGCTCTTGGTTCTCCCCCACCCCCATTATCAAAAACCTGTACCATGTCAAAAATCAGTACACAGCTAAGACTATGACTAGAAAAGTACTACAAGTGCCTTTCCGCAAAACGAGCCAGGCCCAGCACTCCTTTGTCTACAGAGTGCCACTTTACTTAGCCCAGTTCAAGACAAGGCTTAGAAAGGTCCTCTCTTCAAGTCCCAGATGTGACTGCTCTCAAGACTTAGTAGAATGCCAGCTCAATGCTACAAGATTCTAACTACATACATTCTATCTAACTGTTGTTTGTAATTCTTGCCCTGTTGTTTCTGCTGGCTAATGTACTGAGTACTTCACTGTGACAAGGCTCCATTGTATCTGCTCTCTGTACTCTACCTGCCTAAGCTCTGTAAGTTACCACCCAAGGAACCTTTGCAAATGAGCTACTGAGCTCAAAGGTACTTATCCGATTAAATAATTAAATAAATATGAAAAAATGTTCCTTCAAACACCTATCAGCAGTTTGGATACTGTAAATAACACAGGGGACTATCGTTCTGGCACTGCAGTGAAGACAATTTATTGATGCACAGATGGCATAAGACAAAAGTGTATCCTGCTACTCTTACCAAGTCCCTTTTACATATATTTGGTTCTGAACCCTGTGATAGTTCAAACATTAATCACATTACTAGTGAGTGTTACACCCAATGGTACAAATAATGTTGGCAGGTAGGAGAAATTTACTCACCAGTTTTAAAATACAGTGAGTAAAACAACATTGGGATGTGTACAAGCGCTGCATATCTGGGGAAAAAATGCTCCGTTTCAATCATCAGATGTGTTATGAAGCACTATTTACAGTAATGGAGTGTGCATCATTTATAAATGTTGGGCAAGTACTGGTATGCCTTAAAACAATTTCTGAACAGTATTTTCAAAAATGAGGTGAGTAAAATAGGTCAATACACACCTTATCTGGAGTCCTGGTTCCACCTATCCACCACCAATTCTGTAAAGAATCACATTACTAGATAGAGTGTTCCACCTATTCGCCACCCTCTCTGTAAAGAATCGCATTACTAGATGGAGTGTTCCACCTATCCACCACCCTCTCTGTAAAGAATCACTTTACTACAGAGTGTTCCACCTATCCACCACACTCTCTGTGAAGAATCACAATACTAGATGGAGTGTTCCACCTATCCGCCACACTCTCTGTAAAGAATCACATTACTAGACAGTGTTCCACCTATCCCCCACCCTCTCTGTAAAGAATCACATGACTAGATAGTGTTCCTCCCATCCGCCACCCTCTCTGTAAGGAATTACATTGCAAACTAGAGTGTTCCACCTAGCCATCACTCTTTCTGTAAATAATCACATTATTAGGGAGAGTGCTCTACCTATCCGCCGCCCTCTCCGAAAAGAATCACATTACTAGACAGTGTCCATCTATCCGCCACTCTCTCTGTAAAGAATCACATTACTAGAGAGATTGTTCCACCTATCCACCACCTTCTCAGTAAAGAATAACATTACTAGAGAGAGTGTCCACCTATCCGCCACCCTCTCTGTACAGAATCACATGACTAGAGAGAGTGTTCTACATATCCACCACCCTCTCTGTAAGGAATCGCATTACTAGACAGAGTGATCCACCTATCCGTCACCCACTCTGTAAAGAACCAAATTACTAGGGTGGTCCACCTATCCGCCACTCTCTCTGTATAGAATCACATTACTAGATAGAGTGATCCACCTATCCATCACCCTCTCTGTAAAGAATCACATGACTAGATAAAGTGTTCCACCACCCTCTCTGTAAAGCATCACATTACTAGACAGAGTGTCCACCTTTCCGTCACCCACTCTGTAAAGGATCACTTTACTAGATAGAGTGATCCACCAATTCATCACCTCTTTGTAAAGAATCACATTACTAGAGAGAGTGAGAGAGTGTTCCACCTATCTGCCACCCTCTCTGTAAAGAATCAAATTACTAGATAAGACTGTTCCACCTATCCACCACCCTCTCTGTAAAGAATCACATGATTAGACAGATTGTTCCACCTACCCACCACCCTCTCTGTAAAGAATCACATGACTAGACAGAGTGTTCCACCTATCCACCACCCTCTCTGTAAAGAATCACATGATTAGACAGAGTGTTCCACCTACCCACCACCCTCTCTGTAAAGAATCACGACTAGACAGAGTGTTCCACCTATCCACCACCCTCTCTGTAAAGAATCAAATTACTGAATACAGTGATCCACCTATTCCCCACCCTCTCTGTAAGGAATCACATTACTAGAGTGTTCCATCTATCCGCCACCCTCTCTGTAAAGAATCACATGACTAGATAGTGTTCCACATACCCACCACCCTCTCTGTAAAGAATCACATGACTAGAGAGTGTTCCACCTACCCATCACCCTCTCTGTAAAGAATCACATGACTAATGTTCCACCTACCTACCACCCTCTCTGTAAAGAATCAAATTACTAGAGAGAGTGTTCCACCTATCCCCCACCCTCTCTGTAAAGAATCAAAGAAAAAAATTACTCACCATAGTAATGTTGTTTCTTCTAAAGGAGTCTTGCTGTATTCTGAGTATATGCAGTTAGCCCCAGCACTTGAACTGCTCCAGAGAAGAAAGGGTTAACTCTGTGCCAAGGCATAGAACATTGAGCTCAAGCTCGGTTTTCAAACCTCTGTCCCAAGTACTCCTCAGTGTAACCATCAGATTCTTATGAGCACTATGCTAACTAACTAGAAACAGAAATTGTTTTTCTAAAATGTTTTGCCAAAAGGCAATAAACAGATTTTTAGGGTCCAAAAGACTCAAGTTGAGAACCCCAAAAAGAATCCAAGTAGGTAGTAAAACTTAATAATATATATTTAAAGTAATAACAACAAAAACCTCATCCTAAGAAAAGGTAACCCAGGTACACCCCTGGGGTGCAGCACTGCGCCTGCCCACCCACATCCCAAAAACAACTAGGTTCCAGGAGGGGAGGCAGGGAGAGAGGTCAGAATACAGCAAGACTCTATTAGAAGAAACATTACTATGGGAGTAATTTTTTCTTCAAACAACATGAAGTCTTGTTGTATTCTGACTATATGCAGACTACCAAGCAGTACCCCCCCCCCTTGGAGGAGGGAGTGACAGAACCTGGTCATGGAACCAACTCGGCAGAAGGCAATACTGGACATTGTGCTCACAAACAGGGACAGTGTGATGGTGGTAACAGTGGGGGAGCACCTGGGGAACAGTGACCACCAGTCATTGTGGTTTGAAATCACAGAAAGAGCAGAACCAAACCACACAAAACACGTGATCCTGGATTTTAGGGGGCAGACTTTGGGAAAATGGGGAGATACTTGAAAGAGGCATTAAGGGAATGGAACAGGAATCAGGGGTTGAGGAACAGTGCAGTATTTAAAATGGGGATTACAAGAACAACAGAATTATGCATTAAGCAGGTTGAAGAGGAAAAGGAAGAGGAGACCATTATGGTTTTCAAAGAGGTAGCAAAGAAAGTGAAAGCCAAAAGATTGCATTCAGGCAATACAAAAGACACAGGCAGAAGGGATAGGGAGAAGTACCAGGAGAAGCAAAGGGAGGCAGGGAGGTCAGTAAGGGAAGCCAAAGCTCAGACAGAAGAACACATTGCAAAATCAGTGGGTAGAGGGAACAAAACCTTTTACAGGTACATAAGTGAAAAAAGAAAGACAAAGGGAGGGATAGTGAGACTGAAGAGGGAGGATGGGGCCGCGTGGAGGATGACAACAGTAAAGCTGACATATTGAACAGGTATTTCTGCTCAGTCTTTAGTGAGGAAGAGGAGGGTAATGGGTCTGAAGGGAGTACAAGGGGTGAGAATGGTGCAGAAATGGACACAAGTCCCTTTACACGAGAAAGGGTCCTGAAGGAACTGGAAGTAATAAGAGTTGATAAAGCAATGGGGCCAGATGGGGTGCACCCCAGGATCCTTAAAGAACTAAGAGAGGTGGTGGCTGAACCTCTGGCTATCCTGTTTAGCCGATCACTGGAAACAGGGGAGGTACCCAAAGACTGGAGGACAGCAGATGTAGTCCCCTTATACAAAAGTGGGAACAAAGAGGAAGCAGGGAACTACAGACCAGTCAGCCTCACCTCGGTAGTGGGGAAGATCATGGAAGCACTACTAAAGGAGAGATTGGTGGAACATCTGGTTGTCAATGGACTACAGGACCCAAGGCAGCATGGTTTCACCAGGGGGAGGTCATGTCAGACCAACCTCATTGAATTTTTTGACTGGGTGACTAGGGAGGTGGATCAGGGGGAGGGCAGTGGACATGGCCTATCTGGACTTCAGCAAGGCCTCTGACACTGTGCCACATAGAAGACTATTACACAAACTGGGGAATATGGGTGTGGGCAGGACAGTAGTGTGGTGGGTAGGTAACTGGCTGGGTGGCAGGACACAGAGGGTGGTGGTAAATGGCTGTCACTCCACAGAGGGAAGAGTGACCAGTGGGGTACCACAGGGATCAGTGCTGGGACCGGTCCTATTCAACATCTTCATCAGTGACATTCGCAGAGACCTAGAAGGCAGAATTTCACTGTCGCTGATGACACAAAGCTCTGTAACAGAGTAGACACACCAGAGGTGTAGACAGAATGAGAAGGGACCTGCAGATACTTGAAGAATGGTCAGAGGTTTGGCAGTTGGAAATTCAATGCAAGGAAGTGCAAGATAACGCATGGGGCACAAAAACCCTGGCACAATATATCAGTTGGGGGTGAGGATACAGCATGCACCAAGCAGGAAAGGGATCGTGGGGTTATCATCTCTGATGACCTCAAGGTAGAGAAACAGTGTGACAAGGCAGCAGGTAACGCAAATAGGATGCTGGGATGTATAGGCAAGGGCATCACCAGCAGAAAAAGGGAGGTCATAGTTCTGCTATACAAGACACTAGTGAGGCCCCACCTGGAGTACAGTGTACGGTTCTGGAGACCATACCTACGCAAGGACATAGACAGGGTAGAGAAGGTTCAGAGGAGGGCAACAAAGATGGGGCATGGATTGCATCACAAGTCCTATGAAGACAGGTTGAAGGAACTGAACATGTACTCCCTGGAGGAGAGGAGGGAGAGAGGGGATATGATAGACACATACAAGTATCCTACAGGGAGGAACAGGGTGCAGGAATACACTATTTTTAAGTGAAAAAGATGTTCCAGGACTAGAGGGCATGGGATGAAGTTGGAGGGAGGACGATTCAGAGGAAACATGAGGAAGAATTTCTTCACAGAACGGGTGGTGGACAAGTGGAACACCCTGCCAGAGGAAGTGGTGGGGGCTGAAACAATCACGGGATTTAAGAATGCATGGGCTAGACATAAAGGAATTCTGGAGGTCAGGGGTAAGGGGCAACAGACTTCTAGGAAAACATAAACTGAACTTACGAGCTCAAATGGGCAGACTGGGTGGGCCATAGGCCCTTATGTGCTGACACTGTCTATGTATCTATGTAACCTGTTTTGGGACTAGGCTCTGCAGTACTGTTGCGCCAAACCTAGCATCACTTCTTGATTGGATGTTGAGAGAGTAATGCTTGGTAAATGTGTGAACAGTTTTCCAGGTGACTACTTTACAGATTTCTACTAAAGGTATGTCTCTGGCTGCTGCGACCAAAGCAGCTGTACCTCTGGTGGAGTGAGCCCTCAGAACTGAGGGTGGCTCCTTCCCCAACTCTGAGTAGCATAACTGTATACAAGAGACAATCCACCTGGCAATAGTTCTCTTAGTGGCAGGTTTACCTTTTCCCACTTCTCCATAAGTGAGAAACAGCTGTGAACAGTCATTTCTGTGGGTCTTAGTGAATTCTATATAATAACTAAGGGCCCTCTTTACATCAAGACTGTGTAGTCTTCTCTCCCCAGAGGAAGAATGGTCAGTGAAAAATACAGGCAATGACACAGATTGGTTCAGATGAAAGTCTGATAGCACCTTGGGAAGGAACTTTCTATTCATTCGAAGAACCACCTTATCCCTGTGAAATTAAATTAAATCAGTTTCCACTGATAAAGCCTGCAACTCACTGATTCTCCTGGCAGAGGTAATGGCTACCAGGAACAGTTTTCAAGTCAAGTATTTTAGCTCAGCCAAAGCTGCCTGGCCCAGTCTGGACCACCAGAATCACAGTGCAAGGCTGAGTTTCAAAAAAAGAGGTGTGCAAGAACAAGGGGGCACAATTTGAAGATGGGGGGGCGGCTTAGAGGTAATGTAAGGAAGTATTTTTTCACAGAGAGAGTTGTGGGTGCATAGAACGGCCTTCCAGAGGAGGTTGTGGAGTCAAAAACAGTGGCTGAATTCAAGCATGCATGGGACAGCCATAAGGCAATTCTAGGGGGTGGGGTAGAAAGAAGTAGGCTGCTGGTTAACTATATCTGCAGCTTATCCATTAGGTAGGGGAATGGGCAGACTGGGTGGGCCAAGCGGTCCTTATCTGCCATCAAATTCTATGTTTCTATGTTTCTAAGATAATGGTTCAAAAGGAGGCTGCATAAGCTGTGAAATGCAGACATTCAGAACCCAAAAGTGGATTGATATGAACTAAACCCTTGAAAAATCTCTTGAAACCTGGATGGGAGGCTAAGGAAGAACCCTTCCCAGCTGAAAGGAAGGCAGAGATGACTGCCAAATGCACCTTGAGAGTGGTAGGCCTGAGGCCTAAACTGTTAAGATGCACCAGATAGTCCAAAGCAATGGCAATGTCAGCTGAATCTGGCTGAATATGCTACTGAGAATGCCAAAAACCAAATCTCTTCCATTTGGAATTGTAGGTTTTCCTAGTGGAAGGTTTTCTACTAGCCTTAAGAATGTCCAGGGCTGATTGGGAAAGATGTAGGCCTGCATATTCTAGCTCTTCAAGAGCCAAGCTTTGAGTCTGGGAGTCTGAAGGTTGGGATACAGTATCATCCCCTGTGATGAGGTGAGAAGATTGAACTGTCTGGGAAGACAAAGAGGAATTGTCACTGACATTGACAGTAGTAGGGGGTACCAAGGCTGCCTGGCCCAGTCTGGGGCCACCAGAATCATAGTGCAAGGCTGAGATCTGATCTTGACCAGAACTCTGAGTATCAGAGGAAAAGCCACACAGAAACCTGTTTGTCCAATCCAACAGGAGAGCATCTTGAGGAACAGATCCCAGAAGAGGGGGTTTGCAGCAGAATAAGGGGAGCTGATGATTGTCCGGGGCTGCAGTGAGATCTATCTCTGGAGTACCCCACCTTTTGAAAATGATCTGAAGAATTAGATGATTCAGGGCCCATTCATGGTGAACTTGGGAAATCCTGCTGAGAGCATCTGCCAGTACATTTTCCTTCCCTTGGAGATGCACAGCTATCAGGGAAACCTGCTGGGAATAAGCTAGTGACCATATTTTCATGGCTTCAGTGCGTAAGGCCGAGGACCGAGTGCCCCCCTGCTTGTTGATATATTGTGGTGTTGTCTGTCCAGATCTGCACCACTTTCCCCTGAATTGTGTTAGAGAATGTCTGAACTGCCAGAAAGACAGCCCGGAGTTCGAGAAGATTTATGTGCAGGAGAGACTCCTGATGAGATCATGTTCCCTGAGCAGTAAGCTGATCGAGATGGGCTCCCCATCCCAGCAGGGAAACGTCTGTGGTGAGAATCACTGTTGGGGCCTGACTGAGGAAGGGGACACCTTACCTCAGATTGTCTTCCTCCAGCCACCACTGGAGAGCCTGAACCAGAGTTTGAGACACTGGAACTAACTTGGAGAGGGGGTCTTTTTTCTGAGACCAAAAAGATTTTAGATGAAATTGAATATCTCTCATTTGAAACCTTGCCCCTTGCACTACTGCAGTGCAAGCTGCCATGTGGCCTAGCAACTGCAAGAAATGTCTGGCTGGCCGAGACACTAGTGGACAAAAAGAGGAAGCCAGAGTGATGAGGGACTAAACCCTTGAAAGAGGAAGAAAGGCCTTGGCCTGGACAGTGTCCGGCTCCATCCCTATAAATATGAGAAACTGGACTGGTACCAGAACATATTTTTCTAGATTTAGGATGAATCCTAAGGAGTCCAGAAGCTTTTTAGTGACCTCTAGAGCTGACTTGACTTGGTCTGAGGACTGACCCATTATGAGCCAGTCGTCCAGGTATGGGAACAGTAAGATGCCTTGTCTCCTGAGAAAAGCCACCACTACTGCTAGACACTTGGTGAACACTCTTGGAGCAGATGTTAGGCCGAAAGGCACTGCTCTGAACTGGTAGTGGCCTGAGGGCAACTCAAACCTGAGGTACTTTCTGTGGGAAGGTCTGATAGGTATGTAGAAATAGGCATCCTTGAGATCCAGGGAAGCTAGCCAGTCTCCTGGACTCAAAGAGGGGAGAATTATTCCCAGAGTCACCATTTTGAACTTTGGCTTTAGTATGTGTTTGTTCAGATATCGTAGATCTAGGATGAGTCGCCACTCCCCTGTCTTTTTTGGGGTAAGAAAGTTTTTGGAATGCAGTTCTTTTCCCCTGTGATTGAGAGGTACCTTCTCTACTGCTTGCAAGAGCAGTAGAGAGGAGACTTCTGCCTCTAAAGCCTTTATCTCCACAGGAGAGGGAGGACTGAAAGACTTTGCTCTCATTTTTGGGAACCTTCTGGAGCTGAGAGCAAGTCCCTGGCTCACTACTTCCAGGACCCATTTGTCCGAGGTAATAGACTTCCAGACCTGGAAATAGTGAGCCAGCCTGCCCCCTTCTGGAACCGGGGAGGCGACCCTGACTGACACATCAGGGTGTCTGTTTGGCAGGGAGCTTGGGCTGAGTGGTGGATGAAGCCCTGGTCATCTCCTTTCTGCCTCTTCCCCTAAAGAACCCCCTCTGCTGGAAAGAAGAGGAGGCCTGGGCTTGGTAAAAATGCCTTTGAAAAGGCCTGCCCCTGCCAGCCCTAGACTGCTGCCTCTGAGGAGGACCTGCTTTTCCTTGGCTGCAGCACTCCTGTAGGTAGTCCTGTATTTGTCCATCCTTTTCATGTAAACCTCTGTTTGCTCCCCAAACAGAGAGTTACCGGTGACAGGAAAATCCATGGCCTTGGTCTGGGAATCCTGTGATAAACTGGTACACCTGAGCCAAGCAAAACTCCTCAAGGAGACAGATGTAGCCATGACAACAGAATGTACATCATTCAAGTCAACAGCAGCATGAAACTGGACCTTTGATGCCTCAATACCATCCACAGCCACCTGCTCCAGATCCTTGGCCAGCTGGGGAGGGGCATTCTTAGCCAGCTCCAGAACCATATCCCACATAGACTTCTGGTATCTGGCTGTATATACCATGTAATTAGATTTCCTAAGCCCCAAAGAAGATGCCAAGTATTGTTTCTTTGCCATGGCATTCACTTTCCTGGAATCCTTATCTGGGGGGTGAGATGCCAGGGGAATGTTAGCCGTGTCACAGGCTACAGCTTGCACTACCCCAACATGGCTGCAATGATTCACAAGGAATACTATTCCAGGACCTGATAGGGCATATCTCCTGTCCATCGTTTATCCACATGAGGTGTGGATGTTGGAAACTGAAGAATTTTCTGTGTCTGTTTCCCCAGGGATTTATGCAGAGGGACAGACACCCTTTTGGACTCTGGGACTTCCATCGTCTCAGCATAGTTAAGTTCCTCCTGATCCTGTTCAGCCTCTTCCACTGGAAGCTGAAGAGTATCAGCCACATTCTTGTAGAACAAGAAATGGGAAGGGGACTCAGAAAGCCTGGGAGGAGACACACTGGAAGGCCTGTCTGGGGAGAGGTCAGGCTCTACTGGCTCATCTAGGCCTTCATAATCCTCTTCTTCTTCATAATCTTCATCTCCGTCTGAATCACCCTCATAGAATGCTTTGGGATCATATTCAGAAACAGACAAGTCCGACCGAACAGACCGTCTTTGAGTCGGTGTCGGTTCGGTTGGAACCGGGCAAAGCGATTGTACAATATCAATCGCTTTAACTATTTAATCAGTGGTCGGAACATGGGAACCGGGATCCGAACCGGCTGATTTGCGTTTTCCTCTTAGATGGAACTGATTCCACAGAATCGGCTCTCCTGTTGCAAGAGGAGGTATCGCCCAGGTCAGTGGACAGCCCCTCAGGTTCAGTCAGAACCGAACCTGGCTGGCCATCTGAGTCAGCAGATTTCTTGACCTCCCTTTCCTTCAGCCTACTTTAACGCTTATCTAAAGTGGCTTTGGGAAAGTTTTTGCAGATTTGGCAGTCCGCTTTGAGGTGGTCAAACCCGACAGTAAACACAGATGAGGTGGGGATCAGCCTTGGCAAAGGCCTCTCCACACTAGGTGCAGTGCTGAAACCCAGTGGGACCGGTTTTCTTTTTGGGTTTCTCAGACATGCCTAAAGGAAAAAAGTTACCCTAACCAGCATTTAAGCCAGGCAACTACCAACCTATCGGTTCCAATGTCACGGGTCAGTTTAAAAAAAAAAAAAAAGAAATTATCGTTTTTTTTAGAACCCAATAGGTACCAGAAACCACAATAGCAATCGGAGAACAAATCAAAACAGAATTGCTCCATTTCCTAACTGGAGCGATCGGGAAGAAACCAAACACAAAACAATTTCTACCAGAAAACACTTAACTACCTACTAAACACTTACTGTACCGAGGACAGAGATGTGAACACCGAAAACATAAGTAAACGGTTGACAAACCGACAGATTTCTTACTTAAACCGAACCGAAGGGAAGGAGAGAATCTCCGGAGCGACTTCTCAGTTAGGCAGAGTAAAGAATCTGACGGTTACACTGAGGAGGACCTGGGATAGAGGTTTGAAAACCAAGCTCCAGCCCAACGTTCTATGCCTTGGCACAGAGTTGACCTTTTCCTCTCCGGAGCAGGTCAAGTGCTGGGGCTAACTGCATATAGTCAGAATATTGCAAAACTTTATGTTGTTAGACACAGTGTTCCACCTACCTATCACCCTCTCTGTAAAGAATCGTATTACTAGATAGAGTGTCCATTTATCCATCACGCTTTCTTTAAAAAATCACATTACTAGACAGAGGGTCCACCTGTCTGCCACCCTCTCTGTAAAGAACTGCATTGCTAGATAGAGTATTCAAAATATCCCGCACCCTCTCTGTAAAGAATCACATCACTAGATAGAATGGTCCACCTATCCACCACCCTCTCTGTAAAGAATCACATAACTACAGAGTGTTCCACCTATCCATCACCCTCTCTGTAAAGAATCACATTACTAGATGGTCTGTTCCACCTAGCCACCACCCTGTCTGCAAAGAATTGCATTACTAGAGTGTTCCGCCTATCACCACCCTCTCCGTAAAGAATCACATTACCAGAGAGTTCCACCTATCCACCATCCTCTCTGTAAAAAAAATCACATTACTAGATGGAGCCTTCCACCTATTCCCCACCCTCTCTGTAAAGAATCACATTAATAGTGTTCCACCTATCCATTACCCTCTCTGTAAAGAATCACATTACTAGATAGTGTTCCACCTATCCCCCACCCTCACTGAAAAGAACTGCATTGCTAGATTGAGTGTTCCATCTATCCCCCACCCTCTCTGTAAAGAATCACATTATTAGATAGTGTTCCACCTATCCATCACCATCTCTGTAAAGAATCACATTACTAGATAGGGTGTTACACCTATCCACCACCCTCTCTGCAGAAAATCACATTACTAGATAGAGTGCTACACCTATTCACCACTGTCTCTGTAAAAAATTACATTGCTAGATTGACTGTTCGACCTATCCCCCACCCTCTCTGTAAAGAATCATGTTACTAAAGTGATCCACCTAACCAACACCCTCTCTGTTAAGAATCACATTACTAGTGTGTTCCACCTATACCCCACCCTCCCTATAAATAATTGCATTGCTAGATAGAATGTTCTACATTTCCACCACCCTGTCTGTAAAGAATCACATTACTCAAGTGTTCCACCTATCCCCCACTCTCTCTGTAAAGAATCACATTACTAGATAGTGTTCCACCTATTCACCACCCTCTCTGTAAAGAATCACATTACTAGATACAGTCCCCCACCCTCTCTGTATAGAATCACATTATTAGAGTGCTCCACCTATCCACCACCCTCTCTTTAAAGAGTCACATTACTAGATAGTGTGTTCCACCTATCTCCCACCCTCTCTATAAATAACTGCATTGCTAGTGTTCTACATATCCACCACTCTGCTGTAAAGAATCACATTACTAGAGTGTTTCACCTATCCAATACCCTCTCTGTAAAGAATCATATTACTAGATAGTGTGTTACCTATCCCCCACCCTCTCTGTAAAGAATTGCACAACTAGACAGTGTTCCACCCATCCACCACCCTTTCCATAAAGAATCACATTACAAGATAGTGTTCCACCTATCCACCACCCTCTCTGTAAAGAATTGCATTGCTAGATTGAGTGTTACACCTATCCATCACACTCTCTGTAAATAATCACATTACTAGATAGTGTTCCACATATTCACCACCCTCTCTGTAAAGAATTGCATTGCTAGATAGAATGTTCTACATTTACACTACCCTGTCAGTAAAGAATCACATTACTAGAGTGTTCCACCTATCCCCCACTCTCTCTGTAAAGAATCACAGTACTAGACAGTGTTCACCCATCACTGTTTGTCATCCAGGTGTCCCAACCTTTCCAGCTGCCTCCTGAGCTTCTCCTTGATGATGCCTCCATTAGTTTGCCTACCACAGATGTCAGCCTCAGGCCTGTAATTTCCCATCTCCTCCCTAGACCCTCCTTTGTGGATAGGCAGCCCAGATGAGCCACCCTCCAGTCTTGAGGCACCCATCCTGTCTACAGAGATAATTGAAGGTGCAGCTAGTGGAACTGCTAGTTACGTCCATCAGTTCCTTCATCCCAGTGCCTTATCAGTTTTAGCACCCAAAGACCTCCCTCACCCTGTCCTCTGCTATCCTCTGTGATTTCTCCTCCCAATCCACCCCCTCAATTAAGCACCCATCCCTTCTAGGTTTGCCCACCGACACCCCCAGCCTCCTTCCGGTCCTCTAGACTCCATCTGACCTCTCTGCTCAGCTGTCTCCCTACCCTCCCTTCAGGCTGAATGGATCCCTGTCTCCTCCATAAATATTGAGGCAAAGTACTCATTTAGCACCTCCTGATCCCCGCCTCCTGAGCCCATCCCTCCCCAGTCTTAATCCTGAGACCTGTGTTCTCCTTTTCTTCTCCCTATGTATCTATAGAATCCCTTTATACCCCTCGGATATCCCTAGCGGTGGTTTTGCTCCATCTTCACCATGGCTCCCCTCACCACTCTGGTGACCCTCCTTGTCAACTCATAGTCACCTCTCTCCCCAACCCCCTGGAGCACTTAAAACATGCATAGGCAGCCTTTTTATCCCTCACCTCCTCTTGCACCTTCCTGGTCCACCAGCACAGCTTGTTGGCTCTACCATTCTTATGCCTTATCCATGTACATGAGCTAGTAGCCTCCTGCACCCCTTTCTTAACGGTCTCCCACAAGCTACCAGCATCCAAGTCTGGCCTAATCTTGTCCAAACTCCCCTGTAGAATCCTGCCCATGCCCACAAAGTCCGCCCCCCTGAAGTCCACTACTACTGTATTAGAGCGGTTAGCCTCTCCCCCCAGATACAGCAGAAACGAGACCATGGCATGGTCATCACCTGCCAGCGGGCTACACACCTCCAGACCCCTTATCTGGTCACTGTCTGCAAGGACAACGTCCAGTATCCTCCCCTCCCAAGTAGGTTCCCCCACCTGCTGGACCAGGAAGGCATCCTGAAACACATCCATCAGTCTCTGCTCCTGGCCACCACGGATGTCATAGTGTCCCAGTCTGCCCCTGTATATTAAGGTCCCCTTGACCACTACCCTACCCTTTCCACGGTCACACAGTGCCCCTTGATGTTCTCAACTAATTTTTCCTCAGGGCCTCATCTATCGCAGAGGGTCTGTACAACACCCCTATTTTCAATCTTTTACCTCCCCTTATTTGCAGAGTTACCCAAATCGCTTCCACCCCTCCATCATCCTCCTCCACTCCACTCCATTAACCACTATACCATTTTTGACTATCAGTGCTACACCCCCTCCTCTTCCCTCTTCTTTATCCCTCCTGAATATTGTGTAGCTCTCCAAGTTTAGGTCCCAATCATTTTCTGGGTGGCCCATGTCTCAGTAATCACCACCACATCTGCTGATCCCTCAGCCAGCATCACCTGAAGCTCGGGCATTTTGTTGCCCATGCTTCTGGCGTTGATTAGGACCATCCTCCACCCCATCCCCCCCCTCTAATTGTCTCGCGCCTGCACAATCCCTATTTCCCAAATCGCCCATTTCTGCACAGCTCTGGCTGTATTTACTTTGCAGTGACCTGCCCTCTTTTTGCACCCTAGACCTGGAACCTCAAGCAGCCCTCCTGGTTCCATTCCATCACTTAACCCTCCCCCTTTACAAGTTTAAACCCATCAACTATGAATCCAGCAAGTTTTAGTTTCAAGATCTCCCTCCCTCTAAGTTAAGGTGTATCCTATCCTGGCATATAACCCTTGTCCTCCTATGTGTCCACCCAGTCCCATACCAGCCCATACCGTCTGCCCTGCACCAGTCCCTGAGCCACTGGTTCACCCCTCTGAGTTTATGCTTGGTCTCTCCGGATGCCCTAGATACTGGTAGACTCTCCAAGAAGGAGACTGAGCTTCCTATAGGAGGTAGACCCTGGCCAGTTCCTGAAACCTCGCCTGGATTTCCAGTTCACTGTTCCCCTCCAAGTCATTTGTGCCCAGATGTACTAGGAAATCTGGGGATCCCCCGCATTCCAGTGCTAATGAGTATAGCTGGAATGTGGCCTTGTCTGAATAGGCCTGGGATATATTTAGCCTTGACTGGGCTGCTTTCTCTCTCCTCCCCCCTCCCACTGGATGCCCCGGGTCATGGATGGTCCAGCAGAATCACCTTCACCCTCCCAATTTATTGGCCTTTTGATCGCTTCCAGGCTCTTCCTTCTTTCATCACCCCTAACCACTCCTCTCACCACCCTTCAGACTGGGGATCACTAGTCTGTGCATGCCCTACCATGCTCTTTCTTCTGCCTGCAGTTCCCAGTTTGCTCCTCGCCCCCTCCAACCTCATGGGTGGCACTGATTGCCCCCCAAGATCTCCCCCAGACTCCCTTTCTGGGCCAGAATCCACAGGTTTCCCACCCAGACACCCTTCTACTGCTTCCCTCCTTGCCTCTATCCCCCTATTGGCCTTGTATCCACCACCCTGTCTGGCATATTTCTCCCTACCCTCACCCCCTCCCCACCTCATCCAATTCCTCCCACCCCGACACTGGCCTTTCTAGAGTAACCCCTACTATTCCCCTCTCTTTGGCCGACATCCCCAATCTGAGTGCCTGCCCGACCCTATTTCTGCCCCCTCCCTCCTGGCCTCGCCATGTGCTCCTCCATCCCCCTTTCCTCCCTCCAGCCTCAGTTCATGTCCCTCCTCCTTCCCTCCCTCCCCTTTTGGGGATGTGGCCACCTCCTCTACCCCCCCCCCCAGGCTTGCTGGGCAAACCCTCTCTGTCTGCCTCCTCCCGTCCTGTTCCGCTACCTCTCCTGCCCTCAACCCCCTGGCTTTCTGACCAAACCCTCTCTGTCTTATTCTCCCCTCCTGTTCCGCTACCTCCCCTGCCCCTAACCCCCAGCTTGCTGACCAAACCTTCTCTGTCCACCTGTTCCCCCCTCCCGCCAGCCTCTTCCACCTCCTCTCCTGGATACAGCAAGGTGAATCGATTACTAAGTATGATGCTTGCCCCTGACTTGCTTTCTCCTACCCCCTCCCTCTTTTGATCCCTCTAATCGGCCACCCTCCTACAAAATGATTTCCGTCTGTTGCTTGTATCGTGCCCTACCCCTCCGGAGTACCCATAAGGTCCATGTCCACCTGTTCCCTGGGGTATACCGTACTGGTCTCGCCTACTCTTGTGAGGTCCTGTCCACTCTTTCCTCCCCAATCCTCCCCACTCATGCCTTCCAGCTTTCTTCTCATCCCCTCGACCTCCTCCCTAAGTCCTGTCAGCTGAAAACGCACTGGACGCCCTACGAACCTCCATGCCCAATTTTAGATTATTGCTGTCCCGCACCCCGTACACCCAATCACCTTACCGGAGATGCCCGCTCTGGCTGTCCCCAAGTCCACCCTCATTTTGGTATGAGCAGTACAACCCTCTAGCAGAACCAATTTAGGCAGTAGTACACAAGGACCCTAGCTGTTTTGTCCCCTCTTTCCCTACAGCAGCCAGTTTTTCAGCCCCAGTTCTCAAGCAAAGATTTTGCCCACCCAAAAGTGATCAGTAGCCTAAACAGTTCACAAAGTTTGCCTACTCCCTCAACTGTAGACAACATACACAATTTTACAATCTGTTATAATATGCCCCTTTGATAAGCTTGAACAATGTTGCCCAAGCAACCCAGCATACAGGACACGTGTCCCCAATCAGCTGTAACCAGTTCACCAGCCGTAGTACTAATCAGTTCACAGTTGTCATCTCCCTCAGCTGTAGGTAGCAGGTAGTTAATGGTGCCCAAGCAGGCACAGCATACAGTTCCCTTTTCCCCAATCAGCAACAATCCAGATCACCCACTCTCAGCCTGCCCCTCTCCAAGGCTCCACCTCCACTGACCATTTAATAGAAGGTGGGGACAGGATGGGAGGTGTGGAACAAAGAACAGCTCTCCTGATTGTGACTAGGCTAATGGCCTTTATAGCCCAGTCGCACAGTCAAAAATTTGCAGCCTTTGTACTGATTGGCCCCACCGCTCCTTGCTCCATAGCAGCCGGCAGCCCTCCGCACAACTCCCATGCCGCCGATACGGCTCCAGTCAGCCCGGTCTTGCTCCCACCAACAAACTCCTTCTCTGACCACCAATGTGGTCGTGTCCTCTCCTGCCACTGATGGGGCCCTGGAATTGCCTGCCCCGACTCCCAACAGCAAGAACAGCTCTCCAGATTGTGACTGGGCTAATGGCCTTTATAGCCCAATTGCACAGTCAAAAATTCACACCCTTTGTGCTGATTGACCCCACCAGCTCCTTGTTCCATAGTGGCCGGCAGCCCTCCGCGCAATTCCCACGCCGCCGATGTGGCTCTGGTCAGCCCAGTCCTGCTCCCGCCAACAAACTCCTTCTCCATCCACCAATGTGGTTGCATCTTCTCCTGCCACCAGTGCGGCCCTGGAATTGCCTGCCCCAATTCCCAACAGCAAGAACAGCCATGAAATTACTTTTTCAGGCACAACAGGAGAGTACAACAATCAAAGACAGGTACATAGCAGGAGTACAGTGAAATTACAATAGTATAGGTCAAAACAGTCAGTAGTAATGAATGCATGCAGCCAGGACAACAACAATCTATCAAATTCACAATGACTTTGGACATAAAGACCTGCACAGTCAAAGAGGAATAAAACAATACAGCAGCAAAGAATATTGGTCAAATCAGTCTCAACAATGAAAGTTCAAGAGGCCACAAGGCAAGGACAAATTCCTGATTGGGCAGGATGCATCATCAAGGCCTCCGATGTAAGACTCAGTGGGGGGGAAGGGGTTAGCCCTCAAGGAGATAGTAAGGGTAAGTAGTGAAAGGGGGTAGGGAGGTGGAAGGTAAGGCAAGGAAGCAGCTGGAGGGTGAGGAGATTAGGGAGGATTAAAACAAGTGCAGAGATCAGCAAGAGATAGATGTAGGCGCAGCTCCCTTTTTGAAGCTGCTATCGGATCCTAATTGTCGAAGTGCTTGGGGGAGGGAGTTCCAGAGCTTAGAGGCAGAGTGACTAAAGGAACCTGAGCCTTTTGATGTTTTACATCTAGGTCGGGGCATAGCTACAAGGGTGCAGGGGGTGCAGTGGCACCCGGGCACACGAGGTTTGAGGGGCCCAAATCATAATGTTGATGTTTATTCAAAACTGGGGAGGGGCCCTGTAACACCGTCTTCCACCCAGGCCCTCTGGGAATTTGCTACACTACTGATCTAGGTACATTCAGCAGGTACTTATCTACCTAGTGCAACCAATAGGAGAAGGTTAGAGGTACCAGCAATGTTGCAAGCACTGAAGGGGTTTGGTTTCTGAGTACAGAGTCAGTCAGGGAGCCAAGAGAGTATTGATGGCATGCCAAGAGGGATAACCAGCCTAGGTCTCTATACAGTTGGCAGTGATGCTTATGCCGAGGTGACAAGGAGGCGTACCGACAGACATTACCATAAGTGATATCCCATTTATAAAAGATGGTTTTATGTGCAGCAGCAAAGGTGGGCATATCGTAGGTGAGGGCAGGTAGTAATATACCTCTGGCAATAGCAAGTTTAGCAGGGGAGTTAGCATGAAGCTGGTCTTGTAAGCGACCCCCAGTTTAGTGTTAACTGCTTTGCAGGTGGATTGTATATCTAGGTTGAAGTCCAGGGACTGGTCCAAAACAATTCCTAGGTGTGGACTATGTATTCCCCGGTGCAAGAGGGCAGCTCAGATACTTTTCGCTCCATGCAAGCTGATAACCCAGAAGCCTCTACGCAAGACTATTTAGCCACATTGGAAGATGTATTTGGGAGCCCTGAATCAGGTGAGAACTTTCTGTGGAGGTTTAAAACAACCCAATGATGTTTGGGAGAGCCTTTGTCAGTGTATATACCCCACCTTGAAAAAACTCTACAGAAATGCTTCAGGAAAGAGGGTGTGGCCCCAGGTGAACTGAACCAAATCAGACTAAATCAGATACTTAAGTCTGCTCCTTATTCTGATTTCAAATCAAATCAAATCAAATCTTTATTTATCAAATCAAGTCTTTATTTATCCAGGCGATCATCATTGAGCAAGCTCATTTACAAGATGGACCTGCTGTTGTCCAAGACAGTTATACATACATGGATTGAGAATACAAAGTACAACATGTGCAAAGAGTTACAAACAAATTTACAGAAAAGTGGTAGGTGCCCGATATACATTCCAAGCGTTCTTGTAGGAACATACATGCATCACTCAACTTTGCTGTGGTATATACAGACTCCATGGGCTGGATATTCAAACTGCGCTATTCTGTGACGCAAGCCCTTGCGATGCACAAAATAGTTGCACAGGGGTGTGGCCGGGGCGATATTCAACAGAGTTGTGCTATTGAGCAACTCCTTTGAATATCACCCCCCGGCCACTGTGCATGGCACAGTGGAACTTGCGCCACCGCAAGTGGTCAGAGTGGAGCAGTCAAGATGCAGTGGCACAAGTACCATTGCGCCATGTGCACATTTCATGATATTCAAAAGGTGACATGCAAATGTAGCCATAATTCCTGCAAGGCGCAGGGGGCCATTTGCATCTATTTATAGCCCCCATTTGCATGCCATTAGCATGCAGGTGCACTGATCCCGAGGACTTGTGCCTGGCGCCCTGCCAGGCAGCCATCGAGGACCGGCCCTGCAGCCCGATCGCGGGCATAGCTAATAAATCCCCACCCTCGACTGGCGATCGGCGGGCATATGTTTAAATCCCCACCCCCGACTGGCCCGATCGCGGGCATAAGTTCAGAAACCCCTCCCCGACTGGCCCGATCACGGGCTGAAAATAATTCACCCCCAGAACATATCCCTGGTGGTCCAGTGGCCCCACCCCACCCACAGAGCCCCACCACCTCGCTCCCCCAATCAGCGGTGGGTGGCAGCATCCCACCTGCCTGCCGCCCTTGACTGACTGCCGGTAGGGCCTACTGCTCCATTGGTTCAGAACAAGAGCCAATGGGCATAAACTATACCGTACAAAGCAGTCCAGATATGTGAATGATTTGAAATATATGCCGCGACCGGGCCAGTGGGGGAGGGTTACTATATGCCCATGATTGGCCGCGGGGGGCACAGGGAGTAGGTTGAGGCCACCCACAGGTGGCAGCTGCTGTGTTGCACCCTGCAATCGTCAGCTCACCTGTAAGAGTGACCCTCGACTTCTTTTTTGCTCAAAGTTGTGCAGGCATGGTTGGGGTGCACCTGCAACTCTACTACTCCGCTGAATATCGGGCTGTGCAGTTTATCTTAGTTTCTCCCTCCGGTTCAGCATTCCTTCATTAGCATTGCGTTGTTGCTCAGCTTGACTTGGGGGTGCAACTGCCTCCTGCTGAATATGGCAGAATGATGCAATTTCAGACTTGCGCAGGCGCAATCCTAGTGCGCATGGCGCAACCCTTTTGAATATCCAGCCCCATGTATGCAGAAGTTGAGGTGGTATGTTTAGTCATTGTTAGTCAAGCCTTCATCAGAGGGTACAATTCTTTGCATTTCAGCCCTCAGTGACCGTTTACCATACTTGGGTGAGGGTCCTGGGCTGCATAGGGGCCCCTAATGAGGTCTGTATGTTCCGCTTAAACGGTGAGAGAAGAGTAATATGGGAGAAGTGGTGCCTTGGGTGCTGAGGGCCACTATGGCAGCGGACTAGTGGACTTGATTAAAATAGGGAGGGGAGGAACTAGGTTCATGGCTGGATGTGGTAAGGATACGGAGTGAACAGTCAGCAGGACAGCTAGAAACTATGGAAACACGTACAGATTTCGGCGAACATTTTGTCATAAATTATACTAAACAGAGCAAAACTGACAGGAGAGCCGAGTCTCAAGGATCTTTGTACCCTGTTCCAGAGTGTAGGTAAAGCATGGCGCTCTGTGGTACAGAACATCCAGTTTTGCAAGGTGTGAGGCGGAGCATTGGCCATAGATAATCGTCGTAGTCGATTAATGAGAGGAAAGTTGATCGAACAAGCTGCCTTCTTGCGTCTGCAACCAGAAGGTGTTTAATTCTGAAGAAGAGGCCAAGCCTCTGCCTAGGCTTTCATCAATTCTTCTGTGTGCTCTGCAAAGGAGAGTTTGTTGTCCAGCCATATACCCAGATATTTGAATTTAGTCATGAACTCAAAATCTTCACCTAGAAGGGTAGTTATGGGAGGATGGGTACCAGCAGCAGCAGAGTAGGCCCTAGTGCTAGATGGAGTAAAGAGCATGACCTTAGTTTTTTTTGCACTTAGCAGTAGCTTTTTGCTCAGAAGCTGATGCTGCAGCGTATTGAATTCAGTTTGTAGATCTGTGTATGTGGCTCCAGGGGAGTCACAGCTTAGATACAGCACCGTATCATCAGCAAACAAGTGGATACTGGCTCCTGTAATGCCTAGGTCCAAGTTATTAATGTAGATGGCGAACAGTAGAGGGCCCAGTATGGAACCCTGTGGGACTTTTCTTTTTATTGGTTTGGAGAGAGAGAGAGCTCACCTTTGGCCTTAATTTGTTGCTGCCTATCAGAGAGATAATCCTGGAACCAGTCCAGTGAGGTTTAGTCCATATCTATGGTTTTAAGATGGAGAGAAGTAAGCAGTGGTCGATGGTATCAAAGTCCTTGCTGAGGTCTAAAAACACAGCACAAACAAATTTTTGTTGTCAAGGTCCGTTGCCAGTCATTAGTGACTTTGGCCAGCACTGTAACAGTGCTATGCTTTGCTCTAAAGCCAGACTGCATGGGGTTAAGCAATGTAGAGTTGTCTAGAAACGATCTCAGCTGTAAATCCATGACTTTTTCCAGCATTTTTGAGAGTATAGGTGTAACCCCCCTGCAAATGGGGGTTCCCAAGAGACTTCCAGGAGCTTGCTTGAATGCTCCAAGCCTGAGTGGTGTTTGGCGTTTAAGCCATTTATCAGTGAGTGTTTTTAGAGCCTCTGGTACTGTCTCTTTAAGAGCTGTCTGCTTGCAGACATAATTAGATTTATATGGAGGGACTGTGTGCTTCTCTAGGTACCACTCGAGCTGCTGCCAATTCACTCCATTTTGCAGTCACTAGGAGTGCAAAGGGAACCTATCTGAAAGATGTAACTGTTTGACAGAAATCATTTACAGTAATAATGAAATTACAGTTTGTCTAACCTGCTTTCTTTGCAGTCAGAACTGTGTCTGCCTAGTTCCCCATTCTGGTTTTGAACTGCTGAACTGGACCAATCAGTGTGGGAAGCTAGCTCTAAAATGGTGCCTTGACGAATCAGAACTTGGACTCATAATCTGAGCCAGCCACAAGAGGATTGTATGGGCAGTGACTCTGGGAGATGTAGTTTGACTCCGCCTTTTCGACCAACAGCAGCAGTCTATTGTGAGTGACAGCCAATCCAGTCAAGAACTGGGAGGAACTCAAAGGAAGTGCCCGGTTTTGTCTGTTGGAGTTTCAGTTTAGATCTGGCAGTGAAGGGGAAAGAAACCCTGTGCTCCTTCAGTGCACAGTTTCAGTCAAAAAACGTGTGTAAGGCCCAGAGTTCCGGTCTGCAGCTTGTGTAACTGCTTGTTAGGACTGAATCCGTCCTGTGAAAAGAATCAAAGGATCTCTGAAGAGTAGAAACCAGGCTCACCCTGTAGAAGACTGGAGAAATTGTTGAATTGCACCGGTCTGTCAGGAACTGAATCTGCTGTGTGTTCTCCGGGTATTGTGCAGTAATTGCGATCGGGATAGAGAAGCAGCCTGCCTGGTATAGTACTTTCTTTTTACCATATAAATGTGTGAAGAGTCTGTGGAGCTCAAAAGTAGCCCTGCTGACGTTGAAGGACCATATCTTGTTTGGAAGTCGTGAGTACTAATTCGGGTCGCTCCCTGTTGAATTGCCACATTAAATCCAAATGGAATCACTGTACTGCTGACTGTTTAAACTAATTTTCTTTTCACTGTGTGAAAGGGCCCTACCAGCTGCCACGGTTTGGACTAGCCACTAGGGCTTGGGTACCCAGGGACAGTAACTGGTAGGGATAGGCCTGTCACAGAGCCACAGGTAGATAGTAAAGTGATAAGCTAATTAGCCTGATTTCCCCTGTCCTTGTTATATCCCCTAAATAAATCAGAGCTGCTTGTTTCAGCAAAGTTATACTTCCTGAGGTATTTGTCTGTGTTAAAGTACTGTACTGTGATTGTTGCACTGTATCTTATTTCACAGGAGGTCCCAGTGCCGGAACTAGTCCTGGGGGTAAGTGTATACTGTGAAGGTAATTCTGATATATTGTGTGGGCCACTAGTGGGAAGAAAGGGGGGTTGCAGTGTCCCAGAGGGCTGTGACCAAGTAAGTTTAACTATTGCAAACCCTGACCTCTGGGTGGAGGCACCCCATTGGATCCAGGCCCTCAACCTGTTAGTGGCAAATCAGGCAGGGTAGTAGCCCCTGGGATAGCGCCATCTAGGGGTTACATAGGTAGAAGAGAGATTGGCCTATAATTGTTCAGGTCGCATGGGTCCCCTGCTTTAAATAGGGGGATAACATGAGCGATTTTCCATTCCACGGGGATAGAGCCCTGGGCTAGGTACAGGTTGAATAAGTGTGATATAGGTGGGGCAAGTATGTGGTATGCTATTTTCAGAAAGTATGAGTCGGAGGAGTCGGCTCCTGCACTTTTTCTGGTATCTAGCCATAGCATAAGGTCTTCAACTTCTTTTATGGTGCTTGGGGAAAAGGAGAAGATCGTATCTTTGTTACTTTGGTCTGGAGGCTGGGCGGTGAGTTGTGGACGGAGACTACTTACTGGTGCATTATCGAATGCCATGCCTGCAGTGGCAAAGTGGTTGTTGAAGACTTGAAGAATTTCAGATTTCTCACTGATAGTGACATTGTCGATGGTGATTCTGGAAGGTAGTGCACTACCTGGGGAGTGTCCAGCCAGTTCCTTTATGGTGGACCAGAAATTGGTTGGGCTGTTGGATGCGGATAGTAATTTGTTTTGATAATTGGCCTTGGCCTCTCTGACCATTTTCGTGCAGGCATTTCTAGCTGTCCTAAAGAGACACCAGTCTGCAGCGGCCTGCGATTTCCGGGCCTTTGTCCATAGCTGGTCTCTTTTGAGTAAAGCATTCTTCAGATCCGGTGAAAACCAATGGTAGGTTCTGTTTTTTATTCGTGCTTTAACTAGAGGAGCATGGTTGTTTAGGGCACTGGCTATGATTTCATGGAGAACATTATAGGCATCATCCACTGATTTAGCCAGGTAGAAAGTCTGCCAGAGCAAGGAGTTTTTTTAGTTCTTGTATGTAGGCCACAGGGTCAAAGTTCCGTCTGGATCTTTTAGTAGAAAACTTTGATGTAGATGGTGGGTTCAAGATGGTTCTTATGCCAGCTGTGAGACAGTGGTCACTAACATCTGCTGGAAGGATACTGGCATGGGAAAGGTAGTGTGGTCTGTTGACAAGAAGGACGTCCAGAAGTGTGATTTTCATTGGATTTTTCTTGTTGATACACATTGGTTCTGTAATCATTTGGGTGAACCCGTGGGAGTCGCAGAATTGTTTTAGGGGCAGTGATCCGTTTGATATCCAGTCATAGTTAAGGTCACCTAATATAATTGTTTCCAGAGTTGTCATGTCCATTTGTGAAGACAGATGAGCCAGGAGCTGTGGTCCTGCTGCTGGGGGTCTATAGCAACCTATTATGCGGAGTGCCACAGATTGGGATGGTTCGACCCTGAGAGACAGACATTCAAAGCCCCCTGCAATGGAAGTAGCATCTAATATAGATACTGTAAATTTGTTTTTAACATAAATGGCTACTCCTCCCCCCCCCCGGTCTTTCTATCTGCTCTGAAGAGGCGGTAGTTGGGGATATTAACCTCACTGTCTGGTGTGGATGCCCGAAGCCAGGATTCCGAGATCACAAGTATGTCTGGGGCAGTGTGGATAATCCAGGCCTGGACAGAATCCAACTTCTTTAGAAGGCTGCAGACATTGACATGCAGAAAACTGATTCCTTTTAGGGTAGTAATTTCGGTTGGAGATGAAATCAACCTTGTGGGGCCAGGATTGAGCTCGACGTCTCCTGAGCACAGTAGTTGGAGGAGCACGATACTTCTCAGATTAGCAAGGAGATGTTTAAAAGCACGGGCCTTGTTGCATTTTGTGTAGGTTAGATTGCAGGGATCAAGGGACCGAGTTGACCTCTTGTGTTGCCCTGCCAGTACGTAGATTAAGGTCCATGCAGAGTAACACCCGACTATGCAGCGTATTGGTGGCTGTGGTTTGGGGCTATGCACAGCCGAGTAGTTTGCAGTCCCCCTTCGGGTGGATTCAACAAAAGTTGACTGAATCAGGGCCAACCAGGGGCAGCATAATGAATACATAGTCTAATTATGTGGATGTCCTAGTGGCATAGGGCATGTCCCTTTATTAGAGTCAGATCTGTCAGGGGGTCCACTAATATTAGGTATCAGGGAAATGCAGGCTAGTAAGTAAAGTCAGCAGAGACCTGCCATGGTAGCTTATTCAAAAAGTGGAGTGTACTATTGCAGGAGCTGCTGACCAGAATCTTTAGGTCCCCAAATTTGTTGTATGGGTAGTTACTGCTGTGGTATGATAGGGGTCAGTATGCACTAAAAGGGAATCTAAGGGTAGCCCTGACAGTGGCACGTCTCTGAACAAAATTTATTTGATGTGGATTCCTTGTTAAGGGAAAGAGAATGGACAGGAGGACGGAAAATGTCTTGATTACAAGAGCTATATTTCTTCAGTGGGGGCTGATAGAGGTGCCTGTGCAGGTAGGTGGAGGCCAATGGAAGATTATATAGGTCCCAGGGGTCCTTGTTTCCATATGCTAACTTGTTTGGGGAAGTTTAAAACGGAGTTACGCAAGATAAATGTATACCGCCTCGGCTAGAGAAGGAGAGAGTAGCTCTGAATTAACAGTGGGCAACACAAAGGCTAGCAGTCTGAGTGAAAACAGCTCAATTAGCAACTGAAAAGCCTGCTATTTCCTTGGCGCCTTTGCAGTCTGGTGAGAGCTACAAAGTCACGAAAGAGACTGTAACACTTGTTGCTGGGAACATTTTTAGACAATAAACACAGTTTTTGGCAAATCAGTCACAGTTCAGTAATTTGTTGTTTTTTTTTCAGTAAAAGGGATGCTTCAAGTAAAACAGTGCCTTAGCAAGACAGAATATACTAGGCAGCAGGACAGAATATGCTAGTCAGCAATAAGCAAGCCTAAAGAACCAAAATGGTATGCCTCAGCAAGACAGAATGAGATAAGGCTGCTAGAAGGCTTAGCTGCAAAAAGGGGATGGGTGGAATTGCAGTTGTTGACAGTAAGTAACCAAATAAATTGAAACATCAGATAGGAGTGGGCGGAGACTGTGTGCATTTAAAGGAGGCCTGAAGGGGGGTGGCAAAATCAAGGGAAGTTTGTAGAGCTAGCACTGAATCAGTGCACATACAGTTGGAGAGAAACTGCAGCGGGGAATGGTGTTACTTTACACAGGCCGAGCAGAACAGGTTAAATTAAAATATATAAATTAGAAGCTGAGTACAGGGATGCAGGCTTACATTAAGCCACACATCTCGGGTGCTCCTGTCTCAGGTGAGTGAGACCAGCCAATCAGGAAGCTCTACACAGGCATGGAGCCAATAGTGCTACCCTGAGAAGGCGCTGAAATTGAAAACAGCAAATTGCAAGTGATGATCCAGTTCAGCGTTCACACAGCCCAAAGAAATCGTGGCAATTTTTCAAGCGTCGTACCTTATCTATCTCTTTGGGGGGTAGGTGGATCAGGCTTCTTGCACCGTAGAGGTGCTATGGCTGGATCGGGTGGCCGCTGCCCGTGGGGGAAAGTGGCACCTATAAGGAAGGAGACAGCAGATTAAATAGGAGCAGATGGGGGGGAATGTGTCTAAACAGAGACACACAAAGAGAGCTGAGCATCGACTTGAAAGACAAATCGAGGGCAGTCTCAGACAGAGGCAAGGTGCTGGCTAACTCGGGAATCTAAAACAAGTACAAAAGAACAGACTGATGGGGGAGGGCAGGAGGGACAGAACAGAGACAGAGGAGGACAGGAGGACAAAGGAAGATGATAAAGGATGAAAGTCAAGGGCAGAAGCCTTAGGCTCAAGACAGAGGCTACACAGATTTTACAATTCACTGAATTTCTAAGTCCATAGCATGTAAACCCAGTACAGTCTTAAATAGGATTAAAAAATATATTAACAAAGCCAGTAAAACTTTTTTACAAACTCAGTTCAAGGCAAAAATCAAGGGGAAGTTTGCAGAGCTAGCACTGAATCAGTGCACATACAGTTGGAGATAAACTGCAGCGCGGGGGGGATGGTAAGTTACTTTACACAGGCCGAGCAGAACAGGCTAAATTAAAATATATAAATTAGGAGCAGAGTACAGGGATGCAGGCTTACATTAAGCCACACGTCTCGGGTGCTCCTGTCTCAGGTGAGTGAGATCAGCCAACCAGGGAGCTCTACACAGCCGTGGAAGGTGCTGAAATTGAAAACAGCAAATTGCAAGTGATGATCCAGTTCAGCGTTCACACAGCCCAGAGAAATTGTGGCAATTTTTCAAGCATCGTCCCTTATCTATCTCTTTGGGGGGTAGGTGGATCAGGCTCCTTGCACCATGGAGGTGCTATGGCTGGATCGTGACCACTGCCCGAGGGGGCAAGTGGCACCTTATCTATCTCTTTGGGGGGGTAGGTGGATCAGGCTTCTTGCACCATGGAGGTGCTATGGCTCGACTGTGATCACTGCCGAGAGGGCAAGGGCACCTTATCCATCTCTTTGGGGGTAGGTGGATCAGGCTTCTTGCACCGTGGAGGTGCTATGGCTGGATTGTGACCGCTGCCCGAGGGGCAAGTGGCTGTTGCTCATGCTGCGACTGCCAGACCAAAGGATTCACCCCCTCCTGTAGCTTGTTGATGAAGGAAGTATGGGAGGTTGAGCAGAGAGGAGCACAATGGGGGTCTGCTTGCACATCTGTGGCTGTCACTCAAGTTGCGCCACCAGTTGAAACTCCAGAGCTGAAAATGGGTGCAACACCTAAGACAGGCTCCAGTAAAGGCCAAGATACCCATCAAAATGCATCCGCCATGGGAGTGGGGGTACATGAACAGGCGCCCTCTGTAGATTGTGGTCTAAAGACTCGAATAAGTGAATTGTCCACCACAGTAAAAGAATTAATGGGCCGTAATGTACAACCCCAGGTTTGGCAAGGAGGGAGGGAGGCCCAACAAGGACCCTCTGCTGTTAGTTCTCCTGCCCATGTTTCAAATAGGTGTTCTGCACCACCCCCCTCACCATGAATGGAGGCCCACCTTCGATGTGACGCCACAGCTGAGACAGCTTAGAGAAGGTGTGTTCTGCTACAAAATGTGGGAAGGATGGTCACCTGAAGAGGGAGTGCTGATGCAGAAAGGACCCGGCCAGGGTGACAGATAGACAGCTTGCAGAAAAGCACCCAAGGAAAAGTAATTCTAGTGGTGCCCTGGCCCAATCTCGACAAAACTCCTTTGTGGCAAAATCATTTGTTCCAGCTCCTGCAATTCCTGAAAATACCCCACTGGACTGGTCAGAGTTGGTAGGCCCATCTATGGAAACTACCATGCACATTGAAGGAATCCCTGTTAAAGCCATACTAGCCAGTGGGTCACAAGCCACAACAATTTTCAAAGACTGGTATGATCAGCATTTGTCTGACTACCCACTACGACCGTTTGATGGCCTATGTGTATGGGGACTGAGTGAAAGATCATACTCTTATCTCAGTTACCTTAAAAACTTGTTGTCGTTTCTTTCCACTGTGACAGGTGTGGGGGATCCTGTAGAGACTCTAGCATTAGTCTGTCCTCCCTCAGGATTGTATGATGTTATCCCTGTGTTAACGGGTACTAATGCACATATGTTCAGCTGCCTTGCCCAGCTATGTCAGGAGAGACAGCAACAGAAGACTGAAAGAGCCCTGCATGTCCACACAATGGTCCAAAAAAGCCTATGATATGCAAAAGCACCCTGGAGAGGGTGATCAGGATGAGCCTGTGGGTATTATTTAGAAGAAGGATTTCTCTACTATTACTCTCCCTCCAAATGCCTAGTGCACTGTCAGTGGCTAAGTGCGGCTGAGGAATGATGTGTCCAATACAGTATTGATGCTGGATGCCCCAGAAGTGGGAAAATTGCCTGAAGGACCATTGGTTAAGCCCAGTATACTTCCTGTCCATGCTCATGCCTATGTCGCAGAGTGGTCATCCAAATTCAAAATGTTATGGGCCGAGACATCAAGGTAAACTGATGCTGCACTCTGGTGAGAAGTCTACTGTGCCAAAACTGCTGTTTTGCTATCCAAGTGCCAGAATGGAGAAGAATGAAGTGTCACCTGAAATGTTTGATTTGGAGAGTCCTCTATCCCAAATAGCTGGAGGGTCAGAATTAGCCAGAAGATGGCCTGGCAAACCAAAGTATTCTCCCTCCAGAAGTGGGATGTTGGCTGCGTAATTGGGGCTGAACATTATATATGACTGCATGATTAGAGACCCTTCAGGGAAAGATCCAAATGCCTAGCGCCTACCGACATCAACAATGTGAGGTGTCACTTGCAAGAGATGCTAGCAGCCAGCATAATACAGGAGTCATGGAGCCCCTACACCTCTCTGATTGTTGTGGTGTGGAAGAAGAATGGCTCCGTCTGCATGTGCGTAGACTACCATACTTCAAATAAAAGAACTGTCCCCGATCAATATACTATGTCACTCATACAGGATGCGTTGGACTGTCTGAATGGGAGCAAGTGGTTTTCCGTCCTTTATCTATGCAGCGGATATTACCAGATCCCTATAGCTGCAGAAGACAGGAGAAAACAGCATTTATCTGTCCTCTGGGATTCTCACAGATTCCTCCGCGTGCTACAAGGAATTACGGTGCACCTGCAATGTTTCAAAGGTTGTGGCAGTGCTGCATGCATCGCGGAGGCGTGTTAGGTCCCACTGCATGACAGCTTCACTCTCATTGCAGTGGACTTTTCTTAGATCTAGTGGCCACATTAGGGATGTGTGATGTCAGCACATGCTGCTGGCTGATTGGGGAATGAGGGACGCACCTACTGATGCATGCTCTGCATTTGCCCAACAGTGACCGCGCCTCCAAATCTGCTACTGCCGCAGTATGTTGGCTGCGCATGCGAGATCCAACATAAAAATTATCCAGTACATAAACTGGAATTTCTCACTTTCAAGTGGGCAGTTGTGGAGCAGTTTCACAAATATTTGTATGGTGCAAAGATCCTGGTAAAGACAGACAACAATCCGTTGACGTACTGTCCAAACATCTGCTAAACTGGATGCTACTGGACACAGATGGTTATCCACATATGATTATGCAGTGGAGTACCGACCAGGCCTAAACCACATTGATGCTGATGCTCTCTCATGAAGACCTGCCTCAAACTAACAGTGGGTGCATATTCCTGAGCAGTCAGTAAAAGCACTGTGCTACATGTTCAATCGAGATGAAACCCCATCCTTAGAGACTGTTAACTGCTTGGTAGATTCTTGGGGGCCTCCAGATACTTGTGTACCAGTTGCCTACTATAATTTCGCAGCTCTAAATTTAAGTGCTTTACCACAGCTAACTCCAGCTGACATTCAGAGAGAACAACACCATGATCCCATGATCAGACAAGTTGTTAATGTCTTAAGAAAGGGGAAGATGTTTCTAAAATATGATCCAATGACCCCAAAACTGCTTTGCTTTTATGAGAAGAGCCTAAACTCAAGCTACATGAGCAGTTATTGTGTACAGAACTCACTGACAGCCAAGAAGATTGTCAAAAAGTAACTAGTACTGCCCACCAAGTTCAAAAGCATTGTATTAAAAACCTTACATGACAACATGGGGCATTTAGACAGTGACAGAACTCTGGATTTAGCCTGTGCATGCTACTACTAGCTGAAGATGGGCCTAGACATTGAACAGTATGTTAAAACTTGCAGTAGGTGACTTCAAAGAAAAGCCGACCCCCAGAAAGCAGCCCCACTGGTCAATATACAGTAACAACAAGTGCACTGATGGAACTCATCTGCATCAATTTTCTTAGTTTGGAACCAGATTCGAAAAACATTGTATAACCCCCTCTCATCCCAGGGGCTTACCTTTTTGCCCCCCTTTGGGGCTTCCGTATCTCCAGGGTTTGAATCCACCCCATTCTTTTTCCCCTCGGGTCTGGGTTCCCCCTTGTGGCCCTGTGGTCCATGGATCCTCCCTCGGTCTCCCGCGTAGTTTTTCTGGGGGAGCAGGGCCAGAAGAGCTGGAGTGTGGAGCAGCCACCTGCTTTTCATGCTCTGGTGCTGAGCAACGCTCCACGCATGCGTGAGATGCGTGGGTTCGTTTGGTAATTTCGGCGGTCGTTCTGGCTGTCTCCCCAATGGTCTCAATTACAGGGTTAAGTAACAGAGGGACTGGGACCATTAGCTGGTCTGGTGGGGGTGGTGAAGCAGAGGGGGCAATTTTTGTGAGCATCAATCGTGCTTGAGGATATGGGAGCCACCTCATACATATTAATTAAATGGCTCATGAATAATAATGAGCTGATCCTGTGCAGCGCCTGGGAGATGTGGAATGGCGCTAGTACAGGCTGGAAAATAAATAAAATGTTAAATGGGTTAATGGGGCAGCTGAAGAAAGGGACTGATGCCAAACTTATGAGTGATTGTAAAATAAAAATGTGCATGTCATCTGCAGTAGGATGTAGAAATGGGAAAGCATATAAACTGCACTGAGGCAATGTATGTGCTGCCTGGGACACTCAAAATGGCAGCAGTGACTGAGAAAGGAGCTTAATTGTTGTGTTAACGTGCACAGTCACTATATGAGGCATGGGTGGCTATCAATGGTGGGAAAATATATATAGCCCAGGTGCCGTATGCCAGTGGGCTACCCCCCTTGCCAGCTGTCCCTGCTACTAGGTAAGGGTCCTGAGTCCTGCTATGGTGACAATTGGGGTTCATTCCCAGAAATATTGATAGTAGTATGGTGCATCCACCCAAAGTAAACTATTAGTGGGACAGGTATCCGCTTGGTACAGCCCCTGGTCTACATACACTGCCCACCTCAACCAACCACTCTGCTTACTGTATCCCAAATACCTTGTTCCACCAGAAACCATAAATCTCAGCAGTAAGCGCATGAAATGAATTTCACTAACATAGCAGTTTCAACAAACAAATTCACAGCTTTATTCAGAGGGTAAGGCCTAGGCAAGGACATAGGGTAACTGTGAAGAGAGAAAAAGGTTAGTAGGATATCCAACAACAAAACATGTGGGCCCGCAGGTCAACTGGTTCCAGTGTCCCTAAAGTGGCCCACTAGGTGCAGGCCTGATAGTGCTGTGGATTGGCTGGCTGTTGGGGCCCTGAAATAGTTTAGAAACTTGTAGAATGAAACAGAGCAATTCCCCCTCTTTTCCCTCACATGAGCCAGGTCGTGGGTACTCACGGTTTGTCAATCTCAGCACCAGGGGAATGGAGCTCCTTGGAGCAGCATAGCAGGAACAGGCTGGCCAGAATCCCTCTGACAGAATGAAACTTGCTCAAGGATCTTGCAGCTGGTCACCTTGATTGTAGTTCTGGCCGCTTGTCACCTTCAACTGCTTCTGGCCCATTGCAGAGCACAGTGGCAGGACAACACCAGCCCCAGAAGGCCCAGACCCAGGAGTAGCTCCATAGCCCAGCTCCCCCGATAGGTCGCAGGTGCCTTAGCACCCCAGTCAGCACTTGTGACCCCCTGATACAGTGAGTCCCACTTGGGAGGGGTTAGCAAGTTCCCTCCCTGGCTCTGGGTGAGTACTCCCAAATGGTGGGGGTCCTCCTGCAGTCCCTGCACTGAGTTCTCAGCAAGAAAAGTTTTCAGGCATTCACTCCATTAAAGTCCAGTGCCAATTTGAGTGGGTACTAGCCTCTATTTCAATAAGCACAAGTATGATTCAGCGGGGGGGGACTCAGAAACAACAACCCTCTGCACACCAGTCCACACTTTCCAGTTAGGCAGTGTCCACAACCTTTTCTTCACTGCAGCTGGGCCTCAGCTCTTAGCCACTTTCACCAGCTCACTTAGGACACACACACAGCACATGGCTAGCACCTGACAACCAGAGATGCCATGCCTCTTCAAAGTTTCAATCACAGTCACACACAAAGTATAGCCCCCTCTCAAAGGGGGTCCCAAAATCTCCTAGGAGCTGGCTAAGTGCTCCCCACCTGAATGGTGTTCAGTATTTAGCTGTTTATCTGTGAGGTGTTTTACAGCCTCTGGTACTGTCTCTTTAAGAGCTGCCTGCTCGCAGGCTAAATTAGATTTGAATGGGAGGACTGTGTAGTTAATGCTCGAATCCTGCCCTGAGCTGCCATCTGATCGCTCCATTTCTGCAGTTGCTAAGAGCAGAGGAGCCCATCTGAAGGATATAACTGTTTCCTGAAATCATTTAGAGCATTTGTAAAATTGCAGTTTGTCTAACCTGCCTTTATTGCAGCTGGGACTCTGTGTGTTGCTCCTCCATTTTGGACCTGAACTGCTAATTTGGGCCAATCAGGTAAGGGAGCCTAAAATGGAGACTGCCTGAGCCAACCAGAACTTGAACTCTCACCTGGAACCTGCTTAAAGGGGAATGTATGGCAGGTGCTTCTGAGAGCTGTAGTTTGGACCTTGGCACCGTTTTGCACCAACAGAGGGAGCCCTGCAGTGATTGACAGTTGAGTCCTCCAACCGAACCTGTGGGAGCTTAAGGAAAATGCCCATAACTGTTCCTGGAGGCAGATCGCGAACTGACTATGAAGGGAGTAGGAGCTCTGTTCTGCTGCGGCGTGCAGTTCGTGTGGGAAGCACGTGTAAGATACTGAAGTCAGCCTGTAGCCATTAGTGAGTGCTCATCAGACTGAATCCAAGTTTGTGGAGGAAAAAAAGGAAGAAGTGTGCAGATCCAGACTTGCCCGTAGAAGACTGAAGATTTGCAGAAGTGCGATCGGCCTGTCGGGAACTCTGTTGTTGCATGTGTTCTCGGGTTTTACAGCATTTGCGATCGGGATCGAGAAGCAGCTGCCTGGTACAGTAATTTCCTTTACATATAAAGGTGCCTAGTGTTTGTAGGGGATCGCGATACCTCTTCCCCTGGTTCTGTGAGTCGTGAGCTGAAGCTGGAAGCTGGACTCAAAGCTAATCGAACTGCATCCTTCTGCTTTCCAAGTCAGTGAGACCCTGTCACAGGGGTCTCACCTCCATGCCCTGGCCATCCAGAGCTACCTCCTCAATTCAGCTTGGTTTGGGGTTTGTGAGTACAAACAGGGGTACTTCCCCTCACCTTCATTTAATCAAAGTGTGTCAATTGATTGTTGTGTGTGCTTCTGTTTGTAGACTGAGCCATCCGTCTCCAGATTACAATTTGTTTGTGCATGTATTTTCTTCATACAGGGCCCCATCCAGCTGCACCAGCCGGCCAACCCCCAGGCAATGGCCCTGGCTAGCCCCCCCCATCCCGGGTACCCAGAGAGTGACATTTTGGACCCTAAATATATGTGCACAGTACTGTGATTCGAACTTATCTAAACCGATCAACCCGATTACCCCCCTTCCGTGTTACTGTCCCCTGAATAAACCAGATTTGTTGTTGTTATACTATATACTGGCTGTGGTGTTACTGCATCTAGAACAGTATTGCAAGTTGCTGTGTATGTTGTCCAACCTTGTTTTACAGGGGGTCCTCCCAGACGGGATGCAGAATCAGTCTCGAGGGTAAGTGGTATGTCTATGTGTAAAAAGTGTGCATATGTGGGGTATTGGGAAGGTAACTCCCGTGCATTGCATGGGCCACTAGTGGGAACAACGGGGGGGGGGTCACAGTGTCCCAGAGGGCTGTACCTGAGCTATCTTAACCACTAGCAACCCTGACCTCTGGGTGGAGGTACCTGTCATAGAACTTAGGCCCCTCAACCTGTCAGTAGCCAAACAGGCAGGGGTAGTAGCCCTTGGGATAGTGCCATCTGGGGGTTACATCTTGGAGGCAACACTGGGATTAGCGTCTCCTAGTGGCCATGTGAGAAAATAACCCCATTATGTCCAAGTGAGGGGAAAAGATGGAAGGCCTTGCTATGCCCAAGCTAAAAATTGCCCATCACAAGCTGATGGTACACAAATTGATGGGATGGAGTGAAGCTGAGGAGATAGATCCCAACAAGGCTATCCTGTTGCTGGATGTCCCCTTGGGAACTAACGCTGACATTGTGTCCACCGTAGAGCATGTTAAGTGCGTGGTCAAGGCAGAGGTAAAGGCATGAGATGCTGACTTATTCGACCAAACTCTGATAGTGCTACTCTCGTGTAGTTCCCATATAGACCCTGAGAAGGTCCCCCTATGATTTTCCTGAGGGCACTACAAAGGGATGGAGGGTCATTCACTTACATACTTGTCAGGCCACCCCAGGTGGGTCCCTAGTACCGATGGATTTAAAGAGAAAGCTGCTTGGGCTGTCAGCATCTGAAGGAAAACTGCCCAAGAAGTAGTAAAAATATTGGACCTGTGAGGGACCATATGCCCTTGCATTCTCCGACCACCTCCCCTGTCTCCCCCAAGAGCTCCCCAATAGTTGCCTCCCCCCTCATCATTCCCCTGATATAGCTGGACTCCTATAGAAGGCTTAGACTTTTTTCTGGTACCGTCCCAGTGCCTTCGGGGGAAGATGATCTGGAGACCTGGATGGACTATGCCACCCCTTTAGTACAAGAATGGCAGTGTTCAGAGAGGGAGAAAAGAAAGCACTTGATGGAGAGCTTGAGAAGCCCTGCCCTGGAAGCCATTCGGTTTCTACGTGCTACTAGTCCGGAGGCCATTGCAACAGAATATCTCTCTGCCTTGGAGGGGGTGTTTGGCAGCACAGATGTAACCCCTAGGTGGCGCTATCCCAAGGGCTACTACCCCTGCCTGCTTAACTACTAACAGGTTGAGGGGCCTAGGTCCAATGGCGGGTACCTCCACCCAGAGGTCAGGGTTTGCAGTAGCTAAACTAACTTGGTCACAGCCCTCTGGGACACTGTAACCCCCCTTTCTTCCCACTAGTGGCCCACACAGTGCATCCAAAATATCTTCACAATATACACTTACCCCCAGGACTAGCTCTGTCGACTGGACTCTGGGGAACCCCTGTAAAACAAGATGATACAGTACAAAACCCACAGTAGAATACTTTAACATAAATGAATACCTTAGTCAGGGTAACTTTGCCAAAACAAACAGATCTGATTTATTTAAAGAGCTGTAACAAGGAAGGGGGAAATCAGGTTAATTAGGTTAAACACATTAATAATCACAGTACTGTGTGCATATTCAGAGTCCCAAATTGTCACTTTCACTGGGTACCCAAGATGAGGGGAAGGGCTAGCCAGGATTGGTGCAGCTGGTTGGGGCCCTGTGATGGAAAAACACTTGCACAATACCCAACTGTAATCCGGAGCCGAAGGGCTCAGTTCGTGAAGAAATGAAAAAAGCAACAATTAGATGATACACTTGCAATTCAACAAACAGATGGCAGCGAGCTACCTGCTGTGTACTCATAACTCAATGCTGGGAACTGGATGGAAGGCAGATTGTCCTGGATTGCCAGGAGGAGCAGACCATGTGGACAAGGTCCTTGTGACTGAACCCACTGCAGTTTAGTGCAAATGGATGTAGTCTGGATTAAGCTGGGGTTTACTTCCAGCTTCATGCACTCTATTCACTGTACAGAGGATTTGAAACACGATTCCCCACAAGCACTACACATTTGTATGTAAAGGAAAGTACTATACCAGGCAGGCTGCTTCTAAGTCGATCTCAATTACTGCAGAATACCCAGGAGAACACATAGCAAATTCAGTTCTCTGACAGACGGCCTTGGTCAGCAATTTCTCCAGTCTTCTACAGGGTGAGCCTGGTTTCTACTCTTCAGATCTCCTTGATTCTCTTAACAGGTCGGATTCAGTCAACAGGCGCTTGCACAAGCTGCAGACCCGAAACTTAGGGCCTTACATGTGATTCCCGCACTAAAACTACACACTGAAGAAGCACACAGCTCCCTGTCTCTTTACAGCCCAAACTGATCTAATCTTTCCAGTAGACAGAGCCGGGCATTTCCTTTGAGTTCCTCCCAGTTCAGTTGGCTGGTTTGGCTGTCACTCACAGTAAACTCCCCCTGTTGGTGGAAAAAAGGTGCCGAAATCAAAACTACATTTCCCAGAGACACTGCCCTTACAATCCCCTTACAGTAGGCTCCAGAGGAGAGTCCAAGTTCTGATTCGCTCAGAGCAGGCTCCATTTTAAAGGATCCTCACTATGACTGGTCCAATTCGGCAGTTCAGAACCAACATGAGGGAGCTACTCTGCACTGTCCTTGCTACAAGAAAGCAGATTAAAACAAACTGCATTTTCATTATTACTCTAACAGGTTACAAGCAAACAATTACATCCTTGAAGAGTGCTCCTTCTGCCCACTTAGCGATGGCAGAAACAGAGCAGACTGGCAGTATCTCAAGTGGGATTCAAACAGAAACATACAGACCCCCATCCAAATTAATTATGTCTGCAGGCAGACAGCTCTTAAAGAGACAGTACCAGAGGTTCTAAAAGCACTCGCAGATAAACGGCTTAAGCGACGAACACCATCCAGGCTTGGAGCATTCAAGCAAGCTCCTGGAAGACTTTTGGGAACCCCATTTGCAGGGGTTACACGAATCAGGAATGATTTGTTATGAAATTCAAATCAGCCAAACAGTGAAAAAATGAGAAGCTGTCTGCTTTTGTCACTAGGATACAGAGGGGCTTTGCAGAGGGCCCACAGAAAAGGGGGGGTGTCTGCCGAGAAGCTAAACCAGGTCAGACTAGACCACATCCTAAAGTCAGCTAGATTCTCGAGCGTGATGATATTGAAGCTCAAGTTGCAAGACAGGAGGGCAAGCCCTCCAGAGTACTGTCATTTGATGAGAGAAATCCGTGAGACAAACTGATGAGGGACTTCTGGTGACATCACCGTAGGCTGAAACTCGGAGCTCCCCAGCGATTACCCCCAATCGTTTGAAATCCTCGGAGATAGATTTATATATTTAACAAGCGAACGTATAAACTGAGAGCTCAGGATGGCAGGAAAACCCCCGAAAACAAAGGGTTCCAGGCAAATGCATAATGGAGGTAAAATGAGACAAATGTTGCTGAGCAGATCACAAGAAGGCCTGGCAGCTCTACCAGCACGGAGACGCTATCCCTCCGACTCCTCCGTAGACTTAGATCCGGAAGAATTGGACTCCACAGAGGGTATGAAGCACACCTTACAAAAGATATTATCCACAGTGAACAAAATCGACAGTGATCTAGCAGACCTGAGACAGGACATGCGTCTTCTAGATAAAATAGTCTCCAAGAATGATGCTCGTCTGGAGGAACTGGCAGAAACACAGGAAAGTAATGACCGTTTGCTATTATACCTAATGCAGAGAGACCGGGAAACAAGTGCCAAACTAGAGGACCTGGAGAATAGGTCTCAGCACAACAACTTTAGAATTCATGGACTGGTTGAAGGAGCAGAAGAAGGGTTTGCCATGGCAGTGATTCATCCAACATGTATTAAGATCCACATTGAAATCCCAACAGACCTTGATCTAACGATCGACCGGGCACACAGATCTTTAGTGCCCAAGCCAACAGACCCAGCAGCAAGGCCTAGATCGTTTGTGATCAGAATGCTGCACTTTCAAACAAAGGAATGGATATTACAGGAAGCGCGGAGACATAGAGACCTGAAATATAAAGATGTGGCAATTTACTTTGATCAAGACTTCGACGACCCTCCAAGTGGAAAGGCAGCAAGTCAGAAGAATAATCAAGGAGCTACCAGAGAGAAAAGAGAAATCAGGGCGCAATTACTATATCCAGCCAGATTGAAGGTTTATGTGGAAAATGGTACAAAGATCTTTCCCATGATGCTCAATGCAGTTCCTTACCTGAAGAATTTGGAAATTGTGGTACCGGACTTAGCATATGAAGTGTTGGAAAAACAACTGAGAGCAAGTGCTTGGAACGTAGTCGCCAGGGGCAAGAACAAGAACAGAGGGGTATTCACTTCATTTCCAACATCAGCACTGGGGGACATTGTGAAATTAATGTGGAGAGCCAAGAAAAGAAACAAGCCAGCAGATTCGAGCAGAGGGGGCTCTTCACCAACGAAGAATGGAGAGTAATTACGGGGTCGATCTCTGTATTTGTGTTTACTGTTTCCTCTCCTCATGCACCAGTGAGAGATGCTGTGAACTTTGAGAACACTGAGGGAGACTCTGAACAAAGTGGAACGGTGGATAAGGGGAACTAAAAAGTGAAAGCCCTCAGGGCAGGAGGTGGAAGTGGGAGGGGGAAAGTGAAGTGCTACACAAATTCTCAAGATGACGCAGAAGGGATGAATCGAGATGGAAAGGGCTACACATGGCTTCGGCGATTAAGGTTTATAGAGAGGGGAGAAAGACTGATATCCAGGTAGGGAGCAGCTATTAACTCTCAGGTTTTTATTTTCAAATATACGGGGAGAGGTGGAAGAGAGGGGGAATGCAGAAGAGAAGGGGGGCCTTTAATTTTAAGTAATAAATAATGGTCACCATCCTGGGGTTAGGTTAGCAGGGCTGGACAAGAAGTAATAAGCACCAGAGCAACTAAAAGAATTCTTAGTAATGGATAACAGTTTTGGGGAGGATATCATGGGGGGAGACGGAGGCATATAGTTTTCTCTCACCAAAGGGCTATTTTTAACAAAAAGAAAGTTGTTAGCAAGTCACACCTAAGAGGGTATTTGCAACAACACCCCTTAAACATCTTTGGGGCTTAATAACTAGTCACGGAGGTGACTGCAAGTTTCCTTGGAAGTCAAAGGTTGAAAAACTAAATTATGTTACGTAGTTGAATTAGCTTACTACTACAAACAAATGTTGTGTTCAATACTGTATAAGTTTTATGTGTTTTTTTGACGTGGACTCTTTCTGTTCAGCAAAGGGAAAGAAAGGTGAGAACCTAGACACTTTAGAAAAGGCGGGGGAGATTACGTGGCAGCCTGGCCCAGTCTTTGGTATTTGGAGCATTGGCTACATACAACACCTGGATATGGCATCTCTGAATATAGTCTCTTATAATGTTAATGGTATCAATTCTCCCGTGAAAAGAACTAAATTACTAATGGAACTTAAGAGATCAGGCTGCGACATGGCTCTCCTTCAAGAGACCCATCTCTCAGACTCAGAGCACTTAAAACTCAGAAGAGCTTGGGTAGGAGAGTGGAAGCTGCTTCATGTGCTGGGGCTAAAAAGCAGGGGTAGCAGTTCTGCTGAAAAGAAACTGTCGTATAATGATACAAGAGGTGGAGAAAGCTTTCGAAGGGAGGTATATCAGGGTCACGGGATTGGTTCGAGATCAAGTGATACATATAGTTAACATATATGCTCCTAACATAGGAATGGACAAATTCCATCTAGAAATTTTCCAGAAGATAGCGGACCTCTCCATCGGAATACTGATATTGGGTGGGGACTTTAATGCTGCCCCCTGCCCTGGATCGCTCAGGGGGGCTAGCAAGCTCTCCAAGATCAGTAGACAAAAAGCTAAAAGCCAGGATGGAAGAAAGTGGGTTGGTAGACGTGTGGGGATACCAGCATGTGGGGGAAAAAGATTATACCCGTTATTCTGCAGCTAATAAATCTTATTCACGGATAGATCTCTTACTGACCTACAAAGCCAACATTCATTATTTTACATCCTCTAATATTGGTTCATTTACTTTATCAGACCACGCACCACTTATTGCTAAAATAATATGGGGGGCAGACACCAGACATACAAGTTGGAGACTGAATGTCTCACTACTTAATGATAAGATGGTAGTAAAGCAAATTGAGCAAACCATTGGTAATCTAGTCATAGACTCCCCGATCTTGGACAGCTCCCCACTTTTATGGTGGGACACAATGAAAGCGGTAGTAAGGGGGCAATTAATTAGTCTGGCCTCAGCTAAAAAGAAACTTAGAGAAAAAAAGAGAAAAGAGCTATTGGAAATCATAGAAGCTCTGGAAAGGGTGCATAAAAACCAACCTAAGGGTAAAGGAAATGGAACTTTAAAAGAGTTAATTAAAAAAAGGGAGGAACCGACGGTGATGGACAATAAAAAAGCTGAAGGGATTCTAAGATTTACGAACCAGAAGTATTATGAGGGAGGGGGAGGGCAATTAAATTGTTAGCATTCCAATTAAGAAAAGAACAAGCAAACAGATGTATCCCTTTTATATTAGACAAGAGTAAGGAAAAGAGAAAGAGGGTGAAACCAAGTGAGATAGCCACAGCATTTAAAGAATATTATAAGTCATTGTATACAGAAAATAGAGATCCACAGGAAGTTAAAAGGGAAATAGTAGAATTCTTGAAGGCCTTGGAGATCCCCAAACTATCTTTAGAAATGCAGAAAGAACTGTCAGCCCCAATAACAGAAAAGGAGGCACAAGGGGTTATTGTAAACCTTCCAACCGGTAAATCACCGGGTCCCGACGGACTTCCTGCCGAATTCTATAAAAAAATGAAAAATACTCCCAAAAACTGACTACAGTCATAAATGCTATCTTAGAGGAGAATAAAATTCCGACTTCCTGGCAAGATGCAATTATTACAGTAATCCCTAAATGAGGTAAGCCCCTTATGTATTGTGAGTCATTCCGACCCATATCCCTGTTAAACCAAGACTTTAAAATATTGACAAAGACCTTGGCCAATCGAGTACAGAAACATATTGGGACCATAATTCATCCAGACCAAATGGGCTTTATTCCCCGTAGACAGTTATCTGACAATATCAGAAGACTGCTTAACATAATTAGTAACGAAGGCAAATCACCCTCCCCACAAGTGGCGATTTTTTTGGATGCTGAAAAAGCCTTCGATCGGCTGACTTGGGTATACTTACAAGAGGTACTTTTACATATGGGCTTTGAAGGTTCATTCATGCAGTGGATTATGGCAGCATATCAAAACCCTAGGGCTTGGGTTTGAGTCAATGGCACAATATCAGAGGGTTCACAATAGAAAGGGGCACTAGGCCAGGCTGCCCATTATCTCCACTATTGTTCACCATTGCGATGGAACCTTTGGCCCAAGCAATTAGAACAAGAAGATATTAAGGGTATCCAGGTAGGGGGGACAGTAAATAAGATATCTTTATATGCGGACGACGTGCTGATTTATTTATCAGACCCGGAAACTTCTATTCCCCCTGTATTGGAATTACTTACACAATTTGGCAGAATGTCAGGCTTTAAAATTAATAAAGACAAATCTGAAATCTTGCCACTTGGGGAACCCCATCCACAATATGTCATGGAAAGATCCCGTTTAAATGGGTGAAGGAGAAAATTAGGTACTTAGGAATACAGATTCCAACCAAGCTTTCCAAAATATATCACCTTAATTATGGTTTACTTCAAAGGAAGGTCTTTGACGATATTAACAGATGGCAAACATTTCCTCTGACCCTCACAAATAGAATTGACACGGTCAAAGTTAACGTGCTTCCCAGATTTCTATTCTTATTTACAAATTTGCCTATCCCTTTCCCGCATAAAGACTGGAAAAAGCTTAAACATAAACTCTCAAGATTCATTTGGGTGGGAAGAAAGCCGAGGAAGAGATGGGAGCTCCTCACAGTAGACAAGGGCAAAGGGGGGAGAGGAATACCTGACTTTTATAATTATTACAGAGCAGCACAAGTTCTTCCAATCTTTAAAATGTTAAATGCGGATGGTAGTGGGGGCCGGTGCTTAATGAAAACAGAGGCCCATCCTACGGTGCCTTTGAAAGTATTGCCATGGATAGCCATACAGGCTGATGTTAAATTAATTAAGAATAGATGGACCAAACAAGCAATAAAACTTTGGATAGACACACAGCAATGGTGGGAAATTCCTAATCCAGTTTGGGAATATATCCCTCTAAACCATCTCCCTAAGTTTCCCGCTAGCCAAGAGGATAGCTGCTTTCACAGGTGGAAAAGGAAAGGGTTAAATAATGTCACCCAGTTCATAGAGAGAGATGGGGTCAAATCATTTACTGACCTACAGAGAGAATATAACCTGCCAAAAACAGATTTTCTTAAATACCTGCAATGCAGGCACTATATTACTACCATAGTAGGGGAAGAGGCCTTAAAAGCCTGTCCGCCTCCATCAATAATAGCTACTCATCAAAAAAGCCATATGGCAGACCAGAAAGAGTACATCTCACTTATATATAAGGCTCTACAAGAGGATGTTGGGAAAGTACATGTGACAACATAGAGATTGAGTGACAAAAGGAGCTGAATACAATAATATCAGAGGCAGACTGGGACAGAATTTGGGAGGGAATCCCTAAAACTACAAGCTCTCCTGGGTGGAAAGAATTCAAGTGGAAGGTTACCTCTAGATATTTTATCACCCCAGTAATTTCTGCCAGTTAAATAAAGCCACCTACAGACCTCTGTTGGAGGGGTTGTGGGAACAGAGGCACATATATACACATTTTTTGGGAATGCCTTCAGATTAGAGGTTTCTGGCAGGAAGTTATACAGACTCTACAAAACATTTTCCAATTACAAGAAACTCTCACAGCAGTTAATATATTACTAACTCTAACCCCAAAGGAAATTATAACAAGGAGCCAAAAATACCTATTTTATATTTTGGTAACTGCAGCCCTTAAGGTTATCACCCAACAATGGTTGCAAAAAAATTAACTGACTAAAGATATGTGGAGAAGTAATAGCAATAAAATTAAAGTCATGGAAGCGGTCACTGCCCAGTTAAATTTAAAAGTGGGTCAATATAATGGTAGGTGGTTACCATATTATGATTATATTGAGGACACCGAAGGAACCTCAGTTCTAGACCAGCTTCTTCAGAACTGATGGGAATAATCTGAGAGATGGGTGGTATATTAATAGTAAGGAGGCAGGGGCTTTGAAATTTGAATTAATATGAGAAATAAGTAAGAAAGTTAAGACCAGAAGTGAGGTTGGGAGGCTAAGAGTTAAATCCACGTCGAATGGAAAGTTACTAAGTTGAAGTTGTGTAAGGTAGATCTTTACCTTTTGGAGTTGTAATATAATAATATTATAGTTTTAAGTGCTAAATAAGAAAATATCAACTGAAGACAGTTCATTGGAAAGCAACCGATGTAAAAAGTAAGAAAAACTGTAAAGTACAAATATGTTGTTTAATTGCTAAAACATGTCCATGTACTTGTAATGGAATTCTGCCAAATGTGTACTGGAATGATAAACTATAAATAAAAAATTAACTAAGTTCAAAAAAAAAAAAAGAAACTGATGAGGAGGGCTGGGAGCCTTGTGCTGGGGCCATGAACACTTGCCAGACCCCCGAAAAGAGTGGGTTAGGTGAGGCCCAACAGTTGACAGACTTGATTAAGGAACAGACCAAGGCATTTAGAGAACCAGATCTGTATCAGGCTCCCCCTGAGCCCAAGAATGAAAAGGGAGTAAACGTTGTTTCCTTGGAGACTCGGACTGAGGGTAACCTGCTAGCAGACCTGTGAGAACTGAGGAAGATGGTGGGAGAGCTGCAAAGAACTGTTCTAACCCCCAACCGTAGTGGAGACTCAGAAGTCCAAAGGAGTAGGCCTCCAGTCCAAGAGGAGTCCCCAGGGCTCAAGAGGTGCCCCAACAGAAGAGAGACCCCCCCACCCTTCCAGGACACTAGAGACATTAAGTTTTGCTACCGTTGTGAGGCGGCAACTGCAAGAGATGCTTGTTGCTGGTGTAATCCAAGAATCCAGATGTCCATATGCCTCCCCTTTCATGGTAGTAAATGGGATTGTAAGGATGTGCATGGATTATCGTACCTTGAACTGGTGGACTATCCCTGACCAGTATACAATGCCCTGCATTCAGGATGCTTTAGACTGCCTGAATGGTAGCAAGTGGTTCTCTGCGCTGGATCTTCACAGTGGGTACTACCAGATCCCGATGGCCCCAGAAGACCATGGGAAGACAGCCTTCATCTGCCCACTTGGTTTTTATGAGTTAATGAGAATGTCTCAAGGGATTTCAGGGGCCCCAGCCACTTTCCAATGACTGATGGAGCATGCAGTGGGGGACGTGAACTTATTAGAGTGCCTGGTATACTTGGATGATGTTATTGTGCTTGGCAGCTCACTGGAGAAATATGAGAATAGGTTGTTCAAGGTGTTGGACCGACTGGAAGACTTTAGTCTGAAACTGTCCATTGATAAATGTCAGTTCTTCCAAACCTCTGTAAAGTATGTGGGACATATAGTCTCCACCAAGGGACTAGAGACTGACCCAAGTAAAATTGAGGCCTTGACCACCTGGCCACAGCCCCACAATCTAAAAGAACTGCAAAGATTCCTGGGATTCTGTGGTTACTATCGCCGTTTCATCAAGGACTATTCAAGAGTGATCCATCCTTTACTTAATCTTACCCAAGGTTACCCTCCTACCCACAAAAAAATACAAGAGGTCAATTCCCCCTGGGGCTGAGAGAGTGTATTTCTGTCCTAATGAAGTTTTTGGAGCACGATGGACACCTGATTGTGAAGTTGCTTTTCATGAGATTATATATCAACTTACCCACGCTCCTGTCTTGGCCTAAGCAGATCCAGCAAGACCCTATGACCTACACACTGATGCTAGCTTGCAAGGTTTGGGGGGCTGTGTTGTACCAGGAACACGATTATGGCCTGAGACCAATAAAGGAACTGTTAAGACACGTTGCACCACTCTCACCGCTGCAAGCAGATACTAGATCCCAATCTCTTACTACTGCTTCAGTTCCTCATATGATGTTCTCTCCCAGGATGACCCAGGAGTCTATCATTTGTCACAACTGTGGAAAGGATGGCCATATGAAAAGAGAATGCCAGTCTCAGAAGGACTTAGAAAGAGTAGTAAACAGACTCCAAGGGGAGCTCCGAAAAGCAAATCCATGACCAATGGGTGCCCAAAATGACCACAGTGAGGGTTCGAGAAACACTAACTCGAATTTCTTTGTGGCTAAATCGTCTGTCCCGGCCCCTGCTACTGCCTCTCCAGACTGGTCCAAAACAGTGGGCCCCTCAATGGAGACTACGGTGACTGTGAATGGTATTCATACTCGGGCTGTTCTTGACAGTAGATCGCAATTGGTCATTGTATTCCAGGACTGGTATGACAAACACTTATCTGACGTGCCTTTGCAATCCCTGGAAGACCGACATGTGTGGGGCCTAAGCGATAAGTCTTATCATTACCTAGGGTATGTCTGCCTCTGGTTGTTGTTTCCTGCAAATGTAACTGGTGTAGAGGAGCGAGTAGAGACATTGGCCAGTTTATAAGACTGAGGAGAAATTGTACAACTGATAGTGAGTTTAATAAACAAGCAGAAGACCTTATAATAAGATTTAAGCAAAGAGGGTATAGTGACCACTGTTTGAGAGATACTTTGAAGAAAGTTAGAAACAGGACACAACAAGATTTGCCACAGGATAAAACAAAAAATGTTAAGATTGTTAAATCAGAACAAGGAGGGCCTATTACACTTTCATTAGAATATAATAAATTATCAGGAAAGGTGGGGAATGTAGTCTGGAAAAACTGGGATAACTCTTAAGGAATTGGTAGGAGACTCACCTAGGGTCACCTTTAGAAGAACATCTCGCCTTCAGGATAAACTGGTAAACAGTAGATTCTACAAAAAACAGCAAATTAGGGAAACATGGCTATCAGTAAAACCTAAAAGGCTGTTCCAGTGCAAGAAATGTAATGTTTGTCAATATATGTACCAAGGACCAGAGTTTTCGACTTCAAATGGAGAAAGATTTCTAATAAGAGACTTTATTACTTGTAGCACTACCTTTGTAGTATATGTCCTTTGGTGTGACTAAATTATATTATATTGGTAAGAATGTTGAGGGAACGTATACAACAACATGTAAGATCAATAATTAATCAAAGATTATACAATGGCAAGAGAAAATCCTGGTCCTTGATTGGTCAGACTGGGACTGGATCGGGATGTTATCCCAGCATAACATCCTGGCTCTAGTTCCAGTACAGTCACGACCGCATGGAAAGTTTTAAAAAATCCATCCACAGCTGTCCGTTTCCTGCTCGCGATCAAAATCCAGTCGATTCGAACGGGCTTTACAGCAGGCACAGTTTCACATCGCTCCCAAACAAGCTTTTGTTTATTTCTAAAAAAAACTGAAATCAAAGCAGTCTTCAGGATTAGCATCACAGCAGTCTCCCGCTCTTTCTCCAGTGCCCGCCTCACCAACATCACCATCTGCTCTCACTGAAAGTGAAAGCCGCATTTCCGATCGGCTTCACAGTAGGCACAACTCTCACACATTCCCCAAACAAGCTTTGTTTCTAAAAAAGTAAAAAATACTGAAATCAAAGCCGTCTTCAGGATTAGTGTCACAGCAGTCTCCCGCTCTTTGTCCGGTGCCCACCTCATTCGCCCATTGTACTAACGCTCGCTCGTGGTTCAACTCATCTTCCTTCTATGTCTTTTTTTTCTTTAAATACATGAAGCAATAGCAGGAGAAAAACAGTAAAGAGAGGAACCCAGTATGAGAACACCTGGGGGGGACATACCTATTAGAGACCTACAACAGACACATAGAAAAACAGCTCCACCTGCTGTACAAACAGTATAAGGCACTATTTTTCAAATCAGCATCCTTCCACAATAAAAAAAAACCTAGAAAAATACAATTAAAACAGTATTTTTTTAACCATTTTTCTAATGTAAGTCTAAACGAGCCATTGTATAATAGGAATAATGCCTCCAGGGTAGGTGTTATGCTGGGATAACATCCCACCTCGGTATTAGACGCCCTCACGGCCTTGGTGTGACCGAGGTGGGATGTTATAACACCCACCCTGTCAGGCATTATTTCTTTAATAGATACCCGGTGGGAAGACATTTTTTTGAAAAACATGGCTCTGTGCCAAATAGCCTTAAATTCATGGCTTTAGAATGGGTCAACAGACCAGAGAGGGGAGGAAATAGACAGAATTTGTTACTTAAAAGAGAAAATCACTGGATGTTTAGAATAAATACTGTTAACCCTAGTGGATTAAATGAAAGATGGGATCTTAAACCATTTTTAAAGGATGAATAAAGAAACAAAGAAAAACAATGAATACTATGCTTAGTCATTTAAAACAAAGGAATCTTTTGAAAGATGCTGCAAAATGTAATAAATAGTTACACATTAGTGTACATTTGAGGAATTAATTTGTTGTTTGTTTTTGACCTGTCTAAATAATGAGATTTTTGTATGTGTAAGTACATCCTTGTGTACTGTAAAATATAGATGTGATATTTACCTTAATCTATATTTTTCAGGTATTACACCTCCTTTTTATGTTGATTGCGCGCATGCGCAAGAAACATATTGCGGCAGCTTTCTCCACAAGCAGGTTGTGGAGGTGTGGCACTGTTGTGGTCAATGCCCGCACAGCCTTTAAAGGCTTGGCCGCCTTTCCCCAATGCCATGGCACGCTGCTGCTGACACTAGTTCAGCCAGCGTGCCACAACTTTCTAACGTTTTAGCTGCTGCAGTCAGGGGCCACCTCATCACTGCAGCGTCAGCCATTCGCTGCAATGAGGGAGCGACCCATCATTGCAGGGCGGAACTTCCAAACACTGATATTGTTTGTGAACATGGTGGCGGCTTGCTACCGTGTCCACAAACAATATTACCCTCCCCCCCACAGAAGGGGTGCCCAATCCCCCTCGGCAGCATGTGCCCCACCCCGTGTTTGTTTGCCAACAGGGGCCCCAATCCCCGACGGCTTCAGTGCCATAAGTTAACTACTCCCCGCTTATGGTGTCTGCTGACGGGTGCCCGATGCCCGTCGGCTTAATGTCACATCCCCCCCTGTTTCTTGTGTGCTGACGGGGGGTGCCCAATCTCCCATCAGCTACAGCTGCCCCCCTCAAAACAGTAGACTCCATTGGCATGCTGGGAGCACACCCCAGCATGCCACATGCCCCAGTACATATAAAAAATGGTCCCGCGATGTCATTTTTTTTTTTTTAACCTGTAAAGAAGGAAACGGTCCCTCGGTGGTCTCCCTGACTCCCCTCCCACAACCCGCGCCCACCCACTGCGCACTCTGCCTCCTCACACCCCCCTCACCCCATACTTACCTCCAGAGCTCAGCATGATGATCTTCGGTGGATCGGGAACACGTCTGCACTCTTCAAAGCCGACTGCGAACTGAGGAAATGCTGATAAGCTGTATAATGAAATAAACAGGGTTTTTTCAACTTTGATGCATATCTCGGGCATTTTTTGGAATTTTGGCACCAAATTTTCAACATGAGGTTTTTGGGAGCCCTCCTCATGAATTCTATCACTGTTATGGCGTTACTTGGCCTCAAAAGGTGATTTTGCGGTCACTGCGTGGAATCACCTTTCAGGACCAATTAATGAAACAACAGTGCCAGTGTTCATGAGGTGGACCCTCAAAAAGCCTATGTTGCAAATTTGGTGGAAAAAATCTCAAAACTGACCGTTTTACAAGCCTGCATTGCGCAGTTGCTACTCATGCTCGTAACTTTGTGAATTTGCAATATTTTCACCCAAGATTTTCAACATTGACATTTTTTCACAACTCCTTGTGACCAGTATAGCTGTCATTTTGAGCACCCTGGCCGAAATGTGTTTTCGCACTTCCAGCACAGAATAGCGTGGTTGCTGTGGGAAATCAGTGTTTGGGACAGATTACTAAAATGACAGTGACACTGTTCATGAGTAGAGGTCCAAAAATGCCTATGTTGAAAATTTGGTGACAATACTCCATAAAATGACTATGTTACGAACGTGCGTTGCGCAGTTTGCACGCATGCTCATAAGTTCACGAATTTATAATATGTTCACTCCAGATTTTCAACATTGCCATTGTTCTGCATCTCCTTATGAACAGTACAGCTGTCATTTTTCACATCCTGGCCGAAATGTGTTTTTGCTGTTCTGGTGCACAATAGCGTGCTTGCTGTGGGAAATCAGTGTTCGAGACACATTAAGAAAATCACAGTGACACTGTTCATGAGCAGAGGTCCTAAAATGCCTATGATGAAAATTTTGTGATGAAAGTCCATAAAATGAATGTGTTACGAGCGTGCATTGTGCGGTTTCCATGCACTCTTGTAACTTCGCAAATTAATAATATTTTCAGGCCGCATTTTCAACACTCACATTTTTCCACACCTCCTTATGAACAATACAGCTGTCATATTTCACATTCTAGCCGAAATGCGTTTTCGCACTTCGAGCACAATACTACAGTCACTGTCGAAAATCAGTATTTGGGACAGATTAGGATGAAGCGAGTGGGGGGTGACCGAGTTCAACTGAGATCTGTCTGGTCTGCTGCAGATTTCTTTGTGGGCAGGAAAAGGCACGAGTGCAGGCAGGAGCCCAGTACAAAAGGGCAACCTGCAGCGCCAGGAGAAACAGAATGAGCGAGTGAGGAAGGGGGAGTGAGTGAGCTCAACAGAGCTCTGTTGGGACTGCTGCGGATTTCTTTGTGGGCAGAAAAAGGCAGAAATGCATGCAGGGGCCCAGTACAAAAGGGCAGCCTGCAGCGGCAGAAGAAACAGAACGAGCGACAGAGAGAGGGGGAGTGAGCGAACTCAACGGAGCTCTATCATGACTGCTGCAGATTTCTTTGTGGGCAGAAAAGGGCAGCAACGCATGCAGGAGCCCCGTACAAAAGGGCAGCCTGTAGCACTGGCAGAAACAGAATGAGCAATTGAGAGCGGGGGAGTGAGTGAGGTTAACGGAGCTCTGTCGGGACTACTGCAGATTTCTTTGTGGGCAGAAAAAGGTGCCAACACAGGCAGGAGCCCAGTACAAAAGGGCAGCCTGCAGCACTGGAAGAAACACAATGAGCGAGTGAGAGAGGGGAAGTGAGGGCACAACAGAACTGTGTCAGGATTGCTACAGATTTCTTTGTGGGCAGAAAAAGGCAGCAATGCATGCAGGGGCCCAGCACAAAAGGCCAGCCTGCAGCAGCAGCAGCAGGAAAAACACAACAAGCGAGTGAGAGAGGGGGAGTGAGCGAGATCAACAGAGCTCTATCATGAATGCTACCAATTTCTTTGTGCGCAGAAGAAGGCGGCAACACAGGCAGGAGCCCAGTACAAAAGGGAAGCCTGTAGCGGCAGCAGAAATGGGACAAGCAACTGAGAGGGGGGAGTGAACGAGCTCAAAGGAGCTCTGTCGGGACTGCTGCAGATTTCTTTGTGGCAGAAAAAGGGGCAAACAGAAACAGAAGCCCAGTACAAAAGAGCAGCCTGCAGCCCCAGGAGAAGCAGAATGAGCGAGTGAGATGGGGGAGTGAATGACCTCAACGGAGCTCTATCGTGACTGCTGCAGATTTCTTTGTGGGCAGAAAAAGGCAGCAATGCAACCAGGAGCCCAGTACAAAAGGCCAGCCTGCAGCATAGGCAGAAACAGAATGAGTGAGTGAAGAGGGGGAGTGAGCAAGCTCAACGGAGGTCTATCATGACTGCTGCAGATTTCTTTGTGGGCAGGAAAAGGCAGCAATGCAGGCAGGTGCCCAGTGCAAAAGGTCAGCCTGCAGCGCCGGCAGAAATGGAATGAGCAAGTGAGAGAGGGGGAGTGAGTGAGGTCAATGGAGCTATGTCGGGATTGCTGCAGATTTCTTTGTGCCAGAAAAAGGTGTCAACAAAAACAGCAGGAGCCCAGTACAAAAGGGCAGCCTGCAGCACCAGGAGAAACGGAATGAATGCGTAAGACAGGAGGAAGTGAGCAACCTCAATGGAGCTCTGTCAGGATACTGGCGGATTTCTTTGTGGGCAGAAAAAGGTGCCAATGCAGGCAGGGGCCCAGTACAAAAGGACAGCCTGCAGCACTGGGAGAAACACGAGTGAGTCAGAGAGGGGTGAGTGAGCGAGCTCAACAGAGCTCTATCATGACTGCTGCAGATTTGTTTGTGGGCAGGAAAAGGCGGCAATGCAGGCAGGAGCCCAGTACAAAAGGGCAGCCTGCAGCGCCAGCAGAAACAGAACAAGCGACTGAGAGAGGGGTAGTGAGCAGGCTCACTGGAGCTGTGTCAGGACTGCTGCAGATTTCTTTGTGGGCAAAAAAAGGCAGCAATGCATGCAGTGGCCTAGTACAAAAGGGAAGCCTATAGCAGTGGGAGAAACAGAACAAGCGAGTGAGCAAGCTCAATGGAGCTCTGTCGGGACTGCTGCAGATTTCTTTGTGGGCAGAAAAAGGTGCCAACACAGGCAGGAGCCCAGTACAAAAGGCCAGCCTGCAGCGCCGGCAGAACAGAACGAGCGAGTGGGAGAGGGGGAGTGAGCAAGCTCAATGGAAGTTTATCGTGACTGCTGCGGATTTCTTTGTGGGCAGGAAAAGGCAGCAATGCAGGCCGGAGCACAGTACAAAAGGACAGCCTGCAGCGCCGGCAGAAATGGAATGAGCAAGTGATGGGGGGGAGGAGTGAGCGACCTTAACAAATCTGTGTCAGGACTGCTGCAGATCTCTTTGTGGACAGAAAAAGCCACCAATGCAGACAGGAACCCAGTATAAAAGGGCAACCTGCAGCAGTGGGAGACACAGAATGAGAGAGTGAGGGAGGGGGATTGAGTGAGCTCACCGGAGCTCTGTTGGGACTGCTGCAGGTTTCTCTGTGGGCAGAAAAAGGCAGCAATGCATGCAGGGGCCCCGTATAAAAGGGCAGCCTGCAGCGACGGGAGAAACAGAATAAATGAATGAGACAGGGGGAGTAAGTGAGCGAGCTCAATGGAGCTCTGTCAGGACCGCTGCAGATTTATTTGTAGGCACAAAAAGCTGCCAATGCAGGCAGGAGCCCAGTACAAAAGGGTAGCCTGCAGTGCCAGGAGAAACAGAATGAGCGCGTGAGACAGGGGGAGTGAGCGGCCTCAACGGAGCTCTGTCAGGATAGCTGAGGATTTCTTTGTGGGCAGAAAAAGGTGCCAACACAGGCAGGAGCCCAGTACAAAAAGGCAGCCTGCAGAGCTGGGAGAAACACAACAAGTGAGTCAGTGAAGGGGAGTGAGCGAGCTCAATGGAGCTGTATCGTGACTGTTGCGGATTTCTTTGTGGGTAGGAAAAGGCAGCAATGCAGACAGGAACCCAGTACAAAAGGCCAGCCTGCAGCGCCGGCAGAAATAGAACGAGTGACTGAGAGAGGGGGAGTGAGCAAGCTCAATGGAGCTGTCTTGGGACTGCAGCAGATTTCTTTGTGGGTAGGAGAAGGCAGCAATGCATGCAAGAGACCCAGAACAAAACAGAAGCCTGCAGCGGTGGGAGAAACAGAACAAGCGAGTGAGACAGGGGGAGTGAGCAAGCTCAACGGAGCTCTATCATGACTGCTGCAGATTTCTTTGTGGGCAGAAAAAGGCGGCAATGCAGGCAGGAGCCCAGTACAAAAGGGCAGCCTGCAATGCTGGCAGAAATGGAATGAGCGAGTGACAGATGGAGACTGAGCGAGCTCAACAGAGCTCTGTCAGGGCTACTGCAGATTTCTTTGTGGGCAGAAAAAGGTGCCAACAGAGGCAGGAGCCCAGTACAAAAGGACTGCCTACAGCGCTACGACTAACAGAATGAGCGAGTGACACAGGGGGAGTGAGCAACCTCAACAGAGCTCTTTTGGGACTGCTGCAGATTTCTTTGTGGGCAGAAAAAAGTGCAATTGCAGGCAGGAGCCCAGTACAAAAGGGCAGCCTGCAGTGCCAGGAGAAACACAGCGAGCGAGTGAGAGGGGGTGTGAGTCAGCTCAACGGAGCTGTATCATGACTGCTGCGGATTTCTTTGTTGGCAGAAAAAGGTGGCAACGCAGGCAGGAGCCCAGTACAAAAGGGCAGCCTGCAGCACCAGCAGAAACAGAATGAGCGAGTGAAAGGAGGAGTGAGCAAGCTCAACAGACCTGTGTCAGGACTGCTGCAAATTTCTTTGTGGGCAGAAAAAGGCAGTAATGTATGCAGGGGCCCAGTACAAAAGAGCAGCCTGCAGAAGCAGCAGAAACAGAACGAGCGACTGAGAGATGGAGAGTGAGCGAGCTCATGGAGCTCTATCGTGACTGCTGCAGATTTCTTTCTGGGCAGAAGAAGGTGGCAATGCAGTCAGGAGCTCAGTACAAAAGGGCAGCCTGCAGCACCAGGACAAATAGAATGAGTGAGTGAGATGGGGAGTGAGCGACCTCAACAGAGTTCTATCGTGACTGCTGCAGATTTCTTTGTGGGCAGAAAAAGGCGGCAATGCAGGCAGGAGACCAGTACAAAAGGCCAGCCAGCAGCATCGGCAGAAATGGAACTAGCGAGTGAGAAAGGGAGTGAGCGAGCTGAACGGAGCTGTGTCACAACTGCTGCAGATTTCTTTGTGGGCAGAAAAAGCCACCAACAGAGGCAGGAACCCTTTACAAAAGGGCAGCCTGCAGCAACGGGAGGCACAGAAAGAGCGAATGAGAGAGGGAGAGTGAGTGAGCTCAACGGAGTTCCGTTGGGACTGTGGCGGATTTCTTTGTGGGCAGAAAAAGGCAGCAACGCAGGCAGGAGCCCAGTACAAAAGGCCAGTCAGCAGCGCCGGCAGAAATTGAACAAGCAAGTGACAGATGGGGAGTGAGCAACCTCAACGGACCTGTGTTGTGACTACTCCAGATTTCTTTGTGGGCAGAAAAAAGCCACCAACACAGGCAGGAACCCATTACAAAAAGGCAGCCTGCAGCACCACGAGAAGCGGAATGAGCGACTGAGAGAGGGGGACTGAGCCACCTCAATGGAGCTCTATCGGGACAGCTGCAGATTTTTTTGTGGACAGAAAAGGGTGCCAAAGCAGGCAGGAGCCCAGTACAAAACAGCAGCCTGCAGCACTGGAGGAAACAGAACAAGCGAGTGACAGAGGGCCACTGAGCGAGCTCAAGAGACCAACGCAATCTACATTCGGCATTGACAAATGCTTGTTGATATCTGTTCTACGTTCTCTGATAATGAATGCTGCTTATAAATCTGTTTTGTTTTTTTTGTTTTGTTTTATTGTTTTTGTTTTCCTGTTAGTAAGAGCCCCTTTTCTGGTAGTTCTTTAATTACAAAAAAATATATACACATATAATAAACTTTTGTTACATTGGTTGACAAGTTCAATTTATGTGAACTTGATCCCATATTATTAGAAGTAATGATGCTGGAACACCAGTATTTAAAGGACACTGGATAACATTATTTAGTTGAGTTTTTATGATGTAAATGTAACCCCCCTGCAAATGGGGGTTCCCAAAAGACTTCCAGGAGCTTGCTTGAATGCTCCAAGCCTGAATGGTGTTTGGCGTTTAAGCCATTTATCAGTGAGTGTTTTTAGAGCCTCTGGTACTGTCTCTTTAAGAGCTGTCTGCTTGCAGACATAATTAGTTTGTATGGGGGGACTGTGTGCTTCTCTGTTTGAGTATCACTCGAACTGCTGCCAATTTACTTCATTTTGCAGTCACTAGGAGTGCAAAGGAACCTATCTGAAAGATGTAACTGTTTGCCAGAAATTATTTAGAGTAATAATGAAATTACAGTTTGTCTAACCTGCTTTCTTTGCAGTCAGAACTGTGTCTGCTAGTTCCCATTCTAGTTTTGAACTGCTGAACTGGACCAATCAGTGTGGGGTAAGCTAGCTCTAAAATGGTGCCTTGACGAATCAGAACTTGACTCATAATCTGAGCCAGCACCACAAGAGGATTGTATGGGCAGTGACTCTGGGAGATGTAGTTTAGACTTCAGTGCCTTTTGGACCAACAGCAGCAGTCTATTGTGAGTGACAGCCAATCCAGTCAAGAACTGGGAGGAACTCAAAGGAAGTGCCGGTTTTTCAGTTGGAGTGTCAGTTGAGCTTTGGCAGTGAAGAAGGAAGGAGCCCTGTGCTTTTTCAGTGTGCAGTTTTAGTCAAAAAACGTGTATAAGGCCCAGAGTTCCGGTCTGCAGCTTGTTAGGACTGAATCCGTCCTGTGAAAAGAATCAAAGGATCTCTGAAGAGTAGAAACCAGGCTCACCCTGTAGAAGACTGGAGGAATTGCTGAAAATTACACTCGGTCTGTCAGGAACTGAATCTGCTGTGTGTTCTCCGGTATTGTGCAGTAATTGCGATCGGGATACAGATGCAGCCTGCCTGGTATAGTGCTTTCTTTTATATGGATGTGTGAAGAGGTTTGTGCACCTCAAGTGAGCCCTGCTGACATTGAAGGACCCTATCTTATTTGGAGGTCGGAGTACTAATTCAGGGTCGCTCCTGTTGAATTGCCACATTAAACCAAATGGAATTACTGTACTGCTGACTGTTTAATTCTCCTTTTCTCTGTGTGAAAGGGCCCCTACCAGCTGCCACGGTTTGGACTAGCCACTAGGGCTTGGGTACCCAGGGACAGTAACTGATAGGGATAGGCCTGTGCACAGAGCCATAGGTAGATTATTAGAGTGATAAGCTAATTAACCTGATTTCCCCCTGTCCTTGTTATATCCCCCTAAATAAATCAGAGCTGCTCGTTTCAGCAAAGTTATACTGCCTGAGGTATTTGTCTATAGAAAAACTGTACTGTGATTGTTGCACTGTATCTCATTTTCACAGGAGGTCCCAGTGCCGGAACCAGACCTTGGGGTAAGTGTATACTGTGAAGGTAATTCTGATATATTGTGTGGGCCACTAGTGGGAAGAAAGGGAGTTGCAGTGTCCCAGAGGGCTGTGACCAAGTTAGTTTAACTATTGCAAACCCTGACCTCTGGGTGGAGGCACCGCCATTGGATCCAGGCCCTCAACCTGTTGGTGGCAAATCAGGCAGGGTAGTAGCCCCTGGGATGCGCCATCTAGGGGTTACATCTTGAGGCTCACCGCTGGATTGTGTGTCCTCTAGTGGCCATATTTACTAACCACTGTTAAGAAAAAATGGGTACCCGACAGAAGTGGCTGTGCACCGGCTGGTGGAGTGGTGTACTGGGGAGGGATCGACCCCCAAATGCTATGCTTATCCTGGACATCCCCTGGTATCAATACGGACACTGTGCAGGAGTACTTTCCAAGGTGGAAGGTTTACAAAACCCTGTGGTGGTGGGTCGGCATGCTAATCTGCTCACCCACACTTTCCTGGCCCTAGTAGAGTTTAAGGATCCATAGATAGCTCCAAAGTGCCACAGACCATTACCCCAGAGGAGCCCTCACTGCTTGGAGAGTGATAACTAAGGACAGTAAAGACCTGGGGGAATCAGCCCCACCACTATCTGAAACTTTTGAGGAGAAATTTGCTGAATGGTTGCTGGGAGAGGGAAAACTGTGGAGGACTTGAAGAAACTATTCTTGCCACCTGGGGTGTTCCTCCCCAACACCCTCTCCTGCTCCAGTGCCCGTAATGGTGGCTGAACCAATGCAGACTCTATTTCTGCACCTGCCATTAGTCACGACTCTTGCAGGTTGAGGATCTTCTCTGGCACCCTCCCCACCCCCAAGGGAGGATGACTGGGAGACCTGGATAGACTATGTTGCCCCTAAGTGCTAGAATGGCAATGCTCGGAAGGCGGCGAAAGAGGGTTAGTGAGAGCCTCCGAGGTCCTGCCCTGGCTACCATCCGCACTAAACGGGCCAGTAACCCTGAAGCGACTGCACAGGCCTATCTTGAGGCCTTGAGAATGTGTATGGGAGCCCAGATTCTGATGAGGACCTATGGTGGAGAGTAAGAAATGCACAACAGTACCAAGGGAGTTGTTGTCCGTGTATGTCTCCGCTGGAAAATTGTTGCAAGAATGCCTCAGAAAGGGTAGTTTGCTAGCGATTGAACTGGACGAACCAGACTGGACAGAATCCTTAAGTCTGCCCCTTCTCAGAACTGCTGTTGCTTCAGTTACGCCTGGCAAATCGACTGGAATCCCACCCTCCTATGATGAGTTAATGAGAGAAATTCGGGAGTTGAGAAAGGCGACCTCGGGAGTACCTGCACCAACAGCTGTGGCTACGACCAGTGACTGAGGGTGACCCATCAAGTGAAGTTCAGGGGCAGAGGTTGACAGTCAATGAGTGCTCTGACAAGGAAAAGATATGCCACAATGGGCGTAACTGTTGAGAGAGATCCGGGAATTCAAAAACAGTCCCTTTATGAAAGCCACGCCTGCAAGTGACGGGCCCTGACCTATATCCGACTGCATCTGCTATGGGGTGGGGTACCCACCCATGTATCTCCTGCTGATAACAGCTCCAAACTCAATTCCTTGACCATGGAAGTGGAGAAACTGACGAGATGTCTCCAAATGCTTATCACGCAGAACAGAGATGGCACCAAGGTTTCCAGTTAGTAATACCCCGCCCTGGCTCCCAGTGTGGGCCTTGGCCAGCTCAAACTCCAGAAAGTATGTTTTGCTATAATTGTGGGAAAGATGGGCACATGAAAAGGAAATGCCAGTCCCCAAAAGACACTGACAAAGTTGCATATAGGCTACAAGGAGAGCTTCGGAGAAGAAATCAGTGGTTAAGAGGTGCACGACATGATCCCAGTGAGGGCACCAAAATGCTAATTCACGCCCTTTGTGGCAAGGTCAGTTGCCCAGGCCCCCACTACCGCCCTCTCCAGACTGGTCCAGAATAGTGGGTCCCTCCATGGAGACCACTGTAAAGGTGAATGGAGTGTCTACAAGAGCTGTATTAGACAGTGGCTCCCAAGTGACAATTATGTTCCAGGATTGGTATCAGAAGCATTTGTCAGACGTGCCCTTACAACCATTAGAAGGACTGCATGTATGGGGTTAAGTGAGAAGGCCTACCCTATTCCGGGTATATCGAATTTGGCTGTCTTTCCCACCTCCGTGGCTGGAGTGGCCGAACAAGTAGAGACCCTAGCCTTAGTGTGTCCCCCACTGGACTGTATGATGGTGTCCCTTTGTTGATTGGAACAAATGCTCATATGTTGGAAGGCTGGCACAGTTGTGTTATGAAAACAGGGTCAAAGACTAGTAGAGCTTTAAGAGTTCGGCTTTAATTAAGAAGGCCTATGAGGCACAGAGAGATGCTGAAAAAACAGAACCAGAGGAACCGGTCGGAATTGTATGGAAGAAGGATCCTGAGTCTCTGATCCTGGCGCCAAATGCCCAGTGTACCTTACAGGAGAGGTCCGTATCAGAAAGGATGTTAAGAATAAAATATTAATGTTGGATGCACCAGGCGATGGAAAATTGCCAGAGGGACTGCTGGTCAAGCCTAGTATTTTGCCCGCTAGAGCCCATGCTTATGCCAGAAGGGTAATGGTCCAAGTTCATAATGTGTCTGAAGAGACATTCGAGTAAACAGAGGTTGCATCCTGGCTAATGTGCATTGTGCAGACACTGCAGTGCTACCCAGCAGCAAGAGTTCAAGGAAGAATGACAGAGTAACGCCTGACTTGTTTGATTTCGGTGACTCCCGCTGCCAGCTGAATGGAAAGTGAGGATCAGTGAGAAGCTTGCCCAGAGAGACCAGGTGTTTTCTTTAAAGGAATGGGATGTAGGATGCGTGCAAGGAGCTGAGCACAATATCCGGCTGCATGACGAAAGACCATTTCTGTGAGAGGTCTCGACGCCTGGCACCTGCTGACATAGATGATGTGAGACGGCATCTGCAAGAGATGTTAGCTGCTGGTGTAATACAAGAATCCAGAAGCCCTTATGCTTCCCCATTGTGGTAGTGAGGAAAAGAATGGAACAGTAAGGATGTGTGTGGATTATCGCACCTTAAACGTGCGACTATCTGATCAGTACACAATGCCGCATTCAGGATGCTTTGGACTGCCTAAGCAGGAGCAAGTGGTTCTCTGTGCTGGATCTCATGTGGGTACTACCAGATCCCATGGCCCCAGAGGACCGTGAGAAGACGGCCTTTATCTGTCCGCTTACTTCTATGAATTCATGAGGATGCCTCAAGGGATTTCAGGTGCCCCAGCCACTTTTCAACGATTGATGGGCGTGCAGTGGGGACATGAACTACTAGAGTGCCTGGTATACCTAGATGATGTTATTGTGTTTGGCAGCTCACTGGAGGAACATGAGAGCAGATTATTTAAGGTATTGGACCGACTGGAGGACTTTGGCCTTAAACTGTCCATTGATAAGTGTCAATTCTTTCAAACATCAGTAAAGTATGTGGGACACATAGTATCCACCGAGGGAATAGAGACCGACCCAAGTAAAGTTGAGGCCTTGACCACCTGGCCACAGCCCAAAAATCTAAAAGAACTGCAAAGATTCCTAGGATTCTGTGGTTATTATCGGCGCTTCATCAAGGACTATTCAAGAGTGATCCGCCTTTACTTAACCTTACTCAAGGGTATCCCCAACCCACAAAAATACCAAAAGTCAGCGTCCTCAAGACTGAAAGAGTGTATTTTCATCCGAGTGAAGTATTTGGGGCCGCTGGACTCCTGATTGTGAGACTGCTTTTCATGAGATCATATATCAACTACCCATGCTCCAGTGCTGGCCTATGCCGATCCAAGAAAACCTTACGTCCTGCCACACTGATGCTAGCTTGCAAGGGTTGGGGGCTGTGTTGTACCAAGAGCACGAGAATGGCCTGAGACCAGTGGCCTTTGCCAGTAGAAGCCTGACCCCATCCGAAAGAACTATCCTGTACATAAGTTAGAGTTCCTAGCTTTGAAGTGGGCTATTGTTGACCAATTCCATGAGTACTTGTATGGGGCTAAAATACTAGTAAAACTGACAATAATCCTTTGACCTATGTGCAGACCTCAGCTAAGTTGGATGCCACTGGCCATAGGTGGCTTTCTGCATTATCTACATATGACTATGCTCTCGAATACCGAGCAGGTCTGAACCACATAGATGCTGATGCTCTCTCCGGAGGCCTGTTCCCCAGAATGATTGGGTCCGATTGGCAGAACCTGACATTCGGCACTCTGTCGGAAGTTTGACAGGGAGGAACAAATGTCCACGGACGCAGTGGACTGCATGGTGGATTGCTTGGGAGCCTCTGAGAATTGCATACCTGCTGCTTATTGCCACTTTTCTGCAATAGACATTGGTGCACTGCCTCAGCTGGACAATGACAGTATTCAAGGGCTCAATCCCGCGATCCCATGATCAAAGCAGCTTTAGAAGCCCTCTATGCAGGAAAAGATGTGTCCAAATTACGCCCACTGATTTGAGAACTGCACTGTTATACAAAGAAGGTCCTAAGTTGAAACTGATCAATAAACTGTTATACAGAGAAACAGTAGACAGAGGGGACAAGTAGACAAACAACAACTAGTGCTGCCCACTGCCTTCGAGACTCAGTACTGAGGTCCTTGCACAACCACATGGGGCACCTTGGTATAGACAGAACACTTGACTTGGTGAGATCCAGATTCTATTGGCCTAAGATGGGGCTGATGTGGAGCAACACATTCGAACTTAGTCGCTGCTTACAGAGGAAAGCTTTGCCCAGAGGGCTGCCCCCCTTGTTAACATCACCACCAGTGCACCCATGGAGTTGGTCTGTATTGATTTTCTAAGTTTGGAGTCAGATCAAAGAAATATCAGTAATGTGCTGGTGGTCACTGACCATTTCACGAGATATGCCCAAGCTTTCCCCACCAAAGACCAGAAAGCATCCACTGTGGCCAAAGTACTTGTAGAAAACTTTTTGTTCACTATGGGCTCCACAAAGAATCCATTCTGATCAAGGGAGAGACTTTGAGAGTCGTCTGATCAAAGAGATGCTCTCTGTGGGGAGTCGAAAGTCCAGAACCACTCCTTACCACCCCAGGGGACCCACAGCCTGAACGTTTCAACCGCACTTTGCTAGATATGCTAGGCACCCTGCACCCAAAGGACAAGCCTAGATGGAGCCAACAAATTAGCACCCTGGTACATGCTTATAACTGCACCAAAAGTGATGCCACTGGATTCTCCCCTACCGCCTGATGTTTGGAAGAGAGCTCGACTACCAGTAGATGTGTGTTTTGGGGTCTCTCCTGATGGGGTTCAAGCTGACAACTATTTACAGTATGTGCAAAAGTTAAAGGCCCAGCTAACTCATGCGTACCAACTGGCTCAAACCATGGCTGCAAAAAGAAATCTGGCCAACAAAGAAAGGTATGATAAAAAGGTGAAAGCACAGGAACTCCAGGAGGGAGATCGGGTATTGCTAAGAAATCTGGGACTGCATGGCAAGCACAAGATTGCTGACAGATGGCACCATCTCCCTCACATTGTAGTGGGCAAACTAGATGATCTGCCAGTGTACAAAGTAAGGCCTGAGAATAATTCAAAAGATGTAAAAACAATGCATAGAAATCATTTACTGCCCATTGGACAAATCCTGATTGAGTCTGAGCCCCAGAAGATGCCCCTCTGGACCAGTGACTAGAGCTGCTGCTAAGAAAAGACCAAGGAAGTCTGCACCTACAGAAGCAGAGTTAAAGTGTTCCCTGCACAAGTCCCAGTTGAGCATGACTGTCAGTCCATATCAGAAGAAAGTGAGAGTGACTTTGAATACTATCCTTCTTACGAACTGAGTCAATTATTTGGGCAATCCCTAGTCAATACTGGAGATGAAGCTGGGCCTTCTGGACTGTCCAAGCCCCCAGCTGTCCCGGAGCCAATGCTCCCAGAAAGTGAAGTGCAAAGCATCAGATCAGATGAAATGGAATCATTGTGCATGGTTGAACTGTTTGAGCTTTCAGGGAGGAAAATGATAGATTGGGGCAGACTGGTGATACACCGAACAAGAAGAGTATTTTGAGTGCCCTGACAGTCCACTGCCAGTGTCCGAAAGCTCCATGCGAGCCAAATGTTGTGGACCCAGAAACTGTAACTCCTGGAGCTGAAAGTGCCCCAAGTTCTAGCCTCTCTACCCCATGGAGACTCCCCTGACAAGTGAGGACAATGCTGAAAATGAGGCTGAGAGTGCAGAGACTATAACAGTTCCCCTAGAAAGACTGGCGAGCTGTAAAGCCTGTGGTGCACCTCAGTTATGATTCACTTGGGAGGCCTGTGGACTTGCCTCTCAATGTTGTCCATAAAGGGTGTATGTGTCCCGAGCTCATTGCCCAAACTGAGCATCAGTGCTAACTCCAAGTTACTTGTGTTGCCCTCTAAGTATGGTGCCCTTGCCCCATCCAGCCCCAAGGTAACTGATAGGAAGGCCCTCTCTTCAGGTTTCATGTACAAGAGGTAATAACTTGAGTTATGGTACAATGTGTATGTAATACTGTGTAAAGAGTGACGTACTGCAATGTTTCAGAAATGTGTTCTTGGTAAATGATATATTGACTGATGATTACATGTGCGAGCCTAATGCAAATGTATATGGTTGCAGTTGAAACTTATGGGGGTACTTGCTTGACGCGGACGTCAAGCTTTCCCAGGCCAGGAAGGGTGTAACCCCCCTGCAAATGGGGGTTCCCAAAAGACTTCCAGGAGCTTGCTTGAATGCTCCAAGCCTGAATGGTGTTTGGCGTTTAAGCCATTTATCAGTGAGTGTTTTTAGAGCCTCTGGTACTGTCTCTTTAAGAGCTGTCTGCTTGCAGACATAATTAGTTTGTATGGGGGGACTGTGTGCTTCTCTGTTTGAGTATCACTCGAACTGCTGCCAATTTACTTCATTTTTGCAGTCACTAGGAGTGCAAAGGGAACCTATCTGAAAGATGTAACTGTTTGCCAGAAATTATTTAGAGTAATAATGAAATACAGTTTGTCTAACCTGCTTTCTTTGCAGTCAGAACTGTGTCTGCTAGTTCCCCATTCTAGTTTTGAACTGCTGAACTGGACCAATCAGTGTGGGGTAAGCTAGCTCTAAAATGGTGCCTTGGACGAATCAGAACTTGGACTCATAATCTGAGCCAGCCACAAGAGGATTGTATGGGCAGTGACTCTGGGAGATGTAGTTTAGACTTCAGTGCCTTTTGGACCAACAGCAGCAGTCTATTGTGAGTGACAGCCAATCCAGTCAAGAACTGGGAGGAACTCAAAGGAAGTGCCAGTTTTTCAGTTGGAGTGTCAGTTGAGCTTTGGCAGTGAAGAAGGAAGGGCCCTGTGCTTTTCAGTGTGCAGTTTTAGTCCAAAAACGTGTGTAAGGCCCAGAGTTCCGGTCTGCAGCTTGTTAGGACTGAATCTGGCCCTGTGAAAAGAATCAAAGGATCTCTGAAGAGTAGAAACCAGGCTCACCCTGTAGAAGACTGAGGAATTGCTGAAAATTACACTCGGTCTGTCAGGAACTGAATCTGCTGTGTGTTCTCCGGGTATTGTGCAGTAATTGCGATCGGGATACAGATGCAGCCTGCCTGGTATAGTGCTTTCTTTTATATGGATGTGTGAAGAGGTTTGTGCACCTCAAGTGAGCCCTGCTGACATTGAAGGACCCTATCTTATTTGGAGGTCGTGAGTACTAATTCAGGGTCGCTCCTGTTGAATTGCCACATTAAATCCAAATGGAATTACTGTACTGCTGACTGTTTAATTCTCCTTTTCTCTGTGTGAAAGGGCCCTACCAGCTGCCACGGTTTGGACTAGCCACTGGGCTTGGGTACCCAGGGACAGTAACTGATAGGGATAGGCCTGTGCACAGAGCCATAGGTGAATTATTAGAGTGATAAGCTAATTAACCTGATTTCCCCTGTCCTTGTTATATCCCCTAAATAAATCAGAGCTGCTCGTTTCAGCAAAGTTATACTGCCTGAGGTATTTGTCTATGTTAAAGTACTGTACTGTGATTGTTGCACTGTATCTCATTTCACAGGAGGTCCCAGTGCCGGAACCAGACCTGGGGTAAGTGTATACTGTGAAGGTAATTCTGATATATTGTGTGGGCCACTAGTGGGAAGAAAGGGGTTGCAGTGTCCCAGAGGGCTGTGACCAAGTTAGTTTAACTATTGCAAACCCTGACCTCTGGGTGGAGGCACCCGCCATTGGATCCAGGCCCCTCAACCTGTTAGTGGCAAATCAGGCAGGGGTAGTAGCCCCTGGGATAGCGCCATCTAGGGGTTACATAAACAATTCAAAACCTTTTGTTTATTACCTTTCATCTTGTTTCCTAATGCTGGGGATATTTCCATTTTTTTATTTTATTTTTAGTAATGGGACTTTGTGACATGAAAAAACTTCATCAAATGATTTAAAATGTAGAACTCTCAGTTGGTAGCACATCCACCTCTGGACCAGAAGGTCATGGGTTCTCATCCCACACCGAGATTGGACTTGCACCTAAAAATCGCTGGTATCCGATAGCAGTATTGGGGGGGTGCTGTACTGCTGGGGTGTGCCATCCTTCAGATGAGACATTAAACTGAGGTCCCTTCTGCTCATCCTGGTGGGTGTCCAGGTGGAAGTAAAAGAACCTGGGCACTCTTTGCAAAGAGCAGGGAACATTCCCTGTGTCCTGGCCAACATTCCCCTTCCCATAAACCGGTTCATGCAATTATCCAGGCTGTGTGTGGGTGATGATGTGCATGATGATGTGCAATATGGCCGCCACCACACATTCAGTCACTTCACTACCAGTCTAGCATAGCTTGTAAAGCACTTTGGGATACACTGTGTATGAAAAGCGTTATATAAACACTGATTCTTCTTCTTCTTCTATTGCTGGAGTGCTGGGTGAATTTAACTTTGAATAAATCTGAAGAGTACAATCTGTACTATGCAGCACAATTTCCAGTGTCATCCTTTTTTGTAAGCGCTGTTATTGAACATTTGTACCTTTAAAGAGTTGCTTACCTTACAGCGAACCTTTGGTGTGGTAGAGCGCAGGTATTCTACTTTGGAATTTCAATTTAATTATCCCTACCTAGGGTTCGTCTGCCTCTGGTTGTCTCTTCCTGCAACTGTAATGGGTGTAGAGGAGCAAGTAGAGACATTGGCCCTAGTGTGTCCCCCCACCGGACTGTATGATGGGGTCCCCCTGTTAACTGGGACAAACGCCCATATGTATGGGAGACTGGCGCAACTCTGTCACGAGAAACAAGGGCGACAGACTGGGAGGGCCCTGAGAATTCCAGCTCTGATCAAGAGGGCCTATGATTTGCAACAGAAACCTGAGGAAGTAGACTAGGATGAACCGGTGGGGATTGTGTGGAAGAAGGATACCGATTCAATGGTACTGGTCCCCAACACCCAGTGTACCATTCAAGGGGAGGTCCACCTCTGGAAAAATGTCAAGAACAAAATACTGATGTTGGATGAGCCCAGCAATGGAAATTTGCCAGAAGGATTATTGGTCAAGCCCAGAATCTTGTCTGCTCATGCCCATGCCTATGAACGACGAGTGGTGGTCCAGATTCATAATGTGTCAGATTGGGAGCTCTGGGAGAACAGAGGGTGCACCCTAGCTATGGTACACTGTGCAGACACTGCAGTATTACCCAGCAACAAGCACCCTGGTGAGAAGGAGAGAGTGATCCCAGACTTGTTTGACTTTGGTGACTCCCCATTGCCAGCTGAATGGAAGGCTAGAATTTGCAAGAGAATTTCCCAGAGAGAGACAAAGTGTTTTCATTGAAGGAATGTGATGTGGGATGTGTTCAGGGCATGGAGCATCACATATGCCTGCACCATGAACAGCCATTTCAAGAGAGGTCCTGACGTCTAGCCCAACCAGACATAGATGATGTGAGAAGACACCTGCAGGAAATGCTCGTTGCTGGCATGATACAAGAATCCAGAAGCCCATACACTTCTCCCATTGTGGTTGTGTGTAAGAAGAATGGGTCTATGAGGATGCATGTTGATTATCAAACCCTGAACTGGCGGACCATCTCAGATCAATACACTATGCCTCGTATACAAGATGCCCGGGACTGCTTGAATGGGAGCAAATGGTTCTCGGTGTTGAATCTTCGCAACGGCTACTACAAGACCCTGATGGCCCCAGAAGACCATTAGAAAACAGTCTTCATCTGTCCATTAGGGTTCTACGAATTTCTGAGGATGCCACAAGGGATATCAGGTGCCCCGGACACCTTTCAGCGATTGATGCAATGTGCGGTGGGAGATATAAATTTGCTGGAATGCCTGGTGTACTTGGACAATGTCATTGTGTTTGGGAGCAGCTTAGAGAAGCATGAGAACCGACTGTTTAAAGTCCTAGACTGACTGGAAGGCTTCGGCCTCAAGCTGTTCATTGACATGTCCCAGTTTTTCCAAACCTCCATGAAGTATGTGGAGCACATAGTATCTACCACAGGATAGAGGATGATCCCCGTAAGGTTGAAGCACTGACTACTTGGCTCCAGCCCCATAATCTGAAAGAACTATGTTTCCTGGGGTTCTGTGGCTACTACCGGAACTACAACATTTCCTGGAGTTCTGTGGCTACTACCGCAGGTTCATAAAAAACTTTTACAAGGTGATTCACCCACTCTTAAACCTTACCCAGGGTTACCCTCCTTCCAATTGTAAATACAAAAAAGGGGCTGTTAAAGAACCAGAAAAAGTTTACTTCCACACAGGTGAACTCTTTGGCCCCGCTGGATGCCGACTGTGAAGCAGCCTTCCATGAGATCATATACCAGCTCACCCACACCCCCATCCTCGCCTATGCTGACCCCACCAAACCCTATGTACTGCATACAGACACTAGCCTGCAGGGTCTAGGAGTGGTGCTGTATCAAGACCATAAGGATGGCCTGAGACCAGTAGCTTTCACCAGTAGGAGACTGACCCCATCCAAACGAAAACTACCCTGTCCATAACTTGGAGTGCCTTGCACTAAAATGGGCCATCATTGACCTGTTTCATGAATACCTCTATGGGGCAAAGATATTGGTGAAGACTGACAATAACCCATTGACCTATGTACAGACTTCAGCTAAGTTAGACGCCACTGGGCACTAGTGGCTTTCTGCATTATCAACCTATGATTATGCTGTCGAATACAAACCGGGCCTGAACCATATTGATGCTGACGCCCTATCACGAAGGCCCACTTCCAAGAGTGATTGGGTCAGGCTGTCTGAACCTGACATTCGAGCATTGTGCCAAAGGTTTGATAGAGAAGAACAGATGTCTGCAGACACAATGGACTGTTTAGTAGATTACTTGGGCCCGTCTGACACCTGCATACCAGCTGCTTATTGCCATTTCTCTGCTCTAGATATTAGTGCACTACCTCAGCTTGACAATGACAGCATTCAGTGGGCTCAATCCCAAGATCCTATGATTCAGCCAGCACTTGATGTCCTGTGTGCGGGGAAAGATGTGTCTAGTTACGTTCCACTGACTTGCAAACTGCTTTATTGTTTAAAGAAGGTCCCAAATTGAAGTTGCTCAATCAGTCATTGTATAGAGAGACAGTAGATCATAGTGGAAAAGTAGACAAGCAACAATTGGTCCTGCCCATGGCCTTTAAAGATTTGGTACTGAGGTCCCTCCACAATCAGATCGGGCACCTCGGTACTGACAGAACCCTTGACCTGGTACGATCTCACTTCTACTGGCCCAAAATTGGGGCCAATGTTGAGCATCATGTAAAGACTTGTAGTCGCTGCCTGCAAAGAAAAGCCCTGTCTCAGAGGGCTGCCCCCCTTGTTAATATTACTACCAGTGCCCCCATGGAACTACTCTGAATAGACTTCTTGTGTTTAGAACCTGATCAGCGGAACATTGGCAATGTGTTAGTGGTTAAGGATCATTTCACAAGGTATGCACAAGCTTTTCCCAACAAAGATCAAACGGCATCTACCGTGGCCAAGGTGCTAGTGGAACATTTATTTGTCCACTATGGTGCCCCCCAGCGGATCCACTCTGACCAGAGCACAGACTTTAAGAGTCGACTAATCAAATAAATGCTCTCTCTATTTGGGGTGCGAAAGTCAAGAACCACCCCTATCACCTGCAGGGAGACCCTCAACCAGAATGTTTTAACCGCGCCCTTCTAGGCATGCTGGGCACCCTCCACCCAAAAAACAAGCATAAATGGAGCCAGCAGATTAGCACCTTGGTATACGCATACAATTGCACGAAAAATGATGCTACTGGGTTCTCCCCCTACTGCCTCATGTTCGGGAGAGAGGCCCAACTGCCAGTTGATGTCTGTTTTGGGGTCTCTCCAGATGTGGTCTGAGCCAAAAACTACTTGCAATATGTACAAAAACTGAAAGCTCAATTGAATCATGCCTATCAATTGGCCCAGACAATGGCTTCCAAGGGAATTCTAGCCAACAAAGAGAGGCATGATAAAAAAGTAAAGGCTCAAGAGCTTTGACCTGGAGACTGTGTATTGTTCCGTAATTTGGGACTGCATGGTAAACACAAAACTGCTGACTGGTGGCACCATCTTCTCCATGTAGCAGTTAGAAAGTTGGATGATTTACCTGTGTACAAGGTGCGCTCAGAGAACAATTCAAAGTTGTCAAGACCATGCACTGTAACCACTTGTTACCTATTGGCCAAGTCATGATTGAGGCTGAACCCCCAGAAATTGAGCTCCCTGGGCCATAGACTCGTGCTGCTGCAAGAAAGAGACAGAGTCAACCTACCCCAGTGGTCACAGATTTAAGGTTTCCTCCGCAGCAGGCTCAGAATGATAGTGACTGTCAGTCCACTTCTAAAGAAAGTGAATACGACCATGCCTATTACCCCTCTTATGAACTGAGTCAGCTGTTTCGAGGTAACCCCCTGATAAATTGTGGGGATGAACCTGGGTCTTCTGGACTGCCTTACCCCCCAGCTTCTTCCTTGGAGCCAATGCTCCCAGAAAGTGAAGTGCAAAGTATTACGTCCGAAGATGTTGAGTCTCTGTGTATTATGGAACTGTATGATTTGCCTGAAGAAGGGGCTGAGGGTTTGAGTCTTTCTGGTGACATACCAGAACTTGAAGAACACTATGAGAGTGCTGACCACCCCCCTTCAGTGCCTCAAAGCTTTATTGTGCCTGAGACATCACAAAATGAGTCAAGTGCTGTAGAAACAGAACCTGCAGAGCAGGAAGTCGACAGTGCCCCAAGTTTGGACGTTCCCACTCAGGCAGAGGCACCTCTCACAAGTGACGAGAGTCCCCAGACCAGTGCTGAGAGTACAGAGACTGTAGTTGTCCCCCTCAGAAAGACTGGGCAAGCTGTCAAGCCAGTAGTATGCCTCAGTTATGATTCTCCCGGGAGGCCAGTGAATTTGTCTCTCAATGTGGTGCACAAAAGTATTTATGTCTCACCAAGCTCACTGCCCAAATTGAGCTTGACAGCCAATTCCAGGTTACTTATCTTTCCCTCTCACCATGGTGCCCCTGCCCCCTCTAGCCCCACGTTAGCTGATAGGGAAGGGCCCCTTCTTGCATTGTTTAAGGTACGAGAAGTTACTACCCGAGTCAGTATAGTAATGTTCAATTTACCTGTTAAATATGCACAATGTGTTGTCAGAATGGATATAGTATCATGAAGTGTAGTGAATATGTATAGTAAAGTAATAAGTTTATGTTAACTGATGCATGATGGTACAGACTTGACCCGGACGCTAAGTTTTTGCCAGGCAGGGAAGGGTGTAACCCCCCCCCCACAAATGGGGGTTCCCAAAAAGTCTTTCTCAAGCTTGCCTAAATGTTCACTGCCAGGCTGGTGTCCTGTGTTCCATCCATTTAAATGTGATTGCCAGAGAGTGCCTGTATAGCCTCTGTGTACTGTCTCTTTAAGAGCTGCCTGGATTGCAGTCAATAATAGTCTGAGAGGGAGCTCTGTTGAAAGATGTAACTATTTGCTGAAAATCATATAGAATGATAATGATAATGTAGTTTGTCTAACCTTCCTTCTTTGCAGCAAGGACTGTTTTGTTTATCTCCACTATCTTGGTCATGGACTGCGAATTGGACCAATCAGTACTGGTGGGACCTAAAATGGAGCTGGACTACAGGAGCTGTCTGGAGTCAAAATCAGTAGGAATTGTAGTTTGGGGCTTTTTGCACCTTTTTGCACCTGAAGGGGGAGTTTTTGTTGTGACTGACAGTAGGATCAGCCAACTGAACCTTTTGGATCTTGGGGAATTTCCCAGGCTGCTGCAGCTAGTTTCAGTTTTGAGCTGAGAAGTAAAGAAGTAACAGCTCAAGTGATATTGAAGAGCAGTTCTGTGTAGTTTTGCATGGGAGAACTGTGAAAGGGCTGCGTTTCGGCCTACCTGTCTGCCTGCTGTCCCCGAGAGGGAAAATAGAGTTTATACGGACTGAATCCGAGTTGTGAGGACTATTTAAGCCACTGGACTGTGACCAGGCTTTAACCTGAAGAAGACTGAAGATTTGTTGAATGCGATCAGCCTGTCAGGATTTCCAGCTGCCTTTGAATCCCCGGTTTGTGCAGAGACTTTGCGATCGTGACCGGAGAGTGGTTTGCCTGGTACAGTAGAATTTACTTACATGTAAATGTGCTGTGTATTGAAAGTGGGTCGTGATTTGGCTCCCCACTGTGTGAACTGTGTTCTGCTTGCTGGTACCGTAGAATCCTTTACATGTAAATGTGCTGTGTATTGAAAGTGGGTCGTGAGTTGGTTCCCCACTGTGTGAACTGTGTTCTGCTTGCTGGAAGCTTTATCCAGCCTAACCTGACTGAATCCGTGTTCATCTATATTCGGCCTGGGCCATGCCACGCTGGCCTGCCAGACTACCCCACAGCACAGAGAAAGTCACAGACAAGAGACCTGCCTGGGGATCAGCCCCCTGCTCCACGCGTGAACAGGAACGACGCCTCAGCGAACCATGTGGGCCCTGCTTCTCCTGGCACTCCAGATTAACCACCTGCTGTCTCGATTTTCGTCCAGCCTGTGTCCTCCGGTCTTAGGTATCATGAGTAATCATCAGGGTAGCTCCCTGCAACAACAACCTAATCTAAAAGTGTGTCATCTGATTGTCTTATTGTTTTCTTTTCACGAACTGAGCCTACGGCTCTGGATTACAAATAGTGTGTGTTGTGCATGTTTTCTTCCATCACAGGGCCCCAACCAGCTGCAACGTTTCTGGCTAGCCCACCATTCTCCATCTGGGTACCCAGAGTCTGTGACTGTTTAGGGACCCTGAAGTGCATGCATAACTGTTTGATTGATACAGCCTTTAAGCAAATTAACCTGATTATGCCCCTCCCTTGTTCAAGCCCCTTAAATAAATCAGATCTAACTCTTTTTTGCATTTACCCTGACTGTGGTTCCAGTTTGTGCAAAAGTACTGTATAGCTGTTATTTGCCGTATATAACTATGTTTTACAGGTGGTCCCCAGGGCTGGGCCAGATGAAAGCCCTGGTGGTAAGTGCAAACAGTGTGGGTACTTGTGTGGTTCATCAGGGGTATTATGAACGTGATTACTGTGTATTGTTTCAGCCACTAGTAAGGAAAGAGGGGGGTTACAGTTTCCCGGAGGGCTGTGCCCAGGTTAGCTTGACCACTACCAACCCTGACCTCTGAGTTGAGGCACCCGTTCCAGAACTCGGGCCCCTTAACCTGCTGCTAGCCAAGCAGACAGGGGTAGTAGCCTAGGGATATCTCCACCTAGGGGTTACACATGCATCCACCACCCTTTCTGTGAAAAAGAACTTCCTCACATTACCCCTTAATCAGCCTCCCTCTAATCTCAGGCTGTGTCCTCTTGTCCTGCTATTTTCCTTATACTGAAACATGTTAGACTCTTTCACCTTGTTAATGCTCTTAAGGTGTTTGAATATTTCAATCATAGCACCTCTCTCCCTTCTTTGCTTTAGGGTATACATATTGAGCTCCGTTAATCTACCCTCATATGTTTTCTGATGCAATCCCTGCACCATTTTGGTTGCCCTTCTCTGGACTGCCTCAATTTGGTTAATGTCTTTGTGAAGGTGTGGCCTCCAGTACTGCACGCAGTACTCCAGATGGGGCCTAACTAGTGTCTCATAAAGAGGGATTATTACCTCCCTCTTACGACTTGTGATACCCCTACTAATACACCCCAACATCGCCCTAGCCTTACCTACTGCTTTAGTGGTCTGCTTGGATGATTTAAGATCATCTGTGATGATGATGCCCAAATCTCTTTCTTCTCTTGTGACTGCCAGCAACTCCCCTCCCCGCCTATAGGTGGCTTCAGGTTTTCTTTTCCCTATGTGCATGATCTTGCACTTCTTTGCGTTAAACCCCAGTTTCCACTCTTCCGACCATTTTGCTAGTTTATCCAGATCTCTTCTCATTCTGCCCACCCCATCTGGATCATCTACTCTGTTGCAGATCTTGGCGTCATCTGCAAACAGACAAGCCTTACCCTCCAGTCCATCTGCAATGTCACTGATGAAGATATTGAAGAGGACTGGCCCCAGGACGGATTCCTGAGGTATCCCACTTGTGACTTGCATCTCTTTGGACTATACCATTTTCCACCACTCTCTGTTTTCTGCCCGTCAACCAGTTGGCCACCCAGTTGACCAACATCTGACCCGCCCTGAGCCCACCCAGCTTATTAATCAATCTTCTATGTGGAACAGTACTGAAAGCTTCGCTGAAGTCAAGGTAGACAACATCAACTGCTCCCCCTTGGTCCACCACTCTGGTTTCCCAGTCAAAGAAATCTATGAGATTAATTTGATAGGACCTTCCTTTTTGTAACCCCCCTATAAATGGTAACCCCCCCCCACAAATGGGGGTTCTCAAAAAGTCTTTTTTTTAATTTAACATCCTTTATTGATTATGACAAAAGCACAAGGTAGCAAAACATGGCATACACTGACAACTACAAGTAGTACATATTGAAATAGAAATAATTAACAGGAAAAAAGTAAGACATTTGGAGAAAATAATAACTACCACTACCTTGAACAAAATAAACCTCCTACCCCCCCACCCCATGGTGCCCTTTCCCTTAGCCTAATATAACAGTACTAAATGAGGACCAGAGTGATTAACAAATATATAAATTAATAGGAAACCAATAAGTGGCCATAACAAAGACATTAGGGGATGTCATACAAAACAGAGGACAGCCAGAGGAAAAATGATATTTCATGCAGCCATTCAGTGTAAGAAATAGTAGCCTGATCCCATCCAGTGTCTAAGCACCAGTTTTTTGACCGCCATTGAGATTAAGGCCATGTGGAATCTTCTCTCCTTCACTGGAATACTGGAGTAATCCCCCAGAATACATATGATGGAGGAGAAGAGGCCCTGCAGCCCCAGCAATGGGTCTAAAGTTGATTCAATTTGTTTCCACAAGGGAGATATCTTTTCACATGACCACAATATATGGAGGAGTAAACCCTCCTCCTTGTTACATCTAGAGCACATGCTAGAGGGAAGGTGCTTCATTTGAGCCAGTTTAATAGGAGTATAATACAAGTTATTTAAAACACAGTATTGCGCTACCCTATAACGATCTTGAGTGTGATATATATATAAATCTTTTCATATACGTTGCCAATTAATATCTACATCAGGGAAGAAGGCTTGCCAGATCTTAGACCCGGCAATCAAGGGAGGTTGTGGGTATGTGAGAACAAGTTTATACAAAGTAGATATGTCATGCGGTTTGCTAGCTGGGATCTTAATTTGCTGAAGAAAGGCATCAATATAGGAGGGTTTGGGTTCTTTCCCGAACACTTTGATTAGTATGTGCTTAAGCTGAAGAATTTTATAGGCTGCCCGAGACATTAAACCAAATTTGGCAAGAATCTCTTCTGTGGTCAAAACAGAGTTCTGTGAGTAGAAATTGGCAACGACAAGTTCAGAAGAGAGTGGTAACCAACTTCAAGATATAGGAGTACCACTAATTTTGAGATTCAAGTTGGCGTAGATTGGCTGAGAAAAAATCAGAGTTTGGGGATATCTTACAGTAACTGAACAGTTGAGAAAGAAGTCTTAATGAGATGCCAATCGGGAGAGACTGCAAGGCCTTTGGTATATGCTTTATAACGTGCAAAAAAGTGAGGGTGGGGCTAGCTTATAAGCAGCAAACATGTCCGATTTGATGTGTAACCAGATTGGGACATAGTCATGGTGAGCGAGGAGTTCAGGTAGAGAGAGCCACTTCCCACATTTGTACAGATGACAAGCCCAGTAACAGAATAAGAAATTAGGGAGACGCAAGCTTCCTAGTTCCTTGGGTAAGGACAGCTTAAGATAGGATCTTCTGATTGCTTTATCCCACCAAATAAAGGAATTAACATCAAAATGAATAACGTTGAAAAAATGACAAGGGTAACCAAACATCCAGCATATTTAACAGGTAAAACAATCTGGGTAGGACATTCATCTTAATAGTGTTAATTCTGTCCCATAACGAGAGAGTGAGCTTTTTCTATCTTATTAAGTCCTGCTGAATATTATACCACAAGTCCTCCAGATTAAGCTTACGCAGTAAGGATAAGTCCGAGGTAATGTAAATACCAAAGTATTTAATGGACCAGGGGGTCCATTTCATACCAAACTTGCTAAAAGCTGAGCTATATGTTAGGTGATTAAGGTGAAAGATTTCGGTTTTACTGATATTGAGTTTATAGTTCGAGAATTTCCCAAAAATATCAATGATATTCAGTGCCTCTGTTAGAGAAGAGACCGGATCTGACAGATGAAGCAATATATCATCTGCATAGACCTAAAGCAGAGGGGCTCTATCGCCTACTGATATGCCGGTGATTAAGCGAGAGGATTTCAATTGCCTGATAAGGGGTTCAAGATATATGTTGAAGAGGAAAGGAGAGAGCGGACATCCCTGCTGCGTACCTGAGAAGAGAGGGAAAACATCAGGGAGTACTCCATTGCAGTGTATTCTAGCCCGAGGGGAGGAATATAAAGCTTGAATCCATTTAATAAAGTCATCAGGGAAGCCCATTGTCTGTAACGTTGCCCACAAAAAATTCCAGCCCACCCTGTCGAAAGCTTTTTCTGCATCTAATGAGATTAATGCCATAGGAGTAGGGGAAGTTTTTGCCAACTGAACCAGATACGACAATTTACAGAGGTGGTCTGCAGGGGATCTGCCTGACACAAATCCTCGAAAAGTCTTTCTTGAGCTTGCTTAAATACTCACTGCCAGGCTGGCGTCCTGTGTTTTAGCAGTTTAAATGTATTGCCAGAGAGTGCCTGTATAGCCTCTGTGTACTGTCTCTTTAAGAGCTGCCTGGATTGCAGTCATAATTAATCTGAGAGGGAGCTCTGTTAGAAGATATACTTGTTTGCTGATCATTTATTAGAGTAGTAATAATATTGCTGTTTGTTCTAACCTGCCTTCTTTGCAGCATGGACCGTTCTGTTTGTTTCCATAATCTTGGTCCTAGATTGCAGAATGGGCCAATCAGTACATTTGGGACTCTAAAATGGAGCCTGCCTATGGGGGCTTGGTGGCACCAAAACTTGTAGGAATTGTAGTTTTGGGCTTCTGGCACCTAAAATAACCTGGAGGGGGAGCTCTTGTTGTGACTGACAGACTGATCAGCCAACCAAACCTTTTGGATCTTGGGGAAAGTCCCACACTGTTTGCAGTTTCAGTTAGATCTGAGTTGGGAAGTAAAGAAGTAACAGCTTGAGATAGTTCAAGCAGCATTCCATAGTGGATTCAGGAGGGAAAACTGTGGAAAGGCCTGAGTTTGGCCTGCATACCTGCCTGCTGTTCCTGAGAAGGAACTTGTGCTTTTTTCAGACTGAATCCAAATTTGGAGAGTGAATTAAGCCACTAAATTGTGACCAGGCTTTAACCTGAAGACGACCGAAGATTTGCTGAATGCAACCGGTTTGTCAGGACTTCCAGCTACCTCTGAACTCCCAGATTGTGCAGAGACTCTGTAATTGCGACCGGAGAGCCATTTGCCTGGTACAGTGGAAAGTCCTTACATGTGAATGTGCTGGGTCCTTATAGTGGGTCGTGATTTAGTTCCCCACTGTGTGTCTGAACTGTATTTTGATTGCTGCAGGCTGTATCCAGCTCCACGGACTGAATCTGTATCAATTTTCGTTTGCCTGGGCCTTACTACACTGGCCCAGCCAGAATACCTGCTACGCAGACAAAGTCATTGACGAGAGACTGGCCTGGGGATCAGCTCCCTCCTCAACGCCTTGAACAGGAAAAATGCCTAGGTGATTCGTGTGGGCCCTGCTTCTCCGGGCACTCCAGCTCAACAGCCTTCAGTCTCGATTTCATCCTGCCTGTGTCCAGTATTGGGTATCGTGAGTAAACATCAGGGTAGCTTCCTGCAACAACAGCTAAATCTAAAAGTGTTGTCATGTGATTGTCTTGTTGTCTTTTCTTTCCCGAACTGAGCCCTCCAGCTCTGGATTACAAATATTGTGTGTTGTGCATGTTGCTTTCTTCCCTCACAGGGCCCCAACCAGCTGCAACGTTCCTGGCTAGCCCATCGTTTTCCTACCTGGGTACCCAGAGTGTGTGACTGTATTTGGACTCTGAACTTCATGCATAACTGTCAGATTAATATAGCTTTTAAGCAAATCAATCTGATTACACCCCTCCCTTTTTCAAGTCCCCTGAATAAATCAAATTTAACTTTGTTTGCATTTAACCTGGCTGAGGTTCCAGTTTGTGCCAAAAGTACTGTACTGTTACTATTTGCTGTCTTAACCTTGTTTTACAGGGGGTTCCCTGGGTCAATCTAGAGGAACCAGCCCTGGTGGTAAGTGCAAACAGTGTGGGTAATCACCTGGTGAATAAGGGTCATTGTGAAAGTAATTATTGTATATTGTTCAGGCCACTAGAAGGGAAAGAGGGAGGGTTACAGTGTGCCGGAGGGCTGTGCCCAGTTTAGCTTGACCACTAACAACCCTGACCTCCGGGTGGAGGCACCCGTTTCATTACCCAGGCCCCTTAACCTGCTACTAGCCAAACAGGCAGGGGTAGTAGCCCTTGGGATAGCGCCACCTAGGTGTTACACTAAGATCAAAGGAGATAAGGAGGTGTGTGAGGAGGAGGGCCATGTAAAAGCATCTATCCTAAATAGATACTTCTGCTCAGTATTTACTGAAGAGAAGGTAGGGCAGGGCCCACAGCTCAGCACCATGGACAGAGGGGGGAAGGAGGTGTGCATGCAGTTCTGAGTCCCTACACAGTCACACACTCTGGGTACCCAGCTAAGAGAACGGTGGGCTAGCCAGGAACGTTGCAGCTGGTCAGGGCCCTGTGATGGAAGAAAGCAACATGCACAACACACACTTTTTGTAATCCAGAGGTAAGAGCAGAAACAATCAGTCAGCAACAAATGCAGTAGCCCTGAAAGCTTACCCTAATGGTAGATAAAACTGTAAAGCACCACCTGTAATGATTTCACATGTAACCACTAGGTGGTGATATCCCAAGGGCTACTACCCCCACCTGCTTGGCTAGTAGCAGGTTAAGGGGCCTGAGTTCTGAAATGGGTACCTCCACCCAGAGGTCAGGGTTGGTAGTGGTCAAGCTAACCTGGGCACAGCCCTCCGGGACACTGTAACCCCCCTCTTTCCCCTCTAGTGGCCTGAACACTATACAATAATCACTTTCACAACACCCTTGGTACACCACACAAGTATCCACATTGTTTGCACTTACCACCAGGGCTGGTTCCTCTGGCTCGACCCTGGGGATCCCCTGTAAAACAAGATTATCCACAGCAAATAGCAACAGTACAGTACTTTGAGCACAAACTGGAATCACAGTCAGATTATGTGCAGAAAGAAAAAATTACTCACCTTAGTAATGTTGTTTCTTCTAATGGAGTCTTGCTATATTATGACATATGCAGTGAGTCCCAACCTTCGAACTGCTCCGGAGGTGAAAGAGTTAACATTCCATGCCAGGTTGAAAACTCTGTTGTTCTTCAAACTCAAGCTGTCAGATCTTTACGAGCAAAACTCACTAAGACTCTGTGTGGAAGCTGTAAACCTACACTAGCCAACTGGCTACTAATTATATAAACCCATTTTTTGGTGCCAAAACAAAGACTCAAGTCAGGAGACCCAAAAAATGAAATAAGACAACACAGATCACCCCAAAAAGGAAGGGTGAAAACAAGGTGGGCAACTAAAAAGTGCCAACACTTTCCTGCCCACCCACATCCCCAAAAGTAAGGTTCTGAGAGGGGCAGGCAGTGGGGGAGGTCATAATATAGCAAGACACCATTAGAAGAAACAACATTACTAAGGTGAGTAATTTTTTCTTCAAACAACATGAAGTCTTGCTATATTATGACATATGCAGACTACACAGCAGTACCTCCATGGAGGAGGGACAGAACCTATTTAGGAAATAGGCTCTGAAGCACAGCTGTGCCAAATCGAGCATCACTCCTAGCCTGGATGTCCAGGGAGTAATGCTTGGTAAAAGTGTGAACTGTTTTCCAAGTAGCTGCTGACATATCTCTAGGATAGGGATGTCCCTGGCAGCAGCCAGAGACACAGCTGTACCTCTGGTAGAGTGGGCCCTCAGGCCTGAGGGAGGAACTTTACCCAGTTTTTCATAGCAGAATTGGATACAAGAGACGATCCACCTGGCAATGGATCTTTTAGTGGCAGGTTTCCCTTTGCCAACCTCACCATAAGTGAGGAACAGTTGGAGGGAGTCAAACCTGTGACCCTTGGTACGATCTATGTAGTAGCTAAGGGATCTTTTGACATCTAAACTGTGCAACCTCCTCTAACCAGAGGAGGAATGGTCAGTGAAGTACACAGGGAGAGACATAGATTGATTAAGGTGGAAGTCTGAGACCACCTTAGGCAAGAACTTTCTGTTAGTCCTGAGGACTACCTTATCTCTGTGAAAAGAGATAAAATCAGGCTCCACTGACAATGCTTGTAACTCACTTATGCGCCTGGCAGAAGTGATGGCTACCAAAAATACAGTTTTCCAAGTCAAGTACTTAAGCTCTGCTGAAGACAAGGGCTCAAAGGGGTTGCATAAGCTGGGCAATGCAAATATTAAGATCCCAGGCAGGGCAGGATCCCTGAATGGGGTTGGTGTGAAAGCAACCCTTTGAAAAACTTGGAGAAAACAGGATGGGCTGAAAGAGAAGAGGGCTTACCTGCTGATAAGAAAGCAGACATGGCTGCCAGGTGCACCTTTAGGGTAGCTGGTCTCAGCCCCAAAGTATTTAGATGGACCATATAGTCCAGGACCGTGGGTAAACCAGCAGATTCTGGGGAATATGCTTTGCAGGCCCCATATGGAAAATCTCTTCCATTTGGAATTATAAGTACCCTGGTGGAAGGCTTCCTAGAAGCCTTCAGGATATCCAAACACCTTGGGAGAGGTGTAGGTCAGCAACTCTAACTCTTCAAGAGCCAGGCCTTGAGGTTGAGAGATTTGAGGTTCTGGTACCAAACTCTCCCCTGAGCACAGGATAACAGATTGTGATTCCTGGGAAGACACAGGGGAAGGTGGACTGCTAAGGACATAAGGAGTGGGTACCAGAGCTGTCTGGCCCAGTCTGGAGCAATCAGGATCATCTTGCAGGGTTGAGATCTGATTTTGACTAGCACTTTGAACAGGAGAGGGAAGGGGGGGAAGGCATAGAGAAACTTCCCTTCCCAACTGAGAAGGAAGGCATCCAGGGGGACTGAGCCCAACACTGGGGGCCTGCAACAAAAAGGGGAAGTTGGTGATTGTCTGGGGCTGCAGAAAGATCTATCTGGGGTGTGCTGATCTGGCAAATACCACCTCCAGTACCAGGGGATCCAGAGCCCATTCGTGATGGCCCTGGGAAATCCTGCTGAGAGCATCTGCCAGGATATTGTCCTTGCCTGGGAGGTGAACTGCTACAAGGGAGGTGTTCAGGGAGTAAGCCAGAGACCACAACTTCATTGCTTCGGTGCACAAGGCCGTAGACCGAGTGCCCCCTTGCTTGTTGATGTACCACATTGTGGTGGTAGTGTCTGTTCTGACCTGAATAACTTTGTTCTGAACAGATTTGGAAAAAACTTGAAGTGCTAGAAAAACTGCTCTGAGTTCCAACAGATTGATGTGGAGCAGAGATTCCTGAGGGGACCACAATCCCTGGGTAGTGAGGTTGCCCATGTGAGCTCTCCACCCCAAGAGGGATGCATCTGTAGTAAGGATTAAGGAGTGAGACTGAGGGTGAAGGGACCCCTTGTCTCAAATTGCCCTGGTCCTGCCACCACTGAAGGGCATGGATCAGGGTTAGTCACTGAATTAATTTGGTTAGAGGGTCCTCCTTTGAGACCAAAAGGCTCTCAAATGGAACTGGATGTCCCTCATCTGAAATCTGGCTCCCTGCACTACTGCTGTCGAAGCAGCCATGTGCCCCAGGAGCTGGAGAAAGTGCCTTGCTGGTCGAGAGACCTGCAGGGTGAAGGAGGAAGCCAGAGAAATCAGGGTCCTTGCTCTTTCCAGAGGAAGGAAGGCTCAGGCTTCTTTTGTGTTCAGTTCTGCACCTATGAAGGTGAGAAGCTGGACAGGTTCTAGGACTGACTTTGGAAGATTGAGAAGGAAACCTAGAGAAGTTAGCAGTTGCTGAGTTACTTGAAGATGTAACCTGACTTGGTCTGGAGACTGGCCTACTATGAGCCAGTCGTCCAGGTAAGGAAAGATGGCAATTTTTTTGCCTTCTTAAATGGGCAACTGCTACTGCCAGGCATTTTGTGAATACCCTTGGGGCAGATATAAGGCCGAAGGGCATTGCTCTGAACTGGTAATGGCCTGAGGGCAGTTCGAATCTGAGGTACTTTCGATGGGAGCTTCTGATGAGAACATGAAAATAGGCATCCTTGAGGTCCAGGGACACTAGCAAGTCCCCTGGCCTTAAAGAGAGTAAAATAATTCCCAGAGTCACCATTTTGAATTTTGGTTTTAAAAGGTGCTTGTTTAGGTATCTGAGATCCAGGATGGGTCGCCATTCTCCTGTCTTTTTTGGGGTAAGGAAGTACCTGGAGTACAACGCTTTGCCCTAGTGTAGGGGGTGGAACCCTTTCCACAGCTCTGAGAGCCAGGAAGATAGAGACTTCTGCTTCTAGGGCAAGAGCCTCTGAAGGATTTGCAGGTGGAAAGGATCTGGTCCTCATCTTTGGAAATTTTTTGAAGCTGAGAACCAGTCCCTGGCTTACTACTTCCAGGACCCACCTGTCTGATGTTAGAGACTCCCAGTCCTGGACAAAGTGAGCCAGCCTGCCCCCTACAGGTAATGGAGAACGTGCCCTGGGCACCCCATCAGGGTGCCTGCTTGGCAGGGGCTTTAGGCTGAGGGGTGGAAGCAGGTCTGCTTACACCCCGTCTGCCTCTCCCTCTAAAGAACCCCCTCTGTGCATAAGCTGAAGAGGAGGCCTGGGCTTGGTAAAAAGGCCTATGAAAAGGCCTGCCCCTGCCCCTGGGAGGCTGCCTTTGAGGAGTGACCTGCCTTTCCTTGGCCTGTGCACTCCTATAGGTGGTCCTATATTCATCCATTTTCTTCATGTAATTCTCTGTTTGCTCCCCAAACAGAGAGTTGCCCAACAAAGGAAATCCATGGCCTTAGTCTGGGTATCCTGTGACAGGCTAATACATCGAGCCAAGCCATTCTCACGGAGAGCCACAGATGTAGCCATGACTCTAGATGATACATCATTAGAGTCCACTGCAGCATGGAATTGCACCTTAGATGCCTCAATACCATCAGCAGCCACCTGCCCAGCTCCTTTGCCAGCTGGCCAGGGACCTGCTTTACTAGAGCCAAAACAGCATACTCATCTGGATTTTGCATCTAGCCACATAAGACATAAACAATTTGCCTGTCTGAGTCCCAAGGATGCTGCCATGTACTGTTTCTTTGCCATGGCATCTATCTTTCTGGAGTCCTTGCGGGGTGGGGTGAGAGGCTAAGGGAATATTTGCCTTGTCACAGGCTGCAGCCTGCACAACCCCCACATGGCTGCATTGCTGTGTAAGGAACTCCGTATCAGAGCCTGATAATGCATACCTTTTGTCCATTCTTTTATCAACAGGAGGAATAGTGTGAGGAGCTTTTAAAATTTTTACTGTCTGCTTCCAAAAAGATTTATGCAGAGGAACAGACAGTCTCCTAGACTCTGGGATATCCATCATTTCTACATAATCAGGCTCTTCTTGATCATCCACAGCTTCCTCCATAGGGAGCTGGAGGTTTCAGCTACTTTTTATAAAACATAAAATGAGAAGGGACCCAGAAAGCCTAGGAGAGACACTCCTGAAGGTCTGTCTGGAGAGATGTCCGTTCAATGGGCACATTCAGACTTTCAAAACCATATTCCTCTCCTCATACTCTCTTCCTCCACTGGTTCATAAAATTCATCTAAATCATACTCTGAACAAGTGAACCGAAACCAAATGCTTACCTGATGGTGCGTTCGGTCAGAACCGAGGAAAGTGATGAACAATTTTATTGCTTTAGCTATTTCTTCAGCGGTTGGAGAGGGAAGTTTTGGCTCCACACCAGCTGATTTTCTAGTTCTCTTTGCTGGAACCAACTCCTCAGAGTCGGCTCTCCTTTTGACCGAGGAAGTATCGCCCTGGTCAGAGGGCACTCCCTCCGGTTCGGTTTCAACCGAACCGGCTGGCTCATCCGTGTCAGCGGACTTTTGGCCTCCCGTTCCCTAAGTCTACCAACTCTGTTATCCAGGGTAGCTGCAGGAAAACCCTTGAAAATCTGGCAGTCTGAAATGAGGTGGTCAACCTCAGACAATAAACACATGTGGTGTGGGGGTCAGCCTTGGCAAAGGCTTCCCCACATACAACACAGTGCTGAAACCCAGTGAGCCCAGTTTTTCTTTTGGGTTTCTCAGACATAGTGCCAGCCTAACCAAAAACTTGCCCGTTTACGGCCATTTGCCAAGCAAGACTCCCTTATCAGTTCCCAACCGTGTCACGGGTCGTGGAAAAAAACGTAATTAAATCCGTATTTTTTAGAACCGATAAGAACCGGGAACCGCACTTCTAAAAGACTGTAATGTAATAGAAGTAACTTGATCGGTTCAAACCGAACCGAAGAAAATGTTTACAAGTTCCACACAGAATTAAATGTAAAAAACCTATCTAGTACTTACAATACCACAGACAGAACTTGAAACGACCGGTTATGGTTTAATTTCGGTTAAAAAACCGAAAACTTTTATACTTTAACCGACAAAATGAACCGAGCAGAAGGAGGAATCTCCGGAGCGACTGTTCAGTGAGGCGGAGTAAAGAATCTGACAGTTTTAGTTTGAAGAACAACAGATAGAATTTTCAACCGAGCTCAGCTTCTAAGTTCCATGCCTGGCATGGACTTTAACTCTTTCACCTCCGAGCAGTTCTAAGGCTGGGACAAACTGCATATGTCATAATATAGCAAGACTTCATGTTGTTTGAAAGAGTTAGATCTGATTTATTTAAGGGACTTGAACAAGGGAGGGGCGTAATCAGGTTAATTTGCTTAAAGGCTGTATCAATCAAACAGTTATGCATGCACTTCAGGGTCCATAAACAGTCACACACTCTGGGTACCTAGATGGAGAATGGTGGGCTAGCCAGGAACGTTGCAGCTGGTTGGGGCCCTGTGATGAAGAAAACAACATGCACAACACACACTATTTGTAATCCAGAGCCAGAGGGCTCAGTTTGTGAAAAGAAACAACAACATAATCAGATGACACACTCTTAGATTGGTGTTGTTGCAGGAGAGCTACCCTGGTATTTACGTCACATACCCAAGACTGACACATGCTGGACTGAAAATCGAGACAGCAGGTGGTTGAATCTGGAATGGCAGGGAAGCTAGGGCCTACACGAGTCAGAGGGTCGTTCCTGTTCAAGCGTGGAGCAGGGGCTGATCCCAGGCAGGTCTCCTCGTCGATGGCTTTTCTTTGCAGTGGGTAGTCTGGCTGGGCCAGTCTGGCAAGGCCCAGGGACCCTGAATGGAGACAAATTAGGGATTTAGTCCAATTAGGGCTGGATAAAGCTTCCAGCAAGCAGAACACAGTTCACACAGTGGGAACCAAATCACGACCCACTTTCAATACACCGCACATTTACATGTAAGGAAATTCTACTGTATCAGGCAAATCGCTTCCTGTCACGATCGCAAAGTCTCTGAACAAACCGGACTTAAAGTAGCTGGAACTCCTGACAGGCGATCGATTCAGCAAAATCTTTGGTCTTCTTCAGGTTGAGCATGGCCCACTTCAGTAGCTTACTTTAGTCACACAAACTTGGATTTAGTCCAAAATAATTTTCTCCTCTCCCTCTCAAGAGCCGCAAGCAGACATGCAGGCCAAAAATGTTGCCTTTTCATAATTCTCCCATGTGAATCCACTCAGGATTGTTGCTCAGAATCACTTCAGCGCCTTCTTGCTCAGCTTTCAGCTTAGATCTAACTGAAAACTGCAAGCAGCCCGGGATTTCCTCAGATCCAAAAGGTTTGGTTGGCTAATTCGGCTGTCAGTCAAAGCAAGAGCTCCCCCTTCAGTTGCAAAAAAGGCACAAAAAGTTCAAAACTACAATTCCTACAGATTTTTTACTTCAGACAGCTCCTGTAGTCTGGCTACATTTTACGTCCCACCAGAACTGATTGGTCCAATTTGCAGTCCAGGACCAAGATAGTGGAGACAAAACAAAACAGTCTTTCCCTCTCAGATTACCTAGGATGCAATCAGGCAGCTCTTAAAGAGACAGTACACAGAGGTTATATAGGCTCTGGTAATCATATTTAAACTGCTAAAACACAGGACACCAGCCTAGCAGTGAGCATGTAAGCAAGCTCAAGGAAGACTTTTTGGGAACCCCCATTTGTAGGGGGGGGGTTATACACAGAAGATATACCTGCAAGAAACACTTACAGAGAAATAAAGAAAAGAATAGAAGATATACCGCGAAAAGATAATTTGAATCAGAAGATTACAGCAGTAATCTGTTGGCGCACACCTGTAGGCACACCCTGTAATAATGCAGCAGAAGGTATACCCAGCAACAATTTGAATCAGAGAAACGTAAAACAATAAAATGTTAGCAACAAATAGTAACAATCCCCGAGTACAAAATAAAAATAACACACAGTAAATCTGCCTTGCCAAAAGAAGCCTTAATCCTTTCCCTTGAAGGTTCTTTGCTCTGTCCTTTCAAGCAACCTAGAAGGAAACAGCTCAGGTGAAGCTAGGTGCCTTGGCTAGCAAACCTAGTGAGAGAGAGGGAGGGATAGGGGAGTGTAAGAGGAAAGGGGAGGAGAGTGTGATAGAGAGAGAGAGAGAGAGAGAGAGAGAGAGGGAGGGAGAGAGAGGCATTAGAGAGTGTGGGAGAAGTGACTGTAAGAAGGAAGTAGAGGGCAGTATGAGTGAGAGGGAGGAGAGGGGAGTGTGAGGGAGAGAGAGTAGGGGGAGTGTGAGAGAAAGGGAAAGAGTGGGGAGTGTGAGAGGGAAGGAGAGGGAAGTGTGAGAGAGAGAGGGAAGGAGAGGAGAGTGTCAGAGGGAAGGACAGGGGAGTATGAGAGACAGGGAGGGAAAGGAGAGTATGTGGGGGAGGGAGAGGGGAGTGAGAGAAGAGAGTCTGCGACAGGGAAGGAGAGGGAGTGTGAGAGAGTGAGGGGAGTGTGAATGAGATTGTGAGAAGGAGAGATGGAGGGAGGGCAGTGTGAGAGAGGGAGGGAGAAGGAGGTGAGAGAGAAGGAGGGATGGAAAGGGGAGTGAGAGAGGGAGGGAGGAGAGGGGAGTGCAATACAGAGGGAGGGAGAGAGTGTGTGTGTGTGAGAGGGTGGATTGTGTGAGAGGGAGGGAGAGGGGAGTGCAAGAGAAAGGAATGGAGATGAGAGTGTGAGAGAGAGGGAGGTTGGAGTATGAAGGAGAGAGGGAGGGAGGGATAGAGGGGAGTGTGAGAGAGACGGAGGGAGTGAGAGGGCAGTGTGAGAGAGAGAGAGAGAGAGCGAGGGAGAGGTGACTGAGAGGGAAGGAAAGGGAGTGTGAGAGGGAAGGAGGAGTGGGGAGTGAAAGAGGGAAGGAGAGGGAGTGAGAGAGAGAGGGAGGGAGGAGAGTGGAGGGAGGGAAAGAGAGGAGGAGTGTGAGAGAGGGATAGGGAATGTGAGGGGAAGGGGGAGTGTTAGAGACACAGGGAGATGGTAATTTAAGAGAGGGAGATGTTAGTGTGGGAGAAAGGAGGGAGAGGGTAGTGTGAGAGAGAGAGGGGAGGAAGGAGAGATGAATGCGAGGGTGAGGGAGGGAAGGAGAGGGGGTGTGTGTGAGAGAGAGTGAGGGAGAGGTGACTGTGAGAGGGGAGGAGGGGAGGAAAGAGGGAAGGAGTGAGGGAGGGAGTGGGGAGTGTAAGGAGAGAGGAGAGGGAGTGACAGAGAGAGGGAGGGGGAGTCACGACAGACAGGGAGGGAGGGTGTGTGTGTGTGTGTGAGGAGGGGTGTGAGAGAGGAGGGAGGGAGAGGGGAGTGAGAGAGGGAAGAAGAGGGAGTGTGACAGGCAAGGACAGAAAGTGTGAGAGAGAGGGACAGGGAGTATGAGAGAGCATGGGAGAGGGGGACTGTTAGAGAGAAGGAGGAGAGTGTAAGAGGGAGGGGAGTGTGAAGGAGAGAGAGGAGAGGGGAGAGAGGAGGAGAGGAGCATGAGAGGGAAGGAGAGGTAGATATAGAGAAAGTGAGGGAAAGGGACTGTGAGAGGGAAGGAGAGGGGAGCAGTGAGAGAGTGAGGGAGGTGGAGTGTGTGGCAAGAGAGGGACAAGGGAGTGTGACAGTAAAGGAAAGGGAAATGTGAGAGGGGAGGGAGTTGGGAGGTGAGAGAGAGAGACAGAGAAATGAGGGAAGGAGAGGAGAGAGAGAGAGAGAGAGAGAGAGAGAGAGAGAGAGAGGGAGGGAGGGCCAGAGTGAGATAGAAGGAGGGATGACTATAAAGGAGAGAGGGGGAGAGGGAGTGTAAGATGGAAGGACAAGGGAGGAGAGCATGGGAGAGGGACTGTGATAGGGAAGGAGAGGGAAGAATGAGAGAAAGAGGAGGAGAGGGTGTGAGGAGAGAGAGGAGGCGGAGTGTGTGTGAGAGAGAGGGAGGCGGGGTGTTTCAGAGGGAAGGAGGGGAGTGAGAGAAAGTGAGGAGGCAGGGACTATGACAGGGAAGGAGAGGGAAATGAGAACGAGGGAGGAGAGAGGGAGTGAGGGAAAGACAGCTGGAGGACAGTGTGAGAGACAGAGTGTAGGAGAGGGGAGAGAGAAGGAAGGAGAGGGAAGTGAGAGAGAGAGGGGGGGAGTGTGAGAGACAGCGAGGGAGAGGGGACTGTTAGAGGGAAGGAGAGGGGAGTGTAAGAGAGAGGGAGAGAGAGAGACAGGGGAGTGTGAGGGAGAGAGAGTGAGAGGGGAGTGTGAGAGGGAGGGAGACGGAAGTGCAATAGACAGGGAGGGAGTGTGTGTCTGACAGAGAGAGAGAGAGAGAGAGATGGGGACATATGAAGAAAGACTAAAGCTTAAGATGTATAGCCTCGAGGAAAGGAGGGAGAGGGGGGACATGATAGAAACTTTCAAATACCTCAAGGGAATCACAAAGTCCAAGAGGGTAGCATCTTTCAGAAAAAGAGATGTGCAAGAACAAGGGGGCACAATTTGAAGATAGAGGGGGAGGCCAACTCAGAGGTAATGTGAAGAAGTATTTCTTCACAGAGAGGGTTGTAGATGCATGGAACAGCCTTCCTGAGTAAGTCGTGGAGTCAAACACAGTGGGGGAATTCAAGAATGCATGGGACAGACATAAGGCAATTCTAGTGGAGGGTAGGAGGAAGTAGTCTGTTGGTTAACTAGGATCTGCAGCTTATCCATTAGGTAGGGAAATGGGCAGACTAGGTGGGCCAAGCAGTCCTTATCTGCCATCAGATTCTATGAGGGTGAGAGGGAGGGAGGAGGGGGGTGTGAGGGAGAGGGGAGTGTGAGAGGCAAGAAGAGGAAAGTGTGAGAGAGAGGGAGAGGGGAGTGTGAGAGACAACGGAGAGGGGACTGTTAGATGGAAGGAGAGGCGAGTGTTAGAGAGAGGAAGACAGAGAGGAGTGTGAGGGAGAGAGAGTGAGAGGAGAGTGTGAGAGAGATGGAGGATGAGGTGAGTGTGTGGGAAAGAGAGGGAGTGGGAAGTGTGTGTGAGAAAGATTGAGAGCGCAGTGTGAGACAGAAGGAGAGAGAAATGTCAGGGAGAAGGTGGGGAGACAGGAGTGTGAGAGAGAGTGAGAGAGATAGCAGGAAAGAGGGAGGGAGAGGTGAGTGTGAGACAGAGAGGGAGGGAAAAGAGAATGAGAGAGGGAGGGTGCAGTATGAAGGAGAGAGTGAGGCACAGAGGACAGTGTGTGGAGAGAGAGGGAGGAGGGGAGGTGAGAGAGAGGGAGAGGAGGGAGAGAGAGGGGTGAGAGGGAAGGAAGGAATGAGAGAGCATTGAAGAGGGACTGTGAGATAGAAAGAGGAGATGTGAGAGAAAGGGAGGGAGAGGGGCGGTGAGGGAACGAGAGGAGAGGGGAGGAGAGAGAGGTAGGGGAGAGGGAGAGAGAAGGAAGGAGAGGGAAGTGAGAGAGGAGGTGTGTTTGAGGGAGAGAGAGGGAGAGAGAGGAGAGGAGGAGGCAGGAGAGAGGGAGGAGGGAGGAGAGGAGAGAGAGAGGAGAGGAGGGAGGAGAGGAGAGGGAGGAGGAGAGGAGGAGGAGGAGGGAGAGGGAGGAAGTGAGGAGGAGAAGGGAGGGAGGAGGGAGGAAGAGGAGAGGAGAGGAGAGAAGGGAGAGGAGGAGAGGGGGAGAGGAGAGAGAGAGGGAGAGGGAAGGTGAGGGAGAGAAAGGAAGGGGAGTGGAGAGAGAGGGAGAGATGGGGAGTGGAGAGGGAAGGAGAGGAGGAGAGAGAGAGGAGAGGGAGGAGGAGAGGAGGAGGAGGAGGAGGAGGGAGGAGGAGAGGAGGGAGGAGGAGAGAGAGGAGGAGGAGAGAGGAGGAGGAGAGGAGGAGGAGGAGAGGAGAGGAGAGGAGAGGGAGAGGAGAGAGGAGGAGGAGAGGAGGAGGGAGGAGAGGAGGAGGAGGAGGAGGAGGAGAGAGGAGAGAGGAGGAGGAGGGAGGAAGGGAGGGAGAGGGAGAGAGAGGAAGGAGAGGAGAGAGAGGAGGAGGGAGGAGGGGAGTGAGGAGGGAGGAAGGAGTGTGTGTGAGAGAGAGAGAGAGGAGAGGGAGGGAGAGAGAGGAGGGAGAGAGGGAATGAGGGAGAGAGGAGGTGAAAGAGGGAGGAGGGGAGTGTGAGGGAAGGAGAGGGGTGAGAGAGAGGAAAAGGGAGGGAGGGAGAGGGAGGAAGAGGAGAAGGAGGGAGTGTGAGAGAGGGAGGAGAGGAGAGGGAGGAGAGAGAGGGAGTGATGAGAGGAGAGAGGGAGGGAGAGGAGAGGGAGAGTGGAGGAGAGGAGGAAGAGGGTGTTGAGGAGAGAGGGAGGGAGTGAGGGAGAGAGAGAGAGGGAGGGAGGAGAGGGAGGAGGAGGGAGTGAGAGAGGGAGGGAAGGAGGGGAGGAGAGAGGGAGGAAGGAGGGAGAGTGGAGAGAGAAGGAGGGAGAAGAGAGGGAGGAAGGGAGGAGGGAGAGAGAGAGGAGGGAAGGAGAGGGTGAGAGAGAGGAGGGGAAGGAGAGGGAGTGAGAGAGAGAGAGAGGAAGGAGAGGGAGTAAGAGAGGGAGGAAGGAGGGGAGTGTAAGAGAGAGGAAGGAAGGAGGGAGTGAGAGAGAGGAAGGAAGGAGAGGGAGTAGAGAGAGGAGGAAGGAGGGAGTGAGAGGAGGAGAGGGAAGGAGGAGGGAGGAGAGGAGGAGGAGAGAGAGGAAGGAGGAGGGAGGAGGAGAGGGAGGGAAGGAGAGGAAGAGAGAGAGAGGAAGGAGAGGGAGGAAGAGAGGAGAGGAAGGAGAGGAGGTGAGGAGAGGGAGGGAAGGAGAGGAGTGAGAGAGAGGAAGGAAGGAAGGAGGGGTGTAAGAGAGGAGGAAGGAGAGGGAGGAGAGAGAGGAGGGAAGGAGAGGGGAGGTGAGAGAGGAAGGAAGGAGAGGGGTGTAGAGAGAGGGAGGGAAGGAGAGGGGTGTGAGAGAGAGGGAGGGAAGGAGGGGGTGTGAGAGAGAGGAAGGAAGGAGGGAGTGTAAGAGAGAGGAGGGAAGGAGGGGTGTAAGAGAGAGAGGGAAGGAGGGGAGTTGAGAGAGAGGAAGGAAGGAGAGGGAGGTAAGAGAGGAGGGAAGGAGAGGGTGAGAGAGAGAGGGAAGGAGGAGGGGTGTGAGAGAGAGGAAGGAAGGAGAGGGAGAAGAGAGAGGAAGGAAGGAGAGGGGAGGTGAGAGAGAGGAGGAAGGAGAGGGAGTGTGAGAGAGAGGAAGGAAGAGAGGGAGTGTAGAGAGGAGGGAAGGAGAGGAGGAGAGAGAGGGAGGAAGAGAGGAGGAGAGAAGGAAGAGAAGGAGGTAAGAGAGGGAGGGAAGGAGAGGGAGGAGGAGTGAGAGTGAGGAGAGAGGGAGTGAGTGTGTGTGTGTGTGTGTGTGTGTGTGTGTGTGTGTGTGTGAGAGAGAGATGGAAGTGTGTGAGAGAGACAAAGGGTGAGGAGAGTATGAGACAATGGGCAGGGCTCCTACTTTTCTGCGGCACAGTGGGACCAAGTTCTGTGGCAAGACTACCATTTGCCACAGAACTTCTGCGGCAGTGGTTTGTAATTTCTGAGGAAGTTCTGCGGCACTAACATACTACCACATCACAGTGTCAGCTTGTCATCCTGACTTCACTTTCATGGCAGTGATTATAGCAACCAGGATGGTGGAAAGCACAGTAACACTAGTTCAAAAAAATAACAGACTTATAGAATTAATTTTATGCCTAAAATATCAAAACAAATCTCTCTCCCTTAAGGTTCTAGCCTGTGCATAAATGAAATATGCAGAGGGACCTTCGTGATAAATAATGTTCTATCTGACCATGGTATCTATATCACTAATGGAGGTCTCTCTACTGTGTATCACTTATATTTAATATGTGCTTTCACACCACTCATGAGGTTCCACTGTGTATCACTTATATATTTATATGCAATCTGTAACATACATACATACACGTGTGTGTGTGTGTGGGTGGTGTGTGTGTGTGTGTGTGTGTGTGTGTGTGTGTGTGTGTGTGTGTGTGTGTGTGTGTGTGTGTATATATCTTTATTTTTAATTTCCATGAAATTGCATCCTCATTCATATAGGTCCCATTGAAAATGGAATGAACAGAATAGAGGAGTCATTGCAAAACTCATTTTTCATGCCAACCTGCTTCCCCTGACACACTACATAACACTATCAGGCCATGACATGCATGAGAACAGATTGAGAGATAGAGCTCTCCAGCCCATCACAATGTGTCCACCGTGTGACAGAACACTGCACCATACCTTCCCAGGCTCAGAGCAGTGATGTGTTCCACCAATCCTTGTGCTGCCCAGCCAGCTCCCAGAGCTAATCTCTGAACCCGAGTTGCTGGCATGGAAACACAGTATGCTACCTTCTGGCCCAATAGCTGGCCCTGAACACATGTCTCCATAACTTCTGGGTGATTATCAACCAGTGACAATATGTAGTCAATAACCCAGGCAAAAATATGTACAGCACAATTATTTAAACAGGTCTGTTCTTTTAGCAGGTCTACACGTGTCAGAGGGAAGGAGAGGGGAGTGTGACAGAAAGTGAGGGAGAGGGGAGCATGAGAGCGAGGGAGGGAGTGGAGGGAGAGAGAGCTAGAGGAGGTGTGTGAGAGACAGAGGTAGGAGGGGGTGAGAGAGGAAGGAAGGAGGTAAGGAGAGAGGGGGTGAGAGAGATAGGAGATGGGACTGTTAGGAGAGGAAGGAGAGAGGAGAGAGGAGAGTGGTAGAGAGGAGAGGGAGAGTGTGAGGAGAGAGAGAGGAGGTGTGAGAGAGAGGAGAGAGGAGTGTGAAGAGAGAGAGAGGGAGTGTGTGTGTGTGTGTGTGTGTGTGTGTGTGTGTGTGTGTGTGTGTGAGAGAGAGGAGGAGTGTGTGGAGAGATGGAGGAGAACAGAGTGTGAGACAATGTGAGGAGAGGGGTGTGAGAGAGGGGAAGGACAGGAAGTGAAAGGGAGGGGCAATATGAAAGGAGAGGGAGGGAGGGGTGTAAGAGGGAGGGGAGGGGAGGTGAGAGGGAAGGAGAAGGGAGTGAGAGAGAGCATGGAAGAGGGACTGTGAGAGGGAAGGAGAGGGGAGGAGAGAAAGGGAGAGAGGAGGGAGGGGGAACGAGAGGAGAGGAAATGTAGAGAGGTAGGAGAGGAGAGTGAGAGAAGTGAAACCCCTAGGTGGCGCTATCCCAAGGGCTACTACCCCTGCCTGCTTAACTACTAACAGGTTGAGGGGCCTAGGTCCAATGGCGGGTGCCTCCACCCAGAGGTCAGGGTTTGCAGTAGTTAAACTAACTTGGTCACAGCCCTCTGGGACACTGTAACCCCCCTTTCTTCCTACTAGTGGCCTACGCAATGCATTAGGAATATGTTCACAATGTACACTTACCCCCAGGACTGGCTCTGTTGACTGGACCCCAGGGACCCCCTTCAAAACAAGATGATACAGTGCAAAAACCACAGTACAATACTTTAACATAAACGAATACCTCAGCCAGTGTAACTTTACTGAAACCAACAGATCAGATTTATTTAAGGAGCTGTAACAAGGAAGGGGGAAATTAGGTTAATTAGGTTAAACACATTAATAATCACAGTACTGTGCGCATATTCAGAGTCCCAAATTGTCACTTTCACTGGGTACCCAGGATGGGAGGGGGGCTAGCCAGGATCGTTTGCAACTGGTTGGGGCCCTGTGATGGAAAAACACTGGCACAATACCCAAATTGTAATCCGGAGCCGGTTGGCTCAGTTCATGAAGAAATGAAAAAAAAAAAAAACAATTAGATGCCACACTTGCAATTCGATAAACAGATGGCAGCGAGCTACCCTGCTGTACTCACAAACTCAATGCTGGGAACTGGATGGAAGGCAGATTGTCCTGGATTGCCAGGAGGAGCAGACCATGTGGACAGGTCCTTGTGACTGGACCCCACTGCAGTTTAAGAACAAATGGATGTAGTCTGGATTAAGCTGGGGTTTGCTTCCACTTCATGCACTCTATTCACTGTACAGGGGATTTGAAATGCAATTCCCCACAAGCACTACACACATTTATATGTAAAAGGAAAGTACTATACCAGGCAGGCTGCTTCTCTATCCTGATCGCAATTACTGCACAATACCTGGGAGAACAGACAGTAGATTCAGTTCCTGACAGACCGAGCATGATTCAGCAATTTCTCCAGTCTTCTACAGGATAAGCCTGGTTTCTACTCTTCATATCTCCTTGATTCTCTTCACAGGTCAGTTTCAGTCCAAACAGGTGCTTGCACAAACTGCAGACCGAAACTTAGAGCCTTACACGAGATTCCCACGCTAAAACTACACACCGAAGAAGCACACAGCTCCCTGTTTCTTCACAGCCCAAACTGATCTGATCTTTCCAGTAGACAGAGCCAGGCATTTTCTTTGAGTTCCTTCCAGTTCAGTTGGCTGGTTTGGCTGTCACTCACAGTAAACTCCCCGTTGGTGGAAAAAAGGTGCCAAAGTCAAAACTACATTTCCCAGAGCCACTGCCCTTACAATCCCATTACAGCAGGCTCCAGAGGACAGTCCAAGTTCTGATTCACCCAGAGCAGGCTCCATTTTAAAGGATCCCCACCATGATTGGTCCAATTTAGCAGTTCAGAATCAACATGAGGGAGCTACTCTGCACTGTTCTTGCTACAAGAAAGCAGGTTAAATCAAACTGCATTTTCATTATTACTCTAATAGGTTACAAGCAAACAATTACATCTTTGAAGAGTCCTCCTTCTGCCCATCTAGCGATGGCAGAAACAGAGCGATTGGCAGTAGTTCGAGCGGGACTCAAGCAGGAAAACACACAGTTCCTCCCATACAAACTAATTATGTCTGCAAGCAGACAGCTCTTAGAGAGACAGTACCAGAGGCTCTAAAAGCACTCACAGATAAATGGCTTAAACGCCAAACACCATTCAGGCTTGCAGCATTCAAGCAAGCTCCTGGCAGATTCTTTAGGAACCCCATTGCATGTTACAGAAGGAAGGAGAGGAGGAGAGAGAGGAAGGGGTGTTTGAGGGGAGAGAGGGGGAGAGAGAAATCGAGAGGAGAGAGAGCGATGGGGGGAAGAGACAGGGAAGGAGAGGGGAGTGTGATAGAGAGGGAGGGTGTGTGTGTGTGTGTGTGTGTGTGTGTGTGTGTGTGTGTGTGTGTGTGAGAGAGAGAGATGAGTGTGAGAGAGAGGGAGGCAGAGGGGAGTGACAGAGACAGGGAGTGAGGGATGGAGGGAGAGGGGAGCATGGGAGGAAAGGAGAGGGGAGTGAGAGGCGGGAAGAGGAGAGTGTGAGAGAGAACGAGAAAGAGCGACTAACAGGAAGCCCAGGGGGTGTGAGAGAGGCGGGAGGGATAGAGGTGTGAGGGGAGAGAGGGAGGGGGTGTGAGGAGAGAGAGAGAGAGAGAGAGATTGGGAGAGTGAGAGAGAGGAGGAGAGAAGGTGTCAGGGGGAAGGACAGGGGAGTGCGAGAGACAGCAAGGGAAAGGGGAGTGTGTGAGAGAGATGTGTAACCCTCCTTCAAATGGGGGTTCCCAAAAGTCTTCCTTGCACTTGCCCAAATGCCTACTGCCAGGCTGGTGTTCTGTGTCCTAGCAATTTAAAAATGTTTGCATGTGAGTGCCCTGTTAGCCTCCGTGCCTGTCTCTTTAAGAGCTGCCTGTCTTGTGGTGTAAAACTAATCTGGGTAGGGACTAAGTAGTCTCAGGCTCGAGTCCCGCCCGGGCTGCAGTGTTAGCACTCTGTTGTGTCATCGCTATTTGCGCAGAGGGAGTCCTACTAGGAACTGTGCCTGTTTACTGTTTATCTGTTTTAATAATAATAATAATAATAATAATATTGCAGTTTGTCTAATCTGCTTTCCTTTGCAGCATGGACATTTCAGTATTGCCCCACCATCTTGATTCTGGACTGCCTATTGGGACCAGTCAGTACTTTTGGGGATTCTAAAATGGTGTCTGTCCCCAAGGGTCTTGTGGGAGCAAATTTCTGTAGGAATTATAGTTTTTGCACTTTGGCACCTAAATGGACCTGGAGGGGAGTCCTTACTTTGACTTCATATTGTTCTTCAAGTTCTGGTATGTCACCAGGGAGACTCAGGCCATCAGCCCCTTCTTCGGGCAAGTCAAACAGTTCTACAAGGCACAGAGTCTGTAACCTCAGACGTGATACTTTGCACCTGACTTTCAGGGGCAATGGGTCCAGGGAAAAAACTGGGGGGTTAGGCTGTTCTGAAGTCCCAGCATCATCCCCATGATTCTGCAGAGGATTGCCTCAAAACAGCTGACTCAGTTCATATGAGGGATAATAGGCATTATCAAGGTCACTTTCATCAGAAACAAAGGAACAGCCATTACTATTCCTCGGGGCCTGCTGAGGGGAAAGCCTTTGTTCTGAAACAATGCGGGCAGGTTGGCTCTGTTTCTCCTTTGCAGCAGCATAAGTCACTGGCCCAGGAGAAGTGTCAGGTGTTGGTTCCGCATCAATAACAACTTGACCCATGGGCAGTAAGTGATTACGGTGCATTGTCTTTACAGCTTTAGAATCATTTTCTGGGCGCACCTTGTATACCGGCAAATCATCCAATTTACCAACCACTACATGAGGAAGATGGTGCCATCTGTCCGCAATCTTGTGTTTTCCATGCAATCCCAGGTTACGCAGCAATACTCTGTCCCCAGGTAACAGCTCCTGAGCTTTTACTCGTTGATCATGTCTTTCTTTGTTGGCCAGATTCTGCTTTGCGGCCACAGTTTGGGCTAGTTGATTGGCATGGTTCAACAGATCCTTCAATTTTTGGACGTACTGCAAGTAGTTTTCAGCACAGACCCCATCTGATGAGACCCCAAAGCAGACATCGACTGGTAGTTGGGCCTCCCTCCCAAACATGAGACGGTAGGGGGAGAACCCAGTAGCATCATTCTTGGTGCAATTGTATGTGTGTACCAAGGTGCTAATCTGCTGACTCCACTTAGGTTTGTCTTTTGGGTGGAGAGTGCCTAGCACGTCTAGAAGGGTGCGGTTAAAGCGTTCTGGTTCAGGATCCCCCTGCAGGTGATAGGGGGTGGTTCTTGACTTCTGCACTCCCCACAGAGAAAGCATTTCTTTGATTAGTCTACTTTCAAAATCTCTGCCTTGGTCAGAATGGATGGGCTGGGGGGCACTATAGTGGACAAGGAATTTTTCCACCAGCACCTTGGCCATGTTAGAGTCCTTTTGATCTTTAATTGGGAAGGCTTGTGCATACCGTGTAAAATGATCAGCAACTACCAACACATAGCCAATGTTCTTTTGGTCAGGTTCTAAGCACAAGAAGCCTATGCAGACCAATTCTAGAGGGGCGTTGGTAGTGATATTGACAAGAAGGACAGCCTTCTGAGGCAGGGCTTTTCTTAGGAGGCAATAACTTCAGGTCTTTACATGGTGCTCGACATCTTCCCCCAATTTTGGCCAGTTGAATCAGGATTGTACCAAGTCGAGAGTTCTGTCAATACCAAGGTGCACCATATGATTGTAAAGGGACCTCAGTACCAGCTGTTTAAAGGCTGTGGGTAGGACTAACTGTTTGTCTGCTTTACCACGAACATTCACTGTCTCTCTGTATAGTAACTGATCATGCAACTTTAACCTGGGGCCTTCCTTAAACAGAGCAGTTTGCAAATCAGGGGAACGCAACTTGAACACATCTTTCCCTGCACGCAGGGCGTCAAATGCTGGTTGAATCATGGGATCTTGGGATTGAGCCCACTGAATACCGTCATTATTGAGCTGAGGTAGTGCACTAATGTCTAGCGCAGAGAAATGGCAATAGACAGCTGGTATGCAGGTATCAGAGGGGCTCAAGCAATCTGCTAGGCAGTCCACTGTGTCTGCAGACATTTGTTCATCCTTATCAAACTTCTGGCATAATGCATTGATGTCAGGCTCAGACAATCTGACCCAATTGTTCTTAGGAACTGGCCTTCGTAACAAGGCATCAGCATCAATGTCTGTATTCAACAGCATAATCATAAGTTGATAAGGCAGAGAGCCGACGGTGCCCAGTGGCGTACATTTTAGCTGAAGTCTGCACATAGGTCAATGGGTTATTGTCAGTCTTCACTAATATCTTTGCCCCATAGAGGTACTCATGAAACTGGTCAACTATGGCCCATTTTAGGGCAAGGAATTCCAACTTGTGGACTGGATAGTTCCACTCTGATGGGGTCAAACTCCTACTGGCAAAAGCTACAGGTCTCAAGCCATCTTTTTGTAGTCTTGATATAGCACAGCCCTGAGGCCCTGCAAACTAGCATCCATATGCAGAACATAGGGCTTGGTAGGATCAGCATAGACAAGGACTGGGGCGTGGGTGAGTTGGTATTTGACTTCAGAAAATGCTGCTTCATGTTTGGGTGTCCAGCAAGTCCCAAAAGGCTCACCTGTTTGGAAATACGCTTTCTCTTGGCCTTTGATAGGCCCCTTTTTGTATTTGCAGTTGGTAGAAGGGTAGCCTTGGGTAAGGTTAAGGAGTAGTCGAATCACCTTGGAATAATCTTTGATGAACCTGAGGTAGTAGCCGCAGAACCCCAGGAAACATTGTAATTTTTTCAGGTTATTGGGCTGGGGCCAAGCGGTCAGTGATTCAGCCTTGCTGGGATCTGTCTGTATTCCTTCCACGGATATTATGTGTCCCACATATTTCACAGATGTCTGGAAAAACTGGCACTTGTCTATAGATAGCTTGAGGATGAACTCTTCCAAACGATCAAGGACTTTGAACAATCTGGTTTCATGTTCCTCTATCGTACATCTGAAAATAATTACATCATCCAAGTATACCAAACATTCCAGTAGGTTCATATCTCCCACCGCACGTTCCATCAATCTCTGAAACGTGGCTGGGACACCCAGAATCCCCTGTGGCATTCTCAAGAATTCATAGAACCCTAAATGACAGATGAAGGCTGTTTTCTCATGGTCCTCCAGGGCCATCGGAATCTGGTAATATCCGCTGCAGCGATCCAGTACGGAGAACCACCGACTCCCGTTCAGGCAATCCAAGGCATCCTGTATGCGTGGCATGGTGCATTAATCTGGGATGGTCCATTGGTATAAGGTCCGATAATCCACACACATCCTCATGGATCCATTCTTCTTACACACCACTATTATGGGAGACGCATATGGGCTTCTGAATTCTTGAATGATAACCACAGCGAGCATCTTCTGTAGATGTCTTCTAACATCATCTATGTCAGCAGGGGCAAGGCACCGGAATCTCTCTCTCAGAAGGGCCGGTCATCACGAAGGCGTATATTATGCTTGGCACTATGAACACACCCCATGTCCCACTCTTTTAGTGAGAACACTTGGTCTCTCTGAGATAGTTTCTCACTAATTCAAGTCTTCCACTCAGCAGACAAAGAGGAATCACCAAAGTCAAATAAGTCTGGGGTCACCTTCCCCGCTTCGCCAGAGTGCTTGTTACTGAGTAATACTGCTGTGTCAGCACAGTGCACTGTAGCCAGTGTATATCCCTAATTCACACGAACTTCTCTGTCTGACATGTTTCTCACTTGCGCCATCACTTGACATGCATAGGCGTGAACACGTGCAGGTAGTATACTTGGTTAACGATCAACCCCTCTGGCAGCTTCCCTTCACCAGGAGCATCTATCATCAATATTTGGTTCTTGACATCTTTCTTTAGGCGGACTTCTCTGTGAATCGTACACTGTGCATTGGGGGCCAGCACCAAAGAGTCAAGATCCTTTTTCCGCACTATCCCCACTGACTCATCTCTGTCCGCTTCATTGGGTTTCTGTTGCAAGTCATAAGCCTTCTGGATTAACGCTGGAATTCTCAGGGCCCTCCCAATTCATTGCCCTTGTTTCTTGTGACAGATCTCCCACCAAGACTCTCAGTTCTTGCACCTTGTCCAGCAGGTTGTCTTCTTGCCGGGTCTCCGAGGAACTGACATGCACTCCACCACTCCTGGTGGGGCTTCCTTCTGTGTCTCGGGGGTGATCGGACAAGAAGTGACATCTTTAGCTGCCTCAGCAGCTTGCTGGCTGACTCTCAACTCAGGCAGTTCCTTGATTAGTTCTCTCACCTGTTGCAGTTCAGCCTCCTCAACTCTCTCAGGGGTCGGACAGGGGTGGGCAACCCCAGCATAGGGCTCCCATCCTTCCTCATCATTCCTGACCTCACGGATCTCTCATCATGTAACCCCCCCTACAAATGGGGGTTCCTAAAAGCCTTCCCAGAGCCTGCCTAAGTGTTCCCTGCCTAACTGGCGTTTGGCGTAATGCCATTAAATGTGGGTGCTGTGAGTGCTTTTAGAGCCTCTGGTACTGACTCTTTAAGAGCTGCCTGCTTGCAGGCTTTATTAGTTTGCAAGGGGGGACTGTGGGTTTACTGCTCGACTCCCACTCGAGCTGCTGTTTGAATCGCTCCATTTCTTTTTTTTTTTTTGAAATTCAAGTTTATTGATTTTAACATAACATATACAAACAGATCATTGTGCATAAATGTCGAATAACCATTCATGGTATAAATAAAGTGAAGGGAGAGAAGGAAAAAAAAAAAGGAAAGGGGGTAACCCCAATCCCTCTCCCTCCTCCCCACCAAAACAACCCACCAAGCCTCCCTACTACCACCCATAATATACCCACCCTCCACCCTACTAGAGCCCTTATAGAGTGTGCAAAATAGTTTTATGTCTAGTTCTATTGTCAAAGCCACAACAGAATCATAACCTGGTCATGCAGTCAAAGTCGAAAGGAGTGGGTGGAAAGAGAAAAGATAAAAAAAAAAAAAAAAAGGGGGAGAGCCTTGTTGGGCTTCAGGGAAGGTATCAAGAGGTCACTGGTGCAAATATAACGCATATAGTTTGCCCCACCTTTTATGGAACAGGTCCATACGATTGTGAGAGCTGGCCACAAGTCTCTCCATATTGAAGCACCTTGAGAGTTCTGTCAGCCATTCAGAATAGGTCAGGATCAACTGATCAGTCCAATGTATGAGGACCAACCTTTTGACCACTATAGACACTAAGGCCATGTGATATCGACGTTCCAGGCAATCTATGGTGGAATAATCACCTAGAATACAGATATCAGGCATAAAAAGATTGGTAAGGCGGAGTATAGGGTCGAGCTTGTCCTGAATAGAGGTCCACAAGGGGGCAACCCTTAGGACAATGCCAGAAAATGTGAAACAAGTTTCCCTCACTATGTGAACATCTGGAGCAAAGGGGAAGAGATAATTTATTGAGGCGGACCAATTTATTTGGGGGTATAGTACATATTGTTTAGTATGTAATACTGGATGAGTCTGAATCTGTCTTGGGTGTGGTATCTGTGTAGATCTTTCCAAATTCGGGTCCAGTTGGGGGTGGAGTCTGGGAGTAGAGAAAGCCAGATGCAGGAACCCTCGAGCGACTTCGGAATTTGTAATCCAGTAGGTAAGAGTATATTAATGAGATGGAATGTGGTTTAGAGGCAAGGGTGAGAATGTGGGAGAGAAAAGGACTGACCTTAGAGTCACGAAATACTAAACCAAATTTAGTGGCCACAAGATGTCTTAGTTGGTATATATTGAAAATCTTATTATTGGGAATATCAAATTTAGCTAATATGTTTAGGGATGGAAGGAGGGAACCTTGATCATAGTAGTGTTCTATAGTAGTTTCATTGATTTGTGGGAGCCACTCAGGAGTAATTATCGAGTTACCCAGTTTAATATTGGGATTGAGAATGAGGGGTTGCGCTAGGTCCATTTTAGGGAAGATTTTAAGGAAATATAGGCATTGAAAAAGGGAATTAAGAGAAGTGATAATTGTTTGATCGGATAGCCAGGGTGTAAGCGCCGAAGTGGGAATATAGAAAATTGCTTGGGGATCTGTTTTAGTCTCTGCGAGGATCTGCCTCTCAATTTTGAGCCAGATCAGGGAGAAGCTTCAGTGTGGGCTGAATACCATTTGCCTAGCTTGGAGAGGTGGGTAGCCCAATGATAAAGTGTTAGATTGGGGAGTCTAAGACCACCTTTATCTTTAGGAAGGGATAGTTTGAGGAAGGAAGCCTAACCGCTTTCCTAGCCAAATAAATTTTGAGAAGATTGTGTGGAATTGGCATAAATAAAGCGGTAACCAGAGCCTAGTAAATTGAGGGGTAAAAGATACGGGAAGAATGTTCATCTTGATGATATTAATCCTACCCATAAGGAAATGGGAGGTTAGACCATCTTTGTAGGTCTAGTTGGATATGAACTTTAAGGTCATCTAGGTTGAGCTTCCTAAGTAAGAGGGGGTCCGAAGTAAAGTGGATGCCTAGGTATTTAATCGATTTAGGGGACTATCTCATACCAAACTTAATGAGTTCATGTTTATATGTAAGGGGGTTCAATGGAAAGATTTCGGATTTTGATATATTCATTTTATAGTGAGAGAGGTTGCCGTATTGAGTTATAATTTGAAGTGCGTGTCCTAGTGAAGTGGCAGGGTGGGTGACATGGAGTAATATATCGTCAGCATAAGCTAAGAGGACTAATTCCTGTTGATGTATCAGACAACCTTGAATGGATGGGGAAGATTTAAGTTTGAGGAGAGAGGTTCGAGATACAGGTTGAACAGGAAGGTCTGAAGACCAGTGTGAACCAGTGGAAGGGAAGAGGAAAAACACCGTTACAGTATTTCTTGGCGAAGGGATTTATATAAAACCTGGATCCATTTGATGAAAGAGGGTGGAAAGTCCATTTTGGCCAGCATAGCCCAAAGAAAAGACCAGTTGACTCTGTCAAACGCTTTCTCTGCGTCTAGTGAAATCAGGGCCATTAGGGAGTGGGATAGTTGGGCAGCATGAGAGATATGGGAAAGGGTTCTAAGATGGTCTGCTGGGGAGCGAGATTGAACAAATCCAACTTGCTCTGGGCTGAGGAGGTGGATCCAGACTTTTTTAATCCTCTCGGCCAAGATTTTGGAAAGGATCTTCATATCACAATTTAGGAGAGATATGGGTCGGTAGCTCACTGGGTCTGTAGGAGTTTTATCAGGTTTGAGAATTAGGACGATAGTGGCCTCGAGAAGTGTGGGGTCCAGAGTGTCGGTAGTAAAGATGTAATAGTATAGCTTGAGGAGTAAGGGGGCAAGTTCTTTAGAAAATACCTTGAAGAAGTTTGAGGGAAAACCGTCTGGGCCTGGTGATTTATCCGGGGCCATGGAAGCGATAGCCTCTTCTATTTCAGAAAGAGAGATAGGGGAAGTCAGGGTATCTTTATGGGAGTTCGAAAGTTGGGGAATGTTAAGGTCTGCCAGATAGGCTGATATCTCTGGAAGGATACAGAAGAGGAGAGCTGTTGTAAAGGGTTCTGTAGAAATCTTCAAAGATCTGTGTAATTTCTCTGGGAGAGGTTTAATGAGACCTTGAGGGATTGTAGGGCTGAGATTAATCTGGAGCTCTCTAACATACGCAATCGTAAGGCCAAGAGTCTACCCGCCTTTTCACCTTGCTCAATATATTTAGATTGGGTTTTAATTAAGCTATACTCAGCTTTATCTTTAAGGAGATCTGTATATTCGTTTTGGCTGCTAAAAGGGCTTCAAGGGATGACAAAGGGGAGGAGAGGGAGTAAGAGCTTTCAAGCTCTTTGATCCTGGCCATTGGTAGGGAGGCACGGGCTTGTCTAGTTTTTTTCCTCGTCGAGGCCAATTTAATCAGCTCACCTCTTAGGTAACATGTCAGAGAGCTCCAGATGATGTCGAACCGCGGGGTAGAGTTAATATTGTTCTCGAGGAAGTTAGAGATGGAAGTTTTAATGTGATCCACCGCTTGGGGTTCCTTGAGGAGCTGGGTGTTGAGTTTTCAGACTTGTCCCGTTGAAAATGGGAATTAGGAGGAGATTCTTGTCCATACTATGGCATGATGGAAGCTAATCGGTTCCATACTGGTCTGAAAAAGACCAGGGAGGAGGGTCTTGCTAATCAGAATGTAGTCTATTCTGGACCAGGAACCATGGGGTTGAGAAAAAAAGGAGAAGGACCGAAGGGAGGGGTTGGAGAGGCGCCAGGGGTCACACAACCCTAGTATATGTAAAAAGTCTGACAGGGATCTTTGGACCGCAGTAGGTGGGCAACTTGGATCTGGAGCTTTGCCTAGGAGGTAGGACGGTGGCACATTCCAATCTCCACCTAATATAAGCTGTGAGGGAAGAAAGGCACTTACTTTATCTGCCAGGGCCATTAAAAATTCAGAACTACCTCCTACTGGACCGTAAATTGAACCGAGAACAGTGATACAGTTATTGAGGGATCCTTTGACCAGTATGAATCTACCCTCTGGGTCCATCACTGTTACGTCTACCAGAAACGTAACATAGTTTTTAATAAGGCTAGCCACCCCCCTACTAGATCCTGACCCATTCGCGACAAATACTTGTGAAAAGCCAGATCTGAACAACCATTTAGCCTCTGAATTGAGTAGATGAGTTTCTTGTAACAATAGTATGTCAGTTTGAATTAGGTCACAGTGATTAAATACCTGAGTTCTCTTGATTTTTTCCCTGAGCCCACGTACATTCCACGATGCGACTTTGACAGAGTTAATAGCCATTTTAAGAGCAAAAGAGTATAAGGGCAGTCAATAGAACTTACAACTATAACCCAATAGAAATAGCACACACTAGTCCCAAAACCCCGACCCATTGTAAGCTGCCAAATGTTACATATCAAGTGTTGATGTACCATAAACAAACGATGTAAGTCAGAACTAAAATGAAACATAGGAAATAGTAGGCAGCTCAGCCACCCCAACCCCCCTCCCCCCCTTGTATCCCCCTACTAAATCTATCCAACTATGTACACCCTGGTACCAGGCATAGTCAGTCAAAAAATGGAAAGAGTCATGACAGAAGCCTGAGACCCAGGACCTCATAGTAAACCCAGTGTGCAGCTTGGTACTAACAACATGTAAACTGAGGGGTCTCCGGAGGCCTAAGTGTAACAGGATAGTATTAAACCAGACAAAACTAACCAGAGCAATCCCCAACTGTGAGTCTGGGTCTACATGCCCCCCTTCTATAAGCTCAAGAAGCAACTTTCCATACAAGCGTCTCAAAGCCTCCCCCCCCCCATCAGCCTCCATAGTACACACTATAATAGGAGTAGCGATTATGAAGGACGACGCCTTACTGATTACGGAGGGAAAATCCCAAAAGGTTCACTCACCCTTTTGTCAGGGCTATTATAGGTTACTGGAGGATGGCAGACCAAATAGAGAGGTGGGAGTCCTAACACTCCATTGTACGTGATGTTTCCCCTGGGAACGGTTATGCAGTAGGACCAAAGCGGTCCAGCCCTAAAACAACCAGGCATAGCCTTGTAACTGCTTCTTTTTGGTTCCGGGGAGTTTACGAGGGCCAGAGACAGCGTGGCCTACCCCGACCTCCGTCTGGGCCGACGAGGACTCTCCACCCATCGGGACACCTCCAGAATCAACCATCAAGGTAATTAAAAATTCTAAACACAAAAATTCAGGCTAAAACATCACCTTAAACGTAGAACTGGAGACTGAGAGTTCAGCTACTTGTTTTGAAGAGATTAGGAAGCTTGACAGTCAGGTTCTTGGAAGCAGATTCCAGGGAGTCATAGCTCGTGGAGATGCCCCCAATTGTGACTTTGAGGGTGGCTGGGTACAACATTCTGAAAGGGATGCCCGCCGCGATGAGCTTCTGAATGGTGGGATGGAATGCTGTTCTCTTCAGCCTGGTTTCCTTAGGAAGATCTTGAGCAACTCGAAGTTTGGCAGGTCCCCACATGATTGCTTGTAGTTCACGAGATTTGGTAAGAACATGCTGCTTTTCTATATAGCTGAGAAATGTAACAATCATCGGTCGCGGGGGAGAATCTGGAGGGGGCCTAGGCCTCAGGGATCTATGCACTCTTTCTAGGTGGTAGTGGGGGTTAAGAGGTGAAGGGCCCACTGTTTTGACTAGAAATTTTTGGAGAAAGGCGATGGAGTCAGATCCCTCTTCAAGTTCAGGAAGGCCCAGAATAAGGAGGTTGTTTCTCCTACTGCGACCTTCTAGGTCCTCCGTTTTTAGTTGTAGCTTTTTGACCTGTTGCTTTAATGCGACCAAGTCGGATTCTGCTGTGGTTTTCCATTGCTCCTGAGAGTGGATTCTGGCTTCTAAATCGGACACCCTCGTGGCGAGAGAGGAAAGGTCTCCCCGGATAGATTTAAGCTCCAAGGTGATGTCCTGTAGCACTTCTCTCAGAGGTGTTAACTCCTTTAGGAACTTCTCTTCAGTTAGAAGGTTTGTCGAGAGTGCCTTTTCACCCGTTTTGTTGGGGGTGGAGCCGAGTTGGTTCCTCGCTTTTTTAGGCAGCTTCTCAGGAGTAGCTGGTGGTGTATGCCGGATCGTGGCCTGTTTTTTCTCCGCCTCCATCCTATTTTGTTTTGAAAGGATGTGAAAACAAATCGCCCTGGGGCCGAAAGGCAGAGTGAGGTGGATCGAATGATATGTAGATTGTTGAGCTTGCTCTTCAAGCATCGTGATTTGAAGCAAATAAGGCTGATGGGAGTCGGGAGCTCCAAGACACTGCTGCTGCTCAGAAAGTTATCACGTGACCTCGTCCGAATCGATCCATTTCTGCCATCGCTAAGTGAGCAGAGGGAGCATTATTGAAGGATGTAACTGTTTTCAGGAACAACTGTAGCATGGCAGTAAAGTTGCTGTTTATTTAACCTGTTTCCCTTGCAGCTGGGACTTTGTGTATTCTGCCCCTCCATTTTGGATCAGAACTGCCTTTTGAATCCAATCGGAAGGACGGGGGCTTAAAATGGTGTATTGGGCAGCCAACCAGGACTGGGACTCTGTCGAGAGCTTGCTGCCAATGGAAAGTATGGCCAGTGACTCTGGGAAGTGAAGTCCAGGAGTGCGGTGCCTTTTTGCACCAATAGGAGGAGACCGAGAAGACTGGCACTCGAAGCCCTCCAAAGGGGTTGGTTGGTGCCCACGTTGGAATCTCTGTCCAACGGCTGAGCAGGCAGAATCGTTGTGGCTGTGAGTGAGGATGGAGCTCCGGGCTCCTGCACTGTGATTTTTCGTGTGGGAAGCGCGTGTGGAAGGCCTATAGTCAGGCGGCCTGATCGCCGAAGTAGTCGGACTAAATCCGCTGTGTGTTGCAGGCAGAAGAGGCTGTACATGTTGCAGCTACCTACCAGGCTCACCCTGTAGAGGACTGGAGAATCTCCTGAATCGTGCTTGGTCTGTCAGGACACGTGAAGCTGCGTTGTTCACCCAGCTCGGTCAGAGAAAATGATCGGGAGTTTGTAGCAGCTGCCTGGTATGGTACGCCTCTGTGTTACATATAAATGTGTGGAGCAATGTCTGAATTACAGGCCAAGTCCTGAAGTGGCGTGAGAGGGATATTGCTGCAAGGGTCGTGAGTAAAAATCAGGGTAACTCCCGTCGTTTGATCTATTGAATTCAAGTGTTTGTCTGTTTTCCTCTCTGGCTACACAAACTGAGCCTGCTGGCTCTGGATTACAAGTTTGGGTATTGTACAGTTGCTTTCATTTTCAGGGCCCCAACCAGCCGCACCAAACTTGGTTAGCCCCTTATTGCATGGGTACCCAGTGACAGTGACTTATAGGGAACTTAGCCTGTGCAAAGTGCTCTGAAATAGTAGAGTTTAAGCTAATCAACTAGATTTCCCCCTGCCCTTGTTATTTCCCCCTAAATAAATCAGATTTGGTTGTTTGCAAAGTATACTGCCTAAACTGTGTGTTTGTGCAAAAATACTGTACAGTAGCTATTGCATTACTGTGTCTTCCTTTACAGGGGGTCCCCAGAGTCAAGCTGATCAACCAAACCCTGGGGGTAAGTGCATATTGTAAGGGTACTGTTGGTAACGAGTGTGGGCCACTAGTGGGAAGAAAGGGGGTCACAGTGACCCAGAGGGCTGTGACCAAGTCATTCCAGACTGTTTTAAACCCGACCTCTGGGTGGAGGCACCCACCATTGGATCCAGGCCCCTCAACCTGTTAATAGCTGAACAGGCAGGGGTAGTGGCCCTTGGGACAGTGCCCCCTAGGGGTTACAATCAGACAGTAATATTCAGAGGGATTGCCCCTATGATCCTGCAGTTTGCGTTTTAACAACATCACACTACAATATCTGGCTGACTTCAGGATGTGATCCAGTCTGACCCTCTTCAAGTCACTGGCAGGCACCCCCCCCTTGCCGGTGAGCCCGCTGCAAAGCTCGATCAATTCGGGTTACAAACTTTGACAATTTCTCATTTTTCCACTGTTTGGTGAACCTGAACTTCCACATCAGATGATCTCCCAACTCTGTACTATCAAATACCCCCACCAAGGCAGAGAGGTATTCAGCAGCGGTAGCCTCCGGGCTAGTGGATTGCAAAAAGTGAATGGCCTCCAGTGCAGGGTCCCTCAAGCTTTCCATGAGCCTTTTCCTCTTCTCCCCTTGCCATGCCTGGACCAATGGGGTGGCATAGTCCATCCAAGTTTTCCGGTCATCCTCCTCCACAAGCACCGGGACCATACCCGAGAAGAGTCTAAACCTATGGTATGAGTCCAAATGCACAGCAGGTATCAATATGGATGAGGCAACTGTAGGGGTAGCAGGGGAGGCTAAGGGGGACTGCACAGGAGTTACATCCTCAGAGAGCTCTAACATTTTCACCAGCTCTGTAGCAGAGCACCCCCTCAGAGGCTTACAGTTTAAGTAGCTTGTCTCTAAACCCTTCTGTGCAGGGGAACCCTCTGGGTACAGCTGGGTCACTATGTAAGTGGATGTCCCTCCACCCCTTCTGGGACCCTTCAGGCAAAATCACAGGGGGTACCTTCTCTGGTTCAATGGGCAGGCTGCAGGAGTAGGGCCACCATGGTTTGATCAAACAGGTCGGAATCCCTTCCCCTTACTTCAACCTTCCCCAAACACTTAATTCGTTAGACCACTTCCACAATAGTGGCATTATCGGTCCCCAAAGGGACGTCCAGTAATAGCAGGGCTTGCCAGAGGTCCACTCCCTCTGCCTCAATCCACCCCATCATACGGTGCACTAGCAGTTTGTGGGGAGCAAGTTTAAACTTGGGCGTAGTGAGCGCCTCCATTTTACCACAATTTTTAAGTGTGGGGTTGTAGTACCCACTTCTGACCACTAGAAGGCACAGATCCCAGCGGTGCCTGCAAGATGTAGCCCCTAGGTGGTGCTATCCCAAGGGCTACTACCCCTGCCTGCGTGGCTAATTGCAGGTAAGGGGCCTGGGTAGTGAAACGTGTGCCTCCATCCGAAGGACAGAGTTGTTGGCAGCAAGGCTCACCTGGGTACAGCCCTCCAAGACACTGTAACCCCCTCTTTCCCTTCTAGTGGGCTGGACAATGTACAGTAAATACTTTCACAATAACCCTTGTTCACCACACAAATCCCCACTCTGGTTACACTTTCCACCAGGGCTGGTTCCTCTGGCTTAGCCCTGGAGACCCCCCATAAAACAAGATAATGCATAGCAAATAACAGTGCAGTACTTTTGTCACAAACTGGAACCACAGTCAGGCTAAATGCAAAGAGAGTTAGATCTGATTTATTGAAGGGACTTGAACAAGGAAGGGGCGTAATCAGGTTGATTGGCTTAATAGCTAAATCAGTCAGGTAGTCATGCATGCACTTCAGAGTCCCTACACAGTCATACACTCTGGGTACCCAGGTGGGAGTAAAGTGGGCTAGCCTGAAACATTGCCCGGGGTAGGCCAGCATCGCAGCTGGTTGGAGCCCTGTGATGGAAGAAAGAAACATGCACAACCACACACAATTTGTAATCCGGAGCCAGATGACTCAGTTCTTGACAGGAAAACAACAAGTAAATTAGATAACAACACTTTTGATTTAGCTGATGTTGTAGGGAGATACCATGGTGTTTACTCACGATAGCCAATACAGGACACAGGAGAGACGAAATTGAAACTGCAGGTTGATGAGCTGGAGTGCCAAGAGAAACAGTGCCCACATGAATCACCGAGGTGTTGTTCCTGTTCAAGGCGTTGAGCAGGGGGCTGATCCCCAGGCAGGTCTCTCGTCGATGGTCTTCTCTGTGGCGTGGGTAATTTGTCTGGGTCAGTGTGGCAAGGCTCAGACCGAGGAACAGTTCAGATGCAAGTCCAAGAAAGCTGGATGCCGCCTCTTGCAAGCAGGTCACAGTTAAACACACAGTGGGGAACCAAATCGCAACCCACTAGCAGCACACAGCACATTTATAGTAAAGTAACCACCACTATACCAGGCGGATGACAGTCCAGTCGCAATCACAGAGTCTCTGTGCAAAATCGGGAATTGAGTGGTAAAATGCAGGTCCTGACAGGCCAATCGCATTCAGCAAATCTTCGGTCTTCGTCAGGTTTCAAGCCTGGTCACAAAGTCAGTGGCTTACATCTCTCTGTAACCCCCCTGCAAATGGGGGTTCCCAAAAGACTTCCAGGAGCTTGCTTGAATGCTCCAAGCCTGAATGGTGTTTGGCATTTAAGCCATTTATCAGTGAGTGTTTTTAGAGCCTCTGGTACTGTCTCTTTAAGAGCTGTCTGCTTGCAGACATAATTAGTTTGTATGGGGGGACTGTGTGCTTCTCTGAGTACCACTCGAGCTGCTGCCAATTCACTTCATTTTTGCAGTCACTAGGAGTGCAAAGGGAACCTATCTGAAAGATGTAACTGTTTGCCAGAAATTATTTAGAGTAATAATGAAATTACAGTTTGTCTAACCTGCTTTCTTTGCAGTCAGAACTGTGTCTGCTAGTTCCCATTCTAGTTTTGAACTGCTGAACTGGACCAATCAGTGTGGGGTAAGCTAGCTCTAAAATGGTGCCTTGGACTGAACTGAGAACTTGGACTCATAATCTGAGCCAGCCACAAGAGGATTGTATGGGCAGTGACTTGGGAGATGTAGTTTAGACTTCAGTGCCTTTTGGACCAACAGCAGCAGTCTATTGAGTGACAGCCAATCCAGTCAAGAACTGGGAGGAACTCAAAGGAAGAGCCCGGTTTTGTCGGTTGGAGTTTCAGTTGAGCTTTGGCAGTGAAGAAGGAAGGAGCCCTGTGCTTTTTCAGTGTGCAGTTTTAGTCAAAAAACGTGTGTAAGGCCCAGAGTTCCGGTCTGCAGCTTGTTAGGACTGAATCCGTCCTGTGAAAAGAATCAAAGGATCTCTGAAGAGTAGAAACCAGGCTCACCCTGTAGAAGACTGGAAGAATTGCTGAAAATTGCACTCGGTCTGTCAGGAACTGAATCTGCTGTGTGTTCTCCGGCATTGTGCAGTAATTGCGATCGGATACAGATGCAGCCTGCCTGGTATAGTGCTTTCTTTTATATAAATGTGTGAAGAGGTTTGTGTACCTCAAGTGAGCCCTGCTGACATTGAAGGACCCTATCTTATTTGGAGGTCGTGAGTACTAATTCAGGGTCGCTCCCTGTTGAATTGCCACATTAAATCCAAATGGAATTACTGTACTGCTGACTGTTTAATTCTCCTTTTCTCTGTGTGAAAGGGCCCCTACCAGCTGCCACGGTTTGGACTAGCCACTAGGGCTTGGGTACCCAGGGACAGTAACTGATAGGGATAGGCCTGCACAGAGCCATAGGTAGATTATTAGAGTGATAAGCTAATTAACCTGATTTCCCTGTCCTTGTTATATCCCTAAATAAATCAGAGCTGCTTGTTTCAGCAAAGTTATACTGCCTGAGGTATTTGTCTATGTTAAAGTACTGTACTGTGATTGTTGCACTGTATCTCATTTCACAGGAGGTCCCAGTGCCGAACCAGACCTGGGGGTAAGTGTATACTGTGAAGGTAATTTGATATATTGTGTGGGCCACTAGTGGGAAGAAAGGGGTTGCAGTGTCCCAGAGGGCTGTGACCAAGTTAGTTTAACTATTGCAAACCCTGACCTCTGGGTGGAGGCACCGCCATTGGATCCAGGCCCCTCAACCTGTTAGTGGCAAATCAGGCAGGGGTAGTAGCCCTGGGATAGCGCCATCTAGGGGTTACATCTTGGAGGCTCACCGCTGGGATTGTGTGTCCTCTAGTGGCCATATTTACGAACCACTGTTAAGAAAAAATGGGTACCCGACAGAAGTGGCTGTGCACCGCTGGTGGAGTGGTGTACTGGGGAGGAGATCGACCCCCAAAATGCTATGCTTATCCTGGACATCCCCCTGGGTATCAATACGGACACTGTGCAGGGAGTACTTTCCAAGGTGGAAGGTTTACAAAACCCTGTGGTGGTGGGTCGGCATGCTAATCTGCTCACCCACACTTTCCTGGCCCTAGTAGAGTTTAAGGATCCCATAGATAGCTCCAAAGTGCCACAGACCATTACCCCAGAGGGAGCCCTCACTGCTTGGAGAGTGATAACTAAGGACAGTAAAGACCCGGGGGGGAATCAGCCCCACCACTATCTGAAACTTTTGAGGAGAAATTTGCTGAATGGTTGCTGGGAGAGGAAACTGTGGAGGACTTGAAGAAACTATTCTTGCCACCTGGGGTGTTCCTCCCCAACACCCTCTCCTGCTCCAGTGCCCGTAATGGTGGCTGAACCAATGCAGACTCCTATTTCTGCACCTGCCATTAGTCACGACTCTACCGAAGGTTGAGGATCTTCTCTGGCACCCTCCCCACCCCCCAAGGGGAGGATGACTGGGAGACCTGGATAGACTATGTTGCCCCCCAAGTGCTAGAATGGCAATGCTCGGAAGGCGAAAAGCGAAAGAGGGTTAGTGAGAGCCTCCGAGGTCCTGCCCTGGCTACCATCCGTGATAAACGGGCCAGTAACCCTGAAGCGACTGCACAGGCCTATCTTGAGGCCTTGGAGAATGTGTATGGGAGCCCAGATTCTGATGAGGACCTATGGTGGAGAGTAAGAAATGCACAACAGTACCAAGGGAGTTGTTGTCTGTGTATGTCTCTCGGTGGAAAAATTGTTGCAAGAATGCCTCAGAAAGGGTAGTTTGCCAGCGATTGAACTGGACCGAACCAGACTGGACAGAATCCTTAAGTCTGCCCCCTCTCAGAACTGCTGTTGCTTCAAGTTACGCCTGGCAAATCGACTGGAATCCTCACCTCCTATGATGAGTTAATGAGAAATTGAGGAGTTGAGAAAGGCGACCTCGGGAGGTACCTGCACCAACAGCTGTGGCTACGACCGAGTGACTGAGGGTGACCCATCAAGTGAAGTTCAGGGGCAGAGGTTGACAGTCAATGAGTGCTCTGACAAGGAAAAAGATATGCCACAATGGGGCGAACTGTTGAGAGATCTGGGAATTCAAAAACAGTCCCTTTATGAAGGCCACGCCTGCAAGTACGGGCCCTGACCTATATCCGACTGCATCTGCTATGGGGGTGGGGGTACCCACCCATGTATCTCCTGCTGATAACAGCTCCAAACTCAATTCCTTGACCATGGAAGTGGAGAAACTGACGAGATGTCTCCAAATGCTTATCACGCCGCAGACAGAGATGGCACCCAGGTTTCCAGTTAGTAATACCCCCGCCCTGGCTCCCAGTGTGGCGCCGCCAGCTCAAACTCCAGAAAGTATGTTTTGCTATAATTGTGGGAAAGATGGGCACATGAAAAGGAATGCCAGTCCCCAAAAGACACTGACAAAGTTGCATATAGGCTACAAGGAGAGCTTCGAGAAGAAATCAGTGGTTAAGAGGTACGACATGATCCCAGTGAGGGCACCAAAATGCTAATTCACGCCCTTGTGGCAAGGTCAGTTGCCCAGGCCCCCACTACCGCCTCTCAGACTGGTCCAGAATAGTGGGTCCCTCCATGGAGACCACTGTAAAGGTGAATGGAGTGTCTACAAGAGCTGTATTAGACAGTGGCTCCCAAGTGACAATTATGTTCCAGGATTGGTATCAGAAGCATTTGTCAGACGACTTACAACCATTAGAAGGACTGCATGTATGGGGGTTAAGTGAGAAGGCCTACCCCTATTCTGGGTATATCCGAATTTGGCTGTCTTTTCCCACCTCCGTGGCTGGAGTGGCCGAACAAGTAGAGACCCTAGCCTTAGTGTGTCCCCCACTGGACTGTATGATGGTGTCCCTTTGTTGATTGGAACAAATGCTCATATGTTCGGAAGGCTGGCACAGTTGTGTTATGAAAAACAGGGTCAAAGACTAGTAGAGCTTTAAGAGTTCGGCTTTATTAAGAAGGCCTATGAGGCACAGAGAGATGCTGAAAAACAGAACCAGAGGAACCGGTCGGAATTGTATGGAAGAAGGATCCTGAGTCTCTGATCCTGGCGCCAAATGCCCAGTGTACCTTACAGGGAGAGGTCCGTATCAGAAAGGATGTTAAGAATAAAATATTAATGTTGGATGCACCAGGCGATGGAAAATTGCCAGAGGGACTGCTGGTCAAGCCTAGTATTTTGCCCGCTAGAGCCCATGCTTATGCCAGAAGGGTAATGGTCCAAGTTCATAATGTGTCTGAAAGAGACATTCGAGTAAACAGAGGTTGCATCCTGGCTAATGTGCATTGTGCAGACACTGCAGTGCTACCCAGCAGAAGAGTTCAAGGAAGAATGACAGAGTAACGCCTGACTTGTTTGATTTCGCGACTCCCCGCTGCCAGCTGAATGGAAAGTGAGGATCAGTGAGAAGCTTGCCCAGAGAGACCAGGTGTTTTCTTTAAAGGAATGGGATGTAGGATGCGCAAGGAGCTGAGCACAATATCCGCTGCATGACGAAAGACCATTTCGTGAGAGGTCTCGACGCCTGGCACCTGCTGACATAGATGATGTGAGACGGCATCTGCAAGAGATGTTAGCTGCTGGTGTAATACAAGAATCCAGAGCCCTTATGCTTCCCCATTGTGGTAGTGAGGAAAAGAATGGAACAGTAAGGATGTGTGGATTATCGCACCTTAAACCGGCGGACTATCCCTGATCAGTACACAATGCCCCGCATTCAGGATGCTTTGACTGCCTAAACGGGAGCAAGTGGTTCTCTGTGCTGGATCTCCGCAGTGGGTACTACAGATCCCGGATGGCCCCAGAGGACCGTGAGAAGACTGCCTTTATCTGTCCGCTGTTCTATGAATTCATGAGGATGCCTCAAGGATTTCAGGTGCCCCAGCCACTTTTCAACGATTGATGGAGCGCAGTGGGGACATGAACTTACTAGAGTGCCTGGTATACCTAGATGATGTTATTGTGTTTGGCAGCTCACTGGAGGAACATGAAAGCAGATTATTTAAGGTATTGGACCGACTGGAGGACTTTGGCCTTAAACTGTCCATTGATAAGTGTCAATTCTTTCAAACATCAGTAAAGTATGTGGGACACATAGTATCCAATTAGGAATAGAGACCGACCCAAGTAAAGTTGAGGCCTTGACCACCTGGCCACAGCCCAAAAATCTAAAAGAACTGCAAAGATTCCTGGATTCTGTGGTTATTATCGGCGCTCATCAAGGACTATTCAAGAGTGATCCGCCTTTACTTAACCTTACTCAAGGGTATCCCCAACCCACAAAATACCAAAAGTCAGCCCCTCAAGACTGAAAGAGTGTATTTTCATCCAAGTGAAGTATTTGGGGCCGCTGGACTCCTGATTGTGAGACTGCTTTTCATGAGATCATATATCAACTTACCCATGCTCCAGTGCTGGCCTATGCCGATCCAAGAAAACCTTCGTCCTGCACACTGATGCTAGCTGCAAGGGTTGGGGGCTGTGTTGTACCAAGAGCACGAGAATGGCCTGAGACCAGTGGCCTTTGCCAGTAGAAGCCTGACCCCATCCGAAAAGAACTATCCTGTACATAAGTTAGAGTTCCTAGCTTTGAAGTGGGCTATTGTTGACCAATTCCATGAGTACTTGTATGGGGCTAAAATACTAGTAAAACTGACAATAATCCTTTGACCTATGTGCAGACCTCAGCTAAGTTGGATGCCACTGGCCATAGGTGGCTTTCTGCATTATCTACATATGACTATGCTCTCACCGAGCAGGTCTGAACCACATAGATGCTGATGCTTTCCCGGAGGCCTGTTCCCAGAATGATTGGGTCCGATTGGCAGAACCTGACATTCGGCACTCTGCCGGAAGTTTGACAGGGAGGAACAATGTCCACGGACGCAGTGGACTGCATGGTGGATTGCTTGGGAGCCTCTGAGAATTGCATACCTGCTGCTTATTGCCACTTTTCTGCAATAGACATTGGTGCACTGCCTCAGCTGGACAATGACAGTATTCGGGGGCTCAATCCTCCGATCCCATGATCAAAGCAGCTTTAGAAGCCCTCTATGCAGGAAAAGATGTGTCCAAATTACGCCCACTGATTTGAGAACTGCACTGTTATACAAAGAAGGTCCTAAGTTGAAACTGATCAATAAACTGTTATACAGAGAAACAGTAGACAGAGGGGACAAGTAGACAAACAACAACTAGTGCTGCCCACTGCCTTCGAGACTCAGTACTGAGGTCCTTGCACAACCACATGGGGCACCTTGGTATAGACAGAACACTTGACTTGGTGAGATCCAGATTCTATTGGCCTAAGATGGGGGCTGATGTGGAGCAACACATTCGAACTTGTAGTCGCTGCTTACAGAGGAAAGCTTTGCCCCAGAGGGCTGCCCCTTGTTAACATCACCACCAGTGCACCCATGGAGCTGGTCTGTATTGATTTTCTGAGTTTGGAGTCAGATCAAAGAAATATCAGTAATGTGCTGGTGGTCACTGACCATTTCACGAGATATGCCCAAGCTTTCCCACCAAAGACCAGAAAGCATCCACTGTGGCCAAAGTACTTGTAGAAAACTTTTTGTTCACTATGGGGCTCCACAAAGAATCCATTCTGATCAAGGGAGAGACTTTGAGAGTCGCCTGATCAAAGAGATGCTTTCTGTGGGGAGTGCGAAAGTCCAGAACCACTCCTTACCACCCCAGGGGACCCACAGCCTGAACGCTTCAACCGCGACTTTGCTAGATATGCTAGGCACCCTGCACCCAAAGGACAAGCTAGATGGAGCCAACAAATTAGCACCCTGGTACATGCTTATAACTGCACCAAAAGTGATGCCACTGGATTCTCCCCTACCGCCTGATGTTTGGAAGAGAAGCTCGACTACCAGTAGATGTGTGTTTGGGGTCTCTCCTGATGGGGTTCAAGCTGACAACTATTTACAGTATGTGCAAAGTTAAAGGCCCAGCTAACTCATGCGTACTCAACTGGCTCAAACCATGGCTGCCAAAAGAAATCTGGCCAACAAAGAAAGGTATGATAAAAGGTGAAAGCACAGGAACTCCAGGAGGGAGATCGGTATTGCTAAGAAATCTGGGACTGCATGGCAAGCACAAGATTGCTGACAGATGGCACCATCTCCCTCACATTGTAGTGGGCAAACTAGATGATCTGCCAGTGTACAAAGTAAGGCCTGAGAATAATTCAAAAGATGTAAAAACAATGCATAGAAATCATTTACTGCCCATTGACAAATCCTGATTGAGTCTGAGCCCCAGAAGATGCCCCTCTGGACCAGTGACTAGAGCTGCTGCTAAGAAAAGATCAAGAAAGTCTGCACCTACAGAAGCAAAGTTAAAGTGTTCCCTCCACAAGTCCCAGTTGAGCATGACTGTCAGTCCATATCAGAAGAAAGTGAGAGTGACTTTGAATACTATCCTTCTTACGAACTGAGTCAATTGTTTCGGGCAATCCCTAGTCAATACTGGAGACAAAGCTGGGCCTTCTGGACTGTCTAAGCCCCCAGCTTCATCCCTGGAGCCAATGCTCCCAGAAAGTGAAGTGCAAAGCATCAGATCAGATGAAATGGAATCATTGTGCATGGTTGAACTGTTTGAGCTTTCAGGGAGGAAAATGATAGATTGGGGCAGACTGGTGATACACCCGAACAAGAAGAGTATTTTGAGTGCCCTGACAGTCCACTGCCAGTGTCCGAAAGCTTCCATGCGAGCCAAATGTTGTGGACTCAGAAACTGTAACTCCTGGAGCTGAAAGTGCCCCAAGTTCCAGCCTCTATCCCCATGGAGACTCCCCTGACAAGTGAGGACAATGCTGAAAATGAGGCTCAGAGTGCAGAGACTGTAACAGTTCCCCCTAGAAAGACTGGTCGAGCTGTAAAGCCTGTGGTGCACCTCAGTTATGATTCACTTGGGAGGCCTGTGGACTTGCCTCTCAATGTTGTCCATAAAAGTGTATGTGTCCCGAGCTCATTGCCCAAACTGAGCATCAGTGCTAACTCCAAGTTACTTGTGTTGCCCTTATATGGTGCCCTTGCCCCATCCAGCCCCAAGGTAACTGATAGGAAGGGCCCCTCTTCAGGTTTCATGTACAAGAGGTAATAACTTGAGTTATGGTACAATGTGTATGTAATACTGTGTAAAGTGTGACGTACTGCAATGTTTCAGAAATGTGTTCTTGGTAAAATGATATATTGACTGATGATTACATGTGCGAGCCTAATGCAAATGTATATGGTTGCAGTTGAAACTTATGGGGGTACTTGCTTGACGCTGACGCCAAGCTTTCCCAGGCCAGGAAGGGTGTAACCCCCCTGCAAATGGGGGTTCCCAAAAGACTTCCAGGAGCTTGCTTGAATGCTCCAAGCCTGAATGGTGTTTGGCATTTAAGCCATTTATCAGTGAGTGTTTTTAGAGCCTCTGGTACTGTCTCTTTAAGAGCTGTCTGCTTGCAGACATAATTAGTTTGTATGGGGGGACTGTGTGCTTCTCTGAGTACCTCTCGAGCTGCTGCCAATTCACTTCATTTTTGCAGTCACTAGGAGTGCAAAGGGAACCTATCTGAAAGATGTAACTGTTTGCCAGAAATTATTTAGAGTAATAATGAAATTACAGTTTGTCTAACCTGCTTTTGCAGTCAGAACTGTGTCTGCTAGTTCCCATTCTAGTTTTGAACTGCTGAACTGGACCAATCAGTGTGGGGTAAGCTAGCTCTAAAATGGTGCCTTGGCCTAATCAGAACTTGACTCATAATCTGAGCCAGCCACAAGAGGATTGTATGGGCAGTGACTCTGGGAGATGTAGTTTAGACTTCAGTGCCTTTTGGACCAACAGCAGCAGTCTATTGTGAGTGACAGCCAATCCAGTCAAGAACTGGGAGGAACTCAAAGGAAGAGCCCGGTTTTGTCGGGTTGGAGTTTCAGTTGAGCTTTGGCAGTGAAGAAGGAAGGAGCCCTGTGCTTTTTCAGTGTGCAGTTTTAGTCAAAAACGTGTGTAAGGCCCAGAGTTCCGTCTGCAGCTTGTTAGACTGAATCCGTCCTGTGAAAAGAATCAAAGGATCTCTGAAGAGTAGAAACCAGGCTCACCCTGTAGAAGACTGGAAGAATTGCTGAAAATTGCACTCGGTCTGTCAGGAACTGAATCTGCGTGTGTTCTCCCGGTATTGTGCAGTAATTGCGATCGGGATACAGATGCAGCCTGCCTGGTATAGTGCTTTCTTTTATATAAATGTGTGAAGAGGTTTGTGTACCTCAAGTGAGCCCTGCTGACATTGAAGGACCCTATCTTATTTGGAGGTCGTGAGTACTAATTCAGGGTCGCCTCCTGTTGAATTGCCACATTAAATCCAAATGGAATTACTGTACTGCTGACTGTTTAATTCTTCCTTTTCTCTGTGTGAAAGGGCCCCTACCAGCTGCCACGGTTTGACTAGCCACTAGGGCTTGGGTACCCAGGACAGTAACTGATAGGGATAGGCTGTGCACAGAGCCATAGGTAGATTATTAGAGTGATAAGCTAATTAACCTGATTTCCCTGTCCTTGTTATATCCCCAACAAATCAGAGCTGCTTGTTTCAGCAAAGTTATACTGCCTGAGGTATTTGTCTATGTTAAAGTACTGTACTGTGATTGTTGCACTGTATCTCATTTCACAGGAGGTCCCAGTGCCGGAACCAGACCTGGGGTAAGTGTATACTGTGAAGGTAATTCTGATATATTGTGTGGGCCACTAGTGGGAAGAAAGGGGGGTTGCAGTGTCCCAGAGGGCTGTGACCAAGTTAGTTTAACTATTGCAAACCCTGACCTCTGGGTGGAGGCACCCGCCATTGGATCCAGGCCCCTCAACCTGTTAGTGGCAAATCAGGCAGGGGTAGTAGCCCCTGGGATAGCGCCATCTAGGGGTTACATCTCTCACAACTTCGGATACAGTCCAATTCTTGGGAGAGCTCCCTCACAAGGGACAGCAACAGGCAGGCCAAAACTCAGCCCTTCTACGGTTCTCCTACGTGAACTATGCGGCAGCTACTGCTTGAATATCTTAAGCTGTTCACTCTTTTCATTCCCAATCCAGACGGACTCTCTGCTGCAAGCAGCCTGGGACTTTTCCCAGGATTCAAAAGGTTCGGTTGGCTGATCCATCTGTCTGTCAATACCAGAGCTCCCCCTCCAGGTCCATTTGGGTGTCAAAGTCTCAAAACTACAATTCCTACAGAATTTTGCTCCCACAAGACCCCTGGGGACAGACATCATTTTAGGGTTCCCAAAGGTACTGATTGGTCCCCAACAGCAGTCCAGAACCAAGATGGCGGTGCAATATATAAATGTTCATGCTGCAAAAAGGCAGGTTAGACAAAGTTCCATAACATTACTATTCTCATAGATAATCAGCAAATAAGTACAGCTTCTAGCAGAGCTCCCTCTGCGCAAACAGCGATGGCAGAAAGGAGTGATTATCTGGCAGCCTAGGTGGGACTCGAGCATAGAAACACTCAGCCCCCTCCCAGATTAAATAAGCACCATATTATAAGCAGCTCTTAAAGAGACAGAACACAGAGGCATTAAGGCACTCTCATGCAACACTTTTAAACACTAAGACACGGGACACCAGCCTGGCCATGGGCATTTAGGCAAGCCCAAGGAAGATTTTTCGGGAACCCCCCCTTTGTAGGGGTTACACCTGTTTTTCAGGGGGTCTCCAGGGCCAAACTGGTGGAACCAGCCCTGGTGGTAAGTGCAAACAGTGTGGGGAATTGTGTGCTGAACAGGGGCTACTGTGAAAGTGTTTGCTGCATATTGTCTAGGCCACTAGAGGGGAAAGAGGGGGGTTACAGTGTCCCAGAATGCTGTACCCAGGTTAGCCGTGTTACTAACAACCCTGTTCTCTGGGTGGAGGCACCCATTTCAGTACCCAGGCCCCTTAACCTGCAACTAGCCAAGCAGGCAGGGGTAGTATCCCTTGGGATAGCGCCACCTAGGGGTGACATCTTGGAGGCTACCGCTGAGATTAGCACCCTTCCAGTGGCCAAAATCAAGAATTACTGTTAAAGACTAATGGCTACCCCAGTAGAAATGGCTGTACACCAGTTGGTGCAGTGGTGTATGGGGCAGGAGATTGACCCACACAATGCCTTGCTAATACTGGATATACCTATGGGCACTAGTAAGGACACTGTTGAATGGGCACTTTCCAAAATTGGATGTTTGAAAAAAGCTGTAGTGGTGGGTCGACAGGCTGATTTAACTGCTCAAACTCTCATGGCCTTGGTGGAATGAAGTGACCCCCCCGGACAGTTCAAAGGTGCCCCAGACTATCGTCCCAGAAGAATTCCTAGCCACCTGAGGAGTGATAACTAAAGATAGTAAGGATCCCTTAAAGGATGAGCCCCCACCGTTATCTGAGTCTTTTGAGGAGAAGTTTACCAAGTTGTTACTCTGAGAAGGGTAAAACCGTGAAGGATTTTAAAAAATTATTCCTTCCACCTGGGAGTGTCGCTTCCCCGCTGTCCACATCAGCCCCAGCACCTGTTCTTTCACCAACTTCTGCACCTGCCTCTGTGCCAGCAGGTAGTCATGACCCTTACCGCAAGCTCAAGGTGTTCTCTGTCATCCTCCCTACTCCTAATGGGGAAGTCAACCTGGAGACCTCGATAGACTCTGCTACCCCTGCGGTACAAGACAGGCAATGCTCAGAGGCTGAAAAAAGGGCCCGCCTGGGGGAAAGCATCCAGGGGCCTGCCCTATGTGCTTTTCACTCCCTGAGGTCCTCTGTGTGACACTTGGACAGCTGGTTCTGATTACCCTATGATATTTTTTCTGCAATATAAAATATGTAGGGGACTGTCTGTCAGGAGAAGCTACTGTCTTGCTGAAAAGACACATCAACCCCCCCCCAGGTATAGTTCAAAGGACAGGACGTAGGTTAAACTACAGATATCTGGGATGCAATTAACTTGTCAGTTTGCTTTGAAGTCAGGAACTAATATATCCCATTTTATGACGTCCTCAGGGAAATCCTTTGATTTGCACTAGGAGTCATGAAGAAAGGGGCGTATGCATTTGTTTGGGGTGTCTTCCAAGGAAGCCAGTTAATTACAGCAAAGAGACTTTGATGTCTGTGTGAAGCAGGTCCCAGATTAGACTGGGAAGTCAAATATGCAGTTGTTTGGAGCGTCTTCCAAGGAACTCAGTTAATTACATCAAAGAGACTTTGATGTCTGTGTGAAGCAGATCACAGACCGGTTTGGGAAGTCACATGAAGAGAGGAGATTGACTGATTTCTCCTATTTTTTTTTTTAAATATATCTTATTAGGACATCCTGTGTCAAAAAATATAAATTTTAATACACCAAGGCAGAGTTAGGTGACCTCAGAAAGAAGGCCAGCTCAAGACTGCTTTTAAGTATACTGAGTAGACCTTAGAGACGCACATAGATATATTCATTTCTAACTAAGAGAAACTTCAAAGCACTGAAAGATTAAGAAAGTAAGGATACCTTAGATAAGACCAGTCTGAGTGGTATGGGTTTGTAGGAATTTGCACTTTTAAAAATATTTTGTTTTTAAGATTGTATGTGTTGGGAGTTCTTGTTCTGTATTTACTGTTTACCTATTTTTACCTATTTTAAAGTAAAGATAAACATTTTAAAAACGGAAACTGCCTGGTGTGCCTTAAAACTTCTTTTTTTATTTATAAGTGAAGCTTAGATGGTTACAGTTGACACTGTGCATGAGCTTATTGTGGTACCAAACTGGGAAACAGGCAAGAGTTCTCTAGATCTTGCATAGAGTTCTAAGAGTTCATTTTGTAATACCTGGTGAGGTGCCCGTAGGCAAAGATATCTGGCCCCCTGAAGACAGAATTATCCGAGCCTGACAATTGGGTACGCTAACAAGAGGTCATCAGTTTGAATCCCTCCAGAATCTGGGACAAAGGTTACTCGAACCCACAAAACAGACATGAGGGTTACCCTGTTCTGTTAACTGTTTCACAATACTACGCTCAGAGGTTGGCACTTTGGGAGTAGAGGGCTGACCTGCTGAGTGGGGTTGTGACACTCTGACCCTGACGCCAAAGCCCAACAGTACTTAGTCAATCTTGAAAATGTGTTTGGGGGCACCACTAGTGTTGAGACATTGTAATGGAAACTTAGAGATGTTAAACAACAGCTGGGGAAATTGTTATCTGCCTACATGGATCGATTAGAAGGAATCCTACAAACCATTTTTCAGAAAGGAGGCTGGGACTCTAGTGAGGTGGACCAGGTAAGACTGAATCATATACTCCGCTCTGCCCAGCAGACCAGCTGGGTGTTGTTCAAATTGCAACTGCACCAAAGGAAATCTGGTCCCCTACCCTTCCATATTTTGATGAAGAAGGTACGGGAAGTTGAGGAGGAGGAGGAAGGCAGTCTTGGCTGCCACAACCCCTGCTCCAGTGGGATCAGTCGATGATAGCCTGGAATTATAAAAATCACATGACGGAATCTGAGAACTAAATGCCAGCCCTTGGGGGGGGGGGGCAGCAAGACAGGAACTGCTATGGATGCTCCGCCATGGGATGAACTGCTGAAGGAGTTCAGAGAAACAAAAAACAGTCTCTTTATGAAGGCTGCTCCTGAGGGTACAGGCCCTGATCCTTATCCAACTGCATCTGCTATGGGGGTGGGATGCACACCCAGGTATCTCCTGCTGACAGCAGCTCAAAAATGTATGACTTGACTATGGAAGTGAGAGAACTGATGAGACGTCTCCTAATGCTCATCACACAACAGACAGAGGTGGAACCAAGGTTTTCTGTTGGTAGTACCCCCACCTCAGCTCCCAATGTGATGTCTCAACCACACCAGACTCCAGAAAGTATATTCTGTCATAATTTTGGGACGGTTAGGCAAATGAAGAGAGAAAGCCAGTCCCCAAAATACCTAGATAAAGTTGTATACAGACTTCAAGGGGCGCTTTAGAAAGCGAGACCATGGCTGAGGAGTACCAGAAATAACCACACTGCAGGACTGAGAAGTCCTAAGTCAGATTTCTCTGTGGCTAAATCATCTGTCCAGGCCTCTGCTACTGCCTCTCCAGACTGGTCCAGAATAGTAGGCCCTTCGATGAAGACTTCTGTGACTGTCAATGGTATCCATGCTCTGGCTGTGCTTGATAGCGGGTCACAAGTGACCATTGTATTCCAGGACTGGTATGACAAACACTTATCTGATGTGCCATTACAGTCTCTGGAAGGTTTGCATGTGTGGGGCCTAAGCGACAAGTCTTATCCCTTCCTAGGATATGTCCGGCACTGGCTGTCTTTCCCTGCGACTGTAACTGGTGTAGATGAACAAGTAGAGACACTAGCCCTGGTGTGCCCTCCTACGGGAATGTATTATGGGATTCCTTTGCTCACTGGAACCAACTCCCACATTTGGAAGACTAGCGCAGTTGTGTCAAGAGAAACAAGGGAAACGGACTGGGCGGACACTGAGAATTCCAACCTTGATACAGAGAGCCTATGATCTGCACAAATGGGCTACCGAAGCAGACAGAGATGAGCTGGTGGGGATAGTGTGGAAGAAAGATCTGATTCTCCGGTACTACCTCCCAATGCTCAGTAAACCATTCATGGAGAAGTTTGCATTAAAAAGGATGTGAAAAATAAAATACTGATGCTAGATGCCACTGGTGAGGGGAAGTTGCCTGAGGGGTTATTAGTTAAACCCAGTATCCTACCTGCCCAGGCACATGCCTATGCACGGCGAGTGATGGTCCAAGTCCAGAATGTGTCTGATTGAGAATTCAAGTGAACAGGGAGTGTACACTAGCTACAGTACACTGTGTGGACACTGCAGTGCTGCCTTGCAACAAATATGCCAGTGAGAAGGGGGACGTGACCCCAGACCTATTCGACTTTGGTGACTTCCCACTGCCTGTTAAATGGAAGACTCGAGTCAGTGGGAAACTTGCCCAGAGAGACCAAGTGTTTTCCTTAAAGGAGTAGGATGTGGGGTGCATCCATGGTGCTGAGCACATTATCAGGTTTCACAATGACAGACCTTTTAGACAGCAGTCCCACCGCCTTGCCTCAACGGATACAGATGATGTTCAGAGGCACGTACAGGAGATGCTAGCTGCTGGCATTATTTAAGAGTCAAGACGTTCTTATGCATCTCCCATCGTAGTCGTACATAAGAAGAATGGGTCTGTGAGGATATATGTGGATTATTGGACTTTAAATAGATGAACTGTGCCAGATCAATATACCATGCCCCGCATACATGACACCATGGACTGACTGAATGGGAGTCAGTGGTTTTCAGTACTTGATCTATGTAGCGGGTACTACCAAATCCTGATGGCTCCCAAGGACCGTGAGAAAACAGCCTTCATTTGTCCCTTGGGGTTTTACGAATTTCTGAGGATGCCTCAGGGGATCTCAGGTGCCCCTGCTACTTTCCAGAGACTGATGGAGCATGCAGTAAGAGACATGAGTCTGCTAGAATGCCTAGTATACTTGGATGATGTCATCAACTTTGGACGCACCCTCAAAGAGCATGAAACCAGATTATTCAAAGTCCTTGACCACCTGGAAGAATTCTGCCTCAAGCTGTCTATAGACAAGTGTCAGTTTTTTCCAAACGTCTGTAAAATATGTGGGACACATAGTGCCAGCTGAGGGGATACAGACAGACCCCAGCAAAGTAGAGTCCCTGACCACCTGGCCTCAACCAACTAACTTAAAAGAACTGCAGCATTTCTTGGGGTTCTGTGGCTATTATCGGAGATTCATTAAAGATTATTCAAAAGTAATCCGGCTACTTCTTAATCTCACTCAAGGTTATCCTACTACCAATCGCAGGTATAAGAAGGGATCCCTCAAGTAATCAGAAAAGATGCATTTCCGAACCAGTGAACCATCTGGAGCCTGTTGGACCCCTGAGTGTGAGGCGGCGTTCTTTGAGATCATCTACCAGCTCACTCACTCCCCCAGTGCTTGCCTGTGCTAATCCTATTAAACCTTGTGTCCTGCATACAGATGCCAGCCTGAAGGGACTCTGGGCCGTGTTGTATCAAGATCATGAAGATGGCCTGAGACCTGTGGCTTTCGCCAGTAGAAGTTTGACACCATCTGAACGAAACTATCCTGTTCACAAGTTGGAGTTTCTCGCCCTAAAGTGGGTCATAGTTGACCAATTTCACGAGTACCTTTATGGGGACAAAATATTGGTAAGAACTGATAACAGCCCTCTAACATATGTACAGACCTCAGCAAAGTTAGACGCCACTGGTCACCAATGGCTTTCTGCTCTGTCAACTTACGATTATGCGGTTGAATACCACCCTGGACTGAACCATATTGATGCTGATGCTCTTTCACAGTGGCCAAGCCCCCAAGACCACTGGGTGAGGCTGTCAGAGCACTCTATTAAAGCACTGTGCCAAAAATTTGATAAGGACGAGCAGCCCTCCGCAGATACGGTGGACTGTTTGGGACCCCTCCCCGATACTTGCATACATGTAGCTTATTGTCATTTTTCTGCATTGGACGTCAGTGCCCTGCCTCAGTTTGATAATGACACTATTCAGAGGGCCCAATCCCAAGATCCCATAATCCAGCCCGCACTTGATGCCCTACATGCTGAGAAAGATGTGTCTAAACTACATTCTACCAACTTAAGGCCAGCATTATTACTCAAAGAAGGCCCCCAACTAAAGTTGCGAGGCCAGTTAGTATATTGAGAGACAGTAGATTATCGAGGTCAGTTGGACAAGCAACAATTGGTGCTATCTACAGCCTTCAAGCAGCTGGTGCTGTGGACCCTGTACAACCACATGGGACACCTTGGTATTGACCGGACCCTCAACTTGGTGAGGTCCAGATTCTAGTGGCCAAAAATGGGGGCCGATGTTGAAAACCATGTCAAAAACTACAGTAGGTGCCTTCAGAGAAAAACCTTGCCTTAGAAAGTCAACTGTTTCAAGGCTATCCTATGTATAATCATGGGGATGAAGCTGGACCCTCAGGACTGTCTATCCCTCCAGCTTATTCCTTGGAGCCAATGCTCCCTGAAAGTTAAGTGTAGAGTGTTGCGTCTGAAGCGGCAGAATCTTTGTGTCTGATGCAACTCTTTAAATTGCCCGAGGAGGAATCTGATGTGGTAAATCTCCCTGGTGACATACCAGAACTTGAAGAACAATATGAAAGTTTACAGCACCCCTTCAGTGCCACAAAATCTAACTGTGCCAGAGTCTCCACAGAATGAGCAACCTGGGCCCTCTTCAGAAGATAATAATGAGCAAAGTATTGTGGAGACAGAGTCTGCAGAGCCAGGAGCTGATAGTGTTCCCAAGCTGGACATTTCAACCAGTGCAGAGGCACCCCTCACTACAGGAGAAGAAATCCATGCCAGTGTTGACCACCTCGAGCCTGTGTCTGTTCCACCCAGAAAGTCTAGAAGAGCTGTTTAGCCAGTGATGCGCTTTAGCTATGACTCCCCTGGGAGGCTTGTGGATTTGCCTCAAAGGCCCCATTCGCACTACAGCACATTTCAGCAATCTGTTTTTGAAAATGGATTACAGCTTACCGTGTTGCAGGGTTCGCACTGTAGTCCACTTCATTGACCCATTTCAGCTGATGCATGCTAGAGTGTTCTCACTAACTGTTAATCCATTTCCCCTTCTATTCGGATTCAGGAGCACTTGCACAGCTGCTTACCATAATGCTTTGCGCGATCGAGAGGTGGGAGGACATACAAGCACAAATGGATGTGACCCTGTCTGTTCACATTGTGAGTAGCTCACTTCACTTTTGAAATGGATTTCTGGGCGTGCTCAAGCCCTGGTCTCATCAGGGGTTTGAGCAGCTACAATGCATGACTACAACAGAGTTATGCTGAGAACCGCGATCAGGAGACAACACGCATTTGAAATGGTTCAAGCGCTCAGAACCGTTTCAAATGCCCTAGTGCGAACGGGGCCTCAATGTTGTTTATAAGGGTGTTTACATTTCCAAGAGCTCATTAACCAAACTGTGCCTGTCTGCTACTTTCAAGTTAATTGTTCTACCCTCAGAACGTGGTGCCCCTGCCCCATCTAGGTTATTCAAAGTGCAAGAAACTATTACATGAAAAGTACAGTAATGTTATTGCATAGTTCATAGTAAAGTCAGTATTGAATGTATGAAAAATGCAAAGGTGTTGTCATTATGAATATAGTATATGAATAGAGAATGCTGAATAAGTATAGTAATGTGTTAAGTTTCTGCTTACTGATGCTTCAGTCATTACTGTATTCTGTAGTAATGTTACGTATATAACATATCGTATATTGTCTTTTTCCATACTATTATGGTATAGACTTGACGTGGACGCCAAGTTCTCTACAGGCGAAGTGTAACCCTGCAGATGGAGTTCCCAAAAATGTTCCTTGGGCTTGCCTAAATGCCCATTGCCATGTTGGTGTTCTGCGTCCTAGCAATTTAAAAATTTTTGCATGTGAGTGCTCTGTTAGCCTCCATGCCTGTCTGTTTAAGAGCTGCCTATCTTGTGGTGTAAAATGAATCTGGGTAGGGACTGAGTAGTCTCAGGTTCAAGTCCCATCCGGGCTGCAGTGTTCTCGCTCCATTGTGCCATTGCTATTTGCGCAGATGGAGCCCTGCTAGGAACTGTGCCTGTTTATTGTTTATTTGTTTTAATAATAATAATAATAATAATATTGCAGTTTGTCTAACCTGCCTTCCTTTGCAGCATGGACATTTCAATATTGCCCTACCATCTTGGTTCTGGACTGCCTATTGGGACCAATCAGTACCTTTGGTGACTCTAAAATGGTGTCTGTCCCCAGGGGTCTTGTGGGAGCAAATTTCTGTAGGAACTGTAGTTTTTGCACTTTTGAGCCTAAATGGACCTGGAGGGGGAGTCCTTGCTTTGACAGACTGATGGATCAACCAACCACAACCTTTTGGACCGAAGGGAAATTCCCAAGCTGCCTGCTGCAGTGTGTCAGTCTGGAGTTTGGAGGGTAAACAGCTCGAGTGATTTCAAGCAGCAGCTTCTGTGTAGTTCGCGTGGGAGACTGGTGGAAAGGCTGATTCTGGCCTGCCTGCCTGCTGTCCCTCGAGAGTGAATCCTTTGAAAGGCTTAGCAATTGGACTGTATCCGAATTGGAGTGTGATAAAGCCACTGAAGAGTGACCAGATTTAAACCTGAAGAAGACCAAAGATTTGCTGTACGCGATCGGCCTCTCAGAACATCCATTCACCACAGAACTCCCGGTTTTGTTCAGAGACACTGATATTATGACCAGACTGCTATGGGTGGTATGGTAATTGCTTTACTATAAATATGCTGTAACCTGCTACTAGGTCGTGATTTGGTTCCCCGCTGTTTAATTGTGCCTTGCTTGCATGAAGCTGCATCCAGCACCTACCGGACTGAATCTGCATTCTTCTCCAGTTGGTCTGGGCCTCCACACTTTGGCCCAGCCAGCTACTCACGCCACAGAGAAGACCATCAACGAGAGACCTGCCTGGAGATCAGCCCCCTGCTCAACATCACGAACAGGAATGACACCATGGTGAATAGTGCAGGCCCTGCTTCTCCTGGCAAACCAGCAAGTCATCCTGCTGTCTCCATTTTGTCCATCCTGTGTCCTGCGCTGGGTAGCATGAGTAAACTCCAAGGTAGCTCCCTGCAACAACAGTTCAATCAAAGTGTGTCATCTGATTTAATTATTTCGTCTAATCTTCACAAACTGAGTTTCCTGGCTCCAGATTACAAATTGTGTGTGGTTGTGCCTGCCTTTTCTTTTCATCACAGGGCCCCAACCAGCTGTGACGCCAGCCTACCCCGGGCAACGTTCCAGGCTAGCCAACTTACTCCCAACTGGGTACCCAGAGCATGTGACTGTGCAGGGACTAAAAGTGCATGCATAATTGCCTGACTAGATCAGTTTCAGAATCAATCAGCCTGATTACGCCCCTCCCTTGTTCAATTCCCCTGAATAAATCAGATCTAGCTCTTTTTGCATTTAATCTGACTGTGGTTCCAGTTTGTATCAAAAGCACTGTACTGTTATTTCCTGTGCCTAACCTTGTTTTATAGGGGGTCTCCAGGGCTGAACTGGTGGAACCAGCCCTGGTGGTAAGTGCAAACTGTGTGGGGAATTGTATGCTGAATAGGGGCTACTGTGATAGTGTTTGCTGCATACTGTCTAGGCCACTAGTGGGCAAAAAGGGGGGGTTACAGTGTCACGGAGGGCTGTACCCAGGTTAGTCTTGTTAATAACAACCCTGTCCTCTGGGTGGAGGCACCCGTTTCAGTACCCAGGCCCCTTAACCTGCAACCAGCCAAGCAGGCAGAGGTAGTAGCCATTGGGATAGCACCACCTGGGGTTACAGAGGGATAGGGAGCATGACGGAGAGAGGGAGGGAGTGGGGAGTGTGAGAGGGAAGGAGATAGGAGTGTGAGAAAAAGCGAGGGAGGGCACTGTGAGAGGGAAGGAAAGGGGAGCATTAGAGAAAAGAGGGAGCGGGAGGTGAGAGAGGGGAGAGGGAGTTTGAGAGGGAGGAGAGAAAGAGAGAGAGAGGGGAGGGGAGAGAGAGGAGGACAGGCCATGTGATAGGGAGGGAGGTGTGTGAGAGCAAAGAGAGGGCAGGTGAGAGAGAGGGAGAGTGAGATAGGGAGGGAGAGGGAATGTGAGGAAGAGAGGAGGTGAGAGAGAGGGAGAGGTAAGGGAATGTGAGGGAAGAAGAGGGGAGTGGGTGAGAGGAGAGGGGAGTGGGAGAGGAGAGGAGAGTTTCAGAGAAAGGGTGAGAGGAAAGTGTGAGAGGGAGGAAGGAGAGGGAGTGTGAGAGAGGGAGGAAGGAGAGGAGGTGAGAGAGGGAGGGAGAGGGAATGATAGAGAGAGGGTGTGTGTGTGTGTGTGAGAGAAGAGGGGAATATGTGAGAGAGACGGAGGGAGAGTGTGAGACAATGGGAAGGAGGAGGGTGAGAGAGGGAGGGAGAGGGGAGTGTGAGGGAGAGAGAGGAGGAATGTTAGAGAGGAAGGGAGAGGGGAGTAGGAGAGAAAGTGATGGAAAGGGGACTGAGAGGGAAGGAGAGGGGAGCATGAGGGAGAGGGGAGTGTGTGTGAAAGATTGGGAGAGGGGCACGTGAGAGGGAAGGAGAGGGAAGTTTGAATGAGATTGAAGGAGGGGGAGTGTGAGGGAGAGAGAGGAGGGAGTGTGAGAAGGAAGGACAGGGAAGTGAGAGAGAGAGGGAAGGAGAGGAGATTGTCAGAGGGAAGGAGAGGGAGGTGAGAGACAGGGAGAGAGAGGAGAGGTGAGAGAGGGAGGGGAGGAGGGAGGGGAGGGAGAGGAGAGAGAGAGGAGGGAGAAGGCAGTGAGAGAGGAGAGGTGAGGAGGAGAATGGGATGGAGAGGGGAGTGTGAGAGAAGGAGGGAAGGAGAGGGAAGAGAGAGGAGGGAGAGAGAGAGGAGTGCAATAGGGAGGGAGTGTGTGTGTGAGGGAAAGGGAGTGGAGAAAGGGGTGAGAGGAGTAAGAGAGAGGAGGGGGAGAGATAGCAAAGGAGAGGGGACTGTGAGAGGCAGGAGGGGAGTATAAGAGAGAGGGAATGAGAGGGAAGTGGGAGAGAGAGAGAGATAGGGAGGGGGTGTGAAGAGAGGGAGGAAGAGGTGTGTGTGTTGGAAGGAGAGGGTAGTGGAGAGAGGGAGAGGGACTGAGAGGGAAGGGAGGGAGCATGGAGAGAGAGGGAAGGAGACAGCAGTGTGTGGAAAGAGGAGAGGGAATGTGTGAGAAAGATAGGGAGGGGAAATGTCAGAGGAAGGAGAGGAAATGGAGAAATGAGAGAGGGAGGGAGGGAGAGAGAGAGAGAGAAAAGAGGCAGAGAGAGGGAGGAGAGAGAGGGAGGGAGGAGGAGAAGGAGAGGAGAGAGGAGGAGAGGAGAGGAGAGAGGAGGAGAGAGGAGGAGGAGGAGAGAGAGAGGAGAGAGAGGAGAGAGAGAGAGGGAGAGGAGAGAGGGGACTGTGAGAGGGAAGGAGAGGGACAGTGTGAGAGAGAGGGTGGGAGAGGGACTGTGAGGGAGAGAGAGTAGAGGGAGTGTGAGAGAGAGGGGAGTGGGGAGTGTAAGAGTGAAGGAGAGGGACCAGAGAAATGAAGGAGAGGGACTGTGAGGGGAAGGAGAGGAGCAGAGAGAGGAAGGGAGAGGGGGTGGAGGGAAAGAGGAGAGGGGGTATGAGAGAGGAGAGAGAGTGTGAGGGGGATGGGAGAGTGTGAGAGAGGGAGGGAGGAGAGGGCAGTTTCAGAGAGGGAGGGGGGAGAGAGAGAGAGAGGAGGGGGAGAGGAGAGAGAGGAGAGGGAGGAGAGAGAGAGAGAGGGAGAGAGGAGGAAGAGGAGAGAGAGGAGGGGAGAGGAGGAGGAGGGAGGAGGAGGAGGAGAGGAGAGGAGGAGGAGGAGGAGAGAGGAGGAGGAGAGGAGAGAGGAGGAGAGAGGAGGGAGGAGGAGGGAGAGGTAAGGAGAGGAAAGGTGAGAGCAGGAGAGGGTAGTGTGAGAGACAGCGAGGGAGAGGGACTTTGAAAGGAAAAGAAAGTGAAGAAAGAGGGAAGGAGAGGAGAGGTGAGAGAGAGGACGGAGAGGGAGTATGAGAGGGAAGGAGGGAGTGTTAGAGAAAGGAGGGAAAGGGACTGTGAGAGGGAAGGAGAGGGAGCGTGAGAGAGAGGATGGAGAGGGAGTGTGGGAAGAGAGAAGGGGTGTGTGGAGAAATATAGGAGAGGAAGGAGAGGGAAATGTGAGAGAGAGGAGGGAGGAAGGAGAGGGAATGTGGAGGAGATAAAGAGACAGAGGGAGAGAGAAATACAGGGGAGAGAGGGAGAGGGAGAGAGGAAGGGCAGGAGAGTGAGAGAGGAGTGAAGAAAAGGGAGGGAGAGAGGAAGAGAGGGGAGAGAGGAATGTGAGAGGGAAGGAGAAGGAGTGAGGAGAGAGTGTGTGTGTGTGTGTGTGTGTGTGTGTGTGTGTGTGTGAGAGAGAGGAGGGGAGGTGAGAGGGAGGGAGGTCAAGGGAGGGAGGGGGAGGAGGAGGATGGAGAGGAGTGAGAGAGCGAGGGAGAGGATGTGAGAGGAAGGAGAGGGGGAGCATGAGAGAGAGGAGAGGGAGTGGAGGGAAAGAGAGGGGAGGGAGTGAGAGAGGGGAGGAGAGAGGAGAGGGGAGGAGGACAGAAAGGAGGGAGAGGGGACTGTGAGAGGAAGGAGAGGTGCGTGAGAGAGAGGAGGAAGAGGGAGGGAGGGAGAGGGAGAGGAAGGGAGGAGAGGGAGGAGAGGAGAGGAGGAGGGAGGGAGAGGAGAGGAGGGAGGAGGGGAGGGAGAGAGGAGGAGAGGAGAGGAGAGGGAGAGGAGGGAGGAGAGGGAGGAGGATAGGGAGGAGGAGGAGGGAGGTGTGTGTGTGTGAGTGGAGAAAGAGAGAAGAGGGAGAGAGAGGGATGGAGGAGAGGGAGAAGGAGAGGAGGGTGAGAGAGAGAGGAGTGTGAGAGAAAGCAAGGAGAGGGACTAAGAGGGTAGGAGAGGGATTGTGAGGGAGAGAGAGGAGAGGAGAGGGAGTGAAGAGAGGAGAGTGGGGAGTGGAGGGGAGGAGTGAGAGAAATAAAGGCAGAGGGGACTGTGAGAGGAAAGAGAGGAGCATGAGAGAGAGAGGGAGGGAAAGGGAGGGGAGGGAGGGAGAAAGGAAGTGAGAGAGGGGAGAGGGGGTGTGAGAGAGAGTGAGCTTGAGAGAAGAGAAAGAGAGGGGTGAGAGAGGAGGAAGGAGAGGGAGTGTGAAGAGAGAGGGAGGAAGGGAGGAGAGAAGGAGGGAGAGGGAGTGCAATAGACAAGGAGGAAGTGTGTGTGTGTGAGAGGGGAGTGTGTGAGAGAGGAAGGAGAGGGGAGTGTGAGAGAAAGGGAGGAGACAGGAGTGAGAGAGAGGGAGGTGAGAGAGAGAGCAGAGTGGAGGGAGGGAGAAAGAAGCAGAGGAGTGTGAAAAGAGAGAGGGAGAGGAATGTGGAGGAGAGAGGGAGGTGGAGTGTGTGAGAAAGATAAGAAGAGAGGAGTGTAAGTGGAACTAGAGGGAATGTCAGAGAGGGAGGAGAGGGGAGTGTTAGGGGAGAGAGAGAGAAAGAGGCAGAGAGAGGGAGGAGAAGTGAGTATATAAGAGAGAGGGATGAGGAGGAGAGGAGAGAGGAAAGGGAGGAGAGGAGGAGGAGTGGAGAGAGGAGGGAGGGAGGAGAGGAGAGAGAGGAGGAAGGAGGAGAGGGAGATGTGAGAGGGAAGGAGAGGAGGAGAGTGAAGGAGCGGGGAGGAGAGAGAGGAAGGGAGACAGGAGTGTGCAAGGGAAGAAGAGGAATGGAGAGAATGAAGAGAAAGGGAATGTGTGAGAGAGGAGGAGAGGGGAGGTGAGGGAGAGGAGGAGAGGGAATGTGAGGGAGAGGGAGGAGGGACTGGGGAGTGTGAGAGGGAAGGAGAGAGGAGTGAGAGAGAAGCAAGAGGGACTGAGAGGAAGGAGAGGGAGGTGAGGAAAGAGGGATGGGGAGGAGGAGAGATAGGGAGAGGGAGATAGGAAGGAGAGGAAAGTGTGAGAGAGAGGAGGGTTAGGGGAGAGGGAGAGAGAGGGAGAAAAGAGGGACAGAGATGGCAGAGGTGGTACAGAGGGAGGGAGAGGTAAGTGTGAAAGAAAGGGAGGAGAGGGAGTGGAAGAAGCGAGGGAGGGGGAGAGGGTGGTGAGAGGGAGGAAGAGGGAATGTGATGGAGAGAGGAGGGAGTGGAGGAAGAGGAGGAGGGGAAGGAGGGAATGAGAGAGGAGGTGAGAGAGGAGTGAAGAGGGAAGGAGAGGGAGGTGAACGAGGAGAGGGAAGAGTGAGAGACAATGAGGAGGGAGAGGAGGGAGAGAGAGGGAGGAGGAGGAAGGAGAGAGGGAGGGAGGGAAGTGAGAGAGAGAGAAGGAGGGAGAGGAAGGAAGAAGGGAGGAAGGAGAAGAGATGGAGGGAGAGGGAATGTGGGGAAGGAGGTGAGAGAGGGAGAGGAGGAGGTGAGAGAGGAGGGAGAGGAAGTGTGAGAGGGAGGGAGGAGGAAGCGGAGTGTGAGAGGGATTGAGAAGGAGTGAGAGAGGGAGGAGGGAGAGGGAGGAGGATTGACAAGGGAGTGTGAGAGAGGGAGGGAGGAGAGGAATTGTGAGAGGGAGGAAAAGAGTGTGGAGGGAGGGGGAGTGAGAGAGAGAGGGGAGGGAGTGTGGAGAGAGGGAGGTAGAGGGAGTGAGAGAAATGAGGGGGACAGGAGGTGTGAGAGGGAGAGAGGGAGAGGGAGAGGAGAGGTGAAGGGAGGGAGAAGGGAGTGGAGAGAGGGGGGAGTGAGAGAAATGAGGGGAGGGAGTGTGGAGAGGGAGGGAAGAGAGTGTGAGAGGGAAGGAAATGGTAGTGTGAGAGTGAAGGAGCGGGGAGAGTGAGAGAGAGGAAAGGAGACAGAAGTGTGCAAGGGAAGAAGAGAGGAGTGTGAGAGAAATGAAGGGAAAGGGGAATGTGTGAGAGAGGGAGGGAGAGGGGAGTGTGTGTGTGTGCGTGTGTGAGAGAGAAACAGAAACATAGACTTTGACGGCAGATAAGGACCACTTGGCCCACCCAGTCTACCTGTAACCCCTAGGTGGTGCTATCCCAAGGGCTACTACCCCTGCCTGCACAGCTAGCAGCAGGTTAAGAGGCCTGAGTTCTGAAATGGGTGCCTCCACTCAGAGGTCAGGGTTACAGTGTCCAGGAGTGCAGTTGCAGCAGCCACTTCTAAGAGTGGGGTTATTCTAGATGCCCTACAGGGGGCATGCCTTAGACAACTAGTATTGGAACCCACTCGACAGGGAGCAGTCTTAGACCTGGTTCTCTCAAATGGAGATGGAGAGAGGATCACAGATGTAGAAGTGGGTAGCCATCTGGGAACTAGCGATCATCGAACAGTATGGTTCACAATAAACACAGCAATAGAGTCAAGCCATACAAAGGCAAAAGTACTGGACTTCAGGAGGGCTGACTTTGCCAAAATGGGTGAGTGCCTAAGGAATGCACTAGCAAATGGGCAGGAAGGAGGGGTGGAAGAACAATGGAGAATAATAAAAACTGCCATCACAGAGGTAACAAGCCTTTGTGTGAAGCAAATAAACAAAACAAAACGATGTAAGAAACCACTATGGTTCTCAAAGGAGGTAGCAGTGAAGGTTCAAGAGAAAAAGAAAGCATTCAGAAAGTACAAGGAATCACAGAAGGCGCAAGACAGAGAATTGTATCAGTTAAAACAAAAGGAAGCTGGGAAGGCAGTCAGAACAGCAAAGGCCCGAACCGAGGAAAAGATAGCCAACTCAGTTAAGGGGGATAAAACCTTTTTTAGGTACATCATGGAGCAAAGGAAGACTAAGGGAAGGATAGTGAGGCTTAATAAAGGGGGGTGGGCAGAGGGTGACGGTGAAAAGGCAGAGATACTAAACAAATATTTTTGCTCAGTATTTACAAATGAAGAGTGGAGGTACCTAAAACAAACAATAGAAACACTCTGGATACAGAAGTTGATACCAGCCCATTTACAGAAGAAAGGGTTCTGGAAAGAATTCTTAAAACTGAAGGTGGACAAAGCAATGGGGCCTGATGGGATTCATCCCAGAATTCTAAAAGAACTAAGGGTAGAACTAGTGACACCACTGATTACCCTCTTTAACAAATCATGGGAGGATGGGGTGGTACCTGAGGACTGGAGGAGAGCAGATGTGATTCCCCTTCACAAAAGTGGGAGCAGGGCAGAAGCAGGAAACTACAGACCTGTTAGTTTAACCTCAGTGATAGAGAAAATGATGGAATCACTTCTGAAGGAAAAGAACTGTCAAGTACCTAGAGGTCAGTGGGGCACAGGACCCAAGTCAGCTTTGGACATGACCTACCTGGGCTTTACCAAGGCATTTGACACAGTCCCACACAAAAGATTAATATACAAGTTAGCCAGCCTGGGAGTGGGTCCTAAGATGATAGCCTGAGTAAAGAATTGGCTGGAGAATAGGACACAGAGGGTAACAGTAAATGGAGTCCACTCTGAAGAAAGTGGGGTTACTAGTGGGGTACCGCAGGGTTCAGTATTAGGACCGGTCCTCTTCAATGTCTTTATAAGCAACATTGCAGAGGGACTAGAAGGAAAAGTATGTCTCTTTGCAGATGACACAAAGATCTGCAACAGAGTTGATGCACAAGGTGGGGTGGAAAGGATGAGAAGGGACATGGCAAGGTTAGAGAAATGGTCAAATGTATGGCAGCTTAGATTCAATGCTAAGAAGTGCAAGGTAATGCACCTGGGAAACAAAAACCAGGGGAAGAGTACACAATGGAGGGTGAGATACTAACAACAACAAAAATGGAAAGGGACCTGGGGGTAGTCATATCAGATGACCTAAAGGTGGGCAAGCAATGAGAGGGCAGCAAGGAGGGCTGGGGGGATACTGGGATGCATAGGGAGAGGCATCACCAGTAGAAAACAGGAAGTTATTATCCTTCTGTACAGACAGCTGGTGAGACCCCATCTGGAGTACTGTGCAGTTCTGGAGACCCAATCTCCGCAAAGACATAGACAGGATGGAAGCTGTCCAGAGGAGGGCAACTAAAATGGTGCAGGGTCTGCACCGGAAGACATATGAAGAGAGACTTAAGGAGCTTAATATGTATAGCCTCGAGGAAAGGAAGGAGAGGGGGGACATGATAGAAACTTTCAAGTACCTCAAGGAATCAACAAGTCCAAGAGGGTAGCATCTTTCAAAAAAGAGTGTGCAAGAACAAGGGGCACAATTTGAAGATATGGGGTGGCTCAGAGGTAATTTAAGGAAGTATTTTTCACAGAGAGGGTTGTCAATGCATGGAACGGCCTTCCAGAGGAGGTTGTGGAGTCAAAAACAGTGGTTGAATTCAAGCATACATGGGACAGTCATAAGGCAGTTCTAGGGGGTGGGAGTAGAAAGAAGTAGGCTGCTGGCTAACTAGGATCTGCAGCTTATCCATTAGGTAGGGGAAATGGGCAGACTGGGTGGGTCAAGCGGTCCTTATCTGCCGTCAAATTCTATGTTTCTAGATGACAACACTTTAGATTTAGCTGTTGTTGCAGGGGAGCTACCCTGATGTTTACTCACAATACCCAATACTGGACACAGGCAGAATGAAATCGAGATTGCAGGTTGTTGAGCTGGAGTGCCCTGAGAAGCGGGGCCCACACGAATCACCGAGGCATTGTTCCTGTTCAAATGTTGAGCAGGGGGCTGATCCCCAGGCAGGTCTCTCATCGGTGGCTTTCTATGTGCAGTGGGTAGTCGGGCTGGGCCAGTGTGGCAAGGCCCAGGTCCAATGGAGATGATTTTGGATTCAGTCCATGGGGCTGGATGCGGCTTTCCAGCAAGCAGAATACAGTTCAAACCACAGTGGGAAACCAAATCGCGACCCACTAGCAGCACACAGCACATTTACATGTAAGGAAATTCTAATGCAGCTTTCAGCAAGCAGAGCACAAGTCAAACCACAGTGGGGAACCAAATACAACCCACTATAAGCACACAACACATTCACATGTAAGGAAATTCCACTATACAAGGCAAAAGGCTCTCCGGTCACAATTGCAGAGTCTCTCCACAATCTGGGAGTTCAGAGGTGGCTGGAAGTCCAGACAGGCCGATCGCATTCAGCAAATCTTCAGTCTTCTTCAGGTAGGAGCCTGATCACAATTCAGTGGCTCACTTCACTCTCCAAGTTTGGATTCAGTCTGAAAAAGGCACAAGTTCCCTCTCAAGGAACAGCAGGAAGGCATGCGGGCCAATACTTAGGCCTTTCCACAGTTCTCCCGCATGAATCTACTCCAGAACTGCTGCTTGAATAATTCAAGCTGTTATCTCTTCACTTCCCAACTCAGAACTGAAACTAGCTGTAAGCAGTTTGGGAATTTCCCCACAATCCAAAAGGTTCAGTTGGCTGATCTGTCTGTCAGTCACAACAAGAGCTCCCCCTCCAGGTTGTTTTAGGCGCCAAAATGCAGAAACTACAATTCCTACAAGTTTTGACCTCACCAAGCCCCTGTAGGCAGGCTCCATTTTAGAGTCCAAACAGTACTGATTGGCCCATTCTGACAGTCCCAGGTCAAGTTGGTAGAGATAAACAGAACAGTCCTTGCTGCAAAGAAGGCAGGTTAGAACAAACTGCAATATTATTACTACTCTAACAAATAATCAGCAAACAAGCACATCTTCTAACAGAGCTCCCTCTCAGATTAATTATGACTGCAATCCAGACAGCTCTTAAAGAGACAGTACACAGAGGCTACACAGGCACTCTCTGGCAATACATTTAATCTGCTAAAACGCAGAACACCAGCCTGGCAGTGAGCATTTAGGCAAGCTCAAGGAAGACTTTTTGGGAACCCCCATTTGTAGGGGTGTTACATACCCATTTCCCTAACTATTGGATAGGTTCCAGATCCTAGTTTACCAACAACCTACTTCCTCCTACCCCCCACTTGAATTGCCTTAGGTCTGTCCCATGCATTCTTAAATTCCCCCACTGAGAGAGAGAAAGAGAGAGAGAGAAGGGGGGGGGAGTGTGTATGTGAGAGAGAGGGAGGGAGTGGGGAGTGTGAGAGGGAAGGAGAGGGGAGTATGAGAGAAAGCGAGGAGAGGTGACTGCGAGAGGGAAGGAGAGGAGAGCAAGAGAGAGAGGGAAGGAGTGAGGTACAAGGGAATGTGAGGGAAAGAGAGGGAGAGATGAGAGAGGAAAAGAGAGAGAGGTAGGAAGAGGGGAGTGAGAGAAGGAAGGAGAGGGAAGTGTGAGAGAGAGAGAGAGGCAGAGGGGAGTGTGAGGGAGAGGGGAAGGGAGTGTGAAGAAGAGAGTGAGGGAGAGAGGGGAGTGTGATGGCGAGGTGAGGGGAGTGTGAAGGAGAGGGAGAGAGAGTGGAGTGTAAGAGAGAGGAAGGGAGAAGGGAGTGACAGAGAAGGAGAGGGGAGTGTGAGAGGGAAGGAGAGGGGAGTGTGACAGAGAGAGAGAGAAGGAGAGGGGAGTGCCAGATGGAAGGAGGGAGGAGTGTCAGAGGGAAGGAGAGAGGAGTGGAGAGACAGGGAGGAGAGGGAGCGATGAGAGAGGGAGGGAGAGGGAGGTGAGAGAGAGAGGGAGGGGTGAGGAGAGTGTGGAGAGAAGGAAGGAGTGGGGAATGGGAGAGAGGAGGAAAGGAGGTGGAGGTAAGGGGAGGTGGAGAGAGGGGAGGTGAGAGAGAAAGGGAGGAAGAGGGGAGTGAGAGAGGGAGGGAGAGGGGAGTATGAGAGACGGATGGGAGGGGAGTGTGTGTGAGGGGTGGAGAGAGGAGTGAGAGGGAGGGAGAGGGACTGTGAGAGAGTGGGAGGAAGAGGGAATGTGAGAGAAAGGGAGGGAGAGGGGAGTTTGAGAGAAAGGGAGGGTGAGGGAAGTGTGTGAGAGGGAGGGATGGAGAGGAGAGTGTGAGAGGAAGGGAGAGGGGAGTGGGAGAGTGAAGGAGTGGGGAGTGTGAGAGAGAGGCAGGGAGAGAGGAATGTGAGAGAGGGAGGGAGAGGGCAGTGTGGAAGAGAGAGAGGGAGAGGAGGGAGTGAGAGAAAGGAGGGAGAGGGACTGTATGAGAGGGAGGGAGAGGGAGGTGAGAAAATGGAGGGAGAGGGAGTGTGAGAGAGAGGAAGAGGGAATGAGAGAGGGAGGGTGAGGAAAGGAGTGAGAGGAGGGAGTGGACAGTGTGAGGGAGGAGGAGAGTTGAGAGAGGAGGAGGGAGGAGAGGGGGTGTGAGAGTGAAGGAGCAGGAGTGTGAGAGAGAGAGAGGGAGAGGAGGGGAGTGAGAAAGGAGGAGAGGGACTGTGAGAGAGGGAGGGAGAGGAGAGGGAGAGGAAGGGAGAGAGGAGTGTGAGAGAGGGGAAGAAGAGGGGTGGAGAGAAATGGAGGGAGAGGGAGGGTGAGAGAGAGAGATGGAGGGAGAGTGGTGAGGGAGACTGAGTGTGAGAAAGGGAGGGAGAGAGAGTGTGAGGGAGGGAGAGAGGGGAGGGAGGAGGGGAGGTGAGAGAGGGAGGGGGGAGGAACGAGGTGAAAGAAAGGGCAGGAGAGGGAGGTGAGAGAAAGAGAGGGGAGAGGGGAGATGGAGAGAGAGGGGAGGGTGAGGAGAGTGTGAGAGAAGGAAGGAGTGGGGAATGTGAGAGAGAGGGAGGAAAGGAGTGTGAGGGTGTAAGGGGGGAGGTGAGAGAGGGAGAGGTGAGTGAGAGAAAGGGAGGAAGAGGGAGTGTGAGAGAGGGAGGAGAGGGAGGGAGAGGAGGAAGAGGGAATGTGAGAGAAAGGAGGGTGAGGAAGTGAGTGAGAGGGAGGGAGTGGACAGTGTGAGGAGGGAGGAGTTGAGAGAGGAGGAGGGAGGGAGGTGTGAGAGGAAGGAGCGGGAGTGGAGAGAGAGAGGGGAGAGGAGGGAGGAGAAAGGAGGAGAGGACTGCACGAGAGGGAGGGAGAGGGAGAGGAGAGGAAGGAGAGAGGAGTGTGGAGAGAGGGGAGAAGAAGAGGGGAGGTGAGAGAAATGGGGGAGAGGGGAGTGTGAGAGAGAGAGATGGAGGAGAGAGTGTGTGGAGGAGACTGGAGTGTGAGAGAAAGGGAGGGAGAGGAGAGGTGAGGGAGGGAGGAGGAGAGGGAGGGGAGTGAGAGACAGGATGGAGGGAACTGGAGGTGAAAGAAAGGGCAGGAGGGGAGTGAGAGAGGGAGGGAGAGGAGAGTGTAAGAGGGAAGGAGAGGGAGAGAGAGAGAGGAGAGGGGAGTGTGAGAGAGCGAAGGAGAGGGGAGTGAGAGCGGAAGGAGAGGAATGCGAGGGAAGGAGAGGGAGGAAAGTGAGGGGAAGGAGAGGGGAGTGTGAGAGAGAGGGACTGAAAGAGTAATGTGAGAGAGGAGGAGGGAGAGGGATGTGTGAGAGAGAGGAAGGAGAGGGAGTGTGTGTGAGAGAAACATAGAAATAGACCTTGAAGGCCAATAAGGACCGCTTGACCCACCCAGTCTAGTCTGCCCATTTCCCTACCTATTGGATAGGCTGCAGATCCTAGTTAACCAACAGCCTACTTCCCTTTACCTCCCCCCCACTTGAATTGCCTTATGTCTGTCCCATGTATTCTTAAAATCCCCACTGAAAGAGAAAGAGGGGTAGAGGAGTATGAAGGAGAGGAGGGAGAGAGGGAGTGTGTGTATGTGAGAAAGAGAGTTTAGTGTGTGTGAGAGAAAAAAAGTGTTAGGGAGGGAGTGTGAGAGAGAGAGAGAAAAGAGAGAGACCATGCCTGAATTAGACTGCCAACAGCATAAGAACAGTAAGCACCCTCACCATATATTCAATACACCTTAGACCCTCTCTGACTCCACACAGCATGAAGACACACCAGCCCAAGCAAGGGACACAGGCAGAGGCGCTAGTTTCACAGGATGCAGTATACTCTTAAACTGGCACCAGTAGTAGAAATATAGATTCAAGTATAACACAAATACCAAACAGACTCTGGGTTCCCAAGAGTTCCACTAGAGCCCTGCTGCAGACCTGGTAGTTATTTTGTCTGGGTTTTTTCAGCGGTGCATTTAAAGAAAATTAGCAAGCCTGCAATTTAACCTCCCAACAGGCCATAGTGTGGTAGCACAATTTTGTAAACTTGTAATTCCAAAAACGGCTTGAAACCCAACCAATTGTAATCCAGAGAAGGAGCAGTACAAAAGTCCAGCCAGCAGTGCTAACATTCACGTGACCCTGAGATATAGCAGTACAGATGAGGTGGGGACCAGCACAAAGGAACAGGCTAAACAGTGATCAGGGGCTTCAGATTCTCTCAAAGTGCCGCAGTAACACAGCTCTTATGGCTCACACATCTCAGAACACAGCCCTTCTGGCTCACCTTTCAGGATGCAGTAGCACTACGCACTGGCTTGGAGCCCAGACCCCAGAAATGACCCCAAGGTCCAACTCCCCCAATAGGTCGAGTGTACACCTTGGCAGCCTGTCTGAAATTAGAGGGATGGTCCGGGTCCAGGTCAAGGATCTTGGGAGAGCCGGTGATCTGCAGATCCGGTGATGGGATGTGGACCTGGGCACCTGATGCCTCCATCACCTCCCTAAGTCCGCCAGGAAGTTTCCTTGTTGTGTTTCCCCCTCGGGACGCGGCGTGCAATGGCTCCTGTGCGGCTTTCCCACCACTCCTCTTGCCTCTGGAGCCTGCTGTTGTCCTCCCCCTACAAAGTCATGTGTGCGTGTGCTGCCTCTGGTCTCCACCAGAGGCCGCTACAGCACAGGGAAGCACCTAAAACTCTCCCCGGGTGAGGAGAGCAGTCTTCTGGATGCTCAATCCTCTCCCTTCCCTGCCAACCCCCCGACAGTCCAAGTCTGTTCCCAACCCAGGTCGCCAGTGAGGCGCGAGGTGTGGCATCCAGCACCTTAACCATCAGTGCCACTGGGCCGGCACAAATGCTTTTTATTGGAGTGAGCACTGCAGTGCATTTACACTGCCACATAATACGCTTGCTGTGATAAACATTCCCAGTCCTGTGCCGGAACAACAACAGGATCCAAAGCATTCCTAGCATGGTCTGGTAAGTGTCCATACTGCTGATTTTGCAGTGCATCAACCTATGTGCATGGGTTGATGCGTTGCAAAAGTGACAGTGTAAATGTGCCTGAAGACTATAACATAAGTAAGACTAAACATGATTGCATCTTATCCGGAGCACTAGAGACAGCCCTCAAAAACAAATACATTCTATACTGGGAACAGCAAATCAAAACTCAAGCAAAACTAGAGTGTTACAGATCCCTCTGCATAAACTTCACCATTGCTGCTTATCTGTATAGTTCAAAATGCTGATCACTGACAAATTCTGACCAAATACAGAATCAGGCGACCACAGTGTAGAAGCAGAAACAGGCAGGCACAAATTAATCTGGAAACCTAAAGAAGCCCAACTCTGTACTCACTGTGAAAGCAGTGAAACTGAAACAGAATTCTCTACTGTACAAAATACTGCTGTGTACGAGAACAACGCTTCCTAGAGTTATCACAAAGGACAGCGGATTTCCAGCTCGTGAATGATGACGCCAAACTTTATATATTGCTGGCAGAAAGAAACAATGTAGCAGAAATAGCTGCAAACTATATAACATCCTGCCACCAGCTTTGAAATATTACATAGATTTATTTGTAACCCCGAGGTGGCGCTATCCCAAGGGCTACTACCCCTGCCTGCTTGGCTAGCAGCAAGTTAAGGGGCCTGAGTTCTGAAACAGGTACCTCCACCCGGAGGTCAGGGTTGGTAGTGGTCAAACTAACCTGGGCACAGTCCTCTGGGACACTGTAACCCCCCTCTTTCCTCTCTAGTGGCCTGAACACTGTACAATAATCACTTTCACAATACCCCTGGCATACCACACAAGTACCCACACTGTTTGCACTTACCACCAGGGCTGGTTCCTCTGGCTCCACCCTTGGGACCCCATGTAAAACAAGGTTATGCACAGCAAATAGCAACAGTACAGTACTTTGAGCACAGACTGGAACCACAGTCAGATTACATGCAGAAAAAGTTAGATCTGATTTATTCAGGGGACTTGAACAAGAGAGGGGCAAAATCAGGTTAATTAGCTTAAAGGTTATATCAATCAAGCAGTTATGCATGCACTTTGAGTCCCCTCACACAGTCCACCTCTGGGAACCCAGGTAGAGAAGAGATGGGCTAGCCAGGACAGTTGCTCGGTGTTGCAGCTGGTTGGGGCCCTGTGATGGAAAACACAACATGCACAGTACACAATATTTGTAATCCGGAGCCAGAGGGCTCAGTTCATAAAGGAAATGAAACAACATGACAATCAGATGACACACTCAGATTTAGCTGTTGTTGTAGGGAGCTACCCTGGTATTTACTTACGATAACCAAGACTGGAAACAGGCTGGACGAAAATCGAGACTGCAGTTGGTTGATCTGGAATGCCAGGAGAAGCAGAGACCACACAAGTCGCAGAGGCGTCATTCCTGTTCAAGCATGGAGCAGGGGGCTGATCCCCAGGCAGGTCTCTCGTCGATGGCTTCTCTGTGCTGTGGATAGTCTGGCTGGGCCAGTCTGGCAAAGCCCAGACTGCATGGAGACAAGTTCAGAAGCAGTCCGTTTTGGGCTGGATACAGCTTCCAGCAAGCAAAGCATAGTTCACACAGTGGGGAACTAACTCACAACCCACTAGCAGCTCATAGCACATTTACATGTACGGGAATTCTACTGTACCAGGCAAAGTGCTCCCCGGGCAAAATCGCAAAGTCTCTGCACACACCGGGAGCTTGGGGTAGTTGGTACTCCTGACAGGCCGATCGCATTCAGCAAAAATATTCGGTCTTCTTTCGGGTTGAGCCTGGCCCACTTCAGTAGCTTACTTTAGTCACACACACACACACACACACACACACACACACACACACACACACACACTTGGATTTAGTCCAAAATAATTCTCTTCTCTCCTTTCAGGAGCAGCACACCGGCATACAGGTCAAAAACTCAGCCTTTTCAGTGTTCTCCCATGCGAATCCACTCAGGATTGCTGCTCAGAAACACTTCAGCTCCTTCTTGCTCAGCTTCCAGCTTAGTTCCAACTGAAAACTGCAAGCAGCCTGGGACTTCCCCAAGATCCAAAAGATCTGGTTGGCTGATTTGGCTGTCAGTGAAAGCAAGAGCTCCCCATTCAGTTGCAAAAGAGGCGCAAAAAAGCTCCAAACTAAAGTTCCTACATATTTTGAATTCAGACAGCTCCTGTAGTCCAGCTGCATTTTAGGTCCCACCAGTACTGTTTGGTCCAATTTACAGTCCAGGACCAGGATAGTGGAAACAAACAAAACAGTCCTTGCTACAAAGAAAGCAGGTTAGACAAACTACATTATCATTATCACTCTAAATGATTTTCAGTAAATAGTTAACATCTTTCAACAGAGCTCCCTCTCAGATTACTTAAGCCGCAATTAGGCAGCTCTTAAAAAGACAGTACACAGAGGCTACACAAGCTCTGGTAATCACATTTAAACTGCTAAAACTCAGGACACCAGCCTGGCAGTGAGTATTTAGGTAAGCTTAAGGAAAACTTTTTGGAAACCCCTATTTGTAGGGGGGGTTACATATTAAAGTGCATTGTAGTATGTTTCTGTCTTATGAATAGTTTGATGTATAAACATTGCCAATACCTGTATTACCTTGCATGCCAATACAGTTATTTTTGAATTTAAATTAAATTTGACTTTGAATCTGAGAAAGAGAGAGGAAGGGAGTGTGTGTGTGTGTGAGACAGAGAGAGCATGAAGAAGGGACAGAGTATGTGAGAGACAGAGTGTGTGAGGGACGGCGAGTGTGTGTGTGTGTGTGTGTGTGTGTGTGTGTGTGTGTGTGTGTGTGTATACACGTGTGTGCATGCATGCGTGTGTGCCTGTGTGTGTAAGAGAGAGAGAGGGGGTGAGGGCCGGAATCTCAAACTCCTAATTATGATTCAAGTGGTGCATACTATCTGCAAATTTTGGCACCTATATCCAAGTGGTAAACCACCACATGAAGGTCTGTCATGCAGATGCAACTAGAGTAAGTGCAGCAGAAGGATGCCATGGGCCGGTGGCACCCTCCTGAAAATGCAGCTTTTGGTGTTTCCTTGTGGCTGTGTACTATACCTGATAGCACCACCTACCAGTTTAAGGTCTGGTAATGAGGCAATGTCAGCATAATCATAGCAAGATGACTGGCAGCATTACAGTATTGCTGCCAGTTGTCTGACAATGACTATTCGAGCAGTGCCCCATTGGCAGACCGTAGACTGTTATGGGGGTGGTGATATCATGTAATGAACCCCACTGCTACAATAGTATTTTGAGCATGCTGTTATGTGCCATATTGACTGTCTTCATATATGTGTTCGCATGTATGTTGTTGTATGATTCATCACCTGCTTCGTGCTTCTGTCGTATGCAGTGTAACCTGTTCCTAATTATTTGATGTGTAATCTTACCTTGTAGTCTCATGATGTGTAACCTGTTCCTAATTATGTACCATGTTGTTCCAAGTGTGTAAGTATGTAATTTCCTGTACTCTCCCAGGTCGTACCTGAAAATAGGCAAATTGCTTGTCTAGTGTACTTACCTGGTTAACAAAAGCTAAATAAATAAATAAAGACACAGAACACAGTTAAATTATTTTGTATTGATACCATAACACATACAACATGAGGCCAGAACAACGGGCGATGAAAGCTCTGTATACAGCATGCTGGAATGAACAGGCAGAAATACTGCCAACCCTGGCAAGGAAGGGGCACGGGAGCACCTCACAGCTGGCATTGGCTCCAGGGGTGATGGGGTGCTGCACAGGCTACTAGACTAGCTCTGAGCTGGTCTAAACCCTGAATGCCCTTGGTGCTCTTTTAGAATCCCAAGAATGGGAATGTTGCAGCATCGCTGAGGTGCAACCCCCCCATCCATCAGGGTACAGCCATGCATCTGCCGTAAGAGCAGCGCAAGCCTGGCTGGTGCAAGCAGCAATGCATGTGGCACAGGTCACGTCTGAGAATCATGAATGGTGCACAGTGTGGCGCAAGTTGCCCCTTGTGCCATTCCTGGGTGGCACAAGCACATGCGCCATTCCCGATTGTTTGAGAATCGAGCTCATGGACAGTGAGGGAGAGTGTGTGAGAGAGAAAAGAGGGAGGGAGATGGAGCATGAGGGAAAGAGAGGGAGAGAGTCAGTGTGTGTGTGTGTGTGTGTGTGTGTGTGTGTGTGTGTGTGTGTGTAAGAGATAGAGAGTGTCTGTGAGGGAGATGGAGACAGGGAGAGGCAAGTGAGAGGTAGCTCTAAGAACTGTAGGAATTGTTTGATCTTTGTTTTCATTCTTACCTGCATGGAAACAATAACTAAATCAAAATTGCTATTTAAAAAACCTGCAAAGAAAAACTTTGATTCTGACCTTTTACAGTTTCTGGTGTCCCTAAAGCCACTTTCCATAATTGGCACATTGAGTCTTCCTCAACAGCCATATCTGCCTCAACTGTATCCCGCCATGCCAACGGATTCCCAGAAATCTGTGCCAAGCAGTTTGCAAACTTAGTGTGTGTGTTGCAGCATGTCCGAACGTCATCATATCCTGCAGAGCAGACAGTCATTGTGTCTGTCTTTGGCTCATCCATTTGTGATGTCATACTGCTTACAGTATGTTTTCCTGTGGCCCTCTAATTATTTCCACAAATTGTGTAACCAAAATAAAAATCAGGTTCTCGGCAATAACTGGAGACCCAACAAAATTCCAGATCTGTGTACTCAAATAATGATTAAGAATTTCAAAGAGAAGGAGTGTGTGTGTGTGTGTGTGTCTTTGTGTGGGGGGATAATTATTTCATAGATGTCTGAGGTGGGGATGTATCACGACAAAAAGGCTAAATGCTTCCATAAGGGTTTCACCCCATTGTTCACTCCCCAAAATTGATTTGCTGGAAACAGAACTGATCACAGGAAATGTATTGTCAATGGTCCCCACATCCTGCCTCCATTTCTGACCAAGAAGTACAATAAGACATTGTACACCGATTTCCTCTTGGAAAAGCAGACCTCAATAAAACAATTGCTTCTGTGGGTTATTTTATTTCTACAATTTGTTCTTACTGTGACAACCTGAACGGCAGCAGAGAAATGAAATATAAAGAGGCAGCAGGGTCTGGCGGCTAGAGCACAGGCTTGAGAACTTGAAGACACAAGTTTAAATCCCACCGGAGCCACTTGCATGGTGTGAGACCATGAACAAGTCACTTAAAGCAGTAGTGCATGATAGTGGTGAACATTCTGACCTATACTTTTTGTATTCTATTTTAGATTGTCCCTTATTTCCTGACTTGTATGATAGCCTTCTTTCCCCATTTTTAGTCTGCTTTAACACTTTATATTACAGTTGAAATAATAAAAGGAGCTCTCCTTTAAATATGGTGCAGACCAGGTTTTCATCAGTATTCTCAGCTGTTTTTGCAAACCTATTGAATAACCTATGAGGTCAGGAAACAGAGTCTGCTGCATGCTAGCTGATTATACTCACCAGAAAACTGATCCTAAACAGTGGATGTTCAAAAACTACAGGGAATACTGATGAAAACCTGCTCCAAGTCATATTGAAAGGAGCTCTACTTTTATTATTTCCACTGTACAAAAATTGGAAAAGCAGACTCAGAAATGTAGAAAAAATGGTAACGTACAAGTCATGAGATAAGGGACAATCTGTTAGAATAAATAAGTATGGGGTCCAAATTTTTACTGCTATCATGCACTGCTCAAAATTTGCAAAAGCCTGTTGTACAATGCTTTCATTTGTTTGTGTAGTCCTACTGTGTGTGTCCTTCTCTTTGCTATTAGGATTCTTTTTCTAAATTTGCCTACTGTTTTGTGGCCCCTGGGGATCTCAATGTTAGAACGGTTTATTGCTCTTTTTCCTATAATGCCTCCTGTCTCATGTGACAGTGATGCATCCAAGACCACTGAGTCAGTAAAGGAAGGCTGCTGCAGTAGCAGTCTGTTATTAGGAACCTAGGGCCCAATATTCAAAACTTTGCTTGCGGGCACATTTTGCACTGCCCGGCGAGCAAATTTAGCCCACAGCCAATAGCACACAACATTCAAAGGAATAGCCCTGGGGCAATCACTGCTGAAAACAGTGGGCTAACGAAGAAGGGCAAACATGGCTGTGAGTGCAGTGCAAAGACAGCCCAGCAAAGAAGACCGCTCTGAATATAGCAACTGGGTAGTGCAAACAGCATCAGCAACCCAGAGCACACAGAAGTGGAGTCAGGCACAGGTGAACTATGTGACCACTGTGGGCACTAGCAAAGAAGTGATGCACAACAACTGCAAACAACAGTGCAGGCAAAATAATGTAGAGCCGCGCTAAGGTTGAGACATGTTTGCCCTGGGCAGACACATTTGCCCAGAGCAAAACTTTGCCATATTCAAAACATATATGCAAATTTGCCATATTCAAAACATATAGGCATTCTGAGAGCAAACTGCCACATTAGCATGTCATTATGGCATGATTTGCATGCATTTCCATGTGTAGATTGCCTGGGCTATTTCAGGGTGCACACAGCACCACCTTCATAGCAGACTGCAACTACAAGTCGGTAGCTGCAGGCTGGGTTTGTACACAGCAGCACAGACTATTGTGCCCCAGGGGACTAACACCATAGGCACGGGTGGTTGTGCTGCATGCCATAGACATATTGTTGTTTCTGCTACAGTGTGTATCTTGTGCTACAGTACCATAGTAGCTGGTATTGTGAGGGGCACATCAATGCATACTGTGTGTCAGGTAACATTGAATGCTGCTATCCATACATTGCCAGGCCCAGCTGGCACGTGTGTTCTGACAGTGGACAGCATGGTCATACTGTCCTGTGATCCACATACACTGTTCCAATGACATGGGATTCTCACAGTGTGTGACAGGGTGTATGTACAGATGTTCGGTATGTGCCTGGGGTGGGGGAGGCTGACACATACCATCATACAGGCCCAATGATGTCAGGGGCATTCCCGTCACTGGTACATGTTCACTGTATGGATGACCCCACTGGCATGGTGGCACCTACTATGTGATGCATCCTGGGCACCTACACACCCTCCCCTCCATACCCTTCCTCTCCTTAGTGCAGCATATGTGTGCTGGATTGTGTTGGTGTACCCCTTATGGGGGATCTGGGGTGTGTGTGCAACATGTACTCACTGGCAAGGTGTCCACTGGGTACTTGGCCACTGTAAAAGGCCTGGCAGGGTTGGGATTGGTGGCAGATGAAGGCATCATGGGCACTGCCAGGACACTGTGCTAGGACCATTGGTTGATACCATCTGTTTGCAGCATATCTCTTCCTTGGCATGTGGAGTGGCCCAAGGCGACCTTCTGCTATCTCTGCTTCCTCAGTGACTGCAGTCATCAGGTGCACCATGATGCTGTTGTTACATACAGCCTTGATGCCTGTTACTGCTATGTCCACACCCCTCATCCTTGTTTTGCCCAGAGTTAAGACTACCTTTCTCTGTGCCTTAACTTGTGCCATGCTGTGTGTTGCCCGAACATACATTGTGCAGTGCTACGGCACTGAATATACCATTGAACCTGTATTCATGCCACCCCTCAATCTGCATCGCATATACATTATCTTTTAGCGCTGGCGCTACACCGTTGCACTGGCACTGTTTGGTCTTTTGAATATTGCAGCCCCATGCAAATGGCACACAAAACCTGTGCAAATGGTTTGTGCCCAGCTCAAAGTTTTGAATATCTAGCCCCTGATGTTCTGGCCTCACCTACATAACTCTAATTCAATCTTTTTGCTTTCTATGTATATGTCTAGGCCTAACCATCAGGAGTAAATGTTTTGTTTTAAAGCTTTTCATTTCATTGAACTATATGCAGCCATAAAAAGCACACACATCGCCCCAGGTCACCATTGCTACAATAAGTGAGGACTCAAGTGTTTTTTTGCAGAATAACCCACTCAATTAACGCTCAGATGTTTGCAAAACTATAAATATAAAGTTAATTAGTACTCACCAGATAAGGAAAGTTGTTTAACATCATATCTTCACTGCTATAAAATTGACTCTAAGCCGGTACTTGCTGAATCTATGGTCCCTGATGTATCACTGACACATAAGGTGGTAGACACTGTAGGAAAAAGAAGAGCAATAAAAAATGAGAACATGGAGATTTAGGTCCCAAGGAGCAATAAAACCAGAAGGCAAATAAAAAAAAAACTAAAAGCAAAAAAGAGAAGGACACACTAGGACTACACACACAAATTAAAAACACTCTGCACAACATACATTCTTGCAAATTCTGACTGTAGTACTTTAAAAGGACACTGATCATTTTTGCATCATATCTTTTATAGCTTAAAACCCACATTTTAGGATTGCTTAGCTGCTCTAAAATTCATTGATATTGCTGGTTGTTTTATCTGCTTCTTTGCTTAGTAGAACTGAAATCCATGCTAAGGTATAGTTCTACCCAACCTTGTTTTGTTTCAAATCTTATTGCATGCTGCCTGAACATTAGACAATCCCCCCAAACAGTGCAGCAACTCATGATGCAATAGTCTCCTCTCCTCTCCTCCCACTGCATCATTAGTGGCTAGACTGTGTTGAAGGTGTTCCTAAATCCAGGAAAGATTGCAGTGGGAGTTGATCAAGGACTGTAAACAAACATGTTTTTGTGTGATAACACCAGTATGGCATGCAGTCTGTTTTCTGTTTTGTAAAAGAAAACTTGAATCAGAATCAAACGACCAGATTTATCAGCGTTGCCTACAGCATATGAACAATCAAAGCATGTATTTTTGAAACTAGAGACACTTTGAGGTCTGAGTGGGTTGACAATGTCCCTTTTACCTCTCAGTGGCTCAGTTTACCCAGATATAAAACAGGGTAAAATCAGGACTCACAGATAAGGAAACATTGCACTCACTGAGCTGTTGGGAAACCACCAATAACAAGGCTGCAATTCCAGTGATTCTGGTGACATCATAAACCATGAGATCACAGCTTGAGTAATGTATAGAATAGCAGACAGGAAACCACCAATAACAAGGCTACAATTCCAGTGATTCTGGTGACATCATAAACCATGAGAGCACAGCTTGAGTAATGTATAGAATAGCAGACAGGAAACCACCAGTAACAAGGCTCCAGTTCCATCAAGGGATTCTGGTGACTTTGTGGCTGTTCTTTGTGCGAGTTGAGCTCTGCGACTTCGGAATAGTAGGATCAACCAGATATGTTTTAAGCTAGCGAAAATGCTGTTTTGTTTTATAGTTAACAAAAAAAAAAAAAAAAAACTAATTGAAGTCTTCGGTCTGGCGGCTCCTCGCTCTGCAGGATGAGGAGTTGCCATATTTGTTGAACTGTTTAGTCCACCCAGGAGGAGTGCAGAGCCAATCAGGATGCAGCTCATATTTGATTGAGGTGGACCATGTTTGCCGTTATAACGACAAATTACAACTGGGTTAAGCAATGGAAAAAATTACTGACCAGTTATTATAATGTTGTAATTCCATCGACAGGTTCTCATGACATTGTTTTCATTTTCATTTTATTCATATTTGGAAGACCTTGGAGCTCAGAGCCCTTTTCCAAGGTGCCCAAGTCCTAGAACATAGCACTCAAAACAGTAAACAACAAGCAGGTTTTTGGTATGATGTATGCTGCCCACTCCTTAAAGAGCAGATAATCACTTATTTCAAATTTTTTTATTGTAGGTTCCGACCTGAATGTCGTGGTGTCTAAACCAACGCTGAATTCCATGGTGGTGGAGTTGTCTGCATGTGCCCACGTTGATCTGTCTACCGAACATCAAACTACCACGAGAAACAGCTTGTTTTTAAAAAAGCAGCCTCTGCTTGCCATGGAGTGAGATGAGCATCATGACGTCAATTACAGTAAAATGTCAGAGCTAATCTGAAGTGCACGCTCTCGGACGCGACCTGTGCTCGCCCCTGCTTTTCAACTAGAACATGCCTCTTTATTGAATCACTGTGAAGGCGGGAGCAGTGCAAGCTTTGTCGGATGTGCAGTAGTCTGCTTATAAGCCGCGCTGTCTCCAAGCCTATGCAGTTTGTCCTATGGTGAAATCAGCATGCATTCATTAATACAAAATGCCATTACTTTTTTAGTGAAATCACACACACACACACACACACACACACACACACACACACACACACACACTGTTCTTACTCACCTCGGCTGACAGAAGTTACTCATCTGTCATACAGTAACTTATCCTGCCCAAACAGAGAATGTCACACATAGGATTAAAAAAAGTAGAGCTGTGTATGCCTTTTCTCAGTGTGCCTGTTAGAACCTGGGAAAAGAAATACCTGAAACTGCTGCTTGCTAGTCAATTTCTGTTTATGCACTTACGAGCCAAAAATGAAAATCTTGTGACACAGCCTGGGGAATGTACATTACACAACCACCTTTATTACATTATTCTTTGGTGTGGTTGTAAAAATTGGACAAAAAAGGAAGCGTAATATGTCACGCTTTTCTCTCAGTATGGGCGCCTAAAAACCGAGGATCGAATCCAATTACAGTCAGTACATTAACAAATCCCCATCTAAAATATCTATGCATCTGTGTCTTGCTGAATCACTCGGGAACTAGTGAAGCCACATTAATTGACTTTCATGCCGATTTGTTCAATCAGCTAATAGCAAATGACAGGCCTTGTCACAAGATTTTCATTTTTGTCTCGTAAGTGCATAAACAGAAATTGACTAGCAAGCAGCAGTTTCAGGTATTTCTTTTCCCAGGTTCTAACAGGCAGACTGAGAAAAGGCACACACAATGTCTACTTTTTTTAATCCTATGTGTGACATTCTCTGTCTGGGCAGGATGAGTTACTGTATGACAGATGAGTAAATTCTGTCAGCCGAGGTGAGTAAGAACAGTGTGTGCGTGTGTGTGTGATTTCACTAAAAAAGTAATGGCATTTTGTAATAATGAATGCATGCTGATTTCACCATAGGACAAACTGCATAGGCTTGGAGACAGCGCGGCTTGTAAGCAGACTACTGCACACCCGATAAAGCTTGCGCTGCTCCCGCCTTCACAGTGATTCAATAAAGAGGTGTGTTCTAGTTGAAAAGCGGGGGCGAGCACAGGTCGCGTCTGAGAGCGTGCACTTCAGATTAGCTCTGACGTTTTACTGTAATTGACGTCACGATGCTCACCTCACTCCATGGCAAGCAGAGGCTGCTTTTTTAAAAACAAGCTGTTTCTTGGTGGTAGTTTGATGTTCGGTAGACAATTCAACGTGGGCACATGCAGACAACTCCACCACCATGGAATTCAGCATTGGTTTAGACACCACGACATTCAGGTCGGAACCTACAATAAAAAAAAATGTGAAATAAGTGATTATCTGCTCTTTAAGCACACTCACTATTAAACAACCCTTACAACCCTCCTCGAGTAGACTGCACACTATCAATGACCTTTACTACTCTCACCTTGGAGAATGAATGCAATTCAATCTTGACCTTTTAGGCTCCACTTTCCCGGTGGTCTCAAATGGGGCCTCATCATTACAGTGAGCTCTCTTCCTCATCCTATCCCCCTCCCTACTTCCCCTACCCTTGTATAGTTATCCCTCATCCACTCCCCCTCCCCACTCCAGTTCACCCACCCCATTTCATCATCTAACTTATGAATACACTCTTGCTGTCCTCTGGTCCGATTCAGGTCTACTGTGTAAGTATTGTCTATATCTACGGAAATGCTTATATATATATTTTCTTGGTCCTTTTTGCTGTTGATGATATTCTATGCCTTCTTGCTCTTACTGTTAATCTTATTGTTAATTGTAATGTCTCCTAAATTTTGCGTTGTTTGGTATTGTTGTAACCTTTCATAGGTTTCATAGGTATATTCAAGCAAAAATGGACACGTCCATGGTGCTTGCCAGTGTATTACCCAAAACAAAATTTCTCGTCATCTGCGATAGCTAGGTCTAAACTTGATTTGAAAGAATCCATATCAGGGCAATTTACTACAGCAAGTGGGAGATTATTCCATATTTGAACAACTCTGTTACTAAAACAATTTTTTCTTGGCAGCGTATTCCATTTAGCCAAGACTAGTTGTTTGTTATGTTTTCTAGTACTAGTTCTGTATCCACTCTGCATAATCCTCAGATCATCCCGGAGAGTTGGATCAGTCATAGCTTTAAAAAGGAAGCACATATCCCCTCTAAGTCTCCTGTAGCAAAGTGTGCACATGTTTAGTGATGTAAGTCTATCTTTATAGGACTTATTCATCCCAACTATGTTCTTAGTGGCCCTACGTTGGACCCCCTCAAGCCTTATGATATCTTCTTTTATATAAGGTGTCCATACCTGGACACAATACTCCAGGTGGGGTCTGACTAAGGCAGTGTACAGTGGGAGAATTACTTCTCTTTTTCTGCTAGAATTATGTCTGAGGATACTGTTCAATATTTGATTGGCTTTTTTGATGATTCGGGTACTGCAGTGGGATCTAAATTTCAAGTCAGGAGTGACAGCTATTCCCAAATCTTTTTCTTAGTGAGTTACTGCAAGATCATTATTCCCTAACTTATATATATATATAATGATTATTTTGTGTTCCTAGGTGCATAGCTTTGCATTTTGTAGTATTTAAGAGTTATTTACTATAGCCTGTCCAACTGAAAATTCTATTGAGGGCTAGTTGGAGGGTGGTATAATTTTCAGGGCCATTAACCACAGTACCTAACCAACAATCATCTGCAAACTTCAACATCCATATATTGGGTATATCAATTTTAGGTGAAGAAATATAAATATTGAAGGGACAGGGGCCAGAACAGATCCCTGAGGAACCCCACTAGTGACAGACCCAATCAGATAATACTACATTGATGGATACTCTCCGTTTGCTTTCTCTAAGCCAATCAGTAATCCAGTTTAAGATGTTAGTATTTAGTTGGTAGGATGCAGGGGTATCAACAAGCTCTATGTGTGGCAGCTTGTCAAAAGCCTTAGCAAAATCCAACAACACAATGTCAACAGAGTTCCCCTGGTCTATTTCTCTACTTACAGAATCATAGAAAGCTAGCAAGTTAGTTTAACAGGATCTAGATTTAGTAAATCCATGTTGTAAGGGATCAGTTAGCCCAGATTGTCCTGTGAAATTTAGAATGTAGTCTTTGATAATACTTTCTAGAATTTTACATAGGAGGGAAGTTAAGCTTATCAGTCTGAAATCTGCAGGATTTGATTTTGGTCCCTTTTTATGTTTGCATGCGCAAGAAACATTTTGGGACAATAGGACTTGCTTGAAGGTGTGCCTGTCCTTGACAATGCAGTTCTCAGTCTGCAGGGTGTGTCCCCTATGCACCAATGGAGCGGCCAGCTGTCTATGACAGCAGATTCAGAGCACTGGTCTTGACTTGAAAGAAAAGGTCCGCTGCAATCAGCGGTGGAAACGTGTCTCCACTTTACATGGTGTGTTACGGCTTCCTTTTCTCCTCATGCCCCACCGCCACTGCAACAGCAACACCCAGCGGAGTACACACCATTCGTTCTGGGGCTGTGCCGTGCTGATCTGCGGCCGAGAGAGAAGACAGTGGGAAACGCACAGATCACACACACACACACACACGCCGCGAAAGCCGACATGGGGGTAGACTGTAGCTGTATTAAAGTATTTTGTAGAAAGAACAAGTAAGGGGAGCAGGAGAATGAGAGAGAGAGAGCAGCTGTCTGCTCAGCGTCCTCCAATGTCCCACTGACCCTTGAATTTGTCACTCCCCGAGAGAGAGATACACTTCCGAGCTTCCAGACATTGGAACACTGCACCGCACAATTTTTTTTTTTTTTTAATTCCCCGTCTTCACAGGCTGGCTCTTGTTTTTTTACAGCTGATTATGGTTGCAAAAAGCAAACTCAACTGCACTTTTCTGAGAGAGAGAGAGAGACGCACTTTCACTTTAGGTTTCAGTGTATGTGTGTCTCTCTCTCTCTCTTCTCTCACTACAGAGGCATGCAGCAGCTTCTCTAATTAATTTTGAATTTTTTAGCCTCCTGATTTTCTTAGAGAGAGCAGAATAAAAAGCAAAATGCGCAGTCAATCTCATTGAGCACCCACCTGCTAGATTAGCCTTCAGCAGCCGTCCCTCTCTAAAATCATCATCAGTGCATCAGTGTCTTGTCTGCATTTTGTTATTATATTATTATATTGTATCTATGACTTGGCTACATTTTAAACATCTGGTCTCGTGATGTGTCAGAAGGAAACTTGACTGCAGCTCGTTCACTACTATAAAGCTGATTGCTTTGGGGCTGCTTTATGCTTGCTTTGGGACCCTCTCAGTTGGTCATGTTTCACTGGTGAATACCGATGTTATCAGTATCATTTTAAAAGCAGACACGCCAAGAAAAGGATGCATGACACTGAGATGAACTACTAAATATAGCTGCCCATATATTCCTGAAATGCACCAGAAATTTTCATTGTATTATGTTACAGTGTTGCACAAGGTGTTCCCATGATACTGCCATGTTCTAGTAGGCTGACGTGGGCTACGGTTTGAAAAACTAAATCATTCCTGATTTATGTGTTGGCATTAGCTGATTAGCAAGCAAACCTCATAATCACGTCTTCCCTGTGCCAGTGCTTTTCTGCCGCCTTGCTCTGCTCCCTCAGACTGCTTCAGAACACAGTTACTGGGTGCTTTGGGAGACAGTACTGTACATCATTGGTTGAACAAGGGGGGGGCACAAACTGATGTTTTACAAACTGTAGCCGATTAATTCAACGAACCGTAGATACAGGAGCAAACTTGAGATGGCTTCCTTTCATACCTCTGAACTGTCCCTGATTTTACCTCAAAAATTTACTCTGCCCCTCCTAAAATTGCTGTTTCCATGACTAAACTGTGGGGATTGTAAGCACAAATCAATATCAAACATTAATGTTGCAGACTTGCTCTAATTTAGAAATTGCGTGTTTTACACTAAACCCCTTATTCTACCAGCTTCCTAAGTGGATATCATTAATTTTGAAAAATGTGTCCCTGATTTTGTCCCTTTGTCCCTGATTTTTTTCAAACCCTGTCCCAGATTTATGAGGAGGGAGGTTGAGAGGAATGCTTCCCTTAGCCTGGGGCCAAATTTAACCCAAAAAAAGATTGTCACTAAAAATACTGCAGTGGAGAGAAAGAACCTGATCACTGTCTGCAGGTAAACCGGATTTTTTAAAAAGAGGATTTGTAGTATTGTCAGCTTTAGAATATATTGTGCTTAAGTATCCTGTTTGCTCGTTTTTACGTTCACTTGAGCACATGCGCAAGGAACGTTTTGGGAGAGTAGCAGACTTTGGAGGTGTGCCTCTCCCTTGCAATCCAGTGCTCCGCTGAGCAGGCGTGGCAGTCCTGCACCAATGGGTGCGGGAGCTCTGTATGACAGCGGTGGTCCTCTGCTTCAAAGAAAACCACTGCCGTCATACCGAGCACCGCATCACGCCACCCCCCCTTGCATCACGCGCTTCCCCTCCCGCATCACGCCGCCCCAAAGCTTTGGTGCCATGCTGGGAGCCCACCCAGCATGGCAACGTTGTTTGCCGATGGGAATGCTTATCCCCATCGGCTCCACGGCCCCCAAGCCATCCTTCTGCCACGCTGGGAGCCCACCCAGTGTGGCAACCTATTTTTTTTGCCGACGGGTGCCCAATCCTCTGTCGGCTCCTCGCCCTCCCCAGTTATCTTCTGCCACGCTGGGAGCCCACCCCAGCATGGCAAATGTCTCACGTAGTCCTTTTTTTTTTAAACCTGTAAAGAAAAATGGTCCCACGTAAGTCTCCCAGTCCCCTCCCACAACCCACACCCACCCACTGTGCACTCCAGCCTCCCCACCCCTCACCCCATACTTACCTCGGAGCTTGCGCGATGATCATCGGTGGACTGGGAACACGTCTGCACTCTTCAAAGCCGACCGCGAACTGAGGAAATGCCGGTAAGCTGTATAATGGGCTAGATAGGGGTTTCAACTTTATTGCATATCTCAGGCATTTTTGATTTTGCACCAAATTTTCAACATGGGGTTTTGGGACCCCTTCTCATGAATGATGTCACTGTCATGGCATTATTAGTCCAAAGGGTGATTTTGCAGTCACTGCGCAAAATCACCCTTCGGGCCTGAATAACGCCATGACAGTGGCATCATTCATGAGAAGGGGTCCCAAAAACCCCATGTTGAAAATTTGGTGCAAAAATTCCAAAAAATGACTGTTTTATGAGCGTGCGTTGCACAGTTCCTGCACAGGCTCGTAAGTTCGCAAATTTTCAATATTTCCACTCCAGATTTTCAACATTGCCATTTTACCACACCTTCTTATGAGCAGTACAGCTGTCATTTTTCACATCTCATCCAAAACGTGTTTCCGCCCATGTAGCACACAGTGGTGCAGTCGGTGTGCGAAATCAATGTATGGGATACATTAAGAAAATCACAGTGACACTGATCATGAGCAGAGATCTTAAAATGGCTACGTTGAAAATTTGGTGAACAAATTCCTAAAAATAACTGTTTTACTTGTTAACGTTGTGCAGTTCCTACGCATCATCAGAAGTTTGCGAATTTTCAATATTTTTACTTCAGATTTTCAACATTGCCATTTTACCACACCTCCTTATGAGCAGTATAGCTGTCATTTTCACATCCTGCCCAAAACATGTTTCCGCCATGTAGTGCATAATAGCAGTCGGTGTGCAAAATCAAAGTATGGCACACAGTAAGACAATCACAGTGACACTGTTCTTTAGCAGAGGTTTTAAATGCCAATGTTGACAATTTGTGAAAAATTCTGACAATGACTGTTTTACGAGCGTGCATTGCACAGTTCCCACGCACGCTTGTAAGTTTGCGAATTTTCAATATTTTCACTCCAGATTTTCAACATTGCCATTTTACCACACTTCCTTATGAGCAGTACAGCTGTCATCTTTCACATCATGCCCGAAATGTGTTTCCGCCTATGTAGCGCACAATGGGGGTAACAAAAAGGTCATGCTGAAAATTTATTGTGCAAATACCAGCAATCGCACAGGACATTAGGGTAAAGCACCATACATGCCAAACACCACTGCAAATACCTGCAAGCGAACGTTCGGCATTGACAAATGCTTGTTGTTATATGGACTAAACAGACAGTATATTTCCCTTGTACAAGGTTTGTCTTACAGTAAGAGGGAACGTATCTGTGCTCTGGTTTCATGCACACTGCACTGTAGTTTAGCGTTCAGTTTTGTCTGCATTTGATGTTCTTTATTACACATTAGCAGGTATACAATTTAACTGGCACCAAGCAAAATTGCCAGGTCAAGCAAGGATTTTCCCGTGAAAGGATACCCTTCTACACAAATTACATTCTTTGCCTGCTAACTTGAATTTTTAACCAGTGAAAGTGGCTTGTAACGTTCTGTCCCATAGTGATAAAAATATTTGTCTTTTTTGTACATTAACAATTACAATATTCATGCAGTTGTCAGTCAAAATAATGTGAAATGAGATTCCGAAAAATTCATGTGGGATAAGAGGAGTATAGTACAATAAAAGCAGGAATGGGATTTACAATCTTAATTGCTCTGCTGTAATTCTGGCCACATTAAAATTCTGATAAGTGCATGCGTGTCATATCAAAAGCATGTTATTTTAATTATTGAAAAGACTCTGTAGGAAAATAAGACATTTTGTAATGACTAATACACAAGAGTGTGGCACATTGTATTATTATGAACTGCCGTGCCTCAGGTGCATTGTAAGGCAGGAGGCAAAACTGGGTATCTTTAACCACTGGCAGTGATGATATGCAAGGGTCTAAGTAGGCATACTCACTGTACACGTTTGAGTACAGTTTTACCGAGTGCCTGCCACAAACCATGTGCCTTTCTGTTAATATTTTCATTCTAATCTGTAGTATGTAGGTTAGTTTAGGTCTCTGTTCAAACTTCAGTTGTTTAGAGACAGATATATGTATAACCTCTTTAGAGATTAGAAAAATCATCTGACAACAATCTAACTTGTTTGGAAGGGAGTACCAGTTGGAGAGGATGTGTACATTTTTAATTGGGGTGCAACTGTTGGACACTGTGTACAAAACATACATTTCTGGCTACACCCCTGATGCTATGCCATAATATATATCACACCGTGCAGTCTATTATTGCGTTTATAAAATGATGCACAGTTGATGGAGACATGGCTGGGCTTGGTGATTAGTTCAGACCCATGGTGATACACTGAAACATCATCTAGGTCAGTCATTGCTTCAGCCTATCGGTTCTCTGGGTTTATCCTGTCCATAGTATAATTAGTGTACCAGCACACTTTTGGTGGTTGCGAAAGCATGAGGCAAAGAAAACTTACCTCCCATCCACATAAGAAGTGCTGATACTGTATCTTAAAATCCTGGCATGTGATACTACTTAAAGCAGCAGTGCATATAGCGGTGAAATATTGGCCTAAACTTTTTCTATTGTACATTAGATCACCCCTTACCTACTGACTTGTATTACATAGAGAACAATATATGGAGGGGTGTGTGTAATGAGATTTTACACACACACCCGAGTTGTGGGATGCTACATATACCCCGAGGGTATAAAATGCATCCCAACACGAGTGTGTGTGTGTAAAATTGAGTTTTACACATACCACCCCATATTTTATAATTGCTGGCATGTGCTTTTTTGCCTCAGCAATTATAGAAAATAAACAGATCAGTGTTCAGGCAGCCACGTACCAGTCGAAGTCTGAGTGGTCTGTGGTCTGCCAAGCTACAGTGCTCCACTCATTTCCTGGTTTTGTTTTTTTTTTCTTTTTGGTAAGGGTTCGTCAGTGGAGAAAAAAAGACTGTCTGTTCAAGTAAAGAAAGCAACTTACTGCCGGCTGTGAGTGGCGGTGAAGTCTGTGGCTGAAGGAATCACTCGAGGGGACATTGAGGAGTGAATGAAGACCACTACTGGCACATGCGTGGTTCAAGGGAGACCTGGCGGGTGTTTGCCATTATAGCCAGTTGGTTATAACAGCAGATTATAACCGTGTTTCCCTGTGGGAAAAGTGAATACCAGTAACTATAACATTTTTATCAATTCTGAGTCTGCTTTATCACTAGTTTTTGCAGCTGAAATAATGAAAGGAGGCTCCTTTAATTATGGCTTGGACCATGTTGTCATCAGCATTCTCTGCTGTTTGCACACACCTTTTGTTTAAGATAACTGTTCTTCTGACTATAATGAAATAGCATGACGCAGGCACTGCTCCCAGATCTTACAGGTGTACAAAACCAGCTGACAATACTGATGGTCTGAACCATATCAAAAGTATCACTTCTTTTATTATTTCAACTGAAAAAAAAGACAAAGCAGATTTAAAATGGCAAAAAAGGGTATCATACAAGTCGGGAAGAAAGGAGCAATCTAAAATAGAATAATAAAAATATGTCCGAATGTTCACCACCATCATGCACTGCTACTTTAATTAACCCTCTAATTATGCATTTCAAAAAATAGCATTATTCCCTAATTTGTGTAGCATTTTGCAGTAATATGCTTTTTCTCTGCCTTGTATAATACATTGCTGGACAGAATCGGGTGCTGATTAGGAGGCACCGACATCGGGCAATTACCTCAGTGTCCACCAGGCTAGCTATACACGGAAGGGGGCAATAGCTTTAGCCACAAAAGTGAGCAGAAGTAGGGGGCTGAATAGAATGATAAAATAAATAAAAAAGGAACATGGAAGAGCAGCGGTACTTTGCAGGTCTTGTGCAGACCCCAAGATCAGTATTTCTGGCCCCACCCTGCTCTTCAGGTTGTAAACAATATTGCTGCTAAAATGTTGCTTCCCTGATACACCTTCAGAGTTCTGAAACAGACTATGCTAGTCAGTTTGAGAATATTGCTGACTTCTTGAAGAAGTAGCCAGACAATGACCAAACTGTTTCTTAAAACATGCAACCAGATCTACAAGCTAGCTAGTTTAGAGCTGCTCCCCTGAAATGGGCTGAGTGGGCCAAGCAAGCAGAGAAAAGGTCATTATAGAGGGAAAGCAGGGCTGTGATTGCACAGGCTAAGGCATTACTTGAAGGCAGGATTGTGTAAGGGATCATGGGGAATGACAAATCCAATTGTTTTGATTATTTATATATCCTCGGCTGGGGAGTTGTACATTTGGTCCCCCCCATGCAGCTCACCCTCACGGCCCCCATCCCGGCCATGGTCAGAGATCACCCCCCCGCTGCAGCCCTTCCCAAGCTGCTTTGCAGTGGATACTTACCTCACCACAGCGGAGACCTGGAGGGTGGGCACAGAAGGGAGCTAACTTGGGCATGTCCGTGGTGGTGGTGGTGGTGTCGTTGGGGCAGCCATCATGCAAATGAGGGTTTTTCTCTATAGTGGTAGCTCCCTCCGGCACTGGCGTGCAGTGGCGTCAATGATACTGCAAAGCATGCTTCTGTATGTTGCATGTCAGATGCCACCAATGCTGTCCCCTTCTGTTGGCCCCAAAGCTGCACAGCCCCCAGCCATTACAAGGAGCTGGCACTTTGGTGGTGCTACCCACCCACACTGACAAATCCATTTTTCAGTATACGATACATAGAACAAAAAAATAATTCAGAACAAGGTGGGGCCCCTGATCATGTGAGAGGGGATTATTGATGGAAGCAAGGAAGAGATGGCAGAAGTACTAAATAATTTAGCACCCCAGTCCTGAGCAAAGAACCTCCTCCCATCACCTTCAGTGTCCATTTCTGACCTTTGGAACCACAGGGGTCTTTCACTCCGTTCCTGCATTTGCTCACTCATAACTCTTGTAGGCAACCTCTGGTTTACCCCTGCAGGTGGGATCCTGGATGGGGACTAGGCCTTTGAGGAGAATATTTCGCTTGACAAGACCGGGAGGCCAGAGGGAGGAGACTGTATGGAGAAGGGCCAGGTAACCCAGTAGGTCATGGATGGATCAGGGGTCTTCATCTGTCCCAAGTCCACCCTGATTTGTGTTGTCCCATAGCCCACCTTATCCCACCCACAGGCCATGCTCCTATGGAATGATGTGGCCTTGGCCTGTCAGGGTTGTTAGAGGGATGGGCAAGCCCCTCCTCGACTTCAGAACTCCCTTGCCAGCCCTGTTCTGGGCTTGTGATGCCTCTGTGTCACACACCAAGTGATTGGGCACATGCTGATGGCAGACCACTGTTTAAGGGCGCACTGTTCCTTCCTACATGACACCCCCTTCCACTGGGATACCAGGGGGCAGTCATACAACAGAAGGAGGTGCCCTTTCCTCCCTGAGGCAAGATGTATCCAAGCAGAAAGATGGGATCCTGCCTCACCGGTGAGCACTGCCACTGTGCTAGCCTGAATAAATAATCATTTTTTATGTCAGTATTCAGCCAGGGGGAATTCTTGCTGGGGATGGAAGCCGTGGGAAATTAGCAAACAAAACATGAGGCAGTGCTAAATATGTGGAAATCACAGGGTCCAGAAGGGCTCAAACTGGACCGGTATCTAATGATATGGCATATGGGCACTTTGCTTTATCCAACCCTCATGTACCCATATCATTCTATTACTCCCCAATATATTAACCCCTGGTATCCACTTGAGGGCCAAGGCTTAGTGGAGTTAAAAGGGTTTTTTGATGGACCCTTGCTGATTATCTTGCTGATAGAGACGCGGATAGTGCCAGATGAAAGACAATGGTATATACTGTTCTCCTAGTCTAGAAAGGAATGAGGTCACACTCACAGAATATACATGAGATGGGCAGCAAAGCAGAGCTTTGTCATGAATGGTTCTGATGAAGTACCACAGAGTCTGGTGCTGAGTCAGCTGCTTGTTAGCCTATTCATCAGCAACCTGGAGCAGGGAGTCTGTAACTGATTGCTAAAGTTTGCTGATGACACTAATTTGCATATCAGTATATATATATATATATATATATATATATATATATATATATATATATATATATACACACACACACACACACACACACACACACACACATATATACATATACACACACACACACACACACACACACACAGTATATATGTGGCAACACTTTTGTGTGGTAATACATCTATGTCAGCTACTGTTAGCAGTATAAGAGTAGTCTCTCATGCGCTTTCTTCACATGAGAAAATAGCAAAGTGAAGCCTACTGTGTGACCCTGAGCAAGTCACTTAACTTCCTTGTGCTCCCAGGTCACACCTGTAAACAAGCTTTCAGCTTAGCGTGTCTTTCCTGGTTAAAAAAAAAAAGTCATGCTGTTCTGAAATTTGAAGCATGCAAATAAGTTTGATCTTGTACAGACGAGAGTAGCTACCATCAGTATAAAAGCACATTTTAAATTAGGATTAATAGATTTTTTATGTTTGCTTGCACGCATGTGAAGAATCATAGTGCCATCATCAGAGTTTTTGGAGGTGTGGCACCCTGTCTTCCAATTCAGTCAGTGTGTTTGCAGGTGTGGCCACAGTTCACCAATGAATGCTGCAGCTGTCTATGACAGCAGTTGAAAATGCTGTACCGTACAGTTCAAATGGGGAGCTATGCTTCAGTAAGCAGCGATAAGATATTGCATGCTCATGCTCCCCCACACACACACACACACACACACACACACACACACACACACACACACACACTCATGGCGATGGGGTGCCCATCTCCCATTGGCTCTGCTGCACTCCCCTCCCCAACAGAGTTCCAGGTGCCACGCTGAGAGCCCACCCCAGCGTGGCAACAGTCCATATGGCCGACGGGGGTGCCCAGTCCCCCGTTGGCTCCACTGCCCCCCCAAACAGCTTTCCAGCTGCCACGCTGGGAGCCCACACCAGCGTGGCACAAGTCCCACATTGTCTAATGGAAAAAAAACCTGAAAGAGAAAAATCTTCCCTCGCTGACTGTCCTGACCCCCCTCCACCTACCCACACCCACCCTCTGTGCACCCTGCCTCCCCACACCCCCACCTCACCCCATACTTACCTCCGGAGTCCGGCGAGATGATCTTTGGTGGACCGGGAACACGTCTGCACTCTTCAAAGCCGACCGCAAACTGAAGAAATGCCAGTAAGATGTATAATGGAATAAATAGGGTTTTTCCAACTTTTATGCATATCTGAGGCATTTGGAGGAATTTTTTCACCAAATTTTCAACATGGAGTTTTTGGGACCCCGCCTCATGAATTCTGTCACTGTCATTTTGTTAATCAGGCCTGAAAGGTGATTTTGCGGTCACTGCGCAGAACCACCTTTCAGGACTGATTTACGAAACAGTGTCACAGTTCATGAGATAGGCCCCCCAAAACCCTACGTGGAAAATTTAGTGAAAAAATTCACCAAAATGACTGCTTTACAAGCATGCATTGCGCTGTTCCTACGCACACTCATAAGTTCGAGAATTTTCAATATGTTCACTCCAGATTTTCAACATTGCCATTTTAACACACCTCATTATGAACAGTACAGCTGTCATTTCTCATATCTCACCCAAAATGTGTTTCCGCGCATGTAGAGCACAATGGCACAGTCGGTGTGCGAAATCAATGTTCGGGACAGATTAAGAAAATCACATTGACATTGTTCATGAACAGAGGTGTTAAAATGGCTATGTTAAAAATTTGGTGAAAAAATTCCCAAAAATGACTGTTTTACGAGCATGCATTGCGCTGTTCCTACGCACGCTCGCAAGTTTGCGAATTTTCAATATTTTCACTCCAGATTTTCAACATTGCCATTTTACCTCGCCTCTTTATGAGCAGTACAGCTGTCATTTTTCACACCTCGCCCAAAACGTGTTTTCACCCACGTAGCGCACAATGGTGCATTCGGTGTGTGAAATCAATGTTCAGGACAGATTAAGAAAATCACAGTGACACTATTCATGAGCAGAGGTGTTAAAATGGCTATGTTAAAAATTTGGTGAAAAAAGTCCATAGAATGACTGTGTTATGAGCGACCATTGCGCAGTTTCCACGCAGCCTCGTAAGTTTATGGATTTCTAATATTTCCAGTCCAGATTTTCACCCCTGGCATTTTTACACACTTCCTTATGAACAGTACAGTTGTCATTTTTCACACCATGGCTGAAATGTGTTTTTGCACTTCCAGCGAAGAAATGCGTGGTCGCTGTGGGAAATCACTGTTCGGGACAGATTAAGAAAATCACAGTGACACTGTTTATGAGCGGAGGTTCCAAAATCACTGTGTTGACAATCTTCTGTAAAAAATCCCCAAAATAATTGCATTACGGGTGTGCATTGTGCATTTTCTACGCACGGTCTTGACTTCACCAGTTTTTATGTTTGCTTGCACGCATGTGCAAGAAACATAGTGCCATCATCGGAGATTTCGGAGGTGTGTCACCTCCTCCTCCAATTCAGTCAGTGTGCTGGCAGGCGCGGCCCCTGTAAGCCAATGCATGCTGGAGCTGTCTATGACAAGCTCCAAAATACAATGGCATGCAGTTCAAAGGGGGAGCTATGCTTGAGTGAGCAGCGATAAGATATCGTCTACTCATGCACAGCCCCCCCAAACACACACACACGCCCACGCAGGTGTGCACCCCGCCACACGCACGCACACACTGTATAGCCGACGGAGGTGCCCAATCCCCGTCGGCTGTGCTGCGTTCCCCCCGCCTCCCCCCCAAAGCCTTCCAAAATGCCACTCTGGGTGCCCACCCCAGCATGGCAACTAATGATATAGCGGGGTGCCCAATCCCGTCGGCTCCACTGTCCTCACCCCGGTAGCAAGTGCCCACGCTGAGGCCCACCCAGCATGGCAATTGATGTGAACCATTCTGGTGCCCAATCCCCGTCGGCTGGGCAGCCCCCACCAACCGCTCCTGTGCTACGCTGGGAGCCCACCTCAGCATGGCAAACGTCCCACGCCATCCTTTTTTTTTTTTTTACCTGGAAAGAAAAAGGGTCCCACGTAGTCTCCTGGCCCCCTCCCTCCAACAAATCGCACCCACCCACTGCGCACCCTGCCTCCCACACCCCCTCACCCCCCATGCCTCCGGACCTCGGCGTGTGATCTTCGGTGGACCGGGAACACGTCTGCACTCTTCAAAGCCGACCGCGAACTGAGGAAATGCCGGTAAGCTGTATAATGGGCTAGATAGGGGGTTTTCAACTTTGTTGCATATCTCAGGCATTTTTTGGAATTTTTGCACCAAATTTTCAACATGGGGTTTTTGGGACCCCTTCTCATGAATGATGTCACTGTCACTCTCGTTATTCGGGCCCGGAGGGTGATTTCACGCAGTGACTGCGAAATCACCCTTCGGGCCCAAATAACGCCATGACAGTGACACCATTCATGAGAAAGGGTCCCAAAAACTCCATGTTGAAAATTTGGGGCCAAAATTCTAAAAAAATGACTGTTTTACAAGCGTGCATTGCGCAGTTCCTACGCAGGCTCGTAAGTTCGCGAATTTTCAATATTTTTACTCCAGATTTTCAACATTGCCATTTTACCACACCTTCTTATGAGTAGTACAGCTGTCATTTTTCACATCTCACCCAAAATGTGTTTCTGTCCATGTACCGCACAATGGCGCAGTCGGTGTGTGAAATCAATGTATGGGACAAATTAAGAAAATCACAGTGACACTGTTCATGAGCAGAGGTCTTAAAATGGCTATGTTGAAAATTTGGTGCCAAAATTCAAAAAAATGACTGTTTTACGAGCGTGCGTTGCACAGTTCCTATGCATGTTCGTAAGTTTGCAAATGTAATATTTTCACTCCAGATTTTCAACATTGCCATTTTATTACACCTCCTTATGAACAGTACAGCTGCAATTTTTCATATGTCGCCCAAAATGTTTGCCACATGTAGCGTACATAATGATGCTGTTGGTGCGAAAGCAATGTTTAGGACAGATTAAGAAAATCACAGTTACACTGTTCATGAGCAGTGGTCTTAAAATGGCTATGTTGAAAATTTGGTGACAAAAGTCCATAAATGACTGTGTTAAGGTGAGCATTGCACAGTTTCCACGCACCTCGTTAGTTCATGACTTTGTAATATTTTCAGTCCAGATTTTCACCAGTGGCATTTTCCACACTTCCTTATGAACAGTACAGCTGTCATTTTCCACAACATGGCTGAAGTGTGTTTTCACACTTTCAGCGCAGAGATGGGTGGTTGCTGTGGGAAATTATTGTTAGGCACAGATAAAGAAAATCACAGTGACACTGTTCTTGAGCGGAGGCACCAAAATGCCTGAGTTGACAATCTGCTGTAAAAAATCCCCAACCTAATTATATTACGGGTGTGCGATGCACAGTTTCTATGTACGCTCGACTTCACCATTTTTTTTTAAATATTTTTACTACAGATTTGCAACATTGCCATTTTTTACACCTCCCCATGAACAGTACAGCTGTCAGTTTTTACATCCTGTTCGGAATGTTTTTGCACCTGTGGTGCTAAATGCCGTAGTCACTGTACATAAGCTGCTTTCGGCTAACAAACTGATATTCCCCCTGTTCATGAGGTAGGGTCAGAAAACAACCATTTTGAAAATTTGGAGTGAAAATACCAACGACCGCCTGAGGTATTAGGGTTTCCAACCATAACGCCCCACCCTGTAGAGATTGACAGGCATCAGGGGTGTGACTTGGGATTCTCACCTGTAATGCTCATACCATTCCACACCCTGCAGCCAGTGAGAGTCATCGAGGTGTGCCTTGGACTCTTCGACCCCAGAGTTCACCCCATTCTCCTATACAGGACTCATCTCACCGTAGTTCCTGATGGAATGGGGTGAGTATAAGGGCCAAAGACCCCAAGGCACACCGTGACACTTGTCAGTGTCTGCAGGGTAGGGTGTGGTGAAATGGCGTGGCTGTTATGCCCGACAACCCAGAGGCACACCCCAATGCCTGTCAGTCTCTGCAGGGTGGTGGTAGGGTTGGCTTCAGTTCAATACTTCACTGTCACTTCTATTATGCAGCTCTCTATCTCCTATACTACCAATGTCAATGCCAGCAAGCAAACATTCGCATTGACAAATGCTTATTTAGTATAGGTATAACTGTGGCAATTTTCCACTCTTGAGGAATTTCCCCGGTGTCTATAGAATGTTGGAATATATTAGTTAGGGGTAGAAAAATTTACTCGGCTACCTCTCTAAGAATCTTGGTATGGATCTCATCGGGCCCTGGCGATTTATTCACATCAAGTTTTATGAGTCTATCAAGTACCTCTTTGGGTTTGATGGTTATCTGACCTGGAGATGATGTTAAATCCGTTTTTGAAAGACCAGCATTAACTTTGTTAAAGACAGTGCAGAAGTATCTGTTCTGAATATCCGTAGCTTCTTTATTGTTAGCAATTTGTCCAGAATCATTTAAAAAGGGACCTATGCTACTTGTTCTTCCCTTTAATTGGTTTATATGGGAGAAAGAGGCTTTTTTATTGTTTAACCTTACCAGCCAGTTTAAACACAAAGGGCTGGATATTCAAACTGCGCTATTTTGTTGCGCAAGCCCTTGCGCTACACAAAATAGTTGCGCAGGGGTGTGGCCAGAGTGATATTCAGGGACTTGCGCCCTTGAGCAACTCGCTGAATATCACCCCGACCACAGCCACTGTGCATGGTGCAGTGGAACTTGCATACACCGCCAAGTGGTCAGGTGGTGCATTCAACCTGCGGTGAAGCTTAAGTACCATAGTGCCATGGGCAAATTTCCGATATTCAAAGGGTGACATGCAAATGGGGCCATAATTCATGCAAGGCACAGGGGGGTCATTTGCATCTGATTATGGCCCCAATTGCATGCCATTAGCATGCAGGTGCGCCGATCCCAGAGGACTTGCGCCTGGCGCCCTGCCAGGCAGCAGCCATCGGGGACCAACGCCCCCTTCAGCCCGATCGCGGGCAAAAGAGTAAAACATCCCCCCCACTAGCCGGATCGCCGGCAGCAAAGTGTCCCCCCCCCGAACATATCCCTGGTGGTCCAGTGGACCGAAAAGCCCGATCGCGGGCAACAAATGTATCAACACAACCCCCTCCTCCCGAACATATCCTTGGTGGTCCAGTGGACCGATAAGCCCAATCACGGGCTGCATTTGTTTACACCCCACCCCCAAGACCACATCCTGGTGATCTAGTGTCCCCCACCCCTCCCCGCGGCGGCGGGCGCAACTATCCCGCCTGCCACCTGCCACCCGCCGACTGACTGCCCGGTAGGGCTACCGCCCATTGGTGCAGGCAAGGGCCAATGGGCGTGCAGCCCTCCCGTACAAAACAGTCAGATTTGTGAATAGATAGATTCATTCACAAATTCATTCATTCATTCATTCATTCATTCATTCATTCATTCATTCATTCATTCATTCATTCATCAAATCTGGACTGCCTTGTATGGTATGGGCTGCCGCCCATTGGCTCTTGCTCTGCACCAATGGGCGTGCAGCTCTCGGGCAGTCAGTCGGCGGTAGGGCGGGCGGCAGGCGGGTGATGCTGCCGCCGCTGCCTGCGGGGAGCGGTGGTGGGGCTCGTGGGTGGGTGGGGTGGGGGACACTAGATCACCAGGGATGTGGTCTTGGGGCGAACAAATGCAGCCCGCGATCGGGCTTTTCGGTCCACTGGACTACAAGGGATATGTTTGGGAGGGGTTGTGTTAACACATTTGTTGCCACGATTGGGCTTTTCGGTCCACTGGACCACCAGGATATGTCTAGGGAGAACTTTGCTGCCCTCGATCGGGCCAGTGGGGGGACTTTTACACTTTGCCCGCGATCGGGCTGCAGGGGGCACAGGGAGTGGGTTGAGGGCCAGCCACAGGTGGCAGCTGCTGTGTTGCGCCCTGCAATGTGGCAGCTCACCTGTGGGTGGCCATCAGCGTCCTGATCCTTTTTGGCTCAAAGTTGTGCAGGCGCGGGTTGGAGTTGCGCCTGCACAACTCTGCACAACCCGGCTGAATATCGGGCTGTGCAGTTTATCATGGTTCCTCCCTCCAGTTCAGCATGCATTAATTTGCATTGCGCTGTTGCTCAGCACGTTTTCAGTGGCGCGACTGCCTCCTGCTGAATATCGCAGAATGGCGCAAGTTCGGACTTGCGCAGGCGCAGCCCTATTACACATGGCGCAACCCTTTTGAATATCTGACCCATACTGTGATTTGGCATTTTTGACCAAAGTTTTCATTTTTTTTTTTTACCAATTTCCTTTACTTGGTGAGAAATTGAGTTTTACCATGCTTTATACACTTGAACATTTTACTTTTCTTGTTAATTAGTTTCTTTATTGAGGGGCTCATCCAAACAGGTGTTTGTCTTGTTTCTACCATACTTCTTTATGGTTGGAATACATGCTTTAATAAGATTTTTCAGTTTACTAAGCAATTAGTTCCATTTTGATTCAAGCGGAAGGTTGGTAGATTCTTTAGCCCAATCCCTGCTCACCAGGCTAGATTTCATTTTGTCAAACTTGGCTTTTCTGAAATTTAATATTTCAGTCGAACCATTGGCCCGTTTCATTTGATTACCTAAGATTTGAAAGTTAACTGTATTATGATCGCTGTTCCCCAAGGGTGCACTAATGGAAATATTAGATGTGTAATTTACTGTAATAGTTAGTATCAAATGTAGAATTTTATCATTTCTGGTAGGTTGTAGGACCAACTCTTCTAAGCTGAACTGATCAAAGGTTTCCGTATATAATCTGTCACTTTTAGAAGTTGTTGCTGCTAATGTCCAGTCGGTGTTAGATTAAAATCCCCAAAAATCGCTATATTAGATGGTTCAAGATTTGCAATATAATTTGGTAGCTGCCTATCTATATCAAAAGTTGTTGATGGGGGTTTATATACAAAGCCAATGGTAAGTGGGGGGTCTCCTAGGGGAGATAGTTTTATCCAGATCGATTCAGTGTCACCTGCATTAGATACAATCTCCTCACATACTATTGTTTCATGGAGGAAAATAGCTACCCCTCCTCTTTTCCTACATGTCCGGCTTTTAAAGTAGACATTGTAAACTTGGATTGTTTTTTCCCCAGGTATCAGCCTCATCCCACCAAGTTTCAGTAACTAGGGCTATCTGGATATCATTTGAGACTAATACGTTTTTGAACTCATCAAATTTGCTGGTCAGACTACGGGCATTTATCAATACCCCATTCCAGCCATGATTCTTGAAATGTGTCCAGTTGGTGTATGCCTTTCTGTAGTATTTATTATCCCTGGCAGCCCTCCCCCATCTTCCAGTTTAAATGAAATTTCAAAACTTTGTTATTTCCCCAGAACTCTGGTGCCAAAGTGGTGCAGATGCAAACCATCCCCTTTAAAACGACTTGCATTATTAAATGTGACTGAATTGGCCATATATCCAATATTTTCAGACATGCAAAGATGTCTTAGCCAGGAATTTAACTTATGGATAGATGGATAGATGGATTTCTATGCGATTGTCTCCCATAGGTGGGTAAAACCTCAGATAATATAATTTCCCCATTTTTTCTTTAATCTTGTACACGATTTTTACGTAATCAGCCTGAATATCATCCATATTGCGTGAGACAAGATCATTAGTTCCTACATGAAGTAGGACAATAGAATTGGATGTATTATCCAATAGTACATCCAAGAGGTATACAATATCACTGGTCCAAATTCCAGGAAGCATGCTTACTGTCACATGTGCTTTCCGCCCTTCTCAGACAGCAGTGTCAACACCCCTTAATATTGAGTCACCAATTACTACAATATCCCTCATAGAACCTGGGTTTTTATGTACTGATTCAGACCTTGTATATTTTTTTTTTGGGGGGGGTAGTTGACTCCATATTTTTGGTAGGGGAAACAGCAGAGCTGACCTCTTCCCTTGTAAGGCATTCAAATTTATTAGACAAGGTTAATGGAGCTACACGTTGTTTTATATGGTTTGTGGGGGGGTGTACCTTTACAGGGGAACACTGTTCAATAGGGGGAGATAATACTTCATTTGAGGTGTTACTAATACAATCAGTGTGTTTAGTACTAGTTTCAAACTCTGCCTCATCAATAACGTTTTCAAGGAGCTTTATTTCTGCTTGGGTCTCAAGTCTCTTCCTCAACTTTTTTTTGTTAATATCATCTTTATTATGAATTTCATCTTACAGCCGATTGATTAAAAAGGGTTACTTACAGGAATCCTTCGATACATGGTTACATTAAGATTTCATTCATGTGTAAGACCATAATAGCAAAGTTAGAGTTCATTGTTATCGGCTAGCCAGTCCCATTCAGTTCTTCTCAACTAGGCTTTACCCTCCTTCTTCCTCTGGGTATACTGGGCGTTCCTGAGGCTCAGACCAGGTTGCCAGAACACCTGATGAGTTTACAGTACCATGTGATCAGCCCTGAGCCCCCACCTGTGCAACAAATCTTGCATCCCAATTAGGGCTACTGAGGGAGGCCCCCACAGAATTCACATCCCCCAAATCTCCAAGGGAACCAGTGGGGGGTGGGGGCAGGGTGTGTGGTGGCCAATCAGGCCAGATGAAATTTGCGCTGGGGAGACTAGAACGTAGGGTGTATGGCAATACTAGGGTACAAAGGTTTTATCTTTCAGCATGTAGTACAGGAGCCATCTATTCCACCTAGAGCTACATTTCTCCCCCTTGTCATTCAAATTATGTGTTATTTTTTCCATTTGGTATATTTGTTTTGTTATGGCCCACGAGTACTGCACTGTAGGGGCCTCTGGGGTAAGCGATAGCTTAGTGATGGCCTTTCTACTTGCAATTAGAAGAATAGCCAGGTGTAGTGGGTGTCTGGGTCTCTAAAGTCCCTAGGGAACTGTAGCAGAATGAAAATCTGCTTAGTTAATTGTAGGGGTCTACCAAATAGCTCCTGAAGCTCGGTTTGTAGTGAGTGGATAAATTGCTCCAGTTTAGAGCATATATACATAACGTGTGTGGTGGGCCTTACTTTCTCCACAGTTATGCCAGCATGAGGCTTGTCAGTCCTGAGTGTAGTGACTCGCAATCACAGGAGTTCTGAAAAATCGAACCAGATTCTTCCATGCAAACTCCCGCCACTGCTGTGAGCTAGTAGTTCTAGTCGCTTGCTGGCATGCCAGCTCCCATTGTTCAGTGTCCACTGGAGTGTCAAGTTCATCTGTCGTCGCCGACAAATGTCCATGGCATGAGTGTCTGAGTAAGTCATTAAAACCTGACAGAAAGCGGATACCTGGTGACCTTGGTTTGGGGTGGCAAAGAGAGCCATAAGTTCAGTGATTAGTGCTGGGTTTCGTGCCTCTATTGGAAGAGATTCAAAGTAGTGTCTTAACTGTAAATAGCTGTAGTGGTGTGTGTTTGGCAACTTAAATCTTTGTTGGATATCTCGATATGTCCATAGTACACCCTGAGTGGTGATCTGGGCTATGTAGACCAGGCCGTATTTACACCACTGTTGAAAGGCATGATATGTTCCACAAGGGGGGAAGCCCGGGAGTGTAGCTATTGGGCTTAGCAGGGGCATAAATGGGGCCACAGAGAGTTACCTCCTGATCTGATACCAAACCTTCACTCCATGTTGCAGTATTGAGGGTGGGGGGGTAAGTTGGGGGGGTGTTTTTATGATATAGTAGAGAATAATAGTCTGGGTTGGGTACCATTGCCTGCTCAATCTCCACCCAGTGTGTGTCTTGTGTGGAGGACTGCCTTGCGACTATATGGGTCAGGTGTGTGCCCTGGTAGTATCAGTAGAGGTCTGGAAGAGCAAGCCCTCCTTGTGCCCTCGGGAGAGTTAGGAGTTTTAGCCAAACTCTCAGTCTATGGCTGGACTATATAAATTGCGAGATTGCTTTATTCCAGTCTAGAAATGTGGAATGTGGCAGGCTGATTGGAATATTGTTAAATAAGTATAGGGCCCTGGGCAAGGTAACCATACGGATTATATCTATCTTCCTAGCGAGACCAAGGGGTAGTGTGCTCCAACTGGCAAGGTCCGCCTTCAGGAGTGTAGTGAAGGGGACATATTTCTGTCTGTAAGCATCCTCAAGGGTCCTGGTCAGGTGTATCCCCAGGTATTTTAACTTTTCTAGGTTCCACCTGCAGGGGAACTGTTCCTGTATAGCTGGAGAAGGGAAATATTGGAAGGTCAACATTTCAGTTTTTTATATATTAATTTTATACCCTGAGACCCGCCTGAAGGAATCTAGCAGCTCTTTGGCTTTTGGGAGAGAAATTTCAGGATCTTGATGATATAGGAGGATATCGTCCGCATATAGTGCCATCTGGTGCTCCTCCCCATCTATCTCATTGCCCCGAAAATTATCTGCCTGCCGGATGAGCTGTGCTAGGGGCTCCATAAAGAGGGCAAAGAGAAGATGGGGATAATGGGCACCCCTGTCTGGTCCCTCTGTGTAGACAAACATTGTGCATGATGTCCCGAGACCCTAACCCAAGCCTTCGGGGCAGAGTAAATATTCTTAATTACCTGGACCAAAGGCCAAGATATCCCTGCCCTTTCCAGTACCGGGTACAGATACGGCCAAAGTACCCTGTCGAAGGCCTTCTCCGCATCTAGGCTGACCAGGACTGCCTGGGTGTTATTGGTGTGCATCTTGTGTATTATGTGGTATGCCCATTTAATGTTATCTGTGGTTGTCCGCCCTCCAACAAAGCCAGTTTGGTCTTTATATACTATTTGGGGGGGGGGGGGCCAGCTCAAGCCTCTCGGCCAAAATACCCATGAACAGTTTATAATCCATATTTAGCACTGATATTGGCCAGTATGATTCACAAAGTTGTTTTTTTTTTTCCTTGTTTGGGGATGACTGAGATAGTTGCGTGTGACCAGGTAGGCGGAGGGGGCTCACCTTCCAAAACCGAGTTAAAGGTCCTGAGGAGTACTTGAGTGATCTCCTCCTCTGTAGCCTTGTAAAACTTGGCCCCATAGCCATCTGGGCCGGAGCCTTCATGGTCTTGGCGTGGGCTATTGTGTTAGACAGCTCCAACAATGTGATTGGTCGAATAAGCTGATTCCCTTCGTCTTCATTTATTTTGGGGAGGTTAAGAGGTTGTAGGAAACGCTTTATGTCTTCAGTGGACACTGAGTGTTCTGGTGTATACAGGGTGGCGTAATATGTGGTTAAAGTCTGCTATATCGACCAATTTGTTTAGGGGTCTACCATCCACAGGGTGGCGAATGGTGGCTATAGTAGCCACTTTTTTCTGCTTCCTAATTTGGTATGCTAATAGTCTTGTGGCTCAAGGCTCCACCTCATAGTATCGCTGTCGAAGAAACATCAAGGCTATCTCAGTCTGTTGCAGGGCCAGCTTACCTAAATCTAGCTTAACTTGTTTTAGCTGTGGAAGAACAGAGCTATCCCCTTGTTTATGTGCATTTTGCAGGAAATGTAGTGTCTCTTCTAACGTAACTTTGTGTTCCTGGCGAGCCTTAGCCTGGGTGGAAGTGTATTTTATAAGCTGGCCATGCAGCACTGTTTTTACAGAGTCCCAGAGTATGCATGGAGAAGTCTCCGGCTGGGAGTTGTCCATTATTATCGCTGTGATTTTTTCTGTGAGGTGCTCCTTAAATTGTTTAGACTTTAAGTGATAGGGATTTAGGTGTCACTGTGTTCTCTTTTGTTGTATCCCCAGCTTCCAGGCTGTTATTGTGGGGGCATGATCTGAAAATGTTATGTCTCCTAACTGGGAGTCCTCTACATTGCTTAAATATTCTGTCTGAGTGTAGCAATGGTCAATTCTGGAATAAGTGTGGTAAACTGCAGAATAGTGCGTGTAGTTCCTGGTGCAGGTATCGCCAGGTGTCTGCCCAGCCCACCTCGGTCAGGAACCTGCTAAAGAACTTCTGTTGGGGCATTTTCCTTGGGGTCCTAAGGCTAGATGAATCCAATTCAGGGTTAGGTAGGATGTTAAAATCCCCATCCAACATTAAGATACCTTTAGTGAATTGTATTATTTTGTCAACTAAGTTATGTAAGTCCCTGACAGAGGAATCGGGGGGGAAATATGCATTAGCCAGGGTAATCTCCGTACCTTCAATTGATCCCTGAAGAAGCACTAGTCTACCTCAGGATCAATCCACTTTGCACTCACCTGCAGTAGAGTGTGCTGTAGGACTATGATTGCCTCTTCCCGCCTTCTTCCGCATCTATAGGAGGAGCTGTAGATCTCACCCCTTGAGAGCCTTCCTAGCTTGACGTGCTCTTCTTTATTTAAGTGGGTCTCCTGTAGATAAATAAGGTCCGCCTTACTTTTTCTGACAAGGGTGAGCACCCTGGATCTCTTGATGGGGGAGGTGAGTCCGTTGACATTTAGTGACAGCAACTTCAACGGGGTTGCCACCATTATGAGCTCCGGGGGTTAAGAGTGTGGTAAGGGGGTTGTGCGGCAACAATTCCAGGAAGCCTCCCACCTCAGGTCCCACAAGTATGTATGTATGTATGTATGTATGTATGTATGTGTATATGTATATGTATGTATGTATGTGTATATGTATATGTATATGTATGTGTGTGTGTGTATATATATATATATATCAGCGTAAGCACAATCGACTTTCAATCTGTATTATATAGCTGTAACTGTTAACATTTCTTATACTAAACAAAAAAATCTTAATCAAAAAAATGAAACTTGTAACAGTCAACAACATCCCAATGCCTTTAAACTGGCTTTTTGAGATAAACTTTAAAAAACTAATTGCACAAACCATAAATTCTACCAGTTGATAGATTAAAGGCCAAAACGCCAACAGGGCTATAACTAGTTTGGCCTTCAGATGTGTACTTCCAAGACAGGGATTTTGCAAGGTCCCTGGAGTAAAGGAATCCTCACTTGGGGCTGTCTCTCAGTTCAGAGAGTCCCCTTAGCAAGTATAGTGCCGAGAACAGGTACAGGGGTAAGGGGTTGGTTAGTCATGTTCCCACCGTACTGCCTGTTCATACTGTGGGGTATTGTGTAACCTAGGGGAGAAATTGGATGTATTTCCTTATGAGGGCAAGCTCTGTGGCCACTGCTCCCAGTGGTGCTCCTCCAATTAGTCCTTGTTTACACCTTTAAGGCAGTGACTGAGGTCCTTAATGCTGTACAGCCATGGTCACGCACCAGGCTCCCACCCAGCGTCCAGCAGCTGCCAGCCTCAGGGGTCAGTTTGGGTCTCAGACCGCTCACTCTATGTGAGTCGTCCATTAACCACTTGACCCATGGTACTGGAGATTATTGTGGGGGGAGGAGGGAGAAACAGGGGGAAGGGGGAACCTCCCAGCCCTTTCCGAGTCTGGTTCCACTGATCTTTATGTCTTCAGGGGGCCTGGAGGAAAGCTGTCCAGCAGCCCCACCCCAACCCCCCCTCAGTGGTGAATCATGTCTCCACCTCAACAGTCACCCTGCAAGCTCACTCAGTTGCCTTTAGATGTTGGGACCATCCCCATGACTCCTCCACCTCCCAAAACTCCCACCACTGGATCCCTGGTATGTTAAGCACCTTCCTGCCTCTCAGAGCCCCCACCCCAGCCCAGTCCAGTGCATTATAATTCAACGTCTCTTACGCAGTTCTCCAACATTCTGTAAGGCAACTGGGCGGCCAATTAAAAATCAGCCAACTCTGTATTAGGAAGCTAGATTTATCCCAGGTTTCAAGGAATGGGTCGGTCATCCAACCCCTGTCTACTGGGGTCATCTATAAAGGTTCCCACAGGTTGCTAACTAATAGACAGCTGAGGAAAGGGCCTCGCAGATCCAGGATAATTTTTAAATTTTACCTTACCCCCCTCCTCTGCGGAGTCTCCCTCATTTAGCTCTTGATAGTGTGTTACCTGTGAGACAAAAGATAACATAGAGGGAGACAACGTGTTAGCTTAGTTAAGTACATGATTCGGGAGGCAAAAACCCACTCCGCGCTACAGGGTTAATCTACACAAGGTGAAACATTGGCAGGGATTATACAGCAAGAGTTAAAAAGAATGATTAGTAAACAAGGACTTATCTGAAAATTCGTAGTGAAAAAATGGCACTCAGAGAGTTCAGTTGTTGGAACTCGTACTGTGCAATTATTGTCTGTAGGGATCACGGTATTCATTTCTGTTAGAGCAGGCCCTCATCCTGGGTTAAAAGTCCAGCAGACTCTTGTTCAGCCTCCCCAGTCAGCGTAGCGTCTCTCCTGCAGGCTAAGTTGGTGTGGCCGAGGCGCAACCCTGATCCTGTAGCGAGTCTACGATTTTTTGTATGGCTTCCGCTCCTTGGCGCCTCCTGGTCTCTCACTGCCCTGACTGCCAACCCTGCCATGACAGTTATGCTGAAAGTGTGCCCCTGGGAGGCACAGTCAGGTTTTTTGGTACCTCAATGCCATGGTTCCTCAGATCTTCCACCGGCTCCTCCGACGAGTTGTAGGTGAGCTGTCCCTCCTTGTAAAACACCGTAAGCCTGGCTGGGTAAGGGGTCTGGAAATGTAGGCCCATCTTTTTCAAGGCCCTTATGATGAGCATGTAAGCCTTTCATTGCACCATTACCGCTGAGGCATAATCATTCTCGAAGTACAATCTGTTTGTCTTATAGCAGACTTGGCTCCGCTTCAATGCTGAATGGAGCACTTGTTCTTTTTCTTGAAAATGCAGGAAGCGTACAAGTATGGTATGGGATCTGGCCTCGGGGGCTGGTCTGGGGTCCAGAGTCCGATGTACTCATTCAAATTCAAGAGCTGCATCATTTGGGAGGTTCATAGTGTTCTTGATCAGGCGGTGTACAAACTGAAGAATATCTGTGCCCTCCTCCCCCTCCGGCATGCCTGAGATCCGCACGTTATTCTGCCAGTTCCTGCTCTCCACGTCCTCTGCCCTTTCTTGCAACTGTTGGAGGCCCTGTGCAGTTGTACTATCACTCTCTCAGAGTGGTCTACCCTCCTGTCCACCTCTGTAGCCTGGTGCTTTAAAGATTCCTGCTTCTTCTCAAGTTTACCGATATCAGTCCGTAAAGCAGTTGTGGTGGATCGGAACTCTTTATGGAAATCCCGGAGCTCCACAAGTATCAGGATCATCTGGCACTGCAACGCTGACAGAGGTGGTTGGCCGGCCCCAACACGGCTGCTCCTCGAGGAGGATGAGGCCTGTGAGCCATCACTGCCCGAATCAGAGAATCCGCCACCATCGATGGCTTTGGGAGGCTTTTTAACGCTTTTCTCCCCTCGCTTGGGCACAGTTACACCTCCAGGTAAGAGCTCTAGCCTGTTTGGTGTTGTAGAATGGTGTACATTGAAGGTTATTACAAGTGTCGATGGGAGTCTCCTGAATCAGGCAACCATCAGGAGCATGATGTCACCGGAAGTCCAAGTCTCTTCCTTAACTGACAGATTTCTTCTTGAAGTTCACTGACCAACAAACATTTTTCACAACAAACTCCTGTGTTGGCGTATCTTCCACAAACATGCTACATTGAGAGCACATTTTCTTTTTACCTCACTTCCCCTTGGCCTGAGCTATTTGATGGCTTCTAATACAATTATATAAAGATATGATTACTGGTTCAAACTTGTGCTGCTCTCCTTATCTCCTTGTTCTTAGGGTGTGCCCAATACCCCAGTGTCTCCAGCGGACACAGTAGACATGTGCAGATGTACGTGTCTCTGCACGTGTCTCCGTGCATGTGATGCGTGACGCTCACAGCAGGGCTCTCTGAAATAGAGATATATGCCCTGGAAGTGCTCTGGTGGGGTCATGCAATAGCAATTGACAAATATAGTAGTTTAAAACTAAAAACAGCCACAAAGTAGCCCGAAATAACAGTCTTAGACAGAGACCGCTACAGAGCCTAGTTTGTCCTATTAGTATTTTTGTTTAATGTCCAGGTCCATCTTGAAAATGAGCTTGCTCAATTATGATCACCTGGTTTAAATAAAGATTTTGATTGATTGATTGATTAATTGACTGAATAGACGACATATGAGTAATGAGCAGTAGTGTACAAGAATATTAAATAGTGAGATAGTGAGATGAGCTCAGGTTAAAATACACCTACACAGTTTGTCATATAAGTAAGACCTCAAATGTTTTAAAGGAAAATAAGGAAGGAATTTCCCAAAACTCAGTAGATAGGGAGTTGCATACATTGGTGGCTCTGTATAGGAAAAAACATTGCCCAAGGACAGTCCTCCTCAACAGTGTTTGGCACCTTCCAATGCACATGTAGTGTACCCATTGATTACAAAGGTAAAGAATTTTTGAATGCCGATTGGCATGAGTCCTACAACAGTACAACAACTCCAGTTGGAAGGGCACTCGTTGGTAGACGAGCAACCCATTTAGATTAATGTACAAATCACATGTGTGAGCATAATGCTTGAGATCAAGTGTAAATTTACAAGTGTGATTAAAAGCTGGGGAGATTTTTCTCAAGGTCAACTGTATTAGGAGCAGAATACACCATCACACCACAGTCAACAGTTGGTGCTATTGGACTCTTAATCAACCTCAGTTTGACCTCCTTTGTGAAGCTGTTCTTGAACTGATAAAGTAAACCAAGCCATTGAGGAATTTTCCCAACCACTGCATCAATATGCACAGAAAAACAAGCATTTGTCAATGCCGAATGTTTGATGCTAGTTAAACAATTTTTTTGGTTTTAATGTTTTGACCCCAGCCTTTGAAGAAACTTTTTTTAGGATTCGCCTTATAGGCATTACATGTACCATTTGTAGAATATTGGCTGAAATGTTATTTCTCACCAGAGGTGCGAAAACACACCTCATGCAGGATTTTAAAAATGACACGTCATGTTTATGAGGCGATATGCAAAAATTGCTATGTTGAAAGTCTGGGGTCAAAACATTTGAAAATTACCGAAGTTATGAGAATGCATTCATAAATTCTGATGAAGGCTCATACCTTTGTTGTTTTTTTAAAATGTTTCCCCAAATTTTCAACATAGTCTTCTTATGACCCCGCCTCATGAACAAGTGCAGAGAAAATTTTCAACTCCTGCCTTAAAGATGATTTTGCACAGTAACTGTGAAATCACCTTTTGGGATTCGAAAACACATTTTGGTCAGGACTTGAAAAATGACAGCTATCACATTCATGAGGTGCTGTGAAGAAATGGCTATTTTGTAAATTTGGGGGCAAAATATTGAAAATTACTAAAGTTACGAGCCTGCGTTCGCAAACTTCAACGCAGGCTCATAACTGTATTGTTTTTTAATATGTTTATGTCAAATTTTCAACATTGCCTTCTTGTGACCCCACCTCATGAACAATAGTAGAGAAAATGTTCAATTCTTGCCCAAAAGGTGATTTCGTGCAGCAACTGTGAAATCACCTTATGGGATACAAAAACACATTTTGGCCAGGATTTGAAAAATGACAGCTGTTACATTTATGAGGTGCTGTGTAGAAATGGCTATTTTGAAAATTTTGGAGCAAAATATTTAAAATCACCAAAATTAAGAGCCTGCATTCATAAACTTCAATGTAGACTCATAACTTTGTTGTTTTTAAATATTTGTACATGAGGTGGACAGATTCAGAGTGGGCCAGATGTGTGCGTGTAACAGTACGTCGTGCAAAAAAGATATGCCAGCTGACTGTGTTTCGATATTCAAACAGAATGTGCGATCAGAACAGATCCCACATCCTTTTTGAATATCAGACCTTGAATGTGCGGCGCATAGTAGGCGGCCAGGGCCGAAGACCGTCCATAAGGGAATGCGTGGCACATACCTGGATGCACAGAGTCCCCTATGGGTGATATTCAGCCCAAACATGCAAATGAACTCATTTGACATGCATTGCACAAAGGGGCCTCATGCTTGCCCATTATGGGCTCATTTGCATGGCTGCACCTGGCAGAATGCACCAGGCCAGCCCCCTTCCCAGCTCTGATCCCCACTGTCATGAAGTAAAGCTTCACTAGTCCCATAGTTTCCATAGTGTAGCATCCCTCCCCCAGCTCCGATCAATCCCCACAGAAATAATACAGATTCCCTGATCCCTTATTTTCCATACTGCAGTGTCCCCCCTCTCCCGCCCCAATCCCCGCTGAAATAAACAGGTTCCACAATCCCTGACAGTCCATACAGTACTGACCCTCAACCTCAGTTCTGATCTCGTTGACATAGGGTCAGTATCTTCCAATCCTCTACTTTCCATAGTGTAGTATCTCTTCTCAGCCCCAGCTATTGGGTGGATGATTGCTCAGAGACCCCTTACTGAGAATGGGGATTTCTCCTCGCAGGCACAACCCACCACCACATTGTAAAGCCTCACAATCCACCCATGCCGGCGACTGGCACAGTTCCCTCACTCCTGCCATGGCCAGCCACCAACTGATCGTAGCCCACCACATAAGTACTTAGTGCGCACTCATGTGTACCAATTACTGTATGTGAGCAGGTAACAATCACTCAGCGGCCGGGCCGTGGTAGGGTGAGGAGGACTGGGCCAGTCACCGGCATGGGATGGGGGGTTCAGGGTGGTGGGTTATTGCTCATCGGGGGGTCCCTACACTATGGAAATGGGGTCTCGGGCTATTATGCAGTATGACAAGGATCAGGGCTGGGAGGGGATGCTACACTATGGAAAGTAGGGGATCAGAGATACTTATTTTATGTTAACGGGATTGGGGCTGGGGTGGGGGGTCACTACTCTATAGACTGTCAGGGATCATGGAAACTTGCTTATTTCAATGAGGATCTGGGCTGGAAAGGGGGAGACACTACACTACGGCAATATGATTGAGGGGGGTTGTGTCTTCAGTACTGTGTTTGGGGCTTGGGCGGGGCTGTGTACCTGACCCTTGACTATGCGCGGGCACCAACCTTCCTCATGCATAGTTAAAGTAGGGTCTGGAAAGTAACTGTGTGCCAGCGCAGTCAGCCATAGTTACGCTTGGGGGTGGGGGTTGAATATTGCGATGTGGGGAATATGCATGAGGGACCCCTCATTTGCATTCCCACATCGTAATATTCTGTGTGGTGAAGCAGTCTGATTTGCAGGGTGCATCGAGGCTTCTGAATATTGTCACACCCCCAACGACCCTCCCATGCGCCACACATCTCTTTTAAAAATGTGTACCCTAATTTTCAACATAGCCTTCTTATGGCCCCACCTTATGAACAATGGTGGAGAAAATGTTCAACTCCTGCCTGAAAGGTAATTTCAGGCAGTGTCTGCAAAATCAGTTTTTGGGACAGATTTACCTAATGTCACTTGCATTGTTTATGAGGTGTTGTCCCAAAGAAGGTATGTTGAAAATTTGGGCCAAAATATTGAAAAATGTCCAAGTTATGTTACTAAGTTAAACCCCCCATTGAAATATATTGAACGAAATACCTGTTGTCCTCAGTTCGCATTGAAGAGAGAAGATGTGTCTGTAGTCCAGAGAAGATTACAGCGTCAGACCTCCAGTGGGTAAGTAAGGGCTTGGAGATGGGGTGGTGGGTGCTGAGTGGGAGGGTCGGGTGGGGGGTAATAACAGTTCAACAGACATCGATGGACGTTTTTCTTTTTTACAGGTTTACAAATTAAAAAGAAAAAATGACGAGGACTTGTTTCTAATACAGGCAGCGATGCTGGGGATTGGGCAAGCCCCCAGGGTCACTGTTATATCTGAAGTGATGCGGAGGGGAGTGGCAGCTGGCACGGGAATTGGACACCCCATGCCCTAATAAAAATGAGTTGGGCTTGGGGTGGTGGGGAGTTACGTAGGGGCTGCAATAGATAACGATGGGCAGTTTTATTTTTAACAGGTTTAAAAAATTTAAAAAAAAGAAAGAAAGAAAGAAACCTGAGCTGGGACAGACACTGGGGGATTGGGCACCCCCCAGTGTCACTGTTATATTGGGCAGCACTGGGAGTGGGATCCCTAGTGCTACTTAACTAAAATGGGCAGAGTGGGGGTAGCAGCTGGCATGAGGGTTTGGGCACCCCATGCCCTTATAATGACATGGGTTGGACTGGGGAGGGGCAGCTGCAACAGACATTGATCAACCATTTCCTCTGGCTGTCAGGGCCACTCAGCTGTTTGCTGACTAGTTTCATGTAAATAAAAGGACTGGAGCCATCTCTGGTTAGAGCGGCTCTGTGCTTTGAAATACACAAAGTTTCAGCCCACCAGGCTGAGAGTGATGTCAGGACAACTGTGCCTGGTCATTGGTGAAGACTGCCGAGCCCTTGCTAGTTTGAACTGCTATGGGCTCGGCAGTTCCACAACCCCGAATTCCAGTCTCTCCTGACTAAACATTTGGTGCGTAGGCGGGCATCAAATGTAATGATAACAGGGGAGAGGGTGGAGCCCACAGCCAGCCAAGAAGGACATGCACAGTGGAGCTCCTCATTACACTGAACACAATTGTTAATTTTGTGAAATAAATTGAAGATATAATTCCTTCTGAGCATAGCAGCAGCTAGAAGAAAGTGAGGACTCTCTAGCGAGCCAATTTTTGGTCATTTTGCTGCAGTGGGGAAACCATAGCAAGCAGCTACTCAATCAACCATCAAGCTAGCTTCACAGAAACTGCCAGAGGCTGAGGCGCATGTTGAAGAAGGGGGCACCCAGCTCAAGGAGTTGTCTAAAGCAGCATTGCTTAATGCCATCAGAGACCTTCACGGGTGATGGAACACTGAGAAAAGTCGGAGGGGACTAAAGTTTAAAAGAGCACAGAATAAAAGAGGTGTTTTTTGCAAGCCACTGTTTTTTTATACACAGAAATATTGTATTAACACATACAAAACACAAGGCAAGGCAATTGTATTTATTTGGCACCCTCTCCAATGGCTCAGGGCACCATACAATAGTAAAAACAGCATAAAAACAATTTAAAGAAAATTTATGAATATAATAAATAGCCAAAAAACAATTTCAATAAGCAATCAAATAGGTCTTCAATTGATTTTGAAAAGCCCCCATTGTATGAGCCAGTCTTACTGCCTCAGAGAGAGAGTTCCAAAGTTGAGGGGCAGCAACCTCAAAGGCCCTACCCCAGATTGCCTGAGGTGGGAACAAGGGAACTGCAACAAGTTGCACCAGTGGATTGGATGAGGCGAGTAGGTGTGTAGGACATCAGAAGGTTTATCAGGTAGCTTGGACCCAATCCATGTAGGGCATTGAATGTTAACAAGCACATCTTGACGGTGATACACCACCAAACTGGTAACCAGTGCAGACCACGCAACACTGGTATGATGAGGTCCCTCCAAGAAGTTCCCATCACCAGCTGGGCTGCAGCATTCTAGAGCAGCTGCATGCAGCGCATCAAGCCTCCAGATAATCCTAAGTAAAGAATATTGCAATAATCTAGTCTGGAAGTGACAAAGGTGCAGACTAGCAACTCCAAATCAGCTGCCACTGTGGCTTGATCTGGAGGATATTACGGAGATCTTTTGTAGCTGTGGCTGATTTTTCTTTGCTCTCTGAAAACTGCTCATGCTCTAGCCTATTCTCTCAGCCTCATGGAACTGCTCCATTTATTTTTTTCCTTGGACGCAATCATTTCACATCCAAAATAAAGGATTTTATATTTTCAGTGATTCTGCTCATGTTCTGTGTTAATGAACTAGTGTCTCTGCACATGTTTTACTCTTGCCTTTTGAGTAAGGTTTCAGGATCAGCAGGATTCTGCCGTCTCTGAAATCCATTCCAAATTTAAGGAAAGGCCTTGCCTTAGAAAACAACTGCCAGGTAAGGCCTGCTTGGTTCTTTTAATAATGTGAAAATGCCATGAAGGTTTCAGGTCTGTGCTCAGCCCCACACTATAACACCGGGACCCCTAGACAAAAAAGGAGGATAAGGGGGGGTGGGGTTACAGATGTGGGAGCTCATCCAGGATTTTGCATCTTGCATTTGGAAAAGTTGTGGTACCACAGATTGTGAAGAAGATAGAGTTGGGAAGGGGTCCAACCATGGTGATGAGGCCTGCTTTGTGATGGCACAGTTTGGTGGGCTCCTGTGGTGTGGTGGCAAATCTCATTGTGTATGTGTCACTCTCTGGCATCTCCTGCATGTAAGGATGGGTCAGCTGTGGCAAAACGATTACTGTGATGAGTTCGCTCCAGGAGACAAGTTGGAAGGGAATAGAGTGGAGGTGCCATTTTGTTATGTGTGGTAGAAAGAGAGTGACATGCTTTGAAGAAGTACTAAAAGAACAAAACAGAGAGATGGCAGAAGGATTTTCATCTGAGGAAGAGCCCCATGCTAGCGTTCCAGCCCCCCTGTTGGCGTGGCTATGGAATTCAGCAGGGAGAGGGAAGGTAGTGGAAAAATGTGGCTGGTGCAGCTAACATGGAGAGGGTGTAGTAAAGCTGCTGCTTTGCTCTATTTGTTCCAGTGCCACGGCAGGGGCACTGTATGAAGGCACGCCATTTGATTACCCCTGGCCCTACCTTGTAAGTGCATTGGTGGGTACAGCTTCCTTGATCTCCCAGGGGAGCTTGGATCTGGGAGATGAGGTAAAATCTGAAATATTTGCAGTGGAGCTGTAACAGGAGACCCAGATATAAAGGTGGAAGTTGTAGAGGAGTTCTCTGAAGGAGGCAAGGTGGAGCATAGCTGTCTGCCCAGCTCCCCCCTGCTGGCCATTGACTATCCTGGTGGCAGAGGGAGAGACAGGGGGCTTCAGATGTCAGCTGGGGACCACCCAGGGTGCAGGGGTTCACCCGTGAGTTCAGTGCCTGGTAACAGTGGATCCAATGTTACTGTTAAGGCAGAGGCTCCTCCATTAAGTACCCCACAGCTTGTTGTAAAAGAAGAAGCTGAAAATGAATTAGCTTGGAGAGAGACTGCTCCATTGCCCCTGTGAGGACAACTTTATAGATACCAGATCGCTCATCATGAGATCCAGAGAACTATTCCACGGCCTTATCAATGGCCTGCTATCACGCTGCCTGATACCAACCTGCATCTGGCGGTGGAGAACAAAGCCTAAAGGGAAAGGATGGGTGGCCTGTTGAGGAGTGGCCCCTCAAATATAATTTACCAGACCCAGGTGTGGTTGGAGCTGGGGGATGCTTGGCGCACTAGTGTGAGAGATCTACTGGAGTGATCACAGGCTAAGAGGTAGGTGAGAAGACATATCCATATGGAGTACCCCACCATGGAGTATCCCTACATACCAGAAAGACTCTGGGACATAATAGAGGAGAAAAGGGCAGATTGGGTCTTTAGGGCTATGCACCAGAAGCTACAGCATCCAGAAGCCCCAGGAAAAGCTGACCAGGTGCTTATTCAGAAGGCCTGATCTCTGTGCTTCTCCATATCTTGGGCTGGTTTCAAACTCTTCAAGCATTTTGTCATGGTGCAGGATCTAGCAGATTGCCATATGAAATATTATGTTATTTCATCAGATTCCTTTGGAGAAGAAACAACAAAACTTGATCTTGACTATTATTTCCCTCGCGGCGGTGGGCCCGCTATTTAATGGGCAAGATGACTGTGTGCTTCTTTTGTGATTTGCCAGGACTGTCCGGTTTTGCGTTGGAGGATGAAAATAAATAAGAAAAAGGGATACAAGATTTTCAAGTTAAAGTACTGCACCCAGGGGAGTGTGCCCGCATCACTGCAGAGTTTTCAAGATCTAGGAATCTGGCTATCCCTCTAAGACTTTAAAGTTTCCTGTTTTGAAAAAAAGGGAGAGACTTTTGTTTCTATATCATCCGAGTTTGCCATTAGAGTTGCTCCTGTTGGAGTAATCAAGTAAAAAAATTATTCCAAATTATACAATGGCAAGGAAATTTCCTGTATTCTGATTGGTCAGTGGGTGCATGAGACAGTGATGTTATTACACAATAACATCACTATATGGATTTATTGGACCATTTGATTAATTGCTTTTTTCTCTTCAGAAACACAAAAAATCTGCTAAAAACATTTACAATTTTTTGTTTATTTTGTATAACATCGAGCCATTGTATAATTGCAATAAGGCACTCATGCTTCAACCAACCCCAGAAGTGACGTTATTACATGATAAGACACACCTTGTCATGCCTTATTGCTTAATTATACAAGTACTAGCTCTGTGTGAGTAGTGAGTGAATGACTGAGAGCATGGTGACTGAGTGGCGAGTGTGAAAATGGTATGTGGGTGTGTGTCTTAAGCTTAAAGAATACAATTCCAGAGTTAGTCTGCATGTTTAATGATTCCAGTTGTTGGCTGCTAAGTTATCAGAGACAGCCCAGCTAGAACGAGAACCTGCTTACCTTTTTAAAAAGTTTCAAAAATGTTATCTCAGTTTAAGAAATGAAACATTGCCTACTGATTTATTGTTCTAGGACTAAATTTGCTCCAATGGGCAGGTAGGTAGGAAGTTAGGAGGGTGGGGGCTAGGAGTGCCTGAAAGAGTCCTGGGCTGGGTGGGGAGTGCGCAGGCCCACTCTGTTTGTGGGAAATTTCTTGGAGGTGCCCTTATGCCCCATTTCCAAGAAGAAATGTTTTTTTAAGGGAGGGAGAATGTAAGCCCCCCCTCGCGGGGTGGGCTTACTATCCTGGCCTATGTTAGGTTCACCCCTTTTGTGCAGGACCCCTTTCTAGTCAGCTAGGTGGTGATTCCTTCTCACTGCCACCAAGGGACAAGTTTTGCTAGTATTTAAAACCTATTTTCTTTTCCCGCTGGGAGAGAAATGGGGACACGGCAGTATTGATGAAGGCAGTGTGGCGGGGTGGTACCCTTTGGCCCAAAAGAGGTTGTCTGGCAGCATCGGTGTGATTTTCGAAGGTCTCCAAAGGAGGGCTGCAGGAACTTGGTGGCCGTGGGGGCTGGGTTAGTTTGCCATCTATTGCTGGAGGAGGAACAAAGGAGGCAGAAAGGTTGCAGCCCATCTGGAGGTAAAGTGGTCCCAGTTACCAGAACTAAGGATGAGGTTTCTAGGCAGTGGAGCTGTTGCAGTGGTAGCAGGACCATATACAGGTTTACCGGAAGTGGCAGGTCCAGTGGGCCATTCCAGTGTGGCACACTGTTGCGAAGGTAAGGCAAGGAAGGGGAGTTGAGTCCTGGGATTCACCTTGGGGCATGCCCTGCTCACGTCTGGGGTAGGTCCATCAGACCCATCAAGGGACGTGGCTCTGGGAACCAATATTTATGTAAGGAGGGAGCCATTGCTTCAGGCTCTGGGTTTAGTCCTGGGTTGGCTCGGAGGGCTGGAGGAGTGTTTTTCTGGGTTCTATGATTCCGGTTCAACAACACTTTTGTTGATCGGCATCTCAGCGATGAGATTTATGTCGATGGCAAGTTGCAATAGACAAAAATCCCATATGTCTCCCAGTCCTGTTTTTCAATCGGGGGACTTCACCCCCGAACCTCCATGCGGGGGGCTCTTTCCCCCGCCCCCCCAGTACTTAGGATTATCAACTCCAATCAGAGTTGATTTAGGGAGGGGGTGCAGGACTGGGAGACAGCGTGCCCCAGTCTCAGGTCGATTTTGCCAACAGCGAGGTATGTCACTGTATTGGTGTCACCATCGGGTCGGCATACCATTTTTCTGCACTGTTTGGCTCAGTGGGTGTTTGGGTAACTGTTTGGGAGCAGCCGCAGAGGCTTTTAGACTGCATCTCCTGGGGGTCTGTTTAGGCATGGCTGGCAGGGGGGAGGAGTAAAGCACTCTCCCATGTGGAGGAACAAAAGTTCATCAAGAAAAAGCAGGTTCAAAATTCTAGAAAAATCTCTGCTCAAGAGAAGTTAATGTGGAGCCAGTGTGGTCTATTCTTTAGGCCATGAAAGATCTTTATAGCTACGGCCATTGTTTCTTCACTGTCTGAAAACCGCTTGTACTCTAGCCTATTCTGTCAGCCTCATAGAGCTGCTTCATTTAATTTATTTCCTTTGATGCAATCATTTCACATCCAAAATAAAGGATTTTACATTTTCAGTGGTTCTGCTCATGTTGTGTATTAATGAACTAATGTATCTGCAGAAGTTTTACTCTTGCCTTTTGAGTAAGGTTCTAGCCCCTCCTCCCTTCAGGATCAGTGGGATTCTGCCAGCTCTGAGATCCATTCCAAGGGTAAGCAAAGGCCTTGCATCTGAAAACAACTGCCAGGTAAGGCCTGCTCGTTTCTTTTAATATTGTGAAAATGCCAGGAAGGTTTCAGGTCTTTGCCCCCCCACCTCGCTATGACACCAGGACCCTTAGACAAAAAAGGAGGATAAGGGGGGAGTTACAATATGAAAACAAATAGTCAAGCCTAGCATCACATCAAGGCAACTCCAACAGCTGCCTTGTCATAGCAGTGAGCTTGATCATTTATTATGTTAGCTGTGCACGCTAGTGCAAGTCAAACATTTTGCTACATACAGGGTTTTGAGAGGTGTGTCATGTGGTCCAATGCAGGAGACTGTACAAGGGGCTTGACCAGTAATCTGCAAGCCTGGTCATGACACTGTTCAGGCATGAAAGTGCGAGGACTTCAAAACAATGTGCCAACAGGCATATTCATAAATCAGCTCTTTCAGCAAGCACAGCTGATCTCATCATGTGCTCTCAGCCTCAACATTACAGCAATGGAAATTTGTTAAATATTTGTTGCCTATTAAACTGGAGATTAGTTTACCCCCTTCAAAATGCAACAACTAGCACATTTAAATACTTAGCATTTAAACATTTTCCTGCTACTAGCTTCAGTTGGGCAAGTATTCTCTTTCAAGAAAGATTTGTATCTCATAAATGTCACCCATTCCCAGCAAGGAATATCCTGAAAAGATTTACACTGTTTTTTTTTTAACCTCTTAAGACACTATCTGATAAGCACTGTCTCAGACATAGTTAACTATAGCAGAAGACATCTGTAAAGAACTGTTATCTTTTGTTAGTAATTGTACAATGTTTTTTGGAAAAAAGATACTTATATTGGGCTTTAAATGGCAAACACACTATGAAACCTTAAGCCCTGAAAACAGACACCTTTTCTTATTTCAAATTGGAAAATCATGAGTTATTTGTTACCGGTGATTTTAATGTAAATTGGTTCCAGGTGGAACCTACTAACAGTCTAACTGAGTTTCAAGAACATCTTCAACTGTCCCAACTATTGTTTGATCCTACTAGGATCAATTGCAAGAATGAGCAAAACTTCTTCTTTGTTAGATCTTATGTTTACTAATCGTCCATTTGAATATTCTTTCAGCTGTGTTTTGCCTGATACTTTTTCTGATCATCAGGTAATATTAGTGTTGCACAAACAACTGAAGTTAACTCAGCAGACTCAGACAGTACAATGGAGAAACTAAGAATTCCAATTATGCACATTTTATGATTGATGTTGAAAAGATTGATTGGGATTAATTATAATTAATTCCAACAGTTTCAGATGCATGGAAATATTTTCAGGAGGAATTTATACAGATTTATAACAGACTTGCTCCCCTGCAAAGAAGAAAGGTAAAGGCAATAATCGTATGTGGTACAATGCTACCCTACACAAATTAAAAAAAAGAGAGGGACATCTGCTGGCACAAGGCCAAAGCTTCTGGCTCGAATACTGACTGGGCTCTTTATAGACAAGCTAGAAATAAATTCCTTAAGTTAATTAGAAAAAACAACTCTTCTATGGGTCTTTTTTGGAACAAAATCAAAACCAAAATCCTAGACTCTTTTGGAATACAATAACTAAATTAATGGGTAAAATGGATAAGGGAATGATTGGTAAAATAAACATATAGGGTGATTTGGTCCCACTGAGCAACTTAATGGTAAATTAATTTAATAAATTATTTTCTGAAATTGGCTCAAAGACTCTAGGTGATAATTTAGTAGAGAGTGGCCTAGTAATTACCCAGTTAGAACATTTAAATAAGAAAATGGGGAAACTTTTTAAATTTAGACATATTGGAAGACATGAAACAATGAAAGTGCTTTTAAAGTTAGATACTAAAAAGGCCACCGGCTTGGATAATTTAGACACTACATTATTGAAGTACGCTGCTCCCTTTATTGTACACCCTTTGATTTATTTATTCAATTTTTCCTTAACTACAGGAGAATTTCCCAAAGACTAGAAGATCACAAAAATATCACCCATTTACAAGGGTGGATCCTGAAATTAGATTAATAATTATTGCTCCATTTCTTTATTGCCTATTGTCTCCAAACTTTTTGAAAGTCTAGTGGCTACATAACTAACATTTTTTTAGGAAGAAAATGAACTGATGAACCCATACCAGTCGGGATTTAGATCTTCTCACAGTACACAAACAGCTTTGGCAAAGGTGGTGGGTGACTTGCAGAGGAACTGGATAGGAGAATGTCCGTGGGTGCACTATTTGTAGTTCTATCTAACCGGGGTATAGCCAGGGATTTCAGATCTGCACACCAAGTGGACTCACTGCTACCCCCCCCCCCCCGGGTGTAGCCAGACAATATACAAATCTACACCAGACCGTGTTTGTTGCCTCATTTGGCACAATAAATACAACTTTTGTATCTCGTGACAGTGGTTGTTACCATGCATTGGTAAATACAAATGCCATGCATTGCTCCCTAAGACACCCACATACCAGCTCAGAGCCTGTAAAGTTGTATTGTCCTTGGTATGCAAAGACAGTATTAGTGACTAGTCCTTCTAGTTTCAACTCCTATGAATAAAATTTCAGAAAGGTTCAGTGGTTTCTTTGTTAGTTTTCATGGAAAAAGGAAGCAGTTCAGAGCCTATTTGCTACCCCCTTAAATAAAATTGTACACCATGGAGTACCTGGAGTATGCCTGGCTACACCCATGCATCTAAAGCGTTTGACAATCTGCACCACAGCGTTCCTGTCCAGACTACATGATACTGGGTTACAAGGGAAAGAGCTGATTTGGTTCACTTCCTACCTGTTGAACAGGGAACAGCTGGTGGAGATAGGTTCCTTTAAAGTCAAAACACATTAAAATTAATCAGGGAGTCCCACAAGGGTCGATATTGGGTCCACTACTTTTTATTCTCTATATTAATAATTTAGCATTCAGTGATCATGAAATACATTACAACATATGCGCAGATGACACGATTGTATATATTGAAGGAAAGTATCCTGAAAATATTCAAACAAAATTACAAATAGCTTTTGACAACCTGCAGGTTTTTTTTTTTTTTCAGGAACACTATCTGTGTCTAAATGTAAAAAAATTAAAACTAATTGGATTCTATTTTCTAGGACTGATGATTTAAATAATCTTGAAATCAGATCCATGGATGGCACTATTATCCAAGGGGTAGACAATTATAAATATTTAGGACTGCTCTTGGATGCTAAGCTAACTTGGAAACCACATGTTGAAACCTTGAAGAACATAGGCAATAGATTGGGAGCACTATACAAGATAAGGTATTATCTATCTACAGATATTCGATTAAGGGTGGTTAATAGCATGTTACTCCCTGTTTTAGACTATGGGGATATTTTTTTATGCAGGGCAGCAGGGGGAGCACTTGAGGGATTACATATTCTATACAACAGGTTGGCTTGCTTTATACTGGAGGTACCTAGAGAGACTCACCACTGCTACTTATACAGATCTTTGCAGTGGTTGAGATTGAATGACAGAAGAGAATGGCACCTTCTTACATTTATGTATAAGGTACACAAACTTAACTTACCACAGTATTTATTAGATTTTTTTTCAATCAGGGAAACAAAACTTAACCTGAGGTCTGCCTCTGGTCTGGAATTTGGTGTTCCTAGATCTAATTCTAAAATGGGCAGATATGCTATTTGTGACAAGGGGCCTGTAGTATGGAATTCATTACCCATTTCTTTACGTCAGAATAATCAGGTAATTAATCTGGTTGATATCAAACAGTAGTTTAAAACTAAATCAGATGCCACAGTAACTAGATGTATGTGTGTACCTATTTAGTAGAGATTTTGTTATATATTATTTAGTGATTGTATTTGTGTACTGTGTCTAATTTTAATAATGTGTATGTATAATAATGATTTTATATAATGTATTCAGTGCCTTCCTTTTTTACATTCGCTTGCGCGCATGCGCAAAGAACATCTTGGGAGAATGGGACACTTTGGAGGTGTGCCCCTCCCCTGCAATCCCCTGCTCCATTGAGCAGGCATGGATAAACCTGCACTGGTCGATACGATGTGGTGGGGATGACAGCTGTGGTCTTCAAAGAAAACCACCGCTGTCATACACAGCACCGCCACACCGCCCCCAATCTTGCTGCCACGCTTGGGAGCTCCACCCCAGTGTGTGGCAACGTCCTGTGTCGTTTGCCGACGGGGTGCCCAATCCCATCGGCTCCACGGCCCCCAGCTATCCTCTGCTGGCTGGGAGCCCACCCCAGCGGGCAAACGTCTCCGGTGTTGTCTGCTGATGGGGGTGCCCAATCTCCCGTCGGCTCCACAGCCCACCCCAGCCATCCTTCTGCCACACTGGGAGCCCAACCCAGCATGGCAAACGTCCCGCGACGTCAATTAAAAAAAAAAAACCTGTAAAGTAAAAACGGTCCCACGCAGTCTCCCCGCCTCCCACAACCCACACCCACCCACTGCGCACCTGCCTCCTCACACCCCCTCACCCCATACTTACCTCCGAGCTCAGCGACGATCATTGGTGGACCGGGAACAAGTCTGCACTCTTCAAAGCCGACCGCGAACTGAGGAAATGCCGTAAGCTGTATAATGGCTAGATTGGGGTTTTCAACTTTATTGCATATCTCAGGCATTTTTGAATTTTGCTACAACTTAACATGTTTGGGACCCTTCATGAATGATGTCAGTGTCACGAGCAAGAATCAGGGCAACGAAGGGTGATTTCACAGTCACGCGTGAAATCACCCTTCGGGCCCAAATAATGCCATGACAGTGACATCACTCAAGAAGGGGTCCCAAACCCCATGTTGAAAATTTGCAAAAATTCAAAAAATGACTGTTTTACGAGTGTGTGCTATGAAGTTCCTAAGCAGGCCTATAAGTTAGCAAATTTTCAATATTTTCATTATAGATTTTCAACATTGCCATTTTACCACACCTCCTTATGAGCAGTATAGCTGTCATTTTCACATCCTCGCCCAAAGCGTGTTTCCGCCCATGCAGCGCAGCAAATGGCGTAGTCGGTGCTTAAATCAATGTATGGGACACATTAAGAAAATCACAGTGACACTGTTCATGAGCAGAGGTCTTAAAATGGCTATGTTGAAAATTTGGTGAAAAATTCCTAAAATGACTGTTTTAGAAACGCATCGTTGAGCAGTTCCTTACGTACGCTCGTAAGTTCGCGATTTTTTCAATATTTGCACTCCAATGACTTCCAAATACCTAAACAGCACATAGAAGCAAGCAACATTCAGCATTGACAAATGTTTGTACTTCTTTGTCACTGATTTTTTTAAGCCATGTCCAAGTGCCAAATACCACTGCAAATACCTGCAAGCGAACGTTCGGCATTGACAAATGCTTGTACAATGTTGTATGTGTAACAGTTTATCTGCTTTCCTTTTCTTTTTTTGTAAAATGGACCTCCTTTGAAATGAGCTTTGCTCAATGGAGTATGTAACAACTAATCCAATTCATGAAAATTGAATAAAATTTTAAACAACAACAACAAATCTAAGTGCACAGCACAACCAGCAGTATCTAGAATGCATGTTAGTATAGCAGAAGACAGCTGCTACTTTAAGCCCTAAGACAAGTAAGGAATGGTATCCTGTGTTACTCCTTTTACTATGCCTTTTGGGAAATAAATATTTATATTGAGCTACAGCAAATGCACACACACATATATGGTACACACCATCTTCATGGCCACACATTCAAAATAAATACTGCAATCTTGTATGTTATAAAACAATAAAGAAACAGTTTATGTCAGTCTTGGTTATGTGGAACACAGTGGAAGTTCAGTTTACAGTAGATTTCCTTTAACTATTTCTTATCCTATAATTTGTATCCTGGATAGCACAGCGTAGATGCTATATCTTATTCTCATAGGGATCTTCATTTTACACGTCTTTGCACTGTATTTACTCAGGATGTCTGAGATTAGATGCAATATCTTGTTTTCAGTGGGGTCATGATTTTACCAGTTTTATAATGTATTTATTCAGGGAAGCCTATTGTTTTCAGCGTGTTCTGATTTTATGCAATGTAGCATAATATTGTGTAGATGTACAGCCCCACTGAAAATAGGATGCCACAGCTTCTGTGAACTATCCAGGCTAAACATATAGTAATCATCAGGCATATTCTAGGAAAACACATTGTAACAAGCATTTGTCAATGCTGAATGTTTGCTTGCTGGCATTGTCAGTGGTATTGTAGAAGTTACAGAGCTGCGTAATAGGAATGGCAGTGAAGTATTGAAGTGAAGCCAACCCCACCACCACCCTGCAGAGAGTGACAGGCATTGGGGTGTGCCTTTGGGTCGTCAGGCACAACGGCCATGCCATTTCACCACACCCCACCCTGCAGACACTGACAAGTGTCACGGTGTTCCTTGGGGTCTTTGGCCCTTATGCGCACCCCATTCCATTAGGAAATACGGTGAGATGGGTGCGATATAGGAGAATGGGGTGAACTTTGGGCCGAAGAGTCCAAGGCATACCTTGATGCCTCTCACTGGCTGCAGGTGTGGAATGGTATGAGCATTACAGGCAAGAATCCCAAGTCACACCCTGATGCCTGTCATTCTCTACAGGGTTGGGCGTTATGTTGGAAACCCTAATACCTCAGGCATTCGTTGGTATTTTCCTCCAAATTTTCAACCTGTTTTTGTGACCCCACCTCATGAACAGGGGAATATCAGTTTGTTAGCCGAAAGCTGTTATGCACAGCGGCTACGGCATTTAGCACCACAGGTGCAAAAACATTCCGAACAGGATGTAAAAAATGACAGCTGTACTGTTCATGGAGAGGTGTAAAAAATGGCAATGTTGCAAATCTGCAGTAAAAATATTAAAAAAAATGGTGAAGTCACGAGCGTACATAGAAACTGTGCAACGCACACCCGTAATATAATTAGGTTTGGTATTTTTTACAGCAGATTGTCAACTCAGGCATTTTGGTGCCTCCGATCACGAACAGTGTCACTGTGATTTTATTTATCTGTCCCGAACAATGATTTCCCACAGCGACCACGCATCTCTGCGCTGAAAGTGTGAAAGCACACTTCAGCCATGTTGTGAAAAATGACAGCTGTACTGTTCATAAGGAAGTGTGGAAATGCCACTGGTGAAAATCTGGACTGAAAATATTACAAAGTCATGGACTTACGTAGGTGCGTGGAAACTGCGCAATGCTCACTCGTAACACAGCCATTTTATGGACTTTTGTCACCAAATTTTCAACATAGCCATTTTAAGACCTCTGCTCATGAACAGTGTAACTGTGATTTTCTTAATCTGTCCTAAACATTGCTTTTGCACACCAACAGCACCATTGTGCGCTACATGTGCGAAAACACATTTTGGGCAACATATGAAAAATTGCAGCTGCACTGTTCATAAGGAAGTGTAATAAAATGGCAATGTTGAAAATCTGGAGTGAAAATATTAAATTTGCAAACTTACGAGCATGCATAGGAACTGCGTAACGCACGCCCAAAAGCAGTCATTTTTAGGAATTTTTTCAGCAAATTTTCAACATAGCCATTTTAAGACCTCTGCTCATGAACAGTGTCACTGTGATTTTCTTAATGTGTCCCATACATTGATTTCGCACACCGACTGCGCCATTGTGCGCTATATGGACGGAAACACGTTTTGGGTGAGATGTGAAAAATGACAGCTGTACTACTCATAAGAAGGTGTGGTAAAATGGCAATGTTGAAAATCTGGAGTGAAAATATTGAAAATTCGCGAACTTACGAGCGTGTGTAGGAACTGCACACGCACGCCAGAAACAGTCATTTTTAGGAATTTTTCACCACATTTTCAACATAGCCATTTTAAGACCTCTGCTCATGAACAGTATCACTGTGATTTTCTTAATTTGTCCTGTACATTGATTTCGCACATGCTCGTAAAACAGTCATTTTTTGGAATTTTTCCACCAAATTTTCAAAATAGGCTTCTTGAGAGCCCACCTTATGAACGCTGGCAGTGTCGTTTCATTAATTGGGCCTGAAAGGTGATTTCATGCAGTGACTGTGAAATCACCCTTCGGGCCCGAATAACGCCATGACAGTGACATCATTCATGAGAAGGGGTCCCAAAAACCCCATGTTGAAAATTTGGTGCAAAAATTCCAAAAAATGCCTGAGATATGCAACTAAGTTTAAAAAACACTGAAAATAGAAAATAGAGTTAAAAATCTACGTTTCGACCTTAGGTCTTCTTCAGGAAATATCTAAGAGAGAAAAAAAAACAAGTTAGTGCCCTATGGCACTATGGTTCTTGTACTGGCATTTTGTTTTGCTTTTAGACCACATGCTGACGCAGCGCCTTGTCTAAGTTTAAAAAACCCTGTCTATCCCATTATACAGCTTACCGGCATTTCCTCAGTTCGCGGTCAGCTTTGAAGAGTGCAGACGTGTTCCCGGTCCACCGCAGATCGTCATGCCGAGCTCCGGAGGTAAGTATGGGTGTGAGGGGGTGTGGGGAGGCAAGGTGCGCAGTGGGTGGGTGCGGGTTGTGGGGAGGGGCGAGGAAGACTCGTGGGACCGTTTTTTCTTTACAGGTATTTAAAAAAAAGATGATGCGGGACGCTTGCCATGGCGTTAGTTGGCTCCCAGCGTGGCAGAAGGACGGTTGAAGCGGAGCCAACAGGATTGGGCACTTTGGTCATTATGGCATCTGTTGCCATGTTGGGTGGCTCCCAGCGTGGCACCCTGTACTCGGGGGACACAGTTAAGCCGACTGGAGATTGGGCACCCCATCGGCTATACCATTGAGTTGCCCACGCTGGGTGGGCACCCAGCGTGGCATTTGAAGGCTTTGGGGAGCGCAGCAGCAGCTAATCGGGATTGGGCACCTCATGGTTATACGGTGTGCCTGGGGGCAGCACGCAGTATGCGTGTGTGTGTGTGTGTGTGTGTGTGTGTGTGTGTGTGTGTGTGTAGGGGAGTTGCGATGACAGGCGACATCTTATCGCTGTTTCACTGAAGCGCCCCCCCTTGAACTGTATGCCACTGCATTTTGGAGCTTGTCATAGACAGCTCCAGCATGCATTGGCGGACAGGGGCCGCGCCTGCCAACACACTGACTGAATTGGAAGAGGGGGTGACACACCTCCGAAAACTCGGATGATGGCACTATGGTTCTTGCACATACCTGCAAGCAAACATAAAAATGTATAAAAGGAAGACCACACTGAAATGTCATCTCAGCAGATCTGCATAGTGCAAACTCATTAGAAATAATGGGTAAAAGCATGACCACACTGTGTGTGATATTTTACAGGATATGCCAGCTGAGATTCGATACATCATATATTGAATCTCAACTAGCATATTCTGAAAAATTCAATATTTAAAGTGGTTTACATGCTTTATCCAAATGAAAAATATTTTAAATATCGTCTTGGCTAGTCTTTCCTCATAAGTCTTATCCCGTATGCCCTGCATCATCGTAGTTGCCCTCCACTGCACCGCCTCCACCTTGTCTATGTTTTTTCTCAGATGGAGCCTCCAGAACTGGATGCAGTATTCCAGGTGCGATCTCATGAGTATCTTATGGGGCAAGATGACCTTCCTCTTTAGACTCCTGTTACCCCTCCCTGTGCATCCAAGCATCTGGCTAGCCTTTCCAGACACTATCACACTGCCTAGTTTCTCTTAGGTCCTGCAAGATGATAACTCCCAAGTCACTTTCCTTCTTTGTGACTGTCGGTACCTCCCCACATAGTTTGTACTTTGCCCCTGGGTTCTTGTACCCTATTTGCATGATCCTGCACTTCTTTGCATTGAATCCCAGCTGCCATTCTTCAGACCATGTCTCCAGTTTTTTTGTTGTGTTTATTCCCATTTTTTCCCCATTTTCACCCAACTCCACATGCCACGGCCCTGCATGCACCTGTCAAGGTATGCACACACTGTGGTTTCCCTGTGCCCTCCCTCTGCTTGCCACCTGCCTGCCTGTGCTACCCTCAGGCCTCCACCTGGGGGCACTTGGACTGTGGGGGATGACAGGGTCCCTCCTTGGAAGAGAACTGCCTTGTGGCTGCTCAATCCTGCTCCCTCCCCACCCCCAGCTGGCTTTCAATGACCCAGGCTTGCTTCCAAACCTGGGTCACTGGCGTAGCATGAGGTGTGGCATCCAATGGCTCAACCCTCAGCACCACCAGGCTGGCTGTCCAGTTTAAGTTCTTCCATCATTCTTTCAATACCCCCTGGCATGTCCACCCTATTGCATCCTCTGCAAAGAGAAATGTCTTCAACAAAGATACTGGAAGAGGACCGGCCCCAACACCAACCCCTCTGGCACCCTGCTTGTAACCCCTCTCTCTCCAGAGTTCTTGCCATAGCCTTCTGACTCCTGCCATTCAGCCAGTTCTCCACCCACTGAACTATTTTAGGATCCACCCCTATGCTGTGCAGTTTGTTAGTCAGCCTTCTTTGTGGGGTGATATCAAAGGCCTTTCTGAAGTCCAGATAGGCCACATCCACTGCACCTTCCTGGTCCTACCTTAGTTACCTAGTCATGCAGTAGATTAGTACAATAAGTTAGTTCAAAACACAGTGCTTATCCAAACTACTGTAAAAGTTAGGCTTAGATGTATAAGTAAATAAATGCCACCCTTAACTGTATCCATGCGGGGTGGGGTGCGCCCTTCCGCACCCCCCATGTGAGGGGCTGGCACGCCCCGCATCCCCTATGTGAGGGGCTGTGCCCCCACATCCTCCTACCTTAAATATCTAATGCCACATCACACAGACAGTGGAGTTAAGTGCTTAGCCCCCATCAATAAAAAATCTCCCCGTCAACGCAAAGGCGTTGACATTGGGGTTTCGATGTTGGTGAGTCAATGTTGAAACTTCGATATTCAAATGATATACCCCATATAAGGCAGTGTATGTTGTGTTAATGTCTGTGTGTGTGTGCACGCACGTGTGTGTGTGTATGTGTGTTAGTGTCCGTGTGTGTGTGCGTGTGCGCGCACGTGTGTTAGTGTCCACGTGTGCATGCGCACATGCGTGTGTGTGTCCGTGTGTGTGTGAATACTCTGTGTGTGCAGACAGTGCACTGCTATGTTATACTGTAATATATATGTGTATTTGTATTAGTCAGCATGTGTGTGTATCACAGCAATTAGAAAGTGCAGTTATGTGGCTCTTGGGTTAGTGCAAAAAGTGCTAGTCTGCATTACCCCACCATCTAGATCAGTTTCAGCTTTCTGCATGTCATTGCTTATTTAACTGAAGTGTCTAGTGGCAACCCCCCACCCTCTGATGTCCCTCAGAGTCTGAAAAGAAGAAAACGGTCTCTTGATGTCTTTTAATCTGTAAACATGTGTGTAGATGGTGCACTGCTATGTTATACTTACTGGATTACATATGCATATATGTGCACATGTATTAGTCAGCGTGTGTGTAGCACAGCAATTAGAAAGTGAAGTTAAGGGACTCAATGGTTAGTGCAAAAATTGCTAGTCTACATTCCCCTGCTATCTAGATCAGTTTTAGCCTTATGAATGTCATTTCTGATTAAAATAAGAGTCTGTTGCTGACTCACCGTAACTGTCCCCCCCCCCATGCCCAGCCCATCCCAAGCCCAGTCCATATTAATCTTCTGGCTCGGGGATCTGCTCCTAGACCTAGAACAGCAACAATACCAATGGTGAGCATCTGGCATTGACAAATGCTTGTTGATACTGAATTCATGTGACCAAAGACCTTGAAACGACTTGCAGTTTGGCATGTTTTTAACGGAAGACGCTCAAAAGTTGCATTTCGAATCTGTATTTTCAGATGAGAGGCTATTGAATAGTATATAAACAATCGACAGAAAAGCCACCCTGTCAATCATTTTGTAAACTTAATTACAGAAATGATACAAAGGAATCTACAAACAAGGCATCAAATCTCCAGACTCAAAGCAAGATGGTCAGAGTTATTCAAATCAAAAGGGATAGCTATCCAACAGATAAGGCAAAGAAAATGTAACAAATTGCCTTCTGATTAACAGTGGAAACCTATCTGCACTAAGCTCACTATCCCACAGAGGACTCTGGGAGTGGTTACTTGGAAAGCTGCAGTTTTTATTTTCAATTGTAGCTAAATATAGTAAGACAGTATGACAAAACATATTCTGGGGAATGCCCAAGAGATTCTAGTGTGCAGAAAACTGACCCCACACTTAAGTCTGGATATGTAGTAGCAAGCTGAGAAAATATTAAGAGTGCTGAGTAAGAGAAGGACATTGGGGGGTCTTATGAATGGAAATAAACATTTAATCGTTGTAGTACCAAACCAGTTTTAATGCGGTTTACTGATTTAAAAAAAAGAAACATTTTGCCAGATAATTATTTATCAGGCCACTTTCATCAAGATTAACTGTCAAAAAAAACAAAGAAACATAAATTTTCTATTCCGGTTATTACAGCAAAGAAATGTTATCACTTGTAGGTGGTCAGAAATTCATTCTAAACAGGACAAATGGTGGTACATGTTGAATAAAATGTATTTGATGGAGAAACGGATGTGCCTTACGAGATGCAAAAGGAAGCATTTGACAATAAATGGGTACTATGATCTGTATTTATCACCTCTAGAATCGGACCTGTACTTCCGTAGTCCTCTTTGTAACCTAATGCCCCCAGGACCCCAATATGGAGTTGTGGGGCAAGTGGGGGGCAGATCACTGGCCAGACTGGGCAGTCCTACACTGATTGCCTGGGGAACACAGCCACTATCACAAACTTCTGGGTCACAGAGGCTGCATGCCCCTGAGGCTGCAGAATGGGTGCCTTGGTTTGATTATTCTGACAGTAAGCATGTGTAAAGGGCCTGGACCTCAAAGGTACAGCTACTCTGTGGTCCGTCTGCATGATCTCTGACCTTCTGATCCTCTCCCTTTGCCAGTGGAGGTATACACAAGATGTCTGGCATTGGGGATTCACGGGGTTTGGGATCACAGTGGAGGAGCTCGGGAGTGGTTGTTGGGGAACATCCGATTAGGGTGGTGCGACCCATGAGGAACCCTGGGGTGTAATGGGTTCTGGAGAGGAGTTCTCCTTGTCTAGTCCCCATACCCAAGGGCTCCACACTGGGTGGTGGGAAGGTAACTACTGGCCAAGTAGCTTCTTCTCATTCAACCCGGGCGGTACTTTGCAATGCTAGGTCAATGAGAAACAAGACCTCTGTAATGGCAAACTTGATTTCTACTGTCGATCTGGATTGCATTACAGAAACCTGACTGGATGATAATACTGCACCCATTTTGGAGGCAGCAATTCCAGCTGGGTATTCCGTGGTACATACCCCAAGGAAGGATCGTAGAGGTGGGGGAGTGGCCATTTGTTTTAAAGCCAGCTTGGGTTTGACAGTGCTGCCAGTGGGTCTGACCAGGTCCTTTGAGAGTGTTGCTGTGAAGGGGGTGCAGGCATGGGCTGCAAAGCTACTTCTTGTCTACTGACCACCTAGTAGTGAGAGGTAATTTCTTCATGAGGTCATAGGGCTTGTTGCGGGCTTGGTGTTGGAGTCCCCCAGGTGGTTGATTCTAGGGGACTTCAATGCGTGGATCGACGATGAGTTCTCGTTGTTTGGACGTGACCTTCTTCAGACTATGGAGGCTCTGGACCTGTCACAGGTTGTCACCTCAGTGACCCACTCGCAGGGACACACATTAGATCTGGTGTTCACACTGGGCCTTGAAGTCGGTGGCCTCAGGGTCAAACCAGTAGTACAGTCAGATCACAGCACTGTGAGCTTCAGGTTTGGCCCCCCCCCCCACGAGTCCATCGTCTATGGAGATGGTTAAGTACCACCCTTTGTGGAGATTGTCCCCAACCGGACTCCAGGTGGTGCTTGACCTATCTGGTGTGGAGTCTGCTTGTGCGATGGGACCTGGCGAAGTGGTGGTGGACTATAATAGGGTTGTTATCATGGCCTTTGACTCCATCGCTCCTGTTCATGTTCGGCCCTTGTCTGCTGTATGGAGACCCCTTTGGTTTGATGGGGAGCTCCGAGAGTTGAAGACAGATGGCAGGGAGTTGGAGCAACTCTGGAGGAAGTCTGGTCTGAAGGAGGACAAACTGGCTCTGAAGACCCATTATGGTGTCCATCAGAGGGCAATCTCCCAGAAGAAGGCAAAGTCTCTGTCCAGGGAGAGCAGTGTTTCAAGGAACAGACCGGCTCAGCTCTTCCAGGTGCAAAGAGTTTGCTCTGTTCTTTGCAGACAAAGTGTCCACTTATCAGAAGCGAGATTTTGACCAACGCCACTCAGGTATCTTGCAAGGGATGGTCAGAGATGTACAGAGGCCCCCTTATTGCCTGGGAGAAAATTGACCCGGTTGGGGAGGATTGAGTGGCTGGGATTGTCCTGGAGCTCCGGCCTACCTATTGTGATCTAGACCCAGGTCCAACCTGGCTTTTAGTCGGTTGTGTGGACCTGACTGGCCCTGTGATTGCTGAGATTGCCCAGAGTTCTCTGGAGAGTGGGGGTTTTCTGGCAGTTCTAAAAGAGGTGCTGGTGAAGCCCCTTTAGAAGAAACCCTCACTGGACCCGGACTATCTCAGCAACTACAGGCTGGTCTCAAACCTCCCATTTTTAGGGAAGGTTCTGGAGAATGTGGTGGCCATTCAGCTCGAGGCCCGCCTCACCTCTTCGTCCATTTTTGAATGTTTCCAATTTGGGTTTAGAGCTGGACATAGCATGGGGTCAAAGTGTTAAATGATCTTCTGATAGCGAGAGATCAGGGTAAGCGTACCATACTTCTCCTGGATCTCTCTGCAGCATTTGATACCGTGGATCATGAGGTGTTACTTAACCGACTGCAGGACTGGTGTGGATTGACTGGCACTGTCATCAGCTGGTTTAGATCCTACCTCATGGTAGAGTGCAGAGGGTGATGGTAGGATTATCCTCTTCTAGCCCAGTGCCTCTACATTGTGGAGTCTTGCAGGGTTCGGTTTTGTCACCTGTTTTGTTCACGGTATATATGCTGCCGTTAGGAAACGGTATCAGGAAGTATGGTCTGGAGTTTCACTGCTATGCAGATGATACCCAGCTATACCTATCCTGTACACCCGATGACCAGTCAGCTAACTCCATATTTAACAACTGCCTAGCTGAGATCCAGAGTTGGATGACTCAGAACTGACTCCAGCTCAGCCCAGGCAAGATGGAGGTACTGTTGGTTGAGCCTGGTCACCACTGGGATGAAAGAGGGTTGGGGATGAATCCTGGCTTAATGCTAGAGGGAATACCTTTGACCCCATCAACCCGGGTTAGGGATCTGGGCGTGATCCTTGACGATGGTCCGACAACTGACGCGTAGGTGTCAGCCATTGTCCAAAGTGGGTTCTCTCACCTGTGGAATATTGCTAGGATCTGCTCTCTATTACCATCAGATGACCTGGCCGCCCTAGTGCATGCCTTTGTTACATCAAGACTGGACTATTGCAATGCTCTCAACCTAGAGCTATCAGAGGGCAACCTCTGCCGATTGCAGCTGGTCCAGAATGTGGTGGCCAGGCTTTTGATGGGTGTTAGAAGGTTTGATCACATTACACCTGTCCTCTGCAAGCTGTATTGGCTGCCGATCAGGTGGAGAGTTGCCTTCAAGGTTGGGTTACTGACGTACAAAGCTCTACACGGCCAAGGTTTGGAGTACCTGCAAGACCTTCTGGTTCCTTACCATCTGACTTGCGTTCTCCGTTCCACCGAGGGAAACCTCCTAGTGATTCCCAGGGCTAGGTTGCAGCAGTCAGGGGATAGAGCCTTTTCGGTTGTCAAGCCAGCCTTGTGGAATTCTTTGCCAGGTCATCTAAGAGAGGCTTCCTCGGCAGAAGCTTTTAAATGGGGCCTGAAGACTTATCTATTTAATAAGGCCTTTAATAGTAGCTAACTACTGTCACTGTCTTTATTAATAGATAGCTGAATCCAGTTTAATGCTGGGATTTTGAACTGAAATGTCATTACTGATTGTGTTTTTATGTTTTATTGTTCAGTGTCCTGAGCTTCAGGGAAAGGACCCTATAGAAATAAAGTTTATCCATCTATACATCTATGTATCTATCCGTCTATCCATCTGTAACCCCCAGGTGACGCTGTCCCAAGGGCTACTACCCCTGCCTGCTTGACCACTGACAGGTTGAGGGGCCTAGGTTCTATGGCGGATGCCTCCACCCAGAGGTCAGGGTTTGTAGTGGTTAGACTAGCTTGGTCACAGCCCTCTGGGACACTGAGACCCCCTTTTATTCCCTCTAGTGGCTCACACAGTACACGGGAGTTACAGCCCCAATACCCCACGTATACACACTGTTCACTCATAAAGTACCACTTACCATCGAGACTGATTCTGCAGCACGTCACTGAGGACCACCTGTAAAATAAAGTTAAAAAACATACACAGCAAAATACAATACTGTTTCCATAAGTACCAACACCACAGACAGTATATAGTATAACAACAACAAATCTGATTCATTTAGGGGACAGTAACACGGGAAGGGGCAATCAGGTTAATTGGCAGAATTAAATCACAGTACTGTGCACACATACAGGGTTTGAAAAGTCACACTCTGGGTACCCAGGTTGGGGGGGGGGGCTAGCCAGGTCCGTTGCCTGGGGTTGGCCAGCAGGTGCAGATGGACAGGGCCCTGTAGAAGAAAATATATGCACAACACTTAATTGTAATCCAGAGCCGGATGGCTCAGTCCATGAAGAAGTGAAACAACAATAATTAGATGACACACTTGTAATTGAAAACAGGCTGCAGGGGAATACCCCGATTTGTACTCACAATAACCAAGCTGAGAACCGGATAGTGGATGTTCTTCTGGGTTGTCAGAACAACAGGGCATGGAGACAAGGTCCTTGTGACTGGACCCCACTGCAGTAGATAGCAAACGGATTTAGTCCAAGACAAACTGGGGTTTGCTTCCAGCTTCAACACACAGCACACAGCACAGGGGATTGGAAATAGCGATTCCCCACAAGCACTACGCACATTCATATGTAAAAGGAAAGTACTATACCAGGCATGCTGCTCCTAGATCCCGATCGCACTTACTGCAAAATACCTGGGAGCACACACAGCAGCTTCAGTTCCTGACAGACCGAGCGCAATTCAGCAATTTCTAAAGTCTTCTACAGGGTTAGCCTGGTTTCTACTCTTCTAGTGCTTCTTTCTCCTCACAATGCTGATTCAGTCCAAACTGGCACTCACAAAGGCTGCAGACCGAAACTCAGGGCCTCACACACACTTCCAGTGAAAACTATACACCGCAGAAGCACACAGCTCCTTCTCTCTTCACTGCCGCAACTGATCTGATCTTTCCAGTCACAGAGCAGGGCATTTCCTTTAGCTCCACACTATTCTGTTGGCTGATTCAGCTGTCACTCACAATAAGACTCCCTATGTTGGTGGAAAAAGGCGCTAAGGTCAAAACTACTTTTCCCAGAGTCACTGCCCATACAATCCCCCTTGTGGCTGGCTCAAATTAAGAGCCCAAGTTCTAATTCGTCCACAGACTCCATTTTAGGGCTTCCTTAACCCAATTGGCCCAGCACAGCAGTTTAGGTCCAAAATGGAGAGGTAACACACACAGATTCCCAGCTGCAATAAAGGCAGGTTAGATACAATTTTGCTAATGCTTTAAATGATTGCAGGCAAACAGTTACAGCTTTCAGATGGGCTCCCTTTGCACCTTCAGCGACCACAAAATGGAGTGATTACTCCGCAGCTCGGACGGGATTCGAGCATTAAATACACAGTCCCCCCCCATACAAACTAATTAAGTCTGCAAGCAGACAGCTCTTAAAGAGACAGTACGTGGAGGCTCAAATAGCACCCACTTGCAACCACAGTTAAGCAGCTCAGACGCCGAACACCACCCAGGCTTGGAACATTCAGGCAAGCTCCTGGAAGACTTTTGGGAACCCCCATTTGCAGGGGGGTTACTCCCTTCCCAGCCTGGAAAAACTTGGCGTCCGCGTCAAGTAAGTACCCCCATAAGTTTCAATACAACCATATATATTTACATCAGTATCACATTAGGCTTATACATGTAATTACCAGTCAATACATCACCTTACCAAAAACACATTTCTGAAACTTTTCAGTACATCACTTTTTCACAGTATTATACACACATTGTACCATAACTCAGGTTATTACCTCCTACACATGAAACCTGAAGAGAGGGGGCCCTTCCCTATCAGCTACCTTGGGGCTGGACGGGGCAGGGGCACCATACCTAGAGGGCAATATAAGTAACTTGGAATTAGCACTGATGTTCAGTTTGGGCAATGAGCTCGGGTACACATACACTCCTTTGTGGACAACATTGAGAGGCAAGTCCACAGGCCTCCCAGGAGAATCATAACTGAGGGGCACCACAAGCTTTACAGCTCGACCAGTCTTTCTAGGGGGAACTGTTACACTCTGAGCCTCATTTTCAGCATTGTCCTCACTTGTCAGGGGAGTCTCCATTGGGGTAGCGAGGCTAGAACTTGGGGCACTTTCAGAAATCTCTGAGTCCACAACACTCAGCTCACATGGAGAGCTTTTGGACACTGGCAATGGACCGTCAGGGCACTCAAAATACTCTTCTTGGTTTGGTATATCACCAGTCTGTTCCAGTCCATCATTTTCCTCCTCTGAAAGCTGAAACAGTTCAACCATACACAATGATTCCATATCATCTGCCTTGATGCTTTGCATGTCACTTTCTGGGAGCATTGGCTCCAGGGACAAAGCTGGGGGCTTAGACAGTCCAGAAGGCCCAGCTTTATCTCCAGGATTGACTAGGGGATTGCCCTGAAACAATTGACTCAGTTCGTATGAAGAGTAGTATTCAAAGCCACACTCACTTTCCTCTGACATGGACTGACAGTCATGTTCAACTGCGACTTGTGGAGGGGAACACTTTAACTCAGCTTCTGTAGGTGCAGACTTTCTTGATTTTTTCTTAGCAGCAGCTCTAGTCACTGGTCCAGAGGGGGCATTTTTTCTTGGGGCTCAGACTCTATCAAGATTTGTCCAATGGGCAATAAGTGGTTTCTATGCATTGTTTTAACATTCTTTGAATTATTCTCAGGCCTTACTTTGTACACAGGCAGATCATCTAGTTTACCTACCACAATGTGGGGGAGATGGTGCCACCTATCAGCAATCTTGTGTTTGCCATGCAGTACCAGATTTCTTAGCAACACCCGATCTTCCTCCTGGAGTTCCAGGGCTTTCACTTTTTTATCATACCTTTCTTTGTTAGCCAGATTTCTTTTTGCAGCCATGTTGAGCCAGTTGATATGCATGATTTAGTTAGGCCTTTAACTTTTGCACATACTGTAAATAATTATCAGCTCGAACGCCATCAGGAGAAACTCCAAAACACACATCTACCGGCAGTCGAGCTTCTCTTCCAAACATCAGGTGGTAGGGGGAGAACCCAGTGGCATCACTTCTGGTACAGTTGTAGGCATGTACCAGGGTGCTAATTTGTTGGCTCCATCTAGGCTTGACCATCAAAGTGCGGTTGAAACGTTCAGGCTGTGGGTCCCCGGGGTGGTAAGGGGTGGTTCTGGACTTTCGCACTCCCCACAAAGAAAGCATCTCTTTGATCAGATGACTCTCAAAGTCTCTTCCTTGATCAGAATGGATTCTTTGTGGAGCCCCATAGTGAACAAAAAGGTTTTCTACAAGTACTTTTGCCACAGTGGATGCCTTCTGGTCCTTGATGGGGAAAGCTTGGGCATATCTCGTAAAATGGTCAGTGACCACCAGCACATTAATAATATTTCTTTGATCTGACTCCAAACTCAGAAAATCAATACAGACCAGCTCCATGGGTGCACTGGTGGTGATGTTAACAAGGGGGGCAGCCCTCTGAGGCAAAGCTTTCCTCTGTAAGCAGCGACTACAAGTTCGAATGTGTTGCTCAACATCAGCCTCCATCTTAGGCCAATAGAATCTGGATCTCACCAAGTCAAGTGTTCTGTCTATACCAAGGTGCCTCATGTGGTTGTGTAAGGACCTCAGTACTGAGTCTCGAAAGGCAGTGGGCAGCACTAGTTGTTGTTTGTCTATTTGTCCCCCTCTGTCTACTGTTTCTCTGTATAACAGTCTATTGATCAGTTTCAACTTAGGACCTTCCTTGTATAACAATGCAGTTCTCAAATCAGTGGAGTATAATTTGGACACATCTTTCCCTGCGTAGAGGGCTTCTGAAGCGGATTTGATCATGGGATCTCGGGATTGAGCCCACTGAATACTGTCATTGTCCAGCTAAGGCAGTGCACCGATGTCCATTGCAGAAAAGTGGCAATAAGCTGCAGGTATGCAATTCTCAGAGGGTCCCAAACAATCCACCATACAGTCCACTGCATCCGTGGACATTTGTTCCTCCTTGTCAAACTTCTGGCAGAGTGCTCGAATATCAGGTTCTGACAGTCTTACCCAGTCATTCCAAGGAACAGGCCTCCGGGAGAGAGCATCAGCATCTATGTGGTTCAGGCATGCTCTGTATTCAACAGCACAGTCGTATGTAGATAATGCAGAAAGCCACCTATGGCCAGTGGCATCCAACTTAGCTGAAGTCTGCACATAGGTCAAAGGATTATTGTCAGTTTTTACTAGTATCTTAGCCCCATACAAGTACTCGTGGAACTGGTCAACAATAGCCCATTTCAAAGCTAGGAACTCTAACTTATGCACAGGATAGTTCTTTTCGGATGGGGTCAGGCTTCTACTGGCAAAGACCACTGGTCTCAGGCCATTCTTGTGCTCTTGGTACAATACAGCCCCCAAGCCTTGCAGGCTAGCATCAGTGTGCAAGACATAGGGCTTCGCTGGATCTGCATAGGCAAGGACAGGAGTGTGGGTAAGTTGATATATAATCTCATGAAAAGCAGCTTCACACTCAAGTGTCCATCTGGCTCCAAATACTTCATTGGGGCAGAAATACACTCTCTCAGGCTCAGAAGAAACTGACCTCTTGTATTTTTTGTGGGTAGGAGGGTAACCTTGAGTAAGATTAAGTAAAGGACTGATCACTCTTGAATAGTCCTTGATGAAACGGCGATAGCCACAGAATCCCAGGAATCTTTGCAGTTCTTTTAGATTGTGGGACTGTGGCCAGGTGGTCAAGGCCTCAACTTTACTTGGGTCGGTCTCTATTCCCTCGGTGGAGACTATATGTCCCACATACTTTACAGATGTTTGAAAGAATTGACATTTATCGATGGACAGTTTTAGGCAAAAGTCTTCCAGTCGGTCCAACATCTTGAATAATCTGCTCTCATGTTCCTCCAGTGAGCTGCAAAACACAATAACATCATCTAGGTACATCAGGCACTCTAGTAAGTTCATGTCCCCCACTGCACGCTCCATCAGTTGTTGAAAAGTGGCTGGGGCACCTGAAATCCCTTGAGGCATCCTCATGAATTCATAGAAGCCAAGCTGACAGATAAAGGCTGTCTTCTCACGGTCTCCTAGGGCCATCGGGATCTGGTAGTACCCACTGCGAAGATCCAGCACAGAGAACCACTTGCTACCGTTCAGGCAGTCCAAAGCATCCTGAATGTGGGGCATTGTATACTGATCAGGGGTAGTCCGCCAGTTTAAAGTGCGATAATCCATGCACATGCTTACTGTCCCATTCTTTTTTCTCACTACCACAATAGGGGAAGCATATGGGCTTCTGGATTCTTGTATTACACCAGCAGCAAGCATCTCTTGCAGATGCCATCTCACATCATCTATGCCAGCAGGGGCCAGGCATCGACACCTCTCACGAAATGGCCTTTCATCATGCAGCCTGATGTGGTGCTCAGCTCCTTGCACACATCCTACATCCCATTCCTTTAAAGAAAACACCTGGTCTCTCTGGGCAAGCTTTCTACTGATTCTCATCTTCCATTCAGCTGGCAACGGGGAGTCCCCAAAATCAAACAAGTCGGGCATCACTCTGTCATTTTCCCCCGAACACTTGTTACTGGGTAGCACTGCAGTATCTACACAATGTACATTAGCCAGGGTGCAACCTCTATTTACTCGAATCTCTCTATCAGACACATTATGAACTTGGACCATTACCCTTCAGGCATAAGCATGGGCTCTGACAGGCAAAATACTTGGTTTGACCATCAGTCCTTTCGGCAATTTCCCAATCGCCTGGTGCATCCAGCATGAGGATTTTATTCTTGACATCCTTTCTGGTATGGACTTCCCCCTGTAGGGTACACTGGGCATTTGGCGCCAGGATCAGAGACTCAGGATCCTTCTTCCAGACAATTCCAACTGGTTCCACTTTTTTAGCATCTCTCTGTGCCTCATAGGCCTTCTTGATCAAGGCCGGAATTTTTAAAGCTCTACTAGTCCTTGACTCCTGTTTTTCATAACACAACTGCACCACCGTCCAAGCATATGCGCATTCGTCCCAATTAGTAGAGGAACCCCATCATACAGTCCAGTAGGGGGACACACTAAGGCCAGGGTCTCTACTTGCTCAGCCACTCCAGCCACGGAGGTGGGAAAAGACAGCCAAATTCGGATATATCCAGAGTAGGGGTAGGCCTTTTCACTTAACCCCCAGACATATAGCGCCTCCAACGGTTGTAAGGGTACATCAGACAAATGCTTCTGATACCAGTCTTGGAACATAATTGTCACTTGCGAACCACTGTCTAATATAGCTCTGGCAGACACTCTATTCACCTTTACAGTGGTCTCCATGGAGGGACCCACTATTCTGGACCAGTCTGGAGAGGCAGTAGCGGGGGCCTGGGCAACTGACCTTGCCACAAAGGGATGTGAGTTAGCATTTCTGAGATCCTCACCGGAATCATTTTGTGCACCTCTTAACCACTGATTTCTTCTCTGAAGCTCTCCCTGTAGCCTATATACCACTTTGTCTGGGTCCTTTGAGGACCAGCACTCTCTCTTCATGTGCCCATCCTTCCCACAATTATAGCAAAACATACTTCCTGGAGTTTGAGCTGGCAGAGGCATCACACTGGGGGCCAAGTCAGGGGTACTATTAACTGGGAACCTTGGGGCCATCTCGGTCTGCAGCATGATAAGCATTTGGAGGTATCTCGTCAATTTCCCCACTTCCATGGTCAAGACATCGAGTTTTGAGCTGTTGTCAGCAGGAGATGCATGGGTGGGTACCCCACACCCATAGCAGATACAGTCGGATGAGGGTCAGGGCCTGTACTTGCAGGAGTGGCCTTCATAAAGAGACTGTTTTTTATTTCCCTGAACTCTCTCAGCAGATCACCCCATGGTGGCACACCCTTTTCCTTGTCAGAGCACTCATTAACTGCCAACCTCTGCCCCTGAACTTCATTTGACGGGTCACCCTCAGTCATTCGGGTCATAGCAGCAGCTATTGGTGCAAGTCCCTCCCAAGGTCGCCTTTTCTCAACCCCTCGAATTTCTCTCATTAGCTCATCATAGGAGGGTGGGGATTCCAGTTGATTGGCCTGGCGTAACTGAAGCACCAGCAGTTCTGAGAAGGGGGCAGACTTAAGGATCCTGTCCAGCCTGGTTTGGTCCAATTCGATCGCTGGCAAACTACCCTTTCTGAGACATTCTTGCAGCAATTTTTCCAGCCGAGATATATACACAGACAACAACTCCCCTTGGTAGTGTTGTGCATTTCTTACTCTCCACCACAGGTCCTCATTGGAATCTTGGCTCCCATACACATTCTCCAAGGCCTCAAGATAGTCCTGTGCAGTCACTTCAGGGTTACTGGCCCATTTGGCATGGATGGTAACCAGGGCAGGACCTCGGAGGCTCTCACTTAACCTCTTTCACTTTTCTGCTTTTAAGCATTGCCATTCTATCACTTGAGGGGCAACATAGTCTATCCAGGTCTCCCATTCATCCTCCCTTGTGGGGTGGGGAGGGTGCCAGAGAAAATGTTCAACCTGCGGTAAAAGTTGTGACTATTGGCAGGTACAGACATAGGGGCTAGCACTGGCACAGGAGGGGGGGCAATAATGGGTGCTGCGGGGAGAGGGTGTTCATGGAGGAACGTTCTCAGATGGCAATAATAGTTTCTTTAAGTCCTCCACAGTTTTCCCTTCCTCCAGCAACAATTTAACAAATTTCTCCTCAAAAGTTTCAGATAGTGGGGGGGCTCATTCCCCCTTGGGTCTTTACTGTCCTTAGTTATCACTCTCCAGGCAGTGAGGGCTCCCTCTGGGGTAATAGTCTGTGGCACTTTGGAGCTATCTATGGGGTCCTTATACTCTATTAGAGCCATGAAAGTGTGGGTGAGCAGATCAGCATGTCGACCCACCACCACAGGGTTTTTTAAACCTTTCACCTTGGAAAGTACTGCTTGTACAGTGTCCATACTGATACCCAGGGGGATGTCCAGGATAAGCATAGCATTTTGGGGGTCGATCTCCTCCCCAGTACACCACTCCACCAACCGGTGCACAGCCACTTCTGTCAGGGTACCCATTTATTTTTTTAACAGTGGTTCGTAAATGTGGCCACTAGAGGACACAAAATCCCAGCGGAGGGCCTCCAAGATGTAACCCCCAGGTGACACTGTCCCAAGGGCTACTACCCCTGCCTGTTTGACTACTGACAGGTTGAGGGGCCTAGGTTCTGTGGCTCCACCCAGAGGTCAGGGTTTGTAGTGGTTAGACTAGCTTGGTCACAGCCCTCTGGGACACTGAGACCCCCTTTTATTCCCTCTAGTGGCTCACACAGTACACAGGCGTTACAGCCCCAATACCCCACATATATATACACTGTTCACTCATAAAGTACCACTTACCCTCGAGACTGATTCTGCAGCACGTCTCTGAGGACCCCCTGTAAAATAAGGTTAAACAACATACACAGCAAAATACAATACTGTTTCCATAAGTACCAATACCACAGACAGTATATAGTATAACAACAACAAATCTGATTTATTTAGGGGACAGTAACACGGGAGGGGGCAATCAGGTTAATTGGCAGAATTAAATCACAGTACTGTGCACACATAAAGGGTCTGAAAGTCACACTCTGGGTATCCAGGTTGGGGGAGCTAGCCAGGTCCGTTGCCTGGGGTTGGCCGGCAGGTGCAGATGGACAGGGCCCTGTAGAAGAAAATATATGCACAACACCCAATAGTAATCCGGAGCTGGATGGCTCAGTCCATAAAGAAGTGAAACAACAATAATTAGATGACACACTTGTAATTGAAAACAGGCTGCAGGGGAATACAATGATTTGTACTCACAATACCCAAGCTGAGAACCGGATGGTGGATGTTCTTCTGGTTTGCCAGAACAACAGGGCATGGAGACAAGGTCCTTGTGACTGGACCCCACTGCAGTAGATAGCAAACGGATTTAGTCCAAGACGAGCTGGGGTTTGCTTCCAGCTTCAACACACAGCACAGGGGATTGGAAATAACGATTCCCCACAAGCACTATGCACATTCATATGTAAAAGGAAAGTACTATACCAGGCAGGCTGCTCCTAGATCCCGATCGCACTTACTGCAAAATACCCGGGAGCACACACAGCAGCTTCAGTTCCTGACAGACTGAGCGCGATTCAGCAATTTCTCCAGTCTTCTACAGGGTTAGCCTGGTTTCTACTCTTCTAGTGCTTCTTTCTCCCAACAATGCTGATTCAGTCCAAACTGGCACTAACAAAAGCTGCAGACCGAAACTCAGGGCCTCACACACGCTTCCCGCACGAAACTATACACCGCAGAAGCACACAGCTCCTTCTCTCTTCACTGCCGCAACTGATCTGATCTTTCCAGTCACAGAGCAGGGCATTTCCTTTAGCTGCACACTATTCTGTTGGCTGATTCAGCTGTCACTCACAATAAGACTCCCTCTGTTGGTAGAAAAATGTGCCAAGGTCAAAACTACATTTCCCAGAGTCACTGCCCATACAATCCCCTTGTGGCTGGCTCAAATTAAGAGTCCAAGTTCTGATTCGTCCACAGGCTTCATTTTAGGGCTCTCTTAACCCAATTGGCCCAGCACAGCAGTTTAGGTCCAAAATGGAGAGGTAACACACACAGAGTCCCAGCTGCAATAAAGGCAGGTTAGACAGACTACATTTTGCTAATGCTTTAAATGATTACAGGCAAACAGTTACAGCTTTCAGATGGGCTCCCTTTGCACCTTCAGCGACCGCAAAATGGAGCGATTACTCCGCAGCTCGGGCGGGATTTGAGCATTAAATACACAGTCCCCCATACAAACTAATTAAGTCTGCAAGCAGACAGCTCTTAAAGAGACAGTACATGGAGGCTCAAATAGCACTCACTTGCAACCACAGCTAAGCAGCTCAGATGCCGAACACCACCCAGGCTTGGAGCATTCAGGCAAGCTCCTGGAAGACTTTTGGGAACCCCCATTTTCGGGGGGGGGGTTTACACATCCATCTATCCATCCATCCATGTATGTATGTATCTATCCATCTATCTAGGCATCCATCATCTATCATCTATCTATCTATCTACAGATAGTATCGATCTATCTATCTACAGACAGTATCTATCGATCTATCTATCTATCATCTATCTATCTATCTATCTATCTATCTATCTATCTATCTATCTATCTATCTAGCTATCATCTATCTAGCCATCATCTTTCAGGATTCTATGTAATGTGAGTTTGTCTACTTCCTGCCCCTCACAGTTAGGCCAGTAAATAGCTATCCAGTCCTTCAGTGGGTTGGGTGCAGTGGGAGAAGAGCACTGGCTCATGACAGCGGCAGAGGCCCCACATGAGCACAAGGGGTCTCCGTGGAACACGCAAGCCCTACACACTTATATGGGGATGCAGACAGGACTTTCTGGATTGGATTCTTAGAATAAATACTTTATCCCAAATGAAGACTGTCAACAGCCATTGTTTAACTAAATGTATGCTTTCTTTGTGAGCACTCTGGTTAATTTTTTTTTTTCCAATTGTTTTACCATGAGTGTTACACTAAGCTGAAAGCTTGTTTACAGGTGCGACCTGGGAGCACAGGGAAGTTAAGTGACTTGTTCAAGGTCACACAGTATGCAAGTGGGAGCTGTGGGATTCAAACCCAGGTCTCCAGATTTGCAGATAAGAGCCTTAAACCACTGTGCCATACTGTGCCATACTGCGCTATATAGCTTCTGGAAAGGTATTATTGAGTTTGAGCCTGGGTTCTTATCAGAGAAATGAATAATAAAATTACTCAAGTTGAAGTACACGTGAAAGACAAATATATTCAGCATCCATGGGATCTTCCATCTGGGTCTACTATCTTGTCTTCAGAGGTTACAGAAGCAAAGATTACCCCCAGCTAGTGCTGCTCGGATAGTAAGCAGCCAAGCTGGATACCATCAGATAGTGGGAAAAGTGCTGGATTTCAAATGTTATCAAATAGCAATGACCTCTGAGAATGGATTTAGCGTACTTAGTTCTGACCATTTGCCTGTGAGATGTTCCTAATTTTTTTTTCTCAACTGGCTTTTAATTGTGTGATGTCTACTTCTGATGAATCATGCAGATGTGTATCAGTTTGGGGTATTCATTTTGTTTGGCCTTTCCCTTCTTTGAGACTTCTGTTTCCTTGGATTTCATTAGGTTCATTCACAGTCCTTTATACTGAACAGCTGAATTTGGAGACATCTAAATGTAATGCCCCTCTCCTCCTCTGGGGGCAGTGTTTGTGTTACTAGGCTGCCTGTGCTTGCTGTCTGCCTGGGACCCTGGCATTTTAGTGAAGAGCAGCTACTGGTCCTAATTTGGGGTTGGAGCATCAGTAACAAAAAAAAAAAAAAACCTCTGCACACAAGATGATTCCAGGTTTTTTTTTTGGGGGGGGGGGGGAGAGAGGTTGCTCCCATATTGCCACCTCCCCCTTCTCTTCTGGCCCTTGTGCCAGTGACATCCCAGGCCCACTGGGCCCCTCCCTCAACTATTGGAGCCAGTGAGGATCCACACAGTGTGAGGTTGCTGGAGTACAAGCAGCTGTCATGGAGTCAGTCTGGGGGACATAAGTTTTTTCCCTGTTTTTCTCACCATTCTCTAGGCCCTCCCACCTCCCCATTGCTTAGCGGTGCCCTGTCAGGCCTCACAGATATGCAGCAATGCCCCTCCAGAGAAGACTAGCTCCCTGGCCCACCGTAGGGGTCACTGAGGTGGTAAGCATCATCCCTTTCCAGCTGGGAGCTCTGCCACATGGCAGTGCCACTGCCTTTTGACTGCTCAACCAAGCTCCTGAGTTTGCTCTTGAACCCAGATCGCTGGCACAGCAGAACAAAGTGCTACATGCTGGGCCATCAAGTGGCCCAGGTTCCAGGCTTTTCACAAGCTGTAGCTCCAAGGGGAAGGAAGACTGTGGGGTGGGTATCCCCTCAAGATAGACGCCTTGAGGGCCTTTGGACCTGGATTGGTGTCCAGAGGGAGGATAAAGATGTTCAGAGGGACGGTGAAGATGTCCATAGAAAATTAAAGATCTGTGGCATGTCTAAACTGCCACTTTAACATCTAATTGCGAGTACTACTCTGCCATGTGCAAGGGTGTAGGCAGTACATGCACCATGTAAGCCATGATGTACAAATACATTTTTATGGGGCAACATTTTGCCCAACCCCAAGGGCACTATTTGTCCCACCTTCTGATGTTAACATATGATTGTTGGTGCTCTGCGTAAGTAAGTCACTGTGAAAATGCAGTGCAAATGCATACAATTGGGTACTGTTTTATTTTTTTTCCCATGCTTAACAAAGCATTGGGATATAGAACTATACAGCATCGAACAGATTATGTCTAAGGGAAACAAGCTGGGTATAACTGGGACCATCAAACAGGGTAGGGGAAACAAAAATGGTACAACTGGCTCAACAAAGAGGGTAGGAGCAAAAAAGAAGGTCACTGTGTCCAAAATGGTGCACAAACTTTATGTTCCTAGCTACACCCCTGGGGTAGCCCATGAAGTGGGTACATGAGGAAGGGCACCGTCTGTTACAGTGACACCTTCCTCGCGCAATCCACTCACACCGACCGATGGGTAGGGCGACCGGATGAGGGGGTGGGCGAACTAAGCGACAGGATGTCGCTATAGTGCGCATTTACGTGGAGGGGTGGAGCGAGGCGAGCAGCATGGGCTGAGAGGCAGAGAGGCTGAGGGGTGGGCGCTTGCAGTCATCGGTCAAGCTGCAGCGTGGCCAGGGATTGGGCAATGGCTGGTGGCTGAGGTACTGTCTGGTCCGCGCTAGTGCAATTTTTATTGCGCCTGGCCCAAACCTTTATTTTACTACTTTCACCCCCGACATGCACCCCCGGAGTTGAGAATCTTTATAGGGCGACTTCCCACAGAAAGTAGTAAAAATATGTCCTGCCGCTGTTGCTGGTGCGCTAGGATTGTCAGAGTGCCAAAATGTGTTCGCACTCTGACTGAGCCGATAATGGCACCGCCTAGGCGTTCGCCATTATCACATAGACCCCACCCCTGGCCTTGTGATAAGAGGTAATGGTTGAGAAACGTCTGATCACCCATTGAATTAGGAGACAGGGGCATGGGTGAAAAGCTCCCATTAAGCCTTTGGGATGGGACAATGGTGAGGGCAGGAATCCCACATGGGACAGGCTGAGGAGACCCCGGCCCAAAGCATAGAAACAGAATACGTTAGCAGAAAAGGACTGGTTGGCCCATCTATTCTGCCCTATTTTCCCTGCCTAATACTACACCCTGGACACTGTTTGGTCACAGTTGTCCCTCCCTCCTCCTTACCTCTGTTTATTATACCCATGTGCCTATCCCACACATGCTTGAAGCTCCCCCGTCTTTGCCCCTACCACCTCTGGGCCAGGGTCTCTTCAGCCTGTCCCATGTGGGATTCCTGCCCTCACCATTGCCTGGAATCCATAGGGGCACAGGATCCAAGACAGCATGGGTTTACAAAAGGAAGGTCCTATCAAACTAATCTCATAGATTTCTTTGACTGGGTAACCAGAGTGGTGGACCAAGGGGGAGCAGTTGATGTCACCTACCTTGACTTCAGCAAAGCTTTCAACACTGTTCCACATAGAAGATTGATAAATAAGCTGGGTAGGCTCAGGGTGGGTCAGAAGTTGGTCAGCTGGGTGGAAAACTGGTTGACGGGCAGAAAACAGAGTGGTGGTAAATGGTATACAGTCAGAAGAGATGCAAGTCACAAGTGGGGTACCTCAGGGATCAGTCCTGGGGCCAGTCCTCTTCAATATCTTCATTAGTGACATTGCAGATGGACTAGAGGGTAAGGCTTGTCTGTTTGCAGATGACACCAAGATCTGCAACAGAGTAGATGATCCAGATGGGGTGGGCAGAATGAGAAGAGATCTGGATAAACTAGCAAAATGGTCAGAAGAGTGGCAACTGGGATTTAATGCAAAGAAGTGCAAGATCATGCACATAGGGAAGAGAAACCCTGAAGCAACCTATAGGCTGGGAGGGGAGTTGCTGACAGTCACAAAGGAAGAAAGAGACTTGGGCATCTTCATCACCGATGACCTGAAATCATCCAAGCAGACCTCTAAAGCAGTAGGTAAGGCTAGAGGGATGTTAGGGTGTATTAGTAGGGGTATCACAAGTCGTAAGAGGGAGGTAATAATCCTTCTTTACAAGATACTGGTTAGGCCCCATCTGGAGTACTGCGTGCAGTACTGGAGGCCACACCTTCACAAGGACATTAACCAAATTGAGGCAGTCCAGAGAAGGGCAACTAAAATGGTGCAGGGACTGCATCAGAAGACATATGAGGACAGATTAACAGAGCTCAATATGTATACCCTTGAGCAAAGGAGAGAGAGAGAGGTGATATGATCGAAACATTCAAACACCTTAAGGGCATTAACAATGTGAAAGAGTCTAACATGTTGAAATATAAGAAAAATAGCAGGACAAGAGGACACAGCATGAGAATAGAGGGAGGCCGATTAAGGAGGAATGTGAGGAAATTCTTTTTCACAGAAAGAGTGGCGGATGCATGGAACAGCCTACCTCAGGAAGTGGTGGCTATGAATACAGTGCAGGGCTTCAAACAGGCATGGGATAGGCATAAGGGAGCAATACAGATTAATATGGATAGATAGGTCATTGACAGTGTAAAGGTGTGTGGCACATTCATAAGGTAGAAAAAATGGGCAGACTGGATGGGCCTTGCGGTCCTTATCTGCTATCAACCTCAATATTTCTGTTTCTTCTGGCAGGCTGTTCCAAGCAGCCACCACCCTTACTGTGCAAAAGTATTTCCTCACATCCCATTTAAACTCCCCCCAATCTTCATAACATGCCTCTGTGTTCTGGTGCTTCCTATGAAAAACACTCCCCTCTTGCACTTTGTTCACCCCTGTGAGGTACATATAGGTCTCAGTCATGTCCCTCTCGCTCTCCTCTCATCAAGTACATATTGAGCTCTCTGACTCTCCTCATATGGTTTCTCGAGCAACCCCCACACAGTTTTAGTTGCCCTCATCTGGACTGCTTCCACCCTGCTGATGTCCCTGTGGAGGTGCGGCCTCCAGAACTGGACACAGTACTCCAGGTGGGGTCTCACAAGTGACTAGTACAGAGACAGCATCACCTTACTTCTCCTACTAGACACCCCCCTCCCTATGCACCCTAGCATCCAGCTCGCCTTGCCTACTACCCTGTCACACTGCCCTGCCACCTTGAGCTCATCAGATATGATCACCCCAAGCTCTTGCTTTGTAACTGTAAGTAACCCCCCCATCTTAGAAAAAGCTCCCAGGTTTCCCCTCCCCAGCTGCATGACTTTGCAACAGAACACAGGCCGATGTGCCCCAAGAGCATCATGGATGGCCTCTGGACCCAAGGGGGGCCAGTTTATGTGTCATGGCAGCTGTGAAGACCATTATAAAGTAACAGAGTTTGGGGTATGAAAACAAATATGTCATATGATGGCAGGAGTGTAGCCAGAAATTTCCATTTTGTACACACAATCTCCAAAAATTACACCCCCCATTAAAAATGTACACATCCTCTCCACATGGTACTCCATTCCAAACAAATCAAATTTTTGTAAGATGATTCCTCTAATCTCTAAAGAGGTTATATATGCATCTGTCTCCTAAACAACAGAAGTTTAAACAGAGACACTCCTCAGTGGCCTACACTAACCCAAATACTACAGATTAGAATGAAAATGTTAACAGAAAGGCATGTGGTTTGTGACAGGCACTCAACAAAACTGCACATAGATGTATACAGTGAGTATGTCTGCCTACATCCTTGTATGATGGGCATGGGGGAGCTTCAACTGTGTTGTATGAAGAAATGCTGGGACTGGTTGAATGCTGTCTATGTTACCAATTCATATATGAACATCAGTAAAGATTAATTTGCACGCTACCCCCTGACTCTGGAGAAGTGTTGCCTGGAAAGTGTCCTACCAGGTCAGACACCATCACTTTGGGTGGATTTTGGATGGCCTCAGATGGTCAAGACATTTGACCAAGGATATGACCTCATTAGATCCAAGGTAAGTATCTGAGGATGCCTGTGGATCTGACCAAGATCTGATGGGTCTGATCATCAGATCTTACTTTCCGGGGTTGGTTCTAATGGATCCGAATGCAGATACCTGGATTTACACTGGATACACAGCAGTCTGACTCTGGATCTGAAATCTGACTTTGGTGGGATTATTGTCAGATCCAGAGGTAATTATTAGCACTTTCTGGTGGAGGGTGGTTGGATCCACAAGAGCACAATCCAAGCACCAGTATTGTGGAGTCTGTGTTTGAATAAATGTGTGGGTCTGGGATCTGCAATGCAGTGTGTGAGTTCCTTGTTTTTTTTTGTTAGTCTATTTATCTCTCCTCCAGCGAAAGGACCACATCCTGGCCTGTTCCCTACCCCCCGGCCCGTAACTATTCTTCTCTCAGGCACTTACCTCAATCCTCACTTCTTCCTGCATGGAATACCCTCCATGGTGGGGCTAGCTGGTCCCCCCTACCACCAAGCACTTGATCTGAGTTACAGAGAGAGGGTCTGGTCACCTGTGGAGAATCTGCAAGGGGTTAGACCTCTCACTCTGCACTGCCCGGAATCTTCCCCTCCATTTTATTCTCCCTGTGGGATGCCGACTTCAGGGTGTGCACAAGACCACATGCAAGCATGTAGAGCATGTCACAGTCAGCATCCCCACTCTATAAGCTGCTCTGAGCACGCTGCCACCTGTGGTCACCCAGGTGGCAGTTATGTCTGGAGCTGACTGCTCTCCCTCCCTCCCTCCCTCACTGGAAGCAGAAAACATCCTCTTGGACACTCGATCTTCCTATCACCCACTGGCCCCAACAACCCAGGCTTGCTTCCAAACCCATTCTGCCAGTATCATGAGCATTAGTGCTACTGCTGCACTAACAGGCCAGCTAAGTGTGTGAGTACCTGATGCGACTGGTGGTCAACCCTATCCCGCATAATTTATTAACTGCCCTGAGCCAATCATAATCCTAGACAGGAGGAAAGGGGTTATATATAGCATTCCTCACTTGGAATATTATACCACACCTAGAGTTCTGGAAAGACAGAAACTAAAAGTCATCAAAAAGATCACGTAGTTGTGTCAGTCCTTTATTTGGCCAGATCATACATCTTCCATCATGTGAAATTACCAAAGGAAAATGTGAATCGGGTGGTCAATATTAATTTGCAGTGGCTGATCTGTGATCTTATGAATGTACTGCTACACCGCCCAGGCAGCTGAGGTGAAAGGATCTGTGATAATTGGTGCTTGTCCTCTCAGAACATTTGCAAATAGTATGAGGTACATTTTTTTTGTAGGGCAGAGGGAGTTTCTCAGTAAGTACCCAGACACTGTGGAGCTTCCCTGTCCCATTCCCAGATGCGGTCTGGTGTTGTATTGCAGCTTGATGGTAAAACTAGATGTTTGGTACTCAGATACTTGCCTTGTCATAGGTGGTCCTCACTGAGGGCCCATAAGGGAGAGACACTCTGTCTCGAAGTGCTGGGATAATCTGTTTGACATCACTGGAGCACCTGCAATACAAAGTATTTGTAGTTCTGAAACTGCGAAGTATATCACAGTTTGTTTTAAGCAGTTTTTGCCAGTAGTGCTGTCTTTTCTGTCAGCTCGTGATATCCTCCCTTCGAAACATAGAAACACAGAATTTGTTGGCAGATAAGGACCACTTGACCTACCCAGTCTGCCCATTTTTCCCCTATGTACAGTATCACTGCAGACTCTATTTGATCTCCAGCTCATTCTCCCTTCCCTTATTACTTTCTCTTAAGATTCTCTTATGCCTATCCCAAGCTTTCTCAAATCCTCCTACTGTTTTTACCCTAACTACCTCAGCTGGTAAGCTGTTCCAGGAATCCACCATGCTTTCTGTGAAGAAGCAATTATCTGGACTCCGGCACTTGTACACTCTAGTACTTTTGTACGCTTGAGTACACTTTGTCTCCACCTTGTTGGAGTGGTGGGAAAGAATGGTATGGTCTGTTCCAGGGCAGAAAAAGAGAACACTTTAGGTACTTCGAATTTCAGTTTGGAGTAGGGGAGAGAGAGAGAGTGTGTAAAAAGGGAGAGGAGAGAAAGAGAAGATTGAGGTCAACAGAGCGACCTGCTCAGCAGGGCTGGCCAGGGGCTATCCGGCTATAACAAAGTGTTTCTGGGGGGCCCAGGCTAGGAAGCGGGGGGGGGGTGCAGAGCCCCACCAACCAAAAGGGTGGTGTGGGCGGGATCCATGAGTCAGGTCTCGTAAGGCTGCCTCAGGCACTGGGCTGTGCTGGGTGTCCCTCCAAGGACAGGAAATGTTACCCACGGTCTGTCATGGAATGGATTACAAAAAGGTAGAACATGAGAACTGGGACTTCAGTCTTACAAAGGAACTCTGAACAGGTTCGAGAAACAGGGTACCACCTGAACGTGGTGCTGGATGCACCTGGCAGGGAACTCCTGTTACCATGGTATTGGTCCCATGGTCAGTAGCCACAGGGTGGCTCAGGATCAGTCATCTTTTGTTGGCTGGGAGGGGACTCGTATAATAGCTGGACATTCGCTGACCTTGCACTTATTTGGGTGCTTGAACTCTGGACTATACCTGGGTCCAGGAGGAACTGAGGACTCAATAGCTGAATCACAAGCCCCCGTAAATGTGAACTGGCAATATTTAGGACTGTAAACTGTTGGCAGAGCTGCACCCAGACCTTTAAAAATGATGCGCAAACTTTCGTAAATATAGATTTTTTTGCAGTGAAGTTACCACCAAGCACTGCCCTTTGGATGGTCCCAATTTAGAATCCATGTTCTAACCCCTAGACCAAACTGAATCCTCATACTCATCAGCTGTGATTGCATCCACAGCATGCCTCAACACAGCGTGCAGATGGTAAGTACCGATAAATGGATTTTTTTTTTTTTTTTTTAAAACAGTCCCCTTCAGTGCGCTGCTCACCAAGCAGCCCTTAGCTGCTTGGAGGAGTGGCTATTGTGCCTACCTAGATTAGGAGGTTGGTTTGCAAGTTAAGTAACTTGGAGGTGGATAATAAGGTGGAAAGCTGGGTAAGAAACTGATCAGGGGATAGGATGCAGAGGGTGGTGGTAAACAGAGTTCACTCTGAGGAAGGGAGGGTGACTAGCGGGGTACCTTAGATATCAGTGCTGGGACCGGTCCTCTTCAATGTCTTTATAAGTGACATAGCAGAGGAACTGGAAGGGAAGGTTTGCCTCTCTGTGGATGACATCGAGATCTGCAACAGAGTGGATGCTCTGGGGGATGGGGAGGGATCTGAAAAGACTGGAGGAGTGGTCAAAGGTAAGGCAGCTGGGCTTTAATCCAAAAAAGTAATAATGCACTTCTGCCATAGAAACCCAGGAGTGGAGTACGAAATGGGCAGAGTGATACTAACAAAGAACAAGCAGGAAAGAGACCTGGGGTAGTCATATCGGAGGACCTAAAGGTAGCCAACCAGTGTGACAAGGCAGTTGGAGGAAGAGCTAGTGGGATGCTGGAGTGCATATGAAGGGGTATCGCCAGCAGGAAGTGGGAGGTGGGGATGTCACTATGGTAAGACCACCACCTTGAACACTGCGTCCAGTTCTGGAGACCACATCTCAGGATGGACATGGACATAGACAGAGTGAAGCCAGTCCAGAGGAGGGCAACTAAAATGGTGCAGGGCCTGTATCAAACACCCTATGAGGAGGCGGATGCCTGGAACAGCCTTCCAGTGGAGGTAATAGTGGCAAACACAGTGGTGGGGTTAAAAAATGCCTGGGACAGGCACAAGTGAATTGTAGAGGTAAGGAAGGTGATGGCATCATAGATCAAGTAAGGTCTGCAGCAAAAAAATGAAACTTAAAATAAAATAGGCAGACTGAGTGGGCCAAGCTGTCCTTATCTGCAGTCACATTCTATGTTGCTATGTTAGCAATTGCGATATGATAATTTAGGGTACATGGGGTGCATACGTGAAAATCCCTGCAAGCAGCCTTGACTGTTGGTAACAAAATTGTGTTTATGTGCCCTCTTCAAGATACATTTAATAAGTGCCCCTCTATTCCAGATAGGACTTCAATGACATATCTGGTGGTTCAATAAATGCATAGCACATCTGTTTTCTCTGCAACATGGCTGGAGAGTTACTTGTCATCGGAAGCTGTGCTTCAGGTCACTGGAGTGGATTCCTTGATACACCTTGCATACCACCAGGACACAGAGTTGCACAAAAGAGTTCCTCAGCACCAAAGTCCTCCCCCACATTGTTCCTCAAGGGCATGAGTAAAAGAATTCTGATCAAGCCACCCTTGTACATCTGGGAAGCCCCCTCTCCCGAGGGCCTGATTTACATGCAATAAATGGTATAGACACTGTTGGAAGTGGAGATTGACTGGATATTCCTCAACTTTTATGGATGCACTGGGATTTCACAGTTTGTAGCTGGAGCAGGAAATCCTGATATTGTGGGTTCGGCACCAGGGTAAGTTTCATTTTTATTTCCAACGTGCATACTCCCTATTATCCAGCATATCCAGAAGAAGCCCCCGGGATAATGTCCAGATAAGCCCAGATAGTTCATCAGCACAGTAACCAGGACCACAGTATCCTCGCTTAACAAAAAAATCCACGCCTAAAATTGTAATTATCCAGCTTTGAGCATCCTACGATGCATAATGACTTCAGATCAGGATAATTAATTGCAGAAGGGGTTAAAACTGTTGGTAAAGACTGCCCTTGAGCCAAGCGCGATAAAGATAGTAGTTGGATAGCTAAGCTATCTAGCAGAGTGCTGACAATCCAGATGAAATACACTATCTGAGTGACTCTACTTGCAATATTAGAAACATAGACAGTGACAGCAGAAAAAGACCAAAGGTCCAAGCAGTCTGCCTGAGTTCCCTATTTAGCCCTGCGACATACTGTTATATTCATAACACACATGATGATGGTGAGTATTAAACCTGTCTGTATATCACTACCATTAATCTATGAACTGTTTTAGAGACTCTTGCAATACAGAAAATATAACCTAAAAAACATTCCGACACAGAAATGGTCTCAGAAGGGTGGAGATGCTTTTTCTCACCTTGGAGCTCTAACGTGACTTGCCTTCCTGACATCAAAACTGAGATATGGCAAGGCTGTGACCCATTAGAATTTTTGGGAGCAATAATTCTGTCTATGTTAAGAGCACAATAGTGCTTAGGGGATATAAGGGGATAAAACAAGTTAGGAAAATAGGAAACAGCCTGAGAAGTAGGTAATCACAAAATCCCCTTTCCACAGTACTGTCTCGGAATGTCCCTGAGATACTTTGTCAGATTTCCGAACTGAACAGCAGGTTTCCTGATAAGCAATGGGGAAGTAATCACAGCTTCCTGTCACTTGTTGCACTATGACAAGTTGGTCTTGTGTACTGTGAAAGGTTAGTGCTGGGGCCACGACTGTGTTATGGATAGCAAGTATCAGGAGAATGCTGGCATTTTCACAGCATTTGGGTTATGAGAGAATCTGCCCAAGAGGTCCTTGGGTGATCAGAGAACTATGAAGAGAAGATGACCGAGTGTTTCATCCTAAGAATACAGGGGCCACATATTCAAAACTTTGGCCGGAAGGCAAAGTGATTGAGTCCTGTTTGCCCTAGGTTTGTGCCCAAGCGCAATAGTCAAAGGGGGGCTGTGGTGCATGTTGAAAGGGTTAGATCATGTGCAAAAAGATATTGTATGCAGTGGGCAAAGGGAGGGGCAAGGACAGAAATCCTGGCACAGTGCAATAGTCAGTGCAGCAGCACTGCGTAAAGGGAATAGTGCAGGCCACTGTGCACTGTGCAGTTACCGCCGAGAAGAAGCTCGACTTACGCCAGGCAACCCTAGTGGCTGGTGGAGCCACTGAAGCCAACAACCACATTGGTGGTTGGGGGAAGCACCCTACTCCCTTGTGACTAGTGGCACCCCCCACCTCTGAACTAGGTCCCGTTAAAATTGCATTCTGCCCTGGTGTCCAGTGTCCACCCCCCACCCTCTGATTGCTGGCCTCAGTACAAGAAAATAAGTCCCTGGCATCCAATGTTCCATCCGCTCTCTGATTACCAGCTCTGGGTTAAGAAAATAAGTCCCTGGTGTCTAGTGGTCCCCCCCATCCACTGAACACCAGTCCTGGTATAAAAGACGACGTCCCTATTGTCCAGTGGTCCCCAAACCCTCTGATCGCCAGCCCCAGTATAAGAAAATAAGTCCCTGGAACCTAGTGGTCCCCTGTCTTCTGATCGCTGGACCTGTTATAAGAAAAGACTTCCCTGGTGTCTAGTGGTCCCCCCTCCACTCTATGATTGCTGGCCCTGGTATAAGAAAATAAGTCCCTGGTGCCATGTGGCCGCCACCTCTGATCGTTGGCTCCAGTATAACAAAATAAGTCCTTGATGCCTAGTGGTCCCCCCACCCTCCAATCACCGACCCCAGTATAAAAAAAGGCTTCCCTGGTATACAGCGGTTCACCTTGCCCTCCAATCGCTGGCCCCATATCATATCACATTCCCTGGTGTCTAGTGGCACCCCCCCCCACCAATCAGCATCCCTATACTAATGTAAGCATTCACTGGCATCTAGTGCCCCCCGCCCTGCACCTCAGGCACTGGCCAATCACCCTGCCACCCCTCCTCCACCTTACCAGTGTCACCGGCGTCACAAGAGCCCATACAGTGACCAGCACAGCTCTCATCTCACCACCTTGTCTGGCTGCCATATGCAATGACATAGAGCAGAGGGGATCTGTACTGTACAGGAGGACTCTTGGTCAGCCTGGTGGGAGGACACAAAAAAAGATCTTCATTTTGTCTTGCCTAACTACACGTCAAGGAAAGCCTGTGATAGATGTAAAAAATACTTACAACTTAGAGCACAGTTGCACAAGCTGATAGAGCTTTCTAGTTGGAAAAGTGGACTGTATGGGGTCCAGATTGAGGAAGTGAAAGAAACAAACATTTGTCAATGCCTAATGTTTGCTTGCTGGCATTGGCAGTGGTAGTGTAGAAGTTACAGAGCTGCGCATTAGGAATGGCAGTGAAGTATTGAACTGAAGCCAACCCCACCACCACCCTGCAGAGAGTGACAGGCATTGGGGTGTGCCTTTGGGTCGTCAGGCATAACGGCCACGCCATTTCACCGCACCCCACCCTGCAGACACTGACAAGTGTCACGGTGTGCCTTTGGCCCCTATGCGCACCCCATTCCATCAGGAAGTACGAGATGTAAGTGCATAGGAAAATGGGTGAACTTTGGGGTCAAGAGTCCAAGGCATACCTCGATGCCTCTCATTGGCTGCAGGGTGTGGAATGGTATGAGCATTACAGGCAAGAATCCAAGTCACATCCCTGATGCCTGTCATTCTCACAGGGTTGGGCGCTATGGTTGGAACCCTAATACCTCAGGCAATCGCTGGTATTTTCACTCCAAATTTTCAACATGGTTTTTGTGACTCCACCTCATGAACAGTGGCAATATCAGTTTGTTAGCGAAGGTGCTTATGCACAGCGACTACGGCATTTAGCACCACAGGTGCAAAAACATTCGAACAGGATGTAAAAATACAGCTGTACTGTTCATGGGGAGGTGTAAAAAATGGCAATGTTGCAAATCTGCAGTAAAAATATTAAAAAAAATGGTGAAGTCACGAGCGTGCATAGAAGCTGTACAACGCACACCCGTAATGTAATTAATTTGGGGATTTTTTACAGCAGATTGTCAACACAGGCATTTTGGGACCTCCGATCATGAACAGTGTCACTGTGATTTTCTTTATCTGTCCCGAACAATGATTTCCCACAGCGACCACGCATCTCTGCGCTGAAAGTGTGAAAACACATTTTGGCCATGTTCTGAAAAATGACAGCTGTACTGTTCATAAGGAAGTGTGGAAAAATGCCACTGGTGAAAATCTGGACTGAAAATATTACAAAGTTATGAACTTACGAGGTGCATGGAAACTGCGCAATGCTCACTGCACACAGTCATTTTATGGACTTTGTCACCAAATTTCAACATAGCCATTTTAAGACCCTCTGCTCATGAACAGTGTAACTGTGATTTTCTTAATCTGTCCCAAACATTGCTTTTTGCACACCGACTGCACCATTGTGCGCTTACATGTCTTGAAAACACATTTTGGGTGAGCGTGAAAAATGGCAGATGTACTGTTCATAAGGAAGTGTAATAAAATGGCAATGTTGAAAATCTGGATTGAAAATATTGAAAATTACAAACTTACGAAGGCAGTGAAACTGCGCAATGCACGCTCGTAAAACAGTCATTTTTAGGAATTTTTTCATCAAATTTTCAACATAGCCATTTTAAGACCTCTGCTCATGAACAGTGTCAGTGTGATTTTCGTAATGTGTCCCATACATTGATTTCGCACACCGACTGCGCCATTGTGCCCTACATGGGCGGAAACATGTTTTGGGCAAGATGTGACAAATGATTGCTGTAGTGCTCATAAGGAAGTGCAATAAAATGGTAATGTTGAAAATCTGGATTGAAAATATTGAAAATTCGCAAACTTACAAGCGTGCGTAGAAACTGTGCAACGCACACTTGTAAAACAGTCATTTTTAGGGATTTTTTCACCAAATTTTCAATATAGCCATTTTAAGACCTCTGCTCATTAACAGTTTCACTGTAATTTTCTTAATGTGTCCCATACATTGATTTCGCACACCGACTGCGCCATTGTGTGCTACATGGCCGGAAACACATTTTAGGCAAGATGTGAAAAATGACAGCTGTACTGCTCATAAGAAGGTGTGGTAAAATGGCAATTTTGAAAATATGGAGTGAAAATATTGAAAATACGCGAACTTACGAGCGTGCTTAGGAACTGCGCAACACATGCTCGTAAAAGTCATTTTTAGGAATTTTTTCACCAAATTTTCAACATAGCCATTTTAAGACCTCTGCTCATGAACAGTGTCATTGTGATTTTCTTAATTTGTCCTGTACATTGATTTCGCACACCGACTGCGCCATTGTGCGCTACATGGGCGGAAACACGTTTTGGGTGAGATGTGAAAAATGACAGCTGTACTACTCATAAGAAGGTGCGGTAAAATGGCAATGTTGAAAATCTGGAGTGAAACTATTGAAAATTCTAGAACTTACAAGCCCGCGTAGGAATCATGCTAAATCCATCAGAACGAAGTCATTTTTTGAATATTTACCAAATTTTCAAAATAGGCTTTTTGAGATCCCACCTGCATGAACACTGGCAGTGTCGTTTCGATAATCGGTCTTGAAAGGTGATTTTGCGCAGTGACTGCGAAATCACCCTTCGGGCCCAAATAACGCCATGACAGTGACATCATTCATGAGAAGAGGTCCCAAAAACCCCATGTTGAAAATTTGGTACAAAAATTCCAAAAAATGCCCGAGATATGCAATAAAGTTGAAAAAACCCTATCTATCCCATTATACAGCTTACCGCATTTCCTCAGTTCGTGGTCGGCTTTGAAGAGTGCAGACGTGTTCCCAGTCCACCAAAGATAGTTGGCGCGAGTCCGAAGTAAGTATGGGGTGTGGGATAGGCAGGGTGGCAGTGGGTGGGTGCAGGTTGTGGAGGGGGTCAGGGAGACACGCCGAGGGACAGTTTTTTTATTTCCAGGTTGTTTTGTTTTTTAAATGACGACGCAGGACGTTTGCCACACTGGGGTGGGCTCTCAGCGTGGCACAAGGACGGCTGGTTGGGGGTGAAGCCGATGGAGGATTGGGCACTTCGTCGGCCATAGCATCAGTTGCTCCAGCGTGGCACCCTGTACTCTGGGAGAGACAGGAGCTGACGGGTAATGGGCATCCCCTGCCGGTCTATACGATTATTCACCCAGGGCGTATGTGGAAGGCTTTTGGGGCGAGTGACAGCCGACGGGGATTGGGCACCCCGCCGTACAGTGTGTGTGTGGAGGGGACAGCACACAGTATGCTTGGTGTGTGTGTGTGTGTGTGTAGGGGGAGCGCGATAAGCAGGCGATATCTTACCGCTGCTCACTGAAGCGTAGATCCCCCTTTCAATTGTACTCCACTGCATTTTGGAGCTGTCATAGACAGCTCCAGCAGGCATTGGAGAACTGCGTCCATGCCTGCCAACACACTGACTGAATTGGAAGAAGGGGTGACACACTTCCCAAAACTCGGATGATGGCACTATGTTTCTTGCACATGCGTGCAAGCAAACATAAAAATGGCAATGTACTAATATGACAGGGACCAATCATTAAAGTATGAACTTCAATATGGAACACAAGCCACTGCCCATTCATTCGACATCTTTAAAGTGTGTCAAAAGAGAGCAGAAAATAAAACAAATCAATAAAACAGCCACTGAATTATTGGATAAACAAGGAGTTAAAAGAAGAACTACAGAGGAAATACTAAAAATTGCCAGACAATTTGTGTCAGATACTTTTTTGTCACCCCAAACAATAATAAGCAATATAAATAGGTTTTTAAACTCCAACGGACACTCACAATTGGAAGCACATTTGGGACATGAGTTAACTACCCCATAGGTTTATCAGAGGTAGAAGCAATGATAAAACAATGGCAGAAAATAAGTCTTCTGGAGGTGATGGCTTGCCTATTGAATTTTATCAGGACCTTGGTCTTTCTATTACTCCTCTCCAGTAATATCCACCCCAACCCAGGTTCTGCACCCACCAACCCACCTACTAGGGCCACTGGTCTCTGCATTGCCTCTTTGAATGTATGCAGCCTGCTGAAAACATTTGCTGCCTTTCAGTGTTGGGTCTTGCTAGATATCATAGCCCTAGTTGAAACATGGCTATCCAAGTCCACCCCTGACTCCCTTGTTTCCCTCCCAGGCTACACCCTATATAGAGAGGATCGTGCAGGTAAACGCGGGGGTGGTTGTGCGATTTACACTCGGGACACCATTGTTGGCCAGGCGCTCCCCCGCCATGCTTGTCAATGGTGCCCAAGCCCTCACCCTCAAGCTCACCCCAGACCCCTCCAGGGGCCCGCTCTATCTCACAGCCACCTACGTACCCCCAAGGAACCAGAACCCGGCGATAACGTCTCTTGTGGATTATCTCTCCATCCTCCCCCACAAGGCTGAATAAGTCCTGGTGGGGGACCTCAATGTGAACTGGTGCAGTACTACCACTTCCCTGATAAAGGACTCCATTGCTGCCCAAGGCCTGACTCAGCTTGTCTCCCAGCTCACTAGACTTAACCCCACCAGAGGTACCAGCACCTTCCTGGACGTCATTATCACTAACTGCCCCCATAAAATTCAGGACATTCAAGTCCTCCTCGACTCCTTAAGCGACCACTCCCCTGTCCTATTCCTCTGGTCTGCCCTCACCCCCAAACCTCTAATCCAAACCACTCTCCGCAGGCCCCTTCGCCCTGGCGGGTTGATTAAACTCAAACAGTATCTCATCCAGTTTAATTGGTCTCCCATCCACCAGGCACCCAACATTGATGCTGCCCTCAGCCTCTTCTCACAAGCTTTTAACAGGGCCTGTGATCTCTTTACGTCCCTCACCAAAATTCACTCCAAAAAACAAAACGCGCCTTGGGTTATCCCGGCGTTAATCCAGATGCTCAGAAATAGGAACAACCTCTGGCACCGCGCCAACGAATCTGGCCGACCTGCTGACAGACAGGCCTACAATGCTGCATGGAACAGGTGCACATGGGCCATTCGGAAAGCCAAGGCAGTCTACTACCAGGCCACCCTCTCCTCCTCCTCCTGGGGATGCGCCAGGACCTTCTGGGACAACATTAAAAGAGCTAAATGAGGTCCCACTCCCCCCCATCCCAGCTCTCTATTGACAGCTCCACCACTACCGACCCTGCCTGCATTGCCAACTGTCTCAACTCCTCCTTCACTGACCTTAGCTCTGTCCTCCAGAGTAACTTCTTCGCTCCTACCCCTGACCTACTGCCCCAAGTCCTTCAGAGTCCCTGGTTCTATCTCCGAAAAGTATCTACCCAGGAAGCCAAACCTCTACTGCTTAAAGCTTTAAAAAGCAACAGTCCCAGGAGTGACTCTCTGGACCCCAAAATAGTCTGGTTGGTCCTGGATGAAGTCCTTGTCCCGCTCACTGGACTACTTAACTGGTCCCTCTGCCTGGGACAATTCCCCTCTGAGTGGAAAACAGCTATAGTCATGCCTATTCACAAAGAGGGTAATAGGTCCTTCCCCAGCAACTACCGATCAATCTCCATCCTTCCCCCACCCTCCAAAGCCCTAGGAAAAGTAGTGGCTAATCAACTCAATGAATACCTGGCTAAGCATGGCATCCTGTGCCTGGAACAACATGGATTCCATGCTGGTCACAGCACTGGCACTGCCTTAATGGAGTTTTCAACTTTCTGCACTCCTCCCTGGACTCCAGCTCCCTCGCTTGTGCAGTGTATGTTGACCTCTCTATGGCCTTCAACACTGTCTCTCTCATCCTCTGCTGCTAGATGCTCTCTACTGCATTGGTTTCTCAGCTGGCCCCCTTGCCTGGTGCTCAAGCTACCTCCCAACGTGTTAAAATCAATGGGACACTCTTGGAAACCCGCCCAATCCACTCTGGGGAACCCAGGACTCCATCCTGGGTCCTCTACTGTTCAGCCTATATCTAAACACCCTGCCCAGTGCCTGCTCCGGCAACATTCTCATCTACACCGATGATGCCATCATTTTTGCCTCTCATCGAAACCTTACCTCTCTCCAGGACACTCTCCAACACTCCTTCTAGGATGCCAAAACCTGGTTTAAGGAGCGCAGACTCATCATCAATCACAAAAAAAACAAGTTAATGCTCTTCGTTCATCTACAAAACAAGGCTTGTAACAACCCGCTCACCATCCTCCCCAGCACCCTACATCCGCTCGAATAAGTCTACTCCTACAAATACCTTGGAGACACCTTTGACTCAGCCCTCACCTTTCACACCCACATTAATGCCCTTACAACCGTCACCAACACCTTCCTTGGCATCCTCTCCTGCCACAAGGACTACCTCCCCACTGATGCCCTCGGCTTGCCGTTACATCCTCAGTACTGTCCCTTGTAGATTATGGCCTTCCAGTTTATGCCGCTACTGACACCACTGCCTTCAACAAGATTCGCCTCACCCTAAAGGAGGCCTGCAGTCCAATGGCTGGTGCCCCCAGGCTCACCCACACATGTCAGCTCTACAACATGGCCAATCTCCTTACCCTAGATGAACGACTCCACAACTAAACCTATCTTCTAACTAAGAATATTCTGCTTGGGATCGCCCCACCCGGGGTTACTGCCTCCATGCTACCTATCTACCCTTTCCACTGTCTCAACCTGAACTGCAGACAAGACCACCCTCCTGGTCCCCAGAACCAGGACCGCTCAGGCCCAAAGGTCCTTCTGTTACAGAGCCCCATCTTGGTTTAACTCTCTCCCTGCATCCATTTCCACTACCCCAAAAATTGTCGCTTTTAAATCCGCCCTTAGGAACCAACTTTTCAGCTCCCGGAGCTGCACCTGTCCTTAACAGGCCTTAGCTACTATCACTTCTGACATGGCCAAACTACCACCTCACTCCTCCCCCCCCCATTTTTGTAAAAATGTGTGCTCAGTTTGCAACACAGAAATGTTTCTATCACGCTAATTGTATGGAAACTACTGTGTTATTCTAAGTCGCACTGTTCCTTGGTATTCTGTAATTTATGTTACATATGGATACTACTTTGTTATTGTATGTCGCACTGTTTTCTGGTACTCTGTAATTTATGTTACACTGTATGTCCTCTCTGTGACGAGGTACTTTTGTAAAGAGCCTCTGGCTCAAAGGTTGTAAATCCGACAGTTTTAAAAAAATAAATAAATAAATAAAACATTTTGCTCAATTTTAGGCCCTGTATTCGTGGACTTACATAATTAAATGTCTTTCAAAAATAACTTGTAAGCTGGCCCAGTGGCATGGAGGGCTGAGATGTGGGATACCTTACTCCTTCCATGCTGGCAACCCAGGTTTGGCAACATGTCTGAGTCTCCAGGGGTCGGCTGAGAGGAGGGCTAGGAGCTTGATTGAGCTGCTGCAAGGCAGCTCTCCTCACCTGAGGAGGGACGTGGCTTCCCTGGCTCTTGGCTGCCATCTGGTGGAGGCTAGGTGGCTGCACCAAGCCATAAGGAGCCAGGCACTAGGCCAAGTGGGAGGAAGGAGCCATGGGACACATGCACGCCTCCATACGCATGCGCAACCGTGTTCTGGGGTCTCATGTAAGGGGGGGAAATGGAAAATGGGGCACCGGGGCAGACTGAATGAAACCCTGAGAAGAGGGCAGGTTGAGATCCTCTGCTGGAGAACCACAGCTCGTCTGCCCCAGAGCCCCAATGGTAAAAAGCTATATGGAAACAAACATTTGTTAATGCCAAATGTTTGCTTGCTGGTATTGGCATTGGCATTGGTAGTGCAGGAGTTCGAGAGATGCATTATAGGAATGGCAGTGAAGTATAGAAGCTGTGTGTGTGAATGATTATAGAGTTACGTAGGAGAGTAGCAGGTTAAAATATATGTATGAAGAACATGAGGCAGAGGTGAGTAGGAGGTAATAGGAGTGGAGATAGGGATGAAATTTGTGGAAGTGTAATAGTATATATGTAACCACTAGGTGGTGCTATCCCAGGGTTACTACCCCTGCCTGTTTGGCTAGTAGCATGTTAAGGGGCCTGAGTTCTGAAACAGGTGCCACCACCTGAAAGTCAGGGTTGGTAGTGGTCAAGCTAACCTGGGCACAGCCCTCCGGGACACTAACTCCCCTCTTTCCTTACTAGTGACCGGAACAATACACAATAATCACTTTCACAATACCCTGATACACCACACAAGTACCCACACTGTTTGCACTTATCACCAGGGCTTTCCTCTGGCTCAGCCTTGGGGACCCCCTGTAAAACAAGGTTATACACAGCAAATAACAGTAGTACAGTACTCTTGCACAAACTGGAACCACAGTCAGGGTAAATGCAAAAAAGAGTTAGATCTGATTTATTTAAGGGACTTGAACACAGGAGGGGCATAATCAGGTTAATTTGCTTAAAGGCTGTATCAATCAAACAGTTATGCATGCACTTCAGGGTCCATAAACAGTCACACACTCTGGGTACTCAGATGGAGAATGGTGGGCTAGCCAAGAACATTGCAGCTGGTTGGGGCCCTGTGATGGGAGAAAACAACATGCACAACACATACTATTTGTAATCCAGAGCCGGAGGGCTCAGTTCGTGAAAAGAAAACAACAAGACAATCAGATGACACGCTTTTAGATTAGGCTGTTGTTGCAGGGAGCTACCCTGATAATTACTCACAATACCCAAGACTGGACACAGGCTGGACGAAAAATGAGACTGCAGGTGGTTGATCTGGAGTGCCGGGAGAAGCAGGGTCCACACGATTCAACGAGGTGTCGTTCCTGTTCAAATGTGGAGCAGGGGGCTGATCCCCAGGCAGGTCTCTCATCGATGGCTTTCTCTGTGCAATGGGTAGTCTGGCTGGGCCAGTGTGGCAAGGCCCAGGCCAAATGGAGACAAATTCGGATACAGTCCGTTTTGGGCTGGATACAGCTTCCAGCAAGCAGAACACAGTTCACACAGTGGGGAACCAAATTGACCCACTAACAACTCACAGCACACTTACATGTAAGGAAATTTTACTGTACCAGGCAAACCACTCTCCGGTCACGATCACAGTCTCTGCACAAACCGGGGATTCAAAAGCAGCTGGAAATCCTGACAGGCCAATTGTATTCAGCAAAATCTTTGGTCTTCTTCAGGTATGAGCATGGTAAAAAAAATCAGTGGCTTACTTTGTTCTCACAAACTCAGATTTAGTCCGAAATAATTCTCTTCTCTCCCTCTCAGGGGCAGCAGGCAGACATACAGGCCACAACTCAGACCTTTCCACAGTTCTCCCGCACAAAACTACTCAGACGGCTGCTTGACTGTCTCAAGCTGTTGCTTCTTCAGCTCCCAACTTAGATCTGACTCAACTGCCAGCAAGCCTGGGACTTTCCCTAGAATCCAAAAGGTTCAGTTGGCTGATCGGTCAGTCACAACAAAGGCTCCCCCTTCAGGTGCAAAAAGGCACCAAAAGCCCAAAACTATAATTCCTACAGATTTTGACTCCAGACAGCTCCTGTAGTCCGGCACCATTTTAGGTCCCACCAGTACTGATTGTTCCAATTCGGCAATCCAGGACCAGGATAGTGAAGATAAACAAAACAGTTCTTGCTGCAAAAAAAGCAGGTTAGACAAACTACATTATCATTATCACTCTAAATGATTTTCAGCAAATAATTACATCTTTCAACATAACTCCCTCTCAGATTACTTATGACTTCAATCCAGGCAGCTCTTAAAGAGACAGTACACAGAGGCTACACAGGCACTCTCTGGCAATCACATTTAAACTGCTAAAATGCAGGACACCAGCCTGACAATGAGCATTTAGGCATGCTCAAGGAAGACTTTTCTGGAACCCCCATTTATAGGGGGGTTACATATATAAAATATATAGTATAACATTTATTTTCAAATTTGTACTTGGCTTATAAAAAAAGGCATTCAATTGGCCACTTTATGGTATTTCTGCCCTTTTTCCTGGTTTATTCTAAATCCGGGGTGGAGGCAAACACAGAAGTGAGCCAACTTTAGAGCCACAGTTAAAGAATTATAATTCAAATATTGAGAAACAGATTTATTTTTTTTTCACTTGCCCGGCTCCCACGGCTTTTTCGGAGGAGGCCTTGTACCCCTCCTACTCCGTCCGCCTGGGCTATTCAAGGCTTCCCCTACCCTGGCTTCATTATGTTCGGGGTCTGGAGGTGTATGTGATTTTTCTCCCTTTTTTCCCCATAACCCCCGAGGATGCCGACGCAAAGGATGTACATCCAGGCAGACATCATGCTGATGCACGCCATTGCCAAGCGCCCAGAACATCCTCCCCTTCCCGGCTCCTGAGAGTCGCTGTTGCCCCTGTAAGCCCGTGCTTCCACCAGCCCCCAGGAACATTGGGTGCATGAGACACCCCCGGTATCCCACCTCTGGAGGAGGACAGCATCCATTGGGACGCTCAATCCTCCATCCCCCCGCTGGTCCCCGACAACCCTGAGTCCGTTCATGAACCTGGATCACCAGCGTAGCGCGAGGTGTGGCGTCCAGCGCCTCAACTCTCAGTGCCACCGGGCCAGCATGAGAAATAGATTTTAATTGTAAAAATCATATTTTTGTAGCATAACTGGATGACTTAATAGACAGTGCATGCTAGTCTAACTTTTGCAAGATGTTTTTTGGGGGGGGTTGTAAAAATTAAAGACTGAGAACCACAGTATCATCCCACAGCTGCAAGTTAAGTAACCATAAGGTAAAATTACAGTTTATGGGAAAATACTCATAGAAACATAGACTTTGACGGCAGATAAGGACCGCTTGGCCCACCTAGTCTGCCCATTTACCTACCTGATGGATAAGCTGCAGATTCTAGTTAATCAACAGCTTACTTCCTCCTACCCTTCCACTAGAATTGCTTTATTCCTGTCCCATGCATTCTTGAATTCTCCCACTGTTCCTGACTCCACAACCTCCTCAGGAAGGCTGTTCCATGCACCCACAACCCTCTCTGTGAAAAAATACTTTCTAACATTACCTCTGAGCTGTCCCCCCTCTATCTTCAAATTGTGAGCCCTTGTTCTTGCACATCTCTTCTTCTGAAAGATGCTACCCTCTTGTACTTTGTTAATTCCCTTGAGATACTTGAAAGTTTCTATCATGTCCCCCCTCTCCCTCCTCTCCTCAAGGGTATGCATATTAAGCTGCTTTAGTCTCTCCTCGTATGTCTTCCTTGAGGTGCCTTCCTCAAGCAACTGGTAATGGAACCAATTCGGCAGAAGGCAATACTGGACCTTGTGCTCATAAACAGGGACAGTGTGATGGGGGTAACAGTGGGGGAGCACCTGGGGAACAGTGACCACCAGTCACAGTGGTTTGAAATCACAGAAAGAGCAGAACCAAACTACACAAAAACACGTATCCTGGATTTTAGGGGGGCAGACTTTGGGAAAATGGGGAGATACTTGAAAGAGGCATTAAGGGGAATGAGGCAGGAATCAGGGGTTGAGGAACAGTGGGTAGTATTTAAAATGGGGATTACAAGAGCAACAGAATTATGTATCAAGCAGGTTAGCAAGAGGAAAAGGAAGAGGAGACCATTATGGTTTTCCAAAGAAGTAGCAAAGAAAGTGAAAGCCAAAAAGATTGCATTCAGGCAATACAAAAAGACACATGCAGAAGGGGATAGGGAGAAGTACCAGGAGAAGCAAAGGGGGGCAGGAAGGTCAGTAAGGGAAGCCAAAGCTCAGACACATTGCAAAATCAGTGGGTAGAGGGGACAAAACCTTTTACAGGTACATAAGTGAAAAAAGAAAGGCAAAGGGAGGGATAGTGAGACTGAAGGGGGAGGATGGGGGCTGTGTGGAGGATGACAACAGTAAAGCTGACATATTGAGCAGGTATTTCTGCTCAGTCTTTACTGAGGAAGAGGAGGGTAATGGGTCTGAACGGAGTACAAGGGGTGAGAATGGTGCAGAAATGGACACAAGTCCCTTACACTAGAAAGGGTCCCAGGAACTGGAAGTAATAAGAGTTGATAAGCAATGGGGCCAGATGGGTGCACTCCAGGGTTCTTAAAGAACTAAGAGAAGTGGTGGCTGAACCTCTGGCTATCCTGTTTAGCCGATCACTGGAAACAGGGAGGTACCCAAAGACTGGAGGATAGCAGATGTAGTCCCCTTATACAAAAGTGGGAACAAAGAGGAAGGGGAACTACAGACCAGTCAGCCTCACCCTCGGTAGTGGGGAAGATCATGGAAGCACCACCAAGGAGAGATTGTGGAACATCTGGTTGTCAATGGACTACAGGACCCAAGGTAGCATGGTTTCACCAGGGGAGGTCATGTCAGACCAGCCTCATTGAATTTTTGACTGGGTGACTAGGGAGGTGGATCGGGAGGGCAGTGGACATGGCCTATCTGGACTTCAGCAAGGCCTTTGACACTGTGCCACATAGAAGACTATTGCACAAACTGGGGAATATGGGTGTGGGCAGGACAGTAGTGTGGTGGGTAGGTAACTGGCTGGGCAGCAGGACACATAGGGTGGTGGTAAATGGCTGTCACTCCACAAAGGGAAGAGTGACCAGTGGGGTACCACAGGGATCAGTGCTGGGACCGGTCCTATTCAATATCTTCATCAGTGACATTGCACAGGACCTAGAAGGCAGAATTTCACTGTTCGCTGATGACACAAAGCTCTGTAAACAGAGTAGACACACCAGAGGGTGTAGACAGAATGAGAAGGGACCCGCAGAAACTTGAAAAATGGTCAGGGGTTTGGCAGTTGAAATTCAATGCAAGGAAGTGCAAAATAATGCATATGGGGCACAAAAACCCTGGCACAATATATCAGTTGGGGGGTGAGGATATAGCATGCACCAAGCAGGAAAGGGATCTTGGGGTAATCATCTCTGATGACCTCAAGGCAGGGAAACAGTGCGACAAGGCAGCAGGTAAAGCAAATAGATGCTGGGATGGCATGGCAGGGCATCACCAGCAGGAAAATGGAGGTCATAATTCCACTATACAAGACACTAGTGAGGCCCCACCTGGAGTACAGTGTACAGTTCTGGAGACCTTACCTACGTAAGGACATAGACAGGGTAGAGAAGGTTCAGAGGAGGGCAACAAAGATGGTGCATGGATTGCAGCACAAGTCCTATGAGGACAGGTTGAAGGAACTGAACATGTACTCCCTGGAGGAGAGGAGGGAGAGAGGGGATATGATAGAGACATTCAAGTATCTTACAGGGAGGAACAGGGTGCAGGAATACACTATTTTTAAGTGAAAAAGATCTTCCAGGACTAGAGGGCATGGGATGAAGTTGGAGGGAGGACGATTCAGAGGAAACGTGAGGAAGAATTTCTTCGCAGAACGGGTGGTGGACAAGTGGAACACCCTGCCAGAGGAAGTGGTGGGGGCTGAAACAATCACAGGATTTAAGAATGCATGGGATAGACATAAAGGAAATCTGGAGGTCAGGGGTAAGGGCAGCAGACTTCTTTGAAAACATAAACTGAACTTACAAGCTCAAATGGGCAGACTGGGTGGGCCATAGGCCCTTATCTGCCGACACTGTCTATGTATCTATGTCTTTTGGTGCAGACCCTGCACCATTTTGGTTGCCCTCCTCTGAACAGCCTCCACTCTGTCCATGTCTTTGTGAAGAAGGGGTCTCCAGAATTGCACGCAGTACTCCAGATGGGGTCTCACTAACTGTCTGTACAGAGGAATAACAACTTCCTGTTTTCTACTGTTGACGCCTCTCCCTATGCATCCCAGTATCTTCCCAACCCCCAGAAGAGTGCAGATGTGTTCCTGGTCCACTGAAGATCGTCAAGCTGGGCTCCAGAGGTCAGTAAGGGGTGAGAGGGGTGTGGGGAGGGGGGCGCAGAGGGTGGGCGTGGGTTGGGTGAGGGGTGGCCACAGACAGCACAGGACCATTTTCTTTATTTTTACAGTGAAAAACACATGCAGGACTATTGGCACGCTGGGGATGAGCTCCCAGTGTGCCACCTGGATGTTTGTTGGGGAAGGGGGAGTGCAGCCAACAGGGATTGGGCACCCCCCTCAGCACACAACAAATGGGGGGTGCATCATGCCGACAGGGAATCGGCTACCCTGTCAGCAAATTAACTGGGGAAGGGATCATGCTGATCGGGGATTGGGCCCCCCCCGACGATTTTTATTTCATTTATTTATTAAAATGTTTCACCAGGAAGGCACACTGAATGGTGGGTGGCGGCTTTCTGTCAGCTTCGTAGGGATTATGAGAGGCCAGTGGAGAAGCCGACGCCATGGGGACACCACACAATGCAGCTTGTAATTGGCTTCTGCAGTCAGGGATGCCCCACAGCAAAAAATAGATGATTGCGTAGTGATGGGGCACTCCCCAATTGCAGCAGCTAAGGTTATTTGATCATAGTGGCATGCTCATTAACTGCTGTCATCTACAGCATGCTCCTCGGTTCTCCACGGCAGAGACCAGCCCCAGAACGGACTGCTGCCATTTGGCACAACACTGCCACGCCTCAACAACCCGCTTGAGAAGGAAGGTGACGCAATGTGTTTCTTGCACATGGTGCAAGCAACACAAAAATAGAGAAAACCAGTAAAGATTCCAGCTCTGATAAGCAAAATTTAAATAGAGTAAAACCCAGCCATGGGGTTCCCTCTGTCATTGGTGGCTGGGCTTAATTCACATCTCTGCTGACCTCTGATATCAAGAAACCCCTTCTGAAAATCGCGGAGTGAGAAAAAAGTGAGTAAAAACTGTAAAAAAATTGCACTTTTTTTTTTTTTTTTTTTTTATCAGCTATGGGACGGAGTGCACTAGGTTTTACTGATTTTCTGATATAAGCCACACACCAATAGCACTCCAAAATAAGCTGGAATTTATAAGAAATGTGATTGAAATTTTGTGAATGAGCAGGGGTTAGCTTGCTTCATACTGATTTGCTTAACATTTCTCACTGTTATGTTTTTCCAGCCACAGTTTTTTTTTTTTTGCACAAAGCTTTGTCTCTGGACCATGCTCTGCCCCCTTTCCTGATGGCACCCCTCCCCCAGCCCTGTCCCTGACCTTCTCAGGGATGTGCAGATTATCCATCTCTTGCCCAGGACCACAATGTGGTGGGTGGCTTGCACTGTTGGTCATGTGTGGGCTTGTAGGAGTTGCCGGCACTGCATGTGTGGGCTTATGGGAGGTGCTATCATTGCATGTGTGGGCTTGCAGGAGGTGCTGGTAGCACATACGTTGGCTTGTGAGAGGTGTCAACATTGCATGAGTGGGCTTGTGGGAGGTGTCAACATTGCATGACTGGGCTTGTGGGAGGTGTCAACATTGCATGAGTGGACTTGTGGGAGGTGTCAGCATTACATGAGTGGACTTGTGGGAGGTGCTGGCATTGCATGAGTAGGCTTGTGGGGGATACTGCTTTGCATGTGTGGGCTTGCAGGAGGTGTTGGCATTGCACGCATTGGCTTGTGAGAGGTGCCAGCATTGCATGAGTGGACTTGTGGGAGGTCCTGGCATTCCATGAGTGAGCTTGAGGGAAGTACTGCTTTGCATGTGTGGGCTTGTGCGAGGTGTTGGCATTGTATGCGTTGGCTTGTGAGAGGTGCCAGCATTGCATCAGTGGGCTTGTGAGAGGTACTGGCATTGCATAAGTATGCTTGCAGGATATACTGGCCTTGCATATGTGGGCTTGAAGGAGGTGTCAGCATTGTTCCAGCAGACCCAGGACTTGTTTTCTTCAGTTTTTCTTCCCTGAGGGTGCTGCCATGTGATAATGTGCATGCATGTGGGCAACAGTGTGCGTGCGTGATTAGTGTCCACTGGGCACCCTACTCCCTTTGTGTGCCCACTGTTCTGCCACCTGGCTTCAACCAGGGGGCAGTCAGCTAGTGGGATGCAGCATCACCTCGTCTCGAAGGAGGAGAGTTGTACTTGGGACACTTGATCCTCCCACCCCTAACTAGTCTCCGAGTGACCCGAGTCCATTCTTGAACCCTGGTCACTGGAGCTGTGACTGGTGGCGCTACTGCTGCACTTCTGGGCCTATGTTTCTGGCCCCTGATTGACATAATCACACCAGAGACAGTGATCGTTTGTATTACAGCTACAGCTAACCAATCAAACTGCGACAGATGGCAGTCTTCAAAAGGCTGACTGTTTGGTTCCCATTCATTGACTTGGCAGCCAACCACAGTACGGCACGACAGTGACACCCATTATAAAACAATGGTTGAAAAGGGAGCATTCTGATTGGCTGACAGCATTTTTAGAGGGCTATGTTAATAGCTAAAAAACACCATGTACAAAGAAAGAATTAGGCTTACATTTTGAAAGAATTGCATCCATTTTTTGGCTGCTGTTGCACATTTGCGACACTACTGTCAGAGGATAAAAAAGGTGGACGGACTTAATGTCACAGTCACTGCAGTTCATGTTCAAACAATGATGCATACATCAAAATGTTGACATGAGTCATTTTTGTGTCATAAACTGTTGAAAGGGTCATAATTGCATCCAAATGTTTGAAAATAAGGGCACAAACATTTGGGCGCATTTAGCATGATGCAGGTGGGGGGCAGAAAACAAAAATAATGCAAATGCTGTGTCCCAGACATTTTTTGTTATCTACTCCCCCCCCCCGACTGGACCCCTTCTGCTCGACTGCCACTGCCCCATCACCTTGGCATTCCCAAGGGCTTACCTCACCTTCTTGTTCTCTCAGAGCTTTTCTCCTCTGGTGGGGGTGGCAGCGTCCCCCAGCCCCCGCCACAGAATGGATCCAGTAAGGAGTTATTGCTGCCTGGGTAGCCATGTGTGGGGCCTGCAAGCAGCAGTGTCATCCTTCCAGTTGGGGCATTTCTGCTTTTTGTGTCCCAAACCCCCCTAGAATATCGGCAGCTTGGGTACGCAAGCATGCACACAACTGTACCTGGTGCAGCAGCAGCAGCCAATGTCCTGCCACCCACTAGCTGCTCTGACTGCACTTCCATTGTTCGTCTCGCAGGTGACTGTACAGCAGCAGAGCAGACCGCCTCCTCCCTCCCTCCCTGAGAGAACAGCATCCTCTGAGACCACCCCCCGATGACTCAAGTTCATTGCTGGACTCACGTCATTGGCGTCATGAGCGGCAGTGCTTCTGCTGTGCCGATGGGCCGTCCTGGGTCCAGACATTTGAAAATCTGAGTCTTAGAATTTTAACAATTAATACAGTCTGTTTAAAAATAAATTAAAACATTTTAATTAACAAAAACATTAAGGCACTCCGGGGGTTGGGTTACCACTGTTAATCCAACTCTAAGAATATAAGGCACATGGCTATGCCACGCATCTCTTGACCCCCTAGGGTTGAACTAACAGATGGTAACCCATCCCCTGGTGACACCTTTATGCATATGTGCTCATATAAAAGGAGTGGAGCAGAACTGATTGTCCAGGTTCCAGAAACTGGAAGAACTCAAAAGCCACACAGCTGGGTTTACAGATGGCTGGGGCTTCTCTTTGCTCCCCTGGTTTGATCCCCAGCAGCTCCACCTCTGAAAACAAGTCATGGAAAGTATTATGGGATAGAAACAGAGGGATGGGAGGGGTGCCTATAAAGGCTTCCACTGCTGTTGTTCAGGAGATTGCCTTGATCCCTGTGTCAGGCACTTTTTGTAAGGGCTGGTCTGTGTGCAGTGTTAGCATTTTCCAATACTGTGTACAGTCTCTCCTCTTCCTCAATTCAGCAGAAGCAGGTGCATCCTAAAACCATGCACAGTGCACACCATACAGGGATTCTCAAGAGTCATAAGTGGTGGCAGAAGATTTTGGGTGAGGTGGATTTTATGCCTATGGGGGGGCAGCTATTACACTATGCATACATTCCCCATGTATAAATATAGAAATGTAATTGGGTTTAATAATAAAAAATTGAAAGCATTACCATTGTCCATTTTTAGGAATGAAAAATACTAAAAATCAATAAAATAAAACAAAATGTTGGGGGGGGGGGGTATGGCACTGCTGTCCCTTGTCTGTCACAAAACATTTGTTGGGATTTGCAATATTTAGATCCAATGGCAAAAGTGTAAGACTGGATTTGCAAAGCTCTGCTGAAATCATGCCTTCTGCCAACGCTCACCGCTCTCCTGGTCCTGCTTCTCCAGAATCTCTTTCTTCTCCATCAGCTGTGACTGAAGGGTGCCCTCCAGGTGGGAGATCTGCAGTCGGAGTTGCTCTTCTGTCTCCTTCCAGTAGAGATCCCGCTTGGGCTCCAGAGTGCTGTTGAGAACTCAGATGGCAAACTGCTCCTATTTTTTTATGTTTGCTTGCACGCATGTGCAAGAAACATAGTGCCATCATCCGAGTTTTCCAGAGGTGTGTCAGCCTCTTCCAATTCAGTCAGTGTATTTGCAGGAGCAGTCGCAGAGCACCAATCACTGCTCCAGCTGTCTATGACAGCAGGAAAATGCAGTCACATACAGTTGAAAGGGAGAGCTCCGCTTGAGTGAGCAGAGCTCTCCACACACACACACACACACACACACACACACACACACACACACACACACACACACGTGCGCACGCACGCACACTGCATGCTCATGCGCCTTCCCCCTCCCCCCTCCACACTGTACGGCCAATGGGGGTGCCCAATCCCCCATCGGCTTCACTGTCTCTCCCAAGTACAGGGTGCCACGCTGGGAGCCCACCCCAGTGTGGCAACAGATACCATGGCCGACGGGGTGCCCAATCCCCGTCGGCTCCACGCCTCAGTTATCCTCTGCCACGCTGGGAGCCCACCCCAGCATGGCAAACGCCCCACGTCCAATTTTTTTTAAAAACACCCTATAAAGAAAAAACTGTCCTCGCAGTCTCCATGCACCCCCCACAACCCGCACCCACCCACTGCGCACCCTGCCTCCCCACACCCCTCACCCCATACTTACCTCCGGACTCGGGCGATGATCTTCGGTGGACCGGGAACACGTCTGCACTCTTCAAAGCTGACCGCGAACTGAGGAAATGCCGGTAAGCTGTATAATGGGATAGATAGGGGTTTTTCAACTTTGTTGCATATCTCAGGCATTTTTTGGAATTTTTGCACCAAATTTTCAACATGGGGTTTTTGGGACCCCTCCTCATGAATTCTTGCACTGTCATGGCGTTACTCGGGCCGAAGGGTGATTTCACAGCCACTGTGCAAAATCACCTTTCTGGAATGATTAACAAACGACACTGCCAGTGTTCATAAGGTGGGCTCTCAAAAAGCCTATTTTGAAAATTTGGTGGAAAAATTCCTAAAAATGACTGTTTTATGAGCGTGCATTGCGCAGTTCCTACGCACGCTCGTAAGTTTGTGAAATTTCAATATTTTCACTCCAGATTTTCAACATTGCCATTTTACCACACCTCCTTATGAGCAGCACAGCTGTCATTTTTCACATCTCGCCCAAAACGTGTTTCCGCCCATGTAGTGCACAATGGCGCAGTTGGTGTCCAAAATCAATGTATGGGACACGTTAAGAAAATCACAATGACACTGGTCATGAGCAGAGGTGTTAAAGTGGCTATGTTGAAAATTTGGTGAAAAAAAATTCCCAAAAATGACTGTTTTAGGAGCGCACGTTGCGCAGTTCCTACGCACGCTGGCAAGTTTGCGAATTTGTAATATTTGCACACCAGATTTTCAACAGTGCCATTTTACCGCACTTCCTTATGAGCAGTGCAGCTACCATTTTTTACATCTCACCCAGAATGTGTTTCCGCATATGTAGCGCACAATGGTACAGTCGGTTTGCTAAAACAATGTTTGGGACAGATTAAGAAAATCACAGTGACACTGGTCATGAGCAGAGGTCTTAAAATGGCTATGTTGAAAGTTTGGTGACAAAACTCCATAAAATGACTGTGTTACGAGTGAGCATTGCGCAGTTTCCACGCACCCTCGTAAGTTCATGAATTTGTAATATTTTCAGTCCAGATTTTCACCAGTGGCATTTTTCCACACCTCCTTATGAACAGTACAGCTGTCATTTTTCCACAACATGGCCGAAATGTGTTTTCACACTTTCAGTGCAGAGATGCGTGGTCGCTGTGGGAAATCATTGTTCGGGACAGATAAAGAAAATCACACTGACACTGTTCATGATCGGAGGTCCCAAAATGCCTGTGTTAATCTACTGTAAAAAAAAAAAAAAAAAAAAAAAACTAGTTACATTACGGATGTGCGTTGCACAGTTTCTACACAGGCTCGTGACTTCACCAGTTTTTTTAAGATTTTCACAGCAGATTTTCAACATTGCCATTTTTTACACCTCCCCATGAACAGTACCGCTGTCATTTTTCACATCCTGTTCAGAATGTGTTTTTGCACCTGTGGTGCCAAATGCCATAGTCGCTGTGCAAAAGCAGTTTTCCGCTAACAAACTGATATTGCCACTGTTCATGAGGTGGGGGTCACAAAAAAACCATGTTGAAAATTTGGAGTGAAAATACCAACAAATGCCTGAGGTGTTACGGTTTCCGACCATAACGCCCACCCTATGTAAGAAATATGACAGGCATCAGGGGTGTGACTTAGGATTCTTGCCTGTCGTGCTCATACCATTCCACCCCACCCACACCCTGCAGCCAGTGAGAGACAGGGTGTGCCTCGGACTCTGGGCCCAAATCTCACCCCATTCTCCTATACCGCGCCCATCTCACCGTATTTGCTGATGGAATGGGGTGCGCATAAGGGCCAAAGACCCCAAGGCACACCGTGACACTTGTCAGTGTCTGCAGGGTAGGGAGTGGTGAAATGGCGTGGCTGTTATGCCCGACAACCCAAAGGCACACCCCAATGCCTGCCACTCTCTGCAGGGTGGTGGTGGGGTTGGCTTCAGTTCAATACTTCACTGCCATTCCTATTATGCAGCTCTGTAACTTCTACACTACCACTGCCAATGCCAGCAAGCAAACATTCGGCATTGACAAATGCTTGTTTTAAAGTCATCTTGCTACAACATATTTTTTTTTCTGTCAGACTGAAGCTCCAAGAAGGCAGTATAGCGCAGTGGCTTAAGGCTGTCAGTTGTAAACCTGGAGACCTGGGTTTGAATTCCACAGCCCCCACTTGCATACTGTGTTACCCTGAGCAAGTCACAATTTAATTGTGCTCCCAGGTCACACCTGGAAACAAACATCGGCTTAGTGTGCCTTTCCTGGTTAAACAATTCCCCCTTCCCTACACAAGTCTAACTTTCGTTCTGTATTGAATCTGCCAGCTAAAAAGGGGGAAGGGGGAGAGGAGATGTATGTCAGCGACAGAGTCATTTTCTTCAGTGTAGAGTCTGACAGAGAGCAGGGAAACTGTGGCGGGGGATGAGTGGTATGGCAGGCTCTTTTTTTTTTTTTTTTTTTTTGTGTGGACCCAAACTAGCATAAGGGAAGTGATTTGGGGGAGACAGCAGAAGCATTGCAGTGGTTGGGATTGTGTTTTTTTTTCCCCCCAATGTTGAGCTAGTGTGGGGGAAGCATGGGGGGGTGAACTGCCACCAAGCTGTGGCTCATGGATGGAGGCCCCTCTTTCCCAAGGCGGGGGCAGGCAGAATCGCCACTGACTAGTGACTAATGGAAGAAAGCCTCCTCACACCAGGGGAGCATATTTGCTGCTGACTCATGGGAGATGCCCAACTCTCTTGAGGGGTGCAGGAAGATTTATCTCTGAGCCACGACTACAGGTGAGGAACCAATGAAAAGACAAATTGTGCTGAGCTGATGGTGAACTTTAACTACTGCATTTTGTTTTTATAGGATTATTGTTCAGACATATGTTTTCTTTCCATTTCTACTGACTTACATTGACTTCTTTAATCATGCCAATACATCTGTTTGCTAGTTTCTTATGTTGTTGTATATTATTCTGTAGCTTATTGGCAGGCAGCTCATACACAGAGCTGGCTGGCCGAGGAGCCTTTTCAGCCAGAAAGTATTATTTTCTGCTCAGTGTATTTTAATATATTTAACTTGCAAATCCCCACTTGTATCTTTTCCTGAGAATAGCGGCTGCTGACCGAGTGTTGCAGTTCTCACCTCAAAATGTAGCGTAATTAAGGAGGCATGGTCTGAACAGTGCTACAAGCAGTCTATGAAGAATGTAATGTAATCGGGGATGGTGTTGCCTAAATGTATTAGGAGTATAATTGCGGTCATATTTATATTAGGCCAATACATGTGAATATGCCAGCAATTATACTGCTAATACAGTTAGGCAATCCCATTCTTCATAGACTGCCTGCAGCACCATCCCAGACCCTACCTCATAATTATGCTACATTTTGGGGGTGGGGCTGCAGTGCTCGGTCAGCCACTCAGCTCGTACTAGGAGGGTAAGAGTGGGGCCTTACAAGTTAAATATTTTAAAATATGGGCCAGCCCAGTGGTGTGGAGGGCTGAGGCAGCAATGCCTTACCTCCTGCCATGCCGGCCACCCGTGTTTGTGGTGCGGTGGGTCTCTCGGGGCAGGTGGGGAGGAGAGATTGAGCATCTGGAGGAGAGCTCTCCTCTCCCGCGGAGGGTGGTGAACAGAAACCGGTAATTTGCCTGACACCCAGCAGAGGCTAGGTGCTGGTACGCTGGGTCCTGTACAATGGGGATGGAGGAGGAGACTATTAGCGTGTTGCCATGGGACATGTGCACACCCTCTGCCATTGTCGGGACTGTACCTCTCCACAGGAAAAGCGGAAAATCTGGCCCCAGTCATAGGGCATGAATGGCCATCCTCCGCAGGTGCCGTCCCTGAGAAGACATCTCCCCAACGCTGGATCCAGACTTGGCGGGTTGAGCTGGGGGCTCTGCGCCACCCTGCCATGGAGGGTAAGCTGTGGGAGAACACAGGAGGGGGTCTGAAGTTTGGGGTATGGGGCTGGGAGGACAGCAATGAGGCAGGGCTGACTGAGACAGGGGAGAAAAAGTATAGCAAAAAAAATGTATTTTAAATACACTGGGCAGAAAATGTGGATGATGACACCACACAAGGCAGGGCAAGCAATTCACTAAAGCTCCACACTGAAACATCCAAGTGCCATGTAGCTCTCCCTCTCCTCCTGGGCTTTCCAGACAAATAGGCTACTGGTTTCCAAACCTCCTTAGTGCACACGCTGCTTATTCTGCAAATTCATGGAAACCTTAGCAGCCTGAAGCTGTGGCCTCCTCACATGTATTCTTGCGACACTCTGCTACCAATGGTACTCCTCTAAATTTGCCCCCACCTGCAAACACACCAAATCCCCTCTTCTGGGAAGTCCACCTCAGGCCCAAGGGCTACTGGGTAGTAAACCTTGAGGGAGTACCACCAGGACTCCCCCTCCTTTTAACCCCTGAACTACCCTGATGACTAGGGCCCAAACCAGGTTCTACTCCCTCCACCTGCAATGTGCAGAAGTCTGGTGCTGTTTAATGAGACCTCCTTGCAAACCAGGTGTCTGACCAGGTACAACCCAGCAGCACTGGATGGTACCACACTTGTGTCCCCAGGTGAGAGTCTACAATGAGAACCAATGCTATGGGCTAAGTCCTGAGCCAGCCTCCTGGCATACACCTCATGAGCCCACTCCTACAGTGCCATCCAGATCCCTTGCACCCTGTGACTGCACTGTCATGGCCTGTAAGAGCTCACCTGACCTGCATCCAGTTAATTGTATTAGACTACCTCTCTGGCATGCCCACAGCCATCCAGTGATAAGTACCCTGGAGATATGATGCTCCACTGCCCTACCCACTCTCATTTTGCTGACTCACGGACCTTTAAAATACTTTGGTAATATTAAATGCATGCTGAGGATAGAAAATGACATTAGAATTGATTTTTTGGCCATAATTCTTTTTCAGTCATTATCTAAAAGAGAAAAAACACACAGTTGCTATCTTTTTTTTTCCTGTAGATAATTCCTGAAGAACACCTATAGTTGAAACATTTATTCAAATGTTATTTAATATTTTCAACACTGTATGCAAACAGTCATCACCCTGACTACCTTCTGGTGCCCCACAATGTTTACTGACAGACATCCTAAATGTATTTTTGAATTTGTATTCGGTTTATGAAAAAAAAAGATGTTCAATGGCCACATAATGGTAGCGGTGCACCAAGGAGCAGACATGAATGGAAAGCTGTGTGCAGCAGAGTACAGGTAGACCGAAACCCACACTGCAAAAGTCATGCCGGCATCAGGCTGGAGGGAGTACGATTCCTAAAAACTAAGAAAACTGGCAACGTTGGGGTCAGGAAGGCAGCTCAGAAGAAAACATATGACCCTAGGCAGGGTAGAGCAATACACCTGGGCAGTAACTGGGTTGATTGCTCACTCTGAATAAGTGCAGACTGGATCGTAAAACATCACTCAAAACTATTGACTACCACAATTTTTGTCCCCAGGTGGGAGTCTACAATGAGAACCAACACTATGGGCTAAGTCCTGAGCCAGCCTCCTGGCATACACCTCATGAGCCCACTCCTACTCCTACCAATCTTTGAAGATCAAAGGAAACATATAGACAAAAGGATTTCACACATTGCATATGCCCAGGCTGCAGTTTATCACCTTTTGGGAATTTTAACATATTATGTGATCCTGGATCTCAACAGTTCATTTCCTGTGGATGTAATTAACCATCAGCATTTTTCTTTTGCTATCTCCTGGTGTGCTTGTTAGACCACCCAAGTGCCACCACCTCTGCTCTACCATGGATTACTCTATCCTCCTAGTTCTTCTATTTGCTGTGGGTGCTACAGGCCCACGATGTCAAGCTGGGTCACTACCACCTCGCGAGAACCTGCTCTTGACAAAAATGGACTATATGGCACCCCAATGCCAATTGTGCCAAGGGAGCTCCAGCTTTCCACCACCTGCATCCCGCCTGCTAGCCCGGGGCCCCCCCGACACCTGCCACGGTTGTCAACATTACCATTTTCATGCCCATAAAGATCACCCTGGTGAACGCTCGCCTCCCCCATTGCAAGAGCAGGAGGCGCAAGATACGTTCCTCCATTTGCATAAATCTCTCAGCCAGGAAAATAATATCCATGCTTCTTCTTCCATCAGGTAATGTCCATGCCAATTCTGGCCCACCACCAGTATCAAACGCAGGAGGAAACATGAGTAAAGGCCAGAAAGTAGCTGCATTGAACATCTGCAGCCTCACAGCAAAGTTTGACCTACTCCAAGCGTGGATGTCCCACCATGTACCTGACATTCTCTGACAGAGACCTGGCTGTCAAGCAAGATAAAAGACAATGAAGTGATGCTCCTGGGATATCAAACATTCAGGAAAGACAGGTGTGGCAGGAGAGGCAGAGGAGTCCTTATCTATGCCAGGGATTACCTATGCTGCTCGGTCCTCCCTGTTACCAGGGTCGAGGATGATCATGAACTACTAGCAATAAAAGCACAGGTCAGACGGCATGGCAAATCTCTAATCTTAGCCTTGGTTTATCTTCCACCCACTAAAGCCAGGGATGGCCTCCCAAAAATACTGGATACAATTGCTACCCTTTCTCCGGGCACAGAGCTTCTGATAACAGGTGAATTTAAAATCAACTGGGAGGGCAGGGAATCCACACCTTTCAAGGACATGGTCACTACTTCCAATCTGACCCAACCTGTAGACAGCCCAACAAGGTGGAACCACAAAACAGGAAAAGACACCCTCTTCGATTGGCTCCTCTCGAGTTACACTTCTCAGATCTCTGAACTTAAGGTCCTGTCTGACACCTTAAGTGATCACTCCCCAGTCACTTTCACATGGTCAAACAAACTGAGCAAGTCCCCGCCTATCATAATTAATAGTAGGGTCTTGGGGAAGGGCAAGCTTGGGGCTCTCTCCTCTGCCCTCTCCCAGTATAACTGGTCCCCCATCGATCATGTGCCTAATATTGACCAGGCCCTAAGTTTCTTTATAGAGGGCTTCAACAAGATTTGCAATATCTTTGCACCACTGAGGAAAAGAAAATTTTGAGGTCAAGTTAATGGTTGGATCACAGGGGATCTCCTCGCCCAGATGAAGGAAAGGGACAACCTCTGGGAAAAAGCCAGGTCCTCTCACAGCAAACACAATTTCCAATGCTATAGAGCTGCAAGAAACCACTGCACCAACCTTATCCACCAAGCAAAGGCCAACTTCCACAAGGAGCAGCTTAATAAAACTTGGGGCAATGGGAAGAGCTTTTGGGAGAACATCAAAAACCTTCTTGGGAAGGATGAGAAGAAGATCCCCCACTCGCTCAACATTAACAACGTTGAGATTACTGACCCTCGGCACATCACGGATTCTCTCAACACAGCGTTCACTGACCTGACTGGAGTGCTACCTCCCGACTACCTGCACCCTGCTGGGGAACAAACCAACTGCACACCTCAAGGGGGCTCAATCTCGGTCTTCTACTTCAAAAAAGTGTCAGTGAAGGAGGCTTACAAACACACAAAAAAAATACTAGGCAAGACCAGAATGGGGAGTCATGGAATCGATAGGAAACTCCTATCCCTAACACTGGACGTCATCATCGTGCCAGTTACAAAACTATTTAACAAATCGCTGGCTCTTGCACAGTTCTCTGGGATCTGGAAACAGGCTCTCGTGACACTGGTGCACATCCTCTCTCCCTTATCTAAAGCCCTGGAAAAGATTGTGGCCACCCAACTCACAGATTATCTCAACAAATACAACCTGTTATGTCCCAACCAACATGGCTTCAGGCAGAATCATAGTACCTCCACAGCTTTGCTGGACTACACTGACTACTTGCACAAGGCACTAGACAAAGGAAAGCTGGTGGGGTCAGTCTTCATAGACCTCAGCAAAGCCTTCAACTCTGTCAATCACTCTCTCCTCCTGACTCAACTACAGAACCTGCGGGTTGCAACCAGTGCTGTCTGCTGGTTCAAGGACTACCTAAACACACAGAAGCCAACATGTAAAAATTGGGCACACAGTATCTAGCTCCAACGAGGTATCTTTAGGGGCCCTTACTATTCAGCCTGTTCCTAAATAATCTTCCTGAAGCCTGTGACACTAAACTGATACTTTATGCAGATGACGCTGTGCTTCTCACCAGCAGTTCACCAATAGTTGCCCTCCACTCCGAGCTGCAGGCATCCTTCTACAAGCTGGAAGACTGGTTCTGTAGCCATAAACTTCTATTAAACTACAAAAAAAACAAGGTGATGCTCACAGCCAGCCCACAGCACAAAAAGAAGCTCCCTCCCCTCACCATTTCCAATAAAGTCAGTGAGCCGCTGGAACAAGTTCAGACCTTCAAGTACCTGGGGGTCACCATTGATGACTGCCTCACCTTCAACCAACACATTGACACAGTGGTAAAGGCAGTGAACACCAAGCTGGGTGTACTCTATAGGCATAAAAAGTATCTCACTCCAGAGGCCCTCCGTCTCTCAGTCTCCAGCTCCATCCTTTCTACCATCGACTACGGATTGGTGGTCTATGATGCAGCAACAGACACTGCACTAAAAAGGATTCACATTGCCCTCAACACGGCATGTAAGCTCACAATGGCTGCAAATTGAAATACCCACACCTGTTCCTTATACGAGGAGACCAATTGGCTGCCACTAAAGAAAAGAATTATATTCCAAACATGTCTCCTTGGAAAAAAGGCACTAATGGGTAAAACCGCCCCATGCATTTCTAGCATCCTAACACCAAGTGCTACCAGCTATACCACCAGAGGCAGGATGAGGGGGGCCCTATCAACACCTTTCGGTCGAACTGTGCAGGAACAGCGTGCTTTAGGCTATAGGGCCCCCCAATGGCTCAATGAAATCACAGTGCACATTCTAAACTCCCAATGCATCTCGCAATTCAAAAATGGCCTAAGGCAACACCCTCTTACTAGGACAGTTTGTGACTGCCACTAGGACTCTAACACCCATAATGCCCATTCATCCACATTCTCCTTCCCCTTCCTTTAACCCCCACTCTTCCCTCTTGCCCTATCCCTCTGTCTTCTTCTCCCCCCTGTACCTTTTCTCCCACTGGTTCAACCTTAAAACCAACCTACTATCACTACCTCCCAACCTCCTAGACAAAGCCACTTCTTTTGGCCGCCCACTCTCCCCCCCCAGTCTCCCCTCCCCTTGACTCTTCTTTGGACTTTCACACTAGGTGTCGCACCTCTTTATCTCCTTCGCTACATATAAACACTGTCCTTTACCCTAGTTGAATGCTGTTGATGCTGTACTATCACCATTGGTACTATGAATGACATTGTAACCTTATTGTATACTAGCTACCTACTATTCGAATATTGTGTGTAAACTGTTTGTTATTGCTGTCATTGTCACGGTTTATGTGCAACCTTTGTAAAAGAGCTCTGAGCTCAAAGGTATGACCCGAATCCCTAAATAATGCCACTTACTAGTTGAGATGTGGCTTTGAGCAGAGGCAGTACTAATACTGTAGTGAGAACAGTAAAAAGTGAACCAATTCAACACTGTTAAACGTGCAGACAGCAGTAGCCAGGAAAATGTCAGAGCTTATGGCGAGCATTAGAAGTAGGGGATGGTCGTCACTGGAGGACAGGTCAGAAGCACAACAAAAGGTACCGAGGATAAGATGACTGGAGCAGGCTGCAATCACGGGAACTGAGATCCACCGGTAGAGGAGGTAGCATCCCGTGGCAGTAGGGAAGTGGGCGACCTCAGTTTAGAGTTGAATATGGTCCTTATGGAGCCTTGTAGTGAAGCAGTGAGAAAGCAGAGCAGGATAAAGTTGACGTTGCCTGCAGATGCCATCCCCGAGTATGTGGAGCAATGTTCAGTGGCGTCGGGGTGAGAGCCCCCACATAGTGCATGGTACAGAGCTGCTCAGGCAGGAACACAGGACCACGGAATGGCCCCGCTCTGAATTTGCAGGATCAAGTCGGGCATCACCAGTGCATGGGGTAAGGGTTCCAGAATCGATGGCTGAGTGCACCCCATAAGAAATGGCAGCAAACAAAAGTCAGGCACCAGCACGGGAACAGTTTTTTGAACCCAGTTCACACCAGGCAGGGCTCCGGAGTACAGATGCGGAGTTAGAAGCCGGTGCAGAAGGTGACATCTCCCCGGAGCGATGGCAGAGAAGTGAAGCAGTCATAGCAGCCAACTTTTATTTTTCCTGGGGGGGGGGGCAACAAATGGCTGGGGTCTGGGGGCCACCAAGGCCCCTAGAAGCTTTAGGTGTTTGGTGATCTGTGGTGCAAATAAAATGCTAAATACAACCAGGAAACTTTACCCAAACAGTCATGGAAAACAGAGATGCCAGCCCTCTCATTCTTGTTTTCCCCCCTCAAATTTCTGCCTCTTTCCCACCCAGCAGCAGAGCTGGGATGTTTCTCTGGTGCATAGGCAACATACTCCCTTCTCAAAACATGGAGAGGTGCATCATCGCCCCGTCCATAAAACAGGTCTGTTTATACATACACACACACACACACACACACACACACACACACACACACACACACACACACACACACACACAGCTCAGTGTGCTTTTCCTGGGGAAAAAAAATACAAAAACCTTTTCCCACTATGCAACACAATGCAATTTCTTTCTCTTAACTCTAAGTCTTATTCTTAAGGAAAAGATTCTGCAGGGCCAAGGGACTAGCCATTAACACCACTCATACAGAGCACTAAGTTGAAAGATGTGTGCCAGCCATATCCCACCCTCCTTGGCCCCACTCACATCACACACAGCCTCCTGTACATATACTGTCACAGTACTTTTCAAGCCACCTGTCCTGAGTCCCAGCTCCTGACCCGAGACCGAGTCACCACTCAACTCACCTCACCTCACATGAATAACCAAACTGCTGCAGCTGCTTACTTGCTTTTAGCCATCGAACACCTGAAGCTGAAAGAGACTGAGCCACACTAATGTGGCAACAAACTGAACCTCAAGAGAAATTGCAACCAAATAATCAACTGAAATTTCTGCAAGTCTGAAACATCTTTTTTTTTTTTTTTTTTTTTTAAATGAGTAGGGAACAGAGCGATTCAGAGTGATTATGATAGTGGAACTATTGTGCAGCAGGTAGGACTCTTATCTTCTTAAATACCCAAGTGAGTTTGTTGAGGGGGGGATAGCATTCCTGCGTACAACAAATGCATGGGATAGGACCACCCCAGAAGGAGGCACAATACTAAAGAAGCTTGTCTAGAAATCTATTCAGTCCATATGCCAGAACCCAGGTCTGTGCTGCCCCCTTAGTGTTTGGGAATGTGTCCCCAAGGGCTTTGGTACAGAACCATGGCTGCTAGGCAATTACACTATCATTCAGATGTGGATTTACAATGCAGTCTGTGGTTCCTCTTCCCACTAGCTGATAGGAGATTGGAAGCCTGTAGCCTGCTGTAAGAAGTTTTTCAATGAAACCCCTGTCCACAAATTGCATCTGCAGCCTCCTTAGCCAATTCCAACTTCTTACAAAGCAAAGACTCTGGAGTGACTCTGAAATCAAGACTAAAGGTGCTTTTACACACACACACACACACACACACACACACACACACACACACACACACTACTGTAGCGAAACCAGCGTTACCTGGCTGGCGCCGATACAGCTTGTTGAGCTTCATGTCCTGATTACACGAGCTCCTGTTTCGCCACAACATCACCCAACCCTCCATATCAGTGCAGTACTCCTTGCCGGGTAGAACAGTGGCCGTGACGCGATAACTGAAGAGCAGGAGTTCTTGAGCCGGAATGGGCGCTTTACACTTTGCGGTGCAACAGCACGCTTGGGGACAAACCACCCACGCCAGGGAATGTGGTTCAGGTGAATGTTCGTTTTACAACGGAACAAAAAGCTTTTAGACAGCATGGGATGGACCAATACGGTCCTTCCGTAACTCTTGTTCCATTGTAAGACTGCGTGTGTAAAAGCGCCTTAAGAGTTAAATTATTAATAGGAATAGAGCTTCAGTCCTTGGGCTGTTTAGTAGCACTTTAGTGCCAATTACAGCCAACAGGAAATGCTATTCATTCAAAAAATTAATTGCATTTTATTATGTAAGTATTCTTCTATTTCCATTATTTGTGAATCAGAACTTTTTTTATCTGACTATACTTGGTGCAGACAGTGATGAACAGTACTCTACCTGGAGTCTGGACTGGCTGCTGTCTTGTGCTGCTGGTCAGTGGTCACCATGGTGCTCTTCAGCTCCTGTGCTGTGGCTGCTGCCACCCACCAGGCCTGCATTGGGCTACTTTTTATTTTTATCCAGATGACCCAGATGAGAGTTACCCCCTTCCCCCTTGCCCCTTTGTAGAACCACTCCAACTGTCAACCATTTGACCAGAGTACTCCACACAAATGACCACAACATCAAGTCAAGTCAGAAACAATTTGCCACTCCGCATGCTGCAGAGGGATCACTACCTCATGCCCAGTGGAGGACTCCTGAATTGGAGAAAGTAGGCAGTGTTGAGCGCCTCCCACCTTGCATGCTCTTGCTACTCCGCCACATCACATGACCGCACCCGCCACCACTAATAGGCAAAGTGACGGTTACTTAAAGTGGAGGGTGTGGTGCTATGCTACTCTCCCCCCCCCAACGCAGGCCAGTAGGTTATGTCTGCAGGAGCATCCCTACTCCCTCCATCTTAGGTTTTTAACCCAATGCAATTTAGGACTAATATACAGCCTGGCCGGCATATATATTACAGCCTAAATTGCATCACCAAGTCAGGGGGTCAGAGCCCTCACTCTGAGATTCCTGGGGAGCTTTCAGCCCTCATAGTTGGCACCTATGGAAGCAGTGGCTGGCAAGGAGGTGAAGCACAGCTCCCGGGGGTGTTTCAGCCCTCATAGTTAGCACCCATGGAAGCAGTGGCCAGCAAGGAGGTGAAGCACAGCCAAAAGAAAGAAAGGAGACAGAGGAGGACAGCATACACAGAAACAAGGCAGGGAGAAACAGACAAGGGGGGACCAATGAACAAGGAGAAAGGGAGACCAACAAACAAGGAGAAATGGAAAGGTGGGTGGTGGGCAAAAGCAATGGGAGCCAAGGGGAGGGTACAGAATGAGGAAGGCAGGGGAAAACACAGAGAGGAAGGAATGCAGAAGCCAAAAGCAGGAGCGGTCAGACACCAGCAAGGAGCGAGCAGCACAGGAAACATGGACCAGACGAGGGTACAATGGTGTGTGTGTGTGTGGGGAAGGGGTTAGGAGAGGGCCCGCTCTTTCTATGCATAGACAAAATGGTCCCCGATTGCTGTGGCTTATTTCTCTCAAGTACAGATCATTTCTGTCCATTGCAGTCAGACTGCTGTCATAGGCAGCTTGCAAACTGATTGGTGCCTCATGGAACAGCCCAACGCAGCTTCAGCTGCATTGGGCAGGACAGTCACACACCTCTGAAATGTCATGCTGTACCAAGATGTTTCTTGCACATGCATGCATGCAAACGTAAAAAAAGACCTTATAACATTCTGATATACAAAAGGGATAGAGCACTTTTGTCTAGTTGGCATCCCATCAGTTTATTAAATGTAGGCCAGAACATTCTATTGAAAATTTTAGCCAACAGATTTATGCATGTAGCAGAAAATGTTATTTCACCATTTCAAGGGTGTTCTTTGCCAAGCAGATCAGTATAGGATATTTTAGTACTAACTTGGGAAACATTCAAAAGAAGCATCTCTGGGTATGTTTTATCTGGGGACCTGTCAATTCATCCCAGTCAGTTTGGTCCACATCAACTCACTCCACCCCATTAACTCTGGCATCAGTCAGCTCTTATGACAATTGTCCCCAGCCAATTCACTCCCACTACATATCCTACTGTACTCCAAATAAATTTACAAGTACAACTTCCCCTTCTACTACCTTCAAGCATGTTGTCTCGTGGTGGGTGAATTGTGCCCACCTGGAGTTTATTTTATATTATTTACGCAGTGTGCAGATTGTCTGGGGATGAATTGTCATAGGAACCAACTGACGCTGGAGCTAATGTGATGGAGTACATGACAAACTCACCAGGATGAATTGTCGTATAGCCATTTTATTCATTGCCCAAGAAGAGGCATTTGACAGGACAGCACATGATTATTTGTTCAGAGTACTTGAACCCTATGGCATCCCAGAAAAAGTTGTATCCTGGTTAAAACTATTATATGCACAAGAAGTGTAACTCCATATATAAATGCGTGGTTGGGATCGGAGATTTCTATTTTTTGGGGGTGGAAGACAAGGGTGCCCTTGATCCTGATTCTGTATAGTTTTGGATAGATCCATTACTGAGAGCTATAGAGACTAATGAAAGATTCAGCGGTTTGGTAGTCAAACATGACCTTCCTCTTGAGGAAATCATAACTCACACAGAGGAGGTAAGTGTGTTTGTATAAGATGTTTCAGGGTCTGACCATTTAGCTAGGGTATTGCAGAATTTCTCCCAAATCTTTGCATCCCAGATTAATCAAACCAAAAGTATAAAAGTAGGATTAGGATCCAACAGAGGTGAGCAAGTCCAGATTGCAAGTATTGCGGTAAAAGGGGATAAGATAGCTATTTGGGGGGTAACTTCTGGAGAAGGGGACATGACCCTTATGAATTATGAAACTAGGATACAGTCGGCAACTGCCTAAGTATAGCTGTGGAAGAATTTCAAATTATCTAAAAAGAAAATTGTTTTTCTAATAAAGACATAGTTGATTTCAAAATGTGTATACATTAACTATGTGTGCCCTCCCCCAATTAGTACTGCATCAACGCTATTGCGTATTTGTTTTCGTATTTTTGAGGGGTAGTCATTTAAACCCTATCAAAAAGGGTGTCCCATACTTATCTGTTAAACTGGGGGGGTGTAGGAATAATTAACCCAGTGTTTTTTTCTACAGCATTTTTATTAACTTTAATGTTAGTGTAGTGTTACATAAGGATGTAAGAATATAGGTATCACTAGTGGAAACCTGGCTACACTCCTTTATTCAGGGTGGCGGATACAGAAAAAAAATCACTTTTGTGCTCAGCTTCCGGTGACAGAATGTCCAACTTTTAGTAAGATGTATTTAATCAAAATTAGACAATGGTCCTTAAGTCAGAAGGAAGTACAGACCCTTTCCAGGAGGGATTTAATTACTCCGTAGTAATGCTGACAATTTTTTTAATAGATTCCGAGTTACTCTCCTGTCCAGAGAACCAGAGGCAAGGGTCCTTGAAACAATTAGTAAACTAGAGACTTACAGCATATCTGTAGGACAATTTATGGCTATGTATTCACGGGAGGTTGGGAGTAAGAGACTCATGGAAACAAAAAAGCATTGATAAAAGATATTGCCCCAGACAGGAATGCTTCCAGATAGAGGACTCATAGAAACATATTTTTATGGAATGTGTATATGTAAAGAGCTTTTAGGTTTATTTAGCAGGGATATGGAAGTGGGATCTAATTACCCAAATGATGTCTGAAAATCTGATCCACGATTTTGCCCCCGGTAAGGTGAAGGGGGTTACACAGTGGGACATTGAGTATTATTTTCTTAATCTTGAATTTTCAGGTATGGCAGGTTAGATGGGCTCTAGTTATCCAACAAAAACTTATAACTTATGTGGATCTCAGCATTTCTATAAAACAAGCAATTAATAGGGTATATCAAAGTGATCTCCCCACTTTTTCTCCAGACTATGTAATGCAGTAAAAGCTGTATTTTTATACAGAAGCTGGAATACACACCATTAGGTCCTGAAGGTCCTGTTTTCAAGGTAGTCTTGTTTAGGCACAGCAAAGAAATGCAGGCTAAAACAATAATATGAGATCCTTCTAAAATACATATAGTTATAACAAAAACAAACACATATCCACAGAATATACACAAATTTCATGAACTGTCAGCATATTCCCAGGGCTCAATTCAATGGATATTTGAAACATCTAAGTTATTTGGCACATTGGCAACAGATATTTATTCTTGTTTGGTAACCAATTAAAAATTTCTTGGGAGGTTTACCCATTTGTAATTCCTGGGTGTCCAGAGTGCACCAGTGTTTATTTGCCAAATAAGAAAACGTCATTTCCCCAAATCTATTTATAGCTTTATTAGGCGTAAACTTATATTTATTGTTATTTCTCAATCCATATTAATGTTCTTTCACATAAAGTTTATTCACCAAATACCAAGGGACACTTGTATAGATGGTTTTATATACCTGTCCTACCCACTTTATTTCTCTTTTTTTCTCCAAAGTATTCCAACCCAACATTGTATACATATCATAATAATGTGTGCAATAAGCACATCTCAACACAAACCTAGCCAGCCTGTTATATAGTTTGTTTACTTTATTTTTATTTTAGTCTTTGGTAACCGGGTAAGGCCCACTAGGCACACATGCCTGTTTTCAGGGACAACCTGGGAGCACTGGGCGGTTAAGTGACTTGTTCAGAGTCACACAGTATGCAAGTGGAGGTTGTGAGAATCCAACTCAGGTCTGGTCTGCTGGATGTATCAAGCTCATTCACACCTCATTCCTCTAACCTCTAGGCTATACTGCCAACCCAGCTGGCCAACTTTAGTTAATGTTTTTATTTTATTTGCCAAACCATAAATATGATGGCCATAATCTAATGTCAGAGAAAGCAACTGGTTTACTACCATGGATCTCATCCTATAGTCCAAGCAAAATCTAGATTATCTGAATGCCCCTAATCTGGAGTCAACTCTCTTAACCATTTCCTCAATATTGTATTCAAATTTTAGACTGGTGTCAAACCAGATACCCAGATATTTATATACATCTACCTGTTCCAAAGTATCACCTTTGTTGGTTTTAATATAAATATCTCTAACTTTTTTCAAAGTAGGCTGATGTCTAAATACCATTGCTTTGGAATTTTTTTACTATTTAGGGCCAACTTGGAGTCAGCAAACCACTCACAAAGGACAATAAAGTCATGTTGTAGTTTTTTTTCTCCATTTCTTCTAACTCCAGTACAGTGGCACCCAAAGCCTTATCATCATCATTAAGTCTGATGTGAGTTTTTTCCATTCTTTCAGAAACTTGATTTACATAAATCAAGAATAATGTCTGTCCTAAAATTGAACTCTGTGGTGTAATCTAAATACTCTTGGTGTGTAGGGTAAATAATAATAATAATACAGATTCTTGTGTCTCGGAGTCTGCCAAGAAACATTCAAAAACAAGCAAGGAGTACTAAAAAAGTTTATTATACTACTTACGCCAAGCATGTGACAAAGAAGATCACAAGGGAGATGGGTTTCTCACCACTAGCCTGAAGAATGTACATAATCTCCAGGATTGTAGATCTTAGGTTCTCTAAGGTCTTGTGTTCTCTCCCCACCCTCCAGCTCTCTTCCAGAGAGTACTAATCTTCCAGAGCCAAACTAGTAGTGTCTTGAGAAGCTACAGTGGGTTGGAGACAACTATATTCTACAGATAATGGCATAGCAACAGATATTACCTCATTGTTACAGATATGAGAAACAAAATGTATTGGTCCTAAATCATTCTCTATTGGATAATGACTTAGGAGACAGAATTACTAGTGAGTATCATATGAGACAGAATATGCTTCCATTAGCATTATAGCGTGGACAAAAGAAATGCTGACTGGTTCAAACTACATGTGGCATTTCTTACTTATGTACAATATAAGACAGACATAACAAAGGCTTTCTCTCTCTCTCTGCATCAACTTGCTTAGACAAAGAACTGATGGCTGGGCCCTATTACACGTGGCATACCTGCCTGAGTGTAAAATACACACTGCATATAGTTATATGAGAACATAAGTATACAATAATCATCACTAATTATCCCTCAGAGTCATCATATCAGTAATTAGGTAGATTATATACGGAATATATATGAAAGACAAACTAATCTAGATAAATGTATTATAGTGAGGTATAATGAATATGCATGAAATATTAGCATATCTTAGCAGCAAAGCACATTCCTAGCATTCATGCTTATATGATATGTGCCCATATCGATATGTTAAAATAGCAGTATCACAGTACAATAGAAAAGGAATATAGTGTGAAGTGTATGTGGGATGATAGGGGGCATAACCCAGGTGTAACAGTGGGACTGTTCTAGAGTTTCTTGCTTTATTTGACAGTACCTTACCTAACTGTACAGTACTTGCTGTGATCTGTTATTTAAGTATGAATTAAATCACCTGCAGGTATCTCCCACTGCTCTCAAGTCCAATAGCCTTTCTCCCATTATCTGATGATCTACTGTATCAAAAGCTTTCGATAAATCCACAAACACCGCACCCACCTCCTGTCCTGTATTTAAAGGTGTTGCAATCAAATCAAAAAGGTTAGTGAGTGTGGTGTCCATGGAATATCCCCTCCTAAAACCGTATTAATTTATTAATAGTAATTTGTGTTGTACTAAGTATTCTCTTAATTGTTCTTGCACCAAATCTTCTAACATTTTAGAGACAACAGAGAGAAGGGCTATTGGATGATAATTTTCCGGGTCATTTTTGGGGCCCCCTTTATAGATTGGTACAATCCTGGCCAGCTTCCAACTGGTTGGGAAATGATTTTCCATCAAACTCCATTTGTGAAGCCTGGTCATGACTGGAGCTATTATTTCTACAAAGTCCTTCACAAATCTAGGTTCTATTTTGTCTGGACCACAGGCTTTGTTTATTTTCAATTTTCTTAGATGTAATAAGCCTGTGGCAAGAAGTTCCAAAAGCTGTCTATCAGTGAAACAAAGAGAAGGAGGTGGTAACCATGTTGAATAAAATACAGTATGTTTACACAAACTATTCATAATAGTAGTGGCACTGGTCTCCATTTGACACTGCCCAGGACGTGGACTCAGCCCTTGAATACTTTAATACTACTTTTAACTCAGCATGTGATGTTCATGCTCCTTTCAAAAAATGTAAGATTAGGAGAACAATAAACTCGTGGGTGACCCTCGACCTCCTCGAACTGATGAAATCCCATGACCAGCTCTGATACTGCACTAAGGCATATAACACCCTAGCGGACAATCAGGCCTACAAATCAGCATGGAATGCCTGCACAAGAGCTATCTACCAGGTAAAGCCAACTACTATAGGAACGCCCTTGCAAACACCTGGAATGATGGGAGGAAGTTCTGGAACAACCTCTCTGAGGTAACTGGGAAAAACTCCAAAGTTACACCCGCAATGCTCAACATTGACAGTACTATCACCTTGGATAAAGTAACCATAGCCAAAGCCTACAGCGCCACATTTTCTGACCTTAATCATGTGCTCCCACGTAACTTCTTGATCAACCCATCCCGACATCCCACATGCAGCTCAGCAGCGCCCCCCATTTTATTTTAAGGCAATCTCATAAGGACTAGCCAGAAAACACCTACGCCAAGTATTCGGGAAGGCTAGGTACAGTGGAGACTCCCTTGATTTGAAACTCATCGCCCTCACCATTGATGAAGTTCTGCCACCCCTTACTAAAATTCTTAACCGCTCTCTTATGCTCTCACAATTCCCAAGTAAATGGAAGTCTGCTGCAGTGATCCTTACTCAAAAAAGTGGTGACAAGACTCTCGCACGCAACTAAAGACCTATTTCCATCCTACCCCCACTCTAAGGCTTTGGAATGGATACTTGCTGAACAACTCATAGATTATCTGGAAAAATATGGCCTTCAATGTCCCCAACAACATGGTTTTCAAAAAGGGCACAGCACCACCACTGCAGTCCTTGACTTCACCTCCTACATCCACCAGGCACTAGATCAACCACTTGGTCGGTGCCACCTTTATTGATCTGACAAAGGTGTTGGATACTGTCAACCACTCCCTACTAACTGGACAACTATCGCATCTAGGACTTTCACCAGATGCCACCCATTGGTTTCAATGCTACCTTAGTGACCACTCCCAGCAGGTCAGAATTGGAGACTCCACCTCGACCTCCCTCCCAGTCCATTCAGGCATCCCCCAAGGTTCCATCCTTGGCCCCTTACTCTTTATCATCTTCGTGAATGACCTCCCTGCCACATGCTATGACCGAATTCTACTTTATGCAGATGATACAGTCATTTTCATGAGCCACTCTAATTCCTATCTCCTTCAGCAGCAACTACAGCGAAGTTTCTCAGAAGTTGAAACCTGGTTCAGGTTGCACAAGTTCATCATAAAGTACTCAAAAAACAAATCCAATGCTGTTTCATGGTACACACAACAAACTCAAACTCCAACAACTGCTAATCAACAATAGCAGTGGCACTGCGCTGGAACAGGTAGACCAGTTCAAATACCTGAGCATGGCCATTGACTGCACTCTATCGTACTTCACACATATACATAACACTGCTAAAGCTGTGAATACCTGCATAGGGCTGCTCTATAGGCATAGGCACTGTTTGATGGCCGAAGCATTAAATCTTGCTATCCAGAGCTCAGTTACCTCATTAATTGACTATGATCTTATAGTTTACAGATCAGCAACTGAGACTGCCCTCCGGCGTATAGCCCTAGCCCTAAACAAGGCATGTCAGCTCCTCACCTCAGTCGCTCAACTCATACACACATTGAACAGGCAAACTGGCTACTGCTTTCTGGCAGAATAAAGTATCAGACCTGCATTCTTGCAAATAAGACATCACTGGGCCACCTTCCCCCAAGGGTTCAGTCTATATTTTCCCCTCACTGTGCCACTCGTCTAACCAGGAGTTCTGAAAACCTAGCCTTCTCTGTTCTCCACTGCCGGACCACACGGGGGCAGCGCTCCTACAAAGTTAAGGCTTTTAACTGGTTCAACTCACTCCCAGTGGAAATCACCAACGCATCAAATCTCAGCTCCTTTAAATGCAAACTTCAACAGCATTTGGTGGCTGGTGCCTACTGTGACTGTTTCACTTAAATACTCTGCTTGCTCTCCTGCCCTCTCCTTTACTAATGCACTCTCCCCACACTCCCTCACTCCCTGTTATCTCTTTCCCATATCCCACATCAGCCTTCCTTAGCCTCTTCCTGCCCTCCCGCATTCATTCCTCCTCTCTGCTCCCCTTCACTCCTTGTGCTCCTCCCTCCACCAAAACTCCCTGCCCCTCTGAGTTCTCATTTCTCTCTTCTCTCTCCCCTTTGCCTGCCCATTTCTCCCTCTCCTTTCCCCTCCACCCATCCTATTACCTCCTCCCCACCCTACATCATACCCAACCCCTCTCCCCTCCTCTCCTTCACCACCTACCCCTCTCCCTCCTTTCCCCCCCTCTGATCTTTGCCTGTTCCCGAGTCCACACTCTCTTACACCTGTAAGAGCATTTACTTCACATGTAACCACCCCAGGCATACTGTGTAAAATGACTGGTGTCGTGTTCAGTTGCTTCCTTTCTCATTTGATCCTTGACAATGTCTTTGGCAGCTCATGTACTGAAATCAAACTTGTAATGTTTCCCTGTTATTAACTTGCCTGTCTTGTCTTAACTTGTCCAGTGTCCATGGCATGAAGCCTTTGTAAAAGAGCCCTGTGTGCTCAAAGGTGTTATCTGAAACTTTAATAAATAAACGAAAATAAATAAAAACTATAGTTAGGGTTGAGTAGGCACTTTAATGTTAAATCTCAAATTTTGCATTTTAATAACTTTGCAACCATTTGTTCAATTTGCCTGACATTTTGCATGTGCAGTCTGGTACCATAGATTTCTGGATCTGGAAAGTTTTGTTCTGGTTGGATTTGCTTTTGCAGAGCTGCAGAGTGTCAAAAAGTGTGAACAATCCTCACTTTTTGGCAAAGTCTTTGCTCATTTCTATAGCCCAAATGGTTTGTCTGTCTGGTCCAAAATGTTCAGGGTATATGGAGACAGGGTCACCGATGTGCCTTTTGAAGGTTTGGTGAAAAAATATTAATCCATTCAAAAGTTCTTAAACTTTTACGTTTCCCATTATAGCCTTTGGGAAAAACATATGTGTACCATGAAAACTTTCACGAAAGTACTGCAGACAGTCACAAAAGTTCCATTGGTTTACATACGGGACTTTCGCGAAAGTTCACAGAGCTTTCGTAAAAGTCCCACATGTAAACCAATGGTACTTTCATAATGGTCCATGGTTCTTTTACAGAAGTCCGTGGAACTGGTAAACAGCCATAAAAAAACGGTTTATTTGCCACTTCAGAGCAAAAAAACGACTAAATCTTTTGGGCTGAAATTTGCAGGGTGGCAAGCCCTTGCCACACAGAAGTGCCTTTTGCTGCTTTGGTGAAAAAATTGACACTGGTTCCATAGTTACATTACTCCGAAGTTGCACATTTTCCCATAGGATAACACTGTGGTGGTCCCAGCACCTTTCGGCGGCTATATCTCGAAAGCAGTTCGAGATATAGATTTTTCACTAAGTGCAGCTTAGTACAACTTACTAAGTAGGTGTGGAGGTGGCCAGGTGATGAATACAACTGTGGTGGAATTTTTTCTGAAGTTCCTATGGTGACTGAGATATTGCCACATCTGCAGCACAAGGGTTACCTGAAATGGCTCTAGGCTTGCGCTATGTCTCTATACTTATGGGTAGATGGGAGTGCAGGACCCTTTAGGCCCTGCATTCCCACATATGGATCCCATTATGCAATAATAGGAGTGAAGGGCCCTACATTATGCAGTAGTGGGAGCGCAGGGCCCTGCACTCCCACAGGGAGACCATTAAAATATCTCTAAACTTATGTATAGATGGGTGCACAGGGCCATCTTGTTTCCATTTTTTCTTAAAATATTTTTTTTCAAAAGGCACAAACATTACATCCTGGAGAGATCACCATACTTAACTGGCTCATCGGTACCCTGTTAGGTACAATCTGCACTTCAGTGTTAGAGATATGCCCCAGAAATGTGTTTTATTTACTGTTATGAATCCTGTTTTGTCACTACGTGATACAAAAAGAAATCCTTCATCATATCACAAGTGACGTAAAAGGATCCTTTTTTGTCACTCAAGAAAATGCTTTCCTGGGATTTTCCTGGTGTCTAGAGGCACCCCCCCAACCTCCAATCCCCATACACTCTAATATTTTGTTTATCTGGTGTCTAGTGTCACTCCCTACCCTCTGATCCCCATCAGACTTCCATTTACTTGGGAATTGTGAGAGCATAAGAGAGCGGTTAAGAATTTTAGTAAGGGGTGGCAGAACTTCATCAATGGTGAGGGCGATGAGTTTCAAATCAAGGGAGTCTTTCATGTTTTGTTTCCCTGGTGTCTTAGTGGCACCCTCCCACCCTTCTGATCACTGTCCCCATTTAGAAAATGATTCCTTGGTGTCTAGTGGCACCCCCAGCCCCTACCCTTCCAATTGCTGTTCCCCTTTAAAAACTTATTCTCTGGTGTCTAGTGGCACCCCCCACACTCCCATTGCCATTTTTTTTTTTATTTAAATAATCTGACACCGGGATGCCCACTCCCGGTGTCAGATGCCCCCTTCCGCCGTAGTTCCTTGAGTTATTGTTTCCCAGCATCGAGGGGGCCCAACCATGCCAGCAATAGATACCCACCCACCCCAGCAGTGTGGGACACTGGGGAGCCCACTCCCAGTGTCCCCAAATATGTATTTTATCTTCCTGTAAACAAGAAAAGCATCCCCAACATCTTTTTTTACCCTGAAAAAGCAAATGGTCCCTCATCGCCCCGCCTCCCTCCCCATCCTGACCCTCCCACTGAGCACCCACCACCCCACACCCCCTTACCCTATGCTTACCTCCAAAGGTTGTCCACTGCTTTAAAGCTGAACTGCAAACTGAGAAATCAAGGTAAGTGCCGTATAATGTATTTCAATGGTGTTTTGAACTTAGGTTGAAAACGTTGCCATTTCTTGGGGGGTTTTTACCAACTTTTCAACATGGGCTTTTTGGGACCCCACCTCAAGAACACTGTGACTTTCATTATTCAGGCCCGGAAGGTGATTTTGTCGTCGCTGCATAAAATCACCTCACGGGACCGATTAATAAAATGACAGTGCCAGTGTTCATGAGGTGGGGTGCCAAAAAGCCCATCTTGAAAATTTGGTGAAACAATTCCTAACAAGCATTTGTCAATGCCAAATGTTTGCTTGCTTGCATTGGTCGTGTAGGAGTTACAGAGCTGCATAATAGGAATGGCAGTGAAGTATTGAACTGAAGCCAACCCCACCACCACCCTGCAGATACTGACAGGCATTGGGGTGTGCCTTTGAGTTGTCAGGCATAACAGCCATGCCATTTCATCACATCCTACCGTGCAGACACCGACAAGTGTCACTGCATGCCTTGGGGTCTTTGGCCCTTACGTTCACCCCATTCCATCAGGAAATATGGTGAGATGGGTGATGTATAGGAGAATGGGGTGAACTTTGGGGCCAAAGAGTCCAAGGCACACCTCGATGTCTCTCACTGGCTGCAGGGTGTGGGTGGGGTTGGAATGGTATGAGCATTACAAGCGACAATCCCAAGTCACACCCCTGATGCCGGTCAGTCTCTACAAGGTGGGGTGTTATGGTCAGAAGCCCTAACCTCAGGCGTTCGTTGGTGTTTTCACTCCAAATTTTCAACATTTTTTTTGTGACCCCCACCTCATGAACATTGGCAATATCAGTTTGTTAGCCAAAAGCTGATTTTGCACAGCGACTATGCCATTTGACACCATAGGTGCGAAAACACATTTCGAACAAGATGTGAAAAATGACAGCTGTACTGTTCATGGGGAGGTGTAAAAAAATGGCAATGTTGAAAATCTGCTGTGAAAATATTAAAAAAAAAAAACTGGTGAAGTCATGAGTGTGCATAGAAACTGCAACACACACCCATAATGTAATTAGTTTGGAAATTTTTTACAGCAGATTGTAAACACAGGCATTATGGGACCTCCGCTCACGAACAGTGTCACTGTGATTTTCTTAATCTGTCCAGTGATTTCCCACAGAGACCATGCATTTCTGCGCTGGAAGTGCAAAAAACACATTTTGGCCATGGTGTGAAAAATGACAGCTGTACTGTTCATAAGGAAGTGTGGAAAAATGCCAGTGGTGAAAATCTGGACTGAAAATATTACAAATTCATGAACCTACGAGGGTGCATGGAAACTGCGCAATGCTCGCTCGTAACACAGTCATTTTATGGAGTTTTGTCACCAAATTTTTAATATAGCCATTTAAAGACCTCTGCTCATGAACAGCATCACTGTGATTTTCTTAATCTGTCCTGAATATAGATTTCGCACACAGACTGCGCCATTGTGCAATACATGCGCGCAAACACATTTTGGGTGAGATGTGAAAAATGAGGGGTGTGTTAAAATGGCAATGTTGAAAATCTGGAGTGAAAATATTAAAAATTCGCAAACTTACGAGTGTGCGGAACTGCGCAACGACGCCAGAAATCAGTCATTTTGGGATTTTTTCACCAAATTTTCAAATATAGGGTTTTGGGGGCCTACCTCACAAACTGTGGCACTGACATTTCGAAAATCAGTCCCGAAAAGTGGTTTTGCACAGTGACGGCGAAATCACCTTTTGGGGCCGATTAACACCATGACAGTGCCAGAATTCATGAGGAGGGGTCCCAGAAACCTCATGTTGAAAATTTGGTGCCAAAATCCAAAAAAAAAAAAAAAATGCCTGAGATATGAATCAAAGTTGAAAAAAAAAAACTCTATTTATTCCATTATACAGCTTACTGGCATGTCTTCAGTTCAAGGCTTGGCTTTGAAGAGTGTAGGACGTGTTCTCGTCCACTGAAGACTGCCTGCCGGCCTCCAGAGGTAAGTATGGGGTGAGGTGGGGTGGGGGTGGATGCGAGAGGTGGGCGCGGGGTTGGGGGCAAGACAATCAACAAGGGACCTTTTTTTCTTTTCAGGTGTTTGTTTACTTTTTAGGAAGACGACGCAGGACTTGTGCCATGCTGGGGTGGGCTCCCAGTGTGGCAGCTGGAAGATATTTTTGGGGGTCAGTGGAGCCGACGGGAGATTGGGCACCCCTTCAGCCATACAGACGTGTGCCACGCTGGGGTGGGCTCCCAGCCTGGCAACTGGAAGTCTGTTTCTTTTGGGGGAGTTTAATTGAGCCTACAGGGGATTAGGCAACCCATCACCATTCTCACTTATGCCACGCTGGGGTGGGCTCCCAGCATGGCACCTAGAATTCTGGGGGGGTGGAGCCGATGGGGGATTGGGCACCCCTGTCAGCCATACTGTGTGCGGCGGGCAGGGGGGAGCGTTATTCAGAGACACTCAGAGGGTTGGGGAATATTATTACAATACTGATCAGGTGTGCCAACAGATGACAACTGCGTCTACTTTTTCAGTCTCTTTGGGGTTCTGTTTTCCTGCTTTTGTCAAAGTTGCTCCTACCCTGAACTCTGACTCAACATTCCAAGGATGGCAATTAGATCTTTTTTTGGAAACATTCCAAGGATGCCATTTTAGTCACTTGCCTCCTCCTGGAAAGAGTCCTAGGAAAAGTTCACTTCAAACTGAATTTATGTTCCAGGAAGAGAAAGCAGAGACATATACAAGCAGGACTGCCGGCAATATGCTAATCAACACTATCTTATCGCTGCTCACTGAAGCAGTCTCTCCCTTTCAACTGTACGTCACTGCATTTTCAACTGCTGTCATAGACAGCTGCAGCATTCATTGGTGAACTGTGGCTGCACCTGTAAACAAACTGACTGAATTGGAAGACAGGGTGCCACACCTACATGATACGCTTCGGATGATGGCACTATGTTTCTTGCACATGCATGCAAACAAACATAAAAATGGCCAACTTATGCGCATTCGTTGAAATGTTTCTACACACACACATAACTTTGGTAATGTTTAATATTTTGACTCCAAATTTAAAACATAGCCGTTTTTTCACACCACCTCATGAACAGTACAGTTGTCATTTTCACATCCTGCCTAAAATGTGTTTTTGCACCTGTGGTACAGAATGGCATTTTGGCATGGATTTGAACAATTTTACCTACGAGTTTATGAGGTGAGGTTATAAGAAGACTATGTTCAAAATTTGGGGTCAAAATATGGACAAATGCCAAAGTGTGACCATTCATTGCAATTTGGGTACGCCCACTCATAACTTTGGATATTTTAAATATTTTGACCCAGATTTTCAACAAGCCAGACCCTCTACACCTCAGAGCCCTCCTGGGCTGCTGGACCTGCCACCGCTCATCCACTTCTAGCGGACCGGAGCTTGAGCACTTCACACAGGACCTCTCCTGGGGTGAGAGCCACGGATCCTGCCTGTTCCTTGGGCCGGACCACGCTCACCCCCGAAAGCTACTGGAACTAAAGACTGCACCCGATGATGCTGGACCGCTTAGCTGCCACATCACGAGACTTGCTCCCTGGACTGCTGCCTTAAGCCTCCCCACTGGTTTGGCCAGACTAAGCCATAGCTGCCCAGACCCTCTACACCTCAGAGCCCTCATGGGCTGCTGGACCTGCCACCGCTCATCCACAATATATTCTGTGCTATCCTATCTGTTTCCTGCTTGGCCCCCACTCTGGTGACAAAAAGATAATATTTAGTTTGTACCTTGTACCAAACTCTGTACTTAACTCACATTAATTATGCATAATACCCCTTTTTTGCAGATTACCTCTTTCGAGTACTGCTTGACCCTATGTATAATGCCCTGTGATACAAAATGCCCTTATGCTGTTTACTACATGGTCATGTTCCTCCTTTTACTAGGTTTACTAGGTTTTGTATTGGAAAAAAGAAAGCCGAAGCCCATCTAGATTTTCCCCCCCAAGATCATGTGGGCTATTTATATGGTTGAGTTGTAATGTAACCACCTATCAAGACCTTTTTTAAAGTATCAGTATTACCACAATCAACCATTTCCTGTGGCATTTTGTTCCACAGCCTGGGTGCCCTTACTGAGTAAAAGTTTTGTTTAAGATTGGTCCTAGCTCTTGGGACTATAAGTTGTTTAGTATGTCACCTAGGAACAATTCTATTTGCATTAAAAACTAGTCCACATTTTGCCATGAGATCTGGGGATTGCACCAGCTTGTACAGTTGTAAAAGAACCCCTCTAAGTCTTCTATTTTGCAAAGAATTTAAGCCAGTTTTTTTCAATCTAGATTGATAAGTGCATGCTGATAATCTAGGGACCATCCTGGTTGCCAGTCTCTGGATTTTTTCCAATCTATCAGCATCACCTCTAAGGTGAGGGTTCCAAAATGGAGACCCATAGTCAAGAAATGCTCTGACACATGCCCGATATATTGCAATCAGACAGTGTTCAGATTTGGAGACAAAAGAACGTTGTGTCTGCCTTAGTAGTCCATTGGTTGTATTTGCCACCTTCAAACAGTGATCCGTTGAAGTGAATTTAGAATTAACCAGTATCCCCAAATCCCTTTCTTTACTAGTAGCTTTAAGGGGGTATTATTAATATAGTAAATGTTTTTAGGGTTATGTATTCCAAAGTGTAAGACTACACATTTATCTGTGTTAAATTCCATTTTATTTTCTAATGCCCATAATTCAATATTGTGTCAATTTGATATAAGTGAATCAAGGTTTGTGTTTATTTCCCACTAATCCCCCAAGTTTGGAATCGTCTGCAAACTTAGATAGCCAATTTTGGCTATTAATTTGCATGTCGCTAATATAAACATTAAACAACATTGGACCAAGCACAGAGCCCTGAGGAACCCCGCTTGTAACTAAACCACAGCTGGAAAAGCTGTTGTTTACTACAACTCTCCGAGTGCGATTCATCAGCCATGCACTAACCCAGTTGACTAGATAGCTGGAAAAGCCCAATGATTTAAGTTTGTTAAGGTTTTTGTGAGGAACACTTATCAAAGGCCTTACTATAATCAAGTAAAATAACATCCATTTGGTGCTTATTATCCAGGCCCTGACTGTTGTTATAAAAAGCTAATAAATTTGTAGTGCAAGAATGTTTTTTTTAAACCCATGCTGTGTATTATCCATGATGTTTAATGTCCTCATTTATTTTTCAAATAATGTCTATCTTTTCCATAATTTTACAGATGATAGAAGTAAGACTTAGAGGAAGTGAATTCTGGACCTTGGATCGACTTCTTTTTTTATATATAGGAGTAACTGATACAGTTAACCAATCTATAGGAATTTCAGCTACGTGCAAGTATTTATTAAATATTATTCATAGTGGTTTAGTTATTTCTTCTGCTGTTTCAATTAGAAATCTAGCACTAATTTGATCTGGCCCTGAGCTAGTGTTTTTTTTTTTAGTGACTTGAGAAGTGGGGTAATTTCAGAAGAAGTAATGTTATATATGCATGAAGATGTGGGATTAACACTTGGATCAGCTTGGGGGTGAGGGTCTTTTTTTGGAAAAAATGAGCAAAAATAAGAGTTGAATAAATTTGCTGTTTCTGTGTCAGAACGGATAATGTTGCCATTTTGTGTGATAGGGCCAATTTTCCTAGTATTTCCCTTTTTATTATTAAACATAGAAACATAGACTTTGACGCCAGATAAGGACCACTAGGCCCATCTAGTCTGCCCATTTACCTACCTACAGGATAGGCCGCAGATCCTAGTTAACCAACAGCCTATTTCTTCCTACCCCCACAAGAATTGCCTTATGTCTGTCCCATGCATTCTTGAATTTACCCACAGTTTTAGACCCCACAACCTCCTCAGGAAGGCTGTTCCATGCACCCACTACCCTCTCTGTGAAATAATACTTCCTCACATTGCCCCTGAACCGCCCTCCTATCTTTAAATTGTGTCCCATTGTTCTTGCAAGTCTCTTTTTCTGAAAGATGCTACCCTCTTGGACTTTGTTGATTCCACTGAGGTACTTAAAAGTTTCTATCATGTCCCCCCCTCCCTTCTTTCCTCAAGGGTATACATATTAAGCTCCTTTAGTCTCTCCTCATACGGCTTCTCTTGCAGACCCTGCACCATTTTAGTTGCCCTCCTCTGGACTGCCTCTATCCTGTCTATGTCCTTCGGAGATGGGGTCTCCAGAACTGGACACAGTACTCCAGATGGGGTCTCACCAATTGTCTGTACAGAGGATAACAACTTCCTGTTTTCTGCTGATGATGCCTCTCCTATACATCCCAGTATACCCCCAGCCCTCCCTACTGCCTTCTCACATTGCTTGCTAACCTTAAGGTCATCTGATATGATTACCCCCAGGTCCCTTTCCTTTTTTGTTGTTGTTACTACCTCCCCACCCATTGTGTATTCTTCCCCTGGGTTCTTGTTTCCCAGGTGCATTATTTTGCACTTCTTTGCATTGAATCCTAGCTGCCATACTTCTGACCATTCCTCCAACCTTGCCAAGTCCCTTTTCATCCTTTCCACGCCTCCTTGTGTATCAACTCTGTTGCAGATCTTTGTGTCATCTGCAAAAAGGCATACTTTTCCTTCCAGTCCCTCTGCAATGTCACTGATGAAGACATTAAAAAGGACTGGACCCAATACTGAACCCTGTGGTACCCCACTAGTAACCCCGCTTTCTTCAGAGTGGACTCCATTTACAATTACCTTCTGTGTCCTGTTGTCCAGCCAATATTTTACCCAGGCTATCACCATGGGTCCCACTCCCAGGCTGGTTAATTTGACTATTAATATTTTGTGTGGGACTGTGTCAAATGCCTTGCTAAAGTCTAGGTAGGCCATGTCCACAGCCCCTCCCTGGTCTACTACTTTGCTCACCCAGTCAAAGAAATCTATTAGATCTGGCTCTGACATGACCTTCCGCCAGAATCCATGCTGCTTTGGGTCCTGTGTCACTGGTCTCTAGGTACTCGACTATTCTTTCCTTCAGAAGTGACTCCATCACTTTCCCTACCACAGAGGTCAGACTGACAGGTCTGTAGTTTCCTGCCTCTGTCTTGGACCCACTTTGTGAAGGGGAATCACATCCGCTTCCTCCAATCCTCGGGTACCACACCATCCTCCCATGATTTATTAAAAGAGTAGCCAGTGGTTTCACTAGTTCCTCCTTAATTCTTTTAGAATTCTAGGGTGAATTCCATCAGGACCCATTGCTTTGTCCACCTTCAGTTTTAGGAGTTCTTGCAGAACCCTTTCTTCTGTGAAAGGACTGGGATCGACCCCCCTATCAAAAGTGCTTCTGTTAATTGGACTAGGCACTTCCTCCTCCTAAGGTATGAGAACAATGCTTTGTATCCATTCTTAGTATATGCTAATTTAAGCTCTATCTTCATCTTAGCTTGTTTTATCATTTGTTTTAGTTTTTGTAAGGCTTTTTTTTATAATTTATATAAGCGGAAGCTTTATCCATAGAATGACTAGATTTGAGTTTTATAAAGAGTCTTTTTGTTTTTGATTTATTTGGGATCTGATAGAGTTCTCTAACCATCTTGGTATCCTACCCTTTTTATTATATTTATTTCTTTGGGGTACATGAATTTCCTCAAGTTCAAGAATTATAGATTTTAATTTATTCCATTCCTCATTTTTATGTTTGCTTGCACGCATGTGCAAGAAACATAGACCCAGATATTCAAAAGGGTTGCGCATGCGCAAGTCCTACTTTGCACCATTCTACGATATTCAGCAGGAGGCAGTTGCGCCACTGAAAACAGGTTGAGCAACAGCGCAATGCAAATGAATGCATGCTCAACAGGAGGGGAGGAACCATGCATAAACTGCGCAACCCGATATTCAGTCGGGTTGTGCAGGAGGTTGGCGCAACCCCCAACTCGCGCCTGCACAACTTTGAGCCATAAAAAAAAAAAAAAAAAAAAGGATAAGTTGAGGGCCACCACAGGTGAGCTGCTGTATTGCAGGGCGCCAACACAGCAGCTGCCACCCATGGCTGGCCCCAACTCAGTCCCTATGCCCCCACCAGCCCGATCGCGGGCAGAGCGTAAAACAACCCCCCACCACACATCTCCCAATGCCCGATCGCGGGCAGAAAGTATCATGAAACCCCCGCCCAAACAGCTCCCAATGCCCGATGGCAGGCAAGCGTAAAACAACCCCCCACCCGAATATCTCCCTGGTGGTCCAGTGGACCGTAATGCCCGATCGCGGGCAGAATGTCCAGTGACAACCCCCAAACATCTCCCTGGTGTCTAGTGTCCCCCACGAGCTCCACCACCCTGCTCCCCGGCGGCGGCAGGCGGCAGCATCCCACCCGCCTGCCGCCCGCCGCCCGTCGACTGACTATCCGGTAGGGCGCATGCCTATTGGTGCAGAGCTAGAGCCAATGGTAGCGCAGCTCATACCAGTATGACGAGTCCACATTTGTCGAATGGGTTCATTCACAAATCTGGACTGTCATATCGGTATGGGCTGCATGCCCATTGGCTCTAGCTCTGCACCAATGGGCGCAGCCCTACCGGACAGCCGCCCGACGGGCGCAGGCGGGTGGGATGCTGCCAGCCCGGGGAGCAGGGTAGTGGGGCTTCGTGGGTGGGGTGGGGACACTGGACACCAGGGAGATGTCTGGGGGGTTGTCACTGGACATTCTGCCCGCGATCGGGCATTATGGTCCACTGACCACCAGGGAGATATTCGGGTTGGGGTGGTTGTTTTACGTTCTGCCCGCGATTGGGCATTGGGAGCTGTTTGGGCGGGGGTTGTTTTACATTCTGCCGCCGCGATCAGGCATTGGGAGATGTGGGCGGGGGTTTTCATGATACTTTCTGCCCGCAATCGGGCATTGGGAGATGTGTGGGCAGGGGGGTTGTTTTCACGTTGTGCCTGCGATCGGGCTGCAGGGTGCGTTGGTCCCCGACGGCTGCTGCCTGGCAGGGCGGCCAGGCGCAAGTCCTCGGGGATCGGCACACCTACATGCTAATGGCATGCAAATGGGGCCATAATCACATGTAAATGGCCCCCCCTGCACCTTGCATGAATTATGGCCCCATTTGCATGTCACCTTTTGACTATCAGAAATTTGCGCATGGCGCAATGGTACTTGCGCCACCGCAAGTTTAATGCTCAACTCTGACAACTTGCGGTGGCGCAAGTTCCACTGCGCCATGCACAGTGGCTGTGGCTGGGGTGATATTCAAAGGAGTTGCTCAATAGCGCAACTCCTTTGAATGTAACCCAACCACCCTGCGCAACTATTTTGAAGCCGGCGCGAGAACTTGCGCCTCAGAATGGCGCAGTTGGAATATCTGGGCCATAGTGCCATCATCTGAGTTTTTCAGAGGTGTGTCAGCATCTTCCAATTCAGTCAGTGTGTTTGCAGGCGTGGTCACAGTTCTCCAATTACTGCTGAAGCTGTCTATGACAGCAGTTGAAAATGCAGTGGCATACAGTTGAAAGAGGGAGCTATGCTTCAGTGAGCAGCTCCTCCCCCCACACACACACACACAAACAGATCAATTGTGTCAGTTGCCTGACAGGATGGTGTAGTCTTGTCTAGCTTAGAGAGAGAAGCCACACATCATTACTTTAATAAACTGTTCCTTGCCAAAGCAGGACCACCAAAATATGTGGGTGCCTAACAGTCCTTACACACGCCAGCTCTCCAAAGCACACCTTCATGGACTCCATGGGTTCTAATCCTCCAGAAAAAAATACCTCAGCATTTGATGTAACTCAGACTTCGTTGTATGTGTAATTCCAAGCGTTTTCTCTTACTAGACTCTGTCAATGTGAACTCCCCGCTGCTAAAACCTATGCAAATGAACTTGAGCGTACTATACTACCTGCAGCTGAAGCAAAGAACTGCCAGAATGCACAAAGGAGAACATACTGCTATGCATTTCAGCAGCAGCCAGTGGGGGAAGTTTTCATGACTGAAGCACTTTAATGCGTTTTTTAGTGCTGTCATATACACACCCCTGTGTGCTAATTCACTAAACTGCACACTTAGTCTGGTAATGCAGCTTCAAAATATTTTTTTTTTCTCTGAATTGCCGTGAGCTGGCATTTAGATAGAATCACACAGCTCTTTCTCAAATCAGATGCTCAATGAAGTCACATCACCTTGTGACCCTAAACATCTTAGGGTTGGACATGTGCCCTAACAAAATAGCTAAAAAGGTAAAAAAGAAAAAAACGCAATTCAACCATAGCTCGCAATCGAATTCCACCCCTTTCTCCAGTGAATCTGAAGCTGCCTAACAGCCCACCCTGAGTGCTCATGCACCCTCCACCTGCACAACATATGGCCGATGGGGGTGCTGTTGCATTTTATTTCATAATTTCCTGATTCCGTTACTGCCACCATGCTGATACAGTAATACTTTTTATGGCTCAAAAACTGCTTGACATTAGCTGAATTATAAATGGCATCCCTGTTTGACGCTGTGGTGCGGAATATGGTGGTGCCAATGCCAGCAAGCAAATATTCGGCATTGACAAATGCTTGTTAGGAATGTTTTCACCAAATTTTCAACATAGCCATTTTAAGACCTCTGCTCATGAACAGTGTCACTGTGATTTACTTCACTGCCATTCCTATTACGCAGCTCTGTAATTTCTACACTACCACTGCCAATGCCAGCAAGCAAACATTCGGCATTGACAAATGCTTGTTTGATAGCGGGTTGAGTATTTTTTTCCCCAATGAATCCTTTTTAATTTATTAATAATGTTTGTAATGTCAGCACTGTCGTAATTCCTGTATTTTGTTGATTTTAATAGGCTATGGTGGTAACATATTAATTCAAACAAAATCGAGTAGTGATCACTATTCCCAAGTGGGTCCAGAATCTGAATGTTATTAAGTTTGTGGCTCATATTTGTAATAAGGTCTAAAATATTGCTGCCTCTAGTTGGTGAGGTAATAAATTGCGATATGCCACTATCTGCTAAAATGTCTATAAAGTCAGAGTCAGATTTACTACTATTTGAGAGTGTAGGCCAGTCTATATGTGGCTTATTGAAATCACCCAGGATTATCATATCTTTCTGTTTTGCAATTTGTGCTATATCCATCAACAAATCTGTTTTATAAGTTACCTCAGACATTTGGGGGTTATAACAATTTCCTATAATAATTTGTGAGTGTCCCTTTAATTGTATTGATACCCATATACTTTCAGTATTATTTAAGGATGGGATCTCAAAGGAAGGAATATCACCTCATATATAGGCAACCCCCCACACCTTTTTTTTTTTTTTATCAACTCTATTTCTATGGTAAAGTTTGTAACCCATCAGTTGCTGATTCCATAAGGAGTTTGAATCCCACCAAGTTTTTGTTATTGCTATAATTCCTAGATTTGGCAGTTTACTTTTGGCCTCTAACTCCATCAATTTAGAGAGGTTTAAAGATTGAGCATTTAACAACAGTATGTCACATATTTTCTGGGGTTGAATACTGGATGATGTCAGAGACGTGCGACTATTCCCATTCTTCCCCTTTTTATTCAGTTTAAATGGGTATTGATGACCTTCAATAGGGATTTTCCCAACAAGGACTTACCTCGTCTACTAAGATGCAGACCATCCCAACTGAATAAAGGGGATTTATCAGCAAAGTTTTCCCAGCGGGTTATGCAGGGGATGTTTTGCTTAATACACCATTGATGTAACCAGTTATTTATGTGTTTTATTGTATTAACAATTGATGTAGTGGCTCTAGGAACAGGCAGGATTTCTGAGAAGGAGACTGTGCAACCCTTATCAACAAGCAAGTTGTTGAGTGCAACAAAGTCGTGTTTCAGTTGGTTTTGGTTAGTATGTAATATATAATTCGTCCTACCATGTATAATGACAAGAGGATTTGTACCAGAGTTGTGTAAAATGTTTGGAATCATTGCTGCAATGTCTGATACCTTTGCCCCCCTAAAACCTGAACAGGTGCGATGAGATTTATCAGGGTTGCAAATAATCCTATCGATGTGTTTTGTTAGAGAGTCGCCCAGTACAAATATCTGTTGGGTTCCTGATCCTAAACTTGAAATGAGGGGGAGATGCTACAGGAGGTACTGAGTCCTTTATGGTGGTCTTCTGATTAGCAGATTTGGGTGGTTTTAAGGAAGTAGGAGCAGGACAATGGGCATGAGAATCTATATTTATAGGCATTTCCTGGGATGCAGCATTCAGTTTGCTGCCTGATCCTGAATGTGAGCTAGGGGAAATAGTTTTAGGAAGCACTGGATACGTAGTAAAAGCACTTTGTTAGGGGCAGTGAACTGGGATGCCTGGAACAAAAGTCATTTACTGTGGTTTAATATCAGATAACAAATTGAAAGTATTTCAAAGGGGACATTGAAAGGGGTGATGAATTTGACCCCCTCTTTGCCTTGCTTTAGAGTTTGTTACCAATGCCCAATCCTCTATGGATGAATGGGTGTTTCTCCTTATCTCAATGTTTAATTCCCTAATCAGAATATGACTGTTTCTTGCCTTCTGTATGTATTTCCTGTAAATTGTTTAATTCCCTATTTCAGAGTGTTACTATTCTTGCCTTTGGTATGTACTGTATACCTGTTATTGCTCTGTAACCTCCCGGGTCATGCCTGAAAATAGTCATCCCTATGGCTAGTGCACCTACCCAGTAAACAAAAACTAAATAAAATTATTCAATCTCATGTATGTCACAGCTGTCAATTTTCAAATCCTGTCCAAAATGTGTTTTCGTATCTGTGGCACAGAACGGTGTTGCAGTTGAGCAGAACTATGTTTTGGTGGGGATTATGACATTTTCTTCACCGGGTACATGTGCTGGGGTAATTTATTTATTTTTTATTTCTCAGAAATACCTTTGAGCCAGAGGCTTATTTACAGAGGTTCCATGTCAGTAACACAGCAATGGTACAGAGACTAATACATGTACATATACAGGGGTTTCTTGACAAAACAGTCCTCTGTGGTACAGTAGCAGGATAAAAAGAATAACACGTAATAAGATACTTCTAATAAATGCTGAGAAAATACATGATCAGGTTCATTTGGTGTAGCTGTATAATTAATCATATATAACCAGTTGCAATTTGAGTGCAGATATGACCTAATAGTAGATAAGACTTAATAGCATACAGGATGTAGGTTACTACGCACAGCTATGAAGACAGATATGAAAAATGCATCAGCTAAGCGTAATAGAATGCTACATGCAGCATGGTGAGCCACCATATAACCTATTAGGTAAATGGATGAGACACCTGTAAGGATGGCCAGAACATGTTAGGGGAACAGTTACATTGTCTGAATTGCTTATGAGAACAGGCTGCAGGGAGGGCCATGCAACCAGGAAAGAAGTGCACGGTAGAAGTCCCAACGCTGGGAGGGAGGTGGGAGACTTGTAAGGCAGAGTAGGTGGGATAGAGCCAGGGTTAGACAGTGGGAGGTAGGAGGCATCAAAGGGTAGGTGGGGGGCAAGACAGGGGAGTAGGAGGGACAAGGGGTGAAAGGGTGGGAGAAAGGAGGGGAGGTTGGAAGAGGCGGGAAAGACTAGTGCAGAAAGGGGAGGGAGAGGGGGAATGAGGAAGGGGTGTAGGGAGAGAGAGAACAGACTAGAGCTGGGAGGGGTGAGTGAGGGAGGGGTAGGCAGAAGTCTGGAGAAGGACAGTGGGAGGTAAGCAGTGGAGGAAGATGTTGGGAGGTGGGATGGGGTGAGCACTAGGAGGTAGGGAGGAGGGGGAAGTAGGGGAGAGGAGAGGGGCTGGGAGGGAGAGACAGGAGGGGGAGTAGGGGGAGAAGAGGGAAGGGAGGGGAAGACCAGGAGGGAGAAACTGGAAAGAGAGAGAAGGTGGGGAAGCAACAACTGAGGGGAAAAGGAAGTCAGGAGACAGAAGATGAAAGAGTGTGGGGGTTGGAATCAGGTCCCACAGTCGCATTTGCTGGTTGAGATCAGAGTGTTGCAGTGTTTAGATTTAGAATAAGATGGCAATGCTAATAATTTGGTCACACATCTATGGAGGGATGGGTGCACAGGTTCCAAAGGACCCTGTGCTCCCACAGTACAATAAGGAAAATCATGGAGCATGGGACCTCAGGACCTGAAGAGCCCTGTGCTCCCACTGTGACATAAAGACAGTTATGGAGAGTAGGGGGTGGGGGTGCAGGGCCAAGTGCCCTGCACTCCCACAGGCAAATAAGGATACAAGTAAACTATTTGAAAAAGTAGGGAAGTTCATTGCAAAAAAACATCATTATTGTATCAGTTAGGGTTGTTAGTAAGGCAACAAAAGTAAGGAAATACGGCATTAGGGGCCCCACCCCCACCCTGCAGACACAGACAGGCATCGGGGGTGTGCCTTGGAGTCATCAGCCCTAACGTTCACCCCATTTCTCGATACTGTACCCATCTCAGCTTATTTACTTATGCCACATTTTCCTACTTTTGTGACTTTATCCCCAACTACAGCATATGTTCATTTATGGTGATGGTAAGGCCTGTACATAGAATATTGTAATTTCTTCTGTATACTGATAAACATTCCACAACTCTTTTTCAAGAAGCACCATGGGATCCTTAACGTCCACCTGAACAACCACCAGAACAGGCAGACAGGACCCAAGTTTGGCATCTCATCTGAAAGAGGCACCTCAGGAGTGTAGCCTTCCACCCATCTCATGCTGGGCTTCAGTTTCAGTATTGGAATTTACATGAGTAAAATGTATGTATAAGTCTGTTATTTTGAAGCTATTAGTTAATGAAAGGTTGGGTGTAGTATGCCAGGCTCATAGATGGGGTCAGACAGGGCTGTCCTTTGAGCCCTACATTGTAGATTGATATAGCTATATTATAGGGGCATGGTTGCACCCCTATATTTAGGGTTGTACTTTGCACTTCAATGTTAACCCCCAAATTTTCACTTTAATAACTTGGCAACTGTTCAACGGATTTTCATGACATTTTGCACATGCGGTCTGGTGGGCTATATCTCTTAATGTGCCAAGTTTCGTTCTGGTTGGATGTGCAAATTCTGAGATACAGATAGTGAAAAAAATGAATTTTACAGGTTTTTTTCCCAATTGGTTTGACTGGGATTTCTGTCAACTTGGCTAGAGCTCAGATGGTTTGGAATTTTGGCCTGACATTTTCAGAGTAGAAAGGGATTGGTCCACAAATGTGCCTTTTGCTTGTTTGGTGAAAAAATTTTAATCCATTCCAAAGCCATTTAATTTTAAAATTTTGAATAACTGGTTCTGAGCATGCTCAGGAAGCATTAAAAATAGTTAAATGAAACAAAAAAATAATTCTTTTTTTGTATGAACCTCATCCTTTTTCATGAGGGGAAAATTCTTTTTCATTTGGCTGACATCTTGTTCTCCACTTTCATGCTGCCTGACCCTCATTCTGTTGTTTAAGGTCACCTGAGCCAGCGCCCAGACTGTTTGAAATTGTGGTCAGAAATTTTCATGGGAAAACGGGGCTGTGTTGCAGATGTGCTTTTTGGTTCTTTGGTGAAAAAAATATTAATCCCTTCCAAAGTTATTTTTTTTTTCACTTTTTAAATCTTTTTTCATGACTGGTGATACGAAAAAAGATTCTTTTTCATATTGTGAGTGACGAAAAAGGTTCTTCTTTCTTAGGGAAATCTACAGTTTTGCTGTCAGCCAACATCTTTTCCCTGGTGTCTACTGCCACTGCCACCCTCAGATTGCTATCCCCATTGCCTACAGGGGTTTCCTTGGTGTGTAGTGCTGTCACCCCACCCTCCTATTATGGCTATATGATTAATTTCTAAATACCTGTGTCCAGTGGTACCCCTCACCCTCTGATCACCCTCCCATTAATATACTGTATTTCCTTGGTGTCTACTGGCAACCCCCATCCTCCGACTGCTTTCTGCATAATTATTTAATAAACACTTACACTAGGGGTGCCCAATCCCCCAGTGTTGCAGCCCCTTAAGTGACCCCCCTGCAGTAGCACACCACTCCTCTGACCCTCCATGTCAACACCCACCCCTGCACCAAACATAACAGTGACACTGGGGGTGCCCAATTCCCCCAGTGTCGCAATTTCCAAAAAAAGAGCATTTTTCTGTGTGTTTTTTTTTTTTTATAAAGCTGTAAAAAGTAAAACATCCATCAATGCCTTTTGCAGCTGTTAGTGTCCACCCACCCAACCGTTCCACTCAGCACCCTCCGAGCCCTTACTTACCCACCAAAACTCCAACTTCGTCATCTTCTGTGGACCGCAGATACGTCTTCACTTTTCAAAGCTGGACTGCAAACTGAAGAAACAGGTATGCGGTTCAATGTATTTCAATGGGGTTTTGAACTTAGTGGCATAACTTGGCCATTTGTGCATATTTTTGGCCCAAATTTTCAACATGCTTTTTTTGGGACCCCACCTCATGAACAATTTCAGTGACAGGCAAATCTGTCCCAAAAGGTGATTTTGCGGTCCCTGTGCAAAATCACCTTTTGGGCAGGAATTGAAAATTTTCTCTGCCCTTCTTCATGAGGTGGGGTCATAAGAAAACTATGTTAAAAATTTGGTGTACAAATATTTAAAAACAAAGTTATGAGCCTACATTGAATTTTGTAAATGCAGGCTCGTAACTTTGGTAATTTTCAATATTTTTACCCCAAACTTACAACATAGCCATTTCTTTACATCACCTCATGAATGTGACAGCTGTCATTTTTCAAATCCTGTCCAAAACATGTTTTTACATTCTGAAAGGTAATTTCATAGGCAAGATGATGGAGACCATTTTAAAAGAAAGGCTGGTGAACTTTCTGGAGATTAACAGTCCCCAAGACACTAGGCAGCATGGGTTTGTCTCAGGGAGATCCTGTCAGAAGAACATGATAGATTTCTTCGACTGAGTCACTAGGTCAGTGAACCAATGTCAAGCAGTGGATGTCCTATACCTAGACTTCAGTAAAGTCTTTGACTCCGTGCCACTTAGAAGGCAGCTCAGCAAGCTGAATAACCTGGGAGTTGGGGACTAGCTGTGGGGATGGGTAAGAAGCTTGTTGCAAGATAGAAACCAGACAGTGATGGGGGGGCATTATCCAAGCCTAGGCCTGTGACCAGCGGGGTTCCACAGGGCTCAGTACTTGGACTGGTGCTATTCAACATCTTTACTGGGGACATAGCGGAGGGGGTCAGTGGCAAAATCTGACTGTTTGCAGATGATACTAAGCTCTGTGGGAGGGTGGACATGGAGGAGGGGAGACAGGAGCCCAGAGAGGAACTGGCCAGGCTAGAGAGGTGGTCTGGCATCTGGCATTTGGGGTTCAATGCCAAGAAATGCAAGGTCATGTACCTGGGGGCAAGGAACCCATGGGCCAGCTACTATCTGAAGGGGAGCAGGTGTCCAGCACGGAGGAGGAAAATTATCTGGGGGTGATAGTCATGGGCAGCATGAAACACTCTGTGCAGTGCCAAAAAGCAGCAGCCAAAGTGAATAAAATGCTGGAATGCATCACCAGAGGAATCACCTCCAGGAAGGAAGAAGTAATTCTGCCCTTGTACAGGTCATTGGTGAGGCTGCACCTGAAGTACTGTGTGTAGTACTGGTGTCCTTATTTGAAGAAGGACATCCAACCACTGGAAGGGGTCCAGTGAAGGACAACCAAAATGATCCAGGGCATGGGGGACAAATCATATGAGGAGAGGTTGAGGGAGCTCAATATGTACTCTCTGGAGGACAGAAGGGCGAGGGGGATATAATAGAAACCTTCAAGTACCTTAAAGGTATAAACAAGGTTGGAGCAGAGGGTATTTTCACTTTAAGAAGGGAGGGGAACACAAGGGGGTACAGTCTGAAACTTGTCAGGGGTAGATTTAAAAGGGAGCTAAGGAGGCACTTTTTTTTTTTTTTTTTTTACAGAGAGAGTGGTGTCAAAATGGAATGAGCTACCAGAGGAGGTGATATCCTTTAACACAGTGGGAAGTCTTAAAATGGGGTGGGACAGGGTAAAGAAGAGGGTGCAACAGGAGGAAGGATAGGTAGGTAGGGGGAAGTGAGGGAGGGTGAGGATAATGATGGGAGGCAGGGGGAAGGAGGGCAGCTCCAGTAGAATAGATTGGGCTGCACACTCAAGCTGACCAGATAGACCATTGTGGCCTGCTTCTGCTGGCAAATTCTTGTATGTTAGTATTTTGCAGTCTCTGTGTGGAATGACGTTATGGTGGTGCAGCTGGGTAAGAAGAAAGCTATGCTGACAATTTGGTTGCTTTTGTGCTACACATGGAAGTGCAGGGCCCTCTGGCACCTTCGCTTCTACAGCAGTATACCTATACACATCTATGGAAGGATGGGGGTGCAGTGCTCTGGGCCCTTGTGCTCCCACAGTCAAATAAGGATACAATTACAGTATCTGAAAAACTATGGATGAATGGGAGCGCAGAACCCAGTGGGCCCAGTGTTCCCACAGACAAATAAGAATATGATTATACTATCTTAAAAAGTGAGGACATTCTTTGCAAAAAAACTCCATTAATGCAACATTTAGGGTTCAGGCAAAAGCGACAAAAGTAGAGAAATGTGGCTTTAGGGTTTCAACCCTAAAATCCCAACCCCACCCCTAAAGCAAATCAGGGGTGGACTCTTCCTAGTAGTTGTCAGCCCTAAAGCTCACCCCATTCTATACACTCCAGAAACATATATACTTAATGGGGTGAGCTTTAGGGTTGACAACCCCTAGAAAGAGTCTGCCCCGATTTTCTTTAGGGGTAGGGGTTGGTTTTTTAGGGCTGAAAACCCCAAAGCCACATATCCCTACTTTTGTTACTTTAGCTTGAACCCTAAGATATATATAGATATATATACAAATCCAGGTTCTTCCCATCCAGTTGAAGGATGGCCCTGGCCCCTCTATGGTCCTGGCATACACAGACAATGTCTTATCTTAGTTTGGAATACTGAGTCTGGGGAAGCTTCTATTAAGGTTTTCCAGTATTTCTCAGCTGCTTCCCAGTCCAGCCTCAATGTGCAGAAAAGTAGGGCCTTAATTATCAGGAGATCTGAGACAGCTGCCCCCCTGAGATGTTCTAGGTATCCCAGCCTCCACCAAGCCCCTTAAGATCCTGGAGTGTCTTTTGGTGAGGATGATATGGCCTTTAAAAACTAGTCTGAGAAATTGGATATTGCAGAACGTCAGGTTATCTGTTGGAATAAATGGCCCATGTCCAAAAAGAAGAGAAGCTACTTGGTTAAATCTTTTTTAACCCCTATTGTTTTGTTTATTAGTTATATTTTCTCATTACTAGTTTCACTGGAAGCTAGAATTTATTCAATATTCTTTTAGATTGTTATGGGGCAGCCTCCTGAATCCAATCAAGAGAACCCATAACTATAGGGATTACAAAGAAGGAAATCAGCAGATACTAAATCCCATAGCCTTCTTTAGTATTTTTACATTTTGTAACTTTAGCGGCCTGCAGACCCATAAGTTGTGGACAAAAACTCTTTGCCTCTTCCTTCGGTCATCTCCTACCCTTCTGGAGGGAAAGAACCTTGAAAGTGATCAGGGCAGGTCCAGATCCCATTTCTGGGTACCTGTTAGAAAGGAAGATGGTAAAATGGAAAAGTTTACCTCAAGAACTCTTTACAGGTATCAGGAAGTTGCTTTATTTCTTTATCATAATTTTTATTTTTTTAATGAACCCGATATACAGTCCACACTGACACCTTGAGAAAACTTTGGAAAACATATTTAGACACAATTCAGCTTGTATTTCGTATGTCTTCTACAGATTTTTCCAATTATTTATCACTGAAAAAAACCACAAAAACAAGATCTTTATCCCTTAGAGTTCATCTGCCTCTATAGCTTATTCCTTACTTGAAATTATAATGCTATGCTGTAACATCACAGTCTGTTGCCATGGGAAAAACTATGATGTCGAAGAGTACTTTATTATGATAGCAGGTTAGGAAGAAGCAGTAGGAGCTGATGATCCCTCAAGAAACAACTCTCCGTTTTTTAAGCATATGACCTCAGTGATAAATAATGGGATAAGAACTGTACAGTTAATGAGAAATATATGCTTCTTTGTGTCCAAATATGTTTTTTTATGTTTGTCTTGAGGTGTCAGTGGCTCTTTAAAATTATTTACTATTATTCACTGTGACCTGCACTTGTAGCTGAAGGCAGCTTCTGTTTCAGGGCAGCTTCTATGCAGTGAAATTTGTTAGGGAACTATAATTGCCAGTGGCCCCAATTTGGGAGCAGACTCTCAGGAGAAGAAGTGTTGTGCTTTGCAAAGAGCCCACTTCTGAGAAGTTTCCACAGTCCCTACTTCACCTGGGGGGTGCTGTACCACAGCCAAAATCTGTGAATACCAAGTTGTTGTATTTTACATCGCCCACCCCTACTCTGGGGCTGGCCAGGAAGCCAAGAGGGGTAAGGGAGTTGCTGGTCATGGCAGGGATGCCAGCTGGAGGGAGACAGTACTGCGTTCTACTGCCACAGCACCCCTTGCAATGGGCAGGAGAGAATGCTCTTGTAAATGGGATCTGCTGTGCGCGTGAAAGGCTGACAGTCAGCAGGTGCAACGTCATGGATGAGGAACGGAGAAAAGGGGGAAAAAAGCATGCTAGCATCAGGAAGACAGGTGATGACACTCTGTTCACATGGATGCCCTCCGGTGATCAGCTAAGGTAGCAACACATGGAGCCTGGAGGGTGCCAGGGGAAGGAGACCTGACCTAAGGACTAGGCAGATGGCACTGAAGAGAAAAAAAACTCTATAAAAAAAAGACAAATTATGAAAGAAATTTGTAAAATTTACTAGTTGTACCCCTACTTTTAGGATTGTGGTAATCCATGGCTAGAACATTATAAAATGAGTTAAAAAAAATCATGAAACTTGATTGGGTAAGGGCTATCTTTACACATGCTATTATCTCAGCACAACAGCACTGGATAAAGATCCAGCAGTCTCTTCACAATAAAATCATTATTAACCACTCATCCCGGACTGCCACCACAAACATGGCTGCCACCTCTACTCACTAAAAACTATCAACTATGCCCTAAAAATAAAACTGCCTTCAGTTAAAAAGAATAATAATTTAATGTTATTTGACCTCATACTCCTCCTTTTGCACACATATACATAAATTAAAAAACAAAGTACTACAGTACTTTCCGTTTTAATTTCTGGTGTTTCTTTGCTGACCATGAAAAATCCCCCTCCTATTCTTACCTGCTTACCAGGGAAATCTCTGCTGTTTAACCTGCTACAGATACAACAGAAGCCCCATGGTTCCATCTGGGGCCTTCTGTTGTGTTAGCATGGAGGTGAGCATTCTGCCAGTACAACTGAGCATAGATTTGAATTCTTGTATTCCATTCATAGTAAACATTCCACCTATTCAGTGAAGGAAAGATTGAAACAAAAGGAGGGGAAAAGAGAAGAAATAATATAAAGAAGGAGGAGGGTGAGGAAACAGGTACATGTGGAGGGTTGGGGAAAATAGAGGGTTTAAGGACCAATTTGAAAAATGTATTTTGCTGTGCACATTTGAAACTGAGACATTATTCCAATGCTGGGGTGTGCTGGGACTATTTTGTTGGAGTGGATAAACTTCAAAAAAAAAAAAAAAGACATTAAAATATTTAACATTATTTTTGTGCCTTTTCATCCCAATATCTTGAGCAAAGTTTATACTCACAGTAAGACACTCCAGGGCATATTTTGTGGTGGGATAACAGTACTTCTCAGGTGGTTAAAGGCACTTGGCAATGCCTCATGCCTCACAACACACCCGAGTTGTGCCATTATCTCACCACAATGCACACCCTCTCATGTCTTTAAGTATATATCAGCCTGTACTGGAGTCAATGGAAAAAAATCACTGGTGTAGTAATGTAGCATGGTGTGTGTGCATGTGTGAGTGTTTGGGATGTACATATGTAGTGTGTGTGTGTGTGTGTGTGTGTGTGTGTGTGTGTGTGTATGCATGTGTTTAGGATGTGTGTGTGTTTGTGTGTGTGTATATATATATATATATATATATATGTGTGTTTAGGACGTTCGTGTGTAGGTGTGTGTGGGGGGGGATGCGTGCGTGAGAGTGTACATGTGTCTGCATGGTTCTTCCCACGGTATAATGTAGAGAAGATTGCAGCTACTGTAATACTTCAGTGCAAGTTTCCTTCACACTACATAATCATCACTTACCAACCTAATAAAGTCACAATGGGCTGATAAGCAACAAGGAAGTGGGGACCAATTCATCTGACATTCCTATTGTGTCTTTTGAGGGAGAAACTGTTTGTTGGGGAAGTAGGGTGAGGAGCTAGAATAGTTGATTGCTCAAATTCTATCAATTGCTCTTCAATTCCAAGTGCACCCTGACCCCTTTCAGTACTTTTGATCTTTTTTGCAGAACAGGATACCAAGTGCAGTTTAAAAAACAAACATTCTTAGACTATGAGCGTTGCCTCTGAGGACTCAGGAAGTCATTACGGCATTTCAAGCCAGCCATTCAGCACTGGCGACAGCCACTAAATCGAGGGGTGATGTAAGTGGAAAGAGAAGTACCACATCTGCATGGTTATTCAATCCTCATGTCAAAAAAAAAAAAAAATGCAAGGATCAGACAAGGCAAACGTGATGAATGCAACAGATAAAAATAAAACAAATTTAATGCAAGAATTTTTCAAGGGCAGTTCAAGATCAAGTACCAAATTCATCTGAGAAAAAAGATAAATACAAGGTTTACGCCTGACTGATGAGAGATTTGCCAGGATTTTATCCATCAATTTTCTTTGCGACCTCTGGGCCACAATATTGAAAATGGAATGCAAGCACGACACAAAAAAACTGCACTGCACTGCACCTGTGCTAGTGCCAGATCCAGCAGCTGCAATATTCAGTCAGACAGCAGACTGGTGCTGTCTGACAGTATCAGTCCATGTCGGTGCAGCGCTAAGTGAAACTGCGCTACCCCAACATGGACCTGGGCTGTATATAGCCCACAGGGAACAGTGCTACCTGGAACAGATGGCACCAGGAATCCTGTGGGTTATATTCAGCCACAACATGCAAATGAGCCCATTGGGCATGCAAAGCACTAAGGGGCCATTTGCATGCCCATTGTGGGCTCATCTGCATGGTGTGCAGCAGTCCATTGGCCCCCATCCTGACAGTGTCTTGACACAGCCCTTGGCAACTAGTGGCACCCCCCCCTCAATTGCCCCTTCCTTGTGAGCTACTGCAATCCCTGGTGTCTAGTGGAACCCCACCCCCAATACCATGTAATATCAGAAATCTCTGGTGTCTAATGGCACTCTTGTCCCTAATCAAACTGTCAGTGGCACACTTACAGCATATTTTTTATATATATGTACACATGCTCACTGACCGCTCATATGGCAGCCAGTCAAGTGGGTAAGAGAAGGGCTGTGCTGGTCACCGTATTGGGATTCCTTGCACATCCCTGGACATCCTGGTGTGGGGGGGGGAGTGGATGGGCAGTGTTCTGAGAGTGGATGAGGAGGTGGGTGGATGCTGGACTACCAATAATTACCTTATGCCAACGGGCATTCGGGTGGGAAGGGGAGCCACTGAACACTGGGACATTATATATCATTGTACATGGGAGACCGGGAGTGGGGGTGCCACTGAACACCAGGGCTATCGGACATTACATGGTACAGGTGATTGGATGTAGGGGGTGCCCCTAGACACCAGGGATTTCCAACAGTACATGGTACAGGAGCTCGGGGGGTGCCCCAGACACCAAAGATTTATGAAAATACATAGTACAGGTGCTCAGAGGGGTAGGGAGTGCCCCCAGACACTAGAGATTGCTGACATTACATGGTACAGGTGATCAGGGGTGGGGGCTACTAGACACCAGAAACTGCATTTTAGAAGATATGACAGGCAATCCTGGGGTGGAGGGTGCCGCTAGACACTAGGGCCTGCATTCCATTAGTCAATAACTCTGTTAACAAATTACCTCCCCCTTACCCCTCCTCTCACCTTGAGTCTTGCCTAGGATTCTGAGTACTAATGGGAAACAGTTCCCAAATGTCAAATAATTTTCTTGTGAATCAATGAGATAAGATGACCCCAAAGGACATTGGTGTATCATATCAGATTACCTCAAGGTGGCAGTGCAGTGCAACAAGGCAGTAGGCAGGGCCAGCAGGATGCTGGGCTGCATAGGGAAGAATATCACCAGCAGAAGGAGAGAGGTGGTGTTACCACCATATCAAACATTGGTGAGACCCCCACCAGGAGTTCTGTGTCCGGTTCTGGAGGCCACATTTCAGGAAGGACTGGATCATATGCCCTGTGAGGAGAGACCAAGGAATCTCAGTATGTACAGCCTGGAAGTGAGGAGGGAAAGGAGGGACATAATAGAGACTTTCTGAATATCTCAGGTGTGACTAAGGTACAGGACGGGAATATTTTGCAAAAGAGAAGGTGCTCGAGAACAAGAGAGCATGCAATGAAGCTGGAAGGGAGGAAATTTAAGAAAGATGTGAGGAAGTACTTCTTCACTGAAAGACTGTGGATGCTGGAACAGTCTTCCACCAGAGGTGTTGATGCAAAAACAGTGGTGGGCTTCAAGCCTGCGTGAGATAGGAACAATAGAATCTTGGTGACACAGCAGGTGGCGAGTGGCTGGAGATCAGGTGGGGTCTGCGGTGACAGTATAGGCAGGGAAAAATGGGCAGACTGGGTGGGCCAAGTGGTCCTTATCTGCTGACAAAGGCTACGTTTCTATGAACCCTAACGCAACCATTCGCTCTGGTGCCAATTCACTGCATATTGTCTCTCTCTCTCTCATATAAAAATATCCAACTTAATAGTACCTGTGCCCCTAGACCACTATTGTTAGCTTAACTGGAACAGTACCTGTCCACCCTAGGGCACTGTTGTTAGTTTAACTGGACTGGTATCTGTAATGGGAATAGTACTTATCCACCCAGGACCACTGTTAGTTTAATTAGAATAGTACCTGTAATGGGGGCTACCAAACTACAACAAGATCTGCCTAAAAGAAACCACAGCTAAGAAGGCTTATAAGCTGGTGAAGACACTAAAAGAAGATAGGGTAGTTGGCTGTGATAAGCTTGAGCCTTGATTCTTGAAATTAGCCACTGTTGTCATAGCCACCACCACCACCACCACCACCTGGTAAAATTAATAACCTCTCCTTCATAACTTGCAAAGTACCCACACTGGAAACTGTCACATGCAGTGCCTGTTCATAAACGGACAGGAGTCTCCACATGATATTCATAAATACAGGCCTGTATTGGTCATGTCCTGTCTGGCTAAGTTACAAGAGAAAATTGTAACTAATCAAATTTCCAGCTATCCTACAGACAAACAACTCCTCACAACTTGCCAAAAAGGTTTACACAAAATCCCAGCACAGCAACCACACTGGACAGGTTCACAAATGACCTGTGTAACTCCCAGATGGCGCTATCCCAAGGGCCCAAGGGATCAGTCCTGGGGCCAGTCCTATTCAACATCTTCATTAGTGACCTTGCAGATGGACTAGAGGGTAAGGCTTGTCTGTTTGCAGATGACACCAAGATCTGCAACAGAGTAGATGATCCAGATGGGGGTGGGCAGAATGAGAAGAGATCTGGATAAACTAGCAGAATGGTCAGAAGAGTGGCAACTGGGATTTAATGCAAAGAAGTGCAAAATCATGCACATAGGGAAGAGAAACCCTGAAGCCACTTATAGGCTGGAGGGGAGTTGCTAGCAGTCACAAAGGAAGAAAGAGACTTGGGCATCATCATCACTGATGACCTAAAATCATCCAAGCAGACTCTAAAGCAGTAGGTGCCAGGGGTGGTAGGGTGTATTAGTAGGGTATCACAAGTCGAAGAGGGAGGTAATAATCCCTCTGTACAAGACATTGGTTAGGCCCCATCTGGAGTACTGCGTGCAGTATTGGAGGCCACACCTTCACAAGGACATTAACCAAATTGAGGCAGTCCAGAGAAGGGCAACAAAAATGGTGCAGGGACTGCATCAGAAGACATATGAGGACAGATTAACGGAGCTCAATATGTATACCCTTGAGCAAAGGAGGAGAGAGGTGATATGATCGAGACATTTAAACACCTTAGGGCATAAACAAGGTGAAAGAGTCTAACATGTTTAAATATAAGAAAAATAGCCGGACAAGAGGACACAGCATGAGATTAGAGGGAGGCAGGATTAAGGGGAATGTGAGGAAATTCTTTTTCACAGAAAGAGTGGTAGATGCATGGAATGGCTTACCACAAGAAGTGGTGGCTATGAATACAGTGCAGGGCTTCAAACAGGCATGGGATAGGCATAAGGGAGCAATACAAATGACTATGAATAGATAGGTCACTGACAGAGCAAAGGCCGATGGCACATTTATAAGGTAGAAAAAGAAATGGGCAGACTGGATGGGCCTTGCGGTCCTTATCTGCTGTCAACTTCTATGTTTCTATGTTTCTATGTACTACCCCTGCCTGCTTGACTACTGACAGGTTGAGGGGCCTAGGTTCTATGACGGGTGCCTCCACCCAAAGGTCAGGGTTTATGGTGGTTAGACTAGCTTGGTCACAGCCCTCTGGGACACCGTGACCCCCTTTTATTCCCTCTAGTGACTCATACAGTACACAGGAGTTACAGTCCCAATACCCCACATATACACCCTGTTCACTCATAAGGTACCACTTACCCTAGAGACTGATTCGGCAGCATGTCTCTGAGGAACCCCTGTAAAACAAGGTTAATCAACATCCACAACCCAATACAATGCTTGTTCTATAGGTACTGACACTTCAGACAGTATAAAGTTCAGTAACATCAAATCTGGTTTATTTAGGGGAATGGAACACGGAAGGGGGAAATCAGGGTAATTGGCAGTATTCAAATCACAGTACTGTGCACACATACAGGGTCTGAAAAGTCACACCCTGGGTACCCAGGTTGGGGAGGGGGCTAGCCAGGACCGTTGCCCGGGTTTGGCCGGCAGGTGCAGATGGATGGGGCCCTGTAGAAGAAAATATATGCACAACACCCAATTGTAATCCAGAGCTGGATGGCTCAGTCCATGAAGAAGGGAAACAACAAGAATTATATGACACACTTGTAATTGATAACAGGCTGCAGGGGAAAACCCTGATTTGTACTCACAATACCCAAGCTGAGAACCAGATGGTGGATGTTCTTCTGGATTGCCAGAAACAACAGGGCATGGAGACAAGGTCCTGGTCAACCAAGGCAGTTGATAGCAAACAGATTTAGTCCGAGACAAGCTGGGGTTTGCTTCCAGCTTCAACACACAGCACACAGTACAGGGGACAGGAAATAGTGATTCCCCACAAGCACTACGCACATTCATATGTAAAAGGAAAGTACTGTACCAGGCAGGCTGCTGCTCAATCCCGATCGCAATTACTGCAAAATACCCGGGAGCACGCACAGCAGCTTCAGTTCCTGACAGACCGAGCGCGATTCAGCAATATCTCCAGTCTTCTACAGGGTGAGCCTGGTTTCCACTCTTCAGCCTTCCTTCTCCTCAAAAACTCAGATTCAGTCCGACTATCACTTACAACGGCTGCAGGCCGACTTCAAGGCCTCTCACACGCTTCCCGCGCGAACTGTACACCGCAGAAAATACAGAGTTCCTACTCCTTTCACTGTCAACAACGATCTGGCTCTCCAACTTCAGTTCAGGGCATTTCCCTTAGGTTCCAACAGGTCCAGTTGGTGGATTCGGCTGTCAATCACTGCAGGGCTCCCTCTGTTGGTCAAAAAGGCACAAGGTCAAAACTACAATTCCCATAAGCACTTAGCTACATTCCCCTTGTAAGCGTGCTCCAGTTTGAGTCTAAATTCTGGTTGGCCAAGGAGTCTCCAGTTTAGGGCTCCCCTAAACCCAATTGGCCCAGCACAGCAGTTCAGGTCCAAAATGGAGAGGCAACACACGCAGAGTCCCAGCTGCAATAAAGGCAGGTTAGATAAACTGCAATTTCACTAATGCTTTAAATGATTACAGGCAAACAGTTACATCTTTCATATGGGCTCCCTTTGCGCTTTCAGCGACTGCAAAATGGAGCAATTACACCGCAGCTCAGGCGGAATTCAAGCAGGGAAACACCAGTCCCCCTCCATAAGCATTAATTAGGTCTGCAAGCAGACAGCTCTTAAAGAGACAGTATGTGAAGGCTGTACAAGCACTCACAGTGCCATTCAAACGGCTTAAATGCCGAACGCCAGCAGGCAGGGGGAGCACTTAGGCAAACTCCTAGGAGGCTTTTAGGAACCCCCATTTGTAAGGGGGTTACACTTTTCCTGGTCTATAAAGAACTTGGTGTCCGCGACAAGTAGGTACCTTTATAACACTTTAAGACTACCAGATACATTTACATCACTAACAGTTAGGTTTGCATTCTTTAACCCACAGTCATATGTTAAATCTGTCATATGCACGTATTCTGTATTTCACAGCTTACTACATGTTACACACATTGTACCTTAACTCAGGTTATTACCTCCTGCACATGAAACCTGAAGAGAGGAGGGGGCCCTTCCCTATCAGCTACCTTGGGGCTAGATGGGGCAGGGGCACCATACCTGGAGGGCAAAATAATTAATCTGGAGTTAGCACGGATGTTCAGTTTGGGTAGTGAGCTCTGGGATACATGCACTCCTTTATGGACCACGTTTAGAGGCAAGTCTACAGGCCTCCCAGGAGAATCATAGCTGAGGCGCACCACAGGCCTTACAGCTCGACCAGTTTTTCTAGGGGGAACTGGTACAGTCTCTGCACTTTTAGCCTCACTTCCGGCACTGTTGTGACTTACCAGGGGAGTTTCCATGGAGGTAAAAAATCCAGACTTGGGGTACTGTCAACCCCTGGATAGGCAATTTCTGGTTCCATAGTACTTAACTCATTCATAGAGCACTCCGGCACTGGCAGGAAACTATCACATTCCACAGATTCTTCAAGTTCTGGCATGTCACTAGAATGACTCATATCAACAATCCCTCTCTCAGGCAAATCGTACAGTTCCATCATATAGAGCAACTCAAGAACATCAGATGTGACACTCTGCACTTCACTTTCAGGGAGCATTGGCTCCATGGATAACGCTGGAGGGGGCAGACAGTCCAGAGTGCCCAGCTTCATTTTCATAATTGACCAGGGGGTTACCTTGAAACAACTGACTTAGTTCATAAGAAGGGTAGTAACCAGAGTTGCACTCACTTTCATCTGAAGTAGACTGACAATCCTTCTCAATTGAGGTTTGCTGTGGAGGAAACCTTAAGTCAGAAACCACAGGAGCATGCCTTCTCTGTCTCAGTCTTGCAGCAGCCCTAGTAGATACTCTATTTACTTTCGCCGTCATCTCCATTGAAGCGCCCACTATTCTGGACCAGTAGGTAGAGGCTGTAGCAAGATCCTGGGTAGGTAATCTAGCCATAACGGGATTTGAGTTAGCATTTCTTTGATCCTCACTGTGGACATCATAGGCACTCCTTGACCATCGACTTGCTTTTCGGATTTCCCCTTGAAGCCGGCTCACCATTTTCTCTAAATCCGTCTCAGACCAGCATTCCCTCTTCATATGGCCATTCTTCCCACAGTTGTGACAGATGACAGGCTCTCGGGTCATCCTTGGGGAAAACGTTGCACAAGGAACTGAAGTAGTAGCAGGGGTGGAGATCCCATACCTACTGGCTGCAGTAAGAGGGGCACAACGTGCCTCAACAGTTCCCTTAGATTGGCAATCAATTCCTTGAACTCAGCCAAGAAGCCACCCTCAGTCCAGGTCTCAGAGGAAACAACATGCACTCCCACTCCACTCTTATTCTCTGGTGCCCGATATAAAATCAGCTTCTCGAGCTGCCTCAGTCAATTCTTTAATCAATTCTCTCAACTGTTGGGCCTCATCTGAATCACTCCTTTCAGGGGTCTGACAAGTGTTCACTGACCCAGCACAGGGCTAACAGCCCTCTTCATCAGTTTCAGTCTCATGGATTTCTTTCATTAAATGACAGTACTCTGGAGGGCTTGCCCTCCTTTCTTGCAGTTTGAGCTTCAATATCATTGCGCTCGAGAATCTAGCTGACTTCAGGATGTGGTCTAGTCTGATCCTATTCAGATCCTTGGCAGGCACTCCCCCTTTCTTGTGGGCTCTCTGCAAGGCCCTCTCAATCCTTGTAACAAAGGCTGACAACTTTGCATTCTTCCACTGTTTAGTGGGCTTGAACTTCCAGAATAAATCATCCCCTGACTCAGTGCTGCCAAACACCCCCTCCAGTGCAGAGGTATTCTGCTGCAGTAGCCTCCGGACTAGTGGCACGTGGAAAACGGATGGCTTCCAGGGCAGAGCCTCTCAAACTTTCCATCAAGTGCTTCCTCTTTTCCCCCTCTGAACACTGCCATTCTTGCACTAATGGGGTGGCATAGTCCATCCAGGTCTCTAGATCATCCTCCCCCGAGGGCACTGGGACTGTGCCAGAGAAAAGTCTGAGCTTTTGGTAGGAGTCCAGCTGGATCAGGGGAATTATGATGGGGGAGAGGGCCACTGGAGATGTACCTGGGGAATGCAGGGGTGTGTGGTCACCTGAGAGGTCAGTTCCTGAGCAGTTCGTCTCTCAGATGCTAACAATTTGAGCAGTTTCTCTTCAAACCCATCTATATTTGGAGACCCACCCGGGGTAGCCAGACCACTAAGTAAATGGATGACCATTCACCTATTCTGGGCACCTTCAGGCAGAATAACGGGGGTACCTTTTCTGGGTCCACAGGGGAACTGCACAAGATCAGCACTAGCGTAGTTCGTTCAAATAAATCAGCATCCCTTCCCCCTTACTTTTACCTTGCCCAAGCCCTTGACATGCTCTACAGTGGATACAATGTCAGCATTACTGGTCCCTAAGGGGACATCCAGCAACAGAATGGCCCTGTAGGGGTCTACCCCCTCAGCTTCACTCCACCACATCATTCTGTGCACCATTAGCTTATGGGGGGGGGGAATTTTTAGCTTAGGCGTAGTAAGCTCCTCCATTTTCCCTCCTAAACTGAACATACTGGGGTAATTTCTTCACGTGGCCACTAGAGGACGCTAATCCCAGTGGTGAGCCTCCACAATGTAACCCCCAGGTGGCGCTATCCCAAGGGCTACTACCCCTGCCTGCTTGACTACTGACAGGTTGAGGGGCCTAGGTTCTATGACGGGTGCCTCCACCCAGAGGTCAGGGTTTATAGTGGTTAGACTAGCTTGGTCACAGCCCTCTGGGACACCGTGACCCCCTTTTATTCCCTCTAGTGGCTCACACAGTACACAGGAGTTACAGTCCCAATACCCCACATATACACCCTCTTCACTCATAAGGTACTACTTACCCTCGAGACTGATTCGGCAGCATGTCTCTGAGGAACCCCTGTAAAACAAGGTTAATCAACATCCACAACCCAATACAATGCTTGTTCTATAGGTACTGACACTTCAGACAGTATAAAGTTCAATAACATCAAATCTGGTTTATTTAGGGGAATGGAACACAGAAGGGGGAAATCGGGTTAATTGGCAGTATTCAAATCACAGTACTGTGCACACATACAGGGTCTGAAAAGTCACACTCTGGGTACCCAGGTTGGGGGCTAGCCAGGTCCGTTGCCCGGGGTTAGCCAGCAGGTGCAGATGGATGGGGCCCTGTAGAAGAAAATATATGCACAACACCCAATTGTAATCCGAAGGCGGATGTCTCAGTCCATGAAGAAGTGAAACAACAAGAATTATATGACACACTTGTAATTGATAACAGGCTGCAGGGGAATACCCTGATTTGTACTCACAATACACAAGCTGAGAACCAGATGGTGGATGTTCTTCTAGAGTGCCAGAAACAACAGGGCATGGAGACAAGGTCCTTGTGACTGGACCCCAAGGCAGTTGATAGCAAACGGATTTAGTCCGAGACAAGCTGGGGTTTGCTTCCAGCTTCAACACACAGCATACAGTACAGGGCACAGGAAATGGAGATTCCCCACAAGCACTACACACATTCATATGTAAAAGGAAAGTACTATACCAGGCAGGCTGCTCCTCAATCCTGATTACAATTACTGCAAAATACCCGGGAGCACGCACAGCAGCTTCAGTTCCTGACAGGCCGAGCACGATTCAGCAACATCTCCAGTCTTCTACAGAGTGAGCTGGTTTCACTCTTCAGCCTTCCTTCTCCTCAAACTTCAGTTCAAGATCCGACTGTAACCCCTAACGGCTGCAGGCTGACTTCAAAGGCCTCTCATACGCTTCCCGCGCGAACTGAACACCGCAGAAAATACAGAGTTCCTACTCCTTTCACTGCCAACAACGATCTGGCACTCCAGCTTCAGTTCAGGGCATTTCCCTTAGGTTCCAACAGGTCCAGTTGGTGGATTCGGCTGTCAATCACTGCAGGGCTCCCTCTGTTGGTGCAAAAAAGGCACCAAGGTCCAAACTACAATCCCCATAAGTACTAGCTATACATTCCCCTTGTAAGCCGGCTCCAGTGACAGTCCAAATTCTGGTTGGCCCAAGCAGTCTCCATTTCAGAGTTCCCCTAAACCCAACTGGCCCAGCACAGCAGTTCAGGTCCAAAATGGAAAGGCAACACACACAGAGTCCCAGCTGCAATAAAGGCAGGTTAGATAAACTGCAATTTCACTAATGCTTTAAATGATTACAGGCAAACAGTTACATCTTTCGAATGGGCTCCCTTTGCTCTTTCAGCAACTGCAAAATGGAGAGATTACACCGCAGCTCAGGTGGGATTCGAGCAGAGAAACACCAGTCCCCCTCCATAAGCATTAATTAGGTCTGCAAGCAGACAGCTCTTAAAGAGACAGTATGTGGAAGCTCTACAAGCACTCACAGTGCCATTCAAACGGCTTAACGCCGAACGCCAGCAGGCAGGGGGAGCACTTAGGCAAGCTCCTAGGAGGCTTTTAGGAACCCCCATTTATAGGGTGGTTACACCTGTATGGTGGCATGAGAGCTGGGCATGTCATTGGTACTGTATTTGTGAACCTGATCAACACCTTCCACCTTGCGGATCACATCACACCCTGCTGCTCCAGCAGCTCCATGCTTACAGTTTTGGTGTTCCTGCAGTTAACAGGACCAGTCCCTATCTGCATAATCAACCCAACATTAGGTAAGAATACTTAGCAAAGATTAGAAAGGTGGTCACAGCTCTTTTGGGTCTTAAAACTATGAATGAAACATTAGAACACTGAGGGGAGCATGACCACAGAGCAGAGTTTGAATTTTAGCAGTTCTTTCTTGGGGCAACACTCAAGGCTGAGAGGATGCATACTGTATGAATTACTAATACATCCTCTTGAAGAAGCATCATTACTACAGTATTCTTTTTACCTACTGCACTAGCTATGAATCTGTGAGCGGAATTCTTTACAAAGAAGACTGGTGAGTACCAACTCCTTTTTACGTTCGCTTGCGCGCATGCACAAGGAACATTTTGGGAGAGTAGCACACTTGGAGGTGTGCCTCTCCCAGCCAATGCACTGCTCCCTTGAGCAGGCATGGCGGTCCTGCATCAATGGGTGCAGGAGCTCAGTATGACAGCGGTGTTCCTCTGCTTCAAAGAAAACACCGCTGCCATACTGGCGCCGCCGTCTCCCTCAGTGCGCCCCCAAAGCTTTCCTGCCATGCTGGGAGCCCACCCCAGCATGGCAAGGATGTTGTTTTGCGGCCAGAGGTGCCCAATCCCCAATCGGCTCTTGGCCCCCTCCCAGCGTAGTTTGCCGGCCAGGGTGCCCAATTCCCGTCGGCTCCTCGGCCCCACACATCTTCAGTCGGCTGGGAGCCCACCCCAGCATGGCAAGCGTCCTAAATGCTTTTTTTTTTCCTGTAAAACAAAAAGCGGTCCTGGCGGCGTCTCCCAACCCCACAACCGCCACCCACTGCGCCCAACCTCCCCACACCCCCCACCCTTACCTCCGTGCTCTGGCGCGGCGATCTTGGTGGACGGGGAACCGTCTGCACTCTTCAAAAACCGACCCTTGAACTGAGAAATGCCAGTAAGCTGTATAATGGGCTACATGGAGGGTTCAACTTTTGCATATCTCAGTCATTTTTGGAATTTTTGCACCAAATTTTCAACATGGGGTTTTTGGGACCCTTCCGTGAATGATGTCACTGCATGGCATTATTGGGCCCAGGTGATTTAAGTAGGCACTGCGCGGTCACTGCAGCGAAATCACCCTTCGACCGCGAAAACACCATGACAGTGACATCATTCATGAGAGGTCAAAACCATGTTAAAAAATTTGGCAAAAATTCCAAAATGACTCTCTGATGGTTATGCAGTTCCTCGCGAGGCTCGTAAGTTCGCCAATTTTCAATATTTTCACTCCAGATTTTCAACATTGCCATTTTATCACACCTTCTTAGGAGCTGTATAGCTGTCATTTTCACATCTCACCCAAAATATGTTTCCACCATGTAGCGCACAATGGCGCGCAGTCTGTGTCTTGAAATCAATGTATAGGAACACATTAAAGAAAATCCTGATGACACTGTTCATGAGCAGAGGGTCTTAAAATGGCTATGTTGAAAATTTGGTAAAAAAAATTCCTACAAATAACTGTTTTACGAGCATGCGTTGCGCAGTTCCTACGCACGCTCATACGTTTGCGAATTTCCAATATTTTCACTCCAGATTTTCAACATTGCCATTTTACCACACCTCCTTATGAGCAGTACAGCTGTCATTTTTCACATCCTATCCCAGTATGTGTCTCAAGAATTTACAAATATTAAATTCTTGAGACCGCATAATGACGGTTATTACTCTAGACATAGGTCAGATAGTAGGTTTTTTGAGATTCCATTCATGAAAACTAAAAGTGGACAAAGATCTTTTGCTTACATTGCTTCATCTACTTGGAATGAAATTCCTTATGATATTAGGCAGTTATGTTCTGCCACTGCTACTTGTAATGTCAGAGAAGTTTAAAAGTGGTAGGAACTATTCTATGCTGTTGTTTATTATACTGTAATTGCTGCTATTTTTCCCCCATGTCAGTCTTACATAGATAGCATGATATGTGATATGTAGTGTGGAGGCAGTATTGTGCAGTGGTTTAAAGCTCTGAGCTGCAATTCTGGAGACTAGGGTTTGAATCCTACAGTCCAAACTTGCATACCATGTGACCCTCCACAAATCACTTAATTTCCTTGTGCTCCCATGTTGCACCTGTAAACAATCTTTAGCTTAGTGTGTCTCTTCTGGTTAAAAAAAAAAAAAAAAAAAAAAAAAAAAAAAAAATTATATATATATAATGTTTTGAGAAAATTTTGATAAATTGCCTAAATCTGCAGTGCCATCAAATCTAGATTGTGTTCCTGTCATCTCATCAACTACTGCTCTCCCTTTTCCTTTTCCCATTTCTGTGGCTTAGCATGACATTAGCCACACTATTCTGTGCTGTTCATCTGAGAGGCCTGGAATGGTCTTCCTGGAATATCCAGGTAGTATGAAAATTGACAGCAATAACTACTGAGGGGAGAGAGAGAGAGAGAGAGAGAGAGAGAGAGAGAGGTGTAGTATTGCTAGAAATGAAATGAAATATTATATTATTAATTTAACAACAACAGGGGTAACACATACTAAAATATAGGTCGATCCTAAAAGAAAAAACTGGTGACCATTTAAAGGTATAAAAGTATTCCTTATCACAGCAGTCAAAGACCATACTCACAATGCAGCCTGGAAAGGATTAGGTTGATTTGCTGCTAATGGTCTTAATCCTACTTTACACCTCTCAGACTGACTGGTATACAAACAAAGGTCTGCATGACATCAGAATTTGTTTGTAATCTGAAAATGAAAGTAAGATGGTGAAGGATTTAACAGAATCTGTTTTACAAGTATGTGAGCATTCAAAATGACTGAAAAGGTACTACATCTGAATAAAACTGGATTAGCAGGTAAAGTTTCTGAAACACATTGTACAGTCCATACTGGGACAGGAAGCTACCCTAATGTGGTGTCTGTCTGGTTTCAGAAAAATGAAGGTGTTAATTAAGGTGGTATAGTTTACCCTTCCTATGAATAAGCTTCCAATTTGCTAGTGTGAAGTTAGAGGTGACAACTGAGCAGACAGGGACACATTTGGCTCTTTAAAGGAGAAGACTGTACATTTCTGATTTGGATATGTCTGATGTATTTATACATTACATCAGTTACTGTACACGTCAATAAGAGAGGAGTCATTTCTGCTGTTGCAACACATATCTAGAGTCTGAGGCTCTGACACAAGGTAGCAAAATGTCAAGCAAGCCTCCATTTGCATGCAAATGGGTCACTTGTAATACAGCCCCTTCCATTCCCTGATGTCACTGCAGCAACAGTGGAGAAGAACACATAAGGGTATCAATGCTGTCTATCCTGATTTTAGTTTAAGTTTGCAATGACTTAAGACAGTTCTGTCATGCAACACTCACAGGGAGTCCCTAAATTCAAATACCTGGGAGTATGGCTGGACCATAGGCTCTCCTTTATAGAGCACGTTGAAGAATTACTCAAAAAATTATGACAGAGACTTGGCCTGTTCTTTAGGATAGCCCGCTTCTTAGCTAGAGATGCCAAACTACAGCTGGTACAATCAACCTTTCTATCCTTGATAGATTATGCTGACATCCTCTACAGTCACTGTCCCATTTCCTACCTCACCAAACTTGACACATTATATCATACAAGTAAAGCTCCTTTTTTATCTGTCCCTGCAACAATGAAGATAGTTTTTCTATTTACAATAGTTCTGGTATTGCACTGTATTTAATAGCTGCTTAGTTGTGTTACTTTAATTAATTTAAAGGCATAACCTTACAGGAACTGTACAACTGTTCTAAACGCATTCAACTTGTTCCCACTGTATGCTCTCTGCCTGAAGCTAACTTGGCCACTTAAACAAAAAAAAAAAACAGTAATTGATCTGCTTGCCTGAACAGTATTTAAAACCTGCCTACCTCTCCCTTCCTCAGGCAGTCCGCCGAAAGAAGAAGCGCAGCACCGGGACTCTCCCCCCAACCCCCAAACGGAGCTCCACACTCCAGGAGGTCGCGAGGGCCAGCAAAGTACAGGGGCTCTCCTCCCCATCCCCTGAATGGAGCTCCGTGCTCCCGTAGAAGTGACGCCCATTTTTCGTTCACCGGAGGCTCTTCCCACCCCCTGCCTTTGGATTTAGCCAAGCAGCCAGGTAGCCTAAATGACCTGGCTCCTCTAACAAAGGGAGCAGTTCTGTGATCTTCCCATGATCGCTGTGCTGACTGTTTCCTGCCCGCCTCAATTCCCTCCCACCCTGGCTGGTGTTACACATATAGACGCTATCCTCGCGATATCTTGACGGCCTCGCGTTTTTTCCTATCAGTCTAGTTTTCCATTAGCTCCTTATAACCTTTGGACACTAGAGGGAGCCTGTTCTGCTTGAGCTTACTAAGTACACTCTGCACAGACGTAATTCCTAATACTTGCCACTCGTGGTTGGTAATTCCGCAGGTGCGTAAGATAACTGCTTTCTGTACATTCGTAGCCCTGCCATCTGCTCTGTCCTTTCTATCTCTCTCCCTTTCTCCATTTATATAATGTCTCCCCCACCCCTGCTGGCTCTCCTCATGGGGTCACTTTGCCTTCTTATTCTCTCTGAGCTCTCCTGCCCTAACATTCCTACCTCACCCACTAATGTTCACTCACGTCAACTTTTACTTCTCCAACCTTCTAGCTACTGCCACAACTACACCTCTTCCCCCAACTGCTCTCATTAGCAAGCGCATGTGGCCTCTAGCCAGATACCTTCACTTTAAATTGAAGCTCTCCCTCAGAGTTTCAGTTAGGGCCTGCTACATTATCTCGCTTTGGATAGTTATCCTGGCACTCATGCTAGCCGGGGACATAGAGGCTAATCCAGGTCCTCCTCAGGTTCCCATCCAATCTCTGCCTCCCCCGGTTACCTCCCTCCCAAAATCCAATGGTCTTACCATGGCTCACATCAACTCCAGGAGCCTTCTTGCCAACCTCCCTGACCTGCAGGTCTGGGTGAGACTGAACTGCCCAGACATCCTAGCCATCACTGAAACTTGGCTAAAGCCTTCAGTTACCGACTCTCAGTGCTCCTTTCCAGGCCACAATATGCTACGTGCGGACCATATCAGGGCTAAAAGAGGGGGTGGCCTGGCTCTACTACAAAACCACCTGAACATCACCCTCTTACAGGACCCCACACTACCTAATTGTGAAGTTCTCCATTCCCTCCTTCTGCTGGGTGGAGTTAAGAAACTCCATATCTTCTATATTTATGTCCCTCCTAAAAATTCCAAACAGGGTCTTTTGGAATTAATGGATAACCTGCTAACAGTAACAGGCAAAAATGACATTATCTGCCTTGGGGATTTTAACCTCGACTGGTCTGAGAATAGCTCAGCCAGCCTATCCTCTATGGTTAGTAAGGCAAACCTTCTCAGCTCATCCAGGAACCCACCAGGGTTTCCGGGGGGGGGGGGGTGTGACTATGCCACCCTGCTCAACTGGATACTTAACAAAAAGGAATATGTCACCTCGGCTGGAGTGCTCCCTGACACCATTAGTGATCACTATCCAGTTTACTGTGTCTGGGACACCGTCACCCCATCTTTCCCATCTAAAATCGTTACCTTCCCTAACCTCTCCCACCTAAGCGTGGATGCTTTCACAACTGATCTAAGCCTGGTTGACTGGTCTCCTCTTTACCCAACTGAGGACATTAACTACACAACTATTTCAACTCCGTCCTCCTCGCTCTACAAAACCAACATATCCCAGTCACCACACGTAGGGTGGCAGGAAAGGTAACCAAGTGGCTCACGCACCCCCTGCTTCAACTTCTGAAACGCAGGGACAAACTTTGGTCCATGTGGAAGGTCTCCCATCTTCGCACTGACTTCAAAGCCTATCGAGCCTCGTGGAACAAATGCAAGAGAAATACGCCTTGTCAAAAGTACCTACTACAGGAACCTCCTAAAATCCTCTTCCGAAAACCCTCAAAGTACTGGGCCCAAATCAAGGAAATTCTCTGCAATGATAAGCAGCAGACTCCAGCCGATATGAATATTCAAGGCGTTCACTGTAACAACCCAAGTACAATCACCAATGCCTTTAATTCTCTCTTTTCCACACTACCTGCTGAAGCTCTGACTATGCCCCAAGATTATTGTCCTCCTGCCCCCTCCTTCACCCTCACTCCACCCACCCTGGTGCTGGCTCCAACCATGTACCGAGAAGTATGCAAGCTACTTAACACCCTTCTGGCCCGTGGGGGCCCGGGGCCGGATGGCATCCATCCTGGTATACTCAAGCTGTTTGCACCATGGCTGGCCAAGTCTGTCACTAGGCTTTTCAACCTTTCGATCAGCACTTCCACTGTCCCAGCTACTTGGAAAATGGCCAGAACTATCCCAATTCACAAAAAGGGTAATGTCAAACTAATGTCCAACTACCGTCCCATCTCTCTTCTTCCTACTCTCAGTAAGCTTCTAGAAAAAAAAAATAGTCCACCGCCAGCTCACTGAACACCTTGCCAAGTTCAATCTCCAAACCCCCTGCCAACACGAATTTAGGCCTGGATACAGCAGCACTACGGTTCTGACCCAACTTACCAGTGACATCAAATGCAATATGGACCACGGCCTACTCACCGGTGCTGTCTTCATAGACCTGTCCAAAGCTTTTGACATGGTTCATCACAGTCTCATGCTGAAGTAGCTCAAATCTGTTGGAGCATCTGACCCAACTCTATCATGGTTCCGCAGCTACCTGGACAATCGCACTCAGGCGGTAGCTTTTCACAAGGCCCTTTCCTCCCCCATAAATATCACCCATGGAGTCCCACAGGGGTTCACACTCTGACCTCTCCTTTTCTCCCTCTTCCTAAAATGAAATTCCCTCTCTTTCCTGAAAATAGCTGCACTCTTATGTACACAGACGACCTTGTTCTCTACTCAGGTTCTAAATTGATAGATGACATCAACTCCACTCTCTCAAATGATTTTCAAGTCCTTCAACTCTGGCTCTCGAACAGCCATCAATATCTTAACCAGGACAAAACACGAGCCATGCTATTTGGTCCCCAAAAAAAAAAAAAGAAAAAAAACTGCCCTCCACTGCCCCCAAGCTCTTGGTTCACTGCCTGGACGGTTCCCCATCACTAACATGGCGTCCTTCAAATACCTGGGGGTCACACTTGATCCCTTCCTCGACTTGGCATTACATGTCAACGCGGTATGTCGTGCTGTTAATGCAAAAATTGGAGGCACCTACCGTGAGCGCCACTCCTTCACACCTTCAGCCAGATTATCTGTAGCTAGTGGAGTCCTCTCACCCCAACTCTAATACGCTCTTCCTCTCATCTACACTGCCAACTCTTGTGTACTCAGTAAATGGGACACAGTCTATAACAATATCTGCAGATTCACCTTAACTGCCCCTCGCCTTACTCATCACTGCCTCCTCTACTCTGGTTTAAACTGGCTGTCACCTAAGCATCTATGGACCTACTCCCTGGGATGCTTTATTGACTCACTAACCAGACCCCCTAGCCCGGACTACCTGGCTAACCTGCTGACTCCTGCCTCCCAAACCCATACCCTCAGGTCCTCCTCTGTCCCTATGCTCTCAACCAGATCTTGCGCTACAAAAATAGGAGAACAGACATTCTCACACTTTGCTCCTAAGTTCTGGAACTCACTCCCCCTACAGGTTAAAAATTCTGCCTCCCACTGAGTTTTTAAAAGCTCGCTATTTTCTCACTTTCATGCCCCTGGTCATTGCAAATGTTTGTAGTTTAGCTACACCAGACTGCCGGCCTGTGGCACGGACCTAATCCTATTTCTTGTTACAATGATACAGTGCATAATAAAAGTCATATTGTAACAGATTTTGTTGCTCTAACCACCGTGTATGTTGTAAATTTGTTATTGCTGTCTTATGTTTACCTTGATTTTAATGATGCACTACTGTAATTTGTATAGCAATGTCCTGTGCTCTCCCGGGTCGTGCCTGAAAATAGGCAGGATTGTTGCCTAACGCACTTACCCAATTACCAAAGGTTAATAAATAAATACAGCTTTGAGGTTCATCACAGGCCTGCCTTATTCCACTCACCACTGCTCCCTATATCAATCAGCGGGGTGGAGATCTCTTCAATTCAGGCGTGATAAAAATACAGCCTTATGGACCCTGAGAGCCATCTCCAAAAAAACTGCCCCAATACATTACAGACTGTCTTCCTATAAAACCAATAGGCAATTACCCCCCGAGAAGTTGCAAATCTCTCTTACTGATGGTTCCCAAAGTTAACTCTCACTTTGGCAGGGCTGCTATAAGCTTTACACTCTCCTTCTTGTGGAATAAATTGCAAAAAAAAAAAATGAAACTGAGGTCACCCATCAGCATCTCATCTTTCAAGCTCTTATATTCCGTCTCAGAAATGATCAGTGCAATTGTTTCCCATGACAATGGATTGTGATCATGCTAACCTGTACCATTTAACCATTAACAAATTACTTCTAGTGCTTGTCTCCTCCTTGGCCCTGGTCTGTCATCATGCTTTCATGTAACACCTTGATGCCTCTGTCCTCCCTTTGATACTGGTCTATCTTCCCGCTTTCTCCAGCCTTCTTTTCACAACTCTATACTGCACTCATCCACAGTCTACACGCAATCATACTATAAAAGTCCTAACTCCCCTTTTCCTCTCCCCGTAGGCCCCCACCGCCGCATCAGTTCTACCGACCTATCCTTGGAACTTCACCTCTCACTGTTTATCCTTCGCTTACATATTACATACCCCTCCTGGTACCCCATCTACCATTAGTTGGTGGTTCTCCAAGCCATTTTCATGGCTAGTACTAGTGACTGCCCCTGGTAAATGAACTAACTGGTACAGAGAACATGGTTTATATACAGTTGCATGGTTCAATGGTGGACCTGCCCCCTTGTATTTGAATCCTCCTCTGTTATGGCTTGCTTGTCTTCCTTTTATCATTTGACTCCCCTATTACTGCACCATTGTGTTTGTATTTATATACTTATTTACATGTATTTATATGTTTTTATGATGAATGTTACCCGACCCTCTTCTAACCAGGTCCATCTTGTAAAAGAGCTCTGCTCAATGATGTTCGCCTGGATAAATAAAGATTTTGATTGATTGAGTAGTACTTGTAGCTTTAATACTGCATGTGTAGAGCAAATAATACATCTAATAGAATTTCATTCACAGGAAACAGAATATGTTCTTTGTACTGCTCATTTCTCTCTGTGAGACACTTGCAACATGTTGAGGACAGCAGTAGAAAGTAAGAAGCAGCCAATCTAGCAGTCAATCAGTCAATCAGTATTGCTCCAGGTGAACACCCTTGAGAAGATTCATTTACAAGGTAGGCCTGAGCAGTTTCCCAAAGGATTAGACAAGACTGAATTCCTCCTTTGCACAAATTATACACCCCCCCCCTTCAGCAGCCTGAAAGTGGAGAGCTAGATCACTTACTTTATAAAGTGTATTATTTTACATTTCCAATGTTCCTTACATCTGAGTTTCTGACTGGAAATACCAAGACACAGAATGCATAAGACATGGGAGGAATGAGCTAAGCAAATACAGAGCACTAAAAACACTGAGACTGATTAGTTTATTTACCTACAACAGATGAAGTGTAGCATCTGATTTGTGAGGGACATCCAACTTCAAATGCTGCCATTACAAAGGGGGGGGGCTGCCACAGCTTGTTTTCAGTGCCTTCAAAGTGAAGTGCTGTAGCTCTCACATCACTGCTAATGATTTATAATGGGAGTGGGGGCACTTTTAAAGTCATGGACCTGAGGGGCCATCACAGTTCCCAAGGAGATTAGGGGAACTTGTTAAGGGTTAGAGAGTAATGAACTTTAGTAGGATTTGAACCAGAGTTTCCCAGTTCTTGTGCCTGTGCTTTAACCACTAGATTATCCTTCTTCCATATGCTGCAGCTGATGTCCTGGTAACCTATTCCTTGTTATAGCTGAACTCTTTATTGCCTTACATCAGCCATCCAATCACTGACTGCCTAGTTACAAAGGGAAAGGGGCATTTTTGCAAGATTGTGTCTCACTGCTGGTGTCAATCAAAACAGAGAATGCTAACACACACAGAACATAATACAACATCTATATAATACCACTTCAGACTCTTGTTACACCCAGAGTCATTTATTGGGTAAACTGTTTTTGCTAACAGAAAAATTAACACAACACATGCAGGCACTTCCTTATAGGCACATTGTATATACATGTCAAATCAGTGCTGCATCACATTCATATGGTCCTAGTTCCTATTAGACCTGCACTTCAGGCTGTGCACAACACTTAAAGGGTTCCTCCATTACTCAAGTGGGGAACCAATCATTGTGGGTTCTGTTTACTGGTGGAACAGCATTTAGTGCAGCACCATTATCTGTTGCTCTGATGACATCATCCTCCAGCAGCATTGATGGTAAAATGGAGAACAAACACATTGATAACTTCTGGGGCTGTATATTTTTATTTATAATCTAGATTTGGACAGCAATAGGACTGCTGGCAACTGGAGGAGGCACAGAACAGTTACACATAAGGAGTTGGGAAACTATGGGTGTGAAACTATGGGAGACTTCCCCTTTAAGTGCCCTGCTCTTGAAGGCATTTCCTGATTAGCATGTACTGCAAACAAGCAAGCACACTAAAATGTCAGACACTTGCTTACAGTCAGATGAGAAGAAATGAAACAGTTAGTGGGGAATCTCACAGGTGCTGCCTGACCCACCATAAAAACCGAATTTGCAATGGTGAAAACAGGAGGACCGAATCTGGACCTAGAAAACCGAATCCATTTGGTCAAAAACCGAGTAGGTGGTAACCTTATATCACCTCTCTCCCTCCTTTGCTCTATCTAGGGAACACATATTGAGCTCCGTTAATCTGTCCTCATATGTTTTCTGATGCAGTCTCTGCACCATTTTGGTTGCCTTCTGTAGACTGCCTCCATTTTGTTAATGTCCTTGTGCAGGTGCAGCCTTCAGTACTGCATGCAGTACTCCAGATGGGGCAGTCTTTTTGCATTTTATTAAAGCGGCATTTAATTAAAGTGGCTTCCACATGGAATCCCAAGTAAACTAAACGTAGCCACATTTATATAGTAGATACTATCAGATGAGAGCCCCTCTTGCTTCTTACCCTTTCTCCCACCCCACCCACCTATGCCCATGAGCTCATACAGAACATGAGGCTCCCTCCGCTCCAGGGACCCTCACACCTTCGCCATTCCACATCCCCACTCCTCTACTGGCAATCAGCCTTCTCCTATCATCTTCCTTCACATTGGAACTGTAACCCCTAGGCAGTACTATACCAAGGGCAATTACCCCTGCTTTGGTGGCCATTAACAAGGCTGAGGGGCATAGGTGCCCAAAATTAACTTTAAACTGGTCCTTACCCAAGATAGTACATTACATAGTGCCTCCACCCAGAGTTTAGCTTTACGTGGGCTAGAATAAAACCTGGTACAACCCCCTGGGATGCTGTACCCACCCACGTTACCATAAAGCCACTCCAGACATGACCCAATATGTAAAACCCCACACTTTATACATTTTACCATTTAGAGAGACTTACTACTACTAATATGCTCATGACACAGGTATTTGCAAAAACAAACAAGTTTATTTACATGGGGAGGGTTAGGAAGGGTGAAATGGAAGCAGAGGTTCAGCTATTTACAACATTTACTTTTAGAAATTGGTTTGATTTGGTTTGAATCACATTTTGCATTTTAAATCAGATATCAATCACAGTACTCCCCCAACAAGCTCTGCAAATAGCCAGGCCCCTGACTGTCTATCTAGCTGCATAATTATCAAACATATTTAAAAGGCTAGGCCCACACAGATACCAGGCCACATATTTGATATGAGACCCCACAATCTCACACCTTAACCTGGGTACCAAGTAATTAAAGGTTTCCAGTGGTGCAGTCTTGATGGACGGTGCTGCTGTATGTTGGCCGGCTAGTTGGAGCCCTTAGGAGAATTAGGGTGATTAAGTTTAGGTTGGATTCTTGAACATTCACTTAACTGTAGCTTGCAGGCTTTACCAGCTTGTACTATTTACAAGTCGCTTTTCATGGAGTGCAGGGATGGCCCTGCATTACTTACATGTAGACATCTTCATAAGAATAGGCAGGTCAAAACTCAGTGCTTTTAGCAAGCGGGCACTATCCCTGGAGGTTAAACTGCAGGCAAGCCAACAGCCAGGTACGCCTAAACTGACTGCAAAGATTTTAAAGCTTGAGGATGGAAACAACACTTTAACTTCTGAAGCAGCATCCCTCCCTGGGCTAAAATCACTTTGTTACATTCAGCACATTTATCCATCCTTAGGACATCTTTCATTTTTCTTGCTGTGTAGAGCTGGAGCTTAAGGCCCAACTTTCATTACCACAATAAACTGAGCTTAAGGTTAGGCTCGCTACCATTTAAGAAGCTTGAAACTTAACTGGGCTTGTGGCAAAGCACACTACCATCTTCCAGACTTATGCTGGCTAGTAACAGATGCAGTAGTCTTTCGATGCAAACACTTGCTCTTGGCAATAGCAGTTTACAGTAGCTCCCTGGGCTCTTCCAGTACAAACTTGCACTTGGTAGCAAACAGTTTCTGTAGCTCTCTAAGCTCAAATACAACATGCAGTCCCTTGTGGCTCTTTGCTGGCTTTTGCAGCTCCCACTGACAAAATACTGGACCTCCCAGGCAAAGTTAGAAAGAGCCCCGAATCAGAATACTCTCCTTCCAGTCCTGAAGGCACTAAGCAATTCAGACACATTTATATATAATAATTGGACCCCTTCTGGTCACTTGGAAGATGTCCACCCTTACTTAGCGTTAATCAAACACAGGGTGCAGACAAACAAACAGTCACAATCAGTTCTATATGGGCTTCACTGCCCCTGTATGCTTCTCTAAGTTGCACTTGGCAGATGCAATTTTACTGACTTGGGTATCTTTGCAGGAATGGCTTTTCTTCATCTGAGGTTCCTGAAGACATCAGCACTCTCACTGCTGAGGCAGGTTCAGCCCTCTCACAGCTGGCTTCATCAGGTTGCTGGACCCACATTTTTTCCTAAACATGGAAAGTCTTGACCTAGCCCCTGGAGGACATTTTCTGACAACCCCCAGGCTAGCAACGTCTGCTTCATGCAGCCACTTACTTCCCCTTTGGCAGAGGAGGAAAAAACCCTCCCCTGTGGAGGGGCTTGCACTGAATCACTAAGCCCATTTTTCTTTGCTGAGGATCTGGGCCCCCACCCCTGTGGGAGGGCTCCTGCTCGAACTGCTCGCACAGCCAGGAAACAGTTTTTTATGGGGCTCCTCTGAGGCTTCCTATTGGCTGAAGCTATCTGTTGTTCCTACTATGATTGGCTGAAGTGCCTGTCAATCACAGTAATGAGTTATTCATTAACCTCCCTCGATGCACTACAGGCTCTCTGTTTTGGTGCCTGAATTTAGGTCCCTGCAGTTTCCCCATAAGCACTTTGCAACATCCTATGAGCTTTGGCAAACATCCCACAAGTCCTGGCTTGAAATTCCAGCTTTCCGATTGGCTGTTGCTGCATTAAAATGGCTGCTAGTACACATAGTCCTGTAGCAGATTTACACAGTCCCAAACATAAAGTCCTGGTGCAGACAGAATAATTATTTATTTAGCTTTCCTGCTTCATAGTTCAATAGTTGCTTATGTACCCTCATAGTCACTGCCCCGTTTTAGCAGTTCGTTCAGTTTGCATGCCTGTCACTGCTGCCGAAATTAAATGCTCCCAGGCAGAAGGCAAGCTATTTGAGTCCCAAACATTTTGCCCTGGTACAGCCAGTCTAAACACTTTATTTATATTTATTTATTTCTCCCTGGACATTAGCCCCTTAAAAGTCTTTAGCCCCACTGTCCTTGTGGCTGCTGCACCATCTCATTTATTTACATTGTGTGTCCTTGCAGAAGCTGCCAAAACATACAGTTCCTTGGGGGCTGCAGACAACACCCATATTAATATGTATGAGGGATTGGGGCTTGGCTTATTAATATTCATGAGCCCTGATCCACAGACACCGCGCTCGCCGATTTGGTTGATATTGTAGCCTCCAAATTAAATGGAGGTGAATTGGTGGGCACGGTGTTCGTGGATCTCTCCAAGGCCTTCGACACCATTGACCACAACATTTTGTATGAAAGAATGTTGAGCTTGGGGATAATGAAACGCTTCCTTGGTTTCAGTCATACCTAACAAATAGGGAGCAGCAAGTTCAGGTTGGAGATGTTCTCTCAAATTCAGGGTTTATTAAAAGAGGAGTCCCTCAAGGTTCAATTTTGGGCCCTTTACTGCTTATAATGTATGTAAATGATGCTCCTAAAGTAGTAAATTATTCGGCTTTATGAATGTATGCAGATGATACTGTTTTGTTGACAAGTGGGAAAACCTTGCAGGTGGTAGAAGAACATCTTCAAAGAGATTTTAGCATTCTGGAAATCTGGTTGAGGAGGTCAAAGCTGGTTCTAAATAATAAAAAAACAAATACCATGATATTTACATCTAAAGGGAATGAAAATCTAAATCGATATAAACTTCTTAAAATCACATAGTAATGAAACCTTGACACAAGTTGAATCTTATAAATACCTGGGGGTTTATATGGACCAAAACCTAAAATTTTATGTCCATATTAAGGAATTAATACATAAAACAAATAATAAGCTGGGAGCCTTTCCGGGGTCTAGGTATTGTATGAATCTGAAAATGAGAAGGGATGTTATAAATCAATAAATCATACCATGTATTGATTATGGTAGCCATATATATGGCATGGCTAATAAATCTGAATTAAAATTGGTAAAAGTGTGATATAATAACTTGGCTAGATTTATATTAAATTGTGATAGACATATGCATCATTGCGATATGTACTCTTTATTACAATGGCCCCTTTTAGAGCAGAAAAGAGATCAAAAATGGATTAAATTAATTCATGGTGTGGTTCATAAACAATCCCCTGGGTATCTAGTAGAAAATCTGTTATATGTTACCCATGGACACCAACATAAATTTAAAAGAACTGAGGGGAAGTCCTTCGTTACACCTAAACTAATGAACAAATATGGAAAAATGACTTTTGGCTATCAAGTGGCTCATTTATGGGCTCCTATTGAGGTAGAAAAGTGGAATATACAAAAATGTAAGCATTTTAAGGATGTGATCAGATATGATCTGAAAATGAAGTGTATATGTAATGGCTAGAGTCTTTGTCTTGACTATTGTTAAAGTATGAAGGTACTAATTTGCATTTTGTTCTTGTCTAAGATAGACATAGATGTATTTTAAGTTATGTGTTAGTGTCTATTGATGTAAGTTTTATGTCATTGTATTTAAATTTGGAATGAAAGCTAATACAGGTCCATCTTGAAAATTGGATTCTTTTCCAATGATGTGTTACTATTACTACCTGTTTAAAAATAAACTTTTCTACTTAGTGCTTCACGGCACTCTTTATTTAAAATTGAAAGAGGGCTCTCCTGGCCCTTGCTGAGGTCACCAGTCCCCACTTTGCCCAATGCAGGGACTGGGACCACCGAACACTCTCCCAATGGACCGCAAAGTCGGCGGGTGGGAGATCAAAGGCGTTAGTTAGCACATGTGCAATCGGCGGCAGCTCCAGAAATACCAATGACTCGTGATTTAAAATTAAGCCTAAATGGGCTGAATTAAGGCACTGGGCAAATCGGGGAAACCTGGGGCACAAACATGGACCTGTGCAGTGGCGGTGGAATGCGGACAAATGTCAGGCAATTGGGAATTGCTCCTCAGTGGGAGCAGACATGGGAGAAATGGCCATAAGGTAAGCCCCCATATTTGGGGGGTATTACAGAACCATCTCCCCATACTCCTCCACTTCACTGGCACCCTCAGGTATCAGCTGAAACCCCTTCTCTCCCCACTGCTCCTGTTTTCCCGCTCCCTGACAGCTTCACATGCAGTTGTGTAACCACCCCCTGCTACTTTATACAGTTAGCTACCCCTGGCACCCATAACTGGGCACAGACTCCAGAAACATTGAAACAATTGGTACCATTGGTAGCCCGTTGTGTGTCCTGATCCACATCGTCAATCCCGGGTTCACTCAGGAGATGGCAATAAAGCAATGGGACAGATCTGGAACCCTCCCCAGAGAGGGAGAGCTGCAGTTGGGTGCTCAATCCCTCTCTCCCCTGCCAACCCCCGGTGGCCCGAGTCCATCACCGAACCTGGGTCACCGGTGTGGAGTGAGGTGTGGCTTCCAGCGCCTCAACCCTCAGCACTACTGGGCCGGCAGTTTGATATAGTTTGAGGCCCTTCCAGGCTCATTACTCTGGAGAGCAAGGGGTTGGGCTGTACAAAAGCAACATGACCCATTAGGTATCTACAAAACCAGGTCCTGAGGAAAGAACTTTTTGCTAGGGCTATGCTAGACATAACTTCTGGATGGGTACCCAGTAACTCCACACAGGAAGCAATAACGTAGCTGTCCAAACCAAAATTGGGGGTTCTAGAGTGTGACTTTATTCCAAAAGATGTTCTCTAAAGCAAGGGTGGACTCCCAAGGTTTACACATCGTGGCACTAGGAACTTGCAAAACAACAAAACAACTGTATCTGAAAGAAAACACTTCATATTCCCACACTGTAGGACATTGAACATCTTGCACTTGTATTCCCATATAGCATAGGATATTGAACATTTTTTCCAGTGGCACTGGCCACAACTGAAAACACTTTTACTGACAGAACTCTTGCACCTTGTATTCCCATACTGCATAGGACATTTAACATTTCCTTCAGTGGCACTGGCCACAACTGAAATTGCTTCTAGTGGCACTGGCCGCAACTGAACATACATTTTGCCAATAACTAGCACAATCTACTTCAGGGAGTGAAATCCTCTTCAGACATTGGTGCTATGTCTAAAGTAACCAGGCACCCTTACTGAACCTATAGTCCTGAACTGGTTACTCCAGATGGGGTCTTCCCACCCTTTGCTTCCAAATCCATACCCAGCCATTCTTCTGAGTTACACCTTAAACATATTGAACACACTTGGAAAAAATGCTTAATTGAATGAACTTTGGCATCCAGCATTTAAAACACTACACTGGTAGTGGAAGAACTAAAGTCCCAAACAATGTGATATAGTCATACCTCTGGACATCACACATTTCAGCCAACTTTAAATGAGAACAGTCTCACACTTCTGAACAGAAAAGTTGTGCACTTCCCTTTTAACCAGAGAACACGACAGCACAGGTACTTGTTTCTTGCAGCAAACGTCAGATCCTACTCACTGTTAGACATTTCAGGCAGCTTCAAAACATTCTGGATCAAAAAGGGGATGACCCTTTGGATCCATCCACTAGCAGTCCTTTTCGCTCCTCCAGGGCTGAAAATCAGGAGATCCTGTTGTAGACAATGGTTTCCACTACTTTTCTTGGCAAACTGGAGAATTACAGGACTAGGGTGAGAAAGCAGGGCCCTCCTCAGAACCCTCAGCTGAGCAGTTCTCACTCCTCTCACTTCCAACTACAGACTTGCACTGACTCATCTCAAGAGTCTAAACTCCCTCCTTACAGCTGGCAAATGCTTATGCTGCTGCGAGAGTTCCAAATGAGCTCATCACTTTCTTCTCAGCTGAAGCCAAGTAAACAAAAAAGTGAACAGGTGAAAAACTCATATAACTAGTTAATCACCAGCTGCCTCTCCCTGCCTAGCATTGATACTGAGGGGATTCTAGTAACTCCAGGGGACTGGGTGGTTACATTTGCCTCCTACCCTCTGTAGGTGTAAATGAAATGCCTAATTGTTACTTTTTGCCTTGATTGCTCTTTCTGCACTTACTCCTGTATTAATCGTGTTTTCTGATTGCACTTTATTACAACTGCAAACTGTGACTGTGCTATGTATTTTATATTTTATATCCTTTGTTCCCCTCCTCAGTTCACACCTGGAAAATGAGCCTCAGTTAGTGTACCTTTCCCATTCACCAATTTTTGAAAAGATAAAATAAAAAATACACTGGGGCAGGGATTCAGTTAATTCCATTTTGAGAGTATTTGACTTCAAAAATTAAGACAAAAATTTCCAAAATATAGGGGGAAGAAGTTATTGACTTCCAAATTAAAAAAAAAAATAAGATGACTTCCAAAATTGCAGGCATCACTGTCAGAAATGATGGATTTTCTGACAGAAATCGTATTCTACTGCTAATATTTATATTAAACATCCATAAATAGGTCCTTCCTATAATATTGACTTCCAAAATGTGGGATCTGGGAAGCATTTTTGACTTCCAAAAACTTAGAATGACTTTAAGCTTTCAACTCATGGAAGTATTATTCCTGTAGGAGATTGCGGGCTTCATCGTCGATATGGTATTGGAGTTTCCCAGATGGATAATTCTAGGGGATTTCAATGCCTGGGTCAACAATGAACATTCACAATTTGGTCAAAATCTCCTCCAGTTAATGACATCACTGGGCCTTATACAGGTTGTTACCTCCTCTACCCATATTGGAGGCCACTCACTGGATCTGCTGTTCCTCCTGGGGATGGAGATCACTGATTTGGTGGTGGAACCAGTCAGTTGGTCTGACCATCACACCATGGGGTTCAGTTTCGGGGCTCCCCCAATTGGACTTTCCCCTGTGGAAATGGTCCAGTACCACCCTTTGAGGGGGAGTTACCCCAGATGGTCTGTCGGTGGTGCTGGATCTATCAGGACTGCTGGGTGAAAGCACAAGTCCAAGGGACCTTGTACTGACTTATAATAGGGCAGTGGGAGATGCCCTGGACTTGACTGCTCCTGTTCATGTTCGACCACTCACTCTTCGCCCAAAGCCCCCATGGTATGATGGATCCTTGAAGGAGTTGAGGTGGGGTGGTCGAAGGCTGGAGAGAGCTTGGCGGAAATCTGGCCTTAATGCTGACAGGCTTATATTGATGGAGCTTTATAATATCTATTAATCAGAAATCACCCATAAGAAGGCAGAGTTCCTGTCCAGGGAGCTTTCTGCTCTGCAGAACCGACTGGCACAACTCTTTCGCACTGTTGAAAGACTGTACAATCCAGTCTGTCTGCAGTCTGGAAGAGTTTTTTCACAAATTAAGTGTGATGAGCTAGCTCGGTTCTTTGCAGGTAAGGTTGCCAGCATCAGCTCCGGAATCGGCCAAGCCTTCTCCATTAGGGGATGCGGCGGTCAATGGGAGGTGATGAATGCCCAGTCTGTCTTGATGGAGTTTGGCCGACCGGGAATTCATGGACATCGTGAAGATTGTCCAAACTTTGTGCCCAACTTGCTGTAGTTTGGATCCAGGCCCTACCTCCCTGCTGGTGGGGTGTGTAGATGTTATCTGCCCGATCCTAGCTGAAATTGTTTGGAGATCTTTGGAGGGGGAAGCCTTTCTGGAACCCTTAAAGGAGGCAGTCATTCGATCACTCCTTAAAAAAATCTTCCTTAGATCCTGACGATCCAGCTAACTACTGACCTGTCTCTAACCTTCCCTTTGTTGGGAAGGTTATTGAGAAGGTGGTTGCGCTGCTGCTGGACAATCATTTAGTAACTCACGGTGTCTATGAAGCTCTGCAGTCTGGTTTTTGGAAAAGGCATAGTATGGAGACTGCCCTTGTTCGGGTATTAAATGATCTCCTAATGGTGAGAAATCGAAAGGCTTGTATCATCTTGATCCTTCTTGATCTCTCAGCAGCTTTTGACACTGTGGACCATGAGGTGCTTTTGGAGACCCTGCGGCTTTTTTATGGACAGTCAGGTACTGTCCTCAAATGGTTTCGATCTTTCCTGACAGGCAGGTCTCAGAGAGTGGTCACAGGAATGTATTACTCTGATGCCCTCTTCCTGCCTAGTGGGGTGCCTCAGGGCTCCATTTTGGCACCCATTTTGTTTGCAGTGTACATGCTGCCCTTTGAAGAAATCATTAGGTGTTACGGCTTGAGTTTTCACTGCTATGCAGTTGATACTTAGCTGTATATGTCCTTAGTACCCGGACAAGTTGATGCAGTCTCTGTTCTAAACAGCTGCCTCTCCGAGATTAAAGACTAGATGAGCTCCAGTTGGCGGAGACTGAATCCGGATAAGACCGAGGTGTTGGTGGTGGAACCAGGTCATCTGGGGATGGGTGTTGGTGCTGGGCAAATGTCTGCCCTTTGGTTTGATGGTGTCCAGCTAGACACCTCAGGTCGGGTGCGAAACCTGGGCATTATTTTTGATAATGGCTTGACCATGAAGTCTCAGGTGTCGGCCATTGTCAAATCCTCATTTTTCCATCTGAAGAATATTGCCTGGGTGAAACATTGGTCCACGCCTTCATTACCACCTGTCTTGACTACTGCAATGCCCTCTACCTAGGGCCATCAGGGGTTGATATCTGCCGTTTGCAGCTGGTGCAGAACGCTGCAGCCAGGTTGTTGACTGGTACCTGTAGGTCCAGTCATATTACACCTGTCCTGCGTGAACTGCACTGGCTGCCAGTTCAGTGGCAGATTACATATAAGGTAGGCTTGCTTACCTTTAAAGCCCTACATGAACAGGGACCTGACTACCTTAAAGACTTCCTGACTCCCTACTCCCCATATCATCCACTCCAATCCACCGACGAGGGATTGCTAGAGATTCCCAGGGTTCGTCTTAAAACATCTGGCACCTGTGCTTTTTCATTCACAGCACCGACCCTGTGGAATTCTCTACCTCGTCGGTTAAGAGAATGCCTGACCATCAGTAGTTTTAAAACAATGTTGAAAACTTATTTGTTTTCATTGGCCTTCCCGAATTAGAGTCGGATGATAATGATTTGGTTTTATATATCTGTAAATCAGGTTTATGGTATTTTATTGTATTTATGGTTTGTACAGCGCCTAGGTTTTGAAAGGTGCTATAAAAATAAAGATGGATTGGATTGGATTGGATATTAGACTTTCAGAAAAAATAAATAAACTGAACCTCTGCACTGGGGTGAAGGCATGGAATGATGTACCTGCCCCTGGAGATATGTAGGCTTAGTTCCAGTAAGCTGTTCATGTCCAATTACAAAAATAATCTCTTCACAGTACTATACTGTAATTGCTACAGCACTTAACCTCATCACTGGTGCGAGGCTGAACAACAGAGTTTACACGTAATTTACACCACACTATGCTACACTACAGAATTTACATGTAGTTGACACCACACTATGCTACACCAAGCTACACTAGAGTTGAAATTTAGTTAACACCATTCTATGCTATACCTTGCTAGACTACATAGTTTAAATGTGGTCAATACCACGATAGACGATACAAAGCTACACTAGAGTTTACAAGTAGCTGACACCATGCTACACTATAGAGTTTACATGCAATTGACACCACACTATGCTACACTACAGAGTTTAATGTAAACACCATGCTATGCTATGCTACACTACAGAGTTTACATGTAGATGACACCACACTGTTCTACACCACACTACATTACAGATTTTACATGTAGTTGTAAATACTATGCTACACCTTGCTAAACTACAGTTTACATGTAACTAACGCTGCAGTATGCTACACTGTGCTACACTACATAGTTTACATGTACTTGACACCACACTAGGCTACACCATGCTACACTACAGAGTTTACATATAGTTGACACCATCTTATGCTACACTACAAAGCTTACATGTAGTTGACACCACACTATGCTATACTACAGAGTTTACATGTAGTTGACACCCCACGATGCTACACCATGCTACGCTGAAGAGTTTACATGTAGGTGACACCACGCGATACTACACTATGCTACACAACAAAGTTTACATGTAGTTGACAACATGCGATGCTACACTACTGAGTTTACTTGTAGTTGACACCATCCTATGCTATACTATATAGCTTATATGTACTTGACACCAAGCTATGCTACATTACAGAGTCTACATATAGTTGACACCACACTATGCTGCACCATGACACTACAGAGTTTACATGTCACCACAGAGTTTACATGTAGTTGACACCACACTATGCTACACCATGCTACACAGAGTTTATATATAGTTGACACCATGCTATCCTGCACCATGCTACACTACAGAGTTTACATGTAGTTGATACAACAGTGTGGTACACCACACTACCCTACACAGTTTACATGTAGGTGATACCATGCTGTGCTACACCATTTTACGCTATAGAGTTTACATGTAGTTGACACCATCCTATGCTACACCATGCTACACTACAGAGTTTACATGTTGTTGACATCCTCCTGTGCTTACCAAGCTACACCATACAGCTTACATATAGTCGACACCATACTATGCTACATAATACTGCACTACAAAGTTTACAAGTAGTTGAGACTACACCTTGCTATACTACAGAGTTTACATGTAGTTGGCACCACACTGTGCTACACCATGCTACACTACAGAGTTTACATGTAGTTGACACCACCCTATGCTACGCCATGCTAAACTAGAGTTTACATGTAGTTAACATCCTATGTTACACCATGCTACACTATAGAGCTTACATGTAGTTGACACCATGCTATGCTACATAATGCTGCACTACAAAGTTTACAAGTAGTTGACACTACACCTTGCTGCACTACAGAGCTTACATGTAGTTTGCACCACACTGTGCTACACCATGCTACACTTCCGAGTTTACATGTAGTTGACACCACTCTATGCTACACTAGAGTTTACATGTAGGGGCACCACATTATACTACACCATGCTACACTAGAGTCTACATGTAATTGACACCACACTATGCTACACCATGCTAAACTACAGAGTTTACATGTAATTGGCACCACATTGTGCTACACCATGCTACGCTACAGAGTTTACATGTAGTTGACACCATGCTATGCTACCCATGCTTCACTATACAGTTTATATGAAGCTGACACCATCCTAAGCTACACATGCTACACTATAGACCCTACATGTAGTTATCATCACGCTATGCTACACCATGATACACTACAGAGATTACGTGTAGTTGATACCATGCTGTGCTACAATACAGAGTTTACATGTAGTTGGCACCACACTATGCTACACCTCACTACACTACTGAGTTTACATGTAGTTGACACCACACTATGCTACACCATGTTGCAATACAGAGTTTATATGTTGTTGACACCACACTATGCTACACCATGCTACACTACAGAGTTTACATGCCATGCTGTACTACACCATGCTACACTACAGAGTTTACATGCCATGCTGTACTACACCATGCTACACTACAGAGTTTACATGTATTTGACACCACATTCTGCTACACCATGCTACATTACAGAGTTTACATGTAGATGACACCACGCTGTGCTACACCATGCTACACTATAGAGATTACATGTAGTTGACACTACACTATAGATATTACAATTAGTTGACACTACACTATGCTACACCATGCTGCTCTACAGAGTTTATATGTAGTTGACACCATGCTGTGCTGCACCACGCTACAGTACACTTCAGAGTCTACATGTAGTTGACATAGGTCATCATATTCAGAAGGTTGGCATGGTACTAACAGGCGTGGCACTGCACTAACCAGACTTGTCATGTCTAAATGGGGCAGAGGCCATATTCATAGGTGCCCCCACGTTGTGCCTGGTGTGTAGGGTGATCACACTAAGTACACCGCATTACCCATGCAAATAACGGTGCTCTCTTGCACACAGGATGCAGTGGTATATTCAGCGCATTCTGGAAGCTTTACCATGCTGCCAAGACACTGCTAATTAATACTTACACCTACTATTAGCAGTGTGCATAGTGGTATTGGATGCCTTCCCAACCCCTGCAGCACTGGTGCAGGTGCAAGCCCCAATTTACACGTTAGCTGCTGTCTGATAAATTCCTGGTAGTCAGCTGGCTCAGTGGTGCGGAGGGCAGAGGCATTCATGCCTTGTCTGCTGCCACACCAGCAACTCAGGTTTGGCAATGAACCTGGGCCGCTCAGGGGTCGGCCGGGGGAAGGAGGATTGAGTGTCCCAGTGGATGCTGTGCTCCTCTGGGAGGGAGGGATGTCTGCTCCGCTGCAACATTGCCACCTAGGTGACCACAGGTGATGATGCAAGGCTGAGCAGCAGCTCCGGGTGGGGGATGCTTCCTGATGGAAGGACATCTAGCACATCCTCGATGTGCATGCATCCAAGCCGTCATCCTCACAGAGCTTTTGAGGGTCTGGGAAGTCAGGGGAAGAAAAGCAGAAAAATGCTGCCACTGGCAGGATGCGCCCTGTGGAGCCTTGCAGACTCCACATTGCCTAGTGAGCACAGGGTCTGCTGGACTAAGCATGGCACCAGAGGGGGTTAGAGGGGTGTCCCTATGGCCCCCGCCACATGGGGAAATCTGAGGAGGAATTGGTGGCCCTGAAGGTAAGTCCCAGAGATGGTGGATGATAGGGTTGAGGGACCATGTGGGCTGAAGGGGGCCGACCGGAGGAGTAGGGGGAATAAATAAATAAATACATATACATTACACACATACATACATACATACATACATACACACACACAGATAAATGAATACCTGGTAGTCTAGTGAGTTCCTCCTCCTGCCAGATCCCTGATTGAAATATGATTTGTTTTCTACTTAATACCTGCTAGTCTAGTTGTCCCCCTTCCTGACTTAAATATGATTTTTCTATTTAATACCTGTCAGTCTAGTGGTCCCCCTCTCTGGTCCCTGATTTTAATGTTATGGCATGTCTTTTGAACATCTGGTAGCCTAGAAGTCAGCTTAGAGGAGAGAGAAAGGGCTTTTAGCTGCTGAGTGTGTTTGTCAGTTGATTTAAAGTACTTTTTAGCTGCCATTTGTGTGTGTCAGACATTATATTTGAGGTCTGTTAACTGCAAAAGCAGTTGAGGTCTGGCAGAGGTTATCTGAACCTTCTTTTGCTGAGCAGTTGGAGAAAGGATTTACTTGCTGGATAAGCATTACATTTTTTTCAGTCTGTGAAGGAACTAGAAGGGGAAAGGATCAGATCTGTTCCAGTACAGTAGCTTCTTCTTGTTTTTACATTGTTTCTTGTGGATTTTACTTGGTGGAAGGTTATTTCTTTTCCTTCTTACTACTTCTAAGGCGCAAGCAGGGTATTGTTTTGGGGCTGTTGGAATTTTGAGACCTGTTTTGGTGGCTATAAGTGGGCTCATTTTTTTGATGTTTCACTGTGTAGCATGCTGCATTTGTGGAGGCCTATTTCTTCCAATTTAAAACCTATTTGGTGTGATTTAATTGGGGCTGTTTCTTTGAATTGGAGACCTAGATCTTCTCATTTCAAGCCTATTTTGATGTGTTGTTGGTGAAGCTGTTTGAATTGGAGACCTGTTTCTTTTGGTAGAATTGTGATTCATTTTTTGCTGGCTTCACTAGCTGCAAAGCATAGTGGGGGAAGGGTGCTAATGGTCTGACCAGGGGTCTCAGCTACCTGATTGTTTCTGGAAGATCTGGGCTGGTCCCACCCCCAACCCCTCACCGCACCCACCCCTGGTCCGTGATTTCCTTTATACCAAGGGTTCTGACATCACTTACACAAACGGGCAAAGGATATACACCTGTCATAGCAGAAGCAGAAATCCAGGAAAGGAACAGCAGCAAGTGAAGAGGTGACTGCTATCTCAGTGGAAGGGAAGTAACTGCAAATCAAGGAGCTTTCATTGTTACTTCTTTACATTTCTATTGCATTGTGGAAAGGAGGAGTAGGTGTTTGTTGAAGACGGTTGTGCAATAGCTACTTAAAGTCTCTTTTTGGGTGTGGATAGGAAGGATAGGAATATAAAAAGCAGTTGCTCAATCTATCTAAACGTGTACAACAAAATGGGTAAGGGAAATTAAGAAAATAATGTTTTGCACTCATAGAGGGGAGACTTGGGGGAGTGTTTGGTATCCTTCATCTGGAAGGGTTGGGGGGTTGCTGGTGGGCAACAAACAGCAATGGGTAGGGTGGTAGGCTGCAACAACTGCAGTGCACCAGTCTTTCTCAAAATTGCCTGGAGTGTGGGGGGATGTTTGATGTGCAACCACATAGAGAAACTTAGAAAGGAGATTGAGGGTCTGCAGGAGGAACTAAGACAGGCAAGGCAGACTGGGGTGGGTTTAGCCCAATACTGGAGGAAGGGAGGAAGGAGGGGAGATGAGGGAAGGCGATTTGAGCCAACAGTGGTGAGGAGGATCGAAGAAGGAAGGCAGAGCCAAGGGCCCAGGCTGAAGAACAATGCCAGAAACCAGGTCAGGAGACAAAAGGACAAATGGAAGGAGGAGATAGGGACTTGTGAGGAGGCGAAGAAGTGGCAAAAGTCATGGAGTGGAAAGGAGAGGCAGGTTTTATGAAGAGAGAGGAGCGAGCATTTGTGAAGGGTCTTCAGAAAATAGTTGTGCACTGCTAGAGAGGAAAGGAGGAGGAGGAAATGTTGAAATTAGAGGAGTAATTGATAAATGCCTGGACCAAACCGGAGCGGGGGAGTTCTGCTGGGAGAATGCAAATAGGCAAGGGGAAATAATGTGCAGGAGGAAGAAGAGGAGCCGAAATGAGCGAGGAGATGAATGGAAGCAAGCAGGAGTAGAGGGTGGAATCTTAGTGCTGGGGGACTCAATACTAAGAGGAGTCAGGTGGGGTAGCAAGGGGGAGAGGCATAGTCGCATTTGGGTGGAGGCCATGCCAGGAATGACAGCGGAAAGGGTGGGACAATCTTCTGAAATATGCCAGAAGGGGTAGGGACAAGCCTCATTTAATTATACATCTTGGGACAAACGATCTGGCCGACAAGACAGTAGATATAGTCCAAAGGAGGTTTGAGGAACTAGGACAATTATGTGAGGGGGCAGGAAGCTCAGTAACTTTTTCAGAGATTCTTGTTGTGCTTGCCTTGGGCACTGGAAGTAAGTTGAGAATAGAGGAATTTAACAGATGGCTAAGAACCTGGTGTTGTGCTAAAGGGTATGGGCTGTTGGGGGGGAGGGACCTGGGAGGACAGTAGTCTCTATGACAAGGACAGACTACACTTGAGTGAGGAGGAAAGAAAGTGTTGAAACAGAGGATGGAGGAGTACACAGAGGAAGCTGAATTTAAACTAGGAGCGGGGTGGCAAATGGGCAAGAGACATGCAGAGACCACAGGTTGGGAAACCATATGAGCTTACCCCCCATAACAGTGACAAGGGACAAATGTCAAGTACTGTTGGTGATGCTAGTAAAGGTGGGCAGGATGGTGGGGGGGGAAGGTGGAAGGTGGTTACCCTTAATGCTAGGAGCCTTGGAAGGAAAACTGCAGAGTTACAGGTGCTCATGGCAGAGGGAGAGGTGGACATTGCAGCAATCACAGAAACATGGGCCACCCAATACAATGACTGAGACCTGTCTGTACCAAGGTACAGGTTATTTCATAGGGACAGGGTGATTGAGAAAGGAGGGGGTGTGGCACTATATGTGAAGGAAGGACTGAAGTGTGTAAGGGAGGAAGGGGAGGAGGATAGTATGGAGTCACTTTGGATGCAAATCCAGGATTCCAAGAATAGGATTCTCAGAATGGGAGTGGTGTACAGGCCGCCATCTCAGATGGAGGAGTTAGACAGGTGTAACCCCCCTGCAAATGGGGGTTCCCAAAAGTCTTCCAGGAGCTTGCTTGAATGCTCCAAGCCTGGATGGTGTTCGGTGTCTAAGCCGTTTATCTGTGAGTGCTTTTAGAGTCTCTGGTACTGTCTCTTTAAGAGCTGTCTGCTACAGACATAATTAATTTGGATGGGGGTCTGTGTGTTTCCCTGCTTGAGTCCCACCGAGCTGCTGCAAAAACGCTCCATTTCTGCCGTCACTAAGTGGGCAGAGTGAGCACTTTTCAAAGATGTAACTGTTTGCCAGACATCATTTAGAGTAATAACGAAAATACAGTTTGTCTAACCTGCTTTTCTTTGCAGTCAGAACTGAGTTTGCCTAGTCCCCCATTCTAGTTTTGAACTGCTGAACTGGACCAATCAGTGTGGAGGGACCTTTGAAATGAAGCCTGCTGCTGGCAAATCAGAACTTGGACTCTAATTGTGGAGCCAGCCACCTATGTACTGTATGGCTAATGCTTCTGGGAATTGTAGTTTGGACTTCAGCGCCTTTTTTCCACCAACAGGGGGAGTTTACTGTGAGTGACAGCCAAACCAGCCAATTGAACTGGGAGGAACTCAAAGGAAATGCCCGGCTCTCTCTACTGGAAAGATCAGATGAGTTGGGGCAGTGAAGAGACAAGGAGCTGTGTGCTTCTTCGGTGTGTAGTTTTAGCGTGGGAATCGCATGTAAGGCCCTAAGTTTCGGTCTGCAGCTTGTGCAAGTGCCTGTTCAGACTGAATCCGACCTGTGAAGAGAATCAAGGAGATCTGAAGAGTAGAAACCAGGCTCACCCTGTAGAAGACTGGAGAAAGTGCTGAATTGCGCTCGGTCTGTCAGGAACTGAATCTGCTGTGTGTTCTCCCGGGTATTGTGCAGTAATTGCGATCGGGACAGAGAAGCAGCCTGCCTGGTATAGTACTTTCCTTTTACATATAAATGTGTGTAGTGCTTGTGGGGAATCGCGTTTCAAATCCCGTGTACAGTGAATTGACTGCATGAAGGTAGAAGTAAACCCCAGCTTAATCCAGACTACATCCATTTGCTCTAAACTGCAGTGGGGTCCAGTCACAAGGACCTTGTCCACATGGTCTGCTCCTCCTGGCAATCCAGGACAATCTGCCTTCCATCCAGTTCCCAGCACTGAGTTTGTGAGTACAAAGCAGGGTAGCTCCTTGCCATCTGTTTATCGAATTGCAAGTGTATCATCTAATTGTTGTTTGTTTTTTTCATTTCTTCACGAACTGAGCCAACTGGCTCCAGATTACAATTTGGGTATTGTGCCAGTGTTTTTTCCAATCACAGGGCCCGAACCAGCTGCACCAATCCTGGCTAGCCTCCCCCCCCCCCAATCCTGGGTACCCAGTGAAAGTGACAATTTGGGACTCTGAATATGCACACAGTACTGTGGTTATTAATGTGTTTAACTTAATTAACCCGATTTCCCCCTTCCTTGTTACAGCTCCTTAAATAAATCAGATCTGTTTGTTTCAGCAAAGTTACACTGTCTGAGGTATTAGTTTATGTTAAAGTATTGTACTGTGGCTTTTGCATTGTATCATCTTGTTTTACAGGGGGTTCCAAGCGTCCTGTCGATAGAGCCAGTCCTGGGGGTAAGTGTACATTGTGAAGATATTCCTGATGCATTGTGTGGGCCACTAGTGGGAAGAAAGGGGGGTTACAGTGTCCCAGAGGGCTGTGACCAAGTTAGTTTAACTACTGCGAACCTTGACCTCTGGGTGGAGGCACTCGCCATTGGACCTAGGCCCCTCAACCTGTCAGTAGTCAGTCAGGCAGTGGTAGTAGCACTTGGGATAGTGCCACCTGGGGGTTACACAGGGAACTAGCGGGACAGATCAGGAGGACCTGCGAGAAGGGTAGTGTGGTGACTGTGGAGGACTTCAACATGCCAGGAGTGGACTGGAGTACCCCAACAAACAGGAACACAAGGGAGCAGGTACTGCTGGATGCCTTCCAGGACAGCTTCCTGCTGCAAATGGTCAGTGAACCAACCAGGTTAGGAAATAAACTTGACCTTGTGCTGGCAAATGGGGACTTTGTGAGAGAACTTACAATGGAGGAACCACTGTCAGGGAGTGACCACCACTCAGTATGGCTCACAGTGGATATGGGCAAGGAAGGAGTGGAATCTGGCACAAGAGTGCTGGACTTCAGGAGGGCTGACTTTGGGAGGATGGGGGAAGTGGTAAAAAGGGTACCTGGCCAGAATTCAATCTAGTATGGACACTAACCAGAGGTGGGAGCTCATAAAGCTGGGGATAGTGGAGGCAACCAAAACCTGCTGCAAGGCCCAGAGCAAGAAGGCCAGGACTAGGAAACCGAGCTGGTTGAGCAAGGAGGTCATGGAAAAGGTAAGGAGGAAAAGAGCTGCCTTTAGGAGGTACAAGAAAACAGGGAGGGGGGAGGACAGGGAGGAGTACTTGACGGAATCGAAGGAGGTGACAAGGGCAGTAAGGGGAGCCAAGGCATCTACGGAACTCAGGCTGGCACAAGGCATTAAGAAAGGGGAGAAGGACTTCTTTAGGTACATCAGGGAGAAAAGGAGCTGTAAGGACCACATAGGAAGGATAAGGAAGGAGGAGGGTTGGGTGGAAGCAGGGTGCGATAAAGCAGAAGCACTAAATGATTACTTCTGCTCTGTATTTACTAAGGAGAAGAGGGGGGTAACACCCAAGGGGGGAGGAATGGCAGAAACAAGGGGGAGAGGGTGACAAATGGGGAAATCATGGAGGGCAGAGTTCAGGAGGGTTTGAAGGCACTGAGGGTGGACAAGGCACCAGGCCCAGATGGCATCCACCCCAGGGCACTGAAGGAGCTGGCAGAGGTCCTTGCGGGAACTTTGGCAGACCTATTTAATGCCTCACTACATTCGGGGTATGTACCTCAGGACTGGAGGATGGCTCATGTGGTGTGCCCCTCCACAAGAGTGGCCCCAAGGATGATCCGGGAAACTATAGACCAGTGAGCCTCACATCCATTGTGGGTAAGCTAATGGAGACTATCATGAAGGAGAGGCTGGTGGCCCTCCTAGAGGCCAAAGGACTACAGGACAGCAGACAGCATGGCTTCATACATGGAAGATCCTGCCAAACCAACCTGGTGGAGTTCTATGACTGGGTAACTAGGCAACTGGACAGGGGCTATGCAGTGGAAGTCCTGTATCTGGACTTCAGTAAGGCATTCGACTCTGTGCCGCATGGAAGGCTGGGAAGTAAGCTAGAAGGCACAGGGGCGGGTGCAAAGCTGGTGAGATGGGTAGGGAACTGGCTTCAGGGAAGGCAACAGAGGGTGGTGGTGGGTGGGGAGATCTCACACCCAAGGTTAGTGACAAGCGGTGTTCCACAGGGCTCGGTGTTGGGACCAGTGTTGTTTGGGATATTCATTGCAGACATATCATTGGACATCAAGAGCAAGATCAGTCTGTTTGCTGATGATACCAAGGTAGAGCGGTGGATGACCTAGGTGGATGGCAGGGTTGCAGGATGATCTGGCAAAGCTTGAAACCTAGTCAGACACCTGGCAACTGGGGTTTAATGTCAAAAAGTGCAAGATGCTGCATTTTGGGATGAAGAACCCAAGGAGGAGTTACCAGCTGGGGGGAGTGCAGCTAGCCCAGACAGAGGAGGAGAAGGATCTAGGAGTGCTCATTACAGGGTCAATGAACAACTCGGCACAAATGTAGGAAGGCAGCTGCAAAGGCCAACAAAATGCTGGGTTGTATTGCAAGGGGCATATCCTCGAGGATGGAGGAGGTGATTCTGCCACTGTATAGGTCATTAGTTGAACCGCACCTGGAGTACTGCATGCAGTACTAGCGCCCGTATCTGAAGAGGGACATTAAGTTACTGGAGGGGGTGCAGCGCAGGGTGACAAAGATGATCAAGGGGCTGGGGGACTTATCATACGAGGCGAGGCTGAGGGAGTTGAACATGTACTTGCTGAGGAGAGGAGGGACAGGGGGACATGATTGAAGCCTTTAAGTACGAAAGGAATAAACAAGACAGGTACAGAGGGCTGTTCAAAGTAAGGGAGGGAGGGCCACCAGGGGCCATGATGTGAGACTGGAGGAGGAAGGTTCAGGAGGGAGATGAGGAGACACTTTTATACAGAGAGGGTGGTGGCTGGGTGGTGTGCAGTAGAACAGTGGACTGCTTCAAAGGGATGGGACAGGACAAGGGAGAGGGTCAATGAAGGGGAAGGGTGAAAGGGAGGGGCAGCTGCAGAATAAGGGGTGCTAGCTGCACATTCAAGCAGACTTGATAGACCTCTAGGCCTTTATCTGCTGGCAAATTTCATATGTTCGTATGTTAATAACTCTCAAAAACATGCTTAAACCCCCACACCTCTCCCCAGCCCACCCAGTCATCACTCACCATCCCCACCCCCATCAAACCCCCTGACTCACCCAAGCCATAGAAGAAATCATGACTGGCAACCCGCATAGACAGTGTCCAGCACAGACCCTCTGCTCACCACCTTGGCTGGCCACCATCTGAATGACAAGGAGCAATTGTGCATGTATTGTAAAAACTGCTTCGCTCTCAAGGTGCATGGACATAACACAGGTCAAGTATGAAAAACACCTCATAATACACCATACATCATACATCATATAAACAATAAGGCATGAAAGGGCATGGGTTACTGGGGGTTTATCAACGGAAAGACCTTAGATCACCAATAAGGTTGCAGGATTTATACGGGTAGTGTATAATCTGTATTTAATAAGCAGGAACCTGTAAACAAATGCAAACGAATATCAGAGGCCACATTTACAAATAAAAAATTCCCCAGTCAGCCCCATGCACAGCCCTAATTATTACACATACTCAGCCATATGCTTCACTTACATAGAAACACACACTCAGCACACAGGTGGCCCCTTTCAAGGCCTCAGCAAGAGGAAGCAGGTCGCCATTGATAATAAGAGATTGCACAGGAAGAATCAGCACAGGGCTTTGCAACCCCAGCTGTAACACACATCTTTGTCCCTTCCGGTCTTGTGGAATGGATACAAAAAGAATATTAACTCTTTCAGTGCTGGCCTCCAACACCCGAGACATCTTCCAAATCACACTGCTACATGTAGGAGATGCAATATACAACTCTGTTCCTACTGAAAGGGTTAATACTCGAACTACACTTGTTGAACAAAAAGGATCTAGTTGCAGTGAAATCAGTTTTCTTTTTTGAAGAATATGCATAAAAGTAAAAGGAATATAGCATTGTATGGCAGAAAATGGATTATTCTGATTTAAAGAAAAATAATTTAGTTTGATATAGTTTTTTTTAACCTTATTTTTAGCCTCCTAATTTGCACCATTGCCCCACTCATTCAGAACCCCTCAAGCCTTCTCAACATTCCTTGGCACCCCCAGGAGTCTGCTCCTAGAGTGACCGGCCGCTCAGAGATCCCTAGGTACCTGGTATACTCCCCCCCCCCCAAGGCAGGGCGAGGGAAGGCCTCCCTAATCCTCCCCCGAACAATGGTAGAGTGGTCAAAACACAGTAGAGTCTGCCCTGGTGAGTGCTGGTGAAGTGGTCTGGCGTTGGAAAGGCCGTCACCTAGGAGCGACGGGCTCCATTTTCCTCTCTTCCTGGTGCACCCTTTACCTCGCAGTTGCCAGCACGCTAGGAGAGCCAATTGGGAGGCATGCGTAGAGACGTAACCCCTCCCCAAGGCTCTCGGCTGATGCTGCCCCATCCGTTGTGTGTCCCGATCCGCATCGCCAATCCTGGGTTCACCCAGGAGATGGCGATAACGCAGCAGGACAGACCTGGAACCCTCCCCAGAGAGGGAGAGCCACCATTGGGCACTCAATCCCTCTCTCCCCGGTTGACCCCCTGGCGGCCAGAGTCCGTCACTGTACCCGGGTCGCCGGTGTGGAGTGAGGTGTGGTGTCCAGCGCCTCAACCCTCAGTGCCACCGGGCTGGCAGTTTGATATAGTTTGAGGCACAGTGGGAGAGTATAAGAACTCAGGAGAGTTTCACAAGGGAATACAGAGAAATGAAGCACAGGGAGGTTACGTGACTTGCTCAGGGTCACAACGTGAGTAATTAGTGCTTGGGGGATTGAAACCTGGGTCTCCAGGTTACAGTTCTGCACTCTAATCCCTAGGTCAAACTGCCTATGAGGCTCATTTAATTACTAAACACATAAATTAAAGGCGATAGGAGACTGTTTTAACCATGTGCACCTTAAAACACCTTTCTGTTTTTTCCATGTAATGGTATACATTCTTTGCATATGCTTTTTTCTGTTTTTTTAATAGATCAAAGGAACACTTTCAACCAATCAGAGCACTCCCCTCCCAGTGAGACCTTCTTCTGTAAAGTATGTCTCATACGCATTTGCCATGGAAAAGGACACATTCATGTCACATGCTTCTCAGTTCTGTTTCTCTGCTAGTCTGTCTGCATTTTCCTCTCCTTCATCAGTGGTTATTGTTTCCTGCAGGGTATTCTCTGATTTCAGAATTCCACTCTTGAGGACTACTCAGAAGAACAGCATAGAGACACTGACATTACAGAATGCCAAGGGAAAAGGGAAAACTCTATAAGCTCCCTCTGGGAGCTTATTAGTTAATTAGTGTAGTCGCAGAGTCTGGAGCTGTGGAGGGTCTCAGCCTGGAGGGCTTAAAAGGGGAGGTTTTTTTGGTGGGTAGGGAAATCCCTGGGAGGTGAGGAAGAGAAAAGAGCAGGCCCAAGTGTTTGTTCACGAGAGCCGAGGTTCAGGGCCGGATGGTCTGCTTGCCACCCTGGCCCTCCACCCTTGAAGACCAGCAAAGAATGTAGCGGTTTGGGGCTCCGTGTGTGGTCCGGAGCAAGAAGGGGACCACCTGTGCCATTGGGGACCTGGAGCCTGGGACATCAAGTTAGTGGCCCACCTCGTGATCTTTGGCACTGGGGTGGGGCAGCGCAGGTGGGTCTTGGGAATCGTTCACATGGCGAGTGTCAAGAAAGTCCTGTGTCCAGCCCATTGTGGCAGAACAGTGGTGGCAGTTCTTACTGCAGGGAGGTCAGAGGTGGCAACCTGTCTCCCTTTCCAGTGGCACTCTTAGCCTGGCAGGGAGGCATCTTTTATTGTAATTTATTGTTTAAAATGTTTACAAATGTTAAGGGGTTGACTCCCTAGTATGTTAATTTAAATGTGTGTGTTTCTTGTTGAAAAAGAAACAATAAATCAAACAAGAGGAGGCTAGACTGGAATATGCCCCTCTGGAACTGATAGCTGAGCTTTAATGACGTGTGTGTGGTATGTGAGGCCATGTGTAAGGGTGTGCCTGTGTGAGCTGAAGAGTGAGAGTGATTAAATGATATTAAAAATGCTGAAAAGTTAAAGTGAATTCAAGTATTTAAAGTTGCAATGGTTGTTATTAATGTTGGGATGGCTTCGCTGGACCCTCTGCTGTTGGGGTGCTGTTTATTTGTTAATTCATTGTGGTACTTATGCAATGTTAGCAGGGGGATATACTTTATCCCTACCTGGCAGCAGCAACCTCAGTTTTTTCAGCATAGAAGTCTGATAGCGGGGGGTGGGATGCCACCGTTGCAGTACCTGGCTATCTGTCCAGGGGAACCAGCGGGAGGGTCGCCAGTGGCCCCATAGGAATAGGAGGTGTTAGTAGTGGTATAGTAATAGTAGTAGTGCCCTGGGTTTTAGGGAGACATTAGTTTCCACTATTGTGGCAGTGTTTACCAATCATGCTATCCTGGCTTTCTCGGGTGTGTCATATCTCCTTTCCAGGAGGGAGGTCAGAGGGAAAGCTGGTAGGCATTCACCAGGAGGTGAATTGTTTGTGTGTGAGAAGTGTAAGCCCCCTCTGGGAGCTTACTAGTTCATTAGAGCAGCCGCAGAGTCTGGAGTTGGGGTCCTGCCTGCCTCCTGGTGGGGGGGGGGGCTCAGCCTGGAGGGCTTAAAAGGGGAGTTTTTCTGTTGCATAGGGGAGTCCCTGGGAGGCAAGGAAGAGAGAAAAGTGAGCCCAAGTGTTTGTTTGGCCATGAGGGCTGAGGTTTGGGGCCGGGGTGGGCCGCTTGCCACCCTGGCCCTCCACCCTCAAAGACTGGCAGAGAATGGATCGGTGCAGGAGTCTGTGTGGAGTCTGGAGCAAGAAGGGGACCACCTGCACCATTGGGAGCTGGAGCCTGGGACATCATGTTAGTGGCCCACTTTGTGATCTCTGGCACCGAGCTGGGGTGGCACAGGTGGGTCCTAGGTATCCTTGTCCATCGGGCAAGTGTCAAGTAAGTCCTGTGCCCAGGTCATTGGGGCAGTACGGTGGTGGCAGTCCGTACTGCAGGGAGGTCAGAAGTGGCAGCCTGTCTCCCTTTCCAGTTGCACTTCGGCCTGGCAGGGAGGCATGTAGGGAACCTCACAGTTGAAGAGGGGAAAGTGCAAGGGTCCCTGGGATCACCAGGGCCCTGCAGAGTCTATGTTGCCCTGGGATGCTCGGAGCTGTGTTGGCTTTGGATAGAGGGGACTTGGCCATTTCTGTTTGGGTATTTAGCAGTACAGACCATCAGTTGTTTGGAGTGCTCCGGATTCGAACCACCAGCGCAGGGAGTTACCGCTGTGTTTTCAGCTACTCTGAATTCTGTAGCTGTGTATGCAGTGTGTGATCAGTGTGCCTATGTAACCCCCCTACAAATGGGGGTTCCTGAAAAGTCTTAATTGAGCTTGCCTAAATGCTCACTGCCAGGCTGGTGTTCTGTGTTTTAGCAGTTTAAATGTATTGCCAGAGAGTGCCTGTATAGCCTCTGTGTACTTTCTCTTTAAGAGCTGCCTGGATTGCAGTTATAATTAATCTGAGAGGGGGCTGAGTGTTTCTATGCTCGAGCCCCACCAGGGCTGCCAGACAATTGCACCGTTCTGCCATCGCTATTTCCGCAGAGGGAGTTTTGTTATAAAATGTGCTTATTTGCTGAATATCTATTAGAGTGATAATAATACTGCAGTTTGTTCTAACCTGTTTTCTTTGCAGCAAAGACTGTTCTGTTTATCTCCACCAACTTGGCCAGGGACTGTCAGAATGGGCCAATCAGTACTGTTGGGACTCTAAAATGGAGCCTGCCTACGGGGGCTTGGTGGGGTCAAAACTTGTAGGTACTGTAGTTTTTGAATTTTGGTGCCTAAATGAACCTGAAGGGGGAGCCCTTGTTGTGATTGACAGACAGATCAGCCAACCGAACCTTTTGGATCTTGGGGAAATTCCCAGAATGCTTGCAGTTTTCAGTTAGTTCTGAGTTGGGAAGTGAAATGAGTAACAGCTCAAGTCATTCGACCAGCAGTTCTGTGTAGTTTTGCATGGGAGAACTGTGAAATGGCTGAGTTTTGGCCTGCCTGACTGCCTGCTGTCCCTGAGAGGGAAAATATGGTTTATTTGGACTGAATCAGAGTTGTGAGGACTATTTAAGCCACTGGACTGTGACCATGCTTTAACCTGAAGAAGACTGAAGATTTGCTGAATGCGATCAGCCTGACGGATTTCTAGCCACCTCTGAACTCCCAGTTTGTGCAGAGACTCTGTAATTGTGACTGGATAGCAATCTGCCTGGTATAGTGGAATTTCTTACATGTAAATGTGCTGTGTGCTGTTAGCGGGTCATGATTTGGTTCCCCACTGTGTGTTGAACTGTGTTCTGCTCACTGGAGGCTACATCCAGATCCAGTGTACTGAATCCGAATTCATTGCCATTTCACCTGGGCCTTGCCACACTGGCCCAGCCGGACTACCCATTGCATGGAGAAAGCCATCGACAAGAGACCTGCCTGGGGATCAGCACCCTGCTCAGCACTTGAACAGGAACGACGCCTCGGTGATTTGTGTGGGCCCTGCTTCCCCTGGCACTCCAGCTCAGCAACCTGCAGTCTCAATTTCGTCCTGCCTGTGTCCTGTATTGGGTCTCGTCAGTAAACATCAGGGTAGCTCCCTGCAACAACAGCTAAATCTAAAGTGTTCTCATCTGATTGTCTTGTTGCTTTTTCTTTCATGAACTGAGCCCTCCGGCTCCGGATTACAAGTAGTGTGTGTTGTGCATGTTGCTTTCTTCCATCACAGGGCCCCAACCAGCTGCAACGTTCCTGGCTAACCCATCATTTTCCTACCTGGGTACCCAGAGTGTGTGACTGTGTGGGGACTTAAAGCACATGCATAACTGTTTGATTGGTATAGCCTTTAAGCCAATCAACCTGACTACGCCCCTTCCTTGTTCAAGTCCCCTGAATAAATCGGATCTGACTTTTTTCCTGCATTTAACCTAACTGTGGTTCCAGTTTGTGCCAAGAGTACTGCACTGTTGCTATTTATTGTGCATAACCTTATTTTACAGGGAGTTCCCAGGGTCGAGCCAGAGGAACCAGCCCTGGTGGTAAGTGCAAACAGTGTGGGTACTGGTATGACGTACAAGGGATACTGTGAAAGTGATTATCGTATATTGCTCTGGCCACTAGAGGGAAAGAGGGGGGTTACAGTGTCCTGGAGGACTGTGCCCAGGTTAGTTTGACCACTACCAACCCTGACCTCCTGGTGGAGGCACCCATTTCAGAACTCAGGCCCCTTAACCTGCTACTAGCCGCGCAGACAGGGGTAGTAGCCCTTGGGATATTGCCACCTATGGGTTACATCTTGGAGGCTCACCGCTGGGATTTTGTGCCTTCTAATGGCCAAAAATTTTGAATTATTGTTAAAGATTAATGGCTACCCCGGTAGAAATGGCTGTACACCAGTTGGTGGGGTGGTGTACTGGGCAGGTGATCGACCCCCAAAATGCTCTGCTAATACTGGATATTCCCCTGGGTACCAGTAAGGACACTGTAGAGGGAGCACACTCCAAAGTTGAATGTTTAAAAAACCCTGTGGTGGTGGGTTGACAGGCTGATTTGATCGCCCAAACTTTCATAGCCTTGGTAGAGTGTAGTGACCGCATGGACAGCTCTAAAGTGCCACAGACTATTGCCTCAGAAGAGGTCCTAGCTGCCTGGAGAGTGATGATAAAAGACAGTAAAGACCCTGTGGAGGATGAGCTCCCACCATTATCAAAGACTTCTGAGGAGAAATTTGATAAGTTGTTGCTGGAGGAAGGGAAAACCGTAGAGGACTTTAAGAAACTATTTTTGCCACCTGGGGGTGTTCCTTCCCCAATACTCCCTCCCACTCCAGCACTTGTTACTGCCCTGCCTTCTGTGCCCATGCCAGCCAATGCTGGCCCCTGTATCTGTACCCGCCATTAATCACGACTCATTACTGGCTGAGGATGTTTTCAGGCACGCTCCCCACACCCCAGGGGGAGGACAACTGGGAGACTTGGATAGACTATGTTGCCCCTCAAATCTGAGAATGGCAATGCCCCAAACCAGAGAAGAGGAGAACGGTGATAGAAAGCCTCAGTGGCCCCACCCAACTTACTATACACGCTACACAGGCTAGTAATCCAGAAGCAACTGCTCAAGATTTTTTGAATGCATTGGAAAATGTATATGGGAGTCCCAATTCGGATGAGGACCTGTGGGGTAGGGTCAAAAACACTCAGCAATACCCAGGGGAGCCCTTATCCATGTATGTGCCTCGACTCAGAGCGGTGCTACAGGAATGCCTAAAGAAAGGTGGCATGGCCCCAGCTAAGTTAGATCAGAATAGGTTGGACCAACTCTCAAATCAGCCCCATTCTCTCAATTATTGCTGCTCGGTTGGATGCGCCTCCTACCTATGATGGACTGATGAAGGAAATTTGGAGGACTGAGAGGAGGCAGCCATGTGGGGGGGGGGGCCTCCTGTATCTGCTGTTGCTGCTGCCCAGATGACTGAGGATGCACATGTGAGTGATGCTCAGGGGTGAAATACAGTGCTAGTTGAACACTGGGAGGCTAGCAAGGACACTCCGCCCTGGGGCAAGATACTGCGAGAGGTCCGAGAAATAAGGACTACCGTTTCCCTACAAGCCCATTCCAGAGATACAATGGGCCCAAACCCCTCTCAGAGCGTGTCCGCTATGGGGGTTGGGGTGCACTCCCAGGCATTCCCTGTTGACAGCAGCTCAAAGATTGATGAATTGACTGTGGAAGTGAGGGAATTACTGAGGCGTCTTCCCATGCTCACCACACACCAGACAGAGGTTGAATCACAATTTTCTGTTGGTGGTACCCCCGCCTCAGCCCCCAATGTGATGCCTCGGCCACGCCAGACTCTAGAAAGCATACTCTGTCATAATTGTGGGAAGGAGGGGCATATGAAGAAAGAATGTCAGTCCCCAAAAGACTTAGATAAGGTTGTATACAGACTTCAAGGGGAGCTCCGGAAAGTGAAACCATGGCCAAGGGGTGCTGGAAAAGTCCGCAGCGAAGGCTCAGGAAATCCCAACTCCAACTTCTTTGTGGCTAAGTCATCTGTACCGGCCCCTGCTACTGTCCCTCCAGACTGGTCCAAGATAGTTGGCCCTTCAATGGAGACTAATGTGACTGTGAATGGTACTCCTACTTGGGCTGAGCTGGACAGTGGGTCGCAAGTGACCATTGTGTTTCAGGACTGGTATGACAAACACTTATCTGATGTGCCCTTACAATCCCCGGAAGGCCTACATGTCTAGGGGCTGAGCGACAAGTCTTATCCATATCTAGGATATACCCACCTCTGGTTGTCTTTTCCTGCAACTGTCACTGGTGTAGAGGAGCAAGTAGAGACACTGGCCCTAGTGTGTCCCCCAACCAGACTGTGTGATGGGGTTCCCCTGTTAACTGGAACAAACAGCCAAATGTTTGGGAGACTAGCACAACTCTGCCATGAGAAACAAGGGCAGCTGACTGGATGGGATCTGAGAATTCCAGCGTTAGTAAAAAGGGCTTATGACTGGCAACAGAGACCCGAAGAAGTGGACCCAGAAGAGCCAGTGGGGATAGTGTGGAAAAAGGAACCTGACTCCTTGGTATTGGCCCCCAATGCCCAGTGCACAATCCATGGAGAAGTCCACCTAAAGAAAAACGTAAAGAACAAAATATTAATTTTGGATGCACCAGGAGATGAAAAGTTGCCAGAGGGATTATTGGTCAAACCCAGCATCTTGTCTGCTCATGCCTACGCTTATGCACGATAAGTGATGGTCCAGATTCAGAATGTGTCAGATCGGGAGATTCGGGTGAACAGAAGGTGCACCCTAGCTACAGTACACTGTGCCGACACTGCCGTATTGCCCAGCAACAAGTGCTCTGGCAAGAAGGAGAGAGCGACCCCGGACTTATTTGACTTTGGTGACTCCCCGTTGTCAGGTGAATGGAAGGCTAGAATTAGCAAGAAACTCGCTCAGAGGGACCAAGTGTTTTCATTAAAAGAATAGGACATGGGGTGTGTCCAGGGTGCAGAGCATCACATACGCCTGCATGATGACCGGCCATTTCGAGAGAGATCCCGACGTCTCACCCCAGCAGACATAGATGATGTGAGAAGACACCTGCAGGAAATGCTCGCTGCTGGTGTTATACAAGAATCAAGGAGCCCATATGCCTCTCCCATTCTGGTTGTGCATAAGAAGAATGGGTCGGTAAGGCTATGTGTTGATTATCGAACCCTGAACTGGCAGACCATCCCCAATCAATACACCAAGCCCAGTATACAAGATGCCCTGGATTGTTTGAATGGGAGCAAATGTTTTTTGGTAGTGGATCTTCGCAGTGGATACTACCAGATCCCGATGGCCCCGGAGGACCGTGAGAAAACAGCCTTCATCTGTCCTTTGGGGTTCTACGAATTCCTGAGAATGCCACAGGAGATTTCAGGCACCACAGCCACCTTTCAGTGACTGATGGAACGTGCGGTGGGAGATAGGAACTTGCTGGAATGTCTAGTGTACCTAGACAATGTCATTGTGTTTGGGCACACAATAGAGAAGCATGAGACCTGACTGTTTAAAGTCCTAGACAATTGGAAGACTTCGGCCTTAAGCTGTCTATTGACAGGTGCCAGTATTTTCAAACCTCTGTAGTATGTAGGGCACACAGTAACTGCAGAAGGGATAGAGACTGATCCCAGTAAGGTTGAATCACTGACTTCTTGGCCCCAGCCCCATAATTTTAAAGAACTACAATGTTTCCTGGGGTTCTGTGGCTCCTACCGCAGGTTCATAAAAGACTACTTAAAGGTGATTCACCCGCTCTTGAACCTTACTGAGGGTTACCCTCCTACCAACCATAAATATAAATAATCATTTGTCAATGCCGAATGTTGATTGTTTTGCTCCGTTGAGCTCGATCACTCCCCCCCCCCCGCACTCGCTCATTCTGTTTCTCCAGGCGCTACAGGCTGGCCTTTTGTACTGGGCTCCTGCATGCATTGGCACCTTTTCTGCCCACAAAAATCTGCAGCTGTCCCGACAGAGCTCCGTTGAGCTCACTTACTCCCCCTCTGTCACGCACGTGTTCCGATTCTGCCGGCGCTGCAGGCTGCCCTTTTGTACTGGGTTTCTGCCTGCATTGCTGCCATTTTCTGCCCACAAAGAAATCCACAGCAGTCATGACAGAGCTCCATTAAGCTCGCTCACTCATCCTGTCTCACTCACTCGTTCTGTTTGTCCCGCAGCTGCAGGCTGCCTTTTTGTACTTGGCCCCTGATTGCATTGGTGACTTTTTCTGCCCACAAATAAATTCACAGCAGACCCAACAGAGCTCCATTGAGCTCACTCACTCCCCCTCCCTCACCCACTCATTCTGTTTCTCCCGGCGCTGCAGACTGCCCTTTTGTACTGGGCTCCTGCCTGGGTTGGCACCTTTTTCTGCCCAGAAAGAAATTTGCAGCAGTCCCGACAGAGCTCAGTTGAGCTCGGTCACGCCCCCTCTCTCACTCGCTTGATGCTAATCTGTCCCAAACACTGATTTCCGAAACAGACTGCGGTATTCTGCACCGGAAACGCGAAAACGCATTTCGGCCAGGTTGTGAAAAATTACAACTGTACTGTTCATAAGGAGGTGTGAAAAAAATGCCAGTGTTGAAAATCTGGCATGAAAATATTACCAATTTGCGAAGTTACAAGGGTGCGTGGAAACTGCACAACGCACACTCGTAACAGTCATTTTATTGTGTTTCATCACAAAATTTTCAACATAGGCATTTTAGGACCTCTGCTCCTGAACAGTGTCACTGTGATTTTCGTAGTGTGTCCCAAACACTGATTTCCCACAGAGACCGTGCTATTCTGCACCAGAAGTGTGAAAACACATTTCGGCCAGGATGTGGAAAATGACAGCTGTACTGTTCATAAGGAGGTGTGGGAAAATGGCAATGCTGAAAATCTGGAGTGAAAATATTGCAAATTTGCGAAGTTACGACCGTGCGTAGCAACTGCGCAACACATGCTCATAAACAGTCATTTCTTGGATTTTTTCCACCAAATTTGCAACACAGACTTTTTGAGAGCCCACCTCATGAACACTGGCACTGTCGTTTTGTTACTTGGTCCTGAAAGGTGATTCTGCACAGTGACCGCAAAAATCACCTTTCAGGGCCGAATAACACCATGACAGTGGCAAATTCATGAGGAGGGGTCCCAAAAACCCATGTTGAAAATTTGGTGCCAAAATTCCAAGACTTGCCTGACATATGCAACAAAGTTGAAAAAAAACCTATTTATGCCATTATACAGCTTACCAGCATTTCCTCAGTTCGCAGTCGGCTTTGAAGAGTGCAAACGTGTTCCCGGACCACCGAAGATCGTCGCGCTGGGCTTCGGAGGTAAGTATGGGGTGAGGGGTGTGGGGAGGCAGGGTGCGAGAAGGTGGGCGAGGTTGGGGAGGGGCCGGACTCGGACGAGGACCGTTTTCTTTACAGGTAACAACAAAAAAAAAAAATCAAGGGACTTTTTTTTTTTCCCCCCACAGGGGCATTTATGGACATTTGGCACGCTGGGGTGGGCTCCCAGCATGCCAACCTACTGTTTTGTTGAGGGGGGCAACTGTAGCTGATGAGGGATTGGGCACCCCCATCAGCATATGGGGGGGCGCAATAGCCAAGGGGCGTTGGGCACCCCTCCTATGTATCGTCCTGAGGGGGACATGATGCTGACAGGGAGTGGGTTCCCCCGTTGGCAAATCAAACTAAGAGGAGGGAGATTATGCCAACGTGGAGTGGGCTCCCCCATCAGCAACCTGAAGCATGCAGGGGACTGAAGCCGACGGGGATTGGGGCCCCCGTCGGCAAACAACCACTGTTGGGACGGCACATGATGCCGAGGGGGATTGGGCACCCCCTCAGCACTGGGGGCTCACTAATATTGTTTGTGAACATGGCAGCAAGCCGCCGCCATGTTCACAAACAATATCACATAGCAAGGTTCCGCCCAGCAATGATGGGTCGCTCCCTCATTGCAGTGGAATGGCTTACGCTCAATGACGAGGCGGCCCCTGATTGCAGAGGCTGAAACCTTACAAGGTTGTGGCATGCTGGCTGAACTAGTGCCAGCAGCAGCGTGCCACCCCATTGGGACAAGCGGGACAAGCCTTCAAAGGCTGTGGGGGAATTGCCCACAACAGTGCCGCGCCTCCACAACCTGCTTCTGTAGCAAGCTGCTACAATATGTTTCTCCGCATGCATGCAATCAACATAAAAAGGGGCCATCAAAGAACCAGAGAAAGTCTACTTCCACACAGGTGAACCTTATGGGCCCTGCTGGACACCCGAATGTGAAGCAGCCTTTCACGAAGTCATACACCAGCTCATCCATGCCCCCATCCTCTCCTATGTTGACCCCACCATGCTCTATGTGCTACATATGGATGCCAGTCTGCAGGGTCTAGGAGCGATGCTGTATCAAGCCCATGGGGATGGTTTGAGACCAGTGCCCTTCGCCAGTAGGAGCTTGGCCCCATCAGAACGAAACTACCCTGTGCACAAGCTGGAGTTCCTTGCACTAAAATGGGCCATCATCAATCAGTTTCATGAATACTTCTATGGGGCAAAGATATTGGTGAAGACCAACAATAACCCGTTAACCTATGTACAGACTTCAGCTAAGTTAGACGTCATTGGGCACCGGTGGCTTTCCGCCTTATCAATCTATGATTATGCTGTTGAATACAGGCCAGGACTGAACCATTCTGATGCTGACACCTTGTCATGAAGGCCAGTTTCCAAGAGTGATTGGGTCAGGCTGTCTGAACCCGACATCTGAGCCTTGTGCCAAAAATTTGACCAAGATGAACAGATGTCTGCGGACACAGTGGACTGTTTAGTAGATTGCTTGGGCCCTCCCGATACCTGCATACCGGCTGCCTACTGCCACTTTTCTGCTCTAGATATTAGTGCACTACCTCAGTTTGACAATGACAGTATTCAGTGGGCTCAATCCCAAGATCCTATGATTCAGCCTGCACTTCATGCCCTGTGTGCAGGGAAAGATGTGTCCAAGTTGCGTTCCCCTGACTTGTGAACTGCTCTATTGTTTAAAGAAGGCTCCAGGTTGAAGCTACTCGATCAGTTGTCGCACAGAGATAAAGCGGATCATGGCAGTCAAGTAGACAGGCAGCAATTGGTCCTGCCCATGGCCTTTAAAGATTTGGTACTGAGGTCCCTCCACAATCACATGGGGCACCTTGGTATTGACAGAACTCTCAACTTGGTACGATCTCGATTCTACTGGCCCAAGATGGGGGCCGATGTTGAGCACCATGTAAAGATCTGCAGTCATTGTCTGCAAAGGAAAACCCTGCCTCAAAGAGCTGCCCGCCTTGTCAATATTACTACCAGCACTCCCATGGAACTGGTCTGCATAGACTTTTTGTGTTTAGAACCTGATCAGCGGAATATTGGCAATGTGTTAGTGGTTATGAATCATTTCACATGGCATGCGCAAGCTTTTCCAACTAAAGATCAAAAGGCCTCCACCGTGGCCAAGATTTAGTGGAAAATTTCTTCGTCCACTATAGTGCCCCTCAGCGGATCCACTCTGACCAAGGCAGAGATTTTGAAAGTCGGCTAATCAAAGAAATGCTTCCTCTATGGGGGGAGTGCAGAAGTCAAGAACCACCCCTTATCATCCACAGGGGGACCCTCAACCAGAACGTTTTAACTGAACCCTTCTAGACATGCTGGGCACCTTCCACCCCAAAGACAAGCCTAAGTGGAGCCAGCAGATTAGCACCTTGGTCCACGCATACAATTGCACAAAAAAAAAAAAAAAATGACATTACTGGGTTCTCCCCCTACTGCCTCATGTTCGGGAGGGAGGCCCGACTGCCCGTTGATGTCTGCTTTGGGGTCTGTTCAGATGGGGTCAGAGTCGAAAATTACCTACAGTTATGTACAGAAACTGAAAGCTCAATTGAACCATGCCTGTCAACTGGCCCAGACAATGACCGCCAAAAGAAATCTCACCAACAAAGAGAGGCATGATAAAAAAGTAAAGGCTCAAGAGCTTCGACCTGCAGGCCATGTGTTGTTAGACAATTGGGGACTGCATGGCAAACACAAAATTGCTGATAGGGGGCACCATCTTCCCCATGTAGTAGTTGGAAAGTTGAATGAATGATTTACCAGTGTACAAGGTGCGCCCAGAGAATAACTCCAAAGCTGTCAAGACCATGCACCGTAACCACATGCTACCTATTGGCCAAGACATAATTGAGGCTGAACCATCAGAGATTGATTCCCCTGGGCCGGTGACTTGTGCTGCTGCAAAAAAGAGACAGTCAACCTACCCCAGCAGTTACAGATTTAAGGTTTCCCCCGAAGCAGGCCCAGAATGATAATGACTGTCAGTCCACCTCTGACGAAAGTGAGTGTGACAATGCCCATTACCCCTCCTGTGAATTGAGTCAGCTGTTTCAAGGTAACCCTGTGACTAATTATGGGGATGAAGCTGGGCCTTCTGGACTGCCTAACCCCCCAGCTTCATCCTTGGAGCCAATGTTCCCTGAAAGTGAAGTGCAAAGTATCACGTCTGAGGATGCTGAGTCTCTGTGTTTTGTGGGAACTATGTGAATTGCCCGAAGAAAGGGCTGATGGTTTGAGTCTCTCTGGTGACACCCCAGAACCTGAGGAACAGTATGAGAGTATTGATAGACCCCTTTAAGCGCCTCAAAGTTTGATTGTGCCTGAACCTTCACAAAATGAGCCAAGTGTTGTGGAACCAGAGCCTACAGAACAAGGAGCTGACAGTGCTCCCAGCTTGGACATTCCCCTTCATGCAGAGGCACCCTCTCACAAGTGATGAAAGCTCCAAGACCATTGCTGAAAGTACAGAGACTGTAGTTGTTCACCCCAGAAGGACTGGCCGAGCTGTCAAGCCAGTGGTGCACTTCAGTTATGATTCCCCCTGGAGGCCAGTGGATTTGCCTCTCAATGTAGTCCACAAAAGGTGTTTGTCTCTCAGAGCTCACTGCCCAAATTGAGCAAAGTATTACGTCTGAGGTTGCAGACTCTGTGTTTTGTGGAATTGTGTGAATTGCCCAAAGAAGGGGCTGACGGTCTGAGTCTCTGGTGACACACGAGAACTTGAAGAACAATGTGAGAGTGTTGACAGCCCCCCTCTTCAGTGCCACAAAGCCTAATTTTGCCAGAACCTCCTCAAAATGCGCAACCTGGGCCTCCATCAGAAGATAATGAGCAAAGTGTTGTGGAAACAGAGCCTACAGAGCAAGGAGCTGACAGTGCTCCAAGTTTGGACATTCCCATCCATGCAGAGGCACCCCTCACAAGTGACGAAAGCTCCAAAGTTAGTGATGAAAGTACAGAGACTGTGGCCACTCCCCCCAGAAAGACTGGCCGAGCTGTCGAGCCAGTGCTACACTTTAGCTATGATTCCCCTGGGAGGCCAGAGGCTTTGCCTCTCAATGTGGTTCACAAAGGGTTTTATGTTTCGCCAAGTTCACTGCCCAAATTGAGCTTGATGGCCAACTCCAGGTTACTTGTTCTTCCCTTTCACCATGGTGCCCTTGCCCCATCCAGCCCCAAGTTAGCTGATAGAGAAGAGTCCCCTCTTACATTGTTTAATGTACAAGAAGTTATTAAATGAATCAGTATTACTTGTATGAAACATGCATAAGTATTGTCAATATGGATGTAGTAATGTGAAGTATATTGAAATTTATAGTAATGTAACAAATTAATGTCTCATTTATATTGCATTTTTTAATATTGTGATGGCATAGACTTGACGTGGACGCCAAGTTCTCTCATGGCAAGGAAGGGTGTAACCCCCCTACAAATGGGGGTTCCTGAAAAGTCTTCCTTGAGCTTGCCTAAATGCTTACTGCCAGGCTGGTGTTCTGTGTTTTAGCAGTTTAAATGTATTGCCAGAGAGTGCCTGTATAGCATCTGTGTACTGTCTCTTTAAGAGCTGCCTGGATTGCAGTTATAATTAATCTGGGAGGGGGCTCAGTGTTTCTATGCTTGAGCCCCACCCGGGCTGCCAGATAATTGCTCCGTTCTGCCATCGCTATTTGCACAGAGGGGAGCTCTGTTATAAGATGTGCTTATTTGCTGAATATCTATTAGAGTGATAATAATATTGCAGTTTGTTCTAACCTGTTTTCTTTGCAGCAAGGACTGTTCTGTTTATCTCCACCAACTTGGCCCAGGACTGTCAGAATGGGCCAATCAGTACTGTTGGGACTCTAAAATGGAGCCTGCCTACAGGGGCTTGGTGGGGTCAAAACTTGTAGGAATTGTAGTTTTTGCATGTTGGCGCCTACATGAACCTGAAGGGGGAGCCCTTGTTGTGACTGATAGACAGATCAGTCAACCGAGCCTTTTGGATCTTGAGGAAATTCCCAGACTGCTTGCAGTTTTCAGTTAGTTCTGAGATGGGAAGTGAAATGAGTAACAGTTCAAGTCATTTGACCAGCAGTTCTGTGTAGCTTTGCGTGGGAGAACTGTGAAAGGGTTGAGTTTTGGCTTGCCTGTCTGCCTGCTGTCCCTGAGAGGTAATATACAGTTTATTCAGACCGAATCCGAGTTGTGAGGTCTATTTAAGCCATTGGACTGTGACCAGGCTTTAACCTGGAAAAAAAAAAAAAAAAAAAAGATTTGTTGAATGCGATCAGCCCGTCAGGATTTCTAGCCACCTCTGAACTCCCGGTTTGTGCAGAGACTCTAATTGCGACTGGATAGCAATCTGCCTGGTATAGTGGAATTTCTTACATGTAAATGTGCTGTGTGCTGTTAGTGGGTCGTGATTTGGTTCCCCACTGTGTGTTGAACTGTGTTCTGCTTGCTGCTGGTGTGATATATAGTAAAGTGCCTGGTATAGTGGAATTTCTTACATGCAAATGTGCTGTTAGTGGGTCGTGATTGAGTTCCCCACTGTGTGTTGAACTGTGTTCTGCTCGCTGGAGGCTGCATCCAGATCCAACAAACTGAATCCGAATTCATTGCCATTTCACCTGGGCCTTGCCACACTGGCTCAGCCGAACTACCCATTGCATGGAGAAAGCCATCAACGAGAGACCTGCCTGGGGATCAGCCCCCTGCTCAACGCTTGAACAGGAACGACACCTCAGTGATTCATGTGGGTCCTGCATCTCCTGGCACTCCAGCTCAACAACCTGCAGTCTCAATTTCGTCCTGCCTGTGTCCTGTATTGGGTTTCATCAGTAAACATCACGGTAGCTCCCTGCAACAACAGCTAAATCTAAAGTGTTCTCATCTGATTGTCTTGTTGCTTTTTCTTTCACGAACTGAGCCCTCCGGCTCGGATTACAAGTAGTGTGTGTTGTGCATGTTGCTTTCTTCCATCACAGGGCCCCAACCAGCTGTAACGTTCCTGTCTAGCCCACCATTTTTCTACCTGGGTACCCAGAGTGTGTGACTGTGTGGGGACTTAAAGAGCATGCATACCTGTTTGATTAATATAGCCTTTAAACCAATCAACCTGATTATGCCCCCTCCTTGTTCAAGTCCCCTGAATAAATCAGATCTGACTTTTTTGCTGCATTTAACCTGACTGTGGTTCCAGTTTGTGCCAAGAGTACTGCACGGTTGCTATTTACTGCGCATAACCTTGTTTTACAGGGGGTCCCCAGGGTCGAGCCAGAGAAACCAGCCCTGGTAGTAAGTGCAAACAGTGTGGGTACTGGTATGGTGTACAAGGGGTACTGTGAAAGTGATTATCGTATATTGCTCAGGCCACTAGAAGGGAAAGAGGGGGGTTACAGTGTCCCAGAGGGCTGTGCCCAGGTTAGTTTGACCACTACCAACCCTGACCACCAGGTAGAGGCACCTGTTTCAGAACTCAGGCCCCTTAACCTGCTACTAGCCACGCAGGCAGGGGTAGTAGCCCTTGGGATAGCGCCACCTAGGGATTATACCTAGTAAAGTGGAGAGGTGAAAAGTGAGTTTGTGCAGGAGAGACGCTGGAGGGAAGATGCTTTTTGTGGCCTTGTTTTAGACCACTCAAAGTTGTTGCTGACAGGATTCACAGAGCCTTTTCGACTCTCAGGGAGCACTGTAGTAAAAGCTTTTGGGAAACTAAAGTTGCTGCAGACTGTATCAGGCTCTGTGCCCAGAAGGTTATCCACTGTATAATTTGCACCCCACACTCCATGGAACGACTTGATCAGATTTGCACAATTAAATCATTTTTTCCTCTTTTACTCCTGAGTGGACAATGGACTTAATTATGGCACTTTATGATTAAATTAACTAAGCTTGCCCCCAGCTGCTGTTACCCCACTTTTGAGAAATGCCTCTGCACCCCCTGAAGACCTCTCATCAGAACCCAGGTAACATGTTAATTTCTGGGACAGTGTTTTGGGCCGAAAGTGCCCCATCCCCCTAAGTTAACATCTAACACCCCTAAACACCAGGAGGGTAGGCTTACAACTCTAAAAACAGGGGAACTCAAAACCAAGGCAGGCACAGTGAACAAACAAAAACCAATAATTTACCAAAAAAAAAAAACAATGCAAATCAAAGAGTGATATAAAGTACACTGTTGGTGCCTCTGCTTCTTTCCACTTACTGGGCATGAAACTAAACGGCTGTAACTAGTGCACACCAGACATGCGCAGAGGCAGCTCATGCTTTTGCCACTGCCTACAAAATCTCAGCACACTTCTATTGTCTGACAACAGGCTTGTCAAGTGGCTCAGGACAACTAGTGTTAACTTACTCCCCAGCATAGCCCAATCCAAGACGAAGCTACTGTGTGAGGTAAGGCAAAGCAAATTTGGTTTCTGCAGCACCCAATCCCAAAGGCTCCGGGCACCTTATGCAGCCATATAAACAAAGTCAAATACTTCTGGAAGCATAGATAAAAAAGGCAGTTATCCAAATCCGCAACTTAGGTTAAAAAAAAAAAAAATGAGTATTTAAAACTGATTTAAAATATCCTCTGAGAGGTCCCCCCAACTCCCCCCACATGTGCAAAGGCAAGACATTCAAAAGCAGAGGGGCTGCCTCTGTAAAGGCTTAGTTTCCTGAAGATTTGAATCAAGTCCAGGGAACACACAGGAAACTGGCCTCAGTGGATCAGAGGGTGGATGGGGACTTATATCTTCAGTGGTCTCTAAGCTAGCTGATGCCCAAACCATGCAGGGTCTAGTAACTGAACAAGCATACCCTGAGGCCGATACATCACCAAGCTGGCAGTCAGTGCAGCTCATGGAGCATGAGCATAATGTACTCATTTATAAGTCTAATTAATTATTCATGAGCTTAGCCAGGCTCCTGATTGGCTACTGGATTGGTCATTAACGTCTTAGAAATGGCTGCCAACTGACATGGTTTTGCACACAAGGTTCACGCCACAAAGCTAAAACCTAACTGCAAGTGAGAAAAAAAAAAGGGGCACTTTTTTTTTTTTTTTAATTGCAATTAGACTTATAATCTCAATAACAACCTCGAAGCCAGTCACTTCTTTGGATTAACGACCAGATGGAGGGAAGTAGCCCTCGACTGCGTCTCATGCCATGCATGCCCCCAGCCAGTCGTTAATCCCTAGGAAAATACCAGCTTCTTGGTTGTTATTGCTTAAATCGTGGAGTCCCAGCAAACTGCAAGGCTACTGGACTCTGCACTAGCTGCAAGAAGATTCACCACCAGCCCCACCGATAGCCCTAAGGAAAGGGTGTCACAATAATTCAGTCTAGATGTAACAAAAAAAAAATCTAAGTGTTGCCAGGGTAGCTGCTGCAAGTTAGGGCTTGTTCAAGGTGATATTTTATAGATGGAAAAAGCCACTGCAGACTCCCACTGACCCCCACTTCCATCCCCTATCCACACCTCCCAGTGTGATACCCATCAGGTGGTGCAATGCACTTTTCACAAGGTGAGCCACTCAATCAGACTGAAGCAGGCTTGTCATGAGATGTCTCCAGGATGGAAATCAGGGGAAGGGGGTGGGTGAAGTTACACTAAGCTACCAACAGGGGCAGTTGATAGAGACTATGATGCAGACATTTGCATCTTCTGGAGAGTACACATAGTTTAGTAAAGTGCCAATTCTGCATTTTTTTTTTATTTTCTATTTTTTCCTCAGCCAGCCCCCTTCTGCCTTTCTACTCCCCCTTGCCCCGTCACCTGTCATCTCTGGGGCTTCCAGTCTTGCTAACTTGCAGTGCCCAATGGCCCCCCTCCCACTGTGAAGAAGCCTCTTGGGTTCCCCAGGCCCAAGAAGATACTAGGTAATGGATGCAGTAGCGGGCATCCCAGTAGATGACACAGAGCCTGAGGGGGAGTGCAGCGTCATCCTGCAACAGCCTCAGTTTTTTCTGCCATTCCCCCCTCCTGTCAGGTGCCCCGTGGGTGAGAACTGAGTGGATGCGCGCATGTGCCTGTGTCCCAGTCAGGAGATGCCCACTCTTTCCTTGTGGCTCCACTTGTACTATCACCCTTGGTCACCCAGTGGCAGTGCAACCTTTACCCAGACCAAGAGCAGCATCTTGCAACCGGGACCCCCTAACTTGTACACAGACAAGATATCAAGCCACAAGTTGGCATAACAATAGGCATCACCCCTGGTGCTGGGGCAAATACCCGGCTCGGCATCTAAGAGGTCGGAGGATTAGGACGCAAAACATTTAAATTTACTCCAAGTTCTGGGAGACAGGTGCTAGGGTTATGCTATGTATAACTTCTGAGGGGACCCATAAACAAGTTCACACTAGGAAGCACAGATGGAATGTCCACTACTAGAATTGTAATTGTACAGTATGGCTTTATTCTGACACAGGATGGAAACAAAAAAGGTGATCACCAGGTTGGTACTGTACTTTACAGACAACTGACAGTCACAAAAGCTTTTCTTTCTCCAGAACAAAATTGAGTATTCTTGCACTTTCTCTTCCACAGAACCTTGACCATCCATCCCTTTTGCTCAGGGATCTACATGGACATTAATCTCCCATAAGTGTCTATTTCATGGGGGTTACCACACACTTAAAAATACAAGCATTTCAGCTTTTCCTTCAATACGTGTCTATTACGTGGAGGGTGTGATGCTTGGACAGCTGGTTCTGATTACTCTATGATTTTTTTTTTTTGTAAAATAAAAATATGGTGTGATTGTCATGAGAAAGGCTGTGCTCCTGGATGACCCCCCCCCCCCAGGTTTCACTTCAAAGGACAGGATATGTTAACAACAGATCTCTGTAAGGTGATTTACTTGCAAAAACTCACATTTTATAGCCTTATTTAGGATCTGGGTTGTTTGAAGCCAAGAACTAATATATCCATTTTATGACGTCCTCAGGAAGTGCAGTTAATTTCAACTGGAGCTGGAAAAACTATGTTACAGCAACATGAGAAATCTGCCAAGTTGTAAATGCTCCTTTGATGTCTTTGTGAAAGCAGGAACCTGCTCCTGGATGAAAGAAGACACTGGAAATTCACAGACTTGATTGGGAAGTCATGTGGGGAAATGAGTTTGGCTGATGTCACCTATTTAATTTACCTTCTGAAGTATATGACATCCTGATTGTATAATTTTTAATAAACAAACAGAGGAGGAGCTGGGTGACATCACAGAGACGGCAGGTTCAAGCCAGTGTTTTAATTATGCTGTGAGTGACCTGTAGACAGAGACAGACACACACACACACACACACACACACACACACACACACACACACACACACACGTTTGGACTCTGAAGCTACAATATCTTTCAGCACTGTAAGAAGATAAGAATACAATAGGTAGACAGACCTAAGTGTATTATTGGTAGGAATTTGCACTTTTAACCTTATTCTTTTAAAAGATTGTATGGTTTTGTGATATACTATTCTGTATTTACATTTTTATCTATTTTTAAGTAAGCATCTCATTTTAGAGACTACTTGGTGTGCCTTTGAAATTCTTTCTTTGACAAATGAAGCATATATGGTTACAGTGACGCCATGCATAGCTTAATGATAATACCAAACTGGGAAAAGGTAAGAGTTTATTCTGAGGTCTTACATAGAGTTCTTAAGGGTTAATTTTGTACACCTGGTTTGATGCCCATAGGCGAAAGATATCTGTCCCTCCGAAGAGCAGAATTATCTGAGCCTGTACATTGGGTATGCTAGCAAGAGGTTCACAGTTTGAATTCCTCCAGAGCTTGAGACCAAAGGTTGATTCGAACCCACAAAACAGACAGGAGGGTTACCCGGTTTCTGTTTCCTGTTCACAAGACTGTGCTTGGAGGTTGGCACTGTGGGAGCAGAGGGCCTGACCTGCTGAGTGGGGTTGTGACAGATTGGTTGGCAGTGATGTGCATAAGTTTGGTATTACAAGCTGTTATTGTTCAGCGTGTTGGCTTGATACTGTTAGCTCACTTGCAAAGAAAGAAAAAGGCAGTGATTTTACTTTTAAAAGGAAACAGAACTATATCACTTGGCTTACAGTCGAGTTCCTACCCGTTTTTTTTTTTTTTTCTAAAGTGCAAGTCAGAGTAGCCGTAGTTATGGAAGAAGATGGCTTCCAACTACAGTGGGCACACTGTAGATTACTTAAAGCAGTTGTGCAGGTACAGAGGAGTCCTGTTCGAGGTGAAAGCCACCAAGCAGAACCTCGTGGATTCCCTGATGGTAGCAGATACCCAGAGCATCAAGTCACAGACAGTGACTGTAAGGGACCGAACCTTGAATGTGGAAGGGCTAGCAGCCAGCGCAGTGTTCAGATCCGATGAGGAGGGCAGCAGGGCCACGGTCAGTAAAGGTCCACAGCAGCAAGGGAAGGTCACCAGTATTCTGCAGCCAGAAGTACTCAGGCTGCAGACTGAGTTGTGCTGAATGCAGCTGGAGTTCCAGGAAAAGAGGGAGCGAGAACAGCGAGAGGTGGAACGAGAGAGACGAGAGCCAGAGCGGGAGGCTGAGTGTGATGATCTTGAGCACCAGCGAGTTGCAGAGGAGAAGAGGGAATAAGAACAGAGGAAGGCAGAGCGAGAACGCCAAGAGGCAGAGTGAGAATAGTGAGAAGCTGACCATGAGGAGCGTGAGCTCCAGAGGCAACACGAACTGGAGAAGCTACGACTTCAACAATCTGCACCAGAGCAGGTAAGTGGCTTGGGTTTAACTGGGACTACAGGACTGGGTTACACATTGAATTCCAAATTGATAGCAGAATTTAAAGAGGGGGAGGATATGGATGAATTTTTATATTCTTTTGAAAACATTTGTATTTAGGCTAAAATTTCTAGAGCGTCCTGGAGCTTCCAGCTATCCCTCCATTTCACCATGAAATTGATGCATTTGTAACCCCCTACAAATGGGGTTCCCAAAAATCTTCCTTGAGCTTGCCTAAATGCTCACTGCCAGGCTGGTGTCCTGCATTTTAGCAGTTTAAATGCGATTACCAGAGCCTGTATAGCCTCTGTGTACTGTCTCTTTAAGAGCTGCCTGGATTGCAGCATAAGTAATCTGAGAGGGAGCTCTGTTGAAAGATGTAACTATTTGCTGAAAATCATTTAGAGTGATAATGAAAATGTAGTTTGTCTAACCTGCCTTCTTTGCAGCAAGGACTGTTTTGTTTGTCTCCACTATCTTGGTCCTGGACTGCAAATTGGACCAATCAGTACTGGTGGGACCTAAAATGAAGCCAGACTACAGGAGCTGTCTGGAGTCAAAATCTGTAGGAATTGCAGTTTGGGGCTTTTGGCGCCTTTTTGCAACTGAAGGGGGAGCTCTTGTTGTGACTGACAGATCAGCCAAGCGAACCTTTTGGATCTTGGGGAAATCCCAGACTGCTTGCAATTTTCAGTTAGATCTAAACTGGAAGCTGAAGCAGCAAGAGCTGGAGACAGTCAAGTGATTTTGAGAAGCAATCCTGAGTGGATTGGCATGGGAGAACTGTGAAGGGGCTGAGTTTTTGGCCTGCATGTCTGCCTGCTGCTCCTGAGGGGGAGAGAAGAGAGAGAATTATTTCCACTGAGTTTTACCAGGCCCATACATGAAGAAGACCAAAGATTTTGCTGAATGCAATCAGCCTGTCAGGATTTCCAGCTGCTTTTGAATCCCCAGTTTGTGCAGAAACTTTGCGATCATGACCGGAGAGCGGTTTGCCTGGTACAGTAGAATTTCCATATATGTAAATATGCTGTGTGTTGAAAGTGGGTCGTGATTTGGTTCCCCACTGTGTGAACTGTGTTCTGCTTGCTGGAAGCTGTATCCAGCCAAAAATGGACTGTATCCGAATTTGCCTCCATTTGGCTGGGGCCTTGCCACACTGGCCCAGCCAGACTACTCACTGCACAGAGAAAGCCATCGATGAGAGACCTGCCTGGGGATCAGCCCCCTACTCCACGCTTGAACAGGAATAATGCCTCAGTGATTCGTGTGGGCCCTGCTTCTCCTGGCACTCCCGATTAACCACCTGCTCTTTTGGTTTTCATCCAGCCTGTCTCCAGTCTTTGGTATCGTGAGTAATCATCAGGGTAGCTCCCTGTAACAACAGCCTAATCTAAAAGTGTGTAATCTGATTGTCTTCTTGTTTTCTTTTCACGAACTGAGCCCTCTAGCTCTGGATTACAAATAGTGAGTGTTGTGCATGTTGTTTTCTTCTATCACAGGGGTCCCAACCAGCTGCAACGTTCCTGACTAGCCCACCGTTCTCCATCTGGGTACCCAAAGTGTGTGACTGTTTATGGACCCTGAAGTGCATGCATAACTGTTTCAATGATAGTCTTTAAGCAAATTAACCTGATTACGCCCCTCCCTTGTTCAAGTCCCTTAAATATATCAGATCTACCTCTTTTCTGCATTTACCCTGACTGTGGTTCCAGTTTGTGCACGAGTACTGTACTGCTGTTATTTGCTGTGTATAACCTTGTTTTACAGGGGGTCCCCAGGGCCTAGCTAGAGGAAAGCCCTGGTGGTAAGTGCAAACAGTGTGGGTACTTGTGTGGTGTATCAGGGGCATTGTGAAAGTGATTATTGTGTATTGTTCCAGCCACTAGTAAGGAAAGAGGGGGGTTACAGTGTCCTGGAGGGCTGTGCCCAGGTTAGTTTGACCACTACCAACCCGGACCTCCAGGTGGAAGCACCCGTTCCAGAACTCAGACCCATTAACCTGCTACTAGCCCAGCAGGCAGGGGTAGTAGCCCTTGGGATAGCGTCACCTAGGGGTTACATCTTGGAGGCTCACCATTGGGATTTTGTGCCTTCTAGTGGCCAAAAATTATGAATTATTGTTAAAGATTAATGGCTACCCCGGTAGAAATGGGTGTACACCAGTTGGTGGGGTGGTGTACTGGGCAGGAGGGCAACCTCCAAAATGCTCTGCTTATACTGGATAGTCCCCTGGGTACCAGTAAGGACAATGTAGAGAGAGTACTCTCCAAAGTTGAATGTTTAAAAAAAAAAAAAAAAACTCTGTAGTGGTGGGTCGACAGGCTGATTTCATTGCCCAAACTTTCATAGCCTTAATAGAGTTTAGTGACCTTGTGGACAGCTCTAAAGTGCCACAGACTATTGCCCTAGAAGGGGTTCCAGCTGCCGGGAGAGTGATAACAAAAGACAGTAAAGACCCCAGGGAGGATGAGCTCCCACCATTATCTGAGACTTTTGAGGAGAACAATTTGCTAAGTTGTTGCTGGAGTAAGGGAGAACCATAGATGACTTTAAGAAACTATTTCTACCATCTGGGGGTGTTCCTTCCCCAACACCCCCTTCCACTCCAGCACCTGTTACTGCCCCACCTTCTGTGCCTGTGTCAATGCTGGCCCCTATATCTGTACCTGCCATTAGTCACGACTCCTACCGAAGGCGGAGAATCTTCTCGAGCACCCTCCCCACCCCCCAGGGAGAGGATGACTGGGAGACCTGGATAGACTATGTTGCCCTTTGGTACCCGAGTGGCAGTGTGTGGAGGCTAAGAAGCGGAAAAGAATCATAGAAAGTTTGAGGGATCTCGCCCTCGAAGCCTTTACATTTTTGAGGTCCACAAACCCTGATGCATCTGCTTAGAAATACCTATCTGCACTCAAAGGCAATTTTGGGAGCATCGAGTCAGGGAAGAATTTGATGTGGAAATTCCGAGGTACCAAACAATGGAAAGGGGAAAGTTTGTCTGCATATGTTACTCGTCTAGAAAGAGCTTTGCAGAAAGCTTACCGGAAAGATGGGGTAGCCGTCAGTGACTTGAACCATGTGAAATTGGGGCACATACTGCAACATGCAAAGCATTCTAAACTGCAGATCCTTCAGTTAAGGCTCCAGAATGTCAGAATGTTAGCAGTGTCAGTGGCTCAGTAGGTAGCACACTTGCCTCTGAGGCCGGGAGATCAGAGGGCTATGGGTTCAGTTCCCACATCTGGCACTTGGGTTAATATCCCAGTACTGACACTGTAATGCAGCATGAGAGGGGTGCTGCACTTTTGAGGTGCCGTCTTTCAGATGAGACGTTAAACCGAGGTCCCATCTGCCTGGATTGGTGGTAGTCCAGGTGGATGTTAAAGATCCCATGGCACTTATCGAAAAGAGTAGGGGAATTTCCCCGGTGTCCTGGCCAAATTTCCCTCATTCACTAAAAATACCACCAACAGCTTAATCTGGTTCAAGGTCAGTTGGCATTCATTTGTATCCCCCTCCCCGGGTCGTGCCTGAAAATAGGCAGGATTTGTCTAGTGCACTTACCTGGTCAACAAAAGCTAAATAAATAAAAAAAATAAATAAAGAATAGGAGAGGTAACCCACCTGACTACTGTGACTTGATAAAAGAACTCCAGAAGGTTGAAGGAGAAGAGGGAGATTGTAATTATGGGGTGAGTGCAGCTCAAGTGATCATGGCACCGGAAGGCCCTTCCAAAATGGAGACCCCTAAGGGTGTCCTGCTGTGGGCTAAATGGTGGGGAGAGGAGTTTCTGAAGGAAGTCAGCAAGGAACAACCGGATGTTCTCACTGAGGTATCCCCTGCTGACAAAGACATTGGCCCCTGTCAGGACGTGACTGCCATGAGTGTGGGAGTGCGTCCTCAGGCGTCCACTACTGAGCGTGGTTTTTTGGCTGAGCTCAAGAAATTGACTGCCACCCTAAAGGAACTTTTGAGACATGGCACAATCCCCGCAGAAGTCAGATCACAATCTCCTGTCGATGCGCCAGCATCCCCTGCTATGTTTTCCCCAAGGATGCCCAGAGAGAGAGTGTCATTTGTCACAATTGCGGCAAAGATGGCCATATGAAGAGGGAATTCCAGTCTCAGAAGGACTTAGAGAAAGTGGTGAACCAGCTTCAAGGAGAGCTTCAAAATACAAGTCAGTGGACAAGGGGTACATGAAATGACCACAGTAAATGCTTCGGCCATCCTAACTCAAACCCCTCTGTGGCTAAATTGTCTGTCCAAACCCCTGCTGTTGTCCCTCCAGACTGGTCCAAGATAGTGGGCCCTTCAATGGAGACTAATGTGGTTGTGAATGGTATTCCTACTTGGCCTGTGCTTGACAGTGGGTCGTAAGTGACCATTGTGTTTCAGGACTGGTTTGATGATACACTTATCTGATGTGCCCTTACAATCCCTGGAAGGCCTACATGTGTGGGGGCTGAGCGACAAGTCTTATCCATATCTAGGATGTGCCCGCCTCTGGTTGTCTTTTCCTGCAACTGCCACTGGCATAGAGGAGCAAGTAGAGACACTGGCCCCAGTGTGTCCCCCCACCAGACTGTATGATGGGGTTCCCCTCTTAACTGGGACAAACGCCCATATGTTTTTGAGACTGGCGCAACTCTGTCATGAGAGACAAGGGTGACGGACTGGGAGGGCCCTGAGCATTCCAGCTCTGATCAAGAGGGCCTATGATTTGCAACAGAAACCCGAGGAAGTAGACCAGGATGAACCGGTGGGGATCGTGTGGAAGAAGGATCCTGATTCAATGGTACTGGCCCCTAACGCCCAGTGCACCATTCAAGGGGAGGTCCGCCACTGGAAAGATGTCAAGAACAAAATACTGATGTTGGATGTGCCAGGCGATGGAAAATTGCCAGAAGGATTATTGCTCAAGCCCAGCATCTTGCCTGCTTGTGCCCATGCCTATGCATGACGAGTGATGGTCCAGATGCACAATGTGTCAGATTGGGAGATCTGGGTGAACAGAGGGTGCACCCTAGCTATGGTACACTGTGCAGACACTGCAGTATTGCCAGGCAACAAGCACCCTGGTGAGAAGGAGAGAGTGACCCCAGACTTGTTGGACTTTAGTGACTTCCCGTTGCCAGCTGAATGGAAAGCTAGAATTAGCAAGAGACTTGCCCAGACAGACCAAGTGTTTTTGCTGAAGAAATGGGATCTGGGATGTGTCCAGGGTGCGGAGCATCACATACGCTTGCACGATGAACGGCCATTGAGAGAGGTCCCAACGCCTAGCCCAAGCAGACATAGATGATGTGAGAAGACACCTGCAGGAAATGCTTGCTGCTGGCGTGATACAAGGATCCAGGAGCCCATACGCCTCTCCCATTGTGGTTGTGAGTAAGAAGAATGGGTCTGTGAGGATGTGCATTGATTATTGAACCCTGAACTGGCGGACCATCCCAGACCAATACACTATGCCTCGTATACAAGATGCCCTGGACTGCTTGAATGGGAGCAAATAGTTCTCGGTGTTGGATCTTTGCAGCAGATACTACCAGATCCCGCTGGCCCCGGAAGACTGTGAGAAAACAGCCTTCATCTGTCCATTGGGGTTCTACGAGTTTCTGAGGATGCCACAGGGGATACTGGGCACCCCGGCCACCTTTCAGCGACTGATGGAACATGCCGTTGGAGATATGAATTTACTGGAATGCCTGGTGTACTTAGATGATATCATTGTGTTTGGGAGCACCTTAGAGGAGCATGAGAACAGACTGTTTAAAGTCATAGACTGACTGGAAGACTTCAGCCTCAAGCTGTCCATTGACGATTGCCAGTTTTTCCAAACCTCCGTGAAGTATGTGGACCACATAGTATCTACAAAAGGGATAGAGACTGATCCCAGTAAGGTTAAAGCATTGACTACTTGGCCCCAGCCCCATATTCTGAAAGAACTACAATGTTTCCTGGGATTCTGTGGCTACTACCGCAGGTTCATAAAAGACTATTCCAAGGTGATTCGCCCACTCTTGAACCTTACCCAGGGTTACCCTCCTACCAATCGTAAATACAAAAAAGGGGCCGAAAAAAAAACCAGAAAAAGTATACTTCCGCCCAGGTGAAATCTTCGGGCCCCACTGGATGCCCAACTGTGAAGCAACCTTCCATGAGATCATACCAGCTCACCCACGCCCCAGTCCTTGCCTATGCTGACCCCACCAAACCCTATGTGCTGCATACGAATGCTAGTCGACAGGGTCTAGGAGTGGTGCTGTATCAAGACCATTAAGATGGCCTGAGACCAGTAGCTTTCGCCACTAGGAGCTTGACCCCGTCCAAACGGAACTATCCTGTGCATAAGTTGGAGTTCCTTGCGCTAAAATGGGCCATCGTTGACCAGTTTCATGAATACCTCTATGGGGCAAAGATATTGGTGAAGACTGAAAATAACCCGTTCACCTATGTACAGACTTCAGGTAAGTTAGACACCACTGGGCACCAGTGGCTTTCTGCATTATCAACCTACGATTATGCTGTCGAATACAGACCAGGCCTGAACCATATTGATGCTGATGCCCTATCACAAAGGCCCACTTCCAGGAGTGATTGTGTCAGGCTGTCTGAACCCGACATTCAAGCATTGTGCCAAAAGTTTGATAGAGATGAACAGATGTCTGTGGACACAGAGGACTGTTTAGTAGATTGCTTGGGCCCTTCTGACACCTGCATACCAGCTGCTTATTGCCACTTCTCTGCTCTAGACATTAGTGCACTACCTCTATTTGACAATAACAGCATTCAGTGGGCTCAATCTCAAGATCCTATGATTCAGCCAGCACTTGATGCCCTGCATGCAGTGAAAGATGTGTCCAAGTTACGTTCCTCTGACTTGCAAACTGCTTTATTGTTTAAAGAAGGCCCAAGATTAAAGTTGCTCAATCAGTTGTTGTATAGAGAGACAGTAAATCATAGTGGCAAAGTGGACAAGCAACAATTGGTCCTGCCCATGGCCTTTAAAGATTTGGTACAGAGGTCCCTCCACAATCACATGGGGCACCTCTGTATTGACAGAACACTTGACCAGGTACAATCTCATTTCTACTAGCCCAAAATGGGGGCCGATGTTGAGCACCATGTAAAGACTTGTTGTCGCTGCCTGCAAAGAAAAGCCCTGCCTCAGAGGGTTGCCCCCCTTGTTAATATTGCTACCAGCACCCCCATAGAACTAGTCTGCATAGACTTCTTGTGTTTAGAACCTGATCAGCAGAACATTGGCAATGTGTTTGTGGTTATGGATCATTTCACATGGTATGCACAAGCTTTTCCCACCAAAGATCAAAAGGCATCTACTGTGGCCAAGGTGCTAGTGGAAACTTTCTTCGTCCACTATGGTGCCCCCCAGCGGATCCACTCTGACCAGGGCAGAGACTTTGAGAGTCGACTAATCAAAGAAATGCTCTCTCTATGAGGTGCAAAAGTCAAGAACCACCCCCTATCACCCGAAGGGAGACCCTCAACCAGAACATTTTAACTGCACACCCTTCTAGACATGCTGGGCACCCTTAACCCAAAAGGCAAGCATAAATGGAGCCAGCAGATTAGCACCTTGGTACACACATACAATTGTACGAAAAATTATGCTACCAGGTTCTCTCCCTACCGCCTCATGTTCAGGAGAGAGGCCTGGCTGCCTGTTGATGTCTGTTTTGGGGTCCCTCCAGATAGGGTCCGAGCCAAAAACTACTTGCAATATGTACAAAAACTGAAAGCTCAACTGAACTATGCCTATCAACTGGCCCAGACAATGGCCGGCAAGAGAAATCTAGCCAACAAAGAGAGGCATGACAAAAAAGTAAAGGCTCAAGAGCTTCGACCTGGAGACCGTGTGTTATGCAATTTGGGACTGCATGGTAAACACAAAATTGCTGATCGATGGCACCGTCTTCCCCATGTAGTAGTTGGAAAGTTGGATGATTTCCCTGTGTACAAGGTGCACCCAGAGAACAACTCCAAAGCTGTCAAGACCATGCACCATAACCACTTGCTACCTATCGGCCAAGTCATGATTGAGGCTGAACCCCCAGAAATTGAGCCCCCTGGGCTGGTGACTCGTGCTGCTGCAAGAAAGAGACAGAGTCAACCTACCCCAGTGGTCACAGATTTAAGGTTTCCTCAGGACCAGGCCCAGAATGATAGTGACTGTCAGTCCACTTCTGACAAAAGTGAGTGCAACTAAGCCTATTTCCCCCTCTTATGAACTGAGTCAGCTATTTCGAGGCAACCCCATGATTAATTGTGGGGATGAAGCTGGGCCTTCTAGACTGCCTAACCCCCCAGCTTTGTCCTTGGAGCCAATGTTCCCTGAAAGTGAAGTGCAAAGTATCACGTCTGAGGATGCTGAGTCTCTGTGTTTTGTGGGAACTGTGTGAATTGCCCGAAGAAAGGACTGATGGTTTGAGTCTCTCTGGTGACACCCCAGAACCTGAGGAACAGTATGAGAGTATTGATAGACCCTTTAAGCCTCCAAGTTTGATTGAGCCTGAACCTTCACAAAATGAGCCAAGTGTTGTGGAACCAGAGCCTACAGAACAAGGAGCTGACAGTGCTCCCAGCTTGGACATTCCCCTTCATGCAGAGGCACCCCTCACAAGTGATGAAAGCTCCAAGACCATTGCTGAAAGTACAGAGACTGTGGTTGTTCACCCCAAAAGGACTGGCCGAGCTGTCAAGCCAGTGGTGCACTTCAGTTATGATTCCCCTGGATTTGCCTCTCAATGTAGTCCACAAAAGGTGTTTATGTCTCTCAGAGCTCACTGCCCAAATTGAGCTTGACGGCCCATTCCAGGTTACTTGTTCTGCCCTCTCACCATGGTGCCCCTGCCCCATCCAGCCCCAAGTTAGCTGATAGGGAAGGGCCCACTCTTGCATTGTTTAGAGTACAAGAAGTTATTACAAGAATCTGTATAGTAATGTTCAATTTACCTGTGTGAAATATGCATAATGTATTGTCAGAATGGAAATGATTTAGTGGAGTACATTGAAATGTATAGTAAAGTGACAAGTTATGCCAACTGATGAATCAGATAGTACTTGTATAGCATGCTAATGATATAAATGTCTTGTATATGTTGCATTTTCAATGTTATGATGATACAGACTTGACGCGGATGCCAAGTTTTCCCAGGCAGGGAAGGGTGTAACCCCCATATAAATGGGGGTTCCCAAAAGTCTTCCTTGAGCTTGCCTAAATGCTCACTGCCAGGCTGGTGTCCTGCATTTTACAAGTTTAAATGTGATTACCAGAGCCTGTATAGCCTCTATGTACTGTCTCTTTAAGAGCTGTCTGTATTGCAGCATAAGTAATCTGAGAGGGAGCTCTGTTGAAAGATGTAACTATTTGCTGAAAATCATTTAGAGTGATAATGTAGTTTGTCTAACCTGCCTTCTTTGCAGCAAGGACTGTTTTGTTTGTCTCCACTATCTTGGTCCTGGACTGCAAATTGGACCAATCAGTAATGGTGGGACCTAAAATGAAGCTGGACTACAGGAGCTGTCTGGAGTCAAAATCTGTAGGAATTTTAGTTTTGGGCTTTTGGCACCTTTTTGCAACTGGAAGGGGGAGCTCTTGTTGTGACTGAGACAAATCAGCCAACCAAACCTTTTGGATCTTGGGGAAATCCCAGACTGCTAGCAATTTTCAGTTAGATCTAAGCTGGGAGCTGAAGCAGCAAGAGCTGGAGACAGTCAAGTGATTTTGAGAAGCAATCCTGAGTGGATTCGCATGGGAGAACAGTGAAAGGGCCGAGTTTTTGGCCTGCATGTCTGCCTGCTGCCCCTGAGAGAGAAAGAAGAGAATTATTTCAGACTAAATCAGAGTTTGTGAGAACGAAGTAAGCCACTGAGTTTTACCAGGCTCATACCTGAAGAAGACCAAAGATTTTGCTGAATGCGATCGGTCTGTCAGGATTTCCTGCTGCTTTTGAATCCCCGGTTCATGCAGAGACTTTGCGATTGTGACCGGAGAGCAGTTTGTCTGGTACAGTAGAATTTCCGTACATGTAAGTGTGCTGTGTATTGAAAGTGGGTCGTGATTTGGTTCCCCACTGTGTGAATTGTGTTCTGCTTGCTGGAAGCTGTATCAAGCCAAAAATGGACTGTATCCGAATTTGTCTCCATTTGGCCGGGGCCTTGCCACACTGGCCCAGCCAGACTACATGCTGCACAGAGAAAGCCAGCGATGAGAGACCTGCCTAGGGATCAGCCCCCTGCTCCACGCCTGAACAGGAACGACGTGTGGGCCCTGCTTCTCCTGGCACTCCAGAGTAACCACCTGCTCTTTCAATTTTCATCCAGCCTGTCTCCAGTCTTGGGTATTGTGAGTAATCATCAGGGTAGCTCCCTGCAACAACAGCCTAACCTAAAAGTGTGTCATCTGATTGTCTTGTCTTGTTGTTTTCTTTTCACGAACTGAGCCCTCCGGCTCTGGATTACAAATAGTGTGTGTTGTGCATGTTGTTTTCTTCTATCACAGGGCCCCAACCAGCTGCAACGTTCCTGACTAGCCCACCGTTCTCCATCTGGGTACCCAAAGTGTGCGACTGTTTATGGACCATGAAGTGCATGCATAACTGTTTGAATGATACAGTCTTTAAGCAAATTAACCTGATTACGCCCCCCCTTATTCAAGTCCCTTAAATAAATCAGATAACTCTTTGCTGCATTTACCCTGACTGTGGTTCCAGTTTGTTCAAGAGTACTGTACTGCTGTTATTTGCTGTGTATAACCTTGTTTTACAGGGGGTTCCCAGGGCTGAGCCAGAGGAAAGCCCTGGTGGTAAGTGCAAACAGTGTGGGTACTTGTGTGGTGTATCAGGGGTATTGTGAAAGTGATTATTGTGTATTGTTCCAGCCACTAGTAAGGAAAGAGGGGGGTTACAGTGTCACGGAGGGCTGTGCCCAGGTTAGCTTGACCACTACCAACCCTGACCTCTGGGTGGAGGCACCCGTTTCAGAACTCAGGCCCCTTAACCTGCTACTAGCCCAGCAGGCAGGTCTAGTAGCCCTTGGGATAGTGCCACACAGCAAACTTAAAGCTGCACTGTTAAAGAAATTTGAATTAACTGCTGAATCATGCAGAGCTAAATTCCGTAAGCTCAAGAGAAGCCCTGACATGAGCTATGAGGAGCTAGCCATGGAACAACGTCAGTTTTCAAAATGTTGGTGGGAAGGAATTGAAGCCAACTCTGTTGATAAAATTAAAAATGTGATTTTGTTAGAACAGTTTTTCTGGGCATGCCCAGCAGAGCTGAAAACCTGGCAGGAGGACCAAGATCCCAAGACAGTGCAAGAGACTACTGAACTCTTGGACCACTATGCCAAGAGCAGACCTGCCCTGAGAGCAAATGGGGTGGGTATGGCAGCGCTGAAGGGGAAAAGCACGCCTTCAGGGCAGCTAAAACCCTCACTGCCTCCACCACAACCAGTTAGCCCCAGGTTTCAAAGAAAAGATTTCTCTGAGAAAAGAAATTAATGTTGGTTGTTTAAAGAAAGTGGGCATATTGCCAGACAGTGTCTCAAAAAGGCGAGCAATACACAACAGGGGGCTAGGAAAGAAGTGGGTTGTTTGGGTGTCACTGGAAGCATGCCTGTGAAAATGAGGGAGCACATGCACCTAGTCATGGTGAATGGTGTACAGACGCAAGGGTTAAGGGACACAGAGGCATCCCAGACCTTGGTAAAGGGGGGGGATCTAGTAGAGCCTGGTCAGCTTATACCCAATAAATATGTCACTGTGCAGGACTTTACTGGTGAAGAGAAAACATTGCCCCTCTCTAGTGTTCTCCTAGACTGGGGTGAAACGGGGAATTGTGCAACAGGTGGCTGTAGTCAAAACCTTAGCAGTGGATGTGATCCTGGGCAACAATCTCAAACAGGAGATGGTGTGTGCAGTTACCTGTAGCAAAGCGGCAAGGAAACATTGTAGTTCCCTGGACTCCACAGAAGCCACTGTGGAAACCACTGGGAGGCTGGTTCCCCAGCCTGTGTCTCCTGATATGGAGGCTAACAAAAAGGGGGTAGAAATTTCCCAAGTAGCAGTTAACCACACAGCTATGGAGGGTTGCTCCGAGGAGGGAAGGGTGACCCATTGTCAGAGGGTTGGGATTGACATTATCCTGAGTGCCCTGATGTTAGTGCTAGGGACCCTAGTTCAGTGACTGAAGGGGACCTGTCCCATGCCTTGGGAATGTGGGAGGAGTTTGCAGCTGCTCAGAGAAGTGACCCTAGTCTACAGAAGCTGAGGGCTTGGGCAGACTGATGGGGCACAGGGAGGTGACAGCAGACATAAGGTTGATTGGGAAAATGGACTGATGTATAGTCAGGCTGTGCAGACAGAGGAAGGGGTGCTAAGCAGGCAGCTTGTCGTTCCCCAGGGGTATCGTGAGCAGTTGCTCAAGATTGCACATGATATTCCCTTGTCTGGTCATCTGGGAATCATGCACACTATGCAGCAATTGGCCCAGAATTTCTATTGGTCAAACTTCACCCAGCAGGTGAAGGAGTATTGCAGGTCTTGTCACCAGTGCCAAGAAATAGGGAAGGCGGGCAAGAAAACCCAAGCCACCCTGATTCCATTGCCCATAGTGGAGGAGCCATTCCAGAGGGTGAGAATGGATATTGTGGGGCCTTTAAATACCCCCAGCTCCTCAGGGAAGAGATTCATCCTAACTGTGGTGGATTATGCCACCCGATACCCAGAGGCAGTCACCCTATCATCACTGAGGACAGACAAAGTGGCAGATGACTTTCTTGGGATTTTCTCCCGTGTTGGGTTTCCGCAGGAGGTTATCACTGATTGAGGGGGTTCCTTCACGTCAGACCTGATGAAATGTTTATGGAAGAAGTGTGGGGTGGTGCAGAGATGCACGACACTGTATCACCCACAAGCCAATGGGCTTGTGGAAAGAGTCAATGGTACCCTGAAGCCAATGCTCTGGGCGTTTGCTGAACAGCATGGGAGGGACTAAGAGAAATACCTTCCCCATCTGTTGTTTGGATACAGGGAGGTGCCCCAAGAGTCAACAGGATTTTCTCCCTTCGAACTCTTATATGGACGCCGGGTACGTGGGCCCCTAGACTTGATCCGGGAGGACTGGGAAGGCAAGTATGCCACCCAGGGAACTCCCATTGTGGATTATGTCCTTAGGTTTAGGGAAAGCCTGAAGGAGCTTATGGGGACAGCCCAGAGCAACCTGGCAGCTGCACAACAGAAACAAAAAGTGTGATATGACCGAAGAGCCAGAGCTCGCTCGCACATGGTGGGTCAGAAGTCATGGTCCTTATTCCGGTCTGGAAAGACAAGCTGCAGGCTGAGTGGGCAGTACCGTACAAAGTGGTTAGGAAGGTAAATGACGTGAAATATATTATAGAGTTACCTGACAGAAGACAGACAGAAAGGATGTACCATGTCAACATGATGAAGCCATATGCAAATAGGGCTAACATGGTGTTTGCAGTGTGTAGTCCTGGGGAGGGGACTGATGAAGGAGACCCCCTTCTGGACTTGCTGGAAGAAAGCAAGCGGGAGTGCTCTGTGGAGGCAGTAAAATTGTCTCCCCAGCTGACCCCAGACAAGATCCAGGAAGTAAGGGAGGTTTTAGCAGACTTTGCCCCATTGTTTTGCGCCAAGCCTGGACTAATCCTTTAAGCGACACACAATGTGGAGACAGGGACACAGACATCCATACAGCGGACAGCATATCAGGTGGCAAAGGCTGTCCAAAAGGACATTGGGAGGGAAGTGGAGGAGATGCTGGATTTAGGGGTAATCCAAAGATCCCACAGCCCCCGGGCCTCACCCGTAGTCCTTGTCCCCAAGCCAGATGGCTCAATTTGTTTCTGTGTGGACTATTGTGAACTGAATGCAGTCACAAAGTCAGACGCCCACCTGATGCCCCGGAAGGACAAACTCCTGGGTAAGTTGGGAGGGGCGACCTACCTTACGACGATTGACCTGACCAAGGGGTATTGGCAGGTAGAGTTGACAGACAGAGCTAGGGAGAGGTCGGCCTTCATCACTCCGATAGGCTTATTTGAATTCCAAGTAATGCCTTTCAGAATGAAGAACGCCCCAGCCACTTTCCAAAGGTTGGTGAACCAGGTGTTAAATTGTGCTGAGGAGTACACCGTGGCATACCTGGATGACACTGCCATCTTTAGTACCAGCTGGGAGGAACACCTATCCCACCTTAGGGAAGTGCTGGGCAGGATACAGAGGGCTGGGCTCACTGTCAAAGCCAGGAAGTGCCAGGTGGCCTTGGGAGAAGTGGCATACCTCGGGCATGTGGTAGGCTGAGGACAGCTCCGTCCTAACTAAATAAAGATAGAGGTAATCCAGGCATGGCCCAGACCAGAAAGCATGAGAAGCAGGTCAGGGTTCCTCCCAGGACATAAGATACTGAAAATTTGACCCAATTACGAGTGCCTGGCTGCTCCCCTATCTGACCTGGTAAAGAAAAGGATGCCAAAGAAAATTACCTGGGGGCCAGCCTGTGAAGAAGCCTTTAGCAGATTAAAGGAGGCACTGTGCAGTGCTTCTGTTTTGAAGAGTCCTGACTATAGCAGACCCTTTATAGTTCAGATTGACGACTCAGACGTGGGTATTGGGGCAGTACTGAGTCAGACATCCAGCCAAGGGAAAGATCACCCTGTAGCATATCTGAGTAAAAAGTTACTTCCCAGGGAGCAGGCATATTCCACTGTGGAAAAGGAGTATATTGCCATAGTGTAAGCCCTAAAGAAGTTAGAGCCATATTTTATATGGGCAGCATTTTGTTGTACAGACTGACCACATCCCCCTGGTTTGGCTGACGCAGATGGGAAAAAACAATGGGAGATTGCTAAGATGGAGTCTTGCTTTGCAAGGGTATGACATGACAATTCTACATAGGGCTGGAGCAACCAATCAGAACTCACATGGGTTGTCTCGCATCTATGAGGAGTGAACTGATTTGGGAAGCTTATCCCATGCAGGGGATAGAGCCCCCAAATTCAGTCTTGGTAGGGAAGATTGTGACACTTGGACAGCTGGTTCTGATTACTCTAGGATTTTTTTGTAAAATAAAAATACAGTGTGATTGTCTGTCATGAGAAGGCCGTGCTCCTGGATGAGCCCCCAGGTTTCACTTCAAAGGGCAGGATATGTTAACAGCAGATCTCTGTAAGGCGATTTACTTGCAAAAACTCACATTTTATAGCCTTATTTAGGATCTGGGTTGTTTGAAGCTAAGAACTAATATATCCATTTTATGACGTTCTCAGGAAGGGCAGTTAATTTCAACTGGAGCTGGAAAAACTACGTTACAGCAACATAAGAAATCTGCCAAGTTGTAAATGCTCCTTTGATGTCTTTGTGAAAGCAGGAAACTGCTCCTGGATGAAAGAAGACACTGGAAATTCACAGACTTGATTGGGAAGTCATGTGAGGAAATGAGTTTGGCTGATGTCACCTATTTAATTTACCTTCTGAAGTATATGACATCCTGATTGTATAATTTTTAATAAACAGAGGAGGAGCTGGGTGACATCATGGAGAAGGCAGGTTCAAGACAGTGTTTTAATTATGCTGTGAGTGACCTGTAGACACACACACGTTTGGACTCTGAAGCTACAACATCTTTCAGCACTGTAAGAAGATAAGAATACATTAGGTAGACAGGCCTAAGTGTATTTGTAGGAATTTGCACTTTTAACCTTATTCTTTTAAAAGATTGTATGGTTTTGCGATATACTGTTCTGTATTTACATTTTTATCTGTTTTTAAGTAAACATCTCATTTTAGAGACTACTTGGTGTGCCTTTGAAATTCTCTCTTTGACAAGTGAATCATATATGGTTACAGCGACACTGTGCATAGCTTAATGGTAATACCAAACTGGGAAAAGGTAAGAGTTTATTCTGAGGTCTTGAGTTCTTAAGGGTTCATTTTGTACACCTGGTTAGGTGCCCATAGGCGAAAGATATCTGCCCCCCCAAGAGCAGAATTATCTGAGCCTGTACATTGGTTACGCTAGCAAGAGGTTCACAGTTTGAATCCCTCCAGAGCTTGAGACCAAAGGTTGATTCGAACCCACAAAACAGACAGGACGGTTATCCTGTTTCTGTTTCCTGTTCACAAGATTGCACTCGGAGGTTGGCGCCGTGGGAGCAGAGGGCCTGACCTACTGAGTGGGGTTGTGACAGAGGGTTCCACACACTTAAAAATACATCCTCCTGACCTGAGGGGCTTAGTTAACATCCACAGGGTAACTTTGTGCCCATCCAGAGACCGATTAGTCCCAGATGAAATTTCAGGTGAGAATCTGCCCACCCAAGCTCCAGACAGCCTCTGCCATCCCTTTGGGGTTACACAAACTCAGATCCTTCAGTCTCACCAGATTGCTAAAGGCATCCACATATTTAATTTACATTCAGCACATATTAGTGGTGAGGCTGGGGTCCGGAGTGGTGTATTCTAGCCTTGTCTCTGGGTACATACACCACCAGATGACTCCCAAAAGAACTAGTCTCTGTTTCTGTACTCACAGTTTTGTTTGTCCCTCGTTACATACATCAGATTGTTATAGAAAACACACTTCTCCCTGTTGCTTTTCCATAGCTTTATCTCTGACCTGGGCAGCTAGAAAATCTTGTTCCTCAGAGGACTGCGCTTTGTAAACACTGAATTTATCAGCCCCATTCTCTCTGTAAGACTTGACCCACAGGGGTCCTGTATTCACCAGTCTCCACCACTTCTTGTAGAAAGGTTGCAGTCTCACTCACTGGGGTGAGAAAGAAAATGACCAGAGTCCTTCACTCAGCCTCAAAGCAGGCTGGCAGGCACCTCTGCACTCTCAGCTCTGCTCACTAGGACTCCTACTATAGAACTTTACTGACGCCCATCCTAAAATTCTAAACTGTCCCCAGACAGCTGATTCCAAAGTGGCTTAGGCTGCTGGGAGAGTTGTAAATGACATAATCCATTATCTCCTCAAACTAGCCGAGTAAACAATGATGTAATCTGTAGAAAGCTTCTAATAAACTCCCTACCAGCTGCCCACTACCTTACTATGTCTAACTCTGATGGGATTCTAGTAACCCCATGGGACTGGCTGATTACACTCACTACCAACAGAGGAAACTTGCTGTCCCGCAGCAAGTGCTTTTGACTGTAACACAGGCCATCCAACCTCTGGGCACTCTGTGGAGTGAGGTGGCCCAGGTTCACCCCCACCTATGCTGAAACATAGGTAGGCTGCACCAGAAAACAGAGGCCCGCTGAAGCGTCTTCAGCTTCACCTAACAACTATCTCTGGACTCTTTCAGTAGCTCCAAGAGACTACCTGAAGCATGCCCTAACAGACAGCACTAGTGATCCCTCTCAAGATTAGGACCACCAACCTGTCTATCCCCCTAGCCCACTAGGGAAAAGCTATCTAACCTATGCTACCATGGGGTACCCTATCTCCAAACACAGTTCACAATTTACAGACTATATACTGCTTTAGAAACAAACATATGACATTGCTATGCATTTCCCAAACCCCAGTACTACATACTCCAAACCTGAAAAGCAAAAATGTTTAACATCCTAGTTACACATTTCTAAAACCCCCAAAACTCTAAAAAGAGAACTCCGTTGAGTTCAAAACATCATCTTCTTGTCTTCTTTTCTTCTCAGGAGCACCTGCAAAAGAAAAAACATTCCAGAACACATCCTGCAAGAAAAACAGAAACCAAACTTTCCACCAGTAGATACTACAAAATCTCTAAAAGGTTTTAAAGGGTGTTCTATAAAAGGCAGTATGAAAGCACCAAAATAAACACATACAACACATTTGGGGGATCTCTACAAAGTCCTGACTCTAAGGAGAAAGGGTCCTGAGTGCACACAGCACTCACATTCAAGAATAGTCTTTTACAGGCCAAAGTGTTCTGAAAACTGTTCTTGCAACAAGCTCGAGGCTGCTAAACTGTAGTCCAGATTTAGATGTCCCTTGGACCAAACAGTTTAAAAGGCACCGTCTCTTTAAATGGGCAGAGTCAAAACATAAAAAGTAAGAGGAAAATCTAGCCTACCAGTTCCTGAAGTGCAGGCTGACTAGCTGCATCACCTCTCTGGATCTGGTCTGGATCTCTTCTTCACCTTTGCTGAAGACAAATCTTCGGATCAGGCTCCTCCACGCCACCTCTGGACCTGGTTGCTGCAGACAGAGTTTGAGCTGGACTCCCAGGACAGAAGACACTCACATTGGTCTCCTCCTCTTGGTGCTTGGTAGGAGACTTTCCCTTTCTTCGGCCGATTGTCTGCAGAGTTGGGTGGTGGACCTACCATGTTGCACCTCTTCTGGTATGGCTATCTTTCATGCCAGCAAAATGCTGGTATAGTGGCACTCAGGGGTAGTACCGCTCAGGATGAGGACCATAAACTACTGTCTGGACAAACAAGTCTCTTTGTGTGGACTGTTTCTTTTCCAGTTTTGTCAATTACTCTGACAGAATCTAGGTAAAGGGTGCGACCTAGCTTCCAAAACTTCAATCTGTCATGACATAATTCCAGTCCCACAAACTTACTCACATTGGGTTTAATGGTAGCTCTGGCTTCTTTCCACAACCATTCCTCTCTATGGTCCTCAATGGCTTCCCACATCCATCTCTTAAAAAATGGATATTTAAGTCCATACTCTGCCTCAGCCCTGCGTCTGACCAGAAGTTCCTCTTTACTGTTTTTGGGCAGACTCAAACCCGCGGTCTGACTTGCGGGAGGACAGTCCTGGTTAAGCCAGCTTTGGATGTTCCAAACAGGGAAAAAGCAGTCCATCCCTGTACTTGCTACAACTTCTCTTGAGCCCTGCACAGACTTTTGTGGTTCATGTGCAGTTAGGGCCACTGGTAGCCCAGTCTCGCTACCAGTTGCCTTACTAACTTGCTCCATTTCTGCTTGTTTTGCATGCTCTGCCAGGAGCTGATAGCTGTTTTGGCCCCAGACACAGTCCACTCTTCACTATGTTCCGAGGCAGTTGCCTCCCAGTGAAAGGCATCTTCTATTTCGTCTTCTCCGATTAGACTCAGACTCAGGCCTGCTGCCCACAGATCTACGGACTCAGTCTCTGGCTGGTCCCATTCAACCTTTTCTGGGGTCAAAAAATCAATTTCTGCCTGCCTCTGCAAGTCACTCTGGGTCACACCCTCAAAACATTATTTTACAAGCTCCTCCAGTTCTTTCTGCCTTCACACAGTTTCTCTCTCTCTTGATAAGGCACAGGTTGGGCCCTCACACAGAGTCCACATGGGAGCCAGACATATTGCTTTGGCCTTGGCTTGCACAGTGCACTTTCTACACACATTCCATACTGCTTACGACAGTCTTTGCAGTGTGGAATCAATAAGAAATCTCTGCCAGTCTTCATGCATATCACACATACGCTTACAGGAAAGCTGGGCAAAGCTACAGTTACTGGTACTCCTTCACATTTGTACAATCATTCGTAGTGCTCTAGTTCTCTTTCTTGCTGGGCTATCCAGATCTGGGCTTGGAGGGGATACCCTGCCTTTTTACAGCACTGCGTCAGAACAGTGCCAGTCTGTATAGTGCGGTCCAAGAACTCGTGGTAAAAATGCAGTCATTTTTTTTTGCAGGGGCTCTGCCCCCGTAGCCCCCTGTACTAAAAAGATCCTAACTCCGGGGGGAGCAGATCACGGGGAAAGACAAAAATTGTGGGGCCAATGAATACTGCTTCCATGGCCCAACGTAACAACAGTAAAGTCCAGATTCTGCAAAAACTCCAAGGAGACCAGAGTTAGAACCCTGGTCTTTACTGCCACCTGGCCGAGTTGCTCCATACCTCAGCCCTCCATACCACAGGAGCAGCTCGGCCAGCCTCCAGAATTCTGCTGCCCGTGTCCTCTGTCAGTACCACAGACAGTTACCAGGGGAGCACTTATTGCCTTGTGCTCATATCCCCCACTCACTGTCCGTGATAGCGCTGTATAGATTAGCACTGTGTTGTGCGGTGCTATTCTTGCAGCACTGCTCTAACCAGGTATGCTTTTTACTAGCCATGTTACTCTGCAAAACAATAACACACAAATCCAAGTTTACTGATCTGCACTTTACACTTAGTGCACTGGTTCTGGCTTTTAAACTGCATATGTCTCTCTACTTTCCTTGTGCTGAAACATGCTGCCTGAATTGCACTGTTTCCAACTTTCTGCACAGTCTGATTGTTTTCTACCATTAGCCCTTGCCCCAACATGGTGCTTTGTTGTTTGTTTACATTTGCTTTGAACTATGACATGGTCACTGAACTTTTCTGCGTCATACACATACTACTCTGGCTGCATTTGGTTCTCTTGCCATAGCGTTTGGCTTTTACTATGCACAACCTTGCCACTTGACTTCAAGACAAATCAGCACAGTCTTTAAAATCTTTGCACACACTTCTATCAACTTTGCTTAGTACTGACCCGGCTAGACTACAGCTTGTTTGCTTGCTACCAGCATACAGCTACTACAGCTCAGTCCTTTTACTCTCATATTACATGCTTTGTTCGATCTCTTGCTGACCTTAGCACTAGATCTTTTACTTTTGCACAATGCTTACAGTCTTTTTCCATTGCTACCATTGTTGTTACTTACAGAAAGTAGCTGGTTCCCTCCGGTGGTATTTGCGGCCTTCCTGCTGATTCGAGAATTGTTGGGGTCGGTTGGGCTGCCCAGTCCATCAATTGGCACCATGCACACTCGCAATCGCTCACCAATGCAGTCACTAGACAGAAGAAGCCTGATTTACTGTTTTTGAAAGTCTTTTTTAACACACAAAAAAAAAGTTCTCCTTCACAACAGTCACTGCTGCTGGCTCTGAACTCCTTGCACGCTCCTCGCTCTCTCCTCCTCAGCACTAAGACTCCAGGCAATGGGCGGGATTTGGTCGTGTTGACTAATCACATGATGCCATACAAATTAGCTTTCTCTCACTCTCTCTCTCTCCTGCTCACTTTAGGGTTGCCACCTGTCAGGTTTTTTAACCTGGTAATCAGGTATTCAGGGTCCCTATCAAGTAATTCGGTTTTGCTCAGTGCTGGTCAGGTTTTTGAGCCATCCTGAGCGCTCACATACTTTTGAAACAGATTTTGTCATATCATTCATTGTTTCAGCTGTACGTCCAGATTACAAACAAGTTCTGATGTCAATATAGCCCTTTGTTTGTGACAGCAGTCAACCTGGCAGGTGTCAAGTATGTCCATTAAGACAGTTAGCAGTTACAGTACTTAATCTAATCCTTTCCACACTACATCTTAAAGTGGCATAGCAGCAAAGTTGGGCAAAATTCGTGACCCACATTTTGCAACAGTAAAAGATCCAGTTGTCTTCCACTTTCATATGCTGGTAAACTTTTACATCTTTAACAAAATTTAGGCAGTTTTAAATGTTTTAAACTATATTTTTTTCTCAAGAAAAAAAGTGTGCTCACTTCTTCGGCTTTAAAATGGTAATGTAGACATGAAAAGGAAATGGAGCCAGAAAAAGATATAAAGTACACATAATAGGAAGCAAGCAATTTCTTTTATTATATATAACATTCTGGGCAGATATTCAAACTCGTAAAAGTGTATGCTTGGAGGAGCAAGCGAAGTCTATTGTGCCCATGCGTAATAGACACAATATTCAAAAAGGAGCAGGCCAATTGCGCCACAGCCAACGATCTGAATATCGCACTACCTGCTTACAGCGCAACTAGAGGGAAGCTGAGCAGATCTGATGCGCCTATAGTACAACAAGGGATGTTCAGCTGAGCAGTCCAGGCGCCATAGTGCAACCAGGGATGCCCCCCAGCTGCAGAGCAATGTAACTGCACAATCAGGGAGGTAGGGGCCCACCACCCATACCACAGATGGGCACAGGAACACACAGCAGAACAGACATTGTCCCCCACACCCCAAGCACATCACAACCAGGGGAGGGTTGGAATAACCACTGGTCCATCGAGACAAGCAACCAACCCACAGCCTGGCTATGGTGCCTCATCACACCTACCGTCAAGCTGTGACTGGCACACAAGGAGGGCAGACCACCCTGTGCCACACCATCCCCCCCAGTGCACAGCACACCCTGCACCATGACCCCCAGACACCCCCCCATGATCAGTGACCACCACAGTAGGAAACCCCATGCATGCCACCACCCCCACAGTGTCAATGCAACCCTGTGCACCACAGAACCATGCAAGCCAGCCCCACCATGAGCACCCATCAGCAGGTTGCAGCACACGGCAATGCAACAACGGCAGACAAAGTGCCACCACGCACAGCCCCCCGAGGTACTGCTGAGAGACCGACCATGCGTTGGCACAAGAGTTACACCATATGGGACAGTCACGGCCTTGACACCTCCACCAGTGGTACAACGCTCTGCACAGTATTCCAGTGACACACCCCGGCCCACCACTGGCCACAACAGCCAGCACAGACACCCACAGTGGTGTGTGGAAGCATGCACCACCGCAGATGCCACACAGGGTCTGGACAGACACCCACCCATACCCAAGGGCACAACACCACAGGGACGCAGTGGTGGGGCAACCAAGCCCCCATTGTGGGCCCATGTAAGCCGTACACACAACCTGCAGTCCACCATGGCACTGGAGTGCCAACCACCCCTGCGCAGGCACCATGGACCAATACACCACCAGTAGTCACCTGGAGCACAAGTCACAGACAGTGGGGTACATCCCCTGCAACACACATAAGCCACAGCATGGAGGTGGAACAATGACCATGTCGCCCACAGTGCCACCTGAGCCAGGCATGCACCACACCAGTGACATGGGCAACCCAGCAAAGCGACGGGTACAGTGTCCACCCTGCAGGGACTGCCACCACTGACATGCCAGCAGACCATGCAGGTCACAGACAGGCATGTGTGTCGGCTGCACAGGCCATGGACGGGCCGATGGGTGCACCATGGACACAGAGCACGCACCATGGACCACTGCACACAGTCATCCAGTGCACAGGGAACAACACAAACAACACAGACACTGACTGATATCTACCCCCACACCATAGACACCTCCACACAGACACACACACACATACCCATGACTGCACCACCCCTGATGCCATGCACACCACTGCAGCTGAGCACCTATAGCCGCTGCAAATCAGAGACCACCATGGTATTCATATAAAAGTCAAATGTATTATAAAATAGAAAAATCAACTATGTACATAAATAACAACTATATACAGGTTTGTGGTGGGGGACACAAAAAAGGTGGAGGTGGGCAGGGGAAGGGGTGGACAAATGGGATGGGACAGGAGGGGTGTGAGGGTGAGTCCGGGGGGGAGGGGAAGTCAGGGACCAAGGGACTACTGGTTGCTCTGCCGGTCTTGGCTCTGGCGCCCCCTGGCTCTGTGTCTTCGAAGAACCCCCGACTCGTCAATCCTCCAAAGAATTGTCACGGTCTCACGGGCCAGAATAAGGATCTCCTGCAGGGTGTCTCTGATCTCCCTCAGATGTCTCGCACCTAGGACAAGGGAGCACAGTCAACAGGTGTGAATGCACAACCCCATACAGCCCGCCCACTGTGCATGGCATACGGCCATGGGACATACCACTGTGATGGTGTGTGACCAGCCGCAGTGATCACGTCCACAGGACCTGCCCACCCAGGCACATACAGCCATGTGGAACGCTGCACAAACCCACTGGCCAAGTCATGCACAGCACCACCATGGCCGTCTAGTGACATGGCTATGTGGTGCAAAGGCAGTGGCACAGCCATGCACCTGGTGCACGCATGGACCACCAGTGACGCACACCCAGACATGCATTGCCACTGGACAGTGTTGACTGTAACAAGTGGCGTGCATGGCAGTGATGTCAATGAATGGTGGCTATGCCCTGCTGCCCACCTTGTCACACAGCATGCAATATTAATCATGGATGTCTGGCACTCACCCACATCGGGCCAGTCAGGTGGCCGTTGCTGGTCCTCGGCCCGCATGGCTGTGGCTTCCACTTCCCCTCCACTCTGCACGCACTCGGCACAGTTCTTCAGGGCCTGTGGGGACAAAAAGAAGAGAAGAACATCAGTACATTCCCGAAGCAAAGTCCCCCTGCCCCAAGGAGTGTGCCTCCCCACCCAGCCAGACCCACCCACCCCACACCCTGTGAACACCGACGCGGCCAACCCCATACGGTCCCTCCCCTATGTGCTGGACACATACAACACTCTGACTCATATAGACGATAAAAGTGTGTTGACGGAACCCCTACCTGGACGTGGGACCATGCCCCTCCTGGCATGTGACCTCAGTGGGGCCGGTAGCTCCGGCTCCCTCCTCTGCAGGTCACCATATTGGTGCCTGCACTGCTCAGCAGTGTGGCCCCTGCCTGTTGCCTCCTCGAGGGCTGTGGCCACCTCCTGCCACACCTGGGTCCTTGGCCTATCCAGGGGGGCCTCCCCAAAGAGAGGCCCATGGTGTGGCTCGACTATGGCCACCAGATTAGCGAGTTCGATGGCCGTCCGAGGAGCAGCTCTTCTCGCGCCATTCGATAGCGCTATAGTGAGCAATATGCAGTGCGGTACCCCACATGCAGATGCTGCGCGGTACGGCGCTGCCATTCCCTATCGCGCTGTTACCGAACAGCGCGATAGAGGTGCACCTATGCCTGACGCATGGCGCCAAGGGGGCAAAGGTCGGGCACAGGGTCAAGGGTCTCTGGCGCAAGACCACGCACAGCGCCATCGGCTGACAATGCGTGTAGCGTGATTGGCTGCCTGTGTGCCAGTGCCACAGCGGACTATCGGGCAGTTGGGCCATTGCGCCTATGAAGGCCCATTGCCACAGCGCCATGTAGTGACCTTCGCTATAGCGCCACTGGCACAATGGTGGCCGTGCCCTGCATTGCCTACCACGCACAGCACATCATCAGCGCGGCAGACACCTGCATCAGCAACCTGGGCATGCGCAGTGAGGTGTACTATGCATGCCACAGAACTGTGCCATTGGCTCAGCACGTTCAACACAATTGCGCAAAGCGCAACAGCGCGAAATTCAGCCGTCATATGCAAATCATCCGATCAGCCATTCAATGGCGCAGTACTGTAATTTGCATCTAATTAAAGTTGCTCCTCGCCTCATTTGCATGGATTGCGCTATAAAGGTGCGACAATGTGCTGCAGTGGCCATAGTTGGTTACTGCAGTTTATTGGTGAGTTGCATGCTGTGTGGGAGTGTGGACTGTGGATTCAGGGACATGCATGGAACTGCACAGTCACAGGTAACAACTGCCATTCTTACAGGCTACATAATGACTGAGCAACATTCTTGGAGGAGGACAACAGTGGTGGGAGGAGGAGGAGGAGGCAGAATTTTACTAAGGCCAAAACCGAGGCCCTTTTTGAGGCCTACCTGGCTTAGGAGCCACTGCTCAGTGGACAGCGGGGCACCACTCAGGCCCGTGCTGCTGCATGGGAGGAGGTGGCACGTGCCGTGAACCTGCATGGCAGCCACCAGCGCTCCATGCAGGATTGTAAGAAGAAGATGGGCACAGACAGGAGAAGGGTAAAGGAGAAGGTGGCTGAAATCAGGGCAGCACATGCTGCACCAGGTGGGGGACAGCCGGAGGTGGTACAGCTCACCCCAGCGGAGGACAGGCTTGCTGCAAGCATGCACCGAAGTGCCATAGAGGGAGTTCCGGGCAGTGGCTTCCAGACGGGTGGTGGCCCATCTCTGCATGGTAAGTCATGGTCTGTCTGGGGGGGACAGGGTAGGTCACACGCAGTAACGCGACTTTGCTTTCCCTTACAGATCCTGAGCATCTGCATGGGTCAGCGGTGGTGGGCCTGTCCACTGCAGACAGTTGGATGGAGTCGGAGGTGAGACCATCCACCTCCACAGGTATGTGTGGATCTGTACGACAGTGGGGCCACCTGGTTGTCCACACTGATGTCATTGAGACAGGTGTGGAGGAAGCCCTGCCTGTGTCCCAGCATGCTGGCATCCACGGATGCCAGCACGCTGTGGCTGTGGCCGGGGCAGAGTCTGCGTACCCATGGCTGTGGGTGGTGCCGCCGTGGGGGCCTGCGTGTCAGCACAGTCCCAGGCTGTGCTTGTCAGCACCAGTGGGGCAGCACTGGAGTCTGTTCAGGACAGTGGAACTGTTGCGGCCACTGCGGCGGCACCACTGAGCCCTGGGGTGCGGCAGGCGGAGGGGCAGCATCAGCAGTCGTCCACTGGGCCTGGGGGTACAGAGTTCAGCAGCGGCATCTGTGCACCACCTGTGGACATGCCCAGACCTGGTCCTGGTGCGCAGCACCACTCTCAAGGGTGCTGAACATCAGGCCCTTGCACACCCTGAGGGACAGGATGCTGAGGGCTGATGATCTCTCGGGACAGTACACCCGCGCCTGCGAGCATCAGTCCAGCAGCAGATGAGGCTCTGCGGTGTCCGTGGAAGCACTGTGTGGCTCTGGAGCGGGCAGAGGAGCGTTGCAGCAGGGACACCGAACGGATCCTGGCACGGATGGACCGTTTGCGGGAGGATGTGACCGCTGCCATTGACAGGCATGCACAGGCGTTCATTGCTGTCATGGCCACAATGGGCACGCAGTCGGGTGCCCATGTGTCGTGGACACCACGCAGTGCACTATCCACCCCCCCATTCCCGGCGTCGTGCGACTCCCACCCTGTTGATGCCAGGTTCAGCTGTGGGCATCCCGAGCACTCCTGGTGCAGGCATGTTCGGTGTGCTGCAGACCCCTGCATGGGTACGGTCGCGTTCACGCAGTGGAACCCCTGGGGGACCATCGGTGCCACCCCATGAGGCCAGTGGTCAGCCTGCCAGTGCTGGCGGGTCTCGGCGGGGCTTCCCACGCATCCGTGGTGGCCGTGGCACTGTGTCACGGGACTGACCTGTTTCCCAGCACGGCTACTGTCTGGTGCTGCCCTGTGTGCATTGTGTGTTTCAGTGGGTAGTGCATGGGCGGGTACCCAGCCCTGCACGCGGACACACAGTCCACCTGCACACCCTCCCGGCTGCTGTCCGCAATTATATGTGCATGATGATGCCTGCATTGCGCTGTACACCAAAGTGCAATGGTGCTCAGCATCTGACACACGCACATGGACAGGCAGTGGGCATGGTGGCCTGTGGACATGTGTGTTGCTAGGGTGTGCGTTCTGGGTCGGTGTGCCTTCTGGCCTCTGTGAACGTTTGTTGCATTGTGTGTGCGTGAGTGTCCTTCGGCGTGGCATGTTAATCCTCACCCATTCCTGGCTGTGTGTGTGCCTCTGTGCCCTGCCACTTCCCTCGATTACATGCACCCCCAGTGTAGGTTCCTGCATGTTTGTGGGTTGTGCCTTGGCCACTGGTGGTTGCGCATGGCCCCATGACTTACCTGGGTTGGCTGAAGTGCTCCTCCATGATGGTGTCCCGGTGCAGCTGTGCCAGCCGGAGCAGTCGGGGGTCGCGTTGGCCAAGGGGAGGCTGCCCATCACCATCATCACCGGCGTCCCCATCGTCCCCATTGCTGCCCCCCTCTTTGACCTGTATGGCTATCCCACATTCATTGGCCATGTTGTGCAGGATGCAACAGGCCAGGAATATCCCACAGGCCTTTGAGGGGCTGTACTGTAGGGCACCGCCAGAGGTGTCCAGGCAACGGAAACGTGCCTTCAGCATCCCGAACACCAGCTCGATGACATTGCGTGTGGTGGCGTGTGCCTCATTGTAGCGTTGCTGTGATGAGGTCATGGGCCGCCGGTAGGGTGTGAGCAGCCAGGGACGGAGTGGGTATCCACTGTGACCTGTGTATAGAGGGTGGAGGTTAGTTTGGTGATCAGCATCGCCCTGCCCCAAGCCATGTAGGCCACTACCCATGGCACCTCTGGCAATGCCCCCCCAGGCCCCATATTTGTCCATTTGGTTTGCATACTCACCCACTAGGTGTCCAGTGGGGATGTCCCCACTCTCGAATCTGTGGCACAGTGCCGACTGGTGCCAGATGAACGAATCGTGTGCTCCCCCAGGGTGCGTGGCACAGACACTGATTATGTGCCCCCTGGCATCGCACACCACCTGGCAGTTGATGCTGGCATGGCCCCGCGATTTATATATGTGGCCCCTCGGGCCAGGTGGATGTCGATGGCCACATGGGTGCAGTCTATTGCCCCAGCATGCAGGCATACCGTGCTACCCTGTGGAACTCCTGTATGTTTGCTGTGCGCTCCGCAACTGTGCTGGGGAAATGGATGTACTCCGCAGCATGTGGCAGCAGTGCGCTGAGGAATTGGGTGAGGTGGCGTGATGTGGCTGACTGTGTTATGCCTGTGGTGTCCCCGGTTGGTCTCTGGAAGGTACCCGTGGCGAGCAAGCACATGCAGGCTGTTATCTTGGTCTCCACTGACAGGGCTTGGCTCCGTCGTGTGGGTGCCTGCATGACATCACTGCACAGCTCACAGAGCTGCCTCAGAATTGCCCTGTTCAGGTGGTACCAGCCCACAATCTCAGTATCAGTTTACAGCTCAAAGCTGGTGCGGGCTCGGTACTGTCTGTTGGGGGCATACCGCCGATGGACCCTTCCACGGCCATGCCCCCCAGCCGCCCGCCTTCTCACCCCCCTCATTACGGCCTCCATGTGGAAGGTGGCACTGGCCATGTCCCTGGCTTGCGTTCACCCCCCCGGCAGCTGTTACTGTATTCCCCCCGCTGTCCTGGCTGCTACCTCCCCTGCACCAGGTACACCTGCCTGTGCTGGCCTCTATGCTGTGTGGCTCCCCACACCTTCCCTGTGCCTGGCTGTTAACTGTGGCCTTTCCCTGGCCTGCCTTGTTCCTGCCACTTGCCCTGTCTGTGTGCCTCTGCCTCTGCCTCATGTGGCTTCTCTGTAGCATTCTTGCGCCTCTTCCTTGCTCCTTTTTATTTTGGCTCATTTCCGCTGATAAGCAACTTCCTTGCTCCACTGTTGCGCATTGCGCAAGTCTTTGAATATCACACTGCGCCATTTATGCATGGTTCCTCCCCCTTGGGTTGTGCATGCCTTCATTATCATTGCGCTGTTGCTCAGCATGATTTCGCGGGCGCAACTGCCTCCTGCTGAATATCGCAGAATGGCGCAAATTCAGACTTGCGCAGGCGCAACCCTATTGCGCATGGCTCAACTCTTTTGAATATCTGGGCCTATATACCATGTATACTGTTGTATGCTATTTACACTATTTCCCTGGTGTTCCCCCAGATCATAACTCTGTATGTTTACCTGGTAAACCAATGTCAATAAATAAATAAATACAGGCAGAAATAAGTAAGAACCTAGGAAAGTAACTTTAATGGGTACAGTATGTCAAAACTTTTGTTGAACTATTAAGTGTTGTCTTTTACTGGCATAACAAATGGCTTTGGAGGAGGAGAAATGCAGGATCACTCATGAAAAGGGGCGGAGTTTAAGATCTGGTTTTTGCCGCATCCAAAGGTGGCAACCCTAGCTCACTTTCCTTCATGATGATCATCGAACAGGAAAATTTAAACAGCAAACTGAACTTTTTTCCCATGGCTTGAAATTTCAATGAGCTGAAGCACTGTCACTCAATTTTGTCACCGTTTTGTTTTTTGTGTAATTCCTCTAGCGACTCCCCAGTTTACATCACAAACACTTGAAATTTTCTGTAGACTTGGGCACAAATGTTCTCCTGGTCCACAACTACTTTTAGCTTTGAAAGCTTTAACTTTTAACAGTTTTTAAGCACTTTGACTGACAGGGCATACATGTCTCAGCACATCAGTCTTTGGCATCACAGTTTCCACAAGCACTACAGACAGCACATTTCTTCCTCAGAAACACAGGCAGCAAATCTTTAGATGGCACTTTACTGGGCACAACTTTACTTTTCTTCACAACAATTTCTGTTATGGTGCACCACCATCAGACAGAAGGACCCTAGACATACTCTCAGCATTTGCACTGGCAAGGCAACTTTATCCTCTCCCCAAGATCTTTGGACGAGCCCCCAATTTTGCAGCCCTTACCCCAGCCAAGGGCGGCATCTTGCAACTGGGACCCCCCCCTAACTTGTACACAGACAAGGCATCAAACCACAAGTTGGTATAACAATAGGCATCACCCCTGGTGCTGGGGCAACTACCTGGCTCGGCATCTATAGGTCAGGGGGTAAGGGCGCAAAATAACATTTATATTCACTCCGAGTTCTGGGAGAGAGGTGCTGGGGTTATGCTAGTTATATTTTCTGAGGGGGCCCATACACAAGCTCATACTAGGAAGCACAGATGGAATATCCACTACTAGAACTGGGATTGTATAATATAGCTTTACTCTGATACAGGATGGAAACAGAAAAAGGTGGTCCTCCAGATTGGCACTGTACTTTGCAGATAATGGCAGTCACAAAAGCTTTTCTTTCTCTAGAACAAACATTTTGGGGTATTCTCACACTTTCTCTTCCACAGAATCTCGACTGTCCATCCCTCTGGCTCCGGGATCTATATGGACATTAATCTCCCATATGTGTCTATTTAGTGGGGGTTGCCACACACTTAAAAATACAAACATTTCATCTTTTCCTTCGATAAGTGTCTATTACCTGGAGGGTTCCACACCCTTTAAAATACATCCTCCTGACCTGATGGGCTTAGTTAACATCCGCAGGGTAACCTTGTGCCCCTCCAGTGACCAGTTAGTCCTGACTGAAACTTCAGGTGAAGGACTGCCCACCCTTGCCCCAGCCAGTTTCTGCCATCCCTTTGCGGTTACACAAATTTAAGGAGGCAGTATAGCACAGTGGTTTAAGGCTCTGAGCTGCAAACCTGGAGACCTGGGTTTGAATCCCACATCCCCCACTTGCATACTGTTTGACCCTGAGCAAGTCACTTAACTTCCTTGTGCTCCCAGGTTGCACCTGTAAACAAGCTTTCAGCTTAGTGTGTCTCTCCTGGTAAAACAAAGGTAACAAAAACAAAAAAAAACTTTGATCCTTCAATCTCACCAGATTGCTAAAGGCATCCAAATATTTAAATTACATTCAGCACATATTAGTAGAGAGGCTGATTCCCTGAGTAGTGTATTCTAGCCTTGTCTCTGGGCACAATCACCACCAGACAACTCCCAAAAGAACTCGTCTCTGTTTCTGTACTCATGGTTTTGTTTGTCTCTTGTTACAGACATCAGACTGGTGGAGAAAACACACTTCTCCCTGTTGCTTTTCCATAGCTTTATCTCTGACCTGGGCAGCTGGAAATCTTCTTGTTCCTCAGGGGATTGCCCCTTGAAAACACTGAATTTATCAGTTCCATTCTCTCTGTAAGACCTGACTCACAGGGGTTCTGTATTCGCCACTGTCCACCACTTCCTATAGAAAGATTGCAGTCTCACTCACTGGGGTGAAAAAGGAAATGACCAGAGGTCCTTCACCCAGCCTCAGGGCAAGCCGGCAGGCACCGCTACACTCTGAGCTATGCTCACACTGACTCCTACTACAGAACTACACTGACTCCCATCCTAAAATTCTAAACTGTCCCCAGGCAGCTGATTTCAAAGTGGCTCAGGCTGCTGCAAGAGTTCTAAATTACATAATCCATCCTCTCCTCAGGCTATCTGAGTAAATAATGATGTCATCTGTAGAGAGCTTCTAATAAACTCCCTACCAGCTGCCCACTACCTTCCTATGTCTAACACTGATGGGAGTCTAGTAACCCCAGGGGACTGGGTGGTTGCAGCAGTATCACAATGTAGCCAGCAGACCTCCCTCCGTGTGGAAGGACAGTATCCTGTGGGACACTGAATCCTCCTCCCTCCGCCAGACCCCTGAGTGACCCTGGTCTGTTCCTGAACCTGGGTCGCCAGTGTGGTGGCAGGTGAAGCACCAGCACTTCAGCCATCCGTGCCACTGGGCTGACACTAAGTCGAGTGCCAATTCTGCATTTCAGAGATTTTCTGGTCTTCAGCAAACAGAAATTCGCAGCTTGTATGAGCAGAACTTGGGTAAATAAATCCCACCACAATCTGAATGAGAAGACCTTCCATGTTTTTTTTTTAATTACTGAAGGTATCTGCATTAAAACTGTATTTTTTTTCTTTAGACTTTATCTGTTTATATTGCTTTTTCTCTGCCGTGAAGTCATAATCCCTTCCTTGCAGTATGATATCACAGTATGTTGACATGGAAACAATTCTGATTTTAAAAGCAGTAGATTTAAAATTCTGGTCATATGAACACATGATAACTGCCAGTAGAAAAGGCCATTTGGTCTATCTAGTCTGCTCGATTTTGCAGCTAGCACCCTATTCTGCAGCTGCCCCTCCTTACCCTACCCTACCCTCCCTTGACCCTCCCTTTCACCCTGTCCCAGCCTCTTTTGAAGCACCCCACTGTTCTACAGGCCACCACCTCTGCTGGTAGTGCATTCCATTGTGCCACCACCCTCTCCGTAAAAAAGTGCCATCTCAATTCCTTCCTAAACCTTACACCCTGAGTGTCCCTCCCGCCCTCCCTTGAACAGTCCCTCCATGCCTGTCTTGTTTATTCCCTTCATGTATTTGAAGGTCTCGATCATATCTCCCCTGTCCTTCCTCTCCTCCAGTGAGTACATGTTTAACTCTCTCAGTCTACTTTCATATGGTAACTCCCCCAGACCTGGATCATCTTTGTTGCTCTGCATTGTACCCTTTCCAGTAATCTAATGTCCCTCTTTAGGTACAGACACCAGAACTGCACGCAGTACTCTAGGTGGGGTCTGATCAGCAATCTACACAACAGCAGAATCACCTCCTCCCTCTTTGAAGTTATACCCCTTGCAATACAACCCACTATTTTGTTGGCCATTGCTGCTGCCTTCCTACACTGTGCAGAGTTGTTCACTGTTCCCATAATGAGCACCCCCAGATCTGGTCAGATATTATTATATGTTATTAGTGCCTCCTTATGGTATAAGAGACTCTGAGTATGAGGACTGGGCAAGAGGACTACAAAGCTGAGCTGTTATGGCTGCCCAAACCTCACAAGAGGAGTCTCTTCTACCATAAGAGACATATGTAGAGTCCCTATTGACTTACTGTAAATCACCCAAGTTACCTGGAGTTATTTAATGGGAAGGCTTAAAGCCTGAGGTTCAATGGGCAGAGCAACAATGTCACTCCCCCATCAGACCTTAAAAGGCCACTCCTTCTGGACTGTTCCAGGATTCATTTCTTCATTGCGGCCGGAGGCACCGCTCTCCCTTGCTGCCTGATTCTGCACATTTTTTTACATGCTCTTGTGGTCACCTACGACCGCTGGCTTGCTCCGTATCTCCCTCTTTTTTGCAACATTTTTTGCTGCTCATCCCTCACATCTCTCCTGCCTTCTGACTCATTACCTCCCCCCCATCCTGTTTCTGCTGCTCACCTTGCTAATTTCTGGTGGCCTGCTCCTGCAGCCCTCCTCTACCTCTGATCCCCAGGCATCATGGCACTCACACCACCCTGTCCATTCTTTTGTTTGTTGCTCTTTCCCTCCTACCTGTACCTCTTTCATCCGTTTCTCGTTCCTTCAGCTTTCTTCCTCCAGTGCTCCATTGCCATTGCCGGTACTTGGGGTGTGTTGTTCCCTGCCCAGCTCAGCTCCAATTCTCAGTTCTCCCTCGCTGTCACTGCAGTCACTGATCTTGTTCTTCTGGTTCTCCCCTCATGTACCTTCGCCACTCTCGCTCCTCGATGTCTTTATCTGGCCATGCCTCCCTTGGCCGCTCCATCTGCAGGCTCCATCACTCTCCCTCTGCAGTCAAAGCAACATGTTTGGCAGTGCTCTTCAGGTGTCAGACACCACAGCTGCATTGACCATGGACATTGGTTTCTCTTGTGCACTGATTGCCGTCTATACTATGTGGTGAGCCTCATTATTTTCTCTTCTACCATTCTCTTCCCTTTGTTCTTTCTCAGTTCGGACTCCCAATCCTACCTTTTCACTTCCCCCTTTCCCTCCCTTCCCTTCCCCCTACTCCACCCTCGATCAGCCTGGCTGATCCTGCCATTGCTGCTCCCAGTGCTTTCCATTACTCTTTTGGACTCTCTACTTCTGCTTCTGCAGTATGCCTCTCCCTGACCACTTGCACAGCCATTAACTCGCCGTGCCGGTGGTATTGCTTCCCCTGGATGTGTGCTTCTGCCTGCCTTGGGCATTTTGGGGTGTGCTTGCCTACCATCTCTACTGACCCCCTTTCCTCTCCTTCTCAAACCTTTGTTTCTTTTGGGGGCTTCCCTATCCTGCTGTCCTGCTATACCATCATATCCTACTCATTCACATTGCTTAATCCCTACTCATTCAAATCACCTAATATTCCCTCTTGCATATCATCCTGCTTAAATGTCTCCTCCTCCTCCTCCTCTGACCCTATTCCACTCATTGTAGTCAAACCTATTCAGATGTTCTCCTGGTTCTGCCTACCCTCACCGTCGGCTGCCGGCTTCGCCCCACCGCTCTTGCTCCTACCTCCATGCAATTCTATCCATTCCTAATTTGGCTCTCAATGGACCCAGTTGGCATGCTCTCCCATAGTTGCCAATACGGTAGCTTCCTCATGATATGAATCTGGTTCTCCTTTGCTCAGTCTGACCTCAAGGTCTACTTATTCACATAGACTAATCGAGCATACCTCTCATAGGGTCGTATGCTACCTCATCGATCTGCTCTCCACTCGGAGATATGCCTTCCATGTCCATTGCTCCTTGGCTCAGGGTTAGCCTGTAGCTGATGGTCTCGTTCTGCACCCATGAAGTCCATGTCTAGAGCGTGGGAAGCTTGGATTGGGGTCCTTCTCCCTGGCCCATAGCGGGAATGTCTTCACTCCAGGTGGATCTTCAGGCATCCCTCACCTCGGCGACACCTCTAGATGTAGAATTTAAGACTTCCAGCTGCGTGGGATGGGGCTCTCATCATCAGAGTCCCTTTGGCTGCCCAAGCAGGTTCAGAGGCACCCTCTACACTATTCTCCACTAAGACCTCCTCTGGTTCACCTGGCCTGTTTCATAGCCTCGCATAGGCCAGCTGAGTGCCTTAGCAGTCATCTCTCTCCTCTCTTGCTTTTGAGCATCTAGTTGCAGAGATATCACTCACAATCCTCAACAGCTGTCCATTTAGAAGGACAGAGCGAGAGCTTCCTCTAAATTGGAATATTTTCCTCCTCCATCGATCTGGGCTCCAAATTGCAGTAGCTGGGCCATCACTAATCAAAACGTCCTTCAGCCTGGAGGGAAGGTGACCTAGGCCTTGGACGCCAGAGGTTTCATCCTCAAAGGGTTGTTTTCCTCTCCACCATGCCAATGGTCATAATATTAGTCAGGGTTTGTGCTTTCATAGGTTCCGTAGTTAGGTTCCGCTGTTGGATGGAGTCGGATGGTGGCCCCGGCTGTTCCCTCTCTCCTTAGGAAGTCCACCCTTCTGCATCTCATCAGATTTACTCTAGTTCATTGTCCTAGCCTTATATTGTGCTTCTTTTGTCCTTCCTATGTATGTCTGTCATATTTATTTCCAGTCTAGATATCTTCTGATTTCTCACCTCTTTGATGCTCGACACCCTATTGGGTATTCTTTCTGGGCTTCTCCCTAAGCTACCTTTAGCCAAGGGAATCATTCCCACAGCACCTACGGGGGGGGACTCTCCTCTTGTGTTCCTTGCATCCTACCCCTACAGGGTGGTATATCCCATGGATAGAGAGGCGAACAGATACAATGTATCAAAGTCACACAAGTATACATCTCATCCAGTTGCATAAACACAACTGAATGGGAAAGCTTTAAGCCTGAGATCCAATGGGTGGAGCAACATCATTTCCCCATCAGGTCTTAAACGGCCACTCCTCCTGGACTGTTCCAGGATTTGTTTCTTTGTTGCCCCACCATCCACCCCTCCTCCTCCACCAGTGCATCTCTCTTTCCTGTGGGCTTCTTCATAAGCTACCTTTAGCCAAGGGAATCATTCCCGTGGCACCTATGGAGGAACCCTCCTCTAGGGTTCCTTGCGTCTTACCCCTACAGGGTGGTATATCCCATGGATAGAGAGGCAAGCAGCCACAATATATCAAAGTCACACAGGCATACCTCTCATCCATTTGCGTAAGCACAATTGAAGTATTGTTTTTAATTTCAAAAGTTAAGTGAAGCCACCCTCCCCTTGACTGTATAGTGGAATGCTCTGCTCCTAACACTCCCCCCCAGGTCTGAAGTGTAATGCTCTGCTCCTAACGTTCCTGCATGAGACCACTGTACACAGGATAAGATGTACAGTATCCCTGTGTGCTGATTGGCTGAAATAACGTAAGTGATTAATACCAGATAGAGATGATATCTAAGGGGCAATGGTCTATACTAACAGAGAATGGAATGTCTGAAATTCCAGTTTGGGGGGAATGTTATGAGATTTGTGTCTGACAATGCCAATTTTTATTGTTTAGCAACAAACTGAAAAATCACTTTGTCACATGATCTCTGCATCCCACACAGTTAGCTCATTGGACCAGTTTTTCAGGCTGAAAGGAAAAAATCTGGAGACATTCTATACATTCAGGAGATGCTTCTTCAGTTGTTCCCTTGAAAACACTAGTTACTCAGTTTGCACAAATATTATACAGTACTGATCCCGCATTGGCCCCCATGCTGGGCCCGCATTATAAACAGTTTGATGGAAAGGCCGGGTTCCTGAGCTCTAGCGGCAGCTTGAAAAGGAAATAAAGGAGACTGTGAGTGACTTGGGGCTGTAGCTTTTAAGCCATGACAGTTACGGGGAGGATCAGGTGAACCAACCACAAGTGGCAGTAGTTCTATAGTGGCAATTCTGACAGTACTGGTGGCAGCAGTATCAACATTCCAACACCCCCAAACTCCAAACCCTAACACCCCAAACTTCAGAACCCTTCATTTGTAAACTCAAACACCAAACAACCTAACAGTCCCAAACTCCAAACTCCCACCATCACTCCAAAACTAAAACCCCAGGTACTACCAAATTCCATTCCACAAACAGATCCAAACTTCAGACCCCATTACCCCCAAAGTCCAACACCCTGAAACTCAAAACTCAACACCCAAAACTGGCAAACTCTAAACACAAAAACACCCAAACCCCAAACACTCAAAGCCCCACAACTCCAACCCCCAACCCACAAACACCCTCGAACTCCAAACATACCCAAACTCCAAACTCGAAACACACCCAAACTCCAAACCCCAGTCCCCCAAAGTTTAAGCTCCAACACCCAAAACTCTAATCTCCAACACCCCAACCTCCAAAAGTCATTACTCTCAAACTTCAAACCCCAATCCCCTCAGGTTTAAGTTCCAACATTCCAAACTCTAAATCCCTGCATGCCAAACCTCCAAAACCCATTGCTCCCAACTCCAAACCCCAATCCCCTAATGTTTAAGCTCCAATAGTTCAAACAGTAAACTCCCACACCCCAGCCTTCAAAACTCATCACCCCATACTCAATACACCAATACCCCCAAACCTCAAACACACCCAAACTCCAACACCTACAAACTGTAAACCCCACCACCCCAAACTCCAAACATTAATACCCCAAACTCCAATCCCCACTACCCTCAAACTTCAAACTCCAATACCCCCAAACTGTAAATGCATACATGGATATATAGATTAAAACTTCTTGGTTTATCCAATCTGTCCTTTATCTTACTCAATGTTCGCCCAAACATCAGATCAAAGTTACTAAGCTTCTTGTCCTACTGGTACTCCGGTGCCCCTCACCATCCACCTTCTCCCTTAGGTCTTACTATTCCCATGTGCCTATCTCCAAACTCTAACACTCACAAATTCTAAACCCCAATACCCCAAACTCCAATAGCCACAAACCCCAAATCTTAACACCCTAAACACCAAACACCCCCAAGCTTTGAGCCCCAACACCTCCAAATTCCAGACATACCCACATGCCAAACCTCTTCACCCCAAACTCCAAAATCCTACACCCCAAACTCAAAGCCTGAAATAACCTAGACTCCAAACCCATCATCCCTAAACTTCAAATACCATCACTCCAAAACTCTGAGCCTCAACTACCCCCAAACTTCAAACCCCAATGACTCCAAATCTCCAAACCCCATCACTCCCAAATCCCAAGCACACCCAGATTCCAAATCCCAACACCCCCAAACTCCAAACAACCTCCCAAGGACCCCACAGCTTGTAACTAGAAATGCTGATTTAAAAAAATATATATACAAATGTGATAATGACTTCTTTGTTTCTATATAAAGAATCCCCCATTTCGCAATAGTGTACAGCTGTGTTCAAGTTCCTGTTTTATGTTTTGTGGGAAAATAAAAGTCACTAATCCAAGTATAAAGACACAGCTTTATGAAGGAGATAACCCACATTATAAAATGGGGTAGAGAAATCCTATGATCTGATTGGTCAGCAGTTGTCCAGAGCAGTGTGGCAAATGACCAGTAACTGCACTGCTCTGGACAACCAGCCTGTAAGTGCAGGAACTTGTTTACCAAGCTAACCCAGGTGCATTGTTATATCACTATGCCGACTCAGAATCCTCAGTCTTTGTGGCAGCTTGAATTAAGAGTCAAAGACAAATAACAGTCAAAGACAAAGACAACACGAGTGACCTATACCTGCAAGCCAGTTTGACATGTTAAATGGAGCAAATCCAGATGACTGGTGTGAATCTCGCTTCAGCCAGGGTGATGATGGTGCTGTCCCTAAGAAAAGGCAAAAAAAGATCAAAATGAGCAGAGATGCCTCTGTAAGTTCAAAAGAACTGGATGTGATAGAGACAAACAAAAATAAACGAGCATTTATCAATGACGAATATTTGCTTGCTGGCATTAGCATTGGAAGTGCAGGAGTTAGACAGATGCAGAATAGGAATGGCAGTGAAGTACTGAAACAGAAACATAGAAACATAGAAGTTCATGGCAGATGAGGACCGCAAGGCCCATCCAGTCTGCCCATTTCTTTTTCTACCTTATGAATGTACTATCAGCCTTTGCTCTGTCAATGGCCTATCTATTCATATTCATCTGTATTGCTCCCTTATGCCTATCCCATGCCTGTTTGAAGCCCTGCACTGTATTCATATCCATCACTTCCTGAGGTAGGCCGTTCCATGCATCCACCACCCTTTCTGTGAAAAAGGACTTCCTCACATTACCCTGTAAACAGCGCCTTGACCCAAACACACTTGACAATGCCACTTGGGCAGCACTCTAACTCTCCCTCCCCAACTCTCCCCACCATAGCCTTATCCCTCAGCTATTACCAGCATACTATCAGCTGTATCATTGTAATATTCTAACGAATTGATTAAAATGTACTGAACCACTCTATGTAACTCTAAGTATGTAACACTTTGCTGTAATCAAAAATATATTGTCTTTCTATGTATGTATGTAACACTTTACTGTAACCAAAATTTTACTGTCTGTTTTTTGTCCTCAATGTGACGAGGTACCTTTGGAAATGAGCCTCTGGCTCAAAGGTTGTAGACCGATTTATGAATAAATAAATAAATAATCAGCGTCCCTCTAATCTCATGCTGTGTCCTCTTGTCCTGCTATTTTTCTTATACTGAAACATGTTAGACTCATTCACCTTGTTAATGCCCTTAAGGTGTTTGAATGTTTCGATCATATCACCTCTCTGCCTCCTTTGCTCTAGGGTATACATATTGACCTCCATTAATCTGTCCTCATATGTTTTCTGATGCAGTCCCTGCACCATTTTGATTGCCCTTCTCTGGACTGCCTCAATTTGGTTAATGTCCTTGTGAAGGTGTGGCCTCCAGTACTGCACGCAGCACTCCAGATGGGGCCTAACCAGTGTCTTATAAAGAGGGATTATTACCTCCCTCTTCTGACTTGTGATACCCCTACTAATACACCCCAACATCCCCTAGCCTTACCTTCTGCTTTAGTGGTCTGCTTGGATGATTTCAGGTCATCGGTGATGATGATGATGCCCAAGTCTCTTTCTTCCCTTGTGATTGCCAGCAACTCCCATCCCAGCCTATAGGTGGCTTCAGGGTTTCTGTTCCCTATGTGCATGATCTTGCACTTCTTTGCGTTAAACCCCAGTTGCCACTCTTTTGACCATTTTGCTAGTTTATCCAGCTCTCTTTCCATTCTGCCCACCCCATCTGGATCATCAACTCTGTTGCAGATCTTGGTGACATCTACAAGCAGACAAACCTTACCCTCCAGTCCATCTTCAATGTCACTGATGAAGATATTGAAGAGGACTGGCCCCAGGACTGATCCCTGAGGTACCACACTTGTGACTTGCATCTCTTCCGTCTACCATTTACCGCCACACTCTGTTTTCTGCCCATCAGCCAGTTTGCCACCCAGTTGACCAATGTCTGACCCACCCTGAGCCTACCCAGCTTATTAATCAATCTTCTATGTGGAACAGTATCGAAAGCTTTGCTGAAGTCAAGGTGGGCGACATCAACTGCTCCCCCTTGATCCACCACCCTGGTTACCCAGTCAAAGAAATCCATGAGATTCGTTTGATAGGACCTTCTTTTTGTAAACCCATGCTGTCTTGGATCCTGTGCTCCTATGGATTTCATGTGTTGCACTATCCTTTCCTTAAGGAGTGCTTCCAGAATCTTGCCCACTACTGAGGTAAGACTGACTGGTCTGTAGTTCCTTGCCTCCTCCCTGCTACCACTTTTGTGGAGCGGGATCACATGAGCCCTTCTCCAGTCTTCTGGGACCTCTCCTGTGCTCAGAGACTCACTAAACAGTTCTGATAATGGCTCTGCTAGTTCCACCCTTAGCTCCTTTAGTACCATGGGTTGTATGCCATCAGGTCCCATTACCTTGTCCACCCTGAGCTTATCGAGCTCTTGTAGGACCCTTTCTTTTGTGAAGGGACTAGTGCTCACCTCCCTCTCCCCTGTGTCCATGGTGATGAGCTGTGGGCCCTGCCCTACCTTCTCTTCAGTAAATACTGAGCAGAAGTATCTATTTAGGATAGATTCTTTTACATGGTCTTCCTCCTCACATACTCCCTTATCCCCTTTGATCTTAGCAATACCCACTCTGGACTTTCTCCTTTCACTAATGTATCTATAGAAAGTCTTGTCACCTTCTTTTACTGTTCGTGCTAGTGTATCCTCAGTTTGGGCCTTTGCCTGCTTTACTGCCTTCCCTGCTTCCCTTAGGGAAGTTTGGTATGCCTCCCTATTTTCATCCCGCTGCGTTCCCTTATATTTCCTGAAGGCCAGCCTTTTGGCTCTGACCCTTTCTGCTACTGTTTTTGAGAACCAAAGTGGTTTCCTTTTGCTTTTGCACTTCCTTTTCTCTCTAACACAATGGGGTTTTGCTTCAAGTATTGCATCCTTAATGCTTGCCCACTTTGCCTGTACCCCCTCACCTGTATTTCTTTTTGCCAGGACTAGCTTAACTCTGTTGGCCATCTTATCAAAGTCAGCTCCTCTGAAGTCCCATATTTTTGCCTTGGAATGGAATGATTTAGTTCTAGTGGCCAAATTGAACCATACCATGTGATGGTCACTGGCCCCCACGTGACCTTCTACCTGGAGATCTGTGATCCTTTCCCTGTTAGTCAGTACTAGATCTAGGATAGCCCTGTCTCTTGTAGGTTGTTCTACCAGTTGTTTGAGGCCCTCCCCCTGCAGGGAATCCACCATGTGTCTAGTTCTGGCAGATGTTCCTGCTGGTATTGACCAATCTGTATCTGGCATGTTGAAGTCTCCCATTATCAGAACCTCCCCTTTAGCTGTCATGTTTTGCATATCTTCTAACAGTAATGTGTCTATGTCCTCCCCCTGGTCTGGAGGCCTGTACACAACCCCAGTTCATTTGGCTGTCCCATTTCCTGTTTCCAGGGTGACCCGCAGTTCTTCTGGCTCCTTATGTGTATTCTGAATTTCTGTAGGTTTGATATTTTCATTGACATAAAGGGCCACTCCACCCCCTTTTGCACCTCAGTCTCTTCTGAACAGTACATAGCCAGGTACTGAAGTTTCCCAAGTGTGGTTACTGGTAAACCTTGTCTCACTAATGTCTACTATGTCCACTTTAGCCTCTGTCATTGTTGCCTGCAGGTCTGGGATCTTGTTTCCCAGACTGCGAGCATTTGTGTACATGATTTTCCACTAGCCAGATTTTGGTGTGTTAGTTGTTGGACAAGGTCTGGCCAACCCCACCCCCACCCTGCAGAGATGGACAGACATTGGGGTGTGCCTTTGGGTCATCACCCATAACGCTCATGCCATTTCACCTCACCCTACCCTGCAGACACCGACAAGTGTTGAGGTGTACCTTGGGGGTGTACGGCTTTACAGTCACCCCATTTCATAAGGACATACACTGAAATGGGTGCAGTATAGGAGAATAGGGTGAACTTTGGTGCCAAAGAGTCCATGGCACACCTCAATGCCTGTCACTGGCTGCAGGGTGGGGATGGGGGTGGAATGGCGTGAGCATTACTGTCCACAATCCCAAATCACACCCCTGATGCCTGTCAGTCCCTATAGGGCAGGGCGTTATGCTCAGACACCCTAATGTCCTGGACATTTCTTGGTATTTTCACTCCAAGTTTTCAACATGGCTTTTTGTGACCCCACCGCATAAACAGTGACACTATCAGTTTGTTAGCCGGAAGGTGATTTTGCACAGCGACTGTGCCATTTGGCACTACAGGTGCGAAAATACATTTTGAACAGGCTGTAAAAAATGACAGCTGTACTGTTCATGAGGAGGTGTAAAAAAATGGTAATACTGAAATTCTGGAGCAAAAATATAAAAACATTGGTGAAGTCACAAGTGTGTGTAGAAATTGCACAAAACACACCTGTAATGCAATTATTTGGAGAATTTTTTACACCAGATTTTCAACATAGGCATTTTGGGACCTCTGCTCATGAACAGTAGCACTGTGATTTTCTTTATCTGTCCCAAACATTGATTTCACACAGCGACCGTGCCCATTGTGCACCACATGTGCGAAACCACATTTTGGACAGGATGTGAAAAATGATAGCTGTACTGTTCGTAAGGAGGTATGCAAAAATGGCAATGTTGAAAATACGGACTGAAAAAATTAAAACTTCTCGAAGTTACAAGCGTGCATGGAAACTGCGCAGTGCACACTGGTAACACAGTCATTTTTTGGAATTTTTCCACCAAATTTGCAACTTAGGCTTTTTGGGAGCCCACCTCATGAACAGTGATACTGTTGTTTGTTACTCAGTCCTGAAAAGTGATTCTGCGTAGTGACTGCGAAATCACCATTCAAGACCGAATAACGAAATGACAGTGACTGAATTCATGAGGTGGAGTCCCAAGAAGCCCATGTTGAAAATTTGGTGCCAAAAGTTGCAAAAATGTCCAAGATATCCACCTAAATTGAAAAAAAAACATTTATGCCATTATACAGCTTACGGCATTTCTTCAGTTCGCGGTCAGCTTTGAAGAAGTACAGAGCGTGTTCCCTGCACGAAGATCGTTACGCGGGCTCCGGAGGTAAGTATGGGGTGAGGGTGTGGGGAGGTGGGGTGCAGAGGGTGGGTGCGGGTTGGGGAGCGGGCCACTGCAGACAATGAGGGACCTTTTTTTCTTTTACAGGTAAATAAAAAATTAAAAACACGTCGTGGGAAGGTTTTCTTAATTATCAGGACATTTGGCATGCTGGGGTAGGCTTCCAGCATGCCACCTCGGTGTTTCTTTTGTGGGGGGTGCTGAAGCCAACAGGGATTGGACACCCCGTCAGCAAAAAAAGAAAACCTAACTTGCTGGATGGTGAGTCGAGGAACGAGGGAGTGGGGAGGACAGCAGAAGAGGGAGGAAGTGGGAGGGATTTCTTTTGTAGCTGGAGGGTGAGTCGGGGAATGAGGGAGCAGGGAGGACAGCACCAGTGGGAGGGATTTCTTTGTAGCCGGAGGGTGAGCCGGGGAACAAGGTAGGGGGAGAAGAGCAGCAGAGGGAGGAAGTGGGAGGGATTTAATTGGCAGTGACGTGCAGGAGAGACGGAGCAATTGTGTGACGTTGATATGCTAAATACATGGGGGAAGAGCATTGAATGTCCCAGTGGATAATCCCATCCTCGGGGGGGGGCAGGGAAGGTTGCATCTCCCACAGCGTGACCACCACACCTAGATGACCATGGGTGGTGGGGCAGGCAGAAGAGCGCTAGAGAGGGAGGGTGAGATAGCATTGGCTCAAAAAACTGTCACCACACCGTGCATGTCGGTCAGTGAGCGAATCCGGTGTCTCTGAGGGCAGAGGGAAGGAACAGTGGAAAAACAATTACAGGAATGCAACATGACATACCAACAGTTCTCTCAGCTCCTGACACACCAAATGCCCATCCACCCACCACCAGAACTGAGCTGTTCAGGTGAAAATTCAGGGAGGCAGCATAGCGCAGTTGTTTAAGGCTCTGAGCTGCAAATCTGGAGACCTGGGTTTGAATCCCACAGCCTCCACTTGCATACTGTGTGACCCTGAGCAAGTCACTTAACTTTCCTGTGCCCTCAGGTTGCACCTGTAAACAAACTTTCAGCTGAGTGTGTCTCGCCTGGATAAAAACACAATTGGGGAATCTGGCCCACTCTCCCCCCCCCCCCACCACCACCACCTCAGAGGTGGAAGGCTGAGGTAACAGGACCAGAAAAGTTACAGAGAAGGAATGGCTGGGCTGGGAGATCGCCAACTAGATATGAATGGGGGCAGCTGTGGGCGAGTGAGCACAAAATAGAAGGTAAAAGAGAAAAAGCATTCTGCTTTCTGACAACCTTGCCACACAACAAGGCTCTACAGTGACCATTTTGGCTGCTAATACTAAAAACCGAATCTGGCAATTAAAAAAAAAAACACAAGGAACTGCTTTTATTGTTGTTTTTATTTGAATTCTAGCGTAATACATATATTTTTTTATCAGTAGATAGCACTTGCTACCAAATGAAACTATATGCTTTGCAAGATGAAGGATGCTTGGAACCATCGGGTTCAACAGCCCTTACAGAGGAGAGCAGAGTTGAGACCATTGATGTTGTCTCCCTCTGCCAACCATTTTCCTCTGGTCCAGATTGTGTCTGTCTGTAGATTCAGCTGAGCAAGCTACCTGAGGTCTCACCCCCTGCCAACCGCCACCAAGTCAGAGCAGGTCAGGCTGCAACACCCCAAACGAAGGTGACCAAGCATCTCAGAAGCATCCAGACTGATGGCAAATGATTACATATTAGACAGACGAGAAAGAGAAAGGGCTTAACTATAAACTGGGGACAGCATTCTAAAAGGGTTATGCCAATGGCTGGAAACTCTCCTGTATAAAAGAATTAGAATTTTAGTAATTTTTATGTTATATTGCACCAGGTTTTCAGAAGCAGGTTGTGGAGGTGCGGCACTGTTGTGGCCAATGCCCCCACAGCCATTAAAGGTTTGGCTGTCTTTCCCCAGTGCCGTGACATGCTGCTGCTGACACTAGTTCAGCCAGCGTTGCACCACCTTGAAACATTTCAGCCGCTGCAATCAGGGGCCGCCTCGTCATTGCAGCGTCAGCCACTCGCTACAATAAGGGAGCGACCCGTCATTGCTGGGTGGAATGTTTCCAAGTGCAATATTGTTTGTGAACATGGCGGCATATTAAGCAATCCCCAGTGCCGAGGGGGTGCCCAATCCCCCTCGGCAGCATGCGCCCCCCACCACAGGTTCTGTTTGCCGACGGAGGCCACAGTCCTTGTCGGCTTCAGTGGCCCTGCCCTTTGATGTTGCCGATGGGGGAGCACACTCCCCGTCGGCATTATGTCCCCCCCCAGTCTCATGTGCCAATGGGGGAGTCCACTCCCCGTCAGCATAATGCCCCCCCCCACAAACACCCAGAACATTTGTGCCAGGGTGCCAATCCCTCAGCTCTGCACCCCCATTAGTGCCGGCGAGGTACCCGATCCCCGTCCAGCATGATGTGGTCCCCTACCTTTGTGTGCTGACGGGGTGCCCAATTCCCCATCGGCTACAGTTTCCCCCAAGAACGAGTTCTGCTGGCACGCTGGGAGCCCACCCCAGCGTGCCACATGCCTGAAAAACAAAAAACGGTCCTGCGATGTCTCTTTTTTTTGTTTGTTTTGTTTGACCTGTGAAAAAGGAAACGGTCCCACGGTGGTCTCCCTGCCCCCCTCCCGCAACCTGCACCCACCACTCGCGCACCCTGCCTCCCCACATCCCCTTACCCCATACTTTCATCCGGAGTTCATGCGACGCATCTTGGTGGACCAGAACACATCTGCACTTTTCAAAGCCGACCGCGAACTGAGGAAATGCCGGTAAGCTGTATAATGGAATAAATAGGGTTTTTTCAACTTTGATGTATATCTCAGTCATGTTTTGGAATTTTGGCACTAAATTTTCAACATGGGGGTTTTGGGACCCCTCCTCACGAATTCTGGCACTGTCATGGTGTCAATCCGCCCCGAAAGGTGATTTCGCGGTCACTGAGCTTAATCACCTTTCGGGGCCGATTAACGAAACGACAGTGCCAGTGTTCATGAAGTGGGCTCTCAAAAAGCCTATGTTGCAAATTTGGTGGAAAAAAATCCAATAAATGACTGTTTTACGAGCATGCGTTTCACAGTTATACGCACGCCATAACTTCGTGAATTCGCAATATTTTCATGCCAGATTTTCAACATTGGCATTTTTTCACACTTCCTTGTAAACAGTATAGCTGTAATTGTTCACATCCTGGCCGAAATGTGTTTTCGCACTTCCGGCGCAGAATAGCATGGTCGCTGTGGGAAATCAGTCTTCAGAGCAGATTAAGAAAATGACAGTGACACTGTTCATGAGCAGAGGTCCTAAAATGCCTATGTTGAACATTTGGTGACGATACTACATAAAATGACTGTGTTACGAACATGCGTTGCGCAGTTTGCACGCACACACGTAACTTCGCAAATTTATAATATTTTCACTACAGATTTTCAACATTGCCATTTTCCCACACCTACTTATGAAAAGTACAGCTGTAATTTTTCCCATCCTGGCCGAAATATGTTTTCGCACTTCCAGCGCAGAATAGCGCGGTTGCTGTGGGAAATCACTGTTCGGGACAGATTAAGAAAATGACAGTGATACTGTTCATGAGCAGAGGTCCTAAAATGCCTATGTTGAAAATTTGGTGATGATAGCCCATCAAATGATGTGATACAAGTGTGCGTTGCGAACTTTCCATGCACCCTTGTAACTTCGCAGATTTGTAATATTGTCATGGCAGATTTTCAACAGTGGCATTTTTTCACACCTCCTTATGAGCAGTACAGTTGTCATTTTTCATATCCTGACCAAAATGTGTTTTCGGATTTCCTGCGCAGAATAACTCAGTTGCTGTGGGAAATCAGTGTTCGGGACAGATTAAGAAAATGACAGTGGCACTGCTCACGAGCAGAGATCCTAAAATCCCTATGTTGAAAATTTGGTGATGAAACTCCATAACATGACTGTGTTACAAGCGTGCATTGAACTGTTTACACGCACCCTTCTAACTTCGCAAATTTGTAATATTTTCACGCCACGTTTTCAACACTGGCATTTTTTCACACCTCCTTATGAACAGTACAGCTGTCATTTTTCACATCCTAGGTAAAATATGTTTTTGCACTCCTGCCGGAGAATAGCACGGTTGCTGTGGGAAATCATTGTTTGGGACAGATTAAAATCGAGTGAGTGAGAGGGTGGAGGGACCGAGCTCAACTAAGCTCTGTCGGGACTGCTGAGGATTTCTTTGTGGGCAGAAAAAGGCTCCAGCGCAAGAGCACAGTACAAAAGGGCAGCCTACAGCACTGGGAGAAACAGAACGAGAGAGCGAGTGAGGGAGGGGGAGTGAGCAAACTCACCGGAGCACTGTCAGGACTGATGCGGATTTCTTTGTGGGCAGAAAAAGGCATCAATGCAGGCAGGAGCCCAGTACAAAAGGCCAGCCTGCAGCGGTGAGAGAAACAGTACAAGCGAGTGAGACAGGGGGACTGAGTGAGCTCAGTGGAGCTCTCTCAGGACTGCTGCGGATTTCTTTGTGGCAGAAAAAGGTGCCAATGCAGGCAGGAGCCCCGTACAAAAGGGCAACCTGCAGTGCCAGGACAAACAGAATGAGCACGTGAGAGAAGGAGACTGAGCGACCTCAATGGAGCTCTGTCGGGACAGCTGCAGATTTCTTTGTGGGCAGACAAAGGTGCCAACACAGCCAGAAGCCCCATACAAAAGCGCAGCCTGCAGCGCAAGAGAAACAAAATGAGCGAGAGACTCAGCGGGAGTGAGTGAGCTCAACGGAGCTTTATCGTGATTGCTGCAGATTTCTTTGTGGCAGAAAAAAGGAGTCAACACAGGCAGTAGACCAGTACAAAAGGCCAGCCTGCAGCGCCAACAGAAACAGAACGAGCGAGTGAGAGAGGGGGAGTGAGTGAGCTCAACGAAGCTGTGTCCGGACTTCTGCAGATTTCTTGTGGCCAGAAAAAGCCGCCAATGCAGGCAGGAGCCCAGTACAAAAGGGCAGCCTGCAGCGGCGGGAGACACAGAATGAGTGAGTGAGGGAGAGGGAGGGAGGGAGTGAGTGAGCTCAACGAAACTCTGTTGGGCCTGCTGCAGATTTGTTTGTGGGCAGAAAAAGGCAGCAATGCACGCAGGGGCCCAGTAAAAAAGGGCAGCCTGCAGTGACGGGAGAAACAGAATGAGTGAGTGAGAGAGGGGGAGTGAGCAAGCTCAACAGAGCTCTGTTGTGACTGCTGCAAATTTCTCTGTGGGCAGAAGAAGGCGGCAACGCAAGCAAGAGCCCAGTACAAAAGGGCATCCTGCAGCACCAGGAGAAACACGAGTGAGTGAGACAGAGGGAGCGAGCGAGCGCAATGGAGCTCTATCGTGACTGCTGTGGATTTCTTTGTTGGCAGAAAAAGGCGGCAATGCAGGCAGGAGCCCAGTACAAAAGGCCATCCTGCAGTGCCAACAGAAATGGAATGAGTGAGTGAGTGAGAGAGTGAGAGTGAGCAGGCTCAACTGACCTGTGTTGGGACTGCTGCAGATTTCTTTGTGGGCAGAAAAAGGCGTCAACAGAGGCAGAAGCCCAATACAAAAGGGCAGCCTGTAGCACCAGGAGAAACAGAATGAGCGAGTGAGACAGGTGGAGTGAGCGACCTCAACGGAGCTCTGTCGGGACAGCTGCAGATTTCTTTGTGGGCAGAAAAAGGTGCCAATGTAGGCAGGAGCCCAGTACAAAAGGGCATCCTGCAGCACCAGGAGAAACATGAGTGAGTGAGACAGAGGGAGCGAGCGAGCTCAACGGAGCTCTATTGTGACTGCTGCGGATTTCTTTATTGGCAGAAAAAGGTGGCAATGCAGGCAGGAGCCCAGTACAAAAGGCCAGCCTACAGTGCCGGCAGAAATGGAATGAGTGAGTAAGTGAGAGAGTGAGAGTGAGCAGGCTCAACAGACCTGTGTCAGGACTGCTGCAGATTTCTTTGTGGGCAGAAAAACCCACCAACAGAGGCAGGAGCCCAGTACAAAAGGGCAGCCTGCAGTGCCAGGAGAAACAGAATGAGTGAGTGAGAGAGGGGGAGTGAGCCACCTCAACGGAGCTCTGTCGGGACAGCTGCAGATTTCTTAGTGGGCAGAAAAGGGTGCCAATGCAGGCAGGAGTCCAGTACAAAAAAGCAGCCTGCAGCACCAGGAGAAACAGACCGAGTGAGTGACAGAGGGGCAGTGAGCGAGCTCAACAGACCAACGCAATCAACATTCGGCATTGACAAATGCTTGTTTGTCCATGGAGCTTTTTCTGATTTCGGGACACTGGCTTGGTTCTTCAGCCCCTCCCCACCTCCACTGCTGGCCACCATCTCCCCTCAGAACTCACCTGTCATGTTCCCCCATGGCTTTAGCCCCCAGTTGCAGAGCCTGCAGAAGAAGGGTTGTCCATGCCCTCCCGCAGTCCAGATCTGGTTCAGCAGGATTCCAGGGTGATGGCGCAGGTCGGGGCAGGCAAGCAGGGCTTCATGGGTGCACAGCCCCAGCTTTTCCTGTCTTCTGGTTTCCTACCCTGAGGTCGGCCCTCGTACAATGGGGTAGGTGTGTCATGTGAAGATGGCACGTGCACTTGAGTACCCACATCCGACTTTCAGAGACGTGGCCTGCATGCTGTGCCAGCCAGCCTCCGCTGGTAGACAGTCAAACACCGGCATGCACTGCCCCCACTCCTTGAAGGAGGAGAGCCGTCTAAGGACACGCAATCCTCCTCCACCCAGCCAGACCCTAAGTGACCCCGGTCAGTTCCCAAACCTGAGCCAACGGTGTGGCAGGAGGTAAGATGCCCAGTGTCTCAGCCCTCCATGCCACAGGGCCAGCTTAGCATTTTAGCAGTTTAAAGATTGTTAAAAAACTAAAATTTGAATAATAGCATTGAGGCTCTCCGGGGTTGGGTTACCTTTGTTGCCTGGCGAGCTGGTTCAAAGATCCACAGTGGAGGGCTTCAAGAGAGGGTGGAACAGACACAGAAAGTGGATGTATCAGATGATGGCCTGTCCCAGGGGGGTGGGGATGGATGATAGGGGTTTCTGGAGCACAAAGGGGGGGGAAGGCCTCGGCACACAACTAGGGATCTGAGGTTCGAGCAGACTCGATAGACCGTAAGGCCTAATCTGCTGGCAAATAGTATGTTAACCCTATGGGCATAGGACACTGGGCTACGCCTCATGTTTCATAACCCACCCCAGGGTTTGATTTTAACAGGCAGTTACCCAATCCCTGGTCATGCTTAAATCCCTTACAGAAATACAAATGTGCAGCATGCATGCCGCATGTTTATTAAGCATGTAAGTGTAAGCCCCCCCTTCCCTGTCTAGGGGTATTTGAGATGTTAGGTTCATGAGGAATGGGGCACTATACAGCCATGAACACAGTTCTGCAATCACAAAAGATATTATATCCTATACCTGAATTCTAGAGTCCCATGGTGATGGATTGGCTCCGTCGGGTTGCTCAGCAAGTTTCGACTTATGGGGTGCAGCCATGCAGATACTGGGGAGACAAAACTGGTTAAGAGCACCACAGACAGGCATTTATTCCCTCTAGTTCATTTGTAAGAACAGAAATGTCGAGACTGAAAATAATGCAAGCAGGCTGGATTTATTTTTCCAACAGGTTACCATGCAATTTCTTTTTAAAGGCTCAAGCCACAATAACTTCATTACTGCTCCATGGAGTGAGGGGGACACAGTTGTTCAGTTGCAACTGCTCAGTGGCTGAGACCACAGTACATGTCATAGATTTTGAACTAAACCCACAGTTCCAGGGGCGCCCCACATGGAGAACTGAAAAAGACTCCCAGATGGATATGTGGTGGCAGCAACCCACGCAACATACAAGGACCTCCAGGAAACTTAAGGCCTTAACCATCCAGGACCGCTCAATCCAGGATACAGGGCTCTGATTTTCTTCACGGTCAGCCCAAAATCAAAATGGGGAGGGTTTAACAGCTGACAGTCCTGAAGTTATTACTCACATCCTCATCTCTCCTGCAGATGCTGCATGCCAAGTGCTGGCACCCTGGAAAAGCAGCCCCAACTGGGGAAACACTGCTCCCAGAGTTTCCACACCCCTTTCTGCAGCTCCGCGGAGCAGTCCTAGGGTTCTGACCTGCTAAGATGATGACCCACTTCACAGGTGGATGGGGAACTCCCAGCCCAGGATCCTCGAGCTGACACCCCAAGGTCTAGGTTGCTCAGCCTCTCACTCTCTGGGCTGTAGTAATCTCTGACAGCTACCTTACTTTGAAGGTTCACAGATTCTGACTGCCATCCGTCCCAGTGCTGAGGAACACAGTAGGGGGTCTCCGACCAGGCCTCGGCTTCATTCACTCCATGGTAATTCGGAACTCCCAGACCTCATGAATGGGTGCAGACAGCACCCAAATGCTCATCAGCTGACTTTAGCACATCTGGCAATGGGGACCCTTTCTTCCCCGGGGACCAGGGTGGCAATTGCCCCACCCAGTTCCCATGGGCCAACTGCCCCACCTCTCTGACTCCCACTCTTTCCCTCGAATTCCAGTTGACCACAATGACCCTTTTCCTGCCACCTGGTCGCCTTTTATACCAGATGCCAAGGTCTGCCCTTAACTATGGATCCTGGCACCCAGTGCACTCCTGCTCCCTTATGGGCAATGTAGTAAGGCCATGGGGGCTTACATAAGCATGTGGCATGCATACTGCGCACTTGTATTTCTGTAAGGGATGTTACATAAACCATGTATAACAAGGCTGAGATTGTATCAAGGAGTTCTGGTTAGAATTAATTGCTTCACTGTCTGTTTGTATATATTATGCATGAGTTTCTAATAAAATATAAAATGTGTTTTTTTTCTCCTGGGCAGAACTGGGGAGGGGGAGCTTTCAGCCCTGTCCCTGTGCCTCACCGGTCTACCACTTACCTTCTCTGATCATTCCAGCTTCATCTCCCTCATACCGGAGCAGTAGGGCAGACCACGGCACCTCAGGCAGCACTTCACTAGCCTGGCTCCCCCGTACATTTTCCTCCTAATTGTTTTGCCTCAGAGCTACTGCAGACACAGAAGCGCATCGCATGCGTATAGAGGTGCGCATGCACTCTGGAACTGCTGACCCAGCTCCACCCAGCCAGCATGCAGCCAATCCTTCAAGCATCAGCGCTACCACCAGACCTCCACCAGATGGCAGCCAAGAGCCAGGGAACTACACCTCCCTAATTTGGGAGAGAGGAGATGCCAGATGGCTGCTCGGTCCTCCCCCATCCCTCCCCCCGACCTCTGGCAACCCAAGCTTGTCATTGAACTCGAGTCTGAACCACCGGGCTGGCAAAATAAAATGTTTTGAACAAAAAAAGGTGTTCTAGTGACATCATACACCATGCAAGCAAATCTCAAGGGCTTTACTGGTGTCAAAAATGCCCCGAGATGGAATTGCATGCCTTGTGATACTTGTTTTTTTTATCTGTTCTTTCTTATAGTGTATGGCTTGTCAGGGCTAGGTTCTAAATCCCATTTACTACTTTGAACAAAAGATGTTGCTCCAACTGTTGCTAGGGGGATAGAGTCTTGAGCTTCTCAGCTATTGTACTGCTGCTCTCACATCACTTCAACAGTGTAACAATATAGTTATGTCATAACCAAGGCCCCTGGGATTCTGTGATTCTGTGGCTGCAGAATTTTCCGCAGAATTTGCATCATAATGCAGAATATATATAGTGCCGCAGAATTCATTGTTTTTGGTGAATTTTTATTCTAATATACTGTTTTTCTGTAGTGTCAGGTTTCTTTCCCATCTCATTTATCCTGAAGCCCCTCCTCTGGGCTCAGCATATGATGTCATCAATGACATCACATTACATTTTGCCAACAGCAGGGCTGCGTTCTGCCAGAAAAATGAATAAATCATGCCGTAAAAATTAGAAAATGCTGCCGCAGAAGCCAAGGAGCCCTGCAGCAGAAATCAGAAAATTCTGCCGCAGAGCACTGGGGCCCTGTTCATAACCAAACACAATAGCATTTGGATGCCATGCTTTTCCTTATGGGAACAAACTCTGGTCAGAGCCACACCAGCTGCTAATGCAACAGTATCAATATAATGTGACTGACATTAATGGAATGTAGAAGTACTGGTAAACTTCAGAAACACATGATATTGAATAAAGTTATAATGTATGGTCGAACATTGTTAACTGTAAAAATCTATCATTTTATAGGGTTGTTGTACCATCGATGTGATGTCACGATGTTGTTAACCCATCGATGGTATGTTGCATCGATGGTACAACAACATGAAATGATCTGCACTTGCGCATTCCCCGAACCGCCAGCCTTACTGAACAGGCCGTGACAGTTACAGCTTTATCCAGAGAGAGCGGCAGTGAGAGTTCAGAAGTAAGGATCTAGACCACAAATAGTTGTTTTTTGTTTAACTTGATCGGACCGATGCCCATACACTATAAAAGACAATGTATGGGCATCGATCAACCACTTTACTATCACTTCTCGTGGTTGCCATGACAACTTAAGAAAACCTCTCGAGCTGCGCTGTTGAAGTTTGTCTAAGTTGTCATGGCAACCACTCGAAATGATTACAGAGTGGTTGTTTATCGATGTCCATACATTATCCTCTATATAATGTGGCATACACAGATTACAATGAATGCACTCACACACATAATGTTACTTGTACAGTTGCACATAGAATTCCCAGCTCACCCACACAGACCCCATATAGGCATGTGCACACACACACACACACACACACACACACACACACACACACACACACACGCAGACACACACACACACACCAGTGCATGTACATCTGCACACACAGATCCCTAATACACAGCCCCATTATGCACTCACCCAGACCACAATGTAGATAAACACACATAGTTCCGAGGTGCACAAACAAATGTAGTCCTCGGTATGCGTAAACACATGGGGACCCAACTACAAGCACACAGGAACTGTAATAGCATCATACACCAAAAGGACAAAAATTGCAACTTGCCCAGAAATGACCCCCAACCCCCAAAGAACACAAACATACAGTGGAGTCAGCCATGATGAAGCACAGTAACTTGCAGTAATGACGTCACAAAATCCTACACAACAAAAGGGCTTAATTGCCATTGACTTACAAAGGCCCCTGCAGCACACTGCAGCATTCTGTGATATTCTGCAGCATTTCTGCATTGCATCCTGGCTGCCACAGCTGTACACAAACACAGAGATCATGATCCATGCACAAAGACTGAAATATGCAGAAACATGCACACACGGTCCTTGATACACTTAGACTTAGGCATGTACAAATATGCACACACAGACCCCAATACACATAGCCCCAGCATGCTCCCACACATGGACGCAGACACATACAGAGAAACACACAACAACAAGCACACACAGAGAGAGACCCCAGTGTGTGTAATGACACCAACTCTGATGCCTGCACACAAACCTCAACATGCTACTCACATTGACCCTGGTACACCCATACAAATATGTACAAAGACACTGAGGTACACACTCGCACAAAGACAACAGATGCAGGCAGACCATGGTGTACAAGTAAAGTCTCCCAGCAGGTGCACGCAGACCTCAGCAAGTGCACATGCACTCTGATAAGAACAAAAAGAACCCTGTGGAGGGTGCTAGAGAGCTACGCTACAGATAGGAAGGGTTTCACATGAGCTCTGCCTACCTTACATACAGTATTTCACCATATAACTTTAATTTAAACTTTTGGCTAACCTTGCATTTGAGTGACTATCTCGAAAGAGCTCCACTCCAGGCAACTTTGGATCAAGTTTGGGTAGAATGAGTTACCCAAAAGGATCAGGAGGAGTGAGTCAAAGATTGGGAGCTCCATTGCAACAGGCCCCAACGGAACAGCCAGGCACGTCACAAGCCACCAACCCACAGCAGGCTGGTGACTCCTCTCCTTGGGATACAGTCCTCAAAGCAATGGGGGCCATGGACCATAAAACTGAAACCATATTGGAGAGAATGGATGCCCAGGACGCCAAGATTGAAGTGGCAGTGACCTTAACCAAATAAGCAGAGGGACGCTGGTTACAAACACCACCAGCTATTACTAAGTTGACTCAGGAGAACTCCCACCTTGGGGCTCAGCTGGAGACACTTGAGAATGAAACCCATGCCATGAATGTATGACTGATTGGTCTCCCTGAAGGAGTAGAGGGCGACCCCATCATGACTTTTATGCGCAGCTGGCTAAAGAACATTCTTCATCTCCCGGACACATGGGATGACTCAGACTTATGTCGTGCACTCCCGTTCCCTGCAGAGCAATCGCTCACAACCACGCACCATCATACTAATCACAGCAGGGCCAGAGGTCCGACATCTACTACTAGCTGCAGCCAGGGCATTACATCCCTTAAAACATGAAGGACAAGATATTCGCATGTCTTCAGACTGGGCAAATGCCACAAGGAACCAGAGGAAACAATCTGACGGCGTTCATAAACAGCTGCATAGCCTGGGGGTCATGCATTTGTTGTTGGCACCGGCACAGCTCCAGGCTCAATATGGAGGGAATATTTATCAGTTTGGAGATCATAAGGATACCGGGAAATGGGCCATGATAATTGCTGCTAAGTTTCGGCAAGCACTGGCCACTCCAGAAACAGAGGACTCTGACACTTGATTTTATAGGACAGTGAGCACTGTTAACCACCTTGGATTAATCGTCCCCTGCAGTGTCAATAAGGATACAGTTTCTTGGGGTTTTTTTATTTAGTTTTTTGTTTACCGGGTAAGTGCACTAGCCATAGCAATGACTATTTTCAGGCATGACCCGGAAGGATACAGTACAAAACATGGCATGAACGCATAACAAATACAAGATTATATGTGATCGAAACTATTTAAATACATATGTCATGACAAGATTGGCTAAGTTAACAGTTTTTAAAAATACACAAGAAACAGAGAAACACAAAAACCGTCTTGTAGATAGTGTACAGACTAACATAAATTACTGTTCTGTGGTGAGAACACATTAGGTAAGAAGTAATAGGCTGTCATAAAGAATTTATGTATGGTGGTAAGGGGGGGAAGGGAGTGGAAGTGGAACAGCCAAGGGAGGTACCATAGAGGGAGGCCTGTGAGAGGAAAGGAAAAGGGAAAAGACAGGGAAAAAACTGGGAAAGTGCTTAGTGTTGAAAGGTACAAACTTAGGTGACAGAACGAAAGGAGCAGAGTGGAAGGATAAAACTGGTTAAGGGGGTTTAAAGCAAGCGCAACTGTGGGAAGTGGCAAGGTGGTTATAAAGCCCTTCAAACGCAGGCTACATTTTTCTTCCTAACCTGACGCAATTTCGGGTCGTTTTAAAATCCCTTGTCATTATACAAATGTACGGCCCCTACACCCCTGCCTTTTTGCAAACGACAGGTGGTATGCTGTTAAAGCTGACAGCAGTACCAGGTGGGGACTGGGTTCAGGGAGGACTAGGTTACTTGGCACAAGAGGCCTAGGTTTGGCTACTCTGCACAGGGGCACCCAAGTAAATCTGAACACAGGAAGCAATAACTGTAATGCCCAATACCAGGAATGGGATTCTAAAGTGTGGCTTTTATTCACATCCAAACTGAACAAACAAAGCATAGACGGACCCCCACGGGGCTACATTCCTGATAATGCAGATAAGAGCAACAGAACACTTCTTCACTATTTCAGCCCTCAGGCTCTGAACCCACCAGGCACACAGCCCGGACGTGCACGCAGCTTTGGGTACACAGGCTGACTTATACACTATTTGGGTTTTTCCCGGCCCGGCTCCCCTGCCGGCCTATCGATCCCGGTCCATATGGCAGTGAACCAAATTTTCGGTTGGTGGCTCCCCAAACCACCTTAGAGCCTTCAACTCCTTAAGGGAAATTTCCTTCCAATCCCACGCTCGGGTATTTCCTCATCACTGGTCAAGTGCATGAGGCAAAGTAGAAATCCACAGAGCAAATCCAGAGAGGTGGACCTGGTTACTAAAGGTGGGGGTTTCCCACCTCCAGCTCCCACAATCCATACCGGCCATTTCTCTGGACATTAAACAACTCTTTTGAAAGCTTGGCAATGTAGATTAAAGGGTAGGCATGATAGCACATCTCCTCTACATGTCTTGACTTTCCCTTGTGCTGGACTTGAACATACTTTTACTTTGGCTAAGCCTATTCCTCTAGGCCTCTCACTAATTCAGCAGTCCAATCCCCACTTTAACACAGTTCAGGTGAAACATAGGCCCTTTGACAAGAGCAGAACTCACCCTTTGGTTGCAGGTGCCCCACAGGCTAATCTTGGCAGCTTCTTGTACCCAACACACTTGGAAAAAAATATGGCAGTTTCTTCTCTAGCAGTAGCCAGGGGGTTGCCCCTGGAATAGCAGGCAAACCTTACACCCCCATCCCCTCAGGGATGGGGCACAGAGACCAGTAACAGCGGTCTCCATCACTTCAAGGACAGCTTACTGTGTTCCTCTTAAGGCAGAAACACACACCTTTCCCTAAAAGTAGGTCTATATCAGAGCTTAGGCTCCAAGAGCCTGTGCACAGACTGCTGTGCTCCTCTCACAACAATCTCCAATGCCAACTGAACACTGGCTGTTCAAAACTGCCAACATTCTAATCTAACTCCCTTCTGCAGATTCCAATGTGGCTCATGCAGCTGCGACAGTTCTATGGTGATGTCATCCCTCAGTCTCAGCTGAGACTGAGAACAGAGTGAGACAGTGTGAAATTCATTTAACTGGAGTTTCACAAGCTGCCTTCCCTGCCTACCACTAGGTCTTACTGGGATTCTAGTAACCCCGGGTAACAGGGGGGGTTACACAAATTTAGCGTTGGTTAAGATGCAGTGCTTGCTTAAATTGAAGTTTAGCCTGTCGGTGTTCTCTAGGAGTTTTCTTTTTTATCTTTCTATACCTCAGCTGGTAGATACCAGATGTTTATTGGCCCGAGTATTGTGTCTTGCTGACTCGGTCTCTTCATCCTTGTACTGCGTAGAGCAGTCCCGTTAATGTGAAGGCTAAGAAATTTTATTTCATAATATCGTCTGTGGTATTCTTGTTGTCAAAGAAATACTCATAAAGTTGAGTAGAGTCCACGTTTGATTTTGGATCCCAAATCTGCTGTTGCTTGAAGTCAAAGTTAATAAGATTGCCCCCCCACCGGTCTCTCACCAGAGGGGTAGCTTTGCACACGACCCACCAAACTGGAGGTGGGTATACCTGGTAGCTAGGCCACCATTCCCCTGGTGAACGATGGCCCAGAATGGCTACCATGAACAGGCCAATAGCGGTGGCCCCCACAACTGCGGGGGGTTTAAGGGCAGTGCAGAGAAGGATTCTCCCTTCTCTGGACCTGCCCTTGACCTTCAGTGTGGTGGGAAACCCACATCAGATGGAACCCAGGGTCACAGTGCAACAAGGGATGGGACAAGGGGGTGCAGGAGTGTCTCCTGAAACACTAATTAGGGCTCCCCCCCTCCAATACCCCCTGTGGGAACGTTACCTCCTGTGGCTCCAAGGGCGAGCCCAGAGCAACAGGTAGTCGTAGGGTAGGAAATAACATGAGTCTGGACAGGGAGGGATATCACCCAGGCTGGAGCCAGCGTGCAAGGAGGTGGCAGCGGGGGCCCACCTGCTTTGGCCACGCTGAGAGAGCAGGGGAATAACGCCGCTGATCAAAGGAAAGGTCCAAGTGGGGCAGCGGGGTCCTCTGGGGCCGTGACGGCACTTCAGCTGAGTCCCACTCCACCGACTCCCCCTGCCCCAGTGCCCAACGACAACAAATGGGCATATGCAGGATTGGAAGACCCCTTAGGGGGCCATTTATCAGACAATGTGAGGGAGAAAATATGGAGGTGAGAGTATATTGACATGTTCTCCCTGCTACACAAGGAACTCCCGGAGGAGGAGAATGAAAAAAAAGGAAAGAAGAAGAGGGTGCGGAGGCCAAAGATTCCCCTCACTTTTGAGAATTGGACTGTGGCCTTCGACATTTTCATGTCAGTATATGGGATTAAGCACCCGGATAAGTTGCTGCCCTTACTTAAGTACAGGGACACCATTAAGTTTGCTCACCTGTCATTTGACGGGTTGGCCTGGTTAAAATATGACAAGCAGTTTCATCTCAAATTGGCTCGACAACCCAGTTTGAAATGGGAAAATATGCATCTCGACCTGTGGGCCAGGTACATGTCCAGGGGTAGACCTAATTCAGTAACTTACACTGACAGTGAGCATGTGATCGCCCAACCCAGTTCCGGTGACAAAAAAGATTTAAAAAAAGGGGACAAGAAAGGTTGTTATGATTACAATAAAAGGAAGTGCTTTCGGAGCCATTGTAAATTCCATCATGTCTGCAGGTCCTGTGGAGGAAGTCACCGGGTTACCGATTGCAAAAAAGCCACGTACGGAACTTTCGGTCCACCCCATTCTGACAAGTCCAAGTCCGGGGCCGGCTAAGCTGGCAAACACTCCAGTAGACTTACAAACAATGTCGAATTGGCTTACCCAGTATCCTGACCAACGAGCAGCACACTTCTTGTGGGCTGGTTTTAGCACAGGATTTTAAATCCCTTACAGGGTTCCTTGGTTTACTACGGCAGCCCGCAACCTAAAGTCTGCTATTGCTCTGCCGACAATGTTGGCACACAAGATCAAAATAGAGGTACAAGTGGGATGGGTTGAGGGCCCTTTTGGCCAGCCTCCTTTCCCGACACTCCGAGTATCTCCGCCTGGCCTTGTTCCAAAAAAGAACAAAGGGGAATACCGGCTGATCCACCACCTTTCATACCCAAAAGGAGGATCGGTAAATGACCACATAGCATCAGAAGACACATCAGTCAATTATGCGTCCTTGTATGCAGCAGTCGAGCTGGTGTGGGGCTTTGGCAATGGCACCTTGATGGCAAAGAGTGACATAAAGTCAACATTTCGCTTGTTACCAGTATGACCAAAGGACTACGATCTCCTGGGTTTCACATTCCAAGGGCAATGGTACTATGACATGGCAATGCCCATGGGATGCTCGATTAGCTGTGCAGTGTTTGAGGCATTCTCTACCTTCTTAGAATGGGCCACCAAGGTTTTTACGGGGAACATTGCGATCATTCATTATCTTGATGACTTTTTATTCACAGGTCCCAAGGATTCGGGTAAGTGCCAAGACACTCTGAGTGGTTTTCAGTCTTTGATGGAAAAATTCGGTGTACCACTGGCACTAGAAAAAAACAGAGGGTCCTACTACATGCATCTCATTCTTGGGTATTGAGCTGGACTCCGTGACCATGGTGTAACGGTTACCTTTGGACAAGGTAAAAAACCTTCGACGGTTGCTGGGTGAGGTTATTGGAGCAAAAAAGGCCACCTTAGTGCAACTGCAGTCCCTGCTAGGCCACCTCAACTTTTTATGCCAGGCAGTGAGCCCTGAGCACCCATTCCTCAGGAGACTGGAGGCAACAATGTCTGGCCCCATAAAATCCTATCACTATATATGAATATCAAGGGGCCTTAAGGCCGACTTGCGAGTGTGGGAATCCTTTCTAACCGATTTTAATGGAGTAAGCATGTAGCAAGACAAAGGACACCACCACCACGGGTTGGACATGGTGACGGATACATCCGGAGGCATAGGTTTTGGGGCATATTTTCAAAGGTCCTGGTTTGCGGGAATGTGGCCACAGAATTGGGTGGAGCAGGGGTTAACAAAACACATCACGCTGCTAGAGCTGTTCCCAATCATGGTAGCTGTCCAGGTGTGGGGACATCGGCTGGACAGCCAGGCAGTGCTGTTCTTCTCGGACAACAGGGCAGTGGTGGATATCATCAATTCACAATCTTCCAAGTCGGAGGATGTGATGAGGGTATTGCGAGTGTTTGTGCTATGCTGTCTATCTTGGAACATCACATTCTGGGCAAAACATGTGCCTGGGAAGGATAATGTTATCGCTGATGCCTTGTCTTGTTTGCAGGTCAAATGCTTCAGACAGCTGGCGCCACACGCAGAAACAGCCCCAACACTGATACCGGACTCACTCTGGCAACTTGGGAGTCAGGAAAGCTTTGATGGGTTCAACTTGCTATTGCCCCATCGACCTGGAAGAAATACTCAGGTAGCTTCGTAGCATTTGCCTGTTTTTGCAGACAGCAGGTAAGTGAAACCCCCCATGAAACACAACAACAGGTACAAGAATACGTGCTCCACCTTATTCAGTTGCTTCGGGCCCCATCTGCTATCCAAGCACTCTTGTCCGTTATAGCCTTCATTTGGCAAGCACTGGGCCACCCGGACCCAGCCAGCAACTTCACAACCCTCAAGATGCTGGATGGGTGGAAAAAATCCCTGGGGAAGAAGTCAGACCCCAGGAAGCCAATAGGCCTGGGTGACTTGACCAACATACTGACAGCATTAAGTGCAGTATGTAGCACATGGTACGAGGCCCAGTTATTCAGGTCCTTGTTTACATGTGCATTTTACGGGGCTTTCAAGGTTTCAGAGCTGGTGCCAGACTCAAAAACAGCTGTGGGGGTTTCCAACATCCAGTTGGAGGAAATCTCCTGGATGCCCAACAGAGTATCCCTATTGCTCAGAAGTTCAAAATCAAATCAAATGGGTCCCCCAGCAATGATCACATTACATCATTCAAGCATCTGCGAGTCCTGTCCTTACACCTGCTTACAGGCTTTCTTGGCAGATAGACCCACGGAGGGCCATTTGTTTGTGTATAGGGATGGATCCCCAGTAATCAGACGCCAATTTGCAGCAATCCTACACAAGAGTTTGTGGTTCATGGGTAAGGACCCGAAGGTTTTCGGCACCCACTCATTTCGAATCGGGGCAGCCACAGAAGCCTCGAGACTGGGCCTAGGGAAGGCACAGATCAAGAAGATCGGTAGGTGCTCTTCAGCAGCCTTCAAGGGGTATATCAGGCCACACCAGAGCTCAGAGGTAGTGTAAGAGTAAAGAAGTCATACTGGCAAAAAGCAGTTAGGATGAAGAATAATGACTCTCTTTTTGTTTACCTTCTAGCAGAGCGAAGGATACCAGCGGATATATGGGTCATCGGTCATTCATACATCCGGGAGGCCCACAGTCGAGCATTGGTCCGCCCGTATGGATTACAGCTAGGAATCCCGAAAGAACATGCAAAGCTTCGCTGGGATGGAAAAGGGGAGATGCGCTGGGGACAGCTGATGGACATAGTGATAAGGCTGGGGTTGGACAAAAAAATACCCTTGGCACTGGTGGTGCACTTGCAGGGAAATGACTTAGTACAGCTTGGGGCCCCAAAACTCTGCGGGGAAATCAAGCGGGTCTTGGCCCAGCTTCAGGCCCTGCTCCTGACAACCAGGCTGGCCTGGTCTCAGATATCATCTCTCGACGACAGTGGACAGGTGCCCGCAGCATTAAGGGCATTGAGAAAGCCAGGAGAGAGGTTAATAGGGAGGTGTCCCGGTTTGCCTCTCTCCATGGAATAGCCATCTTGTGTCACTACCTAATACCCAGGACATGTGACGCCATTTATAGCGGGGATGGGGTACATCTGTCGGGGATTGAGAATGACATCCTCAACACCACAATTCAGGAATTTTGTGAGTTAGCGGTAAGGCAGGGGAGACTTCTGGGGCATTAAGGGTAAAATGCGCTACGCACATTGAAATGGCGTAAATTCAGAGTGGTGAAGCGTTCGTGGTATTGGGTGACCCAGACCCCTGGTGGCACCACCCTGGGTGGGTACACTACCGGGAAAAAAGGGGCACCCAAGAACATGGTGGGCATCGTAGGGGTTCATGGCTGGAGGGTGGGAAAAGCGGCCCCGGGCTGGGCACCTGCCTTGCTCAACTGTCATGATACCCCAAAAAATGCAACTGAGTGGGGGGAACTGTCCAAGAAAGAGGAATAGCCCTGGGCAGGTCTGTTCGACTCAAGGGCCAGAGTTCCTCCCATTGGAAACACAATACCACCTGAATTTGCTGCCCCAGGGATCTCTTATATGGATATAATTGTGTTGTACATTGAGATTTTGATTTGCTGTAAATAAAATGTTTGATGTTTAGTAAAGCTGCAGCCTTTTATGCCAAAACCGAAACCTGGTGTGTGTGTGTGTGTGAACAGTTATTGTGGGTCCAATTGGGCCATGACCACCCCCGGCCTCTCACCGGGGGGTAGCTTTCCACATGGCCCACCAAACTGGAGGTGGGTATACCTGGTAGCTGGGCCACCACGTCCCTGGTGAATGGTGGTCCAGAATGTCTACCATGAACAGGCCAATCACGGTGGCCTCCACAACTGGGGGGGCGCCGCCCGAGCTTCCGGGGGAGGGACACTGGGATGATTTTTAAGGGCAGTGCAGAGAAGCATTCTCCCTTCTCTGGACCTGCCCTTGACCTTCGGACATCCTACCCACACACCCGTTTTTTGTGGTTTCTACCGACCGCGGCAATTGTTGGGGATAGCAAGTTGAATAGCCCTCACAGGCCCGCAAGTTTGAAGTCGCAGCAAGTTTTCATGGAAGGGGAGTAAATTCAGGTTGATGAGGTAAATTAAGCATTCGTGGTATTGGGTGACCCAGGCCACTGGTGGCGCAACCCTGGGTGGGTACACTACTGGGAAAAAAGGGGCACCCAAGAACACGGTGGGCATCGTAGGGGTTCATGGCTGGAGGGTGGGGAAGGTGGCCCCGGGCGGGCACCAGCCCTGCTCAACTGTCATGATACCCCAAAATGCAATTGAGTGAGGGGGAACTGTCCAAGGGAGAGGCATGGCCCTGGGCAGATCTGCTCAACTCGAGGGCCAGAGTTCCTCCCATTGGAAACACCATGCCACCTGAATTCGCTGCCCCAGGGGTCTCTTATATGGATATAATTGTGTTGTACATTGAGATTTTGATTTGCTGTAAATAAAATGTTTGATGTTTAGTAAAGCTGCGGCCTTTTATGCCAAAACCGAAACCTGGTGTGTGTGTGTGTGTGTGTGTGTGTACAGTTAGTGTGGGTTCGATTGGGCAAAAAGTTGTGTAAGTGGGAGCTTGTGGGGATGGGTGGGGGCTTTCATAGTGAAACCTACTTGATCTCTTATAACTCGCATTAAGTTAGGTTGTGGGCATAGTAACTTCATTAGTTATGTATTGTATCCCCATGACAAAACGATCTGGAAATAGCTCCACACATCTTGCGAGGCTCAGCTAATTTGTTAAATATCTGGGGATATAAATCCTGTCCAGTAAATTTCACATACCCCCATATGAAATATCACAACTGTGTATTGTAAAATCCTGTTGCTGAAATGAGTAGTTTATTACTCCTGAGTGTAACCTATAAATGTGATGCTTTCACAGTCATTTTATGCTGTATGGCATGTGTAACCCCTGGGCGGCGCCACCCCCAGTGTTACACCCCTGCATACTACCCTGGACATAGGCTAAGGGATTTGGGTTCGCTAGCTAATAACGTTTTTTAAAACCTTTGCACAGTGCCTCCACTCAGGGTGCTTTACATGGGTGAGATGGTGCTGGGTGTAGCCCCCTGAGCGGCTACACCACCCACGGTGACCAGTAACCTTCCCCAGACATGCCCCAATACACAGTTCCCCACATTTCCACATTTTGAATTAAAGGCTCTCTCTAATAATATGCTCACCCATAATTTCAAACACAAATAACAAGATATTTATTTCAGGCGTAATATAGGAGCTAGGAAGGAGAAACAGGAGGAGTAGAGGTTATCCTATCGTATTTACAAAATGTACAGATATTATTTGGATTTTTGCTGGTGAACCCTTCAGCTGGGTGATTACATATTAACAGGCAGACATAAATTACATTTTACCATTCGACTTAAGACATCCAGATCCCTGGCTATCTAGCTGCTGACAAATTAGATGTTAACCATAGTTATTATTAATACCCGCACTGGTACCAGTCCCAGATACAGCAGAAACCCCGCAATTTCATACCACACTGGTTAAACAGATACCACAGTCCAATATGTTGCAGGCTTGATAAAGCTGCAGCTGTTCGAGGTGGCCGGCTATTAAATTGAGGGTTGGGGCAACTTGGAAACAGATTTTTGTAAAGCAGCAAATTACTATTTACAACCACAGTAGGGATTGCCCTGCACCTTAGCAGACGAAGCAGGGATTGCCCTGCACTTACAGACTTCCGAACATTCCAGGACAAGCTATGTGGATCTTACATCCAGAAAATTCAGCTGTAACCCCTAGATGGCGCTATCCCAGGGGCTACTACCCCTGCCTGATTTGCCACTAACAGGTTGAGGGGCCTGGATCCGATGGCGGGTGCCTCCACCCAGAGGTCAGGGTTTGCAATAGTTAAACTAACTTGGTCACAGCCCTCTGGGACACTGCAACCCCCCTTTCTTCCCACTAGTGGCCCACACAATATATCAGAATTACCTTCACAGTATACACTTACCCCCACGACTGGTTCAGGCACTGGGACCTCCTGTAAAATAAGATACAGTGCAACAATCACAGTACAATACTTTAACATAGACAAATACCTCAGGCAGTATAACTTTGCTGAAACAAGCAGCTCTGATTTATTTAGGGGGAATATAACAAGGACAGGGGGAAATCAGGTTAATTAGCTTATCACTTTACTCATCTACCTATGGCTCTGTGCACAGGCCTATCCCTACCAGTTACTGTCCCTGGGTACCCAAGCCCTAGTGGCTAGTCCAAACCGTGGCAGCTGGTAAGGGCCCTTTCACACAGAGAAAAGAAAAATTAGTTAAACAGTCAGCAGTACAGTAATTCCATTTGGATTTAATGTGGCAATTCAACAGGGAGTGACCCTGAATTAGTACTCACGACCTCCAAACAAGATAGGGTCCTTCAACATCAGCAGGGCTACTCTTGAGCTCCACGAGACTCCTCACACATTTATATGACAAACTGCAACAGGCAAAAGTCCTTTAATGACAGCAGGATTCACTTGAGCTACACAAGCCTCTTCACACATTTATATGGTAAACAGAAAGTACTATACCAGGCAGGCTGCTTCTCTATCCGATCGCAATTACTGCACAATACCGGGAGAACACACAGCAGATTCAGTTCCTGACAGACCAAGCGAATTCAGCAATTTCTCAGTCTTCTACAGGGTGAGCCTGGTTTCTACTCTTCAGATATCCTTTGATTCTCTTCACAGGAATGATTCAGTCCTAACAAGCAGTTACACAAGCTGCAGCACGGAACTCAGGACCTTACACACGTTTCCGACTAAAACTGCGCCGAAAAGCACAGGGCTCCTTCCCTCTTCACTGCCAGAGCTCAACTGAAACTCCAGCAGACAAAACCGGGCACTTCCTTGAGTTCCTCCCAGTTCTTGGCTGGATTGGCTGTCACTCACAATAGACTGCCCTGTTGGTCCAAAAGGCGCGAAGTCAAACTACATCTCCCAAGTCACTGCCCATACAGTCCTCTTATGGCAGGCTCAAATTACGAGTCAAGTTCTGATTCGTCCAAGGCACCATTTTAGAGCTACCTTAACCCACACTGATTGGTCCAGTTCAGCAGTTCAAAACTAGAATGGGGAACTAGGCAAACACAGTTCTGACTGCAAAGAAAGCAGGTTAGACAAACTGTATTTTCATTATTACTCTAAATGATTTCTGGCAAACAGTTACATCTTTCAGATAGGTTCCCTTTGCACTCCTAGTGACTGCAAAAATGGAGTGAATTGGCAGCAGCTCGAGTCGTACTCAAGCAAAGAAACACACAGTCCCCCCATACAAACGAATTATGTCTGCAAGCAGACAGCTCTTAAAGAGACAGTACCAGAGGCTCTAAAAACACTCACAGACAAATGGCTTAAACGCCAAACACCATTCAGGCTTGGAGCATTCAAGCAAGCTCCTGGAAGTCTTTTGGGAACCCCCATTTGCGGGGGGGTTACACCCTTCCTGGCCTGGGAAAGCGTGACGTCCGCGTCAAGCAAGTACCCCCATAAGTTTCAACTGCAACCATATACATTTGCATTAGGCTCACACATGTAATCATCAGTCAATATATAATTTTACCAAGAACACATTTCTGAAACATTGCAGTCGTCACTCTTACACAGTATTACACACACATTGTACCATAACTCAAGTTATTACCTCTTGTACATGAAACCTGAAGAGAGGGGCCCTTCCTTATCAGTTACCTTGGGGCTGGACGGGCAAGGGCACCATCTTAGAGGGCAACACAAGTAACTTGGAGTTAGCACTGATGTTCAGTTTGGGCAATGAGCTAGGGACACATACACTCCTTTATGGACAACATTGAGAGGCAAGTCCACAGGCCTCCCAAGGGAATCATAACTGAGGTGCACCACAGGCTTTACAGCTCGACCAGTCTTTCTAGGGAGACTGTTACAGTCTCTGCACTCTGAGCCTCATTTTCAGCATTGTCCTCACTTGTCAGGGAGTCTCCATGGGGTAGAGAGGCTAGAACTTTGGGCACTTTCAGCTCCAGGAGTTACAGTTTCTGAGTCCACAACATTTGGCTCTAATGGAAGCTTTCGGACACTGGCAGTGGACTGTCAGGGCACTCAAAATACTCTTCTTGTTCTGGTGTATCACCAGTCTGCCCCAATCCATCATTTTCCTCCTGAAAGCTCAAACAGTTCAAACATGCACAATGATTCCATTTCATCTGATCTGATGCTTTGCACTTCACTTTCTGGAGCATTGGCTCAGGGATGAAGCTGGGGCTTAGACAGTCCAGAAGGCCCAACTCGTCTCCAGTATTGACTAGAGGGATTGCCCCGAAACAATTGACTCAGTTTGTAAGAAGGATAGTATTCAAAGTCACTCTCACTTTCTTCTGATATGGACTGACAGTCAAGCTCAACTGGGACTTGTGGAGGGGAACACTTTAACTTTGCTTCTGTAGGTGCAGACTTTCTTGATCTTTTCTTAGCAGCAGCTCTAGTCACTGGTCCAGAGGGGGAATCTTCTGGGGGCTCAGACTCAAACAAGATTTGTCCAATGGGCAGTAAATGATTTCTATGCATTGTTTTTACATCTTTTGAATTATTCTCAGGCCTTACTTTGTACACTGGCAGATCATCTAGTTTGCCCACTACAATGTGAGGGAGATGGTGCCATCTGTCAGCAATCTTGTGTTTGCCATGCAGTCCCAGATTTCTTAGCAATACCGATCTCCCTCCTGGAGTTCCTGTGCTTTCACCTTTTATCATACCTTTCTTTGTTGGCCAGATTTCTTTTGGCAGCCATGGTTTGAGCCAGTTGGTACGCATGAGTTAGCTGAGCCTTTAACTTTGCACATACTGTAAATAGTTGTCAGCTTGAACCCCATCAGGAGACCCCAAAACACACATCTACCGGCAGTCGAGCTTCTCTTCCAAACATCAGGCGGTGAGGGAGAACCCAGTGGCATCACTTTTGGTGCAGTTATAAGCATGTACCAGGGTGCTAATTTGTTGGCTCCATCTAGGCTTGTCCTTTGGGTGTAGGGTCCCTAGCATATCTAGCAAAGTGCGGTTGAAACGTTCAGGCTGTGGGTCCCCTAGGGGTAGTGAGGAGTGGTTCTGGACTTCGCCTCCCCACAGAAAGCATCTCTTTGATGAGCGACTCTCAAAGTCTCTCCCTTGATCAGAATGGATTCTTTGAGCCCCATAGTGAACAAAAAGTTTTCAACAAGTACTTTGGCCACAGTGGATGCTTTCTGGTCTTTGGTGGGGAAAGCTTGGGCATATCTCGTGAAATGGTCAGTGACCACCAGCACATTACTGATATTTCTTTGATCTGATTTCAAACTCAGAAAATCAATACAGACCAGCTCCATGGGTGCACTGGTGGTGATGTTAACAAGGGGGGCAGCCCTCTGGGGCAAAGCTTTCCTCTGTAAGCAGCGACTACAAGTTCGAATGTGTTGCTCCACATCAGCCCCCATCTTAGGCCAATAGAATCTGGATCTCACCAAGTCAAGTGTTCTGTCTATACCAAGGTGCCCCATGTGGTTGTGCAAGGATCTCAGTACTGAGTCTCGAAAGGCAGTGGGCAGCACTAGTTGTTGTTTGTCTACTTGTCCCCCTCTGTCTACTGTTTCTCTGTACAACAGTTTATTGATCAATTTCAACTTAGGACCTTCTTTGTATAACAGTGCAGTTCTCAAATCAGTGGAGTGTAATTTGGACACATCTTTTCCTGCATAGAGGGCTTCTAAAGCTGATTTGATCATGGGATCAAGGGATTGAGCCCCGAATACTGTCATTGTCCAGCTGAGGCAGTGCACCAATGTCTATTGCAGAAAAGTGGCAATAAGCAGCAGGTATGCAATTCTCAGAGGGTCCCAAGCAATCCACCATGCAGTCCACTGCGTCCGTGGACATTTGTTCCTCCCTGTCAAACTTCCGGCAGAGTGCCCGAATGTCAGATTCTGCCAATCTGACCCAATCATTCTGGGAAACAGGCCTCCGGGAGAGAGCACCAGCATCTATGTGGTTCAGACCTGCTCGGTATTCGAGAGCATAGTCATATGTAAATAATGCAGAAAGCCACCTATGGCCAGTGGCATCCAACTTAGCTGAGGTCTGCACATAGGTCAAAGGATTATTGTCAGTTTTTACTAGTATTTTAGCCCCATACAAGTACTCATGGAATTGGTCAACAATAACCCACTTCAAAGCTAGGAACTCTAACTTATGTACAGGATAGTTCTTTTCGGATGGGGTCAGGCTTCTACTGGCAAAGGCCACTGGTCTCAGGCCATTCTCATGCTCTTGGTACAACACAGCCCCCAACCCTTGCAAGCTAGCATCAGTGTGCAGGACGTAAGGTTTTCTTGGATTGGCATAGGCCCGCACTGGAGCATGGGAAGTTGATATATGATCTCATGAAAAGCAGTCTCACAATCAGGAGTTCAGCGGGCCCCAAATACTTCACTCGGATGAAAATACACTCTTTCAGTTTTGAGGGACGCTGACTTTTGGTATTTTTTGTGGGTTGGGGGATATCCTTGAGTAAGGTTAAGTAAAGGGCGGATCACTCTTGAATAGTCTTGATGAAGCACTCGATAATAACCACAGAATCCAGGAATCTTTGCAGTTCTTTTAGATTTTTGGGCTGTGGCCAGGTGGTCAAGGCCTCAACTTTACTTGGGTCGGTCTCTATTCCCTCGGTGGATACTATGTGTCCCACATACTTTACTGATGTTTGAAAGAATTGACACTTATCAATGGACAGTTTAAGGCCAAAGTCCTCCGGTCGGTCCAATACCTTAAATAATCTGCTCTCATGTTCCTCCAGTGAGCTGCCAAACACAATAACATCATCTAGGTATACCAGGCACTCTAGTAAGTTCATGTCCCCCACTGCACGCTCCATCAATCGTTGAAAAGTGGCTGGGGCACCTGAAATCCCTTGAGGCATCCTCATGAATTCATAGAAGCCAAGCGGACAGATAAAGGCTGTCTTCTCACGGTCCTCTGGGGCCATCGGGATCTGGTAGTACTCACTGCGGAGAGCCAACACAGAGAACCACTTGCTCCCGTTTAGGCAGCCAAAAGCATCCTGAATGCGGGGCATTGTGTACTGATCAGGGATAGTCCGCCGGTTTAAGGTGCGATAATCCACACACATCCTTACTGTCCCATTCTTTTTCCTCACTACCACAATGGGGGAAGCATAAGGGCTTCTGGATTCTTGTATTACACCAGCAGCTAACATCTCTGCAGATGCCGTCTCACATCATCTATGTCAGCAGGTGCTAGGCGTCGAGACCTCTCATGAAATGGTCTTTCGTCATGCAGCGGATATTGTGCTCAGCTCCTTGCATGCATCCTACATCCCATTCCTTTAAAGAAAACACCTGGTCTCTCTGGGCAAGCTTCTCACTGATCCTCACTTTCCATTCAGCTGGCAGCGGGAGTCGCCAAATCAAACAAGTCAGGCGTTACTCTGTCATTCTTCCTTGAACTCTTGCTGCTGGGTAGCACTGCAGTGTCTGCACAATGCACATTAGCCAGGATGCAACCTCTATTTACTCGAATGTCTCTTTCAGACACATTCTGAACTTGGACCATTACCCTTCTGGCATAAGCGTGGGCTCTAGCGGGCAAAATACTAGGCTTGGCCAGCAGTCCCTCTGGCAATTTTCCATTGCCTGGTGCATCCAACATTAATATTTTATTCTTAACATTCTTTCTGATACGGACCTCTCCCTGTAAGGTACACTGGGCATTTGGCGCCAGGATCAGAGACTCAGGATCCTTCTTCCATACAATTCCGACCGGTTCCTCTGGTTCTATTTTTTCAGCATCTCTCTGTGCCTCATAGGCCTTCTTAATTAAAGCCAGAGCTCTTAAAGCTCTACTAGTTTTTGACCCCTGTTTTTCATAACACAACTGTGCCAGCCTTCTGAACATATAAGCATTTGTTCCAATCAACAAAGGGACACCATCATACAGTCCAGTGGGGGGACACACTAAGGCTAGGGTCTCTACTTGTTCGGCCACTCCAGCCACGGAGGTGGGGAAAGACAGCCAAATTCAGATATACCCCGAATAGGGGTAGGCCTTCTCACTTAACCCCCATATATGCAGTCCTTCTAATGGTTGTAAGGGTACGTCTGACAAATGCTTCTGATACCAATCCTGGAACATAATTGTCACTAGGAGCCACTGTCTAATACAGCTCTTGTAGACACTCCATTCACCTTTACAGTGGTCTCCATGGAGGACCCACTATTCTGGACCAGTCTGGAGAGGCGTAGCGGGGCCTGGGCAACTGACCTTGCCACAAAAAGACGTGAGTTAGCATTTTTGGTGCCCTCACTGGGATCATTTTGTGCACCTCTTAACCACTGATTTGTTCTCCGAAGCTCTCCTTGTAGCCTATATGCAACTTTGTCAGTGTCTTTTGGGGACTGGCATTCCCTTTTCATGTGCCCATCTTTCCCATAATTATAGCAAAACATACTTTCTGGAGTTTGAGCTGGCCGAGGCGCCACACTGGGAGCCAGGGCGGGGGTATTACTAACTGGAAACCTGGGTGCCATCTCTGTCTGCGGCGTGATAAGCATTTGGAGACATCTCGTCAGTTTCTCCACTTCCATGGTCAAGGAATCGAGTTTGGAGCCATTATCAGCAGGAGACACATGGGTGGGTACCCCCACCCCCATAGCAGATGCAGTCGGATATAGGTCAGGGCCCGTACTTGCAGGCGTGGCCTTCATAAAGGGACTGTTTTTGAATTCCCGGATCTCTCTCAACAGTTCACCCCATTGTGGCATATCTTTTTCCTTGTCAGAGCACTCATTGACTGCCAACCTCTGCCCCTGAACTTCACTTGATGGGTCACCCTCAGTCACTCGGGTCGTAGCCGCAGCTGTTGGTGCAGGTCCCTCCCGAGGTCGCCTTTTCTCAACTCCTCGAATTTCTCTCATTAACTCATCATAGGAGGTGGGATTCCAGTCGATTTGCCAAGCGTGCAAGCAACAGCAGTTCTGAGAAGGGGCAGACTTAAGGATCCTGTCCAGCCTGGTTCGGTCCAGTTCAATTGCTGGCAAACTATCCTTTCTGAGGCATTCTTGCAACAATTTTTCCAGCCGAGATACATACACAGACAACAACTCCCCTTGGTACTGTTGTGCATTTCTTACTCTCCACCATAGGTCCTCATCAGAATCTGGCTCCCATACACATTCTCAAGGCCTCAAGATGGCCTGTGCAGTCGCTTCAGGGTTACTGGCCCGTTTAGCACAGATGGTAGCCGGGCAGAACCTCGGAGGCTCTCACTAACCCTCTTTCACTTTTCGGCTTCCGAGCATTGCCATTCTAGCACTGGGGGCAACATAGATCTATCCAGGTCTCCCAGTCATCCTTCCCTTGGGGTTGGGAGGGTTCCAGAGAGATCCTCAACCTTCCGGTAAGAGTCGTGACTAATGGCAGGTGCAAAAATAGGAGTCTGCATTGGTTCAGCCACCATTACGGGTACTGGAGCGGAGAGGGTGTTGGGGAGGAACACCCCAGGTGGCAAGAATAGTTTCTTCAAGTCCTCCACAGTTTCCCTTCCCAGCAACCATTTAGCAAATTCTCCTCAAAAGTTTCAGATAGTGGTGGGGCTCATTCCCCCAGGTCTTTACTGTCTTAGTTATCACTCTCCAAGCAGTGAGGGCTCCTCTGGGGTAATGGTCTGTGGTACTTTGGAGCTATCTATGGGATCCTTAAACTCTACTGGCCAGGAAAGTGTGGGTGAGCAGATTAGCATGCCGACCCACCACCACAGGGTTTTGTAAACCTTCCACCTTGGAAAGTACTCCTGTACAGTGTCCTGATTGATACCCAGGGGATGTCCGGGATAAGCATAGCATTTTTGGGGTCGATCTCCTTCCCAGTACACCACTCCACCAGCCGGTGCACAGCCACTTCTGTCGGGGTACCCATTTATTTATTTTTTTTTCTTAACAGTGGTTTGTAAATATGGCCACTAGAAGACACACAATCCCAGCGGTTAGCCTCCAAGATGTAACCCCTAGATGGCGCTATCCCAGGGGCTACTACCCCTGCCTGATTTGCCACTAACAGGTTGAGGGGCCTGGATCCGATGGCGGGTGCCTCCACCCAGAGGTCAGGGTTTGCAATAGTTAAACTAACTTGGTCACAGCCCTCTGGGACACTGCAACCCCCCTTTCTTCCCACTAGTGGCCCTCACAATATATCAGAATTACCTTCACAGTATACACTTACCCCCAGGACTGGTTCAGGCACCGGGACCTCCTGTAAAATAAGATACAGTGCAACAATCACAGTACAATACTTTAACATAGACAAATACCTCAGGCAGTATAACTTTGCTGAAACAAGCAGCTCTGATTATTTAGGGGGAATATAACAAGGACAGCAGGTTAATTAGCTTATCACTTTACTCATCTACCTATGGCTCTGTGCACAGGCCTATCCCTACCAGTTACTGTCCCTGGGTACCCAAGCCCTAGTGGCTAGTCCAAACCGTGGCAGCTGGTAGGGGCCTTTTCGCCTGAGAGAAAGAAAAATTAGTTAAACAGTCAGCAGTACAGTAATTCCATTTGGATTTAATGTGGCAATTCAACAGGAGGCGACCCTGAATTAGTACTCGACCTCCAAACAAGATAGGGTCCTTCAACGTCAGCAGGGCTACTCTTGAGTTCCACGAGACTCCTCACACATTTATATGACAAACTGCAACAGGCAAAAGTCCTTTAATGGCAGCAGGATTCACTTGAGCTACAAAGCCTCTTACACATTTATATGGTAAACAGTAACAGGCAAAAGTCCTTTAATGGCGGCAGGATTCACTTGAGGTACACAAGCCTCTTCACACATTTATATGGTAAACAGAAAGTACTATACCAGGCAGGCTGCTTCTCTATCCCGATCGCAATTACTGCACAATACCGGCAGAACACACACAGCAGATTCAGTTCCTGACAGACCAAGCGCAATTCAGCAATTTCTCCAGTCTTCTACAGGGTGAGCCTGGTTTCTACTCTCAGATATCTTTGATTCTCTTCACAGGGCAGTTCAGTCCTAACAAGCAGTTACACAAGCTGCAGACCGGAACTCAGGGCCTTACACGTTTCCGACTAAAACTGCACACGAAAAGCACAGGGCTCCTTCCCTCTTCACTGCCAGAGCTCAACTGAAACTCCAGCAGACAAAACCGGGCACTTCCTTTGAGTTCCTCCCAGTTCTTGGCTGGATTGGCTGTCACTCACAATAGACTGCCCCTGTTGGTCCAAAAGGCGCGAAGTCCAAACTACATCTCCAGAGTTTGTGGCTGGCTCAGATTACGAGTCCAAGTTCTGATTCGTCCAAGGCACCATTTTAGAGCTACCTTAACCCACACTGATTGGTCCAGTTCAGCAGTTCAAAACTAGAATGGGGAACTAGGCAAACACAGTTCTGACTGCAAAAGCAGGTTAGACAAACTGTATTTTCATTATTACTCTAAATGATTTCTGGCAAACAGTTACATCTTTCAGATAGGTTCCTTTGCACTCCTAGTGACTGCAAAATGGAGTGAATTGGCAGCAGCTTGAGTGGTACTCAAGCAAAGAAACACACAGTCCCCCATACAAACTAATTATGTCTGCAAGCAGACAGCTCTTAAAGAGACAGTACCAGACGCTCTAAAAACACTCACAGATAAATGGCTTAAACGCCAAACACCATTCAGGCTTGGAGCATTCAAGCAAGCTCCTGGAAGTCTTTTGGGAACCCCCATTTGCAGGGGGGATACACAGCAGAATATTTGAAAGACTCATCCAAAGCAATTAGGGTGATACTTTTGTCAAGCATCCTATATGCAGTTCAAATACGGTCACATCCAGTACTTTATATACCAAAAGGCATCCATCCAGAGTAAGTTGGCAACGACACTTTCATCAAGCATCCCATACTTTAGTCACAGGCAGTCACATCCAGTACATTCTATATGCCAAGAACATTATTCACAGAGTCTTATCCAGCATATCTAGACATTGTATGCTCTAGGGCATCCTGTGAAGTGGCAAACACATCTTGGCGGCCGACTTCACGATGGCAAGACTCTAACCCACAGCTACACAACTTGCAACACATTTACATGATTCACTATGCCCAGCATCTTACTGCACCTGCAACTTAGCCATTTGGGCCACAGACAAAATGCATCCATTACTTGAACTGGGCAGTCTCTTATGGGGTTAGTAGCCCTGGCTGATAACTTCAGTACTTCACATAACAGCACACATTTCTCAGTGGGGCTTGGAGCCCCCAGGATTACTTGCTTAGCTTCTCCCTCGCACCGGGGGTACAAGGGTACTCACTCAGGTCCCCCACGGGTCTCTTCCACAATCGAAGGCATCCTAAAGACTTCTTCAGCTCTCTCACTGCTGAGGTACTCGGTCAGCGCTCTCAGAGCTGCTTGATGTCCTCTGGTCTGGTCAACGCTCTCACCGCTGCTGGACATCTGATCTTCGGTCCACATCTTTCCCCGACGTGGGAGGGAGGGCTAGCCTCTGGAGGACAATACTGGCAACCTCCAGACTAGCTGTTGCAGAAAGCACAGTACTGTAACTGGTAAACTTTTACTTAAGAAAATAATAAATGCCCCCTGAAGACTGAAGGGGCTTGGATTAAGTGGCCCAGGCCTGATGGCATGGCTGGAGCCTGAGCCCCCACCCCTGTTGGGGCTCCCAGTAGGTTGGAGCCTGCTCTGGCTCTCTCTGAATCTCTCTCTCAATCTCCAGACAAACTGGCAACATTGTCTTTTTATAGAGCTCCTTGCTCAACTCCTGATTGGTAGCAAGGATGGGGTGACATGTCTCCAAGTTGCTGAAGGACCTGTCAATAAGAACACTCAAGGCACAATTGGATTGTGGAATTTGCACCTAAAATAATGTCCCTGTAAGCCCCCATAAGCACTTGAGTGCTTACCCATAAGATGCAGTGAATGTCCCACAAGTCCTGGCTTTCTATTGCTGCAATTCCAATTGGCTGTACTGCTGGTAATAGCTGCTTAACCCACTGTCCCTTGTAACAGATTAGATACAGTCCTGAATAATGTCCTGGTGTCACCAGAAAAAAGTAATTATTTGCCCCACAGTTCTGTAGCTTAAAGGCTGTACTTACAGTCGCTGCACAGATGAAAAACATGGCTCCTTTACTTTTTCTGTCACTACTGCACTTATGCAAGCTCCCCTTGCAGCAGCTGACAGGCTGACACACAAAGTCCCAGATACTGGAATTGCCAGGGAAACAGTACTCATTTTTAACTTTAAACACTTTTCCCCACATGCACAGTATACTCCCAACAAGCAGCAACAGTTCCATTATTTAAAACATTTAAATTCTTTACTTTTCATCTGGAGCTGAACATAGCTACCCTGGAGGCAGCCGGACACACTGTTATGCATTATTCAGATGACCGGGGCCCCTCCTAGGCATACTTAAATGAGCCCCGGTCAAACTCTTTTAAGTTTCATCTGAGCGGTCCCCCAGCAGGCTGTCCATGGTCACCAGGTCCCAATTAGGTGGAAGGGAGCCCAGGACCCATGGCACAGTTCCCGAGGCGAGCGCAAAACAAGCGGCTAAACATCAAAGGCATTTTGCACGCCAATGTGACTCCTGCAGCCCTGGAGGCAGCACTTTTGCAGCGGGAGATCGCAGTCAGCATTTTAAGCCCCGAGGGGCTGGATTTTCATTTGACTGCAAGCTGGGGCACACACGAGGGCAAACAGGACCTGGGAAGCCAGAAAAATTAGGGGCCAAGTCAGGAGGAGGACAGAACAAAACGGGCTAAGGTAAGCTCAGGCTGGCATTTCTAGGAACCCCCATTTGCAAAGGGGTTACACATGTTTTATTGTAAAATTAACAAATATAAAGTTTAAAAAAAAAAGAACCGTGTGCACAAAGATCTGCACAGGATGTGTACAGACCTCGCAGTGTGCACACAGACAGCTGCATATGTAAAGACCCTGCCTCACCTGCACACAGATGCCACCATAGATGCACAGACCCAGCCACACCCATACACAGAGCAGGCCATGAGCTGCATACATAGAAACATAGATAGTGTTGGCAGAAAAGGAGCAATAGACCCATCTAATCTGTCCTAGTTTCCCTGCACAATACTACGCACTGGATTCTGCTTGGTCGCAGGAGTCCCTCCCTCCCTTAACTCTACTTATAATACCCATGAGCCTATCCCACACATGTTAGAAGCTCCCCACTATCTTCGCCCCTACCACCTCTTCTGGCGGGCTGTTCTAGGCATTCACTATCCTTTCTGTGAAGAGGTATTTCCCTCACATCCCTGTGTTAAACTCCCGCCTCAGGTTTCTTAGCATGCCCCTGTGTACTGATGCTCCTCCTCCTTTGAAAGAGGCTCCCCCTGCACTTTGTTCACCCCCATGATGTACACTGTGCTGCAGTTCTGGATTCTGGGGGGAGTGGTTCTAGTCTGTTTTTTTTTCTTCCAGGTCCTGTGGTGGGGGGGGCAATTGAGTGCTCCTGAGTGGGTGGGGGAACCTACCGGGTCAATATGTCATATGCTTAATAGCATATGACAAAACCCCCCAAAAGAGAAACAGCGTGGTATGGGACAGCGAGAGGCTGCAATACAGTGAATGGATCTGTGCGCAGTACTGCATTCTTTCACTGTCCCAGGCAGAAGATTAGACATCTGCTGGGATGTGGAACCACCGAGCAGCTGCCATGGCTCAACGGGATGAGTCACTGGCAGCAAGGGAGGCAGGCAGTGCGTTTGGGACCAGATTCGATTCGGTCCCAGATGCGCTGGAATTTTCATTTTTTCGCACTTTGTGCAATATTTACTTTTACCCACCCAGTTAGTTATTTTTGTTGGGGGGTTCAGGGGCATAGCCCCCCATAACGGAGAGTACAGTGAGGCAGAGTCCCCCGCAAAAATAAGACTTATGCCACATGCAATATAGTGCGCTGTATTGTCAGCGCAGGATATTGCTGCTTCATAATGTATTGCAACATTATGACCCCATGCCATGGGGGAAGGGCTGCTTTTTGTTCATTTTGGGGGAGGGGAGTTGTCTTCTTCCCTCACCGGCAAAAGTCGGGACTAGTGAGTGGATCACACAGAGGCTGGGTGATTTTTTTTTAACTAAATGGCCTGGTGGCTCAACAGTTCCTGCCAGCAAGGGGACCACATGGACCTGCTGCGGCAGGCATTAAAAAAAAAACAGCCCCTTTTGGGCTCAGAGCCATCTCAAAGGGTATTTAATAACAAGCGTTGTCAATGCTGAATGTTTCCTTGCATGGTATATGTGGCAGGGGTGCACTGTGTTAGTTGAAGTAAAGGGAGAGAAGGAGTGACAGTACTGGTAAACATTAGGATTTACTTAAAAGACAGCTCTTTGATCACAGCTAGCCACCATTCAGTGCAGCTCGGTCTACTTCATAGATGGGAAAGGATGCCGCCCAGCAGTTATTCGACTAACCCGGAAGGAGCCGAGCACAGACATCATGAGACACAGCTGACATCCTCTCTGTCTCACACATAGCCAGCCCAGTCCTGCACTACAGTATGACCAACATAGACTAATCCGAACATTCTTTATTCTCTTTTTTTTTTTCACCAGGAGAGACACACTAAACATAGAACATAGAAACACAGACTTTGACGGCAGATAAGGACCGCTTGGCCCACCCAGTCTGCCCATTTCCCTACCTACAGGATAGGCTGCAGATCCTAGTTAACCAACAGCCTTTTTCTTCCTACCACCCACAAGAATTGCCTTATGTCTGTCCCATGCATTCTTGAATTCTCCCACAGTTTTAGACCCCACAACCTCCTCAGGAAGGCTCTTCCATGCATCCACTACCCTCTCTGTGAAATAATACTTCCTCACATCGCCCCTGAACCGCCCCCCTTCTATCTTTAAATTGTGTCCCCTTGTTCTTGCACGTCTCTTTTTCTGAAAGATGCTACCCTCTTGGACTTTGTTGATTCCACTGAGGTACTTAAAAGTTTCTATCATGTCCCCCCTCTCCCTTCTTTCCTCAAGGGTATACATATTAAGCTCTTTTAGTCTCTTCTCATATGGCTTCTTTTGCAGACTCTGCACCATTTTAGTTGCCCTCCTCTGGACTGCCTCTATCCTGTCTATGTCCTTGCGGAGATGGGGTCTCCAGAACTGGACGCAGTACTCCAGATGGGGTCTCACCAACTGTCTGTACAGAGGGATAACAACTTCCTGTTTTCTGTTGCTGATGCCTCTCCCTATGCATCCCAGTATACCCCAACCCTCCCTACTGCCTTCTCACATTGCTTGCTAACCTTAAGGTCATCTGATATGATTACCCCCAGGTCCCTTTCCTTTTTTGTTGTTGTTACTACCTCCACCCCCCACTGTGTATTCTTCCCCTGGGTTCTTGTTTCCCAGGTGCATTATTTTGCACTTCTTTGCATTGAATCCTAGCTGCCATACTTCTGACCATTCCTCCAACCTTGCCAAGTCCCTTCTCATCCTTTCCATGCCTCCTTGTGTATCAACCCTGTTGCAGATCTTTGTGTCATCTGCAAAAATGCATACTTTTCCTTCCAGTCCCTCTGCAATGTCACTGATGAAGACATTAAAAAGGACTGGACCCAATACTGAACCCTGCGGTACCCCACTAGTAACCCCTCTTTCTTCAGAGTGGACTCCATTTACAATTACCTTCTGTGTCCTGTTGTGCAGCCAATGTTTTACCCAGGCTACCACCCTGGGACCCACTCCCAGGCTGGTTAATTTGACTATTAAGCTGAAAGCTTGTTTACAAGTGCGACCTGGGAGCACAAGGAAGTTAAATGACTTGCTCAGGGTCAAACAGTATGCAGGTGGAGGCTGTGGGATTCAAACCCAGGTCTACAGGTTTGCAGCTCAGAGCCTAAAACCACTGCACTATACTGCCTCCAAGGACTTAGTGCTTAAATGAAAAGGGATCAGTTCAGTCCTCCAATGTCTGTCCCCAACAAAAGGACCCTTAGCAGTGACTAAGGACTGACATCGCATTTAATAAAATTATAATTGTTTTTCTTTACGATCATAGTGGTGCAATTTTTGCTATTCCAGACTTTTTTTTCAGATCAAATTTTAACTTGCCAGTTGAGAAGGGTGAACTGCAAGTTATGGCTGAAGTTTTTGTCGTTGCTTCTCGCTAGGCTTATAGATATAAAGGTGGTTGATGTCACTGAACGATATGTTTAGATTTTAGTATGAAAGAAGCAAAGTCATTCCCAAAATGATGGCTGTTTGGCTGACACTCGGCTCTTGGAGATACTTCACCAAGAACAAAGCCCATAGGAGGCAGGCTGGATGTGGCGAGCGCATGCAACACTTTCAGATACAGTAGTATCTACAGTAACTTTAACTTTTATGACTGTTGCTGTTGTATACTCATGTACCATTTATGCCCTCTGAGTTCATAAGTCATCAGAGACAAGATAGTATTCATTGTAATGTTAAAGAGCTCATTATCCCCCCCCCCCCAACTTTCTCTCTCTCTCTCTCTCTCTCTGCTTCAATGGGATGCAGGAATGGATGAAGTAGTTTGAGATGAGCTGTGATGTCACAAACCCAGAAGAAGGAGGAGGAGAGGGTATCTGGAAAGGGGGAAAATGCAGAAAGACAAGAAAACGCATAGGAAACCACCTAAAAAGAAGACAGAAGGAGGAATGAGGTATGGGGTGTGAAAACAAGGACTGAAGTGCTGCAAAGCAGCAAGGGGGGCGAAGAGGCACAACAGGGGAACAAAGATCTCTCTCCTGTCTTCAAGGGAGTAACTGTTCAGAGCCCGCAACTTCTCCTCATATGCCTTACCCTGCTGACTGGAAGTAGGAGTGCAAACAGGGAGAAACAAAACATGAGAAGGAGAGAATAACAAATTGGACACTATGCACAAAGTCATAAAGCTGCTCAGCTCCTTGCCAGCGGGCTTTATGCAAATGAAAGTACTGAAGCATTCTTTCATTGGAGCGCTTCAGTCCTTTCAAGTACACAAAGTTTCCACCCATGAAACTGTGACCGCTGTCATACTCAGCTTGGGTGGTCATTGGTCTGTCAGGGATGAGCTCAACGTATCTTGCCCTGCATTGAGCTAGTCACTGACACACCTGTGAAATGCCATTCTTGGTAACAAAACGTTTCTTGCACAAGGAAACATAAAAATAGGCGAAAGGAGCATATGATAACTGCAGTAGCGATTTATGCACTAAGTTCCACATTTTGAAGTCTTCCATGTGCTAAATATTTTGTGCCAAATGCAGGGTTGCGTAACAAAAAAAAAGGTGTATTTAAATGGGGAGGAAAGTGGTACTCCACCCCTCCATAAGCAAGCTTTGTGCTCGCAGACTGGAAATACTGTTTTGTTCTCTGTGCTTGTAAATATATTGTTGACGCTGAAAGTGAGAGTAACTGGTTTTTGTGAACAGACACTGTGCTGTATAGTGTATTCAGGGAGAAAGCTGTACAGGGTACATGACTGCACATACAGTAGCTAAGTGCATGGCGAAACGAAACTTTTCAACAAAAGTAAAAAGTTTAATCAGAGTGTGAGGTAACAAAAAGTATAAGATCAAAAAATTTGTGTTTTTAAGAAAACAGACTAAAGCCTCCAAAGAATTATCACACCGGTGTTCATTAATACATCCAAGGATCACTGAGAAAATACCAGGGAAACAGAAAGGACATGATGCGAATAAGGGGTAGTACATTGGGTATCCATTAATACAATGCATATTATTTTCTTTTAGTAAAAATATGTGTTCTCTGAATGATATAATGAGGATACTATCTGTATTTTGATACAAAATGGTTATTTATAAAAAAGACCAATTTTTGGCAATGTTTTCAACAAATAAGTGATGCTTATAAAGGATGCAGCAAAGCATCCATAGGATGAGGCCGGCCTTTGTTTTTATTGATTTCCTCCAGCCCTTATGAATAGATTTACAACTATTGATATGATAAATGGAGAATTGTGAGAATATTGTATTTGATATCTTTATAAATCAGCTTTAACCTAGGATATATTTTACTTGCTCTGGAAATGAAAAAACATAGTATAATGAAAATTAGACAAGGCCAGTACTGAGACAAAAATTAATCTGAGCATTTAAGTAATATGTTATTTGGAGGTTAAGAAATACAGAAACATAGATGTATTCATTTTAATAATTGCAAGTTTATGAATTATATAAAACATTTAGCACAGGTCTGGTACCTGGGAAGGTTGAAGTATATTGGGGAACATGGCCGCCAGGCTGGGAGTGCTGTGAGCTGCAAGCTAGATGTCATACTTTGTTATTTTATTTGGCTTCGTTTTTACTTTTTTTTTATGTTTTACTTTTTTTTCCTTTTTCTTTTATTTGTTGTAAACCATCTCAGCGCGGTAAAGCCAGGGGTTAGATGACTGTTTGCTTTTGTAAGGCCCTCACCCCTGCCTTTTTGCAAAACTACAGGTGGTATGCTGTTGAAGCTGACAGCAGTACCTGGTGGGGACTGGGTTCAGGAAGGACTAGGTTACTCGGCACAGGGGGCCTAGGTTTGGTTACTCTGCACAGGGGCACCCAAGTAAATCCGAACACAGGAAGCAATAATTGTAATGTCCAAAACCAGGAATGGGATTCTAAAGTGTGGCTTTCATTCACATCCAAACTGAACAAACAAAGCATAGACGGACCCCCACGGGGCTACATTCCTGGTAATGCAGATTAGAGATACAGAATACTTCTTTACTATTCCAGCCCTCAGGCTCTGAACCCACCAGGCACACAAGCCGGACTTGCACGCAGCTTTGGGTATACAGCCCGACTTGTACACTACTTAGGTTTTTCCCATGGCCTGGCTCCCCGCCGGCCACTTGATCACAGTCCATATGAGAATGAACCAGTTTTCCTGTTGGTGGCTCCCCAAACCACCTTAGAGTCTTTGACTCCTTAAGGGAAATTTTCCTTCCAATCCCACGTCTGGGTACTTCCCTCATCATTGGCCAAGTGCATGAGGCAAAGTAGAAAGCCACAGAGCAAATTCGTAGAGGTGGACCTGGTTACTAAAGATGGGGGGTCTCCCACCTCCAGCTCCCACAATCCATACCCGGCCATTTCTCTGGACACTAAATAACTCTTTTTGAAAGCTTGGCAATGTAGATTGCAGGGTAGACGTATATCACATCTCCTCTACATGTCTTGACTTTCCCCTTTGTGCTGGACTTGAACATACTTTTACTTTTGGCTAAGCCTATTACTCTAGGCCTCCCACTACTTCAGCAGTCCAATTCCCACTTTAACACAGTTCAGGTGAAACATGGGCCCTTTAGAAAGAGCAGAACTCACCCTTTGGTTGCAGGTGCCCCACAGGCGAATCTTGAAACTCTTCTTGTACCCCACACAAATGGAAAAAGTAAGGCAGCTTCTTCTCTAGCAGTAGCCAGGGGGTTGCCCCTGGAATAGCAGGCAAACCTTCCACCCCCATCCCCTCAGGGATGGGGCACAGAGACCCGTATCAGCGGTCTCCACCACTTTAAAGAACAGCTTACTGTGTCCCTCTTTAGGCGGAAACACACACCTTTCCCTAAATGTAGCTCTTTTTCAGAGCTGAGGCTCCAAGAGCCTGTGCACAGAACTGCTGTGCTCCTCTCACAACAAACTCCAACTACAGACTGAACACTGACTGTTCAAAACTCCCAACATTCTAATCTAACTCCCTTCTGCAGATTCCAATGTGGCTCATGCAGCTGCGATAGTTCTATGGTGATGTCATCCCTCAGTCTCAGCTGAGACTGAGAACAGAGTGAGACAGTGTGAAATCCATTTAACTGGAGTTTCACAAGCTGCCTTCCCTGCCTACCACTAGGTCTTACTGGGATTCTAGTAAACCCGGGTAACAGGTGGGGTTACACTTTATTTCGTCTGTTCGGTTGTCCTGCTTTGTTCTGCTGCCTGCGGCGGTGTTACTGGGTGCCGCTGCTATTTTACGAAGATGCAGGACTGAGGTGTGTTTTTTTTTCGATGCCTCAGTGTTTCGAGTGGTTGAATTCGGACTGGGTGAAGTTTTATCCCTTTGACTGGTTCTCCCCTCCTAAGTTCTGAGTATTTGGTGGGGATTAATACAGGCGGCCTCCCTACTGCCCTGCTGGGGTGTCTGTTACAGGAGGAGTCACTGGAGGAACCGCTGGAGAGGTGAGAGCCTGGTTGACTTGTGTGTAGAAGTTCATTTCAATCTGTGAAAGTTCCAGTGTTTTGGATTCGGGAATTGTCCATTGGGTCCTGGACTGTGTCTTGGGAGGCCAGAAGCTAGAGTTTTTTGTAACCATCTCGACTCTGGGGGTGATCTCAACCGGAGTCTGCTGCCTCATGGGGGCTTGGGGGATCAGTGATCAGGAAGCTGGCTGATGATCCTGGGGAGCTCCTAGACCCCTGGGGCTGGCTTTTTGTTTGGCTTGTTCCAGGTGTCGTTGCGGTGCAGTGGTAAATTTCTGGTTGGGGGTCCTCTAGTTTGTGAAGTTCAGTAGGCCTAAAAAGACTACAGTTCTTTATTTGTTGGATTTTTCTTTGTTGGACCCTTCTTAGCCCGAGTTATCTGGATTTATTATACGTGCTGGATTATTGGATTTTATCGAATGGATTTACATCGAACTGGATTTACTCAGTGGTCTCTCTTTCATTTGGATGACTTCTCTCCTGGACCTTTTTTAGTTTACTTGTTTTGTGGTCTCCCGGTGGTGAGAGGACCAGGGTGTCCACATTTTATTTTTATTTATTTTCTTTATTTAATGTTATGTTTATGTCTATTTTTGTTTGTATTTGATTAATTTATTTATTCTGGGCAGTGAGAGTGCCTGGAACTCCCCTTTTCCTTGGCTGTGAGAGGGCTGGAGTGGGGGGTGAACTTATACCTGTGTTTGTGTTTTATATTCTGTGAGAGGGGATTGTAATATTATTATATCTGGGTTTGAATTCATCCAAATAGTGGGAGTAGAGTAGTATTTTATGTCTATTTTAGTGGGTGGGGATTGCTGTTTAATTTTATTATTGTTTTTTGGGGCTTTTAGGAATTTTTAACTTTAAATTGCAGCTCTGTTTTGGATTAATTTAAGAAACTGGAGTTTTGTGTTTTCCCCATTGTTCTTTGTAATTAATTGGTAGAATATTAGCCTTACCCCCGTCCCTGTGCTATTAGGCCTCAGCCCTCGTTTGTTCTGTTCCCCCCGCCTGTTCATATCTATCAGGGCTGTCGAGTGCTGGGGATTGCTCGCAAGAGAGGGGGACAGGGGTGGGCGAGGGGGCGTGGACAGTGGAGTTCAAATAAGTAGCGCTCTCCCATTGGGGTGGTTAGGACCTGAAGATGCCCTGGGGTGAAATGGTGCCTGGAATGAGGTGATTCTGTTCTGGTCCCCATACCCAAGGGCACCTCTTCTATTGGAGGGCAAGTAGTTGGGACAGCTCACCAACATCGTCCAACTCGGGCGCTGTTATGCAACACCAGATCTATTCAGAACAAAACTGCTCTTATCACAGATTTTGTTGGAACAGCAGATCTGGTTTGCATTACCGAGACCTGGTTAGATGGGAATGCTGCCCCTATTTTGGAGGCAGCTATCCCCTCTGGGTACTCGGTTATACACTGCCCGAGATTGGACCACAGGGGAGGGGTTGCAGTTTGTTTCAAGACCGAATTGGGCCTAACTGGCATACCAGTTGAGGAGGCCACATCATTTGAGTGTACTGTGGTAACTGGTGTCGGGTGCAGGATTGCACTCATCTACCGTCCACCAGGTGATGAGAAGCTGTTCCTGCAGGAAGTAGCAGACTCCGCAGCTGACATGGCATTGGAGTCGCCCAGACTGATGGTTCTGGATGACGTCAATGCCTGGGTTGACAACGAATCCTCACTTTTTGGACAACACTTCCTCCAGGTGATGACATCACTGGGCTTCACACAGGTTGTCTCCTCAGTTACTCACAATGGCGGTCACTCTCTTGATTTGGTCTTCCTCCTGGGGATCGAGGCCTCCAACTTGGTGGTGGAACCTGTCGGTTGGTCCGATCACTACACTGTTGGGTTAAATTTTTCTACCCCCACTGGGTAGGTCGGCCCCTGCAGAGATGGTCAGTTATTGTCCTTTGTGGGATGTGGTCCCTGAAGACCTGGCGGCGGTGATTGACCTCTCAATGGTTGGTGAGACCAGCACAGACCCTGAGCTGTTAGTCATGGCCTATTACAGGACCATTTCTTCAGCTCTCGATCTGATTGCTCCTGTTCGAGTTCGCCCCCTTCCGCTTTGCTCCAGGGCCCCATGGTTTGATGGGACTCTGAGGGAGTTGCAGAGGTTGGTGCGTAGGTTAGAGCGTCGCTGGCGGAGGTCTGCCTTGGATCCCAACCACCTTATTTTGTTAGAGCATTATAAACTCTGTCAAGCAGAAATTTCCCATAAGAAGGCAGAATTCCTGTCCAGGGAAATTGCTGTCGCATGGAACTGACTGGCTCAACTCTTCCGAACTGTGGACAGGCTGTGCAACCCAGCCTGTCTCCAGTTCCGTCAAGCTTTTTCACAAATTGAGTGTGATGAGATCGCGCGTTCTTTGTGAATAAGGTGGCTGACATCAGGCAGGAGTGCCATCAGCTTCACTCTATGGGGGATGCTGTTGGTCGGTGCTTGGCCACAGAGCCCGGAGTTTCCTGGAGTACCTTTGATCTGCTGGAGTGCATTGACATTATGAGGTTCATCCAGGGGATGCATCCCACATACTGTAGTTTAGATCCAGGCCCTACTACCCTGATTTTGGGTTGTAGCGATATCATCGGCCCGGTCTTAGCTCGGATTGTCCGGTGCTCTTTGGAATCGGGTGTGTTCCCCAGCTCCCTGAAGGAGGCGGTGGTGACACCCCCTCCTGAAGAAAGCTTCTTTGGACCCGGAGAACCTGGCAAACTACAGATCTATCTCTAACCTTCCTTTTGTGGGAAAGATTATCAAGAAAGTTGGGCAGTTCAATTGGAGAACCATTTAACCATCCATAATTTATATGAACCTCTGCAATCGGGTTTTCGTAAGAGGCATAGTACTGAGACTGATCTGGTTCAGGTGCTCAATGATCTCCTATGGTGAGAGATCAGATAAACTGCTCCATCTTGGTACTCCTTGATCTGTCATCAGCTTTTGGACACTGTGGATCATGGGGTTCTGCTTGAGTGCCTGAGGTTCATCTGTGGGCTGTCGGGGACAGTTCTCAGATGGTTTACATCTTTCCTCACCAGTAGAACTCAGAGAATTGTCTAAGGAATATTTTCTTCTGTGTCTTTCTCTCTGCCTTGCAGGGTACCTCAGGGCTCGGTGCTGTCTCCCATGTTATTTGCAGTGTATATGCTGCCCCTCAGAGACATTGTAAGATGGTATGGGCTGAGGTTTCACTGCTATGCTGATGATACCCAGCTCTGTCTTTTGCCCCCGACCAGGTTAGTGCTATCTCGGTACTGAACAGCTGCCTTGTAGAAATCCAAGATTGGATGAGTTCTAGTGGTTTAAAGTTGAACGCAGGAAAGACTGAGGTTTTGGAGGTGGACCCGGGTCGTAGGACAGAGGGGCTGAGGACTGATCTCCCCTCTGGTTTAGTCCTGGGGGTGGCTCAGATTCTTACCTCTGAGTGGGTGCGTGATCTGGGAGTGGTACTTGATGATGGGCTGACCCTTCAATATCAGGTGTCAGCAGTTGTCAAACTGGCCTTTTACCATCTTAGGAACATTGCTAGTCTCAAGCACCTCGTTCCGTTCAGTGATCTGCCTGTTCTGGTCCACGCCTTTGCGACATCGCACCTAGACTACTGTAACTCCCTTTACTTAGGTCTTCCTGGGGTTGATATCCGCCACCTGCAGCTAGTGCAGAATGCTGCGGCACATTTATTGACTGGGGTATCTAGGAGAACTCACATTACCCCAGTGCTGCGCGATCTGCACTGGCTGCCTGTTCAGTGGCGGATCACCTTTAAGATAGGTTTATTAACTTACAAAGCCCTACACGGACAGGGTCCTGACTACCTGAAAGAGCTTCTGGTTCCCTACAACCCCTTGCGACAGCTCTGCTCAGCTAACGAGGGGTTGCTGGAGATTCTGAGGGTTAGCCTAAAGTCATCTGGTACTCGTGCCTTTGGGTTTGTTGCCCCTACCCTCTGGAATTCTCTGCCCCATCAGCTACGGGAGTGCAGGATAGTTGGGTGCTTTAAGCAGGCACTCAAGACATTTTTGTGGGGTAAAGCCTACCCCAAATTTCTTTGATTTTATTGACATTTACTGTATTTTCTGATTTTATCTAATTGTGCAGCGCCTTGATTTTTGAAAGGCGCTATATTAAATACAATTTATTATTATTATTATATTGAAAGTATAAAACAATGCAACTAGATCTTCATGCTTTTAGAAGTATATCGAGGTCTATATGATAAGTAGTCAGATCCTATTTAAATGAAATAGTGGTGTTGTAGATAACTGCATTTGTGTGTTTTCTTGTATTTGTATAACACCTGCCCTGATAAAGTGATGCAATAATCACAAAATGTTGCCTGTTACAGTTGTATTTGACAATGTTTAATCTTTTTTTGAAAAAATTAAAAATCTGATAGTTTTTCTGGTGAGTGGGTCCCATTATTCCATACTCGTTTGACCTATAACCAGTGGTGTGAGTGGTGAACAAGAAGTACAGGAACTCAAACATTGGCACAAAAGAAAAGCAGAATTAAGATTCTCACTCTGAAGGATAACTCTTGGGACTCGAGGGGATGTTGGACCTTTTCTACTGTTTACATCTATGTTTCCATATTTTGTTCAATCCAGAAACATCTGTGCACCCAATCAGAGATGTCAAAGTATTTCTAAAACAATTCGATTTGTTAGGCAAGTCAAATTTCATGATGGAATCCACCGCTCTCAAGTCATAGGCCAAACAAGTGTCATTATGTTACTGTTGTAAGAATTTCTTTTCAAATATCAGTAGGAGGAAGTACAGGAACTCTGTTCCTGCTGCAAAAAAGGTACAGGAACTGAGTTCCTGCGTGTTCCCGCTCACTTTCATCTCTGCCTATAACAATATGGCTGCCACACAGTATTTTCAAAAAAATGTTGACACAGGACAACAGTGGTCTCAAAGAAACACTAACAGTAAAATCTAAAAGTATGTTATGTGTGGTTCATAGCTCAGTGCTTTTTGTAACATATTGTAGCTGGATGATGTAGATGGTTGTTGGATACAGACGCCAGCAGGTAAGAGGAGAATGTTTACTAGGTACTAGTAGTATAGAATGATTTGTGCTTAGGTATTTCAGCATGAGCATGATAGAGTCAATGAATATAGTACATATGAATCGGATAGCATGAGCAATGTGCTGTGATGCTTGAACTGAGAGTCTTTATATTATTTGATGGTTTTGGTCTTTCTCTGTATCCCACCTGTAGGGAGGAAGCTTGGGTTTAGTAATATGAGACCCCCAAAAAGAATAGGATATCGATTGTTCTGTAACTGACTGACGAATGAGTCGAGCAGGAATACACCCATAATAATAATATGAGTAGATGATCACCTCCTCCAACTCCGGAGAGTGTGACCAGTAGCACGCAGGAGAGGAAACCCCCCCTTGGGGGGAAACCTCTGAGGACCCATGGCTACTGACCTGCCCGTCCTTCTGGGCATACTAACGGAGAGAGATCCTAAATAACAAATTAAATGAATCAGCTAATCTGAACTCCAAAGATGTAGAACTTGATCCAGAGAAACGGAGAACTGAAGAAAGTACTGAATTGCAACATGTCCGGTGAACAATCATCCTCCTAATAAACTCCAAGTTCGAGAATCCATGTACAAGAAGGAACAATATGAGAGTGGATATATTGAAAGGTCTGTCTTTTCGGACTTCAGTTGATAGAAGACATAAGAATCCATGGATTTGTAGAATGGTGGTGATGAAGTTGATGACTTATGAACTCAGTACAGGTGACAAGACGAAGATAATAGGTTATGCTTAGACCATGATATAAGAGTAACCTAATCCGGAGCCGGTTGGCTCAGTTCGTGAAGAAATGAAAAAAAAAAAAAACAATTAGATGACACACTTGCAATTCGATAAACAAATGGCAGGGAGCTACCCTGCTTTGTACTCACAAACTCAATGCTGGGAACTGGATGGAAGGCAGATTGTCCTGGATTGCCAGGAGGAGCAGACCATGTGGACAAGGTCCTTGTGACTGGACCCCACTGCAGTGTAGAGCAAATGGATGTAGTCTGGATTAAGCTGGGGTTTACTTCCAGCTTCATGCACTCAATTTACTGTACAGGGGATTTGAAACATGATTCCCCACAAGCACTACACACATTTATATGTAAAAGGAAAGTACTATACCAGGCAGGCTGCTTCTCTATCCCGATCGCAATTACTGCACAATACCCGGAAGAACACACAGCAGATTCAGTTCTGACAGACCGAGCGCGATTCAACAATTTCTCAGTCTTCTACAGGGTGAGCCTGGTTTCTACTCTTCAGACCTCCTTGATTCTCTTCACAGGTCGGATTCAGTCCGAACAGGCACTTGCACAAGCTGCAGGCCGAAACTTGGGGCCTTACACGTGATTCCCATGCTAAAACTACACACCGAAGAAGCACACAGCTCCCTGTCTCTTCACAGCCCAAACTGATCTGATCTTTCCAGTAGACAGAGCCGGGCATTTCCTTTGCGTTCCTCCCAGTTCAGTTGGCTGGTGTGGCTGTCACTCACACTAAACTTCCCCTGTTTGTGGGAAAAAGGCGGCAAAGCCAAAACTACATTTCCCAGAATCACTGCCCTTACAATCCCCTTACAGCAGGCTCCAGAGGTGAGTCCAAGTTCTGATTCGCCCAGAGCAGGCTCCATTTTAAAGGATCCCCACCATGATTGGTCCAGTTCAGCAGTTCAGAACCAAAATGAGGGAGTTACTCTGCATTGTCCTTGCTACAAGAAAGCAGGTTAAATCAAACTGCATTTTCATTATTACTCTAACAAGTTATAAGTAAACAATTACATATTTGAAGAGTGCTCCTTCTGCCCACTTAGCGATGGCAGAAACGGAGCGATTTGGCAGTAACTCGAGCGGGACTCAAGCAGGAAAACATACAGTCCCCCCATACAAACTAATGATGTCTGCAAGCAGACAGCTCTTAAAGTGACAGTACCAGAGGCTCTTAAAGCACTCACAGATAAACGGCTTAAACGCAAAACACCATTCAGGCTTGGAGCATTCAAGCAAGCTCCTGGAAGACTTTTTGGGAACCCCCAATTGCAGGGGGGGTTACACCCTTCCTGGCCTGGGAAAGCTTGGCGTCTCCATCAAGCAAATACCCCCATAAGTTTCAATACACCCATATACATTTACATCAGTATCACATTAGGCTTTTACATGTAATCGTCAGTCAATATATCACTTTACCAGAAACACATTTCTAAAACTTTGCAGTACATCACTCTTTACACAGTATTACACAGATTGTACCATAACTCAGGTTATTACCTCTTGTACAAGAAACCTGAAGAGAGGGGGCCCTTCCCTATCAGCTACCTTGGGGCTGGATGGGGCAGGGGCACCATACCTAGAGGGCAACACAAGTAACTTGGAGTTAGCACTGATGTTCAGTTTGGGCAATGAGCTCGGGGACACATACACTCCTTTATGAACCACATTGAGAGGCAAGTCCACAGGCCTCCCAGGGGAATCATAACTGAGGTGCACCACAGGCTTTACAGCTCAACCAGTCTTTCTAGGGGAACTGTTACAGTCTCTGCACTCTGAGCCTCATTTTCAGCATTGTTCTCACTTGTCAGGGAGTCTCCAATGGGGTAGAGAGGCTAGAACTTGGGGCACTTTCAGCTCCAGGAGTTACAATCTCTGAGTCCACAACACTTGGCTCACATGGAGAGCTTTCTGACACTGTCAGTGAATTATCAGGGCACTCAACACACTCTTCTTGTTCTGGTATGTCACCAGTCTGTTCCAGTCCATCATTTTCCTCCTCTGAAAGCTCAAACAGTTCAACCATACACAATGATTCCATATCATCTGACTTAATGCTTTGCACTTCACTTTCTGGGAGCATTGGCTCCAGGGACAAAGCTGGGGGCTCAGACAGTCCAGAAGGCCCAGCTTCATCTCCAGAATTGACTAGGGGATTGCCCCGAAACAATTGACTCAGTCCGTAAGAAGCGTAGTATTCAAAACCATACTCACTTTCCTCTGACATGGACTGACAGTCATGTTCAACTGGGACTTGTGGAGGGGAACACATTAACTCAGCTTCTGTAGGTGCAGACTTTCTTGATTTTTTCTTAGCAGCAGCTCTAGTCACTGGTCCAGAGTGGGCATTTTCTGGGGGCTCAGACTCAATCAAGATTAGTCCAATGGGCAATAAATGATTTCTATGCATTGTTTTCACATCTTTTGAATTATTCTCAGGCCTTACTTTGTACACAGCCAGATCATCTAGTTTGCCTACTACAATGTGAGGGAGATGGTGCCATCTGTCAGCAATCTTGTGTTTTCCATGCAGTCCCAGATTTCTTAGCAATACCCGATCTCCCTCCTGGAGTTCCTGTGCTTTCACCTTTTTATCATACCTTTCTTTGTTGGCCAGATTTCTTTTGGCAGCCATGGTTTGAGCCAGTTGGTACGCATGATTTAGCTGGGCCTTTAACTTTTGCACATACTGTAAATAGTTGTCAGCTCGAACCCCCATCAGGAGAGACCCCAAAGCACACATCTACCGGCAGTCGAGCTTCACTTCCAAACATCAGGCGGTAGGGGGAGAACCCAGTGGCATCACTTTTGGTGCAGTTGTAGGCATGTACCAGGGTGCTAATTTGTTGGCTCCATCTAGGTTAGTCCTTTGGGTGGAGGGTGCCTAGCATATCTAACAAGTTGTGGTTGAAACGTTCAGGCTGTGGGTCCCCCTGGGGGTGGTAAGGGGTGGTTCTGGACTTTCACACTCCCCACAGAGAAAGCATCTCTTTCATCAGATGACTCTCAAAGTCTCTTCCTTGATCAGAATGGATTCTTTGTGGAGCCCCATAGTGAACAAAAAAGTTTTCTATAAGTACTTTTGCCACAGTGGATGCCTTGTGGTCCTTGGTGGGGAAAGCTTGGGCGTATCTCGTAAAATGGTCAGTGACCGCCAGCACATTACTAATATTTCTTTGATCTGACTCCAGACTCAGAAAATCAATACAGACCAGCTCCATGGGTGCACTGGTGGTGATGTTAACAAGGGGAGCAGCCCTCTGGGGCAAAGCTTTCCTCTGTAAGGAGCGACTACAAGTTCAAATGTGTTGCTCCACATCAGCCCCCATCTTAGGCCAATAGAATCTGGATCTCACCAAGTCAAGTGTTCTGTCTATACCAAGGTGCCCAATGTGGTTGTGTAAGGACCTCAGCACTGAGTCTCGAAAAGCAGTGGGCAGCACTAGTTGTTGGTTGTCTACTTGTCCCCCTCTGTCTACTGTTTCTCTGTATAACAGTCTATCGATCAGTTTCAACTTAGGACCTTCTTTGTATAACAATGCAGTTCTCAAATCAGTGGAACATGATTTGGACACATCTTTCCCTGCATAGAGGGCTTCTAAAGCTGATTTGATCATTGGATCTCGGGATTGAGCCCGACAAATACTGTCATTGTCCAGCTGAGGCAGTGCACCAATGCCTATTGCAGACAAGTGACAATAAGCAGCAGATATGCAATTCTCAGAAGGTCCCAAACAATCCACCATACAGTCCACTGCGTCCGTGGACATTTGTTCCTCCCTGTCAAATGTCTGGCAGAGTGCTCGAATATCAAGTTCTGACAGTCTGACCCAGTCATTCTGGGGAACAGGCCTCCAGGAGACAGCATCAGCATCTATGTGCTTCAGTCCTGCTCTGTATTCAACAGTATAGTCATATGCAGATAATGCAGAAAGCCACCTATGGCCAGTGGCATCCAATTTAGCTGAAGTCTGCACATAGGTCAAAGGATTATTGTCAGTTTTTACCAGTATCTTAGCCCCATACAAGTACTCATGGAACTGGTCAACAATGGCCCACTTCAAAGCTAGGAACTCTAACTTATGTACAGAATAGTTCTTTGCGGATGGGGTCAGGCTTCTACTGGCAAAGGCCACTGGCCTCAGGCCATTTTCCTGCTCTTGGTACAACACAGCCCCCAACCCTTGCAAGCTAGCATCAGTGTGCAGGACATAAGTTTTATTGGATCGGCATAGGCCAACACTGGAGCGTGGGTAAGTTGATATTTGATCTCATGAAAAGCAGTCACACAATCAGGAGTCCAGCGGGCCCCAAATACTTCACTTGGATGAAAATACACTCTTTCAGTCTCGAGGGATGCTGACTTTTTGTATCTTTTGTGGGTTGGAGGATACCCTTGAGTAAGGTTAAGTAAAGGGTGGATCACTCTTGAGTAGTCCTTGATGAAACGCCAATAATAACCACAGAATCCCAGGAATCTTTGCAATTTTTTTAGATTTTTGGGCTGTGGCCAGGTGGTCAAGGCCTCAACTTTACTTGGGTCGGTCTTTATCCCCTCGGTGGATACTATGTGTCCCACATACTTTACTGATGTTTGAAAGAATTGACACTTATCAATGGGCAGTTTAAGGCCAAAGTCTTCCAGTCGGTCCAACACCTTGAATAGTCTGCTCTCATGTTCCTCCAGTGAGCTGCCAAACACAATAACATCATCTAGGTATACCAGGCACTCTAGTAAGTTCATGTGCCCCACTGCACGCTCCATCAATCTTTGAAAAGTGGCAGGGGCGCCTGAAATCCATTGAGGCATCCTCATGAATTCATAGAAGCCAAGCGGACAGATAAAGGCTGTCTTCTCACGGTCCTCGGGGGCCATCGGGATCTGGTAGTACCCACTGTGGAGATCCAGCACAGAGAACCACTTGCTCCCTTTTAGACAGTCCAAAGCATCCTGAATGCGGGGCATAGTGTACTGATCAGGGATAGTCCTCCGGTTTAAAGTGCGATAATCCACGCACATCCTTACTGTCCCATTCTTTTTTTTCACTACCACAATGGGAGAAGCATAGGGGCTTCTGGATTCCTGTATTACACCAGCAGCTAGCATCTCTTGCAGATGCCGTATCACATCATCTATGTCAGCAGGTGCCAGGCGTCGAGACCTCTCATGAAATGGCCTTTCATCATGCAGCCGGATATGGTGCTCAGCTCCTTGCATGCATCCTACATCCCATTTCTTTAAAGAAAACACCTGGTCTCTCTGGGCAAGCTTCTCACTGATCCTCACTTTCCATTCAGCTGGCAACAGGGAGTCACCGAAATCAAACAAGTCAGGCATTACTCCATCATTCTTCCCCGAACTCTTGCTACTGGGTAGCACTGCAGTGTCTGCACAATGCACATTAGCCATGGTGCAACCTCTATTTATTTGAATCTCTTTTTCAGACACATTATGAACTTGAACCACTACCTTTCTGGCATAAGCATGGGCTCTAGCAGGCAAAATACTAGGCTTGACCAGCAGTCCCTCCGGCAATTTTCCATCGCCTGGTGCATCCAACATTAATATTTTATTCTTGACATCCTTTCTGATATGGACCTCTCCCTGTAAGGTACACTGGGCATTTGGCACCAGGATCAGAGACTAAGGATCCTTCTTCCAGAAAATTCCAACCGGTTCCTCTGGTTCTATTTTTTCAATATCTCTGTGTGCCTCTTAGGCCTTCTTAATCAAAGCCAGAATTATTAAAGCTCTATCAGCCCTTGACCCCTGTTTTTCCTAACACAACTGTGCCAGCCATTCAAACATATGTGCATTAATCCCAATTAGTAGAGGAACCCCATCATGCAGTCCAGTAGGGGGACACACTAAGGCCAGGGTCTCTACTTGCTCGACTACTCCAGCCACAGAGGTGGGAAAAGACAGCCAAATTCGGATATATCCAGAGTAGGGGTAGGCCTTCTCACTTAATCCCCAGACATGCAGCCCCTCCAACAGTTGTAATGGTACATCAGACAAATGCTTCTGATACCAGTCTTGGAACATAATTGTCACTTGGGAGCCACTGTCTAATACAGCTCTTGTAGACACTCCATTCTTACAGTGGTCACCATGGAGGGACCCACTATTCTGGACCAGTCTGGAGAGGTGGTAGCGGGGGCCTGGGCAACTGATCTTGCCACAAAGGGACGTGAGTTAGCATTTTTGGAGCCCTCACTGGGATCATTGCGTGCACCTCTTAACCACTGATTTGTTCTCCGAAGCGCTCCCTGTAGCCTATATGCAACTTTGTCTGTGTCTTTTGGGGACCAGCATTCTCTCTTCATGTGCCCATCCTTCCCATGATTATAGCAAAACATACTTTCTGGAGTTTGAGCTGGCCGAGGCGTCACACTGGGAGCCTGGGCGGGGGTACTACTAGCTGGAAACCTTGGTGCCATCTCTGTCTGCGGCGTGATAAGCATTTGGAGACATCTCGTCAATTTCCCCACTTCCATGGTCAAGACGTCGAGTTTTGAGCTGTTGTCAGCAGGAGATGCATGGGTGGGTACCCCACACCCATAGCAGATGCAGTCGGATGAGGGTCAGGGCCTGTACTTGCAGGAGTGGCCTTCATAAACAGACTGTTTTTTATTTCCCTGAACTCTCTTAACACTTTGCCCCATTGTGGCATATCTTTTTTCTTCTCAGAGCACTCATTAACTGCCAACCTCTGCCCCTGAACTTCACTTGATGGGTCACCCTCAGTCACTCGGGTCATAGCCGCAGCTATTGGTGCAAGTCCCTCCCGAGGTCGCCTTTTCTCAACTCCTGAAATTCTCTCATTAGCTCATCATAGGAGGGTGGGGATTCCAGTCGATTTGCTAGGCATAACTGAAGGAACAGCAGTTCTGAGAAGGGGGAGACTTAAGGATTCTGTCCAGCCTGGTTCGGTCCAGCTCAATCGCTGGCAAACTACCCTTTCTGAGGCATTCTTGCAACAATTTTTCCAGCCTAGATACATACACAAACAAAAACTCCCCTTGGTACTGTTGTGCATTTCTTACACTCCACCACAGGTCCTCATCAGAATCTGGGCTCCCATACACATTCTCCAAGGCCTCCAGATACTCCTGTACAGTCGCTTCAGGGTTACTGGCCCGTTTAGCACAGATGGTAGCCAGGGCAGGACCTCAGAGGCTCTCACTAACCCTCTTTCACTTTTCGGCTTCCAAGCATTGCCATTCTAGCACTTGAGGGGCAACATAGTCTATCCAGGTCTCCCAGTCATCCTCCACTTGAGGGGTGGGGAGGGTGCCAGAGAAGATTCTCAACCTTTGGTAAGAGTCGTGACTAATGGCAGGTGCAGAAATAGGAGACTGCATTGATTCAGCCACCATTACGGGTACTGGAGTGGGAGAGGGTGTTGGGGGAGGAACACCCCCAGGTGGCAAGAATAGTTTCTTCAAGTCCTCCATAGTTTTCCCTTCCCCCAGGAACCATTTAGCAAATTTCTCCCCAAAGGTTTCAGATAGTGGGGGGGGCTCATTCCCCCCCGCCCGGGTCTTTACTGTCTTTAGTTATCACTTTCCAGGCAGTGAGGGCTCCCTCTGGGGTAATAGTCTGTGGCACTTTGGAGCTATCTATTGGATCCTTAAACTCTACTAGGGCCAAGAAAGTGTGGGTGAGCAGATTAGCATGTCGACCCACCACCACAGGGTTTTGTAAACCTTCCACCTTGGAAAGTACTCCCTGTACAGTGTCCGTATTGATACCCAAGGGGATGTCCAGGATAAGCATAGCATTTTGGGGGTCGATCTCCTCCCCAGTACACCACTCCACCAACCGTGCACAGCCACTTCTGTCGGGTACCCATTTATTTTATTTTTTTTTAACAGTGGTTCGTAAATATGGCCACTAGAGGACACACAATCCCAGTGGTGAGCCTCCAAGATGTAACCCCTAGGTGGTGCTATCCCAAGGGCTACTACCCCTGCCTGCTTAACTACTAACAGGTTGAGGGGCCTAGGTCCAATGGCGGGTGCCTCCACCCAGAGGTCAGGGTTTGCAGTAGTTAAACTAACTTAGTCACAGCCCTCTGAGACACTGTAACCCCCCCTTTCTTCCCACTAGTGGCCCACACAATGCATTAGGAATATCTTCACAATGTACACTTACCCCCAGGACTGGCTCTGTCGACTGAACTCTGGGGACCCCCTGTAAAACAAGATGATACAGTGCAAAAACCATTGTACAATACTTTAACATAAACGAATACCTCAGCCAGTGTAACTTTGCTGAAACCAACAGATCTGATTTATTTAAGGAGCTGTAACAAGGAAGGGGGAAATCAGGTTAATTAGGTTAAACACATTAATAATCACAGTACTGTGCCCATATTCAGAGTCCCAAATTGTCACTTTCACTGGGTACCCAGAATGGAGGGGGGGGGGGGCTAGCCAGGATCGGTGCAGCTGGTTGGGGCCCTGTGATGGAAAAACACAAGCACAATACCCAAATTGTAATCCGGAGCCGGTTGGCTCAGTTCGTGAAGAAATGAAAAAAAAAACCAGCAATTAGATGAGATAAACAGATGGCAGGGAGCTACCCTGCTTTGTACTCACAAACTCAATGCTGGGAACTGGATGGAAGGCAGATTGTCCTGGATTGCCAGGAGGAGCAGACCATGTGGACAAGGTCCTTGTGACTGGACCCCACTGCAGTTTAGAGCAAATGGATGTAGTCTGGATTAAACTGGGGTTTACTTCCAGCTTCATGCACTCAATTTACTGTACAGGGGATTTGAAATGCGATTCCCCACAAGCACTACACACATTTATATGTAAAAGGAAAGTGCTATACCAGGCAGGCTCCTTCTCTATCCCGATCGCAACTACTGCACAATACCTGGGAGAACACACAGCAGATTCAGTTCCTGACAGACCGAGCGCGCGATTCAGCAATTTCTACAGTCTTCTACAGGGTGAGCCTGGTTTCTACTCTTCAGTTCTCCTTGATTCTCTTCACAGGTCAGATTCAGTCCGAACAGGCGCTTGCAGAAGCTGCAGACCGAAACTTAGGGCCTTACACACGATTCCCGCGCTAAAACTACACACCGAAGAAGCACACGGCTCCCTGTCTCTTCACAGCCCAAACTGATCTGATCTTTCCAGTAGACAGAGCCAGGCATTTCCTTTGAGTTTCTCCCAGTTCAGTTGGCTGGTTTGGCTGTCACTCACAGTAAACTCCTCCTGTTGGTGGAAAAAAGGCGCCAAAGTCAAAAACTACATTTCCCAGAGTCGCTGCCCTTACAATCCCCTTACAGCAGGCTCCAGAGGAGAGTCCAAGTTCTGATTCACCCAGAGCAGGCTCCATTTTAAAGGATCCCCACCATGATTGGTCCAATTCAGCAGTTCAGAACCAACATGAGGGAGCTACTCTGCACTGTCCTTGCTACAAGAAAGCAGGTTAAATCAAACTGCATTTTCATTATTACTCTAACAGGTTACAAGCAAACAATTATATCTTTGAAGAGTGCTCCTTCTGCTCACTTAGCGATGGCAGAAACGGAGTGATTTGGCAGTAGTTCAAGCGGGACTCAAGCAGGAAAACACACAGTCCCCCCATACAAACTAATTATGTCTGCAAGCAGACAGCTCTTAAAGAGACAGTACCAGAGGCTCTAAAAGCACTCACAGATAAACGGCTTAAACGCCAAACACCATCCAGGCTTGAAGCATTCAAGCAAGCTCCTGGAAGACTTTTTGGGAACCCCCATTTGCAGGGGGGTTACATAAGTCATGCAGCAGTAAAGCATAGCTGGAATCCCAATTGATTTGAGGGAGCTCTTGAGGCTAGCAAATGATAGATAAGTGGATGGAGTAGTTGCATCCCAGCTTTGACGCAAGTGAGGCAGGATGAATAGAAGTAGTACAACTTCCAGGTTTCTACTAATAGAGGGCTCGTAGCACGTGGAATGGGAGAAGACTTGCAAGGCTACTGACTGACGAATCCAGTTCCGGTAAGTATGATAGGAGTAGAGTATATTCTTGGAGATGATATAGAAGCAACAGCTGTAGAGCTGAGCTGGAATCATGGCAGGCTGTGAATGATTAATCCGAGGCACTGGTGTGCGGATAGGAAGCATCCAAGAAGTAGAATTTGGCGAGCCCAAAAAGTAAGTAAGGTGGGTAGACTGCAAAACCAAAGAGAGAGGAAGTAGGTAGCAAGTAATGCACCAATTTAGGCAGGTGAGACAGAATAGAATGTGGCAACCAGCCCCTTGGTGAGAGTGCAGCTTAACCAACAGCTGGTGAGGTAAGTAGAGAGGCGGCTAGTTCCATGTAATGGGAAAGAGCAGCCAGACTCTTGGAGGTCTGCTGGAAGAAATAGAGCGTGGCAGTCAGTCCCTTGGTGAGATGCGCAGCTTATCCATCAGCTGGTGAGGTAAGTAGAGAGGCAACTAGCTCCAGGTAACATCTCACTCACTCATTGTGTTTCTCCCAGTGCTGCAGGCTGCCCTTCTGTACTGGGCTTCTGCCTGCACTGGCACCTTTTTCTGCCCACAAAGAAATCCGCAGCTGTCCTGACAGAGCACTGGTGAGGTCTCTCACTCCGCCTGTCTCACTCGTTCATTCTGTTTCTCCTGGTGCTGCAGGCTGACGTTTTGTAGTGGTCTCCTGCCTCTGTTGGCACATTTTTCTTCCCACAAAGAAATCTGCAACAGTCCCGACAGAGCTCCGTTGAGCTCGTTCACTCCCCCTCTCTCTCACTCGCTCGTTCCATTTCTGTCAGCGCTGCAGGCTGCCCGTTTGTACTGGGCTCCTGCCTGCATTGCCACCTTCTTCTGACCACAAAGAAATCTACAGGAGTCCCGATAGAGCTCCATTGAGCTCGTTCACTCACTCCCCCTCTCTCACCTGTTTGTTCTGTTTCTTCCACCGCTGCAAGCTGCACCTTTGTACTGGGCCCCTGCATGCATTGCTGCCTTTTTCTGCCCACAAAGAAATCACAGCAGTCCCAACAGAGCTCCGTTAAGTTCACTCACTCCCCCTTCCTCACTTGCTCGTTCTGCGTCTCCCACTGCTGCAGGCTGCCCTTTTGTACTGGGTTCCTGCCTGCGTTGCCAGCTTTGTCTGCCCACAAAGACATGTGCAGCAGTCCCGACACAGCTCCGTTGAGGTCACTCACTCCCCCTCTCTCACTCGCTCATTCTATTTCTGCCAGGCCTGCAGGCTGGCCTTTTGTACTGGGCTTCTGCCTACACTGTCACCTTTTCCTGCCCACTAAGAAATCTGCAGCAGTCACGATAGACCTCCAGTGAACTCGCTCACTCCCCCTCTCTCACTCGCTCGTTCTGTTTCTCCCAGTGCTGCAGGCTGCCCTTTTGTACTGGGCTCCTGCTTGTGTTGGCACCTTTTTCTGCCCACAAAGAAATCCGCAGCTGTCCTGACAGAGCTCCATTGAGGCTGCTCACTCCCTATGTCTCACTCACTCATTCTGTGTCTCCTGGCGCTGCAGGCTGCCATTTTGTACTGGGCTTCTGCCTCTGTTGGCATTTTTTTCTGCACACAAAGAAATTTGCAGCAGTCCCGACAGAGCTCCATTGGCCTCACTCACTCCCTCTGTCTCACTTGCTCATTCCTTTTCTGCCAGCGGTGCAGGCTGCCCTTTTATATTGGGATCCTGCCTGCATTGCCACCCTTTTCTGCCCACAAAGAAATCTGCAGCAGTCACAATACAGCTCCGTTGAGCTCGCTCGCTCACTCACTCCCCCTCTCTCACGCGTTTGTTCTGTTTCTCCCGTAGCTGCAGGCTGCCCTTTTGTACTGGGCCCCTGCGTGCATCGCTGTCTTTTTCTGCCCACAAAGAAATCTGCAGCAGTCCCAACAGAGCTCTGTTGAGCTCACTCACTCCCCCTCCCTCACCCGCTCATTCTGTGTCTCCTGCTGCTGCAGGCTGCCCTTTTGTACTGGCTTCCTGCCTGCATTGGCGGCTTTTTTTGCCCACAAAGACATCTGCAGCAGTCCTGACACAGCCCCGTTAAGCTCGCTCACTCCTCCTTTCTCACTCACTCGTTCCGTTTCTGCCGGCACTGCAGGCTGGCCTTTTGTACTGGGCTCCTGCCTGCATTGCTGCCTTTTCCTGCCCACAAAGAAATCCGCAGCAGTCACGATAGACCTTTGTTGAGCTCACGCACTTCCCCTCTCTCACTCACTTATTCTGTTTCTCTCCATGCTGCAGGCTGCAATTTTGTACTGGGCTCCAGCCTGCATTGGCACCTTTTCCTGCCCACGAAGAAATCCACAGCTGTCTTAACAGAGCTCCATTGAGGTCTCTCACTCCCCCATCTCACTCACTCATTCTGTTTCTCCTGGCGCTGCAGGCTGCCCTTTTGTACTGGGCTCCTGCATGCATTGCTGCCTTTTTCTGCCCACAAAGAAATCTGCAGCAGTCCCAACAGAGCTCTGTTGAGCTCACTCACTCCCCCTGTCTCACTTGCTCATTCTGTTTCTGCCAGCGCTGCAGGCTGCCCTTCTGTACTGGGCTCCTGCCAGCATAGCCACCCTATTCTGTCCACAAAGAAATCCACAGCAGTCATGATAGAGCCCTGTTGAGCTCGCTTACTCCCCCCCTCTCTCACACGCTCATTCTGTTTCTCCCACTGCTGCAGGCTGCCCTTTTGTACTCAGCCCCTGCATGCATTGATGCCTTTTCCTGCCCACAAACAAATCCGCAGCAGTCCCAATAGAGCTCCGTTGACCTCACTCAATCCCCCTCACTCACATGCTCATTCTGTGTCTCCCGGGGCTGCAGGCTACCCTTTTGTACTGGGCTCCTGCCTGCGTTGTCGCCTTTTCCTGCCCACAAAGAAATCCACAGCAGTCACGACAGAGCTCAGTTGAGCTCGGTCACTCCCCAGTCGCTCAATCCTAATCTGTCCCAAACACTGATTTCTGACAGCGACTGCGGTATTCTGTGCCGGAAGCGCGGAAACACATTTCGGCCAGGATGTGAAAAATAACAGCTGTACTGTTCATAAGGAGGTGTGAACAAATGCCAGCATTGAAAATCTGGTGTGAAAATATTACTAATTTGCAAACTTACAAGGATGCGTGGAACCTGCACAACACACGCTCGTAACACAGTCATTTTATGGAGTTTCATCACAAAATTTTCAGCATAGGCATTTTAGGACATCTGCTCATGAACAGTGTCAGTGTGATTTTCTTACTATGTCCCGAACACTGATTTCCCACAGCGATCACGCTATTGTGCGCCGGAAGAGCAAAAACACATTTTGGCCAGGATGTGAAAAATGACAGCTGCACTGTTCATAAGGAGGTGTGGCAAAATGGCAATGCTGGAAATCTGGAGTGAAAATATTGCAAAGTTACGAGCGTGCGTGGAAACTACACAATGCACATTCATAACACACTCATTTTATGGACTTTCGTCACTAAATTTTCAACATAGGCATTTTAGTGCCTCTGCTAATGAACAGTGTAGTGTCTCTGTCATTTTCATAATGTGTCCCAAACATGGATTTCCCACAGCGATCACGCTATTCTGCGCCGTAACTGTGAAAACACATTTTGGCCAGGATGTGAAAAATGACAGCTGTACTGTTCACAAGGAGGTCTGAAAAAATGGCAATTTTGAAAATCTGGGGTGAAAATATTGCAAATTCGCAAAGTTACGCGCGTGCGTAGCAACTGCGCAATGCACGTTCGTAAAACAGTCATGTTTTGGATTTTTCCCACCAAATTTGCAACATAGGCTTTTTGAAAGCCCACCTCATGAACACTGGCATTGTCGTTTCGTTAATCGGTCCCGAAAGGTGATTCCGTGCAGTGAATGCAAAATCACCTTTCAGGGACAGTTAATGCCATGACAGTGATTGAATTCATGAGGAGGGGTCCCAAAAACCCCATGTTGAAAATTTGGTGCCAAAATTCCAAAAAATGCCTGAGATATGCATCAAAGTTGAAAAAACCCGATTTATTCCATTACACAGCTTACCAGCATTTCCTCAGTTCGCGGTCGGCTTTGAAGAGTGCAGACATGTTCCCGGTCCACCGAAGATCATCGCGCGCCAGACTCTGGAGGTAAGTATGGGGTGAGGGGCTGTGGGGAGGGAGGTGCGCAGTGGGTGGAGTGCGGGTTGTGAGAGGGTTGGGCAGGGAGACCGCCGAGGGACCGTTTCCTTCTTTACAGGGTAAAAAAAAAAAAAGACATTGCGGGACCGTTTTTTCTTTTACAGGGGCATGTGGCACGCTGGGGTGGGCTCCCAGTGTGCCAACGGAGTCTTGCTTTTGGGGGGGACAGCTGTAGCCGACAGGAGATTGGGCACCCCCGTCAGCACACAAGAAAGGGGGGGGTGCCGGGGGTGGTTGTTACATTATGCCGACGGGGACTGGGCACCCCGTCAGCAGGCAACAAAAGAGGGGGGAGGGTTTACATAATGCTGACGGAAGTGGGCTCCCCATCGGCAACATAATAAGTGTGGGGCACTGAAGCCAATGGGGATTGGGGGCCCCCGTCGGCAAATAAACACGGTGGGGGGGCCAAATGCTGCCAAGTGGGATTGGGCACCCCCTCTGGCGGGGGGGTTAATATTGTTTGTGAACATGGCGGCAAGCCGCCGCCATGTTCACAAACAATATCAATGGTTCAAGGTCCCACCCTGCAATGACGGGTCGCTCCCTCATTGCAGCGAATGGCTTACGCTGCAATGACGAGGCGGCCCCTGATTGCAGAGGCTAATTTTTTACAACTTGGTGGCATGCTGGTTGAACTAGTGTCTGCATCAGCGTGCCATGGCATTGGGAAAAGCGGGACCAGCCTTTACAGGCTGTGGGAGCAGTGGCCACAACAGTGCCGTGCCTCCACAACCTGCTTGTGGAGAAAGCTGCCGCAATATGTTTCTTGCGCATGCGTGCAATCGACATAAAAATGAGAAACATTGACACTTGAAACATATTTCTATGTCATATTTCTTCAATGCCCAAAGAAGCATTAATAGCTTATAGCTCATTGTAACTTTTCTCCAGTGCTTTCTCCCCACTTTCCCCTGTATCTTTTCATCTCCGTGTTGTGTCAGCCTCTTCTATTTTCTCTCCTTGGTTCCTCTGCTTTTCTTACTAGCTGTCTCTCTCCTATTCTCACACACTCACTCCCACCATGCTCCTCTTTGTCCTTACCATTCTCCACCTCCTATTCTCATTATCCTTTCTCCTTCCCATATCCCTTCCATCCCCTATAATACCAACCTTCTGCCCTACCTACTCTTCTCCCACTCTTCACAATTCTTGCCACCATCCACTTCTCAACTCTCCTTGACACCCGTGTGCTTCTTTACTCCATTCCTCTGGGGTTCACTTAGCCTCACTTCATTCTTCTCTCTTCCCCCCCCCGCTCCTAGTCCTCTAGTCCAGCCTCCTCCCCACTGCCTCATCCTCCCAGATATCTTCAGAGATGTACATCCTTCCCCTGCACACTCCTAATCCTAGCATTGCTACTTACTGCCGGTGATACTGAATGTAATCCTGGGCATTCTCTCCCCCCCCCCACTGCCCTTCCAAAGGGACTGAAATTAGCCCACTTAAATATCAGGAGTCTCCTCCCCAAGTCTGACCTGATACAAGCACTCATGGTTAGTTTGATACCCTCTGTCCTTATCATCACAGAGTCCTGGCTCTCCTCTGAAATCCCTGATTCTGCCATCTCCATCCCTGGTTACTCTCTCATGCAGCAAGATCATCCTACCAGGGGTGGGGGAGTTGCTATTTACATTTCTTCCTCCCTCCAATAGTCTATTTGCCTCTCCATCTCCTCCCCCTCTGCCTATGAAATTATGCTACTTAAGCTGCCCCCCTTGCTCTGTCCCCATCTTTGTGGGTGGAGTCTACTGCTGCCCCAGCCTTGGCATCTCTTCCCCCACTACTGTCACTGACCTTATCTCCTCGCTTACTACCCATTCCTCCACTGGGGAACTCAACCTCCTTGGTGATTTTAATTACAAGTCCCAGCCAGGTAGCCCAAAGATGGCAAGGATAAGTGGCAAATAAAAATACAATACACAGTTCCCAGAACTCGGCTCTTAATATCTCTACCTCAGTAGCATAAAGGACACTAAAAGTTGTGTCAGGATAAACTGTAAATTTTATTGTTAAAAACAGATACAGGGACAGCCTGCCCCACAGCTGAATGTTTTCGCATCCCTTCGGATGCTTTATCTGGGAACTGTGTATTGATGATGTTAACATCAACTGGCTGTCTAAAATCATTCTAAACTCTGCAACGCTATACCCCCCCCTTAAATCTCCAACAGCTAATAACTGAACCTATGCATCTGAACTTCAAGTCAGGTAACCATTCCCTGTTAGACTGGGTTCTGACTTCCCATCCCCACCACGTGGTCTCCTTAGGTATCCTCCCAGACGCTCTCAGTGACCACCATATGGTCTACTGTGTGAGAAAAATTCACAGATCAGCTGCCCCTCCTAAGCTACTCTACCTACGCTCCTTTAGATCACTAGATTTATCCTCCTTGCACAATGAACTCACGAGTACAGACTGGGCCCCCATAGTAAATGCTCCCACTATTGATTCTGCCTTGTCCTACTTTAACGAGCAGTTCCTTACCCTCTTAGAAAGACTAGAGTCCATGGCTACAACTTTTAAACTGTTTATTTATAGAAGTTTTCAGGTAAAAAACAATACTGAGGTACAATAGTTGATACTTGTAGGATATCCTATACAGAAATAAATCATCTTCTTTATACATCTTCCAAGGATAAAAATTGTTAAAATTAAGGTAATAATATATAGAGTTAGTGATCAGTGTCCAAGACAGAGCATTAGGAAGGATTAAAAAATATATAAAGTGTCCATGGTTCCTAAAGAAAGAAACAAAGCAGTACCACATACTTATATATATTGAATGTATGAATCATACTGGCAACAAAACTTGTCATGTTTTCTTTCTGATGCATAAAATCAATAAAATTCAAGGGACAGAGGTGGAATCCAGGGGAGAAATATAAAACACCCATCTTCTCCATCTTAATTCAAATAGTTCCATCCTATCTGCTGACCTTGCAATCAGTCTCTCTAATATATATATATATATCTCCCCGAGCACCCCATGCCAGTCCGGAAGTGTGGAGGGGACACATAGCCTAACGTTTAGTAATAACTTTTGGCCGCTAAAATGTAGGTGAACAACAAGGAACCTTTTGGAATACAGAGGTTCTCAGGGGGGACAGACAGGAGTACCAATTCTGGGGTCAGAACTGCTTCCTCCCCCACCAGATCTGCCAGAGCTACTGAAATATCATGCCAGAAACCTCTCAGTCTTGGGCAAGACTAGAAAATATGAGTATGGCCTGCATTCTGTTCCCCGCATCCCCTCCAGCAATTGCCAGATGCTGCAGCAACAAACTAGGGGGCACTCAAGAGACCCAGAGATTGCTTAGTATATTTTCCCCAATCATCGACATGTACTGGCAGGGGGAGCTCTCTATTCCATGCCTCTAATATCCCTTTAGTTGAATCTCTAGACAATTCCTGAAGACCTTTATAAAGTAACCCAATGAAATGTGGCCAGATGTGCCCCTCTATAGTGGTCACTGCCAGGTGCAAAAGCAAAGGGGGGGGCTTAGGTAGCCTCTGTCCTATATATTCCTGGAGATGTGTATGTAACCCCCCTGAAAATTGGGGTTCCCAAAAGTCTTCCAGGAGCTTGCTTGAATGCTCCAAGCCTGAATGGTGTTTGGCGTTTAAGCCATTTATCTGTGAGTGTTTTTAGAGCCTCTGGTACTGTCTCTTTAAGACCTGTCTGCTTGCAGACATAATTAGTTTGTATGGGTGGACTGTGTGTTTCTCTGCTTGAGTCCCACTCAAGCTGCTGCCAATTCACTCCGTTTTTGCAGTCGCTAAGAGTGCAGAGGGAGCCTATCTGAAAGATGTAACTGCTTGCCAGAAATCATTTAGAGTAATAATGAAAACACAGTTTGTCTAACTTGCTTTCCTTTGTAGTCTGAATTGTTTTTCCTAGCCCTCCATTCTAGTTTTGAACTGCTGAACTGGACCAATCAGTGTGGGGGATCTTTTAAAGTGGAGCCTGCTGCTGGCAAATCAGAACTTGGACTCTTAAGCTGAGCCAGCCACAAGAGGATAGTATGGGCAGTGACTCTGGGAAATGTAGTTTTGACCTCAGCGCCTTTTTCCATCAACAGGGGGAGTTTATTGTGAGTGACAGCCAAACCAGCCAAGAACTGGGAGGAACTCGAAGGAAGTGCCCGGTTTTGTCTACTGGAGTTTCAGTTTAGCTCTGGCAGTGAAGAGGGAAGGAGCCCTGTGCTCCTTCGGTGCGCAGTTTTAGTCGGGAAACGCATGTAAGGCCCCAAGTTTTGGTCAGCAGCTTGTGCAAGTGCTTGTTTGGACTGAATCCGACCTGTGAAGAGAATCAAGTAGATCTGAAGAGTAGAAACCAGGCTCACCCTGAAGAAGACTGGAGAAATTGCTGAATCGCGTTCGGTCTGTCAGGAACTGAATCTGCTGTGTGTTCTCCCGGGTATTGTGCAGTAATTGCAATCGGGATAGAGAAGCAGCCTGCCTGTTTGCCATATAAATGTGTGAGGAGTCTCGTGGAGCTCAAGAGTAGCCCTGCTGACGTTGAAGGACCCTATCTTGTTTGGAGGTCGTGAGTACTAATTCAGAGTCGCTCCCTGTTGAATTGCCACATTGAATCCAAATGGAATTACTGTACTGCTGACTGTTTAACTAATTTTCTTTCTCTGTGTGATGAAGGGCCCCTACCAGCTGCCACGGTTTGGACTAGCCACTAAGGCTTGGGTACCAGGGACAGTAACTGGTAGAGATAGGCCTGTGCACAGAGCCATAGGTAGATGAGTAAAGTGATAAGCTAATTAACCTGATTTCCCCTGTCCTTGTTATATCCCCCTAAATAAATCAGAGCTGCTTGTTTCAGCAAAGTTATACTGCCTGAGGTATTTGTCTATGTTAAAGTATTGTACTGTGATTGTTGCACTGTATCTTATTTTACAGGAGGTCCCAGTGCCTGAACCAGTCCTGGGGGTAAGTGTATACTGTGAAAGTAATTCTGATATATTGTGTGGGCCACTAGTGGGAAGAAAGGGGGGTTGCAGTGTCCCAGAGGGCTGTGACCAAGTTAGTTTAACTATTGCAAACCCTGACCTCTGGGTGGAGGCACCCGCCATCGGATCCAGGCCCCTCAACCTGTTAGTGGCAAATCAGGCAGGGGTAGTAGCCCCTGGGATAGCGCCATCTAGGGGTTACATCTTGGAGGCTCACCGCTGGGATTGTGTGTCCTCTAGTGGCCATATTACGAACCACTGTTAAGGAAAAAAATGGGTACCCGACAGAAGTGGCTGTGCAGGCTGGTAGAGTGGTGTACTGGGGAGAGATCGACCCCAAAATGCTATGCTTATCCTGGACATCCCCTGGGTATCAATACGGACACTGTACAGGAGTACTTTCCAAGGTCGAAGGTTTACAAAACCCTGTGGTGGTGGGTCAGCATGCTAATCTGCTCACCCACACTTTCCTGGCCTAGTAGAGTTTAAGGATCCCATAGATAGCTCCAAAGTGCCACAGACCATTACCCCAGAGGGCCCTCACTGCCTGGAGAGTGATAACTAGGACAGTAAAGACCCAGGGGAATGAGCCCCATCACTATCTGAAACTTTTGAGGAGAAATTTGCTAAATGGTTGCTGGGGGAAGGGAAAACTGTGGAGGACTTGAAGAAACTATTCTTGCTACCTGGGGGTGTTCCTCCCCCAACACCCTCTCCGGCTCCAGTACCCGTAATGGTGGCTGAACCAATGTAGACTCCTATTTCTGCACCTGCCATTAGTCACGACTCTTACCGAAGGTTGAGGATCTTCTCTGGCACCCTTCCCACCCCCCAAGGGGAGGATGACTGGGAGACCTGGATAGACTGTGTTGCCCCCCAAGTGCTAGAATGGCAATGCTCGGAAGCCGAAAAGCGAAAGAGGGTTAGTGAGAGCCTCTGAGGTCCTGCCCTGGCTATCATCCGTGCTAAGCAAGCCAGTAACCCTGAAGCGACTGCACAGGCCTATCTTGAGGCCTTGGAGAATGTGTATGGGAGCCCAGATTCTGATGAGGACCTATGGTGGAGAGTAAGAAATGCACAACAGTACCAAGGGGAGTTGTTGTCTGTGTATGTATCTCGGCTGGAAAAATTGTTGCAAGAATGCCTCAGAAAGGGTAGTTTGCCAGCGATTGAACTGGACCGAACCAGGCTGGACAGGATCCTTAAGTCTGCCCCCTTCTCAGAACTGCTGTTGCTTCAGTTACACTTGGCAAATCGACTGGAATCCCACCCTCCTATGATGAGTTAATGAGAGAAATTGAGGAGTTGAAAAGGCGACCTCGGAGGGACCTGCACTAATAGCTGCAGCTACGACCAGTGACTGAGGTGACCCATTAAGTGAAGTTCAGGGGCAGAGGTTGGCAGTCAATGAGTGCTCTGACAAGGAAAAAGATATGCCACAATGGGGCGAACTGTTGAGAGAGATCCGGGAATTCAAAAACAGTCCCTTTATGAAGGCCACGCCTGCAAGTACGGGCCCTGACCTATATCCGACTGCATCTGCTATGGGGGTGGGGGTACCCACCCATGTGTCTCCTGCTGATAATGGCTCCAAACTCGATTCCTTGATCATGGAAGTGGAGAAACTGACGAGATGTCTCCAAATGCTTATCACGCCGCAGGCAGAGATGGCACCAAGGTTTCCAGTTAGTAATAGCCCCGCCCTGGCTCCCAGTGTGGCGCCTCGGCCAGCTCAAACTCCAGAAAATATGTTTTGCTATAATTGTGGGAAGGATGGGCACATGAAAAGGGAATGCCGGTCCCCAAAAGACACTGACAAAGTTGCATATAGGCTACAAGGAGAGCTTCGGAGAACAAATCAGTGGTTAAGAGGTGCACGAAATGATCCCAGTGAGGGCACCAAAATGCTAACTCACGTCCTTTTGTGGCAAGGTCAGTTGCCCAGGCCCACTACCGCCTCTTCAGACTGGTCCAGAATAGTGGGTCCTCCATGGAGACCACTGTAAAGGTGAATGGAGTGTCTACAAGAGCTGTATTAGACAGTGGCTCCCAAGTGACAATTATGTTCCAGGATTGGTATCAGAAGCATTTGTCAGACGTACCCTTACAACCATTAGAAGGACTGCATGTATGGGGGTTAAGTGAGAAGGCCTACCCCTATTCTGGGTATATCTGAATTTGGCTGTCTTTCCCCACCTCCGTGGCTGGAGTGGCCGAACAAGTAGAGACCCTAGCCTTAGTGGGTCCCCCACTGGACTGTATGATGGTGTCCTTTGTTGATTGGAACAAATGCTCATATGTTCGGAAGGCTGGCACAGTTGTGTTATGAAAAACAGGGTCAAAGACTAGTAGAGCTTTAAGAGTTCGGCTTTAATTAAGAAGGCCTATGAGGCACAGAGAGATGCTGAAAAAACAGAACCAGAGGAACCGGTCGGAATTGTATGGAAGAAGGATCCTGAGTCTCTGATCCTGGCGCCAAATGCCCAGTGTACCTTACAGGGAGAGGTCCGTATCAGAAAGGATGTTAAGAATAAAATATTAATGTTGGATGCACCAGGCGATGGAAAATTGCCAGAGGGACTGCTGGTCAAGACTAGTATTTTGCCCGCTAGAGCCCATGCTTATGCCAGAAGGGTAATGGTCCAAGTTCAGAATGTGTCTGAAAGAGACATTCGAGTAAATAGAGGTTGCATCCTGGCTAATGTGCATTGTGCAGACACTGCAGTGCTACCCAGCAGCAAGAGTTCAAGGAAGAATGACAGAGTAACGCCTGACTTGTTTGATTTCGGCGACTCCCCGCTGCCAGCTGAATGGAAAGTGAGGATCAGTGAGAAGCTTGCCCAGAGAGACCAGGTGTTTTCTTTAAAGGAATGGGATGTAGGATGCATGCAAGGAGCTGAGCACAATATCCGGCTGCATGACGAAAGACCATTTCGTGAGAGGTCTCGACGCCTGGCACCTGCTGACATAGATGATGTGAGACAGCATCTGCAAGAGATGTTAGCTGCTGGTGTAATACAAGAATCCAGAAACCCTTATGCTTCCCCCATTGTGGTAGTGAGGAAAAAGAATGGGACAGTAAGGATGTGTGTGGATTATCGCACCTTAAACCGGCGGACTATCCCTGATCAGTACATTATGCCCCGCATTCAGGATGCTTTGGACTGCCTAAATGGGAGCAAGTGGTTCTCTCTGTTGGATCTCCGCAGTGGGTACTACCAGATCCCGATGGCCCCAGAGGACCGTGAGAAGACAGCCTTTATCTGTCCGCTTGGCTTCTATGAATTCATGAGGATGCCTCAAGGTTTCAGGTGCCCCAGCTACTTTTCAACGATTGATGGAGCGTGCAGTGGGGGACATGAACTTACTAGAGTGCCTGGTATACCTAGATGATGTTATTGTGTTTGGCAGCTCACTGGAGGAACATGAGAGCAGATTATTTAAGGTATTGGACCGACTGGAGGACTTTGGCCTTAAAATGTCCATTGATAACTGTCAATTCTTTCAAACATCAGTAAAGTATGTGGGACACATAGTATCCACCGATGGAATAGAGACCGACCCAAGTAAAGTTGAGGCCTTGACCACCTGGCCACAGCCCAAAATCTAAAGAACTGCAAAGATTCCTGGGATTCTGTGGCTATTATCGGGCGTTTCATCAAGGACTATTCAAGAGTGATCCGCCTTTACTTAACCTTACTCAAGGGTATCCCCAACCCACAAAAATATCAAAGTCAGCGTCCCTCAAGACTGAAAGAGTGTATTTTCGTCCCAGTGAAGTATTTGGGGCCTGCTGGACTCCTGATTGTGAGACTGCTTTTCATGAGATCATATATCAACTTACCCATGCTCCAGTGCTGGCCTATGCTGATCCAAGAAAACCTTACGTCTTGCACACTGATGCTAGCTTGCAAGGGTTGGGGGCTGTGTTGTACCAAGAGCATGAGAATGGCCTGAGACCAGTGGTCTTTGCCAGTAGAAGCCTGACCCCATCCGAAAATAACTATCCTGTACATAAGTTAGAGTTCCTAGCTTTGAAGTGGGCTATTGTTGACCAATTCCATGAGTACTTGTATGGGGCTAAAATACTAGTAAAAACTGACAATACTCCTTTGACCTATGTGCAGACCTCAGCTAAGTTGGATGCCACTGGCCATAGGTGGCTTTCTGCGTTATCTACATACAACTATGCTGTTGAATACCGAGCAGGCCTGAACCACATAGATGCTGATGCTCTCTCCCGGAGGCCTGTTCCCAGAATGATTGGGTCAGATTGGCAGAACCTGACATTCGGGCACTCTGCCGGAAGTTTGACAGGGAGGAACAAATGTCCACAGGACGCAGTGGACTGCATGGTGGATTGCTTGGGACCCTCTGAGAATTGCATACCTGCTGCTTATTGCCACTTTTCTGCCATAGACATTGGTGCACTGCCTCAGCTGGACAATGGCAGTATTCGGCGGGCTCAGTCCCGCAATCCCATGATCAAATCAGCTTTAGAAGACCTCTATGCAGGAAAAGATGTGTCCAAATTACGCTCCACTGATTTGAGAACTGCACTGTTATACAAAGAAGGTCCTAAGTTGAAACTGATCAATAAACTGTTGTACAGAGAAACAGTAGACAGAGGGGCACAAGTAGACAAACAACAACTAGTGCTGCCCACTGCCTTCGAGACTCAGTACTGAGATCCTTGCACAACCACATGGGGCACCTTGGTATAGACAGAACACTTGACTTGGTGAGATCCAGATTCTATTGGCCAAGATGGGGCTGATGTGGAGCAACACATTCGAACTTGTAGTGCTGCTTACAGAGGAAAGCTTTGCCCAAGAGGGCTGCCCCCCTTGTTAACATCACCACCAGTGCACCCATGGAGCTGGTCTGTATTGATTTTCTGAGTTTGGAGTCAGATCAAAGAAATATCAGTAATGTGCTGGTGGTCACTGACCATTTCACGAGATATGCCCAAGCTTTCCCACCAAAGACCAGAAAGCATCCACTGTGGCCAAAGTACTTGTAGAAAACTTTTTGTTCACTATGGGGCTCCACAAAGAATCCATTCTGATCAAGGGAGAGACTTTTGAGAGTCGTCTCATCAAAGAGATGCTTTCTCTGTGGAGTGCAAAGTCCAGAACCACTCCTTACCACCCCAGGGGACCCACAGCCTGAGCGTTTCAACGCACTTTGCTAGATATGCTAGGCACCCACCCAAAGGACAAGCCTAGATGGAGCCAACAAATTAGCACCTGGTACATGCTTATAACTGCACCAAAAGTGATGCCACTGGGTTCTCCCCTACCGCCTGATGTTTGGAAGAAGCTCGACTACCGGTAGATGTGTGTGTTTTGGGGTCTCTCCTGATGGGGTTCAAGCTGACAACTATTTACAGTATGTGCAAAAGTTAAAGGCCCAGCTAAATCATGCGTACCAACTAGCTCAAACCATGGCTGCCAAAGAAATCTGGCCAACAAAGAAAGGTATGATAAAAGGTGAAAGCACAGGAACTCAGGAGGAGATCGGTATTGCTAAGAAATCTGGGACTGCATGGAAAACACAAGATTGCTGACAGATGGCACCATCTCCCTCACATTGTAGTGGGCAAACTAGATGATCTGCCAGTGTACAAAGTAAGGTCTGAGAATAATTCAAAAGATGTAAAAACAATGCATAGAAATCATTTACTGCCCATTGGACAAATCTTGATTGAGTCTGAGCCCCCAGAAGATGCCCCCTCTGGACCAGTGACTAGAGCTGCTGCTAAGAAAAGATCAAGAAAGTCTGCACCTACAGAAGCAGAGTTAAAGTGTTCCCCTCCACAAGTCCCAGTTGAGCATGACTGTCAGTCCATATCAAAAGAAAGTGAGAGTGACTTTGAATACTATCCTTCTTACGAACTGAGTCAATTGTTTCGGGGCAATCCCCTAGTCAATACTGGAGATGAAGCTGGGCCTTCTGGACTGTCTAAGCCCCCAGCTTCGTCCCTATAGCCAATGCTCCCAGAAAGTGAAGTGCAAAGCATCAGATCAGATGAAATGGATTCATTGTGCATAGTTGAACTGTTTGAGCTTTCAGGGGAGGAAAATGAAGGATTGGGGCAGACTGGTGATACACCAGAACAAGAAGAGTATTTTGAGTGCCCTGACAGTCCACTGCCAGTGTCTGAAAGCTCTCCATGCGAGCCAAATGTTGTGGACTCAGAAACTGAACTCCTGGAGCTGAAAGTGCCCCAAGTTCTAGCCTCTCTACCCCATGGAGACTCCTGACAAGTGAGGACAATGCTGAAAATGAGGCTTAGAGTGCAGAGACTGTAACAGTTCCCCCTAGAAAGACTGGTCGAGCTGTAAAGCCTGTGGTGCACCTCAGTTATGATTCCCTGGGCCAGCCAGTGGACCTGCCTCTCAATGTTGTCCATAAAGGAGTGTATGTGTCCCCGAGCTCATTGCCCAAACTGAGCGTCAGTGCTAACTCCAAGTTACTTGTGTTGCCCTCTAAGTATGGTGCCCTTGCCCCGTCCAGCCCCAAGGTAACTGATAGGGAAGGGCCCCCTCTCTTCAGGTTTCATGTACAAGAGGTAATAACTTGAGTTATGGTACAATGTGTGTGTAATACTGTGTAAAGTGACATACTGCAATGTTTCAGAAATGTGTTCTTGGTAAAATGATATATTGACTGATGATTACATGTGTGAGCCTAATGCAAATGTATATGGTTGCAGTTAAAACTTATGGGTACTTGCTTGACAGACGTCAAGCTTTCCCAAACCAGGAAGGATGTAACCCCCCTGCAAATGGGGGTTCCCAAAAGACTTCCAGGAGCTTGCTTGAATGCTCCAAGCCTGAATGGTGTTTGGCGTTTAAGCCATTTATCAGTGAGTGTTTTTAGAGCCTCTGGTACTGTCTCTTTAAGAGCTGTCTGCTTGCAGACATAATTAGTTTGTATGGGGGACTGTGTGCTTCTCTGCTTGAGTACCACTCGAGCTGCTGCCAATTCACTCCATTTTTGCAGTCACTAGAGTGCAAAGGGAACCTATCTGAAAGATGTAACTGTTTGCCAGAAATCATTTAGAGTAATAATGAAAATACAGTTTGTCTAACCTGCTTTCTTTGCAGTCAGAACTGTGTTTGCCTAGTTCCCATTCTAGTTTTGAACTGCTGAACTGGACCAATCAGTGTGGGTTAAGGTAGCTCTAAAATGGTGCCTTGGACGAATCAGAACTTGGACTCGTAATCTGAGCCAGCCACAAGAGGATTGTATGGGCAGTGACTCTGGGAGATGTAGTTTGGACTTGGCACCTTTTTGGACCAACAGCAGCAGTCTATTGTGAGTGACAGCCAATCCAGCCAAGAACTGGGAGGAACTCAAAGGAAGTGCCGGTTTGTCTGCTGGAGTTTCAGTTGAGCTCTGGCAGTGAAGAGGAAGGAGCCCTGTGGTTTTCGGTTTGTGCAGTTTTAGTCGGGAAGCGTGTGAAGGCCCAGAGTTCCGGTCTGCAGCTTGTGTAACTGCTTGTTGAGGACTGAATCCGTCCTGTGAAGAGAATCAAAGGATATCTGAAGAGTAGAAACCAGGCTCACCCTGTAGAAGACTGGAGAAATTGCTGAATTGCACTCGGTCTGTCAGGAACTGAATCTGCTGTGTGTTCTCCCGGTATTGTGCAGTAATTGCGATCGGGATAGAGAAGCAGCCTGCCTGTTTGCCATATAAATGTGTGAGGAGTCTCGTGGAGCTCAAGAGTAGCCCTGCTGACGTTGAAGGATCCTATCTTGTTTGGAGGTCGTGAGCACTAATTCAGAGTCGCTCCCTGTTGAATTGCCACATTGAATCCAAATGGAATTACTGTACTGCTGACTGTTTAACTAATTTTTCTTTTCTCTGTGTGAAAGGGCCCCTACCAGCTGCCACGGTTTGGACTAGCCACTAGGGCTTGGGTACCCAGGGACAGTAACTGGTAGGGATAGGCCTAATGCACAGAGCCATGAAGTAGATGAGTCAAGTGATAAGCTAATTAACCTGATTTCCCCTGTCCTTGTTATATCCCTAAATAAATCAGAGCTGCTTGTTTCAGCAAAGTTATACTGCCTGAGGTATTTGTCTATGTTAAAGTATTGTACTGTGATTGTTGCACTGTATCTTATTTTACAGGAGGTCCCAGTGCCTGAACCAGTCCTGGGGGTAAGTGTATACTGTGAAGGTAATTCTGATATATTGTGTGGGCCACTAGTGGGAAGAAAGGGGGGTTGCAGTGTCCCAGAGGGCTGTGACCAAGTTAGTTTAACTATTGCAAACCCTGACCTCTGGGTGGAGGCACCCGCCATCGGATCCAGGCCCCTCAACCTGTTAGTGGCAAATCAGGCAGGGGTAGTAGCCCCTGGGATAGCGCCATCTAGGGGTTACACTTGCCCACATGGTCTGTTCCTCCTGGCAGTCCAGGACAACCTACCTCCCATTCACTTTTCAGTATTGGGCTGTGAGTGCAAGCCGGGTAGCTCCCTGCCATTGGTTTATCGAATTGCAAGTGAGTCATCTAATTGTTTGTTTTTTCTTCTTCACAAACTGAGCCAACCAGCTCCTGATTACAATTTGGGTATTGTGCATGCATTTTCCATCTTCAGGACCCCAACCAGCTGCACCAAATAGGCTAGCCTCTTATTGCCTGGGTACCCAGTTAGAGTGACATTTGGGACATTTGGGATTCTGAAATATGTGTGCAGCACTGTGATTATTAATGCACTTAAACTAATTAACCTGATTTCCCCCTGTCCTTATTATATCCCCCTAAATAAATCAGATCTTGTTGTTTCAGCAAAGTTACACTGCCTGAGGTATTCGTTTATGTTAAAGTATTGTACTGTGGTTTTTGCACTGTATCATCTTGTTTTACAGGGAGTCCCCAGAGTCACGCTGACCGAACCAGTCCTGGGGGTAATTGTATACTGTGAAGGTAATTCTGATATATTGTGTGGGCCACTAGTGGGAAGAAAGGGGGGTTGCAGTGTCCCAGAGGGCTGTGACCAAGTTAGTTTAACTATTGCAAACCCTGACCTCTGGGTGGAGGCACCCGCCATTAGACCTAGGCCCCTCAACCTGTTAGTAGTTAGGCAGGCAGGGGTAGTAGCCCTTGGGATAGCGCCATCTAGAGGTTACATGTATGCATCATATGATCTCTTGGTGGAAGTCTGTAGGTTTCCTGTAATTTCGTGAAAGGAATAACTCCTTCCGAATCTAGAAACTTGTAAATTGAAGAGAGACCTCTACTGGCCCAGTCTATCAGGGTCTGTTTCTCTTGTTGAGAAAGGGGTATAACTACCAAGCTAAGATAATCCAAATAGGATAAAACTGGTCCCAATATGGGGACGTTTTTGAGGCTATGCCAGACCATTAGGTTAGACTGCGCCCCTATGTAGTATGAAAGGTCTCTTTTAAAGGGAGACCTGGTAGAAGACAGTACACTTGAGATGTCCTGAAGCTGATTGAGGGCTGATTCCAAAACCTTCCAAGGAAGGTCATAGTTTGGATTGCTCCCATTAAATATTGTCGCTAAGACTGTAGTTCAGGTGTATTTCTGTAGATCAGGTAGATTCAACCCACCCCCCTTAGGAAGCTGCAGTACTGACCATTTTACTCTTGGCCTTTTACCAGCCCAGATGAACCTAGCGAGGGATCTATTCCAAGAAATAAAATATATCTGGGAGGGAATTCTGGAATTGTCTGAAATAGATATAGGAGATGGTAAGATATTCATGCAAATTAAATTTACTTTAGAATATAGCAGCAAATGCAGCTGGGATCAGAGGAGTAGATCCAGTTCAATTTGTTGGGTAAGGGGTTCATAATTAAGCAGAGTAAGATTAGAAATCTGTTATGGGAGTTGTATAGCTAGGTACTTTATTTTGATCTTATTCCATCTAAGGGGCATCTGAGCTTTTAAATGTGGGGAAGGGGTGAAATGGAAAGTAAGTACCTCAGTTTTAGTAAGGTTTATCTTATACCCAGAGACTCTGGCAAAGTGATCCAGCACGCTCCAAATTGCCAGAAGGGAAGTTTCTGTATGGGTCACAGAAAGTATAATATTGTCTGCATATAAAGCTAATTTCCAAGTTTGATTTCCTATATGTACTGTTGAAACTCTTACCGAATTTCTAATGGTCACAGCAAGGGGTTCAATATAGATAGCAAAGAGGAGTAGGGAGAGGGGACATCCCTGATAGGTGCCTCTCTCGAGAGGGATAGAAGAAATACGTCCATTGATCTTAATATAAGCCTTTGGGGAACAATAAATTCTCTCCAACCAGTCTATAAAATCTTTCAGGAAGCCAAAGGCTGCCAAGACCCTTCACAGGAATCTCCAAGAGACCCTGTCAAAGGCCTTATATGTGTCTACGCTAAACAATGCAGAGAGCAACCTCAATCTGGTCAGATAGTCCATTATATGACCTGTTCTTTGAACATTATCAGCAGTTTGTCTCATCCAGAGAAATCCAGCCTGATCCGCATGAATCAGGCCAGGCAGGATAGTCTCCAACCAATTCGACCAGTTCGACATGAAAAACTTGCAGTCACTGTTTAAGACTGAGATGGGCCTGTATGACTCTGGTGAAAGTGGGTCTTTTCCTGGTTTTAGGATAGCTAAAATGGACACATATGACCATGGGAGGGGAGACTTCCCCTCCTGGACCTCTACAAAGGCGTGTTTCATTGGCTGGAGCAGTTTAGCCTGAAAGGTTTTGTACCAATCGGCTCCGAACCCATCCAGGCCAGGGCATTTTAAAGTCTTGGATTTGCCTACGGCTAACTGAATTTCTGTAGTTGATCTGGGGCTAAGCAATGAGGCCTGCTGTGCTTCTGTCAGTTTACGAAAAGTAAGCGGTGGCAGAAACTTGCTAATCTGGTTGTCTGATGGTGGGTTCTGATCTGCGTACAGTGTTTTATAAAAATCTTGGAACATTTTCACTATTTGTGCTCCCTTGTAAATGATCATCCCCAATTGGGGGTCTTTAATTCTTGCAAAGGTCACTGACTGTCTATAAGCTCTAGTTCTTTTGGCCAGATTTCTGGCACCCTTTGCGCCTCCCTCATAATAAAACTTTTTAAGATACAAGAAAGACATCTGTACTTATAGTCTAATATCCCCTTAATTTCTGACTGAACTCGTCTTATCTCCTCTTGGAGTACCCCCTTCCCTCGGGCCTGTCTCTCTTGGAGATCCCTAAGGTTACCTGTAATTGTTTATATCTGGACTCTCTCTGTTTGTTAGTATGAGGAGGAGTATGATATAATCTTCCCTCGCAGCACAGCTTTAATGGTATCCCAAATAATAGTAGCAGACATGTCAGGATCAGTATTTTCGTTTAGGATCTGGGTAATCCGATCCCCTATTTTAGTTTTAAATTCTGTATCCTTAAGCAGAGCTAAATTCAGCCGCCATAGGGAAGTTTTGCATTTTTCACCCAGGTCTACCTGTAATAAAAGCGGTGCATGGTCAGATAGCAGTCATGCTGCCAGTGAGAGATCCTGTATTCTATCTAAATACCCACATTCCCAGATATATTGATAATAGCACGGTGCCTCCACCCAGAGTAAAGTATTAGTGGGCCAGGTATCCACTTGGTACATCCCCCAGGATACTGTACCTCCCCACCTCCCCAACCAACCACTCTGCACACTGAGTCCCCAGATACTTTGTTCCATCATAAACCATAAATCTCAGCAGTAAGTGCATGCAATGAATTTCACTAACACAACAGTTTCAACAAACAAGTTCACAGCTTTATTCAGTGGGGTAAGGACTAGGGGAAGGGATACCAGGGCATAGAGCAGCTGTGAAGAAAGAGGAAGGTTAATGAGATATCCAACAGCAAAACAGGAGGGTCAGCAGGCCAAGCACCCCCCCACTGGTACCAGTGTCCCTGAACTGTCCCTAAGGGTACCCACTAGGTGCAGGCCTGATCGGTGCCATGGGTTTGCCGGCTGTTGGGACCCTGAAATTGTAGGAAACTTAGACTTTGAAAAACAGAAAAATTCCCCTTTCCCCTCCCAGGAACCAGGTCCTGGGTACTCATGGTTTGTCAATATCAGCACCAGGGAAAATGGAGCTTCTTGAGTTAGTGCAGAAAACGCAGAAACAGGCCAGCCTGGATCCCTCTGACTGGATGGAACTTGCTCGAGGATCTTGCAGCTGGTCACCTTGATTGTAGTTCTGGCCACTTGTCACCTTCAGCCACTTCTGGCCCGCTGCAAAGCACTGTGGCAGGACAACACCAGCCCCAGAATGCCCAGACCTGGGAGCGGCTCCACAGCCCAGCTCCCCTGATGGGTCACAGGTGCCCTAGCATCTCAGCAAGTGCTGGTGACCTCCTGAGACAGTGAGTCCCACTTGGGAGGGGTTAACAAGTTCCCTCCCTGGCTCTGAGTGAGGACTCATAAATGGTCGGGGTCCTCCTGCAGTCCCTGCACTGAGTTCTCAGCAAGAAACGTTTTCAGGCAGTCACTCCAATAAAGTCCAGTGCAATTTGAGTGGGTGCTAGCCTTTATTTCAATCAGTGCAAGTGCAATTCAGCATGGAGGGGGGGGGACTCAGAAACAACAACCTCCGCGCACCAGTCCACACCTTCCGGTAGCAGTGTCTACAACCTTTTCTTTGGCTGCAGCTGGGCCTCAGTTTTCAGCCACTTCAACCAGTTCACACAGGGGACACACACAGCTCTTGGCTAGCACACCGATGACCAGAGATGCTCTGCTTCTTCAGAATTTAAATTGCAGTCCCACACAAGCACATGACCTCCCAGCAATGACTGTAGCACACTTGACCATCCACACAGTATTTTCAGCTAGTCCAGCTTCCCAGTGCAGGGTTTCTGCAGCATTTGGTTTCTCCCCTCAATAACAAGCAGCTTCTCCATATCTGGGGAATCACAGTTCAGTCTTTTTCTCTCTTTCCCCTTCTCAATCAGTCCAGCAGCAAGTACCTGGGGAATCAGAATCTCAGCTCAGTCTCTCTTCCTTCTTCTCCCTTTCCAATCCACTTCTGCTAACAGGCAAATCTCCAGATGGGGCCTCGGGAAGCTCCTGAAGCACAAGGTTCACTCTCACAGAACAGTCCTGACACATACAGAGCCTGGGAACAGACTGAAGAAATCCCAGAAAGTCCACACTGTTTCAGCTGAAAACCCAGCGTTCTGATTGGCTGTTGAAGTATTTCAATAATCAATCACCATAGTGATCAATATTTCCTGCTCACTTATTGGAGCATGATCTAGGTGCCTGAATTAGTCCCCTCAGTTCCATGTCATAATAGCGATTGCGGAATAGCGATCACTATTATGGCGAGTGTATATCACCGAAAAGCAAATCGGCAATATACACTCATAGGCGACCCAACATCCAGAAACAGAAAATAGAGTTTTTTGGGGGGGCTTTGCCCCTCCCACACACCCCTGAATAATGATTCTCAACTCCAGGGGGTGCATGCTGGGGAAGGGGCAAAATTCCCACATCGGTGAAAAATTAAAGGGGACAGAAATTGATTACTTAAGTGCAGCTGTTTGAATTTTCCCCCCAATTCACGAAACATACCACCAACAGCTTAATCTGGTTCAAGGTCAGTTGATCTTCATCTGTATCCCCCTCCCCCGGGTCGTGCCTGAAAATAGGCAGAATTTGTCTAGTGCACTAACCCGGTCAACAAAAACTAAATAAATAAATAAAAATAAAATGTCTCTATTTTCAAAAATTATAGTAATACCTCTAAAGTATTCCTATTTAACTGTGTCTGAATAAAAGCTGAAGCTGTCAGTTGTGTTTTGTATTGTTTCTTTGTATGGACAACATTCAGTTGCAGTTCCTCTCATGGAACCAAGAATTTGGAGTTTTGACTATGTCACTTCATGGTGCAGAAATGAGAGCATGAACTTAGTACTGTGCCCACGGTTCTGAAACCACGAAGTGACATAGTCAAGACTCCAAAATTCTTGGTTCCATGAAAAGCTGACAGCTTCAGCTTTTCTTCAGGCATAGTTAAATAGGAATACTTTAGAGGTATGAATATAATTTATGAAAACAGAAACATTTCAAACAGCTACACATAAGTAATCAATTCCTGTCCCTTTTAAGTGTCGCAGCCGCAAGGAGTGGCAAAAATTTCCCATACCCAGTCCCGAACTCTGTACCTGCTGTACCTGAGCCGACCACCCACACCACCACATGGCTAGCTTGGCTACAGCAGGCACACCAGTCCCCTAAAACCCTTCCCTGTCCCTCCCCTTCCCCTCACTATCCTTCATTTCCTGTCGCCTTGTAGTACCCTTGCATTCGCTTAGGGTCGCTATCCTTCCAGGGTAGCCCAGGAGGAAAGCGTTGAATATGAGTCGCTGTTTTGACAGTCGCTCATGTTCAGTCACCATCCTCACTGGATACCAGTCCCCTCCTTCTCCTAGGAGTCCCTTTCAGTCCAGTTTGGGTGCCTAGATTACTGATTGACTGCTGTACTGGGGTTAAGTGTCACAAACATGTCAGCTCCCGTTGGTTTACATGGAGTCCCATTCAGTTTCATGCAGTTTATCCCTTCCAGAGTCTGGTGCAGCCCAACACAATTCCTTACTTACACAATCACCCCATCGGATTGTAGAGCGAACTGTTCCCTGTCAAACGAGCCCACTCTTACTACGTTGCTCCCAGCAATTTAACTGTCACTGCCACCGAAACTCTGTCCCCCCCATGTGGCAGGCAGCACTCATTACTATTCATGGGGCTGCTCATTAGTATTCATAAGCCACCCGAGCGGCCCCCATGTTTAAACTGCTAATTTGGCCAGCTACGGGCTTCTGCCTGATCCTCTTCAGGTCTCCGGTCCCCAGGGGTATAAGGAGGGGGACTGGGACCATGGTCAAACTCCCTGTGGTCGGACCACAAAGGTAGTCAGCACATCAAAGTGCTAGAAGCACATACACGAGTGCTATCTGAAAAGAACATGCCGGCAGCTCACGGCCTAGGACTTACACCAGAAAGGGCAGAAAAACAGCACACTGGGGCTGGAAGGAATGTGGGGGAACCAGGGGCACCAGCAACACAGGGACAAATGGGGCAACTATAGGTAAGCCCCCAGAGGGGGGTTTACACCAGCATGCTCATGACTTGGCATGGTCAGCCTACAAAGCATCTAGTGCCACCGGGGACTTCATTACATATCGCTACCTCCAGAACTCATGTACAGTACCAGGGCTATCTGTCTTGCTAAAGCTGAATACTTCAGCTTTACCTTCCAGGATAATATTAACAACCCCTCCAAATTGTGGAAGGTTATACACGCCCTGTTCTCCCCTACCCAAATGCTCTTCCCGCTCCTCAAGGCTGGTAACCTCAACATCTCTGACCCCCCAGCTGTCATAGAGGAATTTAACAACTTCCCCACATGTGCTGCCAAGCTCCTTACCTCTCTCTCTCTCTCCCATCCCCTCTTCGCCCCCAGTTACATCTGCTTCTTCCTCCTCACCCTCCTGTTTCTCCTCCCAGCCTGTCACCCCTGCTGACACCCAGCAAGCTCTCTTAGCCCTGAACCCCCACAAAGGTAAAAAGCCCTGATGGTCTAGACCCTAAGCTACTGCATCTCTCTGCCACTGCTATTGCTCTCCCGTTCTCCATTCTCCCGAACCTTTCCTACTATCTAGCCTCAGTCCCTAAAGCCTGGAATGCTACTGTTGTCCCAATTCCTAAGAGTGGTGACTCTTCCAACCCTGGTAAATACCACCCAATATCACTATTCCCCATCCTTGCTAAATTACAAGAGCACCTGGCACTGGTATAACTCTCCTCTTTCCTTGATTCATCCTCCTATTTCAACCCCTTCCAGCCTGGTTTCTGGAAAGCCCACTCCACCACCACCACTTCCTTACTCTGCCTCACTGACTACATTCTCACTAGCATGGATCAGGGATGCATCACCTCTGCCATCTTTGTCGATCTTGCCAAGGCTTTCAACACTGTTGCCCACTCCCTTCTCCTCTGCAAACTTCAGGCAGCTGGCCTATCTGATTCCGCCACTGCTGGTTCCGTTTCTACCTCACGGATAGGTCCCAGTCAGTCAGGGTTGGCAACGCCATTTCCCACCCCCTACTGATTAACACTGGTGTTCCTCTGGGTTCCGTACTTAGCTCTAGTCTCTTTTCAGTCTCCCTCAATGACCTTCCTAGTGCTTGTTCATCTGCTTATAGCCATATGTACACAGATGACGCAGTCTTGTTTGTCTCCAGTACTTCCCCTTCGGATGTCAAGACCAGGCTTCAACTGGATTTCAACAATTTCCAGCACTGGTTTCGTGACAACCAACTCTCACTGAATGCCAAAAAGATGGTCTCTATGACCTTTGGCACCAGGCAAAGACTTACCAGGCTTGCTGCTACCCCCTCCTTCCATACCCTCGATGGTTCCTCCCTTGAAGACGTCTCCAACTTCAAATATCTCAGCTTATGGCTTGACAAGAACCTCAACTTTGCTGCGCATATGGACGCTTCCATGCAAAGTTTCTCCACAAACTTCATGCTCTGTATCGACACCGCAGCTGCCTTCCCCTTCTTGCCCAGTGGGAGATCGTCCAAAAGACGATCCTTCCTATTTTTGATTCTGGAGACATTGTACACAGTTTCACCCCTAACTCCACCCTTTCCAGACTGGACACTCTATTTAACTCCTTCTGCCACTTCGCACTTGATTGCCCACCCACACCCACCACTGTGACCTCTGCCCTCTCTCTCCTTCCCCTCTCTTAGTACTAGATGCCTTGCTCACAGTGCTTCCCTGATTGGCAAATTGCTGGAAGATCTGCCTTCTCCCATCATTTTCCCCCACATCTGAAATTCCCTTCCTTTGGATATTCATTCTGCACTGTCACCCAGTTCACTATCCTGCCTCCTATGTCTTCACACTTTCCTCTCCAGCAACTGCAGCAGTCCCCTCCTTCCTTCCTTCCTTCCCTGCTGGCTCGCTAATTCTACCTTAAGCTCACCTTCCTCCTTCTGTACGTAACCTGTCCTACTTCCTTATTTTCTGCCCCTTTCTATGACTCTAATTGCAACCTTCCCTTTCCTATCTCTTTATCTTCTTCTATTCTCATACTTGCTTCCATCTCCCTTTCTCCCATATGACCCGCTGGCCTTCCCCTTCGCAGGGTTCACGCATCCCAGAAGGGTGGGTTGGCCTCCTAGCCCCATTCTCCCTTCAAAGTCTGCTGTCTCTCATATGATTATACTCAAGCTCTCACCTCAGCTCTTACAGTGAATATATTAAGGTTGTACATAAATTGTAAATTTGTATAACTGTATTTAACATTTATGTATGTTTATTGTTTAGTACCTAGCCTGCTCCTTGTGATGTGATGTACATTTTATCAATCACTGTTATGTATTGACAATGTGAATTATGTGCAGTCCGTTACTGTTTTGACACTTCCATGTCAATTTTTACTACTTCTGTAAATTGTTGTTGCTACCCTCACTTTCCCTTCCCCCCAGGATTGCAGCTCAGTGTGCCTTTCCTGGTGAAACTTTTTTCAAATAAATAAATAATAGCTAAATGTAAAAGTATGGGCAAGGAAGTCTCAAAATGTCCTACCACTAGCCTATGGAAAGGATATGAAAAAATATATGAAAAGGATAAGCAAGTGCAGCCCATTTCCATGTCACATGACATCATGTAACGGTTGTGGCAGGGTAAACGTTGACAACTATTGTCAGGAAAAAGAAAGGTTGTTCTGCACTCACAATTTCTGAGGTACATTCTGGTAATAAAAAGCACTTTAAGTGGTACCGTTGCTAGCACCAGGAGATACATTTTGCCATGTTTCTGTATCATTGTAAAGAACAACTAGTACATGGTGTGCTTTCAATTCACACAATTCCAGTAACAGAATAAATATCAAGGCTCTGAATTGAGTAAATACATTTTCAATGAAAAGTGGGGCAAACAGGTGCTCTATGTGTGTAAATACATCTCTCTGATAAAAAAATATCAGGATACAGCTATAATAGTCGTGCAAAATTAGTTGCGGGACTGGGAGGTGACCTGCAAGGTGCATAGAGCTATCAACTTATTTTGTTTGACTATAGCTGTATTCTGATATTTTTTTTTATCAAAGAGATGTATTTGCACATATAGAGCACCTGTCTGCACCATTTTGCATTGAAAATGTATTTAGCCATGTTCTGAGCCTTGATATTCGTTCTGTTACTGCATTTGTGTGAATTTGAAGCACACCTCATATTAACTTGGTTTTAATAATACATTAGTAGTAGACAGTGAGACAGTCATTTAGCTGAAGGAGTACTGTTTGATGGGGGAAGGGTTGTTGGCACCTCAGATCAACGAGGCAGTGTCTTAGGGGTCTGTACTTTAGGGGTTTCCAGGAGTCTTGTCATGGAGGGGTTGACCTGTAAGATCCATATCTGCTACTGTGACTCAAAGCAACTGAGTCTTATTGTTTTACAGGTCAGAGCTGCCTGAGGGTGTCACATCATTAAGCACCGAATCAAGGTGTCACAACTCAGCTAACCGAAACACTGAATGCTGATGGTCCAGAATTAAATGTCATTTCATTCTGGACCATCAACATTCAGGGTTTGGTTTCTAGCTGAGTCTGTTAGTGCTAACAATTGGAGCAATCTTGTCATCAGGGACCGGAACTAACCTAGGATTTTCAGAGTTGAGCAGTGTCCCAGTGTCCTGCATCAACACCCGGATTCTACTTGGGTACTAAGTGTTATAGGCTCTCGGCATCCCATGAAAAACCTGCTACCATGGCACAAGTCAAAGTTTCAACCTGAGCATATTTTAAAATGGATACATTACCTGTTGAGTGTCCATGTACCAGCAGATCAGGAAAAAATGGTAATTTTAAGGCTGCGTTTCACAAACTTCCAGCAGCTCAGGATGATCGCAGTGTTGACGCGCATATGAGGTCAGAGAAGGCCAGACACGGTACCCCCTGTGTGCAGACATGCTCTCTGACCCAAGTCTTGCCACCCACTTAACCCCTTCTGTTCTGTAACTGGGAAAAAAATTAAATTGCTGAGCAGCTCAACTGTAGCACAATACATACAGGAGGTGCTAATGGGGGGAGGGGCTACATCCCCCTTAGCCCCCCCCTTCCGGCATGTACTAGTGGCTCTTTGCAAAAAACAGGAACATGATAACATTTTTCTCATGATGCACAACACTTTTTTCTGGTGCTATTTGGGGTACTGCTTAAAGCGCTTTTTGTTAGCAGGGTGCATCTCAGATGTTTTGAGTGCAGGACAGCCTTTCTTTTTTGTGAATTGTGTACAATTGGGCATTAGCCAGCCCAGCCCATTATGGCTCAGCTGCTTGCCAGCCAACTTTATGCAAATGAACGGACTGAAACTGTCCCTGATTGCAGCGGTTCAGTCCTATCAAGCACACAAAGTTCTGCCCATTGCAGTCTGACCACTGTCATAGGCAGTTTGCTAACTCATTGGTGTGTCAGGGATGAGCCCAACACAGCTTGTGCTGCACTGGCCAGGACACTGACACACCTCTCAAATGCCGTACACTGTACCAAAATGTTTCTTGTGCAAGCGCTAGGAAACATAGAAAAGGAGAGCCTTTTGAGGCTGATACTTGCCATAGCAGGAACGGGAATAAAAAGACTTGAGGGGGCGATGGAGCAGCGCAGTGATCTGACGCGTACTAATGAGGTGATCCAATTCCACTACGGATGCCAACCATAGCACACATTGGTTGCACTTTGCCCATCCTTTTATTTCTCCTGAATGCATTATATCTTACAGAGATATCCTATGCAGATGTAAAAATGGGTATCCATATACACTATTGTCTCAGAAACATATACATCACGCACACCCCCACAAATGTAGTTAATTTTAAGGAAATCCAAAAGACATAATTCACCTTATATTTTAGATATTATCAGCATTTCACTTCCCTTTGTTCATCATTACTTGGTTAATTTGCAAGGGAAAAGAATCCTTGTCCCCTAGAGTTCATTGACTTCTGCTGCTTAAAGAGCTGCTGACGCTCTGAGCAGACAGTCCATACCAAGGAGTTGCTTGCACTAGGAACTAATTTAGCCATAGTTTAAATTTTCTGTTGTAGTATAAAGAGACATCTTTAACTCACAATCCTTGGCTCGTAACTTCCATGTACGAGCCGAGCAGCTGCCAAACACTGCAGTCCCACCCCTAAAATAAGCTTAATGATGATGCAAAGTAGGGACTAGGGCTGCAGGTGCTCTATGTTCAGTAGGTGATAACAGAATCAGGCAAGAGGGCTGTCTAAATGTACTTACAGTAACTTTGCTGGCAGTTCTACATGTGTGAGGCTAATATATAATACTGACTGTCTTTTAGATGGTTGATAAGCTCATGAATATTCATAAGCAATATCTGCAGGTTGTGTTTGTCCCCCACTGATGACCTCACCAGATATAGCAACTCAGGGCACTGAGGCGGTGGGGGTACCATGAATTACTGCCTCAAAGTACTCATCGCCATAGAATAGAGGGAGACTGAACAAGTGCACAATTCAGCTGTCCTCGACTGTCCTACTACCGAATGTGCTACATATGTGCTTGTTAGTTGAATTGTGGCTTTGATTTTTCCCCAGTGGCCCTCTAAAATATTAAATAATAAACTGTCAACTCTGTTCCCATCGTAATCAATACAGCACGTCCCTGCACTCTACAAACTCCTACATCACAAAATATGGGAGCACGGGGTGGAGCTGGCAATGGTCTGGACCAGGATGGGAAGGGATTGGATGGCTGAGAGGAATTTATGATCCCTTCCCCTAGAGTTTGTAGGCAACTAAAAATTCTTCAAAGTGGACTGTTTCACTCCATACTAGGTAAGCTTTCATTTGGGGGCTTAAGGGATTATTAAATGTCAGCACCTTCTTTTGGGGATGCATACTAAAGAAGCCTCTCTCACCTTTTCTTCCTTTTTGGGGTGTGTTGGGGCCTGGCCTGCCTGTTGGGTGGAGCCTGTGCCCCATTAGGGATTTAAGGCTGGTGTTTGTGCCATTGGGGGGAGGCCGACAGATTGGGTGATCAAGGAAGCTAAGTGGGGGCCAGGGTGGCATTGGCCGCAGCCCGGTTGGGGTCTTACCGGCCGTGGGAGAGAAGTCCTCTCAGGAAGAGCTTGTGTTCGGGGGATGGAGGGTGTCACGGCCGAAGCTGGAGACAGGCCAAATTTTGGGGAGCCGTGACCAGGGGAGACTTAGCTGGCCCACCTGCATGCACCAGGGCACCAGGATGAGGAGGCCTAATTTCAGCTAGGGCGAGCTTGGCGGTGGGGATGGCACAGTGGTGGCAACCTGTGTCATGGGAAGTGCAGTGGTGGCAGCCCACCTCTCCTACCCGTGTGGCATTCCGCCTGGTTAGCTGTTGGCCTACGGGCAGTGAGAAAATCTGGTCAGTAAGTCTGCCCGGTCATCTGCGCCATGGGATGTGTAGAGATGATGGGAGCCTGGCCAACAAGGCCCTATATTATAAGTTCCACCCACCAATCCCCCAACATCCAACAGAAGCACCTCGACCGCAGAGGGTAGTTGGTGCGGGAGGTTGGCAGGTGGTTAGGAGGGGCAAATCGGGTGCCCCATCACTCAGTGCTCTTCAACATATTACCTCCACAAACCATACAATAACTACAAATGGGTATCTGCCTCTATCTATGAAATCAAACAAAGGGGCAGAGGACACTGCAGAGCAGGACACTAGCACAGGAGCTAGCACAACAAAACTCACCCAAAACAGGAACCAAAACAAAAAAAGCAAAAAGGAAATCCAAAAAACTTCTGATCATAGGAGACTCCATGATTTGGGGAGTTGATACCTATCTCCAGCCAGGGGTAATGGCCAGATGTCTCCCAGGTACATCGGCGTGGAGAGACACTGACCACATTGCTAAAATTGTTCAGGAAGCAGGAGAAACACATTGATGCCCTGGTACACATAGGGACTAACGCTCTCACCAGCCGGTCAGTTGTGGAGACCAAGGAACACCTGATCAGGCTGGGTGACAAACTATCATCCATTTCGTCTGGCATCTCCTTCTCTGAGATCCTGCCAGTCTGGGAGAGGGGGGCAGATGGACGGAAGGTCAGAGATGGGGAGATAACAGAGCTAAACATGTGGCTCAAGGGCCGGTGCCAGGAAAAAGGACACAAATTTGTAGGGAACTGGCATCAGTTTTGGTAGTGAAAGTTCTTTAAATTTGATGGACTGCATCTGGCTAAAGAGGGAGTCAGTGCATTGGGGCAGAAGTTTGATGTCTTTGCAGAATATTTAAACTAGCAAATGGGGAGAGGGGTGCAGTACCCCATATGTCGAAAGGGAAGAACACCCCTCCCCCCTCAGTTAGTGATCAGACAGGAGTTCATCATGTTTTTAGTTAATTTGCATCACCAGGTAAGGAAAAAGGTCTGGCTCCCCATACGACATACAGGGGAAACACCAGACCTCACCCAACAACTAACACATGGATATCTGGCCAATGGAAAATCATGTACACAAATGCTCGCAGTCTGGGAAACAAGATCCCAGACCTGCAGACAATAATGACAGAAGCTAAACTGGACATGGTAGCAACTAGCGAGTCGTGGTTTACCAGTAGCCACACTTGGGAGACTTCAGTACCTGGCTATGTACTGCTCAGAAGAGACTGAGATGCAAAAAGGAGGGTGGAGTGGCCCTGTATGGCAATGAAAATATCAAACCTACAGAAATTCGGAATACACATAGGAAGCCAGAAGAACTGTGGGTCACCCTGGAAACAGGAAATGGGACAGCCATACGAACTGGGGTTGTCTACAGGCCTCCAGACCAGGGGGAGGACATAGACACATTACTGTTAGAAGATATACGAAACATGACAGCTAATGGGGAGGTTCTGATAATGGGAGACTTCAACATGCCAGATACAGATTGGTCAATACCAGCAGGAACATCTGCCAGAACTAAACACATGGTGGATTCCCTGCAGGGGGAGGGCTTCAAACAACTGGTACAACAACCCACAAGAGACAGGGCTATCCTAGATCTAGTACTGACTAAGAGGGAAAGGATCACAGATCTCCAGGTAGAAGGTCACCTGGGGGCCAGTGACCATCACATGGTATGGTTCAGTTTGGCCACTAGAACTAAATTATCTCATTCCAAGGCAAAAATATGGGACTTCAGAGGAGCTGACTTTGATAAGATGGCCAACAGAGTTACGCTAGCCCTGGAAATAAGAAATACAGGTGATGGGGTACAGGCAAAGTGGGCAAGCATTTTTTTTTAATTTTTATACTTTTTATTTTTGAGTTTTAAGATCTTACAGTGTAATCTGTATTACATAAAATAAAGAGATGAGCTACGCAGAGCTCTGTACAACAGGTTTAGGACTGCATATCCATTAAATATTTCCATAATCATGAGTCCATGTGGAAAGAGTCTCTGTCAGAGTATACCTCGAAGGAGTAAAGTTTAATCTAAGTATCCTGAAGATTAATGTCACTCTCAACCCCTTTATACCAAATAGATCCTTAAACCAGGATATCAGATTCCATGCAGAACTGAAAAAGGTGTGGGGGGCTGGGTGACCTAGCACATTCTAGACAGAGCTATCTTGACGATTGCTTGGGCTCAGTTAAATTGCTTATTTATCCCATAGATTTAGGCAAGACATGTAGATCTACCCTATGGGTACAGGTTATATTATAAGGATATATTTAATGTCCACAAACTGAGTGGGGTCATAATCCCCATCAATAAAATATCTATAATGGCAGTCAAATCACAAACTGTGAAATATAGCTATTTTTAGGTGCAGCATATCTGGCTACTAAACAGGAATATAGTGAAACTATAGGCTCATAACTTAGAGGTCAGTATATAGAGCATCTTATACAAATGATAGACATGGGTAAAATGCCATTAAATCAAAAACATATTAATATAAGGATAGGAACCCCCTCTATCATACTAGTGTATAGCTCAGGGCTAAACTTGACTAAAGAGTCAGTGTTAGAGGGAAATAGCATTCATCCTTCCTCATCTGAAGCAGGATCTGATGGATGTAATTTCGCAATAATATGCTCCGCAAACTGCGCGACCGCGGAGGGATCCACAAACACATGGGACTTTGAAGCATGCCGAATATGAAGCCATGCAGGAAAGTTCAATCTGGCCTCCACCCCGTGCTGTAAAAGGTCCTTTTTGATCTTCTGGAGTTCTTTTTTCTTTGCCTGTGTTTGGTCTGAAAGATCCGGAAAGAATCCGAACCTGCTGCCTTCCCATGTTATATCCCTTCGAACTCTGGCCGCCTGTAGGAGGTGTATTCTGGCCTCTGGGGCTGACAATGTCACTATTGCAGTGAGAGGATTTTGTTGGGAATCTGCTCATTTCCTTGGTCTCTGAGGAATCGCAAAGGCTTTAAGGATCCTAAGATCAGAGTCTTTAGGTAGGAGTTGTAGGTCTTGAAATAAGAGACTGGTGACTGCTGGTATTAGCTCCGTTGCTCCAGTGAGATGAGGGGGAAAGCCTACTATACACACATTTGCCTGCCTTTGAGTGTTCTCCAACCCCTCTATCTTAGCTTTCAGGAACAAGAGGTCCCGGGTATATGCCGTGTTGCATTCCATCTGCCAATAACAGTTCTGTTGCAGATCTTTAACTGCTGTGGCATTTTCTTGGATATTGCGATTGTTGTCCAAGAGTTTTGCTTCTATTGCAGCTAATCTTTTATTAGTATCCTCACCAGTCGCCTGAATTTTGGCCAGTATATTGAGGATTTGTGCGTTAGGAGGCTCTGACGTTATAGGCCCCGTTGATATAGCAGGCCCCGTGGATGTACCTGGTGAGGAAAGGAATGCATCAAGGCTTTGTCCTACACGTTTTGTATCTCTTTTTGGTCCCATCGCGTAGCAGGTATTCTCCGACGTCTGGCAATATCAGTTTTTTTAGCAACTCTGAGTCTAAAGATGCACAAATTTGTAAGATTTTACTTTAAGGTATCAGAACCTTGTTAGAATGCTGCCGCCATCTTGCTGCTCCACGGCGCCCCCTCAAAGTGGGCAAGCATTAAGGATGCAATACTTGAACCAACATCCCATTGTGTTAGAAAGAAAAGGAAGTGCAAAAGAAGAAGGAAACCACTTTGGTTCTCAAAAACAGTAGCAGAAAAGGTCAGAGCCAAAGGCTGGCCTTCAGGAAATATAAGGGAATGCAGCAGGATGAAGATAGGGAGGCATACCAAACTTCCCTAAGGGAAGCAGGGAAGGCAGTAAGGCAGGCAAAGGCTCAAACCGAGGAAACACTAGCACGAACAGTAAAAGAAGGTGACAAGACTTTCTATAGATACATTAGTGAAAGGAGAAAGTCCAGAGGGGGTATTACTAAGATCAAAGGGGATAAGGGGGCATGTGAGAAGGAGGACCAAGGAAAAACATCTATCCTAAATAGATACTTCTGCTCAGTATTTACTGAGGAGAAGGTAGGGCAGGGCCCACAGCTCAGCACCATGGACACAGGGGGAGGGAGGTGTGCACTAGTCCCTTCACAAAGGAAAGGGTCCTACAAGTGCAGGCTGGGTGTAGCATACAGGCCCCCCGGGATGAGTGATGTTCTAGAGGATGGTTTGCTGGACAACATCATTGCCCAGTGTGGACCAAAAGGGGAAGGAGTGGTGCTGATGGGGGACCTTAATATGCCAGGTACAAACTGGGGAACCATGTCCTCTAAGGTGGCCAAGGAGCAGAGGCTGCTGGATGGCTTCCAGGATGTGTTCTTAACACAGCATGTGATGGAGCCCACAAGGGAGGGTATGTCCTGGATGTGGTCTGGCAGATGGGGATCTGGTAAGGGACATGGTTGTACAGGATCCCTGACTGGGAGCGACCACAATACTGTCTGGTTTCAAATAAGCATGGGGGAGGGGAGATCTAGGACACTGGCAGTGGACTTCAGGGGCAGACTTTATGGGCATGGGAAATATTCTCAAGGATCACTTGAAGGGATTACCTCAATGACAAGTGTGGAAAGGAGATGGAGGTCATAAACGGGACTTCATGAGCCAGTCAGGATCTGCGCTAAGTTGAAACGTAAGGGAACAAGGTCACATAAACCATGCTGGTGGTCCAGTGAGGTACAGGTAGCAGTCAGAGAAAAGAAGGCGGCCTACAAAAAATATAAAACAACAAGAGGGGATAGGGATAAGGAAATGTACCAGCTTGCATCTAGAAAAGTCACCCGTATGGCGAGGGGAGCAAAGTCCAGTAAAGAGCAGCGGCTGGCACAGGGGATACATGGAGGGGAAAAGGGGTTCTTCTGGTACATTGGGGAGTGGAGAAAAACTAAGGGCCATCTCAGCAGATTGAGATCAGAAAGAGGGTGGGTGGAAGAGGCGAGGTACCAGGCAGAGGTATTTAATGAGTACTTTGCCTCTGTGTTCACTAGGGAGGGGGATGGGATATCTACAAAGCAAGGCACGAAGGGGATAGAAGCGTTAATAAGTGGTATCAGGGGAGCAACAGAAATGGAGCAAGAGGGAGGGAGAGGTACCCCAGGGGTGTCACATCTGGGTAAGGATAAAAAGGCCAGTAAGGTGGAGGGGACGGATGATGCTATCTCCGCCAAAAGGGTGTGGTTAGCCCTCAAGGTCCTAAAGAAAGACAAATCTCCTGGGCCAGATGGCATTCATCCGAGAGTGCTATGGGAATTGGCGGACATACTGGCTGCACCCCTGGTGGAGCTTTTCAGCAGGTCACTTGAGACAGGGAGGGTACCTAGGGATTGGCGAGAGGCACATGTGGTACCAATCCATAAAGGGGGGCCGAGGGAAGTACCAGGTAAACTATAGACCCATCAGTTTGACCTCGTGGTGGGAAAATTAATGAAGAGTATACTAAAGGAACGATTGGGGTGTACTTGGAGGAGGTGGAGGTCTGGATAGTCGGCAACATGGGTTTGTGCCAGGTAGATCATGTCAAACCAACCTTGTGGAGTTCTATGAATGGGTAACATCAGAACTGGACAGGGGTAAGCCTGTGGATGTATTATTCTTGGACTTCAGCAAGGCGTTTGACTCTGTCCCCCACAATGGTCTGGTGGAGAAACTGATGGGGGTTAGGAGTAGGCCCTTTGATGGTCAGGTGGATTGAAAACTGTCTAGCTGGACGCACTCAGAGAGTAGTGGTCTGTGGGGAGCTCTTGAACCCTAGAGAGGTTGGTAGTGGGCTACCACAGGGCTCGGTCCTGGGTCCAATCCTGTTTAATGCATACATATCGGACATCAGGGAGGGTATAAGGTGTGAAATGAGTCTCTTCGCGGATGACTCCAAGATGGGAGCAGTAGTTGAGGGAGAAGAGGGGAGGTTGGCCCTGCAAGGGGACCTGGACACCCTGGAAAGCTGGGCTCACACATGGAAATTAAATTTCAATATCACAAAGTGCAAGGTGTTGCATCTTGGTGGAAACCCTAAACACAGAGTGGTACACCCTGGGAGGAGGCGCTGGAGGCCTCAACAGGGGAAAAGACCTAGGGGTCATGGTGGATGCATGTATGAATAACTCTGAGCAGTGCAGGAGGCAGCTAGCAAAGGCAAACAGGTGATACGGGATGCATCGTAAGGGATCACCTCTGAACCCAGGAAGTGATTCTGCTGCTGTATAATGGACTGGTTAGACCACACCTTGAGTACTGTGTACAGTACTGGAGACCACACTTGAAGAGGGACATACAGCTCCTGGAGAGGGTACAGAGGAGGGCAACAAAGATGACACGAGGGCTAGGGATTTGACGATGAGGACAGACTTGAGGAGCTCTGCCTGTTTTCATTGGAGGAGAGGAGAGAGACAGGGGGACATGATTGAGGTCTTCAATACCTCAAGGAATAAATAGGGTAAACATGGAGGGGATCTTTAGACCAAAGCAGGGAGGTATCACCAGAGGGCATGGTTTGAAGTTGGAAGGTGGAAGGGTGAGGGGGGAAAAGAGGAGGAGGTTTTTCACTGAGAGGGTGGTGGACCCTTGGAATGCACTGCCTGGTGAGCTGGTTCAGAGATCCACAGTGGAGGGCTTCAAGAGAGGGTGGGACAGACACAGAAAGTGGATGTATCAGATGATGGCCTGTCCCAGGGGGGTTGGGATGGATGATAGGGGTTTCTGGAGCACAAGGGATGGGAGGGTCTCGGCACCCAACTAAGGATCTAAGGTTCGAGCAGACTCGATAGACCGTAAAGCCTAATCTGCTGGCAAATAGTATAAGCTCAGGGTGGGCAAGGCAATGGGACCTAATGGCATACATCCCAGGGTACTAAAGGAGCTAAGGGTGAAACTAGCAGAGTCATTAACAGAACTGTTCAGTGAATCTCTGAACACAGGAAAGGTCCCAGAAGACTGGAGAAGGGCTCATGTGACCTTGCTCCACAAGAGTGGTAGCAGGGAGGAGGCAGGGAACTACAGACCAGTCAGTCTTACCTCAGTAGTGGGCAAGATTATGTAGGCACTCCTTAAGGAAAGGATAGTGCAACACCTGGAATCCATAGGAGCACAGGATCCAAGACAGCATGCGTTTACAAAAGGAAGGCCCTGTCAAACTAATCTCATAGATTTCTTTGACTGGGTAATCACAGTGGTGGACCAAGGGGGAGCAGTTGATGTTGCCTACCCTGACTTCAGCAAAGCTGTTGATACTGTTCCACATAGAAGATTGATTAATAAGCTGGGAAGCCTCAGGGTGGGTCAGAAGTTGGTCAACTGGGTGGCAAACTGGTTTGCGGGCAGAAAACAGAGAGTGGTGGTAAATAATATACAGTCAAAAAAGATGCAAGTCACAAGTGGGGTACATCAGGGATCAGTCCTGGGGCCAGTCCTCTTCAATATCTTCATCAGTGACATTGCAGATGGACTGGAGGGTAAGGTTTTTCTGTTTGCAGATGACACCAAGATCTGCAACTGAGTAGTTGATCCAGATGGGGTGGGCAGAATGAGAAGAGATCTGGATAAACTAGAAAAATGGTTGGAAGAGTGGCAACTGGGGTTTAATGCAAAGAAGTGCAAGATCATGCACATAGGGAAGAAAAACCCTGAAGCCACCTATAGGCTGGGAGGGGAGTTACTGGCAGCCACAAGGGAAGAAAGAGACTTGTGCATCATCATCACAGATGATCTGAAATCATCGAAGTGTAACCCCCAAGAGGCACTATCCCAAGGGCTACTGCCCCTGCTTGCTTGACTACTGACAGGTTGAGGGGCCTAGGTTCTATGGCGGGTGCCTCCACCCAGGGGTCAGGGTTCGTAATGGTTGGTCTAGTTCGGTCACAGCCCTCTGGGACACTGAGACCCCCTTCTAATCTCTCTAATGGCCCACACGATGCACAGGAGTTACACTACCAATACCCCACATGCACACACTGTTCATTCATAAGGTACCACTTACCCTCGAGACTGATTCGCAGGTTCGTCTCTGAGGACCCCCTGCAAAATAAGGTTAAGCGGCATACACAAACCAATACAGTGCTTGGCATGAAGGTACTGACACTTCAGACAGTTTAAAGTTTAACAACAACAAATCTGATTTATTTAGGGAACAGAAACACGGGAGGGGGAAATTAGGTTAATTAGTGGCATTAAATTACAGTACTGTGCACACATACAGGGTCTGAAAAGTCACACTCTGGGTACCCAGGTTGGGGGGGGCTAGCCAGATCCATTGCCCAGGGTTGGCCAGCAGGAGCAGATGGATAGGGCCTTGTAGAAGAAAATATATGCACAACATCTAATTGTAATCCGGAGCCTGATGGCTCACTCCATGAAGCAAAGAAACAACAAGAATTAGATGACACACTTGTGATTGAAAACAGGCTGCAGGGGAATACCCTGATTTGTACTCACAATACCCAAGCTGAGAACCGGATGGTGGATGTTCTTCTGGATTGTCAGAAATAGCAGGGCATGGAGACAAGGTCCTTGTGACTGGACCCCACTGCAGTTTATAGCAAATGGATTTAGTTTGAGACAAGCAGGGGTTTGCTTCCAGCTTCAACACACAGCACACAGCACAGGGGATTGGAAATAGCGATTCTCCACAAGTACTACGCACATTCATATGTAAAAGGAAAGTACTATACCAGGCAGGCTGCTCCTCGATCCCGATCGCAATTACTGAAAGATACCCGGGAGCACACACAGCAGCTTCAGTTCCTGACAGACCGAGCGCGATTCAGCAATTTCTCCGGTCTTCTACAGGGTGAGCCTGGTTTCCACACTTCTAGTGCTTCTTTCTCCTCACAACTCAGATTCAGTCCCAAATGGCACTCACAAAGGCTGCAGACCAAAACTCAGGGCCTCACATGTGCTTCCCTGAAACTATACACATCGAAGCTAAACAGCTCCTTCTCTCTCACTGCCACAACTGATCTGATCTTTCCAGTCACAGAGCAGGGCATTTCCTTTAGCTCCACACTATTCTGTTGGCTGATTTAGCTGTCACTCACAATAAGACTCCCTCTGTTGGTAGAAAAAGGCGCTAAGTTCAAAACTACATTTCCCAGAGTCACTACCCATACAATCCCCTTGTGGCTGGCTCAAAATTAAGAGTCCAAGTTCTGATTTATCCACAGGCTCCATTATAGGGCTCCCTTAACCCAACTGGCCCAGCACAGCAGTTTAGGTCCAAAATGGAGTGGTAACACACACAGAGTCCCAGCTGCAAGAAAGGCAGTTAGACAAACTGCATTTTACTTAACACTCTAACTGGTTGCAGGCAAATAGTTACATCTTTCATTTAGGCTCCCTCTGCACTCTTAGTGACTGCAGAAACTGAGCGATTTTTCCGCAGCTCGGTCGGGATTCGAGAATTAAATACACAGTCCCCCTGTACAAACTAATTAAGTCTGCAAGCAGACAGCTCTTAAAGAGACAGTGCGTGGAGGCTCAAATAGCCCTCACTTGGAACCACATTTAAACAGCTCAGACACCGAACATCGCCCAGACTTGGAGCATTCAGGCAAGCTCCTAGAAGACTTTTGAGAACCCCCATTTGCAGGGGGGTTACACAAGCAGACCACTAAAGCAGTAGGTAAGGCTAGGGGGATGTTGGGGTGTATTAGTAGGGGCATCACAAGTCGGACGAGGGAGGTAAAAATTCCTCTTTACAAGACACTAGTTAGGCCCCATCTGGAGTACTGCATGCAGTACTGGAGGCCACACCCTCACAAGCACATTAACCAAATTGAGGCAGTCCAGAGAAGGGCAAACAAAATGGTGTAGGGACTGCATCAGAAAACATATGAGGACAGATTAACGGAGCTCAATATGTATACCCTAGAGCAAAGGAGGCAGAGAGGTGATATGATCGAAACAGTCAAACACCTTAAGGGCATTAACAAGGTGAAAGAGTCTAACATGTTTCAATATAAGAAAAATAGCAAGACAAGAGGACACAGCATGAGACTAGAGGGAGGCCGATTAAGGGGTAATGTGAGGAAGTTCTTTTTCACAGAAAGGGTGGTGGATGCATGGAACGGCCTACCTCAGGAAGTGGTGATATGAATACAGTGCAGGGCTTCAAACAGGCATGGGATAGGCATAAGGAAGCAATACAGATGAGTATGAATAGATAGGCCATTGACAGAGCAAAGGCCGATGGCACAGTCATAAGGTAGAAAAAAGAAATGGCCAGACGGGATGGGCCTTGTGGTCGTTATCTGCCATTAACTTCTATGTTTCTATTATGCAGGGAGGAGGACTGAGGCAGTGGAGGAGCTGTGGCAAGCCTGCATCTGCAGTTCGAGGAGCAGGTATTGTGGCCAGTGTGAGCAGAGCCCATTGGTGAAAGAAGGCCTAGGAAGTAATTATGGCCTGTGTTTGGACATGTTGCAGCCATCAAGTTTGGGAGTCTTCTCGGCTCTCTAGGGACCCTGTAATTCTGGTCAGTTCTGCCACAAGTTAGTTCCATGGCTCCGAGCCACAGAAGGTAAAACGATTGTGCTCACCATGAAGCTGTGCCCCCTGCTCCTGGGAGCAGTTGTTTTGTTGTTCTGTAGAGTTAAATTACATTTGTTTTATTTATTTTAATTTATGGAGAGAACATTCTCTTTCTTTTTTAAAGGGCTTTGTTATGTTGTGCAGCTAACAACTTGCCCCACAACCTCCGGTGGTTGCCCCAAGCTTGTACCCACCCCAGGCTGTGCTGAGCGACTGCCTACTGGGAGAAGACCTTGGACCCAGGTATGTGGCATTTCTTTATTCCCCTGGATGTGTTTTCTGCGGACTTAGGCCCCCTTCCCCTAGACATTAACATCAGGCCTCTAGGCAGAAGGGAGGGGGGGGCTTACAATGTGGGGGCGCATCCAGGATTCGTTTGGTGATGCAGTTAGTTATCTGAGCTCCCAGAGGACTGTCACAGGTATTGAGAAGTGGATTTAGGACTGCTTTCATGGTTGCGCTGCTCCTGGGTTCTGCCATCTTGGACTGGTGCTTTATACCTTTCCCTCTCCGACACCATGGTGATGCATAAGCAATTTTATGTTAATAGACTGGTGGTGATGATGATTGGTTGGTGGTAGGCAGTGGCACGTGGGGCTTGTGGGAGGAAGAGGAGTGTTGACACCATTTTGCAGAGGTGGAAAGAGCACATCGGTGCCACAAGCTGTTGGCTAGAATGGTGGAGGCTCCCAGACATGGAGAAACCTGCAGCTGTTTCAGTGCCATTGCTCTTGTGGTTATTGAGCATGGTGGTGAAGGCAACCACATTCGAGAAATGTGCTATTTGCAGTTACCAGGAGGTGGGGGTGACCAGGCTGCCGTTATGTTCAGCGTGTGCCCCTGGAGTGCTATCTGTGGTGAATGTTTACCCTGTGCCTACCTATTTACCACCTTTGACTTGGTGAGCTTCTGTGTCTACCGGAACATGAACTACTACTTTGGGTAGTCTGAAAGATTGGAAGGAAATGCATACTGGTTTAGTCACCCCAGAACAGTCTGTGCCTGAAGTCCATCCAGAAGACTCACATGCAGAGAGCGGATCTAGACATCTGCCGAGCCCACCTCTGCTGAAGGTCCCTAATACTCCCTGTGGTAGAGGGAGAGGAAGTGGGTGGAGTGAGAAATCTGCTGGCTCCTCTGGGCCCAAGGAGTAAGTGCCTGATCCCATGCCTGTCAGAACCTCTATTTCCTCAGGCCATAGTGCTGCTGCCTCCGAGAAGGAGTCACTGACATTATTGTGGAGAATGTGGACTCGAGCAGTTCTGAAAGAGAAGACCCCCCCCCCATGTTACCCCCTTGGAAATAGACTATCCTTGCTGTCATTTAAAGATCAGGATGTGGAGCATGCCATCCCACAGCCCTATTGGTACCCCTGCCTGACTCTGCCTGACAGCACCCAGAGGCTGCCCCAGCTAAGTGTCCAGCTGAAACAGAGGATGGATGGACTGCTTCCAAATGATCCTGTAAATCTTAAATACTGAACCAGCTCATGGTTGGATGAAGGCATGGCACACCCCAGACCAGTGTTTGGAGCATACCTGAGTGGTCTCAAGCAGAGAGATGGGTTAGGAGATGGATCTGCATTGAGTACCCTCAGGAATCCTACCCCCACGTCTCTGAAAGAGTATGGGATGTTATCGAAGAGAACAGAGCCAACTGGGTGTTCCAGGGAGCAGTGAATAAAATCCAAACCAGAAACCAGCAATCTGGACCCCCAGCTGCAGCCACCATCACCATGGCATGGTCTATGTGTAATCTGACTGTGTGGACTAGGGTAACTCTATTTAAACACTATGCCCTCATCCAAGATGTGATGGTCACCTTACCAAGTATTCTGTTGTCACCTTGGATACGTTTCGCGCAGAAACCACGAAGCCAGACACCCAGTTCTATTACCCTCGAGGCGGAGGACCAGCTCTGTGAGAAGACTGCCTTGCTTTGTGGATTTCTTAACTCCTTCAACCAGTGCTGCAGGATTGTTGCTGACTGTAAGTCTGCATACTTTGGATTTGGTTCTGAACAGTATCCTGAACCGGACTTTATTCTGAACTGGGCTTCATTCTTAATTGGATGAGATCTTTCCAGGTTCTCATTTGCTGTTTACCATGTTAGTGATGTTGTAGCAATAATTATTGTTGTTTGTTGATGGGGGGCAAAACAAATTCACAGTAGTCATCTGGTATGTGCAACAGATGGTCCAGCACCCTGGAACTGTGTTTTATGGACTTTGAATACTGCATAGACTGTTTGGGCATTTTATTGTATTAAGTTTTATTAAGGGGGGAATAGAGTGTGTGAGGTCAGGGAGTGGTGCGTGTGTGTGTGTATGTGTCTCTGTGTGTGATGCAGATAGAGATTATTAATTGTAGTTGAGTGTATGTGGGTGCATGGGATGGGTGTGAAGGTGAGTGCGTTTGTTTAAATCATGGTTTATTTGTGGGCTTGCTAACATAAATTGTCCTGCAGCATCTTAAATTTATGATGTGTTTACCATTTTAATGTTGTTGGTGTTAATAAATTTGAGGGGGCAGGTGTTGGCAATAGTGTTTTGAAGTCCCTTTGGGTTGCAGCAGCCTGAGGGGATTCTGAGGGTATAGTATCTAGGGTCTTTAGGCCCTTGGATTTAAATATAGGGAGCTTTGTGCCTCTGTGTGCTCATGTTACCCTCAAGAGGTCAGGGGGAGCATGTGCACATATCTCCACCTGTACCATTTTGTGGGGTGACTGACTGCCCCATTAATTGGGGGGGAGAGTGTAAGCACCCCCTTTTTGGGACATTTATTAAGAAGTCTCTCCTGCCTTTTCTTCCTTTTTTGGGCATGTTGGGGACTGGCCCACCCATCGAGGGGAGTGTGCACCCCATCAGGGATTTAAGGCCGGTGTTTGCGCCATTGGGGGAGGCCAACAGATCAGGAGATCAAGGAAGCTAAGTGGGGGCTAGAGTGGCATTGGCCCCAGCCCAGTTGGGGTCTCAGCAGCTGTCGGAGAGAAGTCGCTACTGAAGCTGGAGACGGGCTGAATTTTGGGGAGCCACGACCTAAGGAGGATTGGTTGAACCATCTGCATGCACCGCGGCACTGGGGTGGGGAGGCCTAATTTCAGCTGGGGTGAGTTTGGCAGTGGGGACAGCGCAATAGTGGCAGCCTGCATCATGGGAAGTGCAGTGGTAACAGCGCACCTCCCCTACTCGTGTGGCACTCCACCTGGTTATCTCTTGGCCTGCGGGGAGCAAGAAAATGTGGTATGTGAGTCTACCAGGTCGTATGTGCCATGGGATGTGTAGGGATGCTGGGAGCCTAGTCACTGAGGCCCTATTATGCAGGGAGGAGGATTCGGGCAGTGGAGGAGCCATGATGAGCCTGCATCCACAGTTGAAGGAGCAGGTAGAGTGGCCTGTGTGAGCAGAGCCCATTAGTGAAAGAAGGCCTAGGAAGTAGTTATTGCTTGTGTTCAGACATGTTGCTGCCATCAAGTTCGGGAGTCTACTTAACTCTGTTGGGACCCTGTAATTCTGGCCGGTTTGGCCACAAGTTAGTGCCACGGCTCTGTGCCACAGAAAGTAAATGCCTGCACCCACTGTAAAGCTGTGCCCTCTGCTCCTGGGAGCAGTTGTTCTGTTGTTCTGCAGAGTTAAATTAAATTTGTTTTATTTATTTTAATACATGGAGTGGACATTCGCCTTCTTTTTTAAAGGTCTTTCTTATATTGCACAATTAACAACTTGCCCCCATAGCCTCCGGTGGTAGCCCCAAGCTTGCACCCCCCCCCATGCCACGCTGAGTGACCGCCTGCTGGGAGAAGACCTCGAACCCAGGTATGTGGCATTTCTTTATTCCTCTGAATGTGTTTTTTTGTGGACTTGGGCCTCCCTTCCCTAGACTTTAACATCAGGCCTCTAGACAGTGGGGTTCGTCAGGGAGTCGTTTGTTGGTGCAGTTAAGTACCTGGGCTCCTGGAAGGCTGTCACAGGTATTGAGAAGTGGACTGAGGACTGCTTTCTTGGTTGCGCTGCTCCTGGGTCCCTCCATCTTGGACTGGTGCTTTATGCCTTTCCCTCTCTGGCACCATGGTGATGCATAAACAATTTTATACTATGAACATACGAAGAAACCAACAGAAGAAGGCCATTTGGCCTATCAAGTCTTCTCATATTGCAGGGTCCACAGCTTGAGCTAATGTCCCTGCCCTCCCTTCCCACTCTTCCCATCCTCCCTGCCCATGATCCTTACCTTCCGCCATGCCTATCCCAGCCTCTCTTAAAGCTGCCCACTGTCTTCAATGAGATGACCTCTTCTGGCAGCTCATTCCAAGTGCCCACGACCCTCTCTGTGAAGAAGTGCTTCCTGACCTCCCTCCTAAACCTCCCACCCCTCCAGCTTAAGACTGTGCCCCGTCATGTTATGGTTGCTACTCGGCTTAAAGAGAATCTCCTTATCAGCCTTACTTATCCATTTCAAGTACTTGAAGGTCCCAATCATGTCCCGCCTCCCTCTCCTGTCTTCCAGGGAGTACATGTTCAGTGCCCTCAACCTCTCCTCATATGCCTTACCCTGCTGACCCCCTACCATCTTTGTAGCTCTCCTCTGGACCTTCTCCAGCAGGTTAATGTCTTTTTGTGGGCACAAGTACTGAACTCCGTACTCTAGATGTGGCCTTACCAGTGACCTGTACAAGCAGTATAACCTCCTCTCTCCTACTACTGATCCCCTCTAGATAGGCATCCCAATATCTTGTTTGCCTTTGCTTCTGCTTTCTTGCACTGCGTGGAGTGCTTCAGGTCACTAGTGATCATCACTCCCAGGTCCGTCTCTTCCTCTGATGCGGATACTTGGACTCCACCCAGGTAGTACTCTGTCCTGGGATTCTTGGCTCCAATATGCATAGCTTTGCATTTCTTGGCATTGAATTCAAGCTGCCAGATGCTAGACCACCTCCCCAGCATTTCCAGATCTTCCTGTAGGTCCTGTATCCCTTCAACTGTGTCCACTCTCCTGCAGAGCTTGGTGTCATCCACGAATAGTCATATTTTGCCCCAATGCCATCGCCAATGTCATTGATGAAGACATTAAACACCAGCCCCAGCACCGAGCCCTGCGGGACCCCACTGGTTACCTGTCTTGTGCCAGATAATTCTCCCCCCACAACCACCCTCTGGGTCCTGTCCTTCAGCCAGTTTTCCACATATTTGGCCATCTTTTCCCCAACCCCGAGATCCACCAACTTCCTGATCAACCTTTTGTGGGGCACAGAGTCAAAGGCCTTGCTGAAATCAAGATACAGGATGTCTACCACTTGGTCCCTGTCTACTACCTTAGTGACACAGTCAAAGAAGTCAATCAGATTTGTTTGACACAATCTCCCCCCAATGAACCCATGCTGCCTCGCATCCTGGAGACCATTCACCTCTAGATATTCCACTAACCTTTCCTTTAGTATGGTCTCCATGAGCTTGTCCACAATGGAGGTCAGACTGACTGGGCTATAATTATGTATTAATGGACCTGTGGTGATTCCAATTGGCTGGTGGTAGGCGGTGGGTATGTGGGGCTTGTGGGAGGAAAAGGACTGTTGGTGCCATTTTGCAGAAGTGGAGAGAGCACATTGGTGCTGCAAGCTGTTGGGTAGAATGGCGGAGGCTCCCAAAGATGTGGAGAAAACTGCAGCTGTTTCAGTGTCATTGCTCTCATGGTTATGAAGCATGGTGGCAAAGGCATCCACATTCGAGAAATGTACTATTAGCAGTCATCAGGGTGTGGTATGTGGCATTTCTTTATTCCTTTTGATGTGTTTTCTGGTGACTTGGGCTCCCTCTCCCCTAGACTTTAACAGCAAGACCCTAGACAGCGGGGAGGGGGGCTTACATAAATAATGAGCACAATCGTAGCTCTTTTACACTTCGAGTGCTCTGTAGTAAAGAATCCAAAAGTGGAATGACTGCGAACCCTCGGTGCAGGGCCAGTGCAGGGAACGGGCGGCTAGCCCAGCTAGTCAAACAAAATAATAAAACCTGTGCTTGGAAGTAAAAAAAAGGACACAACACTTCACAAATTAGAAATTCAGTGCTTTAGTGCTAAATCAAAGTGAAGTATGTGCACAGACAGAAACTGCACTCCACTAACTGCCCTGGCACTTTGAGTAAACGCTCTTAGTCAGGGTGTGTCCCCTGATGAAGAGTGTTTACTCGAAGTACCAGGCAGTTAGTGGAGTGTGTTTTCTGTCAGTGCACATACATCACTTTGATTTAGCACTAAAGCACTGAATTTCTAATTTTTGAAGTATTGTGTCCTTTTTTACTTCCAAGTACAAGTTTTGTTATTTTGTTTGCCTATCAGTGCTCTCTAGTAACTTGCCTCATGCTGGAAGAAGAGAGGCTGGTTACACAAGCAAAACCTTGTTCAGACTTAAGGCATGTACTGTCTTCCTATCTGCTGTCACCATGGTATCCAACCATATTTCCAAAAAATCAGTCAACTCCACAGAAGTCTTGTTTCAACCACTCTTCATAAATTTATTTGAAACACTGACTTTATAAATTTATGAAGAATGGTCAAAACAAGACTTCCGTGGAGCTGGCTGAATTTTTTGGATATATGGTTGGATATTAGAGTGTTTACATCAGCCCCCGAACTATAACTGCATGGACTAGGTTTTTCCACAAGGGTACTGAGGGGTCACCCAAGTAATGTGCCTTTATGGTAGGCTGTTCCACAGGTTCACTACCCTCTGGGAGAAAAGGTCCCTCCTAATGTTACCCCTCAATTTATCACCTCTGAGTTTTAGGGTGTGTCCCCTTCTGGAGGGCACTACATCAAACATCTCCAATGATTCCATCTTGTCATTACCCCTTAGTATGCCTAAGACTGACATTATATCCCCTCTCAGTCTCCTTTTTCTCCAGGATGAACACGTTAAGGGCCTCCAGCCTCTCTTCCTACCTTTTGTCCTCCCTATCCGTGTGAGATCAGTTTATGCAGCAGGCAAGGCTACTTCAATCCAAAATCATGTGACAAATGTAAGGAAAGAAGACACCGAAGACACTGGTCCTTCAAGAGAAATTTGACAGACACATGAATGAAATGAATATTATTCGACGAGCTGAATAGATAACATCAGCAGCAAGAAAAAATGACTCACTGTAGCAATGCTGCGTTCTCTCAGCGATGCTTTACAACAAGCATCATCCTCCAGCGGGGGTGCGATGCCTGGAGATAGAACTTTATGCTAATTATAGAACCTAGAAACATAGACTTTGACACATACTGTACCTCTCAACCTTTTTTCCTCCAAATGTGGAACATTGCCTCTCAAAATGTGGACTAAATGAGCAAAGTGTGGAACACTTAATCAAAGCTTTACCTAGGAGGCTCAGAACACTGTTAAAATGTTTGCATTTATGTTCAGAAAGTCTTTTGTTACTTGAATAATATATTTTTTGCATCATTTACTATAGATTTTTGCTTAAAAATGTTAATACCGAATGTGGAACAAGTCCTCACAATGTGGAACAGGGAGCTTTTGTGAAGTAAAATGAGGAATGTTCCTCATAATGTGGTACAGTTGAGAGGTATGCTTTGACAGTAGATAAGGACCACTTGGCCCACCTAGTCTGCCCATTCCCCTACCTACAGGATAAGCTGCAGATCCTATTTAACCAACAGCCTATTTCTTCCTACCCCCCACAAAAATTGCCTTATGTCTGTCCCAAGTATTCTTGAATTCTCCCAGTTTTAGACCTCACAACCTCCTCAGGAAGACTGTTCCATGCGCCCACCACCCTCTGTGTGAAAAATGCTTCCTCACATTGCCCCTAGAGCCGTCCCTCTATTTTAAAATTGTGTCCCTTGTTCTTGCACATCTCTTTTCTGAAAGATGCTACCCTCTTGACTTGTTGATTCCACTGAGGTACTTAAAGTTTCTATCATGTCCCCTCTCCCTCCTTTCCTCAAGGGTATACATATTAAGCTCCTTTAGTCTCTCCTCGTATGGCTTCTCTTGCAGACCCTGCACCATTTTAGTTGCCCTCCTCTGGACTGCCTCCATCCTGTCTATGTCCTTGCAGAGATGGGGTCTGCAGAACTGGATGCAGTACTCCAGATGGGGTCTCACCAACTGTCTGTACAGAGGGATAACAACTTCCTGTTTTCTGCGGGTGATGCCTCTCCCTATAAATCCCAGTATCCCCCCAGCCCTCCCTACTGCCTTCTCATATTGCTTGTTAACCTTAAGGTCAGCTGATATGATTACCCCCAGGTCCCTTTCCATTTTTATGTTGATTGCGCACATGCCCAAGAAATATATTCCGGCAGCTTTCTCCAGAAGCAGGTTGTGGAGGCAAGGCACTGTTGTGGCCAATGCCCCCACAGCCTTTAAAGGCTTGGCCCACTTCCCCCAGTGCTGTGCCACACTGCTGCTGATATTAGTTCAGCCAGCATGCCACAACTTTCTAACATTTTAGCTGCTGCAATCAGGGGCCGCCTCATCATTGCAGCATCAGCCATTCGCTACAATGAGGGAGCGCCCCGTCATTGCAGGGCAGAACTTTGAAACACTGATATTGTTTGTGAACATGGCGACAGCTTGCTGCTGTGTTCAGCAATAACCCCACCCGCATAGGGTGCCTATCCCCTTAGCAGCATGTAACCCCCACTGTGTTTGTTTGCCGACGGGCCCCAATCTCCGTCGGCTTCAGTGTCATAAGGTTAACTCCCCCGCTAATGTTGTCTCTGCTGGCCAGGTACCCAATCCGTTGGCATAATGTCACTTCCACCTTTTGTGTGTAAGTGCGTTTCCTAATCCCCGTCGGCATAATGTAACAACCCTCTCCCTATGTACCCAACGGCAATAATCCTCTATTGGCTACAGCGCCCCCAAACAGAAGACTCCACTGGCACGCTGGGAGCCCACCCCAGCGTGCAACATGCCCCTATAAAATTAAAAAATGGTCCCGCGATGTCTTGTTTTTTTTTTTTAACCTGTAAAGAAGGAAACAGTCCCTCGGCGGTCTCCCTGCCCCCCTTCCACAACCCGCACCCACCCACTGCGCAGCCTGCCTCCCCACACATTCCCCTCCCCATACTTACCTCTGGAGTCTGGGCGATGATCTTTGGTGGACCGGGAACATGTCTGCACTCTTCCAAGCCGACATAACTGTGGAAATGCCAGTAAGCTGTATAATTGAATAAATAGGGTTTTTTAAACTTTGATGCATATCTCGAGCATTCTTTGGAATTTTAGCACCAAATTTTCAATATGGGGTTTTTGGGACCCCTCCTCATGAATTCTGGCACTGTCATGGCGTTATTCGGCCCTGAAAGGTGATTTCGCGATCACTGCACGGAATCCCCTTTTGGGATCGATTTACAAAATGACAGCACCAGTGTTCATGAGGTGGTCTCTCAAAAAGCCTATACTGCAAATTTGGTGGGAAAAATAAAAAAAAATAACTGTTTTACGAGTGTGCGTTGCGCAGTTGCTCCGCACACTTGTAACTTTGTGAATTTGCAATATTTTCACGCCAGATTTTCAACAATGGCATTTTTTCAGACCTCCTTGTGAACAGTATAGCTGTCATTTTCCACATCCTGGCCAAAATGTGTTTTCGCACTTCCGGCGCAGAATAGCATGGTCGCTGTGGGAAATCAGTGTTCAGGACAGATTGAGAAAATGACAGTGGCACTGTTCATGAGCAGAGGTCCTAAAATGCATATGGTGAAAATTTGGTGATGATGCTCCATAAAATGACTGTGTTACGAGCGTGTGTTGCACAGTTTGCACGCATGCTCGTAACTTCACGAATTTATATTTTCACTACAGATTTTCAACATTGCCATTGTTCTGCACCTCCTTATGAACAGTACAGCTGTCATTTTTCACATCCTGGCAGAAACGTGTTTTTGCAGTTCCGGCGCAGAATAGCGTAGTTGCTGTGGGAAATTCGTGCTCGGGACACATTATGAAAATGACAGTGACACTGTTCATTAGCAGAGGTCCTAAAATGCCTATGTTGAAAATTTGGTGATGAAAGTCCATAAAATGAGTGTGTTATTTAATGTGCGTTGCGCAGTTTCCACGCACACTCGTACCTTTGCAATATTTTCATTTCAGATTTTCAGCATTGCCATTTTGTCACACCTCCTTATGAACAGTGCAGCTGTCATTTTTCACATCCTGGCTGAAATGTGTTTTCGCCTTCTGGTACAGAAGCGCGGTCGCTGTGGGAAATCAGTGTTTGGGACATATTAAGAAAATCACACTGACACTGTTCATGAGCAGAGGTCCTAAAATGTCTATGTTGAACATTTTGTGATGAAACTCCATAAAATGACTGTTACAAGCGCGTGTTGTGCAGGTTCCACGCACCCTTGTAAGTTTGCAAATCAGTAATATTTTCATGCCAGATTTTCAACACTGGCATTTGTGCACACCCCCTTATGAACAGTACAGCTGTCATTTTTCACATCCTGGCCGAAATGTGTTTCCGCGCTTCTGGCACAGAATACCACTGTCGCTGTCGGAAATCAGTGTTTGGGACGGATTAACATTAAGAGACTTGGGGGGAGTGACTGAGCTCAACTGAGGTCTGTCAGGACTGCTGCGGAATTCTTTGTGGGCAGGAAAAGGTGACAACGCAGGCAGGGGCTGAGTACAAAAGGGCAGCCTGCAGCGGTGGGAGAAACAGAACAAGCGAGTGACAGAGGGGGAGTGAGCAAGCTCAACGGAGCTCTATCATGACTGCTGCAGATTTCTTTGTGCGCAGGAAAACGCAGCAACACAGGCAGAAGCCCAGTACAAAAGGGCAGCCTGCAGCACCGGGAGAAACACAACAAGCAAGTGAGAGAGGGGGAGTGAGCAAACTCAATGGAGCTCTATCGTGACTGCTGTGGATTTCTTTGTGGGCAGAAAAAGGCGGCAATGCAGACAGGAGCCCAGTACAAAAGGCCAGCCTGCAGTGCCTTGAGAAACGGAACGAGCGAGTTGGGGGGGGGTGAGCGACCTCAATGGACCTGTGTCAGGACTGCTTCAGATTTCTTTGTGGGCAGAAAAAGACGCCAGCAGAGGCAGGAGCCCAGTACAAAAGGGCAGCCTGCAGCGCCACCAGAAACAGAATGAGCGAGTGAGAGAGGGGGCGTGACCCACCTCAACGGAGTTCTGTCGGGACAGCTGCAGATTTCTTTGTGGGCAGCAAAACATGCCAATGCAGACAGAAGCCCAGTACAAAAGAGCAGCCTGCAGCACTAGAAGAAGCAGAATGAGCGAATGAGACAGGCAGAGAGAGCAACCTCAATGGAGCTCTGTTGGGACAGCTGCTGTTTTCTTTGTGGGCAGAAAAATGTGCCAATGCAGGCAGAAGCCCAGTACAAAAGGGCAGCCAGCAGCGCCGGGAGAAACATAACGAGTGAGTGAGAGATGGGGATTGAGCGAGCTCAACAGACCTCTATCGTGACTGCTGCACATTTCTTTGTGGGCAGAAAAGCGGCCACGCAGGCAGGAGCCCAGTACAAAAGGCCAGCCTGCAGTGCCAGCAGAAACGGAACCAGTGAGAGACGGGGAGTGAGCTAGCTCAATGGACCTGTGTCAGGACTGCTACAGATTTCTTTGTGGGCAGAAGAAGCCACCAACAGAGCGGGAGCCCAGTACAAAAGGGCAACCTACAGCACCAGCAGAAACAGAATGAGCGAGTGAGAGAGGGGGAGTGACCCACCTCAACAGAGCTCTGTCGGGACAGCTGCAGATTTCTTTGTGGGCAGAAAAATGTGCCAATGCAGGCAGGAGCCCAGTACAAAAGAGCAGCCTGCGGCACCGGGAGAAACACAGCGAGCGAGTGACACAGGGCCAGTGAGCGAGCTCACCGGACCAATGCAATCAACATTCGGCATTGACAAATGCTTGATGTTGTTGTTACTACCTCCCCCCCATTGTGTAATCTTCCCCTGGGTTTTTGTTTCCCAGGTACATTATTTTGCACTTCTTTGCATTGAATCCAAGCTGCCATACTTCTGACCATTCCTCCAACCTTGCCAATTCCCTTCTCATCCTTGCCACACCTCCTTATGTATCAACCCTGTTGCAGATCTTTGTGTCATTTGCAAAGAGGCATACTTTTTCTTCCAGTTCCTCAGCAATGTCACTAATAACGACATTATAAAGGACCGGACCCAGCACTGAACCCTGCAGTACCTCACTAGTAACCCCTCTTTCTTCAGAGTGGACTCAATTTACAATTACTTTCGGTGTCCTGTTGTCCAGCCAATGTTTTACCCAGGCTACCACCTTGGGACCCACTCCCAGCTGGTTAATTTGACTATTAATGTTTTGTGTGGGACTGTGTCAAATGTCTTGCTAAAGTCTAAGCAGGCCATGTCCACAGCCCCTCCCTAGTCTACTACTTTGATCACCCAGTCAAATAAATCAATTAGATTCGTCTGAAATGACCTTCCCGCTGTGAACCCATGCTGCCTTGGGTCCTGTGCCCCACTGGCCTCTACATACTCAACAATTCTTTCATTCAGAAGTGATTCCATCACTTTCCCTACCACAGAGGTCAAACTGACAGTTCTGTAGTTTCCTGCCTCTGTCTTGCTCCCAGTTTTGTGAAGGGGAATCACATCTGCCTTCCTCCAATCCTCAGGTAGCACACCATCCTCCCATGATTTGTTAAAAAGTGTAGTCAGTGGTGTCACTAGTTCTCTCCTTAATTATTTTAGAATTCTGGGCTGAATTCCATCAGGCCCCATTGCTTTGTCCACCTTCAGTTTTAGGAGTTGTTTCAGAGCCCTTTCTTCTGTGAAAGGACTGGGATCGACCCGCCACTATCCAGAGTGCTTCTGTTAATTGGATTAGGCACCTCCCCCTCCTCCTCTTTTGTGACTACTGAGCAGAAGTATTCATTCAGTATCCCTGCTTTTTCACTGTCCTTCTCTGCCCACCCACCGTCCATTCTATTCAGCCTCACTATCCCTCCCTTTGTCTTTCTACACTCCCTGATATACCTAAAAAGGTTTTAGCCCCCTTCTTAACCGAGTTTGCTATCTTTTCCTTAGTTTGGGCCTTTGCTATTCTGACTACCCTCCCTGCTTCCTTCTGCCTTAACTGGTACAGTTCTCTGTCCTGCTCCTTCTGTGTTTCCTTATACTTTCTAAATGCTATCTTTTTCTCCCTAACCTTCACCACCACCTCTTTTGAGAACCATAAGGGGCTTTTTCTTTCCTTTTGATTTGTTTATTTGCTTCACACTAAGGCTTGTTGCCTCTGTAATGGCAGTTTTGATGTTTCCCCATTGTTGCTCCACCCCTCCTTCTAGTCTGCTTGCTAGTGCTTTTCTAAGGCACTCTCCCATCTTGCCAAAGTCAGCCCTCCTGAAGTCCAGAACCCTCACTTTTGTATGGCTTGACTCTGTAGCTGAGTTTATCATGAACCACACTGTTTGGTGGTCACTTGTTCCCAGATGGCTACCCACTTCTAGATCTGAGATCCTCTCACTGTCCCCATTTGAGAGTATGAGGTCTAAGATTGCTCCCTCACGAGTGGGTTCCGAAACTAGCTGTCTGAGGCATGCCACCTGAAGGGCATCGAGAATGGCCCTGCTTTTGGATGTGGCTACAGCAGTGGTGCTCCAGTTAACATCTGGCATATTAAGGTCCCCCATCAACAGTATCTCCTCTTTCTCTGCCATCCTAAGGATGCCTTCTATCATATCCTTGTCCATTCCCTCCCCCTGACATGGGGGTCTGTATACAACCCCTGTGTGGATTGTGATGCCATTTCCAGTCTCTAAGGTGACCCACAGTGCCTCCTCTCCTCCCTGTTTACTCTTTTGTTTAGTTGTTTTTATCCCTTCCCTTACATAGAGAGCTACTCCCCCCTCTTCTCCCCTCCCTGTCTGTCCTGTAGGTTGTGTACCCTGGTATGTTAACATCCCAGTCATGATTCTCTGTGTACCATGTTTCTGTGACTGCTACGATATCCAGGCATCCCTCTTCCATCAAGGCCACCAGTTCAGGGAGCTTGTTGCCCAGACTACAGGCGTTGGTACTCATTACCTTCCATTTCTTGATGGCCTCACCCCTTTGTGCCCATCCCTGTCCTTATTGCATTTGTCATTTTTTTCATTTACCCCTGCCCTTCTCCCTATCAACATCTGTACTTGGTGTTTACCTCACTTAGTACCCCGATTTTTGGGGGGGGGGCTAGGATTTCCCTGCTCCTCTCCAGTGCCTCCTCCCTTGGCTAGTTTAAATGCTTGCCAATGAAGCATGTATACCTTTCATCTAGGATCCTGGTTCCCCTCCTGGACAGATGCAGACCATCACACCAGTATAGGCCTGCATCCCACCAGGTGGACCCCCAGTCCCCAATGAAGCCAAATCTCTGAGCTCTGCACCAGTTTTTCAACCACTGATTGAATCCCATGGTGTGTAGCATCCTAGCCTCACCTGTGCCATAGACAGGCAGCACCTCCGAGAAGGTTACCGTGCATGCTACTTGTCTAAGGCCCCTCCACAACTCCACAAATGCTTCCTACACTGCTCTGATCCCTTTCTTAGCCAGGTCATTTGTTTCTAGGTGGACAATGACATCCAGCTCCCTCCCCTGTGCAGCTGCTTTGACGATCCTGAGGATTCGCTCCCTGTCCCTCCAAGCCATGGCGCCAGGCAGGCACTTTACCTCCCTCTCCCCTTCCTCCCCCAGTTCTACCTTCCTAACAATGGAGTCCCCCATCAGGAGTTGTTCCCTTCCCCTGTGGGGTCACATGCCACCTTCCTGTGGGTCTCCTTTGTGGAGGTTCCCAGCATCCTCTTTGGTCTCCACTGTGGGTGCCTCCATAGAGGAACCACACTTTGCCAGAATGGCATATTAATTGTGGAGAGATACAACTGGAGGGATGCACCTCTGTTCCACCACCCTCACCCTTCCTGAGCCCACTGTGGTCCAACCGCTCCTCTTTGTTGGCAACCTCTGAGGCAACGGCAGTGTCCCTGGTGGTCCCTGGGTGGGATAGGAGGTCCACAAATCCTGGCCAACTCAGCCTGGAGATGAGCAACTCCTCCCTCAGCCCAGAGAGGTGCTTGTAGATGGGGCAACACCGCATCCTCCAGAACGTCTCCCAGAAGACTGCTGCTCCACAGCCACTGCACTGCACCACTCCCATCATGTCTTATTTTTGGCCCCCTAACTGTTGTTTGGAATACTTACTCTTTCCTCTGTTTGTTTATTTCTTTTTTCCTCCCTATCACTTACTGCCTCTGTGCCCTTTAAGTTCTTGATCTTCCTGTTCTGAGACAAGAAGTTCCTATATTTCTCAGTAGTCTCCTTACTTGCTCAGAGTCAGACCTCCAGCAGCTGGAGGGGGGGGGACGGAGAGCTGTTCTTATCCTTCTAGGATGGTGACTCTTTGGTGGCTCTGTAACCACTCACCTTCTGCTCCCAAACAGGAAGTTCCTGTTGCCAGTCAAATCCTGTGCCTATAAAAGTAGAACTGGTTTAGGGTGGAGGTGAGGGAAGGAGGGCAATATAGTCCCAGTAGAGAAGTTTAGTTATACTGTCAGCTCCTTCCTCCTGGTGTTCTCTGCCTGTTCTCTGGCAGATGCTATCTAGGGCAGTGTTTAAACCTGGCTTTAACCTGGCTTCCTTCTAGCTAAGCCTCTCCCCCTACTTTGCAAATCTTTCTACACTTAGTTAATGGCACAGATAACAATTCCCTTCAGCTACCCGAGACAAGCACCTAGATAATTGCACAGATAACAATTCACTATAACTAACTCTGACAAACACACACATTTTTTTTACCCTAAATTGAAGGTCCCAGTAGTAGAGTTCTAGTTCTTAGACCCAGTAGAGAAGTTTAGTTATACCAGCAGCTCCTTACTCCTGGTGTTCTCTGCCTGTTCTCTAGCAGACACTAAATAAAGACGTGAATATATGTTCACATTCTACACTGTGGTCATACTCTCCCTAGTGTTGTAATGTCAGATTTGTTTCTACTGCTAGAGGGGCTGTCAGGTCTTGATGAGGACACCAAGAATTCCAACAGGGGAAAGAATGTAATCTCCCTCCCAAGCCAGGAGCTTACCCGGGGCTGGACTGGACACTGTCATCTGTTCTGTAGGTTTGATCGCTGCCCTTCTTAATGCCACCTCTCTTCGCTCAGCCAGCCCCTAGACTGCCTTCAAGGTCAGAGAGCCCACAGCAAGGAGGTTGCAAACAAATCTCAAAGCTGCACAAAGTGCAAAATAATTAATTTTGCATAACCTGTCCCTATGAAACTGACATCAGTTTTAACACTAGTTCAACTCCCCAAAACAGCTAAATTAGCACATCCTATCCCCCTTTGAAAGTGACATCTAGAGACTTCTGGTTCCGCAACGGAGAGCTAAGCAACACTACCAACAAGCTCTCTTCCAGGATTACAGCTTAAAATACCCCGAATAAAGTTGAAACCCCGCAAAATAGCCACAAATGTCTAAGGAAGGTTGCAAGAAAGACAAGGGAGGTACCCCTAAAAATAAACCTGCTCTGAAGTGATGAGATGCCGACAGTTCAACTCTCGATCGCAGGAGCTGTAGCCGCAGCTGTTCCCTAAGTGGTACCAGGGGGTCCTAATATGACACCGAAGGTGAAACAGATCTTCTGTCCAGGAATAGATTCAAAACAATCCTCTGAGAAATATGAGGATTGAGGGCAGAAACTAAGAGAGACCTTCAAAACTTGTCACAGAAGATCTCCAGAATTGAAAGTCGGATGACCGAGGCAGAGGAGCAAGTCTCAAATGTGAAGGATGCCACGGCCTACCTAAATCCAGCTGTCAGGCCCTTCATGCAGAAGACACTTATCTTGCAAGCCAAAACCATAGACTTAGAGAGTAGATCCCGCAGAAAAAATGTAAGGCTGTATGGGCTAGCTGAGGGGGCTGAGACAGCCTCGATGACCGCACTCCTTGAAAATCTGCTTCAGGATGTACTAGATCTGCCACCAACTTATGAGCTGGTTATTGAGCGGGCCCACTGCTCACTGGTTCAGAAGCCCAAAGACCCAAAAGCACGACCGAGGTCCATCGTGTTTATGGTTGGCAGTTATAAAATTAAAGAGGACTTACTGTGGAGGGCATGGACCAAAAAAGACATCACATATCTTTCCTCCAGGCTATCGATGGACCAAGACTACCCTCCTGAGATCCAACAAGCATGACAACAGTATTTCCCGATCCTTAGAAGTCTGAAAGAAAATGGTATCCGTTTCCAGATGCCATTCCCAGCCAAACTAAGGATCTTTTGGGAAGAGGGTCCAGTACTATATATGTCACCCACTAAAGTGCTGGAGGCGATGAGACAGAAGAAGATTCATCTACCAGCTATGGAGACTGAATGGCTCTCGAAGAAACAACTGTAGACACCCCCTGGGCCCAGGAGCCATTCCCATGATGAGGTCCTCCTCTCCTACAGATTATCAAGGAAGCCTGCCAGAAGCTGCAGAACATCGCATACATGGCCGGGAAGAATACAGCAAGAGGCAAACCAGTGTCAGAGGGCTGAGGAGCTTTGGTGGATTGCTTTCCTTTCATTTTTTGAATTTTCTCCCCAGCTGAAGTTTTGTCTCCCGTTATGGCGCAGGACTGAGTCGAGACCAGTAGACTGAACAACACACTGACTTAGAGCATCTCGGTTAAGTGGTTCCCATGAAGCATCCATGGTAAACTTAGGGGGTCACATCCCCACTCTAATGACTGTTTGGTATTGATGATATTAAATCTATTTGGTTGAGCTCTCCACACCATGTTTAGGCCTTCAAATACGAATTGCTTTAAGGTTAAAATTAGGGCTGTCAAGAGGGTAAGGATCATGACCGGGAACCAGGTTAACAGTCAAACTCGACCTACCCATGTACAGCTCACATGGGGTTCATGTGAAAATCATTTTATTGCATACTATATATTAGGGGTATAATAATAATTTTGCATGAAACTGAATGGAGACACTAATAGACTGCTGTGTCCCGGGGGGAGGATGGAAGGGGCTGAACAAGGGCTGAACGCAGAGCAAAATAACCACCAGCATCCCACGCTGCTTAGTGAGCAGTTCTAAATAGAAAGCTCCTCTAAATCGAGGTCTTTCTTTGAGGAGATTCTGTAGTAACAGACACATCTCTCCTCACATCTGTCACTCATCTTTTTGGTGTGCAGACAAAGGGGTCCAAAGTACTGAGACTCCCAACCTTGGAAGTTCTATTTGGGTTAAAAATATTAAGTTCACAGGTTTTTTGTATTCTCTTTTTTCTTGTAGCTTGTTGCTATTTTTAAGAATGTTAAAATGGTTATTGTTCAGTGTTAATTTTGACCTAAGAAAGTTTGCACTACTTCTAATTAACACTAACATGGATGAATGAGGACTCTGTTGGGACAAAGCTTGTAACCTTGTGAGCCCTACTCAAAGTTTAACATTGACATCAATTATTAAAATAGGTCAGATTAAGGATAGACACTGCAGGACTGTTAATGGCTAATCCATCTAGTGTATGTTCGTTCAATGTAAATGGATTGACGAACCCAGTAAAACGCAGCAAAGTGTTAACCTTTTTAAGAAAATCGAACTCAGATTTCATATTATTGCAGGGAGACTCATCTTTCTCCCTCCAAACATCTGAAATTAGGGAAAATGGGATTTAAAAATGCAATTAGTGCATCATATGGCAGGGGTAGATGATGGGGGGTCTCCATTTTGATCCCACATAGAACTCAGTTCGAGCCTTTAGACAATTTGATAGACAAAGAAGGCAGGTTTGTTTTCCTGAAGGGCTGTCTCCAGGAAAGATTAATAACATTGGCCTCCATATATGTTCCCCAAGTTCTGATTTCTCTGTCTACCGGACAATTATTCTCAAGTTGCAGGAATGGGCAGAGGGCCAGGTGATAATTGATGGAGACTTTAATATATTAATGAATCCACAAGTCGATGGCTCTTCATCACTAAAATATAAGGAAAAAGGGACATTAAAGAAATTCTCCAAATTGATGACAGAGCTGGGATATGTAGACAAGTGGCACCATTTGCATGGTGGACAGAGAAACTACACTTACTATTCCCCTCCCCATAAATCCCTTACCAGACTGGACTACTTTTTTCTCCCAAAAGAAACTATCGGGGAAACAAGTGACAGCTGGATTGGAGATATGTCCCTCTCAGACCATGCCCCTATATTTTTGAAAATTGCCCTGGGGGACTTCAAAAAACGAACCTTCTGGAGAATGAATATTTCACTACTATAAGATCAGGAGGTCAAAAGACAGATTGCAGAGGAGATGCAGAGGGCAATAACGGACAATGATCATCCAGACACCACAGCTGTCCTGCTTTGGGATACGACCAGAGTTATCCTTAGAGGGAAATTGATATCGATAGCGGCTCATAAAAATACAAAACAAAGGGAATACAATAAGGCCACCCTTCAGGAAGAGATAGAGTCACTAGAGACCCAACTTAAAGTAAAATTTAGTACCCAAAGTTATAAAAAACTGAACCTCTGTAAGAAACAGCTGAATGAAATTATGGACTATCAAGCTGAACAAAAAATACTTTTCCTTAAACAAAAATTTTACGAGGGAGGTCCTAGAGCCACTCATTTGCTAGCGGCCCGCCTTCATATACAAAGAGCAAGGGCCAACATTACTACCATAATACACCCCAAACTCAAGAACTCTCTCGGAAAACCCTAGATATAATAGAAGCATTCAAAACTTATTACAAGAGATTGTATTCCCCTGCATTACCTGCGGATCAAACCTTATTGGACCAGTATTTGGCAGACCTAACCCTACCTAAAATCCCCAAACAAGTTGGCCACCAAATAATAAAACCTATTTCCACAGCCGAACTACAAATGGAGATATCCTGTCTGAAATCCTGTAAATGCCCTGAGACTAATGGATACCCAAGGGAGTTTTATAACCATCTTAGGCCCCAACTGTTACCAATCCTAATAAGAGTATATAATGAGACATTATCAGATGAGGGTAAACCATCTGAATCTTGGTCCCAGGCAATAATCTCTGTTATTCCTAAAACATGTAAAAACCCCACCCTATGCCCGTCCTACTGTCCCATCTCAATATTAAATACAGACTACAAAATCTTTAGGTCTATCATATCCTGTAGACTTCAACAAATCCTCCCCAACTGATACACCCAGATCAAGCAGGATTTATCCCAGGCCAACAGGCACAAGACAACCTGAGAAGAACGGCCCATATAATAGACCATCTATCCCATACTCAACAACCGGCAGTCCTTCTTGGCTTAGACGCTGAGAAGGCATTTGATAAAGTATCCTGGCACTTTCTTCAAAATGTTTTGGCTAAATTTGATTTTCCTGCTTGATTTATTAACCTAATAATGAAAATACACGAATCCCCGAAAGGTTATATAACAGCTAATGGCCACAACTCCTCACACTTTGTCTTAAGAAGGGGAACCAGACAAAGTTGCCCACTATCCCCACTCCTTTTTGCCCTTTACCTTGAGCCCCTGGCACAGGGCATTAGGGAAGATCCTGACATACAAGGAATTTATTTAGGTGGATCACAGCAAAAATGAGCTTTATACGCCGATGATGTCCTTCTTTATCTGTCAGATCCAGAGAAAACGATTCCTAACCTCTTCCAACACCTACAGAGGTTCTTGGAGCTGTCAGGCTACACTTTAAATGCCAAAAAAACAGAGGGTTTTTTAATTGTAATTTTCAGCCCTTGCCAGACCTACGGTCAAAATACCAGATGAGATGGGATCTTCCTGCAATTAAATATCTAGGAGTCAAACTGGCAATTAATTCATCAGAGTTATTTGAATTAAATTACATACCCCCTAGTAAAGCAAATAAATATAGATATTCAAAGGTGATCCCTTCTCCCCTTTCCACTATATGCTAGAATCCAGGCAATAAAAATGAATGTCCTCCCCAGATTTTTGTTTCATTTCCAATGTGTCCCATGTCTTATCCCTTTGAGACAAATAGGAAACTTGCAGAAAATGTGTCTCAGATACATTTGGTTAAATAAGAGACCCAGAATCAGGAAGCAAATTCTGTATTTGCCAAGAGAAGAGGGAGGGTTGGGGTACCTAACCTGGCAGGTTACTGGATAGCAGCCCAACAAAGAATAGCCTTGTTGTTACAACATCCACGATATAATGCCAGATAGAAAGACATAGATATAGATACCAAGCTGTCCCCTTCTCTGCAGACCCAGTGCTTTCTACTTAATACCCAGAAGATTAAAACAGAGTCACCCTATTCAGGAACAGAAGCAGCCCTGACAGGAGCCAGGATGGGTTTAGTTAGGGGAGCAACTAGGAGATATCTATGGAAATATCAGTGGTGGTCCACGGTGACAGAGAGAAACCCTGCCGTGGGGGACGTATAGTATAAATGACAAGAAAGTATAGGATGTGTAGCCCCTTGGCAGATGATGAGAGGAGATGGGATTATTTTGTTCGAAGAAGCTCAAACCAAATTTAGGTGGACCCAAGGTGATCTTCTTCATCACTACCAGATCAGGGATTACATTAATGAACATCTTAATTTGTCATCAAAAGGGGAGGCTGGGATATCCCACCCAATAACTTTTGAGGAAATATGGAAATCACAAAATGGAGAAAAGACAATCTCCCTTCTATACAAACAATATATTTGGGATTTGAATTATTCTACAAACTATATAAAAACAAAATGGGAAGAAGATTTAAGGGTAACACTAAACATAGATGTCTGGAATGCGGTGTGGTGGGACACATGGCAGACAACCACAGCACCAATCTGGTGTGAATTTGCCTGGAAATTAAGGGCTCGGTTCTTCAGAGTTCCAGTGCAAGTTGCAAAGTGGGGGACAGGGACTAATAGCGAATGTTGAAGAAATTGAGGGGAACTGAAGTGGCTTCCGGTGACGTCACCCTCCTGATGCAAGCCTGAATTAACAGGCTCTCTTTGTAGCCTAAATAACTCTCTGATTCTACTGCTTAAATCTGAGAAACCTTGACCAGAAACACTTTCAGAGGTGTTATAATGTCTAAAAGAGGGGAGAAAAACCTGAAAAAAAACCCTTTGAACCACGAAGACAGCGGAATCTCTGACTCGGGCAGTGAAGCTTCACAGGCTTCAGCAGCCTCGCGACAAAGTAACGGCACCACCGAGCAGCCCCCTCTCGGCACCCTACAACGTCAAATGTCTATGGTTTTGACAGAACTTAGAGACTTTCGGAATGAATTCTGCTCAACTACTACAGCTCTAAGAACTGATATAGGGAAACTCGAGAAACAACAAGAGCAACTGGAACAGCACTACACAGAAGCGGACACCAGGATTGATAGAACAGAGAGGGCAATAGTCCAACTTAATCAATATGTGCAGACCCTACAGGAACGTCCGGAAGACACCGAAAGCTGAAACCGGCGAAATAACATCTGAATCTCGGGGATCCCTGAGGGGGAGGAAGGTACTGATCCTCACAAATTTATTCGCCTCCTTCTAAAGCAGACACTGGAGGTTCCTAGTGATAACACCTTAGAGTTCGAGTGAGTTCATCGCACGTTAGGCCCTAAGCCCTCTCTGGATGCGAGGCCCCGAGCTGTGTTAGTCCGTTTTCTTCGCTTTCAAGAAAAAGAGCTGATACTTCATACAGCCTGGAAAAAGGGTCAGATTAACTACAAAGGTCAGCAATTATATTTTGAAAATGATTATGCACCCAAGACCATGGCTAGATGCAGGGCCTATATCCCAATACTAAAGGAGCTGAAAAAGGGGGGTATCCATTTTCGAACCCCCTACCCTGCCAAGTTGATAGTCTTTCACCCAGATGGTCAGCTTATCTTTACCTCAGCCGAGGAGGCAATTGAAGGTCTCAGAAAGTATCAGGTCAATGTACAAATCCCCTCTGGGAGACCCAATAAAGGAACATTGGCGGCAAAGCTTGCCCAGCAGCCCTGGCAAACTGAACAGCGGGAGGTCAGAAAACATCAGGGGATTGAGGCAATCCGTAAGATCGCTGACACTCTTCGTGATCAGGCAAAAAGAGACACTTGATCTTTGCGCTGGAAAGACAGGCTGCCTTGACAACTTATAGATTATTATACCTCCACGAATGGGAACTGTCTCCAGTATCCTGCGTTTTGGTGCATGGACAATGGGACTGCTGTAATGTTCGTAGCAACATTTCTGCTGATTACTGGGCTGCCCCTTTGGGGATCCCGACGATTTGCCTCGCAGTTAATGCCTTGATTGATTATTTTGCAACTAACTTTTCTTTGCCTCTCTACTAGTACTAATTTACGCTCCTTATAAATCTGCTCTCACTCTTTCCCTCCTTCCTTTTTTCATGCCTCCTGACCCTGCGATGTATGTTGACGCTGGGAAACTAACCGCTTACTATTGTCATAATTTTTAACTTGCCCATTTTGACCTTGGATTGCTCCTTCTGGGCACTTAAGCTGACACCCTCAAAGATACTGCTTTTTAGCGTTAAACTCATGCTACCATTCTCTCGCACATCATAACCATTCTAATCTGCCTAACACACAATGCTCATAATTCTAGTCTCGCTCCCTTGTGCTTACCTTCCCCCTTTCACTCTCCTTCCTGTGTATTTGTGATAGATATTTGCCATCTTGAGGTAACCACAAGTTTACATTTGGGATTGTTAACCGCTTATTATTTGTGCTCTCTTCCATGCTCTCTTCCCACATTTGCTTATAGTTGACATTAAGTTAATACTTTCACTACACTGCTATGGTTGCTGTAGACCTTTCTCCCTAGGATTAGTGTTCCTATTGGGCTTTGGGAGGACCTGATCGCCCTCACAAATCTATTAACTTGTGAGTTCGGTCGGTCCCTTTGGCATACAAAGCCAAATTTTTCTTTAACCAAACAACTCTGTGTGGCACACACCATCCTCTCAAGGGGGACTAATCCAGAATTGAAAGTATGAAGAGCCAAGAATTCTATTCTGGCTGGAGTACGTAGTATATGTTTTTTATACCAAAGGTGGGCCAGTTGGACCCATATGTAACCTGTTCCCCCCCCCTTTTTTTTTCTTATTTCTCTCTGTCTCTCTCCCTTCCCCCTCATTTAGTACCTTTCTTTCCTTGCCCTTTTATGATTCTCCCCTCAGGAGTTACCCTCCCTTTTAAAGTACAGCTAGCAGGAGAGTGACTAGCCAATACCCCCTAACCCCCTTTCCTAGTTAGGCACTAGAAGTGCCTTTGGGTATCTTCTCCTAAGATTCCCTCCTCTTGGTGAGGATTTCCTCACCCCCCCCCCCCGAGCGCCTTGGAAGCTCTCGGTACCTGGAAGCACTCGGTTACCAGTTATTTTAGTATATTATAAATGTTGGTATTGGTAACTTCAGCCCTGTTGGCTTTAGCTAATCTCATACTAACTACCTTACCTATGCATTTCTTGATTGAAAATAATATTGTTCAAATTGGATTGTTCACTCATGTAGGTTACCAGTTTAAGGGCAACCGATTATTAGCTGATGTTTCTATGGTTAAATCTCTGGAAAATTGTTTCAACATTCAGACTGTTAAGGACTTGTGATTGTGTCGTCCAGCTAACTGCAATATCTTTGGTATACAGGGGGCGGGGCTTGGGGTTCCCTTGCACCTGCGTAGCATCTTGCTTATTGGCCTCTGCCTAGCCAAAATCCTACTATGGAGGAGGCCCCGTTGAAATTAATCTCCTGGAATGTTAATGGGCTCTCCACCCCAGTTAAGCGTGCCAGGGTCCTCTCACAAGTCAAAAAATCTAGGGCTGATATTATTTACTTACAGGAGACCCACCTAAGTAATGCGGAGCACACAAAGTTGGGGTGGATCTCAAGGGGTGAGGTATTTGGTTCTTCCTTTAAGGGTGGCAGGACAAGAGGAGTCGCAATAATAATACCACAGCATATACCCTGGAAATTAGAGGCTAAGTGGATTGATCTAAATGGCCGGTTGGTCCTTCTGCGTGGTCGGATAGAGGGAGTGGAGGTTACCCTAGCAAATGCTTACTTTCCACCAGACTCTTCTGTCAGTGAACTCAGGGGCTTATTAGATAGAATTACTCAATTTACCAAAGGCATACTGCCATTTGCAGGAGACTTTAATATTTTGCCTAAGCCAGAGAAAGACTCCTCTAATCCTAATACCCCACGGAGAACCCCACAGCAGAAGCTCCTTTGTAGTTTCCTATCTGAGGTTGGTTGGGCTGACACTTGGCGCTTTATGTATCCTCATACCAGGAATTACACACATTACTCGGCCGTACACCAAACCTATTCAAGAACTGATTTATGCTTCACTCAAGTAGAACATCTAGACCATTTAGTTGACACCCAAATAGGAGATATAGCCTTATCAGATCACGCACCTATTATAAGTACTTGGAAAGTGGGTCTACAGAAAAGAAATGCCTTCTGACGCCTAAACCCTTTTCATCTAAAGTCTAATCAGTTCAAAGATTTTATAACAGACAAAATTTCTGAGATACTAACCGACAACATGAACCCCGACACCCCCAGGCATCCTTTGGGATACCATAAAACAGTCCTCCGTGGTCATCTTATAAAACATACTTCGCAGCTTGCTAAGGACCGTAGACAGCATAGGGCCCAACTCGAGGAAACTTTGCATTTCCTACAAATATTACACAAACAAGATGATAACTCGGTGCTTCCACAAATTAAGCAGGTTAAACAAGAACTTGATAGGTTGGTACTACAACAGACAGAAATTGCCCTGACCTTCCTTCGTCAGAGGTACTACAAAGTGGGACCCAGAGCCACAAGATTATTGGCTTACCAAATTAGAAAGCAGAGAAAGATGGCTAACATTACCACTATTCGCCACCCAACAGGAGGTAAGCCCCTGAATAAACGAAATGACATTGTGGAGGCATTTACCGCATATTATTCTGCCTTGTATACCCCAGAACGTCTCACTTCCCCGGAGCTTATAAAGATGTTCCTACGGGACCTTGCCCTCCCCAGAATTTTGCCGGAACAGGGCGAATAGCTGTTAAGCCCCATCACAGTGCAGGAACTTACCAGTGCCGTGACGCATGCCAAAACCATGAAAGCTCCGGGACCTGATGGCTATGGGGCCGAATTCTATAAAACTGCAAAACAGCTTCTACTGCCTCCACTGCTGAGAATCTGTAACTCTGTCCTGCAGGATGACCCACCGCCTCCCACCTGGGCATACGCCACTATTTCAGTCATTCCCAAGCCCGGGAAAATCCCACAGTTGTGTGAATCACATCGGCCAATTTCGGTGTTAAATACAGACTATAAACTATTTATGGGAATTATAGCCCGTAGGCTACAAGTTATTCTTCCACAAATAGTCCATAAGGATCAAACTGGCTTCGTAGGAGGGCGTACCACTACAGATAGTATTAAAAGAACTTATCATATTATTCATGAGATGAATAACTCAGATATCCCTGCAGCCTTAGTAAGCCTTGACGCTGAAAAGGCCTTTGACAGAGTGTACTGGCCTTTCTTGTACTCAGTCATGGAGGTCATGGGCTTCCCTATGTCATCAATTCAAGTCATCACAAACATCTATTCCTCTCCTAGATCTTGGGTACGAGTCACTGGACATCACTCTAGCTCCTTCCCCTTTATAGCGGCACTAGGCAGGGTTGCCCCATTTGTCACCTCTCCTATTTGCCCTGTTCATGGAGCCGTTAGCACAGCTAATCAGGCAATCACAGGACATCTCTGGGATTGAGGTGGAGGGGGAAGAACACCGCATTGCCCTTTATGCGGATGACATTCTCCTCTACTTACGAAACCCAGCTAGCTCGTTCCCGAAAGTTAATGAATTACTAAGCTCATTTGGACATCTCTCGGGTTATAAAGTGAACATCACGAAAACCGAAATTCTGACCTTTCAGTACTCACCCGATCAAGTGATCTGGGAACAATTCCCCTGCAAGTGGGACATAGGGAGGATAAAATACTTAGGGATAAACCTGACCAGACACCTAAGGGACTCCTATAGACAAAATTACATCCCTTTCACCACACGCCTTAAGGAGGACCTGGCTAACTGGAGTACACTCCCATTGAGCCTCTCTAGGGAGATAGATCTCATCCGAATGATTACTCTCCCTAGAGCGTTGTACCTTTTTAATAACATCCCCATTACACTTCCCCGTTCTGTATTCCTGGAATGGGAAAGAGCCATAATTCACTTTATATGGGCAGGTTGCAGGCCAAGAGTTAGGCTAAAACTTCTAACTATACCAAGAACCCTAGGAGGACTGTCTTGCCCCGATCTTTACCGATATTACCAAGCTGCACATCTTCTTCATACGTTTGCGAGACAGCTAATTGAGAGTGAGATGCACTGGGCAGAATTAGAGCAGGCAATTATACCAGATTTGGAATACTTTTACATATTATACCGAGGGACAATACACTCAGCTGATTATCAGAACCTGCCTGTGGATGCTCAGCACAGAGTGTCCGCTTGGTATCAAGTTAGGAGACAGCTTTCAATTTTCCCCTTTATTCCATTAATTTGCCCAATAGCGGCCTTACCAAACTTTCAGCCTGGGAGACATGATAATGCTTTTAAGCAATGGTCAAGGTACGGCCTTAGATACCTGTTCCAAATTACAACCGGAGGGAGACTATGGTCGTTTCAGGAAATACAGACAAAATTTGGTCTGCCCAATTCACATCACTATAGGTATTTACAATTAAGGCACTATCATGGGTCCTTACCGGACACTGTGCACACTCCTGAATGCTGGCCCCCCTTAATTACCTGCATGCAGTCTTTGTTTTCCTCCCTTAATCAGAGGCACCTAATATCGGTTCTCTATTGAACCTTGATGTCCTCCCGTACAGTTAATTTGGTTGACACCCGTGGAAAATGGCAACACGAATTGGGTGAACCCATAGGGGGGAAAACAATGGGAACAGGCCTGCAGACAGGTGGCTCGCACATCTAGCTCACACCAGTGGCAAGAGTACTCCTGGAAATTCCAAGTTAGATATTTCTATACACCAGAGGTCACTAGTCATTTCACCCCTGGGAGCTCAGCTGCCTGCAGGCGACTATGTGGTGAAAGCAAAGCTCACTTAACACATGTAATGTACATTTGCCCTAAGTTAAACTTGTTTATTCAAGCCTTACAGCTTGAACTCCAAAAGATCTTTGGAATACCTTTCCAGCTTACCCCACAATTATTTATCCTTTTAATTTTCCCTGAAGACCTCAAGGATCAGGGCATCCGCTATCTTTTAGCCATCCTCCTGTCGGCAGGGAAAAAAGCCATTACCAAATTGTGGCTGACCCCTGACCCCCCAACCCTTCGGGACTGGTGGGCTATCTCTAAGCAAATTTACTACATGGGAAAAATAACCTATAGACTGAATAATAGAGAAGGCAAATTTAACTCAAGGTGGAATAGATAGCTTTTATATTATATGCTTAAAGATCCAACATTTGTCCCATGAGTTGATAACCCTCCCCCTTTCCTTTTGCCTCCCCCTTCCTGTTTCCCCCCCTTCCCTTCCATTTTCCACAATTTACAGCTAGGATTAGACTGATGTGTTGTTTGGGATCCCTCCCCCTTCCTATCACAATTGAGATTTGAGTACCTACGGGATGTTTATATGGCAGCAAGTTAATTTATATTAAGCGGGATCTCAACTATTAAGGTTTCTCTTTGCCTTTTTGGGCCACTGCCAGTATTCTTCACAAACTAATTCATCTCTGACTGAAGGGCCTCTGGACTCCGCGGCCCTATATGGAATATAAGTTTTGCAAGCTCTGGAATTAACTTTAATACTGTATCAGATTTTCAACTGCTTCAATCTTAATATGACTACTCTGTGTACCCAAGTTAGGTTTGATTCCTAGTTTTTGCCTATGTATGGACACAATCGAACTGAATGTACTGTATGAAAATCAAATAAAGAAGAGAATAATAAAATGAAATTGTGGGGAACTAAGAGCTACACAAGTCCACATATTTTGGACATGTCCAGTCCTGACACAATTTTGGCAAGGCACAATACAAATAATGCAACAACTGTTCAGTCTCCCTATGGAACTAGAATGAGAACACATGTTGCTAGGTGTTCACCCACCGGAAATTAGGGGCAAAGAGGGAAAATATCTGTGGAATATACTGGCAGTAGTGGCCTGCAAGGTTATTACAAAAAGGTGGTTAACAACCTCTCCTCCTACTGTACAAGACTGGAAAATACAGGTAGCATCAGTTAAACAATATGATAGAATTACTTTCTCTATTAAACAACTACCACCCCTGTATGTGAACAGATGGACGAGATGGGAATAATGGAATGAAAATACCTGATTAAAAGGGAGATATCATAAAAATGAGACATCCACCCTCTCCCCCCCCCCCACACACACACACTGCCCAACTCTGATCTGTATTCCCTGATAGTTAGGAGAATTAGAATTAAGTAGACAGAAACCACAGCCATAAGCACTTCAGAAACAAAGGTTTTTATTATATCTTATTATGTTGACATTATAGAGTTTAATTCCTAAGGAGAAACATAGCAGAGTAATGGAGCTAGAGTTATAAGTGGATAAAGATGAAGCCGGAGACCTATGAGCTGGTAAAATGAAAATTCCATTCTAATACAGTATATATAGGAAAAGGAGTTCTGGTAGATTCCTGTGGTACCTGAAAATAAACAGAAAGCAGAATTACTGCCGAAATAAGGTTTGTTGTCCTTTTTAAGGTTTTTTTTTTTTTCTTTTTTTTTTTCTTTCTTTCCTTATATAATATACTATATATTCGGTTTAAATGGTCTTCTATTTATAATAGGAGAAGGAGGGTAAGGAAGGAGGAAAAAAGAAAAGAAGTACCAGAATGAGTTAATAAATATATGTTCCTTTGTTTTTATGCTTTTCTTCTCCTGTGAGTAGAGGTAACATTAGAATAGATCATTGTTAAGAAAAACGGATACCACAGGGACTACCTGATATAGTGACTGTAAGGCATATAGTTTATTTGTCCAGTTCTAAGAATGTTTTCTCAGATCAAGTTGGTAATGAGATATGGAATTACCAGAAAATGTAACTGTATGTTATTGGAATATGATGTCCATTTATGTATTTTTGAATTAAATAAAAATTGAAGTGTAAAAAAAAAAGAAAGTGACATCTATTTGGAGCTCTACTCTGCACAACAACTCTGAATTGCAAGTTGGCCCAGGACTTGTATGTGTGCTTTTCCCATGGAACTGACAGCCATGGAGAGTCAGGGGTTTCGCATGACTAATAATGCATGAGATGACTGCCACTGATACTTGATCCATGGACTTCAGCACAAGGGAGAGTCCTGTGCAGCAGAGTAGACTTGTCTGAGAGAAATCTCTGAGTAGAGGAGAGCGTTTGTGAATAACTCCCAATTGCTATTCCTATCTGACTAAAATGTTTGGTCAAAACAGGCTTGAGACCATGAAGAAAGGGATTGATGCAGCTGCAGTGCCAAGCCTGGGCTCTAGCACCAAACTAGAGTAGAGGTTGCCTTGAAACTTGCTCAGCATCTGGGAAGGTGGTGAACCACTGCCTTCTACTGCTGTTAAGATTTTATCCTGACACTGGGGATCGAACCAGCTGAGGTCCCAAGTGATGGCCTGCCTGTCAGTGGTGGGTGAAGGTAAGTTCTCTTGTGGGGAAAAGAGGATCATTGTCATCCGGAGCATCACGGCCCCCACCCCTTGCCACTGGAAGTGCATAGGGTCCACTGCCCCTGTAGTCAATTTACAGAACAGAGCTCCCATCATCCAAAGTCATTACGGCCTGCACTCCTCACCATAGGGAGTGTTTTTTTTAATTTATTTATTTCAGATTAGGATTAATACCTTTGAGTCAGAGACTTGTTTACAGAGGTTCCAAGCCAACAGATACATCCAACAAACATACAACACTTAGGTTACATAAGGTTCCACAGATTCAATAGTAAGTTTACATTGCAGGTTACAAAAGGTGTACATATATATATTAGTTGCACAAACAGTTAGAGAACCTGTCAAGCCTGGACTAGGCTAGACTTAGATGCGGGATAATGGAAAAAAGGAAGCTGCATCCTGAGCAAGAACAGATTGTAAATTGGGGGCAGTAACAGGGTAAGTGTAAGGTAAGGCCCAAGGACTTGGGATCCCTATCATTGCTCTATAGCAGCCAGAAAAGGCGCTGTCAGCACTAGACTAAGCAAGAGGATAGTTATTGGGAGTAGCAGTGTAGGGGCAGAGTGGGAGGGGGAAGGATGAGTTGGAGGGGAGGGGATTGTCTGGTGAGGGTTGTAGGGGTGTGGGTGTAGTGGCAGATGGGGGTAGTCAGGTAGTGGAGGATTGGGTGGCATAGGGGAGGTCATGGGTGGGGAGATGCAAGGCAACATAAACATTGGCTGGGCAGTGGTGGCGGGGGGGACAACAAGGCAGTTTATTAGTGTCCAGGGGTGTGGTAGACAGAGGCTAGCCAATACGGGGTTAGTGGAAACAATCGCAGACATTTTCAAGGGCTAAGTGGGCTCTGAGTCCTAACTTGAAATGGCTAATCTTACTAGACTCTACCAGGTCCTTAGGGAGTTCATTGAGCCACTTGGATCCACGGAAGGAGAGGGATCTCTGGGCCTGTGCTGTTCGCTTAAATGGCATCACCAACTCCCCTTTAACTACATTCCGAGTTCTAATAGTTCTAGGGGTGAATCCTAGCAATGACTTCTTAGCCAATAGGCACATTTGGCATAGAACCCACTGTTGGACAGGGAGCCAGCCTGTATTTTGATAGAGGGCACAAGTGTGTACCCAGTGGTCAACCCCTAGAACTAAGCGACAGGCTTTGTTAAGTAGGGTTTTTACCCTTTTAAGAGCAGTGTCGGTACCAGCACCATAGATAACTAGGCCACAGTCAATGGTGGTTAAGACCAAGCAACTTGTGATCAGCTTCAGGGCTTCTGGTGTCATGGAGTGCTGATGCTGATAGAGGACACCAAGCATTACATTGACAGTCTTAACAACATGATCGGCATGGTTACCAAATGATAGGGTGTCATCTAGGTGGACTCCGAGGTATTTGAAGGTGCAGACTTGTTCCAGTGTGTCACCTTTGAGACTCTGGACCTGTAGTGGCCCAAACTTTTTCTTGTTCTGTTGGATAGAGAAAAGCATGCTCTTCATTTTTTTATAGTTGAGCAACAGTTTGTTACTGGAGAACCATATCTCAAGTTTATGGAAATTGTCTTGCAAGTCTGTGGAGATCTTGGCCAGGTTGTTTTCCTTGAACAGAGATGACCGCATCATCTGCAGGGCATTCTGAGGGTAAGAGTTGATAAAGAGACTGAAAAGGAGTGGCCCTAGTAGTGATCCTTGGGGAACTCCTAGGCTCTCTACCTTTGGCTCTGAGAGGTTTCCTTTGATTTTGACATGTTGAGTCCTGCAGGAGCGGTAGCTGCCAAACCATGCCACCGTGTCACTGGACAGGCCAATAGAGAGGAGGTTTTGGAGTAGAAGTTGATGGTTGACAGTGTTGAAGGCCTTTGTGTTGGATCCACCTCACCTGTATCAAGCCTACAGAAAAAGCCATCCAGTCATCATCTTCCTAAACAGCGGAGACATCCCCACGGAAACTGCACCAGCCTCTCATCTAAAGGTTGTGAGTACTGGGTTTTAGCCACAGAACTTATTCCTATTGTTTAGCTAGATAGATAGATACTTTCTGGGCATTACTGCGCGACCTTAGACTCAAGCCCACAGCTACAGCTTATAGCCAGGAGCAACTGTTTTACTGTCCATCCAACTGTGTAAGTTGCCAGTCACCAATCAAACACCAAAGAAACACGCAGTCAGAGGCAAAATAAAATTAACTCACTGCAATCTTTGGATAATTATGTGATCTTTTATTACCACATCGAGAGCACACTAAAACCCCAGCACTTCAACTCGGGACAAGTCTTCTTTAAGGGGTGGAGTTACAAGCAATCATGTAAATAATTATAATTCTTAACTGAACATCAGTTAATAGTATGTGCCCATGCACTATCTGCCAGCACCAGTGAATTAACATGCAATTAAACCAAAATTAGAATCCACATAGAATCAAAAAAACACTACAGTGACTAACTAATCAGGAGCATTTGCAGGAGAGCACTGAGAGACTCAAAGCCATAAGGAGACTCAGTGTCTCAAACATTGAAGTAAATTGATAGTCTCTTGTATTCACATGGGCCCAGATTCTAGTACAATTACACCTGGCATAACAGCACATGCGCCAAGTAGAATGGAGCATGTAGCAAATTACACCAGCAGTTGCGACATGCATGATTCTACAATGTGGTCTGCGACATGGCGCAGGCCACTTGCACCGAACAGCTGTTACACCGACAGTTGTGTCATAAACCCCCCTGCGACATGGTGCTAGGGGGTTTACTGCAGCAGTTGCGCCCCATTCAAGAAGGGCAGCAACAAAGTCTCAATGTCGTGGGATTCTACAAGAATCCCCTGGAGGAACTGCAATATAAATTAACCAGCTTTTAGCTGGTGTAACTTACTTAATGCCCCTGGGTCCTGTAGACCCGCCAGCAGTCCAGCAGTCATTCCGACTTGCCCTCCCCATGCCCAGCATACCCCAGTGGGTGCCCTGCAAGGCACTCCCACACCCCTGCCCCGACGCTGACATTATGTGCCCTGCAGGGGCTACTTACACCACTTGCCCCTGATGCTTACAGTTTGTGCCTTACAGGGCTGCCCACACCAACTGCCCCTTGAAGTGTATATTAGCTACCGCAGGGCTGCCTACACCTCCCATCCTCTGAATCCACTATTGCATGATATGCCCCGCAGGGCGGTGCAGTCAACCCCCCCACTTGTGCTCCGACCCCGAGTTGCCACCGCAACCGTGGCATTTAGCCATATTTCTACACTTGCTTACCTTCTCTAAACTTCACTGATGTTGTTAGTTGTTTAATCTGCTTCCTTTCTTAGTAGAACTGAAATGCATGGTAATTATGTAATTATATCCAGCCTTGTTTTGTTTCAAATCCTTGATCTACTCTTACTGCATACTTCCTGAACATTAGGAACACCTTCAAATGGTGCTGCCACACAGATGAAAACAGCCTCCTCTCCTCCCACTGGATCACAAGTGGCTAGACAGTGTTGGGGATGTTCCCAACTACAGGAAAGAGACAGCAGGAGTTCATCAGGAATATAAACAAACATTTTTGTGTGGTAACACCAGAATGGTGAGCAGTTATTTTTTTCACTATTTTTTATAAAGCTTTTTCTCCACTTGGTCTGTGTGGGTGGGCTCTCAGCCCTGTCCCTGCCTCCTCTCGCCTTGGGCCTGTCTCCCCGATCTTCTGAGCTCTAGATCCCCCACAAATTGCCCCCTGTGGTGGAGCTAGGAAGGGGATGGTCATCCTCCTCTTCCCCCACAGACACTCTCATCCAGATTTGGGCCAGAGACCATGTGACAGCGTGGGGACAGAGGTAGGCGGGCAGGGCTTCATGTAGCCCAAGCAAACCATTTTCTGTTTTCTCCATGTATTCCATAGCTATGGCATCATGCAAGCGTGTGGAAGTGCACACACACCACACAACCGTGGCCCCTCCTTTCTATTGCCGCTCGAGCTGCTGGTGCTGCCTCCAAGCGTCCACCCCGGGGCAGCCAAGGGCCAAGCCAACACCCCCCCCACCTCCAGGAGAGGAGAAGAGAGCTGTCCTCCAGATGCTCAGTCCTCTCCCCCACTGGCCAACCCCAGGTGACCCAAGCTCATTCCTGACCTAGGGTCACCGATGGGTTAAGAGGTAAGGCGCTAGGCAACTCAGCCATCTATGCCTCTAGGCCTATTTTTTTCACTTTTTTTTTTTTACTTTTTATTTATTGCACTTTGAACAAAATACAATAACAAAAGACATCCATTTGTCAGACATCATATCATTTGTAAGGACCCATCCAATGGAACGTATAAAACATAGTGAACAATGTGGAATCAAAACAGAAACTGTTAAACCTCACTTGTGGGCATGCATTACAAGCATTTCTGAAGAAATCTGATGAACAAGGAAACAGTTAAGTTCTCAGAGATGGCAATCATCTCTTCACTCACCACTGGAGCCTTCAAGTCCCCATAATTTCTTCAAGTGCATGTTTCACCCTCCTCGGAACTCAGGTCTTCGGCTGCGGGGCTCAGGCTACCTCAAACTCCCAGAAGTGAAGTTGAACAGTTTCTGTAATGATTCTACATTGTTCACTATGTTTATATATTTCCTAAAGGTTAATATGCCTGGTTCAATTCAGTTCTAGGAAGGAAGGCTACACGGAATTGTGCTCTGGTTGATGGGGGGGGGGCTTTTAAATGCATTTTTCATGTTTGGAATTTTTTTCACTTTTTAAAAGGAAAAAGGAATCTGAATGAAACCACCAGCTACATCAGCAAACTCTACAGAATGTGAACAATCAAAACTCGTGTTTTTTTAAAACCAGAGGCACTTTGAGGCCTAAAGAGTTGACAGTGTCCCCTTAAAATAGAAAAGGGAACCACTTTGGTTAAATAAGGTTAAAGAGTAAAATGTATTTGCGATTCAGCCATGCTTTGGCTATGTCTTCTGTTGTGGGCATTTGTCTTCTTAGGTCCACTGCCTGCTCCTTTTCCTTTGCAGGAGGAGTAGCATGGATATTCTTTTCTTTTTGTTTTCTCTTTGCAGACACTGGTTCCGGTACCTGCCCAGAGGATCTTTTATTTGTATTTTTACCATTACTGGAGTCAGGGTCCCACCTTTCGGACACCCTGGTATCTTTACCATCTTTACCATGCTTATCTGATGGCTGGTCAACTTTAACTTCTTTATCTGTCCCCTTTCACAGGAACTACTGCTATTTAGGAGGAGACAAACTCTCTGATGTGTGTTGTCCACCATCGTTAGGAACTCTCTCAGAGCCTTTATTAAGTTTTGTTGTCACAGAGGTAGACTGAGAAGCCATACAATCTTCTCTGCTTTTTTTAGCCCTCTTCTTTTGGGTTTTAGAGAAAACATTTTACAGTGCTCACAATTTAGAAAATTGTGATCCGGAGCCATGCACCTTAACCAAAGCTCCTGGCAGTCTGCCCTTGCCAGGAGCTGGAAACAATTTGTACAATTTTAAAAGACTATGGTCAGGATTCATAAAAATGTGCAAATCACAGCACAAAAGTTTGCCAAAAAGCTATCAGCAGGGCATACTTTCCATTTTTGTTTTTTACTGTAGGGACACTGTTCAGGGAAGAGGGAACCACTAGCACCAGGGAATAACTGTCATTTGTTTCACTATCGGGTCAGTAATTGTGTGGGGGGGGGAACAATGGCACCAGGGTCATGTCTTGTTTTCTTCTCGGGACGGCGATCAGTGAGGGGAAGGAACACTAGACTACCAGGGATGTTTAAACATATTTTTATGTGCTCCAGACAGCGATCGGGGGGGGGGGGGACGGATCAACTGGCACCAGGGACATGACTTATTTTGTCTGAATGGGATGGCAATCAGCAGTGCCTCCGGCAGCCACTGGGGTTGCATGCAATACCACCAGGTCTCAATCGGCAGTGTTTTCTCCATGCATGGGAACCCTGCAAAAGGCCCCTATGTGGCAAAGATGCTTTGTGAATGGGACTGCGCCAGTATGCAGGTTCCCTCCCCCTCATTTTCATTGTGGCCCCCTCCACACTTTGCCCGGACACAAAACCAGTTTGCAGGTGCAAACTGGGCTTTTGTGAATACCACTTTGGCAGAAAACACAGTTTGCAAGGGGCAAACTGTGTTTGCGCAGGGGCAAAGTTTTGTGAATCCTGCCCCATGTGTCCTGTTCTTTTTTTCTTAGGTCTATCAGTCATGCCAAACACTGAAAGGCCTGTTAAAGTAATATTCGGTTCCCAGTCAGAAGTGGTATGAGAATATTTTGCTTAAAATAGAAAAGGAAACTGCTTCAGCTAAATGTGGTTAAATAGTAAAATGTATTTGCGGTTCGGTTCCCTTCTGGTGGGAATCATGTTTAAAATAATCAGAAACCGCTAAGACATGATTTAAAACTATGCAATTTTAAAAAGTTATAACAATTTTTAGTCAAAAACAAGCAGTTCCCTTTGGGTAGGGACTACACTGCAATGCAGCCTTCTCCAGTTCCTAGGAACCAATCAGGAACCAGAGAGAAACCACAAATGTACACAAAAATAAATAAATTACGATCTTGTTCCTTTTTTAATTTTTTGATTCAGACTGTGAGCAAGCCTGAATGTATTTGTCATTAAAATGTATCTGACACAGGTCCATTTTAATTGTTATAGATGATTTAAATTTTCTTGTAACTGTGTACTCTGTGTGTTTTTATGTGTAACCACCCAGTCTCCTGGGGATACTAGAATTCCATTAGTATTAGTGTTAGGCAGGTGAAAAGGCAGCTTGTAAGGAGCTCATTAAGGGGCTTCTTACATAATGATATCATTGTTTACTCAGCTAGCCTGAGTGGGGATGATTATGTCATTTAGAACTCTCGCAGCAGCATAACCATTTTCTGAGTCAGCTGCCCAGGGAAGTTTAGAATGTTCAGTTAGTCTGAGTTTGGAGATCAGCAGTGACAGTCAGAGTGGCAGGAGGTCTGCCAGTTGGAGCTCTGTCACAGAGAGCCCTGTGTTTCTCACCCTAGTTTGGATTACATCCCCAGTTGCCAGTGAAGTGGTGGACACCTTTCTTCAGCAGGATTCCTTGATTTTCACTCAAGGAGAAGTGAGAGGGACTGCAGTTCAGTGGATCCAAGGGGCAATCCCCTGAAGGTCCTAGTGTGTGTACAGCTGCCTTTGAGAAGGACATTTGTGTGGGATTTCTGACAAGCTACCATGGAAAAGGGTGCTTTCTGTGTTGTTTCCATGCTTCAAGAAGGAGCAACTAATCTGTGAGTACAGAATGGGAGACAAGTTCTCAATTTAGGAGGTTGTCTGTGGTGTGTGTGCCCAAGATAAAGCTAGATCACACCGGTCAGTGCCCCTGTTCACCTAAGTGTATTAATTTGAAGTAAAGTTCAGAGTCTTTAGCTATTCAGTGGGGACTGAAGGCTTCTGTGGTATAACCCTGGAGGAATGGCAGAGACTGTCAGTTGGGGCAAAGGGTGGGAGGAATGCCATCTGTAGTCTACAAGGCAGGGCTAACTGATTCGTTGATGGGCACCAGGTTACCATGAGCAAAGGCCATTGCTGCGCAAGGATGTTTTAAGGTGGGTGATTCAGTCCACGAACATACACTCTTGGGAAATGGAAATGTTCGGGTGTGTGGTTCAATCCTTGTGCATACACCATGGGAAAGAGAAATTCAATGTTTTTTAGAGAATTGTACTGCCTAGAAAAGAGTGTCTGGAAAAGGAATGTACTTGTTTGCCATGACCAACCATTAGCGGTCCACTTGTGGTTTACTAACATCTGTGAATAATGCCATATTGCATAATCCCAGCTGCTGCATTGGACAATCTGATCATTGTTTCTGTGTGGAATTAATGGGGCCCCCTCAGCAGTTAGGTCTAGCATATGCCTAGCATCCTCTCCCCTTGACCTGGCTGTTTGTGCAAAGGTTCATTCTGGTAATTGTACCCCCAACCTCTTTCCTCTAGATAATGAGCCTGCTATGCATTCTGCAGCTAGGAGTGGTACCAATCTAAGTATTTCTGCCAAACGTAAATGGTATGCCATATGTGGATACAGGTTCTATTAATGTGGAGTATCCAACTTGCCAAAAGTGGCATGGGGGTTACAAAAAATGTGGGGGCTTGTCCAAAGATTTGTTTTTGTGAGAGGTAAAATTCTGAGGGTATGTCTAGGATGTTCCAGTCTGGTGGTGGTGCACCCAAACAGAAGATCATTGATAGAAAAGCAAAGTCTGTGCCAAGAAAAATGCCATCTGAGAACATTTTGCTGCCTGTGGTTCTGTGAAAGAAAGTGGAAAAAATGTGCTGCTTGTGTGTTTAAACTGGAAAAATGAACTGTTGATCTGAGCAATGAATGCCCTTGCCTTGCCGTTTAAAGTGCTTGGAAAACTGTTAAAAGTTGCAAATGTCCAAGAGAAAAGTATTTGTGGACTTTGATAACAGCTATTTGTAAGTCCCCTGAAAGTTTCATGTGTGTACAGTGAAAATTAGGGCAGTCGCTAAGCAAAATGCACCAAGAACTGTGTCAAAATGCCTTCAAAGTGCTTTGCCCTACTGAAATTGCCAGCCAAGAAAAAAAACATGACAGTTTGCTTTTTAAATTTGCCTTCTTGATGACTGCCATGCAGGAGTGTGGCTGAGAGAGAGAAAGAAAGCTCATTTGGATGGCGTCATATGATTGGTCCAGCGAACCTAAGCCCGCCCTTTGCCTGAGTGTCAGTGTTGTGGAGCATTCGAGGCGGAGCAGCAAGCGGTGTGTAACCAGCGTGCTAATTTGAGGAGGAATCACCGAGAGAGAGGAGCATTTCTAAAACAGCATTTTTTGGACTTTCACAGTTAATCCCTGGCTCAACCCATTTTCCGACCACAAGTAGCAGTGATCACAGTGTGTTTTGCAACCGTTCCACAAGTCTGCCAGCCCGATCATTGGAAAGGCCTACAAAATCTGCAGTAGGCCATTTACCATAAGTGGAGGGAATCGGCTACTGCCTAGTAAGTGCCAAGTGCAAAGCAAAGTGAACTGTGGTGCAGAAAAGGCAGCGAACTGTAGATCAATGCATTAAAGTAACAGAGAAAGAGTTTGTGAACTTTTAAAAGTGGACTGTGTGTAGTGACGGATTCAAGAGAGAGCTCCAGGGCAGCACTGATCCAACAGGTCCAGAGAAATGCAGAGACAGTATGAATGTGCTGAATTGTGCTAAAAGTAAAATTGAAGTTGTGCTTTAAGTAAAACAGTTAAATGCAAGATTGGACAAGCTTTCTAGCAATTTTGAACTGTGTGTGTAATGCAGAAAAAAGTTACAGCCTCCATTTTGGGGTGTGTAAACAAAGCAGCACCATCTTGGACTAGTGTCTCAAATGCAGAAAAGTTTCAAGTGGTTGTGCTAAAGTTGTGGAACAAAATGCAAAAGTCAGGCAGCCTGTTAAAGAACAGTTGCAGTGTGTTTAAAGTCAAATCTCAGTTTGATTGCAAAGTAGTAACTTGGGACTTGGGTGTTTATTTGCAGAGAATGGCCTCAAAGTTCCCCCACTACCCACTCCATGCCAGTGCGTGGACTGCACAACAAGAGAAGGAGTTAGCTCACTTGGAACAATTGTGACTCAGCACCATCTGATGTGGCTTTTCCAAACCTTCCAGTCAATGTATGCACTGTTTTTTTGAAGCCAGGGAGGGATGTTCTGCTAATCCCTCATTGCACAGACTGTCACAAGCAATTTGGGATGTGTGAAGCAGGTGGCACAGTAATAGCAAAAGCAAAAAACATCTGCTTAGCTCCAACATGGACATTGGCAGGGGACCAGATCAGAACAGCAGCAGGCTGGGTGCAGTCAGAGGAACCCCAGCGAGTTTGTCAGGGAGTTCTTGGAGAATGTTTGTGAGAATACTTTGTAAGGCTAGCAAGAAAGGGAGTTTTCCACACTGCAGAGGGTGGATTTGGAAGCTGCAGATACAGGTTCTGTGGATCCATGGGTCGAAGCCCGAGCTCCAGTCTAGTGGGTGAAGATGAGCTGAATGAAGCTCTGTATTGGGAAGCCAATGCATCCATGTGCAGTGAGGAATGGATAATTTCAGGAGCTGGTGCAACTGTCAGCTCCTGAGCAGAGATAGTAGAACAGGAAGAAGTTGCAATCGCTATGGTGTGACCCTGTGAGTCACCATTAGCTCTGGCATCAGTGCAGCCTCCTGAGGCCAAAATGGAGGAGGGCTCTAGATATGTGCCATCGAGTGCAGAGGTGGACTGCTATGCTCTGCATTGTGTATTAGAAGCTGGCTCAACCAGGAATGGCCACCCCCAAGCCGTGCCCCTGGGTTGGAGCAGGTCAAAAGCAGCAAAGAAGAACAAATAATTTGAAGACTTGTAATGGTTGACTATGGACAGACATACCCTTTCTTCCCTCAAAAGATTTGGGAGGAAATAGAGAAGAACAGGCATGTCTGGCTGTGGGAGAAAGCTTGTGCCAACCTGCACCCAAAAGTAAACAATTTTGGGAATAATGTATGCAATGAGAGACTTCAGTTTTAGAAGCGTAGCAGAACTTTGTTAATTGATTGAGTGTGAATCGTGGACAAGGCTGGCCAAGAGACATTTTATAATGTTCCTGTGGTTCATCCTAATGAGAAACAGTCTTTGCTCCACACCTCAAGTGGTACTACCCATGAATGGTGCCATTCATCAGTAAATATGTCCGCATGCCAAGTTTGAATGCAGTAAGGCCAGAGCAGCAATCTCTACCACAAGTGGCAGCAACCAAGGGAGGAGGTGCCCTTCTTCTGGTGTTCCAGGTTCGTCTGCAGCAGCATCCAGGTTCATCTGCAGCAGCTTCCAGGTTGATTTGAAGCAGCATCCAGGTTCATTAACCCAACCAAAGGAGAAGATTTCCTGTTTGGGTCCAGTAGGAGGTCGTGGAAGAATCTGATCTGAAGATTTTGTCTGTCCAGCAGCAGAAGGAGATCATCAGGCTGCAGGTCCAGAGAGGTAATGTTGACATTCGTCACCTAGAATGTGGTAAGATGCATTTTACATTTTAATATGACTGTTTTGCCTATAATTGAGGATGTCCCAGGAACTTTGTTTCACCAATAGACACTCCTCAACTGGACTGCAGTGCTAGCAGTCCTCGAGCCTGTCCAAGAACTGTGTTTCAGCAGGCTTCAGCCTAGGAGAGACTCTATGTATAGTGCCTTGGTACTTTGGACTTTCTCCATAGTCATTGGACATTGTAGGGCTTCCCTCTCCCCAAAATGTTTTTGTAAATGCTTTTATGTTTTCTATTTTTGTACTTTTATAGAAAAAAACCTTTAAAAATAACTTTTTGGGATTGTGTAGTATCTGCAGTGGGAGGTTTGGTCACTTTGTGGTTTACAGGTTGTGTTTGTTTGTAGAATGTGTTTTGTAATGTTTTCTTTTTCAGATGTTCCTGAAAGAAGTCAAAGAAGAGGATTTTTAGGACTCAACGGAGTCCTCTTGTGTAGAGTTGCTAGACTTTGTGCAACTGTGTAGTACAATGCTAACCATTTTTTCTGCTTTGCAGGTGTAGAGTTTTTGTAGTTCTTAGGTTTAGCAAATGTACTGGTAAATGCATGTTTCTAAAGTGGGCTGCAGTTTTGGTGTAAAATGGTTTCAAGTATGGGCACCCGATAGGTAACATAGGTCACATAGCTTTCCCTAGAGGGCTAGGGGGATAGACAGGCTGGAGGTCCTGACCCATGGTAGGGGCTTTCAGTGCTGATCTATTAGGACATGCTTCAGGTAGTTTCTTGGAGCTACTGAAAATCCATAGATAGTACAGTAGTACGGTAGGAGCTGAAGTTTCTTCAGTGGGCCTCTATCCTTTAGTGTTACCTGCCTGTGCCTGGTACATGGTAGGGAAGGACCTGATCAACCCTCCCCTAGGGAACACAGAGGTAGGATGGCCTGGTACTGGGCCGTAATCTGGCTGTGGACAGCCAGTGGTCTGGTTGTGATGAGTGTAACCACCCCGTCCCCAGGGGTTACTAGAATCCTATTAGTATTAGTGTTAGGCAGGTGAAAAGGCAGCTTGTAAGGAGCTTATTAAGGGGATTCTTACATAATGACATCATTGTTTACTCAGCTAGCCTGAGTGGGGATGATTATGTCATTTAGAACTCTCGCAGCAGCATAACCATTTTCTGAGTCAGCTGCTCAGGGGATGTTTAGAATGTTCAGTTAGTCTGAGTTTGGAGTTCAGCAGTGACAGTCAGAGTGGCAGGAGGTCTGCCAGTTGGGGCTGTGTTACAGACAGCTCTGTGTTTCTCACCCTAGTTTGGATTAAATCTCCAGTTGCCAGTGAAGTGGTGAATACATTTCTTCAGCAGGATTCCTTGATTTTCACTCAAGGAGAAGTAAGAGAGACTGCAGTTCAGTGGATCCAAGGGGCAATCCCCTGAAGGTCCTAGTGTATGTTCAGCTGCCTTTGAGAAGGACATTTGTGTGGGATTTCTGACAAGCTACCATGGAAAATAATAATAATAATACTTTATTTATAGTGCGCCTTTCAAGTACCAAGGCGCAGTACAATTAAAACATCTAAAACAAATAAAACAAAACATCATCACATTCAATAAATACAAATAATATCAGCCATCATCTTCACCGTAAACCTTATTCCACAGAAAAGCTTTTAAAGCCTGTTTAAATCCCCCCACGGTCGTGCACTCCCTAATCCGACAGGGTAGAGAATTCCTGAGGGTCGGGGCCATGAACATAAATGCCCGGGCCCCAGCAGAATTTAAAATTACCCTCAGAATCTCTAGCAAACCCTTGTCAGCCGAGCGGAGTGGTCGCTCAGGGTGATAAGAAATCAGGAGCTCTTTCAGGTAGTCAGGGCCAAGTCCGTGTAGGGCTTTATATGTCAGTAACACGACTTTGAAGGTGATCTGCCACTGAACCAGCAGTCAGTGCAGTTCCCACAGCACCAGTGTGATATGGGAAGATCTATAAATCCCCATCAACAGCCAGGCTGCTGAATTCTGCACCAGCTGCAAGTGGCGAATATCAACCCCCGGTAGCCCAAAGTAAAGCGAGTTGCAGTACTCTAAGCGCAAGATCACAAAGGCATGGATCAGTGTGTAGGAAGGTCTCCGGATGGAACAAGGTGCTTAATCCTAGCGATGTTTCTTAGACGGTAAAAAGATGAATTTATGACGGTCGACACCTGCACCTGAAGTGTCAGCCCAGTGTCCAACAACACCCCTAGGTCTCGCACCTGTTCAGATACCTGAAGCTCAGCATCTCCAAGGAACAATCCTAAGGAGCAGCCTGCCCCCAGCCCCCCTATCCAGTGACCCGGATCCAAAACCATCACCTCTGTCTTCCCAGGGTTCAACTTCAGCCAACTGGACTTCATCCAATCTTGGATTTCATCGAGGCAATTATTAAGTACTGAGACTGTTCCTTCCTTGTCAGGTGCAAAAGACAGGTAGAGCTGGGTATCATCGGCATAGCAATTAAACCTCAGCCCATACCATCTTACAATGTCTCTGAGGGGAAGCATATACACCACAAACAACATGGGGATCAATACTGAGCCCTGAGGAACCCCACATGACAGCGAGATTGGATCTGAGGAAAAAAAAAACAACACAACCCTCTGAGTTCTTCCAGTGAGGTAAGATGTAAACCATCTGTGGACCAAACCAGAGAGCCCACAGATAAATCTCAGACACTCAAGCAGAACCCCATGGTCAACGGTGTCAAAAGTTGATGACAGATCTAAAAGTACCAAAATGGACCATTTTCTCTGGTCTCTCGCCATCAGGAGATCATTGAGCACCCAAACCAGCGCAATCTTGGTACTATGCCGCTTTCAAAAACCAGATTGGAGGAGTTCGTAGATGTTATGGATGGTCAAATGGTTCTCCAGTTGAGCAGCCACTACTTTCCCGATCACCTTCCCAACAAAGCGGAGGTTTGAGATAGGCATGTAGTTTGCAAGAGAGTCTGGGTCCAAAGAAGCTTTCTTCAACAACGGTGTCACCACTGCTTCTTTCAAGGAGCAGGGATATTCACCAGAGTCAAGGGAGCACCAGACTATCTGTGCCAGAACTGGGCCAATAAAATCACCACAGCCCATAATCAGGGATGTAGGGCCTGGGTCTAAACTACAGCATGTAGGGTGCATTCCCTGGACAATCCGCATAACATCCACAATTTCCGGAGTGTTGAAGGTACTCCAGGAGAACAGAGGGATGGTGACCAGGTCCTGATCCTTCACAACTCGCATGTGTCGAAAGGATCTCTGACCTAATGTCAGCCACCTTATCAGCAAAGAACGGAGCAAGCTCACCACACTACAATTTTGACTTTGGAGCTGCATACAGGATGGGTTGCACAGCCTGCCAACAGTTCTGAAGAGCTGAGCTGGTCAATTCTGAGAGGCAGAGATTTTCCTGGACAGGAACTCTGCCTTCTTATGGGAAATTTCTGACTGATAGTACTGATAATGTTCTAGCAGTCTAAGGTGGTCGGCATACAAGCTGGATTTCAGCCAACAACATTCTAACCTGCGACCTAGTCGCCGCAACTCTCTCAAGGCTCCATCAAACCACGGAGCCCGAAGGTGGAGGGAGAGAGGACACACACGCACTGGTGCAATAGTATCCAAGGCTAAGGTGATGGCATTATTATATGCCAAAACCAAAGTTTTGGGATCCTTACAATCCACAGGAAGTTCAGATAGGTCAAGGATTGCTACTAGGCCATCAGATATAATATTCCGTAAAGGTCGGAACTTGATCATCTCCACAGGGGTCGGCCTACAAGGGGGGGGTGCAAAAATTGAACCTCACCATGTAGTAATTAGACCAACTGACTGGTTCCACCCCCACGTCCAAGGCCTCGATTCCCAGGAGGAAAACCAGGTCAAGGGAATGGCCATGTTTATGAGTTGCAGTGGTAACCACCTGTGTCAGGCCCAGCGAATTCATCAACTGGAGGAAATGTTGTCCAAATTGTGAGAGTTCGTTGTCGATCCATGCATTGAAGTCACCCAGGACCATCAGCCTGGGTGACTCAAATGTCATGTCGATGATGAAGTCCACCACTTCGTTAAGGAATTGCTTCCATCTCCGGGTGGATGATAGATGAGAGCTATTCTATAGCCTGCACCTGCTACTACAGCACATTCAAATGAGCTGGCCACTTCAACTGGAACACTGGTGAGACCCAATTCAGTCTTGAAACAGACCGCAACCCTCGGTCCAACCTCGGGCGGTGTATCACCGCGTACCCAGACGGAATTGCGGCCTCAGATATGGGACCCGCATTATCACCCAGCCAGGTCTCGGTGATGCAACCCAGATCTGTCGACCCAACAAGATCCATAATCACTGCGGTCTTATTTCTGACAGATCTGGCATTGCACAACACTGCCCGAGTCGGACTGAACTCCTGGGATGCCCCGGCCACCTGCCCATCCCCAGCGATAGTCCCCTTGGGTATGGAGGCTAGGCAAGATGGCCCACACTCTAGACTCCATTTCACCCCAGGGCATCTTCTGGACTTAACAACCCCGATAGAGCACCCTGCCCTTCCAGCCTCCACTGTTCATCCCCTCCCACCCCACCCCTACCCGCGGCAATACCTAAAGCCCTGCAACATTGGTAGGTAGCAAAAGCCAATGGAGGGGGACAGAAAGGGTGGAGGGCATGGAGGGCAGAGGCTGAATAGTGCATGACTGGGGAGATAACAAACTGACAAATATCCCAGGCCCCCAACATAATAAAACAAAACCACTCTGACTGGTCAGTTATAACAACAAAACATAATATATAAAACCCCAAGTCACAGCCTATCCAAACCTTTTTCCCACACACCCCCAACTAAATAATCTATACCAACTCCACATAAAAATCAAATAACTAGATTAAGTAACTTAAATAATAAAAGACCTAACCTCCCTATCACAGCAAAATAGTTAGCCCACCGGTCCTCTCACTACCTGGGCCAACCAGATTAAGCTAAGAAAACAAAATTGTAGCACCCGGGCCTCTCACCCCCTGGTGCTCCTACAACTAAACACCCTAAATCAAAATAATAAAATAAAAAAAACATTTATGGAATTTGTTCAGAAACCACCCTCCAGATAAATCTCTCACAAATATTTGTAGCAGGATGGATTCATAGATATTTACTGAGCACTCTCACTGCTCATATAACTTCCCAGAAATATACATAAATCAATAAATAAAATGTACTTGCAGTGGGGAGAAGATCAGACTGGCTGTAAACCAACCATCCCACAGTCTAAAACAGTCAGATATAGAGATTCGCTGTGCCAAGTCCAATGCCTTCCATAGATCGATAACTCAAATAAGTCCCCAGTCTTCCAGTTCCAAATGCTGAAACAATCAAAAGGCCGCAGGCTCTCTTCCACAATCAATGAGGGAATCACCACAGTAGGTCAATGGCCCACCACTACGACTCTGGGACAAGCCCACCCCCACCCCGTCGACTACCCCAGAAGCCTAGGAGGGGAATAACGGACCAGGTCCTCCAACCGACCCGACCCCCTACTCCTGTGTGGGACACTAACCCCTGAGACCCCTCCAGAGGCCCACAAATAAGCTAAAAGCAAAGCCCAAGTTCAGTCGATCATACAGCAGAAGAACACAGCCAAAAGTTCCCAAGTGAGACCTCCAGAGCAATCTCCTGGTTCACCCTCCTAGAATCGAACACAAAGGTGCTCCGGAAGAAACTTCAGGGTCTTTAGATGTTTAACATCGGCGCCACTGCTAAACCCTGTGCAGTGAAGTCTCTATGGCAATCCCCAATCAAAAAGTTCCGGTGCCCGGTAGGATAGCGCCCCAGAGAATTCTAAGGAGCAGACCAAAGTGCAATCAGATGGTGTCCAAATAAAGGCAGGTAAAAAGAGCTCAGTCCTCCATATTCGCAATACAACAGGGGGCATTAATATCATCACAGCCCCTAGCTCCACGTAATGTCCAAGGCCAAAAAACACAGCTCATCCCAAGCCCACGGACACACACCGAGGCTCGCAGGTCGGAACATGGCACTTGCGATAACAACTAAACCAGGAGCAGCATAAAAACAACATGCAGCAAAATGTGGTAGCATAGCAATGCGTAATAATAAAACAGGCTGACGGTAAAAATAAAATGCAAACAAACGGACGACAAACGGATGACTAGCCCAGCATGGCTGCCACCATGAAGTATGCTTTCTGTGTTGTTTTCATGCCTCAAGGAAGAAGCAACTAATCTGTGAGTACAGAATGGAAAAGGGTGCTTTGTTTGTTGTTTCCATACCTAAAGGAAAGAGCAACTAATCTGTGAGTACAGAATGGGAGACAAGTCTAGGAAGTTGTCTGTGGTGTGTGTGCCCAAGATGAGGCTAGATCACACTGGTCAGGGTCCCTGTTCACCTAAGTGTGTTAATTTGAACTAAAGTTCAGAGTCTTTAGCAATTCAGTAGGGATTGAAGACTTCTGTGATGTAACCCTGAAGGAATGGCAGAGACTGTTGGTTGGGGCAAAAGGTGGAAGGAACACCATCTGTAGTCTACAAGGCAGGGCTAACTGATTCGTTGATGGGCACCAGGTTACCCTGAGCAAAGGCCATTGCTGTGGGAGGATGTCTTAAGGTGGGTGATTCAGTCCACGAGCATACACTCTTGGGAAATGGAAATGTTCGGGTGTGTGGTTCAATCAACAGGCATACACCATGGGAAAGAGAAAATAAATGTTTTGTAGAGAACTGTACTGCCTAGAAAAGAGTGTCTGGAAAAGGAATGTACTTGTTCGCCATTATCAACCACTGGGGGTCCACTTGTGCTTCAGTGACATCGGTAAATAAAGCCATATTGCATAATTCCAGCTGCTGCACTGGACAATCTGGTTATTGCTTCTGTGTGGAATTAATGGGGCCCCCTCAGCAGCAAGGTCTAGCATACACCCAGCATCCTCTTCCCCTGGACCTGGTTGTTTGTACCAAGGTCCATTTTGGTAATTGCACCCCCACCCCCTTCCTCTAGATAATGAGCCTGGTATACACTCTATAGCTAGGGGTGGTACCAATCTGAGTATTTCTGCTAAAAGTAAATGGTATGCCATATATGGGTACTAATTCTGTTAATGGGGGTGTCCAACTTGCCTAAAGTGGCGTAGGGGTTACATATGCTGTGTTGAAAACTCAATACAATTTAAATAAAAAAATAAATAAATGAAATTACACCCTAACTAATGCAGAGTATTGGCAAACTAACTAAACTTTTCCGAAAATAAGAAACAAGTAACCAATAATGTTTTGAAGACCAGAAGACTGGAGCTGTACTTCAGGGCGAGTGCTCTTCTCAGTCAAGAGAAACAAATCTCACGTTAGAACACTAGAGGAAGCGTGACCATAGTGCAGAGTTTGAACTTGTTTTCTAAGGTCTATAATTAGCAGTTCTGTCTCCTGACATCATACTCTGACTGGAGGATGATGCTTGTTGTAAAGCATCACTGATGGATTTCTGGGGCTTGAATAGGGGAGTCTGAATGCAAAAGTCTCTTATCGATAACATGGTGCTTTAGCTCCATCTTCTGGTGAAAGCCCAGAAGCAACCCCGGTGACAATAAAGGGACACTCAGTTTTTGGTTGACTGTTTTTTGTTCCACTATTACAGAAGTGCCTGCACTGCCTCCATCCTTCTACATGGCCCTATAATACATATCTGCACTGGATGTTTGGAAATGATATATTTGTGCCAATTTTTAATATACATTGTAATCCTGGTAGCACGCTCTTATCTGCAGCCGCTGGACAGTGTTGTGCACTCACATATGGAAATGGTACTGAAGCACCAGCAAGCAATTCCATGGGTGAGTTGCATCAGTTTTTAAGCCCCACAAGATAAACATTGTTCTAGATGAAAGAACGCAAGCTGATCTTACTCTTTTAATTCTTCTGCAGAAATGAGGGGTGTATTACAGATAAATCCGTGTCTGAAAGTCAAACCAAGACACAGGATGTGCACTTCAGCATCTGCACTCCCTGTGTCACGGCTTAACTTTCAAAGCCATCCAAGATGGCCGCTCCCATACAGCTCAGTACAACACTGGTATTTATCTTTACATTTGAAGTACTTAGTGCAGCTTCTGGCTACTGAATCTAGCCTTCCTGTTTCCTTCTGGTGATTGCGGGGGCCAAGACGCAATTGTGGAGGGCAGGGGCTCCATAGGAAGCTCTGTTTTGTTGAGTGCTGCTGTGCAGGAGCTGTCTCTCATTCTTAGCGGCTCTGGTGCCACAAAGGCTCATCGGTCTTGATGGACCCAGAGCCATGCTGGGTTCCTCCTTGCTCTCCCCAACCCTTTCATGATTTCTGTGGGTCAGGAAGGGGTTTTATTTGATTTATTTTTGGCTCTCAGCCCTGTTGTACAGTCTGTGGGGCTGAGGCTGGAATGATGTGATTGCTGGTGGCACACCAGCCATGATAGTTTCAGCACTTTGCAGCACCCAGAGAATAGTTAGTACTGGTTTTGCGCTCCTCACCCTGTGTTGCACTGTCTCTGGGGTGAAGCAATGCATTCAGTCAGCTCCCTGGCCATTTCATCTTGGCATATTGAGGCACCCATGAAAACCCTGCTGCTTCCAGTTTCCGTGTGTGCACCCCACCCCACTGCTGCTGTGTTTGTAGGGGTGGCGGAGCAAAGAGTCAAGCAGCATATTTGTTGCTTCGTTAGGGCATGATCAGCACCCAGGAGAAGTCCATCTGGGGTCTTGTGCATTCCCCACTCTGCTGCTGCAATGTCTCTGGGGCAGGGGAGCAAAGAAACGAGTGGCTTGCCAGTGGCAACTGATGAGCACTTTGAGGCACCAGAGAAATGTTTTAGCCTCTCCAGTTGCTGTAGGTGCACTGAGGTGCCAAAAGAAAGACTGTTCCTCACTTGGTACCCAGCCTGGTGGCAGTTCAGAAGCGGGCCGGGAAGTGAAGATGCTGGCCACAAAGAAAAAAGTTTGGGGAGGGCAAGGCAAGGCAAATGTTATTTTTCCACGTGCCCAATCCTGGAGACTCTGAGCACTGTACAAATCAACAGGGAAGGCTGATGGCAGCAGGCTGCAGGACTCCAGGCAGGGGCCCCAAGTTAAGCTCCTGACCTTGGGAGGGGGGTTAAAATTGATATTTAATTTACATGCAACCTATATATGTTTTTAATTGTTTTTGGTACATCTTATGTAATGTTTAACAGAAAATGAACAGAATTTTATTAAAAAAAGACAAGGTAAAGCAAAGCAACAGTCATCAGAAACAGGTAGACATGGCTGACCCGGTGCCATGGAGGGCTGAAGCATTCAATGCCTTACCTCCTCCCATGCCGACGAACAATGTTCGGGAACAAGCACGGGTTGCCAGGGATCAGCAGGAAGAAAAAAAGTACTCACCATAGAAATGTTGTTTCTTCTAATGGAGTCTTGCTGTATTCTGACATTTTTCAGTTAGCATCAGCACTTGAACTGCCCCAGAGAGGAAAGAGTTAACTCTATACAGCAGCATAGAACGTTGAGCTCGAGCTCGGTTTTCATACCTCAGTCTCTGGTACTTACCAGAGTAACCATCAGATTCTCACGAGCAAACTAACTAACTACTAACCATGGAAATTGTTTACTCTATAGCCAAAGGGCAACAATTTTGGGTCCCAAAAGACTCAAGTCGAGAACCCAAGAAAAAAAGGTAGTGACAAAATTTGTATATGTATTAAACCCAGCAGTGATAATAATAATAATAATTTTATTTATTTATTTTTATTTATTTTGTTTTTGTTGACCGGGTAAGTGCACTAGGCAAATCCTGCCTATTTTCAGGCACGACCCGGGGGAGGGGGATACAGATGAATGCCAACTGACCTTGAACCAGATTAAGCTGTTGGTGGTATTTTTAGTGGATGAGGAAATTTGGCCAGGACACCGGGGAAATTCTCCATCTCTTTTCAATAAGTGCCATGGATCTTTAACATCCACCTGAACTACCACCAATCCAGGCAGATGGGACCTCGGTTTAACGTCTCATCCGAAAGATGGCACCTCAGAAGTGCAGCACCCCTCTCATGCTGCACTACAGTGTCAGTACTAGGATATTAACCCAAGTGCCAGATGTGGGAACTGAACACACAGCCCTCTGATCTCCCGGCCTCAGAGGCGACAACTATCCCACCCTTAAGAGGGAGGGTATAAGGTATACCCCTGAGGCGCAACACTGTACCTGGCTGCCCACTTCCCAAAAACTAGGTTCTGAGAGGGGAGGCAGGGAGGGAGGTCAGAATACAGCAAGACTCCATTAGAAGAAACAACATTACTATGGTGAGTAATTTTCTTCAAACAACATGAAGTCTTGTTGTATTCTGAAATTATGCAGACTACCAAGCAGGTCCCCCTGGAAGAGGGAATGCAGAACCTACTTTTGGAACAGGCTCTGCAGTACTGCTGTGCCAAGCCTAGCATCACTCCTAACCTGGATGTCCAGAGAGTAATGCTTGGTGAATGTATGGACTGTTTTCCAGGTGGCTGCTTTACAGATTTCTAGCAAGGGTATATCTCTGGCCGCAGCCAGAGTAGCTGCTGTACCCCTAGTCGAGTGAACCCTCAGGCCTGGGGGGGGTGTTTTGCCAAATTTGTCATAGCAGAATTGTATTCAAGAGACAGTCCACCTGGCAATAGTCCTTTTAGTGGCAAGCTTACCTTTCTCCACTTCACCATAAGTGAGAAACAATTGAAGACAGTCATTTCTGTGTGCCTTAGCATACTCTATGTAGTAACTAAGAAACCTTTTAACATCCAAACTGTGTAATCTTCTTTCTCCTGAAGAAGAATGGTCAGTGAAAACCACAGGGAGAGACATAGACTGGTTCAGATGAAAGTTGGATACCACTTTGGGCAAGAACCTCCTATTGGTTCTTAGGACCACTTTATCCCTATGGAAGGAGATGAAGTCAAGTTCAACTGACAGGGCCTGCAATTCACTAATCCACCTGGCAGAAGTAATAGCTGCCAGGAATACGGTTTTCCAGTCAAGTACTTCAGTTCGGCTGAAGCCAGAGGTTCAAAGGGTCACTGCATAAGCTGAGCAATGTAGACATTAAGATCCCAAGCCGGATTAGGCTCTCTAAAGGGAGAGTCAATATGAACCAGACCTTTGAAAAACTTACTGAAAACAGGATGAGATGCCAGGAAATAGCCCTTCCCTGCTAAAAGGAATGCAGAGACAGCTGTTAGATGAACCTTCAGAGTTGCAGGCCTAAGGCCTAGACCATTAAGATGAACCAGATAATCTAAGACTGTGGTGATGTCTGCAGAATCAGGCATAATGCCTTTCTGAGAACACCAAATGCTGAACCTCTTCCATTTGGAATTATACGTTTTTCTAGTGGAAGGTTTCCTGGAGACCTTCAAAATATTCAGAACTCCCTGAGAAAGGTGCAGGCCTGCATATTCTAACTCTTTAAGAGCCAGGCCTTGAGGTTGAGAGACTAGAGATTGAGGTACCAGATCCTCCCCTTGGAGGAGGACAGGAGATTGTATCTCTTGGGAAGAGACAGGGAACATGACACTGCCAGAGAAAGCAGCAGAGGATACCAAGGCTGTCTGGCCCAATCTGGAGCCACTAGTATCACTGTGCAGGGCTGAGTTCTGATTTTGATCAGGACTCTGAACAAGAGAGGGAAGGGAGGGAAGACATAGAGAAACCTATCCTTCCAATCCAGAATGAGAGCATCCAGAGGCACAGTCCCCAGGACTGAAGGTCTGCAACAAAACAGGAAGTTGGTGATTGTCCGGTGCTGCAAAGAGATCTATCTCTGGAGTGCCCCACCTGGAGAAGATGACCTGTAGAATGTGAGGGTCCAGGGACCATTCGTGATGTCCCTGGGAGATTCTGCTCAGAGCATCGGCTAATACATTTTCCTTTCCTGGAAGGTGAACTGCTATGAGGGAAGTCTGAAGAGAATAGGCTAGAGACCACAGCTGCAGGGCTTCTGTGCACAAGGCCGTGGACCAAGTGCCCTCCTGTTTGCTGATGTACCACATTGTGGTGGTGTTGTCTGTTCTGACTTGGACCACCTTGCCCCTGACTGACTCCAAGAAGACCTGAAGGGCCAGGAAAACTGCCTTGAGTTCCAGAAGGTTGATATGAAGGAGAGACTCCTGTGGAGACCAGACTCCTTGAGCCGTAAGGGCTCCCAAATGGGCTCCCCACCCTACAAGAGAAGCATCTATAGTTAAGACTACTGAGGGGACTTGACAGAGAAATGGAACTCCTTGACTGAGGTTGTCCTGGTCCAGTCACCAATGGAGAGCATGAACCAGAGTCTGAGTCACTGGGATCAGTTTGGAGAGAGAGTCTCTTCTCTGAGACCAAAAGGACTTTAGGTGAAACTGAATGTCCCTCATCTGAAATCTGGCTCCCTGTACCACCGCAGTGGAAGCTGCCATGTGGCCCAGGAGTTGGAGAAACTGTCTTACTAGACAAGAGACCAGAGGTCCAAAAGAGGAAGCAAGATCTATTAAGGCCTTCACCCTTGCCAGGGGGAGGAAAGCTTTTGCTTGGACAGTATCCAATTCTACTCCTATGAAAGTAAGAAGTCGTACTGGTTCAAGGACAGACTTTGGGAGATTGAGAAGAAACTCCAGAGAGCTGAGCAAGTCGTGAGTGGTTTGCAGAGCTGACTTGACCTAGTCTGATGACTGACCTACAATTAGCCAGTCGTCCAGATATGGGAAAATGGAAATACCTTGCTTTCTGAGGTAAGCCACTACTACTGCAAGGCACTTTGTGAACACCCTTGGAACTGATGTTAGGCCGAATGGCATGGCTCTGAACTGATAGTGACCTGAAGGCAACTCAAACCTGAGGTACCTTCTGTGGGAGCACCTGACAGGAATATGGAAGTAGGCATCCTTGAGGTTCACGGATGCTAGCCAATCCCCTAGCCTTAAAGAGGGAAGGATTATTCCCAGAGTCACCATTTTGAATGTGGGTTTTGAGATGTGTTTGTTCAAATACCTGAGGTCTAGAATGGGTCACCACTCCCCTGTCTTTTTTGGGGGGAATACCTGGAGTACAGGCCTTTGCCCCTGTGTTGCGTCGGAACCTTCTCTATAGTTCTGAGAGCCAGAAGAGAGGAAACCTCTGCCTCTAGGGCAAGGATCTCTGACATTGATGCAGGTGGAAATGTCCTGGCCCTCCTTTTTGGAAACTTTTGAAGCTGAGGGCAGTCCCTGGCTTACTACTTCCAGGACCCACTTGTCTGAGGTAACAGACTTCCAGGCCTGAAAGTAGTAAGCCAGCCTGCCTCCTACTGGGATTGGGGAGTCGACCAGGGCTGACACATCAGGATGTCTGCTTGGCAGGAGCCTTAGACTGGGAGGAGGGAGCAGCTCTGCTCATCCCCCTCCTGCCCCTCCCTCAGAAGAACCCCCTCTGTGGGAAGGGAGAGGAGGCCTGGGCTTGGTAAAGAGGCCTGTGAAAAGGCCAGCCCCCTGCCCCTAGACTGCTGCTTTTGTGGAGTGGCTTGCCTTTCTTTGGCCTGTGCACTCCTGTACGTGGTCCTGTATTCATCCATTTTTTCATGTAAGCCTCTGTCTGCTCCCCAAACAGAGTTTTACCCACTACAGGAAAATCCATAGCCTTGGCTTGGGTATCCTATGAAAGGCTAGTACATCTGAGCCAAGCATGTCTTCTGAGAGACACAGATGTAGCCATGACTCTCAATGCCACATCATTGGAGTCCACAGCACCATGAAATTGCACTTTAGAGGCCTCAATTCCATCAGCAGCTACCTCCTCCTCCAGCTCCTTGGTTAGCTGGGGGGAGGCCTGTTTGGCCAGTTCCAGAACAGTATCCCACCTGGACTTCTGGTACCTGTCTGTGTAGGCCATATAGTTTGCCTGCCTGAGTCCCAAAGAGGATGCCAAATATTGTTTCTTGGCCATGGCATCAACTTTTCTGGAGTCCTTGTCTGGGGTGTGTGAAGCCAAAGTAATGTTAGCCCTGTCACAGGCTGCAGCCTGCACTACCCCAGCATGGCTGCAATAAGTGTAAAGGAACTCCATACCTGAGCCTGATAACATATACCTCCTGTCCATTCTTTTATCCACAGGCAGCAAGGAGTTAGGAGTTTGTAAAATTTTTGTTGTCTGTTTCCCCAAGGACTTGTGAAGAGGGACAAGCAATCTCTTGGACTCTGGGATGTCCATCATTTCTACAAAATCAGTCTCTTCCTCCTCCTCAGCAGCTTCAACCATAGGGAGCTGAAGGGTTTCAGCCACCTTCTTGTAAAACAAGAAGTGTGAAGGGGACTCAGAAAGCCTGGGAGGGGGAGACACTGGAGGGCCTGTCTGGGGAGATGGACACATCTAGACCCCCAAGGTCGTCATCTTCATCCTCATCGTCAGGATTGTCTTTGTTCCCCTTCCACTCCTCATAGAAAGCATCTGGATCATAATCCGAAGGAGAAGGATCCGACCGAACTGACCGCCTAACCGGCGGTACCAGTTCCGATGGAACCGGGTGAAGCGATTGAACAATGCTAATAGCTTTGGCTATCTCATCCACGGTTGGAATTTGCGGTACTGGATCCGAACCGGCAGACTTATGCTTTCTCTTTGACGGAACCAGCCCTTCAGAATTGGATCTCCTTTTGCCCAAAGAGTTATCGCCTAGGTCAGTAGGCATCTCCTCAGGTTTGGCCATAACCGAACCGGGCTGGCCATCCAGATCTACGGACTTCTTGGGCTCCCTTTCCTTCAGCCTACTCATCCTTTTTTCTAGAGTGGCTTTAGGGAAGGTTTTGCAAATCTGGCAGTCTGATTTGAGGTGGTCAAACCCCAGACAATAAACATAGATGAGGTGGGGGTCGGCCTTGGCAAAGGCCTCCCCACACTCAGTACAGCAATCAAACCCAGTGGAACTAGTTTTCTTCTTGGGTTTCTCAGACATGGCCAACCTAACAAATTACCCTTGACAGCTTTCAAGCCAGGTAATAATCAACCGATCGGTTACAAACCGTGTCACGGGTTCTGAAAAAGAACCAGAAAAAGTCCGGTTCTTTTGAAACTGATCGGTACTGGAATACCACTCTAATTCCTGGAAAATACAAACAAATAATTCAGAAAAAAGGTTGGTTCCTAACCGGACCAACCGATGAGAAACCAAAGCAAAAAAACAATTTCCACAATTTCAATAATAAACAAAAGTCACCACCTATCTACCACACTACCTGTACCATAGACAGAGGTTGGAAATCCAAAAAAATAAGAAACAGATTGGTTTAAACCGAACGCTTTTTCAAACTTTACTGAACCGAGCAGAGGAAATCTCCGGAGCGACTTCACTGTTAGGCGGAGTAAAGAATCTGACAGTTACACTGGTAAGTACCAGAGACAGAGGTCTGAAAACCGAGCTAGAGCTCAACGTTCTGTGCTTCTGTATACAGTTAACTCTTTCCTCTCCAGTACAGTTCAAGTGCTGGGGCTAACTGCATAATATCAGAATACAGCAAGACTTCATGTTGTTTGAAGGGAAGGAGAACATTGAGCATCTGACGGACTACTGTTCTCTCCCAGGGTGGGGAGGATCCACTGTCTCGCTCCATGGCTGCCATCTGGTGAAGGCCAGGTAGCAATGCCACAGTTGAGCAGCACAGTATCGGTGCTGTGGTTAGGTAGTGCATGTGTACCTCCACGTGCATGCACTTATAGCCACTGTGGCAAGGAAAAAATACAGAGGAAAATGGTGGTTGCGAGCTTCATGAAGCCCTCCCTGCCTGCCCTCATCCCACTCTGCCACTGGGGGTCCGCTGGACCCCAAATTTGGATGCAGGATCACCAGGTGGAGGGAGGATGGCCATCCCCTTCCTAGACCCCCACCACGGGAGGCAATGAGGAGGGGAATGGGGCTTGGCGATACCAGAATGCAGTAGATGGACAAGGGAGGTAGGGACAGGGCAGAGCCAGCCCCCATGGCACACAGGAGGAAAAAATATACATGGAAAAAAAAAGAAACAGGTAGAAATGTGGGTATTTCATAGCAGTCTGGAGTACCCATAAGGCAAAAGTAAGAAACATTGTATTCACAAGAGTGCAGTCTATATATATATGGAACCAAAACAAACAGAAAAGAGAAAGAAATAAGTGCCTTACCTAGAATTTGAACCCAGCTGTCAAGAATATGATTCCATTGCACTACAATTTGTGCCACCAAGGCAACTGGAAACCTTGGACTCCCAAAGGCACCTTACTCTTTCTTTAATGCACAACCTGATGCAGCACAAATAATTACATTTTTATTTACAAGGGTGTGGTGTACACATATATGGAACCCAAACAAATAGAAGAGAGAAAGAAATAAGTGCTATAGCTGGGATGTAAACCAGGCAATTCCATTGTGTAACCGACTGCACCACCAAGGTAATTGGAAATCTGAGCCTCCCAGAACACAGTTTCATTTTTAAGGTGTCCAATCTCAAAATCTCTGGGCACCACACCAAGTAACAGCGCAAAAATATTACAGGAGCGATAACTGAAAGATTTAAATAAAACAAATTAACAAGCTGGCTCACAGCCACAGCAGTAGCCCTAATGCTTTTGACGCCAATGGCCCATGTTTGGGAATGAGCCCAAGCCATCAGAGGGCCAGCTGGGGGGGAGGAGGACTGTGAATCCCACAGGCCACTCTTCTCCTCCAGGGAGAGGGAAATCACATCCTGCTGCTCTTCCGCTTCCTAGGTTACCACAGGTGGTGGTGCAGGGGTAACACAATTGAAAGTGGGACTGCTGAAGTGTTCCTGTGGATTGGTTGCATCAGACTTCACTGGCAAACATTCACTCTGCATGCTTCTTGTTGGAGGGTGGGGAGAAAACAGGAAACAGTTTGCACAGTGCCGGCCAGATAAAGTGCCACCAGTGACCCACTCCCTGACCAGATCCGAGCTGTGGCACTCCTGGAGAATCCCCACACTTTCACCTACACTTATGGTGGGCAGATGACTACTGGGAAGAAATGCTGAAGGAGCTGAAGGTGTACCCAGCCCCAGGGAGTAAGCTAGGGGTAGCACAGAGATGTGTCAAAGGTGGGTTGTGGGACCAGGAGATGTCACAACAGAATATCTGTCGGGAGATGGCTCACAATGGGGGTAGCTAAAGGAGGTCCTTGCCCGAGCCCAGAGGAGGCTAAAACAAGGTAAAAAATAAGTAAATTAACCGTATCCATAGCTTATATTAAAAAAGCAAGATTTCAAAACAGATATAAAATTAGCAAGTGAGGGGACACCATGCATATGAGATGGCAAGGCATTCCAAATCAAGGGTGCTGCCACCCCAAAAGCCCAGTCTAGAGATGGTTTCAAACAAGACTGGGGAACACACAGGAGACCCGTCTCAGTGGAGATGAGAGAGCTAACAGGATGTATAATTTTAGGAGAACTTCAACGTAACCAGCAGTCAAACTGTGCAGGGCCTATGAAGTTAACAACCGTATCTTGAACATGGATACTGAAGAACTGCACAGTGTCCACAATCTTCTTAGGAGCCCATTCCTAGTTCAATAACCTTATGAATTATAGTGTTGTCCCAGTACAGGGTAAAGTAGACAGTCTGGTTGCTGTAGAAATCAGGTATTTAGAACACTCAGAGGTGGTATCCCACAGATGCAAATTGCAAGGAGAGCAATGTGTAGGATCCATAAAGGATTGCAGGAGAGCAGTGTGCAGGAGTCATAAAGGATTCAAGGAGAGCAGTGTGTAGGATCCATAAAGGATGCAAAAACAGCAGTGTGCTGGATCCATAAAAGATACAAGAAGAACAGTGTTTTGTATCCATAAAGCATGCAAGGAGGGCAGTATGCAGGATCTATAAAGGATTCAAGGAGAGCAGAGTGCAGGATCCACAAAGGATGCAAGGAAAGCAGTGTGCAGACTCCACAAAGGATGCAAGGAAAGCAGTGTGCAGGATCCATAAAGGATGCAAGGAAAGCAGTGTGCAGGATCCATAAAGGATTCAAGGAGAGCAGTGTGCAAGATCAATAAAGGATGCAAGGACAGCAATAGGATGCAAGGACAACAGTGTGCAGAATCCATAAAGGATTCACGGAGAGCAGTGTGCAGGATCAACAAAGGATGCAAAGACAGCAGTGTGCAGAATCCATAAAGGATGCAAGGAGAGCAGTGTGTTGGATCTATAAAAGATGCAGGGAGAGCAGCATGTAGGATCAATAAAGGATGCATGAGCATCGTGTCGTAGTAGTAGTAGTAGTAGTAAAATGCTTATTCATAAATCACTTTATGAATCAGGATAATCTCAACTGAGTAAAACTCATTTACAATGAGGTCCATAAGTTACAAACAACATATTATACAGTCTTATATAAATTCATAATATAACTTCATTAATAAATACAAATGGCACATAATAAAATGAGTATAGACATAATATAGCTTGAACAATATACTAGGTTACAATCTATTCCTGAACACAATGAGCTATACAACAGTGTCTGAGGTTCCTCAAGGTGTCTCTTAACCAGTGTTTTATTCCCCTCCAGGATTTATATTTTCCCCTAGTTCGTGAGATGGCAGGCAAACTATTCCACATCAATGGACCTCTATAAAATACTGATTGTCTCCCAATTTCCATATTGCATCTGGGCAAAACTAAGTCTAAGGATGATCCAGGAAGGATCCATCAAGGGTGCAAGAAATGTAGTGTGTAGGATCCATAAAGGATGCAAGGACAGCAGTTTGTATGATCCATAAAGGATGCAAGAGCACTGTGTAGGATCCAAGAAAGATGCAAGAAAATTTGCATGTAGATTCCATAAAGGATGTAAGGAGAGCACTGTGTAGGATTCATAAAGAATGTGAGAAGAGCCACAAGGGAAGCAGTGTGGACAATCCATAAAGCATGCAAGAAGAATGGTGTGCGGGCTCCATAAAGGATGAAAGGAGGGAAGTGTTTAGGATCCACAAAGGATGCAGGAATAGCAGTGTGTAGCATCCATAAAGGATGCAGGAAGAGCACCATGAGTAGGACCCATAAAAGATGCAAGAATGTGTGTAGGAGCCATAAAGGATGCAGAAAAAACTGTGTGTAGGATTAAATAATAAATAATAAAAGTTGATGTAAAAATGTATTTTCTACTGTTAAAGGATGCAAGAAGAACTGGGTGTAGGACTCACACAGGATGAAATGAGAGCAGTGCATAGGATCCATAAAGGACAACAGGACAGCAGTGTGTAGGGTCTATAAAGGATGCAAGGAAAGCAATGTGTTAGACCCATAAAGGATACAAGAATTATAATGTGTAGGATCCACAAAGGATGTAGGTAGAACAGTGTATAGCAACCATAAAGGATACAGGAAGAGCCGTGCGTAGGAGCCTTAAAAGATGCAAGAATTGTAGTATGTAGGCTCCATGAAGGATGCAGAAAGGACAATGAGTAGCACAAAACAATAAATAATAAAAGCTGTTATAAACAATGGCCTGGATATTCAAACGGGTTGCGCATGGTGCAACAGGGGTGGGCCATGCGCAACCCCCCAATGCACCCCACATCAGTAATGTATGCGGCACATCCTGATATTTTTTATTTTATTTTATTTATTTAGCTTTTGTTGACCGGGTAAGTGCACTAGACAAATCCTGCCTATTTTCAGGCACGACCCGGGGGAGGGGGATACAGATGAATGCCAATTGACCTTGAACCAGATTAAGCTGTTGGTGGCATTTTTTTAGTGAATGAGGGAAATTTGGCCAGGACACCGGGGAAATTCCCCTACTCTTTTCGATAAGTGCCATGAGATCTTTAACATCCACCTGAACTACCACCAATCCAGGCAGATGGGACCTCGGTTTAACGTCTCATCCGAAAGACGGCACCTCAGAAATGCAGCACCCCTCTCATGCTGCATTACAGTGTCAGTACTGGGATATTAACCCAAGTGCCAGATGTGGGAACTGAACCCACAGCCCTCTGATCTCCCGGCCTCAGAGGCGACTGTGCTACCTACTGAGCCACTGACACTGCTAATATATTCAGCCCGGGATGTGCGGCGCATATGCTGGCACAACCTATGCTGGGCAAAATCCTCCTGGCTTTGATCAATTGGACAACTACATTTTGTATTTGGGGGAATTTTTGTGTTTTATGTAGAGGTTGGGGGGCTGTTTTTGTGTCTTAGGAGGTTTAATTCTTGGTTATGATGAATGAGTAAAGGGGGGTGAGTTTTGGTGTTAGGACAGATAAATATGTGTCGAGGGGTGTGTAAAGTGGGGCAGGCAAGAATTCTGTATGGGGTGCCCCAGCTTCATGATTTGCACCCCTTTATTATCTGGTACAACAGCCTGCCGATGCCGGGAGGTGGGAATTGGAAGGAGACGTGGGAGCAGAAGCTGGCAGGGAGCCCCACACACGGGTGAGGAGAATAGGATTAAGGTAGTTAGGTGCAGAAGGCACCCTTGAGACGGGGTTTGGAGAAATGCCAGACAGAATTAATCCCTATCCCCAGGGCTCCCATGGGACCTAGTGGGTAGGTAGCTAGAAGGGCTGCACTGTCCACTAGTCCCCTGAGGGTGGTGCTGTGCAATACCAGGTCGATCAATAATAAGACTGCAATTATTGCAGATCTGATTTCATCGGTCGACCTGGCTTGCATTACGGAAATCTGGTTGAGAGACATTGCTGGGACAGTGTTAGAGGCTGCTGTCCCCCCAGGTTATTCCATAGTGCACTGCCCCAGAGTGGAACTCAGGGGTGGAGGTGTGGCTATCTGTTTTAGAGCTGAGCTGGGCTTCACCGTGCACCCAGTGAGAACACCGGTTTCATTTGAATGTGTGGCCATCCATGGGGGTCCGGGCGTAGACTGCAGAATTCTCTTGATATACCATCCTCCTGGGGCGCTTGGAGAATTCTTGCAGAAAGCGGGTGACTTTGTGGTTGGTGAGACATTGGAGTCCTCCAGATGTTTAGTTCTGGGGGACTTCAATGTCTGGGCTGACGACGAGTCATCCAGGCTAAGTTATCACTTCCTTCAGTTGATGACATCACTGGGCCTGTCGTAAGCAGTTACTACTGTGACTCACCAGGGTGGACACATGTTGGACCTGGTCTTCTCGCTGGGGCTTGAGATTGAGAATCTCAGAACTGATCAGGTTGTTTGGTCTGATCATTGCACGGTGGAGTTCTTGCTCAGGGCACCCTCCAAGATCCCTCCACCTGCAGAGATGGTGAGCTACCGTCCATTGAGGGGTTTGACCAGGAGGTTTTTTTGGTGGTGGAAAACCTATCTAGTGTGGACTGTGCATGCAGGGGAGGTGTGGGTGAGGCAGTTGATGCCTATAATAGAACAGTGACTTAAGCACTTGATTCCCTTGCACCGATCCGTGTACGACCTAGATCATCTCGCTTGAGGTCCCCATGGTTTGATGGGGAGCTCAAGGCTTTGAAGATCAAGGGTCAGAGGTTGGAGCACTGCTGGCGGGGGTCCAGCTTGGAGGCAGACAAACTGGCCCTGCGTGAACACTATGGTGTGTACCAGGGGGCAATCAACCGTAAGAAGGCAGTATTCCTGTCCAGGGAGATTGCTGCTGGGAGGAACCGACCAGCAATGCTTTTTCAGACTGTGGACAGGTTATTACATCCTGCCTGTCTTCAGCCAAAAATAGCAGTTTCTGAGGCCTTGTGCAATGAGTTTGCTCGTTTTTTCTCAGACAGGGTGTCTGCCATCAGGCAGAGTGTTCCACCAGTGGCCCGTACTATGGCCGACAGTGGTCGCCGGGATGGTCGACAAAGCACTCCGACCGGTTGGGGGGAGTTTAAACCAGTGGAGGTGGCTGATGTCATTGAGGTGATCTCAAAACTGAAGCACACATATTGTGAACTGGACCCGGCGCCGACGCGTTTCTTAGTGGGATGTGTTGATGCTATCGGGCCAGTGCTCACCTTGATTGTCCGGTATTCCTTGCTGGAGGGGGTTGACCCAGATGTCTTGAAGGAGGCGCTGGTGAGACCCCTCCTGAAGAAGTCATCATTGGACCCTGACATCAAGGCAAATTATCAACCGGTCTCCAACCTTCCATTTTTAGGAAAGGTGGTGGAGAAGATTGTGGCGCGTCAGGTGGGTGATCACCTCATGGCATTTGATATCTATGAGCCACTCCAGTCAGGGTATCATGCAGGGCATTCAACAGAAACCGCATTAGTTCGGGTGCAAAATGATCTCCTCGGGGCGAGAGATCGAGGGGAAGGGACAATTCTCATTTTACTCGATCTCTCGTCTGCTTTTGACACGGTGGCCCATCGGGTGCTGCTGGACCATCTGAGGGACTTCTGTGGACTCACCGGCACTGTCATTCACTGGTTCAAGTCCTTTCTGACAAACAGAAGACAGAGGGTGGTGATGGGGAATTTTTCCTCATCTCTCAGCCTTCTGTCTTGTGGGGTACCTCAGGGGTCGGTGTTGCCTCCGATGTTGTTCACTGTGTACATGTTACCCCTGGGAGAGATCATTAGGAAGTATAGCTTGGGATTTCATTGCTATGCTGATGATACCCAGCTGTACTTATCATTTGCCCCTGGAACATCAAATGCAGTGGATGTATTAAACAACTGTCTGGCAGAGATCAATGACTGGATGGCCTCCAGCTGCTTGTGACTGAACCCCGATAAGACGGAGGTACTGGTGGTGTAGTTGAACAGGAGGTGGGTGGGGTTGCTCCTGGGGACAGACTCTGAACTTGTTCTAGGGTCAGTCCCTTTGAGGGCATCCTCTAAGGTGCGTAATCTTGGCATGATATTTGACAGTGGCATGACGATGGAACACCAGGTGTCTGCCATTGTCAAGGGAAGCTTTTTTCATCTAAGAAATATCGCCAGGCTTGAGCACCTGATTCCGCCCCTGGACTTCCTCACCTTGGTACATGCATTTGTCACATCCAGGTTAGACTACTGTAATGCGCTCTACCTCGGGGTCTCTGGAGGCACCCTCCATTGACTGCAGCTAGTGCAGAATGCAGCTGCCAGGTTGCTGACAGGCCAGTCGAAATATTGCCATGTCACCCCGGTGCTGCAAGAATTGCACTGGCTTCCAGTTCGATGGAGGGTGCTCTTCAAGATGGGCTTGCTTAGCTACAAGGCTCTACACGGACTGGGCCCTTGTTATCTGGCTGACCTTCTTACACCTGCTGCCTCGGTTCAGCCCCTCCGGTCCTCCTCGAGGGGCCTCCTGACGATTCCTAGGACAAGATTAAAACTGCAGGCGATCAAGCTTTCAGTGTCGCTGGTCCTGTATTATGGAATTCGCTCCCATTGTTGGTGAGGGAGGCCCCATCAGTGGAGGTGTTTAAGACCCGCCTGAAGTTCTGTATGTTCGATCAGGCATTTGCAGGCTCTGTTTGACACTAGTGTTATTAGTCTTTTTAAATTTAGAGGGTTTTATATATTTATGGGATTTGTATGAGGATATAGCTTTGTGTCTGTAAATTGAGCTTGTGTCTTTTGTACGGAGCCCAAAGCCTCTGGGATTGGGCACCAGAAAAATAAAATTTGCCTTGCCTTGCCAGAAAAATCATGGAACAAATCCTGGCCACCCACAGGCGGGCTGCTGTAGTGCAGGGTGCAACACAGCAGCCGCCAGCCATGGGTGGCCACCCGCCCACCCAAAACACCGGCCACAGACACCTTGCCCTGGTAGCGTAACACCCCCCCACCCCATCACCCAATCACGGGCATATGTAAATGGCGAATCCCTGGTGGTCCAGTGGTAAACCTCCCCCATCGCCCGATCACTGGCATACGTATAACATAACCCTGGTGGTCCAGTGGTGAACCCCCCCATCACCCGATCATGGGTGGTTGTAGACTCACGTCCCTGGTGGTCCAGTGGTATGCCCCCTTGCCCGATCATGGGCATGATGAAACAACCTATCCCTGGTGGTCCAGAGGTACCCCCTCCCCACCCACTCACAGAGGTCCCCCGCCACCCATCACCCCTCTGCCATCGGTCGGCGGCACACCACCTACATGCCACCCAACCACCACCAAATTACAGCATACAATAAAGATCTGTATGCCCATTGGTCCTGCATGGACCAATGGGCATCAGTATTCCTTACTGTACTACACAGGCCTGATATGTGAATGAATGCATCATTCACATATTGAGCTCGTGTAGTACAGTAAGATCTGCACGCCAATTTTCCACGAGGGACCAATAGGCGCAGACTGTACTGTATGTTGTCATTCAGCAGGTGGCCGGCAGCATGCAGGTGAGGTGCTGTCGTCCACTAATGATGGGGAGGTCCTGGGCAGCAGGGGACCTCCAGTAGGCGGTGAGGGGATACCACTAGCCTACCAGGGATTCTAATGCGGTGTCTGCCCGTGATCGGGTGGTGGGGGTTACCACTGGACCACCAGGGAGACTATTAATAATAATAATAATAATAGTTTTATTTCTAAAGCGCCTTTCAAAGATATCAAGGCACTTTACATCAGGCACAGTATAGAATAACAAAACACTTTACATCAAACACAGTATAAAATAACAATTTAAAACATACAAAAATACATTAAAACAACATTTAGTTAAAACCAACCATACAATCAACTAACCCAATAACAAATAATAATAAATAGTTACCCCTAATCATCAAGATAAGCTAAACCCCATAGGTAGGTTTTAAGATCTTTCTTAAACATCTCCACGGAGGTGCACTCCCTTAACCAGCGTGGTGAGAATTCCAAAGAGTTGGTGTGGCATAAGAAAATGCTCTGCTACCTGAAGATTTTAAATTCACTCTTGGAATCTCTAACAACCCCCGTAGGCTGAGCGGAGGCGATAGGCCGGTATTATCAAATTCTTTCAGATAGGGCGGACCCTGATTGTGAAGGGCTTTGAAAGTCAATAAAATGACTTTAAAGGTGATCCGCCACCGTATAGGAAGCCAGTGCAGTTTGCGCAGCACCAGAGTAATATGACTAGATCTCCTTGTCCCAGTCAATACCCGGGCTGCAGCGTTCATACCTATGCCCGCGATCAGGTGGTGGTGGGGTTACCACTGGACCATCAGGCATCTCAGCATTACTTGTGCCCGCAATCGGGTGATGGGGGGGTTGACACAGGACCACCAGGGCTATGGCTTTACACCTGCCCATGATCAGGCAATGGGGGGGTTCACCACTGGACTGCCAAGGTTATGTTCTATGAATGGCCACAATCGGGCAGTAGGGACTTCCCACTAGACCAGTAGGGATAATATCTGTACCTTTACCCGGGATCGGGCGTACAGGAGCAGGGGGACTTCTGTGGAACTACAGGGTGTGCTCCCCGAAGGCTGTAGCCTGGCAGAGCGCCAGGTGCAGTTCACCGGGGGTCGGTGCATCGCATGCCAATGGGGCCATAATGACATGCTAATGGACCCGTTTGCACCTTGCATGCAAAATGTCCTCATTTGCATGTCCCATGCTGAATATCAAGGGTGATGCACCTAGCGCAACTGCACTTGCGCTGGCGCATCCCCCTGCTGCTGTTCCCTGTCTTGCACTGGCACAGCACCACTGCACCATGTGCACTGTGTGCACCCTGTGTGCCATATTCAACAGTGCTGGGCCATGGCCTGGCGCAGCCCAGTTGTGCTGCACCCAGGCTTGCGCCACTGCCTGGTGCAGTCTGAATATTCAGCCCTCTGTGTATTCTATTGTTAAGGGATGCAAGAAGAGCAGTGTGTAGGATCCATAAAGGATGAAAGGATAGCAGTGCATAGGATCAATAAAGGACGAAAGGACAGCAGTGTGTTGGACCCATAAAGGATGCAAGAAGATCAGTGTGTTGGATTCATAAAGAATGCAAGAACTGTAATGTATAAGATCCACAAAGAATGCAGAAAAAAGTGTGTAGGATGCAAGGACAGCAGTGTGCAGGATCCATAAAGGATACAACAGGGTTTTATGTACCTCTAAAAATTGATTAAAGTTTTGCTCATAAAAGTTCTAAAACATTGTGAAAATGTATAGCACTTGCCTCACTGTGTTTAACAAACATAACACTTCTAGAAAAAATATATAAATGCTTTCTGTACAGTTAGTATTGTCCCAAGAAAAAAGTGCTAATCAAATATTTAAAACCCTGATACAAGGACAGCAATGTGTTGGATCCATAAAACATGCAACACAAACAGTGTGTTGGATTCATTAAGAATGCAAGAAAACTGTGTGTAGGATCCATAAAGGATGCAAGGACAGGAGTGTGCAGGATCCAAAAAGGATGCAAGAAAATCAGTGTGTTGGATCCATAAAGGATGCAAGGACAGCAGTGTGCAGGATCCATAAAAGATGCATGAGCATTGTGTAGGATCCATGAAGGATGCAAGAAATGTAGTGTGTAGGATCCATAAAGGATGCAAGGAGAGCACTGTGTAGGATCCATAAAGGATGCAAGGAGAGCACTGTGTAGGATCCACAAAGGATGCAAGGAGAGCATTGTGTACGATCCATAAAGGATGTAAGAAGAGCTACAAGGCAAGCAGTGTGTACGATCTGTAAATCATGCATGAAGAACGGTGTACAGGATCCATAAAATATAACAGGAGGGAAGTGTTTATGATCCACAAAGGATGCAGGAAGAGCAATGTGTAGAATCTGTAAAGGATGCTAGATTAGCCGTGTATAGGGCCCATAAAAGATGCAAGAATTATAGTGTATAGGATTCATAAAGGATGCAGAAAGAACATTGTGTAGGAGTAAATAATAAATAATAAAGGCTGTTGTAAAAAATATGTTTTCTATTGTTAAGGGATGCAAGAAGAGCAGTGTGTAGGACCTATAAAGGAAGAAAGGAGAACAGAGCGTAGGATCCATAAAGGACGACAGGACAGCAGTGTGCAGGATCTATAAAGGATTTAAGGAGTGCAGTGTGCAGGATCCATAAAGGATGAAAGAAGAGCAGTATGTTGGGTACATAAAGGATGCAGGAAGATCAGTGTGTTGGATCCATAAAGGATGCAACAAGAGCAGTGTGTGGGATCCACAAAGAATGCAAGGAGAGCATTGTGTGAGATTCATAAAGGATGCGAGGTGAGCAGTGTGTTGGATCCATAATGGATGCAAGAAGAGCAGAGTGTTGGATCCATATGGAATGCAAGGAGAAGAGTGTGCTGGATCCATAATGGATGCAAGGAAAGCAGTGTGTAGAAATCATAAAGGATGCAAGGAGAGCAGTGTACAGGATCCATAAAGGGGTTAAGGAGAGCAGTGTGCAGGATCCATAAAGGACTCAATGAGAGCAATGTGCAGGATCCATAAAGAATGCAAAGAGAGCAGTGTGCAGGATACATAAAGGATGCAAGCAGAACTGTGCAGGATCCATAAAGGATGCAAGATAAGCAGTGTGTAGAATCCATAAAAGATGCATGAGCATTGTATAGGATCCATGAAGGATGCAAGAAAAGCAGTGTGTAGGATACATAAAGAACGCAAGGAGAAAACTGTGTAGGATCCATAAAGGATGCAAGGAGAGTACTGTGTAAGATCCATAAAGGATGCAAGGAGAGCAGTGTGTTGGAGCCATAAAGGATGCAAGGAGAGCAGTGTACAGGATCCATAAAGGATGCAACCAGAACAGTGTGCAAGATCCATAAAGGATTCGAGAAGAGCAGTGTCCAGGATCCATCAAGGATTCAATGAGGACACTGTACAGGATCCATGAAGGATGCAAGAAAAGCAGTGTGTAGGATCCATAAAGGATGCAAGGAGAAAACTGTGTAGGATCCATAACGGATGCAAGGAGAGCAGTGTGTTGGAGCAATAAAGGATGCAAGGAGAACAGTGTGCATGATTCATAAAGGATGCAAGGAGAGCAGTTTGCAGGATGCTGAAAGGATGCAAAGAGAGCAGTGTGCAGGATTCATAAAGGATGCAAGGAGAGCAGAGTGCAAGATCCATAAAGGATTCAAGGAAACCAGTGTGCAGGATCCATAAAGGATTAGAGGGGAGCATTTTTCATTTCATTTTAACTTTTTATTCAAAAATTGAAAAGGATAGCTCAGACTGAGACAAGCTCATTTCCAGTGAGGTCCTTTGAATGCAAGAAAGCATGTATGTAGGATCCATAAAAGATGCATGAGCATTGTGTTGGATCCATGAAGGATGCAAGAAAAGCAGTGTGTACGATACATAACAGATGCAAGGAGAAAACTTTGTAGGATCCATAAAGGATGCAAGGAGAACACTGTTTAGGATCCATAAAGGATGTAAGAAGAGCAACAAGGGAAGAGTGTGTATGATCTGTAAAGCATGCAAGAAGAAGGATCCATACAGGATGAAAGGAGAGAAGTGTTTAGTATCTACAAAGGATGCAGGAAGAGCCATGTGTAGGACCCATAAAAGATGCAAGAATTATAGTGTGTGGGATCCATAAAGGATGGAGAAAGAACAACGTGTAGGATTAAATAATACATTCGATTGTGCTTACGCAACTGGATGAGATGATGCTTGTGTGACTTGACTTATTTTGTGAATATGATTTATGTTGTGGCTTTCTGCCTCTTAGGGTACGATGCGAGTAACCCTAGAGGAGGGCCCCCCATAGGTGTCGTGGCGATGATTCCATCGGCTAAAGGTAGCTTAGGAAGAAGCCCAAAAAGAATACCCTTTTGGGTGTCGAGCATCGAAGAGGTGAGGATGATGAATGAAAAACTGACAAGATGATTAAGGCGGACTTCCTAAGGAGAGAGGGGAAAGCCAGGGCCACCATCTGCCTCCATCCAACAGCGGAACCTAACTAATTAACCAAAGACAGCACATTAACCTAAAGAAGCACTAACTCTAGCTAATATTATGACCAGTGGCATGGAGGAGAGGAAAAAAAACTCTTTTTTAAGGAGGAAACCTCTAGGGATCCAAGGTCTAGGTCGCCCTCCTTCCAGCCTGATGACATTTGATTTAAGGATGTATGTCATTAAAGAGAAGGATTCGGTAAAGAGAAGGATGAGTAGGGAGAATGATAATGGGACAGGGGAAAACCCCAAAAGGAAAGCACAGATCGAAGAAAGAACACGAGGCAGCAGGGACCCGAGAGGGGTATGCTCGAGTAGGAGATGGGAAGGAGTAGATCCATATAGAAGTCAGAGGAGTAACTGGTATTCCAGATGCACTCACGAGAAGACTGAGGAAGAGGCAGACTGATGATGATGATCGCCGCGGGAGTGCAGCAGTCCAACATAAGAAGACTGGGGAAGAGGAGACATGAAGGAACTCAAAGATGAATGGAATGATCATGGAGAACAGCCAACCAGCCCTTAGCAAAGGGTGATAAATAGGAAGGCAAGGCCTTGAGTGGAGTTAGAAACAAATCGAGCAATGTGATGAAGGAAGCGCCTCGAAATGAGGTAGATTCAGAAATGAACTGTAAAGGAACTTGGAGGGAAGCAATGGACGATGGGCAAAGAGGAGTGACGCCATGAGTGGATTGAATCCTGATGGCCAGTACAAGAAAAGGCAGCTGGCATGAGGTAAGGAGTCTGGAACCTGACACATGTGGCAGGAGGGCCACGTGTCGCTAAGCAAAATGGACGATAAGGAGTGACGCCTTGAGTGGATCGAATCCCGATGGCCGAGCTGAGACGGTATGGATGAAAGAATATGGAATGAAGTCATGAACCTGAATACACGTGGCAGGAGGGCCGAGGTTCGATAAGGTGGCATAGGAACCATGATAGGCAAGCCCAAAAGAAATACTGAATGCAGACCGAGCATGGAATGAATCCTAGATGGTCGTTAAGGAAGGAGAATGACAGGAGGGCAAGTCGGATGAATTACCAAAAAAAGGAAAAGAACGAAAGCAGGCCAGGAGTGGATCGAATCCAAAATGGCCGGCATGGGGGGAGAACTGCAGGACATCGAAGCAGAGAAGGAGGCCAAATCAAGGTGACACATACTCTGAGGATATTCGGAGGTGAGGCAGGATTTAATAATAATAAAGCCATATTAACAGCCTCAGCAGGAGTTCAGGTGGCTAACCTCAGAGTTGTAACTGCAATAAAACACGGAGACAATGCTCTGAAAACAGGTGTAGCAAAGCAGTGTAATGAAGCTGCAAGTAGAATGAGAGCAAGAATGAGCAGCACAGCTAGGGTCAGAGTAAACTGCGTCAGGTGAAAAGAATTAAGCATGCAACGTGGAGCAGCTTTGGGTGAGCTGAAACATGAAGATAATGATTGCAGGTGCATTGCAGCAGTCTGAGTGAGGTGAGCAACAGTGTAAAAACACAAGCACAGGGTACAATAGGACTTGGAGTAAACAGTAGCAGTGGCTACAGTTGTAGGTAACTGAAAGCAGTAGTATGAGCTCTGAGTAACAGTATGCTAGGAGCTTAGAAATAAAGCCCCAAAAAACAAAACCAAAATACAGCAAAACAAAAAACAGGGAACAAGGCCCAAAAACAAGAGACACAAAACACAGGGAAGCACACAGCCGGAGGAAAGATACAAACCAGAAGCAGGAAGAACAAGCACTGAAGTCCAGCAGAGACAAACAGAAACAGCAGGCGTGGGCGTGAGGGTGTAGGCCCCAGCCAGCTCAGAGAACTGGGCCTCTGGCTGCAAAAAGAAATGAATCCTGGGAAGGCCTGTGGGAGCTACCTAATGTAACCCCTAGGTGGCGCTATCTCAAGGGCTACTACCCCTGCCTGTTTGACTACGGACAGGTTGAGGAGCCTAGGTCCTATGGCCGGTGCCTCCACCCAGAGGTCATGGTTTGTAGTGGTTAGACTAACTTGGTCACAGCCCTCTGGGATACTGAGACCCCCTTTTATTCCCTCTAATGGCCCACACAGTACACCGGAGTTACAGCCCCAGTACCCCACGTATACACACTGTTCGCTCATATAGATACCACTTACCCTCGAGACTGATTCTGCAGCACGTCTCTGAGGACCCCCTGTAAAACAAGGTTAATCAACATACACAAACACAATGCAATGCTTTTTTTTACCTGTACTGATACCACAGACAGCATATAGTTCAATAACAACAAATCTGATTTATTAGAGGGGGCAGTAACAAGGAGGGGGGCAATCAGGTTAATTGGTAAAATTAAATCACAGTACTGTGCACATTACAGGGTCTGACAAGTCACACTCTGGGTACCCAGGATGGGGAGGGCTAGCCAGGTCCGTTGCCCGGGGTTGGCCGGGAGGTGCAGATGGATAGGGCCCTGTAGAGAAAAATATGCACAACACCCAATTGTAATCCGGAGCCAGATGGCTCAGTTCGTGAAGAAATGAAACAGCAACAATTAGATGACACACTTGCAATTTGATAAACAGATGGCAGGGTGCTACCCTGATTTGTACTCACAGACTCAATGCGAAAACTGGATGGAAGGCAGATTGTCCTGGATTGCCAGGAGGAACAGAACATGTGGACAAGGTCCTTGAGACTGGACTCCACTGCAGTTTATAGCAAACGGATGTAGTCCAAATTAAGCTGGGGTTTACTTCCAGCTTCATGCACTCAATTCACTGAACAGGGGATTTGAAATAGCGATTCCCCACAAGCACTATGCACATTTATATGTAAAAGGAAAGTACTATACCAGGCAGGCTGCTCCTAGATCCCGATCGCAAATACTACAAGATACCCGGGAGAACACACAGCAGCTTCAGTTCCTGACAGACCGAGCGCAATTCAGCAATTTCTCCAGTCTTCTACAGGGTGAGCCTGGTTTCTACTCTTCAGATCTCCTTCCTTCTCCTCACAAGTCAGATTCAGTCCGATTTGGTGCTTGCAGCGGCTGCAGGCCGAACCTCAGGGCCTCACATGCGCTTCCCGCTCGAAACTATACACGGCAGAAGCACAGAGCTCCTTGTTTCTTCACTGTCACAACTGATCTAATCTCTCCAGTCCCAGAGCAGGGCATTTCCTTTAGCTCCACACTATTCTGTTGGCTGGTCCGGCTGTCACTCACAGTAAAACTCCCCCTGTTGGTGGAAAAAGGCACCAAGGTCAAAACTACATTTTCCAGAGTCACTGCCCATACAATCCTCTTGTGGCTGGCTCCAATTAAGAGTTCAAGTTCTGATTCATCCAAAGGCTCCATTTTAGGGCTCCATTAACCCAATTGGCCCAGCATGGCAGTTTTTTAGGACCAAAATGGAGGGGTTACACACACAGAGTCCCAGCTGCAATAAAGGCAGGTTAGACAAACTACATTTTCATTATCACTCTAACAGATTACCAGCAAACAATTACACCTTTTGAAAGGGCTCCCTCTGCGCATATAGCGACTGCAGAAATGGAGCGATTTGCTCAGTGGCCCAGGCGGGATTCAAGCATTAAATACACAGTCCCCCCATACAAACTAAGTCTGCAAGCAGACAGCTCTTAAAGAGACAATACGTGGAGGCTCAAATATCACTCACTTGCAACCACATTTAAGCAGTTTAGATGCCGAACACCACCCAGGCTTGGAGCATTCAAGCAAGCTCCTGGAAGACTTTTGGGAACCCCCATTTGCAAGGGGGTTACACCCTTCCCGGCCTGGAAAAGCTTGGCATCCGCGTCAAGCAAGTACCCCCATAAGTTTCAATACAACCATATACATTTACATCAGTATCACATTAGGCTTATATATGTAATCATCAGTCAACGTATCACTTTACCAGAAACACATTTCTGAAACTTTGCAGTACAGCACTTTTTACACAGTATTACACACACATTGTACCATAACTCAGGTTATTACCTCCTGCACATGAAACCTGAAGAGAGGGGGCCCTTCCCTATCAGCTACCTGGGGGCTGGATGGGGCAGGGGCACCATACCTAGAGGGCAACACAAGTAACTTAGAGTTAGCACCGATGTTCAGTTTGGGCAATGAGCTCAGGAACACATACACTCCTTTATGGACAACATTGAGAGGCAAGTCCACAGGCCTCCCAGGGGAATCATAACTGAGGTGCACCACAGGCTTTACAGCTTGACCAGTCTTTCTAGGGGGAACTGTTACAGTCTCTGCATTCTGAGCCTCATTTTCAGCACTTTCCTAACTTGTCAGGGAAGTCTCCATTGGGGTAGAGAGGCTAGAACTTAGGGCATTTTCAGCTCCAGGAGTTACAATCTCTGACTCCACAACACTTGGCTCACATGGAGAGCTTTTGGACACTGGCAGTGGACCATCAGGGCACTCAAAATACTCTTCTTGTTCTGGTATATCACCAGTCTGTTCCAGTCCATCATTTTCCTTCTCTGAAAGCTCAAACAGTTCAACCATACACAATGATTCCATATCATCTGACTTGATGCTTTGCACTTCACTTTCTGGGAGCATTGGCTCCAGGAACAAAGCTTAGACAGTCCGGAAGGCCCAGCTTCATCTCCAGAATTGACTAGGGGATTGCCCCAAAACAATTGACTCAGTTCGTAAGAAGGGTAGTATATTCAAAGCCACACTCACTTTCCTCTGACATGGACTGACAGTCATGTTCAACTGGGACTTGTGGAGGGGAACACTTTAACTCAGCTTCTGTAGGTGCAGACTTTCTTGATTTTTTCTTAGCAGCAGCTCTAGTCACTGGTCCAGAGGGGGCATTTTCTGGGGGCTCAGACTCAATCTAGATTTGTCCAATGGGCAGTAAATGATTTCTATGCATTGTTTTCACATCTTTTGAATTATTCTCAGGCCTTACTTTGTACGCAGGCAGATCATCTAGTTTGCCTAGTACAATGTGAGGGAGATGGTGCCATCTGTCAGCAATCTTATGTTTGCCATGCAGTCCCAGATTTCTTAGCAATACCCGATCCCCCTCCTGGAGTTCCTGTGCTTTCACCTTTTTATCATACCTTTCTTTGTTGGCCTGATTTCTTTTGGCAGCCATGGATTGAGCCAGTTGGTATGCATGATTTAGCTGGGCCTTTAACTTTTTCACATACTGCAAATAGTTGTCGGCTTGAACCCCATCAGGAGAGACTCCAAAACAGACATCTACCGACAGTCGAGCTTCTCTTCCAAACATCAGGCGGTAGGGGGAGAACCCAGTGGCATCACTTTTGGTGCAGTTGTAGGCATGTACCAAGGGGCTAATTTGTTGGCTCCATCTAGGTTTGTCCTTTGGGTGGAGGGTGCCTAACATATCTAGCAAAGTACGGTTGAAACGTTCAGGCTGTGGGTCCACCTGGGGGTGGTAAGGGGTGGTTCTGGACTTTTGCACTCCCCACAGAGAAAGCATCTCTTTGATCAGACAACTCTCAAAGTCTCTCCCTTGATCAGAATGGATTCTTTGTGGAGCCCCATAGTGAACAAAAAAGTTTTCTACAAGTACTTTTGCCACAGTGGATGCCTTCTGGTCCTTGGTGGGGAAAGCTTGGGCATATCTCATAAAATGGTCAGTGACCACCAGCACATTACTAATGTTTCTTTGTTCTGACTCAAAACTCAGAAAATCAATATAGACCAGCTCCATGGATGCACTGGTGGTGACGTTAACAAGGGGGGCAAGCCCTCTGGGGCAAAGCTTTCCTCTGTAAGCAGCGACTACAAGTTTGAATGTGTTGCTCAACATCAGCCCCCATCTTAGGCCAATAGAATCTGGATCTCACCAAGTCAAGTGTTCTGTCTATACCAAGGTACCCCATGTGGTTGTGTAAGGACTTCAGTACTGAGTCTTGAAAGGCAGTGGGCAGCACTAGTTGTTGTTTGTCTATTTGTCCCCCTCTGTCTACTGTTTCTCTGTATAACAGTCTATTGATCAGTTTCAACTTAGGACCTTCCTTGTATAACAGTGCAGTTCTCAAATCAGTGGAGCATAATTTGGACACATCTTTCTCTGCATAGTGGGCTTCTAAAGCTGATTTGATCATGGGATGTCAGGACTGAGCCCGCTGAATACTGTCATTGTCCAGCTGAGGCAGTGCACCAATGTCTATTGCAGAAAAGTGGCAATAAGCAGCAGGTATGCAATTCTCAGAGGGTCCCAAACAATCCACCATACAATCCACTGCATCCATGGACATTTGTTCCTCCCTGTCAAACTTCTGGCAGAGTGCTTGAATATCAGGTTCTGACAGTCTGACCCAGTCATTCCGGAGAACAGGCCTCCGGGAGAGAGTGTCAGCATCTATGTGGTTCAGGCCTGCTCTGTATTCAACAGCATAGTCATATCTCAATAATGCAGAAAGCCATCTATGGTCAGTGGCATCCAACTTAGCTGAAGTCTGCACATAGGTCAAAGGATTATTGTCAGTTTTTACTGGTATCTTAGCCCCATACAATACTCATGGAACTGGTCAACAATAGCCCACTTCAAAGCTAGGAATTCTAACTTATGAACAGGATAGTTCTTTTTGGATGGGGTCAGGCTTCTACTGGCAAAGGCCACTGGTCTCAGGCCATTCTCGTGCTCTTGGTACAATACAGCCCCCAAGCCTTGCAGGCTAGCATCAGTGTGCAAGACATAGGGCTTTGCTGGATCTGCATAGGCAAGGACAGGAGCGTGGGTAAGTTGATATATAATCTCATGAAAAGCAGCTTCACACTCAGGTGTCCATCTGGCTGCAGATACTTCATTGGGGCAGAAATACACTCTCTCAGGCTCAGAATAAACCGACCTCTTGTATTTTTTGTGGGTAGGAGGGTAACCTTGAGCAAGATTAAGTAAAGGACGGATCACTCTTGAATAGTCTTTGATGAAATGGCGATAGTAGCCACAGAATCCCAGGAATCTTTGCAGTTCTTTTAGATTGTGGGGCTGTGGCCAGGTGGTCAAGGCCTCAACTTTACTTGGGTCAGTCTTTATTCCCTCGGTGGATACTATGTGTCCCACATACTTTACAGAGGTTTGGAAGAACTGACATTTATCGATGGATAGTTTAAGGCCAAAGTCTTCCAGTCGGCCCAACACCTTGAATAATCTGCTCTCATGTTCCTCCAGTGAGCTGCCAAACACAACAATATCATCTAGGTATACCAGGCACTCTAATAAGTTCATGTCCCCAACTGCACACTCCATCAATCATTGAAAAGTGGCTGGGGTGCCTGAAATCCCTTGAGGCATCCTCATGAATTCATAGAAGCCAAGTGGACAGATAAAGGCTGTCTTCTCACTGTCTTCCGGGGCCATCAGGATCTGGTAGCACCCACTGCGAAGATCCAGCACGGAGAACCACTTGCTACCATTCAGGCAGTCTAAAGCATCCTGGATGCGGAGCATTGTATACTGATCAGGGATAGTCCATTGGTTCAAGGTGCGATAATCCACACACATCCTTATTGTCCCATTCTTTTTTCTCACTACCACAATAGGTGAAGCATATGGGCTTCTGGATTCTTGTATTACACCAGCAGCAAGTATCTCTTGCAGATGCCATCTCACATCATCTATGTCAGCAGGTGCCAGGCGTCAAGACCTCTCACGAAATGGCCTTCCATCATGCAGCCGGATGTGGTGCTCAGCTCATTGCACACATCCTATGCCCATTCTTTGAAAGAAAACACCTGGTCTCTCTGGGCAAGCTTTCTACTGATTCTCATCTTCCATTCGGCTGGCAACGGGGAGTCACCAAAATTAAACAAGTCGGGTGTCACTCTGTCATTCTCCCCCGAACACTTGTTACTAGGCAACAGTGCAGTATCCGCACAATGCACATTAGCTAGGGTGCAACCTCTATTTACTCGAATCTCTCTATCAGACACATTATGAACTTGGACCATTACCCATCTGGCATACTGTATGCATGGGCTCTGGCAGGCAAAATACTTGGCTTGACCAGCAGTCCCTCTGCCAATTTCCCATCGCCTGGAGCATCCAACATGAGGATTTTATTCTTGACATCCTTTCTGATACGGACCTCTCCCTGTAAGGTACACTGGGCATTTGGTGCCAGGATCAGAGACTCACGATCCTTCTTCCAGACAATTCCAACTGGTCCCTCTGGTTCCACTTTGTCAGCATCTCTCTGGGCATCATAGGCCTTCTTGATCAAGGCCGGGATTTTCAAAGCTCTACCAGTCCTTGACCCTTGTTTCTCATAACACAACTGCGCCAACCATCCAAACATATGCGCATTCATCCCAATCAGTAGAGGAACCCCATCATACAGTCCAGTAGGGGAACACACTAAGGCCAGGGTCTCTACTTACTCTGTTACTCCAGCCACGGAGGTAGGGAAAGATAGCCAAACTTGGATATACCGGAGTAGGGGTAGGCCTTCTCACTTAACCCCCATACATGCAGTCCTTCCAATGGTTGTAAGGGTACGTCTGACAAATGCTTCTGATACCAATCCTGGAACATAATTGTCACTTGGGAGCCACTGTCCAACACAGCTCTGGTGGGCACACCATTCACTTTTACTGTAGCTTCCATTGAAGGGCCCACTATTCTGAACCAGTCTGGAGAGGTGGTAGCAAGGGCCTGGGTAGATGATCTAGCCACATGAGGATGTGAGTTAGCATTTTTGGGACCTTCAGTGCGGTTATTTTGTGCACCTCTTAACCACTGTTTTGTGCTCCAAAGCTCTCCTTGTAGTCGGCTTACCACTCTCTCTAAGTCTTTCTGAGACTGGCATTCCTTCTTCATGTGCCCATCCTTCCCACAATTATAGCAAAATATGTCTGCTGAAGTTTGGGGTGACCGAGGCATCACACTGGGGGCTGCGGCATTGGTACTATCAATAGAAAACCTTGGTGCCACCTCAGACAGCAGTGGGTTGGACATTTGAAGACATCTCTTCAGTTCCCTCACCTCCATAGCCAAGACATCAAGTTTTGAGCTGTTGTCAGCAGGAGGTGCATGGGTGGGTACCCCCAACCCCATAGCAGATGCAATTGGGTGAGGGTCGGGGCCGGTACTTGCAGGAGCGGCCTTCATAATGAGACTGTCTGTTGCTTTCCTAATCTCCCTCAGCAGTTTGCCCCATCGTGGAATATCTTTTTCCTTCTCAGAGCACTCATTAACTGCCAACCTCTGCCCCTGAACTTCACTTGACGGGTCATCCTCAGTCACTCGGGTCGTAGCAGCAGCTATTGGTGCAAGTGCCTCCCGAGGTTGCCTTTTCTCAACTCCTTGAATTTCTCTCATTAGCTCATCATAGGAAAGTGAGGATTCCAGTCGATTGGCTAGGCGTAACTGAAGCAACAGCAGTTCTGAAAAGGGGGCAGACTTAAGGATTCTGTCCAGCCTGGTTCGGTCCAATTCAGTCGCTGGCAAACCATCCTGGCTACAGTGTGGCTAAGTTGGTAGCACATCCGCCTCTGGACCAGAAGGTCATGGGTTCTCGTCCCACACCAGGATTGGACTTGCACCTTAAAATCGCTGGCATCCGAGTGCAGTATTGGGGGGTGCTGTACTGCTGAGGTGTGCCGTCCTTCGGATGAGACGTCAAACCGAGGTCCCTTCTGCCCATCCTGGTGTTGTCCTGGTGGGTGTCCAGGTGGAAGTAAAAGAACCCAGGGCACTCTTCGCAAAGAGCAGGGAACATTCCCGGTGTCCTGGCCAACATTCCGCTTCCCATAAACCGGTTCATGCAATTATCCAGGCTGTGTGTGGGTGATGATGTGCGATATGGCCGCCACCACACATTCAGTCACTTCACTACCAGTCTAGCATTGCTTGTAAAGTGCTTTGGGATACTGTGTATGAAAAGCGCTATATAAATGCTGATTCTTCTTCTTTCTGAGGCATTCTTGCAACAGTTTTTCCAGCCAAGATACATACACAGACAACTCCCCTTGGTACTGTTGTGCATTTCTCACTCTCCACCACAGGTCCTGATCGGAATCTGGGCTCCCATACACATTCTCCAAGGCCTCAAGACAGTCCTGTGCAGTCACTTCAAGGTTACTGGCCCATTTAGCACAGATGGTAGCCAGAGCAGGACCTCAGAGGCTCTCACTTACCCTCTTTCGCTTTTCTGCTTCTGAGCATTGCCATTCTAGCACTTGAGGGGCAACATACTCTATCCAGGTCTCCCAGTCATCCTCCCCTCAGGGGGTGGGGAAGGTGCCGGAGAAAATTTTCAACCTGCGGTAAGAGGCGTGACTATTGGCAGGTACAGACATAGGGGCTAGCACTGGCACAGAAGAAGGGGTAATAACGGGTGCTGGAGGGGGAGAGGGTGTTGGGGGAGGGACGTTCTCAGGTGGCAATAACAGTTTCTTTAAATCCTCCACAGTTTTCCCTTCCTCCAGCAACAACTTAACAAATTTCTCCTCAAAAGTTTCAGATAGTGGGGGAGGTTCATTCTCCCTGGGGTCTTTACTGTCTTTGGTCATCACTCCCCAGACAGGGAGGGTTTCCCCTGGGGTAATAGTCTGTGGCACTTTACAACTGTCTACAGGGTCCTTACACTCTATCAAGGCCATGAAAGTTTGGGCGAGCAGATCAGCCTGTCTACCCACCACCATAGGGTCTCGTAAACATTCGACCTTGGAAAGTACTCCCTCTACAGTGTCCGTACTGGTACCCAGCGGGATATACAAGATAAGTATAGCATTTTGGGGGTCAATCTCCTGCCTAGTACACCACCTCACCAACTGGTGTACAGCCACTTCTGCTGGGGTACCGATTTATTTTTAACAGTAATTCGTAAATGTGGCTACTAGAGGACGCTAATCCCAGTGGTGCCTCCAAGATGTAACCCCTAGGTGGCGCTATCTCAAGGGCTACTACCCCTGCCTGTTTGACTACGGACAGGTTGAAGGGCCTAGGTCCTATGGCAGGTGTCTCCACCCAGATATCAGGGTTTGTAGGGGTTAGACTAGCTTGGTCACAGCCCTCTGGAACACTGAGACCCCCTTTTATTCCCTCTAATGGCCCACACAGTACACCGGAGTTACAGCCCCAACACCCCATTTATACATACTGTTCACTCATATAGATAACACTTACCCTCAAGACTGATTCTGCAGCATGTCTCTGAGGACCCCCTGTAAAACAAGGTTAATCAACATACACAAACACAATGCAATGCTTTTTTTTACCTGTACTGATACCACAGACAGCATATAGTTCAATAACAACAAATCTGATTTATTAGAGGGGGCAGTAACAAGGAGGGGGGCAATCAGGTTAATTGGTAGAATTAAATCACAGTACTGTGCACATTACAGGGTCTGACAAGTCACACTCTGGGTACCCAGGATGGGGAGGGCTAGCCAGGTCCGTTGCCCGGGGTTGGCCGGGAGGTGCAGATGGATAGGGCCCTGTAGAGAAAAATATGCACAACACCCAATTGTAATCCGGAGCCGGATGGCTCAGTTCATGAAGAAATGAAACAGCAACAATTAGATGACACACTTGCAATTTGATAAACAGATGGCAGGGAGCTACCCTGATTTGTATTCACAGACTCAATACGAAAACTGGATGGAAGGTAGATTGTCCTGGATTGCCAGGAGGAACAGAACATGTGGACAAGGTCCTTGCGACTGGACCCCATTGCAGTTTATACCAAACGGATGTAGTTCGAATTAAGCTGGGGTTTACTTCCAGCTTCATGCACTCAATTCACTGTACAGGGGATTTGAAATAGCGATTCCCCATAAGCACTATGCACATTTATATGAAAAAGAAAAGTACTATACCAGGCAGGCTGCTCCTCGATCCCGATCGCAAATACTGCAAGATACGCGGGAGAACACACAGCAGCTTCAGTTCCTGACAGACTGAGCGCAATTCAGCAATTTCTCCAGTCTTCTACAGGGTGAGCCTGGTTTCTACTCTTCAGATCTCCTTCCTTCTCCTCACAAGTCGGATTCAGTCTGATTTGGCGCTTGCAACGGCTGCATGCCGAACCTCAGGGCCTCACACACGCTTCCCGCTCGAAACTATACACGGCAGAAGCACAGAGCTCCTTGTCTCTTCACTGTCAAAACTGATCTAATCTCTCCAGTCCCAGAGCAGAGCATTTCCTTTAGCTCCACACTATTCTGTTGGCTGGTCTGGCTGTCACAATAAAACTCCCCCTGTTGGTGGAAAAAGGCACCAAGGTCAAAACTACATTTCCCAGAGTCACTGCCCATACAATCCTCTTGTGGCTGGCTCCAATTAAGAGTCCAAGTTCTGATTCATCCAAAGACTCCATTTTAGGGCTCCCTTAACCCAATTGGCCCAGCATGGCAGTTTTTTAGGCCCAAAATGGAGGGGTAACACACACAGAGTCCCAGCTGCAATAAAGGCAGATTAGACAAACTATGTTTTCATTATCACCCTAACAGATTACCAGCAAACAATTACATCTTTTGAAAGGGCTCCCTCTGCGCGTATAGCAACTGCAGAAACGGAGCGATTTGCTCAGTGGCCCAGGCGGGATTCAAGCATTAAATACACAGTCCCCCCATATAAACTTATTAAGTCTGCAAGCAGACAGCTCTTAAAGAGACAGTACGTGGAGGCTCAGTTGCTCTCTGATATATGCGCTTTGATGTGCGTTATGCATGAGCCACAGGCTGAGTGCATCAACCGCTAAGGCATACAGAGAGAGACGCACCACACACTGTAGAGTGGGTTATCTATCTTCTAAAATGGCAAAATTGTTTTTTAGGGGGGTAAAAGTGCAGGTGTGTGGTTGCACTCTGATATACGCACGGTCATGTGATGGAATCCAACAAATCAGCAGACATAATTTTTCCTACCTATTTTATAAATAAATTTAATAAACCAAAAATATAACATAAGGCCCTCACCCCTGCCTTTTTGCAAATGACAGGTGATATGCTGTTGTAGCGGACAGCAGTACCAGGTGGGGACTGGGTTCGGGGAGGACTAGGTTACTCGGCACAGGGGGTCTAGGTTTGGCTACTCTGCACAGGGGCACCCAAGTAAATCCAAACACAGGAAGCAATAACTGTAATGTCCAATACCAGGAATGGGATTCTAAAGTGTGGCTTTTATTCACATCCAAACTGAACAAACAAAGCATAGATGGACCCCCACGGGGCTACATTCCTGGTAATGCAGATAAGAGTACAGAACACTTCTTCACTATTTCAGCCCTCAGGCTCTGAACCCACCAGGCACACAGCCTGGACTTGCATGCAGCTTTGGGTACACAGCCCGACTTGTACACTACTTGGGTTTTTCCCCTGGCCCGGCTCCCCTGCTGGCCACTCGATCGCGGTCCATACGGCAGTGAACCAATTGTCTGTTGGTGGCTCCCCAAACCACCTTAGAGCCTTCGACTCCTTAAGGGAAATTTTCCTTCCAATCCCATGTCTGGGTACTTCCCTCATCACTGGCCAAGTGCATGAGGCAAAGTAGAAATCCACAGAGCAAATCCGTAGAGGTGGACCTGGTTACTAAAGGTGGGGGGTCTCCCACCTCCAGCTCCCACAATCCATACCCGGCCATTTCTCTGGACACTAAATAACTCTTGTGAAAGCTTGGCAATGTAGATTACAGGGTAGACGTATATCACATCTCCTCTACATGTCTTGACTTTCCCCTTGTGTTGGACTTGAACATACTTTTACTTTGGCTAAGCCTATTCCTCTCGCCTCCCACTACTTCAGCAGTCCAATCCCCACTTTAACACAGTTCAGGTGAAACATGGGCCCTTTGAAAAGAGCAGAACTCACCCTTTGGTTGCAGGTGCCCCACAGGCGAATCTTGAAATTTTCTTCTGCCACAACACATGGAAAAATAAGGCAGCTTCTTCTCTAGCAGTAACCAAGGGGTTGCCCCGGAATAGCAGGCAAACCTTCCACCCCCATCCACTCAGGGATGGGGCACAGAGACCCGATTCAGCGGTCTCCACCACTTAAAGAACAGCTTACTGTGTCCCTCTTTAGGCGGAAACACATACCTTTCCCTAAAAGTAGCTCTATTTCAGAGCTTAGGCTCCAAGAGCCTGTGCACAGAACTGCTGTGCTCCTCACAGAACAATCTCCAACTACTGACTGCTGACTGACTGTTCAAAACTCCCAACATTCTAATCTAACTCCCTTCTGCAGATTCCAATGTGGCTCATGCAGCTGCGATAGTTCTATGGTGATGTCATCCCTCAGTCTCAGCTGAGACTGAGAACAGAGTGAGACAGTGTGAAATTCATTTAACTGGAGTTTCACAAGCTGCCATCCCTGCCTACCACTAGGTCTTACTGGGATTCTTTTAACCCCCGGGTAACAGGGGGGTTACACTCACCCTGGACCAGGAAAATGACTGTCCACAGTCATTATTTACCCGGCTTAGGCCATCCCACCCTATGTGCTACCTGCGGATGGGGGTGATCAGGCCCCCTCCTACCATGTGCGAGCACAGGCAGGCAACACTAAGGGCCTAGAGGCCTTTAGCTGACATATCAGCCTCTACTCTACCCACTTACTATGGATGCCTAGTGGCTCTGGTAGAACTATCCAGAACATAGCCCTAATAGCTCAGCACTGCAGTCCCTATGGCCATTCAGGACCACAGCCTGTCTATCTCCCCCCAGCCCTCTAGGGAAAATCTATCTGCCTCTAACTTAACACCCCAAAAGAAAAACAACCCGGGGATGTCCCCGACCTTGGGCAACCTGCAACCACACACCAAGACATTAATACCACACTATTACATCACTTTACTGCCTCCCTACCCCCACAGCCACACCTGTGGAAGGAAAGGGTTAATACAGTAACAATATCAATAACAACCACAGTACTTTAAATTACTACACACTAAAGTACTAGTGAGGAACTCCGATGAGCCCCTCCTCCTCTTCTTGTCTTCTCTTTTATCTTCTTCAGGACCACCTGCAAGAAAAAGAAAGACAACACACACTCCTAATCTGCATACACAGTCTATCTAAACCCCTACCATCAAAACATTGGAGAATCCCAAAAATATATATATTTTTTTTTTAGAAAAGGTAGAAAAACAATATATACATTAGAAAACAGTAGAAAAACAATGACATTATTTACAATACACATTTGGGGGATGGAGTGCCCTAAAAGTCCCATCTAGTGACCTCAGTGCCCAAAGGCTAGTCCATTAAAGAGTCTCTCCTGGGCCGGAGCCCGGTAAAGCACAGTTCTAGCAGGCCAAAGTCCCGAAGGGGAGAGTCTTTGAGGACAGTTCACACACTCTGGAGTCTGCTAGTGTAGGGTGTGTACTGCAATGTCATAAGGATAGAAAAGTTTGGACTTACCAGCCCCTTGTAGAAAGATTAAGACACACTGACCTGCTCCTCAGCCGAAGACTCTCCCTGGCAGCATTTCTTCCGATACAGCTGGGCAGACATCTTCCAGGAACTACAGGAGGGAACATCTAGGAACTGCTGGGCTGATGTCATCTCTGGAGATGGAACCTTAGAACAGGAACAAAAGGAAAACAGCTGGTCTGACGTCATCCGATTACCAGGCGATGGATCAGGATACAGCTGGGCTGGTGTCCTCTCTGGATCTGAAGTCATCTGGTGGGCCAGTCGATGGATTCTGGAGAGTCAGTACACTGTAGAACTGATGAATGTGGGGCACCTGAGTCCTGGATGTCCATACTGGCGGATCAACAAAGGCACTGCAAAGGCTGGTGTGGCAGTATTGACTACCACTGCTCGGCTTTCCATCTGGCAGGCACGGGCACATTTGCTGGGAGGTCCTTGTATTGAGGCCAATAGTACCGGGGGTCAGGAGCTTGAATTGTTACCCCATCTGGGCGCACATAATTTACACTGTAGAAGGTTTCACGTCCCTCTCCATCCACTATTCGCACAGTGTCCATAAACAGTGTCCTGCCTCTCTTCCACTGGGTATATTTCTCATGAAACAGTCTGTTCTTGACATGCTTGTTTGCACCAGGAAGCACACATTTCATTGCTTCGGCCCAGATCCAGGATTTCCTGCTGTTCTCAATCTCCTCCCAGACTTTCCAAGGAAAGGCAGGAAAGGACATTCCATAGATTTCATTTGCCTTCCTACGAACCAGTCTCTCCTCTTTACTAGCTTTGGTCAACATGAGACCGCTGGCCTGGCTTGGGGGCGGCCAGTCCTGGTTCTGCCAGCTACGCATCCTCAATGAGATGAAAAACGGATCCCAGACTTCTTCTTCTTGCACAGCCAGGGCAGTGGCATCACCACTCTCTTCCATGCATTCCTCCAAGGCAAGAGCTTGAGTCTGTGTACCCGTTCCTTTTTCACAAGGCCACATAGGTTCCCCCTCTTCTTCTTCCTCACTGAGAATCTGTGCCCAGGAGTGAGCAGTCGTCCTCACTCCTGAGACTATCCACTCATCACTAGGCACGGAGGTCAACACCTCCCATTCAAAGGCCTCCCTCATCTCATCTTCTCCTATGAGACTTGGGCTAGCCCCCCCCCAGGGGTCTACCGATGCTTTGTCTGAATTATCCTTCTGCAATCCAGCATCCGAAACATCAGCATATGGTTCTGTCTCTAAATCTGAACCCTCTAGCTTTGTGCCACACTCCCCCGAGGGGCATTCTTCAACAGGCTCCGCCTGGTGATGTGTGCTGCCAACTACAAATTCCTGAACCTTTGTCCATGTGGGAGCCAAACGAATCTGGGGCGCTTTATACAAGCCATATTTCTCTAGGCACCCAGAACAGTGAGGTACCATGAAGACGTCCCTTCCAGCATTTAAGCATATTTGACACACTTGCACTGTATATCCAGGAATCGCCAAATGAGAAGGCAGTTGTCCTCCATAATAACACTTTTCAATGTCCCTTAACCTATTTACTGCTGTTGTTACTGCAGCTCGAGCATGATCCGGGTAGCAAGCTGGTCCTGAGCCCATAACTGCAGGGAAAACAAACAAATGCTCACTGTTACTGAAAGTCCCACTTCACTGAACACTTTCTTTACTTTTAAAATGGTTCCTCTGCCGCTGTGTTTACATTACTACCCCACCCTGTAATGGCGGCGACAGCACTCCTGCACATCAACATTCAGAAATTGGGTCAAGCCACTGCGCATCCGATTTACACACACTACTGATAACTTTGCTCAAACTGCACAACTTGCACTGTTCTTTTTCTAACACATTTTCATGATTTGCCACTGACTTTTCACTTGCTGAAAACACTGCTTTAGCTCACAGTCCCTTAAAGCCTCAGGATTTCAAGCACAGGATTGCCCGTAACTAGTGCACATTTTGCTACAACTCACAGTCTCTCTACTGGCTTTGAAACTTTAAACTGATGCTGAATCCACAGCTATGCTCACAGTCAATGGCTTAACAGACTTGCTCTTGCTGGTAAAACTTGACACAGTCTTTATTTACAAAGTGACTACACTGCTGCACACATATTCAGCCGGCTTTTGGCAGAAAATCACTGTTTGAGCAATTATTACTGTTGGTACTCACTGTTATCAGTAGTTGTTTACTGCGATGGAAAAACAGCCTGCAGCCAGTCTTGGAGGTCTCAGAAAGGAAGCAGGTGGGCAGTCCTGCCAATTGTCTCCCCGATCACCACACTCGCAATTCAGTCGATCAAGATGCGGGTTGAGTCCGATTTTAAACAACAAAGGCTATTTTTAACAGTTTTACAGCGCTTTTTAATCACCGCGTCGCTCCTTCACCAAGCCAGTACACGCACTCCTCTCACACTACCTCTCGAATGCTGGGCAATCACTGTAGAGCTGGCTGTGGGGGTGGGACTGATTGCAGCCTCACCAATCACACGACGCCATGCAAATGAGCCTCTTCTTCCTCGCGAGTGCTCTTCTCTTCACGGCGATTGTCGAGCAGGCAAATTTAAACTGCAGAAACCACTCTTTTTTTTTTTCTTCAACTGACTCCACGGCGGGAGCCCATTTCAACCATTTAGCATGGCCATTCACACAGCAAGTCTCTCAGTTTACGCAAAAGCATTTCCAGTGTCCAGGGCACAATTTTCCTGTTGCTGCCCCTAGTCTTCCACACTTTTCTTTATTACAACAGTTCTTTAAAAAGCTGGCAAAAGTGCTGTAAACATTTGATGCAGGACAAGGGCATACTCTTTTAGCTTTACTGCTCCTTGGTAAACAGTTGGCATTTTAACAGCAGCATAAGAACCACAGCACACAGCAACACACTAGTTAAATTGCTTCAGCTTTTTTGGGCTACCCACTGCCAGGTAACTAAAACGCTAGCCCCCTGTCCGAGCACCCTTCCTCCCTAATTAAAATCCAAAGCGGTGCCTTCATTTTGTAAGGCCCTCACCCCTGCCTTTTTGCGAATGACAGGTGGTATGCTGTTGAAGCTGACAGCAGTACCGGGTGGGGACTGGGTTCGGGGAGGACTAGGTTACTCGGCACAAGGGGCCTAGGTTTGGCTACTCTGCACAGGGGCACCCAAGTAAATCTGAACACATGAAGCAATAACTGTAATGTCCAATTCCAGGAATGGGATTCTAAAGTGTGGCTTTTATTCACATCCAAACTGAACAAACAAAGCATAGACTGACCCCCATGGGGCTACATTCCTGGTAATGCAGATAAGATTACAGAACATTTCTTCACTATTTCAGCCCTCAGGCTCTGAACCCACCAGGCACACAGCCTGGACTTGCACGCAGCTTTGGGTACACAGCCCGACTTGTACAATACTTGGGTTTTTCCCCCTGGCCCGGCTCCCCCGCCGGCCACTCGATCACGGTCCATATGGCAGTGAACCAATTGTCTGTTGATGGCTCCCCAAACCACCTTAGAGCCTTCGACTCCTTAAGGGAAATTTTCCTTCCAGTCCCACGTCTGGGTACTTCCCTCATCACTGGCCAAGTGTATGAGGCAAAGTAGAAATCCACAGAGCAAATCCGTGGAGGTGGACCTGTTTACTAAAGGTGGGGGGTCTCCCACCTCCATCTCCCACAATCCATACCCGGCCATTTCTCTGGACACTAAACAACTCTTGTGAAAGCTTGGCAATGTAGATTACAGGGTAGACATATATCACATATCCTCTACATGTCTTGACTTTCCCCTTGTGCTGGACTTGAACATACTTTTACTTTGCTAAGCCTATTCCTCTAGGCCTCTCACTACTTCAGCAGTCCAATCCCCACTTTAACACAGTTCAGGTGAAACATGGGCCCTTTGAAAAGAGCAGAACTCACCCTTTGGTTGCAGGTGCCCCACAGGCGAATCTTGAAATCTTCTTGTGCCACAACACATGGAAAAATAAGGCAGCTTCTTCTCAGCAGTAACCAGGGGGTTGCCCCTGGAGTAGCAGGCAAACCTTCCACCCCCAACCCCTCAGGAATGGGGCACAGAGACCAGTAACAGTGGTCTCCACCACTTCAAGAACAGCTTACTGTGTCCCTCTTTAGCGGAAACACACACCTTTCCCTTAAAGTAGCTCTATTTCGGAGCTTAGGCTCCAAGAGCCTGTGCACAGAACTGCTGTGCTCCTCACACAACAATCTCCAACTACTGACTGCTGACTGACTGTTCAAAACTCCCAACATTCTAATCTAACTCCCTTCTGCAGATTCCAATGTGGCTCATGCAGCTGCGATAGTTCTATGGTGATGTCATCCCTCAGTCTCAGCTGAGACTGAGAACAGAGTGAGACAGTGTGAAATCCATTTAACTGGAGTTTCACAAGTTGCCTTCCCTGCCTACCACTAGGTCTTACTGGGATTCTAGTAACCCCGGGTAACAGGGGGGTTACACTAACAACACGATAAATGAATTAAAATTAAAGGAGGGAAAAGCTATATTAAGTAGAAAGGTCTTCAGGTCCCTCTTGAAGGCATTAACCGAGGGGGCCTCCCTGAGCAACCGAGGCAATGAATTCCATATGCTTGGCATTGCAACAGAAAAGGCCCAGGCACCAGATGATTTCGGGTGGACCCTGGGAATCACCAGGAGGCCCTCATTGACTGACTGGAGGAGATGAGATGGGCGATAGGACCGTAGGAGGTCTTAGAGGTTACCATACCCCAGTCAATGTTGAGCTTTATAGGTCAGTAGCCCAACCCTGAAGGTGATCCACCACCTAACAAGAAGCCAGTGCAGAGAGTGCAGCACAGGCGTAGTGTGACATGACCTCAAAAGGCCAGTCAGCAGCCTGGCTTCCGCATTCTGCACTAGCTGTAAGCGGTGAAGATCAACACTCAATAGCCCTAGGTAAAGGGCATTGCAGTAATCAAGCCATGATGTCACAAAAGCACGGGCTAGTGATGGTAGATCACCCGAGGGAATCAGGTGTTTAATCCTGGCAATGTTTCTAAGATAATAAAAACCACTCTGGAACACGGCTGACATCTGAGATTCAAGTGTTAGACTGCTATCAGCACAATGCCAAGATTTTTCACCTTAGAAGAAGTAAGAAGCTGGAAAGCTCCAAGCCTAAGCCCAGTGACTCGACCAGCCTGCACAACAACCCTCGGGTGACCAGTTTCCACCACCAGTACTTTCGTTTTATCTGTATTTAACTTCAACCAGTTGGCACTCATCCAGTCCTGGATCTCAGCAAGGCACCAATTAAAAACTGAGACTGCATCCTGTTGTTCGGGCGCAAAAGACAGGTACAACTGAGTATCATTATTATAGCAATGAAAACTCAGTGTGTACCAGCAGAACAGGGTGCCCAGTTATGTGTATGGGCCAAGAGACGTGAGGATTTGAGTCGGTTTCAAACAGAAGCCACTTCATTATTAGGTTGGGCCCTTTAGACCCTCCCTACTAGTGTAGTCCCCTCACACACCTGGCCTCAGATTCAAAACCCCTGGGTCAAACACTCTTTGTGTATTCTGCTCTATCTCAGAAAACTAAAGAACACCCCTAATACTCTTGGCCCCCTTTCCCTTATACGGCATGAGGATCTGTTTCTCCCCCTAAACTGGATCCTGGTTTTGCCTTTTGGGAGAGACAGGCCCTTACTACATTTAAACAATATATAGATGACCACAGCTGTCTCCCATTTTGTATGTTAAGAGAATTATATTTCCTCCGCAGCTAAGATCATTTTTGCTTCCTACAAGTGTGACATTTCATATTGTCCTCGGGACACCTCTCCTCACTGCAGAGAGAACTCACTAACCTGGAAGACTTTTTTTTTCACATCATTACATTAGCGACCAATGTTTGATATCTGGTAGAACTTTATAAAACCCAAATGCAACCATTGACCTCCCCCCCCATTAGATAACATAAGGCTTAAATGGGAGCAGGAAAGTGGGACCTGGCTTCCCCAGGACCAATGGTTTCAACGCCTTTGTCTGGGCTGGCAGGTAACTGCATCCCAGACATGGTGGGAGTTCAATTGGAAAGTGTTGACCCAGTTCTTTCGGACACCAGTGGTCACTAAGCACTTCCATTCTTGTTACACAGATAAATGCTGGCATAACTGTGGAGGGGCCCAGGGTACCCATTATCACATCTTCTGGGACTGCCCTGTTCTCCTGAGCTTCTGGCGCTTCATTCATGCAGAGATCCAAAGATTTACAGCCTTCTCTTTTCAGGAATGGTTCTGGGTTTCCTGGCATTGCTGGCCTGTCCAAGTGTCATTCAGAAATTGGGCCAAATTATGTAGGTGGCAGCACTTAAGTGCATCACCTCTGATTGGCTGTCCCCTGCAACCCCCTCTCTGGCCCAATGACAGGCAAAAATGAAAGAAATCGAACAAATGGAACACATTACTAGTAATCTTCATCGGACAGTGAACAAATCTGAGGCCATTTGGCAACCTTGGCTGATGTCCGAAGCTGCAATGGAAATATAGCTGAGGTGGCTCTTGATCCCCTGTAGAAGGCGGCCTTGTTTGCTCCAGTCATGTAGGACTGAGATTTTGGGGGGGGGGAGAAGAGATGCACCACACATAGGTTCGTTAGCTCTGCTTATTGTTCTTAACTTGTTTTATTCTTAAATTTCATAACACAATGATATTTATTGCGATCCTTTTAAAATGAGTCTAAATCTTCATTGTATCCACTTGTATGATTTGATGGTTTGGGATCCTTTAGTAGCTGCAGGAGGACTCTGGTCATAACATGAACTATATACCTTCAGTAGCTTCAACTGTATGTATTAAAACCTCTTATGTTGATAGACTTGGTAGGTCCATGCTGAACAATTTTGATGGTCCACCACTCTATGGCAATATCTTTATATCTATATCGCTTTGTCTATCCTGGAACCTTTTGAGACATAATGTGCACTTATTATATTAATTTATTCATCCACATCTTATAAGATTTAGGTTATCTGTAAGTGGATATTTTAAGTTCTGCTCCAATAAAATCTATGCATGAGTTAAAAAAACTCTGTCTGTACCATCTTATAATGTCCCCTAGTGGTAGCATATACACTGCAAACAACATGGGGGACAAAAAGGAAACCCTGTGGGACCCCACATGGCGGTTGCACTGGACTGAAGGAAAAAACCTCCAAAGCCACCCTCTGCACCATGCCAGTGAGGAAAGAATGGAACCAGATGAAGACTTCACCAGAAAGTCCACAACAAACCCACAGGCAATCCAAGAGCACCCCATGGTCCACGGTGTCAAATGCAGCCAAGAGGAGGAGAACATGAATGGAATGCTCTCCTCTTTCCCTCATGACCAGGAGATCATTTAGCACCTGAACTAGGGCAATCTCAGTACTGTGCCTTTTCCTGAAACCAGACTGGAGAGGGTCATAGATGACGTAAGTTCATAAACGGGACTCCAGTTGTAGAGCTACCACCTTCTCAATAACCTTTCCCAAAAAAGGGTAGGTTAGAGACAGGTCTGTAGTTTGCCAGGCAGTCCGGGTCTAGTGATGGATCCATAAAGGATGCAGGGAGAGCTGTGTGTAGGACCCATAAAAGATGCAAGAACTATAGTGTGCAGCATCCATGAAGGATGCAGGAAGAGCAATGTGTAAAATCCATAAAGGATGCTAGATGAACTGTGTGTAGAACCCATAAGAGATACAAGAAGAGCAGTGTGTAGGATCCATAAAGGATGTAAGGTGAGCAGTGGTATTATGTGAACACGGCGACTGCGATTGAGCGAGTGCAAAAAGGGTGACTCAGTCATGGTGCCTGTGTTCTAGGCTACCTGGCAGGGTAGCAACAGGATACCATGGTGGGTGAATACAGCGACAAGAAATATACACAATGGCAAGGGATGGACCACACTGCACAAGGGGTGGCAGGGGAGGGAGGGAGGGTATGTGGGAGGTAGTGTGGCAGTCTGCTGCCGAGCTGGCCATGTGGTGTGGTGGGTAAGGTGGCAGGCTGGGGTTGGGAGGGTGCCAGGTTCGGTTCTGGAGTGGGCATCGCTTTTTGTGTTGGGGCTGTTTCAAAAAATTTTTTACATTTACATCCCCTACATGCACCCCCGAGTTGATAATCTTTAGTTATGAGGGTGTGGGGGGCATAGCCCCTCGCTTATCTTGCAGTCCTGTCACTGGATTTGTAGTCGCCACGAGTGTACATTGCTGTTATTTATTTTCGGTGATGTACACTCACCCAAATGACATGGAACCGGAGCAGTGTGTAGAATCCATAAAGGGTGAAAGAACTGCAGTGTGTAGCATCCATAAAGGATGCAGAAAGAACAGTGTGTAGGACTAAGTAAGTAATAACCCACGACAGGGTATGCGGTTATTGGGATTTAATCCACATCCCAGGTGCATTGTGAGGCCCTCACAGCACCTAGGGTGTGGATTAAATCCCAATAACCCCATACTCTGGAGTGGTTATTGCACTTATAACATGGGTTATCTACAATTTTTTTTCCTGTCTAAAGAGCAAAAATTTTAATGTATACTGATGACTTGAAAAGTAGTCCACAGAAGAAATGTATATAACAGTTATTTTATGAACATACAAATGCCAGAAATAGAGTCCTGAAATAATTTCTGACATTTGTTGTCCATAAAATATGCTTTGTCACCGCACTGTTTGTGTCCAAATCAGTTTTTGCAGCAGCTGCCTCTCAGTCTCATTTTTTTTCACTTTCTAATTTTTATCCTTGAGAGCCTGATGAGCAAACTGCGTTTTCACAGGTGATAAGCAATTTACAAAAAACAAACAAAATACACAATAGACAATAAATAACATTAGACAATACCAATAAAATATATATAATACAATAAAAAATTGAACAAAATCTGTTAACAAATACATTTCTGTAGACTTCTAAGGTGTGTAGAGAGGTTATGCTTGAAATTACCAATTGTTTTTAAATAAAAAACAGTCAGAGGGGAAGGAATTAATAAATGTGGGGGCCCTATACAGTAACTGATCTCTGACCAATAGCCCTACGAAAAAGTGCTAACTGAAAGGAATATTTGTCCTGGGATCGGGTACCACACCATTAATGAACCTAAGGAACAATTTAGAAACAGAAATGGGAAAGTGACCTAATATGATTTTGAACAGAAATATGCAATGTTTGAACTGAATCCGGTGATCAAATGATAAGCAATTAAACCCCTGAAGAAGGCAATAATAAGTACGATATGGGACCTGCAACATAAACCTAAGAATTGAGTTGTAAGTTACCCTGAGTAGTTCCAGCATTTTTTTACCTGTAGATGAATAAAATAATAAACCATAATCCAATTTTCTAAACAAAAAACTGTCAGCTAACAGGATCCTGGATTCTTTAGTAAGACAAGTTTTAACACGATATAGAGCCCCAAGGCACTGATGTATGGTCTTCCTAATATGGGTAACATGGTTCTCAAAGGATAATTTTAAATCCAAAATTAACCCTAGATATTTGAAATGGTCAACAAGTTCGACTGGGGAACCTTTTAAATCGACGAGGGAGATGAAATCATCAGCACTGGGTTTATTAGAGAAGACCATACATTTGGTCTTCTTAACATTCAATACCATGTGATAATGATGAAGCCAATCTTGAAACAAATTAAAGTCAGTCTGAACCCTTGTTATAGCATAATTTTGCTTGGGGCTGTGCCAGATAACACAGCATCATCTGCATACATGATGATTGAAGTCTGAGAACAGATGTTTAGGGCAGTATTCATGTATGTTGAGAATGTCAAAGGTCCCAAAATTGAGCCCTAGGGGCCTCCACAGACGATAGGGATAGTTCAAGAAAGAAAACCATCAAGAGACATAGCATAGAAACAGTTGCTTAGGTAATTGAAAAATCACAAAACAACTTCCAAAGAAAAATGCAGATGTGCAGAATCTAGGGTAACAATCTGTGTTCAACAAGGTCGAAGGCCTTGGTTAGGTCCACAACTACGGCTGCAACAGAGTGCTCTTTATTAAGGGCACCCTGTATGCAGCTTGTGAACCCCACCAAGGCTGTCTCAGTGTTGTGAAATTGTTTGAAACTATGTTGTTGGGGTGTTAAGAGACTGTATTTTTTGAGAAATTCAAAGTTCTGATCAAGAATCTTAGGACAGAAAGAAGAGAAGTAGGACGATAACTTGATGGAAGATTAGGGTTCCCAGACTTAAAGATGGGCTTTACGACAGATGTTTTCCATAGTGTAGGGAAAGAGCCAGAACATAACGAGGCATTGAAAATGAGAGATAAGGGAAAAGCAAGGGACTTAACACCAAGTTTGACCAACCTATACTCTATGCTATCAGAACAAGATGAAGGCACAGGATTCATTTTTGTGACATAATCTAGGATCAATTCTGGGGAGACACTTTTAAAGTAGAATTTAGGGGAACTATTGTCAGTTGCTAGGGAAGAATCGTGCGTGGTAGTAAAGGGAAAAGGGAGACCTAAATGAATTAAGGTCACCAAAATAATTATTGAAAACCTCAGTGGTGACAGCTGGATCACTAGTGAGAAGATTATCTTTCAATAAGGAAACAGAGGATTGAGTCTTTTTCCTACCCAGTAGTTGATTGAGCACACCCCAGGTCTTCCTGGGGTTCCCATAAACATTTTGCTGAGCAGTAAGAAAATATTGGGTCCCAGCTTTCCTGATAGCAGCTTTAAATTTATTGTGCAGGGTTTTATAGACCTGCAACAGGGAAGCATCCCTGGATTTCCTATAGTCCCTCCAACTCCTATCTCTGATTCGCATTAATTTAAGTATCATGGGAGATACCCAGGGTTGTTTATTTGACTTAACCCTCATACGCCTGAGGGAGGCAATCTTATTGACAACCCCCTGAAAAATATCAGAAAAGTAGGTGAGCATTAGAAAAGGGTCAGAAGTAACATAGAAACATAGACTTTGATGGCAGGTAAAGACTTCTTGGCCCACCTAGTCTGCCCATTTCCCTACCTAATGGATAAGCTGCAGATCCTAGTTAACCAACAGCCTACTTCCTCCTACCCACCCACTAGAATTACCTTATGTCTGTCCCATGCATTCTTGAATTCCTCCACTGTTTTTGATTCTACGACCTCCTCAGGAAGGCCATTCCATGCATCTACAACCCTCTCTGTGAATAAACACTTCCTCACATTACCTCTGGGCCATCCTCCTCTATTTTTACTTGGTTAGGATGGAGCTGTCCCTGGCCTACAACATACCCAGGGTATACCACTTCAGCCATGGCCACCTGGCACTTCTCAGCTTTGACAGTTAGCCCGGCCCTCTGTATCCTGCCCAGCACTTCCCTAAGGTAGGACAGGTGTTCCTCCCAGCTGGCACTAAAGATGGCAATGTCATCCAGGTACACCATGGCATACTCCTCAGCACCATTTAACACCTGGTTCACCAACCTTTGGAAAGTGGCTGGGGTGTTCTTAATTCCGAAAGGCATTACTTTAAATTCAAATAAGCCTATCAGAGTGATGAAGGCTGACCTCTCCCTAGCTCTGTCTATTAACTCTACCTGCCAATACCCCTTTGTCAGGTCAATCGTCATAAGGTAGGTCGCCCCTCCCAACTTCTCCAGAAGCTCATCTGTCCAGGGCATCGGGTGGGCATCTGACTTTGTGACTGCATTCAGACCACGATAGTCCATACAGAAATGAGTAGAGCCATCTGGCTTGGGCACAAGACTACGGGTGTAGCTCAGGGGCTGTGGGATCTCTGGATTAACCCTAAATCCAGCATTTCCTCCACCTCCCTCCTAATGTCCTTTTGGACAGCCTCTGACACCTGATATGCTGTCCGCTGTATGGGTGCCTGAGTCCCTGTCTCCACATCATGCGTCGCTAAGGGGCTTAGTCCAGGCTTGGTGCTAAACAGGGGGACAAAGTCTGCTAAAACCTCCTTTACTTCCTGGATCTTGTCTGGGGCCAGCTGGGGAGTCAATTTAATTGCCTCCACAGAGGACTCCCACTTGCTTTCTTCCAGCAAGTCCAGAAGGGGGTCTCCTTCATCCGTCCCCTCCCCAGGACTACATACTGCGAACACCATGTCAGCCCTATTAGAATATGTCTTCATAATGTTGACATGGTACATTCTTTCTATCAGTCTTCTGTCAGGTAACTCTATGATATAGTTCATGCCATTTACCTTTCTAACTACTTTGTATGGTCCTGCCCACTCAGCTTGCAGCTTGTCTTTCCAGACCAGAATACGAACCATGACTTCCTGACCCACCATGAATGAGCAAGCTCTGGCTCTGCAGTTGTACCACACTTTTTGTTTCTGTTGAGCAGCTGCCAGGTAGCTCTGGGCTGTCCCCACAAGCTCCTTCAGCCTTCCCCTACACCTAAGGACATAATCCACTATGGGAGTTCCCTGAGTGGCGTGTTTGCCTTGCCAGTCCTCCTGGATCAAGTCTAGGGGCCCATGTACCCAACATCCATATAAGAGCTCAAAGGGGGGAAAATCCTGTCGACTCTTGGGGCACCTACCTGTATGCAAACAACAGGTGGGGAAGGTATTTCTCCCAGTCCCTCCCATGCTGTTCAGCAAATGCTTGCAGCATTGACTTCAGGGTACCATTAAATCTTTCCACAAGCCCATTGGCTTGCAGGTGATAAGGTGTCATGTGCCTCTGTACCACCCCACACTTCTCCCACAAACATTTCATCAGGTCCGACATGAAGGAACCCCCTCAATCGGTGATAACCTCCTGCAGAAACCCAACACGGGAGAAAATCCCAAGTAAGGAGTAACCCCTGGACCCCTGCCTTTTTGCAAAATGACAGGTGGCATGCTGTTGAAGCTGACAGCAGTACTGGTGGGGACTGGGTTCGGGGAGGATGAGGTTACTCGGCACAGGGGGCCAAGGTTTGGCTAATCTGCACAGGGGCACCCAAGTAAATCCGAACACAGGAAGCAACAACTTTAATGTCCAGAACCAGGGATGGGATTCTACAGTGTGGCTTTTATTCACATCCAAGCTGAACAAACAAAGCATAGACGGACCCCCACGGGGCTACATTCCTGGTAATGCAGATTAGAGACAAACAGAACACTTCTTCACTATTTCCAGCCCTCAGGCTGTGAACCCACCAGGCACACAGCCCGGATTTACACGCAGCTTTGGGTACACAGCCCGACTTGTACACTACTTGGGTTTTCCCCACTGGCCCAGCTCCGCCGCCGGCCACTTGATCCACGGTCCATTTTGGGAAATGAGCCAGTTTTCCTGTTGTGGCTTCCCAAACCATCTTAGAGCCTTTGACTCCTAGAGGGAATTTTCCTTCCAATCCCACATCTGGGTACTTCCCTCATCACTGGCCAAGTGCCTGAGGCAAAGTAGAAATCCACAGAGTAAATCCGTAGAGGTGGACCTGGTCACTAAAGAGGGGGGGTCTCCCACCTCCAGCTTCCACAGTCCATACCCGGCCATTTCTCTGGAAACTAAACAACTCTTATCTGAAAGCTTGGCAATGTAGATTACTGGGTAGACGTATGTCACATCTCCTGTACATGTCTGGACTTCCACTATGTGCTGGACTTGAACATACTTTTACTTTTGGCTAAGCCTATTACTCTAGGCCTCCCACTACTTCAGTAGTCCAATCCCCATTATCACACAAGTCCCAGGGTGAAAACATGGGCCCTTTAGAAAGAGCAGAAACTCACCCTCCGGTTGCAGGTGCCCCACAGGCGGTTCACAAATCTTCTTGTTTCCCAAAAAATCTTGAACAAACGAGGCAGCTTCTCCATTAGTAGAAAAAACCAGGGGGTTGCCCCCGGAATATGCAAAAAACCCTTTCTGCCCCATCCCCTGAGGGATGGGGCACTGAGACCCGATTCAGCGGTCTCCACCACTTTAAAAACTATCTTCTGTCTCTCTTTTGGCGGAAACACACACCTTTTTTCTGAATGGTAGCCCTATGTCAGGGCTGAGGCTCCAAGAGCCTAACCAGAGCTGCTGTGCTGCTCTCTCAGCAAGCTCCAAACTCCAACTGAACTACAGACTACTGTTCAAACCTCCCAACATTCTATTCCAACTCCCTGCTGCAGATTCTATTGTGGCTCATGCAGCTGTGACAGTTCTATGGTGATGTCATCCCTCAGTCTCAGCTGAGACTGAGAACAAATGACACAGTGTGAAATCCATTTAACTGGAGTTTCATAAGCTGCCTTCCCTGCCTACCACTAGGTCTTACTGGGATTCTAGTAACCCCGGGTAACAAGGGGGTTACAAAGGCATCTGCCACTTTGCCTGTCCTCAGTGAGGATAGGGTGACTGCCTCTGGATGCCGGGTGGCATAATCCACCACAGTCAGGATGAACCTCTTCCCCAAGGAGCTGGGGGTATTAAAAGGTCCCACAATATCCATTCCCACCCTCTGGAATGGCTCCTCCACTATGGGCAACGATATTAGGGCGGCTTGGATTTTCTGGTGAAATCCCAAATCCAAAAGTGTACCTTTGATGTTAGAGATGTTATAGTCAGAATCCCAGTCACAATTAAAATCTCCCATGACCATTAATTCTCGGTTCTGAGGTAACCCAGACTTAAATATGGAGAGTAGAGCCAAACAAGAGGAGATGTTACCAGGGGGGAAGGGGAGTGCCATAAATGGAACTCAAGATGAAGTGTTTCTCCTGGCCCAGGACCAGTTCAACTGAAACTATATCACAAATTAAGTCAGAGACGGAATGTAGGTTTGATTGAAGCCCAGTAGAGACAGAAAAGCCAACTTCACTGTCCCTTCTTTCCGACCTATCTTTTCTAAAAAAATTTATAATTTAGGAAGAGTAACTTCTGAATCCAAAACCTACGCAGTGAGCCATGTCTCAGACAGCGCGATGACATCAAAAGAGTGTTGCTCGGTCCAGGCAACAAACTCAGCCCACTTTGATGTTAAACTATGTATGTTTAAATGGACCAGTTTGCTGGCCGATGGGTCTAAGAGAGAATTATCAGTGGGAACAGAAGCATTTAAAACTGGGATTGGGCTGGGATGGGGGTGGGATCCCGAAATGAGCAAAAGAATCAACATAAGTTTCCTAGACCTCAACCTAGTATCATACAATAACTCAAACATTTAGAGAAAAACTGATACTGTGAAAACTAAATTTAAACTGGAAAAAGTAAAGTACAGGATGACTAAAGTTATTTGAGTCTGGGTGACAAAACTCATAACATGTAAACAACGTATTATTACAATTCAGATTAACTGCAAAGTAGGTAGAATGGTTACTAAACCCATTTTGAGTGAACTGATAAGCAGTTTCTGACTCAAAGTCAAAAGAAGAGGGACAAAAGAGACATTGGGGGCACCTTATATTGGATATTAAAAACAAGTAAATAACTAAAGCCAACATTTCAAATAAAGAAGCTGCTCAATGGATAAATACCTAAAGGACTATAAAACACTAAGTAGGGGGCTACTGGTCCACTCCAATGGTTCCACTGGGTCACAAACAGACTAAACTAAGGGCCTACCTTAATACAGGAACAATGAGAACAAAAGGCAGCAGACTCAGACCAGAAAAATCCTCAGACAGAATTTTCATGCTCGTGCCTTGGGCTGACGTGAGGTATTTAAGCCCTGGCCCCACCTCTTCTTGCGTTCCTATTGGTTGTGTGGCTCACCAGTGAGCCCCCTCTGGCAACATGGAAGGCAACCAAATGGGCATGGAAGAAAATGTCCTGCAGGTGACTGGCAGTTCAAATGATAGAAAAGCAGCACCAGTCCAGAGTTACTGCGAACTCAGCACCAGCAAGCAGATCAGATGGCAATGGTGTCAGCTGAGATCTTCAGGCCGGCATGAGGTATTTAAGCCCTGGCCCTGCTTCTTCTTGCTTCCTATTGGTTGTGTGGCTCACCGCTGAGCCCCCTCTGCAAACATGGAAGGCAACCAAATGGGCACGGAGGAAAATCTCTCTTTCTGTAGCACAGTGCGTTGCTCTCTCTCTTTCTCTCTCTCCACCTCAGATATGGTCGTGGCACCTCCAGGACTGAGAAGGATGGCACCCCCCAAGCTCATCTGGAAAATGCACTGTCACATAAAACGGTGACTGACACAACCCCAAATTCATCTAGAAAATGCACTGTCACATAACATGGTGAATGACACAACTTTATTTTGAACTACTGTAAAGTAATGCAAGTTTTTATTCAGTACAGTTGATCTTTGTTCATACAGTCGATCATAGCACTCTCGCTCGCTGGTGATGTGTGTGTGTGTGTGTGTGTGTGTCTCTCTCTCCAAGCTCATCTGGAAAATACACTTTCACATAACATGTTGTAACCCCCCTGTCACCCGGGGTTACTAGAATCCCAGTAAGACCTAGTGGTAGGCAGGGAAGGCAGCTTGTGAAACTCCAGTTAAATGGATTTCACACTGTCTCACTCTGTTCTCATTGTCAGCTGAGACTGAGGGTGACATCACCATAGAACTATCACAGCTGCATGAGCCACATTGGAATCTGCAGAAGGAGTTGATTAGAATGTTGGGAGTTTTGAACAGTCAGTCAGCAGTCAGTAGTTGGAGATTGTTGTGTGAGGAGCACAGCAGTTCTGTGCACAGGCTCTTGGAGCCTAAGCTCCGAAATAGAGCTACTTTTAGGGAAAGGTGTGTGTTTCCGCCTAAAGAGGAACACAGTAAGCTGTTCTTGAAGTGGTGGAGACCGCTGTTACTGGTCTCTGTGCCCCATCCCTCAGGGGATGGTGGTGGAAGGTTTGCCTGTTATTCCAAGGGCAACCCCCTGGTTCCGGCTAGGGAAGAAGCTGCCTTATTTTTCTGAAATGTGCTGTGGCACCAGAAGCTGTCACAATTCGCCTGTGAGGCACTTGCAACCAAAGGGTGAGTTCTGCTCTTGTCAAAGGGCCTATGTTTCACCTGAACTGTTTTAAAGTGGAGATTAGACTGCTGAATCAGTGGGAGGCCTAGAGGAATAGGCTAAGCCAAAGTAAAAGTATGTTCAAGTCCAGCACAAGGGGAAAGCCAAGACATGTAGAGGAGATGTGCTATACCTTTACCCTTTAATCTACATTGCCAAGCTTTCAAAAAGAGTTGTTTAATGTCCAGAGAAATGGCCGGGTATGGATTGTGGAAGCTGGAGGTGGGAGATCCCCCCATCTTTAGTAACCAGGTTCACCTCTACAGATTTGCTCTGTGGCCCTTTTACTTTGCCTCAGGCACTTGGCCAGTGCTGAGGGAAGTACCCAGACATGGGATTGAAAGGAAATTTCCCTTAAGGAGTCGAAGGCTCTAAGGTGGTTTGGGAAGCCACCAACGGAAAATGTATCCACTGCCATATGGACCGGGATCGAGTGGCCGGCAGGGGAGCCGGGCCAGGAAAAACCCAAATAGTGTACCAGTCGGGCTGTGTACCCAAAGCAGCGTGCAAGTCCGGGCTGTGAGCCTGGTGGGTTCAGAGCCTGAGGGCTGAAGTGTTCTGTTACTCTAATCTGCATTACCAGGAATGTAGCCCCGTGGGGGTCCGTCTATGCTTTGTTTGTTCAGTTTGGATGTGAATAAAAGCCACACTTTAGAATCCCATTCCTGGTATTGGACATTACAGTTATTGCTTCCTGTGTTCGGATTTACTTGGGTGCCCCTGTGCAGAGTAGCCAAACCTAGGCTCCTTGTGCCGAGTAACCTAGTCCTCCCCGAACCCAGTCCCCACCTGGTGCTGTTGTCAGCTTCAACAGCATACCACCTGTCATTTGCAAAAAGGCAGGGGTGAGGGCGTTACAAAATGGAGGCACCGCTTTGGATTTTAAATTAGGGAGGAAAGGTGCTCGGGCAAGGGGCTAGCATTTTGGTTATCTGGCAGTGGGTAGCCCAAAAAGCTGAAGCAAGTTTAACTAGTGTGTCGCTGTGTGCTGTGGTTCAATTGCTGCTGTTAAAATGCCAACTGTTTACCAAGGAGCAGTAAAGCTGAGAGAGTATGCCCTTGTCCTGCATCAAATATTTACAGCATTTTTGCCAGTTTTTAAAAAACTGTGTGTGATAAAGAAAAGTGTGAAAGACTAGGGGTAGCAACAGGAAGATTGTGCCCTGGACATTGGAAATGCTTTCTAGTAAACTGTGTGACAAAGAAAAGTGTGGAAGACTAGGGGTAGCAACAGGAAAATTGTGCCCTGGACATTGGAAATGCTTTTTAGTAAACTGAGAGACTTGCTGTGTTAATGGCCATGCTAAATGGTTGAAATGGGCTCCCGCCGTGGAGTCAGTTCGAAGAAAAAAAAAAAAGTGTTTTGCAGTTTAAATTTGCCTGCTCGACGATCGCCGTGAAGAGAAGAGCACTCGCGAGGGAAAGAGGCTCATTTGCATGGCATCATGTGATTGGTGAGGCTGCATTCAGTCCCGGCCCCCAGCCAGCTCTACAGTGACTGCCCAGCATACGAGAGGGAGTGTGAGAGGAGTGCGTTTACTGGCTTAGTGGAGGAACGTCGCGGTGACTAAAGAGCACTGTAAAAGTAATAAAAATAGACTTTTCTGTTTAAAATTGGGCTCAACCCGCATCTCGATTGACTGGATTGTGAGTGCGGTGATCGGAGAGACGATCGGCAGGACTGCCCACCCGTTTCCTTTCTGAGGCCTCCAAGACTGGCTGCAGGCCATTTTTCCATCGCAGCAAACAGCTACTGATAACAGTGAGTACCAAGAGTAATGATTGCTCTAACAGTGATTTTTTGCCAAAAGCCAGCTGAATATGTGTGCAGCAGTGTAGCCGCTTTGCAAATAAAGACGGTGTCAAGTTTTACCAGCTAAACCAAGTCTATTAAGCCATTGACTGTGAGCATAGTTATGGGTTCAGCATCAGTATAAAGTTTCAAAGCCAGAAAGAGACTGTGAGTTGTAACAAAATGTGCAGCACTAGTTACAGGCAATCCTGTGCTTGAAATCCTGAGGCTTTAAGGGACTGTGAGCTAAAGAAATGTTTTCAGCAAGTGAGAAGTCCGTGGCAAATCATATAAATGTGCTAGGAAAAAGAACAGTGCAAGTTTGTGCAGTTTTGAACAAAGTTATCAGTAGTGTGTGTAAATCGGATGCGCAGTGGCTTGAACCAATTTCTGATTGTTGATGAACAGGAGTGCTGCCGCCGCCATTACAGGGTGGGGTAGTAATGTAAACACAGCAGCAGAGGAGCCATTTTAAAAGTAAAAGAAAGTGTTCAGTGAAGTGGGACTTTCAGTAATAGTGAGCATTTGTTTGTTTTTCCCTGCAGTTATGGCCTCAGGACCAGCCCGCTACCCAGATCATACCCGGGCTGCAGTAACAGCAGAAGTAAATAAGTTAAGAGACATCGAAAGGTGTTGCTATGGAGGACAATTGCCTTCTCATGTGGCAATTCCTGGATATCCAGTGCAAGTGTGTCTAATATGCTTAAATGCTGGAAGGGATGTCTTCATGGTACCTCACTGTTCGGGGTGCTTAGAGAAATACGGCTTGTTTAAAGCGCCCAAGATTCATTTGGCTCCCACATGGACAAAAGTTCGGGAATTTGTGATTGGCAACACACAGCACCAGGTGGAGCCTGTTGAGGAAGGCCCCTCGGGGGAGTGTGACACAAAGCTAGAGGGTGCAGATTTAGAGACAGAACCATATGCTGATGTTTCGGATGCTGGATCACAGAGAGATAATTCAGACAGAGCATCAGTAGACCCCTGGGGGGGCCCAAGTCTCATAGGAGAAGATGAGATGAGGGAGGCCTTTGAATGGGAGGTGTCGACCTCCGCGCCCAGTGATGAGTGGATAGTCTCAGGAGTGAGGACGACTGCTCACTCCTGGGCACAGATTCTCAGTAAGGAGGAAGAAGAGGGGGAACCTATGTGGCCTTGTGAAAAAGGAACAGGTACACAGCCTCAAGCTCTTACCTCGGAAGAATGCATGGAAGAGAGTGGTGATGCCACTGCCCTGGCTGTGCAAGAAGAAGTAGTCAGGGATCCATTTTTCATCTCGTTGAGAATGCATAGCTGGCAGAACCAGGACTGGCCGCCCCCAAGCCAGGCCAGCGGTCTCAGGTTGACCAAAGCTAGTAAAGAGGAGAGACTGGTTCGTAGGAAAGCGAATGAAATCTATGGGATGTCCTTTTCTACCTTTCCTCAGAGAGTCTGGGAGGAGATTGAGAACAGCAGAAAATCCTGGATCTGGGCTGAAGCAATGAAATGTGTGCATCCTGGTGCAAACAAGCATGTCTGGAACAGAATGTTTCATGAGAAATACACTCAGTGGAAAAGAGGCAGGACATTGTTTATGGACACTGTGCGAATAGTGGATGGAGAAGGACGTGAAACCGTTCACAGTGTGAATTATGTGCGTCCAGACGGGGTAATAATTCAAGCTCCTGACCCCCTGTACTATTGTCCTCAATGCAAGGACCTCCCTGCAAATGTGCCCATGCCTACCAGATGGAAAGCAGAGCAGTGGTAGTCAATACTGCCATACCAGCCATTGCAGTGCCTTTGTTGTTCCACCAGTATGGACATCCAGGACTCAGGTGCCCCACATTCATCAGTTCTACAGTGTACTGGCCTTTCCAGAATCCATCAACTGGCCCACCAGATGACTTCAGATCCAGAGAGGACACCAGCCCAGCTGTATCCTGATCCATCGCCTGGTAATCGGATGACGTCAGACCAGCCGTTTTCCTTTTTGTTCCTGTTCTAAGGTTCCATCTCCAGAGATGACATCAGCCCAGCAGTTTCCAGATGTGCCCTCCTGTAGTTCCCAGAAGATGTCCACCCCGCTGTATCGGAAGAATACTACCAGAGAGAGTCTTCAGCTGAGGAGCAGGTCAGTGTGTATTATTCCTTCTACAAGGTGCTGGTAAGTCCAAACTTTTCTTTCCTTATGACATTGCAGCACACACCCTACACTAGTAGACTCCAGAATGTGTGAACTGTCCTCAAAGACTCTCCCCTTTGGGACTTTGGCCTGCTAGAACTGTGCTTCACCGGGCTCCGGCCCAGGAGAGACTCTTTAATGGACTAGCCTTCGGGCACTGTGGTCACTAGATGGGACTTTTAGGGCACTCCGTCCCCCACATGTGTATTGTAAATAATGTCATTTTTTTTTACTGTTTTCTAATGTATATACTGTTTTTCTACCTTTTCTAAAAAATCTTTTTGGGATTCTCCAGTGTTTTGATGGTAGGGGTTTAGATAGACTGTGTATGCAGATTAGGAATGTGTGTGTTGTCTTTCTTTTTTCTTGCAGGTGTTCCTGAGAAAGATAAAAGAGAAGACAAGAAGAGGAGGAGGGGCTCATCGGAGTTCCTCACTAGTACTTTAGTGAGTAGTATTTAAAAGTTCTATTGCTGTTGCTGTTGTTGTTGTTGTTGTTACTGTAGTAACCCTTTCCTTCCACAGGTGTGGTTGTGGGGGTGTGAGGGAGGCAGTAATGTAATGTAATAGATGGTATTAGTTCTTAGTGTGTGGTTGCAGGGTGTCCAAGGTCGAGGAGGTCCCCGGGTTGTTTTTATTTTGGGGTGTTAAGTTAGAGGCAGACAGATTTTCCCTAGAGGGCTGGGGGAATAGACAGGCTGTGGTCCTGAATGGCCATAGGGACTGCAGTGCTGAGCTATTAGGGCTATGCTCCGGACAGTTCTACCACAGCCACTAGGCACCCATAGTTAGTGGGTAGAGTAGAGGCTGATATGTCAGCCAAAGGCCTCTAGGCCCTTAGTGTTGCCTGCCTGTGCTAGCACATGGTAGGAAGGGGCCTGATCACCCCCCCTCCACAGGTAGCACATAGGGTGGGATGGCCTAAGCCGGGTAAATAATGACTGCGGACAGTCATTTTCCTGGTCCAGGGTGAGTGTAACCCCCCCGTTACCCGGGGTTACTAGAATCCCAGTAAGACCTAGTGGTAGGCAGGGAAGGCAGCTTGTGAAGCTCCAGTTAAATGGATTTCACACAGTCTCACTCTGTTCTCAGTCTCAGCTGAGACTGAGGGGTGACATCACCATAGAACTATCACAGCTGCATGAGCCACATTGGAATCTGCAGATGGGAGTTAGGTTAGAATGTTGGGAGGTTTTGAACAGTGGAAAGCAGTTGTGTGTAAGCAGTCTTGAAGAGAGGAGCACAGCAGTCTGTGCACAGGCTCTTGGAGCCTAAAGCTCTGATATAGAGCTACTTTTAGGGAAAGGTGTGTGTTTCCACCTAAAGAGGAACACAGTAAGCTGTTCTTGAAGTGGTGGAGACCGCTGTTACTGGTCTCTGTGCCCCATCCCTCAGGGGATGGGGGTGGAAGGTTTGCCTGTTATTCCAGGGGCAACCCCCTGGTTCCGGCTAGGGAAGAAGCTGCCTTATTTTTCTGAAATGTGTTGTGGCACCAGAAGCTGTCAAGATTCACCTGTGGGGCACCTGCAACCAAAGGGTGAGTTCTGCTCTTGTCAAAGGGCCTATGTTTCACCTGAACTGTTTTAAAGTGGGGATTGGACTGCTGAATCAGTGGGAGGCCTAGAAGAATAGGCTAAGCCAAAGTAAAAGTATATTCAAGTCCAGCACAAGGGGAAAGCCAAGACATGTAGAGGAGATGTGCTATACATTTACCCTTTAATCTACATTGCCAAGCTTTCAAAAAGAGTATGGATTGTGGAAGCTGGAGGTGGGAGACCCCCCCATCTTTAGTAACCAGGTTCACCTCTACGGATTTGCTCTGTGGCTCTTTTACTTTGCCTCAGGCACTTGGCCAGTGCTGAGGGAAGTACCCAGATGTGGGACTGAAAGGAAATTTCCCTTAAGGAGTCGAAGGCTCTAAGGTGGTTTGGGGAGCCACCAACGGAAAATGTGTCCACTGCCATATGGACCGGATCCAGTGGCCGGCAGGGGAGCCGGGCCAGGAAAAACCCAAATAGTGTACAAGTCGGGCTGTGTACCCAAGACAGCGTGCAAGTCCGGGCTGTGTGCCTGGTGGGTTCAGAGCCTGAGGGCTGAAGTGTTGAAGAAGTGTTCTGTTACTCTAATCAGCATTACCAGGAATGTAGCCCCGTGGGGGTCCGTCTATGCTTTGTTTGTTCAGTTTGGATGTGAATAAATGCCACACTTTAGACTCCCATTCCTGGTATTGGACATTACAGTTATTGCTTCCTGTGTTCGGATTTACTTGGGTTCCCCTGTGCAGAGTAGCCAAACCTAGTCCCCTTGTGCCGAGTAACCTAGTCCTCCCCGAACTCAGTCCCCACCTGGTACTGCTGTCAGCTTCAACAGCATACCACCTGTCATCTGCAAAAAGGCAGGGGTGAGGGCGTTACAATGGTTACTGACACAACTGTATTTTGAACTATTGTAAAGTGAAGCAAGTTTTAATTCAGCACAGCTGATCTTTGTTCATACAGTCAACTGCAGCACCATGGCTGTCTTGCTCGCTGTTGGTGTGTGTGTGTGTGTCTCTCTCTCTCTAAGTGCCTGCCACTAGATTGTAGCACTGTGTGCTACTAGATCATCAGCGATATACAGATGTTGGGGGACAGTGTATATAATCGGGGAGGAGAGCCGAGGAATCTAGGTGCTTCATCTCTTGTCCCACTACTTCACAAATTTTACACAGCTGACATTCTGATTTGCTTTGCTGAGGAGGTAATGAGTGCCAATGGCACTTTCCCTGAGTCACTCTGTGAAACTGTGGATTAAATAGGGGATTTAATCCACAGGCACGCAATGCTCCTGGACTAATTGGGTTGAGCAATTTTGGCAACCCATGTTTTAAATAATAAATGCTGATGTAAAAATGTGTATTCTATTGTCTTCTTTGAACAGTTAGCATTCTGTACAGTTCTCAACATGGAATCAGTAATGCTGGAATTTTGACTATGTCATGGTTTGTGTACAGAACTCCGAGCATGAGCTGTTACATTGTTACATGGTGATTTACAGCGGATAAAGACCTCGTGACCCATCATATCTGCCAGATTCTAATTTGTGAATTGTACCCTACTGGACATTCACTCATTTCCCATATTTAACCCCCACTCCGTTACACGACACCCATATGTCTACACCATCTCTGCTTAAATTAATTTACTTTATTACTTTATTAGAACACACCACTTCCTTCGGAAGCCTGTTCCAATTTTTCACCACCTTCTCAGTGAAACAATACTTCCTGACATCTTTCTTGACCACTCCTCCTACCAAGTACATAGAGTTTCCTCTTGTGCTAGAGTCTGGTTTAATTTTAAATAAATCCTTGCATTTCATTTTGTTTGTTTCATTTAAAAACTTAAATGTCTCTATCATGTCACCCCTCTCCCATCTGCCCAAAGTGTGTACAGATTCAGGTTGGATAACCTTTCCTTGTACGACCTGCGCTGTCGCCTTGTATTGTTTTTGTTGCTCACCACTGCACTGCCTCAACCTTATCCCTATCTTCTTTCAAGTGGGATTCCAGAACTGCTCACAGTGCTCAAAGTTTGGCCTTACCAGGGATTTGTATAAGGGTAATATTACCCCTTTTTTCTGCTACTAGTTCCCCTGCCTATACAACCCAGTATTTTATTTGCCTTCCCCATGACGATTTATTTATCAGTAGTTTGAGGTGGGACCCAAGGCAGATAACTGTGTGCAGAATTTATTAATGGAAGGCGAGAGAGGGTGGTGGCAAACGGCACTCACTCCAATGAAGGCAGAGTGACCAGCGGGGTACCCCAGGGCTCAGCACTGTAACCAGTCTCCTTCAATATCCTTATTAAGTGACACTGCAGAAGAACTTGAAAGGAAGGCATGCCTCTCCCCATAGATGACACCAAAATCTGCAACAGGATAGACATTCGGGGGAGGGGGGGGATGAGCAGAGACCAGAGAAAAGTAGCCAGGGGTACGGCAGATGGGTTTCAATGTGAAAAAGTGCAAAATAATGCACTTAGGGCACAGAACCCAGAGGCAAAGTACAGAATGAGGGCACTTGTCAGAACACTGCTCAGAGTTCTGTACACAAACTGTGACATAGTTTAAACTCCAACTTTCTGGTTCCATGAAGATAACAGTGTAGAATGCTGTACATACAAAGAAAACAACACAAGACATAGTTTTCAGAAAAACTGTACTTACACACAGTTAAATATGGATCATGCAGGATTGGAATATCATTTCTGAAAATATGAACGTTACTAACAACTGCAAATTAGAAAGGATGTCCTCCCCTCTTTAAGGCTGGCTCGACTTTCAGCAGGACTATATGGTGTCAAATGACCTCACAATATGCAAACGCTGAGCACTGTAAATCACAGACATGTGTTAGTCCTTCACAATACACACTAGTAACCCAGGAGAGAGAAATACATTACGCAAAAACAATGACAATAGTTTTCTTAATCTGCTTCTTTATCAAAGCTTTTGGGTGCTGACCCCGACTGCAGGCAATTAGATACATTTAAACACAACACCTGTCCCTCTGGACTACGAGTCGCACTGCAACACCATTATTTCCTATTTTTCTCTTCTTACTATGTCCCCACTAGTACTGCATACAGTTCATACCACCAGACCACGACTGCTTGAAACACATACTTGTCCTGGAGGGACGGTAGGTCTCAGGGATAAATAGGGAACTTGTTATTTATTTATACAATGACTGTGAGAATGACATTTTGCAAATAAATGCATTTATTTTTATGTCTGACAGGCCTAAAGTGGAAACAAACTATTTATTTCAATGTTAGGTGGCTCATCACCATTTATCTTCTCTTTAGATTGGTCACAAAGGAGCCATTAACCAGTGGGAGAACAGCTTGCACAATGCCTGATGACATCACAATGGTCTCTGCTGCAGTTAAAAACAGAGCAGTGAAATCAAACAGCAACAGTTAACTCTTTATTAAAAGAAGTAATCTTGCCAGAGAGGCAGTGTCATTTTATATAGCGGATAATGTATGGTCATCAATTGCTAACCAGTTTGTTAACCATCAAGAGGTTGCCAGGGTGACCGTATAAACCTCGAGATGTTTAAAAATATGGCTGACGATCAATATACCATACATTATATTTTATAGTGTATGGTACCGTTAATGTTAAAAAAAAAAAACAAGAAAATAGGTCCTTACTACAGTTCTACTGTATATGTCGCCACTGCTCTGCTCCAGGACATGATCTCACCGCCGTGGCCATTTCAAGGCCGCCCAATAAAGTTGCGCGCATGCGTAGACTGTTCCAGGTTGTTAACCCATTGATGTGACCGATGTGATGTACCATAGATGGGTTAACAACATCATGACGTACCATCGATGGTAAAACGTTGTTATAAAAAGGTAGATTTCTACCTATAACAACATACTACCATACATTATAAGTGACATATACCATGTGCTGGCTAAAAATATCCCCTTCATTTTTTTCTGCAGGATTTGACCTCTGCAGACCTCACTTGTGGCCCATATTTATACAGCATCAGTAAGTGAAAAGACCCCAACTGTTTTCAACTCTATGAGTCTGTCTCAGGGGGTGTTTTACCCTTTTTGGGATTTATCAGTTTCCATAGAAGTTTTATTTTTAATTTTCACTTCTATGCCCACTTTGTGTCTCCAGCACTAGTCTCCCTCGGGAACTTCCCATGTGCACCTGACATGCTACACCCCTCTCACCTGCATACACCTAACCTCCATGAAGCCGTGCCCCCCCTAGGCAGGATCAGGTTGGGGGGAATTACCTGTGAAAGCACTTGCATGTCAGGAGGTGTCGTGGTGGGAAGGTGGGGCCCAGATATATCCTGGAGTCTGCCATCATAGGTATTGGAGCCATTTTCCATTTTTTGTAGGTGTCCATCAAGATGCTGGCAGCAGGGATGCATAAGTACAGGTGCACATGCAAAGTGCACCGCCACACAGCATCAGCCGGTATCTCCCCTCCCCATGGTGTGCTAAGCTACAGCTGCACTTGTGCTAACCAAGGTAACACTGCTACAGCAGCACTTGCCCTCCCTCTGGGTGGAAGATGAGAGTCCAGGATGATGCTCAGTCTTCCTCCCCCATCCGGCCCCTGATAACCCAGCCAGTTTAGAAACTTTTTTTTTAATCAATATTTCATCCTTCCCCTGAATCTGCCCGGCAGTACCTCCCCAGCCCCATCACTGTCCTTTTCATGGACTTACCGGTTAACCACCATTTGCACCAAACAGTAGTTTTGTGGGTGGCCAGCCGTGTTGGATGTGTGAGAGCCTGCAGGCGGAGCTGGCATGTAGCAGCCCAGTCATTTTCCACCTGGTTTTCTCCCCGAGCTGGAGCATAGTGATGCATGCTGCACCAACATGTCACGCTTCAGCTCGCCCCCTCTGAGTGTTGCCCCACTGACCTGCCAACCAGCCTCTGCCAGGTGGTAGTATCTATAGCAGAACTGCAGCCCCCAACCCCCACCCCCACCCCAAGGAAGCAGAACTGCTATTGGGCACTCAGTCCTTCCTCACCCTGTCAGCACACAAAGTGACCCTGTCCATTCCCAAACCTGGATTGCTGGTCGGGGGGAAGGCAGAAAAGTAACTGCTTCCCCCCACTGGGCTGGCTACTCCTTGGAAACTTAAACTGTGTGTGTTTAATTGATATGGGTAATAAAAACTTGCAATAAAAACTGTATTTTGTAAAAATAGTATTGTTCAGGCATACAATGGGGTTGGGCCAGTGTCCTTTATCGCTGAGGGTGGGAGCACTCTCTACTACCCCTTTGTGGTATCAGGTAGCTACAGCATCTGCCTCGAAGTTCCTCACTGAGGAGCCATGACAGTACCAGCCATAGCTCGAACGGCGTGCAACAGAGTAAGGCTCAACACTCTCCAGCACTGATTAGAACCAACTTTATTATAGTTTCAGCTCTCCAATGTTGAAATCATATGTAATAGCACTCCCATGTGGTTTTGTTTCCAAATTTCTGCTCTCAACTTGCCTCACCACTTATTTTCTAAAATACGCCAACCAATTTGCCACAAACATATACTGTATTACATGAATGGGACTTTTGCTCCATAGAAAACAGTTATTTTTTTCTCTGTATACCTAGCACAATACACACCAATTAAACAATAAATGGTATATACCTAATTTAAGCAATTACAAGTATATACCTATATTAAGTATATGCCTAAACTAATTAAAAGTATACACCTATGCTAATGATTCGATTACAAGTATATGTCTACACTAAATAAAAGTATATACTTACACTAACAAATGTATATACCTACATACTTACACTAATTAATTAAATGTATATACCTATACTAAGTACAAGTGTATAACTACAAACCTGCACTAATAGAACAATTAAAAGTATATATCTACACTACTTTAAAGTATATGCTCACACTAATTGAATAATTAAAAGTAAATACCTACACTAATTAAAAACGTATATCTAGAGTACAAGGAACGCTATAATACCACACTAACGGCAACCAATGACCAAATCAATTAACTAATCAATGCCTCTCTTAACATACCTACCAAACTAATTACAGACATGTACTACAGCACACATTGAAGACTCCTAGAAAGACTTCCAGACCTACAAAACCCATGTCTAGATAAAAAATAATAATTCTAAATATAGCCTCACAGTATCCTAAAAGTTCTACACAATTTTTCACCAAACCCTCTCTCTCCACAGATGCCATACCCTCCATGATGCTGCCGCCAACACAGAGCTCCTTCAACTGCCACTCCCTACCGAAAACACCACGTTACTCCCAATGAAAAAAACACTTCCTTCTTGAACACAGGCACACCCCACACACAACCTTAGATGTCATGCCACCACACCAAAGTAACGGACAGACCAGCCCAGTCCACCTCCTTAAACAGGGGGACCTACACGACAGAAAGCAACAAGGTACAAAATGCAGGCCTCCATAAAAATGCACTCCAGAGAAACATTAGGACAAAAACAAGCATTTATCAATGCTGAATGTTTGCTTGCTGGCATTGGCACTGGTAGTGTATGAGTTAGAGAGCTGCATAATAGGAATGGCAGTGAAATATTGAACTGAAGCCAACCCCACCACCACCCTGCAGAGATCAACAGACATTGGGGTGTGCCTTTGGGGCATCCGGCATAATGACCACGCCATTTCACCACATCCTACCCTGCAGACACCGACAAGTGTCACGGTGTGCCTTGGGGTCTTTGGGCCTTATGCTCACCCCATTCCATAAGGAAATATGGTGAGATGGGTGCAGTATAGCAGAATGGGGTGAACTTCGGGACCGAAGAATCTAAGGCACACTTCGATGCTTGTCACTGGCTGCAGGGTGTGGGTGGGGGTGGAATGGTATGAGCATTACAGATGACAATCCCAAGTCACACCCCTGATGCCTGTCAGTCTCTACAGGGTGGGGCGTTATGGTCGGAAACCCTAACGCCCCAGGTGTTCATTGGTATTTTCACTCCAATTTTTCAAGATGTTTTTTTTGTGACCCCACCTTATGAACAGTGGCAATATCAGTTTGTTAGCCAAAAGCTGATTTTGCACAGCAACTACACCATTTGGCACCATAGATGCGAAAACACATTCCGAACAGGATGTGAAAAATGACAGCTGTACTGTTCATGAGGAGGTGTAACATGGCAATGTTGAAAATCTGGAGTGAAAATATAAAAAAACTGGTTAAGTCACGAGCGTGCGTAGAAACTGTAATTAGTTTGGGGACTGTTTACAGCAGATTGTCAACACAGGCATTTTAGGACCTCTGCTCATGAACAGTGTCACTGTGATTTCCGTAATCTGTCCCGAACACTGATTTCCCACAGTGATCACGCATTTCTACGCCGGAAGTGCGAAAACACATTTCAGCCAGGGTGTGAAAAATGACAGCTGTACTGTTCATAAGGAGGTGTGGAAAAATGCCACTGTAGAAAATCTGCACTGAAAATATTGCAAATTTGTGAACTTACGAGAGTGCGTGGAAGCTGCGCAATGCATGCTCGTAACACAGTCATTTTATGGACTTTTGTCACCAAATTTTCCACATAGCCATTTTAAGACCTCTGCTCATGAACAGTGACACTGTGATTTTCTTAATATGTCCCGAACATTGATTTTGCACACCGACCGCGCCATTGTGCTCTACATGTGCGAAAACACATTTTGGGCAAGAGGAGAAAAATGACAGTTGTACTGCTCATAAGGAGGTGTGGTAAAATGGCAATGTTGAAAATCTGTAGTGAAAATATAAAAAATTTGCGCAGTTACGAGCATGCGTAGGAACTGCGCAATGCACGCTCGTAAAACAGTCATTATTGGGAATTTTTTCACCACATTTTCAACATAGGGTTTTGAGGGGACTACCTCATGAACTGTGAAACTGTCATTTCATTACTCAGTCCCAAAAGGTGGTTCTGCGCAGTGACCGCAAAATCACCTTTTGGGACCAAATAACAAAATAACAGTTGACTGAGTTCATGACGTGGAGTCCCAGGAACCTGATGTTGAAAATTTGGTTAAAAAATTCCCAAAAATGGACAAGATATGCATCAAAGTTGAAAACCCCCATTTATGCCATTATACAGCTTACCGGCATTTCTTCAGTTCACGGTCGGCTTTGAAGAGTGCAGACGTGTTCCCGGTCCACCGAAGATCATCGTGCCAGCCTCCAGAGGTAAGTATGGGGTGAGGGGGGGGTGTGGGGAGGTGGGTGTGCAGAGGGTAGGTTTGATTGGGGGAAGGGTGAGACAGTGAACGAGGGACCGTTTTTTCTTACAGATTTATTTATTTTTTTATCTTTTTCAGGTAGATGACGCTGGACTTTTGCCACGCTGGGGTGGGCTTCCAGCGTGGCATCTGGAAGGTCGTTTGGGGGGGCCAGTGGAGCTGATGGGGATTGGGCATCCCATTGGCCAATGGATGGCGATTGCCGCTAAGCTGGGGTGGGCCCCAGCGTGGCAGTTGGAAGGTTTTTGGGGTTGTGTGAGCCAACGGGATTGGGCACCCCTGTTGGCCACATAAAACTCGGACTGTTGCCACGCTTGGGGTGGGCCCCAGCGTGGCACCTGGAAGTCATTTTTGGGGGCAATGGAGCCGACGGGGATTGAGCACCCCGCCAGCCATATTGTATGCGGGTGGGGAGGCATGAGCATGCTGGGGTGGGCCTCAGCGTGCTAGTAGGTGTTCCAGTCGGGGGACTGTCTATGACAGACACTTCAGATGCAGTGTGACGCGCAAGCAATTTGCATACTGCCAAGGACGCAGTATGCAAATTGCCTACACGTTACCACCGCTGATTGCAGTGTTTTTTCACTTTCAACTCTATGCCACTGCATCTGAACTACTGTCATAGACAGCTCCGACATGTATTGGTGTGGTGAGACAGCGCCTGCAAAAGAGAGCATGGCATTGGAAGCTGAGTGGCACTCCTATGAAAATTCATATGATGGCACTATGTTTCTTGCACATGTGTGCAAGCAAACATAAAAATGGCAAACATGGAAATAAAACAAGCATTTGTCAATGCCGAATGTTGCTTGCTTGTATGTGCTGTTTAGGTATTTGGAAGTGATAGTTCCATGCCTTCCTCCCAAGACATCCACTGTGTCTTTCCGTTCAGTATTCAGAGAAGAGTGGGAAGGGCAAGGGCCACAGCAGTACAGCAGTTGCCAAGGGGGTGAAGAGGGTGGACAATAGTCCATTCAAAGGCAAGAGAGTCCTGCAGGAGCTCACTAAATTGAAGGTGGACAAAGCAATGGAACCAGATGGCATAAGCCCAAGGATATTAACAGAACTGCAAAGGAGATAGCAGTACCTTTCTGGCAGCCATGTTCACTGAGTCATTGAACATGAGTGAACTGAGGAGGGCATGTGGTCCCTCTACACAAGTCCGCAGCAGGAGGAGGCAGGGAACAATAGGCCGGGTCAGCCTCACCTCAGTAGTGGGGAAGATCATGGAGACACTGCTTAAAGAAAGGATAGTGGGGCAGCTAGATGCCATCGAGCCCAGGACCATAGACAACATGGATTCACAGTGGGGACATCATGTCAGATAAATCTGGTTGATTTCTTTGACTGGGTGACAAAGAAGTGAATCAGGGTGGGGCAGTGAACAACGCTACCTTGATTTCAGCAAAGCCTTTGACACCATCCCATATAGGAGGTTGATAAACTAGCTGGGCAGGCTGGGCATGGGGAAAGGTGGTAAAGTGGGTTAGAAACTGGCTAACAGACAGGAGGCAGAGAGTGGTGGTAAATGGTGTGCAGTCTAGGAGAGGAGGTGACCAGTGGGTGCTGAGGAATCGTGTCCGGGGCCAGGTCTGTTCAATGTCTTCATTAGTAATATTGCAGAACGTCTGAAGGAATTTTTCACCAAATTTCAACATGGCTATTTTAAGATCTCTGCTCATGAACAGTGTCACTGTGATTTTCTTAATCTGTCCCAAACATTGATTGCACACACTGAATGCGCCATTGTGCACTACATGCACGGAAACACATTTTGGGCGACATGTGAAAAATGACAGCTGTACTGCTCATAAGGAGGTGTGGTAAAATGCAATGTTGAAAATCTGGAGTGCAATTATAAAAAATTTGCGAACTTATGAGCGTACGTAGGAACTGCGCAATGCACGCTCGTAAAACAGTCATTTTTAGGAATTTTTTCACCAAATTTTCAACATTGCCATTTTGAGACCTCTGCTCATGAACACTGTTACTGTGATTTTCGTAATATGTCCCATACATTGATTTTGCACACCGACTGCGCCATTGTGCGCTACATGGGCGGAAACACGTTTTGGGCAAGATGTGAAAAATGACAGCTGTACTGCTCATAAGGAGGTGTGGTAAATGGCAATGTTGAAAATCTGTAGTGAAAATAATGAAAATTCGCGAACTCACGAAAGGCAAGGAGAACTGCACAACGACGCCAGAAATAGTGTCATTTTAGGACGTTACTCAATTAAATAGACTTTTGAGAGCCCACCTTATGAACATTGGCAGTGTCTATTTCGTTAATCAGTCTCAAAAGGTGATTTCACACAGTGACCGCGAAATCACCCTTCAGGCCCAATTAACGCCATGACAGTGCAAGAATTAATGAGGAGGGGTCCCAAAAACCCCATGTTGAAAATTTGGGCTCCAAAATTCCCAAAAATGCCTGAGATATGCAATAAAGTTGAAAAAACCCTATCTATCCCATTATACAGCTTACCAGCATTTCCTCAGTTCAGGGTCGGCTTTGAAGAGTGCAGACGTGTTCCTGGTCCGCTAAGATCGCTCGCCCGAGCTCCAGAGGTAAGTATGGGGTGGGGTGTGGGAGGCAGGGTGCAGTGGGTGGGTGCGGGTTGTGGAGGGGGCAGGGAGAAGCACTGAGGGACAGTTTTGTATTTGCAGGATTTTTATTTCCTAAGACGACGAGGGATGTTTGCCACGCTTGGTGGGCTCCCAGCATGGCAGCTGGAAGAATGTTGGTGGGGGCAGGAGCCAACGGGGATTGGGCACCCCTGGCCGGCCATAACATCATTTTGCCATGCTGGGGGGTGGGCTCCAGTGTGGCACCTGGATGCTTGAGGCGTGCAGCCGACGGGGATTGGGCACCGCCGGCCATAACATCATTTTGCCACGCTTGGGGTGGGGCTCCCAGCATGGCACCTGGATGCTTTGGGGTGGTGTGCAGCCGACGGGGATTGGGCACCCCTGTCAGCCATAACATTTTGCCACGCTGGGTGGGCTCCCAGCATGGCACCTGGATGCTTTGGGGAGGCGTGGAGCCGGACGGGGATTGGGCACCCCGTGGGCCATACAGTGTGGGGAGGGGAAGGAGCATGAGCACGCAGTGTGTGTGCGCGGCAGGCGCTGCGCGGTGTGTGTGTGTGTGTGTGTGTGTGGAGGGGAGCTCTGCTCACTGAAGCGGAGCTCTCCCTTTCAACTGTATGCCACTGCATTTTCAGTGCTGTCATAGACAGCTGCAGCAGAGATTGAGAAACTGGGGCCACGCCTGCAAACACACTGACTGCATTGGAAGACGGGTGTCACACCTCCGAAAACTCGGATGATGGCACTATGTTTCTTGCACATGCATGCAAGCAACATAAAAAGACCTTCCTAAAGTATTATACAAAATAACTGGTAAGTAACATAGAAACATAGAAACATAGACTTTGACGGCAGATAAGGACCGCTTGGCCCACCTAGTCTGCCCATTTCCCTACCTAGAGGATAAGCTGCAGATCCTATTTAACCAACAGCCTATTTCTTCCTACCCCCCACAGAAATTGCCTTATGTCTGCGTTAAGCATGCAACAGGGAACTCTACTACCTCAGGGGGTTAATTAGCTCATAATCCCGCCCACTCTTTGAGTTTGTGGGTGACTGAGTTAATTAACCTCCCCTGATGGTATATTTCCACATTCATATACCACACTTAACCATTTGAGAGATAGAGATAGATAGATAGATAGATAGATAGATAGATAGATAGATAGATAAATAGATAGATAGACAGACAGATTGATAGATGTATACTGTATAACAATAAATACTATATACTGCATAACAGAAGATAGGCACTGTCTTTTAAAGGGATCTTTGGTGCTAGAAGGAGAGTTCAAGTCTCAGCCCGCATAACTGTTAGTGTGGCAGTGTAACTGGGAGCCCAGTAAATCGATTAAATGGCAGGGAAAGGTGGGGCAATTGCCACTCTCCTCAAGGCTTCCCATGTGTTGAGCTGCACAGCTTCGGTTTGGAACTGCCACCGGTGGTGTCGTTGGAGCCCCTAAAGATCGAAAGGAAGTTTAGCCGTACAGGAGAGGAGGGGCCAGTGTCACTACCAGTGGGGTCTGTTAGATCAGCAGCGTAACGCCAGTGATTGCAGCTCCTAGGAGAATTCAGAGGGAGCAAGAGATCATGGAGGGAGAGTCATGTGTAATATTGAGAGACTCGGATGTTTTGTAGGATTTGAATCCATGTCTTCTTGGGAGCCACCAGTTCAGACTTGTGTGACAACCAGGAGAAGAGGAGCTGTAGTGGTCAGGACTGGGAAATGTGTCAATGAAAGTTGCAACTCAAGAAAGACTGCAGGAGGAGTGTTTGGGAGTCAAAGCTGTTGTTTGACTTCAAAGGCCTTATTCAGCCTCGAAGAGATGCTGCTGCCAAGTCTTAGGAAGCCTGATTCAGCTCCGAGACTGCACGTGGAGAACCAGCTTGGTCACAAGTAACCCATGCAAGCCCAAAGTGTGTGAGACCACCCAGTCCAGGAAATGACCTGACTGTTACCCCGCCGGTATGCGACTCATGTTCCATGGAGTGTATTAATTTTTCCTGTTCCCCTCCCTCCGAAATTAAATGGGACTTTTATTCTTTTATTGTTGTTGTGTGCAATGACTTTATTTCTGAGCCTGAATGTGTGCTGCTAACCAGTTTGCTCCCACAGCCAGCACCCCAAGAAGTGAAGGGCACCCCGGCACCAACATTGTTGGAATCAGGCATACAATGCAGCCATCATGTATGTGGTTTTCTGTTGTGTTACCCACCCTCCACATGGACATCCTGCCATCATACCCCTAGACACCGGGGGGGGGGGGCTACAATAGTAAGTGTGAAAATAAAAAGACAGTGAAAATCAGGTGACTCACTATACAACAGCAGCACTAGTGTTACACCAGTGAAAATAAAATCACATGAGCATGTCAGATGCGCTCAGAGCACAAAATATAATGAACTTGAATTTCAGCTGTTATACAGTATGTGTACATATTATAAGGGGCACAATAGCGCCCCTATAGTTAGGGCTGAGTAGCCTATTTAATGTTAAACTTCATATTTTGCACATTAATATCTTTGACTCTCTTCGACTGAATGAGCTGAAATTTTGCACGTGTTGTCTAGGAGGCAACATCTTGATGTATGGAAATTTTTGTGATGGCAGCTTGTGTGGTTTCTGAGATCTACATGTGTCATTTTTAGAAAAAAACAAATTGTTTCCTATATTTAACATTGTTTTTTTTGCTCTCACCTATAGCCTACATGGAAAGGAATTGTTGCCCCAAGCTTGCAGGGGGCATGCATCATGTCCCAAGGTAGTACATTTGACAGGTCTGGTGAAAAAATACCTAAGGATTCATGAGTTATAAGGCTTTAAATTTTAGCATTTTCGACTTGCACATACTGTACGCATTAGGGTTTTGAGATAATGTTCCGCGGCCAAAGTAAAATTGTAAACCCGCAAATGCGCGTTTTGCTTTCAGGCCACTTGTTTGGCACGACACCAAACATTTTTTTGTGCCATGACAACTGCCATCTTGTTGACCTTTTCCTGAACCAACAAACGTGGAAGAACACAAAATTGCTGGGATTTGAATAAACAAACATCAGACCTAACTAAACGGGACCCGTTTAGCAACAGTCTGATGTTTGTTTTTAAATATTGTGGTCACATATATGTTTTCTGTGCATCCAAAGTCCCGGGTGCCCAGCTTAGCGAGAGAAGCGCTGCCCCGCATTCTCTGTATGAGAACAAGTGGGACTTTCTTGACTTCTGCAGCTGCAGCTGGAACTCGTGCTGCCAGCTGCAGATTCAGCTGTGAGCCACCATTTCCCTGGTGTCTAGTGGCATTCTCACCCGGCGCTCCCCATACTTCCTGTTATAATAACAATTCATCCGTTGGTGTTAGTGGTATACCCCCACCCTCCTTTATGTATCCCTGGTGTCAAGTGGCACCCCCCACCTTCCGATCCCCATCTTAAATATTTTTATAGTATCATAATAAATGCCAGCAGAATGGGCCCCGTGGTCTAACGTGTCTGCTCGGAAGCTAGCCCCCTACTGGGAGCTCACTTCTCCACCCCCCCAGCCCCAGAGGTGACCCTCCCTGGCCTCAGCTTCCCCCTGTACCTGTCCCAACCCTTATTGAATCCTTCCACTGTGGTCTCTTCCACCAGACTCCTGGGCAGTGCGCTCCATGGTTCCACTGCCTCTCTGTGAAGAAATGTCTCCTGCTCTCCCCTGTACTTCCCCTTCCAGCTTCCACTCATTTCCCCTGGTAGTTCCCCTTCTTAAGCCTGAACACTTCCCTGGCTCTGCCCTTATTTATCCCCTTTACATACTTGAAAGTCTCTATCATGTCCCCTCTGTCCCTCCTCTCCTCCAATGCTTACAGATTGAGTTCATCCAGTCTCTCCTCATAGGTCCTGCCCTCCATGCCCTGAATCATCCTGGTCACCCTCCTCTGGGCCCTCTCCAGCAGCGCTATGGCCCTCTTAAGATGGGGCCTCCAGAACTACACACAGTACTCAGGTTGCAGCATAACCAGGGCATTATATAGAGGGAGGATCACCTCCCTCCTCCTGGAGGTAATACCCCTGGTTAAGCAGCCTAGTATCCTGTTTGCTTTTGCTGCAGCTCTTTGACAATTCTCTGTGTTATTGATTTTGCAGTCCACCACTATCTCTAAGTCTCTCTCGCCCGATGTGACTTGTAGTGTGGTCCCCCCAGGGTGTATGCATGTCCCGGGTTTCTGACCCCCAGTTGCAGCACCCTACATTTCCCTGCACTGAACTTCAACCACCACTTCCTTGACCACCCCCCAAGGGTATCCAGATCCCCCTGTAGGGCCTCTCTCCCCTCCTGCCCATCTGCCAGTGCTCCCAGTTTTGAGTCATCCGCAAAGAGACTCAACCTCCTCCTAACACCCCACCCTATGTCCGAGACATAGGAATGAATAGGAGGGTCCCAGGGCCAAACCTGGGACCCCACTGATGACCTCCTGGGAGGAGACTATCCCTCCAACCACTACTCACTGTATTCGCCCTGTAAGCCAGTTTTCCACCCACCTGAGCAACTGCCCCCCCACCCCATCCCCTCCAGCTTTGTTAGTAGGCCATTGTGGGGTACCGAATTGAATGCCTTACTGAAATCGAGATAGAGGACGTCCACCGGCCTATGTCGGACCAGGGCACCCGTCACCCAGTCATAAAACTCCATCAGGTTAGTCTGGCACTACCTCCCTGGAACAAAACCATAATGCCTGTCATCCAGGTGCCCCGACCTTTCCAGCTGTCCCCCCAGCCTCTCCTTAATAATGCCCTCCATAACCTTGCCTACCACAGATGTTAGGCTAATGGGCCTATAATTCCCCATCTCCTCTCTAGACCCCCCCCTTGTTAATAGGCACCACATGAGCCACCTTCAAATCTTGAGGCACCCACCCTGTCATGAGGGAGATGTTGGAGAGTGAGGCCAGTGGAGCTGCCAGCACATCCTCCAGTTCCTTCAGCACCCTTGGATGCAGCCCATCTGGCCCCGGTGCCTTCTCAGCCTTTAGCAACCGGAGGGCCTCTCTCACCCTATCCGCTGTGATTTCACCCTCCCATCCCCACTTCTCATGCATCCTCTCCTCCCCTTCTAGATATGACCCATCCCCTGCCCTAGTCTCATCCAGTCCTTCAGTCTCCAACAGACCTCCTGGTTCAATGGGCTCCTCTACCCTCCCATCGGGTTGGAAAGACCGCCCACCTCCCATGGTAAAGACAGAGGCAAAGAACTCATTTATCACCTCTGCTTGTTCCCCAGCTTCCTGTGCCCATTTTCTATCTCTTCCTTGGTGTTAGTGGTACCCCTAACCCTCCTGTATGTTTCCTTGGTGTCTAATGGCACCCCCCCACCCTCCGATCCCCATATTTCATGTTTCTTCATTGGTGGTTAGAGGCTCACCCCTTGTATGTTTCTTTAACTCCTGCAAAAAAGAAAATAGCTCCTGATTACTTTTTTTTTGCTTAAAACTTTTATTGAAGTTTTGCGTATATAACAAACAGTTACAGACAGTGTTAAAACAAACATACTATATACAGTTTTTATTTATTTAGTTTTTGTTAACCGGGTAGGTGCACTAGCCAACAGGTGACTATTTTCAGGCACGACCCGGGAGACACAATTACAGTACAAAATAGGTCAGTTTAGTTAACATAATACAGGCAAAGGTACAGTGGTACAAGTACAGACATACGATTTTCAAAGGCAGGCATACGGTTTCAAACAGGCAGAAGGTACTAGGGAGATCACATTTAGGGGAGAGAGAGAGGAAGGGAAGGTAAGGGATTTTTAGGACAACAAGGAGGTGTTAAACTGATGAGAGGTGGAGGTAATGAGCGAAGGACGGAAGATAGCAGCTAACGGGCCTTGCGGTGCTGGGCAAGGGACGGCAGAGCAGGGGGGAGGGGATGAACGGCAAGTAGGAGGGAAGAGTGTTGCAGAAAGCAAGAGGATGAAACCAGAGGGTAAGGAGCAAGGAGGAGTCGAGGGACACAGTTTCAAAGTGCAGCATTTAGTGGGAAGGCACAAAGGGATCCAATAGCAACAGAGCCGGATCAGGAGAGGTGGCTAGGTTGAAGCTGCGTCACGGCAAGTGGCGTAATTCGGCTTTGGCGGGAAGGCACTAGGAAGACCTGGGCTGTGGAACTAAAACCAGCTAGGCTCAGGGACTGTGCAGGTCACCGGCTAGTTAGGCTTTTTATGCGAAAAGGCGCTAAAAGAACCGGGCTATGGAGCTAGAACTCAAGGCACAGAGACGACACGGCAAAGTATGGCTAGATAACGCTATGGTAGGGGAAGAGTGTAGCAGAAAGCAAGAGGATGACGCCAGAGGGTAAGGGGCAAAGAGGAGGAGCTGAGGGACACAATTTCAAGGTGCAGCATTTAATGGGAAGGCACAAAGGGATCCAATAGCAACGGAGCTGGATCAAGAGAGGCAGCTAGGCTGAAGGCACGTACGGCAAGGGGCGGCGTGATTACGGCTTTAGCTTGAAAAGGCACTAAGACGACCCGGGGCTGTGGAACTAAAACTCGGCTGGGCTCAGGGACTCGTGAGGCAAAGTATGGCTAATTACGGCTTTTGAGGAAAAGGGCGCTAAAAAGACCCGGGGCTATGGAACTGGAACTCAGCTGGGCGAGAGACACATACTGTAAAGTGGCTAGATATGGGTTGGCGGAAAGGGCTAAAAGGGGTTTTGAAACTGAGACCAGGTAGGACTGAGGGGAGAGGAGTGAGAGGAGGGAGAGGAAAGCAAGAGGACCAGTATCCATTAACAATAAGATACATCTTATGGTTTAGTACTACACAGTAGAACTGACGAAGGATAAAACAAAAGAAGGATTATGTCATAATTATACACAAAGTCAGAAGAGAATAAACAATGTTGGATATGCAGTAAAAAAGGTCAGAATAATATACATATTACAACGTTAAGGCAATTAGGCAGCAAACATGATTGGAATAGAGTGTCCATATGAGAAGTTTGTAAGCATTACATTGTAAGTGCAGGCAGTCTTATAGACAGTTCATTAAAGTGCAATCAGACAAACCAGGTGACAGAGCAATCGAGGGGAGGTAGGCTATTGAGTATATGGCAAGGGAGGATTGATTTAGACAGGTTACAAAGCTTAAGTGGACTCAAAACAAGTGCAATGGTCCTTAGAGTAGAAGTACGAGTGAAGTCTCCACTGGAAGGCTAGGTGTGATGGAGCACTTCTCAGATCCATAGGCAGTAAGTTCCAGGTGAGAGGGGCAGCACACCTGAAGGCACCAGCACCCTTGGAGGTGCGGCAGTGGGGAACTGATAAAAAGACTTGTCTGACGACCTCAGGTCACGCGATGGTACTACAGGTTGGAGTAGTTCAGACAATGTGGCAGGTTTCACACTGATTATGGAGTCTGATAGGCTGCAAAGGTAGTATAGCCTCTGGAGGAAGGGATAGCCAACCTAACCCTTTGTATAGTTGGCAATGATAGGCCAGACGTGGTACTTTAGCTGCATATCTACAGACATTATTGTAGGTGGTGTCCCATTTCTGTAGAACAGTTTTATTTGCCATGGTGAGGATAGGTGCAATAAGACAGAGTGGGTAATAGGATACCCTGGCAATAGCAAGTTTGCGGTGGGTGTGAGCATAAAGTTCGCCCTGTAGGCAGCACCCAGCTTACAGTTGACATTTTCACACGACTCCTGGATATGCTGCTTCAGATCAAGATTTTGGTCAAGCTGTATCCCAAGATAGCGGAAAGAACTTACAATCTCAAGGGTGGATCCATTGATATCAGGAATTGTCAGTGGAGATGTGCAGGCTCTAAGCTTATGCTTTGATCCAAAGAGCATGGCCTTAGTTTTGCTAGCATTGAGTATAAGGCGATGAGCTTCAAGCCAGTGCTGTGTAAGGTGGAAGGCTTATGACAGTGTGGAATTCAGGTGAGAGATGTTGTCAGAGTGAGCATATATAACAAGATCATCAGCATAGAGTAGTGAGTTGCCTGACGTTATTACGGTGGGCAGGTTGTTGATAAATAATGAGAAGAGGAGTGGACCAAGAATAGAGCCCTGTGGTACGCCAATATTGATCATGGTACTGTCAGAGATGGCTGAGTTAAGCTTTACAGCTTGAGACCTGTTGGTGAGGTAGCTACTGAACCAGGACATTACTGGGGGTGAGAAGCATAGGTTTTTGAGGGTAGCAAGCAGTAGTGGATGATCAACAAGGTCAAAGGCCTTTGTAAGGTCGATGAACACAGCACCTGTTAGCTGCCCTTTGTCCATATTTGAGAGAACGTCCGATGTGAATTTAGTCAGAGCAGTTGTAGTACTGTGGTGCTTCCTGAAGCCATGCTGCGCTTCACAGAGTGCATTAGTGGAGTCAATAAATTCAGTGACCTGGGTGGCTACTATCTTTTCGAGTATTTTACTCAGTACCGAGAGTATGGCAATGGGTCTGTAGTTTGACAAGTCATTTTTGCTCCCTTTTTTGAAAACTGGCGTGATTCTGGCAGCCTTCCAAATCTCGGGGACAGCACCTGTAGAGAGAGATAAGGTGAAAATCCTGGCAAGTGGGCAGGATATGAGGTGGGCAGCTATTTTCAGGAGTCGAGGTTCCAGGGTGTCATAGCCCGGGCTAGTGTTCTCAGATATCCCCAACAGTAGTTTGCAGACTTGATTTCTAGTAACCCTTTTAAAGTAAACAATCTTTTAGAGGCAAGTTGTGGATTGGAGCTTATCATGTTGGAGTATGGTTGAGAGTTATCAGGCAGAGATTTTAAAGAGGACGTGATAGCAGATAGGTCCGAGAATTGCTGGTTGTAGGCATTGGCAATGGTGAGGGAGTCATTGCAGTGGAACCCTTGTAGTAGCATGTCCGAGGGGGTGAAGGATTGAGGGGTTCCGAGGAAGGTTTTTATATGATTCCAAAACCTTCGAGGATCATTAGCAGAGCTGGTTAAAAGGTCTTGGCAGTATCTGCTCTTTGCAAACCTGATATGTTTCTTACATTCGTTTCTATGCTGTTTGTAAGCCTGATGATCACAGGGCAGCCCGGTGGATTTATAATGTTTCCAGAGTTTGTCCCTGAGTTTGAGCTTGTGGAGAAGATCTTTGCTCAGCCACCTAGTTTGTTGCCCCCTGACCCTTCTTTTTATCTTAGGTACATGCCTCCTTTGTACCTCCCCAAACCTGCTGAGGAACACATCCAGGGCAGCCTCAGCACTTGTTGCACTGTAGATGTCGGACCAATCAATAATAGATATGTCATTGAGAAATGCTTGTACATCGAGCGCTGCAAGGTTGGTAAAGGTGATGAGGTGGGACCGAGGAGCAGGCAGCTGACAGGAACGCCAGTGACAGACCGTGGGAGAGTGGTCTGTCAGAGAGTCCACAAGTACAGTGGTTTTGGATACATGGTCAGGCCTGTTGGTGAGAACCCAGTCTAATAGCATTCCTGTCTGCGTGTTAGTCATTCTCGTGCATTCTGTTACAAGTTGGTGAAAGTTATATTTTTGGACCATAGATGCAAGGTTGCCTTGATTCGGGCCTAGCCAGTTTAAGTTGACGTCCCCCAACAGGATACACTCATTCAGTTTCACGGATTGAGACACATGTTGTAGTAAGATCTGGAGACTTTCCAAACCTCCAGTGGGTGGTTGTACAAACACAGGATGCAAGTGTTTGGCTCCTAGGGACAGTGTAGCATGTAGTGATTCACAGCACATGTGGGGCCAGGATTTGGAACCGCTTAATGAGAGGTGATTTTGTATTAATGGCAACGCCCCACCCTTTTGAGCCACTCTATCCTGACGAATGATGGCATACCCAGGCAGGGCAGCGGGCATCTAGGATATTGGGTTTGAGCCATGTTTCAGTAAGGCACAGGATGTCAGGGTTAATCAGTTTTGCCCAGGCTTCAAGCTCAGCCAGGTGCCCCATAAGACTCTTATATTCATATGGGCTAGTAATAGGCCTTTATTAGCTTTGGCTGTGGTTGGTGTAGGGATATTATGTGGCAGACCTGGTTCAACTCGATGTCACCAGCTATCAGGAGCAGCCTTTGGGCTAGGAACTTGAGCAGGTTTCTAGTCAGAGTGTCACGTTTTTTATGTCTAGCCCTATGCTGTAGGTAGTACAGGAGTGACAGGTAGGTACAGCCTTTCTTCAGGAGTGCATGATGTAGAGCGGGAATGGGGTGACGGTAGGAAAGGAGAAGATTAGAGAAGAAAAAGTCCTTTATAGATTCCGCTTTGTGATTAGTGACAAGCGGTACAGATAGGGAGACACTACTTAGACCATACAGGAGACACAGGCAGAAAAAAGAAGCTAGCCGAGCGATAGATAGTGACATAAGGAGTCATTTTAGAATGGGAAGAGAAGGTAGCAGGGCACAGGAAAGGAGGAGTATCGATAGAGCAGTGCTAAGTGTGGCAATGCATATAGAGAAAAATACTGGTAGGCCTGGGCAAATACTTTGGAAGGAAAAGAAAATAGGACGCTGTGATGCAGGCCAGAAGGCGGCTTGGTAAAAGAAATAACAGAGCCGTTAGTTTGAAAGAATAGTGAGCTGCCCCTAGTGGAGGCAGAGTATAAGGAGCCAATGGAAAAGTAGACACTTAGTCATATGACCCCCTGGTGTCTATAAAGCTAAAGGGTCGACCAGGGTGGGTGAGGTGGGGAGGGGGGGAGCCGGCAATGCCGGCGGAAAGAGCTTCAGGAGCTGTATTACTTGGCCGCAGTGGCAGCGCTCACAGTCCCTGGGGGTACAAAATAGTAGTCCAAATCCAAAAAATATAGAGTGAGAACAGTCGCTTTCTGTGGAGAGTGGTACTTGGTAAAGTCCCAAACCCAGCAGGAAAGGGCCAGCAGGATGGAGGTCGAGTTAAACATACCTTGCGGACTTTTGCGCCTTTAGCGGCACAAGGTACCAGGGTGCGGCCGAGCTCCTGGTTCCCTTCCCCAGGTGGCTTGCAGTCGGTGCGGCCCCTGGCAACAGACTTTCTGGAGGGGCGCTTTTGTCTTCAGTGGGGGCCGCTTGTTAAGCGGGGACCCCAGAGGCATCTTTTCGGTCCAAGGCTGGTTCCTAGATCCTGGAGGAGGGTGTCCAGAGCCCCGGTGGGCTTGGAGGGATCCTGAGGGGTAGCAAGGAGAAGCAGATTAAGAAGGCAGCAGAAACAATGGTAGGGGGCGTAGGTGATAGAAAGGAGGAGATTAGCAGGTAGAGGAGTAGGGTTACAGGCTTCAGTTAAGGCAGGTGAGTAGGACAGCACTTGAAATAGCTTTACTAGAACAAAGGGAGTTTAGAGATTCAAACAGAAAAGGCGGAAGGCAGTACAAGGCAGCAGAGAAACAGAGAAAATTAGCTACAGCACTATAGGCAGCAGAGAATCAGAAAACTTGGCTACAGCACTACAGAATTAATAAGCTAGGATTACAGGAGATAGTTTGTCTAGGCAGCAAAATTTAGCTTCAGGGAGCTGTATTACTTGGCCACAGTGGCAGCGCTCACAGTCCCTGGGGGTACAAAATAGTAGTCCAAATCCGAAAAATATAGAGTGAGATCCTGGAGGAGGGTGTCCAGAGCCCCGGTGGGCTTGGAAGGATCCTTGCGGGCTTTTGAGCCTTTAGCGGCACAAGGTACCAGGGTGCAGCTGAGCTCCTGGTTCCCTTCCCCAGGTGGCTTGCGGTCGTGCGGCCCCGGCCAGACTCTGAGGCGCTTTGTTCAGTGGGGCCACAAGCGGGACCCCAGAGGCATCTTTCGGTCCAAGGCTGGTTTCTAGATCCTGGAGGAGGGTGTCCAGAGCTCTGTGGGCTTGAGGATCCTTGAGGGCTTTTGCGCCTTTAGCGGCACAAGGTACCAGGGTGCAGCCAAGCTCCTGGTTCCCTCTCCTGTGGCTTATGGGTCGGTGCGGCCTGGCAACAGACTTTCTGAGGCGCTTTGTCTTCAGTTGGGCCGCTTGTTAAGCGGGGACCCCAGAGGCGTCTTTTCAGTCCAAGGCTGGTTCCTAGATCCTGGAGGAGGGTGTCCAGAGCCCTGGTGGGCTTGGAGGGATCCTGAGGGGTAGCAAGGAGAAGCAGATTAAGAAGGCAGCAGAAACAATGGTAGGGGGCTCTAGCAACTATTTACAAAGGTCCACATATGTCACACAAATCATTTTCCCTAGTCTATTACTATTACTCTACTTCTTTCCACCAATTCATGAATTTATATGCCGCTTAATATCCTTCCTCCTTTTTTGCTATTGGTCCCTCTGTCTAGGCCTTAACTCCATGGTCAGTGTTGCTAAAAAGGGGCTCCATATAGATAGAAAGGTCTCTATTTTATCTCTAATCTGATAAGATCTCTTTTCCATTACCAAAGCCCCTATAATCAAAGAGCGCCACTGCTCAATGGAAGGGTTCACTGCCGATACCCAAGTGTTCAGAATGGCCTGTCTGGCTTGTGAGAGCAGCACTCTTAGCCATTTTCTATGTGGGGACCACTCCTCTCCCTCTCCCTCTCCCACCTCCATGCCAAACAGTAGGTCAATTGGAGTGAAAGGTATCTCTGAACCCAACATACCACTCAGGGTCTGTGCTATCCTTTGCCAGAATATTTGTAATCTGGGGCATGCCCAGAAGCAGTGGAAATATGTACCTCTTTGTTCCTTGCACCTACTACAAGTTTCAGTTACTTCCGGCTGGTATCTGTGTAGCACCACCAGAGGGCAGTAAAGCCTATGTACAAATTTATAAGCTGATTCCTTATATTTATTTGAAAGGAGTAGGCCCATATGTATTTCTAGCATAAGCCCCCAGTTATAATCAAAAATTGGAAACCCCAAATCCTTTTCCCATAGACCCCAAGTATTGTGTGTCATATCTTGGATATTATCTCATATTATATGCACTATAGCCCCCACCATACCCTTAGGATCCCTCCTAGCCTTGCAAATCAAGGCCTCTGCCTTTTCCAGTGATATTGCCTGTGACCCCTGCTTCCTAATCTGTTTACAATAGTCCCTGGCCTGGAACTGAAACAAGTGGTTATTTGGCACCCCTCTGGTCTTCCTGAGCTCCTGAAAACAGCATATATCCTTCCCCCTATACATTGCACCCCTCTAGTGTCCCACTCCTCAAATCCTGGGTCCTCCAGTCCCGGCCGAAAGAAGGGGTTCCCGAATATCGGTAGGAGTATCGTCTCTGCCTCCTGTCCCCCCAATGCCTTCTTGCTCTGTGTCCAGCTCTCCAGTACCATCAGCACCAGTGGGTTGAACCGATTCTGGGAAATGTATGCCCGCCTCCCTCCTTTAGCCAGGTATGCTGAAAGCCTGCCCTGGGCCTCCATTTCCTCCAGATTTATCCAGCTAGCAGCTTCAGGTCTGGCAACGCAATCATTTACTATTCTCATTTGTGCAGCCAGGTAGTAGCTCTTCATGTCAGAAAAATTTAACCCTCCACCCCTTGAGCTTGCCTTTATCCAGCCCAAGCTAATTCTAGTCCTTTTCCCTTGCCGTAAAAATTCAGAGAAACCCCTCTCTAACTTCTTGTTATCCTTCTTACTAAGGCCCATTGGGAGCATCTGTAGCAGGTAGAGGATCCTTGTTAAGATATTCATTTTGATTAAGTTCATCTGCCTTATCCAGGACAGTGGTAACGCTCTCCACCTCCTCATTTCTGCCACAATGCTGTTAACCAAGGGGATATAATTCAGAAAGTAAAGTTCTGGTATATTCTTCCTAATATTTAACCCCAAGTATCTAAAGGAGGAACGAACCTCTCTTAAACCCAACACAGTCTTCCCCGTTACCATCCCCTTCCCTAGATACATTACCTCTGACTTATCTAGGTTTATCTTGTATCCTGAGAAGGTGGCAAACCCTTCAATAAGTTTCAGTAAGGGAGGCATGGAGTGCTCTGGATCACTTAAATACAAGATCATATCGTCCGCATATAGCGACATTTTATGTTTGTCTCCCTTGCTCCCAACTCCCTTAATATGCGGATTCTGTCTAATGGCCATAGCCAAGGGCTCAATTGCCAAATCAAATAGTAGTGGGGAAAGTGGACATCCCTGTCTCGTACCCCTAAACAAGGAGAACCGCTCTGACAGCACCCCATTGGTCAGCACCGCAGCCTGTGGAGAGCTGTACAAAGCCCTAATCATACCAATGAATCTTTCTCCTAGGCCGAATATGCCCAATACCTCGAAGAGGTATCCCCATTCAATTCGATCAAAAGCCTTCTCGGGGTCCAGGGACAAAACTGCTGTCATACCTGGACGCCGAGAAGAGCAATGCACTACGTTCAGAACCTTTCTCACATTATGGTAGGAGTGCCTTCCCTGTATGAAACCTGTTTGATCTGGGTGTATTAGCTGCGGGAGCAACACATCCAGTCGGGTGGCCAGGACCTTAGCATAGATCTTAGCATCCACATTCAACAGGGATATAGGCCTATAAGAAGCACATTCCTGAGGGTTCCCTCCGGGTTTCGGGATGACACATATCGTCGCTACCTCCATAGTGGGTGGAAGTGGGTTCCCCTCCCTAGGTTCCCGAAATAATTCCCACAGCAAGTCCACCACCCCCTGTCCCATTCCCTTATAAAACTCAGCTGGGAGACCGTCTGGACAAGAAACCTTACCAGACTTCATGCGCTGTATGGCCACTCTGATTTCTTCCTTGGAAATTTCCCTGCTCAGCTCTTCCCGCTGCCTCTCAGTGATTCCTGGAATTTTGACCTTGTCCGAGAATTCCCTTGCCTTATCCATTGTACCTTCACACTTAGCCTTATATAGGGCCTGGTAAAACCTCTTAAACCTATCCCCGATAGCTTGGGGTTCCTTGATCAGGGCTCCCCCTTCCCCTCGTATCTCCTGAATTCTCACGCTCCCCCTTCTACCCCGATAAGATTCACCAGCATGGGTCCTGGTTTACTGCCCCATTCATAGAATTTGTGTTTCAGAAACAATATCTGGGTTCTTGCTTGCTCTGCCAACATATTATTAAGGGTCCCCCTTGCCGCCGCCAGCATCTGTAGCACCTCCTCTCTCCCCCCCCGGCTGCAGTATGCTCCAGTTCCCTGACCTTCAGATGCAGCTCCTCCTGACGCTTAAGCTGCTCCTTTTTATGTCTTGCCATGTACCCTATGATGGCCCCTTTTAGGTAGGCCTTCCCCGCATCCCAAAATACCTGTTTGGATGGCGCTGTGTATTTATTAAGCTCCACATAACTCCCCAGCTGCTCTTTTAGAAAGGTCCTAAACTCCTCTTTTCCTATTAGGTACAGTGGGAATCTCCATGAGGCAGATTTCAGCCCTTTGGCATCAAATTCTAATGCCATAACCACCATGGCATGGTCTGAAATGAGTATAGGCCCGTGCCCAATCTCTGCCAACTTGTGATACCACCCCCTTCAATATAGATGTGATCCAGCCTGGTCCACATCTTATGAGGGTTGGAGTAAAAGGTGTACTCCTTGAGCGTGGGATTGGCCGTTATCCATGCATCCAATATGTCTAAGTCCACTAAGCCTTCCCTCTACTGCTTCATGCAGCCTCCTCCCCTTCCCCTGCCCTCCGAATGATCCATCTTTGGGTCCGGAGTACAATTGAAGTCTCCGCCCATTATTGATTACTTTTTTTTTCCTGAAAAAAAGAAAACGGTCCCTCGCCGTCTCTGCTGTCACTCTCCCTCATCCCAACCCTCCCACCTGAGCGCCCACCCCCCTTACCCTATACTTGTCACTGGAGGTCGTCATCTTCTGTGAACTAAGAAACATCTGCACTCTTCAAAGCCGAACCGTGAACTAAGGAATCAAGGTAAGTGCCATATAATGTATTTCAATGGCATTTTGAATTTATGTTTATAACTTTGTCATTTTTACTACTTTTTTCACCAAATTTTCAGCACAGCCTTTTTAGGGCCCCAACTCATGAACACTGTCACTGTCATTTTGTTAATCGGGCCCAGAAGGTGATTTTGCAGTCACTGTACAAAATCGCCTTTCGGGGTCAAATAATGAAATTTCACCACCAGTGTTCATGAGGCGGGGGCCCAAAAAGGTCATGTTGATAATTTGATGAAAAAAGTCCTAAAAATGGCTGAGTTATGCACATTCATTGATATTTTGTCTATGCACATGCATAGCTTCGGTAATATTCAATATTTTTATTCCAAATTTTCAACATAGCCAATTTTTCACACCACCTCATGAACAGTACAGCTATCAGTTTTCATATTCTGTCTGAAATGTGTTTTTGCACATGTGGTGCAGAATGGTGTTTTGCCACAGATTTGAACATTTTCAGCTATGGGGTTTATGAGATGAGGTCATAAGAAGACTATGTTGAAAATTTGTGGTCAAAACATGAAAAAATGCCAAAGTTATGAACATTCATTGTCAAGTATCTGGAACTCCCTACCATTAGTAATCTGCTTTGCCCAGTCCCCCCTGCTCCCCATCCCTCCTCCTCCAACACATAGCTCCCTCCTGCAACTGCACCTAATCCTCCTCCTCCTCTAGTTCTACCCTTCCCTTCTACAAAGCCCAGAAAATGTGATCATTCCCTTCCCTCTTGCCAATTTTCTGTTCCCTTGCAAGATTCTTAGCATCCCGAAGAGATGATGGCCTTTGACTGACCTTTCTCCCCCCCACCCCTCGTTCCTCTAGCTGACCCACACTGTATCCTTGTGACTGTACAATTACAATTATCCTGGTTGGTCTTAGCACTTTTCAGTCTAGTTCAGTCATGACAACGTAAAATTTTGCACTTTGAGTGTACAGTAGTGTTATTTGGTTTCACTGCAAATCAAGTGTTTATAGTAAAGCCAAAGCTTGTCTTGTACTGTTTATCTGGAATTGTACAACCTGTTCTATGTGTGCATATGTGATCATCTCTTTGTAATACAACTGTAAATGTTATAAATGTAAGCTGTATGCTACTGTATTAATCTTACCTGTTTCCCAACTCATGGAGTGTACTGTATTTTTCTGTATTCTCTGTATTCACTTTGAAATGCTATGTTTACTGAACCCTCTTTTGTATCTCCCTATCTCCCTCCCCCCCAGGACACATCTGGAAACAAGCTATTACAGCTCATGATGTCCTTCCTGGTGAAACTTTTTCAAATAAATAAATAAAATAATTCACTGCAATTTCGCTACACACGCTCGTAACTTTGGAAATGTTCAATATTTTGTCCCCAGATTTTCAACATAGTCATCAAATTACCCCGCCTCATGTATGTCACAGCTGTCAGTTTTCAAATCCTGGCCAAAATGTGTATTCACGGAATGGCACTGCAGTTGTGCAGAATTACGTTTTGGCGGGAATTTGAACATTTTCTGTACTGGGTATATGAAGTGTGGTAATAAGATGGTTATGCTGATAATTTGGTCACTGTTGTCTTATAAATGGAAGCACAGGGCCCTCCACAGCCACATACGTATACACAACTATGGAGGGATAGGCGTGCAGAGCCCAGAAGGCCCTGCGCTCCCATTGGCAAATAATGATACGATTATACTATCTCACAAAATAAGGAAATAAATTGCAAAAAACTGCATGAATGCTCTAGTTAGGGATAAAGCCACAAAAGTAGGGAAATGTAGCATTAAGGGTTTCAAAGTTAACACCTCACACCCACCCTGCACACACCAACAGGCGTTGGGGGGTGCTTTGAGGGTCACTGGCCCCAACACTCACACCATTCTCCTTTACTGTACCCATCTCAGCTTATTTACTTATGGAATGGGCTTAGCATTAGGGCCACCAACCCGAAAGCACACCCCCAACACCTGCTGGTGTGTGCAGGGTGGGTTGGTGTTGGGTGTTAGCTTTGAAAACCCCAACACCACATTTCCCTACTTTTGTGGTTTTATCCCTAACTAGAGCATTAACACAGTTTTTTGCAATTTATATATGTATAGTCTACCAGTTTAGTACCTGTATGTTAGGGCTGAGTTAGTGTTTGTGTCAAAAATGTTTTTTTCTTGACAAGTCATGTGTCAGAGATCTATGTGCTCAGGACTGCAAAATTTTATGTGCATGTTCCCCAGCTCTAGGTGCTAATGCCTTGGCACATTTAATGAAAATCAGTTTGGGATTTAAAAAGTAATTAATTAATGCAATTACATAAAAATCTCCAAATTCAGTCATTTTTTGCCATTGGATAGGGCAAAAACTAGACTGATTTAAATGATGAAACTTACACATTTGTGGGATGCCTCAGAATAGGGTCTTGCCCGAGACACTTGTCTGTAAACTGTGGCTCCTGAAGACTCTGTTTTTTCATCGACCAGAGGCAGCCCCTGACCCGGGCGCATCAGAGCCCCCAGACACAGAGAAGTGGCACCTCTCCTCTGCCACTCTTCTGAAGCTCCAGGACCGCTGCTCGATAGCAAATCAGGAGGCGGCCCCTGACACAGGCGCATTGGAGCCCTCCGGACACCAAGAAGTGGTGCCTCTCCTCTGCTGCCCTCCCAAAGCTTCAGGACTGCTGCTCGATAGCAAATCAGGAGGTGGCCCCTGACCGGGGCACATCGGAGCCCCCAGACACTGAGAAGCAGTGCCTCTCCTCTGCCGCCCTCCCGAAGCTCCAGGACTGCTGCTCGATAGCAAATCAGGTACGGCTTTACAACCCTTTCTCTGTTCCCTTTCAAATTGGGCCACCAGAGACTCTGACTGGACAGCACAGTGCATTCTGGAGCTCCCCATTGGCCACGGCCTGAACTCTGCTGGAACCAAAGCTGAGCACTACCTTGCTGAGCCCACGGCTAGCCCGAGACACTTGTCTGTAAACTGCAGCTCCTGAAGACCCTGTTTTTCCATCTACCAGTGGGTTTTTATGTTTTAAACTCTGAAGCTCTCAATTTGTTGGTCAAAGCCTGTTGTAGTTTGAACAACCTGCATTGCTATCTAGCTAAGTTGCATAACTTGTTGGTCAAAGCCTGTTGAAGTTTGAACTGCCTGCATTGCTAGCTAGCCAAGTTGCTTAGTTCTGTTAATTATCTACTACAATTTTGTGTTGTTTCCCATTGAAGCAACTGTGTAAGAGCCAATTTATTGGGTGAAACTGCTGGTTTCAGATGGGCATCTCCGTCCAGCCCAGGAAGTGATTACAGCCCTTTTTTGAATTTGTATGCCCATATCTTCCCAGTCTAACACTACGCTGTCCCCTCCACTCCTCTATTTTCCCGCCCCCCTCTCTGCTCTCTCCCCCCTTCTATTGGTATCCTATGGGCTACTCCCAGCACCACTCTCATTAAATCTTCTCTCACCTCCATTGTTCTGTGTGCTAAACTTAGCTGTCTGCTCGGCTCTCTCCCCCGGCCACCATTTAACCCTATTTAACCTGTTTTCTCCTCTCTTCCCTCTCCCCTTAGGAGGCAGCCCCTGACCCTGGTACATTGGAGCCCCCCAGACACCGAGAAGCAGCGCCTCTCCTCTGCCGCCCTCCCAAAGCTCCAGGACTGCTGCTCAGTAGCCAAATTCAGAATACACATAAGGAGCCAGAAGAACTGTGGGTCACCCAGGAAATTGGAAATGGGACAGCCATACAAACTGGGGTTGTCTACAGGCCTCCAGACCAGGGGGAGGACACAGACACATTACTGTTAGAAGATATACAAAACATGACAGTTAAAAGGGAGGTTCTGATAATGGGAGACTTCAACATGCCAGATACAGATTGGTCAATACCAGCAGGAACATTTATTTTATTTATTTAGTTTTTGTTAACCGGGTAGATGCAGTAGCCATAAAATGACCATTTTCAGATACGACCTGGGAGAGTATAACAAAAAGAGAACACTTGAATAACATGGCACAATAAGAATAGAGGAATAGTAGTAGTGTTAAAATAGCATTGGTAGAAATAACAAAGAATAATGGCAAGCATTATACAGCCATTATTTTTTGTTGTTTCTTCCCATTGTATTTTTGTAGCACTGCTGTACTGTTCCTCTGTTTGTATTATTGTACCCATGTTGCTGTTATTCAACTGTTCTCTTTTTGTTGTACTCTCCCGGGTCGTGCCTGAAAATAGTCATTTTATGGTTAGTGCACCTACCTGGTTCATCCGCCAGAACTAGACATATATTGGATTCCCTGCAGGGGGAGGGCCTCAAACAACTGGTACAACAACCCACAAGAGACAGAGCTATCCTAGATCTAGTACTGACTAACAGGGAAAGGATCACAGAACTCCAGGTAGAAGGTCACCTGGGGGCCAGTGACCATCACATGGTATGGTTCAGTTTGGCCACTAGAACTAAATCATCCCATTCCAAGGCAAAAATATGGGACTTCAGAGGAGCCGACTTTGATAAGATGGTCGAAAAAGTTAAGCTAGCCCTGGCAAGAAGAAATACAGGTGAGGGGTTACAGGCAAAGTGGGCAAGCATTAAGGATGCAATACTTGAAGCAACATCCCATTGTGTTATAGAGAAAGGCAAGAGCAAAAGAAGGAGGAAACCACTTTGGTTCTCAAAAACAGTAGCAGAAAAGGGCAGAGCCAAAAGGCTGGCCTTCAGGAAATATAAGGGAATGCAGCGGGATGAAGATAGAGAGGCATACCAAACTTCCCTAAGGGAAGCAGAGAAGGCAGTAAGGCAGGCAAAGGCCCAAACCAAGGAAACACTACACGAACAGTAAAAGAAGGTGACAAGACTTTCTATAGATACATTAGTGAAAGGAGAAAGTCCAGAGGGGGTATTGCTAAGATCAAAGAGGATAAGGGGGAGTGTGTGGATGAGGACCAAGGAAAAGCATATATCCTAAATAGATACTTCTGTTCAGTATTTACTGAGGAGGAGGTAGGGCAGGGCCCACAGCTCAGCATCATGGACACGGGGGGGGGTGCAAAAGTTCCTTCACAAAAGAAAGGGTCCTACAAGAGCTCGCTAAGCTCAGGGTGGGCAAGGCAATGGGACCTGATGGCATACATCCCAGGGTACTAAAGGAGCTAAGGGTGGAACTAGCATAGCCATTAGCAGAACTGTTTAGTGCATCTCTGAGCACAGGAGAGGTCCCAGAAGACTGAAGAAGGGATCATGTGATCCCGCTCCACAAGAGCGGTAGCAGGGAGGAGGTAGGGAACTACAGACCAGTCAGTCTTACCTCAGTAGTGGGCAAGATCATGGAGGCACTCCTTAAGAAAAGGATAGTGTAACACCTGGAATCCATAGAAGCACAGGATCCAAGACAGCATGGTTTTACAACAGGAAGGTCCTGTCAAACTAATCTCATAGATTTCTTTGACTGGGTAACCAGCGTGTTGGACCAAGGGGGTGCAGTTGATGTCGCTTACCTTGACTTCAGCAAAGCTTTCAATACTGTTCCACATAGAAGATTGATTAATAAGCTGGGTAGGCTCGGGAGGGTCAGAAGTTGGTCAACTAGGTGGCAAACTGATTGGCGGACAAAAAACAGAGAGTGGTGGTAAATGGTATACAGTCAGAAAAGATGCAAGTCACAAAAGGGGTACCTCAGGGATCAGTCTTGGGGCCAGTCCTCTTCAATATCTTCATCAGTGACATTGCAGATGGACTGGAGGGTAAGGTTTGTCTGTTTGCAGATGACACCAAGATCTGCAACAGAGTAGATGATCCAGATGGGGTGGTCAGAATGAGAAGAGATCTGGATAAACTGGCAAAATGGTCAGAAGAGTGGCAACTCAGGTTTAATGCAAAGAAGTGCAAGATCATGCACAAAGGGAAGAGAAACCCTGAAGCCACCTATAGGTTGGGAGGGGAGTTGCTGGCAATCACAAGGGAAGAAAGAGACTTGGGCATCATCATCACAGATGACCTGAAATCATCCAAGCAGACCACTAAAGCAGTAGGTAAGGCTAGAGGGATGTTGGGGTGTATTAGCAGGGTATCACAAGTTGTAAGAGGGAGGTAATAATCCCTCTTTACAAGACATTGGTTAGGCCCCATCTGGAGTACTGTGTGCAGTACTGGAGGCCACACCTGCACAAGGACATTAACAAAATGGAGGCAGTCCAGAGAAGGGCAACCAAAATGGTGCAGGGACTGCATCAGAAAACATATGAGGACAGATTAATGGAGCTCAATATGTATACCCTAGAGCAAAGGAGGCAGAGAGGTGATATGATCGAAACATTCAAACATGTTAAGGATATTAACAAGGTGAAAGAGTCTAACATGTTTCAATAACAAGAAAAATAGGACAAGAGGACACAGCATGAGATTAGAGGGATTAGATAGAGGCCGATTAAGGGGTAATGTGAGGAAGTTCTTTTTCACCGAAAGGGTGGTGGATACATGGAACAGACTACCTCAGGAAGTGGTGGATATGAATACAGTGCAGGGCCTCAAACAGGCATGGGATAGGCATAAGGGAGCAATACAGATGAGTATGAATAGATAGGCCATTGCCAGAGTACAGGCCTATAGCACATTCATAAGGTAGAAAAAATTGGCAGACTGGATGGGCCTTGTGGTCTTATTTGCCATCAGCTTCAATGTTTCTATGTTTTTATGTTTCAAATCAGGTACAGCTCTAAAACCCTCGCTCTGTTCCGTTTCGAACTCGGCCGCAAGGGGTTCTGACTGGACAGCACAGTGCATTCCGGAGCTCCCCATTGGCCATGGCCTGAAGCCTGCTGGAACCGAGGCTGAGCACTCCCTTGCTGAGCCCGCGGCTGCCCTGAGACACTTGTCTGTAAACCGCGGCCCCTCAAGATCCTGCTTTTTCTGCCCGGCCTCCCTGGCACTGACCTCTATTAAATCTGCTCTAGCTCCTCCTCTATCAATAGTGGCGACTGCCCATTGGTTCCTCCACTCCCTTTTCCTTAAAGGTATAGCAAGTCAATACAACTTCAAGCCTTAAAGTCACAACAGACTACTGTCTACCCTAATATACTTAAGACCTCTTTGGTGTTGAGCCCAATCCCACCTTACAGTCAACCCACACCCGCAGTCAGGGGCTGTCCAGTCAACCCACACCCGCAGTCAGGGGCTGTCCACCCAACCCACCCTACCTCATTTAAGCCCACTAGGGCCTCACCTACTGCTCCCCCCCATCACTTATGTGGAAGTGTAATCAGCACACAATATGCCTCCTCCTCCTCCTTGTACTAGCACAATTCCTACTACCTGTAGGTCAGGGGAGTACCCAAAGGCACTACTACTTGTCACAGATTCACTCAGCAGGTCAGGCCCTCTACTCCCAAAGTGCCAACCTCTGAGTGCAGTCTTATGAACAGTGTAACAGACAAGGTAATCCTCTTGTCTGTTTTTGTGAGTTCAGATCAACCTTTGGTCTCCAGTTCTGGAGGGATTCAAACTGTTAACCTCTTGTTAGCATACCCAATGCACAGGCTCAGATATATCTGTCTTCGGGGGGCCAGATATCTTTGCCTACGGACACCTAGCCAGGTATTCAGAGATGAACCCTTTAAAACTTTAATAAAGACCTCAGATTTTAAAACACTTCTCTTTCCAGTTTGGTACCACCATACAAGCTTATGTCTGCTGTCTGCTATAACCATAAATATGTCTTGGCAAAAGAAAGCAATTCAAAGACAGACCAGGTTTGCTCCAAAATTAGAGTTTTTACTGAAATACATAATAATATGTCAAACATACAATACAGAACTCTTGTATCACAAGACATACATATCTTTAAACAAAACAAGGTTTAAAACAGTGCAATTCCTACAACTATATTTAGATTTTGTCTAGCTTTCTAAATACCTGTTTTCAGTGCTCAGATGTTTTCTTGGTCAGTGTCAGATAAAAAAGTGTCCCTCTGTAGTGAAACAGAATAATCTTTACAAGCTGTATCTGCCAACCCCTTTTGGATGAGGTCATTCAGCTCCTCCACTGTCAAAACAGCTAAAAAAAATATATACTGTATTTCTATACAACCACAGGATGTAATTTCAAAGTATTAATTCTGCAGCCTTAGCATAACTCAGTTTCAAATGACACCATCTTTGATCTCATGCTGTACCCTCCTCACACAGGCTTCACAGGGTCATTTACAACCTTATACCTCTATGTAACATCCTAGCTTCCCTTTCTAACATCATAAACCTAGTTTATGATTTCTTTCTTAACAAAATTAACTTAAGTCTATAATTAACTCAGAGAAACAGGATCCTTAATAAAAGTCTTCCATGTAACACACTGTCTCTAAAAAAACTGAGTGCGTGTGAACTCACATACTGCCAGCCATTTCCCATGGCTTTCATCTCTCAGGTGGAATCTGGGGGGATGAGTGAGGTCATTCCTAGAGCATTTGAATTTTCAGCGGAGACATTAATACATTTTATATTAAAAAAATATAATACAGCACTCAGAACTGGCTGTCTACGTCACACTCCTCCCCACCTAGACAGAATTTGGGGGTTCTATCCCCTACATGGGATGAGCTTCCCAAATCAGTTCACTCCTCATAGACCCTAGACAGCCCATTGGCGTTCTGATTCTTAATGCCTGCCCTATGTATGATTGTCAGATCATACCCTTGTAAAGCAAGACTCCGTCTTAGTAGTCTGCCATTGTTTTTCCCCATCTGCGTCAGCCAAACCAGGGGGCTGTGGTCAGTCTGCACCACAAAATGCTGCCCATACTATTATCACTCTAATTTCTTCAGGGCCCACGCTATGGCAAGACACTCCTTTTCCACTGTGGAGTACGCTTGCTCTCTGGGAATAAGCTTCCTGCTCAGGTATACAACTGGGTGGTCTGTCCCTTGGCTAGACGTCTGGCTAAGTACTGCCCCAATACCCACGTCTGAGGCATCCATCTGAACTATAAAGGTTTTGCTATAGTCTGGACTTGTCAAAACAGGAGCACTGCACAGTGCCTCCTTCAGTCTGGTAAAGGCTTCCTCACAGGCTGGGCCCCAGGTAATTTTCTTTGGCATCTTTTTCTTTGTCAGGTCAGATAGGGGAGCAGCCAGGGTGCTGTAATTAGGTACAAACTTTCTGTAGTACCCTGCTGTCCCTAGAAAACTCCTGACCTGCTTCTGGGTTTCTGGTCTGGGCCATGACTGAATCACCTCTATCTTTATTTGGTTACGAGATATGCCACTTCCCCCATGGCCACCTGGCACTTCTCGGTTTTGATAGTGAGCCCGGCACTCTGTATGCTGCCAAGCACTTCCCTAAGGTGTGAAAGGTGTTCCTCCCAGCTGGTACTGAAGATGGCAATGTCATCCAGGTACGCTAGAGTGTACTCCTCAGCACCATTCAACATTTGGTTCACCAACCTTTGGAAAGTGGCCAGGGCGTTCTTCATTCCGAAAGGCATTACTTTAAACTCAAATAAGCCTATCGGAGTGATGAAGGCCGACCTCTCCTCAGCTCTGTCTGTCAATTCTACCTGCCAATACCCCTTGATCAGGTCAATAGTCATAAGGTAGGTCACCCCTCCCAACTTGTCCAGGAGTTCATCCGTCCGGGGCATCGGGTGGGCGTTGGACTTCGTGACTGCATTCAGTCCATGATAGTCCACACAGGAACAAGTTTAGACATCTGACTTGGGTACAAGCACTACGGGTGAGGCCCAGGGGCTGTGGGATCTCTGGATTACCCCTAAATCCAGCATCACCTCCACTTCCCTCATAATGTCCTTTTGAACAGCCTCTGACACCCAATATGCTGTTCGCCATATGGGCATCTGTGTCCCTGTCTCCACATCGTGTGTCACTAAGGGGGTTAGTCCAGGCTTGGCGCTAAACAAAGGGGCAAAGTCTGCTGAAACCTCCCTTACTTTCTGGACCTGGTCCGGGTTCAGCTGGGGAGACAATTTTACTGCCTCCACAAAGGACTCCCACTTACTCTCTACCAACAAGTCCAGAAGGGGGTCTCCTTCATCCGTCCCCTCCTCATGACTACATACTGCAAACACCATGTCAGCCCTGTTTGCATATGGCTTCATCATGTTGACATGGTACATCCTTTCAGTCTGTCTACGGTCAGGTAACTCCACAATGTAGTTCACGTCATTTACCTTCCTAACCACTTTGTACAGTCCTGCCCACTCAGCTTGCAGCTTGTCTTTCCAGACCAGAATAAGGACCATGACTTCTTGACCCACAATCTACGAGTGAGCTCTGGCTCTCCGGTTGTACCACACCTTTTGTTTCTGTTGGGCAGCTGCCAGGTTGCTCTGGGCTGTCTCCATAAGCTCCTTCAGCCTTTCCCTAAACCTAAGGACATAATCCACAATGGGAGTTCCCTGGGTGGCGTGCTTCCCTTCCCAGTCCTCCTGGATTAAGACTAGGGGGCCCACATACCCGGCGTCCATATGAGAGTTCGAAGGGGGAAAATCCTGTCAACTCTTGGGGCACCTCCCTGCATGCAAACAACAGGTGGGGAAGGTATTTCTCCCAGTCCCTCCCATGCTGTTCAGCAAATGCCCGGAGCATTGACTTTAGGGTACCATTGAATTGTTCCACAAGCCCATTGGTTTGTGGGTGATACAGTGTCGTGCATCTCTGCACCACCCCACACTTCTCCCATAAACATTTAATCAGGTCTGACATGAAGGAACCCCCTCAATCGGTGATTACCTCCTGCGGAAACCCAACATGGGAGAAAATTCCAAGTAAGGCATCTGCCACTTTGTCTGTCCCCAGTAGGGATAGTGCGACTGCCTCTGGGCACCGGGTGGCATAATCCACCACAGTCAGAATGAATCTCTTCCCTGAGGAGCTGGGGGTATTTAAAGGCCCCACAATATCCATTCCCACCCTCTGGAATGGCTCCTCCACTATGGGCAAGGGAATCAGGGTGGCTTGGGTTTTCTTGCCTGCCTTCCCTATTTCTTGGCACTGGTGACAAAACCTGCAATACTCCTTCACCTGCTGGGTGAAGTTAGGCCAGTAGAAATTCTGGGCCAACCACTGCATTGTGCGTGCGATTCCCAGATGACCAGACAAGGGAATATCATGTGCAGTTTTGAGCAACTGCTCATGATATCCCTGGGGAACGACAAGCTGCCTGCCTAGCATCCCTCCCTCTGTCTGTACTGCCTGTGTATACATAAGTCCATTTTCCCAATAAACCTTATGTCTGCCGTCACCTCCCTGTGTGCCCTCAGAGTCTGCCCAAGCCCTCAGCTTCTCTAAACAAGGGTCACTCCTCTGAGCAGCTGCAAACCCCTCACACAGTCTCAAGGCATGGGATAGGTCCCCTTCAGTCGCTAAACTAGGGTTTCTAGCACTAGCGTCAGGGCCCTCGGGATCACTGTCAATCCCAACCCTCTGACAATGGGTCACCCCTCCCTCTTTGGAGTAACCTTCCATAGCTGTGTGGTCATTTGCTACCGGGGAAATTTCTACCCCCTTTTTATCAGTCTCCCCATCTGGAGACACAGGCTGGGGAACCAGCCTCTCCGTGGTTTCCACACTGGTTTCTGTGGGGTTCAGGGAACTGCTATTTTTCCTTGCTGCTTGGCTATGGGTAACTGCACATACCATCTCCTGTTGGAGATTGTTACCTAGGCTCACATCTACTGCTAACATTTTAGCTACAGCCACCTGTTGCACAGTTCCCCCTGTTTCACCCCAGTCCAGGAGAACACTGGCCAGTGGCAATGTTTTCTCTTCACCCGCAAAGTCCTGTACAGTCACGTACTTATTGGGTATAAGCTAACCAGGCTGGACCAGATCCCCCTTTACCAATGTCAGGGATGCCCCTGTGTCCCTTAACCCCTGCATCTGTACGCCATTTACCATGATTGGGTGCATGTGTTCCCTCATGTTCACAGGCATGCTTCCAGGGACACGCAAACAACCCACTTCCTTTCTGGTACTACTTTGCATATTATTGCTTGCCCTTGTTGGACACTGTCTGGCAATGTGCCCAGTTTATTTACATAACCAACAAGCATTTCTTACTTCAGAGAAATCTTTTCGTTGAAACCTGGGACTAACTGGTTTCGGTGGGGGCAGTGAGGGTTTTAGCTGTCCTGAAGGTGCGCTTTTCCTTTTCTGCACTGCCACGTCCACCACATTCACTCTCAGAGCAGGTCTGCTCTTGGCATAGCGGTCCGAGAGTTCAGCAGCCTCTTGCACTGTTTTTGAATCTCGGTCCGCTAGCCAGCTTTTTAGCTCTGCTAGGCAAGCCCAATAAAACTGTTTTAATAAAATCACATTTTCAATTTTATCCACAGAATTTGCCTCAATTCCTTCCCACCACTTTAAAAACTGACATTGTTTTATGGCTAGTTCCTCATAGCTCATATCAGGGCTTCCCCTGAGCTTACGGAATTTAGCTCTGTATGTTTCAGCAGTTAATACAAACGTTTTTAACAATGCAGCTTTTAGCTTTCTGTAATCATTGCTATCATCATTGTCCATTTGACCCAATGCATCTCGAGCTTTCCCGGTAATTAGCGGGGATAGCTGGAAGCTCCAGGACTCTCTAGGAATTTTAGCCTGAATACAAACTTTTTCAAAAGAATTTAAAAAGACGTCCATGTCCTCCCCGTCCTTAAACTCAGCTATTAATTTGGAGCTCAATTTGTAACCCAGTCCTGCAGTCCCAGTTAAACCCAAGCCACTTACCTGCTCTGGTGCCGCTGGTTGGAGTCGCATCTTCTCCAGCTCATGTTGCCTCTGGTGCTCCTGCTCCTCATGGTCTGCATCTCTGCATTCTCTTTCTCTCTTCTTCTCTGCATCTCGCTGGCACTCACGCTCCTCACGGTCTGCTTCCCTCTGTTGTCGCTCTGCCTCTCTGCGTTCTCGCTCTGCCTCACGGTCCGCCTCTCGCTTCTCTCGCTCTCTCCTCTCCTGGGACTCCAGCTCCATCCTGCGCAACTCAAGTTGCAACCTGAGAACTTCTGGATTCAGGATACTGGTGACTCATCCCTGCTGCTGTTGCCCTTCACTGACAGTGGCCCTGCTGTCCTTCTCATCAGCTCGGGACCCCTCACTGGCCGCTAGTTCTGCCACATTCGAGGTCTGGTCCCTTCCAGTCACGGTCTGTGACTCCCTGCTCTGGGTATCTGCTACTGTCAGGGCCTCTATGAGGTTCTGCTTTTTGTCTGTCACCTCGAACAGGACTCCTCTGTCCTCGTACAACTGTTTTAAGTGTTCTACAGTGTGCCTGCTGTAGTTGGATGCCATCTTTCCTAACTACTGCTACTCTGACTTTGCACTTTAGAAAAAAAAATAAAATAGGTAGGAACTTGACTGTACACCAAGTGATATATAGTTCTGATTCCTTTTTAAAATAAAACTGTCTTTTTCTTTCTTTGCAAGAGAGCTTACGGTCTCAGCTGACAGAACAATAAAGCTTGTGATACCAAAATTATGCCACCGCTGCCAACCAAATCTGTCACAGATTCACTCAGCAGGTTAGGCCCTCTACTCCTAAAGTACCAGCCTCTGAGCACAGTCTTGTGAACAGTGTAACAGACAAGGTAACCCTCTTGTCTGTTTTTGTGAGTTCAGATCAACCTTTGGTCTCCAGTTCTGGAGGGATTCAAACTGTTAACCTCTTGTTAGCATACCGAATGCACAGGCTCAGATATACCTGTGTTCGGGGGGCCAGATATCTTTGCCTACGGGCACCTAACCAGGTATTCAGAGATGAACCCTTTAAAACTTTAATAAAGACCTCAGATTTTAAAACACTTCTCTTTCCAGTTTGGTACCACCATACAAGCTTATGTCTGCTGTCTGCTATAACCATAAATATTTCTTAGCAAAAGAAAGCAATTCAAAGACAGACCAGGTTTGCTCTAAAATAAGTGTTTTTACTAAAATATATAATAACATGTCAAACATACAATACAGAACTCTTGTATCACAAGACATACATATCTTTAAACAAAACAAGGTTTAAAACAGTGCAATTCCTACAACTATATTTAGATTTTGTCTAGCTTTCTAAATACCTGTTTTCAGTGCTCAGATGTTTTCTTGGTCAGTGTCAGATAAAAAAAGTGTCCATCTGTAGTGAAACAGAATAATCTTTATAAGCTGTATCTGCCAACCCCTTTTGGATGAGGTCACCCAGCTCCTCCACTGTCAAAATAGCTAAAAAAATATATATTTCTATACAACCACATGATGTAATTTCAAAGTATTAATTCTGCAATCTTAGCATAACTCAGTTTCAAATGACACCTTCTTTGATCTCATGCTGTACCCTCCTCACACAGGCTTCACAGGGTAATTTACAACCTTACACCTCTATGTAACATCCTAGCTTCCCTTTCTAACATCATAAACCTAGTTTATGATTTCTCTCTTAACAAAATTAACTTAAGTCTGTAATTAACTCAGAGAAACAGGATCCTTAATAAAAGTCTTCCATGTAACACACTGTCTCTAAAAAAACTGAGTGCGTGTGAACTCACATACTGTCAGCCATTTCCCATGGCTTTCATCTCTCAGCTGGAATCTGAGGGGGAATGAGTGAGGTCATTCCTAGAGCATTTGAATTTTCAGCAGAGACATTAATACATTTTATATTAAAAAAAATATAATACAGCACTCAGAACTGGTTGTTTACATCACACTACTTACCCCCACACCTTGACTCCTGCCCTGGCTCTTGTGCCCCCCTTAAAATATCTGATGTTACCTCCCCTCTGGGGACCCCCCATGCACTACACCCCGCCAAAGTACCTGCTGAAACCAGCCCCCGCTTCCAGCGGAGGCACAATTGCACAGCTTGCCCTCACGAATACCACCTTAAAGATCAAGCTGCCCTACCCTGGGAAAACCAGATCCCGCAAGGTTCAAACCACTTGTACCATGACTGTCTCAACTAGGAAAGTGATCCTAATTCTACTCCTCTTATCAGGAAATGTGCACCCAAATCCCGGCCCTACTATGCCCTCCAGGCCACAGGGGTATAACAGTCTTCGAATAGCTTCCATGAACATTTGTAGTATCCGTGCCAAGTCTGAGCAGTTCCAGGCTTGGATGGCCCTTCAAAAACCCGGACATTACCTGCATAACAGAATCCTAGCTTATCAGTAAGACACAAAGTAAAGAGATCTCCCTCCACGGCTATCAAGCCTTCAGGCTTGACAGAAGAGACAAGAAAGGAGGTGGCTACCTAATTTATATCAGGGACTCTCTCCACTGTACTGTCCTCCCCATAACCAAGATGGTTGATGACCATGAACTGCTTGCCATGAGTGTCCAAATCAGGCAGCTTGGCAAGTCTCTTGTCGTTGCCTCGGTCTACCTGCCCCCCAAGAAAGCCCATGATGGCCTCCAGAAGGTCTTGGGAGCAGTTGCATTTCTAAACAAGGACTGTGAACTTATTATAACTGGAGACTTTAACATTAACTGAGATGGTAAAGACACTACCCACCAGAGGGATGCCATAGGCAACTCTTACCTAACACAGCTCGTCACGGAACCAACACGGTTGAACCCCAAAACAGGAAAAAGCTCTCTTATCAACTGGATCCTCTCCAACTCCCCCTCCCAGATAGTGGATGTCAATGTTCTGCCTTACACCCTTAGTGACCACTCCCCAATCACCCTCAGATGGTCCAACAAATTAAAAAAAAACCACCCATCATCATTGAGAGCAGGGTCCTTCACAAAGGTCAACTAGGATCTCTCAAATCTGCCCTCTCCCTCTTGGACTGGTCACCCATAGATGTGCTTCCCAACTTAGACCTCGCACTAAAGTTCTTCATTGATGGGTTCAACCAAATCTGCGATACGTATGCCCCGGTAAAAAAGAGGAAAGCCTACGGTTGAAGCAATGGCTGGATCTCGGGTGAGCTCCTAGCCCAGGTGCAAGAAAGGTACAACCTGTGGTCAAAAGTCAGGTCCTCGGGAAACAAGCATAATCACCAGTCCTACAGGGCTGCCAGAAATAGATGCACTATGCTCATCAGACAGGCCAAAGCAAGGCATCACAAGGAGCAGTTGAACAGTAGTTGGGGCGATGGCAAGAGGTTCTGGGAGAGTATAGAAATCCTAATCAGGAAGGAGGAGAAAACTCACCCTCACCAACTCCTCATCAATGGCACTCTCTCATCTGACTGACAATTAATTGCAGAATCCTTCAACTCAGCCTTTACTGACCTCAGCACTGTCCTGCCCTCCTCCTACCTACACCGCTCCACTGCCAAACCACATGCCAACCCTCCCACCCTCTACCAGAAATTCTATTTTAGGAAGGTAACAACAAAGGAGGCTCTGGCATATGTCAAAAAAGTCCTGGGGAAAAACCAGAATGAGTAGTGATGGTGTGGACATGAAGTTGGTCTCCCTCACACTGGATGTAATTATTGTTCCAATCACCAAGCTATTCAACAAATCGCTCTGCCAAGTTAAATTCTCCAGTGTCTGGAAACAGTTTCTGGTGACACTCATCCACAAGAGTAGAGACAGGTCCTGAATAGTCAATTATAGACCCATCTTCACCCCCCCCATCAAAGGCACTGGAACAGACTGCAGCGGATCAACTCACCAATTACCTCAATAAATACCAATTACTGTGCCCCAACCAACATGGTTTCAGGCAAAACCACAGCACTACCACTGCCCTGGTGGAGTATGCTGAATACATTCACAGTGCTATGGATGAAGGAGAAATGGTCGGATCAGTGTTCATTGACTAACAAAGGCCTATGACACTGTGAACCATGCCCTTCTCCTGGAGCAGCTTCAAAACCTGGGAGGGAGTACCAGTGTGACACAGTGGTTCCAGGACTATCTCACCAACTGGACACAGAGGGTTAGATTTGGTCACGCATTGTCGGGCCCCAGAAACATCACACTGGGAGTCCCCCAAGGGTGTTTGTGATTTGTATCTGCACTCCCAGTAAAATAACAGACAAGAAGCGAATGCATGGTTGTTGGAGTTTATTTCTCCTCCTAGCCCCAAGAGTCAATCCTGGGACCCCTGCTTTTCAGCACTTTCCTAAATGTTCTACTGAAGGCCTGCAATGCCTACATCATCCTTTACACGGACGACGCGGTAGTCCTCTGCAGCAACCAAAGTACTGAGGCCCTACAATCAGATCTGCAGACATCATTCCACCAACTCAAGGACTGGTTCAACAATCACAAGTTGCTGCTCAACTTTAAGAAAACCAAGATAATGCTCCTCTCCAGCCCGCAGCTCAAAAAAAGGTACTCAACCCTGTCTATCTCAAGCAAGGACCACACACCATTGGGGCAAGTGCACACTTTCAAATATCGGGGGATCACCCTTGATGACACTCTGTCATACGCCAATCACATAGACCAAGTGGTTAAGACAGTTAACACCAAGCTAGGAGTGCTCTACAGACACAGGAAGTACCTCACACCTGAAACCCTATGCCTTGTGGTTTCCAGCTCAATACTAACCACCATTGATTATGGACTGGTAGTCTATGGAGGAGCCACCAACACTGCCCTAACACAGGTGCACATTGCCCTAAGCAAGGGCGTGCAGACTCACCCTCTCCGCAGGCCACCTCCCGCACACCTGCTCACTCTACCAGTTGACAAACTGGCTACCACTGGGAAGCAGAATAAATTCCAAACCTGCCTGCTTGGCAAAAAGGCTCTCCCGGGGAAGGCTCCCCAATGCATAACCAATATTCTTTCGAGGACATGCTTGGAGTATGTCACCCGTGGCAGGAAGCGGTGGGCACTTGCAGTCCCCTTCCAAAGAACAGCACTTGGTCAGCGCACCTTCTCATACAGAGCACCTCTCTGGCTCAATGAAATTCCAAAACTTGCCTTCAGCCTCATCAGTGTACCTCAATTCAAATCTGATCTCAAGCAATACCTTGCCTCAAACTTGACCTGTGATTGTTCCCCTAATGACTAGCACCACCCTTCCTAGCAGCTCACTGTTGGTGGCACCTTGGTGTCTCCCCCCTTCCACTTGACTTACCCTCTACTGCCAGACAAGGCCTCTTACTCGAGGCCACTCCTTCCCCACCAAGCCCTTATCTAACGCCTTCCACCCTTTAGGTGGTACTCTCCCTAATCTCCACCCTCTAGGAGGTACTCTCCCTAATCTCCCCCCTCTTTCAGCCTCAACCCTTCCACCTGCTCTTGCCCAGGGCTCTGGTGTAACCTCCCCTATACCAACCCAGTAGCTTGCCCCTCTGCCCCTCCAAAAATACATTTTCTGTGTACTTGGGTAAGATTATGACCTCTCTCCTCCACACATTGATGCAATGTATTTTATTATATGTCTGTACCATGTATTGTAATGTAACACTATTGTAACTTGTCCTAATGTCTTAGAACTCTTGTCTGTTGTATTTCTGATGTGGAACCTTTGTAAAAGAGCTCATGCTCAAAGGCTGTATCCAAAACTCTTAAATAAATAAATAAAATGTTCATGGTTTAAAAACAAAAGGTTATTTTGTTTTAAAGTTATAAGGTTAAAAATGTTAAAATCAAGTACATGTGCAGTTCACCAAAATAAAAAATAACTGAAAAAACGCAAAGATTTTTCTGAGATAAAGTTGGCATGAACCAAACTTTAAACCTAAAAATAAGAATACTTAACTGTAAATGTTGACAGTTGTATGGTTTATCAGAAGATAGTTTAGCAAGAGCCGGGTTTTCAAAAAAACTGAATTGTACTTAGTATTTTAATTAAAAACAAAATGTTTTTGTGATTCAGTACAAAAATGAACAAGATAGACTTTAATGAATCCAGTACGTGTGTAACAGATAGTGGGCCCCATATTCAAAAGGTTAGCATGGCCATAAGCATGACCGTGGGTGGGTGGTGGTGCATGCATGGGGGGCCTTTGGCACACAGTGTTGGGGTGCTAACCCACGAGGGATTTTAGTTATATAAGCAGTGGATGCCTATCCGAACCAAACCAGAACCTAAAATAACATACATATGAACCAGAAACCAAACCCGAACCTTAACAGTCAGCACTAAGCAATGTCCATTTGTAGCATGTGAGATTGCTGGTAGGTCCAGCTATTTTAAACAGAGCATTTAACTTTGTATGAGTATTTAAGTGTGCTCTGTCCCAGTCAACATTTAAACATCACCAGGGAACATAAGCTGCACATTGCACCTGCTCTCATACTGGGCAGTACCTCTATTCATTGGCACATACACAATTAAAACAACTGAACTAAAAATAAAAAAAAAATATTCCTCCTAATTCTACCTCACTGTCCCTGCTCCCTGCCCTAGCTGTACGCTAAATAGTAACCGGGAGAGTAAACAGTACAATCACAATCAACAGTGAGTTTCCACAAGGAGCTCAGACAGAGGGAATGCTCAGTTATTGCAACTGGGACTGAATGACTTGACCGAAGCTGTCACTAACCCAGTACCTTACTAAATAAAGCTAAGCAAAATGCATTACTACAGACTAATGACTTTACTGCTGATTTAGTAGAGGCTTCTTACTTGATTATTTGATTACATTGTCTAATAAAGTTTAATATCATCTACTGTCTGTGTCATTGTACATTTTTTTATTGTTTAACACCAAACTCGAACTGAAAAATTACACAAAAAACTCAAACTAAACTGATCTCAAACCCCAACTTCTACTTGTCAAATCAAACTGAACCAAACTCGAACTATACTAAACTATACCCTGCCGAACCCGAACCAAACTACTGCCCTAGAAAACACTTCAAACCCTCTTTCCCCAGGTGACGGTAGAGCATCAGATCATCAGATGTCCCTCGTCCCCAGAGGAGGAGTACATCCAATGGGATACTAGATCCTCCTCCCCCTGACCAGCCCTCTGACCGCCGTGGCTCATTCCCAAATTCAGGCCATCAACATCACGAGCTGTAGTGCTACCGCTGCACCAGTGGGCTAGCATATTTCTGACGTTTTTGATAAAGTAGAGTCCTAACTTGCTTTATGCAGGGCCCTCCGCATGAAACCTTACTTTCTGTGAACAGGGCCCAGCATGAGATGAAACATTACTTGCTTACTATTTTGCTCATGTAGGATTGTAATTGTAGTAGAAAATGCATGTGTTTTTTTTGGGTTGTGCTCTCACCCATTTTTCCTGTTTTCTCAGTTGTAAGCATTTTGTTTGTCTAGGTCTTAGTACAGTTTTTGCGATGATCTTCGTATGTTTTTGTTTGTACTGGACTTAGAAAATTTTGTACAATGGTTTTTGTGCATAATTTTATGGCTGTGGGTGGAGTCTACAGCCATATCACTTTAGCTTGAAAAGGGGTTTCCATGGAACACATTTTTTAGTAGTTTTTAGAAAATAGGTTTGCAAATAAAAGAAATTTGATTGGCTGGCAGGGGGTACATTAACTTACAGTGAGAGCCCTGTAAGTTAAAAGTACCAGCCATGCCAACTTTGCCAGCCTCATATGTTGTATCCTAGTGCCCAACCTCTTTCATCATTGGCTGAAGCACTGGACAAAAACGTTTTCAAATGCTGCCATTTTTTTCTCTCGTTTAGCGAGAGGTACAGACCCCTAGTACTGTACCAGTTGCCTAATGACGTCAAACAAGCGTATCTTTTTTTGTTTGATTTTCTTTCCGTATTGTAAACCACATTTTAAACACTTATTTTCCACTCCCTTACGAGACAGCCTATGCCCCCCCGGAAGAGAAAGTTACCTGCAAAGCACAGTCAACTAACAAAACAGAAGTCAAGTCGCCAGAATAAAAAACAAAAAAAAAATCTTATGACCGGTTGTCTAGAAGCCTGCTTTCCCTTAGCCAGTACCCCAACACCATGCTTGCCAGCTTTCTGTAGCTACTACCAGACACCACGCTTGCTAAATAACCAGTGATTATCCATGCTGAGCCAGTACCTAACACCACACCTGCCCGCTTTCTGTAGCCACTACCCGACACCACGCTCCATGCTGCACCCTTCCAATAACAACTGAGCATTTGAAAAAAATCAAAAAAACATCTGTCCACGTAGCGGAGCACCTGCAAGTAACAAACGGTAACTGGGGAGAGGCGGGGGCTCGTCTCACTGCACTGACCCCACATTGCTGTGCCTAGTAAAAACTACAACTCCCATGAAACCATTGGGTGCTGGCTAAGTGTTGAACTGCTGGGACTATTTTACAACAAAAATGTTTTTTTATTATTTTTCTTTACATTTATTATACTTTTTTGTAAACTTTTATTTAATTTTCATAATATTACTTATAGCCCATTTTCTAAGCACAATAATACCCTGCAGGGTAGGCGGTATGGGCAATACTAGACCTTCCAGGGGCTATAAGGCCCTCCACTCATTACATCCCTGTGCATTCCGGTATTGCCCAATACCGCCCACCCTGTCAGGTATTATTTCTTGCTCAGTGTATCCTTCCGTAACACTGCAAATCCCTATGACAGTTAAAAAATACTCCCTTCTTTCTTTTTAGAATGATGGACACAGAACTCCAAGCTGCTTTTCTCTGAGAGCAAATGTGCACACCTTCCAAACAAATCTAAATATCTTTAGAACTGTTCAAGGTGCACAAAAACAACCTGTGTGAAAGTTGTTTAGGGCAAAAAGACCTTTCACATGAGGGCAGTCACTAATCTGAATTCTTTATATTTTGTAAAATAATACAAGTTACTATAACCCCAACGCTGTGGTTCAACTGAGAGTTACTACCCCTGCCTTTACATTCACAGTCAAGGTTGAGGGGTCTGGGCTCTGTACAGTATGGTCTGGGAGTTCGTTTCCAAAAGACTGCATAAATAACATGGTGCCTCCACCCAGAGTAAGGGTTTGTGGGCCAGAATGGTAAATTGGGTACAACCCCCCTGGGATGCTGTACCTAGCTACCTGCCTTCCCAAACGACACCCCACACATAGAAATTCACTTTACCTTGCACTTCAATAACCAACCTGCACTTTAAGGAACTCTCTAATAATAATTTAAGGAACTCTCTAATAATATGCTCATAGACACAGTGGTAAAGAATAAATAAAAAAATACAGATTTGTCAGGATAAAGTAGGAATAGGGAGGGGATACCTGGAACAGGGAGGTACATAGGTTTGGTTTTGGCTGGTTTTGTCAGAAATCAATGCAACAGCAGATAAAACAGTAAAACATTTAAAACATTTAGCATATAAGAAAGAAACCAATTTTCCAACTTCCCACCAGCATGCAGCAACAACACACACTCTCCCGTATGGTACCAGACCCCCTAATTCTATGCTGAGGTACCCCAGACTGATGCAGGCCTGTGGTTGCCGTGGGTTGGCTAGTGTTGGTGCACTTAAACTTTAATAAATAAGATGCTGTAACTGTAGCTAGAATTTGTTATTCCAATTGTACAGTTCCCATAAATATTTGCATGGCAGCCCTGCTTACTCATGGTTTGTTGAACACTTAGACTGATACAAACAGGCTGGAGCTGAGATTTTGCTGGTATTGGTTCTTTTTTCAACACCATGGGGTTTTAGTGATAGTTGGTGGTGCACCACATCAGCAGGCAGCAGGATGCAGAGAGTAGAAACCGCCACATGGGGTCACAGGAGATGAAGGATGCTGGTCTTCACCTGTCAAGCTTTTCCAAACTTCACCATGCCGGCCTTTGTAAGCAATGTTCACTTGACAGGCCTGTATCTTCTTCTCTCCGATGGTCCCCAGGATGAGGGGGTGACAGGTAGCTTTAGTCATCCTGCAGGCGTCATTCAATAATGCAGTCACCCTGCTGGCCAGTAGCAGCAGCCAAAGGCTGGACAAGGCTGGGTATTCCCCACAGGGAAAACAGTCTCAAGCTTTAGATTGAATTAAAAGTCACCTGGATACTTCTACTGGCAGGCAGAACAATTTTTAAGATGATCTTCAAGGCCAGGAGACACCAAGGCAAAGTGATCCCCTCAGGAAACAATCAGTTCTGAATAGCTTTCTGGTCAGAATCTGCTTAGATTCAATTTACTTGACAGGTTTCCTCTGACAAAACCTGTCAAAACTGCAACTGGCAGGCTGATTCTTTTCTTTAAGGTTGTAAAAACCTCTTCTTCAGAAAATCACTTCACAAGGCTGGAGAACAGCCAGGAGCTCCTCTGACAGGCTTGAGAGCTCTGCTCCAACTGTCACAGAACAGTCTCTCACTTCAAAAACACTCAAGGAGCACAGCCTTGAGCTGCAGCATTCTTTTTCCTCCCTCAGAACAATTGGCAGCTTATGATTGACTGATTGAGCTATCCATACTGGTACTGGGTGCCTGATAGCTTGTTGCTAGATCACCCAGCACCTTGCTCACTTTCCTCTCCCAGAAGTTATTTCAGAGCCCTCAAAGGCTTCTGTGAGATCTGATTGGATGAAATTGGTCACAAGGTCTCTCTTAAGATGGCTGCTGGCAAAACAGTTTATGGCAGTCCTGTATTTGAGAACCTCTTGTAGCCAAACTATTTGACGTTGCATTTAAATGTTTATTGGGCTTGATAGCCCATTCTGTGCCCTTTCAAGTGACTACACATTTGTGGGGGTGGTTGCAGCCGTTCGGCTGTCAGAAGTCCCATTTTGAGAGCCCCTTAGGCATCAGAGGCTCCATTCTGTGCCTGGACTACATTTCCCAGCAACATGAGCTGCTGGGGGCTACTCATTTATGGCACTTCAGAGCACTTGCAAAATAAACATTAATGTGCCCCCTGAACTTCTGGGGCTCCTCCCTTGTGTCTCCGAACTCCAGTTAGCTTAGTCAGGGGTCTGGTATCATGGAGGAGAACCTCCGTTTTTGCCGCAGAAGTGACACTTTGAAAACGCTCATGCGTGACCTCACCAGCTCGCACTTGCAAGTGCAGCCACCTGGCGGGTCGCATCTTTTGCTCCTCCAGCCCCGCTTTCTGCAGCAAACACAAGTGGGGGCTGGTAAGAGACTTAGGACTGTCTCAGGACTTGGGCTGGCGGGCAGAAGGATCAGGGAGTCCCGTGGGGTGCCAAAGTAAGCCACATACTTTGGGGGGGGCTACATTAGCAATATACAACCAACATGAAAGTTGTTCAGGACAAAATTACCTTTCAAATTAGGGTAGCCACTAATCTGAATTCATTAGGTGAAAATTGTGAAGAAAAATGAAAATTCAGGTAATCAGATGGCCATAGTTTAAAAAAATATAATTAGTGCTGCTTAATGAATAGGCTAATTGGAAATGTATTTTTGTCCTGAACAACTTTCATGCTGAGGTTTATGTGTAATACGTATCCTTTTTGAGATATTTACATTTGTTTGGCATAACTCCTATAAACACGCATTTGTCAATGCTGAATGTTAATTGCGTTGGTCCATTCAGCTCGCACACTGCCCCTCTGTCACTCGCTCGTTCTGATTCTCCCAGTGTCGCAGGCTGCTGTTTTGTACTGGGCTCCTGCCTGCACTGGCACCCTTTTCTGTCCACAAAGAAATCTGCAGCTGTCCCGACAGAGCTCCGTTGAAGTGGCTCACTCCCTCTCTCTCACTCGCTCATTGTTTCTCCTGGAGCTGCAGACTGCCCCTTTTGTACTGGGCTCCTGCCTCTGTTGGTGGCTTTTTCTGCCCACAAAGAAATCTGCAGTAGTCCTGACACAGGTTCATTGAGCTTGCTCACTCCCCCTGTCACTCGCTTGTTTCGTTTCTGCCGGTGCTGCAGGCTGGTCTTTTGTACTGGGCTCCTGCCTGTGTTGCCACCTTTTTCTGCCCACAAAGAAATCTACAGCAGTCACAGCAGAGTTCTGTTGAGCTCACTCACTCCTCCTCTCTCACTCGCTCATTCTGTTTCTCCCGCCGCTGCAGGCTACCCTTTTGTACTGGGCCCCTGGGTGCATTGCTGCCTTCTTCTGCCCACAAAGAAATCCGCAGCAGTCCTGACACAGCTCCGTTGATCTCGCTCACTCCCCCTCTCTCACTCGCTCATTCCGTTTCTGCCGGCGCTGCAGGCTGGCCTTTTGTACTGGGCTCCTGCCTACGTTGCCGCCCTTGTCTGCCCACAAAGAAATCCGCAGCAGTCATGACAGAGCTCCATTGAGCTTGCTCACTCCCCCCCTCTCACTCGCTCACTGTTTTTCTCCTGGTGCTGCAGGCTGCCCTTTTGTACTGGGCTCCTGCCTGCGTTGACACCTTTTTCGGCACACAAAGAAATCTGCAGCTGTCCTGACAGAACTCCGTTGAGGTCGCTCACTCCCTCTGTCACACGCACTCATTCTGTTTCTCCTGGCACTGTAGGCTGCTCTTTTGTACTGGGCTCCTGCCTCTATTGGCAACTTTTACTGCCCACAAAGAAATCTGCAGCAGTCCCAACGGAGCTCTGTTGACCTCATTCACTCAACCCTCTCCCTCACTTGTTCCATTTCTCCCACCGCCCCAGGCTGCCCCTTTGTATGGGGATCCTGCCTGCGTTGCCACCCTTTTCTGCCCACAAAGAAATCCGCAGCAGTCCCAATAGAGCTCCATTGAGCTCACTCACTCCCCCTCTCTCACTCTAACTCACTCATTCTGTTTCTCCCACCGCTGCAGGCTGCCCTTTTGTACTAGGCCCCTGCGTGTATTGCTGCCTTTTTCTGCCCACAAAGAAATCTGCAGCAGTCCCAACACAGCTATGTTGAGCTCTCTCACTCCCCCCCCTCTCTCACTCGTTGATTCCATTTCTGCCAGCGCTGCAGGCTGGCCTTTTGTACTGGGTTCCTGCCTGCTTTGCTGCCTTTTCCTGCCCACAAAGAAATGCACAGCAGTCCCAACAGAGCTCTGTTGAGCTCCCTCACTCCCCCTCCCTCACTCACTTGTTCTGTTTCTCCTGGCGCTGCAGGCTGCCATTTTGTACTGGGCTGCTGCCTGCATTGGTGCCTTTTCCTGCCCACAAAGAAATGCGCAGCAGTCCCGACAGAGCTCAGTTGAGCTCGGTCACTCCCCCCCCCAACTCGCTTGATCTTAATCTGTCCCAAACACAGATTTCCAACAGCGACTGCGGTATTCTGCACCAGAAGCATGAAAACACGTTTGGGCCAGGATGTGAAAAATGACAGCTGTACTGTTCATAAGGAGGCGTGGAAAAATGCCAGTGTTGAAAATGTGGCATGAAAATATTACTAATTTGCGTAGTTACAAGGGTGCATGGAAACTGCACAATGCATGCTCGTAACACAGTCATTTTATGGAGTTTCATCACAAAATTTTCAACATAGGCATTTTAGGACCTCTGCTTATGAACAGTGTCAGTGTGATTTTCTTAATGTGTCCTAAACACTGATTTCCCACAGCGACCCCGCTATTGTGCATCAGAAGAGCAAAAACAGATTTTTGCCAGGATGTGAAAAATGACAGCTGCACTGTTCATAAGGAGGTGTGGAAAAATAGATATGTTGAAAATCTAGAGTGGAAATATTGCAAAGTTGCAAAGGTACAAGCATGCATGGAAACTGCGCAACGCACGCTCGTAGCATACTCATTTTATGGACTTTTGTCACCAAATGTTCAACATAGGTATTTTAGGACCTCAGCTAATGAACAGTGCCACTGTAATTTTCATAATGTGTCCCAAACACAGATTTCCCACAGCGACTGTGCTATTCTGCGCCAGAACTGCGAAAACACATTTCGGTCAGGATGTGAAAAGTGACAGTTATACTGTTCATAAGGAGGTGCAGAACAATATCAATGCTGAAAATCTGGAGTGAAAATATTATAAATTCGCGAACTTACGAGCGTGCGTGCAAACTGCCCAACGCACGCTCATAAAACAGTCATTTTTTGGATTTTTTCCACCAAATTTGCAAAATAGGCTTGTTGAGAGCCCACCTCATGAACACTGGCACTGTCATTTCATTAATCAGTCCCAAAAGGTGATGCCATGCAGTGACTGTGAAATAATCTTTCCAAGGCGAGTAACGCCATGACAGTGCCAGAAATTCATGAGGAGGGGTCCCAAAAGACCCATGTTGAAAATTTGATGCCAAAATTCTAAAAAATGCCCAAGATATGCATCAAAGTTGAAAAAAACCCTATTTATTCCATTATACAGCTTACCAGCATTTCTTCAGTTCGCGGTCGGCTTTGAAGAGTGCAGACATGTTCCCGGTCCACCAAAGATCATCGTGCCAGACTCCGGAGGTAAGTATGGGGTGAGGGAGTGGGGAGGCAGGGTACGCAGTGGTTGGGTGCAGGCTGTGGGTGGGGCAGGGAGACCGCAAGGGACCGTTTTCTTGTTTGCCAGGGTAAAAAAAAAAAAAAAACATTGAGGGACCATTTTTCTTTTAACAGGGGCATGTGGCACACTGGGGTGGGTTCTCAGCATGCCAATGGACTCTTTTTTGGGGGGCAGCTGTAGCCAACAGGGATTGGGCATCCCCGTCGGCACACAACAAAAGCAGGGGGGGTAACATTATGCAAATGGGATTGGGATCCCCTGTCGCAACATCATTTGGGCACTGAAGTCAATGGGGATTGGGGCCCCCGTCGGCAAACAAACATGATGGAGGGGTGCACATGCTGCTGAGTGGGATTGGGCACCCCCTTGGCAGAGGTGGGGTGCTTAATATTGTTTGTGAACATGCGGCAAGCCACCACCATGTTCACAAACAATATAATTGTTACAAGGTTTGGCCCAGCAATGACAGGCCACTCCCTCATTGCAGTGGAATGGCTTATGCTGCAATGATGAGGCGGACCCTTATTGCAGCGGCTGAAACCTTACAAGGTTGCGGCATGCTGGCTGAACTAGTGTCAGCAGCAGCAGCATGCCACAGCATTGGGGAAAGCGGGCCAAGCCTTTAAAGGCTGTGAGGGCACTGACCACAACAGTGCTGTGCCTCCACAACCTGCTTCTGGCAACCTGCCGCAATATGCTTCGTGCGCATGGACGCAATCAACATAAAAATGAAAACCGAGGTAATCAGATGGCCATAGTTTAAAATACATAATTAGTGAAGCTTATTGACTAGGCTCATTTGAAAGGTCTTTTTGTCCTGAACAGTTTTCATACTGTTCTATCTGTAACTTGCAAACTTTTACAGATATTTACATTTGTTTAGCATAGCTCCTATTGTACTTCTAAACAGCCTCAGTTTTGTAAATTATAACACCAGTTAAGTGAAATTCTAAACCAGATCACCTTGTTCATCTCTTGTCATGCCTAATTTAAAGTGGACAGGAATTGATTACTTATTTTCAGCTGTTTGAAATGTCTCTATTTTCATAAATTACATTTATACCTCTAAAGGATCCCTGTGCCTGAATAAAAGCTGAAGCTGTCAGTTGTGTTTTGTATTGTTTTCTTTGTCTGGACAACATTCTGTGCACTTCCTTTCATGGAACCAAGAATTTGGAGTTTTGACCATGTCACTTCAGGGTTTCAGAACTGCGGTCACTGCACTGATAAGTTCCTGCTAGCATTTCTGAAACCGTGAAGCCACAGAAGAACTTGTTGCCATATTGGTCCTTGTAACACAAGATCAACAGAAACAGATAATTTGACACCTTTTTTTGGACCAACAGAGTTGTTACAAAAGAACACAGGTGCTTTTAGCTTTTGGATTATACAGAATCCTTTGTCAGAAAACACTGGCAGTTGTTTTAGAAGCACACTTTCTTAAAACTCAGATCATACAAAAAAAAAAACAGATGAAAAGTTGTTTGGGACACCATTGGTTAAAAGTGCATTCAAAGAAACAACATACCCATATAAAGACAGTGAAAGTTCCATCAAAAGAAAGCTATCCCAAGGTCAAATGACACTGTTCACTCCCTGAGAAAGGCTATAAACCAACTGAGGCTTAATTTTAAAACCTCTGTGTGTCTGTACTAGCATTAGTAAACGACAATGATTAAAAACCACAAGGAAAAATAAGCTTAAAGAGCAGCTGACAACTTTAGGAGAATGTTAAAATATAATATTTAGAAAAAGTTCCTCTTGTATTTCACATTAGTTCTTTATTCCGCCTCCCCATTATTTATTGCTGAGGTCAACTGTGTGAAAAAAGGATTTTTGCTCCTGAAGAGTTCATCTATTTCTGCTGCTGTTGTCTCCCTTCCTGAGGTTATACTGCACTGTTTGTGACATCACATTACTAGCATGGCAACAGATTGTGATGTCACAACAGGACATTGTGACTTGAAGTAGGGAGTAAGCTATAGCTCATTCAGACCCATTGTGTGTTTAAAACATTGGAGACAGAACTCCAAACTGCTTTTCATTGAGAATCTTCCTAAGCCACTGTGTAGAATTCTTAGCAAATGTGCACACATTCCAAATAAATCTAAATATCTTTAAAACTATTAAAGGTGCACAAAAACTACCATTATGAAAGCTGTTCAGGACAAAAATACCTTTCAAATGAGGGCAGTCACTAAACTGAATTCCTTATATTTTGCAAAATATGGTCATCTTATTATCTGTATTTCCATTTTTTTTTTTTTTTTTTTATAAAATTCACATTTCTGATAGCAATTAAAAAAAAACTATAAAGAATTTAGATTAGTGACTACCCTCATGTTAAAAGTATTTTTGTCCTGAATGCAAATATGTAAAATAATGTACTTGGGCACAGAAATCCAGGGCAGAGTACAAAATGGGTGTAGTGGTATTGACAACATTAAGAAAGCACACATTCAAAAAAAAAAAAAACGTTTACATGCAGTTGATTACTGTTTAACAATATTATTATACATCTATGGCTGCCACTGTACATCTGATGCAAACCCATAATCATTTTCCTTACTTGAAGCAAAAAGGGTGAAGGTAGAGGTCATAACTGACTCCTTGTTTTTGTGTTAAAGGGGTCAGTTGTTTTTTTTACAGCAAAAACAAAGAAAGGAGTAATTTCTAAAGTGTTCAGACTTAGGCTTCTGCACCTGAGCGGTGCTCCTCATTCCAGGTGGACAGCTCTAGCTGCCTTCACGGCTGCCGCCCGACCCCCAGTGCCATCTGTAACAGAATTTCGGAAAAGGGACTCGGATCCAGCCTACAGGCTTCTGCACCTGAGTGGTGCTCCTCATTCCAGGTGGACAGCTCTAACCACCTCCACGGCTGCCATCCAACCCCTGGTGCCATCTGTAGCTGAATTTTGAACCAGTGACTTGGATCCAGCCTACAGGCTTCCGTGCCTGAGCGGCACTCCTTGTTATGGGCGGGCAGGTCTAACTGCCTCCACAGCCGCTGCCTGGACCCCTGGTGCCATCTGTAGCTGAATTTCAAACCAGGGACTCGGATCCAGCCTACAGGCATGACCGCTGATCCTCACTCGAGCCAAGCTAGTCAGCTGAACCCGACTGGTGCAGCCGCTCGCAGGTGGACTCCAACTGGTCTGTCTGCCAACCCTCTGCACTCTGATTGGTGCGCCTTTCTCCACAGGCTGAAACAGTGTTTTCTGATGGACTTTGGGCTGCCTCTCTCCTCTCAAACTCCTGCTTGAATTTTCCCAATTGTTCTAGTATCGTTGTACAATGTTTAAATAGTTATGTAGAAGTGCTTCGATTGTTCACTACCTGTACTGTTAAGCTGATTATTACAATAACCTACCAATCTGTTTTAGTGTACGAAAGTGATAGTCCATGAATGTTAACTTGACTAGCATTGTCAGTTAATATTTGAACTGTGTCTTTGCAACCTTTTACCTCCCCATCCTTTTCTAAATATTCTCCTGCTCCCCTAGCTACACTTTCTTCCCATTCTTTTCTAAATATTCGCCTGCTCCCCTAGCTACACTTTCTTCCCATTCTTTTCTAAATATTCTCCTGCTCCCGTAGCTACACTTGAAATTCTGTCTGTCTTAACAATTTCTGTATTAACTCATGAAAACTTTTCTACTCTAATTAAAATAATGAAGTGTAAGTAATTGTTTTAAACCCAGCTCAGAAGTCTCATTAGACTGTCTTCTGAAGAACCATGCAACCATCCACCTTTAGAGCTAAGTACTTTTCAGGTTAAAAGTTTTTGTTTGCACCCAATTTTAATTTGATAAAATGTTTCACGCATTTTTTCAGGTATTTTCTTTAGTGAAGCCCACATGTGCCTCATTTAAAAAAGTTAAATCATTATAACTTAAAAACTACAAACCCTTTCTCTTCATTTTCAGAACACAAAAAGGACTACTATGGGATGAGCGCTAATGAACCTATAAGTTTCAGAATTTGAAATTGGCCTTGTTTATTTTTTTGCTATCCAAAGGCAAAAAAATAAATCTTAAAAAGGGGATTTTTCCATAATTTCACAGATTAAAAACTCCTGAACTGCCAAACCATTGTACACCAAACTTTCATAACAATAAGCCCCTGGGACTGGGATGGTGCACACCAAACATCTCAGTACTAAGGGCTAAGATCGCTGAGTTATAAGCTGTCAAAAACGCCATTCTGACACAAACACTAATTCAACCTAACATACAGGTGCTACAGGTGCTGACTGAGGGCTTCCAGGAGGGGACCGGGGGCAGAAGAAGCATAGGGGTGACCTAGGGAGCGACAGGGGCATGGCAGCAGTGTGAGGGTGAGGAGATGTCACCCTGTGGGATTGCCCTGCGCTAGTACAGACAGACAATTGGGTGGGGTAAAGAGCATTTAGCAGGAAGGGGCCCGGTGTGATGAGGAAACATCCCTGGCACCTACCCCATAGGTGTCAATGACCCCAACACCATCTGTGGTCAGCAGTGACTGCAGGTTTCAGGATGCACGTGGTGGATAAGACTGGTCCCCAGGCACAGTCCCCTGGTACCTGCCCCCCTGCATGGAGGCAGGCTGCTGCCCTCCTATGGTTTTGGTGTCATTGGCACCTATGGGGCAGGTGCCAGGGCTGTGTCCCCCTCCGGCCACATCCTGGTCCCTTCCTGCCAAAATCCCAGTACCCTAGCTGATTGGCTGTCTGTACTAATGCAGGACACCTGCACAGGATGCCACCTCCTCACCCTCACATTGCTGTCATACCACCGTTGTTCCCTATGCCACCACCACCCCCGGCACTCCTTCTGCCCCTAATCCCCTCTTGGTAGGCATAATCACCCTATCACCTTCACGGCCCCTCTAATGTTGTGCCAGGTGGGGGGTTGACAGATCCCTTTGTCAAACCCTGCAGGTGGGTCAAATCTTCAGCACAACCCTGTGGCTGTGGCAAATCTTGGGTCTTTGGCACAGAGACCCCCATATTTATAAAACTGGGTGCAGGGTCCCTGACACACTCTCAGTTTGCCGCTGTCCTAAATCATCACAACTTATGATGACCTAAGAGCTCTTTGAAAATTTATGCCCACTGTATGTTGACAGACAGACAGAAAGAAAGATTGATAGATTGATAGGCAGATAGATAGATAGATAGATAGATGAAATTGTTTAACCAGGAAAGGCACACTAAGCCAGAACTTGTTTCTAGGTGCAGCCTGGGAGCACAAGGAAGTTAAGTGATTTGCTCATGGTCACACAGTATGCAAGTATGGGCTGTGGAATTCAAATCCAGGTCTTCAGGTGTGCAGCTCAGTGGCCCTAACCACTACGCTAGACTAGATAGATAGATAGACAGATACTGTCGATAGACAGATAGATGGATACTGTCAATAGCTATCTAGATAGATAGACAGAGACAGACAGACAGACAGACAGATAGATAGAGAGGCAAAGCACATTTTATTTCTACGGTGCCCATTCCCAGGGGCTCTGGGTGCCTCACAATAAAAAATATACAAAAATATAAATAGGAAAACCATATATAAGCACACGCAACATCATAATACTAAAAAATAAATACTTAATTAACTTAAAAACAAGACAGAAAAGCCAGACTAAAATCAATTATCTAACATAAAGTAACAGATTAACAGAATCAAATCTCAAAGTCCAGGAAGGTCAGTGAGAAGAGGTGGGCCTTGAGATGGCTCTTAAAGACATCAACAGAGGGGGCCTCCCTGATAGATGATGGAAGGGAATTCCATAGGACGGGAGTGGTTACACTGAACACCCTGTCACCAGATGTTTTCAATCCCATCTCTAGAAAAGTCAGGAGGCCCCTGGCCGAGGAACGGAGGGAAAAGACCGGGGTGGCCAGTGTTACAAGGTCAGACAGATAGCCAGGGCCAAGTCCGTGTAGGGCCCCAAAGGTGAGTAATCCCACCTTGAAGATACCTCTCCACCTGATCGGCAAACAGTGCAGTTCACGCAGCAGTAGGGTGATGTGACAAGATCTGGGAAGGCCCTTCAACATCCTGGCAGCTGCATTCTGCACTAGTTGCGGTCTGCGGAGGGTATCTCCAGAGACCCCGAAGTATAGACAAGCATTTAAACTAGCCAAGGGAGGTGGCAGGCCAGCAAGGAAGGTACCTAATTGCCCACCCCCCACAGCTAGCAGTGGAACCAGTGAACAGGAGGAGTGGATATCTTTACAAAGCAGTGTGCAAAGGATGGAGATAAGTGCCCAAGAGATTGATAGTCAGAAAAGGGGCAACAGAAGGGCAGACAGCAGGGAGAACCAGGGATAAAGGACAGCCAGGGAAGGGGCTGGAGTAGAACAGCTAAACAGTCTAGGGAGTTCAAATCATGGAAAGCCATGTGTGCCAATGCCAGGAGCCTTAGCAACAAGATGGAGGATCTGAAGGCTATCATGGTGCAGTCAGACCTGGACATTGTAGCCATTATAGAAACCTAGTGTAATGATTACCACGACTAGGAGATGGCCATACCTGGCTATAACATATTCAGAAGAGACAGAGCAGGTAGGAAGAGAGGAGGAGTGGCACTTTATGTGAAAGATGACATAAAGGCCACAGAGATCCAGGAGGGACAAAATGGGGGAGAGATACTGTGGGTTAAGCTGAAAAGGAAAATGGGGCCAGCCATCCGCACAGATGTGGTCTATAGACCACCAGCACAGGAGGAAGAAACAGATAGGGAGGGAGCTGATGCTAGTCATCCAAAGGATGGCAGACAAGGGTGACATAGTGCTGGTTGGAGACCTCAGTATTACAGACGTGGACTGCAGCATCCCAGTAGCAGCATCAACCAGACGCAGATTTGTCCTGGACTCCCTTCAAGGTATCTTCCTCAAACAACTGGTCATGGAACCAACTCGGCAGAAGGCAATACTGGACCTTGTGCTCACAAACAGGGACAGTGTGATGGGGTAACAGTGGGGGAGCACCTGAGGAGCAGTGACCACCAGTCATTGTGGTTTGAAATCACAGAAGGAGCAGAACCAAACCACACAAAAACACATATCCTGGATTTTAGGGGGGCAGACTTTGGGAAAATGGGGAGATGCTTGAAAGAGGCATTAAGGGGAATGGGGTAGGAATCAGAAGTTGAGGAACAGTGGCAGTATTTAAAATGGGGATTACAAGAGCAACAGAATTATGCATTAAGCAGGTTAGCGAGGGGAAAAGGAAGAGAAGGCCATTATGGTTTTCCAAGGAAGTAGCAGAGAAAGTGAAAGCCAAAAAGATTGTATTCAGGCAATACAAAAAGACACAGGCAGAAGGGGATAGGGAGAAGTACCAGGAGAAGCAAAGGGATGCAGGGAGGTCAGTAAGGGAAGCCAAAGCTCAGACAGAAGAGCACATTGCAAAATCAGTGGGTAGAGGGAACAAATCCTTTTACAGGTACATAAGTGAAAAAAGAAAGGCAAAGGGAGGGATAGTAAGACTGAAGGGGAAGATGGGGGCCGCGTGGAGGATGGCAACAGTAGAGCTGACATATTAAACAGGTATTTCTGCTCAGTCTTTACTGAGGAAGATTAGGGCAATGGGCCTGAAGGGAGTAGAAAGGATGGGAATGATGCAGAAATGGACACGTCCCTTTACACGAGAAATGGTCCTGAAGGAAATGGAAGGAATAAGAGTTGATAAAGCAATGGGGCCAGAAGGGGTGCACCCCAGGGTCCTTAAAGAACTAGAAGAGGTGGTGGCTGAACCTCTGGCAATCCTGTTTAGCCAATCACTGGAAACAGGGGAGGTACCCAAAGACTGGAGGACAGCAGATGTAGTCCCTTTATACAAAAGTGGAAACAAAGAGGAAGCAGGGAACTACAGACCAGTCAGCCTCAACTCGGTAGTGGGGAAGATAATGGAAGCACTACTGAAGGAGAGATTGGTGGAACATCTAGTTGTCAATGGACTACAGGACCCAAGGTAGCATGGTTTCACCAGGGGGAGGTCATGTCAGACCAACCTCATTGAATTTTTCGCCTGGGTGACTAGGAAGGTGGATCAGGGGAGGGCAGTGGATATGGCCTATCTGGACTTCAGCAAGGCCTTTGATACTGTGCCACATAGAAGGCTATTACACAAACTGGGGAATATGGGTGTGGGCAGGACAGTAGTGCGGTGGGTGGGTAACTGGCTAGGCGGCAGGACACAGAGGGTGGTGGTAAATGGCTGTCACTCCACAGAGGGAAGAGTGACCAGTGGGGTACCATAGGGATCAGTGCTGGGACCAGTCCTATTCAACATATTCATCAGTGACATTGCACAGGACCTAGAAGGTAGAATTTCCTTGTTCGCTGATGCCACAAAGCTCTGTAACAGAGTGGACTCACCAGAGGGTGTAGACAGAATGAGAAGGGACCTGCAGAAACTTCAAGAATGGTCAGGGGTTTTCCAGTTGAAATTCAATGCAAAGAAGTACAAGATAATGCATATGGGGCACAAAATCCCTGGCACAATATATCAGTTGGGGGTGAGGATATAGCATGCACCAAGCAGGAAAGGGATCTTGAGGTTATCGAGTCCACAGACCACTCTGAGCTGATCGAGCAGCTCACCGTGGTCTACCGTTGTGTAAGGTCTTGGAAAGCCTGATAAATTACATTATTTCTTCTGCTTTAACTTCACAAGATGCGGAACAACATGGTTTTAAAAAGGGACATAGCTGTTTAACAAATTTACATTGTTTTTATGAGAATGTCAGTTAACAGCTCGATAATCGTTTTCTGTATGATGTAATTTATATTTACTTTAGTAAGGCATTTGATCTCCTTCCGCACTGGGCATTATCGCAAAAACTAGCCTCCACAAATATGGCCCCAGCTATAGTCCAATGGATATCTTGTTGGTTGACTGGTAGAACCCAACAAGTACTGATTAATGGAAAGTTATCAAGTTTGGAATATGTCATCAGTGACGTAACTCAGGGCTCAGTTCTGGGGCCTATTCTTTTTCAAATGTTCATATCTGACATTACAGTTATTTATCTAATACTATCAAATATGCAGATGATATTAAAATTGGTGGGTCATGTTTCACACCCGAGCAGATTGCTACTTATCAAACAGATCTAGATTTCATCTCAAATTGGATTAATCATAGGGGCATGAAATTAAATCACAACAAATGTAAGGTCATTCATTTTGGCCTGGCTAATACTTTCCATCCATATATATGAGATAATAAGTTGGTAAATAACACTAGCACTGAAAAAGACCTGGAGGTGTTAGTCACAGATGATTTTCGATCTGACTCTCAGATAAATGCTGTAATATTAAAAGCAAATAGAGTCATCTGGTCCACTCTTAGAAATATCAGATCTAGACATAAAAATGTGTTGTTGCCACTTTATAGAGCATATGTTCGTCCACATTTGGACTTTTCCTCCCCTTTATGGTGCCCTTTTAAAAAATATGACATCTCTCATCCTGAAAAAGTTCAAAGACGTTACACTAAATTTGTAAAGGGGCTACAACATGTCCCATATGAACATATGAATCCAGACCTGTTACACTAAATTTGATGCCTCTCACTATGAGAAGGCTGAGAGGGGAGCTCCTTCTCATGTTTGACATCATGAAAGATCCATATTTACTCACAAACCTTGGATTACTGTTCAAAGGTGATATCTTTAACCTTAGAGGTCACCCACTTCAATTAAAACTTAATTAACTAAAATGTAGCTTATTGCCAAGGAAATACTTTTACACACCACAAACTATAAAACCTTGGAATGCTTTACCTGTGGAAATTATCTGTAACAGTACTAAGTAACTATTTAAATCACGTTTGGATACATTAATATTATCTGATTTCACTCTTAGTTATTACTAATTCAAGGAAGCACATATGGACCTTACGGCTCCCTAGCTTCCTTCCAAACCTTAGCAGGGATTTATTTAACTCCAAAAATTGATTAGCGTTTTGCTCATAAAAGTGCTAAAACATTGTGAAAATGCATAGCACTTGCCTCACTGTGTTTAACAAACATAACACTTCAAGAACACCTATATAAATACTTTCTGTACAGTTAGTATTGTCCCAAGAAAAAAATGCTAATCAATTATTTAAAACCCTGCTTAGTATAAACCATGTCAAAGGCTGAGGAGAGATATAGATAGATAGATAGATAGATAGATAGATAGATAGATAGATAGACAGACAGACAGACAGACAGACACTGTCTGTAGATAGATAGATAGATAGAGATAGATATATAACCCCTAGGTGGCGCTATCCCAAGGGCTACTACCCCTGCCTGCTTGGCTAGCAGCAGTTTAAGGGGCCTGAGTTCTGAAACGAGTGCCTCCACCCAGATGTCAGGGTTGGTAGTGGTCAAGCTAAGCTGGGCACAGCCCGACGGGACACCGTAATGCCTCTCTTTTCTTACTAGTGGCCGGAACAATACACAATAATCACTTTCACAATACCCCAATACACCAAACAAGTACCTACACTGTTCGCACTTACCACCAGGGCTTTCCTCTGGCTCGGCCCTGGGGACCCCCTGTAAAACAAGGTTATACATAGCAAATAACAGCAGTACAGTATTCTTGCACAAACTAGAACCATAGTCAGAGTAAATGCAAAAAAGAATTAGATCTGATTTATTTAAGGAACTTGAACAAGGGAGGGGCGTAATCAGGTTAATTTGCTTAAAGGCTCTATTAATCAAACAGTTACGCATGCATTTCAGGGTCCATAAGCAGTCACACACTCTGGGTACCCAGATGGAGTATGGTGGGCTAGCCAGGAACATTGCAGCTGGTTGGGACCCTGTGATAGAAGAAAACAACATGCACAACACACACTATTTGTAATCCGGAGCCGGAGGGCTCAGTTTGTGAAAAGGAAACAAGACAATCAGATGACACACTTTTAGATTAGGCTGTTGTTACAGGGAGCTACCCTGATGATTACTCATGATATCTAAGACTGGACACAGGCTGGACGCAAATCAAGACAGCAGGTGGTTAATCTGGAATGCCAGGCGAAGCAGAGCCCACATGATTCACCCAGGCATCGTTCCTGGTCAAGCATGGAGCAGGGGGCTGATTCCCAGTCAAGTTTCTCGCTGGTGGCTTTCTCTGTGCAGTGGGTTAGTCTGGCAGAGCCAGCGTGGCATGGCCCAGGCCGAATGGAGATGAACGCGGATTCAGTCTGATTAGGCTGGATAATGCTTCCAACAAGCAGAACACAGTTCACACAGTGGGGAACCAAATCACAACCCAATTTCAATACACAGCACATTTACATGTAAAGGATTCTACGGTACCAGCAAGCAGAACACAGTTCACACAGTGGGGAACCAAATCATGACCCTCTTTCAATACACAGCACATTTACATGTAAAGAAATTCTACTGTACCAGGCAAACCACTCTCAAAGTCTCTGCACAAACCGGGGATTCAAAAGCAGCTGGAAATCCTGGCAGGCCAATTGCATTCAGCAAAATCAATGGTCTTCTTCAGGTATGGGCCTGGTAAAAAAATCAGTGGCTTACTTCATTCTCAAAAACTTGGATTTAGTCTGAAATAATTCTCTTCTCGCCCTCTCAGGGGCAGCAGGCAGACATGCAGGCCATAACTCAGGCCTTTCCACAGTTTTCCTGTGCGAAACTATACAGACAGCTGCTTGACTATCTCAAGCAGGTTGCTTTTTCAGCTGCTAACTTAGATCTGACTCAAACTGCAGCAAGCTTGGGAATTTCCCCAAAATCCAAAAGGTTCGGTTGGCAGATTCATCTGTCAGTCACAACAGGAGCTCCCCCTTCAGGTGCAAAAAGGTGCCAAAAGCCCGAAACTACAATTCCTACAGATTTTGACTCTAGACAGCTCCTGTAGTCCAGCTCCATTTTAGGTCCCACCAGTACTGATTGGTCCAGTTTGCAGTCCTGGGCCAAATGGTGGGGATAATCAAAACAGTCCTTGTTGCAATGAAGGCAGGTTAGACACATTACATTATCATTATCACTCTAAATGATTTTCAGCAAATAGTTACATCTTTCAACAGAGCTCCCTCTCACATTACTTATGACTGCAATCCAGGCAGCTCTTAGAGACAGTACACAGAAGCTATACAGGCACTCTCTGGCAATCACATTTAAACTGCTAAAACGCAGGATACCAGCCTGGCACTGAGCATTTAGGCAAGCTCGAGGAAGACTTTTTGAGAACCCCCATTTGTAGGGGGTTACACCCTTCCCTGCCTGGAGAAAAGTTGGCGTCCACGTCAAGTCTGTACCATCATGCATCAGTTAACATAAACTTATTACTTTACTATACATATTCACTACACTTCATGATACAATATCCATTCTGACAACACATTGTGCATATTACACACAGGTAAATTGAACATTACTATACTGAATCAGGTAATAACTTCTTGTACCTTAAACAATGCAAGAGGGGGCCCTTCCCTGTCAGCTAACTTGGGGCTAGAGGGGGCAGGGGCACCATGGTGGACAAAGAAATTTTCCACTAGCCCCTTGGCCATGGTAGATGCCTTTTGATCATTGGTGGGAAAAGCTTGCACATACCATGCGAAATGATCCATAACCACTAACACATTGCCAATGTTCTGCTGATCAGGTTCTAAACACAAGAAGTCTATGCAGACTAGTTCCATGGGGGCGCTGGTAGTAATATTAACAAGGAAGGCAGCCCTCTGAGGCAGGGCTTTTCTTTGCAGGCAGCGACTAAAATTCTTTACATGGTACTCATTATCGGCCCCCATTTTGGGCCAGAAGAAGCAAGATCATACCAGGTCAAGGGTTCTGTCAATACCGAGGTGCCCCATGTGATTGTGGAGGGACCTCAGTACCAAATCTTTAAAGGCCGTGGGCAGGACCAATTGTTGCTTGTCTACTTTGCCACTATGATCTACTGTCTCTCTACAAAACAAGTGATTGAGCAACTTCAATCTGGGGCCTTCTTTAAATAATAAAGCAGTTCGCAAGTCAGTGGAATGTAACTTAGACACATCTTTCCCCGCACGCAGGGCATCAAGTGGTGGCTGAATCATAGGATCTTGGGATTGAGCCCACTGAATGCTGTCATTGTCAAACTGAGGTAGTGCACTAATACGTACAGCAGAGAAGTGGCAATAAGCAGCTGGTATGTAAGTGTCAGAAGGGCCCAAGCAATCTACTAAACAGTCCACTGTGTCCACAGACTCTATCAAACTTTTGGCACAATGCTCGATTGTCAGGTTCAGACAGCCTGACCCAATCACTCTTGGAAGTGGGCCTTCATGACAGTGCATCAGCATCAATATGGTTCACGCCCGGTCTGTTTTCGACAGCACAATCATAGGTTGATAATGCAGAAAGCCATCGGTGCCCAGTGGTGTCTAACTTAGCTGAAGTCTGTACATAGGTTAACAGATTATTGTCAGTCTTCACCAATATCTTTGTCCCATAGAGGTATTCATGAAACTGGTCAATGATGGCTCATTTTAGTGCAAGGAACTCCAACTTATGCACAGGGCAGTTTTGTTCAGACGGGGTCAAGCTCCTATTGGTGAAAGTTACTGATCTCACGCCATCCTCATGGTCTTGATACAGCACCGCTCCTAGACTCTGCAGACTGTCATCCATATGCAGCACATAGGGTTTGGTGGGGTCAACATAGGCGAGGATGGGGGCGTGGGTGAGCTGGTATATGATCTCATAGAAGGCTGCTTCACAGTCGAGCATCCAGCGGGGCCTGAAGAGTTCATCTGGGTGGAAGTATACTTTTTCTGGTTCTTTAGTGGACCCTTTTTTGTATTTATGATTGGTAGGAGGGTAACCCTGGGTAAGGTTCAAGAGTGGGCGAATCACCTTGGAATAGTCTTTTATGAACCTGCAGTAGTAGCCACAGAACCCCAGGAAACGTTGTAGTTCTTTCAGATTATGGGGCTGAGGCCAAGTAGTCAATGCTTCAACCTTACTGGGATCAGTCTCTATCCCTTTTGTAGATACTATGTGCCCCACATACTTCACGGAGGTTTGGAAAAATTGGCACTTGTCAATGGACAGCTTGAGGCCGAAGTCTTCCAGTCGGTCTAGGACTTTAAGCAACCCTGTGGTGGGTTGACAGGCTGATTTGATCGCCCAAACTTTCATAGCCTTGGTAGAGTGTAGTGACCTCATGGACAGCTCTAAAGTGCCACAGACTATTGCCCTAGAAGGGGTTCCAGCTGCCTGGAGAGTGATAACAAAAGACAGTAAAGACCCCAGGGAGGATGAGCTTCCACCATTATCTGAGACTTTTGAGGAGAAATTTGCTAAGGTGTTGCTGGAGGAAGGGAAAACCATAGAGGACTTTAAGAAACTATTCCTGCCACCTGGGGGTGTTCCTTCCCCAATGCCCCCTTTACTCTAGCACCTGTTACGGCCCTGCCTTCTGTGCCCATGCCAATGCTGGCCCCTGTATCTGTACCTGCCATTAGTCATGGCTCCTACCGAAGGCTGAGAATCTTCTTGGGCACCCTCCCCACCCCCCCAAGGGAGGATGACTGGGAGACCTGGATAGACTATGTTGCCCCTCTAGTACTTGACTGGCAATGCTCAGAAGCAGAGAAATGAAAAAGGTTGAGTGAGAGCCTCCGAGGTCCTGCCCTGCTACCATCCATGCCAAGGGGGCCAATAACCCTGAAGCAACTGCACAGGACTATCTTGATGCATTGGAAAATGTGTATGGGAGTCCGGATTCAGATGAAGATCTGTGGTGGAGAGTAAGAAATGCTCAGCAGTACCCGGGGAGCCATTGTCTGTGTATGTACCTCGGCTTGAAAACCTGCTACAAGAATGCCTCAGAAAGGGTAGTTTGCCGTCAAATGAATTAGATCAAACTAGGCTGAGCCGGATCCTTAAATCTGCTGTTTTCAGAATTGTTACTGCTTCAGTTGTGCCTTGCCACCCGACTGGAATCGCCCCCCTCCTACGACGAGCTAATGAAAGAAATTCGGGGGGTTGAGCAAAGGTGACCCCATGGGGGAATTACACCCATATCTGCTGCTGCTGCACAAGTGACCAAGAGTGATCAGCCAAGTGAGGTTCAGAGGCAAAAGTCGCCACTTAACAAGCACTCTGAGAATGCAAAGGACTTCCCGCCCTGGGCCCAGCATTGGAAAGACGAGCTACTAAAGGAAGTCAGAAAGTTGAAGATGGGTGCCTCTGCAAGGGTTTCCCCCATTGAACAAGATTCTGGTCCCTTTCAGGATGTGACTGCCATGGGGGTTGGGGTGCACCCTCAGGCATCTGATACCGAGGGTGGCTCCAAGGCTGAGATTACCGGATTGACTGCCACTCTAAAGGAACTGTTAAGACACGTTGCACCACTCTCACCACTGCAAGTAGATACTAGACCCCAATCTCTTACTACTGTTTCAGTTCCTCATACGATGTCCTCTCCCAGAATGACCCAGGAGTCTATCACTTGTCACAGCTGTGGAAAGGATGGCCATATGAAAAGAGAATGTCGGTCTCAGAAGGACTTAGAAAGAGTAGTAAACAGACTCCAAGGGGAGCTCCAAAAAGCAAATCACCGAAATAACCACAGTGAGGGTTCGAGAAACCCTAACTCAAATTTCTTTGTGGCTAAATCATCTGTCCAGGCCTCTGCTACTGCCTCTCCAAACTGGTCCAAAATAGTGAGCCCTTCAATGGAGACTACAGTGACTGTGAATGGTATTCATACTCAGGCTGTGCTTAACAGTGGGTCGCAAGTGACCACTGTATTCCAGGACTGGTATTGCAAACACTTATCTGATGTGCCTTTGCAATCCCTGGAAGGCCCACATGTGCGGGGCCTGAGCAACAAGTCTTATCCCTACCTAGGGTATGTCCACCTCTTGTTGTCATTTCCTGCAACTGTAACAAGTGTAGAGGAGTGAGTAGAGACATTGGCCCTAGTGTGTCCCCCCAACATACTGTATGATGGGTCCCACTGTTAATTGGGACAAACGCCCATATGTTTGAGAGACTGGTGCAACTCTGTTACGAGAAACAAGGGCAATGGACTGGGAGGGCCCCGAGAATTCCGGCTCTGATCAAGACGGCCTATGATTTGCAACAGAAACCTGAGGAAGTAGACCAGGATGAACCGGAGGGGATCGTGTGGAAGAAGGATCTCGATCCAATGGTACTGCCCCTAATGCCCAGTGTACCATTCAAGGGTAGGTCCGCCTCCAGAAAGATGTCAAGAGCAAAATACTGATGTTGGATGTGCCAGGCGATGGAAAACTGCCAGAAGGATTATTGGTAAGGCTGACAAAGCTCTGCCACTCATATTCGTGTGTACCCTAGGAACTGCTAGTGTGGGGGTGCTGTTTGAGCGGAGGCAGCGGCGGGGAGTTTGGATCTTGAGGAGAGCTGCAAGGGGTGGATTCCTGGCCAGCATGGATAACAGTATCTGCCATGCAGCAGAGGGTGAGGTCAAAACGACCTTGCAGTGGGAGCCATCCAAGGGAGCTGTAGAGGATGCAGTGGTGGGTAGAGACAGGGGGCCGGCAAGGCAAAATGACAGGCATTGCTGTAGGCTGAGGAGAGCTTGGCTATAGTGGTTACAGATGCTCTGGCGTGGATAGTGGAGCAATAGTCCAGTACTGGGAGAAGATTTCCCTGGACAATGGCTAGTCTGGCTTCTGGGGTAAGGGATTGCCAGAATCTATAGGCTGCGCCCAGTTTTTGATGGAACCTGCTGACTAGGGGAAGTGACGTGCACGGAGAAGGTGAGGGAGGGGTCAAGTAAGACTCCTAAGTATTTGAAAGTGTTTACGGCCTCCAGGGCTGGTCCATCAGGTGAGAGAATGTTTACAGTAGGTGGCAGTGAGTCATGGATTTTGCAAGGAAGAGCTTTGATCCAAACAACATGGATTTAGTTTTTTTGGCATTAACCAAGAGGAGATTATTTGAGAACCTGTTGTAGGCCGCAGTGTAGTTTTGAGTGAGAGCTGTGGAAATGCTGGCAGTGGATTTGTTACTGTGGAAGAGTACGAGGTCATCGGCGTAGAGGAGAGAGTGGCAGTTGAGACTGTCTGAAGGAAGGGAGTTTATAAATAAGGAGAATAGAAAGGGCCCCAGAATAGAGCCCTGGGGGACCCCTGTAGAGATGGACAAGGTAGGTGAGCAGGCCTGACCAATACTCATGAATTGGGATTTGTTTGTGAGGTAGCTCCCTAACCAGTCTGTTACCTCCTGAGAACAGCCTAGGCAGCTTAGCTTAGAGAGAAGGAGGGCATGGTTGACCATATCGAAGGCCTTGGAGAGGTCCACAAAAACAGCACCGGTGGCATTACCAGTGTCCATGTTCATGAGGATATGGTCAGTCAGAAGTGCTAGGGCAGTGGTAGAGGAATGTTTTTTACAGAAACCATGTTGCTGGCTACACAGGAGGTTGTATTTGCCGACGTGTTCAGCTAGTTGAGTGTGGATTGCTTTCTCAAGCAATTTACTTAGGTGGGGGAGGATGGAGATTGGTCGGTAGTTGGCGGCTGATTGAGGGTCACCGGCTTTGAAAATGGGGATCACCTTAGCTACCTTCCAGGCATTGGGCATGGAGGAGGTGGAGAGGGTAAGGTTAAAAACAAAGGTGAAAGGTTTGGCTAAGGCAGGTTTGATCAGCCTGAGGAAGACTGGTGATAGGCCATCAGCTCCAGCAGAGCCATGATTTGGTAGGCTTTTGAGGAGCTTGGTGGTATCAGTGTGAGAGAGCACTTTGAAGTAAAAAGGTGGGATTAGAGGGTGGGTCGTAGAGCTGGTAGTTAGTAATACCCCCGCCCTGGTTCCCAGTGTGGCGCCTCGGCCAGCTCAAACTCCAGAAAGTATGTTTTGCTATAATTGTGGGAAGGATGGGCACATGAAAAGGGAAAGCCGGTCCCCAAAAGACACTGACAAAGTTGCATATAGGCTACAAGGAGAGCTTCGGAGAACAAATCAGTGGTTAAGAGGTGCACGAAATGATCCCAGTGAGGGCACCAAAATGCTAACTCACGTCCTTTGTGGCAAGGTCAGTTGCCCAGGCCCCACTATCGCCTCTCCAGACTGGTCCAGAATAGTGGGTCCTCCATGGAGACCACTGTAAAGGTGAATGGAGTGTCTACAAGAGCTGTATTAGACAGTGGCTCCCAAGTGACAATTATGTTCCAGGATTGGTATCAGAAGCATTTGTCAGACGCACTTACAACCATTAGAAGGACTGCATGTATGGGGTTAAGGAGAAGGCCTCACCCTATTCCGGTATATCCGATTTGGCTCTCCTTCCCCACCTCCGTGGCTGGAGTGGCGAACAAGTAGAGACCCTAGCCTTAGTGTGTCCCCCCACTGGACTGTATGATGGTGTCCCTTTGTTGATTGGAACAAATGCTCATATGTTCGGAAGGCTGGCACAGTTATGTTATGAAAACAGGGTCAAAGACTAGTAGAGCTTTAAGAGTTCCGGCTTTAATTAAGAAGGCCTATGAGGCACAGAGAGATGCTGAAAAATAGAACCAGAGGAACCGGTCGAACTGTATGGAAGAAGGATCCTGAGTCTCTGATCCTGGCGCCAAATGCCCAGTGTACCTTACAGGAGAGGTCCGTATCAGAAAGGATGTTAAGAATAAAATATTAATGTTGGATGCACCAGGCGATGGAAAATTGCCAGAGGGACTGCTGGTCAAGCCTAGTATTTTGCCTGCTAGAGCCCATGCTTATGCCAGAAGGGTAATGGTCCAAGTTCATAATGTGTCTGAAAGAGACATTCGAGTAAATAGAGGTTGCATCCTGGCTAATGTGCATTGTGCAGACACTACAGTGCTACCCAGCAGCAAGAGTTCAAGGAAGAATGACAGAGTAACGCCTGACTTGTTTGATTTCGGCGACTCCCCATTGCCAGCTGAATGGAAAGTGAGGATCAGTGAGAAGCTTGCCCAGAGACCAGGTGTTTTCTTTAAAGGAATGGGACGAGGATGCGTAAAAGGAGCTGAGCACATCCGCTCGTATGGACGAAGACCATTTCGTGAGAGGTCTCGACGCCTGGCACCCTGCTGACATAGATGATGTGAGACAGCATCTGCAAGAGACGTTAGCTGCTGGTGTAATACAAGAATCCAGAAGCCCTTATGCTTCCCCATTGTGGTAGTGAGGAAAAGAATGGGACAGTAAGGATGTGTGTGGATTATCGCACTCTAAACCGCAGACTATCCCTGATCAGTACACAATGCCCACATTCAGGATGCTTTGGACTGCCTAACGGGAGCAAGTGGTTCTCTGTGTGGATCTCCAGAGTGGGTACTACCAGATCCCGATGGCCCCAGAGGACCGTGAGAAGACAGCCTTATCTGTCCGCTTCTTATGAATTCATGAGGATGCCTCAGGGATTTCCAGGTGCCCCAGCCACTTTTCAACGATTGATGGAGCGTGCAGTGGGGACATGAACTTACTAGAGTGCCTGGTATACCTAGATGATGTTATTGTGTTTGGCAGCTCACTGGAGGAACATGAGAGCAGATTATTTAAGGTATTGGACTGACTGGAGGACTTTGGCCTTAAGCTGTCCATTGATAAGTGTCAATTCTTTCAAACATCAGTAAAGTATGTGGGACACATAGTATCCACCGAGGAATAGAGACCGACCCAAGTAAAGTTGAGGCTTGACTAATTCACCTGGCCACGCCCAAAATCTAAAAGAACTGCAAAGATTCCTGGATTCTGTGGTTATTATCGGCGCCATCAAGGACTATTCAAGAGTGATCCACCCTTTACTTAACCTTACTCAAGGGTATCCCCCAACCCACAAAAATACCAAAAGTCAGCTCCCTCAAGACTGAAAGAGTGTATTTTCATCCGAGTGAAGTATTTGGGGCCCACTGGACTCTGATTGTGAGACTGCTTTTCATGAGATCATATATCAACTTACCCATGCTCCAGTGCTGGCCATGCCGATCCAAGAAAACCTTACGTCCTGCACACTGATGCTAGCTTGCAAGGGTTGGGGGCTGTGTTGTACCAAGAGCACGAGAATGGCCTGAGACCAGTGGCCTTGCCAGTAGAAGCCTGACCCCATCCAAAAGAACTATCCTGTACATAAGTTAGAGTTCCTAGCTTTGAAGTGGGCTATTGTTGACCAATTCCATGAGTACTTGTATGGGGCTAAATACTAGTAAAACTGACAATAATCCTTTGACCTATGTGCAGACCTCAGATAAGTTGGATGCCACTGGCCATAGGTGGCTTTCTGCATTATCTACATATGACTATGTCTCGAATACCGAGCAGGTCTGAACCACATAGATGCTGATGCTCTCTTCGAGGCCTGTTCCCAGAATGATTGGGTCCGATTGGCAGAACCTGACATTCGGGCACTCTGCCGGAAGTTTGACAGGGAGGAACAATGTCCACGGATGCAGTGGACTGCATGGTGGATTGCTTGGGACCTCCGAGAATTGCATACCTGCGCTATTGCCACTTTTCTGCAATAGACATTGGTGCACTGCCTCAGCTGGACAATGACAGTATTCGAGCGGCTCAATCCGCATCCCATGATCAAAGCAGCTTTAGAAGCCCTCTATGCAGGAAAAGATGTGTCCAAATTACGCCCACTGATTTGAGAACTGCACTGTTATACAAAGAAGGTCCTAAGTTGAAACTGATCAATAAACTGTTATACAAGAAACAGTAGACAGAGGGGACAAGTAGACAAACAACAACTAGTGCTGCCCACTGCCTTTCGAGACTCAGTACTGAGGTCCTTGCACAACCACATGGGCACCTTGGTATAGACAGAACACTTGACTTGGTGAGATCCAGATTCTATTGGCTAAGATGGGGGCTGATGTGGGCAACACATTCGAACTTGTAGTCGCTGCTTAAGGAAAGCTTTGCCCCAGAGGGCTGCCCCCTTGTTAACATCACCACCAGTGCACCCATGGAGCTGGTCTGTATTGATTTTCTGAGTTTGGAGTCAGATCAAAGAAATATCAGTAAAGTGCTGGTGGTCACTGACCATTTCACGAGATATGCCCAAGCTTTCCCCACCAAAGACCAGAAATCACCTGTGGCCAAATTCTTGTAGAAACTTTTTTGTTCACTATGGGGCTCCACAAAGAATCCATTCTGATCAAGGGAGAGACTTTGAGAGTCGTCCTGATCAAAGAGATGCTTTCTCTGTGGGAGTGCGAAAGTCCAGAACCACTCCTTACCACCCCAGGGGACCCACAGCCTGAACGTTTCAACCGCACTTTATAGATATGCTAGGCACCTGCACCCAAAGGACAAGCCTAGATGGAGCCAACAAATTAGCACCCTGGTACATGCTTATAACTGCACCAAAAGTGATGCCACTGGGTTCGCCCCTACCGCCTGATGTTTGGAAGAGAAGCTCGACTACCAGTAGATGTGTGTTTTGGGGTCTCTCCTGATGGGGTTCAAGCTGACAACTATTTACAGTATGTGCAAAGTTAAAGGCCCAGCTAACTCATGCGTACCAACTGGCTCAAACCATGGCTGCCAAAAGAAATCTGGCCAACAAAGAAAGGTATGATAAAAGGTGAAAGCACAGGAACTCCAGGAGGGAGATCGGTATTGCTAAGAAATCTGGGACTGCATGGCAAACACAAGATTGCTGACAGATGGCACCATCTCCTCACATTGTAGTGGCAAACTAGATGATCTGCCAGTGTACAAAGTAAGGCCTGAGAACAATTCAAAAGATGTAAAACAATGCATAGAAATCATTTACTGCCCATTGGACAAATTCTGATTGAGTCTGAGCCCCAGAAGATGCCCCTCTGGACCACTGACTAGAGCTGCTGCTAAGAAAAGATCAAGGAAGTCTGCACCTACAGAAGCAGAGTTAAAGTGTTCCCCTGCACAAGTCCCAGTTGAGCATGACTGTCAGTCCATATCAGAAGAAAGTGAGAGTGACTTTGAATACTATCCTTCTTACGAACTGAGTCAATTGTTTCGGGGCAATCCCCTAGTCAATACGGGAGACAAAGCTGGGCCTTCTGGACTGTCTAAGCCCCCAGCTTCATCCCTGGAGCCAATGCTCCCAGAAAGTGAAGTGCAAAGCATCAGATCAGATGAAATGGAATCATTGTGCATGGTTGAACTGTTTGAGCTTTCAGGGAGGAAATGATAGATTGGGGCAGACTGGTGATACACCGAACAAGAAGAGTATTTTGAGTGCCTTGACAGTCCACCAGTGTCTGAAAGCTCTCCATGCAAGCCAAATGTTGTGGACTCAGAAACTGTAACTCCTGGAGCTGAAAGTGCCCCAAGTTCTAGCCTCTCACCCCATGGAGACTCCCCTGACAAGTGAGGACAATGCTGAAAATGAGGCTCAGAGTGCAGAGACTAACGGTTCCCCTAGAAAGACTGGTCGAGCTGTAAAGCCTGTGGTGCACCAGTTATGATTCACTTGGGAGGCCTGTGGACTTGCCTCTCAATGTTGTCCATAAAGGAGTGTATGTGTCCCCGAGCTCATTGCCCAAACTGAGCATCAGTGCTAACTCCAAGTTACTTGTGTTGCTCTCTCTATGGTGCCCTGCCCGTCCAGCCCCAAGGTAACTGATAGGAAGGGCCCCTCTTCAGGTTTCATGTACAAGAGGTATAACTTGAGTTATGGTACAATGTGTATGTAATACTGTGTAAAGCGTGACTGACTGCAATGTTTCAGAAATGTGTTCTTGGTAAAATGATATATTGACTGATGATTACATGTGCAGCCTAATGCAAATGTATATGGTTGCAGTTGAAACTTATGGGGTACTTGCTTGATGCGGACGCCAAGCTTTCCCAGGCTAGGAAGGTGTAACTCCCTGCAAATGGGGGGTTCCCAAAAAGACTTCAGGAGCTTGCTTGAATGCTCCAAGCCTGAATGGTGTTTGGCATTTAAGCCATTTATCAGTGAGTGTTTTTAGAGCCTCTGGTACTGTCTCTTTAAGAGCTGTCTGCTTGCAGACATAATTAGTTTGTATGGGGGACTGTGTGCTTCTCTGTTTGAGTATCACTCGAGCTGCTGCCAATTCACTCCATTTTGCAGTCACTAGGAGTACAAAGGAACCTATCTGAAAGATGTAACTGTTTGCCAGAAATAATTTAGAGTAATAATGAAAATACAGTTTGTCTAACCTGCTTTTACAGTCAGAACTGTGTTTGCCTAGTTCCCCATTCTGGTTTTGAAACTGCTGAACTGGACCAATCAGTGTGGGTAAGCTAGCTCTAAAATGGTGCCTTGGACGAATGAGAACTTGGACTCATAATCTGAGCCAGCCACAAGAGGATTGCATGGGCAGTGACTCTGGGAGATGTAGTTTAGACTTAGCCTTTTGGACCAACAGCAGCAGTCTATTGTGAGTGACAGCCAATCCAGTCAAGAACTGGGAGGAACTCAAAGGAAGTGCTCGGTTTTGTCTGTTGGAGTTTCAGTTTAGCTTTGGCAGTGAAGGGAAAGAAACCCTGTGCTCCTTCAGTGCACAGTTTCAGTCAAAAAGCGTGTGTAAGGCCCAGAGTTCCGGTCTGCAGCTTGTGTAACTGCTTGTTAGGACTGAATCGCCCTGTGAAAAGAATCAAAGGATCTCTGAAGAGAGAAACCAGGCTCATCCTGTAGAAGACTGGAGAAATTGTTGAATTGCACTCGGTCTGTCAGGAACTGAATCTGCTGTGTGTTCTCCCGGTATTGTGCAGTAATTATGATCGGGATAGAGAAGCAGCCTGCCTGGTATAGTACTTTCTTTGCCATATAAATGTGAGGAGACTCGTGGAGCTCAAGAGTAGCCCTGCTGACATTGAAGGACCCTATCTTGTTTGGAGGTCGTGAGTACTAATTCAGGGTCGCCCCTGTTGAATTGCCACAATAAATCCAATGGAATCACTGTACTGTTGACTGTTTAAACTAAATTTTCTTTTCTCTGTGGGAAAGGGCCCCTACCAGCTGCCACAGTTTGGACTAGCCACTAGGGCTTGGGTACCCAGGGACAGTAACTGGTAGGGATAGGCCTGTGCACAGAGCCATAGGTAGATGAGTAGAGTGATAAGCTAATTAACCTGATTTCCCCCTGTCCTTGTTATATCCCCCTAAATAAATCAGAGCTGCTTGTTTCAGCAAAGTTATACTGCCTGAGGTATTTGTCTATGTTAAGGTACTGTACTGTGATTGTTGCACTGTATCTTATTTCACAGGAGGTCCCAGTGCCGGAACCAGACCTGGGGGTAAGTGTATACTGTGAAGGTAATTCTGATATATAGTGTGGGCCACTAGTGGGAAGAAAGGGGGGTTGCAGTGTCCCAGAGGGCTGTGACCCAGTAAGTTTAACTATTGCAAACCCTGACCTCTGGGTGGAGGCACCCGCCATTGGATCCAGGCCCCTCAACCTGTTAGTGGCAAATCAGGCAGGGGTAGTAGCCCCTGGGATAGCGCCATCTAGGGGTTACATAAAACCAGGCCACCCATGGAGTTCGGATGTAGTGCAGCCTTGCTGGGGGGGGGGGTAGAAGGGAACCAATTGATTCCCAAAATTTCTTGGAGTCACCAAGGTTAGCCCTTAGTTTGTTATGGAAATGAGTTTGTTTCAGTGATTTGGCCAGGAGCTTACATTGGTTTCACCAACGCTTGTAGGCCTTCCAGAGAACTAAGGAGGGGGATGCTTTGTAGGTGGACCAAGCGTGATCCCTGTTCTTCATGAGGGCTAGGAGATCTCTAGAGACCCAGCGTGAGCAGCCACCTCTGACTTTTCTTGTGGTAAGAGGAAAGAACCTGTCCTGTATTGACAGTAGGGTCTGTGTAAGAAAGGTAACTGTTGTGGTTGCATCAGTAAGGGAGTAGAGGAAAGATCAGTCCAATGCCCAGGTCTCTGCAAGGAGATTGGGGGTGTTGGGGTTACTGAAATTACGGAACGATATGTATTTGGGAGGAGAGTGCTTGAGTTTGGAGGACCATAGGAGATAGGTTGGGGAATGGTCACTAATGGAGTCAGCCATGGTTCCGGCGTGCAGTACATGGTCATCCCTATTTGTGAGAATCCAATCCAAGAGGGTCTGGTGCCAGTTCTATAGTTGAGTCTGGTGGGAAGAGTGATAGTCTGGGCCAGATTGTGTTGTTTAAGCTGGGAAGCATAGTCCGGTTGGTGGTTGCTCAGCCAGTTTAGGTTGAAATCCCTGAGGAGGACAGAGTCCCTGTGGGGGGAGAAGGAGCTGAGTCCCAGAAGGAAGCTGTTTAGTCCCCCCATTCCCACAAAGGGGGGGGGGTTATAGCAGCAGCCAATGTAAAGTTTCTTACAAGATCCCAGGATCATTTCTGAGAGGAGCCATTCACTTGGTGAGGAGGGGTTGGAGCAGAGAATGATTCTAGCAGTGAGGGGTTCTCTGTAGAACAGGGCAACACCTCCTCCTTTCTTTCTGCCCGGCCTATCAAGATGTAGCAGAGAGTAACCAGGTATTTGGTAGGTGTTGTCGGTAAGGTGCGGTTACAGCCAGGTTTCAGTAAGTCCCACAACGTAGGGCTTGTGTAGTGTAATCCATACCTCTAGGTCTGGGAACTTGGAGGGAAGGCCACAAATGTTGATGTTCACAAATTTAAGACCAGGGGCACTCGTCCAGATGCTTGAGGAGGAGGTGATGTGGGAATTTGATGGACCGGGGTTGCACTCAATATCACCAGTGAGGAGAAGAAGTGATAGTAGAAATAGATATGGGCAGGAGAGTAAAGTGGGAGACCAGGAGAGGGATGCCAGGTAGAGGCCAAGAAGGTGGCATTCCTAACTGGACAGAAAGAAAAGTGTGAGGTGTCCCCGGGAGGGCACCTCCCATGTGAGGAGTTGGGAGGAGAGTGGAAGGGGGTGTGGGTGACAGACAAGTAGGCAAGGCACTCTTGGTCATGGGCCAGTACATTTGCGCAGAAGTCTGACAGCACCAGAGAAGATAGTAAGAGGACAGCCAGCGAAGTAGGCAATAGCAGGTTCATTTTGCAGGAGAGGGGAGAAAGAGAGAAGAAAATAAGAGTTTAGAGATAGTGGAAAACTCTATCGCAAACCTGAGAGGCAGTGGTGTGTGGGAAAAAAAGGTGCAGGGGTGACAGAAAGAGTGAGCTCGGGATTATCTAAAAACACTCAGAAAGCAGGGCTAAGCATCAGGTAAAGGTCGTGTAAGAATAAAATTGTAGCTTTAAGATTTAGGGAGAGCTATGCAATAGCCAATGGGAAATGAAATTGTCAAAAGGGGGAGTGGTTTAGGTGGATTTAATCAGTGGAGGGGATGGGGGAGCCAAAAAATTCAGGCAGGGAGAAGGCGCAGCCTTTCTGTCCGGTCCGTTTACCTGCAGCTGGGTCCCAAGGGCGGGTGGTGGCAAGCTCTTTCTCGACGTGGAGACAGCCATGGAGGTGCAGCACTAGCCCGTCTGGCTAAACTGGAAGCCTGAGGGGAGAAGGGACAGACAGAGGAATTAGAAACCACGTGGAGCTGGGAGAGTTAGCAGAATTAACATTTACACAAAAGGAGCTGCACAGTGAAAATTGCGACTAAATCGGGGGGTTGGTTCAGACCACCGGCAGATGCCAGTAAGATCAGTGGGGAGAGATAGAGAATAAAACAGGGATTTCAGTGCAAGTCGCGGCGGGTAAGCTAACAAAGGCAAAATTTTTTTTTTTTTTTTGTAAGTCTCCTACGTATTTCTTCAGCGGTTTGTAAGAAACTAGACTGAAAATCCTGTGCACACAGTATACTCCGGGCTGAAACACTTACTTATTACTGTATGCAAGGAAAGGCATAGCAACTAGTGCCTTGCAGGGCACAGAGAAGCCAGAGATTTCTAGTAGCCGAATTACTGTGCAAAAGAAGTATCACCACTAGTGACAACCTCAGGGAGCAGTGAGAATATACAGGGATAATGGCTGCAGCTAACACATCAATTTCGTTGTAGTCCCAGATTTCAGAAAAACAGCATCGTTTTTAAGTTCAGTTTTCTTAAAAATAACGGGCAAATGCAAGGCCAATCAGGGAGCTCTAGGTCTGCAAGCAGCCAATGAGAGCCAGGTCTTAGGAAGGCGCTGGTTTGGAAGCCGAAAAATTCAGGCTGGGAGAAGGCACAGCCTTTCTGTCCAGTCCGTTTACTTGCAGCTGGGTCCCAAGGGCGGGTGGCGGCAGGCTCCTTCTTGTCGTGGAGACAGCCATGGAAGTGCAGCGCTAGCCCGTCGGGCTAAACTGGAAGCCTTCCACTTCAGGGTGAGGTTCATTCCTCTTGTATGTAAATGAAGCTGAGGAATGTTACTGATGATAACATTTTAAGGGAAAGTATGAGGAGACTCTGTATGAGCTAAAAGTAAAACTTGCCAACAGCTCTGCCTCCGTTCCTTTCAGAATCACGCTCGCAATCCATGCAGGCTGACAGTAACTGGGAGGCAGTATAGTACAGTGGTTTAAGGCTCTGAGTTGCAAATCTGGAGACCTGGGTTTGAATCCCACAGCCCCCACTTGCATGCTGTGTGACCCTGAGCAAGTCACTTAACTTCCCTGTGCTCCCAGGTCGCACCTGTAAAAAAGCTTTCAGCTTAGTGTGTCTCTCCTGGTTAAACAATTATAAAAAAAAAAAACCCCGGAGCAGTGACCAGCACCACAAGCCCTAAAATACAGTGCCCACTTTGTCCATTGACAAGTGCCAATTTTTCCAAACCTCCGTGAAGTATGTGGGGCACATAGTATCTACAAAAGGGATAGAGACTGATCCCAGTAAGGTTGAAGCACTGTCTACTTGACCCCAGCCCCATAATCTGAAAGAACTACAACATTTCCTGGGGTTCTGTGGCTACTACTGCGGATTCATAAAAGACTATTCCAAGGTGATTCGCCCACTCTTGAACCTTACTCAGGGTTACCCTCCTACCAATCGTAAGTACAAACAAGCATTTTTCAATGATGAATGTTGTCTCGCTGGCATTGGCATTGGTAGTGCCGGAGTTAGAGAGGCATAATAGGAATGGCAGTGAAGTACTGAAGTGACACCAACCCCATCCCCACCCTGTAAAGACCGACAGGCATTGGGGTGTGCCTTTGGGTCGTCAATTATAACGCTCATGGCATTGTACCTCACCCTACCCTGTAGACACTGACAAGTGTCGTGGTGTGCTTTGGGGTCTTTGGGCATTATACGTACCCCATTCCAGAAGGAAATACGCGGAGGTGGGTGCAGTATAGGAGAATGGGGTGAACTTTGTGACCGAACAGTGCAAGGCTCACCATGATGCCTGTCAGTGGCTGCAGGGTGAGGGTGGGGTGGAATGGCATGAGCATTACAGCCGATGATGCCAAGTTACACCCCTGACGCCTGTCAGTCTCTACAGGGTGGGGGTGCTACAGTTGGAAACCCTAACACCATAGGCGTGTGTTGGTATTTTCTCTCCAAATTCTCAACATGGGCTTTTTGTGAGCCCACCTCATGAAAAGCGGCACAATCAGTTTGTTAGCTGAAAGGTAGTTTTGCACAGCGGCTATGCCATTTGGCGACACAGGGACAAAAACACATTTTGGGCATGATGTGGAGAATGACAACTGTATTGTTCATGAGGAGGTGTAAAAAAATGGCAACGTTGAAAATCTGGTGTAAAACTATGAAAAATTGGTGAAGTAATGAGCATGCATAGGAACTGCGCAACACACGTCCGTAACCCAATTATTTTTGGGAGCTTGTTAGCCACATTTTTAACATAGGCATTTTGGGACCTACCCTCATGAACAGTAGTGCTGTGATTTTGTTAATCTGTCCCAAAAGTTGATTTCCCACAGCGACCACCCCATTGTGCGCCACAGGTGCGGAAACACATTTTGGGCAGGATGTGAAAAATGACAGCTATACTGTTCATAAGGAGGTGTGAAAAAATACCAGTGTTGAAAATCTGGCATGGAAATGTAGCAAATTTGCGAAGTTACAAGGGTGCGTGGAAACTGCGTAACGCACACTTGTAACACAGTCGTTTTATGGACTTTCAGCACCAAATTTTAAACATAGGCATTTTAGGACCTCTGCTCATGAACAGTGTCACCGTCATTTCCTCAAACTATCCCAAAACTGATTTTGCACAGCGACTATTATTCTTCTGCCGGATGTGCGAAAACACATTTCAGCCAGGATATGTAAAATGACAGCTGTACTGTTCATCAGGAGGTGGAAAAATGGCAGTTTTGAAAATCTGGAGTGAAAATATTACAAATTCGATGGTTACTTAGCAAGCGCGTGAAAATAGTGCAACGCATTGCTGAAACAGCCATTTTTGGATTTTTCCCACTAGTTGCAACATAGGCTTTTGAGCCCCCTCATGAACAGTGGCACTTGTCATTTGTTAATCAGTCCCAAAAGGTGATTCCAGTGTCCCAAAATCACCTTTCAGGGCTGATTAATGCTATGACAGTGCCAGTATTCATGATGAGGGGTCCCAAAACCCCATGTTGAAAATTTAATGCCAGAATTCAAAAAAATGCCTGAGATATGCATCAAAGTTGAAAAAATCCTATTTATTCCATTATACTGTGTACCGACATTTCCTCAGTTAGCAGTCGGCTTTGAAGAGTGCAGACGTGTTCCTGGTCCACGAAGATCATCGGCGGACTTGGAAGGTAAGTATGGGGTGGGGGTGTGGGAGGCAGGGTGCACAGTGGGTGGCGCGGGTTGTGGGGAGCAGGGAGACCGCGAGGGACCATTTTCTTTACAGGTTAAAAAGAAAAAACATCGGGGACTTTTTGTTTGTTTTAGGGGCTGGCACGCTGGGTGGGCTCCCAGCGTGCCACCTAAGTGTTTTGTGGGGGGATGCTGTAGCCGACAGAGGATTGGGCACCCCGTCAGCACACAATGAAAGCGGGGCAAGAGCCGAGGGGATTGGGCACTCGGCACATATAAAATGGAAGTAATTATGTCGGTGGGGGGAGGGCCTCTGTCCGCACATACATTGGGCAGGGCATGCCGACAAGGGGATTGGGCACCCCCGAAGTCGGCAGTATGGCAGGCAGTGTGCCGCCATGTTCATTTTGTTTTTCACCACCAGGGAAAGCACGTCAGGAGGTCCGCTGCGTATGACAAGCTTAGCTCGTATTGCAGCAGACCTTTCATTTGATCTCATCGCCACATTAAGTTTGCACAGTGTGGCACCAGCACACAGGCTGATTGGGAAATGAGGGATGCACCTACTGATGCATGCCCTGCATTCACCCAACGGTAACTGCGCCTCCAAATCTGCTACTACCACAATATGTTGGCTGCGCATGTGCGAGCCAACATAAAAGGGCCGTTAAAGAACCAGACAAAGTATATTTCCGCCCAGGTGAACTCTTCAGGACCCGCTGGATGCCAGACTGTGAAGCAGCCTTCCATGAGATCATATACCAGCTCACCCATGCCCCCATCCTCACCTATGCTGACCCCACCAAACCCTATGTGCTGCATATGGATGCTAGTCTGCAGGGTCTAGGAGTGGTGCTGTATCAAGACCATGAGAATGGCCTGAGACCAGTAGCTTTCACCAGTAGGAGCTTGACACCATCTGAACGAAACTACCCTGTGCATAAGTTGGAGTTCCTTGCGCTAAATTGGGCCATCGTTGACCAGTTTCATGAATACCTCTATGGGGCCAAGATATTGGTGAAGACTGACAATAACCCGTTGACCTATGTACAGACTTCAGCTAACTTAGATGCCACTGGGCACCGGTGGCTTTCTGCAGTATCAACCTATGATTATGCTGTCGAATACAGACCGGGCTTGAACCATATTGATGCTGACTCCTATCACGAGGCCCACTTCCAAGAGTGATTGGGTCAGGCTGTCTGAACCTGACTTTCGAGCATTGTGCCAAACGTTTGATAGAGGTGAACAGATGTCTGCGGACACAGTGGACTGTTTAGTAGATTGCTTGGGCCCTTCTGACACCTGTATACCAGTTGCTTATTGCCACTTCTCTGCTTTAGATATTAGTGCACTACCTCAATTTGACAATGACAGCATTCAGTGGGCTCAATCCCAAGATCCTATGATTCAGCCAGCACTTGATGCCCTGCGTGCAGGTTTTGATGTGTCTATGTTACGTTCCACTGACTTGCAAACTGCTTTATTGTTTAAAGAAGGCCCCAGACTGAAGTTTCTCAATCAGTTGTTTTATAGAGAGACAGTAGATCGCAGTAGCAAAGTAGACAAGCAACAACTGGTTCTGCCCACAGCCTTTAAAGATTTGGTACTGAGGTCCCTCCACAATCACATGGGACACCTCGGTATTGACAGAACCCATGACCTGGTACGATCTTACTTCTACTGGCCAAAAATGGGTGCCGATGTTGAGCACCATGTAAAGACTTGTAGTCGCTGCCTGCAAAGAAAAGCCCTGCCTCAGAGGGCTGCCCCCCCTTGTTAATATTACTACCCGCTCTCCCATGGAACTAGTCCACATAGACTTCTTGTGTTTAGAACCTGATCAGTGGAACATTGGCAATGTGTTAGTGGTTACAGATCATTTCACATGGTATGCACAAGCTTTTCCCACCAAAGATTAAAAGGCATCTACCATGGCCAAGGTGCTAGTGGAAAATTTCTTCGTCCACTATGGTGCCCCCCAGCTGATTCATTCTGATCAAGGCAGAGACTTTGAGAGTCACATAATCAAAGAAATGATCTCTCTATGGGGGGTGCAAAAGTCAAGAACCACCCCCTATCACCCACAGCGAGACCCTCAACAAGAACGTTTTAACCGCACCCTTCTAGACATGCTGGGTACCCTCCACCCAAAAGACAAGCATGAATGGAGCCAGCAGATTAGCACCTTGGCACACACGAACAACTGCACGAAAAATGATGCTACTGGGTTCTCACAGTTCACACAGTGGGAAACCAAATCACAACCCACTAACAACTCACAGCACAGTTACATGTAAGGAAATTCTACTGTGCCAGGCAAACCACTCTCTGATCACGATCTCAAAGTCTCTGCACAAACTGGGGATTCAAAAGCAGCCAGAAATCCTGACAGGCTGATTGCATTCAGCAAAATCTTCGGTCTTCTTCAGGTATGAGCCTGGTAAAAAAATCAGTGGCTTACTTCGTTCTCACAAACTTGGATTTAGTCTGAAATAATTCTCTTCTCTCCCTCTCAGGGGCAGCAGGCAGACATGCAGGCCACAACTCAGGCCTTTCCACAGTTCTCCCACGTGAAACTACTCAGACGGCTGCTTGAATGTCTCAAGCATGTTGCTTTTTCAGCTCCCAACTTAGATCTGACTCAAACTGCAGCAAGCCTGGGAATTTCCCCAAGATCCAAAAGGTTCGGTTGGCTGATTCATCCGTCAGTCACAACAGGAGCTCCCCCTTCAGGTGCAAAAAGGCGCCAAAAGCCCACTACTACAGTTCCTACAGATTTTGACTCCAGACAGCTCCTGTAGTCCGGCTCCATTTTAGGTCCCACCAGTCCTGATTGGTACAATTCACAGTCCCAGGCCAAATGGTGGGGATAAACAAAACGGTCTTTGCTGCAAAGAAGGCAGGTTAGACAAACTACATTATCATTATCACTCTAAATGATTTTCAGCAAATAGTTACATCTTTCAACAGAGCTCCCTCTCAGATTACTTATGACTGCAATCCAGGCAGCTCTTAAAGAGACAGTATACAGAGGCTACATAGGCAGTCTCTGGCGACCACATTTAAACTGTTAAAACACAGGACACCAGCCTGGCAGTGAGCATTTAGGCAAGCTTGAGGAAGACTTTTCAGGAACCCCATTTGTAGGGCGATACAGATAGCGAGAGAGAGAGAGTAATAGATAGATAGATAGATACTGTCTGCAGATAGATAGACATATAGTGTGTGTAGACAGACAGACAGAGAGATACTGTGCAATAAAGGGAGATACTGTGCAATAAGGGGAGGGAGGTGGACACCTTCACATTGCTGCTGTGCCCCTTCCCCAGACACCAGCCCATTTACAGAGGAGAGAGTTCTAAAGGAACTCGCAAAACTGAAAGTGGACAAGGCAATGGGACCAGATGGGATGCATCCTAAAATAGTAAAGGAGTTTAGGGAGGTGCTGGCAGTCCTGGTAGTCCTGTTCAATGAATCACTAGAAACGTAAATGGTTCCAAAGGACTGGAGGAGAGCAGATGTAGTTCTCTACACAAGGGTGGGAGCAGAGAGGAGGCCGGAAACTACAGACCAGTCAGCCTGACCTCGGTGGTGGGTAAAATAATGGAATCACTGCTAAAAGAAAGGATTGTGGAACATTTTAAATCCAGTGGGGCACAGGATCCGAGGCAGCATGGATTCACAGCAGGAAGGTCATGCCAGACAAATCTGATAGATTTCTTCGGCTGGGTGACCAAAGAAGTCGATCGGGGGGAGCGGTGGATGTGTACTAACTGGATTTCAGCAATGCCTTTGACACCGTTTCACATAAGAGACTTATAAACAAGCTGAGCAGCCTGGGAATGGGTCCCAAGGTGGCAAACTTGGTTACAAACTGGCTGAGGGATGGAATACAGAGGTTGGTGATAAATGGAGCTAAATGCAAGGAACAAAGAGGTGATCAGCAGGGTGCTACAGGGATCACTTCTGGGGCCAGTCCTGTTTAATGTCTTCATAAGTGACATTGCAGAGTGGTTGGAAGTAAAGGTATGCCTCTTTGCAGATGATACTTAAATCTGCAACAGGAATGACACTCTGGGAGTGGTGGAAAAGATTAGGAGGGACCTAGGTAAACTAGAGGAATGGTTCAAGAGTGTGGCAGCTAAGACTCAATGCAAAGAAGTGCAAAATCATGCATTTGGGGCACAGGAACGAAGAGGAGGCTTAAATGATGGAGGAGAAGATCCTGACAGCCACCAAACAGGAAATGGTTTCATGTGATAATGGCGACCACATAATAGCGATCGCTGTTGGGTCAAGGATTAGGATGGAGGAGGGTTGGGTGGAAGCAGGGTGCGATAAGGCAGAAGCACTAAATTATTCTTATTTCGTATTTACTCAGGAGAAGAGGGGATGACACCAGGAGGGGAAGAATGGCAAAATGGGGGGGTGACAGATGGGAAATCATGGAGGCAGAGTTCAGGAGGGTTTGAAGGCACTGAGGGTGGACAAGGTGCCAGGCCCAGATGGCATCCACCCCAGGGTACTGAAGGAGCTGGCAGAGTCTTGGGACCTTTGGCAGACCCATTTAATGCCTCACTACATTCGGGGTGTGTACCTCAGGACTGGAGGATGGCTCATGTGGTGCCCCTCCACAAGAGTGGCCCCAAGAATGAACCGGGAAACTACAGACCAGTGAGCCTCACATCCATCGTGGGTAAGCTAATGGAGAATATCCAGAAGGAGAGGCTGGTGGCCCTCCTAGAAGCCAAGGGACTACAGGACAGCAGACAGCATGGCTTCATATGTGGCAGATCCTGCCAAACCAACCTGGTGGAGTTCTGTGACTGGGTAACTAGGCAACTGGACAGGGGCCATGCAGTGGATGTCCTGTATCTGGACTTCAGTAAGGCATTCGACTTGGTGCCACATGGAAGGCTTGAAAGTAAGTTAGAAGGCACAGGGGTGGGTGCAAAGCTGGTAAGATGGGTAGGGAACTGGCTGCAGGGAAGGCAACAGAGGGTGGTGGTGGGTGGGGAGCTCTCACACCCAAGGGTAGTGACGAGCGGTGTTCCACAGGGCTCGGTGTTCGGACCAGTGTTGTTTGGGATATTCATTACAGACATATCATTGGACATCAAGAGCAAGATCAGTCTGTTTCCTGATGATACCAAGGTAGGAGTGGTGGTGGATGACCTAGGGGGATGGCAGGGGCTGCAGGATGATCTGGCAAAACATGAAACCTGGTCAGACACCTGGCAACTGGGGTTTAATGCCAAAAAGCGCAAGGTGCTGCATTTTGGGATGAAGAACCCAAGGAGGAGTTACCAGCTGGGGGGAGTACAGCTAGCCCAGACAGAGGAGGAGGAGGAGGAGAAGGATCTGGTGGTGCTCATTACAGGGTCAATGAACAACTCGGCACAATATAGGAAGGCAGCTGCAAAGGCCAAAAAAACTCAGGAGGGAGATGAGGAGACACTTTTTTACAGAGAGGGTGGTGGCTGGGTGGAATGTGTTACCTGCAGAAGTGGTATGCAGTAGAACAGTGGACTACTTCAAAAGGGGATGGGACAGGACAAGCGGGAGGGTCAATGAAGGGGAAGGGTGGGGCAGCTGCAGAATAAGGGGTGCTAGCTGCACATTCGAGCAGACTTGATAGACCTCTAGGCCTTCATCTGCTGGCAAATTTCGTATGTTCGTATGTTCTACATCGCCGAAAATGAATTTCAGTGATGTAGACTCACACAGCAAGATGATGCTGGACACTTAGATTTTATTGTTTTATGTGAGGGGCTGCGCCTCCTACCCCCCCCCAACTAAAGGATTCTCAAGTCCAAGGGGGTGCATGTCAGAAGGAGGTTGCAAAACTAACAAAAATAACCCACGACCCGGCACAAAAAACTAGCATGCCCAGAACCAAACCCGGCACCCATCCAACCCAGCCTGCCACCAACCCCCCACGCCATGCGACCAGCTCACAGCCCGCCACCACACTATGCCCCAAAAACCCTCCCTTCCCTTCCACCCATCGCATGGTGTGGTCCCTCCCCAACCCCTCGCACGCGTGTATACATAGCGACATCCTGTCACTATAGTCGCCAAACCCCCGATCCTGTCGCCCTTCCTGCCTGGTAGCCCTGTGTAAAGGCACTGTGACTGAGTCACCCTTTTTGAAAGCGCTCAGTCGCAGTCACCGAATACACAGGATGCCATAGGAAAGAGATCTGGGGGTAGTCCCATCAGATGACCTAAAGGTGGCCAAACAATGTGCCAAGGCTGTGGGGAGAGCCAGGAGGTACTGGGGTGCATATGGAGAGGTATCACCAGCAGAAGAAAGGAAGTGGTGATGCCATTGTACAAATCATTGGTGAGACCTCATCTGGAGTACTGTGTTCAGTTCTGGAGGCTGCATCTTCATAAGGACATAGATAGGCTAGCGGCAGTTCAGAAAAAGGTAACAAAAATGGTACAGGGCCTGCACCATTTGTCATATGAGGAGAGACTGGAGGACCTCAATATGTATACCCTGGAAGAGAGGGGAGGGGAGGTGGGGTGGGGATATGACAGAGATCTTCAAATATCTCAAGGGCATAAATAAGGTACAGGAGGGCAGCATCTTTCAGAAAAAGAGATGTTCTAAAATAAGGGGTCATGACATGAGGCTGGAAGGGGGGTAGACGAAAGGGTACCGTGAGGAAGTGATTCTCCACAGAAAGGGTGGTGCATGCATGGAACAGCCACCCAGTGGAGGTGGTGGGGGAAAATTCAGTAGAGGAATTCAAAAATGCATGAGATAGCCATAGGAGAACCCTAGCGCTAGGAAAGAGAATAACACCGGAGATCAAGTAGGGTCTGCAGTTTAGGCAGCAAGTACAGAAAAAGGGCAGACTAAGTGGGCCTTGTGGTCTTTATCTGATATCTGTTTATATGTTTCTATGTTTCTGTGTGTAGATAGAGAGACAGAGAGATAAAGAGATAGAGAGAGAGATAGATAGACAGACAGACACAGACAGTCTGTAGATGACAGACAGACAGATACTGTCGATAGACAGATAGTTAGACAGCTAGATAGATAGACAGATAGCTAGATAGCTAGATACTGTCAATGAATACTGTTGATAGATACAGATAGATAGATAGATAGACAGATAATGTTGATATCTACAGTACTAAACTTCTTCTCTCCCTCCTGCTTTTGCCCATGGGTCCCCCCTTTTTCTGGTGCTCAGGTCTGCCTGCCCCTGTCGATATCTCTCCTTAGGCCTCTTGGCCTTCCTGACTGGGTAGGGAATTGGCTTGCACCTTACATACAGAGGAGAGCATATATTGCAGAGGAGCTGGAAGGGAAGGTCTGCCTCTTTGTGGATGACACCAAAATCTGCAACAGGGAGGCCACTCCAGGGGGAGTGGAAAGGGTGAGCGGAGACCTGAGAAAACTTGAGGAGTGGTCAAGGGTAGGGCAGCTGAGTTTCAATGTGAAAAAGTGCAAAATAATGCACTTAGGGCACAGAAACCCAGGGGCACAGTACAAAATGGGTGGCGTGGTACTGACAACCACCAAGCTGGAAAGAGACCCAGGGCGTAATCATATCGGATGACCTAAAGGTTGCCAGGCAGTGCAACAAGGCAGTTGGGAGAGCTAGTGGGATGCTGAGGTGCATAGGGAGGGGTATCCCCAGCAGAAAGATGGAGGTGGTGTTACCTTTGTATACACCTCTGGTAAAGCCCCACCTAGAGTACTGTGTGCAGTTCTGGAGACCACTTCTCTGGAAGGACATAGACAGAGTGGAGGCGGTCCAGAGGAAGGCAACTAAAATGGCGCAGGGTCTGTATCAAAAGCATTATGAGGAGAGACTAAAGAACCTCAGAATGTACACCCTGGAAGAGAGGAGTGGAAGGGGGGATATGATAGAGACCTTTAAATGTTATTTATTTATTTATGTATTTGTTTGTTTGTTTGTTTGCTGGGTAGGTGTACTGATCCAATTAATCATTTTCAGGCATGACCCGGGCCATAAAGATGGTACATACAGTAGCATAGTCAAACATTTACAGTTTCAGGTACATAGGACAGGTACAAGATAGGTACAGCTGAAAGTACAGTTACAGTTACAAAATAAAAACAAGCATTTGTCAATGCCGAATGTTGATTGTGTTGGTCCATTGAGCTCGCTCACTGCCCCTCTGCCACTCGCTCATTCTGTTTCTCCCGGTTTTGCAGGCTGCCCTTTTGTACTGGCCTCCTACCTCTGTCGGCGGCTTTTTCTGCCCACAAAGAAACCTGCAGCAGTCCCGACACAGGTCCGTTGAGCTTGCTCACCCCCCCCCCCACTCGCTCATTCCATTTCTGCCAGTGCTGCAGACTGGCCTTTAGTACTGGGCTCCTGCCTGCGTTGCCACGTTTTTCTGCCCACAAAGAAATCCGCAGCAGTCACGATAGAACTCCGCTGAGCTCGCTCACTCCCCTCCCTCACTCGCTCATTGTGTTCCTCCTGACGCTGCAGGCTTCCCTTTTGTACTGGGCTCCTGCCTCTGTTGGCACCTTTTTCTGCCCACAAAGAAATCTGCAGCAGTCCTGACAGAGCTCCCTTGACCTCACTCACTCCCCCTCTCTCACTCGCTCATTCCGTTTCTGTCGGCGCTGCAGGCTGCCCTTTTGTACTGGGTTCCTGCCTGCATTGCTGCCCTTTTCTGTCCACAAAGAAATCCGCAGCTGTCCCGACAGAGCTCTTTTGAGGTGGCACACTCCCCCTCTCTCACTCGCTCATTCTGTTTCTCCTGGTGCTGCAGGCTGCCCTTTTGTACTGGGCTCCTGCCTCTGTTGGCAGCTTTTTCTGCCCACAAAGAAATCTGCAGCAGTCCCGACACAGGTCTGTTGAGCTTGCTCACCCCCTCACTTGCTCATTCCATTTCTGCTGGCACTGCAGGCTGGTCTTTTGTACTGGGCTCCTGCCTGCATTGCCGCCTTTTTCTGCCCACAAAGAAATCCGCAGCAGTCACGATAGAACTCCGTTGAGCTCGCTCACTCCCCCCCTTACTCGTTCGTCATGTTTCTCCCGGTGCTGCAGACTGCCCTTTTATACTGGGCTCTTGCCTGTGTTGGCACCTTTTTCTGCCCACAAAGAAATCCACAGCTGTCCTGACAGAGCTCCATTGAGGTTGCTCACTTCCCGTCTCACTCGCTCATTCTGTTTCTCCTGGCACTGTAGGCTTCCCTTTTGTACTGGGCTCCTGCCTCTGTTGGCACCTTTTTCTGCCCACAAAGAAATCTGCAGCAGTCCTGACAGAGCTCCATTGACCTCACTCACTCCCCCCCCACTCACTCATTCCATTTCTGCTGGCGCTGCAGGCTGCCCTTTTGTACTGGGCTCCTGCCTGCATTGCCGCCCTTTTCTGCCCACAAAGAAATCCGCAGCAGTCACGAAACAGCTCCATTGAGCTTGCACACTCCCCCTCTCTCACTCGCTCATTCTGTTTCTCCCGCCACTGCAGGCTGCCCTTTTATACTGGGCCCCTGCGTGCATTGCTGCCTTTTTCTGCCGACAAAGAAATCTGCAGCAGTCCTGACAGAGCTTAGTTGAGCTCGATCACTCCCCTCTCTTACTCGCTCGATCCTAATCTGTCCCAAAGACTGATTTCCGACAGCGACTACGGTGTTCTGCGCCAGAAGCGCGAAAACACATTTCAGCCAGGATGTGAAAAATGACAGCTGTACTGTTCATAGGGAGATGTGAAAACTGCAAGTGCTGAAAATCTGGCTTGCAAATATTACTAATTTGCGAAGTTACAAGGGTACAAGGAAACTGCACAACGCACGCTCGTAACACAGTCATTTTATGGAGTTTCATAACAAAATGTTCAACACAGGCATTTTAGGACCTCTGCTCCTCAACAGTGTCACTGTGATTTTCTTAATGCGTCCCGAACACTGATTTCCCACAGCGCCTGCGCTATTCTGCGCCGGAAATGCAAAAACACATTTCGGCCAGGAGTTGAAAATTACAGCTGAACTGTTCATAAGGAGGTGCGGAAAAATGGCAATGTTGAAAATCTGGAGTGAAAATATTGCAAAGTTACGAGCATGCGTAGAACCTGCACAATGCACGCTAGTAACACACTCATTTTATGGACTTCCGTCACAAAATTTTCAACATAGGCATTTTAGGACCTCTGTTCATGAACAGTGTCACTGTCATTTTTTGAATGTGTCCTGAACACTGATTTCCCACAGCATAGATACATAGATACATAGATACATAGACAGTGTCGGCAGATAAGGGCCTATGGCCCACCTAGTCTGCCCATTTGAGCTTGTAAGTTCAGTTTGTTTTCCTAGAAGTCTATTTCCCCTTACCCCTGACCTCTAGAATTCCTTTATGTCTATCCCATGCATTCTTAAATCCCGTGATTGTTTCAGCCCCCACCACTTCCTCTGCAGGGTGTTCCACTTGTCCACCACCCATTCTGTGAAGAAATTCTTTCTCATGTTTCCTCTGAATCGTCCTCCCTCCAACTTCATCCCATGCCCTCTAGTCCTGAAACATCTTTTTCGCTTAAAAATAGTGTTTTCCTGCACCCTGTTCCTCCCTGTAAGATACTTGTATGTCTCTATCATATCCCTCTCTCCCTCCTCTCCTCCAGGAGTACATGTTCAGTTCCTTCAACCTGTCTTCATAGGACTTGTGATGCAACCCATGCACCATCTTTGTTGCCCTCCTCTGAACCTTCTCTACCCTGTCTATGTCCTTACGTAGGTATGATCTCCAGAACTGTACACTGTACTCAGGTGGGGCCTCACTAGTGTCTTGTATAGCGGAATTATGACCTCCCTTTTCCTGCTGGTGATGCCCCTGCCTATACATCCCAGCATCCTATTTGCTTTACCTGTTGCCTTGTCACACTGTTTCCCTACCTTGAGGTCATCAGAGATGATAATCCCAAGATCCCTTTCCTGCTTGGTGCATGCTATATCCTAACCCCCAACTGATATATTGTGCCAGGGTTTTTGTGCCCCATATGCATTATCTTGCACTTCTTTGCATTGAATTTCAACTGCCAAACCCTGACCATTCTTCAAGTTTCTGCAGGTCCCTCTCATTCTGTCTACACCCTCTGGTGTGTCTACTCTGTTACAGAGCTTTGTGTCATCAGCTAACAGTGAAATTCTGCCTTCTATATCCTGTGCAATGTCACTGATGAAGATGTTGAATAGGACCAGTCCCAGCACTGATCCCTGTGGTACCCCACTGGTCACTCTTCCCTCTGTGGAGTGACAGCCATTTACCACCACCCTCTGTGTCCTGCCACCCAGCCAGTTACCTACCCACCACACTACTGTCCTGCCCACACCCATATTCCCCAGTTTGTGTAATAGTCTTCTATGTGGCACAGTGTCAAAGGCCTTGCTGAAGTCCAGATAGGCCATGTCCACTGCCCTCCCTGATCCACCTCCCTAGTCACCCAGTCAAAAATTCAATGAGGTTGGTCTGACATGACCTCCCTGGTGAAACCATGCTGCCTTGGGTTCTGTAGTCCATTGACAACCAGATGTTCCACCAATCTCTCCTTCAGTAGTGCTTCCATGATCTTTCCCACTACCGGGTGAGGCTGACTGGTCTGTAGTTCCCTGCTTCCTCTTGTTCCCACTTTGTATAAGGGGACTACATCTGCTGTCCTCCAGTCTTTGGGTACCTCCCTGTTTCCAGTGATTGGCTGAACAGGATAGCCAGAGGTTCAGCCACCACCTCTCTTAGTTCTTTAAGGACCCAGGTGCACCCCATCTGGCCCCATTGCTTTATCAGCTCTTATTACTTCCAGTTCCTTCAGGACCCTTTCGTGTAAAGGGACTTGTGTCCATTTCTGCACCATTCTCACCCTTGTACTCCTTCAGACCCATTACCCCTCTTCCTTAGTAAAGACTGAGCAGAAATACCTGTTCAATATGTCAGCTTTACTGTTGTCATCCTCCACCGGCTCCCATCCTCCCCTTCAGTCTCACTATCCCTCCCTTTGTCTTTCTTTTTCACTTATGTACCTGTAAAGGTTTTGTCCCCTTTAACCACTGATTTTGCAATGTGTTCTTCTGTCTGAGCTTTGGCTTCCTTACTGACTTCCCTGCCTCCTTTGTTTCTCCTGGTACTTCTCCTATCCCTTCTGCCTGTGTCTTTTGTATTGCCTGAATGCAATCTTTTGGCTTTCACTTTCTTTGCTACCTCTTTGGAAAACCATAATGGTCTCCTCTTTCTTTTCCTCTTGCTAACCTGCTTAATGCATAATTCTGTTGTTCTTATAATCCCCATTTTAAATACTGCCCACTGTTCCTCAATCCCGATTCCTGTCCCATTCCCTTAATGCCTCTTTCAAGCATCTCCCCATTTTCCCAAAGTCTGCCCCTAAAATCCAGGATACGTGTTTTGTGTGGTTTGGTTCTGCTCTTCTGTGATTTCAAACCACAATGACTGGTGGTCACTGTTACCCAGGTGCTCCCCACTGTTACCCCCATCACACTGTCCCTGTTTGTGAGCACAAGGTCCAGTATTGCCTTCTGCCGAGTTGGTTCCATGACCAGTTGCTTGAGGAAGGCACCCTGAAGGGAGTCCAGGATAAATCTGCTCCTAGTTGATGCTGCTGCTGGGATGCTCCAGTCCACCACACTATTCTTCGCCAGAACTGTGAAAACACATTTCAGCCAGGATGTGAAAAATGACAGCTATACTGTTCATAAGGAGGTGCATAAAAATGGCAATGTTGAAAATCTGGAGTGAAAATATTACAGATTGGCAAAATTACGAGCGTGCGTAACAACTGCGCAATGCAGGCTCATAAAACAGTCAGTTTTTGGATTTTTCCCGCCAAATTTGCAACATAGATTTTTTGAGAACACACCTCGTGAACACTGGTACTGTTGTTTCGGTAATCAGTCCCAAAAGATGATTCCATGCACTGACTGCTAAATCACCTTTCGGGACTGATTAATGCTATGACAGTGCCTGAATTAATGAGGAGGGGGCCCAATAACCCTATGTTGAAAATTTGGTGCCAAAATTCCAAAAAATGCCTGAGATATGCAAAAAAGTTGGAAAAGCCCTATTTATGCCATTATACAGCTTACCGTCATTTCCTCAGTTCGCGGTCGACTTTGAAGAGTGCAGAAGTGTTCCCGGTCCACCGAAGATCATTGCGCTGGACTCCGAGGTAAGTAGGGGTGAGGGGTGTGGGAGACAGGGTGCTGCACAGGCGGTGGGCCGTGAGGTGTGAGGGGGCAGGGAGACAGCGAGGACCATTTTCTTTTTTTACAGGTTAATCAAAAAAAAAAAAAAAACATTGCAGGACTTTTTTTTTTTTTTTAAACAGGCCCATTGTGGCATGCTGGGTTTCTCCCAGCATGCCAATGGAATGTTGTTTAGGAGCAACTCTAACCAATGGGGATTGGACACCCCTGTTGGCACAAAGGGGGCACAAGAGCTGAGGGTAATGGGCACCCCCTCAGCACAACTGTACTGCTTCTTTGGGAGGGGCATTACGCCTGACAGGTGTGGGCTTCCCCATCGGCAAATGTCAAACTGGGAGGACATAATGCAGGCAGGGTGGGCTCCCCTGCCGACAACATGATTCATCCATGGCCACTGAGCAGGCAGAGGTTGGGGCCCTCGTCGGCAAACAAAACTTTTCTGGGCGCATGCTGCTGTGGGGATTGGGCACCCCTCGGCAGTGGGGTTAATTATTGTGTTTGTGAACATGACGCAAGCAACTCCATGTTCACAAACAATATTACACTTTGCAACGTTCTGCCCAGCAATGATGGGTCGCTCCCTCATTGTGTCGGAATGCTGACGCTGCAATAACGAGGCAGCCCCGATTGCAGCGGCTGAAACATTTCAAGATGGTGGCATGCTGGCTGAACTAGTGTCAGCAGCAGCATGTCACGGCATTGGGAAAAGCGGGCCAAGCCTTTAAAGGCTGTGAGGGCATTGGCTACAACAGTGCCGCGCCTCTGCAACCTGCTTCTGGCAAGCTGCCGCAATATGTTTCTTGCGCATGTGCACAATCAACATAATGGGTTACAATTATGTACTGTATAGCAGGAAATATTAGCTTTCAGTTTATTTTCGCTATATTAGCTTAACTGACAAAAGCGCTAAAATAAGCTGATCGCTAATATTACAGGGAGCATAGTGCTGTAATGGGACATGAAGCTGATACGCTAATTTAACAGGGCGCTAAATAGTCCTGCATCCCACTCCGAGCTAAATAAAGAGGGCGCCAATATAAGCTGCTATACAGTAATGTACAGTTCCAATTTCAAATACCTCATAGGGGTAAATAAGGTATGGGGGGAAGTATTTTTCAGAAGAAAAGGTGCTCAAGAACAAGGAGACATGCTATGAAGCTGGAGAGGAGAAGATTCAAGAGAGATGTGAGGAAGTAGATCTTCACAGAAAGAGTAGCGGATTCCTGGAACAATCGTCCAGCAGAGGTGGTGAGGTTCAAGAGTGCATGGGACAGACACAAGGGAATCATAGTGGAAAAGAAGGGGAGGGAGAAAGAGCAGTAGATCAAGTACAGTCTGTGGTAACAATGTAGGTAGGGAAAAAAGGGCAGACTGGGTGGGCCAAGCGGTCCTTATCTGCCATCAAATTCTATGTTTCTATGTACAGTTTTAATTTATAGCACATTTCTCTCTGTATGAACATACAAATTTGCCAGCAGATACAGGCCTTATGGTCTAGCTAGTCTGCTCAAGTGTGCAGTACATCAGTCCATTAGACTGCAGCTGCCCTCCATCCTCATTTCCTTCCTCCCCTTCCCACCCCTCCTGAGTTGTACTCTCCCTTTGAGTCTGTCCCACCCCTCTTGAAGCTCCCCACTGTCTACAGCGACACGGCTTCCTCTGGCAGTGTGTTCCATCCTGCCACCACCCTTTCAGCGAAATAGTGTCACCTCATTTCCCTCCTGAATCTGATCCCCTCCAATTTCAGAGAGTGCCCTCTGGTTTCCCTTCTGCTCTTGAGTGAATACACACCTGGTGCCCACTCTGTTCATCCCCTTCAGGTACTTGAAAGTCTCAGTCATTTCCCCTCTCTCTCTTCTATCCTCCAGGGTATACATATTGAGCTCTCTTAGTCTTTCCTCGTAAGGTCTATCCCCCAACCCCAGAATCATCTTTGTTGCACTGTGCTGCACCGTCTCCAGCAGGTTAATGTCCCATTTTAAGTATGGGCACCAGAACTGCACACAGTACTCCAAGTGCGGCCTCACCAGGGACCTATACAGGAGTAATATGACCTCACTACTTCTAGATGTAACCCCACTTGCTATGCGCCCAAGCATCCTGTTTGCCTTTGCCGCTGCCCTCCTGCACTGTGCAAAGTGGTTCATTTCCTCGGTGACAAGCACCCCCAGATCCTTCTCCTCCTTGAATGTGGATAATTGGACACCCCCCAACCAGTAACTGTATCCTGTGTTCCCGGCTCCTAAATGCATCACTTTGCATTTCTTGGCATTGAACCCAAGTTGCCAGGTGTGCGACCATTCCTCCACTTTGCCCCCCTCACCCCCATCCACCTCCGTACAGATCTTGGTGTCATCTAAGAAGAGACTGATCTTATTTTTGATCCCTACCGCTATGTCTGCGATGAAGATATTAAACAGGACTGGTCCTAATATCAAGCCCTGTGGGACACCACTTGTCACTGCCCTGGGCTCTGATATCTCCCCCCCATCACTACCCTCTGTTGTCTATCCCGCAGCCAGTTTTCAAACCCATCTAACTAGCTTCCTTCCTACTCCCAGACCCTTCAACTTGCCAGTCAACCTCCCGTGAGGCACTGAAATGATGGCTTTGCTGAAATCCAGGTAGATTACATCCACTGCATGGCCCCTGTCCAGTGCCCTCGTGACCCAGTCATAAAAGTCAAATATCAAAAAAGCTGAAGCACACACAAATCCCAATAATGGAACGGACCCAGAGCTAGAGAAAAATATTTATTACACCAAAAAAGCAACCACTTGACGCGTTTCGGACAGCAAGTCCTTTATCAAAAGTCAACCAGGTTTGTCTGACAGGATCTGCCAGAGACAAACCCATGCTGCCTGTCATCCTGCAGATCATTACCCTCAAGAAATTGTACAAGCCTTTCTTTGAGGATAGCCTCCATCAGTTTTCCTACAATTGCGGTAAGGCTCTGTAGTCTGTAGTTCCCTGATTCGTCCTTGGGCCCACTCTTATGGAGAGGTACTACATATGTCTCCCTTCAATTCCTGGGCACATACCCCACATTTAGAGAGGTGTTGAACAGGTCTGCCAATGGCCCTGCCAGGACCTCTGCCAGCTCCCTCAGTACCCTGGGATGAACTCCATCTGGCCCAGGTGCCTTGTCCACCCTCAGGGACCGAAGGCCCTCCAGCACCCTTTCCACCACAATTTCCCCATCCATGATTGTCTCACCCCCCCCGCCCCACCTTTCCCTTCAGGTACGGGCCCATCTCTCTCCTTTGTGTATACTGAGCAGAAGTACTCGGTGAATACTTCTGTTATCTCAGCTGCCTCATCTACCCATCCACTGCTTTTCCTGATCCCAATGATTTGATCCTTGCTCTTCCTCTTTTCCAATATATCTGAAGAAATCCTTTTCACCTTCTTTTATCCCCTGTGCTAATCTCCTTTCCCTAGCTGCCTTTGCAGCCCTTACCGTTCTGCTCACTTCCCTGGATTTCTTCACATAAACCTTTTGTCCTCTGCCCTATTGGTTCTCTTGTAGGTTCGGAATGCATTTCTCTTGTGACAGGGTTACATAGTTTTCTTTGAGACCCACCCCGCTTCTTTAAAGTCTGTTGCAACAGCAATTCATATCTCTTCCCTACTTTCTCTTTTTCCTTTTGATGGTCTCTTTTCCCCATTGGACTGGAAGGCCACCTGTCTAATGTTCTTTCTGTTACTGACACCTATTACCTCTGTTTCCAGTCTCTTCAATTTAAGCTATGTAAATCCCAATCAAGGTCCCTCTCAAATGTGCGCATACTCATCTACACGAACGCTCGCACTACATACTTCATGATTGTGCGAATGTTGCGGTAGCGAATCCACGGTAAAAAGAAGAAAATGCAAAACCAAAGCAAGTTAAAATTGAAAAAGAAAACACATATTGCAAGATAAATGGTTTAAATTGTTATTTGGTGAGGGTATTTCTGCCTACTGTAGCAAGTACTCCTGTTCCCGAAAGGTAAATGTATGTCATGTCCTAAGCGAGGGGTTAAGCTTTAGTCAAACACAGCCTGAAACACTGAAACAAACTGCTGCTAGAGTTTAGGAAATTATGCATCTGGAACAGACACCCTTTCCCCGTTGAGGCACTGTGCATAGAAAACCACTATTGTTTTAGAAAAGGGGTTTGTTCTGTAGCAAGTGCTTTTAACTGCACTATGTAGCACTTCAGCCCGGCGTAAAACGCTCGTTTTAGGAAATAAATATTTTGAACAGGGAAATCAAGAAAGAACCTTCAAGGGGACATATTGAGTGACTGCAAATAATTCAGTTTGTTTCTTTTCACAATTCATACTTATCCAGTGTAGACGGCTCTGTGGAAAGGTTAGGGCATACTTTCTCATGCCTCCAGGACCCCCTCAGTTTCTGTCTGTTCTCCTTTAAGAGCTGGCCGGCTGAATCATTGCTAAATTTATATTGAGAATCTGGGGTAGGAGCCTGTAGATCATGAAGACAGCCTACATTTCCATTAAAAATTGTTTAAACCAAAAATAAATATGTTTAAGGATCCCCAGCTTATTGGATATACTTATTCATGGTATTTGATTCTTGTAGATTAAAATAGAGCTTACTTATGTAACCCCCCTGCAAATGGGGGTTCCCAAAAGACTTCCAGGAGCTTGCTTGAATGCTCCAAGCCTGAATGGTGTTTGGCGTTTAAGCCATTTATCAGTGAGTGTTTTTTAGAACCTCTGGTACTGTCTCTTTAAGAGCTGTCTGCTTGCAGACATAATTAGTTTGTATGGGGGACTGTGTGTTTCTTTGTTTGAGTACCACTCGAGCTGCTGCCAATTCACTCCATTTTTGCAGTCACTAGGAGTGCAAAGGGAACCTATCTGAAAGATGTAACTGTTTGCCAGAAATCATTTAGAGTAATAATGAAATTACAGTTTGTCTAACCTGCTTTCTTTGCAGTCAGAACTGTGTCTGCCTAGTTCCCCATTCTGGTTTTGAACTGCTGAACTGGACCAATCAGTGTGGGGTAAGCTAGCTCTAAAATGGTGCCTTGGACGAATCAGAACTTGGACTCATAATCTGAGCCAGCCACAAGAGGGATTGTATGGGCAGTGACTCTGGGAGATGTAGTTTAGACTTGGGCCTTTTTGGACCAACAGCAGCAGTCTATTGTGAGTGACAGCCAATCCAGTCAAGAACTGGGAGGAACTCAAAGGAAGTGCCGGTTTTGTCTGTTGGAGTTTCAGTTTAGCTCTGGCAGTGAAGGGAAAGGAACCTGTGCTCCTTCAGTGCACAGTTTTAGTCAAAAAACATGTGTAAGGTCCAGAGTTCCGGTCTGCAGCTTGTTAGGACTGAATCCGTCCTGTGAAGAGAATCAAAGGATATCTGAAGAGTAGAAACCAGGCTCACCCTGTAGAAGACTGGAGAAATTGCTGATTTGCACTCAGTCTGTCAGGAACTGAATCTGCTGTGTGTTCTCCCGGGTATTGTGCAGTAATTGCGATCGGGATACAGATGCAGCCTGCCTGGTATAGTGCTTTCTTTTACCATATAAATGTGTGAAGAGGTTTGTGTACCTCAAGTGAATCCTGCTGCCATTAAGTGACTTTTGCTTGTGACTGTTTCCCATATAAATGTGTGAGGAGTCTCTTGGAGCTCAAGAGTAGCCCTGCTGACATTGAAGGACCCTATCTTGTTTGGAGGTCGTGAGTACTAATTCAGAGTCTCTCCCTGTTGAATTGCCACATTAAATCCAAATGGAATTACTGTACTGCTGACTGTTTAACTAATTTTTCTTTTCTCTGTGGGAAAGGGCCCCTACCAGCTGCCACGGTTTGGACTAGCCACTAGGGCTTGGGTACCCAGGGACAGTAACTGGTAAGGATAGGCCTAATGCACAGAGCCATAGGTAGATGGAGTAGAGTGATAAGCTAATTAACCTGATTTCCCCCTGTCCTTGTTATATCCCCCTAAATAAATCAGAGCTGCTTGTTTCAGCAAAGTTATACTGCCTGAGGTAATTGTCTATGTTAAAGTACTGTACTGTGATTGTTGCACTGTATCTTATTTCACAGGAGGTCCCAGTGCCAGAATCAGTCCTGGGGGTAAGTGTATACTGTGAAGGTAATTCTGATATATTGTGTGGGCCACTAGTGGGAAGAAAGGGGGGTTGCAGTGTCCCAGAGGGCTGTGACCAAGTTAGTTTAACTACTGCAAACCCTGACCTCTGGGTGGAGGCACCCGCCATTGGATCCAGGCCCCTCAACCTGTTAGTGGCAAATCAGGCAGGGGTAGTAGCCCCTGGGATAGCGCCATCTAGGGGTTACACTTAACAAAGAGTTTTCTTGTAAATATGCAAGAAGGGGAAGGGCTTCCCTCGTCACGTGATGCTGTAGCACTATAAATGAAGGGAAAGTGCTGCTATTATTCAGTTCGCTGTAGGGTTCAGCAGCGAGCTGACCCCAATTTCACTCTAGTGTTTTCTAGTGGTTGGTTATTGTTTTGTTTTCTACAATTTATGTTTTTGATGTGTATTTGGATGATCTTATCCTCTTAATTTCTTTGTCGAACAGTTCACTTATAGCATGTTTATTTTTACTGAATAAAAGCTGATTTAATTTGGTACTTCACAACTGGTGTCCGAGTCTGAATCCCACAAGTCTGCCACACTGGTACCAGAAGTGGGGTTCCTTTGAGACGCTGTTTTGAGGGCAGAATACCAGACCTGGTATTCATAGTACACTATGTTGGAGCCATCAGCTGTCAGCCAGCCAGTTACCAGTCAACCCAGTCCGGGTGGGATCCAGACCCACAGGATGACAGAGATATCTCAAATATCTTTACTGACTGGGCTACCAGATGTACGACGTAAGGTGACAAAGAGAAAGGAAAAAGAGACTGGAGGAGGTGCCACTGCTCCTGAAACTGAGGAACCTGAGGATAGACCCCCTGAGGAGGCACACAACCTGTTAAGGTGGTTGTGTGTATGCCAGATGGACCTAGAGAGACAACAGGAGGTGGATCGCCTGCAGAATGAAGCCTGTTGGAGAGATACGCTACCAGCCACCCAAACATTAGGTGCATCAAGACCACCCGCACCTAGAGAACAAGAGGGGCCAAAAGACATTAAATTGTCAAGGTTGACTGATTCAGATGATATTGAGGCATATATAACAACATTCGAACAAGTGGCAGAAGCTTGTCGTTGGCCTAAAGAACAGTGGGTGGTGCTGTTAGCACCTTATTTATCAGGGAAGGCACAACTAGCTTACAGCCACTTGGACAGCGCTCATGTTAACGACTATGATTATGTCCACCAAGTCATCCTAAAAAGATATGATATTAGTGTCGAGACCTACAGACAAAGGTTTAGAACCTTTAGATATCACTCTGCTGCCTCCCCCCCAAGAAGCATATACCCAATTACGAGACCTAAGTTATAAATGGCTTCAACCCACCTCCAGAACTGTGGATCAAGTGATGGAAGATATCATATTGAAACAATGCATAAAGATCCTGCCACAGGATGTACAGATGTGGGTGAGGGAGCACCGCCCAGAGTCTGCACAAAAAGCCATTGACCTAGAGGAGGACAACATAACGGCTAGACCTTCAAGAGCGAGAGGACACTCCGGGACTCATGGGCCCTAACCCACGGTAAGAACTGCTCCTATTCCTAATATTAATCATTCTGGGGTCTCGCCTGTTGCTGAGGGAGCTAATGAAGGGACACTTCTGGGAGCTACTAGGGTGGGTAGAGGACACAATCCTGACATTAGATGTCATGAATTGCAGGGACAAGGAAATATCGCCAGATATTGCCCACATAAAAAGAAGGAGTACTCTCATCTTGCCCTTGCCAATAGGGATCAATACATGACTATGGTACAAATAAATGGAAAGGAGGTCCCTGCACTTTTGGACTCTGGTAGCAAACAGACCCTAGTACAAGCATCTCTGCTACCGGAAAGAAACAGTAAGGACACAACCAGGGTTACATGTATACATGGAGATGTCCATGCCTATCCTGTACAACATACTACCCTGAGTGTTCAAGGGCAAGTTCACAAAATGGAAGCCGGACTGGTTCCTAACCTGCCTGTGCTGGTGGTAATTGGACATAACTACCCGGCGTTTGATACACTAATGGGTATGGACTCCAAAGTGACTGCTGTTACCACCAGGGCACAAAGCAGGCAAACACCAACATTTCCCCAGATGTTCCCTTTTGATGAGGACATATATAACACCCCTGGAAAGGACAGGAAGTCAAAGTCAGACAGAAGAAGGGCAAGGTTGTTGTGGAACTGTAAAAAGCACACTCCAGTTGCTATAGACAATTATGATGTAAATGGAATGTTTAAGATTGAGCAAACCACTGATGCTACTTTGACTCCTTGTTTTTCACAGGTTGTAGAAGCAGATAACAAGACAGAGTATCCCATATATGTGATACATGACCAACTGTTGTATAGGGAATGTAAGAATGCCAAAACAGGGTGTGTACTAGATCAACTGTTGGTGCCTATGCAATATAGACAGCAATTAATAACCTTAGCCCACAACATCCCTATAGCAGGTCATTTAGGGAGGGACAAAACCCTGAGTCGATTATTATACCGTTACTTCTGGCCAGGGATTCATGAACAGGTAGCCACTTACTGTCAGAGTTGTCAGGAATGTCAGAAAGTGGCTACAATAACCAGAAAGGACAAGGTACCCTTACATCCCCTTCCATTAGTAGACATTCCTTTTAACTGCATAGCAATGGACATTGTAGGACCCCTACCAAAGACTAGCAAAGGCAGTCGTTTCATTCTTGTGGTGTGTGACTACGCTACACGTTATCTGGAAGCAATTCCCTTGCGAACAGTTACAGCCCCCAGAATTGCAGAGGAACTCTTAAAAATATTCAGTAGAGTCGGAGTACCCAGAGAGATCCTCACTGACAGAGGCAGTAATTTTCGATCATGTCTACTAGCACGCCTCTATCAGTCTTTGGGTATTGGGGCTTTGTACACCTCTCCATATCATCCCCAAACTGACGGGCTGGTGGAGAGGTTCAACAAAACTTTAAAGAAAATGCTCATGAAGTATGTGCAGGATGAAGGGAAATCTTGGGACATTAATCTGCCATATTTAATGTTTGCATACAGGGAGGTTCCACAAGTGTCCACTGGGGTTTCCCCATTCGAATTACTATATGGGAAGAATCCAAGGGGACCTTTGGATATTATGAAGGAGAAATGGGAGGGCAAAAAGGGGCTTGAAGGTACCCCTACCCTCAAATACATTACCCAACTAAGACAAAGACTTACCAAATACATTATACTAGCCCATCAGTATAACTTAGGAAAACAAATAGATCAAAAGAATTATTATGACCAAGGAGTAGGACATAAAAGTCTACAACCAGGGGAGAAGGTGTTGCTACTATTACCATCCACAGAAAGCAAACTGACTATGAAGTGGCAGGGACCGTATATTGTACAAAGACAAGCAGGTCCTGTCAATTATGAGGTAGATATCCCTGAAAGGAGAAAGAGGTTACAAATATATCATGTTAACCTCTTAAAGAAATGACATGATAGAGAGCCTGTCCCTACCCTATTTATATACCCTGAACAACCTAACTCTGAATTAGAACAGGCTTACCAGAGACTAGAAGGTGTAGGAGGAAGTGAAATGTTAACTATTAATCCTGACCTCGAGAGGGAGCAAAAGCTAGAACTAGACAAGATGCTCAGTTCCTTTCCAAGGTTGTTTTCATGCCAATCAGGAAAGGCAAAAGGAGTGGAGCATCAGATACATTTAAAACAGGATACAGTCATTAGGCAAAAGCCCTATAGGCTACCTGAGAAGATGAGAGAGAATGTTATTAGGGAAATAGAGAAGATGCAGGCATTAGGGGTAATAGAACCATCTACCAGTGAATGGGGTTCCCCTATGGTAGTTGTGGGTAAGAAAGAAGGTGGCATTAGGATATGCTTAGATTTTCGCAGCCTGAATGCTATTCCAAAATTTGATGCATATCCTATGCACCAAATTGATGATATTGTAGACCGTCTTGGGAAAGCTAAATACATCAGTACCCATGATTTGACAAACGGGCACTGGCAGATTCCCTGAATAGACAGGCTAAAGATAAAACTGCTTTCAGCACTCCCTTGGGCCATTTTCAATTTACCACTATGCCCTTTGGGCTCCACGGGGCACCAGCCACTTTTCAAAGATTTATGGACAATATTCTCAGAACACATATGAACTATAGTGCCGCCTACTTGGACGATGTTGTGGTGTTCAGCCAAAATTGGGAAGACCGCGTACAACATTTGTCTCAAGTTCTGAAAAACACTTTGCAGGCTGGGTTAACAGTGAATCCTGGGAAATGTGCTCTTGCTATGAGGGATGTAAAGTACCTAGGCTTTCGGATTGGAGAAGGCCAAATAAAACCTAATATTGGAAAAGTGGACGCAGTGGCAAATAGTCCCCGCCCACTTACAAAATGTCACGTAAGAGCCTTCTTAGGGCTTGCTGGCTATTACAGATGCTTTGTACCTAACTTTGCAACCATAGCCAGTCCTTTAACAGATTTAACTAAGAAAAATCACCCCACCACAGTAAAATGGACCCCAGAATGTGAAAAAGCATTCTGTGCCATAAAAGGCTATTTGTGTGCAACACCTGTCCTAAAGAGTCTTGACTTCGATCTGCCTTTTATTGTACAAACAGACACTTCCAATACAGGTATAGGAGCTGTACTAACTCAGATAGTGAAGGGAGAGGAACATCCTGTTATTTACATTAGCAGGAAATTGCACACCAGGGAAACCAAATATTCGACTATCGAAAAAGAATGTTTGGCCCTAAAATGGGCAATAGAAAGTTTGAAATGTTATCTTTGAGGGAAGGAATTTGAGGTTTGGACAGACCACAGCCCTCTATGTTGGCTTCAAGCTATGAAGGAAAAGAATCCCCATATCATGCGATGGTACTTGGCTTTACAGCCGTATAACTTTATCATTAAGCATAGATCGGGACCTGCTAACAAGAATGCAGACTTTATGTCCCGGTATGGAGCAGGACTAGATGACACTAATCAGGTAGCAACAGACCTCAGGGTAATGAAAATATCGGCATCAGAGGATAGCCTTTGATACCACTTTATTTTTGATTTTGATTTTGAATTGGGACCCTGAGGTGGAGCTTCGGAGAGTGGGTGGACTGAAGCTCCATCTCTCCGCTGAGAGATCTGTTTGATTACTACCTGCTTAGAGAACTCATCACAGGTTATGTGAAAACCCTTATATAGGGTTTCCTCTTAGGTGGGGAAGAGTTTGTGACAGGGTTACAAAGTTTTCTTTGAGAACCCCCCCCCTTCTTTAAAGTCTGTTGCAACAGCAATTCATCTCTCTTCCCTTCTTTCTCTTTTTCTTTTTGATTGTCTCTTTTCCCCATTGGACTGGAAGGCCACCTGTCTAATGTTCTTTCTGTCACTGACACCTATTACCTTTGTTTCCGGTCTCTTCAATTTAAGCTATATAAATCCCGATCAAGCTCCCTCTTGAACGTGCGCATTCTCGTCTACACGAACGCTCGTACTACATACTTCACGATTGTGCGAATGTTGTGGTAGCAAGTCTGCAGTAAAAAGAAGAAAATGCAAAACCAAACCAAGTTAAAATTGAAAAGAAAATGTATATTGCAAGACAAATGGTTTAAATTGCTATTTGGTGAGGGTATTTCTGCCTACTGTAGCAAGTACTCCTGTTCCCGAAAGGTAAATGTATGTCATGTCCTAAGCGAGGGGTTAAGCTTTAGTCAAACACAGCCTGAAACACTGAAACAAACTGCTGCTAGAGTTTAGGAAATTATGCATCTGGAACAGACACCCTTTCCCCGTTGAGGCACTGTGCATAGAAAACCACTATTGTTTAAGAAAAGGGGTTTGTTCTGTAGCGAGTGCTTTTAACTGCACTATGTAGCGCTTCAGCCAGGCATAAAACGCTCGTTTTAGGAAATAAATATTTTGAACAGGGAAATCAAGAAAGAACCTTCAAGGGGACATATTGAGTGAATGCAAATAATTCAGTTTGTTTCTTTTTACAATTCATACTTATCCAGTGTGGACGGCTCTGTGGAAAGGTTAGGGCATACTTTCTCATGCCTCCAGGACCCCCTCAGTTTCTGTCTGTTCTCCTTAAGAGTTGGCCAGCCGAATCACTGCTAAATTTATATTGAGAATCTGGGGTAGGAGCCTGTAAATCTTGAAGACAGCCTACATTTCCATTAAAAATTGTTTAAACCAAAAATAAATATGTTTAAGGATCCCCAGCTTATTGGATATACTTATTCATGGTATTTGATTCTTGTAGATTAAAATAAAGCTTACTTAACAAAGAGTTTTCTTGTAAATATGCAAGAAGGGGAGGGGCTTCCCTCATCACATGATGCTGTAGCACTATAAATGAAGGGAAAGTGCTGCTATTATTCAGTTCGCTGTAGGGTTCAGCAGGGAGTTGACCCCAATTTCACCCTAGTGTTTTCTAGTGGTTGGTTATTGTTTTGTTTTCTACAATTATGTCTTTGACGTTTATTTGGATGATCTTATCCTCTTAATTTCTTTGTCAGACAGTTTGCTTATAGCATGTTTATTTTTTCTGAATAAAAGCCGATTTAATTTGGTACTTCACAACTTGTGTCCGAGTCTGAATCCCACAAGCCTGCCACATCCCTCACTATCTCTGCTACCTCCCCAGTCATCCAGGTTGGTTTTTTTGGTCCAGGATGTCTTACACTGGCCCTTGACACAGGCTTTGGTGGATTCAGCCAATCCTAGCTTGATGATCGCCCATTTCCGGTATGCGTCCATGGCTAGGTGGATGTTAGCTATGTGTCTACTCAGTATGTGACCCATCTTGCCAAAGTCTGCCCTTCTGAAGTTAAGGACCTTAGTTTTTGTAGTGGCTGCTTCCCTACCCAAACTGATTCAGAACTACACTGTGCGTTGATCACTACCCGCCAGTGGTTCCTCCACCCGAACATCCCTGACATGTTCCCCATCCTCCAGCACCAGATCAAGAATGTTCTCCTCTCTTGTTGACACTGTTACCCTTTGGGTCAGGAAGCCATCCTGGAATGCATTCAGGAGGATCTGCTCCCTGGTGCATGTGGTAGCTGGGATGCTCCAATCCACCCCTGGTAGATTAAAGTCTCCCACCACCACAGTGCTCCCTTTGCCACTGAGTCACCTTAGCTGGTCCCCCAGTTCCCTATCCATGTCTTCTTTCTGGGTTGGGGCCTATAAACAACTCCCAATCAGACCTTAGCTCCCTTTGGGGCATGAAGTTGTAGCCAAATGACTTCTGACCTGCCATCCTCCTCCCCCTCCTCCCTAATACATCCAATCCCTTCTCTAACATAAATGGCTACGCCCCCCCTTCCCCTCTGCCCCTTCTGAATAATTGAAATCCTGGGATGGCCAAGTCCCAGACATGGTTTTGGGTTGCCCACGTCTCAGTAATGGCAGCTATGTCTACCTCCCCCTCTGCCATCAATGCTTGCAACTCAGCCATCTTGTTCCCCAGGCTCCTAGCATTTAGTGATGCCACCTTCCACCCTGTACATCTCCCTGCCGCCTCCTTACCCTCCCCATCAGTCCCAATCCTAGTTAAATTTGGCTCTATTCTTGCTGTGGGGAGGAGGTCCCCTGGACCCTTCTCCAGGTTCAATCCACCTCCATAGCCTCCCCAGCTAGTATAAATTATATCTTTCATTGAAAATTCCCCCATTCTCTGCTTTAACACATGTGAACCTTCCTTACTGAGATGTAGCCTATCCTTTCTTCCACCAATCTATACCCCATGGACTTAAACCATTCCCTCAGCCATTTGTTGAAGTCCATGATCCTGCACCTCCTATATGTACTTGTTGATGGCACTGGCAGGATTTCTGAGAATACTACCGTTCTCCCCCCCTCACTGCATAGATATCCCACTTCCCTGAAGCTATCCTGAGCCTCCTCTATCCTTCTTCATTCCAGATCATTTGTTCCCAGGTGCACAACAATGTGCGGTTTACCCCCCACCTTCCTTACCCATCTACCAATGTGCTGACCCACCCTTCCTGTGTCATGCCGGGCATGCACTCCACCCAGATGTTGCTTTTCCTGGCACCATCCCCCCCCACCTTACACCCTTAAGTACTGAGTCCCCCAGAATTATGACTCTCTCCCTCCTGCCGTGATCCCCCCTGCTGCTTGACATTATCCTGCCCGCCAACCTGATCCCTCCACCCATCCCCTGAGATGCACCAAATGTTTGCCTCCCCGATACTGTGCCCTATCCTCACCCCCCTACCAACTATGACCAGTGTATTGGCTTCCACTTCAAAACCAATCCCCCTGTGCTCCCCCTTCCCCACACTGTTTACACCATCCTCCACCCAGCCCTCCACTACTGTTCTCCTGTGCCTCCTCTGCATTGTGTTTCCCCCTACATGAATTTCCCATCTCACCCATGTTCCCACCTCACTCAGGCTGCCTGCTGTTTCCCCCTTCCCAACATCCCCTTGCTCATTTGTCCCCACTGGTGTTGCTGCATCGCCCCCTTCCTGTTGCCCCTTGCATCTAGGGCTATTGCTAGCGCCTGCCGAGTCTGTGCTGCATCCTTTTTCTCCTGTAGTGCCCTCCCCCTTAACCAACTTAGTAGCTACACTACCCGCCCCATCCTGCTCCTCCAGACTAGCTAAAACATGAAATCTGTTTGTGCTGGTTATCCCTTTTACCTGATTGTGCCCAGTCACCCTCCCTGAGGCTTATAACCCTGCCCTGGCACTGCTGCAGTCTTGTCTTCGCCTGACCCACTGCCAGTCTTCAGTTCCTGCCCTTGACTGCACACGTTTGTGTGGCCCACCTCTGGATCCCTCTAGTTTTTCCTTTTGATGGCCTGCTGCTGGCCATATTGAATAACTAATCAGGTTCCCCTCATGTCCATATTCTTCCCTAATATGACTCCCCCATGCCTCCAGCTTCCTCTTTAGCCACCCAATCTCCTCCCTAAGCCGACCCATCTGCCAGTACACCATGCAGCTCCCTGCCCTCCATGTAACTCCCAGTAATATGGCTGCTCCGCATCCTTGGCAGCATACAATCCTCCCTAGCCCTTGCCCTGGCTGACTGCCCATTCCCATCCTCCTTCCCCATGAATTGGTTCTGCCCCACTCCCTGTGACTCTTCCCCCACTTTGGGCTCCTCATGTCTATGCTAAACTTGTTTGGCCTTCCCTATACCAGCTCCTGACTCACACCCTGTGTGGGTCCTGGGGAATTATATCTCAAATGCAGCCTTCCTACTAGCTGGCTCAGCCATGTGTCCTCAGGTGCCTCACAGGCCCACGCTGAGCTTCCCACACTTGTTGACCACTCTCCTCCATGTCCCACATGCTACGGCCACATATGCTACCAATCAACCGTTAGAACATTAATTGTATCTGTGATGTTCACCTTAGTTAAGTGCCCCCGCAGTAAATTCCCCAAAAATTACACCAAACTGCACTTCCCTGCGTATGCTACTGTTGAGAGTCTAAGGGTGAGATTACCCTTTTAAAAACTGTGTCTATCCCCCCCCCTGTGGTTTTAATTGCTGGGTGGGGACTAAAGATGGTCTGTACCTGATAGTTTTGTCCAATCATAGTGTAGCACAACACCTAAATGTGCAGTATGCTGGGGAGGGAGGGAAGGATGGGGGAGGGTGGGATTAGGGCCTAATTCCAGCTCTCACGAGAGAGTATCACCCTAATGCTGTCCCACACTGAGATCGCCAATCCCTGTGTAACCCCTATGTGGTGCTGTCCCAAGGGCTACTACCCCTGTCTGCTTGGCTAGTAGCAGGTTAAGGGGCCTGAGTTCAGAAACAGGTGCCTCCACCCGGAGGTCAGGGTTGGTAGTGGTCAAGCTAACCAGGGCACAGCCCACCAGGACACTGTAACCCCCCTCTTTCCTTACTAATGGCCAGAATAATACACAATAATCACTTTCACAATACCCTTGATACATCACACAAGTACCCACACTGTTTGCACTTACCACCAGGGCTTTCCTCTGGCCCGGCCCTGGGGACCCCCTGTAAAACAAGGTCATACATAGCAAACAACAGCAGTACAGTACTCTTACCCAAACTGGAACCACAGTCAGGGTAAATGCAAAAAAGAGTTAGATCTGATTTAAGGGCTTTAACAAGGAAGGGGCGTAATCAGGTTAATTTGCCTAAAGGCTCTATCAATCAAACAGTTATGCATGCACTTCAGGGTCCATAAACAGTCACACACTCTGGGTACCCAGATGGAGAATGGTGGGCTAGCCAGGAATGTTGCAGCTGGTTGGGGCCCTGTGATGGAAGAAAACAACATGCACAACACACACTATTTGTAATCCGGAGCCGGAGGGCTCAGTTTGTGAAAAGAAAACAACAAGACAATCAGATGACACACTTTTAGATTAGGCTGTTGTTGCAGAGAGCTACCCCTGATGATTACTCACAATACCCAAGACTGGACACAGGCTGGACGAAAATCGAGACAGCAGGTGGTTAATCTGGAGTGCCAGGAGAAGCAGGGCCTACACAATTCATCGAGGTGTCATTCCTGTTCAAGCATGGAGCAGGGGACTGATTCCCCAGGCAGGTCTCTTGTCGGTGGCTTTCTCTGTGCAGTGGGGTAGTCTGGCAGGGCCAATGTGGCATGGCCCAGGCTGAATGGAGATGAACGTGGATTCAGTCCGATTAGGCTGGATAAAGCTTCCAGTAAGTAGAACACAGTTCACACAGTGGGGAACCAAATCACACGACCCACTTTCAATACACACTATATTTACATGTAAAGGATTCTATGGTACCAGCAAGCAGAACACAGTTCACACATTGGTGAACCAAATCACGAGCCACTTTCAATACACAGCACATTTACATGTAAGCAAATTCTATTGTACCAGGCAAACCGCTCTCCGGTCATGATCGCAAAGTCTCTGCACAAACCGGGGATTCAAAAGCAGCTGGAAATCCTGAAAAGCCGATCGCATTCAGCAAATCTTCGGTCTTCTTCAGGTTAATGCCAGGTCATAGTCCAGTGGCTTAAATAGTCCTCATAACTGTGAACTGTGAAAAATGGCATAAGGGCCACAGAGATCCAGGAGGAACAAAATGGGGGAGAGATACTGTGGGTTAAGCTGGAAAGGAAAATGGGAACAGCCATCCACAGAGGTGTGGTCTATAGACCACCAGCCCAGGAGGAAAAAACAGATAGGGAGCTGATGCTAGCCATCCAAAGGATGGCAGACAAGGGCGAGGTAGTACTGGTTGGAGACTTCAATATTCCAGATGTGGACTGGAGCATCCCAGCAGCAGCATCAACTAGGAGCAGATTTATCCTGGACTCCCTTCAGGGTGCCTTCCTCAAGCAACTGGTCATGGAACCAACTTGGCAGAAGGCAATACTGGACCTTGTGCTCACAAACAGGGACAGTGTGATGGGGGTAACAGTGGGGGAGCACCTGGGGAACAGTGACCACCACTCATTGTGGTTTGAAATCACAGAAAGAGCAGAACCAAACCACACAAAACCCGTATCCTGGATTTTAGGGGGGCAGACTTTGGGAAAATGGGGAGATACTTGAAAGAGGCATTAAAGGGAATGGGACAGAAATCAGGGGTTGAGGAACAGTGGGCAGTATTTAAAATGGGGATTACAAGAACAACAGAATTATGCATTAAGCAGGTTAGCAAGAGGAAAAGGAAGAGGAGACCATTATGGTTTTCCAAAGAGGTATCAAAGAAAGTGAAAGCCAAAAAGATTGCATTCAGGCAATACAAAAAGACACAAGCAGAAGGGGATAGGGAGAAGTACCAGGAGAAGCAAAGGGAGGCAGGGAGGTCAGTAAGGGAAGCCAAAGCTCAGACAGAAGAACACATTGCAAAATCAGTGGGTAGGGGGGACAAAACCTACAGGTACATAAGTGAAAAAAGAAAAGACAAAGGAGGGATAGTGAGACTGAAGGAGGAGGATGGGGCGTGGAGGATGACAACAGTAAAGCTGACATATTAAACAGGTATTTCTGCTCAGTCTTTACTGAGGAAGAGGAGGGTAATGGGTCTGAAGGGAGTACAAGGGGTGAGAATGGTGCAGAATGGACACAAGTCCCTTTACAGAGAAAGGGTCCTGAAGGAACTGGAAGTAATAAGAGTTGATAAAGCAATGGGGCCAGATGGGGTGCACCCCAGGGTCCTTAAAGAACTAAGAGAGGTGGTGGCTGAACCTCTGGCTATCCTGTTTAGCCGATCACTAGAAACAGGGGAGGTACCCAAAGACTGAAGTACAGCAGATGTAGTCCCCTTATACAAAAGCAGGAACAAAGAGGAAGCAGGGAACTACAGACCAGTCAGCCTCACCTCGGTAGTGGGGAAGATCATGGAAGCACTACTGAAGGAGAGATTGGTGGAACATCTGGTTGTCAATGGACTACAGGACCCAAGGCAGCATGGTTTCACCAGGGGGAGGTCATGTCAGACCAACCTCGTTGAATTTTTTGACTGGGTGACTAGGGAGGTGGATCAGGGGAGGGCAGTGGACATGGCCTATCTGGACTTCAGCAAGGCCTTTGACACTGTGCCACATAGAAGACTATTACACAAACTGGGGAATATGGGTGTGGGCAGGACAGTAGTGTGGTGGGTAGGTAACTGGCTGGGTGGCAGGACACAGAGGGTGGTGGTAAATGGCTGTCACTCCACAGAGGGAAGAGTGACCAGTGGGGTACCACAGGGATCAGTGCTGGGACCGGTCCTATTCAACATCTTCATCAGTGATATTGCACAGAACCTAGAAGGCAGAATTTCACTATTCGCTGATGACACAAAGTCTGTAACAGAGTAGACACACCAGAGGGTGTAGACAGAATGAGAAGGGACCTGCAGAAACTTGAAGAATGGTCAGGGGTTTGGCAGTTGAAATTCAATGCAAAGAAGTGCAAGATAATGCATATGGGGCACAAAAACCCTGGCACAATATATCAGTTGGGGGGTAAGGATATAGCATGCACCAAGCAGGAAAGGGATCTTGGGGTTATCATCTCTGATGACCTCAAGGTAGGGAAACAGTGTGACAAGGCAGCAGGTAAAGCAAATAGGATGCTGGGATGTATAGGCAGGGCATCACCAGCAGGAAAAGGGAGGTCATAATTCTGCTATACAAGACACTAGTGAGGCCCCACCTGGAGTACAGTGTACAGTTCTGGAGACCATACCTACGTAAGGACATAGACAGGGTAGAGAAGGTTCAGAGGAGGGCAACAAAGATGGTGCATGGATTGCATCACAAGTCCTATGAAGACAGGTTGAAGGAACTGAACATGTACTCCCTGGAGGAGAGGAGGGAGAGAGGGGATATGATAGAGACATACAAGTATCTCACAGGGAGGAACAGGGTGCAGGAATACACTATTTTTAAGCGAAAAAGATGTTCCAGGACTAGAGGGCATGGGATGAAGTTGGAGGGAGGACGATTCAGAGGAAATATGAGGAAGAATTTCTTCACAGAACGGGTGGTGGACAAGTGGAACATCCTGCCAGAGGAAGTGGTGGGGCTGAAACAATCACAGGATTTAAGAATGCATGGGATAGACATAAAGGAATTCTGGAGGTCAGGGTAAGGGGCAACAGACTTCTAGGAAACATAAACTGAACTTACAAGCTCAAATGGGCAGACTGGGTGGGCCATAGGCCCTTATCTGCCGACACTGTCTATGTATCTATGTATCTATGTATCTATGTAACTCGGATTCAGTCCGAATAAACTATTTCCCCTCTCAGGGACAGCACGGAGACAGGCAGGCCAAAACTTAGCCCTTGCACAGTTCTCCCATGCAAAATTACACAGACTTCTTGCTCAAAATCTCTTGAGCAGTTACTTCTTCACTTTTCAGCTCAAAACTGAAACTAGCTGCAGCAGCCTGGGAAATTCCCCAAGATCCAAAAGGTTCGGTTGGCTGATCCTCCTGTCAGTCACAACAAAGGCTCCCCCTTCAGGTACAAAAAGGCGCAGCAAAAAGCCCAAAACTACAATTCCTACAGATTTTGACTCCAGACAGCTCCTGTAGTCTGGCTCCATTTTAGGTCCCACCAGTACTGATTGGTCCAATTTGCAGTCCAGGACCAAGATAGTGGAGAGAAACAAAACAGTCCTTGCTGCAAAGAAGGCAGGTTAGACAAACTACATTATCATTATCACTCTAAATGATTTTCAGCAAATAATTACATCTTTCAACAGAGCTACCTCTCAGATTACTTATGACTGCAATCCAGGCTGCTGTTAAAGAAACAGTACACAAAGGGCTATACAGGCACTCTCTGGCAATCACATTTAAGCTGCTAAAATGCAGGACACCAGCCTGGCAGTGAGCATTTAGGCAAGCTTGAGGAAGATTTTTCAGGAACCCCCATTTGTGGGGGGGGGGTTACACTTGCACAAGGCCTCCAATGGGTCTCTGGTGTGCCCCCTTGCTCCTCTGCTAGGCCTGCCCCTGCCAGACGAAAAGTAGGAGTATGCCCTGGCTATTCACCTACTCATTCCCCCTTTACTTATGTTTATTTACTTGTTTATTTTATATATATATTTTTTCTTACTATTTAAATCGTTAAGCTGTGAGAAATAAAAAATATGCCTGCCACACAAAGCAAACCATACAAAAGAGCGAGCACTTCCCTGCTTCCTGGTTCCTTTCTCACACACTGCAGCAGCTGTTCTTCAGCGCCAGATTCCACCGATCCCCACAATTCCCTGAGTCCCCTGTGGCCCGTTGCTCACCCCCACCTCACTTCACCCAGTATTCTCCCACAATGATGTATGTAATATGTTGTTCTTCGGTCACACAGTTGTTTGTACATATTGGCCCGGATATTCAAACTGCGCCATTCTGAGGCGCAAGCCCTTGCGCTGCTCAAAATAGTTGCGCAAGGGTGTGGCCTGGGCGATATTCGGAAGGAGTTGCGCTGAGCAACCCCTTTGAATATCACCCCTCAGCCACAGCCACTGTGCATGGCGCAGTGGAACTTGCGCCACCGCAAGTTGTCAGAGTTGAGCATTAAACTTGCGGTGGCGCAAGTACCATTGCGCCATGCGCAAATTTCTGATATTCAAAAGGTGACATGCAAATGGGGCCATAATTCATGCAAGGTGCAGGGGGGGCCATTTGCATCTGTTTATGGCCCCATTTGCATGCCATGAGCATGTAGGTGCGCCGATCCCCGAGGGCTTGCGCCTGGCCGCCCTGCCAGGCAGCAGCCGTCGGGGACCGACGCACCCTGCAGCCCGATCGCGGGCAGTATGTATGCAGACAACACCCCCCCAAACATCTCCCGATGCCCGATCGCGGGCAGTATGTATGCAGACAACGCCCCCCAAACATCTCCCGATGCCCGATCGCGGGCAGTATGTATACTGAACAACACCGCCCCCAAACAGCTCCCGATGCCCGATCGCGGGCAGTATGTATACAGACAACACCCACCCCCAAACAGCTCGATGCTCGATCGCGGGCAGTATATCAAGACAACCCCCCAATTGCCCGATCGCGGGCAGGATATAAACTGGCCAGATATCTCCCTGGTGGTCCAGTGGACCCGTAATGCCGATCGCGGGCAGAATGTCAGTGATAACCCCCCAAACATCTCCTGGTGTCTAATGTCCCCCCACCCACCCACCCCGAAGACCCTCCACCGCTCCCCTCACTGTTCATTAGGTGGGCTCCCAAAACCTATGTTTCAAATTTGGAGAAAAAATTCCAAAAAATGACTGTTATGAGCATGCATCATGCAGTTTCCACGCACACTCGCAACTTCATGAATCTGTAATATTTTCATTCCAGATTTTCAACACTGGTATTTTTTTCACACCTCCTTATGAATAGTATAGCTGTCATTTTTCACATCCTGGCCAAAATCTGTTTTCGCACATCCAGCACACAATAGCGCGGTCGCTGTGGGAAATCAGTGTTTGGGACAGATTAAGAAAATCACAGTGACACTGTTCATAAGTGGAGGTCCCAAAATGCCTGTGTTGAAAATTTGGTGACAAAAGTCCATAAAATGACTATGTTACGAGTGTGCATTGCACAGTTTCCATGCACACTTGTAACTTAAAGAATTTGTAATATTTTCACTCAAGATTTTCAACATTGTCATTTTTGCATACCTCCTTATGAACTGTACAGCTGTCATTATTCACATCCTGCCCGAAATGTGTTTTCGCACATCTGGTGCACAATGGCGTGGTCACTGTGGGAAATCAATGTTCAGAACAGATTAAGAAAATCATAGTGACATTGTTCATGAGCAAAGGTCACAAAATACCTATGTTGAAAATTTGGTTAAATAATTCCACTAAATGACTGTGTTACGAGCCTGCACTGCGCAGTTCCCAAGTACGCTCATAAGTCTGAGCACTTTTAATATTTCCACTCCAGATTTTTAAAATTGTTATCTTTTCTCACCTCCCTATGAATGATACAGCTGTTATTTTTCACATCCTGCCTGAACTGTGTTTTCACACATCTGGCGCAGAATGACGCGGTCGCTATGAGAAATCAACATTCGGGAAAGATTAACAAAATCACAGTGCCACTGTTCATGAGCAGAGGTCCAAATGCTTTCATAAGGTGGGGTCACAAAAAGGCCATGTTGAAAATTTGTAGTGCAAATACCAACAAACGCCCAGTCTTATGGCTCTATGGTACTTGATATCAAGGACACCCCACCAATCATTAGTCACTTTTGCAAGGGCCAAATTGTACTATGATGTGGCCTAAATCATGATTGCAGAGGATTAAGCAGATTAGAGGAGTCCAGGAACTTCCTAAACTGTATACTATTTTCTCCAACATTTTAGAAAGTATAGGGAGTAGGGAAATGGGTCTATAGTTATTCAGATCAGCTGGATCACCAGACTTGTATAAAGGGATCACATGGATAGTTTTCCAAATATGAGGGATATCACCATGCATAAGTGATAGGTTGAAGAGGTGTGTAATTGGTGCAGCCAGGATGTGATGACTAAGTTTTAGGAAGTATGGGTCAATTAAGTCTGTGCCTGCACTCTTCCTACAATCCAGATGTAAAATTAAATCCTCCACTTCTTTCAGAGATACAGGCTGAAAGGCAAAGGCTGTGGCATTCACTGAGACGCTATTGTCCAGTTTTGCTGGATCCTGTAGACCAAGTTGAGAGCTGAGGTTACTGGCTGGGAAAGTATCGAATGCAACGCCTGCAGTGACAAAGTGGTTATTCAGAAGGTCAAGGATTGTATGTTTATTGGTCAACGTGGTGGAACCAGAAGTGATTTTACCAGGCAGAAAGTTAGAAGATGCATGACCTTCTATATCCTTGAGCGTTTTCCAGAATTTGGCAGAGCATCTGAGGGAAGAGTCCAGTTCTGTGTGGAAATAATTTGTTTTAACCTCCCAGATCATCGTCATACAGTGGTTCCTAACTGTCCTAAATGCTGTCCAGTCTTCCAAAGTTTTGGTACTCCAAGCTTTTTCCATAGTGAATCTCTATAAAGCAGTGCAGCCTTCAACTCTGCTGAAAACCAAGTACAGGACTTTTTTTTGTTCGCTTTTAACCAGGGGTGCATGCTTACCAATTACCCCAAAGACAATTTTCTGGAAGATATACGCAGCATACACTGTTTTGGCTAAATAGAAGTGCTGCCACTTGAATGAGTTCTGCAGTTCGAAAAGAAATGAACGGGGATCCAGATTTCGGTGATTCCTCTTTAAGGTATATTTGGAGATGGAGACTGGTTTTGTTATGGCTCACACACAGGCATTGTAACAGTGGTTGCTGGTGTTAGTCAAGAAGACACTAGCATGAGTAAATAGGTGAGCTCTATTTACTAAAATAAGCACTAATAGGGTGCTATTGCTAGGGGTTTTTTTTGTTTGAGCACGTTGCTTTCCAGTTAGGTTGGGTAATCTGAAGGAATCACAGATGTCTTTGAGAGGATTTGAGGTGCTGGAAAACCAATTGAGTATAAGGTCACCCACAATAATGACCTCTGAGGACAGTCCAGCCAAGGTGCTGCTTAAATGTAGCTGACTCCGAGTATGGTAGAACCAGCTGAACTCCCGGAAAGAGAGCCAGAAACAGAAAGCACCACTGGTGACATACCAGTAAGCACATAAATAAATGCAAACAATGACTAACAATGTTATGGAAACTGATATGGATGAAGTTAATGATGTTGAAAGTATTAGTCAAGTGTTGCAAGATTTAAATTCCATGGAACTCCCTCTTAATGACGAACCTGGAATTTCTTCAGAGCCATGTATGGACGGTAATGTTGAACTAGAGAAAACAGAGTCAGGAGCTAAAAGTGCTCCCGATACAGAACAGACAACCAGTGCAGAGGCAACCCTTTCTACAGAAGAAGACTTGTTGACAATCAATGAGCCAGAACTGAGAAACCCAAATACAAATGTTGAAAGAAGTGAACCTGTGCCTGTCCCTCCCCAAAAGTCTGGATGAGCCACCAAACCAGTGATACGCCTCAGTTATGACTTCCCAGGAAGGCCTGTGGATCTTTCTTTATATGTAGTTCACAAAGGGGGTGTATATCTCCGAAAGCGCTCTTCCAAAACTGAGTTATTCTGCTACTTCTAAGTTGATAGTTAAACCCTCATATCAATGTACCAAGGCCCTTGTCCCATGCAGCCTTAGTGTAGCTGATAGGGACAGGCCCCAAGCCATGTGGGTTAAAATACAGGAGGAGATACAAACTAGAGTCATGAGGGTAATGTGTTTAACTGTTTAAACCTGCCAATATGTTTATGGAACGATATGAAAATGTGTTACTGTGGAAATGTTATTGCAAATGGAAAAATATAGTAAGGTCTGTTGGGAATATGAGTATTTGCTGTCTATCTGTTATAGTAATAATGATAGAGCAGTTTGTCTAACCTGCTTTCAATTATAGTCTGAGCATTCTGAATAAGAGCCACCATTTTGGTTCTGGACTTTCAGTGTTGGACCAATCGAACCTCTGGGGAACTAAAATGGAGACTGTCCCCAAGGGTCTTATGGAAAGGAAATTCTGTAGAGTTTGCAGTTTTAAGTGTTCGGCACCTAAATGGACCTGGAAGGGGAGCCCTTTCTGTGACAGACAGTTCCCTCAGCCAACCGAACCTTTGGATTACCAGGAAATCCCCAGAACTGCCCAAAGCAGTAGTCAGTCATATATTGGAGGTTAAAAAGTGAACAGCTCGAGCTGTCGAGCATCTGCTCCTAGTAGGAGCACAGGAGACTCTGCGGGCCTGCTTGCCATGCTGTACTACCTTTGAACTGCCCAGTGCAGTAGTCAGACCCTTCCATTCGCCAGTTTAGCTTGGCAACAGAAGAAAGAAGAGAATTGTTGTGGTGACTTGGGTTTTGGACCGAAAATTTGCTGCAGAAGCATTCAGCCTGCCTGATAGAGAGAATGGCCTCGGAGAGGAAGGTCTGCGCAGTGAAGCTGTAATTGGCAACTGGACATTATCCTAACTGTGGCTTAGAGAAATAACCAATTTAAGAGTGCTGAATGTGTTTCTTGTGTCACGATTTAGTTCCCCATGGCGAATATTGTTACGCCTGCTGGAGGCTGCTCCAGCAACCGATCACAAACTTTTTCAGAACTGTCGATCCTGCTTGGGCCTTGCCACCTTGTCCTAAGCTGCTGCACCCCATTACAGAGATCATCTCGGCAAAAGACCAGCTTGGGGATTCGTCGCCCCCTGCTCAACACCATCAAACAGGTAGCGACCACCAGGATGTGAGTCTTGTAGGCCCTCTTTCCATTAGCCCTCCAGATCAATGCCATGAGGTCTTCATCTCGCCTGTCCTACATCCTGGTCTGGATAGCATGAGTAACAATCAGGGTAGCTTCCTGCAACAACAGCTGCAAATCATTGTGTGCCATCTGACTGTTTTTGTTCAGGATTATTGCAAAGACTGAGCCTTCTGGCACGGGATTACAATTATTTGGTTGTGCACATGTTAACCATTTTTCCTTCTTAGGGCCCCAACAACAGCTGCAATGTCGGCCACCCCGGCTATGCTTCAGGCTAGCCTGCATAACACACTGGGTACCCAGGTTTGTGAGACTGTTTCAAAGGGACTCACAGTGCATGCTGAACCAACCTAGGCTAAATCCTAGTGTCAATCATTGTATCGGATTCACACCCCTGCCTTGTTCATTCCCCCAGAATAAATCAATCAGATTGTCTTGTTGCATGTTTGACCTGGCAACTGTGCATATTATTAGTTTGGTTAAAGCGGTGAAATTGTATTGTTGCATTGCTGACCTTGTTTTCCAGGGGGTCTCTAGGGAAGCTGCAGCTGATCCAGCCCTGTTGGTAAGTGCAAGTGGCATGAGCATATTATTACTGTTATTCAGTGAATGTGAATGTCCTATAGTATTATTGATTAGGCCACTAGAAGGGTTGGTGGGTGGTTACAGTGTCCCGGAGGGTTATACCAAAGCAGTTAAGCTACCCCAATACCATTCCTCCAGGTGAAGGTCCCCGTTCACAGAACTCAGGCCCCTCAACCTGTTCATAGCCACATAGGCAGGTCTAGTAGCCCACAGGACAGCGCCACCTAGGGGTTACATTAGCAACTCCACAACAAAGAAATTGAACAAAATTTGAAGCATTTTGGGGAAACAATAGAAGAAATAAGTGTAACCCCGTGCAGCTAAGGTGAGAGGGCTACTACCCTGCCTGTGTGGCTAGTGACAGGTTGAGGGGCCTGGGTCCATGATGCGATGCCTAGATTTTATAAGCTGAAACTTGGGAGAATGGTGTCACTCGGCATGGTGATTAGGTTTGGCTACTCTGCATAGGGGCCCCAAATAACTCTGGACACAGGAAGCAATAATTGTAATGTCCATAACAGAATTTGGGATTCTAAAGTGTGGCTTTATTCCAACAAACTGAAACAATAAAGCACAGACGGACCCCACAGGGCTACACTCTGGTAATGCAGATTTCTCCTGAAACAGACATTCATCTTCTAAACAGTTACATCCTCGGGTTTAGAAAACCTCAGGGCACTCGGCTCAAACTTGACTCTTCTCTGGTTTCCCTGGCTTGGCTCCCTTGCCAGCCCTTGGACTACCTTCCATTTACCATGGATAGTTATTTGTGGCTCCCCATACCACACACAAGCTCTCCTGGCTCCATCAGGGAATCTTCATCATCAATCCCATGTCTGGGTACTTTCCTCAGGCACTGGCCAAGTACCTGAGGGAAAGCAAACAGGTGTCTCAAAGCGAACCCGTAGAGGTGAGCCCTATTACACCAGGTGGGGGGTCTCCCATCTCTTGTTCCATAGACCCATACCCGGCCATTCCTTTATTTAAACAAACTTCACTGGCTACTGTAGTGCAGACTGTACATGGCTTTGTAATGCAGTAACTGTCTTTCCCTGAAGACCCCCACATACAACAGTCATTATTGTCTCACTGTCCTATAAGCCCTGGACTTGGCATCCTGACTGAAGAAACAGTTAACCCCCTTTCCAGTTGTCAAGGATTCAAGGCCTTTCCCCAGGCAGACCCAAAATGACATTGCTTCCCAGTCTGAATCTGATGGCAGTGAGTGTGTAGCACCCTATTACCCATCTTATAAACTAAGACAATTGTTCCAAGGTAACACCATGTACAATTTCAGAGATGAGGCTGGACCTTCAGGACTGTCTGCTCTTCCAGCCTTCTCCACAGAACCTGTGTCCCCTGAAAGTCAGGTGCAAAATGTGACTTCTATCAATCAATCAATCTTTATTTTACCAGGCAAAACACCATTGAGTGAACTCATTTTCAAGGTGGACCTGGGAAGTTAAGATAAGTATAAGGTACAATAAGAAAACAGTGTACACAATGCAGACTATGGGTACACAGGATGAATACATAACGATGTGAGACACATACAATAAAGAAATCCGGAGAACAATAGTCTGAGAAGGCAAAAAAAGTCCACTAAACAGTATGTACAAGTAACTTGTAGTTTACAATATATACAAATGCCTGCAGACAGTACTATAAGAGAATCCTTGAGGCAACATATAAATAAATATTAGGATACCCATTGAGCACCTCACATATGGATAGGGAAGTGGAAGTGGAGACAGTATGCTTAGTAAGAGGGAGGGGGAAAGAGCAGGATACAGAGGAGACAGGAGGAAGGAGGAGATACAAAGTGACGGGAGGCACCAACTTTATTTAGTGAGAATGGTGTCAAGTGCATCAAGGTAGACAACTGCAGACAGCTAACACCAGGCCACAATCAGGGGGAAGCATTTACATGCCTCCTTAATAGAATGTGAATAAAGTGTTTTGAATGAGGCCAGGGAGATACAGTAGGCTACCTTAAGAGTTATTTGCAATTTATTCCACAGTTGGGATAGAGAGAAACTTATAGAGGACCTACCAAATCTTGATTTGACCGTAGGTATGGATAAGGTGATATAAGTGGAATTTCTTAATGCATACTTGCTCATTGTACATAGGTGTAGACAGTCAGCTATGTACATAGGCAACTTCTTTGTGATTACTCTATAAATCCAGAAGGCAGCATTTCTTTGCCTTCTGAAAGTGAGAGAATGACCAGTCAACTAAGGTGTAGAGAGAGCAGTGATCGTAGAATATGGTGCAAACAGAGAAGTCTTTTGTTCTATGGTACTGCACATCAGGTTTGACTAATGCAGTTGCAGGAGCTTTGCCATAAAGGAAGTCACCATAGTCCAGAATCAATAGGAAAGTGGATTGGATCAGCCTTTTTAGCATCCTGAGTCAGCAGGTGTTTGATCCTATAGAATAGGCCAAATCTCTGCTTAAGCTTTTCTATTATTTCCTCAATGTGAGGAAGAAAGGAGAGATTATGGTCAATCCAGACGCCCAGACACTTGAAATTGGGTATGAAGTCTAAGGGTTCACCTAGCAGAATAGTAAGCTTCAGTATGAACCCTAAGGTAGCAGGATTAGGGGTACAGATTAGGGGAGAGAGAAGCATCGCCTTAGTTTTTAGTGTTCAAAAGAAGCTTCTTTTCAGTAGATTTAATTGAGCTGCTTGAACTCCTGCTGTAAGTCAGAGCAGGCTGCTTCAGGGTAGGTCTGCTAATGTAAAGGACTGTATCATCAGCCAAAGATGAATATTTATGGATTTTAATCCTAGTCGATACTATTAATGTAGAGTGCAAAGAGCAGTGGTCCCAATATGGAGCCTTTGTGGGACACCCTTGAGCAAGGGTTTCAGTGGCTAGAATTCCTTCTGCCTTTACCTGCTGAAGACAACCTATGAAGTAGTTTAAGAACCATCTCTTAGGAGGAGGGCCAAGGCCAATTGTACAGAGAGTATGTAAAAGCAGGTCGACAGTGTTGAACACCTTGCTTAAGTACAGGAATACTGCACATACAAAGTTTTTGTTATCAAGGACGCCCCACCAATCATTAGTCACTTTTGCAAGGGCTGAAATTGTACTATGATGTGGCCTAAATCATGATTGCAGAGGATTAAGCAAATTAGAGGAGTCCAGGAACTTCCTAAACTGTATACTATTTTCTCCAACATTTTAGAAGATATAGGGAGTAGGGAAATGGGTCTATAGTTATTCAGATCAGCTGGATCACCAGATTTGTATAGAGGCATCACATGGGTAGTTTTCCAAATATGTGGGATATCACCATGCGTAAGTGATAGGTTGAAGAGGTGTGTAATTGGTGCAGCCAGGATGTGATGACTAAGTTTTAGGAAGTATGGGTCAATTAAGTCTGTGCCTGCACTCTTCCTACAATCCAGATGTAAAATTAAATCCTCCACTTCTTTCAGAGATACAGGCTAAAAGGCAAAGGCTGTGGCATTCACTGAGACGTTAGTGTCCAGTTTTGCTGGATCCTGTAGACCAAGTTGAGAGCTGAGGTTACTGGCTGGGAAAGTATCGAATGCAACGCCTGCAGTGACGAAGTGGTTATTCAGAAGGTCAAGGATTGTATGTTTATTGGCCACCGTGGTGGAACCAGAAGTGATTTTACCAGGCAGAAAGTTAGAAGATGCATGACCTTCTATATCCTTGAGCGTTTTCCAGAATTTGGCAGAGCATCTGAGGGAAGAGTCCAGTTCTGTGTGAAAATAATTTGTTTTAACCTCCCAGATCATCTTCATACAGTGGTTCCTAACTGTCCTAAATGCAGTCCAGTCTGCCAAAGTTTTGGTACTCCAAGCTTTTTCCATAGTGAATCTCTATAAAGCAGTGCAGCCTTCAACTCTGCTGTAAACCACGTACAGGACTTTTTCTTTGTTTGGCTTTTAACCAGGGGTGCATGCTTACCAATCACCCCGAGGATAATTTCCTGGAAGATATACGCAGCATACACTGTTTTGGCTAAGTAGAAGTGCTGCCACTTGAATGAGTTCTGCAGTTCGAAAAGAAATGAACGGGGATCCAGATTTCGGTGATTCCTCTGGAAGGTATATTTGGAGGTGGAGACTGTTTTTATGGCTCACACACAGGCATTGTAACAGTGCTTGCTGGTGTTAGTCAAGAAGACACTAGCATGAGTAAATAGGTGAGCTCTATTTACTAAAATAAGGACTAATAGGGTGCTATTGCTAGGGGTTTTTTGTTTGAGCACATTGCTTTCCAGGTAAGTTGGGTAATCTGAAGGAATCACAGATGTCTTTGAGAGGATTTGAGGTGCTGGAAAACCAATTGAGTATAAGGTCACCCATAATAATGACCTCTGAGGACAGTCCAGCCAAGGTGCTGCTTAAATGTAGTTGACTCTTTGAGTATGGTAGAACCAGCTGAACTCCCGGAAAGAGAGCCAGAAACAGAAAGCACCACTTGTGACATACCAGTAGGCACAGAAATCATTGCAAACAATGACTAACAATGTTATGGAAACTTATATGGATGAAGTTAATGATGTTGAAAGTATTAGTCAAGTGTTGCAAGATTTAAATTCCATGGTACTAACTCTAAATGACGAACCTGGAATTTCTTCAGAGCCATGTATGGACGGTAATGTTGAACCAGAGAAACAGAGTCAGGAGCTAAAAGTGCTCCAGATACAGAACAGACTACCAGTGCAGCAGCAGCCCTTTCTACAGAAGAAGACTCGTTGACAATCAGTGAGCCAGAACTGAGAAACCCAAATGCAAGTGTTGAAAGAAGTGAACCTGTGCCTGTCCCTCCCCAAAATTCTGGATGAGCCACCAAACCAGTGATACGCCTCAGTTATGACTTCCAAGGAAGGCCTGTGGATCTTCCTTTATATGTTGTTCACAAAGGGGTGTATATCTCTGAAAGCGCTCTTCCAAAACTGAGTTATTCTGCTACTTCTAAGTTGATTGTTAAACCCTCGAATCAATGTACCAAGGCCTTTGCCCCATGCAGCCCTAGTGTAGCTGATAGGACAGGCCCCAAGCCATGGGTTAAAGTACAGGAGAGATACAAACTAAAGTCATGAGGGTAATGTGTTTCAACTGTTTAAACCTGCCAATATGTTTATGGAACCGTATGAAAATGTGTTACTGTGGAAATGTTATTGCAAATGGAAAAATATAGTAAGGTCTGTTGGAAAATGTGAGTATTTGCTGTTTATCTGTTATAGTAATAATGATAGAGGAGTTTGTCTAACCTGCTTTCAATTACAGCCTGAGCATTCAGAATAAGAGCCACCATTTTGGTTCTGGACTTTCAGTGTTGGACCAATCAAACCTCTGGGGACCTAAAATGGAGACTGTCCCCAGGGGTCTTATGGAAAGGAAATTCTGTAGTATTTGCAGTTTTAAGTGTTTGGCACCTAAATGAACCTGGAGGGGGAGCCCTTTCTGTGACAGACAGTTCCCTCAGCCAACCGAACCTTTGGATTACCAGGAAATCCCCAGAACTGCCCAAAGCAGTAGTCAGTCACATGTTGGAGGTTGAAAAGTGAACAGCTCGAGCTGTGGGAGCATGTGCTCTAGTAGGAGCACAGAGACTCTGCTGGCCTGCTTGCCATGCTGTACTACCTTTGAACTGCCCAGTGCAGTAGTCAGACCCTTCCATTTGCCAGTTTAGCTTGGCAACAGAAGAAAGAAGAGAATTGTTGTGGTGACTTGGGTTTTGGACCGAAGATTTGCTGCAGAAGCAATCAGCCTGCCTGACAGAGAGAGAGAGAATGGCCTTGGAGGGGAAGGTCTGCTCAGTGAAGCTGTAATTGGCAACTGGACATTATCCGAATTGTGGCTTAGAGAAATAACCAATTTAAGAGTGCTGAATGTGTTTCTTGGGTCGTGATTTGGTTCCCCACGGCGAATATTGTTACGCCCGCTGTAGGCTGCTCCAGCAACTGATCACAAACTTTTTCAGAACTGTTGATCCTGCTTGGGCCTTGCCACCTCAGCCTAAACCGCTGCACCCCATTACAGAGATCATCTCGGCCAAAGACCAGCTTGGGGATTCGGCCTCCTGCTCAACACCATCAAACAGGTAGCGACCACCAGGATGTGAGTCTTGTAGGCCCTGTTTCCCTTAGCCCTCAGATCAATGCCATGAGGTCTTCATCTCGCCTGTTCTGCATCCTGGTCTGGGTAGCATGAGTAACAATCAGGGTAGCTTCCTGCAACAACAGCTGCAAATCATTGTGTGCCATCTGACTGTTTTTGTTCAGGATTATTGCAAAGACTGAGCCTTCTGGCACGGGATTACAATTATTTGGTTGTACATAATGTTAACCATTTCCCTAAGGGCCCCAACAACAGCTGCAATGTCGGCCACCCCGGGCTATGCTTCAGGCTAGCCTGCATAACACACTGGGTACCCAGGTTTGTGAGACTGTTTCAAAGGGACTCACAGTGCATGCTGAACCAACCTAGGCTAAATCCTAGTGTCAATCATTGTATCAGATTCACACCCCTCCCTTGTTCATTCCCCCAGAATAAATCAGATTGTCTTGTTGCACGTTTGACCTGGCTAGTGTGCATATTATTAGTTTGGTTAAAGCGGTGAAATTGTATTGTTGCATTGCTGACCTTGTTTTCCAGGGGTCTCTAGGAAGCTGCAGCTGATCCAGCCCTGTTGGTAAGTGCAAGTGGCATGAGCATATTATTACTGTTATTCAGTGAATGTGAATTCCTATAGTATTATTGATTAGGCCACTAGAAGGTTGGTGGGTGGTTATAGTGTCCCGGAGGGTTATACCAAAGCAGTTAAGCTACCCCAATACCATTCCTCCAGGTGAAGGTCCCTGTTCACAGAACTCAGCCTCAACCTGTTCATAGCCACATAGGCAGGTCTAGTAGCCCACAGGACAGCGCCACCTAGGGTTACATTAGCAACTCCACAACAAGGAAATTGAACAAAGTTTCAAGCATCTTGAGGAAGCAATAGAAGAAATAAGTGTAACCCCCCATCAGCGCTAAGGTGAGAGGGCTACTACCCCTGCCTGTGTGGCTAGTGACAGGTTGAGGGGCCTGGGTCCTATGATGCGATGCCTAGATTTTTATAAGCTGAAACTTGGGGAGAATGGTGTCACTCGGCATGGTGATTAGGTTTGGCTACTCTGCATAGGGGCCCCAAATAACTCTGGACACAGGAAGCAATAATTGTAATGTCCATAACAGAATTTGGGATTCTAAAGTGTGGCTTTTATTCGCAACAAACTGAAACAATAAAGCACAGACGGACCCCCACAGGGCTACACTCCTGGTAATGCAGATTTCTCCTGAAACAGACATTCATCTTCTAAACAGTTACATCCTCGGGTTTAGAAAAACCTCAGGGCACTCGGCTCAAACTTGACTCTTCTCTGGTTTCCCTGGCTCGGCTCCCTTGCCAGCCCTTGGACTACCTTCCATTTACCATGGATAGTTATTTGTGGCTCCCCATACCACACACAAGCTCTCCTGGCTCCATCAGGGAATCTTCATCATCAATCCCACGTCTGGGTACTTTCCTCAGGCACTGGCCAAGTACCTGAGGGAAAGCAAACAGGTGTCTCAAAGCGAACCCGTAGAGGTGAGCCCTATTACACCAGGTGGGGGGTCTCCCATCTCTTGTTCCATAGACCCATACCCGGCCATTCCTTTATTTAAACAAACTTCACTGGCTACTGTAGTGCAGACTGTACATGGCTTTGTAATGCAGTAACTGTCTTTCCCTGAAGACCCCCACATACAACAGTCATTATTGTCTCACTGTCCCATAAGCCCTGGAATTGGCATCCTGACTGACCCACAGCCCCAGAGACTTATTTACTTACTGTTTTGGTGAATGACACTGGCATTTTATCAAACCTTTATCACCCTCCACGTTGTAGGTGTCCAAAACTCTGTAGGAATCTCTATTACTCAAAACTGTAGTGCCCAAGCACTCTCCATCACGCAGCTTCTTCCTTTTTCCCAGGCCAGGGGATTGCCCCTGGGAGCTGGTTCGTTGTGTCTCTCTTAGGGTGGAAGCACACACCCTAAGGTAGCTCTGTGTCAGGGCTGAGGGCAGGGGTCCTGCCCCTGCAGGGCATCCCCTCCCTCCACTGTACTACAGGATCTACATCCTTCTCTCTCTTGAGCCTACTTCAGACTGCCTTCAAATTCCCCAACATTCTATCCTAATTCCCTAGCTGCAAACATTCCAAAGTGGCTTATACAGCTGCGACAGTTCTAAAATGATGTCATCCCTCAGTCTCAGCTGAGACTGAGAACAGAGTGAGACAGTGTGAAATCTATTTAACTGGAATTTCACAAGCTGAATTCCCTGCCTGCCACTAGGTCTTACTGGGATTCTAATAACCCCGGGTAACAGGGGGGTTACATAAGGATATCCATTTCCCACAAAAAAAAAAACGTCATTTGACTTCTCCATTTCCCAAAACATAGCCCAAATATCTGGTTTCCTGTATGCCCAATGCACATTTGAAACATAGAAACATAGACTTTGACAGCAGATAAGGACCACTTGGCCCACCTAGTCTGCCCAGTTCCCTACATACAGGATAAGCTGCAGATCCTCTTTAACCAACAGCCTATTTCTTCCTACCCCCCACAAAAATTGCCTTATGTCTGTCCCATGCATTCTTGAATTCTCTCATGGTTTAGACCCCACAGCCTCCTCAGGAGGCTGTTCCATGTCCACAACCCTCTCTGTGAAAAATACTTCCTCACATTGCCCCTGAACCCCCCCCTTCAAATTGTGTCCTCTTGTTCTTGTACATCTCTTTTTCTGAAAGATGCTACCCTCTTGGACTTTGTTGATTCCACTGAGGTACTTAAAAGTTTCTATCATGTCCCCTCTCCCTCCTTTCCTCAAGGGTATACATATTAAGCTACTTTAGTCTCTCCTCATATGGCTTCTCTTGCAGACCCTGCACCATTTAGTTGCCCTCCTCTGGACTGCCTCCATCCTGTCTATGTCCTTGCAGAGACAGGGTCTCCAGAACTGGATGCAGTACTCCAGATGGAGTCTCACCAACTGTCTGCACAGAGGGATAACAACTTCCTGTTTTCTGCTGGTGATGCCTCTCCCTATACATCCCAGTATCCCCCCAGCCTCCCTACTGCCTTCTCACATTGCTTGCTAATCTTAAGATCATCTGATATGATTACCCCCAGGTCCCTTTCCATTTTTGTTGTTGTTACTACCTCCTCTCCCCCATTGTTTAATCTTCCCCTGGGTTTTTGTTTCCCAGGTGCATTATTTTGCACTTCTTTGCTTTGAATCCAAGCTGCCATACTTCTGACCATTTGGTAGGATTAATTGTCAGACCTGCCTTTTTGATGGACTGGATAACTGCTCATAGGTGTTCCAGGTGGTTTTTCCAGTCTAAACTGTACACCATGACAGCATCCAGGTACACAGCACAATAACCAGTGTGAGGGAATAAAATTAGATCCATGTATCACTGGAACGTAACAGGTGTGCCATGTAAACCAAATGGCATGGTGGTGAACTGATAGAATGCAATAGGGGTGGCAAATATAGTTGTGTCTCTGGATTCTTTAGCTAGGGGGATTTGGCAGTATCCCTTGGTAAAATCAAGGGTACTGATGTACTTGGCACTTCCCAATCTGGCCACCAAATAATCTATCCTGAGCATAGGATAACTGTCAAATTCAGAGGCAGGACTGTGTTTCTTAAAATCATGACAAATTCTTAAACCCTCTTCTTTTTATTTACAATCGCTACTGGTGATGATCAAGCACTTCTCAACTCTACTATGATACCCACTTATTTCATTTTTGTATTTCCTTAACACATCTGCTCTTAACCACTCTGGTAATCTGTATGTCTTTCGACTGGTAGGGCATTGCGTCACTGTAACTATTACGTTACTCGACCCCTTTTGCTCAGCCTGGCACTGTGGTAAAAGTGCTGTTAAATGTCTTTAAAGTTGTGAATTTCTGTGATTTGTTCAGAGGTTAAGGAAACATTCACCTTTACAGCATCATCAGTTACAGTTTGTTCCAATCTGTCATAAGCTATATGAATATCTTCTTTATCAGTTTCTGGTAAAACTAACAAAGCAGCCTCTGGTAATTTTTCAACCCATTTCTTCAGGGGGTTAGCATGATGTATCTAAGTAGGATCTTTCCTATCAGGGGTCTCAGTTTCAAAGTTAACTGTGCCAGTACATCTAAGCACCTTATAAGGCTCTTGCCACTTCATTACCAGTTTATTTTCTGTAGTGGGTAACAGTAGCAAGACCTTTTCACCTGGCTCAAAACGTTTTCTTTTACCCCATGATCATAATATACCTTCTGCTGGTTTGGGGCCTCTGCCTAATTATTATGGGCAATTTCATCATATTTTGCCAGCTTCTTTCTCAAGGCACACATCTATGATGTAACAGATTTTATGTTTGCTTGCCATGTGGAAGAAACATAGTGCCACCATATGAGAATTGTAGGTGTGCCTCCCTACTTCCAATGCCCTGCTGCCTTTTTGCAGCCGCGGCTCCACCAGCGCCAATGAATGTAGGGAGCTGTCTATGACAGCGTTTGCAAATCTGGCCATTACAGTTCAAAGAAAGGCACTGCAGTGTGTAGGCAAGTTGCATACTGCATCGGCAGTATGCAAAGTGCCTACGTTAACGTGCACTGAAAAACTGTTATAGACAGCTCCTCCCCCAGAAACAAAGTAACACGCTAGGGAGGCCACTTGGCGTGCGTAAGCTCCCCACACACACAGTATGTCTGAAGGGGTGCCCAATCTCTGTTGGCTGTGCTGCACTCCCCCCAACAGTTCTCCAAGCCACGCTGAAGCCCACCCCAGCGTGTGGCAAACGCCCATCTGCTGCCCCCAACACACTACCAGGTGCCACGCTGGGAGCCCACCCAGCAGGGCAATGTCCCGTGTTGTCTTCCTAAAAGAAAAAACCTACAAAGAAAAAAACGCCCTCGCTGACTGTCTTAACCTCCTCCCCCACCTGCGCCCACCATCTGCACACCCTGCCTCCCCACAACCCCTCTCACCCCATATTTACCTCCGGAGTCCGGCACGATGATCTTCGGTGAACCAGGAACACATCTGCACTCTTCAAAGCCGACTGCAAACTGAGGAAATGGCGGTAATCTGTATAATGGAATAAACAGAGTTTTTTAAACTTTGATGCATATCTCAGGCACTTTTGGGAATGTTTTCACCAAATTTATAACATGGGGTTTTTGGGACCCCACCTCATTAATTCTTGCTCTGTCATTTTGTTATTCGGTCCCAAAAGGTGATTTCACGGTCACTGCGTGAAACCACCTTTCGGGACCGATGTACGAAATTACAGGGTCACAGTTCATGAGGTAGGCCCCCAAAAACCCTATGTTGAAATTTTGAGGGAAAATTTCCCAAAAATGACTGTTTTATGAGCACGCATTGCACAGTTCCTATGCACGCTCTTAAGTTCGCAAATTTTTAATATTTGCACTCCAGATTTTCAACATTGCCATTTTACCACTCTTTCTTATGAGCAGTACAGCTGTCATCTGCTCAATGGCGCAGTCAGTGTGCGAAATCAATGTTTGGGACACATTAAGAAAATCACAGTGACACTGTTCATGAGCAGAGGTCTTAAAATGGCTATGTTTAAATGTGGTGAAAAAATTCCTAAAAATGACTGTTTTATGAGCATGCATTCGCGGTCCCTGCGCTTGCAGCTCGTAAGATCGCAAATTTTAATATTTGCACTCCAGATGTTCTACTTTGCCATTTTACCACCTCCCTTATGAGCAGTACAGCTGTCATTTTCACATCTCTCCAAAATGTGTTTCCACACATGTAGCACACAATGGCACAGGTGGTATGCGAAATCAATGTTTGGGACAGATTAAGAAAATCACAGTGACACTGTTCATGAGCAGAGGTCTTAAAATGGCTATGTTGAAAATTTGGTGACAAAATTCCATAAAATGACTGTGTTACGAGCGAGCATTGCGCTGTTTCCACTCACCCTTGTAAGTTCATGAATTTGTAATATTTTCAGTCCAGATTTTCACCACTGGCATTTTTCCACACTTCCTTATGAACTGTACAGCTGTAATTTTTTCACAACATGGCGAAATGTGTTTTGACATATTCTGCAGAAATGCATGGTCGCTGTGGGAAAATCACTGTTTGGAACAGATTAAGAAAATGACAGTGACACTATTCATGATCGGAGGTCCCAAAATAACTGTGTTGACAATCTGCTGTAAAAATCCCCAAAGTAATTACATTAAGGGTGTGCGTTGCGCATTTTCTACAATGCTTGTGACCATCAGTTTTTACTATTTTCACTGCAGATTTTCAACATTGCCATTTTTTATGTTGCTTGCACATGTGCAAGAAACATAGTGCCATCATCTGAGATTTTGGAGTGTGTCACCTCCTCCTCCAATTCAGTCAGTCTGCTGGCAGGCGTGGCCCCTGTAACAATGCATTTTGGAGCTGTCTGTGACAAGCTCCAAAATGCAATCTTCGAGATTGAAAGGGAGCTACGCTTTAGTGAGCAGTGATAAAACATAGTTCCCCCACAGGCAGGCGTGCATGCCCCGCGCGTACTTTATAGCCGGCGGGATTCTGCATCTCTCCCCAGTTGTAGGTGCCGCTTGGAGCCCACCCCAGCGTGGCAATCAATCTAAGACCGGACAGGTGCCCAATCCCCGTCGGCTGAATGCCCCTCAGCGTCCTTGTGCCACGCTGGAGCCCACCCAAGCGTGGCAAATCCCTAAGTAGTCTTTTTTTTTTTTAACCTGAGCAACCCGGTCCTGCGTGCGTTTCCGCCCCCCACAACCCGCACCCACCCACTGTGCACCCAGCCTCCCACACCCCCTCACCCCATACTTACCTCCGGACTCCGGCGCGATGATCTTCGGTGGACCGGGAACACGTCTGCACTCTTCAAAGCCGACCGTGAACTGAGGAAATGCCGGTAAGCTGTATAATGGGCTAGATAGGGGTTTCAACTTTGTATATCTCAGGCATTTTGGGGAATTTTTGCACCAAATTTTCAACATGGGATTTCTGGGACCCCTTCTCATGAACGATGTCACTGTCATGGCGTTATTCGGGCCGAAGGGTGATTTTGCACAGTGACTGCAAATCACCTTCGGCCTGAATACCGCCATGACAGTGACATCATTCATGAGAAGGGGTCCCAAAACCCATGTTGAAATTTGGTGTCAAAATTCCAAGAATACTGTTTTACGAGCGTGCGTTGCACAGTTCCTACGCAGGCTCGTAAGTTCACAAATTTTCAATATTTTCACTCCAGATTTTCAACATTGCCATTTTACCACACCTCCTTATGAGCAGTACAGCTGTCATTTTTCACATCCTGCCCAAAATGTGTTTCCGCCCATGCAGCGCACAATGGCGCAGTCGGTGTGCAAACTCAATGTATGGGACACATTAACAAAATCACAGTGAAACTGTTCATGAGCAGAGGTCTTAAAATGGCTATGTTGAAAATTTGGTGAAAAAATTCCTAAAAATGACTTTTTACTAGTGTGCATTACGCAGTTCCTATGCACGCTCGTAAGTTTGCAAATTTTCAATATTTGCACTCCAATGACTTCCAAATACCTGAACAGCACATAGAAGCAAGCAACATTCGGCATTGACAAATGCTTGTTACACTTCCCCATGAACAGAACAGCTGTCATTTTTCACATCCTGTTGAAATGTGTTTCGCACCTGTGGTGCAAATGCCGTAGTCACTGTGCAAAATCAGCTTTCACCTAAACTGATATTACCACTGTTCATAAGGTGGGGGTCACAAAAAAACCATGTTGAAAATTTGGAGTGAAAATACTAACGAACACCTGAGGCGTTAGGGTTTTCGACCATAACGCCCCACCCTGTAGAGACTGACAGGCATCATGGGTGTGGCTTGGGATCGTCACCTGCAATGCTCATACCATTCCACCCCCACCCACACCCTGCAGCCAGTGAGAGGCATCGAGGTGTGCCTTGGACTCTTCGGCCCCAAAGTTCACCCCATTCTCCTACACTGCACCTATCTCACCATATTTCCTGATGGAATGGGGTGAGCATAAGGGCCAAAGACCCCAAGGCACACCGTAACACTTGTCGGTGTCTGCAGGGTAAGCTGTGGTGAAATGGCGTGGACATTATGCCTGATGACCCAAAGGTACACCCCACCAATGCCAATGAGGCAAGCAAACAAATGACATTGACAAATGCTTGTTCCTGATCGGTGTTAGCTTCCCATGTGTTTTTTTTACTACATCTATGGCCCTCTAGGCTGTCTGCCAAGCAGCATTTAAAATGGTGAAAAACTGTTGATGCCTGTGGCACTTCTCTAAGCAAAAAGCAGATAAGGTGAGTATTGGTCCCAGTCTTTCCTTTCCCTTTCACAAACCTTTTTAACGTGTGTTTTAAGGTTTGAGAAGCACTCAACAAGACTATCTGTCTGAGGGTGATGAGGGGAGGTTCTTACGGCAGTGACACCTAGTAGTTGGTACAGCTCCTTCAGTAATGCAGCACCACAATTACTACCCTGATCAGTAATAATGTCTTTAGGTATACCCACCCTGCTGAAAATGATGGCTAGCTTTGCTGCCTCTTTTGGGGCTGTGATAGTATGCATAGGAACTGCCTTTGGGTATCGAGTAGCGTAGTCACATACTACCAAAGTGAATCAATTACCCTTTTTGCTTTTGTCTAAGGGAGCAACCACATCCACTGCAATTCTCTCAAAGGTACATCTATCAAGGGTAGGGAACCAGGGGCACCTCGTCTTGTTTATTTATTGGGGCTACTTTCTGACATTCAGCACAGGAATTGCAATAGGTAGCAAAATCTTCATGAATTCCAGGCCAGTAAAATCTGTACAGCAATCTGGCCAGGGTGCGATCCCTCCCTGAGTGACCAGCCATAGGACTATCATGTGTCATCTGTAACAACTCAGATCTATACTTTTGTGGTATAACCAATTGTTCTATCTGGTCCTGTGTCTGAGGTTTAACCCACACTCTGTACAGGGACCCATTACATTTTTTAAACATTTGTTCTCCCTGTTTATGTTTCACCCCCAGCTGCTTAAAATAACCCTGGAGAGAAACATCATCAGATTGCTCTGAAACAAAATCACCATCAGTTATCAGTTTAGTTTCAGCATTTTCCTATATTAACCCTTATGTCCATTAGTCTTTTGTTGCCACTGTTTCTTCAAGCATCCTCTTTCTTTCCTGGTCTTCCAGATCTTGGAGCTATGCTCAAACAAGTCCAAATCAAAATCAGCGAAAGTAAAAAGTCCTCACCATCTAAGATTTTCTTGCCTGTGCTCCAGGGCCTGTGCTCTTATAATCACAACTGAATAAACATCAGGATTTACTCCGTCTATGATTAACTCACTAAAGCCTGGAAAGTCACTTCCAATAATCACAGGTACAGGTAACTTAGGTACTACCTCCACCTTCATTTGTTGTGACACTCCATTAATATTCAGAGCTACTTGGGTGGAAGGACAGTATCGAGTGTCTCCATGGATGCAGATGACACCAGTACCTGGTCCTTTTGCACAGTGTTTTCCCAGCACTTCAACATGCACTAGGGTGTGTCTGCTTCCTGAATCAGCAAGTCCCCACACAGTCTTATTTCCCACCTCGGCATCTGTTAAATACTTGCCCAGTTTGCTAAGGACAAACCTTCTCCAGTGTGACCCTCCTTACTACAGCAGTTTCTTGCAGTATGGCCTGGCTTATTACAGTTACAGAAGATAAAGTCTTTGGGTGTAGATTTGTTACCCCTGCCAGAGTTTTGGTCTGACCTGGAGTTAAATCAGGAAAAAGAGGTCTTACCAGTGCTTGGCTGTTACCTTGCTACTGTGGCATCTGTCTGCCCATCTGGTAGTCTTCAGACAAAGAAATGGCCTTTTCCCTACTTTTGGTTATTCTTTCACCCAAAGCTGCATGTCTGTAGCAGGATGTTGATGAACTGCTCCACTGCAAGAGTGTCGATGATCTGTGGGACTGTTTTGCCCTCTGGTTGGAGCCATTTAATAAGGAGTTGTCTGAGTCGAATGAAGACTTGAGTATTGTCGACTGAGTTGTACTTTGGGACTGGAATCTCTGCCTGTAGGTCTCTCCTGAAATGTTATACCTTTTCAGGATTTTCTTTCACCAAGTCATAGTTTTCTGATTCTGCAGTGTCCATATTGCTGTAGGCAAGTTGGGCTTTACCTGTCAGGTAGGTAACAGCCTGATTGCCCACTGCTGCTTTGCCACTGGCATGCTGTAGCAAACCTTTCAAAAGTTGTTAGGTACTGTATGCTTCAATATCATCCAAGGGACACAATTCTGTAAGTTTAATGTCTTTTAGTTGTCTGTGTCTTCTTGCTCTACTGGACCTGTGCCAGATCCTCCAGCTTTATAGTTTTATGGCATCCAGCCATCGGTGCTCCTGTCCTGCAGCTCTTTTCTTCTCTGCTGCTCCTGCTGCTCATCTCTTCTTTCCTCTGCTTCTCAAGTTGCTGCATCTTTTCTTTTCTTTCTCTGTGCCTCTAAATGTTGAATCTCTTTTCTCTCTGCTGCATCTCTTCTCTTCTCTGTCTCTTTTTGTTGTATGGCCCACCATTTGAAAAGGCAGGCAGGCTTTCAGGTTCTATCACTGCCTGTTTTTCTTTTTCCATGACTGGTGCTGGCTGTACAGTCTCCGGTTGGACTTCTGTCTGTGCTAGTTTGGCTGCCATCCTTCTGGTAATCACTCCTGGGCTTGTTGCTGCAGAATCCTTACATTTCTCCTATGCTTCCCTAGAGCTGTTAACAAAGCAGCAGAAGACATTGCAGAGGGTGCCCAGTAGACAGAGACAAGTGTGGTACTGGTCTCAGTTTGTAGCTTGCGTTTGCTTAGCTGAGTTGGCTGCTGAGAGATTGGTTGCAGCTGCAGCTGAACGCCTTTTCCCATGGAGAAGAAGAAGGAGCAGGAGTGTTGTTAAGCTTTCCCGATGATTATAACAGGTAAGCCACTGTTATCTGGTTATTTTTTAGGACAGTTATCTTTGAGAACGATTATTCTCTCGGTGAACTTTTTGTAAATATCAGAGGGCTGTTCATCCTAAACAATACCTTTCCAGTACATCTTAGTACAGCTGTCGATACTGCTACACTTTTGTCCCAAGTGCACTAGCCTAACAACTTGAGAGTCTGAATAGGTGGCAGAGCTGGTTGGAGACAGTGTACTCAGGGTGACCCAGCAGGGGGTTAGTAGCAAAGGAGGCCTCACTGCAGAGAGAGATGAATGTGGAAAGACATTTTGCTGCAACTAGCATAGTAAGCCACCTTGAAGCCTGACCATACTGCCTCCGTTCTTTTTTTAATTATTTTTATTTTTAAGTTGGACATCTGTGTTTAAAATTATATTTACATATTAGAATAAAAGCGTATTTGTCCTTTTCTGCTCTCTCTCTTAGTATATCCCTTCTTATCTGAGCCTTTCCTTTCAAACTTTTTCTCTCCCATTGGGAATCCCTTGAGTCTGTCCAGAGTAAGAAAAGAAGAGAAAAGAGGCGCTTTGAGCTCTGAAGGGCACTTGAGTTTTGTATGCCGTGTGTAGTGTATTGTACTGATAAGTGCCCTATTTGTATTACTAAAGTTACTAAAGTTGATGAAGAGAGAGTGCTGTATACAAATAAGACTAAGGTCCCTTTAAGGGTCCTTCAGATTGCATCTTGTGATTCTATAGCCTTTAGTATTATTACCTGATGAGGGTTGAATCTGGGTTAGATAGACAGATGTATAATTGATTGGGTCAGCAAGGAAATAAAAAAATAAATAAATAAATAAATAAATTACAAGGAATAAATTGGCCCGTGTGTATTCAGCCTTGGGTGGAGCCTTGATGTTGACCTAGCCATTAAATATAATTGGAGCAAGTGGTAATAAGCGGTGAGTCTCCTGGAATCATTGCCGATACTGAAAGGCAAACCAAAGTATGTAATTAGTGGGGCAGGAAAATCTAGCAGCACATGCTGGCATTAAGTAATAAATGATCTCCATTTAACAAGTGAAAGATAAAGGACAGACAAGTGTCAGAAATAGAGACAGTACCTGCAGTTTCTACTGAGCCACCGTGGAGGAGGAGGAGGAGAACATAGTGCAATCTTGAACAGCTGACTGGAGAAAGTAAAAGATATCCCAGTAAAGTCCTGAATGTCTAGACCGCTTCATTTAGAGTGTCTTTTTCCTATAAAGAGCTAAGAGAGGCACACAGCAGGGCATATTAACTTTGGATTATCATCGCAAAACTTGAATAACGCCAGACCCTTGCTCCTGATTGCAGGGCGTTCAGATTGGATTGAATCAGGGCTTGACCACACAGTTTAGCTGTATACCCTGGTGCCAAGGAAACTGCTTTATCATCACGTTTTAATAGTGGTGCGGGACTTGGAGTAACAGAGCAAAAAAACAGCACCAGAAGTCAGTCTAATATTTAATCTGAATGATCACCAATGCTGTTTTAGGAATCCATTGGTGAAGGTTTAGTAACTTGAACTTATGTCTTTTACTGCTGACAAGTTTATCTACAAATTCTTCTTATATTATTAATTGGAAGAATTATACAGGATTAAACTGAAATTAAGCCTGAAAGTTAACTTCATTGAAATTGTATATAGTAACTAAACACAATAGCTTGTTTAATATAAGATTTTATCGAGGTCCTCTTTTCACCAGTGAATCAGAATAGGGACAAGAAGAAAGGGAAAGGAAAGAGTGGAAGAAGGAAAGAAGGAAGAGATAAAGGAAGAATATCTTATAGAGACCTTGAGATCCCACTGCACAAGGGACACGGGAAGAAATAAAACCGGACTAAGACATCGATACAAAAATAAAGAAGAAGGATTCAGTGGCAAAGAAAGAAGAGAAGAAAGAGAGCTAAAAACAAGGACAGAGAGAGCTCAGATCCAAGGAATTAAAATACCGGAGAATCATGAGGGAATGGACTGAGTACAACTTTGTCTTTTTGACACAGATAGCCAATTTTAAGGCTTGTCTTTATATTTTATTATTAGATATCAGTTAACTTTTACCAGTTTGATTCATTTTTAATTTATTGAATGGATTTTTGTAAAGCCGTGTTGGCAATTGAGCCAGCACAGTTTTATTGTTGAGCCTATTAGATTTCATCACACTTAAATGGTTATAAGTAGAAGTGGTAAAATTTGTATAGCAATGGATAAGGATAACAGAGAAAATTGAATAGGAGGAAAAAGGACACACAGATGGCTAAACAAACAATTTCAGCAGAAGAAGGGAAAGGAAAGGCTAATAATGCCCAAACAGAAATACTAGAGGAGGATCCCCCTACAAATTAAGATCACAGAAATGTGTCCTTCTGTAATGGGTGTTGTCTGTACATGGAGAGATCCAAAATTGCATAAAATAATTCAGACAGAGGGGGAAAACATTAGAATGAGTGATGTTCAAGATATAAGATTAAAAGTTAATATGGGGAAGATACAAGAAAAATCCCTTAAAGGGGTTAACACTTCAACATCCATACTACCGTGAGAATGGATCTCAATAGACACATATGAATGGAATTCCTTTGCATCCCATGTTTCTCCTTCCTTAATGATGAGCCCTGATCAAGAGACCCCTCGCATATACAGCATGGAGTCTTATGACTCCTACAGCAGTGACAGTAGAGATGTTTATGTGGGGGCAAGTCTTTTCCCAATGAGCAGACAAAAAAGATCAGGGCAAGACACAGTTGGTTTCTCAAATAAAATAAACAAAGAAGGGATGGCTTTAGAAAAAACAGGGCTCTATAACAAGCACATTAGTAGTAGAAATGAGTCAGAAATACAAAATATTAAAGAGAATGTAAGTGTTATTATTGATGGTCTGAAGCACGTAGATAAAACCCAAGGAGAATTGCGTGATAATAGGGAACCATCATATCTCCCTAGTGAATTACAAAAAAAGGATACACTAGTAGGCAGAGATACTGAAAAGCCATGCAATAGAGTGGAGAAATTAATCCCCCATAGCATAAAATCTATGCATATACAGGAGACGATAAACAACCCACTCTTTTCAGTTATATTGGAGAACCTGGCTATAATTAAGGTTGGAATCACTTGACTTAGGATGGATATACAAAGTAACAGCGTACATTTAAATCAAGTAAAGGCAAAAGAGAATATATTAGATCAGATACCTATGACAAAAGATAGAATTCAAGGGAAAAAGAAAAGACAAGGGAAACCCAGGAAACGGGAAAATAAAGCTGTGCAGGTTAATTTACCACCACCCTTCAAAAAAATAACCATGCACTTGCCATTTTGAAACAATTTTACAGGAAGTGATAAAGAATGATAAAGGTAAAAATTAAGAGTTAAACAGCCTGGGAATCAGGAACTTAAAACATCAAAAGGATTCAAAGAGAAAGACTACTGTCAACCAAAAGAACAAAGATATTTTGGAGGAATACATGCAGGGCTTGTTAAATGTTGTAGGAGAGAAAAGAGAAAAATCTCCAACACAAGAAGGAAAAATTATAACTAAACAGGATGAAACCAGGGAAGTCCTTAACACAGGGAAAAACAGGAGTTGTTGAAATATCAATAGGAAAGGGAGAGAGACAGTAAAGACAGGGGGTGGGGTTGAGATTGCCATGATGTCACCAAGGAAAGAAAAATCACCCAAAAGGGCAGATTTGCAGATTTAGAGAGACAAGTATGGAATACTTATCAGAAATACATGGAGTTGTTAGACTGAACAATGAAAGTTTAGAAAACTGAAGGAATGGATCATCCATGTGTTCCACCTTGGCATTCTTGCTAAGAAGGAAATACATATGATGAAGCCACCCAACAGCCACCATCAAGATTGTGTATTACTCTACACTAATAAAAGATATCCAATAGAACTATGGGAACCAAGACAAGATCTTAAAACTTCTGGGACTGCATATTCGCCAAAACAAATGGTGCCATCTGTAGAGTTTAAAGATAATCAAAACATGAGTGAAGGACTAGAAAAGTTGAGGAAACACAAGTGGAGGAAAATGAGGACACAAAGAACATAGGAATATAATAAACAGTGAAAACCTCAAGGGGTCCTTAAGATAATTAAGGAATTTGAACAAAAACAGCAGGAAAAATGGGAAAACAAGACACCGACAGTCTTGGATGGGAAACAACAAAAATGACACCACAGGACAAATAAAATGAGACATTGCATCTTTTTTCTCAAGAATTACTAAACTAAACATATCTAAAAATGTCATAGAATACATGATGACACATAAAGGAAAGAAGTTAACATCACAGACATCACATTTAAGAGGGCAGAGATAGTACAACAATTAGTTAAGGAAAGTCCATTTACTTGAAAAACAGGACTTTACCTTATTTCAAGTGATGAATGGACTAAAGAAAATATAAAGGAGGATGGAAATGAAAAGACAGAAGTAAGAAAAGAGCATTGGGAGGTGAAGGACAGTTGAAACAGCACAAGGACACAACAGATATGTGGAATTGGAAAAATAAAAGAAAAAGAAGATGACATAAATCAAAAGGAACATTCATGAGAGTGAACAAAATAACAAAATAAAATAAAAATATTATCATGGAATACAGAAGGTTCCCATTTAAAAATTGCAGACCTTGAAGTAGAACGATTTATTGAAACTTTTGACTTGATCTGCCTCCAAGAAACTTGACGTAAAGCAGAAACGGCACCTAAACTTCTGGGACATGTAAATATCTCAAAATCTGCAGTTAAAGGGAAAAAATATGGGCGAAATAAGGGGGGAGTTGCAATATATATAACAACTAAAAATAATTATAAAATTGCTTGACAATACTCCACTCTGGAAAATACGTTAATGTTGAAAACAGAAGATACAGAAGGAAAAACTGCAATTATAACAGTGAATGTATATTTAACACCAACTTATAAAAACACAGATAACATATTAACTAGAGTAAAAGCAATATTTGATCAGCTGACAGATAAGGAAATGAATACCCCAACTTAAATAATAGGAGACCTAAATACAAGGATCGGAAGAGACTCAGAAGGTCCAGGGTATATGGCTATAATAACTGAAGTGAACTCAAAATAAGATGGAATAGAGCACAAAAGATAGCAGGAACAATGTGAGAGGGAGACTTATAAACTCATATTTAACTGGTAAAAACATGTTCTTAATAAATGGGAGAACATTGGGGGAGCAAGAGGAAAAATTTACTTATATTGGACCCAGCGGCTCCTCAATTATAGACCATGTAGGGAGCAATTTAGAGAGAGTGAAAATGATTAAAGCTATGAAAATAATTGACAGAATGGAATCCACACACAACACAATTGGGTTAATAATTGAGATTAAACAGAATCATTTATGTATTTATTTTATTTATTTCAATCTAGGATTACAATACCTTTGAGCCGAGGCTCTTTTACAAAGTTTCCACATCAGCGTGTGCAACAGTCATCATTTTTAGTTACAAACATATAGTCATTGACTTTCAGACATGTAATAACCAGTACAAAGACTTGAGCTATGAGAAAGACAAGGGAAGGGGTGGGTGGTGGGGAAGTGAGGTAGGAGATTGAGGGGAAGGAGGTGCAGGGGTAAGGAGAGTACAGGAGGTGGTTGGGGCAGGGGCATTAGTGGAGATACAGGGGAAGGTGGGGGAGGGTAGGAGACAGGTGCAGCCAGGAGGCCTTGTCGAGAATAATACGATATCTGGAGAGAAGTAAAATAAATTAAGAACAACTGAAGGTTTGGAAATAATTAATTAGAGAAGAATTAAAAGGAATTCAAATACGATTAAACAATTTGACAGCTTATTCAAAGGCCCAATAAATGACATAAGAACTATGATAATTGAGAATACAAATTATAATACAGTAGCAAAATATTGGGCTGATTTCAATAGACTGGTTAGACCTCATTGTACAAGTAATAAAGCCAGAGGGAAAATAAAGACTAGACAAGGCAAGGTCTGCTTTAACGAAAAATGTAGGAAAGTGAAAAAAGAATTGAGTAAAGTTATTAAAAAATATAAAAAGAATAAACATCTAAAAGATAGTAAAGACAGGATAGACTTAAATAAGGAAAGGAAAAAATATAAACCAATACTAGACGAACAAAAACTTAATTATACTAAAATCTTAGGGGAAAATTTAAGGAAGACAGTGAAAGAAAAAGATGGAAGAAAATTCTGGGTAATGGTTAGTCAAGGTACAATAAATATGATAAGACAATAGAAACATATATTCACCCAAATACATGGGTCTTATTTTTTTACAGAACTCTATTATTCACAACAACAAGAGCTAATGTTAAAAGAAACAGAACATCTAAATGATTCAAAACTATAATCCCAATACCCATGATAATAACATTAGAAGAAATAAAATGAGCAATTAAACAGTTAAAACAAACAAGGCCCCAGGACGGGATAAAATAATAGGAGATATGTACAAATATTATACAGACTTGTGTGCCCTAGTAATGGAGAAATTATACAATACTTTTGTACAAGGACAAGGAGTACCCTACCAGTTGGAAGGGGAGTATTATATTTCCGATTTTTAAGAAATTTACCCAAATAATCCTAAAATGCATCACCCAATAAGTTTAATAGATATCTCACAAAAAATATTTACCAGAATTATTCTGGAGAGAGTAGAAAAATGTGCAGATTGTAATAACATCTTACATGAAGCTCAAAATGGATTCTGGAAAGATAACTCTACAATCCAACATTGTTACACACTTAAACATCTGGTTTGGAAATACACAAAAATTAAAAAGACTAAACTTTTCTGCTTTTTCATGGACTTTACATCCGCATTTGATAGCATCAGCAGAGTAATATTATGGAATAAGTTGAGGAAATTATGGTTGTACCCAGAACTCCTCAATATTTTAATAAGATTGCACTCAGATACATGGGGAGTAGTGCAATACGACCAACATGGGAACATGTCCAGGTCATTTCAAATGACACATGGGGTCAAGCAAGGATGTTTACTGGCCCCTTTTTTGTATGTGTGTGTATGTATGTATATATATATATATATATATATTTTTTTTTTTAAAGAGTTAGAAAATCCAACATTTCATGCACCAAAAATAGGTAATATTAGAGTAGATTGCCTGGCATACACCAATGATTTAGTGTTGATATCGACATCTGCTTTAGGACTACAAAGAAAACTTACTTATTTTTCAAAATTTGTGATGATCATAAATTAAAGATAACTATGTCTAAAACTAAGATACTGATATTTGGGAACACCAATAAGTACTCCAAATCCCTGTGGATAAATACAGAAAAAGTAGAAACAGTTGAACACTATGGTCCAGATATTCAAAGGGGTTGCACCTGGTGTAACAGTGTTGTGCCGACACAACCCCGCATTGTGCCCTGGCAGGATATTGAAAAGGCTGCAAGGTGCAGCGCAACTTCTGATGTGCCAGGGCGCAATGTAATGGTATGCAGCACAGATGCAGGGGGCGTGCGCATGCATATGAGACACATCCCGATATTCAGCCCGGGATGTGCGGTGCATATGCTGGTGCAACCCTGCAGTGCGCCACATAAGGGGGCTCAAAGTTGAGCCCTTGCAGAGTAGGAACAACACAGCAGCCCAGCCATGGGTGGCCTCCTGCCCACCCAGAACACCATCCACAAGCACACACTGAACCCAGACCCCACCCACCCATAGCCGCGATCGAGCTGTAAATGTTTAAAAAGACATCCCTGGTTGTCTAGTGACCCCTCCAGTCCCCAATTCCCTGATACATATAATACATGACCAACCCTGGTGGTCTAGTGGTCCTCCTCCTGCCTGAGTCCCCGATATATGTACATATAACAGTCCCTGGTGGTCTAGTCGACCCTCCCACACATAGCTGCGATTGCAGTAAATGTACATTAAAACAGTCCCTGAGTAGTCTAGTGGAACCCCCTCCTCCCAAGTCCCGACTGCAGTGGAAATATTATAACCCAGTCCCTGGTAGTCCAGTGGTACCCCCCACCCTCCCAATGTCCCGATGGATGTGTAAATATACAGTCCCTGGTGGTCTAGTGCCCAGGCTTGCACCACTGCCTGTCACAGTCTGAATATCCCAGCCTATGACTATTTAGGCGTTAGATTTAGTCAGAACCTAAAATGTAAAGACCAGATAGAACAGACCGTAGTGAAAATAAAGAAAGCATTTAATGCGTTTAAAATATTCAACGCAAAGATGGGTCAAACATTGGTTAAAGGAGTTTTGAGGGTTTTGGAGGACAAAATAAATTTCAGTATACTTTATGCAGCAGAAATGTGGAGAATGGCAGATTTAAACAAACTAGAAGTATTGTGTAATAAAATGAAAAGATATATTCTAATAGTACCGCAATCAATACCAGCAGGAATAATACATTCAGAACTGAGACAATATTCTATTCCAACACTAATGAAAGAAAGACTGATTTTATCTTCATTAAAGTTATTCTTTCTTGAAGAAAATAGATTACCCAGACAATGTTTGGAAGAGTAAATCAAATATATCCTAACAGGGAAAATCCTCCCTACCATGGAAATGTTTATTCGATTTCTTTTTCCAAATGGACTCGGACATGTCTTATAGAGTATGTATGTACACCCATGGCAAATAATAGTCGAAAAAGTGAAGAATAGGTTAAGAGAACAGGAGATAACAAATACACAGATAAAATTAAAACAGTTTAAACTGTACAGATGATACAAATATATAAAAATAACACATGGCTTGGAGCCTTATTTGGTTAAATTAACAAACCCAAAGAAGAGGAGAACAATAACTAAATTCAGACTTGAAATATATAATGCTAATTATGTACTCTATAAGCAAAAATGGGAAAATATTCCCACTCCATTTTGTAAATGTAATAAGTCAACAGAGGATGACTTAAAGCATATATTACTTTTGTGCCGCTATACAAGAGCCCCCATTTAACATGGCTTGGTGACATCATGGCAAACCTCGACCTACCCCTGATAAAATTGTGAAATATCTAATGAGTAATGAAAATTTATATATACTACAGAAAGTAGAAGGCTTTCTACAGTCTACTCATCTATAATATTCTTATGAATGTGCAATAATTGCCTTGACTGTTTAAAAATAATGTGTGTGCAATAACAATAATTTGTAAATGTATTTAAATGTATTCACATTATGGATTATAGAAATTGATATTTTCAATATGTATGTTTTAATTTATTTTAAAATATTTGCAATGACTTTGTTGCACAAATAAAACATTTTGATCCTATGCTAACCTGGTACCAGGTCTAGTACCGATGCACAAATCTCCGGGCTTATAGCATGCGCTCCTCACACAATCTGTCATTGAGGCACAGGTCAGGAAGTACAGGAAAACCAGGAGCAGTTATAAAATTCACAGGTACCATAGAAACAGAAATTGTCGGCAGATAAGGACCACCTGGCCCATCTAGTCTGCCTGTAAGCCCTTGTACTGGATTACTGTTTCGGACCCACCCACAGCTGTACCTCTATGGTTCCCCTATGCCTGTCCCAAGCATGCTTGGCTCCATCCACAGTGCTCACTCACACCACCTCCTGAGGCAGACCATTCCATGTGTCCACCACCCTCTCTATGAAGAAGAACCTCCTCACATTCCGTCTTAACCTCCCACCTTCCAATTTCATGTTATGCCCCCTCATTCCTGTGCTCCTCCAGTAATGGAAAATGTCTCCCCCTGCACCTTGTTTATACCTTTTAGGTGCTTGAATGTTTCTATCATGTCCCCTCTTTCTCTCCTTTGTTCAAGCGAGTACATGTGGAGGTCCCTTAATCTCTCCTTATAAGTCTTGTGTTGCAAGCCCTGTACCATCTTAATCACCCTTGTCTGGACTGTCTCCAGCCTGTTAATGTCCTTACAAAGGTCTGGCCTCCAGAACTGCACACAGTATTCCATGTGAGGGCTGATCATGGTTTTATATAATGGCATCACTACCTCCCTCCTTCTGCTGGTGATACCCCTGCCTTTGCACACCAGCATGCCACTAGCCCTCCCAGCTGCCTTAGTACTCTGCATTGATATTTTCAGGTCTTCTGAAATAATAACCCCGAGGTCCCTTTCTCCTTTGAGATGGTCAGCAACCCCCCATCCTGTAGATTACTCTAGGGTTTCTATGTCTCAGGTGCATAATTTTGCACTTTTTTTAAACTTCAGTTGCCAGTCCTCAGACCATTTTTCAAGCTTCCCCAGATCCCTCCTCATTTTCTCCACCCCCTCTGGGGTATCCACACTGTTACAGATCTTGGTGTCATCTGCAAAGAGGCAGACCTTTCCCACCAGCCCCTCTGCAATATATCCTTTTATTATTACCAATAACAGTAAAATAAAAAAATTAAAATTGTTTAGTATAGCTATTTACAAAGGCAGTACAGAGTAAACAAAGTCCTTCATCTGAGGGTTTCTCTAATTACAAGTTTCAATATCTCTCTCTCTCTCTCTCTCATGCTAACAAAAGCACTGCTGCTCTTTTTATAAGTCTTTCCCTCATAAATCGTTAAGGGACATCCAGTTTTTCTCAAAATGCTCTTGTCAGTTTTCTTGCAGGTGCAACAAATTGAACAGTGTCCCAAGCTGGCCTCATGCTGACAACTTTGCAAAATAGTTTGCAAACAAGTCTGAGAGGAGCTCAAAGTGCATCTCAGGTTAATCCCCTAAATTCCAAATAGCTTTTTGCAATCATATCAACAGAATAACAATATGCATTTTCAAACAAAGAGATCCCAGTATCACACAAAGATTCACATATATTTTTATAACTGCAGATATGCAAGGGGGAGGAAAGATAGAAACAGTGAGTGAAGGCAGAGAGATAGTGAGAGGTGGAGAATCATGAGACCATCAGAGTGATCATTTCCTAGGTCTCACAAGAACATTAGGTTGCGCAACCATACAGACAAGAGACAGAAAAGGAGAGACTGACCAGATCCTTGCGTTTAACTCATTCTGCCTAACAAATGGGACAGGGCCTTATTCAACCCTGTCACATGCCCATTTAGTCTGCCTTATTTTCCTGCCTATTACTACACCTTGGACCCTATTCAGTCTCAGGTTCCCCTCCCCCTTCCCCTCCCATTACTTATTATGTCCATGTGCCTGTCCCACAAATGCTTAAAGCTCCCCACTGTCTTCACTCCCATCATCTCTTATGACAGGATACTCTAGGCATCAACCACCCTTTCTGTGAAGAAGTATTTCCTCACATCCCTCTTATAGCACCCCCCAGCTCAATTGCATGTCCCCACATTCTGGTGCTCCTCCTCCTCTCAAGGACTTCCCTCCAGCACCTTGTTCACCCTAGGAGGTATTTATAGGTCTCAGTCATGTCCTCTTGCTCTCCTCTCCTCCAGGCATGACCATGAGTGATGGCACAGCTGGAGACAGCAGAGTGGGAGGGAGGCAGCTGACTGGATCTGCAACAGTATGCTGATGTATGCACATGTTTGGAGCTTACTGTTGCTGGTGTCCTGGGAAGGAGGGAGAAACAATGGCAGTAACCTCATCAGGCATTCCTATAACAGCATTGTACTTACAAGCCCTATGCCACTGACTATCCGAGCACATGTTTGGTCCCAATATGTGCTCAACTAGTGCTATGGATGGGGACAGTGGGGGTAAAATGTGAGGGGAGGTCTGGTTCAAACTCCCCCAAAACACACAGAAATTGTACAGAACTTATGTCCAATCACTACTCTTCAAACTTTAATTTTCCTACTTTACTCTCTACAGCATAAGGCCAGCCTTGATTTGTGGTGTTGCCACATTTGTTTGGACCCAGTACTTTTAACAGGCATGAGGTCTGTAAATGACACCGACACAAAGAATCACAGAATCCTTGGTTGGCCCAAAAGGATCAGCTGCAGTTCCTTTAGAACCATGTAGAGTTTTTTTATTCTCTGATCCTTCACCCTGATCAGATATTTTCCTTTTTCCTTACATAGCTTGCAAAACTTCCTGCTCGGGAGTTTGTGAGTTTTTTTACTGTTCTCTTTTGTGGTCAGCTAGACAATGACTAGTGACATGATCTGAAACAAATATTTGACAAACAAGCACAACAAGCATTTGTCAATGCCGAATGTTGCTTGCTTCTATGTGCTGTTTAGGTATTTGGAAGTCATTGTAGTGCAAATATTGAAAATTTCCGAACTTCACGGCGTGCATAGGAACTGCGTAGTATTGTCATTAAAACAATCATTTTAGAATTTTCACCAAATTATCAACATAGCCATTTTAAGACCTCTGCTCATGAACAGTGTCACTGTGATTTTCTTAATGTGTCCCATACATTGAGTTTGCACACAGACTACGCCATTGTACGCTACATAAAGGAAACATGTTTTGGGCAGGATGTGAAAAATGACAGCTGTACTGCTCATGAGGAGGTGTGGTAAAATAGCAATGTTGAAAATCTGGAGTGAAAATATTGAAAATCTTAAACTTACGAGTCTGTGAGGAACTGTGCAACGCACGCTCAGTAAAACAGTCATTTTTAGGAATTTTTTCACCAAATTTTCAACACAGCCATTTTAAGACCTGTGCTCATGAATAGTGTCACTGTGATTTTCTTAATTTGTCCCGTACATTGATTTCACACACCGACTGCGCCATTCTGCGCTACATGGAAGAAACATATTTTGGTGAGATGTGAAAATGACAGCTGTACTACTCATAAGAAGGTGTGGAAAAATGGCAATGTTGAAAATCTGGAGTGAAGTATTGAAATTTAAGTGAACTTACGAGCCTGCGTGGGAGCTGCATAGCGCCGCTCAGTAAAACAGTCATTTTGGAATTCTGGCACCAAATTTTCAACATGGGTTTTTGGGACCTTCTCATGAACACTGGCACTGTTGTTTTGTTAATCGGTCCCAAAGGGATTCCATGCAGTGACCACGAAATCACCTTTCAGGGCGAATAACGCCATGACAGTGACATCATTCATGAGAGGGTCCTAAAACCCTATGTTGAAAATTTGGTGCAAAATTCCCAAAATGCCTGAGATATGCAACAAAGTTGAAACCCCTATCTAACCCATTATACAGCTTACCGGCATTTCCTCAGTTACGGGTCGTGGCTTTGAAGAGTGCAGAGCGTGTTCCCGGTCCACGAAGATCGTTGCGCGGAGTCCGGAGGTAAGTATAGAATTGAGGGTGTGGGAGGCTGGGTGCACAGTGGGTGGAGTGCGGGTTGTGGGAGGGTTGGGAGGCAGCCCGGCGGAACGTTTTGTTTACAGGTTAAAAAAAGTGTAGCACAAGGGCGTTGAGGCGTTCAGCCCGGCCGAGGGGGACTGGGCACCCCCGCCGGCCATGGCATTTATTGCCATGCTGGGTGGGCTCTAGCGTGGCACGAAGTCAGGCGTTCGGCGACGGGGATTGGGCACCCCATTGGCCAAGGACTGCTTGCCATGCTGGGGTGGGCTCCCAGCATGGCACCTAGGGGGGGCGCAGCTCAGCCCGGCGAGGTTGGGCACCCGTCGGCTATACAGATGCGTGCGGGGCGCGCTGCGACTGCGTTGTCGGGGGAGCTGCGTGAGGCAACCCGATATCTTTATCGGTGCTCACTGAAGCATAGCTCCCCTTTCAACTAATACCACTGCATTTTGAGCGCATTGCTGACAGCCCAAAAATGCATTGGCCACAGGCCGCGCCTGACAGCACACTGAGTGAATTGGAGGAGGAGGTGACACACCTCCGAAATCTCCGATGATGGCACTATGTTTCTTGCACATGCATGCAAGCAACATAATAAAAACTGCACAGCAGACTACCATGAGCTGGATCAACTGTGTTGTCGAAGCAACTGGGTTCCACAAATCATTATCAGTCATGCAAGCAATCCGGTATAGTAGTCACCTGTTCTTTATGTCAGAGAGGGACAGCTACCTTGACTCGGTACAGAGACTATCTTAAAAATGTCAAAGTGCTTTATCTTCTTCTTGACAGGCCCATGCCTGTCAGGAAGCGCCCACCCATGGCAGTCCTGTCAATTTTGCTGAAGGCTTCAAAGTATTAGTTTGTTATTTTCTTTTTTGTTTCGACTATCAGCACCAAATGTCATGCAGTGTTTGCATGACTAACTTGGGGGCTCATGAGCGTGATTCAGCCACCACAGAGAGATTGTTAGTCACTCACAGATTTCCACCAATAACAGCTCAGTACCGCAGGACCTTTACCATATATACAGTTGTCGCCTCATGCAGGAATGTTAAAGTGGACCACCCTCCCCCAACCCGTAGCCTACTGTCTGAAGCACAAGGTACAGTTCCAAGCCAGTGCCTCATACTCTTCTAAAGTACTGAAGTATGTCTCACACATGTTGCTAACAGCATCTGTTCTAGCTTTTTCAAGCAGGACCCGGTGGGCCCTGCCTGAAGAAAATAGGTCACATCTGACCTTGTTTGCTCAGGGAAGGGGGTGAGCATTAGGGCTGACAACCCCATGGAAGACCTGACCACTGATTAGACAAGACTCAGAAGATCCAAAACCTAAACATTTTTTACTTTTAGTTCCACGGGGAAGGGGGAGGAGTTAGGGTTGAAAACCCTAACACCAAATTTCTATACTTTTGTTGCTTTAACCTGAACCCTAACTGGTGCAGTAATGCAGTCTTTTGCAAAAAATATACATATACAGGGCAGGATATTCAGACTGCGCCACAAAGAAGCGCAATAGCAGGAGCAGGCGCAAGTGCAGTGCGTTCCAGCGCAACACACGCGATATTCAAACACAGCGCAGGCCAAGGTGCGCTTGCGCAACACAGCTGAATATCATGCCAACTGCGCCATGGCGCAACCAGGGATGCGCAGTGGAGCAGGGTAGATGCGCAGTAGCACAATCAGGGAGGCGCAGGGACAGGGACAGGATGCAGGGGTGCACCACCCATGGAAGCCATGGGCAGAGGAGCATGCAGCAGGCCAGACAGCGCCCCCCCCCACACCCCATGAACTGTACAAACAGTGGTGAGCTGGATGGACCACCAGCTCATGAACACCAGCACCGAATCCACAGCCGGGGCACGCCCCAGCACACCCTCTGGCAAGCAGTGGCCGCAACACAATGAGGGCCGGCCACCCAGTGCCACCCATCCCACCAATGCAAAGCACACCTGTACAGCGATCCGCAGACACCCGGCCCAGGAGCAGTGCCCAACAGTGCATAGCATCGAATGCATGCCACCACCCCACCATGACAATGCAACCCTGTGCACCATGGAGCCATGCATGGCAGCCCCACTGTGAGCACCCCACAGCAGGCGACACCAGCCACTGACAACTGCAGACACAATGCCGCCCTGCACAGCCCCCGTGGCACAGCAGAGGTCGACCCTGTGTCAGTAGCCGAGGGAACCCGCATGTGACAAGGCCTGCCCTGGACCCCACCACCAGCAGGACAGCACCCCGCATACCCATACCCCGTCCCAGCACTGGCCCCAACAGACAGCACAGCTGCCCACTATGGTGCATGGAGGCACGCGCCTCACAGGATGTGACACAGGGCATGGACACTCACCCTGACCCAAGGGCACCCCGAAACAGGGACACAACAGTGGGGCAACAAATGCCACTGGCATGCATCCACTGATACCCACGGCCTGCACCCAACCATGGCACAGGTGAACCAGCCATCCTGCACATGCACCATGAAGCCATCCGCTGCCAGCATGCAGCTGGAGCACAAGTGACAGACATTAGAACACAGACACTGCAACAGACACTAGTAACAGCATGGAGGGGGACAACAACAGCATAGCCCACAGTGACACCGAGGCAAATGTGCAACAAACTGGTGACAGGAGTCAAGCCGCCATTGTGCTGTGCCCAGAAGGTGGCCGGCATGGACAGCCACCAATGACTTGCCAGCAGACCATGCGTACCACAGACATGCAAGGGGGCCAGCTGCATGGGCAATGGAAATACTGACAGAGGCACCAGGAACACAGTGCATGCACCAGGGACCACTGCACACAGGCATCCAGCGCACAGGGAACAACACATACCACAGACAGGGACTGAGTCCCCCACCAATACAATAAGCAGGTTCCTGCCGGACACACACACGCCCAGGACTGCACCACCCCCGACGCCCTGCACACCACTGCAGCCAAGCACCATATGCCCGCTGCAAATCAGAGACCACCACAGTTGTCATAACAAACAAGTATGTATTAAAGGGGTAAACTGTACAAACAACACAATAAACAAAACTATGTGCAAAGTGGGGGAGGGGAAGGGCCACACACCAGGTAGGGGTGGGCATGGGGCAAGGGTGTACATCAGGGAGTGGGATGAAGGGGTGTGAGGGTACGTCCGGGGGGGGGAATGCACAACACATGTGATGTAGGGCCTAATGGTGACCCCTCTCCCCACTCTGGTCCCTGTGGTGCCTCCTGTGCCTCCTTTGGTCACCTCGATCAATTCTCTGGAGCAGCTCCAGCATAGCCCGGGACAGCTGCAGAAGCTCCTGTATGTTCTGCTCAAGGGCAGTCCAGTGTTGTCCACCTAGGACAAGAGGGCAGAGCCAGTACCGTCACTGGCCAGGCCCCTGCAGCCCACCCAATGTGCATGGCATACAGCCATGGGCCGCGCCCCTGTGATGGCATGCAACCACCCACAGTGTCCGTGCCCACAAGACCCACCTACCCAGGCACACATAGCCATGCGGAACTTTGCACACACCCACCGCTCATGTCCCACACAGCACCAACGTGGCCGTACAGTGACATGGCTATGCAGTGCAAACAGTGGCACAGCCATGGACCCAGTGCATGCACAGCCCACCTGTGACACCCACCCACACATGTAGTGCTACAGGACAGTGCCGAGTGTACTGTGTGGCGTGCACAGCAGTGGGGCCAAGTGCGGGTGGCCACACCCCGCCACCACCCCTGCAACCCAGCATGCACAGATGTAAGGGGAAACATGGCACTCACCTGCATCCTGCTCAGCAGGGGGCTGCTGGCCCATGGCCCCACCAAAGTGGCCCGGCTGCATGTGCACTGCACCCACTCCAGCCTGCTCTTCCTGTTCCTGGGCCAAACATGCCCTACAGCGCTCCTCTGGGCCTAGGGTGCAAACATGGAGAGGGAAACATCAGTATAGGTCAGTAACAAAGCCCCCCCCGGTGTGTGTGTGCCCGCGCATCCCAGCCATGATGTACCACCACCCCCACTAGATGGGCCCCACCCCCCTGCAGTGTGGCCTTATGCACACCACAATACCTGGACAGACGGACACTACCAGTGATGGGATGGAGCACCTACCTGGCCATGGCATGGTGTCCTGCTGGGCCTGTGACTGCAGATGCCCCAGGCGGTCAGAGTCCCGCCACTGGGGTTGCCATAGCAGTGGCGACACTGCTCTGCTGACTGGCTGATCCCAGTCACCTCCTCCAGGGCCTCTGAGACCTCCTGCCACACAGCAGTCCGTGGCCTGTGGACGGGTTCCTGCCCAAAGAGGGCACCAGCATGTGGCTCCACCAGGGCCACCAAGTTTGCCAATTCAATGGCACTCCAGACCTGCACTCTGGTTCTCGGCATGCTGCTGTTCCAAACGCAAACAAAATGGTGCTCTGTAGTGCACGTGCCCCACGTGCAGAGGCAGTGTGGTACTGCCTGCTGCCAGTTCCTATTGTGTTGTCACGCAGACTGTGCGATAGGGTGCAACCATGCGGATGCATGGTGTCTAGGGGCAAAGGTTGACCGTGGGGTCAAGGGTCTGTCCACGCACAGTGCGCCACAGTGCTATTGGGACACCCTGCATGTAGTGATAAGGTGCTTGAGTGTGATGCCCTGCAGTGGCCTCACCGTGCTGTGGCACCATGGTGCCCATGGCGCGCCGCATGAGTGCCACATGGAAAACATCACACTAGCACCACAGGCACAGTGGTGGCTGTGTCCTGCACTGCCTCCTGTGCACAGCAAGTCAGCAGGGCCAGCGCATCAGCACCCCAGGCATGTGCCGTGTGGTGCCGATTGTGCACATCACAGTGCTGCACCATAGCCTAAGCACGCTCACCAACATTGTGCAAGGCACAACAGCACAATATTCAGCCAGGTTATGCAAATCAGCTCATTAGCCATTCCATGGCGCATCCACTGCATTAGCATCCACTTACAGTTGCGCCTGCCCTCATTTGCATGTGCTGCGCTATATAAATGCGACCTGGGGCTGCAGAGGCCATGGTTAGGTATTACAGTCCATTGTGATGGGTTGCATGCTGTTGGGATGTGGGGACTGTGGTTTGAGAGGGCTGTATGGAACTGCACAGTCCAAGGTAACACCTGTCATTCCCACAGGCGCGAGAATGACCAAGCGTGAGAAAGAGGAGGAACAGGGAAGGGGGAGAAGGAGGAGGCCCAACTTCACCAGGGCTGAATCTGATGCCCTGTTCAAGGCATATCTTAGACAAGGAATCACTGCTTAGTGGACAGCGGGGAACACCACAGGCCTGTATTGCGGCATGGGGTAAGGTGGCGCGTGCCGTGAACCAGCATGGCAGCCACCAGCAGTTCGTGCAGGAGTGCAAGAAGGTAGGCACGGACAGGAGGCAGATCAAGGACAAGGTTGCTGCCATCAGGGCTGCATGTGCTGCCACCGGTGGGGGCAAGCTGGATTTACCCTGCCTGACGCCACAGGAGGAGCGGGTGGCCAGCAGCATGCGGCGTAGCTCCATTCAGGGCGTTCCAGGTGGTGACTTCCAGATGGGTGGCAGCCCATCACTGCATGGTAGGTCCTGTGTTGCCAGTGTGTGGGTGGTAGAGGGCATGCCACAGGGCAAGGCGGAGCCACTAACGCTAACGTGTTCCCTTACAGCTCCTGAGCATCTACATGGGGCAGCGGTGGTGGGTGTGTCCACCGAGGGGGAGGCCCTGGACACGGAGGATCGACCATCCACCTCCATAGGTGTCCGAGGGACCAGCCAAGTGCATACCTGCATGTCTGTCTGGACTGATGTGGGTGGTGCCCTGTCTGTGTCCCAGCGTGACATTGCCCACGGTCTCCAGTGTGCTGGGACACAGATTGGGGCTGGATCCAGCACCAATGATGATGGACCACACGTCCCGGACAGTGATACATGTGGGACACAGGATGGTCTCACAGCAGTCAAACACACAGACGTTACCACGGGTGATGCCGCTGTGGCTGCCTGCATAACAACCCAGTCCCAGCCTGTGCTTGTATGCCCCAGGGGGGCAGCACTGGTGTGTGTCCAAGGTGGTGGGGCTGTTGCAGCTGCTGCAGCAGCGTTGGTAAGCTCTGGCGATCGGCAGCCAGAGGGGCAGCGCCAGTAGTCGGCCAACAGCAATGGGGGGAACAGTGTTGGGGGCAGTGGCAGTGCACCACATTTGGACGTGCTCTGGTGTGCAGTGCCCAACGTCAGGGGCTGCTGGCCAGCAGTGCCAGGAACACCATGAAGGACAGCATGCCAGACCAGCGGACGACCCCTTGGATGAACACAGCCGTCTTCTCCAGGCTTCAGTAGATCAGCAGATGCAGCTCATGATGGCAGTGGATGCACTCAGTGCGGTTCTGCGCCAGGCAGACGAGCGGCACAGCAGGGACCATGGATTGCTCCTGGCAGAGATGGCCTGGCAGTGGGCAGATGTGACCACTGCCATTCACAGGCAAATCACTGCATTGACAACTGTCATGGCTACACTGGGCACCCAGTTCGGTGCCCAGCCACCACAGACATTGCACAGTGTCATGTCCACCCTCCATTCCCGGCATCGTGCGACACGTGCTATGTCGACACCAGGTTTGGCTGTGGGCATACCAAGCACGCCCGGCGTGGGCATGTTCGGTGGGCTGTGGACCCCTGCACGAACATGGTCGCATTCACACTGCCCTGTGTGCACTGTGGTGTGAATTATGTGATGCACGGGTGGGGTACCCGGCCCTGCACACACATGGTCCCTGTGCACACCCTCCCAGCTGCTGGCCACTGTGGCGTGTGCATGATGATGCCTATGTTGTGCTGTCTGCCAGTGTGCAATAGTGCCCAGCACCTGAGGCACGCACACTGATGGCCACTGGGCATGGTCGTGTGTGTGTGTGGGGGTTGGGGTGGCTGTTGGGGATGGCGCGCCATTTTCCCTTTGTGCATGTTTTGTGGTGTGTGTGTGTGTGTGTGTGTGTGTGCGCACACGTGTCATGTTTGGCCCTGCCCATCCCTGCTGCCTTGTGTGGTGCCCCACTCACACCCATTTCCTTACTGCCGTCCTCCCCTAGTGTCCTGCCCTGCCTGTCTGTGGGCTGTGCCCTTGCCCTTGGTGGTTGTGCATAGCCCCGTGACCTACCTGTGTTGTCCAAAGTGCTCCTCTGTAACGGTGTCCTGGTGCTGCTGTGCCATCCAGATCAGCCGGGGGTCTCATTACCCATGGGGTGGCTGCTCTTTATCAGCTGGACCGGCATCCTCCTCATCTCCACCGCTGTCCTCCTCTTTGACCTCTACGGCTATCCCACAGTCGGTGGCCATGTTGTGCAGGATACAGCAGGCCAGGAATAGCCCACAGGCCTTTGAGAGGCTGTACTGTAGGGCACCACCTGATGTGTCCAGGCACCAGAACCGTGCCTTCAGCAGCCTGAACACCTGCTCAATGACATTCCATGTTGTGGCGTGTGCCTCATTGTACCGTAGCTGCGATGGGGTCATGGGGTGCCGGTATGGCGTGAGCAGCCAGGGCCGTAGTGGGTAACCACCGTCACTGGTGTGTAGATGGGGGACATTAGATGGTGGTCTGCATCGCTATGCCATGGGCCAACATGGCCGGTACCCATGGCACCTCTGACTATGCACACGTCTGCTCACGTCATCCTGCGTGATATGCATACTCCCCTACTAGATGGCCAGTGGGGATGTTCCCACTCTCAAACCGGTGGCACAGTGCAGACTGATGCCAGATGAAGGCATTGTGTGCTCCCCCAGGGTGCGTGGCACAGACACTGGTTATGTGCACCCTGGCATCACACTCCACCTGGAAGTTTATGCTCTGGTATCCCTTGCGGTTTATGTATGCTGCACCCTCCCGGACCAGATGGCATGCGGATGCCTACATGGGTGCAGTCAATGGCCCCGAGCATGCCAGGCAACCATGCGACTCTGTGGAACTCCTGTATGTGTGCTGTGCGCTCCGCCTGTGTGCTGGGAAAATGGATGTACTCTGCAGCATGTGGCAGCAGTGTGCTGAGGAATTGTGTTAGTAAGCGTGACGCGGCCGACTGGGTTATGCCTGTCATGTCCCCTGTTAGTCTCTGGAAGGTGCCCGTGGTGAGCAGGCACATGACGGCTGTCATCTTTGTCTCCACTGACAGAGCATGGTTCCGTCATGTGGGTGCCTGCATCTCATCACTGCACAGCTCACAGAGCTGCCTCAGTATCACCCGGGTTCAGGCGGTACCGGCCCACAATCTCTGTGTCACAGTACTGCTTGAAGCTGGTGCGGGCTTGGTACTGCCTGTTCTGGGCGTACCACCGATGGGCCCTTCCACGGCCCCGCCTCCCTGCTGCCTGCCGTCTCACACCCCTCATTACCGCCTCCATCTGGAAGGTGGCTCTGGCCATGTCCCTGGCTGGTGTTCGCCCAGGGCAGCTGTTGTCCTGTTCCCCCCCACTGTCTGTTCCTGGTGACCCCCCCTGCACTGGGTTCACCTTCGGCTGTTTGCCTTTGGCTGTCCTGCCTCTTGCCACTTCCCTCTGTCCACTCTGGCACTCTCACACCCTTTCTGCACACTGGCACGGACATACCCACTCCTACCCTCACTCTGGCACAGTTCTGATGGGCCCTGTCCTGACCCTGCCCAGTCCTGCGCCCTGCTTCCTGTTATTCCTCCCTAGCTCTCTGTCTTCACACTCCCACCTGTGGCTTCCCTGTGGTGCATTCTTCCTCCCCTCTCTTGCCCCCTTTTATTTTGGCTCATTTCTGCTGTTGTGCAACTTCCGCTTGCTCTGCTATTGTGCATGTCACATGCTGTTGAATATCGCACTGCACATGTTATTCATGGTTCTGCTCCCTACGGTTGCGCATGCATTCATTACTGTTGCACTCTGGCGCATTGCTTGTTGTGCTGTGCAGCCGCCTCCTGCTGAATATCACACAATGGCACATTTATGTACTTGCGCTGGCGCATCCCTGTTGGGGATGGCGCATCTGCTCTGAATATCCCGCCTACTGTGTATATAGTGAACAGCTTAGGAAGCTCCCAGAACAGCAGACATACCAGGTATGCAAATATTGTTTATTAAGTGTAGCTGAAAATCAGCTTTTCAGAAAAATAATTTTCTGTTGCACTGCTTCCTTAAACACCTGTTCAGTGTGACTATGGGACTTCACAACATGGGTCTAAAAATCAAAAAAATTGAATTGGGTAAAACTAGTCTGGTGACCATGCATTAATACAGCATAATGCACTGTCATCCTGGTCCTCAACACAACCAGATTTGTTAGTAGCCACATCACACAATGAGCAAATCAATCCCCCTACACCCAAAAGTGATCTTCCATCACAAACATGGCTGCCACCTTTACATACTAAAAACCTTCAGCTTGGCCCTAAAAAAAACTTTAAAATAACAAAACAAATCAAGTAAATGGTGTTTCCCTGATCATCACAATCTCCTTATACACATAAACAATTTAAAAACATTAAGTACTGTTTGTACTTTTCATTACAACTGTTTCTTTGATGACAAAAATCCTTCTATCTTTACCTGCTTATCAGGAAAATCTCTGCTGCTTACCTTGACAGAGATAAAACTGAGGCTCCTCCACATGACGCCTGTGTGTGTGTGTGTGTGTTTTACAGTATGTTTGGCTAGGAATATTCTGCCAGTGGAATAGAGCAGAATATTGAATCCTTGTATTCCATGGTAAACATTCCAGTTTTTGAATGTGGGGAAAGACAGAGACAAAGGAAGCAGGATGAAGAAAGGAGCAATAATACTAAATAAACAAAGAGAAAGGTGGGAAAACACTGTTGCATGGCCAGAGGCAGACCCAAACTGCCTACATACATTCAAGGATCCAGCAGTAAGAAATGGCACTCACCTCTCCCTCTGAAGAAAGCATTGAGACATGGAGATTAATTCATCTGTCTCCTTTGCAAAAGTCAATTGTGCAAATACAGCAACTAGGATCAGCATGGTGGGCAGACATCCCAGGACATCTAAATAAATACTAGCATTTGTCAATGCCGAATGTTTGCTTGTTGCCATTGGCAGTGGTAGTGTAGAAGTTACAGAGCTGCATAATAGGAATTGCAGCAAAGTATTGAAGTGAAGCCAACCCCACCACCACCCTACAGAAAGTGACAGGCATTGGGGTGTGCCTTTGGGTCGTCAGGCATAATGGCCACGCCATTTCACCACACCCTACCCTGCAGACACTGACAAGCGTCACAGTGTGCCTTGGGGTCTTTGGCCCTTATGTGCACCCCATTCCATCAGGAAATACGGTGAGATGAGTGCGATATAGGAGAATGGGGTGAACTTTGGGGCCGAAGAGTCCAAGGCATACCTCGATGCCTCTCACTGGCTGCAGGGTGTGGGTGGGGGTGGAATGGTATGATCATGATAGGCAAGAATCACAAGTCACACCCTGATGCCTGTCATTCTCTACAGGGTGGGGTGTTATGGTCGGAAACCCTAACGCCTCAGGCATTCATTGGTATTTTCACTCCAAATTTTCAACATTTTTTTTTTTTTGTGACCCCCAACTCATGAACAGTGGCAATATCAGTTTGTTAGGCGAAAACTGCTTTTGCACAGCAACTATGGCATTTGGCATCACAGTTGCAAAAACACATTCTGAACAGGATGTGAAAAATGACAGCGGTACTGTTCATGGGGAGGTGTAAAAATGGCAATGTTGAAAATCTGCTGTGAAAATCTTAAAAAAAACTGGTGAAGTCATGAGTGTGCATAGGAACTGTGCAACGCACACCCGTAATGTAACTAGTTTGGGGATATTTTTTACAGCAGATTGTTAACACAGGCATTTTAGGACGTCCGATCATGAACAGTGTCAGTGTGAGTTTCTTTATCTGTCCCGAACAATGATTTCCCACAGCGACCACGCATTTCTGTGCTGAAAGTGTGAAAACACATTTCGGCCATGTTGTGGAAAATGACAGCTGTACTGCTCATAAGGAGGTGTGGAAAAATGCCACTGGTGAAAATCTGGACTGAAAATATTACAAATTCATGAACTTACGAGGGTGCGTGGAAACTGCGTAATGCTCACTCATAACACAGTCTTTTTATGGAGTTTTGTCACCAAATTTTCAACATAACCATTTTAAGACCTCTGCTCATGACCAGTGTCACTGTGATTTTCTTAATCTGTCCCAAACATTGTTTTCGCACACTGACTGTACCATTGTGCGCTACATGTGCGGAAAAACATTTTGGGCGAGATGTGAAAAATGGTAGCTGTACTGCTCATAAGGAACTGTGGTAAAATGGCACTGTTGAAAATCTGGTGTGCAAATATTACAAATTCGCAAACTTGCCAGCGTGCGTGGGCACTGCGCAACGTGCACTCCTAAAACAGCCATTTTTGGGAATTTTTTCACCAAATTTTCAACAGCCATTTTAACACCTCTGCTCATGACCAGTGTTACTGTGATTTTCTTAATTTGTTGATACATGATACGCCGACGACTGCACCATTTGTCTTCATGGGCAGAAACACGTTGTGGGCGTGAGATGAAAAATGACAACTGTACTGCTCATAAGGAGGTGTGGTAAAATGACAATGTTGAAAATCTGGAGTGAAAATATTGAAAATTTGCGAACTTACGAGCGTGCGTAGGAACTCTGCAACACACGCTTGTAAAACAGTCATTTTTAGGAATTTTTCCATCAAATTTTCAAAATAGACTTTTTGAGAGCCCATCTTATGAACACTGGCAGTGTTGTTTCGTTAATCATTTCTGAAAGGTGATTTTGTGCAGTGGCTACGAAATCACCCTTCGGGACCGAGTAACGCCATGACAGTGACAGCATTCATGAGACGGGGTCCCAAAAACCCCATGCTGAAAATTTGGTGCTAAAATTCCAAAAAATGCATGAGATATGCAGCAAAGTTGAAAAAACCCTATCTATTACATTATACAGCTTACGGCATTTCCTCAGTTCGCGGTCGGCTTTGAAGAGTGCAGACATGTTTCCGGTCCACAGAAGATCGTTGCACGGACTCCGGAGGTAAGTAGAAGTGAGGGTGTGGGAGGCAGGAGTGCACAGTGGGTGAGGTGCGGGTGGGGCAGGGAGACTGTGAGGACCGTTTTTTATTTTTACAGTTTTTTTGTATTACTAAAGACAACACGGGGCGTTTGCCACGCTGGGGTGGGCTCCCAGCGTGGCAGCTGGAAAGACTGTTTGGGGGGGGGCTGGAACCACTTCCTAAACCCTGGTTGTCATTTCCATATTACCATATCTTCCCATACGGTAACATGCTTGGTAGTACACTGTCCTGTATCTTTCCACTGGTTACGACAACCAAGAAGCCAAGTATCAGTGTCTTGGATTCACCCCAAACTAGGGACTTGTGATAATGCCGATATCCACTTTGGATGATATTTTATCATATTCTTCAGCTTCCCACAGTTGTGTAGAGTCACCTCCTTGAGCTGTGATGGGTAAACTGCGGCCCACGGGCCACATGCGGCCCTTGTTGTAATTATTGCTGCCCTCTGCATCTGTCAGATACATACTTGATAAGAGCGATTACGTGTGTAATGCATAGAATCTTCGAGGATGTTATTTGATGATTTTAAAAACAAGGAAGACATTGTTTGCCGGATTAGAAGTCTGAAGCTGAGCAGATGCATTTAATTTTGAATATGGTTCTCTCTTACTAATGTGGCCCTTCAGATAACTGGAGGGCCACACTTGAGGCCCATATATAATCCCAGTTTGTCCATCACTGTCCTAGAAGGTCTACCCATAAATTTGATTGTTTCGCAACTATTTGAGCCAAATTATCTACCAAATTATTATTTAGTTCATGGATATCCTTTGGATTCTTTTGATGAGCCCTTACTTTACTAATTGCTATTCTTAGCGGTGTTTGAGCTCCTATATCCCATATATGTTGTAATATGGGAGCAAAAGCCACAGGTTCACCGGTGGCTGTTCGCATTTCTCTTTTCATCCCAATAGGAAGAAAATCTAGCAAGGAACTGACAACAAAAGCACAGTCCGAACACATATTAATGACTTCCTGTGGATACGTCATAATAGCTCTGCAGACTGCCTCCAATTCCACTTGAGGAGCGGAGGATGATGACGGACATCGTACTAAAATCTCCTGATTTGTTCCAGGGGTCCAAATAGGTATGGAAATGGCCATCATCCCAAAAGCAGGAGCCATCCACATACACATCAATACCCATAAAATTAGGTTCAGCAGCAAAAATTGGTTTATATTTAATACCCATGACTTTCCCACAGTCATGTGCATCTCCCTCCCATGTCATGAGCTCTATAACACGGGGAAAGCACATTTTTTTCACAGTGATATTTTTCCCTTGTAGGGCCCATGCCCATTTCATCAGTCTCTGAGAGGATACTCCCTGTACATCCCTTTCTAAGAGAACTTTCACAGGTGTGTGTGAGGTTTGTAAAACAATGTGATTAAACCCTACAATATGTTCAGTAGCTTGTATTACCTAATATACAGCTAACAAGTGCTTTACACATTCTTTATAAGTTTCCTTTACTGGAGTTAATACCCGAGGAAAAATATCCCACTGGACATAAAGTCCCTGATCGCTTCTGTAACAGGACTACATTGATCACTTGATCAGCGGCATGTACCTGTATCACAAAATCTGACGACTCAGAAGGGCTAATGAGGACAGGAGCCATCATTAGTGCTTGCTGAAGAACAATAAACAATGTTACAAGAAAATAAGTAAAAAATCAAACTACTTTTTAAGCTAGTTGACGTGAGATTTAAATAAATCTTGATTACTTCTTTTCTATTTTTAGACAGTAAATCACATTTTCCATGTCAGAATGAACAAGTTCACTTGTACAGCTTAAAGTACAGCAGGACCTGAAAATAATATTGCTCCTTATCTAAAATCTAGAATCACAGATATATTAAATCCCGACAAAATAATGTGCCCAACTTAGATTAAACATGGAAGGTCAAGTTGTGTTGCAAAAGGTCACCAATTTCAACAAGGTGAAAATTACCATATTTGTATTACTGTTTTGGCAGCTTTTTGCTCAGTTGAACATTCAATCTGATAAAAGGAGGTAGTTATTCTGCCTTAATTCTAAGGCAATTTGGCACTGCAGCTGTGCCTCTGCTTGTAATGTGTACAAGGACTGCTTTTTATAGAAACATAGAATTTGACGGCAGATAAGGACCGCTTGACCCACCCAGTCTGCCCATTTCCCTACCTACTGGATAAGCTGCAGATCCTAGTTAACCAGCAGCCTACTTCTTCCTACCCCCACCCCCTAGAATTGCCTTATGGCTGTCCCATGCAAGCTTGAATTCCACCACTGATTTTGACTCCACGACCTCCTCCGGAAGGCCGTTCCATGCATCCACAACCCTCTCTGTGAAAAAATACTTCCTTAAATTACCTCTGAGCCGCCCCCCTCTATCTTCAAATTGTGCCCTCTTGTTCTTGCACACCTCTTTTTTTGAAAGATGCTATCCTCTTGGACTTTGTTGATTCCCTTGAGGTACTTGAATGTTTCTATCATGTCCCCCCTCTCCCTCCTTTCCTCGAGGCTATACATATTAAGCTCCTTTCATCTCTCTTCATATGTCTTCTGGTGCAGACCCTACACCATTTTAGTTGCCCTTCTCTGGACAGCTTCCATCCTGTCTATGTCTTTGTGGAGATTGGGTCTCCAGAACTGCACACAGTACTCCAGATGGGGTCTCACCAGCTGCCTGTACAGAGGGATAATAACTTCCTGTTTTCTACTGGTGATGCCTCTCCCTATGAATCCCAGTATCCCCCCAGCCCTCCTTACTGCCCTCTCACATTGCTTGCCCACCTTTAGGTCATCTGATATGACTACCCCCAGTTCCCTTTCCATTTTTGTTGTTAGTATCTCACCCCATTGTGTACTCTTCCCTGGTTTTGTTTCCCAGGTGCATTACCTTGCACTTTTAGCATTGAATCTAAGCTGCCATACATTTGACCATTCCTCTAACCTTGCCAAGTCCCTTCTCATCCTTTCCACCCCACCTTGTGCATCAACTCTGTTGCAGATCTTTGTGTCATCTGCAAAGAGACATACTTTTCTTCCAGTCCTTCTGCAATGTCGCTATAAAGACATTGAAGAGGACCGTCCTAATACTGAACCCTCGATGTACCCACTAGTAACCCTCCTTTCTTCTGAGTGGACTCCATTTACTATTACCTCTGTGTCCTATTCTCCAGCCAATTCTTTACCCAGGCTGTCATCTTGGGACCACTCCCAGGCTGGCTAACTTGTATATTAATCTTTGTGTGGGACTGTGTCAAATGCCTTGCTAAAGTCTAGGTAGGCCATGTCCACAGCCCTCCCTGATCTACTACTTTGGTCACCCAGTCAAAGAAATCTATCAGATTCTGTCTGGCACGACCTTCCCTCTGTGAATCCATGCTGCCTAGGGTCCTGTGCCCCTCTGGCCTCTAGATACTCGACAATTCTTTCCTTCAGAAGTGATTCCATCATTTTCCTATCACTGAGGTTAAACTAACAGGTCTGTAGCTTCCTGCTTCTGCCTTGCTCCCACTTTTGTGAAAAGGATCACATCTGCCTTCCTCCAGTCCTCGGTACCACCCCATCCTCCCATGATTTGTTAAAAGGGTAGTCAGTGGTGTCACTAGTTCTACCCTTAGTTCTTTTAGAATTCTGGGATGAATCCCATCAGGCCCACTGCTTTGTCCACTTTCAGTTTTAAGAGTTCTTTCAGAACCCTTTCTTCTGTAAATGGGCTGGTATCAACTTCTGTATCCAGAGTGTTTCTACTGTTTGTTTTAGGTACCTCCCCTCTTCATTTGTGAATACTGAGCAAAATATTTGTTTAGTATCTCTGCCTTTTCACAGTCTCCCTCTGCCCACCCTCCTCCCCTTTATTAAGCCTTACTATCCCTCCTTGGTCTTCCTTCGGCTCCTGATGTACCTATAAAGGTTTTATCCCCTTCTTAACTGAGTTGGCTATCCTTTTCCTCGGTTTGGGCCTTTGCTGTTCTGACTGTCTTCCCAGCCTCCTTTTGCTTTAACTGATACAGTTCTCTGTCCTGCTTCTTCTGCGATTCCTTGTACTTCCTGAATGCTTTCTTTTCTCTTGAACCTTCACTGCCACTTCCTTTGAGAACCATAGTGGTTTCTTACATCATTTGTTTTGTTTATTTGCTTCACACAAAGGCTTGTTACCTCTGTGATGGCAGTTTTATTATTCCCATTGTTCTTCCACCCCTCCTTCCTGCCCATTTGCTAGTGCATTCCTTAGGCACTCACCCATTTTGGCAAAGTCAGTCCTCCTAAAGTCCAGTACTTTTGTCTTTGTATGGCTTGACTCTATTGCTGTGTTTATTGTGAACCATACTGTTCGATGGTCGCTAGTTCCCAGATGGCTACCACTTCTACATCTGTGATCCTCTCCATCTCCATTTGAGAGAATCAAGTCTAATATTGCTCCCTCTCAAGTGGGCTCCAGTACTAGTTGTCTAAGGCATGCCCCCTGTAGGGCATCTAGAATAACTCCACTCTTCGAAGTGGCAGCTGCAACTGCACTCCAGTTAACATCTGGCATATTCAGATCACCCATCAGCAATATCTCCCCTTTTTCTTCCATTCTAAGTATACTTTCTATCATTTCCTTATCCATTTCCTCCCCCTGAGAAGGGGGTCTGTATACAACCCCTGTGCGGATTGTGGTGCCATTGCCTGTCTCCAAATTTACCCACAGTGCTTCTTCTCCTCCATGTTTACCCTTTTGTTCTGTTGCTTTGATTCCTTCCCTTATGTAAAGAGCTACTCCTCCTCCTCTTTTACCCTCCCTGTCCCTCCTGGAGATAGTGTATCCTGGTATGTTTACGTCCCAGTCATGGTTTTGTGTGTACCATGTTTCTGTGACTGCCACAATATCCAGATGTTCCTCCTCCATCAAGGCCACTAATTCAGGAAGCTTGTTACCCAGACTATGGGCATTGGTACTCATTGCTCTCCATTTTTTTGATGGCTTTACCTTCTGTAGCAGCATCCCCCACTGACCGTTCTACCTCGGTCTTTTTCTCATTTAGTACCCTGTTTTGTAGGGAGAGGCTGGGATTTTCCTGCTGCTTGTTAGTGCCTCCCCCTTTGACTAGTTTAAAAGCTTGCCAATGAAGCATTTAAACCGATTGCTCAAAAGACTTGTTCCCTTCCTGGACAGATGCAGACCATCCAGCCAGTATAGGCTGGTGTCCCTCCAGGTGGAACCCCAGTCCCCAATGAAGCCAAACCCCTGTGCCCCGCACCATTTTTTTCAACCATTCATTAAACTGCATGGTGCTAAGTACCCTCACCTCCCCCATGCCATCGACAGGCAGCACCTCTGAGAAGGATACTATGTGTGCTACTGGTCTTGGGCCCCCTCCACAACTCTGCAATGTACAAGAGGTCCTGGGCATGCTCCTGATTGGCATGATAATTGCCCAAGGTAGCCACCCCATCCACATGCTCCTTCCGATGCTGCATGCCCACCACATCTGCAACTGCACTCACATATTTGTATTCACAAACCAGCCGCTTATCTAAAAGATAGAAAGTTTGCAGACAATGTGCCATTGGATGAAACATAACAAATAAACCAGAGTAGCTTTAAAAAACACAATTAAAGACTCTGCTAAAGTGTAACAGTGACAAATAGACATAGCATATGCTGAATTAGGCACAGTGTTTCCCAACTTTAAAAATGTTATATTCAAAAACATATCCTACAACACTATGCCACTAACAACAATGAATTTTTATGTTTGCTTGCACGCATGTGCAAGAAACATAGTGCCATCATCCGAGTTTTCCAGAGGTGTGTCAGCCTCTTCCAATTCAGTCAGTGTGTTTGCAGGTGCGGTCGCAGAGTGCCAATCACTGCTCCAGCTGTCTATGACAGCTGAAAATGCAGTGGCATACAGTTGAAAGGGAGAGCTCTGCTTGAGTGAGCAGAGCTCTCCCCCAAACACACACGCATGCATCTATACCCGCGCGCTCAGCGCCTTCCTCCTCCCCACACTGTATGTGGTCGACGGGGTGCCCAACCCGTCAGCTCCACGCCCCCTCCAAAGCATCCAGGTGCCATGCTGGAAGCCCACCCCAGAGTGGCAAAATGATGTTATTGCCAACGAGGGTGTCCAGTCTCCCATCAGCTCCTGCCCCCCACCAACATCCTTCCAGCTGCCATGCTGGGAGCCCACCCCAGCATGGCAAACATCCCGTGTTGTCTTAATTAAAAAAACAACAACCTGTAAATAAAAAAACGGTCCCTCACAGTCTCCCTACCCCCACCTGCACCCACCACTCGCACCCTGCCTCCCACACCTCACCCCATACTTACCTCTGGAGTCCAGCGGGACGATCTTTGGCGGACCGGGAATACGTCTGCACTCTTCAAAGCCAACCGCGAACTGAGGAAATGCCGGTAAGCTGTATAATGGAATAGATAGAGTTTTTTCAACTTTATTGCATATCTCAGGCATTTTTGCACCAAATTTTCAACATGGGGTTTTTGGGACCCCTTCTCATGAATGCTGTCACTGTCATGGCATTACTCGGGCCCGAAGGGTGATTTCGCAGCCACTGTGCGAAATCACCTTCTGGAATGATTAACAAAATGACACTGCCAGTGTTCATAAGGTGGGCTCTCAAAAAGCCTATTTTGAAAATTTGGTGAAAAAATTCCTAAAAATGACTGTTTTACCAGTGTGCCTTGTGCAGTTCCTATGCATGCTCGTAAGTTCTCGAGTTTTCAATATTTTCACTCCAGATTTTCAACATTGCCATTTTACCACACCTTCTTATGAGCAGTATAGCTGTCATTTTTCACATGTCACCCAAAATGTGTTTCCGCCCATGTAGCACACAATGGCGCAGTCGGTGTGTGAAATCAATGTACGGGACACATTAAGAAAACCCAGTGACACTGTTCATGAGCAGAGGTCTTAAATGACTATGTTGAAAATTTGGTGAAAATTCCTAAAATGACTGTTTTATGAGCGCGCTATAGTTCCTACACACGCCTCGTAAGTTTATGCGAATTTCAATATTTTCACTCCAGATTTTTAACATTGCCATTTTACCACACCTCCTTATGAGCAGTACAGCTGTCATTTTTCAAATCTCGCCCACAACGTGTTTCTGCCCATGTAGCGCATGATGGCGCACTCTGTGTGCGAAATCAATGTATGGGGCACGTTAAGAAAATCACAGTGACACTGGTCATGAGAAGAGGTATTAAAATGGCTATGTTGAAAATTTGGTGAAAAAAATTCCCAAAAATGACTGTTTTAGGAGCGCACGTTGAGCAGTTCCTACGCACGCTGGCAAGTCTGCGAATTTGTAATATTTGCACACCAGATTTTCAACAGTGCCATTTTTACCGCACTTCCTTATGAGCAGTGCAGCTACCATTTTTCACAACTCGCCCAAAATGCATTTCCGCACATGTAGCGCAGCATGGTACAGTCGGTGTATGAAAACAAGGTTTGGGACAGATTAAGAAAATCACAGTGACACTGGTCATGAGCAGAGGTCTTAAAATGGCTATGTTGAAAATTTGGTGACAAAACTCCATAAAATGACCGTTACGAGTGAGCATTGCGCAGTTTCCATGCACCCCTCGTAAGTTCATGAATTTGTAATATTTTCAGTCCAGATTTTCACCAGTGGCATTTTTCCACACCTCCTTACGAACAGTACAGCTGTCATTTTCCACAACATGGCCAAAATGTGTTTTCTCACTTTCAGCACAGAAATGCGTGGTCGCTGTGGGAAATCATTGTTCGGGACAGATAAAGAAAATCACACTGACACTGTTCATGATCGGAGGTCCTAAAATGCCTGTGTTAACAATCTGCTATAAAATAATCCCCAAACTAGTTACATTACGGGTGTGCGTTGCACAGTTTCTATGCACGCTTGTGACTTCTCCATTTTTTTTAAGATTTTCACAGCAGATTTTCAACATTGCCATTTTTTTACACCTCCCCATGAACAGTACCACTGTAATTTTTCACATCCTGTTCAGAATGTGTTTTTGCACCTGTGGTGCCAAATGCCATAGTCGCTGTGCAAAAGCAGTTTTCGACTAACAAACTGATATTGCCACTGTTCATGAGGTGGGGGTCACAAAAAAAACATGTTGAAAATTTGGAGTGAAAATACCAACGAATGCCTGAGGCGTTAGGGTTTCCGACCATAACGCCCACCCTGTAGAATATGACAGGCATCAGGGTGTGACTTGGGATTCTTGCCGTCATGCTCATACTCATTCCACCCCACCCACACCCTGCAGCCAGTGAGAGGTATCAAGGTGTGCCTTGGATCTTTGGGCCCAAACTTCACCCCATTCTCCTATACTGGCACTCATCTTACTGTATTTCCTGATGGAATGGGTGCATAAGGCCAAAGACCCTACACACTGTGACACTGTCAGTGTCTGCAGGTAGGTGTGGTTAAATGGCATGGTCGTTATGCCTGACGACCCAAAGGCACACCCCAATGCCGTCACCTCTGCAGGGTGGTGGTGGGGTTGGCTTCAGTTCAATACTTCGCTGCCATTCCTATTATGCAGCTCTGTAACTTCTACACTACCAATGCCAATGCCAGCAAGCAAACATTTGGCATTGACAAATGCTTGTTAATAAAGAAACCAACATTCTCTCAACTAAAATAAAAAAAACACTAATGAGCTTCAATAGAAAGACTTCACTCCAGCATCATTATAGTTAATAAAGCTGGTATCATTCATTACCAAATACAGTAATGTTTCTGCAGAAATTTTTCTAAACATTCTCCAGGTGAGTAATAACAGAAATACAGAGAACAGCGTGACCTTGGGCATTACACAAAAAGATATGGTGTACTACAATCAAACGTAGTGCTTCTCCTAAAATAAGTAGCAAGGAACAGCTGTACAGACATAAGTGTGTACACTTAGATTTGCTATAGATTCTTGATTTTTAACCCACAAACTTCCCTTTGTGCCACACTTATTTCTTTTGCTTCTGCGGCACACTTTTGTAGCTCCTTCTCTGCCTTCTCCTCCATGCCTTTAGTATCAGTAATACATTTTTATAATTCTTTTTCTTGGAGGAATAAAACTTCATTATATTTTCCTTCATTTTCTAACATCTGGCTCTTCGTATTACACATCCTAGCTGTTATTTCACACTGATACTGTACATACATTTGAGAGATGTTGGCTAACTTAGTGCTATCTACTTTAACCTTCTCATTTCTGTCCATACATTGCTTAGTAAAACATAGGTACGCATCTTCCTGTTTCTCAGGAGAGCAGTACAGATCTTCCTTTAAATGTATTTCTAAAAATGTATGCAAAATGGTATCCATACTTATGTCTATCTTGTGGCTGGCAAATCATGTCTGACTTCACACCAGTCCCTCCTGAGTATTTTGTTTGACTCCCTTCTGTACTTGATTGATCAGGTGCAGTAATGTGTTCCCCGCAGCTTGGCCCCTCCAGTCCATTTGATGTCATCAGCAACCATATAGACTCTCTTCAGACATCCGAGTCACAGCACCAATTGTAAGGCTGCATTGTGTTTGCAAAAGAATTTCACTCGAGCCTTCAGTTCTCTTCCAAGAGTTTATTGCAGTCATTTAGATTTACATGCATGTTCAATCTTCATCTTTGTTTGGAGCTAGCTTATTCAATTTACATACGGGGCCCGGATATTCAGACTGCACCACAAAGAAGCGCAATAGCAGGAGAAGGCACAAGTGCAGTGTGCTCCTGCGCAACACGCGTGATATTCAAACACAGCGTTGGCCAAGGTGCTCTTGCGCAACACAGCTGAATATCACACCAACTGTGCCATGGCACAACCAGGGATGCACAGTGGAGCAGGACTGATGTGCAGTAGCATGACCAGGGATGCGCCAGTGGAGCAAGGTAGGAGCACAGTAGCACAACCAGGGATGCGCAGGGACAGGGCCAGGATGGAGGGGTGCACCACCCATGGAAGGCATGGGCAGAGGAGCACACAGCAGGCCAGACAGCACCCCCCCACACCCCATGAACTGCACAATCAGTGGTGAGCTGGATGGACCACCAGTCCATGAACACCAGCACCAAATCCACAGCCAGGGCACAGTGCCCCAATACCCCCCCCAGCAAGCAGTGACCGAAACACAAGGAGGACCAGCCACCCAGTGCCACCCCATCCCACCAATGCAGAGCACACCCTGTACAGCGATCCCCAGACACCCGGCCCAGGAGCAGCCCTCAACAGTGCATGGCACCAAATGCATGCCACCACCCCCACCGTGACAATGCAACCCTGTGCTCCATGGAGTCATGCAGGGCAGCCCTACTGTGAGCACCCCACAGTGGGTGGCACCAGCCACCGACGCAACAACTGCAGACACAGTGCCGCCCTGCACAGCCCCTCTTGGCACAGCAGAGAGGTCGACCCTGCACCAGTACCTGAGGGACCCCGCATGCGACAAGGCCTGCCCTAGATCCCACCACCAGCAGGACAGCACCCTGCACACCCACCCATGCACATACCCTGTCCCAGCACTGGCCCCAACATCCAGCACAGCTACCCACTGTGGTGCATGGAGGCATGCACCACACAGGATGCGGACACAGGGCACGGACAAACACCCACCCTGACCCAAGGGCACCCCGACACAGAGCCACAATAGCAGGGCAACAAATGCCACTGGTGTGCATCCACTGATGCTGTGTACCCACGACCTGCATCCCACCATGGCATAGGTGTACCAGCCATCCTGTGCATGCACCATGAAGCCATCCGCCGCCAGCATGCAGCCGGAGCACAAGTGACAGACATCAGAACACAGACACTGCAACAGACACCAATGACTGCATGGAGGAGGGACAACAGCATAGCCCACAGTGTCACTTGAGGCAGACGTGCAACATACCGGTGACAGAAAGCAAGCCGCCATTGCGCCTTGGCCAGAGGGTGGCCAGCATGGACAGCCACCAATGACATGCCAGCAGACCATGCATACCACAGACATGCAAGGGGGCCAGCTGTATGGGACATGAACATATTGACAGGGGCACCAGGGACACAGCGCATGCACCAGGGACCACTGCACATAGGCATCCAGTGCACAGGGAACAATACACACACCACAGACAGGGACAGAGTTCCCCACCCACATCATAAGCGGGTCCCTGCTGGACACACACACGCCCAGGCCTGCACCACCCCAGATGCCATTCACACCACTGCAGCCAAGCACCATATGCCCACTGCAAATCAGAGACCACCACAGTTGTCATAACAAATAGGTCTGTAATAAAGGTGTGAACTGTACAAAAAACACAACAAACTAAACTATTTACAATGTTGGGGGGAAGGACTACATACCAGGTGGGGGTGGGCATGGGGCAAGGGTGTACAACAGGGAGTGGGATGAAGGGGTGTGAGGGTAAGTCCAGGGGGGAATGCACAACAGGTGCATCGTGGGCCTAATGGTGATCCCTCTCCCCACTTTGGTCTCAGTGGTGCCTCCAGTGCCTCCTTTTGTCACCCCATTCCATGCGCTGGAGCAGCTCCAAGGTAGCCCTCAACTGCTGCAGAAGCTCTTGAACATTTCTGTCTAGGGCAGTCCAGCATTGTCCACCTAGGACAAGGGAGCAAAGTCATTACATGTGACTGGCCAGACCCCTGCAGCCCACCCAATGTGCACGGCATACAGCCGTGGGTCACGCCCCTGTGATGGCATGCGACCACTCACAGTGTTCACGCCCACATAACCCGCCTACCCAGGTACCCATAGCCATGCAGAATGCTGCACACACCCACTGCCCATGTCCCGCACAGTACCACTGTGGCCGTGCAGTGACATGGCTATGCGGTGTGAAGGCAGTGGCACAGCCATGGACCCAGTGCATGCACAGCCCACCTGTGACACCCACCCACACGTGCAGTGCCACAGGACAGTGCTGAGTGCACCACGCGGCGTGCATGGCAGTGGGGACAAGTGCAGGTGGCCATGCCCCACCACCACCCCTGCAACACAGCATGCACAGATGTAAGGTGAAACACGGCACTCACCTGCAACCTGGCCAGCAGGGTGCTGCTGGTCCATAGCCCCTCCAACGTGGCCCAGCTGCATCTGTACTGCACCCACTCTGGTCTGCTCCCCCTATTCTTGGGCCAGATGTGCCCTACAGCACTCCTCTGGGCCTAGGGTGCAAACATGGAGAGGGAAACATCAGTACAGGTCAGTAACAAGGCCCCACCCAGTGTCTGCATGCCCGCACAGCCCAGCCATGATGCACTACCACCCCCACCACCCCCATTAGATGGCCCCCACCCCCCCTACAGCATGGCCTTATGCACACCACAATACCCAGACAGACGGTCACTACCAGTGTTTGGATGGAGCACCTACCTGGCCATGGCACGACGCCTCACTGGGTACGTGCCTGCAGATGTTCCAGGCGGTCAGGGTCCTGCCACTGTAGGTCACCATAGTGGTGGCGACACAGCTGTGCTGACTGGCCGATCCCAGTTGCCTCCTCCAGGCCCTCTGACACCTCTTGCCACACAGCAGTCCATGGCCTGTGGAGGGGTTCCTGCCCAAAGAGGGCACCAGCATGTGGCTCTATCAGGGACACCAAGTTTGCCAACTCAGTGACGTTCCAGACCTGTGCTCTGGTATGTGGCATCTTGCTGTTGAAACTGCAAGCAAAATGGCACTCTGTAGCGCACATGCCCCATGTGCGGAGGCAGCGCGGTACTGCACTGCCAGTCCCTATCGTGCTGTCACCGGACTGCGCAATGGGATACAACCATGTGGATATATGGTGCCTAGGGGACAACAGTCGACCGCAGGGTCAAGGGTCTGTCCGCGTACGGTGTGCCACAGTACTACTGGAATGCCCTGCATGTAGCGCAGTAGGATGCTTGAGTGTGATGCCTGTAGTGGCTTCCCCACGCTGTGGCATACGGTGCCCACGGGCGCATTCAAGGCAAGAGCGCCAAACAGGCAAACAGTGTGCTAGTGCCACAGGCACAGTGGTGGCCATGTCCTGCACTGCCTCCCACACACAGCAAGTCAGCAGTGCCTCACGCATCAGCGTCAGCGCCCTGGGCATGTGCTGTGCAGTGCCGATTGCGCACATCACAGTGCTGCGCCGTAGCCTGAGCACGCTCACCAACATTGCGCAAGGCGCAACAGTGCAATATTCAGCCAGTATATGCAAATCAGCTCATTAGCCATTCCACAGCGCATCCACTCCACTAGCATCCACTTACAGTTGCGCCTGCCCACATTTGCATGTGTTGCGCTATATAAATGCGACATGGGGCTGCAGAGGCCATGGTTAGGTATTGCAATCCATTGTAGTGGGTTGCATGCTGTTGGGATGTGGGGACTGTGGTTTAGGAGGGCTGAATGGGACTGCATAGTCCAAGGTAACACCTGTCATTCCCACAGGCTCGAGCATGACCGAGCGTGAGGAAGAGGAGGAACAGGGAAGGGGGAGAAGGAGGAGGCCCAACTTCACAAGGGTGGAATCAGATGCCCTGTTCGAGGCATATCTGGACAGGGAACCGCTGCTTAGCGGACAGCAGGGAACGCCACAGGCCCATGCTGTGGCATGGGGTGAGGTGGCACGTGCCGTGAACCAGCACGGCAGCCACCAGCAGTCCGTGCAGGAGTGCAAGAAGGTTGGCATGGACAGGAGGCAGATCAAGGACAAGGTGGCTGCCATCAGGGCTGGACTTGCTGCCACTGGTGGAGGCCAGCCGAAAGTACCATGCTTGATGCCACAGGAGGAGCAGGTGGCCAGCAGCATGTGGCGTTGTGCCATAGAGGGCATTCCTGGTGGTGGCTTCCAGATGGGTGGCAGCCCATCACTGCATGGTAGGTCCTGTGCTGTCAGTGTGCGGGTGGTGGAGGGCATGCCACAGGGCAAGGCGGAGCCACTGAGGCTAATTTGTTCCCTTACAGCACCTGAGCGTCTACATGGGGCAGCAGTGGTGGGTGTGTCCACCAAGGGGGAGGCCCTGGACATAGAGGATCACCCATCCACCTCCACAGGTGTCCGAGGGACCGGCCAAGTGCATACCTGCATGTCTGTCCGGACTGATGTGGGTGGTGCGGGTGCGGACAAGGCCCTGCCTGTGTCCCAGCATGACAGGCACATCTTCTCCAGCATGCTGGGACACAGATTGGGGCTGGATCCAGCACCGATGATGATGGACCACACGTTCCGGACAGTGATACATGTGGGACACAGGATGGTCCCACAGCAGGCAACCGCATGGGCATTGCCATGGGTGCTGCCACCATAGCTGCCTGCGTAACAACCCAGTCCCAGCCTGTGCCTGTATGCCCCAGTGGTGCAGCACTGGTGTGTGTCCAGGGTGGTGGGGCTGTTGCGGCAGTGCCGGTGAGCCCTGGCAATTGGCAGCCAGAGGGGCAGCACCAGCTGTCGGCCAATGCCAACAGGGAGACAGTGTTGGGGGGCGGTGGCAGTGCACCGCATGTGGACATGCCCCGGTATGGCTCTAGTGTGCATCAACAGCATCAAGGGGTGCTGGCCAGCAGGGCCAGGAACACCACAAGGGACAGCATGCTGGACCAGCGGATGGCCTCTTTGATGATCACAGCCATCTTCTCCAGGCTTCAGTGGATCAGCAGATGCGGCTCTTGATGCAGGTGGATGCACTCAGTGCAGTTCTGCACCAGGCAGATGAGCGGTGCAGCAGGGACCACAGATTGCTCCTGGCAGAGATGGCCTGGCAGCGGGCAGAGGTGACTGCTGCCATTGACAGGCAGACCACTGCATTGACAACTGTCATGGCTATACTGGGCATCCAGTCATGTCCACTCCCCGGTCCTGGTGCCATGCGACACCTGCTATATCGGCATTGGGTTCAGCTGTGGGCATACCGAGCACGTCTGGCGCAGGCATGTTCGGTGGGCTGCAGACCCCTGCGTGAACACAGTCGCGTTCACACAGTGTCACTCCTGGGGGACTGTCGGTGTCACCCCATGAGGCCAATGGTCAGCCTGGCACGACTGGCAGGTCTCAGCGGGGCTGCCCATGCATCCGTGGTGGCCGTGGTACTGTGCCACGTGACTCACCTGCCTCCCACTGTGGCCACTGTCTGCCGCTGCCCTATGTGCAGTGTGGTGTGCATTGTGCAATGCATGGGTGGGATACCCGGCCCTGCACATACATGGTCGCTGTGCATACCCTCTCAGCTGCTGGCCACTGTGGCATGTGCATGATGATGCCTGCGTTGTGCTGTCCGCCAGTGTGCAGTGGTGCCCAGCATCTGAGGCACGCACAGTGATGGCCACTAGGTATGGTCATGTGTGGTCCTGTGTGGGGGTGGGGGTGGCTGTTGGGGTGTGTGTGCACATGTCGTGTTCAGCCCTGCCTATACCTGCCACCGTGAGCGGTGCCCCACTCAGACCCATTCCCTTACTGCCGTCTGCCTCTGTGTTCTGCCCTGCCTGTCTGTGGGCTGTGCCCTTGCTCTTGGTGGTTGCGTATGGCCCCGTGACCTACCTGTGTTGTCCAAAGTGCTCCTCTGTAACAGTGTCCCCGGTGCAGCTGTGCTATCCAGATCAGACGGGGGTCTTGTCGCCCAGGGGGTGGCTGTCCATCACCAGCTGAACTGGCGTCCTCATCATCCCCACCGCTGTCCCCCTCTTTAACCTCTACAGCTATCCCACAGTCGGTGGCCACATTGTGCAGGACACAGCAGGCCAGGACTAGCCCGCAGGCCTTCGAGGGGCTGTACTGTAGGGCACCACCTGATGTGTCCAGGTACCGGAACCATGCCTTCAGCAGACCGAACACGCGCTTGATGACACTCCGTGGTGTGGCGTTGCGCCTCATTGTACCATAGCTTTGATGGGGTCATGGGGCACCGGTATGGTGTGAGCAGCCAGGGCCATAGCAGGTAACCACTGTCACCTGTGTGTAGAGGGTGGACATTAGAATGGTGGTCTGCATCACTATGCCATGGGTCAACATGGCCAGTACCCATGGCACCTCTAACTATGCACCCCCCCACATCTGCTCACATCGTCCTGCGTGATATGCATACTCACCTACTATATGGCCAGTGGGGATATCCCCACTCTCAAACCTGTGGCACAGTGCAGACTGGTGCCAGATGAAGGCATCATGTGCTCCCGCAGGGTGCGTGACACAGACATTGGTTATGCACCACCTAGCATCGCACACCACCTGGCAGTTTATGCTTGGGTATCCCTTGCGGTTGATGTATGCCGCACCCTCTGGGCCAGGTGGCATGCAGATGCCTACGTGGGTGCAGTCAATGGCCCCAAGCACACCAGGCAACTGTGCTACCCCGTGGAACTCCTGTAATGTGTGCTTTGCACTCCATCTGTGTGCCTGGGAAATGGCTGTACTCCGCAGCATGTGGCAGCAGTGCGCTGAGAAATTGTGTGAGTAGGCGTGACGCGGCTGACTGGGTTATGCCTGTCATGTCCCCTGTTGGTCTCTGGAAGGTGGCAGTGGTGAGCAGGCACATGATGGCTGTCACCTTCGTCTCCACTGACAGAGCATGACTCCGTCATGTGGTTGCCTGCATCTCATCACTACATAGCTCACAGAGGTCCCTCAGTATCGCCCGGTTCAGGCGGTACCTGCCCACAATCTCCAGAGTACTGTTTGAAGCTGGTGCGGGCCCAGTACTGCCTGTTATGGGCATACCGCCGACAGGCCCTTCCACGGACACACCTCCCTGCTGCCTGCCTTCTCACACCCCTCATTACCACCTCCATCTGGAAGGTGGCGCTGGCCATGTCCCTGGCTGGTATCCCCCCCGGGTGGCTGTTGTCCTGTTCCCCCCACTGTCTGTTCCTGGTGCTCCCCCAGCACCGGGTACACCTCCAGCTTTTGCCTGTGGCTGTCCTGCCTCTTGCCACTGCCCTCAGTCCACTGTGGCACTCTCACACCCTTTTCTGCACAGTGGCACAGGCACACCCACTCCTACCCTGGCTCTGGCACAGTTCTGGTGGGCCCTGTCCTGTTCCTGCCCAGTCCTGTGCCCTGCTTCCCTTTATTCCTCCCTGGCTCTCCGTCACCACGCTTCCACCTGTGGCTTCCCTTTTTTGTTCTTCCTCCCCTCTCTTGCTCCCTTTTATTTTGGCTCATTTCCGCTGTCGTGCAACTTCCGCTTGCTCTGCTATTGTGCACAGCGCATGCTGTTGAATATCACACTGCGCACGTTATTCATGGCTCCGCCCCCTAAGGTTGCGCATGCATTCATTACTGTTGTGCTCTGGTGCATTGCTTATTGCACTGCGCATCCACCTCCTGCTGAATATCGCACAATGGCGTATTTCCGTACTTGCATGGCACATCCCTGTTGCGCATGGCGCATCCGCACTGAATATCTGGCACACAGTGTTTATATATCGATTTGTTATCTTGAAAAATACCCACACCCCATTATAAGCCAATCATATAACAAAATAACATATTAATCTTAGGGTGTGGTGAATGTATGCCAAACCACAGGTATGACTTCATTTTTTACTCAGCATCACAAGGTGTTTACTACGTTTCTTACACAATCTCACAAGTGTTGTCCACACTTTATAGAAGGTTCTTTGTGTGCACACCTTCCTTTAATAGGTAAATACCATCCTAATAAGGGCACACCATTCTGATAAAGGTCTTTATAGGACATTTGATGTTATATGTTGTGAAATATAAAGGTATCACAAGATATATAAGTAGATCTTGTGAGAAGCTGTATCACAAGACAGCTAACTAAATATTGTAAAACGTTATACTTGAGTAAAAACATTTGATTAGGTTTTATTATAGGTTACACTTAAGTAAAAGTTATATTTCAGTAAAATATTACACTACATAAATGAACTGCCACCACTGTGTAATCTCCTTTGGGGGCTGACCTTAATTGCCCTGTTGTCTTCTGGTTCCTCCCGCTGTCTCCCGACTGTTTCTGTTGTCCCCAGAGTCCTTTGCTGGTGCCCCTGACCCTCCCTGAACAGCCCTGTACTAAATGTCAGGCCATTTTGGACTTAAAACATTGAACCATGATTGCCGCTGTTCTCTTTTGCACTGCAGTGCTAGCAGCCAATAGCGCATGGCTAAGTGCCTTTGGTCTCCTGACCACTGGTTTTGCGGTCAAGCAGGGAGTGTTTCAGCAGTCCCAGTGCCCCTGCTAGCCTCAATGGGGCCCAGTGACCTTGAGGAGGCTGATCAAAAGCCTCAGTAAAGTTTAAAATATTATGTTTTAGAACAGGGTTATGTACAGGGCTTAAGAAACTGTGATAGCCCCTCGTGAATATTAATGAGCTGCTCCCTGCTGCCTGGGGAGACTGTTTCAGCGGCAGCAACAGCAAAAGTATTAAGAATAAATGCATGAGTGGGTTCATTTGAAAGGATACATTTGGGGCTATTGTACTGTGGGGTTGTAAGTAAATACATATGTATGTACTAGCTACACCAGGAATTTATTTCTGGAGGACTGCACAAACTGTTTAAAAACTGTGTTAACAGCTGCCATCTTTGCAGCTAGCTGGCCAGTCAAGAGCCAGGACTTAAGCCAGAGCCTCTTGGGACTTTACCAAGGCTTTTGGGGGAAAAAGCAGGAACCATTCTAGGCACCCACATTCTGACTAAGAGACTAGGACCGTGAATTACAGTTTGGGCAGCCGACCAGTTTTCCGGACCTTTGTTCTTTCTTTAAGAGGAACTGTTTGAACTGTGGGGGGGGTCCCAATCGAACCACTGAGAGAGAGAGAGAGAAGGAGACTGTGTGGCTCATCTGCAGACCCACAGGAGAAAGGACTGCTCTTGCCTCCCTGCTTAACTCTAGACTGCCTAAAAGCAGAAAAGGGGTTGTGTGTTCAGCTGCCAGGCTGAGAGAAAGAGGACACTTTGCCAGATAAGTGCTCTTCCGCCAGAAGTAGCTAAATTAGGGGACTGTTGTGTGAACGTCATGTTTAAGGGACTCCAGTGCCATTTGGAGCCTGCTGTTGTTGTGTCCGTCACCTGTCATGTTTCATAAAAGGGGAGACCTGTTGCTAGTTGTTCCTGTTTGTTCTCTACCAAAGTTGAGCCAGCCTGCAAGCTGCAAGTTAAGCGAGTTTCCAATCTGTATACCAAGCCAGACGTCATGTACTGGGCCTGTACCAGCTGTGGCCCTAAAGACTGTTCCTGCACCAGATCCAGCATCTGCATGTCCAGAGACCAGCCTTGGGGAGCCAGCATCTGTGGAGAGAAGAATCGTAGGTTGCAGCCACCTACAGGGAAAGGCCGTGAAGTGGAGTTGAGCCGTGACAGCCCTGGTCCCCACCATCATCTTGGAAAGCCTGCAGCTCCAGGGTATCTTCAGCCGATCCAACAATCTGTCTGGGTGCAGTGAGTACAACCAGGGTAGCCCCCTGCAACAACCAAATAACTGTATTGTTTCATCAGATTTGCCTTATAATTTCTCATTAGGTTTAATCGTGGCTTCAGACCATTTGGTCTGGGATTACAAATAGTCTGCCACTTGCAAGTGTTTTTATCTGTTTAATAATAGTCTTCTTCCCATCAAGGGCCCCAACCAGCTGCAATGCCAGCCAACCCGCGGCTACGCTTCAGGCCTGCACCCAGTTCTATTCTGGGTACCCAACAGCTTGATAGACTGATTAAATCAGAAGCATATTGGATGAATATTAATTGCTGTCTGTTTACAGAACGAAATTAATTGAGCTAAATTTTCACCCTCCCTTGTTCACATCCCCTTTAATAAACCAGATTTACTGTTTGATGTTAATTTGGGCTGTGAGTATTATTATTACCCAGTTTTCAGTTACTGAGTCATTCGAAGGGTACTATGATATCGCATTGTCATTGCTGAAAACTGTTTCTTTGCATGGGGCACAGGGTATATGCCAGAAGACAAGACCCTGTTGGTAAGTGTGGTGTACATGAGCACATTATTAGTGTTTTCAAATAATTGTACATTGAATGCCATATACTGTAGTTGTGAATCTCGGAATGCAAGACCACTAGGTGGGGTTGTGAGTATGTATAGCTTCCCAGAGGACTGTACCACTTTTAACCATTACCCATATAAGTGTTACTGTGGGTGGAGGCACCATTATTGCAGTTCTGCTGCTGGTAGGGAATCCACAGCAACAGTTGGTTCTGAACCCAGACCCCTCAACCTGCAGTCAGGGAAGGAGGCAGGGGTAGTAGCCCTTGGTATAATGGCACCAGGGTTACATTCTTGGATGCACTGCTGGGATTTTTGTCCCCTAGGGGCCAAACCACCAAATCCCCAGTTTTACCCCACATTGAAATTGGTATTAAAAAGGAGAAAGGTACTGACCCTAGTGTTGAACATTCTGCTATTAACATGTCTATGCAATATTTGCTTGATTGGCGTGAGGCAGAGGAGGTTGATCCCCAAAAGGCCCTAATGCTACTGGACATTCCCCTGGGCACTAACAAAGCTACACTTGAGGGAGTCTTAGATAAAGTCAAATGCCTTGGTAAAGCTGTGGTGAAGAGCCGCCATATTGAACAGACTCCTCAAAGTTTAATGGTCTTAGTGGAATGTAGTCCTCCAATAGATGACTCTAGGGTGCCAATGGAGATTGTGTCTGATGAGCCCAATGTAGTGGGGAGGGTAATACATATGTACAGTGTGATGACCAGGTCTGAGGAGTCCCCCAAAACTGAAGAGCTTAAAGACAAGCTCACCAAACTGTTACAGGCAGGGGGCCAAACCCTCGAGGACGTAAAGAAGACTGTTTGAAACCCCTCAAGGTACTCCCTGGACCTGCTCCTGCATCTGCACCAGACCCAGTACCTGCACCAGCCCCTGCACCTGCCCCAGTACCAGCACCCGTGCCCATCCCTGTTTAAGTGCCCTCAGTTAGTCACGACTCTTACCGCAGGCTAAGAATGTTCTCTGGTACCATTCCCACACCTCAGGGGGGATATGAGACTTCATTTATTTAGTTTTTGTATATTTATATTTATTTATTTATTAGCTTTTGGTAACCGGGTAAGAGCGCTAGGCACGAAACCTGCCTATTTTCAGGCACAACCCAGGAGGGTACAAAATTACATTACATTACACTAATGACAAACAGTAAGGTACAGCAATTACAACAATTAGGCACATAAAGAACAATACCTGCCAGGATAACAATATCACAGAAACTAAATATACAAATAGAGATAATAGTAAGCAATAAACACACGATTAGGGTAGTATACAATATTGGCATTAACCGGGTTGGTGCACTAACATACTAACAGCCAGCAGAATAGGTCTGATGGTCTTTCATGTCTGCTTGGTAGCCAGTCCCTATTGGGCGTTCGCTCTCCCTCTCCCCCCCAGCCCCAGAGAGGGTCGTCTTTGGCTTCAGTTTACCCGTGCACCTGTCCCACCCCCTCTTGAAGCCTTCCACTGTGCCCTCCTCCACCAGACTTCCTGGCAGTGCATTCCATGGCCCCACCACCCTCTCAGTGAAGTAATGTTTTCCACATTCTCCCCTGTAATTTCCCCACTTCGGCTTCCACTCATGCCCCCTGGTTGTGCCCCCTTCCTTTAGCCTGAACATTTCTTTGGCTCCATCCCATTTATCCCTTTCACATATTTGAAGACCCCTATCATGTCCCTCCGTCTCTCTTCTCCTGCAGTGAGTACGGCCCAAGTTCTTCCAGCCTTTCCTCATAGGCCCTGAATCATCCTGGTTGCCCTCCTCTGGACCCTCTCCAGCAGTGCTATGTCCTTCTTGAGATGAGGTCTCCAGAACTGCACGCAGTACTCGAGATGCGGCCTGGTCAAGGCATTATACAGAGGCAGGATCACCTCCCTCTTCCTGGACGTAATTCTCCTCTCTATGCAGCCCAGAATCCTGTTTGCTTTTGCTGCAGATCTTCTGCAGTTTTCAGTGTTATTCATTTTGGTGTCTACCACCACCCCCAGGTCCCTTTTACTCGTTGTGGCTTGCATTGAGACCCCCCCCAGGATGTATACATGACCTTGGTTTCTGACCCCCAGATGCAGCACTCTACACTTCCCTGGATTAAACCTCAGTCCCCACCTCCTTGACCACCCCTCCAGGGTATCCAGGTCCCTCTGTACTGTCTCTCTCACTCCGTCCCTGTCTGTCAGTGCTCCCAGTTTTGAGTCATCCGCAAAGAGGCTCATCCTACTCCTAACCCCCCCTTCCCCATATCGGAGACATTGGCATTGAACAGGAATGGCCCCAGTACCAAACCTTGGGGAGCCCCACTGAAGACCTTCCTAGGGGAGGAGACTAACCCACCAACCACTACCTTCTGTGTTTGCCCCATCAGCCAATTTTCTAACCATCTAAGCAAATGTCCTCCCACCCCCCATCCCCCAGCTTTGTTAACAAACCGATGTAGGTGCCGAATCAAACGCCTTACTGAAATCCAGGTATAGGACGTACACCAATCTTTTTCAATCCAGGGTCCCTGTCACCCAGTCATAAAAATCTATGAGGCTGGTCTGACACGATCTCCCTGGGACAAAACCATACTGTTTGTCATCCAGGTGTCCCAACCTTTCCAGCTGCCTCCTGAGCTTCTCCTTGATGATGCCCTCCATTAGTTTGCCTACCACAGATGTCAGCCTCAGGCCTGTAATTTCCCATCTCCTCCCTAGACCCTCCTTTGTGGATAGGCACCAGATGAGCCACCCTCCAGTCTTGAGGCACCCATCCTGTCTACAGAGAGTAATTGAAGAGTGCAGCTAGTGGAACTGCTAGTTCGTCCATCAGTTCCTTCATCCCAGTGCCTTATCAGTTTTTAGCACCCAAAAGACCTCCCTCACCCTGTCCTCTGCTATCCTCTGTGATTTCTCCCTCCCAATCCACCCCCTCAATTAAGCACCCATCCCCTTCTAGGTTTGGCCCACCCGATACCCCAGCCTCTTCCGGTCCTCTAGACTCCATCTGACCTCTCTGCTCAGCTGTCTCCCCTACCCTCCCTTCAGGCTGAATGGATCCCCTGTCTCCCTCCATAAATATTGAGGCAAAGTACTCATTTAGCACCTCTCCTGATCCCCCGCCTCCTGAGCCCATCCCTCCCCAGTCTTAATCCTGGAGACCTGTGTTCTCCCTTTTCTCTTCTCCCCTATGTATCTATAGAATCCCTTTATACCCCTCCGGATATCCCTAGCGAGGTTTTGCTCCATCTTCACCATGGCTCCCCTCACCACTCTGGTGACCCTCCTTGCTGTCAACTCATAGTCACCTCTCTCCCTAACCCCCCTGGAGCACTTAAAACATGCATAGGCAGCCTTTTTATCCCTCACCTCCTCTTGCACCTTCCTGGTCCACCAGCACAGCTTGTTGGCTCTACCATTCTTATGCCTTATCCATGTACATGAGCTAGTAGCCTCCTGCACCCCTTTCTTAACGGTCTCCCACAAGCTACCAGCATCCAAGTCTGGCCTAATCTTGTCCAAACTCCCTGTAGATCCTGCCCATGCCCACAAAGTCCGCCCCTGAAGTCCACTACTACTGTATTAGGCGTTAGCCCTCCCCAGATACAGCAGAAACGAGACCATGGCATGGTCATCACCTGCCAGCGGGCTACACACCTCCAGACCCCTTATCTGGTCACTGTCTGCAAGGACAACGTCCAGTATCCTCCCCTCCCAAGTAGGTTCCCCCACCTGCTGGACCAGGAAGGCATCCTGAAACACATCCATCAGTCTCTGCTCCCTGGCCACCACGGATGTCATAGTGTCCCAGTCTGCCCCCTGTATATTAAGGTCCCCTTGACCACTACCCTACCCTTTCCACGGTCACAGTGCCCCTTGATGTTCTCAACTAATTTTTCCTCCAGGGCCTCATCTATCGCAGAGGGTCTGTACAACACCCCTATTTTCAATCTTTTACCTCCCCTTATTTGCAGAGTTACCCAAATCGCTTCCACCCCTCCATCATCCTCCTCCACTCCACTCCATTAACCACTATACCATTTTTGACTATCAGTGCTACACCCCCTCCTCTTCCCTCTTCTTTATCCCTCCTGAATATTGTGTAGCTCTCAAGTTTAGGTCCCAATCATTTTCTGGTGGCCCATGTCTCAGTAATCACCACCATCTGCTGATCCCTCAGCCAGCATCACCTGAAGCTCGGGCATTTTGTTGCCCATGCTTCTGGCGTTGATTAGGACCATCCTCCACCCCATCCCCCCTCTAATTGTCTCGCGCCTGCACAATCCCTATTTCCCAAATCGCCCATTTCTGCACAGCTCTGGCTGTATTTACTTTGCAGTGACCTGCCCTCTTTTTGCACCCTAGACCTGGAACCTCAAGCAGCCCTCCTGGTTCCATTCCATCACTTAACCCTTCCCCTTTACAAGTTTAAACCCATCAACTATGAATCCAGCAAGTTTTAGTTTCAAGATCTCCCTCCCCTCTAAGTTAAGGTGTATCCTATCCCTGGCATATAACCCCTTGTCCTCCTATGTGTCCACCCAGTCCCATACCAGCCCATACCCGTCTGCCCTGCACCAGTCCCTGAGCCACTGGTTCACCCCTCTGAGTTTATGCTTGGTCTCTCCGGATGCCCTAGATACTGGTAGACTCTCCAAGAAGGAGACTGAGCTTCCTATAGGAGGTAGACCCTGGCCAGTTCCTGAAACCTCGCCTGGATTTCCAGTTCACTGTTCCCCTCCAAGTCATTTGTGCCCAGATGTACTAGGAAATCTGGGGATCCCCCGCATTCCAGTGCTAATGAGTATAGCTGGAATGTGGCCTTGTGTACAGATAGGCCTGGGATATATTTAGCCTTGACTGGGCTGCTTTTTCTCTCTCCTCCCCTCCCCCCTCCCACTGGATGCCCCGGGTCATGGAGTCGTCCAGCAGAATCACCTTCACCCTCCCCAATTTATTGGCCCTTTTGATCGCTTCCAGGCTCTTCCTTCTTTCATCAACCCCTAGCTTACTCCTCTCACCACCCTTCAGACTGGGGATCACTAGTCTGTGCATGCCCTACCATGCTCTTTCTTCTGCCTGCAGTTCCCAGTTTGCTCCTCGCCCCCTCCAACCTCATGGGTGGCACTGATTGCCCCCCAAGATCTCCCCCAGACTCCCTTTCTGGGCCAGAATCCACAGGTTTCCCACCCAGACACCCTTCTACTGCTTCCCTCCTTGCCTCTATCCCCCTATTGGCCTTGTATCCACCACCCTGTCTGGCATATTTCTCCCTACCCTCACCCCCTCCCCACCTCATCCAATTCCTCTCACCCCGACACTGGCCTTTCTAGAGTAACCCCTACTATTCCCCTCTCTTTGGCCGACATCCCCAATCTGAGTGCCTGCCCGACCCTATTTCTGCCCCCTCCCTCCTGGCCTCGCCATGTGCTCCTCCATCCCCCTTTCCTCCCTCCAGCCTCAGTTCATGTCCCTCCTCCTTCCCTCCCTCCCCTTTGGGGATGTGGCCACCTCCTCTACCCCCCAGGCTTGCTGGCAAACCCTCTCTGTCTGCCTCCTCCCGTCCTGTTCCGCTACCTCTCTGCCCTCAACCCCCTGGCTTTCTGACCAAACCCTCTCTGTCTTTTCTCCCCTCCTGTTCCGCTACCTCCCCTGCCCCTAACCCCCCAGCTTGCTGACCAAACCTTCTCTGTCCACCTGTTCCCCCCTCCGCAGCCTCTTCCACCTCCTCTCCTGGATACAGCAAGGTGAATCGATTACTAAGTATGATGCTTGCCCTGACTTGCTTTCTCCTACCCCTCCCTCTTTTGATCCCTCTAAATCGCCACCCTCCTACAAAATGATTTCCGTCTGTTGCTTGTATACGTGCCTACCCCTCCGGAGTACCCATAAGGTCCATGTCCACCTGTTCCTGGGTATACCGTACTGGTCTCGCCTACTCTTGTGAGGTCCTGTCCACTCTTTCCTCCCCAATCCTCCCCACTCATGCCTTCCAGCTTTCTTCTCACAGTCCCCTGACCTCCTCCCTAAGTCCTGTCAGCTGAAAACGCACTGGACGCCCTACGAACCTCCATGCCCAATTTTAGATTATTGCTGTCCCGCACCCCGTACACCCAATCACCTTACCGAAGATGCCCGCTCTGGCTGTCCCCAAGTCCACCCTCATTTTGGTATGAGCAGTACAACCCTCTAGCAGAACCAATTTAGGCAGTAGTACACAAGGACCCTAGCTGTTTGTCCCCTCTTTCCCTACAGCAGCCAGTTTTTCAGCCCCAGTTCTCAAGCAAAGATTTTGCCCACCCCAAAAGTGATCAGTAGCCTAAACAGTTCACAAAGTTTGCCTACTCCCTCAACTGTAGACAACATACACAATTTTACAATCTGTTATAATATGCCCCCTTTGATAAGCAGTAGACAATGTTGCCCAAGCAACCCAGCATACAGGACACGTGTCCCCCAATCAGCTGTAACCAGTTCACCAGCCGTAGTACTAATCAGTTCACAGTTGTCATCTCCCTCAGCTGTAGGTAGCAGGTAGTTAATGGTGCCCAAGCAGGCACAGCATACAGTTCCCTTTTCCCCCAATCAGCAACAATCCAGATCACCCACTCTCAGCCTGCCCCTCTCCAAGGCTCCACCTCCACTGACCATTTAATAGAAGGTGGGGACAGGATGGGAGGTGTGGAACAAAGAACAGCTCTCCTGATTGTGACTAGGCTAATGGCCTTTATAGCCCAGTCGCACAGTCAAAAATTTGCACCCTTTGTACTGATTGGCCCCACCGCTCCTTGCTCCATAGCAGCCGGCAGCCCTCGCGACAACTCCCATGCCGGCCGTCTGCTCCAGTCAGCCGGTCTTGCTCCCACCAACAAACTCCTTCTCTGACCACCAATGTGGTCGTGTCCTCTCCTGCCACTGATGGGGCCCTGGAATTGCCTGCCCGACTCCCAACAGCAAGAACAGCTCTCCAGATTGTGACTGGGCTAATGGCCTTTATAGCCCAATTGCACAGTCAAAAATTCACACCCTTTGTGCTGATTGACCCCACCGCTCCTTGTTCCATAGTGGCCGGCAGCCCTCCGCGCAATTCCCACGCCGCCGATGTGGCTCTGGTCAGCCCAGTCCTGCTCCCGCCAACAAACTCCTTCTCCATCCACCAATGTGGTTGCATCTTCTCCTGCCACCAGTGCGGCCCTGGAATTGCCTGCCCCAATTCCCAACAGCAAGAACAGCCATGAAATTACTTTTTTCAGGCACAACATAGGAGAGTACAACAATCAAAGACAGGTACATAGCAGGAGTACAGTGAAATTACAATAGTATAGGTCAAAACAGTCAGTAGTAATGAATGCATGCAGCCAGGACAACAACAATCTATCAAATTCACAATGACTTTGGACATAAAGACCTGCACAGTCAAAGAGGAATAAAACAATACAGCAGCAAAGAATATTGGTCAAATCAGTCTCAACAATGAAAGTTCAAGAGGCCACAAGGCAAGGACAAATTCCTGATTGGGCAGGATGCATCATCAAGGCCTCCGAGGTAAGACTCAGTGGGGGGGAAGGGGTTAGCCCTCAAGGAGATAGTAAGGGTAAGTAGTGAAAGGGGGTAGGGAGGTGGAAGGTAAGGCAAGGAAGCAGCTGGAGGGTGAGGAGATTAGGGAGGATTAAAACAAGTGCAGAGATCAGAGATAGATGTAGGCGCAGCTCCCTTTTGAAGCTGCTATCGGATCCTAATTGCCTAAGTGCTTGGGGAGGGAGTTCCAGAGCTTAGAGGCAGAGTGACTAAAGGAACCTGGAGCCTTTTGATGTTTTACATCTAGGTGGAGCATAGCTACAGGGGTGCAGGGGTTGCAGTGGCACCAGACCTGAGGTTTGAGGGGCCCAAATCATAATGTTGATGTTTATTCAAAACTGGGAGGGCCCTGTAACACCGTCTTCCACCCAGGCCCTCTGGGAATTTGCTACACTACTGATCTAGGTACATTCAGCAGGTACTTATCTACCTAGTGCAACCAATAGGAGAAGGTTAGAGGTACCAGCAATGTTGCAAGCACTGAAGGGTTTGGTTTCTGAGTACAGAGTCAGTCAGGGAGCCAAGAGAGTATTGATGGCATGCCAAGAGGGATAACCAGCCTAGGTCTCTATACAGTTGGCAGTGATGCTTATGCCGAGGTGACAAGGAGGCGTACCGACAGACATTACCATAAGTGATATCCCATTTATAAAAGATGGTTTTATGTGCAGCAGCAAAGGTGGGCATATCGTAGGTGAGGGCAGGTAGTAATATGCCTCTGGCAATAGCAAGTTTAGCAGAGGGAGTTAGCATGAAGCTGGTCTTGTAAGCGACCCCCAGTTTAGTGTTAACTGCTTTGCAGGTGGATTGTATATCTAGGTTGAAGTCCAGGGACTGGTCCAAAACAATTCCTAGGTGTGGACTATGTATTCCCCCGGTGCAAGAGAGGCAGCTCCAGATACTTTTCGCTCCATGCAAGCTGATAACCCAGAAGCCTCTACGCAAGACTATTTAGCCACATTGGAAGATGTATTTGGGAGCCCTGAATCAGGTGAGAACTTTCTGTGGAGGTTTAAAACAACCCAATGATGTTTGGGAGAGCCTTTGTCGTGTGTATATACCCCACCTTGAAAAACTCTACAGAAATGCTTCAGGAAAGAGGTGTGGCCCCAGGTGAACTGAACAAATCAGACTAAATCAGATACAATGTCTCCCTTATTCTGATTTCAAATCAAATCAAATCAAATCTTTATTTATCAAATCAAGTCTTTATTTATCCAGGCGATCATCATTGAGCAAGCTCATTTACAAGATGGACCTGCTGTTGTCCAAGACAGTTATACATACATGGATTGAGAATACAAAGTACAACATGTGCAAAGAGTTACAAACAAATTTACAGAAAAGTGGTAGGTGCCCGATATACATTCCAAGCGTTCTTGTAGGAACATACATGCATCACTCAACTTTGCTGTGGTATATACAGACTCCATGGGCTGGATATTCAAACTGCGCTATTCTGTGACGCAAGCCCTTGCGATGCACAAAATAGTTGCACAGGGGTGTGGCCGAGGCGATATTCAACAGAGTTGTGCTATTGAGCAACTCCTTTGAATATCACCCCCCGGCCACTGTGCATGGCACAGTGGAACTTGCGCCACCGCAAGTGGTCAGAGTGGAGCAGTCAAGATGCAGTGGCACAAGTACCATTGCGCCATGTGCACATTTCTGATATTCAAAAGGTGACATGCAAATGTAGCCATAATTCCTGCAAGGCGCAGGGGGCCATTTGCATCTATTTATGGCCCCATTTGCATGCCATTAGCATGCAGGTGCACTGATCCCCGAGGACTTGTGCCTGGCGCCCTGCCAGGCAGCAGCCATCGGGGACCGACGCCCCCTGCAGCCCGATCGCGGGCATAGCTAATAAATCCCCACCCTCGACTGGCGATCGGCGGGCATATGTTTAAATCCCCACCCCCGACTGGCCCGATCGCGGGCATAAGTTCAGAAACCCCTCCCCGACTGGCCCGATCACGGGCTGAAAATAATTCACCCCAAGAACATATCCCTGGTGGTCCAGTGGCCCCCCACCCCACCCACAGAGCCCCACCACCTCGCTCCCCCAATCAGCCGGTGGGTGGCAGCATCCCACCTGCCTGCCGCCCGTGACTGACTGCCGGTAGGGCTGCGCCATTGGTTCAGAACAAGAGCCAATGGGCATGAACCACCGTACAAGGCAGTCCAGATATGTGAATGATTTGAAATATATGCCCGACCGGGCCAGTGGGGAGGAGGGTTACTATATGCCCATGATTGGCCTGCGGGGGCACAGGGAGGGTTGAGGCCACCCACAGGTGGCAGCTGCTGTGTTGCACCCTGCAATCGTCAGCTCACCTGTAAGAGTGACCCTCGACTTCTTTTTTGCTCAAAGTTGTGCAGGCATGGTTGGGGTGCACCTGCAACTCTACTGTAGCTGAATATCGGGCTGTGCAGTTTATGCTAGTTTCTCCCCTCCGGTTCAGCATTCCTTCATTAGCATTGCGTTGTTGCTCAGCTTGACTTGGGGTGCAACTGCCTCCTGCTGAATATGGCAGAATGATGCAATTTCAGACTTCTATGCAGCTAATCCTGTCAGCATGGCTAACCCTTTGAATATCCAGCCCCATGTATGGAAGTTGAGGTGGTATGTTTAGTCATTGTTAGTCAAGCCTTCATCAGAGGGTACAATTCTTTGCATTTCAGCCCTCAGTGACCGTTTACCATACTTGGGTGAGGGTCCTGGGCTGCATAAAGCCCCTAATGAGGTCTGTATGTTCCGCTTAAGCGGTGAGAGAAAGAGTAATATGGAGAGGTGGTGCCTTGGGTGCTGAGGGCCACTATGGCAGCGGACTAGTGGACTTGATTAAAATAGGGAGGGAGGAACTAGGTTCATGGCTGGATGTGGTAAGGATACGGAGTGAACAGTCAGCAGGACAGCTAGAAACTATGGAAACACGTACAGATTTCGGCGAACATTTTGTCATAAATTATACTAAACAGAGCAAAACTGACAGGAGAGCCGAGTCTCAAGGATCTTTGTACCCTGTTCCAGAGTGTAGGTAAAGCATGGCGCTCTGTGGTACAGAACATCCAGTTTTGCAAGGTGTGAGACGGAGCATTGGCCATAGATAATGTCGGCATAGTCGATTAATGAGAGGAAAGTTGATCGAACAAGCTGCCTTCTTGCGTCTGCAGCCAGAAGGTGTTTAATTCTGAAGAAGAGGCCAAGCCTCTGCCTAGGCTTTTTCATCAATTCTTCTGTGTGCTCTGCAAAGGAGAGTTTGTTGTCCAGCCATATACCCAGATATTTGAATTTAGTCATGAACTCAAAATCTTCACCTAGAAGGGTAGTTATGGGAGGATGGGTACCAGCAGCAGCAGAGTAGGCCCTAGTGCTAGATGGGGTAAAGAGCATGACCTTAGTTTTTTTTGCACTTAGCAGTAGCTTTTTGCTCAGAAGCTGATGCTGCAGCGTATTGAATTCAGTTTGTAGATCTGTGTATGTGGCTCCAGGGGAGTCACAGCTTAGATACAGCACCGTATCATCAGCAAACAAGTGGATACTGGCTCCTGTAATGCCTAGGTCCAAGTTATTAATGTAGATGGCGAACAGTAGAGGGCCCAGTATGGAACCCTGTGGGACTTTTCTTTTTATTGGTTTGAGAGGAGAGAGAGCTCACCTTTGGCCTTAATTTGTTGCTGCCTATCAGAGAGATAATCCTGGAACCAGTCCAGTGAGGTTTAGTCCATATCTATGGTTTTTAAGATGGAGAGAAGTAAGCAGTGGTCGATGGTATCAAAGTCCTTGCTGAGGTCTAAAAACACAGCACAAACAAATTTTTTGTTGTCAAGGTCCCGTTGCCAGTCATTAGTGACTTTGGCCAGCACTGTAACAGTGCTATGCTTTGCTCTAAAGCCAGACTGCATGGGGTTAAGCAATGTAGAGTTGTCTAGAAACGATCTCAGCTGTAAATCCATGACTTTTTCCAGCATTTTTGAGAGTATAGGTGTAACCCCCCTGCAAATGGGGGTTCCCAAGAGACTTCCAGGAGCTTGCTTGAATGCTCCAAGCCTGAGTGGTGTTTGGCGTTTAAGCCATTTATCAGTGAGTGTTTTTAGAGCCTCTGGTACTGTCTCTTTAAGAGCTGTCTGCTTGCAGACATAATTAGTTTGTATGGGGGGGACTGTGTGCTTCTCTGAGTACCACTCGAGCTGCTGCCAATTCACTCCATTTTTGCAGTCACTAGGAGTGCAAAGGGAACCTATCTGAAAGATGTAACTGTTTGACAGAAATCATTTACAGTAATAATGAAATTACAGTTTGTCTAACCTGCTTTCTTTGCAGTCAGAACTGTGTCTGCCTAGTTCCCCATTCTGGTTTTGAACTGCTGAACTGGACCAATCAGTGTGGGGTAAGCTAGCTCTAAAATGGTGCCTTGGACGAATCAGAACTTGGACTCATAATCTGAGCCAGCCACAAGAGGATTGTATGGGCAGTGACTCGGGAGATGTAGTTTAGACTTCGGCGCCTTTTTGGACCAACAGCAGCAGTCTATTGTGAGTGACAGCCAATCCAGTCAAGAACTGGGAGGAACTCAAAGGAAGTGCCCAGTTTTGTCTGTTGGAGTTTCAGTTTAGATCTGGCAGTGAAGGGGAAAGAAACCCTGTGCTCCTTCAGTGCACAGTTTCAGTCAAAAAACGTGTGTAAGGCCCAGAGTTCCGGTCTGCAGCTTGTGTAACTGCTTGTTAGGACTGAATCCGTCCTGTGAAAAGAATCAAAGGATCTCTGAAGAGTAGAAACCAGGCTCACCCTGTAGAAGACTGGAGAAATTGTTGAATTGCACTGGTCTGTCAGGAACTGAATCTGCTGTGTGTTCTCCCGGTATTGTGCAGTAATTGCGATCGGATAGAGAAGCAGCCTGCCTGGTATAGTACTTTCTTTTTACCATATAAATGTGTGAAGAGTCTCGTGGAGCTCAAAAGTAGCCCTGCTGACGTTGAAGGACCCTATCTTGTTTGGAGGTCGTGAGTACTAATTCGGGTCGCTTCCCTGTTGAATTGCCACATTAAATCCAAATGGAATCACTGTACTGCTGACTGTTTAAACTAATTTTCTTTTCACTGTGTGAAAGGGCCCTACCAGCTGCCACGGTTTGGACTAGCCACTAGGGCTTGGGTACCCAGGGACAGTAACTTGGTAGGGATAGGCCTGTGCACAGAGCCACAGGTAGATAGTAAAGTGATAAGCTAATTAACCTGATTTCCCCCTGTCCTTGTTATATCCCCCTAAATAAATCAGAGCTGCTTGTTTCAGCAAAGTTATACTTCCTGAGGTATTTGTCTGTGTTAAAGTACTGTACTGTGATTGTTGCACTGTATCTTATTTCACAGGAGGTCCCAGTGCCGGAACTAGTCCTGGGGGTAAGTGTATACTGTGAAGGTAATTCTGATATATTGTGTGGGCCACTAGTGGGAAGAAAGGGGGGTTGCAGTGTCCCAGAGGGCTGTGACCAAGTAAGTTTAACTACTGCAAACCCTGACCTCTGGGTGGAGGCACCCGCCATTGGATCCAGGCCCCTCAACCTGTTAGTGGCAAATCAGGCAGGGGTAGTAGCCCCTGGGATAGCGCCATCTAGGGGTTACATAGGTAGAAGAGAGATTGGCCTATAATTGTTCAGGTCGCATGGGTCCCCTGCTTTAAATAGGGGGATAACATGAGCGATTTTCCATTCCACGGGGATAGAGCCCTGGGCCAGGTACAGGTTGAATAAGTGTGATATAGGTGGGCAAGTATGTGGTATGCTATTTCAGAAAGTATGAGTCGGAGGAGTCGGCTCCTGCACTTTTCTGGTATCTAGCCATAGCATAAGGTCTTCAACTTCTTTTATGGTGCTTGGGGAAAAGGAAGAAGATCGTATCTTTGTTACTTTGGTCTGGAGGCTGGGCGGTGAGTTGTGGACGGAGACTACTTACTGGTGCATTATCGAATGCCATGCCTGCAGTGGCAAAGTGGTTGTTGAAGACTTGAAGAATTTCAGATTTCTCACTGATAGTGACATTGTCGATGGTGATTCTGGAAGGTAGTGCACTACCTGGGGAGTGTCCAGCCAGTTCCTTTATGGTGGACCAGAAATTGGTTGGGCTGTTGGATGCGGATAGTAATTTGTTTTGATAATTGGCCTTGGCCTCTCTGACCATTTTCGTGCAGGCATTTCTAGCTGTCCTAAAGAGACACAGTCTGCAGCGCCTGCGATTTCCGGGCCTTTGTCCATAGCTGGTCTCTTTTGAGTAAAGCATTCTTCAGATCCGTGAAAACCAATGGTAGGTTCTGTTTTTATTACGTGCTTTAACTAGAGGAGCATGGTTGTTTAGGCACTGGCTATGATTTCATGGAGAACATTATAGGCATCATCCACTGATTTAGCTAGGTAGAAAGTCTGCCAGAGCAAGGAGTTTTTAGTTCTTGTATGTAGGCCACAGGGTCAAAGTTCCGCCTGGATCTTTTAGTAGAAAACTTTGATGTAGATGGTGGGTTCAAGATGGTTCTTATGCCAGCTGTGAGACAGTGGTCACTAACATCTGCTGGAAGGATACTGGCATGGGAAAGGTAGTGTGGTCTGTTGACAAGAAGGACGTCCAGAAGTGTGATTTTCATTGGATTTTTCTTGTTGATACACATTGGTTCTGTAATCATTTGGGTGAACCTGTGAGTATAGAATTGTTTTAGGGCAGTGATCCGTTGATATCCAGTCATAGTTAAGGTCACCTAATATAATTGTTTCCAGAGTTGTCATGTCCATTTGTGAAGACAGATGAGCCAGGAGCTGTGGTCCTGCTGCTGGGGTCTATAGCAACCTATTATGCGGAGTGCCACAGATTGGGATGGTTCGACCCTGAGAGACAGACATTCAAAGCCCCTGCAATGGAAGTAGCATCTAATATAGATACTGTAAATTTGTTTTAACATAAATGGCTACTCCTCCCCGGTCTTTCTATCTGCTCTGAAGAGGCGGTAGTTGGGGATATTAACCTCACTGTCTGTGTGGATGCCCGAAGCCAGGATTCCAGATCACAAGTATGTCTGGGCAGTGTGGATAATCCAGGCCTGGACAGAATCCAACTTCTTTAGAAGGCTGCAGACATTGACATGCAGAAAAACTGATTCCTTTAGGGTAGTAATTTCGGTTGGAGATGAAATCAACCTAGGGGCCAGGATTGAGTCGCGACGCCTCCCGAGCACAGAAGTTGGAGGAGCACGATACTTCTCAGATTAGCAAGGAGATGTTTAAAAGCACGGCCTTGTTGCATTTTGTGTGAGTTAGATTGCAGGGATCAAGGGACCGAGTTGACCTCTTGTTGCCCTGCCAGTGCGTAGATTAAGGTCCATGCAGAGTAACACCCACTATGCAGCGATTGGTGGCTGTGGTTTGGGGCTATGCACAGCCGAGTGAGTTTGCAGTCCTCCTTCGGTGGATTCAACAAAGTTGACTGAATCAGGGCCAACCAGGGCAGCATAATGAATACATAGTCTAATTATGTGGATGTCCTAGTGGCATAGGGCATGTCCCTTTATTAGAGTCAGATCTGTCAGGGGTCCACTAATATTAGGTATCAGGGAAATGCAGGCTAGTAAGTAAAGTCAGCAGAGACCTGCCATGGTAGCTTATTCAAAAGTGGGTGTACTATTGCAGGAGCTGCTGACCAGAATCTTTAGGTCCCCAAATTTGTTGTATGGGTAGTTACTGCTGTGGTATGATAGGGGTCAGTATGCACTAAAAGGGAATCTAAGGGTAGCCCTGACAGTGGCACGTCTCTGAACAAAATTTATTTGATGTGGATTCCTTGTTAAGGGAAAGAGAATGGACAGGAGGACGGAAAATGTCTTGATTACAAGAGCTATATTTCTTCAGTGGGGGCTGATAGAGGTGCCTGTGCAGAGTGGAGTGGGCCAATGGAAGATTATATAGGTCCCAGGGGTCCTTGTTCCGTATGCGACTTGTTTGGGGAAGTTTAAAAACGGAGTTACGCAAGATAAATGTATACCGCCCTCGGCTAGAGAAAGGAGAGAGTAGCTCGAATTAACAGTGGGGCAACACAAAGGCTAGCAGTCTGAGTGAAAACAGCTCAATTAGCAACTGAAAAGCCTGCTATTTCCTTGGCGCCTTGCAGTCTGGTGAGAGCTACAAAGTCACGAAGAGACTGTAACACTTGGTTGCTGGGAACATTTTTAGACAATAAACACAGTTTTTTGGCAAATCAGTCACAGTTCAGTAATTTGTTGTTTTTTTTTCAGTAAAAGGGATGCTTCAAGTAAAACAGTGCCTTAGCAAGACAGAATATACTAGGCAGCAGGACAGAATATGCTAGTCAGCAATAAGCAAGCCTAAAGAACCAAAATGGTATGCCTCAGCAAGACAGAATGAGATAAGGCTGCTAGAAGGCTTAGCTGCAAAAAGGGGATGGGTGGAATTGCAGTTGTTGACAGTAAGTAACCAAATAAATTGAAACATCAGATAGGAGTGGGCGGAGACTGTGTGCATTTAAAGGAGGCCTGGAAGGGGGAGGGGGTGGCAAAATCAAGGGGAAGTTTGCAGAGCTAGCACTGAATCAGTGCACATACAGTTGGAGAGAAACTGCAGCGGGGGGAATGGTAAGTTACTTTACACAGGCCGAGCAGAACAGGTTAAATTAAAATATATAAATTAGAAGCTGAGTACAGGGATGCAGGCTTACATTAAGCCACACATCTCGGGTGCTCCTGTCTCAGGTGAGTGAGACCAGCCAATCAGGAAGCTCTACACAGGCATGGAGCCAATAGTGCTACCCTGAGAAGGCGCTGAAATTGAAAAACAGCAAATTGCAAGTGATGATCCAGTTCAGCGCTCACACAGCCCAAAGAAATCGTGGCAATTCTTCAAGCGCCGCATCTTATCTATCTCTTTGGGGGTAGGTGGATCAGCTCTTGCAATCGTAGAGGTGCTATGGCTGGATCGTGGCCGCTGTCTGTAAAGTGGCACCTATAAGGAAGGAGACAGCAGATTAAATAGAGAGCAGATGGGGGAAATGTGTCAAACAGAGACACACAAAGAGAGCTGAGCATCGACTTGAAAGACAAATCGAGGGCAGTCTCAGACAGAGGCAAGGTGCTGGCTAACCTCGGGAATCTAAAACAAGTACAAAAGAACAGACTGATGGGGGAGGGCAGGAGGGACAGAACAGAGACAGAGGAGGACAGGAGGACAAGGAAGATGATAAAGGATGAAAGTCAAGGGCAGAAGCCTTAGGCTCAAGACAGAGGCTACACAGATTTTACAATTCACTGAATTTCTAAGTCCATAGCATGTAAACCCAGTACAGTCTTAAATAGGATTAAAAAATATATTAACAAAGCCAGTAAAACTTTTTTACAAACTCAGTTCAAGGCAAAAATCAAGGGGAAGTTTGCAGAGCTAGCACTGAATCAGTGCACATACAGTTGGAGATAAACTGCAGCGCGGTGGGGATGGTAAGTTACTTTACACAGGCCGAGCAGAACAGGCTAAATTAAAATATATAAATTAGGAGCAGAGTACAGGGATGCAGGCTTACATTAAGCCACACTCGCCTCGGTGCTCCTGTCTCAGGTGAGTGAGATCAGCCAACCAGGGAGCTCTACACAGCCGTGGAAGGTGCTGAAATTGAAAACAGCAAATTGCAAGTGATGATCCAGTTCAGCTGCTCACACAGCCCAGAGAAATTGTGGCAATTTTTCAAGCATCGTCCCTTATCTATCTCTTTGGGGGGTAGGTGGATCAGGCTCCTTGCACCATGGAGGTGCTATGGCTGGATCGTGACCACTGCCCGAGGGGGCAAGTGGCACCTTATCTATCTCTTTGGGGGGTAGGTGGATCAGGCTTCTTGCACCATGGAGGTGCTATGGCTCGATCGTGATCACTGCCCGAGGGGGCAAGTGGCACCTTATCCATCTCTTTGGGGGGTAGGTGGATCAGGCTTCTTGCACCGTGGAGGTGCTATGGCTGGATTGTGACCGCTGCCCGAGGGGGCAAGTGGCTGTTGCTCATGTTGCGACTGCCAGACCAAAGGGATTCACCCCCTCCTGTAGCTTGTTGATGAAGGAAGTATGGGAGGTTGAGCAGAGAGGAGCACAATGGGGGTCTGCTTGCACATCTGTGGCTGTCACTCAAGTTGCGCCACCAGTTGAAACTCCAGAGCTGAAAATGGTGCAACACCTAAGACAGGCTCCAGTAAAGGCCAAGATACCCATCAAAATGCATCCGCCATGGGAGTGGGGGTACATGAACAGGCGCCTCTGTAGATTGTGGTCTAAAGACTCAATAAGTGAATTGTCCACCACAGTAAAAGAATTAATGGGCAGAATGTACAACCCCAGGTTTGGCAAGGAGGGAGGGAGGCCCAACAAGGACCCTCTGCTGTTAGTTCTCCTGCCCATGTTTCAAATAGGTGTTCTGCACCACCCCCCTCACCATGAATGGAGGCCCACCTTCGATGTGACGCCACAGCTGAGACAGCTTAGAGAAGGTGTGTTCTGCTACAAAATGTGGGAAGGATGGTCACCTGAAGAGGGAGTGCTGATGCAGAAAGGACCCGGCCAGGGTGACAGATAGACAGCTTGCAGAAAAGCACCCAAGGAAAAGTAATTCTAGTGGTGCCCTGGCCCAATCTCGACAAAACTCCTTTGTGGCAAAATCATTTGTTCCAGCTCCTGCAATTCCTGAAAATACCCCACTGGACTGGTCAGAGTTGGTAGGCCCATCTATGGAAACTACCATGCACATTGAAGGAATCCCTGTTAAAGCCTATACTAGCCAGTGGGTCACAAGCCACAACAATTTTCAAAGACTGGTATGATCAGCATTTGTCTGACTACCCACTACGACCGTTTGATGGCCTATGTGTATGGGGACTGGTGAAAGATCATACTCTTATCTCAGTTACCTTAAAAACTTGTTGTCGCTTTCTTTCCACTGTGACAGGTGTGGGGGATCCTGTAGAGACTCTAGCATTAGTCTGTCCTCCCTCAGGATTGTATGATGTTATCCCTGTGTTAACGGGTACTACGTGCATATGTTCAGCTGCCTTGCCCAGCTATGTCAGGAGAGACAGCAACAGAAGACTGAAGAGCCCTGCATGTCCACACAATGGTCCAAAAAGCCTATGATATGCAAAAGCACCCTGGAGAGGGTGATCAGGATGAGCCTGTGGGTATTATTTAGAAGAAGGATTTCTCTACTATTACTCTCCCTCCAAATGCCTAGTGCACTGTCAGTGGCTAAGTGCGGCTGAGGAATGATGTGTCCAATACAGTATTGATGCTGGATGCCCCAGAAGTGGGAAAATTGCCTGAAGGACCATTGGTTAAGCCCAGTATACTTCCTGTCCATGCTCATGCCTATGTCGCAGAGTGGTCATCCAAATTCAAAATGTTATGGGCCGAGACATCAAGGTAAACTGATGCTGCACTCTGGTGAAAGTCTACTGTGCCAAAACTGCTGTTTTGCTATCCAAGTGCCAGAATGGAGAAGAATGTGAAGTGTCACCTGAAATGTTTGATTTCGGAGAGTCCTCTATCCCAAATAGCTGGAGGGTCAGAATTAGCCAGAAGATGGCCTGGCAAACCAAAGTATTCTCCCTCCAGAAGTGGGATGTTGGCTGCGTAATTGGGGCTGAACATTATATATGACTGCATGATTAGAGACCCTTCAGGAAAGATCCAATGCCTAGCGCCACCGACATCAACAATGTGAGGTGTCACTTGCAAGAGATGCTAGCAGCCAGCATAATACAGGAGTCATGGAGCCCCTACACCTCTCTGATTGTTGTGGTGTGGAAGAAGAATGGCTCCGTCTGCATGTGCGTAGACTACCATACTTCAAATAAAAGAACTGTCCCCGATCAATATACTATGTCACTCATACAGGATGCGTTGGACTGTCTGAATGGGAGCAAGTGGTTTTCCGTCCTTTATCTATGCAGCGGATATTACCAGATCCCTATAGCTGCAGAAGACAGGGAGAAAACAGCATTTATCTGTCCTCTGGGATTCTACGAATTCCTCCGCGTGCTACAAGGAATTACGGTGCACCTGCAATGTTTCAAAGGTTGTGGCAGTGCTGCATGCACGTCGGGAGGCGTGTTGAGGTCCCACTGCATGACAGCTTCACTCTCATTGCAGTGGACTTTTCTTAGATCTAGTGGCCACATTAGGGATGTGTGATGTCAGCACATGCTGCTGGCTGATTGGGGAATGAGGGACGCACCTACTGATGCATGCTCTGCATTTGCCCAACAGTGACCGCGCCTTCAAATCTGCTACTGCCGCAGTATGTTGGCTGCGCATGCGAGATCCAACATAAAAATTATCCAGTACATAAACTGGAATTTCTCACTTTCAAGTGGGCAGTTGTGGAGCAGTTTCACAAATATTTGTATGGTGCAAAGATCCTGGTAAAGACAGACAACAATCCGTTGACGTACTGTCAAACATCTGCTAAACTGGATGCTACTGGACACAGATGGTTATCCACATATGATTATGCAGTGGAGTACCGACCAGGCCTAAACCACATTGATGCTGATGCTCTCTCATGAAGACCTGCCTCAAACTAACAGTGGGTGCATATTCCTGAGCAGTCAGTAAAAAGCACTGTGCTACATGTTCAATCGAGATGAAACCCCATCCTTAGAGACTGTTAACTGCTTGGTAGATTCTTGGGGGCCTCCAGATACTTGTGTACCAGTTGCCTACTATAATTTCGCAGCTCTAAATTTAAGTGCTTTACCACAGCTAACTCCAGCTGACATTCAGAGAGAACAACACCATGATCCCATGATCAGACAAGTTGTTAATGTCTTAAGAAAGGGGGAAGATGTTTCTAAAATATGATCCAATGACCCCAAAACTGCTTTGCTTTTATGAGAAGAGCCTAAACTCAAGCTACATGAGCAGTTATTGTGTACAGAACTCACTGACAGCCAAGAAGATTGTCAAAAAGTAACTAGTACTGCCCACCAAGTTCAAAAGCATTGTATTAAAAACCTTACATGACAACATGGGGCATTTAGACAGTGACAGAACTCTGGATTTAGCCTGTGCATGCTACTACTAGCTGAAGATGGGCCTAGACATTGAACAGTATGTTAAAACTTGCAGTAGGTGACTTCAAAAAAACCGACCCCCAGAAAGCAGCCCCACTGGTCAATATACAGTAACAACAAGTGCACTGATGGAACTCATCTGCATCAATTTTCTTAGTTTGGAACCAGATTCGGAAAACATTGTATAACCCCCTCTCATCCCAGGGGCTTACCTTTTTGCCCCCCTTTGGGGCTTCCATGTCCCCAGGGTTTTGGTCCACCCCATTCTTTTTTCCCCTCGGGTCTGGGTTCCCCCTTGTGGCCCTGTGGTCCATGGATCCTCCCTCGGTCTCCCGCGTAGTTTTTCTGGGGGAGCAGGGCCAGAAGAGCTGGAGTGTGGAGCAGCCACCTGCTTTTCATGCTCTGGTGCTGAGCAACGCCCACGATGCGTGAGATGCGTGGGTTCTGCTTTGTAATTTGGCGGGTCGTTCTGGCTGTCTCCCAATGGTCTCAATTACAGGGTTAAGTAACAGAGGGACTGGGACCATTAGCTGGTCTGGTGGGGGTGGTGAAGCAGAGGGGGCAATTTTTGTGAGCATCAATCGTGCTTGAGGATATGGGAGCCACCTCATACATATTAATTAAATGGCTCATGAATAATAATGAGCTGATCCTGTGCAGCGCCTGGGAGATGTGGAATGGCGCTAGTACAGGCTGGAAAATAAATAAAATGTTAAATGGGTTAATGGGGCAGCTGAAGAAAGGGACTGATGCCAAACTATGGGGTGATTGTAAAATAAAAATGTGCATGTCATCTGCAGTAGGATGTAGAAATGGGAAAGCATATAAACTGCACTGAGGCAATGTATGTGCTGCCTGGGACACTCAAAAATGGCAGCAGTGACTGAGAAAGGGCTTAATTGTTGTGTTAACGTGCACAGTCACTATGTAGGGCATGGGGTGGCTATCAATGGTGGGGAAAATATATGTAGCCCAGGTGCCGTATGCCAGTGGGCTACCCCCCTTGCCAGCTGTCCCTGCTACTAGGTAAGGGTCCTGAGTCCTGCTATGGTGACAATTGGGGGTTCATTCCCAGAAATATTGATAGTAGTATGGTGCATCCACCCAAAGTAAACTATTAGTGGGACAGGTATCCGCTTGGTACAGCCCCCTGGTCTACTGTACCTGCCCACCTCTCCAACCAACCACTCTGCTTACTGTATCCCCAAATACCTTGTTCCACCAGAAACCATAAATCTCAGCAGTAAGCGCATGAAATGAATTTCACTAACATAGCAGTTTCAACAAACAAATTCACAGCTTTATTCAGAGGGGTAAGGCCTAGGGCAAGGACATAGGGTAACTGTGAAGAGAGGAAAAAGGTTAGTAGGATATCCAACAACAAAACATGTGGGCCCGCAGGTCAACTGGTTCCAGTGTCCCTAAGGGTACCCACTAGGTGCAGGCCTGATCGTGCTGTGGATTGGCTGGCTGTTGGGGCCCTGAAATAGTTTAGAAACTTGTAGAATGAAACAGAGCAATTCCCCCTCTTTTCCCTCACATGAGCCAGGTCGTGGGTACTCACGGTTTGTCAATCTCAGCACCAGGGGAATGGAGCTCCTTGGAGCAGCATAGCAGGAACAGGCTGGCCAGAATCCTCTGACAGAATGAAACTTGCTCAAGGATCTTGCAGCTGGTCACCTTGATTGTAGTTCTGGCCGCTTGTCACCTTCAACTGCTTCTGGCCCATTGCAGAGCACAGTGGCAGGACAACACCAGCCCCAGAAGGCCCAGACCCAGGAGTAGCCCATAGCCCAGCTCCCCGATAGGTCGCAGGTGCCTTAGCACCCCAGTCAGCACTTGTGACCCCCTGATACAGTGAGTCCCACTTGGGAGGGGTTAGCAAGTTCCCTCCCTGGCTCTGGGTGAGTACTCCCAAATGGTGGGGGTCCTCCTGCAGTCCCTGCACTGAGTTCTCAGCAAGAAAAGTTTTCAGGCATTCACTCCATTAAAGTCCAGTGCCAATTTGAGTGGGTACTAGCCTCTATTTCAATAAGCACAAGTATGATTCAGCGGGGGGGGGGGACTCAGAAACAACAACCCTCTGCACACCAGTCCACACTTTCCAGTTAGGCAGTGTCCACAACCTTTTCTTCACTGCAGCTGGGCCTCAGCTCTTAGCCACTTTCACCAGCTCACTTAGGACACACACAGCACATGGCTAGCACCCTGACAACCAGAGATGCTGTGCCTCTTCAAAGTTTCAATCACAGTCACACACAAGTGTAACCCCGCCCCCTGCAAAGGGGGGGTCCCAAAGTCTCCTAGGAGCTGGCTAAGTGCTCCCCACCTGAATGGTGTTCGGTATTTAAGCTGTTTATCTGTGAGTGCTTTTACAGCCTCTGGTACTGTCTCTTTAAGAGCTGCCTGCTCGCAGGCTAAATTAGTTTGAATGGGAGGACTGTGTAGTTAATGCTCGAATCCTGCCCTGAGCTGCCGTCTGATCGCTCCATTTCTGCAGTTGCTAAGAGCGCAGAGGGAGCCCATCTGAAGGATGTAACTGTTTCCTGAAATCATTTAGAGCATTTGTAAAATTGCAGTTTGTCTAACCTGCCTTTATTGCAGCTGGGACTCTGTGTGTGTTGCTCCTCCATTTTGGACCTGAACTGCTAATTTGGGCCAATCAGGTAAGGGGAGCCCTAAAATGGAGACTGCCTGAGCCAACCAGAACTTGAACTCTCACCTGGAACCTGCTTAAAGGGGGAATGTATGGCAGGTGCTTCTGAGAGCTGTAGTTTGGACCTTGGCACCGTTTTGCACCAACAGAGGGAGCCCTGCAGTGATTGACAGTTGAGTCCTCCAACCGAACCTGTGGGGAGCTTAAGGAAAATGCCCATAACTGTTCCTGGAGGGCAGATGCGAACTGACTATGAAGGGAGTAGGAGCTCTGTTCTGCTGCGGCGTGCAGTTCGTGTGGGAAGCACGTGTAAGATACTGAAGTCAGCCTGTAGCCATTAGTGAGTGCTCATCAGACTGAATCCAAGTTTGTGGAGGAAAAAAAGGAAGAAGTGTGCAGATCCAGACTTGCCGTAGAAGACTGAAGATTTGCAGAAGTGCGATCGGCCTGTCGGGAACTCTGTTGTTGCATGTGTTCTCGGGTTTTACAGCATTTGCGATCGGGATCGAGAAGCAGCTGCCTGGTACAGTAATTTCCTTTACATATAAAGGTGCCTAGTGTTTGTAGGGGATCGCGATACCTCTTCCCCTGGTTCTGTGAGTCGTGAGCTGAAGCTGGAAGCTGGACTCAAAGCTAATCGAACTGCATCCTTCTGCTTTCCAAGTCAGTGAGACCCTGTCACAGGGGTCTCACCTCCATGCCCTAGCCATCCAGAGCTACCTCCTCAATTCAGCTTGGTTTGGGGGTTTGTGAGTACAAACAGGGTACTTCCTCACCTTCATTTAATCAAAGTGTGTCAATTGATTGTTGTGTGTGCTTCTGTTTGTAGACTGAGCCATCCGTCTCCAGATTACAATTTGTTTGTGCATGTATTTTCTTCATACAGGGCCCCATCCAGCTGCACCAGCCGGCCAACCCCCAGGCAATGGCCCTGGCTAGCCCCCCCCATCCCGGGTACCCAGAGAGTGACATTTTGGACCCTAAATATATGTGCACAGTACTGTGATTCGAACTTATCTAAACCGATCAACCCGATTACCCCCCTCCCGTGTTACTGTCCCCTGAATAAACCAGATTTGTTGTTGTTATACTATATACTGGCTGTGGTGTTACTGCATCTAGAACAGTATTGCAAGTTGCTGTGTATGTTGTCCAACCTTGTTTTACGAGGGGTCCTCCCAGACGGGATGCAGAATCAGTCTCGAGGGTAAGTGGTATGTCTATGTGTAAAAGTGTGCATATGTGGGGTATTGGAAGGTAACTCCCGTGCATTGCATGGAGCCACTAGTGGGAACAACGGGGGTCACAGTGTCCCAGAGGCTGCACCTGAGCTATCTTAACCACTAGCAACCCTGACCTCTGGGTGGAGGTACCTGTCATAGAACTTAGGCCCCTCAACCTGTCAGTAGCCAAACAGGCAGGGGTAGTAGCCCTTGGGATAGTGCCATCTGGGGGTTACATCTTGGAGGCAACACTGGGATTAGCGTCTCTAGTGGCCATGTGAGAAAATAACCCCATTATGTCCAAGTGAGGGGAAAAGATGGAAGGCCTTGCTATGCCCAAGCTAAAAATTGCCCATCACAAGCTGATGGTACACAAATTGATGGGATGGAGTGAAGCTGAGGAGATAGATCCCAACAAGGCTATCCTGTTGCTGGATGTCCCCTTGGGAACTAACGCTGACATTGTGTCCACCGTAGAGCATGTTAAGTGCGTGGTCAAGGCAGAGGTAAAGGCATGAGATGCTGACTTATTCGACCAAACTCTGATAGTGCTACTCTCGTGTAGTTCCCATATAGACCCTGAGAAGGTGCCCCCTATGATTTTTCCTGAGGGCACTACAAAGGGATGGAGGGTCATTCACTTACATACTTGTCAGGCCACCCCAGGTGGGTCCCCTAGTACCGATGGATTTAAAGAGAAGCTGCTTGGGCTGTCAGCATCTGAAGGAAAAACTGCCCAAGAAGTAGTAAAAGTATTGGACCTGTGAGGGGACCATATGCCCTTGCATTCTCCGACCACCTCCCCTGTCTCCCCCAAGAGCTCCCCAATAGTTGCCTCCCCCCTCATCATTCCCCTGATATAGCTGGACTCCTATAGAAGGCTTAGACTTTTTTCTGGTACCGTCCCAGTGCCTTCGGGGGAAGATGATCTGGAGACCTGGATGGACTATGCCACCCCTTTAGTACAAGAATGGCAGTGTTCAGAGAGGAGAAAGAAAGCACTTGATGGAGAGCTTGAGAAGCCCTGCCCTGGAAGCCATTCGGTTTCTACGTTACTAGTCCGGAGGCCATTGCAACAGAATATCTCTCTGCCTTGGAGGGGTGTTTGGCAGCACAGATGTAACCCCTAGGTGGCGCTATCCCAAGGGCTACTACCCTGCCTGCTAACTACTAACAGGTTGAGGGGCCTAGGTCCAATGCGGGTACCTCCACCCAGAGGTCAGGGTTTGCAGTAGCTAAACCAACTTGGTCACAGCCCTCTGGGACACTGTAACCCCCCTTTCTTCCCACTAGTGGCCCACACAGTGCATCCAAAATATCTTCACAATATACACTTACCCCCAGGACTAGCTCTGTCGACTGGACTCTGGGGAACCCCTGTAAAACAAGATGATACAGTACAAAACCCACAGTAGAATACTTTAACATAAATGAATACCTTAGTCAGGGTAACTTTGCCAAAACAAACAGATCTGATTTATTTAAGAGCTGTAACAAGGAAGGGAATAGGTTAATTAGGTTAAACACATTAATAATCACAGTACTGTGTGCATATTCAGAGTCCCAAATTGTCACTTTCACTGGGTACCCAAGATGAGGGGAGGGGCTAGCCAGGATTGGTGCAGCTGGTTGGGGCCCTGTGATGGAAAAACACTTGCACAATACCCAACTGTAATCCGGAGCCGAAGGGCTCAGTTCGTGAAGAAATGAAAAAAGCAACAATTAGATGATACACTTGCAATTCAACAAACAGATGGCAGCGAGCTACCCTGCTGTGTACTCATAACTCAATGCTGGGAACTGGATGGAAGGCAGATTGTCCTGGATTGCCAGGAGGAGCAGACCATGTGGACAAGGTCCTTGTGACTGAACCCCACTGCAGTTTAGTGCAAATGGATGTAGTCTGGATTAAGCTGGGGTTTACTTCCAGCTTCATGCACTCTATTCACTGTACAGGGGATTTGAAACACGATTCCCCACAAGCACTACACACATTTGTATGTAAAAGGAAAGTACTATACCAGGCAGGCTGCTTCTCGATCCCGATCTCAATTACTGCAGAATACCCAGGAGAACACATAGCAAATTCAGTTCCTGACAGACCGACCGCGATTCAGCAATTTCTCCAGTCTTCTACAGGGTGAGCCTGGTTTCTACTCTTCAGATCTCCTTGATTCTCTTAACAGGTCGGATTCAGTCCAAACAGGCGCTTGCACAAGCTGCAGACCGAAACTTAGGGCCTTACATGTGATTCCCGCACTAAAACTACACACTGAAGAAGCACACAGCTCCCTGTCTCTTTACAGCCCAAACTGATCTAATCTTTCCAGTAGACAGAGCCGGGCATTTCCTTTGAGTTCCTCCCAGTTCAGTTGGCTGGTTTGGCTGTCACTCACAGTAAACTCCCCCTGTTGGTGGAAAAAGTGCGAAATCAAAACTACATTTCCCAGAGACACTGCCTCATAACCCCTTACAGTAGGCTCCAGAGGAGAGTCCAAGTTCTGATTCTTCAGAGCAGGCTCCATTTTAAAGGATCCTCACTATGACTGGTCCAATTCGGCAGTTCAGAACCAACATGAGGGAGCTACTCTGCACTGTCCTTGCTACAAGAAAGCAGATTAAAACAAACTGCATTTTCATTATTACTCTAACAGGTTACAAGCAAACAATTACATCCTTGAAGAGTGCTCCTTCTGCCCACTTAGCGATGGCAGAAACAGAGCGATTTGGCAGTATCTCAAGTGGGATTCAAGCAGGGAAACATACAGACCCCCATCCAAATTAATTATGTCTGCAGGCAGACAGCTCTTAAAGAGACAGTACCAGAGGTTCTAAAAGCACTCGCAGATAAACGGCTTAAACGCCGAACACCATCCAGGCTTGGAGCATTCAAGCAAGCTCCTGGAAGACTTTTGGGAACCCCCATTTGCAGGGGGGTTACACCGAATCAGGGAATGATTTGTTATGGAAATTCAAATCAGCCAAACAGTGAAAAAATGAGAAGCTGTCTGCTTTTGTCACTAGGATACAGAGGGCTTTGCAGAGGGCCCACAGAAAAGGGGGAGTGTCTGCCGAGAAGCTAAACCAGGTCAGACTAGACCACATCCTAAAGTCAGCTAGATTCTCGAGCGTGATGATATTGAAGCTCAAGTTGCAAGACAGGAGGGCAAGCCCTCCAGAGTACTGTCATTTGATGAGAGAAATCCGTGAGACAAACTGATGAGGGACTTCTGGTGACATCACCGTAGGCTGAAACTCGGAGCTCCCCAGCGATTACCCCAATCGCTTGAAATCCTCGGAGATAGATTTATATATTTAACAAGCTAACGATAAACTGAGAGCTCAGGATGGCAGGAAAACCCCGAAAACAAAGGGTTCCAGGCAAATGCATAATGGAGGTAAATGAGACAAATGTTGCTGAGCAGATCACAAGAAGGCCTGGCAGTTTCTACCAGACGGAGACGCTTATCCTCCGACTCCTCCGTAGACTTAGATCCGGAAGAATTGACTCCACAGAGGGTATGAAGCACACCTTACAAAAGATATTATCCACAGTGAACAAAATCGACAGTGATCTAGCAGACCTGAGACAGGACATGTCTTCTAGATAAAATAGTCTCCAAGAATGATGCTCGTCTGGAGGAACTGGCAGAAACACAGGAAAGTAATGACCGTTTGCTATTATACCTAATGCAGAGAGACCGGGAAACAAGTGCCAAACTAGAGGACCTGGAGAATAGGTCTCAGCACAACAACTTTAGAATTCATGGACTGGTTGAAGGAGCAGAAGAAGGGTTTGCCATGGCAGCGGATTTCATCCAACATGTATTAAGATCCACATTGGAAATCCCAACAGACCTTGATCTAACGATCGACCGGGCACACAGATCTTTAGTGCCCAAGCCAACAGACCCAGCAGCAAGGCCTAGATCGTTTGTGATCAGAATGCTGCACTTTCAAACAAAGGAATGGATATTACAGGAAGCGCGGAGACATAGAGACCTGAAATATAAAGATGTGGCAATTTACTTTGATCAAGACTTCGACGACCCTCCAAGTGGAAAGGCAGCAAGTCAGAAGAATAATCAAGGAGCTACCAGAGAGAAAAGAGAAATCAGGGCGTAATTACTATATCCAGCCAGATTGAAGGTTTATGTGGAAAATGGTACAAAGATCTTTCCCATGATGCTCAATGCAGTTCCTTACCTGAAGAATTTGGAAATTGTGGTACCGGACTTAGCATATGAAGTGTTGGAAAAACAACTGAGAGCAAGTGCTTGGAACGTAGTCGCCAGGGGCAAGAACAAGAACAGAGGGGTATTCACTTCATTTCCAACATCAGCACTGGGGGACATTGTGAAATTAATGTGGAGAGCCAAGAAAAGAAACAAGCCAGCAGATTCGAGCAGAGGGGGCTCTTCACCAACGAAGAATGGAGAGTAATTACGGGGTCGATCTCTGTATTTGTGTTTACTGTTTCCTCTCCTCATGCACCAGTGAGAGATGCTGTGAACTTTGAGAACACTGAGGGAGACTCTGAACAAAGTGGAACGGTGGATAAGGGGAACTAAAAAGTGAAAGCCCTCAGGGCAGGAGGTGGAAGTGGGAGGAAGTGAAGTGCTACACAAATTCTCAAGATGACGCAAAGGGATGAATCGAGATGGAAAGGGCTACACATGGCTTCGTGATTAAGGTTTATAGAGAGGGAGAAAGACTGATATCCAGGTAGGGAGCAGCTATTAACTCTCAGGTTTTTATTTTCAAATATACGGGAGATGGAAGAGAGGGGAATGCAGAAGAGAAGGGGGCCTTTAATTTTAAGTAATAAATAATGGTCACCATCCTAAGGAAGTTAGCAGGGCTGGACAAGAAGTAATAAGCACCAGAGCAACTAAAAGAATTCTTAGTAATGGATAACAGTTTTGGGGGGGAGGATATCATGGGGGGAGACGGAGGCATATAGTTTTCTCTCACCAAAGGGCTATTTTTAACAAAAAGAAAGTTGTTAGCAAGTCACACCTAAGAGGGTATTTGCAACAACACCCCTTAAACATCTTTGGGGCTTAATAACTAGTCACGGAGGTGACTGCAAGTTTCCTTGGAAGTCAAAGGTTGAAAAACTAAATTATGTTACGTAGTTGAATTAGCTTACTACTACAAACAAATGTTGTGTTCAATACTGTATAAGTTTTATGTGTTTTTTGACGTGGACTCTTTCTGTTCAGCAAAGGGAAAGAAAGGTGAGAACCTAGACACTTTAGAAAAGGCGGGGGAGATTACGTGGCAGCCTGGCCCAGTCTTTGGTATTTGGAGCATTGGCTACATACAACACCTGGATATGGCATCTCTGAATATAGTCTCTTATAATGTTAATGGTATCAATTCTCCCGTGAAAAGAACTAAATTACTAATGGAACTTAAGAGATCAGGCTGCGACATGGCTCTCCTTCAAGAGACCCATCTCTCAGACTCAGAGCACTTAAAACTCAGAAGAGCTTGGGTAGGGAGAGTGGAAGCTGCTTCATGTGCTGGGGCTAAAAGCAGGGGTAGCAGTTCTGCTGAAAAGAAACTGTCGTATAATGATACAAGAGGTGGAGAAAGCTTTCGAAGGGAGGTATATCAGGGTCACGGGATTGGTTCGAGATCAAGTGATACATATAGTTAACATATATGCTCCTAACATAGGAATGGACAAATTCCATCTAGAAATTTTCCAGAAGATAGCGGACCTCTCCATCGGAATACTGATATTGGGTGGGACTTTAATGCTGCCCCCGCTCCCTGATCGCTCAGGGGCTAGCAAGCTCTCAAGATCAGTAGACAAAAAGCTAAAAGCCAGGATGGAAGAAAGTGGGTTGGTAGACGTGTGGGATACCAGCATGTGGGGAAAAAGATTATACCCGTTATTCTGCAGCTAATAAATCTTATTCACGGATAGATCTCTTACTGACCTACAAAGCCAACATTCATTATTTTACATCCTCTAATATTGTTCATTTACTTTATCAGACCACGCACCACTTATTGCTAAAATAATATGGGGGGCAGACACCAGACATACAAGTTGGAGACTGAATGTCTCACTACTTAATGATAAGATGGTAGTAAAGCAAATTGAGCAAACCATTGGTAATCTAGTCATAGACTCCCCGATCTTGGACAGCTCCCCACTTTTATGGTGGGACACAATGAAAGCGGTAGTAAGGGGGCAATTAATTAGTCTGGCCTCAGCTAAAAAGAAACTTAGAGAAAAAAAGAGAAAAGAGCTATTGGAAATCATAGAAGCTCTGGAAAGGGTGCATAAAAACCAACCTAAGGGTAAAGGAAATGGAACTTTAAAAGAGTTAATTAAAAAAAGGGAGGAACCGACGGTGATGGACAATAAAAAGCTGAAGGATTCTAAGATTTACGAACCAGAAGTATTATGAGGGAGGGGAGGCAATTAAATTGTTAGCATTCCAATTAAGAAAAGAACAAGCAAACAGATGTATCCTTTTATATTAGACAAGAGTAAGGAAAAGAGAAGAGGTGAAACCAAGTGAGATAGCCACAGCATTTAAAAGAATATTATAAGTCATTGTATACAGAAAATAGAGATCCACAGGAAGTTAAAAGGGAAATAGTAGAATTCTTGAAGGCCTTGGAGATCCCCAAACTATCTTTAGAAATGCAGAAAGAACTGTCAGCCCCAATAACAGAAAAGGAGGCACAAGGGGTTATTGTAAACCTTCCAACCGGTAAATCACCGGGTCCCGACGGACTTCCTGCCGAATTCTATAAAAAAATGAAAAATACTCCCAAAAACTGACTACAGTCATAAATGCTATCTTAGAGGAGAATAAAATTCCGACTTCCTGGCAAGATGCAATTATTACAGTAATCTCTAAATGAGGTAAGCCCCTTATGTATTGTGAGTCATCTCACCCATATCCCTGTTTGACTGCTGTGAGACCATCCTGTGTCCCACATGTATCACTGTCCGGGACGGTGGTCCATCATCATTGGTGCTGGATCCAGCCCCAATCTGTGTCCCAGCACACTGGAGACCGTGGGCAATGTCACGCTGGGACACAGACAGGGCACCACCCACATCAGTCCAGACAGACATGCAGGTATGCACTTGGCTGGTCCCTCGGACACCTATGGAGGTGGATGGTCGATCCTCCGTGTCCAGGGCCTCCCCCTCGGTGGACACACCCACCACCGCTGCCCCATGTAGATGCTCAGGAGCTGTAAGGGAACACGTTAGCGTTAGTGGCTCCGCCTTGCCCTGTGGCATGCCCTCTACCACCCACACACTGGCAACACAGGACCTACTATGCAGTGATGGGCTGCCACCCATCTGGAAGTCACCACCTGGAACGCCTGAATGGAGCTACGCCCGAATGCTGCTGGCCACCCGCTCCTCCTGTGGCGCAGGCAGGGTAAATCCAGCTTGCCCCACCGTGGCAGCACATGCAGCCCTGATGGCAGCAACCTTGTCCTTGATCTGCCTCCTGTCCGTGCCTGACCTTCTTGCACTCCTGCACCTAACTGCTGGTGGCTGCCATGCTGGTTCACGCACCGCCACCTTACCCCATGCCGCAATACAGGCCTGTGGTGTTCCGCTGTCCACTAAGCAGTGATTCCTTGTCTAAGATATGCCTTGAACAGGGCATCAGATTCAGCCCTGGTGAAGTTGGGCCTCCTTCTCCCCTTCCTGTTCCTCCTCTTTCACGCTTGGTCATTTCGCCTGGGAATGACAGGTGTTACCTGACTGTGCAGTTCCATACAGCCTCTCAAACCACAGTCCCCACATCCCAACAGCATGCAACCCATCACAATGGACTGTAATACCTAACCATGGCCTCTGCAGCCCCAGGTCGAGTTTATATAGCGCAGCACAGCAAATGAGGGCGGGCAGAATTCGTAAGTGGATGCTAATGCAGTGGATGCGCCATGGAATGGCTAATGAGCTGATTTGCATAACCTGGCTGAATATTGTGCTGTTGTGCCTTGCACAATGTTGGTGAGCGTGCTTAGGCTATGGTGCAGCACTGTGATGTGCACAATCGGCACCACACGGCACATGCCTGGGGTGCTGATGCGTGCGGCCCTGCTGACTTGCTGTGCACAGGAGGCAGTGCAGGACACAGCCACCACTGTGCCTGTGGTGCTAGTGTGATGTTTTCCCATGTGGCACTCATGCCTTGGTGCGCCATGGGCACCATGGTGCCACAGCATGGTAGGCCACTGCAGGGCATCACACTCAAGCACCTTATCACGCTACATGCAGGGTGTCCTAATAGCACTGTGGCGCACTGTGCGTGGACAGACCCTTGACCCTACGGTCAACCTTTGCCCCCTAGACACCATGCATCCGCATGGTTGCACCCCTATCGCACAGTCTGGTGACAACACAATAGGAACTGGCAGCGCAGTACCACACTGCCTCTGCACGTGGGGCACGTGCACTACAGAGCACCATTTTGTTTGCGTTTGGAACAGCAGCATGCCGAGAACCAGAGTGCAGGTCTGGAGTGCCATTGAATTGGCAAACTTGGTGGCCCTGGTGGAGCCACATGCTGGTGCCCTCTTTGGGCAGGAACCCGTCCACAGGCCACGGACTGCTGTGTGGCAGGAGGTCTCAGAGGCCCTGGAGGAGGTGACTGGGATCAGCCAGTCAGCAGAGCAGTGTCGCCACTGCTATGGCAACCTCCAGTGGCGGGACTCTGACCGCCTGGGGCATCTGCAGTCACAGGCCCAGCAGGACACCATGCCATGGCCAGGTAGGTGCTCCATCCCATCACTGGTAGTGTCCGTCTGTCCAGGTATTGTGGTGTGCATAAGGCCACACTGCAGGGGGGTGGGGCCCATCTAGTGGGGGTGGTGGTACATCATGGCTGGGATGCGCGGGCACACACACACCGGGGGCTTTGTTACTGACCTATACTGATGTTTCCTCTCCATGTTTGCACCCCTAGGCCCAGAGGGCGCTGTAGGGCATGTTTGGCCCAGGAACAGGAAGAGCAGGCTGGAGTGGGTGCAGTGCACATGCAGCCGGGCCACTTTGTGGGGCCATGGCCAGCAGCCCCCGCTGAGCAGGATGGGGTGAGTGCCATGTTTCCTACATCTGTGCATGCTGGGTTGCAGGGTGGTGGCGGGGTGTGGCCACCCGCATTTCTGGCCCCACTGCTGTGCACGCCACACAGTACACTCGGCACTGTCCTGTAGCACTACATGTGTGGGTGGGTGTCACAGGTGGGCTGTGATGCACTGGGTCCATGGCTGTGCCACTGTTTGCACTGCATAGCCACGTCACTGTACGGCCACGTTGGTGCTGTGTGGGACATGAGCGGTGGGTGTGTGCAAAGTTCCGCATGGCTATGTGTGCCTGGGTAGGTGGGTCTTGTGGGCACGGACACTGTGGGTGGTTGCATGCCATCACAGGGGCGTGGCCCATGGCTGTATGCCATGCACATTGGGTGGGCTGCAGGGGTCTGGCCAGTGACGTGTACTGGCTCTGCCCTCTTGTCCTAGGTGGACAACACTGGACTGCCCTTGAGCAGAACATACAGGAGCTTCTGCAGCTGTCCCGGGCTATGCTGGAGCTGCTCCAGAGAATTGATCGAGGTGACCAAAGGAGGCACAGGAGGCACCACAGGGACCAGAGTGGGGAGAGGGGTCACCATTAGGCCCTACATCACATGTGTTGTGCATTCCCCCCCCCGGACGTACCCTCACACCCCTTCATCCCACTCCCTGATGTACACCCTTGCCCCATGCCCACCCCTACCTGGTGTGTGGCCCTTCCCCTCCCCCACTTTGCACATAGTTTTGTTTATTGTGTTGTTTGTACAGTTTACCCTTTAATACATACTTGTTTGTTATGACAACTGTGGTGGTCTCTGATTTGGCAGCGGCATATGGTGCTTGGCTGCAGTGGTGTGCAGGGCGTCGGGGTGGTGCAGTCCTGGGCGGTGTGTTCCGCAGGAACCTGCTTATTGTATTGGTGGGGACTCAGTCCCTGTCTGTGGTATGTGTTGTTCCCTGTGCTGGATGCCTGTGTGCAGTGGTCCCTGGTGCATGCACTGTGTTCCTGGTGCCTCTGTCAGTATTTCCATTGCCCATGCAGCTGGCCCCCTTGCATGTCTGTGGTACGCATGGTCTGCTGGCAAGTCATTGGTGGCTGTCCATGCCGGCCACCTTCTGGGCACAGCACAATGGCGGCTTGACTCCTGTCACCAGTTTGTTGCACATTTGCCTCGGGTGTCACTGTGGGCTATGCTGTTGTTGTCCCCCCCTCCATGCTGTTACTAGTGTCTGTTGCAGTGTCTGTGTTCTAATGTCTGTCACTTGTGCTCCAGCTGCATGCTGGCAGCGGATGGCTTCATGGTGCATGTGCAGGATGGCTGGTTCACCTGTGCCATGGTTGGGTGCAGGCCGTGGGTATCAGTGGATGCATGCCAGTGGCATTTGTTGCCCCACTGTTGTGTCCCTGTTTCGGGGTGCCCTTGGGTCAGGGTGAGTGTCCATGCCCTGTGTCACATCCTGTGAGGCGCGTGCCTCCATGCACCATAGTGGGCAGCTGTGCTGTCTGTTGGGGCCAGTGCTGGGACGGGGTATGGGTATGCGGGGTGCTGTCCTGCTGGTGGTGGGGTCCAGGGCAGGCCTTGTCACATGCGGGTTCCCTCGGGTACTGACACAGGGTCGACCTCTGCTGTGCCACGGGGGCTGTGCAGGGCGGCATTGTGTCTGCAGTTGTCAGTGGCTGGTGTCGCCTGCTGTGGGGTGCTCACAGTGGGGCTGCCATGCATGGCTCCATGGTGCACAGGGTTGCATTGTCATGGTGGGGGTGGTGGCATGCATTCGATGCTATGCACTGTTGGGCACTGCTCCTGGGCCGGGTGTCTGCGGATCGCTGTACAGGGTGTGCTTTGCATTGGTGGGATGGGGTGGCACTGGGTGGCCGGCCCTCATTGTGTTGCGGTCACTGCTTGCCAGAGGGGTGTGCTGGGGCGTGCCCCGGCTGTGGATTCGGTGCTGGTGTTCATGAGCTGGTGGTCCATCCAGCTCACCACTGTTTGTACAGTTCATGGGGTGTGGGGGCTGTCTGGCCTGCTGCATGCTCCTCTGCCCATGGTCGGCGGTGGTGCACCCCGCATCCTGTCCCTGTCCCTGCGCCTCCTGATTGTGCTACCATCTACCCTGCTCACTGCGCATCCCTGGTTGCGCCATGGCGCAGTTGGCATGATATTCAGCTGTGTTGCGTAGTTCACCTTTGCCTGCGCCTGTGTTTGAATATCGCGTTGCGCTTTGAACGCACTGCACTTTGCGCCTGCTCCTGCTATTGGCGCTTTTGTGGCGCAGTCTGAATATCCTGCCCTGTATATGTATATTTTTGCAAAAGACTGCATTACTGCACCAGTTAGGGTTCAGGTTAAAGCAACAAAAGTATAGAATTTGGTGTTAGGGTTTTCAACCCTAACTCCTCCCCTTCCCGTGGAACTAAAAAGTAAAAATGTTTAGGTTTTGGATCTTCTGAGTCTTGTCTAATCAGTGGTCAGGTCTTCCATGGGGTTGTCAGCCCAATGCTCACCCCTTCCCTGAGCAAACAAGGTCAGATGTGACCTATTTTCTTCAGGCAGGGCCCACCGGGTCCTGCTTGAAAAAAGCTAGAACAGATGCTGTTAGCAACATGTGGTGAGACATACTTCAGTACTTTAGAAGAGTATGAGGCACTGGCTTGGAACTGTACCTTGTGCTTCAGACAGTAGGCTACGGGTTGGGGGGAGGGGTGGTCCACTTTAACATTCCTGCATGAGGCGACAACTGTATATATGGTAAAAGGTCCTGCGGTACTGAGCTGTTATTGGTGGAAATCTGTGAGTGACTAACAATCTCTGTGGTGGCTGAATCACGCTCATGAGCTCTCAAGTTAGTCATGCAAACACTGCATGACATTTGGTGCTGATAGTCGAAACAAAAGAAAATAACAAACTAATACTTTGAAGCCTTCAGCAAAATTGACAGGACTGCCATGGTGGCATGCTTCCTGACAGGCATGGGCCTGTCAAGAAGAAGATAAAGCACTTGACATTTTTAAGATAGTCTCTGTACCGAGTCAAGGTAGCTGTCCTCTCTGACATAAAGAACAGGTGACTACTATACCGGATTGCTTGCATGACTGATAATGATTTGTGGAACCCAGTTGCTTCACAACACAGTTGATCCAGCTCATGGTAGTCTGCTGTGCAGTTTTTATTATGTTGCTTGCATGCATGTGCAAGAAACATAGTGCCATCATCGGAGATTTCGGGTGTGTCACCTCCTCCTCCAATTCACTCAGTGTGTGCTTGTGGTGGCCTGTAATAATGCATTTGGAGCTGTCCTTGTGCGCTCCAAAATGCAGTAACTGATTGAAAGGGGAGCTATGCTTCAGTGAGCCACCGATATCGATTTGCCGCATGCTCTCCCGACAATCGCAAGTCGTCGGCGCCGCCGCACTGTATAGCCGACGGGTGCCCAATCCTCGCCGGCTGAGCTTCGCCCCCCGTAGGTGCCATGCTGGGAGCCCACCCCAGCATGGCAAGCAGTCCTTGGCCAATGGGGTGCCCAATCCCCGTCGCCGAACGCCTGATCTTGTGCCACGCTAGAGCCCACCCAGCATGGCAATAAATGCCATGGGCCGGCGGGGTGCCCAGTCCCCCTCGGCCGGGCTGAACGCCTCAACGCCCTTGTGCTACACTTTTTTTAACCTGTAAACAAAACGTTCCGCCGGGCTGCCTCCCAACCCTCCCACAACCCGCACTCCACCCACTGTGCACCCAGCCTCCCACACCCTCAATTCTATACTTACCTCCGGACTCCGCGCAACGATCTTCGTGGACCGGGAACACGCTCTGCACTCTTCAAAGCCACGACCGCGAACTGAGGAAATGCCGGTAAGCTGTATAATGGGCTAGATAGGGGTTTCAACTTTGTTGCATATCTCAGGCATTTTGGGAATTTTGCACCAAATTTTCAACATAGGGTTTTAGGACCCTCTCATGAATGATGTCACTGTCATGGCGTTATTCGCCCTGAAAGGTGATTTCGTGGTCACTGCATGGAATCCCTTTGGGACCGATAACAAAACAACAGTGCCAGTGTTCATGAGAAGGTCCCAAAACCCCATGTTGAAAAATTTGGTGCCAGAATTCCAAAATGACTGTTTTACTGATGGCTATGCAGCTCCTACGCAGGCTCGTAAGTTCACGAAATTTCAATACTTTCACTCCAGATTTTCAACATTGCCATTTTACCACACCTTCTTATGAGTAGTACAGCTGTCATTTTTCACATCTCACCCAAAATATGTTTCCGCCCATGTAGCGCAGAATGGCGCAGTCGGTGTGTGAAATCAATGTACGGGACAAATTAAGAAAATCACAGTGACACTATTCATGAGCACAGGTCTTAAAATGGCTGTGTTGAAAATTTGGTGAAAAAATTCCTAAAAATGACTGTTTTAATGTAAAGGCATAGTTCCTAACAAGACTCGTAAGTTTAAGATTTTCAATATTTTCACTCCAGATTTTCAACATCGCTATTTTACCACACCTCCTCATGAGCAGTACAGCTGTCATTTTTCACATCCTGCCCAAAACATGTTTCATTTATGTAGCGTACAATGGCGCAGTTCTGTGTGCAAACTCAATGTATGGGACACATTAAGAAAATCACAGTGACACTGTTCATGAGCAGAGGTCTTAAAATGGCTATGTTGATAATTTGGTGAAAAAATTCCTAAAAATGACTGTTTTACGAGCGTACGTTACGCAGTTCCTATGCACGCTCGTAAGTTCGCAAATTTTCAATATTTGCACTACAATGACTTCCAAATACCTAAACAGCACATAGAAGCAAGCAACATTCGGCATTGACAAATGCTTGTTGTGCTTGTTTGTCAAATATTTGTTTCAGATCATGTCACTAGTCATTGTCTAGCTGACCACAAAAGAGAACAGTAAAAAAACTCACAAACTCCCGAGCAGGAAGTTTTGCAAGCTATGTAAGGAAAGGAAAATATCTGATCAGGGTGAAGGATCAGAGAATAAAAACTCTACATGGTTCTAAAGGAACTGCAGCTGATCCTTTGGGCCAACCAAGGATTCTGTGATTCTTTGTGTCGGTGTCATTTACAGACCTCATGCCTGTTAAAGTACTGGGTCCAAACAAATGGCAACACCACAAATCAAGGCTGGCCTTATGCTGTAGAGAGTAAAGTAGGAAAATTAAAGTTTGAAGAGTAGTGATTGGACATAAGTTCTGTACAATTTCTGTGTGTTTTGGGGGAGTTTGAACCAGACCTCCCCTCACATTTTACCCCCACTGTCCCCATCCATAGCACTAGTTGAGCACATATTGGGACCAAACATGTGCTGCGGATAGTCAGTGGCATAGGGCTTGTAAGTACAATGCTGTTATAGGAATGCCTGATGAGGTTACTGCCATTGTTTCTCCCTCCTTCCCAGGACACCAGCAACAGTAAGCTCCAAACATGTGCATACATCAGCATACTGTTGCAGATCCAGTCAGCTGCCTCCCTCCCACTCTGCTGTCTCCAGCTGTGCCATCACTCATGGTCATGCCTGGAGGAGAGGAGAGCAAGAGGACATGACTGAGACCATAAATACCTCCTAGGGTGAACAAGGTGCTGGAGGGAAGTCCTTGAGAGGAGGAGGAGCACCAGAATGTGGGGACATGCAATTGAGCTGGGGTGCTATAAGAGGGATGTGAGGAAATACTTCTTCACAGAAAGGGTGGTTGATGCCTAGAGTATCCTGTCATAAGAGATGATGGGAGGAAGACAGTGGGAGCTTTAAGCATTTGTGGGACAGGCACATGGACATAATAAGTAATGGGAGGGGAGGGGAGGGAACCTGAGACTGAATAGGGTCCAAGGTGTAGTAATAGGCAGGAAAATAAGGCAGACTAAATGGGCATGTGACAGGGTTGAATAAGGCCCTGTCCCATTTGTTAGGCAGAATGAGTTAAACGCAAGGATCTGGTCAGTCTCTCCTTTTCTGTCTCTTGTCTGTATGGTTGCGCAACCTAATGTTCTTGTGAGACCTAGGAAATGATCACTCTGATGGTCTCATGATTCTCCACCTCTCACTATCTCTCTGCCTTCACTCACTGTTTCTATCTTTCCTCCCCCTTGCATATCTGCAGTTATAAAAATATATGTGAATCTTTGTGTGATACTGGGATCTCTTTGTTTGAAAATGCATATTGTTATTCTGTTGATATGATTGCAAAAGCTATTTGGAATTTAGGGATTAACCTGAGATGCACTTTGAGCTCCTTCTCAGACTTGTTTGCAAACTATTTTGCAAAGTTGTCAGCATGAGGCCAGCTTGGGACACTGTTCAATTTGTTGCACCTGCAAGAAAACTGACAAGAGCATTTTGAGAAAAACTGGATGTCCCTTAACGATTTATGAGGAAAGACTTATAAAAAGAGCAGCAGTGCTTTTGTTAGCATGAGAGAGAGAGAGAGAGATATTGAAACTTGTAATTAGAGAAACCCTCAGATGAAGGACTTTGTTTACTCTGTACTGCCTTTGTAAATAGCTATACTAAACAATTTTAATTTTTTTATTTTACTGTTATTGGTAATAATAAAAGGATATATTGCAGAGGGGCTGGTGGGAAAGGTCTGCCTCTTTGCAGATGACACCAAGATCTGTAACAGTGTGGATACCCCAGAGGGGGTGGAGAAAATGAGGAGGGATCTGGGGAAGCTTGAAAAATGGTCTGAGGACTGGCAACTGAAGTTTAAAAAAAGTGCAAAATTATGCACCTGAGACATAGAAACCCTAGAGTAATCTACAGGATGGGGGGGGGGTTGCTGACCATCTCAAAGGAGGAAAGGGACCTCGGGGTTATTATTTCAGAAGACCTGAAAATATCAATGCAGAGTACTAAGGCAGCTGGGAGGGCTAGTGGCATGCTGGTGTGCAAAGGCAGGGGTATCACCAGCAGAAGGAGGGAGGTAGTGATGCCATTATATAAACCATGATCAGCCCTCACATGGAATACTGTGTGCAGTTCTGGAGGCCAGACCTTGTAATGACATTAACAGGCTGGAGACAGTCCAGACAAGGGTGATTAAGATGGTACAGGGCTTGCAACACAAGACTTATAAGGAGAGATTAAGGGACCTCCACATGTACTCGCTTGAACAAAGGAGAGAAAGAGGGGACATGATAGAAACATTCAAGCACCTAAAAGGTATAAACAAGGTGCAGGGGGAGACATTTTCCATTACTGGAGGAGCACAGGAATGAGGGGGCATAACATGAAATTGGAAGGTGGGAGGTTAAGACGGAATGTGAGGAGGTTCTTCTTCATAGAGAGGGTGGTGGACACATGGAATGGTCTGCCTCAGGAGGTGGTGTGAGTGAGCACTGTGGATGGAGCCAAGCATGCTTGGGACAGGCATAGGGGAACCATAGAGGTACAGCTGTGGGTGGGTCCGAGAAACAGTAATCAGTACAGGGCTTACAGGCAGACTAGATGGGCCAGGTGGTCCTTATCTGCCGACAATTTCTGTTTCTATGGTACCTTGAATTTTATAACTGCTCCCTGGTTTTCCTGTACTTCCTGACCTGTGCCTCAATGACAGATTGTGTGAGGAGCGATGCTATAAGCCGGAGATTTGTGCATCGGTACTAGACCTGGTACCAGGTTAGCATAGGATCAAAATGTTTTATTTGTGCAACAAAGTCATTGCAAATATTTTAAAATAAATTAAAACATACATATTGAAAATATCAATTTCTATAATCCATAATGTGAATACATTTAAATACATTTACAAATTATTGTTATTGCACACATTATTTTTAAAACAGTCAAGGCAATTATTGCACATTCATAAGAATATTATAGATGAGTAGACTGTAGAAAGCCTTCTACTTTCTGTAGTATATATAAATTTTCATTACTCATTAGATATTTCACAATTTTATCAGGGGGTAGGTCGAGGTTTGCCATGATGTCACCAAGCCATGTTAAATGGGGGCTCTTGTATAGCGGGCACAAAAGTAATATATGCTTTAAGTCATCCTCTGTTGACTTATTACATTTACAAAATGGAGTGGGAATATTTTCCCATTTTTGCTTATAGAGTACATAATTAGCATTATATATTTCAAGTCTGAATTTAGTTATTGTTCTCCTCTTCTTTGGGTTTGTTAATTTAACCAAATAAGGCTCCAAGCCATGTGTTATTTTTATATATTTGTATCATCTGTACAGTTTAAACTGTTTTAATTTTATCTGTGTATTTGTTATCTCCTGTTCTCTTAACCTATTCTTCACTTTTCGACTATTATTTGCCATGGGTGTACATACATACTCTATAAGACATGTCCGAGTCCATTTGGAAAAGAAATCGAATAAACATTTCCATGGTAGGGAGGATTTTCCTGTTAGATATATTTGATTTACTCTTCCAAACATTGTCTGGTAATCTATTTTCTTCAAGAAAGAATAACTTTAATGAAGATAAAATCAGTCTTTCTTTCATTAGTGTTGGAATAGAATATTGTCTCAGTTCTGAATGTATTATTCCTGCTGGTATTGATTACGGTACTATTAGAATATATCTTTTCATTTTATTACACAATACTTCTAGTTTGTTTAAATCTGCCATTCTCCACATTTCTGCTGCATAAAGTATACTGAAATTTATTTTGTCCTCCAAAACCCTCAAAACTCCTTTAACCAATGTTTGACCCATCTTTGCGTTGAATATTTTAAACGCATTAAATGCTTTCTTTATTTTCACTACGGTCTGTTCTATCTGGTCTTACATTTTAGGTTCTGATTAAATCTAACGCCTAAATAGTCATAGGCTGGGATATTCAGACTGTGACAGGCAGTGGTGCAAGCCTGGGCACTAGACCACCAGGGACTGTATATTTACACATCCATCGGGACATTGGAGGGTGGGGGTACCACTGGACTACCAGGACTGGGTTATAATACTTCCACTGCAGTCGGGGACTTGGGAGGAGGGGGTTCCACTAGACTACCAGGGACTGTTTTAATGTACATTTACTGCATCGCAGCTATGTGTGGGAGGGTCGACTGACCACCAGGGACTGTTATATGTACATATATCGGGGACTCAGGCAGGAGGAGGACCACTAGACCACCAGGGTTGGTCATGTATTATATGTATCAGGGAATTGGGGACTGAGGGGTCACTAGACAACCAGGGATGTCTTTTAAACATTTACAGCTCGATCGCGCTATGGGTGGGTGGGGTCTGGGTTCAGTGTGTGCTTGTGGATGGTGTTCTGGGTGGGCAGGAGGCCACCCATGGCTGGGCTGCTGTGTTGTTCCTACTCTGCAAGGGCTCAACTTTGAGCCCTTATGTGGCGCACTGCAGGGTTGCACCAGCATATGCACCGCACATCCCGGGCTGAATATCGGGATGTGTCTCATATGCATGCGCACGCCCCCTGCATCTGTGCTGCATACCATTACATTGCGCCCTGGCACATCAGAAGTTGCGCTGCACCTTGCAGCCTTTTCAATATCCTGCCAGGGCACAATGCGGGGTTGTGTCGGCACAACACTGTTACACCAGGTGCAACCCCTTTGAATATCTGGACCATAGTGTTCAACTGTTTCTACTTTTTCTGTATTTATCCACAGGGATTTGGAGTACTTATTGGTGTTCCCAAATATCAGTATCTTAGTTTTAGACATAGTTATCTTTAATTTATGATCATCACAAATTTTGAAAAATAAGTAAGTTTTCTTTGTAGTCCTAAAGCAGATGTCGATATCAACACTAAATCATTGGTGTATGCCAGGCAATCTACTCTAATATTACCTATTTTGGTGCATGAAATGTTGGATTTTCTAACTCTTTAAAAAATATATATATATATATATATATACATACACACACACACATACAAAAGGGCCAGTAAACATCCTTGCTTGACCCCATGTGTCATTTGAAATGACCTGACATGTTCCCATGTTGGTCGTGATGCACTACTCCCATGTATCTGAGTGCAATCTTATTAAAATATTGAGGAGTTCTGGGTACAACCATAATTTCTCAACTTATTCCATAATATTACTCTGCTGATGCTATCAAATGCGGATGTAAAGTCCATGAAAAAGCAGAAAAGTTTAGTCTTTTAATTTTTGTGTATTTCCAAACCAGATGTTTAAGTGTAACAATGTTGGATTGTAGAGTTATCTTTCCAGAATCCATTTTGAGCTTCATGTAAGATGTTATTACAATCTGCACATTTTTCTACTCTCTCCAGAATAATTCTGGTAAATATTTTTGTGAGATATCTATTAAACTTATTGGGTGATGCATTTTAGGATTATTTGGGTAAATTTCTTAAAAATCGGAAATATAATACTCCCCTTCCAACTGGTAGGGTACTCCTTGTCCTTGTACAAAAGTATTGTATAATTTCTCCATTACTAGGGCACACAAGTCTGTATAATATTTGTACATATCTCCTATTATTTTATCCGGTCCTGGGGCCTTGTTTGTTTTTAACTGCTTAATTGCTCATTTTATTTCTTCTAATGTTATTATCATGGGTATTGGGATTATAGTTTTTGAATCATTTAGATGTTCTGTTTCTTTTAACATTAGCTCTTGTTGTTGTGAATAATAGAGTTCTGTAAAAAAATAAGACCCATGTATTTGGGTGAATATATGTTTCTATTGTCTTATCATATTTATTGTACCTTGACTAACCATTACCCAGAATTTTCTTCCATCTTTTTCTTTCACTGTCTTCCTTAAATTTTCCCCTAAGATTTTAGTATAATTAAGTTTTTGTTCGTCTAGTATTGGTTTATATTTTTTCCTTTCCTTATTTAAGTCTATCCTGTCTTTACTATCTTTTAGATGTTTATTCTTTTATATTTTTAATAACTTTACTCAATTCTTTTTCACTTTCCTACATTTTTCGTTAAAGCAGACCTTGCCTTGTCTAGTCTTTATTTTCCCTCTGGCTTTATTACTTGTACAATGAGGTCTAACCAGTCTATTGAAATCAGCCCAATATTTTGCTACTGTATTATAATTTGTATTCTCAATTATCATAGTTCTTATGTCATTTATTGGGCCTTTGAATAAGCTGTCAAATTGTTTAATCGTATTTGAATTCCTTTTAATTCTTCTCTAATTAATTATTTCCAAACCTTCAGTTGTTCTTAATTTATTTTACTTCTCTCCGTATTCTTATCGTATTATTCTCGACAAGGCCTCCTGGCTGCACTGTCTCCTACCCTCCCCCACCTTCCCCCTGTATCTCCACTAATGCCCCTGCCCCAACCACCTCCCGTACTCTCCATTACCCCCTGCACCTCCTTCCCCCCCTCAATCTCCTACCTCACTTCCCCACCACCCACCCCCTTCCCTTGTCTTTCTCATAGCTCAAGTCTTTGTACTGGTTATTACATGTCTGAAAGTCAATGACTATATGTTTGTAACTAAAATGATGACTGTTGCACACGCTGATGTGGAAATTGTAAAAGAGCCTCGGCTCAAAGGTATTGTAATCCTAGATTGAAATAAATAAAATAAATACATAAATGATTCTGTTTAATCTCAATTATTAACCCAATTGGGTTGTGTGTGGATTCCATTCTGTCAATTATTTTCATAGCTTTAATCATTTTCACTCTCTCTAAATTGCTCCCTACATGGTCTATAATTGAGGAGCCGCTGGGTCCAATATAAGTAAATTTTTCCTCTTGCTCCCCCAATGTTCTCCCATTTATTAAGAACATGTTTTTACCAGTTAAATATGAGTTTATAAGTCTCCCTCTCACATTGTTCCTGCTATCTTTTGCGGCTCTATTCCATCTTATTTTTGAGTTCACTTCAGTTATTATAGCCATATACCCTGGACCTTCTGAGTCTCTTCCGATCCTTGTATTTAGGTCTCCTATTATTTAAGTTGGGGTATTCATTTCCTTATCTGTCAGCTGATCAAATATTGCTTTTACTCTAGTTAATATGTTATCTGTGTTTTTATAAGTTGGTGTTAAATATACATTCACTGTTATAATTGCAGTTTTTCCTTCTGTATCTTCTGTTTTCAACATTAACGTATTTTCCAGAGTGGAGTATTGTCAAGCAATTTTATAATTATTTTTAGTTGTTATATATATTGCAACTCCCCCCTTATTTCGCCCATATTTTTTCCCTTTAACTGCAGATTTTGAGATATTTACATGTCCCAGAAGTTTAGGTGCCGTTTCTGCTTTACGTCAAGTTTCTTGGAGGCAGATCAAGTCAAAAGTTTCAATAAATCGTTCTACTTCAAGGTCTGCAATTTTTAAATGGGAACCTTCTGTATTCCATGATAATATTTTTATTTTTATTTTGTTATTTTGTTCACTCTCATGAATGTTCCTTTTTGATTTATGTCGATCTTCTTTTTCTTTTATTTTTTCCAATTCCACATATCTGTTGTGTCCCTTGTGCTGTTTCCAACTGTCCTTCACCTCCCAATGCTCTTTTCTTACTTCTGTCTTTTCATTTCCATCCTCCTTTATATTTTCTTTAGTCCATTCATCACTTGAAATAAGGTAAAGTCCTGTTTTTTCAAGTAAATGGACTTTCCTTAACAATTGTTGTACTATCTCTGCCCTCTTAAATGTGATGTCTGTGATGTTAACTTCTTTCCTTTATGTGTCATCATGTATTCTATGACATTTTTAGATATGTTTAGTTTAGTAATTCTTGAGAAAAAAGATGCAATGTCTCATTTTATTTGTCCTGTGGTGTCATTTTTGTTGTTTCCCATCCAAGACTGTCGGTGTCTTGTTTTCCCATTTTTCCTGCTGTTTTTGTTCAAATTCCTTAATTATCTTAAGGACCCCTTGAGGTTTTCACTGTTTATTATATTCCTATGTTCTTTTGTGTCCTCATTTTCCTCCACTTGTGTTTCCTCAACTTTTTCTAGTCCTTCACTCATGTTTTGATTATCTTTAAACTCTACAGATGGCACCATTTGTTTTGGCGTAATATGCAGTCCCAGAAGTTTTAAGATCTTGTCTTGGTTCCCAATAGCTTCTATTGGATATCTTTTATTAGTGTAGAGTAATACACAATCTTGATGGTGGCTGTTGGGTGGCCTCATCATATGTATTTCCTTCTTAGCAAGAATGCCAAGGTGGAACACATGGATGATCCATTCCTTCAGTTTTTCTAAACTTTCATTGTTCAGTCTAACAACTCCATGTATTTCTGATAAGTATTCCATACTTGTCTCTCTAAATCTGCAAATCTGCCCTTTTTGGGTGATTTTTCTTCTTTCCTTGGTGACATCATGGCAATCTCAACCCCACCCCCTGTCTTTACTGTCTCTCTCCCTTTCCTATTGATATTTCAACAACTCCTGTTTTTCCCTGTGTTAAGGACTTCCCTGGTTTCATCCTGTTTAGTTATAATTTTTCCTTCTTGTGTTGGAGATTTTTCTCTTTTCTCTCCTACAACATTTAACAAGCCCTGCATGTATTCCTCCAAAATATCTTTGTTCTTTTGGTTGACAGTAGTCTTTCTCTTTTTGAATCCTTTTGATGTTTTAAGTTCCTGATTCCCAGGCTGTTTAACTCTTAATTTTTTACCTTTATCATTCTTTATCACTTCCTGTAAAATTGTTTCAAAATGGCAAGTGCATGGTTATTTCTTTTTGAAGGGTGGTGGTAAATTAACCTGCACAGCTTTATTTTCCCGTTTCCTGGGTTTCCCTTGTCTTTTCTTTTTCCCTTGAATTCTATCTTTTGTCATAGGTATCTGATCTAATATATTCTCTTTGCCTTTACTTGATTTAAATATGCTTGTTACTTTGTATATCCATCCTAAGTCAAGTGATTCCAACCTTAATTATAGCCAGGTTCTCCAATATAACTGAAAAGAGTGGGTTGTTTATCGTCTCCTGTATATGCATAGATTTTATGCTATGGGGGATTAATTTCTCCACTCTATTGCATGGCTTTTCAGTATCTCTGCCTACTAGTGTATCCTTTTTTTGTAATTCACTAGGGAGATATGATGGTTCCCTATTATCACGCAATTCTCCTTGGGTTTTATCTACGTGCTTCAGACCATCAATAATAACACTTACATTCTCTTTAATATTTTGTATTTCTGACTCATTTCTACTACTAATGTGCTTGTTATAGAGCCCTGTTTTTTCTAAAGCCATCCCTTCTTTGTTTATTTTATTTGAGAAACCAACTGTGTCTTGCCCTGATCTTTTTTGTCTGCTCATTGGGAAAGACTTGCCCCACATAAACATCTCTACTGTCACTGCTGTAGGAGTCATAAGACTCCATGCTGTATATCAGGGTCTCTTGATCAGGGCTCATCATTAGAGGAGGAGAAACATGGGATGCAAAGGAATTCCATTCATATGTGTCTATTGAGATCCATTCTCACGGTAGTATGGATGTTGAAGTGTTAACCCTTTAAGGGATTTTTCTTGTATCTTCCCATATTAACTTTTAATCTTATATCTTGAACATCACTCATTCTAATGTTTTCCCCCTCTGTCTGAATTATTTTATGCAATTTTGGATCTCTCCATGTACAGACAACACCCATTACAGAAGGACACATTTCTGTGATCTTAATTTGTAGGGGGGGGGGGATCCTCCTCTAGTATTTCTGTTTGGGCATTATTAGCCTTTCCTTTCCCTTCTTCTGCTGAAATTGTTTGTTTAGCCATCTGTGTGTCCCTTTTTCTCCTCCTATTCAATTTTTCTCTGTTATCCTTATCCATTGCTATACAAATTTTACCACTTCTACTTATAACCATTTAAGTGTGATGAAATCTAATAGGCTCAACAATAAAACTGTGCTGGCTCAATTGCCAACACGGCTTTACAAAAATCCATTCAATAAATTAAAAATGAATCAAACTGGTAAAAGTTAACTGATATCTAATAATAAAATATAAAGACAAGCCTTAAAATTGGCTATCTGTGTCAAAAAGACAAAGTTGTACTCAGTCCATTCCCTCATGATTCTCCGGTATTTTAATTCCTTGGATCTGAGCTCACTCTCTGTCCCTTGTTTTTAGCTCTCTTTCTTCTCTTCTTTCTTTGCCACTGAATCCTTCTTCTTTATTTTTTGTATCGATGTCTTAGTCCGGTTTTATTTCTTCCCGTGTCCCTTGTGCAGTGGGATCTCAAGGTCTCTATAAGATATTCTTCCTTTTATCTCTTCCTTCTTTCCTTCTTCCACTCTTTCCTTTCCCTTTTCTTCTTGTCCCTATTCTGATTCACTGGTGAAAAAGAGGACTCTCGATAAAATCTTATATTAAACAAGCTATTGTGTTTAGTTACTATATACAATTTCAATGAAGTTAACTTTCAGGCTTAATTTCAGTTTAATCCTGTATAAATTCTTCCAATTAATAATATAAGAAGAATTTGTAGATAAACTTGTCAGCAGTAAAAGACATAAGTTCAAGTTACTAAACCTTCACCAATGGATTCCTAAAACAGCATTGGTGATCATTCAGATTAAATATTAGACTGACTTCTGGTGCTGTTTTTTTGCTCTGTTACTCCAAGTCCCGCACCACTATTAAAACGTGATGATAAAGCAGTTTCTTGGCACCAGGGTATACAGCTAAACTGTGGTAGGCAACTGATTCAATCCAATCTGAGAGCCTGCAATCAGGAGCAAGGGTCTCATGTTATTCAAGTTTTGCGATGATAATCCAAAGTTAATATGCCTGCTGTGTGCCTCTCTTAGCTCTTTATAGGAAAAAGACACTCTAAATGAAGCGGTCTAGACATTCAGGACTTTACTGGGATATCTTTTACTTTCTCCAGTCAGCTGTTCAAGATTGCACTATGTTCTCCTCCTCCTCCTCCACGGTGGCTCAGTAGAAACTGCAGGTACTGTCTCTATTTCTGACACTTGTCTGTCCTTTATCTTTCACTTGTTAAATGGAGATCATTTATTACTTAATGCCAGCATGTGCTGCTAGATTTTCTACTGCCCCACTAATTACATACTTTGGTTTGCCTTTCAGTATCGGCAATGATTCCAGGAGACTCACCGCTTATTACCACTTGCTCCAATTACATTTAATGGCTAGGTCAACATCAAGGCTCCACCCAAGGCTGAATACACACGGGCCAATTTATTCCTTGTAATTTATTTATTTATTTATTTATTTTTTTATTTCCTTGCTGACCCAATCAATTATACATCTGTCTATCTAACCCAGATTCAACCCTCATCAGGTAATAATACTAAAGGCTATAGAATCACAAGATGCAATCTGAAGGACCCTTAAAGGGACCTTAGTCTTATTTGTATACAGCACTCTCTCTTCATCAACTTTAGTAACTTTAGTAATACAAATAGGGCACTTATCAGTACAATACACTACACACGGCATACAAAACTCAAGTGCCCTTCAGAGCTCAAAGCGCCCCTTTTTCTCTTCTTTTCTTACTCTCTGGACAGACTCAAGGGATTCCCAATGGGAGAGAAAAAAGTTTGAAAGGAAAGGCTCAGATAAGAAGGGATATACTAAGAGAGAGAGCAGAAAAGGACAAATACGCTTTTATTCTAATATGTAAATATAATTTTAAACACAGATGTCCAACTTAAAAATAAAAATAATTAAAAAAAAGAACGGAGGCAGTATGGTCAGGCTTCAAAGGTGGCTTACTATGCTAGTTGCAGCAAAAAATGTCTTTCCACAATTCATCTCTCCTCTGCAGTGAGGCGTCTCCTTTTGCTACCAACCCCTCCCCCCCGCGGGGTCACCCTGAGTACACTGTCTCCAACCAGCTCTGCCACCTATTCAGACTCTCAAGTTGTTAGGCTAGTGCACTTGGGACAAAAGTGTAGCAGTATCGACAGCTGTACTAAGATGTACTGGAAAGGTATTGTTTAGGATGAACAGCCCTCTGATATTTACAAAAAGTTCACCGAGAGAATAATCGTTCTCAAAGATAACTGTCCTAAAAAATAACCAGATAACAGTGGCTTACCTGTTATAATCATCGGGAAAGCTTAACAACACTCCTGCTCCTTCTTCTTCTCCATGGGAAAAGGCGTTCAGCTGCAGCTGCAACCAATCTCTCAGCAGCCAACTCAGCTAAGCAAGCGTAAGCTACAAACTGAGACCAGTACCACACTTGTCTCTGTCTACTGGCACCCTCTGCAATGTCTTCTGCTGCTTTGTTAACAGCTCTAGGGAAGCATAGGAGAAATGTAAGGATTCTGCAGCAACAAGCCCAGGAGTGATTACCAGAAGGATGGCAGCCAAACTAGCACAGACAGAAGTCCAACCGGAGACTGTACAGCCAGCACCAGTCATGGAAAAAGAAAAACAGGCAGTGATAGAACCTGAAAGCCTGCCTGCCTTTTTCAAATGGTGGGCCATACAACAAAAAGAGACAGAGAAGAGAAGAGATGCAGCAGAGAGAAAAAGAGATTCAACATTTAGAGGCACAGAGAAAAGAAAAGAAAAGATGCAGCAACTTGAGAAGCAGAGGAAAGAAGAGATGTAGCAGCAGGAGCAGCAGAGAAGAAAAGAGCTGCAGGGACAGGAGCACCGATGGCTGGATGCCATAAAAACTATAAAAGCTGGAGGATCTGGCACAGGTCCAGTAGAGCAAGAAGACACAGACAACTTAAAAGACATTAAACTTACAGAATTGTGTCCCTTGGATGATATTGAAGCATACAGTACCTAACAACTTTTGAAAGGTTTGCCACAGCATGCCAGTGGCCAAAGCAGCAGTGGGCAATCAGGCTGTTACCTTACCTGACAGGTAAAGCCCAACTTGCCTACAGCAATATGGACACTGCAGAATCAGAAAACTATGACTTGGTGAAAAGAAAAATCCTGAAAAGGTATAACATTTCAGGAGAGACCTACAGGCAGAGATTCCAGTCCCAAAAGTACAACTCAGTCGACAATACTCGAAGTCTTCATTCGACTCAGACAACTCCTTATTAAATGGCTCCAACCAGAGGGCAAAACAGTCCCACAGATCATCGACACACTTGCAGTGGAGCAGTTCATCAACATCCTGCTACAGACATGCAGCTTTGGGTGAAAGAATAACCAAAAGTAGGGAAAAGGCCATTTCTTTGTCTGAAGACTACCAGATGGGCAGACAGATGCCACAGTAGCAAGGTAACAGCCAAGCACTGGTAAGACCCTCTTTTTTCCTGATTTAACTCCAGGTCAGACCAAAACTCTGGCAGGGGTAACAAATCTACACCCAAAGACTTTATCTTCTGTAACTGTAATAAGCCAGGCCATACTGCAAGAAACTGCTGTAGTAAGGAGGGTCACACTGGAGAAGGTTTGTCCTTAGCAAACTGGGCAAGTATTTAACAGATGCCGAGGTGGGAAATAAGACTGTGTGGGGACTTGCTGATTCAGGAAGCAGACACACCCTAGTGCATGTTGAAGTGCTGGGAAAACACTGTGCAAAAGGACCAGGTACTGGTGTCATCTGCATCCATGGAGACACTCGATACTGTCCTTCCACCCAAGTAGCTCTGAATATTAATGGAGTGTCACAACAAATGAAGGTGGAGGTAGTACCTAAGTTACCTGTACCTGTGATTATTGGAAGTGACTTTCCAGGCTTTAGTGAGTTAATCATAGACGGAGTAAATCCTGATGTTTATTCAGTTGTGATTATAAGAGCACAGGCCCTGGAGCACAGGCGAAGAAAATCTTAGATGGTGAGGACTCTTTTACTTTCGCTGATTTTGATTTGGACTTGTTTGAGCATAGCTCCAAGATCTGGAAGACCAGGAAAGAAAGAGGATGCTTGAAGAAACAGTGGCAACAAAAGACTAATGGACATAAGGGGTTAATATAGGAAAATGCTGAAACTAAACTGATAACTGATGGTGATTTTGTTTCAGAGCAATCTGATGATGTTTCTCTCCAGGGTTATTTTAAGCAGCTGGGGGTGAAACATAAACAGGGAGAACAAATGTTTAAAAAATGTAATGGGTCCCTGTACAGAGTGTGGGTTAAACCTCAGACACAGGACCAGATAGAACAATTGGTTATACCACAAAAGTATAGATCTGAGTTGTTACAGATGACACATGATAGTCCTATGGCTGGTCACTCAGGAGGGATCGCACCCTGGCCAGATTGCTGTACAGATTTTACTGGCCTGGAATTCATGAAGATTTTGCTACCTATTGCAATTCCTGTGCTGAATGTCAGAAAGTAGCCCCAATAAATAAACAAGACGAGGTGCCCCTGGTTCCCCTACCCTTGATAGATGTACCTTTTGAGAGAATTGCAGTGGATGTGGTTGCTCCCTTAGACAAAAGCAAAAAGGGTAATTGATTCACTTTGGTAGTATGTGACTACGCTACTCGATACCCAAAGGCAGTTCCTATGCATACTATCACAGCCCCAAAAGAGGCAGCAAAGCTAGCCATCATTTTCAGCAGGGTGGGTATACCTAAAGACATTATTACTGATCAGGGTAGTAATTGTGGTGCTGCATTACTGAAGGAGCTGTACCAACTACTAGGTGTCACTGCCGTAAGAACCTCCCCTCATCACCCTCAGACAGATAGTCTTGTTGAGTGCTTCAATCAAACCTTAAAACACACGTTAAAAAGGTTTGTGAAAGGGAAAGGGAAAGACTGGGACCAATACTCACCTTATCTGCTTTTTGCTTAGAGAAGTGCCACAGGCATCAACAGTTTTTCACCATTTTAAATGCTGCTTGGCAGACAGCCTAGAGGGCCATAGATGTAGTAAAAAACATGGGAAGCTAACACCGATCAGGAACAAGCATTTGTCAATGTCATTTGTTTGCTTGCCTCATTGGCATTGGTGGGTGTACCTTGGGTCATCAGGCATAATGTCCACGCCATTTCACCACAGCTTACCCTGCAGACACCGACAAGTGTTACGGTGTGCCTTGGGGTCTTTGGCCCTTATGCTCACCCCATTCCATCAGGAAATATGGTGAGATAGGTGCAGTGTAGGAGAATGGGGTGAACTTTGGGGCCGAAGAGTCCAAGGCACACCTCGATGCCTCTCACTGGCTGCAGGGTGTGGGTGGGGGTGGAATGGTATGAGCATTGCAGGTGACGATCCCAAGCCACACCCATGATGCCTGTCAGTCTCTACAGGGTGGGGCGTTATGGTCGAAAACCCTAACGCCTCAGGTGTTCGTTGGTATTTTCACTCCAAATTTTCAACATGGTTTTTTTGTGACCCCCACCTTATGAACAGTGGTAATATCAGTTTAGGTGAAAGCTGATTTTGCACAGTGACTACGGCATTTGGCACCACAGGTGCGAAAACACATTTCGAACAGGATGTGAAAAATGACAGCTGTTCTGTTCATGGGGAAGTGTAACAAGCATTTGTCAATGCCGAATGTTGCTTGCTTCTATGTGCTGTTCAGGTATTTGGAAGTCATTGGAGTGCAAATATTGAAAATTTGCAAACTTACGAGCGTGCATAGGAACTGCGTAATGCACACTAGTAAAAGTCATTTTTAGGAATTTTTTCACCAAATTTTCAACATAGCCATTTTAAGACCTCTGCTCATGAACAGTTTCACTGTGATTTTGTTAATGTGTCCCATACATTGAGTTTGCACACCGACTGCGCCATTGTGCGCTGCATGGGCGGAAACACATTTTGGGCAGGATGTGAAAAATGACAGCTGTACTGCTCATAAGGAGGTGTGGTAAAATGGCAATGTTGAAAATCTGGAGTGAAAATATTGAAAATTTATGACTTACGAAGCCCGCGAGGGAACTGTGCAACGCACGCTGTAAAACAGTAATTTTTGGAATTTTGACACCAAATTTCAACATGGGTTTTGGGACCCCTTCTCATGAATGATGTCACTGTCATGCGGTATTCAGGCCGCAGTGATTGCGCAGTCACTGTGCGAAATCACCCTTCGGCCCGAATAACGCCATGACAGTGACATCATTCATGAGAAGGGGTCCCAAAAACCCCATGTTGAAAATTTGGTGCAAAAATTCCCCAAAATGCCTGAGATATGCAATAAAGTTGAAACCCCTCATTCAGCCCATTATACAGCTTACCGGCATTTCCTCAGTTCGCGGTCGGCTTTGAAGAGTGCAGACGTGTTCCCGGTCCACCGAAGATCATCGCGCCGGAGTCCGGAGGTAAGTATGGGGTGAGGGGGTGTGGGGAGGCTGGGTGCGCAGTGGGTGGGTGCGGGTTGTGGGGGTCGGGAAACGCCGCAGGACCGTTTTCGTTTTCAGGTTAAAAAAAAAAAAGACTGCGTAGGGATGTTGCCACGCTGGGTGGGCCCAGCGTGGCACAAGGACGCTGAGGGGCATTCAGCCGACGGGGATTGGGCACCCCGTCGGTCTTAGATTGATTGCCACGCTGGGGTGGGCTCCAGCGTGGCACCTACAACTGGGGAGAGATGCAGAATCCCCGGCTATATATAGTACGCGCGGGGCATGCACGCCTGCCTGTGGGGGAACTATGTTTTATCACTGCTCACTAAAGCGTCTCCCTTTCAATCTCGAAGATTGCATTTTGGAGCTTGTCATAGACAGCTCCAAAATGCATTAGCTTACAGGGGCCACGCCTGCCAGCAGACTGACTGAATTGGAGGAGGAGGTGACACACCTCCAAAATCTCAGATGATGGCACTATGTTTCTTGCACATGTGTGCAAGCAACATAAAAAATGGCAATGTTGAAAATCTGCAGTGAAAATAGTAAAAAAACTGATGGTCACAAGCATGTGTAGAAAATGCGCAACGCACACCCTTAATGTAATTACTTTGGGGATTTTTTACAGCAGATTGTCAACACAGTTATTTTGGGACCTCCGCTCATGAATAGTGTCACTGTCATTTTCTTAATCTGTTCCAAACAGTGATTTCCCACAGCGACCATGCATTTCTGCGCAGAATATGTCAAAACACATTTCGGCCATGTTGTGAAAAATTACAGCTGTACAGTTCATAAGGAAGTGTGGAAAAATGCCAGTGGTGAAAATCTGGACTGAAAATATTACAAATTCATGAACTTACAAGGGTGAGTGGAAACAGCGCAATGCTCGCTCGTAACACAGTCATTTTATGGAATTTTGTCACCAAATTTTCAACATAGCCATTTTAAGACCTCTGCTCATGAACAGTGTCACTGTGATTTTCTTAATCTGTCCCAAACATTGATTTCGCACATCACCTGTGCCATTGTGTGCTACATGTGTGGAAACACATTTTGGAGGAGATGTGAAAATGACAGCTGTACTGCTCATAAGGAGGTGTGGTAAAATGGCAAAGTAGAACATCTGGAGTGCAAATATTAAAAATTTGCGAACTTACGAGCGTGCGCAGGGACTGCGCAATGCATGCTCATAAAACAGTCATTTTTAGGAATTTTTTCACCACATTTTAAACATAGCCATTTTAAGACCTCTGCTCATGAACAGTGTCACTGTGATTTTCTTAATGTGTCCCAAACATTGATTTCGCACACTGACTGCGCCATTGAGCAGATGACAGCTGTACTGCTCATAAGAAAGAGTGGTAAAATGGCAATGTTGAAAATCTGGAGTGCAAATATTAAAAATTGCGAACTTAAGCGTGCATAGGAACTGTGCAATGCGTGCTCATAAAACAGTCATTTTGGAAATTTTCCTCAAAATTTCAACATAAGGTTTTGAGGGCCTACCTCATGAACTGTGACCCTGTAATTTCGTACACCGGTCCCGAGTGGTTTCAACGAGTGACCGTGAAATCACCTTTGGGACCGAATAACAAAATGACAGAGCAAGAATTAATGAGGTGGGGTCCCAAAACCCTATGTTATAAATTTGGTGAAAACATTCCCAAAAGTGCCTGAGATATGCATCAAAGTTTAAAAAACTCTGTTTATTCCATTATACAGATTACCGCCATTTCCTCAGTTTGCAGTCGGCTTTGAAGAGTGCAGATGTGTTCCTGGTTCACCGAAGATCATCGTGCCGGACTCCGGAGGTAAATATGGGGTGAGAGGGGTTGTGGGGAGGCAGGGTGTGCAGATGGTGGGCGCAGGTGGGGGAGGAGGTTAAGACAGTCAGCGAGGGAGCGTTTTTTCTTTGTAGGTTTTTTTTCTTTTAGGAAGACAACACGGGACATTTGCCCTGCTGGGGTGGGCTCCCAGCGTGGCACCTGGTAGTGTGTTGGGGGGGCAGCAGATGGACGTTTGCCACGCTGGGGTGGGCTTCTAGCGTGGCACTTGGAAGACTGTTGGGGGGGAGTGCAGCACAGCCAACAGAGATTGGGCACCCCTTCAGACATACTGTGTGTGTGGGGAGCTTACGCACGCCAAGTGGCCTCCCTAGCGTGTTACTTTGTTTCTGGGGGAGGAGCTGTCTATAACAGTTTTTCAGTGCACGTTAACGTAGGCACTTTGCATACTGCCGATGCAGTATGCAACTTGCCTACACACTGCAGTGCCTTTCTTTGAACTGTACGCCGCTGCATTTGCAAACGCTGTCATAGACAGCTCCTACATTCATTGGCGCGGTGGAGCCGTGCCTGCAAAAGGCAGCAGGGCATTGGAAGTAGGGAGGCACACCTACAATTCTCATATGGTGGCACTATGTTTCTTCCACATGGCAAGCAAACATAAAATCTGTTACATCATAGATGTGTGCCTTGAGAAAGAAGCTGGCAAAATATGATGAAATTGCCCATAATAATTAGGCAGAGGCCCCAAACCAGCAGAAGGTATATTATGATCATGGGGTAAAAGAAAACGTTTTTGAGCCAGGTGAAAAGGTCTTGCTACTGTTACCCACTACAGAAAATAAACTGGTAATGAAGTGGCAAGAGCCTTATAAGGTGCTTAGATGTACTGGCACAGTTAACTTTGAAACTGAGACCCCTGATAGGAAAGATCCTACTTAGATACATCATGCTAACCCCCTGAAGAAATGGGTTGAAAAATTACCAGAGGCTGCTTTGTTAGTTTTACCAGAAACTGATAAAGAAGATATTCATATAGCTTATGACAGATTGGAACAAACTGTAACTGATGATGCTGTAAAGGTGAATGTTTCCTTAACCTCTGAACAAATCACAGAAATTCACAACTTGCTAAAGACATTTAACAGTACTTTTACCACAGTGCCAGGCTGAGCAAAAGGGGTCGAGCACGTAATAGTTACAGTGACGCAATGCCCTACCAGTCGAAAGACATACAGATTACCAGAGTGGTTAAGAGCAGATGTGGTTAAGGAAATACAAAAAATGAAATAAGTGGGTATCATAGTAGAGTTGAGAAGTGCTTGATCATCACCAGTAGCGATTGTAAATAAAAAAGAAGAGGGTTTAAGAATTTGTCATGATTTTAAGAAACACAGTCCTGCCTCAGAATTTGACAGTTATCCTATGCTCAGGATAGATTATTTGGTGGCCAGATTGGGAAGTGCCAAGTACATCAGTACCCTTGATTTTACCAAGGGATACTGCCAAATCCCCCTAGCTAAAGAATCCAGAGACACAACTATATTTGCCACCCCTATTGCATTCTATCAGTTCACCACCATGCCATTTGGTTTACATGGCACACCTGTTACGCTCCAGTGATACATGGATCTAATTTTATTCCCTCACACTGGTTATTGTGCTGTGTACCTGGATGCTGTCATGGTGTACAGTTTAGACTGGAAAACCACCTGAACACCTATGAGCAGTTATCCAGTCCATCAAAAGGCAGGTCTGACAATTAATCCTACCAAATGGTCAGAAGTATGGCAGCTTGGATTCAAAGCAAAGAAGTGCAAATAATGCACCTGGGAAACAAAACCCAGGGAAGATTAAACAATGGGGAGAGGAGGTAGTAACAACAACAAAAATGGAAAGGGACCTGGGGGTAATCATATCAGATGATCTTAAGATTAGCAAGCAATGTGAGAAGGCAGTAGGGAGGCTGGGGGGATACTGGGATGTATAGGGAGAGGCATCACCAGCAGAAAACAGGAAGTTGTTATCCCTCTGTGCAGACAGTTGGTGAGACTCCATCTGGAGTACTGCATCCAGTTCTGGAGACCCTGTCTCTGCAAGGATATAGACAAGATGGAGGCAGTCCAGAGGAGGGCAACTAAAATGGTGCAGGGTCTGCAAGAGAAGCCATATGAGGAGAGACTAAAGTAGCTTAATATGTATACCCTTGAGGAAAGGAGGGAGAGGGGGACATGATAGAAACTTTTAAGTACCTCAGTGGAATCAACAAAGTCCAAGAGGGTAGCATCTTTCAGAAAAAGAGATGTACAAGAACAAGAGGACACAATTTGAAGGGGGCGGTTCAGGGGCAATGTGAGGAAGTATTTTTCACAGAGAGGGTTGTGGAACAGGAACAGCCTTCCTGAGGAGGCTGTGGGTCTAAACCATGAGAGAATTCAAGAATGCATGGGACAGACATAAGGCAATTTTGTGGGGGTAGGAAGAAATAGGCTGTTGGTTAAAGAGGATCTGCAGCTTATCCTGTATGTGGGAACTGGGCAGACTAGGTGGGCCAAGTGTCTTATCTGCTGTCAAAGTCTATGTTTCTATGTTTCAAATGTGCATTGGGCATACAGAAACCAGATATTTGGGCTATGTTTTGGGAAATGGAGAAGTCAAATGACGTTTTTTTTTTGTGGGAAATGGATATCCTATGTAACCCCTGTTACCCGGGTTATTAGAATCCCAGTAAGACCTAGTGGCAGGCAGGGAATTCAGCTTGTGAAATTCCAGTTAAATAGATTTCACACTGTCTCACTCTGTTCTCAGTCTCAGCTGAGACTGAGGGATGACATCATTTTAGAACTGTCGCAGCTGTATAAGCCACTTTGGAATGTTTGCAGCTAGGGAATTAGGATAGAATGTTGGGGAATTTGAAGGCAGTCTGAAGTAGGCTCAAGAGAGAGAAGGATGTAGATCCTGTAGTACAGTGGAGGGAGGGGATGCCCTGCAGGGCAGGACCCTGCCCTCAGCCCTGACACAGAGCTACCTTAGGTGTGTGCTTCCACCCTAAGAGAGACACAACGAACCAGCTCCCAGGGCAATCCCTGGCCTGGGAAAAAGGAAGAAGCTGCGTGATGGAGAGTGCTTGGGCACTACAGTTTTGAGTAATAGAGATTCCTACAGAGTTTTGGACACCTACAACGTGGAGGGTGATAAAGGTTTGATAAAATGCCAGTGTCATTCACCAAAACAGTAAGTAAATAAGTCTCTGGGGCTGTGGGTCAGTCAGGATGCCAATTCCAGGGCTTATGGGACAGTGAGACAATAATGACTGTTGTATGTGGGGGTCTTCAGGGAAAGACAGTTACTGCATTACAAAGCCATGTACAGTCTGCACTACAGTAGCCAGTGAAGTTTGTTTAAATAAAGGAATGGCCGGGTATGGGTCTATGGAACAAGAGATGGGAGACCCCCACCTGGTGTAATAGGGCTCACCTCTCGGGTTCGCTTTGAGACACCTGTTTGCTTTCCCTCAGGTACTTGGCCAGTGCCTGAGGAAAGTATACCCAGACGTGGGATTGATGATGAAGATTCCCTGATGGAGCCAGGAGAGCTTGTGTGTGGTATGGGGAGCCACAAATAACTATCCATGGTAAATGGAAGGTAGTCCAAGGGCTGGCAAGGGAGCCGAGCCAGGGAAACCAGAGAAGAGTCAAGTTTGAGCCGAGTGCCCTGAGTTTTTCTAAACCCGAGGATGTAACTGTTTAGAAGATGAATGTCTGTTTCAGGAGAAATCTGCATTACCAGGAGTGTAGCCCTGTGGGGGTCCGTCTGTGCTTTATTGTTCCTTTTTGTTGTGAATAAAAGCCACACTTTAGAATCACAACTTCTGTTATGGACATTACAGTTATTGCTTCCTGTGTCCGGAGTTATTTGGGGGCCCCTGTGCAGAGTAGCCAAACCTGATGACCATGCCCAGTGACACCATTCTCCCCAAGTTTCAGCTTATAAAAATGGAGGCACCACATCATAGGACCCAGGCCCTTCAACCTGTCACTAGCCACACAGGCAGGGGTAGTAGCCCTCTCACTTAAGCGCTGATGGGGGGTTACACTTATTTCTTCTATTGCTTCCTCAAGATGCTTGAAACTTTGTTCCGAATTTCTTTGTTGTGGAGTTGCTAATGTAACCCCTAGGTGGCGCTGTCCTGTGGGCTACTAGACCTGCCTATGTGGCTATGAACAGGTTGAGGGGCCTGAGTTCTGTGAACGGGGGCCTCCACCTGGAGGAATGGTATTGGGGTAGCTTAACTGCTTTGGTATAACCCTCCGGGACACTATAACCACCCACCAACCCTTCTAGTGGCCTAATCAATAATACTATAGGGAATTCACATTCACTGAATAACAGTAATAATATGCTCATGCCACTTGCACTTACCAACAGGGCTGGATCAGCTGCAGCTTCCCTGGAGACCCCCTGGAAAACAAGGTCAGCAATGCAACAATACAATATCACCGTTGTAACTCAACTAATAATATGCACACTAGCCAGGTCAAACGTGCAACAAGACAATCTGATTTATTCTGGGGGAATGAACAAGGAAGGGGTGTGAATCTGATACAATGATTGACACTAGGATTTAGCCTAGGTTGGTTCAGCATGCACTGTGAGTCCCTTTGAAACAGTCTCACAAACCTGGGTACCCAGTGTGTTATGCAGGCTAGCCTGAAGCATAGCCCGGGGTGGCCGACATTGCAGCTGTTGTTGGGGCCCTTAGGAAGGGTAAACGGTTAATGTGCACAACCCAAATAATTGTAATCCTGTGCCAGAAGGCTCAGTCCATTTGCAATAATCCTGAACAAAAACAGTCAGATGGCACACAATGATTTGCAGCTGTTGTTGCAGGAAGCTACCCTGATTGTTACTCATGCTACCCAGACCAGGATGCAGAACAGGCGAGATGAAGACCTCATGGCATTGATCTGGAGGGCTAAGGGAAACAGGGCCTACAAGACTCACATCCTGGTGGTCGCTACCTGTTTGATGGTGTTGAGCAGGGGGGCCGAATCCCCAAGCTGGTCTTTGCGAGATGATCTCTGTAATGGGGTGCAGCAGCTAGGACAAGGTGGCAAGGCCCAAGCAGGATCAACAGTTCTGAAAAGTTTGTGATCAGTTGCTGGAGCAGCCTACAGCGGGCGTAACAATATTGGCCGTGGGGAACCAAATCACGACCCAAGAAACACATTCAGCACTCTTAAATTGGTTATTTCTCTAAGCCACAATTCGGATAATGTCCAGTTGCCAATTACAGCTTCACTGAGCAGACCTTCCCCTCCAAGGCCATTCTCTCTCTCTCTGTCAGGCAGGCTGATTGCTTCTGCAGCAAATCTTCGGTCCAAAACCCAAGTCACCACAACAATTCTCTTCTTTCTTCTGTTGCCAAGCTAAACTGGCAAATGGAAGGGTCTGACTACTGCACTGGGCAGTTCAAAGGTAGTACAGCATGGCAAGCAGGCCAGCAGAGTCTTCTGTGCTCCTACTAGGAGCACATGCTCGACAGCTCGAGCTGTTCACTTTTCAACCTCCAACATGTGACTGACTACTGCTTTGGGCAGTTCTGGGGATTTCCTGGTAATCCAAAGGTTCGGTTGGCTGAGGGAACTGTCTGTCACAGAAAGGGCTCCCCCTCCAGGTTCATTTAGGTGCCAAACACTTAAAACTGCAAATACTACAGAATTTCCTTTCATAAGACCCTGGGGACAGTCTCCATTTTAGTTCCCCAGAGGTTTGATTGGTCCAACACTGAAAGTCCAGAACCAAAATGGTGGCTCTTATTCTGAATGCTCAGGCTGTAATTGAAAGCAGGTTAGACAAACTCCTCTATCATTATTACTATAACAGATAAACAGCAAATACTCACATTTTCCAACAGACCTTACTATATTTTTCCATTTGCAATAACATTTCCACAGTAACACATTTTCATACGGTTCCATAAACATATTGGCAGGTTTAAACAGTTGAACACATTACCCTCATGACTTTAGTTTGTATCTCCTCCTGTACTTTAACCCACATGGCTTGGGGCCTGTCCCTATCAGCTACACTAGGGCTGCATGGGGCAAAGGCCTTGGTACATTGATTCGAGGGTTTAACAATCAACTTAGAAGTAGCAGAATAACTCAGTTTTGGAAGAGCGCTTTCAGAGATATACACCCCTTTGTGAACAACATATAAAGGAAGATCCACAGGCCTTCCTTGGAAGTCATAACTGAGGCGTATCACTGGTTTGGTGGCTCATCCAGAATTTTGGGGAGGGACAGGCACAGGTTCACTTCTTTCAACACTTGCATTTGGGTTTCTCAGTTCTGGCTCACTGATTGTCAACGAGTCTTCTTCTGTAGAAAGGGCTGCTGCTGCACTGGTAGTCTGTTCTGTATCTGGAGCACTTTTAGCTCCTGACTCTGTTTTCTCTGGTTCAACATTACCGTCCATACATGGCTCTGAAGAAATTCCAGGTTCGTCATTTAGAGTTAGTACCATGGAATTTAAATCTTGCAACACTTGACTAATACTTTCAGCATCATTAACTTCATCCATATAAGTTTCCATAACATTGTTAGTCATTGTTTGCAATGATTTCTGTGCCTACTGGTATGTCACAAGTGGTGCTTTCTGTTTCTGGCTCTCTTTCCGGGAGTTCAGCTGGTTCTACCATACTCAAAGAGTCAACTACATTTAAGCAGCACCTTGGCTGGACTGTCCTCAGAGGTCATTATTATGGGTGACCTTATACTCAATTGGTTTTCCAGCACCTCAAATCCTCTCAAAGACATCTGTGATTCCTTCAGATTACCCAACTTACCTGGAAAGCAATGTGCTCAAACAAAAAAACCCCTAGCAATAGCACCCTATTAGTCCTTATTTTAGTAAATAGAGCTCACCTATTTACTCATGCTAGTGTCTTCTTGACTAACACCAGCAAGCACTGTTACAATGCCTGTGTGTGAGCCATAAAAAAAACAGTCTCCACCTCCAAATATACCTTCCAGAGGAATCACCGAAATCTGGATCCCCGTTCATTTCTTTTCGAACTGCAGAACTCATTCAAGTGGCAGCACTTCTACTTAGCCAAAACAGTGTATGCTGCGTATATCTTCCAGGAAATTATCCTCGGGGTGATTGGTAAGCATGCACCCCTGGTTAAAAGCCAAACAAAGAAAAGTCCTGTACGTGGTTTACAGCAGAGTTGAAGGCTGCACTGCTTTATAGAGATTCACTATGGAAAAAGCTTGGAGTACCAAAACTTTGGCAGACTGGACTGCATTTAGGACAGTTAGGAACCACTGTATGAAGATGATCTGGGAGGTTAAAACAAATTATTTTCACACAGAACTGGACTCTTCCCTCAGATGCTCTGCCAAATTCTGGAAAACGCTCAAGGATATAGAAGGTCATGCATCTTCTAACTTTCTGCCTGGTAAAATCACTTCTGGTTCCACCACGGTGGCCAATAAACATACAATCCTTGACCTTCTGAATAACCACTTCGTCACTGCAGGCGTTGCATTCGATACTTTCCCAGCCAGTAACCTCAGCTCTCAACTTGGTCTACAGGATCCAGCAAAACTGGACACTAACGTCTCAGTGAATGCCACAGCCTTTGCCTTTTAGCCTGTATCTCTGAAAGAAGTGGAGGATTTAATTTTACATCTGGATTGTAGGAAGAGTGCAGGCACAGACTTAATTGACCCATACTTCCAAAACTTAGTCATCACATCCTGGCTGCACCAATTACACACCTCTTCAACCTATCACTTATGCATGGTGATATCCCACATATTTGGAAAACTATCCATGTGATGCCTCTATACAAGTCTGGTGATCCAGCTGATCTGAATAACTATAGACCCATTTCCCTACTCCCTATATCTTCTAAAATGTTGGAGAAAATAGTATACAGTTTAGGAAGTTCCTGGACTCCTCTAATTTGCTTAATCCTCTGCAATCATGATTTAGGCCACATCATAGTACAATTTCAGCCCTTGCAAAAGTGACTAATGATTGGTGGGGCGTCCTTGATAACAAAAACTTTGTATGTGCAGTATTCCTGTACTTAAGCAAGGTGTTCAACACTGTCGACCTGCTTTTACATACTCTCTGTACAATTGGCCTTGGCCCTCCTCCTAAGAGATGGTTCTTAAACTACTTCATAGGTTGTCTTCAGCAGGTAAAGGCAGAAGGGGAATTCTCGCCACTGAAACCCTTGCTCAAGGGTGTCCCACAAGGCTCCATATTGGGACCACTGCTCTTTGCACTCTACATTAATAGTATCGACTAGGGATTAAAATCCGCAAATATTCATCTTTTGGCTGATGATACAGTCCTTTACATTAGCAGACCTACCCCTGAAGCAGCCTGCTCTGACTTACAGCAGGAGTTCAAGCAGCTCCAATTAAATCTACTGAACAAGAAGCTTCTTTTGAACACTAAAAAAACTAAGGCGATGCTTCTCTCTCCCCTAATCTGTACCCCTAATCCTGCTACCTTAGGGTTCATACTGAAGCTTACTATTCTGCTAGGTGAACCCTTAGACTTCATACCCAATTTCAAGTGTCTGGGCGTCTGGATTGACCATAATCTCTCCTTTCTTCCTCACATTGAGGAAATAATAGAAAAGCTTAAGCAGAGATTTGGCCTATTCTATAGGATCAAACACCTGCTGACTCAGGATGCTAAAAAGGCTGATCCAATCCACTTTCCTATTGATTCTGGACTATGGTGACTTCCTTTATGGCAAAGCTCCTGCAACTGCATTAGTCAAACCTGATGTGCAGTACCATAGAGCCAAAAGACTTCTCTGTTGCACCATATTCTACGCATCACTGCTCTCTCTACACCTTAGTTGACTGGTCATCTCTCACTTTCAGAAGGCAAAGAAATGCTGCCTTCTGGATTTATAGAGTAATCACAAAGAAGTTGCCTATGTACATAGCTGACTGTCTACACCTATGTGACAATGAGTATGCATTAAGAAATTCCACTTATATCACCTTATCCATACTCTACGGTCAAATCAAGATTTGTAGGTCCTCTATAAGTTTCTCTCTATCCCAACTGTGGAATAAATTGCAAATAACTCTTAAGGTAGCCTACTGTATCTCCCTGGCCTCATTCAAAACACTTTATTCACATTCTATTAAGGAGGCATGTAAATGCTTCCCTGATTGTGGCCTGGTGTTAGCTGTCTGCAGTTGTCTACCTTGATGCACTTGACACCATTCTCACTAAATAAAGTTGGTGCCTCCGTCACTTTGTATCTCCTCCTTCCTCCTGTCTCCTCTGTATCCTGCTCTTTCCCCCTCCCTCTTACTAAGCATACTGTCTCCACTTCCACTTCCCTATCCATATGTGAGGTGCTCAATGGGTATCCTAATATTTATTTATATGTTGCCTCAAGGATTCTCTTATAGTACTGTCTGCAGGCATTTGTATATATTGTAAACTACAAGTTACTTGTACATACTGTTTAGTGGACTTTTTTGCCTTCTCAGACTATTGTTCTCCGGATTTCTTTATTGTATGTGTCTCATCGTTATGTATTCATCCTGTGTACCCATAGTCTGCATTGTGTACACTGTTTTCTTATTGTACTTATACTTATCTTAACTTCCCAGGTCCACCTTGAAAATGAGTTCACTCAATGGTGTTTTGCCTGGTAAAATAAAGATTGATTGATTGATAGAAGTCACATTTTGCACCTGACTTTCAGGGGACACAGGTTCTGTGGAGAAGGCTGGAAGAGCAGACAGTCCTGAAGGTCCAGCCTCATCTCTGAAATTGTACATGGTGTTACCTTGGAACAATTGTCTTAGTTTATAAGATGGGTAATAGGTGCTACACACTCACTGCCATCAGATTCAGACTGGGAAGCAATGTCATTTTGGGTCTGCCTTTGGGAAAGGCCTTGAATCCTTGACAACTGGAAAGGGGTTAACTGTTTCTTCAGTCAGGATGCCAAGTCCAGGGCTTATAGGACAGTGAGACAATAATGACTGTTGTATGTGGGGTCTTCAGGGAAAGACAGTTACTGCATTACAAAGCCATGTACAGTCTGCACTACAGTAGCCAGTGAAGTTTGTTTAAATAAAGGAATGGCCGGGTATGGGTCTATGGAACAAGAGATGGAGACCCCCACCTGGTAATAGGGCTCACCTCACGGGTTCGCTTTGAGACACCTGTTTGCTTTCCCTCAGGTACTTGGCCAGTGCCTGAGGAAAGTACCCAGACATGGGATTGATGATGAAGATTCCCTGATGGAGCCAGGAGAGCTTGTGTGTGGTATGGGGAGCCACAAATAACTATCCATGGTAAATGGAAGGTAGTCCAAGGGCTGGCAAGGGAGCCAAGCCAGGGAAACCAGAGAAGAGTCAAGTTTGAGCCGAGTGCCCTGAGGTTTTTCTAAACCCGAGGATGTAACTGTTTAGAAGATGAATGTCTGTTTCAGGAGAAATCTGCATTACCAGGAGTGTAGCCCTGTGGGGGTCCGTCTGTGCTTTATTGTTTCAGTTTGTTGCGAATAAAGCCACACTTTAGAATCCCAAATTCTGTTATGGACATTACAATTATTGCTTCCTGTGTCCAGAGTTATTTGGGGCCCCTATGCAGAGTAGCCAAACCTAATCACCATGCCGAGTGACACCATTCTCCCCAAGTTTCAGCTTATAAAAATCTAGGCATCGCATCATAGGACCCAGGCCCCTCAACCTGTCACTAGCCACACAGGCAGGGGTAGTAGCCCTCTCACCTTAGCGCCGACCGGGGGTTACACTTATTTCTTCTATTGTTTCCCCAAAATGCTTCAAATTTTGTTCCGAATTTCTTTGTTGTGGAGTTGCTAATGTAACCCTAGGTGGCGCTGTCCTGTGGGCTACTAGACCTGCTCTATGTGGCTATGAACAGGTTGAGGGGCCTGAGTTCTGTGAACGGGACCTTCACCTGGAGGAATGGTATTGGGGTAGCTTAACTGCTTTGGTATAACCCTCCGGGACACTGTAACCACCCACCAACCCTTCTAGTGGCCTAATCAATATACTATAGGACATTCACATTCACTGAATAACAGTAATAATATGCTCATGCCACTTGCACTTACCAACAGGGCTGGATCAGCTGCAGCTTCCTAGAGACCCCTGAAAACAAGGTCAGCAATGCAACAATACAATTTCACCGCTTTAACAAACTAATAATATGCACAGTTGCCAGGTCAAACATGCAACAAGACAATCTGATTGATTTATTCTGGGGGAATGAACAAGGCAGGGGTGTGAATCCGATACAATGATTGACACTAGGATTTAGCCTAGGTTGGTTCAGCATGCACTGTGAGTCCCTTTGAAACAGTCTCACAAACCTGGGTACCCAGTGTGTTATGCAGGCTAGCCTGAAGCATAGCCCGGGGTGGCCGACATTGCAGCTGTTGTTGGGGCCCTTAAGAAGGAAAATGGTTAACATGTGCACAACCCAAATAATTGTAATCCCGTGCCAGAAGGCTCAGTCTTTGCAATAATCCTGAACAAAAACAGTCAGATGGCACACAATGATTTGCAGCTGTTGTTGCAGGAAGCTACCCTGATTGTTACTCATGCTATCCAGACCAGGATGTAGGACAGGCGAGATGAAGACCTCATGGCATTGATCTGGAGGGCTAATGGAAAGAGGGCCTACAAGACTCACATCCTGGTGGTCGCTACCTGTTTGATGGTGTTGAGCAGGGGGGGACGAATCCCCAAGCTGGTCTTTTGCCGAGATGATCTCTGTAATGGGGTGCAGCAGCTTAGGACAGGTGGCAAGGCCCAAGCAGGATCAGCAGTTCTGAAAAAGTTTGTGATCAGTCTGTTGAGCAGCCTCAGCAGGCGTGAATAACATCTGGCTATATGGGAACTAAATCGTGACACAAGAAACACATTCAGCACTCTTAAATTGGTTATTTCTCTAAGCCACAGTTAGGATAATGTCCAGTTGCCAATTACAGCTTCACTGCGCAGACCTTCCTCTCCGAGGCCATTCTCTCTATCAGGCAGGCTGAATGCTTCTGCAGCAAATTTTCGGTCCAAAACCCAAGTCACCACAACAATTCTCTTCTTTCTTCTGTTGCCAAGCTAAACTGGCGAATGGAAGGGTCTGACTACTGCACTGGGCAGTTCAAAGGTAGTACAGCATGGCAAGCAGGCCCGCAGAGTCTCCTGTGCTCCTACTAGAGCAGATGCTCCCACAGCTCGAGCTGTTCACTTTTCAACCCCAATATGTGACTGACTACTGCTTTGGGCAGTTCTGGGGATTTCCTGGTAATCCAAAGGTTCGGTTGGCTGAGGGAACTGTCTGTCACAGAAAGGGCTCCCCCTCCAGGTCCATTTAGGTGCCGAACACTTAAAACTGCAAACTCTACAGAATTTCCTTTCCATAAGACCCCTGGGGACAGTCTCCATTTTAGTTCCCCAGAGGTTCGATTGGTCCAACACTGAAAGTCCAGAACCAAAATGGTGGCTCTTATTCAGAATGCTCAGACTATAATTGAAAGCAGGTTAGACAAACTGCTCTATCATTATTACTATAACAGATAGACAGCAAATACTCATATTTCCCAACAGACCTTACTATATTTTTCCATTTGCAATAACATTTCCACAGTAACACATTTTCATATCGTTCCATAAACATATTGGCAGGTTTAAACAGTTAAACACATTACCCTCATGACTCTAGTTTGTATCTCCTCCTGTATTTTAACCCACATGGCTTGGGGCCTGTCCCTATCAGCTACACTAAGGCTGCATGGGACAAGGGCCTTGGTACATTGATATGAGGGTTTAACTATCAACTTAGAAGTAGCAGAATAACTCAGTTTTGGAAGAGCGCTTTCGGAGATATACACCCCCTTTGTGAACTACATATAAAGAAAGATCCACAGGCCTTCCTGGGAAGTCATAACTGAGGCGTATCACTGGTTTGGTGGCTCATCCAGACTTTTGGGGAGGGACAGGCACAGGTTCACTTCTTTCAACATTTGTATTTGGGTTTCTCAGTTCTGGCTCATTGATTGTCAACAAGTCTTCTCGTAGAAAGGGTTGCCTCTGCACTGGTTGTCTGTTCTGTATCGGGGAGCACTTTTAGCTCCTGACTCTGTTTTCTCTAGTTCAACATTACCGTTCATACATGGCTCTGAAGAAATTCCAGGTTCGCTCATTAAGAGGAGTTCCATGGAATTTAAATCTTGCAACACTTGACTAATACTTTCAACATCATTAACTTCATCCATATCAGTTTCCATAACATTGTTAGTCATTGTTTGCATTTATTTATGTGCTTACTGGTATGTCACCAGTGGTGCTTTCTGTTTCTGGCTCTCTTCCGGGAGTTCAGCTGGTTCTACCATACTCGGAGTCAGCTACATTTAAGCACCTTGGCTGGACTGTCCTCAGAGGTCATTATTGGGTGACCTTATACTCAATTGGTTTTCCAGCACCTCAAATCCTCTCAAAGACATCTGTGATTCCTTCAGATTACCCAACCTAACTGGAAAGCAACGTGCTCAAACAAAAAACCCCTAGCAATAGCACCCTATTAGTCTTATTTTAGTAAATAGAGCTCACCTATTTACTCATGCTAGTGTCTTCTTGACTAACACCAGCAACCACTGTTACAATGCCTGTGTGTGAGCCATAACAAAACCAGTCTCCATCTCCAAATATACCTTAAAGAGGAATCACCGAAATCTGGATCCCCGTTCATTTCTTTTCGAACTGCAGAACTCATTCAAGTGGCAGCACTTCTATTTAGCCAAAACAGTGTATGCTGCGTATATCTTCCAGAAAATTGTCTTTGGGGTAATTGGTAAGCATGCACCCCTGGTTAAAAGCCGAACAAAGAAAAAGTCCTGTACTTGGTTTTCAGCAGAGTTGAAGGCTGCACTGCTTTATAGAGATTCACTATGGAAAAAGCTTGGAGTACCAAAACTTTGGAAGACTGGACAGCATTTAGGACAGTTAGGAACCACTGTATGACGATGATCTGGGAGGTTAAAACAAATTATTTCCACACAGAACTGGACTCTTCCCTCAGATGCTCTGCCAAATTCTGGAAAACGCCAAGGATATAGAAGGTCATGCATCTTCTAACTTTCTGCCTGGTAAAATCACTTCTGGTTCCACCACGCTGACCAATAAACATACAATCCTTGACCTTCTGAATAACCACTTTGTCACTGCAGGCGTTGCATTCGATACTTTCCCAGCCAGTAACCTCAGCTCTCAACTTGGTCTACAGGATCCAGCAAAACTGGACAATAGCGCCTCAGTGAATGCCACAGCCTTTGCCTTTCAGCCTGTATCTCTGAAAGAAGTGGAGGATTTAATTTTACATCTGGATTGTAGGAAGAGTGCAGGCACAGACTTAATTGACCCATACTTCCTAAAACTTAGTCATCACATCCTGGCTGACACCAATTACACACCTCTTCAACCTATCACTTATGCATGGTGATATCCCTCATATTTGGAAAACTATCCATGTGATCCCTTTATACAAGTCTGGTGATCCAGCTGATCTGAATAACTATAGACCCATTTCCCTACTCCCTATACTTTCTAAAATGTTGGAGAAAATAGTATACAGTTTAGGAAGTTCCTGGACTCCTCTAATCTGCTTAATCCTCTGCAATCATGATTTAGGCCACATCATAGTACAATTTTGGCCCTTGCAAAAGTGACTAATGATTGGTGGGGTGTCCTTGATATCAAGTACCATAGAGCCATAAGACTGGGCGTTTGTTGGTATTTGCACTACAAATTTTCAACATGGCCTTTTTGTGACCCCACCTTATGAAAGCATTTGGACCTCTGCTCATGAACAGTGGCACTGTGATTTTGTTAATCTTTCCCGAATGTTGATTTCTCATAGCGACCGCGTCATTCTGCGCCAGATGTGTGAAAACACAGTTCAGGCAGGATGTGAAAAATAACAGCTGTATCATTCATAGGGAGGTGAGAAAAGATAACAATTTTAAAAATCTGGAGTGGAAATATTAAAAAGTGCTCAGACTTATGAGCGATTTGGGAACTGCGAGTGCAGGCTCATGAACACAGTCATTTAGTGGAATTATTTAACCAAATTTTCAACATAGGTATTTTGTGACCTTGCTCATGAACAATGTCACTATGATTTTCTTAATCTGTTCTGAACATTGATTTCCCACAGTGACCACGCCATTGTGCACCAGATGTCGCGAAACACATTTCGGGCAGGATGTGAATAATGACAGCTGTACAGTTCATAAGGAGGTATGCAAAATGACAATGTTGAAAATCTTGAGTGAAAATATTACAAATTCTTAAGTTACAAGTGTGCATGGAAACTGTGCAATGCACACTCGTAACATAGTCATTTTATGGATTCTTTTGTCACTTAAATTTTCAACACAGGCATTTTGGGACTTCCACTTATGAACAGTGTCACTGTGATTTTCTTAATCTGTCCCAAACACTGATTTCCCACAGCGACCGCGCTATTGTGTGCTGGATGTGCGAAAACAGATTTTGGCCAGGATGTGAAAAATGACAGCTATACTATTCATAAGGAGGTGTGAAAAAAATACCAGTGTTGAAAATCTGGAATGAAAATATTACAGATTCATGAAGTTGCGAGTGTGCGTGGAAACTGCATGATGCATGCTCATAACAGTCATTTTTTGGAATTTTTTCACCAAATTTGAAACATAGGTTTTTTGGGAGCCCACCTAATGAACAGTGACACTGTCATTTCGTTACTCAGTACTAAAAGGTGATTCTGCACACTCACCACAAAATCACCTTTCGGGACCGAATAACCAGATGACAGTGACTGAATTCATGAGGTGGGGTCCCAAGAACCCCATGTTGAAAACTTGGTGCCAAAATTTGCAAAAATGGCAGAGATATCCACCTAAGTTGGAAAAAAAAATCATAATTTATGTCGTTATACAGCTTACCAGCATTTCTTCAGTTTGTGGTCAGCTTTGAAGAGTGCAGACATGTTCCTGCTCCACCAAAGATCATTGCGCTGGGCTCCGGAGGTAAGTATAGGGTGAGGGGGGTGGGGAGGTCGGTGCACACAGGGTGGGTGCGGTTGGGGAGGGGGCACCAGAGACAATGAGGGACCATTTTTTTCTTTTACAGTTTAAAAAAAAAAAAAACATTGTGGGAAGGTTTTTCCTTTACAGATTTGTTTTTGTTTTTTTTGTATTTTTTGGGAAGGGGGACTGAAGTTGACAGGGATTGGGCCCCCTGTCAGCACAGAAAACAGGTCTGTGTTTTGGGGGGCGTATGATGCTGAGGGTAATTGGGCACCCTCTCGGCATACAAAACTATTACATGGGGGATATTATGGTGATGGGGATTGGGCTACCCTGTCGGCAAATGAACTGGGGCGGGGGCATGCCAATACGGGTATTGGGCACCCTGTCGGCTTCCATGGGGACTGTGAGAGGTGGACAGTGACAGCTGCTGCCATGTTTATTGAAATGGAACACCAGACAAGGCAAGGTGTGATTCGCCACTGGAATCAGCGACCACTCTAGCAGCAAAAACAGCTGATTGTTAAATGATGGGGTGCTCCCTGATTGCAGCGGTGAATTTCTTTCAAGTTGGTGGCAAGCTATAATACTGCTGTCATCGACAGCGTGCTCCTGTATTGGCACCACAAAGACCAGTACCAAAATGGACTGCTGGCACTGGCCACAACACTGCCACACCTTCACAACTCGCTACTACAGCAAGCTGATGCAATATGTTTCTTGCGCATACTCGCAAGCCAACATAAAAATATGTGCTGTGCATTATGCAGTTAGGATAGGGACCTTTGTTTTATATAGCATCTTTTCTGGAACACTGTATCCCAAGCCACTTTACAATCCAGAAGAGGGAGGGGAGAAAATTTTCAGTGCCTAGGGAGATTCAGACAGTACAGTAATTGGTTTGAGAGAGATTTCATAGAGGATACACACAGGGAGGTTAAGTGACCTGTTCAGGGTCACACAATGAGTGAGAGTCACAGCACAGAGAGAAATCAGAGAGAGATTAGGGAGAGGTTACACATGGAGGTTAGGTGACTTGCTCAGGATCACAAGTTAGTTAGATTCAAACGGCGCAGAGATAGATCAGAGAGAGATTACTGAGAGGATACACACAGGGAGGTTGTGACTTGTTCAGGGTCACACAGTGAGTGAGACTCAAACAGCATAGAGGTTTTATTTATTTATTTAGTTTTTTGTTATCCAGGTAAGTGCCCTAGACAAATTCTTGCCTGTTTTGAGGCATGACCCAAGGGGAGGGGGCTACAGATGAATGTCAACTGACCTTGAACCAGATTAAGCTGTTGGTGGTATTTTTAGTGAATGGGGGAAATTTTGCCAGGGCACCGGGAAAATTCCCCTACTCAGCCAGCAGGGGCCTTGACTTGCTTTAAGCCGAATGGAGGGACCCAGTTGGGAGCTGGACAGAGGAGGAGGAGGAAATGCTGATGTGGCAGGGGAGATGGCCTCCTTCCCAGGCCTCATATTGCAAGCGGCTGCTTTACAGGAAATAAACTATGATTTAGTTCAAAATAAACAAGAAGAGATGTTTTTCTCGATCGAGGACTTGAGTAGTATCGAACGAAATAAGGGCTGTGAGAGAACTCTAATGGGAGGAATTAAGGGCAAAAGCAAAGAAGAACTTCTGCAGGAATTAGAAAAAGCCAAGGAGAAATATGCAGCTTTTATGGCAAGAAAACAAGCTAAATTAAAGTCGATGGATCACAGCAAAGAAATTGGCAAATGGTGCGGCCCAGCTGACAGCTCCGAATATGATGAGGAAGGAGCAAGCTGACAGGCACTCCCATAAGTAAATCTTTACCCTATTTTTCCACCACTGCTGCAAATGTGAATAGGGCTGGCAGGAAAACCGAGGGATTCGGGTTGCTAGAGTCCAAAGGGGTGGATTTTACGAATAACCTGCGGGAGGTGGAAGGCGGTGATATTAAGGCAGACGTTCCTACTGAAACTAGCTCTAAAACTGAGAAAAAAAGTGAGAAGGGGAACAAAGGTTTTAAAACTGCTATACAAGGTAAAGAAATGCCTAATGTAGTTTCAGGACTGGGAAATAATCCTAACTCTGGTAATACAGTCCCCTGGTTCAACACGGAGATTCAAAAAGGCCCAAATACAGAGGAAAAGAAAATTGGGGAAGTCATTTTCCAAAATAACCCCTTTGAACAGACTGATGCTACCACCTTTTCTTTCTCAGCACAATCTGCTAAACCAGGGTCTAAGGAAGGGGAAAACAGAAGAGAGGCTCTTATGTTACCAAAACGCAATCTGGATTGGCCTAATACTCATAAAGGGTCTGTAAAACACAAGGGACAACATATATCTATGCAATCCTGTCCAACAACAACGACCGAGGCAATTGGCAAAGTATTTTCCCTCCAAACTAATCTAAATCAGGGACTTGAACCCTTCTGCAGTTGGTCACCAGAAAAAGCCCTACAGGAGGCAGGATAGAAGAAAATTGCCTTCAGGCCAGTGGTTGTCAGACCCATCGTGGCCTTCAAACACCTCAGAATGGCATCCCAGGGTTGCCTCAAATCTCTGTTGGGGAAAAGGGGAATACAAATACAAATACTACCCAAGATATGGGGGATGAAAATATGGGAAAGGTGAATATAAGTGAACTGATTATACTGGAAAAAGAACCTTTAGAGAAAAACATACGGGAATCCCGGGGGGATCCGGCACAGGATGGGAAGAATGAAACAACCTTTGCAGGGACCCTGGATCCCAGAAGAGGAGTGGCACCCGAGGGTGAAGAAAAACAAACTGCTCCCCCCCATGCCCACTATTGTCAGAACTCTTTGCTAAATCAAAAAAAGAGGCTGCTCCTAGAAGGAACGCAGTTAGGATTCGATACAAAGGGGGTCTGGAAATCAGGCCAGATCAACAATATATGGGGAGGAAGCTACTGAAGGACTCACTGCACCAAAAGATGTTTATGCTTTTATAAACATCTCAGGAAAGGACAATTGTAGTTTTAGATTTGCATACACCCTGGATTTGTTCTGGAAATGCTTCAATCAAGTTCAATTTTCACCTCTGTGGTACCCCTTTATGGTGATCCCCTTGACAAATCCCCTAATTAATTACATGACAGTGATGTTTCAGAATCAAAGGGTACACGTTGATGACACTACATACTGGCTTCAACAAAAATGTGAAGTATTGAGTGCATCAGAAGCGCAACTGGATTCTGAGATGTTTTGGACTAGGGGATGGAAACATAAAGTTAAATTGAGGCAACTGGAGAGTGATATAGAGCATATACCAAACTCCTTCATGCTGGGCAGAGATAGAGGAGTGTGTTTTTATTCAGGGCAGCCACGAGCATGCTACAAGTGTGGGGCTAGGTCCCACCTCTCTAGCGCATGTGATTGCCCCCATTGTGACAACTGTGGGGAGGTGGGGGACATAAGTATGCAATGCGCAAACCTGACACAATGTGAGTTATGTGAGGACACAGGTCACACATTTCTGGAGTGTCTGTGGGCTGCAAGAAATAAGGCAACAGTCATTAGCCCTGAGCTCCTTATCCAACAAACTCAGGAGGAAGCAGCCAAAAAGGTGGTAGAGGCTGAAGCCTCTCCTGTGGAACACAACCCCCTCCCCCCGATAAGGCTCCAGACCCTATTCCAGGCAGAAAGGAGGAAGTCAAGACTGAGGAAATAAGAACAGAAGAGGAGACTCATCCACCCTGTCCCAATCCTGATAAGCCCATCCAGTGGGGGGACCTATTGCCGGTTTGCTACACAAATACGCAATCCACTGATGTGCAGGTGATCCCTCTTTCACCCCCTCAAAAAAAACCTCCCTCTAAGAAGTACAACTAGGAATACAAAACCAAACCTGCCCCCCACTTCTACACATGAGCAAGCAGGCCTAGCGGGACCTAATCCCTTTGAGGTTTTGGCTCCCACTGAGGTAGAATCAGACATGGAACAGATGGATGTAGCTCTTACACCCACACAAGCTGATGGAGGGAAGGGTGATATGATTGAGTACAAAGGGAAGAAAAGGAAAAAGAGGAAGAAAGGGCCTTGAACTCTTAAATTGAATGGTACAGTTATCCCTGGGGTCATGTAACTGTCATAGCCTCTTACATTTCCTTAGGAGGATGGCATTGTTTCACCTATTGATAGATCTAAAACTGGATATCTGTTTTTTTGCAAGAAACATGGATGCTCACATCAGACCAGCTTAGGCTGTTTTAGGCCGAATGGAGATGGGGGGGCTATCCTATTGGTCCTTTGGGCCAGACAGGACCGATGGAATAGGTATCGTATTTAATACCTTTTCCTTCCAAATGACCAAGATGGTGGATTTGATTCCTGGGAGGCTGTTCATCCTAGATGGATATTCGGATAAAGTCTCATGTAGATTAATAAATGTATACAGCCTGCAAACAAAAACGGATAGAGTGGCTCTAATTTCCAAGCTTCAGCCTTACTTAGATACATCCACTTATGTAATCCTGGAGGGGGGATTTTAATTGCAACTTACCCAAAGGGGGGCTGAGGGGGGAAAGAGGGAAAACATACTGTGATTCAAATGCTTTGCAAAAATGTGTCGATATTGGCGAGCTGAAGAATTGTGCGCGCTACCAATTCCAAGGGCCCAAATATGCATACAGAAGGGGACACCTGACATCAAATATAGACCATATTTTTGTTTCTAGGAATCTGCCCAACTCAAATTTTCATACTATCCCTATAGAATTTTCAGACCACCTTCTCTTACAAATAACATTTCAAACAGCCCCCGAAAATAAGGAGGGGGGAAAGATGGAGATTAAATGTTTCAATGCTCACAGACCTTTTTGTTAAAGAGAAAATCACATCACTACTCTGGGCTAGGACCTTGGTGAGTGATCTCTATGAAGATTTGGGGGTATGGTGGATGGACACAAAAAAAGAGATAGCAATATGGTTCCAAAACTACAGCAAGTATAGGGCACAAAACCATTTTTTAAACTATTTAAAACAAAGAACAAAACTTCAGAACTTGCTTTCACAGTCTGCTATGTCTAGACAAGATCATGGCCCTCAAATTGAACAGATCCAAGATGAAATGAGGGCATTTCAATATGACAGGGCAAAAACTTTAAATACAGAACTGCAATTTGGAACACAAAAAAACCCAATTGGAGACCCTTTTGAAGCCTGTAAAAAGAAAAAAGAGACTTTAGATATGTTTCAATTAGTAGATGATAGAGGAAACATAGTGGAAGATGAGATGGGGATCCATAAAATAATCTGTGGCTTTTGGCATCGCATGACAGTTCCCCTCCTCCTTCTACAAATTTGATTAATTCTTATTTGGAGAAAATTCAGGTAACCTTGGCCCAGGAGGATCAGGAATTTTTTACCTCTCCTTTGAAATTACAGGAAATAGAAGATGTAATTATGAAACTAAAAAATGGATCTTCACCCGGACCTGATGGACTGCCTTATGAATTTTACAGATCATTTCCCAAAATAATGGTGAAGTGTTTATTAGAACTGTTTTCAGTATTTTTTTGCCAAAAGGGTGGTCCCCCCTCAATTCACAGCAGGTCTCTTAATTTTTATATATATGGGAGGGGAAAAGGTAGACATCTCAAACTGGAGACCTATAACTCTCCTGAATGCTGATTTTAAAATGTAGCCACAGGTTCTGAACAATAGGCTAAGGCAAATAACTCCTTTATTAATACATCCAGCCCAGTTTTGTGGGATCCCTGAAAGGAAGCTGTAACATGCCCTAATGATTATCCGAGATGTAATAGAGATCTGTCGTACTGCACAAACATTTGTTGCATCATTACTTTAGATCTTAGCAAGGCTTTTGATAGAGTATGCCTGCTTTCCTCTTTCAGACCTTATTACATTATGGTATTCGGAAGCAATTTGTGCATAAAATCCAGCTTCTATATTCTAGAGTCCATGTGCAACCTATTATTAGAGGGTTGGTAATGAAAGGCATCACTATAAATACAGGGGCTCAACAGGGCTGCCCCCTCAGCCCACTTCTTTATAACTTTTCCTTGGACCCTCTGATTAGAGTTCTGAGATACTCAGGAATGGGAAAGTTTGAGGGATCCCAGGCCAAATGGAACTGAAAATCCAAGCCTATGCAGACGATATATGTCTGTTTATAGCAAACCTCGGGCAATTACCAACAGTAATAAAACAACTGCAGGAATATTCTAGAGTATCTAATGCCACCCTCAAACTGAATAAATGTAAAGGGTTGTACTTAGGAAATACAGAGAGGGCAGCAGTAACAGTAAACCATATTTATTTCTCCTCGGAGCCACAAAAAATCTTGGACCACATAATCTCCCGCTTGAGAACTGGGAAAGGGATCTTCAGGGGGGCTGAAAATAAAGTCCAGAGATGGAAATCATGGAGCTTATCTAAAATAAAAAGGGTACACATAATTAAAAGGTTCATTATATCCACTTTGTTGTGTATAGCCATGATTTTCCCACCCCCAGTGATCTTAGAAACCAGGTTACTGTATATGCATATTTTTTTTCAGATGGTTTGGGGATCCAGACTGAACCCAATAAAAAAATGTTTTACATACTTGTCTAAACAACAAGGGGGTCTGGGTATGGTGGACCCTATAATCTTTTTCCATATCTTTTTCCTGTCTCACAATCTTAAAATTGGGCTAGGGGAACCAACCAGTGTGACACACTATTTGTTTTGTAAAACTTGTAGTGTGTATCTGGAAATTTGGACTGGAAACCTTCCCCTGAAATTGCCCACCTGTATCAAAATACCAGAATACATTAAACCAGCGCTCAAAAAGCTTTGCAAATGGGAGACCACTAAAGGGGATATCTCTGGACTCCCAGGACGACAATTGTACTTACACATAGTGAGTCAAATCCATCCAGAACAAGCTGAATTTAAAAATTGCCCCCCAGACCTAAAGGAAGGGGTGTTAAAACAATTAAATAACAACAGAATTCCAATGCACATGTGGGAGGTATTGTGGCTTTCAGCTTACGGGAGACTGAATGTAAGAGGCAATGCAAAACACAAGGTCCAAGAGGAAAGGAACTGGCCATATAATGGTTGTATAAATATTGAAGCAACAGTGGATCATTTCCTTTTTACCTGCTCCTATGCAAAAGCCCTATGGGGATATTTAAAGGTAGAATGGAATCTAGAGTGATTAGACAGTTTAACCTATGAGTCTTTGGTCCTTGGGCATTGTCCCAACGTCAGGATGATGTATGATTATGATACTTAAATGGTGCTGTTTTGCTATTTAAAGTTTTACCTTTGGCAGGCTCGCTGTCAATGGACACTCCAACAGAAACTGATGTCATATACCACCTATAAGACACTGGTAGAACAAGTTAGACAAGTAGCATGTACGGTAACCTTCTTGGAGGTGCTGCCTGTCTATGGCAAGGATGATGCTAGGGTATTCGGCACCATGGAATTCAATGAATGGTTGAAAAACTGGTGTAGAGCTCAGGGGTTTGGCTTCATTGGGGACTGGGGAGCCACCTGGAGGAATGCAGGCTTATACTGGTGCGATGGTCTGCATCTATATGGGGGGATCCAGGATCCTAGGTGACAGGTTTAAATGCTTCATTGGCAAGCATTTAAACTTGCCAAGCAGGGAGGCACTGAAAAGGAGCAGGGAAATTCCAGCCTCCCCCCACAAAGCGCAGTAGTTAGAGAGGTAAACACCAAGGTAGAGAAGTCAGTAGGGCGCAGGATAGGGATAAATGCAGAAAAAGGTGTGAAGGACAGGGATGGGGCTAAAAGGGGTAAGGCCATAAAAAATAAATGGAAGGTGATGAGTACCATTGCCCGCAGTCTGTGCAACAAGCTCCCTGAACTAGTGGCCTTGATGGAAGAAGGATGCCTGGATATTGTGGCAGTCACTGAAACATGGTACATAGAGAACCATGAGTAGGAAGTCAACATACCAGGATACACAGTCTACAGGAGGGACAGGATGGGTAAAAGAGGAGGAGGAGTAGCTCTCTATATAAGGGAAGTGATTAAAGCAACAGAACTAAAGAGTAAACAGGAAGTTGATGAGTCACTATGGGTCACCCTGGCGACAGGAAATGGCACCACAATCCACATGGGGATTGTGTACAGATCCCCATCTCGGGAGAAAATAGACAAGGAAATGATAGAAGGCATCCTTAAAATGACAGAAAAAGGGGAGATATTGTTGAGGGGGGACCTGAATATGCCAGATGTTAACTGGAGTACCTTTGCTGCAGGCACATCCAAGAGCAGGGTCATTCTTGATGTCCTACAGGGGGCATGCCTCAGACAGCTAGTGTTGGAGCCCACTCGGGAGGGAGCAATCTTAGACCTGGTACTCTCAAATGGGGAAGGAGAAAAGATCTCAGAATTAGAAGTGGGTAGCCTTCCAGGAACAAATGACCACCAGTGTGGTTCACAATAAACACAGCCATAGAGTCAAGCCATACAAAAACAAGAGTATTGGAAGGTTGACTTTGGGAAAATGAGAGAGTGCCTTAGAAAAGCACTAGCAAATGGGCAAGAAGGAGGGGTGGAGGAACAATGGGGAATAATCAAAACAGCCATCGCAGAGGCAACAAGCCTTTGTGTAAAGCAAATCAATAAAACAAAATGAAGGAAAAAAACCACTATGGTTCTCAAAAGAGGTGGCATGGATGGTTAAGGAGAAAAGGATAGCATTCAGGAAATATAAGAAAACACAGAAGGAGCAGGACAGGGAACTTTATCAGTTAAAGCAGAAGGAGGCAGGGAAGGCAGTCAGAATAGCAAAGGCACAAACTGAGGAAAAGATAGCCAACTCTGTTAAGAAGGGGGATAAAACCTTTTATAGGTACATTAGGGAGCGAAGAAAGACCAAGGGAGGGATACAGAGACTTAATAAAGGGGAGGGAATGTGAGCAGAGGGTGACAGTGAAAAAGCAGTGATACTGAACGAATATTTCTGTCAGTATTCACAATAGATGAGGAGAGAGAGGTGCCTAAACCAAACAAGGGGGAAACTCTGAATAGGGGGGTCGATGCCAGTCCATTCACAGAAGAAAGAGTTTTGAAAGAACTCTTGAAACTGAGGGTGGACAAAGCAATGGGGCCTGATGAGATTCACCCAAGAATACTCAAAGAACTAAGGGTAGAACTAGTAACACCACTGACTACTCTCTTTAACAAATCATGGGAGGATGGAGTGGTACCTGAGGACTGGAGGAGGGCAAATGTGATTCCACTTCACAAACGTGGGAGCAGGACAGAGGCAGGAAACTACAGACCAGTTAGTTTGACTTCAGTGGTAGGGAAAATGATGGAATCACTTCTGAAGGAAAGAATTGTTGAGTACCTAGAGGCCAGTGGGGCACAGGACCCAAGGCAGCATGGTTTCACAGCAGGAAGGTCATGTCAGATGAACCTAATAGATTTCTTTGACTGGGTGACCAAAATAGTAGACCAGGGAGGGCTGTGGATATGGCCTACCTAGATTTTAGCAAGGCATTCGACACAGTCTCACACAAAAGATTAATATACAAGTTAGCCAGCCTTGGAGTGGGTCCCAAGGTGGTAGCCTGGATAAAAAACTATCTGGACAACAGGACGCAAAGGGTAATAGTAAATGGAGTCCACAGTGAAGAAAGGAGGGTAACTAGTGGGGTACCGCAGGGTTCGGTACTGGGACCGGTCCTCTTTAATATCTTTATAAGTGACAATGGAGAACACCTGGAAGGAAAGGTATGCCTCTGTGCAGATGACACAAAGATCTGCAACAGGGTTGGTACACAAGGTGAGGTGGAAAGAATGAAAAGGGACTTGGCAAGGTTGGAGGAATGGTCAAATACGTGGCAGCTCAGATTCAATGCAAAGAAGTGCAAGGTAATGCATCTGGGAAACAAAAACCCAGAGGAAGAGTACACAATGGGGGAGTTAATAACAACAACAAAAATTGAAAGAGACCTAGGAGTAATTATATTAGATGACCTAAAGGTGGGCAAGCAATGTGAGAAGGCAGTAAGGAGGGCTGGGGGGATACTGGGATGCATAGGGAGAGGCATCAACAGTAGAAAACAGGAAGTTGTTATTCCTCTCTACAGACAGTTAGTGAGACCCCATCTGGAGTACTTCGTGCAATTCTGGAGACCCTATCTCTGCAAAGACATAGACAGAGTGGAGGCTATTCAGAGGAGGGCAACCACAATGGTGCAAGGTCTGCACCAGAAGACATACGAGGAGAGACTAAAGCAGCTTAATATGTATACCCTTAAGGAAAGGAGGGAGAGGGGAGACATGATAGAAACTTTTAGGTATCTCAAGGGAATTAACAAGGTACAAGAGGGTAGTATCTTTCAGAAGAAGAGATGTGCAAGAACAAGGGGGCACAATTTGAAGATAGAAGGGAACAGCTCAGAGGTAATGTTAGAAAGTATTTTTTTTCACAGAGAGAGTTGTGGATGCATGGAACAGCCTTCCTGAGGAAGTTTTGGAGTCAGGAACAGTGGGGGAATTCAAGAATGTATGGGACAGACATAAGGCAATTCTAGTGGAGGTAGGAGGGAGTAGGCTGTTGGTTAACTAGAATCTTCAGCTTATCCATCAGGTAGGGAAATGGGCAGACTGGGTGGGCCAAGCGGTCCTTATCTGCCATCAAATTCTATGTTTCTATGTTATGGGGGCAGTGTTTAAGAAAGATCTGCAGGCCAATCCTAAGAGCTACGTTTTAAGGAAATGGAAAGGGTTGCTTGGATTTATCAAATACAAGTAAGGAGGTAGACTAAAAACCTATTTCTAAATAAGACGTGTTTAAAAAGTAAAATACTGATTTTTTGCCTTAATAGTTTATTGGTTACTCAGTAGTTGGAAAATTATTTTTGAACAATCACTTAACCAGAGTATGAATAAAATACTTGTTTATTTGGGATTAAAATTGTATTCTTTCGTGTGACTTAACACATTCAGAAGTAATTAGGTTTGAGAGCTACAACTAGAAAAATTCCCCTGCCACAATGGTATGGGGAAAGATAATAAGAAGGAGGGGGGAAGGTTTCTTTGAGGTTAAGAAGGGATTATTGTGTGGTCTTTAACATAAAGCATCAAGTGTATATCTGTTGTTCTTTCTTTCTGTATGTTGTTTATTTTTTCTTTCCTCTTTATTTTTTGTACAATGTGTTATGATTTGTGATGATGTGATATCAATAACAAATTCCCTTACTCTGCCTACAGGGAGCCTTGCTTCCTGTGAGCAAGTCTCCCAAGATGGCCACTTCGGGTGTTGGCTCTGAGAGGAAGGTTGTGTTGGAGGCAGGGGAGCAGGACTCCTCCCCTGCCTCGGCTTTGCAAGAGGCTATTGAAAAGGAAACCAGCACAGAGGAAAGGAAGATTGAAGATATGGAACCAGGAAAGCCCATAGATGCTATGGACATTTCCAGCATTTATATATCCGAACTTATGGACAGCTCTAGTGGTCAAGAATCTGAGGTAACTCCCCTGTTGCAAACAGGGAGTGCTTTGTTGCAACTTGAAGGAGAGGAATTGCAATTGGGAAAAAAAAAAAAAAAACAGAAAGATCTGCAAGCCAAAATAGTGGCTTTAAAAGCTTTTCTTGTCAAATCTTCCCAGCTGCTTGTCTGTGAAAGCCAGCAGTTAGATCAGCACTCTTCCAGGGTTCGGCCTGATGAGAATATACACGTTTCACAGACAACACAGCCTTTTCTGGATGGAGCAGCATGAGAGGAAGGGGAACAACAGATGAACCTTATACAAAATGTAATAAAACAAACAGTATCAGAGATACAGCTGAGTCCTGGCTGCACGGGTACTGAAAACCCATTTTCTAATTCTAAGAATTCACAGAATGAAACTGTATTGGAAAGGCCACCAAATGAAACACAGGGAAATGGGTTAAACAAAGCACGAACAGTGGAGACTGATAATTCTACACTTTGTGACAATGTACCAAATAATAGAATAGGGGAAGAGGGGCCTATAGTGAGCCAGAACAGTAGTGAATTCGCAGATGACACAGTGACCCCCCCATATCCCTTAATTATGACAATAACCAGTCAGTAACAGGAGCTACGATAGCAGAAGATTTGCAAGGTGCAGGATGGATAAAAAATAAAGAAAATGTTTGGACCACCCCAGTTCATACAGCTCCAGAACTTGATGAAAACATAGTAGATATGGAGGACCCCTTGGAGATCCCCTTACCTTAAAATTTGACTGAGAACCCAGTTTTATTGCTTCCCTTACAACATAAGGAAGGGGCCCCTAACCCAGGGAACAAGAGTTCTACCCACGGGATTAACAAGACACAAAAGATACCCTCACAAGAGAGGGGGGGACGAGGGGCAACATGAAGAAGGAACCCCCCCAGAAGGGAACAAGGCCCTCCTCCCACCCCAGCTGACAATCCCTCCAACAACCCTGGTCACGAAGAAGGTTCACGAGATGGACAGAGGGCTTGGCCCAACACAAGAACATATACTGGTTTATTCCACCTCCCCCCCGAGCAGGCCAAAATAAGGAACACAGCATGCATTAGATACAGAGGAGGCTTAGAGTGTTTCCCGGACCAGATGTATGTGGGGAAAAATCTGGTAAAAGAGAGCTTACAATTTTTGCCAACCGAAGTATATGCCCTAACACACACATCAGGAGACCCTAACTTTGATCTCAGTTTTAAAACAGCTGAAGGTCTAGAAACTTTTTGGCATCAGTACCAGCAAGTGAAATACATTCCCACATGGTCTCCCTTCCTGGTCATCCCACTCACAAAGCCAGAGAACTATTATGGTTTTTATTTAAAAATGAAGGAGTGGTGGTGGCTGATATCCTAAGATGGCTGAATGTAAAATGTAAAGTTCTAGGCCCTCCAGAGCCCATCATAGACTTTGAACAGTTATGGATAGGGGGGTGGAGAATTCAAGTAAGGTTGCCACAAATGAATGGTGTCATCCAACATCTGCCAAGCTGCTTCCATATCAGAAGAGATCGGGGCTTCATATTCTATGCAGGGATACCAAAATCCTGCTTTGGATGTGGAGCCCAAATGCATCTAAGGAGTGCCTGTGATAGACTTAAGTGTTCTCTTTGTGCTGGTATTGGTCACACAAGCATAAATTGCCAGAAGCCAACATATTGCAATCTGAGTGATGATCTTTCCCACTCATTCAATAATTGCCCTTGGGCATCCCACAATAATCTGGCAAATACACAAGAAGAACAGGAAGAAACAGTATCTAGGGCACAACAACTGGCTGGTACTCAACAACCTACCAGACCTAGCCTGGAGAGCCTCAGCAGTCTGTCAAACAGCTCCAAAGCTCCCGCACCAGTAGTATAAGAAGGTGAGCTTGTCAGTCATAGAATCAAGTGCCTGAGGGTGAACACCTTGTCCCAAATGACTCTGTCACAACAGTTATACCCCTTACTGATTCTACACCGCCAGTTGGAGCAGCAGGGGTGGCAACCCCCCTCACCATCTGTGGCATCTTCAGATGAATTGGACGCTGGTCACCCTAAACATATGCCTCCTCCAGAAGACACTACTTGGTCACAAATGGGACAGAGGAGAGTAACTAGGAGCAGATCATCCAGAGGAGCTATTGCTGCAAAGCCACAGGAAGTATTACCAACAAGAAACAGATATGCACCTCTTACAAAAAGGAAACAGTAGGCAGACACAGGGGATGACTTGGATGCTTCCTCTGTGGCCTCCTCTCAGCCTGATTTTATGATGGACACTGAGCAAGTGTCAAGTGACTCAAGGATGTCCAGTAAAAAAAGGTGCAAGCAGAGATCTCCAGGAAAAATGAAAAAATCATGAGGAGGTTCCCTTACCTAACAAACTAATTATGCCCTACAACCTTGCATATGGATCACTGAATGTGAACAGTATAAAAAAACCCTAAGAAAAGACGCACCACATTTTCCCTCTTAAAAGACTCTAATGTGCAAATTTTCTTTTTACAGGACTCTTGAATACATTCCATTAGGGAAGCCAATCAGGCCACATGAGAGGCGGTGGGGGGGGAATGTCCTATTGGTCCCTAGGGGAAGAAGTGTGTTCAGGAGTAGGGATACTGTTTAATATGCAAAGGGTTACAGTCACTAGATTAATAGCTCTAATTCAGGGTAGAGTCCTTCTTCTGGACATCATCATTCAGAACCAGGAATGGAGATTGATCAACATGTATAACCCTCAAATTAAAACAAATCGTATTGAAATTATGAAGGCCATTCAATCATATTTACACTCTACAAAATCAGTAGTCCTAGGAGGAGACTTTAATTGTATTTTATCACTTTCAGATAAAATGGGCACAACCCAAAAAATATATAGCGATTAAAATTTTCTTAAAAAAAATGTACACTACTGCTAGACTGGTAGACGGGGCTTCTTTTGGGTCACAACCCCCCCAGCACACATACCATAGAGGTAGACTATCCACCTGGATAGATTATTTCTTTATTTCAGAATGGATTCCATGCAACATGTGTAGGGAGGTTCCCATAGAAATGTCTGATTACGGCTTGCTAATAATAAACCAGGGTCTTATAATTATTGGAAAATGAACATCACAATATCGGAGGAAAACAAAGGGGGGGCAGGAACTGCAGTAGGCCATAAAAGATAAAATATCCATGTTTGACCTCTTTGACAATTCACCCGCTTGGCAGCAAGAAACTAAAATAGAAATCAAAAACCATTGCAAACATGCGCCAAAAAAGAAAAGTAAGGACAAATATATCCAGTATCTAGAAAAACGCAGGCAGCGCCAACAATTAACATTCCTTAAAGCAGAATTTGGCCCAGATTATTCCTCTCAGATAGAACAGATTAAATAAGAAATGTATACCTTCCAATATGAGAGAGCAACCTCCCTCTTTTTAGAACAGAAATACGGCACAAAAGGAAAGGGACAAGAAGTTAACCTTTATGATAGCTGCAAACAGCGGGCAGATGCTAAGTATATACCTTACCTTAAAAATAGGGAGGGCATGCTCTTAGTAAGCAATAACGCCACAATGAAAGAAGTCACACAACACACTAAATCCTTATTCGGACAACAACCTCTTTCCTCTAACAATCTGGAAGATTTTTTACAACAGGTAAATATCCCTCAACTAACGGCAGACGAAAAGTCTGAAATATTAAGGCCATTTACAGGTGCTGAAGTAAATCTGGCAGTAGGAAATTTAAAAAATGGAGTGTCTCCTGGTCCTGATGGGATCCCAAATGAATTTTATAAAAAAAAAACAAAAAAAAAACATACAATTATTAAAAGAACACTTGGCGATTGTCTTCAATGAAATTGTTCAAGGGCTAGGCCCAATTTCCCCGGTCCTAGCAGACAGTATTCTAATCTAGTTACTTAAAAAGAATGAGAAAGACAACCTACACAATTGGAGACCAATCAGTTTGATGAATTCAGACTGGAAAATTCTCTGTAAACTAATCTGTAAAAGGCTTACAAAGATAGCAAGTATTCTAATATATCCAACACAAATGTGCGCAGTACTGCAGAGGTCAATGTTGGATGACCTGCAATTAATCAGAGAAAGTGTTGATAGCCCTACGGCTGAGGGGTATGTGCTCAGCCTGGATCAAACAAAGGCGTTTCATTTGGTACCCCATGCTTACCTATTTGAAGTGTTAAAAGTATACGGAGTTCCACAGGACTTTATTCAGTGAATACAGGTCTTGTACAAAAATGTGACAATGACCCCGTCAGTCAATGGGCTTATGGGCCCCCACATACCAATTAAAAGAGGTGTTCGGCAGGGTTGCCCTCTGAGCCCTTTGTTATGTGTATTTGCCATAGATCCATTGCTCAGGAGATTGAACACAGAGCAAAACATCAGGTGTATGCTCAGCCCAGCTAACACAATGATACCCAGCACAATAGCATATGCTGATGACATATGCCTATTGGTAGCAGACCACCAATCAGGTATTCAGGCCTTAAAGACCATTCATGACTTCTCACAGGTCTCAGGTTCTGTAGTAAACAGACAGAAAAGTATAGGTGCTGTAGTAGCAATACACCCTCATTTGCAGGTGTCAGAAATTGAAGGCATGAAAATCCAGTATGAGGACTTACAACTATTAGGGGTATCCTTTGGAGGGCCAGAGGCCGTGTTAAAAAATTGGTCAGAAAAACTAAACACTGCAGAGGAAAAGGTCAACAAATGAAAAAGCATACCCAGTGACAAGAACAGAAATAATATATATGCTGAAGACCTTTATAATTCCTATATTTCTAACAATATATTATGTTTTTCCCCTCCCACTGAGACTGGAGGCTAGATTATATAATATCTGCTTTCAGTTACTATGGGGGAGCAGACTGAACCCATTCAAAAGATCAGTCACTTACTGGCCCATAAAACAGGGAGGGCTAAATATGATAAATACGATTTTGTTTTTTTTTCCACAATTTTTATATATTCTAATATTATTGCTATTTTAACAGGGAACCAACAGGTGTGGGCAGTAAGCTTTAAAGCAAGATCCCAGTACTTTTGTGATAAATGGGTAGCCATCAATTTGGGTGCATTCAGGCAAATCCCATAAGGGACGTCTACATATCTAGTACAAACCTTTAAGAAAATCAAACAATGGGGGTTAACTGTTAGCATGTGCCAAACACAAAACAGAAAAACCTTATACATTCCCATTTTGAACTCAGAATTTTTAACTGAGCCTTGCTTTAACTGCCCTCAGGCTATAGAAGCTAAGTGCCTGATAGACCAGTTCATAGAGGCTAGACTCCCAAAGAAAATGTGGGACACAAATTGGATGTGTTGCTATGGAAAATTAAATGTCAGGGGCAACCATGCTCATAAAGTCATAGAGGAAAGAATGTGTTTAAGGAACCCCTGCATCCTTCAAGTGGAGACCATGCAGCATCTGTTTTTTGATTGCCCGTACATATCCCACTTTTGGACAAAGTTGGCATTACATTGGGCGGCACCTATCTTTGCGAACATGTCTTATACAGAATTAGTATATGGAAAATTTAACCCAGAATGGTGCATTTTTTATCCAGGTACATTAAGACTCATATGAGCAGTATTAAAATGGTGCATTTGGCAAGTAAGATGCCAATTCGTTCTACAACAAAAGTGTGTATCACTGGCCGGCCTTATACAGAAAGTTAGAAGAGAGGTAGCACTGATATACCTACGTGAAAAATCTGCATTACCTCCCCCCATGGCAGCAAACTGGTGGAGAGCCCTACCTACCCTATTCTTTGAAGGCGTAACATAAATGGTAACTAAAGTTCAGGAGAAGGACTAGGCCTTATCTAGGCTCAATGGCAATGTATGCATATTCCTAAACTGATAAGCTTCCAGAAATCTTGCATTCTTTTATAGGTTCCCTATATAGGGAAATGAAGAAGGGATGGGAACTAAAACTGGGGATTACATAATGGTATCTTTAGGCCCAGGAGCAGGCAAAGATGGGGGAGTAACGCCCATAGGTAATGTTAGTAAGGTAGGGTATATGGTCATGAGGTTGTTGTCTTTTGTGTCATACTATAATTTGTTAAGAAGATAACAGGCTTAATAGTTATAATGCTTTGAATGGAGTGTAAAGAGTCTTCTGTTTTTTCTCTTCAGTTGCAAATCAACATTCTCTTCAATTGTGACTCTACAAAAAGTGTAAAACAGAACATTTTTGGGATATTTACAGTTAAGTTAAGTCGGTTTATGTTCTCTAGTGGAGTTTAATGATTGAAAAAAGATAGTTCATTTCTGAAGTATATTTTCATGTGTACAATCTGTTACATTATTCTCTCAATGGAAAATTCTCATATTTTGTCTAAATTGGTGGGAAGAAGGGGAGGCATAGGGTAAGGTGATGGGTTTGGGAAGATGACATTTTGTTGTGATGTGTTTGAGGGGTTCCATTAATTTCGTTTTTCAAATGTTGAATGCATATGAAGTTTAATATGTAGGATAGAAACTGTTTCTTTTTTCCAAGTTATTTAACTGTGTCTCTGTTTTCAGTGGTGCCTTATAGTTTTGAAAACAATATGGTTCTGTTGTATAATTTTATATATCCACTTTGTTATATTAATTTCCAAATAAAAAAATTATTTTACTCTGCCTGCTGGGGGCCTTGCTTCCCGTGAGCAGCTGGATGACCACTTCCCCTTTGCAGTGTATGGATGTCTCAGAGGCAGGGGAGTCGACCTCCTCCACTGTTCTGCTTTCTCTAGAGGTCACAAACAAGGAAACAGAAAAAGTTAATTTTGAAACAAAACCCGAAGAAGATGGGGATATTTTTGTCTCCATGGAAGATGTGAGCACAGCTGTGAACCCTGCAGAAAACAGGGAAACTATGGAAGGAAATACGGATTTGTGAGAGAACCTGTTAAGAGAAATTTTGGAAGAGGAAACAAGACACAAACGTGCTAAAGAACTGCTCCGATCAAAAATGCAACAGCTAGTACCTGAGTCTGAGTTTGACAATGGGTGTGGCTCCTCTGACAGGCCTCCGAGTGGGCCTAATTACAGACCAACACCAAAGGATGCTGCTATGCCTGATGCTCCTCTCTCCATTGCACCACAGGTAAACACTTCTCCTTATTCCTCCATTGTGTGCAATGTCATGGCTGGCAGTGGAAGTGCTGAGAGTAGCATGTGCCAAAACCGATGGAGAATGTTAGCAGTGGGGAACAAACTGTAGCTGATCTGGTCTCTCCCCCAAACAAAAGGGGTAAAATTTGGAAAAGCACAAATTACAAGTGTGGCAGAAAATGATAATTCTCAGACTCCTGTATCTCCAAGGTTGGAGATCAGTCAGAAAACTGTGCCTATAGCAACCACAATCAGCGATCCTTCATGGACAAAAGGGCTCTACTTCAAATGATAATATTAGTTTTCAGACAAGCTCTCATAGTCAAAATGATGCAACCATATTTTCTTTCTCTGCAAGGGGGCCCCATTCAAACCAGCTTTCAGAGATGACATTAAACAAAAACTCACTGCTCTGACCTTAGCTAAAAGAAATGTACCTGCAGGAAATATAGAAATGGAAGGGTGTCCTCTGGCATTCCCCCAATCTAAAACTACATTAGCGGCTATACAAGCTGCTTTTTCTATTTCTCCTACAACTGCGGACCCTTTTTCCCAATGGTTACCAGAAAAAGCCCTATTAGAAGCAGGGAGGACAAAGATGCCTGACAGTAGATGGCTTCCTGACCCAGGATGGGAACCAGTGCAAATTATTCACAAGAGTGTCCTGAATGGTGCCCTATAGCTCCAGAAATCAAACAAACAACTTCAAATGGTGTGAACATGACTTCCTCTTTTCCAAAAGAAACATCTAATAAAATAACTCAGTTCACTAGGGAAACCATAGAAGCCTCCAGGGGTCGGGGTAGGAATCCCCACCCCCAACCCTTTGGAGACAACAGTTCTGCAGGAATGGTGCACCCAACAAAAGCTAGCGATGATGGTACTAAAAATAATCAGCAAAATGAACCTTTATCTCAAAACCCTTTGCTACCTGAATTTATTCAAAGAATCCATAAAGAAGCAGCTCCACAGAGAAACGCAGTCTGCATCAGATACAAAGGGCGTCTTGAGACAAGGCCGAACAGACATTTTGTAGGGAAAACCCTATTAAAAGAACGTCTTCACTTCTCACCTAGGGAAGTGTTTGCCTTCATTAATATCTCCAGGGAAAATAATTACGATGTTAGTTTCAGGTTTTCCTACACATTAGATCTTTTTTGGGAAAGACACAACCAGGTAAAATTTTCTCCCTTGTGGCCCCCCTTTTTGGTAATACCTCTCATTAAGCCTCTAATCAAATTCATCACCATTATGTTCAGAAACAAGTGAGTCTATGTGGATGATATTATGTATTGCTGTCCCAGAAATGTCAGGTTCTCAGTGCCCCGAAGCTATTCTGGACTCAGAATAATTTTGGATGGGAGGGTGAAAGTACAAAGTTAAGTTGAAACAGTCAGAGTCTGGCATAGAACATGTACCTAACTCATTTATGCTGGGAAGGGATTGGGGGTTTGTTTTTATGCTGGGCAGCCCCGGGTATTCTACAGATTTGGGGCTAGGACACATTTGTCCAGTATTTGCGATAGGCCCAGATGCGAAAATTGTGGAGAAATAGGTCACATAAGTCATCAATGTGCTAACCACACTGAATGTGACCTTTGTGAGGAGACAGGTCATGTTTTTTCAGAATGTCCCTAGGCAGCTAAAAACAAGGTTTCTTGCAATAGCCCAGAATTATTGATACAACAAGCGCAGGATGCTGCAGAAGTCACTAGACAGGACTCCCTGAACAAAGACCCTCCCTCCCCCCCTCCTACCCCCACTCCACCTAGTACGTCACCTAGAGGGAAAACTTCGGAGATTCAGGAAGAATCTCCTCCTAGGAAGGAAACTAAAGGAACCGACACCTCCCAGGTGGAGCTTCTCACCCCGGTTTGCTATCAAGAGATGCAGGAAGGGCTCAATTGGGAACCTAAAACTTCCCCCTTAGCCCATCTAGCCCTTGTCCCCCCCCCCGCCAAGAAGAAGAATCACTAGGAACACTAAACCAACCTCTTCCACTTCTAAACCACCCAACAAATCTGATATAGAATCAGAGAACCCCTTTTCAATCCTAGCACCAACCTGGGGAGAAACTGAAATGGAAGTAGGGGAGGTAGAATTTCATGATCCAGGATGACTTCTCAACTAGCAGCAACACAGTGGTATTCAAAGGGGAAAGGAAGAAAAAAAAGGAAAAAGAACTCGACAATAAACTGAACATTCATGGTTTCTTTGTCCATCGGGTCCTTGAATGTCCATAGTCTCCTTAATCCAAATAAAAGGCAAGCAGTCTTTTCTTACATACATGACCAAAGTTTAGATATTTACCTTTTACAAGAAACATGGATCTACTCGTCAGACCAGGTTTGATTGATACAATCTGAATGGACCTGGGACCATCATACTGGTCCTTTGGCCCAGACAAAGCAGATGGGGTAGGAACTGTATTCCATTCTTTTTCCTCTTCTCTAGTAAAACTGATAGATCTCATTCCAGGGAGATTATTAGTTTTGGATGGGAAACGGAAAGGAGACTCCTGCAGAATCATTACAGTATATCGACCACAAACTAAGGCGGAAAGAGTAGGGCTCATAACAGCAATACACCCATTCCTGGTAACCAATACCAGTATAAGTTTAGGCGTGACTTTAACTGCGACTTATCAGCAAATAGGGGAACCCCAGAAACAAAGAAGATGTACTGTGATTCAAATGCCTTACAAAAATGTATTCAGTTAGCAGACTTAATCCATTGAAATCTTACGTCCAAGTCAGGCTACAAATTTACTTTTAAGCATGGAAAATGTACTTCTACCATAGACCATTTTTTTCATTTCTAAAGACCTCCTGGAACCAGTTTTTTCCCTCCTTCCAGTGGAATTTTCGGACCACTCTCTTTAAAAAAATATATTTTTCAAAATTTAAGGGTAACAGTCAAGATACTAGATGGAAATTAAATACTAAAGTTCTTTCAGACCCCTCAGTAACAAGGGAAATATCAAAATCACTATTGGCTAGGAAATCAGTCATGTTTCTTGTATGAGAACATAGGGCTATGGTGGGAAGACACAAAGTCCGACCTTAGGAAGTGGTTCCAGAATTTTGGGACAAAATGCAAAATAGGAATTTTTTTAAATATCTCCAACACAGAAACCAGTTGCAGTATTTGTACATCCTGACATATTTGCATATGTTTGACTACACTCAACAGATAGAGGACATAAAAAGAGAGATGCAGGAAGTTCAGTATGATAGAGCTAAAATCATAAGGGCAATGCTACAGTATGGGACCCAAAAATCTTCATTGGGAGACCCTTATGAAGCTTATAAAAAAAGAAATGTTATTACTTCCTGACAGGTTTTCCCCAGATTAGTCAAAATCACATTCATTCTCATAACATGGTTTCTCCTCCAGATTTATCCACCGTTACAAATTCTGCACAAACTATGCAGAAGCCCACCCTTCTGATATGAATTCAGGACTTATCTCAGCCTATCAGTGCTGCTAAAATTTAATTAGTTATAAAATCACTTAAACTGGGGACTTCTCCTGGACCCGATGGGCTCTCTGAAGAGTTATTTAAGGCATTCCCTACTGAATTTGCAGTGTTTAGAAACTGTATTTGAGTTTTTCCTACATTCTAGAGAAATTTCCCCCCTCCTTTACTGCAGGTGTTTTAATTTACTTACATAAAACTGAGGATAAACATCAGATAGAAAACTGGAGGCCTATATCTCTGTTAAACTCAGATTTAAAAATATTGTCTCAGGTTCTTAATAATAGATTGAGAAAGGTAGCCAATACCCTTATCTCTCCTGCTCAATACTGTGGCATTCCCAATAGAAAGATTCAACATGCCCTCATGATAATTAGGGAAGTGTTATATAACACCACTCTTCAAGCCAAAACTGGATGTATAGTGTCCTTGGACCACAGCAAAGTGTTCGATAGAGTATACCACTCTTTCTTATTTCAAACCATGAAATATTATGGGATTCTAGGGGTTTTCATTAAGTGGTTTCAACAACTATATGCGTCGGCTACTATAATACCTGTAATCAAAGGACATATCACCCAAAATATTAAGGTAGTAACAAGGGTGAGGCAGGGGTGCCTCCTAAGTCCCCTCCTGTATATATTTTCCCTAGATGCCTTAATCAGATGGATAATGGACTTAGCTGACTGGATAGGACTAAAAGGATTTGGAATTGTGGACACAATCAAAATTCAAGCCTATGCAGGTGACATATGTTTATTTTTTTCAGAACGTGCACATATAGAGGGATCCCTGGAGACATTTGAAGCATATAGCATAGTTTCAAACTCCAAAATAAATCATGGGAAAAGCAAAGGGCTCTTTTTATCAAGCTACCCTCCCAACCCCCCTACTGCAGTTTCAGGCATTCAGATCTCCTCCGACCCCATAAAAATTCTAGGGATTATCTTTGGTCATCAGAATCCCTCTATACATAATTGGGATAGAGCTTTACAGATTGTGGAAGGCAAGGTGCAGAGATGGAAGAACTGGAAGTTGTCCAAGATAAAAAGGGTACACATTGTAAAAAGGTTTACAATTCCTGGCTTTTTATGTATAGCCATGGTTTTTCCTCTACCAACCTATTTAGAAACAGTCTTTTACAATTGATTTTTTACTATATTATGGGGTAGTAGGTTGAATCCTATAAAAAGATGCTTTACATACCCCAAATCACAAGACGGCCTCAGAATGGTGGATCCTGTAACTTTTAATATCGCTCAAACTGTAAAAATTTGACTCTCTTCTTCTGAGTCACTACATTATAAATGGATTCAGAATAATATTTCCAGACATTTTCAAGGTTGGGATGTCTTGTCTCCAAATGTTTCCCGCAGAATATTTCAAACCCATTGCCTAAAAATTATTTAAATGGGGTCTAACAAAACCTCAGGTATGCTCATCGTCTGGTCCCAAATTGTATAACTTAGTTTTAACAAAAATGTCCCTAGAGGAACCAGAATTAAAAAAATTGTCCTCCCCACCTTAGAGACAGGGAGCTGGATTTTCTGTGCCGTGATGCAAGCTGTGACAATGGCAGATTGCACCGAGTGCGATGCACCTGGGACCCTGCACCTGAATTTCTATTTTACAGGGTCCCGGTGCCTAAGTCCAGTGGCTTTTTGCAAAAGGGGTGCTGCACCTGATGTATGGCGCACCCACCCAGAATGCCGCAATGGCTGCGGGGAGTCCTCAGCACCCATGGACAGGGGCTGGTGACTGGGCACTGCCCCAAAACACCACCGCGGCACCGGCGCGCAACATCTCCGTACCCTGGTGGGCTAGTGCCCAGGTACCCACGAACACTCCTGCACCCTCCCATACCTTGATCTGGTGATTGGCACAGCTCATTACGCCACCCAGCCAGCTGCAATGGGCAGTCCGTGCGTACTGTATACCTTTGCGCACTGACAGCTAGTCGGTGGCTGGCCGTGGTGTGTGAAGAGCTGTGCTGTCCCTTGGATCAGTGTATGGGAGGCAAGGAGTGGGGGAGTGTTGAGATGCATACCAGGGGTTGGCAGGACACACGGACGGGTGTCGGGACTGTGACGGGGTGAGGGGGGACCACCAGGGATCACCCACTGGGGATGGATCGGGGAGGGCCACATGGTGCCACATAGAGGATGACCCCCCAGGAGCTGTCTAAGTCCCCATAGACCAGCCTCTCACTAGTCTGGGGGTACTTGGCACTTGGTTCCTGGGGGGATCTTTTAAATTCTGGATCCGAGGGCTGCGGCAGTCTGGGTCTGCCACAAGCCCCCAGCGCCATGGTGGCACAAGGCTGGTGTTAGCACACATTGGTGCAGGCAGCCTGCTGGGTGACGCAGGCTGCCTTTCAAAATTGCACTTGCCGCAAGGTGCCCTTACGTCAGACCTGTTCGACGCAAGCACCTTGCACCAATCTAAGGCCTTTGAAAATCCAGCCCAGAATTCTTAAATTATAGAATTCCTCCTCATAGGTGGGAATTACTTTGGCTGTCTATGTATGGCAGATTGAGTATTAGAGGGAGTTGTAAGCATAAAGCTCAAGAGTAAAAAGAAATTGCTCATATAACGCTTGCATAGCTAAAGAAGATTCGATGGACCACTTTCTTTTTCAATGCTGTTATGCAAAAGCCCTGTGGTCATTCCTTGCAAACAAATGGAAATTCCAGTGGCTAAATAGCCTAAATTATGAATCCCTAATATTGTGTCACTATCTCCACTTATGCTCTAAATATTTTGAAGGGACAATAGCTGTGTTTTTCTGTTGTTTAAAATGTTTATCTGTGGCAAGCAAGATGCCAATGGGTTTTATACCAAAAAATTATGACTTATGAAACGCTAAGCATCCTGGTGTTCCAGGCTATGAAGTCAGTATATTTGAAAGATAAAGCACAGAATTAATCAAATATAGTATTTAGATGGTGGAAAGGATTTTTGATCTTTATAAAATATAAATGAAGTATAAACTGTTTTTGTAAAATAACTCTGCTATTGCAGTTATTTGGGTGATGACACTGATATGTAAATAACTTTATGACTGTAGATAATGTTTTTCTCTCTCCTTCCCTCTCTTTCCTTTTCTTTTTCTTTCTCCCCGTACCTATTGTAAAATATCTATGTTATTGTTTTTTTTTTATTTTACATGATTGCATAAGATTGTAAACATTTTTTTTTTATGTTACTTTAAAAAATATTCCACATCTCTCTTTGAGAAGTGCCATGGGATCTTTAACATCCACCTGAACAGGCAGATGGGACCTCAGTTTAAAATCTCAACTGAAAGACAGCACCTCAGGAGTGCAGCACCCCCTTCATGCTGCACTGTCAGTATTGGGATATTAACCCAAGTGCCTGGTGTGTGGATAGAACCCACGCCCTTCTGATCTCTCGGCCTCAGAGACGAGTGTGCTACCTGCTGAGCCACTGACACTGCCTAGATAGAGAGACATTAGAGAGTGGGTTAAACACCCTGGGCCCGATTCCAGAAAGGCAGGGGAATCAAGTGCAGGGTCCTGGATGCATTGGCATTTGGCACAAGTTGTGATTGTCAGCAACTTGTACCAAATGCCGATGCACCCAGGACTCTGCGCTTGATTCCCAAACAGCCAGGGTCCCTGGTGGCTACATCCTGTGACTTGCGGCACCCCCAGTGTTGCACCAAAGGGAGGGTGCACCTGAACAGGGTGCTGCAGATTGCAGTAAATGCCCACCAACAGGGCGCAAGCCCCCCAAGTCCCGATACCTAAGTAATGCCCCGGAGGACTACTCATGCCCCCGAAGCCCCATTCAGCATGCAGAAGGTATGGCCCTGCAGGGCTGTTCATGCACCCCACCAAGCCCCAATTGCCAGCTTTCTGGTAAGTGTAACATGTCCCTGGTAGTCTAGTGGCCCCCCACCCGCCAACCCGGCAGTGCCAGTCGACCCCCCCAACACCCATTCGCAGTTGTCGACTGGCACATCCCACCTCTCACCTCTATGGCCAGTCACCGACTGAGCTCCCTCTGAGCACATACTACTGTATACAGTACGCTCAATGAATGAGCTGTCATTCATTGAGTGCGTACTGTATACAGTAGTACATGCTCAGAGGAAGCCAGTCAGTGGCTGGCTGTGGAGGTAAGAGGTGGACTATGCCAGTTGCTGATTGGGAATGGATGTGGGGGTGGGTGGTGGTGGACTGGCACTGCCTGATTGGGGGTTGGGGGCCACCTTTTTTGGACATGTTACAATTACCAGTAAGCTGGTGATTGTGGCTTGGGGGATGTGCATGAATAGCCCTGTGGGGCAGTACCTTCTACATGCTGAACAAGGCTTGGGGGGCATTAGTAGCCCTGCAGAGCATTACTTGGGGATCGGGGCTTGAGGGTGCCAGCAGAATGCAGAGGACTTTTCAGTGTATTTCACACTTGGGAATGGGTGGGGGCGCTTATGTGGGATCATGTGGGGGGGTGGCTGTTGGGTGCTGGTCTAACTGTACTTAGACCAATGTTCTCCGAGGGTTCTCTTGGAATAGTAAATGTGTTGTTCCGGCAGCCACCCTCCCAGAATAGGGTGCAACTGCTGCCATAAACCCCCTTGCACCATGTCGCAGGGGGTTGGGGCATGCATAATGGCATAGGAACCACTAAGACAGGCAGCTCTGCGTATATGCTCCAGGCTGCGCTTTTGGAAATGCCAGTTGTCATAACTCATGGCGAAAGTGCTACTTGCACCATTTTTTGGGTGCAAGTCACTTTGCAACATGCGTAACCGTTCTGGAATTGGGCCCTGGGAGGTTAAGTAACTTGCTCAAGGTCACAAAGTGAGATTCAAACAGCACAGAAACAGATCAGTGAGAGATTGCAGAGAGGTTAAACACAAGGAGACTAAGCGATGTGCTCAGGGTCACACAGTAAGTGAGATTCAAACAGCACATAGACAGATTTGAGAGAGTACAGAGAGAGTACAAATAGGAAGGTTATGTGACTTGCTCAGGGTCACACAGTGATTGAGATTCAAAGAGCACAGAAGTAGATTAAAGAAAGATAAGAGAGAGGATACACAAAGGGAGGTTGAGTGACTTGCTACAGGTCACACAGTGAGCGAGATGCAAACAGCACAGAGACAGATTAGAGAGGTGATATACAGGGAGGGTAAGTGACTTGCTCAGGGTCATATAGTGAGTGAGGTGAGATTTAAAACAGCACAGAGATAGAGCAGAGATGTTATACACAGTGAGGTTTTTCCTCTACTTGATAAAATTAAAACTAACATCCAAAGATGACTTCCAATTAACTTATAATTAAGCGGTAAAATACAATCCATTAACATGATGATTGGCCACAAAATCTATTACCTTTTTCGTAATGAAGCTGTTTATCCTCCTGGGCTGACCAGTCAGCTTGTTCAGCCTTGTCGCTGGGTGCCATTGGCCAGCCTGCTACCTCTCTCCATCTGGGTGGGGTATTCCCTCACAGATCCCTCCCCCACGGTGGGCCCGGGGGAGAGCCTTCCTCCATCCCCCCAGTGACTGTCATCCAGAAGCCCCCTCACTTACCCAGTGAGGTGGTAGGGTGGATGGTGGCACCTCAGGCAGGGCTTCATTAAAGCTGATCTCCATCCATTTTCCTCCTGTATTTTCTCCTACAGTCCCGGAGTTGTGGCATGGCACAGAAGCGCATGCTTGTGGAGGCAGCCTCCTTCCACCCACCCAGATGTTTGTCTGGCCCCCTACAGTGTCGGCGCTACCACCAGGCATCCACTTTGACAAAGCCCACTGGGCGGCACTACACCTCACCGCACACAATCTCACCCAATTGCCTATTGCCACTGTTATTATCCAGCTGTTTTTTGCGAGACTGTATCATTGTAACAAAACTGTATAACTGTATAAATGTACGTAACCACTTTCTGCTTGCTAAGTTATGTGACTCATATGCTGTAATCAAAAATTTGTTCTGTTTGTCCTCAATGTGATGAGGTACCTTTGGAAATGAGCCTCTGGCTCAAAGGTTGTAAACTGATGTACAAATAAATAAATAAATAAACTCAGGTTGCTAGCATAGCATGAGGTAAGGCACTACACAGTGCCTCAGCCCTCTGTGTCACTGGGCTGGCCAAAATTCTTTCCCTCTGGTTCATAAAAATTAAATCCGGCTTTAAATCAAATCAAATCAATGTTTATTGTTCAGCATTTTGCTTTTACAATTTAATTACAACAATAGTTATAAAAAATATAAAATCTTAAAAACATATTCCACAATATCCACGTTACATACTTATACAAGCAGAGACATAATACGTAATTAGTTACCATTTATGTTATAATTGTAAAACTTCATTGCTCATGTTAATTTATTACAGTTTGCATGAGTTAATAAACCCCAAAAGATCTCTTTGAACTGTTTGGTCTTTTGATTTGAAGAAAGTTAACAAAATTTGTTCAAGCGGTACACACATATTACCCAAGGTACGACCCAACCATCTTTTCCTAGATTTTTCAAGTAAAGGGCAAATCAACATTACATGTTTTAAATCATCATACAGATTCATATTACATCTGCAGAATTCAGTTGCATTATTATTGCGATTCTGTTTAAATAATATTTTTTATTCTTTGGTAACTGGTTAAGGCCCACTAGGCACAAGTGCCTGTTTTCAGGGGTGACCCATGAGCACTGGGTGGTTAAGTGACTTGCTCAGAGTCGCACAGTATGCAAGTGGAGGCTGTGGAAATCAAACCCAGGTTTGCTGGATGTACGAGATCATTCACAGCTCATTACTCTAACCTCTAGGCTATACTGCCAGTCCAAATATATAATTACGCAAACTGTTCTAATCTAAAATGTTTCATAGTTCTTCTTTGTTTTATATCGTTAAACGTTAAATGTTGTTAGATAAGATTCATAATTATGATCCACTTTAATTTGTTTATACCAGAAAAATGCTTATATTGCTGTATCTGTTCCATATCATATGAAAAACATATATCCCTGATTCTATTTTTCATTTGAATTTTGATATCGTTGTAAGGTCTATTGTACATCTGATAAAGTATATCAGTCATACCATTGCTGATGATATGCTTTTTTATATCTAATGTTGGAGATAAAAGAAATCTGCTGTTATAAACTAGCTCCTCTTCAATACAACATCTAGGCAGTCTGTATTCAGGAAGTAAAAACAGTTTTAATGTGTGATTAATATTTCTCTCTATTACATGAGCTGCCGGTGGTAGCTCTCCTAACTCAGCCCTTATAATTGGGATGGTGGTAGATTGGGGAACTCTAAGTATATACCTATACATCTTATTTAGCAGTATCTCCATTTGTTTAAAGGGTTTACTTGCCCAAATTTCAGCAGTGTACAGTAGACTTGTTTTAATTTTTGCCTTGATAGTTTTTAATTTGCCTCTTTCTGAGCCACCACCCATCTTATTAGAAAACTTTTTGAAGGCGTTAAATGAAGTTGATGCTCTCTGTTTGATTATTTTTGAGTTCTCTACCCATGTGCAATTTGAAGAAAAGGCAACCCCCAAATAACTATAGTTCGTGACTGTTTGAATTTTGTCTTCATCTATATGAATATTGGTGTTTTTTAATTACTCTGTCCAAATACCATCAGGTTGTTTTTTTCCTTATTTATAACTAAATGATTGATCTGACACAGTGTTTGGAAATAATTGGCTTTCCTTTGCAGGCCCAACAATGAAGTGGAAAAAAAACAAGGTAATCTGCGTAAGCCAACAAAGATATCTTTTTCCACCTACAGCAGAAGAATGGTATTCTGGATCCTCTAACTGCGTTAATATAGAGTTTATAAGTAGGGTCGGTGCAAGTAAACACCCCTGCCTTACTCCTAGGTTTGTTTTTATCATGTCAGTCAAGTCACCATTTTGATTATATTGCACCTGCAACCATGTGTTTTTATGTAATCTTATTAGGATATCCAATACATTTTGGTTTATGTTATAGGCTAACGATTCGTCCCATAATAAATTTCTATTGATTAAGTCAAAAGTTGATTTGTAGTCTACAAAACAACAGTATAATTTCCCTTTTTTGATTTTGACGTATTTCCAGACAAGATAGTTGAGGACGTAGCAATGTTGTATAGTGGACTGGCCTTGTCTAAATCCATTCTGATACCCAGATAATACATTATTTGCTTCTAACCATTCTTGAAGTCTTGACAATACAATCCTACAGAAAATATTTTGTGAGTTGTTGATTAGGCTTATTGGTCTGTACGTGGTTGGATCCATTGGGTTCCCTTTCTTTTTATAAATGAAATAGATTGTACTTCCCTGCCAGGAATAAGGTATCTCATGACCTTGCAGTAGGCCATTATAGGCTACATATAAAATTGGTACCCACCATTCTGCAAATTCTTTATAAATTACTCCTAATAAATTGTTCAGACTATGGGCCTTATTATTCTTAATGGAATAAATTGCTTCATATATTTCATTTTTACTAAAGTATATCAATCTCGGCAATCACTCTATATCAATATATAGACTATTAGAGTTCTGTTCTTCTTGCGGTGAGTAATACAGATTTTCAAAATGTTTCTGCCATTCGTTCGGGGTAATCGATGCCTCTATGCATTTGTTATATTGCTTATACCCCATACTAACCAGAGTCCACAATTTCTTGATATCATTTGTTAGTACTGCTTTCCTTAGTTTGTTCCACATTTTGTTCTGATAGTCCTTTTTTCTTTCTCTAATATTACCATATATTTCTTCCTAGCAAGATTCAAGGTGTGATGATTAGTTTTATTATGGTGTTTGTTCACTTTCCGCACTAAACTATTTAATTTCTTTTTTCCTTTATACATGCTTGGTTTAACCATGTTTGTGTTATTTTATTACACCTTTTGGGTTCTTGGCACATGGGATCAATGTATTTAATAATTTTATGCCAATTCAAATATGCCAGTAAGAAATGTTCTGGAATAATTATTGCATTTCTAAGATTTACTACATGCCCGCCAGCTAATATTGCTTCAAAGATTTCCCTGTTGCACATATTCCAGCATATCCTATTCATATTTAGTATTTACATTCCAGAATCCAGTGTATTACAGGTATTTGATTGATCTTTAGTTATGTGTAGATTAGTTGTTATCTGTAAAGGTGAGTGGGCTGATTCTGCCCTATGTAAAATTTGCAAACTGGCAATGTTCTGTATGGCAACTGGATTAGCCCATGCGAGATCAATGGTAGAAGAACTATTAGTCCATTAAAGGTATAAGATCCCTTAGTATCTCCGTTTAATCTGCTGGTTAAAGTATAACAATCAATAGTTTCCATAGCTTTTAATAGGTTTTTGCCTTGTGTATTCAGAATTGTGTCCCTATTGTTTCTTAATAGCTTAATAACAGGATTACAAAAACTAGTCTGTAGTTTATTTCTATATTTTTAATTGTGATATACATTTTCATTACTGATTCTGGCATTAAAGTTTCATACAAGGAGCACAGGATCCATGTAGTATGTGTCCGTTTTTGTCTCTATAAATTTGATGTATTTATGCCAGTCAAAAGTCTTTTTATTATTTTTAATCAAAGATATATGTGTATATATATATATATATATGTATACTATATCTATATGTGTATATGTATATATATATATATATATATATATATATATATTTTAATTTTTCAATATGCAGAATCAGTGGGAGTATATTATTAAGTTTACATGGAAGTTGCGTTACATCGCATTTAAGTGATGTCTTAATATATGTTGCAAGGCCGTCTTTAGGTCTACCAAATTTACTACATTTCACCGCAGGTACTGAATAAGCAGAAAATTCTGGTATTAGTATTTATTCCAAGCCAGCATACCAGGTCTCATGTATGCATAGTATATCTTGAGACATTAAAAGTTCCTTCAATTCCAGGTCAGCTATTCTGATTTATAGTCCTTCAGTATTCCAAGACAGGATGCAAAGGCCCCGATGTATTTCACTTGGGGCCTCCACCACCCATCAGATTTCTTGCTCATTGTTTGTTGTTATATGTGTATTCATATGCATACTCATGATATCTTATTAATGCCGTAACCTCTAGCACATATATTCCTCATTTGTCCAAATCTGGGGCTTTTTCAAGAAGTGATCTGGCAATATGTGTACGCCTAAAAGTTACATCTACCTGGGACTGCAGAATATCTGATCTGTTTATTTTTATAAATTTTATTGCAGTCATTCCTAATTTGGTTTGTAGTATTTTTTAAAAGAACACTGCTGAATCACTTTTGATTTTCCTGATGGTGTCCTATCCAGATACTTTCCAAACAAATATCGTTAGTGATATTTTTTCCCATATATTTATCTGTTGTTGTTCGTATGTTATTTTGACCTGTGCTGAATTATTGCCTCTTTTGTTCACATCTTCTGTGTAATCCTCGTTTTCATTCAGAACTGGAATACTTTGTGGTGGTAACATGTATATCCTTCTGTATATCCTGCTATGATTCAGCTGCACCTCTTTTTTCCTGATTAATTCTGCTAGTTCTATAGTAAGACAATATATCAAAACAGTCATTTTCTAGTTTTGGGGGTCTAGTAATATATATTTCATCCAAGTTTTGATGGATACCCAGGAGTTTTAGCATCCATGTCTTTAGTTTTTCCTGTGTTTCTTCATATAGTCATTTTACTACTTGTATTTCAATTACATATTCCATTTGTTCTTTCCCACCTACGTGATTTTCCTTATTCTATCTCTTATATTTTGTATTGTTAATTGTTGTATAGTTCTATAGCAGTGATGGGCAAGATGGTATTATATGTGGCCCACAAGTGCAGCCTTCCAGTTATCTGAAGGGCCACATTGTTAATTGAGAACCATATTCAAAAATAAATGATGCTGCAGACACTATACAGTAATGCAAAAATCTTTATTAACTGCAACAAATTAATTCTTAAAAATAGTGTTAAATAGTTAAAAATTGTTAAAACAATTACTAATAAATAACACATAAATACATTATGATTTATTACTCAGATTTTTGTGTTGTGATGTTATCAACTAGTTTTCTAAAATTTGGTGATAGTTGAGTGCAGACACATCTCAGCTCTGATGATAGATTAGTGTCAGTGAGTCTATTTCTTTTATTACTTTTACATTGTCCCATAATGGAGAATGTTTGTTCACATGTGTATGTGGACCCGAACATGGACATCAGCTTGGCAGCACAGGCTCGAAGAACAGGTCTGCCAATATTTCTCCACATCTGATGTACACCTTCTTTCTTAAATGTTGTTATTGCACTTTCTTCAAAAGCTTTCAATTAAAGTAATTCCTCTTCAAAATCTTTTTTGTTACTTTCCAGTCTCTGGCACACAATGCCGCTGAACTAAAATCAAATTCAAATGGGTTTGTTAGCAATACCATGAATGGTTTCAACTCATCAAGTGATGAAAATCACTGATCAAAACACAGCAACAATCGATGCACCATGTCAGCATGTCCGGATGGATCATATTGCGCTATACAAAAATTTGATGATTTGTTCAGTGCTTGCTGCAAATGAATGAAATGTGTCAAGTCCTTCAACTGTAGCTGCGATGACATTAGTTGTAATTGCATCATATATTTTTTGATACTAGTCAGCATGTTTGGTAGCAGATTGTTTTTTTCTTGTAGTGCCATGTTCAGTCCATTCAGATGTGTTGTTATGTCTGTTAGAAATGCCAAATCTAATATCCACTGCTTGTTATCAAGTTCTGGCTGTGTATGACAGCATTGCAACAGAAAATGATAAATAGTTGGAAGTAATGCCATAAATCTCTCAAGTACTTTTCCACGACTAAGCCACCTAACTTCACTGTGTAGCAACAGATCACCATACTCCGCATCGACTTGCTCCAAAAGCTCACAGAACAAACGATGATGCAATGGTCGTGCTCGGATGTAATTTACAATATGAACAACTTTGTCCATCACAGATTTCAGATGGTCATCCTTATCCAACTTTGCACAGAGAGATTCCTGGTGGATAATACAGTGAACACCAAATATGTTCTTGTTCTGAGACTTTAGTAAAGCAATAAAACCCGTGTGTATGCCAACCATAGATGCACATCTGTCTGTTGTCACAGACACCATATTCCCCAGTGGCAAGGCATGGGACACAGCGAAATTCATGAATGCTTCGTAAAAGTCTGTACCCTGAGTACGCTCTTGTAGTCCAATGAGTTCTAGAAATTCCTCTTGTACATTTAGTTCAGGGTCCACACATTGCACTCATAAGCAGAGCTGTGCAACATCACAATTATCTGTTGATTCATCAACAGCAACACTGAATGCTAGAGAATTTGATATTAGCTGCTGAACTTGTGAATTCAAATCGTCAGCTATTTCATTGACTCGGCGACAAACAGTGCATCAGCTCAGCTTCAGACTTTTAATACGGCGAACAATGTCTTCCTTGTTTTTAAAATCATCAAATAATATCCGTGAAGATTCTATGAAGCATTCTTTCATTAGTTCTCCATCAGAAAATGGTTTTGAATGCTTTGCTAAAAGCCAAGCGATGTGAAAGCTTGCCATTATTATCAGATCGCCATCATTCATTGCCACTTGTAACACTCGTTGTTGTTTAGCAAGCCCAGTTTTTAGCATACGCACCTATTGAGAATGCAAAACTGATCCAAGAGGAAATCTGTGTGAATAACACAGATGGTACTTTTCAAAATGTCTCTGAACATTAAATCTTTTTGGGACTGATAGAGAATCTTTACAGATAAGACAGGTAGGCTTGCCGTGATGGTCAGTAACAAAAATTCACACTCCCATGCATCCTGCACTATCCGCCCTTCTTCTCCAGGTTTCTTTTTTTACTGCAGCCAGAACTTGGCGAACTAGGTTCAGATAAACTTGGTGAGCGGCTTGGTGTGCTGTGGTTATTTAGAAATCACTCCATTTCTAGTAAACTTTCAACGTTGCTTCTTCCCGAGTTGGTGTCAGTGGAGGTATCTGTTAATTTACAGACATAACACAGTTAATACTACAGGGAGCTGGGTGGGGAGGGGGGTACTCAATTGGCACCAATATAATTAATTAAGAAGTAGTGAAGTACAAAACTGACTCATAGGTAATTATCTGAGCTGCAATGAGCTAGTAGTTGCCAGTAATTAAGTCTGTTTGCCCATCACTGAATTACAAAGTAGTGACAAACAGGTGATTAAAGGTAAGTGCCTGTAATCAGCATTTCATTTTGTTCTTAGATTTCACTGCACGGCATAGGCAAATAACTCGGATTCATTTCAACGCAGTAATGCAACGGAACTGGCCAAATAAATCAAGTTTAATTATAATGCCTGCACTAAATGGGCAATGAAAGTAGCGACAATGAAAAGTTACATTTAAAAATAAAATTGCGTTTCTCGAGTAGGTAGCTGACAGATGCAGAGGGCCACAATATTTACAATAAGGGCCGCATGTGGCCCACGGGCCGCAGTTTGCCCACCACTGTTATATAGTAATCAGGCTTTAAGAAAATGTATTTGGGATGGTAAGCCTGCTCAAATTTCCTGGGTTAAATTACAATAAGTAAAAAAGGAGGAAGGATCACCTCCGACTGCTGTGGTGCATAAGGCCAATAAGACCAAACTGCTAGCCAAACAAGGCTCGCACACATCAACCAAAGCAGCAAAACTATACAGTATACAGCACAAAGCAACTGCAAGTACAAACATATTTTATTTACTTACACTTCCAGATAAAACCAGCTGGGCATATAGCAAAGTGCACACTCACAACCCACTACAAAAACACCCGAAGGCATTTCGTGCCCCTAAATGGCACTTTATCAAGTGTAATCTATTTTAGAAGTCATGCTGTTTAAATTTTCCTTCACATTGTAACATCATCAGCAATGTCCGACCTTAAAGCTAGAGTGACCATTATATTCATACCAAAGTGCATATCAAAAAATACATACAACTAGTACAATAACACACAGCACAGTTATATACAATTAAAAGCCATGGCAAAGTGTCCGTGGAGGCATAATATTAACACAGTCCCAGCTTACTCAACCGTCTTCAGCAGTAGAGAGATTCGAACAAATGGAAAAAGAAAAAAACTTCAGAAATAAAAAGTTATAACTGACTACTACTGAACATTTTTATTATTTTCCTGTCTGCCTGTTTTGGCTTCATTAGCTCTTTAAAAGTGCTGCATCCAGATCCCTTCCTCTGGGGCCCAGGGAGACCTTTTCTATTCCATAAAAAACACATTTATGTTCACCAATGCCCTTTGTGTATTTAATATGTACTGCCAACATATCCCCCATTCTTTCTGTCTCTTTATCATGAATATGCTCTCCCAACCAGAATTTAAAGGTTTGAGTTGTTTTCCACACATAATGTGCACCACAAAGACATTCTGCTCTATATACTATACCAGACGGATCACAAGTTATTAGTTGTTTAAAAAAGCTCCTCACCAACGTAGTACTATAGAAATGCTTACACCTCTTGATGTATACATAAAATTTACATCTTCTGCAAGGTGTACTACCTTCCCATCCAGGTGTTCACATTTTGTTGGGAAGATGGTTGTAAGGAGCTCACAAGAATAACCCCCTGGGTTTTTGCTCTCTTATATACAAACATGGGAAAATCCTGTGTGTATTTATTCAGTACAAAGTCAGCCTGGACAACATGCCAATAATCTCCCAAATATCACTAGATCACTTGTTGTAGGTTGTGATGAATTTAAGCTTATCATCATCCCTCCCATCCCTGTTTTGTCCATTAGGCATCAGAAATGTTACATGATCCTGTGAGTTAGCCCAATTTTTGGCTGCAATCACATCCACTTCTTTATATCACCTTTCAAGAAACTGGTTGCCATTTCATTTGCCCTCATTTCAAATATGTCATCTGAGCTACAATTTCTTCTAATGCGAAGAAACTGACCACGGGGAATATTTTTAATCACTTGGGATGGATGGAAGCTAGATGCATCTAAAATCAAATTAGTATCCACTGATTTTCTATACAGATCTGTCTCAATTTCCCCCTTCACCTCTTTTCTAATCTCTAAATCTCTAAATCCAAAAATGATATCTTCTCCTTACTATAGTTCAAGGAAAACCATAAATGAGGGTTGGAAGTACGTAGATAGTCGATAAATTCCACCAGTTGTGTCTCAGTTCCCTTCTATATCATAAACAAATTGTCTCTTTATCTATGATATAACACTACGGGCTTGATTCTCAAATGTGTTGGGGATGCAGCAACCACAGCTGCGCTAAACATAAATGGTGCATGGGGTTTGCAGTATTCCCTAGCTGGCAATAGGGATTCAGGATCCCGTGAACCACTTGACACAAGTTAGGCCAGTTTTTGGCTGGTCTGTGTGGCATTCATGGGACCTTTTTATGGTGTTTGTGCCACATATGTTGCGCAAGCCACCATAAAGAGGGTAGAGTGTTGCAAATGCATGTGACCTTTCAGAATTGGGCGCAGGCTGTGGCAGTGTGTTTGGTACAGCACTACGCTTGACGCAGGGGTTGCTGCAAGCCCTGTATCAACTTTTGAGAATCGAGCTCCACATATCTAAAGAAAGGGCTTAAATCAGGATCTTGTATTGACATAATTTCCCACAGCCCCAGGTATAAATTTGCATAGCTAGACGCTAGTAATGCTACCATAGCTGTACCAAGGAGATGTAAGAAATGTTTCCCCCCAAAATAAAGTTATTGCACTTTAGAACAAACTCAACATTTGGTGAGAAAACTCCATTTCATATTCTTCTGCTTGTTCCAGGAAATAACGTATGGCTTCCAGGTCACCCTCATTTGGAATACTCATATACAATGATGCCACATCAAGGGTGACTAGAAAAAAAATTAGAACTAAATGTTTTCCCATGCAAAGTCTGGAGGATATCTGTAGAATCTTGTATGTATGACAGAAGCTGAGACACAAGCAGTTTTAGGAAGGAGTGAACAAATTTTGACAGCGGTTCCATCAGACTACCTATGCTAACCATGACTGGACATCCTGGAGGGTCCACTAAATTCTTGTGAATTTTAGGTAGGACTCATATCATGGTCAGCACTGGGTATGTAAAAGTTAAATATCTTTTGATCGCCATACTAACGATACCCCTCTCACAAGCCATGGTCAGGAAATTGTCAATCTCTCAGTCAATTTCTCTTTTAAAGGCTGGTGTAGGATCTTTCATCAGTAACTTATATACTCTCGAGTCCCATCTACCCTCCTGGCTAGGCTATCAGTAGTCTACAACAGCGCATGCCGCTTTGCCCTATCAGGCCCTTACTCAACACAGCACTGCAACCTTTGTAGCTCACTTGGTTGGCTATCCCCACAGGGTCTTTTCGACTACTCACTCGCCTGTCTCCTGGATGCCACCCTTAGATGTGGTGACACTTCTCCACTCGCCACCCTCTTTAGCATCAGAACCACATTTAGGCACCTTCACTCCTCTGACACTTCCACCCTCGAGGCACAGTACCTAGAACATCCACAAACGTGGGTGGTAAAGCCCTCTCCATGGCTGCCCCCTTCTCTGTGGAACACGTTACCTGCACCTCTGTGAACTTCAAGCACCCACCAAATGTTTAAACTGAACCTCAAGTCCTGGATTTTGGACAAAGGCCAATGCAGTTGCTCTGTCCGCTAGCACCTTCCACTCACCTGCTATCTTTTCCCAGCCTCTTTTCTGCTACTTCTCCCCCTGCCCTGCAACCATTGGCTATGTTGACCCATGGCTAGGCATCTCACTGGACCTTGCCTCCAGTACACTTATTTTGTATGTCTCTCCATTCTCCACCTGACTGTAGCTTGCGTTGTCGCACCTTGAGCCCGACCTGACTGCATCTCGCTATTGTACCTTGTACTCAGCACTTGTGTATCTCATGGTATGTTGATTTTTTTTTTGCTGTAAATTTGTTTATTGCATTATTTGTTGTTCACTCATGCCTTGTGGTCCGGGTCATGCCTGTAAATGGTCCACTGGACCAGTGCACCTACCTGGTAATCAAAGCCTAAATAAATAAATACTGTCCTATTATTTAACTGTTGCCAGACCTTATTCTCATACTTATTTTTATCCATGACAACTACCCCACCTCCCTTATCTGCCTTCTTAATTGTGATATCAGGGTTAGCACGATCATTCAATGCTTGTCTCTCTTCCCTGGTGGTATTTACAAAATATTTTGGCCGTTCTGCCTGAAACAAAGTACGTAGCTCACACTCACACACCTGTTCAAAGGCCCAACCCGCTGGGACGGCTGGTGGACAGAAAGTAGATTTAACTTTAAATTGGCCATCACACCGCTGTGCCTCATGAGTGCTACAGCCTGCTTGTTTTGCAAAGAAGTGTTTTAAATTCAGCTTCTGAGTAAATTTATACAAATCAACAATACAACTGAAAGGGTTAACATTGGAGGTAGGAATAAAAGACAGGGGTTAATGTCTCTGTCCTCTGCTGTAATGCTGTCTGGTCTGTGACCAATTCTGTTGTCTCCTGTTCTACGGATTCTGTTGATTCCAACTTCTGCCGCTTAACTGTCTGGATCCATTGTTTCCCCCGTAGTTTCCTTAGTCTCTCTCTCTCTCTCTCTCTCTCTCTTCTGCCTCTTCTCCTCCTCCTTGGCTAAATCTCTCCTAAAACCAGATTCTGGGACTCTGTCTCGACACCTGTGCTGGTTGTTGTAGACTCTACTAAAAAAAATACATGGAGACAGTGTTTTCTGTCTCATATTCAACACCAGTATGAGAGGCATCATTAGTTATGTTATTTTTTTAATATAGACTTAGGTGACTGTTCTTTTTTCTTAATAAATCAAGTAAACACTTTTTCATTTTCACAGTCCCTTTGTCATGCAAAAATTTATTTTCTTTGTCTGCTTTAATCTTTTTGTCCTTTTGTTCTATTACCAGTTCCAAATTACTTATATAGATGTTAAATTCAGAATGGTCAGAGAAACATAGAAATATAGAGTTTGACAACAGATAAGGACTGCTTGGCTTACCCAGTCTGCCCATTTTCCCTACCTGCTGTAACAGACCCTACTTGATCTCCAGCTTTACCTCCCATACCCAGCCACAAAGGATTCCTTATGCTTAGCCCATGCATTCTTGAATCCCATTACAGTCTTTGCCCCTACCACCTCCACTGGAAAGCTGTTCCAGGCATCCACCACTCTTTTTGTGAAGAAGTACTTCCTTACATCTCCCCTGACTCTACCTCTCTCCAGCTTCTTAGCATGATCTCTTGTTTTTGAGCATCTTTTACTCTGAAAAAGACTTCCTTCTTGAACCTTTTTTATAACCGTGAGGTATCTGAAAGTCCCTATCATATCCCCTATCTCTCTCCTTTCCTCAAGGGTATACATATTAAGGTCATTCAGTCTCTCTTCATAGAGCTTTTGATGTAGACCCTGCACCATTTTAGTTGTTCTCCTCTGGACTGCCTCTACTCTGTCTGTGTCCTTCAGGAGATGTGGTCTCCAGAACTGGACACAGTACTCTAGGTGAGGTTTCACCAGTGATTTATACAGCAGTATCACCACCTCCCTCCTTCTGCTGGTGATACTTCTTCCTGTGCACCCTAGCATCCTACTGGCTCTCCCCACTGCCTTGTCACAGTGTTTGGCTACTTTTAGGTCATCAGATATGATTACCCCTAGGTCTCTTTCCTATTTGGTGGTTGACAGTACCACTCCCCCCCCATTTTATACTCTGCCCCCATGTTTCAGCACCCCCAGTGCATGATTCTGCACTTCTTTGCATTGAAACTTAGTTGCTACACTCTTGACCACTCCTCAAGCTTTCTTAGATCCCTCTCCATCTCCCCCGTGGAGTGTCTACCCTATTGCAGATCTTTGTGCCATCTGCAAAAAGGTACACCCTCCTTTCAAGTCCTTCTGCAATGTCACTAATAAAGACATTAAAAATGACCAGTCCCAGTACTAATCCCTGTGGCACCCCCCCTGATCTTCCTCCCTTCCTCGGAGTGAACTCCGTTTACCACAATCCTCTGTCTCCTGTCCTCCAACTAGAGATGTGTGAAGTTGAGAAAATTCACTTCGTGAAAATTTTCACAGATTTTCCCAGTTTTGCAGAGGTAATCAGTGGTGCAGAGTGCAAATTCACCCCCTCCCAAAAAAAACTAAGCAAAATGCGGAGTTTGAACTCATCCGGCAGTCCCCCACTGCCGATCGTTGTCCTACATGCAATTAAAATCCCTGATGTTTAGTGGTCCCTTCCCCCATTGATCGTCACCCGATATTAAAATGTTTCCCTGGTGTCTAGTGCCCCCCTTTGCCTATCGCTGGCATGATATAAATAAAGTTTCCCAATCCTGGTGGCTAACAGTCCCTCCCCGAACCCATGCCCCGAGTGTAAATTAAAGTATTCCTCAGTGTCTAATGGACCCCCCTTCACTGATTGCTGTCACGATATAAAATAAAGTAGCCCAATCCTTGGTGGCTAGTGGTCCTTCCCCTCACCTTAACCCATGCCTCGTAGTGTAAGTTAAAGTCTGCGGCTGCCCGTCTGAGCTGAAATGAATTAGCACATGCTCATAAGAGCACATGCTCATTGACAGCTAGCTCACATTCATTCATTGAGCTGTTTTGGGGGTGCAAACAAGAGCGAAGGGCTGTTATGTTTATGGGAGGAGTCAGGATTTGGGAACGGCGTTGTGAACCCCCTTGGGAGGCCCATAATGCCGTTCCCCCATCCCTACCCCCAACCATCGACCAGTCCAGCCCTCCACTCTTGTCTGCACCCCAAAACAGCTCAATGAATGAGCATGATCTGGCATGGTTATCAGTGAATGAGTGTTTGCTTGTACAGGCATGTGCTCATTCATTCCAGCTCAGTCAGATGACCGAATACTTTAACATACACTACAGGGCTGGGGTGGGGGGAGGGACCACCAATCACCAGGGATGGGCTACTTTATTTTATATGGTGCCAGCAATCAGCTAAGGGGCGGGGGTCCATTAGACACCAGTGAATACTTTAACTTACACTACAGGGCATGGGTTCAGGTGGAGGAAGGGAGGGACTGCTAGCCACCAGGGATTGGGATACTTTATTTTATATCATGCCGGCAGTCGGCAAATGGGTGGGGGGTCTGCTAGACTCCAGGGAATACTTTAAATTACACTATGGAGTATGATTTCAGTGGGGGGAGGGACTGCTAGCCACCAGGGATAGGGATACTTTATTTTACATCATGCTGGCAATCAGCAAAAGGGGTGGTCCACTAGACACCAGGGAAAAACTTTAATATCTGATGGCAATCAGCAGGGGGATGGGCACCTAGACACCAGGGAATTTAATTTTACATGGAGCCAGCGATCGGTGGGGGGGCATTATATGCTAGGGACTGGGGCTCGCAATCGGATAATTCAACATTTGATAACTTTGCCTTGCTTTTGTTTTATTTAAGTGCAATTTGCACTTAAAAAAAACCAAAAGCAAAGCGAAGTCACAAATGGCGAATTTCTGATCAAACAGGAAAAGTTCACGGAATCACTCGTGGGGCAGATTTGGCGAATTCACTGGAAATTGGCCGGCAAATTTAAATTTCACTGTACCTCTACCACCAACCAATTTCTTACCTAGTTTACTACCTTCTGACTCACTCCTAGGCTTCCCAGCTTGTTTATGAGTCTCATATATGGAACGGTGTTGAAGGCCTTACTGAAGTCTAAGTAGGCCACAACCACCTCTCCACCGCAATCTACTTCCCTGGTCACCCAGTCAAAGAAATCTATCAGATTTGTTTGACATGACTTCCACCTTGTGAATCCATGCTACTTCGGATCTTGTAAGCCACTGGACTCAAGATATTCCACAATCCTTTCCTTCAGTAGTGATTCCATTATTTCCCAACCCCCAAAGTCAGGCTGACTGGCCTGTAATTGCCAGACTCCTCTTCGCTATCACTTTTGTGAAGTGGGACTACATCTGCCCTCCTCCAGTCCATTGGAACCACTCCCATCTCCAGTGAGTGGTTGAACAGGACTGTCAGAGGTGCAGTCAGCGCCACTCTGAGCTCCCTCAATATTCTTGGATGTATCCCATCTGACCCCATTGCCTTGTCCACTTTCAGATTTGCGAGCTCCTTCTGGACTCTCTCCTCAGTAAATGGACTAGTGTCCACCCCCCTACCATCAATGCCTTGACACTTATCTGTGGACCCTCACCTTCCCCATCCTCTGTGAACAGTGAACAAAAGTATTTGTTCAGGATGTCTGTTTTTTCCTGGTCCCCTTTCACACACTCCCCCAACCCCCTTCATTAACCTTACAAATCCCTCCTCTGGTCTTTCTCCTTCACTTACATACCTGAAAAATGTCTTGCCCCCATTCTTTACTGCCTGGGCTATTATCTCCTCCGTTTGTGCCTTTGCGCTCCTGACTGTTTTCCTTGCCTCCGTCTGCTTCTCCTGATACACCTCCCTATCCTCCTCCTTCTGTGTCTCCTTATACCTCCTGAATGCTAACTTTTGTGCCCTTACCTTCCCAGCCACCTCTTTTCAGAACCACAGCAGTTTCTTTTCTTCTTGATTTTGCTTGCTTGCCTGACACAGAGGTTTATTGCCTTCATTATCCCTGCTTTTAGTTTCGTCCACTGTTCCTTCGCTCCACCTAAGTCATCCCCCTCTGCCAGGACATCCCTGAGGTATTCTCCCATCTTTACAAAATTGGCTCTCCTGAAGTCCAGGACCCTTGCCTTTGTGTGTTTCACTTCTGCCGCAGTTCTTATTCTGAACCATACCATAGGCTGATCAGTGGTCCCCAGGTGGACACCCACCATGACTTCTGAAACTCTGCCCCCGTTTGGGAGTACAAGGTCAAAAATTGCTCCCTCCCAAGTAGGCTACCCACAGGTTGCATGAGGAATGCTCCCTGCAGAGAGTCCAGGATGTCCCCTGCAGGGGGAGGGCCTCAAACAACTGGTTCAACAACCCACAAGAGAGAGGACTATCCAAGATCTAGTACTGACTAACAGGGAAAGGATCACAGATCTCCAGGTAGAAGGTCACCTGGGGGCCAGTGACCATCACCTGGTATGGTTCAGGGGCCAGTCCTCTTCAATATCTTCATCAGTGACATTGCAGATGGACTGGAGGGTAAGGTTGGTCTGTTTGCAGATGACACCAAGATCTGCAACAGAGTATATGATCCAGATGGGGTGGGCAGAATGAGAAGAGATCTGGATAAACTAGCAAAATGGTCAGAAGAGTGGCAACTGTGGTTTAATGCAAAGAAGTACAAGATCATGCACATAGGGAAGAGAAACCCTGAAGCCACCTATAGGCTGGGAGGGGAGTTGTTGGCAGTCACAAGGGAAGAAAGAGACTTGGGCATCATCATCACCGATGACCTGAAATCATCCAAGCAGACCACTAGAGCAGTAGGTAAGGCTAGGGGATGTTAGGGTGTATTAGTAGGGGTATTACAAGTCGGAAGAGGGAGGTAATAATCCCTCTTTACAAGACACTGGTTAGGCCTCATCTGGAGTACTGCATGCAGTACTGGAGACCACACCTTCACAAGGACATTAACCAAACTGAGGCAGTCCAGAGAAGGGCAACCAAAATGGTGCAGCGATTGCATCAGAAAACATACGAGGACAGATTAACGGAGCTCAATATGCATACCCTAGAGCAAAGGAGGGAGAGAGGTAATATGATCGAAACATTCAAACACCTTAAGGGCATTAACAAGATGAAAGAGTCTAACATGTTTCAATATAAGAAAAATATCAGGACAAGAGGACACAGCATGAGCTTAGAGGGAGGCCATTTAAGGGGTAATGTAAGGAAGTTCTTTTTCACAGAAAGGGTGGTGGATGCATGGAACGGCCTACCTCAGAAAGTGATGGATATGAATACAGTGCAGGGATTCAAACAGTCATGGGATAGGCATAAGGGAGCAATACAGATGAGTATGACTAGATAGGCCATTGACAGAGCAAAGGCCGGTGGCACATGTATAAGATAGAAAAAGAAATGGGCAGACTGGATGGGCCTTGTGGTCCTTACCTGCCATCAACTTTTATGTTTCTATGTTTAGATGAGGCTGCAGCTGGGATGCTCCCGTTTACATCTGGCATGTTGAAGTCCCCCATCAGCAGCACCTTCCCCTTATTTGCCATCTTTTGGATGTCTTAGATCAGAACCTTATCCATCTCCATCCCCTGTTCAGGAGGTCTGTAGATCACACCAGTGCGAATAGCAGCTCCATTCTCTGTCTCCAGAGTGACCAAAAGTACCTCCGCCCTGTCCCTGTGTTCCTTGTATCTCTGTTGATGTTTTGCTATCCATCATGTAAATAGCCACTCCTCCCCCTTTCTTGCCCACCTTGTCCTTTCTGAACAGAGTATAGCCTGCAATGGCTATGTCCCAGTCATGGTTCTCATTGCACCATCACTCAGTAATGACCACAATGTCCAGGTCAGCTTCTGCCATAATGGCCACTATGTCCATGATTTTATTTCCTAAACTACGAGCATTTGCACACATGATCTTCCAAATTCTGCTACCACCCTGCTTGCCAACCCCTCCTTTTCCCTATTCTGTTTACCCCCCTCTGCTCTCATTCCCATCCCTCCTCAATTCTACCATTTTATTTTTCTTGGTATTAGATTCCCTTGGGGATTTCCTTCCCCTAGGGTTCTCCCTACTGACTGCTTCAGCTTTCGTGGGGGTGGGACAGTTTGTCTCCCTGCTTCCTTCTACCCCCCCCCCGGGCTAGTTTACATGCTGGCTGATGAAGCATTTAAACTGCTCACTGAGGACTGTCATTCCTCTCCTGATTGGATGGATGGATGCAGGCCACCTTTCCTGAATAGACCTTTATCCTTCCAGGTGAGTACCCAGTCCCCAACATAACCGAATCCCTCCTTTCTACACCACTCCTTCAGCCATTGGTTGAAGCTTCTGGTACAGAGTACCCTATCCTCCCCCTGTCATCGACAGGCAGCACCTCAGAAAAGACCACTGAGTGTGCTGCCTACCTAAGACTCCTCCCCAGCTCCCTGAATTCCTTCTGCATTATCCTAACCTCATGCCTAGCCTGGGTCATTAGTCCCTAGGTAGACAATGACGTCCAGCTCTCCCTCCTGTTCTGCTGCACTAGCGATCCTTAGGATCCACTTCCCATCCCTCCAAGCCATGACACCGGGTAGGCACTTAATCTCCCTCTCCCTTTCTTCCCCCAGATCTGTCACTCTTACAATGGAGTCCCCAACCAGGAGTTGCTTCCTCTTCCTCTTGGGTACTTTGCCACCCTCACTGGCGTCTTCATTACAGAGGACCTCCACATCCTCCCTGGTCACTACTACAAGTGCCTCCATGGGACATTACCAATCCACCAGAGAGGCATAGGAATTGTGCAATGGTACAGTATGGGAGATGTGCCTCTGATCCACCACCCTCACCCTCCCCAAGCCCACTGTAGTCCAGCCATTCCTCCTCCTTGGCACCCATTGAGGCAGTGGTGGCAGACTTGGTGGTCCATGGGTGGGGAGGAAGGCCAACTGAATCCCGGCCACCTCAGCCTGGAGTCTATCAACCTCCTTCCTTAGCCCAGAGAGGTGCATGCAGATGGGGCAGCACCGCAGCCTTCAGAAAGTCTCCTTGAAAACTGCCACCCGACAACCACTGTACTGCACCACTCCCAGCATACCTACTTGCTACCCAACCTGTTTATGATGGTGCTTATTTAAAACCTTTTTTACTTCCACCCTAAATAGGATGTTTCACCTGTTTCCAACTTTTTGTTTGACCCTAACTCTCTTTACACTCTTTAGTATGAGCTACAACAATAGTTTAACAGGACCACACACTGAGGACTATTTTAACACTGTAATGATTCCCACTACATTACTTTGTTATAGTACTACATACTGTATACACTCTTAACACTATACACTTTTACAGTGATGTGGCTAGAGATGCAGTGAATTTAAATTCTGCTGGTGAAGTGAACGCGAAGTGGGCACTTCACGTTATTACTCTTCTACGCGGAGTGGGCAATGCAAAGTGCTCACTCCGCCTTGTCATTAGCACTTCGCGTTAAGGTGGAATGGCAATGCGAAGTAAGGTGAAATCATTGTTTTTAATGGACTTCGCATTCCTCATTATGATTCTAAGTGATCCACTTGGTGTTTCAGATTTGGCAGCCCCCCCCACACATCACATGGCTTATAGTATTGTAAGTCACATGCTCTTTAGCTAGGCAGGAAGAAACTGAGTCATACAAGCAGTTTTACTTTCTCCTGTGCAGACGGAGAGATAGTAGTGTGTTTTGTGACTGCTGATACTTTTAGATCAGAGCGAGGAGGAGATTTAAACTTTGATTTAGACCCAACAGTTTTTTTAAAAGCTACATTTTTTTGTCTTTTCTGTACTCTTTTTTTACTTAATTTGTTCTTTCTGTCAATTTTATTTTTCTTACCTTTATAAGTAGTTAGTTGTTTGTCTGTGTGACTGTGTGAGTGTGTGTTGTGTGACAGTGTGAGTAGTGATTGCTCAGACTGAGGGAGCTCAGTAGGAGAGATGGACCAGGGTGAGGGAATGTCTGGGGTGGGGACAGCTCTGGGAAAGTGTGGTAGTGGTAAGCATCATACCGTGCGCATGTGTGGAGGGCATGGGTGCTCATTCCTGTTGGACCGCTCAAAACTTGTGAGTGCCCCCCCCCCAGAAGCAGGACCAGAACAACGAGAGGATGAGTGCTGTGGAGCAGTGGCTGGATCACATAAAGGGACATGAGTTACAAATTATGTCCATGCTGGAACTGCTGCTGGATCACTGTGGGATCCCACATTAGTTTTTTTTCCCCTCACACCATGTGCCCCCGGACACCTTCCTTGCTGTGTTATAAAATGTATTCCTCCACCGTCCCCGACCCTTGTATGTAATTATGCCCTTTTTTGTTGTCTTCCGTATACGTGACACTTTGTATTCTGAGCAGTGCAAGTATACTGTGCTAAACTGCATGTGTGCAGTCAGTCTTCTTTCCAGTCTGTGTATGTACTGCAGACACTGTCAAACTCCCTGACTTAAAAACAAACATTAATGAGTACAATGGGGGGGGGAGTGGTGAAGCATGGAGAGATACTACAAAATGGGCTTACAACACATCCAAGTAACTATTAAAAAAAATTTATGTTGTGATTCGTGATGTGATCCTAAATCATGATTTGTGACTGCATTTGTGACCATGATGATGAAGAAACGTGAATGCCTATGGCTGTACTTCCCTGGGCCCCGGTGAGCTGTAGCTTAAAACTCCCAGACTTAAAAACACATATCAATGAGTACAATGGTGAGGTGGTGAAAGCTGGAGAGGTACTACAAAACAGGCTTACAATACATCCAAGTAACTAGAAAAAATATTAATGCTGTGATTCGTAACGTGAATGATCGTGAATCATGATTTGTGACTGCATTTGTGACCGTGATGATGAAGAACGTGATTTGTATCACGACTGACTCATGATGATGGTCCTGACTTAAAAATGCTTATTGAGTACAATGTTAATGCAGAATTAAGCATCGCACCTGTCCAGTACTCTGAAGGGAAGCCAAAGAAACAACTATGACTTAAATTACAGATGGAGATTGGGCCCTAAAGAGATGCAAATGCACAGACATATTAAGATTGCGCTGTGCACTGAGGAGATGCAGACACAAAGGCACAACACCTAACCAGTGCTCACCATCAGAAATTCAAATCTGGAAAAGAATACTTTTGACGGTTGGGCCGGGCCATGGGGGGGCAGTGTACTGTACTGCTGCAGTAACAGTCACTAGTACTAGTGCCAGTAAAGATACCACAGAGAAGCACAAAAATCACACAGCTGCAGTGGATAGTAGCTTGGCATTGCTGAAATTATTATGTGGCACAATAAAAGGTGTCTGATTTGATGACATGCCTCACACACATACTCAAACACACATTAATTAAACTAAAATTATGCACTTTGGCAGTAACAGTCACTAGTACTAGTACCAGTAAAGACACCACAAAGAAGTACAAAAATCACACAGCTGCAGTGGATAGCAGCTTCACAATGCTGAAATTATTATGTGGCACACTAGAAGGTGTCTGATTTGATGACACGCATCACCCACATACTCACACACATACTAAGCAATGCATAACAAATCAAAAACTTCAGTAATATAACCACATATTTTAAACAAACTAAAATTACGCACTGCTGCACCGCAACAATCAGCAAAAAAATGGCAAGAAATATTGAAAATATTACTGTGTGTACATTAACACAGTTATACAAGAAAAATATCACCAAAACAGAAAGCACTGTCTTTTTCTCCAACTTAATCTACCTACACCCCCACCCCAAGCACACTTCCACTGTCTCTCAGTACACAGACTGAATGTTGTACATTAAAGGGTACCTAAACAAGCAGTTTTTTAAAACTGCAAACTCCAAAATCTGACTTCATGGGGAGGTAAAGTAAAGGCTACTGTATACATTTTTGCTAAAACTGCATTTCTGTAAATAACACAAATGCAGTTTCGTAGCTTTGAAAAATGTAAACATCAGCCTTTCACTTACAAAAAACAGCCTTGCCTTCTCCCTAAAATGCCTGCCAACCCTGTAAAGTGGTAAGTCATGATGACATCATTGGAGTCAGAGCCAGAAACCAATATAGACTCTTATAGGCTAACTAGTTCTTCTTTCCCTCTTTGTTTTGAATTGTTTTACCAGAATGATCAACACCATGTGTTAACATGTGGATTATTTTGATCAGTACACATTAGGCTATGATTTTGTTCATTTTATTTACTTTAACTTGCTGAAAATGTTTTGCAATCTAGCTGAGTTTCTCTTTGGCAAACTGCAGAACAGTAAAACACTTCGGATACCTGATGATCTAGTGTTTATGTGATGCCCTGAATTTTGTTTTTGTTAACCAGGAGAGACACACTATGCTGAAACCTTGTTTACAGATGTGGCCTGGCAGCACAAGGAAGTTAAATAATTTGCTTAGAGTAACACAGTGAAGTACCGGTCTGGTCCAATTCCCGAGCTCATGCATTCTTGTTAATCCACAAAAAAATGCTTCTCTTGCATTCTTTTTCCAAGTGAACCTCATGCACCTAGCCTGCCTTCTGTTGAACACTCCACCATCCATAGCGTGTCCTAAGTACTGCCTGGGGCTGCATATGAGCTTGCAGTCTCATGAAGAGAATAATCACACCTCAGACTGTAATCGTATACCTCGGAGAGTTGTGTATACCTACACCGAAATGGATCTTCAGCTGACACTGTTAAAAAATACCTCCCAAATCACACTTAAGTCCACTTTTTCAATATTTGACTTCTGCTCCCACAGTAAACACTGAGTGGATAACCATCCTTCTGCACAGTGAAGGTAGTATGTAAGTTCCCCTGTTGTGTTTTTGTCCCGCCTCATTAACCAACAACTGGGTCTTCATGGAGGGCCAAGCAATAAGCATCAAGACTCACCAGAAAAACTACTGTTCATGCCCTCATAAGGGCTGCACTTACTGGCCCAGATATTCAAAAGGGTTGCGCATGGCGCAACGGTGTTGCACGATGCACAATCCACTGATGCGCCCCGCTGCGATATTTAAAAGGGAAAAGTGCACTCAGACAAATCCCAGTGCGCAAGCACATCAGACGTATGCAGGCACAGGTGGGGGGGCATGCCCATGCATAAACTGCACAGCCCGATATTCAGCCTGGGCGTGCAGAGTTATGCAGGTGCAACCCCTACCTGCGCCTGCACAAAGTTTGACATGAAAAAAGCAGGAACAAATTGAGGGCCACCCACAGGTGAGCTTCCGCATTGCAGGGCGCAACACAGCAGCTGCCACCTGTGGGTGGCCATCGGCTGTTCCCGCCGCACCTGGCGGCGCCCCTCATGCCCCGATCACGAGATCAGACATCTCGAAGTCCAATATCCTGGTGGTCCGCTGGACCGCACGGAGCCCGATCGTCGGGCGGCATTCTCACCCCCAAGTCCGAAATCCCTGGTGATCTAGTGGACCCCCACCCCACCGCCACTGAGCCCCACCACCCTGCTCCTCCCCATCAGCCGGCGGGGCGGCAGCACCCCACCCGCCTGCCGACTGACAGCTCGGTATGGCTGCATGCCCGTGGTTCAGAGCATGAGCCAATGGGCGCGCAGTAGCCTATTTCGTGTTTGTCGTCCAGATATGTGAATGAATTCATTCACATATCTGGACTGACTAGTACGGAGTGTTGCACGCCCATTGGCTCATGCTCTGAACCAATAGGCGGCAGCCATACTGAGCTGCCAGTCACGGGCGGGCGGCAGGGCGGCAGGTGGGTGCTGCCGCCCGCCAGCTGACGGGGAGCGGGATGGTGGGGCTCAGTGGTGGGTTGGGGGGATCCACTAGATCACCAGGGATTTCGGACTGGGGGGGGTGAGGAATGCCGCCCTCGATCGGGCTCCATGCGGTCCACTGGACCACCAAGGATATTGGACTTCGGGGAGGGATACAGTTCTGTCCGTGATCGGGCTACTCTCAGTCCACTGGACCACCATGGATATTGGACTTCAGGACGGGAATACAGTTATGCCTGCGATCAGGCTACTCGTGGTCCACTGGACCACCAGGGATATTGGACTTTGGGGGGGATACAGTTATGCCCGCGATCAGGCTACTCGCAGTCCACTGGACCACCAGGGATAGGAGACGTTCTTTGTCCCTTATGGGACATCCCACGATCGGGCTGCAGGGGGCGTTGGTCCCCAATGGCTGCTGCCTGGCAGGGCGCCAGGCGCATCGTCGATCGGCGACCTGCATGCTAACAATGGCATGCAATGAATATAATCAGATGCAAATGGTCTCGTGGCACCTTGTATAAATTATGGCCCCATTTGCACATCACCTTTGAATATCGCGAGGTGCTGTGCATGGCGCATGGCACTTGTGCCACCGCATCTCAATGCTCGACTCTGACCACTTGCGCTGGTGCAGTTCCACTGCGCCATGCACAGTGGGGGTGGCCAGGGTGCGATATTCAAAGCAGTTGTGCCATAGCGCAACTCCATTGAATATCGCCCTGGCCACACCCCTGCGCAACAAATTTGAGCAGCGCACAGGCTTGTGCCACAGCCTGGCGCAGTTTGAATATCTGGGCCACTATGTATAACAATATTATTAGCAGGTGAGGCATACTAATGCTTTGAGCGAATCGACCAGACTTCCAGTGTCAGTGTACTCCTTTACCTGTGATCTGCAGAACTCCAAAGGACAGTTCCCTGCAGATCTTCTCCAGTACTTTTTAGTGCCCCATTCCACAATGCAAGCTGGTTGGCTACCACCCTTCTACATCTTGAATGATCTATACACAGCTCCCTCAATACTGTCCTAACAAATATCAACATGCTCCCACCTGAGGTCAGTCTCCCTACACTGAATTCAAGTAACACTTTAAGTGCAGCCCTGCCACTCTGAGTATTTTTCATTGCTGGCTGCTCTCATTCACAGTCAAGTAGTGATCATGGTGCTGGCAGTCCTACATTTCAGATCTCACAATGATCTGTTAAACATCCCCTCTCCTGTCTTCCCCTAACCTGAATATATCTCTGGCATTCATTCTTTTCTTCTGCTCCCCATGCCAAAAATTGGTGAGCTCACTACCCTCTGCATCATGAAGGTGGTTAGTACAGTTGCCCATGTCATTTTTACATATTAATAATACACATGCTCTTCTGGTAAGCAAGGCTGATAGCAGCAGGGCACAAGGGGAAACATAGGCATTCCTACCCATATAAGATCTAATCCACCTATGATTAGGCACTATTAAATGATGTGCACACCCATCATTTAATAGTGCCTAATCAATGGTGGCCTAGATCTTTTAAGGATAGGAAAGCCTATGATTCCCTTTGTTCCCTGCTTCTATCAGCCTGACTTACTGGAAAGATGCGTTTATTTTTGATATGTCAAAAAACCTGGGGACTTTATTACCTACATTCATGGTGCACAAGGGTGATAAGCTCACCTGTTTTTGGTGTGGGGCTCAGTAGTGAGAATGAATACCAGAGGGGGACTGAGAAGGCCACTCCTGCAAGGTACTGCTATATTCAGGGAAGGGGGAAAACAGAAAAGGCAAAATAAGAGCAGATCATTGTGAGAAATAAGATGTGGGGCTGCCAGCACCATGATCACTACCTAACCCCATTGTCCTGGCCAATATTCCTCTTCCCATAAAACCAGTTCATGCAATTATCCAAGGCTGTGTGTGGGTATTAATGTGTGAAGTGGCTGCCATTACATGTTCAGTCACTTCACTATCAGTCTAGTATTGCTTATAAAGCACTTTGGGATACAATGTGTATGTAAAGCACTATATAGATACTGCTTATTCTTCTTCTTATTTCCCATGGAAAAATAAGAGAAGACAAGACAGGCATATTTTTGATTTCCAAGAAAGTATGAACTCTGGCATTGAACTACAGAAGAACTTTTTTCTACAAACAAGTGGTTGATCTATGGGGTGGTGAAGGGTGTGGCTGTAACCCCCCATTGTAGAGTACTCACTGGCTGCTGCTGCATTTCACTTTGTTGAAGAAGTCTGATTTATTGATTGTACTAATGTTTACATTCAAAATATGAATTACATTTTTCGCTTCAGTCAAAAACATACTAGAAAAGCATAATAGCAGAAAATATAAAGGTTTCATAAAATGTTAAAAGTGCATATCAAGTAAGTACGCACTCCCAGCACCCCAATGTAGCATACTGGATCTGCCATAACCACTAGACCACCAGGTTATTCAAGATTTGTACTGCACTGTGGTTTGCCAAAGAGAAAGTCAGTTGGATTAAAACACAATGTCAGCATGTTAAAGTAAACACAAGCATTTGTCAATGCCGAACGTTCGCTTGCAGGTATTTGCAGTGGTATTTGGCACTTGGACATGGCTTAAAAAAATCAGTGACAAAGAAGTACAAGCATTTGTCAATGCCAAATGTTGCTTGCTTCTATGTGCTGTTTAGGTATTTGGAAGTCATTGGAGTGCAAATATTGAGAATTCACAAACTTACGAGTGTGCGAAGGAACTGTGCAACGCACGCTTGTAAAACAGTCATTTTTAGGAATTTTTTCACCAAATTTTCAACATAGCCATTTTAAGACCTCTGCTCATGAACAGTGTCACTGTGATTTTCTTAATGTGTCCCATACATTGATTTCGCACACCGACTGCGCCATTGTGCGCTACATGGGCGGAAACATGTTTTGGGCAGGATGTGGAAAATGACAGCTATACTGCTCATAAGGAGGTGTGGTAAAATGGCAATGTTGAAAATCTGGAGTGAAAATATTAAAATTCGCGAATTACGAGCCTCATGAGGAACTGCGCAATGCACGTGCCAGAACAGTCATTTGTTGAATTTTTTTATCAAATTTTCAACATGGGTTTTGATGCCTTCTCATGAATGATGTCACTGTCATGGAATTATTCAGGCCTGGTGATTTCACACAGTGACCGCACAGTGATCGCGAAATCATCCTTCGGGCCCGAATAACGCCGCGACAATGACATCATTCATGAGAAGGGTACCAAAACCTGATGTTGAAAATTTGGTGCAAAATTCCAAAAATGCCTGAGATATGCAATAAAGTTGAAAACCCCTATTTAGCCCATTATACAGCTTACCGGCATTTCCTCAGTTCGCGGTCGGCTTGAAGAGTGCAGATGCATTCTCGGGTCCACCGAAGACTGCTGCCAGGCCCGGAGGTAAGCATGGGGTGAGGGGGGTGGGAGGCTAAGGCAGTAGGTGGGGCAGGTTGTGGAGGGGCCTGGGAGAAGCACCGTGGGACTGTTTTCATTTACAGGTTTAAAAAAAAACAACGTGGACGCTTGCCATGCTGGGGTGGGCTCCAGCATGGCAGAAGGATGGCTGGGGGGCCTGGAGCCGACGGGATTGGGCACCCCGGCCGGCAGACGCACGCTGACGCTGGCCATGCTGGGGTGGCCTCAGCATGGCAGCAAAGATTTGGGGAGGATCGGCAGATATGGTGTTGTGTGGCGACAGCCGTGGTTTCTTTGAAGAGAAGACCACTGCTGTCATACACAGCACCGCGTCCGATTGGTGCAGGACTGCCACGCTTGCTCAATGGAGCAGGGGACTGCAGGGAAGGGGCACACCTCCAAAGTGTCGCATTCTCCCAAGACGTTCCTTGCGCATGTGCGCAAGCGAACGTAAAAATGAACAGAACCATAGCTTCACATGTGTATTGATCTAAATAATGCACATGGTTTTGACCATTTTGGTGAAACAGCTCTATACAAAGGGAAAAAAAAGAACTAGTTAGTACTATAGAGAGCCACAGAGCTCTCTGACTTTGACTCCAATGATGTCATCACTTAACACATTTGGCGGCCATTTTAAGAAGCAGGTAAGGCAGTTTTTTGAAATTAGAAGGCTGATTTTACATTTTTCAAATGCTTTGGAACCACATTTAGGTAACTTACATAAATGTCATTTTAGCATTAACAAATTCTGCAGCCTTTCCTTTAGTCCCGTTTGAGGTCAGATTTGTGAATTGTCTGTTGTCAAAATGTTGTTTAGGTATCCTTTAACATTCAAAATCCATACACAAACAATAAATGCTCAATGATATGAGCACAGGAGGGTTTCCTATAATCGATGAACTAAAGTTTCAGCAAAACAAGCATTTGTCAATGCCGAATGTTTTCTTGCTGGCATTGGCAGTGGTAGTGTAGAAGTTACAGAGCTGCGTAATAGGAATGGCAGTGAAGTATTGAACTGAAGCCAACCCCACCACCACCCTGCAGAGAGTGACAGGCATTGGAGTGTGCGTTTGGGTCGTCAGGCAGAACGGCCATGCCATTTCACTACACCACACCCTGCAGACACTGACAAGTGTCACGGTGTTCCTTGGGGTCTTTGGTCTTTATGTGCACCCCATTTCATTAGGAAATATGGTGAGATGGGTGCTATATAGGAGAATGGGGTGAAGTTTGGGGCCGAAGAGTCCAAGGCATACCTCGATGCCTCTCACTGACTGCAGGGTGTGGAATGGTATGAGCACCACAGGCAAGAATCCCAAGTCACACCCGATGCCTGTCATTCTCTACAGGGTTGGGCGTTATAGTTGTGTAACCCCTAGATGGCGCTATCCCAGGGGCTACTACCCCTGCCTGATTTGTCACTAACAGGTTGAGGGGCCTGATCCAATGGCGGTGCCTCCACCCAGAGGTCAGGGTTTGCAATAGTTAAACTTACTTGGTCACAGCCCTCTGGGACACTGCAACCTCTTTCTTCCCACTAGTGGCCCACACAATATATCAGAATTACCTTCACAGTATACACTTACCCCCAGGACTAGTCCGCACTGGGACCTCCTGTGAAATAAGATACAGTGCAACAATCACAGTACAGTACTTTAACATGAACAAATACCTCAGGCAGTATAACTTTGCTGAAACAAGCAGCTCTGATTTATTTAGGGGATATAACAAGGACAGGGAAATCAGGTTAATTAGCTTATCACTTTACTATCTACCTATGGCTCTGTGCACAGGCCTATCCCTACCAGTTACTGTCCCTGGGTACCCAAGCCCTAGTGGCTAGTCCAAACCGTGGCAGCTGGTAGGGGCCCTTTCACACAGTGAAAAGAAAAATTAGTTTAAACAGTCAGCAGTACAGTGATTCCATTTCAATTTAATGTGGCAATTCAACAGGGAGCGACCCTGAATTAGTACTCACGACCTCCAAACAAGATAGGGTCCTTCAACGTCAGCAGGGCTACTCTTGAGCTCCACGAGACTCTTCACACATTTATATGGTAAAAAAGAAAGTACTATACCAGGCAGGCTGCTTCTCTATCCCGATCGCAATTACTGCACAATACCCGGAGAACACACAGCAGATTCAGTTCCTGACAGACCGAGTGCAATTCAACAATTCCTCCAGTCTTCTACAGGGTGAGCCTGGTTTCTACTCTTCAGAGATCCTTTGATTCTTTTCACAGGACGGATTCAGTCCTAACAAGCAGTTACACAAGCTGCAGACCGGAACTCTGGGCCTTACACACGTTTTTGACTGAAATCTGTGCACTGGAAGGAGCACAGGGTTTCTTTTCCCTTCACTCCAGAGCTAAACTGAAATCCAACAGACAAAACCGGGCACTTCCTTTGAGTTCCTCCCAGTTCTTGACTGGATTGGCTGTCACTCACAATAGACTGCTGCTGTTGGTCCAAAAAGGAGCCGAAGTCTAAACTACATCTCCCAGAGTCACTGCCCATACAATCCTCATGTGGCTGGCTCAGATTATGAGTCCAAGTTCTGATTCATCCAAGGCACCATTTTAGAGCTAGCTTACCCCACACTGATTGGTCCAGTTCAGCAGTTCAAAACCAGAATGGGGAATTAGGCAGACACAGTTCTGACTGCAAAGAAAGCAGGTTAGACAAACTGTAATTTCATTATTACTGTAAATGATTTCTGGCAAACAGTTACATCTTTCAGATAGGTTCCCTTTGCACTCCTAGTGACTGCAAAATGGAGTGAATTGGCAGCAGCTCGAGTGGTACTCAGAGAAGCACACAGTCCCCCCATACAAACTAATTATGTCTGCAAGCAGACAGCTCTTAAAGAGACAGTACCAGAGGCTCTAAAAACACTCACTGATAAATGGCTTAAATGCCAAACACCATTCAGGCTTGGAGCATTCAAGCAAGCTCCTGGAAGTCTTTTGGGAACCCCCATTTGCAGGGGGGTTACACCCTTCCTGGCCTGGGAAAGCTTGACGTCCGCGTCAAGCAAGTACCCCCATAAGTTTTAACTGCAACCATATACATTTGCATTAGGCTCACACATGTAATCATCAGTCAATATATCATTTTACCAAGAACACATTTCTGAAACATTGCAGTACGTCACTCTTTACATAGTATTACACACACTGTACCATAACTCAAGTTATTACCTCTTGTACATGAAACCTGAAGAGAGGGGGCCCTTCCCTATCAGTTACCTTGGGACTGGACGGGCAAGGGCACCATACTTAGAGGGCAACACAAGTAACTTGGAGTTAGCACTGATGCTCAGTTTGGGCAATGAGCTCGGGGACACATACACTCCTTTATGGACAACATTGAGAGGCAAATCCACAGGCCTCCCAAGGGAATCATAACTGAGGTGCACCACAGGCTTTACAGCTCGACCAGTCTTTCTAGGGGAACTGTTACAGTCTCTGCACTCTGAGCCTCATTTTCAGCATTGTCCTCACTTGTCAGGGGAGTCTCCATGGGGTAGAGAGCTAGAACTTGGGCACTTTCAGCTCCAGGAGTTACAGTTTCTGAGTCCACAACATTTGGCTCGCATGGAGAGTCTGGACACTGGCAGTGGACTGTCAGGGCACTCAAAATACTCTTCTTGTTCTGGTGTATCACCAGTCTGCCCCAATCCATCATTTTCCTCCCTGAAAGCTCAAACAGTTCAACCATGCACAGTGATTCCATTTCATCTGATCTGATGCTTTGCACCTCACTTTCTGGGAGCATTGGCTCCAGGGACGAAGCTGGGGGCTTAGACAGTCCAGAGGCCCAGCTTCGTTCCAGTATTGACTAGGGATTGCCCAAACAATTGACTCAGTTCAGTAAGAAGGATAGTATTCAAAGTCACTCTCACTTTCTTCTGATATGGACTGACAGTCATGCTCAACTGGGACTTGTGGAGGGGAACACTTTAACTTTGCTTCTGTAGGTGCAGGCTTTCTTGATCTTTTCTTAGCAGCAGCTCTAGTCACTGGTCCAGAGGGGGCATCTTCTGGGGGCTCAGACTCAATCAAGATTTGTCCAATGGGCAGTAAATGATTTCTATGCATTGTTTTTACATCTTTTGAATTATTCTAAGGCCTTACTTTGTACACTGGCAGATCATCTAGTTTGCCCACTACAATGTGAGGGAGATGGTGCCATCTGTCAGCAATCTTGTGTTTGCCATGCAGTCCCAGATTTCTTAGCAATAGCCAATCTCCTCCTGGAGTTCCTGTGCTTTCACCTTTTATCATACCTTTCTTTGTTGGCCAGATTTCTTTTTGCAGCCATGGTTTGAGCCAGTTGAGTACCGCATGAGTTAGCTGGGCCCTTAACTTTTGCACATACTGTAAATAGTTGTCAGCTTGAACCCCATCAGGAGAGACCCCAAAACACACATCTACCGGTAGTCAGCTTCTCTTCCAAACATCAGGCAGTAGGGAGAACCCAGTGGCATCACTTTTGGTGCAGTTATAAGCATGTACCAGGGTGCTAATTTGTTGGCTCCATCTAGGCTTGTCCTTTGGGTGCAGGTGCCTAGCATATCTAGCAAAGTGCGGTTGAAACGTTCAGCTGTGGGTCCCCTGGGGTGGTAAGGAGTGGTTCTGGACTTTCGTGACTCCCACAGAGAAAGCATCTCTTTGATCAGACGACTCTCAAAGTCTCTCCTTGATCAGAATGGATTCTTTGTGGAGCCCCATAGTGAACAAAAAGTTTTCTACAAGTACTTTGGCCACAGTGGATGCTTTCTGGTCTTTGGTGGGAAAGCTTGGGCATATCTCGTGAAATGGTCAGTGACCACCAGCACATTATTGATATTTCTTTGATCTGACTCCAACTCAGAAAATCAATACAGATCAGCTCCATGGGTGCACTGGTGGTGATGTTAACAAGGGGACAGCCCTCTGGGGCAAAGCTTTCCTCTGTAAGCAGCGACTACAAATTCGAATGTGTTGCTCCACATCAGCCCCCATCTTAGGCCAATAGAATCTGGATCTCACCAAGTCAAGTGTTCTGTCTATACCAAGGTGCCCCATGTGGTTGTGCAAGGACATCAGTACTGAGTCTCGAAAGACAGTGGCAGCACTAGTTGTTGTTTGTCTACTTGTCCCCCTCTGTCTACTGTTTCTCTGTATAACAGTTTATTGATCAGTTTCAACTTAGGACCTTCTTTGTATAACAGTGCAGTTCTCAAATCAGTGGAGCGTAATTTGGACACATCTTTTCCTGCATAGAGGGCTTCTAAAGCTGCTTTGATCATGGGATCGCGGGATTGAGCCCGCCGAATACTGTCATTGTCCAGCTGAGGCAGTGCACCAATGTCTATTGCAGAAAAGTGGCAATAAGCAGCAGGTATGCAATTCTCAGAGGGTCCCAAGCAATCCACCATGCAGTCCACTGCGTCCGTGGACATTTGTTCCTCCCTGTCAAACTTCCGGCAGAGTGCCCGAATGTCAGGTTCTGCCAATCGGACCCAATCATTCTGGGAAACAGGCCTCTGGGAGAGAGCATCAGCATCTATGTGGTTCAGACCTGCTCGGTATTGGAGAGCATAGTCATATGTAGATAATGCAGAAAGCCACCTATGGCCAGTGGCATCCAACTTAGCTGAGGTCTGCACATAGGTCAAAGGATTATTGTCAGTTTTACTAGTATTTAGCCCCATACAAGTACTCATGGAATTGGTCAACAATAGCCCACTTCAAAGCTAGGAACTCTAACTTATGTACAGGATAGTTCTTTTCGATGGGGTCAGGCTTCTACTGGCAAAGGCCACTGGTCTCAGGCCATTCTCGTGCTCTTGGTACAACACAGCCCCAACCCTTGCAAGCTAGCATCAGTGTGCAGGACGTAAGGTTTTCTTGGATCGGCATAGGCCAGCACTGGAGCATGGGTAAGTTGATATATGATCTCATGAAAAGCAGTCTCACAATCAGGGTCCAGCGGGCCCCAAATACTTCACTCAGATGAAAATACACTTTTCAGTCTTGAGGGACGCTGACTTTGGTATTTTTGTGGGTTGGGGATCCCTTGAGTAAGGTTAAGTAAAGGCGGATCACTCTTGAATAGTCCTTGATGAAGCCGATAATAACCACAGAATCCCGGAATCTTTGCAGTTCTTTTAGATTTTTGGGCTGTGCCAGGTGGTCAAGGCCTCAACTTTACTTGGGTCGGTCTCTATTCCTCGGTGGATACTATGTGTCCCACATACTTTACTGATGTTTGAAAGAATTGACACTTATCAATGGACAGTTTAAGGCCAAAGTCCTCCAGTCGGTCCAATACCTTAAATAATCTGCTCTCATGTTCCTCCAGTGAGCTGCCAAACACAATAACATCATCTAGGTATACCAGGCACTCTAGTAAGTTCATGTCCCCACTGCACGCCCATCAGTCGTTGAAAAGTGGCTGGGGCACCTGAAATCCCTTGAGGCATCCTCATGAATTCATAGAAGCCAAGCGGACAGATAAAGGCTGTCTTCTCATGGTCCTCTGAAATATCGGGATCTGTAGTATGCGACCATGGAGATCCAACAGAGAACCACTTGTTCCGCTTAGGCAGTCCAAGAGCATCCTGAATCAGGGCATTGTGTACTGATCAGGGATAGTCCGCCGTTTAAGGTGCGATAATCCACACACATCCTTACTGTCCCATTCTTTTTCCTCACACTACACAATGGGGGAAGCATAAGGGCTTCTGGATTCTTGTATTACACCAGCAGCTAACATCTCTTGCAGATGCCGTCTCACATCATCTATGTCAGCAGGTGCCAGGTGTCGAGACCTCTCACAAATGGTCTTTCATCATGCAGCCAGATATTGTGCTCAGCTCCTTGCACGCATCCCACGTCCCATTCCTTTAAAGAAAACACCTGGTCTCTGGGCAAGCTTCTCACTGATCCTCACTTTCCATTCAGCTGGCAACGGGAGTCGCTGAAATCAAACAAGTCAGGCGTTACTCTGTCATTCTTCTCCCGAACTCTTGCTGCTGGGTAACACTGCAGTGTCTGCACAATGCACATTAGCCAGGATGCAACCTCTATTTACTCAATGTTCTTTCAGACACATTATGAACTTGGACCATTACCCTTCTGGTATAAGCATGGGCTCTAGCGGACAAAATACTAAGCTTGACCAGCAGTCCTTCTGGCAATTTTCCATCGCCTGGTGCATCCAACATTAATATTTTATTCTTAACATCCTTTCTGATACGGACCTCTCCTGTAAGGTACACTGGGCATTTGGCGCCAGGATCAGAGACTCAGGATCCTTCTTCCATACAATTCCGACCGGTTCCTCTGGTTCTATTTTTTCAGCATCTCTCTGTGCCTCATAGGCCTTCTTAATTAAAGCTGGAACTCTTAAAGCTCTACTAGTTTTTGACCCTGTTTTCATAACACAACTGTGCCAGCCTTCTGAACATATGAGCATTTGTTCCAATCAACAAAGGACACCATCATACAGTCCAGTGGGGGACACACTAAAGCTAGAGTCTCTACTTGTTCGGCCACTCCAGCCACGGAGATGGGGAAAGACAGCCAAATTCGGATATACCGGAATAGGGTAGGCCTTCTCACTTAACCCCCATACATGCAGTCCTTCTAATGGTTGTAAGGGTACATCTGACAAATGCTTCTGATACCAATCCTGGAACATAATTGTCACTTGGGAGCCACTGTCTAATACAGCTCTTGTAGACACTCCATTCACACTTTACAGTGGTCTCCATGGAGGGACCCACTATTCTGGACCAGTCTGGAGAGGCGATAGTGGGGCCTGGGCAACTGACCTTGCCACAAAAGGACGTGAGTTAGCATTTTGGTGCCCTCACTGGGATCATTTCGTGCACCTCTTAACCACTGATTTGTTCTCCAAGCTCTCCTTGTAGCCTATATGCAACTTTGTCAGTGTCTTTTGGGGACCGGCATTCCTTTTCATGTGCCCATCCTTCCCACAATTATAGCAAAACATACTTTCTGGAGTTTGAGCTGGCGAGGCGCCACACTGGGAGCCAGGGCGGGGTATTACTAACTGGAAACCTTGGTGCCATCTCTGTCTGCAGCGTGATAAGCATTTGGAGACATCTCGTCAGTTTCTCCACTTCATGGTCAAGGAATCGAGTTCGGAGCTGTTATCAGCAGGAGATACATGGTGGGTATCCCCACCCCATAGCAGATGCAGTCGGATATAGGTCAGGGCCCGTATTTGCAGGCGTGGCCTTCTAAAGGGACTGTTTTGAATTCTCGGATCTCTCTCAACAGTTCAGCTCCATTGTGGCATATCTTTTCCTTATCAGAGCACTCCATTGACTGCCAACCTCTGCCCTGAACTTCACTTGATGGGCCACCTCAGTCACTCGGGTCATAGCCGCAGCTATTGGTGCAGGTCCCTCCGAGGTCGCCTTTCTCAACTCCTCGAATTTCTCTCATTAACTCATCATAGGAGGTGGGGATTCCAGTCGATTTGCCAGGCGTAACTGAAGCAACAGCAGTTCTGAGAAGGGGGCAGACTTAAGGATCCTGTCCAGCCTGGTTCGGTCCAGTTCAATCGCTGGCAAACTACCCTTTCTGAGGCATTCTTGCAACAATTTTTCCAGCCGAGATACATACACAGACAACAACTCCCCTTGGTACTGTTGTGCATTTCTTACTCTCCATCATAGGTCCTCATCAGAATCTGGGCTCCCATACACATTCTCCAAGGCCTCAAGATAGGCCTGTGCAGTCGCTTCAGGGTTACTGGCCCGTTTAGCACGGATGGTAGCCAGGGCAGGACCTCGGAGGCTCTCACCAACCTCTTTCGCTTTTGCCCGAGCATTGCCATTCTAGCACTTGGGGCAACATAGTCTATCCAGGTCTCCCAGTCATCCTCCCTTGGGGGTGGGGAGGGTGCCAGAGAAGATCCTCAACCTTCGGTAAGAGTCGTGACTAATGGCAGGTGCAGAAATAGGAGTCTGCATTGGTTCAGCCACCATTACGGGCACTGGAGCGGGACAGGGTGTTGGGGGAGGAACACCCCCAGGTGGCAAGAATAGTTTCTTCAAGTCCTCCACAGTTTTCCCTTCTCCCAGCAACCATTTAGCAAATTTCTCCTCAAAAGTTTCAGATAGTGGTGGGGGCTCATTCCCCCCCGGGTCTTTACTGTCCTTAGTTATCACTTTCCAAGCAGTGAGGGCTCCCTCTGGGGTAATGGTCTGTGGCACTTTGGAGCTATCTATGGGATCCTTAAACTCTACTAGGGCCAGAAAAGTGTGGGTGAGCAGATTAGCATGCCGACCCACCACCACAGGGTTTTGTAAACCTTCCACCTTGGAAAGTACTCCCTGTACAGTGTCCGTATTGATACCCAGGGGATGTCCAGGATAAGCATAGCATTTTGGGGGTCAATCTCCTCCCAGTACACCACTCCACCAGCCGTGCACAGCCACTTCTGTCGGGGTACCCATTTTTTCTTAACAGTGGTTCGTAAATATGGCCACTAGAGGACACACAATCCCAGCGGTGAGCCTCCAAGATATAACCCCTAGATGGCACTATCCCAGGGGCTACTACCCTGCCTGATTTGCCACTAACAGGTTGAGGGGCCTGGATCCAATGGCGGGTGCCTCCACCCAGAGGTCAGGGTTTGCAATAGTTAAACTTACTTGGTCACAGCCCTCTGGGACACTGCAACCCCCCTTTCTTCCCACTAGTGGCCCACACATATATCAGAATTACCTTCACAGTATACACTTACCCCCAGGACTAGTTCCGGCACTGGGACCTCCTGTGAAATAAGATACAGTGCAACAATCACAGTACAGTACTTTAACATAGACAAATACCTCAGGCAGTATAACTTTGCTGAAACAAGCAGCTCTGATTTATTTAGGGGATATAACAAGGACAGGGGAAATCAGGTTAATTAGCTTATCACTTTACTATCTACCTATGGCTCTGTGCAAGGCCTATCCCTACCAGTTACTGTCCCTGGGCACCCAAGCCCTAATGGCTAGTCCAAACCATGGCAGCTGGTAGCCCTTTCACACAGTGAAAAGAAAAATTAGTTTAAACAGTCAGCAGTACAGTGATTCCATTTGGATTTAATGTGGCAATTCAACAGGAGGCGACCCTGAGTTAGTACTCATGACCTCCAAACAAGATAGGGTCCTTCAACGTCAGCAGGGCTACTCTTGAGCTCACGAGACTCTTCACACATTTATATGGTAAAAGAAAGTACTTACCAGGCAGGCTGCTTCTCTATCCCGATCACAATTACTGCACAATACCCGGGAGAACACACAGCAGATTTAGTTCCTGACAGACCGAGTGCAATTCAACAATTTCTCCAGTCTTCTACAGGGTGAGCCTGGTTTCTACTCTTCAGAGATCCTTTGATTCTTTTCACAGGATGGATTCAGTCCTAACAAGCAGTTACACAAGCTGCAGACCGGAACTCTGGGCCTTACACAGTTTTTGACTGAAACTGTGCACTGAAGGAGCACAGGGTTTTTTTCCTTCACTCCAGAGCTAAACTGAAACTCCAACAGACAAAACCGGCACTTCCTTTGAGTTCCTCCCAGTTCTTGACTGGATTGGCTGTCACTCACAATAGACTGCTGCTGTTGGTCCAAAAGGCGCAAGTCTAAACTACATCTCCCAGAGTCACTGCCCATACAATCCTCTTGTGGCTGGCTCAGATTATGAGTCCAAGTTCTGATTCGTCCAGGCACCATTTTAGAGCTAGCTTACCCACACTGATTGGTCCAGTTCAGCAGTTCAAAACCAGAATGGGGAACTAGGCAGACACAGTTCTGACTGCAAAGAAAGCAGGTTAGACAAACTGTAATTTCATTATTACTGTAAATGATTTCTGGCAAACAGTTACATCTTTCAGATAGGTTCCCTTTGCACTCCTAGTGACTGCAAAAATGGAGTGAATTGGCAGCAGCTCGAGTAGTACTCAAACAGAGAAGCACACAGTCCCCCCATACAAACTAATTATGTCTGCAAGCAGACAGCTCTTAAAGAGACAGTACCAGAGGCTCTAAAAACACTCACTGATAAATGGCTTAAATGCCAAACACCATTCAGGCTTGGAGCATTCAAGCAAGCTCCTGGAAGTCTTTTGGGAACCCCCATTTGCACGGGGGTTACAGTTGGAAACCCTAATACCTCAGGCATTCATTGGTATTTTCACTCCAAATCTTCAACATGTTTGTTTTGTGACCCCACCTCATGAACAGGGGGAATATCAGTTTGTTATCCGAAAGCTGCTTATGCACAGTGACTACGGCAGTTAGCACCACAGGTGCAAAAACATTCCGAACAGGATGTAAAAAATGACAGCTGTACTGTTCATGGGGAGGTGTAAAAAATGGCAATGTTGCAAATCTGTACTAAAAATATTTAAAAAAATGGTGAAGTCACGAGAGTGACATAGAAACTGTGCAACGCACACCGTAATATAATTAGGTTGGTGATTTTTTACAGCAGATTGTCAACTCAGGCATTTTGGTGCCTCTGATCATGAACAGTGTCACTGTGTTTTTCTTTATCTGTGCTGAACAATGATTTTCCACAGCGACCACGCATCTCTGCGCTGAAACTGTGAAAACACACTTCAGCCATGTTGTGAAAAATGACAGCTGTACTGTTCATAAGGAAGTGTGGAGAAATGTCACTGGTGAAAATCTGGACTGAAAATATTACAAAGTCATGAAGTAACAAGGGTGAGTGGAAACTGCGCAATGCTCACTCGTATCACAGTCATTTTATGGACTTTTGTCACCAAATTTTCAACATAGCCATTTTAAGACCTCTGCTCATGAAAAGTGTAACTGTGATTTTCTTAATCTGTCCTAAACATTGCTTTCTCACACCAACAGCACCATTGTGCGCTACATGTGCGAAAACACATTTTGGGCAACATATGAAAAATTGCAGCTGTACTGTTCATAAGGAAGTGTAATAAAATGGCAATGTTGAAAATCTGGAGTGAAAATATTGAAAATTTGCGACCTTACAAGTGTGCGTAGGAACTGCGCAGCGCACGCTCGTAAAACAGTCATTTTTAGGAATTTTTTCACAAAATTTTCAACATAGCCATTTTAAGACCTCTGCTCATGAACAGTATCACTGTGATTTTCTTAATTTGTCCCATGCATTGATTTCGCATACCGACTGCACCATTGTGCGCTACATGGGCGGAAACACATTTTGGTTGAGATGTGAAAAATGGCAGCTGTACTACTCATAAGAAGGTGTGGTAAAATGGCAATGTTGAAAATCTGGAGTGAAAATATTTAAAATTTGCGAACTTACGAGCATGCGTAGGAACTGTACAACGCACGCTCGTAAAACAGTCATTTTTTGGAATTTTTTCACCAAATTTTCAACATAGCCATTTTAAGACATTTGCTCATGAACAGTTTTACTGTGATTTTTTATTTATCCCGCACATTGATTTTGCACACCGACTGCGCCATTGTGCGCTACATGGGCGGAAACACGTTTTGGGTGAGATGTGAAAAATGACAGCTATACTACTCATAAGAAGGTGTGGCAAAATGGCAATGTTGGAAATCTGAAGTGAAAATATTGAAAATTCACGAATTTACGAGCGTGCATAGGAACTGTACAACGAACGCTCGTAAAACAGTCATTTTTTGGAATATTTTCACCAAATTTTCAACATAGCCATTTTAACACCTCACCTCATGAACAGTGTCACTGTGATTTTCTTAATTGTCCGTACATTGATCTACGCGACACGACTGCGCCATTGTGCGCTACATGGGCAGAAACACATTTTGGGTGAGATGTGAAAAATGACAGCTGTACTACTCATAAGAAGGTGTGGTAAAATAGCAATGTTGAAAATCTGGAGTGAAAATATTGTAAATTCGCGAACTTACGAGCCTGCGTAGGAACTGCGCAACGTATGCTCGTAAAACAGTCAGTTTTTGGAATTTTGGCACCAAATTTTCAACATGGGGTTTTTGGGACCCCTTCTCATGAATGATTCACTGTCATGGTGTTATTCAGGCCCGAAGGGTGATTTCACGCAGTGACTGCACAGTGACTGGAAAATCACCCTTCGCACCTGAATAACTCCATGACAGTGACATCAATCATGAGAAGGGATCCCAAAAACCCCATGTTGAAAATTTGGTGCAAAAATTCCAAAAAATGCCTGAGATATGCATTAAAGTTGAAAACCCCCTATCTAGCCCGTTATACAGCTTACCGGCATTTCCTCAGTTCGCGGTTGGCTTTGAAGAGTGCAGACGTGTTCCCGGTCCACCGAAGATCATCGCGCCGAGCTCTGGAGGTAAGTATGGGGTGAGGGGGTTGGGGAGGTGTGGGAGGCAGGGTGCGCTGTGGGTGGGTGCGGGTTGTGGGAGGGGCGGGAGACTACGTGGGACGGTTTTTCTTTACAGGGTACAAAAACGGATGACATGGGACGCTTGCCACGCTGGGTGGGCTCCAGCATGGCACAAGGAGCAGTTTGAGGCGTTCAGCCGGCGGGGGTTGGGCACTCTCGGCCCAGAGATCGCTTCCACGCTGGGTGGGCTCCCAGGCGTGGCACTTACTACTGGGGGTAAGGACAGTGGCGCCGATGGGATTGGGCACCCCGTCGGCTATATCATTACTCTGCTGGAGGTGGGCACACAGCGTGGCATTTCGGAAGGCTTGGGGAGGTGGGGAGTCAGAGCATAGCCGACGGGATTGGGCACCCGCTGGCTATACAGTGCGAGCGGCCAGGGGCGCGCACGCCTGCATGGGCATCTGTGTGTGTGTGTGTGTTGGGAGCGCGTGTGAGCAGCCGTGATATCTTATCGCTGCTCACTCAAGCGTAGCTCCCTTTCAACTGTATGCCACTGCATTTTGGAGCTTGTCATAGACAGCTCCAGCATGCATTGGCTTACAGGGGCCGCGTCTGCCAACACACTGACTGAATTGGAGGAGGAGGTGACACACCTCCGAAATCTCCGATAATGGCTCTATGTTTCTTGCACATGCGTGCAAGCAAACATAAAAAATGACTCAAAAAGGCTTTTTTAACAGCTTTTTGAAGGTTTGAATCTCAGAGAGCTCTCAGAGCAGATTGTCTCCTACAGCTTCCTAAACACACAAAACCTCAAACTGAGGCTGTACAGAACAATTTAGAGCCCATGTGATCTGAAACCCATGAATCACTGCAAAATTTGCCTTTGGAGCTTAAAAACAAGGCAAAGTGAGGCGAAGTGGAAGGCGGAGTAACGCAAAGTAATTGTTTTCAATGGACTTCGCGTTACCCATTACTCTTATAAAGTACTCCACTCGCATTGCAGAGCCTCCATTAATTCGCTTTCACTCCGCAAATCACTAATGGCGTGACTAGCCACTTCTTCATCACTAGAAGCAGTGTCAGTGGCTCAGTAGGTAGCACACTCACCTCGGAGGCTGAGAGATCAGAGGGCTGTGGGTTCAGTTCCCACATCTGGCTCTTGGGTTAATATCCCAGTACTGACACTGTAGTGCAGCATGAGAGGGGTGCTGCACTTCTGAGGTGCCGTCTTTCGGATGAGACGTTAAACCGAGGCCCCATCTGCTTGGATTGGTGGTAGTTTAGGTAGATGTTAAAGATCCCATGGCACTTATCGAAAAGAGTAGGAGAATTTCCCTGGTGTCCTGGCTAAATTTCCCTCATTCACTAACAATACCACCAACAGCTTAATCTGGTTCAAGGTCAGTTGGCATTCATCTGTATCCCCCTCCCCCGGGTCGTGCCTCAAAATAGACAGGATTTGTCTAGTGCACTTACCTGGTCAACAAAGACTAAATAAATAAAATAAATAGATATGGCCTACCTGTACCCATATCTCATCAGTGAGTGCAACACCTTCAGAAAACAGGTACTTACAGTACCTTAGTCTCTGATAGGGTCTTCCACCTCCCTGCTTCCTCTGCTGACGCCCACTGATGCCTAAGATGTCAGTGTTTTACCTGTTCCACTCCTTTGCTGTTCCACTTACTTGATGGGACACATTAGGTATGCCACCATTTATCCACCCCAGTAGTCCCTCTCCTAAATCAGCTGATGATCCCAATTAGTGAGCACAGGACAGTGAAAGCCCAGACTTTCTGTTCACATTCAGTTAATTCCACTTCCACTTCAGCCTGCAGTTTTGTAGTGTCTGTCAGAATGACTTCTATTAAAAAAGCATTACCTTTTAAAAGGGCTTCTTTCCAAATTGTCATGAGGCTTTTTCGATCTTGCCCAAGTACTGGTCACTTCAAACTGTGTAAACCTCATGGGACTCTATTAACACTTAAGTAGGCTTGAAAAGTCATCTGTTGCCCATAAATTTTACACAAACATAAGGCCATTTTTTTCAAGTTGAGGTGAGACTATGTTAATATTATGCCTCCATGGACACTTTCTCATGGCTTTTAATTTTATATAAATGTGTTGTGTGTTATTGTAATGGTTGTATGTATTTTTTAATATGCACTTTGGCATGTATTTAAGGGGCATTTTAGCTTTAAGGCCAGACATTGCTGATGATGTCATATTGTGAAGTGATATTTAAACAGCATGACTTGTAAAGATTACCCTCGATAAAATGCCGTTTAGGAGCATGAAATGCCGGCGAGTATTTTTGTAGCGAGTTGTGGGTGAGCACTTTGCTATATGCCCGTCTGATTTTATCTGGAAGTGTAAGTAAATAAAATATTTTTGTACTTGCAGTTGCTTTGTGGTATATATATTTTTGCCACTTTGGTTGACATGTGCGAACCTTGTTTATTTAGCAGCAGTGATGAAAGTGAACAGGAACACACGGGAACTCAGTTCCTGTACCTTTTCTGCAGCAGGAACGGAGTTCCTGTACTTTTTCCCACTGACACGGGAACTGAAATTCTTAAACCAGCCACGTAATGACAGTTTCTGGGCCTGTGACCTGTAATTAGAATTTCCATAACCACATTTGACCTGTACAGCAATTCCATTTTGCTAGAAATACTTGAATATCTCTAACTGAATCTACTAGTGTCTAAATAGATAGCTGCGTTTCGACATAGCTATCCTTCAGATTGAGGATCTTCATTCTGCATTTCACATTTGCCAATGTCCGAGTTCCTCTACTTCTTGTCTACCACTTGCACCACTGTTTAGCAGTAAATTACAACAACCAAGGAGTAAGGTGGGGGTAATTTGTCTAATTTTATTTTTCATCATGACACATTTATGGTGACCCAAAACATTACAGTGTTTTGGGATTATAACAAAAAAAGAGGAGACAGGCTGGGTCAGAATAGAAAAGTCTCTCCTCAAGGGTAGGACCCCAGAGTGATCTTATTCTGTGTTTTCCTTAATGCTTTGAAGTCAAATCCAATCCTTAGTACCTCAGTCAAATCCTGGAATAGTGTCTCTGAGGCTGCACACTGGGATTCATACACTTCTCCTCACTGTCCAACATGGGGAAACAAACTAAGCCACTATGAAGGGAAAACCCCTTAACTGGGATTCCTGGAAGAAAAAATGCATCTTCTGCCTGGGTGGCATAATGGCCTCTTCAAATGGGATCGTTACTCCTTTCTACGACCTAGCAAACAATTCCCTCTTTCCAGGAATGAATTTCATAGATATATACAATTAAGGGACATATATAGAATTAAGGGATACTCTGAGAGTCATTATTAAGCAAAACCAGTTTTTACCTCCAGTAAACATTTTAGGTAAACTCCTAACATCTACAAATGGTTAACAAATTATATACAACCTAGTAACAGATTCCCCTCACCAGTCCAGTGGCGAAACTTACTGGAGAGATCTGAACGCCCTAGAGAAGTGGTTAGACATTTGGCAGCTGAAGTTCAGCGCTAGGAAGTGTGCAGTGATGCATGTGGGGTGTAGAAATCCACTGGCTGAGTACTCACTGGGGGGAGAACTGATAAAGCAAACAGAACAGGAAAGGGACCTGGGGATTATAATCTCAAACAACCTTAAGGTAGGAGACTAATGTAGTAAGGCAGTAGGTAAAGTTAATAGAATGATGGCGTGCATAGGAAGGGCATAACAAGTAGTAAGAGGGAGGTGTTGATGCCTTCATACAAGACCATGGTCAGACCGCACCTGGAGTGCGGGGTACAGTTCTGGAGGCCTGATTAAAGAAAGGATATAGATGGGTTGGAGAGGGTTCAGGGAAGGGCAACAAAGCTGGTGCATGGTATGCAAGAGAAGCCATATGAGACTAGATGGAGAGAATTAAATCTATACCCGCTAGAGTTTAGAAGAGCTAGAGGTGACATGATAGACACTTTTAAGTATATGAAGGGAATAAATAAAGTGAATGAAGGTAGATTATTCAAAAGGAAAGTACGAGTTCAAATAAGGGGTCATAATTTAAGATTGGAAGGGGAAGATTTAAGAGCAATGTAAGGAGATGTTATTTCACTGATAGGGTGGTGAACCCTGGAACAGATTACTTAATGAGGTGGTGTGTGCAGAAACAGTGGAGAAATTCAAGATGGCGTGGGACAGACACAAGGGGTTGGCTGGTGGGCAGAGGAAAATATCCCTGGGAAGTGTAAACAAAGTAGGGGTGGGTGGGAAATGAGCAGACTAGATGGACCAGGTTGGTCCTTTCCTGCTGACACATTACTATGATATTATGATAATAGAAGGTACAAGCATGCTCAGAAGGAGGAAGATAGGGTGGACTGCTCTAAGTCAAGAGGGCATGGGACAGACACAAGGGGTTGTCTGGTGGGCAGAGGAAAATATCCCTGGGCAGTGGAGACAAGTAGGGGAGGGTGGGAAATGGGCAGACTAGATGGACCAGGATGGTCCTTTTCTGCTGACATATTACTATGATACTTTGATATCTCTACAAGAATCAGAGGAAAGCTGGGGCAATACTCTTAAAGGGGTGTATGCACTATCATGTGACTTACCTGTGTGCTGTGAATCAGTGGTACATAGGCAATCCTAAGTGACAACTTCATGAACCGAGGGTCCCATGGACCCCTGTTCACATGCATGTAGAGGACGTGCATCCCTTCCGCATTGGATCCCCTGGTTGGTCCTGCAGCTACATGTGTGGTCAGTCTGGGGCATGCCTAGAACCCACACCATTTACAAAGGCATGGACTGCTGGGAGAGGGGGGATGCAAGATACACAGGCAGGGACACTACTGTATCTATTGTGTGCCTCCTCTGGATGCTGACCACCGGCTGAGGCAGACACAACCACACCCATACCATGCTGCCCCAGCCCTCTGGGCAGACAGGAAGGCTGTGGACTGCCATTTGAGCACTCGCCTGTATACATCCCATTTGTCCCTCCAGTGCTGTCCCACAATTCCCTGCTAGTGCAGAGCAGGGGATCCACTCCAGGACTCAGGACAGGCATCTCACTGGATGCCTACCTGTGTCCCTCAATCCACCCCCCATGTAGCAGCTTGCTGGGGGGCAGGGCCACACATTAGTGCATACCACACACCTTGTAGCTGTCTGCTGGTGGAGGGCTATGTGGGCCTGGTACATGTGTTACCCACATACCCGGCCCCACAATAGTGCACAGCCCCCAAAGCTTGTAACGAAACAAAAGGGAGGCTTATCCAGTACAAGATTCATCATAGATGGCGTTATTCCCCACACAAGGTTGCTGCACTGGGAATGGATAATGACCACAGATGTTGGAGAGGCCTGTCATGTTAGGATACCATAACGCATATTATAAAATGGGTCTTGAAAATCCTGTAGCCTCATTGGTCAAAACATGTCACATGGCCATGTGTAAATCCTGCAACAGACAACCGGTAAAGATCCCGCTGATCAAATGTTTACTTTATTTGAACCTAATTCATTTTTTTTTAATAACATAACAGATTCATTTTATAATTGCAATAATGCACTCCAGGGTGTGTCTAGTATTGGGATTTACACACTTCTTGTGTGGTGAAGTCACTCAGCTGTGCGTCGTGACACACCACACAAGGTGTGTGCAAATCCCGCAACAACACAAGTCATGTCGTGCTTTATTGCTTAATTCTGTTGTCATGCTCTAAAACATCAAAATTCTTGGAGGCAATGACGTTGGCCTGTTGTACAGTTTTAACCTGCAGCATTGACTGCTCTTCTAAATTGCTGATGTTGGGCATATTTCCCGAAGCAACTGATTTAACTACTAACAAAAAAACTTTGGCTTCGTATTGCTCTAATAACAACAATAAAGAATGCTGTTTTGAGACATTGGAAGCAACAATCATCCCCATTCTTTAATGAATGGTTACAGGAGATGGAAACAAGCAAATTATAAACGTCTTGTCCACGTTAGTCCACCTTCTGCAAAAACCCCAACTGTACAACGTAGGATTGTTTTTCTCTTTAGGAGTGCACTTAGTCCTATATATGTGATTTTAAAATTCTACAGAAAGATTCTTCTAGATTGTGTATTAAAAACAGTCCATTCATATTTATAATGTACTTTATTCAGCAGTGTTGAATTATTAACTGGCCTTGTCATTACTGTACTTTCTTTGTAAATACGTATTTTTTGATCCTTTTTGGAATTTGCAATAAATTAAACATAAAAAAAAAACACCAACATTTTCTCTGACTCCTTGACAGAAGTGAGGGTTCTGGATGAATGGAGAGAGGCAAATTTGATCCCTATATACAACAAGCATTTGTCAATGCCGAATGTTGATTGCTTTGGTCTGTTGAGGTCACTCACTGGCCCTCTGTCACTCGCTCGTTCTGTTTCTCCTGGTGCTGCAGGCTGCCCTTTTGTACTGGGCTCCTGCCTGCATTGGCACCTTTTTCTGCCCACAAAGAAATCCGCAGCTGTCCCAACAGAGCTCCATTGAGGTGGCTCACCCCCCCCCCCACACTCGCTCATTCTGTTTCTCCTGGCACTGCAGGCTACCCTTTTGTATGGGGCTCCTGCCTCTGTTGGTGGCTTTTTCTGCCCACAAAGAAATCTGCAGCAGTCCCAACACAACTCCGTTGAGCTTGCTCACTCTCCCTCTTTCACTCACTTGTTCTGTTTCTGCCGGCGCTGCAGGCTGCCCTTTTGTACTGGGCTCCTGCTTGCGTTGCCGCCTTTTTCTGCCCACAAAGAAATCTGCAGCAGTCATGATAGAGTTGCGCTGAGCTCGCTCACTTATCCTCTGTCACTCACTCTTTGTGTTTGTCCCGGTGCTGCAGGCTGTTATTTTGGACTGGGCTCCTGCCGGCGTTGGCACCTTTTTCTGGCCACAAAGAGATCTGCAGCTGTCCCAACAGAGCTCCGTTGAGGTCGCTCACTCCCCCTGTCTCACTCGCTCATTCTGTTTCTCCTGGCACTGCAGGTTGCTCTGTTATACTGGGCTCCTGACTCTGTTGGCACATTTTTCTGCCCACAAAGAAATCTGCAGCAGTCCCGACAGAACTCCATTGAGCTCACTCACTCCCCCTCTGTCACTCGGTCGTTCCATTTCTGCCGACACTGCAGGCTGCCCTTTTGTACTGGGCTCCTGCCTGCATTGCCGCCTTTTTCTGCCCAGAAAGAAATCTGCAGCAGTCATGATAGAGCTCCGTTGAGGTTGCTCACTCCCCCTCTCTCACTCGCTCGTTCTGTTTCTCCTGCTGCTGCAGGCTGCCCTTTGGTACTGGGCCCCTGCATGCATTGGTGCCTTTCTCTGCCCACAAAGAACTCCGCAGCAGTCCCAACAGAGCTCCGTTGAGCTCACTCAGTCCCCCTCCCTCAGTCATTCGTTCTGTGTCTCCTGGTGCTGCAGGCTGCCCTTTTATACTGGGCTCCTGCCTGCATTGGTGGCTTTTTCTGTCCACAAAGAAATCTGCAGCAGTCCCCGTCTCTCACTCTCTCATTCCGTTTCTCTTTTTAACTTCATCAAGTTTATTGATATCATAACTATCTGGTACAGCTGTTCAACCTTAATAACAAAAAGGAATATCACTATAATATAACTCTTACATTGTTCATTATTCAATATACCTTATTATCTAATATAACTCAACACCGATAATGCCTTCCTTAACCTAACCTGAATTTAAGACAAATAAAGGTATCTTATAAGGAAACGCACTGCATGAAGCCAAAGGCTTCTTAGTGATGGATACAGTTCATTGCAGTGTGGCCTATAATATGGTCCCCATTTTTAGTTCAGTCCTCTGTTTCCAAGAAAAGGACATCAATTTGTCTGGAAGGCTTTTTTGAGGCTGGAAATGGCATTTGAATCCAGGTGTTTAACAGTAACTCAAAACATTTAACAAAACAGACATATGCACAGTAACTCTATTCCACAAATATTCATCCAGTCATTTTAGTGGGTAGTCTACTCCCCCCCTGCGCCCCTCTTTTACTTTCCCTCCTCCGTCCCAGGCCCTAGGGCAAACCACAGTGGATCTTTGTACAAACTGTTGTCCCCTCTTCTTCCTCCCCACCCCCAGCTCCAGCCCCCCTCCAATTCTCCCGCTAAATATACCAGGGTTGCCAAATCTCCAAGAATCTTTCTTTCCTCAAATGGATTGTGTAGGTGATGTTCTCTAGCCGTTCTATTTCTTCTGCCCTAGAGATCCATTGAACCAAGGATGGCGGGTCTGGTGTTAACCACTTAGTGGTGATACATTTCAAGGCTGCGACCCTCAATACTTGGCACAATTCTACTTGTTTCCTTGTCCTGGAGGACTAGGTGGGGAGTCCCAGAACTAAGTCCTGAAAGGTGAAGGGGAGATAGAAACCCCCCAGTTGTTCCATAACTTCATGGATCTGCAGCCAAAACTGCTGTAGCTTCCCACATCCCCAAAATATGAAAATGTGTGCCTTTGGTTTCTCCACACGCATGCCAGTAGGTAAATGAGGCTTGCGGGTTAAAATGTTGGGTGATTGTTGGAGTCCTGAAGAAACGAATCAGGACTTTCCAATTGAATTCACGCAACTGGTGGCAGATATCACTTGCCAACCTCTCTGAAGTCGACGGTTCCAGTCCTTTCTAGAAATGGCGTCTGCTGCCTCCAGTGCCCATTTTTCTCTTATGTCTTCCAGTACCAGTGTCTCTGGTCGGGTGAGGAGAACTCCATACAGAATTGAAAGATAGGGAATTTTGTCTTTAATTTTGATAGAGTCCCACCAAAAGGTCTCCAGATGAGTTAGTTCTCTAGTGATTTTTTTTAAATTCTTCCTTGTGTTAATGAAATGTCGAGTTTGAAGATATCTATAAAAGTCTTCTCTATGAAGTGAGAAGTGTTCCTGAAGTGTGGTGTAGCGAGGCAACCATCTCTGTCAGTCAATTGTTTAAAGGTAGTAAGGCCCTTAAGTTCCCAATAAATATATCCTTGGTCTGACCCTGGGGGAGTGAAACTGTCCATGTGTCTAATTAGGGAAAGAGGGTCCAAGGTATTTGGGGTGTGTGTTATCCTCCTCAGTCTAAGAAGGATGCGTATAGAGTGTTTTACCCAAGGATTAGAGACAGAGGACCAAACCTGAGGGCAAATAAAGTTAGTGGGTAGTGTCCATATTTTATAATTAGGGACTGCCTCAGCCTCAATAAGGTACCATCCTGAGTCTGTGTACTGTTGGCCCAAGTCATAAGTTGTGCTCCTTGGACAGCTAAATAATAAAAGTACATGTGGGGGAGGCCTAGACCACCCCTCTTCCTAGGTCTGATCAGGGTATTAAAGGCTATCCTTGGGCATTGACAAGCCCATATGAATTTGGAAATATCTTTAGACAGTTGGGTCCAGGAGTAAGATGGAGGGAAATAGGGAGTGTTTGAAATAAAAATAATAGTCTAGGCAACACATTCATCTTTATGGTCTGGATTCTGGCATAAAGTGTAAGAGGTAAAAGTTTCCAACGTGTGAAATCCGACTGTAGAGTGTGATATAATTTGAGAAGGTTGTTTCAAAATAATTTAGAAGTATGTACTGAGATCTGGATCCCCAAATATCTAAAGGTGTTTTTCTTGGCCCACACAAATGGAAATGTTTCTTTGAATTGTCTGTGGAGGATGCCACTCAACACCACCGCTTCTGATTTAGTTAGGTTGATTTTATACCCTGTTAGGACGCTGAATTTCTTCAAGTTGTCTAATAAGTGTGGCAGGGAAGTCTGAGGGTCTTTTAGAAAAAATAAAGAATCGTCTGCATAGAGTGCTATTTTTTGTTCTGCTCCCCCTGCCCAAATTCCCTTGATGTGTGGGTTGTTATGTATACAGATTGCTAGGGGCTCTAAGGACATGACAAAAATCGGGGGTACAGGGGGCATCCCTGCCTAGTCCCCCTCTGAAGAGGTAGGCAGTTTGATAGTAAACCATTCACCCTGACCCTAGCTTCCGGTCTGTGGTACAGAGCGGCTATAGCTGAAAAAAAGTGTTCCCCTAATCCAAACCTTGACAGGGTGGATGACATAAAGCACCAATCCACCCTGTCAAAGGCTTTCTCTACATCCATACTGATTGCCAACTGCAAAGAAGGTGAGCCTTTCTGAGCCATGATATTATTCAACAGACGACGAACGTTATCCTGAAGAAATCTCCCTGAAATGAACCCTGTCTGGTCTGGGTGAATGAGGGTAGAAATATTAAACTGTAGTCTGTCTGCCAAGATACCTGTAAAAATGTTTAGGTCCACAGGTAACAGGGAGATTGGATGGTATGAAGCACAAAGTTCAGGATTTTTACCTTGTTTGGGGATCACTGATATCTGGGCTAAGTTCCAGGATGGTGGTACTGGCTTCTGATCTATCAGTATGTCGTTACAGGTGGCAACCAAATGTTCCAATATAAGGGGAGTGAAGCCTTTATAAAATTCGGCCGGGAAGCCATCTAACCCGGAGCTTTACCGTTTTTCAACTGTTTAATTTTGGTTATGATTTCTTGGGTAGCAATTGGGGCATTGAGTGCCGCTCTAGCGGGATCTGCCAGGGTGGGTAGCTGCAGGTCTTCCAGAAAGGACCGCACTGCTTCCTGATGCCACGGAAAAGTCTCTGACTTGTAGAGGATGGCATAATACTTTTCAAATCTATGTAGGATATTTACTGGGGAGGTAGCAGCCGGTGTCGATCTGTCACGCTGAAGTCGGATTACCACCCGACTTGCCATCTCTTGATGGAGTTGCCAGGCCAATAATCTGCCCACCCGATTTCCCTGTTCAAAGTATTTTTGCCTAGCGTACTGTAACTGGCCTTCAATTTGTAGGTCAAGTAATTGGTTAAGGTCATGTTGTGCTTTATCCAATTCTTGTTTATCCTGGGGGTCCTGGTTCGCCTGATGAGATGCCGCAAGCTGAACTATCTTTCAAACAACATGAAGTCTTGCTGTATTCTGACCATTGCAGTTAGGTCCTGCCTTTCAACTGCCCCGGAGAACAAAGAGTTAACTTTCCATGGCCAGCATGGAACGTTCATCGCGAGCTCGGTTGAAGCCCCTGTCTGCTGTTGTTTAAACTCTTTACTCCGCCTCACTGAACAGTCGCTCCGGAGATTTCTCCCTTGCTCGGTTCAAAAAAAGTCAGTTAAAGTGTCGTTTTTTGCTTGGTTTCTACCGAATTTCTGCTACCGAATCTGTCGGTTTAAGTCTCTGTCTATGGTACCGTGAGTACTAGATAGGTTTTACATTTAGTTTCTGTGTGGAACTTGTAAATTTCGGATCGGTTTGGTTTGAACCAATCAGTTTATACTTAAAAAGTTTGTGAATTTACTTAGAGTGTGCTAACCGGTCCGTATCGGTTCTAAAAAAAAAAACGGATTTAATGATGTTTTTTTCCAAGACCCGTAACACGGTCAGGAACCGGTAGGGGAGTCTTGCCTGGCAGATTGCCAAAAAAAGGGTAAGTTTTGGATTGGATTGGCCATGTCTGAGAAACCCAAGAAAAAAACTGGGCCCACTGGGTTTCAACACTGCAGTGTGTGTGGGGAAGCCTTTGCTAAGGCTGATCCCCACACCACCTGTGTTTATTGTCTGGGGTTTGACCACCTCGATTCAGACTGCCAAATTTGTAAGAGTTTTCCCAAAGCTACCCTGGATAAGAGAGTAGGTAGACTGAGGGAAAGGGAGGCTGAGAAGTCTGCTGACCCGGATGGCCAGCCTGGTTTGATTCCGACCGAACCAGAAGGAGTGCCCTCTGACCAGGGTGAGACTTCTTCGGCCAAAAGGAGAGCAGATTCTGAAGAGTCAGTTCCGGTTAAAAGAAAGAGAAGAGAAAAATCATCCAGTTCGGATCCACAAATTCATTCTCCAACCGCTGATGAGATAGCTAAAGCGATAAGGATAGTGAAATCGCTAACTTCTGTTCCGGCCGAACCGGCACCATCTGGCAGGGGCTCAGTTCAGTCGGTTCCCCGGTTCCGGATTACACTTTAGAAGAATTTTATGAACCGGAGAAGGAGGAAGATGAGTATGAGGAGGATGATGATGGTGATTATGAAAGTCTGGATGTGCCTATTGACCCGGACATCTCCCCAGACAGACCTTCAGGTGTTTCTCCTCCTAGGCTTTCTGAGTCCCCTTCCCACTTTATGTTTTACAAAAAAGTGGCTGAAACCCTGCAGCTTCCAATGAAAGAAGCAGTAGAGGATCAGGAGAAGCCTGATTTTGTTGAAATGATGGACATCCCAGAGTCCAGAAGACTGTCTATTCCCCTCCATAAATCTTTTGGGAAACAGACAATTAAAATTCTAAAGACTCCTAACTCCATACCTCCTGCGGACAGATGAATGGACAAGAGGTATACCCTTTCAGGCTCGGACACGGAGTTCCTTTCTCAGCAATGCAGCCATGTTGGGGTAGTGCAGGCTGCTGTCTGTGATAAGGCAAATATTCCCTTGGCATCACACCCCCCAGATAAGGACTCCAGGAGGATTGATGCCATGGCAAAGAAGCAGTACATGGCAGCATCTTTGGGACTCAGGCAGGCTAACTATATGGCCTACACAGCTAGATACCAGAAGTCCAGGTGGGACACTGTGCTGGCTCTGGCTAAACAGACCCCTGACCAGCTTGCCAAGGAGCTGGAGCAGGTGGCTGCTGATGGGATTGAGGCATCCAATGTGCCATTTCATGCTGCTGCTGCTGTGGACTCCAATGATGTTTCATCTAGAGTCATGGCTACATCTGTGGCCCTTCGGAGGATGGCTTGGCTCAGATGTACTAGCCTATCACAGGATACCCAGGCTAAGGCCATGGATTTCCCCTCTCATTGGTAATTTTCTGTTTGGGGAGCAGACAGAGTACTACATGAAAAAGATGGATGAGTACAGGACCACCTACAGGAGTGCTCAGGCCAAAGAAAGGCAAGCCATTCCTCAAAGACAACACTACAGGGGCAGGGGCAGGCCCTTTCAAAGGCCTTTTTACCAAGCCCAGGCCTCTTTTTATGCTTATGCTCATGCTCAGAGAGGGTTCTTCAGAGGGAAAGGCAGACGAGGAATGAGCAGTCCTGCTTCCACCCCTCAGCCTAAAGCCCCTGCCATGCAAACACCCTGATGGGTCTGCCCCGGCCAATTCTCCAATACCTGTAGGGGGCAGGCTGGCTTACTTTGTCCAGGACTGGAAGTCTCTGGCATCAGACAAGTGGGTCCTGGAAGTAGTAAGCCAGGGACTGGTTCTCAGCTTCAAAAAATTTCCCAAGATGAGAACCAGATCCTTTCCACCTGCAAATCCATCAGAGACCCTTGCCCTAGAGGCAGAGGTTTCTTCCCGCCTGGCTCTCAGAGCCATAGAAAGGGTTTCTACCCTACCCTACACAAGGGCAAAGGATTGTACTCCAGGTACTTCCTAACTCCCAAAAAAACAGGAGAATGGCGGCCCATCCTGGATCTAAGATATCTGAACAAGCACCTTTTAAAACCAAAGTTCAAAATGGTGACTCTGGGAATAATTCTGTCTGCTCTAAGGCCAGGGGACTGGCTATCCTCCCTGGACCTCAAAGATGCCTACTTTCACATTCCCATCAGGTGCTCCCACAGAAAGTACCTAAGGTTCGAGTTTCCCTCAGGCCACTATCAATTCAGAGCAATGCCCTTTGGCCTAACATCAGCCCCAAGGGTGTTCACAAAGTGCCTGGCAGTAATGCTTGCTTTTCTAAGGAGAAACAAGATTTCCATCTTTCCATATCTGGACGACTGGCTCATAGTGGGTCAGTCTCCAGACCAAGTCAAGTCACATCTGCAAATAGCTCAGCAAGTGCTCACTTCCTTAGGATTCCTCCTCAACCTTCCAAAGTCAGTTCTTGAGCCAGTACAACTCCTCACCTTCATAGGGGTGGAGCTGGATACAGTAAGGGCAAGAGCCTTCCTTCCCCTGGAAAGGGCAAGGACCCTTATGGAACTGGCCTCTTCTTTCACCCTACAGGTGTCTTGACCAGCAAGGCATTTCCTTCAGCTTCTGGGCCACATGGCACCTTCCACAGCAGTGGTCCAGGGAGCAAGATTCCAGATGAGGGACATTCAGTTCCACTTAAGAGCTTTCTGGTCCCAAAGAAAGGATTCCCTTACCAAACTAGTCCCATTGACTTGAACCCTGATCCAGGCTTTGCAATGGTGGTAGGATCAGGACAATTTGAGACAAGGAGTTCCTTTTGTCACTCAGTCTCATTCAGTGATACTCACCACAGATGCTTCCCTGCTGGGCTGGGGAGCCCACCTGGGGGATCTTACCACCCAAGGACTGTGGTCACCTCAAGAATCTCTGCTTCACATCAATCTCTTGGAACTCAGAGCAGTGTTTCTGGCACTGCAAGCCTTTTCCAAATCTGTACAAAATAAGGTGGTCCAGATCAGAACAGACAACACCACCACCATGTGGTACATCAACAAGCAAGGAGGCACTCGGTCTACGGCCTTGTGCACAGAGGCAATGAAGTTGTGGTCCCTGGCCTATTCCCTGCAAACCTCTTTGATAGCAGTTCACCTCCCAGGGAAGGACAATGTCCTAGCAGATGCTCTCAGCAGGATATTCCAGGGCCATCACAAATGGACCTTAGATCCCCTAGTTTTGAAAGTGATTTTCTCGAGATGGGTCACTCCACAGATAGATCTTTTTGCAGCCCCAGGCAATCACCAACTTCCTCTCTTTTGTTGCAGACCCCCAGTCTTGGGCTCAGTCCCCCTGGATGCTCTGATTCTGAATTGGGAAGGGAAATTTCTGTATGCTTCCCCCCCCTTCCCTCTCCTGTTCAAAGTGTTAGTCAAGATCAGGTCACAACCATGCAAAGTTATTCTGATTGCTCCAGACTGGGCCAGACAGCCCTGGTACCCCCTGTTGATGTCCTTAGCAGTCCACCTTCCCCTGTCTCTTTTCAGGAATTACAACCTGTTGACATCCTCTCAGGGGAGGATTTGGTTTCTGAACCTCAAGTCTCTCAATCTCAAGGCATGGCTCTTGAAGAGTTAGAGTTTGCTGATCTGCACCTTTCTCAAGGGGTTCTGGGTATCCTTAAGGCTTCTCGAAAGCCTTCCACCAGAAAGACTTACAACTCCAAATGGAAAAGGTTCACTATTTGGTGTTCTAATAAGCATATTTCTCCAGAATCTGCTGGGTTGCCTACAGTTCTGGACTATATGGTCCATCTTAATGGCTTAGGACTTAGGCCAGCTACACTTAAAGTGCATTTGGCAGCTGTTTCTGCTTTCTTGTCAGTAGGCAAGCCCTCTCCCCTGTCAGCCCATCCTGTGTTTTGTAAGATCTTCAAGGGATTGCTGCACACCAATCCCCCCTTTAGGTACCCTGCTCCTGCTTGGGACCTTAATGTTTGCATTGCTCAGCTTATGCAACCACCCTTTGAGCCTTTGTCCTGTGCAGAGCTTAAGTACTTGACTTGGAAAACTGTGTTTTTGGTAGCCATTACCTCTGCCAGGTGTATCAGTGAATTGCAAGCCCTGTCAGCGGAGCCTGATTTCATCTCTTTCCATAGAGATAAAGTGGTCCTAAGAACTAACAGGAAGTTTTTGCCTAAGGTTCACCACTTAGGCCAGCTACACTTAAAGTGCATTTGGCAGCTGTTTCTGCTTTCTTGTCAGTAGGCAAGCCCTCTCCCCTGACCTTAATTAGTCTATGTCTCTCCCTGTTTTCTTCACTGACCATTCCTCCTCTGGAGAGAGGAGGCTGCACAGCTTGGATGTGAAAAGGGCCCTCAGCTACTACATAGAACGCACCAAGGGTCACAGGTTTGAGTCCCTCCAGTTGTTCCTCACATATGGAGAGGTCGGTAAGGGCAAACCTGCCACCAAGAGGTCTATTGCCAGGTGGATTGTCTCTTGTATACAATTCTGCTATGAAAAACTGGGTAGAACCCACCCCTCAGGCCTGAGGGCTCACTCTACTAGAGGTACAGCTGCTTCCCTGGCTGCTGCCAGGGACATTCCTATCTTAGAAATTTGTCAAGCAGCCACCTGGAAAACAGTCCATACATTCACCAAGCATTACTCTCTGGATGTCCAGGCTAGGAATGATGCTTGGTTTGGCACAGCAGTACTTCAGAGCCTATTCTCAAAGTAGGTTCTGTCCCTCCTCCATGGAGGTACTGCTTGGTAGTCTACAATAGTCAGAATACAACAAGACTTCATGTTGTTTGAAGAAAAAATTACTCACCTTAGTAATATTGTTTCTTCTAATGGAGTCTTGCTGTATTCTGACCTCCCCCCACCCCCCGCCTCCCCTGTCAGAACCTGTTTTTTGGGATGTGGGTCTGCAGAAGCAGTGTTGGCACCTAGGGGTGCCCTTCACCCTCCTTTACTTTGGGTGTGTGTTGTGTTTTGTTTTTGGGTTTCTGACTTGAGTCTTCGCTTGAAACCAAAAACCCTTTTGATAAATTTAGTTGCCAGTTGGCTAGTGTGAGTTTTTACAGTTTCCACACAGAACTTCTAGTGAGTATTGCTCGTAAAGATCTGATGGTTGGAGTTTAAACAACAGCAGACAGGGTCTTCAACCGAGCTTGCGCTGAATGTTCCATGCTGGCCATGGAAAGTTAATTCTTTGTTCTCCGGGGCAGTTGAAAGGCAGGACCTAACTGCAATGCTCAGAATACAGCAAGACTCCATTAGAAGAAACAACATTACTAAGGTGAGTAATTTTTTCTTTGTTCTAATTGCATCCTCTGATGAGTACGTTCTTGTCTAAGATTAGAAGAGCATTTTATTATTTCTCCCCTAACACAACATTTAAGGGTGTCCCATCTTACACCAGCTCCCATTACTCCTATGGGATTGTCTCCTTCAAATTGCTGAATTTTGTCTCTGACCAATTCTTTAAAGTCTTCCTTAGTAAGGAGACGTACGCTGAGTCTCCAGCTGGATCGTGGTGGGGTCTAGGTAATGGATATGTTAATGGAGAATGAAGCATGGTCCGAGATAATAATCGGGCCTATGACACACCTGTCTACCTTCTGTATCCAGTTAGTGGACACCAAAAAGTAGTCTATTGTAGAATATGTCCCATGCCAAGGGGAGTAATGCATGTAGTCTCGCTCTCTAGGGTACAAAAACCTCCAGCATTCTGACAGGCCCAATTCTTGGTTCAATCTTAAAATAAGCTTCCCTGTTCTGGTGTCTCCCCTCTGATTCCACCCCGATCTGTCCACTCCTGGGTATATGACCTCATTTAAGTCCCCCCCCCAATTATTACCATACTGTGTGCATCCACAACTGCGTCTTTAATGATTTTCTTGAGAAAAACAAGCCTGGGAGTCTCTTCATTTGGTGCGTATATATTCACCAAGGTACACTCCTGTCCTCTGTGGCTACCCCAGATCTGAACATATCTACCTTCTGGGTCTGTTCTAACTTTTGAGACTACCAGGGGGGCATCTCTTGACCAGACTTGCTACTCCCCTATGGTGTGGGCTGGCTTCAAAATGCGAAGCATACACACTACCAACCCATGCCCTTTTTAATTTGAGATGTTCTGTGGTGGACAAGTGGGTTTCCTGCAGAAAAGCAGCGGTGGCCTCCCACCTTTGCAGCTCTTGCAGTATTTTGGCTCGCTTTATTGGGTTGGTGATGCCCCTCACATTTAAGGATGTTGTCTGAAAATCAGCCATTTTCAATAATAGGGGTCCGATACCATCTACTAATTGGCAAGGGAGAGAGGAAATGTCCACCCAAATCTCTGTGCATAACAGTTCTGTGCATTATATACAAGAAGAAATATAAAAACATCCACAAATAACTTTTTATAATAAAAGTGAAATTCAGTGAACTATTTAACCAACCCAACTTGTTTAACTTCAAGGTGCAAACACCCTATTGCCACCCTTTTCAGAACTCCTGCTTTTAGAGGTGTGGCTGGATGACCCCAACACAGAGGGCCTTCCGTCCGGCTCAGAGCGCAAAACGGCCTGACAACCAGAAGGGCAGATTATTGGCACCGCAACTGAAGGCGCTAGGCACTTTATGGATAAGGGGAAAAGGGAAAAAAGAAAAGGAAAGATCAGTGCCTTGCCAGGCCTGGAAAAAAAAACAACAACCCTGCCTTGGTAAATAACGAACCTTAAAATATGAGTTCCTGCTTTCACACTACTGTTTGTCTAAGGAGGTGCTCTATTCTCCATATTGTTAAGGGTAAGCCTCCGTAATCTCCAGGCAACCTCCAGAGATCAAGGGGAGAGTGGCGCGATGGTAGCCAGGCTACTTCACCAAGGTAATACAGGAGACGAGGAAAGGGCCCCCAGAGATCAAGAGCAGCGCAACCCACTTCAGCCACTAACATGTTCCAAGAGCCATTTCATCTTTAGATTGTTGCCTTCCAATAGTTCAGCTAGAGTAAAGTGATTGCTTTGTCTCACAAGCTAAACCGCTGATCTGGCCCACAACTAATCAAGCTTAAAGGAGAGATATGCTTCTATGCCAACCGCTTGGATGTAAAATGAGTTCCACGTCAGTGACCCGGTCAAAAGAACTGACCAACCTGACCGCTGGAGTATTTGTGTAATAGAAGCTCTCCTCAGCTATAGATTTAAAACAGAGCCCTCCACTAGTGACAGCCTGAATAGGCCGCAATCTGGCCACTGGGTTGTGAAAGGAAATCGGACCTAAAGTCCTTCTGAACTAGGGGCTTTCAGCATCACTTCACTGCTCCGGCATGCCTGGGCACTGCAACCTCAGTCAGGAACGCCATCCGACTTCTTAGGATCAACCTTCCCCCCATAAACATTCAAATCGTAGGCTCCAGCTGCCACTTCTTAAAAAAAAAATTAAGACATTTTTACCCAGGAACAAGTCTTGTTTCCACCATTTTAACAATTTAAACTTTCTGTTTGTCCCATCCACCCTGCCTGTTACGCAGGGTATACAGAGCGAACCTACAGCAAGCATTAATAATCGCCCTCAAAGAGTCACTCACTGTTAACCATCATGAAACAGCAACAAACGGAGAGTTCCAGTCTTTCAGGTCAACGATGCTGCCAGGTCGTTGTCTTGTTCTGGAAATGCTTCCCCCTGTACTCTGCCATTCTGCGGGTGATAAGGGTGAGACGGCCATTACGTCCTTGTGCGCGTCAATGGAGTCCCACAGTCAGGAAGTATCCAGGTGGTCGTGAAGTTCCTTTATTTAGTTCCCACCTGTTGCCAGGCCTTCTCCGTTAAGTACTCCCTCTGCTGTTGTACCGGAGGATGAGGAATCTCCACATTCAGGGACAGTAGAAATTTTTGAGCTGCCACTAGGTCCAGAAACCTTTTCACCCCATTTTCTGCAACCACCTTAAGTTTCACTGGATGTTCCACATATGCCTTCACTCCCTTCTGCTGAAGAAGGCGCACTACCGCCAGCACCTTTCTGCATTGATTGAGCAGTTGGGGTGTATAGTCCTGCTCAAAAAAGAGCCGGGAGACACCAAATAAAATTTCTCTTTGGGACCATGCCAATTTCAAAATCTCCTCCTAACTACGAAAGTCCGAGAAGGCAACAACCAACGAGTGGGGGTGGGCTTTGGGGTCTCTGGGTCTGGGCACCAGACAGCGGTGGGCTCGGATAAGCGGTTTATCTGTTGGCCAGCCCAGAATCTCTGGGAGGAAGGAATCTAAGAAAATTGGTACTGGTCCCGTCTCTGTGCCTTCGGTCAGCCCGTGGATGCAGACGTTACTGCATCTGTTGCGATTTTCCAGCTCTTCTAATTTGGCTTCTAGTTGTTGTTCTCTGCGATGGAGATCCAGTAAGGCAGCATTGTGGACGTCTGTGGTAGTGGAGTAATCGTTTAGCCCCTTTTCCAGCTGATCCACTTTTTGGATGGTAAGTTCAAGCTTTTCTCGATCCTCCATAGCTTTTGCCTCCAATCTTTCTAATGTAGCGCTCATCCGCTGTAAAGTTGCACAAAGTTGTTTGGAGGTGATAGTGCAATTTTGTTCTTCTGCCTCCTCCAAAGCCGATTGATGTTGCGATGTGGTCGCTGCCAAGCAGGCCGAACTAGGCTGAGCATAATCAAACAGCGTTTTGCTCTGTTTCGTTTGCTGGGCACCCAGTTTTTCCTTTGCTATGTGTCTAGAAAACATCTTTCCTTTCTTTTTACAAGTTTTAGAGGGTGGATGGTTCAAGTGACCTGATGATTATGGCAGATTTCTTCTTCGTCAGGTTAGGGCACCCAGATCAGGCTGCCATTCAGTCAGTGCACTCACCGGAAGTCGCTAGTTACGTTTCTGCCAGTGCTGCAGGCTGGCCTTTTGTACTGGGCTCCTGCCTGCATTGCTGCCTTTTTCTGTCCACAAAGAAATCTGCAGCAGTCATGATAGAGCTCCGTTGAGCTTGCTCACTCCCACTCTCTCACTCGCTCATTGTGTTTCTCCCGGCACTGCAGGCTGCCCTTTTGTACTGGGCTCCTGCCTGCGTTGGCACCTTTTTCTGCCCATGAAGAAATCTGCAGCTGTCCCAACAGAGCTCCGTCGAGGTCTCTCACTCCCCCTGTCTCACTTGCTCATTCTGTTTCTCCTGGTGCTGCAGGCTGCCCTTTTATACTGGGCTCCTGCCTCTGTTGGCACCTTTTTCTGTCCACAAAGAAATCTGCAGCAGTCCTGACACAGTTCCGTTGAGCTCGCTCACTGCCCCTCTCTCACTCGCTCATTCTGTTTCTGGCTGCGCTGCAGGCTGCCCTTTTCTACTGGGCTCCTGCCTGCGTTGCTGCCTTTTTCTGCCCACAAACAAATCCACAGCAGTCATGATAGAGCTCTGCTGAGCTCGCTCATTCCCCCTGTCTCACTCGCTCATTCTTTTTCTCCCACTGCTGCAGGCTGCCCTTTTGTACTGGGCCCCTGCATGCATTGCTGCCTTTTTCTGCCCACAAACAAATTCGCAGCAGTCCCAACAGAGCTCAATTGAGCTCACTCACTCCCCTTCCCTCACTCGCTCGTTCTGTGTCTCCCGGCGCCGCAGGCTGCTGTTTTGTACTGGGCTCCTGCCTGTGTTTGTGTCTTTTCCTGCCCACAAAGAAATCCGCAGCAGTCCTGATAGAGCTCAGTTGAGCTCGGTCACTCCCCCTTTCTCACTCGCTCGATCCTAATCTGTCCCAAACACTGATTTCTGACAGTGACTGCAGTATTCTGCACCGGAAGCGTGAAAACACATTTCAGCCAGGATGTGAAAAATGACAGCTGTACTGTTCATAAGGAGGTGTGAAAAAATGCCACTGTTGAAAATGTGGCGTGAAAATATTACTAATTTGCAAAATTACAATGGTGCGTTGGAACTGCACAATGCACGCTTATACCACAGTCATTTTATGGAGTTTCATCACAAAATTTTCAACATAGGCATTTTAGGACCTCTGCTCATGAACAGTGTCATTGTGATTTTCTTAATGTGTCCCAAACACTGATTTCCCACAGCAACTGTGTTATTCTGCGCCGGAAGAGCGAAAACGCATTTCAGCCAGGATGTCAAAAATGACAGCTGTACTGTTCATAAGGAGGTGTGTAAAAATGGCAGTGCTGAATATCTGGAGTGAAACTCTTGCAAATTGGTGAAGTTACGAGCATGTGTAGCAACTGTGCAACGCACACTCGTAAAATAGTCATTTTTTTGGATTTTTCTCACCACACTGGCACTGTCGTTCTGTTAATCGATCCCGAAAGGTTATTCTGCGCAGTGACCACGCAATCACCTTTCAGGACCGAATAATGCCATGACAGTGCCTGCATTCATGAGGAGGGGTCTCAAAAACCCCATGTAAAAAATGTGGTGCCAAAATTCCAAACAATGCCCGAGATATGCATCAAAGTTGAAAAAACCCTATTTATACGATTATACACCTCCCAGCATTTCCTCAGTTCGCGGTCGGCTTTGAAGAGTGCAGACGTGTTCCTGGTCCACCGAAGATCGTTGCGCCGGACTCCGGAGGTAAATATGGGGTGTGGGGGTGTGGGGAGGCAGGGTGTGCAGTGGGTGGACGCGGGTTGTAGAAGGGGGCAGGGAGATCGCGAGGGACTGTCTTCTTTTTTCACAGGTTACAATAAAAAAAAACATTGCGAGACTTTTCTTTTTTACAGCGGCATGCAGCAGGCTGGGGAGCTCCCATCATGCCAACGGAGTGTTTTTTGGGGGGCAGCTGTAGCCGATGGATGGGATTGGGCACCCCTGCCAGCACAAAGTGGGGTGCAAGAGCGAGGATTTGGGCACCCCTCAGTACAAATCTACTGGTTTTCGTTGGGGAATATGCCGATGGGGAGTGGGCTCCCGTCAACAAAACAAACTGGGAAGGGGACATAATGCAGATGGGGAGTAGGCTCCCTCGTTGGCAACTTTCACTAGGAGGGGACGGAAGCTGACAGGGATTGGGGCCCCCATCGGCAAAAACATTGTTGTGGGGGGGCATGCTGCTGAGGGGGATTGGGCACCCCCTCAGCACTGGGGGCTCACGAATATTGTTTATGAACATGGTGGCAAGCTGCCACCGTGTTCACAAACAATATTGCAGCACTAATGTTCCACCCTGCAATGACGGGTCACTCCCTCACTGCAGCAAATGGCTGACGCTGCAATGATGAGGCAGCCCCTGATTGCAGCAGCTGAAACGTTTCAAGGTGGTGCCATAATTGCTGAACTAGTGTCAGCAACAGCATGCCACCCCACTGGGGAAAGCAGGCCAAGCCTTTAAAGGCTGTGGGGGCATTGGCCACAACAGTGCCACGCCTCCACAACCTGCTTCTGGCAAGCTGCCACAATATGTTTCTTGCGCATGCGTACAATCAACATAAAAAGGGAAATAGGATGTGGCTAACTATCGTCCCATAAGCCTCACATCCATAGTTTGCAAGGTTATAGAAGACATAATAAAAGAAGAATTAGACAAACACACTGAGATAAATAATCTTGTTGACCTTTCACAACATGGATTTAGGCCAAAATAGTCATGTCCGACCAATCTGATCAAATTTTTTTTTTTAATTCAGTACACTTTATTAATTTTTCCACAATTAGCAAGTAACAAACAGATACAACCACCAACAATAAAACACACTACAATTCAAATAACTTCAAGCCCACAAAACCAATACCTACCCCTCCATATCACAAAAACATTCCCCCTCCCCCCTTCTCCCCAGAGGGCCTTTGCACAATAGGAGAAGACTGGCCTCATCCCTATTATGCCATTGGCTAGAAGACTAAGCAACCTAGGCTGACACAGATACCCGTTACAAGTGCTTTGTGCCCCATTGGTGTAAAATCCCAAGTGCCCCACCTCAGGGATTCTCCAAATGATTAATACTGGTAAATAATGGGTGAAGAAAAGGAAAGGAATCACAGTGCTTTTAGGAGTGAGATGAGATTGAAAGTAGTGTATGAAGCTTATCCCATCTCTTATGGTATATCTGCTCCAGTGCTCCTGATGCTGGCTATCATCTTTTCAAGGCGAAGATTGGCCAAAAGCTCATTAAACCATTTGACGTAATACTTGTCTGGTCCTTCCAATGATGCAACACCACACGCTTCACCGAAAGGGAAATAAGGGATATAAAATATCTCCTTTCTCTGGCCCTTATCTGTGAATAGTCCCCTACCAGATAGATTTCAGGGATAAATAAATCCTCCAAGCCAAGTAGGGGATCAATCTTGGCTCTAATTTGGGCCCATAAAGGAGTAATTTTGGGACACTTCCACATAAAACTAAATAAGATTCCTGGTTACTGAACACACCTGAAACACATAGGGGAAGAAAGTTTCCCCATATCTGTCAATTTGTAGGTGTAAGAAATATACATTGGCCTGGATATTCAAAAGGGTTGCGCCATACTAACAGGTTCTGCGATGCGCGAAGTCCAAATGTGCCATTCTGATATTCAGCAGGAGGCAGTACGCCCACTGGCATCAGGTTGCACAAGAGAGCAATGCAAATGAATGCATGCTCAACAGGAGGGAGGATCCATGCATAACATCGCAGAACCCGATATTCAGTCGGGTTGTGCAGATGTGCTGCTCAACCCCAACCTGCGCCTGCACAACCTTGGAGCCCAGAAAAAGGTTTATGCTGAGGGCCATCCACAGGTGAGCTGCTGCATTGCAGGGTGCAACACAGCAGCTGCCACCCTGGCTGGCCCCCAACTCTTTCCCTGTGCCCCCACCAGCCCGATCGCGGGCATAGTGTATTACGACTCCCCCGCCCACACATCTCCCACAGCCGATCGCGGGCAGTACAGGTACATGTAACACCCCCCATATCCCGAAGCCCGATCGCCGGGCATAGCGATATATGAACCCCCAGTGCCCGATCGCGGGCAGAATAAACCCCAACCCAAATATCTCCTGGTGGTCCAGTGGACCGTAAAGCCCGATCGCGGCAGAATCATCAACCCCCAAACATCTCCCTGGTGTTCAGTGTCCCCCACCCACGAAGCTCTCCACCCCGCCTCCCCACAGCCGGGCGGGCGAGCAGCATCCCACCTCGCCTGCCGCCCGCCGCCCGCCGACTGACAGCCTGCAGGGCTGCACGCCCATTGGTGCAGAGTTACAGCCAATGGCTTGCAGCCCATACCGTACATGACAGTCCAGATTTGGAATGAGCCCCGCCGCGGGGGAGCGGGTGGAGGGGCTGTGGGTGGGGGGACACTCAGACACCAGGGAGATGTTTGGGGTTTGGATGATTCCTGCCCGCGATCGGGCTTTACGGTCCACTGACCACCAGGGAGATATTTGCTGAGGTTACATTCGCCCGCGATCGGGCACTGGGGGTTCAACACGTTATGCCCGCCGATCGGGCTTCGGGCACGTGTGGGGGGGCTTGCTGTACCTGTAATGCCCGCACTCGGAGCGCATTAGCGCCGGTCCTCGACGCTGCTGCCTGGCAGGTGGCCAGGCGCAGTCCTCGGGATCGGGCGACCTACATGCAATGGCATGCAAATGGAGCTGGCAATAGATGCAAATGGCCCCCGCGCCTTTCATAAATTATGGCCCCATTTGCATGTCACCTTTGAATATCGGAAATTTGGCGATGGCGCAATGGTACTTGGCCCACCGCAAGTTTAATGCTCATCTCTGGCAACTTGCGGTGGCGCAAGTCCACTCATGCTTACGCGCAGTCGTTGTAGTTGGGAGGATAAAGAGCGCGCAATAGCGCAACTCCTTTGAATATCACCCCAGTCACACCCCAGCGCAACTATTTTGAGCAGCGCAAGGGCTTGCGCCTCAGAATGGCGCAGTTTGAATATCCAGGCCATTGTGTAGAGCATAGAATTGTGTAAGGCAGAGCCTATCACTAGAAGTATGGGCATAGAGATTTTGCAATATCCTGTCCCAAGGGAAAACTCTCTCGGGAAACAAGGAGGGACAGTAGGTTGACTGTCCCAACACATCAGGATGAAACTTAGGATATAAAACAGATGAGATTCGTGATACAGGGTGTGGTAATTTGATCATTTTTTTTGAACCAATTAGTAAATCATTGGATGCAGGTTTACCAGTTGATGTTCTATTTCTTGACTTCTCAAAGGCATTTAATAACGTGTCACATGAAAACCTAATAGGAAAATTACAAGAACTAAATTATGATGCTAATGTTGTGTGTTGGGTAAACTCTTGGTTACATAATAGAAGGCAACGAGTATGTGTAACTGGACATCAGTCTGCATGGGGGGGGCAATCAGCAGTGGTGTTCTGCAGGGTTTGGTTCTGGGGCCTACCCTCTTTATTATCTATATTGCATCAATGCAAACATGTTCAAACACATGGATGTGCAAATTCACCGATGGTGCAAAAATAGGTGCCATAGTTGAAAATAGCAAGGCAGTTGAAGAGTTTCAGAGGGAAATTCTGACAATAGAACAGTGGGGAACAAAACATAAACTGTTTTTCAACTTGGATAAGTGCAAAGTGATGCACCTAGGTAGATAAAATATGATATCAACATATAAGCTGGGAGGTCAAGTGGTGCAGGCAACAAGCGTGGAGAAAGACTTGGGAGTAATTGTCACAAACACCTTAACAGCAGAGGAACACTGTCTAGAGGCATTGGAGAGAGCCAATAGAATACTGGTTTGTATCAAGCGTAATATTCGCATCAGAGATAGGGAGGCCATGTTGTCCTTGTATAGGGCACTGGTCAGGCCACAGTTAGAATCTTGTGTGCAATTTTGGGCACCACTAACCAAAAATAGTATAAAATTATTAGAAGGTGTTCAAAGGAGGGCAACTCGATCTATTCGTTCACTTACAAACAAAACATTTGAAGAAAGAATGAAAAACCTGGGCCTCTATTCCTTAGAATACAGAAGATATAGGGGAAATATGTGCCTGGTATATAATGCATTTCAGAGGGATTTTATTTTTGATTTATTTATTCGTACATCGGTTTACGACCTTTGATCCAGAGGCTTATTTCCTAAGGTACCTCGTCACACTGAGGACAAATACATAACAGAGTTTTGGTTACAGCATATGGGTTACATAGTTAGCAAGCACATGTGATTACAACAGTTAAACAGACAAGCCAGTTTGGCTACAATGGCACATTCTTGCACAATGGTAAGAGCAAGCAGCAAGATAACAGCGGTTCAATCAGCAGTGGGTGAGGATTAAAAGAGGTGTGGTGTGGATGCCGCCCAGCGGGCATTGTCAGGGCACAGAGAGCTATGCCTCTATTATAGACAGGTGCAGCTATGCGTGTCAAATAGTTGGCTTCGAAGTGTGGTTTTGAATTTGGAAATCGTGGGGACATCCGAGATGGGGGCAGGGAGCGAGTTATACCATGATGGCGCTCTATAGCAGAAGGACCTCTGTCCATGGGAGGTCCTAGATCTTGGGACCAGAAAAGTGGCCTTGCAGGAGGACCGTGTACAGACCAAGGGTTGGGCTTGGCGGAGAGAGGCTGTCAGCCCAGGTAGGGATAGCCGGAAGAGTTTTTATGTTATTAGGCAGGTTTGGTATCGTAGACGTCGCTCAGATCTGCAGTGTTGATCTCACAGAGCTGGCATGAATGGTGAGCCTGGGGGCCCCAGTGATTAGCCCACATACCTAATTTAGGATGAGACGAATTTTATTGAGGGTGGTCGTGTCAGCAGCATCGTTTACTGGTAGGCCATAGTCAACAAGGGATAATATAGAGGATGTAACCGCTAGACGGAGGGCAGCGGGGGGAGACAGTTTTTATAGCGGTATAGGATACCTAGCCGCACATTAGTGGCTGAAGCAAGGGCATCAATGTGGGTGTGGTAGGTGAGGGCTGAGTCAAAGGAGACCCCATGGTACTTTTAGGAGTGGACTTGCTCTGGTGGTTGTTTGGAGCAGGTTAGGATATGGAGTGGGAAGTTGCTGACTTTGTTTTGGGGGTGGGCAAAGAGCATTGTTTTTGTTTTTTTGAGATTAATGACCAGTCTGTGCTCTTTAAACGAGGTTTCGGCATCATTATAGGAGAGTTGTATGGAGTCCTGGAGGGAGATAGGGTTACGATGGGTGGCAAAGATGATGGCATAATCTGCATACAGCAGAATTTTGCCAGTGCATGCACTGGGCAGCGAGTTGAGGTAGAGTGAGAAGAGTAGGGGTCCCAGGATGGAGCCCTGAGGAACCCCTGAGGGGATAGGACAGGTTTTGGAAAGTGTCCCATTAATTCTGACACATTGGGAGCGGGCAGACAGGTAACTGGTGCACCAGGTGAGAGGCCCAGTAGAGAAGCCAGTGTGGCAGAGGGCATCCAGCAGGAGGGGGTGGGAGACAGTGTTGAATGCCTCTGAGAGGTCGACGAACACTGCCCCAGCTAGGGAGCCAGAGTCCAGAGAGGAGTGAAGGAAAGTTGAAAATTCAACTAGCACAGTAGCGGTACTGTGTCCTGCACGGAAACCGTGCTGTTCAGGGCAGAGGATGTTGTGTTTGGTCAGGTATTCAGTGATTTGCATGGCAACCAGCTTTTCTAGGGCTTTGGAGAGGGGTGGGAGTATGGAGATAGGATGGTAGTTCCCAGCAGAGGACCTGTAACCACCTTTGTGAATGGGAGTAACAATGGCAGTTTTCCACGCAGTTGGGAATTTCCCCAGGCAGATGGATTTGTTGAGAAGGCTGGTGAGTGGGGCAAGGACCTGATCTAGTACCAGATGGAGAATGCTGGGGTGGTTAGAAAGGTACCTAACAGAGGAACTAGGCTGCATAGTTTTCAACTAAGATGAGAGCTGTTTCAAACTAGTAAACGTAGAGCCTGGTTCAGCCAGAGAGCGGTTGGCCCATGGAATAGTTTGCCAGCAGATGTAATGCACAGTAGTTCCCTGGCAATTTTTAAAACAGCCTTAGACAGGCACATGGGTAATAGAACTATCAGATATACACCTTAGGCTGCACAAGTCAAAAAGGCCTATGGCTAAAGAGACTCGTATCTTTCTATTATTCTGTGATTCTATGAAGGTAAGTGACTTGTTGAAGACCATGCAGTGAGTAGATTGGTAGATAAGCAGCCAACTGGAGGATGCGTTTCAACATCGACAGATGCACAGTACTGAACCTAAGGACTAGTAATGGGGAGCAAATTCCTCTGAAATGGAACCCAGTCAAAAGCAAGGGAGGAGGAGGAGGAGGAGTGGGATCTATTTGTGCTAGCGACCAGAGATCCGAGGCAGTCAAAGCTGTGTGAAACAACAGTGGATAAACCAAGCAAGCAGGGTACTGGACAGCATTTGATGCAATTTTACTAACAGAAATGAGAAAGTAATAGGTGCATGTTGTAGAAGTTGTGTTAGACCCCTCCTGGACCTCGGCTCACAGTTCTGGGCCCCACACTTCAGAGGGGATGTTCTATGAGTGGAGAGACTACAGAGATCAGTGATTATGCTTATCTGGGGCCATTGAGGATTTATTGTACCAGAAGAGACTTAATAAAGTAACACTTTTCAGCCTGGAGAGGAGAATAATTAGGGGGGAATCTCCTTTTACTTGTTGACCTTACGAAGGGCACTAAACTCATGGCCAGTCTGAACCTGGAATTTAAATAGGAGAATTGGGGGGTACATTACAATGGACAGAGGGACATTTTTTTACGCAGTGGGTGACAGGACTCTGGCTCCCTGAGAAAGACCCACCTGGTCGAAGTGGCAGGGCACCTAATCGGTCATTACAGCAGTGTTGTGGAACTGTCTCTATACTTTTGGAATAAATAAAGGTATGCAATGGCATTACTCAAAATATGCACTTTACCTCCATGTATCGGGGGGGTAAGACCATAACTCACAAGTGGCAAAGCCACAAGTGAGTTATGAAAGTCTTATCCTCTGACAAGTGGAGATAAATTGAGTATTTTGAGTCAGACCATTGTGTATTAAATGTATACATCAGTTTAACGGTTATAACTTTTTTAAATCACCTTTGTATGTAGATTTTACTGGTTATGTGACTTGAGCTGCTGGCTTCAGTGCTGCATATGCCTATTATGATGTCATCAGCATTGTGATAGCTGCTCTCTCTGATTGTTCCTGTTCTGTGCAAAGGTCAAGAAAAATGATTGTGACATATCTAACCTCTAGGTAAATGTCTATCTGGAGGTTAGATAGCATGAAAAACAAATTTAGCAGGGAACATTTATCACCACTGGTGTATAGATACTATTCCGAATATCTTTTTCTTGATGGTTTTTGATTCATAATAACTGGCTGGTGAGTGCGCCTTCTCCTGTTCTTGTGTGTTTGCTCTGAGCTGCCTACCTTGAGGCTGCACAACAGGTTTTTTTTTTCCACTGCTGAACTTGGGTTCCCTTCATGAGCTCTCTTTAGACTGACTTGCCTGAGGATTTAGTAACTAGTCAGTTTAAATCATGCATAAATCAGATTTTAAATTAAAACTGGATGGAGTCATATTAGAGGGGAGCATACATAGGTACTAGCACTGAGCAGTTGGGGGGGCAGGGCGTGGTAGGGGTCCCAATGGGCTCCATAGCCCTCTTCTGCCCTCACAAATCCCAGCACAGACATCATTCTAAAATGAGCTGTGAAAACCTGTAATCTCATTGGTCAACACGTCACATCATATGACCATTGATTACTGTTTCTTACAACTGCACACCCCAGCTGAATGACGTATTTAAATAAAAAAAATGAAATCCCATTTTATAAGTTTTTTTTTAATTCTTTGGTAAGTAGGTAAGGTCCACTAGGACACAAGTGCCTGTTTTCAGGGGTTACCCAGGAGGTCTGGGGAGGTTAACTGACTTGCTTAGAGTCACACAGTATGCAAGTGGAGGTCGTGGGAATCCAATCCAGGTCTGTTGGATGTACCAAGTTCATCCACTGCTCATCACTCTAGACACTGCTGGCAAAAGTGGGATTATACACTCCAGGGTGTGCAGTCGTTAGGGAATAATGTACTTCTCATGTGACCTCTGACCCTTGTCAGCACCTACTGCCTAACAACCCTCCTCACCTGGAGGTATGCATTATTCCCTTATAACTGCACATCCTGTCATGTGTTATCCCTTACGTGTAAGTGGTGGCGGTGGTGGTGGGATTCAAACCCTGATCTCTATGTAACCCCTAGATGGCGCTATCCCAGGGGCTACTACCCCTGCCTGATTTGCCACTAACAGGTTGAGGGGCCTGGATCCAATGGCGGGTGCCTCCACCCAGAGGTCAGGGTTTGCAATAGTTAAACTTACTTGGTCACAGCCCTCTGGGACACTGCAACCCCTTCTTCCCACTAGTGGCCCACACAATATAGCAGAATTACCTTCACAGTATACACTTACCCCAAGGCTGGTTCAGGCACCGGACATCCTGTAAAATAAGATACAGTGCAACAATCACAGTACAGTACTTTAACATAGACAAATACCTCAGGCAGTATAACTTTGTTGAAACAAACAGCTCTGATTTATTTAGGGGATATAACAAGGACAGGGGAAATCAGGTTAATTAGCTTATCACTTTACTATCTACTATGGCTCTGTGCACAGGCCTATCCCTACCAGTTACTGTCCCTGGGTACCCAAGCCCTAGTGGCTAGTCCAAACCGTGGCAGCTGGTAGGGGCCCTTTCACACAGAGAAAAGGAAAATTAAACAGTCAGCAGTACAGTAATTCCATTTGGATTTAATGTGGCAATTCAACAGGGAGCGAATCAATTAGTACTCACGACCTCCAAAGAAGATATGGTCCTTCAATGTCAGCAGGGCTACTTTTGATCTCCAAGAGACTCCTCACACATTTATATGGTAAAAAAAGAAAGCACTATACCAGGCAGGCTGCATCTGTATCCCAATCGCAATTACTGCACAAAACCAGGAGAACACACAGCAGATTCAGTTCCTGACAGACCGAGTGTAATTCAACAATTTCTTCAGTCTTCTACAGGGTGAGCCTGGTTTCTACTCTTCAGAGATCCTTTGATTCTTTTCACAGGACGGATTCAGTCCTAACAAGCAGTTACACAAGTTGTAGACCGGAACTCTGGGCCTTGCACACTTTTTGACTGAAACTGTGCACTGAAGGAGCACAGGGTTTCTTTCCCTTCACTTTCAGATCTCAAACTGAAACTCCCAACAGACAAAAACCGGCACTTCCTTTGAGTTCCTCCCAGTTCTTGACTGGATTGGCTGTCACTCACAATAGACTGCTGCTGTTGGTCCAAAAGGCACCAAGTCTAAACTACATCTCCCAGAGTCACTGCCCATACAATCCTCTTGTGGCTGGCTCAGATTATGAGTCCCAAGTTCTGATTCGTCAAGGCATCATTTTAGAGCTAGTTTACCCACACTGATTGGTCCAGTTCAGCAGTTCAAAACCAGAATGGGGAACTAGGCAGACAGTTCTGACTGCAAAGAAAGCAGGTTAGACAAACTGTAATTTTATTATTACTGTAAATGATTTCTGGCAATCAGTTACATCTTTCAGACAGGTTCCCTTTGCACTCTAGTGACTGCAAAATGGGGTGAATTAGCAGCAGCTTGAGTGGTACTCAATCAAAGAAACACACAGTCCCCATACAACTAATTATGTCTGCAAGCAGACAGCTCTTAAAGAGACAGTACCAGAGGTTCTAAAAACACTCACTGATAAATGGCTTAAACGCCAAACACCATTCAGGCTTGAGCATTCAAGCAAGCTCCTGAAGTCTTTTGGGAACCCCCATTTGCAGGGGTTACACCTTCCTAGCCTGGGAAAAGCTGCGTCCAAGTCAAGCAAGTATCATAAGTTTCAACTGCAACCATATACATTTGCATTAGGCTCACACATGTAATCATCAGTCAATACATCATTTTACCAAGAACCATTTCTGAAACATTGCAGTACGCCACTCTTTACACAGTATAACACACACATTGTACCATAACTCAAGTTATTACCTCTTGTACATGAAACCTGAAGAGAGGGGACCCTTCCCTATCAGTTACCTTTGGGCTGGACGGGGCAAGGGCACCATACTTAGAGGGCAACACAAGTAACTTGGAGTTAGCACTAACGCTCAGTTTGGGCAATGAGCTCGGGGACACATACACTCCTTTATGGACAACATTGAGAGGCAGGTCCACTGGCCGGCCCAGGGAATCATAACTGAGGTGCACCACAGGCTTTACAGCTCGACCAGTCTTTCTAGGGAGCTGTTACAGTCTCTGCACTCTGAGCCTCATTTTCAGCATTGTTCTCACTTGTCAGGGAGTCTCCATGGGGGTAGAGAGGCTAGAACTTGGGGCACTTTCAGCTCCAGGAGTTACAGTTTCTGAGTCCACAACATTTGGCTCGCATGGAGAGCTTTCAGACACTGGCAGTGGACTGTCAGGGCACTCAAAATACTCTTCTTGTTCGGGTGTATCACCAGTCTGCCCCAATCTATCATTTTCCTCCCCTGAAAGCTCAAACAGTTCAACCATGCACAATGATTCCATTTCATCTGATCTGATGCTTTGCACTTCACTTTCTGGGAGCATTGGCTCCAGGGATGAAGCTGGGGCATAGACAGTCCAGAAGGCCCAGCTTTGTCTCCAGTATTGACTAGGGATTGCCCAAACAATTGACTCAGTTCGTAAGAAGGATAGTATTCAAAGTCACTCTCACTTTCTTCTGATATGGACTGACAGTCATGCTCAACTGGGACTTGTGCAGGGGAACACTTTAACTCTGCTTCTGTAGGTGCAGACTTCCTTGATCTTTTCTTAGCAGCAGCTCTAGTCACTGGTCCAGAGGGGCATCTTCTGGGGCTCAGACTCAATCAGGATTTGTCCAATGGGTAGTAAATGATTTCTATGCATTGTTTTTACATCTTTTGAATTGTTCTCAGGCCTTACTTTGTACACTGGCAGATCATCTAGTTTGCCCACTACAATGTGAGGGAGATGGTGCCATCTGTCAGCAATCTTGTGTTTGCCATGCAGTCCCAGATTTCTTAGCAATCCGATCTCCTCCTGGAGTTCCTGTGCTTTCACCTTTTATCATACCTTTCTTTGTTGGCCAGATTTCTTTGGCAGCCATGGTTTGAGCCAGTTGGTACATATGAGTTAGCTGGGCCTTTAACTTTGCACATACTGTAAATAGTTGTCAGCTTGAACCCCATCAGGAGAGCCCCAAACACACATCTACCGGTAGTCGAGCTTCTCTTCCAAACATCAGGCGGTAGGGGAGAACCCAGTGGCATCACTTTGGTGCAGTTATAAGCATGTACCAGGGTGCTAATTTGTTGGCTCCATCTAGGCTTGTCCTTTGGGTGCAGGGTGCCTAGCATATCTAGCAAAGTGCGGTTGAAACGCTCAGGCTGTGGGTCCCCTGGGGTGGTAAGGAGTGGTTCTGGACTTTCTCACCCCCACAGAGAAAGCATCTCTTTGATCAGACGACTCTCAAAGTCTCTCCCTTGATCAGAATGGATTCTTTGTGGAGCCCCATAGTGAACAAAAAAGTTTTCTACGAGTACTTTGGCTACAGTGGATGCTTTCTGGTCTTTGGTGGGGAAAGCTTGGGCATATCTCGTGAAATGGTCAGTGACCACCAGCACATTACTGATATTTCTTTGATCTGACTCCAAACTCAGAAAATCAATACAGACCAGCTCCATGGGTGCACTGGTGGTTATGTTAACAAGGGGCAGCCCTCTGGGGCAAAAGCTTTCCTCTGTAAGCAGCGACTACAAGTTAGGTATGTGTTGCTCCACATCAGCCCCCATCTTAGGCCAATAGAATCTGGATCTCACCAAGTCAAGTGTTCTGTCTATACCAAGGTGCCCCATGTGGTTGTGCAAGGACCTCAATACTGAGTCTCGAAGGCAGTGGGCAGCACCAGTTGTTGTTGTCTACTTGTCCCCTCTGTCTCTGTTTCTCTATATAACAGTTTATTGATCAGTTTCAACTTAGGACCTTCTTTGTATAACAGTGCAGTTCTCAAATCAGTGGGCGTAATTTGGAACATCTTTTCCTGCATAGAGGGCTTCTAAAGCTGATTTGATCATAGGATCGCGGATTGAGCCCGCTCGAATACTGTCATTGTCCAGCTGAGGCAGTGTACAATGTCTATTGCAGAAAAGTGGCAATAAGCAGCAGGTATGCAATTCTCAGAGGGTCCCAAGCAATCCACCATGCAGTCCACTCGCGCCTGTGGACATTTGTTCCTCCCTGTCAAACTTCCGGCAGAGTGCCCGAATGTCAGGTTCTGCCAATCGGACCCAATCATTCTGGGGAACAGGCTCCCGGGAGAGAGCATCAGCATCTATGTGGTTCAGACCTGCTCGGTATTCGAGAGCATAGTCATATGTAGATAATGCAGAAAGCCACCTGTGGCCAGTGGCATCCAACTTAGCTGAGGTCTGCACATAGGTCAAAGGATTATTGTCAGTTTTACTAGTATTTTAGCCCCATACAAGTACTCATGGAATTGGTCAACAATAGCCCACTTCAAAGCTAGGAACTCTAACTTATGTACAGGATAGTTCTTTTCGGATGGGGTCAGGCTTCTACTGGCAAGGCCACTGGTCTCAGGCCATTCTCGTGCTCTTGGTACAACACAGCCCCAACCCTTGCAAGCTAGCACATCAGTGTGCAGGGCGTAAGGTTTTCTTGATCGGCATAGGCCAGCACTGGAGCATGGGTAAGTTGATATATGATCTCATGAAAAGCAGTCTCACAATCAGGAGTCCAGAGGCCCAAATACTTCACTCGGATGAAAATACACTCTTTCAGTCTTGAGGGACGCTGACTTTTGGTATTTTGTGGGTTGGGGATACCCTGAGTAAGGTTAAGTAAAGGGCGGATCACTCTTGAATAGTCCTTGATGAAAGCGATAATAACCACAGAATCCCAGGAATCTTTTGAGTTCTTTTAGATTTTGGGCTCTGGGCCAGGTGGTCAAGGCCTCAACTTTACTTGGGTCGGTCTCTATTCCTCGGTGGATACTATGTGTCCCACATACTTTACTGATGTTTGAAAGAATTGACACTTATCAATGGACAGTTTAAGGCCAAAGTCCTCCAGTCGATCCAATACCTTAAATAATCTGCTCTCATGTTCCTCCAGTGAGCTGCCAAACACAATAACATCATCTAGGTATACCAGGCACTCTAGTAAGTTCATGTCCCCACTGCACGCCCATCAATCGTGAAAAGTGGCTGGGGCACTTGAAATCCCTTGAGGCATCCTCATGAATTCATAGAAGCCAAGCGGACAGATAAAGGCTGTCTTCTCACGGTCCTCTGGGGCCATCGGGATCTGGTAGTACCCACTGCGGAGATCCAGCACAGAGAACCACTTGCTCCCGTTTAGGCAGTCCAAAGCATCCTGAATGCGGGGCATTGTGTACTGATCAGGGATAGTCCGCCGGTTTAAGGTGCGATAATCCACGCACATCCTTACTGTCCCATTCTTTTTCCTCACTACCACAATGGGGGAAGCATAAGGGCTTCTGGATTCTTGTATTACACCAGCCGCTAACATCTCTTGCAGATGCCGTCTCCACATCATCTATATCAGCAGGTGCCAGGCGTCGAGACCTCTCACGAAATGGTCTTCGTCATGCAGCGGATGTTGTGCTTCAGTCCTTGCACGATCCTACGTCCCATTCCTTTAAAGAAAACACCTGGTCTCTCTGGGCAAGCTTCTCACTGATCCTCACTTTCCATTCAGCTGGCAGCGGGAGTTGCTAAATCAAAATGTATGTATACTCTGTCATTCTTCCTTGAACTCTGTTGCTGGGTAGCACTGCAGTGTCTGCACAATGCACATTAGCCAGGATGCAACCTCTATTTACTCGAATGTCTCTTTCAGACACATTATGAACTTGGACCATTACCCTTCTGGCATAAGCATGGGCTCTAGCGGGCAAAATACTAGGCTTGACCAGCAGTCCTCTCGGCAATTTTCCATCGCCTGGTGCATCCAACATTAATATTTTATTCTTAACATCCTTTCTGATACGGACCTCCCCTGTAAGGTACACTGGGCATTTGGTGCTGGGATCAGAGACTCAGGATCCTTCTTCCATACAACCCGACCGGTTCCTCTGGTTCTATATTTTCAGCATCTCTCTGTGCCTCATAGGCCTTCTTAATTAAAGCCGAACTCTTAAAGCTCTACTAGTCTTTGACCCTGTTTTCATAACACAAATGTGCCAGCCTTCTGAACATATGAGCATTTGTTCCAATCAACAAAGGGACACCATCATACAGTCCAGTGGGGGGCCACTAAGGCTAGGGTCTCTACTTGTTCGGCCACCCAGCCACGGAGGTGGGGAAAGACAGCCAAATTCGGATATACCCAGAATAGGGTAGGCCTTCTCACTTAACCCCATACATGCAGTCCTTCTAATGGTTGTAGGGCACGCCTGACAAATGCTTCTGATACCAATCTTGAAACATAATTGTCACTTGGGAGCCACTGTCTAATACAGCCTTGTAGACACTCCATTTACCTTTACAGTGGTCTCCATGGAGGGACCCACTATTCTGGACCAGTCTGGAGAGGCGGTAGTGGGGCCTGGGCAACTGACCTTGCCAAAAGGACGTGAATTAAGCATTTTGGTGCCCTCACTGGGATCATTTCGTGCACCTCTAACCACTGATTTGTTCTCCAAGCTCTCCTTGTAGCCTATATGCAATCTTTGTCAGTGTCTTTTGGGATTAGCATTCCTTTCATGTGCCCATCCTTCCCACAATTATAGCAAAAATACTTTTTGAGTTTGAGCTGGCCGAGGTGCCACACTGGGAGCCAGGGCGGGTATTACTAACTGAAACCTTGGTGCCATCTCTGTTCTGCGCGTGATAAGCATTTGGAGACATCTCGTCAGTTTCTCCACTCCATGGTCAAGGAATCGAGTTCGAGCTGTTATCAGCAGGAGATACATGGTGGGTATCCCCACCCCCATAGCAGATGCAGTCGGATATAGGTCGGGCCCGCATTGCAGGCGTGGCCTTCATAAAGGGACTGTTTTTGAATTCCGGATCTCTCTCAACAGTTCGCCCATTGTGGCATATCTTTTTCTTATCAGAGCACTCATTGACTCCAACCTCTGCCCCTGAACTTCACTTGATGGGCCACCTCAGTCACTCGGTCATAGCCACAGCTATTGGTGCAGGTCCCTCCCAGGTCGCCTTTTTCAACCCTCAATTTCTCTCATTAACTCATCATAGGAGGGTGGGGATTCCAGTCGATTTGCCAGGCGAATCGAAGCAACAGCAGTTCTGAGAAGGGGCAGACTCAAGGATTCTGTCCAGTCTGGTTCGGTCCAGTTCAATCGCTGGCAAACTACCCTTTCTGAGGCATTCTTGCAACAATTTTTTCCAGCCAGAGACATACACAGACAACAACTCCCTTGGTACTGTTGTGCATTTCTTACCTCCACCATGTCCTCATCAGAATCTGGGCTCCATACACATTCTCCAAGGCCTCAAGATAGGCTTGTGCAGTCGCTCAGGGTTACTGGTCTGCTTAGCAATGGATGGTAGCCAGGGCAGGACCTCGGAGGCTCCTCACTAACCTCTTCGCTTGCCCGAGCATTGCCATTCTAGCACTTGGGGGCAACATAGTCTATCCAGGTCTCCCAGTCATCCTCCCTTTGGGGGTGGGAGGGTGCCAGAGAAGATCCTCAACCTTCGAAGAGTCGTGACTAATGGCAGGTGCAGAAATAGGAGTCTGCATTGGTTCAGCCACCATTACGGGTACTGGAGCAGGAGAGGGTGTTGGGGAGGAACACCTCAGGTGGCAAGAATAGTTTCTTCAAGTCCTCCACAGTTTTCCTTCTCCCAGCAACCATTTAGCAAATTTCTCCTCAAAAGTTTCAGATAGTGGTGGGGGCTCATTCCCCGGTCTTTACTGTCCTTAGTTATACTCTCCAAGCAGTGAGGGCTCCCTCTGGGGTAATGGTCTGTGGTACTTTGAGCTATCTATGGGATCCTTAAACTCTACTAGGGCCAGGAATGTGGGTGAGCAGATTAGCGTGCCGACCCACCACCACAGGATTTTGTAAACCTTCCACCTTGGAAAGTACTCCCTGCACAGTGTCCGTATTGATACCCAGGGGGATGTCCAGGATAAGCATAGCATTTTGGGGGTCGATCTCCTCCCCAGTACACCACTCCACCAGCCGGTGCACAGCCACTTCTGTCGGGGTACCCATTTATTTATTTATTTTTTTTTTTTCCTTAACAGTGGTTTGTAAATATGGCCACTAGAGGACACACAATCCCAGCGGTGAGCCTCCAAAATGTAACCCCTAGATGGCGCTATCCCAGGGGCTACTACCCCTGCCTGATTTGCCACTAACAGGTTGAGGGGCCTGGATCCAATGGCGGGTGCCTCCACCCAGAGGTCAGGGTTTGCAATAGTTAAACTTACTTTGTCACAGCCTCCTGGACACTGCAACCCCTCTTCCCACTAGTGGCCCAACAATATAGCAGAATTACCTTCACAGTATACACTACCCCTAGGCTGGTCTCAGGCACCGGGACATCCTGTAAAATAAGATACAGTGCAACAATCACAGTACAGTACTTTAACATAGACAAATACCTCAGGCAGTATAACTTTGTTGAAACAAACAGCTCTGATTTATTTAGGGGATATAACAAGGACAGGGGAAATCAGGTTAATTAGCTTATCACTTTACTATCTACCTATGGCTCTGTGCACGAGGCCTATCCCTACTAGATTCTGTCCTGGGTACCCAGGCCCTAGTGGCTAGTCCAAACCGTGGCAGCTGGTAGGGGCCCTTTCACAGAGAAAAGGAAAATTAAACAGATCAGCAGTACAGTAATTCCATTTGGATTTAATGTGGCAATTCAACAGGGCTTGACCATTAGTACTCACGACCTCCAAAGAGATATGGTCCTTCAATGTCAGCAGGGCTACTTTTGATCTCAAGAGACTCCTCACACATTTATATGGTAAAAAGAAAGCACTATACCAGGCAGGCTGCATCTGTATCCCAATCATGATTACTGCACAATAACCAGGAGAACACACAGCAGATTCAGTTCCTGACAGACCGAGTGTAATTCAACAATTTCTTCAGTCTTCTACAGGGTGAGCCTGGTTTCTACTCTTCAGAGATCCTTTGATTCTTTTCACAGGACGATTCAGTCCTAACAAGCAGTTACACACAAGTTGTAGACCCGGAACTCTGGGCCACTTTTGCCCGTTTTGACTGAAACTGTGCACTAAGAAGGAGCACAGGGTTTCTTTCCCTTCACTTTCAGATCTCAAACTGAAACTCCCAACAGACAAAACCGGGCACTTCCTTTGAGTTCCTCCCAGTTCTTGACTGGATTGGCTGTCACTCACATTAGACTGCTGCTGTTGGTCCAAAAGGCACCAAGTCTAAACTACATCTCCCAGAGTCACTGCCCATACAATCCTCTTGTGGCTGGCTCAGATTATGAGTCCCAAGTTCTGATTCGTCGCATCATTTTAGAGCTAGTTTACCCCACACTGATTGGTCCAGTTCAGCAGTTCAAAACCAGAATGGGGAACTAGGCAGACAGTTCTGACTGCAAAGAAAGCAGGTTAGACAAACTAATTTTATTATTACTGTAAATGATTTCTGGCAATCAGTTACATCTTTCAGACAGGTTCCCTTTGCACTCCTAGTGACTGCAAAAATGGGGTGAATTGGCAGCAGCTTGAGTGGTACTCAATCAAAGAAACACACAGTCCCCATACAAACTAATTATGTCTGCAAGCAGACAGCTCTTAAAGAGACAGTACCAGAGGTTCTAAAAACACTCACTGATAAATGGCTTAAACGCCAAACACCATTCAGGCTTGGAGCATTCAAGCAAGCTCCTGGAAGTCTTTTGGGAACCCCCATTTGCAGGGGGGTTACATCTAGGTTCACAGCCTTGCACTCTAACCATTAGTCCAAACTGCCACCCCAGTTACCAGAGGTTGCATTTGTCATTTTAACTTTGCAGTACAATATAAGACCATGCAGTTTTATTTTGTGTAGCATCTTTCAACAAACGTGTTACATTAGGAACAACATTAATATGAAAAAATAAAATACATCAATGACTACAACCCCCTAAATTTCATAAATTAGGACCAAGAAATTTGTTTACAGGAGGGAAGTGGGGAAGGACACTCATAGATCTAGAGGAAGATGTACTGTACTTGGTTCACTTCTCTAGCTACCCCCAGGGCCACATCATCTCAGACTTCAACCTCAGGTATCACTTCTTTGCCGATGCTACCTAACTATGCACTTACAGTAATTCAACAACTTCCCTGATCTTATCTTCCCTCTCCTAGTCTTGACAACATCATCTCCCTCTTCAACTTCAGTTTCTTTTAACTTAAATGTTATTAAGAATGAGGTCCTCAGCCGGCCCAGTGGTGCTGAGGTTTGAGGCGCTGAACACCACAACTTGTGCCACGCTGGTGACCTGGGTTCGGGAGCAAGCTTGGACCATCGGGGGTTGGCAGGGGCAGGAAAGGATTGAGCATCCAAAGGACTGCTCTCTTTCTGGAGCAAGGGGGGGGTTGTGCTTGCCGCAGTGCTGGCAGCTCCTGGTGGTAACTGGGGGTGGTGCACCTGCGGCACACTCTTCAGGGGCTGGAGTGGCAGTGGACACCTCACATGTGGGTGCAGGAGTGCGCCTGTGGTGTGCTGGGCATCATTGCATGTCTGCAGTCCTGGGGACCACTAAGCAAGCAAACTCCCTGGCCCTTGAATAGGTGAAGGCAACCTCTTGTGCCTGCCACCACAAACCAACACAGAACTTGCATTGCCGGCTCTCCTGATCACCTGCCTTGCCTTGGGTCTGGTCTGGGCAGTTGCCGGATCAGTGTAGGGTGGGGAGTGTCTGTCCCCGAATTTCCTGGGGATGCAAGGATCAGGCGGGTGGTAGAGCGATCATGGTGAGTAGGGTCTGCCGGAGAGAGTTCTGGGGACCAGAGTAGAAATAAAGTTCACAAAAAGAAAAGAATGAGGTCCTCCTCTGCAGAAAAAAAAGAAAGCAGTCCCCTCCCACAGTTCATCTTCTTCTATCACATTCTTTTTGATTACTCCATCTCCTTTGTTCCCTCAGGTAGTAACCTTTGGGTCTTTCTTAACCCAAAACTCACCTTTGCCCTCCATCTTTATGATCGGCAAGCCTGTCTATTATACTTTCTGCGGCACTTCTGTGCAGAAACCCTTTTCACACGTTCATCTCCAATCTACTTTTCTTCTGAAATTTCCTCCTCTATGGATCCTCCCAGCCCCTTCTTTCTAATTTCAACCAGTTAAGCTACTCAGCTGCTTACCTGTTCCTGGAAACAAGACCCACTTCACTCCCTTCAGGTAACTTCCAATGGCTCCTGTCCATCGACTACTGCATCTATTGGGAAACTGTCCTGCTTGTTTCCAAAATTCTTTATTTTGTTGCCTGTCTCTCTGGCCTAAATCACAGCCTACTTTCCATCCCATTTTTTGGGAGGGCTTTGCTTGTGATTTAGTGTGGGGGAATAAACTCCTCCCACATTCCAAATAAAGTCAGCCTCTCCCAGCAATCATGCTCAGAGTGTTTCGTGCAGCATGTCTGCGCTGGGCTCTGTGTGAATTCTGTGGCTGTGCTCTCTTCCTCCTGGTGGTCCCTGCCGCCCCCTCTCCTTTATCTAGTTTTCTTTTCTCTTCTTCATTTCTCTCCTGCCCTTCTCTCCTCTCCTTGTTTTCCTGTTTTCCTGCTCTTGTGCTGTTTTGCTCAGTCCCCCCCTCCATACCTCTTGTCCCTCCATTGGCTCCCCGGTCTCCATCTGAGTTGCGCTGGCTGCTTCTTTTTCTTTTTGAGGGTTTTCTTTATTTGGGACTGCTTTTCCCTTCTCAATCCATTCTTGGAGTGTTACAAATCCCTCCTGAGAGCCTCCCTGTCTTCTGGGCAGTGACAAGTGCTGTCATCACTACCTGGCTCCAGCTCCATTGTCTCCCACTCCTCTCAGCACTGGCAGGAGCATGTCCATCCTCGATACCCCTCCAGTTTTTCCTCATCATTTTTCATACCTACCTTGTTTCAAACTCGCCAAGTTGGCTGCAACAACTGCAGGTCTGCTCTCAGTTTTCCAGGAATGAGCATCACAATCACTTATTTTTACCATTCTGTAGGAGGTTCTCAATGAAATGCAGCTCATTTTCAGGTGAGAATGAGATGGGTAAAAAAGCACTTGACAGAGAAAGTGGGACTGAGGGAGAATGGTGTTGTAATTCGGACAGGCATAGTCTCAACAATATCGTAGCTGCTTGACCAGAGAAACGTTAATAAGGAAATCCAAGCTGTACACTTTTATGCCATACTGGCAAGGTTATGGACACTATGTCAAACTATATGTGCTTAGAGCTCTCTTTTGCTCATCTATGCTGTCCACCACCATCACTGCTTTCTTAGCGGTCAAATCCCTAACTATTTTTCGTTAGTACTCTCCGGTACCATTTAACCTTCCTATGCAGCAGCCATTCCCATATATAAGATAGGTAATCCAGTATACCAGTTTTCCCCAGCTTAAGTCTTCCAGTGTCCCTACACCTTATCATCACTGTTTCTTCTGGCTTTCTGTCCTGCATTCCTTATGCAGCTCCCTCCTTTTCCTGCTTCAACTTCTAACCAAAATATTTTAAGCTTCCATATTCCTTCCTCTGCTTATTTCATCTCCTAGCAACCTGTCTGCTTCCTCTGCCTTTACAGTCCTCACCAGCAGACCTGCTGGGCTCCTTCTTCCTAAATTTTACTTTGGGTGGAAGTCTACAAGTATATGCAAGGTTCAACCTTGTCTCCAGAAGTAGGAGTCTACAACTTTCAACCAATAAGCAACATATCAAACTTGCTTCCAGTTCCAAACTCAAACTATTCTCCAACTCATTTCATCTCAGGGCTCCCTAACTCATACCTTCAGGAGGTCTATGAACTTGATAGGGTTCTTCAGCACCTACCAGAGGCTAGAGTCTGCAACTTTCAATTTACCAGCAATGCATCGCACCCACATCTCACTCACTCCAATATCCTGCAACTGATTCAATTTAAGCAATCTTACCAGACTCCATCTCCCTAACTTGTACCTTCGGGAGGTCTACCAGTGTAGGCAGGGTTTGATTTTGTCTACCAGAGGCAGGAGTCTGTACCTTTCTGTCAACCAGCATCATATCAAACTTACATCTCAGTTTGAAATCAAGCAATCACTCAACTCACCAAGGGGCTCTACTTTGGCCTCCAGGTGGGAGTCAGCCCCTCAAATCAATCAGCAAAATTTCGAACTCACATCTCATTCCCATTCAACCCTATTCAACTCGTCACATCTCAGGGCTCGACTTCGTTCACCAGTGGTGTTATTCTGCAACCTTCAAAGTTCGAAGCTAACACAAAGAACTGGGGGTGTTTCATCCTCAATAATGTCCAGGAACTGGCCCTAGTACCTGGGGTTCACTCTCCTTCTCAGCGCCAACAGTAATATTGCATCCCATAAGAGTACCTGACCCCTATTCTCAAAAGTTCATCAAAGGCACAAGTTCCTCTACCTAGGGTTTCCTCCTCTGAAGGCAGATTAAAGTAGTGTATTAGCACTGCACCCCTTTCTACTCCTACCATTCTCCATCTTCAGAAGAAGGTCCTCAAGGTCCCCTTCAGATTTCTTCAAACACATATCCAGTCCACAAAAACAACTATTTTTACTCCATAATAGACTGGTCTTCCCCTTGTCTTGTGTCTGCTCAGAAAATCATGCTATTCTGACTTCAGCTTTTGCCTGAAAGCAGACACTGTATGACTGCTTTGTAGCTGCAAAATCTCAGCCACCAGAAATCCTGCATTTAGCCTGCTCGTTCTCAGCATATTCCTGCTGCATATTGTAAATCAAGGCTGCATCCATCAGCTTATGTCATTCATCTTAAAACCACAGCCTTGCATCACTTCATCAAAGCCTGCCTTTCTTCACAACCTACCACTGCCTCCAGCTTGTAAATTCAGCTGGCCTTCCATTCTTCAACCATTATGTAAGTTTAGAGCTTTCCAATCATGCAGACCCTATCCACTTGGAGCTACCAGCTCGACAGAAGTCAAATACCACTTTCTCCTGAGCCACTCCTCCTTAGTTTATCTTTTCCAGTCTCTTATCTTGGATTACCATTGCAAAGATATCACTTATTAAAAGGAAGAAACTTGCCTTGTCCCATGATATACCTACCTCACATGTTATTCTTCGTAGCAGTTCCTGTCTTTTCGAAATTAAACAAACAAATAAGTAACCCATATTAAGAAAGAAATTATTTATCCAGGATGCTCTCACTTTCATATACCTTGCTATTCTAGGCTTTGATATGAGAGAAGCTATTTGTGATGATCATCGGTCCTTCTCCTACTACTGCAGTCTCATGAGCTTCTTTCATTTAACCTGAACTGAGCCAACTAGAATCTTAGATCGCCTTTCCGCTATTGCATAATTTGAAGGTTGGCTGCCTGGGCTCAGGCTTCTGCAGTTGTCGTGGCAATGAGTATACTTGACCTATTTGTTCAAAAATGTTCCATTCTGAGCTATGTTCTGCTTCCTGAGTCAGATGTTTTATGTCTTCAAGAACCATCTTTTATATTACATCCCAGGATATACTGCCATTAGTGTTGCTCAGTTAGTATCTAGAAATCAGGATGTCAACAGATACCTCCCATCTGGCCAGATAGATGCTGTGGTAGGATAATAGTACTATCTGACCATGGATCCAACCCCCCTAGTATCCATCTCGGATCCTAACCATCTGACCTGGGATCCCTGGATCTGACCTAGGATCCATCACTATTTGACCCCAGATCCTAATTATCTGACCTAGGATCCAATGCTATCTGACCCTGGATCCTAACTATTTGACCTAAGATCCTGGATCCTAACTAGGATACCTGGATCCTAACTAGGATCCATCACTATCTGACCATGGATCCTACATCTGTCTTTGATAGGATTTCTAGTAGGATCCAAGGTAGGATACCAGCACTATCTGACAGATAGTGGACAGATTCACAAAAGCACTATCTGAGTTACACTAACTGCCATGTCTGTAACTCATGGAAATCTTGTTATTTTGAGTTTTCCGAAATGCTGCTTCTTGCTCCCTAAGACTTTATCAATGTCTCTACAAATCCTCCCTTTCGAATCTGCCTTTCATAATCATTCAACCAACAGTGGTCATTATCATAAGTCCAGATTGGCATCCATTCCTTCACTTGTTGATACTTCTAATTCCTGCCATCATGAATGAAACAGCTGATTTTCCTCTCATTACCTATTCTAAAATTCATCACTTCTCCCCTACAGACTCAGTGGTGACTTTTCCTCTAAAAATCACCAGTCTCATGACAGCCTGTGATTATCAGCAAGCTAAAGCTTAACACCTGTTCCAAGTAACCGTATCACCACTACGAAGAAATTGTACTCATTTGTGCCATCCAAGCAGTTTACCACTCCACCTTAGCCTTTCTCTCCTCACCCCCATACTGCCTAGCCCTACTTCGTCTCTACCCAGTTATCACAATATTTCTTCCTCCCCACACTTACACTCCCCTGTTCCCACCTGCCTCTTACATGGTCCCACTTTTTGAACTTCTCTCTGATTCCTTCTACTGCTTCCCCATCCCTGCCCCTTCTCCGCCTCTTATGACTTCTACTTTCTCTGCTCACCAATAGCTTGCCCTCTGGCACCTTCTGCCAGGTTCCTGCAGTTAGGCATCCTGTCTCTCCTGTAATTTGTGTCACCGTGTTGCTGAGTACCCTATTGCCACACATGTGGTATTGGAAACGTAGTTCATTTCACTTATGCATTTCCCTCATTGCCAGATTTGCCTTTTCTAGTATGTATCTGAGGGCTCCCTAGAGCAAGTTGCACTTAGCCTTATCTTGTGCTACCTGTGTGACTAATGTATTTTATCTCTCTTATTGGTAACAATTATGTTTTGTTACTATTGCTTCCCCTGTTGTTGACCACTGCTGTATTTTTTTTTTTTTATTTTATTTTTTTTTTTAGTTGTTTAACCAGGAGTAGCACACTAAGCTGAAAGCTTTTTTACAGGTGCGACCTGGGAGCACAGGGAAGTTAAGTGACTTGCTCAGGATCACACAGTACGCACGTGGAAGCTGTGGGATTCAAACCCAGGTCTGGTCTGCTGGATGTCACCAGATTTGCAGCTCAGAGCCTTAAACCACTGCGCTATACTGCCTCTATGATTTTGTATCCACTTGTTGCTTGTCACGCAATCTTGTTTTGTAATCCTCCCGGGTGTATATGAAAATAGGCATCCCTATGTCTAGTGTACCTACCCAGTCAACAAAAACTAAATAAATACTGTAGAAGTTCCTCCTATTACATGTACTTGTGTGCACGACATCCTGCCTCAAAGTAATGATGTTTATCTCATGTGCGCCTGCTCCTAAGTAATTTGTGTCACTGCTTGGAAGAAGTCTGTCTCATTTCATGCTATCCAATTAATCTTTGGAATCCAATGTCCACTGATCATGTACTGTCCATTTTGCTACCATCATCCCTTGAAAGCATCACTTGGGACCATAAGAAACAAGCATTTTTCAATGCCGAATGTTGCTTGCTTGCATGTGCTGTTTAGGTATTTGAAAGTGATAGTTCCATGCCTTCCTCCGAAGTAATCCACTGTGTCTTTCCGCTCAGTATTCACAAAAGAGTGGGAGGAGCAAGGGCCACAGCAGTACAGCAGTTGCCAAGGGGATGAAGAGGTGGACAATAGTCCATACAAAGGCAAAAGAGTCCTGCAGGAGCTCACTAAATTGAAGGTGGACAAAGCGATGGAACCAGATGGCATACGCCCAAGAATATTAAAAGAACTGCGAAGGGAGATAGCAGTACCTCTGGCAGCCATGTTCACTGAGTCATTCAACATGAGTGAATTGGAAGAGGGCACATGTGGTCCCTCTACACAAATGCAGCAGCAGGGAGGTGACAAGGAACAATAGGCGGTTCAGCCTCACCTCAGTAGTGAGGAAGATCATGGAGGCATTGCTTAAAAAAAGGATAGTGGGGCATCTAGAAGCCATTGGAGCCCAGGACCATAGACAACATGGATTCACAGTGGGGTCATCATGTCAAACAAATCTGGTTGATTTCTTTGACTGGTTGACTAAGGAAGTGAATCAGGGTGGGGCAGTGAACAACGCTTACCTTGATTTCAGCAAAGCCTTTGGCACCATCCCACATAGGAGGCTGATAAACTAGATGGGTAGGCTGGGCATGGGGGAAAGGGTGGCAAACTGGGTTAGAAACTGGCTAACAGACAGGAGGCAGAGAGTGGTGGTAAATGGGGTGCAGTCTAGGGAGAGGGGGTGACCAGTGGGGTGCTGCAGGGTCTTCATTAGTAACACTGCAGAATGGCTGAAGGGAATTTTTTCACCAAATTTTTAACATAGCCATTTTAAGACCTCTGCTCATGAACAGTGTCACTGTGATTTTCTTAATCTGACCCAAACATTGATTGCGCACACTGACTGCGCCATTGTGCGCTACACGCACAGAAACACATTTTGGGTGACGTGAAAGACGACAGCTGTGCTGCTCATAAGGAGGTGTGGTAAAATGGCAATGTTGAAAATCTGGAGTGCAAATATTAAAAATTTGCAAACTTATGAGCATGGGTAGGAACTGCGCAACACTCGCTCGTAAAACAGTCATTTTAAGGAATTTTTTCAAAACATTTTCAACATAGCCATTTTAAGACCTCTGCTCATGAACAGTGTCACTGTGATTTTCTTAATGTGTCCCATACATTGATTTCGCACACTGACTGCGCCAATCTGCGTTACTTGGGCGGAAACACGTTTTGGGTGAGATGTGAAAATGACAGCTGTACTGCTCATAAGAAGGTGTGTAAAATGGCAATGTTGAAAATCTGGAATGAAAATATTGAAAATTTGCAAACTTCTGACGTACGTAGGAACTACATAATACCTCATAAAAAGTCATTTTAGGAATTTTTCACCAAATTTTCAACATAGCCATTTTAAGACCTCTGCTCATGAACAGTGTCACTGTGATTTTCTTAATGTGTCCCATACATTGATTTCGCACACCGACTGCGCCATTATGGGCTACATGGGTGGAAACATGTTTTGGGTGAGATGTGAAAAATGACAGCTGTACTGCTCAAAAGGAGGTATGGTAAAATGGTAATGAGGAAAATCTGGAGTGAAAATATTGAAAATTCACGAACTTATGAGCGTGCGTAGAAACTGTGCAATGCACGCTCGTAAAACAGTCATTTTTAGGAATTTTTTCACTAAATTTTCAACATCGTCTGTTTGAGAGCCCACCTTATGAACACTGGCAGTGTCATTTCATTAATTGGTCCCAAAAGGTGATTTCATGTAGTGACCGTGAAATCACCCTTCGGGCCCGATTAACGCCATGACAGTGCAAGAATTCATGAGGAGGGGTCCTAAAAACCCCATGTTGAAAATTTGGGCCCCAAATTCCCCAAAATGCCTGAGATATGCAACAAAGTTGAAAAAACCCTATTTATTCCATTATACAGCTTACCGCATTTCCTCAGTTCATGGGTTGGCTTTGAAGAGTGTAGACGTGTTCCCGGTCCACCAAGATCATCATGCCGAGCTCTGGAGGCAGTATTGGGGGGGTGGGGAGGCAGGGTGCACAGTGGGTGGAGTGCGGAGGTTGTGGGGGAGGGAGACTATGAGGGAGCTTTTTTGTTCACAGGTTTTTTAATGAAGATGACGCGGGACGTTTGCCACGCTGGGGTGGGCTCCTAGCGTGGCAGCTGGAAAGGCTGTTTAGGGGGGCAGGAGCCAACTGGGGATTGGGCACCCCCATCGGCCATAACAAGCTTTGCCATGCTGGGGTGTCAGTGCGGCACCTGGAAAGCTTTTGGGGGTGTGTGGAGCCAGCGGGGGATTGGGCACCCCCCTGGGCTATAACAAGCTTTGCCATGCTGGGGTGGGCTCCCAGCATGGCACCTGGAAAGCTCTTGGGGGAGCGTGCAGCAGTGGAGCTGGTGGGGGATTGGACGCCCCCGTCGGCCATAATAGTTTTTGCCACGCTGGGGTAGGCACCAAGCATGGCACCTGGACAGCTTTTGGTGGGGGAGCATGGAGCCAAAGGGGGATTGGGCACCCCCATCAGCCATACAGTGTGTGCATGGGGGGGAGGGAGCGCATCAGCACGCAGTATGCATGCTTGCGTATGTGTGTGTGGAGGGGGGAGAGCTCTGCTCACTGAAGCAGAGCTCTCCCTTTCAACTGTACGGCCACTGCATTTTCAACTGCTGTCATAGACAGCTGCAGCAGTGATTGGGGAACTGGGGCCGCACCTGCAAACACACTGACTGTATTGGAAGATGGGTGCCACACCTCCGACAACTCGGATGATGGCACTGTGTTTCTTGCACATGCGTGCAAGCAACATAAAAATTACTTATCGTAGTAATCTAGTTTTTTTCCAAGGGAAGCTTACTGTATTCTGACTTCTGCAGTATGGTCTCACCATAAGACTGCCCTGGAGCTGAAATGGTTAATAGAATCTATGTTAATCATGGAATGTTATGCTCGAGCTTGGTTAACAAACATTTGACAACCATCAGATTCTTATGGAGCATGCATAACAAGCTATCTTAACTATACTAATGATTAAATAACAAATTCACAACACCCAACACCAATTATTCCCCTTTATTTTAAAATGTGCACAAAAATAAGACTCAAGTCACTAGGCCCAAAAAAGAAATGCCTACGGGTTTCAACGAGCATGAACAGCTATGTTGCAGTGCCTATAGGTTCTAGCAGGGGAGGAAGGGTGGGAGCTCAGAATATAGTAAGATTCCCTTGGAAGAAACAAGATTACAATGGTGAGTAATTTTTTTCTTCTAGCCCCAGGAAATCTTACTGTATTCTGAAGATTTGGTTTGCTGGCCAAGGCACCTAGCTTCACCTGAGCTCTTTCCTTCTTAGATTGCTTGAAAGGACAGAGCACAGAACCTTACCAGAGCAAGATAAACTGATTAAGACTTCTTTTGGCTAAGCAGACTTACTGTGTTGTTATTTTTATTTTGTACTCACAGGGATTGCTACTGTTTGTTGCTAACATTTCATTGCTTAATTTTTCTCTGATTCAAATTGTTGTTGCTGGTATATCTTTTTCTGCATTATTACAAGGTGTGCCTACAGGTGTGTGCTAACAGATTACTGCTGTAATCTTCTGATTCCAATTGTCTTTTGCAAGGTATATCTTCTGTTACTGCTTTATTTTTCTCTGTAGCAAAGTGTTTCTTACAAGGTATATCTTCTGTGAAATTATTACAGGTGGTGCTTACATTTTTGTGACTTTTTATCATTAGGCTAAGCAAAATTACTGTTTGACACTGTTTTATTTTATTCTTTTTTTGTTGAAAAGGTTTGTTGTCCCAGAGGTGTTGCAGTCTCCTTCTCACATTGAAGGAGCTAATTGCTTTCTTCCCACAGCTCTTCCAGAGGATTAGGTGTGTGTCGGGGGGGGGGTGGAGCTGGCAAACTGTCAGCAATTTCCAACAGAAAGAAGGGTTAAAAGGTCAGGTTAGTTGATATCTTGGAGGTAGAAGACTTGGTTTGCTGGCCAAGGCACCTAGCTTCACCTGAGCTCTTTCCTTCCAAGACTGCTTGAAAGGACAGAGCACAGAACCTTACCAGATTAAGGGAAAAGGATTAAGTTTTCTTTTGGCTAAGCAGATTTACTGTGTGTTGTTATTTTTATTTTGTACTCACAGGGATTGCTACTGTTTGTTAATATTTCATTGCTTTATTTTTCTCTGATTCAAATTGTTGTTGCTGGTATACCTTCTTCTGCATTATTACAAGGTGTACCTACAGGTGTGTGCTAACAGATTACTGCTGTAATCTTCTGATTCAGATTGTCTTTTGCAAAGTATATCTTCTATTACTGCTGTATTTTTCTTTGTAGCAAAGTGTTTCTTACAGGGTATGTCTTCTCTGAAATTATTACAGGTGGTGCTTTACAGGTTTTACAGTTTTATCTAACAGTAGGATAAGCTTTCAGGGTTACTGCATTTGTTGTTGACTGATTGTTTCTGCTCTCACCTCCTTGTTCTTTCATCTGTGGTTCTTCTTTTTCGGCAGGGGAAGGGGCCAGCCACCCACCCCCATCCCCAACCACCCCACACTACACTCCTTTTATGAATTCCACAGTTGTGACATTTCCTGTGTCAAAGCAGGAAGGGGCGGATCAGTGGGCATCCACAAGGTGAGCTCATTTACAGGGGCACTAGTAATTTAACTTGTTGTAACAAGTTATATGGAAACAAAACACAAAATCAAACCGTTACTTGCATTTTCTTCCTTCTAATTACTCTGACCAGGTTATAAACCCAGCAACTTATCTGGAATGGATATCATTAACTGCAGGTGCTGCGGAACACTTTTCAGAAGGACAGTCTTACAGGATTTAGGACACTGTCCATTGGAGATCTTAGGGCACAGCTCTGGGCAGCATGGGCAGAGATTGCGCGCCTCAAATTTCATATTCAAGAGGAAATACATTATAAGAACCACCCACCATTTCCCCAACATTCAACAGAAGAACCTCGACCGCAGAGGGTAGTTGGTCCAGGAGGTTGGCAGGTGGTTAGAAGGGGCAAATTGGGTGCCCCATCACTCTGTGCTCTCCAACATATTACCTCCAAAAACCATATAAACACTACAAACAGGTATCTGCCTCTATCTCTGAAATCAAACAAAGGGGCAGAGGACTCTGCAGAGCAGGACACTGCAACACAGGAACTAGCACAACAAAACTCACCCAAATCAGGAACCAAAACAAAAAAAGCAAAAAGGAAATCCAAAAAAACCTTCTGATCATAAGAGACTCCATGATTCAGGGAGCTGATACCCATCTCCAGCCAGGGGTAATGATCAGATGTCTCCCAGGTACATCAGCATGAAGATACACTGACTGCATTGCTAAAATTGTTCACAAAGCAGGAGAAAACATTGACATCCTGGTACACATAGGGACTAATGATCTCGTCAGCCAGTCAGTTGTGGAGACCAAGGAACACCTGACCAGGCTGGGTGACAAACTATCATCCATTTCATCTGACATCTCCTTTTCTGAGATCCTGCCAGTCTGGTAGAGGGGGGCAGATGGACGGAAGGTCAGAGAAGGGGAGATAGGGGAGCTAAACATGTGGCTCAAGGGCTGGCGCCAGGAAAAAGGACACAGATTTGTAGGGAACTGGTAACAGTTCTGGGAGCGAAAGTTCTTTAAATTTGATGGACTGCATCTGACTAAGGAAGGAGTCAGTCATTGGGGCAGAAGTTTGACGTCTTTACAGAATATTTAAACTAGCAAATGGGGAGAGGGGTGCAGCACCCCATACGTCGAATGGGAAGAACACCCTTCCCCCCTCAGCTAGTGGTCAAACAGGGATTCAGCATGTCTGCAGTTCATTTGCATCGCCAGGTAAGAAAAAAGGTCCGTCTGGAAATGCCAAACCTCACCCAACTACTAACACACCGAAATCTGGCCAATGGAAAATCATGTACACAAATGCTCACAGCCTGGGAAATAAGATCCCAGACCTGCAGGCAATAATGTCAGAGGCTAAACTGGATATAGTAGCAATTAGTGAGAAGTGGTTTACCAGTAACCACACTTGGGAGACTTCAGTACCTGGCTATGTACTGTTCAGAAGAGAACGAGGTGCAAAAAAGGTGTGTGTGTGGAGTGGCTCCGTATGTCAATGAAAATATCAAAGCTACAGAAATTCAGAATATGCATAAGAAGCCAGAAGAACTGTGGGTCACCCTGGAAACAGGAAATGGGACAGCCATAAGAACTGGGGTTGTCTACAGGCCCCCAGACCAGGAGGAGGACATAGACACATTACTGTTAGAAGATATACAAATCATGACAGCTAAAGGGGAGATTCTGGTAATGGGAGACTTCAACATGCCCAATACAGATTGGTCAGTACCAGCAGGAACATCTGCCAGAACCAGACATGGTGGATTCCCTGAAGGGGGAGGGCCTCAAACAACTGGTACAACAACCCACAAGAGACAGGGCTATCCTAGATCTAGTACTGACTAACAGGGAAGGGATCACAGATCTCCAAGTAGAAGGTCACCTGGGGGCCAGTGTCCATCACATGGTATCGTTCAATTTGGCCACTACATTTAAATCATCCCAGTCCAAGGCAAAAATATGAGACTTCAGAGCAGCTGACTTTGATAAGATGGCCAACAGAGTTAAGCTAGGCTAGCCCTGGCAAAAAGAAACACAGGTGAGGGGGTACAGGCAAAGTGGGCAAGCATTAAGGATGCAATACTTGAAGCAACACCCCATTGTGTTAGACAGAAAAGGAAGTGCAAAAGAAGAAGGAAACCACTTTGGTTCTCAAATACAGTAGCAGAAAAGGTCAGAGCCAAAAGGCTGGCCTTCAGGAAATATAAGGGAACACAGCGGGATGAAGATAGGGAGGCATACCAAACTGCTCTAAGGGAAGCAGGGAAGGCAGTAAGGCAGACAAAGTCCCAAACTGAGGAAACACTAGCATGAACAGTAAAAGAAGGTGAAAAGACTTTCTATAGATACAGTAGTGAAAGGAAAAAGTCCAGAGGGGGTATTGCTAAGCTCAGAGGAGAAAAGGAGGCATGTGAGGAGGAGGACACTGTAAAAGCATCTATCCTAAATAGATACTTTTGCTCAGTATTTACTGAAGAGAAGGTAGGGCAGGGCCCACAGATCAGCATCATGGACACAAGGGGGAAGGAGGTGAGCAGTACTCCCTTCACAAAAGAAAGGGTGCTACAAGTGCTCGCTAAGCTCAGGGTGGACAAGGCAATGGTACCTGATGGCATACATTCCAGGGTACTTAAGGAGCTAAGGGTGGAACTAGCAGAGCCATTAGCAGAAAAGTTTAGTGAGTCTCTGAGTACAGGACAGGTCCCAGAAGACTGAAGAAGGGCTTATGTGATCCCGCTCCACAAGAGTGGTAGCAGGGAGGAGGCAGGGAACTACAGACCAGTTAGTCTTACCTCAGTAGTGGGCAGGATTATGGAGGCACTCCTTAAGGAAAAGATAGTACAACACCTGGAATCCATAGGGGCACAGGATCCAAGACAGCATGGATGTACAAAAGGAAGATCCTGTCAAATTAATCTCATAGATTTCTTTGACTGGGTAACCGGAGTGGTGGACCAAGGGGGAGCAGTTGATGTTGCCTACCTTGACTTCAGCAAAGCTTGCGACACTGTTCCACATAGAAGATTGATTAATAAGCTGGGTAGGCTCAGGGTGGGTCAGAAGTTGGTCAGCTGGGTGGCAAACTTATTGATGGGCAGAAAACAGAGAGTGGTGGTAAATGGTATACAGTCAGAAGAGATGCAAGTCCCAAGTGGGGTACCTCAGGGATCAGTCCTGGGGCCGGTCCTCTTCAATAGCTTCATTAGTGACATTGCAGATGGACTAGATGGTAGGGCTTGTCTATTTGCAGATGACACCATGATCTGCAACAGAATAGATGATCCAGATGGGGTGGGCAGAATGAGAAGAGATCTGGATAAACTAGCAAAATGGTCAGAAGAGTGGCAACTGGGATTTAATGCAAAGAAGTGCAACATCATGCACATAGGGAAGAGAAACCCTGAAGCTACCTGTAGGCTGGAGGGGAGTTGTTGGCAGTCACAATTGAAGAAAGAGACTTGGGCATCATCATCACCGATGACCTGATATCATCCAAGCAGACCTCTAAAGCAGTAGGTTAGGGGGATGTTAGGGTGTATTAGTAGTGGTATCACAAGTCATAAGAGGGAGGTAATAATCCCTCTTTACAAGACACTGGTTATGCCCCATCTGGAGTACTGCGTACAGTACTGGAGGCCACACCTTCACAAGGACATTAACGAAATTGAGGCAGTCCAGAGAAGGGCAACCAAAATGATGCAGGGACTGCATCAGAAGACATATGAGGACAGAGTAACGGAGCTCAATATGTATACCCTTGAACAAAGGAGGGAGAGAGAGGTGATATGATCGAAGCATTCAAATACCTTAAGAGCATTAACAAGGTGAAAGAGTCTAACATGTTTAAATATAAGAAAAATAGCAGGACAAGAGGACACAGCATGAGATTAGAGGGACGTCGATTAAGGGGGAATGTGAGGAAATTCTTTTTCACAGAAAGAGTGGTGGATGCATGGAACGGCCTACCTCAGGAAATGGAGGCTATGAATACAGTGTAGGGCTTCAAACAGGCATGGGATAGGCATAAGGGAGCAATACAGATGAGTACGAATAGATAGGCCACTGACAGAGCAAAGGCCGATGGCACATTTATAAGGCAGAAAAAGAAATGGGCAGACTGAATGGGCCTTGCGGTCCTTATCTGCCATCAACCGCTATGTTTCTATGACTTCTGCAGACTACCCAAGCAGTACCTTTGGAGAAGGGTAGAGAACCTATTCAGGAAACAGGCTCTGCAGTACTGCTGTGCCAAACCTGGCACCACTTTTGGCCTGGTATCCAGGCTGTAGTGTTTGGTAAAGGTGTGACCTGTTTTCCAGGTAGCTGCTTTACAGATTTCCAACAAAGGGATATCTCTTGCAGCTGCTATAGAAGCAGCTGTACCCCTTGTAGAGTGGGCCTTGAGGCTTACAGGATGCTCTTTACCTACTTTGCTGTAGTAAAACTGGATACAGGCAACAATTGAGTGGGCAGTGGTCCTCTTTCAGGCAGGTTTGCCCTTCCCCGCCTCTCCATAGATCAGGAAGAGCTGTGTCCTATCCTGCCTGTGTCCTTTCATGTGATGCAGGTAGTAGCTTATAGCTCTCTTGACATCAAGATTGTGCAGTCTTCACTCCCCTGAGGTAGAATGGTCAGTGAAGAAGACTGGCAAAGTCATGGACTGATTAAGGTGGAAGTCTGATACCACCTTAGGGAAGAATTTCCTATTGGTTCTTAGGGCCACCTTGTCCCTGTGGACTGCTGTATAGTCTGGTTCTGTGGACAAGGCCTGTAGCTCACTGATCCTCCTGGCTGAGGTGATAGCTACCTGGGACACTGATTTCCATGTCACGTACTTAGCTCTGCTGAAGATGTGGGTTTGAATGGTGGCTGCATTAGCTGGCCATTGCATATATTAAGGTCCCATGCAGAGGTGGGTTCCCTGTGAGGGGGATGCAAATGCAGTAGGCCCTTGATGAACCTCCTGAATACCTGGTTGGAGGCCAGGGATGCCCCCTTGCCAGCAGAAAGGTAAGCAGAGACAGCTGCTAAATGCACCTTGAGGGTGGAAGATCGAAGGCCTAGGGAATGCAAATGTGCCAGATAGTCTAAAACTACTGACAAGCCAGCTTGGCCGTGATCTATCTGTCTCTGTTTGCACCAAATAGAGAACCTCTTCCATTTAGATAAGTAAGTCTTTCTGGTGGAAGGTTTTCTAGATACTCTGAGGACGTTCAACACCATCTCTGAGAGGTGTAGGTCAGCATATTCTAAGTACTCAAGAACCAAGCTCTGAGTCTGAGGGACTAGAGATTAGGGTACAGAACCCTGCCCTGAGAGGAGGTCAGCAGGTTGTGCCTCCTGGGCAGGGAGTTTGTTTTGAATATTGACAAGGTCAGTAGCAGTGAGTACCAAGGCTGCCTGGCCCAGTCTGGAGCAATGAGGATCACTGTTGCCGGTTGAACCCTGAGCTTGTTCAGAACTCTGAGCAGCAGGGGAAATGAAGGGAAGGCATACAGAAACTTCCCTGTCCAGTCCATCAGGAGTGCATCTAGAGGCACTGTGCTCATTGCAGGAGGTCTGCAACAAAACAGTGGCAGTTGGTGATTATCTGGGGCTGCAAAGAGGTCCACCTCTGGGGTGATCACCTTCTGAACACAACCTGCAGGATCTGCCTGTTTAGTGATCACTCAAGGTGGTTCTGGTTGATCCTGCTGAGGGCATCTGCTAGGATGTTGTTCTTCCCTGGGAGATGAACTGCTGAGAGGGAGATCCCCAGGGAATAAGCAAGGTTTCATACTTTCATGTCTTCTGTGCACAGTGGGGAAGACCTTGTGCCCTCTTGCTTGTTGATGTAGTACATTGTGGTTGTATTGTCTGTCCTAACCTAAACTACTTTGCCCTGCAGCATTGAAGCAAAGGACTGAATGCCCAGAAAGACTGCCCTGAATTCCAGCAGGTTTGTGTGAAGCAGAGACTCCTACGGGAGCAAGGTACCATGGGCAGTATGCTCCCCTAAGTGGGTGCCCCATCCTAGGAGGGAGGCATCTGTTGTCAAGACCACTGCTGGTGGCAGCTGGAAGAAAGGCACACCTTCCCTGAGCTTGTACTTTTCCTGCCACCACTGCAGAGCTTGAAGCAGGGTTCCTGTAACTGGTACCATCTTCGACAGGGAATCTCTTCTTTGGGACCAATGAGACCTTAAGTGGAACTGAATATCCCTCATCTGGAATCTTGACCTTGACACTGTTGTTGTTGATGCAACCATGTGACCCAGCAACTGGAGAAAATGCCTTGCTGGTCTGGGTATGTGAAGCTGAAATGAGTTTACCAGCTGTACCAAGTTGTCTCCCCTTCCCTGGGGGAGGAAGGCTCTTCCTCTCAGAGTGTCTAATTCTGCCCCTATAAACTCCAGGAGCTGAACTAGTGTTGGTACTGACTTTTTCTGGTTCACCAGGAAGCCTAGTGTGAGCAGGATATCCTGAGTGGTGGTCGATGTGTGATGGGTCGCTCGAGATGAAGATGAGCAACCCAGGGTCCGAATTATTTTTGGATAGGATAACTGCTGTCCGGACAAGGAGAGGCAGGAGTCGACTTAGTATTTTCGATGCCCGCAGGGTGGGCATTTTATTTGGTACCAAGGGGTAGACAGACACAGTCACAAGAAGGAGGAAGGGGGGTTGCCCGATAAACAATAGGGCACATTATAACAGTGCTATACTGAAACACTTTCGATCTACCACTTTTATGATTACCTCTACAAGCATAAACTTCGGGCCTACTGCCACTCTTATTCTAATACTAGTTTATACTGTACTCTATACTCTAAACAAGAATCCAGTCTTATTCTGATACTAGTTTATACTGTATTCTATACTCTAAACAAGAATCCAGTCTTAGGCTACTCAGCACTACATTAGGGTGATCAGCATCATACATCTACTAAAGAGTCCAGAATTTTACTAAGGTCCAGAGATCCGCGCCTTCGTAGTAACTGCCTGCTTCGCAGTAGCTACAAGGAAATAAAACAGAACTGTAGAACTCTAATCTCAATTCCCAGCAAGGACCTAGATAAGACCACTGGGGTGGTGAGAGGTTTGGTAAACAGACCATATATCTTCGGCAAAAGCCCACTCTCTCCAAGGCTGCCGGAATGTAGAACCAAAGCAACTGGTTCCTGAGATAACACACACTGAAGCAAGAGGTTCCTCGGCCAAAACCCACTTCTAGGGTTGCCAAGGATGAAGAAAGACCAAGATCTGCATGGCGATGGATCCAATGGAGGACTACCACGATCCGACTGATGCTGCAGCACTCCAAGCACCAGCTGGACTCGGAAGGAACTCTGACGGGACCAGGAACCATAAGAATCTGAAGAGATGATGGTTGAATCTGCAATCCTCAGGTCAGGAACTAACACAAAGCAAAGAACCGGCGGACGCGTCCCGGACTGGGCTTCGACGGACTCGACTTTCAGCGAACGACCAGGACAGGGCACAGAAAAGGTTCTCCAAGATGAGCTCTCTCTCTTCTGTAGAGGGCGTACCAACTGGGACATCTGGAACAGAACCATATGGAATGACACTGCACAGCTAATCATGATGCATTTTGGCTACGATTTTCAAGCTGTGGAAACAAGAAAACGGCGGGTACGACTGGTACGACTGACGACGGACTTCGACTTCGGCGGATGACACAAACGGACGGGATGAGTTGATAGATGATCTTCCTGAAGTGAAGAATGCTGACAGGATGTCTTCTTCTGAGTAGAGACTGATTCTGAGCACGTGATGTAACAGACCACACTATGAGACTGCAGTGTGGTAGAAGATTGAGACTGTCTTCGTACAGTAGTAAGCATATAACTGAAGAATGCCCAAAGAACTGTGGAATGGTGCGATAATTTTCCAGAGGAGAGCAAATTATAACTTCAGGGGTAATTGTTACTGAGAGAGCCACTGTCCAGGTGCTTAGAGCAATAGTTCAGGTACTTGGACCAATAGTTCAGGTACTTAGGACAATAGTTCAGGTACTTGGACCAATAGTTCAGGTACTTAGGACAATAGTTCAGGTACTTAGGGCAATAGTTGAGGTACTTAGGACAATAGTTCAGGTACCTCAGACAATAGTTCAGGTACTTAGGGCAATAGTTCAGGTACTTAGGGCAATAGTTCAGGTACCTAGGGCAATAGTTCAGGTACTTAGGACAATAGTTCAGGTACTTAGGGCAATAGTTCAGGTACCTCAGACAATAGTTCAGGTACTTAGGGCAATCGAACACTCTCAAATGAACCCCTGTTTCTATAGGTAGGGTATTCTGGGATAGGATCCCTTACTGTACGTTGTGGCTGGGGCCTCCCTTTAGTACCACTAGGCTGGATTGTCCTATTCTGCTAGGCCGGGGCCTCCTTTTGGACCAGGCTTTACCTCGGGCCTAATGCCCTACCTTTACCTCGGGCCTGAAGCCCTACGTTAGCTTGAGCCTGCCCTATTCCGCTAGGCCAGGGCTCCCCTTAGTACCACTAGGCTGGCTTGCCCTATTCCGCTAGGCCAGGGCCTCCCTATAGTACCACTAGGCTGGCTTGCCCTATTCCGCTAGGCCTGGGCCTCCCCTTAGACCAGGCTTTACCTCGGGCCTAATGCCCTACTTTTACCTCAGGCCTGAAGCCCTACATTAGCTTGGGCCTGGTGCCCCACTTTATACTGGGCCTGGTGCCCTACCTTACAATGGGCCTGGTGACCCTCGTTGCATTGGGTCTGGTGCCCCACTTTATACTGGGCCTGGTGCCCCTCATTGCTTTGGGCCTGGTGCCCCACCTTAGATTGGGCCTGGTGCCCCAATTTACAATGGGCCTGATGCCCCTCTAAACTTTGGGCCTGATGCCACACTTTACAATGGGCCTAATGCCTTACTTTATAATTGGGCCGGAATTGCCCTTTTAAATGACGTTGCCCTTTTAAATTTCCAGGCTTTCAGTGCCTGCTGTCCGTTATCTCGGCAAGTCCCACCTCCGCTCCGCCCCCTTATGAATATTCAAAGACCTTTTCAATGGCCTTAATGTACTGGCCCCTCCCCATGGGCGTCGCTAGCCCCACCTCCCTTATGAATATTAAAATTGCAGGTCCTAATGACCCGATGCTCCCTGCAGCACTCTGCTGCCTTCTGAAAATGCCTAATGCATTTTTAAAAGAAAATACAGTCCCCTAAAGATACAGGCGGTCAGCACAGCGTGTGCTGCCGCCGACTCACCGCTCTGCAGTCTGCAGGGAGTTCTTGGCTGCTCTGGGAGGTGGGAGGTGAGCTGCAGTGGGCGGGAATCATGCAGGCAGAGAGAGGGACGACTCCAGAGGGCCTCCGATGGCCAAGGAAGATGCAGCTTGCTTGCTGCTGATGTGGGACCAAATTAAAACTAAATAAATACTTTGGGGGGCTAAAAATAATAAATGGAGGGCTTTTAAGTCCTAAAAACGCGAGGAAAACGGGCGTTTTTCTTCTTGGTGCCCCGATGGCACCACCGACTATGGAGTACAGCAGCAGGAGGAGTCTTCAGGCAGTGGAGGTAGAGCAGGCACACAGCTAAGTCCTCAGGGATGGCTTCAACCCCAGGTAAGCTCCTTTCCTTATCCCTTCAACTTACTGTGTCCTCTCTCCTCAACAGCTGCCTAGGAACTGACTAACTGAACTGTTTTATAATTAATTTTAAAGTTAAACTTACTGGTTCTAGAATGGCTGGATTGGAATGCTGTGCATGAGCCACTCAGCACAGCATTCTATCCAGACCATTATGACATGGAATGCTTACAAAATCTATCTTTGACTAGCTGAAGTGCACAAGTGCACCTTTTCTATTATTTACAGTGTTTTGTGTGTGTATAGGGAGGTTGACTTTTATGTCTAGGGGCCCCTTCATACAGTACCCTGCTGCCAACCCCTGCAGCAGGTCCTCTAAGCACCTGTATATTCTGCGTTCATTTAATTATTTTTATTATTTCTGGAATGACTATCTTTGGGGCATTACAGATTCGGGCCCGCCTAACAATACATGTCCCCATGTATTCCCTTAACATTCTATAAAATCTATCATCTTAGCAACCTCTAAAATCTTAATACTCTATGAAAATCTTACTTAATACTCTATGAAGATCTTACTTAATACTCTATGAAGATCTTACTTTATACTCTTATGAAGATCTTACTTTAATAAAACACTCTTAACATCTCTAAAATATTCTTAAAACATCTACTGTAATATAAATTTCTATTTTAAAGATTTACCCTAAAGTGACTGTGTCTGGGAAATTACTTGAATTAGATCTACTTGTTGTACCAAGGTATGAGTTGAGAAGCTTCGGTGATATACCTTCTAGGAGGGATACCTGCGTTCGATCTTTGAGATCTGCGGGTTGGAAGTCAATAGTTCTGGAACAATACATTCTCCTTCCAAGAAACCGTATTTCTGGAGCTAGTATTGGTACACAGTTCGAACGGTCAAGGGAATGCATATGCGACGTACAAGTCCAAGGTTCTGTACACCAATTTGTTGGTGATTCTGGTTTCCATATTTTGTCTTTGGTGGACTCCTGCCTCTCTTTAGGCATAGGACTGTCCTGTTCTTTAATGATCACAGTGTCTCTGAAAGTGCACGCTTTGACTAGGTTACGATGGACAATTTTGGTGCCATGTCCAAATTCTTGTTTGATCTTGTAGACCAGCAGTTCAGGGTAAGGTATCTCGATGATGTAATAAGGTTCCGATTCCCACTTTGAAGAAAGTTTACTGCATTTCTGGGTCTTCTTCAACATTATCCTTTCTCCAATAAGTAAAGGTGTGGCTTTGGCCTTGATATCGTAGTTGGTTTTCTGCTTCTGCTGTGCTTGTTCCATGTGTTTTCCAATGATTCTTCCGGCTTCTGTAACCGCTTCATTATGTTCTTGGACCCAATTTGTCCTGGCTTCTTTCCTTTAACTTCTTCAGGCACTCCAATATTAAGTCCATTGGAAGTCTTCCGTGTCGTCCAAACATCAAATAGTGCGGGGTTTAACCTGTGGAGCAATGAATCGTATTATTGTACAGATTCGTGAGTTCAGGGAGTAAAGCTGGCCAGAAAGGACATTTATATTCTGGTAGAGCTCGCAATATTTCTAAGAGAATTTGGTTTGATCTTTCACAAAGTCCATTTCCTTGGGGGTGGTAAGCAGTAGTCTTTAACTTATGAGTCCCATATAGAGCACACAGTTCGTGAAAGAGTTGAGATTCAAACAACGTTCCTTGATCTGTTAGGATTTTAGTGGGGTATCCATAAGGTCGAACAAAACATCTCATAAAGGTTTCAGCAGTAGTTCGAGCAGATAGATCTTTCACTGCACTTGCAACTACGAACTTGGAAAAGTGATCCACCATAGTGAGGATGTAAGCGTGGCCATTTGAACTAGGATCCAGTTTCAAGTGATCAAGAGCAACTAGTTCCAGTGGTGCATTGCTGACTATTGGATGCAGAGGAGCTCTCTGATTCCCCTTTTCCTTGCGCTTTAAGTTGCATGTTGGACATTCCTCACACCATTTTGCTATATCATTACGCATTCCTACCCAATAGAATCGCCTTCTGATGATAGCTTCCATTTTCTTGTGACCGAAGTGTCCTGAGTTGTCATGGTATGCTTACAACACTACTGAAAAACTGGTCTTTGGAACTACGATTTGAGTTATCTCTGTGTGTGGTGGGATCTCTACTCTTCTTACCAGACGATCATTCTCTATTGTCAAGCGGGTCCTGTGTCTCCACAGTTTCGTCATCTCTGTGGTCAATTTCCTTCTTTTTTCCTGTTCATGCACTTCTGTTGCGCAACTAGATCTTTCACTTGGCATTTCTATGGGTCTTGGCTTTGCAGTTTCGCCCATAGGTTCTTTTGATTAGCAATTATGTCATCTACTTCCGGTTGGTCTTCCTCTTTAACCTCGGGAGCAAGTAGACAGCATGCCTGCACAATCTCAGCTGGTACTTGTAGGAAAGGTAGCATTTCAATATTTTCCAGCGGGGTGTCATCTATTTCTACCTCTCCGTGTTCAGGCATCCGAGACAAGGCATCAGCATTCACATTCAATTTACCTGAGCGATATTTGATGGAAAATCTGTAATTGTGTAGTCGAGAAGCCCACTTTGCTCGAGGGCTTCTAGCTTGCAGTATTCAGGTGCTAATGGATTATTGTCTGTGAAGACTGTGAAAGGGTGGCAGCCAATATTGTCTAAATTTTTCAGTGATGGCCAAGACTACGCCAAAAACTCCAATTTAAAAGAGCTATAGCGGGCGCTGTCTACCAGAGCCTCTTAACCTCTTCTGGCGTAGGCTATTACCCTTTCCACACCATTTTGTTCTTGTGCGAGTACCACACCCAATCCTCTGTTGCTGGCATCTGTATACAATAGAAATGGCTTTGCATAGTCTGGATACGCCAAGATGGGAGCTTCAGTAAATATGGTCTTTAGTTGATCGAAGGCCTCTTGTTGCTTGGTACCCCACGTAACCAGGCGCTTCTTCAGGACTCTACCTTCTGCTGATCCTCTCAGGAGTTCGTGCAAAGGCACAGCAATCTTTGCGAAATTCTTAATAAACTTTCGGTAGTACCCAACAAATCCCAAGAATTTCCGGACCTCTCTGATGGTGGTGGGAACAGGCCATTTCTTAACAGTTTCGATCTTCTCTGGGTCTGGCGTCACTCCATCTGCGGAGACTATATGTCTCAGGTAACTTACTTTGGTCTGCAGTAGGTGACATTTGGTTGGTTTAATTTTCAGCCCATACCTGATTAACTTTTGGAATACTTCATCCAGGTGGCGCAGATGATCTTCATGCGTTTTGGAATATACGATAATATCGTCCAAATACAACAGCAGGGTGTTGAAATTTCGGCTCCCAAGACAATGTTTCACTAGTCTTTGGAAAGTTCCAGGTGCATTACACAAACCAAAAGGCATCCTAGTGAATTCAAATAAACCCATGGGAGTAATGAAAGCTGTTTTCTCCTGATCCTGGGGTGCCATAGGAACCTGCCAGTATCCGCTGGTCAGATCTAGAGTGGAGAACACGGCTGCTGACTGAAGAGCCGTGAGGGAATCCTCAATCCTAGGCAGAGGGTATGTGTCTTTATGAGTGATGGCATTCAACTTACGGTAATCCACATAGAATCAGATCTTACCATCCTTCTTCTTGACCAGAACAATTGGTGCTGCCCAAGGGCTGTGACTTTCTCTTATCACATTCACCTCTTTCATCTCCTTGATCATCTCTTTGACCTGCTGGTACATAGCTGGTGGAATTGGCCTAAATCTCGCTCGGATAGGTGGATGTCCATGGGTACTGATGTGATGTTGTACCCCACGAGCTGACCCAAATCCAAGGGGTGTTGGCTGAAAGCTTCTTTCCGGTGCAAAACCACCTCCAGAACATCGGCTTTTGTTTCATGCTAGTCTTTGCATTGCCAACCTTGATCTCCTTGGTCTACTTGGTCTCTGGTCGCCTTCCATCCCATATTCGGCACTTTCTCCATTTCTTCCCAGCTTCAACAATATCCTGCAAACATACTGTGTGGATCTGCGAACGGCTGGTTCCGGTACAGCTGTACATCATGAGTCCCGTAATTCAGCACTCGGACTGGTATCCTCCCTCGGATCACCGTGGCCACACTTCTAGCCACTATTATGGGCTCTTCCTTATTCATTGGGTAGGGTTCTACTAGGGCGTCATAGTCTTGACCCTCGGCCCACCTTTGCTTTGCACCACAAAGTTGTTTCGGTGCCCGGCTTTAAGGTTACAGGTCTAGCATCCGTCACCCGTACCTTACCAATTTCACCCTCGGCATTGGCGAATCTTTGGTGGCATTGCAAATTGTGTATGGTCTGTTGCAGGGCATGCTTCTCCACTCAAGGCACGTGTTTGGCTTGCTGCTGGAGGATGCTCACTAGTTCGCCAAAACAATTCTGTAGAAAGTTCATCCCGAGAATGGTGGTAGCAGATCACTCTCGATGTCGCTCACAATGATGCCTGTGCTACGTTGAACGTTAGCCCCTAGCTGTACATCAGCTTCCAGGTAACCTAAATATGGGACTTCATCCCCATTGCTTGCAATCAACTTTACCCAAGATCTAGGAGGTGGCTTCAGATCATTGGGCGTCCAGTACCTTCGGAACTATTTTCCTTGCAGGGTGGTGACTTGCGATCCGGTGTCCAATAGCGCCATTAGCTCGATGCTATCGACCTTAACTGGAATCATGGGGCTGTCGCCAACAAAACACGACTGTTCTAGCGGGACTGCTGGACCTGCTCGGCTATTCTTCGGGGGTCGGTCCTCATCTCCAAAGAATTCCCGTTTAAACTTAAGCTGGTATTCGCTTGCTGACCACATCTCCATTTGACATGACCACTCACACTGCACCAGCGACATATGGGCCTTCCTTGGCCATCAAATCGATCTGTGGAGCATCTCCCTTCACTCCTCCTCGAGTGGTTCATTCGATCATGCTTCCTCTCTTTCTCCGATGGACCAAAGCTTTTCTCGTTCTTCCACCCAGCCTTCCAACTCTGCATCTCTCTATGCATTTCTGCCATCTGGTTGGTCAGCATAGCAATCTGTTCCGTCAGCTCTGAATGGTGTTGAGTGCCCGTCTGTACAGAGCATATCGGGGTCTGTGACCTTGGGTCAGGTATATGATCATGTTCAGAACGCTGGCTCGGGTATGCAACAGCTTCTCTCCTGGCTCAGCAGGGACACTTTGGTTGGAGGCCTAATTGCCAAGACTGATCTTTTTCCAACTCTTGTCAGTGTAGGTCGGCCATTGAGTTCCCATAGAGATTTGGGGATATGTTGAGCTTCCTCTAGGATGCCCTGAACCAAATATTCGGATGGCTTTCTCTTTAAAATCCAGAAAGTCAACTTCAGGGTTCTGCAAATGCAGCATCCGTAGTTCCCTTTTCAAGGCCTCGCTTTGTACTCCTTCCACAAATTTCTCGACTAGAACTCTGTCTGCGTCCCAGACCTCTGCCGTGTCTACTCTTTCTATTGCTCTTAACAGCTCTTGTAGACTCAGTGCAAACTCCCTCAGGGTCTCTTGAGACTTCTGGGTACGTGAAAAGAACTTCATCTTGAGGTCGGACACAGTCCTAGCATCGAAAATCTGCTGCAACCTCTGGAGTATTTGGTCTGCTGTGGCTTTTGCTCCACTCGGCCATGATTGGACTTCACGGTGGGCGGCTCCCTTCAATTGCCCGATCAAAATTTCAACTTTTTGTGGCTCTGGGATTTGATACAACCGGAACATGGCTTGTATTTTCGAATGGAATTCTCCCAAGTTGCTGGTTTCGTCTCCATCTTTCTCTCCGGAAAACTGCGGAAGCCATGGCACTCTAAAGTAGTATGGCATGGTTAGGGGAGATGGTGGGATACTCCCTCTAAGTCCATCTCGGTCTCATCCGGACAATTCACTACTTCCCCCTGGCTCCATTGGTGCTTCCTATTAAGCCACTCCAACTTTGGACTCCTCGGATAAATTATCTCTATCCTGCCGACTACGCCAGAAAAATTTTGTTATGTGATGGGCCGCTCGAGATGAAGATCAGCAACCCAGGGTCCGAATTATTTTCGGATAGGATAACTGCTATCCGGACAAGGAGAGGCAGGAGTCGACTTAGTATTTTCGATGCCCGCAGGGTGGGCGTTTTATTTGGTACCAAGGGGTAGACAGACACAGTCACAAGAAGGAGGAAGGGGGTTGCCCGATAAACAATAGGGCAAATTACAACAGGGCTATACTGAAACACTTTCGATCTACCACTTTTATGGTTACCTCTACAAGCATAAACTTCGGGCCTACTGCCACTCTTATTCTAATACTAGTTTATACTGTACTCTATACTCTAAACAAGAATCCAGTCTTATTCTGATACTAGTTTATACTGTATTCTATACGCTAAACAAGAATCCAGTCTTAGGCTACTCAGCACTACATTAGGGTGATCAGCATCATACATCTACTAAAGAGTCCAGAATTTTACAAAGGTCCAGAGATCCGGCGTCTTTGTGTACACCGTCGTTCTTTGTTGGTAGCTACAAGGGAAATAAAACAGAACTGTAGAACCCTAATCTCAATTCCCAGCAAGGACCTAGATAAGACTACTGGGGTGGTGAGAGGTTTGGTAAACAGACCATATATCTTCGCCAAAAACCCACTCTCTCCGAGGCTGCCGGAATGTAGAACCAAAGCAACTGGTTCCTGAAATAACACACACTGAAGCAAGAGGTTCCTCGGCCAAACCCACTTCTAGGGTTGCCAAGGATGAAGAAAGACCAAGATCTGCGTGGCGATGAATCCAATGGAGGACTACCACGATCCGACTGATGCTGCAGCACTCAAGGGCCAGCTGGACTCGGAAGGAACTCTGATGGGACCAGAAACCATAAGTCTGAAGAGATGATGGTTGACTCTGCAATCCTCAGGTCAGGAACTAACACAAAAGCAAAAAAAGAGCGGACCAGCGTCCCGGACTGAGCTTAATGGACTCGACTTTCGGCCGAGCGACCAGGACGGGGCACAGAACAGGTTCTCCAAGATGAGCTCTCTCTTCTGTAGAGGGCGACCAACTTCGGGACATCTGGAACAGGAACCATATGGAACGACACTGGCACGGCTGTCGTGATGCATTTCGGCGGACGTACTTTCAAGCTGTGAAAACAAGAAAACGGCGGGTACGACTGGTAAGACTGACGACGGACTTCGACTTCGGCGGACGACACAAATGGACGGGATGAGTTGATAGATGATCTTCCTGAGGTGAAGAATGCTGGAAGGATGTCTTCTTCTGAGTAGAGACTGATTCTGAGCACGTGGTGTAACAGACCATACTATGAGACTGCAGTGTGGTAGAAGATTGAGACTGTCTTCGTACAGTAGTAAGCATATAACTGAAGAATGCCCAAAGAACTGTGGAATGGTATGATAATTTTCCAGAGGAGAGCAAATTATAACTTCAGGGGTAATTGTTACTGAGAGGGCCACTTTCCAGGTGCTTAGAGCAATAGTTCAGGTACTTGGACCAATAGTTCAGGTACTTAGGACAATAGTTCAGGTACTTGGACCAATAGTTCAGGTACTTAGGACAATAGTTCAGGTACTTAGGGCAATAGTTGAGGTACTTAGGACAATATTTCAGGTACCTCAGACAATAGTTCAGGTACTTAGGGCAATAGTTCAGGTACTTAGGGCAATAGTTCAGGTACCTAGGGCAATAGTTCAGGTACTTAGGGTAATAGTTCAGGTACTTAGGACAATAGTTCTGGTACCTCAGACAATAGTTCAGGTACTTAGGGCAATCGAACACTCTCAAATGAACCCCTGTTTCTATAGGTAGGGTATTCTGGGATAGGATCCCTTACTGTACATTGTGGCCGGGGCCTCCCTTTAGCACCACTAGGCTGGATTGCCCTATTCTGCTAGGCCAGGACCTCCCTTTGGACCAGGCTTTACCTCGGGCCTAATGCCCTACCTTTACCTCGGGCCTGAAGCCCTACGTTAGCTTGAGCCTGCCCTATTCCGCTAGGCTGGGGCCTCCCTTTAGTACCACTAGGCTGGCTTGCCCTATTCCACTAGGCTGGGGCCTCCCTTTAGTACCACTAGGCTGGCTTGCCCTATTCCGCTAGGCCGGGGCCTCCCTGTAGTACCACTAGACTGGCTTGCCCTATTCCGCCAGGCCAGAGCCTCCCTTTAGTACCACTAGGCTGGCTTGCCCTATTCCGCTAGGCCGGGGCCTCCTTATAGTACCACTAGGCTGGCTTGCCCTACCTCGGGCCTAATGCCCTACCTTTACCTCAGGCCTGAAGCCCTACGTTAGCTTGGGCCTGGTGCCCCACTTTATACTGGGCCTGGTGCCCCTCGTTGCTTTGGGCCTGGTGCCCCACCTTAGATTGGGCCTGGTGCCCCAATTTACAATGGGTCTGATGCCCCTCTAAACTTTGGGCCTGATGCCACACTTTACAATGGGCCTAATGCCCTACTTTATAATTGGGCCGGAATTGCCCTTTTAAATTTCCAGGCTTCCAGTGCCTGCTGTCCGTTATCTCGGCAAGTCCCACCTCCGCTCTGCCCCCTTATGAATATTCAAAGACCTTTTCAATGGCCTTAATGTACTGACCCTCCCCAAGGCATCACTAGCCCCACCTCCCTTATGAATATTAAAATCATGGGTCCTAATGACCTGATGCTCCCTGCAGCACTCGGCTGCCTTCTGAAAATGCCTAATGCGTTTTTAAAAGAAAATACAGTCCCCTAAGGATACAGGTGATCAGCACAACGTGTGCTGCCACCAACTCACCGCTCTGCAGTCTGCAGGGAGTTCTTGGCTGCTCTGGGAGGCGGGAGGTGAGCTGCAGTGGGAGGGAATCATGCAGACAGAGAGAGGGATGACTCCGGAGGGCCTCCAATGGCCAAGGAAGATGCAGCTTGCTTGCTGCTGATGTGGAACCAAATTAAAACTAAATAAACACTTTGGGGGGCTAAAAATAATAAACGGAGGGCTTTTAAGTCCTAAAAACGCGAGGAAAACGGGCGTTTTTCTTCTTGGTGCCCCGATGGCACCACCGACTACGGAGTACAGCAGCAGGAGGGAGTCTTCAGGCAGTGGAGGCAGAGCAGGCACACAGCTAAGTCCTCAGGGATGGCTTCAACCCACAGGTAAGCCCTTTCCTTATCCCTTCAACTTACTGTGTCCTCTCTCCTCAACAGCTGCCCAGGAACTGACTAACTGAACTGTTTTAGAATTAATTTTAAAGTTAAACTTACTGGGTTCTAGAATGGCTGGATTGGAATGCTGTGCATGAGCCACTCAGCACAGCATTCCATCCAGACCATTATGACATGGAATGCTTACAAAATCTGTCTTTTGACCAGCTGTAAGTGCACAAGTGCACCTTTTCTATTATTTACAGTGTTTTGTGTGTGTGTGTGTAGGGAGGTTGACTTTTATGTCTAGGGGCCCCTTCATACAGTACCCTGCTGCCTACCCCTGCAGCAGGTACTCTAAGCACCTGTATATTCTGTGTTCATTTAATTATTTTTATTATTTCTGGAATGACCACCTTTGGGGCATTACAAGTACTTCTCTTACTTGTTGAGGGGACTGGCTTACCACTAGCTAGTTGTCCAGGTATGTGCCACCACTACTGCCAGGCACTTGTTGAACACTCTTGGAGCATATGTCAGGCGGAAAGGCATTGATTTGAACTGGCAGCGCCATGAAGACAATCTGAACCTGAAGTACTTTCTGTGTGATTGCCTGATTAGAATATGGAAGTAGGCATCTTTTAGATCCAGAGATGTCAGCCAATCTCCCTTTCTGAGTGTAGGGAGAATAGTAGCCAATGTGACAATTTTGAACTTTGGTTTTGTCAAATGTTTGTTTAAGTGTCTGAGATTCAATATGGATTGCCACTCCCCTGATTTCTTTAGAGTAAGGAAGTATCTTGAGTAGAGACCCCTTCCCCTTTGGGCCAAGGGGACTGGCTCTACTGCCTTTTCCAGGATCAGCTTTGCTAATTCCTCCTCCAACAGAGTTTCCTCTGCTCAGCTGGCAGGTCTGAGAAGCTTTGTCCTCAGATTGGGCAGAAGCTTGAAACTGAGAGCAAGCCCATGGCCCACAACCTCCAGGACTCAGTTGTCTGTCGTGATAGTTTCCCAAGCCTAGAGATACTGGGCCAGCCTGCTCCCTACTGTTAGTGGGGAGGCGACCCTGGAAGACCTCTCAGGAGGTCTGCTTGGATGGTGTACCTTGCTGAGTGCTGGGGCCAGCCTGGCTGCAGCCCGGCTGATAGGCTGTCAATGCCTGGGCCTGGAAGAAAGGTCTGTAGTGGGATTTACCCCGCCCCCTTTTCCGTAGAACTTCTGTGGTGTTGCTGCCTTTCTTTCACAGTAGCACTTTTGTAGGCTACTTTGTACTTGTCCATCTTTTTCATGTATGCCTCTGTTGGCTCACCAAAGAGAGAGATGTAGGCTCACAAGGGAAATCCAATGCCTTTGTGCATTCTGAGACAAATTAGTAGCCCTTAGCCAGGCAAATCTCCTCAGAGACACTGAGGTTGCCAGTTGCCTAGCAGCAGTATCATTTGCATCCACTGCCATCTGAAACTGGCATTTGGAAGCTTCTATGCCCCTTTTAGCAGCTTTGGACAAGTCAGATGCCATGGGTGCAGGGCAACCCTTGGCTATGTCCAGAACAGTGTTCCAGATGCTCTTCTGGCATCTGGATCCATAAGCCATGTAGGTTGCTTGTCTCATAGCCAGAGAAGCACCCAAATAGGATTTCTCAGCCATATAATCCATTTTCCTGGAATCTTCTTCTGCAGGATAGGCTGCCAGGGGAATCCCTGCCTCATCACAAGCAGCAGCCTGCACCACTTCCTCATGGCTAGGATGCCCAGAAAGGAATTCTACTCCAAACTTGGCCACCCAGTACTTCCTAGCCACCCTTTTTTCCACTGGGGGGATGGAAGTGGGGGTCTGCAAAATCTTGGAGGCCTGTCTCTTCAAGGACTTGTGGATGGGTAGTAGCAGCCTTTTTGTTGCTGGTACATCCATCATTTCCATATTGTCTGATTCCTCTTCCTCCTCCTCCGTGGATTCTTGGATGGAGAGGTCCAGAGTCTGTGCTACTTGCTTAATAAAAGCAAAGTGGGAAGAGAAATCATCATCTCCCTTCTCAGGACGATGAGGATCATGGGACATTTCTGGCTCAAGAGGCTTCTCATAATCATCATCCTCATCCCTTTCCATATAAACCTCAGTAAATTGTTCAAGTGAACTGGAAGCCGAAGAGGAACCCAGGTACTGAACCGAGGACTGTGAACTGGAATGCTGAGCCAGAATCACAATACTGGTTTGCAGTGCCTGGAGAATGCTTATAGTGTTAGCTATAGCTTCTGTGGTTGGAACCGATGGAATTGTCAGTTGCAGTTCCTCAACCGAGTGCTTTTCCTTGCTCTTTTTCTTAGCTGCACTTGCCGGTTCGGAGGCAGTGTCTGCGGTTCTCTTTTTAACCAAGGAACCTTCACCCTGGTCAGAGGGTTGTTCAACCAGTTCCTTTGGTTTCTCCCTTTGAGAGGAGGAAGATTTGTCCTCAGCTGGGTCAGCAGCCTTCTCAGACATTTTTTCCCTCAGTCGGTTCAAATGTCTATCAGGCGTCAACTGGGGAAAATTCTTACAGATTTCACAATCTGCCTGAAGGTGTTCAAACCCCAGACAGACAACACGCAATAAGTGAGGAGCAGCTTTAGCAAAAGTTTCCCCACACTCTGTACAATTTTGAAAACCCGTTCGGCTGTCTCTTTTCTTGGGTAGTGACATAACAAACAAAAACCCTTAAAAATTGGGGTTTTGTGAGCCCAAGTACCACAAAAGAATATCTTTCAACTCCTTTATGTGTTTTTTGCGGTCAGTTTAGAGACCAAAGAGAGAACTGAGAATTACCCCGGTTCTGTTCTAAATGAAATAACCAGTCCCAAAGGGTTTAAAATTTGAAAATTAAACTTTAAGAATGTAGAATAAATGATTGGCTTCCTCACGGTTAAACGAATTGAGAAGAAACCGATAAACTTACCAGACTTCAAGTAAATCTAGATTAATTATCTACCTGTAAACTCAAGGACAGTGCTTTAAAAATGAACAGAAATAAAATGTTACTTCAAAAAAATGAGAAAATAAAATCTTCAAGAAAGATGAAGGAGAGCTCTCTGAGGCGTCTGTACTAAGCAAGCAGAGTAAAGAATCTGACAGTTACAGAATGTTTACCTGGGACAGTGGTTTGAAAACGTAGCTCGAGCCTAACATTCCATGATTAACATAGGTTCTATTAACCATTTTGGGTCCGGGGCAGTCTTATGGTGAAACCATACTGCAGAAGTCAGAATATAGTAAGACTTCCTGAGGTTAGAAAGCACATTTATCAAAACTCAAATCTCCTATCTTAGTTAACAGCATCCCTGCTAAAATCTTCAAATGAATTCTTTTGATGGACTCAAATTCCACTCTTGTGGGAGTTGTGTCATACAGTTGATTTCTTTAGCATTTGGTTATCGTTCTGCATTTTGGGGCATCATCTACTGCATCAGCCCATTCTGTCAAATCCTCATAGTTGACACTTTATAAGGCAGTACATTTTTCCATGCTGGACTTCCATCTTCAAAGACTGTTTCAAAGAGTTCTGAAGTCATACTCCTGATTTACAACTCTGATGCCAGCAGCTCTTTCAATCAACACATCCATACCACAGTTGCTCTGAACTTCTTGGCTTCCTCAATCATGCAGCAGTATCTTACACATGATTCATGGAGAATCTGAATCTGAGAACGCTCCCACGATGGCTCCGAGTTCTCCTGCATTTTCAGGTTATTTCTTTGGATCAAGCATCATCATCATCATCAATCAACATTCTTGCTCTTGTTATCAAGAGTCTTGGAAGATGAACTCCTTCATGCGTAGTACTAACATCGCCAATCCAGAATAAGAAATCAGATAAGCATTAAGCATTATCTCCTCTTAGCATGTCCAGAGGATGGGTAGTTCAGTAACCGTAGGTCCTTAGAGGTTTCCTTCACAGAAGGTTTTCCTCTCCTGTGTGCTACTGTTCACACACTCCATGAGTTGGAGGAGATAATTTCTTTTTGAGCATTCTATTTGCCTAATGCTGCCTGATTCCTCTACTGAGGGTGGAAATAGAGAAAGGCCAACTTTAAGTATACACAAGCACTATACACTATTCACCAAGCATTGAATGGGAGGGCTTTGCCCGTGATTCAGTGTGGGGGAATAAACTCCTCGCACATTCCAAATAAAGTCAGCCTCTCCCAGCAACCATACTCAGAGTGTTTCGAGCACCGACCATCCTCCTGCCTCCTCTTCCTCTGGCACTCTTCTCACCCTTAGTGCAGGGTCTTCTATTTCCATAACACTGCCTGTTTCCCCTACTGAGGGTGGGAATAGAGAATGGTTAAAATTAAGTACTGTATACAAAAACACTATACACTATTCTCCAACTTACTGTTTCTAATACCTCTCTCTCTCTCAACTACTGGTGGGAGGGATTTCAGAATCTCTGCTCCTCTCTGGTAGAGTACTCCTCCTTCTGTGCCTCATTAATTCTTCTTTTATCGTCATACCCTGCCTGAAAAACTCATTTCTTCTCCCTCAAGCCCTGGGCTTCTTATATGTTTACCAAGTTTTGCTGTTCATTGGCTTCTTAACAGCGTGGGGGTTTGTTCCCCCCAAACTAATATCCCTACTTATTCATATTTGATATCCCTTACTCTGATCTCCTGTAATCACTTTGACATGATTTAGAGCCCTCTATATTTTCTTTCTGTTGCTACATTTATGTTCTTCAATTGAAAGCATTTGAGTTGCAGGAGCATGAAAGATGCTTGGTAAATGAAAGTTCTATGGTATTATAATGACTACTGTTCTTTCAACAGCGTGTGTACTCATCTGATGGGAGGAAGGGTCCCATCCTGAAGGCCCTGCCCAGGGGCAATACAGGGCATACCTCCAGATCGGGTAAGTCCCGGGAGCTGGATGACAGGGCTGATCTGATGGGGTCCAGTCCTCGAGAGCAAAAAAGTACAACAAATTTAAAAAACAGCGTGTGTACTGTCGGTTTGCATTTGGTTGCAGTAGGCTCACACACTACTGCTCATTATATAATCAGCTGAGACTCATTCTACAAGGTGCAAGGAGAGAATACAAGTGGGCTGCTGTCCCTAGTCTCTGGCCTCCTTTAGGTTTGATTATGTCTTGGAATCTTTATCCTTCTGCTGATGTGTTACCGTATCTCCTGCTGTACTTTATTTGAACTGCGAATGTTTATGTTTTTAAGATATATGTCAATAAAAAGATTAATTGCAAAAAAAAAAGTGAGCTTGGGCTGTGTCCTGTGTATCACACTGACCTACTGACCAAAACTATCATAGTGTATTAAATTAGATCTCAAACTAAGGACCTTTTTAATTTTCCTAGGGGTTAACAAATCAACTGATGAAAAACGCTTTCTCTGTGGCTGCTCCAACCATTTGGAACCTGATTGAAGACACTATCAAAGATGCAAGGAACATCTGAAAACATCTAACACTTAAGGAGAGCATTGTTCAGGCACCTCCAAACACCCTACTCATGTCTCAAGTCACTTTTTTTTTTTTAGACTCTTTCCTTCAGTCAACAGCCTTTGGGAATTCCCTCAGATAAAGCCCCCTGCAGCTTGTCCTGCCTGCCAGAGACCCCCCAGACCAAGATCCCACCCCCAGAACTCCAGCCTTCAGTCGCAACCTGCTTGACCCCACCCAGCTTGTACCCCCTGAGGCGGGGCCACCAACCAGCTACCTTTCAGTGCTCCTTGAAATTCAATCTGCAGGTGGAGTGAGGTCAGTGGATATTGGAGACCTTGTTGATGGGATCCGGCAGTGGGCATGGGCCTGCTGAGGCTCAATGCTATCTGCCCTGGCACTGGGGCATTTCTCTTGTTCTGCGTGATCGTGATCCCAGGGGATGCAGATGTGCAATGATGTCCAGCGTGGGCAGGCCCTTCCCGCGGACGTCCACCGTCATCCCCACCCCTACCTTGATAGGTCCTTGGCTGTAGCACCCTCAGCCTCTGCTTGGAGTCACTGATGCCAGGGGACATGGAGCCCACCTTCCCCAGGAGAGGAGAGGAGAGGAGAGATGTCCTCCGAATGCTTTAGCCTCTCCTCCCTGGCCAACCCCCGGCGGCCCGAGCTCACTTCTGAGTCTGGGTCGCTGGCATAGGGCAAGGTGTGGCATCCAGCACCACAACCCTCAGCAGCACTGGGCCAGCTCTACAAACCACTTTTAATTAATCAACCAATCTGTCTATGTATGTAGATGGAATGTAGAGCAGTTAGAAGCCATCAATTGTAATCTGGTGTTTTCCTCTCCTGAATGTATCACCAGGTGATTCTGCTTCACGGGATATGGCATCCCCTTTGTTCTGTCCTGACATCTGCATGGATCATCAGGGCATGTTCTGCAGCTATACCATTCATGATGATACTAAGCGGCTGCTGCTGCAGTCTCTGATCCTCTGTGAGTTGTGAGGTATGACAGCTGAGGTGGGGTGCCACCTGCACACCCAAACCCAGTGGTAGCTGGTTCACTTTCTGTATCCCTTCACTATCTGGAGCAATAACTAGAAGATGGGCCAGCGCAGTGGCTCTGAGGGTTGAGGCACTGAACGCCACACCTCGTGCCACGCCATCGACCTGGGTTCTGGAGTGGTCCCGGGTCACCGAGGGTTGGCAGAGGAGGGAGGAGTTCGAGCATCCAAAGGATGGCTCTCTCTTCCCAGGGTGGGTTTAGTGGATGGGTTCACTTGTGGAGCGACCTCTGGTGGCAGTCGGGGGCATCGACAGAGTGGTGCGGCACAATGCCAGGGGGGCGGAGCTATGGCATAGCATTGCCTTGCCAGCTGAGCTCTGCAAGGGGAACAAAAACTAAGAAAAATTCCTCTAGTCTGCCGGTGAGATGACGGTGGCCCCAGTGGAGCACCCACATCCAAATGCTAGTCCAGCGCACTCGGGTCTCTCCATGGGCCAACCTGATGACAAGGTAAGGCTCCTCACACTTAGGAGTTGACCACTGGGAGAGGGCGGAACCAGCCCTGGCAGTGATCTAGGAGTTGGGCCTGCCTAGGTTGTTTGGGGAGAGAGGCCTGAGAGAAGCAGGGGTTCAGGCCAGGAGTTAGGGCAGCATCCATGTGGGCACTCCTGAAGGATGCCTGGGGGTCTGGAAGATAAATAAAGTTGAAAAAAAAGAACTAGAAGATGGTACATTTAATGTCCAAGAAGACTGAAGAGTCACTGGTGGGTTTCAAACTGAGAATTATTAATACTGTATTTTGCACATTACAAATAAAAAAACAACAACAATTGATCAGCAAGCAGAATGGAATAGAAATCCGGATGGGTTACCCTTGCCACACCATTCTGCATGTTGATTCATCGATTAATATCTAATTAAGTAATTGCTTGTAAAGGTGAGTTCTCAATAGTCTGAGGGACTCAATGAGATGAGGGCTGTGCCAAGGTTGGTGCAGAGTAACTGAATTATGTTCTCAGTGTGGAGCAGTAGAAGAGGGTGAGGCCTAATGTGAGACAGGAACCAGTTATGGAGAAAAGGAGATTTATACAGCGACCAACAGCATGGAGATGCAGGAGTAAGATTGAGTAGGGCTTTGTTGGTCAAGTGGAAGACTTTTGAATTAAGTTACCTCTGGAATTAGGAGACTTTTGTGCCTGGTTTCTTTTAAAGGAAGATTTTTATGCCTGGTTTCTTTTAAAAGTAGATTTTGTGCTTGGTTTCTTTTGGAAAGAGAAAAGGAATCAGAATCAAACTACAAGTTACGTCACCAAATTCTACAGAATGTGAGCAGTCATAGAATGTGTTTTTAGACTGGGGCAATGTAAGACCTAAGGGAACTGATAGAGCCCCTTTAACTTCAAAAATTGATGCATTATCACAATATTTAGCTATTATATTATTTATTTAATGTATTCTTGGATTACAAGTACCTTTGAGCTAAAAGCTCATTTACAGAGGTTCCACATCAAAAGGGTGCAAAACAGAACATGCGTACAAATTATGTTATCTATTTAGAAGAGATTCACCAGGAAAGCAACATGAACTGGTAAACAGCTCGTTTCCAGAAGGGTCCTGGGGGTGGGGGTACATAGGAGGATGCAACAGACCTTAAACAACAGAAAACATAGTACAGATTCATAAACATTCCAGGTAAAAATAAAAATAAAATCCAGGTAGTAGGTCGTTAAGAACACAAGTGCAGAGTACAGAATTGATATACAATCCAGTTACAGACCAAGTAATAAAAGCATGAATATAGGTTAAATCATAGACTCATGTAGCAGAGCAGCAGAAGTTTTTGGATACAGCATTAGACATTATACTAGGTTATATTTCAAACAACATGAAGTCTTGCTATATTCTGACAATATGCAGTCAGCCCCAGCACTTGAACTGCTCTGGAGGTGAAAGAGTTAACTCTATGCCAAGAGCATAGAACGTTGAGCTCGTGTTCAGTTCAAACCTCTGTCTGCTGCACTTTCAAGTATAACCGTCTGATTCTTTACTCCGCCTAATTGAACAGTCGCTCTGGAGTTCCTCCTATCACTTTTGGTTTGCGTTAGTGAAAATTGTTGGTTTAATCCAAAAATGTTATACTTTTTCCTCGGTTCAGATCCCTGTCTGTGGTACAGTAAGTAGTAGAGGTAGTGGACTGTAGTAAATTCCGTAGAGACCGTAAATCTTAAAAATTGTTACGGTTGGTTCAGCTGAACCAATCACTCTTTTGATTCTGTGGTGATTCCGGTGCTTATCGGTTCCAAAAAAAATGTGTTGAATGTTTTTTCCAATACCCATGACACGGTTAGGAACCGATAAGTTTGTCTTACCTGGCCCGAAGCCGCATAAAGGGTACGTTTTCTGTTTTACTGTGGCCATGTCTGAGAAACCCAAAAGAAAAACTGGGCCCACTGGGTTTCAGCACTGTAGTGTGTGTGGGGAGGCCTTTGCTAAGGCTGATCCCCACACCACCTTCGTTTATTGTCTGGGGTTTGACCACCTCAATTCAGACTGCCAAATATTCAAAAATTTCCCTAAGGCCACCCTAGAAAAAAGGCTGGGCAGGCTTAGGGAGAAAGAGGCCGAGAAGTCTGCTGACCCAGATGGCCAGCCCGGTTCTGTTCCGACTGAACCTGAGGGAGTGCCCTCTGACCAGGGCCAGACTTCCTCGGGCAAGAGGCAAGGCAGTTAGTATTGTGGAATAGCTCCGTTCGGTTCCTACCTATCCCTCACCTCTTGGTAGGCACTCGGTTTGATCGGTTCCTCCGGTTTCCGATTATTCTTTGGAAGAATATTATGAGCCGAATGGGAGAGGGAAGAAGAGTTTGATGATGGTGAGGAAGGTCTGGATGAGCCCATTGAACCAGACATCTCCCCAGACAGACCTTCAGGAGTTTCCCCGCCCAGGCTTTCTGAGTCCCCTTCCCACTTTATGTTTTACAGGAGAGTGGCTGATGCCCTCCAGCTCCCTGTGGATGAAGTTGTCGAGGTGCAGGAGGAGCCTGATTTTGTAGAAATGACGGACATCCCAGAGTCCAAGAGACTGTCTATTTCCTTACACAAATCTTTTGGGAAACAGACTCACAAGCTTCTAAAAACTCCAAATTCATTGCTTCCAGTGGACAAACGAATGGACAGGAGGTACATGCTGTCAGGCTCAGCTACGGAGTTCCTGTACCAGCATTGCAGCCATGTTGGTGTAGTGCAGGCTGCAGCCTGTGACAAGGCTAGCATACCCTTGGCTTCACCACCCCCCCTCCCGGATAAGGACTCCAGGAAAATAGATGCCATGGCTAAGAAGCAGTACCTGGCATCTTCTCTGGGACTCATTCAGGCTAATTACATGGCCTGTGCAGCTAGATACCAAAAGTCCAGGTGGGAGTCTGTTTTGGATCTGGCTAAGCAGGCATCCCCCCAGCTAGCCAAGGTGCTGAAGGAGGTGGCTGCTGATGGGACAGAGGCATCTAAGGTTCAGTTTTATGCTGCTGTGGACTCCAGTGATGTTTCATCATGAGTCATGGCTACATCTGTGGCTCTTCGGAGGATGGCTTGGCTCAGATGTACTAGCCTCTCACAGAATACCCAGGCTAAGGCCATGAATTTTCCTGTTGAAGGTAATTCTTTGTTTGGGGAGCAGACAGAGAACTACATGAAAAAGATGGATAAGTACAGGACCACCTATAGGAGTGCACAAGCCAAAGAAAGGCAGTCAACTCTTCAGAAGCAACATGTTAGGGGCAGGGGCAGGCCTTTTCACAGGCCTTTCTACCAGGCACAGGCATCCTCTCCCCCCAAGGGGATTCTTTAGAGGAAGAGGCAGGAGGAGGATGAGCAGGGCTGCATCTACGTCTCAGCCTAAGGCTCCTGCCAAGCAGACACCCTGAGGTGTCAGCCCGGGTCAACTCCCCAATCCCTGTAGGAGGCAGGCTGGATTACTACTTCCAGACCTGGATGTCTGTTACCTCTGACAAGTGGGTCCTGGAGGTAGTAAGCCAGGGTCTGGCCCTCAGTTTCAAACAATTCTCAAAGCTGAGGGTCTGGTCTTTTCCACCTGCAAACATCTCCAAAACCATTGCCCTAGAGGCAGAAGTTTCCTCTCTATTGGCTCTCAGAGCCATAGAGAGAGTGCCTACATCCCTCAGGGGCAAGGGTCTGTACTCCAGATACTCCCTTACCCCAAAAAAGACAGGGGAGTGGCGGCCCATCCTAGACCTCGGATACTTAAACAAGCATCTACTAAAGCCAAACTTCAAAATGGTGACTCTGGGAATAATTCTTCCCTCTCTAAGGCCAGGGGATTGGTTAGCTTCCCTGGACCTCAAGGATGTCTACTTTCACATTCCTGTCAGGTGCTCCCACAGAAAGTATCTCAGATTCGAACTGCCCTCGGGCCATTATCAATTCAGGGCAATGCGTTTTGGGCTAATATCAGCACCAAGGGTCTTTACAAAATGCCTAGCAGTAGTAGTAGCCTTTTTAAGGAGGCAGAACATCTCTGTTTTCCCATACCTCAATGACTGGCTCATCGTGGGGCAGTCTCCAACCCAAGTCAAATCAAATCTACAAGTGATCCAGCAAGTGCTCACTTCCCTGGGATTCCTCCTCAATCTTCCAAAGTCCGTTCTCGAACCAGTGCAGTTCCTCACCTTCATAGGGGTGGAGTTGGACACCGTCCAGGCAAAGGCCTTTCTTCTTTTGTCAAGGGTAAGGGCCCTTACAGATCTAGCTTCCTTATTTCGTCTCCTGGTTTCTCACCCAGCAAGACATTTCTCCAACTACTGGGCCACAGTAGCTGCCACTGCAGTGGTTCCAGGGGCCAGGTTTCAGATGAGGGATATCCAGTTTCACTTGAGGGCTTTTTGGTCCCAGAAAAAAGACCTTCTCACCAAACTGATTCCAGTGACTCAGACCTTGATCCATGCTCTCCAGTGGTGGTTGGATCAGGACAACCTAAGACAAAGAGTCCCATTCATCTCTCAGACTCATTCTGAGGTTCTGACCACAGATGCTTCTCTCCTAGGATGGGGGGCTCATTTGGGAGCCCTCACACCACACAGAGTGTTGTCCCCTCAGGAGTCTCTTCTCCATATCAACCTTCTAGAACTCAAAGCAGTATACTTAGCCTTACAGGCTTTCGCGAATTCAGTACAAAACAAGGTGGTTCAGGTGAGGACAGACAACACCACTCCATGTGGTACATCAACAAGCAGGTAGACACTCAGTCAACAGCCTTGTGCACGGAAGCCATGAAAGTCTGGTTTCTGTCCTATTCTCTACGGACATCCCTTGTAGCAGTCCACCTTTCAGGGAAGGACAATGTGTCAGCAGATGCTTTGAGCAGGATTTCTTAGGGCTGTCATGAATGGTCCCTGGATCCTCTAGTGCTAAAAGTGTTATTTCTAAGATGGGACACTCCTCAGATAGACCTCTTTGCAGCCCTAGATAATCACCAACTTCCTCTCTTTTGTTGCAGACCCCCAGTATTATGCTCAGCCCCCTGGATGCTCTACTGTTGGACTGGTTGGGGAAATGTCTGTATGCCCCCCTCCGTCCTCTGTTGTTCAGAGTTCTGGTCAAGATAAGGTCACAATCTTGCAAAGTGATCCTGATTGCGCCAGACTGTGCCAGGCAGCCTTGGTATTCTCGGTTGCTGTCTCTGGCGGTCTATCTTCCATTAGCTGTCCCCAAAAATCACAATCTGTTAACTTCCTCTCAGGGAGAATTTGGTATCCCAATCTTCAGTCTCTCAATCTCAAAGCTTGGCTCTTGAAGAGCAAGAATATGCAAATATGAATCTGTTTCAGGTTCTGGACATACTCAAGGCTTCTTGTAAACCTGCCACTAGAAAAACCTACAACTTCAAATGGAAAAGGTTTGGTATTCTAGTAAACAGATATCACCAGACTCTGCTGACTTGTCTGCAGTTCTGGACTATATGGTTTATCTCAATACATAGGCCTCAGACCAGCTACCCTCAAGGTGCATCTATCTGCTGTTTCTGCATTTTTATCAGTGGGGAGGCTTTCTCCTCTAGCTTCTCACCCTGTGTTCTGTAATTTTTTTAAGGGACTGCTTCATACTAATCCTCCTTTTAAGGATCCTACTCCTGTTTGGGATCTTAATGTTTGCATTGCTCAGCTTATGCAACCACCATTTGAGCCCTTGGCCTCAGCAGAACGTAAGTACTTGACCTGGAAGACTGTGTTCCTGGTAGTTATTACATCTGCCAGGCTTATCAGTGAATTACAAGCTCTGTCAGTGGAGCCTAATTGTATCTCTTTCCATAGAGATAAGGTGGTCCTTAGAACCAACAGGAGGTTCTTACCCAAAATGGATTCAGATTTTCATCTGAACTAGTCCATGTCCCCTCCTGTGTTATTCACTGATCATTTTTCTTCAGAAGAGAGAAGAATACACAGTTTGGATGTTAAGAGGGCACTTAGCTACTACATTGAGTGCACTAAGGCACTTAGGTTTGACTGTCCTCAGTTGTTTCTTACTTATGGTGAAGTGGGAGAAGGTAAACCTGCTACTAAGAGGGTTATTGCCAGGTGGATTGTCTCTTGTATCTAATTCTGCTATGGAAAGCTAAGCAAAGTATCCCCCTCAGGCCTGAGGGCTCATTCGACTATAGAGATATACCCCTCTTAGAGATCTGTAAAGCAGCCACCTGGAAAACAGTTCATACTTTTACCAAGCATTACTCTCTGGACATCCAGGCTAGGAGTGATGCTAGGCTTGGTACAGCAGTGCAGTACAACCTATTTCATAAGTAGGTTCTGTACCCTCCTCCTGGGAGGTACTGCTTGGCAGTCTGCATATTGTCAGAATACAGCAAGACTTCATGTTTGAAGAAAAAATTACTCACCTTAGTAATTGTGTTTCTTCTAATGGAGTCTTGCTGTAGTCTGAACTCCCCCACCCCGCCTCCCCTCTCAGAACCTGTTTTTTGGGAAGCGGGTTGTCAGGTACAGTGCTGCACCCCAGAGGTGCATTGGCTCCCTCTACTTTGGGAGGAGCTGTGCATAGTGGCACTATTGTTTGTTATTTACAAAATTATGTTAAGTTTACTACCTGAGTTTTTTGTTTTGGGGTTCTCGATTTGAGTCTTTGGGATTCCAAAACGTTTGGTTGACCTTATGGCTAGTGTTTTTTTTTTGTTTTGTTTTTTTTACAATTTCCACATTATAGGTGTACTTAGTTAGTCTTGGCTTGTAAGAATCTAACGGTTACACTTGAAAGTGCAGCAGACAGAGGTTTGAACCGAGCACAAGCTCAACGTTCTATGCTCTTGGCATAGAGTTAACTCTTTCATATCTGGAGCAGTTCAAGTGCTGGGGCTAACTGCATATTGTCAGAATACAGCAAGACTCCATTAGAAGAAACATAGTTACTAAGGTGAGTAATTTTTTCTTATAGTACAAAGGCGATAAACTGACAATAAAGAAGAAGAAGGTTAGTACTTTGAGGGTGTATGGTGGCCTAGACTGTAAGTGCTTAAGCTGGGAGGAAGAGCTGCTAAGCATAAGTTGCATTACCTATTATGTATAATACTGTGGGGGGGGCAGGGAGAGAGGTGGTTAGCCTGGGCCATCTCCCCCTCAGGGTGCTGAGAGCCCTGCAAAGGGACAGTGGCGCTGGCAGGAGAAGGTAGAGGAGAAAGGGGGGAAGGATTTAGTTGTAAATATCGTCATCCAAATATTATAAATAATGTCTGAAAATATCTACATCCAAATACTGTAAATAATGTCTGTGACAAATGTCTGTAACACATGCTTAATGTAATTGTTATTATATTGTGTTTCTGTATTACCATCTGTTTTACATGTGACGAGGTACCTTTATAAATGAGCCTCTGGCTCAAAGGTTGTAAACCGATATATCAAATAAAAAAATAAATAAATAAGGAATAGAGGGGCAGAGAGAGGGTGGAAGGGGGCAATGGGCAGGGTTACTTAGGATAGTATAGGGTAGTTGTGGGCAAGATTAAGGAAGAATTGAGGGTAGATTGGGGAAGTGGGAAGCCAGTGCCTTCATCCCTTCAGGATGCAGAAAACCCAACAAGGGGATTGGGAACTGGCAGAAGAAAGTAGAGTTGGACTATGGGGAGAGGGATAGAAGGAGGAGGGAAGGGTGGGAGGGTGAAAAGATAAGGAAGAATAGAGGAAAGAATTTAGGGGGGGAAGCCAGATCCTTCTACCCTTCAAGATGCAGAAAACCCTGCAAGGGGGTGGGGAGCTGGTAGAAGTTAGTGGAGTTGGACTAAGGGGAGAGAGAGAGAAAAGAGGAAAGAGGTAAAGGGGAGAGAAGGGAGTTAGATTAATTAGTGGTAGGGGAGGTGGGACACTAGAGTAGCAGGGAGGGGTGGGAAAGATATAGGGAAAAGAAGTGGAAGGGGTTTCAGTTGCAGAGTAGGGTTTATATGGAGGAAGGTATGCAGGGGGTTAGTTGCAGTTGCAGCAGTGTGCTGTGTGTTTCCGAAGGAGGAATGCAAGGGAGCGCCGAGATTGGGCACAGCAAAGTTCGAGGGGGAGGGAAGCACCCCTCAGACTCTAAGATTCCAAATCCAGGTCAGAGTTGGTCTGAGGAAGGGGTGGAACACTGGGGGAAGACGAAACAAGGAAAATGGACCATTACCTCGAATGTCACCGTAAGGGTCCTTATCCTTGTTTCACCATTGTGATGTTGACGAAAAGGGGTGCTATGGAGGGAGAGAGAGTTCCAGGAGCTGGGGAATAAGTAGGAGAAGGCATTGCGGCCAGAAGTGGTGTGAAGCGGTGAGAGGGTGAGCATTCTGTAAGTTGAGGATCAAAGTGAATAGCTGGAGGTGGGGGGGGGGTTGACAGAGTGCCAAGCTAGAACCTACCTACTAGGTTGGTGGTATGGAACAGGCGCCTGGCTGAGAGGGATGGGAAGGAGGGCGGGGTGGATAGCAGTGGTGGGTGCAGGGGAGACAGCCAAAGACAAAGCGGGAGAAAGAATTGATGAGAGTGTCCAGTCTGGTTAGAGTGATCTTAGGGGCAGAGTTGTAGATAATGTCCCCAAAGTCGAAGACCAGGAGAATCATCTTTTGAACAATTTCATGCCTGGCTTTCATGGGCAGGCAGCTACAATGTCTGTACAGAGCACTGAGCTTAGGGAGGAGTTTTTGGTGAATGGCATCAACATGTATACCGAAGTCTAGATTTCTGTATAGCCAAAGCCCAAGATACTTAAATGAGGGAATGTCATCCAGTTTGGCACCTGACAGGGTGTGAAAGTTAGGGGTGGAGTCAATTCTGGATGATTTTTGTCTGGTGCCAAAGGTCATAGAGACAGTTTTTTTGACATTCAGAGAGAGTTGGTTGGCACTAAACCAGCACTGGACATTGTTAAAGTCCAGTTGAAGCCTGGTAGCCACTTCAGCAGGGGAGCTCCCAGATGAGAATACGGTGGAGTCATCTGCATACATGTGTATGCTTGCAGATAAACAGACATCCAGGAGATCATTCAGGAATATGGAAAATAGAATAGGTCCAAGTATTGAGCCTTAGGGCACACCAGTATTAATTGTGAGGGGGGAGGTGGAATTGCCGTCTCTGACAAATTGGGACCAGCCAGTGAGGTATGACCAGAACCAGTCGACTGTGTTGGAGAATCTAGCCACTATCAGCTTGTGAAGAAGGGTGTGGGCGATGGTGTCAAAGGTTTTGGCCAGGTCGACAAAAATGGCTGAGGTGATGTATCCCTGATCCATTCCTGTGAGGATGGAGACAGTAAGCCAGAGGAGGGATGTAGTAGTAGAGTGGTTTTTCTAGAAGCCAGACTAGAAAGGAGTGAAGAAGGAGGAGGAGGAATCAAGGAAATTGGAGAGTTGCTGCAGCATAAGGTGCTCTTGAACCTTAGCCAAGATGGGTAGCAGGGATATAGGGTAGAAGTTACTAGGATTGGAGGAATCACCTTCTTTGGGAAGAGGGACCACAGTATCAAACTTCCAAATCTTAGGTACAGATGCATGCATGAAGGAGGGGTTCAACAGCTGGGCTGGGGTAGAGCAATAGTGTAGGCATAAAGGTGAAGAAGTTTCGGGTCGAGACCATCTGGGCTCTTACCTTTGTTTGGATTCAGGGCAAGTAGAACTCACAGGGTGTCTTCAGGGAGGACCAGTTTAAAGGTAAAGCACGAGGTGGTTGTGGATTGTGAGTATTGGGGCATATTAAAGGGTGGGTGAGTTATAGGTGGAAGGGATGCAAGAAGGGAGGAGGCAAAGGTCATAAAGAAGTTATTGAATTCCATAGCCATGGAGTGTAGGTTCTCAATTAATCAGGAGACACATTTTAGGACTGGCAAGGGTGGTTGTGAGTGTGGGATAAACAAGGCATGGATAACCCTCTAGAATTTGTAGGGGTTGTTTATGTTATTATAAAAGGAGTTGCTGAAATATTCAGCTTTTGCAAGGCGGATGGCACAGGTACAGGCATTCCTGAGTGTGCGATAGCACTGTAGATTATTGGGCATACATGAGGTTTTGTATGTGGCCCACGCTTCATCACATGCTCGTTGACAATTAGTGAGTTCAGCAGAGACCCAGGGCAGGCGGCTGACTCGGACCCTTGCAGTTCTTATTGGGGCATGGCAGCCCCAAACAGATAGAAATTGCAAGGAAAAGTAAGACATGACTGAGTCAACCAAAGGGGCTGTGGGTATGGGTGACCAGTCCATACTGGACAGTTCTCTGTGAATGGCAGAAATGTCAAGTGAGTGGAAGGAGCAGATTTTGAGTATGATAAGAGGGGACTTTTGTACGGTGGATCTTGCGCATGCAGTAGATCTTGTGATGGTCACTACGTGCATTGGGGAGTGTCCCAGACTTAATGACACAGTGGGGGTGAGAAGATAGGACTCAGTCAAGTAAGGTATGTTACCAGTTTTGTGATTTAGGCATGTGGGGTCAACTATTAATTACTTTTAAGTTCAGAGAAGATGTGTGAGTGCAGAGTTTTGATTGTTTGCTGGCAAGTCAGTTTATGTTGAAATCTCCAAGGAGGTACAGTTCCCCAGAGGTGACTAGGGATGTGATGGTGGAGAGGAGTTCAGAGATAGAGGAGAGCTCAGAGACAGAGAGGTTGGGACAGTAGTAGACACCTCCCACATAGATGGGGAGGGAAGAAGATAGGGATATTTTTATCAATAGCACCTCATAGGCAGAGGGGGAGGAGGTAGATAGGCAGACAGAATATTTGATGGAGGAGGCGATATTCATAGCGACACCTCCAGCCCTGGACTTGCGATCTTGGCGGATGATTGAGTACCCTGGGATTGAGATGTCTGTTTCTGTGATTTTAGTGCTGAGCCGCAACTCTGATATAATGAGAATAGAGGGTTTTAGTTGCAAAATGAGTGGCTGCAGGAGGTCAGTTTTGGGGAGGAGACTTCTAATATTTAAGTGGGCTACACTTAAACCCTTAGGAAAATTTGTTATAGAGATAGGGGTCAGACCAGGGTTGAGTTCAACGTCATCAGATGTGAAAAGTAGGATTAATATTAGTGACTGAGACAGTATTTCTGACCAGTACTTTGTCTGGGGATGTCTGCGGCTGTTGATGGTGGTGAGGTCATTTTTCCAATAGCCGCGCACGGTAAGGGTTTGTAAGGTAGACAAGTGGGGCCCTGATCTGTAGAGGAAGCCAGCAACAGGGTGCCAGGGTGAATGAGGGCAGTGGACAGACAGGGTGAGGCAAGGGTAGGTGTGGCCGAAGGAGGACAGATTGGAGTTGGGAGTGGGAGCATGGGTTATGAGGAGGGGGTGGAGGGATGTAGAAGAGAAGAGTAGGGGGAACCAAGCAAGGAAGAGTACCGGCATAATTGTGATCTTAGTGTCAGTAAGATTTATTAGGGTACAAATAGATACTTTAGAATTGTCAGGTTAACAGCTTAGTGTAAATGATGGAGGTAATAAGGTTGAAAAAAAGAGACACTGGCAAATAATAAAGGAATAGCTAGCCGGAGATTATATGGCTTGTGAGAGTGGTTTAGTATGATGAACACGTTAGGGTGGTATCAGATTAGAGGGAACTTCCATGAGACAGTTACTGTTCAGTAGCTAATGAGAGGGGACAAGAACTTGTTAAATGCAGCAATATATAGGATAGTGCATGAGTACCAGTTAACAACAGGGCTATTCTTTCACCGAGTTGGTACTATGACGACAGATTACCTCGAGAGCACAGCTCGAGAAGTAATCAGTCGTCATACTACCAACGAGTTGAAAGAACAGCCCTGTTGTTAACTGGTACTCATGCACTGTTCTGTATAGTGGAACGTTGTTGACTCCCCCCCCAAAAAAAATACTACATCTTTTTTTTTAAATAAGACTAACTGTCAGATTGCTGCTCGAGGACACCATGTGTGACATCCGCACTGCAGCAGAACAAAAAGTCTTTTTCATTCTGCTGTCCTACGGACGTCACTAGTGCAGCAAAACAACATTTTGAGAGTGCTAGATTTCAGTGAACAACGACGTTCCACTATACACTATAATAAGGGACTAAATATAGCTGTCTGATTGGTACGGGATTACTCCCTAGTAAATATAAGTAAAATGAAGCAGAGTCACAGATTAGCAGGGACCAAATGGTTGTTAAGAACTGCCTAGTAAGATAGACCAATCAGTGACCAGGGGAAGAATTGAGGAGGGGCTTTGGTCTATTGAATAGAAGTCGGGGCCAGGGTGGTGTTGGCAGGATTACTAATTTAAAAAGATTGAGGGAGAGCGCTGAGATTGAGCTCTCTTAAATGTTCAAAGTAGGCAGCCAGAAAAGCCGAAAACTCTGGCTGTGGCACACAGGGCTAGAGAGGAGCCAATGAAGAAGAAGCTGGGAACAGAGGCAGCTGATCAACGTAGCGGCTTTCAAACTGCATTTCCTGGGGAAAAGTAGCGTGCCTGATGCAGCGAGTGACCAGAAGCAGCTGGGCTGCCTGTAGGGCTCCAAACCGAAGCCACAGGCCCATTCAGGGCAGTTCCTGATGCAGCGGGCGGACAGAAGCAGCTGGGCAGTCGGTAGGGCTCCAAACCGGAGCCGCAAAGCCGTTCGGGGAAGGTTTGATGCAGCGGGTGAACAGAAGCAGCTAGGTGTTCGCCCAGTAGGGATCTCTGAGAGCTAAGAGATAAAATTTATAAGCATGAGAGAACAACAGGTTGATGACAATTGAGGGAACTGAACAGTCCATACTGGATTGTTTGCCAGTAAAAGAAAAATGAGGATATTACATCGATAAATATGTGTATATGGTTATTACAGTGTTTATTAAGGTGGTCAGGTACATAAATAGTACATACAGCATACATATGAGTTACAATGTAAGGAAATGATGATATATCCACGGGGGGCCAAAGAGAAGGATTAGGTGGGTATGGTTGGGTTGTATAAATCCTTCAGAAGAGGCTTCGTCCACTTTAGGAACTAGGGGATAAGGGACAGGAGGGGAGGGGAATTGGGTAGGGAGAATAAGTACTAGAGGCCACCATGCAGGTGGAAAGTGTAAAAATTGGGCAATATAGGAAATTTATTGAGTCTATCCTACTTTTGAATCTTCACAGTTGCCTCAGTTTATCCCTGAATGGAAGCCAAGATTTTTATTTTTCATCCCTGCTTTTTGGTGAGCTTCTGGAGAGTCTTTTACTGAAGGTTGTTATGCAATTTATAGTCGACATGAATGTATAATAGTTATAAAAGCTGTTTTTCAAATATTTAAGGAAATTAAAAAGATACAGACTGTGAATATAAAGAGGTCAGAAATGCATTTTTGCTCACAACCTATATAATGAAGATTTTTGCTGACTAACAAATAGTGTGGCTTTTAAAGAGCTTGTGTCCCTGTCTGATGAGCATTCTAGCAAACATGGGAAGCAGCCCTCTTTGTCAGGAGCCACATGTCACTGCTGGGAAGACAAGTTCTGGACCCACTCGGACTGCACCATAGCCCTAGAATGTCTCAGTTCACAGTTCAGAGCTGCGGACCTTGTTTACAAGTCACACTGGCTTGCAACATTCTTGTGTAGTGTGCCTGCTGCAGGGGGATTGGGAAGGTCAGTGGAAGGTTATGGTAGGCACAGCTCTGAGTCAACTGATCGACTAAAATCGCACTAGTCTATGCTAAAAAGAGAGTGTAGCCATATGCAACAACTTTGCAGATTCAGAGAAGTTCAACTCCCTTCCCGACATTGACCTTGACATGGAATCTTTGTAAACGTGCACTTGTGCTCAAAGGTACTTTCTGAATAACCGAATAAATAAATAAATATTGACTGGAACACTTTCAATGTTTTGCAAGTAGGTTTGTAAATTGTAATCACACAATAACTGAAAACAAGTAAAATAGCCAGCAGTGGGCACCCGTAATGGTGTTTCAGATAGTTTGCACCCCTGATAATATCCATGTTTATACAGAGGCAGTCCTGCACGGTTCTATGTGATTTGAGTGACTCCACAACAGTGACAAGAACAGTGAGTGCACATCACCGAAAACCAAAATGGCAATGTGCACTACAGTGAAGAGAAGAAACAGCGACGGCTCCTCACTTTCTGTTGCAGGGATTTTACTGCACTCTAATGTTATAATCAACGCCGGGGGATGATAACAAGGGAGAGGAAACTTGGGAGATCAGGGGGAGACAGTGGTCAGAAGGGAAAGAACATTGGGGGGGCAACCTGCAGGTGGGGGGAACACAGTTGAGAGGGTGGGGAAACAGGACTTCAGCAGCCCCAAATAAAAACATAATGCACAACCAAAACACATACAAAATTAAAAACCCTACAGCCAGTCCTGAACCCAGGTCCACCAGACACAGAGACAGTGTAACTTTACCCACTGCACTAGCTGGTCAGCTTGGGACTGGCCCATCAAATACAGCCCTACATGCTGAATGCAACAACTACTCCCTGCGGACACAATATTGCTGTACTTTCAATGTGCTAGTAAGTGCACATAGCCTATTTTGCACTCTCTAGTTTGATGTCACCCAAATTGACTCACTTAAATTGATTTATCCATATCATGGGATACTGTTCCATCAGGCTAGCAGTGATAGGACTGTGTGGCATGTGGCCTCTTTAGTTGTATGGCAAACATTTCTGACACTGATCTCAACTTAGCTGTGTCTAGTTACTCTCCACAGTGAGTGACAGTGTACAAAATCTTCAGTCCCATCCAGAAGCATGCACATAGTCACATGTAATACACACACACACATACGCACGCAAGCGCACACGCACACAAGCATGCACATACACACATGTGCACATACACATGTGCACATACACACACACACTTTAGGCGCAGGGAGAGTAAAGTGTGGTGTAGGGCTTATAGGGCTTTGGTACATAGTGGTGCTTTGGCTGTGGTATATGGGTGGTAGGGCAGTGGTACTAGGCTGGTGGGGCTTGTGGTACAAGGCTGGTAGGACTACAGTTGAAGGGTGGCAGGGCTGTGGCACAAGTGTGGTAGAGCTGTGATACTAGGCTGGTTGGGCTGTAGTACAAGGGAGGCAGAGCTTTGGCACAAAGGTGGTAGGGCTGTAACATTAGGGTGATGGGGCTGTGGCACAATGGTGGTGGGGGTGTGGTACAAGGGTAGGGGGACTTTAACACAAAGGTGGTGGGGCTGTGGTACAAAGGTGGTGGGACTTTGGTACAAGGGTGACAGGGATGTGGTACAAGGGTGGTGGGGCTATGGCACAAGGGTGGTAAGGATGTAACACAAGGGTGGTGTGGCTGTGGCACAAGGGTTGCAGTGCTGTGGCACAAGGGTGGTGGGGATGTGGTACAAGGGTGTTTAGTTGTGGCCCAGGTGCTGTGTGCCAATGGGCTACTACCCCTGTCTGTTGGCCCGCTAACAGGTTAGCGGGCTTGGGTCCTGCTACAGTGGCGTTCAGGGGTTCTATCCTATCCCAAAGATAACAAGCATTTGTCAATGCCAAATGTTGTCTTGCTGGCATTGGCATTGGTAGTGAAGGAGTTAGAGAGATGCATAATAGGAATGGCAGTGAAGTATTGGAGAGTAACTAGACACAGCAAAGTTGAGATCAGTGTCAGAAATCTTTGCTATACAACTAAAGAGGCCACATGCCACACGGTCCTATCACTGCTAGCCTGATGGAACAGTATCCCATGATATGGGTAAATCAATTTAAGTGAGTCTGATGCCAACCCACCCCCACCCTGTAGAGACTGGCAGGCATTGGGGTGTCCCTGTGGGTGTTGGCCATAGTGCTCATGCCATTTCACCTCTCCTTATCCTGCAGACACCGACAAGTGGCACGGTGTGCATTGGGGTCTTCGGGCTTTACGCTCACCCCATTCCATAAGGAAATACACTGAGATGGGTGCAGTATAGGACAGTGGGGTGAACTTTGGAGCCAGAGCGTCCAAGGCACATCTTGATGATTGTCACTGGCTGCAGTGTGGGTGTGGGGTTGGAATGGCATGAGCATTACGTCCAACAATCCCAAGTCACACCCCCGACACCTGTCAATCTCTACATATGGGTGTCCGGCACCAAATTTTCAACATAGGCATTTTAGCACCTCTACTCATGTACAGTGTCACTGTTATTTCCTCAAAGTGTCCCAAGAAGTGATTTTGCACAGCGAGCACGCTATTCTGCGCCGGAAGTGCGGAAACACATTTTGGGCAGGATATGTGAAATGACGGCTATACTGTTCATCAAGAAGTGTGGAAAAATGGCAATGGTGAAAATCCAGACTGAAAATATCACAAATGCACGACGGTACAAGCGTGCGTGCAATCTGCCAACGCACGATCGTAACACAGTCATTTTATGGAGTATCACCACCAAATTTTCAACATAGGCATTTTAGGACCTCTGCTCATGAACTGTGTCACTGCCATTTTCATAATCTGGCCCAAACACTGATTTCCCACAGCGACTGTCCTATTGGTCGCCGGAAATGTGGAAATACATTTCGGGCAGGCTGTGGAAAATGACAGCTGTACTGTTGACAGGGAGGTGTACAAAAATGACAATGCTGAAAATTCGGCATTAAAATATTGTGAATGCGCGAACTTACAAGCCTGCATAGCAACTGTGCAACGTACACTCATAAAACAGGAAAACAGGCAGCTGTTGGATTTTTCCCACCAAATTTGGAACATAAGCTTTTTGAGAGGTCACCTCATGAACCCTGGCACTGTCATTTCATTAATGACAGTGAAATCACCTTTCAAGGCTGATTAACGCCATGACAGTGATATAATTCATGAGGAGGGGCCTCAAAAATCCCATGTTGAAAATTTGGTGCCAAAATTCCAACAAATGCCCGAGATATGCAGCTAAGTTGAAAATTCCCTATTCATTCTATTATACAACTTACCGCACTTCCTCAGTTCGCAGTCGGCTTTGAAGAATGCAGACGTGTTCCCAGTCTACCAAAGATCGTCTCGTCAGACTCTGGAGGTAAGTATGGGGTGAGGGGGGTGTGGGGAGGCAGGGTGCACAGTGGGTGGGTCCAAGTGGGGGGCAGGAGACTACGAGGGACTGTTTTTTTGTTACAGGGAAGAAAAAAAATTACATCGTGGGACAGTTTTTTTATCAGGTGACGTGTGCGCTGGGGTGAGCTCCCAGCATGCCACCTAACTTTTTAGGGGTTGCTGCAGCCAATGGAGGATTGGGCACCCTCATCGGCAGAAAATGGGGGGTGAATTTATGCCGGCGGAGATTGGGCACCCCCGTCTGACACACAATGAAAGCAGGGGAGAGGCAAGAGCCAAGAGTTGGGCACCACTCAGCATATAAAATGCAGGGGGGTGGCTGATTTATGCCGACAGGGAGTGGGCTCCCCTGTCGGCACACAATAAAAGTGGGGGGGACACAAGAACCGAGAGGGATTTGGCACCCCCCTCTGCATATAGAAAATGGGGGATTGCTTATGCGGCCACAGTAAGCCGCTGGGGGATTGGGCACCCCCGAAGTCATCCATTGGGTGTGCGGCCGCCTGCCATGCTGTTCATGTGGTGAGCACGCAGGAAGGGTCCGCTGCATCTGATGAGCTTTGCTCGGATTGCAGCGGACCTTTCCTTAGATGTGCTCACCACATTAGTATGCATGGGGCATGCAGGCTGATTGGGGAACGAGGGACGCACCTACTGATGCATGCCCTGCCTTCGCCCAACAGTGGCCGCGCCTCCAAATCTGCACTACCTCAAGATGTTGACTTGCGCACAAGTGCGGCAAGCCAACATAATAAAAATCACATGGTGCCTCCATCCAGAGAGAATGAGAAATGGGTCAGGTGACTGACGGGCACAGCCCTCTGGGATGCTACGCCTACCCACCTCTCCTACCAACGATCCCACACATTGGATGCCCAACAATTCAGTACCACCATAAACCATGAACAATATAGAGGATTGTGTAGGAGCAAGCATACACAACAAGGCAGTTGTGATCGAGAGGTTTCCGTGGTAACCAGAGACCTCGAGAGCATAGCTTGAGAGGTCCGTTACCACGGAAACCTCAAGATCTAACAACTGCCTTGTTTGTCTATGCTTGCTGATACACAATCTTTTATAGTGTATGGGCAACCATATGCAGTACTCGTTAACACAGAAACAAGTATTTTAAAAGCTTACTTGTTTCTGCCGCTGCATGCTTACTTCCGCGTTGCCATGCGGCGCTCAATTGCGCATGCTCGAATGTGTTCGATCTTGTGCTGCACCGGTGACGTACTCGGTGCAGCACAACAAGAGCGTGACGCACCGAGTGCAGGAAAACAATGCTGTTCCAGGCATGGATTTCCATGCAGAACAGTGTTCCACCATACACTATAATACTTTGACCAACTCGGAGAATTCCTGTACACATGTGACTCCCCTACAAATTGAGGTTTACTATAATGTCTTCCTGGGCTCCTTAATGCCCACTGTCAGGCTGGTATCCTGTCTTAAGTAGTTCTGTGTGTAACCACCTCACCCCTGCCTTTTCTACGGAAACGACAGGTGGCATGCTGTTGGCGTGGGCAGCAATACCTGGTTGGGGTAACATATCTACGGGTTCGGGGAAGGATGAGGTTACCTGGCACAAGGGACCTAGGTTTGGCTACTCTGCACAGGGGCACCCAAGTAAATCCAACTACAGGAAGCAATAACTGTAATGTCCGGAACCAGAATTGGGATTTTTCAGTGTGGCTTTATTCAGACTAGATGGCACATAACAAAGCATTGCATGGTCCCCCAAAGGGCTACATTACTGTATGTGCAGATTAGAGGTTAACACAGCGGTCCATTTGAGGAATGAACACATTACTAGAGTTGTCTGGCTTTGGACCCACCAGGCACTCAGTCCGGACTTTGCATGCACATTGGATACATAGCCTGACTGGCCCGGCACCCCTGCCGGCTGCTCGACTGACGGTCCACTTGAAGAATGAACCCAAACTTTACTTGGAAAGACATCCCATCAAACAAGGAGGCTCCCAAGCTGTGGCTCCCCACACCACTTGAAGTCTGCGACTCCTAGAGAGATTTGTTTTCGATTCCAATCGAACTCCCATCCAACAAGGAGACTCCCATCCAACAAGGTAATTTTTCCCATCCTGTGGCTCCCCACACCACTTAGAGTCTCGACTCCTAGGAGATTTTCAAGTTAGACCCGTCCAGGTACCCACCCATCACTGGCCAGTGCATGAGGCAAGTAGCAAAACACAGAAGAAATCCGTGAGGTGGACCTGGTTACTAAAGATGGGGTTTCCCACCTCCAGCTCCCACAGCCCATACCCGGCCATTTCTCTGGACACACAGAAAACTTTAGAACTGTAAAATGTAGATTGAATGGTGGATGACCTGAAGCACCCCCTCTACAGCGAACTTTAAATCCATTTAAACTTTAAACTGATAGACTGCTCCATTTGTTCGTCCTAGTAGACATAGTCCTCCCAAATAGCAGTCCACATTACTTCCCAACTGAAGAAAACAGTATGTTTGCCCCTTCAAATGGAGCCAAACACTCATCCATTTGTTGCAGGTGCTCCACAGGCGAAGTAACACTTTCTTTGCTGTTATACAAGAACAGACTTAAACAAAACCAGGCAGCTTCCTTCCATAGTGGGCAAAGGGGATTGCCCCTGGAGCCCACAGAGAACTTTTCCTCCCCCCCCTCAAGAGGGAGGGGGGTAAACAGACAACTCACTGATTTCCTTCTTGTTTGCTTAAGGACAAACTGAAGACTGACTTTGAATTTCCCAAAGTTCTAAACTTCACTCCCTGAGCTGGAGATTCCAAAGTGGCCCATGCAGCTGCGACAGTTCTATAGTGATGTCATCTCTCAAGTCTCAGCTGTGACTGAGGATAGAGAGAGACAGTGTGAAACCCATTTAACTGGAGTTTCACAAGCTGCCTTCCCTGCCTACCACTAGGTCTTACTGGGATTCTAGTAACCCCGGTTAACGAAGGGGTTACACTCGCCCTTGACCAGGAAAATGACTGTCCCCAGTTATTATGCACCCGGCCTTAGGCCATCCCACCCTATGTGCTACCTGCGGAGGGGAGTGATCAGGCCCCCTCCTACCATGTGCAAGCACAGGTAGGCAACACTAAGGGCCTAGAGGCCTATTGCTGACATGTCAGCCTCTACTCTATCCACTTACTATGGACACCTAGTGGCTCTGGTAGAACCGTCCAGAGCATAGCCCTGATAGATCAGTACTGCAGTCCCTACAACCGTTCAAGACCACAGCCTGTCTATCCCCTCTAACCCTCTAGGGAAAACCTATCTGCCCCTAACATAATATCCCAAACAAAAACAAAACCCGGGGACCTCCCCAACCTTGGACAGCCTGCAACTACAACCATTAGCAATAACACAGTACATTTAAATTCTACACCATAAGCACTGACGAGGAACTCCGATGAGCCCTTCCTCCTCTTCTTGTCTTCTCTTCTGTCTTCCAGGAACACCTGTAAGAAAAGACAAAAACAACAAAAAAAAACACATCCTAATCTGCATGCATAGTCTATCTAAACAACAACAACAACCCTAACCATCTACCATACAAAAACAAAACACTGTACAATCCCCCAAAAAAATTTTTTTTAGAAAAAGGTAGAAAACACAGTATTTACATTAAAGTACATTAATGACATTATTTACAATACACATTTGGGGGGATGGAGTGCCCTAAAAGTCTCAACTAGTGACTACAAGGCCCGAAGGCTAGTCCATTTAAAGAGTCTCTCCTGGGCCGGGGCCCCGTGAAGCATAGTTCTTTAAGGCCATAATCCCGAAGGGGATAGTCTTTGTGGACGGTTCACACACTTTTGAAGTCTGTAGTGTAGGGTGTGTACTGCAATATCATAAAGATAGAATAAAACGTTTTTTTTTGGACTTACCAGCCTCTTGAAGTATTTGAATATCACAAACCTGGTCCCTGCCGAAGATTCTGCCTGGCAGCATTTCTTCTGATACAGCTGGTCGGACATCTTCCAGAAACCCACAGGAGTGCACATCTGGAAACAGCTGGGCTGATGTCATAACTGGAGAAGGAACCCTAGAACAGGAACAAAAAGAAAAACAGATGGTCTGGCGTCATCCGATTACCAGGCGATGAACAGGAAACAGCTGGGCTGGTGTCCTCTCTGGATCTGAAGTCATCTGGTGGTGCCAGTAAGTGGTCGCTGAACAAGACAGTACACTGTGGACTGAAGAATATGGGGCACCTGATTCCTTGTTTATTCATATTGGCAGTTCAATAAGGGCACTTCACAGTCTTAATGTGGCAGTATTGACTACCACTGCTCAGCTCTCCATTTTGTAGGCATGGGCTTAATTACTGGGAGGTCCTTGCACTGAGACCAATAGTAGAGGGGGTCAGGGGCTTGAATTATTACTCCGTCTGGACGCATATAATTCATACAGTGGGAGACTTCGCGTCCCTCTCCGTCCACTATTCTCACTCTGTCCACAAACAGTGTCCTGCCTCTCTTCCACTGTGTATACTTTTCTTGGAACAGTCTATTCTTTACATGCTGGTTAGCCCCAGGATGCACTTGTTTCATTGCTTCATCCCAGATCCAGGATTTCCTGCAGTTCTCAATCTCCTCTCAGACTCTCCGAGGAAAGGTCATACCAAAGATTTCATTGGCCTTTCTATGAACCAGTCTCTCCTCTTTACTTGCTTTGGTCAATCTAAGACCGCTGGCCTGGCTTGGGGGTGGCCAGTCCTGGTTCTGCCAGCTTCGCATCCTCAATGAAATTAAAAACGGATCCCTGACTTCTTCTTCTCCTTGGGAAGCCAGGACAGTGGCATCACCACCTTCTTGAACACATTCCTCCAAGGCAAGATCTTGAGGCTGTGTACCCGTTCCTTTCTCACAAGGCCACATAGGTTCCCCCTCATCTTCCTCTTCACTAAGGATCTGCGCCCAGGAGTGAGCAGTAGTTCTCACCCCCCTAGACTATCCATTCATCACTAGGAGCGGAGGTCGACACCTCTCATTCAACGGCCTCCCGCATCTCATCTTCACCTTCAAGACTTGGGCTAGGCCCCCCCACCCAGGGGTCTATTGATGCTTTATCTGAACTTGCCTTCTGAGATCCAGCATCCAAAACTTCAATTTCAGATTCAGTCTCTAATTCTGCACTCTCTAACTTTGTACCACACTCCCCCGAGGGACCTTCCTCCACAGGCTCCGCCTGATGCTGCATGCTGCCAACTGCAGATTCTTGAAGTTTTGTCCATGTGGGAGCCAAACGAATTTGAGGCACTTTATACAAGCCATATTTTTGTAGACATCCAGCACAGTGAGGAATCATGAAGACATCCCTTCCAGCACTCAAGCACATCTGGCATACACTCACTGGATAATTAGGAGTTGCCCTCTATAGCACCAATTTTCAATATCTCTCAATCTATTTACTGCTGCTGTGACTGCAACCCGGGCATGATCCGGGTAACGAGCTGGTCCTGAGGCCATAACTGCAGAAAAACAAACAAAAGTTCACTGCAACTGAAAGTCCCACTTTAATGAACACACTCAGTAGCTTTAAAATGGCTCCTCTGCTGCTGTGTTTACTTTACCACTCCACCCTGTAATGGCGGTGGCAGCACTCCTGTGCATCAACATTCAGACTCTGGGTCAAGCCACTGCACACCCGATTTACATCAGCTACTAATAACTTTTACTCAAACTGCACAACTTGCTCTGTTCTGGCTGTTCACACATTTACAGGATTTTCCTTGGACTTTTCACTTGCTGGCAACATTCATTTAATTACAGTCCCTTTTAAAACTTCAGGTTTCAGCACAGGATTGCCTGCTTCTACTAGTGTTGCACTTATTTTACAACCCACAGTCTCTCTCTGGCTGCAAACTTTAAACTGAGGCTACTTCCATTGCTATGCACACATTTAATGGCTTTACAGACTTGCACTTGCCAGCAGGCGTCACACAATCGCTACTTGCAACGACTATACAGCTGCACACACATTTTATATGGCATTATCTGAAAATCACTGATTTGAGCAGTCTTAATCGTTTACTCACTGTTATTGTAGCAGATTGCTGCAATGGGGTAAAATATTGCCTGCAGTCAGATTTTGAAGGCCTCAGATTGCAAGCAGTGAGGGCAGTCTCATGATCGTAGTATTAACCACACAATTCACTGATCCCACAATCGATAGCGGGTTGGGCCAATTTTTAACTAGAAAGTCACTTTTTACTGTTCAGCATTTTGAACACCATGAACGCTCCTCCTGCCAGTACACGCACTACTCTCTGTCTCCCTCTCGAATGCTGAGGCAAACTCTGAAGAGCTGGCTGAGGGGCGGGACTACTGGCAAACTGACCAACCACACGACACCATGCAAATGAGCCTCTTCTTCCTCACGAGGGCTCCTCTCCTCATGGCGATCGTCAAGCAGGCAAGTTTAAACTGAAAAGATGCACTTTTTTTTTTCAACTGACTCCACGGCGGGAGCCCATTTCAACCATGTAACATTGCCATTAACTCTGCAGTCTCTAGTATTGCACAGAAAGCATTTCCAACATCCAGGGCATAATTTCTCTGTTGCTACCCCTAGTTTTCCACAGTTTCCTTCACAGAACTTTATTTTAAAACTGACAAACGCTGTAAACTATGTTGATGCAGGATAAGGACACACACTTTGGCTTTACAGCTCCTTGGTAAACAGTTGGCATTTTTTTAAACAGCAGCACAAGATTCACAGCACACAGCAACACACTAGGGAAATTGCTTCAACTTTTTTGGGCTACCGACTGCCAGATAGCCAAAACGCTAGCCTACTTGCCCAAGCACCTTCCTTTTAGAACAAATCCAAGGGGTGCCTCCATTTTTGTAACCACCCCACCCCTGCCTTTTCTACGGAAATGACAGGTTGCATGCTGTTGGCATGGGCAGCAATACCTGGTGGGGGTAACATATCTACGGGTTATCGGGGAAGGATGAGGTTACCTGGCACAAGGGACCTAGGTTTCGCTACTCTGCACAGGGGCACCCAAGTAAATCCAACTACAGGAAGCAATAACTGTAATGTCCAGAACCAGAATTGGGATTTTTCAGTGTGGCTTTATTCAGACTAGATGGCACATAACAAAGCATTGCATGGTCCCCCAAAGGCTACGTTACTGTATGTGCAGATTAGAGGTTAACACAGCGGTCCATTTGAGGAATGAACACATTACAACAGTTGTCTGGCTTTGGACCCACCAGGCACTCAGCCCGGACTTTGCATGCGCATTGGATACATAGCCTGACTGGTCCGGCACCCCTGCCAGCCACTCGACTGACGGTCCACTTGAAGAATGAACCCAAACTTTACTTGGAAAGACATCCCATCAAACAAGGAGGCTCCCAAGCTGTGGCTTCCCACACCACTTGAAGTCTGCGACTCCTAGAGAGATTTGTTTTCGTACTTCCAATCGAACTCCCATCCAACAAGGAGACTCCCATCCAACAAGGAGTAATTTTCCCATCCTGTGGCTCCCCACACCACTTAGAGTCTGCGACTCCTAGGAGATTTTCAAGTTGCGACCCACGTCTGGGTACCCACCCCATCACTGGCCAAGTGCATGAGGCAAGTAGCAAAAACACAGAAGAAATCCGTAGAGGTGGACCTGGTTACTAAAGATGGGGGGTTTTCCCACGTCCAGCTCCCACAGCCCATACCCACCATTTCTCTGGACACACAGAAAACTTAAGAACTGTAAAATGTAGATTGAATGGTGGATGACCTGAAGCACCCCCTCTACAGCGAACTTTAAATCCATTTAAACTTTAAACTGATAGACTGCTCCATTTGTTCGTCCTAGTAGACATAGTCCTCCCAAATAGCAGTCCACATTACTTCCCAACTGAAGAAAACAGTATGTTTGCCCCTTCAAATGGAGCCAAACACTCACCCATTTGTTGCAGGTGCCCCACAGGCGAAGTAACACTTCTTTGCTGTTATACAAGAACAGACTTAAACAAAACCAGGCAGCTTCCTTCCATAGTGGGCAAGGGATTGCCCTGCAGCCCACAGAGAACTTTTCCTCCCCCCCCAGAGGAAGGGGGGTAAACAGACAACTCACTGATTTCCTTCTTGTTTGCTTAAGGACAAACTGAAGACTGACTTTGAATTTCCCAGAGTTCTAAACTTCACTCCCTGAGCTGGAGATTCCAAAATGGCTCATGCAGCTGCGACAGTTCTATAGTGATGTCATCTCTCAAGTCTCAGCTGTGACTGAGGACAGAGTGAGACAGTGTGAAACCCATTTAACTGGAGTTTCACAAGCTGCCTTCCCTGCCTACCACTAGGTCTTACTGGGATTCTAGTAACCCCGGCTAACGAAGGGGTTACATGTGTCTCTGCGAAACAGTGCCATATTGAGCCTCCACGCCTGTCCCTTTAAGAGCATAGCTAATCTGTGTTTAGAAATCAGTCTAGGCTAGGTCTGAGTGATTTAGGGTTTTCGACCGGCCAGACAGTGTGTTATTTTGCTCATTTCTACAGTTGCTACTTGCGCAGAGGGAGCCTATATAGGAACTGTGGTTATTTACTGTTTATCTGCTGTTAAAATAAAGATAGAGAAGTTTGTGTAACCTGCTTTTATTGCAGCTCAAACATTTGGATGGGAGCTACCATACTAGGACCTGGACTTCCAGTAATTGGACCAATCGAACCACTGGGACGTACAATGAGCTTGTGCCCAGGGGTTTTGTGGGAAGGAAATTCTGTAGTTTTGAGTGTTGGCACCTAAATGGACCTGGAGGGGGAGTCCTTACTGTGACAGACAGTTCCTTCAGCCAACCAAATCTTTTGGATTGCCAAGGAAATGCCCAGAACTGCCTGAAGCAGTGGATCAGTTAGAATTGGAAGTGGATAAGTGAACAGCTCAAGCTTTTGAGCCGCTGCTCCCAGAAGGAGCGTAGGGGAATTGGCAGGAAGAGGCTAAGCTGGCCTTCCTGCCACGTTCTCCTGCACATAGAACTGCCTATTGCAGAAGTTGGACCTGTCCGATTTCCAGCCTTAGAACTGCAGCAGAAGAAAAGATGAAATTTGTCAGTGCCTACTTCTGAATTGGACTGAAGACTTGCTCCTAAAGCAATTGGCCCCACTTGTGAAGAGAACTGGACTCGGATTGAAAGGTTTGCACAGAGAAGCTGTCAATTTACAACCAGACTGAATCCAAACTGTTGTTTAAAGAAGTTAGTGATATAAATGTACTGAATGTGTTTCGTGGGTTGGGATTTGGTTCCCCAAGATCAAATCTGTTACACCAGCTGGAGACTTCACCAGCAGAAGATGACAGACTTTTCTAGAACTGTTCATCCTGGCTGGGGCCCTGCCATCGTGGCCTAGGCCACTACTCCTGCATCAGAGACCATCTTGGTGAAAGACCGGTTTGGGGATTCGGCCCCCTGCCCAACACTATCGAGCAGGTTGCGACCACCTGGAGGTGAGTCATGTCAGCCCTGCTTCCCCTGGCCTCGTTGATCACCACCATGAGGTCTACATTTTGCCTCCACTGCAGCCAGGTCCTTGTAGCATGAGTACAAATCAGGGTAGCTCCCTGCAATGAAAGCAAAAATAATTGTGGTATCATCTAGTTTTCTTTTACTGGGTTCTTGCAATGGACTGAGCCATCCGGCTTGGATTGCAAATAATTGCATTGTGTGCATACTTAACTGTTTTTCCTTTCTTAAGATCCCCAACATCAGCTGCAATGCTAGCCACCCTGGCAATGCTTCAGGCTAGCCTGCATAACATTCTGGGTACCCAGGGTTGTTGAACTGTTAAGTTGGGACTTGGTGCATGCCAGACAATCCTGATTTAAATCAGAGTGCTAATCATTCTGCTAGATTCACGACTCTCCCTTGTTCACTGTCCCTAGATAAACTTGATTGTCTTTCTTCACATTTAACCTGGCTAGTGTGCATAATATTAGTTGGGTTACAGTATTAAGATTGTATTGCTGTTTGGATAACCTTATTTTCCAGGGGGTCTCCAGGGCCATTGTTGCAGGTCCAGCCCTGTTGGTAAGTGAGAAGGGTATGAGCACATTATTACTACTGCCTATTGAATGTGAATGTACCATTGTGTTATTTCTTAGGTCACTAGAAGGGTTGGTGGTTTGTTATAGCTTCCCAGAAGGCTATACCAGAGCAGATAAGCAACCCCAATACCATTTCTCTGGGTGGAGGCACCCAGTTCAAGAACTCAGGCCCCTCAACCTCTGCATTGACATACAGGCAGGGGTAGAAGCCCTTAGAATAGTGCTGCCTAGGGGTTACATCTTGGAGGCACTGCTGGGATTAGTGCCCTTTGGTGGCCAAAAGTTACATTTTCATTCAAGTGTAAATTTGAAACAGGATTTGAGATGGAGGCGCTTGCTATGCCCAAATGGAAAATTTACCCCCAAAAGCTGGTCGTACACTGCTTGATGGGGTGGAGTGAGGCCGAAGGGGTCGACCCCCACCATGCCATACTACTACTTGACATCCCTGTGGGGACCACTAATGAAACTATTGAAGAAACGATAGGGAAGGTTAAGTGTCTGGGGAAGACTGAAGTACAGGGGTGGGACTCAGATTTTTGCTCAGACCTTGGTAGCCCTCCTTTCCTGTAGCCTCCCCACAGACCCTGACACAGGACCCTCTGTCATCATGCTGGAAGGATTCCAGAAGGGGTGGAGAGTTATTCATTTACATAGTAACCTGTCTTCCCCTGGGAGGTCCCCAATGGTAGAGGGGTTTAAGGACAAATTATTGAGACTCCTAGCTGCTGAAGGGCAGACAGCTAAGGAGTTGTTAAAGGCTTTGGAGGATTCGGAGGAGACCACTCCATTACAATCTCCTCCGGCTTCTCTGTCCACCCCAAGGCAACCCCTATTGTAGCATCCCCCATTGTGATACCCTCTGTACACCTGGACTCCTATCACCGGCTCAGATTGTTCTCTGATGCAGTTCTTTTGTCAGTGGGGGAGGACAACTTGGAAACTTGGATGGACTATGCTACTCCCTGGTCCAAGAGTGGCAGTGCTCTGAAGGGGAGAAGTGCAAAAAACTTATGGAAAGTTTGAGGGGCCCTGCACTGGAAACTATTTGGTTCCTTCGGTCCACAAACCCAGAAGCCACTGCAGCTGAGTACCTATCTGCTTTAGAAGGGGTATTTGGCAGCACCGAGTCTGGGGAGGATTTAATGTGGAAGTTCAAGTCTACTAAACAGTGGAAAAATGAGAAGTCTGCTTTTGTCACCCGAATTGAACGGGCCCTGCAGAGGGCACATTGTAAAGGGGGTGTCTCAGCCAGTGAACTGAATCGTGTCAGGCTGGAGCACATTCTCAAGCCTGCGCATTATTCAAGAGTGTTTATGCTAAAATTGAAGTTTCAGGACTGGAAAGCCAGCCCTCCCAAATATTGTTGGCTGATGAAGGAGATCTGGGAGGCTAAGAGCAAGGAGGATGTTTGGGAACCATATGCGGGGGTTGCACACACTGCCACAACCCCAGACAGACCTGCTGAGAAAGAGGAGCCCCTTGAGACACAGCAGGTCTGAGAGCTGCTGAAAGTGTTAAAAGAAATGGGAGCCAGCCAACAAGCTGCAGTTGAGATGGCCAGATACTCTAGTTTTGGCCCCCCTAAGACTGAGTCTGGTAGTGAGGTCCCACCTGTGGGTATAGGGGCCCATGCCCTTGCCATTGAACCTCGAACTAATTCCAAGCTGGTAGAAGAGATGAGAGAATTGCGAACTTTGGTGGGGGACCTCATACATGCCACACGATCCTCTGTCCCCTGGTGGAACTGCGACAAAAGGGAGCCTGAGCTCAAACCGAAAGAGGACAGTAGAACTCCTGCACCTGATGGCTATAAATTTCATGAAGAACTAAACCACCCTGGTGAACTCAGAGAAAAGGTGCTCTGTTATAGATGTGGGGAGGATGGACACACCCAACGTAGTTGCAATTCCCCTGAGGACCTGCAGAAAGTCACTACCAAGTTGCTTAATCAGGTTCAGCAGAGCAATATAAAACCTCAGCCAGGCCCACCCTGAAAATATTTTTCCTCTAAAACTGCTGTGGGCCAGTCCGCAAAACAAACTTCCCTGGATTGATCCGAGATAGTGGGCCCTTCCATGGAAACCACAGTGACTGTTAACGGCATCTTGAGCTGTGCTAGACAGTGGCTTGCAGGTCACTATTGTATTTAAAGACTGGTACGACTAAGACCTATCTGATCTCCCACTCTTACCCCTAGAAGGACTACATGTGTGTGGGTTGAGCAATAAATCTTATCCTTATCAAGGATATGTACGAATTTGGTTGTCTTTTCCTACTACTGTTGCTGGTGTGGATGAACAAGTGGAGATACTGGCTCTGGTGTGCCCGCCGATTGGAATATATGATGGCATCCCTTTGTTGATCAGAACCAATGCTCATATTTTTGGAAGGCTAGCCCAGCTCTGTCAAGAGAAACAAGGCAAGCTGACTGGGAAGGCACTACACATTCTGGCCATCGTGCGCAGAGCAAATGTCTTACAGATGAAAAACAAAGAGGTTGAGAAAGATGAACCAGTGGGAGTGGTATGGAAGAAGGATTCGGAATCCCTTGTGTTGCCTCCCAGTGACCAGTGTACCATCATACGAGCATACGAAATTTGCCAGCAGATAAAGGCCTAGAGGTCTATCAAGTCTGCTCGAATGTGCAGCTAGCACCCCTTATTCTGCAGCTGCCCCTCCCTTCCACCCTTCCCCTTCATTAACCCTCCCCCTTGTCCTGTCCCATCCTCATTTGAAGCAGTCCACTGTTCTACTGCGTACCACTTCTGCAGGTAACGCATTCCACCCAGCCACCACCCTCTCTGTAAAAAAGTGTCTCCTCATCTCCCTCCTGAACCTTCCTCGTTCCAGTCTCATATCATGGCCCTGGTGGCCCTCCCTCCTTACTTTGAACAGCCCTCTGTACCTGTCTTGTTTATTCCTTTCATGTATTTAAAGGTTTCAATCATGTCACCCCTGTCTCTCCTCTCCTCCGGTGAGTACATGTTCAACTCCTTCAACCTCCTCTCATAAGATAAGTCCCCCAGACCCTTGATCATCTTTGTCGCCCTGCGCTGCACCCCCTCCAGTAACTTAATGTCCCTCTTCAGATATGGACGCCAGTACTGCACGCAGTACTCCAGGTGTGGTCTAACTAATGACCTATACAGTGGCAAAATCACCTCCTCCCTCCTCTAGGATATACCCCTTGCAATACAACCCAGCATTTTTTTGGCCTTTGCAGCTGCCTTCCTACACTGTGCCGAGTTGTTCATTTACCATGTAATGAGCACACCCAGATCCTTCTCCTTCTCCTTCTCTGTCTGGGCTAGCTGCACTCCCCCTAGCTGGTAAGTCCTCCTTGGGTTCTTCATCCCAAAATGCAGCACCTTGCACTTTTTGGCATTAAAGTCCAGTTGCCAAGTGTCTGACCAGGTTTCAGGCTTTGCCAGATCATCCTGCAACCCCTGCTATCCCCCTAGGTCATCCACCACCGCGCCAACCTTGGTATCATCAGCAAACAGACTGATCTTGCTCTTGATGTCCCATGATACGTCTGCAATGAATATCCCAAACAACACTGGTCCCAACACCGAGCCCTGTGGGACACTGCTCGTCACTGCCCTTGGATGTGAAAGCTCCCCACCCACCACCACCCTCTGTTTCTCCTGCAGCCAGTTTCCTACCCATCTCACCAGCTTTGCACCCGCCCCTGTGCCTACTAACTTCCTTCCCAGCCTTCCATGTGGCACTGAGTCGAATGCCTTACTGAAGTCCAGATACAGGACATCCACTGCATGGCCCCTGTCCAGTTGCCTAGTTACCCAGTCATAGAACTCAACCAGGTTGGTTTGGCAGGATCTGCCACATATGAAGCCATGCTGTCTGCTGTCCTGTAGTCCTTTGGCCTGTAGGAGGGCCACCAGCCTCTCCTTCAGGATAGTCTCCATTAGCTTACCCACGATGGATGTGAGGCTCACTGGTCTGTAGTTTCCCGGTTCATCCTTGGGGCCACTCTTGTGGAGGGGCACCACATGAGCCATCCTCCAGTCCTGAGGTACACACCCCGAATGTAGTGAGGCATTAAATAGGTCTGCCAAAGGTCCTGCAAGGACCTCTGCCAGCTCCTTCAGTACCCTGGGGTGGATGCCATCTGGGCCTGGCGCCTTGTCCACCCTCAGTGCCTTCAAACCCATCAGTGGCGAAGTGTGAATTAAAAAAGACGTCAAAAGCAAACTCCTCATATTGAACTCCCCAGAAGAAGGGAAACTTCCTGAGGGACTGTTGGTCAAGCCTAGCATCCTACCAGCCCGGGCTCATGCCTATGCCCGGTGGGTGGTGGTACAAGTCCAGAATATGTCTGACCAGGATATCAGAGTAAATTGAGGTTGCATCCTGGCTTCTGTATATTGTGTAGACATGGCTGCGTTGCCTAACAAGAAAGGCACCATAGGGACTGATGAGGTGACCCCCTGGTCTGTTTGATTTTGGAGTCTCCCATCCTCAAAGAGTGGAGAACTAAAAGCAACCAGAAGCTGGCCCAGAAAAGCAAGGTGTTCTCTTTGAAAGAATGGGAAGTAGGATGCATCACTGGGGCTGAACATTACTTAAGACTTCATGATGAAAGACCTTTTGTAAGAAGTCTCAGCGCCTAGCCCCGGCGGACATCGATAACATTCAACGCCATCTCCAGGAGACGCTCATGGCTGGAATTGTACAGGAGTCTTGCAGTCCATACGCTTTGACTGTTGTTGTAGTCCAAAAGAAAAATGGCTCGGTGCAGATGTGTGTGGACTACTGGAATTTGAATTGAAGAACTATACCTGATCAGTACACTATGCCCACATCCAGGATGCCCTTAACTGCCTCAATGGGAGTCAGTGGTTTTCTGTGCTGGACCTTCAGAGTGGGTATTACCAGATCCCGATGGCTCTCAAAGATAGAGAAAAAACAACATTCATCTGCCCTTTGGGTTTTTATGAATTTCTATGCGTGCCTCAGGGTATTTCGGGAGCACCCGCCACCTTCCAGAGCTGATGGAGCGAGCTATGGGAGACATGAACATATTAGAATGCCTTGTCTACCTAAATGATGTCATTGTGTTTGGCTGGACCCTTGAGGAGCATGAGACTCATTTGTTTAAGGTTCTAGACCCACTTAGAAGGGGCTAGCGGGTTCCCTCCTTGGCTCTGGGTGAGAACTCCCCAAAGGTGGGGGTCCTCCTGCAGTCCCTGCACAAAGTTCAAGGTAAGAAAGTTCACAGGCAGTTATTCCAATACAGCCTGGTGCCAACTGATGTAGATGCTAGCCTTAGTTCCAAGAAGCGCAGGTGCAATGCAACAGGGGAATCCAAGAACAACTAGCCCCTGCACACCAGTCTGCACTTTCCAGCTAACAATGTCCACAACCTTGTCTTCAACTGCAGCTGGAACACCCCTCTCAGCCAACTTTAACCAGTTCACTCAGGACATGTACAGCACCTGACTAGCACCCCGATGACCAGAGTCACTTTGCCTCTTCAAAATTACACTTGCCGTCCCATACAAGCAATTGAACTCTCAGTAGCCACTGTAGCCTTCCAATAATTTGCACAGTCCTCTCAGCCAATCCAGCCAACTAGTGCAGGGTTTCTGCAGCATCTAATTTCTCTCAGCAATGTTTAAGCAACTTCTCAGTGCCTGGAGAATCAGGATCACAGTTCAGTCTCTCTCATTCCCCTTCTCAGTTCAACTCTGCAGACAGCAATCTCCAACTAGGGCCTGAGAAAACCCTCCAAAGTCCAAAGTCCACTCTCACAGGATTCTCCTGACTTGTAAAGAACCTGGGAACAGACTGAAGAAATCCCAGAAATTCCACACAGTTTCAGCCAAAATTCCGGAGTTCTGATTGGCTGATGAATCATATCAATAATTGATAACCATAGAGATCAATATTTCCTGCTCTTTTAATGGGGTATGATCTAGGTGCCTAAATTAGTTCCCTCCTTCTCCCAGGAGTCCCTTTGGTTCAGTTTTGGATACCAAGATCACAGATTGGCTACTGGAAAAGGTCAGAGTGTTAACAAGATGTCAGCCCCCAGTCTGTTCAAGCCAGTGCAGTACAGTTCCTTGGGATCCAAGGTCTGGTGCAGCCCACATACTACTTTATTTACACAATCACCCCACCGGATGGTAGCTCCAACTGCCCCTGTCAAACCAACCCACTTTTACTCCATTAACCCCAGGAGTTTTACTGTCACTGCCGCCAAAATACTGTCCCCCCAGATTGGCAGACAGTACCTCATTAGTATACATGAGGGCTCATGAATGATTCATGAACACTTGTTTGTGCCCCGATTGAAACTTAATTTTTAGTCCACAAAACGGTTTCTAAACCGCATTGTTCAGGTCACCGGCCCCTATTAACTGATCATGGCGCTGGGACCTGGGACACCTCTAGCCCAACCGCCAAAATTAGCGCTCAGCACTTCAAAGGTGCCGTCTGCACAGACCCCCTGTAAAACAAGGTTATACACAGCAAATAACAGCAGTACAGTACTCTTGCACAAACTGGAACCACAGTCTGGGTAACTGCAAAAAAGAGTTAGATCTGATTTATTTAAGGGACTTGAACAAGGCAGGGGTGTAATCAGGGTAATTTGCTTAGAGACTTTATCATTCAAACAGTTATGCATGCACTTCAGGGTCCATAAACAGTCACACACTTTGGGTACCCAGATGGAGAATGGTGAGCTAGCTAGGAACGTTGCAGCTTGTTGGGGCCCGTGATAGAAGAAAACTGCATGCACAACACACACTATTTGTAATCCGGAGCCTGAGGGCTCAGCTTGTGAAAAGAAAACAACAAGACAATCAGATGACACACTTTTAGATTAGGCTGTTGTTGCAGGGAGCTGCCCTGATGATTACTCATGATACCAAAGACTGGACGAAAATCGAGACAGCAAGTGGTTACTCTGGAGTAATAGATGCAGGGCCCATATGAATCACTGAGGCATCGTTCCTATTCATGCGTGGAGTAGGGGTCTGATCCCTAGGCAGGTCTCTCATCGATGGCTTTGTCTGTGCAGCAGGGAGTCTGGCTGGGCCAGTGTGGCAAGGCCCCAGCCAAATGGAGACAAATTCATATACAGTCCACTTTGGGCTGGATACAGCTCCCAGCAAGCAGAACATAATTCACACAGTAGGGAACCAAATCATGACCCACTTTCAATACACAGCACATTTACATGTAAGGAAATTCTACTGTGTCAGGCAAACTGCTCTCCGGTCACGATTGCAAAGTCTCTGCACAAACTGGGGATTCAAAAGCAGCTGAAAATCCTGACAGGTTGATCACATTCAGCAAAATCTTCGGTCTTCTTCAGGTATGAACCTGGTAGAAAATCAGTGGCTTACTTCGTTCTCACAAACTCAGATTTAGTCCGAAACAATTCTCTTTCCGCCCTCTCAAGGGCAGTAGACAGACATGCAGGCCAAAACTTAGCCCTTTCACATTTCTCCCATGCAAATCCACTCAGGATTGCTGCTCAAAAAACACTTGAGCTCTTCTCATTTCACTTCCCAGCTCAGAACTAACTGAAAATTGCAAGCAGTCTGGGATTTCCCCAAAATCCAAAAGATTCAGTTGGCTGATCTGTCTGTCAGTCACAACAAGAGCTCCCCCTTCAGCTGCAAAAAGGCACCAAAAACCCCAAACTACAATTTCTACAGATTTTGACTCCAGACAGCTCCTGTAGTCTGGCTCTATTTTTGGTCCCACCAGACTGATTGGTCCAATCGAGCAGTCCAGGACCAAGATAGTGGAGACAAACATAACAGTCCTTGCTGCAAAGAAGGCAGGTTAGACAAACTACATTATCATTATCACTTTAAATGATTTTCAGCAAATAGTTACATCTTTCAACAGAGTTCCCTCTCAAATTACATATGACTGCAATCCAAGCAGCTCTTAAACAGACAGTACACAAAGGCTATACAGGCACTCTCTGGCAATCACATTTAAACTGCTAAAATGCAGGACACCAACCTGGCATTGAGCATTGAGGTAAGCTCAAGGAAGACTTTTTGGGAACCTCCATTTGTAGAGGGGTTACCCCTTCCCTGCCTGGAGAAAGCTTGGCGTCCGTATCAAGTCTGTACCATCTTGCATCAGTTAACATAAACTTTACTACACTTTATAATACTATATTCATTTTGACAATACATTAGGCATATTTTACAAAAGTCAGTTGAACATTTCTATACTAAATCAGGTAATAACTTCTTGTACATTAAACAGAGTAAGAGGTGGCCCTTCCCTATCAGCTAACTTGTGGTTGGATGGGGCAGGGGCACCGTGGTGAGAGGGCAGAACAAGTAACCTGGAATGGGCCGTCAAGCTCAATTTGGGCAGTGAACTCGGCGAAACATAAACACCTTTGTGAACCACATGGAGAGGCAAGTCCACAGACCTCCTCCGAGAATCATAGCTGAAATGCAATACTGGCCTGACAGCTCAGCCAGTCTTTCTGGGGGGAACAATCGTGGTATCTGTACTATCTCAGCAACAGCCTTGGGGCTTTCATCACCTGTGAGGGGTGCTTCTGCCTGGGTAGAAATGTCCAAACTTGGAGCACTGTCAGCTCCTTGCTCTGTAGGCTCTGTTTCTACAACACTATGCTCATTTTGAAGAGGCCCTGGTACTAAAGGGGGGATTATCAGCACTCTCATAGTCAATCAATCAATCAAAGCCTTTATTTAACCATTCGATCACCATTGAGCAAGCTCATTTTCGAGGTGGACCTGGGTTTGTTAACAAGGAACAAGGGACAATATACATGGGATGCAATATACATGAAAGTGATAATAATTCAAATAAAGTGAGATACAATAATACAGTATATACAAAGTATCAGCAGGTAGCATTGACAGTAGCATATGTTTGGAACAGAAGATACAGCTAGTTTCGGGTAGGACACAATTTTTCATATAAGTAAAGAAATATACATATCAGGTGCACCGAACACAAATAAAACCTAATATAAAAAGATATATAGTGATACGGTATGGAGAATTTAGAGCTGGAACCAGGGTCAAAGGAATGTGGAAGGGACAGAAATGGGGTAGAAAAAGGGGAGAGGGAAGAGTCGATTATAGATGTGATCAGTCTTTTAACAGTAGTAATCAGAGTGTGCTTGGACTTACTTACAGGAGTCACTATTTAGGGTAGACAGGCACAGGACTCCTTATTATGATGTAGATATAGAGATTTAAAAGCTGCTAGGCTGATGGGGTGAGTTAATTTCAAAGTTTTTTGCAGCTTGTTCCACAGTTGAGGGAGCACAAAGCTGATGGCTGCTCTGCCAATGTGAGATTTTGCTTTGTAAACATAAAGGTAGATATATGAGGTGCTTCTCAGGGCATACTTCCCCAGAGTGCACAAAGGTAAACAGAGATATACTGGGGCAGTTTATCTGAGATAGCTTTGTATGTCCAAACTACAGCATTTTTTTGCCGTCTGTAAGCAAGGGATGACCATCCCACTGCCGTGTACAATGCACAGTGGTGGGTTGAGTATGGAAGACCCATGATAAATCTTACGGCTCTGTGATAAAGCGTATCGAGTTTGGCAAGGGTACCTGCAGGTCCCTGACTATATTGAAAATCTGCTTAATCCAATAGGGAAAGAAAGGTAGTTTGAACCAGTTTCAGTTTAGCGTCTCTTGTGAGGAGATTAGTCATTGTCTAAGTTTCTTTGCCAGTTCTTCTAAGTGATCTGTGAAAGTAAGTCTATGGTCTAACCAGACCCCCAGGTACTTGAACTTTGGTACGTAGTCCAACCGCTCACCTAGAACAGTAGTGATCTGTGGGAGTGCCCCAGCAATTGTAGGATTTATTGCATTTTGAAGGGTCGAGAGGAACATTGCTTTGGTTTTTTCTGCATTTAAGAACAGTTTCTGATTTATAAGCTGATATTGCAACAGATTAAATTCATTTTGAAGGACTTACAGGCCGCTTCAGGTGTGGGGCTACTAGCATAGAGTACTGTATCATCCTCAAATAGGTGTATTTGTGCTTCTTTGATGAGGGCATCTACTTTGTTAATATAAATGGTGAAGAGCAAGGGACCAAGAATGGAACCTTGCGGTACACTCCTCAATAGGGGTTTTGGTGGAGAAACTTCCCCTTCTGCCTTTACTTGTTGAAGTCGTCCTGAGAGGTAGTTGGAGAACCATTTAAGGGATAGGGAATCCAAACCAATGTTCCAGAGGGACAACAGAAGCAGTCTGTGATCAATGGTATCGAATGCCTTGCTTAGGTCCAAGAAAACTACTTAGGAAGCGTTTTTTGTCTAATTCAAGCTGCTAGTCATTTGTCACCTTGGCTAGAGCAGAATTGTACTGTGCTGTGCTCTAAAACCGGATTGTAATGGGTTGAGCAATTTTTCTGATTCCAGGTACTTCTGAAGCTGGGAGTTCACTATTTTCTCCAGCATCTTTGACAGGATTGGAAGTAGGAAGATTGGTCTGTAGTTATTGAGGTCACTAGGATCTCCTGACTTAAACAAAGGGACCACAAGTGCATTTTTCCAAATGGGCGGTAGGTCACCCTTGGACAAGGATAAATTTAAGAGATGAGTAATTGGGACTGCGAGGACATGGTAGCCGACCTTTAAGAAGTATGGGTCAATGAGGTCGACCCCAGCACTTTTCCTAGTGTTCAGCTGAAGGAAAAGATCTTTGACTTCTTTCAGGGAGGCAGGCTGCAGAGAGAAGGATGGACTGGGGATGGGTTTTTCTTGTGTATCCAATCTAAGTTGTTGGCGGAGGATATTCATGGGAGAGGAGTCAAAGGCTAGCCCTGCAGTGGCAAAATAATTATTGAGAGCATTGAGGATAGACGGTCTGTCGGAGAAGGCAGTATTGTCGATCAATAATTTAGTAGGTAGGGAATTTACAGTGGTGTGACCTTCAATGTCTTTGATAGTCCTCCAGAATTTGGAGGCATTTCATGAGGAGCTCTCCAGCTGAGAGCGGTAGAAATTAGCTTTGGCTCCTCTGACCATTTTAGTGCAGAGGTTCCTCGCCCTCCGGAAAGAATTCCAGTCATTTATTAAATTAGTTTTCCTAGCAGTTCTCCAGAGGACATCCCTACTCCACAAAGCATCTTTCAGGTCTTTTGTAAATCACCGACAGGATTTGTTTCTGGCACAAACTTTTACTATGGGAGCATACTTGTTGAGAGCCCCTAGCACAATTTCTGAGAAAATATCATAAGCCATAGTCAGGGACTTGGCTAGATAGAAGTCCTGCCATCGCATGGAGTCTCTTAGGTCTGATATAAACCCATGGAGATCAAAGTTGCATATGCATCTTTTAAAGGAGAATTTTGGTGCAGTTGTGGATTTAAGAGTGGATCTCACACATACGATGAAGCAATGGTCACTAATATCAGGGAAAAAGATGCCAGCATGGGAGAATAAATGGGGTTTGTTAATTAAAATGATATCCAAGAGAGTGCTGTTATTAAGGTTGAGCTTGTTAGGATGAGTAGATTCATTTATTGGCTGTGACAACCCAAGGGAATCACAGAACATTTTAAGTGGGGTGGATGCACTGGAGAGCCCGTCTAAGCTGAAGTCCCGTAGTATGATACACTCTGAAGATGCCGAACCCAGGATGTTTCTGAGATGTTTTAACAACTGTAGTCCAGCTGATGGGGGTCTGTAGCATCCTATTATACATAATGAGACACCGGTGGCAATTTCAGTCTTTAATGACAAGCTTTAGAATTCTTTTGGAACAGAGGTTGAGTCAATTATGGCAGCAGGGAATTTATTCTTGATGTAAATAGCTACCCCACCACCTCTGGTTTTCCTGTCGGCTATGAACAAAGAGTAGGAGGGGATGTTAACTTCATTGTTACTGTTCGCCAGTCAGAGCCAGGACTCCATGATCACCAGAACATCTGGAACAATATAACATACCCAGGCCTGAACAGAAGTGATTTTTTTTAATAGACTACATACACTAACATTCAAGAATGTAAGCCCCTTGAGGCTTTGTAGCTCTGCTGGGGATTCCATAGGTGCCAGAGGGCCTGGATTAAGCTCAACATTTACTGAGCATAGTAAAAACAGGAACAAGAGTTTCCTGCAGAGTCCTAGGAGAAATGTGGGTGGCTGAGTCTTCTTTCGGTTACATGATTTGTCTGCGACAGTATAGGGAGTTCTGAGGCTAGTTCCCAGTTTTCCTGATGCTGCATACAATAATACCCTGACCGAGAGAGTCGGTGGGAGTAGGGGAGAGTATGTAGAAGGTGGTGTAGCCCTGTGGGCAGGCTCTAGGAGAGTTCCTGTATGCCGGTGTAGGTGAAGGACCAGCAGCGGGATCCGGGAAGTTAGAGCACATACAAGTTCTTCTACTTGATAGGAAAAGTCCCGGTTGGACAATGTAAAAAGAGAGCCATACTCCACTCTAAGAGTTATTTTTTAATTCATGTTCAGGTCCAATACATGTAAGATGAGCAGAGACAAGTACAGAAGCAGGTAATATGCCCTCATTATGAGACTATCACCCAATGGGCACTACAAGTGCAGGCAAGAGAAGGGATTCTCAATGGAGGAGAATTTCTTAATCCCTGCAGAATACTACTATAGATAGTGGAGCCTGAAGCAGTAATACTTAAGTACAGCTCCTAGTCAGGCTAATAAGAAAAGAGTTCACCTGACTATAGAGTAGGACTAGGGGCAGAGAGGCTTTGAAGCAAATTTCTTGGCTACTACTCTGGAGCAGACTAAATACTAGCGAGATCACCTGACCTAAATCAACTGCCTTAGCAAGGCAGGATATGCTAGTGAGCAATAAGCAAACCTAAAGTACCAAAATGGTATGCCTCAGCAAGACAGAATGAGATAAAGCTGCTAGAAGGCTTAGTTGCAAAAAGGGGATGTGAGGAATTGCAGTTTTTGACAGTAAGTAACCAATAAATTGAAACATCAGATAGGAGTGGGCAGAGACTGTGTGCATTTAAAGGAGGCCTGGGAGGGAGAGGGGGGTGGGACGAAAAATCAAGGGGAAGTTTGCAGAGCTAGCACTGAATCAGTGCACATACAGTTGGAGAGAAACTGCAGCAGGGTGGGAATGGTAAGTTACTTTACACAGGCCGAGCAGAACAGGCTAAATTAAAATACATAAATTAGGAGCTGAGTACAGGGATGCAAGCTTACATTAAGCCACACGTCTCGGTGCTCCTGTCTCAGGTAAGTGAGACCAACCAATCAGGGAGCTCTACACAGGCGTGGAGCCAATAGTGCTACCCTGAGAAGGCGCAGAAATTGAAAACAGCAAATTACAAGTGATGATCCGGTTCAGCATTCACACAGCCCAGAGAAATCATGGCAATTTTTCAAGCATTGTACCTTATCTATCTCATTGTGGGGTGGGAGGATTAGGCTCCTTGCACTGTAGACGTGCTATGGCTGGATTGTGACCGCTGCCTGTGGGGGGCAAGTGGCACCTTTAAGGAAGGAGACAGCAGATTAAATAGGAGCAGATGGGGTGTGTGTGTGTCTAAACAGAGACACACAAAGAGAGCTGAGCACCAACTTGAAAGACAAAGTCAGGGGGCAGTCTCAGACAGCGGCAAGGTACCGGCTAACTCGGGAATCCAAAATAAGCACAAAAGAACAGACTGATGGGAGAGGGCAAGAGGGACAGAACAGAGACAGAGGAGGACAGGAGGACAAAGGAAGATGATTAAGAATGAAAGTCAAGGGCAGGAGCCTTAGGCTAAAGACAGAGGTTACACAGATTTTACAATTTACTGAATTTTCTAAGTCCATAGCAGTAAGCATGTAAACCCAGTATAGTCTTAAATAGGATTAAAAAAATATATATTAACAAAGCCAGTAAAACTTTTTTACAAACTCAGTTCAAGGCAGTGTACAGAGTGAAAGCTTAACTGGGGAAAAATCAAGGGGAAGTTTGCAGAGCTAGCACTGAATCAGTGCACTTACAGTTGGAGAGACACTGCAGCAGGGGGGGAATGGTAAGTTGCGTTACACAGGCCGAGCAGAACAGGCTAAATTAAAATATATAAATTAGAAGCCGAGTACAGGAATGCAGGTTTACATTAAGCCACATGTCTCGGGTGCTTCTGTCTCAGGTGAGTGAGACCAACCAATCAGGGAGCTCTACACAGACGTGGAGCCAATAGCGCTATCCTGAGAAGGCGCCGAAATTGAAAACAGTAAATTGCAAGTGATGATCCGGTTCAGCGTTCACAGAGCCCAGAGAAATCATGGCAATTTTTCAAGCATCATATCTTATCTATCTCTTTGGGGGGTGGGTGGATCAGGCTTCTTGCACCGTAGAGGTGCTATGGCTGGATCGTGACCACTGCCTGTGGGGGCAAGTGGCACCTTATCTATCTCTTTGGGGGGTGGATGGATCAGGCTTCTTGCACCATAGAGGTGCTATGGCTGGATCGTGACCACTGCTCGTGGGGGCAAGTGGCACCTTATCTATCTCTTTGGGGGGTGGATGGATCAGGCTCATTGCACCGTAGAGGTGCTATGGCTAGATCGTGACCACTGCTAGTGTTCTTCAAGTTCTGGCATGTCACCAGAAAGACTCATTCCATCAGTCCCTTCCTCAAGCAAATCACACAGTTCCACAATACACAGAGACTCAGCATGCTCAGACATGATACTTTGCACTTCACTTTCAGGGAGCATTGGCTCCAAGGACAAAGCTGGGAGGGTTAGGCAGTCCAGAAGGCCCAGCTTCATCCCCAAGATTAGTCATGGGATTACCTAAAAACAGCTGACTCAATTCACAGGAGGGGTAATAGGCATGGTCACACTCACTTTCATCAGAAGTGGACTGACAGTCGCTATCATTCTGGGCCTGCTGCGAAGGAAACCTTAAATCTGTGACCACTGGGGTAGGTTGGCTCTGTTTCTTTCTTGCAGCAGCACGAGTCACCTGCCCAGGGGGCTCCATTTCTGGGGGTTCAGCCTCAATCATGACTTGGCCGATAGGTAGCAAGTGGTTATGGTGCATGGTCTTGACAGCTTTGGAGTTGTTCTCTGGGCGTACCTTGTACACAGGTAAATCATCCAACTTTACAACTACTACATGGGGAAGATGGTGCCACTGATCAGCAATTTTGTGTTTACCATGCAGTCCCAAATTGCATAACAACACACGGTCTCCAGGTCGAAGCTCTTGAGCCTTTACTTTTTTATCATGCCTCTCTTTGTTGGCTAGATTTCTCTTGGTGGCCATTGTCTGGGCCAGTTGATAGGCATGGTTCAATTGAGCTTTCAGTTTTTGTACATATTGCAAGTAGTTTTCGGCTAGGACCCCATCTGGAGAGACCCCAAAACAGACATCAACAGGCAGCCGGGCCTCTCTCCCGAACATGAGGCGGTAGGGAGAGAACTCAGTAGCATCATTTCTCATGCAATTGTATGCGTGTACCAAGGTGCTAATCTGCTGGCTCCATTTATGCTTGTCTTTTGGGTGGAGGGTGCCCAGCACGTCTAGAAGGGTACAGTTAAAATGTTCTGGTTGAGGGTCTCCCTGCGGATAATAGGGGGTTGTTCTTGACTTTTGCACCCCTCATAGAGAGAGCATTTCTTTGATTAGTCAAATCTCAAAGTCTCTGCCCTGGTCAGAGTGGATCCGCTGGGGGCACCATAGTGGACGAAGAAATTTTCCACTAGCACCTTGGCCACGGTAGATACCTTTTGATCTTTGGTGGAAAAAGCTTGTGCATACCATGTGAAATGATCGGTGACCACTAACACATTGCCAGTGTTCCGCTGATCAGGTTCTAAACACAAGAAGTCTATGTAGACTACTTCCATGGGCGTGCTGGTAGTAATATTAACAAGTGAGGCAGCCCTGTGAGGCAGGGCTTTTCTTTGCAGGCAGCGAATACAAATCTTTACATGGTGCTCAACATCGGCCCCCCATTTTGGGCCAGTAGACGCGAGATCATACCAGGTCAAGGGTTCTGTCAATACCGAGATGCCCCATGTGATTGTGGAGAGACCTCAGTACCAAATCTTTAAAGGCTGTGGGCAGGACCAATTGTTGCTTGTCTACTTTGCCACTACGATCTACTGTCTCTCTATACAACAAATGATTGAGCAACTTCAGTCTGGGGCCTTGCAGGGCATCAAGTGCTGGCTGGATCATAGGCTCTCGGGATGAGCCCATTGAATGCTGTCATTGTCAAATTGAGGTGGTGCACTAATATCTAGAGCAGAGAAGTGGCAATAAGCAGCTGGTATGCAGGTGTCAGAAGGGCCCAAGTAATTTACTAAACAGTCCACTGTGTGTCCACAGACATCTGTTCATCTCTATCAAACTTTTGGCACAATGCTCGAATGTCAGGTTCAGACAGTCTGATCCAATCACTCTTGGAAGTGGGCCTCCATGATAGGGTGTCAGCATCAATATGGTTCAGACCCGGTCAATATTCGACAGCATAATCATAGGTTGATAATGCAGAAAGCCACCGGTGCCCAGTGGTGTCTAACTTAGCTGAAGTCTGTACATAGGTCAATGGGTTATTGTCAGTCTTCACCAATATCTTTGCCCCATAGAAGTATTCATGAAACTGGTCAACAATGGCCCATTTTAGCGCAAGGAATGTGAACTTATGCACAGGGTTGTTTTGTTTGGATGGGGTCAAGCTCCTACTGGCAAAAGCTACTGGTCTCAGGCCATCCTCATGGTCTTGGTATGGCACCGCTCCTAGACTCTATAGACTAGCATCCATATGCAGCACATAGGGTTTGGTGGGGTCAGTATAGGCAAGGATGGGGGCATGGGTGAGCTGGTATATGATCTCATGGAAGGCTGCTTCACAGTCGGGAGTCCAGCGGGGCCCAAAGAGTTCACCTGGGTGGAAGTATACTTTTTCTGGTTCTTTAGAGGCCCCTTTTTTGTATTTACAATTGGTAAGAGGGTAACCCTGGGTAAGGTTCAAGAGTGAGCTAATCACCTTGGAATAGTCTTTTATGAACCTGCGGTAATAGCCACAGAACCCCGGGAAACATTGTAGTTCTTTCAGATTATGGGTCTGGGCCAAGTAGTCAGTGCTTCAACCTTACGGAGATCAGTCTCTATCCCTTTTGTAGATACTATGTGCCCCACATACTTCACAGAGGTTTGGAAAAACTGGCGCTTTTCAATGGACAGCTTGAGGCCGAAGTCTTCCAGTCGGTCTAGGACTTTAAACAGCCAGTTCTCATCTCCTCTAAGGTGCTCCCAAACACAATGACATCATCCAAGTACACCAGGCATTCCAGTAAATTCATATCTCCTACCGCACGTTCCATCAGTCACTGAAAGGTGTCCGGGGTGCCCGATATCCCTTGTGGCATCCTCAGAAACTCATAGAAACCTAATGGACAGATGAAGGCTGTTTTCTCATGGTCTTCTGGGGCCATCAGGATCTGATAGTATCCGCTGCGAAGATCCAACACCGAGAACCATTTGCTCCCATTCAAGCAATCCAGGGCATCTTGTATATGAGGAATAGTGTATTGATCTGGGATGGTCCGTCAGTTCAGGGTTCGATAATCAATGCGCATCCTCACAGACCCATTCTTCTTATGCACAACCACAATGGGAGAGGCGTATGGACTCCTGGATTCTTGTATCATGCCAGCAGCGAGCATTTCCTGCAGGTATCTTCTCACATTATCTGTGTCTGCTGGGGCTAGGCATTGGGACCTCTCTCGAAATGGCCGTTCATCGTGCAGACGTATGTGATGCTCCACACCCTGGACACATCCCACATCCCATTCCTTCAATGAAAACACTTGGTCTCTCTGGGCAAGTCTCTTACTAATTCTAGCCTTCCTTTCAGCTGGCAACTGGGAGTCACCAAAGTCAAACAAGTCTGGGGTCACCCTCTCTTTCTCACCAGGGTGCTTGTTGCTGGGCAATACTGCAGTGTCTGTGCAGTGTACTGTAGCTAGGGTGCACCCTCTGTTCACCTGGATCTCTCAATCTGACACATTGTGAATCTGGGCCATCACTCGTCATGCATAGGCATGGGCATGAGCAGGTAAGATGCTGGGCTTGACCAATAATCCTTCTGGCAATTTTCCATCACCTGGCTCATCCAACATCAGTATTTTGTTCTTGACATCTTTCCAGAGGCGGACCTCCCCTTGAATGGTACACTGGGCGTTAGGGGCCAGTACCACTGAATCGGGATCCTTCTTCCACACGATCCCCACTGGTTCATCCTGGTCGACTTCCTCAGGTCTCTGTTGCAAATCATAGGCCCTCTTGATCAGAGCTGGAATTCTCAGGGCCCTCCCAGTTTGTCACCCTTGTTTCTCATGACAAAGTCACGGCAGTCTCCCAAACATATGGGCATTTGTTCCAATCAACAGGGGATCCCCATCATACAGTCCAGTGGGGGGGTACAAACTAGGGCCAGTGTCTCTACTTGCTGCTCTACGCCAGTGACAGTTGCAGGAAAAGACAACCAGAGGCGGCCATATCCTAGATATGGATAAGACTTGTCGCTCAGCCCCACACATGTAGGTCTTCCAGGGATTGTAAGGACACATCAGATAAGTGTTTGTCATACCAGTCCTGAAACACAATGGTCACTTGCAACCCACTGTTAAGCATAGCCCGAGTATGAATACCTTTCACAGTCATAATAGTCTCCATTGAAGGGCCCACTATTTTGGACCAGTCTGGAGAGGCAGTAGCAGAGGCCTGGACAGACGATTTAGCCTCAAAGAAATTTGAGTTAGGATTTCTCGAACCCTCACTGCAGTAATTTGTGGCACCCCTTGGCCATTGATTTGATTTTCAGAGCTCCCCTTGGAGTCTGTTTACTACTCTTTCTAAGTCCTTCTGAGTCCAGCATTCTCTTTTCATATGACCATCCTTTCCACAATTGTGACAAATGATAGACGCCTGGGTCATCTCAGGAGGGAACATCGTATGAGGAACTGAAGTAGTAGTAAGAGATTGGGGTCTAGTATCTGCTTGCAGCAGTGAGAGTGGTGCAGCATGTCTTAAGAGTTCCTTTAGAGTGGCAGTCAATCCAGTGATGTCAGCCTTGGAGCCACCCTTGGTAGCGGATGCCTGAGGGTGCACCCCCACCCTCACGGCAGTCATGTCCTGAAAGGGACCAGAATCTTATTCCAAGGGGAAAACCTTTGCAGAGGCACCCATCTTCAGCTCTTGGATTTCCTTTAGTAGCTCATCTTTCCAATGCTGGGCCCAGGATGGAAAGTCCTTTGCATTCTCAGAGTGCTCGTTACATGCCTACTTTTGCCCCTGAGCCTCACTTGGCTGATGACTCTCAGTCACTTGCACAGCAACAACAGATATATGTGCAATTCCCCCACAGGGTCATCTTTGCTCAATCCCTTGAATTTCTTTCATTAGCTTGTCATAGGAGGGGGGGCGATTCCCATTGGGTGGCAAGGCGCAACTGAAGCAGTAACAATTCTGAAAACGGAGCAGACTTAAGGATCCGGTCCAGCCTAGTTCGATCTAAATTATTTGATGGCAAACTACCCTTTCTGAGGCACTCTTGTAGCAGCTTTTCAAGCCAAGGTACATACACAGACAATGGCTCCCCTGGGTACTGTTGCACGTTTCTTACTCTCCACCACAGATCCTCATCTGAATCCGGGCTCCCATGCACATTTTCCAATGCATCAAGATAGTCCTGTGCAATTGCTTTGGGGTTATTGGCCTGTTTGGCATGGATGGTAGCCAGGGCAGGACCTTGGAGGCTCTCACTCAACCTCTTTTGTTTTTCTGCTTCTGAGCATTGCCATTCAAGTACTAGAGGGGCAACATAGTCTACCCAGGTCTCCCAGTCATCTTCCCCTTGGGGGATGGGGAGGGTGTCCAAGAAGATTCTCAGCCTATGGTAGGAGTCATGACTAATGGCAGGTACAGATATAGGGACAGCCTTGGCACAGTCACAGAAGGTGGGGCAGTAACAGGTGCTGGAGTGGGAGGGGGTGTTGGGGAAGGAACACCCCCAGTTGGCAGGAATAGATTCTTAAAGTCCTCTATGGTTTTCCCTTCCTCCAGCAACAACTTAGCAAATTTCTCCTCAAAAGTCTCAGATAATAGCGGGAGCTCATCCCCCCCCCCCGGGGTCTTTACTGTCTTTTGTTATCACTCTCCAGGCAGCTGGAACCCCTTCTGGGGCAATAGTCTGTGGCACTTTAGAGCCATCCATGAGGTCACTACACTTTGCTAAGGCTATGAAAGTTTGGGCGATCAAATCAGCCTGTCAACCCACCATCACAGGGCTTTTTAAACATTCAACTTTGGAGAGTGCTCCCTCTACAGTGTCTTTACTGGTACCCAGAGGAATAACCAATTTAAGTAGAGCATTTTGGGGGTCGATCTCCTGCCCAGTACATCACCCCACCAACTGGTGTACAGCCATTTCTACTGGGGTAGCCATTAATCTTTAACTATAAATTATAATTTTTGGCCACTAGAAGGCACAAAATCCCAGTGGTGAGCCTCCAAAATGTAACCCCTAGGTGGCGCTATCCCAAGAGCTACTACCTCTACCTGCTGGGCTAGTAGCAGGTTAAAGGGCCTGAGTTCTGAAATGGATTCCTCCACCCAGAGGTCAGGGTTGGTAGTGGTCAAGCTAACCTGGGCACAGACCTCTGGGACACTGTAACCTCCCCCCCTTCTTACTAGTGGCCGGAACAATACACAATAATCACTTTCACAATAGCCCTAATACACCACACTCTTTGCACTTACCACCAGGGCTTTTCTCTGGCTCAGCCCTAGGGACCCCCTGTAAAACAAGGTTATACACAGCAAATAACAGCAGTACAGTACTCTTGCACAAACTGGAACCACAATCAGGGTAACCCCAAAAAAGAGTCAGATCTGATTTATTTAAGGGACTTGAACAAGGGAGGGGTGTAATCAGGTTAATTTGCTTAGAGACCCTATCATTCAAACAGTTATGCATGCACTTCAGGGTCCATAAACAGTCACACACTTTGGGTACCCAGATGGAGAACGGTGGGCTAGCCAGAAACGTTGCAACTGGTTGGGGCCCTGTGACAGAAGAAAACAACATGCACAACACACACTATTTGTAATCCGGAGTCTGAGGGCTCAGTTCGTGAAAAGAAAACAACAAGACAATTGGATGACACACTTTTAGATTAGGCTGCTGTTGCAGGGAGCTACCTTGATGATTGCTTATGATACCCAAGACTGGACACATACTGGACGAAAATCGAGACAGCATGTGGTTACTCTGGAGTACCAGGAGAAGCAGGGCCCACACAAATCGTCAAGGCGTCATTCCTGTACAAGAGTGGAACAGGGGACTGATCCCTAGGCAGGTCTCTCATCGATGTCTTTCTCTGTGCAGCGGGGAGTCTGGCTGGGTCACTGTTGCAAGGCCCCAGCCAAATGGAGACAAATTCAGATACAGTCCATTTTGGGCTGGATACAGCTTCCAACAAGTAGAACACAGTTCACACAGTGGGGAACCAAATCATGACCCACTTTCAATACACAGCACATTTATATGTAAGGAAATTCCACTGTACCAGGCAAACCGCTCTCCGGTCACGATCACAAAGTCTCTGCACAAACCGGGGATTCAAAAGCTGCTGGAAATCCTGACAGGCCGATCACATTCAGAAAAATCTTCGGCCTTCCTCAGCTTTGAGCCTGGTAGAAAATCAGTGGCTTACTTCGCTCTCACAAACTCTGATTCAGTCCGAAATAATTCTCTTTTCTTCCTCTCAGGGCAGAAGGCAGACATGCAGGCCAAAACCTAGCCCTTTCACAGTTCTCCCATGCAAATCCACTCGGGATTGCTGCTCAAAAAACACTTGAGGTTGTCTCATTTCACTTCCCAGCTCAGAACCAACTAAAAATTGCAAGCAGTTAGTCACAACAAGAGCTCCCCCTTCAGCTGCAAAAAGGTGCCAAAAACCCAAAACTACAGTTCCTACAGATTTTGACTCCAGGCAGCTCCTGTAGTCCGGCTCCATTTTAGGTCCCACCAGACTGATTGGTTCAATTCGCCGGTCCAGGACCAAGATAGTGGAGACAAACAAAATAGTTCTTGCTGCAAAGAAGGCAGGTTAGACAAACTACATCATCATTATCACTCTAAATGATTTTCAACAAATAGTTACATTTTAACAGAGCTCCCTCTCAAATTACTTATGACTGCAATCCAAGCAGCTCTTAATGAGACAGTACACAGAAGCTATACAGGTACTCTCTGGCAATTACATTTAAACTGCTAAAATGCAGGACACCAACCTGGCATTGAGCATTTAGGCAAGTTCAAGGAAGACTTTTCGGGAACCCCATTTGTAGGGGGATTACAACAGGAAAACATTATATACAGTTCAGTAAATACTTTCCTGTTTAATTAACTCACTGGCCACCTAAAATGTGGCATCCATGTGTTTAACGTCTAGAACCATAGGAACTTTAATACCTCATAATACACTTGTACCACTCTTTCCCTTTGTACTCTTTCACCTCCTTCTTTTCCTTTTGACCACCTTTCCTTCAGACCTGTGGGTTTAGCACTAACAAGGTACATGAACACCCTTTCCAGGGAGCTAGGTGTGATGTATACCCCCTTGTGTATTACAAATAAGGGTGGGTCAGTGGGCACCCTTGGGGCATTGTACATCAGCTTTAGTAGGGGCTGTACAGTCCTTGCTGACCTTCTGGGGGTTTCTTGCACTTCAGCTTTAGTGGCTACCTCCTGCTCAGAGGCAGAGTCCATGTCACCTTCCCCTTGGCCCGTGCCTTCTTCTTCAGTGGAGGCAAGGTGCTTCAGCACTTCATCTCCGGCACCACTCTATCCAGGAGTGCTGCCTTGCAGCCATTCCGAGGACCCAGTCAAACTAGTATTCAAGTTCGATGTGGACATCCAAAAGGCATTTCTTTAGGGGGACTGCTCCAGACCCACTCAAATGGCTCAGCCGAACAAGTATTCAAGTCTAAAGTGGTCCCCTCAAAAGGGGTAAAAGGAGCAGCCTCCCCTTCAGCACCCTTCTCCCCAGAAACAGCCATGTCCACCTCTCCATGTCTGTCATCCTCAGGGACCTCTGTGTCACTTGCACTGAGCCCTTCTGTCAAAGGACCAGTCTCCAACATCAGGGTGGTCCCTGAAACAGTCTCTCTAGCTCAGGTGTAGGATAGGAACACACAGGCATGTCATCAGGGTCTCTGTCTGATTCATCAGCTGATTCTTCTTCCTTGGGTACCTCCTGTAACTGGGCAGGTCCAGCTCCTGTAGCATCCTCATCTTCCTGCTTTTGTTGTCTGCATGCCACAGCTTGAGTGGTCGGAAGTATAGGTAGCTCCATCAAATCAGTCTCTGACCCAACAATTTTATCTCCAATGGGAAGGACTTGGTTCCTGTGCATCACTTTGCTCCCCCTTGTTTCTCCCTGTGGTCAAATCTTGTATACAGGTAGCCCTTCCAGTTTCTCAACTTCCACACGTGGTGTGCTTCCCCACTGGTCAGCAATTTTATGTTTCCCAAGTATGCCCAGACTCCTGAGTAGCACTTGGTCACCAGGCTCCAAGTCTTGCGCCCAAACTTTTTTATTATACCTCTCTTTATTGGCCTGCTTTCGCTTGGTGGCTCTCTCTGAGGCTAGCTGATAGGCATCATTCAACTGGTGTTTCAGCTTTCTCACATATTGTAAATATTCATTCTCTTTGATGCCATCTGCTGACACTCCAAAACAAGTTCTCAGGGGAGGCAGGCCTCCCTCTCAAACATAAGATGGTAAGGAGAGAAACACGTGGCATTATTTTTGTGCAATTGCATGCATGAACCAAATTGGTTACTCATAGGCTCCTGGTATGCTTGTCTTTTGGACCCATGGTGCCAAGCATGTCCAGTAGTGTCTGGTTGAATCTCTCAGGCTGGGGGTCATCCTGGGGGTGGTAAGGTATGGTTCGAGACTTTCTGACACCCTGTAAGGACAAGAGCTCTTTTATCACCCAGCTCTTGAAATCACATCCTTGGTCTGAATGGATTCTTTGAGGTGCTCCGTAGTAGACAAAAAACTTCTCAACCAACACTTTGTCCACCGTGGAGGCCCTCTGGTTCTTGGTGGGGTAAGCTTCAGCATACTGGGTGAAATGGTCTGTAACCATTCCTGGAGTCTGGTTCCAGCGTGAGAAAATCAGTGCTCGTTAATTCCATCGGTGCACTGGTACTGATGTTAACTAGCAGGGCAGCCTTTGGGGAAGTGCTTTTCTCTGGATACACTGTTGACAGTTCTTACAATAATATTCTACATCAGTTCCTATCTTGGGCCAATAGAATCTGCTCTTTACCAATTCCAGGGTGCGTTCGCTGCCCAAGTGGCCCTCAAAAATTCCCCCCAAAAAAACAGACAGTTATGTGGGGAGTAGTACAATGTAATGGCTGTGGGGCAGCAGTTTTCTGGGAGTCTTTCTGGAGGCTGAGATGCTGCCCTGTTTGCAGACAACTATCTGCCCTGAGGGAGGAAGTTGCCCGTCTTCAGGCCGCACTGGACAGTGGCAAGGGAACCTCCCCCATCCAGGGAGCACCAGAGCCACCACCACTACCTCAGAGGTTGCTAGAAAGCACAGCAGTTGGACCACAGTAGGCTCAGGGAGGGTGAGGGTGGTGGAACAGAGGCACACCCAGTCAGTTGTTCCACTCCACAATCCATACACCATTCTGGGGGAGCATAGTTCCCCTATGGATGCACCTGCAGAGGAGACTAAGGAGGTTGCAGACAACTGTCACAAGGGAGGCCCTCAGGAAGGAGGCAGAGGGCACCACAGGGAAAGAAAGCAGCTCCTGGTGGGGGACTCAATTATTAGGGGGATAGAACTGGAGGGAGCAGGGAAAACTGAAGTAAGGTGCCTGCCTGGTGCCATGGCTTGGAGGGACAGGAAGCGCATCCTTAGGATCACAAGAACAGTTGCACGGGAGCCTGAGCTGGACGTCATTGTCCACTTAGGGACAAATGACTTAGCTCATCATGAGATTAGAGCAGTGCAGAAGGACTTTGTAGAGTTGGGGAGGGGCTTAAGACAAGTAGCACACACAGTATCCTTCTCAGAGGTGCTGCCTGTCAGTGGCATGGGTGAGGTGAGGGTACTTTGCACCATGCAGTTTAACAAATGGTTGAAAAAATGGTGTGGAGCACAGGGGTTTGGCTTCATTGGGGACTGGTGTTCCGCCTGGAGGGACACCAGCCTATACTGGCAGGATGGTCTGCATCTGTCCAGGAAGGGAACAAGTCTTTTGGGCAATCAGTTTAAATGCTTTATTGGCAAGCCTTTAAACTAGGCAAGGGGGGAGGCACTGATAAGCAGCAGGAAAATCCCAGCCTCCCCCTACAAAACAGGGTACTAAATGAGAAAAAGACCAAGGTAGAAAGGTCAGTGGGGGATGCTGCTACAGAAGGTAAAGCCATCAAAAAATGGAGAGCAATGAGTACCAATGCCCGTAGTCTGGGTAACAAGCTTCCTGAATTAGTGGCCTTGATGGAGGAGGAAGATCTGGATATCGTGGCAGTCACAGAAACATGGTACACACAGAACCATGACTGGGATGTAAACCAGGATACACTATCTACAGGAGGGACAGGAGGGTAAAAGAGGAGGAGGAGTAGCTCTCTACATAAGAAAAGAAATCAAAGCAACAGAACAAAAGGGTAAACAGGGAGGAGAAGAAGCACTGTGGGTCAATTTGGAGGCAGGCAATGGCACCACAGTCCGCACAGGGTTGTATAGACCCCTCTCAGGGAGGAAATGGACAAGGAAATGATAGAAAGTATACTTAGAATGGCAGATAAAGGGGAGATATTGCTGATGGGTGATCTGAATATGCCAGATGTTAACTGGAGTGCAGTTGCAGCAGCCACTTCTAAGAGTGGGGTTATTCTAGATGCCTTACAGGGGGCATGCCTTAGACAACTAGTATTGGAGCCCACTCGAGAGGGAGCAATCTTAGACCTGATTCTCTCAAATGGAGATGAATAGAGGATCACAGATGTAGAAGTAGGCAGCCATCTGGGAACTAGCGACCATCGAACAGTATGGTTCACAATAAACACAGCAACAGAGTCAAGCCATACAAAGACAAAGGTACTGGATTTTAGGAGGGCTGACTTTGCCAAAATGGGTGAGTGCCTAAGGAATGCACTAGCAAATGGGCAGGAAGGAGGGGTGGAAGAACAATGGGGAATAATAAAAATTGCCATCACAGAGGTAACAAGCCTTTGTGTAAAGCAAATAAACAAAACGAAACGAGGTAAGAAACCACTATGGTTCTCAAAGGAAGTGGCAGTGAAGGTTCAAGAGAAAAGAAAGCATTCAGGAAGTACAAGGAATCACAGAAGGAACAGGACAGAGAACTGTATCAGTTAAAGCAAAGGAAGCTGGAAAGGCAGTTAGAACAGCAAAGGCCCAAACCGAGGAAAAGATAGCCAACTCAGTTAAGAAAGGGATAAAACCTTTTATAGGTACATCAGGGCGAAGGAAGACCAAGGGAGGGATAGTGAGGCTTAATAAAGGGAGGAGGGTGGGCAGAGGGTGACTGTGAAAAGGCAGAGATACTAAACAAATATTTTGCTCAGTATTTACAAAGGAAGAGGGGAGGTACCTAAAACAAACAGTAGAAACCTCTGGATACAGAAGTTGATACCAGCCCATTTACAGAAGAAAGGGTTCTGAAAGAGCTCTTAAAACTGAAGGTGGACAAAGCAATGGGGCCTGATGGGATTCATCCCAGAATTTAAAAGAACTAAGGGTAGAACTAGTGACACCACTGACTACCCTCTTTAACAAATCATGGGAAGATGAGGTGGTACCTGAGGACTGGAGGAGGGCAGATGTGATTCCCTTCACAAAAGTGGGAGCAAGACAGAAGCAGGAAACTACAGACCTGTTAGTTTAACCTCAGTGGTAGGGAAAATGATGGAATCACTTCTGAAGGAAAGAATTGTTGAGTATCTAGAGGCCAGAGGGGCACAGGACCCAAGGCAGCATGGATTCACAGCGGGAAGGTCATGCCAGACAAATCTGATAGATTTCTTTGACTGGGTGACCAAAGTAGTTGATCAGGGAGGGGCGGACCTGGCCTACCTAGACTTTAGCAAGGCATTTGACACAGTCCCACACAAAAGATTAATATACAAGTTAGCCAGCCTGGGAGTGGGTCCCAAGATGACAGCCTGGGTAAAGAATTGGCTGGAGAATAGGACACAGAGAGTAATAGTAAATGGAGTCCACTCTGAAAAAAGGGGGTTAGTAGTGGGGAACTTGAGGGTTCAGTATTAGATCGGTCCTCTTCAATGTCTTTATAAGCAACATTGCAGAGGGACTGAAGGAAAGTATGTCTCTTTGCAGATGACACAAAGATCTGCAACAGAGTTGATGCACAAGGTGGGGTGGAAAGGATGAGAAGGGACTTGGCAAGGTTAGAGGAATGGTCAAATGTATGGCAGCTCAGATTCAATGCTAAGAAGTGCAAGGTAATGCACCTGGGAAACAAAAACCCAGGGGAAGAGTACACAATGGGGGGTGAGATACTAACAACAACAAAAATGGAAAGGGACCTGGGGGTAGTCATATCAGATGACCAAAGGTGGGCAAGCAATGTGAGAGGGCAGCAAGGAGGGCTGGGGGGATACTGGGATGCATAGGGAGAGGCATCACCAGTAGAAAACAAGATTATTATCCCTCTGTACAGACAGCTGGTGAGACTACATCTGGAGTACTGCGTGCAGTTCCTGGAGACCCAATCTCCACAAAGACATAGACAGGATGGAAGCTGTCCAGGAGGGGCAACTAAAATGGTGCAGGGTCTGCACGAAGACATATGAAGAGAGACTTAAGGAGCTTAATATGTATAGCCTCGAGGAAAGAAGGAGAGGAGGACATGATAGAAACTTTCAAGTACCTCAAGGGAATCAACAAAGTCCAAGAGGGTAGCATCTTTCAAAAAAAGAGGTGTGCAAGAACAAGGGGGCACAATTTGAAGATAGAAGGGGGGCGGCTCAGAGGTAATTTAAGGAAGTATTTTTTCACAGAGAGGGTTGTGGATGTATGGAACGGCCTTCCAGAGGAGGTTGTGGAGTCAAAAACAGTGGTGGAATTCAAGCATGCATGGGACAGTCATAAGGCAATTCTGGGGGTGGGGTAGGAAGAAGTAGGCTGCTGGTTAACTAGGATCTGCAGCTTATCCATCAGGTAGGGAAATGGGCAGACTGGGTGGGCCAAGCGGTCCTTATCTGCCGTCAAATTCTATGTTTCTATATCATCATGTAGAGCTTTCATCACCAGGCCTTGGAAACAGTCAGGCAATACCAGCTGCACACAGGGTGCCCCTGCTGGTGCTGAGTCACTTGGTAGAGCAAATCTTTCTTTAGCTGCAACTTCAACCATTCTCGCAGTAATAACCAGGTGTGGATCACAAGCTTTTACTTGAGATAGATCTCCTTTTCTCTGAAGCACTTGAATTATCTCCCGAATGACGGAACTGTTCTGCTGCGCTTTTTATAAGTCCTGAGTAGTTAGCTGGAGTAAACACCTCATATCCTCGGGGATGATACTGGGATGTATAGGGAGAGGCATCACCAGTAGAAAACAGGAAGTTGTTATGCCACTGTACAGATAGTTGGTGAGAACCCATCTGGAGTACTGCATGCAGTTCTGGAGACACCATCTCTGCAAGGACATAGATAAGATGGAAGCAGTCCAGAGGAGGGCAACCAAAATGGTGCAGGGTCTGCAACAGAAGCCATATGAAGAGAGAGACTAAAGAAGCTTAATATGTATACCCTTGAAGAAAGGAGGGAGAGCGGGGACATGATAGAAACTTTCAAGTACCACAAGGGAATCAACAAAGTCCAACAGGGTATCATCTTTCAGAAAAAGAGATGTGCAAGAACAAGGGGACACAATTTGAAGATAGAGGGGGGATGGTTCGGGGGCAATGTGAGGAAGTGTTTTTTCACAGAGAGGGTGGTGGACTCATGGAATGGCCTTCCTGAGGAGGTTGTGGAGTCAAAAACAGTGGGGGAATTCAAGAATGCGTGGGACAGACATAAGGCAATTCTTGTGTGGGGTAGGAAGAAGAAGGTTGTTGGTTAACTAGGATCTTCAGCTTATCCAATAGGTAGGGAAATGGGCAGACTAGGTGGGCCAAGTGGTCCTTATCTCCCATCAAAGTCTATGTTTCTATATATCCAGGGCGGTCAAATGGCAGTAAGCTATAGAAAGTCAACTCCCAGATGCTCCTAAGCAGTCCACCAAACAAGGGACATCTTCGAGAGAAACATAGAAACATACATTTTGACGGCAGTTAAGGACCACAAGGCCCATCCACTCTGCCCATTTTTGCTACCTTATAAATGTGCCATATGCGTTTACTCTGTCAATGGCCTATTTATTCATACTCACCTGTACTGCTCCCTTATGCCTGTCCCATGCCTGTTTGAAGCCCTGCACTGTATTCATATCCACCACTTCCTGAGGTAAACAGTTCCATGCATCTTTCACCCTTTCTGTGAAAAAGAACTTCCTCACATTACCCCTTAATCGGCCTCCCTCTAATCTCATGTTGTGCCCTCTTGTCCTGATATTTTTCTTATATTGAAACATGTTAGACTGTTTCACCTTGTTAATGCCCTTAAGATATTTGAATGTTTCGATCATTTCACCTCTTTCCCTCCTTTGCTCTAGGGTATACATATTGAGCTCCATTAATCTGTCCTCATATGTTTTCTGATGCAGTCCCTGCACCATTTTGGTTGCCCTTCTCTGGACTGCCTCCATTTTGTTAATGTCCTTGTGTAGGTGCGGCCTCCGGTACTACACACAGTTCTCCAGATGGGGCCTAACCAGTGTCTTGTAAAGAGGGATTAATACCTCCCTCTTACGACTTGTGATACCCCTACTAATACACGCTGACATCCCTCTAGCCTTACCTACTGCTTTAGTGGTCTGCTTGGATGATTTCAGGTAATCTGTGATGATGATGCCCAAGTCTCTTTCTTCCCTTGTGATTGCCAGCAATTCCCCTCCCAACCTATAGGTAGCTTCAGGGTTTCTCTTCCCTATGTGCATGATCTTGCACTTCTTTGCATTAAACCCCAGTTGCCACTCTTCAGACCATTTTGCCAGTTTTTCCAGGTCTCTTCTCATTCTGTCCACACCATCTGGATCATCTACTCTGTTGCAGATCTTGGTGTATTTGCAAACAGGCAAACTTTACCCTCCACTCCATCTGCAGTGTCACTGAAGAAGATATTGAAGAGGACTGGCCCCAGGACTGGTCCCTGAGGTACCCCACTTGTGACTTGCATTTCTTCTGACTGTATACCGTTTACCACCACTCTCTGTTTTCTGCCTGCCAACCAGTCTGCTACCCAGTTGACCAAATTCTGACCCACCCCGAGCCTACCCAGCTTATTAATCAATCATCTATGTGGAACAGTATCGAAAGCTTTGCTGAAGTCAAGATAGGCAACATCAGCTGCACCCCCTTGGTCCACCACTCAGGTTAGTCAGTCAAAGAAATCTATGAGATCAGTTTGACAGGATCTTCCTGTTGTAAGCCCACGCTGTCTTGGATCCTGTGCTCTTACGGATTCCTGGTGTTGCACTATCCTTTCCTTAAGGAGTACCTCCATATTCTTGCCCACTACTGAGGTAAAACTGACTGATCTGTAGTTCCCTGCCTCTTCCCTGCTGCCACTCTTGTGGAATGAGATCACATGAGCCCTTCTCCAGTCTTCTGGGGCCTCTCCTGTGCTCAGAGACTCACTAAACAGTTCTGCTAATGGCTCTGCTAGTTCCATCCTTAGCTGTTTTAGTACCCTGGGATGTATACCATCAGGTCCCATTGCCTTGTCCACCCTGAGCTTAGCTAGCTCTTGTAGGACCTTTTCTTTTGTGAAGGGACTTTTTCACACCTCCCTCCACCCTTTGTCCATGTTGCTAAACTGTGGGCCCCGCCCTGCCTTCTCCTCATTAAATACTGAGCAGAAGTATTTATTTAGGATAGATGCTTTTCCTTGGTCCTCCTCCACATACTCCCCCTTATCCCCTTTGATCTTAGCAATACCTCCTCTGGACTTTCTCCTTTCACTAATGTATCTATAGAAAGTCTTGTCCCCTTCTTTTATGGTTTGTGCTAGTGTTTCCTCAGTTTGGACCTTTGCCTGCCTTACTGCCTTCCCTGCTTCCCTTAGGGAAGTTTGGTATTTCTCCCTATTTTCGTCCTGTGGCATTCTCTTACATTTCCTGAAGGCCAACCTTTTCTGCTACTGTTTTTGAGAACCAAAGTGGTTTCCTCCTTCTTTTGCTCTTGCTTTTCTCCCTAACACAATGGGATGTTGCTTCAAGTATTGCATCCTTAATGCTTGCCCACTTTTCCTGTACCCCTCACCTGTATTTCTTCTTGCCAGGGCTAGCTTAACTCTTTTGGCCATCTTATCAAAGTCAGCTCCTCTGAAGTCCCATATTTGTGCCTTGGAATGGGATAATTTAGTTCTAATGGCCAAATTGAACCATACGATGTGATGGTCACTGGCCCCCAGGTGACCTCCTACCTGGAGATCTGTGATCCTTCCCCATTAATCAGTACTAGATCCAGGATAGCCCTGTCTCTTGTGGGTTGTCGTATCAGTTGTATAGCTTTCCCATTTCCTGTTTCCAGGGTGACCCACAGTTCTTCTTGCTCCTTATGTGTATTCTGAATTTCTGTAGCTTTGATATTTTCATTGATATAAAGGGCCACTCCCCCACCCACACTCACGTTTTTCACCTTGGTCTCTTCTGAACAGTACATAGCCAGGTACTGAAGTCTCCCAAGTGTGGTTACTGATGAACCATGTCTCGCTAATGGCTACTATGTCCAGTTTAGCCTGCACAGTTGCCAGCTTCCCAGGAACATGGTGCCGACTCGTGATCAGCATCCAGCTAAAATAAAGTATGGGGCTGCACCCGAGGAATTACTGGGGCACCAGGAGCAATTGGGGAAAAATGGGGGATGCCAGCAGGCAAACAGAGATCCAGAAGATGGGGCAATTAAGGTAAACCCCTGGGGGGGGTTACATAGTGATATGAGTGTGTTTTATTGAGCAGCTCAATAACAGCGACTTAATAAAACCGCTTGTAGTAAGAGTGAGTGGTGCACAATACTGAGGAGTAGGTTAGAGCGAGTGTAGCAATGAGATGCTCTCGGTAGGAAAAGATATGAGGAGTAGTTTGTCCAAACCCTGCTGAGCTGGCTGTTTGACATAGTGGCTTAAGCCACTGCCTATGGAGTCGGTGGACCCGGGTGTGGGAGAAAATTATTTCTTACTGTGTTTTTTATATTTTGTCTAAGTTCGCCTTCCCCGGAGTTGGTAATCCTTTAGTTGGGGGCGTGGGGGGCTAAAGGATTTTTTTATTGTGCCTGAGGGGAGAAGTAAGCGACAGTCACTGTTTGCAGCAGTTGGTGTTATCCTGCTTGCCCTTTTAATGTTGGGCACGCTTTGGTTCGCGGTTTGTGGTCAGCGACATAAAGGAATCGCCATTATTACATAAAACCTGGTAGAAGGGTGGCAGGGCTGTGGTACAAGGGTGGTAGGAGAGTGGTGCAAGGGTGAGACAGCTGCGGTACAAGGGTGGTAGAACTGTGGTACATGGTGGGTGGACTGTGGTAGAAAGCTGGTAGATAACATGTGGTTCACAATCAAAAGAAGAGATCGCCTATCGGCTCTGGTTGCGTAGGGCTAGTCGGTTACAATAGTTAAAAAAAAAAAGCCTCGCAACTCACCCCAATAACAGTTAGGAAAGGCACAAACACAGCAAAGATGCATAAAAAATTATTATAACTTATTCAATATGTCCACACACCATTAATATATAAGGTGCCACCCCTGCAGTCCACTAGCTAAAAGCCCGATGGCATTTCACCCCCCCATGGAGCTTTATCAACGGCTACCTTTGATCCATCCAGTTTGCCTGTAACACCCTATCATACCCCAAGACCTTTTCTCTATACAGGGTTTCAACTAATACTATCCACCTGCAAGCTGTCCATTTTACTGTGAACGCCCTGAGTAACTACTAAGTCCTTCATTCTGTTGCAGCCGTGCTGGTGTAACCCCTCCCTACAAATGGGGGTTCCCACAAAATCTTCCTTGAGATTGTCTAAATGCTCACTGCCAGGCTGGTGTCCTGCGTTTTAGCAGTTTAAATGTGATTGCCAGAGAGTGCCTGTATAGCCTCTGTGTACTGTCTCTTTAAGAGCTGCCTGGATTCCAGTCACAAGTAATCTGAGAGGGAGCTCTGTTGAAAGATGTAACTATTTGCTGCAAATCATTTAGAGTGATATAGATAATGTAGTTTTCCTAACCTGCCTTCTTTGCAACAAGGACAGTTTTGCTTACTAACTTGGTCCTGAACTGCAAATTGGACCAATCAGTTCTGGTGGGACCTAAAATGGAGCAGGACCACAGGAGCTGTCTGGAGTCAAAATCTGTAGGAATGTAGTTTTGTGCTTTTGGTGCCTTTTTGCTCCTGAAGGCGGAGCCTTTATTGTGACTGACAGACAGATCAGCCAACCAAATCTTTTGGATTCTGGGAAAGTCCCTGGCCTGCTAGCAGTTGAGTCAGATCTCGGTTGGGAGCTGAAGAAGCAAAAGCTTGAGACAGTCTTTGTGGAAAGGCCTGAGTTACAGCCTGCATGTCTGCCTGCTGCCCCTGAGAGGGAAAGAAGAGAATTATTTCGGACTAAATCCGAGTTTGTAAGAACGAAGTAAGCCACTGATTTTTTACCAGGCTCATACCTGAAGAAGACCGAGTATTTTGCTGAATGCAATCGGCCTGTCAGGATTTTCAGCTGCTTTTGAATCCCTGGTTTGTGCAGAGACTTTGGGATCATGACTGGAGAACGGTTTGCCTGGTACAGTAGAATTTCCTTACATGTAAATGTGCTGTGAGTTGTTAGTGGGTCGTGATTTGGTTCCCCACTGTATGAACTGTGTTCTGCTTGCTGGAAGCTGTATCCAACCCGAAATGGACTGTATCCAAATTTATCTCCATTTGGCCTAGGCCTTGCCACACTGGCCCAGCCAAACTACCCGCTGCACAGAGAAAGCCATCGAAGAGAGACCTGCCTGGGGATCAGCCCGCTGCTCCATGCTTGAACAGGAACGATGCCTCGGCAAATCGTGTGGGCGCTGATTCTCCTGGCACTCCAGATCAACCACCTGCAGTCTCAATTTTCATCCAGCCAGTGTCCAGTCTTGGGTATCATGAGTAATCATCAGGGTAGCTCCCTGCAACAACAGCCTAATCTAAAAGTGTGTCATCTGATTGTCTTGTTGTTTATTTTTCATGAACTGAGCCCTCCAGCTCCGGATTACAATTAGTGTGTGTGGTGCATGTTGTTTTGTTTCATCACAGGGCCCCAACCAGCTGCAACGTTCCTGGCTAGCCCACCGTTCTCCATCTGGGTACCCAGAGTGTGACTGTTTATGAACCCTGAAGTGCATACATAACTGTTTGATTGATACAGCCTTTAAACAAATTAACCTGATTACACCCCTCCCTTGTTCAAGTCCCTTAAATAAATCAGATCTAACTCTTTTTTGCATTTACCCTGACTGTGGTTCCAGTTTGTGCAAGAGTACTGTACTGCTATTATTTGCTGTGTATAACCTTGTTTTATAGGGGTCCCCAGGGCCGAGCCAGAGAAAAGCCCTGGTGGTAAGTGCAAACAGTGTGGGTACTTGTGTGGTGTATCAAGGGTATTGTGAAAGTGATTATTGTGTATTGTTCTGGCCACTAGTAAGGAAAGAGGGGAGTTACAGTGTCCCGAAGAGCTGTGCCCAGGTTAGCTTGACCACTACCAACCCTGACCTCCAGGTGGAGGCACCTGTTACAGAACCTAGGCCCCTTAACCTGCTACTAGCCAAGCAGGCAGGGGTAGTGGCCCTTGGGATAGCGCCACCTAGGGGTTACACTTGCAACAGTTAATGGTTCTGTCGCCCACCACATCACCTTGCTGACTGTTCCACAGCTCAATCGCCATCTCTGAAAAAGAGACATAGACAATTGTAACCCCCCCTACAAATTGGGGTTCCCGAAAGTCTTCCTTGGGTGTGCCTAAATGCCCACTGCCAGGCTGGTGTCCTGTGTTCTAGCAGATTTAAAAGTGTTTGCATGTGAGCGCCCAGTTAGCCTCCATGCCTGTCTCCTTAAGAGCTGCCTGTCTCATAGCTTATAATTAATCTGAGTAGGGGCTGAGTGTTTCTAGGTTCAAGTCCCGCCCAGGTTGCAGTACAGCTGCTTCATTCTGCCATCACCATTCGTGCAGAGGAAGCCCTATTAGAGTCTGTGATTGTTTGCTGACTATCTGTTTTAATAATAATGATAATGTAGTTTGTCTGACCTGCCTTGACATTTCTGTGATGTACCACCATCTTGGTTCTGGACTGCCGATCTGCACCAATCAGTACCTTTGGGGGCTCTAAAATGGAGCTATCCTCCAGGGGTCTTGTGGGAGTAAATTTCTGTAGGAATTGTACTTTCCACCCTTTGACACCAAAATGAACCTGGAGGGGGTGCTCAAGCTATGGCAGACAGCTGGATCAATGAACCGAATCTTTTGGATCACTAGGAAGCCCCGGTGCTGCCTACAGCAGAAGTGAGTAATGGAGTAAGAGTTGAGAGAGTGAGGACCTTGAGCAATTCGAGCAGCTGCTCCTGCGCACTGTGCAGGGAAAATTGACAGGAAGGCTGTGTCTGGTCTGCTTGCTACCATCTCCCTAAAATGAAGAGACTTAATCCGACCATCGGATTTTATCCAAATTTGTGACCTTCATTCCCAGTTGTGACTGATTTTACCTGAAGAAGACCGAAGAATTGCATTTGTGTGATTGGCCTATCAGGACTTTCACCATTACCGCAGAGCATACGGTTTGCAAATGGGACACTGTGAATTGCAACTGGACTGTCATCTGAACTGTGGTATTTGTCTGCTTTTACTATAAGTGTGCTGAATGTGGACAGTTGGTCGTGATTTGGTTCCCCACTTTGCTGAATGTGTCACGATTGCTGGAATCTGCGTCCAGCAACCTTACTGGACAGCATCCAAACTGTTCTCCCAGTTTGGGCCCTGCCATCCTAGCCTGGACACCCACTTGCGCTGCAGAGAAAGATCCAATGAGAGACCCACCCGGAGATTCGGCTCCCTGATCAACAACACGGAACAGGATCAAGGCCGCATTGCATTGTGTGGGCCCTGCTTCTCCTGGCCATCCAGCTCTTCATCTTGAGGTCTCCATTTCATCCATCCTGCATCCAAATTTGGGTGGCGTGAGTAAAACCGGGGCAGCTCCCTGCAACCCAGCTAACAATCACAGTGTGTCATCTGATTTAATTGTTGTTAAAGCTTTTGTGGACTGAACCATCCGGCTGTGGATTACAAATTGTGAGTTACAGTGCATGCATGTTTCTTTCCGTCACAGGGCCCCAACCAGCTGCAATGCTGGACTACCCCGGGCAATGCTTCAGGCTAGCCTGTAGTTCCAACTGGGTACCCAGAGTGTGTGTGACTGTGTTCCAAGGACCTTTTAGTGCATGCCTTATAGCCTGAATCAATCAGATCTAAAATTAACCACTAGATTACTGCCACTCCCTTTTTCACATCCCCAATAAATCAGATCTGGATCTTTTTTGCAGTAAAACTAGGTGTGGTGTACCTCTGTATAAAAAGTACGGCATCAACATTGCTTAATTGTTACAGGTCTTGGTTTCAAGGGGGTCATCCAGGGCATTCCAGCTGATCATAGCCCTGGTGGTAAGTGGTTACTAGGAAGGATTCACCATGTGTTGCAAAAGTGTGCTGGTGTGGGGTAACTGCAAGCTTAGCCAGGCCACTAGGGGTAAAGTGTCAGTGTCCTGGAGGGCTGTACCCAGGGCAGTCACATTGCCAACAACCTTTTCCTCCTGGTGGAGGCACTCGTTTCAAGAGCTCTGGCCCCTCAACCTGCAGGCTACTGTGCAAGCAGCTGTAGTAACCCTTGGAGTAGCGCCACCTACAGGTTACAGAATGATGGCACAAGGATGGTGGGACTGTGGTACAAGGGTGGTAGGGGGCTGGTACAAGGCTAGTAGGGCTGTAACATATAGGTGGCAGGGATGAGGCACAAGGTTGGCAGGGCTGTAACACAAGGATGGCATGGCTGCTGTACAAGGGTGGTAGAGTTGTGGCACAGTGCTGGTAGGGCTGAAGTACAATGCCAGTAGAACTATGGTACAAGGCTGGTTGGGCTGCAGTGCAATGCTGGTAGGGCTGTGGTACAAGGATGGTAGTGCTGTGTGGTACAGTGCTGGATAAGCTGTGGTACAATGCTGGTAGGGCTGTGGTACAATACTGGTAGGGCTGAGGTACAAGTCTGGTAGGGCTGTGGTACAAGGCTTTTGTGGACTGAGCCATCCGGCTGTGGATTACAAATTGTGAGTTACAGTGCATGCATGTTTCTTTCCATCACAGGGCCCCAACCAGCTGCAATGCTGGACTACCCCGGGCAATGCTTCAGGCTAACCTGTAGTTCCAACTGGGTACCCAGAGTGTGTGTGACTGTGTTCCAAGGACCTTTGAGTGCATGCCTTATAGCCTGACTCAATCAGATCTAAAATTAACCACTAGATTACTGCCACTCCCTTTTTCACATCCCCAATAAATCAGATCTGGATCTTTTTTGCAGTAAAACTAGGTGTGGTGTACCTCTGTATAAAAAGTACGGCATCAACATTGCTTAATTGTTACAGGTCTTGGTTTCAAGGGGGTCATCCAGGGCATTCCAGCTGATCATAGCCCTGGTGGTAAGTGGTTACTAGGAGGGATTCACTATGTGTTGCAAAAGTGTGCTGGTGTGGGGTAACTGCAAGCTTAGCCAGGCCACTAGGGGTAAAGAGGGGGGTATCAGTGTCCTGGAGGGCTGTACCCAGGGCAGTCACGTTGCCAACAAACTTTTCCTCCTGGTGGAGGCACCCGTTTCGAGAGCTCTGGCCCCTCAACCTGCAGGCTATTGTGCAAGCAGCTGTAGTAACCCTTGGAGTAGCGCCACCTACAGGTTACAGAATGATGGCACAAGGATGGTGGGACTGTGGTACAAGGGTGGTAGGGGCTGGTACAAGGCTAGTAGGGCTGTAACATATAGGTGGCAGGGATGAGGCACAAGGTTGGCAGGGCTGTAACACAAGGATGGCATGGCTGCTGTACAAGGGTGGTAGAGTTGTGGCACAGTGCTGGTAGGGCTGAAGTACAATGCCAGTAGAACTATGGTACAAGGCTGGTTGGGCTGCAGTACAATGCTGGTAGGGCTGTGGTACAAGGATGGTAGTGCTGTGTGGTACAGTGCTGGTTGAGCTGTGGTGCAAGGCTGGATGAGCTGTGGTACAATGCTGGTAGGGCTGTGGTACAATACTGGTAGGGCTGAGGTACAAGTCTGGTAGGGCTGTGGTACAAGGCTGGAAGGGCTGTGGTACAAAGTTGGTATGGCAGTGGTACAATGCTGGCAGGGCTACAGTACAAAGCTGGTAGAGCTGTGCTACAATGCCAGTAGGGCTGTGGTACAATGATGGTAAAACTCTGGTACCTGGTTTGTAAGGCTGTGGTACAGTGCTGGTAGAACTATGGTACCTGGCTAACTAGGCTGCAGTACAATACTAGTAGGGCTGTAGTACAAGGTTGGCAGGCCTGTGGTACAATTTTGGATGTGCTTCAGTACAAAGCTGAAAATGCTGTGATACAAAGCTGGTAGTGCTGTGGTGCATTGCTGGTAGGACTGCAGTACAATGCTAGTAAGGGCTGTGGTACAATCCCGGTAGGGCTGTGTTACAAGGCTGGTAGGGCTGCGGTACAGTCCTGGCTGGACTGTGGTACAATGCTGGTAGGGCTGTGGTACAAGGCAGGCAGTGCTGTGGTACAGTGCTGGTAGGGCTGCAGTACAATGCTGATAGAACTATGCTACAAGGCTGACTGGGCTGCAGTATAGTACTGGTAGGGCTGTGGCACAGGGCTGGTTAGGCTGTGGTATAATGCTGACTGGGCAGTTGTACAAGGCTGGTATAAGTCTGGTTGGGCTGTGATAGACGGCTGGCTGGGCTGTGGTATAATGCTGCTAGGCTTGTGGTACAAGGCTAGTAGAGATGTGGTACAAGGCTGGTTGGGCTGTGGTACAAGACTGGCAGGGCTGTGGTTCAAGGCTGGTTGGACTGAGGTACAAGGCTGCTAGGGTTGTGGTACAAGGCTGGTTGGACTGAGGTACAAGGCTGGCTGGGCTGTGGTACAATGCTCATTGAGCTGTGGTACAAGGCTGGTTGGGCTGTGGTACAAGGTTATTAGGGCTGTGGTACAAGGCATGTAGAGCTGTAGTACAAGACTGGTTGGGCTTTGGTACAAGGCTGGTTGGGCTGTGGTGTAATGCTGCTAGGCTTGTGGTACAAGGTTGGTAGCACTGTGGTACAATGCTGGTTGGGCTGTGGTACAGCGCTGGTTAGGATGTGGTATAATGCTGACTGGGCTGTGGTACAAGGCTGGTAGGACTGTGGTGCAAGCTTGGTAGGGCTGTGGTGAAAGTCTGGTTGGGCTGTGGTACAGTGCTCACTGGGCTATGGTACAAGGCTGGCAGGGCTGTGGTACAAAGCTGGTAGGGCTGTGGTACAAAGCTGGTAGGGCAGTGGTACAAGGCTGGTTGGGCTGTGGTACAAGGTTGGTTGGGCTGTGGTACGAGGCTGCTAGGGTTGTGGTACAAGGCTGGTTGGACTGTGGTACAAGGCTGGCTGGGCTGTGGTACAAGCCTCATTGAGCTGTGGTATAAGGCTGATAGGGCTGTGGTACAAGGCTGGTAGGGCTGTGATACAAGGCTGGTAGGGCTGTGGTACAATGTTGGTTGGGCTGTGTGGCAATGCTGGTTAGGATGTGGTATAATGCTGACTGGGCTGTGGTACAAGGCTGGTAGGACTGTGGTGCAAGCTTGGTAGGGCTGTGGTGCAGGTCTGATTGGGCTGGGTTACAATGCTGACTGGGCTGTGGTACAAGGCTGGCAAGACTGTGGTACAAAGCTGGTAGGGCAGTGGTACAAGGCTGGTTGGGCTCTGGTACAAGGCTGTTAGGGTTGTGGTACAAGGTTGGTTGGACTGTGTTACAAGGCTGGCTGGGCTGTAGTACCAGGCTCGTTGGGCTGTGGTACAAGGCTGGTTGGGCTGTGGTACAAGACTGGCAGGGCTGTGGTACAAGGCTGGTAGGGCTGTGGTACAAAGCTGGTAAAGCTGTGGTACAAAACTGGTTGGCCTTTGGTACAAGGCTGGCTGGGCTGTGTTGTAATGCTGCTAGGCTTGTGGTACAAGGTTGGTAGTGCTGTGGTACAATGCTGGTTGGGCTGTGGTACAGTGCTGGTTAGGATGTGATATAATGCTGACTGGGCAGTGATACAAGGCTGGTAGGACTGTGGTGCAAGCTTGGTAGGGCTGTGGTGCAAGTCTGGTTGGGCTGTGGTACAGTGCTGACTGGGCTATGGTACACGGCTGGCAGGGCTGTGATACAAAGCGGGTAGAGCTGTGAAAGACTGGTAGGGCAGTGGTACTAGGCTGGTTGGGCTGTGGTACAAGGCTGCTAGGTTGTAGTGCAAGGCTGGTTGGACTGTGGTACAAGGTTGGCTGGGCTGTGGTACAATGCTCATTGAGCTGTGGTACAAGGCTGGTTGGGCTGTGGTACAAGGTTATTAGGGCCGTGGTACAAGGCTGGTAGAGCTGTGGTGTAATGCTGCTAGGCTTGTGGTACAAGGTTGGTAGCGCTGTGGTACAATGCTGGTTGGGCTGAGGTACAGCGCTGGTTAGGATGTGGCACAAGGCTGGTAGGACTGTGGTGCAAGCTTGGTAGGGCTTTGGTGCAAATCTGGTTGGGCTGTGGTACAATGCTGACTGGGCTATGGTACAAGGCTGGCAGGGCTGTGGTACAAGGTTGGGCTGTGTGGCAATGCTGGTAAGGATGTGGTATAATGCTGACTGGACTGTGGTACAAGGCTGGTAGGACTGTGGTGCAAGCTTGGTAGGGCTGTGGTGCAAGTCTGGTTGGGCTGGGTTACAATGCTGACTGGGCTGTGGTACAAGGCTGGCAAGACTGTGGTACAAAGCTGGTAGGGCAGTGGTACAAGGCTGGTTGGGCTCTGGTACAAGGCTGTTAGGGTTGTGGTACAAGGTTGGTTGGACTGGTACAAGGCTTGCTGGGCTGTGGTACAAGGCTGGTAGGGCTGTGATACTAGGCTGGTTGGGCTGTGGTACAAGGCTGGTAGGGCTGTGAGACAAGGCTGGTAGGGGTGTAGTACAATGCTGGTTGGGCTGTGGTGCAAGTCTGGTTGGGCTGTGGTACAGTGCTGACTGGGCTGTGGTACAAAGCTGGTAGGGCTGTGGTACAAGACTGGTTGGACTTTGGTACAAGGCTGGCTGGGCTGTGGTACAAGGCTTGTTTAGCTGTGGTACAAGGCTGGTATGGCTGTGTTACAAGGCTGATTGGGTTGTGGTACAAGGCTGATAGAGCTGTGATGCAAGGCTGGTAGGGCTGTAGTACAATGCTGGTTGGGCTGTGGTGCAAGTCTGGTTGGGCTGTGGTACAAGGCTGGCTGAGCTGTGGTATAATGCTACTACGCTTGTGGTACAAGGTTGGTAGTGCTGTGGTGCAAGACTGATAGGGCTGTGATACAAAGCTGGTAGGGCTGTGGTAAAAGGCTGGTAGGGCCGTGGTACAAGACTGGTTGGGCTGTGGTACAAGGCTGGTAGGACTGTGGTGCAAGCTTGGTAGGACTGTGGTGCAAGTCTGGTAGGGCTGGGTTACAGTACTGACTGGGCTGTTGTACAAGGCTGGCAGGGCTGTAGTACAAAGCTGGTAGGGCTGTGGTACAAGACTGGTTGGACTTTGGTACAAGGCTGGCTGGGCTGTGGTATAATGCTACTACGCTTGTGGTACAAGGTTGATAGTGCTGTGGTGCAAGACTGATAGGGCTGTGATACAAAGCTGGTAGGGCTGTGGTAAAAGGCTGGTACGGCCGCGGTACAAGACTGGTTGGGCTGTGGTACAAGGCTGGTAGGACTGTAGTGCAAGCTTGGTAGGACTGTGGTGCAAGTCTGGTAGGGCTGGGTTACAGTACTGACTGGGCTGTTGTACAAGGCTGGCAGGGTTGTGGTACAAAGCTGGTAGTGCTATGATACAAAGCTAGTAGGGCTGTGGTAAAAGGCTGGTAGGACTGTGGTACAAGACTGGTTGGTCTATGGTACAAGGCTGGTAGGGCTGTGGTACAAGGCTGGTTGGGCTATGGTACAAGGCTGGTAGGGTTGTGATACAAGGCTGGTGGGGCTGTGGTACAATGCTGGTTGGTCTGTGGTACAATGCTGGTTAGGATGTGGTATAATGCTGAATGGGTTGTGGTACAAGGCTGTTAGGGCTGTGGTACAAGGCTGGTAGAGCTGTGGTACAAGACTGGTTGGACTTTGGTACAAGGCTGGCTGGGCTGTGGTGTAATGCTGCTAGGCTTGTGGAACAAGGTTGGTAGTGCTGTGGTACAATGTTGGTTGGGCTGTGGTACAGTACTGGTTAGGATGTGGTATAATGCTGACTGGGCTGTGATACAAGGCTGGTAGGGCTGTGATGCCAGTCTGGTTGGGCTGTGGTTCAATGCTGACTGGGCTATGGTACAAGCCTGGCAGGGCTGTGGTACAGATCTTGTAGGGCTGTGGTAGACTGGTAGGGCAGTGGTACAAGGCTGGTTGGGCTGTGGTGCAAGGCTGGCAGAACTGTGGTACAAAGCTGGTAGGGCTGTGGTAGGCTGGTGGGGCAGTTGTACAAGGCTGGTTGGGCTGTGATACAAGGCTGTTAGGGTTGTGGTACAAAGCTGGTTGGACTGTAGTACAAGGCTGGCTGGGCTGTGGTACAAGGCTGGTAGGGCTGTGATACAAGGCTGGTTGGGCTGTGGTACAATGCTGGTTGGGTTGTGGTACAGTGCTGGTTAGAATGTGGTATAATGCTGACAGGGCTGTGGTACAAGGCTGGTAGGACTGTGGTGCAAGCTTGGTAGGGCTGTGGTGCAAGTCTGATTGGGCTGGGTTACAATGCTGACTGGGCTGTGGTACAAGGCTGGCAGAACTGTGGTACAAAGCTGGTAGGGCTGTGGTAGGCTGGTGGGGCAGTGGTACAAGGCTGGTTGGGCTGTGATACAAGGCTGTTAGGGTTGTGGTACAAGGCTGGTTGGACTGTGGTACAAGGCTGGCTGGGCTGTGGTACAAGGCCCATTGAGCTGTGGTACAAGGCTGGTATGGCTGTGTTACAAGGCTGGTAGGACTGTGGTGCAAGCTTGGTAGGGCTGTGGTGCAAGTCTGGTTGGGCTGGGTTACAATACTGACTGGACTGTGGTACAAGTCTGGCAGGGCTGTGGTACAAAGCTGGTAGGGCTGTGGTAGGCCAGTAGGGCAGTGGTACAAGGCTAGTTGGGCTGTGGTACCAGGCTGTTAGGGTTGTGGTACAAAGCTGGTTGGACTATGGTACTAGGCTGACTGGGCTGTGGTACAAGGCTCGTTGAGCTGTAGTACAAGGCAGGTAGGGCTGTGGTACAAGGCTGGTAGGACTGTGATACAAGGCTGGTAGAGCTGTGGTACAATGCTGGTTAGGATTTGGTATAGTGCTGACTGGGCTGTGATACAAGTCTGGTAGGCCTGTTGTGCAAGTCCAGTAGGGCAGGCTATGGTGCAAGTCTGGTTGGGCTGTGGTACCATGTTGACTGGGCTGTTGTACAAGGCTGACAGGACTGTGGTACAAAGTTGGTAGAGCTGTGGTACAAGACTGGTTGGACTTTGGTACAAGGCTGGCTGGGCTGTGGTATAATGCTACTAGCCTTGTGGTACACGATTGGTAATGTTGTGGTGCAAGACTGATAGGGCTATGATACAAAGCTGGTTGGTCTATGGTACAAGGCTGGTAGGGCCGTGGTACAAGGCTGGTTGGGCTGTGGTACAAAGTTGGTAGGGTTGTGATACAAGGCTGGTAGGACTGTGGTACAATGCTGGTTGGGCTGTGGTACAGTGCTGGTTAGGTATGTGGTATAATGCTGAATGAGTTCTGGTACAAGGCTGGAAGGGCTATGGTACAAAGCTGGTAGGGTTGTGGTAGACTGGCAAGGCTGTGGTATAAGGCTGGTTGGGCAGTGGTACAAGGCTGGTTGGGCTGTGGTACAAGGCTATTAGGGCTGTGGTACAAGGCTGGTTGGGCTGTGGTACAAGGTTATTAGGGCTGTGGTACCAGGCTGGTGGAACTGTGGTACACGACTGGCTGGGCTGTGGTACAAGGCTCACTGAGCTGTGCTTCAAGGCTGGTAGGGCCGTGGTACAAAGCTGGTTGGGTTGTGGTACAAGGCCTTTTAGGGCTGTGATACAAGGCTGGTTGGGCTGTGGTACAGTGCTGGATGGGCTGTGGTACAATGCTGGTTAGGATGTGGTATAATGCTGATTGGGCTGTGATACAAGGCTGGTAGGGCTGTGGTACAAATCTGGTTGGGCTGTGGCACAATGCTGCCTGGGCTGTGGTACAAGGCTGGCAGGGCTGTGGTACAAAGCTGATAGGGCTGTGGTAGGCTGGTAGGGTAGTGGTACAAGGCTGGTTGGGCTGTGGTACAAGGCTGGGTGGGCTCTGGTACAAGGCTGTTAGGGTAGTGGTACAAGGCTGATTGGACTGTGGCACAAGGCTGGCTGGGCTGTGGTACAAGGCTTTTTATAGAAACATAGAATTTGACGGCAGATAAGGACCGTCGCCCACCTAGTCTGTCCATTTTCCTACCTAACGGATAAGCTGCAGATCCTAGTTAACCAACAGCCTACTTCCTCCTACCCCCTCTAGAATTGCCTTATGCCTGCCCAATACATTCTTGAATTCCCTAGCTGTTTTTGACTCTATGACCTCCCCAGGAAGGCTGTTCCATGCATCTACAACCCTCTCTGTGAAGGAATACTTCCTCACATTACCTCTGAGCCGTCCCCCCTCTATCTTCAAATTGTGCCCCCTTGTTCTTGCACATCTCTTTTTCTGAAAGATGCTACCCTCTTGGACTTTGTTGATTCCCTTGAGGTGTTTGAAAGTTTCTGTCATGTTCCCCCTCTCCCTCATTTCCTCGAGGCTATGCATCTTAGGCTCCTTTAGTCTTTCTTCATGTGTCTTCTGGTGCAGACCCTGCACCATTTTGGTTGCCCTCTTCTGGACAGCCTCCACCCTGTCTATGTCTGAGGAGATGGGGTCTCCAGAACTGTACACAGTACTCCAGATGTGGTCTTACCAACTGTCTGTACAGAGGGCCAACAACTTCCTGTTTTCTACTGGTGTTGCCTCTCCCTATGCATCCCAGTATCCCCCCCCCAGCCCTCCTTACTGCCTTTTCACATTTCTGACCCACCTTTAGGTCATCTGATATGACTACCCCTAGCTCCCTTTCCATTTTTGTTGTTGTCAGTATCTCACCCCCCATTGTGTACTCTTTCTTGCCCTGGGTTTTTGTTTCCCAGGTGCATTACTTTGCACTTCTTTGCGTTGAATCTGAGTTGCCATACATTTGACCATTCCTCCAACCCTGTCAAGTCCCTTTTCATTCTTTCCACCCCACCTTGCATATCAACCCTGTTGCAGATCTTTGTGTCATCTGCAAAGAGACATACTTTCCTTTCCAGTCCCTCTGCAATGTCAGTTATAAAGACATTAAAAAGGACCAGCCCCAGTACTGAAGCCTGCGGTACTCCACAAGTAACCCTCCTTTCTTCACTGTGGACTCCATTTACTACTACCCATTGTGTCCTGTTATTCAGCCAGTGTTTTACCCAGGCTACCACCCTGGGACCCACTCCCAGGCTGGCTAATTTGTTTATTAATCTTTTGTGCGGAACTGTGTCAAATGCCTTGCTAAATTCTAGGTAAGCCATGTCCACAGCCCCTCCCTGGTCTACTACGTTGGTCACCCAGTCAAAGAAATCAATTAGATTTGTCTGACGTGACCTTCCTGTTGTGAATCCATGCTGCCTTGGGTCCTGTGCCACACTGGCCTCTAGGTACTCAACAATTCTTTCCTTCAGAAGTGATTCCATCATTTTCCCTACCACTGAGGTCAAACTAACAGATCTGTAGTTTCCTGCCTCTGTCTTGCTCCCACTTTTGTGAAGGGGAATCACGTCTGCCCTTCTACAGTCCTCAGGTACCACACCATCCTCCCATGATTTATTAAAAAGGGTAGTCAGTGGTGTTACTAGTTCTTCTCTTAGTTCTGTTAGAATTCTGGGGTGAATTCCATCAGACCCCATTGCTTTATCCACCTTCAGTTTAAGAGTTTTTTCAGAACCCTTTATTCTGTGAAAGGACTAATATCAACTCCCCTATCCAGAGTGCATGTATTGACTGGATTAGGTATCTCTCCCTGCTTTTCCACTGTGAATACTGAGCAGAAATATTCATTCAGTGTCCCTGCTTTTTCACTGTCGCTCTCTGCCCAACCACCTTCCTCTTTATTCAGCCTCAGTATCACTGCCTTCGTCTTTCTTTGCTCCCTAATGTACCTATAAAAGGTTTTATCCCCCTTCCTAACCGAGTTGGCTGTCTTTTCCTCAGTTTGGGCCTTTGCTATTCTGACTGCCTTCTCCGCTTCCTTCTGCTTTAACTGGTACAGTTCTCTGTCCTGCTCCTTCTGTATTTCCTTATACTTACTGAATGCTGTCTTTTTCTTCCTTACTTTCCTCACCACTTCTTTTGAGAACCATAGTGTTTTTTTCATTCGTTTTGATGTGTTTATTTGCGTCACACAAAGGCTTGTTGCCTCTGTGATGACAGTTTTGATGTTTCCCCATTGTTGCTGCACCCCACCTTCTTGTCTGTTTGCTAGTGCTTTTCTGAGGCACTCTCCCATTTTGACAAAATCAGCCCTCCTGAAATCCAGTACCTTCACGTTTGTGTGGCGTGACTATACAGCTAAGTTTATTGTGAACCACACTGTTTTGTGGTCACTTGTTCCCAGATGGCTATCCACTTCGAGATCAGAGATCATCTCTCTCTCTGTCTCCATTTGAAAGTACCAGGTCTAAGATTGCTCCCTCCCAAGTGGGTTCCAAAACTAGCTGTCGGAGGCATGCCCCTGTAGGGCATCAAGAATGGCCCTGCTCTTGGATGTGGCTGTAGCAAAGGTGCTCCAGTTAACATCTGGCATATTCAGGTCCCTCATCAGCAATATCTACCCTTTCCCTTTCTCATTGAGCTGTGGTACAAGGCTGGTAGGGCTGTGGTACAAGGCTGGTTGGGCTGTGGCAGAAGGCTGGTAGGGCTGTGTTACAAGGCTGGTAGGGCTGTGGTACAATGCTGACTGTGCTGTGGTACAAGGCTGGTAGGGCTGTGGTGCAAACCTGGTAGGGGCTGTTGTGCAAGTCTGGTTGGGCTGTGGTACAATGCTGACTGTGCTGTGGTACAAGGCTGGTAGGGCTGTGGTAGGCCAGTGGTACAAGGCTGGTTGGGTTGTGGTACAAGGCAGGTAGGGCCGTGGTACAAGGCTGGTTGGGCTGTGATACAGTGCTGATGGCAGTGTGTTACAAGGTTAGTAAGGCTGTGGTACAAATTTGGTATGGCTCTGGTACAAGGCTGGTAGGACTGCAGTACAATGCTGGTAGGGCTGTGGTACAAAGATGGTAGGGCTGTGGTACAGTGCTGGTAGGACTGTGGTAGAAAATTGGTAGTGCTGTGGTACAATGCTGATAGGGCTGGGGTACAAAGTTGATAGTGCTGTGGTACAATACTGGAGGGGAAGATTCTGACAGGAGACAGCTGAATCAGATTCATTGGTGTGATTTAAACAGCTTCCGAGAGCAAAGGAACAACTTGTAAACATATAATAACACACAGAATTAAGTTTATATTTCATAAAGTTAACTTTGCCTCATATTACGTAAGTAACCCTCCTGGGGGGATTACCTTAATTTGCCCCTTGTCTCCTGTTGCCTTCTGGTGCCTCAGGTGTCCCTCGATTTTCTCCGTTTGGCACCACCACAGCCTGGTTCTGAGTTTTCCCCAATGGACGCCTAAAATGACTCCGTCCAGCCCCTGCTTTCTCCAGGGCATTGGTGGGGCCCGGAGGAGTTGAAGCGTGGGCTGCTGCATCTTGCTCTGCTCTTCTGAGCAGCTGGTGGCCATGCAGGCACTAGAAACATCCCTTTCTTTTCTACTGCAATTGCAGTCAAGTGGATGGCTTTCCAGCAGTCCTAGTCCCTGTTTGGCACAGGTCGGGGACCAGTGACCTGAAGCAGGGCTGGAGAAAAGCTGCCAGATATTTTAAATGAAAAGCATAGTGCGTGCTGTGTGTCTAGGCCTAGCTCTATGAATATTAATGAGCAGACATTAATATTTACGAGCAAGCTTTCTGCTGCCAGAGGATTGCATATTTCAGCAGCAGCGACAGGCGTAGGATTGAACATAAATGTTTAATAATGGCAGCACTGCACAGAGCACTATAAGGGCTATAGAACTGTGGGGCAATAACGAAAATTAAATAAATGTACTGGTTGCATCAGAACTTTTAAAGTAGGACTGCAAAGGACTTCAGAGGGACTGTAACTAACAGCAGCCATATTTGCAGTCAGCGAATTGAAAAGCCAGGATTTACTACAGAGATTCTTAGGACAGTGCCAGAGATTTATGTGACTTTGCCAAAGCTTTTTGAGGGGAAAAGCAGGGACTAAATTTAGGTGCCCAAACAGGAGTCCTATCAGGTGTCGAGGAGGCCTAATGAATATTCATTTTGGGACAGGCAAGTAAATTCAGCCTATCAGGAGCTGCAGAGAGCTCCCAAAACTCAGGGACTTTGCAGGCTGAGTTCAGTTCAGTGTGAGCCCCTTCACAGGGAAGGGGGCTCTGGCTCTCTGCTAAAGAGAATGGGCCTAGTGTGTTCAGTGAGAGTCCCTCTGCAGGGGAAGGGAGCTCTGCCTTCTGAGAGAAAGTGGCTGCCAGAAAGTCGAGTTGCTGGCCTGGGGGTTGCCAGTCATTGTCCCTCAGGGCTAACATTTGCATTTCCACGTTTTTGGGAAAAACCTGAATTTATCTTCAGCTGTGAGAGAGCTGCATAAATGTTGTGCCTCAGCAGTGAGTGCTGATGAAGCTGTAACTTCAGGAAATTAAAAGCTTTCTGGATAATTCTGAATGAGTCTACTTAGAAGTGCAAGATGTTTGGAGACCTGCTTGGGGCTGAGAAGCCCAGAAAGCCAAGAGGTGATCAAGTTCTGTCTGCACCCTGTGATTGATCAATGCCTGAGATAGGGTGGACATCTAGTGCAATAATGACCGCAGATTATCCAGTTTTGTGAAATGCCTGATGTGACTGTTTAAGAGTGCCTAAAGGAATGAAGGGGAAAGTATCCTGAGGTCGGAGTTTTGCCTAGAGGTGACTGAGAGGACTCTGCAAATGTCCAATTGGAGCTGCAAGTGCCAGCATAGCTAAGAGGGACTTTTGATATTGTGAGTTATGCTTGAGAGAAGCTCCAGAGAACCAGATCCGCTAACAAGTAAAGTGTTAAAGTGGTTGTGAGCCATGCCTTAAGCTTCATCTGAAACTTGGTGAAGAGTCACGCCTTAAACTCCTGTGTTCTGTTTGGAGAGAGAAGAGAATTCGCTTATGCATGGAATGTGCATGTTCGGGTCTGCCCTAGCCCTAGGGCAAGGTTTCTCAAATGGTGAGGCCAGCCTCCCTGGGGAGGCCCCAACCTGTTCCAGGGGAGGCTCAAGCAACTCTTGAAAAAGTATTATATTTCACTTTTGAACTTTATAGATTTTGTGTGAAGGGATAAGGCAAACAAAGAGGATACTAGTAGGTGAATTTATGTATTTATTCACAAGTCTGTGACCAGGGAAGGTACTGTACACTGAGCCATGGCTTACATCAGGTGTACCCAGGGAAGGGTAGTGAGAGAATACAATTCAAAATGTTACTGCAAAACACTGAGCAATACAAAGTGAATTAAAGTGCAAACAAATTAAGAACAATAAACTAACAATGTGAGGAACACATGATCAATTAGACTGGCAGCAGAACTGTCCAAATACAAGTGTTAACCATAAGGTACTAGGAATAAGAGCAGGAGGAAGCAAAATGATCCCTGAGAAGCTGCTTAAGAGCAGAGTAAGAGTGGGAGAGGCAGAGGTCAGCAGGAAGGTTATTCCAGATAGGAAACAGAAAAGCAGTCTGACCCATGAAGGTATGGCAGTAAGGGGTAACAATGGTTCGAGAGTCAAAATATTGGAGCAAGTAGGTTGTCCTGATTGGGGGGGTTTATAATAAGCTTAATAACATGAGAGCCAGCTATTTTTTCTATGGGGAGGACCAAAAATATTTCAGAATTTTGGGGGAGGCTCAGGATCTTTTCCATGGCTTAGGGAAGGCTCACTATGACAAAGTTTGAGAACTGTTGCCCTAGGGGAATGCACCCATGTTGAGAGATTGTGTCTTGAAAGCTGACAGGACCGTGCCTGCCACACTGGCTGCATGATTGAAGAGACTGTGATTACTTAAATACAGAGTGTCCTGATTGTAAAATATGCTGGATGTGACAAAAAGACTATTTGTCAGATTGGTCTGGGAGTCAGCCTGGTAGAATGCCAGCTATGAACTGCCTTATGCGCTTCCGCCTGAGGGGCATAGCCTAGATGTGGGGGTCTGAAGCATGCCGTCCCAGGTCCCGGCCTGGTCTATTCCTGAATGTGACTGCAAGCCCAGAGAGAAGGGCAACCATCCAAATCTGAGAGAGTTCCAGTCTGCAAGCTGCATGAGCCTAGTGAAAAAGGGGTCAGTCAAAGCTCCTGCCTGCACCTCAGCTACAGCTTCTCTACACCAATATGACTTCAAAACCATGAGTAGGCAGAGCCATCCTCTGCCACCCTGTGAGAAACTGTAAATAGCCCAGTTCTGCCATGTACAGATGTCAGGCCAGACTGTTCAAGTTTAAAGTTTGCTTTTTCAAGATCAGCCAGGATTCTTAAGGTAATCCAAAGAAAGAATGCAAACTTGATTTTCTTTTAAGGGTCCCAATCAGCTGCAACGCTAGCCAACTCAGCTACAACTATAACAGACCTGCAACTTAATGACTTAGTACTGGGTACCCAGGTTAGAATGTAGGATTGCGAGGTCCTTACCTGGACCAAGGACTGGTACCAGTGTGGGCATTGTGTAGATGTGTGTTTCACCATCTACAGCAGCTAGTTAGACAGCCCAGTTAATTCTGAGACCATCAGAGGTTGGTGGGCGGCCACTGTGATTAATGTTTGACTTTAAAAGGAGAAATGATTGTATTGATTGCAATGCAAGAATGCCAGTCTGAAATGCCAATCAACAACCAATGTAAATATTTAACCTCTGCTTCCACTTTTCGCTATCTTAAGCCTCACCCCTTGTAAATAAATTGTTGGGTTAACTGTTTTTATAAATCTTGTGTGTGAGCATATTATTAGACTGAGACTTTAATTCAAAATGTTGAAATGTAGGGTTTTGGTTATTGGGTCATGTGTGGGATGACATTATGGTATTGTGTGTGGGTACAGCATCCCAGGGGGTTGTACCAGGTTTTATCTAGCCCACTGGAAAGCATACTGTGGGTGGAAGCACTGCACAATAATGTTATCTATTGGGAAACAACCAGTTTTAAATTGAAATAGGAACCAACCCAGGCCCCTAAACCTTGGTGCAGCAAGCCAGGCAGGGGTAAGTGCTCCATTGGGACATGATGTCTGGGTGCTAGATGTAAAAAGAATATTTGTCATAACTAGATCTCTGTGATTTGATCTTCATCAGATCTTGCTGCTTGCCTATGAGTGACATCAGATTCCTTTGTTTACGACTTCACAGATGATTGTTGTAGAGTTATGTCACAAGCAAGTAATTTTGATGTCACTTGTAGACAAGCAGGCAAAGTAGATGTAATGCCTCCCCCAAAAAATTATGAGGGCTTGCCTTATGGCCACATTCCTCCTGTTCTGCTCCCGCTCCTATGAATGACTACCAGTTGCCTGCCAGGTCTTCACCCATCTCATCCCCATTCACCGCCACAGCCCAGGTGACTTTATCCCTCAAGGATGTCCCCAAGGAGTCCTTTTCCTTATTTTGCCCTCTTTGGGGTGTTTGGAGTGCTGTGGAGCCACAGGCTGTTTTCCCTTAATCTTCATGGCCGACCTGTGAGCTCACACATGAGCAGGTGGTGCCCTTGATCTCTTGATCACTCGGTTTGCGGTCTAGCGGAAAGTAGTACAGTGGTCTCAGCACCTATCTTCTCCTCACTGGGAACCGGAGACCTAAGCGAGGTGGCCAGAAAGCTGCAGTAATGCCCCAGAGTTAAGTCTGAAATTAGTCTTTCTCGAGGGGTTCATGGATATTAACAAGTCCCTCATGCATATTAATGAGGGCACTGCTGTTTCGGGACTACGGGTTTCGGTAGCTGCTGCAGGAGCTAAAATGTAAGTAAATGACAGCAATAGCAGCAGCTGCCATGGACATTGAAGGGGCCAATGAATGTCTGGGGATATATTAAAATAAGTGTGTTTACTGGCTGCACAGACTGTAAATGTTGGGACTCAGATAAACACTTGTCTGCTGTATGGGGGCACTTGATTCCGGCAGCAGCGACAGGCACAGGACTGAACAAAATTGCTTAAGCTGGGCAGCAATCAAGGGGCACATAAGTAGCTATTGAACAATGGGGCAAACTAACAAACAAAGTGATCGATTTAGCTGCACCAGAACTTTTATTTGGGACTGTGTTCAAGCTGCAAGGAGTCTTTGTGTTTTAGCAGCCATTTTAGTGCAGCAGCAGCCAATTGGAAAGCCAGGATATCAGCCAGGATTTGAGGAACTTCTGCCAGAGCTTATGGGATATTACAAACTGCTTATGAGTAAGCTGCAGGGAGTTAATTTCAGGCACCAGAAGAGGGAGACAATTGTGCATCTAGTGGAATTGATGAATATTCATTTATTGGACTGACAGGCAGGATCTGCCAATCATAGTGGGAGCAGCAAACAGCTTCAGCCAACTGGGAAGCTCAGAGGAGTTCCATAAAATACAGTGTTTTTGACTGTTTGAGCAGGAGGCCCCCACATGGGTACGGGCTCGGGTCCTTTGCCAAAAAATGGGCCTAGCAATCCAGTGCAAAGCCCCTCCACAGAAGAGGGGGCTTTTCTTCCTGCCAAGTGAGAGAGAACAAGTGACTGCCAGCAGTTAAAGTCACTAGACTGGAGATTGCCAGAGAATGTCCTCCAGGGCTAGTGCAAGCCTTTCCATATTAAGGGAAAACGTTGATCAGTAACCTGATGAAGCCAGCTGTGAGTGAGTTGAACCTGCCTCAGCAGTGAGAGTTCTAACAAATCCCAAAACCTCAGAAGAAGGAATACAAGTTCTGCAGGACACCTGAGTGAGTAAATTGCTTTTGCCATGTACAACTCTAAGAAAGTCTTTAAGGGACCTAGAAGCCCAAAGCCTACCAATAGTGACAGTCTGTCTGTCTGCACCCTGCATTCACAGCAACGCTCAGAGGGTGGACATCTGCCAAGTGACCAGGAAGGGTTCCGTTATTGTGTATGTAACCCTTGGGTGACGCTATCCCCAGTGTTACACCCCTTCCTACTACCCTGGACATAGGGTAAGGGGTTTGGGTTTGCTAATTGACAACTAGTCTTTAAAATCTTTGCACAGTGCCTCCACTCAGGGTACTTTATGTGGGTGAGCTGGTGATGGCTGTAGCCCCCTGAGATGCTACACCACCCACAATAACCATTTACCTTCCCCAGACATACCCAATAAACATTTCCCCACATTTCAACATTTTGTATTTAAAGGCTGTCTCCAATAATATGCTCACACGACATGTTTCAACAACAACAACAACAACAACAACAAGATATGTATTTAGGGGGTGTAGGAATTAGGAACGGGGATGTGGAGTAGAGGTTATTCGATTACTGTTTACGTATGTACACAGCTTGTTTGGCTTTTGCTGGTGAACCCTCCAGCTGGGTGGCTACATACTAATAGGCAAAATAAATCACATTTTACCATTTGACTTATGATACTCAGAGCCCTGGCTATCTAGCTGCTGACATAATCAGATGGTACATATACAATTATCATTGTAACATGGCATTAATAGTGTGCCTGTGATCCTGCGCAGCCATAGGTGGAACAGCGTCACGAGACGGCAGCCGAAGCGGGCATTAACCCAGCTTATATGCTGTGCCCGCTTCAGCACTACCGTCAGCAGCCAGACCCCCAGCCTAGCAGCACTGGGTCCTGTGGGGAAGTGAGAGGAGCAGCGGTACGAGCGGCGCCTCTGGAGCCGCACTAGGCATCCGAGACAGGCAGGAGATCCGGTCGGGGAGGGGGACAAGAACCCGTGGTGCACACTGCCCTGAGACGCGGTCCTGGAGCGTGAAAGGCGATGATCCATAGAGCACCTGGAGGAGGACAGCCGGATGAGAATCCCAGGGGCAGCAGGAAGTAAGAGCGACCGAGATGCACAGCGCGAGTGCAGCGCTGCTCGGAGCAGCGGAACCCTGCACGGCAGACTTCCCACTGTGGGTATAACAGCAATACCCACATGGAACTCTCCACAAGACGAAAGGATTGTTGGCTGGCCCCCTCCGTGTCACTCTACAGACACTCTGTGTTGACCACATCAGTATGTATCTAATGTGTTACAGCGTTCTCTGAAAATGTATTAAAATTGTGAAAAGTTCTCACCGCCTCCGCCTGTTATTGTGTACCTGTCACAGTGGGCCCCTTCGACATCCCTCCACCGACCCGCGGCCCATGTTATAAGCGCATTAAGCCACTCCGTCAGTGGGCTCTAATGCGATTGATGCATGGGGGGGGGTCGGGTGGTAGCCCTTGGCCCTGGGCCTCGGGCACGCACCGCCTCCCCCCCCCATGCATCAATCCAGCATTAGAGCACACCTCCGTCATGGCTTAATGCTTACTTATCACCCACACCAGTACCAGTACCCAGATACAGTAGAAACCCTGCAATCTCGCACCATACTGGAATCCCAGATATGACAGTTCAAAATGGGAGGAAATATAGTGCAGTGGTTTAAGGCTCTGAGCTGCAAATCTGGAGACCTGGGTTTGAATCCCACAGCCTCCACTTGCATACTGTGTGACCCTGAGCAAGTCACTTAACTTCCCTGTGCTCTCAGGTTGCACCTGTAAACAACCTTTAGCTTAGTGTGTCCCACCTGGTTAAAAAGAATTGGAGATGTTGCAGGCCTGGAGGACGTTGCAACTGATCGAGTTGGCTGGCTATTAATTTGAGGGAAGGGGCAACTTGGACACAGATTCTTGCAGAGCTGCAGATTACTATTTACAACAAATGCAAGGATTGCCCTGCAATTAGCAAATGAGCAGCAATTAACCCTGCTGAACACAAAGTGCCAGGGATTGCCGTGCACACCAAAGAAGACAGGGATTGCCCTGTGTTGGCAGAAAACCGAACAATTCAGAACCAGCTACTTGGATTTAATATCCTGACTATTCGGCACAATATGTGAAAGTCCCATCCAATATAGATAGAAACCAATACTTTTGCCAAGCATCCGAATTCCTTAATGCGAAGTCACATCCAGTACATTTGCATACCAACATAGGCATCCACCCAGCCTAAGCAGACAGCGACACTTTTAGCAAGCATCCTGATTTCAGTTACTTGAAGTCACATCCAGTACATTTACTATACCGAAGACAACATTCATAGACAAAGTCTCATCCAGCATGTCTGAACCATTTTAGACTTATGAAAGACGCTCTCCGACGACATCTGGGTAAGACAACCGTAGATTCTCTACAGAATCAATCATATTGTGTGCTCTAGGACCTCCTGTCCCATGAAGTGGCAAATATGGCTTGGCAGTCAACTCCACAAGAGCAGGATTCTAGCCCATAGTGCAACAACAACGTACAACACATTTATATGATTTACCATCAAGGCATCTTGCTGCACCTTCGATTTAGCCATTTGGGCCACAGACAAGATGCAGCCATATTGACTCGAACTAAGCAGTCTCTGATGGGGTTAGTAGCCCACAATGGTAATTCAGAGATCTTCTCACACAGTAGAAATATCTAACAGCGAGGCTTGAGGCCCCCAAGATTACTCTTAAATCTTCTCCTTCACACCCGAGAAGTACGAAGGTACTCCACTCGGTCCTCCATGAGTCTCATTCATGATTGAAGGCTTCTGAATTATTCCTCAGCTCTCTCACAACTGTGGCAGAGTAGATGGTCATCTTCTACATCTTTCCCCGATGTGGGAGGGAGGGCTAGCCTCTGGAGGACATAACTGGCAACCTCCAGACTAGCAGTTGCAAAACTAAATTTACTTTAACTTATTAACTTTAACTAAAAATAAATACCCCCTGCTGACTGGAGGGGCTTAGCTAAGTGGACCAGGCCTAGTGGCATGGCTGGGGCTTGACTCCCAGCATGCTCTCCTTCTCTCACTCTGGCAGAATCTGATGAAAACCGGGCAGACACTGTCTCTTATAGGGCTCCTAGTTTGACTACTGATTGGCAGCAGAGATGGAGTGACAGGTCTCTAAATGGCTGAGGGACCTGTCAATCAGAACACTCGAGGCACAATTGGATGGGTGAATTGGTGCCTAAAATGATGTGTCTGTAAGTCCCCATGAGCACTTGGGTGGTTGCCCATGAGGTGTAGAGAATGTCCCACAAGTCCTGGAATTTTATTCTTGGCTCCCAATTGGCTGTAGCTGCTTACAATGACTGCTTATCCCACTGTCTCCCACAGCAGATTAGATGCAGTCCTGAATATTGCACTCCATTAACTGATGGGGTAGAGAATTCCAAAGGGAGGGGGCTGCAAACATAAAAGCCCAGGCCCCAGCTGATTTTAAGATTACCCTAGGAATCTCTTGCAACCCCTCGTCAGCAGAACGGAGCAATCTCACATGGCGGTAAGGGATCCGCAGTTCTTTCAGGTAGTCAGGGCCCAGATCGTGGAAGGCTTTGAAAGTCAATAATCCAACTTTGAAGGTGATCCGCCACTGGACTGGCAGCCAGTGCAGTTCCCGCAGCACTGGAGTAATGTGGGAAGATCTAGGGGTACCCATCAATACTCGGGCTGTGGAATTCTGCACTAGCTGCAGGTGGCGGATATCAAGCCCTGGAAACCCAAGGTAAAGCGAGTCACAGTAGTCCAGGCTCGAGGTCACAAAGGTATGGATCAGAGTTGGCAGATCGCCATACGGAACGAGGTGCTTGATTCTGGCGATGTTTCTTAGATGATAAAAAGATGATTTTACCACCGCTGACACTTGAGAGTGAAGAGTCAGCCCCGCATCTAATATCACCCCCAGATCACGCACCCATTCAGAGACCTGTAGCTCGACATCCCCACAAAGCACCCCAGATGGGGTGCCAGCCAAAGGTCCCCCTATCTGGCAATCCAGATCCAATGCCAGCACCTCCGTCTTCCCAGGGTTCAACTTCAACCAACTAGACCTCATCCAATCCTGGATTTCATTCAGACAGCTGTTAAATACCGAGATAGCTCCTTGGTTGGGTGCAAAGGACAGGTACAGCTGGGTATCATCTGCATAACAGTGAAACCCTAGCCCATACCGTCTCACAATGTCTCCGAGGGGGAGCATGTACACCTCGAACAACATGGGGGACAATATAGAGTCCTGAGGAACCCCACAAAATAGAGAGAAGGGATGAAAGGAAAAGACCCCTGACACCACCCTCTGAGTTCTTCCAGTGAGGTAAGAGGCAAACCATCTGAGAACAGTCCCAGAGAGTCCACAAGTACATCTCAGGTGCTCAAGTAGTACCCCATGGTCAATGGTGTCAAATGCTGATGACAGATCTAATAGTACCACAATGGACCGTTTTCTCTAGTCTCTTGCCATCAGGAGATCATTGAGCACCCGTACCAGTGCAGTCTCGGTACTGTGCCTCTTTTGAAAACCTGATTGGAGAAGTACGTAGATGCTATGGATGGTCAAGTGGTTCTCCAACTGGGCTGCCACCACCTTCTCGATCACCTTCCCTACAAAGCGAAGGTTCGAGATGGGTCTGTAGTTAGCAAGACAGTCTGGATCAAGCGATGCTTTCTTTAACAGGGGTGTCACCACTGCCTCTTTCAAGGAACAGGGATATTCACCCTTGTCAAGGGAACACCAGACTATCTGTGCTAGAACCAGTAAAATGGACTCCCCACACACTAAGATTAGGGGCGTAGAGCCTGGATCTAAACCACAGCTGGTAGAACGCAGCCCTTGGACAATCTGCATAACATCCACGATTTCCAGGTAATCGAAGGTAGTCCAGGAAAATTAGGGGGCAGTGACCCGCTACTGGCCACTTGCATGCCGCATAGAGTGTGTCAAACAGATGTCTGACCTAATGTCGGCAACCTTATCAGCAAAGAACCGAGCAATCTCATCACACTGTAATTGTGAAAATGCTCTACGGAGCTGTAGACAGGTTGGGTTGCACAATCTGTCCACAGTTCTGAAAATCTGAGCTGGTCAGTTCTGAGCAGCAGAAATTCCCCTGGACAGGAACTCTGTCTTTTTATGAGAGATTTCTGACTGATAGACTTGATAATGTTCTAACATTCTAAGGTGGTCGGCATCCAAGCCAGACTTCTGCCAACAACAAAAACATTTATTTTCTTTCTTTATGGCAGAAGCCATTTAGAGCTACCCTGGAGGCAGCCAGACACTCTGTTATTAATTATTCAGATGACCGGGGCCCTGCTCAGGCATTGTTGCCCTAAACTCCGGTCAAGCTCTATAAATTCTAAAGCAAGTGGCTGCCCAGCAGGCTGTCCATGGTCACCGGGTCCCAATTAGGTGGAAGGGATCCCGGGACTCCCGACATAGTCCCTAAGGTAACAGCAAACCATGCGGTTCAGTTGAGGCCAAAAATCACACCATTGCATGTCCCGCTTCCCTGGAGGCAGCACTTTTAACACGAGCACTCTCAAGTGCTGTTTTTAAGCCCCATGGGGCTGAATTTTCATTCGGGCTGCAGACTGGGACTTTAGAGGAGCACTGGAGGAGCAAACAAGACCTAGGGGACCAGAAAAAACTGATAGCCAAAACCAGAGAAGCCCCAGAGACAGCAGGAGGAGATCAGAAGGTGCAGGGCTAAGGTAAGCCCAGGCTGGCATTTTTTGGAACCCTCCATTTGCAAGGGAGTTACATGTATAAATGTGTCTGATTTAAAAGTGCCTACAGGACTGGAAGGAGAGTACTCAGAGCTGGGGCTCTTCCTATCTTTGCCTAGGAGGTCCAGTATTTTGTCCGTGGAAGCTGCAAGCGCCAGTGTGTACCACAAGGGACTTCATGTTGTATTTGAGCTTAGAGAGCTACAGAAACCATTTACTGTCAAGTGCAAGTTTGGTGTTAAAAGAGCCTAGAGAGCTACAGTGACCAGTATATTGCCAAGAGCAAGTGTTTGCGTGAAAGAGACTACTACGTCTGTTGTTAGCCGGCGAAGCCTGGAGAATGGTAGTGGGCCTTGTCACAAGCCTAGTCAAGTTAAAGTATCTTAAATGGTAGTGAGCCCAGCCCCATGCTTGGTCTAGTGTGGTAACAAAAGTTGTGCTTTAAGCTCCGACTTTAATCACCAAGGAAAATTAAACTTGTCTAAGAGACTGTGTCCTAATATCTGTGTGAGAGTCATAACCTGGGCTCTGGTTGTTCACTCTGTTGTGCAGAGTGTGGGTGCTGGCCCCTAAAATCATTGGGACTGTGCCTGGTTCTAAAGTTCTGGCTGACCAGAAAAAAGGGTCTATGTCTGCTATGACCAACTGGGACACACGGAAAAGAGACTGAGACCAAATTATAAATGTGCTGACTGCATAAATCTGCTGGATGTAAAAAGACTGAGCTACTCAGACTGGCTGGTCTGGTTAAAAAAAAATGATTTCAGGCCAGAGGAAGGGCCCAGCCTATAAAATGTTAAAGTGTTGTTTTCCACCTGCAAGAGCAAAAAGACCTTTGCAGTCAGTATTGGGGGCCAGCTGTCAGCTTGGCTAGCATTTTAGCCTTCGGGAACAGAGCCCGCCTGCTAAAAGCACTTGATTCTGACTTGCCTAAGCCTATGAAGATGTCTAACTGTAAGTAATGCAGGGCCAGCCTGCACCACCGGACGAGATTTGTACATAGTTCAAAGGGATAAAGTTTTCCAGCATAGGCAAGAGGTGTTAAGAATGCAACTTAAAATTAATCTCCTGAAATGTCCTAAAGGCCCCAACTAGTCAGCCAGTGTATAGCTGCACAGTCCATCCTGCACCATTTTAGGAACTGTGGTTACTGGGTACCCAGGTTGTGTGGGATTGCGGGGTCTTATGCAATGTGGGAAACTGGTACCAGTGTGTACTTTAATGATAAGTGTTCTGCCTTAATTCAGCTAGACAGTCAGGGAGCTGACTACTCCAAAGGTTGGTGGGTGGCCACTGTGATTGCAACTGGTTTAAAATGTAAAAAGTTTATTCTACCCTCAAATCAAACCCAACCTTCCTCAGTTGTAAGCAGCATAACCTCTTTCCATTTTCACCCTTCCTTGCCCTTCTCCATGTAAATAAACTTGTTTGTTCTTGCAGATGTGTGTCTTGTGAGCATATTATTAGTAGTAGTAAGTCACTAATTACCAGAATGGTCTGAACTGGGGAAAATGTTATTGGGTCATGCTTGAGGTGGCATCCTGGTAAGGTAAGTGGGTTCACCTTCCCAGAGGGCTGTAACAGACTAAGCTCCAGCCCACCAAAAGGTAAACTCTGGGTGGAGGCACTGCGCATAGTACTAACTTTGGAAAAAACCTTATTAATGTTAAAAATAGGAACCCAGTCCCCTTAACCTTGTTTTAGCCAGCAAGGCATGGGTAGTAACCCTTGGTATAGTGCCACCTAGGGGTTACATAGATAAAGACCAAGTGACAGTGATCATGTTTTCCTTCAAACATTCTCTTTGAGAAAGATTAATGGGCAAGTTAACAGAAATTCTCTGAGTCGTAAATTAAATTCTGTCAGTTTTCCTTGGAATGTCAACATTGTTTTAACGATTCCATGGTCCATATGGACAAAAGTAAGACATTACCACTGTCCTCATCTGTCTCTATAGAACAAGGAAAGAAAAAACGTCTTTTAAAAGGTATAGAATATGTATTCAAATGAGTGAATCGGTATGCACTAAAAGCAGGACAGTGAGGCAGGCTACAAAGTCACACCTTTCAAGTTTCTTTGTAGCCCCTGTTCTCACTTTCTGCAAACATCTGCAGAGGCAACAGACTTCTGAGAACACACTCTTCCGCTGTATTTCCGTGCCTTGCAAAGAGTGAGCACACAAGTGACCGAAATAAGCTACAAAACCTCTGCACTCTGCAGAGAGGATGTCTGTGACAGAGAGGGAAGGAGGCCTACTCCACAACAAATGTTAACTCTTTACACAACTTACAACTCTAGTGCAACAGGGATGCCATTTTAAGGCTTACCAGCAGTAGCATCAGGAACTCTAAAATTGGGGGCATTGCCCCTCGGGCCCCACTTTTGGGAAAAAGAAAACTCAATCATCTGTCTGTTTTCTTTGATTTTTTGTGTGCAGTTTGGTTATGAGGACCTGATTTTAAAAGACTGAGGCAATGCCACAGTTCTAGAACAAGTACACTTAATGACTCAAGTCACCTGCTCTGTTTCAGGGTTTTAGCTACTAAATTGTCTTGCATGAGATTTCATACAATGTGCTTCTAAAATGCACCATTTTGCACCGAATTCATTAAAATTTCTTCCAGGGGAAGGGGAGATTTTACCAGACCCCTTTTTCTGGAAAAACTCACTGATGGAGGCATGTGCTTCCTGCCCCTTTTAGAATCCTGCTGATGCCACTGCTTGCCCGAGGTGGGATGCGAGACCCTTATGATTCCTTTGCAACCCTTATGATGTCCATTCAACTCCAAGAAACCCATAAAATATGGGTTCCTCTAAGACTTATTTCTATAACATTTGGTGCCTAGCGAAGCTTTGTAACCGCTATGATTCTGGTGAAATTGGGGGTTTGTATCCCCCTGATACTAGTGCAAATGGGGGTTTTATCCACTGACACTGAAGACAGAAACATAGAAAATGATGGGAGAAAAAGGGCCTTAGTCCATTTAGTCTGCCTGTAATCCCTAACCTATCCCAAGACCTACAGTTTATAAAGAGTTTTTTGCTCATGGTAAACCCCCCATGTTTCCTGCCTTACAGCTCCCCCCCCCCCATCACTATTGAGCCCTTAACTATGCCCTAGCTGTGTTTAAAGCCATTGATGGTTTTGCCACCCAACACCTCGGCTAGCAGATTCTTTCACAACTCAACCACTCTATCTCTGTGAAACAGAACTTTCTCACATCCTTCCCGACTCTCCTTCTGCCAGCTTCCAGTCAAGTCCCCGTGTTCTAGATTTGCTATTCCAGCTGAATAGTTCCTCGCAGTTGACCTTGTTCATTCCTTTCAGAAACTTGAGGGTCTCTATCATATCATCCCTCTCTCATCTGGCCTCCAGTGAGTACATGTCCAGTACCTTGAACCGATCCTCGTACGATCTGCCCCACTGGCCCTGAATCATTGTGGTCACTCGACGTTGTACTATCTCCAGCCTGTCCTTATCTTTCCTTAGGTGAGGACTCCAGAACTTGGCACAGTACTGCAGGTGTGGCCTCGCCAGTGATCTATAGAGAGGTACCCATTTCTGTCCAGCTTCTTTCTCACCCCCCCACCCCCATCTGGCCCACTCTCCCCTTTTTATAGTCTACTCTACTGCACTTATTGTGGACTGTTGCACTGAATTTTGAATATCCACCTGGTTGTTGCTTGATTTTGTCATTGGCGTCCTTTTTGTAATTGCACTTTATATGGTTTACCTTGTAATTTGTCACCTTACTGTATTGTTCGCCATGTTCCTGTGATGATGTTAGCTGACAACTTCACCTTGTACTGTACCTCATTGTACTCGCAATTTTGTTAATACCTTCTGTACCGTAATTCCATGCACCTCATTGTTAATGGCCTGCATTGTGGCCATGTTACTCCTCCTATATTCTGTTTTGCTAAGTGTGCCATTGTTTATGGCCCGCGTCATGTTTGAAAATGGTCCCTTGGATCAGTGCACCTACCCAGTCACCAAAGACATAAATAAGTAAATAAATAAAATAGAAATGCTTCTTCTGCTGCTATTGAAACTCCTATCAATACTCTGTAGCATCCTGGTTGCCTTGCTGCAGGCCTTGTTACACTGGCTAGATTGTTTAAGGGAGTCAGTTACGATGACTACCTGGTCCCTTTCCTCAGTAGCACTGCATAGCTTAACCCCTCCCATCCAAATATTCCGTCTTGGGGTTCTTGTTCACTATGTGCATCACCTTGCACTTTTTAGTGTTGAAATATCTACATTACGGATACTGTGGCACAGCCCAGTGGTCTATGGATAGGAGATTTTTTTTTTAATTGTCAAGGAATGCCATTTGTAGATCCAAAGAAACTGCAACATTTGCAACTAAAAACTGTCCTTAGCTATATACATTTAAACTTGATAGAAGATATTTTGCAGTGTTTTCTTGTGTTCCAGATGATGTACTATGCTCCTCTGAGCTGCACCAGTCCAAATAATGAAGATCACAATGAAGAAAAGAAAAAAAATTCTTCCTGAAAATTCCCTGCTGAGCAGGGAGCAGTCTCCCAGCTTTAGGACAGATTGGAAAGACTTTCTTCTGTGAAAATGGAGTTTGTATCCCCTGACACTGGAGAAAATGGAGTTTCGAAAATACCTAGGTCCTGAGAGAACTTTTTGCTAGGGCTATGCTAGATCTATATTTCTCAAGGGGTACCCAGTAATTCCACACAGGAAACAGTAACATGAATATCCAAACCAGGTTGGGATTCTAGAATGTGACTTTATTCCAAAAGATGGTACGCTAAAGCAAGGATGGACCCCAAGGTTTACACATCATGGCACAAGGCAAAGCAGAACAACAGAAATCTGTAGCAGACAGAAACTCTACATATCCCATATATCATAGGACCTCGAATTCTCTTCAGTGGCAATGGCCTCAGCTGAACACACATTTTCTTCTAGTGGCACTGGCCACAAGTTAGCACACAATTCCCATATTTATTTATTTATTACAACAATTGGAAATATCTTTGAGTCAAGGACTCCTTTGCAAAAGTTCCATGTCAGAGATACAGAGGATAACACAAATACATAGCAGCTAGTTAACTAGAGACACGGTGTAGGGCCAAAAGAAGCCTGGCATTACAGAGTTAAAGAGCAACAAATAAAACAGCAAAATGTAGGCGTGAGATTGCCTGATCCAAGTGTAGAGAGAACAACACACTGGAGGGCATGGAGGGTCCCAGTATGGAGGTGGGCTTGGGGGACTAGGGACATTCACAGGATGAGTATTTAAGAAGCTGTCTTTTCAGGTTCGTTTTGAAGATGCCTAGCTTTGGTTCAAGTGTAATGGAGGTGGGAAGCTCATTAAGCTATGTAGGGGCTCTATATAGAAAAGCCCTTTGGCAAAGGGAGGTCCTATGGCATAGGACTTTATTTTCGGCAATGTGGCAACTGGCCACGATGGAGCACACTGGTGCTCAAAATTAGCACAACCCTCACCAGGGGGTAAAGTTTCTCTTCAGGCAATGGCCACCATGTCCTGAATAAGCAGGTGCCCTTACGGAACCTGTAGTGCTGAACTGCTCACTCCAGATGGGGGGCTGCCCACCTTTCACTTCCACATCCATACCCAGTCATTCTTTCAGAGTTACACCTCAAAAACTTCTAGTAAAACAGTTAGAACTATGCATCCTGGAATGTCTTTCACATCTTCACATCCTGCATAAAAACAAAACACTACTTCTGAGTGTAGAACTAAAGTCCTTAACAATGTGTCAAGTCTCTCTGGGGACACCACGATTGTCAGCCAACTTTAAAAGCATGAGAACAGTCTCGCTTAGAACAGAACTGGTGTATATTTCCCTTTATCAGAGTACACCCCAAAAAGCAGGTACTTTCCTCCTGGGATGCACAGAGTCAGATTACTCACAGTTGGAAAACAAACAGGCAGCTTCAAAGTCCTGAATCAAATTAGGGGTTGCCCCTCGGATCCATTCTGGCAGTCCTTTCCATCTCTCTGGTGATGGGAAATCAGGAACTCCTGCTCTAGACAATGGTTTCCACCATTTTTCTTGGCAGGCAGATGTTTCTCAGCACTAGGGTGAGAAAATAGGCTCTCCTCACAGAGCCCACACTGCAGCTCTTCACTCCTCTAACTGCTCACACTGAACACTCACAGACTAACTCAAGATTCTAAAACTCTCCACTGACAGCCAGCTGCCATGGCTTATGCTGCTGCGAGAGTTCTAAATGACATCACCTCTCTCATCTCAGCTGAAAGCAAATAAACAAACAGGGAGCAGGAGAAAACCCCATTTAACTAGTTATTCACCAGCTGTCTTCCCTACATAGCACTGACAGTGACGGGATTCTAGTAACCCCAGGGGACTGGATGGTTGCATTTGGCTCAGCCAGGTAAATGACTGTTCACAGTCATTTCTCCACCTGCCACCAGGTCATCCTACCCTCTGTGTTACCTACAGGGAGGGGTGATCAAGCCCTCCACTACCATGTGCCAGGCATAGGCAGACAACACTAAAGGCACAGAGGCTGGCTGATGAGACGTCAGCCCCTATACTATGATCTATCTATGGATATTCAATGGCTCCAAGGAGACTACTTGAAGCATTCCCTAATAGACCAGAACTGAGGTCCCACTGCACCTCATGACCATAGTTTGTCTATTCCCCTAGCCCTCTAGGAAAAATATATCTGACCAGGCTGCCCACTGAGGAACCTCCCTCCAAGTTTCCAGGGTACCTGCAAACAAAAACAACAAGGAAACAGCACATTGCATTGCATTGCATTACATTTCCCAAACCTTCCCAACAACCTCACACCTGTGAAGAAAAAACATGTTAACACCCTGTTAACCACAGACAATCCTAAAACTACAAGAAAAGGGAACTTAGCTGAGCTCCAATATCATCTACTATTCTTCTCTTCGTTTCTTCCTCAGGAACACCTGCAAGAGAAGAAAAATGAAACACATTCTGCATACCACACAGTGCCTAAACCTCCACCTGAACACTAGAGAATCCCAAAAATATTTTTATATAAAAGTACAAAAGTAAAAAATGGAAAATAGACACTTATAGAACACATTTGGTGTGTGGAATGCCCTAAAGAGTCCAAACTACTGACAGAATGTTGTTGCCCGAAGGCAAGATCTATTAAAGAGTCTCTCCTGGGCTGGAGCCTGCTGAAGAACAGTTCTGGAACAGGACAGGACCTGTATAGCACTGCAGTCCAGGGGGAGAGTCTTTGAGGACAGTCAAACAATTTATGTGGACAGTCTTCAAGTGTAGGGTGTGTTGTGCAAAGTCAGTTAGGTAACAAAAATTGGTCTTACCAGTTCCTTGAAGACCGAAAACAAAGGATCACCTTACTTTTCTGAGTTGAGGACCCTCTCCCTTCAGACCAGGTGGCATCTTTGTATACAGCTGGATTTATGTCCTCTGAAAAACCAGGCGATGAAACAGGAAAACTGCTGGATTTATGTCATCTGGAAACCAAATGATGGAAATGGGAAAACACTGTTGGGTTGATGAATCTGGACGCACCTGAAGAATCCTGGAATACCAGTAGAGCTGCATCTTCCTTTTTGGATACTGCTGCTGCTGCTGGATGACAGACACCAGGCTGCTACTGCTCGCTTCCCTCTAGGCATGCTGGGCATATTCACAGGAAGTGGCACCATTAAGGGTAGTACCACTTAAGGTGAGGTGCGAGGACTATGACACTATCTGGGCATTCAAAGTTGATGTTGTGGAATGTCTCATTCCCTGCCTTGTCCACAGTTCACAGTGTCCATAAACAGAGTTCTGCCCAATTTCCAGAATTTAAGTCGATCCTTTATGACTCTGTCCCTGACACATTCTGCTGCACCAGAGTACAAATTCTTGCTTGCCTTTTCCAACAACCTGGATTGCCTGTTCTGTTCAATTTCCTCCCAAACTCTGCAAGGAAAGGTAGGAAAGGACTGCCCATAGATGGCATTAGCCCTCCTGTGTATCAGTCTCTCCTCCTCCTCCTTGCTGCTTTTCACAAGTTTACGGGCCATGACCCGGCTTGGGGATGGCCAGTTCTGGTTGAGCCAGTGTTGTATACTTAAAGAATGAAATAACTTGTCCCCGACCATTTCTGTGGGCAGGTTACTGGAGTTTTCTTTTTCTTTCTCTGGCTCCTCTGAGGCAAGAGCTTGAGGTGACTCACATGGACCCTCAACATGAAGATACATATCTTCATCCTTCTCTTCCTCACTCAGGATCTGAGCCCAGCAGTGAGAAGATGTCCTCACTTCTGAGACAGTCCACTCTGCACTGGGCACAGAAGGGAGACACCTCCCAGTTCAGTGTCTCTTGCAGTTCATTCTCCCTTACTAGGCTAGGACTTGGACCCTCTTTCCATGAGTCTGTGGATCCTTCTGTTGCACTGTCCATCTGGGACACAGGTGTGGACACCTCTCTCTGTGCCTGCCCTTGCTGTAGATCAACAGTGCTCTCTCCTTCTGTGCCACACTCTATGGGGTTTCCCCCAACAGGTTCAACCTGGTGCTGCGTGCTGTTACTTGCAGAGTTTCCTACTCTGGTCCACATGGGAGCCAATTGAATTTCTTATGCCCTTTCTGGTGCTGCACCCATGCTCATACCATATTTCACAAGGTAAGTTGAACAGTGGGGTATCAGAAAAACATCCCTTCCAGCCTTGAGGCACATAATGCACAGTCTCACTGGATAGCTAGGGATTGCTACATCTGGAGGCAACTCTTCAACATAGAAAGTTCTCTCGCTATTTCTCTTAGTGTTGCCATCTCCTCTGCAATCATAGCTCAGGCAATATCTGAGTAGCAGGTAGTTCTCGAAGCCATATCTGAAAGCAAACATACAAAAGTTGGTTGTTACTGAATTGCTCACTAGTCTCTTTGCTGTCTCACAAAATGGCTCCCTGCTGCTGTGTTTACATTGCTTACCCCGCCCTGTAATGGCAGCAGTAGCTCTCCTCATGTATCAGATCTGTTCACTGACTCAAAAACTGTGTTTCCAACCTTTTCTGGCTACTGAATTTGCTCAAAACTGTAATCGATTGAACTGCTTGTATCTTTCAGCACATTCATATGATTTTAACTTGACTTTGTGATCAGCATCAAATCAAAGAATTATTTACACATGCTCAAAGTCACTTGCAAGCCTACAGTATTTCTATTGCACGGGATTTGCCTGTTTGCTGCATTCTTCCCTATACAACTCACAGTCCCTCTTTGCTTAGAAATATTTTACTGTTGATGAACCCATTATAAACGCTAATAGTCTATGCTCAGAATTTTTGTTTGCTGCCTTTCTGTTTCAACGCACAGTCTTTCTTTTCAAAACCATCACACACTGCTTGCACACAGATTTAGCTGGCTTGAAAATCACACACAGTTTGATGCTTAGTTAGCAGGGTTTACTCACTGAATTCAGTAGCTGGCTTTCTCCAGTGGAAATTTTCGGCCTGGTGCCAATCCTGGAAGGCCTCTTGGGTGAAATGGGTTGGTGGTCCTGCCGATTGTAGCCATGGATGCCACACTCACTTTCCAGTTGGTTGGACAATGGGCTGAGCCTGAATTTATACAGAAAAAATCTGTTTTATGCAGAGTAGAATGTTTACAAGCAAGGGTGTAGGCAGGCATACTCACTGTACACGTTTGAGTACAGTTTTGTTGAGTGCCTGTCACAAACCATATACCTTTCTGTTAACATTTTCATTCTAATCTGTAGTATTTGGGTTACTTTAGGCCACTGAAGAGTGTCTCTGTTCAAACTTCTGTTGTTTAGGAGCCAGATGCATGTATAACCTCTCTAGAGATTAGAAGAATCATCTGACAACAATCTGACTTTGTTTGGAAGGGGGTACCATTTGGAGAGGATGTGTAAATGTTTTAATTGTGGGGGGGGTGCAACTGTTGGAGACTGTGTACAAAACAGAAAATTCTGGCTATGCCCCTGTTTACAAGCCCCTTGATGGCTGATCCTCGTCTGACCAGCTAGCATGCCACTCTCTCTCTCTCTCCTCCTTGAATACTCAGCTGCACACAGAAGATGGCTGGGGGCAGGACATATTGCAGTCACACCAATCACTTGATGCCATGTAAATGAGCCTCTCGCTCTCTTTTTCTTCACTCGCTCTTCCTTCATGGCGATCGTTGAACAGGAACAGATTTAAACAGCAAACTTTAACATTTTTCTCGGCTGCAATTTCAGTGGCAGGAGAGCCGTTTTGACCATTTTCTCCTCAGATTCTGGCAATTTTTCTAGCGAGTCCCCCAATTTGCCCACAAAGCACATGAAACTTTTAGAACACATTTCTCAGTCTGTTTCCTAAAGTCCACACTACTTTTGGCATTGGAAAATTGCAAGTTAAAAAGTTCTATAATGTTTTGGATGCAGAGACAAGAACATAAACTTCGAAGTCTTTACTGTCCATTGCAAGTTGACAAACACACCAGCAGCACTCTGTTCTTTCTGTACTAGCAGGCATGCAAGAAGCACATTCGGATGATACTTTTCTGGACAAAACTTTTTGTCCAAAGCTTCCTTTCCTGTTTGGGCTACCATGCTACCAGACAGACAGACACTGGCCATACTCTAAGCAAAAAATCTCTAGTTCTCTCACCAAATTAAACAACATTCCAGATGAGCCCCCATTTTTTGTAACCCTCCCACTACTTTGCACAGTAAGCTACCTTTGGTACCCTTGACTGGGCATCCAAACTACTTTGGACACTTTTGATACCATCCCTAGCTTTGGGAATGTATACCAGGCTCATTATTTCCAGAGATCAGAAAGGGGTGGGGGTGTACAAAAGCAAATACTATACAAATGACCAAAATACCCAGGTCCTGAGGAGAGATCTTGTTGCTAGGGCTAGGCTAGGTCTATACTTCTAGAGGGGTACCCAGTAATTCCACACAGGAAGCAGTAACATGAATGTCCAAACCAGATTGGGGTTCTAGATTGTGACTTTAAAAAAAAAATGGTATGCTAAAGCAAGCATAGACCCCATGGTTTACACATCGTGGCATAAGGCAAAGCAGAACAACAGAAATCAGTAATGGACAGAAATCCTACATATCAAATGTATCATAGGATCTCGAATTCTCTTCAGCAGCAATGGCCTCAGCTGAACACACATTTTCTTCTAGTGGCACTGGCCACAACTTAGCACACAATTCCCATATGGCATAAGACTTTAATTTCATCAATGTGGCAACTGGCCATGACAGAGCACACTGGTGCTCAAAATTAGCACAACCCACACCAGGGGGTAAACCTTCTTTTCAGGCATTGGCCACCATGTCCTGAATAAGCAGGCACCCTTACAGAACATGTAGTGCTGAACTGCTCACTCCAGATGGGGGGCTGCCCACCTTTTGCTACCATGTCCATACTCAGCCATTCTTTCAGAGTTACACCTCAAACACTTCTAGTAAAACAGTTAGTACTATGCATCCTGGAATGTCTTTCACATCCTGCATAAGAAAAACACTACTTCTGAGTGTAAAACTAAAGTCCTGAACAATGTGCCAGGTCTCTCCAGGGACTCCATGATTATCAGCCAACTTTAAAAGCATGAGAATAATCTCAATTTAGAACAGAACTGGTGTATATTTCCCTTTATCAGAGTACACCCCAAATAGCAGGCACTTTCTTCCTGGGAAGCACAAAGTCAGATTACTCACAGTTGGAAAAGAAACAGGCAGCTTCAGAGACCTGGATCAAATTAGGGGATTGCCCCTCAGATCCATTTTTTGGCAGTCTTTTTCCATCTCTCAGGGGATGGAAAATCAGAAACTCCTGCTCTAGACAATGGTTTCTACCACTTCTCTTGGCAGGCAGATGTTTCTCTGCACTAGGGTGAGAAAGTATGCTCTCTTCACAGAGCCCACACTGCAGCTCTTCACTCCTCCAACTGCTCATACTGAACTCCACTCACAGACTAACTTAAGATTCTAAAATTCCCCACTCACAGCCAGCTGCCATGGCTTATGCTGCTGCGAGAGTTCTAAATGACATCACCTCTCTCATCTCAGCTGAAACCAAGTAAATAGAGAGGGAGCAGGTGAAACTCCCTTTAACTAGTTATTCACCAGCTGCCTTCCCTACCTAGCACTGACAGTGATGGGATTCTAGTAACCCAAGGGGACTGGGTGATTACATTTGTATCCTCTGACACTGGTGAAAATGTTTTTTTTTTTTTGCAGCACCTGGCATTGGTAAAATGGGACTTTATTTCCCATGATTCTGGGAAAATGGAGATTGTATTCTCAAACATTAGTGACAATGGGTTTTGTATCCCCTAGAATCGGTGAAAACTGACATTTTTAGCCCTTGATTTTGGTGAAAATCTAGCTTTGTATCCCATGTTTCTGGTGAAAATTGAGTTTTGTATGTCCTGAATTTGGCGGAAAATGGAATTTTATAGCCCCTGACAAGGGTGAAAATGGTGTTTTTCTATCCTCTGACACTTGTGAAAATTATATTTTATATCCCATGATTCTGGTAGAAATTGTGGTTATTTCCCCTAATTCTGGTAAAAATGGGTTTTATATCCCCTGACACTAGTGAAAATTGAGTTTTATATCCCCAGATTCTAGTGAAAATGGGTTTTGCCTCCCCTGACACTGGTGAAAATGGAGTTTTGTATCCGCTGACACTGGTGAAAATTATGCTTTGTATCCTCTGATACTGGTGAAATTTTTTTTTGCATCCCCTGACATTGGTAAAAAATGGATTTTGTATCCCCTGATTCTGGGGAAAATGGGGATTGTATTTGCAGGCATTGATGAAAATGAGTTTTGGATCCCCTGCTACTGGTGAAAATTGTGTTTTTTTATCCATTGATTCTGGTGAAAATAGGGTTTTGTATACCATAATTCTGGTGAAAATTGAGTTTTGTATCTCCTGAATTTGACAAAAATTGAATTTTGTAGCCCCCGACAAAGGTGAAAATGGTGTTTTTCTACTCCCAACACTGGTGAAAATTAGACTTTATATCCCATATCCATGATTGTGGTGGAAATGGGGTTTGTTTCCCATGATTCTGGTAAAAATGGGTTTTGTAACCCTGACACTAGTGAAAATTGGGTTTTATATCCCCTGATTCTGGTGGAAATGGGGGTTGTATGCTCTGATTCTGGTGAAAATGGGTTTTGTTTCCCCTGACACTGGTGAGAATGGGGTTTTGTATCCCCTGATTCTGGCAAAAATGGAGCTTTGTATCCCCCTAACACCAGTGAAAGTGGGATTTTGCATCCACTGGAATTGGTGAAAAATGGTGGTTTGTATACAGTGTTTCCAGGCAGGAGTATGCTTTGGTGGTTTCCTGTGTTCCGGCCCCAAGTCCTCCAGTTGGCTACTCTGCGGGCAAGGCGTGTGACCCTACCCCCAACAGAGCATGAAGGAGTACTCATGACACCCTAATACTTTGCTGAGAATGCCTAGTTACCCCTCTCAGCTGGCATCCATAGCTTGGTTGGTCTGACTGATCCCTTGCCGGCACTCTGGGGCACCTACCAAGCAAGGGCACTTGACTATTGATGCTTCCTACCAGCATGCTGACACCTTATTACCAAGCTGGTACTCCCCCATGCCCTCTGGGAGCTAGCTCATAGGTACCCTGTCTATATACTCCCTGAAGCTCGTCCCCCACCAGCTGCACCCATAGAGAACAATGACTGGGCATCATTCCTCCCATGTGCCACATTCGGTAACAACCACCTCTCCCTACTGTAAGGAGGGAGGAGTTACACAAAAAGAACCAGAGTCCCAAATCCCAACACTTGACCCTGTGTACATTATAATTGCCTACATGTATGTGGTGTGCTGTATTGTGCAGGACATGTTTGTTTCTGCTTTAGCACAACTTTATTAATTAGTCATTTCCGACCAAGAAAGACTCATTCAGCTGTGGCAGCTGGTTTCCAGGTGCATGCTGGGTTACATGGACCAGTTTTATTGACAGGGAAAGTTGGCCAGGACACTGGGGAAAATCCCCAATTCTTTCAGTATTAGCTCAGGCCTGGAATGAACCACTGTTCCTAGGAGCAGATAAAAACTGTGCAGTTTTTGGAATCTTTTCACAGATGTGGAGCAAATTCCATGACAGTACTCTGAAAGTCATATTTGCTGTAATCAAATAAAAACTATGACGGGCTTGTTGTGCTCTCTTTTTGCAAAAGAAGCCCATCTCGGGTGAAAAACTAGTATAACAGATAACAAAAGCTTTTCGGCATTGTGAACTGAATGAGAATGTTTGTTGTTAAAGTGATCTCAGGAATATTGGGCTAACTAGTGGGATTTTGCAAAAAGATGGTTCTCTTGCTGCTGGGCAATTTCTTTTGGTTTAATTTGAAATTATGTTTTTCCTTTATTAGTGACATAAACGTCTTGTCTTGATTTGTTATTCTGCTTTCTGTTTGTATACATATTGCGTATGCATTTGGTCTGTAGGTGTTGTATATATTTGTATGATCTGAGTACGTACTTTTGTACTAAATTTATTTTCAATAAAATACCCCTACTCTTTCAGTAAGTGCCTTGTGTTATCTGTTTTTTTTCTCTAGAGCCTTTTCTCCAGCTTGGAGTATAGGCAGTTCTTTTTCTCCCCCTGTTCTGCCCCCCCAACCAGCAATCACCTCCCCTAGGGCCTACCTGCCATGTGGTTCTCCTTTGGATTGCTCCCCTCCCCTGTGGTGGGTCCAGAAGGGGGGGGCTTTCCCCTCTCTCCAGGAATCCATATTTTGAATTTTGGGCAGGAGCCCCAGTCGGTGGCACAGACTGGAGGCTGGCAGGGTGCCTTACCAGATTTTTCCCTGTTCTCCCTCCTTCCCCAGATTAGCGGCATGCAATGATGCAAGGAATGCATGCACTATAGCTTCTGCTACCTGCCATGTCCCTACTGAGACACTCCCGCCACCCCGCCTTCACATAGTGGCAGTATAGGAGCAGTGCAGCTGGTCTCCTTTCCCTTGGAGAGGAGAGCTGTAAGGCAGACCCTCGACGCTCCCTTGTCAACCACCAGTGAACCGAGTCCACTCCTGAACTTGTTTTGCCAGCGTGGTGGTAGGTGTTGTGTCCAGCGTCTCAACACTCCATGCTGCTGGGCAGGCCCATGGCATATCTTTAGCTTCCACCTGCCACCAGAGATGGGCAGAAGAAGGGAGGCTCAGAACTAGACAATTCTTTCCTATCTGATTCTGAAAAGGACCTCAGAATCAGAATCTGATTTGCAATCCTAATTCTTAAATCCTACAGCCTTACTTCCTATGTGAAAACAAGCCTTGAATTTCAGAATTTCTGATTTTCAGACTGTTCTGAAAATTGGGTCAGAATCAGTTGCATCTGATTCCATGACTTGGAATCCAAGCAACTCTAAGCAGAAGGGACCCTGGTTTCACTTCAGAGTCAAAGGATGGCACCTCAACAGTGCTGCATCCTCTAGTGCTGCCCAACAGGGTCAGTACTGGGTATATTAGCCCAAGTTCCTGGTGTGGGACTGGAACCCACAACCTTCTGATCTTGCAGCTCCAGAGTCGAGCGTGCAATCTTCTGAGCCACTGAGACTGTGTTTGTGAGCTGTCTTTTCTACTGACAGTTTGAGGAAATGCTGGGTTAGCGATTTACACTGAACTATGACGTAAAGAATCATCATGGTTGCTATTCCTGCCCCATCTACTTGGATAGACTTACTTCCAGCTCACACTGGGAATCAAACCTGGGACCCAGAGTCCTAAATGCAGGAGTCTTAGTCATTCAGCAACCACAACTTCAAATTGTGTTGTGCTAAGCAGTCCCGGGTGGTACTTACCAAAGGGACAGCTGAAACCACAAAACACACACAGCGGACTGGTAGTACTCGAATAAAAACATAAATCTTGTACCAGGAAGATTCAATTGTTGTCAAATACAGAATAGACACTAAATTATCACAAGAACAGTGTACAAAAGGGTATAGATCACGGAAATATTCCCCTACAGTGTAGGCAACTGCTCCGGCGCGTCCCTCCACAATGGGACTTTGTCCAGGGATGTCAGCTGAAGGGAAATCTCTCCCCTAGCTGTGATACTAGACTGCTGTTTTGACTTTCATACATTGCAATCTCAACAGCCACCACAAGAGGTCTCTTTGCTGTTCAAATTACTTGGCACTGCTTTGCCTGGCATTCACAGCTCTCCCTACTAGATGGCATGTCATCGCATAGCAGAACACAACAAATGGGAGCACTAGCTCACCAGGAACTGTCAGAAAGCCAAAGAAAGTCCAAAAGTGTAAATCACCAATTTATTTGACATTCTCCATACATATAAGCAAGCATTTGTCAATGCCGAATGTTGTCTTGCTGGCATTAGCATTGGTAGTGCAGGAGTTAGAGAGATGCATAATAGGAATGGTAGTGAAGTATTGAACTGATGCCAACTCCATCCCCACCCTGCAGAGACTGACAGGTGTTGGGGTGTGCCTGTGGGTCATCAGCCATAACGCTCATGCCATTTCACCTCACCCTACCCTGCAGACACTGACAAGTGTCACGGTGAGCCTTGGGGTCTCTTCGGGCCTTACACTCATCCCATTCCATAAGGAAATACGCTGAGATGGGTGCAGTACAGGAGAATGGGGTGAACTTTGGGGCTAAAGACTCTGAGGCATACCTCAATGCCTGTCACTGGACGCAGGGTGGGGACTGGGGTGGAATACAGTCAACGATCCAAAGTCACACCCCTGACGCCTGTCAGTCTCTACAGGGTGGGGCATTATAGTTGGAAACCCTAACGTCCTAGGCGTTTATTAGTATTTTCACTCCCAAATTATCAACATCAGGTTTTTGTGACCCCACAACATGAACAGTGGCACTATCAGTTTGTTAGCTGAAAGGTGATTTTGCACAGCGACTGTGCCATTTGGTACCACAGGTGTGAAAACACATTTTGGGCAGGATGTGAAAAATGACAGCTGTACTGTTCATGAGGAGGTGTAAAAAAATGGCAATGTTGAAAATCTGGAGTGAAAATATGAAAATAGATGAAGTCACAAGCGTGTGTAGAAACTGCTCAATGCACGCTCGTACCGCAATTACTTTTGAGATTTTTTTAACCAGATTTTCAACATAGACATTGTGGGATCTCGGCTCATGAACAGTGACACTGACATTTTGTTAATCTGTCCCAAAAGTTGATTTCCAACAGCAACCACACCATTGTGCGCCACATGAGTGAAAACACATTTCAGGCAGGATATGAAAAATGACAGCTGTACTGTTCATAAGCAGGTGTGAAAAAATGACAATGTAGAAAATCTGGAGTGAAAATATTAAAAATTGTCGAAATTACAAGTGTGCATGGAAACTGTGCAACGCACACTCGTAATGCAGCCATGTTTTGGAATTTTTTCACCAAATTTGCAACATGGGCTTTTTGGGACTCCACCTCATGAACAGTGGCACTGTCGTTTTGGTAATCAATCCCAAAAGGTGATTCTGCGCAGTGACCGTGAAATCACATTTCGGGACCGAGTAACGAGATGACAGTGCCACTGTTCATGAGGTGGGGTCCCAAGAATCCCATGTTGAAAATTTGGAGCCAAAATTCCAAAAAATATCTGAGCTATCAACCTAAGTTGAAACCTCCCATTGATGCCATTATAAAACTTACCGTGATTTTCTTCATTTTGCGGTCGGTATTTGAAGAGTTCAGACATGTTCCCGGTCCACATAGATCGCAATGCCGGACCTCCGGAGGTAAGTATGGGGTGAGGGGGGATGCGGGGAAGTGGGGTACGCACAGATGGGTGCAGGTTGGGGGAGAGGATGCTGGGGATGATGAGGGACTTTCTTTTTTACAGGGACATTGTCTCTCTCTCGCTCTCTCTCCCTCTCATAGCTGACATTGGAGACAGTTTTCTTTATTTACAGGTAAAATAAAAAAATGTTGGGCACACTGGGGTGAGCTCCAAGTGTGCCCCATGAGTTTGGGGGGGGAACTGATGCCAATGGGGATTGGGCCCTCATCGGCAACGAAAGTGTGTGGAATGGGGGAACATGATGCAGACTGGGATTGGGCCCCCATTGGCAAAGAAACTGTGTGGGTGTGGGGAGGAACATGATGCCAACGGGGATTGGGCCCCCGTCGGCAAAGAAAATGTGTGTGGGGGGGAAACATGCTGACACGGGGACTGGCCTCCCCTGATGTCAGCTTTGTGGGGATTGTGTGTGACAGGTGGCAGGAGCTGCCATATTTACTGAAATGTTTCACCAGGAAAGGCAACATGTTAACGGAGCCTTGTCCTCTGACGCTCCAGTGAGGTAACTGCACTTCACCGGAGCTGCAGATTTCTTTCAAGGTTTTGGCACTCTCTGAAGTTTTTCGTCTGCACTAGCATGCTTGCTAATTGGGAGCTGAGGGAGGCACCCACTAAAGCATTCTGTGCATTGGCCAACACTGACACACTTCTGAAATGTGCTACTACCGCAAGATGTTGCAGACAACATAAAAATGTTCTGCTGTGTTTGCAACTTTTGTTTGATATGTGTGAAGAACTTCAAATAAACTGGTGATTTCCACTTTTGGACTTCCCTGGCTCTTCAGCCAGTTCCTGGTGAGGCAGTGCTCCTGTTCGTTGTGTACTGTTATGTAAGGGCAAGTCACCCTTGTGAGACACCCAATCCTGTCACTGCTAGCATGACTTCTCTCTTTGGTGACTGCTACTTTGCACAAATTGCCATGTCTTGGATATAGCAACCGTAAATTGTTTTGTTTGACTTAAAGGGTCCTACAAGGTAGGGTGTGTGAATAGCTTATTTCAAATATTCACTCAGCATTCCTATTCAGGGGTCCCAATTATTTGTTATTCGCACTTTGTTATTTGTTATTCAGCAGTTGAAAGTGGCTGTGAGACTACAAGATCTCCTGAGACCTTCTGTCCAGTCAGAGGCCACTTTGGAAGCTCACCAAAGGAAGGTCACGTGGCCCAGCACTCATAGAAGATTCAAGCAGGAGAGACAAACGACTTGAGCTGCTGCAGAGAAAGAATATACCACTTGTTAAAACTAGACCAAAATCAGAAATCTTGAAATTTTTTGTTCCCCTCTCTTAAATCCCAACACAGAAATGATAATCTGTATTACAGTTTTGTGTGATAATTTTCAGTGTTTTTCAGGAGAACTGATAGTAGTGTTTTAGAGGCCACTCACTCAGTCAGCAATTGCAATGTGCACAAAGCCCAAAAATATAATACAGAAATTTCCAATATCAAGTTGTTACATTTTTTCCATTAAAACCAAACACATTAACCCCAACATTTTGTCAGTAAGTCTTGTTTAGGGGAGTGTTTTTACTCTTCTCAGTTTGCTATCCCTTTCTTGTTTGTCATAATTTATCACTCAACTAAAAATGGCTGCCTGCCTTTATGGCTCTTTTTTTTACATCCTTTCATTTAATTTTCAAGCAAAGCCGCACAGAAAGTTTTTCTAAAGGGCCGTGTTGGTCTCTGTGTAGGGATCCCCAGCCCACTAGGAGACCAACATGGCACAGTCAAAATGTTTTGGTTGTGTGGCCACTCCCATGGGCCAGGTTCAGAATGAGCAGAGCTGGGCTGGTGCGGTGTGGTGTAATGGGTCCCTGACTAAAAAAAACTCTCTGTTGCTGTCTCAGTGACAACTCATAGAGCCTGAATAGAGTACATCCCATTCTCTGCCTGATTACATGGCAGGGTATATCCTTGTCTGTTTTGAGGATACATCTATCTGGTTACAGGATAATTTGCTGGTGGACAACAGGAGGGGGAAATAAAAAAAGCAATGTTTTGGTTTCTAAAATGGAAAGAAAGAGTCAGCCCCATGTTGCTACAATACCATCAGTACTACTAATTATTCTGATGAACTGAGTTTCTGAATGGACCGTGGTTGCTCGGGGGACAGCCAGGGGAGAGAGGACTGAACATTCCATGGAGGACTCTTCTTGTGGTAAGTGGAGATGCAGACAGTGTCCCCCTGTGGGACTGCCACGGTGTCCTAGCACAAGCTGAGTGCTTTTTGGTGCCAGCTGAGCAAAGTGGATGTACAAAAAAAAGAAAGAACTTTAAAAGAGCAATAAAAGCAGGCAGCCTTTCTTTATTTGTGAGATAAATAACTGCAAACAGAAAGGGGTAGCAAAATGATGAAAGCAGCAAAAACAGTCCCCTAAACAAGCCATATCTGCAACACATTGTAACGGTGTGGGAAACAGGAAGCAGAAAGATTTAGGGAATGCTAGTTTTTATAGGCTTTATGCAAAAGCAGAGTGGTGAATGGTGGTGCGCTGTGTAGTGTCACAGTTTCATTGTTATAAAGTCATAAACATGAGAAGCAAGTTGTTAGCACCCACTGGGTTTTGATTTACCTTTGGGGTATTATAGCTGTGTTCTTGTTCAGCCTCCTTGCTGTTTGTAAGATACATGTAATACTGTACTCAGGTGGAGCTTACCTTATCTTGCCACCTCAACATTACCTTCTTCCTCCTGCTCCTCCCATTGCCCCACTGGCTCACCACACTATCCCAGGTACCTGGGTGACCTCTGATCTCCGTCCAGCCCCAGCATTGTTTCTTCAGTTAATTGGGCTGGAGGGAGTGAAACTTCTGGGACATGCACTCTGCCTGCACCGCAGGTGTGAGGGGCGGGTCTGCAGCATGCACAGAAGTGCATGGTTGTTTTCTTGGAAAGGTTATAGCTAAGCAAATGCCTCTCAGGTGCTCTCAGCCCCCAGGTAAAGCTAGTCGGGTGTCAGTGACACAGAGGAGGCCCTTGAAAAGCTGGAAAAGTGTTTTTATTAAAGAGCGCCAATGAGTGCTTTGGGGCATCTTATAAATATTAATGAGGCGCTCCGATGGTACAGTGTGGAGCCTCATACATATCAATAAGGCAAAATTGAATATTAATGAGAGCCAGCCTAGTGCCTCGGGACATTGCAAATCGGTGTTAGTGACAGGCTAGGGAGAGCATGTTATTTTCTAGCTCAGCAGCCGAATGATAGGGGGAAAAGGCTGCTATACGAAATTGCCAGCAGAAACTGGCCTCATGGTCTATTGAGTCTATAGAACTGTGGGGACAAAATGTATGAAAACTGCACTGTTTGGCTGCAAAAACACTTTAAAGTGAGGACTCCATAGAGAGTGAATGGGACTGTGTACTGTAGCAGCCATGTTAGGTACTTTGACCCCTAGTGCCAGCCAGTCAGAACTCTAGGTGCCTAAATTGCAAAGAAATGACTTCCTGGGAGGAGGTGTAACCTTATTTTAGGTGCCCAAACTAATTCCCAATCAATAATCAAAGGGACTTCATGATTATTAATTCTTCTGATGGACAACAAGTTCTGGCCAATCAGAAGCTGCCATTTCTATAGTGACAATGCATTGACAGTTACAGCTCGGGGCAGTCTGGATTGGGCTCTCAGAAAGACGGGAGGGCTTATACTTTGTTGGAGAAGAAGTTTGGAAGTAAGTCCAATGCTTCCATAGCCAAAGACTTGGAGAACTGCCTGTATCCAGCTTCTGGAAGCCCAAGGGTGAGAGTGTTTTTTTGCTGGCTCCTGCATCATCCTGAGAAAGTCCTCAGCTGGGGGAAAGTGTTGAATTGTCTGCCCGGAGTTGCAGTTTTGCCTAAATTAGCCTGAAGCTGAAGCCATCAACGGAAAGAAGCCTGAGAATGCTCCTGTGACAGGGAGCCAGAGAACATTGTGGGATCCTGCTGTTTGAATTCTGGGGCTTTCAGCTAAGAGATTGTGTGCTATTCAGCCCGAAGCCACCCAGAGTTGTATGCAGAAGTGCTTGTGCTCAGACCACTCTGGAGCCAGGCGAGGGACCAGCCAGCCTTTACCAAGTGGGGTGGATTCGTACGCAGGAAGCCTGGGGCACATGCCTGAGTGCTAGGACACTCTTGACCTATCTGGGGGAGTCATACCATGGGGCCATTCCTTGGGTCTGGGCTCTTTGTGGACCAGGAGACACTGCACAGGACTCTTGCTTTCCAGTGAAGAAGGTGACAAGCTGCCAGATCCTGCAAGCCAGTCAGAAGGTGACAGTTGCCAGAACATCCTACCTCATCCATCGAGCCTGCTGTTACCTCATAACGCTGCTCAAGGCCTCGTCCTGTGGCCTGCCACTAGATACTGCTTTGGATCCTGTGAACTGGAATTCCAGAACTGTGAGTAAAACAGGGCCTGCCCTGACCTGAGGAGTTAAGTTTCAAGTTGCAGTCAGTTACAGTTGTCAAAGTTTATTCCAAGGGCCTTAATGCTGGCCAACCTGTGGCAACGATCAGGCCTGCACCGTAACCTGGGTACCCAGTTAGACTGTAGGGACACTGGTACCAGTGGGGAGGTGGAACATCTAAATGTTTGCTGCAGTTTGGGAGTGGGCACAGTTACTGTTGTTTTATATGTGTTTTGCCAGCTTATCCACTACAATTGCCTTTTTCCTTGCTATCCCATTCCCCTTTCCCTACAATAAAAGTGTTACTATTGTTGCTGTTAAAACTGTCTGCGACCATATTAGTAGCTACAGTCATTAATTGATTGTGTTGTGTAAAGTTACAGTTTACAGTGGTATTTTGTGTGTGGATGATTGGAAGGGGAGGTGGGCTAGTACCGCATCCCAGGGGATGGTACTATGCAAACATCTGGCCCATTATAATTTTACTCTGGGTGGAGGCACTGCACTATTTATTTATATCTTTGGGAAAGAACCCCTGATTGTCATCAGAACAGAACCCAGGCCTCTTAACCTGTATTATAGTCATCAGGCAGCGGTAGTAGCCCATTGGTATATGGCACCCAGGTTACATCTTTGGAGACATCACTGGAATCTCCTGTTTACCAGACGTGTCCCACATGGTGTCCCCCCACTCGTAAGCACAGTTTTAAGCCCCCCAAGCCCCAAGTTGTTGCTGACACCATGGCTTATAATAGACTGTTTGACTGGTGTGATGGCAAGGAAGTGGACCTTAAGAAAGCACTTTTGCTCCTGGGAGTTCCCCCTGACACGAGCAAAGGTCAGATCGAGGAGGCCCTATCTACAATTAAGTGCCTGGGTTGAGTTGTTGTCCAAGGCCTCTGAATAGCCTCTGCCACATGGACATTAACTGCCCTAATTGAATGTAGAAATATAGTTGACCCCATCAGAGTGCCGAATGTGTTGATCCTTGAAGGTTCTAAGGTGGCATGGACCATAGTGACATATGGTACTAAAATTCCCAAGAAGGAGGCTGCCCCTCAACCTAGCTCTGGGATATCCTCCTCTGACTTTTATCATAGATTAAGAATGTTTTCCAGGGTCAAGCCCACCCCAGCCAGTGAGGATGATTTTGAGACATGGATGGACTACGCCACTTCTTTAGTGCAAGACTGGCAGTGTTCTGAGGCTGAAAAATGAAAGCGGCTTGGAGAAAGCATCAGAGGCCCTGCCCTATAGACTATTCACTCACTGTGGTCCACCAACCCTAATGCTAATGCCCAAGAATACTTAACAGTTTTTGAGGATGTTTTTGGAAAGAGATCAGTAAGGACCTAATGTGGAGATTCTGGTCAGCAAGGCAATTGAAAGGGAAGCCTTTGTTTGTCTTTTTGAATTGTATTGAAAAAATAGTGCAGGGAGTGTTTCAAAAGGGTGATGTGACTTCTCAGGATGTGAACTGAGTATGGTTGGAACATATCTTAAAAGCTGTCTGTCATTCTACAGTGCTGATTCTTAAATTAAGTCTGGCTGAGAGAAGAGACAACCCCTCAACCCACAGTGAGCTTATAAGAGAGATCAAAATGGCTGAAGAGGAGGAAGAAGATCGATAGGGACCCTATTCTGCCTCAGCAGCACTTTCATAGGTCATTGGAGATACTCCCTCAGCCGACACCCAAGAGTGAAGGGAGCTGCTCAAGGGGTATAGGGGGATATTTGATAAGGCCACTGCAGTTCTCAGTAAGGGTCAAGATGACCCTCAAAACCAGTCTGCTCTCCCAGCCACTCCAAACTTCTCTATTATGGGGGTAGGGGTTCAAGCCCCGACAGCATCTGTGACTTTGGACCTTGAAACATGACTCAGTGAATTATGTAACATGGTAAGAGAACTAAAGGCCCTCCACATGTAGCCCCAGGTTGACCCAGAGGAGAGAGAGAGACAGATCAAAAACCAGCAGTTGTCAGAGTCCCTTCCCAGGTCACTAACGTTTATGTTACAAAGAGAACTGGCCGAAGTTGGAGATTGTCAACTGATGTATTGCCAGAAACCCAAACCGAGCAGAGAGGATCATTTTTGTTACAATTGTGGAAAGGATGGCCACATTAAGAGGGCAAGCAGGTCACAGGAGGACCCAGCGAGGGTGATAGGGAGTCTGCTTAAGGAAAGGTACCAGAAACAGGGAAACTCCAGAGAGGCCCAGTAAGGGAGCATGCTGAGGCCCCGGCTAAGCCCAGCTCCACTATATTTGTAGCCAAAACTGCAGTTAAAGCACCTGTGCCTGCCTTGCCTGAACTCAACAAACTGGTTGGGCTCCCCACTGAAACCACAGTCACCATCAATGGAGTGTATACCTGTGTTGTATTAGACTGTGGCTCTCAAGTAGCCATCATCTTTAAAAACTGGTATGACCAGCACTTGTCTCATCTTACTTTACAGGCTTTGGAAAGTTTAAACGTATGGGGCCTTAGTGACAAGTGCTACCCATATCTAGGTTATATCAAAGTATGGATTGCTTTCCCCTCCAATGTAACTGGAGAAGGAGACCTGGTCAAGACTTTGACCTTGGCATGTCCTGAGTCAGGTATGTACGACAGAGTTACCTGTACTTATTGGCACCGATGCACATATGTTTGGATGTCTGGTGCAGCTCTGCCAAGAAAGAGAGGCTAAACAGAAAGGGAAACTAGTATCTGTACATGCAGTGGTGAGAAAGCCTTATCAGAAAGAAGCACAGACTCCACCCGAAACCCAAGATGACCCTGTGGGCATAGTTTGGCATCAAGATGCTGAACAGTTAGTGTTGCCCTCCTAATGCTGAGTGCAATATAAGTGGTGTGGTAGGCCTAAAGAAAGATATAAAAAAAAAATCATAATGCATGACGCCCTGAAGAATATGGACTGTGTACTGCCAGTGAGAGCTCATGCTTATGTAAAGCGAGATACCGGCCAGGTAAAAAAATGTAACTGATAGAGATATTGTTGTCAGGAAGGGATGTACGTTGATTCGTGTGTACTGTGTCGAGATGGCCGTGCTCCCCACAGGGATGGTGCGCACCCTTGCATTGATCCAGACCTGTTTAATTTCAGTGTCTCCCCTATTCCAGAAGAGTGGAAGACCCATATCCACTGAAAACTATCTGAACGAATTACAGTATTTTTGCTACATGAGTGGGATGTGGGGTGTGTAACCGGAGAAGAACACCACATCAGACTTAATGATGAACGTTCTTTCCAGGAGAGGTCCCACAGGTTGGCGCCTGCAGACATTCATGATGTGAGGAGATACTTACAAGAGTTACTGGCTGCCAGTATCATCCATGAGTCGAGAAGTTCTTATGCTTCCCCAATTGTGGTACTGTGCAAAAAGGATAGAGCTGTGTGCATGTGCATGGATTACAGGACCCTCAACAAACTAACAATTCCTGATCAGTATACCATGCCCAGAATTCAAGATGCTCTTGATTGTCTTAACGGAAGCAAGTGGTTCTCCATATTAGATCTGAGGAGTGGATATTGCCAAATACCTATGGCTCCCCAAGACAGACAAAGAACAGCATTCATATACCCTCTCAGATTTTACGAATTCCTGAGAATGCCTCAAGGTATTTCTAGAGCCCCTGCCACCTTTCAGCACCTCATGATAAGAGCTGTTGGAGACATGAATTTGTCAGAGTGGTTGGTATACTTTGACAACATCACTGTGTTTGGGAAAACTCTATAGGAGCATGAGGCCAGATTGCTAAAGTGTTAGACCGCTTGGAAGAATTTAGATTCAAGCTTTCCATTGATAAATGTCAATTTATTTGGACTTCTGTCAAATATGTAGGGCACATAGTATCGGCTCAAGGCAAACAGACTGATCCAAATAAAGCTGAGGCATTAACCACCTGGCCCAGACCACAGAATTTGAAGGACTTGTAGCGCTTTTTGGGTTTGTGTGGCTATGATAGAAGATTTTTCAAAGATTACACTTGAGTGGTGAGACCTCTCTTGAACTTGTTGCAAGGCTACCCACCTCCCAATAAAAGCAAAAAAACAAAAGCATCTGATGTCACCACTGAACCTAAACAGTATTTCAAGCCCTCTGAACCTTTTGGCCAAAGGTGAACCAAAGACTGTGACAAAGTGTTTGATGAAATAATTTACCGACTAACTCATGCACCAGTCCTAGCGTATGCAGATCCCCAGAAGCCCTATATTCTGCATATGGACACCAGCTTCAGTGGTCTCAGAGTGGTCCTTTATCAGAGCTACCCAAAGGGCCTGAGCCTGGTTGCCTTTGCAAGCCAAAGCCTAAACAGTGCCGAGAAGAAATACCCAATGCATGAGTTAGAGTTCTTTGTGTTGAAATAGGCCATTGTTGACCAGTTTCATGACTATCTTTATGGGGCTCACATCACTGTTAGAACTGATAACAATCCTTTAGCATATGTGCAGACTACAGCAAAGTTTGATATAGTGGGACATAGGTGGCAGTCAGCCTTGTCCGCCTATGACTACAGCGTTAAATACTGGCCTGGTCTCAACCACATTAATGCAGATGCTTTGTCCTGATGCCCAATGGCACCTTCTGCTGACAACCAAGTCTGGGTACAAATTTCAGAAAAACTGTGAAAGCAATTTGTAAAACGTTTGATTAAGATGAGCAATCAGCCACAGAAACTGTTCCTCATCTGGTGGATAGTATTGGTGCTTCTGGCATCTGTCTTCCAATTGCCTTCTGCAATTTGGCTGCTCTGAACATGAGATCATTGCCTCAGCTGACCAACCAAGACCTGCAAAGGGAGCAAAAAGCTAGATCCCAGCATATGTGATGTACTCAGTATGCTGCAGAAAGGGGATGATGCTGCTCATGTAATTACCAGTGATCCAGATTTATTTTATTTTTATTTTTATTTTATTGAAGTCTCGGAATTACAAAACCTTTGAGCCTGGAACTCATTTACAAAGGCTCCAAGCCATAACAGGAGGTAACAGAGGGACAAATAAGAGTGTCAAATACATTGTACAAGGTTGAAGGAGTATACAGAGAACATAATATATACATCAGTATATAATTATTGTTATAAGAGTATCATAGGTTAAAAGTTACAGGCACATTGCAAATTAAATAAGAGCAGTCAGATGTGTAACCTCGTCATAAATACCACAGGCTGTGGCATTGTGAGGGGGTGGGAGAGTTGTGAGGCTCAACCAGGGAGGGACAGAGTATAGGCAGCCAGAGGTAGACATTGTCCAGTAGGTGGTACAGGAGTGCCCTGGACCTGGGCAAGAGTGTGGAGATAGGGAGGGGCGTCAGGGAGTAGTGCACATATCAGTGAAGGGAGGAGTGGTGCACAGATCAGTCCAGAGGCAAAGAGAAGAGGCAGTGTGAAATGGGGGCGTGATAGGATGGGAATGCAGGGGGAAGGGGAAAGGGTTGGGTAGACGGCTGAAGGAGGGATGTTGTAGGAGAAAGAGGGTTGGGTGAGAAGTGTGGGTGAAAGTGCAGGGTAGAACTAGGTGGGACAGTCACAACTGCTGAGCTTCAATAGATGTTGTCATAGTTTGGGTTTAAAGGGCCTTATTGTGGTGCATGCTATGAGGTCTGGTGGGATGTTGTTGAGCATGCTGGGAGTTCAGAATATAAAGGTACACTGGGCTTGCGCAGTGCAGCAAAAAAGGACCTGGAAGGTAGGATTGATTGTGCTTCTGGTGTGGTGGAGGTTATACGTCCTAGTAATGAACTGCAGAAGTGAAGGTGGGGTCAGCCCCAGACTGATCTTCTTGGCAAACAGACAGATTTGATAGGAGATCTTGTTCTGGAGGTTCAGCCAGTTCACAGAGGCGTAAAGGTCACAGGTGTGCATGTAGAGGTGGGCCCCAGTGACTAGACGGCAGGATTTGTTTAGGGCCACACTTGCCTTCGGAGAGTGGTGCTGGTGTCTGATCCATAGAATATGAGTCCGAAGTCGATAACTGAAAGACCGGAACTAGTAATGGCCAGCCGGAGGGCTTCCTGGGACATGTTGTTCCTGTGTCTGTATAGAATCCCTAGATTGGTGCCGACTTCCCTTGACATGATATTTACATATTTGGTAAAGGACAGATTACTGTCCAGGTTTATGCCTAAGTATTTGAAATTGTGTACCTGTTCAAGGGGAGAGCTAAGGTTGTTTGTAATCATCAGTTGGGTATTTTTGTACTTGTTATGTGAACTAGCAAACAGCATCACATTGGATTTCTTGCAATTCATGATTAGTTTATGTTTGGTGAACCAGTTCTCTACTGCAGAGAAACTATATTGCAGGCTGCTGACGAGGGTTGTGGGACTAGGCTGGCTAGTGAAGAGCACAGCATCATCGGTTTATAGGAGCAGTTTGGATGGGCAGACCTGAGAGAGGGTGTTAAGGAAGAGGTTGTGCAGGAGTGGACCCAAGATAGGTCTTTGAGGAACTCCAGAGCACACAGGGTGACTGGTAGAGAGAGAGAGCGTATCGAGAATGTTTACTGTTTGGGATCTGTCATCTAGGTAGCTCTTATACCAAGATGTGACATCCTCTGAGAGTCCAAGGGTGGGTAGACACTTAAGTAAAAAAGCGTGATTAACAGTGTCGAACGTCTTTGTGAGATCAATATCGATTGCCCCCACAAGGTGTCCATGGTCCAGTGCAGGGTTTTATTTAACTCTAAAAATTGATTAGCGTTTTGCTCATAAAAGTGCTAAAACATTGTGAAAATGCATAGCACTTGCCTCACTGTGTTTAACAAACATAACACTTCTAGAAAACCTGTATAAATACCTTCTGTACAGTCAGTATTGTCCCAAGGAAAAAACTGCTAATCAATTATTTAAAACCTTGCAGTGCTTTATGGATGTAATTAGTATACTGGAGCAGGGCCGTGGTGGTCATGCTATGCCCTTTGCGGAAACCATGCTGCTGGGTGCACTGTAAGTTACAGGCAGAAAGACACTCTGCCAACTGATCTGCAACAATCCACTCTAAAGCTTTGGAGAGGGGTGGTAAGATGGAGATTGGGTGGTAGTTAGAGTGGGTAGTCCTGTCACCCGCCTTATGGACTGAGGTCACCACCGCTGCTTTCCAGACCAAGGGGAATTGACCAAGAAAGAGGGATAAGTTGAAGATCTTGGTGATGGGAGTTAAGACTACGTCTAAGGTGAGGCGGAGCATTTTGAGATCAAGGGTGTCACTGCTGTATCTAGATTTACCTAAGACACACAGCAGGTATTTTTTGCAGCCATGGTGGTTACTACCTTGAAGTAGAAGGGGGGAATGTTGGTGGATAGGTAAACGTTGTGTTCGCTGACATGGGCAGGAGGGTTGTTAAAGAAGTTGGGAGGTAGTACCCCACTAAGGTTGGTGAAGGCAGTATTAAATACGTTTCCCATTTCCTTCGGGTCCTGTGTGGTAGTGTCTTTAATACTGAGCATAGAGGAAGGGGATTTGTTTGGTTTACCAGTGAGACTTTTTATGTTGTCCCAAAATTTTTTGCTGTTACCCCAGGAGTTGGTGAACAGGTTTTGGAAATGGGTAGATTTAGCGAGACGTACAGCCCATGTACAAGCATTCCTAGCATCCTTGTATTTTTGCCAGTCACTGGACTTATAGGTCCCTAAACAACTCTCTGGTCTGCTGTCGGTTCGTAGAAGCATTGGAAGCGGTTTTGTCTGGAACATCTGGTGGGATAAGTACTGCAGTGACTTTAGTGCAAAAGATGCTGGTAAGGAGAATTGAGAGAAGACTCCAGCAATCCATAGCAGGTTACACTGAAGGACTCCTCAATTCAATCTACTTCCAGTCAGACTTTTTGTTTACAGTATGTATTTTCAGGCAGTGAGGGTGTCTGCAAATTCTATTAATTTTAAATAATTTCTGTTGCCCATTTTCAAAGTTCAGAGTGAGAGATGAATTTTGTCTCTGGGCTTTTTGCTTTCATTGCCCTGAAGAGGTGAGAGCTCTGACGGACTTTTATTAAACCATTTAAGAGAATTAGTGACTCATATTGATCCGTAAAAAGACTTACATACTGCCATAAGACTACTTTATTTTACACTTAATTGTCCTTGTTTTTATCTAGGTGTTTAATTTGAATAATTGGGGCTATTTTTTAGGGAGGGTAGACATTATTGTGGGTTTTGGGATTAGTGGGTTGTCTATATAAGTATATGTTATTTTATGGTTTGCTTTGCTGCTAGTCTTAGGAATGTGCTGGGAGGGCTTAAGGATGGTCAGGCTGTATTCCCCCACCAGACTCAGGGAATTGCATTATTTTGACCGCCCCTACTTACCAACTGAGACCTACAAGTGCTCTCAAGCTTTAGGGATTGCCAGGAGGCATAGGAGAAGGGGGAGAACTGGGTCTGGTGGGGGAATGGAAGGGAGGGCGAATTGAGGTGGTGTGGACCAGGAGACACCCTAGGGCGAAATGGTGTCAGGACAGGGGCAATCCCTGTCTTGTCTCCATACCCAAGGATTCAGCAGATGCTGGGCAGGAATCAAGGTCTTCCTCAGCATCCTATCCAACTTGGGCGGTGTTATGTAATGCCAGATCCATTAGAGACAAGATGGCTATTATAGCTGATCTTGTTGAAACGGTCAATCTGGCATGTATCACAGAGACTTGGATGGATGAAAATGCAGGCCCTGTATTGGCTTCTGCAGTTCCAGCTGGGTTCTCCATGATCCACCACCCGAGGTTGGATCGTAGGGGTGGGGGTGTAGCCATCTTTTTTTAAGACCAAACTGGGCCTTGTGGATGTTCCAGTGGGGTCCAACCAGATCCTTTGAGTGTATCATGGGAGAGGGAGTAGGTTGCAGGATACTTCTCATGTACCATCCACCAGGTGATGGTGGAGAATTTCTGCAGGAGATAGCAGACTTCATTGTCGACATGGTGTTGGCGTATCCCAGATGGATACTTCTGGGGGACTTCAATGCCTGTGTCGACGATGAACTCTCGCAATTTGGTCAAAATCTCCTCCAGCTAATGACGATGCTGAGCCTTACACAGGTGGTTACCCTCTGCTACCCATATAGGAGGTCACTCACTAGATCTGTTGTTCCTCCTGGGATGGAGATCTCAGACTTAGGGGTGGAACCAGTCAGTTCGTCTGACCATCACATCATAGGGTTCAGTTTTGGAGCTCCCCAAATGGACCTGCCCCTTCGGAGATGGTCCGCTACCGCAATTTAAGGGGAGTTACCCCAGATGGTCTATTGGCAGTCCTGGACCTATTGGGATCACTGGGCGAAAGCACAAGTCCAGGGGATCTAGTACTGGCCTATAACAAGGTGGTGGGAGATGCCTTGGACTTGATTGCTCCTGTTCATGTTTGACCACTCATTGTCTACCTAAGGTTCCCTTGGTATGACGGTTCCTTGAAGGAGTTGAGGCGAGTTGGTCGAAGGATGGAGAGAGCATGGAGGAAGTCCAGCCTGGACGCTGACAGGCTTAGATTGATGAAACATTATAAGGGCTATCAATCAGAAATCACCCTTAAGAAGGCAGAGTTACAGTCCAGGGTGATTTCTGCAGTGCAGGATCGACCGGCTCAGCTTTTCCAAACTGTTGACAGATTGTACAATCCAATCTGTCTCCAGTCCAGAAGAGGCTTTTTCTCAGGCTAAGTGTGAGGAGCTAGCTCAATTCTTCGTGGATAAGGTTGCCAGAATCAGGTCTGGAATCAGTTCGGCTCTCCCTACGAGGGGTTGTGGAGATCGAAAGGAGCTGGTGAGTACCCGGTCTGTCTGGACGGATTTCAGCTAGATGGAATTCATGGACATTGTGAAGATTGTCCAGGTGTTGTGTCCAACCAGTTGTAGTTTGGACCTGGGCCCTACCCATCTTTTAGTGGGGTGTGTAGATGTTTTCTGCCCTATCCTTGCTGAAATTGTCTGGAGATCCATGGAGAGGGGAGTCTTTCCTAATCCCCTAAAGGAGGCGGTCATATGACCACTCCTTAAAAAGCCCTCCTTGGATCCTGATTGCCCAGCTAACTACCGGCCTGTCTCTAACCTGCCCTTTGTGGGTAAGGTTATTGAGAAGGTGGTTGCATTGCAACTGGATGATCACCTTGTGACCCACAATGTCTGTGAAGCTCTCCGGTCTGGATTTAGGAAGAGACACAGCACAGAGACCGCACTTGTCCAGGTATTAAATGATCTCCTAATGGTGAAAGATTGAAAGGCTTGTGTCATCTTGGTTTTTCTTGATCTCTCAGCAGCTTTTGACACTGTGGACCATGGTGTGCTGTTGGAGCCCCTGCGGATCCTTTATGGACTGTCGAGTACAGTCCTCGAATGGTTTTGATCCTTCCTCGTGGGCAGGTCTCAGAGGGCAGTCACCGGAATTTATTCCTGTGATGCCCTCCCCCGTCCTACGGGGTGCCGCAGGGCTTCATATTGGTACCCATGTTGTTCGCAATGTATATGCTGCCATTGGGAGATATCATTAGGTGATATGGCTTGAGTTTTCACTGCTATGCAGATGATACTCAGCTGTATATGTCCTTTATACCCGGACAGGTTGATGCAATTTCCATGCTAAACAATTGCCTCTCCGAGATCAAAGACTGAATGAGCACCAGCGGGCTGAGACTGAACCCAGATAAGACTGAGGTGTTGGTAGTGGACCTGGGTCACCTGGGAGTGGGTTTGGGGGCTGGGCATGCATCGGGCCTATGGCTTGATGGTGTTCAGCTCACTACCTGAGACTGGGTGCATAACCTGGGCGTTAATTTTGACAATGGCCTGACCCTGAAATCTCAGGTGTCGGCCATGGTTAAATCCTTATTTTACCATCTGAGGAATATTGTCTGGGTGAAACACCTGGTTCCGCCGGACGACCTTCCAACACTGGTCCATGCCTTCATTACTACCCGTCTTGACTACTGCAATGCCCTCCACCTAGGGCTTTCTTTATTGACTGGTACTTCAAGGACCAGCCACATCATGACTGTGCTGCACGGACTGCACTGGCTGCCGATTCCGTGGTGGATCACCTATAAGGTAGGCTTGTGTAACCCCGAGGTGGTGCTATCCCAAAGGCTACTACCCCTGTCTGGTTGGCTAGTAGCATGTTAAGGGGCCTGGGTACTGAAACGGGTGCCTCCACCCGGAGATCAGGGTTGTTAGTGGTCAAGCTAACCTGGGCACAGTCCTCCAGGACACTGTAACCCCCCTCTTTCCCTTCTAGTGGCCTGAACAATGTACAATAATCACTTCCACAATGACCCTTATTCACCATGCAGTTACCCACACTGTTTGTACTTACCACCAGGGCTGGTTCCTCTAGCTCGACCCTAGAGACCCCCTGTAAAACAAGGTTATGCACAGCAAATAGCAACAGTGCAGTACTCTTGGCACAAACTGGAACCACAGTCAGGTTAAATTCAAAAAGAGTCAGATGTGATTTATTCGGGGGACTTGAACAAGGGAGGGGCGTAATCAGGTTGATTTGCTTAAAGGCTATATCAATCAGGCAGTTATGTATGCACTTCAGAGTCCCTACACAGTCATGCACTCTGGGTACCCAGGTAGGAAGATGGTGGGCTAGCCAGGAACGTTGCCTGGGGTAGGCCGGCTTGCAGATGGTTGGGGCCCTGTGATGGAAGAAAGTAACATGCACAACACACACCATTTGTAATTCGGAGCCGGAGGGCACAATTCGTGACAGAAAAGACAGCAAAGCAATCAGATGACAACACTTTAGATTTAGCTGTTGTTGCAGGGAGCGATCATGATGTTTACTTACAATACCCAATACAGGACACAGGCAGGACAAAATTGAGACAGCAGGTTGTTGAACTGGAGTGCCAGGAGAAGCAGGCATGGGGCCAATACCGCGCACGTCAGAATGTTGTGCGACATAATCGCGTTGCACGATTCCACGATAACTTTTTCCTGGAGGGGCGCCCCCACTTCAAGTATGGGGTTGCACCCCCCGTACCCCCATTAAGGATTCTAACTCTGAGGGAGTCCAACACGGAGAGCACACAGGTACAGGTTTCGACATAATGCCGTGCGCTATTAAGCATACGACATTATGACACGGTACGGGAGAAGAGGGCCCACACGAATAACTGAGATGTCATTCCTGTTCAAAGCATGAGCAGGAGGCTGATCCCCAGGCAGGTCTCTCATCGATGGCTTTCTCTGTGCAGCGGGCGGTCTGGCTGGGCCTTTGTGGCAAAGCCCAGGCCCAATGGAGATGAATATGGATTCTGTCAGTAGGAGCTGGATGCAGCCTCAAGCAAGCAGAACACAGTTCAGCACACAGTGGGGAACCAAATCACAACCCACTAACAGCACACAGCACATTTACACGTAAGAAATTCTACTGTACCAGGCAAATTGCTATCCGGTCACAATTACAGAGTCTTTGCACAAACCGGGAGTTCAAAGGTGGCTGGAAATCCTGACAGGCCGATCGCATTCAGCAAATCTTTGGTCTTCTTCAGGTTAAAGCCTGGTCACAGTTCTGTGGCTTAAATCGTCCCCACAATTCAGATTCAGTCCGAATAAACTTCAGTTTCCCTCTCAGGGACAGCAGGCAGACAGGCAGGCCAAAACTCAGCCCCTTCACAGTTCCCCCACGTGAATCTATGCAGGATTACTGCTCGACTATCTCGAGCTGTTACTCCTTCACTTCCTAGCTCAGATCTGAACTGAAACTGCAAGCAGTCTGGGACTTTCCCCAGGATCCAAAAGATTTGGTTGGCTGATTCCGCTGTCAGTCACAACAAGGGCTCCCCTCAGATTAATTATTACTGCAATCCAGGCAGCTCTTAAAGAGACAGGACACAGAGGCTATGCAGGCACTCTCTGGCAATACATTTAAACTGCTAAAACGCAGGACAACAGCCTAGCAGTGAGCATTTAGGCAAGCTCAAGGAAGACTTTTCAGGAACCCCCATTTGTTAGGGGGTTACACTTGTTTACCATCAAAGCCCTACATGAACAGGGACCAGACTACCTAAAAGATCTCCTGACTCCCCACTTGTCCTCTCCGATCCGCCGCTGAGGGATTGCTGGAGATTCCCAGGGTTCACTTAAAAACTTCTGGCGTGCGTGCTTTCTTCTTCGTAGCACCAATCCTGTGGAATTCTCTAGCTCATCGGTTAAGAGAATGCCTGACCGTCAGTAGTTTTAAATCTGTTAAAAACATACTTATTTATGGTAACCTTCCCAGAGCATTCCCAGATTGTTTTTAACTATTCTATATTATTGTTTTATTTAGTTTTTATTATATCTGTGTATTTAAAGTGTACAGCATCTTGGTTTTTGAAAGGCGCTATAAAAAGAAAGTATTGATTGATTGGTGGCATGTGCCACGTGCCAGAATTGGTCACAAGTAGCTATAAGGTTAAGGAGAGGTGCAGTGATCCAAGGATTGTTAGTCCCTTTGCATTTTAGCTTTCTGAAGGGGCCAAAAATGTTGCAGACTTTGTTAAAAAGGGAGATAAAGTGCTTCAGAGCACGGTCAACACTTGTAGCTGTCAGTTTGTGACCAGTCGGTCAGACGAAGGTACTCCCAAAATTGCTTAAGTTGCCCACATCTTAGTATGCGCTGGTAGGATGGCTTGATGGGGCATTTGGGAAGTTTAATTGACCATCGACATAAAATTGAGGAGTGGTCACTGAGGGAGTCAGGTAATACCACAGTATCCAAAATCCTATAAGGGTGGCTGGTGAGTATGGGGTCAATAAGAGTGCAAGTTCGAGCTCTATAGTTGTCTCTACTTGGGGTTTGAACCATTTGTGTGAGGTTGGCAGCAGCAACAGCATCCTTAAAGGGGCCAGCTTCTGGGGCAAGCCAATTGATGTTAAAATCGCCTAAGGCAATAACCTCAGAGTGGTCTGGCAGTCTGGTGATATAGTCCCAAACTGCATCAAGGCCAGTTGTTGTGTTCCTTGGCAGAATATAAATAGACAGGATGATGAGAGATTTCCCATTGTGTCCTAGTGATATCTTAACGGCCAGTGCCTGGGCATAATTATCTGCAGACAGAGTTGGGAGTACAAGGCCCTGCAGTGTGTCTAAGAAGTAAATAGCACCCTACTTTCTTACCAACTCACTGCTAAGCTGTTGTTAAGAAAATGGTCAAAGCTTAAACTTAAAGGCCGTTTATTGTACCAGGAAGTAGTATACCCACAAGGAACCCCTCATGTGCAGCTGGTATTACATGCAAAATTGAAGAGAACTGTCCTCAGAGCTCTCTGTGATGATTAAGACAACCTGGGAAGTGACTGTATGCTAGACTTGGCTTGCTCTCAGTTCTCCTGGCCTTGGATGGGATATTACATTGAGCAGTATTGTAAAAATTGCTGCAGATGTATGCAAAGAAAAGCAATGCCACAGAAATCTGCCCCTCTTATGAGTATTGTGGAAAGTGACCCCATGGAGTTGGTCTGCATAGATTTTCTCAGCCTTGAGCCTGATTCCAGAAATATCTCTAACATTCTGGTAGTTACAGATCATTTCACTCATTATGCCCAAGCCTATCCGACAAAAGACCAGAAAGCATCAACTGTCACCAAGGTATTGGTAGAAAAATTCTTTGTCCACTATGGTGTGCCTCAGAGAATTCATTCGGATTAAGGTCATGATTTTGAAAGTCACCTAATAAAAGAAATGCTGTCTTTATGGGGTGCCTGCAACTCCATAACCACGACTAATCATTCGCAAGGTGATACTCCGCCAGAAAGGTTCAACTGAACATTATTGCACATGCTGGCACTTTCGAGCCAAAAGACAAAAGCAAGTGGAGCCAGCAAGTCAGTGCCCTGGTCCACGCTTACAATTGCATGAAAAATTATGCTACTGGTGTAACCCCCCTGCAAATGGGGGTTCCCAAAAGACTTCCAGGAGCTTGCTTGAATGCTCCAAGCCTGAATGGTGTTTGGCGTGCTTAAGCCATTTATCAGTGAGTGTTTTTAGAGCCTCTGGTACTGTCCCTTTAAGAGCCGCCTGCTTGCAGACATAATTAGTTTGTATGGGGACTGTGTGTTTCTCTGTTTGAGTACCACCTCAACTGCTGCCAATTCACTCCATTTTTGCAGTCACTAGGAGTACAAAGGGAACCTATCTGAAAGATGTAACTGTTTGCCAGAAATAATTTAGAGTAATAATGAAAATACAGTTTATCTAACCTGCTTTGCAGTCAGAACTGTGTTTGCCTAGTTCCCCATTCTAGTTTTGAACTGCTGAACTGGACCAATCAGTGTGGGGTAAGCTAGCTCTAAAATGGTGCCTTGGACGAATCAGAACTTGGACTCATAATCTGAGCCAGCCACAAGAGGATTGTATGGGCAGTGACTCTGGGAGATGTAGTTTAGACTTCGCCTTTTGGACCAACAGCAGCAGTCTATTGTGAGTGACAGCCAATCCAGTCAAGAACTGGGAGGAACTCAAAGGAAGTGCCCAGTTTTGTCTGTTGGAGTTTCAGTTTAGATCTGGCAGTGAAGGGGAAAGAAACCCTATGCTCCTTCAGTGCACAGTTTAGTCAAAAAACGTGTAAGGCCCAGAGTTCCGGCCTGCAGCTTGTGTAACTGCTTGTTAGGACTGAATCCATCCTGTGAAGAGAATCAAAGGATCTCTGAAGAGTAGAAACCAGGCTCACCCTGTAGAAGACTGAAGAAATTGTTGAATTGCACTCGGTCTGTCAGGAACTGAATCTGCTGTGTGTTCTCCCGGTATTGTGCAGTAATTGCGATCGGGATAGAAGCAGCCTGCCTGGTATAGTACTCTTTTTACCATATAAATGTGTGAGGCTTGTGCAGCTCAAGTGAATCCTGCTGCCATTAAAAGGACTTTTGCCTGTGACTGTTTACCATATAAATGTGTGAAGAGTCTCGTGGAGCTCAAGAGTAGCCCTGCTGACGTTGAAGGACCCTATCTTGTTTGGAGGTCGTGAGTACTAATTCAGGGTCGCCCCTGTTGAATTGCCACATTAACCAAATGGAATCACTGTACTGCTGACTGTTTAAATTAATTTTTCTTTCACTGTGAAAGGGCCCCACCAGCTGCCACGGTTTGGACTAGCCACTAGGGCTTGGGTACCCAGGACAGTAATTGGTAGGGATAGGCCTGTGCACAGAGCCATAGGTAGATAGTAAAGTGATAAGCTAATTAACCTGATTTCCCCTGTCCTTGTTATATTCCCCTAAATAAATCAAAGCTGCTTGTTTCAGCAAAGTTATACTGCCTGAGGTATTTGTCTATGTTAAAGTATTGTACTGTGATTTTGCACTGTATCTTATTTTTACAGGAGGTCCCAGTGCCTGAACCAGCCCTGGGGGTAAGTGTATACTGTGAAGGTAATTCTAATATATTGTGTGGGCCACTAGTGGGAAGAAAGGGGTTGCAGTGTCCCAGAGGGCTGTGACCAAGTTAGTTTAACTATTGCAAACCCTGACCTCTGGGTGGAGGCACCCGCCATTGGATCCAGGCCCCTCAACCTGTTAGTGGCAAATCAGGCAGGGGTAGTAGCCCCTGGGATAGCGCCATCTAGGGGTTACACTGGGTTCTCTTCTTGTAGCCTGATGTTCAGGAGGGAAGCCTGGCTCCCAGTCGACTTGTGCTTTGGTGTATCTGTGGATGAAATCGGACAACTACCTGCAATATGTCAGATAGTTAAAAGAACAGTTAAACAGGGCATATAAGTTAACTGCTGAGGTGGCCGCTAAAAGGAATCAAGCTAACAAAGAACGTCATAATAAACTAATAAAAGCTCAAGAATTGCTGCCTGGAGATCGAGTGCTACTACGCAGTCTGGTGATTCCTGCCAAGCATAAACTAGCAGACAGATGGAGTAGCACACCCTATGTGGTATTAGAGAAACTTGATGGACTCCCTGGCCCAGATATTCAAAGGGTTGCTGTCGCCAGAAGTCCTACGATGGCATGTCATTCTGAGATATTCAGCAGGAGGCAGTTCGCCACTGAAAACAGGTTGAGCAACAAGCGCATTGCAAATGAATGCATGCTCAACAGGAGGATGAACCATGCATAAACTGCACAATCCGATATTCAGTCGGGTTGTGCAGAGTGCTCTGGCGCAACCCCAACCTGCGCCTGCACAACTTTGAGCCAAAAAAAGGATCAGGATTGAGGGCCACCCACAGGTGAGCTGCTGTATTGCAGGGGCGCAACACAGCAGCTGCCACCCGTGGCTGGCCCCCAACTCCAGTCCCTGCCCTACCCCAGCCCGATTATGGGCAGAACGGAAAACAACCCCCCGCACAAACATCTCCCTAATGCACGATCGCGGGCAGAATATATACTGACAACCCCCTGTGCCCGATTGCGGGCAGAATGTATACTGACAACCCTCAGTGCCCGATCAAGGCAGAATGTAATAACAACCCCCAAACATCTCCCAATGCCCTGATCGCGGGCAGAATGTATCCTGACAACCACCCCCGCCCAAACATCTCCCAATGCCCGATCGCGGGCAGAGCGTATCATGACAACTCCCCAGTGCCTGATCGCGGGCAGAATGTAAAAAGACCCCCAACCCGAATATCTCCCTGGTGGTCCAGTGGACCGTAATGCCCGATCGCGGAAGAATGTCCAGTGACACCCCCCTCAAAATCTCCCTGGTGTCTAGTGTCCCACCCCACCCACCACCTAAGCCCCACCACTCCGCCCCCCAGCAGCCGTGTGGGCGGCAGAACCATCACTTCAGTTGCCGACGATTGTTCGGAGATTGCACGCTATTGGCAGCCAGATATCGTATGCGCAGTCATATCAGACATGACAGTCCAGACGGTAGAATGAACATCATCTACAAATCTGGACTGTCATGTACGGTATACTGCGCCCATTGGCTCCTAGCTCTGCACCACTGGCGGCAGCCCCACCGGACAGTCAGTCGCCAGGGAGCGCGGGCGGCAGGCGGTGGATGCTGCCACCCGCCGCCGCCGGGAGTGGGGTGGTGGGCTTCATGGGTGGGTGGGTGGGGGACACTAGACACCAGGGGAGATGTTTGGGGTTGTCACTGGACATTCTTCCTATCGGGCATTACGGGTCCACTGACCACCAGGAGATATTCGCTGGGGGTTCTTTACATTCTGCCCACGATCAGGCACTGGGAGATGTTTGCGGGGGTGGTTGTCAGATACATTCTGCCCGCGATCCGGCATTGGGAGATGTTTTGGCGGGGTTGTTTTAAGTTGTGCCCATGATCGGGCTGCAGGGTGTGTCGGTCCTCGACGGCTGCCGCCTGCAGGGCGCTGGTGGGCGAAGTCCGGGGATCGGCGCACCTACATGCTAATGGCATGCAAATGGGGCTATAATCAGATGCAAATGGCCCCCTGTGCCTTGCATGAATTATGGCCCCATTTGCATGTCATCTTTGAATATCGGAATTGTGCGATGGCGTAATGGTACTCACGCCCACCGCAAGTTTAATGCTCAACTCTGACAACTTGTGGTGGCGCAAGTTCCACTGCGCCATGCACAGTGGCTGTGGCTGGGGGGTGATATTCAAAGGAGTTGCTCAATAGCGCAACTCCTTTGAATATCACCCCGGCCACACCCCTGCGCAACTATTTTGAGCAGCGCATGGGCTTGCGCCTCAGAATGGCGCAGTTTGAATATCCAGGCCCCTGTGTATAAGATCACACCTGAAAGAGAAACTCGTGGATATGAAACTATCCACCGCAACCACTTGCTGCCAATTGAAGACAAGGTGATTGGTATGATACAAGATAAGTCAGATCTCCCTAAACCACCTATAACAAGAGCCGCTGCCAGCAGACAACAAAAATAATCAGAGTGCTCAACAACCTGAACTCGTCCCTGCAACTACTGATGAACCCGTAGAACTAGACGAATTAGATTCTGAGTCAGAAGAAGTCAGCTTCTATCCAGGTTACTATTACCCAACTCCAGATCTTGCAAGACTACTACAAGGGTCAACTGAAACATCAAGTGATGTGACAGATATGCCTGCTGTAAAGGTATCTTCCTCAGATCCAAACACTGAAATATCTGTGGACTCTGAGCCTGTAGCTGAAATAGTACCATTGAATAGTGGTGCGACATCCACAGTGCCGACATCACCGACAGCGACAGCTGCAATGCCGAGTGTCAGCATTGCACTGTCTGGGATGTGTCCACATCCCCCTGACTCTGTATTACTAACTCCAGGTCGGGATTGTCTCAGGGGAGGGGGTGATACACTGACGAGGCAGTCCCGGAGCCAGCAGAGACCATCACAGTGACGCGCGGCTATCAGCCAATTCCTGTTGCTGTGGTGGTCTTCATGCACAGGGGTTCACTGTACTGTTGGTGGACCAAAAGGCTTACATCCAAGGAGGTAACAGAGTGAAAAGGTGCAGACCATGCTGAGCCCGAAACTTTAGATCCTGAACCGGGGGAACCTGAAACTGCAGTGCCTGAATTAAGAGAGTCAGAGGGAACTGAAACAAATAAAATGCCAAAAGAAGTTGTGGTACCCACTTTGCCTGAGGATATGTCATTGGTGGACAATGAAACGGGGGAGATGCCTTCTGATGCTGAAGGAGAAGTGTAAGTGCCACTAAAACGCTCTGAAAGAACTGTCAAACATCTTTTTAAGCTCACCTATGACTCCCCAGGGGCTCCTACTGACTTGCCTATGTATGTGGTCCACAACGGCATGTATGTTACCCCAAAGTCTCTGCCCAGAATCGTTCTGTGCCCATCTAGTGTGAAACCACCCAGAGCAGGGAAGGCTACAAAGTGTAAAAGGGGAGGTTGAAATTTGTGCTTAGTGGGTTCCTCTAATAATGGCCAGATGAGGAAGTTCAAAAAGTTCCTATGTCTATGGTGCATCATTTAATGTCATGACAGCTGTCTAAAATCTGAAAAGCTTTTCAGTTCCTGTAAATGTGTAACTAGTTGTATTTGTTTAGTCCTGAAAGTAACTGAATGCTTGTGATAGCTAGGAATCAGTTGTCTAGCTAGACATGTGAAAATGTATATTAAATTCTCTCCCATCATCTACAGGTGGTCTAATAAATTTAAAAAAGGCCCCTCGATGTTTGTGGAAAGCAGAATGCTAAAGAAAGGCCATTTTAGTTAATTTAAAGCAGCTCTATCACAGATTGACTGGACCCACGTGGGAAAACTGAAGGACATTGACCTGGCAGTGAAGTACTTCATTGACACCTTCAACTTGGTCTGTGACAAGTTTGCCCCCTTGAAAAATAGGAAAGCACGGGGCTCCACAAATGCTTGGTTAACTGGGGACCCCCTGGCACTTATGAGGGAGAGGGACAACCTCTGGTGCAGGGCCAGGGCATCAGGTAAAGATAAAGACTATCAGTTATACAGGACAGCCAGGAATAGATGCACCCAGCTCATCAGGCTTGCTAAAGCTAAGTACTACAAGGATCAGCTTGAAAGGAATTGGAGTGACAGGAAGAGTTTCTGGGAGAACGTAAATGACCTCCTAGGGGAGAGCGACAGGAAACACCCTACTATGCTCAACATTGATGGCCACATTTCCCTGGATCCCCACACCACAGCTAAATCTTTCAATTCATCCTTCACTGACCTGAGCTCTGTGCTCCCACCAGACTTCCTACTGGATTCCACACCTTACCTGCGCAACCTTTTAATTAGGGCGGCTGTGCATGGTCCGAATAGTATTTCCCAAATACCATGAATAGTAGGATTGCCGAATATTCGGATGGACGTCCCGAATAGTTCACTATTCGGCCGCTATTTGGAATGTACTATTCGCTGGGTGAGATTTCAAAACCTCACAGAGCTTTGCTGGCCAATCAGAGGCTGTTTTTGGAGCTCACAGCTAGGAACACCATGTGATCTCCTCACTCTGAGTGTGTAAATGAGAGGAGACAGTCATTTCTGTTTAGTTTACCACTTGTGAGTTTTATAACTGTTTAAAAAACATTTTGTGTGTGATCCAGTTTTGACATCTGATCACTTTGTGACTGCATCTGACTGCAGTTTTGTTTTTCATCCTTGAAACTGGGCTCAGTTTCAAGGAAAAGGAGATTCTGTGTGCGAGTGAATCAGTGTGTGTGACTATGCGTGCTGCTGCATGCTGACTCATCTCCCCCACTGCTTACAGTTTCACAGCTCAACTGAAGCAGTGTGATTTTTTATTTTTTTTTGCTTTAGAACCTTTCTGTTCTATTATTAGGGATGTAAGTTTGTCATGGCAGTCATACACATCATTCGTTCCATGACATTTGATCTTTATTCAGGACTTCCATGACTTTCACTAGTGTCATCAGAATGTAGCAATGATGACAGTACCACAACATTTACTACTGTTTACTAATGATTTCATGAACAATGAGTCATTAAAATTTCATCCATGACAAACTTACATCCCTATCTATTATTAGTTCTTATCAAGATTTTTTTTTGTCAGCTAAGTCCAGCTTGTCTTTTGCATGTAGTGAGTAACTGTTACTGGGCTCAGTAACGGTGAGTTGTTCAAGTTTTTGCTGACTGCCCCATCCCCACTGCTGTGCTTGCTTAGCTTTGTGTTCCAAATCTACACACAGCCCCTGTGGTATTTTCTATTTATTTTGTGAAGCAAATTGGTATTTTGCTGACATCAGGTTCTGGGCTCGGTTCCAGGTGTAACCCCCCCTATAAATGGGGGTTCCTGAAAAGTCTTCCTTGAGCTTACCTAAATGCTCACTGCCAGGCTGGTGTCCTGCATTTTAGCAGTTTAAATGTGATTGCCAGAGAGTGCCTGTATAGCCTCTGTGTACTGTCTCTTTAAGAGCTGCCTGGATTGCAGTCATAAATAATCTGAGAGGGAGCTCTGTTGAAAGATGTAACTATTTGCTGAACATCATTTAGAGTGATAATGATAATGTAGTTTGTCTAACCTGCCTTCTTTGCAGCAAAGACTGTTTTGTTTATCCCCACCACTTTGGCCCGGGACTGCCGAATTGGACCAATCAGTACTGGTGGGACTTAAAATGGAGCCGGACTACAGGAGCTGTCTGGAGTCAGAATCTGTAAGAATTGTAGTTTTTAGCTTTTGGCGCCTTTTTGCACCTGAAGGGGGAGCTCCTGTTATGACTGACAGATAAATCAGCCAACCAAACCTTTTGGATCTTGGGGAAATTCCCAGGGTTGCTGCAGTTTGATTCAGATCTAAGTTCGGAGCTGAAAAAGCAACCGCTCAAGACAGTCTCTGTGGAAAACCTGGGTTGTGGCCTGCATTTCAGCCTGCTGCCCCTGAGAGGGAGAGAAGAGAATTATTTTGGACTAAATCCAAGTTTGTGAGAACGAAGTAAGCCACTGATTTTTTACCAGGCTCATACCTGAAGAAGACCGAAGATTTGTTGAATGCGATCGGCCTGTCAGGATTCCTAACTGCTTTTGAATCCCCGGTTTGTGCAGATTTGAGATCATAACCGGAGAGTGGTTTGCCTAGTACAGTAGAACTTCCTTACATGTAAATGTGCAGTGTATTGAAAGTGGGTCGTGATTTGGTTACTCACTGTTTGAACTGTGTTCTGCTTGCTGGAAACTTTATCCAGCCTAATCGGACTGAATCCGCGTTCATCTCCATTCGGCGTGGGCCATGCCATGCTGGCCCTGCCAGACTACCCCACAGCAGAGAGAAAGCCACTGACGAGAGAACTGCCTGGGGATCAGCCCCCTGCTCCACGCTTGAACAGAAACGACACCTTGGCAAATTGTGTGGGCCCTGCTTCTCCTGGCACTCCAGATTAACCACCTGCTGTCTTGATTTTCGTCCAGTCTGTGTCCAGTCTTGGGTATCGTGAGTAATCATCAGGGTAGCTCCCTGCAAAAACAGCCTAATCTAAAAGTGTGTCATCTGATTGTCTTGTTGTTTTCTTGTCACGAACTGAGCCCTCCAGCTCCGGATTACAAATAGTGTGTGTTGTGCATGTTGTTTTCTTCCATCACAGGGCCCCAACCAGCTGCAACGTTCCTGGCTAGCCCAACATTCTTCATCTGGGTACCCAGAGTGTGTGACTGTTTATGGACCCTGAAGTGCATGCATAACTGTTTGATTGACAGAGCCTTTAAGCAAATTAACTTGATTACGCCCCTCCCTTGTTCAAGTCCCTTAAATAAATCAGATCTAACTCTTTTTTGCATTTACCCTGACTGTGGTTCCAGTTTGTGCAAGAGTACTGTACTGCTGTTATTTACTGTGTATAACCTTGTTTTACAGGGGGTCCCAGGGCTGAGTCAGAGGAAAGCCCTGGTGGTAAGTGCAAACAGTGTGAGTACTTGTGTGGTGTATCAGGGGTATTATGAAAGTGATTATTGTGTATTGTTCTGGCCACTAGTAAGGAAAGGGGGGGGTTACAGTGTCCCAGAGGGCTGTGCCCAGGTTAGCTTGACCACTACCAACCCTGACCTCCGGGTGGAGGCACCTGTTTCAGAACTCAGGCCCTTTAACCTGCTACTAGCCAAGCAGGCAGGGGTAGTAGCCCTTGGGATAGTGCCACCTAGGGGTTACACATGCATAAGTGAGGTGTGATTGTCATCTGACTCCCTCTTGTCTGCGTTGCAGCTCACTGCAGTGCATACATCACCTGTGCATGCGTTGTATTGTTGTTCTTGTAATCTGTGTCCTGCAAGTGCACACGTAGTTGTCTGCACACATTTTTTTTGTGATTTGTAAAGTATTGTATTTTTTTCTCATTGGGTCAGGCTTAGCCCATTGAATTGTCACTGACTGTGGTCTGGTTCTTGGCTCAGTTCCCTGTACAACTGAGTAAGGAGGGTGTCGCAAGTGACTCCTCCCTCCACAGCTCACTGCACCTGAGTGGCCTCCTATGCATATGAGTTTTTTCTTTTTTGTGTGTCTTCACCCCCTGTGTGTGCACTGCTGTGAGTGTGTACATGTAAATTTTCTGTGAACTGCTTTAGTATTTCTGTGTGTGTGTCAGACGTGACTCACTGGATTCTGTGTGTTGTAAGTTGTTTGGTGCACCTTCAGAGCTTGAATTACTGTACTGTATGACTGCACAACTGACACCGTACAAGTAAGGAAGTTGTTTGCTGACTCCATCTCTCGCTCTCTAGAATCAGCCTGTCTTTAAAAGCTGCTACTTGAGTGGTGTGGGTATTGTTTTCTGGAAGAAACACCAACATAAACAAAAACACTAATCACAAATAAGATGCAAAGTAAGTTACAGACCATGTCTCATCAATCCTGTAAATGTGCATGGTCCAGCCCAAGCAAGCCATCTTTACCACCAGTCGTAAGTGGTGAGAAACAGGGTGAGAGAAGGTCTGTTCGTATTCGCCTCTCTAAAATAGTTTTCTCCGCTGAGAAGCCTTCAGGTTCTGGTGTCAGTAGGATTGAAGGTAGTACTAGTGCTACTATAACTACAATTGCTACCCCTACTACTACTAGTACTGCATTTGCAGCACCATCATTTTATAAAAGTAGGAGGGCTTTACAGCTGACATCTCCAGTCATACAAGAACAAGAACCCACCCCCACAACCAGTGGTAGTGCTATTCACACAACCGCCCCATAGAGGCAACATCACCTATCAGTGTGCTCCTCCGCACCACCACCAGTGCCGTGATTTCAGCAACCAGAGCAAATCCTTTTTGTACTGTTGACACCTCCACTACCATAACAGTGTGCACTGTTATTTGTGCTCCTTGCCACTGTCACCACATCACCACAACCTTTGCCTCCATTAGTAGTCCTGAGTGTTCTGCTGTCGCCATGACTACTGCTGCCAGTATTACAACTAGCTGAAATATGATGCCAATGTCTTCAGCTGTAACTCCTGATTGTAATTCTGGCACCAGGGCTACTGTTGACAGTGCTACTACCTTGCCAACTGTGCCCATGACCATCGGTACTGTGACTAGTACTGACCATGAGACTGTTACAATGATTGCACCAATTGTGTTGCCAAAACATACTGTTGCTCACCCTCGTAAGTTTCCTCTCACCACATTTCCTTTTGCTGATTTGGAGGATTCTGAAGAAGAGCATTTATCTGGGTCTGAGTATTTACCAGAGCCACAGGACTTGCTAAATACATCATCTGACAGTGATACCCACTTAAACGAATTTGGCGATAAGGCCGATTATGCGGCATATCTGTGTGAGAAGAGTGAACGTGCAGTTGCCAAAAAATGCAGTACTGCTCGTCATGGCAAGCAGGTCGGTCAGGGTCACCCTCCTCCTCCTCATCCTAAAAAAACAAACAGTCCACCCTGTCCTTTCAAAGAGTTGTGTCAAGTTCAGCACCATCTGATACACAAAGTAGTTCTACAACTACATCTGTTGCAGAGAAAGAAAGGGGCAGAACAACTGCATCCACTGCACCCAGGTCTGATAAGAGGAAAGGGCCAAAACATGGCCATGGTCGCCCTATTGGGGCCAGTACTTCCACTGTCAGTTGGGGGAAAAGTGTGGTGTGGCTGTACTTAAGTGTTATGAATGATGATCCAACAAAGGCAGTAAGTTCTGTGTGCGACTGTACTATAAGTCACAGTAAAAACCTTTTGAATCTCACAACAACATCAATGATGAACCATTTCCAAATTAAACATCCCAGTGCACTTGAAAGATCCACAGCTGTTCCTCCCCTTCCACAACACATGCCTGTCTGCCCCTCTTCTGATACTGGTCCAGTAGATGCACAAAGTATTGGAAGTGATTCTATTACTTTTTTTTTTTTTCCCAATTCTGTTTTGCTCCTGGTCATGATCCTGTGGGCCTCTCTCGGGCATCCACCCTATTCCTGCCCCACCTGAAGTCCCCCCCAACTGGACCTCCCCCCCATCTCTCCGCCACCACAACTGTAGCTGGCACCCCCACTTAACCTCTCTGGGGTGGGGCCACCCGTCCTACTTTTGGGTGAACTTGTAAACTTAGCCTCCAGCCACAGATGTCATCCCAGACGGAGGAAACTTGAAGGCTGGCCAGGTCAGACCCAGTGGTGGGCATGGGGGGATGGTGCCTTCGCCTACTCCCAGGACCGTGTTTTTCATTGTTCAATAGATCCCCTTCCCATGCGTGGGCATGTCCTGATGCAGTTGGCACATGGCAACCCCTGCCAGCATTAGCCACGCAGATACGTGCTTGCCGGGCATACTGCAGTGCCCCCGGTCTCCACCAGGGGTCCCTGAAACGCCGGGCCAACCCAACCCCTGAGTCTGGGGAGGCGAGCACCACTGGGACATTCAATCCTCAACCCTTCCCCTGCTGACCCCCCGGCACCCTAGTCCATTCCCAAACTTGGGTGGCCGGCGCAGCGCAAGGTGTGGCGTCCAGCGCCTCAACCCTCAGTGCCACTGGGCCAGCTTAGTGATTCTATTACTGAGACAGACAGTGTGCCCTCAGCTCCCCCTACACAACTTGTAGCGCATCCTCGTACAGGAGCATCACCCATTCTGCCTTCTTCTGCTCTATCGCCTATTATTATAATATCCTCCACCGTGGGTTCAAAGTCAAAATCAATGCGATGTTGTACTGCTTTGACTACACCCATCATGCAAGCCTTCCATGCCCGCACCAAATACCAGGCATCACACCCAACAGCAAAGCAGATCACTAATTTAATTGGTGAGATGATGGCCTTGGATCTGCAGCCATTTTCCATTGTGGAAAACACAGGTTTCCGTAGGCTGCTACAGCATTTGCACCCCAGGTATAATACACCATCATGGACCACATTTGCACATCCTGTAGTACCCAACATTTACCATTATTTGAGAAAAGAAGTTGCCAGACTACCAGCACAGACTGTTGGTGGAGTTTTCCACTGCACAACTGACTTATGGACCAGCATGAATTCAACTCATGTATATATGTCACTGACAGCACACTGGTGTGTTGCAGATGTGGCAGTCACTGATGGTGTTGGTGGTACTGGCGCTGGTTCTGTCTCTTCCCCCTCTCCCTGCAGGTCTGCTTTGCTAAATGACAGTGTTATGGAAAAGGCTGCAAACATACTGTCATTCCCGCAAGAGATGTTGAGCCCATGGACTGATGGCAACAATTTGCAGGTAGAGTTTGTGATCACAGACAATGCCACAAATATGATAAAAGTACTTAGAGATGAAAAATTTGAGGGAATACACTGCTTTGCTCATACACTAAATCTGGTGGTAACAAAGGCTTTGGCAAACACAGCGGAGGCAGATCACATAGTGAAAGTAGCCGGAAGCATATGCAGCCAATTACATCACTCTGTGAAAGCCGTAAACCATCTGCATCAACTATAAGAGCATCTTCAAATGCCGCAGCATCATCTCATCCAGGATGTACAGACCCAGTGGAATTCCACCTACTACATGCTGCAAAGGCTTCTGGAGCAGAAGTGGGTCCTTCATGAGATGAGCAGGGAAACTGACATGGGGGAGTCCTTGGACGTGACAAGTGGGCTGTGAAAGGTTTTAGCCCTATTTGAAAGGAGCACTCGTGACCTTAGCTCTGATTCTGCACTGCTAAGTCAGGTAATTCCTGCTGTACAGATCATGAAGAAAGCCATGAGAAGATTCAGTGAAAATGTGGAGAAAGATCTAAACCAGACACCAGGAACAGTGATATCCCTTGTGGAAAATCTCACCACAGAACTAGAAGTTAGATTTTCTGATCTCTGTTCCAATAAAAAGCACACATTTGCCACTTTGTTGAATCCACGTTTCAAGTGTGAGGTACTGCACCTTATAATGTCCACTCACAGGGTTACAGACTTTTAGAAGCAGATGTGCTAAGAACTTCTGCATCCTTGGGTCAATGAAACCAGCAGGTAACCCAATTGATGAGCCAGTCTCAGAATCACAAACTGAAAGCAGTATGGAAAACCTTGAGAAGGAGGATGACTGTTGGCCTGAACTCAGCTCATCACTACAGGCTGAGCAGTGGAAGAGAACAGAGCAGCAGCCACAGTTGGCACCCAATCTGCAGAACAGTTATTTCAATGAGCCTCTGGAGTCATTCTCCATAAATCCAGTGCAGTACTGGATCAAAAGGATGAAAGTATATCTGCACTTGGCACAGTTGACTCTTAAATGTATCTGTTGCCCCCCTACCAACATACCTTCTGAACGAATGTTCAGCATTGCTGGGGATGTGGTGGAACCTCACTGATCCTCACTTGACCCAGCACATGTGGAACAACTTGTGTTCATAAAAATAAATCTACCTCAGCTTGGATACACGTATGGCCAATAACAATTGCATTAAATAATCGTCTTGTACTAGATACAAACATTTGTGTGTTGTACATGGACCCATATACAATCCATTCTGTGTTAACCATCATTGTTCTGTTAGCAAATAAGCACAACATGTTAACATTTAGTCAAACATGTTCATCATATTCATAGTCATACTAACACAAATCTGTGGCCAGCACCCTTTTTCTTCATTACGTCCACTGTCATGGTGTATTCTTTTGAAAGAGCATGCCCTGCAGTTCCCAGTGCCTAAAACTGCCACCCATCTACTGACTGCTATTCCTAATAAAAAATCCTAAACTGGTGTTGCTACATCTCTCATCCCCTGTGTTGCTGGTACCCATATTCCATTCCTCCCTTTAACAGCTTTCCAGATGCCAGTTACCAGTGTGAGATCACCAGTCTCAAGTATTTCATGTGCATAAAATATGGCAGTTAACAGTGTGTCATCTCCAGGCTCCGTGTTTCCCTTGCCTGAAACATGGCAGTTAACAGCGTGTCATCTCCAGTCTGTGTTTCCCATGCCTGAAATATGGCAGTTACAAGTGTAGCATCACCAGTCTCAAGTATTTCACGTGCCTGAAATATGGCAGTTACAAGTGTGGCATCACCAGTCTCAAGTATTTCATGTGCGTAAAACATGGCAGTTAGTGTGGCATCTCCAGTCTCAGTATTTTCCATGCCTGAAATATTCCGATTACCAGTATGGCATCTCCAGTCTCCAGTATTTCCCATGCCTGAAATATTCCAGTTGCCTGACTACCACTAGTTTGTACCATTGTTTTGTTGCAATAAGTTATTGAAGCTGCTGCTGATGATGATGACGATAATGTTTCCAAAGAAATCTGGAATATATTATTGATGACTGATGACCACCAAAGCCAGAGTCTGATGCTGCTCATCTTTGATGAACACATTGTGTACTGCCAGCAACAGTAAGTGAAATATGCAATCTTTTAATGCTTTTATTTCTGTTTGTGTTTTGGGGGTGGGGGGTAAATTGTGATTGAAGTGTATCTCTAATCATGTTTTTCTCCTGTTTTTATTTTTTTTGGTGTACAGGTATTTTACCACCAGTGATGAACTCTTGGTAACACATCGGGTATGAACAGCAAAGGTAAGTAAAGTATTTAATCTGGTAATTGTTTTCTTTCTGTTTTGGGGTGTGGGGTGGGGGCTTATTAAGATAGAACAGGGAGACTGCCTAGGTGTGTGTAGGCTATTTTGGAAAAGCACTGCATTTCATTATGTCTCCCTCACTGGTAGTATCCAACCAAAAGACCTTTTTGGGATACCACATCATAGGCCAAATGGGCGTCACACTTGAGTGCCATCCTCACAGCTGTACCTCTCGGCTTTGAAGGTAATATGTGAATTTGTATGTTGGCTTGTTGAAATTACAGTGTTATCCTATGGGCTTAATTATGTCCTGTTACTTGCTTTTCTTCATGCTACAATTATTTAAAGCTCTTGCATATGAAATTCTGGTAGTGGCTGCTGTGACCTTTCTGACCATATATAGATTGTTACTTAACTCCAAATATTGACAGAGTTATGGCGTCTGATACTTTCAGTGTAATCCTATGGGAAACTGCATGCTCATGATGAACTCCTTTCCCCTGCATCCTCCTACTTCTGAGGCATCAGTGTCAGAAGACAGACTCTGGCACCACTGTACAGGGCAAAGTGCCGTGACCTCTACATTCTCCTCCCAAAGTACCAGCAGCACAAGACAGCCTCAAGCACCCATGTACATGCCAAAGTGCCATGATAACCTATTCATCCTACTGCTGAAGCACCAGCGGCAGAAGACAGCCTCTGGTACCACTGTACAAGGCAAAGTGCCCTGACCTTTGCATCCTCCTCCTTAAGCACCAGCAGCACAAGCTAGCATCTGACAAGCCAAATTGCCATGACCACTGCATCCTCCTGAACCACCAGTGGTAGACGACAGCCTCTGACATCAGTGTACAAGCCAAAGTGGCACGACCTCTTCATCCTCTTCCTGAAGCCCCAGCAGCAAAGACAGCCTCTGGCACCAGTGTACAAGCCAAAGTGCTGTTACCTCTTTATCCTCCTTGTAAAGCACCAGTGGCAGAAGACAGCCTCTGGCACCAGTGTACAAGCCAAAATGCCATTACCTCTCATCCTCCCCCCCTCCTGAAGCCATTTTAAGAGTTATATAGCAAATTATATACCCAAATAATGAATATCGAATAATGAATACCTGGGACCCGAATACTGAATATTTGGCCGAATATTCGGGAAATGGTATTCGCACAGCTCTACTTTCTACTAACAGCACCCATCCAAATTTCTACTTTCTCTGTCAAAGAGACATATGTAAAAAGGTCCTTGGGAAGACCAAGCTAGGTAACGACAACATTGATATGAAGCTGGTAGCCCTAGCATTAGATGAACTTGCAGTCCCCATCTCAATAATATTCAACAAATCACTCTCCCTCACCAAATTCCCATCTGTCTTGAAGCAAGCTCTAGTTACCCAAGTCCATAAGGGTGGAGATAAGGCCTGCATTGCCAACTACAGACCCATCTCCATCCTTTCCCTGTTATCCAAAGCCCTTGAAAGGACAGTAGCTGATCAAATCACAGACTACCTGCAGAAATATAACCTGCAGTGCCTGCAACAATATGGGTTCAGGGAGAACCATAGTACTGCAACTGCTTTGGTTGAGTACACTGATTATGTGCATAAGGTCTTTAACAAAGGTAAACTTGTGGGTTCAGTTTTCATCGACCTCACAAAGGCCTTTGATACAGTTAATCACCCCCTTCTTCTGGAACAACTTCAATCACTGGGATTGACTGCAAACCCCTTACACTGGCTCCTTGACTACCTAACTCACAGATCACAGAGAGTCAAAACTGATAAGGTTGTCTCTAGTCCCAAAGATGTTTGGCTGGGAGTACCCCAGGGGTCTATTCTGGGACCATTGCTCTTCAGCTTGTACCTGAACCCCCCTTCCCAAGGCCTCTAAGAGTAAAATTATACTTTACGCAGACAATGCAGTCATCCTCAGCAGTAACCCAAGTATTGACACCCTGCATAAAGAATTGCAGACAACTTTCTATCAGCTTGAAGATTGGTTCAGATGTCATAAACTGCTACTAAACTATAAAAAATAAAAAATAAAACAATGCTCCTCTCCTGTCCTCATCTCAAGAAAATCCACCCCTTACTAATTATTACCAATAACTTGATGGCCCCCCTTGAGCAGGTGCAGTCCATCAAGTACCTTGATGTCACCATAGATGACACCATCTCCTTCTTACAGCATAATGACTTGGTGGTTAAGGTAGTTAATACCAAGCTGGGAATTCTCTATAGACACAGACATAACCTCACACCCATTGCTGTCCGACTTTGTGTCAACAGCTCTATCCTGTCTATAGTCAATTATGGACTGGTTGTCTACGGTGCGGCTTCCAATACTGTGCTTAAGTGGGTAGGCATAGCCCTCAACAAGGCATGCATGCTTACCCTAGGGGAAGATAGATATACTCACACTTGCACCCTGTAAGAACAAACCAGTTGGCTTACCCTCCCCAATAGACTGAAGTTCCAGACATGCCTTCTGACAAAAAAGGCCCTTCTTGGTCATACCCCCTGTGCATCTCCAGTTCCCTCTCTGTGACACAACCCCACTACCGAACCAGAGACAAAGCCCGAAATCCCTTTACTGTCCCTTTCAGGAGAACAGCACAGGACCAACGCTCCTTCTCCTATAGGGCCCCACTCTGGCTTAACCAGATCCCACCTGCCATTCTTAATATTGCTGACCTCCTGGCTTTCAAGTCTGAATTAAAGCAGTTTCTCGTCAACAAGAGTGTGTGTGTGTGTATGTGTGTGTGTGTGTGTGTGTGTGTGCTTGCCTATAAGGGATACATCCACTAGATCCAGGCTAGCCTTGTAAAATACATTTTCTTTACCCTCCCCCCTTGACAATGGGTCGGCCCACTCTGGTACTTATTCCCACCCTCGCCATTCTATTTTGGCTAGTTCGCAGGCTGTACGGGTCATAATGTCATAAGCTTAATATGTACAGTATTGCGCGTGAACCCCGGAACCTGTAAGGCCTCCGTGTTGGACCCTCCTGAGTTAGAATCTTAAGTGGGATCCTGGGCGAGCCCCATATGAGGGGTGGTGGGGGCAGAATCCCCCACAGAACAAAATAAATCTAGAAATTACAAGCGTGATTAAGTTGCAAAGCAGGACCCGTGCCGTCCACGCTAGCCTTGTAAATAACCATCACATACTCTCTCTCCTTGACTCCACATTCAACCATTCTAGCACCTACCCCTCTTCACTCAACGTCCCCCTACCCCTTTCCACCTATACCCTACCCCTCTCACCTCATCTCCATCTGCAATCACCCATCTCAAGCCACTAATTCACCCCCGCTGCTACCCCCTGCTAATACCTTCTAACTTCCACAGCCCCTTTCCCTTCCTGTTTTCCTTCCTCAGTATCCACCCCCTTCTCCTCTCTCATCTTATCTCAAACTTCTCTCATCTGGTAGTCCCCCTATTCTGACAATGCTCTAGCTCTGAGCTGCTCTTGTCTACTGCACTGTTCACTCTCTGGCCCCAGGGACAATTTTTTTTTCTCTGAATCGAACCGTTGTCATATCACCCCCTCTGTATGGCACTTTGAATTTCTTATGTTTTATTCTCCCACTCTGTTTGGATTACTGGAATCATTTGTTCTATTGTCTTGTTTCAGTGTATTATGTATTTTGGTTACCTGATGTGGAAACTTTGTAAAAGAGAACATTTTATACAACATGTGTGTGACTCTTTTCAGGAAGATAAAAGAGATATCTCACTGACCACATGTGAGATATCACTTATTATGTTTACTTGTGCGCATGTGCAAGAAACATATTGTGGCAGCTTGCTGTAGTAGCAAGTTGTGGAGGTGCAGCAGTGTCGTGGCCAATGCTAGCAGTCCATTTTGGGGCTGGTCTCTGTGGCGCCAATAGAGGAGCACACTGTCGATGACAGCAGTATTGTAGTGTGCCACCAACATGAAAGAAACTTGCTGCTGCAATCAGGGAGCTCCCTGTCATTCAACAATCAGCTGTTTTTGCTGCTGTGGTGGTCCCTAATTCTAGCGGCGAATTACAGCTTGCCTTGTCTGGTGTCACATTTCAATAAACATGGCAGCGGCTGTTGCCGTCCTCCTCTCACAGTCCCCATGAAAGCCAACAGAGGTGCCCAATCCCCCTGTCTGCATGCCCCCTCCCAAATTCTTTTGCTGATGGGGAAGCCCAATCCCTGCTGGCATTATGTGCCCCCCATTTGTTGTGTGCCAAGGGGGATGCACAATTCCCCTTGGCTCATTCACTCCCCAAACACTCTGTCTGTGCCAATGGGGTGCCCAATCTCCATTGGCTACAGCCCCCCAACAAACACCCCATTGTCCCTGTAATAGGAAAAAACATCCCATTAGGTATTTTTTTAAAAACCCTGTAAAAACAGAAAACCATCCCTCATTGTCTCTGATGCCCCCTCCTCCAACCCACACCCACCCTCTGTGCACCCAACCTCCCCACAACACCCCCTCACCTCATACTTACCTCTGAAGCCTGGCACAATGATCTTCGCTGGAGCGGGAACACGTCTGCACTCTTCAAAGCTGACCACAAACTAAAGAAATGCCGGTAAGCTGTGTAATGGCATAAATGGGGGGTCAGCTTAGGTGGATATTTGTGCCATTTTTGCGAACTCTGGCACCAAATTTTCAACATGGAGTTCTTGGGACTCCATCTCATTAATTCAGTAACTGTCATCTGGTTATTCGGTCCCAAAAGGGGATTTCGCGGTCACTGCGCGGAATCACCTTTTGGAACTGATTAACAAAACGATAGTGTCACTGTTCATGAGGTGGACTCCCAAAAAGCCTATTTTGCAAATTTGGTGAAAAAATTCCAAAAAATGACTGTGTTACAAGCGTGCATTGCAGTTTCCATGCACACTCGTAACTTCACAAATTTGTAATATTTTCACTCCAGATTTTCAACACTGGCATTTTTTCACAGCTCCTTATGAACAGTACAGCTGTCATTTTTCACATCCTGGCCAAAATGTGTTTCCGCACTTCTGGTGCACAATGGCGCGGTCACTGTGGGAAATAGAAACATAGAAACATAGAAATTGACGGCAGATAAGGACCTCAAGGCCCATCCAGTCTGCCCATTTCTTTTTCTACCTTATAAATGTGCCATCGGCCTTTGCTCTGTCAGTGACCTATCTATTCATAGTCATTTGTATTGCTCCCTTATGCCTATCCCATGCCTGTTTGAAGCCCTGCACTGTATTCATAGCCACCACTTCTTGTGGTAAGCCATTCCATGCATCCACCACCCTTTCTGTGAAAAAGAATTTCCTCACATTCCCCCTTAATCGGCCTCCCTCTAATCTCATGCTGTGTCCTCTTGTCCTGCTATTTTTCATATATTTAAACATGTTAGACTCTTTCACCTTGTTTATGCCCTTAAGGTGTTTGAATGCCTCGATCATATCACCTCTCTCCCTCCTTTGCTCAAGGGTATACATATACATATTGTGTTGGGGACAGATTAAGAAAATCTCAGTGACATTGTACATGAGCGGAGGTCCCAAAATGCCTTTGTTGTAAGTTTATTGACAAAAGTCCATAAAATGGCTATGTTACGAGTATGCATTGTGCAGTTTTCAAGCACACTCATAACTTTCAGAATTTGTAATATTTTCACTCTAAATTTTCGGCATTGTCAATTTTGCACACCTCCTTATGAACAGTACAGATGTCATTTTTTACATCCTGCCCAAAATGTGCTTTCGCACATCTGGTGCACAATGGCATGGTCACTGTGGGAAATCAATGTTTGAGACAGATTAAGAAAACCATAGTGACAGTGTTCATGAGCAGAGGTCACAAAATGCCTATGTTGAAAATTTGGTGAAATAATTCCACTAAATGACTGTGTTATGAGCGTGTGTTGTGCAGTTTCCATGTACGCTCGTATGTTCAAGCATTTTTAATATTTTTACTCCAGATTTTCAACATTGCCATCTCTTCACACCTCTCTATGAATGGTACAGCTGTCATTTTTCACATCCTGCCTGAACTGTGTTTTCACACATCTGGAGCAGAATGGCGCCGGCGCTGTGGGAAATCAATGTTCGGGACAGATTAACAAAATTACAGTGTCACTGTTCATGAGCAGAGGTCCCAAATGCTTTCATGAGATGGGGGTCACAAAAAGGCCATGTTGAAACTTTGTAGTGCAAATACCAACAAACGCCCAGGGCGTTAGGGTTTCTAACCATAACGTCCCACCCTGTACAGATTGGCAGGTGTCAGGAGTGTGCCTTTGGACTGCTGGCTGTAATGCTCATGCCATTCCACCTTCACCCCCACCCTGAAGCCAGTGACAGGCATTGAGGTGTGTCTTGGACTCTTCGTCCCCAGAGTTCACCCCGTTCTCCTATACTGCACCCATTTCAGCATATGTCCTTATGAAAAATGGGGTGACTGTAAAACTGAACATCCCAAGGCACACCTTAACACTTGTCGGTGTCTGCAGGATAGGGTGAGGTGAAATACCGTGAGCGTTATGGCGATGACCCAAAGGCACACCCCAATGCCTTTTCATCTCTGAAGGGTGGAGGTGGGGTTGGCATGAGTTCAATACTTCACTGCCATTCCTATTCTGCATCTGTCCAACTCCTGCACATCCAATGCTAATATCTGCAAGCAAACATCTGGCACTGACAAATGCTTGTTATCTTTTTTTTTATCGCATCTCTTTTTTCCCCGCCGGGAGAGCACCAGGCTCACTCACATGATGGGGGATCTGGTACGGCTGTTGTCAGTCTACTGTAGGGCCTTCCCATACCCTGCCCAGCCGGACTGGCCCCAGAACCCCCCCAGTGCAATTCCACAAGAGTCCTCCCAGCGAGACAGGGCACAGCCATCAAGCTGCATGGTCGTGCCCAACCATTTTCCACCAGACTGTACCTGCTGGAGCACAGACATGCAGTGACATCCATGCACAGCATGCCGACATCCGCCGTGCTCCCCCAGATGCACACAAGCATGCAGTGCCCCCAGGCATCCCCAGGGGCTGCTACAGCGCAGTAGATTTCCCCAGCCCTCCCCAGGATCAGGAGTGCAGTCTACAGACACTCGATCCTGATCCTTCCCTGCCGACCCACCGATGACCCGAGTCTGTTTCTGAACCCAGGTCACCGGCATGGCACGAGGTATGGCATCCAGCACCTCAACCCTCGGCGCCACCTGGCCAGGCCCAGATGCTTGTTATCTTAACAGTTGGTGTGTCATAATGGATATCTTGGCCAGTTGGGTATGTCACAAAAGGTTTGGAACTCATTTAGAATGTTCGACTTCAGAAACAGTACTAACCGTATTCAAATGCAAATAACTTTAAAATGAAAAATGGTAGCATAGTACTGTGAGCAAGAAAGTTGTTCAGCACAAAAAGATCTACAAAATAAGTGGTGTTTCATTTAGAGCTACCTTTCATTTTTTTTTATAATTAACAAATAAACAGCAGAAAATATATTTTCTTTTCACTTTTTCAACAAACAAATGCAAATAACTTTAAAACAAAAAATGATAGCATGGTACTGTGAGCACAAAATTTGTTCAGCACAAAATGATCTACAAAATGAGTGGTGTTTCATTTACAGATACAGTACCTTTTAGTTTTTTTATAATTAGCAAAAACCAGCACAAAATCCAATTTGTTTCACTTTTTGCAACAAACAAATGTAAATAACTTTAAAACTGAAAAAAGAGAGACCCACAATTGTTTGAGAAATCGAACATGACATGGGTGGCAGTGCGATAGTAGAAATATCTCCACTCACTGTCACTGAACTCTAGATATCCCACGAGTGGCTTGTGGAGATACTTCTGCTATCTCACTCTCACCCATGTCATATCCCATATGTTCAAAGGTTGTTTCTGAATATTCTAAATAAAAAAAAATAAATTGCTATGTTTAATGTTTATCATCACCAGTTCCCTGGTAATGGACTTGGTGTGGATGCCAAGTTTTTGAGGCACAGGGGAGTGTAACCCCCACTCTCAGGTGGGGCTTACCTTATCTTTCCCCCTCGGGCATTACCTTCTCCTCCCGCTCCTCCAGTTGCCCTGCTGGCTCACCACCGCAATCCCGGGTCCCTGAGTGGCCTCCAAATCTCCATCCGGCCCCAGCATAGTTTCTTCAGTTAATTGGGGCCGGAGGACTGAAACTGCGGAACTGCCACACTGCCTGCACTGCGAATGTGCAAGTGGTGGTCTTCGCATGCGCAGAAGTGCATGGTTGTTTTCTTGCTGCATTTGCGGTTAAGCAAATACCTCTCTGGTGCTCCCGACCCCAAGGTTAAGCTAGTCAGGGGTCAGTGACACAGAGGAGGCCCTTGTGAAGCCAGAAAAGTGTTTTATTAAGGAGCACCAATGCACGCTTTGGGGCATCTTATAAATATTAATGAGGAGCTCCAATGGGCACAGTTTGGAGCCATACATATTAATGAGGCAAAATGTAATATTAATGAGAGCCTGTGTAGCACTGAGGACATTGCAAATCGGCACTAGCGACAAGCTAGGGAGAGCATGTTATTTTCTAACTCTGCAGCCAAATGACAGGGGGGAAAGGCTGCTACAGAACTGGGGGGGGGGGAATCTATAAAAACTGCACTGTCTGGCTGTAAAAACACTTTAAAGTGGGGACTCCATAGAGACTGAATGGGACTGCATACTGTAGCAGCCATGTTTGGTACTTTGACCCCCAATGCCAGCCAATTTATTTATTTATTCATTTATGTCTTTGGTAACCGGGTAGGTGAGCTGATCTGAAGGACAGTTTTTAGTCACGACCCAGGCCACATGGTGGCAAAAACATCAAAAACAGTACATACAGGAGCATGGGATAAACACACCTCAACATGAGGTGAGAAACAAGAATGTACAGAAATAGCAAGTTATACAAACAATGATAGGAATAGGACAAGTATAAAAAAAACAGTAGCTACAGGTGCTTACAGCAAAAAACAATAATTCAAGTAACAAACAGGAGCTACATGTGATACATGAGGCATTTTCAAGTTAACAACAGGTGCCTAACCGAAAAAAAAGAGGCTGTGCAAGGTCAGTCAAACAAAACTTTCATGGACTGCCTGGAGATCAAAACAGGGCCGGAGAGCAAAAGGTGCAGATAGTACACTTAAGATACTAAGGAGCTGGGGTGTAGGAGCAGAGGTGAGAAAGGGCAGGGCGGGGGGCAAGCAGATAAACAGTCACGTCATAGAGCATGGGAGGTTAGTAGGCCCTAAGTGTTGTTGTGGAGAGCAGTGACAAGTGACTGTATTCAGGAGCCAGTCTTTTAGTATTTTTTTTTGAAGGACTGGTGGGAGGGGGATGAGTGCATAGCTGCTGGAAGTCTGTTCCATGGGGGGGGGGGGCAGAGACAGAGAAAGCTTTGCTACCCATGAGCAGAGGAGATGCTTGGTACTTCTAGAAGAGGGAAGGAGGATACTCTAAAATTCCTTGAGGCCACCCTGCATGTTAGGAGGGATGAGCAGGGGGACAAATGGTTGTTTCTGAGTGAATTGTCCACCAAGCATCCCATGGCATAGTCGAAGCAACCTTGTAGTGGGAGCCACCCTAGGAACTGGTAGAGTGTGCAGTGATGGGTGGAGTAGGCAGCTTGAAGGACAAAGTGGAAGATGGAATTGTAAGTTGTGTTTAGTCATGAGTGTAGTGTAGATGATACGAGGGAGTAGACAGGGGAGCAGTAGTCAAGGAGGGGCAGTAGGTTACCTTGCGCGATGGGCCTGGCAAGGCGTGCTTCAGCAGACAGAAGATGTTTGATTCGGTATGCAGTGCCTAATGTCTGGTGGATTCTCTGCACAGTGCTGTTAATATGCTTGGAGAAAGTAAGGGAAAGGTTGAGGGTAACACCTAGGTATTTAAAAGACGGGACATTTTCAAGGGGGGGGGCCTGCTGGGGTGAGTACAAGGAGGAAGGAGTTGGTTTTGTCGACCGTGGCAAGGAATAGTTTGGAGCCAAAGAACATAGCTTTTGTCTTCTTTTCATTGACCAGGAGTTTGTTGGAGAGGAACCATTGATGGGCAGAGCCATAGTTTAAAGTGAGGGTGGATGAGATGGATTCGAGTGATTCATCACTATGGTAGAGGACTAGATCGTCTACATAGAGGAGTGCCTTACAATTTAGGCATTCCATGAGGAGTGCATTAATAAACATGGAAAAAGGTAGGGGGCAAAGTATAGAGCTCGGGGGTACTCTAGTGTGAATGGGTAGAGCAGCAGAGGAGTGTTTCCCCATTATGACAGACTGAGACCTGTTTGAGAGATAGCTATGGAACCAAGCAGCCATGCCCGAGGAACAGCCAGAATGAAGTAGGGTAAGGTGGAGAAGGTGGTGGTCAGCAAGGTCAAATGCCTTTGATAAATCCACGAATATTGCACTTGTGGCTTTGCCCATGTCCTTGTTTCTTAGAATGTGGTAGGGGAAAAGGGTCAAAGCAGAGGAGGTACTGTGGTGCTTGTGGAAACCGTGCTGGAGGGGACATAGCAGGTTATACTTTGCTAGGTGTTCAAATAGCTGAAAGTGTACAACTTTTCCCAGCAGTTTACTTAGATGCGGGAGGAGGGAGATGGGTCTGTAGTTTTCAGGAGAGAGGGGATCACCAGCTTTGAAAATTGGTACCACATGTGCATGTTTACAGGAGTCAGGCACAGTGGATGTAGAAAGGACGAGGTTGAATCTAAAAGTGAGGGGTTTAACAATGGCTGGGGAGATACGTTTTAATAGCCCATTACTGCCAGGGCTTCCTTTTGCTGGGAGAGACTTCAGGAGTTTGGTGGTGACATTCTGTCCAATAGCTCTGAAGTGGAAAGGGGGGGAAGGGCAGTGTTAGAGGAGAGGGGGAGCGGTCTGGTTGGTGGTTCAGGTCTGGGGTAGGCTGGATGGGGAGTTTGCTGATGTAACCCCCCTGCAAATGGGGGTTCCCAAAAGACTTCCAGGAGCTTGCTTGAATGCTCCAAGCCTGAATGGTGTTTGGCATTTAAGCCATTTATCAGTGAGTGTTTTTAGAACCTCTGGTACTGTCTCTTTAAGAGCTGTCTGCTTGCAGACATAATTAGTTTGTATGGGGGACTGTATGTTTCTTTGATTGAGTACCACTCAAGCTGCTGCCAATTCACTCTATTTTTGCAGTCACTAGGAGTGCAAAGGGAACCTATCTGAAAGATGTAACTGTTTGCCAGAAATCATTTACAGTAATGAAATTACAGTTTGTCTAACCTGCTTTCTTTTGCAGTCAGAACTGTGTCTGCTAGTTCCCCATTCTAGTTTGAACTGCTGAACTGGACCAATCAGTGTGGGGTAAGCTAGCTCTAAAATGGTGCCTTGGACGAATCAGAACTGGACTCATAATCTGAGCCAGCCACAAGAGGATTGTATGAGCAGTGACTCTGGGAGATGTAGTTTAGACTTCAGCACCTTTTGGACCAACAGCAGCAGTCTATTGTGAGTGACAGCCAATCCAGTCAAGAACTAGGAGGAACTCAAAGGAAGTGCCCGGTTTTGTCGGTTGGAGTTTCAGTTGAGCTTTGGCAGTGAAGAAGGAAGGAGCCCTGTGCTTCAGTGTGCAGTTTAGTCAAAAAACGTGTGTAAGGCCCAGAGTCTCGGTCTCAGTTTGTTAGGACTGAATCCGGTCCTGTGAAAAGAATCAAAGGATCTCTGAAGAGTAGAAAACAGGCTCACCCTGTAGAAGACTGGAAGAATTGCTGAAAATTGCACTTCGGTCTGTCAGGAACTGAATCTGCTGTGTGTTCTCCGGGTATTGTGCAGTAATCATGATCGGGATACAGATGCAGCCTGCCTGGTATAGTACTTTCTTTTATATGGATGTGTGAAGAGGTTTGTGTACCTCAAGTGAGCCCTGCTGACATTGAAGGACCCTATCTTATTTGGAGGTCGTGAGTACTAATTCAGGGTCGCTCCCTGTTGAATTGCCACATTAAATCCAAATGGAATTACTGTACTGCTGACTGTTTAATTCTCCTTTTCTCTGTGTGAAAGGGCCCCTACCAGCTGCCACGGTTTGGACTAGCCACTAGGGCTTTGGTACCCAGACAGTAACTGATAGGGATAGGCCTGTGCACAGAGCCATAGATAGATTATTAGAGGATAAGCTAATTAACCTGATTTCCCCTGTCCTTGTTATATCCCCTAAATAAATCAGAGCTGCTTGTTTCAGCAAAGTTATACTGCCTGAGGTATTTGTCTATGTTAAAGTACTGTACTGTGATTGTTGCACTGTATCTCATTTCACAGGAGGTCCCAGTGGCGGAACCAGACCTGGGGGTAAGTGTATACTGTGAAGGTAATTCTGATATATTGTGTGGGCCACTAGTGGGAAGAAAGGGGCGTTGCAGTGTCCCAGAGGGCTGTGACCAAGTTAGTTTAACTATTGCAAACCCTGACCTCTGGGTGGAGGCACCCGCCATTGGATCCAGGCCCCTCAACCTGTTAGTGGCAAATCAGGCAGGGGTAGTAGCCCCTGGGATAGCGCCATCTAGGGGTAACACTGAGATAGGAGAAAAGGTCAGTAAATTTTGAGTTGACAGTGTCTATGATCTCATCAGGATCAGAGATGGGTCCAGAGGGGGATATGAGTTGGGTTATTTGCCTGTTGGTTTGGGGGTTTAGGAGTGACCCAATGGAGGCCCAGAAACTACAAGGATTGCCAAGCTTGTTACTTTGTTGGTTAAGGTAGTATGTGTGTTTGAGCAATTTGGCAATCTGTTTACAGGTATTACACAGTTGTCTATAGGTATTTCAGAGATGGGGGAAGGGGGATGCATTATATGCTTTCCATTTATTATCCCTGTCTTTCATTAGTGCCAGTAGTTCCCTGGATATCCAGCGGGTACAGGGCCCTCACACTCTTCTTGTTGTGAGAGGGAAATGTAAGTCCTTTAGACGCTGGAGTGCAGTGGTAAAAAAGGTAACCGCTGATGTAGTGTTGTTGAGTAGGTGGAGGGCGGACCAATTTATAGCCCTAACATCTCTGAGGACAGATTCATGATCCTGGGGAGGGCAGTTAAATTTGGTGGCCAGTATGATGTAAGTTGGGGTATGGTCACTAATAGAGTCAGACATTGTGCCCATCTGGAGGATCAGGTCTACCCTATGTGTAGCAACCCAATCAAGAAGGGAGTGGTTTAGTGAACGAGCATTGTGTCTGGTAGGGGAGGAGAAAATTTGCTCCAGGTTATGCACAATCAGAACTCTAGGAGCCTAAATTGCAAAAAAAATGGCTGCTGGGAGGATATGTAAACCTTATTTTAGGCACCCAAACTAATTTCCAATCAATAATCAAAGGGACTTAATGATTATTAATTCTTCTGACGGACAGCAAGTTTTGGCCAATCAGATGTTGCCATTTCTACAGTGAAACCCCAGGGACAGTTGCAGCTTGGGGCAGTCTGGTTTGGGCTCTCAGAGAAACAGGAGGGTTCATACTGTGTTGGAGAAGAAGTTTGGAAGTCAGCCCAAGGCTTCCTCAGCAAAAGACTTGGAGAACTGCCTGTGTCCAGCTCCTGGAAGCCCCAGGGTGAGGGTGTTTTCTGCTGACTCCAATATTATCCTGAAAAAGTCCTCAGGTGGGAGAAAGTGTTGAATTGCCCACCTGGAGTTGCAGTTTGCCTAAATTGTCGTGAAGCTGAAGTCAACAGAAAGAAGCCTGCGGATACTCCTGTGGCAGGGAACCAGAGAACACTGTGGAGTCCTGCTGTTTGAAATCTCGGACTTTCAGCTAAGAGACTGTGTGCTATTCAGCCCGGAGTTGTATGCAGAAGTGTTTGTGCCCAGGCCACTCTTGCTAGGGCACACTTGACCTATCTGGAGGAGTCTGACCATGGGGTCACTCCATGGGCCTCTGATCTTTGTGGATCAGGAAACCCTGCGCAGGGCTCCTGCTTTCTAGTGAAGAAGGTGACAAGCTGCCAGACGCTGTTAACAAGGCAAAGAGTGATGAGCTGCCAGATTGTGCAAGCCAGTCAGAAGGTGACAGCTGCCAGAACATCCTACCTCATCCATCAAGCCTGCTGTTACCTCACGGCACTGCTCAAGGCCTCAGCCCTGTGGCCTGCCACTAGATGCTGTTTCAGACCCTGTGAACTGGAACTCCAGAACGATGAGTAAAACAGGGCCTGCCCTGACCTGGGCAGTTAAGTTTAAAGTTGCAGTGAGTTACAGTTTTCAAAGTTTATTCCAAGGGACCCAATGCCGGCCAACGCGAGACAACAATCAGGCCTGCACCCTAACCTGGGTACCCAGTTAGACTGTAGGGACACTAATAACCAGTGGGGAGGTGGGCAATCTAAATGTTTGCTGTGGTTTGGGGGTGGGCACAGTTACTGTTGTTTTATATGTGTTTTGCCAGCTTATCCACTACTACAATTGCCTTTTTCTTTGCTATCCCATTTCCCTTTCCCAAAATAAAAGTGTTACTATTGTTGCTGTTAAAACTGCCTGTGAGCATACTATTATCTGCCTTCACTAATTGCTTGTGTTTTTTAAAGTTACAGTTTACAGTGGTATTCTCTGTAGGGGGTGACTGGAAGGGGAGGTAGGTAAGTACAGCATCCCAGGGGGTTGTACTAAGCAAACATCTGGCCCACTATAATTTTACTCTGGGTGGAGGCACTGCCCTTTTTATTTATATCTTTGGGAAGAAACCCCGATTGTCATCAGAACAGAACCCAGACCCCTTAACTTGTATTGTAGTCATCAGGCAGGGGTAGTAGCCTGCTGGTACACGGTGCCCAGGTTACAATGGCATGTATTAAAACAATAGGAAGAGAAGTTGCATCTTGTTCTGCAATGGTTAATATATTTATATTATAATGAAGGTGTGTGCATTAAACGCTGCAGAAAGGAAGCATAGGGGGAGTACACAGGTTAACTTTATGAAGACAAACAGTAAGCAAAAGCAGACTTGAGAGACTATATTTCTGTTTTTACTAGGGTAACTTATATCTGTACCCAAGTAATGGCAAGTTAAGTTTCATGAAAACAAGCTGTTGGACGTGTTCAGGGTCTAGTGTTGAATAATGAGACTCAGCATCACCAGCTGTGCTAAACATCTTCTCAGATGACACACTTGAAGGGGGCAACAGATGTATTTCATACCCAGCTGAGCCAAGTGAGAGCGAGGATGAATGCATCTTCTGCGCCCAGCTGACTAATGGATCAACTTGAAATGGCTCAAAAGACTCAGTAAAATAGCTGTTTACGATATTTTCCACAGAAAAAGGCTATGACTGCGTCCTCTCCTGTTGCTCTTGACTACGGATGTACTCAGCAATGCCCACTCACTCCCATCAGTGCTGCTGTCAATAACAGGTACTGTATTTCTTCCCCATCCCCACCAGTGAAACCAGACATGCCAGATGGAATTCTCTCCCTCTCTCCCTCATGACCTTCTGCGCCAGTCGCTGGTGTCATCAGTCCCCACATGCAGCCAGTCAGCTCATCACACAGCTATTGTCAAAAATGAATCAATCTGTGACTGTCCATAGCCATGTGAAGGGTTTCACATTTGAGCCAGCATGATTGAAAAAATGTTGCTGTGACTGTCCGGCACTTTCACAAACCTTGCATGCAGTTCAGCTTGCAGCTCCTCAGCGAGTACAGCTGCCCCATATGGATCCTCCTGTTTTGCTGTACATATTTCTCCATGGATGCTTTCAGTATATGCACTGCTGGGATCACTTGACCCAAAGTGGTAGAGGCTGCACTTAAATCATGGCTGCTCCTCTCAAATGGCCCAAGGACTTTCACCATAGTGTCAACTAGTGACCACTTGTGGTGGCCTAAGACTCCCCTAGTGTTGCACTCCATTGCCGTGTCATGAAGTGTGCCCTTTTCTGTTCTAGCAGTCTATAGCATCAGGTAAGATGAATTCCATCTGGTGCTGACATCCTGTATCAAACAGTGTTGAGACAGACCAAGGTGTTGTTGCACTTCCCTTAGTTGGTTAGTCACCTTTACAGAGCAATGAAAATGAACACAGCGGAGCACGCTGTGGAGACAGTCCTGCTGACTTCAGTACTATGATGAAGCACACATACGACCAGCAGATGCAAGGTGTGGGCAAAGCAATGAATGCTGACAAAATTCCCATCAGCAACTGCTTTCACCATATTTGCCCCATAATTCATGATGGAAAAAACAACATGTAGATCAGTACCAATTGTTCATGACTGCAGCATGTCTTGAATGAATGTCAGGATGTTTGATGACATGTAGCCTTTCTCCATTAGCCCAGCATTTAGAAGAGCAGACCTGGAGTGACTGCCAGATTGTGGAAGAAGGAGGAACCCGTAACAGGAGACATAGGGTTTTGTACACGCCAGTATGCGGTCAAGGACAGATATGCTTGCATGGAGTTTGTACTGCTCCAGATGTCTGAAATGCAGTGAAAAACTGCCCCCGCAGCCTCTGTGAGTAGTATGGCAATTGTCATTCTCCCCCCTCGTATATCTTTGGCACCACAGTGCCTGAAAATGTGGAACATGATGGGAGCTGGTACCATGGCTGCAAGTGCTGCACAAGTTTCCAAAAGCCAGTGTCTTCCACAAGTGAAAAGGGTTGCAGATTCAATGCCATCATTTCACCCATGAGCTGTACTACGTGCAGAGATATTGGATGGGATGACTGATACTTAGTTCTGGCCTGGAACTGTTCCACTAGTGGCATTGACCGTGGATGCGGGGGGAATGTTCCGTGCTTGCTAGATGGTGTGCAAATGGCAGGGGACTGGCACCTGATGGGAGTGCTTGGGGTACATGGGGGACTCTTTGTTGTTGAGGGAGATGGAGTGGTAGCAGCAGGAGGCACTGCAGCATTTGTTTCAGAGGCAGAATGTTCTGTGGCATTGCCAGTGCCACCAGCACCACTGCCTGCATTATCACCATGAGATGGGTCTGATGGAACCACAGGCACAGACCCTGATGTTTTAAAAACCTGGGGATGTTTTACCTTGAGGTGGTTCATTAAGGAGGTAGTTGTCAAATTTGCCAGAGATTACCCCTACTTATAGTCATACTGCAGAGTGTGCACACTGCCCCCTGCTGGTAGTCATATTGCACAGTATGCACACTGCCTTTCTGTTTTCTTCTTTTAATAATGTGAAAAGGAACCATACCGTGCTCTTACTGCTCCTGACACCACTCATGCAGCTAGTGTCACCAGTACCAACACCACTTTTTGGGCCCCCACTAGTTTTTCTTGTTTAGAAGTGCAGGTTTTCCTCTGGCACAACTTGTGCCCCTGCACCTGCTATACTTGCACACAAACAAAAGTAAAGAGCACTGTGTTAAAATGACAGGCTGGCACAAAGGGCTGGTCTTGAAGTACTTTTAAAGTGAAAAAACTTTACCCAGCAAAAACAGTCATAGCTAGTACCCCAGCACTTCGACTTGCTCTACTTGGCTGTTCAGGCTGGGATGGAGCCTGCTGAACAGAGAGCTGAAGGGTACCTTACTGAGTTTTTCTAGAGGGGACAAGCCATATTCTTATCTCTTCTACAACTGCAACCTCGAGAGGTCGAATTTTTTTTGCTGCCCGACTTTCTTGCTTTAAGGCTGTCAGGATACTCCCATACTCTCCCATACTCTGCCTCATGATCAAAGCTGCTTAGGTTAGCCTCCTCAGATGATGTATCAGTGGGCAAATCTCCTGTTGGAAAGTCCTCAGCCCCAGATGAGTGTGCCTTCACCTCATCTGCACTGACATGTTCGACAGTAGAGGAGACCATCCAAGAAACAAGAGATGTCACAGTAGGGGTGGGCATGGTACTGGAAATAGTTGTGCAACTGGCTGGGGCCACAGTGGTAGTAGTGTCTGGTGTCACTCTAGCAGTACTGGTGGTCACCATGGTTACAGTGGCAGGAGTGGTCTGGGTCACAGTGGCAGTAGTGGTCTCAGTCAGTCACAGTGGCAGAAGTGGTCTGGGTCACAATGGCAGGAGTAGTCTCAGTCTCAGTGGCAGCTGTGGCTGGCAGGGTCTCTGTTCTCAGTGGATGGGTGGTGGATCAGAGCAGTGGCGGTTACTAAGGAGGATGTCCTTGTCCTGGTGGTACTGGTGGCAGTGACAAGGGATGAAGCGGACACACTCACATACGTAGTGTCAGTGGCAGTTAATGACAATGTTCTCCTAGCAGGACTACTTGTACTTTGAATGCTACTTTTTCTTTTTTCCCCAGGTGTCATCTCATGCCATACTGGTGCTGTTGGAGACTGCAGGCTTTGATGAGGTAAAACATAATTTTGTACAGCGAATTCCTCTTGAGAGTCGCTTTGCAGTGTGCTGCTGCTGCTCACCCTATCCTGCTGCTGCTCTGCACCTACTGCAGCTTTCTTGGGGCTGCTGGACCAGCTACGCTTTCTGGTACTACATCTTTTGTCTGCCATGGTTCTATTCCTCACAGGAAGATGCATTAAATTTAAATTATATTATTATAAAAACTTGTCACTCAAGTCACTACAGCAATGCTGAGCCGACAAGTCTCACTGTCAAACTAACAGTCAAGCCTGAGTTTTCTGAGAAAAATAAATATTTTTTAAAATCTCTTCTTGGACACATAGACACCAACAAGAAAAATGTCTTTAGTGCACAACCGTGCAAGCACACAATTAAGCAGCTAACTGAAGTGGTGTGAGCAGAGTTGCAAGTGCTAGACAAGAAGTACCGGAACTCAGGCAGTGGCAAATATGAAATGCAGAATGAAGATCCTCAGTCTGAAGGATAGCTGTGTCAAGACAGATGTATCTGTTCATAGACTAGTAGAGTTAGAGATATTGAAGTATTTCTAGCAAAACAGTACTGTTGTACAAGTCAAATGTTGATATAGAAGCCCTGATTTGGGGTCACAGGTTCAGAAACTGTCATTATGTTGCTGGTTTAAGAATTTCAGTTCCAGCGTCAGTGGTAAGAAGTACAGGAACTCCGTTCCTGCTGCAAAAAAGGTACAGGAACGGAGTTCCTGTGCATTCCTGTTCACTTTCATCACTGGGTGTGAGTCAACCGACTAGTCCCACCACACCAGCTGTGGTGCAGTCACTCTTGCTTAAGTGGCCATGGAGGGACCCAAGGCTGGGTTCCTCACAGAAAGATCTCTGATATTCAATTTAAATGATATCCCTTTTGAAATCAAGTCACTGCAGCAATGCTGAGCTGACAAGTCTGTCAACTAATACTAGTCAAGCCTGAGTTCTCAGAAAAAAATATATATTTTTAAATTTCTTCTTGGGCACATAGCCACAAACTTAGAAAATGTCTTAAGTGCACAGTCATGCACACACAACAGAAAAGCAGCTAACTGAAATGATGGGAGTATGCCAACTAATTCCATCCTTTCAACTACGGTGCATTTGTACTTGCATAAGTGGCCGTGGAGGGAACCAAGCCTGAGTTCCTCACAGGAAGATCTCTGATATTATATTTAAATTATATTTATTTATGCACTCGAGTCACTCAAGTCACAGCAGCAATCCTGAGCTGACAAGTCTCACTGTCAGCTAATAATAGTCAAGTTTGACTGACTGCCTAAATTCTCAGAAGAAAAATAACATTTTTAGAACTTCTTCTTGGGCATGAAGCCAAGCCACCAACAATAGAAAAACTGTCCCTAAGCTAATTGCATTTCTGTTAGACTACTTGTTCTTTGTTTCACACAAGAACTAAGTCAGAAAAACCTTAGATTTCTAATCAAAATAAACCCCCTACAAAACCTTCTTCCTCTGTTAGTCTTCTTCGCTACACTGCAGATTCAAATTGGTAGTACGACAATACAGTGAGTCATTATGGGAGAATCAATTTGCACGAATGCAAAATGGGAGGCTGATCTGTTTCAGCGACCAGCCAATATGAGCAAGAATGACTTTTCTATGAACCCCAGAGGCAATGAGTGCCTCAGAGTTAGAATCCTAGCAATGGGAGGTTGGGGGGGGGGGGCACAGCCTCCCACATGTCAATAACGGCAGCATGATCTTGTTGGGTGACAGGAGCACTGCAGGGAGATGGCGATATCAGGATCTGAGTGAGCACCCGAGGTTGGTGCTGGGAGAGTACTCCGTTCATGCAATCTGAATATCTGAGAGGTCTGGCAGTTTTGTAGTGTGGTCACAGTTTGAGTGTCAGTCGGCTTAAGAAGTTGCTTATTTTGGTGGTCGCTATAATTTGTGGTTGACAATTTCGGCCTTGCCATTCTGAATTCGCTGTATTGATGTTCAACGATAAATACCCGCTGTATTAACATGTGCCATTTATATCTGGTTGGTTTAGTACACACACACACACACACACACACACACATATCGTGTGTGTGTGTGTGTGTGTGTGTATGATGGTGTGGTTTGCCTGTCTCCCTCTCTTTTTCTCTCTCTCAGCAAACACTAAACAGCCTTAGCATTTTCTCTTTCTTAAAAGCCTAAATTTCACCCTACATTGTAAAAAATGGACCCTCTCCAGCTGAGGATTCAGAGCGGGAACAAAAAACAGTTAAGAGTTCTAATTTTTTTCTAGTGTTAGCAAGTGGGTGGAAGTAGAGTAATTCTATATAGCAGTTCAAGTCATCTGTCACTCCTGCCTCAAATTTCTGCGCATGCTAGGTCACATGATCTGCCTTCGGTGAGCTTCCAAACTAGCCTCTGATTGGACAGAAAGTCTAAGGAGATCTTGAACACCCACCAAATAGCAAAATGCCAAATAGCCACAAATAGCAACAATTATTAATTTATTTTTCCCAGATAATGAATAGCCTTTTATTCTTGGTATTCGGCAAATGCCATTCGTTACTCACACACCCCTACTATGGGGCTCCTGAAAGCCTTATTAGCACCCTGGGCTTTCGAAGCACTTTTCAACAGGGCCTAAATAGAGTTCAGTTGCACAAGTTATATCTGAGTTTTAACTAAATGTGTTCTATTGCTTTGCAGCACTGACTACAAGAGTCTCCATTATGGTATTCAATCGATTGATAATAATGTCAGAATAGCCCTCAACAAGATGCAACAAATGTGAGCTTACTCTCCGGCCCCGATTCACAAAGGGTAACAAAGGGCTTGCGTCAAGCCCTACATCAAACCCGATTTTTGGTGCAGCTGTGCCAAACACTTCACCACAGACTGTGCCTGATTCAAGAAGGTTGGGAGCATTTACGGCACTTTTCCCGATTTGTGGCAGATTGTGCCAAAAGGGTACCCAAGATTGTTGCAAGTTGGACCACAAGAAGCTGGCCTAGCTTGCGGCAAGTGGTACACAGGATCAAGAATCCGGCTTGCCAGCCAGGAATGCCACAAGCCCTGTAGGCCATATGTTCAGTGTACCCAGGGTTTGTGGCATTCTTGGGACTTTTGTGAATTGGGCCCTCTGTCTCTTTCTGATGTACTCCCTACAGCAAATGATGTACTGTAGTTTTACGGGATATAAACTCCTTGTAAAGCTTACATTTTACAAATCAAGTTTGAAAAACAGAAAGAATGAAAAAGATCTTGTTTGTAAGATCTTCCAGGGGACTAAGAGGGGTCATAATTAAGGCATTCAATACTATGTGGCTCACAGACAAAGAGGATCAGTCAGGGAGATTTGTTTTTACTTTCGTTGCTCTTCGTGCACCATGGAATTGACCCCAATCAGGTTCACCATCACATCTGCCAGGATTATTCACCCCCACATTGCCCCCCTCACACCTATCTGCTTGTGGCAAGCCAAATCCTACAACTCCATGGAGAGATGAAATCCAGTAGCAGGTGCAGGTGGTGACCATCACTTTGTCATCCTCTCTAGTTCCCCTGTTCAGACCTGCCCAGGAGACCTCTGAGCTGCTTGGTCAGGTCACCCTGGTGCGACAAGGCATGGCATCACTGTGCCCACAATTTGGCACAGCACATGAGTTTGCTCTGGCTCTATAGTGCATTGCAGAAATTAGGGTTGCTTGGAATCTTGTTAATGGTATCAGAGTCATTGGATTCTGATCTGTTTTTAGGCTTTTCAGAACTGAAGACCAAAATCCTAAATCCTAAAATAGTTCAAATCAGATTTGGAGTAGGAGTCCGAAATCTGATTACAGAATCCAAAATCTGATGTTGATTGCACACAAAAAGTGCCGCTTGTTTGCTAAGATTTTTAGAATGTCAGATTGTGATTCGTAGCTGGATCTTCCAGAATCCTAATCAATACTATTGGATTGGATTTCTGAGCACCCCAGTAGAAATGCTGATGCAGACATTAGAAACCTTCCTTGACCCACTGAAAGGGTCCACATTAAAATTTTTTTTAAATCTTAGGTAACCGGATAAATTCTACTAGGCACAAGTTCCTGTTTTCAGGGGTGACCCGAGAGCACTGGGGAGGCTAAGTCACTTGCTCAGAGTTACACAGTATGCAAGTGGAGGTTGTGGGTATCATACCCAGGTCTGCTGGATGTACCAAGCTCATTCACAGCTGCTTGTTACTCTACCCTCTAGGCTATACTACCAGCCCGATAGTCCAGGAATAGTGAATAGAGCCTTTGTCTCCAAGACAGAGTTCTGCTCTCGACAGTGCCGCAGTCTTCCAAGCCACCTGATAAAATTTGGGCCCGGGATCATCTCCGAACCTGGGTCACATGGCAAGGAATGCAACTTTGGTAGGGATGGGAACACTGGTTCAAATAAGTTCCAAACCATCCAGGATATGTACTATTTTCAGTACAACAACCTCATCAGATCTATTTTTCAGGTTCTGAAACTATTCTGATCATTTCAGAAACATTGATTTTCTATCTTAGTACATTTCCACAGCAGGTGTTTATACAGAAAGAAGGTTGGAGGAGGTGGAGTATGGACTCACTCAGCCAAGTCTGTATCAAGTGGTTGTACCCAAATAAAGTCCACTCTCACTGGCTTATGTAATTTGGGCTAAACTGCTTTTTGATGTTTGGCTGGTTTCTAACATATGTAATTTATTGTATTTGATACACTTTAGGCCTGATCTTCAAAAAGCCCTGCATATGGCGTAAGCCCCTCGTGTGCCGAGCATACAGTGCAGGGGGCTTGCTGCAGTCTCTCAGCACCGATTGGGATTTTCATCCCTGTGCGCCAAATTCCTCGAGTTAAACCAGCACACCCCGGTCTAACTTGTGCCATTTGGGAGACCCTTTTTACATGACTTGCACCAAATGTGTGGCACAAGCTGCCATAATGTGTGGAAACCATGGCAACCACTCCCAATGCACTAAAATTGGGTGCAGTTGCGTCAAAGAAGTTTGGCGCAGCTGTACCGAACATTGGGTTGGCACAGGGCTTGAAGCAACCTTTGAAAATTGGGCCCTTTGTTTTCTTTTCTCTGAGTTTCTCTCCTGGTCATACCGACCAGCCTCCATTTGGACCAGTCCCGTCACTCGCCCTCCTAAGACATACCTCCTCTGCTGAGATCCTGACATAAGACTTGTCTGGGAGGTGCCCATTTCTCTGTGCGGGATCTGCAAGGAACCAAGCCATCACCACACTGCAGCCAGAGGCATTTTCTTCTGTCTGCTCCCTTTGGGACCCACACACTTGCAATGGGGCAATATACGTGCTCCACCTCTGTATGGGGTCCCATTCCTTTGCTGTCCCATGTCACTGCTGCCTACTGTAGATGCCTCTAGGTGGCAGTCAAACTGTGCGACATGCAGTCCCCACTCCCTGAGGGAGGAGAACTGTGCTACAGATACTCAATTTTCTCCACCCAGCCAGCCAACGAGTGACCTCGATCTGTTCCCAAAACAGGGTCACTGGTGCAGCAGCCAGTGAGGCAGCCAGTTTGATTCCCTGGATGTCACTGGGGAAAGATCCCTTGGAACTAAAATATAATTGATTGATACAGTTGTGTTACACAGGATACTAGCTAGCTGTAGTATATGACACTAATTTTATTTAATGTACTGTAGTACCACTAAAAGTTGTTTTTAGATTCCTTTCCCTTCTTCTCAGACAGCACCTTATAGCTGAAAATGTTGATTAAAACCATGTTTTGTACTCTAAACTAAAAGGTTCAGAAATTCCTAATAAGCCTTGGCTATCTTTCAGAACTTTTCATGGCTTTTAAGAACCTTAAAACCTTTGTAGTTCTTCCAGCTCGAGCTTCTGGGTGCTCAGAGTGTCCTGGGTAGGGCAGTCTGAATATGCACAGAAGGCAGGACAAGTGGACGTGAGTTAAAACAGAGAGGAGGAAGATTCCAAAGGAATGTGAGGAAGCATTTGTAACCCCTAGGTGGCGCTATCCCAAGGGCTACTACCCCTGCCTGCGTGGCTAAGTGCAGGTTAAGGGGCCTGGGTACGGAAAATGGGAGCCTCCACCCGGAGGACAGGGTTATTGGTAGCATAACTGACCTGGGTACAGCCCTCTGGGACACTGTAACCCCCCTCTTTCCCCCTCTAGTGGCCTAAGCAATGTACAACAGACACAGTTACAATAACCCCTAATCAGCATACAAATCCCTGCTCGGTTTGCACTTACCACCAGGGCTGGTTCCATCAGTCTGACCCTAGAGACCCCCTGTAAAATAAGGTTAGACACAGCAGGTAACACCAGTACAGTGCTTCTGGTACAAAATGGAACCACAGTCAGGTTAAATGCAAAAAGAATTAGATCTGATTTATTCAGGGGGAATGAACAAGGGAAGGGAGTAATTTGGCTGATTAGTTCTGTAACTGATTCAATCAGGCAATCATGCATGCACTTTAGAGTCCTTTCACAGTCACACACTCTGGATACGCAGTTGGAACAAAGGTGGGCTAGCCTAGTTCATTGCCTGGGGTAGGCTGGCATTGCAGCAGGTCGGGGCCCTGTGATGGAAAGAAGAAACATGTACAACCACACACAATTTTTGATCCAAAGCCTGGAGGCTCAGTTCGTGACAAGGAAACAACAAAGGAATCAGATGACAATACTTTTGATTTAGCTGATGTTGCATGGAGCTACCCTGGGGTCTACTCATGCTACCCAATACGAGACGCAGGAAGGACGAGATGGAGATTGCAGGTTGACAAGCTGGTATGCCAGGAAAAGCAGGGCTCACACGAATCACCGAGGTGTCGTTCCTGTTCAAGATGGTTGATCCCCGGGTGAGTCTCTCGTCGATGGTGATCTCTGTACCTGGAGTAGCTGGCTGGGCCAATGTGTCAGGGCCCAGGCTGGATGAACAGTTTGAATTCAGTCCAGTAAATGCTGGATGCAGCTTCCAGCAGGCATGGCACAATTAGGCAGTAGGGAACCAATTTGTGACCCACTAACAGCATTCAACACATTTATAGTAAGATAAAACACAGGTCGGATGACAGTCCAGTTGTAATTTCAGCTTTCCTGAGCAACATCATGATCTCTGTGATGATTTCAGCCGTCCTGACAGGCCGATTGTGTGGAGCAAATCCTTGGTCCTCTTCAGGCAATAAGGCAGTCACAATTCGGTAATTCTTGTCACAGTTGTTTCAGATATAGTCCGGTAATTAAACACTTTAAAGGATCCCTCTCAAGAAACAAGTAGGCAGACAGGCCAAACTCAGCCTTTCCACCAGTTTCCCGTGCGACTATGCGGGAACAGCTGCTCGAATATCTCGAGTTGTTCAATCTCTCAACTCAATCTCAGACTGACACTCTGCTGCAGGCAGCACCGGGACTTCCCTCTGATCCAAAAAGGGTTCAGTTGGTTGATTCATCTGTCTGTCAAAGCAAGGGCTCCCCCTCCAGGTCCATTTAGGCGCCAAGGTGAAAAAACTACAATTACTAACATACTAACATACTAAAATGCCAGCAGAATAGGCCTAATGGTCTTTCGTGTCTGCTCGTTCCTACAGAAATTCACTCCCACAAGACCCCTGAAGACCGACTCCATTTTAAGGTCACCAAAGGTACTGATTGGTGCAATACAGAAATGTCCATGCTGCAAAGCAAGGCAGCTTAGACAAACTATAATACCATTATTATTAGAGCAGCTAATCAGCAAACAATTATCAGTTCTAACAGAGCTCCCTCTGCACCATGAGCGATGGCAGAACAGAGCAATATTACTGCAGATAGGGTGGGACTCGAGCCTGGTACTCGAGCCTGGTAACACTAAGCCCCCTACCCAGATTAATTACACACTACAAAAATAATGTCTCTTAAAGAGACAGGCACGGAGGCTAACAGGACACTTGCATGCGAGCACTTTTACACCTGTAAAGACACAGAATGCCAGCCTGGCAGTGGGCATTTAAGCACACTCAAGGAAGACTTTTGGTAACCCCCATTTATGGGGGGGTTACACATTATTTTACTGAAAAGGTAGTTACATCTTGAAACAGTTTAGCACAAGAGGCAGTAGATGCATGTGACTAGGGCAGCAGCTAAGCAGACATATCCTGGTTTGCAAATGTTTAGTTTTGATGTTTCTGTGTTGCTAGTACCAACTTTCTGACTCCTCAGTAAATATACTAGTCACTTCCTAGAAATAGCTTTGAAGGCCTATCATATAAGCAACTTATGAAACTGTAAAGTCATTATCTTGCACCTTCAAAAGACCCAACTTTCAGATACGCATCTAATGAGCAGACACCAGACCCAAGAATTATTTCTATGTCTTAGTACGTAGTATTTTCACTCCCTCTCTCTCTCCCTGCCATCTGCCCATGTATTTCTACCAGATGGTTAGGAATTCAAGGCCCCCACCAAATAACAGGATCATATCCTAAACTGGCACTGCAGTGCTTTATTTGCAGGGGGGGTAGGGAGCTGCACTGTTGAAAGCGTGTCCTTATGGCATTAAACTGAGTTCCGTTCTGCCTCTCTCTGCTGTCTGCCCAGAAGGAAGTTAACGATTCCTTGGAGGTTTTTGAAAAGAGTTTCAATTGTGCTTACGCAACTGGATGAGATGTATGCTTGTGTGACTTTGATACATTGTGGCTATTCGCCTATCTGTGGGATATACCACCCTGTAGGGGAACGATGCAAGGAACCCTAGTGGAGGGTTCTTCCCCCCATAGGTACCGTGGGAATGATTTCCTTGGCTATAGGTAGCTTAGGAAGAAGCCCAAAAAGAATGCCCAAATGGGTATCTAGCATCGCAGAGGCAAGAAATCATATTATATCGAGACCGGAAAGTAAGGAGAGAGACGTATATTGGAAGGACAGGAGAATAACGAGATAAGACTAGGATGATGAATGAAATGAAGCTGACAAGGTATGAAAGAGAGGACTTGCTAAGGAGAGAGAGAGAGAGAGAACAGCCGGGGCCACCATCTGACTCCATCCACCTGCAGAACCTAACTACGGAACCTATGAAAGCACTAACCCTGTCTAATATTATGACCATCTGCACAGAGGAGAGGGAAAAAACCCTTTGAGGAGCAAACCTCTGGGGATCCAAGGCCTAGGTTGCTTTCCCTCCAGGCTGAAGATGGTTTGATTAGTGACAGCTCAGCTACAGCAGTTTAAAGTTGATATCAAGGAAGGAGAAAAAATCCAATGAAGAGAAAGCTCTCGCTCTGTCCTGCTAACTGGACAGCTGTTGAGGGATGCAAGTGATGTCTCTGCAACTAGATGCTCAAAAGCAAGAGAGGATGTACGATGATGGAAAGAAGCCTTGAAAATTTGAATGGTTCAAGTTGAGGAATGAAATAGATGATGTACGATTATGAAATGAGGTCCAGAAGGTCGGTATGGTTAAGGTGAACTATGAAGAGGAAGATGAATGATGATGGAGTGAAGCCATGGAAGCTGGTATGGTCAAGGTGAGATATGAAATGAACAATGTATGACGATGGAGAGAAGCCTGCCAACCCCAAACAGAGGGGCAGTAGACACGAAGGCATGTCTCCGAGTAGAGAGCAGGTCGAGTTAAGGTAACGTGTACCCAAGAGGGTTATGCTTGAGTAGTTGATGTAAAGGAGTAGACCTACGAAGAGGTCAGATGAGTGAGGGATGCCCAGATGCAGTCATGAGAAGTCTGATGGTGATAATGACCGCAGGAGTGCAATAGTTTGATGAGGTAGCATAGGATCCAATGAGCGGTATGCTTGATTAATTGATGTGAATGAGTGGACCCTGAGGTCAGACTGAGCGAAGGAGGACTAGACTCAGGCAGCTGGACACCAGACTGACTAAGATAAGAGGAGGATATGAAAAGGGAAGGTGATGGCAGGATAGGGAAAACCTCAAAATAAAGCAAAGGTCAGAGAAGGAGCAGAATGGAGGACAGAGGGAATGGGAGGAGGAGGAGGGCAACAAGTGGAGTCAACAGGGGCAGACGTTCCCGATACATGGGACATAGGTAGAGAGAAGGACCGAGTAAATCAACTGATGTCAAAGATGAAACAGGAAGTGCGTCCTCAAAGAGCTCTAATGGCGGGAGAGGAGCCCACTGAATACTGTACAACCGTGATGTTACCTGCAGAGCACAGCCATCCTGAGAAAACTGCATTAGAGATGGAAATGCCCTTGCAACAGGACAGAACATGAGCAGTGTGAAACAGCTAGTGCTGAGGTAAATGAATAGATTTAAGTCAATTACTGATGACTCCAGATCACAGGAGCAAGGCACATGAGCATATGGGAAGGCAGAGGCAAGAAGTCGTAGGTCAAGATAACAAAATGAAGTTGCACACACTGAGGACGAGGGATAAGCAAATCAGGAGGAAGAGTTGAAGGTTCAGGATGGACCTCTGGAGAACCAAAGCAGGAAGGAGAACAACAGCAGCAGAAATCAATTGGGTGGTCTGGAAGGAGGAACTGAATGCCTAAGTGTTCCAGCTACTTGGGGAGTGGTAGAACCAGAGGGTCGATGAAGAGGAACTGGTGGAGAAAAATCAGAATCTGAACCTGGAGCTACAAGGGAGAGGAAAGACTTTGGAAGGCACCCCAGGGGAATGAATGAGAAGTGGTCCACACTGTGGGAGCAGGGAAGGGTGGGGGATGAAGAGAACTGGATAGAGTCGAGATCAAGGGAGGAGGAAAATATTCCAGTTTAGAGGAAGCTCTCACTCAGTCCTTCTAAATGGACTCTGGTGAGGGTCGCAAGCAATGTCCCTGCAACTAGTCTCTCAAAGGCAAGGGAGGAGAGATGACTGCTGAGGCACTCAGCTGGCCTATGCGAGTCTATGAAACAGATCAAGTGAACCAGAGGTGGTCATAATGTAGAATAGCAGAGAGGGCACCTCCAAACCTACTCGGGCAGCCAAAGGGGCTCTGATGATGAGAAACCCATCCCTCGCAGTCTGGAAGCCATAAATGCTACATCCAGGTGTCGCCAAGATGAGGGGTGACTGAAGGTCGACCTGGAGTGAAGACATTCCCACTACAGGCCAGGGAGCAGGACCATGCTCCGAGCTGTGCACGCTCTAGATGCGGATATCGGGGCACAGAGTAAGACCATCGGCTGCAGGCTAGCCCAGAGCTGGGAGGAGCAATGGACACGGAAGGCACGTCTCCAAAAGGAGAGGAGGCGATGAGGTAGCATAACATCTAATGGGAGGTACGCTCGAATCGATGTGAATGAGTAGACCCAGAGGTCAGACTGAGTGAAGGAGAACCACACGTATGTCATGAGGAAGCTACCCGTGATTGGTAACTACAGGGGTGCATACCAACCGGGTCCATGCAGAGCCAAATTAAGAATGGATAGAATTGCAAGTAGGTAGGCATGAGAGTGATTGGGCGAATCTGGCATCAGAAGGTGAGGCAGGCAGTACCAGGAAGACATCGGAATGGGTTTGACCAGAATGAGGGAATAAGGTCAGAAGAGGAGATGAGTAGGCAGGGTGAAATGCATAAAGGAATAAGAGGTGATGTGAATGAGTAGGGTATGGAGAGAAAACAGGACAGCAGGATAAGGAGGCCCCTAAAAGACAACAGAGGCTGGGGAAGGAGAGCAAGCAGAGGGGTTCCCTCAGGCACCTCCCAGCATGAACGTGAACACTAATGCAAGAAAAGAAGCTCGGAGTAGCTGCGAACAGAAAAGAAAATTGAGAGAACCAACAGAGTCCTGCTGGGGAGGAGGAAGACCAGTGGGAGGCAGGCAGAGTGGAAGAAAAGGAAAACAATGCACAGTCAGCAGCAAAAATTGACGTGGCCAAGCACCATGTAGATGTCGCTATGCGGAGGTAACAGCCATGGGTAACTCAATCGACGACTTGCAGTCCCAGAAGGGAAGCTAAATGATCACCTCAGGTCAATACCAGCAGTGTAGCCGGGTGGACAAGAGAGAGATTATCGAGGGAATGCTTGCAGCAAAACATCAAGGGAAAGAGAAAGAATGAGAGGAAATAAATGAGCACGTTGACCAACCAAGGATGGGCAGAAAGAGATAAATGCCAAATGAAGAGGAAAGGTGCAGAAGGAATGAAGGTGGATGGGTCCCCGCATGGCAGATGAGGACAACCGCCATAATAGCAGGAGAGACGATGGGTGGTTGAGAGGGTTGATGCGGAACATGGAATCGAGCAAAAGCCAGTGGCCAGAGCTGGCCTACATGAGCAGATGTGTAAACAAAGTTCAGAGTGGCTATCTGAGGGAGGCGATGAGGTGGTCCACAGATGGCCCATGAGGTCCAGAGGGAGAAGAGCAATGTCCCTTATTGAGGGCTGGAAAGGTTGGCACTGTCAAATGGGAAAGAATAATAATTCAACGGAGAGAGGGCTTCATGAAGTCAATGATAAGAAATGCATCCACCACCGCTCACCCTAGAAAATCACCCAATTTTTTGTCATACATGGTGGAACAAAGGCATTTTTTTTCTCAGAGATATCTTGGACCAGAATTCACCCACTCTTAGATCATTCTCGGACTTGCAGGCCACATGGAAACTTCCTAAACAGGACTTCTGGAAGTTTTTACAAATTCGGGCAGCTTATAACTGTCTTTCCAGTTTTGTGTACAAACATACTCTTCTAGACCCACACATTGTGCACTGGACTAATTTATCTGCAAAACTGAATAGCTCTATTTACAAAGACATTTTTGACATTCTATCTGATCAGTCTATACTGGCCAAAAATAAATAGCGTGCTCTCCTTAACTACAATATTTTAGATGCACAATGGAGTAATTGATGACATCTTGTACATAACACCTTTAAAGATGCCCGTAGTTCTTTAACACAAACTAAAATCCTGCATCTGTGGTATAGAACTCCCTCTGTTCTTCAACAAAATCCTGCATCTGTGGTATAGAACTCCCTCTGTTCTTCAACAAATGGGCTTACTAAATAATAATAACTGCTGGAGCTGTAATTTGGCCAAGGGAGATCTACTTCATATCTTGTGGTCATGTGTTCCCATTAATAAGCTTTTGCGTAAAGTCTATTTACTTGCTTCCAGAATTAACAGGACAAAAACTACCCTTTGACCCAAAGCTATTCCTTCTAGGCATCCTTATCCCCAGTAGCTCTCTCCCCTCTCACATGCACATTTTAGATGGCTAAACATACTTTTCCTTCTGGTTAAATGTCTGATTCTTATGAAATGGAAATCAACTCTGGTTCCTTCCATTTCAGATGTTCTTCAAAGCCTCTCTCAGTATGCCTCCCTAGACCGACTATCTCACGTTATTCATGACTGACTCGCTGTATATGACAGATGTTGGCAGAATTACTTCAAGTACACTGAACCTTCTGGTTCCTCTAGACCATAATCCTTAGGGTTATTTAGCCTTTTTCTTATTTTGCTCTCAGATTAGGGTTTTTGAAACTTTGTGCACAGATATCTCTGTTTTCCCTCTTTCTCTATCCTCCCCCTCTCCCTTCCCTTTCTTCCCTGCTACGTTTTACTTTTCTTTGCACACTTTCTCTTATCTCTATCCTTCCATTATTGAACATTGTCCGTATTTCCATATTTATCACTTTATGTAATTTACTGAGTGCCTTAATATAGCCTGCCCTAGCACTTATTTTGTACATGGTTGCCTTTTCTGAATTTATAATACCTCAATGATTGTAACCCTTCTGCTCCCCACTTACAACCTGTCTAGGTCTGAGTCCTATTATCAATATGTGGATATAAGGCGTCTCCAATATGTTTACCCTATATACTGTGTTTGTTAAGTGATATTTTTATACCATATATGGAGGATATTCTTCTACTGTATAAGCTTGTGTGCTTTCTTATATACTCAATTTCAATAAAAAGATAAAGTGAAAAAAAAAAGAAATGCATCCACCAACAGAGTTCAACCATGCAACAGATTGCGAGCCCAAAAATAGCTGCAACATCATGAGGAACAGCAGGAAACAGAAGTGGAGCCGGGGAAAAATCAAGGGAAAAGTATAGCGAAATGCAGAGTAGGGGAGAGGGTCGAACCATATGGACGGTAGAAGAGACAACAACTGGGCGAAGCCTGCAGCCGCTGGTGTGGGCACCAAACAGCAAAATATAGTCAAGAGAAAAGAAAGAAGAAACACCAGCATGGGAGGTGGGCCGACAAAGAGAGGGAAGGACAGAAGGCAAGGGAAGGAACAGTACGAGAAACAAAGGAAGTGACAGAAGAAAACACTGAGAAGAAAAGTACAGCACAGCAGAGGCAAAGATTGCATCAGGGATGAAACAGAAGGAGAAGAGATGACAAACTCAGGAGAGGTGGGGGGGGAGGGAGACCAGAGGGAAGGTGCTAGGAACAGTATACCAGAATGAAGCAGAACAGCAGGTATGGGCCAAATGGCATGAAAGAGGCTATAGCCAATCCAGCACATGACAGGCAAAAGAGAACAAAGAGCAATGAAGCAGAGAATGCTGTTGATTGCAAAAGAGAAACACCCCCAGGCCCAGTAGGAAGCAGAGGTCCATTACCCGAGTCAATCCAAGGGCAAAAGAAGCGCAAGAGAAAATGAGACAGAACTGGAACAGAAACAGTAAATAGGCCACAGGAGAAAGGGATGTAGAATGCATAGCTGGTTTTAGGCACCAGCGAACCCTGCAGTCGCTGGGGGCCCTGCACATGAAGGCCCCCAACCAAGTACAATTTTAAAATGTTTTTTCTTCTGAAACAGCAATAAAAGGCTATACATCAACTTCTAATTTGGCATTGATATGTCATGAAAACCTTCTCCAAGCTATGATCCAGCCAATGAGAGGCAGATGGAAAGGAAAGGATTGAATTATAAGAACAGCCCCCAGAACCAACAGTGCAGTTGTCCCCCCCTAAAAATAGAAATATACTGCTGGTCGTACAAAAAAGAAAATAATGAAATGTGCAAATGGGCTATGGTCAAACACATAGAGTTGGGCAGTTAGGGGACCCAGGACCTCGTTAATCCTGCTGAGGGCCCCCAAAACCCTGATACCAGCCCTGAATGAGCAAGGAATGCAGGAAGAACTAGCGGGGGAGGAGAGAGAGAGGGAGCAAGGAAATAGAAGGCATTGGAGCCAGGAATGAAACTGGAAGTGGCAGGCAGGGAAATGGCAAGGGAGAGTGAAGGACTGCAGAGAAACCTTGCACAGAATTAGCCTTGGAGGGTACAGAAGTCGGAGGTTGCAGCTGCCTGCCAACAGAGAGAAACGAGCAGGAACATGGAGATGCCCCAGGTGAGATACCTGCCCAAAGTGGAGGGTGGCCGATGACGTCACACCCAGAAGTGCCATTGGGGAATTGGGGTAGCAGCCGTTGAGAGAAAGCCAAAAGAAGGGGATAGGAAGGAATGAGAGAAAATGAGGTATGGGGACATAAAGAACAAACAACGGGGTGGGCAGGGAGTAGAATGGGAAAGAAGCAATGAGGAGAAAATGAAAGCCAGAAATGAATGATGGGGAGGAAAACGAGCAGGTGAGGCATGGAAAAATGAGTGAGGGATGGGCAACATGAAGAATCTGAGAAAGGGGAAGAAGAGAGAAATGAACGGGTAGCTGGAGGCAGATGCCGAAAATTGGGGAAAAGCAAAGGCTCACAGAAATCCAGAGAGAGGGGCAGGAGAGCAGTGCCTCCAGCTGCAACAAAGAAACAAATACTGGAATGGCCTAGGAGGAGTGGCTTTTTAAGGCCTGATGGGGGAGTGACATCGTTGCTCCACCCATTGGACCTCAGGCTTAAAGCCTTCCCAATGGCATAATCCCTGATGTCCTGGCCAGCGTTCCCTTTCTAAATGTACCCCCCACCACCAATTTGGGGTTTACCTTAGTGTCCTCCTGGGCTCCATCCATGCCCAATGCCAGGCAGACATCTTTCATAGATGATAAATCTAAGGTTATCTGTTTGGTCCTGTTGATTTATGTGAGAGTGCCATGCTGTGCCTCCGCACCTGTCCCTTTAAGACTTTAGCCTGTATGTTTATAGTAAATGGTCTGGGCTGGGTCCGAGTGCTTCAAAGCTTGTGACCGGCCAGACATCACTTTAATTTGCTCCACTCTGCAGTTGATGATAACGCAGAGGGAGCTTGGACTAGTGCTGTAATTATTTACTTCTAACTTGCTGTTATATTTAAATTAGAGTGTTTGTTCTAACCTGCCTTCTTGCAGCTTTGTTTATCTGGATGGAAGCCACCGCGTTTGGTCCAGGACTTCCAACATTTGAACCAGTGGGACACAGGGGGTCCTGAAGGGTCCTTAGCTCAAGTGTTTCGTGGGAAGGAAAACTGTAGTTTTTATAGTTTTTAGGTTGGTGCCTAAACTGAACTGATGGGAGCATCCAAACTGTGACTGACAGTTCTGCCAGCTAACCAGATCTCTAGAAACCAAAGAAAATCCCAGAACTGTTAAGAGACAGTGGTTCAGTTAGAGTTGGAGTTTGAAGAATGGGCAGCTCGAACTATCGAGAAGCTGCTCCTAGTAAGGAGCCTAGGAGGTTTGGCGGGAAAGGTCTGACTTGCCTCCCTGCTACTGTCCTCCTGCTTGGGACTGCCTGATTGCAGTAATAAGAATAATCCGAAAAATAACTTTTACTTGTGGCAGAAAGCGCCAAGATATTTGAAGGTACAGCCTGAGATCTGGACCAGGAGGAAGCTGCTGTGAAGTGTTCGGCCCAGAGGTTGTGCCAGACTGAATTAATGATCGTTAGGTTTGCTCAGTGAATCTACTGCAGTAGCACCGGCCTGAATACCGAATTGAGAGTCAGAGAAGTTAATGTTGTTCCTGCTAAATGTGCTGAATGTTTATTGTGGATTGCGACCTGTTTTGCCAGTGACTGAACTGTGTTGCCAGCTGGAGGCCTTAACCAGCAAACATACTGAACTTTGCCAGAATTGTTTCTTCAGCCTTGGGCCTATGCCAGTCTCAGACCAAGCCAACCAATCCTGCACCAGAGACTGTTCTTTGGTGAGAGACCAGCTTTGGGTATTTAGCCCCTGAGCAAAGACGACTCGCAGGTTGCAGCCACCTGGAGGGAAAGGCTGTGAAGTGGAGGTGTGGTGTAATGGCCCTGCTTCCCCATGCTCTTCGGTGATCCACATGATGTCTCCATATCGCCAGACTCATCACAGCCAACTGGTAGCATAAAATCCAGGGTAGCTCCCTGCAACAAATCATTTAATTATCTGTCCTACCATCTAATTGCTTCAGTGGTTTTCTGGGTTACAAGAGACTGGGCCAACCGGCCAGGATTACAAATAATCAAAGCTCTGTTTGCACATGCTAACTGCCTTTTCTTTCCATCAAGGGCCCCAACAACAGCTGCAATGCTGGCCACCCATGGGCAATGCCTCTTGCTAGCCAGTATAACATCCTGGGTACCCAGTGTTGTAAAACTGATTATTTGGGACTAAAAGTGCATGCCAAGTAACCTGAAACTAATCAGTATAGTAATCATTCATCTAAATCCACACCCCTTCTTTGTTCATGACCCCCTTAATAAATCTGATTGTTGTTTCACATTTAACCTGGCTTATGAGCATATTATCTGTTGTAATACTGTATTATTTATGTATTTATTTTTATTTATTCAGGATTCGGAAAATACCTTTGAGTCAAAGACTCATTTACAAAGGTTCCACGTCATGTAGTTAGGACATCACAGTAAAGGTAAATACAATGCATGAAACAGGACAAGCTAGACTCAGTTACAAAGGTTCCATGTCACACAGTTAGGAGATTACAGTAATAAGATAAATACAATGCAGGAAACCGGACAAGCTAGATACAGGGTAAAAAATACAATTAAAGGCTTGCAATCTACTACTGAAGGAGAGATTGGTGGAACATCTGGTTGTCAGTGGACTACAGGACCCAAGGCAGCATGGTTTCACTAGGGGAAGGTCATGTCAGACCAACCTCATTGAATTTTTTGACTGGGTGACTAGGGAGGTGGATCAGGGGAGGGCAGTGGACATGGCCTATCTGGACTTCAGCAAGGCCTTTGACACTGTGCCACATAGAAGACTATTGCACAAACTGGGGAATATGGGTGTGGGCAGGACAGTAGTGGGTAGGTAACTGGCTGGGCAGCAGGACACAGAGGGTGGTGGTAAATGGCTGTCACTCCACAGAGGGAAGAGTGACCAGTGGGGTACCACAGGGATCAGTGCTGGGACCGCTACTATTCAATATCTTCATCAGTGACATTGCACAGGACCTAAAAGGCAGAATTTCAGTGTTCGCTGATGACACAAAGCTCTGTAACAGAGTAGACACACCAGAGGGTGTAGACAGAATGAGAAGGGACCTACAGAAACTTGAAGAATGGTCAGGGGTTTGGCAGTTGAAATTCAATGCAAGGAAGTGCAAGATAATGCATATGGGGCACAAAAACCCTGGCACAATATATCAGTTGGGGGGTGAGGATATAGCATGCACCAAGCATGAAAGGGATCTTGGAGTTATCATCTCTGATGACCTCAAGGCAGGGAAACAGTGTGACAGGGCAGCAGGTAAAGCAAATAGGATGCTGGGATGCATAGGCAGGGGCATCACCAGCAGGAAAAGGGAGGTCATAATTCCACTATACAAGACACTAGTGAGGCCGCACCTGGAGTACACTGTACAGTTCTGGAGACCTTACCACGTAAGGACATAGACAGGGTAGAGAAGGTTCAGAGGAGGGCAACAAAGATGGTGCATGGATTGCATCACAAGTCCTATGAGGACAGGTTGAAGGCACTGAACATGTACTCCTGGAGGAGAGGAGGGAGAGGGATATGATAGAGACATACAAGTATCTTACAGGGAGGAACAGGTGCAGGAATGCACTATTTTTAGCGAAAAGATGTTCCAGGACTAGAGGGCATGGGATGAAGTTGGAGGAGGATGATTCAGAGGAAACGTGAGGAAGAATTTCTTCACAGAGCGGGTGGTGGACAAGTGGAACACCCTGCCAGAGGAAGTGGTGGGGGCTGAAACAATCACGGGATTTAAGAATGCATGGGATAGACATAAAGGAATTCTGGAGGTCAGGGGTAAGGGGCAACAGACTTCCTGAAAAACATAAACTGAACTTACAAACTTAAATGGGCAGACTGGGTGGGCCATAGGCCCTTATCTGCTGACACTGTCTATGTATCTATGTATGTATAATCTGGATTTAACAAGCTGAGGGCGATTGCAGACCAGAAAAAGCATCTAGGCATTTATACTGAGATGCTCAAAACAGGAGGAAAGGGAGGGGGGGGGGGTAAGCCAGCCAGAGGCCATTGTCATGGTAGGGGAGGGGCGAATGAACAAGTTCAGTGGCAGTCACAGCTGTTAGAGGACTGGAGGTGTCCCCTAAGATGAGTTTTGAAGGGGCCGATTCTAAATTCCTTTGTGAGGGAGCTAGGCAGGCCATTCATCCAAGAAGGGGTCTTGTAGCTGAAGGATCTTTGGAACTGGGAGGTTTGACAGTGGGGAACTGTGAGGAGTTTCAAGCTGGAGCTACAAGTTACTTTTTGGGCAGTAGCTGGATGGATTAACGAGGTAAAACCGGGGGTTGGGGGGGAGACCAAGGGTGATTTTTTTTAGCCATAAGGCAGGTGTGGAACTTGATCCTAGTGTCTAAGTGTCAAAGCTCCACTGAGCAAAGCACAGGGCATACTTTGGACTATTGTCGGTGGTTTTGATATTTTTCTCTCATGTTATGCTGGACACTAAAGTAAGCAATTTGGCAACCATCATCAATATCTCTGTGAGTGCCAAATTGGCTCCTAAACTGTGAGTGCGATAATTTTGGTTTCTAGCTAGATACCCCCACTATTGTTACTCTGGGTGGAGGCACCTTAATATCGAATCCAGGCCCCTCAACCTGTGCCTAGAAATACAGGCAGGAGTTGTAACTCTAGGGATAGCGCCGCCTAGGGATTACATGAACAAGATTGTATCTGTCAATTTTCTGTAACATATTGAGTCCATACTGGTTGCCTGTGTTTGCCTGCGCATAATCTGTGCACTGCCAGTATCTAACTGCCGTGTTTTCCTGCAGACAGTCTCAGCACTACCAGTATCTAACTGCCATATTTCCCCTGCAGACAGTCTCAGCACTACCAGTATATAACTGGTTGTTTGCCTGCACACAGTTCCAGCAGTACCACTATCTAACTGTCAATGTTTGCCTGCACACAGTTCCAGCAGTACCACCATCTAACTGTCAATGTTTGCATGCAATCTCTGTGCTACCTGTATCTGTTGATGTTTGCCTGCACACTGTCCCTGCATTACCAGCAACTAACTGCCATGTTTGCCTGCACATTGTTCCTGCACTACCAGTATCTCACTGCTACGTTTGTTTGTCACAAGTAAGACTTTCAGACAGTTTCAGAATGTCTCCAGGCTGCCCCAGACCATTTTTTAATTGCCATTATCCTGAACTGCAAAGCCTCTTGCTCATGGAAAATTAACTTTGGAATAAGGAAGAACCAACCTAACAACTGGACCTGGAGCAGATTTACCTTGGATAAGGTTGAGCACCAGATAAAGAATGCATTGGCAGAAGCATGCACAGAGCAGTTATGGCATGCTCTGAGCAACTGCAGTCAGAGTGCTATCTCTTAACTCAATTTTGTATTAAGGTTAAGCAATGGAGAGCTTGGACTTCAAAAGTGCTCCAGGTAGTTATGAGTTAAAAACACACTTACTTTGCATGTTTTCTTTGCCTCAGCACATTTTTGTGGATTTTTGGTCTGCGAGTCATCTGACCACCAGCAACATTTCTTTCACAGATCCCTATTTATAGAAGGATTTCAGTTTTATTCACTAATTATATTATAGGGAGAAATACAAGTCTTTCACAGCAGTGAACTGAAATGTTTTTAGTAACTGAACAGCCATGACTGGATTCCACCATTCACAGTGAAAGGATTTCTGCAACCCATTTTAGAAGTTGACCATTAGACTACATGGATAGGACAGAAGTAGACTTCTTCTGTATGCTTAGTGGTCATGTCCCTTATTTAGTGTCCCTCGGGTATTTGTGTACTCTCTCTTGACTTATCAATGCTCAGTGCATTGCTGAGGGGCTGTGTTGCTGGGCAGTGCTCCTATGGGCCTCAAGGCAGGCATTGATCTCAAAGGGGCAGCAACAAGCTCAAATACAACCAAATGCATTTGCAACACCAGCCAACTGGCCAACATACTATGCCCCCCGCTACATTCTTCACCTCAGCCAGGTGACCACCTTGTAGTTCGAGCATCTCATGCCTAGCCTACATGTATGGAGGGGCTCGAACTCCTCAATTACAATTCTGAATTGAAGGCCTTGAGGTACTACATAATGTCTGTGTTAAGTATTTACCAGGTTCCTCTTGCTGCAGCAACCAAGAATATGGTGACACCAAGGGGGGCTGGTGGTGTCACTGAGGGGGAATGCTAGTGCTCTGATCTCTATTCCCCCAAGGTAACATCAAATCCTCTTCAGATGGGGACTGAGCAATAATTGACATACTTGCTACAAAGACATCTATCCAGACTCTCAGAACTGAGGATTGCCTGCACGAGTAGCCATTGACGTCGGGTCGGTTTCTATATCAATTCTTACTTGTTCAGTAAACTGCTGCATGACATCATTCTGTGACTGTGTTTGCTGAATGCTAAGGTTAGCATCTGTTTACCAGGACTGCCTAGAAGGTGCTGTGTCTATTAATGCTGAAGCTGTAGATGATGTTTCTCCAAAGTGTGTCCCTATCTTGAGTATTCTCCAAATGATGTCCACCATGCACCTTATGCAGATACTGCAGTTGCATCCAAAGTAAGTGCAATGCCATATGGGGTCCTCTAACTGATCGCAAGCCACCCATTCTGATTTGAGGAGCTATCTCCTATACTTTGATACCCTGGTACAGCACCCCTTGATGACCGTTCGAGGTGTCTGGGGCTAACACTAACTTCTAAGTTCTTCCTCAATGTGGGGACCAGAACTGGGTGCAGTACTCCAGGTGTGGGCACACTTGGGGTCTCTCCTCCCACCACCACCGTATCTTGGAAGCTGGAGTCCTCCCTGATGCTATTAGTGACCTGTGATTACAGGGCAACCAGCAGGCTGACTTGGAACACGGGAACACTTACAATGAATAGGAAAAATTTAAATAAAGTTTTCATTCAGACACTGTCTCTATAAATAAAAAAAAAAACTTACTTTAGCTTTAAAAAATAAACAAAAAAAAAATATTCAGCAGTTTCATGTATTTGTTCTCTCACAAATTTTAGTGTTCAGCTTGGGATCTTAATTCTCCCACTGACAGCAAAAAGTCATTGTGGAATCAAAGCCCTCTTAGGTTGCTTGATTTCAACAGCTTGTCCTCAAGCCAGTCTTTCCCAGAAATGAGTCTGTCTGTCTGTCTCTCTCTTTACAGCAATATTAAGCCTGGCATGTGACCCCCCACCACCTCGGTTGAGCAGCATAAAGCTTGGCAGCTGTATTACCCTTCCCCCCGATAAACCAGCCTGCTATATTTCAGTCAGATCCCCCTCAGCTGCAACCCATTTAACAGCAGTACTAGATAATTCATGCCTCTGTTTTTTGCCCTGTGTGCATTGTCTCTTGCCCCAAAGCAATGCTCTGCCTTTCGTTTTTGCCACAACGTCCATTTTAATAGTTTAAAATATTAACATTCATACCTCCATTGTTTATTTACATGTCACGATTTCCAGCCAAATGTCCCATTGCAAACCTCAGGAGCAGCATGCTGGGTCACATGATGCCTCTCAATGTCCCTTCTCTTCCTGTTTTGTAGTGTGATCCCGTGGAGTGGCAGTATTGTGTGGCTGATCATTATGTGTGTTACGGTCATGACCTCCTCAAGCAGTACCACTGATGGAGACCTATATTTGTTAGTATCCAAAACGGATTTCTTTTCTTTGAATGTCAGATGCTGAGACTGGGCATAAACAGTCATCAGTCAGTGGTTATTACTGCGTGGTGCTTTCTTTGTGGATTCCTATAGCCATCAATAATAAAACTACTTTCAGTGACCACTGCAATTCTACAGGGTTATTACTTGACATGGTTGGAGGGAGGTATGGAGCAAGTGAGTCTGTGTTTCATGGTGAGCACTGTTCCGTTTTCTCTGTTGCATAGGGTGGGTTGGTGGCAAGCTGGCAGTGCTGCTGTTTGGTACACAGTGGTTTACATGATGCAGTCGCGGTCCACCTGCACATGGCACAGGATGGCAATTGGAAAAAGGAGAGAGCATAAAGCCACCATCGCAAGATGGGCTGCATTGTCGTGGTCATTGATGTGGGGATGTCATGAATCTTGGGGGGGTGACGGTCACACATATGCAGTGCTACTAAATGTTTCTCCATGGTGTGGTGATGGAGGAGTGGTTCTGCATACTGACTGGACATGGGTCCCTGTTGTCATCAATGATAAATTCATGACCACTGTCCATTGGTTGTACATGGCTCTCAGAGGACGTGTGTGTGTGTGTGTGTGTGCGTGTGTGTGTGTGAGGGGGGTGCTACTTTTGGGTTCATTGTGTACATGCTGCATTCGTGATCCAGTTGCTCAGGGCACATGATGCCAGTTGGAAATTTGGGGGATACAGCCGACACTGCAAGATGGTCTGCACTATTATGGTTATTGGTGCTGGCATGTCATGAATTCTGAGAGGGGGGGTCACACATACCCAGTGCTGCTACATGTTTCTCCGAGGCAAGATGATGTTGCGGTGGTCCTGCATACTGTCTGGACATAGCTACCTATTACTGTATATCATAACTTCATTACCACCATCTGCTGACAGTTATACATGACTCTCAGTGGACATGGAAGGGGCAGCAAGTTTAGGGTTCATTGTGAAATCTGTGCCATTTCCCTTGCTGTGGAGGGCGGCTTATTGGCAAGCAGCCAGAGCTGCTTTGTGGTACACAGTGGTGTACCTGCTGCAGTCATGGTCCAGTTGCTCAGGGCACATCATGCCACTTGGAAAATTGGGGGGGGGGCATAAAGCCACCATTGCAACGTGGTCTGCACTGTCATGACTATTGCTGGAGGGAGAGTGTTGCTACAGTATCCTCTGTGGTGGGGTGACGTTGGGGTGATCCTGCATACAGACGTGACATGTCCCCCTGTTGCCATCAAAAATGATATAATTTGTACTGTCTGCTGCCATATGCAAATGCTCTCAGTGGACATGGGTGTGGGGGGTTGTGGTCCAGCGAGTCTTGTGTTCATTGGGAATACTGTGCATAGTCCTCTGTTGTGGAGGGTGGGTTGGTGGCAGGCAGCCAGTGCTGATATTCAGCCCATAGTAGTGGACCTTCTGCCATTGAGGTACAGTTACTCAGGGCACCTGATGCCAATTTGCAGTTGTTTGGGTGCAGACAGCCACTATTGCTACATGGTCTGCACTGTTGTGGCTATTGGTGTTGTCATGTGCTGATTTGTAATGTTTCACACAATGCTGGGGGCAGGGGGCAGACGACCATTCATGCTACATGCTGCTTTGCAGTGGTGTGGTGTGTGGGTGGTTCTGCATACAGACAGGACATGGTCCCCATTGTCACATGGGGTGTATTGTCAGTAAGTCAGTGCTGTTACCTGGGGCATGGTGGTGTGGCCATTGGGTTTTGGTGGGAGCTACCTAAGAGAACACTGTCCCACTGTACAATTTTGGGGTGTGAGTGAACAATCCAAGTGCCCCAACATGATCCACAGTTGCAGATTCAGTGGGACGGGGTGTGTGTCTGAAGTACTGGTATCACATTGTCTGTCTCTGCCAGTTTGTTGTTTGAACAGCCAGTGCTACAGAAAGTGGTGTGGGGTTAGATGTACGGATGGCACAGTGTCCCCATTGGCAAGTGGTGTGTGGGTTGCATACAGCCACTGATGCAATGTGCTCTGCAGTGGCAGTGAAAGAGTGGAAAACTGTACCATTTACTAATGAGACATTGTTCACCATGTCAAGGGTTGGGATGGGCACAGGCTGTGTTGGTATATTTGTTGCTGTTGTAGACCCAGTGTCGTCCTTTCCTGCTTAATTCTCTCAAGATGGGTAAGTGAACATACCAACTTCTACAGCTTGCGACATGGTGGGGCATGCACTCGTGCAGTGGGCAGCACATTGATCATTCATTGTCCCCCTGTGCAGTTTCTGTGGGTTGAGGCCAGGTAGTCATGCTACGTGGTCATCACTGCAGCAGCCTATTTGGGGTGGTCGAAGGACTATTGGTATCATTGCATACCCACTTGAAAGATGATGGGTTTCCACACCAGGTTAGGCGACATGCTCCGCAGTTCCAAAGCCATGTTGGTTTGGTGTTTTTTTTACTGATCGGTCACTGTCACGATTCCAAACATTTGTGTGGGCTGGTCCACACCAGGTGTTGGTACATGGTCCACGCCATAGGAGCAACAAGGATATGGGAATAGTAACTGTGAAACATTCTCCCTACTGCCAAGTGTGTTTGTTACACACACATGCACACGCATGCACGTGCACACACACATGAACACACACACAATCAAATGCTACTTTGTTGTCAGTTGTGGAGGCAGTCGTGCATTGAACTGCATACTGATGTAAATTTCAGACTTTTTGTTGATTCACAACATCACATGGCAGTACATCATCCACCGTGGTGCATCCCTTGGGGTGGTGGGCTGCCAATGATGGGACATAGTCGTCATTGCCAACTCAGTGTGCCCCACATATCCAATCTTGTTACTTGGTCCACATTGTTGAAGCCACCACAGTGTGGGGTGATGTAACTATGGGCCACTGTCCCCATTTCAAAGTGGGGCTGTGTTACCACAGTGTGTGCTTGTAGAGGGTCTGCAGTGTGGTATCCAAGGGAGTGTGCTTCACTGTATTAATGTAGCATGTTCCCTACTTTTTAACATTACTGGTTGGTCGCCAGACAAGCAGTGGTAATACACACGCATCAGTAGCAGAGCAAGGTTCCTTTTTTTGTGCTGGGATCTGTACTGACGATATTTTCACCCAGTTTGCAAGCTGGGGGCAAAGGAAAAGGGAAGGTGCTCTTACATGCGCTGCACTGATGTGACCCACATATTTAGTGGTGGTCCGCTGATGGGTGACTGTCACTATCCCCATGTCAATCACTTCTGGGTGGTGTTACACACTCCTCATTGTCGCACCAAGGGGTGTTTTGAAATTGGTAATGATAGGTGATTCCCATGATTGGCACATTGAGCTGCGAGACACACACCCCCTGCTGGTGCATGGTTCTCAGTGGTGCAGCCACTGTGGTGTTCCATCAGTGGATGGGCCATAACAGCCATGTGAGAGTTGTTTTGTTACTTATTTTTGTATTTGTTGTTTTTGAAATTAGGTTTTAATTATTGCAAAGTGCCCTGATGTTTTGAAAGGCGCTTAAAAATAAAGTTTATTATTATTTATTATTATAAACATCCTGCTGTGGTACACTGTGTACTGCCAAGCACAAAGAGATGTACTGTCTTCCCTAGGATGGCTACCTTATGATTCAAAACTACAGTATTCTACTCTAATATTCACTCATAAGTTGGTACACTGCTCTACCCCACCCTGTCTTGCTGACTTAGTGCAACTCAAGCGCCCAAGGTGCTCTCTCAGATCTGCCTCGTTGCCCCTACTCCTCTTGCCTAACACTCAGCTATCCATGGCACAGAGGTCTTTTGCCTTCTCAGCTGTGTCCTGTTGCTTCCCCCAACCATTCTGGCTATCACCTCTTTTTCAGGTGTCCCTGCTACGTCTCCTTGCTGCCACACAATGCAACTGTTTTCGCTGACTCCTGGAGTCTGTTAGCCTCATCCTCCCATCCTGTACTTCCTTGAAAAATTTTGCTGTACCTTATCTAATGCCTGGTTATCCATCCTGCCAGTTATATTTGCTAATTGTGTTTAGTGTATGATATTTAGTGAAAGCCTGACTTAACTTGAGGTTTGTGCACATGGTATATGTGTTCTCTAATTTACTGCCTGTTTTTGAATTTGCTACTATTGTATTTGCTCTAAATGACTATGTTATTTGTTCCAAATGTATCCTGCATCTGTGTTGTTTGTTTGTTAGCTTGTGCTGTTTTTACTGAGATGTAATAGTGAATGTATTGTTCTCAACGCAAGGCACTATCAATGTACTGCTCTTGCCGGGTCGCCCCAGACAAAGGGATTCTCTTGTCTCAGTGGGCACACCCGGTTACCAAAATTCAATAAATCAAATATATAAATAAATTCCAGGTGCACTGTGATGGGACACAGTCCCCATAGCCAATTTTTGGTGCAACACATACAAAGTACTACTTCATGGTCCATGGTAGCAAAGCAAGTGTGGTGTGCAGCACTGTACTTGGGTGGCCACTTGCCACATTTCAAAATTGGTGGTTGGATGACGTGGCAGGTGCTTGTATCTGGTCCACTGTGTGATTGCCTGTGGTGTGCTGAAAGGTCTACTGATGGGTCATTGTCCCCATTTCCATGCTTGTTGTTCTGTGCTCCCATGCCTGGTGATAGTAGACAGTCGCAACTATTAGAGCAAGCAGGGGGTAGGCCAACGATAATTATTGAGCATTCTTGTAAGCCTGACTTTGGACACCCCATCTCCCGCTACATGGTTTACACTGGTGCAGGCAGAGGTGAGGTAGTCCACCTGCAGGTGGGGCATTGTGGAATCTTTCAGTTGCTAGGTTGGATCCCAACTTCAGATGTTGGAACATGGTTGGAGGATGCTTTTCCAGTACAGAGTTGTTCAGACGGTGGTGGGACTTTGTTCTGTTACCCAGATTTGTGGGGTCACTCATACAGATTCATGGTACATGATATGCAGTAACAAACATACTGTTGTGTCTCATAAGGTTATGATGGGGTCTTGAGAGAATTCCAAAGGTTTTCAAAAAGGGGGCAACAGCGGGTGCTGCAGCATAGTTTGCAGTGGTGACTGTGCTGTGTGGTGTGTTGGTACTGATGGAACATTGTTCCATGTCATAGAATGTGATGGTGGAGGTGGTGCACTGGTGTTCTATGGTCTGCAGTGCTGGTGCCACTAGGGTATAGTTGCATGCCATACATGTGACATGGACACTGGAAATTGTGGAGGTGGAGCATCAGGTCGTGAGACATGGTCACCACTGCTGTACTCAGTATTGCTTTGGGTGGGTTAGACACATGGCATCTTGTCCACACTGTAATGCTGGGATGGTGGGGGGAGGGTTTTTTGGTTATGCAACAGGGTCCACCATGGCAGACACACAGTGGTGGTTTACTGGACTAGTGATGGAATAAGGTCCAGATTTCAAAGTTGTTGGGTTGGGGGGGCACACAACATCATTCTTCTTTGTTATCCACTGTGCCCGTCCCTTTTGAGTGGGTTGCAGGATACTGTTGGTGCAGTCTCACCATGTCACTGTGACGAGGTTGTGCATTGTCACAGGTCCATTGATGAAACTCACTCGTACATTTTGTGGAAGGACTGCTATGGACATATGTACTGATTCCACACTCTCCCCACTGTAAGGAGTGTGTACGTCATCCTGTTCTGCATGATGGTCCTCAGTGTCGGAGGCTCAGTGTGCTACGTGCGCCGCACAGGCCAAGTGTATGACTTGCGCAGAAGGGCATTATTATGAGTATGGCACAAATTACTAATTGTAGGAGGGTGACCTATGGCAATCTGTGTCTGTGACCGTGGTTTTACGTGGTACTGTGTATGTGTTTGTGGGGGGGGAGTTGCACATATGCATCAATGTCTGTGCTTGCACTATGGTTAAAGTCCACATTGCCACTGATGGGTGGAAAGTAATGGAGAGGAGTAACTTTGAAGTAGCGGTACATTGCAAATGGATAATGTGGACAACTACTTTTGAGGAATGATGAGACAATTCTGATAACAGTGCCATCACTGAATTATTAAGGGAACCTTTCCATTCCATCACTGGCTTTTGCAGCACTTCCTCTGTAGAAGGAGGATGCTAGTGAACGTTTCTTTTCCATTCCACAGTTCAACAGTGATGTGGGGACACTTATGGACAGGCTGGCATATAACAAATGAGTATGGTAGTTGCAATGGTACTGACTATGTGTTCTTACCCATTCATTTTCCTGTGCACAGATTGTCTGATGCTGACACTTTAGAGTCCGGCTACACTTCCTTCTGAAGTTCTGTGACACAGCAACTGGGTTCAGATCCTTGGGATGTGATCAAGGTGGCAGCTCCAGCTGAAGGTCGAGTAGAAGTTCAGCAACTGGCCACCAGTCATGTGGCCAGGGAAGAGGCAGATGTGGATCTGCTTGCAGGCGCACTTTATTTGCTGAAACTGAAACCGGGGATCAAGAAAATCGACTTCACGATCAAGAAAGAGAAATACAGATAGAAAACGTATTCTCAGAAGATTACCCAAAGCACCTGCTTGACTGTTGTGATACCATCCTGTCTGAATTGATTCAGGAGGCGCACACTGTGTGGGATGCACCTGCACTAACAACCTCCACAGTGAACGTAGCATGTGAGCCACTGTGAAGGTTCACTGTGAACTGCACAACAGCAGCCTACGGGTTCATATGTGTGTGGGTTTCTCAGAACTTCAACATGGAAATGTGCATGTTCCCCTGAGGAACACAACGTGTGACCACACATCCATCAGTTCTTTTAAGAAACCATCACATTTCATGTACATGTTTTCATTGCCAGTTGTCAGTACACCCCCGTCACACATGGATCTACTTTCATAGACTGACTGCACAGTGATATCTACGACTTCAGTCACATCTCAAAGTAAGATGCATTGTTGACAATCCCTGCTATGTGTGTACATCTACAGTGCCATAGTCTGCAGCAGTATTGTGCAAACACAGATATGAACATGTACTGTTTACAAACACTGTAAATCTGAATGCTACTGTTGTTTTTGTCACTGTTCAAAGTTCTGCACAACCTCCTTTGTCACTCTCTGCATTAGTGGCAGAGGATGTGGTATCACCTGGTGCTACTTCACAGACTGGTGTAATGTGTGGCCACAGTCACTGCGTAATGTGCTGCATCGTGCCTTGACTTGTACAAAGGATCACCAGTGGATGTGTATACAGAATCATCACTACTCTTCCAACGATTCATAACTGCACATTCTGACACTGCTAATCAACAGCAAAAAAAAAATATGATGATATATCCCACAGCTTCCTTCTCTGTGGTCATGCATGCTTCAATTGTTATTATCAATTCTCTTTTAGCAATTTGTCCACGGAGTGGACAGAGGAAGATTGAAACGTCTGGTGGTGGTGCAGCTGATCCAATGTCATCCTGGTGGGCTTTTCAGTCTACTGCAAGACTCCCCCTCTGACAGCCAGGGAAGTCATGATGGACCTCATTGGTGTGTTTACACATTTCTGCTGAGAAATGCCAACACCACTGAAGAGACTGTCATGGGAAGCTGCCGGAGCATTGCATAAGCCAAACAGTCTCGATGAGACTGATCTGCCTACATGCACCCATTCTGGTGGTAGCTGGAGCATACCGAAACAATGTGTTTGTTCTCCACAGCCATGTTGTGGAAGACAATAACAAAGAAATGCATTACACTGCCTATTGACAGTTTGTCTTGTGGCAGCATGGTCGTCTGGGGCAGGCAACAGGAGGATTATCCCCTCCTGCTGTGTTTGGCATATTAGATACTGTTACCCTGACCCAGATGGTCATTACGTGGGCTTCATCCTACATGCCCTGGAGTGAACAAGGCACATGCGTGCAACATGTCATGATGAAGTCATCTGTAGATGCTACTGTGAAGGTTCCTGTTTACAGTGCTGTCTGTATTAGCACACTTAATTGTTAATGTTATTGTTCACCCATGAGCCCTCATTTCACCATGGTATGACAACTAAAACAGTGACAAGCAGTAGTAACATGTGCTGTCACAACACTCTGTCAGTCTGTGACTGTGGCAGGCATTCAGATTTAGTACGTGTCTCATTCAGTATCAAGTGCCACCGCATAGTGTCAGTTAAACATTGCAGTGTAGGGAATGGGGGAAATATTTGCTATGTTTTTTATGTATCTTTTAACAGAAGTTGAATTCTGTGGAAGTATCCTGAATTTCTTGACAATTCATAATGACCCTCATTGCATTGTCTGGACTGTCATGTTTCTTTCTGTGGCTTACATTGTATATTAAGTCTATGATATAATGGTATTATTAATGATGTATACTGAATGGTAATGTATGTGATTCACCCAATAAAACTTGCATTAAAAAAAAAAAACACATTGCAGTGCGGTTTAGGGAAGCAGCCGACGATGACCGAACAAGACCAGCTTCTTGGGATGGTTAGTCATTGACAGTTTGACAGTAATACCCAGGTGTTAAGATTACGACAGATTCCTTATTTTTGGTTGCACAGTGTTTTCTGCAGCAGAGTATATAATAAATAGAATAAAGTATGGGTCGGGTGTGTAATGAGAAGTTTACACACACCCGAGGGGTTTGTGACTAGTATCTAACCCCTCGGGCATGTGTAGACTTTAAGTTTACACACCCCGACCCATATTTTATTTTATATAATTGCTGGGTTTTCCTTTTTTCACCTCAGTAATTGTATAAAATAAAATGTTGCTCCTGTAGCCGCAATCTGGTTAAGTTGAAGTGCGTGACCGCAATCAGCAGTTTGATTACTTTAATTTTTTTAAATCTTGTGTGCAGCCCCGATGGTAAATTTGAAATGTTTAGGCATATTTTCTGTTTTTTTCCCTTACTTACCACTTAGTACAGGTGGCGGTTTGCTGTCCGTTAGTGGTTCCCTGAGCATACAAGGTGGTGAAGTGAGGAAGTGCGGCGGGCGCATGCGCATAGTAAAGGAAACCGTGCTCGTGTTTGCTGTAATGAACACTCCTTCATTATGGCAAATTATGCCACAGTTTCCCTATGGGAAAAAAGGGAAACCACTAATTATTTTTTTTTTTAATTAACCATCTTTATTCTTTTTCAAAATACAACAATCAAAAATAATCACGCCAAAGCAGATAGAACAATACCTGGCAAGCCAGGTTGCACAGCCCAAAACTGACTGCGCCAACTATATACAGCACAGTGGATGCCCACCCACAGATGGATACCATTTCATGCTTATTTTGCTACTAACACAGTATATATATATATTCCTAAATCATAATTGCAGTAGTCTAAAATCCCAATGGAGAAATAGGCTCTAAGCAAGCATATCCACCTCCGGTCCCTTACCCCTTTCTTCTTGTGGGCGGCACCCTCCTGTGTCCCCTGAAGAGAGAGCGAGTCCCCCATCCCCCCTTCAATAGTGCGCAGACCTCAACTAAGCAGCTAATTCTCCCTTTCTCTAAAGTCAGGTTATCTCTACTCTTCACCAATTAGAATCCGGCAATGGAACAAGGAAAAATAACGAAATCTCTCCGCAGATTAAGACCTATAGGATCTGTGCTTCCCTATCCAACAGACAGCCTGTATTCACCCATGCGTTATCTGCACGGAGTAAGCTGCATCTAACATTGCCCAGCGTTTTAAGTAAAGGGCTCCTCTCCCCTCTAAATGTAAGTGCTTCCTTATTTTGTTCAACATCCCCAATAAATCCTTTAGCCAATGACCATAGTGATACATTTGATCATCTTTCCAATGCTTTAATAAAAAGGCCTTGACTAGCACCGTCATCAAGGAGAGGTGGTATTTAAATGCCGCACCCGAAATTTTGGAGTAGTCACCTAGCACACAAATCTCAGGCACTATAAATTCTGAGTAATCTAACATTGGATCCATCCATCTTGTAATTTCCTCCCAGAGTGGGTATATTTTGCTACAGGCCCAGAATACACGCAATAGATCCCCCACTCCCGCCTCGTACCTAAAACACACGGCTGTCTGTCTTAGATTTCTATCGCATAGTTTCACAGGGGTAAAATATAAGTTAGAGACAATGAAAAATTGCATATTTTTATACTTAGGCATAATATTATTCTTGCTGCTTCTCCAAATGTCATCCCAGCTTATTTGCTGAGGGGTCATCTGCTCTTCCCAATATGTAACCCTCCTAGCAGAAGATGGGCTAAGAGAATCCAGTAACACTTTGTATATTTGCGAGAGAGGGTGGGCTTTTAAATCAACCTCCCTAAGCAACCCCCAGGAGAAAAAAGTATCCGCAGCACCCCCCAACCTATTCAACGTTTTCTCGATCATATGCTGGATTTGATACCTCTGAAAAAAGGGCATTCCGTCACAGCACGCTGGAAGAACCACTCTATTACCATGGGCCACTTCCCTGAGGCACAAGCCTGATAACTGAGGAGCCTACTGTTGTTTAATCACCTGATTCCTGATTACAAAATTCGGGCTACCCAAAATGGGCTGATCACCCGCCCTCAGTTGGGCCCTTCTCTGCACCGGGGACAATAAGGACCACCAGGCCTCCACCATCTTTACCATTGGGTTCCCTTGACTCTTTTTAAAGATGCTCCCCAATTTAGCATACACCATTGCTTCGGGATTAAGGCCTGCATCTCTCAGCCCTTGCTTCTCTAGTTGAAGCCAAGTCGGAATGTAGCTCCCCTCGTCTAGCTCTTTGGCCCACCAGCTCATCAAGCCCAACTGGCCTGCTACATAATACACCAGAAGATCAGGAAACTGGACCCCTCCCTTTTTATGTGGTAAATGCAAGTGATTGTATTTCACTCTGGGGGGGTTGCCTTTCCACAGGAAGCCTGAAATTAACCTCCTAATTATGTTGAACCACTTTCGCGGGACATTATAAGGGGCCAAATACAGCAGGTATAACAAACAGGGTAACATGCTTATCTTAATAAGACTCATTCGAGCAGTAAAATTTAAAGGCAGCTTATTCCACCTTAAGACATCCCCTTCGAGTGTTGATATAATACCCCCAAGATTAAATTCCGCCCCTCTCTCATATTCGGCCGCTATCCAGATGCCCAGATATTGAATTTTATCTAGGCGCCATTGTATTTGCACCGGGAAGAAATCCTCCCTAGTAACAAAAGGGGTGAGGGGGAGAATGTGAGTCTTGTTTAAGTTAAGTTTATAATTGGAGACCTTGGAAAAGGACTCTATAATCTCAACTACTCTCTTAAATCTAGCTGCAGGCTCCTCTAAGTGCAACAAAATGTCATCCACGAAAACAGAGAGCTTCAGTTCCCACCCTTTTAATTTGATTCCCTTAATGTGAACGTCTTTATTAATAGCCCTCAGGAGAGGTTCCAGATATATGTTGAAAAGTATTGGTGAGGGGGACACCCTTGCCTAGTCCCATTTCCTAGTTGTATCTCCCTCGACAGGTAGCCATTACACAACACCTTGGCAGTAGGCATAGCATATAGGTTCTTAATGCCCTTAAGGAAACCCCCGGGAAACCCATCCGCTTCATAGTAGCAAACAGAAAGGGGTGCGAGACCCTATCAAAGGCCTTCTCCGCATCTAACGATATCAATGCAAGTGGTAACTGGGAGTCAGGCGTAACTCAATATGTGGTGTAGTTTCCTCAGGGCATCATGTGCCCCTCTCCCAGGCATAAACCCCCCCCGTTCCTGACTGATTAAACTAGGGGCGACTAGCAACAGCCTATTTGCCAGGATTCTTGTAAGAATCTTGATATCTTGATTCATTAGAGCTATGGGCCTATAACTACCGGGAAGGTCCCTAGGTTTTCCCGGTTTAGAGATCAGAGTAATATAAGCCTGATACAATAGGGGATGAAATACTCCTTCCTGCATAATAGCTCGGAACAGCTCCTGGAGCATTGGGAGTATGGTTTGTAGGTGTACTTGATAAATATTTAGCCTTAAGACCATCAGGCCCTGGTGTTTTACCCAGAGGTAATGATTGTACCACCTCCATAATCTCAGATGCCCTGATCGGAGCCGCCAGTTTCATAGCTTGAATTGAATGCAGAACTGGCAGGGGGATCTCTAGCAAAAAATCCTCAATTTCCTTCTCCCCCGCCAGCTCATCCGCTCGATAAATTTCCTGATAATATGAAGCAAATGCCTCCGCCAACTCTTGTGGCTCAGTTAAGAGTTTCCCTTCCCAAGAAATGGATGAAATCACTCTGCTAGCTTCCCACTCCTTAACTCTGGCTGCCAGCAACTGCCCTGGGGCATCCCCCTGTAGCAGGTATCTAGCATTAATTTTGTTTAGCCAGAACTCAGTTTTGCTGTTAGCAATGTCCCTTATCTCATCCCGCAGAGCTTTAAGTTCTCTATCAACCTCCCCAGGAGACCCCTCCCTAGTTGATAAAAAGTTCATTGCCCCTAGTAGAAACTCCTCCTTTGCTCTCCTCTGCTTACTTCGCTGTACCACAATACCCTGGGCCACCCCTGCAAATGCTACCTTGCAGGCAGGCCATACTAACGTTCTATCTTGCATGGTAGGAACCTGTTGGTGCATAAATTCCCTCAACGTTTCCTCTAACTTATCACGCACCAGAGGCTCTGCCAACATATCATCGTTTAGCCTCCACCTATACGGCCTGGGTGGAGCCATTCTGGGTTCTCAGAGTATTTGAATGGGAGAGTGGTCCGAGTATATTCGAGCCCCATTTATCATTTCCTTGATCTCCCCTATCACTTCCCTGTTTACTAAAAAAAAAATCAGTACGGGATTGTGTCTTATGAACTGCCGAATAATAGGTCATTGTCATACCTCCTGTCAAGTATATCTTAAATGGATCTACCAATGCTGTAGTCTCTAGAAGTCTATTCAGTGCTACCTGGGCGTTAGACATAGGGCCTCTGGATGGCGGTACTCTGTCCGCTTGATTATTGAGGCATGTATTCCAATCTCCCGCCAAAATTAACGGGGTCAACGGAAGAACCGTTATGTCACCTTCAATGGAGGCAAAGAATCCCAGGTCCGAGGGTGTTGGGGCATATATAGAAGCCACAGTAATAGATTTACCCCCTAATATACCTGAGATGTATATTCCTCTGCTGTCCTCCCTTGCCTTAATTTGAACCACCTCGTATGAACATGATCTCCTTATCAAAATCGCGACCCCCCTGCAGCTCTTTCCCTACCTAACCCGTATTCCTGCCCTACCCACCTTCTCTTAAGCCCATTTAGCTCCTCGGTTAACAGATGAGTCTCTTGAAGTGCAGCAATATGAGCCCCCATTAATTCAATATGCCTTAAAATTAGCATTCTCTTTGTTTTACCCCAGGCCCTTTAACATTCCAAGAGATTATTTTAATACTCGACATTAAAGGAAATTCCCAACTTTGTACTTATAACAGTCAACTGCGCACGGTCTGCTCTTGAGTTGCTCTCCATATGGGACTCTCTCTCTCTCTCTCCCCCACCCTCCACACCCCACGACCCCCGATCCAACGATCAATCGCCTACCGATATCAAATCATGGATGAACCCGTCCCCGTGTTGCTCCCTGCCCCTATCTTGAACATGTAGCTCCAGATCCTCCTGAACCAGTAGCAGTGATTTAGCTACCACACAGCCCAGTTCCCAAGCTCAGTCCTCCCCCTCATACATCGTGTCTCAGGATCATAGTTATTAATATATTATGGGGCTCTGCTACGATAATTCACCCCAACAAACTACTATCCCCTGTCAGAGAATCTCAGCAAGTCCGTCGGCCCTTGGAAAGGTGGGGAATCCCTCTCTGGTTAAAGATACCGTATCAGATCGTCCAGGCCCCCACCCCCATCTCAACCAATCCCTTCAAGTTTAAACACCCAGTATGTTAGGAAACTTAATCATAACCAAAAGCTCCTTTTAAGATGGGAACTCGCTAAATAACAAAATTGCTATTTTGCCCAACTTCTGTCCCTTAAATGTCCCATCCTATTCGATTTAAGATGGTTTCAAGATGCGGCCTTGAAGAGGTCTGGGAGTTCCACTCTCAACCCCTCAAGAGCGTCCTTTGCAGTAAGAAACTTCTTCTCTCCAGTAAGCAGCCGCACCACCAAGGTCGCAGGATATTGCAATCGAAATTTAATTCCTGCCAAATAAAGCTTCTTCTTGATTTCGGCATATTCTTCCTGCTTCTCCCTAATCGCTGGCATTTGGTCCTGAAAGATCCAGAGGGATGCACCATTCCACTGCAACACCTTCTTCTGCCTAGCAGTAAGCAATACGTGTGCCTTCTCTTTGAAGTTGAGGAAGCGCATAATTATCACACAGGGCCTGACTCCCAGAGGTGGTATCTCTCTTAGTGCCCGATGGGCTCACTCCAAGTTGTACGCTTCACTGAAGGGAGTAGGGTCCAGCAGTTTAAATAAGAGCTCTTACATAAATGCCACACAGTCCTGTCCCTCCGCCCGCTCTGGGAGCCCTGCAATGATCAGGTTGTTACGCCTGCTTCTCGATTCCTGATCATCCATCCTTTCTTCCAATTTTTTAATCTGTCTCTTAGCCCCAACCAGATCCTGCTCCATCACCATCGCTTTCCTTTCTTGTGATGAAATTCTAGCTTCCACGTCTCCCATTAGCTGGGCAAGAGAATGAAGCACTGGCTTTATCGCTGCAAAATCTGATATCAGCCCCTGTAACATTACTTTTATATCTTGGAGGTCTGTATTAGATGGGCCAGTACACCCTTCTTTCCCTGGCTCCTCCAATTGGTCACTTGGTGTGGGAGAGTGGGGCTTAGGCCGCTGCCTAGCGGGAGATCTTGCTGCCAAAGGCTCAACCACCTCAGCTTCCATTCCGAGGTTTCCTGGTGGCCTACTAACTCGACCCAATGCTCGTTTTCAACGGGAGCTGCCTTTGCGAATTTCGATAACTTCCCTCTAGTGATCCTCGTCGTAATGTGCCCCCTTCACTTCTCTGCTTTATTAGAACCTTTAACATGCTAAAAAAGAATGGGTTCAGGAGCTTTTTAAATTATTAATGTTAGCGGGGTCTCAGAGCAGCACAGAGAGCGTTTGATCGGTTTCAGCTCATCACGTGATCTCCTCACTGTCGGAAACCATTAATTATAACCAGTTAATCTGGCTTCCTGGTAGGGTGACTGTGCCTCCAAGTACACAAGTCAGACTTCTGGCTCAACTGGCTGGTCACAGGACATGTCACATTTTTAGTCACAAAAAAAATCTAGAACCTACAAAACTGCAGTAAACAGTAAGTCAATAACATTGTCTTTTCAGGTCTTCCTTTCCTGATTTCATGGTAACTAAACACGTCATGTACAGCAATCATCATTTTTCAAGACAGTTTCATTCATGTTCAAAATGTTGATGCTTCTGACGCTACATCATATGGTGCTGTACAGCGAAACTGATGTGTGTCTTGTTCCATGCTTCTCACCAGTGAACGTATCCTATACATATGATATTGATTTTATGGCGATACAAGTGCCCTTTGACTGTCACTGTTCGCCATGTTTACAGTGCCCTTATGTAACAAGACTGCATACCTGTGAGAATTAAATGCACAGTTGCATGATGGTTGCAAGTTACATCTCAACAATAAAGAAGTTTGACTGAAATCCTGAACCTTCAGCATTCCTAAAGCTTGCAGTTCATGATGATAAACCACGCACTGCCTATCTTGTTATGGCCTTGAGGCAACACAGTGCTCTCCAAACAAACTGTGTTATGCAACACGTACAGCAGTACTGAAATGTGACCATATCGGGTATCAGCACTGAATTTGTCACAGGGTGTCAAGCACATTTGTTGACTGCATTTACAAATTTATGTTTACATTTCCACTGTTTACGTGCGTCTACTTTGGGAAAAAAATATCACGTGGTTGATGCTTTCTGTAACACCATGACAGCAGTGAAACAGTTCATGCCTGACCGTGGACGGTCCTCTTATGCACTCCAGTGTGATGGCCTCGGCACCTTCAGTGGTGGTCTACATAATGGCGAATACCATCGCACCTTGATGTTCATGCTGGTTTCATGACCACCACGCAATGGGAGTAATACTGAACACAGTAAACCATGGAAGATGAAGGAATACACTATGTATTTAAATTGCAATAACAGGGTAGAAATGGTTAAAACACTTCTAGAAAACACATTCTAGTTTAGATTCATTACGATCACACACACAATCCACACAATACTTCAGTGCATTTAACTGCTCTAAAGGTACTTATGGGTACCCTGACTGCTGACTGACTTCTGAACTGGGAACATAATCCACAGAGAACCACAAACCCAGGTACTGAGGACATTTGCTATACAACACTCATGGGGACACTATAACTACTCTGTGCACCAACAGTGCACATTTTCTGGCAGGTAACAGAACAGTCATGACACACCCCCTTCAGCCATGTTCACTGTATTTAGCATCACCAGGCTACTCGTCATCTGTGGGTTTCAGCAGCACCATCTTCTGCACTCTTGATTTCTTCACGGTGGCCAGTTTCTGAGCCAGTGGAGGTGGAAAAGGGCACGCTAGTTGTTGAACGAAAACTGGGATGTCCCACCTGAACTGCCATGGACCTCATGAGTGGCTTTGTGTACATCATTCTTCAACCTACTATGTCTTCCAGGATGTTTGGAATGTATTCATAGTTAGATCCCGTGAAGTTATTTTTATTTTTTATAATTTTTATTTTTCTGGAATTTTGTGTTATTTCTTTTTATTCGTTGAAAATGTTGTTTTATTTCTTGTTATCACATTTACATTCATAAAATACCTCAAAATGATCTTATACACACTAGAAATCACATTCCTAGTATACTACATTGTATTAAGCAGCATTATGCTATGGTCTTGCAAGGTTTTGTGAATCAAACAGTTCCGCTGCCGCTTCCTTGTGGACCGTCTCTGTGGTAACAACAGAGCCTAAACAACAACTGCTGCAAACATTTATTTAGTTTTTGCCAAAAAAACAAGAGATTTTTTAACTTTTTTATGCGTTTGTTTTCATCTTATTTCTTTTTTTACCTTGAGTGTCTTCACATTTCTTATTTAAGAAAAACATGGGTCTCTGTTCATAGCATTTCTTCTCCTTTATTGGCACCGCACTCCACTGCGTGGTTCATTTCGACAAGTACCTGGTACACTTATGAATAAGAAAGATACAGTTATGAAGCTGCAAGAAAGCACTGTCACAGTGTGACACAGCCATGCACTACCACAGCAAGCTTGGAATCATCACATGGTGAAATCTTGGAAGCAAGAACTCGTGCTTTAGGCAAGTAGTGGGATTGCATGGATGTATACAGCAACCTGGGCAGAATGTGGGGGAAGAAAATCGAAAGATTCATCAAGGATGCATGTCTACCTGTTCTGGTGGAACAGTGGGGTTGCCATGGGTTACACCTGCTATCTGGTTATGGGCACAGTCTGAAGCTGGAAGGGGGAAGGTTTAGGAGGGAGATGAGGAGGCACTACTTCACAGATGGTGGGTTGGAACGCACTGCCAAAGGAGTTAATTGCTCAAAGGACAGTGGATAGCTTTAAGTGGGGTTGGGATAGAGTCAAGGGCAGGGTTAGTACAGACAAAAACACAAAGGGGGGAAGGACCAGGAAAGAGGAGGAAGGAAGGGAGGGGATTGGGTGGGGGTGGAGCAGCTGTAGTGATATGAAACTAAGAGCTGCACAATCCACCATTGGTGGTACCTTCATTTTCCATTGGACAATGACAACTGAAAACAACATTTCACTACTATGGAGAGGGCGCTATGTAAGTCAATACTGGATTGGTCAATACCAGCAGGAACATCTGCCAGAACTAGACACATGGTGCATTCCCTGCAGGTGGAGGGCCTCATACAACTGGTACAACAACCCACAAGAGACAGGGCTATCCTAGATCTAGTACTGACTAACAGGGAAAGGATCGCAGATCTCCAGGTAGAAGGTCACCTGGGGGCCAGTGACCATCACATGGTATGGTTCAATTTGGCCACTAGAACTAAATCATCCCATTCCAAGGCAAAACTATGGGACTTCAGAGGAGCTGACTTTGATAAGATGGCCAACAGAGTTAAGCTATCCCTGACAAAAAGAAATACAGGTGAAGGGGTACAGGCAAAGTGGGCAAGCATTAAGGATGCAATACTTGAAGCAACATCCCACTGTGTTAGAGAGAAAAGGAAGTGCAAAAGAAGAAAGAAACCACTTTGGTTCTCAAAAACAGTAGCAGAAAAGGTCAGCGCCAAAAGGCTGGCCTTCAGGAAATATAAGGGAACGCAGCGGAATGAAGATAGGGAGGCATACCAAACTTTCCTAAGGGAAGCAGAGAAGGCAGTAAGACAAGCAAAGGCCCAAACTGAGGAAACACTAGCACAAACAGTAAAAGAAGGTGACAGGACTTTCTATAGATACATTAGTGAAAGGGGAAAGTCCAGAGGGGGTATTGCTAAGATCAAAAGAGATAAGGGGGCATGTGAGGTAGAGGATCATGTAAAAGCATCTATCCTAAATAGATACTTCTGCTCAGTATTTACTGAAGAGAAGGTAGGGCAGGGCCCACAGCTCAGCACCATGGACGCAGGAGGGAGGGAGGTGTGCACTAGTCCCTTCACAAAAGAAAGGGTCCTACAAGAGCTCAATAAGCTCAGGGTGGACAAGGCAATGGGACCTGATGGCATACATCCCAGGGTACTAAAGGAGCTAAGGGTGGTACTAGCAGAGCCATTATCAGAACTGTTTAGTGAGTCTCTGAACACAGGAGAGGTCCCAGAAAACTGGAGAAGGGCTCATGTGAGCCCACTCCACAAGAGTGGTAGCAGGGAGGAGGCGGTGAACTACAGACCAGTCAGTCTTACCTCAGTAGTGGGCAAGATTATGGAGGCACTCCTTAAGGAAAGGATAGTGCAACACCTGGAATCCATAGGAGCACAGGATCCAAGACAGCATGGGTTTACAAAAGGAAGGTCCTATCAAACTAATCTCATAGATTTCTTTGACTGGGTAACCAGAGTGGTGGACCAAGGGGGAGCAGTTGAGGTCTCCTGCCTTGACTTCAGCAAAGCTTTCGATACTGTTCCACATAGAAGATTGATAAATAAGCTGGGTAGGCTCAGGGTGGGTCAGAAGTTGGTCAACGGGGTGGCAAACTGGTTGATGGGCAGAAAACAGAGAGTGGTGGTAAACGGTATACAGTTAGAAGAGATGCAGATCACAAGTGGGGTACCTCAGGGATCAGTCCTGGGGCCAGTCCTCTTCAATATCTTCATCAGTGACATTGCAGATGGACTGGAGGGTAAGGTTTGTCTGTTTGCAGATGACACGAAGATCTGCAACAGAGTAGATGATCCAGATGGGGTGGGCAGAATGAGAAGAGGTCTGGATAAACTGGCAAAATGGTCAGAAGAGTGGCAACTGGGGTTTAATGCAAAGAAGTGCAAGATCATGCACATAGGGAAGAGAAACCCTGAAGCCACCTATAGGCTGGGAGGGGAGTTGCTTGCAGTCACAAGGGAAGAAAGAGACTTGGGCATCATCATCACCAATGACCTGAAATCATCCAAGCAGACCACTAAAGCAGTAGGTAAGGTTAGGGGGATGTTTGGGTATATTAGAAGGGGTATCACAAGTCGTAAGAGGGAGGTCATAATCCCTCTTTACAAGACACTGGTTAGGCCCCATCTGGAGTACTGTGTGCAGTACTGGAGGCCACATCTTCACAAGGACATTAACCAAATTGAGGCAGTCCAGAGAAGGGCAACCAAAATGGTGCAGGGACTGCAGCAGAAAACTTATGAAGACAGATTAATGGAGCTCAACATGTATACCTTAGAGCAAAGGAGGGAGAGAGGTGATATGATTGAAACATTCAAACACCTTAAGGGCATTAATAAGGTGAAAAAGTCTAACATGTTTCAATATAAGAAAAATAGCAGGACAAGAGGACACAGCATGAGATTAGAGGGAAGCCAATTAAGGGGTAATGTGAGAAAGTTCTTTTTCACAAAAAGGGTGGTGGATGCATGGAACGGCCTACCTCAGGAAGCGGTGGATATGAATACAGTGCAGGGCTTCAAACAGACATGGGATAGGCATAAGGGAGCAATACAGATGAGTATGAATAGATAGGCCACTGACAGAGCAAAGGCCGATGGCACATTTATAAGGTAGAAAACGAAATGGGCAGACTGGATGGGCCTTGCGGTCCTTATCCACCATCAACTTCTATGTTTCTAAGTGATGATGATAATGGGAAACCCTGGAAGAGTCAGAAAACATTTGTTTTGGCCAGCCCGGTGGCACTGAGGGATGAGGCACTGGACACCACACCTCGTGCCATGTCGATGACTCGGGCTCATAAGTGAGCTCAGGTTGCTGGGGGCAGGAGGGGAGGGAGAAGATTGAGCATCCAATGGACTGTCCTCCTCTCCCAGGGAATGAGGGAGAGATGGTCATACAGCTTCTTAGCTGCTTCTTGGTAAAGGTTGGGTGGCAGCACTAGGAGTCAGGGAGGCAAAGAACATGACAACATGATGTGCATGCACCTCCACGCATGGCACTCACAGCTGTGAAGGGGAGGGACAGAAAACAGGACAAAGAGGCATCTGCAGGCTCTGTGAAGCCCTGCCTGCCAACCAGTGCCCCGCTCTGCTGCTGGATCACCTGATGCCCTAAACTGGATTGGATGCACCAGATGGGAGGAGGATGGCCCTCCTTCCTGGCCCCACCATGGAGGGTCAATTGGTGGGAGTACTGGGGGGCGGTGGACGGACTTAGGTGGCAGGCAGGTGTGAGAGAGAGAGCTGTCTGTGGACACCAAAGGAGGGAAAAACAGAAAAAAAAAAACATTTGTTTTGAAGAATGTGCTGAGGGATGGAAAGTGTAGGGCTTCAATAGGGGGATGACACATTACAGAATGGGAACAGTACACCGAGAGTGAGTTGAAATGTGGACCTGGAGTTTAGGTCCTTGTTGCATTGAAAGAATAATCCTGGTACAGTTTGTGGACATATGTGGGATGAGCGTATGTAAGATTATTCAGAGAGGAAGAGAGACTACAGAGTTGTGCACATGACGGATGACTGATACTCAGAGGAGACACCATTATCAAAGGTATGCTCTGTATACGTAAGGTGGACAGAAGGCCAACAACAAGTGGTTTCAAAGCCAGTCATGACAGTGGAGAGGCTGTACACCAAAAACAGGAAACGATTATGCTTGGTAGTAGGGCAACAAAATGTAACTATACTTTTGGTTGCTGATAACTGAGCACTGGATGATGTGCAGGTGCTGTATGTTTTCTCCAGTGATGTAGCAGAGCATTCCAGTAAAGGTATTCTGTCATATCTGGTTACATGAAATGTAACGTTAGAAGGCAGCCAATGTAGCCTAATGTAATCAACTGTGCCACACTACACAGTAAGTATAAACAAATGTTTTTGTGCACAAGGTGCAAAGTGGGATCCGCTTCACAGTTGGGGGTGAGGCTATTACGGCTGAAAGTTCCCCTTTAAGGATTACGTTATGTGACAAACCATAAAGTTCTTTACAAGAACAATAGGCGTGGATGGGCAACCCTGTGATATTTGCAGATGAAGTGATTGAAACAGTGACATTGATATGTACTTATTGAATGGCCCCAACGTTGTTGGTCAGATATGATCTGTCAAGATGTTGTTTATAATCTATCGCAGCCAAGAGACTGCGTGCCATGTAAGCCCCATACCTGTGAGAAGGAACATTTATATTCATTTAAACGTGAACCACTGAAGATAAGTCATCACCTCATCAATGTAGCACCCTAAACGAGTGTGCACCTATCCTTTTAGATGAGTCCTTGTGGCATGCTGGAGTTACACACAAGGCTACATATCGACACAGTCTATAGGATGGTGCCCCCCAATGCCAGCGATGAAGCATGCTTTAAGGAAGTACTATGCTGGCAAGCACGGTTGACAGTACTGTGGAGTACTGTTGTGATCGTGACACTAGATATTTTGTGCTGTGGGATGACCACTCATACCACGTATATGTTGCGCTGCATGGTGACACCGCTACTGTTGTCATTGCCACAGGTAGGCACATTCACCAGACAACCATACTATGTCTTCACCGCATAACAGGCCATTCTTCAAGATTACATTATGTGTTGCTCCTGTCATCATTACGCCATCCATGCTTTGATGGGAGATATGTAAAAAAACAGTGGTAACAGTCTTGATTGGTGAATGTTTTGTTTTCTTTTTAAAGGATAACCTCTGTAGATACAGTATGTCAGCGCAAAACAGGTAATGATCATTTTACAACAATGATATGAAGGCAGCAATACTTGCACATATGTGAACCGCTTGGATGTGTACGTCAGGATGTGATTGTTAAAAGCTTCACTCTCACTGGGAAACAAAAACCCAGGGTAAGAGTACACAATGAGGGGTGAGATACTAATAACAAAAATCGAAAGGGACCTGGGAGTAATTATATCAGATAACCTAAAGGTGGGCAAGCAATGTGAGAAGACAGTAAGGATGGCTGGGGAGGGATATTGGGATGCATAGGGAGAGGCATCAACAGTAGAAAACAGGAAGTTGTTATCTCTCTATACAGACAGTTGGTGAGACCCATCAGGAATACTGCATGCAGTTCTGGAGACACCATCTCCGCAAATACATAGACAGAGTGGAGGCTGTTCAGAGGAGGGCAACCAAAATGGTGCAGGGTCTATACCAGAAGACATATGAAGAGTGACTAAAGCAGCTTAATATGTATACCTTCGAGGAAAGGAGGGAGAGGAGGGACATGATAGAAACTTTTAAGTACCTCAGGGGAATTAACAAGGTCCAAGAGGGTAGCATCTTTCTGAAAAAAAGATGTGCAAGAACAAAGGGACACAATTTGAAGATAGAGGGGGGATGGCTCAGAGGTAATGTTAGAAAGTATTTTTTTCACAGAGAGGGTTGTGGATGCATGGAACAGCCTTCCTGAGGAGGTTGTGGAGTCAAGAACAGTGGGAGAATTCAAGCATGCATGGGACAGACATAAAGCCATTCTAGTGCGGGGTAGGAGGAAGTAAGCTGTTGGTTAACTAGAATCTGCAGCTTATCCATCAGGTAGGGAAATGAGCAGACTAGGTGGGCCAAGCGGTCCTTATCTGCTGTCAAATTATATGTTTCTATGGTTGACCTAGGTGCAGACATAAATGTGACATGAGCACCATGACTTACTGAACATGTCAAGCACATTGTGTCAAGAAGAACATTGCATCAGTCTTTCATGATGACACATTGACTTTTACATTGTCATCTGCAGCAGACATAAAGATCAGACATGGACTGATGTGGGTGTCACAGTGGCAACATATAACTGATTACATGTACAACTGGCTACTCACATAGTCGGCAGTGCCTGCAGAAACACATGACTTGATACTAACAGGACAGTATAGCACAGCAATGCACTGTAATGAAGGTCTGTATCTGCCAGGAGTTACTAAGGCTTATGCATTACACGTAAAGAACTGTCCACAGTACTAATGTCACAAGTGTACCTGGCATTATCTTATGCCAGGTACACTTACTAGCTTATGGAAGAATCTCAACTTTCCAGTAATCCATTTGTTGTACACCACAGCACAAAGCACTTTGTGAGCAGAGGAGTCTGTTACAAGCCAAGGCTTCCGCTGGCTGTGATCTTCTGGGTCATGCAAACATCGATCCATATTGCCTGGTCGCTCTATTTGCCACTGATGTTGATTTATGGTATGATGCAGAACTCCTCTCTAGACAGACTGAAAAGTAATCAGATGAACAGTGTTAAAATGACATAGGCCCCTGAGGAATCAGTACAACCACAAAGATTTACAGACTTTACCATCAACAGCTGTTCACTGTGATTGCAGTTAACACAAGAGAACCAAAAGTGATTGATGACATCACGTATCCAAGGCTGCAGATCGTTGTTGTGTCTCTGAACAGCAAACTGCAAAAGATAAATAAAACACATTACACATACCTAGCAAAGGTGCCAACGAGGGGTGCTGCATCATGGACTGTATGCCCATATAGGTCAACTTCTGCAGTGATCACAACACGGCAGTTATACTGTTTTGGTTGACTTATAGGGAGACAGCATGTCACTAGCTCAGTAGGTTTGGCTCCCCGGCAACAACCAGTACACTGGTGCTGTCCTGAGCATATCCCATGAATGGTAATGTGGAGGTTGCATTGACAAGCATGTCCCAAGACACCTTAATAGGGTTTCTATGTCATAACGGCGATCGCAAAGTAGTGATTGCCATTATGGCAAGTGTACATCACCGAAAATGAATTTTTGGCGATGCACACTTACAGCGAGGAGAAATAGGGTGCCCGAGATCTACGGGTTGTTTTCTTAATGGGAAGGCTGTCCTCCACACCCTTACTTATGGATTATCAGCTCAAGGGGGTATGTCGGGGTGGAAACTTAAAAACGTGAATGTCGCCTGCTCGCAAAAACAACCTGTACTGGACCAGACCCGAACCCTGCACCCTCCACCTCCCAACTGACCACGCTCCCCACCACACTAGCAGATCAGCTCAGCAGCTGCGCACCATACCCCATCCCACATACCATCCCTCCCCTGCCTCTCCCCCATCTGGTCACCCCCACTGCCAGGTAGTCCTGCACATAGATGCCATAACTGAGTTGCCATTTTTATGGGCACCCAGTTGTGGTTGCCTTGTTCATGGGTACCCCTGAATAGGTGTTGAACATTGCAACGGTATCTTCACTATGGACAATACAAGTAATGTTCCCTTCCACCTTCACCCCAACTGCAAGCACAGGTTGAGTGCTGCAATGACTCCTTCGGTGAACACATTATGACATAGAGGAATGCACAGTGCGACACCTCCACGTAGGACAACATACTGCATCCTGCCATTATGTCCTAGTTGTGTAAGTGGAATGGAAGATGCAGGTCAAGTGTTTAACAGTGGAAAACAGGTGTCAGTCACTAAATGTAAGAATCATGGTAGTAATTACCTTGCAGAGATGCTTGTTCACAGCCTTGCTTCAGTGCCAGATATCTAGCTGACGAGGTATATGTAGATGCTTCTTCTCTGAAACAATATAATTGAGATAAAGCTTAGCATGAAGGAAATCTGCTTCACAGACAATACTTCTTGGAACACTATTTGTGTGTACATACACATGGAGGGCAGAATCTGAGTGTGTGCATCAGTCACAGCCTCTGTGATGGAGATACCTGATCTGGTCACTTTCTGAAGGCTGTGCTCGAATGCAAGCAGCTCCACATTGCTTGACTTGCCTTCAACCTCGCAAACATCTACTACTTGGAAGTCCACTGTCTATTTCATGGCACAGTCCATCATTGTGTAGTTTGGTACTTAGCCAAGTGACCCGGACTATCGTTGCGACCATCCCCCAGTAAAAACATTGGCTGCTTTAGTGAGGCAAAATTCTGTTTCTGATAGTCCATCCAGTGGTCCATTATGGACAGACACACGTACAGTGTCTGGATGGCATAAAATGTTGATTTGGAAGGAAAAGACGTGTTTAAGCCCCAGGAAATCTTTCTGTGTTCTGACATATGCAGTATTGTCCTTCTATTGTACTGCCCTGGAGCCGAAATGGTTAACCAAACCTATGCTAATGACGGAACATTAGGCTCGAGCTTGGTTTTCAAACCACCGTCCCTGGTCAACATTCTGCAACCGTCAGATTCTTTACTCCGCTTGACTAGTACAGACGCCTCGGAGAGCCCTCCTTCATCTTTCTTGAAGACTTTATTTTTTTCGGTTTTCTGAAGTAAAATTCATTTTCTGTTCATTTAGAAAAGCACTGTCCTTGGTTTACAGGTAGATTAGTCTAGATTTAGTTGTATTCTGATAAGTTTTTCTCAGTTCTTTTAACTGAGAGGAAACAGGGTTTCTTTACCTTAACTGAGTCCTAAGAAAGCCCATTTAGGGTCCGGTTGGTTTATTTGTTGAAAAACCGGGGCAATTCCTGTTTTTTCTTTGGTTGCTAAATCAACCATTTAGAAAAAAAAAAGCCACAGTAAAGTTTTTTCTGTGGTGGTTTTAGGCTTGTTTTGGTCCATTGTTAGTGGTTATGTCACTGCCTAAAAAGAGAACCGGCACAATGGGTTTTCAACATTGCAGCGTGTGGAGAACAGTTTGCTAAAGTGGATCCCCATCTAATTTGTGTCCTGTGTTTGGGTTTCGATCATCTAAAGGCTGACTGTGAAAGCTATAAGAATTTTCCTCAGTCGACGTTGGATAGGCATTTAAATCGACTGAAGGAAAAATTGTCTGAGAAAGCTGCTGACCCAGCAATGGACAAGGCCTACACTTCTCAGAAAGAGAAGTCTTTTGAACTGAGTGAGTAGCCCTCTGACCAGGGTGATGGTTCCTCGACCTGAAAAAGATCTGCAGAAACTACCACTGAACCAACAAGTTCTACTAAAAAGAAGAGGAAAGAGAAGCACTCAGCCAAGGAACCGCAACTGACTGTTCCAACGGTTCATACCGCAGAAGCTATTCCGAGTGCTATTAGCCTCTTGCAGGCATTGCAAACCAGTACCACAGAATTGGTTCAGCGCCCCAGTTCACAGTTATTGGTTCCGGACTCGAGTTCCCATTCGGTTCCTGGTGACATCTTCCCAGAGGAGGAGGAAGATGATTTTGATGATGAAGATGAGGATGACTTTGGAGAACCTATAGAACTTGAGGTTTCTCCAGATCCCTCATGGGACTGATTCCCCAGAAAAGGCAACAGAGGATTTTTCTTCCCACTTTTCCTTTTTAAAACAGGTGGCACAGACCTTAGATCTCTCCTCTCAGGAGTCCACAGAAGAGGAAGAGGAACAAGATTATATGGAAATGATGGATATCCTAGCAACAAAAAAGCTTCTGTTGCCCATCCATAACTCTGTAATGAGACAAGCCACAAAAATGTTAAAGACACCTACGTCCATCCCTCCAGTGGACAAGAGGATTGACAGAAAGTACTGGGTGGCCAAATCAGGGGCTGAATTTCTGTTTGGACATCCCAGCCATGAGGGGGTGGTGCAGGCTGATGCCTGTGATAAGGCAGGTATTCCCCTGGCATAGCACCCACCTGAAAAGGACTCCAGGAGGATGGACTCCATAGTAAAGAAGTCATACCTGGAAGCTTCCCTAGCTATCAGGCAGGCCACATACATGGCTTACATAGCTAGGTACCAGTGGAGTATGTGGAACACAGTGTTGGAGACAGCAAAAGCATGCTCTACCCCATGGCAACTGATCTTTCAGAGGCAGCTAAAAGGGGCATTGAAGCTTCTAAGTCCCAGTTTCACATGGCAGTGGATGCCAACAACATTGCTGCTAGGCAAATGGCTACCTCAGTGTCCCTGAGGAGGTTTGCTTGGTTGAGAACAACAAATTTGTCTCAAGATACCCAGACAAAAGCTCTTGACTTTCCTTGTGAGTCCACTGGTGGCAGGGAAGGTTAAGGAGAAAAAGGCTGCATTCAAAAAGTATAAGGAATCACAGAAGGAGCACAACAGGGAACTGTATCAATTAAAGCAGAAAGAAGTGGGGAAGGCAGTCAGACTAGCAAAGGCCCAAACTGAGGAAAAAATAGCCAACTCGGTTAAGAAGGGGGATAAAACCTTTTATAGGTGTAACCCCCTTGTTACCCGGGGTTACTAGAATCCCAGTAAGACCTAGTGGTAGGCAGGGAAGGCAGCTTGTGAAACTCCAGTTAAATGGGTTTCACACTGTATCACTCTGTTCTCAGTCTCAGCTGAGACTGAGGGATGACATCACCAATAGAACTTTCGCAGCTGCATACGCCACATTGGAATCTGCAGCAGAGGGAGTTAGATAGAACGTTGGGAGTTTTCAAAAGAATGTTCGGTTTGTCTTCAGTAAGTGAAGAGAGTCTGCAGTTTTGGTTTGAAGGAGTGAAGTTGTACTCAAGTGGTGGAGCGCTGTTTTGAACCAGCCCTCCTCTGGGGGATGTAAAGATTCCCAGCAGATTCCTGGGGCAATCCCCTTAATTCTGCTAAGTGGAAGAAAAGCTGCCTGTTTAGTCCAACATTTATTTTTGGAAGATGGAAGATTTGTGAGTTGCCTGTGGGGCACCTGCAACTAAAGGGTGAGTGTCTGCTCTGGCTAAAAGGGCAAATTGTTTTCTTCACCCTGGGACTTGTGTGAAAATCTAGGGATTTAACTACATATTGGGAAGCCTAGAGAAATGGGCCAAGCAAGTAAAGTAGTGTCAAATCCTAGAGTGTTGTATGATGCAAATAATATGTAGAGGAGATGCGACAGACATCTACCCTTTAATCTACATTTGGAAGTTCAGCAGGAATGGTTCCGCTTTCTCCCAGGAAATGGCGGGTATGGGCTGGGGAGCTGGAGGTGGTGGCCTCAACTTTAGTGACCAGGTCCACCTCCACGGATTTCTTCTGTGGTTTCTACTTTGCCTCATGCACTTGGCCAGTGATGGGAGAAGTACCCAGATGTGGGATTGTAAGGAAAATTCTCTCTAAGAGTCGCAGACTCTAGGTGGTGTGGGGAGCCATGACAAGGAAAAATTCTCTCTAGGAGTCGTAGACTCTAGGTGGTGTGGGGAGCCACGACAGAATAATTGGTTCATTCTTCCAATGGACTGTGGATCAAGTGGCCGGTAGGGGAGCTGGGCCAATGGGGAAAACCCAAGTGTGTACAAGTCGGGCTGTGTACCCAAAGCTGCGTGCAAGTCCAGGCTGTGTGTCTGGTGGGTTCAGAGCCTGAGGGCTATAAATGGTGATAAAGTGTTCTGTAGTCTCTAATCTGCATTACAAGGAAATGTAGCCCCATGGGGGTCCATCTATGCTTTGTTTTGTTCAGCTAGTATGTGAATAAAAGCCACACTGAAGAATCCCATTCCTGGTCCTGGACATTACAGTTATTGCTTCCTGTGTTCAGATTTACTTGGGTGTCCCTGTGCAGAGTAGCCAAACCTAGGTCCCCCTGTGCCGAGTAACCTCATCCTCCCCGAACCCAGTCCCCACCAGGTACTGCTGTCAGCTTCAACAGCATGCCACCTGTCATTTTGGCAAAAAGGCAGGGGTAAGGGGTTACAAAAATGGAGGCAACGCTTTGGATTTTGTTCAGGGAGGAAGGTGCTTGGGCAAGGGGGCTATCGTTTTGGCTATCTGGCAGTGGGTAGCCCAAAAGCTGAAGCAATTTCCCTAGTGTGTGTTGCTGTGTGCTGTGAATCTTGTGCTGCTGTTTAAAATTGCCAACTGTTTACCAAGGAGCAGTAAAGCCAAAGAGTGTGCCCTTGTCCTGCATCAAATTGTAATGCTGTAAGCATTTTTGCCTGCTTTAAAATGAACTGTTGTGAAGAAAAGTGTGGAAGACTAGGGGTAGCAACAGGAAAATTGTGTCCTGGATGTTTGAAATGCTTTTAAAATGAACTGTTGTGAAGAAAAGTGTGGAAGACTAGGGGTAGCAACAGGAAAATTGTGCCCTGGACGTTGGAAATGCTTTTTGAATGAAAAGAGAGACTGCAGTGTAAATGGCTATGTTAAATGGCTGAAGTGGGCTCCAGCCGTGGAGTCAGTTGAAAAAAAAAAAAAGTTGCATTCTGCAGTTTAAATTTGCCTGCTCGATGATCGCCGTGAGGAGAAGAGCCCTCGCGAGGAAGAAGAGGCTCATTTGCATGGCGTCGTGTGGTTGGTCAAGCTGAGATCAGTCCTGCCCCTCAGCCAGCTCTACAGAGACTGCCCCAGTATTCGATAGGGAGTGTAAGTGGAGTGCATGTACTGGCAGTGGAGGAGCATCATGGAGTGTTAAAATCGTTGTACACAGTTTAAAAATAGACTTTATAGCAGACTCTAGTGTGGTGTGGGGAGCCACGACAAGGAAAATTCTCTCTAGGAGTCGCAGACTGTAGGTGGTGTGGGGAGCCACGGCAGAATAATTGGTTAATTCTTCCAATGGACCTCGGATCAAGTGGCCGGCAGGGGAGCCGGGCCAGTGGGGAAAACCCAAGTGTGTACAAGTCGGGCTGTGTACCCAAGCCTGCGTGCAAGTCCGGGCTGTGTGCCTGGTGGGTTCAGAGCCTGAGGGCTGGAAATGGTGATAAAGTGTTCTGTAGTCTCTAATCTGCATTACCAGGAAATGTAGCCCCATGGGGGTCCGTCTATGCTTGGTTTTGTTCAGCTAGTATGTGAATAAAAGCCACACTGAAGAATCCCATTCCTGGTCCTGGACATTACAGTTATTGCTTCCTGTGTTCGGATTTACTTGGGTGTCCCTGTGCAGAGTAGCCAAACCTAGGTCCCCCTGTGCCGAGTAACCTCATCCTCCCCGAACCCAGTCCCAACCAGGTACTGCTGTCAGCTTCAACAGCACGCCACCTGTCGTTTTGGCAAAAGGCAGGGCTGAGGGGTTATATAGGTATATTAGGGACTATAGAAAGTTTAAGGGAGGGATAGTGAAGATTAAAAAGGAGAGGGAGGTGGGCAGAGAAGACAGTGAAAAGGCAGAGATACTGAATGAATACTTTTGCTCAGTATTCACAAAAGAAGATGAGGAGGAGTTACCTAAACCAGACAATAGAGGCGCCTTGGGTAGGGGGTTGACACCAGTCCATTCACTGAAGAAAGGGTCCTGAAAGAACTCCTAAACTAAGGTGGACAAAGCAATGGGGCCAGACAGGATTCACCCCAGAATTCTAAAAGAACTTAAGGAGAGAGCTAGTGACACCACTGACACCCTTTATAACAGATCATGGGAGGATGGTGTGGTACCTGAGGACTGGAGGAGGCAGATGTGATTCCTCTCACAAAAGTGGGAGCAAGGCAGAAGCAGGAAACTACAGACCTGTAAGTTTGACCTCAGTGGTAGGGAAATGATGGAATCACTCTGAAAGAAAGAATTGTTGAGTACCTAGAGGCCAGCGAGGCACAGGACCCAAAGCAGCATGGATTTACAGCAGGAAAGTCATGTCAGATGAATCTAATTGATTTCTTTGACTGGATGACCAAAGTAATAGACCAGGGAGGGGCTGTGGATATGGCCTACCTAGACTTTAGCAAGGCATTTGACACAGTCCCGCACAAAAGATTAATAATCAAGTTAGCCAGCCTGGGAGTGGGTCCCAGGGTGATAGCCTGGGTAGCAAACTGGCTGCACAACAGGACACAGAAGGTAGTAGTGAGTGGAACACATTCCGAAGAAAGGGGGGTTACTAGTGGAGTACCTCAGGGCTCAGTACTGGGTCCAGTCCTCTTTAACATCTTTATAGGTGACATTGCCGAGGGTCTGGAGGGAAAGGTATGCCTCTTTGCAGATGACACAAAGATCTGTAACAGAGTTGATACACGGGAGGGTAAAAAAGATGAGAAGGGACTTGGCAAGGTTGGAGGAATGGTCAGACATATGGCAACTTAGATTCAATGCAAAGAAGTGCAAAGTAATGCACCTGGGAAACAAAAACCCAGGAGAAGAGTACACAATAGCAGGGGAGGTACTAACAACAACAAAAATGGAAAGGGACCTGGGGGTAGTCATATCAGATGACCTGAAGGTGGGTAAGTAATGTGAAAAGTTGGTAAGGAGAGCCAGGGGGATACTGGGATGCATAGGAAGGGGGCATCACAAGTAGAAAAAGGGAAGTGGTTATCCCTCTGTACAGACAGTTGGTAAGACCCCATCTGGAGTACTGTGTGCAGTTTTGGAGACCTCATCTACGCATGGACATAGACAGGATGGAAGCAGTCCAGAGGAGGGCAACTAAAATGGTGCAGGGTCTGCAGCAGAAACCATATGAAGAGAGACTGAGAAAGCTTAATATGTATACTCTTGATGAAAGGAGGGACAGGGGGGACATGATAGAAACATTCAAGTACCTCAAGGGAATCAACAAAGTCCAGGAGGGTAGCATCTTTCAGAAAAAGAGATGTGTAAGAACAAGGGGGCATAATTTCAAGATGGAGGGGGGGATGGCTCAGGGGTAATGTGAGGAAATTTTATTTCACAGAGAGAGTGGTGGATACATCGAACAGCCTTCCTGAGGAGGTCATTGGGTCTAAAACAGTGGGGGAATTCAAACATGCATGGGACAGACACAAGGCAATCATAATGGGGGTTTGCAGGAAGTAGGCTGTTGATTAACTAGAATCTGCAGCTTATCCAGTAGGTAGGGAAATAGGCAGACTGGGTGGGCCAAGTGGTCCTTATCTGCCATCAAAGTCTATGTTTCTATGTTTCACTTCCCTGTTTGGGGAACAGACTGAAGCGTACATGAAAAAAATGGATGACTACAAAGTTGCTTACAGGTGTGCTGCAGCCAAGGAGAAGGCAGCAACTCCACAAAAGTTTCAGGGAAGAGGCAGGGGTAGAACCCATTACAGGCCTTTCTTCCAGACACAGGCTTTGCCCTCCTATCAGCCCTAGAGGGGGTACTTTAGAGGCAGAAGGGGCAGCAAGAAGTCTGGACCCAGTACCCAGGCTGCTGTCCAAGCAAAACAGACTCCCTGAGAATCCTGTCAGGGTTGCCTCCTACTGCCAGTAGGGGGCAGGCTGGCTTACTACATCCAGGCTTGCAAATCCATCACCACAGACAAGTGGGTCCTGGAGGTAGTGGGCCAGGGTCTTGCTCTCAGTTTCAAATTCTTGCCCAAGTTGAGAGCAAGACAATTCAGACCTGTCAATCCATCAGAAGTCTCTCTGCTGGAAGAGGAAGTAGCCAAGCTCATGCAGGATCAGGCAGTAGAGCCTGTCCCCTTGTCTCAAAGGGAAAAGGGTCTTTACTCAAGATGCTTCCTCACTCAAAAGAAAACAGGGGAGTGGCGACCCATTCTGAATCTAAGACACTTGAACAAACATTTGACAAAGCCAAAGTTCAAGATGGTCACTCTGGCTATCATTCTCCCTTCTCTAAGGAAAGGAGACTGGCTGGCATTACTAGACCTAAAGTTTGCATACTTCCATATCCCTATCAGGCTGTCACACAGGTAGTACCTGAGGTTCAGGTTGCTATCAGGGCATTACCAGTTCAAGGTCATGCCCTTCGGCCTCTCATCAGCCCCCAGAGTGTTTACCAAGTGCCTAGCAGTGGTGGTAGCACATCTACAAAAATGGGGTTACAGTCGTCCCATACCTGGATGACTGGTTGGTGGTAGGTCAGCCCCCACAGCAGGTAGAAAGGGCATTGACCATCACTCAGGATACACTAAGTATGCTAGATTTCCTGGCAAACCAGAAAAAGTCAGTCCTCTCACCAGTTCAGCTCCTGGAGTTTATAGGGGCAGAACTGGACACCCTGAACGGAAGGGCATTCCTCCCACAGGGCAGGGTAGACAGCTAGGTACACTAGCAAATTCCTTTTAGTTGCATACACCCAGAACAGCAAAGCATTTCCTTCAGTTGCTGGGCCACATGGTGGCTTCAACAGCAACAGGTTAGGATCAAGATTCCAGATGAGGGACGTCCAGTTCCATCTCAGGGCTCACTCTTCTCAGAGAAGAGACTACCTGTCAAAGATGGTACCAGTCACAGGAACCCTGCTTCAAACTCTGCAATGGTGGCAGGAAAAGGACAACCTCAGGGAAGGCCTGCCTTTCCTCCAGATGCCACCAGCAGCTGTTCTGACAACAGATGCCTCCCTCCTAGGATGGGGTGCCCACCTAGGGAAGCATACTGCCCATGGGGTTCCATGTGATGGTTGCGATCGAAAAACAGCGATCGCTATCATCGCAAATATATATCGCTGAAAAGCTTTTCTATGATAAACATTTCTCAGCGAACGAACTGCCGGTGCTTCACCCCCCGCACCCCCCTTACTAAGGATTCTCAACTCCAGGGGGTACAACATGAGGAGGGGCAAAATTCATTAAAATAAAGAAATAGACACACAGCCGCAAGCAGCTGCAAAATTACTACCCCTAGCGAGTCCCAAACCCAGTGCCTAATGCACCGTAGCCAGCCCTCCTCACCACCACATCACAGGGCTGGCTCAGTTGCAGCAGGCTCAGCTATCCTCCTTAACCCTCCCTCCTATCCCTCCCTTACAGCTCCCCATCCCTCCCCTTCTGGTCGCTCTGTATGCTATTCTTTCACTACCCTTGCAGGGTAGCGGATCATGATAGCGCTATAAATGAGTCGTTGTTTCTACAGTCGCTCATTTATAAGTACTATCATCACGGGCCACCTGCCCCTGGTACTTGGTCCAAGCAGGAATTCCTGCTTCACATAAACCTGCTGGAGCTCAGAGTAGTTTATCTGGGCATTCAGTCCTTCACCTCCATGTTGCAGGGCAGGGCAAGGCAGTTCAGGTCAGGACAGACAATACAACAATGCATTACATCAACAAGCAAGGGGGCACAAGTTCCTCACCTCTGTGCAAAGAAGCCATGAAGGTATGGAATCTGGCTTACACCCTGGGGATATCCCTTTCTGCACTCCACCTGCCAGAAAAGGACAACGACCTGGCAGATGCCCTCAGCAGAATCAACCAGAACCACCACGAATGGTCACTAAACAGACAGATCCTACAAGTAGTGTTCAGAAGATGGGGCACTCCAGAGGTGGACCTCTTTGCAGCCCCAGACAATCATCAGCTTCCTCTGTTCTGTTGCAGGCCTCCAGCAGTGGGCACAGTGCCACTAGATGCACTCCTGATAGACTGGACAGAGAAGTTCCTGTATGCCTTCCCACCATTTCCCTTGCTACTCTCAGGGTACTGAACAAGCTCAGGGTCCAGTCAGTGACTATGATCCTCATTGCTCCAGACTGGGCCAGGCAGCCTTAGTACTCAGTGCTACTGATCTCCAAACCAATCTCCCTACCCAGGAAGCCCAACCTGCTGACATCATCCCAGGGCAGGGTCCCATTCCCCAATTTTCAGTCCCTCAGACTAAAAGTTTGGCTCTTGAGGACCTAGAATACACCAACCTACACCTCTTAGAAGGGATGTTAGAGGTTTTGAGGGTGTCCAGGAAACCTTCCACCAGAAAACTTACTCTTCTAAGTGGAAAAGATTTTCTATTTGGTGTAGGCAGAGACACATAGACCACCTCCAGGCCGACCTGCCAATAGTCCTGACTGTCTAGCACATTTACACACTCTGGGCCTTTGGCCCTCTACCCTGAAAGCGCACATGCCAGCTGTCTCTGCTTACCTCACTGCTGGAAAGGCAGCATCTCTGGCTGCTAACCAGGTATTCAGAAAATTCTTCAAAGGGCTGCTGCACTTGAATCCCCCTCACAGGGAACCGGCTCCTGCATGGGACCTTAACATATGTATTGGCCAGTTGATGCAGCCACCATTTGAACTCCTCTCATCAGCCGAGCTTAAGTATGTGACATGGAAAACAGTGCTCCTAGTAGCCTGGTGGGGGAATTCAAGAATGGATGGGACAGACATAAGGCAATTCTAGTGGGGGGTAGGAGGAACTAGGCTGTTGGTTAATTAGGATCTGCAGCTTATCCATTAGGTAGGGAAATGGGCAGACTAGGTGGGCCAAGAGGTCCTTATCTGCCATCAAATTCTATGTTTCTATGTTACTTCAGCCAGAAAGATCAGTGAGCTACAGGCTTTGTCCACAGAGCCTGACTATATAGCAGTCCACAGGGACAAGGTGGTTTTGAGGACCAATAGGAAATTCCTCCCCGAAGGTGGTATCAGACTTCCACCTTAACCAGTCCATGACCTTGCCAGTCTTCTTTACTGACCATTCCACCTCTGGAGAGAGAGAAGGTTACATAGTTTAGATGTCAAGAGAGCTATAAGCTACTACTTGGATCACACAAAAGGACACAGGCAGAAAAGGACACAGCTTTTCCTGACCTATGGAGAGGTGGGCAAAGGCAAACCCACCTCAAAAAGAACCATTGCCCGCTGGATTGTTGCCTGTATCCAATTTTGCTACAGCAAAGTGGGCAAAGAGCCCCCTGTAGGCCTCAGGGCCCACTCTACAAAGGGGCACAGCTGCTTCTATAGCAGCTGCAAGAGATATTCCTTTGTTTGAAATCTGTAAAGCAGCTACCTGGAAAACTGTTCACACATTCACCAAACACCACAGCCTGGATACTCAGGTCAGAAGTGATGCCAGATTTGGCATAGCAGTACTGCAGAACTTGTTTCCTAAATAGGTTCTCTACCATCCTTCAAAGGTACTGCTTGGGTAGTCTGCATATGTCACAATACAGTAAGATTTCCTGGGGCTTGAAGAAAAAATTACCACAGTAATCTTGTTTCTTCCAAGGGAATCTTACTGTATTCTGTGCTCCCACCCTTCCTCCACTGCTAGAACCTATGGACACTGCAACACAGCTGTTTTGTTGTTCAACCCTATGGGCAATTTCTGTTTTTTGGGCTTAGTGACTTGAGTCTTAACCAGCCCACATTGTTGACTATAGAAAGAAAAATGAGAATAATTGTTAGAAGGTTGCCAATTGTTAATTTATTATTATTAATATAGCTTAGATAGCTTGCCATTAGTTTTTGCTCCTCAAGAGTCTGATGTATGCAGAATGTTGACCAGGGACAGTGGTTTGAAAACCGAGCTTGAGCCTACGTTCCATCATTAGCATGGGTTCAGGTAACCATTTCGGCTCCAGGGCATTACAATAGAAGGACAATACTGCATATGTCAGAATAATTAACAAAAGCTTCATTTAAAATAAAGTTAGGGTTCTAGACATAGGTCTTCAACCAAAGGGATACAGGTCAGGAAATTGGATGTTAGGGTTTACAACTGGCTCGGAGAGCAGACAGTTATAACAATCATTCACTGGAGATACATGGGTAGCAGTAGATAAACAGATTACATAGTTTAGGCACACAGGCACCACATCAAGAAGACCAACGCAGTTCAAACAATATACAATAGCTAAAGCAAATAGACATCAGGAGTCAAAGAGAAACCCAGAGTGTTCACCTGAAGGTTGTTGCATACACTAACCAGCAATCACTAATCAAAGTATAGTACATTAAGAAAGGGCATATTTAAGCAATACGGCATGCCAGGGTGTGTGTTATCATGTAATAACGTCACTCCTGGGGTGGGTTGAAGCACGAGGTGAAGCAGAGTATTTATTTATTTATTTACTTATTTATTTGCACGTATTTATTTGATCCACTGGATCAGCAATATTTGCACAAGCTGTGCCCAGTGCAGATTTTACAGCACTGGTCCTGGTCTGGTGATCTGGGTTTTACCCATTCCACACTGCATATGGCTTAGTGATATACTGTACAAATGGCTGCAGAGTCTAACCCCTTGAAGGCTGAAGTTTCAGAAAACCATTATGCTACAAATATCAAGACTCACTCCCTCCCTCACCCCCAGTCACAATTAATCCTCTACCAAAGTCATGCTTAAATACTGGTGCCTCTACATCCACACCACTAAGCTTTTAATGCCAACATGCTTCTTCTGCTGCTGTGAGTTAAACTCTTTATTTAAAAACATTTTGTTGATACATTTTTGCTTTAGTATATCCATGGTCAGGAAAAATGAATTTGTAAAAGAAACCAAAATCCCCATTTATCAATTCATTGAATCACAATACAGCATGTTATGAATTTTTCAGATTCTATGTACATCATACCCTACCTACTTACCACATATAAACTCAACTATATTAAAAAAATAGTTCTAGGCACTTTTTTTTTTTTTTATCAGGAGAGACACACTAAGTTGAAAGCTTGTTTACAGGTGTGACCTGGGAGCACAAGAAAGTTAAGCAATTTGCGCAGGGTCACACAGTATGCAAGTGGGGGCTGTGGGAGTCAAACCCAGGTCTCCAGGTTTGTAGCTCAGAGCCTTAAACCACTGCCTACGTAACCATTTGCAACACAGCTATTTAGTAGCTGTTGTCTTACAGAAACCCCAGTTAGCTAGCTCTCCCCGTATGTTAGTATGCTTACTACACCAAGACCATGAATCATAAAACAGATGACTGCCATAACAAGGGAGGCAGTACAGCACAGTGGTTTAAGGCTCTTCTCTGCAAATCTGGAGATCTAGGTTTGAATCCTACAGCCCCCACACAAATGTGGAGTATCTTTTTAAGAAAGTATAAAATACTGTGAAATGATTGTAAAGCAGTGCACATGCTAAATCCTACTGCCACATTCAAAACATCATACAAATACCCTACCTACTTACCACATATAAACTCAACTATATTAAAAAAATAATTCTAGGCACTTTTTTTTTTTACCAGGAGAGACACACTAAGCTAAAAGCTTGTTTACAGGTGTGACCTGGGAGCACAAGGAAGTTGTGATTTGCTCAGGGTCACACAGTATGCAAGTGGGGGCTGTGGGAGTCAACCCCAGGTCTCCAGGTTTGCAGCTCAGAGTCTTAAACCACTGTCTACCTAACCATTTACAACACAGCTATTTACTGTAGTAGCCGTTGTCTTACAGAAACCCCAGTTAGCTAGCTCACAGACAAGCCTGTGCAGTGGAGAACAGAACAGAACAGAAGATATTTAACCATTTACAACACGGTTACACTTATATATAATACATACTTCTCAAACTTGAAAGAAAAAATACACTTTATCATCAGTCTGTATTTACGAAGTACTGTGCCCATGTTTAAAATAATTTGAACCCCCCCCAAAAAATGTGCCCTGACATGAAACTGCATGTTTAACTGTAAAGACAATTAAAAATGGTATTTTTAAATGCATTGCTAACACCAATGCTTCATGATTAAAACAATTTCAACACCCCCCGTGACAGATTGCATTTTGGGAAGATTGCCTTAGCAAGATGCTATAAAAAAATGGAAAAACAGGTTTAATGGAGTGAAAGCTGACATCCTATTTCTAGTGTCCACGAGAAAACAAAACATATTTAAGATTTTTTTTATGTCAGCTCTGATCAGAATAGCTTTTAAAATCACATTTGATTGAATTAGACCAAATCTAACTAAAGGTAGAATTTATTTGTTAACCTTGACCTTTGTTCAAGTAAATAAATTCTCTTGTAACCATACAGAAAACTAAAACCTTGTAGCTCAGAGCTTTATACCACTGCCTACTTAATCATTTACAACACGGCTATTTAGTAGCTGTTGTCTTACAGAAACCCCAGTTAGCTAGCTCACAGACATGCCTGTGCAGTGGAGAACAGTGCAGAACAGAACAGAAGATATAAGTCTGTATTTACCTAGTACTGTGCCTATGTTTAAAATAATTTGACCCCCCCCAAAAAAATGTGCTCTGACATGAAACTGCATGTTTAACTGTAAAGACAATTAAAAATGGTATTTCTAAATGCATTGCTAACACCAGTGCTTCATGATTAAAACAATTTCAACCCCCCCATGACAGATTGCATTCTGGAAAGATTGCCTTAGTAAGATGCTATAAAAAACGGAAAAATGTAGAATTTATTTGTTAACCTTGACCTTTATTCAAGTAGATCAATTCTCTTGTAACAGTACTGAAAACTAAAACTAAAAACCTATATCTCTTGCTAGATGTTTAAGAAAACATGTGGCTCTTACTGTAAACTAGAATGTGTGTCTAGGTCTCCGTCTGAGGCCCCAGGTGGCTCTGGTAATCATTTGTTCCAAAGGATTTTTAAGTCAGTTTGAAGGCATTACATTTCTTCTGTTCTGTTCTGTACTGTTCTCCACTATTAGGCATGTCTGTGTCCCAAACTAGTGTATCTTGTTACAGCATGCTAGAGCTATCTCATGCCTCTCCCACATGGATCAGAAAAAAGTTTGGGGTGGAGGCGGAGGTGGATCTTACTCAAAAAAAAAAACTAATGCTGCCTCCCACTACTCAACACTTCTGAACACACTGCCAGAATCCTGCCCGGAACAGATCCTTCTCTACGCGGATGATGCTGCCATCCTGGAATCCCACCACAATCCAGTACATCTACAAGGTAACCTCCAACAGGCCTTCTCTGCAGTCGAAAACTGGTTCACAAAACACAGACTTATCCTCAACCAGAAAAAAACAAAGACCATGATCTTCTGCAGCCCCCAAAACAAATACAAACAATATCAGCTCTCCATTAAAACCAAGCAAGGTCTCACCCTTGAACAAGTCCATTCCTTCAAATACCTTGGCCTCACCCTCGACTGTAATCTCTCCTATGTCCCACACATCAATAACGTGGCAAAAGTAGTCAATACCAGGATGGGCCTACTATTACGACATAGGAAACATCTAACCCCAGAAGCTCTGTCCATCATTGTCCAGAGCTCCATCATCAGCATCATTGACTACGGTCTCATTAGCTATGGATCTGACACAACCTCCTCTCTTAGGCGTCTGTCGACTTCTCTCAATCAAGCCTGCTGACTTGTTACTGGTTCCCACCGTCTCACCCACACCTGTGACCTCTACTCCAAAACAGACTGGCTGCAACTGAACAACCTTAACAAATACCAAACCTGCATCACTGCTAAGAAAATCATGATGGGAAAGGCACCTCCAGGAATCAGCACCCTCCTTAAACCTAAAATCACAAACCGCAACACCAGGAACTTTAAGCCCCAAATCCGGCAAATTCACCACTGCCGCACATCCCAAGGCCAAAGGTCCTTTGCATACAGGGCCCTGAGTTGGCTGAATGAGCTCTCTAGTGACACCTCATTGGCAGCAATGCTTGGTGCATTCAAAAAAATGCTCCACCACTCCATAACTGGCTCCACTACCTGTGCTTGTGCCCCATAACATCGTTATCCCCTACGCTGTTTCTGAACCCATAGGTGTCGGTTTCTGTCCTCTCCACTTGCACTTACCTGTCCAATGCAACTTCTAATGCACTTGCCCTGTGTCTGTCCTGACAAAGCCCCTTGGCTGCCTCACCCTATCCCACTACACCTATGCCTTCCCCGACCCTCAACCCTCTCCCCTGCTTGTCCTCTTCCTCCAATCTGTTTCTTGTAATACACATCGCTCAGTCTGATTATGTCAAGCAAGTTACTGTCTGAAACCTTGCACCTGTAACTGTCTTATGTTAGAGTGTCTGTTACCCTGTAACCAGCCTGACGTGGAACCTTTGTAAAAGAGCCTTGGCTCAAAGGTACTTTGTAATCCTAGACATAAATAAATAGATAAACTCAGGTTCCAGTTCTTGTACCACCCATTTAAGAAAGAAAATAGTACCCTGCAACCATTAACTAACATGGAAGCGTATTTATTTGAGAGCGGAAAACATTGTTTGGAGGAGGGTAAGGCGGAGGAGACTATTTACACCTTTAGTTAGTTCCATGGACAGAAAACATGACATCACTCCTTTTGTACATGTAATACTCCTGTAGGCTCTGCCCACAGTCATAAAAATTAAAGGTTTTTGGCACACTGGGGGTGGTCTCCCCGGTGTGCCACAGTAATAGAGGGAGAAATAAATCTCGACATGGGGATTGGGCACCCTGATGTCAGCAAAGAATAATAAGAATGGGCTGTGGGGTGGCAGGGGGGCATCCAGCACTGGGGGTGGGCATCCCAGTATCAGAAACAACAGAAAGTTATCAGAAAGTTAATGCTTTCGGTGCACTGGGGTGGTCTCCACAGTGTGCCACAGTAATAGAGGGTTAAAGAAATGCCAACACAGGGATTGGGCATCCCGATGTCGGGAAACAGTAATTACAAAGGGGTACGCCTGGAAAAATGACAGTTAGATGCAAGATTCTGCATTGCAACATGGCAGCTTGATGCAGGGCACTGCATCATAAAATGCCACTTTGATGGATGGCTATTTATTTATTTGTTAATTTAAGCGTTCTACCAGGAAGTCATGCTGAGCAGGCTGCTGCTCAATTCCAGATGCATCCTGGGGGTAGGGGGTATGGGAAAATACATATAGCGTGCAGTGTACAATAACAGCTGGCAAGACAGTTCAAGAGACAATATTACATTCAAGAGACACTATAACAGCAAAATAAACATCATCTTTCTGAATCTAACATGGCAGTTCGTTGCAGGATTCTGCATCGAACTAGAATCCTAAGCCAATGCAAGATTCTGCATCGAACTAGAATCCTATGCCTCCAGGGACATCTACTGTATATACTCACATATAGGCTGACCCACGTATAAGCTGACTCTCCAAAATGCTGCACTGATTTCACAAAAAATGCAGTAACCCGCGTATAAGCCAAAGTCAAGTTTTACAACTCAATATCTACATCAAGCTCAGCAAGGGAGTGTTGTTTAAGTAAGTGTGGTGTAGTGCCTTGGCTCATTTTTTTTGTCTTGTTTACCACCAGTCACTCAACAACTCACCAACCCTGCTCCCTTTTCACCAATCCCCTCCCTCTCGGTCCCATGTGCCCTGTCCGCTGTGCTTCCCTTCATCCAGGTGGCTTGCTGGTGATGTCAAATGCCAAAGCCCCTCACGGATTGTAATGCCGACAGGCACTTGCAATACCCCAGCTACTGCCCCACTCTGTTACTTACTCCTGCTGAGCAATTTGTTACCCTCTATGCCTATTTCCCTTTCCATTACCTTTCCATTACCTTCTCTCTCTCTCTCCTTTTGATCAGCTCCATCTTTGGAGAACTCTGCACTGCTGTTCACTGCCACGGTCCTCCTGGAATCCTTTCCATCCGGCATCCGTTCCCTTTTCCATTTCTTTTTTTAAAGAAGACTCCGCTCCCTAGCTGGCTATGCTGACCCATTGTGCCCAACCTTTAATATTATTGTGTCATAATGACTGACTCACGTATGAGCCAAGAATCCCTAAATTGAAATATTGACTTGGTACAAAAATCTCGGCTTATACATGAGTATATATGGTATTTTTTCCCCATAGGAAATAATGGGAAAAAGAACATTTCATAACTTTGGAACAGATTATTTTTCACCAAACTTTCAAAAGGCACATCTGTGAGGCCACGGTTTTCTACCCTGGACATTTTAGTCCTGTAGCTACAGCCATTTGTGAGATACAGGTTGACAAAAAAACAGCAAAAACCCATAAAATCTCTTTTTTTCCAACACTCTGTATCTCAGAAACCACACATGGGATTCAAACAAAATCTGGCATATCAATTGACCTAACATAGAAACATAGAAGTTGACGGCAGATAAGGACCGCAAGGCCCATCCAGTCTGCCCATTTCTTTTTCTACCTTATAAATGTGCCATTGGCCTTTGCTATGTCAGTGACCTATCTATTCATAGTCATTTGTATTGCTCCCTTATGCCTATCCCATGCCTGTTTGAAGCTCTGGCAGACCTGTCCCTTCCAATGATGCATGCGAAATTTCAAGCAGATCTGTTGAACCTGCATTAAGTTATTAACCTGAAAAAATTGGCCTTTAACATTAAGTACTCTCACTAACCCTAACTATAGCTGCATGATAAAGATTCCCTTGGAAGAAACAAGATTACTGTGGTAAGTAATTTTTCCTTCATAAACGTCAGCATTAATGTAATTTTGGCGTAGTTGTTCTCCAGTAGCACTATGTTGACACACAGCAGGAAGTTTCCAGCCGGACTCCTCCTTAGAAGTGGCTGCAACCACCAGTTCTGTCTGTGGCCTTGTGTGTAACATGTTATGATCTTAATTGCAGTCCCATCCTTCTTTTGAGCAATGTTCACCGAGCTGGCGCATTTTTTTTTTAAATCTATTTCTCTCCGATCACAGCTCGTGGGACCTTCTCTCGAGCATCCGATCCTTTATCCTGCCCGCCTGTGGATCCCTCAGTCTGTGCCTCCTCTCCCCCCCGCCGCAGCCAGCACCCCCAGTTTTACCCACCCGAGGAGGGTAGACCTCATCTCTTGGGCTCTCTTGTAAGTCAGACTCTGGCTGCAGGTGAGGCCAGCCGAGGAGAACCCAGTGGAGGGCATAGGGGACAGGTGCTGTCATCTGTCCCACGAGCCGGTCTTTTCCTTGTTCTGTGCTGGTTCCCTCACCCCTGCGTGGGCATTCCCCAAATGCTCTGGTGCATGGCAACCCTGCCAATTTTGGCCACGCTGTTCTCATGCTTCCCAGCTTGCTGCGACGTCTCCTGGTCTCCACCAGGGATCACCGGCACACCGATCCAACCCAACTGGTACTCCTGGGGAGGAGAGCACCACAAGGGCCCTCCGTCCTCAACCCACTCCTGCTGACCCACCAGTGCCCGAGCTCACTCCAGAACTCAGGTCACCAGCGTAGCACCTCAACCCTCAGCACCACCGGGCTGGCAGAGCTGGAGTGTTTTTGATGCAAAATGCTAGTTTAGCTAGTGACAGGAGGCAATGGTCATAACAAACTGATGTGTCCATTTTATGTGGTTCAGTGTCACCAACATGAATGGAATCTGTTTGCACTTCAACCATTTCATTGTCAATATCACAGACAAGGATGGCATCCTCCACCAGACCAGTACTGGTATCAGCAAAGTCACTCTTGCAGTAGTTAAAAGAGAGGAAATGCAATGAAGCTGTATTGGTCTGTCATGTACTTCTTGTAATACCTTGAATGCAGTGGGTCACAAGGTCAGAGGCAGCAGGGATTCTTAAATGAGAAGGAATTTTTTTTTTGTCAATAACATTTGTATTAGTTTTCACAAAGAACACTAAATACAATACCATAAATATAACATGCTTTTAAACTTTCAACATGTTACCAGCATAAAAGATGAACAAATGTGGTATTTATAAACTGGAATGGGTAAACAGCATGTTCAGGGCAAAGTGGTGGATGTGTCCCACTGTTACTTTGGAAAGGTCTTTGTAGGTTCCTTGTTTGGGAAGTCAGCAAAGTTGCAGGTGTGTAAAAGAGGGAAACTGTGCATGACATTTGTTTTGGGGGTAGGCGACAGTGGGTGTTGGTAAAAGAGATGTACTCTTAGGAACAGAGGGTGACCAGCCTGGTTCCAGGGAGATAAGTGCTGGGAGCATACCTGTTCCATATGTTCATTGGAGACACTGCTTGGGGACCTGAATTTTAAGGTATGCTTCTGCGCAGATCACCACACCATTTCTCGTAGTATGGACACTGTGGGAGGGCTGGATAAAATGAGTATAGTGTTGCGAAAGTTTCTGTGCCTGTACTGGTGGGCAGTGGTGTACTCATGTTGGTCACCACTGTGATGTCATTGTGCAATAATTCTTTTAGGTGCACTGCGTGGTTTCTCAACAGCATTGCACTGAGGAACAGCCCAGGCACTGAAACGATGATGGTGTTACTACTACTGCAGTAAATAACTATTCTTGCATTGTTGTCTTGGATGTCCTGCACAGCCAGCACTATACCTAGGGATGTATTTAAAGGGGAAGGAAAAATTATTTAGCGACATAATGTCGGAATAACGGGGACCCAGTGTGCTGAAAAATGAGAAGGAGTTATTGCCTGATAAAGCTCCAGTCACATACGTACCACACTTGAACGTGTCACTAACCTTTCAGTCCACGGGGTTTATCTAACATCAATGACCTTACAATCAGGCATGGGAACACCACTAGATGATTCCAGGAACATGTCAGTTGGCAACACTCTGAAGGAAAAATTGGGAATGTGGTCATTAGCACATGAAAAATGTCATATGCATAGGTTCAGTCTGCGTTCATCACTGCAAGTTACAGTTTGACGGATGGAAATCAGTGTTCGGCTGGAGTGGAGCACAGATGTGCTTCCCTTGTATGGATAGGAGACTCAACTGGCACTGTACTTTCACTGTGACCCACTGTTGGAGAAAATATGTCTGAAAAGGAAGGAAAAGAAAGGCATGTTTACATGCAGACCAGAAATGCATTTACAGCTGTAATGGTTAGGAATGTCCATTCTGGGCCCCATCCTCTTCTTTGTTTATAAATGATCTTCCCACAGTGTGCTCCAATTCCTTCATTCATATGTACATGGATGACTCTGTCTTTTTTAACCTCCGGTCCCCCCACAGCCTCCACTCATGCCACCCATCAGCATCACCTAAACAAAGTGCTGTCTTGGTTTCAGGCCAATTATCTAAAGGTAAACACTGAAAAGACTGTAGCTATGCTCTTCGGTACTGCTCAAAAGTTAGCCAAAATCTGGTTCCCCTCAGTGTTTACCATTTTGCACGACACCCCACTTGATTAAGTATCCGAATTCAAATACCTCGGGGTCTGGTTGGACAACTTATACTTCAGAGCCCACATTGTCTCCATTTGCTCCAAACTCCGGCCAAAACTGGGTCTACTATACCACAACAAGGATTGCCTCCCCCTCCCTACATGTCGCAAGTTGGCTTAAAAAATGATCTTACTAATATTCGATTATGCTGATGTAGTCTATGGAACTGCTGCTGCATCCACACTCACCAGGCTTGATACACTTCTGAACTCTTTCTGTTACTTCCCCACTAATGCCCCCCCCACCACCACCACCATTGCAGGCTCTACTCCTCTCTCTCCTTCCTCCTGCTTCCCCTCAGGCATTCCACCCACTCCCTAACTTTCAGTGCCAAATTCTAGTTTGATCTACTTCCCCTATGTCTCCTCCAAGCTGATGCCAGCCACCCCATCAAACTATGATTTACGCTCCAGGATTCCTCGCTCTTTCTTGCTCCCCCATCCTTGCACCTCTGCTGGTCAGTCTGCCTTCTCCTGCAGGCTACCCTCCCTCTGGAACCTTCTTCCTCTTCAATTCTGTAACTCCCCCTCTTTCACCTCTTTCATGCAACACATCCACCTCCTCAATCGCCCCCCCTTACTCCTGCCCTGTCACTCCTTCTCCCTTTTCTCTTCTCTCCCCTTGCCCCCCTTCCCTTTCTTCTTGTTTCCTAGTAAACCTTGTACCAACCTAGCTGTGAGTTTACTCCCCGTCTACTCTACTTACCTTCCTCTACTCCCCACTTTATTCTGTCCTGTATCCAGTAACCAATTCGTAAGTTGGGTACCACATTGCTTTCTTTATGTGATGAAATTGTAAGTTTTGACTGTCTGGCCACATTGCAATCAAGAAGTAATTGTTTGCCTACTGTACTGTAAGTCTTCCTTATCTTTGTTCATATCCATCTCACTTTGTAAGCTTTGCCTATAAAACATAAATAGTGTTTGTATGTGTATGTGACTGTTAAACATCCCTTACTATTTATTTTGTACCCCTGGGTCACACATGGAAACGAGCCTTGGCCTACCTACCACAATTTAATGGGAATGGAACAGAGTTGGCCATATTAACTTTTCCAAACAAAATACATCCACAATAACTTATTATTACTGGTCTGTAACATACTTATAGTGTTTCACAGGGTGTGACTCAGGTGGAGTGACACTTATGTCTTGCGTCTGTTTACTGTGTGAGGAAAAAAAAGCGAAGGAATGATTGCCATGGAACAGAGAGTGGAAATGCGAACTGATACCATAAACAGCAATAAAAATCAGCATACCTGTGTAAGTCCAACAGGAATTCAGCCAGATGTTCATCTTTCTCAAATCCTTTTTCTGTCCTCAGCAATGTCCATCACTCATAAGATGTCTTGAGGTTCACAAACATCTTCTGGTACTCTCAATACTGCTCCCAGCATTGCTGCTTGGTGATCACTGGAGAACTGTTGGCAGGTCTGCCACAATGCTGAGGTGTGGACTTGTGTGATGTATCAGACCTAAGCAAGGAACATTAGAACAATGTGTGACAGTCATGTATCAGAACAGGGTGTAAAAAATGATGGCTAGTATTCAGTAACAGCAGCGACATCGACCTTGAGAGTAGTGATATCGGGTATGTCGCTACAGTTCATAGTATTAAGCTGTTACATTACCTTGATATCCTAACATGACTGTCATTGAACACTGCACCTAGCATGCATTGTTCAACACTTTGATGTGCACAAGTGAGGTACATGCTGCTTTCCATTTGCACAGGTATCTGCACAGTTCAATGACAGTATGTACCCCTATGCATCACAGCTGAAATGATGTGGAATGCAACAGTAATGTCACTCCCACCCTTGCGGTCAGACATCACTCAGGGCTGCAGCTGTCCTTCAGACATTATGCCTGTCCTCTGCTAGTGTGTTCCAAAGCAAGTTTGATGCCACTTTGGAATACCTGTTGTTGCCCCCTCCCATGTACCAACCATTGACATGGAATAGTGGCACTACTGCATCCATAACAGTGTGTTACATGTGTCTCTGCATGGCTCGGCACACATCCAGTCTTCATCGGTGGAATGGTAGTAGTATAGCCAAAACATGCAGCCAGTGTCAACAGCTGTATCCAAGATGCCAGTGCCGCAAAACAATAGCAGCAATCAAACCTTCACAAGTACAGGAAGCAACAGCGATGGAAGCCTCACCCACTGTGTCTGTATGCGACCATGTCAAAGTAATGTAACTGAGGAGAACTGGTCTGTTGCAGTGTGTTGACTAACTTGCTTTGTGTTACATACTTCTGCAATGGGCACATTTTTACAGCTTTCAACAGTACAAGCTGGGAAATCCGGTTCATATCCCAACAGTTACCACAGTAATTTTTTCAGAAGGATTTTGTTATCACTTCCTCGTACAGAACAGTAACCAAGGTGAATTACCATAATATCAATACATTGATACTCCCTGGGGACAAATATTCCATGAGGTGCAAAGCGCAGCACAAGAATTTGCGCTGCCCCTTGCGCTTACACAGGAGCACAATGATGCTTTATGCAGTAGCATAGCGCACTGGCAATAATCCACTGAATATAGGGCCATGTGAGTACAGTCTGATGCAGTGGGGTGCCACAATAGCTTTCCTGCCATTTGCTCCAAGACTAAACTCTGCAGTCACTTATAGTTTATTTCCAAATGCCACCACCTGGGTCTGATTCCTATAGGTTTCTGTTTGAAATTCCATCCTTGTTCATTTGGGTCTGAGATACATGTTTCCTCCACTAATAAACTTTTGAAAACTTTCTCTAGGAAACTTATCATGCACACCATTTTCTCCATTAAAACACAGCTGATCTCTGTGGACAAAACCATTCAAAGGCAAAAGGATTTCCTGCAGCGAACAGCTCCACATAACCTTCCTTTTATTAAGCACTGCATCCAAAACCTTAGCTCCACTCTTTCAGTTCCTCAAGGAAATCAAATCTGCAAAACTCCAGTCTCTCACCCAGCAGATCAACAACCAACCTGAGCCCTCGAGTCAAACATAGCCTAACAATTTGGTATTTTGCATTCCTCCAGACCTTCCCCTGACACAAGATGAGCAATTACTCCTCAGCAAAGGTCTCTCTTTTGTGTCCACACCCAGATATCTTGATGCACCCCAGGTTCAAGTTGATCTGCAGTGCTTCTATCATAGAATACACCTCACAGCTCATTTTTCTAATGAGACTCCTTTTCCCACAGATGATGACAGTATCACCAGAACAATCAACGATATCAATCCCCAGCGAAGTGCATGGACACCCCCTCCAGGATGTTTTGCTGCTGTTGATTATTTTGTCAACCAATGCATGGAAAACATCACTAACTTCAATCTTCATTGCAGGCACAACCATTCCAACCTGAGACCTGGTGAGCTGGCAGCCCTCAGATCTCTGTAATGTAGGAATGACATTGTTATCAAACCAGCCGATAAGGGAGGTGCTGTTGTGATCTGACAAAAGGAGTTATACATCATTGAAGCCACACAGCAACTCTCTGACACCAGGTTTTATTCTTCTCTTCCACAGGACTCCACTGCTGACTATCAGACTGAGGTCACCACCACCTCCTCTGCTACTGAAAACAAAGAGCTCCCTGCTTCTGCTAAGAGACTCATAGTTCAGCATTCCCGGACATGCAGGTTTTATCTTCTTCCCAAAATCCACAAAACAGGTAACCTGGGTCATCCTATAGTGTCTGCCTTCTCCTGCCTCACATCCCACATCTCTGCATTTTTGGACAGCCTCATGAGACCCCTTGTTGAGTCCCTGCCCTCCTATGTTAAAGACACTAACCATGCTCTCCAGTTATTTGACAGGTTCAGGTTCAGTGACTCTCATCAGGTCATCTTCACAATGGACATCAAATCTCTTTACACAGTGATCCCCCATGATGATGGTCTGACAGCTTTGCAGCATTTCTTGAATAAGCAGGAAGTCCAGCAGCCACCCACACAGACACTAACTTGTCTGGCAGAACGTGTTCTTACACTCAATGCTTTTTCTTTTAATAACAGTTTTTTTCAGCAGGTCACTGGAGTTGTCATAGGTACCAAGATGGGTCCCAGCTTTGCTAATCTGTTGTGGGTTGGGTGGAGGAACTTTTTTCTCTTATTCACAAGGACTGTCTGTGAACTCTAAAAATGCTACATTGATGACTGTGTGGGGTCCACCTCCTGCTCCAGGGAGACCCTCCAAGTCTTCCTTGACAAGTTTACCATGGCCCATCCTTCCCTTCAATACTCAGTTGAAGTATCCTCCTCTACACTGCCTTTTCTGGATATCCAGCTGTCAGTGCAGTCTAGTCTGAAGACATCAGTTTATTAAAAACCCACTGACTCTCACAGTTTCCTCCTCCACAGCTTCTTCCATCCTAAACATGTCAATAATGGCCTGCCTTATTCACAGTTTCTTAGACTTTGCAGGTTATGCAGTGAAGAGGATGATTTTGCTGAGCAGACCCAAATAATGCACAGTTTTTTTATCAACAGGTGATACCCTAAAAGCACAGTGGACAGAGCACTCTCCCGGGTCAGTAACATGCCTTGTAACCTTATTTTCTCAGAAGAAGCCAGAAGGGGAAGGAAACATCTTCAATTCAGTGCCTTACAGTAACTGGTAATTGCTATTTTTCTTTCAAACTTAGATTGTGGGCTTTTAGTGACACTGTACTTTCTTTGTTGTCTTTACTTCGAATTGTTTTTGGGCTGTTGAAAATTTAAAATGTAGTGGTGGTGTACTTCTTTGCTGTCTTTAATTGCTGCAAATTTAGTCTTGGCTTTTCTGACTTGCCCTGTAGTTTGGGTGAGGGGTGTTAATTGTCTGACCTCTAACCTCAGCTACGTGATAACTGGAGGTGGGGCTTAGTCAGAGTTGAGGTAGCAAGTGAGTTTTATTTTCTCAGAAGAAGACAGAAGGGGAAGGAAACAGATTCAATTCAGTGCCTAACAGTAACTGGTAATTGCTATTTTTCTTTCAAACTTAGATTGTGGGCTTTTAGTGACACTGTACTTTCTTTGTTGTCTTTACTTAGAATTGTTTTTGGGCTGTTGAAAATTTAAAACGAAGTGGTAGTTTATTTCTTTGCTGTCTTTAATTGCCCCCAACTCTTGATTCTATGCCCTGTTAAATCTGATTGACAGGAGCTAAACACAGGGTATAGTAAGGGGTGTGAAGTAGGAGGGGCGTAAGGGGGAAGAAGCCCACCCTCAGCACGACAAGTGTTTGGACTCATTTATTTATTTATTGGTTTATTTTCCTTTTTTAAAAAGAAACATATCTGAGGATCAGTGGCAGCATTTTTAGGACAGTAAATTAATAAAAAGGGAACTAGGAGAGCTTCAGTAGCAGACAAGTAGTGGAAGAGCAGTATAATTGCAGTATAATGTGGGGAATGGTGCAATGCAGTGGCTGTGGGGAAGCCATATTCAGGCAGACCTTCTGGACACTGAGGTGCTGCCCTATCTGCATGCATCTCCCTGGACTGCGGGATGAGGTAGCCAGACTCAGAGTGGAAGTAAACTGGGTCAGGAGTACCATCACCCCTATCTAGAGACCACCCAGTCCAATGCAACTGCCTCAAAGGATGCCGAGAATGAGGAGCACTTGGATGACAGTGGGCTCAGAGAGGGTCAGAGCGGTCAGGCAGAGGCACATCCCAGATCCTATTTCACTCAAGAACTCATATGCCACACTGGCAAATGGGGACAACCAAATAGAGGTACCCAGAGAAGTGGAAAGAAAGGATGTGGAGGTTAGCCAAGGAGGTGACCTCAGCAGAGAAAGCAGTGGACCCCAGAGGAGGAGGAGGAGGAGGAGGAAGCAAATCCTGGTGGGGGACTCCATCATAAGAGGGATCCAGCTAGGAACACAGGAGGGGGAGGACAGGGAGGTGAGGTGCCTACCAGGTGCCACGGCATGGAGGGATGGAAGGAAGATCCTGGGGATCACTGGGAAGGCAAGACGGGAGGGTGAGCTGGATGTCATTATCCACCTAGGTACTAATGACCTGGCAAATGGGAGCCAAGGAAGTTCAGGAAGAGTTTAGGAAATGGGGAGGGTCTCAAGCAAGTAGCTACTCTCTGTCACTTTCTCAGAAGTACTACCCAAGTAGAGGCAAGGGAGAGCATAGGGGTGCATGCACCAGGAACTTTAACTCATAGTTGAAGAACTGGTGCTGTGAGGAAGGGCTTGGATTCATTGGTGACAGGGACCCACCTGGAGTGATGGAGGTTTGTTCAAGCCTGACGGCCTGCATCCATCCTGGAAGGAATCAAGCACTCAATCATAAGTTTAAATGCTACATTGACAAGCATTTAAACTAGCAAAGGGGGGTGGCAAGCCAGCAAGAAGGGTACCTACTTGCTCACCCCGCACAGCTAGCAGTGGAACCAGTGAACCAGAGGAGTGGCTGTCTCTACAAAGCAGTGTGCAAAAGATGGAGATTAGCACCCAAGAGGTGGATAGGCAGAAAAGGGGAAAAATTCAGTAGAAGGGCAGACAACAAGGAGAACCAGGAATAAAGGACAACCAAGGAAGGGGCTGGAGTAGAACAGCGAAACAGTCTAGGGAGGTCAAATCATGGAAAGCCATGTGTGCAAATGCCAGGAGCCTTAGCAACAAGATGGAAGATCTAGAGGCTGTCATGGTGCAGTCAGACCTGGACGTTGTGGCCATCACTAAAACCTGGTGTAATGATAACCATGACTGGGAGATGGCCATACCTGGCTACAACATATTCAGAAGAGACAGGGCAGGTAGGAAGGGAGGAGGAGTGGCACTGTATGTGAAAAATTACATAAGGGCCACAGAGATCCAGGAGGAACAAAATGGGGGAGACATACTGTGGGTTAAGCTGGAAAGGAAAATGGGGCCAGCCATCTGCACAGGTGTGGTCTATAGACCACCATCCCAGGAGGAAGAAACAGATAGGAGCTGATGCTAGCCATCCAAAGGATGGCAGACAAGGGAGGTAGTACTGGTTGGAGACTCAATATTCCAGGCGTGGACTGGAGCATCCCAGCAGCAGCATCAACTAGAGCAGATTTATCCTGGACTCCTTCAGGGTGCCTTCCTCAAGCAACTGGTCATGGAACCAACTTGGCAGAAGGCAATACTGGACCTTGTGCTCACAAACAGGGACAGTGTGATGGGGATAACAATGGAGGAGCACCTGGGGAACAGTGACCACCAGTCATTGTAGTCTGAAATCACGGAAAGAGCAGAACCAAACCACACAAAAATATGTATCCTGGATTTTAGGGAGGCAGACTTTGGGAAAATGGGGAGATACTTGAAAGAGGCATTAAGGGGAATGGGGCAGGAATCAGGGGTTGAGGAACAGTGGGCAGTATTTAAAATGTGGATTACAAGAGCAACAGAATTATACATTAAGCAGGTTAGCAGGAGGAAAAGGAAGAGAGACCATTATGGTTTCCAAAGAGGTAGCAAAGAAGTGAAAGCCAAAAGATTGCATTCTGGCAATACAAAAGACACAGGCAGAAGAGGATAGAGAGAAGTACCAGGAGAAGGAAAGGAGGCAGGAGGTCAGTCAGGAAGCCAAAGCTCAGACAGAAGAACACATTGCAAAATCAGTGGTTAGAGGGGACAAAACCTTTTACAGGTACATAAGTGAAAAAAGAAAGGCAAAGGGAGGGCTAGTGAGACTGATGGGGGAGGATGGGGGCCGTGTGGAGGATGACAACTGTAAAGCTGACATATTGAACAGGTATTTCTGCTCAGTCTTTACTGAGGAAGAGGAGGGTAATGGGTCTGAAAGGAGTACAAGGGGTGAGAATGGTGCAGAAATGGACACAAGTCCCTTTACACGAGAAAGGGTCCTGAAGGAACTGGAAGTAATAAGAGTTGATAAAGCAATGGGGCCAGATGGGGTGCACCCCAGGGTCCTTAAAGAACTAAGAGAGGTGGTGGCTGAACCTCTGGCTATCCTGTTTAGCCGATCACTGGAAACAGGGGAGGTACCCAAAGACTGGAGGACAGCAGATATAGTCCCCTTATACAAAAGTGGGAACAAAGAGGAGGGGGGGAACTACAGACCAGTCAGCCTCACCTCGGTAGTGGGGAAGATCATGGAAGCACTACTGAAGGAGAGATTGATGGAACAACTGGTTGTAAATGGACTACAGGACCCAAGGCAGCATGGCTTCACCAAGGGGAGGTCATGTCAGACCAACCTCATTGAATTTTTTGACTGGGTGACTAGGGAGGTGGATCAGGGGAGGGCAGTGGACATGGCCTATCTGGACTTCAACAAGGCCTTTGACACTGTGCCACATAGAAGACTATTACACAAATTGGGGAATATGGGTGTGGGCAGGACAGTAGTGTGGTGGGTAGGTAACTGGCTGGGCGGTGGGACACAGAGGGTGGTGGTAAGTGGCTGTCACTCCACAGAGGGAAGAGTGACCAGTGGGGTACCACAGGGATCAGTGCTGGGACTGGTCCTATTCAACATCTTCATCAGTGACATTACGCAGGACATAGAAGGTAGAATTTCACTGTTTGCTGATGACACAAAGCTCTGTAACAGAGTAGACACACAAGAGGGTGTAGACAGAATGAGAAGGGACCTGCAGAAACTTGAAGAATTGTCAGGGATTTGGCAGTTGAAATTCAATGCAAAGAAGTGCAAGATAATGCATATGGGGCACAAAAACCCTGGCACAATATGTCAGTTGTGGGGTGAGGATATAGCATGCACCAAGCAGGAAAGGGATCTTGGGGTTATCATCTCTAATGACCTCAAGGTAGGGAAACAGTGTGACAAGGCAGCAGGTAAAGCAAATAGGATGCTGGGATGCATAGGCAGGGGCATCACCAGCAGGAAAAGGGAGGTCATAATTCCACTATACAAGACACTAGTGAGGCCCCACCTGGAGTACAGTGTACAGTTCTGTAGACCTTACCTACGTAAGGACATAGACAGGATAGAGAAGGTTCAGAGGAGGGCAACAAAGATGGTGCATGGATTGCATCACAGGTCCGATGAGGACAGGTTGAAGGAACTGAACATGTACTCTCAGGAGGAGAGGAGGGAGAGAGGGGATATGATAGACACATACAAGTATCTTACAGGGAGGAACAGGGTGCAGGAATACACTATTTATGTGCAAAAAAAATGTTTCAGGACTAGAGGGCATGGGATGAAGTTGGAGGGAGGACGATTCATAGGAAATGTGAGGAAGAATTTCTTCACAGAACGGGTGGTGGACAAGTGGAACACCCTGCCAGAGGAAGTGGTAGGGGCTGAAACAATCACAGGATTTAAGAATGTGTGGGATAGACATAAATTAATTCTGGAGGTCAGGGGTAAGGGGCAACAGACTTCTAGGAAAACATAAACTGAATTTTCAAGCTCAAATGGGCAGACTGGGTGGGCCATAGGCCCTTATCTGCCGACGTATCTATGTGTCTGAGACCCCCGCAGGAAGGATATTGTCACACAAGAACAATGGCGAATTCCACTAGTGCTTCCTTTCCATCAGAGCACACCTTCTCTTCACAGGATCATCACCAGTAACTTTCCCATTTTGCAAACTGACCCTAACGTTGGTGCTTCCTTTACAGAACCACCTATTGCCTCCTACCGTCGGCCACCTAACCTGCAGAATCTCCTGATTAAAAGCAGCCTACCCACTCCTAACAGTTCCTCCCCCCCAGGTACCAAACTTTGCAACAGGGCTCGCTGCTACACCTGCAAATCTATTTCCAGTGTGACTGAAATTCGAGGGCCTACAGGTGTTTTTCACATCACCAAGGAGTTCTCATGCACCTCCACTAATGTGGTGTATTGTATTCTTTGCAGGAAGTGTACAGCTGTTTACATTAGAGAGACTGGTAGGCGTCTTACTGACCATTTCAGGGAACATTACAGAGCAGTCAGGAACAGTGACACTGCTAAACCCATTGTATCCCTCTTTATCTCCAGGGTCCACAGTGTCAATGACCTTTCTGTTTGTGTCTTTCAGCAGGGCTCCTGGGATTATGACCATAGAAAAAACATGGAAACCAAGCTGATCATCTGCCTTGGCTCCCAGCAGCCCTCTGGTTTAAATGATAGACTTGTTTTCCACTAACATCTTTCAGCCACCCCTTATTCTCCCTAAAGTCTGCTTGTATTTGTACTCATTTAATTTCTTTTTCATTTTCACCATAAGTCTCCATCTCTGTCTCCTTCCCCCACATTTGTCACCTTTCAGCCTTCTTACTAGGCCCTGTTAATTAGTCCCCACCTGGGGACTTGCCTAGCTCTTTCACTGCTGTTATGCTTTATCTTTCTCATCATCACCTTTTTGTTTCACAGATTCTCTCTTAATCTTGCCATTTATCACTTCTTCTCCCTGAGCCTCACCTATTTTCTTTCCCCCCACACACACATATATATATATATATATCCGTCATTTTACCTCCCCGCTACACTAACTTTGTGTTTTTTTTCTCTTTTAGATATTTCCTGAATAAGAACTAAGGTCGAAATGTAGATTTTTAACTCTATTTTCTATTTTCAGCGTGCATTTAATATAACCATGTTGTTTTGCTTTTAGACCACATGCTGACGCAGCGCCTTGTTTTAGCTTCCCCACATGCTACATTTGCGATATTGGCACAGCCAACTGCAGATCACCTCAACGGGCATGCAAGGCGACAATGAGCCATTTGCATGCCCATTACGGGCTCATTTGTATGGGTATCCCAACAACTTAGCACTGTACCACCCCCCACTTTCCCAGTAGCATACAGCTATCACTGGTGTTAGTGTTCCCCAACCCCACTGGTGATCGCAGTTATGTTGTTGAAACGTACACTTCCTCGATTAACAGTGCTCCACCCTCCCTGCCAATTGCTGGCATGTTGTAAAAATGTGAACTTTCAATGGTGTCCATAGGCCCTCCCACACCCGATCACCCGCTCGACACACAGACACCGTTTCTCTGGTGTCAGGTGTATCCCTACTCCCATCCTGATCCCCTGTGTATAAAAATTAAAATGGTAAACCATTCCCCAGTGTCTAGCATACTCCTCTCTGTACCCCAATCTGCTGTATAATATGGTAATGCCACTCCCTTCCTGATAGCAGGCCATGGCCACCCACACCAGCAGGTATGGCCCTATCAGATGCCTCCCCACTGCCATCGTGGCCCTGAACTGGCAACCATCACAGCCCTCTGCTCTCCACCATGACTGTCTACCACATGAGGTGACAATGAGTTGTGTAATATTATAGGCTCAGTAGGCGTTTGCCCATGGTAGAGAGCAGAGGGCTGTGACGGTCGTTGGCTCGGAGTCACGATGGCAGTGGGGAGTCATCTGATAGGGCAGTACCTGCCAGGGTGGGAGGTGGCTTGGTCTGCTACACAACTGGGAAGGGCATTACAAAACTGTACAAAGGATCGGGGATATGGACGGGAGTCTGCCACACACCAGGGAATGGTTTACCTTTGTATTTTTATTATACTTTGGATCAAGATGGATGTGGGGATGCATGGGACACCAGGGAAATGGTGTTGGTGTGTTGGGTGGGTGAATGGCTGGGGGGAGGGAGCACTGAACACCAGAGAAAAGCAACATTATCACAATAGAACCAGCAATGGGGGTGGGGGGGGGTAGCAAAGATCAATGTGGAAATTTACAGTTCCACAACATTCCAGCAATAGCATCCATGGGGTGGGGACAATTGACACCAGTGAATGTTTACATGTTCATGCTGGGCAATCAATTGGTGGAGGGGCTACCACTGCATGCTAGGGAGCATTGTATTGGGGATGGGTTGGTGCCACCCCAATTTCTCCACCGATCGCTATGGCTGAACATGGCTAAGTGTAGGTGTTGATGAGTGGTATGTGCGCCATGCATGTGGTCAGAGCAAAATGATCATGCAAGGCACACATGTCCAGACTTATGTAGTGAGGCAATATTCAGGAAACCCGACCCTTGATTTCAGTTGCTTCTCCCTCTGAATATTGCACAGGCACAAACCCTTTTTGCCCACAATGACTGGGCTTCCAGTATGGGCAATCAGTGTCAAGCCCCGTTTGAGCATGCAAGCTTGGATTTCCGCTCGGGCCAGCTTTGGAATATCTGTCCCCTGATGACTGACCACTCATCCACCATGGGCACTATGACCACAGAATGGCAGGACTCTGTTAGGGTGCATGGTACTGAGTCATTACACAAAGCCTTGGTGAATGAAAGTAAAACAATACCAGTCAAAGTGCAGATGTCAGAGTCTGTAGTCAGACTGAACATTTTTCAGGTACGCCAGCACACACAGAGAAACAGAAAGATGAAACAAATATCGAGCAGATAAGCAGTTAACACCACGGAGGTGGGGACCAACAAGCAGGTGTGGCAAGGAATAGTAACAAATGGTGTGATCATAGTGTATTAGGACTGGCAAGTATGTGACATGGCCATCTTTACTGTGAGACCGTGCACCCTGCAATGAGAATGTTCCACTAGTCAACCATCAAATAGACATGACGGAGGTGAGATAGGGATGCCACACTGACCATTTGCTGCAGTAACATCTGTGCCTGTAAACAAGGAAAGGCAACAACATAAAACACAAATGTCATGTCCCCTCCCCCCAGTAATGTGTTTCCCTGCGTAGTGTTCCACATGGCAGCAACTTCAGCGGGTCTTGACCAGTTGCACCACAACAGTAGCAGTGTGCCACTACTCGGCTCATGTCTCACAACTGTTCCTACCAACATGCTATGAACTGCATAGGCCACCCATTAGTTATAGACAAGGCATTTATACAGCAAAGGTACTCCATACAGGGGTATGCAATGCGTGTGAACTGCTTCCCAGGAGCATGAAGCTTCACAACAAGGATCTGCGATCCTGGTGTAACCTGACCAGTGGTCCAACAGACAATGTGAAATGATAAGTTAAATAAACTAATAGACTGAACACAAGCCTATCTAGACTGTGATTATCAAAGAGCGAAGGAAAATCAGGATAGGAGAGGAAATGGTAGTAATTATCACAGAGTACAGTTACTAGTGGTAATACCACTACAATTACATGGAAAATGAAGCTTCAAAGTATGTAAATGAAGTGAGATCTGGTAGAAGCACTAATGCTTCTCAGATCATCAACAGCCTCAGTTCACAGTCTAGTCAATGGCTACTCAGCTTTGCCATGTGCCTCATAGCCCCCCAATGGGTTACATTGACTGGTGCTAACCCAACCCCTGGTTCTGCCCAGACAGGTTTCTGAAAGTAACCAACAACTACAGCAGATCTGCTTTACTTTCGTAATATACATTTGTATAACCCCTTCTCTCAAACACTATGCCCATTCAGTGAGCATCCTTTCAGCCTACTCACCAACCTCTACAGCATGTACCAGTTAGCCCCTCAACTTTAGCTCTGATGCATAGCCACGCAGGCTTGGGATTGTAAAGCCTGTTGGGGCGTATCCCTTTAGAGAGAGAAAAGGCAAAGAAAGCCTTGTGTTTAGATATACCACACCACCCAATTATGCACAGTACTGTTATTCATTGTCATGGCTGGTACTAGCCTTCTGGTCAGGTGGATGGGAACAGGTGCACAGTACTGTCCAGGACTGTCTAATGCAGGTGCAAGTCCAACAGACTCAGGTGTATTTGTGGAATTAAGAGCTGCCCCTGCACCTTGGTCCTGTCATGCATCTGTGCTTCATTTTCCAACAGCCGCTGATTTTGTGGCTGTTGATAGGCTTTGCAGCAGACTGCCTCACTCTGTATCTACATTTGCAGGCAAGCAGACACAAGATGCAGACAATTCGACCCAGTAATGATTCATGCCAGACCAGAAAGAAGTGATTTAGTGGGTGTCACATTGATGCAGGGAGGCAGTTATTGATTTAGGTACTGTGTTTTAAACGTTGTGGACTTGGGGCAAACAGAAATGTTTATAAAATGTAGCCCACCCTGTTTTTTTTCTCAGCAAATGTACAGATGTGCACACTTTGAATAGCCCATCACAATGCCCAGTCAATTTCCACCCTGGGTAATACAACAGGATTTATGGTGTGGAGGTGGGGAGGGGGGGCACAACACCACCATAAACTTTGAGGAAGGTCACATGGTGAATCGTCTCTCACACACTACGGACATGATGTGGGACATCCTCATACTTGCAGCATCATGCCAAATAAGGAGGAGGGGGTGCCTTCAGTGTTCATCCCCTGACTTGTCTGTCCTCTATCTGAATGCATGTTATGAATGGGCAGCACACTGTGTACTGGGCATACTGCTTTTAAATCCATTTAATTCCATTCAATTATTAAAAAAAAAAACACCACCAATACTGTTACAGAAATAGTGCCGACTTGAAGGCAGCAAGTGGCAACGACCGGGCAGTTACAATGACAGTGCCGAATTCTACAGCAACTACATTACCCTCAACAGAAAAAAAACAACAAACAAAAAAAAATGAAGAATGATACATCTTCACAAGAAGAACACAACATACCAGAAAAGAGAAGTAAATAAGGCAGATATCCACTAATGCTGTGTAACAACTAGGTATTGTAGGGGCCCCCTACGTTGGAGGTGTTCAAAGCCACCTGAAAGCATTCTTATTCACCCAGGCCTTTTTGGATTAAGTTGTCCATTTAGAGTTTCAATTACAGCTATTGGCAATTTGATGGTTAGTTTTTATTTATGGAGAATGTTCTTATATGGGTTAACTATTTTTATGTTTACATATATATTTTTTTTCTTTTTTTTTTCTATTGGTCTTGTTTTTAGTGTGTATTCATTTATTTGTATGCCTTGCGTATTTGGTGAGCTGCACTGCACATGTTGAACAGGAACGTGCTACATTATGAAAATGGAAGAAAATATTTGACGAGCTCAGGCATACAGAGGGAATCTGAATCTGAATATGGTTGCTGCCATATTTCGTGTGGGTTCACAAGAATGGTAAAGTTTTATTAATATTTAAAAAAATACAGAAGCTGCAGCATTAAAACCAACAGATTCGAAAACCAGAATTATGGCTGCACCACATGAGCCAAAAATTTGAATTTCAAAAATCAGAGATTGCATGATGCCTCAGAGGGTATGCAGCTTCCCTATAGCTCTCTGTTCACTTTACCTCCTTTGTCATGACACACACCACCACCAACGCCAGTTAGAACATCAAGCTCCAAACGTGCAAAGCAAAATACTTCAAAATCTCTGCAGCAGCCTAATCCTTCATGTACCTTAACAGAAGACAAATTTTTTTTCCAAAACAGCTTTCTTGAAAGAAACTATGAAACCTATATTACTAGAAATTAAAAATCTGAATGCTAAAACAGACAAACTTACCAGAAAAATTGGTGACACCGAAATCATGATCTCTTTGCTGGAAAACTGGTGTACTAGAGTTGAACCAGAACTTCTTGTACTATGGCACAAAATGAAAAAAATCAGATTCCAAAATTGATGATCTCAAAGGCAGAAGCCGGAAAAATAACTTAATAATATTTAATATTCCTGAGAAATCTGAAGGTAATAACCTAATACATTTTGCTCAAGTTATCCTAGAAAACCCTAGTCGGCCCTTCCCCTAATGGCCAGTCCTACATTTTCGAAAGGGCCCACTGATCCTTAAAGCCAATGCCATCTACAGAAAACAACTCAAGACCCTTTATAATTAAACTGCTGAATCATTTAGATCATCAGCATGTCTTGGCAAAAATTAAACCAATTCAGAATTTAACTTGGGGTGGTCACCATATCAGAGTGGCCCAGGATCTGTCACATGCTATTCGGCTCCAACAGCAAACTTTTGTGCCTCTGGTTAGCAAGTTAATAGCAGCGGACATTAAATTTAAAATGTTATACCCTGCCAGATTGAATATTTGACACAATTCCTCCAATATTATCTGGGATAACTCTGATACAGCTTCTAAGGGACTTTAGTTTATTTTCCTGAACCTTTTTAAACAAGCATTTGTCAATGCCGGATGTTGTCTCGCGGGCATTGGCATTGGTAGTGCCGGAGTTAGAGACATATAATAGGAATGGCAGTGAAGTATTGAAGTGATGCCAATCTCAACTCCACCTTGTAGAGACTGACAGGCATTGGGGTGTGCCTTTGGGTCATCAGCTATAACACTCATGGCATTGTAACTCACCCTACCCTGTAGGCACTGACAAGTGTCATGGTGTGCTTTGGGGTCTTTGGGCTTTATACTTACCCCATTCCAGAAGGAAATATGCTGAGGTGGATGCAGTATATGAGAATGGGGTGAACTTTGTGGCCAAACAGTGCAAGGCACACCACAATGCCTGTCAATGGCTGCAGGGTGGGGGTGGGGGTAGAATGGCGTGAGTATTACTGCAGATGATCCCAAGTCACACCCCTGACACCTGTCAGTCTCTACAGGGTGGGGTGCTACAGTTGGAAACCCTAACACTGTAGGCGTGTGTTGGTATTTTTACTCCAGATTTTCAACATGGGCTTTTTGTGAGCCCACCTCATGAAAAACAGCACAGTTTGTTAGCTGAAAGGTGGTTTTGCACAACAGCTATGCCATTTGGCAACACAGGAATGAAAACACATTTTGGGCAGGATGTGGAAAATGACAACTGTATCCTCATGAGGAGGCATAAAAATGGCAATGTTGAAAATTTGGTGTGAAAATATGAAAAATTGGTGAAGTCATGAGCATGCATAGAAACTGCACAACATACGTCCATAACCCAATTATTTTTGAGAGTTTGTTATCCACATTTTCAACATAGGCATTTTGGGACCTCCCCTCATGAACAGTGGTGCTGTGATTTTGGTAATCTGTCCCAAAAGTTGATTTCCCGCAGCAACCACGCCATTGTGCGCCACAGGTGCAGAAACACATTTTGTGCAGGATGTGAAAAATGACAGTTGTACTGTTCATAAGGAGGTATGGAAAAATGCCAGTGTTGAAAATCTGGCATGGAAATATTGCAAATTTGAGAAGTTGCAAGGGTGCATGGAAACTGCACAACGCACACTTGTAACACAGTCATGTTATGGGCTTTTGGTACCAAATTTTCAACATAGGTGTTTCAGGACCTCTGCTCATAAACAGTGTCACCGTCATTTCTTCAAACTGTCCTGAAATCTGATTTTGCACAGCAACCATGCTATTCTGCGCCAGACGTGCAAAAACATATTTTGGCCAGGATATGTAAAATAACAGCTGTACTGTTCATCAGGAGGTGTGGAAAAATGGCAATTTTGAAAATCTGGTGTGAAAATATTACAAATTAATGAAGTTACAAGCGTGCGTGGAAACAGTGCAACGCACGCTCATAAAACAGCCATTTTTGGAATTTTTCACCAAATTTTCAACATAGGTTTTTGAGAGCCCCCCTCATGAACAGTGGCACTGTCATTTTGTTAGTCAGTTCTGAAAGGTGATTCTACACAGTGACCGCTAAATCACCTTTTGGGACGGAATAATGCCATGACAGTGACACAATTCATGAGGAGGAGTCCCAATAATCCCAAGTTGAAAAGTTGGTGCACAAATTCCTAAAAATGCCTGAGATATGCACCAAAGTTGAAAAAACCCTATTTATGCCATTATACAGCTTACCGGCATTTCTTCAGTTCGCAGTCGGCTGTTCCCGGTCCACCAAAGATCATCGTGCCAGACTCCAGAGGTAAGTATGGGATGAGGGGGGTGGGGAGGCAGGATGCGCAGAGGATGGGTGCAGGTTGTAGGAGGGGGGGCAGGGAGATGGTGAGGGACTGTTTTCTTTTTTCACAGGGTTTAAAAAAAAACTTTGTGGGATGGTTTTTATTTTTCAGGGCGATTTGGCACACTGGGGTGGGCTCCCAGCATGCCACTAAGAGTTTTTTTGGGGGAAAATGCTGCAGCCAAGTGAGACCAGCACCCCATTGGCAAAAAATGAAAGTGGGGGGAGGGCACGAGCCAAGGGGGATTGGGCACCCCTCGGCATATAATAAATGGGGGTGCATGATGCCATGGGGGAGGGGCCTCCGTCGGCACATACATTGTAACAGGGCATGCCAACAGGGAGATTGGGCACCCCCAAAGTCAGCGTCATGGTAGCTAGTGGGCCGCCATGTTATGTACTTATTTCACCAGGGAAAGCATGTCAGGAGGTTTGCTGCATATGATGAGCTTTGCTCACATTGCAGCAGACCTTTTTTTTGATGTGCTCACCACATTAAGTACACATGGTGTGGTGCCGGCATGCAGGCTAATTGGGGAATGAGGGACGCACCTGCTGATGTATGCCCTACATTCGCCCAACAGTGACTGCGCCTCCAAATCTGCTACAGCCGCACTATGGTGGCTGCGCATGTGCAAGTCAACATAAAAATAAAGATATATGCTTGTCCTAGATTAGCCAACACAGTTTGCAGTGCCATATTAGTTGGAACTTCTCTCTGAGACTTAGTTCTTAATGACAGACTTTGATGCTTTTCACTCAAGGCTTCGATGATCCTGGCAGATATCACGGCATAGATTGAATGCACGCTTGTTTGTGCTTTGGTGATTATTAGGAAGAGTAAACTTAATATAACTTTTTTTTAATTTTATTTTGGGTTTTATGGTTGTAGCTTCCTTGAAAATGGATTGGCTTCTGTGAGGCATGCCAATGTGAACAGCGGTCATTTTTGGACTAGAGTTTTGAATGTATTTTTCTGGTTTGGTCCTTTTTTTTAAGTTGCCTAATGTTTAAGCCTTCTGAGGGATTCAAATGAATAATTAAAACTTTGATTACTTCTGGCTTGTATTCAGAAACTGATACAAAGAGACTACTGCTATCATTTGGGGCAAGACTGTGGATATGGAGACATGACATTCAGAAGCTAATTGACTTGCACCTCCTTGAAAATCAGTTGGTGTCATCACAACGAAGGGGAGATATTAAAGGAATAATGCCTGACAGGGTGGGTGTTATCCCAGCATAACACCCACTCAGGAAGGCATTGTTCCTATTATACAATGGCTCGTTTACACTTACATTAGAAAATGGTTAAAAATACTGTTTTAATTGTATTTTTGTAGTTTTTTTTGACGTCATGCAAGCATGCCATGAGCAGTGAGAGAGTAGCACACTTTGGAAGTGTGCCCTCCCATCCAATGCACTGCCCTTGAGCAGGCGGGCGGTCCTGCACCAATGGTGCAGGAGTTCTGTATGACAGCGGTGTTCCTCTGCTTCAAAGCAAAACACGCTGCCATCATGAGCTTACTGCATCACGCTGTCCCCCTCGTGTCTGACGCTCCCCGCGCCGTCACGGCCCCCAAAGCTTTGGTGCCACGCTGAGAGCCCACCCAGCGTGACAAATGTTGTTGTCGACGGGGTGCCAAATCCCCCGTCGGCTCAACGGCCCCCAGCCATCCTGCTGGCCACGCTGGGAGCCCACCCCACGCATGGCAAGCGTTCGATTTCTTTTGCCCGACAGGGTGCCCAATCCCCTTCGGCTCCTCGGCCTCCCCGTGTAGTTTGCCGATCGGGGTACTTCCCCGTCGGCCTCGCCCCCAGTTATCTTCTGCCACGCTGGGAGACCACCCAGCGTGGCAAACGCCCCACGCCATCATTTTTTTAAAGCTGTAAAATAAAACGGTCCCGCTGGCGCCTCCCAGCCCCTCCCACAACCCGCACTCCATCCACTCGGCGACTCCAGCCTCCCCACCCCTCACCCCATACATACCTCCAGACTCTGGCACGATGATCTTCGGTGGACCGAGAACACGTCTGCACTCTTCAAAGGCGACCACGAACTGAGGAAATGCCGGTAAGCTGTATAATGGGCTAGATGGGGAGTTCAACTTTATTGCATATCTCAGGCATTTTTTGGAATTTTTGCACCAAATTTTCAACATGGGGTTTTTGGGACCCCTTCTCATGAATGATGTCACTGTCATGGCGTTATTCGGGCCAAGGGTGATTGCGCAGTCACTGTGCAGTCACTGAAATCCTGCTGAATGAGCACACCATGACCAGTAACATCAGGCATCACTGTATGATGAGAGCAGATAATCCAAAAAAAATGACTTTGTTTCTGGCGTGCGTTGTGTGCAGTTCTCATAGCATGCTCGTAGGTTTGCAAATTTTCAATATTTCTACTCCAGATTTTCAACGTTGCCATTTTCACACCTTCTTATGAGTAGTACAGCTGTCATTTTTCACATCTTACCCAAAACGTGTTTCCACCCATGTAGCGCACAATGGCACAGTCGGTGTGCGAAATCAATGTATGGGACACATTAAGAAAATCACAGTGACACTGTTCATGAGCAGAGGTCTTAAAATGGCTATGTTGAAAATTTGGTGAAAAAAATCCTAAAAATGACTGTTTTACGAGCATGCATTGCGCAGTTCCTACGCACGCTCATACATGTGCAAATTTTCAATATTTGCAGTCCAGATTTTCATCATTGCCATTTTACCACACCTCCTCATGAGCAGTACAGCTGTCATTTTTCACATTCTGCCCAAAATGTGTTTCAGCCCATGTAGCGCACAATGGCGCAGTCGGTGTGCGAACTCAATGCATGGGACACATTAAGAAAATCACAGTGACAATGATCATGAGCAGAGGTCTTAAAATGGCTGTGCTGAAAATTTGGTGAAAAAGTTCCTAAAAATGACTGTTTTACGAGCGTGCGTTGTGCAGTTCCTACGCACGCTCGTAAGTTTGCGAATTTCCAATATTTTCACTCCAGATTTTCAACATTGCCATTTTACCACACCTCCTTATGAGCAGTGCAACTGTCATTTTTCACATCTTGCCCAAAATGTGTTTCCGCCCATGTAGCGCACAATGGTGCAGTCGGTGTGCGAACTCAATGTATGGGAACCATTAAGAAAATCACAGTGACACTGATCATGAGCAGAGGTCTTAAAATGGCTATGTTGAAAATTTGGTGAAAAAATTCCTACAAATAACTGTTTTACGAGCGTGCGTTGTGCAGTTCCTACGCACGCTCGTAAGTTTGCGGACTTCAATATTTTCACTCCAGACTTTCAACATTGCCATTTTACCACACCTCCCTATGAGCAGTACAGCTGTCATTTTTCACATCCTGCCCAAAACGTGTTTCCACCCATGTAGTGCACAATGGCCCAGTCGGTGTATGAAATCAATTTATGGGACAAAGTAAGAAAATCACAGTGACACTGTTCATTAGCAGAGGTTTTAAAATGGCAATGTTGAAAATTTGGTGAAAAAATTCCTAAAAATGACTGTTTTACGAGTGTGCGTTGCACAGTTCCACCTGCAGCACAAGTAGGTTTTGCGAATTTTCAATATTTCACTCCAGATTTTCAACATTGGCATTTTACCACCACCTCCGCATGAGCAGTACAGTTGTCATTTTTCATCCTGCCCAAAAAGCGTGTTTCTGCCCATGTAGCGACAATGGCGCAGTCGGTGTGCGAACTCAATGTATGGGACACATTAAGAAAATCACAGTGACACTGTTCATGAGCAGAGGTCTTAAAATGGCTGTGTTGAAAATTTGGTGACAAAATTCCTAGAAATTACTGTTTTACTAGTGTTCATTGCGCAGTTCCTATGCACGCTCGTAAGTTTGCGAATTTTCAATATTTTCACTCCAGATTTTCAGCATTGCCATTTTACCACACCTCCTTATGAGCACTGCAGCTGTCATTTTTCACATCTTGCCCAAAACGTGTTTCCGCCCATGTAGCGCACAATGGCACAGTCGCTGTGTGAACTCAGTGTATGGGACACATTGTGTCTCTGTTCATGAGCAGAGATCTTAAAATGGCAATGTTGAAAATTTGGTGAACAAATTCCTAAAAATAACTGTTTTATGATCGTGTGTTGTGCAGTTCCTACGTACGCTCGTAAGTTTGCGAATTTTCAATATTTCCACTCCAGATTTTCAACATTGCCATTTTACCACACTTCCTTATGAGCAGTACAGCTGTCATTTTTCAAATCCTGCCCAAAACATGTTTCCACCTATGTAACGCACAATGGGGGTAACAAAAAGGTCATGCTGACAATTTATTGTGCAAATACCAGCAATCACACAGGGCATTAGGGTGAAGCACCATACATGCCAAACGCCACTGCAAATACCTGCAAGCGAATGTTCGGCATTGACAAATGCTTGTTTATTGTGGAAGGATGCTGATTTGAAAAATAGTGCCTTATACTGTTTGTACAGCAGGTGGAGCTGTTTTTCTGTGTTTCTGTTGCAGGTGTCTAATAGGTGTGTCCCCCCCCTCCCCCAACCCGCTCCTCTAGGTGTTTTCATACTGGATTCCTTTCTTTACTGTTTTTCTCCTGCTATTGCTTCATGTAATTAAAGAAAAAAAAGACACAGAAGGAAGATGAGTTGAACGACTAGCGAGCGTTAGTACAACGGACGAATGAGGCGGGCACCAGAGAAAGAGCGGGAGACTGCTGTGACGCTAATCTTGAAGACGGCTTTGATTTCAGTTTTTTCTTCTTTTTTAGAAATAAACAAAGCTTGTTTGGGGAATGTGTGAGAGCTGTGTCTACTGTGAAGCTGATCGGAAATGAGGCTTTCACTTTCAGTGCGAGCAGATGGTGGTGTTGGTGAGGCGGGCACCGGAGAAAGAGATGGAGACTGCTGTGACGCTAATCCTGAAGACAGCTTTGATTTCAGGTTTTTTCTTTTTTAGAAATAAACAAAGCTTGTTTGGGGAACATGTGGGAGCTGTGCCTACTGTGAAGGTGATCGGAAATGCGGCTTTCACTTTCAGTGCGAGCAGAAAGCAACGGACAGCTGTGGATGGATTTTTTTTAATTCTCCATGCGGTCATGACTGTACTGGGACTAGAGCCGAGATGTTATGCTGGGATAACATCCCGGGTCCAGTCCCAGTCTGACCAATCAAGGACCAGGATTTTCTCTTGCCATTGTATAATGTTCTTTTGTTTACCCTTGTCGGGAAAAACTTTCTCAAATGGGCATTCGATCTGAACTGTACCCGCTCTAATTTAAGCTACTAACTTGCGGCTTGAACCTGAGACAAAAGTGATGATAATGAAAGTCGCCTTCTCATGTTCACTAAAGAAGCTTAGTGATGATAGATAGATATATTTGATATTGATTGATGCTAGAATTTATTTGAAAGTTGGAGGTTTTTATGCTAGCAACCAAACCAGTGAAGTCATTATTATGCTTGCAAATATACTAATGAGGTTATTTTACTAATCTTGCTGGACCCTCATCATTCGACTCTCATTTTTACTTTATATATTTTACTTTGCTTTATTTTATTCATTTATTGCTATGGAAGGGTATTAAAAACTGAGTGTGCTTCCTTTTCATGACCAGAACATATCTGCAGCACACCTACTTCTGACAATTAATGTTATTTCTTATGGTTATATGTTTATTGATGGCATAGCAGTCAGACCTAATATTTTGTTTTACAGGTGCTGATAATATGCTATGTACTAAAGTTATCCTTTAAGTTATAAGCAGATGAATCAGACTTCTTATACTGTTCAGAGTCAGACTGTGGTAACAGTTATAGCTATGTTTTTGAAATTTAACATACATAACAGGCTAAACTATTTTGCCTGTTGGAATTTCAAGAGGGTCCCATTATTTCATTTAAAGATTCTATAACTCTAGAAATATTATCTTAAATATATATCTGTATTCCTTTTTATAATCTAACAACAAAGTCCAAGAGGGTAGCATCTTTCAAAAAGAGAGGTGTGCAAGAACAAGGGGGCACAATTTGAAGATAGAGCGGGGGCGGCTCAGAGGTAATTTAAGGAAGTATTTTTTCACAGAGAGGGTTGTGGATGCATGGAACAGCCTTCCGGAGGAGGTCGTGGAGTCAAAAACAGTGGTGGAATTCAAGCATGCATGGGACAGTCATAAGGCAATTCTAGGGGATGGGGGTAGGAAGAAGTAGGCTGCTGGTTAACTAGGATCTGCAGCTTATCCAGTAGGCAGGGAAATGGGCAGACTGGGTGGACCAAGCGGTCCTTATCTGCCGTCAAATTCTATGTTTCTATGCTCTGACATACAGTATAAAAAAGGTTCAGATAGTTTAGACCTTGTTTCAAATAGTTCAGTAATAAAGTTAAATCTGTGCAGCCTCTCTATCTAGATATAGGCCCAGATATTCAGAGCAGATGCGCATGGTGCAACTGAGTTGTGTCGGCGCAAGTGTGGAATTGTGCCAAGGAGCCATATTCAGCGGGAGCCAGTGCACAGTGCAAAATCCATTGCGCCAATGTACAACTATAAGGAATGCAGGTGCCAGAGCAGGGGGCATTTCCATGAGTATCAAGCACAGTGGCATAATCAGCCGTGACTCCATGGCGCAAGTGTGGAGCTAATCGAAGTTGCTCTGAGCAGACTTGTTCCTATAAATACAGGGTGCAAACACACAGACAGCACTTGTGTCAGGGGTGAGAGTGAGAGGGAGAGACAGACAGAGGCACAGACAGACAGACAAAGGCCACACTCAGAGGGACATGGACAGAGAGGTGGCCTGGGAGAGGAAGAGAGGTGCAGAGAGAGAGAGAGAGACACACACACACACACACACACACACACACACACACACACACACACACATACAGAGTGCCAGGGTGCCACACAGCCAGCAGCCAACCGCCCAGGGGGACAGTGAACAGCAAGGGCCATGGACAGTGCACCCTTCATGATGGAATCCGTAATGAAGGGTGTGAGGGGGCAGGAAGTACAGCGACGTGGCTGAGGAAGGGCCCGTCGGTGGTATGCCCGACACTGGTGGTACTGTGACCGCATCATCTTTGAGCTTTACAGCGACATGGAGTTCATAGGCCAATATCACCTGAACAGGGCCATTCTGAGGCAGCTCTGCGAGCTGTGTAGTGAGGAGATGCAGGCACCCACTATATGGAGCCATGCCATGTCCATGGAGGTGAAGCTGAGCGCCGTCATGTGCGTGCTCACCACAGACACCTTCCAAAGACCAACAGGGAACACCACCGGCATAACCCAGTCAGCCATATCCTGTCTCCTCATACAGTTCCTAAATGCATTGCTGCTACATGCTTCAGAATATATCCATTTCCCCAGCACACAGACGGAGCGTACAGCAACAATGCAGGACTTCCACAGGGCGGCAGGCATGCCTGGTGTGATCAGGGCCACTGACTGCACCCATGTGGGCATCCACATGCCACCTGGCCCCAAGGGTGTAGCATACATCAACAGGAAGGGGAGCCTGAGTGCCAACTGCCAGTTGGTGTGCAATGTCACAGGGCGCATCACCAATGTCTGCACCACACACCCTGGGAGTGCACATGACATGTTCTGGCACAGCTCTGCACTGTGCCACAGGTTTGAATGTGGGGGCATCCCCACGGGCCACCTAGTGGGTGAGTATGGCATGGACAAGGGGTGATTTGCAGAGCAGACCTGGGGATGGGGTGGCAGGGAGTGCATGGTGGCGTGGGCACCAGGGACAGGCAAGGCGTGCAGCACAGAATAGCAGAGGGCTAACCATGTCAATCTCCACACAGGTGACTGTGTATACCCACTGAAGCCCTGACTGCTTACCCCCTACCGGTGCCTGTCATCCCCAGCAGGGTACTGGTACAATGAGGCACACGCCAGCATGTGCAACATCATCGAGTGGGTCTATGGTGTGCTGAAGGCACGGTTCCATTGCCTAAACAGGTCAGGCAGTACCCTACAGTACAGCCCCTCAAAAGCCTGTGGCCTATTCCTGGCCTGCTGCATACTGCACAACATGGCCATTGACTCTGATGAGAGTGACAGTAGTGGGGATGATGGAGGCAATGGGCAGGAGGGTGGTGAACAGCCACCCCCTGGGCAGAGGGACCTCCGGCTGCTCCAGCATGTGCGACGGCACCGGGACACCATCGCACAGAAGCACTATGGTGCACACAGGTAGGTGGTGCAGTACACAAGCATGGGCCACACAACCAGGTACAGCACACATGCAGGGGCATGCATGGCACCGGCCATGCACACACAGAGACAACATGCAGGGGTAGGGGAGTCAGTGGCTCACAACCACACACAGCAACACACACACACATGCACCCCCCCACCCGTTGGTATGTGGCATGGATCAGACGCATTGCACCAGTGCACAGGCGCAACCAGTGCTATACTGCCCTCATCACGCCCATGCCACATGGCTAGCAGCTGGACAAGCACACACACAGGCAGCGTGTGGTGCAACACACAGGCGTGACACCAGTGGTGGGCACACACACACCATCCATATGCACACAGGGCAGCAGCTGCAGACTGCGGTCAGGGCGGCCCGCGGATCAGGGCTGCTGCAGGGCACTATGGTCATGGGGGTGGCTGCACCAGGGCTGATTAAGGGGTGTTCAACAGCCCCCAAGGGGTGAGACCACGGGACCATGACCATGTCCTTGCGGGAGTGTGCAGGCGCCCAAACAGGCTAGCCTCAGGCATGCCTGGGATGCCTACATCAGAGCCAGGCATCAACTGAGTTGGGGTTGCCTGATACCAGGTCCGTGGGGTGGACAGCACACTGTGGGGGTCACCTGTGCATGGCCATGCCCTGTGGCAGCCAGCAATGCAAAGCTATCCATGATTGCACTGGCAATGCAATCCAAGGATGCAGTCATGGCCTCCTGTATGCATTGCATCCCTGACAGGATCTGCGCAGTGCCCCTTTCCTGCTGCTCAGCCAACTGGTGCACCTCCGCACACAGTGCATGCACCTCAGCAGCAAGCAGTACCTGTTGCTGCATGGATGCCCACAGCAGCCGGGTGTGCTCAGCCAAACAGTCGGTGTTCTGGGGATCCCAGGAGGAACGCCGCTCCTCTTGTGGTGACCAGCCACGCTGCACAGCTCCCTCTCTCTGGTGGACGCTGCACAGTGGGGTCTGCAGGGAGAATGAGCACAGTAGCCACACCAGCAGTGGACCCCATGTCCAGCTGCCTGGTGGTACCAACAGCCTGCTGCCATCATCTGTCTGGTCACTGTACACTGCCCTGCACCTGTGCAGCCGCACCACCACTACCATAGGACACAGCTATGGCAGTGCACACTGCTGCACCCACAGAGGTGGCAGGCAGCTGTTCTGCTGTTGGCAGAGCACCAGGCATGGTGCCTGTGTCAGATGCCAGCAGGGGTGACACACCCACAATGTCACTCATGCTGTGCAGGAGCTGAGAGTAGTCTTCATCGGAGTCGGACCCTGCCCCGATCTGTGTCTTCTTACACAGGACCCCATCCAGGGCCTCGTCCGACCCCAGGTCCAGGACATATGCCTGCTCCATGATGCTGAGCTGCAGCCTGCTGGGCCCCTGGCTGCTGGTGGATGTGGACAGCTGGTCCTCTGGGGATGTACCAGCGTCCACTGTTGCTGCCACTGCCAGCACCCCATCTTCTGCACAGAGGTGTACTGGTGCTGCAAGAGACAAATGGTGTGTCAGTGATGCAGTGCCCACATATGCCCCCCTGTACACTGCTGCTGCATGTGTCCTGCAGCATGGCATGCGAGTGGGTGTGCACACATGCACATGGCATGCATGCCAGCTGCATGCACACCAGCATGCCCATGTATGCACCCTCTGTGCCACCAGCAGTGCGTGTCTGACATACAAACCATGCAGTGATGGGCTGCCACCCATCTGAAATCTTCCTCCAGACACACCCTCCACTATGGTGCGGTGCGTGGTGGCTGCCACCAACTCCTCCTGTGGCGTTAGTATGGATGCATCCACAGGCCCTCCTCCAGTGGCAGTACAGGACGCCTGGATGGCTGCCACCTTCTTCTTAATCCACCACTTGTCTGTTCCCACCTTCTTTTGGCACTCCTGTACCAACCGCTGGTGGCTGCTGTGCTGGTTCACGTAGGTTGCTGCCTCCTCACATGCACCAGCCCTGGCCTGTGGTGTGCCCGTGGCACCACTCAACAGGGCCTCCCTGTCCAGGTAGACCTCAAACATGGCATCAGTCTTGGCCTTTGTGAAGTTGGGCCTGCACCTCTGTGCAGGTCCTTGCTCCTCACCCTCCTCGTGTGCAGACATGTTGCTGCCTGTGGACATGGACAGCACAGTGTGACAGTGGCAGCATTCCCCCAGTCCATCCAACTATGCAGTGCTCTCTGCTCCCAGTGAGGTGCAGTGGCATGCACAACTTACCCATCGAGGTTGCAATACCGGCCCATGGCCTGTGCTGTTCCATGGCGCTTATAAGGCACAACGCATGCAAATGATGTTGGACGCAACAGTAATGACATGCTAATGCACCCACTGTGCCACACATTGGCTGATGAGCTCATTTGCATGTGGTGTCTTAATATTGTGATATTGCGCCATGCACAATGGGATTGTACTGGAGGAAGTCGTGGTGGCACAATACGCATGCATGCGCAGTGCGCAGGTCCACAGTATACATGCACATCACGGTATCATGGTGTCAGTCATGCACCATACACAGATAGCAAGATGCAGTGGCATTGCGCATGTTGTGCATGGCCAGCTACGCGCATGGTCGTGCATGGGGTGCCGTGCCCTATCATGCACATACGCAATGTCGGGCGACCATGACCTCTGGGTCAGACCTCTGACCCTGTGACCCCTTGTAGCCACATCCATTCCATCCACAGCCAGGCAAGTCATCCCATGTTGCATGTCTGCCCTGGTGCTGTACAGTGGTGTTGGCTTGGCTGTCTGGCACGCCCTGCAGAGGGGTACACTGTCATCGTGTGCATTATGGAGTGGCATTACCAGCTTCCACTTGTGTTGCGATGCAGACGTGCAAGCATGTGGGTCAGGTTGGGCAGGGGCATGCCCTGTGCACAGGGTTGGGGAGGCACCTGCTGTGGTCAGTTACTGATGTGCACCTGTCTTCTTTCCATTCCCAGGACCGGAGGACCATTGGTGGGCCAGGGCTGCAGCAGTGCATCAGAGAGCAGCGCACCATGACAGCACTGGACCGGCACCAGCAGGGCCACTGGGGGCAGGTAACAAGTGTCATGGTCCGTCACACTGTACATGGGGGGGTGGGGGCATGGGTGCAGGCATGGCTACCTGTGCCATGTGCTGTGGCAGCTGTGTGTGTGTCACACTTATGCATGGTGCATGCCACTGGGGCGTGTCCATTGGACACATGTGCCAGCTGTTGGTGGGGTGGGCATGGGCCCGGTTGCCACTGTTGTTGCTGTGGTGCAGCTGGTGCACTGTACTATGTGACTGTCATTGCACAGCTGTGTGGCCGTTGTGTGGCAGGGACCATTTCTGTGCAATGTCGTGGTGCGCTGAGTTTCTGGCTGGCGTTGGCCCACCCCCTGCGGATGATTGTTATGGGCTCTCCAGGGATGTGTGTTCCCACAGTCCATTGCACACTGTGGGTGGGCATGGTTCTGTGGGCCATTGCACTGACCACCTGTCATGTCCCTTGTTACAGGTATCTGGCGGCGGTGACCGCCTAAGGCTATGCTTAGCCGTCTGCTGTGCCAGTCGCTACTCATGGCCTGTTCAACCCTGGAGGTGGTGGTGCAGATCAGACACATGCTGCAGGCCAATAGAAGGGAGTGTCGGCTCGCTGGGGCAGCCGGATGGGGCCACCATTAGTTTTGCCCCTGTTTTCCCCTGTTTCCGCTGATCTACCTTCCCCTACAGTCCCCCCTCACACTGTACAGTCCCTGTTCCCTGTACCCTTCCCTCACTGTATCTACCCTTTCCCAGCCCCTGGTTGTTTGTATACGGTTTTCTTACAAATATATATTTCTGACTTACCTGCCTGTGCCTGTGCTTGCTTTGCAGGTGGCGTGAGGAGCCATGCTGCAGTGGCCCAGTGTCTGTCCATATGGTGTGCATGTGAGGGGCACATGTTGTGTTTCCGTGGTTCACTGCTGTGTGCTGTGGTGTGTCCCACTGTAGTAGTGTCCATCCCCTGGGTCAGTGGCTGTGCCTTGGGGTGCCCATGGGGCCACTGTCAGGAGTGTGTGGCAGTAGTGTGTGTGAGGTGGCACACAGCCATGGTCATTGGTCAGGTACTGTCTGCATGCTGTGTTAGGGCCCCTGCTTGGCATTCTGCAGCCTATCCCATGTGGTCTGCCACGCTACCTGCCACCTGGCATATTCAGTGCCTACTGTGTGGGCTTCCTGTGTGCCTGTGTGGTGTGTGTGTGCTTGGCTGCATGGTCCTGTGTGTGGCCTGCTATGGTCTGGGTGGGGGGGCACAGCCAGTGGCCTGCAGGGGGGGCTCCCTTGTTGGCCCTCTGTTGGCTGTTGGCACCTCCTGTCACCTGCTATCTGTACTACTGCTGTGTTCTAGATCTTGTGTCTGGGTGCCTGTGTGTGCCCTGCTGGTGGAGGCCTCCTGTGGCCTGTCATTGTGCTTCCATGGCTCTGTCCCTGGGTTTGTTCTCTGTGCCATGCCTCCCTCTGCTGTTCTGCTCCCATGCCATGGCACAGCTCTGCCATATTCAGCCAGGTTGCGCTGGTGCAGTTCGGCCTGTGCGACCTCTGAATATGGTTCCTGTAGCTCCATGGTGCATCAGATTTGTGCTGTGCCGGATTTGCACTGGAGTTTGGTGCATTTCTGAATATCTGGGCCAAACAGCACATACATATTCATTTATTTTATTTTGTGTTATTAAAGAATATTCTTGTGTTCATGCTTAAAAGTCTGTAAGCAACAACTATTTCTTTTCCATGTATAACTGCTTCACACATTGAATTCTTTAAAACTTTGTTAAGGCTTGTTACATATGAATGGGAAGTGTTTAGTGATATATTAAGTTATAGACCTAAATAGATATTACAGTCTTCTCTTACTAAAACTTTAGTTAATTAACTAGCTTAACACTTTATTTTAATTGTGTCTTTAGGAGAGTATTGGCATTTCAAGAATTTTGATGATTTTAGTGCCGTAGAGCACTGTAAGCTGCTGAGCTGAGAGTCCCAGCTTTGGTCAGATAAGGAGATGGGTATTTAGTACCCGTAGGTAGTTTAGTTAGTTTTGGATATTAGTTTTGTACCTATTATGAGATTGTTTGATTGGGGGGGGATGGGGGAGTGTACGACCCTCTCTGAGACCTAATACAGTAATAAGATATTTACTTCTTTACCAGCTCCCTTTTAATAAAATAAATATGGTTTTATAATATAATTGTATTACTTGGAATGTTAAGGGTGCTAGGGATAAAACTAAAAAAATGGCAAATATTAAAACACGTCAGAAATTTAAATGGTCAATTAATTATGTTGATAAGAAACTCATCTTTTGCAAAAAGAAATGTTTTTACTATCCAAAATGGACTTCACTCAAGTTTTTGGTTCAGGTGACTCCTCCAATAAAAAAAGGCTACAGGGTTGATCGACAACAAAGTGCCCTTTACCAAAGACTTTATTTTACAAGATCCAGAAGGAAGATTTGTATTAATTGGTGGGCAACTTGGCAATTACAACATTTTGATAGGGAGTATTTATGATCCTAATTTTTTTGTCACACAAGTTTTTAGCTAACCTAATAAAAGTCCTACTACCATACTTGGAATATCACTATATATTAGGAGGGGATTGGAATATTGTATTGGATAAAAAGCTGGACAGTACCTCCAAACTTAAACCCCAAAATATATCAGATATTAAAGCCTTAACTGAATTTATACAAATATTTAACCTTAATGATCCATGGAGAATCCTTAACCCATTATCGAAGCAATATTACTGCTTCTCACCGTCTCATAAAGTTTTCTCTAGATTACTTTTTTAGTTAGTGCCAGTTTAATACCCAAAGTAACTGAAACCCTCATCACCCCCAGGGTCCTCTCAGATCATTCCCTGGTTAAACTAGTGATTAATCTTTCAAATTCTAATCAACAAAAAAGAAAAACAAATTATGGAGACTAATGACCAATTATTGAAAGACAGTTTCATTTTTGAATATATGAAAAAATAAATCAGATTCTTCCGGGAAACTAATCACAACTCAGTAAATAAGTTAGATATTGTTTTAGCATCCTTTAAGTGTTACCTAACAGGCATCTTTATTCCATTAGCCTTGAAGCATAAAAATCAGTATCAGACTAGCTCAAGGAAACCCTGGAAGCTATAGAGAAGTTGGAAGCACAATGTATTTCTACCATGGATGACTCAAACATCCTTAAATTACAAAAGTTGAGGCATGTATATACTGAATTATCTAGGAACAAGTAGAATTTGACTTGTTAAAAACAAGAGTAATTCATTTAGCCCAAGGAGAGAAGCCCTCTAAGCTTCTAGCCAATAGACTAAAAAACCTTGTTCTAAACAAACATTTAACTTCTATTAAATCAGACAAGGATGGTTCAGTGAAAACCCTTAATGAAGATATAACGTCCGAATCTGAACATTATTTTTCAAATTTATATAACCCAAAATCTGCGCCAGAAAGAATGTAGATCCTATCTCGAGCATTTCAAAGCTCTCACCTTACCCAGTTATTTAGCTGATACCTTAATATCACCTATTACTAGTAAAGAAATACTTGATGTTATAAATTCTCTAAAAATGGACAAGTGTCTTGGCTCTGATGGTCTATGCTCTAATTTTTATAAAGTTTTCAAAGAAAATGTAATTCCTTTATTTGTAACCTTTCTTAAGTAAATTTTGACTGAAGGAATTTCAGATCATTCCCTCTTAGAGACAATTATAGTCCTAATCCCAAAACCAGGTAAACCTAAGGATATTGTATCAAACTATAGACCAATATCATTGATTAACAATATTATGAAAATCTTAGCTAAAATTTTGATGACAAGAATTAAAGCTTTCTGGGACATAATGATTTCAAGTGACCAAGTGGGGTTTATGGCAGGGAGATCTGCCTCAGACCATTTCAGGAAATTGTATCATATTTTCTCTGTGTCTGGAGAGACCAAGACCCCAGTGGTCTTGGTCTCTCTAGATGCAGAGAAATGATTCGATAAGGTGAATATTTTTTTTCTTTTTGAAACTTTAGCGAAGTTTGGTTCCCCTCTAAATGTTTAGACTGGTTAAAAATGTTATACTCTCATCCTACTACAAAACATTATAGTAATGGATTTCTCTCTTCATCTATTACCCTCAGTTCTGGTACAAGGCAAGACTGCCCTCTTGCTCCGATTCTTTTCAACTTTTATATAGAACCCTTGCTCTATTTTCTTAACCATAACCTGGTTATAATGGGTATTAAAGTAGGGCCATGAATACTTACACTTTCAGCTTTTGCTGATGATGTTCTACTACATGTCATAAACCCAGATATTTCACTTCCTGCCATTATCCCTACTATAGAACAATTTAGTCATTTTTCGAATTACAGAATCAATATACCAAAAACAATCACCTTACCTCTAAATAATGGTACTACAAAGGAACAAATTAGTAAATATGGTTTTTCTTGGTCTCCGGAATATATAAAATATTTAGGGCTATTTTTGTCACATGATTCAAAACATCTAATAGATCTTAATCTAACAGGTTTATTAGCAACTATTAAAACAGATCTAGAATAATGGGATAAATTACCCATTTCCAAATTAACATTTTCCCTAGAATAGTTTATCCATTAAGCACCTTAAACTATTATTTGCCTAGTTCTTGGTTTAAAAAAACTCCACTTTATAGTTACCAATTTCATCTGGCTTAACAATCCCCCTAGGATAGCCTACCATAAAATGTACCTTTCTAAAACCTAAGGAACCTTTAAGTTAACAAATGTCTTTCTTTACTACCTGACCAGCCACTTAAGTAAACTGTCTAAATGGTCTCTTTCAAATAGTAATGTAAATGTGAATGCATTTTATCCCATCTGGCTAGCTATTGAAAGAGAAATATTAAGAAAGAATAACATTTCTTTTAATGCTATATTCTACCTGACCTTTAAATCACTCCCTAGTAAATTGAAAAATTCTGTTATTGGCACTTCATTTAGGTGTTTCATTCAGTTGATTCGTTTCCTTCAAATATCCTTGCTGAATGATATTGGTCAGCCATTCTTAAATAATCCTAATTTCCACTTAAAGGAAAAACCTTTGGATATTAAGTGGTTACCCCAGCTTAAAAGATTTTGATGGAAGACCTTTTACTCAATGGGAATCTGTTATCTTTCGAAGATATAAATTCAAGATTTTTGATAGGTAACAGTCATTACCAAAAATTATTGGTTTTAAAACTTGCTCTCACAGCTCAATTTGGGACACTAAAATGGCTTGATGATTATAGTCAATTAACAGGACAGTACCACAATTGCAAAAAAATATACTATTTCTGAACCGTAATAATTATTTTTTTGTCTAGAATCTCTACCTCAACAACTTCTGTTTCTAAATACTGGATTGATAAACAGCTTTATACCAATCTGGACTGGTCCCCGATATGGAGAGACCTTCATAAATACATTCTTAATGACAGATTAAAATTGATACTAATTAAAATACTTCATAATGCTTATTTTTCACCATTAAAACTATTTATATTTGGCTTATTATCTACGAAGAATTGTTTTAGATGTGGATCTGGAGTGGGTTCTCTTTTCCATATCTTTTGGGATTGCCCATTAGTGGTTACTTTCTGGTCTGACTTTGAAAATAGGATTGGAAGTAAACTTAGTCTGATTGAATTATTTACCCTTCAGATATGTTTGATTGGCAATTTGTCAAATATTCCTTGTTCCATTAAAAAACATTACATAACCATGATAGCATTGACAGCGAAAAGAGTTATTTTAACCCACTGGAAAGACCAACAAATTCCTTCTCTAACTGAATGGAGGAATGTGATATTTTAAGTAGGCAATGAAAACATATTTGTGGGCCATGCTTTTGGTGGCACAGTTTAATTTTGGATCCTCTGATTATTTTATTGTGTTTCTGAGTTTTGTTGTGATTCCTTATTCTTTTTATAGTGCCTTGTTAACTGAAAGGCTCTTTTGAGAAATAAAATTTATTATTATTGATATTGTTATTATTTTTAAGTTTAAAGTCTGAAAGACTATTAGCCAGTCTGAAACATCAGTTAGCGGGTTATAACTTTAAATGGGGTAAACTTTATGAATTAATACTAAACTTTACTCAAACCTAGCTCCTGGATTCTGATTCTAACTTCATTAATCTTTTACTGATCTTTAAATCTATTTTATTTCATTAAGCCTGACTAATTTCCTGTTTATTCTACTTAGGTTCTATCTAGGTCTCAGATTTAACTATAAAGGTCTTTTAAGTCTTCACTATGGGGGAGTATAAGAGGGAAGGATAGAGGGAAAATAAATTCTGTTTGTTTTATGATTGCATTGTTATATTGTCAAATACTACTTTCATCTTATGATGTTTCACTTCATTATATTCTGGTTGAATTTTCGATAAATAATATGTAATTGAATAGAAAAAAGAATTTTGAAAATCACTTCCTGGTTATCCAGTCCTGCTGCTTTAATACACTGCCTGCAGCCTCTCTAGCCAGGGTTAACCCCTTCCTTTCTTGTTTACGCTTTTGATAGGGGCTTAAAAATGGCCTTGTTTCTCCAAAGTGTGGGTTCCCTGGTTTGGCTCTCTGCAGGGTTGGCCTACATTACTGCATACCCAAGGTAAATATTGCAAGGGGGGTCTGGAGTAACAGGAATATGGAATATACACTCATTGAACCCCCAGATGGTATACTTTGTGTGTCTAACCCACCACCCAAAGTCCCTTCCAGGCTCATCCAACAATAGTCTTTTGGGGTGCTATAGTTGCCGCCCTGTCTGCTAACCTCCACACCTCCTACTGGTCCCTCATCTCTATATCCACAGATACAGACAGTGTCAGTTATAAATTCCAAGCTTAATGGCCGGCCTTGTGGCACTGAAGGCTGAGGCGCTGGATGCCTTACCTCACGCTATGCTGACGACCCATATTTGGGAATGAGCATGGGCCATCGGGGGTCAGTAGGGCTAGAGAAGGATTGAGCATCTGAGGGACTGCTCTTCTTCTCTGGGGAGGGGAGGACATCACTGGTCATGCTCAACTGGCCCCTAGCAGTGACTGGAGGCAACGAGCTGATGCTGCACAAAGGGGGTGGAGATGGGGAAGACATCTGGAGGAGTGCATGCAGATGCACTGATGTCCTTGCATGCCCTTCTCTCTGCAGCAGAGTAAAAGCAAGAAAAAAGGATACCTCACCTGGATGATGTGATTCTCCCTTATGGTGCCTGTAGGAGGACACCTCCCCTGAACTGGATCTGGACTGGTGGGTTGAGGGACTCTCCACCCCCACCATGAGGGGTAATTCATGGGGACTGAAAGGGAGGAGGTCTCATATCTGGCTGGCACAGAGGGGGAACATCGGATGGACAGGCGAGGCTCCGGTAGAAACAATACCTAAAAAAAAGAAATTCAATCTTAATTCACAGCTGCCTCAGACATGCACCCCTCTCTTCCAAGGGTCTATGTTTATAAATTTCTTTATTTGTTTTTGGTGACCTGGTAGGCCCCTAGAACAAAAGAGTCCCTTTTTCAGGGACAACTCAGCATTGTTAGTTAGGAGTTGAGAGTTCCCAGAAGGCCTTCAGATGGGGACATTTGTGAGGGCAGGCTTCTCAGATGGGCTGGGATGAGATCAGACCCAAGCCCAAGGAGAACAGGGTGGGCCTGAAGCCTCATGGTTCATCTTGAAAGCTAAAGCACATCTGTACTGGGCCATGACAGGGGTTACAAAACCAGTAATTCTGTTAGGTAAGTAGAGGCTGAAGCTAACGCCACATTCAGGCATGGTACCTAGAGTCTGCAATGGCCTTTGGGGCTGGGAATAAAGTGTGGTGATTAAAGAAGCAGTAAATGTTATCAATTTTGTCCTTAAAAGGGATATGCATTTAACATACAAGCCTGCATAGTCTGCTGAAGCTGTTTTTTAATACCGGTTCACATTCTGTTACTGTTCCATCCTTACTGGCTTTTGAAAAAATATACAAGCTTTTCTGAATTACACTTCTGTGTTAAAGACCATTTTAGAACTATGTGATGAGCATGTAGTTCATTCCCTAGTAGCTAAGCTCTTACATTGTTGGCACAATACAGTGTGTCTGTGTTCTGCTATGGAATTATGTGGGGAAAAAATCTACATCAACAAATTCTAAAACGATACTTTCACTACTTGTGTGTAAATCAGAAACACCCTTTAAGTTTACTTAAGAGCCAGTAAAGAACAAACAAAAAAAGGAATGGAATCAGTATTTAAAAAACAGCTTCTGCAGGAAAGAAGCATTTGCCAATGCCAAATGTTTGTTTGACGGTAGCATTTCATTTACGTATTTTTTTTATTTTGACCTCAACTTTTGAAGATACTAAAAATAGCTGACTACACCTCCCCTCCACTCCCTATTACCACCGGTGTTCCCCAGGGCTCAGTCCTTTGCCCCATTCTCTTCTCCATCCTACTAAATGATCTGCCAAAGGCCTGCTCTACTACCTCAATTCACATGTACACTGATGAAACGGTCCTCTTTACATCTGGCCAGACCTATGAAGAAGTCACCTCTAATCTCCAGACTGATTTCAACAAAGTGCAACACTGGTTTAACTCCAACCAACTCTCCCTAAATGCCAAGAAAACAGTCTCTATGACTTTCGGCACTAGACAGAGGCTATCCAGACTTACATCCCAGCTGATCTTCCTTACCCTGGATAGCACTGTCCTTGAAGACGTGCCCTTCCTTAGGTACCTGAGGGTTTGGCTTGACCATCACCTCATCTTTTCTACACATGTGAATGCCATCCTGTCAAAACTGTGCCCTAAGCTCGGTGCCTCTATAGAAACTGCACTAGTCTCCCACTTACTGTGAAACGTGAAATAGTCCTGAAAATGATTGTACCTTCCTTCGACTACTGCGTTGTTGTCTACAGCTCTGCCCCCAAGTCCACCCTATCCAGACTGGACCTCCTCTTTAATGCTTTCTGTTGCTTCACCCTCAATGCCCCCCCCACCCATCACTGTGAGCTCTTCCGTTCGCTGGCCCTTCCATCCCTGAGCAATCAGCGCCTACTTCACAGTGCTAAATTTGTTTCTCATTTCTAGCTCAGTTCCCTTCCACCCTATCTCATCTCCTCCCTATCTTCCTCACCAACCCCAGCCTATGCCCTCAGGTCCACTGACTCCAGACTATTAGTAATCCCCCCACCAAAAGACCTCTGCAGGCCAATCGGCTTTCTTTTACCTCCTCCCTAAGCTCTGGAATGACCTGCCAGCCCAAATCCACCATTTCTCCTCCATACTCTATCCTCTGCCCTCACTAACTTCTATGTGCCTAATTATACATGCCCCTGACCTCTTCTCCCTCCCCCCTTGCCTGATTCTCTCCCCCCTCGATCTTCCTCCTTACCTTATGTGGCCTGACCAGTGGCTTGGCCTTCACCCAATGACTGGCTTATAAACTGCCCTAAACAACCATGAACTCACCCTCTCATGGCACTTCTGCTATCCCCCCTTCTTATTGCCCCATCAACGTCCTCCCTAAGACTACCCACTCATCTTTCCCTGTTGTTTACTACCCAGACCTGTCACCTCTGCCTGGCCCCTAGCCCAGGTTTTCAGTTCTATCAGCCAACTTGGAGTAAAATATTCCAAAATAAATCTCTAGATAGTAGGCACCTAAGCAAGTACGAATGGTTCTAGTTGTGTAATCAAGTATGTAATGTTACCCTCATTGTGGCACATGTATGTAGTGTCTCCTCATGTAGCAAGTTTGTAAAGCCACCCTTAACTATGTAACACTTGCTTCGAATTGCTTGTCTCCTATGTACAACCTACTTTTTGTTTTATGTATATCCTCCTCCCTTGTACCTCCCTCCCCCAGGTTGCACCGTGAGATGAGCATCCTGTTGCTCAGTGTGCTTCTCCTGGTAAAATATTTTAAATAAATAAATAATAGATACTTGTTTTAGGCTTTGCCTTATAGACATGATCTGTACCATTCATAGTATGTTGGGCAAAATATCATTTTGCACCAGAAGTGTGAAAACACATGTCAGCCAGGTTTTTAAAAATGACACATATCATGTTTATGAGGTGGTGTGGAAAAATGGCCACGTTGAAAGTTTGGAGTCAAACTATTGAAAATTAGCGAAGTTATGAGTGAACACTAAAGTAGTGCAACCTTTAGTCATAACTTGGGCATTATACCGTATTTGTGCACCAAATTTTCAGCATAGCCTTCTTATTACCCCCACCTAATTAACCCAGTAGGTGAACATTTTCAAATCCCTGCCAAAACATCATTCCACACCATTGAAATGTCATTCCGCACTACAGGTATGAAAACACATTTTGGCCAGGATTTAAAAAATGACAATTGTCACATTCTTGAGGTGCTATGAAGAAATGGCTATGTTGAAAATCTGGGGGCAAAATATTGAAAATTACCAAAATTATGAGCCTGCTGTCACACATTTCAATGTAGGCTTATAACTTTGTTGTTTAATATTTTTAAGCCAAATTTTCAACATAGCCTACTTATGACCCCACTTCAATGAACAAGGGTGGAGAAAACATTCAACATCTGCCTGAAAGGTGATTTCATGCAGTGACCGCAAAATCACCTTTTGGGACAGATTTGCTAATTTCACTGCCATTGTTCATGAAGGGAGGTCCCCAAAACAGCATGCTGAAAGTTTGGGGCAAAAATATTCAAAAATGGCAAGTTATGCCACTGAGTTCAAAACCCCACTGAAATACATTGAACGGCATATCTGATTTCCTCAGTTTGTGGTCTGGCATAGAAGAGTGAAGATGCATCTGCAGTCCAGAGAGGATTATGGCATTGGACTCCCAATGGGTAAGGAAGGGCTTTGGGGGTGTGGGGTACTGGCTGCTGAGTAGGAGGGTCTGGGGGGGATTAACAGCACATCAGACATTGATGGATGGGTTTCTTTTTTACAGGGTTTAAAAAAACATTGAGGGACTGATTTCTTTATTTCAGATACATTCCAAAACTGGGATTGGGCACCCTAGTGTCGGGCTTGTTGGGGAATGAGGATGGGTGACCAGGAGGCAGGGTCAAGTGAAGCAGTACTGGGGGTGGGCACCCCAGACCACTTACATTTAAAAATATATATATAAAGATGGGAGGGCAGGTGAGTGACTTGGAGGGCATGGGAAGAAATAAACAGTAGCAAGGGTGGGCACCCCACTCTGCTTACATTAAAGAAAAATATTTATAAAGATGGGAAGGGTGGGCTGGCGAGCCACCTGAAGGGGACAGGGAGAAAGAAGCAGTAGCCACGGTGGGCACCCTGCTGCAGACACTGTCAGCTGTTTTTGCATTTTTTGTAGCCTGTGCATTCTGTGTCCTGCTGGCATTATTAATGGCCACAAAATACATAAAGCAGAATGTGCCTAAATGCTACACATCATTATTTTTTTAGATAAAATTAAATTCAGTTTGACCCAACCTAAGCAACTAGTGGCGGACACTCTCATGCATGCACAGCACTCAGCAGTGCAGAGATGTGGGAAAACTGATCTATGAGCGAGTTTTGAATGTTGTAATGAACTTGCACAGTAGTACATAGTGTTCACTCTTCTGATGCTGGCAAAGTAACTCTGTTTTAAAAATGGGTTCGGCAACTAGGTTAATTTTTTGTTTGAAAATTGAAGCCGTGACTTCTGGCAAATTGAAGCTGTGACTCTGGGCATGCAGAGTTACGGTTTCAATTTTCAGACAAAAAAATCAACCTAGTTGCAGCATCCATTTTTAAAACAGAGTTACTTTGCCAGCATCAGAGGAGTGAATACTAGAGAAAGGTGTAGTTTGTGCAAGTACATTATGTGTCACGGGAAAAAGTGACAAAACTCATGGTTTGGTCACAGCCACTTTTTAAAAAATTAACGTGGTGGTTGTGGACAAAAGTGCAAATGTCATGGCAAAGTCACAGGAACTTTTTTAGTGACATACAATGCTATTAAAGTCAGTTAAGACACAAAACAAGACATACAACAATGTCTTGGCAACAAATTATTGAATTTATTGCTTTTTCATACTGTTTAAGGAAAGTGTTCACATTAAGTGCCATTTGGCCCAGGTCATACATCTTTTAGGATATATTCTTGTTGTTATATAAAATGTATGTGTTGTTCTGGTTTGCAGTCCAGAATTAATATGTTTCTAACATTACATTACTTCTGTTCTGTACAGTAGGGAACAAAAGTGCTAAAACCCAAAGTGTTACCAACTACAACTTGTGGCCAAAGTTCCAAACCAATCCCAACCTGGCTGCTGTGCCCCAAAATAACAGGAGGAACAGCGTTACTTACATACAAATACAGTATATCTGTTCCTTAAATTACTGTTCACAGGGCGGTCAATCAAAACAAAGTGACATGCTAGCAGTAGGGCACATCTCAAATGTCACTGTGCAGCAGTCACAGTGTTGTATGATACAAAATGGACCTAGTAGGGCAGCATATTTCTCTCTGTCCGGGACCCTTCAGAATCAATGAATCACAGCAGAGATGGATGGGATGGATCTGGTCCACAGCAGACAGTTAATGTCACTGTAACGAGAGTGTCAGTTTTACCATCCACAACATACCAATTTCATGTAACACATTAAAATATTTGTTCCTGAGAGGAACGGTAAAATGTAAGTGAATGCTTAACTTGTTGGAATTGATTCCAACATGTACAACCTGAAAGGAGTAAAAGAAAACAAATGATTGATTTGGATCCAGCTGCTATTTTTATGTTGATTGCATGCATGCGCAAGAAACATATCTCGGCAGCTTTCCAGAAGCAGGTTGTGGAGGTGCGGCACTGTTGTGGCCATTGCCCACACAGCCTTTAAAGGCTTGGCCCACTTTCCCCAATGCCGTGGCACGCTGCTGCTGATACTAGTTCAGCCAGCATACCACAGCCTTGTAAGGTTTCAGCCGTTGCAATCAGGGGCCGCTTCGTCACTGCAGCGTCAGCCATTCGCTGCAATGAGAAAGCGACCTATCATTGCTGGGCGGAACTTTGTTACAGTGATACTGTTTGTGAACATGGCAGCAGCTTGCCACCGTGTTCACAAACAATATTAAGCCCCCCCTGCTGAGGGGTGCCCAATCCCTCTCAACAGCATGTGCCCCCACGTGTTTGTTTGCTGCGGGGACCCAATCCCCATCAGCTTCCGTGCCCAAGGTTGATGTTGCCAATGGAGGACCACTCCCCATCAGCATTATATAACCCCCTCCCACTTTTGTTGTGTGCTGAAGGGGTGCCCAGTCCTTGTCAGCATAATGTCACCCCCACTTTTGTTGTGTGCCGATGGGGATACCCAATCCCCAGTCGGCTACAGCTGCCCCCAAAGAAAGACTCCATTGGCACACTGGGAATAAACCCCAGCATGCCACATGCCCTGTAAAACAAAAATGGTCCTGCAATGTTTTTTTTTTTTTTACCCCTGTGGAAAAGGAAATGGTCCCTTGGCAGTCTCCTGCCCCTCCACAACCGCGCCCACCCACTACACACTGCCTCCCCACACCCCCCTCACCCCATACTTACCTCCGGAGTCCGGCGCGACGATCTTCAGTGGACCAGGAACATGTCTGCGCTCTTCAAAGCCCTACCGCGAACTGAGGAAATGCTAGTAAGCTGTATAATGGGATAGATAGGATTTTTTCAACTTTGATGCATATTTCAGGCATATTTTATAATTTTGGCACCAAATTTTCAACATGGGGTTTTTGGGACCACTCCTCGTGAATTCTCTCTGTCATGGCATTATTAGGCCCCGAAAGATGATTTTGTGGTCACTGCACGGAATCCCCTTTTGGGACCAATTAATGAAATGACAGTGCCAGAGTTCATGAAGTGGGCTCTCAAAAAGCCTATGTTGCAAATTTGGTGGGAAAAATCCAAAACATTGCTGTTTTATGAGCATGCGTTATGCAGTTGCTATGCATGCTCATAACTTTACAAATTTGCAGTATTTTCATGCCAGATTTTCAACATTGGTATTTTTTCAGACCTCCTTGTGAACAGTACAGCTACCATTTTTCACATCCTGGCCAAAATGTGTTTTTGCAGTTCCGGCACAGAATAACGCGGTCACTGTGGGAAATCCATGTTCAGGACACATTATGAAAATGACAGTGACAACGTTCATTAGCAGAGGTCCTAAAATGCCTATGTTGAAAATTTGGTGATGAAAGTCCACAAAATAAGTGTGTTACGAATGTGCATTGCATAGTTTCTACTCACACTCGTACCTTCGCAACCTTGCAACGGTTTCACTCCAGATTTTCAACATTGCCATTTTTCCATATCTCCTTTTGAACAACGCAGCTGTCACTTTTCACATCCTGACCGAAATGTGTTTTCGCTCTTCAGTCGTACAATAGCACGGTCGCTGTGGAAAATCAGTGTTTGGGACACATTAAGAAAATCACATTGACACTGTTAATGAGCATAGGTCCTAAAATGCCTATGTTGAAAATTTTGTGATGAAACTCCATAAAATGACTGTGTTACGAGCGTGTGTTGTGCAGTTTCCACGCACCCTTGTAAGTTAGCAAATTAGTAATATTTTCATGCCAGATTTTCAACACTGGCATTTGTTTACACCTCCTTATGAACAGTACAGCTGTCATTTTTCAAATCCAGGCCAAAATGTGTTTCTGCACTTCCAGCGTAGAATACCACAGTCCCCGTCAGAAATCAGTGTTTGGGACAGATTAGAATCGAACGACTGGGGGGGGGCGGGAGAGTGACCAAGCTTAACGGAGCTCTGTCCAGACTGCTGCAGATTTCTTTGTGGGCAGGAAAAGGCACCAACGCAGGCAGGAGCCCAGTACAAAAGGGTAGCCTGCAGTGCTGGGAGACATAGAACGAGCGAGTTAGGGAGAGAGAGTGAGTGAGCTCAACAGAGCTCTGTTGGGACTGCTGCAGATTTCTTTGTGGGCAGAAAAAGGCACCAACAGAGGAAGGAGCCCACTACAAAATGGCAGCCTACAGTGCCAGGAGAAACAGAATGAGCGAGTGAGACAGGCAGAGTGAGTGACCTCAACGGAGCTCTGTCAGTACAGCTGCGGATTTCTTTGTGGGCAGAAAGAGGTGCCAACACAGGCAGAAGCCCAGTAAAGGAAGCCTGCAGTGCCAGGAGAAACACAACGAGCAGTGAGAGAGGGGAGGAGTGAGCTTAACGGAGCTCTATCATGATTGCTGTGGATTTCTTTGTGGGCCAAAAAGGGTGGCAATGCAGGCAGGAGCCCAGTACAAAAGGCCAGCATGCAGTGCCCTCAGAACCGGAATGAGCGAGTGAGAGAGGGGGAGCGAGCTAGCTCAACGAACCTGTGTCAGGACTGCTGCAGATTTCTTTGTGGGCAGAAAAAGCTGCCAATAGAGGTAGGAGCCCAGTACAAAACGGCAGCCTGCAGTGCCAGCAGAAATAGAATGAGCGAGTGAGAGAGGGGGAGTGACCTACCTCAACGGAGCTCTGTCGGAACAGCTGCAGATTTCTTTGTGGGCAGAAAAATGTGCCAATGCAGGCAGAAGCCCAGTACAAAAGGGCAGCCTGCAGCACCAGGAGAAACAGAATGAGCGAGTGACACAGGGGCAGTGAGCAAGTTCAACTGGCCAATGCAAGCAACATTCAGCATTGACAAATTCTTTTTTTTTCCCCTAGTAACAGCAGGTCAACTCTTGCCAAAATCTATGTGGTGTTTGTTAACTCATGCAAGAATCTCTTAAACAATACAGCATATACTGCAGGCAGGACTGTTGGAGATCCATAGACAGGAAAGGTGGACCCCCTCCAAAAAAGGGTAAGACCACCACCTAAGTACCTGCTAGACGTAGATTAACTGGTGGTGACCAACCTAGTCTGCAGCCTGAACAAGAAAAGAATGTTGGGGTGTCAAAGCCGTGTCTTTCCTGCCTGTCTGTAGCCCAGGTGCCACAACCTAAATTTAGCTTCTGCAACTTCTTGTAGCAAAGAGAGAGCACGTTTTAGGCAACACAGACTGATAGGGGTTCTGTCACTGAATTAACACGTTACAGTTGCAGTGTTTAACTTATTTACTTCAACTGTAACATGCTAAATCAGTGACAGAACTATATCAGTCTGTGTTGCCTGAAACGTGCTCTCTCTTTGCTACAAGAAGTTGCCGAAGCAAAATTAAGGTTGTTTTGGCACTTGGGCTGCAGACAGGCAGAAAAGACACAGCTGTGACACAAAAGCATTTTAACCCTGTTGTGCAATTTCACTTTGCACATTAATTATTTACTTAAATAAATGCTCTGGTGAAAGATATTTTGTTAACATTTTCAAAGCCAGATCATTTTATGAAGTTGCATCAGCACATCAACTCCGTCTTGTAACATAGAACATACTGTACACTACTTCCACAGTAATCCCAAAAAAATATGAACCATTAGAGAACAGTTGTGATACTGAACACATTACATTAGTAAGATGCTTGCATGTCCAGACAGTATTTAACAACATGCACATGTGACAACATCACATGACTGGGCTGAGATTGACCTTGAGCTGAAATGCTAGCAGATCCACCAACATGAAATCATTTAATCATTCAATGACCTAAACAGAATTGGAATGGACCTGTCTTGCAGTGCACCCCACAGCATCCCAACAGTTACATAGTTTTTGGACTAAGAAAACAGTCCAAGCAGACTTTTGGGGCAGCTTCCGAAGAATGATTCTGTGATTCATGCTGTTGTCTTTCTCTTTACTGATTCTTCTGCCACACTTCCCATTAACCTGTAGTCCCCAAACACTCAAGCAGTAGTGTCCCCCCATTGGCATATATGTGCTGTTGCATGATGTTGTGACATCCCTGTCAGCATCTTTATTTGCATGGCAGTGTACCTGAAACAACATATGCTGAGATTGCCTGTAACACTGAGGGAATAGACTAGTGCCAGCTGCATCTGTTAAGACAGTACTGTGTCTAACAAAATCAAGAAATGAATGAATGACTGACAACAAGACAACAACAACTTCATCTGCTTGTCAATAAAGTAAGACTTGCATGGAGAAAAACTTTAGTATGGAAGCCCTGAGACCATCTAGGGAGAGAGAAAGTCCTGAGACATCTGACACTGGCACTCTATGCTGCAGCAGCCAAAACATTGTGTAGTGGGATGTCACTGTTGTGCACTGCACAAGGCTTTATACAAGAAGATGAAGAAGAAGGAGACGATGAACACACGTGAGAGACTGAGGTACCTCTCCTATAGTTTAGGTTCACAGGTGTGGCATTACAAACACCTGACATGGCAGTGACCACATCACTTCAGTCCATGCCACTGGGTGGGTGCTCTGGATTAAGTCATTTATTTATTTTATTAAAGCTTTGGCACTGGCACTCTGCGCTACAGCAGCTGAAGCATTGTGTGGTGGGATGTCACTGTTATGCACTGCACAGGGCTTCATACAAGAGGACAAACACAAATGAGAGCCTGAGGTGCCTCTCACAGAGTTAGGTTCACAGGGGTGGCATTCCACGCACCTGACATGGCAGTGACCACATTACTTCAGTCAGTGCCACTGGGTAGGTGTTGTGGTTTAAGTCATTTAAGCTTTGTTGCAGCAGCATATCCAGCATTTGGGGAAGCACTACCAGCTGCTGCGTCTCTTGGTGCAAACAAACAGCAACCTAGTGAAAGTCACAACTTGACATGCTGTGCCCAAACCTACATGTACAGTGGGCAACAACATTGCAGTCCCAGATATGTGTGACAGGCAACATTTTTATGCCACCTGTCCCTTGTGCACATTTTCAAGATCTGCAGGTAACAATATGCCAAAAAGTAATGCATTGAATTACCTGCACATCAAAGTGAACTTGAATACCTGACTTCAGAAAAATAACTTGAAATGACAGGCACTGACTGGCATATTTTGTTGTAAAAACCAAATAAAGTGAGCCCCATATATGTTGAGCACAAAAAGTTATTGACTTACTTGGACTGTAGTCAGAGACACAGAAAACAACTATCAAATGTTTTCAGAATTTTGGAACAGCATGTTGTACCTAGACAAGTTTGAAGAACAAATTTGTCTGCAGTCATCCTGCAGTACATCACTATATGCTGAAAATGAGCATTCAGCATCCACGCTGTTTACTGGTACCTCGAGGCAATGAAGTGCAACCTGGAACAGTTCTGGAAATCGTTCAGACATACTTTTCCAAAAACTAATCATGTCGTCACAGTTGACCTGTTTTAAAACATTTCTGTATGCATGAAATTCGATTCTTGCTTTAATGTTCTCCTCATATAATGGTATGCCATCAAACACGCTATATTCAGTCATACTGAGCTATTTTGCTCTGCTAGGGTCAAACATACGACAAGCTCTAACAAGCATTTGTCAATGCTGAATGTTTGCTTGCTGATATTAGCAGTGGAAATGCCAGAGTTAGACAGATGCAGAGTAAGAATGGCAGTGCAATACTGAACGTCACGCCAACCCCACCTCCACCGTGCAGAGACGGACAGGCATTGGGGTATGCGTTTGGGTTGTCACCCATAACGTTCATGCCATTTCACCTCACCCTATCCTACGGACACTGACAAGTGTTGAGGTGTGCCTTGGGGTGTTCAGCTTTACAGTCACCCCACTCCATGGGGACATACACTGAAATGGGTGCAATATAAGAGAATGGGGTGAACTCTGGGGCCGAAGAGTCCAAGGCACACCTCGATGCCTGTCATTGGCTGCGGGGTGAAATGGCATGAGCATTACAGTTGTCAATCCAAAGGCACACCCCGATGCCTGTCAGTCTGTACAGGGTGGGACATTATGGTTAGAAACCCTAACACCCCTGGCATTTGTTGGTATTTGCACTACAAATTTTAAACATGGCCATTTTGTGACCTCCACCTCATGAAAGCATTTCAGACCTCTTCTCATGAACAGTGGCACTGTAATTTTGTCAATATGTCCCGAACTTTGAGTTTCCACAGCAACCGTGCCATTGTGCGCCAGATGTACGAAAACACAGATCGAGCAGGATGTGAAGAATGACAGCTATACCATTCATAGGGAGGTGTGAAGAGATGGCAATGTTGAAAATCTGTAGTGAAAATATTAAAAATGCTCAAACTTCTGAGCGTATGTGGAAACTGCGCAACACATGCGCGTAACACAATCATTTAGTGGAATTATTTCACCAGATTTTCAACATAGACATTTTGTGACCTCTGCTCATGAACACTGTCACTATGATTTTCTTAATCTGTCCCAAATATTGAGTTCCCACAGCAAGTGTGCTATTCTGCACCAGATGTGTAAACGCATATTTTGGGCAGGATGTGAAAAATGACAGTTGTACTGTTCATAAGGAGCTCTGAAAAAATGCCAATGTTGAAAATCTGGAGTGAAAATATTACAAATTTGTGAAGTTATGAGGGTGCGTGGAAACTGCACAATGCACACTTGTAACACAGTCGTTTTATGGAGATTTGTCACCAAATTTTCAACATAGGCATTTTAGGACCTCTGCTCACGAGCAGAGTCACTGTGATTTTACATACAAACATACATACAAACAAACATACAGTATGAACATATGAATCTGCCAGTAGAACACACCAATTGGTCTATGTAAGTCTGCTTGAGTGTGCAGCTAGCACGCTAGATTGCTGCTGCCCCAGCCTCCTCCCCCTCAGTTCCTCCCCTGCTTGTCCAGCCCACCTCCCTGACTCTTCCTCATGCTTTATCCCACTCCTTCTTAAAGCTGTTGACTGTCTTACATGTTACCACCTCCTCTGGCAGTGCATGCCAACTAGACACCACCCTCTCAGAGAAGTAGTGCCTCCTCATTTCCCTCATGAAATATCCCCCTTTCGACCTTAGTCCGTGCCCCTCGTCTCTCTTCCACTCCTCAGTTTAAACATTCCCTTAGTGCTAGGTTTATTTACCCACTCAGGTATTTAAATGCTTCAATCATATCCCTCCATCCCTCCTCTCCTCCAGTGTGTACATGTTCAGCTCCTTCAGCCTAACTTCATATTCCTTTCCTTCCATCCTCTTTAACATTTTTGTTGCCTTCCTTTGCACCCCCTCCAGTAACTTTATACCTCTTTTCAGGTATGGCCTCCAGTATTGCACACAGTACTCCAGGTGCAGTCTGACCAGTAATCTGTAGAGAGGTAGGATCACATCCCTGTGTCTGGATGAGAACCCCCTTGCGATGCACCCCAGCATCCTGTTTTCTTCATTGCTGCTCTCCTGCACTGGGCCGAGTTGTTCATGCTCCCAGTTATCAACACATTTCATTTAATCTCATTTTTATTTTTGGTAACCGGGTAAAAAGAAACTGGGTCACATGGCCCTTTTACAGGCTTGACCCGGTGAGAGTCAAAGACACTCAAGGCATATTACAAAGGGATAAAAAATACAATACAATGAAGTGCGTATACAAGTACAAAATTTGCATAGGAAAAACAGCAATGACAGTGATAATCACAAGGATAACAAGCAAAACAATACAACCATTTAGGTTATGTGCAAGAACATACTGAACTTAAAAATAAATCTTTCTCCATAGTATTCCTAAACTGATAAAAAGTTGGAATATTTTGTATTTCGGCTGCATATTCATTCCAAATTTTTATGGTACGTTGTTTAAATGATTTTTGATGTTTAACAGTTTTACAGGTCAAAGCTGAAAGCTGGATAGCATTTTCAGATCATAACCTTCTTGGGAGAACTCTGTTGAAAGAAATTAAACATGGGGTTTGACCCACTACAGTGGATTATTTTATACACAAAGCACAATTTCTGGAATGTATCTTTATAGTCCAGGGATAACCACCTCAATCTATTGTATAGACTGCAATGGTGTTCCCTGGACTTTGCCCTTAAGGCACCCCTAGGTCCTTCTCCTCCTTCTCCTCAGTGATCCCCAACCAATAGTCCCTCTTCTGGTGCTTAGCCGCGAAGTGCATCACCTTACACTTCTTTGCATTGAATCCTAGCTGCTACTCCACCGACCACGTCTCTAGTTTGGTTAGGTCCACCTGCAGTTTTTTCCATTCATCCTCTTCGTCCACCACCGCCCTCAATTTGGTATAATCTGCGAATAGACTGACCCTGCTCCCCACTCCATGTGCTATATCAGAGATAAAGAGCCCAAATAGCACCGGACCCCTGCTGCACCCCGCTTGTCACTGCTGTGGGTGCCGAGAGTTCCCGCACCTCCCTCTGCACCCTCTCCTGTAACCAGTTCTCTATCCATTTAGTCAGCTTTTTTCCCCACCCCCATTGCCATCAGCTTCCCCCCAGTCTCCCATGAGGCACTGTATCAAAGGCCTTACTGAAGTCCAAGTACAGGACATGTACCGCATGGCCCCTGTCCAACTCCCTTGTCATCCAGTCATAATACTCTATTAGGTTGGTTTGACAAGACCTCCCTGAGACAAACCCGTGTTGCCGCCCATCTTGGAGGCCATTACTCTCTAGGAATGCCACCAGCCTCTCCTTCAGTATCGCCACTATAAGCTTAACCACTATTGATATGAGACTTACCGGACAATGATATCCTGGCTCCCCCCTAGGCCCACTCTTGTGTATGGGTACCACATGGGCCACCCTCCAGTCCTGGGGCACACACCCCATTTCCAGGGAGGTGTTGAACAGATCTGCCAGTGACTCAGCCAACAGCTCCATCTCCCTCAGCACCCTTGGGTGGATGCCATCATGACCTGGTGCCTTGTCCACCCTTACTGCCCTCAGCCCCTCTAGCATCCTACTCCCTGTGATCACTTTGTACATCACCTCCTCCCCCCTTTCCCCACTCCCCCAGCCCATTCTGCTAGTGGACCATCCCTCTCCTTAGTGAAAATGGAGCAGAAGTACTCATTTAGAATTTACACTTGCTCTTCCCCCTTTCCCACCCAATCGCCTCCCCACTTTATCCTCACAATATGGTCCTTGCACTTCCTTTTTTCCCTGACATACCTAAAAAAGTCCTTTTCCCCTCCCTTTATGCCCTGTGCAGAACTTAATTGCCTGGAGGCCGTAGCTTTTTTCACCCTCCTGGCAACCTCCCTTGACCAACTCCCGAAAGCCTCCTTATCCTCTCCCTTCCCTGTTCTCCTTTACTTCCGGTATGCAGCCATTTTTGCCCTCACCCTTTGTAGCACTTCCTTGTTCAGCCAGCATGGTTTCTTGCCTCTAGTCTTCTTACTCCTGGCCCTGGTGCAGGCTACTGTGGTCTCTGTTAGCCCAGTTTTTATGACTCCCCACTTTTGTTCTGCATCCATCTCCAGCCTTACATCCTGGAGTCTCCCTTGCAGTATTGCTCCCATCCTTCCAAAGTCCACCCTAATAAAGTCCACCACCTTAGTGCCCATGCCTCCTGTCTCCCTGCCCAGTGCAACAACCTGCCACATTGTTTGGTGGTCGTTACCTGCTAGTGGGTCCTCCACCCTTACCTCCCTCACCACCTCTCTATTTGCAAGTACTAAGTCCAGAGTGATACCAAGCCTTGTAGGCCCACTTACCAACTGCATCAGAAGGCCGTCCTGGAATGTATCAAGGAGCACCTGTTCCCTGGTACTGCTAGTGGCCGGGGTGCTCCAGTCAACCTGTAGTAGGTTAAAATCCCCCACTATCGCCACGCTCCCCTTTCCACACACCCTCCTTATCTGCTCTGCCAACTCCCCATCCAGTTCCCCCAATTAGGTTGGTGGTCTGTACACCACTCCCAGCCTCAGGTTTCTGCCCTTGGAGTCCAGGAGCTGCACCCAAGGTGCCTCCGTCCTCTCCTCTTCTCCCTCGTCCCTTATGCACTTAATCCCTTCCCTCACATAGAGTGCAACCCCCCCCTTCCAACCCCCCGGTCCCTCTTGTATATCCTGTATTCTGGGATTGCCAACTCCCAGTCATGGTTTTCTGTGGCCCACTTCTCTGACACTGCAGCAATGTCCTCCTTCCCATCTGAAAAGAGCGTCTGAAGCTCTGCAATTTTGCTCCCCAGGCTTCTTGCATTGAGAGAGACAACCTTCCACCCATACCCCTCCTTCTCCTCACTCTTCTCCTCCTTGGCCTGTGTCCCTCTTCCTGGTAGTCCTCACCCTTTCTCCTTCTTATTCTTACTGGGTGGTGATGCCTTCTGTATTACACTCAGACCATTCTGCCCGCCCCCTCCCAGGGTTACTATGCCTCTGTCTTTACCTATGTCTAGGGGGGGACGAGCTCATTATGCTCCCCTGTCCGGACATTTCTACCAACCTCAGTCTTTTGGCCACTCCCCCACTAGTTTAAATCCACCTTAGTTGAGATATACCCCTCTAATCCTGCCTTTAATACTCCCTTCCCCTTCCTGCTCAAGTGTACCCTGTTCCCCATGTACAACTCAATATTACCTCAGACCCTACCCCAGTTAGTCACTAACCCATAATTTTTGGTGTGGCACCAATCCCTCAGCCACTCATTGAACTCCTCAATCCTACCCTTCCTCCCCATGCTTGCACATGGTACCGGAAGTAGCTCCAAGAATGCCACCGACTCCCCAACCCCCTCACACTGCCTGCCCATCTACTCAAACCTCCCCCCTCACTACTTCCACAGTCTCCCCCGCCAAGTCATTTGTACCCACATGCAACACTAAATGAGATTCCTTCCTCCCCCTCACTGCACACTTGAGCAGTGCCTGCCCAGCCACTCCTACAGTCAATCTGGGGATAGCTTTAACCCAAATACGGCAGTGCCTTTCCCCCCTTCCACCCCATCTCAACCCTTTCAGTATAGAATCCCCAGGATGAGTACCCCCCTGTCCCTTACCCTCTTTGCCTTCTAATGTCCCTTCCACCACCCCAGTATTCGTTCTTTCCTGCCCCTTACCACCGCCAGCAGCGCCCTCTGTGACTTCTGTATCTGTACCCCCTACTTCTGCCTCACCCGTTTTCTCAGCCTTATTCCTCCCATCCCCCTTGAACCCCTTCCCAGCCTGACTACTTCCTAATGGGCTTCCCATGTCGATCTCCCCTGCTGGTTTCCAACCCCTCTCCTATCCCTGCTGTTGTTGATTTAGAGCCCCCATTCCCTTCTACCCCGATAGTGATGCCCTCCCATCCTTCCCCCTTCCCATAGCCTTCTCTCCTCCAGTCACCACCCCCTCCTTCCTTATTAGCCCCTTCTACCCTTTCGTCCTCGCTAGCTCTTCCCCTACCTGTTGCCATCCCTCTCATGCCCTGCTTGTCCTCTCCCCACTTCAGTATGTTCCTGCTCCCCCTCTCTCTCTCCCCCATAGCAGAGGCTCAAATCTATTCTTAGTTGATACCCCTCCTACATCTCTTTCCCCTATCGGTTACCCCCTCCTACTTGTTCTCCTCCGTGCCACCCCTGGTCCCTCCCTACCCACAGCCATCTGCTCTCTCCCCTGGTACTCCTCATGGTCTCTTCCTCCCCCATCAGGAGGCCTCCCATCACCTCAGGCACCCCCTCCCTTCTCCTCTCTTTCCTGCTAGTGCCTCTGATACTGGGGTTGGTTTCAGTCCCTGGTTGTTCTTCCTCCGTCCCCCCTTGCCATCCCCTATCCCCCCCCCTCAGGATGCCTACCATACTCATCTGTCCTGCCACTTAGACTCCTCCCTAACCTCCACAGTTCCTCCCTCAAACTAGCCAGTTGTCTACAGACCATACACCACCCCATCCTCCAGACCCAGTCCAGGATCATGGCGGACCCACACCCTGTACACCCCACCACCCTTCCAAAGATGTCCACCCTATTGACATGTGGCACCTGCCCCATTTTGGCCCCCATCTTATATTACTGGCTCTTACTCCCAGTTTCTGTACCCTACTACAACTGTTAGGCCCCTATTTATTCAAATTCCTGTCCCCCCTCCCCACACACTAGTCCCCACTGCCCCATTGCCGACCGGGTTAATTCAGTCTCAAATCTCATCCGTTAGATACTGTATTACTGTAGCAATCCTAAAGCCTCCTTGTCTGTTTTTCTCCCCTCAGCTAACATACTTTTTGTTCTCAGCTCTCATATACAGTAGTTTCACTTAACCCAGTTAGAAATCCTATTGCACTCCAAATATTACTTAGCTCAGTTAGAGAAATAAACAGAACAACTAAATCTGCATTATTACAGCACTCCTCAGAGTATCCAATCATTGCTTTGTCTCCACTCCAGAGACCCTGCTGTAATATAAGACCAGAGAGGATACTAGGAGGGAGGGTGGGTAACTCTAAAGCTATTGCCCCTCTCTCACTCGCTCATTCTGTTTCTCCCGCCACTGCAGGCTGCCCTTTTGTGCTGGGCCCCTTCGTGCATTGCTGCCTTTTTCTGCCCACAAAGAAATCCACAGCACTTCCAACAGAGCTCCGTTGAGCTCGCTCCCTCTCCCTCTCCCTCTCTCACTCGCTCATTCTATTTCTCCTGGCGCTGCAGGCTGCCATTTTGTATTGGGCTCCTGCTTGTGTTGGTGCCTTTTTCTGCTCACAAAGAAATGCACAGCAATCCTGACAGAGCTCTGTTGAGCTTGCTTACCCTCCTCTCTCACTTGCTCGTTCTGTATCTCCCAGTGCTGCAGGCTGCCCTTTGTACTGGACCCCTGCCTGTGTTGGCACATTTTTCTGCCCACAAAGAAATCTGCAGCAGTACCGATAGAGCTCCACTGAGCTCGCTCACTCTCCCCGTCACTCACTTAATCTTAAGTTGTCCCAAACACTGATTTCCCACAGTGACCACGCTATTCTGCGCCGGAAGTGCAGAAACACTGTGCAGTTAATTGGATTTTCTGAGCAGCAACCCAAGCATGTTTGACAAATAAATATGTAGTTCCTCTGTATTTGTCTGGGCCGCACAGTCCTTACATTTTAAGCAGCTGTAAATTGTATTGTGTGGAACATTTTTTACCTTACTGCCACTTAGCTGTCTGTCAGTCTCAGTGACAGGGTAGCACACCAACCAATCTTAGGTGTCTGGCTCACACAGAGAGCAAAGTGGCAGCAACACAAGGTGACAGTACAGGGTGGGTTTTGTTGGGCTGGGGTTTTGCACCCTAGCCCAACAAAACTTACCCTGCCATGCATGCCACCTCAGTTCGCTGTCACTGAAATTTCTCCCTTTTAAGCTGCACTGTCTAGGCAGCAGCATACACCCCTTGCACACCACCATGGATCTGAGTGACCCAGGCCCAGATTACACTGCTGCACTTGTCATTTTTGGTAATTTTGGCACCAAATTTTCAACATGGGATTATTGGGACCCCTCTTCATGAATTCAGTCACTGTCATGGCGTTATTCGGTCCCAAAAGGTGGTTTCGCAGTCACTGAGAGGAATCATCTTTTGGGACTGATTAACAAAATGACAGTGTCACTGTTCATGAAGTGGGCTCTCAAAAGCCGATGTTTCAAATTGGGTGAAAAAAAGTCCAAAAACAAAACTGTTTACAAGCGTGCATTGTGCAGTTTCCGCGACGGCTGCATAACGAAAATTAAATATTTTCACTCAGATTTTCAACATTTGCATTTTTCCACACCTCCTTATGAACGGTATAGCTGTCAATTTATACATCCTGGCCGAAATGTGTTTTCGCACTTCCAGCTCAGAATAGCGTAGTCACTGTGGGAAATCAGTTTTCAGGACAGATTAAGAAAATGACAGTGACACTGTTCATGAGCAGAGGTCCTAAAATGCCTATGTTGAAAATTCGGTGACTAAAGTCCGTAAAATGAATGTGTTACAAGTGTGCATTGTGCAGTTTCCACACACCCTTGTAACTTCACAAATTTGTAATATTTTCATGCCAGATTTTCAACCTTGGCATTTTTTCACACCTCCTTATGAAAAGTACAGCTGTCATTTTTCATACCCTGGCCAAAATGTATTTTTGCTCTTCGGGCACAGAAATGTGTGGTCACTGTGGAGAATCAGGGTTCGGGACAAATTAAGAAAATCACAGTGACACTATTCATGAGCGGCGGTCCCTAAATGCCTGCATTGACAATCTGCTGTAAAATATCCCCAAACTAATTACATTATGGGTATGAGCTGCGCAGTTTCTACGCATGTTCGTGACTTCACTTTTTCTGCAGGGTGGTGGTGGGGTTGGCTTCAGTTCAATACTTCACTGCCATTCTTATTATGCATCTCTCTAACTCCTACACTACCAATGCTAATGCCAGCAAGCAAACATTTGGCATTGACAAATGCTTGTTTTTTTCAGCTCTTCTTTTGGTAGAGATTGTCACACACAGATTGGTTTCACCTATGTAGAATGCTGTTGTACCACAGAAGGGTACAGCCACATTCTATGACCTTTGCACTGTGGTATAACAGCATCCTGTTAAGGATGAAAATGCATGCAGCACATGCTTCATATATACACTATAAGCATATTCCAGCCAGGCATGGAATTCCATGCATAACAGCATTCCACCATACACTACAAAGGCTAACCATACATGATATGTACAGTTATTGTGCCTCTTGTGGTTAACATAGAAATATAGACATTGACGGCAGATAAGGACCGCTTGACCCACCCGGTGTGCCCATTTCCCTACCTTCTGTAATACCACAGACTCTACTTAGTCCCCGGCTTTACTCTCCCTTTCATAACCACTAAGGTTCCCTTATGCCTTATGCCAATCCCATGCATTCTTGAATCCCGTTATAGTTTTTGCCCCCACCACCTCATCTGGAAAGTTGTTCCAGGCATCCACCGCTCTTTCTGTGAATAAGCATTTTCTCACATTTCCCCTGAATCTGCCCCCCCCCCAGTTTCATAGCATGACCCCTTGTTCCTGAGCATCTTTTTGTCTGAAAAACACTCCCTCTCGTACACTAGTTATACCCATGAGGCATTTGAAAGTCATTATCATATCCTCCCCTCTCTTCTTTCCTCCAGGGTGTACATATTGAGGTCCTTTAGTAAAGTTAGTTAAGAATGTGTTCTCAAGTTATTTGAGTGAGTGACTTGTGAAGCAAAGTTGTGCCATTGTAGCACAGCAAACACTTGAGAAAAAACTCTTACAACCATAAGAGACACATGAACCGTGGATAAAAACATGTTATAATTCACGTTCAAGATTTCAATTTAAAACAATTGGAATTTGAATTTAAAATCTACATTTTTTACTTTACAAAAAATTAGAGAACCCCCTGTATGGAAAATGGACTATTCCAACTGAACTTAGAACTTCAGAATTTTGATACTGGTTGCAAAAGACATGCGGTAATGAGAGTATCTGGAATGTTTTGAAATAAACAATCCTGAATGGCTAAAAATGATGCCATGATTTATAATATACTTTAGAAACCAGCACTGCCAAATATAAGAAGTGATTTTCTCACTGAGCTGTGCTGAGGTAACCCTAGAGATGGTCTTACATACAAACCACACCCATAAACATATAATGTTAAAAAATAATGTCATTTTGCAGATCCATAACAGAGGTCATTTGCCTGTTAGCAACATACCAATAATAGCTGAAAGGAACGACTGAAGTCACAGACAATTTAGGAAGGGTTTTGGATAGAACCATTCTTTCTCTGTCTTTCCCTCTCCCCTCTCTCTGTCTCTCTTTCCCTCTCCCCTCTCTCTGTCTCTCTGTCTCTCTTTCCCTCTCCCCTCTCTCTGTCTCTCTGTCTCTCTTTCCCTCTCCCCTCTCTCTGTCTCTCTTTCCCTCTCCCCTCTCTCTGTCTCTCTGTCTCTCTTTCCCTCTCCCTCTCTCTGTCTCTCTTTCCTCTCCTCCTCTCTGTCTCTCTTTCCTCTCCCCTCTCTGTCTCTCTGTCTCTCTTCCCTCTCCCCTCTCTCTGTCTCTGTCTCTCTTTCCTCCCCTCTCTCTGTCTCTCTGTCTCTTTCCTCTCCCTCTCTCTCTCTCTGTCTCTCTTTCCCTCCCCTCTCTCTGTCTCTCTTTCCCTCCCCTCTCTGTCTCTCTTCCCTCTCCCCTCTCTCTGTCTCTCTCCCTCTCCCCTCTCTCTCTCTTGCTCTCCCTCTTATTCTCTCTTTCTTCCCCGCCTTGCTTTACCCTTTCTCTCCCTCTCTGTCTACGTCTCTGTCCTTTACTCTCAGTATTTCTCTCTCCCTCTCTCTATTTTCCTGGACTCCAGTAGAGACGTGTGACTACACATCCTGTCTCAGCAGTTTGTCATAAAAGCAATGGTTTATGTTGCAAACCTTTTCTGCCCTTCTTAATACACTTCCTTCCAACCCACAATGTTAATCCCTGTGCAACCCTTCCTGGCCTTTCCAACCACCAATATAAACTTCCTTGAGAATGTTGCTATTTGGAGTCGGGAGAGGTCAGCAGAGCCCATCAAGGCAGATGAGATGGACCAATGACCATTTTCTGCCAATATTGTCTACGTTTCTGTGTGCCCATGTAGAGTCACTTCCCAATCCCAACCAAAGAAAGAACACAAAACCCATACTGTGGGGAAAAGGCTGATGTTTTCTTAGCAACAAATCACATTACATGCGTGATCATTCTTTTTTAATCATGATTATATACACAGCTGACATTATTTTTTTATTTATTGATGTAGCCCCGGCACTGTATGCCAGTGGGCTACCCCCCCCAGCCTGCTGTCCCTGATACCAGGCAAGGGCCTGGGTCTTGCTACGGTGACAACTGGGGGTTCGTTTCCAGAAATATTGATAATAGCATGGTGCCCCCACCTAAAGTGAGATATTAGTGGGCCAAGTATCCATCTAGTACAGCCCCCTGGGATACTGTACCTACCCACCTCCCCACCCAATCACTCTGCACACCATGTCCCCAATAACCTTTTTCCACCATAAACTACATATCTTTGCAATAGGCAACTGCAATGAACTTCACTAGCACAGCAATTTCAACAAACAAATTCACAGCGTTATTCAGGGGGTAAGGACTAGGGAAGGGATACTGGGACAAAGGGATTGCTGTGAAAGGAAGGAAAAAAGTTAGTGAAATAAGCAACACTAATAAGTATTTGAGCCCGCAGGTCGAATGCACCCCCACTGGTACCAGTGTCCACATTCAGTCCCTCTGGGTACCCACTAGGTGCAGGCCTGATCAGTGCCACGGGTTGGCAGGCTGTTGGGGCCCTGAAAATTGTTAAAAAATTAGTTTAGGAAAACCCTCCAATTTCCTTTTTCCCTTCCAGGAACCAGGTCCTGGGCACTCACTGTTTGATGACCTCAACGTCTGGGATATGGAGCTCTTTGTTTAGTGCAGCAAAGCAGATACAGGCCAGCCAGTATCTCTCTGTCAGGATGGAACTTGCTTGAGGATCTTGCAGCTGGTCACCTTGATTATAGTTCTGGCCGCTTGTCACTTTCAGCTGCTTCTGGCCTGTTGCAGAGCACTGTGGTAGGACAACACCAGCCCCAAAAGGCCCAGACCTGAAAGTGTCTCCTCAGTCCGGCTCCCCCGATGGGTCACAGGTGCCCTAGCACTCCAGCAAGTGCCGGTGACCTCTTGAGATAATGAGTCCCACTTGGGAGGGGTTAGCAAGTTCCTTCCCTGGCTCTGGGTGAAGACTCCCAAATGGTGGGGGTCCTCCTGCAGTCCCTGTACTGAATTCTAAGCAAGAAAGATTCACAAGCAGTTGATCCAATGAAGTTCAGTGCCAATTTGAGTAGGTGCTAGCCTTGAATTCCAAGAAGTGCAGGTGCAATCCAACCAGGGGGGGACTCAAGAACAACAGACCACCGCACACCAGTTCACAATTTCCAGTTAAACAGTGTCCACAATCTTTTCTTCGGCTGCAATTGGGCCTCAGCTGTTCGCTACTTTAACCAGTTCACTCAGGACACACATGGCACCTGGCTAGCACCCTGACAACCAGAGACACACTGCCCCTTCAGAATTTCAATTATGGTCCCACACTAGCAAACAACCTCTCAGCAATAACTGTAGCACTCTGATAATCCGCACAGGCCTCTCAGCTAGTTCAGCTTCCTAGTGCAGGGTTTCTGCAGCACTTAGTTTTCTCCCTACTATATCTAAGCAACTTCTCAATACCAGGGGAAAACAGGTTCATAGTTCAGTCTCTTCCTCTATTTCCCCTTCTCAATTCAGTCCCGCAGTAAGTACCTGGGGAATTAGGATCACAGCTCAGTCTCTTTTCCTTGTTTTCCCTTTCCAATCCACTTCTGCCAACCAGCAAATCTCCAGAGGGAGCCTGGGTAAGCTCCTGAGGTTCCGAGTCCACTCTCACAGAATAGTCCTGACTTGTACAGAGCCTGGGAACAGGCTGAAGTAATCCCAGAAAGTGCACACTGTTTCAGCCAAAAACCTAGCATCCTGATTGACTGATGGAGCCTATCAATATTCAACATCCATAGAGATCAATATTTCCTGCTCGTTTATTGGGGCATGATCTAGGCACCTGAATTAGCCCCCTCCTTTTCCCAGGAGTTCCTTTGTCCAAGTTTTGGGCACCTAGATCATTGATTGGTTGTAATATGGGGGTCAAATGTCACAAACATGTCAGTTCCCATTAAGTTCTATAGAGTCCATACAGTTCTTCAGATTTATAGGGTGAGTGCAGCCCAACAATAAACCTTAGGTAGTCAAACACCCCACTGGATTGTAGCATTAACAGCCCCCTGTTAAATGAACCCACTGTTAAAGAGAATAGCCTCTGTAACATAGCTGTCAATGCCACCAAAACTCTGCTGCCTAGGCGGCAGGCAGCACTCATTAATATTCATGAGCTGCTCATTAACATTCATGCCTCTTGAGCAGCCCCTCCATTCAAACTCTTTAGTACAATTATGGGTTTCTTCCTGATCCCCCTCAGTTCTCCGGTCCCCAAGGACATAAGGAGGGGCACCAGAAACATGGACAAACTCCCGGTTTTGGGACCACAATGGCAGTCGCCACATCAAAGTGCTGGAAGCGCATGCGGGAGTGCTGGATGAAATATGCATGTGGCATTCGCAGCCAAGGGATTACGCTGGAAAGGGCAGAGAAACAATACACTGGTGGTGAAAGGAACACGGGAACCAGGGGCACCAGAAAAAACAGGGAAGAAACAGGGAAATGCCAGGTAAGCCACAGAGGGGAGTTACACTTATTTATTTATTTAGATTACCAGGTAGGTGCACTAGACATAAAAATGCCTATTTTCAGCAATGACTAGGGAGAGTACATGTCGAATACAGAACAACAATAGTGGATACAATAATCAACAGTTGATAGTAGATACAGGTCAGAATACAGTACATCAAGAGTATACATCACCAGTGGACAGCAAAATACAGGGTGGTACAAGACAAATGCGAGTTACAAGCACATATCACATAAGAGCATTAGTGTCAAGCAGAGTTGCATTACATATTTAAATGAGGAAAAACTATTACGAGACATAAGAATGCAACAATTTAATGGAGAAAGAGCCACTTATAGAGGAATAAACAAGCATTTGTCAATGCCGAATGTTGCTTGCTTCTATGTGCTGTTTTGGTATTTGGAAGTCATTGGAGTGCAAATATTGAAAATTTGCGAACTTACGAGCGTGCGTAGGAACTGAGCAACGCACGCTCGTAAAACAGTCATTGTTAGGAAATTTTTCATGAAATGTTCAACATAGCCATTTTAAGACCTCTGGTCATGAACAGTGTCAGTGTGATTTTGTTAATGTGTCCCATACATTGAGTTTGCACACCGACTGCGCCATTGTGCACTGCATTGGTGGAAACATGTTTTGGGCAGGATGTGAAAAATGACAGCTGTACTGCTCATAAGGAGGTGTGGTAAAATGGCAATGTTGAAAATCTGGAGTGGAAATATTGAAAATTCGCAAACCTATGAGCGTGCGTGGGAACTGTGCAACGACACCTCAGAAACAGTCATTTTAGATCAATTCAATTTTTCAACACTGCTAATTTAAGATCTCTGCTCATGAACAGTGACACTGTGATTTTCTTAATGTGTCCCATACACTGGGTTCGCACCGGCCTAAGCCATTGTCGCTTCATGAAGTGATGTAACAGTTTTGGCAGGATGTGAAAATGATAGCTATACTGCTCATGAGGAGGTATGGTAAATGGCAATGTTGAAAATCTGGAGAAAACATTGAAATTTGTGAACTTACGAGCCTGTGTAGGAACTGCGCAACGCACACTCGTAAAACAGTCATTTTTAGGAATTTTTTCACCAAATTTTCAACATAGCCATTTTAAGACCTCTGCTCATGAACAGTGTCACTGTCATTTTCTTAATTTGTCCCGTACATTGATTTCGCACACCGACTGCGCCATTCTGCACTACAAGGGTGGAAACACATTTTGGGTGAGATTTGAAAAATGACAGCTGTACTGCTCATAAGAGTGTGTGGTAAAATGGCAATGTTGAAAATCTGGAGTGAAAATATTAAAATTTCACGAACTTACGAGCCTGCATAGGAACTGCGCAACGCACGCTCGTAAAACAGTCATTTTTTGGAATTTTTGGACCAAATTTTCAACATGGGGTTTTTGGGACCCCTTCTCATGAATGATGTCACTGTCATGGTGGTATTTTGGCCAAAAGGGTGATTTCACAGTCACTGCACAGTCACTCGCGCGAAATCACCCTTTGGGCCAGTGCGTCATGACGAGTGACATCATTCATGAAGGTCTAAAACCACGTTGAGTGGTGCAAACATTCAAAAATCCCTGAGATTACAATAAAGTTGGACCCCCATCTAGCCCATTATACAGCTTACCAGCATTTCCTCAGTTAGGTAGTCGGCTTTGAAGAGTGCAGGCGATGTTCCCGGTCCACCAAAGATACGTCATAGTCAGATGAGTATAGGGTGGGGGTGTGAGGCTGGTCGCAGTGGGTGAGGTGCGGGTTGTGGGGTCGGGAGATGCGCCAGGGACCATTTTTGTTTTACAGGTTTAAAAAAAAGGCGTTGTGGGATCGTTTGCCATGCTGGGGTGGGCTCCCAGCATGGCACAAGGATAGGGGCGTTCAGCCGACAGAGTTGGGCACCCCGTCGGCCAAAGGACTGATTGCCATGTTGGGATGGGCTCCCAGCGTGGCACCAACTCTGAGGGGACAACAGCAGCTCAGCTGGCGGGATTGGGCACCCTGTCGGCTACACAGGGCGTCGCGGGGGCCATTCAGCCGACGGGGATTGGGCACCCCGTCGGCCAAAGGACTGATTCCCGCGCTGGGTGGGCTCCAAGCGTGGCACCAACTAGGGGAGGCGGCGCAGCTCAGCCGGTGGAGATTGGGCACCACGTCGGCACAGCACGGTGGTGGGTGCACGCGCCTGCGGTGGGGAGCCACGCTCTTATCGGTGCTCACTGAAGTGCAGCTCCCCCTTTCAACTGTATGCCACTGCATTTTGGAGCGTGTCATAGACAGCTCCAGAATGCATTGGCTTACAGGGGCCGTGCCTGCCAGCTCACTGACTGAATTGGAGGAGGAGGTGACACACCTCCGAAATCTCCGATGATGGCACTATGTTTCTTGCACATGCGTGCAAGCAACATAAAAATGCAGCAGTTTATAAAGAGTACAGCAGCAAGAATTATGATATGGCCAGCTAGATATCAGCTAGGTAAGTATTTAACATTATGATCTCTGTTGGGAGAGGGAGTAGTAGTAGCAATGCCTAGTGGTGGAGTAGGCAGAGTGTAAATGAAGCCATAAGGACTATGGGGGTAGGAGGGAATGCATTAAAACAGGTGAGAGGTGAGCAGAGAGGTGCAATAGGTGGTGAAGTAAGTGAGGTAGCCTAAAGGTGGACAGTAAACATGGGTGTGAGGAGAGGTATTTAAAGTGGATTAAAGCAAAAACGGGGCTGATTCAATTAGGTGAATACGAAGCTGCCTTTTGAAGCAAGCATGCCTAGGAGCTAGTCGGATGTTAAGGGGAAGAGAGTTCCAGTATTGTGGTGCAGCATGGGAGAAAGCACTGACACCCATGGAAGTTTTACACCTACAGATATGGAGGGGAGTTTGGTCCACTGATCTAAGAGCATAGGAAGAGTTTTGCGGGTGCAGCCTGATGGGTAGGGATAAGGGGGGTCTTGTTCTAATGATGCCATTAATTAGTGAGCCAAAGGAGAGATATCGGTGGGCAGTGGGGGAGGGCCATTTTAGGTTGGCATAAAGCTGACAGTGGTGTGTGGGGTGGCGAGGAGATACTTTACAAATTCCAAAACACTGTAGGGTATTCCCCCTGGGGCAGCTGATGAATTCAGGCCTAATCCATCCAGACCATATCAGCACCAGCCAAGTGTGGCCAAGAGAGTCTAGCAAACCCCCACTGAGCCTGCCCACCCCATTACAGGCTTAAGTTAAAGAGCAGCTTCCTAGTAGCTGCTTGCTCTAGCCCATTCGATAACTTAGCCCCACAGACAGCTCCCAGTGAAGTGTGGCACAACAAGTCGTGCTGTATTAAAAGTTATTTTACTCATAAAATTAAAATCAAGCCCACCGGCAAAAAGAGAATTGAGCAAACCATGCCCTCATGTTGGCCCACGCAGTCCTGTTTTGTGATGTCACAAAACGAAGGCTGCGGGAGCGCGTCCCATTTACTTATAATGGGGCTGATATTGTCACATAGTTTTAGATTATTTACTGTCAGGATTTTCATAAATCAAAGCTATCGATCGACTAATAAGGTCCCTGTGGGCACCGAGTGTGGATCAGTACTCCACCGTTGGTCGCTCTCTTGCCTCTCCACCTTTTTCCTGTCTATCCCAGAGCCCACACTGCATCTACCGTCTGGCCCAGTGCCCCATTTCCCTTCAATTATTATTACTTTTATTTATTTATTTTTTTAAATTCTCTTTCTACCTTTATATATTTATACATACATATATATATATATATATATATATATATATGTATATATATATATGTATATATATATATATATTTTTTGAGCCAGAACAGTAGGAGTGCCAACATACTGCCTGCAGGATGTGACCCAGCCAGCCATAGTGCTTGGTTCCTTGAGAATCAAGAGCCTCCACTTGTGCTGCTGTGGCCACCACACCTTCCCAATCAGGCCATCACTGCGGACTGCCGCCAAATAGCTGGGCAAGAACTACCTCTTTGCACGCACCTGTGCAGTCACCACCCCCAAAGGCCTCAAATAACCATCCACAGGTGCGACCACCTGTAAGGATGACTCCATGCCACAAACCTGGCCTGCAACATGCACGAGCCTTCCCACCAGCTACTGCAAGTCCCGAGGATAATCCCCTATTGAGGAGCCATTCTGGGAGGTTGAGTCTTCGAGGCCACCCATCACTAACAGAAAAGGGAGGGGCCAACCACATGACCACTATTATGTGGACCCACCGATGCCGACCCACCAGCTGGACTGCCTGAATTACGGACACCATGGGTACCCCATCTGAACAGCACCAATGCTCCCAACCACCTATGGAGTATCATCGCCCATGAGGACCTAGAACTAACCCAAGTAACCTGGTAGGCCTTTGCTGATTGCTCCTGTGTTATGTGGGTGGCTTCCTTGCTTTGTCCTCTGCTTGTGCAGGCAGAAAGAGGCTTACCCTCTTCTGACTGGACCTTATGTATGCCCCCTGACCCATCCATCCTGTGGCAATTCCTAGCCCATCTGTGGTTAGGGTCAAAGGCCTGAAATGTCAGGCTCTAGGATTGGACCAACCTCCCAGTGACAGCTGAGAGGGGCAGTTTCAGTCAAAGGGTTTCTCAGTTAGGGAATGGGGATAAGTGGTGATGGAAGGAGATTCATGTGTGAGTGTGAGTGGAAGAAATACAAGGAGAGTTTTAGTTAAAACCCACCAACCTAGCCCCAAATAAAAAGAGAGGCCAAACCAATGAATAGTTTCTGCATAGGAATCAAACGCATGACTACGGGTGAGTGTGAGGCCAAAGGGGCATTCCTTGAAATGCCAAACTTCAATGATTTACAGCTGATTGTAGCCAGTTCGAAGATTGGCATCTACACTTCAGCTCAGTGGGGGACATGACTTAGTGTTTTTTCAACAAAGCACACACTGAGCATGTGCAACATTTTGGCAGTTGCCTGACACTCAGCAACTAATCAGGGACACAGAAGCTTGGCAAACCCAAGTGTTCTGCAGCTCTGTGTGCCACTGCTGCTCTGGGATCAGGGAGAAAGGACCGTTTTGCTGTGCTGTATGCATTTTGTCAGGAAAACATTCCAACGGTTGCCATTTGAAGAAAAAGAGCCGTTTATTTATTTATTTATTGAAATGTTTCACCAGGAAGGCACGCTGAGCAACAAGTCACTCATCTTCCAGTGCGACCTGGGGGGAAGGGGTACAATAGGAGTAAGACATTAAACATTCAAGTTACAAGAGCAACATTAACATACAGTTGTAAGGCAGGTGTTACAACAGTGTTGCGCCTAATAAGTAGAAAGAGTAGACAATAAGTGTCAGGTTAATAAGTAAACAAGTGCATACATGAAAGAAAAAGGGGAAAGAAGAGGGAGGGGTGAGGTGGGGGAGGGGGAAGATTCATGTCCCTGGAGACCCCTTCAGGATGTGAGGAACCCTGCAAGGGGACTGGGGGACCAGAGAGAGAAAAGGATAGGCAATGTCCTAGAGAGACCCCTTCAGGATTTGGGGAATCCTGAAAGGGAGCTATAGGACAAGACATAAAGGGGATAAGGCTGTAGGGATTTAAAGAGGAGGAAAGAGAAGGAGGAGGTGTGTATAAATGCTAGGAGGGGAATAGGACTCACCAAGAGGGGACCTTCAGGATGCAGGGTACCTGTCAGGGGGTTGGGGAAGGTCAGTAGATAGGGATTAAGAGAGTCATAGGAGAGGGAGAGAGTGAAAACTGAACCCTTGGGGGGAGAGAATTCACACCTTTGGTGGGGATGGGACCTGATCAATAGTCCATCAGGATGCATGGCCCCATGGGGAGCATTCAGGGTCCCTTACATTCTGCGAGAGCACAAGGGAGGCCAGTAAGGGGGAACAATTTGGGGGAAGGGGAGAAAAACTAGAAATTTGGGGTGGGTGGGTGCACAGGGTAAAATGAAGGTGATGGTAGAGGGGTAGGGTTTATCTAGGGCTTAGAGAAGGAAATTATGGCAGTTGTTTGCAAGTTGCCAGTTCTACAGTTATTTTTTTTCCTAAGGCAGGCAGGGAAAGGGAAGGAAAAGAGCAATTATATGTTTGTTTGAAGATGGGCAGGGAAGGGACCCTGCAGTGCTGTGCTAATTTGTGTGGTTGTGCTCGAATCTTTTCCAAAGCTTTATAGAATTGTAGTGTAGTTTTGGTGATAGTGAGTGCCTAAGCTCCAAATCTTGTCAATAACTTTATCAACTGTTGTGTAGCTTTGGTGATATTGGGTGACTGGCTGCCAGTTTGCCTGATCCTTCAAAATCATGTGAAATACTTTGTCCAACTGCAGTGTAGTTTTGATGGGTGCCTGCCTGAGCCTCCCCCGCAAAAAAAAAAATATTGTGAAATACATTATCCAGTTTTATAGCGTAGTTTTAGTAGGTGGCAGTGTGGGTGACAGCCTGAGTCCCCCCATTTTGTGAAACACTTTCCCCCAATTTTTCAGTGTACTTATGGTGGGTGGCAGTGGGTACCTGCCTCAGCCCCCCCCAATCTTGTGAAACACTTTATCCAACTGTAGTGTAGTTTTTGTGATAGTGGGTGCCTGCAAGCCCCTTTAGTCAAAAGCTTTATCTGATTGCAGCAAGCTGGATATAACTGCCATAAATATGAAGAAAAGATGTCCTGAAAGGGAAGTAGGAAGGACTGGGAAAGGAAGAGGAGCAGGGAAAGGTTCCAATTTAGTACCTGTCCCCACAGCCCGTAGCAGTTCTGCATGAATCAGTGGTAGTCATGCGGCCCATGGTGGTGGTGGGGGGGAGGCGATGTAATGGTGAGGATGTTAAAGAGAGAAGGCCACAGAAAGAGAGTGGTGTTGGTGGTGCTGGTGGTGGTTGGATTGAGACTGAGAGGTGAACCACATGACAGCATCTGGCAGTGCTAGTTTGGGTGCCTGTGACAGGGTTGAATAAGGGGGAGAGAGAGACCTAGGAACTGATCACTCTGACAATTTTGCAGTTCTCCACCTTTCGCTGTCTCTCTGCCTTCACTTGCTGTTCTGTCTTTTCTTCCTCTTACATATCTGCAGTTATAAAAATATATTTGAATTTCTGTGTAAAACTGTATGTGATACTGGGATCTCTTTGTTTAAAACTGTATATAGTTATACTGTTGAAATGATTGCAAAAAGCTATTTGGAACTCAAGGGGTTAACCTGAGATGTAGTATTTAAGCCTTTTGCAGAACTGTAAACAAGATGTCAGTTTCGAGTCACTGTGTTCATTTTGTTGCACCTGCAAGGAATAAAAGTTACAAGAATATTCTGTAAACTTATAAGAACATTCTATGAGAAGCAGACTCTTTTAACGAGTTCCCAGACAAAGACTTATAAAAAGAGCAGCAATGCCTTTGCTAGAGAGATAAAGAGAGTGAGAGACTGAAACTAGGAATTAAGAGATACCCTCAGAAGAAGGACTTAGTTTTCTCTGTTTGTACCACATTTGTAAATAGTTAAAATACTGAATAATCTTTATTTTTTATTTTGCTATTATTGAGAAAAATAAAACACTATTTGTGAATTTTTAAACTGCTCCTGGTCTTCCTATGCTTCCTGACCTGTGCCTCAATGGCAGATGGTGTCAGCCTAAGTGGGATTTATGCCATGCATATGCTAAGCTGGGAGTTTTGTGCATGAGTACTAGACCTGGTACTAGGGAAGCATAGAAGAAAAGTATGGATTCTGCAGCAGCAAGTCCAGAAGTGATTACCAGAAGAATGGCAGCTAAACTAGGAGCAGAAGCAAAAGTCCAAATTGAGACTGTGCTGCCAACACCAGTCTTTGAAAAAAAGAGCAGGCAGTGACAGAACCTGAAAGCCTGACTTCCTTTTTCAAATGGTGGTCTATACAACAAACAGAGATGGAGAAACCGAGAAGAGAGGAGATGCAACAGAGAGAAAAAGAGGTTCAATGTTTAGAGGCACAGAGAAAAGAAATGCAACAACTTGTGAAGCAGAGAAAGGAGGAGATGCAGTGACAGGAGAAGCAAAGAAGAGAAGAGATGCAGCGATGAATGGATGCCTTGCAAGTTATCAAAGCTGGAAGATCTGGCACTGGTCTAGCAGAGCAGCAAGACACAAACAACTTAAAATACATTAAACATACAAAGTTGTGTCCCTCGGATGATATTGAAGCATACCTGACAACTTTTGAAAGGGTTGCCACTGCCTGTCAGTGGCCAAAGCAGCAATGGGCAATTAGACTGGTACCCTACCTGACAGGGAAAGCCCAACTTGCCTACAGTAATATGGACACTGCACAGTCAGAAAACTATGACCTGGCAGAGATGTTGGTTTCTAAAGAACAACTCAGTCGACAATCCTCGAGAAGCCTTCACCCAGCTTAGAAAACTCTTTATGAAATGGCTCCAACTAGAGGGCAAACCACACCCACAGATCATAGAAACATTTGTAATCGAGCAGTTCATCAACATCCTACCACAGACATACAGCTTAGAGTAAAAGAACACCAACCAGAAAGTGGGGAAAAGGCTGTTTCTTTGGCTGAAGACTACCAAAATTACCAGACAAACACCACAGAAGTGAGGTAACAGCCAAACGTTAAGACACTCTTTTTCCCATTTAAATTCCAAGTCTGATAAGAACTCTGGTGGGCGTAACACATTTGCACCCAAAGACTTTATCTGTTATAATTGTAACAAGTCAGGCAATATTGCAAGAAATTGTCGTAGTAAGAAGAGTAACACTGGAGCAGATTTGTCCTTAGCAAATTGGGGCAAGTACTTAACAGATATGAAGGTGGGCATAAGACTGTGAAAGGACTTATTGATTCAGGAAGCAGTCAGAACCTAGTACATATTGAAGTGCTGGGAAAACAATGTCCAAAAGGACCAGGTACTGGTGTCATCTATATCCATGGGGACACTCACTATTATCCCACCAGCCAAGTGACTCTGGCTATTAATGGGGTGTCACACCAAATGAAAGTGGGGGTAGTAGCTAAGTTTCCTGTACCTGTGATTATTAGAAATGATTTTCCAGGATTTCCTGAATTAATCAAAGATGGAGTAAATCCTGATGCTTCAGCAGCTGTGGTAACAAGAGCTCAGGCAAAGAAAACCTCAGATGGTGGGGACTATTTTCCTTTTGCTGCTTTTGATTCAGACTTGTTTGAGCACAGCTCCAAGATCCAGAAATCCAGGAAAGAAAGACAATGCCTGAGAAAAACAGTGGCAACAAAAGACTGATGAACATAAAGGGTTAACATGTGAAAATATGCCTTTGTAAACTAAACTGATCACTGATTGTGATTTTATTTCAGAACACGTTATGTTTCTTTCAGGGTTATTTTAAGCAGCTGGTAGTGAAACCAAAACAGGGTGAATCTATGTTTAAAAAAATGTAATGGGCTACTGTAAAGAGGTTAGGTTAAATCTCAGACACAGGACCAGATAGAACAATTGGTTATACCACAAACATAGATCTGAGTTGTTACAGAGAGCACATGGTAGTTGTATGACTGGACACTCGGTGAGGGATCGCATCCTTGCCAGATTGCTGTACAGCTTCTACTGGCCTGGAATTCATTAAGATGTTGCTACCTATTGCAGTTCTTGTGTTGAGTTTCAGAAAGGAGTCCCAGTGACTAAAAAAGACAAGATGTACTTGGTGCCCCTACCCTTGATAGATGTGCCTTTTGAGAGAATTACAGTGGATGTGGTTGGCCCCTTAGACAAAAGGAAAAAAAAGGTAATTGATTCATTTTGGTAGTATGTGACTTTGCTACTCGATACCCAGATGCTGTTCCTATGCATACTGTCACAGCCCCAAAAGTGGCAGCAGAGCTTGCCAAAATTTTCAGCACGGTGTACATACTTAAAGAGATTATTACTGATCAGGGTAGTAATTTTGGTGCTGCATTACTGAAGGAACTGTACTGACTACTAGGTATTACTGCCATAAGAACCTCCCCTTATCACCCTCAGACAGATGGTCTTGTTGAGTGTTTTAATTAAACCCTAAGATGCATGTTAAAAAGGTTTGTAAAAGGGGAAGGGAAAGACTGGGACCAATACTTACCTTACCTGCTATTTGCTTACAGAGAAGTGCCACAGACATCAGCAGGCTTTTCACCATTTGAAATGCTGTATGGTAGACAACCTAGAGGGCCACTAGATGTAACAAGCACTTGTCAATGCCGAATGATTACTTGCTGCTATGAGCACTGGACATGCAGGAGTCAGACAGCTGCAGAACAGGAATGGCAGTGAAGTACTGAACTCACGCCAACCCCACCTCCACCCTCCAGAGATGGACAGACACTGGGGTGTGCCCTTGGGTTGTCACCCATAACACTCACAGCATTTCATCTCACCCTATACTGCAAACACAGACAAGTGTTGAGGTGTGCCTTGGAGTGTTCGGCTTTACAGTCACCTCATTTCATAAGGACATACACTGAAATGGGTGCAGTATAGGAAAATGGGGTGAACTCTGGGGCCGAAGAGTCCAAGGCACACCTCGATGTCTGTTACTGGCTTCAGGGTGAGGGTAGGGGTGAAATAGTGTGAGCATTACAGCCGGCAATCCAAAGGCACATCCCTGACACCTGTCAATCTGTCTAGGGTGGGACATTATGGTTAGAAACCCGAACACCCTGGGCATTTGTTGGTATTTGCACTACAGATTTTCAGCATGGCCTTTTTGTGACCCCCACCTCATGAAAGCATTTGGGATCTCTGCTTATGAACAGTGGCACAGTGATTTTGTTAATCTGTCCCAAACGTTGATTTCCCACAGTGACCACGCCATTCTGCACCAGATGTGCAAAAACACAGTTTGGGCAGAATGTGAAAAATGACAGCTGTACTATTCATAGGGAGGTGTGAAGAGATGGCAATGTTGAAAATCTGGAGTGAAAATATTAAAAATGCTCGAACTTATGAACGTACGTGGAAACTGCACAACGCACGCTCATAACACAGTCATTTAGTGGAATTATTTCACCAAATTTTCAACATAGGCATTTTGTGACCTCTGTTCATGAATAGTGTCGCTATGATTTTCTTAATCTGTCCTGAATGTTGATTTCCCACAGTGACTGCGCCATTGTGAGCTAGATGTGCGAAAACACATTTCAGCCAGGATGTGAAAAAATGACAGCTGTACTGTTCATAAGGAGGTGTGCAAATCTGACAATGCTGAAAATCTTGAGTGAAAATATTGCAAATTCTCAAAGTTACGAGTGTGCGTAGAAACTGTGCAATGCACACTCGTAACATAGTCATTTTATGGACTTTTGTCACCAGATTTTCAACATAGGCATTTTGGGACCGCTGCTCATGAGCAGTGTCACTGTGATTTTCTTAATCTGTCCCAAACACTGATTTCCCACAGCGACCCTGCTATCTCAAATTACTGACTACCTCACCAACTACAACACTGTCTGCCCTGAACAGCACGGTTTCCATGCTGGCCATAGTACCAGTACTGCCCTCCTACAGTTTTCCAATTTTCTCCACTCCTCCCTAGACATGGGCTCTCTGGCTGGTGCTGTGTTCATAGACCTATCAAAAGCTTTCAACACCGTCTCCCACCCCCTCCTTCTGGATGCCCTCAGTCACTCCAGTTTTGCGACTGGGCCTGTCTCCTGGTGTGCCAGCTATCTGTCAGCCCGCTCACAGCCTGTTAAAATTAGCGGGACTCACTCCAACATCTGTCCCATCTGCTCTGGTGTTCCCCAGGGCTCCATTCTGGGACTCTTACTCTTCCCCCTATACCTTAACACCCTACCAGGTTCCTGTACTGGAAATATATTACTGTATGCAGATGACGCCGTCATCTTTGCCACTGATCATAACCCTATCGCTCTCCAGGACTCCTTCCAAAGATCCTTTAATGAAACCGAGGGTTGGTTCAAGGAACATAGACTGGTGATAAATCTCAAAAAGTAAAAACCATGATCTTCACTCACCCACAAAACAAGTCCTGCTACTTCAAACTTCTCATACATTCTGGCTCCAAGTTCCCGCTTGAGCAAGTCTACTCCTATAAGTACCTTGGGATCCATTTTGACCCTACTCTCTCCTTCCATAGCCACATATCAGCTCTTGCAACAGCTGCAAATATCCAATTAGGCATCTTACACCGGTTTAAAAACTGTCTCCCCCCCTCGAGGCCCTCCAACTCGCGGTCACCTCATCCATCCTGTCACTAGTGGATTATGGGCTGCCAGTGTATGGTGCTGCTGATCAGACTGCTCTCCACAAAATTCACACTATTCTAAACAAGGCCTGTAGGCTAATTTCTGGAGTGCCTAGGTTAACGCACACCTGTCAGCTATATGCTTAAGCCTTGCTGCTTGATCTGGATGAATGCCTTAGATATCAGACCTATATCATAACAAAAAAAAACTCTTCTTGGACTATCCCCACCGGGTCTGACAGCCACCATCTGCCTTGCAAAACCGCAAGTTCATACTCGTAACTCTGGCAAAACCACCCTATCTATTCCAAGGGCCAGGACCTCACACGGTCAAAGAGCCTACGGCTACAGAGCCCCTTCCTGGTTCAACACACTGCCCCCTTCCATCTCTGATGCCTCATCGATATCCTGTTTTAAACGTCCCTACGGAATCACCTACTTAATACTCAAAGTTGTAATTGTTACTAGTTTTAGCCTTACTCAATTGTTATGACAAAGCCACCTGTTTTAGCTGCTTATAGACTGCCTAACTTACTTATTGTATGCATCACTCTAGTTTGTACCAACTCGTTGTATTTCCCCATTGTTGTATTCATTATTGTTGCAACATACTGTTGTACTGTGTTATGTCTTCCTGTGACAAGGTACTTTTGTGAATGAACCTCTGGCTCAAAGGTTTTCAAACTGCCGTTCAATTAAATAAATAAATATTGTGCGCCGGAAGTGTGAAAACACATTTCTGCCAGGATATGAAAAATGACAGCTATACTGTTCATAAGGAGGTATGAAAAATTGGCAATGTTGAAAATCTGGAGTGAAAATATTACAAATTTGTGAGTGTGTGTGAAAACTGCGCTTTTTGGGAGCCCACTTCATGAACAGTGACACTATTGTTTCGTTAATCAGTCCCGAAAGGTGATTCCATGCAGTGACTGTCTGAAAAATCACCTTTTGGGACTGAATAATCAGATGACAGTTACTGAATTCATGAGATGGCGTCCCAAGAACCCCATCTTGCAACGTCAGTGGCTCCGTAGGTAGCACACTCACCTCTGAGACTGGGAGATCAGAGGGCTGTTTGTTCAGTTCCCACATCTGGCACTTGGGTTAATATCCCAGTACTGACACTGTAGTGCAGCATGAGAGGGGTGCTGCACTTCTGAGGTGCCATCTTTCGGATGAGACATTAAACCGAGGTCCCATCTGCCTGGACTGGTGGTAGTTCAGGTGGATGTTAAAGATCACATGGCACTTCTCAAAAAGAGTAGGGGAAAGTTTTATTGCAACATAAATCGTACATTATTAGACAAAACAGAATTCCAAAAAGAAAACATAGAATAACTAATTTACAACCATTCATGTCACAGCAAAATCTGAGTCTGTTACCCAAGGAAGGGCCTTCCAAAGTTCCAAAAGTGCCGCCTCAGATAAATAAGTGCTGTCATGCAGATTGATATTCTTCAAGTCTTGTACAATTTTTTTCTCCAACTCAAAATAAAAGCATTCTTTTTGTTGTAATGTAAACAGACACCGTGCCATCCATATATTCTACTTAATAATAACAAATACAAGATTCAAAGTATCTGTATGCCAAAGTAAGTAAGTAAGTAGTAAGTAAAATGTATTTTTAAGCGCTTTTCAAATACCAAAGCACTGTACAGGTGAACAAACATTTACTTACAAAATATAATGATAACAACAGTAATAACAATAAAATCACAGTAAAAATCACTCTCCATATGCTTTCGAGAATAGATAAGTTTTTAACTCTAACTTAAAACTCTTGACAGTCAGGCAGCTTCGTATCCGACGAGGTAGAGAATTCCACAGGGTGAGGGCAGCGTAAGAAAATGCACGTGCCCCAGATGTTTTTATACGAACCCTGGGAATCTCTAGCAATCCCTCATCGGCGGATCAGAGTGAACAAGAGGGACAGTAGGGAGTAAGGAGATCTTGTAGGTACTGCGGTCCCTGTTCATGTAGGGCTTTGTAGGCCAGTAACCCGACCTTGAAGGTGATCCGCCACTGAACCGGCAGCCAGTGCAGTCCGCACAGCACAGGCATAATATGACTACTTCTAGATGTCCCAGTCAAAAGCCTGGCTGCTGCGTTCTGCACCAGCTGCAAGCGGCGGATATCAACCCCCGGTAGCCCTAGGTACAGGGCATTGCAGTAATCAAGGCGAGAGGTCACAAAGGCATGGACCAATGTAAGAAGGTCATCCGGAGGAACTAGGTGTTTCACCTGGGTGATATTCCTAAAATGGTAAAAAGAGGATTTGACAAAGGATGACACCTGGAATTTTAGGGTCAGACCGTCGTCGATAATAACGCCCAGGTTACGTACCAGGACTGAGGTTGAGAGCAGGGCACCATCTAGCCATATGCCCGAAGGAAGCCCAGCCCTACAGCCTGCCTCAAGGCGACCCGGGTCCACCACCAACACCTCAGTCTTATCCGGGTTTAACCTCAGCCAGCTGGCACTCATCCAATCCTTAATCTCAGACAGACAGCTGTTAAGCATAGAGATTGCATCTTCCTGTCCGGGGTTAAAGGACAAATACAGCTGGGTATCATCTGCATAGCAGTGAAAACCCAAACTGTATCACCTAATAATGTCTCCCAATGGCAGCATATAGACAGCGAACAACATGGGTGCCAAAATGGAACCCTGTGGCACCCCACAGGACAGGAAGATGGCATCAGAGGAATAAATCCCAGTGACAAACCTCTGTCTCCGTCCCGTAAGGAAAGATTGAAACCAATGCAGAACTGTACCAGACAGTCCGCAATGAAGCCGCAGGCATTCCAAAAGCACACCATGGTCCACAGTATCAAATGCTGCAGAGAGATCAAGAAGGACTAAGAGAGTACGAGCCTTTCGATCTCTCGCAATCAGGAGATCATCTAGAACCCGGACAAGGGCAGTCTCAGTGCTATGTCTTTTCCTAAATCCTGATTGAAGAGTATCATAGATATTGTGATTCGTAAGATGGTCATCCATTTGTAGCGCAACCACCTTTTCAATAACCTTACCCACAAAGGGCAGGTTAGAGACAGGTCTGTAGTTGGTTAGACAGTCCGGATTCAGAGAAGGTTTTTTCAGGAGTGGTCGAATGACCACCTCCTTTAGGGGATCAGGAAAGACCCCCTGCTCCAAATATTTCCAGACAATTTCAGCAAGGATCGGGCAAATAGTATCTATGCAACCTAATAGCAGTGACGTAGGGCCCGTAACCAAACTACAGCTGGTTGGGCGTACAGTCTGGACAATCCTCACAATATCCATGAATTCCGGCTTACCAAAGTCAGACCAGATGACACAGGTGTTTGTTTCTCCTCGCCGATCATCGCAAACCCTTAAAGAGTGAGCCTGGCTGACATCTGACCTAATGCTAGCAATCTTATCAGTGAAGACTGAGGGGAAAAAACTTCATATGCAATATTCAAATAAGAAACCATCTGAAACAAGGGAATATTCCATACATGTGCCAAAAAAAGACCACCAATTCCTAATGAAAGAACAGTCAAAAAATAAATGAGAAATAGTTTCAGGTTTAGTAATACATAACAACCTAGAGCACATTCGGTCTTGGAATTGCTTGTGTTTATGATTTGCCTTTATGTTGATTCTTTCATGACAAGTTAGCCAAAGAAAATCCAACATATGAGCTGGCACCCTCTTACAACGTAACAAAAACAAAAGTGAAAGGATATATTGGCTTGGGCACTTTTCAAAGGGCACTTGTACGGCACAGACTGTCAAAAGTAAATTATTATATAAGACTTTATGAGAAGTATTCAATAACATCCGAGCCAATATCTTCCATTGTTTCAGATGTAAGAATATATGTTTAACATATATTGGTAAACCAACAGTATGTCGTAACACAGTTAGGGAATTACATTCCCATTGGCGAAACCAAAATCTGCAAGAATCATAAAACCAAGGTTCCCACCCCCTTTGGGTATTAATCAACAAAGGCCTAAAATTTGCTGTGAGAAAAATACATGTAAAAATAACAAAGGATTAATCATATGCAAGCCAACCTCTGCAATTGGTAAGTATGTCACATTCCTTTTGATTGGGTTCAACCTACTCCCCCAAAATGCCTGAAAAAACAGGTTAAAGACTGCAGTTTCTAATTGTTTAGGAATAGGGAATATGTAACTCAAATAAAGGAAGGTTGGTATCAAATAAGATTTAATCAAAAAAAACACGTTTCTTTTTCCCAATCTGCCCTCTATTCCAGTAAGCCACCTTAAGTTTACCCTGTTGCAGTTTAGCATCCCAGTTGTGATAATCAGAGTCCAATGTCCCAACCCCCCCCCCAAAATACGAACAGGGCCTACAACCATACGTAAAGGGCCAATATGGTCTGAGGGGGCTAAAGCAGAGCCTAACCAGATACCCAGGCTTTTATTATAATTTAAAACTGCACTAAAAAACATGCCAAATATAGAACATACCTGAAGAGAGATAACCACAAAGGGCTCATCGGTTACAAGAAAGAAAACATCATCTGCATACGCAATAGCCTTATAAGGCGAGTGCAGGACAGAACTAGAAATAGCATGAATCTGAGGATGGGCATTCAACCGTCGAAGCAAAGTGTCTAAAAAAAAAAAGACATACAATAGAGGGCTCAAAGGGCAATCTTGGCGAACCCCTCTCTTGATGGGGATCATTGGTCCCACCCAACCATTCACTACTGGCACAACAGTAGCCATTCTATAAAAACCATGAATCCAGCGCATTAAAACCGCCGGTACATGTAACAAATGAAGTGCTTCCCATAAAAAATCATGGTTGACCGAATCAAAGGCCGCTTTCTGGTCCACAGAAACCACAAGTCCCGAAACCACGTCTGCATAACCATGAGAAAATAATTCCCTAAGGAGAATCAGATGGTCAGAGATTCTTCTATTAGGCACCGAACATGATTGTGCAGGATGCAAAACCACCTCTGCTATCACCACAAGATGCTTCACAATAATTTTCATCAATACCTTAAAATCAATATTTAACATACATAAAGGGCGCTAATTTTCAAGGGAATATGAATCCCCCTTTTGTTTATGTATATAAATCAAAGTACCCTTCGTGAAATCCAAAGGAAGAATTTCACATGTTACCAAGGAATTAAACACTGATGTCAGTTCTGGAACCAAGTGGTCACCCAGCATCTTATATAAGGCAGCCGGGATACCATCCAGACCAGAAGTCTTCTGTAAGGGTAAAGAGGAAATAGCCAATTTCAGGTCCAGCTCTGTTATTGGCAAACATACTTGGCCCAAAACTGACTGTGAAGGAATTGGGATATCAAGATCATTATATAAAATTGCAGGATCACCAGCTACTGCTGGAAGAGAAGAGAATAAAGCTAACGTATGATCTGTCACAATTTGATAAATATCAGACAGAGAGGTACATAAATTACCTATAGAATTAACAAGACACGTCATAGTTTTCTGGGAAATTTGACGGGAATTTGCCTCAAAAGGGCAGACAACATCATGTGTTCTTGCCGTACTAAATTTATTTTGATAATAAAGTTGTTGTGATTGCCAGGATTGGAAATTCAACATATCATCCTCTACCAATTTTAATTGCTGAGAAAGGTCTTGCCCTGTCGTATATGCGATTGCTAATAAAGACTGGAAATGTACTCTCTTTTGCAAATAATCCAAATACTCCCTTCTACATTTCTGGCGGCTATAATTTTTCAAGAAAACAACCAAATCATGCTTTGTATCTGACCACCACTGAATAGGGTCCTTATAGCATATAAAAACAGATTTACGGGCCTGGAGGAATGACAAGAGAGACTGCATAAAGTCGGAACTTGTAACAAGGATGTATTGAATTTCCAAAGTCCAGGGCCTTTATGAAAAGGAGCAACATATCCTAAACCAACAGACAGCAACTTATGGTCTGAAAATGCAACAGCTTGTATTGTGGGAGAAGCAACATTTAAAGTACGAGACAAAAACACAAAATCAATCTGAGTTGCCAATTTACCCTCCTGAAATGTATGGGTGTGTTGTTTAGTAAAAGAAAAATAAGCATCAGTCAAATGGGCAGTGCAAACCAATTTCCCCAATTCCTGAGGATCACAAAACAATTTTCTAGTAGTTGCAAAAGAACTCTTATCATGGAGATTTAACCACAGTTAAAATCACCAGAAAAAAATACTTGAAAAGAAGTGTGCAAAAATGGACGAAGTAAAGAAAATAAAGATATTTGCGCTGTTTTAGTCTGAGGGGCATAAAGATTAATCACCCGATAAGAACAGGGCCCAATCACAAAATCTAGAATGAGCGCTCTACCTGGAGCCACATCATATAATTTTAGCAAACGGAACCCAGGGACATTAATCAAAATCCCAGTCCCGAACAAGAATCCTGGTCTATGGACCAAAAAGAAGGTCCCAGCAACCAGTCCTACTGTGCATGTCGGATTTCTTGTGTGGAAAGAAATTGAGTATCCTACAACAAAAAAATTCCCAAAGGCAAAAGCTGTAAAAAGGAAAAAAACAGTTGCCTCTTTGTCGTACGCTTCACACTGTTTACATTAATAGTATGACAATCAAAATGAGACATAGCGTTTAAGCCCGGCAGGAAAACTCATCACAACTTCCTTTTCCCAACCACCTTTTTCCCTTTAAGTTTCACTCTAGCCTTCCACTTTTGAGAGAGACCAGTACCAAGTAAAAAATCAGAGTCAGTAGTTCCATTAGGGAGAGATGAAGCAATGGAGGAAGAGTCTGACTCGCCTCCAGCATCATCTGAGACAGGTTGAAGTAGCTCAAAAGGATTAGACAAAGGCACAGGAGAAGGCTCCAGTACCACTGGAAGGGAAGATATTACTCGTAAATTGTTCCTCATAGGCCTCCGACATCCAATACTGGCAGGTACTCGGGGAGAGGAAGGTGGGGCACAGTGCTTGGACCTGGAAGAGGATCAGGCACAGACAGGACAGGATGGACAGATATAAAGGTAGAAGAGGTCTTAACCAGAGTACTCTCAGAAAAGGAGACCACCAAGGGCTCTATGCCTGGTTCTTCAACAGACACAGAGACCTGCAGTAAAGGCTGTAAAACCGCAGAGGGCGGTATTACCAATGTGGCTCGAATATGAGCCTTCTGCACTTGTGTAATAATAAAGCGCTGATTAACCCCACTATCATGAGACTCCTGATTGTGAGTGGCCTATTGACAATTCTGAAATGTATGCCCCGTTTCATCACAAAGGTTGCATTTGCACTTGTTCAAACAATAGGCCCCCACATGACCCAATTCACCACATATATTGCATTTCATCTTGTCACACACATTACTGAGATGTGTGGGGTCACCACACTGGTAACAAGCCTTCGGCTGACCCGGTTAGAACAGGAACCCCGTATCACGACCTATAAAGAAAGAAAGAATTAGGTAAGTGTACAGGTCCTGACTCAGTAGTGTTCAACAAAACCCAAATCTTCCATCCCCCCATCCAGATATTCTCAGTATCCAGGATAGCCTCAGCCTGACCCTGGACATTACAGCGCTGTTTCAGCCAATAAATAACATCAGCCACATCAACACCCTCATTTCAGAATAGAACAGTGATGGTCTTAAAAGTCGATTTAGAAAGGAGGATAGCCTGAAACGGGGTCCAGAGAGCAGTATTCCTCAAAGCGTGGTATTTCAACCAGAAACGCTCCAAGCCGTGAGACATTTGAAAGCTGATATCAAAAGTAGATTCACCTAAGATGTGAATCATGGCATAGATTTCATGAGAAAAAAATTTTAACAAGTTCTTAATAAGTGTACGTGCAATATAAACATGGTCTGGAAGCTCAGGTAACCCTCCCTTATAAGCTAAGCGAAGTGCATTATGTCTCTTCGCAGCTTGAATCGGGAATTTAAATAAAGATGAAAAAGAGCGACTCGGCTCAGTCTTTTTAGATGTTGACTGTAATAAAACTGTACCTGGAGTCCCCTGAGATGTAACAGAAGAAGAAGCCCAAAGTTTAGATCCTTGTAAATGTTCTAAAATAGGGTTTTGAGTCAATTCCAATCCCTGTGTCAAGCGTAAGGGGTCAGGAGAGACTGCAGCCTTGCCTGGTTCATGCTGCAACTTGGGAAGGTCATCAGGACAGGGGGGACCTCACTGGAGACAGACTGGAAATCCATTGCCCTGCAACAGGTTCCTACACCCAGTCAGCACCCCGCAATGTCGAGTCTACAGACCAGGTAAGCATTTCAGAGCAATCTATAACTTGGGGTGTTGCCAAAGAAGGGGGTAAAGCAGCAGTCATCATATCAAACACAGCACTCACCGTGGTCGACTGGGTTGGCAGGGGGCACAGCGGCAACAACAGACACACCCAAAGCCTCCGAACACACCTGGATGTCAGTCGATAGGTGTGTCTCCGTGGTTTGTCCTCTAAAACCTCCCGTCATAACAGGACAAGAAGTAGTACCCATATCAGCGTTGTTTTCTTGTAATTGTTGAAGTTCTTGATGTAGTTTAATCTTAGTGATCGCAAAACTATGCACTGCTGTAGCCAGGCATTCGTATATCACCTTCTCCGCATTGCAAGCCACTTCAAGATCTGAGGAGGAAAGATCCTCCATTATGTCACCAGTAGGCAAGGAAGAATGAGAATCCATACCAGTATTAGATAGCTGAGGTTCAGGCACTCTGTTCTGTACATGTAATTCAGTTACTGAAGTAATACAATTCTGTTGCAGATCCTCTGTAAATTCAGTTCACCACTCAGTATGGCTCACATTGGCTATGGGCAAGGAAGGAGTGAAATCTGGCACAATAGTGCTGGACTTCAGGAGGGCCGACTTTAGGAGGATGGAGGAAGTGGTAAAAGGGTACCTGGCCAGAATTCAGTCTAGTATGGACACTAACCAGAGGTGGAAGCTCATAAAGCTGGGGATAGTGGAGGCAACCAAAACCTGCTACAAGCCCAGAGCAAGAAGGCTAGGGCTAAGAAACCAAGCTGGTTGAGCAAGGAGGTCATGGAAAAGGTAAGGAGGAAAAGAGCTGCCTTTAGGAAATACAAGAAAACAGGGGGACAGGGAGGAGTACTTGACAGAATCAAAGGAGGTAACAAGGGCAGTAGGGAGCCAAAGCATCTATGGAACTCAGGCTGGCACAAAGGCGTTAAGAAGGGAGAAAAGACTTCTTTAGGTACATCAGGGAGAAAGGGGCTGTAAGGACCATATAGTAAGGATTAGGAAGGAGGGGGTTGGGTGGAAGCAGGGTGCGATAGAAGGCGAAGCACTAAATGAGTACTTCTGCTCAGTATTTACTAAAGAGAAGAGGGGTGACACCCAAGGAGGGAGAAATGGCAGAAGCAGGGTGGGATTGGTGACAGATGGGAAATCATGGAGAGCAGAGTTCGAGAGAGGTTTGAAGGCACTGAGGGTGGTCTAGGCGCCAGGCCCAGATGGCATCCACCCAGGCTACTGAAGGAGAGCTGGCAGTCCTTGCAGGACCTCTGGCAGACCTATTAATGCCTCACTACATTCGGGTGTGTACCTCAGGACTGGAGGATGGCTCATGTGGTGCCCCTCCACAAGAGTGGCTAAGGATGAACCGGAAACTACAGACCAGTGAGCCTCACATCCCCAGGTAAGCTAATGGAGACTATCCTGAAGGAGAGGTTGGTGGCCCTCCTAGAGGCCAAAGGACTACAGGACAGCAGACAGCATGGCTTCATACGTGGCAGATCCTGCCAAACCAACCTGGTCAAGTTCTATGACTAGGTAACTAGGCAACTGGACAGGGGCCATGCAGTGGATGTCCTGTATCTGGACTTCAGTAAGGCATTCGACTCAGTGCCACATGGAAGGCTGGGAATGAAGTTAGTAGGCATAGGGGCGGGTGCAAAGCTGGTGAGATGGGTAGGAAACTGGCTGCAGGGAAGGCAACAGAGGGTGGTGGTGGTTGGGGAGCTCTCACACCCAAGGGCAGTGATGAGTGGTGTTCCACAGGGCTCGGTGTTGGGACCAGTGTTGTTTGGGATATTCATTGCAGACATATCATGGGACATCAAGAGCAAGATCAGTCTGTTTGCTGATGATACCAAGGTAGGCGCGGTGGTGGATGACCTAGGGGGATGGCAGGGGTTGCAGGATGATCTGGCAAAGCTTGAAACCTGGTCAGACACCTGGCAACTGGCGTTTAATGCCAAAAAGTGCAAGGTGCTGCATTTTGGGATGAAGAACCAAAGGAGGAGTTACCAGCTAGGGGGAGTGCAGCTAGCTCAGACAGAGGAGGAGAAGGATCTGGGTGTGCTCATTACAGGGTCAATGAACAACTCAGCACAAAGTAGGAAGGCAGCTGCAAAGGTCAACAAAATGCTGGGTTGTATTGCAAGGGGTATATCCTCGAGGAGGGAGGAAGTGATTCTGCCACTGTATAGGTCATTAGTTAGACCACACCTGGAGTACTGCATGCAGTAGTGGCGTCCGTATCTGAAGATGGACATTAAGTTACTGGAGGGGGTGCAGCACAGAGCGACAAAGATGATCAGTGGGCTGGGGGACTTATCATACGAGAGGAGGTTGAAAGAGTTGAACATGTACTCACTGGAGGAGAGGAGAGACAGGGGTGACATGATTGAAACCTTTAAATACATGAAAGGAATAAACAAGACAAGTACAGAAGGGCTGTTCAAAGTAAGGGAGGGAAGGGACACCAGGGGCCATGATATGAGACTGGAGCGAGGAAGGTTCAGGAGGGAGATGAGGAGACACTTTTTACAGAGAGGGTGGTGGCTAGGTGGAATGCGTTACCTCCTGAAGTGGTATGCAGTAGAACAGTGGACTGCTTCAAATGAGGATGGGACAGGACAAGGGGGAGGGTTAATGAAGGGGAAGGGTGGAAGGGAGGGGCAGCTGCAGAATAAGGGGTGCTAGCTGCACATTCGAGCAGACTTGATAGACCTCTAGGCCTTTATCTGCTGACAAATTTCATATGTTCGTATGTTGGTAGTTGCAGTCTTCACTAAATCAGAGGTGGGAACTGAGACCAAAACTCCCACCTCCATAGCTTCCTCCACAGCAGGCAAAGGTATGTCCGCTATCTTGAACAGAGGTTCCCCCTCTGAACAGTAGGGGAGTTTTTATTGCAATAATAAACATGTAATACAACTCAAAATATCAAACAACACAGAATTTCACTGTAACACGGGAAGAAAAAAAAACAAAAATGAAAAATAAAATGAAAAAAATACCTTAAATAAACACAATATACCCAATCCTAAGAACTTAATATGAACAGTAAATTATTTATATTTAATAAAGTGAGTAAAACCATGCCACCACCTATTAACTTTACGTGAAGAAACCACCTTCATATCTTGTAAATACATTTTTAAAAGTTCATTTGTAACCAAAATGCTGTAACATTCATATGTAATTTTTCCCTGATAAATGACCCATTGACATCTAGCTTGCCATAAAAAATATACTGTATACAGCAAAAAAATAGAGATAAATGGCCAGATATTCAAAAGGGTTGCGCCATGCGCAATAGGGTTGCATCTGCGCAAGTCCAAACTTGCTCCATTCTGCGATATTCAGCAGGAGGCAGTTGCGCCACAGAAAACATGCTGAGCAACAGCGCAATGCAAATCAATGCATGCTGAACTGAAGGGGGGGAACCATGCATAAACTGCACAGCCCGATATTCAGCCGGTCTGTGCAGAGTTGTGCAGGCACAACCCCCAACCTGCGCCTGCAGGACTTTGAGCCCCCAAAAAAAGGCTTAAGTCGAGGGCCACCCACAGGTGAGCTGCTATATTGCAGGGCACAACACAGCAGCTGCCACCTGTGGCTGGCCCCCAACCCAGTCCCTGTGCCCCCTGCCGCCCGATCGCGGGCATAGTGTACTCCCCACCAGCCCGATCGCGGGCAGCAATGTGCTCCTCCCCTCCTCCCGTACTATCCTGGTGGTCCAGTGGACCCGAAATGCCCGATAAGGCGGGGTATGTTGTAATAACCCCCATTACATATCCCTGGTGGTCCAGTGGACGAAATGCCCGATCGCAGGCAATATGTATATAACCCCCGAACATAGCCCTGGTGGTCTAGTGGACTGAAATGCCCGATCGTGGGTGGTATGTGTAATAACCCCGTTACATATCCTGGTGGTCAGTGGACGAAAATGCCGATCGTAGTAGGTATGTATAATAACCCCGAACATAGCCCTGGTGGTCAGTGGACCAAAATGCCCGATCATGAGCGGTCATGTCTTCTAACCCATTACATATCCCTAGTGGTCCAGTGGACTAAAATGCCTGATCGCAAGGCGGTAGTAATGTCAATAACCCCCAGACACCAGCCTGGTAGTCAGTGGACGAAATGCCCGATCGCAGGCGGTGTGTTATAATAAAACCACCCCCAGACATAGCCCTGGTGGCTGGTGTCCCCACCCCACCAAGAAGCCCCACCGCGCTCCCCCCGGCGCCGGCGGGCAGCAGCATCCACCGCCTGCCGCCCTGCCGCCCACCGACAGCTGCCGACAGTCCAGATCGGTGGAATGTTCATTCACAAATCTGGACCGTCGCCCCGCGTACGGTATATTGTGCGCCCATTGGCTCCTTGCTCTGCACCACCGGGCGGCAGCCCCCAGGGCAGTCAGTCGGCGGGTGGCGGGTGGCAGCGGGTGGGATGCTGCCGCCCGCCAGCCGCCGGGAGGGAGCGGGCTGGTGGGGCTTTGTGTGGGTGGGGTGGGGGACACTAGTCACCAGGGCTATGTTCGGGGTGGTTTTTATTACACACACCGCCCGCGATCGGGCATTTCGTCCACTGACCACCAGGGCTATGTTCGGGGCGGGTTATTACGCTACCACCCGCAATCGGCATTTCGTCCACTGACCACCAGGGCTATGTTCGGGGTTATTACATACCACCTCGCGATCGGGCATTTCGTCCACTGGACCACCAGAGATATGTACGGGGTTATTTATATACCATCATGATCGGGCATTTCGGTCCACTGGACCACCAGGGATATGTATGGGAGGGAGGGTGGATTTATTACACATACCGCCCGTGATCAGGCTGTAGGCATCAGTCCCCGATGGCTGCTGCCTGCAGGGTGCCAGGTGCAAGTCCTCGGGATCGGCGCACCTACATGCTAATGGCTTGCAAATGGGGATAATCACATGCAATGGCCCCCACGCCTTGCATGAATTATAGCCCCATTTGCATGTCACCTTTGAATATCGTGATTTTGGCGATGGCGCAATGGTACTTGCACCACCGCAAGTTGAATGCTCCACTCTGTCAACTTGCGGTGGCAAGTTCCACTGCGCTATGCACAGTGGCTGTGGCTGGGGGGTGATATTCAAAGGAGTTGCTCAATAGCACAACTCCTTTGAATATCGCCCAGGACACACCCCTGCGCAACTATTTTGCGCAGCTCAAGGGCTTGCGCCTATGAATGGCGCAGTTTGAATATCCAGCCCAAAGTATCCTCATGAAAACTAGCTAAAGGTAATGGATAAATTCCTAAAACCAGAATATCATACGTAAGAAACTGTAACCAAGAAAACTTCCATAGCTTGGCCAAATATTTCCACAAACCTATAGAATATGAACACTGTAAACGAAAATGTTCCATAGTTTCTTCTATGTTTATGCATTCCATATAAGGACAATTTCTTTCTTCTTTGGCTTTATATTTCACATTCTCCCGAACATTTAGTCTACCACATGAAAGCAACCATTGCGTTTCCCATTGACCTGGAGGTAATCTAGGATTATTAAGCTGTGCCAATATTTTAGTATTAAATAAAGTAGGACAATTTTTAAAACAAGGAACTTGCGGATGAATTGCTTCCATCACTAAGGAATACAGAGACTGAATGTTATGTTCCTTAATCATGTTTCTAGCGATTTGCCATTTATACAATTTTTGTGCTGCAGGTCTAAATAGTTAGGAATACAGACTTGGGAATTTAATTTCGGGGCTAAAATCTTCCAAGCTTGAAAATATCTTCCCAACACCTTATCCATCCACCCCTTTTCTAAACATACTACTGAAGAAAGTCCCCTCTTTACAGTGGCTATAAAAAATAAGGAATGCAAAAATGTAGTAGGATCAATCATCCCTAAACCCCCTACTGTTTTCCCTAAATAAGTATAATGCTGTTTTACTGGATTCAATCTATTCCCCCATAGCATTTGAAAAAAAATGCTACAGGTCTTTGTTTCAAACTGTGGTGGAAGAGGAAAAATCATTGCTACATATTGCAAACAAGGTAAAATAAACTGTTTCAAAATCTGAATATGTTTCAATTTAGAAAATTTCCACTGTTTCCATCTCTCAACTTTTTTTCCACTTTCTCTAGTGCTAAAGTCCAATTCTCTGTAGGCAAATTTTGAGGGCCAAATAACATTCCTAAAATTTTTTGTGGAGTTCGAGAGAAACTGATACCATTTTGTATCATCTCAGCAGGACCAATTGCCCCAATCAATAGGCCTTTAGTCTTCTACAGATTTATTTTTGCATTTGAAACTAATGAAAAAGAATAACATTCTTCTAAAAATTTATGAATTTGAGATATATCTGCAAAATATAAATTTAAATCGTCCGCATAAGCTTACAGATAAAGCTGATCTGTAAAGAAATCCTGTTATCCCTGTACATTTTGGGGTTTTAACCGAGGTCTGCAAAAAGGGATCCAATGAAAAAACATATAAAAGTGGACTTAGGGGTCAACCCTGACGTACCCCCGTTTTTATCCCAAAACTTTTGGCAATACAGCCTTTTAAGAATGGAAAAACTGTATTGTGCTGATATAATAGTTTGATTATATGCACTACCTTTGCAGGAACCCCATATGTTTGGACAACTAAACACAAATAAGGTAAATACAGTCTGTCAAATGCTTTCTCAAAATCAGCGATCAAAACACACCCAGATCTTCCAGCCAAAGATAAATACTCAATGACATCCCTTAAAATCATTAAAGCTGATTGAATCCGTCTATTGGGAATACTACAAAATTGATAAGAAGAAATTACACCTTCAGTATAAGCCTTCAATCTGTTATTAGGAATACTGGAAACAATTTTATAATCCATATTTAGCAAAGTAATAGACCTCCAGTTTTCAATATCAGCCTTATCTCCAGATTTAAACAGGTGTATCAAAAGGCCTTCAGTAAAGGAGGAAAAATAGTATTAGTTTCTAAAAAAAAATGTAATAAATGTAGTAAGCAATCACTAAATTCTTCCGCAAAATTTTTATAAAGCTGATTAGTGAGCCCATCTATTCCTGGGGCAATGTAAGGCTTCAATTTGTTAATAACCTCTAAGATTTCCTGTTTGGTAATAGGCTGAGATAACTGAGTCATCTCAGTGGAAAACAAAGAAATGTTAACCGAACTTAAATAGTGAACTATAGAATCCTCCTTAATGGAGGAATCTGGTTCTAGAGAATGATAATGTAGTTCTATTAAGTCTTTGAACTGCTCTAATGAGGTGGCATGTGACCCATCTGCATTATACAGATAATCAATAGTGGATGAATCCCTTAAAGATTTGCATGCCTCAAAGGGATCCCCAATAGGGGTCTTGCTTGTAGCGTTTACTAGAATTGCTTGCAAAGTCTTGGCCCTGTCATACTGATATAGTCTCATATCATTTTTTAGCTGCTTAATCTGTTTTGAATAATCAAATTTGGTATTACAAGAAAAGGAAATCACACTCTGCAGCTGCTGCCTAAGAGATAAATATTTTAAAAAGTTGTGGCCTTTAGTTAAAACCCCTTGTTTTTTAAACCACTTACTCAGGTCTAATTTGGTATCTGCCCACCAGGCTCCCATATCAGTATACAAAAAAACTACAGACAAACAGGCCTTTAATAAAGCCTGTATTCCTATCTTTATGTGAAAAGAATCTAGAATAGATGTATTTAATTTCCATCTCCTTTTATGACCATCTGATAAATTGCCTAAAGACAGAGAACAAATCAAAAAAGGTGATCTGAAAATGCACATGATTTTATACTGAAAGTCTTTACCTGTACTGATGGAGATACTAACATATGATCAATAAGTGTATGCAATTATCCCTTCATAAAAGACACCCTGGGTCCCTGCGTGCAGTAAGAAAAACAATTCACCAGTCTTGCTATCCTTATGATGGAAGCCAGAGCATGGGAATCACAATAATTTTTTTTATGCTGCTGAGATGTTTCATATAAACAGCAATTAAAATCATCCCCCCATAATACTTTTGCAGTGGTGACTAAAAAAGGCTGAACTGCTTTCATGCATGCCACTGTATCCGCTTTACCCTGTGGGTTATAGATATTAATTAAATATAGGTAGAATTCAGCCATTTACCATCCAGAATCATCACCCTGCCTGGAATAAGGTCAATTAAATTAAGAAGGGAAAACTGAAAGGAATTGAATAAAATGCCAATACCATCCGCACAGTCAGTCCCAAACGACCAATAAGAGGGTCCCCAGGGCCACTCCTGTTTAAAGGCTAATAACTGTTCAATAGACTGCATCCAGGTTTCTTGTACAAACATAACAGAAATTTTTAAATCATACATTAATTGAAACAAAGCTTGTCTTTTGTTAACATTTAACAAACTGTGGGTGTTCAAAGATCCCCAGACTAACTGCATATGGCAATATCTAGAAAAAATATTCCATCAGTTCTTTCTTTCTTTTTTTCTTTTTTTCCTCTTTAGAATTATCTATGATTTGAGACATGGTAGAAACTGAGGACTTTTGAGAATCCGAGTCTCCCAAATCCATATCCGTCTCCCCCCATGGGGTAAATAATGCTGCATAAGAATTACTTGTTTCAACAGCAACCATAAGCGGGGAGATTTGAGTGGCAAGTTCCGCGAGGACCTCCGCCTAGGTCGAGAAGAAATGGGGGCACCAGCAACCTGCTCCTGTTTAGAAGCTACAGGTTCAGTATAACAAACCGGTGCCAACTGTAAAATTTCTGGGATACTTATACTGGGTTCAACCTTCCGAGGGGCTACCACTACTGCCTTTTCAAGCACCTGTGGTTTGGAAAGTAATGATTGTGTCAAAGGGGGAGCCTTAGACCTCCCCATTCCTTCCATAGGGGGAGGGGGAGGGGGGAAGGAGATGCAGGGGTGGTGGTGGTGAGGGAGGTGGGGGGGAACCTGCAGCATCCTGGGCTTTTTTGAATTAGCAAATCTGGACTGATACAACTGGCCTTGTTTTTAGCTGCCCAGGGGCATTCACTAAACACATGTCCATATTCCTCACATAAGTCACATCTGGAATGATTTGCACTTTGCATTGTGACATGCCCCACTTCCCCACAGTTGTCACATCGGGGCTGATCACACACACTAGATAGATGAGTCCTAGAGCTACACTTATAGCATGCTCTAGGCTGCCCCCCATAAAAACAAACCCCTTTATCCCTTCCTAAAAGGAAAGAATTAGGGATGTGTTCTATACCTGATTCTGACTGTCTGAGTTTAATTTTATATTTCCATTCCCCTGTCCAAAATTGTTCCGAATCTAGGATAGGATCTGGAGCACTCAATACTTCACATTTCTGTGAAAGCCAAAAGGTAATATCTTCTACATGCACACCCTTATTATGGAACATAACTGTCATAAATTTTATTAAAGGTTTTGTTAAAGGAATCACCAAGAAGGGAGACCATAGTGGTGAAAACTTTACTTGCCCATATCTATCCCAAAAAAGATCATGAGCATGTGCAGACCTGAAACTTACATCAAAATGATCTTCCCCTGATATAGTTATAAAGGCAAAGACATCCTTAGGGGAGAAATTAAGTGAATCCTATAACAAAGTTTTCCCCACATAATACCTATCAGGTCTATTCTCCAAACCCCCTTTATAACGAATGCAAACAGTATTCCTTCTTGGAGCCGCCTCTCTTTTAGCTGTAGAGAAAAGTTCAGACACGAGAGGCTTTTGAGGTGGTGGTGGAGTGCTCTCTTCTTGTGGTGGAATAGCTCTAGAGGCAGACTTAGTACCTTCAAGAGTCTCAGGCTGAGGTGCTTGTTGAGCCATAGGCCTGTTAATAAAAGAAGGCTCCAGAGCTCCTGGCTGAATCTTATGTTCCACAGGTTTAGTTGAAGTATCCGCCTGAACACCAGGTTTCCATACTGGTGAATTTTGAGAAAAAGTAAAATCAGTTTCCCATGTTGGGTCAGGAACCCAGGTACCTGATAAGGCCTGTTTCCATCCTGCTCCAGATAAGGCTTTCCCTGGCGACCAGGACTCCGATATTGAGTGTGAAGAAATAGTCTCAGATTCAGACCTTTGAGAAGAGGCTTTAGGCACATAGGATTCAATTCCTTTTACAATTTGTTTAAGAGGAGGTCTAGTTGGAAAGGTGAAATGTGTAACCCCGTTTGAGATTCTGGCGTGGATTGATATATAATATCAGGGGATAAAATAACTTCCTTTGTAGGAGGTATAGATGTCCCAGTAACTGGCTGCCGAAACACAAACCCTGCTGATTTACTAAGCGGGGTGGATTCAGTATGTAAGACCTCTACAGATTTATAACTTTCATTTTTTCCCCGCAGTGTCTGTTTGACGGTAGTACTTAAATCCTTTCCTTCATACTGCTGTGATGATAAAGGCTGTAGGCATTTGTTTGAAACAACATTAAAACTGCCAGCCTGCTGTGTGTTAAGAGGGTTAGTACTATTACAGTGCGTAGCAGAAGATACTATTACAGTGCGTAGCAGAAGACACTGGTTCCAACAAATCCTGCTTTGCAGAAGCACTTGCAACAATTCTAGCAGCTGTTCCACTGACAGTGTTTGCAGTAATCATGACAAGGAGTGTCTCTGAAGCGGGCAGCAGCTGAGCGCTTACTTTTGTTACCGCACTAAGCCCCTTAACTGTCCCAAAGTTGTCTGCACCCTTACAGGCCTCCACTTTAGGTTTCCCAACCTCACAAATAGTTATATCTGTAGGCATAGCTGAGACATGCTGTATTTGAGCAGAAGACTGTGAACTCAAAGGGCAACGTAACAATGTATGAGGCTCTAGGCACTCGTTTGAAGCAACATACTGCCAGCCTGTTGCGTTCCCTGGAGTGGTAAAGTCAAATTTTTAGAAGCAGAAATAAATGAGAAGGACTCACAAGAACCCCTTTGTTTATCATAAGAACATTCAGTAGCCAGATACACAGCCGAGTTAGATGTTTAAAAGCAAGGAGCTCCTCCTGAGGTAGCGAGGTCTGTAAATTTGCTGTAGCAGCATCTTGTAACATAGGAACTTTGTGATGATCATCCTCTGAAAATCCCATTGCTTCATGATAAATCTCTTCTTGTTCTGTTTCGATTTCACCATCTTGAAGAGCCTCCTCTTGTGATGCAGTGAAAGGTGAGGCCTTCCCTTCCACTAAACACACAACCTCCTCCTCTGCCATCTTGGTCCCACAGGAAAATGGGTCCCTCCTGCTCACAGAAAGCAGGAAGTAGGGGAATTTCTCCAGTGTTCTAGCCAAATTTCCCTCATTCACTAAAAATACCACCAACAGCTTAATCAGGTTCAAGGTCAGTTGGCATTCATCTGTATCCCCCTCTGCTGGGTTGTGCCAGAAAATAGGCAGGATTTGTCTAGTGCACTTACCCGGTCAACAAAAACTAACTAAATGAAAATAAATAAACGTTGAAAATTTGGTACCAAAATTTGCAAAAATGTCCAAGATATCCACCTAATTTGATCCCCCTCATTTATGCCATTATACAGCTTACCAGCATTTCTTCAGTTTGCGGTCAGCTTTGAAGAGTGCTGACGTGTTCCCGCTACACCAAGATCATTTCACGGGGCTCCAGAGGTGCATGTATGAGGAGTGAGGGGTGTGGACAGCTTGAGTGCACAGAGGATGGGTGCAGGTTAGGAGGGGCACCAGAGACAACGAGGGATGGTTTTCTGTTTTTACAGTGTTTAAAAAAAAAAAGACCTCATGGGATGTTTTTTCTATTGCAGGGACAATGGGCACCCTGAGGTGTGCTCCCAGTGTGCCACCTGGGCATTTGTTGAAGGGGCTGTAGCTGACAGGGATTGGGAACCCTGTCAGCACATGCAGAGTGTTTGGGGAGCTCATGAGCTGAGAGAGAGATTGGGCACCCCCCTCGGTACACAACAAATGGGGGGGACATTATGCCGACAGGGATTGGGCTCCCCCATTGGCAAATGAACTTGGGGGGGAGCATGCTGACAGGGGGATTGGGCACCCCCATCGGCTTTCATGTAGACTGTGAGAGGTGGACAGCAACAGCCACTGCCATGTTTATTTAAAACAAATGAGGGGGACATTATGCCGACAGGGATTGGGCTCCTCCATTGGCAAATGAACTTGGGAATGGGCATGCCAACAGGGGGATTGGGCACCCTGTCAGCTTTCATGGGGACTGTGAGAGGTGGATGGTGACAGCCACCACCATGTTTACTTAAAACAATTGAGGGAGTCGTTATGCAGACGGGGACTGGGCTCCCCCATCGGCAGGCGAACTTGGGAAGGGGCATGCCAACAGGGGGACTGGGCACCCTCGTTGACTTTCATGGGAACTGTGAGAGGTGGCTGGTGACAGCTGCCATTATGTTTATTGAAATGGGACACCAGGGGGGCATGTCTAGCTACCTGTCTGAGAGGTCGCAGTTCCAGATAGCTCCCTATCTAGTATCTGCTTTAATTGAATAATTTATTAGTTAGTTACCTGATTTTGTCTTTAAAGCTATTCCACTGGCCTTTGGTTATCTTGCTGCTTCTGTGGATACCAAAATTGTCATGATGGGGTGGAAGAACTAAGAAAAAAACCTAATTTCTTTGCTCCTCGTGGTGGGGCCTCTAGGACACCATCTCCACCCACTACAACATCTGCAGCTGAAACATCGATCGGGGAGCCTGGCCCGGCCACCTTGGAGACATTGCAAACTGTACTGCTTCATTTAACTAAGTCTGTCCCGCGCATAGACGATAAAACAGACAGCTACAACACTTGCCTTGTACAAGCAGAGCAAAAATTAGACAGCCTAACAGAAACGGCACAAGAAGCTGAGCGATCCTCGTCCCGTGCCCAAGCTACAGTTGCTACCTGTGTGAAAGAGCAGTCCCTGCTACGCGCAAGATTGGAGCACTTAGGGAACTTAACCCAAGCGGCCAATGTTTGAATTATTGGGCTCTCAAAAGGTGTGGAGAAAGATGACCTATCTCTTTAGTTGCTGCACTGGCTACAGGAGATTTTGGGGCTAGACTTGCATGACCAGATAGTGCGGTCCTACAGAGTGAACATTCAGAGGCCGCAATCTGTTGAAGGGGCCAGAACTGTAATGCTTATTTCCACATCGGTTATCGTAAGGGACTGAATTCTGCAGGCAGTAAGGGCGAGATGTACTGTCTCGGTGGAGGGATCTAAAGTTTTGTTTTTCCCCGATTTGTCATACTCTACCTGCATGCGGAGGAAAGGTTTTGACACGATCTGGAGACACTTACGAGCTATGGAAATCCCAAACAACTTGCTGATGCCAGCTAGGCTTCATGTAACTGTGGGCGGGAAGTCATATATTTATACAGACCCTAAAGAAGCTCTGAAAATGGTCGAGAAGCTAGAAGTCGAACGAGCAGCTCAAGAAGGCGATCCTGCCTACGGTTCTGTAAGGGACACTTGAACTTGAGTAGAAGGACTGAATTTCCACCTTGTTTAAGTAGTTAAATAAACCTGGTTATCATTTTAACTGAAATGTTTTGCGGTTGGTCCTCGACCTCTTTGGGGAAAGGGGGGGCAATTATTATTCTATTATATAACAGCTTGTTTTCATGAGTTAAGAGGCACAAATTTGCTAAGCCTAGTTCTACAGACTTAGAGATGTTTGAATACTGCCAGGTTATGGGGAACATGCCTTTGCCTTCTGTTCATCCTTCTTATTTTGTTTTAGGCAGAGAAATGTTCTTGAGCAGGAGTTGTGGGGAACTGTGACCATACAGTAAATGCGGAGAGCTGGTTTAGTAACCTAGTACTAGGTTTCCCCTCAAATTAGATGCTGAGGGAGCATTTTGGGAGGCATATAGGAGTTGTATTAATAATAGAGTATATAACAGTTATAGGGCATTCCAGCCCTGTTTGTATTTTACATAAGTGAGGTATTATATAGAATTTCAATCATTTGCATTGACAGCACATAGACAGTTTGAAGAATTTGGTATTAGTAAGCCATTGAGAGCTGAAATCCCCACTACTTTTGTACCACTTGTTACAATGGATTATATATCTGCATATCCTTTTTATGAAAATACAAAATCACACATGCCCACACAATGCAAAGCATCATGGGCTGCATATGCAAATCACCACAGAATGTTATGCTGGTTCAACTTTAAGCAGAATTGCATGGTGCCAAAAGGCCTCTCACACAGTTTACAAAGGGTGCTAACAGACAACATAGACATGTGTTTCGTTCTACCAGGACTCATCAGTATGCCTCATCTGTTTGACACCCCAGTGGAAAGAACCAGCTACCCTAAGACGGTCTGTCTGGGTTATGTTGTGGTTAACCCATTAAAATAAAAAACTATTTAAAAGACAAAGAACCTCTGTGCACAAACACTGAGGCAAGGGTTACCCCAAAGGGCATTTGGCTGGGGAGCCAAGTTTCAAGAAAATACAAAATCACACATGCCCACACAATGCAAAGCATCATGGGCTGCATATGCAAATCACCACAGAATGTTATGCTGGTTCAACTTTAAGCAGAATTGCATGGTGCCGAAAGACCTCTCATACAGTTTGCAAAGGGTGCTAACAGATGACATAGACACGTGTTTCATCCTACCGGGACTCATCAGTATGCCTCGTCTGTTTGACACCCCAGTGGAAAGAACCTAATGATGTACTGCATCGAACAGGAAGTTTTAATGCTATATACATGCAGAAAATCTATAAATAAAAAGTTAAAAGAAAAGAAATGAGACACCAGACAAGGCAATCTGTGATTTGCCGCTGGAATCAGGGACTACCCCAGCAACAAAACCAGCTGACTGTTAAATGATGGGGTGCTCCCTGATTGCAGCGGCGAGTTTCTTTCAAGTTGGTGGCATGCTACAATACTGCTGTCATCGACAGCATGCTCCTCTATTAGTGCCACAGAGACCAGCCCCAAAATGGACTGCTGGCATTGGCCACAACACTAGCGCACCTCCACAACTCGCTACTACAGCATACTGCCATAATATGTTTCTTGCGCATACGCGCAAGTAAACATAATAAAAGAAACATGGGAAGATAACCCCCATCAGAAACTATCTATTACATCTTATATGTGTGTCCTGAGAATGAAGCTGGCAAAGTATGTTGAAATTGACCATAGTAATCAGGAAGAGGCTCCAAACCAGAAGAAGGTGTATTATGACTACCGAGTAAAACAAAAAGGTTTTTATCCAGGTGAAAAGGTCTTGCTACTGTTACCAACTACAGAAAATAAACTGTTAATAAAGTGGCAAGGGCCTTATAAAGTGCTAAGGTGTACTGGCACAGTTAACTATGAGACAGAAAACTAACACGATATTTGCAAATTTTGAAACTGCTCCTGGTTTTCCTGTGTTTCCTGACCTATGCCTCGATGACAGTGCTGACTCAGCAACCCATGCACCCAAAGTGGGGTGAGCACCATGGACAATTTCCGGTCCACTGCTGCCAGCTTGAGGCACTATATGATGTTCCTTCTCTGAGGGTACCCACAGGGCCCAAATCAGGGAGTGAGTCTGACACTGCTGTTATCCTGTCACCTAAGGAAAAGGCACTGTGTGGTGTACACAAGAGAGGAAAAATAATTGTTTAGTGTACACAGGCAAGGAAAAAGAATTGTTTGGTGCACATGAGTGAGGAAAAATAATTGTTTGGTGTACACAGGCAAGGAAAAAGAATTGTTTTGTGTACAGGGGCGAGGAAAAATTATTGTTTGGTGTACACAGGCGAGGAAGAAGAATTGTCTGGTGTACATGGGCAAGGATAAAGCATCGTTTGGTGTACATGGGCAAGGAAAAAGCATTGCTTGGTGTACACAGGTGATGATAAAGAATTGTTTGGTGTAAATGGGCAAGGAAAACGCGTTATTTGGTGTTAACGGCCAAGGAAAAAGAATTGTTTGGTTTACATAACTGAGGTGCTGCTTATGGTATACCAACCTTCTCTGTTGTGTAAAAACAAGCCAGTAGCATGTCCACCACCTGGTTGCTGGTTGCAGTGGAGGAGACTGATGCAAACAAAAAGGATACGGAAGTGGAGGTGCCAGAGGAGGGAGAGGTGCTGGTAGTTCAGCGGGGGAAGCAGAATCGCAGTAAAAGGAGGCGGCAGAAGGAAAAATGCAGGGAAAGGCTGAAGCATCAGGTGAAAGTGAAGTGGAGATGGGTGGGGAAAGGAGAAATTAAGGGGAAAAGTAGAAAGCTCTGGAGGAGGAAGTAGAAGGGGAAAAGAAAGTGGAGGTTGAAAGTGTGTTGTCAGTCACAACAAACTGCTCTGATGAGGACTATGATTCTGAGGTATGGAGGTCACCACCACTACCACCACCAGTACGAGAGGACAAGAGTTGCAAAGTAAGAGAAGCAATGAAGAAGAGAAAAGAACAAAAGCAACTTGATGAGGCGGGGAAATCCAAATCCAAGGCCACGTTCCCAGTCCCACCTGATAAATGTGGTGCCACTGCTGCTGCTGATGCTTCTGGTGATCATGTGGTGCATCCACATAATTTCTCCACCATGATCAGGAGAAAGAAATCTCGCAGAGGTCGCCCTATTTCTTCTAAGGCCCTCCGATGCCTCAGTCTGGTGGTTACATAGTGAAGAAAACCAAGAGATCTTCTGCAGGATGAGAGTATTTCAGGGATGACTCCACAAATCCATTGAGAGCATGTTGCAATATGTGTGAGAAGATCAGCTGAGGTCAGTCCACATGGACACTGAGAACTAGTGTTCTGGCTGAGCAACTAAAGCGTGAACAAGGCATCTTGCTAACAGTCACATCTCATTGCGATCCGCACACAGGTCAGACTCAGCAGCAGCAGCCCGGTATAGGTGGCTGGATCAGATGGTTTGTTCAAATTATGCAGCCTCCATGGCAGCAGCACTGAGAGTCAACTGGTACTAGTGGCACTCATTCCAAAACTCCATTCCAACCAACACTAGTACCACTAAGTGGAGATAATAGGGTATCCAGTGAAGACAGTGACTGCAGGATGGCAATGCATGAAAACGGCAACTGAAACACAGCGGCGACACTTCTGGGCAACCACCAGTTCCCTCCCATCCCTGTCTTTGCACCCTCCCCCCAGAGTTAGTATGCATAATAATGATGGAGTGGGGGGACATTGGGGGTGCGGGGGGCTTTGCCCAGATGTGGTTGCGATGTGGGTTCAGCGCCATTCCACACTCGCTATTATGACATGGAACCAGATAACAGAGGTAGTGGACACAGCAGTAACACCAGTGCTATTACAGAATGTATTGCCACCAAACAAACCACAAGCCAGGCGTCATTACATGCCCACACAAACAAGCATTTGTCAATGCCGAATGTTTGCTTGCTGGCATTGGCAGTGGTAGTGTAGAAGTTACAGAGATGCGTAATAGGAATGGCAGTGAAGTATTGAACTGAACCCAACCCCACCACCACCCTGCAGAGAGTGACAGGCATTGGGGTGTGCCTTTGAGTCGTCGGGCATAACGGCCACGCCATTTCAGTACACCCCACCCTGCAGACACTGGCAAATGTCATGGTGTTCCTTGGTGTCTTTGATCCTTATGCGCATCCCATTCCATTAGGAAATATGGTGAGATGGGTGCGATATAGGAGAATGGGGTGAACTTTGGGGCTGAAGAGTCCAAGGCATACCTCGATGCCTCTCACTGACTGCAGGGTGTGGAATGGTATGAGCATCACAGGCAAGAATCCCAAGTCACACCCTGATGCCTGTCATTCTCTACAGGGTTGGGCGTTATGGTTGGAAACCCCACACCGCAGGGTATTCGCTGGTATTTCACCCAAATGTTCAACATGGTTTTTGTGACCCCACCTCATGAACAGGTGGAATATCAGTTTCTTAGCCGAAAGCTGCTTATGCACAGCGACTACGGCATTTAGCACCACAGGTGCAAAACATTCTGAACAGGATGTAAAAATGACGGCTGTACTGTTCATGGGGAGGTGTAAAAATGGCAATGTTGTAAATCTGCAGTAAAATATTTAAAAAATGGTGAAGTCATGAGCATACATAGAAACTGCGCCAGCACACCATAATATAATTAGGTTGCGATTTTTACAGCAGATTGTCAACTCAGGCATTTTGATGCCTCCGATCATGAACAGTGTCACTGTGATTTTCTTCATCTGTCCCGAACAATGATTTCCCACAGCGACCACGCGTCTCTGTGCTGAAAGTGTGAAAACACACTTCGGCCATGTTGTGAAAAATGACAGCTGTACTGTAAATAAGGCAGTGTGGAAAAATGTCACTGGTGAAAATCTGGACTTAAAATATTATAAAGTCATGAACTTACGAGGGTGTGTGGAAACTGCGCAATGCTCACTCGTAACACTGTCACTTTATGGACTTTTGTCACCAAATTTTCAACATAGCCATTTTAAGACTTCTGCTCATGAACAGTGTAACTGTGATTTTCTTAATCTGTCCCAAACATTGCTTTCACACACTAACAGCACCATTGTGCGCTACATGTGCGAAAACACATTTTGGGCGGTATATGAAAAATGGCAGCTGTACTGTTCATAAGGAAGTGTAATAAAATGGCAATGTTGAAAATCTGGAGTGAAAATATTAAATTTGCAAACTTATGAGCATGCATAGGAACTGCGCAACGCACGCTCGCAAAAAAGTCATTTTTAGGAATGTTTTCACCAAATTTTCAACATAGCCATTTTAAGAGCTCTGCTCATGAACAGTGTCACTGTGATTTTCTTAATGTGTCCCATACATTGATTTTGCACATCGACTGCGCGCTACATGAGCGGAAACCCATTTTGGGCAAGATGTGAAAAATGACAGCTGTACTGCTCATAAGGAGGTGTGGTAAAATGGCAATGTTGAAAATCTGGAGTGTAAATATTGAAAATTTGCGAACTTACGAGCATACGTAGGAACTGCACAACGCACGCTCGTCAAACAGTCATTTTTTGGAATTTTTTCACCAAATTTTCAACATTGCCATTGTAAGACCTCTGCACATGAACAGTGTCACTGTGATTTTCTTAATTTGTCCCGTACATTGATTTAGCACACCGACTGCGCCATTGTGCGCTACATGGGTGGAAACTCATTTTGGGTGAGATGTGAAAAATGACAGCTGTACTACTTATAAGAAGGTGTGGTAAAATGGCAATGTTGAAAATCTGGAGTGAAAATACTGAAAATTTGTGAACTTACGAGCGTGCGTAGGAACTGCGCAATGCACACTCGTAAAACAGTTGTTGTTTGAAATTTTTCCACCAAATTTTCAAAATAGGCTTCTTGAGAGCCCACCTTATGAACACTGGCAGTGTCATTTTGTTAATCGGTCCCGAAAGGTGATTTCGCACAGTAACTGAAATCACCCTTCAGGCCCGAATAACGCCATGACAATGACATCATTCATGAGAAGGGGTCCCAAAAACACCATGTTGAAAATTTGGTGCAAAAATTCCAAAAAATGCCTGAGATATGCAACAAAGTTGAAAACCCCCTATCTAGCCCATTATACAGCTTGCCAGCATTTCCTCAGTTCGCAGTCAGCTTTGAAGAGTGCAGACGTGTTCCCGGTCCACCGAAGATCGTTGCGCCGAGGTCCAGAGGTAAGTATGGGGTGAAGGGGGGTGTTGGGAGTCAGGGTGCGCAGTGGGTGGATGCAGGTTGTGGGAGGGGGCCAGGGAGACTCTGTGGGACCGTTTTTTCTTTACAGGTGTTCTTTTCGTTTCCAATGATGACGTGGGACGTTTGCCATGCTTGGGTGGGCTCCCAGCATGGCACAAGGACGGTTGGGGGGCATTCAGCCAATGGGGGATTGGGCACCCGCTTCGCCCAAAGCATCGATTGCCATGCTGGGGTGGGCTCCCAGTGTGACACCCAGTACTTGGGGGGGGGACAGTGGAGCCGACGGGGATTGGGCACCCCGCTATATCGAGGAGGCCATGCTGGGGTGGGCACCCAGCATGGCATTTGGAAGGCTTTGGGGGCGGAGCCAAGCACAGCTGACGGGGATTGGCAATTCTATCGGTTATACAGTATTTGCGGCGGCGGTGGGTACGCATACCCGCGTGTGCAGGCGTGTGTGTGGGGGGGGAAGCTGCGCATGAGCAAGCAATATCTTATCACCGCTCACTGAAGCATAGCTCCCCCTTTGAACTGTATGCCACTGCATTTTGGAGCTTGTCATAGACAGCTCCAGCATGCATTGGCTTACAGGGGCCGCGCCTGCCAACACACTGATTGAATTGGAAGAGCGGGTGACACACCTCTGAAATCTCGGATGATGGCACTATGTTTCTTGCACATGCGTGCAAGCAAACATAACAAACATAATAAATGTATCTTAATTTTTGAAGTCCTTTTTTTGTGCGTGCTTATGTGACGTATGAATGAGGGATCCACTCACTGTAGGTCAAGGGAGGATGTGAAATGGTGCAGGCACATGGGGGGTGAACAAAGTGGTAGATAGTAAGCCCTACCAGAGCTTCAGGCTGATGTAGCATAGCGATACATGGGGGGTGAACAAAGTGGTAGACAGTAAGCCCTACCAGAGCTTCAGGCTGATGTAGCACAGCTGGACTAAGGCAAGGAGGATGTAAATGGTACAGGTACATGGGGGGGTGAACAAAGTGGTAGACAGTAAGCCCTACCTGAGCTTCAGGCTGATGTTGCACAGCTAGACTAAGGCACAAGCACCCACGGCATGTTCTTATAGTCCCTATTTATATGTCCATTTATGTTCTTACAGCGCTGATTGCCTAACTGAGCCAAGATGTAAAACAGATACTAAAATGTCAGGTTTATTTTAGGTGACCAGGATCGTAGTGGGGAGAGGGGGCAAGTGAAACAATGTCCTGAGAATGTGCTTAAACTTATTAACCATTGCTGTGCCACGGAGTGATACACCGGTCCAGAATCTCTATACATTCAAATTATGTTTGCAGCCTAAAGGTGCTTAGGTGGATTGGCAATTACATTACTCAGCAGCAAATCTTTTTCATACTTTTTGTGATCATCGGTTAAGATATAACTACTAACTGATGAGACACTTGGGGGCATGAAACTGTGCTACCAGCAAAGTTGCATTTGCAAAGCCCTGACTATTTATCTGTTGATAATAAAATGAAAACTGTCAGCTGCTAACATTCAGCCACTGTCCTTTGCACAGAATAGACATCTCACTGATAGATCTGGAGCAAAGGGACGTGCACTTGCCAATAACACCACTACAGCTCCAGACACGGAAGAAAGAAGTTCATGCACTTTCATCGCTGTTAACTTTTTCAGCATTTTAAAACAGTTACTTAGCATCTGCACTAAGATGTTACACGTCGCTGAACTGACTTGTGACACCAGAATCTCTGTGATCAACATTTGTCAGCAAAAGTGAATTGAAAAAATCAACAGATGTATAAAATGGTAAGTGACATGACTCAGTAACAACATATCTGCATGTAATACTTGGCTTTAAATTTGAGTACCACCATATTCCATACCACAGCGTCAAGCAGGGATGCCATTTATAATTCAGCTAATGTCAAGCAGTTTTTGAGCCACAAAAAGTATTACTGTATCAGTATGGTGGAAGTAATGGGATCAGGAAATTATGAAATAAAATGCAACAGCACCCCCGTCGGCCATATATTGTGCGGGTGGAGGGAGTGCATGAGCACCCAGGGGTGGGCTGTTAGGCGGCTTCAGATTCACCGGAGAAAAAGGTGGATTTGATTGTGAGCTACGGTTGAATTTATGTTTTCTTTTTCGATACCTAGTTTTCGCTATTTTGTTAGGGCACATGTCCAACCCTGAGATGTTTAGGGTCACAAGGTGATGTGACTTCATTGAGCATCTGATTTGAGAAAGAGCTGTGCGATTCTATCTAAATGCCAGCTCATGGCAATTCAGAGAAAAAAAAATATTTTGAAGCTGCATTACCAGACTAAGTGTGCAGTTTAGTGAATTACCACACAGGGGTGTGTATATGACAGCACTAAAAGGCACATTAAAGTGCTTCAGTCATGAAAACCTCCCCCACTGGCTGCTGCTGAAATGCATAGAAGTATGTTCTCCTTTGTGCGTTCTGGCAGTTCTTTGCATCAGCTGCAGGTAGTACAGTATGCTCAAGTTTGTTTGCATAGGTTTTAGCAGCAGGGAATTCACATTGACAGAGTCTAGTAAGAGAAAACGCTTGGAATTACACATACAACGAAGTCTGAGCTTTCACATCAAATGCTGAGGTATTTTTTTTCTGGAGGATTAGAACCCATGGAGTCCATGAAGGTGTGCTTTGGAGAGCTGGTGTGTGTAAGGACTGTTAGACACCCACACATTTTGGTGGTCCTGCTGTGGCAGGGAACAGTTTATTAAAGTAATGATGTGTGGCTTGTCTTTCTAAGCTAGACAAGACTACACCATCCTATCAGGCAACGGACACAGTTGATCTGTGTGTGTGAGTGGGGGGGAGGAGCTGCTCACTGAAGCATAGCTCCCTCTTTCAACTGTATGCCACTGGATTTTCAACTGCTGTCATAGACAGCTTCAGCAGTGATTGGAGAACTGTGACCATGCCTGCAAACACACTGACTGAATTGGAAGATGCTGACACACCTCTGAAAAACTCAGATGATGGCACTATGTTTCTTGCACATGCGTGCAAGCAAACATAAAAATGCTACCTAGTGATCCGGTTGCTGTGTAAATCACTCAACTGATTGGAGAGATGATGGCACTTGATTTTTCAGCCATTCTCCCTGGTGGAAGACACTGGCTTTCAAAGACTGAAACCCAAATACAGCATTCCATCACACTTCATGTTTTCTCGGCATGTTACTCTGGACTGTTAATGTACTGTACTGCTTAAATGACAAATGTCTCAACTGCAAATGTATCCCCAACCTGCTTTGTAATGTGCTTTGTAACCCTGTTTTGTTTTGTAATCTCCTGGGTAGTACCTGAAAATAAGCACTTATTGTCCAGTTTACCTACCCAGTAAACAAAAACTAAAACCAAAAATAAATGTTCTACCAGCATTGTATGAGGTTGTACCCACAGAGATGTTGACCCTTCTAAAGCAGGTAGAGGAGATATGTGCATTTCACTAGTGACATCCGAAGTGGCACTGCAAAGCAAAGCTTCTTGAGTCTCACTGTTTATGGGGTTGTGTCACGCATTAGCAGCACCACCACTGCCCCCACCACCACCACCAACACCAGCCCCTACAGGAGTTATCATAAAGCAGACAGCTTCACGGAGGAACAGCACTACAAGTTGTGCAGTGGCTTACTTAATGTGTCAGTCATGGAGGGGAGACACAGTAGGGAGAACATTCTGCATTTCATACAGTCACTGCTGGACACCTGGAAATGCCCTCACAACTTGAAGGTGGGAATGTTTGTGACAGACAGTGAGAATAACATGCTAGAGGCCATGAATGATAAGGGTCTGTGTCATGCACCTTGCTTCGCACATGCACTCAATCTGGTGATGATTTATTTGCTTGAGAAACATGCACATATAACCCCCCTACCAATTTGGGGGCTTACCTTTAGCCCAGATAGCTCCTGTTGTGCTCTCCTCTATGGCACCAAGAAATGTCTGCTATTTTTTTTACTGGTCCCCCAGTCTTGTCTGTGCCCCTGGTGCCCCAAAAGAACAGCCCAGTGTAATATTAGCCCTCCAGGTCTCCACACAGTTGAACCGTGGTCTCCCATGCTGCCAATGCATTCTGGTGCAGTGGGAATTGCGTCGGCACCGGCGGCACCTTTGATGTTCGACCAATTGCTTTTGCGGTCGAACCAAGGAATGTCCAGCAGTCCCGGCGTCCTCACCAGCTCAGTAGGATCTGGGGACCATGAGAGCCCATTTGTTTAAATAAAATAAAAGATCCACAAGGTGTCCAAGATTGGAGCTCATGAATATTAATGAGCCCAGAGCCTCGATTGCATAAATATTCATGAGGGTGCTTCTGCCCTCAGGGAACTGCGTTTCGGTGACTGCCGAAAGAGAAGAACGTGTTAAATGTAAATAAATAATGTAACTGCTGTTTAAATGTTTGGGGCAAATGTTCAAAAGGGACAACATGTTTAAAGGAATGAATAACTAAATCCTGGCTGCGCCAGTAAATGATGGGACTCAGAGTGACAGCATGCCAGCTGCAAACGGTGGGCATTAAATATTGGCCGCAGTGACAGGCAAACAGACTGAGAGAATAAAAAGCTGGGCAGCAACTTAAAGGACACACCAGTGGCTACTGAACTGTGGGGCATTTGGGCAATTTCGCTGATTATTCTGGCTGCACCAGGACTTTATTTGGGACTGTGGTAATTCTGCCTAATGGGGCTGTGTGTTTTGTGTTAAGCAGCCATTACAGAGCAGCACAGCCGATTGGAAAGCTAGGATTTAAAAGCCAGGACTTGTGGGACATTTGCCAAAGCTCATGGGAAACCAAACCTCCTAGTGCTCATGGGAAAACTGCAGGAACTTATTTCAGGCACCAAAACAGCACACCAACTGTGCATCGAGGAGGCCTAATGAATAATTAATTTTTCTGATTGACAAGGCTTCCAGCCAATCAAAGCCAAAGCAACCAATAGAGAACCTCAGGAGAGCCCCATAAAAGACTGTGTTTTCAGCAGATTTCCAATTTCGAGTGGGAGCTTCCCCCCACAGGGGTGGAGGCTCAGGCCCCCAGCAATGCAGCTGGGCCGGGTGATCCAGTGTAAGCCACTCCATCCTGGAGGAGGTTTTGACTTCTTAGCAGTAAAGTTAAAGTCATTTAGTTAATGCAGAACATGCTAGCCTGGGGTTTGCCAGAAGAATGTCCTCCAGGTGCTAGCCCTCCCTTCCACATTGGGGAAAAACATGGACTTGCAACTTGACGACAAGCCAGCTGTGAGAGAGCTGATCCTGCCTCAGTGGTGAGAGAACTGAAGACTTCAGGAGCCTTTATGACGGAGATGCATACCATGAGGAACCTGCGTGAGTACTCTTGTAACCCCCCCGTGCAAGAAATAAATAAAATGCTTAATGGGGCCGCCAATGTCCTAGAGACTGTCTGCTGTTTAAACTGTTCATTTGGTCTTCACCCTGCATCTGCTGTGCCTAAACCTTGCGCAGTATGGGTGGCCCTACATGCCTTATGGGACCAGGCGTGGTCCAGTTTAAATATAAATGTGATGATATGTGTTGATTTGCTATGGAGCCTACAGGACTAGAAGGGGAGCACTCAGAACTGGGGCTCATCCTGGCTTTGCCTGGGAGGTCCAGTACTTGATTGACATTCGGTCAAGATATCCAGTGGAGCTGCAAACTTCAGCCAGGTACCACGTGGGGCTGAGACCTCAAGCCTGAATTTGAAATAACTGCTTTAAATACTCAAGTTAGTTAAACTGAAAAATAGTGTTGATAAAGCAATTTGTCTAGGTATGACTGTAGAGAAACAGAGTCACCTTGCTTAGGGAACAAGTACCCTTGTATTCAAGTAGACAAGGACCAGGTTGGCCATGCTGGCCCCTGGCTGAAGAAGTTACACCTTCTTTAAATGTACTGAATGTGTTTTGATTACAATAATGCTAATAATAACTTTATTTATAAAGCACCTTTCTAAAAATCAAGGCGCCGTACATAAAATAAAAACACATACAAATAACAGCATTAACATTCCATAAAATCCAATTAAAATAACTTACTCCATAATGTAAATTCCAAAAGCAGCATAACATTAATGGCTAAAACTATCAGCTAACACTATCAGGGGATGCTAGCCTGAATAAACAGGTCTTAAGGGCTGACTTAAAGCTTTGGATGGTCAGGCACTCTCTCACCTGATGAGGTAGAGAATTCCTCAAGGTAGAGGCTGCATAAAAAAAGGAACAAGCCCCAGATATCTTCAAACGCACCCTAGGAACCTCTAGCAATCCCTCGTCAGTGGATCGGAGTGGATGGGAGGAGCAGTAGGGGCAAAGAAGATCTTTCAGGTAGCGGGGTCATTGTTCATGTAGGGCTTTATAGGTCAGCAAACTGACTTTGAAGATGATCTGCCACTGTACAGGAGGACATTATAAATGTGCTGAACGTATCAGGAATAACAAATGTGCTGTATGTTCAGGATTAATAATTGAAGTCAAAGCAATGTAACTGGCTGGTTACATCTGACCATTTTTCGGCTTACAAAATGCAGGGCCCTCCCTGCACCACCTTGGATTGAAATGACTGCAAATAGTTTAAAGTACTTAATGCCTTCTAATCAAGCTTCAAATTCTTCTGAATTTAGCCGGCCAATGTACAGCTGCACCGTCCATCAGACCTGTAACCTAAAATGGACTTTGGTAACTGGGCACCCTTAATTTAAGGTTGGGATTGCGGGGCCCCTGCCTAGTGTGGGGACTGGTACCAGTGTGGGAAAAATAATATTGTGTGTCATCTGATTTTAGGCAGTTTAGATAGCCAGGGCTCTGTTCATCTCAAAGTTGACATAATGTGTGATTACATTTTGATTTGAAAAACAGCACATCTACCCAGCTGGAGGGTTTTCACCAGCACCAATCAAAAATCCAATATCAATGTAAATACTGTATATATTGATAATGCATAACCTCTACTCCTCTTTCCCCCCGTTCCTAAGCCCTGTCCCCTGTAAATAAGTTGTTGTTGTTGTTTTGCAGATAATGGTGTCATGAGCATATTATTAGGATCAAGTCAATAATTGGTACCAAGTATTGAAATCTGGGGAAATGTTTATTGGGTCATATGTTGGGGTGGCAAATGGTTTCTGTGGGTGGTACGGCATCCCAGGGAGTTGTACTAGGTTAAAGCTAGCCCACATAAAGCTAAACTCTGGGTGGAGGCACTGTATCACTATAATATCTTGGAAAAGAACCAGTTAAAGTTTATTGTGGGAACCTAGACCCTCCCAAACTTGTTATGGCCAGGCAAGGCAGGGGCAGTAACTATAGGAGTAGCACCGCCTAGGGGTTACACACAGTTGAAAGAAATACTGGAAGCTATTCAGGACATTACAAGATATTTTCAGCATTCCCCCAAGGTGTTGAGCTCCTCCAACATTACCAACAGAAGCACAATATCGTGTAACACTGCTTGATTAAAGATGTGTTGACAAGGTGGAACTCTGTCTTTTACATGGTGTAAAGACTGGTGGAACAGAAAGCTTGTTCCAAGCTATGGAATTTTAACACGTACCTTGTGGGGGATACCTGTCCCAGGTACAGTGCTATGTGCCACAAAGGCTAGTTGTGCATCGGAGACCTTATGAACAGACCACTAAAGATCTGTCTGCTGAATCTGCTACTCTTAGCATGATCATGCCTATCATGAGTGTACTTGAACATATACAATAGAATTTGAATTTGAATTTGATGGCAGATAAGGACCGCTTGGCCCACCTAGTCTGCCCATTTTTCTACCTAACAGATAAGCTGCAGATCCTAGTTAACCAACAGCTTAATTCCTCCTACCCCCCACTAGGACTGCCCTATGCCTGTCCCATGCATTCTTGAAGTCCCCCACTGTTCTTGACCCCACGACCTCTTCAGGGAGGCTGTTCCATGCATCCACAACCCTCTCAGTGAAAAATACTTCCCTCACATTACCTCTGAACCATCCCCTTCTATCTTCAAATTGTGCCCTTGTTCATGCACATCTCTTTTCTGGAAGATGCTACCCTCTTGGACTTTGTTAATTCCCTTGAGGTACTTGAAAGTTTCTATCATGTCCCTCTCTCCTTCTTTCCTCAAGGGTATACATATTAAGCTCCTTTAGTCTTTCTTCATATGTCTTCTGGTGCAGACCCTGCACCATTTAGTTGCCCTCCTCTGGACAGCTCCACTCTGTCTATGTCTTTGCGGAGATGGGGTCTCCAGAACTGCACACAGTACTCCAGATGGGGTCTCACCAACTGTCTGTACAGAGGGATAACAACTTTCTGTTTTCTACTATTGATGCCTCTTCCTATACATCCCAGTATCCCCCCAGCCTTCCTTACTGCCTTCTCACATTGCTTGCCCACCTTTAGGTCATCTGATATAATTACCCCCAGGTCCCTTTCTATTTTTACTGTTGTCAGTATCTCACCCCTATTGTGTACGCTTCCCAGGATTTTGTTCCCCATGTGCATTACCTTACACCTCTTTGCACTGACTCTGAGCTGCCATACATTTGACCATTCCTCCAACCTTGCCAAGTCCCTCTCATCCTTTCCACTCCATCTTGTGTGTATCAACCCTGTTGCAGATCTGTGTCATCTGCAAAGAGACATACTTTTACTTCCAGTTCCTCTGCAATGTCACTTATAAAGACATTAAAAAGGACCGGTCCCAGTACTGAACCCTGTGGTACCCCGCTAGTAACCCTCCTTTCGTCACTGTGCACTCCATTTACTACTACCCTTTGAGTCCTGTTGTCCAGCCAATTTTTTATCCAGGCTACCACCTTGGGACCCACCCAAGGCTGGCTATCTTGTGTATTAATCTTTTGTGGGACTGTATCAAATGCCTTGCTAAAATCTAGGTAGGCCATGTCCACAGCCCTCCCTGGTCTACTACTTTGGTAACCCAGTCAAAGAAATCTATTAGATTCATCTGACACGACCTTCCCATCGTGAATCCATGCTGCCTTGGGTCCCTGTGCCCCACTGGCCTCTAGGTACTCAACAATTCACCCACCATGATTCTTCAGGAATACTGAGCAGAAATATCTGTTCAGTATCCCTGCTTTTTCACTGTCATCCTCTACCCACATTCCCTTCCCTTTATTAAGCTTCAGTATCCCTCCTTTGGTCTTTCTTCGCTCCCTAATGTACCTATAAAAGGTCTTATCCCCCTTCTTAACAGAATTGGCTATCCTTTCCTCGGTTTTGGCCTTTGCTATTCTGACTGCCTTCCCAGCCTCTTTCTGCTTTAACTGATAAAGTTCTCTGTCCTGCTCCTTCTGTGTTTCCTTATATTTCCTGAATGCTGTCCTTTTCTCCTTAACCTTCCCTGCCACCTCTTTTGAGAACCATAACGGTTTTTTCCTTCGTAGTGTTTTATTGATTTGTTTTACACAAAGGCTTGTTGCTTCTGTGATGGCTGTTTTGATCACTCCCCATTGTTCCTCCACCCCTCCTTCTTGCCTGTTTGCTAGTGCTTTTCTGAGGCACTCTCTCATTTTCCCAAAGTCAGCCCTCCTAAAGTCCAGTACTCTTGCTTTTGTATGGCTTGATTGTATGGCTGTGTTTATCGTGAACCACACTGTTTGGTGGTCGCTTGTTCCCAGATGGCTACCCACTTCTAAATCTGAGATTCTTTCTCCATCCCCATTTGAGAGTACCAGGTCTAAGATTGCTCCCTCCTGAGTGGGTTCCAATACTAGCTGTCTGAGGCATGCCCCTGTAGGGCATCAAGAATGACCCTGCTCTTGGAGTGCCTGCAGCAAAGGTGATCCAGTTAACATCTGGCATATTCAGGTCCCCCATCAACAATATCTCCTTTTCTGCCATTCTAAGAAAGCCTTCTATCATTTCCTTGTCCATTCTCCCTGAGATGGGGTCTGTATACAACCCCATGCGGATTGTGGTGCCATTTCCTGTCTCCAGGGTGACCCAAAGTGCCTCATCTGCTCCCTGTTTACTCTTTAGTTCTGTTGCTTTGATCCCTTCCTTTCCATAGAGAGCTACTCCTCCTCCTCTTTTACCCTCCCTGTCCCTCCTGTAGATTGTGTATCCTGGTATGTTGACATCCCAGTCATGGTTCTCTATGTACCATGTTTCTGTAACTGCCACAATATCCACGCAACCCTCTTCCATCAAGGCCACTAGTTCAATGTTATATGACATCTTCCACAACAACAACCCAGCAAGATAAGGCTGGTCACGGTGGTGCCAGTAGTGGTGGTGCTGGTAGACAGGGTGGTGGTTGTGGCATCGGTGGTGATGGAGGTGATGATAATGATTTGAGCAATGGTTTATCAGGCTATTAGTGCTGGATAAGGTGGTTGTGCTTGTGGTGGCGGTGACACCAGTTCATCATCTCAGCAGCAGCTGAAGCAGGATGCAGTCCTCATTAGGAAAGTGGCAGAGATATTTCTGATACAACTTGAAGAATGATTTCTAAGCATTTGACTGGACACTCAACTTGACATAGCAATATTACTGGATCCTAGCTACTTACAAAAAAGAGATTTTGGCTGCATTGGTCCTTGGAAAACTGGAGTCTCTGGAAGGGTTGATACCTTTTATTGAACCAACATAAGTGTTTTACAAAGATGGTATAGTACGCAAGCTTTGGGGGACTCACAGGGCCCTTCTTCAGGTGAATAGCAAAATTAGCAAACTAAGCAGCATTTAAATACACTGTGATGCAATACTGAAAAAAAAAATTATGATAGAATAATTTAACAGGATGGGTGGGTGGGCAATGGCTGTGATGGGATTATTAGCAGGAAGTGCTAAGATATTCGTAAGTGAGGCTGAATGGATGCCTTGAAGGGGTAAATGGAAAGGTATCCTGACAGGAACACAGAATAATAAAGACCTGAGATAAACAAAGTGTCAGGTCTATTTACACTGTGATACATAGTTTCAAAGTAATTGGCTCCATGCATGAAAATGGATCCTAAAGTTTGTAATGCAGTATATATGCAGGATTTTGAGTATAATACAGTCATTGATATGGGCTTTTTAAGTAGCCTATGTGGGGAGATACATAAGATAACATTAATGGAATCAGATGAGTCCATATTAAAAAATGCACTTTCATTAGTCAAAATGCATGAAGATTTGTGTACTAATTTGTGACATGGGCTACTCGTGTGTGTGAAATAGTCCCTTAGTGTCATTTAACTAAACTTTTTTGGTAATAAAAATAGTTTTGTAGCCAATTCTGTGTCCTGCTCTCATTTATCATACTTACTTATTATGCTACCTTGATTTTCACCCCACCAGGGGGCCCTAAAGACGTGGTCTCACGTGTAACCATTTATGTCCCCTTGTGTTATCGCTGATATTTTGTAATAATCTGCACTTTGATACAATTTGTGTTGTATTTTTGTCCCCAGTTCACTTGCTTTATTTGTTTAGGATGTAGAGTGCATTGTCTTGTTTCTTTAAGTACACAGCATGATCGCAAGCTGCCCCCTTTGCTCTCCTGATCCTTTCAAGTCACACACCACAAGATGTTCCCGCATGTCGGCAGAGGTCCAGGGGAGTGACTTGTGAAACCATTTGGGCGCTTACATCAGCGGGAGATTGGGGCAGGCCATGAGGGGATTTAAAAGATGATTCCCTGCAATTTCTAGCTGTTTCCTGTGATTAACTGTCTTATCCTGTAGAGCTCTTGTCCTCCTGTGTGACCCTCATTATATCACTATCCTTACTGCATCAGGTAAATACCGATTATGCCAGCAGCCAAAAATCTTTTTTTTTTTTTTTTACTAGTTTTGGTAATGTAAGTGAGCCATTGGAAGTTTCATTTTATTTATTTGTTTAGTTTTCTTTGACCAGGAAGGAGAACTAGACAGTTATTTGCCTATTTTCAGCCTTGTCCGGGGGGAGGAGGGGGATACAGATGGATGCCAACTGAAACTGAAGCAGATTTTAAGCTGCTGATGGTATTTTTTGGTGAATTCATTAATAGTGCAGATGGACCCACACCCTGGATTTCCCTTTTTGCCTTCTGGATTTGTTGTAAGGGGCACCATTTTAATTAAAAAGTGAATTTGGGACCTTACACTTCTTTATGTTCCTGTTCACCATGAGGTCTTCTTGAAGGAGCTGATAAGGGGGTTGCATAGATCAACTTTGCAGGTTCCTATGCTTTATTTTAAATGTGCTTTTTATGTTTGGACTGTATTTTACATGCTGCTGTTACAGTACATTTGTGGAGGGTGAAGATTGTGTGGAGTGTCTGGGATTAGTACACTGCATTATTTGCTTACTGGAGAGGATTTAGTACCTGTATTTAATCCTTGGGATCTTTATTTTTGGGGTACTGATATTTATTTTGGTTTTTGGTTCCAATGCTTTATTTTAAATGTGCTTTTCATATGTTAGGAGGGTATTTTATACACTGCTGTTACAATGAATGTTTTTCTTGGGGGTTGTTAAAAAGATTGAGTGGAGTGTCTGGTATTTATTGTGTTTTTTATTATTAAAAAAATACATATTTCCTGTATTTACCTGGGCACCGCCAGCATAACCCACCAACACTCATGAATGCATACTTCTGCCTACCAAAGAGTTGTATGAGCACCATACCTCAGTACATCCCCCAAATGTGGAACACTGCCCCCCAGAATGTGGAACACTTCATCAAATCTATTACTCAGAAACTCAGACCACTGTTGAAATGTGTACCTTTGTGTTCACAAAGTTTGCCATTAAATAAATAAATAACACATTTCTCATATGAACTGCTAAGAATTTTTGCTTTATAATGTTGAATGTGGGACAAACCCGCTCAATGTGTTACAAGGGACTTTTGTGAATAAAATGAGGAACTGTTCCATTTGATGCAGTACAACTGAGAGGTATGGCATGATCGGATGTGCATGTTAGTTTGGTACACCCAAATTAGGCAACCACAAATTTAGGTGGAGTGGTAGGTTTGCATGGCACGATCTTGACATTGGTTGTGATGGGCTATTGTGTTGTATAATGCTACTTGCTTCTTTATTAGTAGGGTGAACCACTTCTGTTTTGTCTTGGTGCATCACAGGGCACCCACAGCATTTGTTGTTAATCTGGGTACCAAACCATGTGGTCACTGATTATTTTTTTTTTTTTGCTGGGGGTTGGTGCACTATTTGGTCTGTGTGTATCAGGTCTGGTGACAGTTTGTGACTGAGTCCCTGTGGTATGTCTTGTGGTGTGCCTCAATATTTGGTCAGCAGACAGCTGGAAGTGTGCCTCCATTTTGTTTGCAGATGGCTAGATGCGTGCCTCCATTTTGCTTGCAGGTGGGTGGATGCATCCCTCTATTTTGTTTGTAGATGGATGGATGCGTACCTTCATTTTGTTTGCAAATTTCTGTATGATTGCCTCCATTTTGATTTGCAGATGGGTGGATGCATGCCTCCATTTTGTTTGTAGATGTGTATGATTGCCTCCATTTTGATTTGCAGATGGGTGGATGCATGTCCCCATTTTGTTTACATATTTGTGTATGATTGCCTCCATTTTGATTTGCAAATGGGTGAATGCATGCCTCCATTTTGTTTGTAGATTTGTGTATGATTGCCTCCATTTTGAGTTGCAGATGGGTGGATGCATGCCCCCATTTTGTTTATATATTTGTGTATGATTGCCTCCATTTTGATTTGCAGATGGGTGGATGCATGCCTCCATTTTGTTTGCAGATTTGTGTATGATTGCCTCCATTTTGAGTTGCAGATTGGTGGGTGAATGCTCCATTTTGTTTGTAGACGGGTGACTGCATCCCTTTATTTTGTTTGCAGCTGCGTGGATGCATGGCTTCCTTTTGTTATCAGGTGTGTATATGCATGCTGCCATTTTGTTGGCAGACCTGTGGATGGTTCAGTTTTTCAATTATTTTTTCATTTTGGCAGATGGGCTGATGTGTGGCTCATTCTGCAATTATTACATTTTTCTCCTTTTTTTTGTCTTCAATTACAAAGTGATTTAAGAATTTGAACAGATTTGTTACTGGATTCATGATCGTTTTGACACTGGGTTCGGATTTTGTTATTTAAAAGCAAAAACATGAACAAAATGAATTTATTTATATATTTATTTATTTTAGTTTGGATACCACCATGGCAACCCTACCTGCTATTTTGGCTTAAATTTCAAAATAGCCAAACAACTCCAGATGTGCGCTTATTATATTCAAACAGATAGCTTGTTCTGGGCTGGTGATCTTGGCGAAACCCATTTTGTGTGTGTCTATGTCCTCAACCCCCCGCCAAAAAAAACAGTTATGCATATTGTACATATGTGTTTGCTACACCAGTACACCAATTACCTGTTTATGCACAATTGAGATGTATGCCTAAGTAGGCAACAACTAATGTTGGTGGGGTGGCTGGTTTGTGTGCTGTGATTCAGATGGTGATTGGTTGATGCTGCTGCATTAGTTAACTTATTTGGCACTGCCCACAGTATTCAAATTTTCTTGCACATTTAAAGTGTTTATTATTGTGCCTTGGTGGAGTTTCTGTTGTATCACGTGGCAACCACAGCATATCGTTAATCATATTACAAAACCATATGGTCACTGTTTTTGGAGGGGTGGAACTTAATGTTAATAAGCAGTCTCCCCATGCTGCTTGTTGCGGTGCCCTAATTAGGGCACTTTATTCTCCAGGCCGTATTGGTCAGCCATATCATACGTGTGTGGTGGGTTTACACAACTTTGCCAAGCAAAAAAAAAAAAAAAATTAATGTGAAAACCAAATACTGTTTTCTGCAGGTGTTGTCTGTGTTCAGTTTACATGGACAGTCAATTATTTAGCTGTTATGGACTGATGATGCCCTGATTAGAATGCACACTTTGATGATGAACTTCTTTGAAAGATTCCATCAGGTATTTAGTTGCGTGCCTCCATGTTGTCTACAGATGGGTGGTGGTGTGCCTCCATGTTGTCTACAGATGGGTAGTGGTGTGCCTCCATGTTGTCTACAGATGGGTGGTTGTGTGCCTCCATGTTGTCTACAGATGGGTGGTGGTGTGCCTCCATGTTGTCTACAGATGGACGGTGGTGTGCCTCCATGTTGTATACAGATGGGTGATGGTGTGACTCCATGTTGTATATAGATGGGTGGTGGCATGCCTCCATGTTATATACAGATGGGTGGTGGCGTGCCTCCGTGTTGTATACAGATGGGTGGTGGCATGCCTCCATGTTGTATACAGATGGGTGGTGGCATGCCTCCATGTTGTATACAGATGGGTAGTAGTGTGCTGGTGGTACTTTAATTTCCCCTGTTACATGTGCAGCCCTGCTTTTATGTCCCCAGTTACAAATGCAGTCCTGCTTTCATGTCCCGTGTTACACATGCAGCCCTGCTTTTATGTCCCCTGTTACACATGCAGTCCTGCTTTTATGTCCCCTGTTACACATGCAGTCCTGCTTTTATGTCCCCTGTTACACATGTAGCCCTGCTTTTATGTCCCGTTACAAATGCAGTCCTGCTTTTATGTCCCCTGTTACACATGCAGTCCTGTTTTTATGTCCCCTGTTACACATGCAGCCCTGCTTTTATGTCCCCTGTTACACATGCAGTCTTGCTTTTATGCCCCCTGTTACACAGGCTTAGTTTATGGAATGAAACAGAGAGAGAGAGACACACACACACATTGCATTCCAATACAGTATATTTCTGTTCAGGAGAACTGCACTGAGCCTGTAAGTAGTGGTGCCACTAGTGGGTTGAACTCATGGCTGCTGTAACAGGCATGGTGTGCTGAATTTGTATTTACAAGGACTTGTCACAAGAATAAATCTTGTCTTGATCTTGGATCATTTGTCAGTGCTGGTTTCTTTGGATTATTATAATTGGAATTTATCTCACACATCAGAAAAGTATTAGAGCTGCTTTTAATTGACATGACATTGTTCCACTTATACAGGCCTTTTAAGAACCTCAGTGGGTGTTTCTGCCTTACACTTTGGTGTTAGGTGTCAGTTTAGGAACTGTATGATGTAGTTTATGTCCCTCTCAGCCACATAATTTCACATCTGTGCCAACAATGGAAGAGTAAGCTAGCTAGGGCAATAACGCAATTTGAAACTATTTAAAAAAAAAACAGCTTCTACTGGGGGGAAATTACCTATAGATTCAGTGCAGTTCTCCTTTAAGTCTGGAAAATAATAACAGTGGATCCTTAAAAAGCCTGGAAATTAACACTAGATCCTAAAAAATATATTTATTTAGCAGTGCCCATGTTCCACTTTAGTTTCAAGTATGTAAATGAAGAGAAATTACAACATAAACATGTAGAACATGTGACTGTGTTATATTATGCCATTTGATAGTATGCAACTGAATTAGATATTTAAAAACCATAAACTAAAGGTGCTTTACATATGTACAGTGCTACATCGCATGATGTACAGGTCACATCATGGCGCTGCGCCACGCTGAATAAAAATATGGTGTCCCTGATTTTTGGGGGGAGTGTCCCTAATTTTGGTCCTAGCAGATTGAGAGGTATGCTCTCCTGTGTGCGTGTGTCTGAAGTTGTCTCTTAGTACTAGGCCAGATAGCTCTGAGAGGGAATGGTCTGTCTGGGAAAAATGTTGTCCTATTGCTGTGCTGATAATCTGGTTTACTATTGTGTATTGGTGGTGGTTCATCCTGGTTTGTAGTGGTTGCCTTGTTTCCCCTATATACAGTAACATCCATTTGTGCACTTTTTTGCACTGAATTAGGTAAACCACATTGCTTGATTGACATGTAGGATCCATTTATTTTCATTGTGCTATTCCGGCCTGTCTTGATGGTGGTCTACGGGTATATGTAGATGCAGGTCTTACATCTTGTATTGTTGCATGGTGTTATTCCTGTCATTTCATGGTTATTTTGACCTGCTGAGAGTGTGTTACACATTATTATGATAGAAAGGTTAGCAGGATGCTTGCAGGCAAAGACAGGTAAGATGTCCCTAAGTCTTTCCTCTTTACTCAGCATAGGTTGTAGTTCTTTAATAATTTACTGAAGGGACATTAGCACGGGCCTGTACATAACAACTAGGGGAGTGCAATCAGACTGATTTTTTTTTGCCAGTATTCCAGTAGATTTTTCTTGTGGTATTTGTGTAGCATGTTCCATTTGTCTGGGGAGTGGCTGTGCTAGATGAAGGAATTCCGAAGTGAGGACAGCAGTCTGATTCTTGTTATCTCATCAGAGCAGATTCAATTGTATCGAATTACCTAATGTAGGTCACAAATTAATTTTTTTGTGTACCTTGGATGGAAGCTGGAATTATGTGGGTATTGGTGTCTGTCAGTGGGTTTTCTGTAAACAGCAGTTTGTATATGTCCATTGTAAGCAATTCTGACTGTGGTATCCAGAAAATGTATGCTGGTGGTGGAGTATTCAATAGTGAGTTTTATAAGGTGATGAAGGCTGAAATCATAATGGAAGTTTTTATGGGAGTCTTCACCTTCAGTCCAAATTAGGAATATGTCATCTATATAGCAGAGGCTGGCTAATGGTTTATAGGGTTGGTGTTTAAAAAATATTCTTTTAGACAGGCCATGAAAAGACTGGCATGTTGTGGTGCCATTTTTGTGCCCATTGCTGTCCCTGTGATCTGTAAAAAGTGCCTACCATTAATGTGAAGTTGCATGTCAGAATAAATTTTATTAGAGTGCTGATGGTGGTTTCTGGAATGTCTGTTGTGGATGTATTGTCCTGTAAAAAAATTCTGACATGCTGATATGCCATCTTCATGTGGGATATTAATGTAGAGGGCACTGATATTCATTGTGGCGAGAACAGTGCTGGGTGGTAGTTGCCCAATTTGCTTCAGTTTCCTGAGAAAATTGGTGGTGTCCTGAATGAAACTGCTGACAGCTGTCACTAGGAGTTCTAAAATGGATTCAGTGAGTCCTGAAATGTTCTCAGTGAGTGTGCCAATGCCAGAGATGATGGGTTGACCTGGATTTCTAGGTTTATGTAGCCTATGCAGCATGTAGAATGTTTCTGGCGTAGTACCAACGTTGCACAGACATGACACCAGACTACATGATGGAGGCTTATTTACCAGAGCCACTGTCTAGCTGAAATACTGATGTCATCAAATTCTGGTAGGACAGAGAAGTTATTTGGCCTGCACTGGCTAAAGTGGCTCTGTACTATCCGGGATGTCCCCCAACATCGGTTGCTTCTGAAAGGTGTTTCAACACAACTGGGGATATTATCTCACCAAATCGCTCCAGCTAGATCTGGACAGTATTGAATTCCTCGCCTTACTGAAACTAAATTTACCATGCATCAACTCCCCATATCCTTTCTATTATTTCAGCTTCCAACATGTGTCATTAATTAACTCGATATCTCCTGCAGGCATGGGTCCCTGCACTCCCACTGACACGAGCAACACTACAGTCCAGCTCACCACCACCACCACTCAAGTTCAAGTTTACTGAAGGAAGACTCCATTGAGCAAGCTCATTCACAAGGAGGTCCTAAAGCATGTACACAGTCATGGAGACATTGCATAATAGGCATCATTGATTATAAGTAAACAGAGTGCAAACATAGTTCATGAAAGGCATTTCATAGAAAGATATGTCACTGTAAAGTAATGTACAGTTAGGAACAGTTGATTCATAGTGTTCAACCAATACAAGGGAGGGTTTATAAACATAACACAGGTATGAAGTAATAAATATGGTTAGTGTACAATGACAGGAGAGAGAGGATAATTAGATAGGATAACTCCTCTCAGCACAGTCACCAGCAAGGAAAAGATTTGGACACACCCTGGCATTTCAAGTCCTCCAGAAGATAGTCTGACAACGTTTAACGTGTCATCACCAGCAAGCTCAATTTGAGCAGGTGGGAGATGCCACCTGCCTCAGTGCAAGTCAGCCTCTGCCTCACATGTTGACAAACAGTCACTGCCTGTAAAATCAGACCTGTGATGTCACCACTGGCAAAAAATGACAGCGGTCACCTTAGGCAGCATGGCAGACTGGGAGAGACATGCCAGAATGATGCTGCCATTGGGCACACCTGTTACAGTAATGTTTTGTTTGAAATAATAAAAATACATTTTAAAAAGTTTTAAAAAAATGTAATAACATTTTTATATATTTATAAAATAATATTTACAAAAAATGTAATAGAAAAAAGTGTATATATAAATTAGGTAATATAAGGTAGGTAAAGCGGTTCCACCAAGTCACATCAACAACCAAGTTGTCGAAATGTGGCACAGCAGCACAATGTCGACAGGTGAAATTTCACCTGGCAAACATTGAGTGTTTTTTTTTGTGAGGGAGTTCGAGTTCCAAGTCAGAGTTTCTTCGAAGGGGGCATAAGATCAGCGAAATATGTGAAATTTCACCATTGGGTCCATTACAGCGACAATCTTGAAGTTGTCGCTGTAATGGATTTTGATGACAAAATTTTGATATTGCAGCTGTATACCAGGCAAAGCAATGCCATTATATGAGTATAGGATGGTAGTACTTGGACAGTTTTTGGGATGCATATTTCTGAGGGGATTTAGTTTGAATCCTGTGTGGAACTAACATAGTAATTGGCATGAAGGGCAAACAGGGATTACGGTGGGGTGGGGGGGTGAGCCTTGAGGTCAGCAAAGGAAACTAAGAATAATTATAGCTCTGATGGGGGTGCTTCGCAGCTGTATGTATTTGGCATTGTGTCACACCACAGAAACCACAGGTATCCTCAGCCATGCCATGTGTACACCACCTGCCATACGTAAGCTATAGAAATTCACGGTCATTGCTGACCTCAAGGCTTTCTTCTCCCTTTTTCTGTTTTGCCCTATGCCAAATATTACATTGGGAGCTGAAGGGATTCAGCTAAAGTGTCGAAGCTGAATCGAATTTTGATCTGCTCAGTCAAAGTCAAACTGAAGTTACCACTGGGTCACCTCACGCACCACTACCCATGACCTGACCGACTTGGATAGTTCATTACCCAGCAGAGATTATTATCCACCAATAGGCCAAGTGCATGTATCTTGGTGCACAGACCTGGATAACAGATCAGTCCCAGATAATCTGGATAATTTATAAAGATAATGAATCAGACATCTTGTTATCTGCTCTGGAAACATAAAGAACATTGGGGCCTAAAATTACCACAGTCTAGTGTATCTGGAAGATATTGCAGATTATCATGTATGTCTACACAACACAGGAGTCTGGGTTTTTTCAACAAGCAATGAACTTTGGGAGCACTGTGGAGAATGTGGTTCAGATACTCTGAATGAAAACACATGCATACACACACACGCACACGCACACATGCAAGTTCAGAAGCATTGAATGACATCATGGAAAACTGCCATCTGCCTGTTGGGGTTCATACTGTGGTTCAATAAAGGAGCGGCACTGTTAACTAAAAGACAATGTCTGAGGACCCATGTACACTAAAGGCCTCCCGAATGAAGAGGTAGTGAACCGTGTTACGTAGGGCAGTTAGCAGTAACAAGACTGTCCATTTCTTGTTGGTACCAGTATCTATGCAAATGGCTGTGAGCACTCGCACTTTAATTTTTTTAATTATTTTGGTCACAATAAAAGCAAACTCTGGACAGAGCAGATATGGCTGTGGAGAGCTTTTGGGATGTTTTTACCATTATTTTTAATGAATGTGCACGATGCAAATCTGCTGAGAGGCAGTTTCAATGTGGTCTTCCTTTTACACATTCTTACAATTTATTTTCCTAGAATATGCCTGCTGATTGCTATATATTTAGCCTGGATTAGTTCACAGAAGAAATTGCATCTTAGTTTCAGGTGGCGGAGCACTGGCAGTAGGACACTGGAATGTGTCATACATAGGCATGAGCTGTGTGCTGGCGATAATGCTCAGTGGCCATACACCTCAGGTACTCACATGTGGATCCATTGTCCCGGTGCCATTGCACTACTCAGTGTGGGTGACAGCCACTATTGTACCCACTCACACAGGTCCTGGAACAGGTGTGTTACAGCCGACCTCCCATTCATTTGTACAATTAGGGAACTGCAGACGCACTATTCTTAGTCTGAAGCGTACACTGCAAATGGCATTGCAGGATACCACACCCCATGACACCCAGGATACCTCAGCAGTCTGGAGGGTGGATTTTCACAGGTGAACGGAGGAGAGTGTGGGCCTGCAGCAGTATATGACAGCAGGAAGATACAGCATCAACAAGGCATGCATTGGAGGCATGTCAATTCCCTCTTACAATTTGTCAGAGACATACATATGACTGCATACACTGGAGGGTCCGCAGCTTGTGTAGTGCCCCAATGCATGGTATAGCCACTTGGGTCATTCCGGAGTGCAGGTCCCCGGCCCAGGTCCAATGCAGTCAGCGGCTGGCTATAGCAGGGTGTGGAGGGCAGTGCCAGTCTTTGCAGCAGGTTGAGTGTGGGGAAAGCGAGGGTGTCTACGTACCGAGGCAGTGGGTGGGAGTCCTCTATGCTATGGATATGGACCATGGTTTTCTCTGCTGCAATTGGGTCCAGGGGGGCCATACACCATGGAGCTCTTCGGGGATGGAGTTGGATCGATCAGGAATGGGAGGGGGTACCTGTAGTCCTCCAGGGCTGCCAGGCTACTGTGCACCTGGGTGTACTTCCGCAGCCCACCTGTGGGTGGCTGGCAGGGTTAGGCCAGATATTCATGGCCTAACTAGGGGCCACGCTGCTCTGGACTGCAAGGGGTGCATTCCCACTGAGTATGCCGCAGCACAGCATATGCATGGGGAAAACATCCTTGACTTGCACAGCATGTTATTTGTTTTCACTCTGGCCCATTCCCTTATGGTGAGTGCATCCCACACATTTGAATATCATGCTGTGGCACATTGATGGAGTTGCGTGACACATCTCCCTTTTCCACCAGGATGCGCCGTGCCTCTCCTTTGAATATGGGGGCCCTGGACTAGGTTACCCTGAAGAAATACATTACTAAAATGGTAAAATCATGGCCCTACTGAAAACAAGATATTGCATCTAATCTGGGACAGCCTGAGTAAATACAGTGCAAAAATGAGTAAATGAAAATCCCTATGACAATGAGATGTAGCATCTCCCCTGCGCTATCCAGGATACAAAATATGGGATAAGAAATATTTAAAGGAAATTTACTCTAAACTAAACTTCACTGTGTTCACTGACATAAACAAGCAGTTTCTTTAAGCAAAATTGCACAAGAGGGGTGTGGGTCGTGCTGAGATAACCTCACACCTGGGTGGCTGGGCACGAGGTTGCAGACCGAATGTGTCCAATGTTCCAGAAGTGAGGTTATCGCAGCACGACCCACACTCTGAAGTGCATTATTGCTTTTATATAATGGCTTTTTGTTATACAAAATAAAAAAACATTTTTATTGGTAGATTTTTAGTGTGGCAATATATCTTTGTTTCTTAAGAGAAGATGCAAACAATCATCCAACATATCAATACAGCGAGGTTGTGCTCAGATAACCTCACTGTTGCCAAGGGCAGACAGCCAATCAGGTTCCAGGATTTTTATTGCCATTGTTTAATTAAGCAATAAGGCATGACAAGGTGTGGTATATCATGGGATAGCGTCACTCCTCGGGTGGTTGGGCATGAGGTCACAGGCCGAGTGCATCCAACCACCCGAGAAGTGACAATATTCCATGATATACCACACCCTGGAGCGCATTATTGCTATTATGAACTGGATCATAAAATCAGTGTAAATAAAAAACTGCAGACAATATCAAACATTTAAAAAAATATATTTCTAAGGTAGTGTAGGAGTACTACTTCTGAAAATAGTTCCATCCCGGTTGTGGTCAGCTGGTGGCACTGTTGTAGGTGCTGGTATTAACTAGTGTTGGGACCTCTCCCTATGTGTTCTGCCCCTCAACACACACATCATGAAAAAGAAAAATATGTTTCTGTCATCTATTGCTCTGTTTAAAATACTGTATGTGCCACTTGTTTTTGTTTTACTTGAAAACTGCGTAAGAATGTGCAGCACATTTGTTTTCCTGGGAAACTGCCTACTGACCTACACCATGACTTCTCGAAGTGACGAAAGTTTTTTTCCCTCTTAGGAAGTCTTTGTATGTTGGTGTTTGGAAAATGGCTCGTGCCATACTACTGAGGGAAGACACTCTGCCATTAACATCCTGAGAGGTGAGGCATCACAGTTTATGTTTACAGCCATATTCTGGATGGGACGGATGATTTGGAGTGGGTTGCCGGCTTGCGGTAACTCCCGTTTTGTGTCAGGTAGCATGTTGTGATGGGGAAATGTAAATGCACATAAAATATTGCTTGTTGAAAGCAGCAAGTGCATTTTTCTTTACTATTTGGAGCTGCTTTTCTTCATCAAGGGAACGTTGTTCTCGGATGGATTTCTGGTGGGCAGTGAGAAGTCTGGTGGCCGGAGGCTTTTTGAAGCCATGCTGATGTAGCTAGATATCATCATGACTTCAAAGAGCTGTGGGCCAATCAACTTCTTACATTTACAGTCGCCAGTTCATAATTATTGTTTTCTAACATATTACAGTGCAGTATTTATTTTGAATGTGTGACCATGAGGATGGTGTGTACAGAGTGTATATGCGTGTGTGTGTGTGTGTGTGTGTGTGTCCAGGATACAAAATTGAGGAGAAGAAATATTTAAAGGAAATCTACTCTAAACTGAACTTTACTGTGTTCACTGACATAAACAAACAGTTTCTTTATTATTTTATAACATATTGGAATGCAGTATTTATTTTGAATGTTGTGGCCATGAGGATGGTGTGCACAGTGTGTGTGTTGTGCTTGTGTGTGTGTGTGTGTGTGTGTGTTTGCTGCAGCTCAATATATTTTTTTCACAAAAAGCATAGTCGAAAATGCCTGCTGATTGCTATGTCTTTAGTCTGGGCAGTTCACTGAAAACCTGGCATATATCTGAGACAGTTCTTATCAGAAAGTGTCTTTAGAGGTTACAAAAACAGTGTAAATCATAGATTTGCTGGGAAAGGGTGACATTTATGAGGTATGAATCTTTCTTGAAAGACAATACATTCCCAAGTGAAACTAGTTTCAAGACGTTGTTTAAATGCTAATTCTTTAAATGTGCAAGTTATTGCATTCTGAAGGGGGTAAACAAATCTCCACTTTAATAGGCAACCAGTATTTACCAAATATTTAACAAGCTGTTTCAGTTTCCTAATGACATCTGATAAGTAGCTTGGAGTTATGTTTCCAACATTCTTAACAGAAAGAAGGGAGTATTTTATTTCAGTTGGCGTGGAAGGATACATTAAAAAAAGTCCATAACATGTGTTTCATGATACTCCATTTTCCAGCTACAGATAGCAAGATGGCTGCAGGCTCTGCCCACAGCCATAAAAGCTATGATTGCATTTTTTGAGTGCATTGCCTTTGTTTGATTCAAGAGAGATGTGAAGAAGTACTTTTTCATAAAAAGAGTGCTGGATTCCTGGAATAGTCGTCCAGCCGAGGTTGTGGGAGCAAAAATAGTGGTGGGGTTCAAAAATACATGGAATAAGCACAAGGGAATCATAGTGGAAAGGAAAGTGGGGAAGGAGAAAGAGTTGTAGATTGGGCATGGTCTGTGGTAATAGTGTAGGTAGGGAAAAATGGGCAGACTGGATGGACCAAGCAGTCTTATCTGCCATCAAATTCTGTTTCTGCTTCTATTATATGTGTATACTGCATTTTAATATGCTTCCTATGTGCTGGGAAGAGGTCTCAAAGTTTTAAAAGCACTATCCACCTGCCCGCCCCCTTCCCACACAATAATGGTAGAGCAGCAGTACTTTTATGAAATAATAACTGCAGATGGAAGTGAGACACCAAGAAGACCATTAGTAAACCAGCCAAAAATAAATCAGTTACTGGTGCTGCTAAGTTCTTTGCTTTTTGATCCGGACACGTTTTTTAACAAAACCATGGCTGAGATTTTTTTTAAATGTTCTTTTTGTACACAGTGGTCATAGTCGAGTGCATGAAAGCATCGGGAGTCAGCCTGAAGGAAAAGACAGATGTTCTGATGATCGAACATGCACAACATTTTGAATGTGCACAACAACTTTTGAGCAGTGACTGATTTCTATACAGAATAAGCCTTAACCATATACTGTACTACAAATACATTGTTACTTGGTCCTACTCACTAAACAACAACATACGACAGGGTGGGTGCCAGTAATGCTAAATCCATGCATATCCACTGGGTGATAAGACACGAGACGTTTACCCTGGGAAATGCATTAATTTAGCATTAATGCACACCTTGTTTTAGGTTACTTCACTTCTAAAATGACATACTGTGGTTTAGAAAACAGGCCTTTTGGCCATGAAATAGAGATCAGAAATGTGACTGAACATCAATGAGAAACTGATATACAGTCATGTGATCAGTCTCAAGTTTATTTATTTTTCAATGCCATTCTATCAAATCTACTTGGAGAGCACATAATGTAATATAATTAGTTGGGTGGCAAATTTTAATTATTACCATTTTCAATACATTAAACAGCTCACTTTAAGTTTAGTTCTGAAATCCTGAGGGTTCCCTTGCCTGTGTGAGAATGTGGCAGTCTAAGAGAGATAACTTTTAAAAGCATGCAGAATGGGAAGTTCTGAGGAGGTGGTCACATTGTCATGTCTACTTACTGGAGTGAGTGCCCCCCCCCCACATGCTCAGACGTTTTGTGATACAAGAGTCTCAAGAGTGCAAGGGCACACTTCATGCAGGTTAATGGGGCCATCTTTTCTAATACATATTTTTAAAGATTTTAGATTATTGTTTGGTAAAAAAATCATCACTCAACTAGCAACAGCCTTAACTCACTTACAGAGGCCACCACCCTAGTGGATCAAAAATGGGACTATCAGAAGTTTGCCACCCAAGATAACCTGTAGTTACAATTCCATTATGTTATCTTCTCTGCTCTCAGTTAGTTTTTATAGGAACAAGTAACATCTCCCACTGTTTAAATTTTTCTCTGAAAGCCCCTCAAATTCCTTTCTCGTACCATGTCTGTGGATCAGAAGGTAGCAAGCTCACGTCTTGGACCAGAAGATCAGAAGGTCATGGGTTCTAGCCCCACACCAGTTACTTGGGGTAATAGCTTGGCAGAAGACACCAGGAGAAAGGACTGCTGTGTGACTGAACTTCTCTGCTGGGACTGAAGTAGAAGAACTTTTGTATTTGACCTTTAATTTAGGGTAAAAAAACTAACATACAAAAAAAAAGTGTGTGTTTGGGTTAACTGAACTGAATGGGTATCTGAAGAGTTATCTAGGTGTAAATCTCAGGTGACTGAAAGGACTTAACTGCTGTGAGGTTTAAATTACTTATAGAAAGATCTGGTAAGTAGGGGAGTGGCTTAGCTAGAAGGAAGCTACATTTAAAGACTGCCTTAGAAAGTTTCTGCTAATAGCTTGCAGAAGACACCAGGAGAAAGGACTGCTGTGTGACTGAACTCTCTGCTGGGACTATATTGCGCTCCTTCCTCCCCTCCACCCCCCACCAAAGCTAGTTCTATAGGCACAGAATTTGACTGACAACAGGAACTTCCTGTTTAGGGGCAGGAAGTGAGTGATCACAGAACCACCAAGGACCCACCATCCTAGAAGGGCAAGAGTAGCTCTCCGGCCCTCTAGCTGCTGGAGGTCTGCCTCTGAGCAAGTAAGTGGTCTCACAGAAATATAGGATATTCTTGTCTCAGAACAGGACAATCAGGAGCTTAAAGGGCACACAGGCAGAAAGTAAGAGAGAGAGAAAAAACAGAGGAAAGAGTAAGGATTGCAAACAGTTAAGGGACCAGAAATAAGACATGATTAGTGGTGCAGTGCAGTGGCTGTGGAGCAGCAGTCTTTCCGGAGAGATGTTCTGGAGGATGCGGTGTTGTTCCATCTGCAGGCACCTCTCTGGGCTGAGGGAGGAGGTTGCTCATCTCCAGGCTGAGTTGGCCAGGATTTGTGGGACCCTCTTCCATCCAGGGACCACCAGTGCCACTGCCGCTGCCTCAGAGGTTGCCAAGAAAGAGGAGCAGTTGGACCACAGTGGGCTCAGGGAGGTGAGGTGGTGGAACAGAGGCGCATCCTCCCATTGTACCTCTCCACAATTCCTATGCCATTCTGGCAAAGTGTGGTTCCTCTATGGAGGCACCCACAGTGGAGACCAAGGAGGATGTTGGGAACTCCACACAAAGGAGACCCACAGGAGGGTGGCAGGGGACCTTGCAGGGGAAGGAAACAACTGGTGGGGGACTCCATTGTTAGGAAGGTAGAACTGGGGGAGGAAGGGGAGAGGGAGGTAAGGTGCCTGCCTGGCGCCATGGCTTGCAGGTACAGGAAGCGAATCCTCAGGATTGCTGGAGCAGCTGCACAGGGGAGGGAGCTGGATGTCATTGTCCACCTAGGGACAAATGACCTGGCTAAGAAAGGGATTAGAGAAGTGCAGGAAGAGTTTGTGGAATTGGGGAAGGGCCTTAGTCAAGTAGCACGACGGTAACCTTCTCGGAGGTGCTACCCATCTATGGCATAGGAGAGGCTAGGTGTTCTGCACCATGGGATCCAATCAGTGGTTGAAAACTGGTGTGGAGCTCAGGGATTTGGCTTCATTGGGGACTGGGGGTCCACCTGGAGTGATGCAAGCCTATACTGGCATGATGGGCTGCATCTGTCCGGGAGGGGAACCAGGATCCTAGGTGATAGGTTTAAATGCTTCATTGGCAAGCTTTTAAACTAGCCAAGGGGGGAGGCACTGGAAAGGAGCAGGAAAATCCTAGCCCCCCCAAATAATCATGGTAGTAAGTGCGGCAAACACCAACGTAGAGGTGTCGATAGGGAGAAGGGCAGGGGTAAATGAAGAAAGTGACAAAGGCAAGAAGGACAGGGATGGGGCAAAAGGGAGTAAGGCCATTGGGAAATGGAGGGTAATGAGTACCAATGCCCGTAGTCTGGGCAACAAGCTCCCTGAGCTGATGGCCTTAGTGGAAGAGGGATGCCTGGATATCGTAGCAGTCACAGAAACATGGTACACAGAGAACCATGACTGGGATGTTAGCATACCAGGGTACATAACTTACAGGAGAGACAGGCAGGGGAGAAGAGGGGGAGGAGTAGCTCTCTATGTAAAGGAAGGGATAAAAGCAACTGAACAAAAGAGTAAACAGGGAGGAGAGGAGGCACTGTGGGTCACCTTGGAGACTGGAAAGGGCACCCCAATCCACACAGGGGTTGTGTACAGACCCCCATGTCAGGGGGAAGGAATGGACAAGGCTATGATATAAGGCATTCTTAGAATGGCAGAGAAAGGGGAGATACTGTTGATGGGAGACCTGAATATGCCAGATGTTAACTGGAGCACATTTGCTGCAGCCACATCCAAGAGCAGGGCCATTCTTGATGCCCTACAGGTGGCAGGCATTAGACAGCTAGTTTCGGAACCCACTGTGAGGGAGCAATCTTAGACCTCAGACTCAAATGGGGGCAGTGAGAGATCTCAGATCTAGAAGTGGGTTGCCATCTGGGGACAAGTGACCATCAAACAGTGTGGTTCACATTAAACTCAGCTACAGAGTCAAGCCATACAAAAGTGAGGGTACTGGACTTAGGAGGCTGACTTTGGCAAGATGGGGAGTGCCTCAGAAAAGCACTAGCAAACAGGCTAGAAGGAGGTGTGGAGCAACAATGGGAATTATCAAACTGCCATCACAGAGGCAACAAGCCTTTGTGTGAAGCAAAATGAACAAATCAAAACGAAAGAAAAGCCACTATGGTTCTCAAAAGAGGTGGCTGTGAAAGTCAGGAAGAAAAGATAGCATCTGAAGTATAAGGAAACACAGAAGGAGCAGGACAGAGAGCTGTACCAGTTAATGCAGAAGGAAGCAGGGAGGAAGTCAGAATAGCAAAGGCCCAAACTGAGGAAAAGATAGCCAACTCAGTTAAGAAGGGGATAAAACCTTTTATAGGTACATCAGCAGGCTGGAAAGACAAAGGGAGGGATAGTGAGGCTGAATAGAATGAACAGTGGGTGGGCAGAGGGGACAGTGAAAAGCAGGAATACTGAACAAATATTTCTGCTCAGTATTCACAAAGAGGAGGGGAAGTGCCTAATCCAATTAACAGAAGCACTTTGATAGGGGGTCGATCCCAGTCCTTTCACAGAAGAAAGGGTTCTGCAAGAACTCCTAAAACTGAAGGTGGACAAAGCAACGGGTCCTGATGGAATTCACACAGAATTCTAAAAAGAATTAAGGAGGAACTAGTGAAACCACTGGCTACTCTTTTAATAAATCATGGAGGATGGTGTGGTACCCGAGGACTGGAGGAAGGCAGATGTGATTCCTTCACAAAAGTGGGTCCAAGACAGAGTAGGAAACTGCAGACCTGTCAGTCTGACCTCTGTGGTAGGGAAAGTGATGGAGTCACTGAAGGAAAGAATAGTCGAGTACCTAGAGGCCAGTGGAGCACAGGACCCAAGGCAGCATGGGTTCACAGCGAAGGTCATGTCAGACAAATCTAATAGATTTCTTTGACTGGGTGACCAAAATAGTAGACCAGGGAGGGGCTGTGGACATGGCCTACCTAGACTTTAGCAAGGCATTTGACACAGGCCACACAAAAGATTAATAGTCAAATTAACCAGCCTGGGAGTGGGACCCAAGGTGGTAGCCTGGGTAAAACATTGGCTGGACAACAGGACACAGAAGGTAATTGTAAATGGAGTCCATTCTGAAGAAAGGGGGGTTACTAGTGGGGTACCGCAGGGTTCAGTTTTGGGTCCAGTCCTTTTTAATGTCTTCATCAGTGACATTGCAGAGGGACCGGAAGGAAAAGTATGCCTTTTTGCAGATGACACAAAAATCTGCAACAGGGTTGATACACAAGGAGGCATGGAAAGGATGAAAAGGGACTTGGCAAGGTTGGAGGAATGGTCAAGTATGCAGCTAGGATTCAATGCAAAGAAGTGCAAAATAATGCACCTGGGAAACAAGAACCCAGGGGAAGAATACACAATGGGTGGGGAGGTAGTAACAACAACAAAAAGGAAAGGCACCTGGGGGTAATCATATCAGATGACCTTAAGGTTAGCAAGCAATGTGAGAAGGCAGTAGGGAGGGCTGGGGGTATACTGGGATGTATAGGGAGAGGCATCAGCAGCAGAAAACAGGAAGTTGTTATCCCTCTGTACAGACAGTTGGTGAGACCCCATCTGGAGTACTGTGTCCAGTTCTGGAGACCCCATCTCCTGCAAGGACATAGACAGGATGGAGGCAGTCCAGAGGAGGGCAACTAAAATGGTGCAGGGTCTGCAAGAGAAGCCATATGAGGAGAGACTAAAGGAGCTTAATATGTATACCCTTGAGGAAAGAAGGGAGAGGGAGACATGATAGAAACTTTAAGTACCTCAGTGGAATCAACAAAGTCCAAGAGGGTAGCATTTTTCAGAAAAGAGACTTGCAAGAACAAGGGGACACAATTTAAAGATAGAAGGAGGCGGTTCAGGGCAATGTGAGGAAGTATTATTTCACAGAGAGGTAGTGGATGCATGGAACAGCCTCCTGAGGAGGTTAGGGGGTCTAAAACTGTGGGAGAATTCAAGAATGTATGGGACAGACATAAGGCAATTCTTCTGGGGGGTAGGAAGAAATAGGCTGTTGGTTAACTAGGATCTGCGGCCTATCCTGTAGGTAGGGAAATGGGCAGACTAGATGGGCCTAGCGGTCCTTATCTGCCATCAAAGTCTATGTTTCTATGTTTCTAATACCCATTACTGATACTGTAGTGCAGCACAAGGGGGAGGGTGTTGCACGGTTGAGGTGCCATTCTTTGGATGAGATGTTAAACTGAGGCCCCTTCTGCCCTAATGCTGGACAGTTTTTTTCCTGCATAAACTTCCTTTTATTGTGAGAATCCTATACAGTATTATTTGGGGGGCTATGATCTAAGAGGAGTGGAGGAACAATGGGGAAACATCAAAACTGCCATCACAAAGGCAACAAGCCTTTGTGTGAAGCAAATGAAACAAAACAAAAGAAAAAAAACACTATGGTTCTCAAAAGAGGTGGCGGTGAGGGTAAGGGAGAAAAAGATAGCATTCAGGAACTATAAGGAAACATAGAAGGAGAAGGAGCAGAACAGAGAACTGTACCAGTTAAAGCAAAAGGAAGTGGGAAAGGCAGTCAGAATAGCAAAGGCGCAAGCCGAGGAAAAGATAGCCAACTCAGTTAAGAAGGGGGATAAAACCTATTATAGGTACATTAGGGAGTGAAGAAAGATTAAGGGAGCGATAGTGAGGCTTAATAAAGGGGAAGGGGTGGGCAGAGGATGACAGTGAAAAAGCAGGGATACTGAATGAATACTTCCGTGTTCACAAAAGAAGAGGAGGGGAGGTACCTAATCCAATCAATAGAAGCACCCTGGATAGGGGGGGTTATCAGTTCTTTCACAGAAGAAAGAATTCTAAAAGAACTCCTGAAACTGAAGGTGGACAAAGCAATGGGGCCTGACAGGATTCATCCCAGAATTCTAAAAGAACGAAGGGGAGAACTACTGACACCACTGACTACCCTTTTTAACAAATCATGGGAGGATGGTGTGGTACCTAAGCACTGAAGGAGGGTGGATATGATTCCCCTTCACAAAAGTGGGAGCAAAGAAGAGGCAGGAAACTACAGACCTATTAGATTGACCTCAGTGTTAGGGAAAATGATGGAATCGCTTCTGAAAGAAAGAATTGTTGAGTATCTAGAGGCCAGTGGGGCATAGGACCCAATGCAGCATGGATTCACAGTGGGAAGGTCATGTCAGATGAATCTAATAGATTTCTTTGACTGGGTGACCAAAGTAGTAGACCAGGGAGGGGCTGTGGACATGGCCTACCTAGACTTTAGCAAGGCATTTGACACAGTCACACACAAAAGATTAATAAACAAATTAGCCAGCCTGGGAGTGGGTCCCAGGGTGGTAGCCTGGGTAAAACATTGGTTTGCTTGGACAACAGGACACAGAGGGTACTAGTAAATGAAGTCCATTCCAAAGAAAGGGGGGGGGGTACTGCAGGCTTCAGTACTGGGTTTGGTCCTTTTTAATGTCTTTATACGTGACATTGCAGAGGGACTGGAAGGAAACGTATGCCTCTTTGCAGACAACACAAAGATTTGTAACACGGTTGATACACAAGGGGGGATGGAAAGGATGAGAAGGGACTTGGCAAGGTTGGAGGAATGGTCAAAAAATAAGGCAACTTAGATTTAATCCAGAGAAGTGCAAAGTAATGCACCTGGGAAACAAACACCAAGGGGAAGAGTACACAATGGGGGGAGATAGTAACAACAACAAAAATGGAAAGGAATCTGGGGTAGTCCTATCAGATGACCTAAAAGTAAGCAAGCAATGTGAGAAGGCAGTAGGGATGGCTGGGGGGATACTGGGATGTATAGTGAGAGGCATCACTAGTAGAAAACAAGAAGTTGTTATCCCTCTGTACAGACAGTTGGTGAGACCCCATCTGGAGTACTGCGTGCAGTTCTGGAGACCCCATCTCCACAAGGACATAGAAAAGATGGAGGCAGTCCAGAAGGGAGCAACTAAAATGGTGCAGGGTCTCCAACAGAAGCCATACGAAGAGAGACTAAAGGAGCCTAATATGTATACTCTCGAGGAAAGGAGGGAGAGGGGGGACATGATAGAAACTTTTAAGTACCTCAAGGGACTCAACAAAGTTCAAGAGGGTAGCATCTTTCAGAAAAAGAGATGCGCAAGAACAAGGGACACAATTTGATGATAGAGGGGAGACGGCTCAGGAGCAATGTGAGGGAGTATTTTTTCACAGAGAGGATGGTGAATGCATGGAACAGTCTTCCTGAGGAGGTCATGTGGTCAAAAACAGTGGGGAAATTCAAGAATGCATGAGACAGACATAAGGCAATTCTTGTGGGGGGTAGGAAGAAGTAGGCTGTTGGTTAACTAGGATCTGCAGCTTATCCAATAGGTAGGGAAATGGGCAGACTAGGTGGGCCAAGCGGTCCTTATCTGCTGTCAAAGTCTATGTTTCTATGCACTGCATGTTTATGTCTTGCACTATTCTTTGCATACGCTATAAAAAAAAAAACTAGATTCAAATAATTCATAATAACTGAAAAAGAAAAAAAATAAACTAAAAGAAATAAAAAGAAGGTAAGACAGAATGAGACAGCACCACAAAATCTTAGCTAAGGTTTCATCCAATAGACTTTCTCCACTTCTTCAGAAACTTATTAGTAAGGAACAAGTGGGGTTTATTTCCCAAAGGTGGGGAGAGGATAACATTAGAAGACTTCTTTCCACAATATGGGGAACCAAAAAAAACAAAATATCAGTCAATAGCTTTGTCCCTTGACACATGCAAGGGATTTGACTCTTTGGACTGGAGTCTCCTTAAAGAATCCCTCATTAAAGGGAAACATTCATGTAGTTACGTTCCATGCCTCTGTGTGGGACTCCCTCTGATTAACACTTTTGCATAGTTATGTCATTTTTATGTTGACTTGCCGCGCTAGTGCGCAAGTCAACATATTGGGAGAGTGGAGATTTGGAGGCATGGCTGCTGTTGGGCCAATGCAGGCACGATTAGTAGGTGCATCCCTTATTCCCCAATAAGCCAGCATGCTAGCACCGACACCAACATTATGTAAAGTGGACATAACTTAGAACACAGTGCGCTGCAATCAGAGACAAGCTCTATGAGTGGCATAAAGACACGCCTCCCATACGCGCTTTTCCAAGTGAAACATTTCGATAAACATGGTGCCGAAGCCGCCGCCACTAAATCTGAAAGGAATCCAACAACTGGGGTACAATCCCCATGTCAGTATGTCCGGCTAGTCTGAGTCCCGCAACTTCCCCCCCAAGCCTTCCCCATGCCACTCTGGGTGCCCACCCCAGCGTGGCAAGTCATTGAATAGCCGGGGGTGCCCAATCCCCCATCAGCTCCACTGTCCCCCCCCCCCAAGTACAGGGTGCCACGCTGGAAGCCCACCCCAGCGTGACAGCTGATGCCATGGCCAACGGGGTGCCCAATCCCCGTCGGCTCCACGCCCCCACCAGCCATCCTTCTGCCACACTGGGAGCCCACCAGCATGGCAAATGTCCCGCCATCAATTAAAAAAAAAAGTACCTGAAAATTAAAAACTGTCCCACACAGTCTCCTGCCCCCACAACCTGCACCCACCCACTGTACACCCTGCCTCCCCACACCCCCTCACCCCATACTTACCTCCGGAGTCTGGCGCGACGATCTTTGGTGGACCGGGAACACGTCTGCACTCTTCAAAGCCGACCGAGAACTGAGGAAATGCCGGTAAGCTGTATAATGGAGTGAATAGAGTTTTTTCAACTTTGTTGCATATCTCAGGCATTTCTTGGAATTTTTGCACCAAATTTTCAACATGGGGTTTTTGGGGCCCCTCCTCATGAATTCTGTCACTGTCATGGCGTTTATTGGCCTCGAAAGGTGATTTCTCAGTCATTGTGTGAAGTCACCTTTCAGGGCCCATTAACGAAATGACAGTGGCGGTGTTCATGAGGTGCCCTCTTAAAAAGCCTAAGTTCTAAATTTGGTGAAAAATCATCAAATGCCTATGTTTTATTTAAAGTTGCTCATTGCTAGTTGCTACGCAGGCTCGTGAATTTCGCCAGATTCACAATATTTACTGCTGGATTTTCAGCATTGTCATTTTGTACACCTCCTTGTGAACAATACAGCTGTCATTTTCCACATCCTGTCCAAAATGTGTTTCCGCACTTCCGGCGCACAATAGCGCAGTCGCTGTGGGAAATCCATGTTTGAGCCAGATTATGAAAATGACAGTGACACAGTTCATGAGCAGAGGACCTAAAATGCCTATGTTGAAAATTTGGTGATGATACTCCATAAATTAACTGTGTTACGAGCATACGTTGGCAGATTGCACGCATGCTCATCCCGTCGTGCATTTGTGATATTTTCAGTCTGGATTTTCACCATTGCCATTTTTCCACACCTCTTGATGAACAGTATAGCCGTCATTTGACATATCATGCCCAAAATGTGTTTTTGCACTTCCGGCGCAGAATAGCGTGGTCACTGTGCGAAATCACTTCTTGGGACACTTTGAGGAAATAACAGTAACACTGTACATGAACAGAGGTGCTAAAATGCCTATGTTGAAAATTTGGTGCCGAATGCCCATAAAATGGCAGTGTTGCAAGCGTGCATTGCATATTTCCCACGCACCCTAGTAGCTTAGCAAATTTGGTATATTTACATGCCACATTTTCAACACTGGCATTTTTTTCCACCTCCTTATGAACTGTACAGCTGTCATTTCTCACATCCTGCCTGACATGTTTTCCCGCACTGCACTACCAAACACCCAAAGGGACACCCTAATGCTTGTCACTCTCTGCAGGGTGAGGGTGGGTTGGCATCAGTTCAATACTTCACTGCCATTCCTATGATGCATTTGTCTAACTCCTGCACTGCCAATGCCAGCAAGCCAACATTCGGCATTGACAAATGCTTGTTACTTACTGTGCTGCTGTTTTATTTTTCTGATCTGGTTGATACCATTACGGTCTCAGTGGGCCTACCCGGTCACCAAAATTTAAATAAATAAATCCTGCCACCCCCACCCCCCCCGCCAGCATTTTGAATATTGCACCTCTAGGGGCACATCCCACAATGTCCCGTGGCTGACAACAGAGCCAGGGAACAGCTGCAGGAGCATGTATAGTATTACCATATGGATGGAACTATTACTAGCTCTGGTTTGCAAGTTAGAGGTCTCGTTGCCACACCGAGGCCAAGTATAGACTGGCAGTTGACTGTCAGTCTTTAGAATTCCCGCTCTCAAAGTCACTGTTCTTGCTAGCCATTCAGCCACTGATTAGGCCATTAACTCAGAACAAGGATATTACAGGGATCAAAATTGGTAAGACCACTGATAAAGCATTCGATTACATGGGTGACATTCTTATTACAAGAGTGCCCAGTTAAATCATTTTTCAACATACAGAAAGAGCTAACAGAATTTGGACAGTTATTAGGCCTATTAACGAACTGGGAGATATCAGAAGCAATTAGCTTAAATAACTCAGCTCTGTTTACCTCTACAAAGGAATCAAATATTGAAGTTTCATGGTTAAAAGACTTTGTTAAGTATTTAGGGCTAAACATCTCTCTGGATTGGTCTAGTCTGGTATCAGTTAACTTGAATCATTACTAAATGACATGGAACTGGACCTAGACAAATGGAAGAAACTTTCTCTTTCACTTTGGAGAAAGACCAATTCTGACTTTGTCTCTCTCCTGGTGGCCCAATCACACTTTTTCTCCCTTCCCTAACGCACTCCTCTACCCACTCCCTCAGCTCTTCCATGACTTTTAATTTTCTCTCGCACCTTCCCTTACATGTTACCCTCTACTGATCAGGCCCCTGTGGGCTGATCCTCTCCTTCTCCTGTTGTAGTCGTTGTCTGTCTAGTAGTGTCTGTCTCCTATGTCCACCCTACTTGACTGGGCCCCGTGGGCTGATTCTCTAGTCTCCTTTTGTAGTAGTCTCTGTCTAAATTTGTCTCCCGGTTTTGAATAAGCACTTAGCAACATGGCATACATTGTACAATGTCACTCACACTTGCACTCTTTAGTTCTTCAAATTAACTACGATCTACCTTGTGTTAAACCCTCTCACACTGTAATCTTGATATGTACTAGCCACCTGCTGGCAACAGCTTTGTTCTTTGCTTATGTAATCTTCTGACATGGCACCTACGTAAAGAGCTTTCAGCTCAAAGGTGTCAATCCATGAAATAAATTAATAATAAATAAATAAATTACAGTGGTCTTAGCAGAAGCTGTAGAAGGCTTGCTGATATTGTTACCACCCCGTAACCGTCCTGCCCACCTGACCCTTCCTCTCAGCACCCGCCACCGCCCACACAAACCTAACACTGACACTGGGGGTGCCCAATCCCCAGTGTCCTTGCTGCCATTTGAAATAATGAAAACCATCCCTTGTCATTTTTTTAACCCTGTAAAAAAGGAAAACATCCATCGATGTCTTTTACACCATTAGTTCCCCTCACCTGACCCTCCCACTCAGCACCTACCAACCCCCAACCAAGCCCTTACTTACCCACCAGCATTCCAACACTGTAGTACTCTATGGATTGCAAAGATGTCTCCACTCCTCAAAGCTGGAATGCAAACTGAGGAAATCAGGAATGTGGTTCAATGTATTTCAATGGGATTTTGAACTTAGTCAATCTATCAATCAATCAATTTTTATTTTACCAGGTGAAGCACCACTGAGATGAACTCATTTGCAAGGTGGACCTGAACATATGACATAATAAAATACAGGGACGTAATAGGTACATAGTTGAGTTAGTGCTATTACTTGCCATTTTTGCATTTTTTTGCCCCACATTTTCAACATGCCTTTTTTGGGACTCCACCTCATGAACAATTGCAGTGAAATTAGGCAAATCTGTCCTAAAGGGTAATTTTACGATCGCTGTGCAAAATCACCTTTTGGGCAGGAGTTGAAAATTTTCTCTGCTCTTGTTCATGAGGCAGGGTCTTAAGAAGGCTATGTTGAAAATTTGGTGTAAAAATATTTAAAAAAACAATAAACTTAATGAGCCCATGTTGAATTTTGTGAACGCAGGCTCGTAACTTTGTTAATTTTCAATATTTTTACCCCAAATTTTCAACTTAGCCATTTCTTTACAACACCTCATGAATGTGACAGCTGTCATTGTTCAAATCCTGGCCAAAATGTGTTTTTGCATACTGAAAGGTGATTTTGCAGTCCCTGCGTGAAATCACCTTTCAGGCAGGAGTTGAAAATGTTGTCTGCACTTGTTGATGAGATGAGGTCATAAGAAGGCTTTGTTGACAATTTGGAGCAACAATATTACAAAACAATAAAGTTATGAGGCTGCATTGAAATTTACAAATGCAGCCTCCTAACGCTGGTAATACATAAACCACAAAGTGCACCACAACACATCTAGTAACCCCAGGGCTCCTATGCCAGTGGTGAACATCCGGCATTTACAAATATCCCTAGAAATCTACTTTCACACCATTTAATGGCCCCTATGCACTAATGGGTGGAGTGGCTAAGCGCTGCGTAACTACGGCGCGTAGCCACTCAGCACCCATTTCATCCCCCCCACATGGGATGCACCAAGGAGGGTGTGCAGCACCTATGCACCCCAATCCCCTGGCCGCATGAAGAGCAATGCGCTGGAGGTGAGCGAGGGGAAGGCTGGCATTATGCGCCATGCACTAAGGCGGGTAATGCTGGCTGTGGGGAGGAGGGCACAGAGTACGACAGGGGAAAACCTGCCATAGGCCCCCTACATGCCCTGTGCACACCACTGTTCACCACTTGGATTGGGCGGTTAGGCTATTCCGCCAATGGAACCACTACTGCCGGACCACCCCAAGGCCACCTGGCGCCACACAGCACACATCAGTGAACGGCAACCACCTGGTGCCCCCCCCACCATACCCACATGGGCACCAGCGATACAAATGACAAAATCCATTAAAAGTCATGTATCGTACCTTAAAAGGCAGTATAGCACAGTGGTTTAAGGCTCTGAGCTGCAAAGCTGGAGACCTGAGTTTGAATCCCACAGCCCCCACTTGCATACTGTGTGACCCTGAGCAAGTCACTTAACTTCTCTGTGCTCCCAGGTCGCACCTGTAAACAAGCTTTCAGCTTAGTGTGTCTTTCCTGGTTAAACAATTGGGAAAAAAAACATTAACTGAAACAAAAAAAGGAGACTAATTATAGAGGAAGTAAAAGAACACAGCATTCAATTCCTATAAGAAAGAACAAAAGGAAGGAATTAGTAATGAAAAAAGAGCCTCCAAAAACCTTAAAGTAATTAATGCACAGATATCATATATCAAGATATGCCACTACAAAATTAAAATATCAAAGCAATGAGTCAGAAATAGGTATTATTCATACAATCTGAGAATTAACAGTTTGTCAATTTGGTAATCAAGGTTTGTCATCTTTTGGCTAGAACTGGAGGTGTGAGCTGTCTGCAATCTGCCCAATAAAGGGCTTCTAATTCTGTTTCTATCAACAGAAGTGTGTAATCCACCCGCCATCATTTTATTTTTTCTATCACTGTTCCAACGAGAGGGGTAAGGGTATTTGGATTACAGTTAAAGGTGGTATGTCCTTCTGTTGGAATAAGTACACACACACACACACCAGGAGTGCCACCAGTAATATTTAGATGCAGTCAGAACTAGTCGCAATGTACTATCGTCATAAAGGGGTTTGGAGGGGTAAGTCCCCAATATTATGTCACTATAAGGGTAGACCAAGTAGGGTCTCCCCATCTAGTTCCTAAAGCTGTCCAAAAAGCATTTGTATATGGGCAGTGTATAGAAAATGATCCATGGTTTCCAAATCCTGGACACAACCCACTCTAGGACAATATCTGTCTTCTAGTTTTTTGTGTTTAGTGTTTGCTTTCACACTCAACCAACCATGGCAGCTTAACCAGAGGATATCCCACATCTTGGGTGAGGTCGTAGTATCCATTATTGCTAAATGAATGTCTGCATGTACTGTCGGGAGGCTCCCAGGGTATATGGGCAGATCTGTGAAGTTACTGGCAATGATGGAAGCATAGAGGCGGCACTTAACTAGTTTCAACAGAAGTGTGTAATCCACCCGCCATCACTTAACTTTTTTTTATCACTGTTCTAACAAAAGGGGACTTGTTCCGTGCAGATGGGTAAGAGTATACTGTACATTAGATTTCCATGAAGCTGGTATAGGTTCCATCCAATGCAATACTCATGGGGACCAGATCTTAGAAATTGGGGTAAGATTTGGTTAAAAATTTAATGCAAGAAAATGACTAAAAGTAAACCCAAGGGGATTAACCATATTGAGTACCCTTGTCTTCAGAGGAAGGTATAGTATGCTCTGTTTGATGGGATAAAGATGGCTGCCCAAATTAATTGGAAAAATAGGCTGTTACAATTGAACTTCCAGAGATCTGGGTATAGGAAAAAACATACTAAGATATGTAAATAATGGTAAAATAAAAGTTTTTAAAATTGCAACCTTTTTCTTTTTAGTTTGTTGCCATATTTTCCAGATCTGAATTTCAGTATCACAAGAGGATAATTTCTCCTCCCAGTTGACCATTGCCATGTCTTCTTTTCCAAAGGTGATCCCCAATATTTTTAGTGGAGTAGAGGTAACAGCAATTCCTCCAGTGTTCTCCACTTTACCATCTTTGATGCTAAGGGCAAGGCACTGACATTTACGTAAGTTTAACTTAGCACCTGGTACTGGTGTAAATGAGTGAAACACATCTAACACCATACATCCTCATTGTAAATCCTTGACAAATATAATGATGTCATCAGCATATGCCGCTGTTTTGATATCTCAGGTTCCATTAAGCATAGTTATACCCTTGATTTGTGGATGTGTTTGTATTTTGTATATTATAGGATCTACATAGTAAGTATACAACAGTGAACTGAGGGGACACCCCTGTCTGACACTGGTCATAAGTCGGATTCTATCCCCTTTATGCTCATTTATGAGCAGAACGATGCTGGCTGAGGCATGTAACTTCTGTATCCATGAGCAAAATCTGTTAGCAAAGCAAATCAAACCAAACTTTATTTATATAAGACGCCCTTCCAGAGCGCCTTTACAAAGAATACCATACAAATGTTAAAACTCAATACATAAAACAGCATCTTGAAAATAAAATAGACTTTGTTAAAACTGTTTACCCCGCAATGCGGCAGCTATAATATATCAAATTTTCAGTGAATCAGCAATAATCGTTAAACACTTGTGCAAACAGATGTGCTTTCAGGGATTTCTTAAATTCTTTTGCGGTCAGGCTGTCATGTATCTGACATGGAAGAGAATTCTACAGGGTAGGAGCCATAGAGGCAAAGGATCTACCTTCAAATGTTTTCAAACGTACCCTTGGAAGCTCTAGCAATCCCTCACTGGAGGATCAGAGCGAGGGGGATGGACAGTAGGGTAACAGCAGATCTTGCAGGTACTGAAGTCCCTGGTCATGTAGAACTTTATACTGTAGGTCAACAACATGACCTTGAAGGTGATCCGCCATTGCACTGGCAGCCAGTGCAGTTCACGCAGCACAGGTGTTATATGGCTGGACCTGGAAGCTCCAGTTAACAGCTCCAGTCGCCGTCACATTCTGCACCAGCTGCAGTCAGCAGATATCCACCCCCAGTATCCCTAGGTAAAGGGCGTTGCAATAATCAAGATGAGTGGTGACAAAGGTATGGACCAAAGTAGGTAGATCTTCTGATGAAACCAGGTACTTCACCCTGGAGATGTTCCTTAGATGGTAAAAGGAAGACTTGACTACAGCCGACACCTGAGCCTTCAGGATTTAACCTTCATCAACTATCACCACCAGATTCCACACCTGGCCTGAGACATTGAGTAGGGCTCCCCAAGATATAAACCCAAGGGCCTCCCCCCCCATGTCCTGACCATCCTCAGATCTGGGTCCACAACCAATACATCTGTTTTTCCAGAATTCAGCCACAGCCAGCTTGCACTCATCCAGTCCTGTATCTCCTGGAGGCAATTATTGAACACTGAGAGAGTATCACACATCTGGTCTGGCACGAAAGACAAGAAGAGCTGAGAATCATCTGCATAGCAGTGAAAGCTCAGCCCAAACCATCTTATAATGTCTCCCAATGGCAGCATATACACTGCGAACAACATGAGGGATAGCACTGAGCCCTGCAGGACCCTGCAGGGCAGGCCCCTAGGGGTCGAGGAGTATACCCCAGACTCCACCCTCTGGGACCTGCCCTCAAGGAATGAATGGAACCAACTTAGGACCGCCCCTCTCAGCCCACAGAAAAACTACAAGTGCTCGAGCAACACCCCATGGTCCACAGTGTCAAAAGCTGCTGAGAGATTCAGCAGAACCAAGATGGAATGAGCTCTCTGATCTCTAGCCATTAGGAGATCATTAAGTACCTGTACCAGGGCCATCTCAGAGTTATGCCTTTTCCTGAAGCCTGACTGGAAAGAGTCATAGATATTGTGGATTGTCAAATAATCTTCCAGCTGCAGCGCAACCACCTTCTCAATGACTTTACCTACAAAAGGTGAATTAGAGACTGGTCTGTAGTTAGCTGGTCAGTCCAGGTCAAGGGAGGGTTTTTTCAGGAGGGGACGCACCACCGCCTCCTTTAAAGGATCTGGAAAGATCCCTCTCTGCAGTGATACTCTTACTATTCCAGCAAAGACCGGGCTGATGACCTCAACACACCCTACAAGAAGGTGAGTTGGGCCTGGATCCAAACTACAGTAGCTCGGCTGCAGAGTCTGGATGATCCTCACTATATCCATGACTGCCAGCTGGCCAAAGGTAGACCAGATCACTTGGGCACTTGTACCACCCAAATGATCACTACAAGGTCCAATGGGGAGGCATTGGCTGATCTCTGTCCTAATGGAGGACACCTTATTAGCAAAGAACTGCACAAACTCCTCATACTTTTCTTGTGATAATGCTCAACTGGACCACAGACAGACTGGATTGCATAGTCTGTCCATAGTCCAGAAGAGCTGAAGCTGGTCTGTTTCTTGCTACAGCAATTTCTCTGGACAGGAACTCTGCCTTCCTATGAGAAATTGCTGATTGATAATGGTTGACTCATAATGGTCTAACAGTCTAAATCTATCCTCCTCCAGGCGAGTTTTCTGCCAGTGTCTCTCCAACCTTCACCACTGCCTCTTTAACTCCCTTAGTGCACCATCAAACCATGTGGCACCGAGGTGAGGAGTAAGGGGCGAACACAAAGCGGAGGAATGACATCCAAGGCCCCAGTTACTGCTGTATTATAGGTGAGAACCAGGGCTCCTGGGTCAGAGCTATCAGTTGAAATACCCTAAAGGTCCAGAACCATCATTAGGCCTTCAGAGGTAACACCTTGTAAAGGACAGTACTGTTACTGTACAATTTCCTTTGGAGCAGGCCTACTTCAGGGTGTCACGAAACTGAACCTCAGGGCATGATGTTCAGACCAATTGATAGGATCCACCTCCATATCGGACATTTCCATCCCCAAGTGGAACACCAAGTCCAATGAGTGCCCCCACCCTTATGGGTAGCTGCGGTAATAACCCATGTCAGGCCCAATGAATCCATCAACTGGAGGAGGTCTTGACCAAAAAGCGATAGTCCATCGTCAACCCAGACATTGAAATCCCCCTGAATCAGCATCTGGGAGCCTCCAGCATCAGGTCGGTGATGAAGTCCACTACCTCCTTCAGGAACGCCCTTCCATTACCTGGTGGATGGTAAATGAGAAGGATCCTGAAACCTGCACCCACTCCCAATATGCACTCAAAGGAGTTGGCCAGTCCCACTGGCAACTCCCTCACATCTAGTTCCTGTCTAAAACAGACAGCGACTCCCCCGCCCCTACGGTCAACTCTCGGGCGGTGTATCACCAAGAACCTGGCTGGAACTGCGGAAGCCAAAATAGGTGCCACATTTTCATCCAGCCAGGTCTTGGTGATGCAAGCATGGTCTGTGGAGGCAACAAAATCTGCTACTGCCGCAGTCTTATTTTTAGCAGATCTGTCATTGCATAACACTGCCCAGTAGTGACGAGACTCCAAGGATGACCCTACCACCTGCCTGTCCAAGACAGAACCCTTGGGTATGGGCATAAGACAAGGAGGACCTCGATCCCATGTCCATTTTTCACCAGGGTGCCTTCTGGACCCCACTGCCTCTATCCGATCACCCCTCTCCCATCCTGCTGGAGACAATAATGAGATAGAACATTTCCCTCGAGGCCATAATGAGATAAAACGTCAAATAAAATTTGATGGGACACCCTATCAAATGTCTTTTCCTGGTCGAGAGTTAGTAACAAGCCGACATCCTCCTCAGTCTCTCCGTAGTCCACCACTTCTCGTATTAGGAGCAGGTTATCAGCTATATGTCTGCCTGCTATGGAATCATAGCGCGTCATGTCATTGAGATCAAAACTGGCACAGTCGCAAACAGTGCAGGCAAGGCCGCGACAGTCAAAACCGCGCATCCAGAATATGACCAGGGAAGGAAAAAATGATAAGTTACTGAATTTCACTGGAGTGATGGTCCATGGCAGCATGATGTTGTAATAGTAAACCTTACTATCCCCTAAAGCCACACTGGTATTCTGGATGCATGGTTTTGTGATTCAAGGCTTTGCCTGTGCTGTTTGCGCTGTGCCGGTTTTGTTGTCGATGACATGACGTGGAGCCATATGGAACATAACTGAGAACTGGAAGTGTTTCAATATCAATGACAGTCTGGTATTTAGTATGTTCATTATAATTTTGAGGTCAGTGTTTAGGAGACACGAAGGTCTCCAATTGTGTAAATCTGTATAATTTCCCTTTTTAAATAGAAGAATTTGGATGGCTTCAGCAAAAGGTTTACACACCGAGCCTTCCAACAGAATCTAATTAAAGACCTCTGCTAAAATGTCAACCAACTGGGTTTGAAACTGTTTATAAAATTCTGTGGTGAGGCCATCTGGTCCCAGGGCAATGTTGGAATGTATGTGGGATACTGCCTGTGACACTTCTTCAGGGGAGATGGGCCTAGTTAAATCAAGCAAATCCTGTTGCAGAATTTCAGGGACTTGAACGGATTGTAAAAAGGTTTTCGTAGGTATAGGTGAGGTGTGTTTGGCAAACATATTATGTAAGTGTGTTTGTACCAAGGACGTAATTCCCGTCTTGTGTGTAATGTCATTACCTTCCACAGAAGTTACCCGTGTGATGTTTCTATGCAGTACCCTGTCTTTACAACTTTTCCTCTAGTCCCTTGTGTCCCACTTTTGTGTTCCAATAGAAGAGAGCGACTTCTGTCATACTGTAGCAGTTGCATTCGCTCCTTAATCCTATTCGCCTGTGAACTGTAATCTCCACTTCCTGAGTGAATAAGGGTCAGAGCTTTTGTCAAATGCAAACATAAGGATAAATATTCAAAGTAATCATGTTTCTTTTTTGAACAGGACAAGGGGGTAAACGATTCCTTTAGTCCCTTCTTCGTGTCATCCCACCAAATCCCTTTGTCAACATCCATGCATGCTAAAGTTTGCCGAGCAAGGAGGGGGTCTATTACCATGTCCTGGGTTGGCAAGTCATCCAGAAACAAATTATTTAATCACCAGTATCCTCTGCCAGTTCAAAATGTATCAGCCTCACCAAAAATCCCACCAATTAATAGGTGGCCTGATGATTCTATCGGGGCAAGCTGATACCCCGTGTAAGCAGGTGTGCTGAAGTAAATAAGAAATCTATCCATTTGGCCAGAGTGTTCCTATAATACATATATCTGCCTGATGGATAATGAGTTCTATATGCATCCACAAGGGAATCATATTTGATTAACTTAGGTAATTTGTGTCACAAAGCAGTTCAGGCACCACTGTCAGACTAGGAAAGGCCGCAATTAAAATTGCCTCCAAATATTATATGTCATGTAGTGTATAAATGGGACTGTAGTTTCTTAAATATATCTACCCTGTCCTTTTTTGTTTGTGGAGCATAAAGGTTTATCAATCTAAATGGTGACCCCTGAAATTGTACATCAAGCAGGAGAGCCCTTCCTGGGTCAATGTCCATCAATCGTGAGACAGTAAAAATGGCACCCTTAAATAATATTCCCACTCCATCACAAGTATCTGGTCCAATAGACCAGTAAGATGGCTGCCAACACCATTGCCTCTGCACATGGGTCATGTCCAAAGTGGTGGTCAGTCTCATTTCCTGGACAAAGATGACATCAAAAGCTAGGTCTTTCAAAAGAGCAAAAAAAAAAAAAAAAAGCATCCATTCTGTTACATGTTTTGTGCTAGTAACATTGATGGAAGCCAGGCAGAGATTGGGAGCCATAAGTAAATGTAAAGTAGGAGATCAAAATCATTCACTGGTCACAGTTCTTGTGTCCAGTAATGCTTCTAGTAACCATTTTCAGTTTCTTCCACTGTTTTGTTTTGGCAGCACCCTCTTTTGTGTCTGTGGATGCCAGGAGTTTTGAAGATTTAAACGAGGAGGTTTTTGAGTCCTGACAGATATCCGAGTCCATGTGGTGTGCATCTAATACTTCATATTTGTTCTCCAAGGCAATTGGTGCACCCCGGGAGGAAAATTTGAAAGGTAAAAATCCCAATTTGTGTGACTGGAGCAACGTTTACAGTGAACAACAGTCATGTCTGGAGGTGGCATAGCAGTCTCTTCTGGGAGGACCATTGGGGTAGTATCCATGTCGGGGTCTTCTGTAGGTGTGGTCATCACAGTGGATGTACCAGCCAGTGGTGTGTCAGAATCAGTAACAGGTGTGATGTGGGAGGCTTCAGAGGAGAGTTCAGTATCAGGTTGTGTCAGGACCTTAGACTGCTCTTGATCAAGTTCATGAACTATCTGATGAGTAAGCATAGCCACCACCACTTTGTGTCATTTCTGCTCTAGTGTTTGAGCATTCTCCAGGAATGTATCCTGTGGATTCACTTCCTCCCTGCTATGTGTTGCCCATTCGCAGGTTCTGTAAGAATGCCCTGTTTCTTCACACAGGTTGCAGCAGAGGTCGTTTGAACAATGAGCGGTAACATGTCCTAAAGTCAGATATAAATTACAGTGGATTTTATTAAACACATTGCTTACATGAGCATCTGAACCACATTGAAGCAAGTCTTTGGTTCTTAGTAAAAACACTGTCCTTTGTCTCAACCCAGGAAAAAAACACTTGGAATATGTTGCAGTCCAGAGTCGCTGTGCCATAATTTCCCCTTGAAATGGCAGTTTCCAGTCCAGAAATGTTCAGTATCTAACACTGGTTCAGGGTCTCCAAGGATGTCACATTGTTGTGATATCCAATAGCATACGTCTTGAACATTCACCCCTTCATATTTTAACAGCACAGTAACAGTACGTATGGCAGGTTTTGTCATGGGACTCGCTTGAAACGGGAGCCTTAGAGGAGTGTCCTTCAATTTAATGATATAAAACCAGAATCTAAGTACAATGCTGTTTTAAAGCTTAAGTCAAAATACCCATCACTGGGGGTATGCAATAAAGCATATAGCTCATTTGGAGTGAAGTGCAGTGAGTCTTTTAAGAGAGCCCTGCCAACATACTCTCTGTTGGGGGGGGTGATCTAGATGACCAATCTACAGCAAACGGACTGCATTTCTTCTTTTGGGCCAGTGCTGGGGACTTAGGGAACACATCAGTTTTTCGAAAGCAAGACCATTTTTGTGCTGAGGTATGATCTATGGATCAAGTAGTTGCTGGAAGGGAAGCATCAGTGGTGACAACCTCAGCCTGATCCACGCTTTCAGTTCAAGGTAAAGGTTGCTAAGGATGAGGATGCTGAGTGAAGCATCTGCATGGCAGGTTTCACAGGATCAAGCTGAGAGTCAGGAGGCTTGTCACCAGGCTGGTGAAAAGTAGCAGGATCAACCTGTGGCCATATGCATATACTTATTTGTATCCTGACATAAAGTATTTTAAATATATTGAAATCCTTTATTTTACATTTCTGTATATAGTTATTATAGTTGCTGAAGTCTAAGTTTGTTATCCTATTTAACTCTATTTATTTAAATTCTTATGTTTTTTATGTAATTCTTCATTACATTGTTTGAGTTAATCCTTGTTGTTATGATATTACAGAGGATAATGTATGGCCATCAATGAACAACTACGCTATGCTTGCTTTGAGTGTTTACCATGGCAACCAAGGTAAACCCTGAGAGAGCAGCTCGAGAGGTTTACCAAAGTTGCCATGGCAACCACGAGAAGGCAAGCATAGCATGGTTGTTCATCGATGGCCATACACTGTCTTTTATAGTGTATGGTCATCGATGACAGCACTGTAACTCAGCCCAAAACAGTTGTTAGCATTTTCAGAACTATGCCATGCGGACACATTTCTCAAAAAAATACAGTCCTCTTACCTTATGAAGGACGAGATGAGGCGGCGTAGACGTGATAACAAACATTTTTAATAAACATCAACTAAATCGGCACATCAATAAGTAAATAAGCAGCTAAATAAAAAAACATCAAGCATTAAACTCATCGAGACTATCAACCAAAACAGCAACACCATGACTACAGATCATGTGACTTCTCCAGCCAATCGGAACTGCCGTCAACAAATGCCGGTAATTGTGCCGCTGAGTTGTGAAACTTGGTTGCTTTGTGGCAGATCTGGAAAGATAAATGAAAGAAAAAAAGAAAAACGTGTTTTAATTTTTCTATGTGCAGGATGTTAAACTCTTAGTGGGTTTGCTGATTTCAAAATTTGTGATCATTCAAGCGTCCCTGCTACCGTGGTGACAGTCGTGAGCATCAGTTCTATTTTGTTGTACCGTCGATGTGACATACACTTGATGGTATAACAACATCATGGCAACACATCGATGGTAAAACATTAGGGAAAGATGAATTTTAGCAGATGACAATGTTCTATATATATATATATATATATATATATATATATATATATATATATATATATATATATATATATATATATATATATATATATATATATATATATATATACACACACACACATACACACACACATACACCATATATTGAAATTCAATTAAAATAATAATTGCAAAACCTGTGGTCATATAGGCAGGATTTTGCCATCAATTCAGTCAGGCATAACAGGAGGTTGCATTCCAGGACTGTTGTTCAAGTCCTGTGGCAGCTCTAATATAGTATTGGAGCCGGGGGGGGGGGGCAACAAAACACTGGAGCAAGTGGTAGCAATATCTGTTCCCTCAATAAGGGAGAAAGGAAAGGGGACATGCCTGTAGAAAATGGGGCAGTGGTAGTCTCTTGTGGCATTTTGGAGTACCATTGCCCTTTTGAGTCCAGAGACCAGCCAGCCTCATTTAGTGCCCGAACAGGAGATCAATCAGCAGAAGGGTAGAGTTCTTCAATGTCGTGGTGTTTTCCTGTGCAAGGCTTATGATTGTCAAAAGGAGAGGCCGGAGCGTGTTGATACTGAAACATCAGTGTAGGAGCAGGGTTCTGTTCCGTCATGCTCCATGTATTATCAGTCAGTAACTGTACCAGAAAATGCGGTACAGACAATGGAACTCTTTCCTGAATGGCTTTTACAAGCAGATGAGGCGTAGTTGAAACCGAGTTCCGATTTTTAATAGTAGGATCTGAAATTGGAGTGTGAAGATCATACAAGGATAGGGGTGCAGTATGCAGGAGTGGGAGATGGGAAGAAGGCAAGTCGTGTGCTTTGAGCTCTGTGTCAGCAAACAGCGGTGCCTTTGTTCCAGCTGCATCACAGGTGGAGCGTTTCCCCACAACAGCAGGCCCCCTCAGGATAAGCGGAGATTTCCCCTGCAATGTAAACAACTTTTCCTTTTTCTGAATATATATAGCATCTTCTTCTGCCAGCAGGTCGAAGAGGTATTATTTCTTATTTTTTAAACGGTCTTGTAGTCACAAATCAGCTGCTTGCAAATCCATGTTAGAAACATCACTTGCAGAGAGGGCCAGACCCAGCTCATTCTGACTCTGGATGTCTGGCAACATTCCAGTAGTCGATGTGCTTAACAAAATATGCAATCCATCTTCAGCCCTGGATGGTGAGGTGGAGAGGAAAGGGGCCTGCTTTCCCTTACCTGGAGCAAAACATGTATTATGAGCACAATGTTAACTCCTCTACTAGATTACAGGGACATGCTATCTGATAGGGCCAATACATTAGCCCTAAGCAGGCTAACTGTCCTCTACAACAGACTTGCTAACTTTGTACTAAATGTTCCTCATGATAGCCACCACTGAACACTATGCAGAAGACTGAATTGGTTGAACCTAGGTGACTACAGATGAGATCACCTGCGACGACTCACGTACAAATATACTTCAGGTAAAGTGCCTGACTCCATCAGGGACCTGTAGAACCTAGATCTGTGTAGGAGGGCTTTAGATCTGCAGTAGGACTGGAATATATTGCCCTTCATATGAACACCAGAGTAGCTCCAGCTGCTTTTCGCATGTCAACTCTCTGGCTTGGAACAATTTACTTATTGGCCTGTGCCCGGTTCCCCCACCGCCACCACCACCACCTTTGGCCTGATATAAGGATTGTACATTGTGTACTGCTCACAGCCTAGGCCCTGCTGTACCTGAGCAAGCTCGGAGACCCAATGGTATGGGCGAGTACACCCTGTACCGACCTATGTCATATGCTTAATATGGTGATGTTTTACTTATCCATGAGAGGCATACGTGGAAGGTAACTGTAATCTGTTGCAGTCTAACAGCTGGATACTGAGTTCCTCTCCACATGTTATGTGTTACTACATCCCCCGGAACCACTCGTTGCCGAAAACAAGTGGTTTCACGCTCCTTCAGCTGAGCGAGAACAGCGAAGCAAAGCAGAGCTGTTCTGGCTCAAGCTGAAGTCAAATGAAACCACTCATTTTCAGCAATGAGTGGCGACGGGGAACGTAATAATATATTACTGATCGAGAGCGATCAATAATACATATTTATTTTTTTTTTTTAAACTCCCCTGAACCTGCCTGTTTCCAGGGCATCTGCGTGTGAGACGCTTGTAATAAGAGGTCTCACGCGCAGAGAAAAGGAGCGCTCCTATTGGTCGGGAGTGCTCCTTCGATCTATAATATGGATAAGTGAAACGTTAACATATTGTAGTTGTGCTGAAAACCTATGTTTGTACTCCATGCTGTAATCTATAAACTGTACCTTACCCAGACTGTAACTAGATCCTACTGCAGCTGGAAACCATCGTAAATGTGTCCCTGACTCTGTGGCGTATCTATTTCTCATGAGTAAAATAATAATTATCTACTTTTGCATTTTTCACATTTTTGCCCATTTTATTTGTTCTGTAACTTATTACTCACAGTTCACATTTCCTTTGCACATGCATGCATAGTCTAATATTTCAGTGAATTATTGCTTGAATTTGCCTTTTAAATGCACCTGCTGCTGTATATAAACTGTTCTGCTGTTTTATTCCCTTCTCTGCCTTTTCCATGGCTCGTACCTGGATGCAAGCTCTGACTCAGCATGCCCATCCCGGTCACCAAATGTCAATAAAAAGATAAATAAATATCTTCCAACTGTCTTTGGATGCCTCAAACCAGTACGTGTTTTACAATTTAAAAGACTTACTTTAGTAGCTTTCGTTTCCTGGCTCCCTTACTGTTTTCCATTTCAATTTCCTCTTAACGATATATAGCAGCCCCTCTTCCCCAACCCTCCTAGCTGATGCAAACAAAGAATCCCCAGAGCTGTGGCTCTGGGTACTCACGGCTTCCTCAGGAGGATGATGGTCTCCCTGATTCAAGGATATGCACGTAGGGTGGAGGAGGCGCTGCTCTTCACCTACCTGGCCTTTCCAGCTTTGCCCAAGGGCCTTTGTATGCAGTATTCACGAGGCAGGCCTGTTTGTCCTTCTGTCTCTCTGGCCTCTATTGCAGCAATGGATTCACTCTAAAGACACAGGGCAGATCATTTTCCCCTCAGCCAGACCTGGGCTAGTGGCTGCCCAGCATCCAGGGCTTTCCCCTTTCCAGGAAGGGAAAAAGTCTTTTGAGCAATCGGTTTAAATGCCTCATTGGCAAGCTTTTAAACTAGTCAAGGGGGGAGGCACTGATAAGCAGCAGGAAAATCCCAGCCTCTCCCTACAAAACAGGGTACTAAATGAGAAAAAGACCGAGGTAGAAAGGTCAGTGGGGGATGCCGCTACAGAAGGTGGTGGCTATGAATACAGTGCAGGGCTTCAAACAGGCATGGGATAGGCATAAGGGAGCAATACAAATGAGTATGAATAGATAGGCCACTGACAGAGCAAAGGCCGATGGCACATTTATAAGGTAGAAAAAGAAATGGGCAGACTGGATGGGCCTTGTGGTCCTTATCTGCCGTCAACTTCTATGTTTCTATGTTTCTAAGGTAAAGCCATCAAAAAATGGAGAGCAATGAGTACCAATCCCCATAGTCTGAGTAACAAGCTTCCTGAATTAATGGCCTTGATGGAGGAGGAACATCTGGATATCGTGGCAGTCACAGAAATATGGTACACACAAAACCATGACTGGGATGTAAACATACCAGGATACACTATCTAAAGGAGGGACAGGGAGGGTAAAAGAGGAGGAGGAGTAGCTCTTTACATAAGGGAAGGAATCAAAGCAACAGAACAAAAGGGTAAACAGGGAGGAGAAGAAGCACTGTGGGTAAATTTGGAGACAGGCAATGGCACCACAATCCGCACAGGGGTTGTATACAGACCCCCTTCTCAGGGGGAGGAAATGGACAAGGAAATGATAGAAAGTATACTTAGAATGGCAGAAAAAGGGGAGATATTGCTGATGGGTGATCTGAATATGCCAGATGTTAACTGGAGTGCAGTTGCAGTAGCCACTTCCAAGAGTGTGGTTATTCTAGATGCCCTACAGGGGGCATGCCTTAGACAACTAGTATTGGAACCCACTCGAGAGGGAGCAATATTAGACCTGGTTCTCTCAAATGGAGATGGAGAGAGGATCACAGATGTAGAAGTGGGTAGCCATCTGGGAACTAGCGACCATCGAACAGTATGGTTCACAATAAACACAGCAATAGAGTCAAGCCATACAAAGGCAAAAGTACAGGACTTTGGGAGGGCTGACTTTGCCAAAATGGGTGAGTGCTTAAGGAATGCACTAGCAAATGGGCAGGAAGGAGGGGTGGAAGAACAATGGGGAATAATAACTGCCATCACAGAGGTAACAAGCCTTTGTGTGAAGCAAATAAACAAAACAAAACGATGTAAGAAACCACTATGGTTCTCAAAGGAAGTGGCAGTGAAGGTTCAAGAGAAAAAGAAAGCATTCAGGAAGTACAAGGAATCACAGAAGGAGCAGAACAGAGAACTGTGTCAGTTAAAGCAAAAGGAAGCTGGGAAGGCAGTCAGAAAAGCAAAGGCCCAAACCGAGGAAAAGATAGCTAACTCAGTTAAGAAGGGGGATAAAACCTTTTATAGGTACATCAGGGAGCAAAGGAAGACCAAGGGAGGGATAGTGAGACTTAATAAAGGGGAGGGGTGGGCAGAGGGTGACTGTGAAAGGCAGAGATACTAAACAAATATTTTTGCTCAGTATTTACAAATGAAGAGGGAGAGGTACCTAAAACAAACAATAGAAACACTCTGGATACAGAAGTTGATACCAGCTCATTTACAGAAGAAAGGGTTCTGAAAGAACTCTTAAAACTGAAGGTGGACAAAGCAATGGGGCCTGATGGGATTCATCCCAGAATTCTAAAAGAACTAAGGGTAGAACTAGTGACACCACTGACTACTCTCTTTAACAAATCATGGGAGGCTGGGGTGGTACCCGAGGACTGGAGAAGGGCAGATGTGATTCCCCTTCACAAAAGTGGGAGCAAGGCAGAAGCATTAAACTACAGACCTGTTAGTTTACCCTCAGTGATAGGGAAAATGATGGAATCACTTATGAAGGAAAGAACTGTCGAGTATCTAGAGGCCAGAGGGGCACAGAACCCAAGGCAGCATGGATTCACAGCGGGAAGGTCATGCCAGACGAATCTGATAGATTTCTTTGACTGGGTGACCAATGTAGTAGATCAGGGAGGGGCTGTGACACAGCCTACCTAGACTTTTGGCAAGGCATTTGACACAGTCACACACAAAAGATTAATATATAAGTTAGCCAGCCTAGAATGGGTCCCAAGATGACAGCCTGGGTAAAAGAATTGGCTGGAGAATAGGACACAGAGAGTAATAGTAAATGGAGTCCACTCTGAAGAAAGGGGGTTACTAGTAGGGTACCGCAGGGTTCAGTATTAGATCGGTCCTCTTCAATGTCTTCATAAGTGACATTGCAGAGGGACTGGAAGGAAAAGTATGTCTCTTTGCAGATGACTCAAAGATCTGCAACAGAGTTGATGCACAAGGTGGGGTGGAAAGGATGTGAAGGGACTTGGCAAGGTTAGAGGAATGGTCAAATGTATGGCAGCTTAGATTCAATGCTAAGAAGTGCAAGGTAATGCACTTGGGAAACAAAAACCCAGGGGAAGCATGCACAATGGGGGGTGAGATACTAACAACAACAAAAATGGAAAGGGACCTGGGAGTAGTCATATCAGATGACCTAAAGGTGGACAAGCAATGTGAGAGGGCAGCAAGGAGGGCTGGGGGGATACTGGGATGCATAGGGAGAGGCATCACCAGTAGAAAACAGGAAGTTATTATCCCTCTGTACAGACAGCGTGTGAGACCCCATCTGGAGTACTGCATGCAGTTCTGGAGACCCAATCTCCGCAAAGACATAGACAGGATGGAAGCTGTCCAGAGGAGGGCAACTAAAATGGTGCAGGGTCTGCACCGGAAGACATATGAAGAGAGACTTAAGGAGCTTAATATGTATAGCCTGGAGGAAAGGAGGGAGAGGGGGGACATGATAGAAGCTTTCAAGTACCTCAAGGGAATCAACAAAGTCCAAGAGGGTAGCATCTTTCAAAAAAAGAGGTGTGCAAGAACAAGGGGGCACAATTTGAAGATAGAGGGGCGGCTCAGAGGTAATTCAAGGAAGTATTTTTTCACAGAGAAGGTTGTGGATGCATGGAATGGCCTTCCGGAGGAGGTTGTGGAGTCAAAAACAGTGGTGGAATTCAAGCATGCATGGGGCAGTCATAAGGCAATTCTAGGGGGTTGGGGTAGGAAGAAGTAGGCTGCTGGTTAACTAGGATCTGCAGCTTATCCATTAGGTAGGGAAATGGGCAGACTGGGTGGGCCAAGCGGTCCTTATCTGCAGTCAAATTCTATGTTTCTATGTTTAATGCAAGGGCTCCTGCATGGAGCTGTCCACAAGGCTTGAAGCTCACTCTAACTGTCCCTTCCAGTCCAGTCAATCAGCCCCAGTGTCCTCAGGGAAACCTCTTTCCCTACTTTCATTGCAGCAGCTGCAGCCTTCCTCCTGCTCTTGCTTTTCCCTTGCTTAGAGAGGGGGGGAGAGGGAGGTGTAGCCAGAGAGAGCCAACCCAGCGGTGAGCTTTAGTAGCTGCTGTGTTCATGGGCGGCATCTGTTTTGCTCCTCTCTGAGCTCTCTCTCTGCCCCCTCCTCTCAGTCCTCTCTCTTTTGTCTTCTCTCTTTTTTTGTGTGCTGATTTCCCTTTTAAATCCCTGGCACAACTCCTCTTTGATTCATTCCCAGCCCCCATGTGACCTACAGGCTGCCTCTGGGTAATTCCCCAGCAGCCTGAGGTCTGTAACATTCATGGGGGCCGCCATCTTGCTTTCTCCCCCAGCCTCACGAATCTTGGGGCCCCCGTAGTTCATTTAGCCTGCTGACAGGGCAGATTTTTATTGTATTCATGACCAGTGATTGTCTGGTCACTGTGCACCCCTTCCCTGGCCCATCTACTCAATTGGGGGCCAGGGAAACACTTTTTTCCAGTCGGCCACATGGCCATGGTGAAATAGGAGCCTGGCTCCTTTAATTCTCGGTGGCGGTCCTTGCACATGCACAGTGCACGTGGGACCACCATCTTTACTCCTTCTGCCTCCCAGCTCCCTCTGGCACAGCTCCGAGCCTGATCGGCCCCATAGAACCTGGACCCGGGACCCCACATCTGCACCTGGCAGCCCAGAGTTATTCTGGCACTTGGCCCGACCCAGATGTGGCCTTGGCGCCGGTTGGAAAAAAACGGCTTGGGGTGTTGTGATGGGGTCACCAGGCATGACTCATGCCAGAAGCTGCTGGACTGAGGAGGGGGACATCCCTGGAGCACTGAGCTCCATTACAGGTAAGCCCATTGGGGGGCTTACAAATACAAGTCAATGAATTCAGTGAAAATGAAAATGTTCACCATTGCTTCCTATGTCATCACAGACCAGTAATTATAAAAAAATTAACTATTTAAAGGGATGTAGAATGAGTTTTTCCTACCCTTGGCGTGTGATGTCTTCATAAACATCTCAAGCTTTGCTATCCAGGTTTATGTAAAACAACACCTTGTGGGGAGGACGCCAGTTAGTTACATGCAGTTCGCCCCACGACAGTTTACTCCCTCTCTCCCACCGAAACGGAATACCGCAGCACAATTTTGTTTATGTTTTTTGAACCCTCTAAATTAATAACTTACCTTACACTGGGAAATGTGCACTTTCCTGTAATGGTTCCCAAGATCTAAACAGGGAGCAAACTGTCACAGGGTGAATAGCCCATAGCGGATTGCTATGTAGCCCACCTTGTGTTTGTAAAAAAAAAAAAACAGTAACGGAATGAAATGCTCAAAATATCATAGGAGTGCTACTGGTGTGTGGCCAACATCAGAATGAAACATTATGGTATCAGTGTACTCTCCCCTCAAATGCTGCTCAAAATAGCCTGCAAATCATTAAAAGTTATTCCATTTTCATACGTTCTGTCTTCATTCCATCATTTCAAAGGGGGTTCTTGATCTCATCATTTGGCTGAACGATGATTGCCTGACCACTGATGGCACGGTGACAACCCCCCTCCTCCCCAATAGCTCAGGTACCTAGACTTCAAGGTTTGGCCAAATGATGAAAGAACCCCTTTTAAAGGGACACTGTCAACCTTTTTTGCATCATATTATTGCTAGTTTAAAAATATATATTTTATGATTGCTTACTTTCTCTAAAATTCACTGATGTTGCTGGCTATTTTGTCTAACTTATTTCTTAGTAGAACTGGAATGCATGGTGAAGGAGTAGTTATACTCAACCTTGTATTGTTTCAAATCCTTAATCTACTCTTATTGCATACTTTCTGAACAGTGGTAACCCCAGCCAAAAAAGTGCAGTCAGTCATGATGTAATAGTCTCCTTTCCTCCAACTATGTTATCAGTGGTTAGACAGTGTTGAGGGTGTTCCATGATCCTGGAAAGATGCAGCGGGAGTTGATTAAGAACTCTAAACAAACATGTTTTTGTGTGGTAACACCAGTACAGTGAGCAGTCTATTTTTCACTTTTTAAAAGAAAAAAGGAAACAGAATCAAACTCCCAGCTACATTAGCAGTCTCTATAGAATGTGAAGCATCATAACACATCTTTTTATGTTGGCTTGCGCATGCGCAGGCAACATATTGCGGTAGTAGCAGATTTGGAGGCGTGGTCACTGTTGGGCGAATGCAGCGCATTCCTCAATATGCCTGCATGCTGGCGCCACACCATGCATACATAATGTGGTGAGCACATCTAAGGAAAGGTCCGCTGCAATGTGAGCAAAGCTCATCATATGCAGCGGACCTCCCGACGTGCTTTCCCTGGTGAGAAAAAAAATATATCATGGCGGCACACTGCCTGCCATAATGCCGACTTTGGGGGTGCCCATTCCCCTTGTTGACATGCCCTTCCCCAAGGTATGTGCCGATGGGGGAGTGGGCACCTGCCCATCATTTGTTATGTGCTGAGGGTGGGTACCCAATCCCCCTCGGCTCTTGCCCCACCCGCTTTCATTGTGTGCTAGCAGGGTGCCCCAAACCCCAATCGGCTACAACATACCCCCAAAACACGTGGGCATGCTGGAGCCCACCCCGTGTGCCAACCGCTAAAAAATAAAAACCGTCCCACGATGGTTTTTTTTGTAACCTGTAAAAGAAAGAAAGCGGTCCCTCGTGGTCTCCCTGCCCCCTCCCAAAACCCACACCCACCCTCTGCACACCCTGCCTCCCCACGCACAGCAGCCCCACCGTGACCCCCCCGCATGAGGTGACACCATCCACTGATGCCACCACAGCATACACAAGGCCCTCCTGCATGGCCTCCACAGTGGCACAGTAAGGAGGTCGACCTGGCATCAGAAACCGAGGGACCATGCACGTCACAAGACCCGCCCCGGATGCCACCACCATCAGGATGGCACCCCACACACCCACCCATGCACACACCCTGTCCCAGCACTGGCCCCACCAGACAGACAGCACAGCAGCCTACTGTGGTGCATGGAGCCATGCTCCACACAGAAGGCAACACAGGGCACATGCAAAGCCTCCCCCCACACAGTCCCAAGGGTACCCCATCAAACAGCCACACATAGTGGAGCAACAAATGTTGCCGACGTGAGTCCCATGGTACCATGTACCTATGGCCTGCACACCACAATGGTGCCAGTGAGCCTGCCATGTGGTGTGCGCACCACGAACCAGGCCAATGCCTGCAGGCAGCAGGACCCCATGTGACAGTCATCAGACCACAGGCACCGCCCCAGACACCATATTCTGCATGGAGGGAGACAACAACAGCACCGCCCACAGTGTCAACAGAGGCAGTCGTGCAATAGACCAGGGGTCGGGATGCCAGCTGCCAGGGCGCCGTGCCTGGAGAGTGGCTGGTATGGACTGCCACCAGTGTCACATCAGCATCCATGCATGCAGTGGTGGGGTCGGCATGACTGTGTGTACCACAGACACGCAAGGGGCACAGCTGCATGGGCTTGGCACACACCGCCAGGGCTGCTGGGACATAGCACATGCACCAAAGCCCGCTGCACACAGGTAAACAGTGCACAGGGCACACCACACATACACCAGACAGTGCCCATGGCCCCCACCCACACCAGTGGAGGATCACTGGCAGACACATCCACGGCCAGGCCAGCACCACCCCACACTTACCATGCACACCACTGCAGCAAGGCACCATGCACCAACTGCAAATCAGAGACTGACACAGTTGTAGTAGGAAAAGCATGTATCATGTAACAGGAAACAACAACAACAGGAACTATGTACAATGATATATATATATTTATAGATATATATATATATATATATATATATATATATATACACACACACACACACACACACACACACACAGTGGGGGAAGGGCTGTGCAAGGCTACAATAAGGGGGAGAAGGGCAGGGGACAATGGGAATGGCAAGGAGGGGGACATAGGGGTGTGGGGTACAGTCCAGAGAGGGAAAGGTACAGTGCAGGTGCTGCAGGCCCTATTGGTGGCCTCTGTCATGCCTGTGCTCCCTGTGGCACCTTCTGTGCCACTGACATTCAACCCTCTCCATCCCCTGCAGCAGCTCCAGCATGGCCTGGGTGACCTGCAGGATCTCCTGGATGCTCCGCTCCAGGAATGTCCAGCATTGTCCACCTAGGACAAGGGAGCAGAATCAGTATGTGTGACTGGCCAGACCAACGCAGCCCACCCAATGTGCATGGTGTACAGCAGTGGCCTGTACCCCTGGGATGGCATGCAACCACCCACAGTGGGTGCGCCCACATGGCCTGCCTACCCGGGCACCCGAAGCCATGCAAACCGCTGCACACCCCCACCACCCATGCACCACACAGCACCATCGTGGCCATCCGGCGTCATGGCAATGCAGTGGTATGGCAGTGGCACAGCCAGGCGCCCAGTGCACACACAGCCCACCTGCGACACCCACCCACACATGCAGACCCACAGGATGGTGCGGAGAGCACCGTGGGACATGCACAGCAGTAGGGGCCATGTGCAGGGGGCTATGCCCACCACCACCCCTGCAACCCACCATGCACAGATGTAAGGGGAAACATAGCACTCACCTGCGTCCTGGTCAGCAGGGCACTGCTGACTCCCAGCACCACCACTGTGCCTTGCCTGCATGGCCACACCACCATTGATGACCTGCCCTCCATGCTCCCGGGCCATTCGGCCCTACAGCGATCCTCCTGGCCTAGAGTGCAAACATGGAGAGGGTCCCATCAGTACACATCTGAACCATAGCCATCCCCCTTGCAGTGTGCGTGTCCGCACAGCTTGTCCGTGCCGCGGTGGTGCAGGGTGTACTCAATGCACCCCAATAACCTGGCAACTTAGGTTTGGGGCTCCCCCAGCAGCTTGGCCTGCCAATCACTGTGACACCAGGACAGGCAGCTATTTCTAGAGTGGTGAAGGAGCACCTACCTGGCTGTGGCATGGCACCCCGCCGGGTATGTGCCTGCAGTCTCCCTAGGCAGTTGGAGTCATTGCATCTAGAAGGCAAAGGTCAGCCACAGGGTCAAGGGTCTGTCCACGCATGGAGTTCCACAGTGCTATTGGGAGGCCCCTGCGTGGAGCGCGGTAGAGTGCATGTGTGTGATGCCATGCAGTGCACCATGGCACGAGCGCCATAGGCACAGTAGTGGCAGTGCCTTGTACTTCCTCCCATGTACAGTGCATCAGCAGCTCCACTAGCGTTGGCGTCAGTACCGCGGGCATGTGTAGTGTGGTGCCAATTGCTCATGTCACAGTGGTGCGCCACAGCCTGAGCACACTCAACACCATTGCGCAAGGCACAACAGTGCGACATTCAGCCAGGTTATGCTAATCAGCTTATGAGCCATTCCACGGCATATCCACTGCATTTGCATCCCATTACAGTTGCGCCTGCCCTCATTTGCAAGTGATGCACTATAAAAAAGTGACCTGGGAATGCATAGGCCATGGATTGGTATTGCAGTCCTTTGAGGTAGGTGGCATGCTGTGGAGACATGGGGACAGTGGTCTGGGAGGGCTGTATGGGACTGCACAATCCAAGGTAACACCTGTCCATCCTCCAGGCACGAGCATGGCTGAGTGAGAGGATGAAGAGGAGCAGGGAAGGGTGAAAAAGAGGAGGCCCAACTTCACCAGGGCAGAATCCAATGCCCTGTTCGAGGTCTACCTCAACAGGGAGCAGCTGCTTAGTGGACAAAGGGGCACACCACAGGCCCATGTAGTGGCGTTGGGTGAGGTGGTACATGCTATCAACCAGCAGGGCAGCCACCAGTGCAAGAAAAAGGTTGGCACGGACAGGAGGCAGATCAAGGTAAGGTGGCTGCCATCAGGGCGGCATGTGCTGTCACTGGTGGAGGCCAGCAGGACATTCCCCACCTGATGCCACTGGAGGAGCAGGAGGGCAGCAGCATGCGGCGTAGTGCCATTGAGGGTGTTTCTGGTGGAGGCTTCAAGATGGGTGGCAGCACTTCACTACATAGTAGGACTGGTGCTGGAAGTGTGTGGGTGGCGGGGGGGGCAGGCCCCAGGGCCAAATGGAACCACTAACGGTGCTGTGTTCCTTTACAGCTCCTGAGCATCTGCATGGGGCAGTGGTGGTGGGTGTGTCCGCCGAAGGGGAGGCCCTGGACATGGTGAAGCACCCATCCACCTCCACAGGTGTCCGAGGGACCGACCGTCTGCAGCCCTGCACATCTGTCTGGACCGATGCCAGTGGTGCGGGTGCGGATATACTAACATACTATTTGCCAGCAGATTAGGCCTTACGGTCTATCGAGTCTGCTCGAACCTAGATCGTTAATTGAGTGCCGAGACCCTCCCATCCCTTGTTCTCTAGAAACCCCTATCATCCATCCCCACCCCCTCGGGACAGGCCATCATCTGATACATCCGCTTTCTGTGTCTGTCCCACCCTCTCTTGAAGCCCTCCACTGTGGATCTCTGAACCAGCTCACCAGGCAGTGCATTCCAAGGGTCCACCACCCTCTCGGTGAAAAACCTCCTCCTCTTTTTCCCCCTCACCCTTCCACCTTCCAACTTCAAACCATGCCCTCTGGTGATACCTCCCTGCTTTAGCCTAAAGATCCCCTCCATGTTTACCCTATTTATTCCCTTGAGGTACTTGAAGACCTCAATCATGTCCCCCCTGTCTCTCCTCTCCTCCAATGAAAACAGGCAGAGCTCCTCAAGTCTGTCCTCATAAGTCAAATCCCCTAGCCCTCGTATCATCTTTGTTGCCCTCCTCTGTACCCTCTCCAGGAGCTGTATGTCCCTCTTCAAATGTGGTCTCCAGTACTGTACACAGTACTCAAGGTGTGGTCTAACCAGTCCATTGTACAGAGGCAGAATCACTTCCTTGCTCCTAGAGGTGATCCCCCTTACAATGCATCCCAACATCCTGTTTGCCTTGCTAGCTGCTCTCCTGCACTGCTCAGACTTATTCATACATGTATCCACCATGACCCCTAGGTCTTTTTCCCTATTGAGGCCTCCAGCGCCCCTCCCAGGGTGTACCTGTGTTTAGGGTTTCCCGACCAAGATGCAACACCTTGCACTTGGTGATATTGAAATTTAATTTCCATGTGTGAGCCCAGCTCCAGGGTGTCCAGGTCCTTGCAGGCCACCTCCCTCTTCTCCCTCAACTACTGCTCCCATCTTGGAGTCATCCGCAAGAGACTCATTTCACACCTATACCCTCCCTGATGTCCGATATGTATGCATTAAACAGGATCGGACCCAGGACTGGCCTGTGGTACCCCACTACCAACCTCTCTAGGGTTTGAGAGCTCCTCACAGACCACTACTCTCTGAGTGCATCCAGCTAGCCAGTTTTCAATCCATCTGACCATCAAAGGGCTACTCCTAACCCCATCAGTTTCTCCACCAGACCATTGTGGGGGACAGAGTCAAACGCCTTGCTGAAGTCCAAGAATAGTACATCCACAGGCTTACCCCTGTCCAGTTCTGATGTTACCCATTCATAGAACTCCACAAGGTTGGTTTGACATGATCTACCTGGCACAAACCCATGTTGCCGACTATCCAGACCTCCCACCTCCTCCAAGTACACCCCCAATCATTCCTTTAGTATACTCTCCATTAATTTTCCCACCACTGAGGTCAAACTGATGGGTCTATAGTTACCTGGTACTTCCCTTGACCCCCCTTTATGGATTGGTACCACATGTGCCTCTCGCCAATCACTAGGTACCCTCCCTGTCTCAAGTGACCTGCTGAAAAGCTCCGCCAGGGGTGCAGCCAGTATGTCCGCCAATTCCCATAGTACTCTGGGATGAATGCCATCCGGCCCTGGAGATTTGTTTTTCTTTAGGGCCTTGAGGGCTAACCACACCCTTTTGGTGGAGCTAGCATCATCCGTCCCCTTCCCCTTACTGGTCTTTTTATCCTTATCCAGATGTGACACCCCTGGGGTACCTTTCCCTCCCTCTTGCTCCATTTCTGTTGCTCCCCTGATCCCACTCCCTGCCGCTTCTATCCCCTTCATGCCTTGCTTTGTAGATGTCCCATCCCCCTCCCTAGCGAACACAGAGGCAAAGTACTCGTTAAATACCTCTGCCTGGTCCCTCGCCTCTTCCACCCACCCTCCTTCTGATCTCAATCTGCTGAGATGGCCCTTAGTTTTTCTCCGCTCCCCAATGTACTGGAAGAACCCCTTTTCCCCTCCATGTATCCCCTGTGCCAGCCGCTGCTCTTTACTGGACTTTGCTCCCCTCACCATACGGGTGACTTTTCTAGATGCAAGCTGGTACATTTCCTTATCCCTATCCCTCTTGTTGTTTTATATTTTTGTAGGCCGCCTTCTTTTCTCCTGACTGCTACCTGTACCTCACTGGACCACCAGCATGGTTTGTGATCTGCCCCTTACGTTTCAACTTAAGCGCAGATCCTGACTGCCTCATGAAGTCCCGTTTTATGACCTCCCATCTCCTTTCCACACTTGTCGTTGAGGTAATCCTCTCAAGTGATCCTTGAGAATATTTCCCATGCCCATAAGTCTGCCCCCCTGAAGTCCACTGCCAGTGTCCTAGATCTCACCCCACTCCCCCATGCTTATTTGAAACCAGACAGTATTGTGGTCACTCCCAGTCAGGGGTCCTGTACAACTATGTCCCTTACCAGATCCCCATCTGCCAGAACCACATCCAGGACATGCCCTCCCTTGTGGGCTCCATCACATGCTGTGTTAAGAACACATCCTGGAAGCCATCTAGCAGCCTCTGCTCCTTGGCCACCCTAGAGGACATGGTTCCCCAGTTTGTACCTGGCATATTAGGTCCCCATCAACACCACTCCTTCCCCTTTTGGACCACACTGGGCAATGATGTTGTCCAGCAAACCATCCTCTAGAACATCACTCATCCGGGGCCTTATGCTACTCCCAGCTTGACCTTATCTCCGCTGGGGATCGAAGGTGACCCATAAGGCCTCCACGTTTCCCTCTGCCTCTTCTACCATAGTAATTTCTATATCATCTCTAATGAACATAGCCACTCCACCCCCTCTGGCCTCCTTTCTATCCTTCCTAAGCATAGTGTACCCCTGTACATTTAGGTCCCAGTCATGGTTTTTGTTGGCCCACGTCTCCGTGACCGCCGCCACATCCACCCCTCGAACAGCATGGCCTGGAACTCCGGCAACTTGTTTCCCAAGCTCCTGGCATTTACTAACACCAACCCCCACCCTTTTCCTGATCCTCTTTCAAACCCACCCAGATTCCTTATACTTCCGTCCTCCCCTGCTCCTCCTGAAACCTCCACCTCCAGTCTGTTTCCCCCCTCTCCCTCTTGGGCTTGACGGCTACTCCCCTCATCTGGAGGAGAGGGCTTCTGGTCAGCCCCTCCCTCATCCCTTCCCCCCCTTACAAGTTTAAACCCCACCTTTCTTGTATGTAGTCAGCCATCCCCTGTTTAAGGACTTCCTTCCCTAATGGGGCAAGATGAAACCTGTCCTTGGCATATAGTCCCTTATCCTCCCAAACTCCATTCCAGTTCCCTAACACCCCCAACCCATTCTCTTCACCCCACTTCCTGAGCCAGTCATTAACCTCTGTAAGTCTTTTTTGTCCACTGAGGCCTTTGGTACTGGCAATATCTCTGAAAAGGAAATGTTGCATCCATTATCCGACAGACTCTGGCAAGTTCTTGGAACCTTGCTTGGATTTCCAAAATGCTATTTCCATCTAGATCATTAGTTCCCAAATGCACCAGGAAATCTGGTTTCCCTCCACAATCCCTAACCATTTCATACACCATGAACTTTGCTCTGTGCACTGTCAGCCCAGAGATACTCACTACCTTCACCTGGCTATGGCATCCACCCCCCTGTCCCTCCCAATGGATACCCCTAATCATCGAGTCTCCCAGTAACAGAACCTTAACACCTCCATCATCCTTATGGTTACCTCCACTATGCCCTCTCAGCCCCCTTCCCCTTTATTCATGATCTAGAATTTCATGGGAGTCTTCCTGCCTTATTAGAGACCCCCTTGTCACCCTCCCCTTTCTGCCTTCCTTGCTATTTTTCCCACTTAACTCAAACCCCCTCTGAATAGGTGTCCCCTTTAACCCTCTCATATCTGAACCATTTATCCTGGCTCTGATGGTTTCCCCTTCCCCCAGACCACCATCCTCCCCCCTTGTAATAGTACCCCTGCTTCCAGAGGCTCTCTGTGGGTCCCCTTTAGCTAGGGCCCCATCCTTGGTACTGACCTCCCAGCTGAAGGGGCTTCTCCCACCTCCTTGTCTCCCAGTTTCTCTCCAATCATGCTCTCCTCCCTCATGTCTGGAATATGTTGCATCTCCCCCATTTGCTTAACATATATGTTTCCCCTTCTCCCTCTGGGACTATGTCTATCCTTTCCATAGCTGGTCTGTGATGCCCTATGGGTATCCAACTCCCTCCCCCCGGCCTCTGTATAAGTTTCCTCATTTCCACCAACCCCTTCCTCCCCCTCTAGGTTGCTTAGTAGCTCAAATTTATTGTGACAGTCTATGTCAGCCTCCATCAAGTAACCCAGTTTCCCTGACTGCATCTCTAAACTGACCCTCTTCTTCCTCTCTTGCACTATTCACCTTAGGAGCTCCTTCCCACAGTCTGCTGTTTTAGGCTTCCACAACAGCCATTCCTGACTCTTTTCCAGTCTCTTTGTATTCAGAATGTTCACCCCTGTACGCTTTCCCCTTAGCATCAACTTCCTATCTAAGGGTCCTCCGTCCTCTATATCCCCTCCTGCTTGCTGTAACATAACGTCCTGTAATTTCAGAGCGTTGCCCCAGCCTCCCTCAGCCCCACCCTCTGCTGCCCATATCCACACCCCTTATCCTTGGACACCCCCGAGCTCCCACAGCTTACTCCTTAACCAATATACCTCACTCCTGATACAAGATAGCTGTCTACAGAGTGGGCAGCCTCCCTCTCTCCAGGCCCAATTTAGAATTATTGCCATCCCACAGCCTGTGCAGCCTACAACCCTTCCGAAGATGCCTGCCATGGTGGAATATGGCCACCCTGATTATCCCCCTCTGTTTATAATAGCACACCCCCTTTTCTCAGTCCCTTTCCCCTGAAGTGCAGTTTCTCTCTATACTGACTGTAGTTATTTACAAACCCAATTTCAGCCCCACCAATAACGTTCCCAAGTCTCACAAACACATACAGTCCAGTGTGTGTTCGGTCACACTAACAGTGTATGTAAGCAGACATCAGGTACCATAAGATGTCACAGGCCCACCAGCTCCTGTTGCTTCGAATTTCAGTCCCAAACAGAAACACTCAGCCCTTCAATCCCAACCCCCAGTGGCTTTTCAGTATTTAAGAAGGCATACAAAAGAGGGTGGGTGGGCTCTTACCAAACACCAGGCAAACAACACTTTTAAATTTCCTCTAAATATCCCTGCTAGACAACTATCCCCAAGCCACCAAAGTTACAATGTAACAATTCTAATTCAAGGTAATAATTTTACCACAAAACTAATTTCACTACAAACTATTCAAATATTTCAGTTAAAACAGATTATAACTCCAGCTCTCTTTCCTACCTGCTGCTTAAGCTCCCAAGTGAACAATGAAAGCTAAGTTAATTCTGTTTAGAGACAAGGTAATTGCAGCTAATGTCCCTTCCCCCAAACACCAGGCAAACAACACTTTTAATTTCTCTAAATATCCCTGCTAGACAACTATCCCCAAGCCACCAAAGTTACAATGTAACAATTCTAATTCAAGGTAATAATTTTTACCACATAAAACTAATTTCACTTACAAACTATTCAAATATTTCAGTTAAAACAGATTATAACTCCAGCTCTCTTTCCTCCCTACCTGCTGCTTAAGCTCCCAAGTGAACAATGAAAGCCAAGTTAATTCCTGTTTAGAGACAAGGTAATTGCAGCCTGGCCCTGGCTGTGTCCCAGCGTGACACCACTCATGGTGTCCTGTGTGCTGAGACACAGATCGGGGCCAGCTCCAGCATTGATGATGATGTGATGCATGTCCCGGACAGTGATGTATGTGGGACACAGGATGATCCCACGGATGGCATTCGCCTAGGCAGCTCTGCAGGTAGTGCTGGCGTGGTTGCCTGCACAACAGCCCTTGTCCAGTCTGCGTCTGTGGGCTCCAGTGGGGCAACACTGGTGTGCGGCCAGGGTGGAGGGGCTGTTGCTGCTGCGGCCGCGCCAGTGGTGCCTAGCAATTGGCAGCTGGAGGGGCAGCGACTACAGCTGGTCAGTGTCGACGTGGGGACAGGGGCAGGGGGCAGCGGCAGTGCACCAAGTGAGGACATACCCCAGGATGGCAGCGCTGTGCAGCGCCTACTGTCGAGGGGTGCTGTGCAGCAGGGCCAGGAACACCACAGGAGACAGCATGCTGGACATGCAGATGACCTCTTGGTCAACCACAGCCATCTTCTCCAGGCCTCTGTGGATCAGCAGATGCGGATTGTGGTGACGGTGGATGCACTCTGTGCAGTGCTGCGCCAGGCAGAGCAGCGGCGAAGCATGGACCCTGCCCTGCTCCTGGCAAAGTTGGCTCAGCAGCAGGCGGATGTGACCGCTGCCATTGACAGGCAGACCACTGCAATGGCAACTGTCATGGCTACACTGGCCAACCGGCTGGGTGCCCAGCCACCACACACCCCGCAGAGTGCTATGTCCACCCCCCCCGTTCTTGGCGTCGGGCGACCCCTGCCATGTCGACACCGGGTTTGGCTGTGGGCATACCTAGCACGCCTGATGTGGGCATGTTTGGTGGCCTGCAGACCCCTGAGTGGACACGGTCACATTCACGCAGCGGCACCCCTGGGGGCTCTTTAGTGCCTCCCCATGAGGCCACTTGTCAGCCTGTCATGGCTAGCAGATCTCAGCAAGGCTGCCCACGCATCCATGGTGGCCGTGCTACTGTGCTGCATGACTGACCCTTCCCCCTCCACAGCCACTGTCTGCTGCTGCCCTGTGTGCACTGTGGTGTCCTTTGTGTGTTGCATGGGTGTGGTGCCCTGCTCTGCACACACATGGTCCCTGTGCACACCCTCCCGGCTGCTGGCCACTGTGGCATATGCAGGATGATGCCTGTGTAGCACTGTCTGCCACTGTGCAATGGTGCTGAGCGTCTGAGGCACGCACCAGTGCCAGCCACTGGGCATGGTAGTGTTGGGCCCTGTGTGGGTGTGGGGGGGACCTGTTAGGGTGAGCGTGCATGTGGCTCTGTGGGCATGGGTAGGGGTGTGTGTGCCTATGTGTGTATGCCACGTGCAGCCCTGCTGTTCCCTGCCTTTGTGTGTGGTCCGCCGCTCATTCCCACACCCCTAACTCTGTTCTCCCCTGGTGTTCACCCCTGCCTGTCTGTGGGCTGTGCCCTTGCCCTTGGTGGTTGCACGTGGCCCTGTTGACCTACCTGTGTTGTCCAAAGTGCTCCTCTGCAATGGTGTCCCAGTGCTGCTGGCCATCCAGGCCAACCGGGGATCCCTTCACCCAGGGGGTGGCTGCCCAACACCAGCTGGACTGACATCCTTTTTGTCCCCACTGCTATCCCCCTCCTCGACCTCAACGGCTATCCCACAGTTGGTGGCCATGTTGTGCAGGATACAGCAGGCCAGGAATAGTCCAAAGGCCTTTGAGGGGCTACACTGTAGGGCACTGCCTGACATGTGCAGGCAACAGAACCATGCCTTCAGCAGCCCGAACACCCACTCGATGACATTCCGTGTTGTGGCGTGTGCCTCATTGTACTGTTGCTGTGCTGGGGTCATGGGGTGCCGGTATGGTGTGAGCAGCCAGGGCCGTAGCGGGTAACCACTGTCACCTGTACATAGAGGGGATTTGTTAGCATGGTGGTCTGCGACACTGTGCCATGGGCCGTCATGGCCATACCCCATGGCACCCCTGCCCATGCCTCACACACCCCCAAGTCTGCACCCATCATCCAGCATGCTATGCATACTCACCTACCAGATGGCCAGTGGGGGTGTCCCCACTCTCGAACCTAAGGCACAGTGCGGACTGGTGCCAGATGAAGGCATCGGGTGCTCCCCCAGGGTGCGTCGCACAGACATTGATTATGCGCTCCCTGGCATCGCACATCGCCTGGCAGTTTACACTCGGGTAACCCTTGCGGTTGATGTATGCCACCCCCTCTGGACCAGGTGACATGCAGATGCCTACATGGGTGCAGTCTATGGCCCCGAGCACGCCAGGCAACGGTGCTACCCTGTGTAACTCCTGCATGTTTGCTGTGCACTCCACCTGTGTGCTGGGGAACCAGATGTACTCTGCAGCATGTGGCAGCAGTGCGCTGAGGAATTGTGTAAGTAGGCGTGATGCGGCTGACTGGGTTATGCCTGTCATGTCCCCTGTTGGTCTCTGGAAGGTGCCTGTGGTGAGCAGGCACATGACGGCTGTGATCTTTGTCTCCACGGACGGCGCATGGCTCTGTCAAGTGGGTGCCTGCATTTCATCACTGCACAGCTCACAGAGCTGCCTCAGAATCACCCGGTTCAGGCGGTACTGGCCCACAATCTCGGTGTCACTGTACTGTTCGAAGGTGGTGCGGGCATGGTACATCCTGTTCATGGGCATACCACTGATGGGCCCTTCCACGGCCGCGTCTCCCTGCTGTCTGCCTTCTCACACCCCCTCACTACTGCCTCCATCTGGAAGGTGGCACTGGCCATATCCCTGATTGGTGTTCCCCCCCCCGGGCGGCTGTCTACCTGGTCCCCCCCCGGCTGTGTGTTGCTGGTGCACCGGGTACACCCCTGGCTGTTCACCACTATGTGCCTTGCCTCTTGACCACTGCCTTCCATCCTCTGTGGCATGCTCAGGCCCTCTCGCACACACACACACACACACCTTCACCACTCACAAGACACCTCCGATGGTGGCCTCCACCTCCTGCCACACCTGCCCCTGCTTCCTGGCTTGCCTCCCTGCCACTCTGTCTCTGCACTCCCCCGCTATGGCTTCTCTGTGGTGCATTCAGCCTCCCCTCTCTTGCTTCTTTTTATATTGGCTATTTTCCGCTTTCGCGCAACTTCCGCTTGCTCCGCTACTGCGCACGTCGCCTACTGTTGAATATCGCACTTTGCACATTATTCCTGGTTATGCCCCCTGAACTTGCAAATGCATTCATTTCTGTTGCGCTGTGACACATTGCGTGTTGTGCTGCACAGCCACTCCCACTGAGTATCACACTATGGCGCATTTCTGCTCTTGCTCGGGCGCATCCCTATTGCGCATGGTACAACTGCTCTGAATATCCCACCCATTATATATATATATTTTTTACTGAGTATTTTGTGTATTACTTGCTCACTGGACGATGCAGTCACACATTGTACACTGTGCCTACGATTTATTTGTTTTGTACCAAATCTCTTCATGTCCAATATTGAAAATTTGTATTCACTGTTCTCAAATTGACCTATGCCTCAAACCTGTATATTGTGCTTACTATTGTTGCTTGTATCAAATCTGTTTCATGTGTATTACTGTTACCTTGTACTCCACTGTCACCCTGCACCATGTGTTATGACCCGGGTCGTGCCTGAAAACGGTCCCTTGGATCAGTGCACCCACCTGGTTATCAAAGTCATAAATAAATAAATAAGGAGTGCACCCCTTCCCAACAGAATTCTTGTTAATGGCTGAACCGTGCCTGAATATTATTTTCTCTCTGACACCGAGGAATCTCTCTAACAAAGGGCTTTATGTTTGTGATAGGATTTACAGTGTGGGTTATTATTGACATTTGAAAGTGACAGAAACCACTCGTTTGTGTTTTCTTTCCTGACTACCAGATCACAAAGCACACGATACATAATGAGGCACAGGGAGATCGTTATCAACCAGCACACAGTTTCCTAGCAACACAGCTGCCATACCGTCAACGTGTAGTGAAAATTTAAAACAGGCAAATGTTACAAAGAAAAGTACCACCCGCTGCTGTGGGTATGACAGTGCTGAAAATGATACATCTCTTGATTGAACTGATAAGTAAAGAGCAAGGTATCCGTGCCTTTTTAAAAACATAGAAACAGAAGTTGCCAGTGAAAAAAATACCCAGGGCTCATCCAGTCTGCACCAAAAATGTTCTTACCTATCCTCTGGACCAAATGTCTTTAGAGGAGGTTCTTAGTCCTGCTGACTATTTCTCACCACCCCCTTCCCCTTCCCCCACTTCCTATTCCTATCTGTCTTAGAAACATAGAAACATAGAATTTGATGGCAGATAAGGACCGCTTGGCCCACCCAGTCTGCCCATTTCCCTACCTAATGGATAAGCTGCAGATCCTAGTTAACCAGCAGCCTACTTCTTTCTACCCCCAACCCCTAGAATTGCCTTATGGCTGTCCAATGCATGCTTGAATTCAATCACTGTTTTTGACTCCACAACCTCCTCTGGAAGGCCGTTCTATGCATCCTCAACCCTCTCTGTGAAAAAATATTTCCTTACATTACCTCTGAGCCGCCTCCATCTTCAAATTGTGCCCCCTTGTTCTTGCACACCTCTTTTTTTGAAAGATGCTACCCTCTTGGACTTTGTTGATTCCCTTGAGGTACTTGAACGTTTCTATCATGTCCCCTCCCTCCTTTCCTCGAGGCTATACATATTAAGCTCCTTTAGTCTCTCTTCATATGTCTTCTGGTGCAGACCCTGCACCATTTTAGTTGCCCTCCTCTGGACAGCTTCCATCTTGTCAATGTCCTTGCGGAGATTGGGTCTCCAGAACTGCACACAGTACTCCAGATGGGGTCTCACCAGCTGTCTGTACAGAGGGATAACAACTTCCCGTTTTCTACTGGTGATGCCTCTCCCTGTGCATCCCAGTATCCCCCCAGCCCTCCTTACTGCCCTCTCACATTGCTTGCCCATCTTTAAGTCATCTGATATGACTACCCCCAGGTCCCTATCCATTTTTGTTGTTGTTAGTATCTCACCCCATTGTGTACTCTTCCCCTTGGTTTTTGTTTCCCAGGTGCATTACCTTGCACTTCTTAGCATTAAATCTAAGCTGCCATACATTTGACCATTCCTCTAACCTTGCCAAGTCCTTTCTCATCCTTTCCACCCCACCTTGTGCATCAACTCTGTTGCAGATCTTTGTGTCATCTGCAAAGAGACATACTTTTCTTCCAGTCCCTCTGCAATGTCGCTATAAAGACATTGAAGAGACCGGTCCAATCACTGAACCTCGGCACCCCAGTAGCAACCCCCTTCTTCAGAGTGGACTCCATTTAATATTACCCTCTGTGTCCCATTCTCCAGCCAATTCTTTACCCAGGCTATCATCTTGGGACCCACTCACAGGCTGGCTAACTTGTATATTAATCTTTTGTGTGGGACTGAGTCAAATGCCTTAAAAGTCTAGGTAGGCCATGTCCACAGCCCTCCCTGATCTACTACTTTGTCACCCAGTCAAAGAAATCTATTAGATCTGTCTGGCATGACCTTCCTGCTGTGAATCCATGCTGCCTTGGATCCTGTGCCCTCTGGCCTCTAGGTACTCGACAGTTCTTTCCTTCAGAAGTGATTCCATCATTTTCCCTATCACTGAGGTTAAACTAACTGGTCTGTAGTTTCCCGCTTCTGCCCTGCTCCCACTTTTGTGAAGGGGAATCACATCGGCCCTCTTGTAGTCCTCAGGTACCACCCCATCCTCCCATGATTTGTTAAAGAGGGTAGTCAGTGGTGTCACTAGTTCTACTCTTAGTTCTTTTAGAATTCTGGGATGAATCCCATCAGGCCCCACTGCTTTGTCCACCTTCAGTTTTAACAGTTCTTTCAGAACCCTTTCTTCTGTAAAGGGACTGGTATCAACTTCTGTATCCAGAGTGTTTCTATTGTTTGTTTTAGGTACCTCACACTCTTCATTTGTAAATACTGAGCAAAAATATTTGTTTAGTATCTCTGCCTTTTCACAGTCACGCCTGCCCACCCTCCCTCCCTTATTAAGCCTCACTATCCTCCCTAGTCTTCCTTCGGCCCTGATGTACCTAAAAAGGCTTTATCCTTCTTAACTGAGTTGGCTATCTTTTCCCCAGTTCGCCTTTGCTGTTCTGACTGCCTTCCCAGCTTCCTTTGCTTTAACTGATACAATTCTCTGTCCTGCTCCTTCTGTGATTCCTTGTACTTTCTGAATGCTTTCTTTTCTCTTGAACCTTCACTGCCACCTCCTTTGAGAACCATAGTGGTTTCTTACATCGTTTTGTTTTGTTTATTTGCTTCACACAAAGGCTTGTTACCTCTGTGATGGCAGTTTTTATTATTCCCCCTTGTTCTTCCACCCCTCCTTCCTGCCCATTTGCTAGTGCATTCCTTAGGCACTTACCCATTTTGGCAAAGTCAGCCCTCCTGAAGTCCAATACTTTTGCCTTTGTATGGCTTGACTCTATAGCTGTGTTTATTGTCTTACCCTACTTCTTGGTCTCACCACACCCACAAATTTGTCCCACCTGTTTTTTGAACCCATTTATAGACCCTGGCCCCACCTCCCCCATGGGTAGTCTGTTCCATGGTCCTGACACCCTCTCAGTGAAGAAGAACTTCCTCACATCTCTCTTAAAACTTCCACTGAGTCCTCATTGATGCCTTCTTGCCATGGAGCTTCCATTACTGAACTGGCTGTCATTGCTCACTCTGTTACATAGATATGTAGACACTGATGGTAGAAAAAGACTATCGGCCCATGCAGTTTGCCTACCCTACCTAAGTATTCTGCCTTTCCATAATGGAAATCCTCCTCTTTTGACTGCCCCCTTCCCATTTGTCTAACTAAACCCACATACAATATCTATCCCATCCCTGCTTGAAGCTGCTGATGGATTTCACCTGTGCCACGTCCTCCGGTAGCTTATTCCACTTATCCACCACCCTTCAGTAAAGAAGTGTTTCCAGACATCCTTTCTGAATCTCCCCCTGACAACTTTGGTGAATAACCTCAGTCTCGTCACTGTGTTTGAACACAAGAAGAAGAGTTCCTCGGCATCTAGTCTGTTTATCCCATGCAGACTCGTGTGTGTCTCAGTCATGTCACCCCTTTCCCTCCTTTTCTACAGGTTTAATGCCCCAGAGAAACTTGCACATTTCCTTCCCATCACCCCTCTCCCTTCTGGCTTCCAGTGTATGCATGTTAAAGACAAAAGTAACAGTGTACCATTTCGATGTATATTCAGTTGTGATCCTTCTTTCCTGATGATTGTAAAATCTATGTGTTCATGCTTTATTTTTCTGCTTACTGTTCCTGTGTTTTCTGTGCCATCTAAATGGCCTGGGTTGTGCCTGAAAATGGTCCCTGGAATCTGAGTACCTCATCTGATTATCAAATAAATAAATAAAACAATTCCCATTTTTCTGATACACCTAAATGTTTTCAAGGCTGTTAAGTGGCACAATTACATTTCTAAATATATGGAACCATTTTTAGAATAATGATTTATCCTATTATGTCATGTTCAGAAGAAGAATCAGCATTTATATAGTGCTTTTTATACACGTTGTATTCAAGAGCATTTTACACGTAATGCTAGACTGGTAGTGAAGTGACTGAACGTGTAGTGGCAGCCATTTTACACATCAACACTCATATGCAGCCTTGGACAATTGCATGAACTGGTTTCATGGGAAAGGGGATATTGGTCAGGACACCAGGGAATGTCCCCCTACTCTGCTGCTGCATCGCTGCCAGTAGGGGGACAGACCATTGCCAAGATGGCCACTCGGAGTGGGCTACCGAAGGAGGAAGACGTATGCATAGTGGGAGAACTAGCCACTGCTCCCACTAATGGCAACAAGGAGGCTTTAGTTCTTAATACTGCAGAGATAGACTCTGATATTGAATTTCATGACGCAGTAGTTCATTGGGAAGACTCGTTCCAATCGGCTAAGAAACAAGAGGATTTATCATTAAGGATGTCTAAAAATGTATTGCCTGACTATGAATCTATTGAACAAGGAACAGAGTTCGTCCCGGGTAAAGAAAATACGACTGCACATCAGCAAAGTTGCATTCCACTCCGTGAGAGCAGCGTGGCTGCTTTTAACGAAATTTCAGCTGAGTCAGCTTCCTCGGGGGGTTCCGAGGGGTGTGGAGGAGTAACACAGCTTGCAGCCATGGCAAGGGGACTCGTGCATGCTAAGGAGTGTGGTGACATTAACATTGAGGCTCTGGAACAGGAGAATTTGCGGCAAGCAGGTACTGTGCCTTTACTTACTGTTAAATCTGTATTAGTGGAAACGGGAGAAGAGGAAGCAGCTCGCTTACCGATTTTGCGATATACAGCAGTGTGCTGCTGCACAGTCTTGCTCAGCATCTCCCATACAAGTGAAACCCAGCATTGACAGTGGCGCTAGGAGTCATGTCAAACTTTCGGAAGTATCCACAAGTGCCATAGGCCCTGTAGGGTGCGGTTCCATACAGCAAAGCCTCGTTTCAATACCCGGGATGACAAAGGTATTTCCAGCTTCTATACAGGCTGGCAGTAAAATCGCGGAGCATAGCAAGTGCCTACAGCCTGATATAGTATCGGACAACATACAACTCAAAAGTGTATTGAATGCAAGGCAAAATACACGTTTTCAAGGGTCGCCTATAACCACTTTTACTCAGAATGAGTCTGCACCTTTGAGTAAATTGACTGGGTTTGTTTTTAAAACCTCCATTAATGAAGATTCTCCAGTTCAGTCTGAGGTGATATATCAATCCTCAGCTATCTCTCAAAAGAGGGTTACTGAATTCTATTTTCCCCATAAAACTGTTCCACGACAAACAAATCCGGTTGCCATACAATCAGGGGGGGCAAGACCTCCTTGCTTTCAGGAGGATAGACCACGGGAATCCTGGTCTCCAAGTAAACCTCTCCGAGAGGCTGGCTGGAAGCAGGCTTTAACAGGTGATTGGAAGTCTGACCCAGCATGGGATAACGATTTAGCTCTCTCTCAACACTCTCCAGAGTGGAAACCAGCTGTGCAGCAGAAAGAGGTGTCGGACAACCTTAATAAGGAAAATGCAGTAGCCAAAGTTTTCAAGCTTCCCCTGACAACATTGGTACCGGAAGAACAAGCATCCCTACCTTCTTTACCCCATTCAAACCTAGTAAACCCATCACAGGAGCCTTTATTTACTGTACAAGACCCATTGACATCAAAACCTCTCCCACAGAAGCCAGTGATGTCAGAATTATTTTCAAATTCAAAGAGGGAAGCAGCGCCCCGACGAAATGCTGTTCGGCTGCGCTGTAAAGGAGGCTTGGAGGTTAGACCGGACAGACACTATGTGGGGAAAACTCTGCTGAAAGATTCGTTACATTTCACTCCTCATGATGTTTATGCCTTTATTAATATCTCTGGGGAGGATAATTTCGATATAAGCTTCAGGACACCGCATGCTTTGGACTTATTTTGGGATAGGTATGGTCAGGTTAAGTTCTCTCCCACATGGACCTCTTTTCTGGTTATTCCTTTATCAAAACCTTTGATTAAATATGTCACAGTCATGTTTAGGAATGAAGGGGTCCATGTTGAAGATATTTCCTTCTCGCTGTCTCAAAAATGTGAGGTTATGAGTGACCCCGAACCCATTTTAGATTCTGAACAATTTTGGACGGGGGGCTGGGAGTACAAAATTAAATTGAGGCAATCTGAGTCAAGAATAGAGCATATTCCTAATTCTTTTCTGCTTGGAAGGGATAGGGGTGTGTGTTTCTATAGCAGACAACCTCGAGCTTGTTACAAATGTGGGGCTAGGACACACCTCTCCAGTGTTTGTGACCAGCCACGTTGTGACAATTGTGGGGAAGTGGGGCATTTAACCATGTATTGTAATAACCAGTCTTGATGTGATCTGTGCGAAGAACAAGGCCATGTGTTCCGGGTATGCCCTTGGGCGGCAAAAAACAAACCTTCCTGTATTAACTCAGATCTCCTCATTCAGAAAGCTCAGGAAGCTGCAGGTCCCCCCTTCCCCCACTTACCCTGAACCTCAGCCTATACCTCCCTCCTTCAAAAAAAAAGAAGAAGAAGCGGAATTTTCTGGCACGGTCCTTTCCAGTAGCAAGTTCTTAAAGGTTTCTGATAATGTTGTGCAAGCAACTGTTTCAGGCTTTGTGGCAACCCAAATGGCTTGCTTGGGTCCTCCTGATCCCTTGGAATTTCCTCCTGTGTGCTATTCAGAAGAGGTCGCGGAGGTGGCAGGTAATGACTCTAAAGTGCTGGGCCCAGGGTCAGCTTTGCCCAAACGTAGATCCTCTAGAAATTTGCATCCCAAAACTCCTCCTCCGGTGTCTATGATAGAAACAAGCAATTCTTACACTGCCTTATTTACCCCATGGGGGGACACGGAGATGGATTTGGGGGATTCAGATTCTCAAAAATCCTCTCTTTCCACCAGATCACAACCAGTGGATAACTATAAAGAGAAGAAAAAGAAAAAGAGAAAAAAATAGAGGGTCTGTTTTCTTCATTATAAACAGGCATAAGGTTGGTTTGGGGCTCATTAAATACCCATAGTTTGCTAAATGCGACCAAAAGGCAAGCCATTTTTCATTATATACATGAACAACATATTTCTGTGTGTTTTTTACAGGAAACATGGATGCATTCCATAGATCAGCTTGCATCTTTTAAATGGGATTGGGTTTGGGGTTCTTCCTTTTGGTCCTTTGGCATGGATACAGCAGATGGCATGGGCATTGTGTTTACCTCATATTCCTTTAAATTGCATAATTTAATTGATCTTATCCCTGGAAGAGTACTGATAGTAGATGGGAAATGGCATGACTCATGTTATCGCTTTATCAACATTTATAACCCTCAAACAAAAGCCGGTAGAGTAACTTGCCTAAGAACTATTCAACCTTTTTTGGTGACAACAGTCAGGGTGTTGTGGGGGATTTTAACTGTACAATCCGGGACTCATCACAAAATAAGAAAATATATTGTGATTCCAATGCATTAGATAATATTATTAAAGTAGCTGGTTTACTTAATTGTAATACTTTTCTGCCTCCAGGACCTAGATATTCCTTTACGAAGGGAAAATCTTTTGCCTTGATTGATTACATGTTAGTCTCCCCATCTATGCAAGTGACATCTTTTAAAATGTTTCCTTGTGAATTTTCAGACCATTCATTTCTGCTATGTAATTTCCAGCTGGCAGGCTTTCAAGAGTGTAGACAAGTTAGGTGGAAGCTTAATAATTCCACATTGGAATTACCTTATATACAAGCTGGGGTGAGCTATCTCTTAAAAGCTAGATTATCAGTGGCCTTTCTGTATTCAGATTTAGGGGATTGGTGGATAGAGACAAAGGCAGATTTATGGACTTGGTTTAAGAAACAAGGGGTGCGAACAAAAAAAATCATAATTTTCTACAATATTTGGCCCTTAGGCAACAACTGCAGAGACTTATAACAATAGCTTATACCTCTCGACTAGATTATTCTGATCAAATTGCAAAGCTAAAAGAGAATATGAGAATTTTTCAATATAATAGAGGCAAAACCATGCAAGCTATCCTTTCTAATGGTATAAAAAAATCACCTATTGGTGATCCATTTGAGATCTGTAAACATCTGAGGGATTCCTCTAATATGGACTCACTAAAGAAGCCTGACAATACAATTGCCACCTCTGTAGCACAGCTAAGAGATGTAATAGTGGAGCATTTTCGGTCTCTAGAACCCTGTTTTCCAATTCCTGATGCTTCAATGCTTTCCTATTTAAGTGCTATTAGTGTTCCTTCCAAATTAATAGAAGCTTCGGAATTACGGGATCCAATTTCTCAGGAGGAAATCTTAAGTATAATAGGAAAACTGAAATTAAATATCTCCCCCGGAACGGATGGCCTTTCTAATAATTTGTATAAAGTTTTTGCGAGTGAGCTGAGCCAATGTTTGTTTATTTTATTTCAGTATTTCATGAAGAATATGGCAATTTTTCCCACCTTTTCTGAAGGGTTGTTAATTTATATATTCAAATCTGGGGATAGACAAAACATTACAAACTGGCAGCCGATCACCCTTCTAAATTCAGATTATAAAATTTTAACTAGCATTCTGAATAATCATTTGAAAAACTATGCCAGATGGGTTATTTCTCCTTACCAATTTAGCGGCATACCTGAGAGACGGGTTCAATCAGCACTTATGATGATACGTGATGTCATTGAACATCGCTCAGAGACTGGTATTACGAATTGTCTGGTGGCTGCGGATTTAAACAAAGCTTTTGACAGAGTTTATTTGCCTTTAATGTTTTTAACTCTGGCACATTATGGGGTCCCTTCGCAAATGGTTAAGTTGATTGAGAGATTATATGAAAGTTATGTGGTGTTTCCATTTTTGAAAGGCTGTAAGGCGGAAGGTTTTCAGCTGCACACAGGAGTGTGCCAGGGTTGTCCTCTCAGCCCCCTCCTTTATAATTTTGCAGTAGACCCACTATTGCAGAATTTAATCTCCACTCAGTTATGGCAGGGAATTTCAGATAATTTATCCAAGGATTCCCAACTCCTGGTACAAGCATATGCAGACGATCTAGTATTGTATTTTGCTGATAAGTCCTCTGTACATAGCTTTCTAAACGCTTTTGACACCTTCTCAAAAGTCTCTAAAGCAAAGCTGAATTTACATAAGACAAAGGGGTTATTTATTGGAGCAATAGGTCCTGAGGAGGTGCTGCAGGAGGGCACCCCTTTTTCTAGAAACCCACTTAAAATTTTGGGGATCCAGTTTGGTCCCCAAAACATGCCAGCAGAAAACTGGGAATCAGCTCTTCAAGTGGTGGAGAAAAAGGTGAATAGGTGGAAACAGTGGAAGTTGTCAAAACTGAAACGTATACATGTGATCAAACAGTTTCTCATACCTTGTGTGCAGTATGTAGCTATGATTTTTCTGCTTCTGGTTCATCTGGAAACTAGAATGTACTGCCTATTTTTTCAAATGCTTTGGGGTAACCGTTTAAATCTGGTTAAGAGAGGTTATACTTATTTGCATAAAAAAATGGGAGGACTGGGAATGGTGGACCCAGTAGTATTTGTACATTCTTTATTTATTATGTGTTCAGTTAAAAGTGGATTAGTAGCTGAATCAAGGGCAGAGGAATCATGGAATTTAAGGTCAATGGGCAAATATTTTAAGAATTGGCGCATTTTTGCCCCAAAATTAAATCCTCACATTCATCTCCCGCAGTATTTTCGACCTGCTGCACAAAAATTATATAGATGGAAAATTCAGAAACAAACAATCCTGAGTAATGATATGAAGAGATTTTACCAATCATTGATGGTACAGTTACTCCCCCCTGAGCCTAGTTTTAAGAATTGCTCTTCTGCTCTCAATTCTAAGGTATTGGCCCAGTTAAATAATCTCAGATTGCCTCAATCTCAAAGGGAAACTCAGTGGTTAATCTTTTATGGTCGCCTGAATGTACGGGGCAACGCTAAGTATAAGGCCTTAGAAGAAAGAAAGTGTCCATACTTGGATTGCATAAATGTGGAGGAGTCAATGGAACATTTTTTTCTTAGGTGTTCTTATGCTAAGGGTTTATGGGCATATTTGGCAACTTTATGGGGTTTCAATTGGCTTAATTTTTTGTCATATGAAATTCTGATTTTAGGATGTTATCCGGTAATTGTCTCATTTACATGAAGGGACATTATCATTATTTTTGGGTTGTTTAAGATATTATTTATGGCAAGCCAGGTGCCAATGGGTTATCTATCAAAGAAAAATGCCCTATACCTGTGTCAATATTTTGGTTGCTAAGGAACTCTCAAGAATTTATTCTCAGGATGCACAAAGAGTAGTCCCTGCTATACTGTTGAAATGGTGGAAAGGTTTTCTTCATTTTATTAAGTTTAAATAATGTAAAGTTATTGTTTGGCATTGCTATTCTTTTTACGTTCGATTGCGCGCATGCACTAGGAACGTTTTGGGAGAGTAGCACACTTTGGAGGTGTACCTCTCCCGTTCAATCCACTGCTCCATTGAGCAGGCGTGGCGGTCCTGCACCAATGGGTGCGGGAGCTGTGTATGACAGCGGTGGTCTTCGCTTCAAAGAAAACCACCGCTGTCATACACAGCGCTGGTAGGCCTCATGCCCCCCAAAGCTTTGGTGCCATGCTAGGAGCCCACCCCAGCGTGGCAAACATCCTGGGTCCTCTGCCGACGGGGGTGCCCAGTCTGCAGTCGGCTCCATGTCCCCCCAAAGCTTTGGTGCCATGCTGGGAGCCCACCCCAGCGTGGCAAACATCCTGGGTCCTCTGCCGACGGGGGTGCCCAGTCTGCAGTCGGCTCCATGTCCCCCCAAAGCTTTGGTGCCATGCTGGGAGCCCACCCCAGCGTGGCAAAGGTCCCACGTCGTCTTTTTTTTTTTTCAACCTGAAAAGCAAAAACGGTCCCACGTAGTTTCCCAGCCCCTCCCCCAACCCGCACCCACCCACTGTGCACCCCGCCTCCCCACCCCCCTCACCCCATACTTACCTCCGGAGCTTTGGCGATGTGATCATCGCTGGACCGGGAACACATCTGCACTCTTCAGCTTGACCGGAACTGAGGAAATGCCAGAAAGCTGTATAATGGGCTAGATAGGGGGTTTTCAACTTATTGCATATCTCAGGCATTTTGGAATTTTGCACAAATTTTCAACTTGGGTTTTGGTCCCCTTCTCATGAATGATGTCACTGTCATGGCGTTACTCAGGCCAAGGGGTGATTTCTCAGTCACCGCGCAGTCACTGAGCGTAAATCACCCTTCGGGCCTGAATAACACCATGACAGTGACATCATTCATGAGAAGGGTCCTAAAACCCCATGTTGAAAATTTGGTGCAACATTCCTAAAATGACTGTTTTACTTGCATGCGCTATGCAGTTCCTACACAGGCCTCGTAAGTTCGCGAATTTTCAATATTTTCACTCCAGATTTTCAACATTGCCATTTTACCACACCTCCTTATGAGCAGTACAGCTGTCATTTTTCACATCCTGCCCAAAACGTATTTCTGCCCATGTAGCGCACAATAGCACAGTCGGTGTGCGAAATCAATGTATGGGACACATTAAGAAAATCATCATGACACTGTTCATTAGCAGAGGTCTTAAAATGGCTATGTTGAAAATTTGGTGAAAAAATTCCTAAAAATGACTGTTTTATGAGCGCGCATTGCACAGTTCCTATGCACGCTCGTAGGTTTGCGAATTTTCAATATTTCCACTCCAGATTTTCAACATTACCATTTTACCACACTTTCTTATGAGCAGTACAGCTGTCATTTTTCACATCTCACCCAAAATGTGTTTCCACCCATGTAGCGCACAATAGTGCAGTCGGTGTCTTGAAATCAATGTATGGGACATTAAGAAAATCACAGTGACACTGTTCATGAGCAGAGGTCTTAAAATGGCTCTGTTGAAAATTTGGTGAAAAATTCCTAAAATAACTGTTTCACGGCGTGCATTGTGCAGTTCCACACGCGCTACGTACGTTCTTAATTTTCAATATTTGCACTCCAGATTTTCAACATTGCCATTTTACCACACCTCCTCATGAGCAGTACAGCTGTCATTTTTCACATCCTGCCCAAAGACGTGTTTCCTTCAGGTACGCACAATGGCGCGAGTCGGTGTGCGAACTCAATGTATGGGACACATTAAGAAAATCACAGTGACACTGTTCATGAGCAGAGGTCTTAAAATGGCTGTGTTGGAAAATTTGGTGAAAATTCATAAAATGACTGTTTTGACGAAAGTGTTCACTGGCAGTCCTGCTGCACTTTGAAGTTTGTGAATTTTCAATATTTTCACTCCAGATTTTCAACATTGGCATTTTACCACACCTCCTTATGAGCAGTGCTGCTGTCATTTTTCAGTATCTTGCCCAAAACGTGTTTCTGCCCATGTAGCGCACAATGGCACAGTTGCTGTGCGAACTCAGTGTATGGGACACATTAAGAAAATCACAGTGTCACTGTTCATGAGCAGAGATCTTAAAATGGCTATGTTGAAAATCTGGTGAACAAATTCCTAAAAATAACTGTTTCACGAGCGTGCATTGTGCAGTTCCTACGGCTCGTAAGTTGCGAATTTTCAATATTTTCACTTCAGATTTTCAACATTGCCATTTTACCACACCTCCTTATGAGCAGTACAGCTGTCATTTTTACATCCTGCCCAGAACGTGTTTCCGCCCATCTAGTGCACAATGGCGCAGTCGGTGTGCGAAATCAATGTATGGGACACAGTAAGAAAATCGCAGTGACACTGTTCATTAGCAGAGGTTTTAAAATGCCAATGTTGAAAATTTGGTGAAAAAATTCCTAACAATGACTGTTTTACGAGCGTGCATTGCACAGTTCCCACGCACGCGCGTAGGTTTGTGAATTTTCAATATTTCCACTCCAGATTTTCAACATTGCCATTTTACCACACCTCCTTATGAGCAGTACAGCTGTCATTTTTCACATCCTGCCCAAAACGTGTTTCCACCTATGTAGCGCACAATGGGGGTAACAAAAAGGTCATGCTGAAAATTTATTGTGCAAATACCAGCAATCGCAGAGGGCATTAGGGTAAAGCACCATACATGCCAAACACCACTGCAAATACCTGCAAGTGAACGTTCGGCATTGACAAATGCTTGTTTACTGTTTCTTTTCATTTCTTTTTTTTATTTTTCTCTTTTGTATAAGTGTTTTTGTTTATTTTATGTATTTACCCACACTGCTTTATTACCGTTTTGTTTAAATGGATAACGTTTTCATTGTGTTGTTTTTGCTATGTTTATTATTACAATAAAAACTTCCCCTACTCTCTGGAGAAAAGTGCCTTGGATTTCTTTATTTCCACCTGGACACGTAGCAGGGAGCTCAGTTTAACATCTTATTCAAAGTATGCCACAACCGACAGTAGAGCACCCCCCTAATACTGCACTCAGGTGCTAGTGTTCAGGTACGACCCCAATCCCGGTGTGGGACTAGAACCCACAACCTTCTGGCCCAGAGGCAGATGTGCTTCCAACTGAGCCATGCTGGCAGCTACTAACAACGCTTAGCTATATCCAGCTAAGAATACTTAAAAGATGGCAGTGAGAAAATTAGCTCCCACAGTTGCATCATTCAATGTGCTTTACATACATGTCTGTCTGACTTTGTTACTCTGTTTCTTTTATATTACTGTACCTGTCATGCTACATGTACTTTTGAATTGTTTGAATAGTTTTCTGTAAAGTTTTATTTTATTGGCATTTTTCAATTACTTTTGTCCTGAGCCAACCACCTCTGAAACTATAACTTCAAAAGCAGATAATGTATACCCAAAACAAAAAGCATGGCAACCCCTGCATTTCTTTCTTTTGCTATATTCATAACCATATTCTACATCTATCAAAAAAGCTTTATGCAAATGATATGGGAATGAAATGGTTTTGTGCATAAAAATATATATTCCCCCAATTTTTGGGAATGTTAGTTCATGAGGGTGTTGTAGTATTGGTAATGTACTTCTTATTTTTGCATTACTGGAAAAAATGAAGCAAACATCATGACAAATGAGGTGTCCTTATGTAACTCCCCCGTCCCCTGAGGTTACTAGAATCCCATCAGTATCAGTGCTAGGTAGGGAAAGCTGCTGGTGAATAACTGGTTAAATGGGTTTTCACCTACTCACTCTCTGTTTATTTGGTTTCAGCTGAGAGGAGAGAGAGACAATGTCATTTAGAACTCTCGCAGCAGCATAAGCCACGGCAGTTTGCTGTGAATGGGGTGTTTTAGAATCTTGAAGAGTCTGTGAGAGGAGTCTATAGTGAGCAGTTGAGGGAGTGAGAGCTGCAGTGTGGGCTCTGTGAGGAGAGCCTAGTTTCTCACCCTAGTGCTGAGAAACATCGGCCTGCCAAGAGAAGTGGTGGAAACCGTTGTCTAGAGCAGGAGTTCCTGATTTACCGTCCCTAGAGAGATGGAAAAGGACTGCCAGAATGGATCCGAGGGGCAATCCCCTATTTTGATCCAGGACTTTGAAGCTGGCTGTTTGTTTTCCAACCGTGAGTAATCTGACTCTGTGCTTCCCAGAGAAAAGTACCTCTTTTTGGGGTGTTCTCTCTGCTAAATGGAAATATACACCAGTTCAGTGCTAAGTTGAGACTGTTCTCATGTTTTTAAAGTTGGCTGACAATCGTGGGGTCCCCAGAGAGACTTGACGCATTGTTCAGAACTTTAGTTCTTCACTCAGAAGTAGTGTTTTCTCACGCAGGATGTGAAAGTCATTCCAAGATGCATATTTCTAACTGTTCTCCAGACGTTTTGAGGTGTAACTCTGAAAAAATGGCTGGGTAAGGACATGGAAGCAAAAGGTGTGCAGCCCCCCCATCTGGAGTGACCAGTTCAGCACTACAGGGTCCGTAAGGGCGCCTGATTATTCAGGACATGGTGGCCAATGCCTGAAGAGATAGTTTACCCCTGGTGAGGGTTGTGTTAATTTTGAGCACCAGTGTGCTCCATCGTGGCCAGTTGCCACATTGCCAAAATGTTAAGTCCCATGCCATATGGGAAATGTGCTCAGTTGTGGCCACTGCCACTAGAAGAAAATGTGTGTTTCAGCTGAGGCCATTGCCGCTGAAGAGAATTCAAGGTCCTGTGATATATGGGATATGTAGAGTTTCTGACTGATACAGATTTCTGTTGTTCTGCCATTGCCTTGTGCCACAATGTGTAAACCTTGGGGGTCCACCTTTGCTTTAGTGTACCATCTTTGGAATAAAGTCACAATCTAGAACCCCAACCTGGTCTGGATATTCATGTTACTGCTTCCTGTGTTGAATTTCTGGGTACCCCTCTAGAAGTACAGACCTAGCATAGCCCTAGCAAAAAGTTCTTTCCTCAGGACCTGGGTTTATTTTGGTCATTTGTAGTCTTGCTTTTGTACACCCCCACCCCTTTCTGACCTCTAGAAATAGCAAGCCTAGTATACATTCCCAAAACTATGGATGGTACCAAATTGTCCAAAGTGGTTTGGGTGCCCAGTTGAGGGTACCAAGGGGTAGCTTACTGTACAAAGTAGTGGGGGGGGGGGTGGTTATAAAAAATGGAGGCTTGTCCAAAGATGTTTTAATTTGGAAGAGAACTGGAGATTTTTGCTGAGGGTATGGCTAGAGTTTGTCTGTCTAGTAGCATGGTAGCCCAAATGGAAAAGGAAGCTTTGCACAAAAGGATTTTGCCCAGGAAAGTGCCATCCAAATGTGCCACTTGTGTGCCTGCTAGTACAGAAATAACAGAGTGCTGCTTGTGTGTTTTGTCAACTTGCAATGGACAACAAAGCCTGGAAGTATATGTCCTAGTATCTGCATCAAAAACATTTACAGAACCTTTTAACTCACAATTTTTAAATGCCAAAAGTAGTGTGGATTTTAGGAAACAGACTGAGAAATGTGCCCTGAAAGTTTTATGTGCTTTGTGTGAAAATTGAGGGAATCGCTACAGAAATTGCCAGAATTTAAGGAAAAAATGGTCAAAACAGCACTCCTGCCACTGAAATTGCAGCTGAGAAAAAAAGTTACAGTTTGCAGTTTAAATTTGCTCCTGCTTGACGATCGCCGTGAAGGAAGAGCGAGCGAGCGAGGGACAGAGAGAGAGAGAGAGAGAGCTCATTTGCATGGAGTCGAGTGATTGGTGCGACTGCAACCAGTCCCACCCCCTTGCCAGCTTCTGTGTGTAGCCGAGTGTTTGAGGAGGAGTGAGAGAGTGGTGTACGAGCTGGTCAGACCAGGATCAACTATCGAGGGGCTTGTGAATGTTCTAATCTGTAGAAAATGGACTTTTGCTGTGTAAATTCAGGATCAACCCATTGTCCGACTGACTGGAAAGTGAGCGTGGCATTCGTGGCTCCGATCAGTGGGACCACCAGCCTGTTTCACCTCAAAAGCCTTCCAGGATCGGCACCAGGCTGAACATTTCCACCGGAGAAAGCCAACTACTGAATTCAGTGAGTAAAACCAGCTAACTGAGCATCAAACTGTTTGTGAGTTTTCAAGCCAGCTGAATCTGTGTGTAAGCAGTGTGATTGTTCTGCAAAGAAGGACTGTGCATTGTAACAGCAGGGCAGCAAACAAAAATTCTGAGCATAGACTGTGAGCATTTATAATGGGTTCAGCAACAGTAAATGTTTCTAAGCAAGACAGGGACTATGAGTTGTATATTAGGGTGCAGTGAACAGGCAATCCTGTGCAATAGAAATACTGTGAGCTTGCAAGAGACTTTGAGCATGTCTAAATAGTTCTTTGAATTGATACTGATTGCAAAGTCAAGTTTAAAATCATATGAGTGTGCTGGAAGATACCAGCAGTGCAATCAATTACAGTTTTGAGCAAATTCAGTAGCCAGAAAAGGTCGGAAACACAGTTTTGAGTCAGTAACAGATTTGATGCATGAGCAGAGCTACCACTGCCATTACAGGGTGGGGTTAGCAATGTAAACACAAGCAGCAAGGTGCCATTTTGTGAGACAGCAAAAAAGACTAATGAGCAATTCAGTGACAACAAACTTTTATGTGTTTGCTTTCAGACATGGCTTAAGGAAATCCTCGCGACCCTGATCATGCCCAAAAGTTGCAGATCGGGGGAAATCACAGGCATCACAGAAACTTGTGCTGGGAAATTAAAATTAAGGTGAGACTGACAGTTTTTATGTACTGGTTAACAGTCTTTATGTGGGGAAAATGATGGAATTGCTGAGGAAGTTTAGCTTTGCTGCTGTGCCATGGGAGGAGACAGGTTCCCCACTGCCGCTTCTGTGAGCTCTGCCAGTCAGCATTTCTGTCTACTGCTGGCAGAGCTCAGTGATTCATTTTCGTTATGGGGCATCTTGGTGGGCAGTAGTCCCAGTTGGCTACTATATTATCTGATCTGGACACTGCTCAGATGATGTAGTAGCCAATGAGAGACTTGGATTTCTTAAGCCCATTTTATAAGCAATCATAATGTATGGGAGATATAGTATAATGGATGGAAACCAGTTAAGAATAGGGCTGTGTTCCCATAGAGAGGTCATCATGACAACTTAGTAAACCTTGAGAGTGAAACTCGAGAGGTTTACGTTTGGTATGATGACCCTGAGATGGGAACATGCATTGTTGTTAATTGGTGCCCATCCACTGTCTTTCATAGTGTATGGGCACCAGTTAAAACAAATTTGTCCTTACTTTTCTTTTTTTCATAGCTCCGCTCTCCATCTGGGCCAGCTCTCACAGCCACGGCCATTTGTCCAAAGTCCCATGTTCAAGAGACGCGCACCAGTGCCTTTGCATAGTTATGGTATCAATGTGACATACTCAGGAGGGTATAACAACCACTTGACGTCACATCGATACCATAACAAGGATAGAAATTCACTGAATTCCATCCTTAACAATGCCTTCCCATACATTATAGCCTTATTGCCGATAGAATTCAGTGAGTGGAACCAGTTATTGTGCTGCACTCATTAAGGCATGATGTTGTTGTGCTAGAAACATAGAATTTGATGGCAGATAAGGCCCGCTTGGCCCACCTAGTGTGCCCATTTCCCTGTCTAATGGATAAGCTGCAGATCCTAGTTAACCAACAGCCTACTTCCTCCTACCCCCCACTAGAATTACCTTATGTCTGTCCCATGCATTTGTAACCCCCCTGCAAATGGGGGTTCCCAAAAGACTTCCAGGAGCTTGCTTGAATGCTCCAAGCCTGAATGGTGTTTGGCGTTTAAGCCACTTATCAGTGAGTGTTTTTAGAGCCTCTGGTACTGTCTCTTTAAGAGCTGTCTGCTTGCAGACATAATTAGTTTATATGGGGGACTGTGTGTTTCTTTGATCGAGTACCACTCAAGCTGCTGCAATTCACTCCATTTTGCAGTCACTAGGAGTGCAAAGGGAACCTATCTGAAAGATGTAACTGTTTGCCAGAAACCATTTAAGTGATAATGAAATTACAGTTTGTCTAACCTGCTTTCTTTTGCAGTCAGAACAGTGTCTGCCTAGTTCCCCATTCTGGTTTTGAACTGCTGAACTGGACCAATCAGTGTGGGTAAGCTAGCTCTAAAATGGTGCCTTGGGCCAGATCAGAACTTGGACTCATAATCTGAGCCAGCCACAAGAGGATTGTATGGGCAGTGATTCTGGAGATGTAGTTTAGACTTCAGTGCCTTTTTGGACCAACAGCAGCAGTCTATTGTGTGACAGCCAATCCAGTCAAGAACTGGGAGGAACTCAGAGGAAGTGCTCGGTTTTGTCAGTTGGAGTTTCAGTTGAGCTTTGGCAGTGAAGAAGGAAGGAGCCCTGTGCTTTTCAGTGTGCAGTTTAGTCAAAAACGTGTGTAAGGCCCAGAGTTCGGTCTGCAGCTTGTGTAACAGCTTGTTAGGACTGAATCCGTCCTGTGAAAGAATCGAAGGATCTCTGAAGAGTAGAAACCAGGCTCACCCTGTAGAAGACTGGAGAAATTATTGAATTGCACTCGGTCTGTCAGGAACTGAATCTGCTGTGTGTTCTCCCGGGTATTGTGCAGTAATTGCGATCGGGATAGAGAAGCAGCCTGCCTGGTATAGTACTCTCTTTTTTTACCATATAAATGTGTGAAGAGTCTCTGGAGCTCAAGAGTAGCCCTCCTGATATTGAAGGACCCTATCTTATTTGGAGGTCGTGAGTACTAATTCAGGTCGCTCCCTGTTAATTGCACATTAAATCCAAATGGAATTACTGTACTGCTGACTGTTTAATTTTCCTTTTCTCTGTGAAAGGGCCCCTACCAGCTGCCACGGTTTGGACTAGCCACTAGGGCTTGGGTACCCAGGGACAGTAACTGATAGGGATAGGCCTGTGCACAGAGCCATAGGTAGATTATTAGAGTGATAAGCTAATTAACCTGATTTCCCCCTGTCCTTGTTATATCCCCCTAAATAAATCAGAGCTGCTTGTTTCAGCAAAGTTATACTGCCTGAGGTATTTGTCTATGTTAAAGTACTGTACTGTGATTGTTGCACTGTATCTCATTTCACAGGAGGTCCCAGTGCGGAACCAGTCCTGGGGTAGTGTATGCTGTGAAGGTAATTCTGATATATTGTGTGGGCCACTAGTGGGAAGAAAGGGGTTGCAGTGTCCCAGAGGGCTGTGACCAAGTTAGTTTAACTATTGCAAACCTGACCTCTGGGTGGAGGCACCCGCCATTGGATCCAGGCCCCTCAACCTGTTAGTGGCAAATCAGGCAGGGGTAGTAGCCCCTGGGATAGCGCCATCTAGGGGTTACATTCTTGAATTCTCCCACTGTCTTTGACTTTACGACCTCCTCAGGAAGGCCGTTCCATGCATCTACAACCCTCTCTGTGAAGAAATACTTCCTCACATTGCCTCTGAGCCGTCCCCCCCCTTATCTTCAAATTGTGCCCCTTGTTCTTGCACATCTCTTTTCTGAAGATGCTACCCTCTTGGACTTTGTTGATTCCCTTGAGGTATTTCAAAGTTTCTATCATGTCCCCCCCCTTCCCTCCTTTCCTTGAGGTTATACATCTTAAGCTCCTTTAATCTTTCTTCATATGTCTTCTGGTCTTTACTGAGGAAAAGGAGGGTAACGGGTCTGAAGGGAAGGGAGTACAAGGGATGGGAATGGTGCAGAAATGGACACAAGTCCCTTTACACGAGAAAGGGTCCTGAAGGAACTGGAAGTAATAAGAGTTGATAAAGCAATGGGGCCAGATGGGGTGCACCCCAGGGTCCTTAAAGAACTAAGAGAGGTGGTGGCTGAACCTCTGGCAATTCTGTTTAGCCGATCACTGGAAACAGAGGAGGTACCCAAAGATTGGAGGACAGCAGATGTAGTCCCCTTATACAAAAGCGGGAACAAAGAGGAAGCGGGGAACTACAGACCAGTCAGCCTCACCTTGGTAGTGGGGAAGATCATGTAAGCCCTACTGAAGGAGAGATTGGTGGAACATCTGGTTGTCAGTGGACTACAGGACCCAAGGCAGCATGGTTTCACCAGGAGGAGGTCATGTCAGACCAACCTCATTGAATTTTTTGACTGGGTGACTAGGGAGGTGGATCAGGGGAGGGCAGTGGACATGGCCTATCTGGACTTCAGCAAGGCCTTTGACACTGTGCCACATAGAAGACTATTACACAAACTGGGGAATATGGGTGTGGGCAGGACAGTAGTGCAGTGGGTAGATAACTGGCTGAGCGGCAGGACACAGAGGGTGGTGGTGAATGGCTGTCACTCCACAGAGGGAAGAGTGACCAGTGGGGCACCACAGGGATCAGTGCTGGGACCGGTCCTATTCAACATCTTCATCAGTGACATTGTGCAGGACCTAGAAGGCAGAATTTCCCTGTTTGCTGATGACACAAAGCTCTGTAACAGAGTAGACACACCAGAGGGTGTAGACAGAATGAGAAGGGACCTTCAAAAACTTGAAGAATGGTCAGGGGTTTGGCAGTTGAAATTCAGTGCAAAGAAGTGCAAGATAATGCATATGGGGCACAAAAACCCTGGCATAATATATAGTTGGGGGTGAAGATATAGCATGCACCAAGCAGGAAAGGGATCTTGGGGTTATCATCTCTGATGACCTCAAGGTAGGGAAACAGTGTGACAAGGCAGCAGGTAAAGCAAATAGGATGCTGGGATGCATAGGCAGGGGCATCACCAGCAGGAAAAGGGAGGTCATAATTCCACTATACAAGACACTAGTGAGGCCCCACCTGGAGTACGGTGTACATTTCTGGAGACCTTACTTACGTAACGACATAGACAGGGTAGAGAAGGTTCAAAGGAGGGCAACAAAGATGGTACATGGATTGCATCACAAGTTCTATGAGGACAAGGTTGAAGGAATTGAATATGTACTCCCTGGAGGAGAGGAGGGAGAGAGGGGATATGATAGAGACATACAGGTATCTTACAGGGAGGAACAGGGTGCAGGGATACATTATTTTTAAGCGAAAAAGATGTTCCAGGACTAGAGGGCATGGGATGAAGTTGGAGGGAGGACGATTCAGAGGAAACGTGAGGAAGAATTTCTTCACAGAACGGGTGGTGGACAAGTGGAACACCCTACCAGTGGAAGTGGTGTGGGCTGAAACAATCATGAGATTTAAGAATGCATGGGATAGACATAAAGGAATTCTGGAGGTCAGGGTTAAGGGGCAACAGACTTCTAGGAAAACATAAAGTAAACTTACAAGCTGAAATGAGCAGACTGGATGGGCCGAAGGCCCTTATCTGCCGACACTGTCTATGTATCTATGTATCTATGGTGCAGACCCCGCACCATTTTGGTTGCCTATGTCATTAGTGCAGCACAACAACATAGAACATCTCCACGCATACTCAGTATTGAATCCACTGCATTTCAGGAAGCGGCCACGGTGATGAGAATTGAGCTAAGACATGAGCGACAATAGTAAACAAGCATTTGTCAATGCCGAATATTGATTGCTTTGGTCTGTTGAGCTCGCTCACTGGTCTTCTGTCAGTCGCTCTTTCTGTTTGTCCCAGTGCTGCAGACTGCCCTTTTGTACTGGGCTCCTGCCTCTGTTGGGGGCTATTTCTGCCCACAAAGAAATCTGCAGCAGTCCCGACATAGTTCCGTTGAGCTTGTTCACTCCCCCTCTCTCACTTGCTCATTCTGTTTCTACCAGAGCTGCAGGCTGGCCTTTTTTACTGGGCTACTGCCTGCATTGCTGCCTTTTTCTACCCTCAAAGAAAACTGCAGCAGTCATGATAGAGCTCTGTTGAGCTCACACACTCCCCTCCCTCACTCGCTCGTTCAGTGTCTCCCCACGCTGCAGGCTGCCCTTTTGTGCTGGGCTCCTGCTGTGTTGGTGCCTTTTCCTGTCCACAAAGAAATCTGCAGCAGTCCCTTCTCACTCACTCAATCCTAATCTGTCCCAAACACTGATTTCCGACAGCGACTGCGGTATTCTGCGCCAGAAGCGTGAAAACACAGTTCGGGCAGGATGTGAAAAATGACAGCTGTACTGTTCATAAGGAGGTGTGAAAAATTGCCAGTGTTGAAAATTTGGCGTGAAAATATTACTAATTTGAGAAGTTACAAGGGTGTGTGGAAACTGCATGGTGCACACTCGTAGCACAGTCATTTTATGGAGTTTCATCACAAAATTTTCAACATAGGCATTTTGGGACCTCTGCTCATGAACAGTGTCACTGTGATTTTCTTAATGTGTCCCAAACACTGACTTCTCACTGCGACCGCGCTATTCTGCACCGGAAGAGTGAATACGCATTTTGGCCATGATGTGAAAAATGACAGCTGCACTGTTCATAAGGAGGTGCGGAAAAATGGCAATGTTGAAAATGTGGAGTGAAATATTGCAAAGTTACGAGCGTGCATTGAACCTGTGCAATGCACGGTCGTAACACACTCATTTTTATGGACTTTCTTCACAAAATTTTCAACATAGGCATTTTAGGACCTCTGCTCATGAACAGTGTCACTGTGTTTTGTTTAATGTGTCCTGAACACTGATTTCCCATAGCGACCATGATATTCTGCACCGGAACTGCAAAAACACATTTTGGCCAGGATGTGAAAAATGACAGCTGTATTGTTCATAAGTAGGTGTGTAAAAATGTCAATGTTGAAAATCTGGAGTGAAAATATTGCAAATTGGTGAAGTTACGAGCATGTGCGTAGCAACAGCGCAATGCACACTCGTAAAACAGTCATTTTTTGGATTTTTATCACCAAATTTGCAACATACACTTTTTGAGACCCCACCTCATGAATACTTGCACTGCTGTTTCATTACTCGGTCCCAAAACGTAATTCCGCACAGTGACCACGAAATCACCTTTCAGGGCAAATAATGCCATGACAGTGGCAGAATTCATGAGGAAGGGCCCCAAAAACCCCATGTTGAAAATTTGGTGCCAAAATTCCCAAAAATGCCTGAGATATGCATAAAACTTGAAAAAAACCTATTTATTCCATTATACAGCTTACCAGCATTTCCTCAGTTCACGGTCGGCTTTGAAGAGTGCAGACGTGTTCTCGGTCCACTGAAGATTATCGTGCTGAACTCTGGAGTTATGCATGGGGTGAGGGGGATTGTGGGGAGGCAGGGTGTGCAGTGGGTGGGCGCGGGTTGTGGGAGGGGACAGGGAAACCGCGAGGGACCATTTGCAGGACTTTTTTTTTTTACAGGGGCATGTGGCACACTGGGGTGGGCTCCAAGTGTGCCAACAGAGTGCTTCTTGGGGCAGCTGTACCGATGGGGACTGGGCACCCCCATCGGCACAAAGGGGGGTGCAACAGCCGAGGGGATTGGGCACTTTGGCACTAATGTACTGGGTGTTTGTGGGGATTATGCTGATGGGGTGGGCTCCCCCATCGACAAATCAAAGTAGGAGAGGGGACATAATGCCGACGAGGAGTGGACTCCCCCATTGGCAACTGTAACCAAGAGGGGAACTGAAGCCGACGGGGATTGGGGCCCCCATCGGCAAAAACACTATTGTTGGGGGGGCTCATGCTGCCAAGGGGGATTGGGCACCCCCTCAGTACTAGGGGGTAATTAATATTGTGTGTGAAGAGGTGGCAGGCCGACTGCCATGTTCATAAACAATATTACAGTTGGCAAGTTCCACCCAGCAATGACGGGTCGCTCCCTCATTGCAGTGGTTCCGCTGATGCTGCAATGATGAGGCGGCCCCTGATTGCTGTGGTTGAAACGTTTATAGGTGGTGGCACGGTGGCTGAACTAGTGTCAGCAGCAGTGTTCCATGGCATTGGGGAAAGTGGGCCAAGCCTTTACAGGCTGTGGGGGCATTGGCCACGATAGTGCCGTGTCTGGAAAGCTGCCGCAATATGTTTCTTGTGCATGCGCACAATCAACATAAAAAGGATCAGTAAGGACACATTTCTATCGTAATTGGTGCCCATACACTATATAAGACTGCATATGTGTTATACACAACTAGGCTCTGTTTCAGTCTTGTAGTTTACATGGTAACAAAACCTTGCGAGTTTCTCTCTTGAGATCTCTTGTTACCACAGAAACCACGTGATTGAAACATAGCCTTGTAGTGTATGATAGCTCATAAACAATCCTCTATGTTAAAGTGCATTAAACATTCCTCACAACAAAAATGTGTTACTGATAGTTGCATGCATACCTCTCAGCCTTCAGCCTCAGAAATCAGGGACAAGGCTTCACAAAATCTGGAACAAATTACCAAAAGTAATGACAAAAATGGGAAACTCAGCTTTGGCGTCTGTAACATTGTGAAGCTTAGTGAGAAACATATTTTGTAAAGAAGAAGAAGACTGTAACAGTAATAATGTCTGGCATCATTTTATGTTTCAAATTCCAGCTTTCAAGTGAGAGATATAATTTGGTTCTATGTAGCCCCTTTTATATACACACTGTATGCACTTTACAGACAAAAATTAGCATGAGTATATACGCTGCCATTATGGAACATACTTATAAAATGGGTCACATTGCCATTAATTATTTTCTGACATATGTAGACCTCACAGGAACGACATATATAGATAGGCCACTGACAGCAAAGGACGATGGCACATTTATAAGGTAGAAAAAGAGATGGGCAGACTGGATGGGCCTTGCGGTCCTTATCTGCCGTCGACTTCTAATGTTTCTATATTTTTTCCTTTTTTTCCCCTTGAAACTCATTGTTATTGAAAGTAGTTCAAGGAGGTACATTCTTACCGTACAGTGCAGTGCACAGACAAATATGCACAGCACTCCTCAGCCCTGCAGTTACATTCTAGTAATCTTATTTACTACACCTGTGTAGCAACAGGTCAACCCTTTAATAAAATTTGTACGTAAAGTTCTCAACACAAGTGCTGTAAAACCAGCTGAGTGTGCTCTTCCTACAGGAAATATTATAAGTGCTTATTCTTTTTGTGGCTATCCCTACTGTATGTTGATACCACCGTAGAGATCACTCTTAAGAATAAGAGTGGTGTCACGTGCATTCTTAAGGTATGAGAACAGTGAACTGAAAGTGAGGGGTTCTGTAAGTGAGACCACTCTTACAACCCTGATAGCAGTCTCTGCGGCACTGATAATTATAATATTGATTGAGTTTGATCGATAATATATTATTATTTTTTTATGCTTGCTTGAGCGCATGCGCAAGAAACATTATGTGGCAGCTTAGGAGAGAAGCTGGTTGCGGAGGTGCGGTACTCTGGCAACCAAGGGGGCACTGCATTTGGGGGCTTGGCACTGGTGGACCAATGCAGGCCCAGTATCTTGATGACACTGGTTCTGCAGAAGTGCCACCAAGTTAAAACGTTTTCACCACTGCAATCAGGGGCCGCCTCATCATTGCAACATCAGCCATTTCACTGCAATGAGGGAGTGACCCATCATTGCAGGGCGGTACCTTGCAATTTGTATGCCGCCCCTGACCCAGTACATTTGCTGATGGGGGAGCCCACTCCCCATCAGCACACTGTAACCCCCCCCATTTGTTGTGTGCCGAGGGGGTGCCCAATCCCCTTCAGCTCTCCCGCCCTACTGGAATGTGCTGAAGGGGGTGCCCAATCCTTCATTGGCTACAGACCCCCAAAACACTCAAGTGGCATGCTGGGAGCTCACCCCAGCGTGCCAAATATTCCCGTTAAAAAAAAAAAAAAAAAAAAAAAACAGTCCTGTGATGTGTTTTTTAAACCCTTAAAACAGAAAACAGTCCCTCATAGAGTTCATTGGCCCTCCCCAACCTGCACCCACCCTCTCTCCCTGCCCCACCCCCACAACATACTTACCTCCGGTGCCCAATGGGATAAGATGATCTTCAGTGAACCGGGAACACGTCTGCACTCTTCAAAGCCAACCACAAACTGAAGAAATGCCGGTAAGCTGCATAATGGCATAAATAGGAGTTTTTCAACTTTGGTGCATATCTCGGGCCTTTTTGGGAGTTTTGGCACCAAATTTTCAACATGGGGTTCTTGGGACCTATCCTCATGAACCCAGTCACTGTCATGGCATTATTTGGTCCTGAAAGGTGATTTCGTGGTCCCTGCATGGAATCACCTTTCGGGACCGATTAACGAAATGACAGTGCCACTGTTCATGAGGTGGGCTCTCAAAAGGCCTATGTTGCAAATTTGGTGAAAACATCCATAAAATGACTGTTTACGAACATGTGTTGCGCAACTTCCACGCACACTCGTAACTTAGCGAATTTTTAATATTTTCTTTCCAGATTTTCAACATTGGCATTTTTCCACACCTCCTTATAAACAGTACAGCTGTCATTTTACACATCCTGGCCAAAATTTGTTTTTGCACATCTAGCACAGAATAGCGCAGTCGCTATGGGAAATCAGTTTTTGAGATAGATTGAGAAAATGACAGTGTCACTGTTCATGAGCAGAGCTCCTAAAATGCCTATGTTGAAAATTTGGCGACAAAAGTCCATAAAATGACTGTGTTGCACGTGTGCATTGCGCAGTTTCCACTCACCCTTGTAACTTCGTGATTTTGTAATATTTTCACGCCAGATTTTCAACACTGGCATTTTTTCATATCTCCTTATGAACAGTATAGCAGTCATTTTTCACATCCGGGCTGAAATGTGTTTTCATACTTCTGGTGCAGAATAGCGTGGTCGCTGTGGGAAATCAGTGTTTGGGACAGATTAAGAAAATGACACTGATGCTGTTCACGAGCAGAGGTCCTAAAATACCTATGATGAAAATTTGGTGACGAAAGTCAATAAAATGACTGTGTTACAAGCGTGCGTTGCACTGTTTCCACGCACCCTTGTAACTTTGCAAATTTGTAATATTTTCATGCCAGATATTCAATACTGGCATTTTTTCACACCTTCTTATGAACAGTACAGCTGTCATTTTTCACATCCTAGTCAAAACGTGTTTTTGCACTTCTGGCGCAGAATAGCATGGTCGCTGTGGGAAATCAGTATTTGGGACAGATTAAGATCGAGCGAGTGAGAGAGGGGGAGTGAACGAACTCAACTGAGCTCTGTTGGGACTGCTGTGGATTTCTTTGTGGGCAGAAAAATGTGCCAACACAGACAAGAGCCCAGTACAAAAGGGCAGCCTGCCGCGCCGGGAGAAACAGAATGAGCGAGTGAGAGAGGGGGAGTGAGCGAGCTCAACGAAGCTCTGCCAGGACTTTACAGTTGCCCACCCTCCTGCCCAGGGTCTTCTGTGGTCCTATATCACAGCAGGGTCTCTGTGAAGGAGACAAAGCAATGATTGGATACTTTGAGGAGTGCTGTAACAATACAGATTTAGTTGTTCTGTTTACTTCTCTAACTGAGCTAAGTACTGAACTATACTATTATGACTGCTGTAATAATACATATTTATTTGTTCTGTTTATTTCTCTAACTGAGCTAATACTTGGAGTGCAATAGGATTTCTAACTGGGCTAAGTGAAAATATATGAGAGTTGAGAACAAAAAGTATGGTAGCTAAGGGGTGAAAAATGGACAAGGAGGCTTTAGGATTGCTACAATAATACAGTATCTAACGGATGACATTTAAGACTGAATTACCCCAGTCAACAAGGGGCCAATAGGGGGACTAGTGTGGGGGGGACAGGAATTTGAGTAAATAGGGGCCTAACAGTTGTAGTAGGGTACAGAACCTGGGAGTAAGAGCCTGTAACATGAGATGGGGGCCAAAATGGAGCAGGTGCCACATGTCAATAGGGCGGGCATCTCTGGAAGGGTGGTGGGGTGTACAGGGTGTGGGTCCGCCATGAGCCTGGACTGGGCTTGCTGGGTATATGGTCTGTAGATGACTGGCTAGTTTGAGGAAGGACCTGTGGAGGTTAGGGAGGAGTCTAAGTGGCAAGGCAGATGAGTATGGTAGGAATCCTGGCTGGGGGGAATAGGGGATGGCAAGGGGGGACGGAGGAGAAAAAACTAGAGACTGAAACCGACCCCAGTATCAGAGGCACTAGCAGGAAAGAGAGGACAAGGTAGGGGGTGCCCAAGGTGAGGGGGGCCTCCTGTTGGGGGAGGAAGAGACCACGAGGAGTACCATGGGAGAGAGCAGATGGCTGCAGGTAGGGAGGGACCAGCAGTGGGACCGGGGTGACACAGAGGGGAACAAGTAGGAGGGGGAAACAATAGTGGGAAGAGGTGTAGGAGGGGTAATGACTAGGAATAGATTCGAGCCTCTGCTATGGGAGAGAGAGGGGGAGCAGGAACATACTGAAGGAGGGAGGACAAGCTGGGCATGAGAGGGATGGCAACAGCTAGGGGAAGAGATAGCGAGGATGAAAGGGTAGAGGCAGGTTAGTAAGGAAGGAGGGGGTGGTGACTGGAGGAGAGAAGGCTACGGGAAGGGGAAGGATGGGAGGGGCATCGCTTTCAAGGCAGAAGAGAATAGGGGCTCTAAATCGACAACAGCGAGGATAGGAGGGGGTTGGAAATCATCAGGGGAGAAGGGGACATCGACATGGGAAGCCCAGTAGGAAGAAATCAGGCTGGGAAGGGGTTCAATGGGGATGGGAGGAATAAGGCAGAGAAAAGGGGTGAGGTGGATGTAGGGGTACAGATGGAGAAGTCACAGAGGGTGCAACTGGCAGGGGTAAGGGGCAGGGAAGATCGAATACTGGGGTGGTGGAAGGGGCATTAGAAGGGAATGGGGCTAAGGGATGGGGGGGTACTCGTCCTAGGGGATTGTATACTGAAAGGGGTGAGATGGGGCGGAAGGTGGAAGGCACAGCCATATTTGGGTTGAAGATATCTCCAGGTTGACTGCAGGAGGGGCAGGGCAGGCACTGCTCAAGTGTGCAGCAAGGGGGGAGGAAGAAACCTCATTTACTGTTGCATGTGGGTACAAACGACTTGGCGGGGAGACTGGAAGTAGTGAGGGGGAGGTTCAAGTAGTTGAGCAAGCAGTGTGAGGGGGTGGGGGAGTCGGTGGCATTCTCAGAGTTACTCCCCGTACCATGTGCAAGCGTGGGGAGGAAGGGTAGGACTGAAGAGTTCAACGAGCGGCAGAGGGACTGGTGCCACACCAAAAATTATTGGTTAGTGACTAACAAGGGTAGGGTCTGGGGAAATAGTGACTTGTATGCGGGGGACAGGGTACACTTCAGCGGGGAAGGGAGTATTAAAGGCAGGATTAGAGGGGTATATCTCTACTAAGGTGGATTTAAACTAGTGAGGGGGTGGCCAAAAGACTGAGCTTACTAGAAAGGTCCAGACAGGGGAGCCTAATGAGCCCTCCACCCTAGATATAGGTAAAGGCGGAGGCGTTGTAACCCTGGGAGGGGGAAGGCAGAGTGGTCTGAGTGTAATATGGAAGGCACCACCACCCGGTAAGAATAAAGAGGAGAAAGGGTGCGGACTACCGGGAGGAGGGACACAGGCCAAGGAAGAGAAGAGAAGAGTGAGGAAAAGGAGGGGTACGGGTGGAAGGTGGTCTCTCTTATTGCAAGAAGCCTGGGAAACAAAACTGCAGAGCTTCAGGCGCTCCTTTCAAAGGGGAAGGTGGACATTGCTGCAGTGACAGAGACTTGGGCCACAGAGTACCATGATTGGTGCTTGGCAGTCATGGAATACAGGATATACAGGAGGGACCGGGGGGTTGGAAGAGGGGAGGGTTGCACTGTATGTGAGGGAAGGGATTAAATGCGTAAGGGATGAGTGAGAAGAGAAGAGGAGAGGACAGAGGCGCTTTGGGTGCAGCTCCTGGACTCCAAGGGCAGAAAGCTGAGTCTGGGAGTGGTGTACAGACCACTATCCCCTTCCAGGGAACTGGATGGGGAGTTGGCTGAGCTGATAAAGAAGGTGTGTAGAAGGGGGAGTGTGGTGATAGTGGGGGATTTTAACCTACCACAGGTTGACTGGAGCACCCCGTCATTAGCAGTACCAGGGAGCAGGTGATCCTTGATGCATTCCAGGATGGCCTTCTCACGCAATTGGTAAGTGGGCCTACAAGGCTTGGTTAGCACTCTGGACCTAGTACTGGCAAATGGGGAGGTGGTGAGGGAGGTAAGGGTGGAGGACCCACTAGCAGGTAGCGACCACCAAACAGTGTGGCTTGTTGTCGCGCTGGGCAGAGAGACAGGAGGCACAGGCACTAAGGTGGTGGACTTTATTAGGGTGGACTTTGGGGGATGGGAGCAATACTGCAAGGAAGACTCCAGGATATAAGGCCGGGGATGGATGCAGAACAAAAGTGGTGAGTCATAAAGACTGGGCTAACAGAGGTCACAGTAGCCTGCACCAGCTCTAGGAGTAAGAAGAGCAGAGGCAAGAAACCTTGCTGGCTGAACAAGGAAGTGCTGCAAGGGGTGAGGGCAAAGATGGCTGCATACTGGAAGTACAGGAGAACAGGGAAGGGAGAGGATAAGGAAACTTTCAGGAGCTGGTCAAGGGAGGTTGCCAAGAGGGTGAAATAAGCTAAGGCCTCCAGGCAATTAAGTTCCACACAGGGCATAAAAGGAAGGGAAAAGGACTTTTTTAGGTATCTCAGGGAAAGAGGAAGTGCAAGGAACATATTGTGAGAATAAAGCAGGTAGGGGATTGGCTGGAAAAGGGGAGGAGCAAGTGGAAATTCTGAATGAGTACTTCTGCTCCATTTTCACTAAGGAGAGGGATAGCCCACTATGAAAATGGGCTGGGGTGGTGGGGAAAAGGGGGGAGGAGGTGATGGACAAAGTGATCAAAGGAAGTAGGATGCTAGAGGGTCTGAGGGCAGTAAGGGTGGACAAGACACTAAGTCCCAATGCCATCCACCCCAGGGTACTGAGGGAGATGGCGAAGCTGTTGGCTGAGCCACTGGCAGATCTCTTCAACACCTCCCTAGAAACGGGGTGTGTGCCCCAGGACTGGAGCGTGGCCCATGTGATGCCCATACACAAGAGTGGGCCTAGGGAGGAGCCAGGAAATTATCGGCTGGTAAGTCTCACATGCATAGTGGGTAACCTTATGAAGCTGATACTGAAGGAGAGGCTAGTGGCATTCTTAGAGAGTAATGGCCCCCAAGATGGGTGGCAACATGGGTTCATCTCAGGAAGGTCTTGTCAAACCAACCTAACAGAGTATTTTGACTGGGTGACATTGGACAGGGGCCATGCGGTACATGTCTTGTACTTGGACTTCAGTAAGGCCTTTGATACAGTGCCTCATGGGAGACTGGGGTGGGGAGATGATGGCAGTGGGAGTGGGGAAAAAGCTGACTAAATGGATAGAGAACTGATTACAGAGGAGGGTGCAGAGGGTGGTGGTGGTGGGGGAGCTCTCGGCACCCAGAGCAGTGACAAGTGGGGTGTTGCAGGGGTCAGTGCTAGGCCCGATGCTATTTGGGCCTTTATCTCCGATACAGCACATGGAGTGGGGAGCAGGGTTAGTGTGTTCGCACATTATACCAACTTGGGGGCAGTGGTGGACGAAGAGGATGGCTGAGGAAAACTGCAGGGGGACCTAACCAAACTAGAGACATGGTCGGTGGAGTGGCAGCTAGGATTCAATGCAAAGAAGTGTAAGGTGATGCACTTCAGGGCTAAGAACCAGAAGAGGGACTATTGGTTGGGGATCAGAGAGGAGGAGAAGGACCTAGGGGTGTTGGTAACTGGGAGCATGAACAACTCAGCCCACTGCATGAGAGCAGCAGCGAAGGCAAACAGGATGCTGGGGTGCATTGCAAGAGGGTTCTCATCCAGACACAGGGATGTGATCCTACCTCTCTACAGATCATTGGTCAGACCGCACCTAGAGTACTGTGTGCAATACTGGAGGCCATACCTGAGGAGAGATATAAAGTTACTGGAGGGGGTGCAAAGGAGGGCAACAAAATTGTTAAAGGGAAAGGAAGGAAAGAAATATGAAGTTAAGCTGAAGGATCTGAACATGTACACACTGGAAGAGAGGAGGAATGGGGGGATATGATTGAAGTTTTTAAATACCTCTGAGGGGGTAACTAAACCTAGCACCGAGCGGGTGTTTAAACTGAGGAGTGGAAGAGAGACGAGCGGGCATGTACTAAGGGTGACGTTTCAAGAGGGAAATGAGGAGGCACTACTTCTCTGAGATGGTGGTGTCTAGTTGGAATGCACTGCCAGAGGAGGTGGTAACATGTAGGACAGTCAATAGCTTTAAGGAGGAGTGGGATAAAGCAAGAGGAAAACTTGGGGGGCAGAGGCTGGGACAAGCGGGGGAGGAACTGAGGGGGAGGAGGCTGGGGCAGCTGCAATCTAGGGTGCTAGCTGCACGCTCGGGCAGACTTACATAGACCGATTGGTGTGTTCTGCTGGCAGATTTGTATGTCCGTATGTAAAATCACAGTGACTCTGTTCATGAGCAGAGGTCCTAAAATGCCTATGTTGAAAATTTGGTGACAAATGTTCATAAAATGACTGTGCTACAAGTGTGCGTGATGCAGTTTCCATGCACCCTCATAACTTCACAAATTTGTAGTATTTTCACTCCAGATTTTCAACATTGCCATTTTTTAAGGTCTCCTTATGAACAGTACAGCTGTCATTTTTCACATCCTGCCCGAAATATGCATTTATACATCTGGCGCAGAATTGCGCGGTTGCTGTGGGAAATCAATGTTAGGACAGATTAAGAAAATCATAGTGACAGTGTTCATGAGCAGAGGTCACAGAATGCCTATGTTGAAAATCTGGTGAAATAATTCCACTAAATGACTGTGTTACACACATGCATTGCGCAGTTTCCACGTACGCTCAGAAGTTTGAGCATTTTTAATACTTTTACTACAGATTTTCAACATTGCCATCTCTTCACACCTCCCAACGAACGGTACAGCTGTCATTCTTCACATCCTGCCCGATCTGTGTTTTCGTACATCTGGTACACAGTGGCAATGTTGCTGTGGAAACTTAAATTTTGGGACACATTGACAAAATCAGAGTGCCACTGTTCATGAGAAGGTCCCAAATGCTTTCATGAGGTGGGGGCCACAAAATGCCCATGTTGAAAATTTGTACTGCAAATACCAACAACATGCCCGGGGCATTACAGTTTCTAACCATAATGTCCCACCCTGTACAGACTGACAGGCATCAGGGGTGTGCCTTTGGATTCCTGACTGTAATGCTCATGCCATTCCAACCTCACCCCCCCCCCACCCTGAGTCACTGACAGTCATTGAGCTGTGCCTTGGACTCTTCCGCCCCACAGTTCACCCCATTCTATACTGCACCCGTTTCAGCGTATGTCCTTATGGAGTGGGGTGACTTTAAAGCCAAACACCCCAATGGGGGGAAGCTAAACTACCACGTGCTTCCTGAATGACAACTGTTCATTAGTATAAGCCTTTGTTTTGATCATTAACATCCCAATATAACCTTCAAATAAATATTTACTTATTTAACATTTTTGCATATTGAAATAGCTTCATATAGGTGAAATGCCTACTTTTCAAGAGGGTTAATTACTGTATTTATTTATTTATTTATTTATTTTGCAGTCTGTTTCCCAGGACAGTTAAAATGCATCATCTCATTTCCAGTGGGGTCCTGCCGCTACCCATTTCCACAGCTGGGCGGACTGGAACGCTAGGAGATTTAGTGACTTGCCTGAGTTCACAGAGTCAGTATTCAGCTCTACTGAGGTTTGAACCTCTGATTTCCTGGTTCCAAGCCAGAGCTCTTACCCAGTGTCGAACTGGCGTGCAGGGGACCAATGCGGAAAGCTGACATAGGGGCCCACCTGGAAAATCAATATAGCAGGGCCCAGAGTGACACACTCATCAGTATTCCACTTCAGTCTGATGCACTAGCTCTGTGTCTGCATCTTGCATATACTTGCAGGGTCCAAAATGCACCATTTATAAAAAAATGTTGATGATTAAACCAAAGATTCTCAGTTTAGAAGGTGGCCAGGTACTCAACATAGGGTCCAACCTAGAAATGTCCAGATATCCTGGTGCTCTCACTACTAGACCATGCTGTCTCATCTTATTTGTTAAACACACAAATAAATAAATAATTTAATAGAGCAACTGCTTCCTCCCAACTATCAGCTTTAAGCTGTGCATCAGCAGCAGCAACTAAGAGCCATCTAACACACAATGTAAACCACGACAGACAAAAGCCTTATTTATATTTACCCTCAGATGTTGGTTGTTTTGACTTGTGGGGTGTACTAGGTCACTGATGTGTTGCCCACTGCACCTACACTTGCTGTGGCACACTATATATATATGTATATATCTATATCTATATATGTATACCCATGTCCATCTTGTAAATTAGTTGTACTCAATGGTGTTTTGCCTGGTAAAATAAAGATTGACTGATTGATTGATATCTGAGAGTGGATGTGCTGCTAACATTTCGGCTCTACACCTTCTGAGCAGCATTGTGGACCAGATTTGGCTCTGAGTGTGGAGAAGGAATGTCTACACATCTCAGTCTGCAGTGAAGCTGGCATTTCTATGGCTCCAAATGCTGCAGAAATGTGCATGCCATTTAAAAAAAAATTTTTGTCCAGGAAAGAGACACTAAGTCGAGGATTGTTTCCAGGTAAGTCTTGGGGATGCAAGGAAGTTAAGTGCCTTGCTTATGGTCACACAGTGTGCAAGTGATGGTTGTGGGAGTCAAACCCAGTTCTTCAGGTTTGCAGCTCAGCACTTTTAAAGGAAAAGTCCCCTCAACCTATTTTCTGTATACCTGCATACTTTGTAGGCAGAAACAGTGATTCCCTCTTTCACATCCCCCTTATGTCATCCTGCCACCAACAGGATATCTTCTCCTAAAAACCTATTCATTCTAAATCTTCTGGCAGCTAACACAATGAAGTTCCTTCACTCACTTCTGCCCTGATGAGAAAACCTGTTTTACTCCACAGCAAAGGCCATGAGCCCACTGACTCATGCAAGGCATTGTGGGAGCTGATGATGCATACTTGCACAAGTCAGCAGAATATATAATCTCAGTCAGTTCTGTTACATATCTTGAGAAGTCCTTGTATTCTCTAAAATCACCTTATTCTAACTCACATACACTTTAAAATACAGAAAACAGCAGGGCACTTATTATACCTTGAAAAGTTTCATGGCCAGCATAAGGCAAGAACATAGGGACTGCAGAGGACAGCAACAGCACTGACTAATACAGTATAACTACTGCACACTTTCACAATAAAACATTAGAAAATCCCAGGATGCCTTACATGAATTGTGTCATGAACTTTGCAATGAAATCAAGCAGATTTTCACACCAGACTTAAGTACCGTCATTTATATTTAAATCATGATGAAATTAGGAGGGTGCAATAAACCATTGTGCATGCCTAAAGACTTTACAGGTGAACAGAATAAAAGGCCGAGGGGATCTTCCCTTTAACTACTTCACTACACTGCTTCCCTAAATGCACCTGAGGATTAAAAATCTGGCACTCGGTGCTTGCAGCTCCCACCCCCCATCAACTTGAGGCAACATGCAAACTTACTGTAGCCTAACTTTTTGTTGTTAAATAACCTTCCACATTTCACTGAAGCTGGGTACTAGGCAAATGGGTGAATGCCACTGCAGTACTGCAGTAGGTGAGAATTCTGTAATGATGGGGGGGGGGAACTGTCCTTCAGATAAGACATTTAACCAGTATCCACTCTGCCCACCTCCGGTGTCTGCCAAAGTGGAAACTAAAGCTCTCTTGTCACTTTTCAAAAGAGTAGGGGTGTGTTACCCTGTTGCCCTGGCCAACTACCGCTCACAGTAATACATGCTCTAATGCCCCATGGTTAAATGTGGCATTAGGAAGGGGTAACACATGACAGGGAGTGCAGTCATAAGGGAATAATGAACACCTTGGGTGGCTGTTAGGCACGAGGCATAGCCAAATACCACACCCACCTGAGAAGTGCATTATTCACTTTAACTGCACACCTTAGAGTGCGTTATCGCATTTATAAAATGGGCTTTTATTTATTGAAAAAATATGTAGTAAGGGCGAAGATCAAACAAATGTTGGAGAGGCTGAGGAGCAATGGGGGAGCATTGCCATATATTCTAGAGCTGTAAACATAAATAACCATAGAATCTGTGGGCAGAAAATAACCCATTGGCCCATTCCTACCTAATGCTAAATGAGATAGCCCTAGAGGCTCCTAATCCCCCCCACCCCCCTTTCTGGTGTAGTCGTTACCAAGCTCTTTTATCTCTCCCAACCTCTTTTAAATCCATCCCCACACTGATTTTGCACTATCTGTTTCATCAGGCAGCCTATTCCAGCCTTCCACCACCCTCTGCATGAATAAGTACTTCCCAGCATCTCTCCTTAATTTGCCCCCACCAGCTTCATGGAGTTGCCCCCAGTGCTTGTGTTCCCACTTAGTCTGAATAATTCCCCATCATCCACTAAATATTCATGATGCCCTTTCACAGTGTTACAATTTGCTTTATTTCCCTGTAGTTCAATTCCACTCCTAAAGGGCATGACTCAATCAAAATTGGAGTAGATCCACAAGATGAGTGTAACCCCCAAAAAAAAACATAAAAATAAAATTCAGAAACCTTTTCATGAATAAGTGGGGTAAACATAAACACTTAATGCTTTATTATGAAACAGGCCAAAGTCTCATTTTTATTGGAGTCCCTAAACAATTAAACAAACTCAAATTACAGCATTAACTGTGCAAATTAACTTAAAAATGTACAGTTAAGCTGGTTAGAAAAAGGGTTAATGACAGAGTATTTAACATGCCACCAACTTGTTTTCATACCATCAGCAGCTGTGACTGTACTCGGTTGATCTGTATCTTACTAAAATTTGGGGTCCAGTGCGAATTAGAATAAAAACTGTCATCGTAATGGGTTTTGCGGTGAACAGCTTGTGAGGTGACAGTTACTGCATAATCTCACAGAGAATAGAGGTTTATATGGTGAAAAGAAACAGGGAAGGCACAAATCACAGCATCTCAACAGAGCATTATAGCAGCTCACTATCTTTTGCAGTCTCTTGTGTCGCATATTTTTCAGTATTTTTACTTGAAAAGCAGGTTAGTGTGTTGTTGGTCTCTCTCTCTCTCCCTTTCTTAACTGTGTATCATGTTGCTATATTTGGCTGTTTTTTTACTTTAAACTTGTTGCAACTGTTGTTGTATTTTCTTATTTTTTTGTTCAGTACTTTGCTTGCAACACCGAGCAGGAATGAGTAGCACTGGCAGAAAGTGTCTTCACAGAGTTTCAGTCAAAACCATACGCTCAAAGTGATTTTGTTACTTTTGAGAAAACTTTGAAAAATATAATGTTAAGACACAATTCAGCATATATATTATTTTAATTTACTGCAATTATTTTCCCCCCTGCCAGCCTGACCATCCGCCATCAGTCCTGCCGCTCCACCCAGCTCCATCACCTGCCATCCCTGGGACTTACCTCCTGCTACACAGCTCCCCATGGATGACCCCCCCACCCATTGGAAGCGCTACCCAGGGGCCAGGCCGTTACTCCCCTGGGCAGATTTGAAGTGTTGCTCTCAGAGTGGAGGACCCAGTCGGCAGTGTGGGGCCTGCGGTGGGTGGTGGACAACATCCTGGGCAGTCAGGAGGTCTTTCCTGGTTTTCTGCCCCGTGGACATCAGGAAGACTCTCACCAACGCCAGTGTGTCAAGCTGCCAGTGTCACCCCCCCCCGATCCATGGCTCAGTTTGCACCACCACCTGTGGTTCCCCAGGTTGTGGTGTTGCAGCAGAATCCAACTCCCTGCCATTCCTCAAGGACGCGAGCATCCAAGAGGTGCACAGCCATTCTCTCCGGCCGACCCCCCACTGACCCAGGCTCATTCCCGAACCCGGGTCACTGGCATCATAAGTGGTATACATTGTCTGCATTACTCTTCCCTGAGCTCTTCATTACTTGGTACATTTGCATGGAAACAGAATCCTTGTTTCCTTGAGTTCAGCTGCTTGATTCTTTGCTGAAGTCATAGGGTCTGAGCCTCAAAATGTTCTTGTGCGGGCTTTTGGAGGGCAAGTGGTGACATCTGCATATCCACAGTCCCTTAGTGTGTGCCCCTATTATACGCAAAAAGAGCACCTTGCCAGGTGAGGGTAAAGAAACCTCTCCAGAAGCAGAGGAATTAGTTAACTGCCCTGGAGTTCGTCAAACAGAATATCAGCATTTTTGCATCTGCCCGCTTTGCAAGGGAAGAGATCATATTCCTAAGGAGCTAACACCATGATTCCATTCCCCATCTACATCAGCTGGCATACCATCACACTTCTTTGTTTTGTGATGTCACTATAGGGAGAGTGAGGGAGTGTGTGACATTGAGCAATAGAGCCTTTTTTATGTTTCTTGCTCGTGAAGGGCACAAGAAACATTTTGAGATGAATAGAGCATTGTAGAGGTGTGGCAGTGTTTGGTCAATCCGGCGAATGCTTTCAGGGGCGCATCCCTCAGCCACCAATCAACAGGGAAGCTACCAATAACAGCAGTTTCAGAGCAAGCACCAGACTTGAAAGAAATCTGCCACTCCAATCACAGACAGTTTCATCATTGCAGCAGCAGACCCCCCCCCTTCCCAGCAACCAGGCACATTCCAGCCATGCACATTACAGTGCATAATAATGCACATGGCTGGACTTACGAGCATCTCATTTGCACAGTGTGCCTTTCCTTGCGAAATAAATAAATGAGCCCCGCTTTGCATAATTGGCGGCTCCTGCCACCCACCACACACTCCCCTCAAAGCCGATATCTGGGTGCCCAATCCCCGTGTCGGCATGCCCCCCCCAAGCCCGAACATATCTTTTGCCAACAATGGGGTGCTCAATCCCCATGTTGGCATGCCCCCTACTATTGTGGCACACTGGGAGCCCACCCCAGTGTGCCAAAGTAGTTCTTATCTTGTTCCGACACTGGGGATGCCCACTCCTGGTGTCCGATGCGCCCCCATGCCCCCTTTTTTCAGCTGACCTTGGAGCGCCCAATCCCTGGGTCAGCATTGACCCCCCCCCAGTAATCTTGCACACTGCAAGCACACCCCGGTGTGCCAAACTTTATTTTCATAGTATTTAACCTATAAAAAAGAAAATTGTCCCTCAAGGTCTATTTTTTGTTAAATCTAAAGAAAAGAAAATGGCCCTTGTTGTCCTCACCGCCTCCCCATCCCAACCTCCTTTTACGCACCTCATCTCCCTGCACCCCATACTTGCCTTCAGAGGTCCGATGGTGCAATCTTCTGTGGACTGGAACACAACTGCACTCTTCAAAAGCCGACTGCAAACTGAAAAATCACGGTAAGCCTATAATGTCAATCAATGGGGGGGTTTCAACCTCGGTTGATATCTCAGCCATTTTTGGGAGTTTTGGTCACAAATTTTCAAAAATGTGCTTTTTGTGACCCCACCTCATGAATATTGGCACTGTCATTTTGTTTCTCGGTCCTGAAACATGATTTTGCGGTTGCTGCATGGAATCACCTTTCGGGACCAATTAACGAAACAACAGTGCCGCTGTTCATGAGGTGGGGTCCCAAAAAAGCCATGTTGCAAGTTCGGTGAAAAACTTCCAAAAAATGACTGCGTTTCAAGCATGTGTTGTGCAGAATGTATGCACGCTTGTAACTTCAACAATTTTTAATATTTTCACTCCAAATTTCCAACATTGCCATTTTTTCTCACCTTCTTATGAACAGCACAGCTGTCATTTTTTGCATCCTACACAAAATGTGTTTTCACACCTGTGGTGCAGAATGGCACAGTCGCTATGCGAAATAAATTTTTCGGACAGATTAATGAAATCACACTGCCACTGCTCATGAGGGGAGGTCCCAAAAAGGCCATGTTGAAAATTTGGTGAACAAGCCACAGGAAATTACTGTGTTATTACGAGGCATAAATTCACATAATTCTCATGCCATGTGGCCACTTTTTATATATTTTCAAGTATTTTCAACATTGCCATTTTTTCACACCTCCTCATGAACAGTATAGATGTCATTTTCACATCCTGCCCAAAATGTCTTTTTGCGCCTTATTGTGCTGAATGGCACATTTGCTGTGCAAAATCACCTTTCGGGATTGAGTAATGAAATTACAGTGCCACTGTTCATGAGGTGGGGTCCCAAAAAGCCCATTTTGAAAATCTGGAGTGGAAATACCAACAAACACCCAGGGCGTTAGGGTTTTCAACTGTAATGCCCCACCCTGTATAGACTGACAGAAGTCGGGGGTGTGGCTTGTGGTTGTCGGCCATAATGCTCATGCCATTCCACCCCCACCCCAACCCTGCAGCCGCTGACAGGCATCGAGATGTGCCTTGGGGTCTTCAGCCCTAACATTCACTCCATTCTCCTATACTGCACCCATCTCAGCTTATTTCATTATGGAACAGGGTAAGCGTAAGGGCCAAAGACCCCAAGGCACACCATGACACGTGTCAGCATCTGCAGGGTGGGATGAGGTGGAATGGCATGAGTGTTATGGCCGATGACCCAAAGGCACACCCCAACGCCTGTCAAGTCTCTGCAGGGTGGGGCTGGGGGTTGGTGTTAGCTCAGTACTTCAGTGCCATTCCTATTATGCATCTCTCTAACTCCTGCAGTACCAATGCCAATCCAGCAAGCAAATATTTGGCATTGACAATGCTTGTTACTTTTGTACTTTTATAGAAAACTATTTTTGGGGTTCTCTAGTGTTCAGGTGGAGGTTTAGGCACTGTGTGGTATGCAGAATGTGGTTTTGTTTTTTTTCTTCTCTTGCAGGTGTTCCTGAGGAAGAAAAGAAGAGGATGCTGGAGCTCATCCGAGTTCCTCTTTTTCTTAGAGTTTTAAGATTGTCTGTAGTTAACAGGATGTTAACATGTTTTTCCTTCACAGATGTGTGGTTGTGGGAAATTTTGGGAAATGCAATGTGCTGTTTCCTTGTTGTTCTTGTTTGCAGGTACCCTGGGAGCTTGGAGGGAGGTTCCATGGTGGGCAGCCTGGTCAGATAGATTTTCCCTAGAGGGCTAGGGGATAGACAAGCTGTGGTCCTGATCTGCAGTAGGGGCCTCAGTTCTGGTCTATTAGGGCATACTTCAAGCAGTCTCCTTGGAGCCACTGAATATCAGGATAGGGGCAGAAGTTTCATCAGCCGGCCGCTGGGCCTTTAGTGTTGCCTGCCTGTGCTTGGTACATGATAGGGGAGACATAGCGCTACCTCCCCAAGGTAACACAGAGGGTAGGATGGCCTGGTGCTGGGTAGAGAAATGATTGTGGACAGTCATTTACCTGGCTAGGGGTGAACGTAACCACCCAGTCCCCTGTGGTTACTAGAATCCCATCAGTGTCAGTGCCAGGTAGGGAAGACAGTTGGTAAATAACTGGTTAAATGAGTTTTCACTTACTTACTCTCTGTTTACTTGGTCTCAGCTGAGAGAAGAGAGATGATGTCATTTAGAACTCTCGCAGCAGCATGAACCACATCAGCTGACTGTGAGTGGGGAGTTTTAGAATCTTGAAGAATCTGTGAGAGGCATCTGTAGTGAGCAGTTGGAGGAGTGAGAGCTACAGTGTGGGCTCTGTGAGGAGAGCCTAGTTTCTCACCCAAGTGCTAAGAAACATCGGTCTGCCAAGAGAAGTGGTGGAAACCATTTTCTAGAGCAGGAGTTCCTGATTTTCCATCCCTGGAGAGATGGAAAAGGACTGCCAGAATGGATCCGAGGGACAATCCCCTATTTTGATCCAGGACTTTGCAGCTGGCTGTTTGTTTTCCAACCATGAGTAATCTGACTTTGTGCTTCCCAGAGGAAAGTACCTGTTTCTGGGGTGTTCTCTCTGATAAAGGGAAATATACACCACTTCTGTGCTAAGTTGAGACTGTTCTCATGTTTTTCAAGTTGGCTGACAATTGTGGAGTCCCCAGAGAGACTTGGCACATTGTTCAGGACTTTAGTTCTACACTCAGACAGGAGTATTTTCTCATGCAGGATGTGAAAGTCATTCCAAGATGCATATTTCTAACTGTTCTCCAGAAGTTTTGAGGTGTAACTCTGAAATAATGGCTGGGAAAGGATGTGGAAGCAAAAGGTGTGCAGCCCCTCATCTGGAGTGACCAGTTCAGCACTACAGGTTCCGTAAGGGCACCTGATTATTCAGGACATGGTGGCCAATGCCTGAAGAGATAGTTTACCACCTGGTGTGGATTGTGTTAATTTTGAGCACCAATGTGCTCCATCGTGGCCAGTTACCGCATTGCCAAAATATTAAGTCCCATGCCATATGGGAAATGTGCTCAGCTGTGGCCACTGCCACTGGAAGAAAATGTGTGTTTCAGCTGAGGCCATTGCCGCTGAAGAGAAATCAAGGTCCTGTGACATGGGATATGTAGAGTTTCTGTCCGATACAGATTTCTGTTGTTCTGCCATTGCCTTGTGCCACAATGCGTAAACCTTGGGGGTCCACCTTTGCTTTAGAGTACCATCTTTGGAATAAAGTCACAATCTAGAACTCCAACCTGATTTGGACATTCATGTTACGGCTTCCTGTGTGGAATTACTGGGTACCCCTGCAGAAGTACAGACCTAGCATAGCCCCTAGCAAAAAGTTCTCTCCTCAGGACCTGGGTTTATTTTGGTCATTTGTAGTTTTGCTTTTGTACACCCCACCTCTTTCTAACCTCTAGAAATAACAAGCCTGGTATACATTTTTAAATGCTAGGGATGGTACCAGATTGTCCAAAGTAGTTTAGGTGCCCAGTCGAGGGTACCAAGGGGTAGCTTATGGCACAAAGTAGTGGGGGTGGTTATACTTATTTCACTTTTTCATTCACTCTCATGTTGACACCTAAAACACTGATGTTATAACTACGTAAAACAGTCTGACCCCTTACATAATTTTTCATAAAGTGGGATAAGTTTCACCATGTAACTTAAAAACAAGCATGGCAACCCATGGTTCTTGTAGATTTTAAATGTTTGATGACCAGAATGTACCGGGCACAAAATTATGAATTTGACATGGGGTTGCTGAAATACTAGGGAAATTACTTAACGGCTAGAACTCGTTCCTCACATGATTCACCATGTTGTCTCTGTAACATTCTGGTGACCCTGTTCTGGACAGTCTCCAACCTATGCCTGTCTCAGTATACCGACGCCGCAGCAACTCCCCTACTGCGAAGACCATCACAGCGACAGGATTTAGGCAAAATCCGCATGTCGCTGTGATGGTCTCTGCAAGTCCAGGAGACTGCCTCACAGGTTGTCCCCCCCAGTCCAACTCGAACTCAGAGTTGGAATCCTAGAGACAGGAGGGTATGGGGGGCATCTCTGACACCGCATTGCCGACACTCGGCACTGCTGCTGTCTCTGTCGGGGATGTCTCCATATGGGATGTCGCTGTGGCATGGTAAAACCGCCTGTCTCTCCTCAGGTGTGGACTCCAGCATAGCATAGGTAACCCTCCTGCAAATGGGGGTTCCCGAAAAGTCTTCCTTGGGTTTGCCTAAATGCTCACTGCCAGGTTGGTGTCCTGCATTTTAGCAGTTTAAACGGTAGTGCCTGAGAGTGCCTGTATAGCCTCTGTGTATTGTCTCTTTAAGAGCTGCCTATATCGCAGTTATATTTGAGCTGAGTGGGGGCTGAGTGTTTCTATGCTCGAGTCCCACCTGGGCTGCCAGATAATCGCTCTGTTCTGCCATCGCTACTTGCGTAGAGGGAGCTCTATGAGAAGATGTACTTATTTGATGATTATCTATAAGAATGGTAATGATATTGCAGTTTGTCTAACCTGCCTTCTTTGCAGCATGGACAGTTTAGTTTATCACCACCAGAATGGGCCAATCAGTACCTTTGGGGACTGCAAAATGGAGGCTGTCCCCAAGGGTCTTATGGGAGCAAAATTCTGTAGGAAATGTAGTTTTGGAATGCCCAAATGGACCTGGAGGGGGAGCCCTTGTTGTGACTGACAGACAGATCAGCCAGCCAAACCTTTTGGATCCTGGGGAAGGTCCCAGGCTGCTTGCAGCTAGAGTCAGTCTGAGTTGGGAAAGTGAAAGGGTGAACAGCTCAAGATAGTTGAGCAGCTGTCCTGCGTAGTTTCGCATGGGAGAACTGTGGAAGGGCTGAGTTTTGTCCTGCCTGCCTGCTGTCCCTGAGAGGAAAATGGAGTTTATTTGGACTGAATCTGACTTTGGAGAGTGAGATAAGCCACTAAACTGTGACCAAACCTGAAGAAGACTGAAGATTTACTGAATGCGATCGGCCTGTCAGGACCTCCAGCTGTCTCTGAACTCCTGGTTTGGTGCAGAGACCCTGTAATTGCGATCGGAGAGCCATCTGCCTGGTACAGTGGAATTTATTTACATGTAAATGTGCTGTGTGCTATTAGTGGGTCATGAGTTGGTTCTCCACTGTGTGCTGAACTGTTTTCTGCTTGCTGGAGGCTGTAATCCAGCTACAATGGACTGAATCCGTATTCATCTCCATTTGGCCTAGGCCTTGCCACACTGGCCCAGCTAGATTACCCGCTACACAGAGAAAGCCATCGATGAAAGACTTGCCTGAGGATCAGCCCCCTCCTCAACGCTTTGAACAGGAACGACACCTCGGTGATTTGTGTGGGCCCTGCTTCTCCTGGCACTCCAGCTCAACAGCCTGCAGTCTCGATTTCATCCTGTCTGTGTCCTGTATTGGGTATCATGAGTAAACATCAGGGTAGCTCCCTGCAACAACAGCTAAATCTAAAGTGTTGTCATTTGATTACCTTGTTGTCTTTTCTGTCATGAATTGAGTCCTCCGGCTCCAGATTACAAATAGTGTGTGTTATGCATATTGCTTTTTTCCATCACCGGGTCCCAACCAGCTGCGACGCCAGCCTACCCTGGGCAACATTCCTGGCTAGCCCACCATTTTCCTACCTGGGTACCCAGAGTGTGTGACAATGTAGGGACTCTGAAGTGCATGCATGACTGTTTGATTGTGTAACCCCCTTGTTACCCGGGGTTATTAGAATCCCAGTAAGACCTAGTGGTAGGCAGGGAAGGCAGCTTGTGAAACTCCAGTTAAATGGGTTTCACACTGTCTCACTCTGTTCTCAGTCTCAGCTGAGACTGAGGGATGACATCACCAATAGAACTATCGCAGCTGCATGAGCCACAATGGAATCTGCAGCAAGGGAGTTGGAATAGAATATTGGGAGGTTTGAACAGAGTCTATAGTCAGTTGGAGTTGGGAGCTTGCTGTGGAAGCAGCACAGCAGCTCAGTGTAGGCTCTTGGAGCCTCAGCCCTGACAGAGGGCTACTTTTAAGAAACAGGGTGTGTGTCTCCACCAAAAGAGAGACACAGAAGATAATTGAAGTGGTGGAGACCATTGTTTTGTTCAGTGGCTCTCCTCCTCGGGATGGGGGGCAGGAAAGGTTCCCTTCACATTCCTGGGGCAACCCCCCTGGTTCTGCTAGTAATGGAGAAGCTGCCTATTTGTTCCAGAGTTCTTTTGGGAACAAGAAGACTTGTGAAGTGCCTGTGGGGCACCTGCAATCGGAGGGTGAGTGTCTGCTCTTCCTGAAAGGGCCTATGTTTTTCACCCTGGGACTTGTGTGACATGTGGGGACTGGACTACTGAAATAGTGGGAGGCCTAGAGTAATAGGCTTAGCCAAGAAGTAAAAGTAGGTTCAAGTCCAGTGCTTATTGGGAAATCAAAATGATATGTAGAGGAGATGTGACATACGTCTACCCAGGAATCTACATTTGCAAGTTTTCAGTAAAGGAATTGTTTAGTTTCCAGAGAAATGGCCGGGTATGGACTGTGGGAGCTGGAGGTGGGAGACCCCCCATCTTTAGTGACCAGGTCCACCTTTACAGATTTGTTCTGTGGATTTCTACTTTGCCTCAGGCACTTGGCCAGTGATAAGAGAAGTACCCAGACTTGGGATTGGAAGGAAAATTCCTTCTAGGAGTCGAAGGCTCTAGTGTGGTTTGGGGAGCCACAACAGGATAATTGGTTCATTTCCCAAAATGGACCGAGGATCAAGTGGCCAGCGGGGGAGCCGGGTCCGTGGGGAAAACCCAAGTAGTGTACAAGTCGGGCTGTGTACCCAAAGCTGTGTGCAAGTCTGGGCTGTGTGCCTGTGTGGGTTCAGAGCCTGAGGGCTGGAAATAGTGATAAAGTGTTCTGTAGTCTCTAATCTGCATTACCAGGAATGTAGCCCCATGGGGGTCTGTCTGTGCTTTGTTTGTTCAGCTTTGATGTGAATAAAAGCCACACTGGAGAATCCCATTCCTGGTTTTGGACATTACAGTTACTGCTTCCTGTTTTCGGATTTACTTGGGTCCCCCTGTGCAGAGTAGCCAAACCTAGGCCCCCTGTGCCGAGTAATGCAAAAGTTATCAGTAGTTTGTGTAAATCGGGGGCACAGTGGCTTGACCCAATTTCTGAATGTTGATGCACAGGAGTGCTGCCGCCGCCATTACAGGGTGGGGTAGTAAAGTAAACACAGCAGCAGAGGAGTCATTTTAAAACTAAAGAAGGTGTTCAATAAAGTGGGCCTTTCAGTTACAGTGAAGTTTTGTTTGTTTTTCTGCAGTTATGACCTCAGGACCAGCTCGTTACCTGGATCATGCCCGGGTTGCAGTAACAGCAGCAGTGAATAGACTGAGGGATATTGAAAAGTGGTGCTATGGAGGACAACTGCCCCCTGATGTGGCGGTTCCTGGATATCCAGTGCATGTATGTCAAATATGCTTGAGAACTGGAAGGGACATCTTCATGATTCCTCACTGTGCTGGATGCCTAGAAAAATATGGCTTGTATAAAGCGCCTCAAATTTGGTTGGCTCCCACATGGACAAAGGTTCAGGAATCTGCAGTTGGCAGCACACAGCACCAGACGGAGCCTGTGGAGGAAGGCCCCTCGGGGGAGTGTGGCACAAAGCTAGAGGGTGCAGAGTTAGAGACAGAACCAGAAGTTGAAGTTTCGGATGCTGGATCCCAGAAGGAAAGTTCGGATAAAGCATCAATAGACCCATGGGGGGGGGACCTAGCCCAAGTCTCTTAGGAGAAGATGAGATGCGGAAGGCTTTTGAGTGGGAGGTGTCTACCTCCGCGCCTAGTGATGAGTGGATAGTCTCAGGAGTGAGAACGACTGCTCACTCCTGGGCTCAGATCCTCAGTGAAGAGGAAGATGAGGGGGAACCTATGTGGCCTTGTGAAAAAGGAACGGGTACACAGCCTCAAGATCTTGCCTCGGAGGAATGTATGGAAGAAAGTGGTGATGCCACTGCCCTGGCTTTACAGGAGGAAGAAGTCAGGGATCCGTTTCTAATTTCTTTAAAGATGTGTAGCTGGCAGAACCAGGACTGGCCAGTCCCAAGCCAAGCCAGCGGTCTTAGATTGACCAAAGCAAGTAAAGAGGAGAGACTGGTTCTTAGAAAGGCAAATGAGATCTATGGTATGACCTTTCCTACCTTTCCTCGGAAAGTCTGGTAGGAGATTGAGAACAGCAGGAAATCCTGGATCTGGGATGAAGCAATGAAAAGTGTGCATCCTGGGGCCAACAAGCATGTGAAGAACAGACTGCTTCACGAGAAGTATACCCAGTGGAAGAGAGGCAGGACACTGTTTATAGACAGAGTGCAAATAGTGGACGGAGAGGGATGTGAAATCTCCCACTGTGTGAATTATGTGCACCCAGACGGGGTAATAATTCAAACTCCTGACCCCCGGTACTAGTGGCCTCAGTGCAAAGACCACCCAGCAAATGTGCCCGTGCCTACAAAATGGAAAGCCGAGCAGTGGTAGTCAATACTGCCACATCAGACTGTGAAGTGCCTTTATTGATCTGCCAATATGGACATCCAGGACTCAGGTGCCCCACATTCATCAGTTCTACAGTGTACTGGCCATTCCAGAATCCATCGACTGGCCCACCAGATGACTTCAGATCCAGAGAGGACACCAGCCCAGCTGTATCCTGAGCCATCGCCTGGTAATCGGATGATGTCGGACCAGCTGTTTTCTTTTGTTCCTGTTCTAAAGTTCCATCTCCAGAGATGACATCATCCCAGCAGTTCCCAGATGTGCCCTCCTGTGGTTCCCGGAAGATGTCTGCCCAGCTGTATCGGAAGAAATGCTGTCAGGGAGAGTCTTTGTCAGAGGTGCAGGTCGGTGCAGAATTTCCATTCTACAAGGGGCTGGTAAGTCCGAACTTTTCTATCTTTATGACATTGCAGTACACACCCTACACTAGCAGACTCCAAAATATGTGAACTGTCTGCAAAGACTCTCCCCTTCAGGACTTTGGCCTGTTTAGAACTGTGCTTCACTGGGCTCCAGCCCAGGAGAGACTCTTTATTGGACTAGCCTTCGGGCATTGTTGTCACTAGTTGGGACTTTTTGGGCACTCCATCCCCCCAAATGTGTATTGTAAATAATGTCGTTGTTTTCTAAAGCAAATACTGTTTTTCTACCTTTTTCTGAAAAAATCTTTTTGGGATTCTTCAGTGTTTTGATGGTAGGGGTTTAGGTAGACTGTGTATGCAGATTAGGAGTGTGTGTTGTCTTTCTTTTTCTTACAGGTGTTCCTGGAGAAGATAGAAGAGAAGACAAGAAGAGGAGGAGTGGCTCATCAGAGTTCCTCATTAGTACTTTAGTGTGTAGAAATTTAAAGTACTGTGGTGTTGTTATTGTTGTTATTACTGTATTAACCCTTTCCTTCCACAGGTGTGGTTGTAGGGGTAGGGAGGAGGCAGTAAAATGGTATAAAATATGGCATTTTAATGGTGTGTGGTTGCAGGTTGCCCAAGATCGGGGAGGTCCCCGGGTTGTTTTTGGTTTTGGGGTATTAAGTTAAAGGCAGATAGGTTTTCCCTAGAGGGTTGGGGGGGATAGACAGGCTGTGGCCCTGACCTGCAGTTGGGACCGCAGTGCTGATCTATCAGGGCTATGCTCTGGATAGTTCTACCAGAGCCACTAGGTGTCCATAGTAAGTGGATAGTGTAGAGGCTGATATGTCAGCTAAAGGCCTCTTGGCCCTTAGTGTTGCCTGCCTGTGCTTGCACACGGTAGGAGGGGGCCTGATCACCCCCCTCCGCAGGTAGCACATAGGGTGGGATGGCCTAAGGCTGGGTAAACAATGACTGCGGACAGTCATTTTCCTGGTCAAGGGCGAGTGTAACCCCCTTGTTACCCGGGGTTACCAGAATCCCAGTAAGACCTAGTGGTAGGCAGGGAAGGCAGCTTGTAAAACTCCAGTTAAATGGGGTTCACACTGTCTCACTCTGTTCTCAGTCTCAGCTGAGACTGAGGGATGACATCACCAATAGAACTATCGCAGCTGCATGAGCCACAATGGAATCTGCAGCAAGGGAGTTGGAATAGAATGTTGGGAGGTTTGAGCAGAGTCTGTAGTCAATTGGAGTTGGGAGCTTGCTGTGGAAGCAGCACAGCAGTTCAGTGTAGGCTCTTGGAGCCTCAGCCCTGACAGAGGGCTACTTTTAAGAAACAGGGTGTGTGTCTCCACCAAAAGAGAGACACAGAAGATAATTGAAGTGGTGGAGACCGCTGTTTTTGGGTCTCAGTGCCCCCTCCCTCCGGGGATGGGGCAGGAAAGGGTTCCCTGCATATTCCTGGGGCAACCCCCCTGGTTCTGCTAGTAGTGGAGAAGCTGCCTATTTGTTCCAGAGTTCTTTTGGGGAACAAGAAGACTTGTGAATCGCCTGTGGGGCACCTGCAACCGGAGGGTGTGTCTGCTCTTCCTGAAAGGGCCTATGTTTTTCACCCTGGGACTTGTGTGACATGTGGGGACTGGACTACTGAAATAGTGGGAGGCCTAGAGTAATAGGCTTAGCCAAGAAGTAAAAGTAGGTTCAAGTCCAGTGCTTATTGGGAAATCAAAATTATATGTAGAGGAGATGTGACATACATCTAGCCAGGAATCTACATTTGCAAGTTTTCAGTAAAGGAATTGTTTAGTTTTCAGAGAAATGCCTGGGTATGGACTGTGGGAGCTGGAGGTGGGAGACCCCCCCCCCCCCATCTTTAGTGACCAGGTCCACCTCTACGGATTTGCTCTGTGGATTTCTACTTTGCCTCAGGCACTTGGCCAGTGATGAGGGAAGTACCCAGACTTGGGACTGGAAGGAAAATTCCCTCTAGGAGTCGAAGGCTCTAGTGTGGTTTGGGGAGCCACAACAGGATAATTGGTTCATTTCCCAAAATGGACCGTGGATCAAGTGGCCGGCGGGGGAGCCGGACCCGTGGGGAAAAACCCAAGTAGTGTACAAGTCGGGCTGTGTACCCAAAGCTGCATGCAAGTCCGGGCTGTGTGCCTGTGTGGGTTCAGAGCCTGAGGGCTGGAAATAGTGATAAAGTGTTCTGTTGTCTCTAATCTGCATTACCAGGAATGTAGCCCCATGGGGGTCCGTCTTTGCTTTGTTTGTTCAGCTCTGATGTGAATAAAAGCCACACTGGAGAATCCCATTCCTGGTTTTGGACATTGCAGTTTTTGCTTCCTGTGTTCGGATTTACTTGGGTGCCCCTGTGCAGAGTAGCCAAACCTAGGCCCCCTGTGCCGAGTAACCTCATCTTCCCCGAACCCAGTCCCCACCAGGTACTGCTGTCAGCTTCAACAGCATGCCACCTGTCATTTTGCTAAAAAGGCAGGGGTGAGGGGCTACAATTGATTTAGTCTTTAAGAGAATCAACCTGATTATGCCCCCTCCTTGTGCAAGTCCCCTGAATAAATCAGATCTAACTCTTTTTGCATTTAACCTGACTATGGTTTCAGTTTGTATTGAAAGCACTGTACTGTTGTTTGCTGTGCCTAACATTGTTTTACAGGGGGTCTCCAAGGTCGAACTGGTGGAACCAGCCCTGGTGATAAGTGCAAACAGTATGGGTGCTTGCATGGTGAATAAGGGTAATTGCAAAAGTGATTACTGTATATTGTTCAGGCCACCTGAAGGGGACAGAGGGGGGTTACAGTGTCCCGGAGGGCTGTGCCCAGGTTAGCTTGACCACTAATAGCCCTGACCTCTGGGTGGAAGCACTCGTTTCAGTATCCAGGCCCCTTAACCTGCAACTAGCCAAGCAGGCAGGGGTAGTAGCCCTTGGGATAGCACCACCTAGGGGTTACTCATAGATTCAGCATGCTATATAGTTTGTGTTAGCATGAATCAGTTAGAGCCAGCCCATTGGCATAGCGGCAGCACGACTGCTCACATCACTGATGACCTCGGTTTGGGAATGAGCTAGGAGCATCGGAGGGCCAGCCGGGGGGGGGGCCAAATGAGTTGGGGGCACAACAGAAAGCAAAGGAAGGTGTCCCAGCAATGCCCAGGTGTCCCAAGCTACAGATACAGCCAATACCTTAGGAAAAATAATAAAAACCCTCCAGCAACACAAATGCAGAAAACTAATGCAAATCAAGCCAGAAATGCCAAGTCAATATTGTTATGCCAGCATGTGGCATATGTAAGCATTGTGCCCAAGATGGAATGTTATGCTGAACTGCACATGCCTGCCTTCCAGAATCAGAACCCAGAGTGTTGCTGTTTGAAAAATTAAGTTGTTACAGGGAGAATCGTGGTGACTGCGGAGGAGAGAGAATGCAGAAAGCTTGGAGGGATGAGAACAGCTTACCTGGAGGGTTGAAGCTGTCCCTGAGGGCTTTTCTGCATGCCTCTGCTGCCTCCAGTCACTGAAGACTGCCTGTCTGCTGAATCGCACAGTTCGTAGTGCTGTCAGACGAGCAGGAGAGAGAAGAGATGTCCCGCTCCCCACCGAAAGGGCTTGGTGCCCCGTTTTGTTATTTTTTTTTTAATTTAAAAGTGAAGTACCGGTCCCCCAGATGTGGCAGTAGCAGTGCTGCATCATTAGCACTGCTGTCGGGACCTCACAAGGCCCCTGGTCGACCGTTGAGCTGCCCGGGAGTCCCTCCCACTTCCAGAAGCATCTCCCACCTCCTGATTCTTTCTATTCACCCCGGGCCAGGATGGTGAGTCAGCAGCAGCATGCCACCAATGTGCGACCACCAGAACTGAACAAAAAGTTTATTTATTTGTTTTTTTTCTAAACAAATGCTAGGCACAAAGAAAAGCGGCTGACAGCTGAGAACAGGAGGGGCCAGATTAACAAATTAATATTTAGGGTACGGTGATGCCCAGGGGACGGTCCTAGCCTGCTGGCCCAGATGGGGAGGTGTTTATTTAAAATGGGGGCAGAGCGGAGGCGGGGTAGCTGAAGAGACTGACAGTAAGGCCTTGGGAAGGCCTAACAGTTATTTAAAGGGGCAACAAGGCCTGAAGGAGTTTTAAAAAAGGCAACCAGGCCTAAGTTATTGGAGAGGGCATAAAGGCCCATAAGTTTAAAGGGTCCCAGCCACATAGGCCCAATATTAAAGGAGCCCAGCCACATAGGCCTAAAGAGGATATTTAAAGGGGCAACATTAGGCCCAAGGTAGTTCAAAGGGGCCCAGCCACAGTAGGCCCAGAAGTTAAAGGGGCCTAGCTGGCCATATAGGCCCACAGGTGTTAAATGGGCCTAGCCAGTCACAGTAGGCCAGTTATTTAAAAAAGGCCCAGTGTATTTAAAGGGAGGCCCACCCAACTAGTGTTCCTCACAGTTTAAGGAGGCCATCCAGCATTTAGCCGCCAGTGTACCCACAGTAACAGGAGAGCCCATTTTAGTTAGAGGGACCCCACTGCAGTTAGATCCACAGTTAGTAAGGGCTTCACTAAGGAATTGCCATGATAGAAGCAACCAAATACCTTGTATTTACTGTGGTCTGTGCATTCAGAGACTGTGATATTGAGCAAAACTGTTGGAACTGTGATATTTATGTAACCCCCCTGCAAATGGGGGTTCCCAAAAGACTTCCAGGAGCTTGCTTGAATGCTCCAAGCCTGAATGGTGTTTGGCATTTAAGCCATTTATCAGTGAGTGTTTTTAGAGCCTCTGGTACTGTCTCTTTAAGAGCTGTCTGCTTGCAGACATAATTAGTTTGTATGGGGGACTGTGTGCTTCTCTGAGTACCACTCGAGCTGCTGCCAATTCACTTCATTTTGCAGTCACTAGGAGTGCAAAGGAACCTATCTGAAAGATGTAACTGTTTGCCAGAAATTATTTAGAGTAATAATGAAATTACAGTTTGTCTAACCTGCTTTCTTTGCAGTCAGAACTGTGTCTGCTAGTTCCCATTCTAGTTTTGAACTGCTGAACTGGACCAATCAGTGTGGGGTAAGCTAGCTCTAAAATGGTCCCTTGGACGAATCAGAACTTGGACTCATAATCTGAGCCAGCCACAAGAGGATTGTATGAGCAGTGACTCTGGGAGATGTAGTTTAGACTTCAGCACCTTTTGGACCAACAGCAGCAGTCTATTGTGGTGACAGCCAATCCAGTCAAGAACTGGGAGGAACTCAAAGGAAGTGCCAGTTTTGTCGGTTGGAGTTTCAGTTGAGCTTTGGCAGTGAAGAAGGAAGGAGCCCTGTGATTTTCAGTGTGCAGTTTTAGTCAAAAACGTGTGTAAGGCCCAGAGTTCCGGTCTGCAGCTTGTGTAACAGCTTGTTAGGACTGAATCCGTCCTGTGAAAGAATCAAAGGATCTCTGAAGAGTAGAAACCAGGCTCACCTGTAGAAGACTGGAGAAATTGCTGAAAATTGCACTCGGTCTGTCAGGAACTGAATCTGCTGTGTGTTCTCCGGGTATTGTGCAGTAATTGCGATCGGGATACAGATGCAGCCTGCCTGGTATAGTGCTTTCTTTTATATGGATGTGTGAAGAGGTTTGTGTACCTCAAGTGAGCCCTGCTGACATTGAAGGACCCTATCTTATTTGGAGGTCGTGAGTACTAATTCAGGGTCGCTCCCTGTTGAATTGCCACATTAAATCCAAATGGAATTACTGTACTGCTGACTGTTTAATTCTCCTTTCTCTGTGTGAAAGGGCCCCTACCAGCTGCCACGGTTTGGACTAGCCACTAGGGCTTGGGTACCCAGGGACAGTAACTGATAGGGATAGGCCTGTGCACAGAGCCATAAGTAGATTATTAGAGTGATAAGCTAATTAACCTGATTTCCCCTGTCCTTGTTATATCCCCTAAATAAATCAGAGCTGCTTGTTTCAGCAAAGTTATACTGCCTGAGGTATTTGTCTATGTTAAAGTACTGTACTGTGATTGTTGCACTGTATCTCATTTCACAGGAGGTCCCAGTGCGGAACCAGACCTGGGGGTAAGTGTATACTGTGAAGGTAATTCTGATATATTGTGTGGGCCACTAGTGGGAAGAAAGGGGGGTTGCAGTGTCCCAGAGGGCTGTGACCAAGTTAGTTTAACTATTGCAAACCCTGACCTCTGGGTGGAGGCACCCGCCATTGGATCCAGGCCCCCCAACCTGTTAGTGGCAAATCAGGCAGGGGTAGTAGCCCCTGGGATAGCGCCATCTAGGGGTTACATTTAATTGCATTACTACTAATTGTCTGAGCAAAGTAATTGCCCCGGAACTGCAGTTATATTGCATTTTGCCAGCATCTTGTGCTAGTGTGTTTCCGAATCAGTCTTCAGTAATCCTTCAGAGACATTTCACCAGCGTGTTTCTGAACCAATCTTCAGCAATCCTTGAAGAGGTAGTCCACAAATGCACCCCAGAATCAGTCTGCGGCAGTACTCCTGAAGAGCCATGTTCATAGCTGTACCTTTGCAACGTCATGTTTATTATTTTCCTCTAACAGTCCCTAGTGTACGACCTGGCCCAGTGTAGATTCTGCTGTCTGTTTACTTGTTTTTTCATCTGCACCAGAGAGCCATCCAGATCTTCTGTTCCAGTTACCCAAGTCAATGTCCTGTTTATTGTCTTACGTCAGTACTTGGCTCATCCAGTCTTGGTACCCAGAACTCTGTCGTTCTCCAATGTCCGAAGACTTGTTCATCCTGATTCCTGATTTCCATGGGGTCCTCTCATCATCTTCTTTACGCAGCAGTCAGCCAGCCGACTGTGGCAGAGTGTTCTACATCTTCTTTATTCGGCAGTCCACCAGCGGGCTGTGGCAGGGTGGTCTGCATATTCTTCACCCGGCAGTCCACCAGTGGGTTGTGGCAGGGGTGTTCTGCATTGTTGGTACCCAGCAGTCCACAAGAGGGCTGTGGCAGGGTAGCCATTGTACTCGTCAACTCAACCTGGCTGTCCACTAGCGTACTGTGACCAGATCCTTTGTGCTTCAATTCCGGTGGCCTTCAGTGGGTTTTTAGCTGAGGAAATCTTAGTGCTTGTTCTTAAACACCGGCAACCCAGGAGAGGTGGGTGTGGCCAAGGAACTCATGGTCTGTTTAGAAATCCTCTTTGTATCTCTAATTTCTCAAGAAGTCCCTAGAGTCATGTTGGCCAGCCAGTCAGCTTGTTCCCTGTTACACCAGTTTCTTTGGTCCTGTTCTCTTCCTGACTACAGAGAAAGTACGACCATGTACAAACTGCCATTAGTAACAGATCTAGAATCTTGTTATAGTATGCTGTACCTTTCATAGTGTGGAGTACTCCAGGTAGTAGGCCTTGGTAGAGGTGCACCTCGGGGGTGAGTTAGAAGGATTTGCATAAGACGCTCTTATAGTATAGCTGTTACAGCCAGTTTGCCAATTGTGCTAGTTTCGTCATAGAGTCACCGTTTTACAGGGACTTTAGAGTTAGAGTTGCTCTTACAGCATAGCTGTTACAGCCGATTGTACCTTAAAGTTCTCCTTGTACAGGAGATTAGAGATAATAGTTCCCTCTCTTCCCTGTGACCGTGTCTTCCTTCCCTTGTTTGAAAAATAACGCCTGTCAAGCATTTGAAACATATTTCCGACCCGCGCCTCTCTTTGTTAAGTGACAACATTTACCTCTTGGGAATCTGAAGTGTCCTCCCGCAATTTCACCTGCAGGGAGTGGCACTGGTGTTGGTAAATTGTGTGCAATTTATCTGAGTCAACACAGCACTTTTGCTCTAGTCAGCCTTTTACCTTAGTGGATCCCAGCACACACTACCATCAGGGTATCACATAAGTGTGACTCCCAGCGGAGGATGGGAGTACAACACCAGCACGGGACCACATCAACAGGGTGGAGACAATGGCAGACATCTGTAGGGCACGTGTGGGAGCATGCATGCCCCATGCTGATGCCATTGCATGTCTAGGTCTCCAGAGGCAACCACAAGCAGATAAACTCCTCTGGCAGCAGCACAGTGATGCCAGCGCCCTTGCAAGTGCCACCTCAGTCCACTCTATGGAATGCCGGTAGTCCAGATTAGCATCTCGGTCCTCTCCCTTGGGCCAGGGGAAGCCCCACAATGGGGAGGCAAGCCACTGTGTCCTGGATACCCCGTAGGTCCCTGGAGCTCGAACAGCATGGGGGAGAACCGGAAAAGGGCACTCATGGCAGATATGGGGTATATCTCCAGCCTACCACAGGAGAATAAAGAGAATTCATTGGGGGAAAAAAAAGAAAAAAGGATCAGTTGATGGCATATCCCCTATGGGCCAGAATATTATGGGTTCTAGTCCCACAACAGGATGAGGACTCACACAGGAGGTGAGGAAAAGCCATCTGGGCCTGCATAGCTGCAGGGTGGAATATAGCCCCCAGAATTAATTGTGCATATCACCTCCAGAAGCATCACAATTGATGGTTTTTTTTTTAATTTTTACTCAGGACAGCCAGCTGAGATGCAGTATGGAAGCAATAAATCCACAGAAAGGTGTGTGGTAAGACAGATTTTCCTGCGAGCCCCAGGTGGATTGTGAAGCAAGAGGCATAGCTGAGTGCTTGCAACCCCCTGGGAATTGAGGTAAGAGCTGTCTTACTGCACACCCTAGCATAGGTTACTGCATTTATTAAACAGCACATTTAGGCAGAAAAATGTCTGAAAGAGATGTTTTTAAATTTGATTGCGGTTGTAGGTAAAACAAATCTAACCACACGGTCACAATATGTGGTTCAGCCAATCACACTCTTCCTTTTCTAACTATTGTTTTACAGCTTGTTTTCAGTGGAGCCCTGCTTGTACCCATTTATACAGTGTATTTACACCAGACAGCACAGTTGATATGCAATACCTTGTTTTCAGTACAGCATTGCTTTTACCTATTTTTACAGCTGGTTGGATTGCAGCACTGAGAGGCTTGTTTCAGGTCACACAGCATATTCATGGCTCTTGAGGGATTTGAACCTGGGTCACATCAGTTTTTGGTTCCTAAACCTCACCACGTGCCACTACACCACGCTGGAACTGAATATATTATAAGTCATTTTCAGTCTGTCTGTTTATTGGTGCTTGACCACAGTGATACAATCTGCTGAAACTTTGAAGTATGAACTGACAGGATCACTGTCGCAAGTGTCAAAACCTAATTAGCAATGTTATTTTCAGCTTTTCGCAGCCAGTCACCACCAGCATTTTGTTTCCTAAATACTGTACCAGCTGTGTTTAGTGCCAGTTTTGGTAGCTAAAACCAGAAGTTGTAGCGAGGTTCAAAGAAAGCTATTCTAGTCCCTCATTTGATTTTCACTCCAGTTAAAGGGACATTATCAACTTTTTTAGGTCCCTAGCTTAAACAAGCATTTGTCAATGCCAGATGTTTGCTTGCTGACATTAGCAGTGGAAGTGCAGGAGTTAGACAGATGCAGTACAGGAATGGCAATGAAGTATTGAACTGATGCCAACTCCACCTCCACCCTGCAGAGATGGACAGGCATTGGGGTGTACCTTTGGGTCGTCGCCCACAAGGGACACGACATTTCACCTCACTCTACCCTGCAGACACTGACAAGTGTTGAGGTGTGCCTTGGGGTGTTCGGGCTTTACACTCACCTCATTCCATAAGGAAATATGCTGAAATGGGTGCAGTATAGGAGAATGGTGTGAACTCTGGGGCCAAAGAGTCCAAGGCGCACCTCGATGCCCATCACCGGCTGCAGGGTGGGGGTGGAATGGCGTGAGCATCAATTCTTGTGGGGATTTTTTGTACCAGATTTTCAATATAGGCATTTTGGTACCTCTGCTCATGAACAGTGTTACTGTGATTTTCTTACTCTGACCCAAACAATGATTTCCCACAGCGAGCGAGCTATTCTGCGCCGTAAGTGCAAAAACACATTTTGGCCAGGATGTGAAAAATAGCAGCTGTAATGTTCATAAGGATGTGTGGAAAAATGCCAATGTTGAAAATCTGGAGTGAAAATAGTACAAATTCGTGAAGTTACGAGGGTGCATACAAACTGCACAATGCACGCTTGTAACACAGTCATTTTATGGACTTTTGTCACCAAATTTTCAACATAGGCATTTTAGGACCTCTGCTCATGAACAGTGTCACTGTGATTTTCTTAATTTGTCCCAAACACTGATTTCCCACAGTGACAGCGCTATTCTATGCCGGAAATGCGGAAACACATTTTGGCCAGGATGTGAAAAATGACAGCTCTACTGTTCATAAAGAGGTGAGAAAAAATTCCAATGTTGAAAATCTGGAGTGAAAATATTACAAATTGAACTTCGAGTAAGCGTGGAAACTGCAGCAATGCTAAGATGGAAAAGTCATTTTTGAGAATTTTTCATCAAATTTGCAACACAGGCTTTCTGAGAGTCCACCTCATGAACAGTGACACTGTCATTTCATTAATCAGTCCCAGAAGGTGATTCCATGGAGTGACCGCGAAATCACCTTTCGGGACCGAATAATCAGATGACAGTGACTGAATTCATGAGATGGGTCCCAAGAACCCCATGTTGAAAATTTGGTGCAAAAATTCAAGCAAATGACAGAGATATGAACCAAAGTTGAAAAAAACCCTATTTATGCCATTATACAGCTTACCAGCATTTCTTTGGTTCGCGGTCGGCTTTGAAGAGTGCAAACATGTTCCCAGTCCACTGAAGATCATCGCACCGTGCTCCGGAGGTAAGTATGGGGTGAGGGGGGTGTGGGGAGGTGGGGTATGCAGAAGTTGGGCGCAGGTTGGGAGAGGGGCATGAGAAACAGAGAGGGACCGTTTTATTTTTTCACAGGTTTATTTTTAAAAAAGACGACACAGGACTTTTGCCACACTGGGGTGGGCTCCCAGCATGGCACCTGGAAGTTTGGGGGGCAGTGGAACCAATGGGGGATTGGGCACCCCCGTTGGCCACACAGTGTGTGGGAGCACATGACAATGCAGGACTTTTGCCTCGCTGGGGTGGGCTCCCAGCGTGGCATTTGTTTTTGGGGGGCACTGGAGGCAAAAGGGATTGGGCACCCTGTCAGACATACAATGTGCTTGGGGGAGGTGCATGTGCTGAGGGGGATTGGGCAACCCCTCAGCACATAACAAATGGGAGGGGCGTATCATACAGATGCAGTGGCGTACAGTTCAACTGCTAAGGTGGTGACGTGTAGGCAGTTTGCATATTGGTGATGGCAGGGCAGTATGCAAATTGCCTACATGTTACCACCGCTGATTGTAGCAGTCGTTTGCTTTCAGCTGTACACCACTGCATCTGAACTGCTGTTATAGACAGCTCAGACAGTCATTGGTGTGGTGGGGCCGCGCCTGCAAAAAGGAGCAGGGCATTGGAAGCGGGGTGCCACACCTACGAAAACTCCTATGGTTTCACTATGTTTCTTGCACATGTGTGCAAGCAAACATAAAAACACGTTATTATGATTGGCCACATTCTGTAGAGATTGCTGATGTAGCTGGTAGTTTGAATTTGATTTATTTTTTCCTTTTAAAAGTGAAAAACAGACTGCCCACCGGTGTCACCACATGAAAATGTGTTTGTTTATATTCCTAGATCAACTCCCACTGCATCTTTCCTGTTTTATGTGATAAGGGTGAGTCCCTTATTGCGCTGCTCAATAGAGTGATAAAAAAATCGCCCGCAAGAAAAGGGCGATTTCACCTTAGAGAGACCACTGCAAACAGCGACAGTTCTCTAAGAACATTAAATGCATACCCCAGCACTCCCAACATAAAGATTCTCAACTCCAGGGGGAGCGGACTTAGAAAGTAATAGAAACTCCCCCGGAAGCAAAAACATTACCTGCACCAGGATCCGAACATGGCACCTCTTGCTCCAGGGGTAGTGGCTCAACCACTGTACCACATGGCCAGCTTGGCAGAACTTGGCCAAATAATTATTTTATCCCCTTTCCTCATGAGTGTAGCACATATGCCTGAACACTACACTCTCTTTCTCTATTGAAAGCTTTGTTTCACTACTCGTTCTACATGGAGCGGTATTATTGAGTCACTCATATTAAGTCACTCAATAATACTCGCTCATATGTGGTGCTACCCATCTTTCCTGGACTTGGTAACAACCCCAGCACAGTCTAGCCACTTAAAATGCAGTAGGAGGAGAGGAGACTATTGCATCATGAGTGGCTGCACTGTTTGGGGGTGTTCCTAATGTTCAGGAAACATGCAATAAGAGTAGATCGAGGATTCTAAACAAATCAAATCGGGTATACTGTAATTACATCATTAGCATGCATTTCATTTCTACTGAGAAAGGAAGCAGATAAAACACCAGCAACATCAATGAGTTTTAGAGAAGGTAAGCAATCACAAAATGTGGGTTTTCAACTAGAAATAATATGATGCAGAAAGGGTTACATGTGCTTTAAGTGCCAACATTTAGACAGAAAGGTAGCATACTGGTAGGGGTTCTGCCTGCAACTCCAGCGACCTGGATTTGGGAACAAACTGGGGTTTCAGGGACAAGTTGGGGAGGGATTGATGAGCATTCCACTGGATGGTTCTCCTTTGAGGAGGGGGGAATCTGTCCTCTGCAGTTGGCTGCCAGGAGGCAGAAGCTAAGTGGTAGCACAGGTGGGTGCTGACATGGGTGGGGAAGGGTCTGCTGTCAGATGCTGGTAGGTGCTTGTGCACCACTACACGTGTGAAATTGCACCATTGCATGCTGGCAAGCCCCAGGCAGATAATGGTGAAAAAACACACCAGAAGGCAGGATGACGACAGACCTACTGCAGGCCCTACACCTCCAACCAGACACCCCCCAACCAGATCCTTGTTGTGCCCCCCAGGGACCCTGGTATGGGGAGTAAGCCACAGAGGGAAAAAAGGAGACCGGGGTGTAAGTACCTGGAAAGGGCGGGTGACAGGAGATGGGGACTGGTCAGGTGGGAGCCACAAGGTCATCAGGACACGTAAACAGAGGACAGAAAAAAAGTGTCTAAATTTATACAAGACCTTCTATGACACCTGTGAGCATAGAGGGGTGAGGCCTCATTACAGATGACACACTGTTAACAAAGTTAGGCTTGGAACTAGCAAGCTAAGCTGATGTGGATACACACAGAATAAAGGCTTGGCAACCACGTACTGCAAGGATATAATTCCATCCGGGGTGCTGATGACATCATAAACTACGATCATAAAGCTCAAATCATTAATAAGTTTACAGAACCCAGTCAGGGAATTACATCCCTACATTGCACAGCTGGAATACTTTTTTATTTTGTATCATATAGGGTCACAGACAAAGGAATCACTTTGTTAGTAGAAGGCAGCAGGACTTGTTTACCTCAGAATGTTGTTGCTTAAGTGCAATGTTCAGACAGCTTGAGTGACACGGGCATTCAAAATTAGGTAATGTCACACACCAGGGTGGCAGGGTGCGATATATGGACTCTTCCAGTGTGTCGTGAAGCACAAAGTCCAGCTGACTAATTTATAGTTCTGACATATCAGCTGTGAGTTACAGGATTTCCATTGCCACGCATGTGAATTATGAAAAAAAAGTACATTGGTTATTTGTGAATTATAGGAGCTGACTGTATACAGTACTGCAAATAGAATAACTGATGGATCTTTGTTACAGAGCTGCAGCTCCCCTGAGGGATTCTAATGACATCATAAACCTTGACTGTGAAACTCACGAGGTTTATGATGTCATCAGAATCCCAAGGTAGAGTTGTGGCTCCGTAACAAGTAAAGATTCATCTGTTGTTTTTTGTAATACATGGCAGATTCACGTTACTCCCTGCTCACATAAACTCACCCTGCTTGCTTCAACTCCCTCACTCAGCTACCTCGCACATTCACAGAGCTCTCTCGCTGTCCAACTAACCTACTCACTCACTCTCCAACCTGCAGTTCATGCTGCTCCAATGACCTTGCTCACACATTTGCACAGTTCTCTGTCTCAGACCTGCATTTCACACTGCTCCAATGATCCTGTTTGCACATTTGTTCACTCTCCGACCACCCAGTTCATACATTCACACAGCTCGCTCACCTTAACGACCTAAAGAGACAAATTCCAAAAGCTATGGCAGTTCATAGTTATTTAATTAAGTTTGGAGAGGTGGGGAAACAGACTTCTGCCATGACGACAGACTTCATAGCTCCTGTCACAGTTTCAAATGCGAGTTTCAAACAGTGACCAGAGTGCGTGGTAAGTCTCTACAGCCCACTCTCACTGACAACTGTGCTGAACAGATAAGCCGAGCTGCCCAGGGGCATACTAATGATTCTAATCTATAATGCCATCGTTTTGACGTCAAATTGATTGTATTATGGATTTTGATGTCAGAATGATGATATTACGAGTTATAGCATCTGCTACTTGTCTAAGAAAAGCAGAATCATATATTACAATTACATTGAATCTTTGCTATTCAGACACAAGAAATGTGTCAGTTGTTTAATTAGTTCTTACTTACTTACTGAGGTTTGAGGTAACCTTTTACTTTGGATTCAAAACATAAGGAGTAGAAAATAATCAGAAGCCACTGAAATGGTAAGAGAGAGGCTTCAGTATTTTTCAGAATTTATTCCTGGGCAGCTCATGTCTAGGTAGTTTATCGCTGTATTTTTATGTTGGCTTGTGCATGCACAGCCAACATATTGCGGTAGTAGCAGATTTGGAGGCGTGGTCACTGTTGGGTGAATGCAGGGCATGCATCAGTAGGTGCGTCCCTCATTCCCCGATAAGCCTGCATGCCAGCGACACACCATGTATACATAATGTGGCAAGCACATCTAAGGAAAGGTCCGCTGCAATCTGAGCAAAGTTCATCATATGCAGAGGACCTCCCGGCGTGCTTTCCCTGGTGAGAAAAAAACATTTAACATGGCGGCTCACTGCCTGCCATAATGCCGACTTTTAGGTGCCCAATCCCCCTGTCAGCTGCCTAGCCCTGTAGATGTGCGGCGAGAGCCCACTCCCGTCTGGCATAATCACCCACCCATTGTTATGTGCTAAGGGGGTGCCCAATCCCCTCGTTCTTGACCCCACTTTTGTTGTGTGTACAACGGGGTGCTCAATCCCCCGCTGGCTACATCATCCCAAAACACTTAGGTGGCATGCTGGGAACCCACCCAGCATGCCAAATCCTGAAAATGAAACCATCCCAATATTTTTCTTTTCTTTTAACCCTGTGAAAAAGAAAACTGTCTCTCGCCATCCCTGCCCCCCTCCACAACCCGCTTCCACCCTCTGTGCACCTTGCTCCCACCACCGGCGCTGTTGGCTACCGGGTACACCAGGGCACGGCCCTGGTCAAAAATGCCATGCCCCAGTTCGTGCCCCGGTGCTCCGAGTCCGAAAACGGATAACTTTTTTTTCTGTTGGCATTGCTAGCCTCTGTCCTGTAAGCTAGAGCTAAGACTGACTAATGCCTTTCCTGGGTTTGGTGGGGGGGGCGGGGGTGTCTGCATCAAGCTGGCAGTCACTTGGATTAGCTCAGGCAGATCCAGATCCCTGCTGAGCCCCGGGACTCCTAACTTTAATGCTGGAACTGCAGAGCTTGGGAGGGCTAGCTACTGATCCTGAGCCAGCCCATTGAGTGCAGCACAAGGTCTTTAACAGACCAATTGCAATGGGGAGAATTCTTCCCAATGGCAGGGAGTTGGCTGCAGCCAATTGATGGCTGCAAAACTCTGCCAATCAGCACCAGGCTTCCTCGTCCAATGAGGTGTGTCACTAGAACTTTCTTGCGTTTCATCTCAGAAATAAAATAGCGTGCCATGTGTACCGACAGAATAGTTTCTTCAAACTGCCACGCCTGCTACTGTGATAGTGATTGCCAGAGTTCCTCTGCTGCCACGTCCGGTCCTTGACTCCTCGGACTGGCCAGTGAAGCCACTTTCCTGCCTGCTAATGCCACCACTCTCCTCCTGTTTGCTGAAGCTGCCTGCCTTCTGACGCTGGACTGAGGTTGCTGTTGCTGAACTCTGTTGCCACTGATGCTAACATGGACTTTCAATCCCCTGAGGCTGCAAATTTGGAGCTCCTCAAGCTGCCGACTGCAGCCGTTCAACCACTTGCTTCCAGAGCCTCTTGCTAAGTGAACCTTTCCTCTTCTGGGCTGGTAAGGTAAGCATGCTGAATTTTGCTGAAATTAATGCTGGCCTGTGTTTCACCACAAGCGAGTCTTTGGGGGGACATGCATGCCTCCAGGCTGGGTGTGTGTATAAGATGAGACTGTATCGGCAGCAGGGGAGGGGGGACATACATGCCTCGAAGCTGGGGATGTTTATGGCTGGCGATGTTTGCCATTCTTTCACTGGGTCTTTCAGTGATGGGCCTGAGTCTGGGGGGAGGATACATGCCTCTGTGACTGCCCAGCATTTTATTTATAGTTGGGGTTCTTTCAAAGATGAACCTGTGTTGGGGAAGGGGCACATACATGATGCCTCTGGTGTGCACTGTGCTGAATTTTATGTTTGGGTGTGTTTCAAAGATGGGCCTGTGTCTGGGGAGGATATACTGAATCTGTGAGCTGTTTAAATGGGCTGTCGTTTATGCTGCCTGTCTGCACTGTGAAGGGTTGAAGTGGGATTTTTTTTTCCATGGTTGGGTTTGTTCTGGAAAGATGGGTCTGCAATGGAGGGTGGGTGGGTTCTGAAGTGCCCAGTGGTGTTGCTTGGGGGAATGTGGCCATCACCATGTCATTCATTATCTGTTTGGTGTGTCTGCCACGGTTCTTGAGATTTGGGAAGGCTTTCCCCCGGTACCATAGGGGAGGCACACCTTGGCAAAGTCTGAGAACCCTACCCTGATGTACTTCAGTCTGCAGATTGAGAGGCAGAATGGAATTGCTTTGCGGATCTCTCTCTCTGTACTCCATACCCCTCATCCTTCTTTCCCCATAGTCACTGCAGGCAAAGCAAGAGTCAAGACAGCAAGGTAATTAATATATTTATTTTATTTGCGAATTGCAGCAATCAATCATCAACTCATGCTGTCTTACAAATGTAAAATAAAAGCTCTAAAACATAAAATGGAAATGGCATTTTTATGTCAGAAACATAACATTATTTTTTTCAAATTGTAAATGAATGGGCACACAGGAATATATACGCATGATTTACGTTCCAGTTTCTATAGGTGCCCTGGCTCCCAACTGTGGTGCCCCACCCAGTGCCCTGGTAATCAACAGAAGCTGGAGCAGCCACTGCTTCCCACACCCCCCTCACCCAATACTTACCTCCGGAGTCCGGCGCGACAATCTTCGGTGGACTGGGAACACGTCTGCACTCTTCAAAGCCGATCGCGAACTGAAGAAATGCCGGTAAGCTGTATAATGGCATCAATAGGGTTTTTTTCAACATTGGTGCATATCTTAAGCATTTTTGGGAATTTTTGCAGCAAATTTTCAGCATGGGGTTATTGGGACCGCTCCTCATGAATTCAGTCACTGTCATGGTGTTATTCAGTCCCTAAAGGTGATTTCGCGGTCACTGCACAGAATCACCTTTTCAGATTGAGTAACAAAATGACAGTGCCACTGTTCATAAGGGGGGCTCTCAAAAAGCCTATGTTGCAAATTTGGTGAAAAAAATTCCCAAAATGTCTGTTTTACGAGCATGCGTTGTGCTGTTTCCACGCACGCTCGTAACTTCATGAATTTGTAATATTGTCACTCCAGATTTTCAAAATTGGCATTTTTCCACACCTCCTGATGAACAGGACAGCTGTCATTTTACATATCTTGGCCAAAATTGTTTTTGCACATCTGGCGCAGAATAGCGCGGTCGCTGTGCGAAATCAGTTTTTGGGACAGTTTGAGGAAATGATGGTGACACTGTTCATGAGCAGAGGTCCTAAAATGCCTATGTTGGAAATTTGTTGCCGAAAGTCCATAAAATGACTGTGTTACAAGCGTGGGTTGCGCAGTTTCCACGCACCTTTGTAACTTCGCAAATTTGCCATATTTTCATGCCAGATTTTCAACACTGTCATATTTTCACACCTCCTTATGAACAGTATAGCTGTCATTTTTCACATCCTGCCCAAAATGTGTTTCCGCACCTGTGGCGCACAATAGCATGGTCGCTGTGGGAAATCAACTTTTGGGACAGATTAACAAAATCACAGCACCACTGTTCATGATGGAAGGTCCCAAAATGCCTATGTTAAAAATGTGGGTAACAAACTCCCAAAAATAATTGGGTTACGGACATGTGTTGCGCAGTTTCTATGCATGCTCATGACTTCACCAAATTTTCATATTTTCTCTCCAGATTTTCAACGTTGCCATTTTTTTACGCCTCCTCATGAACAATACAGTTGCCATTTTCCACATCCTACCCAAAATGTATTTCCATCACTGTGTCGACAAATGGCATAGCTGCTGTTCAAAACCACCTTTCAGCTAACAAACTGATTGTGCAGCTTTTCATGAGGTAGGCTCATAAAAAGCCCATGTTGAAAATTTGGAGTTAAAATACCAACACACGCCTGTGGTGTTAGGGTTTCCAACAGTAGCATCCCACCCTGTAGAGACTGACAGGCGTCAGGGTGTGACTTGGGATCATTGGCTGTAATGCTCATGTCATTCCATCCTGCCCCCACCCTGCAGCCAGTGACAGGCATCGTGGGGGGCCTTGCACTGTTTGGCCACAAAGTTCACCCCATTCTCCTATACTGCACCCACCTCAGCATATTTCCTTATGGAATGGGGTAAGTATAACGCCAAAAGACCCCAAAGCACACCACGACACTTGTCAGTGTCTACAGGGTAGGGTGAGATACAATGGCATGAGTGTTATAGCTGATGACCCAAAAGCACACCCCAATGCCTGTTGGTCTCTACAGGGTGGGGCTGGGGTTGGCATCACTTCAATACTTCACTGCCATTCCTATTATGCGTCTCTAACTCCAGCATTACCAATGCCAATGCCAGTGAGACAACAATCGGCATTGACAAATGCTGGTTTTATTTTGTCAGTGTCAGTGGCTCAGTAGGTAGCACACTTGCCTCTGAGGCCAGGAGATCAGAGGGTTGTGGGTTTAGTTCCCACATCTGGCACTTGGGTAAATATCCCAGTACTGACACTGTAGTGCAGCATGAGAGGGGTGCTGCGCTTCTGAGGTGCCATCTTTCAGATGGGACGTTAAACCGAGGTCCCAGCTGCCTGGGTTGGTGGTAGTTCAGGTGGATGTTAAAGATCCCATGGTACTTATTGAAAAGAGTAAAGGAATTTCCCCGGTGTTCTGGCCAAATTTCCCTCATTCACTAAATAAATACCACCAACAGCTTAATCTGGTTCAAGGTCAGTTGGCATTCATCTGTATCCCCCAACCCCGGGTCGTGCCTGAAAATAGGCAGGATTTGTCTAGTGCACTTACCTGGTCAACAAAAAATAAAATAATAAGAATTTTGTAAGAGCTTGCTGTATTTGCACTTTGTTCTTTTCACTGTGAAGAAAACCAGACTTTCACTCTTGATTCATGGCGGTTAACAGTTGATGGTCACACACCCTGTTTTGCTTACCCCTCCTCAACAAGAAAAGTACATAAAAGTCCAAAGGGTTTAAAAAAAAAAAAAGAAGCAGCAGAAAGCATTGGGGATTTTCCTACCAAGTTTCTGTTTGGAAAGTGACACTGGTTACTAAAATAGAAAAGTCATGAAACAGCTAAAAAGATATGAAACTGCCCCCCCCCCTTCCCATATTATGGGAACCTATCTACTTCCCCAATGTCTTGCCAGCGTTACTGATGAGGGAGATTCCTAAAAGAGCATAAATTGTGATCAAATCACAGCAGTTTTCTAAAAGTTACACTGGCTCTGTGACATAGAAACTTAGAAGTTGACAGCAGATAAAGGCACCATGGCCCATCCAGTCTGTCCTTTTTTGTTGCATTGCTTAACCTGTAGACCCCTCCAGGTCTATGGCACTTTCTCTACAACCCCTTACCTATCCCTTATGATGCCCTTGTGCTTATCCCAGGCTTTTTTGAATCCCACCTGTTTTTGCCTCTACAATCTACACTGGAAGACTGTTCTAGGCGTCCACTACCCTTCCTGAGAAGAAGTATTTTCTCACAGCTCTCCTAAACCTACTGCCCTCAGCTTCTAGGAGGTAGTATAGTGCAGTGGGATAAGGCTCTGAGCAGCAGATCTGGAGACTTGAGTTTGAATACCACAGCCATCTAGGTGCATACCGTGTGATCCTGAGCAAGTCACTTAACTTCCTTGTGCTCCCAGGTCGCACCTGGAAACAAGCTTTGGCTTTGTATGCTGCTCCTGGTTAAACAACGTTCCTTTTCCTTTTCACATCACGGCCCCTTGTTCTGGAGCACCCTTTCCTTGAAAAATACCTCCCACTTGTACCTTATTCACCCTTGAAGTATTTAAAGGTCTCAATCATATCCCCCCTCCCTCCATTTCTCCAGGGTGTACATGTTTAATTCCTTTAGCCTCTCCTCATAGGATATTTGAAGTAGACCCTGTACCATCCTGGCAGCCCTCCTTTGGACAGCCTCCATACTGTCTATGTCCTTCCTGAGATGTGGCCTCCAAAACTGGACACAGTACTCCAGGTGGGTTCTTACTTAAGACCTACTGTATATTTATTTATTTAGCTTTTGTTGACCGGGTAAGTGCACTAGACAAATCCTGCCTATTTTCAGGCACGACCCGGGGGAGGGGGATACAGATGAATGCCAACTGACCTTGAACCAGATTAAGCTGTTGGTGGTATTTTTAGTGAATGAGGGAAATTTGGCCAGGACACCAAGGAAATTCCCCTACTCTTTTCGATAAGTGCCATGGGATCTTTAACATCCACCTGAACTACCACCAATCCAGGCAGATGGGACCTCGGTTTAACGTCTCATCCGAAAGACGGCACCTCAGAGTGCAGCACCCTCTCATGCTGCACTACAGTGTCAGTACTGGGATATTAACCCAAGTGCCAGATGTGGGAACTGAACCCACAGCCCTCTGATCTCCCAGCCTCAGAGGCGAGTGTGCTACCTAATATATATATATATATATATATATATGGCCTGATTGCAGATTTTGTTGGTAAGGCAGATCTGGTTTGCATTACTGAGACCTGGTTAGACGGGAACGATGCCCCTATTTTAGAGGCAGCTGTCCCTGCCAGGTACTCAGTTTTACATCGCCCGAGATTGGACTGCTGGGGGGGGGGGTGTTGCGGTCTGTTTTAAGACCGACTTGGGCCTAACTAGTGTACCAGTCGAAGAGGCTGGGTCTTTTGAGTGTACCGTGGTAGCTGGTGTGGGATGCAGGATAGCTCTCATCTACCGTCCACCAGGTGATGATAAGCAGTTCCTGCAGGAAGTAGCAGACTTCGCTGCCGACATGGTGTTGGAGTCGCCCAGACTGATGGTTCTGGGTGACTTCAATGCCTGGGTCGACGACGAATCCTCACTTTTTGGTCAACACTTCCTCCAGTTGATGACATCTCTGGGCTTCACACAGGTTGTTTCCTCAGCTACTCATAAGGGTGGTCACTCTCTTGATTTGGTCTTCCTCCTGGGGATCGAGGTCTCCAACTTGGTGGTGGAACCAGTTGGTTGGTCCAACCATTACTCTGTTGGGTTCAATTTTTTGGCCCCCCTGGGTAGGTCGGCCCCTGTGGAGATGGTCAATTATCATCCTTTGCAGGATGTGGTCCCTGAAGACCTGATGGCAGTAATTGACCTCTCATTATTGGGCAAGACTGGGCACAGATCCTGAGCAGTTAGTTACCTTTAATAGGCCCATTTCCTCAGCTCTTGATCTGATTGTTGCTGTCTGTGTTCACCCTCTCCCGCGTCACCTTGGGGCCCCTTGGTTTGATGGGACTCTAAGGGAGTTGCAGAGACAGGGGCGTAGGTTGGAGCGTCGTTGGCATAGGACCACCTTAGATGCCGACCACCTTATTTTGTTAGAACATATAATTTCTATCAAACAGAAATTTCCCGTAAGAAGGCAGAATTCCTGTCCAGGGAAATAGCTGTTGCACGGAACCAACTGGCTCAAGTTTTCAGAACTGTTGACAGACTGTGCAACCCAGCCTGTCAGCAGTTCCGTCAAGTTTTTTCACTAAATGATTGTGATGAGATCGCTTACTTCTTTGCGAATAAGGTGGCTGACATCAGGCAGGAATGCCACCAACTTCGCTCTATGGGGGATGCAGTTGATTGGTACCTTGTCACAGAACCCGGAATTTCCTGGAGTACTTCTGGTCTGCCAGAGTTCGTAGATATTATGAGGATTGTCCAGGCGATGTGTCCCACCTGCTGTAGTTTAGACTCGGGCCCTACTTCCCTGATTTTGGTTTGTAGTGATATCATCGGCCCGGTCTTAGCTCAGATTGTCCGGTGCTTTCTGGAGTTGGGTGAGTTTTCTAGCTCCCTGAAGGAGGGGGTGGTGATACCCCTCCTGAAGAAAGCTTCTTCAGACCCGGAGAACCTTGCAAACTACAGGCCTATCTCTAACCTCCCTTTTGTGGGGCAGGTCATTGAGAAAGTTGTGGCAGCTCAACTGGATAACCATTTAACCATCCATAATTTATATGAACCTCTCCAATCGGGTTTTCGTAAGAGGCATAGTACTGAGACTGCTCTGGTTCGGGTGCTCAATGATCTCCTGATGGCGAGAGATCAGAGACATCGTTCCATCTTGGTTCTCCTTGATTTATCATCAGCTTTTGATACTGTGGATCATGGGGTCCTGCTCGAACATCTGAGGTCCATCTGTGGGCTGTCTGGTACAGTTCTCAGATGGTTTACATCTTTTCCCACTGGTATAATGCAGAGAGTTGTCCTAGGTATATTCTCTTCCGGGGCTTTCTCTCTGCCTTGCGGGGTACCCCAGGGCTCGGTGCTGTCCCCCATGTTATTCACAATATATATGCTGCCTCTCGGAGACATAGTAAGATGGTATGGGCTGAGGTTTCACTGCTATGCTGATGATACCCAGCTCTACCTGTTTTTTGGCCCCGACCAGATTAGTGCTATCTCAGTATTGAACAGCTGCCTCATTGAAATCCAAGATTTGATGAATATCAACGGTTTAAAGTTGAACTCAGGAAAGACTGAGGTGTTGGTGGTGGACCTGGGTCATAGGGCAGAGGGGTTGAGGACTAAGTTCCCCTCCAGATCAGTCCTGGGGGGCCCATATTCTCACTTCTGAATGGGTGCATAACCTGGAAGTGGTGCTTGACAATGGTCTGACCCTTCATCATCAGGTGTCAGCAGTCGTCAAGCTAGCCTTTTACCATCTTAGGAACATGGCTAGGATTAAGCACCTTGTTCCATCTTGCGACTTATCTATTTTGGTCCATGCCTTTGTGACATCGCGCCTTGATTACTGCAACTCCCTGTACTTAAGGCTTCCTGGGGTTGATATCCGCCGCTTGCAGCTAGTGCAGAATGCTGCAGCATGTTTGTTGACTGGGGCATCTAGAAGAACGCACATTACCCCTGTGCTGCATGGTCTGCACTGGCTGCCTATTCAGTGGCGGATCACCTTTAAGGTAGGTCTATTGCCTTACAAAGCCCTACATGGACAGGGCCCTGATTACTTGAAAGAGCTCCTGGTTCCTTACACCCCTCTGCGACAGCTCTGCTTGGCTGCCGAGGGGTTGCTGGAGATTCCGAGGATAAGCTTAAAGTCATCTGGTGTGCGTGCTTTTGGTTTTATGGCACCTACCCTCTGGAATTTTCTGTCATGTTAGCTTCAGGAGTGCAGGACAGTGGGGTGTTTTAAGCAGGCACTTAAGACTTTTTTGTGGGGGAAAGGCTACTCTGGAGCTTCTTGAGTTAACTGTATTTATTGTATTTTATTTTATTTTGATGTACAGCGCTTTGGTTATATGAAAGGCGCTATAACAAATACATTTTATTATTATTATTATTATTATTATTAACAGCACTTCCCTCTTCCTGCTGGTAAAACCCCTGCCTGTACATCTCAGCATCCAACTAGCTCTCTCGATCAGTTTGCACATTGTCTTGCACCCTTCAGGTCATTCAATAGGATTACCCCAGGTCTCTTTCCTGCTTGGTCTTTGCTAGTAACTCATGTCCCATTTTGTGCTGCACCCATGAGTTTCTGTGACTTAAGTGCATTTTGCACAAGTTTCACTTTTTTGCATTAAACCTAGTGGTGGGCAGAAGTTGAGCTCAATCCGGCTCCCGAAGTGATTCCGCGAACAAGGTGGATTGTGAGTGCTCCACGTGAAGCGGATGTGGTGTTATAATGAGGAACGCAAAGTCCACTGGAAACAATGACTTTGCATTACTCCGCCTCCCCAGACCACTACTTCACCAAATTTAAGGCGAAGTGTGTTGCAGGCAGTGCACTTCTCCTCACTTCGCCTTGTTTTTGAGCTACAAAGGTGAATTTTGCAGCGATTCTTGGGATTTCAGGTCACATGGGCTCTATATAATTCGGGATAGTATGAGTAGGAAGGAGTAGGAGACAGTGTGCTCTGATAGCTGTCTGTGATAGAAATCTTGCAAAAGCTGTTCAAAAAGCATTTTTGCATTTTTTGGGGGGACTCCAACTTTAGTTCATCGATTGTAGGAAACCCTCCTGTGCTGATATCATCAAGCGTTTTTGTTTTTGTGTGGATTTTGAATGTTACTTTACAACATTGAGTGTGTGTAGTGAAAGACAGTGAAAGTGTGCTTTGGAGGAGGGGCGTATCTGTGGTGTAGGTAGATTTAAGTTGAAGAAATAGTGATTTCTTTGTTTGTTGGTTATATTTTTGTTATATAACTGACTGTGTTAATGTACACACAGTAATATTGTCAGTAATAGTTGACATTTTCTTGCTGTTTGTTGTGTGGATGTGGCGCAGCAGTTCATAAGTTCAGGTTGTTTACATTACAAATTTACAACACGTAATGTGGCATAGTACTGAACTTTTGCATTTGCTACGCATTCCTTGTTCAGCATTGTACACAAACTGTTCTGTGTGTGAGTGTGCCTGCAGTGTTGCGTGCATCAAATAATACACCTTTTATTGTGCCACAGACTAGTGTAATTGCAGGCACAGCAGCGTGAGCCTGCTATCCACTGCAGCAGCCTGATTTTGTACTGTGATTGTGGTATCTGTTCGTAGTTTTGCTGCTTGTAGTGCTGTAAAAATCTGCACTGTCTGCATTCAGTGCCCCCCCAACCCCACGTTCAAAAGATATTTTTTACCAGATTGGATTGTTTTTGTGACCTCATCAGCACCACTGGTTACTGAAGTTGTTTTAATTGCGTGACAGTCTCAGAGTAGTCTCTTATCTGTTGCTGAAGCCACAGTTGTTTATTTGGCTTCACAGCCAGCGGCCCTCCAATCAGAGAGTGAACGTATCAAAATCTGAATTTGGTTATAATATTGTGGTTGATCCTCCAAAATGCCTGCCAAGAGACGTGCAAGCAAAGCTGTTTCTCGCCATGGCAATGTTGGCAGTAAGATGGTCTGCGGGCGTGGTAGAAGTACACAGACACAGAAGTGCATTGCTGATGTGAGGAAAGGTATTTCTCCTGCAATGTTTTTTATAGCCCAATCAGTAGCTTCACTCATAGTTGGAGGAGATGATGTTTTCCCAGCCCGTGGTGTTAGTGTTACTGGTGTTAGTGGTGGTGGAGGTAGTATTAGTATTGTTGCATCAAGTTCTAATTCCGACCAGTGTACCGTATCCAAAAATATTGAGTGTGAAGCAGTGCAAATGAGTGGCAGCGTATATGATGTCATACTTCCCAGTAACATCCCAGTAACTGAACCTGAGGATTCTGATAATCATGTCAATGATAGCATACAATGTGATATTCCATCCACCGTGGCACTTAACGTCATGCATTTTCCATGCAGTGATTCACAGTGTGGTGAAAAAATATCAGGTGATGGTGGTAGATGCTGATGATGAATGTGATGATGATGATGATGTTGCCGTTGTTGCAACATGCAGTCCATACGCTAGCATCCAAGCAGAAGATGTGGATGTGTGTGACGTTGATGAATATGATGATGATGTAATTGACCCCAGCTGGGAACTGGAGAAAAAGAAATTCAAAGTGGCTGTGTTTGAGTCTGTTTGCAGGAATCCCCCCCCTGTAAAAACTTGTGATCTACCAGTTTTAGTTGATGATGATGACCCAGTAATCAATATGATAGATAGTCGTGGTGGTCAGTTGCAGTCCAGGTGTGCAGTGCCTGAAACATCACGTGCCCCCCCCCACTTCAGTGCTTAAAATAACGGACTTAAATAAGCCATATCGTGGACATGTTAAAAGCAGAGCTTCACAAACCCTTGTTTGGGATTTTTTTTGTTCAAGATGCAAATAATGAGTCAGTTGCAATCTGCCAGGTTCACCATGTGCGTGTGAGTCGAGGTAAAAAGGGGAGCCATCTGGGCACAGGAGGACAGCATACACATCTTGAGAATACACACTTGGCACTGTGGACCCAGCACAAGCTGGCAGCAAATACCACAGTGGAGCATTCACCCTCGTCACCAGCAACCATAGCCAGCATGTTATCCCCTTCCATGACTGTTAAGTCCAGTAGTAAATTAAACGTGTGCAGTAGTGAGGTAATAAGAGCAGAGGATTACTACAGGCATGATGAGGTGGAGGACCATAATGACTTTGAAATGTTGTCCAGTGCTGGTGAGAGTAGCAGTTTTTGTGGTGGTGGTGGTGGTGGTGGTTAATGCAGTATGTCTAGTGCAAGTGGTACATCAACCCCGGTTGGCAAATCTGGCAAAATAGCAGCATTTCTGGGTTTGTCATCATCACCTGTGCAACCGTCTTCATCAAATATCCACACTCCACCCCCTGCCAATGCCATTCATCACAGAGCACAACCATTTGTGATCAATACACCCCATGTAAAACATTTAAGTCAGCCCACATTACAGATTGTTTTTGTGCATAAGCTGAAGTACCCCCCGAATCATACAGTGTCATGTGAACTTAATGCTGCTGTAGCGGAAATGTTGGCAATTGATCTTTTGCCCTTCTCCTTTGTGGAGAATTCTGGGTTCCGGTGTTTTGCTGCACAGACCTGTCCAAAATGGAAAGTCCCATCCAGGACATACTTTTTTACCTGTGCTGTCCCAGAGTTGTTCCGCACTGTGTCCGACTCAAAAAGACATGGCCTTCAACATTACTCCTCTCCATTCATCCATTTAAGTATGGATATGTGGACAAGTGGCAAAACAGCAGGGAGTTCATATTTGTGTATAACTGCACACTAGGCGCAGGTGCCGGGGGTTGTTTGTGATGTTGGTTATGTGAATAATCAGTGCAGTAAGGTGGATTATCACAGTAGCAATCGTCCAGGAATTCAACAGAGTGCAACGATTGCTATGCACAATGTGACCTGTTCATACACTGGTGAGAACATGTTGGATGTGGTACTGACTGAAATTAACAGATGGCTAAACCCTCTGTCCCTGAGAGCTGGGTTCATAGCAAGTGACAATGGGTCAAATGTGGTGAAATGCATCACGAATGGTGTTTTTTTTTTTGTGTTCCATGCATGGCCCACTGTTTAAATCTTGTGGTTCAGAAGTTTCTGCAGCACCCTGATATAAAGGAAATGTTGTCCGTTGCACGACGTATCTGCTCTCACTTTTTAAGATCTGGAAAGGCCCGTGACCAACTGTGGCAGTTGCAGATACAAAACAGCCTGCCTCAGCACCATTTGAAGCTGGAAGTTGTCACCCAATGGAACTCCACTTTATACATGGCAGAGAGGTTGTATGAACAATACAAAGCCATATCAGAATATCTTGTTATGCACATTAGCCAGGGCCTCCATGTCTATGATGACTGAACAGTGGTGCCTCATGGACTCTGTAATAACAATTTTGTGGCCTTTTGAACATGCCACACAGGCAGTGAGTGGTGAGTCTGCCTCCATTAGCCAATCAATTCCACTGCTGCGGGTGCTGAGGCAGACATTGGTGAATGTACAGCATAGCCTTGATGTTGCCGGAGACGGTGGTAGCAGTATGTTGCTGCAACACATGCTGACAGTATTCGACCAGAGTCGTCACATTGTGAGCATTCAGCATAGTGATAACTTTGCCATAGCAACAATGCTGGACCCACGATACAAACATGGAATTGCATCAGTACTGGAGGGAAGGCCTAAACAGGTAAAAAATATCAGTGGTCAACTGGTGCGATTGGTTTATGGGGCACAGAAGTCACCTGCCAAGGTCAGCAAACCTCAGCGGCATAATCTGGCTGAAGGTGTATCTGGAGGATGATCAAGCATATCCTGCAAGGGGAAGGGGACTGCAGTTCCAGGTGGTCTGTCATCCAAAGTGGCTGACATCAACCCACTTTGGGAGGCTTTGTCCTAAGTGGGTATTTGTGAAATAAATGATTTGGGAGAACAGGATGATGCATCAACAACTAGACTTAGTGCGGCACTGAAAATGGTTGAGTCATATTTGTCTGAAAACAGGCATCTGACAATGACTGAAGATCCTCTTTTGTACTGGAGTGGAAAGGTCAATGAATGGCCAGAGCTGACTGCAGTGGCACTGAAGTACCTCACATGCCCACCCTCCAGTGTAAGTGTTGAGAGGGTATTCAGCTCTGCAGGTGCAATAGTCAGGGATCATCGGACAAACCTGTCTCCTGCAAATGTTAGTTTGCTAACATTCATTAAAATAAATGAGAGGCACATACCAGCACAGACTGCAACCTCGGTATTCGTACCCCGGCCTAGTCATGGTGGTCTTGCTGATGTGGAAATGGAGCATCCTGGTGGCACTGGCAGTGGCTGCCTGAAACCGCCCGCCACTGACGTAGATGACAACACAATGGAGAAAGAATTTTCCAGTGGTCAGACTTCAGACATCAATGACTGTGAGGGCAGCTTTCTTTATGAGGATAATGATGTGGTTAATGTTGGCAGGTTTTAACTGAAGTTTTTAAAAGGCGGTGTGCCCCCCCGGACTACCACCACCGGGACTGATGTTAGCCACTGCCACCACTGAGCCTGAGTCTCTCCGCCCCCTGGACCACCACCACCGGGACTGATGTTAGCCACTGTCATCACTGAGCCTGAGTCTGTCCGTCCCCCGGACCACCACCACCGGGACTGATGTTAGCCACTGCCACCACTGAGCCTGAGTCTGTCCGCCTCCCCCAGACCATCACCACCAGGACTGATGTTAGCCACTGCCACCACTGAGCCTGAGTCTGTCCACCCCCTGGACCACCACCACCACCACCGGGACTGATGTTAGCCACTGCCACCACTGAGCCTGAGTCTGTCCGCCCCCCCGGACCATCACCACCAGGACTGATGTTAGCCACTGCCACCACTGAGCCTGAGTCTGTCCACCCCCTGGACCACCACCACCACCACCAGGACTGATGTTAGCCACTGCCACCACTGAGCCTGAGTCTGTCTGGACTGCCACATCCATCAGCCAGAGACACAAAGCTTCTTAATATTTAAACCATAAAGTGAGTATGTGTACTCATGTTTGTTATGCTGCTTCACTTCCTTTAGTTGTATGTTTTGTTTTCTGTAGCTTTTCAGAGCCGCAATGGTAAAACACATATGGTACACTTATTTTGTTTCTTTTACAGGGTAACAAAAAAAGGCTCCATCACTAAAACTCGTTGGGAATGGTACTGTAGCTGTACTGTACAGAGAGGAAGCGATGTAATATCCATGTGAAATCCATTCTGGTAAGTATGAAGATTTTATTTCATCCATTTCATTGTTTTGGAAAGACTGCAGCAAATATTCCACTCCGGTTGTGTTAGTTGACAAGATGTGGGTTCTAAATGTAACTTGACTTTAGATTGAGACTGGAGAACCAAGGAGGGACAAATAACAATTAAGTAGTAAGAAGTCATTCATTTCATTTTTTAAGAAACTTCTAGATGCTTTGTTGTTCTGTCAAAGAGGCCTTATCCAAAAAAGTTCTTCAACATCAGGCACCCCCTTCCCCAAGCTTGGGCACACATGCAATACGCAGAAGTTGTTTCATTAGATGACCATGGCCATCATTAACAACCAGACTCCAGAAGGATGCTGATGAAATCTGTGAAGAAGTAACAAAATAAGAAACCATTACAGACAAACCTGCAAATATGATTCCCCCTACCCCCCTTAAAAAAAAAATACTTACCTTCATGTGCTTGAGAGTTATCCGTTTCCAATTTCAGCGCAAAAAATTCTAATTGAGCACTGGAATGTGCACACCAACAGTTTCGTGTGACCTGTGATGCAGAACAATATCATGAGTACATGTCCATGTCAACCCCCCCCACCTACAAAATACACAACCATATATCTTTATATATCTACTCACCAAGGCTACTATTAGTGTACAGCCAAAGGGCACCCTTCAATCCAGTTGAGATGATCACATTGCATTTGCTCAAGTCGTATTGCAGAACATATTGGACCAGTAACACGACGCTCATAGTCATCATTTTATACTGGGGTATGTGCTGAAACACTCTCATTTCATTGTGTTACCACTTGTCAATTTTCTGCACACAAGCAGGATGCATTTTGGGCCTGCAGAAAAAAAACTGGGACTCTGTGCCACCACTGCGCGCATGACTGAGTGTGCCATTAATTCTGGGGGACTTTGTATGTGCTGAAACACTCTCATTCCACTGTGTTACCACTTGTCAATTTCCTGCACACAAACAGGATGCATGTTGGGCCTGCAGAAAAAATCTGGAGACTCTGTGCCACTTTTGTGTGTTCTATGATTGTTGCTGTGAGCTCATGATGTCATACTGACATTTTTAGAATTAAAGCAGCATTGAAAGAATGTCCTGACAGTTTTGAACTATACTTTTTTATGCTACTTTACATTGCCACAGCCCCCACTAGTTACCTCCAAGTTGTGACTTGAATGATATTCTTCTTTTCAAAATTTATGTCTGCTTTACTTACTTGACTACTTTTTTTCATGTATGAAAAAAAAATGAGCACGCCTTCCAATATTGTTCGGACCAGGTTTGTATGTATTTGCAGCTGCTTTTCAATAACTATTGTTCTGTGGTGTCATAAAACACTGCCTGCTGCATAACTGTTAATTAACAACAGAAGTCATATATAACAGCTAATTGATGTGATGGAGAAAAGCAGAGAAAAACAATGACAAAGACCTGGTCAGCACCAATTTAAAAGGCATGCTCCTTTCATTATTTCATGCATGAAAAAAGGTAGTACAGCAGACTCAACTACTGCAAATCCTTGTATCATTCCAGTCAGTCAGGATGTAAGTAAAGAAAGTTGTAACATAGCATCAAAAAATATAGGTCAGGCTTTTCAACAGATTGTTGCGCTGCTGCTTTACAGAGATTCACCACGTTACATAGTTATGGTGATGCACATAAACTAATATGAAGGGGCATTACTCCCACTGGAATATTTCTTGCTCCACAGAGTGCAATATATTTCTGGGAAAACCACCCATAATTTCATTACAGTGTGTTATGTGATGGAGGAATTACCGATCAGAAAAGCCACCCACTTTCTGCCCCCCTTTCTCAGCAACGTTAGGACATGATGCCAGAGGGAGCACAGGTGCATGCTCCACTATGGTGAATGTCCGGCAGCTATCCCAAAGTTTCCTTATGTTATAAGGTTGACTTTGTGGTGAAATGTGTGAATGTTTCCACTAACAAGGCTCTTCTTACTGGAAACGTGCCCACACGTTTCACCACAAACTGACCATTATAACATAAAGAAACATTCGGAAAGCTGCCAGACAATTGGATATTCACTGTAAGGAGCACGCACACACGCTCTCCCTGCCATCACGTCATAACGTTGCTGAGAAGGGAGGCAGAATGTGGGCAGATTTTCAGAACGGGAATTCCTCCGTCACATGACACACTGTAATGAAATTATGGGTGGTTTTCACACAAATGTATTGCACTATGTAGTGCAAGAAAGATTCCCCTGGAAGGGAAAATGTGTATGATTAAACAACAACAAAGAAAAAACACACAAAAACAGTACAACACAGTAGTGGGGTGGGGGTAGGGGGGCAGAAAACAATCCCCTAACTAACTGTGGCCATGGGATGCCATGGTGGTCCAGCAGCAGGAGCAGCATTGAAAGTATTTGCTACTGCTGTTCTTCTATTCCGTTCACCTGCTGCTGCAAAGCACCAAACCACTGACTGTTTTCTTCAAGAGCTGCCCACACCAGGGCAATATCAGCCTCTGTTGCAGGCAGGGCCAGGTTAAGGCAACCTGGGGCCCTAGGCCCAAGAGAAATATGGGGACCCCCTCACTGTAGCCATGCCCCTTCGCCATGACCGCACCGCTTGGCTGCTGCATATCAGTTACTGAAACATGAAAATAATGTTCTTACTGTCTCTAAAAAGTGCCACAAAATGCTTCAAAATTAATGAAACTGGCCGGTCCAGTGGCGCTGAGGGCTGAGGCGCTGGACACCACACCTTGCACCCGTCGGTGACCTGGGTTTGGTGATGGACTCAGGTTGGCCGGGGGTAGAAGGATTGAGTGCACAACGGCTGCTCTCCTTCTCTGGGGAGAAGTGGGATGCTGGCCCTGCCGCTATACCGCTGGTGTGGTTGGGAAGGCAGATAGACAGGGAGGGGACGACGTCATCTGAGGACTGGAGCAGAGGCACGTCTCTACGTGCCTCCATCTCATTGGTCCTCCTTCAGTGCTGACGTTGGCAGGGGGTGGACCAGAATAAGGAAAAACACTCCACGGCCAATCTAGGCAAAGGGCCTCCGCACCACTGCGACCATGGAGAAACTGGAAAGAAGCTTCAGTTGTATGTTCCACTGAGGATCGGAGGAGGTAGGATGGACTCTTCCACCCCACCTGGGTGGGGGGTCAAACTGGGTCTCTAGAGTTGTATAGGAGCGGGGCACCTATGGGAGCCTCCTCCCGGTCCTCATGGCACAGGCTAGGTGCATTGGGATGCCTGGAGAGAAGGACCAGTCACGGTACAAGGGGGAGTATAAAGAGATAGCAAAAAAAAATAAAATAATAAAATAATGAAACTAATATTATTGGTATGGAAAAATAACAATAGCCTGAGTTTTGATAATTTAGAGAAAATAATTAATACTAGGTCTGGTTAAAACAATATTTTGTATGCAAAATGTCATGATTTGCACTTTTCTAAAGCCCCCCAACCCCAAACACACATGTGTGCACTCGCAATCTGGGTGTTGTCATACTGTCCTGTCAAGTAGTATGAACCAGGATTGGGAGTTTTGTTGGGTTGGGTAGGGACTGATCTCTAAAAGAGGCTAGGTCCTGGGTGGTGTAGGAGTTAAGGTGGTGGTTTACTAGGGGGGTTATGAACTTTAGAGATTATATTGCAAAGCAAGTGATTATTGGAAGAATTTGAAATAATTCCCAGGATCAAACATTTCTGTATTGGTAAGTAAGCCAGCCAGTCAGGATCCATAAATAGCAAGATTTACTGATGGGGAATCTTGAGATACATTCATTTGTTCACCCTGAAAACAGAGCTGTGTGAAGGTCAGAACTTCAGTATGAGCGAGATGAGAGAATAAAAAAAAAAAAATAAAGAGTATGATTTTTAATTATACCACTGAAACTTATTGTAAATTTCTCAATTTTAGGAATGAGATTAAATATTTATTTTTTATTTATTGAGATATCGGAATTACAAACCTTTGAGTCAGAGACTCCTTTGCAAAGGCTCCACGTCATGAAGTACAAAACAAGAGAAATGGACAATACAATGAAAGGTATTACAAATAAATGCGGAGGGTAAAACAATCCAGAGTCAAGCATGGTACAAAGGTTTCCAGCAAATTAAGCTGTTGTTTACATTCAAATTTCAAGGATGATACAAGGCTTCCTAAGCCAATAAAACAGATACTTAGGATACAATATAAAGCATACACGCTGAATTGCACTGTTACTGTTTTATAGTTAAGAGCAAGATTCTAAGCTGGGATTCTAAATGGGCGTGGGAGACAAAGCAAAGGAAATGGGCTTGTTCACACCTTAACGGTCATCCTGGCTGGGGCCTCTGAAGCTATCAGCTGCATTTAACACTTAATCAGGGAGGTGAGAGTCATGTCACAGTTCAGCCCCTGACTTACTCAATGGCTGAGTCCTTTACAAAAAAAACATGCAGCTCAGGCAGAAAGAAAAGGATATATAGTAAATATATATAGGGGATTGCTGGGGACCCCCTGGCAGGTAGGGGCCCTAGGCCTGTGCCTATGTTGCCTATGCCTTAATCCAGCCCTGGTTGCAGGGACTGTGGCAAGGTCCACTGCAGCAGGGAATCCAGGTAGTGGGGGTGGTGGTGGAGAGGGTGGTGCTGGTGGCTGTGGTGGCGGTGGTGGTGGTGAAGCAGCTGCTGTACTTGCCCTCTTCCTGCTGCGCCGGTGATGAGGCACAACTCCCACCCCAGCAGCACCCTCGGCAACTGCCACAGAAGGGCCAGTAGGTGGACGCCTGGCCCCTTCCGTGGCAGCCTGCCACTCTGCCCTGTGGTGGTTCAGCATGTGGGTGCGCTGGCCACCAGTCCCCAAATGTGTCCCACTGGGGCGATGGTGCACCAGCACACCACACAGACAGCACACCACCACTGTGCTGTCTCTCCCCACAGAGTTCAAAAACTCCCATACTGGAGAGCTGCAGGGGGGAGAACCAGACACAGTCCTCGCACGAGTCCCACCACCTGCATTTTCCAGGGCCACCTCCTGTGGCTGCGGAGGTGGTGGAGAGAGTGCTGCTGGAGCCCCTACAGCTGCTGCTACCAGTGGTGGTGGTGGTGGTGGTAGTGGCGGAGATGGTGGATGCACAGTAGCCACCGGTGGTACTGGTGGTGCTGCTGCTTCTGTTGCTTCAACACAGGGGGAAGCAACACCCAGGAGACGGGAGCGGTCCAGCATGACACGACCACCCCACCCCCTACGGGTCTGCACTTCCCTTCGACTGCACCCACGGGCCAGTGATTCGCCTTCTCCTGGGTCCATCCTGACACACACAACAAGTCCCCGGGCCAACACACACACACAGACACACACACTGACACTTACTGACACACACAGTCAGTCACACACACAAAACAAAACAAAACTTATACAAAAAAATTCATTAACAAAAAAAAAACACAAATACAATACAAAAACTAAATAAAGATATAGCTTTGAAAAAAGCTGTTGGTTTTCTTCTGAAAAGCAAGTGGCAAGGCAGTCAAGCACTTTAACTCCTAGTCTCCTCTCTATCTTTCTCTCCTCTACAAATGCAAAGGAGAAAGTGAAACTGCTTCTCTGACTCACTTCCTTCCTGCCTGGCTAAAGCATGTGACTTACAGTACTGTAAGCCATGTGATGTGTGAGGGGCTGCCTATGCTCTTCTCACTTCGCCTTACTTCGTGTTAAGGCATAATGGCAACGCGAAGTGGTAATAATAATGACGGGAAGTGAGCACCTTGCAGTGCCCACTTCACATTGTGCTCTGTTAATTAAGCAATAAGGCATGACCAAGGGTTATGTTAATGGTCTGTTAATCACCTTCTAGGGATGTACTGTGGCATGAGGTGTAGCCGAGTGCCACATGCCCCTAGAGGGTGATTAACTGACCATTAACATAATCCCTGAGAGTGCCTTATTGATATTATAATAAAATATGTTTTTAAACAGTGTTAAACCTTGTTCAGCATATGGCTAAGCTCTACGTGTATGTTAATAAAAGATTAACATAAGGCTGTTAGAATGTTTCCAGCCAATCAGAAAGCTCCATTTCTCAGACCCTTTTTATAATGCGAAGTGGCCACTTCGCGTACACTTCGTTGGTGGATTAAAAATTCACTGCATCTCTAATTAAACCTTAGCTGCCAGACTTTTGACCACTCCATCAGTTGTTTCAAGTCTCATTCCATCCATTGCACTCCCTCTGGAGTATCCACCCTGTTGCGGATCTTGGTGTCATCCACAAAGAGGCAGACTTTCCCTTCCAGTTCCTCTGCTATATCAATAATAAAGACATTAAAGAGGACTGACCCTAGTACCCAACTGGTCACTTTCCTGTCCTCAGAGCGAACTCCATTTACCACCTCTAAGGAGGGAAGAGTGACCAGCAGGGTACTGCAAGGGTCAGTACTATGGCCAGTCCTCTTTATTATAGAAACATAGAAACATAGAATTTGACAGCAGATAAGGACTACTTGGCCCACCCAGTCTGCCCATTTCCCTACTACTGGATAAGCTGCAGATCCTAGTTAACCAGCAGCCTACTTCTTCCTACCCCCACCCCCTAGAATTGCCTTATGACTGTCCCATGCATGCTTGAATTCCACCACTGATTCTGACTCCACAACCTCCTCCGGAAGGCCGTTCCATGCATCCACAACCCTCTCTGTGAAAAAATACTTCCTTAAATTACCTCTGAGCCACCCCCCCATCTTCAAATTGTGCCCTCTTGTTCTTGCACACCTCTTTTTTTGAAAGATGCTACCCTCTTGGACTTTGTTGATTCCCTTGAGGTACTTGAACGTTTCTATCATGTCCCCCCTCTCCCTCCTTTCCTCGAGGCTATACATGTTAAGCTCCTTTCGTCTCTCTTCATATGTCTTCCGGTGCACTATTGTCTTCATTAGTGACATAGCAGAGGAACTGGAAGTGGCAGTCTGCCTCTTTGCAAATGACATCAAGATCTACAACAGGGTGGACAGTCCAGAGGGGTTGCGAAGGATGAAAAGAGACTTGAAATGACTGGAGGAGTGGTCAAAAGTTATCAAGTTTGTTTGCACTGTTTACAAAATTCTTATTGTCTGGCTCCATCACACCCCTCTAACTTAAAAGGTGTGCTTGCTTAAGTAATAATCCATGACACTGTGTGGGTTGTTGTGAGATTTACCAATGCCTGGTGTGGTGTGTCTCGAGACCATGGGCCGAGTGATGAAAACCGCACATGTAGTGGGTAAATCCCTCAACAACCCACACCCTGGAGTGGATTATTACGATTTTGCTATGGGGACTTACTAAAACAAAGATTTTTTTAAAATATATTCTGTAGTTAGGTTTTATAGAAATATCCATCCAAGCCAGCCCGCCGGCGCAGCGGTTGGATTTCCGCTTGTGACGCCAGTGAGCCGGGTTCGGGAACGAGCCCGGGTCACTGGAGAGCTGGCCGGGGGGAGAAGGATCGAGCGTACCAGGGACAGCTCTCCTTCTCCGGGGGGGAGGGTAAGGGACTGGTCCGGCACCTGCTGGCTCCTGACTGAGGCTGGGAGCATCGCAGGATGTACAACCCAGTACTAACTGGGAGAGTAGCGGATGCCGGTGTATGCCATGACGTCACTGTGCTGCCCCCTGTAGAAAGCCAGGATAATCACTCGCTGGCCCTCCAAGATGACGGCTCTCTGTTCCTAGGGGCCTCCAGTGCCTTCCCGGTGCCTCCTGATCCCCAGCAGCATCCCTGGGCCCTAGAAGGACGTGCTGGGGCTGTCCTCCCCCCCGGTGCTCTCCCCCTCGAAGGAGAGGGACCCGCCCGGTGAAGGGATACACCAAGATATCCCGGGGGTCGGCTGCGATCTGGGGACAAGAGGAGGGCCGGGCAAGGACAGAAAGAGGTCAGGAGGAACTTTGTGGAGCCTGAAGGAGTGGAGGACCAGCTAGCATGGGGCAGAAAAATAGATAATAAAAAAAAAAGAAATATCCATCCTACATCAAATAATGCCTTGATTTTGGGCAGAGTATGGTAGAAGAAGCTGTGTGTGCCCCATATGAGTTTCTGTTTTGTTTTTTCTTTTGTTTGATTTCCTTCCCCATAAGGTTCTGTTTCTTTATTTTAAAATTGTTTGATGTGTGTGTGTGTGTATATGTAAGTATGTATATTTGTATATACATATATATATATATATATATATATATATATATATATATATATACACATATTATATATATAAAATGGGTAGGGAAAATGTTTGGTATCTTATAGGATGAAAAGCATCACATGACAGTGTGTATCTCAGAGTGCGACCGCACACCTGCACTTTTACCCCCCTTCAAAACAATTTTGACATTTTATAAGATAGATAAACCACTCTGAGGTGTGCGGTCGTGCTCTGATATACGCACGCCTTGGGTGGTTGATGCACTCGGCCTGCGGCCTCGTGTGTACAACACACAGCAAGGCGTGCATGTATCAGACCATGACCGCACACCTCAGAGTGGTTTATCTAATGTATAATATTATAGTGGCACAGTAGTGCCACTATAGTTAGGGTTATGCAGCCACTTCTATCTTAAACCCCAAATTTTGCACTTTAATAACTTTGCAATAGTTTGTCTGATTTGCCTGAAATTTTGCATGCTCTGTCTGGTACTATAGATCTTTGGATCTGGCAAGTTTCATTCCAGTTGGATGTGCAGCTGCGGAGCTGTGAAGTGCCATTAAATGTGAAAAATACCACTTTTGGGCAAATTCTTTGCTTGAGGCTACAGCTCAAATGGTTTGGGGGTCTGGTCTGAAAATTTCAGAGTATATGGAGTCTTGGCCAATGATGTGCCATTTGAAAATTTGGTGAAAAATATGAATCCGTTCAAAAGTTATTAAAGTTTGAAGTTTCCCATTATAGCCTATGGGAAAAAATTTATGTATGGCTCGAAAGCACTTTTTACTTTCACGAAAGTCAGTTTTACTTTCGCAAATGTGTTTTGTACTACCACGAATCCACCATCTTGTTTTCAGTTAGCGACGGCTAAAAAACATTGTAATTCACAGAATACTACCCCTTGGTAAACACCTACAGTTATGTTTACCTAATTGGGTCCCGAGGAACACGATTCTGGTATTAGTTTTTAAAAATAATGCCAGGAAATATGTTTTTTTCAATTTTGCCATCAGAACTTTCACAAATCTGCGAAAGTTTCATAAATGTACAGTACTTTCACAAAATTTGCAAAACTTTCACAAATTTGTGAAAACACACAACTTTCACGACAGTGCACTTGCAAAACTTTCACAAATTTGTCAAAGTACTTTCAAAAAAATTGGTTTATTTTCCACTTCATAGCAAAAAAAAGGTTAGGAATTTTTGGCTGAAATTTGCAGGGCAGCAAGGGCTTTCACTACAGATGTGCCTTTTGCTGGTTTGGTGATAAAATGTATAATGGTTCCATAGTTATAACATTCCAAATTTTTGAAATTTCCCATAGAATAATATTGTGGTGGCTGCGCCACCTTTCGGTGGCTTTATCTCAAAAACAGTTTGAGATACGGATTTATGCTAAGCATGCGTGCAGGTTGCCAGGTCATGATTGCAATTGCGGTGCAGTTTTTTCCAAATTTCCTATGGTTACTGAGATTTTGCCACATTTGCAGCACAAGGAGTACTTGGAATGTTTCTAGGAAAGTGCTATGTCTCTTTACTTATGGGTAGATTGGAGTGCAGGGCCCTCGGGCCCTGCGTTCCCATATATGGATATCATTATGCAATAATGGGACCGCAGAGTCCTCCATCATGCAGTACGGGGAGCACAGGGCCCGGAGGGCTCTGCGCTCCTGCAGGGACATGCAAGATCATTAAAATATCTGTACACTTACGTATAGATGGCAGCACAGGGATCGGAGGGCCCTGTGCTGCCATATGATAATCAGAGACAAACACTTTTTCAAAAAGAAGGGAAATTCATTGCAAAAAAAACTGTTAATGTATCAGTTAGGGTTGATATTACAGCAACAAAAGTTTGGAAATTCGGTGTTAGGGTTACCAACCCTACCACCCCACCTAACCCCCCACCTTCCACACACCAACAGGTGTTGGGGTGTGCCAGTGCGTCAGGCCTAACTCTCACCCCATTCCTATACTGTACCATGTCAGCTTCTTACACATGGAATGAGGTGAGAGTTGGGCAGCCAGCAAAGGCACACCCCGATGCTTGGTGTGTGGAAAATGAGAGTGAGTGGTAGGATTAGTAACCCTAACATGGATTTCCAAACTTTTTCACTGTAATATCAGCCCTCACTAATACATTAATGGAGGTTTTTTGCAATATATATATATATACACATATATATCTGAGGTCAAAGACTGGATGAGTGCCAACTGGCTGAGGTTGAACCCGGATAAGACCGAAGTTCTGGTAGTGGACCCAGGTCATTGGGTAGAGGGGTCATCAGTAGGACAAGCATCTGGGCTTTGGCTTGGTGGCTGCCAGCTGACGACCTCCAAACGGGTACTAGATCTGGGTGTGATTCTTGATGATGGACTGATGCTTAAATTTCAGTCAAGACTGCCTTTTACCATCTAAGGAACATTGCTCAGATCAAGCTACTAGTTCCACCCGACGACCTTCCAACTTTGGTCCATAACTTTGTGACCTCTTGCCTTGATTACTGTAATTCCCTTTACCTAGGGCTACCAGGGGTTGATATCTGCCACTTGCAGCTGGTGCGGAATGCAGCAGCTAGGCTGTTGACTGGGCTACCTCGAGGTTGCCATGTCACACAGGTGCTGCATGACCTGCACTGGTTGCCCATTCAGTGGCAGAACACCTTCCAGGACTGCTTGCTGACCTACAAGGCCCTACACAGACAGGGTCTGAGCTATCTGCAAGAGCTTCTTCATCCCTACTGCACCCTGACCACTCTGCTCCACTGATGAGGGATTGCTAGAGATTCCCAGGGTTTGTCTGAGGTCATCTGGAGCCTGAGCATTTGAATTCTTGGCCCCCTTCCCTGTGGCACTCTCTACCTCGTCAGATAAGTGCTTGAAGGTGGAGAGTTTTAAATCTGCATTGAAAACACATTTGTTCAATCTTGCTTTCCCTGATGTTATATAAGTTTGTTATGGATGTTTATTATGATTATGGAGTTTTTAGCTGGGATTTTATTATTTATTGTACTAGCGCTATGATCTTTTGGGAAGAAGTAGGCTGCTAGTTAACTAGGATCTGCAGCTTATCCATTAGGTAGGGAAATGGGCAGACTGGGTGGGCCAAGCAGTCCTTATCTGCCGTCAAATTCTATGTTTCTATGTATGTTTCTATGAATAGCGCTATTTTATAAATAAAGTTGATTTGATTTGATATTCATTGCCAAAAGTTAATGCATCAGTTAGGGTTTTTATTAAAGCGTCAGAAGCTGGGAAATTTTACATTAGGGTTACCAATCCTACACCCCAACCCCCTACCTCCATACACCAACAGGCATCAGAGGGTGCCATGGGGTGTCAGCCCAACTCTCACCCCATTCCATGTGTAAACAGGCTAACATGGTACAGTATAGGAGAATGGGGTGAGAGTTAGGCCTGACCACCCCATGGCACACCCCAATGCTTGTTGGTATATGGAGGGTGGGGTTAGTGGTGGTAGGGTTAGTAACCCTAATGTCCAATTTCACAGCTTTTGATGCTTTAATAAAAACCCTAACTGATGCATTAACATAGTTTTTTGCAACAAATTTACTAATGTAACTGGTATGTGGTTGTGGGAGCACAGGCCCTCCGGGCCCTGGGCTCCCCTCATGCTGCCCATTTTTGCATAATGATATGCATATGTGGGAGTGTGGGCCCTCTGGGCTCTGCACTCCCACTTTCACATAAGTACAGACACATACCGCAACCCTATAGTCATGAAAAGGAACCCTTGTAACACTAATTTGGCAATATTTCAGGAACCGTAGCAATATAAAAAAAATTCCACTGCAGTTATAATCATGACTTCAAAACCTACACAGAAGCTTAGTCCACATAAGTTACAGAGAGCAAAAAATCTGTGTATCGAATTGTTTTCGAGATAAGGGCTCCGAAAGGCACTGCGGGGTGCCACAGTTCAACAGATGCATGTAAGTTGGTTATTTTCATGATATTTTTCACCCAATTTTCAACATGGCCTATTGGGGACCCCACCTCATAAGTAATGTCACTGTCATTTCATTAACCCATTCCAAAAGTTGATTTCATACAGTGACCATCCCATTCTGTGCCACAGGTGCGAAAACATATTTTGGGCAGGATGTGAAAAATGACAGCTGAATTGTTCATAAGGAGGTGTGAAAAAACAGCAATGCTGAAAATCTGAAGTGAAAATATTAAAAATTGGCGCACGTACACTCATAATGCAGTAATTTTTTTGGAATTCTTACACCAAATTTTGAACATGGTTTTTTTGGGACCCCATCTCAAGAACACTGGCACTGTCATTTCATTAATCAGTCCCAAAAGGTGATTCTGCGCAACGACCTCAAAATCACCTTTAAGGACAGAGTAGCAAAATGACAGTGACCGTGTTCACAAAGTGGAGTACCAAGAACCCCATGTTGAAAATTTGGGACCAAAACACCTAAAATTGGCTGAGATATCAACATAAGTTGACACCCCCTTCCCATTAACTCCCATTATATGGCTTACCTTGATTCCTCAGATCGCAGTTTGGCTTTGAGGAGAGCAGATGTGTCCTGGTCCAGAGAAGATCACTGCTTCTGCCCTTCAGAGGTAAGTATGGGGAAAGGGGGGTACAGGAAGGTGGGTGCTCAGTGGGAGGGTTGGGCTGGGGGAGGAGGACTGGGGAGACAACAAGGGGCCAGGTAAAAAAAAACTTCGGGGAATGGTTTTCTTAATTTACAGGTTACTTTTATTTAAAAAACAAACATTTGGTACACTGGGATGGGCTCCCAGTGTGTCACACTAGTGAGGGGAACACAACTCGACTCAGGGATTGGGCACCCAAATGTCGGGATAAAAGAAAATGTGCTTGGGGGGCATCCGACACTGGGGGAGGGCATCCCAGTGTTGGAAACATTTCATTGAAAATTGGCACACTGGGGTGGTCTCCCAGTGTGCCACATTAGTACAGGGGGAAAATACATGCTGACATGGTAATTAGGCACCCCAATGTCGTCCAAAAAGCTGGACAAGCTAGTTTGATGCAGGATCCTGCATCGAAAATTTTGATGCGGGATTCTGTGTCAAAGTAAATAAATGGGGCAACATTGGCATTGGGACACTGGGAGTGGGCTACCCAGTGTCCCACATTGAGGGGGGATGTGGAGGAGCCACTGCTGACATGGGGAATCGGTATCCCCATGTCATACAATATATAGCTGCACTGTCATGCATCAAATTGTCATGCACTGTCCTGCATCCAACTGCCGTGCAGTTCGGCAAAGCATGGCAGTTCAGTGCAGGATGGAGCATCGCTTCTGAGTCACGTAGGGGGACTCCTAACAAAAAACAAAAGTCGGGAGCGTGTTCCACGGGACCCCATTAGGTAAACACAACTGTTAGTATTTACCTAGTGGCATTACTTTTAAAAAATATTTCAGTTTTACAGCCTCAGTAACTGAAAACAAGATGGCGGCAATTGGCACTGAAAACTGTATCCGCGAACAGTAAAGTGTGAATGGTAAATGCCTTTTACCATTCGAACATTTACTGTTCGAACAGTAAATGGCATTCACCTTTCACACATTTACCATTCGAACAGTCCGAACGATAAATGCTATTTACCATGTGCACTTCCTGTCTTGCATCTATCACAAAAATCGTTATAATTCAAAAATATTTATATATGTTTTCACCAAACCACCCAAAGGCACACCCTTGGCATACACCCTATCATCCCTTAAAGTATCAGAGGCAAACTTAATTCCATGTGTGCTGTACATGAGAGCAAAAAAATCTCATGTTATCCAATTGGAAAAAAAATGTTCCTTTTTGCATTATTGACCACTTTATATCTCCAAAACCATAAAACTGCCATCATGAAACTTTCAACATCTCGCGACACTGACAACACGACAGCACATGCCAATTTTTTTATTTGGTTAAAAAATGACAAAGTTGTTAAGGTGCAAAAATTGAGATTTAACATTGAAAGGATGTACCATCCCTAACTATAAGGGCGCGACAGTGTATAATATTATATAATATATATATTATATATATATATATATATATATATTTTATGGTAGCACAGTAGTGCTACCATAGTTAAGGTTGAGTACCCCATTTAAGGTTAAATGATAAAACTTTGCACCTTAATAACTTTGCCACCGTTCAACAGATTTGCCTGCAATTTGGCAGGCATGGGGAATAACCATAGATCTTGGGATCTGCCAACTTTTGTACCAGTTGGATATACAGCTGCAGAGTTATAAAGCAACATTCTGGGGCGCATTTACCTTTTTTTGCGCATTCTTTGCTCGTGCCTACAGGTTGCATGATTTGCGTGACCAATCCAAAAGCTTCAGGGAATGTGTGGCTTGGGTCCCAGATATGCCTTTTGAAGATTTCATGAAAATATATTGAACGGTTCAAAAAGTTATTCAAAAAAACAATTTTCCCATTATAGTCAATGGGAAAAGTTAACAAAAAGTTTGACAGTGTCGCAAATGCAGTTTTTGGTGTCACAAATGACCCCTGTAGTGTCATGAGTCAGACATTTTTTTTCAGTTACTGATCACAGAAATGCTTGGCATTTAAAATTGGGACCATCTAGGGACACAATTATTTTTGTGTTTACCTAGTCGAGCCCTGAGGATGCTAGGCATGTCTTTATTTTGGGGTTAAACACCCCAGAAATATGTTTTTTAAATTTTGGGGGAAAAGTATCGTCACAAAGTAGTGTCACACCTGCGACACTTTCGTGATTTTTTTGCGAAAGTGTCACAAATCATGACACTACTTTTCAACACTATGGCCAAAATGACAGGCATTGTTTGCCACCCTGCTGCAAAACAACAGTTTGGTCTTTTGGTCTGAAATTTAGAGGGAAGAAAGCCAACATCTCACAGATGTGCCTTTTGGTGGTTTGGTGGAAAAATATTGCAGGGATGCAAAGTTACGGTACTCCAAAATTGACACATTTCCCCATAGACTAGCACTGCAGTGTCCGCCTCTCCTTTCAGGTCCCGTATCTCGGAAACGGTATGAGATACGGACTTTTCGTTGGAAAAATGCTTAGCCCCTTAGGGTGCTAAGCATGTAGTGTAAAAAGTAGTCAGGAAAGTCATTAATCATATTAAAATTTTCTCTACGTCGTACGGTTCCTGAGATAAGCAATTTAGTATTCCAAGACCTCATTTTCTGGTCTGTGTTTCTCTATGCAGCTGTTGGGGAAAACCAGGGTGTCCGCTCCAGTTACTGTCACACGTAGCATTTCCACTTGCTTTTCCATACCCGTTTGCGTTACAGTTCCCGTGTACGCCACCGTATGCGTTACCCTTTGCGTTTCTGTTTGTGCTTGCATTTGCATTACTCTTACCATTTGTGTCTACAGTACTGTTCTGTTTGTGTTTCGCTTTGCGTCACCGTGTGCATTACCATTTGCATTTGCGGCTGCCCTTCTGTTTGCATTTGTCTTTTGAGTTGCGTAATCATTGTTCTTAACGTTACCATTTGTGTTTCCAATTGCGTTCCCGTGCCCATGTGTGTTACTGTTTGCATTTCCATATGCCCTTGCATTTGCCTTTCTGTTTCTGTTTCCTTTGGTGTTATTGTTGCTGTTACCATTACCATTTGCTTTTACAATTGCGGTACCATGACTGTGCGCATTACGGTTTGTGTTTCCGTATGTGATTGCATTTGCATTTCTGTTTCCTTTGGCGTTATTGTTGCTGTTACCATTACCATTTGAGTTTACAATTGTGGTGCCAAGACCGTGCGCATTACGGTTTGCATTTCCATATGCAATTGTATTTGAGTCTCCGTTTACATTACTGTTCACTTTGGCATCACTTTGCACTACGTTTCTGTTACCATTTTGCTTACCATTTACGTTTCCACCACCATGTGTGTTACCGTTTGCACTTGCATTTCCGTTGCAGTTACCGTTACTATTTGAGTAAAAATCACATGGTGGGAGCATGGGGCCCCACCACATTTCATTCACTATGTATTGTCCTCATTCTCAAAAAGAAGGGAAATTCACTGCAAAAAAACTCTGTTTAATGCATCAGTTAGGGTTGTTCTACAGCGACAAAAGTGAGGAAATTCGATGTTAGGGTTGAACCCCCCCCTTGGACCCACACCCAACCCCAGCCAGCATCAGTGTGTGCATTGGGGTCGTCGGTCCTAACTCTCACCCCATTCTCCTATAGTTCACCCCTCAGCTTCTTTACACATGTGATGGGGTGAGAGTTAGGGCCGACGAACCCAATGCACATCCCTATGGTTACAGTATGGGCTGCACGGCCATTGGCTCTTGCTCTGAACCAATGGGCATGCAGCCCTACCAGCAGATCAGTCGGCGGGCGGCTGGCGGGTGAGGTGCTGCTGCCCGCCAGCAGATGGGGGTGGGCGGGGTGGTGGGTGGGGTGGGGGCCACTGGACCACCAGGGAAGTGGACTGGGGGTTTGACTCTTATGCCTGCGATCGAGCTTCGCGTCCACTGGACCACCAGGGATATTGCTCTTTGGGGTGAACTGCTTCTGGCCATGATCAGGCCAGTGGGGGTTTCATTTATGTTATGCCCACGATCGGGCCAGTGGGGGTTCATTTATGTTATGCCCTTGATCGGGCCATGGGGGGTTCATTTATGTTATGCCCGTAATCGGGCCAGTGGAGAGAGATTTACTTCATACCCGCGATATGGCTGCAGGGGCATCGGTCCCCGACAGCTGCTGCCTGGCAGGCGCCAAAGGCGCACTGATTCGAGGGATCGGCACCTGCATGCTAATGGCATGCAAATGGGGCCGTGGTAGATGCAATGGCCCCTGCTTCTTGCCTAACTTATGGCCCCATTTCCATGTCACCTTTTGAATATCAGAAATTTGCACATGCGCAATGGAACTTGTGCCACTGCATCTTGAATGCTCACTCTGACCACTTGTGGTGGCAGTTCTGAGTGCACCATGCACAGTGGTGCTGTGGCGGGCGATATTCAAAGGAGTTGCTCAATAGCGCAACTCCATTGAATATCACCCCAGCCACACCCCAGCGCAACTTTTTTGAGCAGCGCAAGGGCTTGCGCCACAGAATGGCGCAGTTTGAATATCCAGCCCAGTATATATATATATATATATATATATATGTGTGTGTGTGTGTGTGTGTGTGTGTGTGTATATATATATATATATATATGTTGCAAAAAAACTTTGTTAATGCTCCGGTTAGGGTCAAAGTGACAAAAGTTGGGAAATGAGGCATAAGGGTTTCCCTAACAAGCCACCTTCCTAAATCAGGCAGGAGAGGTGTGGGATGTGCCCTTGGCTTCTCAAGCCTATCACGTTATCCATCTGTAAATAAGGTCAGATGTGTAGACTTTATGAGAATGGGGTGAGCGCTTGACTTCAGAAGCCCAAGGCACACCCACACCTGCTTTCCTGCCTGGTTTGGGAGAAAAACGTAATTATGTGCAACTGCAATGCCATTCTGCGCCACAGGTGCGAAAACACATTTTGGTCAGGATTTGAAAATGACATCTGTGACATACATGAGCTGAAAATTTGAGGTCAATATATGAAACAAGCATTTGTCAATGCCGAATGTTCACTTGCAGGTATTTGCAGTGGTGTTTGGCACGTATGGTGCTTTACCCTAATGCCCTGTGCGATTGCTGGTATTTGCACAATAAATTTTCAGCATGACCTTTTTGTTACCCCCAATGTGCGCTACATAGGCGGAAACACGTTTTGGGCAGGCTGTGAAAAATGACAGCTGTACTGCTCATAAGGAAGTGTGGTAAAATGGCAATGTTGAAAATCTGGAATGGAAATATTGAAATTCATATGAAACCTCTGACGTCTGAGGGAAGTGTGCAATGCACCATGAAACAGTCATTGTCAGGAATTTTTCACCAAATTGTTAACAATGGCATTTTAAAACCTCTGCTAATGAACAGTGTCACTGTGATTGTCTTACTGTGTGCCATACATTGATTTTGCACACGACTGCATATTATGCACTACATAGGCGGAAACATGTTTTGGGCAGGATGTGAAAAATGACAGCTGTACTGCTCATAAGGAGGTGTGGTAAAATGGCAATATTGAAAATCTGGAGTGGAAATATTGAAAATTGCAAACTTACGAGCGTGCATAGGAACTGCGCAACGCAGACTCGTAAAACAGTCATTTTTAGGAATTTGTTCACCAAATTTTCAACACAGCCATTGTAAGACCTCTGCTCATGATCAGTGTCACTGTGATTTTCTTAATGTGTCCCATACATTGATTTCGCACACCAACTGCGCCATTGTGTGCTACATGGGCGGAAACACATTTTGGGCAGGATGTGAAAAATGACAGCTGTACTGCTCATAAGAAGGTGTGGTAAAATGGCAATGTTGAAAATCTGGAGTGAAAATATTGAAAATTCGTGAACTTACGAGCCTGCGTAGGAACTATGCAACGCTCGCTCATAAAACAGTCATTTCTTGGAATTTTTGCACCAAATTTTCAACATGGGGTTTTTGGGACCCCTTCTCATGACTGATGTCACTGTCATGGTGCTATTCAGGCCTGAAGGGTGATTTCACGCAGTGACTGCGCAGTGACTGCGAAATTGCCGGGCTATCTTTCTCATGACAGTGACATCATTCATGAGAAGAGGTCCCAAAAACCCATGTTGAAAATGGTGCAAAAATTCCAAAAAATGCCTGAGATATGCAATAAAGTTGAACCCCCCTATCTAGCCCATTATACAGCTTACCGGCATTTCCTCAGTTCGCGGTCGGCTTTGAAGAGTGCAGACGTGTTCCCAGTCCACTGAAAATCATCACGCTGAGCTCCAGAGGTAAGTATGGGGTGAGGGGGATGTGGGGAGGCTGGGTGCACAGTGGGTGGGTGCGGGTTGTGGGAGGGGAGACTGGGAGACTACGTGGGAACGTTTTTTCCTTACAGGTTTTAAAAAAAAAAAGGACTACGTGGGACATTTGCCATGCTGGGGTGGGCTCCCAGTGTGGCAGAAGATGGCTGGGGGCCGAGGGGCCGGCGGGGATTGGGCACCCGTCGGCAAACTACGTGGGGGCCGAGGCGGCGGGGGATTGGGCACCCCGTCAGCAAAAAGGATGTTGCCATGCTGGGGTGGGCCCCAGCATGGCAGAAGGATAACTTTGGGGGAGGGCGTGGAGCCGGCGGGGATTGGGCACCCCGTTGGCAAACAATGTTTACCACACTGGGGTGGGCTCAGCGTGGCACCAAAAGCTGGGCGGCGTGGCGTGGGTAGCAACGTGACGTTAAGGGGGCGGTGTGACGTGAGGCCGGTATGACAGCAGTGGTTTTGAAGCAGAAGACCACCGCTGTCATACAGAGCCCCGCACCCATGATGCAGGACCACCACGCCTGCTCAGCAGACGCGGTTGCAGGAGAGGCACACCTCCAAAGTGTGCTACTCTCCCAAAATGTTCCTTCGTGTCGCAGCATAGTATAATGTAAAATGGCAAAGATATGACCATTCATTGAATTTTGCTACGTCTGCTCATAACTGAAGTTTAAATAATTTGACAGATTTTTCAACATAGCCTTCTTATGACTACCTCATAAACTCCGCCAGAGTAAGGGTACCAAATCTGCTTAAGCAAATTTCCACCGCGAGTGCGAGAAAACCTCGTTTGGACAGGTTGTGAAAAATGACAGCTGTACTGTTCATAAAAGGTGTGAAAAATGGCTGTGTTGAAAATTTGGACTCAAAATATTGAAAATGACCAAAATTATGCACATGCATAGAAAAAGCTCAATGAACACTCATAACTCGGACATTTGTGGGAAATTTTTTCACCAGATTTCCAACATAGACTTTTTGGGACCCCACCTCATGAAAACTGGTAGTGAAATTTCATTATGCAGTCCCGAAATGTGATTTCACGCAGCGACCACGAAATCACCTTCTAGGTCCACACTTACCTTGATTCCTCAGTTCGCGGTTTGGCTTTGAAGACTGCAGACATGTCTCAGTCCACAGAAGATGATAACCTAGGACCTCCGGTGGTATGTATAAGGTAAGAGGGGATGTGGAGTGGTGGGTGCTCAGTGGGAGGGTCTGGATGGGGAGGGAGATGGTGGGGATGACGAGAGACCATTTTCTTTTTTCAGGTAAAAAAAAAGACGTCAGAGGACTGTTTTCTTTTTGCAGGAGTAAACTAAAGAAATATTTTGGGACACAGGGGATGGGCTCCTCAGTGTCACACACTGCTGGAGGGGGCTGTAAATGCCAACACGGGGATTGCCCTCCCACAATGTAAGCTAATTGATTAAAAAACATGCTACGGGGGGCATCTGACTCTGGGGGTGGGCATACCAGTGTCGAATTATAAAAATTAAAATTAATACAGAAAGAGACGTGGGGGGTGATTGGAGGGTGGGGGGGGTGCCATGAGACACCAAGGAATAAATAGTGACAGTGATCAGGGAGTGAGGTGTGCCACTAGATACCAGGGAAAATGAGGGCTCACAACACACACTGCCGCTGGCAGCAGGAGTTCAGCTGCAGCTGCACAACTCAATAAAATCTGCTGTTCTCGTACAGAGAACATGACAGAAGGGCTCTTATTAAGCTGGGCACCCAGGATTTTGGGCGATCAGAAATAGTATTTCTGGACCTAATTGTGAAAAACAAATACTAGAATCTAGCTAAATGGAGCCCACATAGCTAGGTTCTGGTGTTTGATTTGTAAAATGACAACATTTATTTATTTTCCACGCTTTTTAGTTTGTGTGAAAAAAACAAGATGGCAGCTGGTGAAAAAGGATTTTTCTCATGAAAAAGGAACAGATCTCACAAGAAAGAATCCTTTTTCTCGAGGTCAGTCCTTTGTCGAACTTTGTCCCTCTATTCTAGACAGTGAACTTCCCAATTCCCATTGAAAACAATGGGAACTTAAAAATTAAAAAACTTTGCGACAGATTAATATGTTTTCACCATGGCAGTTCTATTACCCAAGCTGTATCTACCATAAAGAAATCCCACCAAAATTCTACACCAGCTGGACACAAGGTGATGAGGAAAAACTGCAAAAATGGAGACGTTAAAGTTTTTTTTATGATCCGGATCTCAGAATCTGTACATTCAACCAGAAAGAAACTTGCCACATCAAGAGATCTGCCCCTTAGGACAGCATATACCAATTTTGTGCAAATCCACTGATCAGTTGCAAAGTTATTAAAGTGCAAAATTTAAGGTTCAACATTAAACAGGCTACTCAACCCTAACTATAGCGGCACAACTGTGCCTATCCACCTCTGGAACTTAACCTCTCTTTCTAGCACTTGTAGTACTGTTACTCCTCCTAGGCTACTTTCTTAGTTTGCACTTAAATATTTGTTTCCCACTGTTTATTATATTATTGTGAAACCCTCACAGAATGCTAATGTCACCATTGTATTTGTTAAATCACCCATGTTAGTTCTTGGTCGCCCTTTAGTCTATACTGTCCTGATGTACCTTGGTGTTAACCCTTGCTCTAAGTTAAATGTTTCAACCTATGTCATGTCACATGATTGTTGTATGTAACCGGACGCTTGTGTAAACGGGCAGCAATGCTCACATGCCTCTCCAGTATAACCAATAAAAATGAAATGATAAAGATTTATATATATACTGTATATGTGTGTGTATGTATGTGTATATATATATATATATATATATATATATATATATATATATATACACATAGGCCCAGATATTCAAACGGCTCCCAAAATGTGCGCAACAGCAGGGAGCAAGCACAATTCAATTGCGCATATGCGCAACAGACGCGATATTCAAACATGGAGCAAAACAAATTGCACAAGCAGCCAGCATCTAAATATCGCACAAACTGCGCCATAGCGCAACCAGGAAGGGGAAGCTGAGCAAAAAGGTTGCGCCATAGAGCAACAAGGCTAGCCCAGCTGACTAGTCCAGAGGTGCCATAGCGCAAGCAGAGCCCTCCCCACCCCCAGCAGAGCAATGGAACTGCACAACCAGGGAGGCAGACTGGGGCCCACCGCCAGCCATGCCACACATGGGCACAGGAACACACTGCAGAACCAACAAGACACCTGCACACCCCAAGCACAGCATCACTGGGGGTGGGACGGATGATCCACTGGCCCATGGGGACAAGCCAACAAAGCACAGCAGGGCCATGAAGCCCCAGCACAACCACTGGCAGGCTGAGACTGCCACACACAGAGGGTTGACAACCACAGTGCACATCAGCCCCCCGTATGCACAGCACACCCTGCACCGTGACCCCAAGACACCACCCATGTGCAGTGACTGGCACTGCAGGAAACACCATGCATCCCCGGCACACGCCAACCTCGTGTAGCAGAGAACCATACAAGCCAGACCCACCCTGTGCACCCAGCAGTGGGCGGCAGCAGATGGCAAGACCAACAGAAAGTCACTGCCACACTGGAGACACCTCCCATGCACACACACACACACACACACACACACACACATACCCAGGACCATACCACCCCAGATGGCATGCACACCACTGCAACTGAGCAACCATAGCCAGCTGCAAATCAGAGACCACCACAGTATTCATATCAAAATATATATATATTAAAAAAATGGAAAGTACAACAAGAACAACAACAAAACTATTTACAAGGGGTAGGGGTACAAGGTAGGGGTGGGCAAGGGGTAGGGATGAACAACTTGGAGAGGGAAGGCAGGGTGGGAGGGATGGGTGAAGTGGGAAGAGGAAGCCAGCCTAAGGCCTAGCAGGCTGGTCCTCCGCTGCCTGGTGCCGTCTCGCTTGGCTGTGCCTCCTCCGTAGCCCATGGCGCTGGATATCTTGGAGGATGTTCCCGGTTCTCCAGGGACACCCGGGTCAGCTGGTGCAGTGCCCGCTCAATCCTGCGGAGCACAATGAGGCCTAGGAAAAGGGGAACACAGTCAATGGCTGTGACTGACCACAATCCTGAACACCACCCAACCTGCAAGGCATATAGCCCAATGTCCCGCACCTGTGATGGTATGCACCCACCCACAGTGACCATGCACATGACAAGCCCAACCAGGCGGCACCAGCTATGTGCACCACTGCACACACACACACTGCCCATGTCCATCACAGCACAAACAAGGCTGTCAAGTGACATGGCAATGTGGTGGGATGCCAGTTCCACAGCCATGTGCCCAGTGCATGCATGGACCACCAGTGACGCACACACAGACGTGCAGTGACACTGGACAGTGATGAATGTCGCCTGTGTCATGCATGGTTGTGTTGTCCATGGCTGGTGGTCATGCCCACCCCCTCCAGCATGCAATAGCATCCATGATGTAATGATACTCACATCTGCAGCAGCTGTGGCTGCTGCTGCTGTGGCCACCCTCGCAGCACCACCGTCCGCCACTGGGCCCTGCCACGCCCTTCCTCATCCTGCAGGCCTGCATCCTCTCTGCCCGGCCTGTGGAGACAAATGTTGAGAAAATATCAGTGTGACTCCAAAGCAGACTGCCCCTGCCCCAGTGAGTGTGCCTGCCCACACAGCCAGACCCATGCATCTCACACCTGCACACACTGACACAGCCAACCATGGCAGAGCCATCACCCATGCACAGCCACCAAAACACACTCACACCTCACGGAGAATACAGGTGCATAGATGGTACACCCACCTGGCTCTAGGCACAACGCCTCCTGGCACATGACCGTAGTCTGTCTAGCAAATCCGGCTCCCTCCTGCGGAGGTCACTGTACCTGTGCCAGCACTGCTCGGCAGACCGGCGCCGCCCTGTGACCCCCACCAGGTCATTGGCCACCTGCAGCCAGACCTGGGTTCGAGCCATGGTGAGGGGCTCCTCCCCATACAGTGCCCCATAGTGGGGCTCTACCAGGGCCACCAGGTTGGCCACCTCCACTGGGCTCCATTGGGGTGCCCTCCTGCATGCCATGGTTGGAGTGTTACAGCAGGCAATATGGCGCCCCGCAGCGCGGCAACCCCACGTGGAAATGTTGCGCAATAGACCACCAGAGGTTCCAATCGTGCTGTTCGTACAGCGCCGTCGGTTCACATAGCGCTGTCACCAGAAAGCTTAACAGGGCCGCATACATGGCAGCCAAACAGCCGCCAGGGGCAAAGGTCGGACACCAGGTCAGGGGTCTATGATGCAAGGCCACGCACAGCGCCATCTGATGTTCACGATCCTGGCCGACCGACCACCTGCATGCCAGTGCCACAGTGGACTATTGCGCAGTAGTGCCATGCGCCATATAGTGCCCAGTGCTGTAGCGCCACTGGCACAATGGTGGCCATGGCCTGAATTGCCGATCGCGCACAGCACATCATCAGCGGCAGACGCCCGCGTAAGCTACCTGGGCATGCGCAATGCGGTGTACCACACAGTCACAGATCTGCGCTATTGGCTCAGCCGACTCAACCACCAGATAAGTAAAAGCGCAATGGCGCGATATTCAGCCGACACATGCAAATCATCTGATCAGCCATTCAAAGGCAGGAAACTATTTCATCTCATTACAGTTGCTCCACCCTAATTTGCATGCATTGGCGCTATAAATGTGCGATACTGGGCTGCGCTGGCCAGATTCGTTACTGCAGGTGAGAGGTGGGTTGCATGCTGTGGGATGTTCTGGACAATGGGCATGGGATAACGCTGTAGACTGCACAGTGACAGGTGTCCACTTCCACCCATACAGATCGCCATGACCTAGCAGAGCCAAGGTGAGGGTGAGGATGGTGGGCGAAGGAGGAGGAGGCCCAACTTCACCACGGCAGAGACTGAGGCCCTCTTCCAGGCCTACCTGGAGGAGGAGTCACTACTGAGTGGATGGCGGGGCACCCCTCAGGCCCATGCGGCTGCATGGGAGGGGGTAGCCCAGCAGTGAACCTGCACGGAAGCCACCAGCGCTCCATGCAGGAATGCAAAAAGAAGATTGGGACAGACCGCAGGAGGGTGAAGGAGAAGGTGGCAGCCCTCAGGGCGGCACATGCTGGCACTGGCGGGGGCCAGCCAGCGGTGGTGGAGCTGACCCTGGCTGAGGACCGACTGGCTGCATCAATGCAGCGCAGTGCTATTGAGGGCGTACCAGGAGGTGGATTCCAGACAGGTGGAAGCCCATCACTGCACGGTATGAAATGGTGGTGGTGTTGGGGAGGTTGTTCACATGCACTCATGTCTCTCTTTCTGTTACAGATCCTGTTCATCTTCAGGGACGGTGGTGGTGGGTCCAGGCAGTGAGGATGACCTGCTGGACATGGAGGAGGGTCCATCCACCTCTGTCACCAGCCAGCATGCACTGCACCAACATGCATGCCGGCTGCCAACTCTGGTGTCGGTGAGTCGGGTGTGGGGGTGCACAGCCTGTGTTCAGCAGTCTGGCATGCAAGCATGCCAGCACGCCAGACTGTGGCTGTAGCACCCACTCACACCATTGATGATGCAAGGACTGCAATGGGCAGTGACGTGTATCCCATGACGGACACAGCAGGCCAGCACGTGCCCCTGGGCCTTGCTGGTTCCAACTTGTGTGCCAGCATGTCGGCACAGTCCCAGGCTGTGCCTGTCAGCACCGGTGGGGCAGCACCGGTGGCTGTGCAGGTGCCTGGCACTGTTGCAGCCACAGCAGTGGAACGAGTGGTCTCTGGGGCACAGCGGTTGGAGGGGCAGCAGCAGCAGTCACCCACCAGGTCTGGGGGTACAGTGTCCAGCGGTGGCACATGCCCGCCGCCCTTTGATACGCCCATTCCTGGTCCTGGCAAACAGCGCCCACCCTCAAAGGGTGTTGAGCATCAGGACCTTTCACACCCTGGGGGACAGGATGCCGTTGTGGCAGAGTACCCATTTGACGAGCACACCCACCTGCTGCGGGAATCAGTACAGCAGCAAAGGCAGGTTGCAACGTCTGTGGAGGCACTGTGTGTGGCTGTGGAGTGGCACAGCAGGGACTGTGCTCTGGACCGTGCAGAGATGGTCCATATGCAGATGGATGTGACCGCCACCATTGACAGGCAGACCCAGGCATTGGTCGCTGTCGTGGCTGCATTGGGCACACATGCAGGTGCTCCTGTACCACGCACCCCACACAGTATGCTCTCCACTACCCATTCCCGGCGTCGTGCGACACCAGTCCTGTCGATGCTGGGTTCTGCTGTGGGCATCCCAAGCACCCCTGGTGCAGGTATGTTTGGCATCCTACAGACCCCACTGCGGACAAGGTCGCAATCGCGCAGTGGGACCCCTGGTGGTCCATCGGTGCCACCCCATGTGGCCCCTGCTCAGCCTGCCAGTGCTGTTAACAGGCGGGCTGCCCACGATCCGCGGTGGCTGTGGAACGTGCAACATGACTGACCTGTCTCCCAGTGCGGGCCCCTGTCTGCTGCTGCCCTGTGTGCACTGTAGTGTCATGGTGGCGGTGCACTGGTGGGTGCTCTCTGCCATCATGCCGACATATGGACCACCTGCACACCATCCCGACTGCTGTCCACAGGTGCGTGTGCATGATGATGCCTGCATTGTACTGTACACCAAGGTGCAAGGGTGCCCAGCATCTGACACACGCGTTGGACAGTACAGGTGGTGGTGTGGTCTGTGGATCTGTGTGTTTGCCATGTCTGTTCCTGCTCTGCTGTGCACCTGCCCATGTATGCTTTGGTGCCTGGTGTGTTTGTGTGTGTGTGTGTGTGTGTGTGTGTGTCCATATGACTGTTCGCCCCTCCCTGATGGTGTGTTTGTGTGCCTGGTCCCTTCCACCCCTGCCGTCATGCACCCCTGGTATGTTACTCTGTGTGCCTGTGGGTTGCGCCAGGACAGTGTTGTTTGCACATGGCCCCTTGACTTACCTGTGTTGTGCATAATGCTCCTCCGTGATGGTGTCCCAGTGCAGCTGGGCCTGCCGGATCAGTCGGGGGTCCCGCCGTCCAAGGGGGGGCTGCTCATCACCATCAACACTGGTGCCGCTGACGTCCCCATCGCTGTCCCCCTCTTCAACCTGTACGGCTATCCCACAGTCATTGGCCATGTTGTGCAGGATACAACAGGCCAGGAATATCCCACAAGCCTTTGAGGGGCTGTACTGTAGGGCACCGCCGGAGGTGTCTAGGCATCGGAAGCGTGCCTTGAGCATCCCAAACACCAGCTCAATGATGTTGCATGTGGCGGCATGTGCCTCATTATAGCATTGCTGGCGATGGGGTCATGGGCTGGCACGGTGTGAGCAGCCAGGGACGGAGTGGGTATCTGCTGTCACCTGTGTGGAGATAGTGGAGATCAGTCTCATGTTCAGGTCCATATTGCCCATATCCCTGTGTGCCACTACCATGGCACCTGTGGCATTCCCACCCTGCCCCAAGTTTGCATTTCCCACATGCGTACTCACCCACTAATATGGCCTGTGGGGATGTCCCACTTCCTAATCGAAGGCACAGTGCAGACTGGATGCCATATAAAGGCATCATGTGTCTGGGCCAGGGTGTGTGGCACAGACATTGATTATACGCCCAGTGGCATCACACACCACCTGGCAGTTGACACTGGGGAAGCCCTTTCTATTCCTATATGCGGCCCCATCGGGGCCAGGTGGCATGCGAATGGCCACATGGGTGCAGTCTATGGCCCCTAGCACGCCAGGCATATGTGCTACCCTGTGGAACGCCTGCATGTTTGCTGTACGCTCTGCCACGGTGCTGGGGAAATGGATGTGCTCCGCAGCATGTGGCAGCAGTGCGCTGAGGAATTGGGTGAGGATGCGTGATGTGGCTGACTGTGTGATGCCTGTGGTGTCCCCTGTTGGCCTCTGGAAGGTGCCCGTGACGAGCAGGCACATGCAGGCTGTCACCTTGGTCTCCACTGACAGAGCATGACTCCGTCGTGAGGGTGCCTGCATCACATCACTGCACAGCTCACAGAGCCACCTCAGTATTGCCCTGTTCAGGCGGTACCGGCCCACGATCTCTACATCTGTGTACAACTGAAAGCTGATGCGGGCATGGTACTGCCTGTTGGGGGCATACCGCTGACGGGCCCATCCACGGCCACGTCCCCCTGCACCTTGCATTCTCACCCCCCTCATTACAGCTTCCATGTGGAAGCTGCCACTGTCCATCTCACTGGCTTGTGCCCCCCCCGGCTGATGTTGCTCTGTTACCCCCACTGTCCTGACTGCTACTTCCACTGCACCGGCACCCCCTGCTGGCCTCTGCAGCCTATGGCCCACACTGCTTCCCTTGCCTGCCCTGGCCTGTCACTGTCTGTCTTTTCTCTCTCTCCCCACTTGGCATCCCTGTGGCTCTTGCACCTCTTCCTTGAGCCTTTTATTTTGGCTAATTTCCGCTGGAGCTAACTTCGGTTGTTCATTGCGCATTGCGCAACTCTTTGACATCGACCGCGCTTTATGCATGGATCCACCTCTTCGGTTGCACATGCCGTCATTTGCATTGCACTGTTGCTCAGCATGTTTTCGGTTGTGCAACTGTCTCCTGCTGAATATCGCAGAATGGCACACTTTTGGACTTGCGCAGGCGCAACCCTATTGTGCATGGCGCAACCCTTTTGAATATCCCACCCTTGCTGTATACACACAGTATATTATATATATATATATATATATATATATATATATATATATATACACACACATATATATATATTTTTGCAGGGGTTGAAAACAGCTATTATGATAAACAATTGGTGTATATTTTAGATAAGTTGGATGATCTAGAGAACTGAGGGAGAAGAAACGATTTGAGAATTACAGGAGTGCCTGAGGGAGTGGAAGGGAGGAATAAGTCAAATGTTTTACAGACATTCTTTTCTAAAATATTTCAAAAGAAATGGGACTGGCCTTTGGAGATCAAGAGAGTGCACCGCACTCTAGCACCCAAACCACCAAAAGGTGCTTTCCTGAGACACATTAGAGCATATTTTTTAAGATACTTGGTAAAGGAAGACTTGCTGAGGATGGCTAGGGAAAGGCAAAGTCTAATGTGGAAAGGGGTGAAAATATTGCTTTTCCAGGACTTCTCTTCAGAAACAGTGCAAAGAAGGAAACAGTTCAAAGAGGTGAAGTTGTCACTTCAAAAAAGGGAATTAATTATTATATAAAATATCCTGCCACCTTGGTGATTCTACTGAGTTCTGGACCTAATGTTAACTGTACCACTGTGTAAATGGCATTGGGTTATTTAGAGTCTCTCATGCATAAAGCTGGGCAAGGAGATGTAATGAGGCAGTTTGTGGGAAAGACTCAGAATATGACCAGCCAAAGAAAACAAATATTGAAAGTCCAATTGTTTTAAAATGTCCCCCTCACACTAAGATCACAAACAATAATGCACGCACCTCACTGCTCCCTCCACACAGCTCTGAGGACATGCTGGAAAATGTTACGGCAACTACACCAGCTGCTGACTCTCAGGCTGCCCCCCTTCGCCAACATATGTCACGGTTTTGAGCCACTTACCTGTGAGAAGAGTTAGTCCTGCAGTGGATAGAAAGGGTTGCACAGTGAAAAAAAACACAGTAATCTCCCCAACGAGAGGGAAGCTAGGGACTGTGGGGAGGCAGGCAAGAAGCAAAAGCAGAAGAAGGAACTGACGAGCATCGTCAAGCACTTGCTCCACTCCAAGCCAATCACCGACCTTGATGCAAGAGGAGGGTCCACAAAAAGAGGAAATGCTGTCATCATGAGGAATCAAATGAATCAGTAAAGGAAGGGACCTTCTCCAATCAAAGTGTTTCGTTTTAGAGGGTTGGAACCTTATGAGGCATGGAAAGGAGTTAACATCTGGATAGAGCTGCACAACAAACATGTAAGAAAAATAATCTGGAGCATCTGAAACTCGGAGAAATGCAAGTCCCTCCAGAACGATCGTTGGGTAAGAGCAGATTGGCATTATCATTGGTAGATTTTTCTAGGATACCAAAGTTACGGTCAGTCACTTAGACTAGGTTTTTGTCTGGAGCTGCAAGTTAGGTGGCCTCTCATGGAATAATAGTCCTGATAAGATACAGAAATACTGCAGGCTGTCATGTACTCATTTAAGAGTCCAGCTCCCAGAGTTGTGGGGAAAAATTGCTTCATTCCTGGTCTTGATCAGGTATTGTCAGAGGACTCCCCCAATTGTACTGCGAATCTTAAACTGCTAACTAGCTTGTCTAGTTACGAGAAGGGTAACGACGATGGTCATGTTCATTATTGTTGGTTTGCCGGCAGGAATCACATAAAATGTGCCTTGCTATCTGAAACAAACCATGAAACTTCTACTAAGGTCCTTTTTATTATAGGATGTATTATTGTATAAGAGGGTGGATACAGTTTTTGGAGGGAGTAATGGCACTAGTGGACTGTGGGTCAGACAGATGCATTCATTTATAATCAAGTGTGTTCTGACGTTTTTGCTATGAGTGTTATTGGTACTCATTCCGGGGTCTGTGTGTGATCCCCACCCCGGTGGTCTGCGTGTACAGGGTGGGACAACACTGGCTCTATGAGGTTCAAAGGCACATGGAAAATGGGCTGCTGGGGGGGAGGTCGAGGATCAGCACTGTTCCCCCTAAATTATTTATTTATTTACTAACAAATCCAGTCCTCCTATTATCGGTTCTACATTATAATAGGAGAGCAGCTCTCTTGGAGTATGGCTGGCCTCATGGAGGCAGGGAAATCGGAAAAAAAAAAGCAAAGAGATTTGCTGTTACCCTTGACTGGATGTCAATCATGGTAAAATCCTCTCTGGCTATACTGAGCACAATACTGTCCAAATACTAGCAGACGTGTGTATTGTAATAAAAAAATGTTATTGGGGGTTACAGTGTATGTTGACGTACCCCATCAGATTGAAGTCCACTAGTCGTGGCTGCGACCAAAACTTCTGTAAAGACCTTTAACTGAAGGGGACAGTTAACTGAAATTAAAGCAAGCATTTGTGAATGCCGAATGTTTGCTTGCTGGCATTGGCATTGGTAGTGTAGGAGTTACAGAGCTGCATAATAGGAATGGCAGTGAAGTATTGAACTGAAGCCAACCCCACCACCACCCTGCAGAGAGTGACAGGCATTGGGGTGTGCCTTTGCATCGTCAGCCATAACGGCCACGCCATTTCACCACACTCTACCCTGCAGACACCGACAAGTGTCACGGTGTGCCTTGGGATCTTTGGCCCTTATGTTCACCCCATTCCATCAGGAAATATGGTGAGATGAGTACTGTATAGAAGAATGGGGTGAACTTTGGGGCCAAAGAGTCCAGCGAACACCTCAATGCCTCTCACTGGCTGCAGGGTGTGGGTGGGGGTGGAATGGTATGAACATTACAGGCAACAATCCCAAGTCACACCCCTGATGCCTGTCAGTCTCTATAGGGTGGGGCGTTACGGTCGGAAATCCAATGCCTCAGGTGTTCATTGGTATTTTCACTCCAAATTTTCAGCATTTTTTTTTTTGTGACCCCCACCTCATGAACAGTGGCAATATCAATTTGTTAGCCGAAAGCTGATTTTGCACAGTGACTATGCCATTTGGCACCACAGGTGCGAAAACACATTTCGAACAGGATGTGAAAAATGACAGCTGTACTGTTCATGGGGAGGTGTAAAAAATGGCAATGTTGAAAATCTGCTGTGAAACTATAAAAAAAACTGGTGAAGTCATGAGCATGCGTAGAAACTGGGCAACGCACATCTGTAATGTAATTAGTTTGGGTATTTTTTACAGCAGATTGCCAACACAGGCATTTTGGGACCTCTGCTCATGAACAGTGTCACTGTAATTTTCTTAATCTGTCCCAAACAGTGATTTCCCACAGTGACCACACATTTCTGGGCTGGAAGTGTGAAAACACATTTCGTCCATGGTGTGAAAAGTGATAGCTATACTTTTCATAAGGAAGTGTGGAAAAATACCAGTGGTGAAAATCTTGACTTAAAACATTACAAATTCATGAACTTGTGAGGGTGCATGGAAACTGCGCAATGCTCGCTCGTAACACAGCCATTTTATGGACTTTTGTCACCAAATTTTTAACATAGCCATTTTAAGACCTCTGCTCATGAACAGTGTCACTGTGATTTTCTTAATCTATCCCGAACATTGATTTCACACACCAACTGCCCCATTGTGCGCTCAATGCGCGGAAACACATTTTGGGTGATATGTGAAAATGACAGCTGCACTGCTCATAAGGAGGTGTGGTATAATGGCAATGTTGAAAATCTGGAGTGAAAATATTAATAATTCGCGAACTTCGTATGCGGCGTAGGAATGCTCAGAATCAGTCATTTTTGGGATTTTCACTCATTCTCAACATAGGGTTTTGGGCCTCACCATGACCGTGACACTGTCATTTCAGAATCCATCCCGAAAGGTGGTTCCATGCAGTGACCGCAAAATCACCTTTCAGGGCTGATTAACACCATGACAGTGCCAGAATTCATGAGGAGGGGTCCCAAAAACCCCATGCTGAAAATTCGGTGCCAAAATTCAAAATGCCTGCGATATGCATCAAAGTTGAAAAACCCTGTTTATTCCATTATACAGCTTACCGGCATTTCTTCAGTTCACAGTCAGCTTTGAAGAGTGCAGATGTGATCCCGGTCCACCAAAGATCGCCCCACCGGCTCCTGGAGGGGCATGGGGTGGGTGTGGGGAGGTGATGCACAAAGAGTGGTGCGGTTGGGGGTAAGACAATCAACGAGGGACCGTTGTTTCTTTTCAGGTGTTTGTTTTCTCATTAGGAAGATGACGTGGGACTTGTGCCATGCTGGGGTGAGCTCCAAGCGTTGCAGCTGGAAGATTTTTTGGGGGGGGGGCAGTGGAGCCGACGGGAGATTGGGCACCCCCGTCAGCCATACTGATGTGTGCCATGCTGGGGTGGGCTCCCAGCATGGCAACTGGAAGTCTGTTTCTTTTGGCAGGGGTTTAATTGAGCCGACGGGGGATTGGGCACCCTGTGGCCATTCTCACTTATACCACGCTGGGGTGGACTCCCAGCGTGGCACCTAGAAGTCTGGGGGAGAGCACGGAGCCAATGGGGAATTGGGCACCCCCATCAGCCATACTGTGTGCAGTGGGTGGGGGGAGGGCACTATTCAGAGTCACTCAGAGGGTTAGGGAATATTATTACAATACTGATCAGGTGTGCCAACAGATGACAACTGCGTCTACTTTTTCAGTCTCTTTGTGGTTCTGTTTTCTTGCTTTTGTCAATGCCACTCCTACCCTGAACTCTGACTCAGCATTCCAAGGATGGCAATTAGATCTCTTTTTGGAAACATTCCAAGGATGTCATTTTAGTCAGTTGCTTCCTCCCGGAAAGATAGTCCAAGGAAAAATTCACTTCAAACTGAATTTATGTTCCAGGAAGAGAAAGCAGAGATGTATACAAGCAGGACTGCTGGCATATGCTAATCAACACGATCTTATTGCTGCTCATCGAAGCGGTCTCTCCCTTTCAATTGTATGGCACTGCATTTTCAACTGTTGTCATAGCCAGCTGCAGCATTCATTGGTGAACTGTGGCCGCCCCTGCAAACACACTGACTGAATTGGAAGACAGGGTGCTACACCTACAAAAACTTGGATGATGACACTATGTTTCTTGCACTGTCTGAATTGGAAGACAGGGTGCCACACCTACAAAAACTCAAATGATGGCACTATGTTTCTTGCACTGTCTGAATTGGAAGACAAGGTGCCACACCTACAAAAACTCAAATGATGGCACTATGTTTCTTGCACATGTGTGCAAGCAAACATTAAAAAAAGCAAGAAAGGTACCGGCCTTTTCTTTCCCTTTGTTATTTATTACCAAACTTGATAGGTTTTAGCCATAGGTTTTATACATTCAAGCTTTGCTGCCAATGCTGATATGTGTTTTCATGTGAGAGTAGTAGTCAAATAAGCTGATTTTGTTTATTTAAAGGCAAACTAACCTGAGGTCACCTTGGAGTCTCTACAACTCCGGTGTTTAGCAGAAACCTTGGACCTAGACTACTTTTGGTTCATAGTTTTGTTTTGTTTTTTTTCAGTTAGTGAAAATGAGCAAACTAAATCTTACTTTTGGGACCTGGAATGTCAAGGATGTGGGCACCCCAATTAAAAGGAAAAAAATACTAAACTATCTGCAACGATAAAAAGTGGATATAACATTACAACAAGAAACCCATTCACTAAATGAAGAAGCAGAAAAACTGGCCAGTCATGGGTAGCACGTGTTGAATATAGTGTTGGTAACTCAAAAAAGGGGAACTGCTATTCTGATAAGAAAAGGAGTGAATTTCACAAAAATCTCCCATTACACTGATCCTGAGGGGAAATTCCAAATACTGACAGGGATGTTTGAGGGGAAAGAACTGGCAATCTGCAATGTGTATGCTCCCAATTCAAAGCAAGCTGACTTTTTCCAAGGACATCAATTTTAGGTTTAGTATGATTACAATCCTTACTAAAAGATCTGTATATGGCAGACGCCTGGCATCTGCTAAATCCGCAAGGTAGAGACTATACGTTTTATTCTCACAGATACTTATCATACAGTAGGTTACATATGTTTCTAGTTTCTAAATCTCTTATTCCAAATTTACTAACATCCCAGATTAGGGATCTGGTATTATCTGACCATGCTCTTTCAAAAACAGTCCTAGCCTTAGGGGGAGAAACTAGTAATATATTTAGATGGAGATTTACTCTCTCCCTCCTACAAGACCCAAAAGTCCCTGAATGGCTAAATCAAGAGGCCACAGATTTTGTTGAGATGAATAACAATGGGGAAGTGGGCTGGGGCTGCCTATGGAATACTTTTAAGGCATACATGAGGGGCAGAATTATCAGTTTCTCAGCAGCCAAAAAATGAACACTTTGAAAGAACTAATCGAGACAGAGAACACCTTGGCTATAATCGAACAACAATTCAAAGGGGGGCCCCAGGCACATAGACATCTGCTGAAACAAATCACCAAGCTGAAGTATGACATTAACAAAATCCACTCAGCAAAAGTGGAGGACGCTCTACTTAGAGTCAGGCAGTTGTACTGGGAGTCAGGAGAGAGAGAGGGTAAATTGCTGGCACACAGCTTACAAAAAAAGATCTTTACAGAGCAGTATCGCAGGTATTAAAAGCCTGCAATGTAATATAATGCTGTCCAATAGGGGTACCACAAAGCAATTTGAAAACTTCTACAAAGAGCTATACAAAAGCAAAATAGAGGATGGAGAAACCAAAATGAATGATTTTTTATCTTCATTCAGTCTACCTAGACTGTCTGACAGAGATACAAAGTGTCCAGATAGGCCTATCTCGTCAGATGAATTCCATGGAATTATACAGAAACTTCCCCCTAACAAAACACCAAGCCCAGATAGGGCCAGGAGAATTTTATAAAGCTTTTGGTCCCAATATACAAGAATACCTGTTTAAGACCCTTGAGATAGTACTCTCTACTGGATCTTTGCCTGAATCCATGAAACACGCCTACATTTCCCTTATCCCTAAGAAGGATAGGGACTTGCAGGAATGTGAGAGTTATTGACCTATTTCTCTTCTAAATGTCGACTACAAGATTCTGGTAAAGATTTTGGCAAACAGACTCAAGGAGCTTATATTAAAGTTATTAGGGGAGGTACAGGTAGGTTTTGTACCTAAAAGGAATGGGTATGAAAATATGCAGAGACTACAAAGTTATCAATGTATAGCACATGATCTCAAAGATCCCACTCTGGCCCTGGCCTTGGATTTCTTTAAAGCTTTAGACTCCCTAGAGTGGGACTATCTCCTGATGACCTTAAGAACTTTTAACATAGGTGAGGAGTTTATTTTGGGAGTCAGAACTCTCTACTTGAATCCAATGGCAAGGGTGATCACTAATGGTATTATATCTGACCCTATTACCCTCCACCGAGGTACTAGACAAGGGTGTCCACTATCCTCTTACTTATTTATTTTAGCACTGGAGCCCCAACTACGAAATCTATCTGATAATAAATTAATAAAAGGTATAAAGGTAAGAACTGTAAATAACAAAGTGTTCACCTTCGCTCACTATCACCAACCGTTTCCAGGCTATTAAGCCACTAGAGAATACTTTGAGTGCCTTTGCTAAGGTTGCTGGACTGAGAACAAACTAGAGCAAAACACAAGCCATGGGAAATTGGGTAGGGAAGCATGGTGCATGGATTGTTTAAGCTACCTAGCAATTAAAATACTAAGAGATACCAAAAAGATTAAACTTATTACTGGTGCTCATGGAAATTGATAAGGACTTAGTAAAATGGACAAAGTTAAACCTTTCCCTATGGGGGAAATTAATTTTACTAAAATGATGGTGGCACCCAGACTGTTTTTTCTCTTTCAAAATATTCCATTCCCAATAAATAAATAAAAGGCTTTTCAAAAAGTTAAAATACTATGTTTAGGAGATTTCTATGAGGAGACAACCCCCAACCCCCGAGACTGTCCCTAGCTAAGTTAAGAGCTAACAAAACAGAAGGAGGTTTTGGACTTCCCCACTGGGAAAAAAGTATTTATTGTCCTTCAGGTTCAAACAAGTGGTTATGTACATCACTCATATTGATGCAATCAAACCTCCCCAATGGCTCAATCTATAGAGTCAATTAGTTGGTCCTGCCAAATTGTCAGACTACTTATTTATCTCAATGCCACTGAGGCTTAAAGGAAACAGGTGTATTAGGACTCACTTTACAGCATTATGAAAATACAAATTTCTCTAAAAATAGAGGAAGCCCTACAGGGGCTGTTACCTTTATGGAATAATCCCAAATTACGCTATAATGGTGCTTGTTTGACAGACCCAGGTTGGGGAACTTTGGGTATCACGGCCCTTAGTGACTTATTAGATAGCTCTGGTACAAACTATCTTTCGAGGAGCTGAGACAGAATTTTAACCTGCATAGGTTTCATTTCTCTATTTTCCTACAGCTCAGAAAGGCCCTGAGTGACTCTGTTTTGGGCCCAACTCTCTGCCTCCCAAAGAACACCCAGTGGAAACCCATTCTGAAAATGGCAAACTACAAGAAAGAGGTTAGCCTAGCATATAAACAGCTTACGGGCATAGAAGACCAAAATTTGTTGATGGCCTCTACGAGGCAAAAATGGAAAGAAGAACTAGGTTTGGCTATTTCAGATTCAGCATGGGTCTCCTCTTGGAGAAACACCAGTCTAGCAAGTAAAGAAGTCCTAGGGAGAATAATACAACTCAGAATCCTACACTACTATTATTATTCACCTATGAGACTTCAGTCTATAGGCTATCCCACATGGGGAGGTGCTGGACATGTCAGGAATGAAAGCAAATCTGCTACATATCTTATGGGATAGTCCATGCATTCTTATGCTGTGGAAGAAAATACATGAGTTTTGTGAGATAGCCTACAAGACCACAATCCCATGCACACCACAATTTCTAATACTGGGTATAGAGTCAGAGAACCTGAATATGAATAAACATCAGAAAATAGTCTGGGCCCTAACTTTAGCTTTCAAAAGAGTCTTACTTTCTAAATGGAAAATTAACTCATCCCCTAAGCTGCAAGAATGGTATAATAGGTTAGGAGAAATAATGAACAATGAATGCATATGTCTTGTGCTATCAGGGAGGTTATCCATTTTTCACATCATTTGGCAACCCACTTTATTATTACTAGAGGAACGCTGAAATTCAGTATACGGTCATAGAGTAAGGAACAAAGTGGCTTTTCTATAAACAAGGTAGTCGAGAGGAGTCTCATCAAACAGATGATTTCAGGTCCAAGGGGCTAGAATATGTTGAGAAATGTTTTCCTTTTTTGCAGAAATGTTATGTGCTTCATAGGGGGATGTACTGTGTCTTTATTCACCTAGTAACTCTTATGTAAATAATTTAAAGCACTTGATTGTGGCTGTAATGATATCCAGTAGTTACTAATGTGTTTTCTTTATGTACAGTTAATTCAAATAATTTTAAATAAGTTGCAATAAGTTTCATTATGTATGTATGAATGTAAACATTTTGGAAAAATAAAAAGCATTTACTGGAAAACAAAAAAAAGCAAGTGATGTGAAAAATAGCAGGGGTTGGGGAGAGAGACAGAGCGTGGTGTGAAAGACAGAGAGGGAGTGGTGTGAGCGGCTGGGAGTGAGAGAGTGGTGTGAGCAGCTGAGAGAGAGAGAGAGAGTGGTGTGAGCAGCTGTGAGAGAGAGAGTGGTGTGAGCAGCTGTGAGAGAGAGAATGGTGTGAGTGGCTGGGAGAGAGAGAATGGTGTGAATGGCTGGGAGAGAGAGTGGTGTGAGCGGCTGAGAGGGAGAGAGTGGTGAGAGCTGCTGAGAGAGAGAGAGAGAGACAGAGTGGTGTGAGCAGCTGTGAGAGAGAGTGCTGTGAGTGGCTGGGAGAAAGAGTGGTGAGAGTGGCTGGGAGAGAAAGAGAGTGGTGTGAGCAGCTGGGAGAGAAAGTGGTGTAAGTGATTGGGAGAGAGTGGTGTGAACGGCTGGGAGAGAGAGAGAGAGAGAGTGGTGAGACCAGCTGGGGGAGAGAGTGGTATTAGCGGGTTGGGAGAGAGCCTCTGCTGAGCTGCTGGGGGAGAGAGTGGCATGAGCAGCTGGGAGAGAGAGAGAGAGAGGCGTGAGTGGCTGGGGAGAGAGTGGTGTGAGTGGCTGGGGGAGAGAATGGTTTGATTGGCTGGGGAAGACAGTGGTGTGAGTGGCTGGGAGAAAGAGAGTGGTGTGAGCAGCTGGGGAAGAGTGGTGTTAGCGGCTTGGAGAGAGAGAATGGTATGAGTGGCTGGGGGAGAGAGTGGTGTGAGTGGATGGGAGAGAGTGGTGTGAGCGGCTGTGGGAGAGAGAGTGTTGTGAGTGGCTGGAGGGAGAGAGTGGTATGAGTGGCTGGGAGGGAGAGAAAGAGTGATATGAGCAGCTGGGGAGAGAGTGGTATGAGTGGCTGGGGGAGAGACTGGTGTGAGCGGCTGGGAGAGAGAGTGGTGTGAGTGGCTGGGAGAGAGAGTGGTGTGAGCAGCTGGGGAAGAGAGTGATGTTAGCAGCTGGGAGAGAGAGAGTAGTGTGAGTGGCTGGGAAAGAGTGGTGTGATTGGCTGGAGAGAGAGTGGTGTGCGCAGCTGGGGGACAGAGTGGTGTGAGCGGCTGACAGAGACAGAGTGATGTGAGCAGCTGTGAGAGAGAGAGAGAGCGGTGTGAGTGGCTGGGAGAGAGTGGTGTGAGCACTGGGAGAGGGAGAGAGTGGTGTGAATGGCTGGGGGAGAGAGTGGTGTGAATGGCTGGGAGAGAGCGTGGTGTGAGTGGCTGGGGGACAGAGTGGTGTGAGCAGCTGTTAGAGAGAGTGGTATGAGCAGCTGGGGGGAGAGAGTGGTATGAGCGGCTGGGGGAGAGTGGTATGAGTGGCTGGGGAGAGAGTGGTGTAAGCGGCTGGGGAAGAGAGTTGTGTGAGTGGCTGGGGAAGAGAGTGGTGTGAGCAGCTAGGGAAGAGAGTGGTGTTAGCGACTGGGAGAGAGAGTGGTGTGAGCAGCTGGGAGAGAGAGAGTGTGGTGTGAGTGGCTGGGGATAGAGTGGTGTGAGCGGCTGGGAGAGAGCGTGGTGTGAGTGGCTGGGGGACAGAGTGGTGTGAGCAGCTGTTAGAGAGAGAGTGGTATGAGCAGCTGGGGGGAGAGAGTATGTGGCGGCTGGGGAGAGTGGTATGAGTGGCTGGGGAGAGTGGTGGGCGGCTGGGAAGAGAGTTGTGTGAGTGGCTGGGGAAGAGAGTGGTGTGAGCGTGGCTGGGGAGAAAGTGGTGTGAGCGACTGGGAGAGAGAGTGATGTGAGCAGCTGGGAGAGAGAGAGTGTGGTGTGAGTGGCTGGGGATAGAGTGGTGTGAGCGGCTGGGAGAGAGAGTGGTGTGAGTGGCTGGGAGAGAGAGTGGTGTGAGCGGCTGGGGGAGAGAGTGGTGTGAGCAGCTAGGAAAGAGAGTGGTGTTAGCGACTGGGAGAGAGAGTGGTGTGAGAAGCTGGGGAAGAGAGTGGTGTTAGCGACTGGGAGAGAGAGTGGTGTGAGTGGCTGGGGGATAGAGTGGTGTGAGCGGCTGGGAGAGAGAGTGGTGTGAGTGGCTGGGAGAGAGAGAGTGGTGTGAGCGGCTGGGGAAGAGAGTGGTGTGAGCTGCTGGGGGAGAGAGTGGTGTGAGTGATTGCCAAGTGAGAGCACAGAGGGAAATATGTAACACGGTTGCAAGTGAGTGATAGGTTCAAGGATTTCTTGTTTTTTTGGGGGGAGTGGGGGTGGCGTGATGATAGGATTTGACAGTTTGGGCTCCATTTGGTTGTAGTGTGAATGTGCATTTAATAGCATAGTTCTCAGCTGAATCTGGACTTGGGAGATGCAGTTCTCCGAAAGAGAGAGCTGTTGTAGAAAAAAAGAGCACAATTTTGTTTTTTGTGGGTGCAGGTGGTTTTGACTAAGAAGTGGGCAGTGCGATCGGGATCTGGGGCAGCAACCAAGAGTGAGAGAAAAAGTTAGCTGGGAGCAGTTGAGGTACAACAGCATTTTGACAGCTTTGGGGTTTGTGGTTTCTCTAAGCAGGGAAAAGAATGGGAATGGGTTTAGTTTGATTTTTTTGTTCCAAGGCAGTTGTGTTGTTCCAGTTTGTTGTGCTGCTTCCACCCTCCTTTACTGGAGGTTCTTGTGTGGGTTGTTGTAGGATCTACCCATGCCCAAAAGTGCCAGTCAGGCTGTAGGGTTCTCAGTGTCTGTGGTATAACCTAGCATTGCCTTCTGCAGCATTCTCTTGGCAGTGATGCTGAATATACCACTCCACGCATAATGTAGCTCGTTCACACAACATAGCCAGGTGGCAGCTACACCTATATCTAGGGAGCACAAGGCAAGATCCAGGGGATTGGGGTTGGATTCATGGTAACACACATGCAATTCCAGGATGCTTCTTTCCTGGCTGGGGAGTGTATAAAGTTTAGGTCTTGGGAAAATCCCTGATGACAATCCAAAAATCCTCAAAGAAAACAGAAGGGGATAACTGTGACTCCAACAGTCACTGTATCTTCATATCTTTATTTTAGCATCCACACCAGTTTAATACCAGGGTGATGTTTTGTGGCCCATACACCTCTTAGTCTGGCCCTAAACAGCTGAGTCTATAACATAATAAAGAACATGACAGCTTCTGAATAGACAAATATTGGAGGCAGTGTAGCACAGCGGTTTAAGGCTCTGAGCTGCAAATGTGGAGACCTGGGTTTGAATCCCACAGCCTCCACTTGCATACTGTGTGACTCTGAGCAAGTCACTTAACTTCCTTGTGCTCCCAGGTCGCACCTGTAAACAAGCTTTCAGCTTAGTGTGTCTCTCCTGGTAAAACAAAACAAAAAAAAAATATCCTATATCTAAAAATCCTTAAAGGGAAACAGTCCGTACTACCTTTCTGTCTACTGCAGTACAGTAGATTGTACCTGACAGATCCTACTGGCTCCACCATGACTTTTGTTGTAACCAGAAATCCAAGAATTCCCTACAGCTGATGTCAGAGCTGGGCTGCAGCTGTGGGAGATGCAATAACCTGCAGTGCATGTTAGAGCTGTTATAAGCTCCAATTGGATGTTTTACAGTCCTGCTGTTCTCTTGGCACTAGTTAAGTACAGTCCTCTGTGACTGTACTTGGCCCCAGGATGACGGGGGGACCAACAAACAAAAGATCAGCTTATAAAAACTCTAACATGTGCTTCAGGCCGTTGAATCTCCTGCGGCTGCAGCCTAGCTCTGACATCAACTATGGGGCATTCTGGGATTTCTGATCTAAGGAATACATCAGTGATCAAGGCAGGGACAGTAGGGCAGACTAGATGGGCCTGCCAGTCCTTTCTGCCAACACATTCTATGTTTCTAGGACATAAAATAGAGCAGCTGAGTGTTAACAACAAAAATCTATGTTGGAGCTTAACATTATGAGGTTTAAGTGACATAGAATCATAGAAATCTGCCAGCAGAAAAGGACCCCAGGCCCATTTAGTCTACCCGTAACCCAACCCCCACCCATGTCCATAAGTATTCCTTCAGTTTCATGCCAACTAGTTTGACTTCAAGAAGATCATGGCAAAACAAAGACGTTGCTAAATTAAACAAAGTGACCTAAAGTTCACTAGAGTTAGAAAGTTTAGTGAGGGCAAAAGCAGTGGTGGGGTTCAAGAATGTATGGGATAAGTACAAGGGAATCACAGTGGAAAGGAAGAGTGGGGGAAAGAGCTGGAGACTGGGTACAGTCTGTGGTAATATTGTAGGTAGGGAGGAATGGACAGACTGGATGGGCCAAGGGGTCCTTATCTGCCGACAAATTCTATGTTTCTATTCGTCACCCTGTCTGTGTAACCCCTAGGTGGTGCTATCCCAAGGGATACTACCCCTGCCTGCATGACTAGGCACAGGTTGAGGGGCCGGAGCTCCGTGAATGGGTGCCTCCACCTGGAGGAATGGTTTTGGGGTAGCATAACTGTTGTGGGTATAGTCCTCCGGGACACTATAACCCCCCACCAACCCTTCTAGTGGCCCAAACAGATAAGCAGATACACAATCACGTAAACCAGATGACATCAATACTGAACCCACACTTAATACACTTACCACCAGGGCTGGATCAGCTGCACTGGCCCTGGAGACCCCCTGGTAAACAAGGCCTGCAATAAAACAGTGCAATGGCAAAACAGTATCTCTTCCACAAAGGTACACAATAGTCAGGTTAAATGCAGAAAGAATAGAATCTGATTTATTCAGGGGGTGTGAACAAGGGTGGGGCAGCAATCTAGTATTTGATTTCAGATCTGATTTAGTCAGGCTAAACATGCATGTACTAAGAGTCCCTCTAGCACAGTCACACACACTCTGGGTACCCAGTTGTTATTCAGGCTAGCCTGAAGCATTGCCCAGGGGTAGGCAGGCATTGCAGCTGTTGTTGGGGCCCGTAGAAAAGAAACAAGAAACATGCACTTTAACTCACAATTTTGTATTCCGGAACTGGATGGCTCAGTTCATTATGATCAACCAAAACAAGTAAATTAGATGACGCACATTGATTTGAGCTTTGTTGCCGGGAGCTACACTGATGTTTACTCATGCTACCCAGACCATGAGGCAGTATGGATGAGATAAAGACCTCAGGATGGTAAGCTGTTTGCCAGGGGAAGCAGGGCCCACACAATGCACCGTGGTGGTCAATCCTGTACGATGATGTTGAGCAGGGAGCCGAATCCCTGAACGGGTCTTTCGTCAGATGAATCTCTGTGGCGTAAGTGGCAATCTAGGCCGAGATGATGAGGCCCAGACCAGGTGAACAATTCAGATGGCAGTCCATTTAGGTGCTGGATACAGCTTCCAGCTAGCATGACACATTCAGGGGTGTGGGGAACCAGGCTGTGACCCACACTACACATTCGGCACAATTATAGTAAGAAATACCAGATACCACAGTTCAGACGACAGTCCGGTTGCAATTAGGCAGCGTATCTGCACAAACCGTATGCCCTGCGGTCAACTCCAATTTCCTGACAGGCCGATTGCTCCAGGAGCAAGTCTTCGGTCCACACCAGGCGAAATTCACTCTCTCACAATTCAGGATTCCAGTCACAATAAAGGCAATTTCGGATATAGTCCAATATTAGAGTACAGACTTCTTCACACGAGAAGATGGTAGCAGGCACGCCAGACACAGCCTTCCCACCGCTTCCCCTTCGCTACCATGCAGGAGCAGCCGCTCGAATAACTTCAGCTGTTCACTCTCTCAACTCCAGCTCTACACTGACTCACTGCTACAGGCAGCTCTGGGATTTCTCAGTGATCCAAAAGGTTCGGTTGGTTGATCCATCTGTCTGTTACAGCAAGGGCTCCCTCTCCAGGTCCATTTAGGCACCAAACAGTAAAGACTACAATTCCTAGAGAAATTCACTCCCGCAAGACCCCTGGGGACAGACTCCATTTTAAGGTCCCCAAAGGTGCCGATTGGTCCAAACTGGCAGTCCAGAACCAAAATGGTGGTGCTTAGCAGAAAAGTCCATGCTGTAAAAGAAGGCAGGTTAGACAAACTTCTATTTTATTATTACTAAAGCAAATAATCAGCAAACAATCCCAGATTCTATAAGGACTTCCTCTGCGCAATTAGCGATGGCAGAATGAAGCGGCTGTACCACAGCCCAAGCGGGACTCAAGCCTGAAACCACTTGGCCCTCACCCAGATTAATTAAAACCTATGAGATACATACCTCTTAAAGAGACAGGCACGAAGGCTAACAAGGCACTCTCAAGCAAGCATAGGTGTGCGCAGGGGGGTTCCCCTGGTCCCTGCCCCTTCCCCTGCCAAAATCATCCTCCAACTAAATTATAATTTAAATATATAGGTACCAGACCCCCAGCTTTGTGGGGATTCTGCCCCTCCCCATTCACTGACTCTATGTATCTTCTGCATGCAAGCAAGTGCTTTAAACTGTTTAAACACAGAACACCAGCCTGGCAGTGGACATTAGGCAAGCCCAGGAAGACATTTTAGGAACCTCATTTGTAGGGGGGGTTACATCTGTATTTTGTTGCTCATTCAACTCAGTTAATGAAACCACTTTGACTAGTGATATTATACCACCAAAGTTAGATATAGAGATGCTACATTGAAGTGCACCTTACAGTTAATTCCTGTTATATGTACACGGTCGGGACAGACCAATTTTGTGCAAATAACAGGAATCGCTATACTGGGTGTCCAGAAACTTAGTAAGTGATTAGTAATAGCACTTCAAGCATACAGGTATACAAGTATATAACATCATGAGAGATAATATGCAGTGTTAAATGTAACCCCCCTGCAATTGGGGGTTCCCAAAGTCTTCCAGGAGCTGGCTGAGTGCTCCTAGCTTGAGTGGTGTTCGGCGTTTAACCCGTTTATCTGTGAGTGCTTTTAGAGCCTCTGGTACTGCCTCTTTAAGAGCTGTCTGCTTGCAGGCATGATTAGTTCGAGGGGAGACTGTGTGTTTCCCTGCTTCAGTCCTGCCTGAGCAACTGACAAATTGTCCCATTGCTGCTGTCGCTAAGTGGGCAGAGTGAACACTTATCAGAGATGTAACTGTTTGCCCCATATCATTTAGAGTGTTAGTGGAAATGTAATTTGTCTAACCTGCCTTTCTTGCAGCTGGGACTCTGTGTGTTTTGCCTCTCCATTTTGGATCTGAACTGCTGAATAGATCCAATCAGACAAGGAGGGGCATCTAAAATGGAGTTTAAGTGGACCAACCAGGATCAGGACTCTCTTGGGAGCCGGCTTGCCATAAGAAATATAGCTAGTAATTCTGGGAAGTAAAGTTCTGGACCTTGGCACCTATTTACACCAATAGGGGGAGTTTTGAGTGATTGACAACTAAGTCCACCAACTGGACCGGGGGTGCCCGAATGGAATACCCTGCCTTGTGTCTGGAAAGGCAGATCTATGGTGACCGTGACCGGGGAAGGAGCTCCGAGCTTTTGCGTTACAGAGTTTTGCTCGGGAAGCGCGTGTGGAGGCCTAAATTTGGGCGGCGCATTGCCATGGTGATTCGGACTGAATCCTTAGCATCTGAGAAGAAGAGAGGCTGAACAATTGGGAACCAGGCTCACCCTGTAGAGGACTGGAGAAACTGCTTAATCGCACTCAGTCTGTCAGGAAAGTGAAGCTGCAGTGTGAACTTCCGGGTTAGCAGTAAGTGCGATCGGGACCTGAGAGCAGCTGCCTGGTATAGTAATTTCCTTTACATATAAATGTGTGGAGTGCTTGTGAAGGACGGCTAAATGAGTCCTCTTTTCCTGTGTGTGTAGAGGGAAAGGCAATTGCATGCAGGCGGACTGAATCCGTTGCTGATTGAAGCTGTGTGCCTGCTTGTAGAATTTCATCCCCCTGCTGTGCGAGGGTGTCTGGCAATCCATGACCCCCCTCGGCGCCAGTTTTCAGCATCAAGTGTGTGAGTGCAAATCAGGGTAGCTCCCTGCCATCTGTCTATTTAATTGCAAGTGTTTCACCTAATTCTTTTCTTTCTTTCTTCATGAACTGAGCCAACCGGCTCTGGATTACAGTTGGGTATTGTGCATGCGTTTTCCATCACAGGGCCCATACCAGCTGCACCAATCCTAGCTAGCCCCCCAGCATCCTGGGTACCCAGTAAAGTGACATTTTGGGACTCTGAGTATGTGCACAGTACTGTGATTATTAATGTGTCAAATCTAATTAACCTGATTTCCCCTTGTCCTTGTTATAGCCCATTAAATAAATCAGATCTGTTTGTTTCAGCAAAGTTATACTGACTGAGGTATTCGTTTATGTTAAAGTATTGTACTGTGGCTATTGTATTGCATCATCTTGTTTTACAGGGGGTCTCCAGAGTCAAGTTGATCGAACCAGTCCTTGGGGTAAGTGTGAATAGTGAAGGTACGCATGGTGTACAGTGTGGGTCACTAGCAGGAATAAAAGGGGGTCTCAGTATCCCAGAGGGCTTTGACCAAGTTAGTCTACTGTAAACCCTGACCTCTGGGTGGAGGCACCCGCCATAGAACCTAGGCCCCTCAACCTGTTAGCAGTTAAGCAGGCAGGGGTAGTAGCTCTTGGGATAGCGTCACCTGGGGATTACATAAAAATGCTTGAAATAAATATTTTCTTTAAATTTAATCTTTATTTTTTAAAGCTGCACTGTCAGATTTTTAGATCAATTCTAATTTGCACAGATTAGCCCTCACCTTTGCAACCCAATCTTAAACTCTGCTCCTCCACTTTTTCCTGGAATTTAGTGTATTTATTTTTGATAAAATAAACCTCCAAGTCTGCATTTTGTCCGCGTTGTAGCCCAGCCTTTGTTCTAAATCTCCTCTGCTAAAACCAACGTGCACGTTCACGTTCCTGGCTCTAATTAGGTGGGGGATGTGCTTGACCCTGGCCACTAATTAATAGCTACTTCCTTCCTGCCCTTCCTCCACGTGTGCCTTTATATTTTGGGCCCCATTTGCCTCCCATCGGTATTTGCCTGTCATCTGTGTCGAACTCTGCCTCACAGAGCTGTAATCCGAAATCCTCCTTGCAATGTCTCGGCGATTGGTAATTTAACTTTTTTTATTCATGCGCTCTTGTGTTAGCTTCTGTCACATATATATTATTAATTTGTGTAAGTGGATTTAAATTCATGTAGACCTGTGTTTTTTAATGTAAGGCTGCACAACTATGATTATTTCTACGGGTAAGGTACAAATTCCCGACTGTTAATGTTCTCCACTGTTACTTTCCTGACTCCGCTTTCCTGAAAAACCTTTTCCTGACGAGGACATAAATCCGACCCTTGAAACCTAGACTTTTGCGGCATCGAGCTTTGCCTATATTTGTTTATGAAGGATCTGCAAAGTACAGCGGTTGAAGCTCCGTGTGTAAAAAATGTGAGCTGCTGTGATCCTAAAAGAATGCGATTTCTCATTAGCAAAGTAAATGTGGTAATTAATTTACACTGGAACACAGAATCATTGTTTCCTCTTGGTATGATAGATACCGACCCATATCGCCACATGATTTTATTTATCTACTGATTTGATATGCAAGTCCCAAGATCTGGATCACCCGCCCCCCCCATCCCGTAAAGAAAACCTGGCTCTTGCACTTAGCCCAGCCACATAGCGCCCAGTCCCCAGTTAAAATAAATTACCCCCCCAATGCCTGCCTGCAGTGATCAAGAAACTTGTAAGCATATTTATTGGTCTCGGCAGCACCCTAGTCAAAACATAAGCCTGCATTCAAGGCGAAGGTGATTCACTGCCACAGTTTAGTATTTTTTAATACCAGACCATCGTTTTCAATTAAATATTTCTGGAATCCAGCCTCTTGTAAAAAAAAAAAAAATCATATTACTGTGTTTGGATTTTTTAATCCAATACACAAACATTACAGCAACTTCAGAACCTCAGTGCTATTAGTAGGATGTGTTATTTAAAACACAGCAAAACATGCAACGCCGCTCCACTCCTGGTGTCTTTTATATCAACAGTATATATAATAATGCTGTAACATTAGCAATTAACTTCCACGCTAATTATAGCATTTAATATGCAAACTCCATTTCCTAGAAAACACGGGCTGGTTTCAGTGGTGCCGATTAATAAAAAAAATTGTACTGTAAATGAAAGGTGATACAACATCCGATGCAACACGTAAAACATGAATAGTGTGCAGTTCACCACACATACTCCTTCCCATACACTGTACACTGTATTGATGCTGCAATCCCACTGTTTTATCTTGGTTTCAGCATCATATTTTATTCTTTCTTTGACAACTTGCTCCAGTGGTGGTGTGTGTGTGTGGTGGGGGGGTGGAGAATAGCTGACCCTGTTTTCCGTTCATCGCCCCAATAATCTGTGCTAAATGGACCGTCTTTTTTTTTCTGAGGAGAAGAAGGCTGGCAGGATCTTGTTCTGCTATGTCTAGTATCTAGATTGTTGTGGCTTATTTTTGTAAGATGACTAGAATTACAGGGGATACTCATTTGACTTCAAATCAACAAGAAAAGCACCAGTAAGTGAGGCATGCAAAAACTACAGTACCATATCTAAACTGACACCGAGATCCTTATTCACTGAGATTTCATTTTTCGAACTTAGTTGTTGTATGTAACTGAAACTTTCCTCACCTATAAGCATTTAAAACTAGTACAGACCTCAGGTAGGAAACCGTTGTTTCATTATTACACCTTATTTATGACTACAGTCATTAAAAGATAGACACGGCGCTGACAAATGTTATTTTCTGATATGCTGTTCAAGATCACATAAGACTTCCACATAAGCACTCACGACGAGTTTTTAGCAATATAAATGTAATATTTTAATCTGTTGTATTTACATACAGGTTCCCGATGTGGGCTAATGAAGGAATCTAAATAAATTTGTAGTTATAATATTCTATTAACCTTTTTTGTTTTAGTATGTTGAATTAGTATTCCCTTGTGAAACTGCACATAAACTTTGAAAACTTTGAGATGAAGTCACGTTTTCATTGGTGTCCTTGTTCTCTCTGTTACAAATACAGTAATAATACTATGTAGGCTAAACGATGGGCACGGAGCTCAGCTCTTCTGTAAACCCCACCCGTGTGTGAACAGGTGGTTTCCCGCGGTGCGTTACTCCTCCTATGATTCTTCAGTAATATTTAAACTAGAGTGACTTCTCATTTTTTAAATCATTTTCAATCTTTAGTCGACATTAATTCCTCTTGTGTATGTGTGTGTAGGGAAACCCTTAATTTAATTGCTATACAAGTGTATTGATACTGTACATCTCTACTATCTTTCAGGTTACCCATCGGAAATGCAAAGCAAATCATTGTGGGAACCCACAAACTTGGATGTAGGATGGAACATACCTGACACCACTCTGTGGACAAGTTTACCCATTATATGTTACACTTTTACACATTAGTCGGTGTTGCTTTTTGTGCTCTTTAGGATGTGGTGTGTGTGGAATTCGACGTTTAATTTTGGAACTGAATTCCTCTGACCCTTCCCTCCAATTTCCACCAGTAATGTTTACTACTCCCAAATACTCTGTCCCACATAAACATAGTGCCATGGCAAACTGTACTATGACAACGTACACCAGAAATTCATATTACTCTGTCTTACACAATGTACTGTGAACTTTTTGAATTCCGAAACATTATTTACAGAGGGATTGCTGAGCAGTGATCTCCATAATATTCCTTTTCCCACATTTTGAGATCCTCCCATGTTTAGGCACAAAGAGGTTGAGCGATGGCTGGTTGAGTGTGTATGCATGTATCTATCTATCTATCTATCTATCTATCTATCTATCTATCTATCTATCTATCTATCCTTAGTATTGCTAGGTGTAATGTGTTGTGTTTATGACCCTCCCAGAAACAATGGCTGGTTGCAAGCAATCAATGCAAATGGGGTTATCTTGCTGAAACATATTGTAATAAATAATAAATTAGCATTTGAATCAAAAGATAAACTTCTGTCATTTCAAACATCTATTAATGTGATAGCTCAATAATGTTCTACAGCAACTGATTGCTTGCATAATTATGCTTGCAACTTTAAACCTTTCAGTTGTGGCACAGAAATAAGCAGAACTAGAGTAAGTTTGGTACATGTAGGTGGGGGAAAAAAGGGGACACAAGGGACTACCTATCAAGAGTAGGGTACCAAATAAATTTAGAAAAGCAAAGGGAGAGGTAGGAATTCAGCAGACATGGAAAGGGTGCAGAAAGGTACAGGGAGGTTACAACAGCACAAAGGTAAAAGAAGTAAAGAATATTGGAGTGATGCAGTGAAAAGGTGTGGACCCGCATTCTTTTGGGACACTTTCAGGAGACTGAGGTGCTGCCCCATTTGTACTCTCCTCTCTGGGTTGAGGGCAGAGGTTGCTGGACTCCAGGTCAAACTAGTAAGGGTGCAGAGAACCTGGTGCCCCACCCAGGGGCCACAGAGTCTGCTGCTGCTCCCCCAGAAGGGTGGGGTTGACTGGATGGGTACACACTCCTTAGCCTGTACCACAGCAGAACTCCTTTCTCCATACTGGCACTACAGGATAACTGTGAAAAGGCACCCATCGCAGTGGGATGGGAGGAAGTGGAGGTCCCCAGAAGGAGAGGCCCCAAGGAGGGAGAAAGAGGCCACCAGCAGAAGAGGAAACTGCTGCTGTTGGTGGACTCTGTTGCTAGGGGTATAGACTTGGAAGTGGAGAGAGGAAGGGAGCGAGATGGAGGTGAAATGCCTGAGAGGTTCTTCAGCTTTGAGTGAAGGAGAGCAGATCCAGTGGATCACTAGGGCAGCAGCAGATGGGAGGGAGCTAGATGTCGTTCCCCACCTGTGGACAAATGGCCTGATAAGGGACAGAGCAAAAGTAGCGCAGTGATACTTCAGGGAGCTTCAGAGTGTCCTGAAGTAGGTGGCACACATGGTGGCTTTTGCCATGGTGTTAAATGTGCACAACCAGGGAGAGGAAAAGGAATTCCACATCATGGCATTTAACAACTGGTTGATGTCATCATGCACAGAGTAGGTCTTCAGCTACACTGGGGATGGTGGGCCAGCCTGATAAGATTTGGACCCCTATGATGGAGACAGCCTGCATACTTCAAGATAGGGGACCACAGTCATTAGTGGTAGATTTGCTACTTGGATGATCATTTAAAGTAGCCGGGGTGGGGGGTGCTGTAAAACTAAGGGAGGCAACAATAACTCCCCACCAGATGATGAAGCAGCCAATAGGGAGGGCCTGAGTGGAGAAAACTCACCTGGGGCAGGGGTGAAAGAAGACAAGGTTGTGGCAAGGCAGACAACAAGGAGGATATAAATCAGGGAAGCTTGAAGGAAGGAAGGAATAAAGGAGACTGGTAATGGAGAAGGCAAGAAGGGAAGAGATGGTTTTGGGGAGTATCAATGAACAGCACATGTAGGGGGGAGCAGGCAGGGAGGGGGAATGGTATGGAGAGCCATGTGCACCAATGCAAGGAGTGTGGAACTTAAAATTCTGGACCTGGAGGCCATCAGAGCAGAGTCTAGCCTAGATTTGGTATAACAGAGTTGTGGTGCACTGAGAGCCATGCCTGAGAAATGTCCATACCAGACTACTCTCTGTTCAAGAGAGACAGGGAGGGGAGGAGAGTAGTAGGTGATTATACTATATGTAAGGGAGGGAATCAAGGCTATTGAAGTACCAGGGTAGCTGGAGAAAAAGTAACTGCTAGAGGTGCTGCAGGCCATCATGGAGACAGGCACAAGGGCAGCACTCCATAAAGGGGTAGTATACAGACTTCCATCACAGGTAGAGGACTTTGATAAGTCACTTGGGAAAGCCACCATTAGGATGGCAAGCAAGGTGGCGGTATTGCTAGTTAGTGACTTCAGTCTGATAGATGTGGATTGGAACCTTCCAACTACAGCTTTGTTAATGAGCATGTTCATCCTTGACTCCCCACAAGGGGCTTTTTTTGGACAGCTAGTCAATGAACCCACTAGTGATGGGGAAGTGCTAGACCTAGGGCTTACAAACAGCGACGGATGGCATTGCAGACGTCTCCGTGTGCAGTCCCCTAGGTACCAGTTATTGCTGTACAGTGGGGTTTAACAATATGATGGCAACATAGGCAAATCACATAAGGACAAGGGTCCTGGACTTTAGGAGGGCAGATTTCAATGAAATGAGAGATGGCATTAGAAACTGGCGCATGGGGGGATTGCCAGGGGGGTGGAGGTGCAGTGAGAAAAATATCTGAGGGCATAATTAAAGCAACCAACCACTGTATGAAGAAATGAATAAAACCAAAAGGAAAAATAAATTGTTATGCTTCTCTAGAGATGTGACCAAGGTGGTGAGCAAAAATGGGTGTCATTCATGAGGCATAAGGAAATACAGAGAAACGAAGACAGAAATGTATGGAGTAAAACAGGAAAACAGGACAGGCAGTGAAGGGAGCAAAGGCACAGACTGAAAAAAGGATAGCTCAGGAGGCAGCTAACGGGGACACTACTTTCTTCAGGTACATAAGTGAGAAGAGGAAGGCAGGGGGATGGATGGTGAGTATAAGGAGAGTAGCAGGGGTGCTGTGTAGAAGAGGACCAAGAGAAATGCAGCTATCCGGAACAGTTATTTTGCCTCAGTCTTCACAGTGGGGGGAGGACCACACAGCAACATTAGTCAAGGAGGAGTGTGTGTGTGTTCAAGATCATTTTCAGTGGAAAGAATTCTGAAGATGCTTGCAGCTCTGGAAATGGGAAAGACTATGGGACCGGAGGGGATACACCTAAGCAAGGGTGTAGACAGGCATACTCACTGTACACATTTGTGTACAGTTTTCTTGAGTGCCTGTCACAAACCATATGCCTTTCTGTTAATATTTTTATTCTAATCTGTAGTATTTTGGTTAGTGTAGGCTGCTGAGGAGTGTCTGTTTAAACTTCTGTTGTTTAGGAGACAGCTACATGTATAACCTCTTTAGAGATTACAGGAATCATCTGACAACAATCTGACTTGTTTGGAAGGAGGTGCCATTTGGAGAGGATGTGTACATATTTTAATGGGGGGGATGTAACTGTTGGAGACTGTGTACAAAACATAAATTTCTGGCTACACCCCTGCACCTAAGGGTACTAAAGTAACTCTTGGAGCGGCTAGCTGCCCCACTGATTGCCTCATTCCACGATTGTCTGCCAACAGGTGTTATTACATGCCAATGAATGTCGGAGCTGTCTATTACAGCCATTCAGATGCAGTGTCATACAGTTGAAAGCAAAAAAACTGATTCAATCAGCGGTGGTAACGTGTAGGCAATTTTCATACTGCCTACACTCTGCACTGCATCTGTACAGCTGTCATAGACAGCTCCGTTTTTCTCCACTTCCCCCCCAACACCCAAGTAGCACGCTGGAAGCCCACCCCAGTGTGTTCAGGCACCCTCCCCCTACACACTGTATGGCTGACAGGGGTGCCCAATCCCCTGTCTGCTTCACTGTCCCCCCAAGCAGACTTCCAGGTGCCATGCTGGGAGCCCTCCCCAGCATGGCAAAAGTCCATACGGCCGAATGGGGTGCCCAATCCCTGTCAGCTTCACTGTTCACCCCTTCCAAAACCAGAGTTCAATGTGCCACACTGGGAGCCTACCCCAGTGTGGCCGAAGTCCATATGGCTGATGGGGGTGCCCAATTCCCCGTCGGCTCCACTGCCCCCCCACAAAAAAACTTCCAGCTGCCAGACGGGGAGCCAGCCCCGGTGTGGCCAAAGTCCTGCATAGTTTAAACAAACATAAAAGCACCTGTGAAAAAAGAAGAAAGAAAAAAAAAAAGGCTCTTGTTCCCCCCAACCCCATACTTAACTCCTGAGGCCGACGCGATGATCTTCGGTGGACCGTGAATATGTCTGCACTCTTCAAAGCTGACCTCAAGCTGAAGAAATGCTGGTAAGCTGTATAATGCAATAAATGTTTTTGTGTTTTTTTTTCAAATTTGGTGCATAGCTGGGCCATTTTTGGGAATTTTTTCACCAAATTATTAACATGGGGTTTTTAAGGACCCACCTCATGAACTCAGTCACTGTCATTTAGTTATTTGGTCCTGAAAGGTGATTTCACATTCACTGCGTGGAGCCACCTTTCATGACCAAGTAATGAAATGACAGTGTCACAGTTCATGAGGTAGGCCCCCAAAAACCATTTGTTGAAAATTTCATGAAAAAAATACCGAAAATGACTGTTTTACAATGGTACATTGCGCAGTTCCTACGCACGCTCGTAAGTTTGAGAATTTTTTATATTTTCACTCCAGATTTTCAACTTTGCCATTTTACCACACCTCCTTATGAAGAGTACAGCTGTTATTTTTCATATCACACCCAAAATGTTTTTTCATACATGTAGTGCACATTAGTGCACTCAGTGTGCAAAATCAATGTTTGGGACACATTAAGAAAATCAGAGACACTGGCTATGAGCAGAGGTGTTAAAATGGCTATGTTGAAAATTTGGTGACAAAAGTCCATCAAATGACTCTGTTACAAGCATGCATTGTGCAATTACCATGAACCCTCGTAACTTCATGGATTTTTAGTATTTTCAATCCAGATTTGCAACATTGACATTTTTCCACACCTCCTTATGAACAGCACAGCTGTAATTTTTTGTACCCTGGCCGAAATGTGTTTTCGCACTTCCAGCGCAGAATTTCGGCCGATGGTGCTGTCCACTTTTGAGAGGAGTTCTTCAAGACCCTTGCTACCACCAGCAGGAGGATTCTAGGTTCAAACGATATGTAATTTCTTTGAGCGTGGTTGTAAGGTTGCATGGATCACTTCGCAGTGAGGTAGGGTTGGCAGGACATTGTGGGATAGCAACAAATGAGGTGGTGGCACAGTATATCAGGCACAGTGATCTTAGCTCACCCTGCGCTACAGCGTAATACAATTTTCAGTCTTACATTATTACACAAGGCCATACCTTATTTTGTACAATCTTATTTCTATAGCAATGCCATCTGAAATGAATATCTGGTAATTTAAATGAACTGGCCCGTCATTTTTAAGTACAATAAAGTGATTATGCCCAGAAAGGTGTAATATAATAGTAGTATATAGGGCTTTTGAAATAATAGATCTGTTAACTAAATAATTGTGCTCTACACATTTTTGCAGTGATATTGATTGCATGTTGTCTTTGGTTGATAGAATCACCTAAAAGTGACAGCGAAATGTTGTATGCAGGGACAGCTGTTGGCCCAGAGGGTAGCATGTTTTTTCCTGTGCTGTCAACTCGGGTTCAGAGATGAGCTCTGGGAGCTTGCTTGACAGGATTGGGGGAACACATCAATGCTCTGAGCGTGAGATCGAATATAAATATATAAATTTAAATATATAAGTGTTACACAGTGGCTACCTTATGAGTGGTATAAACAGCATGACTATGGAAATGCCTTATTTATCACAGACATTTTTTTTTTCTTTTTTAGTCATGCAATTCTTTTTATGTATTTTTGTTTTTTCATCTAGTGTTACTGTTCCTTCCTCCATCCTGCTTGCTTTAACCATTGCCATGAACGTGAAGTCATGATGACAAGCCGACACTGTGATGTGGTAGTTTGGTAGTGCCGCATAAATTACAAACCACCGCTGTAGCGGTTCTGCGGCAAATGGTACTGTTTCCGCACAACTTGGTCCAACTGGGCCACAGAAAAGTAGGGTCCTGGGCTATACTCTCTAATGTACATACGAACATATGAATAAGCCAGCCGAAGAAGCCCATTTGGTCCCTCCACACTCCTCTCATCCTCCCTACCCATAATTCTTACCTTCCCCCATGCCTATCCCAGCCTCTCTTAAAGCTGCCCAATCTCTTCAATGACATGGCCTCTTCTGGCAGTGCATTCCAAGTGTCCACCACCCTCTCTGTGAAGTGCTTCCTTACCTCCCTTCTAAACCTCCCACCATCCAGCTTAAGACTGTGCACCCTTGTGATATGGTTGCCATTCCTTATCAACCTTATTTATCCCTTTCAAGTACTTGAATGTCCCAATCATGTCCCCTCTCTCTCTCTCTCTCTCTCTCTTTCCTGTCTTCCAGGGAGTACATGTTCATTCCCCTCAGCCTCTCCTCGTAATCCTTTCCCTGCTGACAGGCTATCATCTTTGTAGGCTGCCTGTGTACCTTCTCCAGCAGGTTAATGTCATTTTTGAGGTGTGGGCACCAGACTGAACTCCAAATTGTAGATGCGGCATTACAAGGGACCTGTTCAAGGGCAGTATAACCACCTCTCTCCTACTACTGATTCTCCCCCAGCTATGCATCCCAGCATCTTGCTTGCCTTTGCTGCTGCTTTCTTGCACTGCATGGAGTGCTTCAGGTCACTAGTGATCATCACTCCCCAGTCCTTCTCCTCCTCTGATGCAGATACTTGGACAACACACAGCTAATACTCTGTCCTGGTATTCTTGGCTCCAATATGCATAACTTTGCATTTCTTGGCATTGAAGCAAAGCTGCCATATCCAGGACCACTGCCCCAGCTTTTCCAGATCTCCCTGTAGGTCCCATATCCCTTCAGCTGTGTCCACTCTCCAACAGAACTTGGTGTAATCTGCAAATAGGCACATTTCGCCTTTAATGCCATCCCCAATGTCATTGAAGAAGACATTGAACAACACTGTCCCCTGGTCCCGGCTTACCAGCGCAGTGTTACTGTGACTGCTCATGCAGCCATCGACCCATGTTTTGGAACGGACTGTGGTAGCTGGAGGGCCGGTCATGGGGAGGAGGATTAAGTGCCCAGAGGATGCTCTCCTCCTCCCCCAGGGAGTGTGGGTTTTCTGTCCTGCCACAATACCACCAACTGGGTGACCATGGGTGGAGGTGCAGAAAAACATCATTACAAAGGGGGGGGACATTTGCAGAGAGCTGGAGCATCGGCACATTGAGGTATGCTCTGCCCCTAGGCTCTCCTACCGTGTCGATGTCCTGAGGGGTGGTCCAGAAACACAAGAAAAAACCCCGCCAAGGAGGACGTAGATGGGACCCAACTTCTCTCGATAAGCCATAACCTTGCTCTCGGTGTATGCCACACACTGACCTCCTGACGCATGCTAATGGAACTGGAAGGGAGAATTGGGGAGATCCCCTTCTCCCCACCCGGTGGTGGGAGGCCGAAGTACAATTGAAGCAGGTCCGCATGGCATCACAAGCGGTACCCGTGGAGGGATTAGTGGACTGCAGCCTAGGGATCCCCAAACAAGTTCCTCAAAAGTGGTGAGAAGGGGGTGAAAATATAAAAAAAGACCCCTGCCCAGAGCCCTGTGGGACCCCACTGGTTACCTCTCTCGTGCCAGATAACTCTACCCCCTACCCCCTGGTTCTGTCCTGCAGCGAGTTTTCCACCATCTGACCATCTTTTCCCAACTTAAAAATCCACCAACTTCCTGATCAATCATTTGTGGGGCACAGATTTAAAGGCCTTGCTGAAATTAAGATAGAGGATGTCTACCGATTGGCCCCTGTCTGCTGTCTTAGTGCCAGTCTAAGAAGTCAACCAGATTTGTTTGACATGATCTCCCCCCATGAACCCATGCTGCCTCTCATCCTGGAGACAATGTTCCTCTAGATATTCCACCAGCCTTTCCTTCAGTATGCTCTCCATGAGCTTGCCCACTATGGAAGTCATCCTGACTGGTCTGTAATTCCCTGGATCATCCTTGGGACCTCTTTGGTGATGTGGCACTACATGTGCTGTTCGCCAGTACTGTGGTACCACGCCTGACTCTAGTGAACTATGAAATAGGTCTGCTAGTGGCCCTGTTTAACCAATGTGTCAACACTTGCAAATACACAGTTCATGCTACATATGTTATCATATACTATGACTTCAGCACTGCTTTAAACACGGTTACCTGAGTCACTGTTTTCTTTTTCTAATCAAATATTGTTTTTTCATTCCATTACTTCCCATATTTAGAACTACTGCTCTTCTTCCCTGTCCAATGTGAGCAGTATTGATTGGTCCTTGAATTAAACAGTTGAATCATATGATCCTGCACCAAGTGTTGGTTTTAACAGTGGTGATGCTAGCAGCAGTGTGCCTGTGTTGTGTGGCCGCAGCCGAGGACGTAGGGCCCAAAGAGACCATGTTCGTGGCCATGGTCATGCCCGCGGTCGTGCCCATGTTGGCTCCTCAGTCAACAGTGTTCGTTCAGCTGGAGTCAGCTGTACTCAGGAGCGTGCTGTCATGTTAAGGGTGAGTAATTTAATTTTCTTTTCAATGTGTGCCATTATTCATTGTTAATGGGAATGCATAGCCACCACATGTGAATACTGTGTTTTTGCATGAATGCCAGCACATACCATTATTACTTTCCTTGCAATTGAGTGCTATGCCATTTCCGTGTTTCTTGTAACTTTATACAGTAATTACTTGTTGCTGGTAATGAGTACTAGTTTTCCAATCATCAGTATGTGTACTGTTACGTTGCTGCATGACACTCGAATGTGGAATCCAATACCAGTAAGTAACTCATACATTCAGACATATGTTTGCAGAGAAGGAACTGTCTGACTCACTGCATCGTCCAAATTACACCACTGTTCTTGTCCACCTCATGTGCATCAATGGGAACTGTGCTACAGTGCACTTTGTTGCACTGCATGTGTAGGCGAACCATATGCTACGCCGCACTGGTGTTGGCAGATGCCCATTGACCATAGTAGTTGACAAAGCAAATACTGTTGGTCACCTATATTATTGGTGTAGAGTACTTTCAGACTTCAATTGTGTTGGAGATACACTGTTAGTGCATGCCAAGGTGCACGACAAGGCTTGATGCAGACTCGACACTTATGTGTGCATTTTCAACTGCAATCGATGCGGAGCATGCTGTAATGGACTTATTATTTATTGTGGTGTGAGGGGGCGGATCACTGCAGGTTTTGATGGTGGAGAAGCACCTTGTGGTGTTGGTGGATGCCAAAATGAGAGAGTCAGATCAGTGTGCCTGTGCTGCGGGCCACTAGCACTACCCCCAGATCCCTCTCACTCTCTGTGACTCGAATTTTGTCTCCTCCCAAGGTATGCTCCTGGCATGGATTTCTTATTAATTGGTGCAGAACCATGCACTTCCCCGCATTTAAGTTGAGTTTCCATATTCCTGGCCACCTTTCCAGAGCCTCCATATCCTCCTGTAAGGCCACCCTCCCCTCCTCCTCATCCACCACTGCACCAAACTTTTATTAGTGTTCACAGAGACTTCATTTCACTCCTGATCCCCTTCCTTATGTTGGAGTCATAGGTGCTGAACAGGAGTGGACACAGCACTGACCACTTTTGGCACCCCACTAGTAACAAACTTTGTGTATGAGGCTAGCCCCCCACTCCCCCAACCACCACACTCTAATTACAATCTTAGAACCAATTTTCTTTCCATCTTAACAACTGTCTCCCTACCACATTTCCTACAGTTTAGCCATCACTCTATTATTGGTTACTGAATCAGACACCTTGCTTAAGCCGCGAAAGAGGTCGTGCACTGGCCGACTGTGATCTTGTTGCCTCTGTGATGGTAGTTTTGATGTTTCCCTATTGTTGCTCCACCCCTCCTTTTAGCCTGTTTGCTAGTGCTTTGTTAAGGCACTCTCCCATCTTGCCAAAGTCAGCCCTCCGGAAGTCCAGAAGCCTCACTTTTGTATGGCTTGACTCTGTCGTGAACCACACTGTTTGGTGGTCACTTCTTCCCAGATGGTGGTGGTGGTGTTGGCCGCATGACCATTCTGGGAAGAAGAGATTTCAAAATAGCTTAGGGGACCTAGGGGTGGACAAGGTAAAGGTGCAGCATGGGATTCACCCTAGGGGGTTGAGCGAGCTTGGTGAGGCGCCATCTTCATTAACCCATCTGTTCAATGCATCCTTGCACACCACAGTAGTCACAACAGACTGGAAGTGCATGACTGTGCTGCTCCTGCATAAGGGGGGGGGGGGTGTAGGACTTGAATCATTACTGGCCATTGAGTGTGACATCAGTGTTTGGTAGGGTCATGGAAGAACTTCTCACAGGAAGACTCACAGACAACCAGGAGGCAAGCAGCCTGCTCGACCCAATTCAGCATTGCTTTACCAAGGGCATATCTTCTCAGAAAAATCTGCTAGGATGGTTTGACTAGGTCACTAGGGTTGTGGATCAGGTGTGTTCTGTGGACATAGCCTACCTGGATTTCATTCCGGCCTTTGATATGGTACCGCATGTTGTGCTGGTACACAACATGGATGTCCTCGTGCCAGGGAAGGTGGTTATAGGATGGGTGCGAAACTGGTTGGAGGCAGAACACAGAGGGTGTTAGTAGATGGGGTCCCCTTGTATGAGTCGTCAGTCACAAGTGCCATGCTCCAAGTATTTGTGCTGTGCTCCATGCTATTGAACATTTCTCTAAGTGACGTAGCTGTGGATTTTGAGGTCAGAGTGAGCCTGTTTGAGGATGATGTCAAAATCTGCAGTAGATTGGACATACAGGATGTCAGGGCAGGATGCAGAGGCCCCGAGGGAAACTGTAGTAGTGTGCCACGAAGTGGAGATTATCCCTCAGTATTGTGAAATGCAAATTCATGACCCTGGGCAGAAGGAATGGGAGAATGTAATACACACTGGGGGTAAAGCAGCTAGTGGGTACCATGGAGGAGAGGGACCTGGGCATCGTCCTCTTTCTGGACTTGAATGTGATTCCCCTTTACACCCAGCTGGTCCAGCCTTATCTGGAATCTGGGGGCCTTGCTCAAAAAAGGATGCAGAGAGGATAGAGTGGGTACAGTGGAGGGCAACCGAGATGGTGAATGCTCTGAGTCACCTGCCTTATGAGGAAAGGCTGTGATCCTGGGACATGTACCCTCTGGAGTTGAGGACTGAGAGAGGGGATATGACAGAGAACTTCAAGTACCTACAAGAATTAAACAAGATGACTAGTGAGAACCCCTTCCAGTTGAGGACGTGTCCCAGAAACAGGCTTCATGATCTCCGGGTAGAGGGTGGCAGGTTTAACGGCAACATCAGGAATAACTTCTTCACCAAGAGTGTGGTCAACAGCTGGAATTGGCTTTGTAGGGAAGTGGTGGGTGAGAATTCAGTGGTGGGGGGGCAGAGGGCGTTGCACAGACACAGGTGTCTGTTAAAAGTAGGGGGTGGAAATCAGGGGGGAGCCTCGGTGATGCTACGCAAATGGGCAGACTAGGTTTTCCTGGCGGTCCTTTTCTGCTGAAACTTTCCTATGTTATTATAACTATATGGTAAAACATTTATTTTACACTGTTTTTCACTGTGGTGTATTGCTTCTTGCATGAACAGTATATGTTTTTAGGCAGCAGCTGACAGATTGTTCTCTCATTCTCCCATGTTTGTAATAGGAAAAAAATTGCAATATGAACGTGGATGCTCTGGTTGACTTCTGCGTTGAGATTGCTCTTCACAGTCCAGGGCTCGCTTTTAATATACTCGAAAGAAGACAGCCAGATTTGTCTAACACAACTTCCATGATAAGCAGTGATGCACCGGAATGGTGTGTGTGCCAGAAGTGCGGTCTTGTCATTTGCAATTGAGAATGTATGCTGTGGATCTGCACCTGGTGACTGCATTTCAGACTTGACGGTATGTACTACTGCACCCCATATTTGTTCTCCTATTATCACTGTGCACATTTCAACAGTGTGCAACAAAATTAGGCATATGGCATGGGTAATGGCCAGCGTGGAAAACTGTACAAACCACAGTGGTGGCATCACTCCGCATGGGCCTGAGATATCAACTGGAGGTAGTGCTGTCCAGATTGTGGGACTTCATTGACCCATGCATTAAAGTCACCCAGTACCATCAGTCTGGGTGACTCAAATTGCCATGTCGATGATGAAGTCTGCCACTTCCAGAAGTAACCATTTCCCATCCCCGGGTGGACAATGTATGAGAAGGATCCTACAGCTTACACCAGTCACCACAGTACACTCAAATGACTTTGCCTCCTCAAATGTTACATTCTTGAGGCCCAGTTCAGTCTTAGATCAGACCACAACCCCCCCCCCCCATAATCCAATCTCAAGTGGTGAATCAGCGAGTAACCGTCTGGAATTGCGGCATCAAATACAGGGCCATGGCTGTATGCATTTACACAGTGACGCATCTTTGTCATAACTCATACTGTTTTGTAACAGTTTCAGCTCCAAAATAAAGAAGGCTTGCGCAGAAAGTTGACGTTGCATTTGTGTTAACACTTCTGTTACGGCTGCTTTGATTATGTATAGAATGCAATAAGTACTGCTGTGTATGGCGGCAAGTTGCCACACACCACATGGGTATAGATTCTACACAAACGGTAAGATCAAAGCTTGTTTGCAACAGAATATAAGCATGAGGTTGTGTCACACTTTTCTGCTGAAACACAGGCCACCATATTTTGTATAAGAAAATTGCTTGTTTTCCCTCAATTTGCCTCCAGAATTACACAACCTACAAGTTATTTGCTATTCGCGCATGTTACACTTGGGTTACATTGGCCGGCCAGTCTCCTTTCTTTGTTTATGTTACACTTTTGGTTTCTATCATTTAGATAATGGTTACTTTGTGCTGAGGCACACCCATTATAGCTATTTAATGACAACTCTCAGTGCAAATGCATTTTCCATTTGTTTCCATTATTGCACAAATGAAAGTGTGGTTTTGTCTAGCACCTAGTAACTCCTAAGTGATGATGCACACATTGTTGGAAACCATGGTTGTGTTTGCTATAATGGGGTTTCCTTCATTATGGCAAATCATGTCGCTATTATAAACAAAAAATTCATGCCATTTGCATTTATGTTGCAAGCATTTGTCAGACCATTTCCTTTGTTAGCAAGCTTGCCTTGCAATTACTGTTTGTACTGTTGCACTGTACATCGTTCTAGTGTTTACCATTTGAAAGACAAAATACTGTAATACTGCTGTTTCTCTTCTCATCTAGGAAATGGAGCACCTCATTTTGGATCCTGCAGTGCTGTCATTGTCTTCAAGCTGTTGCCAGGACATGTTGTCATTGCCACCAGATGCAGACACTAACAGATCAAGGAGGCATTCTGCATAGCGTCAGTGCATTCTGTGGCGACTGGGACGTCTGGGTCAGCGAATGCATGTTCCAGTTCCAAGCTGCTGTGTGTGGCGCATTAGAGATGTATACCCTGACCCATCGGGGCAGTATACTGGTTACCGTCCGGACTGCCATATTTGATACTGAAATACTTACACGTGCCCCGTTACTTTGTGCTTCATCGACTGTGTGATTCATTCATGTCTTGAATGAAAATTGCTTGGCATACATTGTAAAATAGTGTTTAATAGACTTGCTTTTTACCAGTCAATGTTTCCATTACTAATATTTATTGTCCTTGAAAATAAAATTTCTTTTTCAGACTGCAGGCATTATACATTGCTTAACCTGATTGGAGTCATCACATCATCATTCATATCGGTTAGACTACTTTGGGTTGCGTTACTGTGGAATACCATTGCCACGGGTTGTGTGTGTGTGTGTGTCAGCGTCTCAAACCGATCTATAAAAGAGCTTGGGTTCACATAGCTATCTGTTGTTTGTAGAACAATAAAGAATGGTCAAAACTTGGTCTCCTCACTGTATGAACCAGATATTCTCTACTGGTGGTGTAGAACACTGCTACAATGCTGACTTTTAGCATTGTGCAAGCAGGTTTATTAACAATAACTTATACTGAATTATATGAGTTCCTAGTCAAACACTTTTGGGCTGCCAGGCCTATAATTCCCCATCGCCTCCCTAGACCCTCCTCTGTGGATAGGCACCACATGAGCCACCCTCTAGTCTTGAGGCACCCATCCTGTCTGCAGACAACTGTTAAAGAGTGCATCCAGGGGACTTTGTAGCTCATCTGCCCGTTCACTCATTCATAACCATCGGATGCAGCCCATACATCCCCGATACATTGTCAGATTTTACCGCACTAAGGGCCTCCCGCACCCTATACACGCCTCATTTCTCCATCCCAGCCCACCCACACATTCAACCACCCACCCCTTCCAGATTTGGTCCAGCACGAACCCTAGCCCCTTTCAGTCCTTCTGACTCCGTCTGACCTCTAGACTTTGCTCGCTCCACTTCCCTCCCATTGAGCTGGCGGGATCTCCTGCCTCACCACTCTGGTGCAACTCTGACCCATCAACTCATACTCAACCCTTTCCCTATCCCCCCTGTAGCACTCAAAACATGAAAAGCAGAAATGTTATCCCTCACCACCTCATGCACCTCCCTGGCACAACAACACGACTTGTTGGCACTGCCATGCTTATGCTTTACTTTTGTACGGGACCTAGTAGCCTCCAGCATCCTTTTCTTCATGGTCTCCCACACACTACCAGCATCCATGTGTGGTCTGATCTTGTACAAGCTCCACCCTACAATCATACCCATGCCCGTGGGCTGATAAACGGAAGCCGAATCATGGGAAAAGAGATGTACGAGAAGTGGTGGAAGGTGGTCATGATAAATGCCAGTTGTTTAGTAAACACACTGCCTGAGCTCCAGTTAATGCTAGTTGAGTGAGTGGTGGATGTGGCAGCAGTCACTGAGACCTGGACCACAAAAGGGCATGAGTGGGGCCTACATTGGGAGGGCTACACTATTTTCAGAAAGGATAGGAGGGAGGGAGTGGTGGTGCAGCACTGTTAGTCAGAAATGGCATTGGTGGAGGAGGATGGGAGGACCATGGAGGCAATTTGGGTCAACATGCTGATGCAGGGGGGTAAGGGAGTCAAGGTCGGCATGGTATACAGACCACCTGCATTGACTGATGCTTTGGAAGACAGGTTGTTGACAAATCTCGAGTTACACTTTGGTTTAAGGAAGGGTAGTGGTAATGGGTGATCTCAACATGCCATGAGCAGATGTGAAGACTGTCATCACCAGTAGCCAGGGAGCAGGGGCAGATGTTATATATTATTTTCATATTTATTCCTCCTCTCCTCCTTCCCTCAGCTATGGTCTCCTCAGGAGCACCAAAGGGTCATCCCTCTGTGGTCTGCCCGACCTGGACAGTCCTCCACCGCCCATGCAACCTTGGTTTACCACCCCCGGGCATGGACGAGATGGGCCCCTAACACCCTGCACAGTCAGTAGCGTTAGTCGGGAGGGTGCCAGATGGGAGGCCGCAGATCGAGTGCAAGCTCCGGTGCTCCATCTCCTCCGTAGAAGCAGGGCATTTTTCCCCAGTTTCTTGTGCAGTGGCTGGCACCCTGACGTCAAGGCATGGAACCAATGTCTGCCACTCCCCCCGGCCCTTCCTTCTACATCGTCCGTGCTTGCTGCATCTCCAGCCTCTGCCAGAGTGCAGCTGAGCACCAACTCGGGACCCCTCTCATTCCTGGGAGAGGAGACCAGTCCTCCAGACACCCATTTCTCTCCCTCCCCTGCAGACCTCCATCAACCCGGGCTCATTCCCGAACACAGGTCGCCGGAGCAGCACAAGGTGTGGCATCCAGCGCCTCAACCCTCAGTGCCACTGGGCCAGTGAGCAGAGGCAGATGCATGTTCTCAAGGATGCGTTTCTGACACCGCCGGTTGGTGCACTAACTAGTGAGGCCCAGACACTGCACGTGGTCCTGGCGGACAGTGATCAGATTGGTGCCTAGAGGTGAGGGACCCATTAATGGGTCATTATCATGCCAGAGTCTGGTTCTTCCATTACCTCGTGTGTGCGGAAAGCTGACCAAGTATGGTGTTAACTTACTTTACGGTGTCCTCTGTTAGACCTCTTTTAATAAGACTCCACTTCTGAGCATCTATCAGTTCCGTGTGGGTGTATGTGAACCCTCTCCATGACATTTGGTCTTAGATATGCCAACGTGCTATGTTTAGTCTATGCATTGCCACAGTGACTAGAACACACTGCTTGTAGACACACTAAGTTGTCCACTTGCTGTATCATTTAAAAAATAATTCACTCTCTTTGTGTCCCAATTTTTTTTCCTTTTTGTTGGAAACTGTGGTTGGTGATTAAAGGGTGTTTAATAGTCATACAGAGAGCAAGGCTGCTGGATAGTGCAGTTTGAAGCCCTTTATTGATCTCATTAAGACTCACAATTGGAGATCATTCAAGGTGTGTTATCACCTATTTTCTATTGTGCTTGAACTTCATTTTGGCTTTTGTCTCACACAACAGGACTGTAACAAAGACAACAGATATAATTAGGCAGTTGAGAACAGTTTCAAGCACTTCATTTCTGTCATTCAGACTGTCACGGAGAGACAATATAGGTTCGTTTGCACCTAATTGCTCATGTTCTTTGGCTTCAATTGTGTTTTTGGGTGGGTCAGAACAAGACCAACATAAAGATAGCTGGTTGATAAGTGTCTAGAACTGAGCTCCACTGCACTGCCACAGCTGAATAATGGAGTGCATGGCCAGGCCAATGTCACCTATCTGTCATGCAAATACTCATACATATGCACTTGTCTTCAAAGGCAAAAAATATTGCAATTATGCTCCTGTTTAAAAAGTTACGGATTAAATTTATTGTTAAATGCACATTTTTGATCAGTATGAGGCTGCTGCATTTTTTCCAGGACAAGTTCCTGATCCAGCAGGTGGGTTAACCCTACTATGGAGGCCCGGACACTGGATGTGGTCCTGGCAGACAGTGCTCAGATTTGGGGCCTAGAGTTGAGGGACCCATTGGACCTAGAGTTGAGGAAAGCCAAACAGGGAAGGTAATAACCAAAAATAGTGATGCAGACTTCAGGGAGATGGGAAGGATCCTTAAAGATCGTTTAGACAGGATAAGGCCAAATATGAATGCTGCGAGCAGGTGGGAGATCAGTATGAGGGGAATACAGGAGGTTACCACATCATGCGCAAGGGAAAGGCACAAGTTTTGTAAGGCTAGAAAAACATACTGGTGGACTGGGGAGGTTCAGGAAGTGGTGAGGGACAAGAAGGCAGCACAGAGGTGTGGCAAGTGCGCAATTTTTGAAAGTTATCAGTCGGAGTATGAGGGAACAGCCACAGGAGTCAGCAGGGTGGTGAGAGCAGGAGCTGCTGAGGTGAAAAATGAGCAGTCCATTGGCTAGGGCGATCTGGAGTAGGGACAAGTGGTAAGTTAGACACATAGGGTGAAAAGAGGAAAGTAAGTGGCAGATTGACAGGAGAAGGATATGGGAGGGTTGGGCACAGGAGACATGGGAACAGGCAGTGGTCCTAGATGAGTACTTTGCATCAGTTTTTACCAGTGGGTGGGAAAGAGGAAATGTCTTGCAGGTGTAGCGGTGGCAAACCACATGAAGGGATGGGAACGATAGAGATAAGGGGCCTATACCAATCTGAGTGGGAGGAGGAGGAGGAGGCTGAAATCATGGTAGACAGAGTAATGAAAGGCCTCAGGTCCCTTCGGATGTAGAAAGCACCTGGGCCAGATGAGATACATCACAGGGGCCTGAGGGAACTTGCAGATGTCCTGGCATGCCCCCTGTATGAACTCTGCAACATCTCTCTGAGCACTGGATGGGTACTCCAAGACTGGATGGTGTCAGATGTCATACCGATCCATAACGTGTCAAGGAAGGAGGTGGGCAATTGCAGGCCCATTTGCCAGACATCGGTGCTCGGCAAGGTGATGGAGGGTATTGTCAAGGATAGGCTAGGGTGGTTACTGTAGCAAAATGGGTATTTAGATGATAGGCAGCATGGCTTTGTCCCAGTCAGATCTTGTCAGATGAACCTTGTGGAGTTCTATGACTGGGTGATGAGGGCCCAGGACCAAAGTTGGTGGTTGGATGTCCTCTTTCTGATCTTCGGCAAGGTGTTTGATTCGTTAACCCACAGTGGCCTGATGGCTAAACTGAAGGATATGGGTGCAGCGAGACAGTTGTTCAAATGGATAGGAACATGGCTCTATGAGCATAGTAAGAGGGTGGTGGTTGGGAGGCTTGCCTCATCCCGAAGGTGGGTTACTGGTGTGGTGCCCCAGGGGGCACTGCTGAGGCACCTCCTGTTCAACACCTATGTCTCAGACATAAGGAAGGGGATCAGGAGTGCAATGAGTGTTTTTGCAGATGACTCAAAGCTAGGTGTAGTTGTGGCTCAGTAGGAGGTGAGGGTGACCTTTCAGGAGGATCAGGAAGCTCTGGAATGTTGGCCCAGAAAATGGATACTCATATTCAGTGGGGTGAAGTGGAAGGTTCTGCATCTGGAATTCAGAAATCAAGGCCAAGTCCATATACTGGCAGGAGACCCAATTTAAGTCACATAGGGAGAGAGGAACCTGGGAGTACTGGTCAGTGTAAAAATGAACAACTCAAAGACCAGTAGGAGGGCAGTGGCAAGGGCAAATAGTATACTGGGATGCATCCCACAGTGGGATTGCCTCCCAAAAGCTGGAAGTGATACTACCCCTGTACCAACTGCTTGGTTAGGGCACACCGCGAGCATTGTGAGCAGTTTTGGAGACCACATTTAAAGAGGGACTTTACACTCCTAGAGGGGGTCCTATGGAGTGAAATTAAATCATCCATGGGCTGGGGGAGATGACCCATGAGGAAAGACTCCGGGAGAACAGTCCGTGTTAATTCACTCTTGGGAGAAGGATAAAGGCTTAGTTGACAAATACAAAACCAACTCCAGCAGCAATTCTGCAAAATACCACTTCCCCAACCACTGAAACATATGGAAGGGTAGTCAGAGGCAGATCATTTAACAGCAACACCCCTTTGTTCTAATAATGCCGGGGCAGTGCCTCAGTATCAGCAGTACCCACAACAGGGTTACTCCAGGCACTACATACAAATGGTCTGTCATGTAGTGAGTCAGGTATTGCCTCCAAGTTCAAAATCATTTCCAGCAGTAAAAGGAAACGTTTTCTAACCATCTACAGATGTACAGAGAAAACTCATGGAAACAGAGTTCAAAACCTGTTACTGTCAAAGACCTCAAATAAAATGGGGAAAAGAGTGGTCTTAAACTTCTGGGCAAGGACATGGTTCACAAAGATAACTTGGTCACTGATTCTGCCAATGGGCCAAAAGGGGAATTATTGTCATCCCCATCCAGTTTTGGGGTGCACATCCCCATTACAGAGTCTTGCAGACTCCCATCAGGTTACTCTACAAGTGTGTACACAACCTGCTGGGCAGGGGTTGCAGCGTACCTTCGAAGACAAGGTGTCACAGTTTTCCCATACATATAGACTGTTTGGTGGTTTTAAAATCAACCCAGGGTCTCTTGTAGGCTCTAGTTTCTAATAAATCGAAAGAAATCCTGTCCTTTAGGCTGCTCAAGCATTACAGTTCATAGGAGCAGTGCTAAGTACACTACAAGTCAAGGCCTACCTGGCTCCGGATGGTCTAAAAAGAATTACACTGATGGCAGGCTCATTCATCCTAAACAAACCACAAAACTGTGAGACAGTTTCTTCAGCTACTGCCCACGTGGCACCTGCCACTGGCACAGTCCGGAAATCCATCTTATAAATGAGACATTCGATTTCACCTCAGGACTCTTTAGGGCAAAGGACCATCTTTCAAAATTACTTCTAGTGACAAAAACAATGTTACATGCCTTTCAATGGTGACCGGAGGAAACTAACCTAAAGGGGAGTGATCCATCTTTTTATGTTATCTTGCATGCATGCGCAATAAGCATTAAGCGGCAGCAAAGGAGGGAAGCGGGTTGTGGAGTTGCGGCAGTATGGCATCAAAAGGCAGCACTGCATTTGGGGACTTGGCCCTGGTGGACCAATGCAGGACCAGTGTCCTGATGACACTGGTTCTGCAGAAGTGACACTAGATTGAAATGTTTTCATCCCTGCAATCAGGGGCTGCCTAGTCATTGCAACGTCAGGCATACCACTGTGATGAGGGAGTGACACATCAATGCAGGGCAGTTACCATCCTCATGACCCATCCACGTTGATTTGCTGATGGGGAGCACACTCCCATCATCATACTGTAACCCCCAACCCCATTATATGTGTGCTAATGGGTATGCACAAAACCCCTACTATTGGCAACAGCCCCCCCCCACTAAGAAAACACTCTTGTGGCACGCTGGAAGCCCACCGTAGCATGCCAAATGTGCCCGTTTAAAAAAAAAAAGCAATTTTTTTTCTGACTTTAAACGTATAAAACAGAAAATGGTACATGCATTGTGCTGTTTGCAGGATGGAGGTGGGATTGGTCTGATGTTCAGTACTTCACTGCCATTCCTATTCTGCATCTGTCTAACTCCTGCATTTCCAATGCTAATACCAGCAATCAAATATTCAGCATTGACAAATGCTAGTTTGAGAAAGAGTACCCATCAGTTGTTCTGGCAACACATGCATCCTTACTAGAGTGGTGGTCCTATTTTGGGGTGCACACCAACCAAGGCACACAGTCAAGTGCAGAGTGACTCCTGCACATAAACCTGCTGGAGTTAACAGTAATGTTACTGCCAATAAAGGCTTTCACTCAACTAGTACAGGGAAGGTGGGATAGGTCAGCACAGACAGTACTAACTCAATGCCCTTCACAAAGAAGCAGGGATGGATAAGGTCTCAGCCCACCCTGCACATGACTCATGGTAATACGAAGTCTATGATGCTCCATGAGGGTTCCCCTGCAGTCTATTCAGCTCTCAAGCAGGGACAATACCTTGGCAAATACCCAGCCTCAGATCTACTAGTCCCATCGCAAATGGGCCTATCACAGTCAGGTGCTGCAAGCAATCAGCAGAAGGTTGGGCACCCCAGAGGTAAACTTGTTTGTATCCCACCAGAACCACCACATGCAATAGTACTATGGCAGACCACTAGATATGGCAACAATCCACCTGGAAGCTCTGGCTCAGTATTGGTCAGGGATCACCTTCATGTGTTTTTTCCTTCCCTCTCACGCAATGAGTACTTCTCAAGCTTAGGTCCCAGTCTGCATCAATTGTCTTGATAGCACTAGACTGTGCCAGGCGGCCACGATACTTTTATGCTACTCTATATGCCTGGGTCTGAACCAATACGTCTTCCTCAGAGTCAAAATCTGTTAACCTCAAATCAAGGGATGCTCCGGCACCAAAACCTAAGGTCATTCAGGCTCAAGGAAGGGCTCTTGAGGGCCAACAATTTGCAGGCTTGCATTTTTCTGAAAGTGTCTTGTGTATTTTAAGCAGATACTGGCAGCCGTCCACTACAAAAAAAATCTATGTTTCAAACTGGAAAAGTTTTTTTCTGTTCATTGTTCAAATAGGAACTGGTATCAGCACATGCTGGGGTCCCAGCTGTGCTTGACTATGTTACCTATTTACATTCATTGGACTTGCGGTCCAGCATCCTTGAGGTCAGCCTAGCTGTAGCATTGGTATGCACATCATCTGGACACAGTGTTTTAATTTGCTCCAGATCATATCTTACAAATGTTCGATAAGGGCCTGGCACAAAACAGCATAGACTGGTGACCCAGCTGTGCTGGACTATCTTACCTATTTTCATACACTTGGCTTACATTTTGTTTGGACCAAAAGTTTTCTCTGGCCTGAGACCCTATCTTTGAAAGGTTCATTAAGCACCTAGCACATTTGCACATCACCCTCACAGGGAACTGGTGATAGCATGGTGCCTAAATGCATGTTTAGTTTGGCCCACGGGTTCCCCGTTTCAGCGGCTTTCAAGATCAGAGATCCTTTCTCATGCACCATTCGAGAATACAAGGTCGAAGAATGACCCCTCATGAGTGGATTCCAAAACTAGCTGTCTGAGGCATGCCACCTATAGGTCATCAAGAATGTCACTGCTCTAGGATGTGGCTGCAGCAAAGGTGTTCCAGTTAATATCTGGTATATTCTGGTCCCCCATCAGCAATATTTCACCTTTCTCTGCCACCCTCAGGATGCCTTGTATCATTTCCTTGTCCATTTCCTCCCCCTGAGACGGTGGTCTGTATACAAACCCTGTGCGGATTGTGGTGCCATTTCCAGTCTCCATGGTGAACTACATTGCCTCCTCTCCTCCCTGTTTACCCTTTACTTCTGTCACTTTGATCCCTTCCCTTACATAGAGACAGCTCCTCCTCTTCTTCTTCCCTCCATGTCCCTTCTGTAGATTGTGTACCCTGGTATTCAATTCAGTGCTTTACAGTAACTGGTTATTGCTATTTTTCTTTTAAACTTAGATTGTGGGCTTTTAGTGACACTGTACTTTCTTTGTTGTCTTTACTTAGAATTGTTTTTGGGCTGTTGAAAATTTAAAATGTAGTGGTGGTGTATTTCTGTGCTGTCTTTAATTGCTGCAAATTTTATCTTGGCTTGTCTGACTGCCCTGTAGTTTGGGTGAGGGGTGTTAATTGTCTGGCCTCTGACCTCAACTACGTGATAACTGGAGGTGGGGCTTAGTCAAAGTTGAGGTAGCAAGTGAGTTTTATTTTCTCAGAAGAAGCCAGAAGGGGAAGGACACATATTCAATTCAGTGCTTTATAGTAACTGCTAATTGCTATTTTTCTTTTAAACTTAGATTGTGGGCTTTTAGTGACACTGTACTTTCTTTGTTGTCTTTACTTAGAATTGTTTTTGGGCTGTTGAAAATTTAAAACGTAGTGGTGGTGTATTTCTTTGCTGTCTTTAATTGCTGCAAATTTTCACCCCCTCCCTCCCCCAACTCTTAATTATATGCCCTGTTAAATCTGATTGACAGGAGCTAAACACAGGTATAGTAAGGGGTATGGAGTAGGAGGGGCATAAGGGTGAAGAAGCCCACCCTCAGCACGACAAGTGTTTTGATTCATTTATTTATTTCTTGGTTTATTTTCTTTTTTTTTAAAGAAAAGTATCTGAGGATCAGTGGCAGGATTTTTAGGACAGTAAATTAATAAAAAGGGAACTAGGAGAGCTTCAGTAGCAGACAAGTAGTGGAATACCAGTATAATTGCAGTATAATGTGGGGAGTGGTGCAATGCAGTGGCTGTGGATCAGCCATATTCAGGCAGACCTTCTGGACACTGAGGTACTGCCCTATCTGCATGCATCTTTCTGGACTGTGGGATGAGGTAGCCAGACTCAGAGCGGAAGTAAACTGGGTCAGGAGTACCATCACCCCTATCCAGAGACCACCCAGTCCAATGCAACTGCCTCAAAGGATGCCGAGAACAAGGAGCACTTGGATAACAGTGGGCTCAGGGAGGGTTAGAGCGGTCAGGCAGAGGCACATCCCAGATCATATTCTACTCAAGAACTCATATGCCACACTGGCAAATGGGGACAACCAAATAGAGGTACCCAGAGAAGTGGAAGGAATGGATGTGGAGGTTAGCCAAGAAGGTGACCTCAGCGGGGAAAGCAGTGCACTCAGAGGAGGAGGAAATGAATCCTGTGGGGGACTCCATCATAAGAGGGATCCAGCTAGGAACACAGGAGGGGAGGACAGGGAGGTGAGGTGCCTACCAGGTGCCACAGCATGGAGGGATGGAAGGAAGATCCTGGGGATCACTGGGAAGGCAAGACGGGAGGTGAGCTGGATGTCATTATCCACCTAGGTACTAATGACCTGGCAAATGGGGAGCCAAAGGAAGTTCAGGAAGAGTTTAGGAAATTGGGGAGGGTCTCAAGCAAGTAGCTACTTCTGTCACTTTCTCAGAAGTACTACCTGCGAGAGGCAAGGAGAGATAGAGTGCATGCACCAGGAACTTTAACTCATGGTTGAAGAACTGGTGCTGTGAGGAAGGGTTTGGATTCATTGGTGACTGTGGACCCACCTAGAGGATGGAGGTTTGTTCAAGCCTGACGACCTGCATCCATCCTGGAGGAATCCAAGCACTGAATGATAATTAAATGCTACATTGACAAGCATTTAAACTAGCAAAGGGGGGTGGCAGGCCAGTAAGGAGGGTACCTACTTGCTCACCCCCCACAGCTAGCAGTGGAATCAGTGAACCAGAGGACTGGCTATCTCTACAAAGCAGTGTGCAAAAGATGGAGATTAGCGCCAAGAGGTGGATAGGCAGAAAAGGGGCAAAATTTAGCAGAAGGGCAGACAGCAAGGAGAACCAGGGATAAAGGACAACCAAGGAAGGGGCTAGAGTAGAACAGCAAAACAGTCTAGGGAGGTCAAATCATGGAAAGCCATGTGTGCAAATGCCAGGAGCCTTAGCAACAAGATGGAAGATCTGGAGGCTGTCATGGTGCAGTCAGACCTGGACATTGTGGCCATCACTGAAACCTGGTATAATGATAACCATGACTGGGAGATGGCCATACCTGGCTACAACATATTCAGAAGAGACAGAGCAGGCAGAAAGGGAGGAGGAGTGGCACTCTATGTGAAAAATGACATAAGGGCCACAGAGATCCAGGATGAACAAAATGGGGGAGAGATACTGTGGGTTAAGCTGGAAAGGAAAATGGGGACAGCCACCCGCACAGGTGTGGTCTATAGACCACCAGCCCAGGAAGAAGAAACAGATAGGGAGCTGATGCTAGCCATCCAAAGGATGGCAGACAAGGGTGAAGTAGTACTGATTGGAGACTTCAATATTCCAGACGTGGACTGGAGCATCCCAGCAGCAGCATCAACTAGGAGCAGATTTATCCTGGACTCCCTTCAGGGTGCCTTCCTCAAGCAACTGGTCATGGAACCAACTCGGCAGAAGGCAATACTGGACCTTGTGCTCACAAACAGGGACAGTGTGATGGGGGTAACAGTGGAGGAGCACCTGGGTAACAGTGACCACCAGTCACTGTGGTTTGAAATCACAGAAAGAGCAGAACCAAACCACACAAAAACAAGTATCCCGGATTTTAGAGGGGCAGACTTTGGGAAAATGGGGAGATACTTGAAAGAGGCATTAAGGGGAATGGGGCAGGAATTAGGGGTTGAAGAACAGTGGGCAGTATTTAAAATGGGGATTACAAGAACAACAGAATTATGCATTAAGCAAGTCAGCAAGAGGAAAAGGAAGAGGAGACCATTATGGTTTTCCAAAGAGGTAGCAAAGAAAGTGAAAGCCAAAAAGATTGCATTCAGGCAATACAAAAGACACAGGCAGAAGGGGATAGGGAGAAGTATCAGGAGAAGCAAAGGGAGGCAGGAGGTCATGAGGGAGCCAAAGCTCAGACAGAAGAACACATTGCAAAATCAGTGGGTAGAGGGGACAAAACCTTTTACAGGTACATAAGTGAAAAAAGAAGGCAAAGGGAGGGATAATGAGACTGAAGAGGGAGGATGGGGGCCACGTGGAGGATGACAACAGTAAAGCTGACATATTGAACAGGTACTTCTGCTCAGTCTTTACTGAGGAAGAGGAGGGTAATGGGTCTGAAGGGAGTACAAGGGGTGAGAATGGTGCAGAAATGGACACAAGTCCCTTTACACGAGAAAGGGTCCTGAAGGAACTGGAAGTAATAAGAGTTGATAAAGCAATGGGGCCAGATGGGGTGCACCCTAGGGTCCTTAAAGAACTAAGAGAGGTGGTGGCTGAACCTCTGGCTATCCTGTTTAGCCAATCATGGAAACAGGGGAGGTACCCAAAGACTGGAGAACAGCAGATGTAGTCCCCTTATACAAAAGTGGGAACAAAGAGGAAGCAGGGAACTACAGACCAGTCAGCCTTACCTCGGTAGTGGGGAAGATCATGGAAGACCTACTGAAGGAGAGATTGGTGGAACATCTGGTTGTCAATGGACTACAGGACCCAAGGCAGCTTGGTTTCACCAGGGGGAGGTCATGGCAGACCAACCCCATTGAATTTTTTGGCTGGGTGACTAGGGAGGTGGATCAGGGGAGGGCAGTGGACATGGCCTATCTGGACTTCAGCAAAGCCTTTGACACTGTGCCACACAGAAGACTATTACACAAACTGGGGAATATGGGTGTGGGCAGGACAGTAGTGTGGTGGGTAGGTAACTGGCTGGTGGGTAGGTAACTGGCTGGGTGGCAGGACACAGAGGGTGGTGGTAAATGGCTGTCACTCCACAGAGGGAAGAGTGACCAGTGGGGTACCACAGGGATCAGTGCTGGGACCGGTCCTATTCAATATCTTCATCAGTGACATTGCGCAGGACCTAGAAGGCAGAATTTCACTGTTCGCTGATGACACAAAGCTCTATAACAGAGTAGACACACCAGAGGGTGTAGACAGAATGAGAAGGGACCTGCATAAACTTGAAGAATGGTCAGGGATTTGGCAGCTGAAATTCACTGCAAAGAAGTGCAAGATAATGCATATGGGGCACAAAAACCCTGGCACAATATATCAGTTGGGGGGTGAGGATATAGCAAGCACCAAGCAGGAAAGGGATTTTGGGGTTATCATCTCTGATGACCTCAAGGTAGGGAAACGGTGTGACAAGGCAGAAGGTAAAGCAAATAGGATGCTGGGATGCATAGGAAGGGGCATCACCAGCAGGAAAAGGGAGGTCATAATTCCACTGTACAAGACACTAGTGAGGCCCCACCTGGAGTACAGTGTACAGTTCTGGAGACCATACCTACGTAAGGACATAGACAGGGTAGAGAAGGTTCAGAGGAGGGAAACAAAGATGGTGCATGGATTGCATCACAAGTCCTATGAAGACAGCTTGAAGGAGCTGAACATGTACTCCCTGGAGGAGAGGAGGGAGAGAGGGGATATGATAGAGACATACAAGTATCTTACAGGGAGGAACAGGGTGCAGGAATATACTATTTTTAAGCATAAAAGATGTTCCAGGACTAGAGAGCATGGGATGAAGTTGGAGGGGGGACGATTCAGAGGAAATGTGAAGAAGAATTTCTTCACAGAACGGGTGGTGGACAAGTGGAACACCCTGCCAGAGGAAGTGGTGGGGGCTGAAACAATCATGGGATTTAAGAATGCATGGGATAGACATAAAGGAATTCTGGAGGTAAGGGGCAACAGACTTCTAGGAAAACATAAACTGAACTTACAAGCTCAAATGGGCAGACTGGGTGGGCCATAGGCCCTTATCTGCTGACACTGTCTATGTATCATGTATGTTAACATCCAAGTCATGAATCTGTGACTGCCATGATATGCAGGCATCCCTCTTCCATCAAGGCCACCAATATAGTGCACTTTTTAACTAGACTACTGGCATTGGTACTCCCTGACCTCTATTGTTTTGTCTTTATATATTTTTGCCCCATCCCAGTCCTGACTGCCTTTGTCTTTTTCCCCATTTGCACCAGCCACTCTTCCTGTCGACTGCTATATCTTGGTGTTCACCTCAGTAATGACACTGATTTTTTTTGGTGGTGGTGAGGATATAACTTCGCCTTCTCAGTGCCTCACCCCTTGTCTAGTTTAAATGCTTGCCAATCAAGCATTTAAACTTATCACCTAAGATCATGGATCACCTCCTGGATAGATGCAGACCATCGCACCACTATATGCCTTCATCCCTCCAGGTGGAGCCCCAGTCTCCATTCTATCCAAATACCGGAGCTGTGCACCAGTTTTTCAAACAGTCGTTGTATCCCATGATGCGGCGTAGCCGAGCAGCTGCCATGCCATACACAGGTAGCACTTGTGACAGTTACCATGTGTGCTACCCGTCTAAGGTCCCTCCACAAGTCCACAAACTCCTGTTGCGCTGCTCTGATCCCAGTCAGGGCCATGTCCTTTATCCACAGGTGTATATGGACATCCTGCTCACTCCCTGTTGCTGTTGATCCCACAATCCTGCTGATTCATTTCCTGTCCCTCAAAGCCATGATGCAGGGCAGGCACCTTACCTCCCTTACCCCTCCCTCCGCCAATTCTACCACCCTAACAACTGAGTCCACCAACAGAAGTTGTTTCCCTCCACTGATGGCCCCATGGGGCACTCTCCTGTGGGTCAACATTGTGAAGATTCCCAGCATGCTCCTTGGTATCCATGGAGGGTGCCTTCATAGAGGAACCATGCTCCGCCACAGTGGGCAATGAATTGTGTACAGGTACAACTGTAGGGATGCACCTTGGTTCTACCACCCTCAACCTCCCTGATCCCACCATGATCCAAATGCTCCTCTGCCTTGGCAACCTCTGAGGGAACAGCAGTGGCAGTGGTGGTCCCTGGGTGGGGGAGCAGGTTTCCCGAATGCTTGCCAGGTCAGCATTGAGACAAACAACATTCTCCCTCAGGGCAGCAACGCAGTCTCCGGAATGTCTCTTGGAAGACTGTTACTCCACAGCCAGTGCATTGCACCACTCCCCATATGTCTGTGTGCCTTCCTTTTACCAATGCTAAATTATTTTTTCTTGTTTTACTGTGTGCAAGCTTGTCAGTGTCTCTACCCCCGATTCAGTGTGCTGTGCCTTTAAGGATATGAACAGGTGTATATATGCAGATTGAGTTCTGTCATCTGATGTGCTGTATTATTAATTCGATTTTTATATTGATAGTACTCTACCATTTTTTTTTGTCTTGGAAGCTGTGGTTGCTATTTAGAGGCTGAATAAAAGTCAGACAGAGTCCAAGGCTGCAAGACAGTGCAGTTTGAAGCTCATTAAAGGTGCATTATCAACTGTTTTCTAGTGTTCTTGCACTTCACTTTCTTGTTTGTCTCACAGAACAGGACAATCACAAAGAAAGAGTAGATTTTGTCAGTTGAGAACAGTTTCAAGCACTTCATTTCTCTAATTGAAGCAGCCAGTGAGAATCATTATAGGTCAGGTGCACTGACAACATAAGCATACACATTGTATAATATATATATTTCTATATAACAAACCAATCACACACACACAAAAAGAAAAAGTAGATAAACATGTGGGGAGTAGTGCAATGTAATGGCTGTGGGGCAGCAGTCTTCCGGGAGTCTTTCTGGAGGCTGAGATGCTGCTCTATTTGCAGACAACTCTGCCCTGAGAAAGGAAGTTGCCTGTCTTTAGGCCACACTGGAAAGTAGTAAGGGAACCTTCCCCCAGGCCACACTGGACGGTAGGAAGGGAACCTCCCCCATTCAGGGAGCACCAGAGCCACCACCACTACCTCAGAGGTTGCGAAGAAAGCACAGCAGTTGGACCACAGTGGGCTCAGGGAGGGTGAGGATGGTGGAACAGAGGCACATCCAGTCAGTTGTTCCACTCCACAATCCGTACACCATTCTGGGGGAGCATAGCTTCCCTAAGGATGCACCCGCAGAGGAGACTAAGGTAGCTGAGGACAACTGTCACAAGGGAGGCCCACAGGAAGGAGGCAGAGGACACCACAAGGAAAGGAAGCAGCTCCTGGTGGGGGACTCAATTATTAGGGGGCTAGAACTGGGGGGAGCAGGGAAAACTAAAGTAAGGTGCCTGCCTGGTGCCATGGCTTGGAGGGACAGGAAGCGCATCCTCAGGATCACGAGAACAGCTGCATGAGAGTTTGAGCTGGGCATCATTGTCCACCTAGGGACAAATGACTTGGCTCATCATGAGATTAGAGCAGTGCAGAAGGACTTTGTAGAGTTGGGAAGGGGCCTAAGACAAGTAGCACACAAGTATCCTTCTTAGAGGTGCTGCCTGTTAATGGCATGAGTGAGGCGAGGGTACTTTGCACCATGCAGTTTAATGAATGGTTGAAAAATGGTGTGGAGCACAGGGGTTTGGCTTCATTGGGGACTGGGGTTCCACCTGGAGGGACACCAGCCTATACTGGCAGGATGGTCTGCATCTGTCCAGGAAGGGAACAAGTCTTTTGAGCAATCGGTTTAAATGCTTCATTGGCAAGCTTTTAAACTAGTCAAAGGGGAGGTACTGATAAACAACAGGAAAATCCCAGCCTCTCCCTACCAAACAGGGTACTAAATGAGAAAAAGACCAAGGTAGAAAGGTCAGTGGTGGATGCTGCAACAGAAGGTAAAGACATCAAAAAATGGAGAGCAATGAGTACCAATGCCCATAGTCTGAGTAACAAGCTTCCTGAATTAGTGGCCTTGATGGAGGAGGAACATCTGGATATCATGGCAGTCACAGAAACATGGTACACACAAAACCATGACTGGGACGTAAACATACCAGGATACACTATCAACAGGAGGGACAGGGAGGGTAAAAGAGGAGGAAGAGTAGCTCTTTACATCAGGGAAGGAATCAAAGCAACAGAACAAAAGGGTAAACAGGGAGGAGAAGAAGCACTGTGGGTAAATTTGGAGACCAGCAATGACACCACAATCCGCACAGGGGTTGTATACAGACTCCCTTCTCGGGGGGAAGAAATGGACAAGGAAATGATAGAAAGTATACTTAGAATGGCAGAAAAAGGGGAGATATTGCTGATGGGTGATCTGAATATGCCAGATGTTAACTGGAGTGCAGTTGCAGCAGCCACTTTGAAGAGTGGGGTTATTCTAGATGCCCTACAGGGGGCATGCCTTAGACAACTAGTATTGAAGCCCACTCGAGAGAAAGTAATCTTAGACCTTGTTCTCTCAAATGGAGATGGAGAGAGGATCACAGATGTAGAAGTGGGTAGCCATCTGGGAACTAGCGACCATCGAACAGTATGGTTCACAATAAACACAGCAATAGAGTCAAGCCATACAAAGGCAAGAGTACTGGACTTTAGGAGGGCTGACTTTGCCAAAATGGGTGAGTGCCTAAGGAATGCACTAGCAAATGGGCAGGAAGGAGGGGTTTATTTTTTATTTATTTTATTTATTTGTTCTAGGATTACAAATACCTTTGAGCCAAGGCTCTTTTACAAAGGTTCCATGTCATTGGTACAATTGAGACAATCATAAGCAAAGATAACAGTTTATAAAATTAAAAAAAAAACACATAGTCTTGTAGATGAAAAAAGAACAATAATGTGAAACTTTGGGGAAGGGAAAGGGAAAGGAGGAGGGTGAAATCAGGGAGACTAAGTGGATGGGAGAGAAGGGGAGGTAGGTTGTGGGGGACAGAGAGAGGAGAGGTGGAAGGCAGATAAGAATAGAGGTAGTGCAGCCGGGTGGCATTTGTCATGGGCCAGCAAGGGAGGTGAAGATAGGAAGGGGGGTGCTGGCAAAGTGCAGGAGTAGATGTGGGTCCAAAAGGGCATCTTCAGCTATGGAACCAAAAGATATGTTTAGCCACAACAGTCACAGAGGTTGGAGGCAGTCAGTGTTAGGCGGAGACAAGTCTTAAAAGTGCTGAGTGATAGTGAAGATGAGATGTTGCTGGGAAGACCATTGTACCAACTAGTGGCCCTGTAAGCAAAGGATCTTTGGCCTTGTGTTGTGCGGCAATGCAGGACTTGCAGAAGCTGAGTGGAAGAACAATGGGGAATAATAAAAACTGCCATCACAGAGGTAGCAAGCCTTTGTGTGAAGCAAATAAACAAAACAAAACGATGTAAGAAACCACTATGGTTCTCAAAGGAAGTGGCAGTGAAGGTTCAAGAGAAAAAGAAAGCATTCAGGAAGTACAAGGAATCACAGAAGGAGCAGGACAGAGAACTGTATCAGTTAAAGCAAAAGGAAGCTGAGAAGGCAGTCAGAACAGCAAAGGCCCAAACTGAGGAAAAGATAGCCAACTCAGTTAAGAAGGGGGATAAAACCTTTTATAGGTACATCAGGGAGCGAAGGAAGACCAAGGGAGGGATAGTGAGGCTTAATAAAGGGGAGGGAGGGTGGGCAGAGGGTGACTGTGAAAAGGCAGATATACTAAACAAATATTTTGCTCAGTATTTGCAAAGGAAGAGGGAGGTACCTAAAACAAACAGTAGAAACACTCTGGATACAGAAGTTGATACTAGCCCATTTACAGAAGAAAGGGTTCTAAAAGAACTCTAAAACTGAAGGTGGACAAAGCAATGGGGCCTGATGGGATTCATCCCAAAATTCTAAAGAACTAAGGGTAGAACTAGTGACACCACTGACTACCCTCTTTAACAAATCATGGGAGGATGGGTAGTACCCGAGGACTGGAGGAAAGCAGATGTGATTCCCTTCACAAAAGTGGGAGCAAGGCAGAAGCAGGAAACTACAGAACTGTTAGTTTAACCTCAGTGGTAGGGAAATGATGGAATCACTTCTGAAGGAAGAATTGTCGGTATCTAGAGGCCAGAGGGGCACAGAGGCGCAAGGCAGCATGGATTCACAGTGGGAAGGTCACGCCAGACAAATCTGATAGATTTCTTTGACTGGGTGACCAAAGTAGTAGATCAGGGAGGGGCTGTGGACATGGCCTACCTAGACTTAAGCAAGGCATTTGACACAGTCCCACACAAAAGATTAATATACAAGTTAGCCAGCCTGGGAGTGGGTCCCAAGAAGACAGCCTGGGTAAAGAATTGGCTGGAGAATAGGACACAGAGAGTAATAGTAAATGGAGTCCACTCTGAAGAAAGGGGGGTGACTAGTGGTGAACCGCAGGGTTCAGTATTAGGACCGGTCCTCTTCAATGCCTTTATAAGCGACATTGCAGAGGGACTGGAAGGAATAGTATGTCTCTTTGCAGAAGACACAAAGATCTGCAACAGAGTTGATGCACAAGGTGGGGTGGAAAGGATGAGAAGGGACTTGGCAAGGTTAGAGGAATGGTCAAATGTATGGCAGCTTAGATTCAATGCTAAGAAGTGCAAGGTAATGCACCTGGGAAACAAAAACCCAGGGGAAGAGTACACAATGGGGGGTGAGATACTAACAACAACAAAAATGGAAAGGGACCCGGGGATAGTCATATCAGATGACCTAAAGGTGGGCAAGCAATGTGAGAGGGCAGCAAGGAGGGCTGGGGGATACTGGGATGCATAGGGAGAGGCATCACCAGTAGAAAACAGGAAGTTATTATCCCTCTGTACAGACAGCTGGTGAGACCCCATCTGGAGTACTGCGTGCAGTTCTGGAGACCCAATCTCTGCAAAGACATAGACAGGATGGAAGCTGTCCGGAGGAGGGCAACTAAAAATGGTGCAGGGTCTGAACTGAAGACATATGAAGAGAGACTTAAGGAGCTTAATATGTATAGCCTCGAGGAAAGGAGGAGGGGGACATGATAGAAACCTTCAAGTAACTCTAGGGAATCAACAAAGTCCAAGGGTAGCATCTTTCAAAAAAGAGGTGTGCAAGAACAAGGGGGTACAATTTGAAGATAGAGGGGGGGGCGGCTCAGAGGTAATTTAAGGAAGTATTTTTTCACAGAGAGGGTTGTGGATGCATGGAATGGCCTTCTGGAGAAGGTTGTGGAGCAAAAACAGTGGTGGAATTCAAGCATGCATGGGACAGTCATAAGGCAATTCTAGGGGGTTGGGGTAGGAAGAAGTAGGCTGCTGGTTAACTAGGATCTGCAGCTTATCCATTAGGTAGGGAAATGGGCAGACTGGGTGGGCCAAGCGGTCCTTATCTGCCATCTAATTCTATGTTTCTATGTCAGTTTTCACCTCATTGCTGCTGTTCTTCTGCTTCACTTTGTTTTTGTGTGTGGGAAAACAGGAGCAACACAAAGCTAAGTGGGTGATAAGTGTCCTGAGCTGAGCTCAACTGCACTGTGAAAGCTGAAGAATGGAGTGCATAGCAAGATCAATGGCTCCTGTCTGTCATGCAAACACCAGGGGTCAACCTTAACTTTTGTTTGCACTAGCCAGACGGACACGTTGATTAAAAATTGCACTAGCAGGCCGGCCCGTCGGTGCAGCGGTTGGATCTCCGCTTGCGATGCCAGCGACCGGGTTGGGGAACGAACTTCCGGGTAGCTGGAGGTCATCTGGGAAAGGAGGATCGGGCCCAATGGCTGCTCTCTCTGGGGAGGGAAGGATGCTTGTCCTGCAGCTCTACCGCCACCTGGGTGACCACGGGTGGAGGTGCAGCGGGACTGCATAGAAGGGAGGGAGGACATGGGCCAGAAACCGGAAGCGAGCGCACGTCGTGCGACGCCCCTAGGTCTCCCCAGAGTGCTCACGTCCTGTGGGAGAGGACAGAAAAGCGGAAAAAAGGTGCCTGGCGTGGAGGACGTAGACGGGACCCGACTGCCCCAGATAACCCATAACCAGGCTACCGATGGATGCCGCCGATGGACCACCTGACACACACACTAATGGACTGGAGAGTTAACGGTGATACCCCCTCACTCCCGCCAGGGCGGGGGTAAGCTGAGGCAGCATGGAGGTAGGTCCAAGCGACACCACGGTAGATACCCGGGGAGGGACTAGGGGAGTTCAGTCTAGGGATTCCCAGAAGAAGTTCCACCACGGCAGAGAGAAGGGGGGATTAAAAAAAAAAATTTGCACTAGCCCACAATAATAATAGTCAATTTTTATTGGTTATACAGGAAAAAAATGCAAACCAAGAAATACTCTGATTATTGCATATTTACACTGGTCCCACATTGCTTTCTGCCCCAGCAAAAAACAAACAAAAAAAAAACTGCAGTCCAATCACACACAGTGTGTACCCCATACCTCTCAACTGTCCCTGATTTTCAGGGATGTCCCTGATTTTGCCTCAAACTTTTCTCCATCCCTCGTAAAATTTGTGTTTTTGTGACAGAACAGTGCGGATTAAAAGCACAAAATGATGTCAAACATTAAATTTACAGACTTGTTCTTCTTCAGAAAATGCATCTTAACACAAATCCTTTCATTCTATCAGCTTTCTGAGTGAATAGTACCAATTTTTAAGATGTGGCCCTCATTTTGGGTCTTTGTCCCTGATTTTCTTAAGCCTTGTCCCTGATTCGTGAAGCAAGAGGTTGAGAGGTATGGTGTACCCCCATTGTTTTTTTTTAACCATGTGCCCCTTGCTTCCTCTTTCTATACCCCATCCCCGCCAAACCAGAGAATACCATAATAGCAAATTGTTCAACCAGGCAGTTCTAGCTCTGCACACACAATAGCCAACATCATAATGTACATCACCACAGTCTCACCCTGACCTGCAGGGCAATGTACAGAATCAGGCAGAGAAAGACACTCTCACCCCGAACCCTGTGACTAACCAGAACTGCACTTCTGCAAGTTTTCTTAAACAAACACAGGGGGATGAGATGTAAGAAACTTTGACATATCTATTTATATATACCAGGCACAAAAATATTGATTTAACATGCTCTGCCCTAACAAAAACATATTTTTCATAAGTGTCCTTTCATCAGTCAAAGGGGAGAAGTATACAGGCATGATGCTGTACTACCTATTTTTATATAGGATGATCTGTGCACACCAGGAATACCTATTTTAACCTTTCAAATTATATATTTTACTAAGATTTTGCTTTGTACCATACATGCTCCAAAGCATTGTTTTTAGGATGAAATGACATGCTGGGTGGTACTGCATTGATGGCATTGGCAGGTGTGATCCATTAAGAGGAGCTGTGAACAATACACCAGTTAGTAATGGCAGCTATTGGTCTATGGATAGCCACTTCAGAGCCTAGTCTGCAGTGGTGACCAGAGAATGTATAGAGTGGACAGACCACCTGGCTGGGCAGACCATGTATACATGATAGCATTCTGTCACTGTAGTGTTGGATACAGGCACTCAAAAGGTTGGGAAATGAGGCACACTGGTTTTAATATTGTGGGACAAATCAAAGACAAGTTCAGCAAACTGGAAGCTAGTTACCTAACAGCACTCTGCCAGTGATCACAGCATGCACACTAGCTGAATGTCCTAACAATTGAGTGATAATGACTTACATTGAGTCTTTTGTTGGATTCCCCTCTTAAACTGCCAGATAATTGCAGCTCTTAATGAGCTGTTAATCACAGCAAGCCACCTGGAACACTGAGGAAGATTAGCAAAAGGACTACAGTCTGCTAAAGTAGGGACTTTTTCAACTTCATTAACAGCCATGAAAAACCTGCACTAGTCCAGACGGACAAGTAGAGGGTTAGCTGCACTAGCCCTGGCCAGTTTGCATTAGGTTCAGGGCTTATAAAACAATGTTAAGGTCGAACCCTGCAACACTCATACACATGCACTTGTCTCCCAAGACTAAAACTATTGCAATTGTGCTCCTTTTCAAAGACTAAAAAATTCAAATATTTGTGCGATGGTAATTTTTGCACTGTTTCCAGTTAGCTTGCACACATGTATTGTTATATGTGGACATTCCAGATCGTGCATCTCCAGAATGGAGGGTCAGGGGAGGAGGCAGGGAACTACAGGCACGCCTCACTGACATTGGTGGTGGGCAAGGGTGATGGAGGGTATTGCCTTGGATCGGCTAGTGCTATAACTATAAAAGATGGTGTGAATAGACAATGGATAGCATGGCTTCATCCCATGGGAATCATGTCAGTTAAAACAAGTGGAGTTTGACGATTGGGTGATGAGTTCCCTGGAGCTGTTTAGGGTGATAGACGTCCTCTTTCTCAACTTCAACGAGGCATTAGACTTAGTGACTCAGAGGTGACAGTTGGATAGACAGGGGGAAATGGGGGTGGGGAAACGTGCTCAGATGGATATGGAACTCACTCTCAGAGTGGACCCAGACGGTCGTTGTTCAATGGATAGTCTCGTCTACAAGGAGAGCGTGGTTCCTTATGGATCGATCCTTGGCTCCCTCTGGTTCAACACTTATGTCTCGGACATAATGAAGGGTATCAGTATTGAGATGAATCTCTTTCCAGATGACTAAAAGCTGGTTGCAGGCAGTGGATGGGGAGATGGGGAGGCTGGCCCTACAGGGGGACCTAGATGCTCTGGAAAAGTGCTCAAGGAACTGTGGACTGAGGTTCAATGCAGGGAAATGCAGTGTACTGGCCCTGGATGACAGAAACCCTGGCCAAGTGTTTACCCAGTTGGGAGGGGGATGCTGCAAGTCTCAAAGGCTGAGAGGCAGCTGGGGGTGGTGGTGGTGGTGGATGTTAAGGTGAACTTCTCTGAGACTTGAAGGAGTGCAGCAGCCAAGGCAAATAAGATGCTGGGAAGCACTGCGAGAGGGAATGCCTCCAGACGGGGTGGGGGTGGGAGGGAAGCATACTACCTCTGTATAACTGCTTTTTGAGGCTGCACCTCAAGTACTATGTGCAGTTTTGGAGGCCACACTTAAAAAGGGACATTGAACTCATGTAATGGGACGTGAGGAGGAAACAAAAATTATCTGGGGCTCTGGGTACCTATGGGTAAAGGATCAAAGAGATAAATATATGAACATACGAACATACGAATGTGCCGGCATAAACAGACCACCCCATCTATCGAAGTCTGCATGAGTGTGCAGCCAACACCCCTCCCTTTTGTCATCCCACTGCCACGACCCACCCTCACTCTCCCCTGTTCCCTGTCCCACGCCCTTTTGAAGCTGTTCACAGATTTACATGATACCACCCGTTCTGGTAGGGTGTTCCATTTGGCTACCACCCTCTCACTCTATGGTGATCCGACCCTAATCGCCCCTGAATAAAGCCCACTTGGGAGGGGTGGGTCAGATCTACCATGAGGCATTCTAGCCTACTAGCAAGAAGCCTAGCCAGAATTTTAGCATCTGCATTGATGAGGGAAATGGGGCAGTAGCTACCTGGAAGAAGAGGATCCTTCCCTTTTTTCCGAAGCACTGTAATAGCAGCCTCTCTCAGGGATGGGGGGAGAAGACCAACCTGTCAGAACATCCTAATCAAGTATGGAGCCAGGTTAGTTCCCTTGATTTTGTAAAAATCAATGGGGAGGCCATCCTTTCCTGGGGCTTTCCGAGAATTTAAGGATGTAATAGCCCTCCACCTCTGCTACAGTAATAGGCGCCTCCAACAGTTTTGTATCAGAAACCGTTAAGCGGGGGGATAGGAAGTTTATCCAAAAATGTTTGAATACTCAAAGGATCGGGGAGGGTGAGGGGCTGAATACAGTGCCTCATAGAACTGGGCCATGATCCCATTTATCCCTTTATGAGAGTGGGTTGGGACCCCGTGCTTGTCTTTCAATGCATGAATGGTACTGGATGCCTGTTGTTGCTTAAGTCGGTAAGCCAGAAGTTTACTGGCTTTTTCCCCCACTTCCCAATAGGAATGACGTAGCCGTCTGAGATTTAATTCCGTTTGTCGGGTCAGGTGGGCATTTAAAGAAATCCTGGTACTCATCAGCTGAGCTAATAAGGACTGAGATGGGACTGAAGATTTATACTGGGCTTCCAGGGAGTCTAACTGCCTTTCTAGAGCCCTTTGGTCAGCTTGGCGCCGCCTCTATCTAGCAGAGGCATATGCAATGATTCTACCACGAAGGGTGGCCTTAAAGCCCTCCCAGAGTGTTGAATCATTCACTTCCCCATTGTCATTAATTTCCCAGTACTCTTGCACCACAGACCCCAACCACCGGGAGAACTCAGCATCATCCAGTAACAGGGGGTCCAGCCACCATGAAGGCATCGGGGTGGGGTCAGAGCCCAATTTAATCCCTAGCTCTATAGGAGCATGGTCCGAGACATAAATTGAGTGCATATCAGTGCTGGTTACCTTTTCAAATATACCAGATGAGAGAAGCCAGAAATCAATTCTACTAGAAGAGCCATGAACCTGAGAAAAGCAGGAATAATCGTAAACACCCAGGTGCATAGTTCTCCAGGCATCCAGCAAAGTATGCTCTGACATTAATGTATAGACCGCTTTGAGCGCTTGTCTATGAGGTTCAGGGGTTTTGTTGCTTCTGTCCGTAGAGAAATCTAAAACTAAATTAAAGTCTCCACCCACAATCACAGAAGCTGGCTTCATTAAAGTCAGTAAGGGCCTGGTTGAAGGTGAAGAAGAACTGAGGACAGTCCAGATTAGGGGCACAAAGATTGGTAAGAATCAGGGAACCCTCTGGGGTCTCTACTTCTGCCAGGATCCATCTTTTCTCTTTATCCTGTTTATGCTGCTTCACTTTCCACACCAAGTTCTTGTGAAATAAAATGAAAACTCCCCTTTTATGGGCCTTCGCTGCACTATGAAGCTCTGTGGCGCCCCATCCCCGCTTGAGCTTCTTGGCCTCACATGGGGACAGCTTTGTCCCTTTGAGAAACACCACCATAGATTGCAATTTCTTCAGGTGGAGCAAAACTTTTTTACGTTTAATTGGTGAGTTGAGCCCCCTCACATTCCAAGAGACAAATCTAGTCCTCATATGACCAATGAGTTAGCATGGCTGAGAGGAGGTATATGAGGAAGCCCCATCCAGGTGCACTATGCCCAATAAACCCAGACTCCCTACCTAAGCCCATAGTAACATGTATAACACTAGATTCCAGATTGCCATAATAGAATACAGAACAGCATTGTACAACAGTATATCCAAGGGCAAAAACTGCCCCTAACAAGAAAAAGTACAAACTACAGTATGTAACCAAAAAACAGCCATACCCTGAACCCGCCCAGTGGCGGAGCCAGGTTTGGGAGCATTTGGGAGCCAGGGGGGGCCATTTAGTCAATCATGGGCTCCACAATGGGCACTAAACAGTGAATAAAGATGGTGGTGGGCCACCACTACTCACACTGGGGCAGCCAGGAGGGGCGACCGCTCCCCCAGCCCTCCCTCTGGCTCTGCCACTACCCCCACCCACTATCCCAACCCAAAAACAGTCCCATATCAGACCAGCAACCGCTGAACATACCAACCATCAAAAGGCCCAGATACCAGCGGAGGTCACTGGGGGTAGTGTAGCCACAGACTACACTAAATAGGGAGGATTCTTCAAATCCGATATCTCCCACTCCCAAACCCCTATCATCAAGCGAGTCCTTCTACCCAAATCTTCATTGCAGGAGGAAAAAAAAATGTTGAAAATTCACAGTAGGCCCCAGCATCCCAAAATGTGGGCTAGACAGCCAAGGATTAGTACCCTTTAATCCATATATAAATCCATATAGTCCAGATATGGGTGTGTGTGCACAAGCGGTCCCTGTGAAACCCCTCAAGTCCATAATCTGGGGTGACAAATGTTATAGCAGTTGCTGAGTATATTCCCCCTTTGTCAACCTCAGTTAACCCCCGCGGAGGACAGAGAGCATGTTGAAATGACCCTTATACAAAGGGAAGCATCATAGGGGTCATATACCAGCCCAAACAGGAGGCAGCAAGCAAAATATACAGGGGAAACATCAGCCCACGGCCTTCTTAACTAAAGTCGAATCGTCCGTTGACTTTAATTCTTGCCGGTTGCTTGAATTATGCGAGGCATCCCAGGAAGGATCTTGAAACTCTATCCATGTGGCATTTCTGACACCTTTAGACCCAATATCTTTGGAGGGGGAAGATTGGGGGGGCAAAGGAAGGACAGCCAGGGAGCCTTCAGTTGGCAAATCCATCAAGGCCTGGTACTTATTATTACTCATGTCTGGCTGGAAAGAGTTCTGTGATGCAGATGAATCGGAGCTTCCACTTTGGCTTCTTGACTGGAGACGGGGGGTTTTATCAACATGTAGCCCCTCGAGCCTTTGTTGTCTCCTGTTTCGTCATTTACTATTGCTACCTGGGGTTTTTTGTGGGGATGGGCAGTTAGGAGTGCTCTGGATCTTAGGGGGTCTCTGAATAGTGTGATCAGTTCCATGTGGTGATGTCTCCATCGGTGTCAACCTGCTAGGGTATGCCTGCGGGCCAGAATGCTCCCGTAAACGGCCCCAGGACAATTTAGGAGCTTGTGCCGAAAGGAAATTCTCCGCAGCAGTAGGGTTATCAAAAACTCTGGGAGCCCCATTATAGATAATCCTGAGTGAAGCTGGGTATCTCAAAGAATACTCTAATCCCAGTTCTGCACAGGCTCTGCGGGCAGCTGTGAAGGCCCGACGCCTGTTAGTGACTTTCTGAGAATAGTCTGCAAAGATCTGTATTTTGTGCCCCTTTCCATTGCAGATCCTTTTATTATGTGCCAGCTTGGTAATCATCTCCTGGTCTTGGAATCGAAGGAAATGGGCCAAAATTGTGCATGGGTGAGCCCCAGCTACGGGGTGAGGAGCTAAAGTTCTGTGGGCCCTGTCGATTTCAATTGGGGTCTTACCTGGCCAATCCAGCAAGCCGGGCAGTTCTTTTTGCAGAAAGCTAATTGTATTGGTTCCCTCACACCCCTCCAGGAAGCCAACAAGCCACAAATTGTTCTGGTGGCTCCGATTCTCTAGATCCTCCACCCTACCCCAGAGAACATGGATGAGACGTTCTTGTTCTTGGAGCCGAGCGCTCGCTTTATGCCACCCATCCTCCGCTTCAGCCAATCTATGTTCCGTGATGCACGCTCGTTGGGACAGATCGATGATGTCCGCTGAGTTTTGTTTAGCTGCCACATCTAGCTTCTCCATATGTTGTAGGATCTCTGAAAACATTTGCCGTATTTTGGGCATGTTGCCTTGCCTCTGGTTGGGATCCGAGACCGAATCCATCATGGCAAGAGGTTAGGCCCTACTACTCGGACACAGCACCGCAGAGAGTAACAAAAACAAATCGGCTGAGGGCTAGAAATCCATTTCTCACTGTGCATAGGCTACCCAGGTGCAAGATATTAGTTAGTCACACCATTTAGGTGGAGGAACTGTGGATAGAAGATGGATTTTTTTTAGGGGTTTGGCAGGGCTCGGAGGCCGTCCATTCGGCTCGGGTGGTAGCCACGCCCCCCCAACTCATCCAGCTTTTAATGAAGTTCATCATTTTTGCCCCTACTCCTACATCACTTTGCTTCCTCCCAAGCCACCCATGAGGCATGGAATCAAAGGCCTTGCTGAAGTCCAAGTAAAGCACATCCACCGCATGACCCTTATCTAGCTCTCCTGTCAACCAGTCATAATACTGTATCCGGTTGGACAAGACCTCCCGGTAACAAACCCATGCTGCCTCACATCCTGGAGGACGATGTCCTCCAGGTATGACACCAGTCTATCCCTTGGTATCATTTCTATGAGTTTTCAAACTATGGATGTGAGACTTACCAGATGATAATTACCTGGTTCGTCCCTTGGTGCACTCTGCTGTGTAATGGCACTACATGTGCCATCCTCCACTCCAGTGGCACACATCATGACTCTGGTGAGGTGCTGTACCGCTCTGCCAGTGGCTGTGCCAACACCTCTACCATCTTACTCAGCACCCTTGGGGAGAATACAACCCAGCCTTGGTGACTTGTCTACCTTCAGTGCCTTCAGTCCCTCTTTGACTCTACTTGCCTCATGTAACCATTGGAATAGAGAAGGGACAGGGGAGACATGATATAGGTATTTAAGTACATGAAGGGGGTAAATAGGAGAGGCTCAGTTGGGGTGGTCTGAAGGAAGATGGGGGACACAGCAAGGTCAGCTTCCAGAATGGGGCCTAACCAAATGAGCAGACACAAAACCCATTATGCATATTATGCTGTCATTTAAGTATGTTAGTATGTGGAACCTTGCACCTTGAGGACTGAACGTGCATGGGTGAGGTGTGTGCTGTTATAATTGAAGTGATTTTGTGACAGGCACTGTTGGCATAAACATCTCCTACAGGCCAGTGGGAGGAGGTTTCCTAGCTCAACACGGTGTTGAGCCGGTTACAGGCACAGCCCACAATGCCCAGATCAAACTGGTTTGAAAACATGCACTACAATGGATGCCCAGGAAGAAGTCTCTCACCGGACCATGTTGGGAGCAGTGAGGGGCTGGGGACGCAGAAGCACATGCCTCCCTGCAATCACTTCATTGAGTCATGGGAAGCGAATACATGGGATCGCAAGTGCCATAACCGGGAGGTTAGAATTTGATGTCATTGTCTACATGTTCACCTATGACATGGTGATAATCCCCTTTTGAAGCAGTCCACTCTTTGACTGGATACCACTTCTGACAGTGATACATTATACCCAGATAGCACCCTGTTCGTATAGAAGAGTTACCTCATCTCCCTTGTGAACCGTCATCCCTACACTCTCATGTCACGTCTATTGGTGTCCCGCCCCACATGACTTTGAACAGCACCTCAATACCTGTCTAGTTTCTGCCAGATCCTCCTACAACCCATGCCATTCCCCCTAGGTCATCCACCACCACTCTCTATTCTTGGTGTCACCAGTTAACAGACCGATCTTGCTCTTTATGCTCAATGACATGTTAGCAATGAACATCCAAAACAATACCGGTGTCAACACCAAACTCTGCGGAACACCGCTCATCAATTCCCATTGGCTATGAGAGCTCCACACCCACAACCACCCTGAGTTGCATTCAGTGAAGTCTGTTCCATACCCTTCTCAATGATGTTGCACCACCTCCTGTGACTTCTAACTTACTTCACATCATCCCATGAGGCACTGAGTCGAATGCCTTACTGAAGTCCATGGAGAGGACATCCACTGCATGGCCCCCTTCCAATAGCTTAGTTAACCACTCATAGAACTACACTAGGTTGGTTGTGTATGATCTGCAACTTATGAAGCGATGCTGTCTGCTGTCCTATATTCTTTCGGCCTCCTGTAGTGACATCGCCCTCTCCGTCTCGACAGTGGCCATTAGCTTAAAAATGATGGATGTGAGGCTTACTGGTCTGTAGTTTGCCAGTTCATCCTCAGGGTGGCACTTGTACAGCTGTACCACATGTTCCAAACTCCAATCCTGAGGTACTCACTCTGATTGTAGTGAGGCATTAACTAGGTCTGCCGAAAGGTCCCGCCTGGATGTCCACCAGCTCTGTCAGTAACCTGGGGTGGATGCCATCTGGTCCTGGTGTGTTGTCCACACACAGTGCCCGCAAACCCTCCAGATCCCTCTACTCCATTATTGACCTATCTGTTACACCTCCCTCCTCTGTTTCTGCACTCCCTACACCATTGGTTATCACCACCCTCTTCTCCTTAGTAAATACCGAGCAGAAGAAATCATTGAGTTCTTCTGCCTTAAGGCCTTCCACTTCCACCGAAACACCCTCCTTTCTAAACCGTATGATATTGTACTTGCAGTTCCTTTTCTCCCTGATGTACCTGAATAAGTGTTTCTCCACTTTCCTAATACTTGGTTGCATTATGGCCAGGTAACCGTTTACAATGTTCCCCATCCTCACGTTATCAGCCCTTCTGAATTCTCCTCCCACCCCACCCAATTGTGTGTGATTCCACTTGTTCTGCCACCCTAAATTCCCTTAAAAAAAATCACCATTTCACAGTTCATTGTGCAAGGGTGTTCCCTAACTGGGTTGGCTCACTGACCATTTGCATCTGGAAGCTATCCTGGAAAGCACCCATCAGTACCTGTGCCCTTCTATCCTGGATGTTGGGGTACTCCAGTCCACTAGGGGCATGTTGACATCCCCCACAATCTCCACACTACCCTTCTCTCATGTCCTCCTCATCTTTTACACTACTTTCGTGTCTCACTGTATTGTCTTGCAGGGTGGATTGATCACCACTTCCTTCCCAATAGTCCAAATCTTGGAATCCCGTATGTGCACCTATAGTGACTTCATAAAACCAGGCTCCCCCTCATGACATACACACTTCTGTCTTTGACTCACTTATAGTGTTATCCCCCCTTCTTTACCAATCACTGTGTCCCTAAGAAATATACTGTACCCTGGTATTGACCGGTACCAGTCATTGTATTGGGTGCCCCATGTTTAGGTGATGGCTGCAATGTCTACCTCACCTGCTGACAAGAAAGTCTGAAGTGATGCTGTTGTCGTCCCACAGCTCCTAGCATTCAGGGTTACCACCTTCCACCACTTCCACTTCTGTCCTCCTTTACCAGCATCACCACTAGTATTTGTCCTTTGTCATTTGTTACTGCTAGGGGGTGTAAGCAACTGCTTTTTTTGGAGCAGTCAGGACAGGTATTATGTCCTAGCTTTCCTCTCCAGGCTGGATAATTTGTTTATTAATCTTTTACGGGGGGCGGTGTGAAATCCTTTGCATAATTTTTTTTCTCCCAATTGTTTAACAAGGAGAGGTACACTAAGCTGAAAGCACGTTTACAGATGCGACCTGTGAGCACAGGGAAAATAATTGCCATGCTCAAGGTCACACAGTATGCAAATGTAGGTGCTGTCAATGGTCTAGCTATTCATACTCCTCTGTGTTGCTCGCTTACGCCCATCCCATGCCTGTTTGAAGCCCTGCACTGTATTGATATCCACCACTACCTGTGGTATGCCGTTCCATGCATCTAGCAATCGTTTCTGTGAAAAGTAACTACCTCACATTACCCCTTAATCAACCTCCCTCTAATCTCATGTTGTGTCCACTTGTCCTGCTATTTTTCTTAAATTGAAACATGGTCGACTGTGTCACATCCTTCAAGTACCAGGGAGTCCTACTTGATAAATCCATTGATTTCAGTCAGCACATACAGTCAACCTGTAAATCTACAATTGGCAAACTTGGAATCGCCTATAATACTTGGCACCTGATAACAACATCCACCAAATTGGCAATTGCCAAGGGTATTCTGCTTCCAGCACTGACATATGGTGTCTCCACTTTTGCTAATGCCCGTAAGACTGCTCTCCATAAATGGGATGTCACATATAACAACATATGTCGGTATGCCTCCTCTTCCCATCGCCTCAAGCACCATTGCACACTTTACAGCGACCTAGGCGGGCTCTCCGCAACTGCCTACCGACTATACTCACTATTTACCCTCACAGACTCTGTAATCCATAACCAAACCCACTCCTCCCTTGCAGCTCTACTTGTACCACGGAGACCTGGCCATGGACTATGTTCAGCAAACAAATTTCTACGTACCATACCCAGGTGTCTTACTTCAAATGGCCACTTTGGCCACCCTTCTATGGACTGCCTCAATTTGGTTAATGTCTTGATGAGGTGCGGCGTCCAGTAATGCACGCGGAACTCAAGATGGTGGCTAACCAGTGTCTTGTAAAGAGTGATTATTACCTCCCTCTTCCAACTTGTGATATCCCTACTAATACACCCCAACATCCACCTAGCATTACAGAATGCTTTAGTGGTCTAGTTGAATGATTTCAGATCAGCGGTGATGATGATGCCCAGGTCTCTTTTCTTCCCTTTTGACTGCCAGCAACTCCCTTCCTCCCAGCCTATAGGTGGCTTCAGGGTTTGTCTTCCCTATGTGCATGATCTTGCACTTCTTTGCAATAAACCACAGCTGCCACTCTTTCAACCATTTTGCTAGTTTATCCAGATATTTTCTCATTCTGCCAACCCGATCTGTTTACATCTACTCTGTTGCAGATCTTGCTGTCGTCTGCAAACTGACAAACCATACACTCCCGTCCATCTGCAATGTAACTGAAGAAGATATTGATCTGGACTGGCCCTAGGACTGATCCTTGAGGTACCCCACTTGTGACTTGCATCGCTTCTGACTGTATAATGTCTAACGCCATGCTGCCTTACTGCCTTCCCTGCGTACCTTAGGGAAGTTTGGCATGCCTGCCGATCTTCATACCTCTGCGTTCCCTTATATTTCCTGAAGGACTTCCTTTTTGAGCTTACCTTTTATGATACAGTGCCTGATATACTACCTATTAACCATTTAGTTGCATTGATTTAATGCCTTCACTCACATAGAGAACTCCTCCTCCTCCTCTTTTAAACTCCCTGTCACTCTGGTAGCTTGTGTACCCTGTTATGTTGACATCCCAGTCATGGTACTCTGTGTACCCTGTTGCTGGGGTCACCACAATATCCTGTTGCCCCACTTCCATCAAGGCCACTACTTCTGGAAATTTGGTACACAGACTAGGGGCATTGGTACTCATCAGTCTCCAGTATTTTAACAAAACACACATCACTCCAGGGTAGCAGTCAAAACACCGTATTTATTAAATTGAAGCATAAACCAAGCTAAAACATCACATATAAAAGACGTAGTACAATGGTTGACATATCAATAAAGTCAAACCGCTCAGCACTTGTAGGGCAACAGAGAGTCACAGGGATGAGGCTTGTCTGAGAAAGACCACACTTCCGTAATCAGTGCCTGCATGTGTTATCAATAAAGTGATTACAATAAAGATGCGCACTGACAAATTGGTAAAACCCACAATGTACCAATGGGCACGGTGACTAGTAATACAATTGACTGTACATTCAGAACTCCATGGTATTTGTAGTATACCATTGGTGAAGTGATTAACAAGTTACACCCTCATGGGTCTCCACATGAGAATTTTGAAAAACAATTTTCAATTTTATTAAATCCATCCGTGAAAAACACTTGTAACCATATACATAAGGAGACTGTTGCTTAGTAAACACTGCACTACGGATCTTAGTATTTGATGAACAATTCTCAAATCTGACAGCACCGAATGTGCTGCCCCCCCATCCGGAGTCAGATGAATATAAAGAATCGCAGATTTTAAAATCTAGGACCTTTTGTACTAGGAACACTTTTTATTTGAAAGCAATGTATGTTCAGTTTCTTGTCCTTTCAAATTTCAAATTATTCAACAGTGTTGACTGTTTCGCTTCATAAATCACATTATGTTTGTTGGTTTTGAGACAAAAATATCAACTTTTTTTTTTGATTTCTTTTGGTTGCAACTGTACTTACGTGTATCTAGTAAAGTTACATTACAGTAAGGAAACTGTGGCAAAAAATAATAATTGAAGCATCAATAACCTTATTCTGGAAGTATCCCTACCCCAGACAAAGACAGATATCAATCTGTTACATGATTTAAATAAATAAACCGAGGGAAAAAGGTAACATTTTGGATCATATACAGAAGGCAAGGAAGATTATTAGTACAAACAATCTCAATTCGCTGGTGGAAGGGGAAAATTGCAGTACACCACCGACCAAAGTCTGAGGTTCATAAGTTATTGTTTCCGTGACCGCCGTGTTGAAGGGAAGCTGAAGAACCATGATTTGTTTTCAGTATTCATGCTCATGGGTGTAGGCGGCATACACCTGCACTGCAGTACAATTTTATTTAAAGGGGATGGCAATATGCTCTGAACTACTTCCCTTTTCCATGCAAACTAACAACAAAAATACAGCACCTTTCTGTAATTCTGCAGGACTGGTCAGCCAGACAATATACAAATGTACACCGGGACCGTGTATGTTGATTCATTTTGGCAAATTAAATACAACTTTTTTATCTCATGACAGTGGTTGTTGCCATGCATGGCTAAATACAAATGCTATTCATTGTTGCCTAAGACACCCACATACTGGTCACTGCTACTCTCTTTGCATCCCAAAGACAATACAGCTTTACTGGCTCTTACTAACATACTAACATACTAAAATGCCAGCAGAATAGGCCTAACGGTCTTTCGAGTCTGCTCGATTGGTCAGCCCCCACCCTGGGTGCTGACCTTGCTGCCCCCCTCGCCTTCTCTGGCTTCTCCCTTCCCAGTTCCGGATATTCTTGCTACATTGGATTTTGCTTCCAGAACCCTTCCCCTGTACCTGTTCCAGCCCCTCTTGAACCCTCCACCGTCTCTGCCTCCACCAGCCCCTTAGGTAGTGCATCCCATGGCTCCACCCACCTCTCAGTGAAGTAGCACCTCCTCCTTTCTCCCTGAATCTTCCTTCCAGCTTCCACCCATGCCCTCTAGTGGCCCCTCCTCCTTCTTTCAAGCACCCTGACTGTTCCTCCCTATTTACCCTCTTCATGTACTTAAAGACCTCTATCATGTCCCCCGGTCCCTCTCTCTTCCAATGTGTACATATTTAGCTCTTTGAGCCTCCTCATAGGTCCTGTCCCCAAGCCCCAAATCATTTTGGTTGCCTCCTCTGGACCCTCTCAGGAGTTTAATGTCCTCTTTAGTGTGGCCTTCCAAAACTGCACGCAGTACTCAAGGTGTGGCCTCACCAAGCAGTTATACAGAGGAGCATCACTTCCTCCTTCTGGAGGTTATCCCCAGCATGCATCCCAGCATCCTGTTGGCCTTGGCTGCCCTCCCACAAGTCTCCGAGTTGTTCATTTTGACATCCACCACCACCCCAGGTCCTCTCAGCCATTGAGACTTGTAGCATTCCCCAGGGTGTACACTTGGCACGGGTTTCTGGCCCTAGGTGGAGTACCTTGCATTTCCTGCATTGAACCTCAGCTTCCACTTTCTAGACCATCTTCCAGAGCCTCCAGGTCCCCTGTAGGCCACCTCCCTCCTCCCCATCCACCACCTGCCTTAGTTTTGAGTCATCTGCAAAGAGACTCATCTCACTCCTGATTCCTGTCCTTATGTCAGAGACATAGGTGTTGAACAGGAGGGGACCAAGGACTGATCCCTGTGGGACCCCACTAATGACCCTCTTTGGGGATGAGACTATCCCACCAACTACTACCCTCTGGGTCCGGTCATGGAGCCAATTGCCTATCCATCTGATCATCTGGTTCCCCACCCCCATTTCTCCCAGCTTATCCAACAGGCCCATGTGAGGAACAGAGTCAAATGCCTTGCTGAAGTCTAGAAAGAGGACGTTCATTGGTCTACCAAGGTCCAAGGCACTCGTCACCCAGTCATAGAACTCCACAAGGTTTGTCTGACATGATTTCCCCGAGACGAATCCATGCTGTCTATCGTCCAGGCACCCTGACTTTTCCAGGTCCCCCCGTAGCCTCTCCTTGACAATGCCCTCCATCACCTTGCCCACCACCGATGTCAGGCTGACAGGCCTGTAGTTCTCTGCCACTTCCCTTGAACCCCCCTTGTGGATAGACACTATATGCGCCACCTTCCAGTCCTGGGCACCCACCCTGTCCTCAGAGAGATGGTGAAAGCTTCACTAGGGGTTTCGCCAGGAGATCACGAAGTTCCTTCAGCATTCTGGGATGTAATTTATCCGGCCGGTGCTTTCTCCGTCTTAAGGGGCTGAGGGCTTCCCTCACTCTCTGCTGTGATTTCCACTTCCAGTACCTTCTTCTCCTGCTTAGCCCTCCCTCCTGCCAGTGATGCCTCCCTCTCCCAGACCCACGATCGGTAGGGTCCCCCTCCTCAGTATCTCTGTCTCCTCTCATGTATGATGCAGCACCCCATTTTCCTTGGTGGAAACTGAGGTGAAGTACTCATTTAGTACCTCAGCCTGCTCCCCGGTCTTGTGCCCATCTCTCTCCCTGATTTAATCCTGCTAATCTGCCCTCACACCCTTCGTTTTTCCCCAATGTATCTAAAGAACCCCTTGTTCCCTCTCCTGATTTCCCTGGCCAGGTTCTGCTCCTTCCTTGCCTTAGCCGCCCTCACCACCTTAGTGGCCCTTCTAGCAATCAGCTCATACTCCCCTCGATCCCTTTCACTCCTTGAGCACTTGAATTGCCTATAGGCTGCTTTCTTTCCCTGCACCACCTCCTGGACCTCCCTGGTCCACCAGCAGGGTTTTCAGGCCCTACCGCATTTTTGTCTTACTCTTGCACAGGTGCTGGTAGCATCTTGCACCCCTCTCCTGATGATTTCCCACCTACTATCAGCATCCATGTCTGACCCAATCCCATCCAAATGCTCCTTAAGGATCCTTCCCATTTCTTTAAAATCCGTTCCCCTGAAGTCAGTTACCTCCGTCTTTGTGCAGCTTTCTAGCTCTCCTTGGTCCAGGCAGAACCACACCGTGGCATGATCACTCCCCGCCAATGGGTCCCTTACCTCCAGGCCCCTAATCTGGTCACTGTCTGCCAGGACCACATCCAGTACCCATGCCTCCCTGGTCGGTTCCCCCACCTGCTGAGTTAAGAACGCGTCTTGAAAGACATCCAACAACCTCTGTTCCCTGGTCACAGAAGATGTCATAGTCTCCCAGTCTGTTCCTGGCATGTTTAAGTCCCCCAACACCACCACCATTCCTCTGCCTAGTCTGCAGTGTCTCCCAACATCTGCCACCAGACTCTCCTCCAGCTCCTCCGCCAGGACAGGGGGTCTATACACCACTCCTATTTTTACTCTCTTGCCCCCCCTTGTTATCAAGGTGACCCAAATTGCTTCCACGGTTCCCTCCGCCTCCTCTGCTCCCCCTATGCTAATGCAGTTTTTGACTATTATTGCTACCCCTCTCCCTTCCCTCCCCTGTCCTTCCTGAACATAGTGTAACCCTCCAGGTTCAGGTCCCAGTCGTGTCCTGCAGTGGCCCAGGTCTCAGTGACCGCTGCCACATCTACTGCTCCCTCAGTTAGCATCGCCTGGAGTTCAGGCATTTTATTTCCCAAGCTCCTGGCATTTAGCAGGACTACCTTCCACCCTTTCCCTATACTTCCATTTCCCCTGCTCGTGTTCTCTTGGCTGGTATGTGTTTGTCTTAGGGAACAATACATGGCATTTGCATTTCGACTTGCATGGCAACAATCACTGTCATGAGATACAAAAGTTGTATTTATTGTGCCAAATGAGGCAACAAACACAGTCCCGATGTACATTTGCATGTTGTCTGGCTACACCCCAGTGGGGGACGACGACAGTGAGTTCTCTGGGATGGGGGCCCACTGAGTCCTCTTGGTGTGCAGATCTGACATCCCTGACTACACCCCTGTACATGATTGATTACACACTTGTGACCTTGAGCTCTTCTTAATGTATAACGTTTGCCTCTACTCTCTGCTTTCCATCCGACAGCATAGTTTGGCACTCTGTGCACCAAATTCTGTCTCACACTGTACTTACACAGCTTACGTATCAATCATTGATGTGGAACAACTTCCTAAAAAATATACCGCATTCCAATAATTCATAAAATCAGCGTGTATTGAATGTTGCAGCAATAAATATGGTCATGTGATACTTTGGTTGTAATGTCAGACTGAAAAAGGTGTGTCTGACAGCGGAAAGCATGATGTAGAAGCATTATCTGTCATGCCAGATGATGTGGGGCATCAGGGAAGAGCAACGCTTAATGTGTGCACGTGGCACAACAGCTTGCACATTTGGGTCAATGGAAGTAGGTTTCAGGGTGCAGCAAAAGCCCAAACTGTGGTGTCATGTGTCTGAAGCACAAAATGTAGAGGAAGAGGCCAGAGGACACTAGGGTTTCACATAGCATATCGGCCCTGTCTGCGGAGACTGGAAATGGTGTCAACAAAGTGCATTCACCATGACCATGTGGGTGGGATACCAACGGCAGCAAGTGATCAGCATATGACGGGCATCTGGTTGCCGTTTAGTGTTTATAATTATACATGATGTATTGACACATCACTGAAATTTATGAGATCATACAGCACATGTTTCTGAAAGAGCATGGTTTTGCAGACACATGTTTGTAAATCTGACATGAAAACTACATTTCTGTCACAGGGGCATGAACATATTTATTCAGGCTACAGAAACATACTAACATGATAAAATTACTGCAAGGTATGCCTTATAGTCTTTCGTGTCTGCTCGTTTGGTCAGCACCCACCTTTTTCACACCAGCAGAGTTAATCATACTTGCTATTCTAATGCAGCTATACACCACACACTGACCAACATCTCTATTGAATCTCTATAACGTACTCGGAAGTTTGGCAATCTTGCATGATGTAACATCAATAACTGTTGAACTGGTGACATGTTTCACCTACTCTTTCTTGGGTATGCTTTAACAGCAAATACACAACACACTTTGAAAGAATGAACACTGCTGGTATACACGTCTATGTTTTTTAGTAATTGCTCTGTCCATGAAACATTTGAACACATGTTTTAGTATTCATAAGTGCATAAATCCATCAGCATTAAACAGTGAAAATCAGGATTTGTAAAACTATTTCTGCCACATGCTGCTGCACACTGCTACAGATGTTCAGTTGCAAACACTTTGCACATTTTGTCATGTCAGAAATGGTGAAATTCAATTTATCATGGAAGTATCCCTTCATCCTGAATGAGAAAATGGAGTAATATGCTATGCATTGACACTGTGTTTGCTATACTAACTGTGTTAAAGCATACAGCAGTATGATGTAGAGCTCAATTCCTACCCAGAAAGTTTAACTGTGTACGTGATTGTGTACCATTTGGCCATATCATGGTAATACAAAACAGTCAGTCAGCCGTTGTCTGCAAGGGTATCTAGCACTGTAACTGTTCCACACATTTCAGAACAGAGTCCTGTTTTTTTTTGCCTTTTAACGGATGTGTGGTACCAAACTGCTTTGAGTGGTATGTGATTGACATAAAAGTACCTAATGACCACGTACCACAATGAAATTAAGTTTTTAGTTCTGTCACTGAACTGGCATGTGCATTTGTTGCTTGCATCTATGTGCATTGCACGTATCGCATGTTTTACAGGACAATGGTAAATGAACAAATCACGAGGTATGCTGCTGGATAAGCTCTTGAGTGGATGGTGGTGGAACGGATGTAATGTTGGGCTGAATGTGACGTGGATCGTCGGTTGCTATTGTTGAACGAGTTGTAACGGTGCAGTTACTCTGCATTCGCTCAAGTAGAACATCAGCCATCATCTGTGGGATATAGGAGTAATCTTTTGGTGACTTCTTGGCAACTACTGTCCATCTACAACTTCGCTTGTTAAAAAGACGTCGATATCTGCCAAAACATAGAAACATAACGAGTGAACTATCCATGATGATGTACATAATTCATTACTTGTTTCAGAAAGAGTTAACACATACAATGGCAAATGAAAAACACAGACAGACATGAAATTATAATGAAGAAGAATTTTCATTACATCAAAGGGATAGTGTTGAGAAACACAAACAAAATAATTTTCTGTGTGGAAAATTGATGGAAGGAGCAGCCAGATTAAAACACTAAATTGGGTCATAAAATTGACGTGAAAACACACTAGCTGTATAAGTACTTGTCTATGTGCGTCATTTCTTGCGGTTATGGAGTAGTATGCCACATGAAATCATGTTTTCAAATCATAGTAATGCATACTGCACAAAATGGCATAACCTACAGTAACATAGCCACTGAAACAGTGAGTGAAAAGCACAATGTTAATCCAAAGAAAAAATTGATAGCAAATACTTACACCTTCTCCCATCTTGCATTGAGCAAATATGGACGTGACACATGTTAATTGTAGTCTATGGCTGCCAAATAGTTTCGGGCACGGTACACCGGAAAGGTATAGGCAAATCACTTTGACGAATACATAAGAATAAGTTGCTGGAACTGCTCAAGGTCAGATGTGCTCCTGATGTAAACAAAAAGAAAGAAGCCAAACTTGAAAAATAAGTCACAGGGAGTGTGTCAACATCTAACTGCTGGATAAATTACATTAATTAATTAGAAAAAGGGTCTGTTGTTCGATCTGTACAATTACAACATCAGATGATGACCATGTCTGACACAAAACTTAATTGCAAACCCAGATTAAGGAGACTCTGCTAAGAGGACTGTTTCTGGACGTGCAAATCAAAGGCAAAATATTGCCATGGGCCTTGGGTGCTGTGATGACCTGCGAGGCAAATGTGACACCCATGTCCAGTGTTGGCTAGAGTGTAGATATAATTTTATTGTGTTTTTACATCAAAATTGATTTCCCAAAAAACATACCTGGATGATGCCAAGATGTTAAAGGTCATGTTACTGTGCAGTTTGAGATATGCTAATGGTACTCACACAACAAAAAAATAATCTGCATCGGGAAGTGTGAGAATGACATGAAACCAAGAAAGTTATGCTGCCATCAAAGAAAAACTGTTAGCATTACAGTAATACATCATCGCTTATTGATGGCACTGCATATATCCATGCAACTTTTAAAAAAGTATGAATTGTATGCATTGTAATGGTTACTCAGCATCGGACCAAGATGAAGTAAGCGTTAATTAGGTCAGCTTTTTCTTTTAAGTTCATCCATAAGAGGTATATAATGCATTTGAAAATGCAATTCAGCCTATATATTCCGCTCTTGCATATACTGATAAAGCTCACTTGTGAAGATGTACATACATAGATACATAGATACATAGACAGTGTCAGCTGATAAGGGCCTATGGCCCACCCAGTCTGCCGATTTGAGCTTGTAAGTTCAGTTTATGTTTTCCAAGAAGTCTGTTGCCCCTTACCCCTGACCTCCAGAATTTCTTTATGTCTATCCCATGCATTCTTAAATCCCGTGATTGTTTCAGCCCCCACCACTTCCTCTGGCAGGTGTTCCACTTGTCCACCACCCATTCTGTGAAGAAATTCTTCCTCACGCTTCCTCTGAATTGTCCTCCCTGAACTTCATCGATGCCCTCTAGTCCTGGAACATCATTTTGCTTAAAATAGTGTATTCCTGCACCCTGTTCCTCCCTGTAAGATACTTGTATGTCTCTATCATCCCTCTCTCCCTTCTTTCCTCCAGGGAGTACATGTTCAGTTCCTTCAACCTGTCCTCATAGGACTTGTGATGCAATCCATGTACCATCTTTGTTGCCCTCCTCTGAAGCTTCTCTATCCTGTCTATGTCCTTCGTAGGTAAGGTCTCCAGAACTGTACAGTGTACTCAGGTGGGGCTTCACTGGTGTCTTGTATGAGTGGAATTATGACCTCCCTTTTCCTGCTGGTGATGCCCTACCTATGCATCCCAGCATCCCATTTGCTTTTACCTGCTGCCTTGTCACACTGTTTCCTGCCTTGAGGTCATCAGAGATGATAACCCCGAGATCCCTTTCCTGCTTGGTGCATGCTATATCCTCACCCCCAACTGATATATTGTGCCAGGGTTTTGTGCCCCATATGCATTATCTTGCACTTCCTTGCATTGAATTTCAACTGCCAAACCCTGACCATTCTTCAAGTTTCTGCAGGTCCCTTCTCATTCTGTCTACACCCCTGGTGTGTCTACTCTGTTACAGAGCTTTGTGTCATCAGCAACAGTGAAATTCTGCCTTCTAGGTCCTGCACAATGTCACCGATGAAGATATTGAATAGGACCGGTCCCAGCGCTGATCCCTGTGGTACCCCACTGGTCACTCTTCCCTCTGTGGAGTGACAGCCATTTGCCACCACCCTCTGTGTCCTGCCTCCCAGCCAGTTACCTACCCACCACACTACTGTCCTGCCCACACCCATATTCCCCAGTTTGTGCAATAGTCTTCTATGTGGCACAGTGTCAAAGGCCTTGTTGAAGTCCAGATAGGCCATACATGCCTACATACAAAGACAGCAACACAAGAATGTAAAACAAGTTACCTGAAAGTTATGTAATGTTTTACAGTGTGGTGGAACTGCTTGTCCGTCACAATTTTGATAATTTCCAGATGTGCCGGTGATCCAGGCTCAAGCCAGTCTTTGTCGCGGGCACTTTCCATGTGTTCATGCCTGCACTCTCTTATGCCACCTAATCCACGTGTAAACTCCCACTGATGAACATTCACAACATGGTGAGCCACTCCAACCCTTAGTGCCTGCAACAGCAGATTAACAAATCACACATTTAAGATACTTCTGTCAACAGGGCGTTACAAGCTAATGTGCTCTGAATTTAAATGAAGAAGGATGTTCTCTAGTACCATGAAGTCGGTATAGGTATCAGCTTGCTGGCAATAGTACCAAAAATGCTTGACAATGTCACAACACCATGTGATTAAAGCCTTGCAACCACGTTGTTGTGAAGCCTAGAATAGAATCAATTTCATGCTATTTTACAGCATGCCGTTGTGAAAAGTAGTTATACGAACATCATCATTTTGTATGGAATTATACTTACTGCCACTATTAGTTTTGCAAGATTTTTTGCACCATGCCACATATCGAAAGAATGCCTAATGTATGGATAGTGATTACCTGCAATGATAGTCAAGTAGAGTATGGTTAATAAATTGATAATTGCCATCTAAAGGTGCAATTGTTCAATGGCAATCACTATGAACTTTGACATGTCGGAGTCACAAAAGGTGAAGAAAGATGTAATATAGTGCATAGATGTGTGGACAGTAAATGTGGGCATCAAAAAGTAGAAGAGTGGTGATGGTACCAGAAGATGGGGTACTAGACCTTGGCCATTCAATGCTGCTTGGAGTAAGATTGGGGTCAACGCTATTCTGGGGTTGATCAAAGGAAGGCAGAGACAGGCACTTTTCAAGTGTGCAGGGAGAGACTGGGAGACAAAGGTAGTAGACATGGGAGGGGCTGTGGGCATGGAATATCTAGACGGTAGCAAAGAAGTGCAAAGTAATGAACCTGGGAAACAAAAACCTAGGAGAAGAGTACACAATGGGAGTGAGATACTGACAACAACAACAATGGAAATGGACCTGAGGGTAGTCATATCAGATGACTTAAAGAAGGGCCAGCAATGTGAGAAGGGAGTAAGGAGGACTGCGGGGGATACTTGGATACATAGGGAGAGGCATCGCCAGGAGAAAACCGGAAGGTGTTGACCTTCTGTACAAACAGTTGGTTAGACCACATCTGGAGTACTGTGTACAGTTCTGGAGAACCCATCTCTGCAAAGACATAGACAGGATGGCAGCTGTCCATAGGAGGGCAACCAAAATGGTGCAGGGTCTGTACTAGAAGACATATGAAGAAAGACTAAAGGAGCTTAGGATGTATGACTGAGAGGAAAGGAGGGAGAGGGAGAGGGAGAAGGAGGACATGATAGAAACTTTCAAAATCCTCCAGGAGAGCCGGCACAGTGACACTGATGGATGAGGCGCAGGACGCAACACCACACGCGACCCTGGTTCAGGAATGAGCTCAGGCTGCAGGGTGGTTGGCAAGGGAAGAGAAGTATTGAGTGACCAAAGACTGCTCTCCTTCTCTTGGGAGGGAGAACCTGCAGGCCTTGATGCAATACCACCACCTGGGAGTTCACGGGTGGTAGGTGCAGGAGAAAGCAGCATGAATGGGAGGGTTCAATGTCAACAGATAACTGTACTGGAGGATGCATCTCAGCATGCAGCAGACTCCTTGGCTCTCAGTGCATGCCACTGCTCAAGGGGTTGGCTGAGAATAGAGGAAAATGCTACCCATGTCAGCAATGGTAGATGGGCTTTAGAGGACGGTGGTCGGGGATTCTGGGAGTGCCATGCACAGGCTGCATGCTACATCAAGTGTCTGGGGTATTTAAGGGGGTATCCTCCACCACAGTCTGGTGGTCATCCAGAGGGTTTAGGATGAAAAAGAGGATGACAACGATATGTGCGGACATCTCCTGGAAGGACTCAGGTGCAGGTCACCATTGAGACCCTGAAGAGAGTGGCCAACATGGGGAAGGTAGGAGCATAGATACAGGATAAAAATTAATAAATCAATAAAGAAATAAAGCTCAAGAGAATCAACAAATTACAAGAGGGTAGCATCTTTCAGAAAAAAATATGTGCAAAAACATGGGGGCACAATTTGAAGTTATAGTGGGGATGGCTCAGAGAAAATGTGAGGAAGTATTTCTTCACGGCGAAGGTAGTAGAATCGTGGAACAGCCTTCCAGAGGAGGGTATGGAGTCAAAAAGAGTGGGAAAATTCAGGAATGCATGGGACAGACATAAGGCAGTTTGAGTGGGAGGGGGAGGCTTATACGTTAAGTGGAGAAATGGGCAGACTAGGTGGGCAAAGTGGTCCGTATCTGACATCCTATTCTATGTTTATGATTCTATGTGTGAAATTTTAAGCAGGCACCTGGCAGGAATGCAATGACACATGTATGCAGACCAAAATGGAACATTTTAAAGGGAGGGCTGGTGGAGGAAATAGAAGGGACAGGCAAAGAAACCCAGTTAGCTGACACTGGAGGTCATGGAAGGGGTGAGGCACAAGAGGGCAGCAATTAAAAAGTACCAAAAATCAGAGACGGGTGATGATGAGAATACGTAAACGGGGAAGTGCAGGGAGGTTACCTGGTGGGTCAGGGAAGCAAAGGAATGCAGGAAGCTGAGATTGGTGTAGGGAATGAAAAATGTGTGGAATAAACTGCTTCCGATACATCATAGAGCAAAGAAAGAGCAAGGATCAGCTAATGAGGATTAAGAAGGGTGGGGGGGTTGTCATCCATGACATGCCACAATGGGGTCCAGGGTTTCGGGAACTAGCTCAAAATGCCATGGGTCAACAGGGGATGGAGAGGATTGAGCATTCCTCATCAGCTCTCCTCTCCTATCATCTCCCGGGGCCAGGTGGTCCCTCCTACTGCTTCTTGCCTGTCCCAGTGGGAGGATAGCGGGAAGTGGCGGATAACTGGAGATGCAAGAACATGGCATCGAGGTGTGCATGCACCTTAATGCACACGTGTTTCATGCATCGGTGAAGGGACATAGAAAATGGATAAATTGACTGTGCCTTAATGAAGCCCCTGCAATACTCAAGCTCTGTGGACTCACAGCGCTCTCGGGACTGCAACAGATATTGCTCTGAGGGATGGCATAGTGACCGGAGACAGGTAGAAGGCCGATACATGCCGCATGACCGAAGGTGTAAAAAGACCAGTAAAAAAAAAAATAAGGGGGGGGGCTGATGGGTTGCGAAACTAGCAGTGATGGCTGGGGCGCTGAACAAATACATGGCAGTAGGGGTTCAATGCCAAGAAGTGCAATGTTATGCATGTCAGAGCCAGGAACCAGGGGAGGGATTGGCACTCAAATGGGGTACAGTTGAGGAGATGAACAGAGGAGAAGTACCTAGTAGTGAGCATTACGGAGAACATGAACAACTCTGCTCACTGGAGGAAGGCAGCAGCAGAAGACAACAAAATGCTGGAATAGAATGTGGTAGGCATCTCCTCCTGATGAAGAAGTTATGCTGCCCCTGTTTCCGTCATTGGTCAGGCACCAAGAGGGGTACTGTGAGCAGTACCGGCACACATTGCTGAAGAAGGACTTCACATTGTTGTACATGGGGTGCAGCAAAGAGCCACCAAGATGATACCTGGATTGAAGAGAAAGCCCTATGAGGACAGGCTTGGAGAGCATAATATGTATTCACTGAAGGAGAGGAGGGATGGTGGGGATATGCTCAAGACAAACACAGAATAGATTTATCAGATGAGAATGGGAGGGATACGAGACGGCATGGACTGCGATAGTAGGAATATTCAAGAGGGAGAAGAGGAGACCTTTTTTCATGTAAAGAGTGGTGGACAAATGGAATACCTTATAAGACAAGATAATGTTGGCTAAGAAGGAGGGCAGTTTCAAGAGTGGTTGTGACAGGGTAAGCGGAAGGGATAGGGGGAATGGTGGGGCTCTTGGGGTAGCTGTGAGATGCAGTACTAGCAGCGCACTACAGCCAACGTGAAATAACCCGAGGCCAGTCTGTGCTGTCAGTTTCGTACGATCATATGTACTTATGCATCAAGCACGAAATCTGAACATGCACATCAGTGACCACTTCACAGATCAAAAGGTCAGAAGCGAGTCTAGTGAGCGCTGGAAAGCAAGCTTTTCCATATTTGGTGACTTCAGTGCTGTCTCCCACTTGCTGACCATGGTCATTGCTAGAATCTCTTTTTGACTCCAGGTCCATGCAGGTGTAGGTACAGTACTGAGCTGAGTGTCCAGGACTGTCCATTCTACCATCACCTACAATGAAGATAACAAATGTAAATGACAGGTCTGAATAGGTCCACCTAAGAACGTATGATCACAGATAATCACACAATGATGTAGCATTTGCACATCCATTATAATGACACTTTTGTGCTTGCATGAAGACAGCAAAGAATCCTCCACTGACACCCAGTGACATTCAATAACAGGTACCACATACAGACGCTGAAAGCGAAAAAAGGAGGACTCACTAGCATTGCATGGTTCAAGAACCGTACATGAGGGCAATCTTTCCATAGTTATTGCCCTACCGAGTATGGCACCAGAAAGTAATAAGTCACCCACGTTCAGGCCATATTTCAGTTGTGGCTGGCTTGACCATTTAACGTGAACATGGCCAATTGTACACATCTGAAAGAAAAAATGAGTGTGTCACAGTACTGTATCAATCAATAAAATATTTGTGCAATATGTCTGTCAGAATTTTACATTTCTTATGTACCCATGCTGTCAAGCATGTCCCACTAACCTCTGTGTTGATTGCAAGGGCCTGGCCACAGATCCCACAACTGGTCAGTGAGCATTTATGCACCAACACCATGAGGTTTTCCTGGTAAACCATGAACACAGCCTGTTGTACAATCGATCTTGCAATGTGAGCAGCACTGCCTTCTGTGTTATCATTATCATGGTTTTCCTCTGCATGTGCTGTGATGGACTCCTCAGTACCACACAGTCCTAAAACATCTTCCTCAACGGTGGTGTCGGGCAAATGTTCATGTTGGACATCACTGCGGATTAAAATAGAAATCAAATGCAAGATTTACAATTATGTAACCCACTAGCAATTCATGGTGCACTGACAAAGTATTGTGTGCTACTGTGTCAGATAACGTCTATACTGATGTGAGGACAAACAGCAGCGGTGATATGTATACAGTACATACTAACATAATACTTGCCCATACAATATGCCTTACGGTCGATTGAATCTGCTGGACACACAGATCCCACATTGGGAACTGATGCCATTACCCTTCCCCCATTGTGTTCCGATACATCCCCTTTCTGCATCTGTCCCACCCTCTCTTGAAACCCTCAACTGTGGTAATCTGGATCAGCTCACCAGGCAGCACATTGCAAGGATCCACCACCTTCTCAGTGAAAAACCTCCCCCCCATCATCCTTCCACCTTCCAACTTCAAACCATGTCCACTGGTGATACCTCCTTCCTTTAGTCTAAAGCTCCCCTCTGTGTTTACCCCATGTATTCCCTTGAGGTACTTGAAGACCTCAACCATGTCCCCCCTGTGTCTCGTCTACTGTCCTCCAATGAAAACAGGCAGAGCTCCTTAAGTCTGTCCACATACATCAACTCCCCCACTCCTCAAATCATCATGGTAGCCATCCTCTGAACCCTCTACAGGACCTGCATGTCCCTCTTCAAGTGCAGTCTCCAGTACTTTACACAGTACTTGAGGTGTTGTCTAACCAGACCATTGTACAGCACATCCCACACCAGGTTGTACCTGTGTTTATGGCTTCCATGCACAAGAGGTAACGCCTTGCACTTGGTGTTATTGAAATTTATTTTCCATGTGTGATGCCACCTTTGCATGCTGCTCAGGTCCCCTTGCCAGGCCAACCTCCCCTCTTCCCCCTCAAATGCTACTCACAACATGGAGTGATCAGCAAACAGACTCATTACCCACCCTGATGTGAGATATGTATGCACTAAACAGGATCAGACCAAGGACAGAGCCCTGCAGTACCCCTCTACTGACCTCTCTAGGATTCGAGAGCTCCCCACTGACCACTACTCTATGTGTGGACAGCTTGTCAGAGTCCTATCCATCTGACCATCAATGGGCACACTCCCAGACCCGTCATTTTTTCCAACAGTCTATTGTGGTGGACAGAGTCAAATGCCTTGCTGAAGTCCAAGAATAGTACATCCACAGGCTTCCACCTGTGCAGTTACGATGTTACGCCTTCGTAAAGCTCCACACTGTTGGTTTGACATGATCTACGTGGCAGAAAACCCAATGTCGTCGACTATCCAGCCCTCCCTTCTCTTCCAAGAACACCCACAGTTGTTACTTCTGTATACCCTCCATTAAGTTTCCCACCACCATGGTCAAACTGCTAGGTCTATAGTTACCTTATGCTCCTCCTCGACCCTCCTTTGTGGATTGGCACCACATGCACCTAACGTTAATCCCTAGGTACCCTCCCTGTTGCAAGTGACCTGTTGAATAGCTCCGCCAGGGGTGCAACCAGTACGTCTGTCAACTTCCATAGTACTCTTGGATGAATGCCATCCATCCCAGGAGATGCATCTTTCATCCGAGCATTAAGGGCTTGCCACACCAGTTCGATGGAGATAGTATCATCCTTCACCCCCACCTTGCTGGCCTTTCTGTCCTGGTCCTGGAGTGAAACCCCAGCGACGCCTCTCCCTCTGAGTGAGGCTCCATTTCTCTTGCTCCACCATCACCACACAAAATACTGCTTCTGTCAGCCTAGTGCCTTGCTTTATAAATAACCCATACCCCTCCCTAGTGAACACCGAGGCAAAGTATTCATTTAATACCTATGCCTGCTCCCTCGCCTGTTCCACCCACCCACCATCTGATCTAAATCTGCAAAGATGGGCCTTATGTTTTGGATGCTCCACGATGTACCGGAAAATATCACTTGTCCCCACCCAGAATCCCCTGTGCCGTCCGCAGCCCTTTACTGGACTTCACCCACCTGCACCATACGGGTGACTTCTGCTGATGCAAGACAGTACATTTCAATCTCCGTTTCCCCTCTAAATGATTTGTATTTTTTTTTATGGGAAGCATTCTTGTCCCTGACTGCACCTGAACTTCACTGGTATAACAGAACGGTTTATTTGACCACACTCCCTTGAGCTTCACCTTAGTCCAAGCAGGTAGCATTTTTCAGAAAAAGAGATGTGCAAGAACAAGGGGACACAATTTGAAGATAGAGGTTGGATGGCTCAGGGGCAATGTGGGCAAGTATTTTTTCAGAGAGAGGGGGTAGACACATGGAACAGCCTTCATGAGGAGGTTTTGGGGTCTAAACTGTGGGCAAAATAAAGAATGCATAAGGCAATTTTTGTTTGGGGTTGGAATAAATAGGCTGTTGGTTAAATAGGATCTGCAGCTTGTCCGGCAGGTAGTGAAATGGGAAGACTAGGTGGGCCAAGCGGTCCTTATCTGCTGTCAAAGTCTATGTTGCTATGTGTAGCACACGTCCTGCCTCATATATTCCCCTTTGTATCCCATTCAAGTGATCCTTGAGAATATTTCCCATGCCCATAAAGTATGCTCCCCTGAAATCCATGGCCAGTGTACTCAATCCCACCACCCATGTTAATTTGAAACCAGACATTCCCGTGGCCACTCCCAGTCATGTGATCCTCTACAAACAGGCCCCTAACCAGATCCCCATCTGCTAGAACCAGGTCCAGGACATTTTCCTCCCTACCTCAGGGGCTACATCATATACATAGATACATAGATACATAGATACATAGACAGTGTCGGCAGATAAGGGCCTATGGCCCACCCAGTCTGCCCATTTAAGTTTGTAAGTTCAGTTTATGTTTTCCAGGAAGTCTGTTGCCCCTTACCCCTGACCTCCAGAATTCCTTTATGTCTATCCCATCCATTCTTAAATCCCGTGATTGTTTCAGCCCCACCACTTCCTCTGGCAGGGTGTTCCACTTGTCCACCACCCGCTCTGTGAATAAATTCTTCCTCACGTTTCCTCTGAATCGTCCTCCTCCAACTTCATCCCATGCCCTCTAGTCCTGGAACATCTTTTCGCTTAAAAATAGTGTATTCCTGCACCCTGTTCCTCCCTGTAAGATACTTGTATGTCTCTCATCATATCCCCTCTCCCTCCTCTCTCCAGGGAGTACATGTTCAGTGCCTTCAACCTGTCCTCATAGGACTTGTGATGCAATCCATGCACCATCTTTGTTGCCCTCCTCTGAACCTTCTCTACCCTGTCTGTGTCCTTACGTAGGTAAGGTCTCCAGAACTGCACAGTGTACTCCAGGTGTGGCCTCACCAGTGTCTTGTATAGTGGAATTGTGACCTCCTTTCCTGCTGGTGATGCTCTGCCTATGCTTCCCAGCATCCTATTTGCTTTACCTGCTGCCTTGTCACACTGTTTCCCTGCCTTGAGGTCATCAGAGATGATAACCCCAAGATCCCTTTCCTGCTTGGTGCATGCTATATCCTCACCCCCAACTGATATATTGTGCCAGGGTTTTTGTGCCCCATATGCATTATCTTGCACTTCCTTGCATTGAATTTCAACTGCCAAACCCCAGACCATTCTTCAAGTTTCTGCAGGTCCCTTCTCATTCTGTCTACACCCTCTGGTGTGTCTACTCTGTTACAGAGCTTTGTGTCATCAGCTAACAGTGAAATTCTGCCTTCTAGGTCCCAAGTAATGTCACTGATGAAGATATTGAATAGTACCGTCCCAGCACTGATCCCTGTGGTACCCCACTGGTCACTCTTCCCTCTGTGGAGTGACAGCCATTTACCACCACCCTCTGTGTCCTGCTGCCCAGCCAGTTACCTACCCACCACACTACTGTCCTGCCCACACCCATATTCCCCAGTTTGTGCAATAGTCTTCTGTGGCACAGTGTCAAAGGCCTTGCTGAAGTCCAGATAGGCCATGTCCACTGCCTCCCCTGATCCACCTCCTAGTCACCCAGTCAAAAAATTCAATGAGGTTGGTCTGACATGACCTTCCCCTGGTGAAACCATGCTGCCTTGGGTCCTGTAGTCCATTGACAACCAGATGTTCCACCAATCTCTCCTTCAGTAGTGCTTCCATGATCTTCTCAACTACCGAGGTGAGGCTGACTGGTCTGTGTTCCCCTCCTCTTTGTTCCCACTTTTGTATAAGGGGACTACATCTGCTATCCTCCAGTCTTTGGGTACCTCCTGTTTCTAGTGATCGGCTAAACAGGATAGCAAGAGGTTCAGCCACCACCTCTCTTAGTTCTTAAGGACCCTGGGGTGCACCCATCTGGCCCCATTGCTTTATCAACTCTTATTACTTCCAGTTCCTTCAGGACCCTTTTCTCGTAAAGGGACTTGTGTCCATTTCTGCACCATTCTCACCCCTTGTACTCCATTCAGACCCATTATCCTCCTCTTCTCAGTAAAGACTGAGCAGAAATACCTGTTCAATATGTCAGCTTTACTGTTGTCATCCTCCACACAGCCCCCATCCTCCCCCTTCAGTCTCACTATCCTTCCCTTTGCCTTTCTTTTTTCACTTATGTACCTGTAAAGGTTTTGTCCCTTATCCACTGATTTTGCAATGTGTCTTCTGTCTGAGCTTTTGCTTCCTTTACTGACCTCCCTTTGCTTCTCCTGATACTTCTCCCTATCCCTTCTGCCTGTGTCTTTTTGTATTGCCTGAATGCAATCTTTTGGCTTTCACTTTCTTTGCTACCTCTTTGGAAAACCATAATGGTCTCCTCTTCCTTTTCCTCTTGCTAACCTGCTTAATACATAATTCTGTTGCTCTTTGTAATCCCCATTTTAAATACTTCCCACTGTTCCTCAACCCCTGATTTCTGCCCATTCCCTTAATGCCTCTTTCAAGTATCTCCCATTTTCTCAAAGTTTTCCCTAAAATCCAGGATCGTGTTTTGTGTGGTTTGGTTCTGCTCTTTCTGTGATTTCAAACCACAGTGACTGGTGGTCACTGTTTCCCAGGTGCTCCCCACTCTTACCCCATCACACTGTCCCTGTTTGTGAGCACAAGGTCCAGTATTGCCTTCTGCCGAGTTGGTTCCATGACCAGTTGCTTGAGGAAGGCGCCTGAAGGAGTCCAGGATAAATCTGCTCCTAGTTGATGCTGCTGCTGGGATGCTCCAGTCCACGTCTGGAATATTGAAGTCTCCAACCAGTACTACCTCACCACTTGTCTGCCATCCTCTGGATGGCTAGCATCAGCTCCCTATCTGTTACTTCCTCCTGGGCTGGTGGTCTATAGACCACACCTGTGCGGATGGCTGTCCCCATTTTCCTTTCCAGCTTAACCCACAGTATCTCTCCCCCATTTTGTTCCTCCTGGATCTCTGTGGCCCTTATGTCATTTTTTCACATACAGTGCCACTCCTCCCTTCCTGCCTGCCCTGTCTCTTCTGAATATGTTGTAGCCAGGTATGGCCAACTCCCAGTCATGGTTATCATTACACCAGGTTTCAGTGATGGCCACAATGTCCAGGTCTGACTGCACCATGACAGCCTCCAGATCTTCCATCCTGTTGCTAAGGCTCCTGGCATTTGCACACATGACTTTCCATGATTTGACCTCCCTAGACTGTTTGTGTGCTTTCTACCCAGCCCCTTCCTTGGTTGTCCTTTATCCCTGGTTCACCTGCTGTCTGCCCTTCTGCTGAATTTTGCCCCTATTCTGCCTATCCACCTCCTGGGCGCAATCTCCATCTTTTGCACTTGGCTAACCTCCACATCCTTTCCTTCCATTTCTCTGGGTACTCTATTTGGTTGTCCCTATTTGGCAGTGTGGCATATGAGTTCTTGAGTGGAATAGGATCTGGGATGTGCCTCTGCCTGACTGGTCTAACCCTCCTGAGCCCACTGTCATCCAAGTACTCCCCGCTCTCTGCATCCTTTGAGGCAGCTGCATTGGACTGAGTGGTCTCTGGATAGGGGTGATGGTACTCCTGACCCAGTTTACTCCGCCTGAGTCTGGCTACCTCATCCCGAGTCCAGAAGGATGCATGCAGATAGGGCAGCACCTCAGTGTCCAGAAGATCTGCCTGAATATGGCTGCCCCACAGCCACTGCATTGCACCACTCCCACATTATACTGCAATTATACTGCTATTCCACTACTTGTCTGCTACTGAAGCTCTCCTAGTTCCCTTTTATTAATTTACTGTCCTAAAATCCTGCCACTGTTCCTCTATAATATTTGAAAATACATACACTTCTATCTCACCCTTTATCCTTACCATCAAAAGGTAACTACAATCACAATAATCTACCTTCTACTAATACAGATTCTATCACAGAATCAGAGCACAATAAAACATCTGCTACTTAGCAACAACAAACAGGTGACAACAAACCAAGTTGATGTAGCTTTTTTTAAAATAGAAAAAAAAATGTAGTCGTTTAAACCAATAGAAATCAGCAGTTCCAAAAGTACCTTGAACTACAAGAAAGAACACAGTACCACACCTCTGCCACAATAACTAAACAGTTCTAAAACATTGGAGAAAGAAGAGAAAATATGCTGTCTTAAGAACACATCCCAGAAGCCACCCAGCAGCCACAGCTCGTTAGCCACCTTAGAGGAGATGGTTTCCCATGTTTGTACCGGGCATATTGTGGTGCCCATCACTCTCTCCCCCTTTTTGTCTGCACATGGCTACAATGTTGGCCAGCAAACCATAATAAAGAACATCACCCATCCTGGGGGTTGGGGGGGGCTATATACTACAACCTGATTGACCTTCACTCCTGCTGGGGTTTGTACAGTGACCTATAAGGCTTCCATGTTTACCTCTGCCTATTCTATCCTAGCAATTTCAATGCCATCTGTAAAGTACATAGCCCAGGGGTTGATCGTAACATTGGTTTACTAGCCCAAAGACTAGTGCAAAGTGACCAAGGCTAGTGCAGCTAACTCTCTACTTGCTCATCTTGATTAGTGCAGATTTTCATGGCTGTTAATGAAGATACAAAAAGTCTTTACTTTAGCATTCTCTAGTCCTCATGCTAATCTCTCTCAATGTTCCAGATGTCCTGGTTGTGATTAACAGCTCATTAAGAGCTGCAATTATCTGGCAGTTCAAGAGAGTGATACCACAAAAGACTCAGTGTGAGTTGTTATCACTCCACTGTTAAGACTTTTGGCTAGTGTACAGGGTGTGACCAAGGGTTTTCTGATTGTGTCTATGTGTAACAATTTGTATAATATTATTAAGGTCAGTGCCCCTCATTTCTCTGCATTTCGAGTGTTTGTATACAACATCTCAGTGACAAAATACAAAGAGGTATACAGGATCGGCCCAACAGGTGGTGCGTTTTCTCTCAGCCCCACCATCACTTCCCTCACCCTTCCAAATCTCTTAACTCTGTTCTTTCCCTGTACACCACGGCAGACCAGACTCGGAAGTGACCATCCATAGATCCATAGCTGCCATTACTGGCAAGTGTAAGGGGTCCCCAGCTCTTCTAAATGGACCATGCCAGCAACCACCATCCATACAGTTCCACCCTTATCCCACTCCGCATGTCATTTTAGCCTAAAAACAAAGCTAGTGCAAAGTGACCAAGGCTAGTGCAGCTAACTGCAGCTGCAGAATAAGGGGTGCTAGCTGCACATTCGAGCAGATTTGATAGACCTCTAGGCCTTTATCTGCTGGCAAATTTCGAATGTTTGTATGTTCGTATGTATGGTATGAAAATATACCTTGATCAAATACACAATTGGAAACCTTGAAATTGGCATTCCTGGGGTGCATAGATCATCCTATACAGAAAGAGAAATAGTATAGTGCTATGCCTGTGTACTGTTTCCCCTGGGCTGAAGAAAGGACAATGTTAAAGAACAATCTGTTATTGTTGGGACAGAGCATATTGAAATTAATGCGTTTACAAATAAATATTTCATAGTTTTCTATTTCACAAGCCCCTTTGGTTTGTCTATACCCCACCCAAAATAAATCTTAGATATGATCCTGGATCAATTGAGACTGTACCAAAACTTTAAAAAGTGCAGGTCTCCAGTTGACTATATGGTGGGGACAAAGTGTGTCTTTCTGTGCCTGACTCTGTTCATTGCCCTGTGGGTGGTGGTGACAGTGAGGTGAGGTGCATAGAAACATAGATGTTGACGGTAGATAACGACCGCTTGGCCAACCTAGTCTGCACATTTCGCTATCTAATGGATATGCTGCAGATCCTATTTAACCAATAGCCTATTGCTCCCCCCCCAACCAAAAAGTACCTTATGTCTGTCCCATGCATTCTTGAATTCTCACATAGTTTTACAACTCACATCCTCCTCTGGAAGGCTGAGTCAATGCATCCACCACACTGTCTGTTAAAAAATACTTCCTCACATTGCCCCTGACTCCCCCCCCCATATTCATATTGTGTCTCCTTGTTCTTGCACATCTCTTTATCTGAAAGATGCTACCCTCTCGGACTTTGTTGATTCCACTGAGATACTTAAAAGTTCCTATCCTGTCCCCCCTCTCCCTCCTTTCCTCAAGGGTATACATATTAAGCTCCTTTAGTCTCTCCTCATATGGCTTCTCTTGCAGACCCTGCACCATTTTAGTTGTCTTCCTCTGGACTGCTTCTATCCTGTCTATGTCCTTGCGGAGATGGGGTCTCCAGAACTGGACACAGTACTCCAGATGGGGTCTCACCAACTGTCTGTACAGGGGGAAAACGACTTCTTTTTCTGCTGGTGATTCCTCTCCCTATACATCCCAGTATCCCCCCAGCCCTCCTAACTGCCTTCTCACATTGCTTGCTAAGCTTAAGGTCATCGGATATGATTACCCCCAGGTCCATTTCCATTCTTTTTGTTGTTACTACCCCACCCCCATTGTGTAATCTTACACGGGTTTTTTGTTCCCAGGTGCATTATTTTACACTTCTTTGCATTAAATCAAAACTGCCATTCTTCTGACCATTCCTCCAACCTTACTAAGTCCCTTATCATCCTTTCCATACCTTCTTGTGTATCAATCCTGTAGCAGATAATTGTGTCATCTGCAAAGAGGCATACTTTTCTTTCCAGTCACTCCACAATGTCACTTATAAAGACATTAAAAAGGACTGGACCCTGCACTGAGCCATGCGCTACCCCACTAGTAAACCCTCTGTCTTCAAAGTGGACACAATTTAACATTACCTTCTGTGTCCGGTTGTCCAGCCAGTTTGTTATCCAGGCTACCACCTTGGGACCCACTCCAAGGCTGGCTAACTTGTGTATTAATCTTGTGTGTGGGACTGTGTCAAATGACTTGCTAAAGTGTAGGAAGACCATATCCACAGACCCTGCCTGGTCTAGTACTTTTGTCACCCAGTCAAAGAAATCAATAAGATTTGTCTGACATGACGTTCCCGCTGTGAATCCATGCTGCCTTGGGTCCTGTGCACCACTGGGCCCTAGGTACTCAACAATTCTTTCCTCCAGAAGTAATTCCATCACTTTCCCTAACACAGAGATCAAACCGACAGGTCTTTAGTTTCCTGCCTCTGTCTTGCTCCCACTTTTGTGAAGGGGAATCACAACCGACTTCCTCCCATCCTCAGGTAACACACCACCATGCCATGAATTGTTAACAAAAGTAGACAGCGGCGTCACTAGTTCTCTCCTTAACTCTTTTAGAATTCTGGGGTGAATTCAATCAGGCCACATTGCTTTGTACACCTTCAGTTTCAGAAGTTCTTTCAGAACACTTTCTTCTGTGAAAGCACTGATATCCCACCATACAATACAGAGTGCTTAGTCACCTCCCCCTGCTCCTTTTCTGTGAATACTGATCACAAGTATTTGTTCCATATCCTTGCTTTTCACTGTCCCTCTATGCCCACCCACCATCCGTTGTGTTTTGCCTCACTATCCCTCCCTTCGTCTTTCTACACTCACTGATATACCTATAAAAGGTTTTACCCCACTTCTTAACTGAGTTGGCTATCTTTTCCTTGGTTTTGGCCTTTGCCATTATGACTACTCTCCCTGCCTGCCTCTGCCTTCACTGGTACAGTTCTGTGTCCTGCTCCTTCTGCATTTGCTTAGGCTTTCTAAATGCTATTTTTTTCCACCGACCCATCACCACCACCTCTTTTGAGAATAACAGTGTCTTTTTCGTTCATTTTTATTTGTTAATTGGCTTCACACAAACGCTTGTTGCCTCTGTGATGGCAGTTTTGATGTTTCCACATTGTTGCTCCATCCCTCCTTTTAGCCTGTTTGCTAGTGCTTTTCTAAGGCACTCTCCCATCTTGCCAAAGTCTGCCCTTCGGAAGCCCAGAGGACTCACTTTTGTATGGCTTGACTCTGTCATGAACTACACTGTTTGGTGGTCACTTCTTCCCAGATGGCTACACACTTCTAGATCTGAGATCCTCTCACTGTCCCCATTTGAGAGTACAATGTCTAAGATTTCTCCCTCCTGAGTGGGTTTCAAAACTAGCTGTCTGAGGCATGGCACCTAAACATGGAGAATGGCCCTGCTTTTGGATGTGGCCGCAGCAAAGGTGCTCCTGTTAACATCTGTCATATTCAGGTTACCCTATCAACAGTATCTCCCCTTTATCTGCGATCCTAAGGATGCCTTCTATCATATACTTGTCCATTCCCTCCCTGTGACATGGGGGTCTGTATACAACCCCTGTGCGGAGTGTGATGCCATTTCCAGTCTCTAAGCTGACCCAAACTGCCTCCTCTCCTCCCTATTTATTCTTTTGTTCAGTTGCTGTTATCCCTTCCCATACATTGAGAGCTACTCCACCCCCTCTTGTACCTTCCTGGTCTCTCCTGTAGGTAATGTACCCTGCTATGTTAACATCCCAGTAAGGTCTCTCTGGGTACCATGTTTATGTGACTGCTACGATATCCAGGCATCCATCTTCCATCAATGATACCAGTTCAGGGAGCTTCTTGGCCAGACTATGGGCATTGGTACTCATTACCCTCCATTTCTTGATGGCATTACCCCTTTTTGCGCCATCCCTGTCCATACTGTGTTTGTCATTTTCTTCATTTACCCCTGCACTTCTCCCTATCAACATCTCTTATCTTGAAGTTTACATCACTTACTACCCTGATTCTTTTTTGGGGGGGCTGGGGGATCTAGGATTTCCCTGCTCCTTTCCAGTGCCCCCCCCCGGCTAGTTCAAATGCTTGCCCATTAAGTATTTAAACCGATCACTGAGGACACCCATGATGATGTCAGCTATTGTGTGCACAGAGATAGGACTGCTTGATTGAACATTTGATGTTGTGATATCCTCTCTCTGTTTGGTGTGTGTGTGTGGGGGGGGGGCAGAAGGAGGAAGAGAGGAGACCATGGTACAAAACAATGGGGGGAAGGGAGAGTTTGGCTGCAATAGATGGCATTGCAGTCTTTTTTTTCTGCTGGGAAGCTGGAAGCAACGTGGGAGAAGGATGAATGCGCAATAACCAGAGTATTTAGTGACTTTGCTTGCATTGTTTCTAGTATAAGTGACTAAAATGTACCATTATAAGTAAGGGCTACTGCAACCATCTGTAGGCTAGTGCAATTTGGAATCAATGTGACCTGCTGGCTAGTGCAAATAAAAGGTGAAGGTAGACCCATGATTTTGCCACTCCGACCCTTCTTCCCTCCTTTCTAACCTATCTAAGCATAGTGTGCTCCCTCACACGCAGGTCCCAGTCATGTTTAGTGTTGGCCCACATTTCTGTTAGCACTGCCACAAAGCACCCACCCCAACAGCATGTCCTTGAACTATGGTCCCTTGGTGCAAATCGGATTTCTTGTGGTGCTGCAATGAGGACAGGATTATCCAGAGGAAAACTGTCAGACTCGTTGGTATTGTCTTGATTGTTGGAGTCGTCACACCTGAAATACAAAAGAAATGTCAAAAATCTGAAAATAAGATGAATGGAAATTGCTATGAGGGTGGCACTACAACTACACGGAAAAAAACAGAAACCCATCAAGATGACATACTGAGAGATTGGCATGTACAGGAATCTATCAGTGTTATTTCTTGTTTCAGTGTATCCATAGTATGCTACTAAATCACCTCTGTGTGGATTGTTGCATTCTGTTTCTTCTGAATGCTCTGGATATGGCAAACTGAGTGGAAACAACAACATATATTAATCAAAGAAGAAATCAAGTGTTTCGATTAGGACAAACACTTTAGATTCTGTGATAATCTAATGACAGCACTGCACTTGCCTATTTGCGGACACATGGTGTGGCACTGCATGTGAATGATACTGTGTTGGCCCATGGTCATCTGAATGCGTCATTCTGGCATGGTTCCACTTATTTGCCTGTTGCGGAGTAGAATGCACAATTGGTGATGTGGCCAGTGCAGAGATTGTTCCATGACTTGTATTATAATACCTGTGGAAAAGGAATGTAAAGCATTAACGGCTGACGCTGTAGGGACTGAACCATGAAAAATGTAGTCCTAATTAGATGGAAAAAAAAAATGAAATGGTAGCATACCGGTCAAGTAGAAAGCAAGCAACGTCAGAATGTGAAGACAAGTTATGTTCTTGCTTGATTGATAACCACCAAGACATTTGTGAACCAAGGGAGATTCTGCTTTTTGCACAAGCACTATCGAGGGCTTTCTTGTGCCTTTTCCTGGCAGAATCAGTGAGTGTGCGAGGACAGCCACATTTCAGTAGTGGAGTATCGGTTACAGTGAGAGTTTTCATAGTAGCCATAATAAGAGAGGTGGAAAATCTGAAAAACATGGCAGTAAAATGAGTGTTGAACTACAGCAAAAATTGCTCAGGCATTGAATCACTGTAGCGGTGAGTAAACAAAAACATCTAAAATGCTGCCAGACAGTACCACTGTGCGTACACACAGTACAGCAGCTGCAACGGATGTGATGTCCATGGCATACTAAAAAAACACAAACCAACTGATCAGTGGAAGGATTATTTCATATGAGCAACAAAAAGAAAAAACAAAAGGTGAAAAGCAGTAGTACTCGAACAAAAGTGAACAGTGTTGGTGATCAAGAGTGATAACTTACAAGGAGCAATGTAAAAATCAACTCAACATATTGACATATTTTAAGATCAGTGTGAAAAGCATAATAATAATTTAAGCAGTGTGCAATGGAATCCCATTGATAGCGTACATTGTAGATAATCAGTCCAATATTGCTACTGCACAATGGAATGACATTGTTTGATACGTAATGCCGGTGATGAATGCCCTGGAGCAGGGAGTGTTGAGCAGCGTAAATCATCCCTCAGCAGTGTCTAAGAATCCATGCTTTTGACAAAATCCTAAAGAACATGACAAAAAGGCAGAATTGGTTCGGTAAGGCATTCAGTGGATGATAGCATAGCCTTTATGTGTACAGTCACATTTGTTCTGGTCAACAGCGAGAAATGCAATGTGAAGCTATCCTGGTTGCTTGTGTTGCTAATATAGCCCTCTTGCATGGTGTAAAGTAAGCAAACTAATTTGAATGTTTGCTCCGGGAAGAATCAAAGCACAGACACATGTATATTTTCCTAGCAACTGTTGTTTAGTGGTCATCTACGTTGCATAAGGAGTTACTAACATACTAACATAGTAAAACGCAAGCAGAGGAGGCTTTATTGTTTGGCAAGTATGCTCGATAGTTAGCTCCGATAATGGGAAACCAGTTCTGCAGTCCCACCACCACCCCCTTGGGTTTCACTATGCCCTGTGCAACATATTCCACCCTGTATTGGACTTCCATCATCTTAAAAGTCATGGAACAGTGCAGAGTAGCGGCACAGAGAGCAAGTGGCATCCAAGGATGTATAGGAAGGGGCATTACAAGCAGAAATCAAGAGGTAATCATGCCACTGTACAGATCCTTGATGAAGCAGAACCTGGAGTACTGGGCCCAGTTCCTGAGGCCACACATGAAAAAGGATGAAGAAAGATTAGAGACAGTGCAGAGAAGGGCCACTAAAATGTTGCCGGGCATACACCATGAGAGAATTTAAAATAGGCTCCAGGAAGTGTAGTTGTACTCATTAAAACAGAGACAAAACAGTAGACATGATAGAAACATTCATATATGTCAAGGGAATAAAAAAGATGGAGAACCTCTTCCAAGAAAACAAGGGAACTCTGACAAGGGGGAACAACTTGCATCTGGTAGGAGGAAAGTTCAGGAGCAACTATACAAATGACGTCTTCACGGAGAAGGTGCTACAGCCATGGAAAAGCCTGACAGCACAGGTAGTGGCAGCTAAAACAGTAAGAGAATGTAAGGTAGCATGGGACAGTGTGAACAGACTGGCAGAAAAAATTCAAGGAGAGGGGTTTGCCACCTTGGGAAGACTCGATGAGTAAAGTGGCCATCTGCTGAAACCGTCTTACTTTCTTGTGTTGTGATGAGTGGAGCAACAGCCATTAACATCACGGGGAGATGAGAGCGGTCATCTTGACGGTCTCTGCTTTCCCACCCCTGCCAATCACCAGCAGCCTACGTCCATTACAGAACATGGGTCACTGGAGTTGTGAGCGGTGTGGTATCCAGCACCTCAAAGCAGAGCACCACAGCAGCCGGATGCTATATAATTTCAAGGAGGAGTACGCAAGGACACACAGTACTGGTTTATAAGAATACATGTGTATAGATGACCAAGCAGCAGCCGATGGGAGGTCATACTAACATACTAAAATGCCAGCAGAATAGGCCGAATGGTCTTTCATGTCTGATCGTTTGGTCAGCCCCAACCCTGGGAGCTGATCTTGCAGACTCCATCGTCCTCTCTGACTTCTCCCTTCCCAGTCCCGGATACTCACACTGCACAGCACTTTGCATCCAGAACCCATCCTCTGTACCTGTCCCACCCCCTCTTGAACCACTCCACCGTCTCAGCCTCCACCAGCCCACTGGGCAGCGCATTCCATGGCTCCACCACCTTCTCAGTGAAGTAGCACCTCCTCCTTTCTCTCCTGAATCTCCCCCCCTCCAGCTTCCACCCATGTCCTCTAGTTGCCCCCGGATTCGGAGCACCTTGACTGCTTTTCCCCTATTTAACCCCTTCATGTACTTGAAGACCTCTATCATGTCCCACCGGTACCTTCTCTCTTCCAGTGTGTACATATTTAGCTATTCGATCCTCTCCCCATAGGTCCTGTCCCCCAAGCCCCAGATCATTTTGGTTGCCCTCCTCTGGACCCTCTCTAGAAAACTGCATGCAGTACTCAAAGTGTGGCCTCACCAAGCAGTTATACTGGGGGAGTATCACTTCCCTTCTTCTGGAGGTGATCCCCCTAGTGATGCATCACAGCATCTCATTGTCCTTGGCCGCTGACCTCCTACAAGTCTCAGAGTTGTTCATCTTGACATGCACCACCACCCTGGGCCGTCTCAGCCATTGAGACTTGTAACATTTCCCCCACACAGGGTGTACTCTTGGCCAAGGTTTCTGGCTCACAGATGCAGTACCTTGCATTTCCACTTCCTAGACCACCTTTCCAGAGCCTCCGGGTACCCCTGTAGGGCCACCCTTCCCTTCTTCCCATCCACCACTGCCCCCAGTTTGGAGTCATCCACAAAGAGACTCATCTCACTCCTGATACCCTTCCTTATGTCAGAGACATAGGCATTGAACTGGAGAGGCCCAAGGACTGATCCTTGAGGGACCCCACTAATGACCCTCCTTGGGGATGAGACTATCACGCCAACCACGACCCTCTAGGTCCTGTCCTGGAGCCAATTGCCTATCCATCTGATCATCTGGTTCCCCATCCCCATTTCTCCCAGCTTATTCAACAGGCCCCCATGAGGAACAGAGTCAAATGCCTTGCTGAAGTCAAGACAGAAGACATCCACCGGTCTAACTAGGTCCAAGGCTCTCGCCACCCAGTCCTAGAACTCCACAAGGTTTGTCTGACATGATTTCTCTGGGACAATTCCATGCTGTCTATCATCCAGGCACCCCAACTTTTCCAGGTCCCCCCCAGCCTCTCCATGACAATGCCCTCCATCACCTTGCCCACCACCGATGTCAGGTTGATGGGACTGTAGTTCCTTGTCACCTCTCTTGATCCCCCCTTGTGGATAGGCACTATATGAGCCACCTTGCAGTCCTGGGGCACCCACCCTGTCCTCAGAAAGATGCTGAAAAGCTCCACCAGGGGTTTCACCAGGAGATCTGTCAGTTCCGTCAGCACTCTGGGATGTAATTTATCTGGACCCGGTGCTTTCTCCATCTTAAGGGACCTGAGGGCTTCCCTTAATCTCTCTGGCATGATTTCCACCTCCGCTACCTCATCCCCCTGCCTTGCCTTCCCCCCTCCTACCAGTGATGGCCCATCCTCTCCCCAAACCCAACGATCGGCAAGGGTCCACCCCCACTCAGTTTCACCATCTCCTCCCATGTATGATGCAGCATCATCCTTTTCCTTGGTGAAAACTGAGATGAAGTACTCTTAGTAACTCATCCTGCTACCCTGGATCTTGTGCCCGTCCCTCCCCTGTTTTAATCCTGCTAATCTGCCCTGTCACCCTTTGTTGTTCCCCAATGTATCTAAAGAACCCCTTATTCCCTCTCCTAATTTCCCTTGCAAGGTTCTGCTCCTTCCTTGCCGTAGCCGCCCTGATCACCCAAGTGGCCTTTCTGACCATTAGCTCATACTCCCCTCTATCCCTTTCACTCCTTGAGCACTTGAAATGCCTATTAACCACCTTTTTTCCCCTTACCACCTCCTGAACATCCCTGATCCACCAGTAGGGTTTACAGGCACTACCACATTTTCCTCTTCCTCTTGCACAGGTGCTAGTAGCATCCTGCACCCCCTCCTGATGATTTCCCACCTACGGTTAGCATCCATGTCTGGCCCAATCCCATCCAAATGCTTCCTAAGGATCCATCCCATTTCCTTGAAATCCACCCACCTGAAGTCGGTTACCTTGGTCTTTGTCTAGCTTTCTACCACTCCTAGGTCCAGGCAGAACCAGACCGTGGCATGGTCGCTCCCCACCAATGGGTCCTTTACCCCCAGGGCCAAAATCTAGTCACTGTCCGCCAGGAACACATCCAGTATCTGCGCCTCCCTGGTCTGTTCCCCCACCAGCTGAGTTAGGAATTCATAAAGATGTAGAGAAGCAGTGGACAAAGTACTGAGCACTGTGGAACACCTGTGTTCAAGTTTATTGCGTGAAAACTACATTGAGCAAGCTCATTCACAAGGTGGTCCTATCACAGGTATACAGACAGGTATACAATACATGTGGGATGTCACTGATCTGGAGTGAATGACGTGCAAGAATATGACAGTCAATATTGTTGTTCCTAAAATCACCCAGAAGTAGTAGCACAACTTTTGATGCCATTTCTGAATTATAATCGACAGGATTAATGTCCATCTCCTACACCTGTAATGGAGGACACAACAGAAAGCTGGTACAAATTGGTGTACCATTGCATGTTTAAATTGTTACACAGGGTACCTCTGACTCCCCTTATTCAAAGTGCAGCCTGATTGATGTAATACTTCCCCTCCACGTATGTGGGCATCCACACACAACACTTTATGCTACCCCCTACCTCTCCAGAATAAGGAAAAACATGGAACAATTGAGTTCATCTCATGATGTCCTGTCAACTAGTTCTGTGTTTATGCCAGTATTAATCAAGTGATACTATCAATGGCACTATGTGCGGGATCTGTTTTGCCTGCAAAAGGCCATTTGGAAACATTGCAGCCCACTATTGGCCGACTGTTGAACCTATAGTGCTGTTTTGACCATGAGATCTATTCAACACCCTGCCCCACCCCCCACCCCAACTCCCTTACTGCAGGAATGTAGGCCAACACCTCCACAGAGGTATTGATCCTACAATTGAAGTCCAGCAGTGCACAATGAAGACAGATACTTGCTTTACACAAACAGAATCACACTGCAGTATATGCCAGTGAATCATTGCCATTCTGTTACTGTGCTAGCCACAAACATAGACAAACACAAGGAAAAAGGAAAAAACTGGGAGGACCTGTGGTTGGCACCAACGGGACACCAGCACCACACTTGAATTTGTTAGATACACTGTCAGGTGGGTATGGCTAGGACAAAACTACAGAAAGAAAGCACAGAAAGCACAGGAAGGTGAGTGACAGACTGGTATTGGTGAAACAAAGAGTCAGGAAGACACCAATGATTGGCAATCTGAGAACAAGATGCACACAACAAGCCTCTGCAGATTGCCAGTTTGCTTGGCTAGGTCGGGACACAGACAAGTTACTAAGGAACACACAATTGACTGTTTGCTTGGATGTCATGTGCAGCAATAACAACACATGACAATACAATTCACATAGCGGCAACAGAAAGTACAGTAAAACAGATGTGAACAGCACACACTTCACAAGCCTGAAATGCCTAACAGCAGAAGCTGTGATGGCTTCACACCACCACCATCCCAAGTACACTGGAATGAGACCTAAGGTTGTCAGAACCTTCTAAAGTTCTGGGTTCTAGTTCTAACCTAGAACTTTTGCAGTCAAAGGGCACACAGCAGGAGGATGGGCTGGCCACTACACCACTTAGGAGATGTCATCACACAACACAGTGACACACAGATTTCTTTTTATGTACTGTAAGTATTGGATTTTTCTGTCTGTACTCCCGACAAGGAAACATTTCTGGCAATTTGATGCTGGGCTGCAGTACACATGGTCACACACTGGGTACAGTGCAATCAAAGGGAACACTGCATGATGATAGGCTGGCCAGTACTTAGGAAACATACGAACATAAGAAATTTGCCAGCAGATAAAGGCCTACAGGTCTATCAAGTCAGTTCAAATGTGCAGCTAGCACCCCTTATTCTGCAGCTGCCCCTCCCTGCCTCCCACCCTTCCCCTTCATTGACCCTTTCTCTTGTCCTGTCCCATAGCCTTTTGAAGCAGTCCACTGTTCTACTGGATACCACTTCTGCAGGTAACGCATTCCACCCAGCTACCACCCTCTCTGTAAAAAGTGTCTCCTCCTCCTCTCATTCCTAAACCTTCCTCCCTCAAGTCTCATATCATGGCCCCTGGTGTCCCTCCCCCTCCATTACTTTGAACAGCCCCTCTGTACCTGTCTTGTTTATTCCTTTCATGTCCTTAAAGGTTTCAATCATGTCCCCCCTGTCCCTCCTCTCCTCCAGTGAGTACATGTTCAACTCCCTCAGCCTCCTCTCGTATGATAAGTACCCCAGCACCTAGATCATCTTTGTCACCCTGCACTGCACCACCTCCAGTAATTTAATGTCCCTCTTCAGATATGGGTGTCAGTACTGCACGCAGCACTACAGATGTGGCCTAACTAATGACCTATACAGTGGCAGAATCACCTCCTCCTTCCTCGAGGATATAACCCTTGCAATACAACCCAGCATTTTGTTGGCCTTTGCAGCTGCCTTCCTACATGTTGCAGAGTTGTTCATTGACCCTGTAATAAGCACCCCCAGATCCTTCTCCTCCTCTGTCTGGGCTAGCTGCACTCCCCCCAGCTGGTAACTCCTCCTTGCGTTCTTCATCCCAAAATGCAGCATCTTGCACTTTTTGGCTTTAAACCCCAGTTGCCAGGTGTCTGACCAGGTTTCAGGCTTTGCCAGATCATCCTGCAACCCCTGATATCCCCCTAGGTCATCCAACACCTTGGTATCATCAGCAAACAGACTGATCTTGCTCTTGATGTCCCATGATATGTCTGCAATGAATATCACATAGGTGGAGTCACACACTGGATACAGAGTGCAACAAAGTTCACACAGAAGGAGGATGACCTATGCACAAAGAACCCCAAGCTCCCAGTCAGTTGATTCCACAATCCCCCCCTGCTTGCCTACTCCCCTACTCTCTTCCCAACAAACTGCCTTGTCACTTAATGCCACTGACTGGCTGCTCCTTTTGAGACCCCTTTTCCTTTCTGCAATTTCTGCCGCACAGTAAAAATGCCTTCCACTGTCAGTGCCTGCATGCCTCCTCTCTGTAATATTCCCACAGCAGCAATAAACAAAATGTGCCAAAAACAGCCTAATGGAGCAGCAACTCAGTCCCGCTCCATCTGCTCCACTGATTTCAGGATGTGCAAGAAGAACCAGGTTTGAGTTAAATGACTTAACTGTACATGTTGGGCTGCTCGCAGGAGTGTACAGTAACAGTACATACATTTAACTAGTCCCTCCTTCCGTCACAGCTGTCAGTCGCTCTCAGTGGCTCTGTCCTCCCAGTATGTGTACTGGAGTCAAGACCACACCACCCCTGAGACAAGATTCCCTACCCACTAGGAGCGAGCACCAGGAAATGGCAGGGAATGGCATGTCAGGACTGTTTTAGAGGAAGTCGGAAATATATTTCATTAAACTTTATAAGGTTTACTTCCAAATCTTGTGTGTTGCATTATTAGTAGTGCAACTTAGTTGCTTTCTATACACAATGTCCTTTTTACGTTCACTTGCACGCATGCGCAAGGAACGTTTTGGGAGAATGGGACACTTTGGAGGTGTGCCTCTCCCCTGCAATCCCCTGCTCCATTGAGCAGGCATGGCAGTCCTGCACCAATCGGACGCGGTGCTGTGTATGACAGTGGTGGTCTCTTCAAAGAAACTACCGCTGCCATACAACACCAGCATCACCGCCAATCTTTGCTGCCATGCTGGGAGGCCACCCCAGCATGGCAACGTCCCACGTCGCCTCCGACGGGGTGCCCAATCCCGCCGGCTCCACGGCCCCCAGCCATCCTTCTGCCCAGCGTGGCAAAACGCCCCATGTTGACTGCCGACGGGGTTCCCAATCCCCGCCGGCTCCACGGCCCCCAGCCATCCTTCTGCCATGCTGGGAGCCCACACCCAGTGTGGCAAACGTCCACGCCGTTTTTTTTTTTACAAACCTGTAAATTGAAAACGGTCCCACGGCGCTTCTCCCAGCCCCTCCCACAACCCGCACTCCACCCACTGCGCACTCCTGCCTCCCCACACCCCCACCCCAAACTTACCTCTGGAGCTCGTGCGACGATCATCGGTGGACCGGGAACATGTCTGCACTCTTCAAAGCCGACCGCTAACTGAGGAAATGCCGTAAGCTGTATAACGGGCTAGATGGGGGTTTTCAACTTTATTGCATATCTCAGGCATTTTTGGAATTTTTAACGAATTTTCAACATGGGTTTTTGGACTCTTCTCATGAATGATTCATGGTTATTCGGTTCGAAGGGCGATTTCGCAGTCACTGCACAGTCACTGCGCGAAATCACCCTTGGGCCCGATAACACCATGACTGTGACATCATTCATGAGAAGGGTCCCAAAACCCCATGTTGAAAATTTGGTGCAAAATTCCTAAAATGACTGTTTTATTGAGCTGCATTGCACAGTTCCTACGCACGCTTTGAGTTCACTATTTTCAATATTACTACAGATTTTCAACATTGCCATTTTATCACACCTCCTTATGAGCAGTACAGCTGTCATTTTTCACATCCTGCCCAAAACGTGTTTCCGCCCATGTAGCACACAATGGCGCAGTCGGTGTGCGAAATCAATGTATGGGACACATTAAGAAAATCACAGTGATACTGTTCATTAGCAGAGGTTTTAAAATGGCTATGTTGAAAATTTGGTGAAAAAATTCCTAAAAATGACTGTTTTACAAGCGTGCGTTACGCAGTTCCTACGCCTGCTTGTAAGTGTGTGAAATCAATGTATGGAGCACATTAAGAAAATCACAGTGACACTGTTCATTAGCAGAGGTCTTAAAATAGCTATGCTGAAAATTTGGTGAAAAAATTCCTAAAAATGACTGTTTTATGAGCGTGCGTGTTAGTTGCTCACTGCGCTTCGTGCGTTCTGAATTTCAATATTTTCACTCCAGATTTTCAACATTGCCATTTTACCACACCTCCTTATGAGCAGTACAGCTGTCATTTTTCACATCCTGCCCAAAACGTGTTTCCGCCCATGTAGCGCACAATGGCGCAGTCGGTGTAAATCAATGTATGGGACACATTAAGAAAATCACAGTGACACTGTTCATGAGCAGAGCTCTTAAAATGGCTATGTTGAAAATTTGGTGAAAAAATTCCTAAAAATGACTGTTTTACAAGCGTGCGTTGCGCAGTTCCTACGTATGCTCGTAAGTTCGCGATTTTTCAATATTTGCACTCCAATGACTTCCAAATACCTAAACAGCACATAGGAGCAAGCAACATTCAGCATTGACAAATGCTTGTACTTCTTTGTCACTGATTTTTTTAAGCCATGTCCAAGTGCCAAATACCACTGCAAATACCTGCAAGCGAACGTTCGGCATTGACAAATGCTTGTTCTAAATAATAGAGTCATCAGTTTTGCTGCTCTGTGAAGCAATTCTTTGCAAAAGTCAGCTGACACTGAATTCCTACAGATGTCTCTTCAGTGATATCCAAAACTCCCACACCATAGCAAGAGCTAGCCCTGTACAAGTTTGCAATTGGTAAACTCGATCTTCATAAACACTCACACAGCCAGTGGGCTAATTCATTTGTATCGTGCTATATTTAAGTGTGTGTGTGTGTGTGTGTATATATATATATATATACAGTATATATGTGTGTGCGTGTGTGTATATAGTGTGTGTGTGTGTGTGTGTGTGTGTGTGTGTGTGCATGCATGCACGTGTGTGTGTGTGATCTGTGATGTTTGTTGCTGTCATTGACATTTTTAATTGCAGGTTTTTTTTTACTTATGACACTTGGTATGAGCTGTCAGACACAGTGAGTTACATCAGGATACCCACGCAATATACTGTAAAGAGATGGGCAAGTGATTTTAGGGATGAGATTTAACAACAGTACTTGTTTCATTATATAACAAAGCTTCACACAGTGGCAGTACTGGCAGCGCTATTAGAAGAAACAAACAGATGTGTGTGTGCGTAGAAAGGAAACACTGCAATCGGGTTAGTGTGCAGGTTTTTTTTATGCATGGGGTTGTAAATCTGACATTTCAACACACTAAGAAAGTTCAAGAGGTCCAGATCACTTTGCAGCAAAATGAATAACAGAACAAAACTAGAGGACTTTCTTTTACAAGCATTTTACTGGTATCCTGTCCTGATAAAACTGAGCACACCCATGTTAATTTCTTGTTAAATTGCACAGTGATGAGAAAGCAGTTTCCTTAGGTACAGTCTGAGTGGCTGTGTTTTAAATTGCACTTGTTCACTGATCTCTGATTCTCTGAACACAACTTATTGTCACTATACAGTGCCCTACTGACACTTGGTATGTGGAGACATGTTAGGCACAGACACTCTTGTTGTAAGACTGTTGAGTCTTGGTCAATTTCTAAAACCAGAGAACAGTGAACAAGGACAATGTAAAACACAAGCAGTCAACACTTTATTGGAGGGAACTTCAGGTTTCTCATTGCAGTGAAACTTGAGAAATTAGTCAACATGAATTATGATGAATTTTATCAAGACAGGATGCCAGTAAGATGCGTTTGAAAGACAGTCCTCTAGTTTTAGTCTGTTAGTCACTTTGCTGCAAAGTGATCTGGACCGCTTGAACTTTATCACTGAGTTGACATGTCAGATCATACCTCTCAACCTTTTGTCCCCCAAATGTGAAACATTGCCTCTCAAAATATGGAACAAATGGGCAAAATGTGGAACACTTAATCAAATCTTTATATTAGAAGCTCACAATACTGTTAAAATGTTTGCATTTATGTTCAGAAAGTCTGTTATTAATTAAATGATGTATTTTTTGCATCATTTACTATAGATTTTAGCTTTAAAATGTTAACACTGAATGTGGGACAAGTCCTCACAATGTGGAACAGGGAGCTTTTGTGAAGTAAAATGAGGAACATTCCTTGTAATGTGGTACAGTTGACAGGTATGAGTCAGATTTACAACCACACCCATAAACAAAACATGAACACTAACCAGATTGCAGTGTTTGATTTCTACACACACACACACAGCATACAATTTTTTCTTCTAATAGCGTTGTCAGTGCTGCCACAGCCCTAGAATCACATGCCTGTCTATTTATAGTATATGGTGAGGCTATCCTGATGTAACTCACAGTGTCCGACAGCTCATTGTCTAACCTCTGTTTGAATTGACAGCATGAGCTGACTTTGGCAGTGAACAGCGTCTAGAAGCTGCAGCTCTAACAGCACTATTAATAAAACAAGAAAAAAAGGACATTGTGTGTACAGTACAAAACTAACTTTCACTACTAAAAACTAGCACACAAGGTCTACAAGTAAAAAAGAATGTTCCTGTCTGCAAGCAGACAACAAAAACAACAAAGGGACAAGGAGTTTACATTACAGAGCTGTGGAAAACACTATCAGTCATTCATGTTTGTCATCATTAATTCTGAATCTGCCTTGCACAGACACCGGTGTCAGCATTGCTCCGATGTTAATATTCGAAGGGGTGACACATAATGCTGCCATATGTTGTATTAAAAAAAAAAGAATCAGTAGTTGATGTGCTCATTTGTTTTATCTAAAAGCAGCAAAATTCATTTGTTTGTGCCCACACCTCCCCACCCCAAACGCCCACACCCCCAAACACACACACACACACACACACATACACACACAATGAACATCAGAAAAAATAAAAGCTGCATTTATAATTAACTATAAAATTTCATTCAGCACAAACAAAATCAAATGAAATCTACATTGAAATCTCATGACCCATCTTGAGAACAGCATTTACCTGGCAGTAATATACAGAGAACTAAATACAGCAAGATCGTCAAATTCCAAGTGCCAACTCACTGCTAAGACGTGATTGAAACTCATACAGTATTTCTTTCATCTGGTTCATATAAATTAGGCTGATCAATACAACCTCTGATACATAAAAATGGTCCAGGACATAGTTAAAAAACAGAACTGCAGGGACAGAAACAAAGGGTCTCAAATACTTTCCATTTACAATTAAATATACCAGCAGGTCAAACAAAAAAAAAATAGCCTATAATTTAATGAAAAGGACATCAAGGTATGCTTCTCGTTTGCTCGCTCTAGCCTGTAGCAACACTGTACAGTCTCAATATCAAATGTGTTTACATCATTTTGCGCTTACAGTTAGAAGTGGAGAAAGCACAGATCTGCCCAGTTTTTCATTTTTCCATTGTTTTCCAACTAACAACGGTTTTATGAGTTAAAAAATATGAGGGTCAAAAAAAAATTTAACACCTGCTGCACCGGTCATCAAAGTATTACTGTGTGATAGCTTAGTGCAACACCAGCTTCAAAATGATAAATGATTGCATAAGAGAAGCAGACATCACTCCAGAAATGAGGCAATGAACAACCAAAACATGGGGGCATGTAGAAAATGAAAAAACCCAACTGCACTGTACCACTGATATGTTAGACTCTATTAAAAAATATCCCCATTTAAAAAAGACCAAACACAAATAGACATGATTTCTGTTAACGATTTTTTATTTCACTATAGTTACCTGTGAAAAGAAAAATAAATAACAGCTCTGCAGTTGAATATTTTACAAAAAGAAAACGAACCCTTTGGAGAACCCTATAGTGTTCGAGTTCTAAATTAGAACTCGAACACCAGGGTTGCAATCTTAGACAAACTAGTTCAGACAACATGAATGAGAGCCCTAGATTCAGCCACACAAAATATCGTGACCCTCCATCAGTAGCTACCGTGGAGCAAGGTTGAATATGGGAAGGAAAACGGCGAGAAGAAATTGACTGCAAATCCGGGATGCAAGGCTAATTAGATAGATATTTTTGTGGCACTCCGAAGACTAGGAGTTTTTTTTTTTAACTTTTATACGGGAACGCGGCACTAATGCTAGTGGTCATGATCACTTATGGAAACTGTTGTCGCTCCTGGTCCTCATGTAGAAGCTTCGTATGACTACTACTATATACCAGTTACAGTCTGCACAGCAAACCATTTTGTAAACCTAAGAATCTGTGCAGGCTTTTGGAACTGGGTACTAAATGTATACTAATTTGGTTTAATCCAAACAGAGATAATACTGCAAGTGTTTATCAGCTACTAATTAAACAGCCATTTAGTCTGAACTGAATCAAGTGGCACGGTTTTGATTCACATACACTAACAACATAGGTACAGTTTGTCATTATGTAAAAAGCTCTGTCAACTTGAATAAGTTTATTGCATTATTCTTTTTATTATACGGTCCAACGTAAACCGGAATCTGAACACATGAACAAGTGATAAACTGTATTCTCTCACTGGGATTTGTTGGTAGATGCAATGGACAGACCGAAGCGAAAACGTTATAAAAAATAAACGTAAAAGTACCTCACATTAGGTTACTAATTTAGCGATAAGAAGGATGTTAGGGTGGTAACAGCAGAAAAAGGTTCAGACTATCAGCAATACGAAGCTTTGCATCAATGGGAACTCACCTCTCAGAGCACCCGAGCAGGAAGTAAACGGGAATCGGGACTGCTTCCACACCGGCACACCTAAAGAGATGGAAATGCTAGAGCACAGGTGAGAAATGACTTTAGGTGCCAGGGGCTACACACTCATTAGGCGAGAGTATGATGCATGGACGCGTGGGCTGGAACAACAGAACGGAGGTATACTGTCGGACCGAGGGGGATAACAAAAAAGGGATAAACAAAGAAATTTAGAAACAAAAGAAATGGAAAAAAAGGGATAAAGGTAAGCATGGGAAGTACATTCTGCAAAGGAGACTTGTTACAAGACACAATGCCATTAACAATCCAGCGAGTAACTCTGACAGTGCAGCTTTAATTTTAGAATGTTTATTTAAAAATAAACGTTGTCATCGAAGGATACAGTTTTTTGTTTAAACATGGTGATTGGTGAGTAGGTGAATGAGGGGAGGAGAGCCATTAAGTACTGCCAGCATATGCCAATAGCTCAAATTAAACTAGTTAGAAGTTGAGGCCTGGCAGCTGCTAAGAGGTGATTAAGAATAACAAAAGTCAGCTGGTCAGCCCTGGAGACATCAGTCTGATGGGAGAAATGTCTGCAAAGTACCTGGAAAGTACTTGGGGGGGGGAGGTATATAAGCAAATCTGGGGAGTCAACAACCTGAAACCAAATTAATAGGAGTATATTAAAGCAGATTGGGACACAGTAATTTCAGGCATATAACCGAAATGTGCATATAAGTGAACGGCATGCAAGAGGAATTGTCTGTATTTGCTTTGCTCAAATCATATTGGCCATAAAGAGCACCATCCAAGTCCGGAATAGAACTTATGAAGAGAGGTTTGCAGATCTAAGCATGTACTTGCCAGAGATGAGGAGGGAGAGGGGAAACATGTTTGAAACATACAAGCACCTCCATGGTGTGAACTAGGTGGATATTAGGGATTTGTTCAAAATGAGTGGGAACACAGATCCCAAAGGTAACACCATGAAGCTGGGGGGAGGGTATGCAATTCATGAGGGGTGTCAGGAAACATTTTTTTAGCAGGGGGGAAGGGGTGGAATTATCTGCCAGATGTGTGGTCTGTGCAAAGACAGTGGGGATGTTCATTTGTTGTTGGCACATGTACACAGGCATAGCAAAGACATCATAAAAAGAGGGGGGGAATGAAGCCACTAGGGTTCTTCCATTTCCTCTTCAAAGGGTTTTAGGAAGGAAACACTACCAATCCTTTGCTCAGGTATCAATCAATCAATCAAGTCTTTATTTAACCAGGTGTTCATCGTTGAGCAGAAGCTCATTTGCAAGATGGACCTGGGTGGAGCATGAACAATTGTATATACAGGTCAACACAGGTATTTACAAGGCAATACAGATAATACTCTTTACAGAGAGGAAGAAAAAGAAGTTCATATGTACATAGAATTATACAGATATTGTACAGATTACACGGTATTTACATACATAGAAGTGCCTATAGGAAGATAAAGCAGGTTATCTAAGGTTGCAGGAGGAAGTAACGGAAGAAAAAAATAAAAATAAAAATATACACCAGGTAGAGGTGAAGGTAGGGGGGAAGAGAAGGAGGGAAGTAGGGGGAGAAAGGCTAGGAGGGCACGCTGCACAGAAAGGAGTTGGTAAAGCTGGATGTAGAGAAGGTGGATGGAGAAAAGGAGTATGTGTGAGCCCCGGGTTTGAATGCTATAAAGTATGGGGCATGGTAGGATGTCACAACCCAGGGTAGTGAGCTCCTATCTGAGGTTGGGTAAGGAAGAATAAGGGGATGGATGGGCCTAGTGTTGATAAGACAGGGGGATAAGAGAGAGAACAATTAGGCTGGTGAGGAGCAAGCTGGGGGGGGTCAGTACTTAAAATTGGGTCTAGGCGTGGCTATATACCAGTACTGGGTCTGAGTGGGTGAAGCAGTTACATACATCTCTGATTGTACGGAAATAAAGCATCATGAAAGCATTTATACCGACTAGAGTGCTTAATTTGAGGGTTTTTTGTAGATCGTTCCATAGGGTAGGTAGCACGAAGCTTATGGCTGCCCTGCCGAAGCGGGATTTTGCTTTGGGTACTTTAAGTGTAATAGCTGAGTAACTTCTTAACGCGTATTTCCCAATTATACTCAGGGGAAGACAGCAGGAGATATAATAAGGCAGCTTATTAGAGATGGCTCTATAGGTCCAGAGAGCGGCGTTTCTGTGGCGTCTGAACTTTAGTGATGTCCATCCCACTGCCGCATATAGGGTGCAGTGATGTGTGTCAAGGGGAGTCCCGTTATAAACCTCAGTGCTCGATGGTAGAGTGTGTCCAGTTTAGCCATGTAAGAGTTGGGGCATTGGCTGTAGAGGAAGTCAGCGAATCAACCAATGATAGGAAAATGGATTGGACCAGTTGTTTTGGCATCTCTGGTGAGAAATTGGCTGATTCTAAAACACAGTCCAAGCCTTTGTCAAGTCGTTTAGCAAGTCCTCGATATGTTCAATGAAGGAGAGTCTTGGTCTATCCAAACTCCCAGATACTTGAATTTTGTAACAAATTCTAGTTTTTCACCTAGAACTGTGGTAATTTGGGGAACTGCCCCACTGGACACAGGGTTAGCTGTAATGGATAAAAGGAGAGGACCATCGCTTAATTTTTGGCATTAAGGAGTAGCTTTTTTGGAGGAGTTGGCTTTGCAAAGGTTGAATTCTGACTGTAGGTCATTGCAGGCAGCTTCAGGTGTTGAGTGACTCACGTGAGAACTGTATCATCTGCAAACAGATGGATGTTGGCTTCTTTTATACAGTAGTCGATGTTATTAATGTAGATTGCAAAAGTAAGGGCCCTAATATAGAACCTTGGTACCCCTCTTTGCAGAGTTTTTAAGGGTACAGGCCTCCTTCGCTTTAACTTGTTGAAGGCGCCTGTAAGATAGTCAGTGAACCAACGAGAAGAGGGGTCCACACCTATGGTTTGAAGGGCGAGAGGAGCAGACTATGGTCGATGGTGTCGAAAGCCTTGCTTAGATCAAAGAAAACAGCACAAATAAAGTTTTTTGCTCAAGATTATGCTGCCAGTCGTTAGTAACTTGGGGAGGCTGAGATAGTGCTATGTTTAGCTCTGAATCCAGACTGCATAGGATTTAGCAGTTCCCTAGACTCAAGGTGAGTCCTCAGCTGTGCATTTACAATTTTCTCAGGAGCTTGGACAGGACCGAAGGAGGAAATTGGCCTGTAGTTACTGAGATCGCCACGGTCACCTGATTTGAACAGTGGTATGACATGTGCTGTCTTCCATATAGGTGGTAAGGTGCCTGAGACAGGGATAAGTTAAAAAGGTGGGTGCGGTATCGCTGGTATGGTGGTAGGCAATTTTTGAAGTAAGGGTCAAGGAGTCGCCCCAGCACTTTTTCTAGTATCCAACTGAAGCAAGAGGTCCTCTACCTCTTTCAGTGTGGCAGGTTGAAGTGAGAAAGGCGGCGGTTATCGGAGTTTCAGGCAGTTGGCTGGTAGTCTGGGAGCCAAGTATGTTTGCAGGGAGTTATCAAATGCCATGCCTGCAGTAGCAAAGTGGTTATTGAACGCCAAGTATATCCATCTTTTCGTTATAGTCAAGTTGCCAGAGGTAATCTTGGTCGGGAGTGAATTTCCTGGGAGTGGCCTAGCAGATCACTGATTGTGTTCCAGAGCTTGATTGGGCTCTTTGTGGCAGAGTCGAGTTCGGATTTGAAGAAGGTGGTCTTCGATTCTCTGATTGTTTTGGTACATAAATTTCATAGTCTCCTGAACTGGTTCCAATCCTCTGCAGTGTTCAGTCTGCGTGCTTTTTTCCAGAGCTTATCTCTTTCTAGAAGCAAGGACTTGATCTGAGGGGTGAACCATTTATAGGTTTTGGTCCTAGTTCGAACTTTAATAAAGGGAGCATACTTATTAAGGGCCCTTGATAGAATGTTGTGGAAGATATTGTAAGCTGACGTAATCGTTTTGGCCAGGTAGAAATCTTGCCACCAGGGAGTACTTAAGCTCGCTTAGGTAGGCATGTTCATTGAAGTTGCGCCTGGATCTCTTCATAGAGAACTTGCTGATGGGTGCTGGGTTGTTGGTGATCTTACTCCCACAATAAAACAATGGTCGGTGGCATCTGAGAAGAAGACATCAGCGTGGAGAAGAGATGAGGTTTGCTCACCATTAGCACATCCAAAGTGTACTTTTACTGGGGTTCTTCACGTTTGGGCATGTTGGTTCAATAATAAGTTCGTCAGCCCATATTCATCACAGAAGGATGCAAGGGGGCAGCTGTGTTAGAGAGCCAGTCAAAGTTGAGGTCTCCTAAAATAATAGTTTCTGGCAGCCCCTGTCCCAACTTTGTCACTTAGATATGACACAAGTTGTGGCACAGCAGACGGTGGTCTGTAGCATCCTATTACGCAGAGTGCAGTAGTCAGTGTAATTTCCACTTTGAGAATTAGGCATTCGAGTCGCTGGCGACAGATGCGAGGATAAGCAGGAGGCAGAAAATTTGTCTTTAACGAGATAGCTACCCTCCTCCTCTGGCATGCCTATCAGCTCTGAACAAGGCATAGTTGGGTATGTTTACTTCTCTATCAGTGGTGCTGGGTCTAAGCCAAGTTTGAAATCACAAGTATGTCAGGAGAGGTATGATTTACCCAGGTTTGTATTAAGGTTATCTTTTAAGGAGGCTACATACGTTAATATGCAAGAAGCTTATTCCTTTTAAATTTGCTAGTTCTGCTGGCAAAGCAATAGCTCTGGGGGCCAGGGTTAATTTCTCGTTGCCTGAACAAAGCAGGAGGATAAGTAAGATTTTTCTAAGAGCGCTAATTATAAGCTTGTAATTCCTGCCTTTCTCCCGTCTAGTAGATCTGATGTTTTTAGGGACTGGAAAGTAGCCACCATAGAAGAGCTGATCTGTTGTAGCAAGAGCTAGTACCCCTACCACAATAGGCGGAGAGGAGATAGAAGTCTGCATGATGGGAGGTGGACCTTGTGGTGGGGGAGTGTTATAAGTACTACTGGTATGTGTGGTCCAAGAGCAGGGTTCGAGGTATTGGTACTTGGAATCACGGAGGCAATTAAAGGATAAGTTGCCATGTGGTATACAGCACAAGGTGCCGTTGCAGACCAAACATGATGGTAGTTCAGGTGTCCAATGCTGGGCAGCTGATATCAGCAGAAGAAGATGGTGCCCATCCTGTAGCACTAAAAAATGTGATCCCTTGTTGTCAATTATTGTGCTTATACAGAAATTGTACAGATGATGCAGAATTTGAATCCCAGGCATCTGAGCTCATGGAAAGATTTAGAGCTATAGGGTATAGGGAGGATTTGCTTAATAAAGCTCTCAGTGTAGTGAGGACTGAAAAACTGACAGATTTACTAACCATTATAGAAAAAGACAACCAAAATTCAGATGGGGTCCCAGTCACCTTTTCCACTGACATTAACAATGTTGCCAGTAAAATAAGCAATATAATTTGGAAAAATTGGCGTATTTTACGTATCTTTGTGGGGGAGGCAGTTAGAAATCATCTGAGAGTTACCCTTAGGATGAGTACCAGTATTAGGGATCATCTTGTACCTAGCCAGTTCCTCACTTCAGCAGACACAGATACCTAGCTACCCATTAAACTTCAGGGTTGCCATAAATGTTATAATTGCCTTTTTTTTTTAAACTCTATTTTTTATTCAGGTTTTCAAATATTTACAACAAACAATAAACAATAGTAAATTCCAGTAAAGTCCATCAACAGACAATAAAACAAACATACTCCCCTCATACCCCCCAACTCCCTCTCCCTCTCCCCTCCCTTCCTCCCCTGGGAGCCGTGTATCTTAGGCAGATATGCAATGCCATTAAAACTAAAAAGATATAACATAGAACATAAAGAGTCCCAAAACCTAAAGTAAAGATGAAGAGAGCTACCATCTTAGAAAAACATGGAAGAACTATGATGAAACAACATATATAAAAAAGCTTTGATTAATAGGCCTAAATTAAAAATAAGTCAGCTACCAAAATTTAAGATCATTAAAGGCCCAAGGACTGCGATTAAGCACTTAATTATAACCTGCAAAGTATCAGAGGTTGGTGACCAAGTCTAAAAGACTCTTCCATCATTTTGAGAACGAGGTTTGCTTGTTGTGGAATTAGGATATAATACGTAATATACAATGGCAAGGAAATTTCCTGTATTCTGATTGGTCAGTGGGTGCCTGATACAGTGATGTTATTACACAATAACATTACTATATTGTTTTATTGGAGCTTTCTATTGCTGTTTTCTCTTCAGAAACCCAAAACATCTACTAAAAACATTTGCAAATGTTTTTTTTTAATTTGTATAACATTGAGCCATTGTATAATTGCAATAGTAGCACTCCAAGGTGTATTGCACAATATCACTCCTGGGGTGGTGGAAGCACTCAGCTTCACCTCGTGCTTCAACTCACCCCAGGAGTGATGTTATTACATGATAACACACACCTTGTCATGACTTATTGCTTAATTATGGTTAGGTTTTGTCTAAGTTGGGCCTTCCACTCTTTAAAAACAGGAGTAGATTGGTCTGCCCAATATTTGACTAACAGTTGAGTTGTAGTGGCCCCTATTAAGGCTAATTAAGCAATAATGCCCGACAGGGTGTGTGTTATGCTGGGATAACATCATACATCAGGTGGTTGAGCACGAAGCCGCAGGCCGAGTGCGTCCAACAACTGAGGTGTGACATTATCCCAAAAGACACACACCCCAGAGGGCATTATCGCTATTATACAATGGCTCATTGTTAAATATAAAATAAAAAGAATAATTTTAAAGAATGTTTTTATTAGTGTGGAAAAATATTTGTTTCTTAAGAGGAGATGCAAAGAAAGAGCTCATCTAGTTCATCCAAAAAATCATCTGCAGGCTCACAGTGAGGCTGAGACTAGACCCGTGATGTTGTACTGGGATAACAGCACGGGTCCAGCCCAAGACTGACCAATCAGAGTCCAGGATTTTTTCTTGCCATTGTATAATATAGATTTCTCCTTGAATGACAAATCAGCTGTAAAATCACCTAGGATACAAGTAAACAGGTTAAACTCCTAGCATTGGATTATCTTATCTAAAATGTTACATTTTATTTCTTGCCAGAGCACTTGAATATGTTGACAAGATCAAAGCAAATGGTTCAATGATCCAATGTCTTTATGACATTTGTGACACAAGCTGCACTGTTTAAGTCCCATTTTATATAATCTCAAGGGAGTTAAATATGCGCTGTGTAAAATTTTAAAACGCATTAATCTCAAATTATCGAGGGGAATTAACTTGTAGATATTGTTCCATAAATGTGACCAAGATGAGGAATAAGTCGAGAAATGTTTATTCCAAAACAAATTCTGACGAGGTATATCTGAGAATTTTCATTTCAAAAGATACTTACATAAAGATAAAATTGGATGGAGTTTGATAACCATAGTGATCAATTCTGATATAGTATTAACCTCACTATTAATGGGTAAACAATTGCCAAAAAAAGATTGTAATATAAATTTTAACATCTTGAAATTAATTATATGTGTCTTGGACCAATGAAATTCTTTAGAAATTTCAGAAAAAAGAACGAAATTTCCCAAAATCTAGAAAGACCTTCACATTGGGATTAACCTGGCTAGGTAAAAGTTTCAAGGTCAATATTTTCCCTTTTAAGTGAAGATTCGGGTTATAAAACAGTGGTTGGAGAGTACTCTGGGATATCTTAATATTGAACAGTTGGCAAAAATTGTGACAACTGTTATAATTGTAATGTCTGCCAGTATTTGCAAACTGGAAAAAAGCTGACAAGGCCCCACAAATAACAAACAACAGAGATTAGGGATTTTATATCTTGTAGTACTGTACCACCTTTGTAGTATATTTAATTTGGTGTACATGTGCGTTTGACCACATGGGAAGGACACTTAGAATGCTGAGAGAGCAGTTTCAGGAGCATGTCGCTCCATTATTAACAGGAGAGTTGATAAACCAATAGGGTGACATTTTTTGGAATATCATGAAGCTGACCCTTAGAATCTTAAATTTATGGGTATGGAATGTGTGAAGCCACCAAGAAGGGATGGTGATCAACTTAAATTACTTTTGATAAGAGAGAACTTTTGGATATTTTAATTGGATACTGTGGATATCAGTCAATCAAAGCTTTTATTGTTGGTCATAGACCTTTACAAAACTGGAATCAAATATTTAAAGTACAACTTGTAGTTAAAATTACAATCATAGAGCCATGATAATACAATTTTTGTATAAACATACAATTCATTCTCCATAAGGTAGTTTCATACATCTGTTGTTAAATCTTTATAGCACTCACATCTGAGCCCTAATACAATCAACTTTCCTTTTTGTGTTTGCCTTTGAGCATGTGCGCATGAAACACCTTGCTTCCAGTAGCGACAGTTAATGAGCCTGCCACTATGCACAAAGAAATTTTGACCGCTGCAATCAGGGAGCGCCCCGTCATGATCAGCTGTGTTTGGCTGGCAGTCCCTGACTGCAGCAGCCAATTACAGCTGCACTGTCTGGTGTCCCGTTTCAAAGACATGGCAGCGGCTTCTCCGTCGGCTTTTCACAGTCCCCATGAAGCCAATGGACAGCCATCACCTCTCACAGCCCCTGGTGAAGTCAACGGTGGTGCCCAATCCCCCCTGTCAGTATGTCCCCTGTCCAGTTCATTTACCGACGGGGTAGCCCAATCCCTGTCGGTAAGATGCACCCCTTCCCATATGTTGTGTGCCGAGGGGGTGCCCAATCCCCTTTGGCTGTTGCACTCCCTCCCCAAGCACATTGTATGGCTGATGGGGGTGCCCAATCCCTGTCAGCAAACTTCCAGCTGGTGTGGCAAGCTGAGAGCCCACCCCAGCATGCCAAAAGTCCCGTGTCATCTTAAAAAAAACACAAATAAACCTGTAACAAAAGAAAACGGTCCTCATTGAGTCTCTTGCCCTCCCGTGCCTACCCTCTGCGATACCACCTCCCCATATCCCCTCAACCCATACTTACCTCCAGAGCCTAGCCTGATGATCTTCGGTGGACCAGAAACATGTCTGCACTCTTTAAAGCCGACTGCGAACTGAAGAAATGCCAGTAAGCTGTATAATGGCATAAATTATTAATTTTTTTTCAGCTTTTGTGGATATTGCTGCCATTTTTTTGACTTTTGGCACCAAATTTTCAACATGGGGTTCCTGGGACACCTCCTCATGAATTCAGTCACTGTCATGGCGTTATTCGGTCCCAAAAGGTGATTTCATGGTCACTGCACAGAATCACCTCTCAGGACTGTTCAACAAAACGATAGTGTCACTGTTCATGAGGAGCACTCTTAAACAGCCTATGTTACAAATTTGGTGAAAAAATTCCAAAAAGTGACTGTGTTATGAGCGCGGGTTGCACAGTTTCCATGCACACTTGTAACTTCACAAATCTGAAATATTTTCACTCCAGATTTTCAACAGTGCCATTTTTTTACACCTCCTTATGAACAGTATAGCTGTCAATTTACGCATCCTGGCTGAAATGTGTTTTCACATGTCTGGCAGAGAATAACTTGGTCACTGTGGGAAATTAGTGTTCGGGACAGATTAAATCACAGTGACACTGTTCATGAGCAGAGGTCCTAAAATGCCTATGTTGAAAATTTGGTTAAAAAATTCCAGAAAATGACCATGTTACGGGCATGTGTTGCACATTTTCTATGCATACTTGTAATTTCGTGAATTTTTCATATTTTCATTATATTTTCTTTCAGTGCCTCCTGATCATCAGATCATTTGTTGCTTGACCTTGGGGGTGGGGGGCAGGTCTTGTAACAGGGATTCAGTGTGGTAAAGTCATGAGTAGCAGAAACAGCCAAAACAGGCTCCCACAGCCAGTGCACAGAAATCCAGAAATGCTGTGGTTTGTAATGATTTGGGTGTGAGGGGATGAGGAGTGCAGTGTATTGAAAAGCTCTCTGAACAGATCTGACCTTTAAGCAGGAAAAGTGTGTAAAACAAACAAAAAAAAAGAAGAGTACAAGTTTAATTTACTCTTTGGCTGACTTTCAGCTGGGTTCTGGGGAATATGGACAAAACATGATTCACTGAAACACAGACAGGTTCAAAGTAGCAAGCTATGCATAAAAGGAAGCCAGCTGCAAGGAGAGTAATTTAGAGTCAGTCTGACTCTTTGGTAATACTCACTCCACTTGACCAGAAAGTCACGGGTTTGAGTCCCACTCTGCGTACATGGGCAGATAACCATCTCTGAAACTGCAGTGTTATATTTAGGGATGTCCCACACCAGGGAATTATGCCCATACCTAATGCTGACACTACAGTTTAGTACTGGGGGAGTCCCAGACAAAGACTTGGGCTCATACCTAATGCTGAGACTTTTGTTCAGTTCTAGGGATGCCCCACACTGGGTACTTGGGTTGGGTTCATAACCACTGCTGATACTATAGTGCAGTTCTAGGTGGTGCCTCAGACAACAATTTGGGTTCCTACCTAATGCTTACACTACAGGGCAGTTTTAGAGGGTGTCCAAAACCACAACACATGTCCGTAGCCAATGCAGATATTTGAGTGCAGTACTAGAGGCTGTCTCAGACCAAGATTTGGGTTTGTAGCCGATGCTGACACAACAGTGCAGTACTTGGGGTGTCACAGTCCTTGACATGGGTTTATTCCCAGTGCCAACACTGCAGTTCAGTACTGGGGTGTGTTCAAGACTAGGAACATGTGCTCATACTCAGTGTTGACACCGCAGTATAGAATTAGGGGGTTAGCAGTCCATTGGTTCATAACTAATGTGCTGACACAGCAGTACTGGGGGGGGGCCCACACCAGGATCTGGACTTATACCCAGTGCTGTGCATTAGCGGTGGTATTCCACACCAGTACCTGGGCTCACATTCAACTCTGACACTGCAGTGCTAGGGGGGTGTCCCACACTAAGATTTTGGTTCACTTCATACCCAATTCTGACACTGCAGTTCAGTACTAGTGGGTGTCCCACAACAGGACATTGGTTCATACCAATGCTGACACTGTAGCTCAGTACTATGGGGGTGTTCCACTTCAGGCTCTGCACTCATATTCAATGATGACACTGCAGTGCAATACTATGGGGGTGTCCCACTTCAGGATCCGCACTCATATTCAATGGTGACACTGCAGCACAGTACTATGGGGGTGTCCCACTTCAGGCTCCGCACTCATATTCAATGGTGACACTGCAGTGCAGTACTATGGGGGTGTCCCACCTCAAGATCTGCACTCATATTCAATGGTGACACTGCAGCGCAGTACTAGGGAGTGTTCCACTTCAGAATCTGCACTCATATTCAATGGTGACACTGCAGCTCAGTACTATGGGGGTGTCCCACTTCAGGCTCCGCACTCATATTCAATGGTGACACTGCAGCGCAGTACTATGGGGGTGTCCCACTTCAGGATCCGCACTCATATTCAATGGTGACACTGCAGCGCAGTACTAGGGGGTGTCCCACAACAGGACATTGGTTCATACCAGTGCTGATACTGCAGCACAGTACTATGGGGGTGTCCCACTTCAGAATCTGCACTCATATTCAGTGGTGACACTGCAGTGCAATACTATGAGGGTGTCCCACTTCAGGATCAGCACTCATATTGAATGGTGACACTGCAGTGCAGTACTAGAGAGTGTCCCACTTCAGGATCAGCACTCATATTGAATGGTGACACTGCAGTGCAGTACTAGGGGGTGTCCCACTTCAGGATCAGCACTCATATTCAATGGTGACACTGCAGTGCAGTACTAGGGGGTGTCCCACTTCAGGATCAGCACTCATATTCAATGGTGACACTGCATTGCAGTACTAGGGGGTGTCCCACTTCAGGATCTGCACTCATATTCAATGGTAACACTGCAGTGCAGTACTAGGGGGTGTCCCACTTCAGGATCCGCACTCATATTCAATGGTGACACTGCAGTGCAGTACTATGGGGGTGTCCCACCTCAAGATCTGCACTCATATTCAATAGTGACACTGCAGCACAGTACTAGGGAGTGTTCCACTTCAGAATCTGCACTCATATTCAATGGTGACACTGCAGCTCAGTACTATGGGGGTGTCCCACTTCAGGCTCCGCACTCATATTCAATGGTGACACTGCAGCACAGTACTATGGGGGTGTCCCACTTCAGGATCCGCACTCATATTCAATGGTGACACTGCAGCGCAGTACTAGGGGGTGTCCCACAACAGGACATTGGTTCATACCAGTGCTGATACTGCAGCACAGTACTATGGGGGTGTCCCACTTCAGAATCTGCACTCATAATCAGTGGTGACACTGCAGTGCAGTACTATGGGGGTGTCCCACTTCAGGATCAGCACTCATATTGAATGGTGACACTGCAGTGCAGTACTAGAGGGTGTCCCACTTCAGGATCAGCACTCATATTGAATGGTGACACTGCAGTGCAGTACTAGGGGGTGTCCCACTTCAGGATCAGCACTCATATTGAATGGTGACACTGCAGTGCAGTACTAGGGGGTGTCCCACTTCAGGATCAGCACTCATATTCAATGGTGACACTGCAGTGCAGTACTAGGGGTGTCCCACTTCAGGATCCGCACTCATATTCAATGGTAACACTGCAGTGCAGTACTAGGGGTGTCCCACTTCAGGCTCCGCACTCATATTCAATGGTGACACTGCAGTGCAGTACTATGGAGGTGTCCCACTTCAGGATTTGTACTCATATTCAGTGGTGACACTGTACTGCAGTACTAGGTGGTGTCCCACATCAGTACCTGTGTTGATATTCAGTGGTGACACTGTATTCAGTACTAGGGGGTGTCCCACTTCAGCAGCTGGGCTCACATTCAATGTTGACACTGTTATTCAGTACTAGGGGGTGTCCCACTTCAACACCTGGGCTCATATTCAATGGTGACACTGTTATTCAGTACTAGGGGGTGTCCCACTTCCGCACCTGGGCTCATATTCAATGATGACACTGTTATTCAGTACTAGGGAGTGTCCCACTTCAGCACCAGGGCTCGTATTCAATGGTGACACTGTAGCGCAGTACTATGGGGATGTTCCACTTCAGGATCTGTACTCATATTCAATGGTGACACTGTACTGCAGTACTAAGTGGTGTCCCACATCAGTACCTGGGTTGATATTCAGTGGTGACACTGTTATTCAGTACTAGGGGGTGTCCCACTTCAGCACCAGGGCTCATATTCAATGGTGACACTGCTATTTAGTACTAGGGGGTGTCCCATTTCAGGATCTGGACTCATATTCAGTGATGACACTATAGTGCAGTACTAGGGGGTCCCACTTCAGTACCTGGGCTCATATTCAATGGTGACACTGTTATTCAGTACTGGGGGGTGTCCCACTTCAGGACCAGGACTCTTATTCAATGGTGACACTGCGGTGCAGTACTAGGGGGTGTCCCACACCAGTACCTAAGCTCATATTCACTGGTGACACTATAGTGCAGTACTAGGGGATATCCCACACCAGTACCTGAGCTGATATTCAATGGTGACACTGTAGTGCAGTAGTAGGGAGTGTTCCACTTCAGGACCTGGACTCATAGTCAGTGGTGACACTGTACTGCAGTACTAGGGGGTGTCCCATATCAGTACCTGAGTTCATATTCAATGGTGACACTGCAGTGCAGTAGTAGGTGATGTTTCATACCAGAACCTGAGCTCATATTCAATGGTGACACTGTAATGTAGTACAAGGGGATGTCCCACTTCAGGATCTGGACTCAAATTCAATGGTGACACTGTAGTGCAGTATAACAGGGTGCTCCACTTCAGGATCTGGAGTCATATTCAGTGGTGACACTGTAGTGCAGTACTAGGTGGTGTCCCATACCAGAACCTGAGCTCATATTCAATGGTGATACTGTAGTGCAGTACAAGGAGATGTCCCACACCAGTACCTGAGCTCATATTCAGTGGTGACACTGTAGTGCAGTACTAGGTGGTGTCCCATACCAGAACCTGAGCTCATATTCAATGGCGACACTGTAGTGCAGTACAAGGAGATGTCCCACACCAGTACCTGAGCTCATATTCAATGGTGACATTGTAGTGCAGTACAAGGGGATGTCTCACTTCAGGATCTAGACTCAAATTCAGTGGTGACACTGTGGTGCAGTACAAGGGGGTGTCCCTCTTCAGAATCTGGGCCCACATTCAATGGTGACACTGTAGTGCATTACTAGGGGGTGTCCCACTTCAGTACCTGGGCTCATATTCAATGGTGACACTGTAGAGCAGTACAAGGGGATGTCCCACACCAGTACCTGAGCTCATATTCAATGGTGACACTGTAGTGCAATACTGGGGGAGCGGGGTGTCCCACTTCAGTACCTGGGCTCAAATTCAATTGTGACACTGTTATTCAATATTAGAGGTGTGTCCCACGTGAGGACCGGGACTCATATTCAGTGATGACACTCCGGAGCAGTTCTGGGGGGGTGTCCCAATCCAGTTCCTGAGCTCATATCCAATGGTGACACTGTAGTGCAGTACTAGGGGATGTCCTACATCAGTGTGCGAGGACTCCAAAGCACACCGCAACAACTGTCGGTGTCTGCTGGGTGGGATGAGGTGGAATGGCATAAGCGTTATGGCCGACGACCCAAAGGCTCACCCCCAATGCCTTTCAGTCTCTGCATGGTGGGTTGGGGTTGGTGTTACTTCAATACTGCAGGATACTTTTATTTGTATCAATTGCAGACTGTACCAGAAACAACCAATAGGTTATAGGTTTATTGTACCAGGTACAGGAGAAGATGATGTGTAATATATTCTACCTCCTTAATGTTACAATTATGCCATGTAGACTTTGGATCACACCATTTATTATATTTTGCTTTGAGTACATTGCTAGCAAAGTACTCCATTCTATATCTGGTATAATGCGTTCTCAATTCAGGATCAATAAGGATGTCCAAGTAAGGCTGATAAAAATGCCTGAAATCATTTCTGAGTAACCATGGAGCAATTTTTAAAGATGTTACTAGCTCACAGTCCAAATGACTCACGTATCTCCAAGAAATTTGTATTGCTTTAATCTGCAGTACTTTCAAAACTATGTAGACTGCAAAATATTGTTTATTTGCTCCAAGGTGATAGCATCTGGGGGTATAGCTTTCATATTTCTGACAGCCTGTTCCACAAGTCTAGGAATTACCTCCACGTGGCTTGGTTTCCACTTAATTGTATCACAATTGTGGATTTCAAAGTTTCTCATTTCTGTTTCATTTCTTTCTGAAATATAACCCCACTTCAAAGTCAGAGTGGTCACTCCCAGCCCTGGTAGAAACACTCAGAAAGAGCCAGGTTTCCATATTACCATTCCAGAAGAGGAAATTTAATATTGATGCACCAATAGAGTTACTATATGTAAAATTCCCTGGCTGATCTCCCATTATTCTCCCACTCAATGGGGCTAAGTTTCATACTTGCAGTATATCTACTAGTTTTTTTTCCCACTAGCATTTAATTTAGTGTCCATGGAGAGTCTAGGGAATGTTTCAGCGTTATTGAAAATCCACTCATGAATATCACTATCCATGTAGCCGTCATATTTGCCTAATCATGAGTTAAAATCTCCACAAAGTAAGATGTTACTACATCCTGTAGTTGCCCAGCTAAAGTCTAAAAGGTTCTCCAGTTCCTCCCATATTAGATTGTAATAATATCTGGAGCTGCTTGGAGGAAGATAAACATTTATGCCGCAACAAGTGACCTCAGGGGTCTCTAGCATAAGTGATTGTGCAAATGTAGTGCTACCTATAAGAGAGACAGATAATTTATCCTCAACTTTGACCCTGTGATTAGACCACCTGCCAACCTGGCCCCTTTGACTTTCTTGTTTTCTGGCACCTGGAAGCATGTGTACTCATTTAGGGAAACATCTGAATTTTGAAGGTGCCAGGTTTCTTGGAGACATATTATGTGGTGCAGTTGGATTAAATTCTTCCAGTCATTGTCTACAAACTTATTAAGTATACCAGAAATGTGCCATGATAATAACACCCAATTGTGTTTATTATTTTTTCTTGATTTGAATCATCAACCAAAAATGTATCATTCATAAGTCATGCCTCTGCATTAGGTAAGCTAAAGAATCTATTGTTAGTTGGTATATTAAAAGTAACTGGCTGTTCCACATCCAATATATCCATAGATACATAGAATGTGATGGCAGAAGGAGTCCTCAAGGTCCATCTAGTTGACCCATGGTTCATTGTATTCTACTCCCCTCCCTTGTTACCTGGTCTGGGTAATGATGCCCTTATATTTGTCCCATGCTTGCTTGAAGCCATCTACAGTTTTAGCGTCAACCACCCCAGGTAGCAGGCCATTTCAGGCGTCCACCACCCTCTCTGTGAAATAAAACTTCCTGATGTTTGTCTTGAACTTGCCTCCACATAGTCTCTGGACATGTCCTCACGTTCTGCTGTCTTCCTTAAACTGGAAAAGTTCATTTGTCTGGGTCTTGTTTATACCCTTGATGTATTTGAAAGTCTCTATCATGTCTCCCCTCTCTCTCCCCTCTGTTCCAGGGAGTACATGTTCAGCTCCCTCAGTCTCTCATCATAAGGCTTCTGGTGCAGCCCTTGAATCATCTTTGTTGCTTTCCTCTGCACGGCTTCTAATCTATGTTCTTTCTTAGGTGAGGTCTCCAGAATTGTACCCCTCACTCGAGGTGGGGCCTGACCAGTGCCCTGTACAGTGGCAAGACCACCTTCCTTCTTCTACTAGTGATTCCTTTCCCGATGCAGCCCAGCATACCCCCGCTTTAAGTGCTGCCTTTTTGCACTGTCTACCCGACTTTAGGTCATCTGTTATTATGATCCCCAGATCACGTTCTTTGCATGCTTTTGTTAATTTTTCACACCTCAGGTAATAGCCTGTCTTTGGATTGTTCCTTCCTAGGTGCATAACCTTGCATTTTTTGCATTGAATTTCAGTTGCCAGGCTGTAGACCGTTGTTTCAGTTTTTCCAGGTCTGATTTCATTCTTTCTACTCCTTCTGTAGAGTCCATTCTGTTACATATTTTGGTGTCATCTGCGAATAGACACACCTTTTTCTTGAGCTCCTCTGCAATGTCGGCTATGAATATGTTGAATAGTAGAGGTCCCAAAACAGAGTCCTGGGGTACCCCACTGGTAACCCCCCATTCTGAGGATAACATCCTGTTTACCTGCACCCTCTGTGTCCTGTTTACCTGCACCCTCTGTGTCCTATTGTGTACCCAGTTTTGTACCCATCTCACTACTTTCTTACCTACCCACATGCAATCTAGTTTTTTTAGCAGTCTTCTGTGGGGTACAGAGTCGAATGCTTTACTAACAAGGTAGGCCACATTGATGGCCCCCTCCCTTGTCTACAGCTCTGGTAACCCAGTCAAAGAAATCAATAAGGTTTGTTTAGCAAGATCTGCCTGATGTGAACCCGTGCTGCCTATGGTCCTGTTGTCCACTGGACTCCAGGAATGCAATCGTCCTTTGTTTAAGTAATGATTCCATCACTTTTCCCACCACTGAAGTAAGACTCATTGGGCGGTAGTTGCCTGCTTTTTCCCAGCATCCAGATTTGTGCAGTGGTACCACTGTTGGTTGCCCTTCTCAGGTCCTCGGGTACTGTTCCCTTCTCTAATGATTCAGTAAAGAGTTCTGCTAGGGGTGTTGCCAGTTGGTGCCTCAGCTCCTTCAAGATTCTTGGATGCATATTGTCTGGCCCCATGGACTTGTCCTCTTTTATTCTGCTCACTGCTTCAGGGCTTGTATCAACTTCTGTACTAAGAGAGCTGGATGTCTTCCTCCTTGTTCATTGCTCTGGCCTTCTTATAGGCCACCCTTTTTTCCTTCACAATGGTTGCCACCTCCCTGGAAAACCATAGTGGTTTCCTTTTTTTCTTTGCTTTGCTTTGATTATTTGTCTGGTGTATTTGTCCATGACTGTGCTGATGGCTCTTTTGATGTAATTTCACGTTTCCTCCACGTTCTGTCCTTTTCTTCTTTGTAGGATTTCTGTTATTTCACTCCCCATCTGCTGGAAGTCTGCCTTCTTTAAATCTAGCACTTTGATATTGGAGTGAGAGGTTTTGTTTCATTGTAATAACCTGGAAATTGATTATGCAATGATCGCTGTTTCCCAGGTGGCTCCCCACCTTGACATTTTTGACCCTCTCGCTATTTGTGAGGACCAAGTCGAGGACTGCTTCTCCCCTAGTTGGGAACTCTACAAGCTGCCAGAAGTCTGCCCCCTGCATGGCCATCAAGAGGTCCCTACTTTTGTAGTTGCAGCAGACTAAGTTGCCCACTGGATATCTGGTAGGTTGAAATTCCCTACTATTCTCGTCTCGCCCTTGTCCGTTAGCTTGTGGATTGCCACAAGCAGCACCTTGTCCTTGCTGTCACCCTGTGTAGGGGGTCTGTAGACCACTTCTGTTCAGATGCATGTACCATTTCCGGTGTCCATTGACACCCATAGTGCCTCTGTGGAGCTTTCTGGCCCCTTGATTTTGGTGATTTTTATTCCTTCCCTACGTACATTGCTACCCCCTTCCCTTTTCCCTTTTCTGTCCCTTCTGAAGAGACTGAAGCCTGGGATTGCTGTCTCCCAGCTGTGGTTCTCCAAGAACTAGGTTTCTGTAATTGCTACCCAGTCCAAAACTTCTTCTGTTATGGTGGCCATGAGGTCTGGAAGTTTGTTGGCCTTCCAAACTTGTTTTGTTTTTTGTGAATGGTGGATCTGCATCTTTGGGGAGTTTTGTAGTTCCTTTGGTCCTGTGTGATGCGGGGGAGTGCAACGTGTCAGCTTGCTAGCCATGGTGTGTGACATCCCAAACTCCCCAGGCTTTGGTTCAAGTGATCTGTGTTTCTCATTTGTTTTTGCGCTGTATGGGGGAGTGGTGAGTGGCACACTGTTTGCCGTCATGAGTACCACCCCCAACTCCCCTTCTTTCAGTTTAAATGGCCCACATAGACATCCAGTTTCTGCCCAAGAGCTCTCCCTCCCTTCCTTCCTTGTGAGGTGGAGTCCATCGTATTTGGAAAAGCCCCTCTCCCAGAAGCTCTGTCAGTCACAGAAACATAGAAACATAGACCCTGACGGCAGATAAGGACCTCCTGGCCCACCTAGTCTGCCCATTTCCCTACCTGCAGGATAGGCCACAGATCCTAGTTAACCAACAGCCTATTTCTTCCTACCCCCCTACAAGAATTGCCTTATGTCTGTCCCATGCATTCTTGAATTCTCCTGCAGCTTTAGACGCCACAACCTCCTCAAGAAGACTGTTCCATGCATCCACTACCCTCTCTGTGAAAAAATACTTCCTCACATTGCCCCGGAACCACCCCTCCATCTTTAAATTGTGTCCCCTTGTTCTTGCCGTCTCTTTTTCTGAAAGATGCTACCTTCTTGGACTTTGTTGATTCCACTGAGGTACTCAAAAGTTTCTATCATGTCCCCCTCTCCCTTTTTTCCTCAAGGGTATACATATTAAGCTCCTTTAGTCTCTCCCCGTATGGCTTCTCTTGCAGACCCTGCACCATTTTAGTTGCCCTTCTCTTGACTGCCTCTATCCTGTCTATGTCCTTGCGGAGATGGGGTCTCCAGAACTGGACACAGTACTCCAGATGGGGTCTCACCAACTGTCTGTACAGAGGGATAACAACTTCCTGTTTTCTGCTGGTGATGCCTCTCCCTATGTATCCCAGTATACCCCAGCCCTCCTACTGCCTTCTCACATTGCTTGCTAACCTAAGGTCATCTGATATGATTACCCCAGGTCCCTTTCCTTTTTTGTTGTTGTTACTACCTCCCCCCCATTGTGTAATCTTCCCCTGGGTTCTTGTTCCCCAGGTGCATTATTTTGCACTTCTTTGCATTGAATCCTAGCTGCCATACTTCTGACCATTCCTCCAACCTTGCCAAGTCCCTTCTCATCCTTTCCACGTCTCCTTGTGTATCAACCCTGTTGCAGATCTTTGTGTCATCTGCAAAGAGACATACTTTCCTTCTAGTCCCTCTGCAATGTCACTTATAAAGACATTGAAAAGGACTGGACCCAGTACTGAACCCTGCGGTACCCCACTAGTAACCCCTCTTTCTTCAGAGTGGACTCCATTTACAATTACCTTCTGTGTCCTGTTGTCCAGCCAATGTTTTACCCAGGCTACCACCCTGGGACCCACTCCTAGGCTGGTTAAATTGACTATTAATCTTTTGTGTGGGACTGTGTCAAATGCCTGCTAAAGTCTAGGTAGGCCATGTCCACAGCCCCTCCCTGGTCTACTACTTTGGTCACCCAGTGAAAGAAATCTATTAGATTCGTCTGACATGACCTTCCCACTGTGAACCCATGCTACCTTGGGTCCTGTGCCCCACTGGCCTCTAGGTACTCGACAATTCTTTCCTTCAGAAGTGACTCCATCACTTTTCCTACCACAGAGGTCAAGCTGACAGGTCTGTAGTTTCCTGCCTCTGTCTTGGTCCCACTTTTGTGAAGGGAAATCACATCTGCCTTCCTCCAGTCCTCGGGTACCACACCATCCTCCCATGATTTATTAAAAAGAGTAGTCAGTGGTTTCACTAGTTCCCCTTAATTCTTTTAGAATTCTGGGGTGAATTCCATCGGGCCCCATTGCTTTGTCCACCTTCAGTTTTAGGAGTTCTTGCAGAACCCTTTCTTCTGTGAAAGGGCTGGGATCGACCCCCTATCAAGAGTGCTTCTGTTAATTGGATTAGGCACTTCCCCCTCCTCTTTTGTGAATACTGAGCAGAAATATTCGTTCAGTATCCCTGCTTTTTCACTGTCCCCCTCTGCCCACCCACCATTCATTCTATTCAGCCTCACTATCCCTCCCTTTGTCTTTCTATGCTCTCTGATGTACCTATAAAAGATTTTATCCCCCTTCTTAACAGAGTTGGCTATCTTTTCCTCAGTTTGGGCCTTTGCTATTCTGACTTCCCTACCTGCTTCCTTCTGCCTTAACTGGTACAGCTCTCTGTCCTGCTCCTTCTGTGTTTCCTTACACTTCCTGAATACTATCTTTTTCTCCCTGACAGTCCCCTATAAAGTAATAACCTCTCTCCTGGCACCATTCCTTTAGCCATGTGTTTAGGTCCTTAATGTCATCTGATGTATTACGTTGGACTGTGCTTTCTGTGGTTTGCTTAGTGCAGAGATTATTGAGGCCCCATGCCTCCCAATCCACCACATAGATGCCTCCCTTGTCCAGAATATCTATAGATGCCATTAATTTAGTATATAGCTCTTCTGAAGTAATTGTACACAACAATTGGTCATCCTCAATGCTTTGACCTATACGCCTTGGAGCAAATGTGGTAGTAGGACTTAAAGCCATGTTTAGTGTATATTGAAACAGATCTTTCAAATTAAAATTAGTTTACGTGTGCTTTCACTTGATGACCCGGAAAGACCACAAATGGCTACTATTTTGGAGAATGGTTTAGAACTACTCACGGTATCAAGATCTGCAATTTCTATTACATAGATACCTATTTCATCTAGTACCGTTGTTTTCTGCATTAACAGAACTGCCATGTCTTTACTTTGTAACAGTAAATCTATCTGTGCATAAGGACTGTCGTAAAATCTCCTTAATGCTATCAGTATTTATATCTCTCCTGTAGGGACTTTTAGGAAATATGTAAATAAATTCTGGAGAGCATTCTTTAGCTTGCTTTCATTCTCCATTGGAGTTCTTCTAAAACCAAAAATGCTAATTCGAGTATGAGTAGTCTGCTGGTCTATACTCTTTTTAGTTAGAGCATTTCTGCTAATATATTCTAGATGACAACCTGTCTTACCTAGTTTTACATTGCTAAGCCGTATAGTAGTGGCCAAGCGAGGCAATGCATAAAATAGAAAAACACATTCAAATCCACATTCATCTTAATCTCTCCAGATCTGAGCAAAGTCTGAGTCCCAGCAGCTGCCCTTAAGAGGGGCATAATCTTGTTTCTATTAAAACTAATGGATCTGTGGGATCCGCACACAAACCCATATAATGACAGAATTGTACATTTACTTATATCTATCCTATCATTTTCATTTCCATTTTCAGTGTTTGTCTGGACTGAGGGTACCTCCTTGGGGTTATTTTTACATGTGGGCCCTGGGCCTGTCAGATTTCTAATTTCTTGCCTGATTGCCATGAGTTCACCTTCCAGGGCACCAAATGCCTCTTTAATAGCACGGTTCTTATCTGTGTCATTGCTTAATGCCTTTTTGCTATTATGAGGTGGGGGTTACTTAACAGTCCCCTGTGTGTTTTCATCCTCTCTTCTCTCTTTCTGAACCAGTGATCAGAAGTTTGGTTCCTGACTGTAAGAGTTATAGGAACTTAAATGAACTTCTGGTGTCAGATTTACTGGAGGAATTTTACTAGAGTTGTTGCAGGAATTAAAGAATTTCTTCGCTACAGTATGTTCTTCCCTTTTTTGGGTTTACTCTTCTCACTACCAGTGTTATTGTTGTTTTTCTTTCTACTTTTCCTCTTTGTTATTTTTTTTGTTTAAGTTTCTCTGGTGTGTTGGGAATTTCTATTACAGAAAACTCCGGTCTCAATTGGTCACAATCTTCTTCCAATATGGAGGGAGAGTGGGGAGGGGTGGGTGCAATTCTATCTAATTTGAGTAAAATATCTTCAAACTTACAGCTATTTACTGCAATGTTCTGTTTGATGGACTCCATTTCATTTTGCAAACCAAGTATCTGATCCAGGATCATTATATGCATGGCAAAGGGGTTTTTAATACATTTTTTAACATTTTCACTTAGGGCTGTAGGATACTTTTGAATATCCTCTAGAGTGCAACATTGGCCAGCTCTATTTCTAGTTGTATTAAGCCTTTTTAGGCCAGAGATAGTGGTTGCTAACTCTTCCATAATCTCATTTAAGCTGGCTTGTTGGACCTGTGAAGAATACTGTACAGAAGGGGTTATTGGAGTATAAACCTCCAGGCAGAATGGTAGACTATCCTCAGACCCCATTAACATGGACTCAGTGTTATTTTTCAGGGAATACTGTGATTCCCAGGACCCATATTAATTTGTCTCACATAGTTCAATCATGGTTGTCTGGCCACTAGGACTTTCTGGACTGGTTACTCTATCAGGATCACAAAGGTCCCTACAGTCCATGTTTTGAGATGTTGTGTTAAACATCTTAGGAGTGGATGAAAGCCTGAAAGACTCAGCAGGGCTCAATGATGTGGTTGTGTCTTTTATTAGGTTGACTTTCTCTGCTACAAAGTCAGAAAATGTTTTCAAAAAATGTTTGTTAATTTTAGTCTGCTTCTTATTTCTATCGCTCATATTTATATCCTGCAGATTTTTATTTACGGGTGCCTTTTGATTTTTTCCGTGATAGTTTATTCTGTATCTTAAATTCCTACATTTTACTTTTGGTCTTTTTCTTTTTTTGGCTGCCTGACTTTACTACTTAAATAAATCTCATCAGTTTCACGCCCAGCATTGGTTTTATTCCTACAGATTTTGTCTTTTTCCCTTCTCTGAAAACTGCGTACCCCCTGCAGTTCAATCAAAGATGCCCGATTCCTTGTAAGTACCATTTTATAATGCAGCGCCTATGAGGTGCTAAAAACGTGCTGTGGCTGTCAAGCAATGAATACGAAAATATGCAAGTCAGAACTATTTTACAGATCAAAATAGTCAAAATGTAGTGCAGTCAAACTTCTTTGCAAGCGTCTATAAAATTTAAAACCTGTGAGGAAAAGTTAAATACTGTAGTTAGCTCAAACATGCACTTTAAAGTTCAATCAGGTTATATTAAGCTAGAAGTGCTTGAGGTAGTGCCAATAGCAGCATGTACTTGTATTTCAAAATCAAAATATATAAAAAATGTAACCTTGTGCCCCAGTGCAAATTTCAGGAACTTCAGAAGTTTCAACTGAGTAGTCTCTGCGTTGAATGACCTCGCAGTACAGTCCAGTATAATCTGGGTACACTAGGCCTGCAGCCCGAAGAACTTGCAGGATTTAATCGCAAAAGCTGCAGGGGACACAGGAAGCAGTTCCCTGAAGGTACTTCTCCTTCAAGACTCTGCACTGCGTACCAGGCTTCTGGAAAAAATGGCTTCCATTGGTCTTTTCCGGCCTTTTCAATTTCTCTAGTCAAAGACATAAAATGAGACAGCGAAAAGAAAGGGAACAGCTATCTAAACGTAGTGATAATATTTTGTACCTCTTATTTACCTATCACTAACAATGTAAGTGCAAATGACTGTAGAGCAGGTAATACTATCCACCACATGAATTACTCTGTTATTGATGTGTAAAAAAGGAAAGATTACAAACTTACTGTTGATCAAAGTTAGCTAAAGTGCAGCCAAACGACACAGAACATGAAGAGTAGGATCTCTATTCCTAAAAGTCAACAGAAATTTTACAAGAGCCTCCTAATTTGCACTGTGAGTCTTATTTCAGAGAATGGCGCATCTGATTTAGAAATGCCATGCAGGCGTACTTCTATCCCCCTCTCAGGGTCAGCTGACCTGGAATGGCTCCTGATTGGTTGCTATGACTAAGTTAATAGCTTGAAAAACAAACTTATCTGCTTCTTCCTTTAAAACGCTACTTAAAACAGACTGATAAAAAAGAAAAAAGCCTAAAATTAGCTTAAAGGAAACACATACTATTTTCTGGTTTTAGTAACAGTAAAAGAAAAGACTGCTAAGCTTTTTTTTTTTTTAAAGAATTTACATAACAGCTATTCTTGCTTCATGCATCATTCAGATAGCACAAATAGCACAAGCAAGATATTTATCACACAAGGTACAGAGAGTGTAATGGAAGGGAGACAAAAGCAGTATAAAATGGGGCTCCTTCTCCTTTCTCCATGAAGCACAAGTTCCTTCAGCAGTCCTCCCTTTAACTCATCCCTCCGCAGGGCTGCTGTGCACATTCTGCAGCAGGGGTGGGCTCTGCCACTGCTCGGACTCCAAGCATCCGGTGCAATACAGACTGCAGCAATAATTCAATACTGTGTCTACTTTCTGCAGCACAAGCTGGCCAGAAAAGGTGCGTGTTGTAAGCCACTATTGCCAGTTCTTTTACCAGACTTTCTCTCTACGTTCAGGCAACAATGGCATACCTGTTCTAGGTAAAAGGCAAGCATTACAGCACCCTGCTGCTCCTGCTTCTCCTCAGCAGAATAGTGTGCAGCTGCTCATTGCCTTGGCTCCTCCCCCTCCTGGATACTGTGGGTCCTGTACATCCCAAAGGTTTAAATGAAATGAGGGACTTGAAACAATTCCTTTGCTATTTCTGGGGCTGTAGCTAACTGTAGGTTTTCTCAAAACCCTCCATCCTCACCTTGTTTCCCAACCCCCCTCCCCCATCATTCTTCATAGTCCCCTTCTCCTTGTTTTCTGTTTGTTTACTTTCTTATTCTATTTCCTCCCTGTTGAGTGATGCCACCTTTTATAGTATAAAACTCCTCCCCCCCCTTTTTTCTTTTCATTTTAATATGAGAACTGATTTTTTTTTTGCTTGCTTTTGATTATTTTATAGATCTGGAATCTTGGAAGTTTTGTACCTCTGCACCTCTTCCTCTGTGTACTTTCCTCCCACTCCTTGGACCGTTTGTTTGTAGATCCCATGGAATAATCTGAAGAATGGTGGAGTGGTCACAGGATGGACCTCAGGCAGTGAGGACTTCTATCCTTTATCAAAACTATTTTGCATTGTAAAATCAGTGCCTTGTTGCTGTACTAGCTTGCTAAATAATCCTAGATTTGTTACATGTGTTGAGGTTTAATAATTTTGGTTTGGGTTTAATTAATGATTTTTTTTCCCACAATTTTTTCACTCAATTATTGTTTCTTCTTATAGATTGGTCTAATATGTATAACAACACTGTTTTGAGATTACTTAAAGATGGGAAAGCCTTCAAGTCTCCTCTCCTCTCCTTGATGAAGCCTTGACTGGCGAGGTTCAGGGGCATTTACTCCCGTATGTGTGTGTTGGGCATTTAGCGCAGCGGTGGTTTGTAATTCACTGTAAATTCTGTGTGTAAATTTAGACACTTGGCTAAGCATAGTTTCTGGAGTGCAGTTCCTCATTTCTGCAGTTTCTTGTCAGCTAACAGGAATTTACCTCGGAGAGTATTCATTCCTCAGAGAGTATTCAGTGTGGGCTGAACTGCCCAAAATATAAGATATGTGGAGCCTATTGGCACATCTGCTATGCCCAATTGGGCACTGGTGTTTGTGGTCTCAGAGATAAAGAAAAGATTGTGAAAAGTGAAAAAAGGATATGCTCCGTGGGAGGACAGAGTGAATCCGTAGAATTATTTGCAGAATTGTTTTGTGCCAATCTGTGCCAGCCAGTGAGTCTGTGCATTAGCCAAGTGGCTGTCAGTTGCCAAAAATGGGCTAGAAGAAGCCTGTGGGTTTCCCACCCAAGCTGCAGAGGTGGAGAACTCTGTGAGTCTTATGGCCCCTTTGGGCTCATATATAGAAATTAAAGTACCTCACAAGGGTGGAAGCCAGCCCAGAAGAAATATGAGCAGATAATGATCCATCTGTGGTTATATGAGAATTGGACTGTGCCAACTGGATGAAAGTGCCATCTTTTATTGAGCTCAAGTGGAAAAAATAAAGGATTGTGTTTTGTTTGAATAACCCCTGTTTGGATATTCATGTGTTTATGCCTCCAAGTTCTGATAATTCTGTTTACTCTGCAGCTTTGCTAGTGCAGCTGAGTGTTGTGGGAGCCGTGGAGGTCAGTGTTCAGGAGGTCAAGTAGTTACTGGTGAAGGGCCATCCCAGGTGACCTCTTTCCATCAAAACCTCTAGACACTCAAGATATAGATAGTAGGATGCTTGGCATTGGTTGATTCCATTCTGATTTTCAGTTTTAAGATTTTGAGAACTTCCAAATCCTAATCCGATTCCATTTGAAATCCTAGAAAATTGGATATAGAATTTGGCTTTGAAATCTAAATCCCAAATGCCTATGTAAAGTAGTTTTTAAGATCCAGTTTAGGATTTTTGGACTGCAAACCCAAAAATCCTAAATCTGAAAATTGGATTGAAATCCAATGAATCCAAATTGGTTTGGTGTATTCCGAGCAACCCTAATAGGCAGGCATGGGGCAGATGCTATGGGTCATCGCAGTGGGTCAAGGGGCCTCTTTCTGCCAACAAATTCTAGGTTTGTATGAGATATTTTTTTCTCCTCGTGAAAATAGCAGTGCATGATAGTGGTGAACATTTCAGCCTATCCTTTTCTATTTTATTTTAGAGTGCTCCTTATCTCCTGACTTGTATGGTACCCATATTTCCCCATTTTGAGTCTGTTTTAGTACAGTTTTTTACATTTCAATTAATAAAAGCCCACTCCTTTTAATTGTGGCTCAGAACAGGCTTTCATCAGCATTCTCAGCTGCCTTTATACACCTATTGAGATCATGGAGTACTGCCTGCTGCATGACAGCTCTTTTTAGTCACAACAGAAGTGACGTTAAACAATGAGTGTTCAAAAGCAACACAGAATACTGATGAAAACCTGGCCTGAGCCAGATTAAAATGAGTGCTCCTTTTATTATTTCAAATGTGAAAAAAAAGGCTAAAGCAGACCCAAAATTGAAAAAGTGGGGTATCATACAAGTCAAGAGATAAGAGGCACTCTAAAATGAAATGAAAAAGTATAAGTCAAAATTTTCACCACCAGGCACTGCTGCTTGAAGTAGAACATGTTATGTGTGGGAAACCCACTAGGAGTGACTTGCAACCATGAAGATAGTGTTTACACGCGCACACACCCCCATCAACACCATGAGCATCTGTCTGCACAGTACGACATTCCTGTGTCATAATTCCATGTGTCAGTGCGTATATTTTCCTAGCCAGATACTTACACACATATATAAACCTGAGAAGACTGCAGAAAGAAGAATTTGGGAAATCTTATTCCTGATGGTGGTGGTGGTGTACCAATACCAGAGGTTAGAGGGGAAGCTGAGCTGAGATGGCACCCTCAGTGGTCAGCATCTGCTGTGGATCCGAGAAAGCTAGGTGCCGAAGAAAGGAGCCTTTTTGAATGTCAGGTGCAAGCAGCCCAGTATGAGAATGTCTACTCACTTGTATCTCATTTCCCCAAAAAATAATCAAAAGTCAGGCTCCCTTAGATGAGTTCAGGCCACCAAGGATCGGCCGGGGGGGGGGCTGGGAGAGGATTGAGCAGCCAGCAGGAAGCTCTCCTCCCCCAGATGGGGAGATCAGTCCTCCCATCCCTTGACTGCCACTGGGTGGAGATAGTAGTGTCAGGTCAAGGGGAGGGCTGGTGCTAGGCCAGGTGGGAGGATCAGGGTCATTCGGGCCTCGGGGCACATGAGCACCTCCACGTGCATGTGTGACCATGTTACTGTGACTTCAGGGATAAAGGAGAAAATGGTGGAAAAACACCCTTGGTGGCTGGATGAAGACTGACCCGTCGCAGGCCTTGCACCAGTGGCTGGGCACCCACCACAGTCCTGTGGCAGCAAACGATGGTGGCAATGTAAACCCTGGAAGAGCTGGATGACAATGGCTGGGGGTCGGTCGTAAGGTGGATGCCATGGGAGAGGAGAATAAAGACAGAATGGGAAAAAAAAAAGTCAGGCTACCTCTACAAAAATGATGAGTTTTTTGCTATGGAAACAAGACATCTAGTTGCAAAATAAATTATATTTCTCATGTTCGACTACAGACACCTTCTTAGACATCTTGGAAGCATGCTACTGTCATCCCCCTCCATAAAGGTGGCGACTCCTCCTCCTCTCCTGGTAACCTCCGACCTATATCCCTCCTCCCTACCCTCTCCAAACTCCAAGAACACATAGTGCTACCCCAACTAGTTCCTTTCTTTGATTCCTCTTCCTTTTTCACCCTTTTCCAGTCTGGCTTTTGAAAATTCCATTCCAGCTCCGCCTCCCTTCTCCGACTAACAGATTCCATCCATACAGCTATGGTCCAGGGTCTTCTCACTGCCACCATTTTCATTGATTTAGCAAAAGCATTTGACACTGTCTCTCATTCACTCCTACTCCACAAACTCAGTTCAACTGGTCTTTCAGTCCCCTCCACCCACTGGTTCAGCTCCTATTTCACAGGGAGATCTCAATCTGTGAGGCTAGGAGGAGCCATATTCTCCCCTCCCCTTTACCACTGGAGTCCCCCAAGGCTCCGTACTTGATCCACTTTTATTCTCCATATTTCTAAATGACCTTCCCTCTGCTTGCTCTTCTGTATCCATACACATGTATGCAGAAGACACTGCCCTATTTGTCTTTGGTTCATTGCCAGCTGAGCTAGTATCCAAACTACAACCTGATTTTCACTCAGTCCAGAAATGGTTTCAGTCAAATCACTTATCTCTAAATGCCAAAAAGATGGTCTCTATGTGCTTTGGTACTAGACCAAGGCTCTCTAAATTCCTGTCCCTCCTTCCTTCCACACCCTAGATGGTATCCCAGTTGACGACATACCTGCCTTCAAATACCTTGGCATCTGGCTTGACCATCACCTTCATTTCTCCCAGCACACAGACACCATTCATAAAAAGCTCCACCCTAAACTGGGTGCCCTCTTTAAGCATAACAGCTGTATTCCCCTCCATGCTTGCCGAGACATCCTTACCAAGATGATTCTCCCCATCTTTGACTGTGGCGATACTGTCAATGGTGCTGCCCCTAAATCCACCCTGGCCAGACTGAATCCCCTCTTCTACTTCTTCTGCTGCTTTGCTCTTAACTGCCCTACCCGAACCCACCATTGTACTCTCTATTTTGCTCTTTCCCTCCTTTTCTGGAGGATCACCATTTGTCCCACTGTGCCTCCTTTACTTCCAAACTCTAGCTATCCTTCCTACCCCCCATCTCGATTCCCTACTCTCTCCATACACCCCCTCCTCCTACTCCTCCCTCCAAATCTCTGGGTATCACTCCCTCAAGCTCCCTTCCTATAAAACTCTCACTGGTCAATCAGCCTTCTCTTTCCACTTTCCTAAACTCTGGAATTCTCTTCCCTTAAACTTTCACTCAGCCTCTTCAAAACCCTCACTAATCTCTCTTCTCCACTCTTTCACCTCTCCCTCCTGCCACTGTCCTTAAGTGTACATTGACGCCCCCCTCCATTCCCCTGGGTCCAAACTACTGTGACTGTATTTTTCACTTATTGTATTAACCTACTTGAACATTGTATGAACTCAGGTTACCTAACTGCTACCACTGTATATTGCACTTATTGTATATACCTACGTATTTCTGTTACATTCTGTATATTCAAAGCAGCTCTGTACTCATATCTCTCTGTATGTCAGCCTGTGCAATTGTATATATCTTTTTAGAATGTTATTATGCTTTCCCTCTCCCCTTTCCCCCAGGACACATCTGCAAATGAGCTGCTTTGTGCTCAGTATGTCTTTTCCTGGTGAAGCTCTTTAATAAATAGAGGGAGGCTTTTTGTGAATCAGACCAAAGAGTTTTTGCAGAGGTGTCAAACAGTACTCAGTGATGTTTGTCGTTTTGATCTTGGGGTCCCTACCAAACTCATTACTGAAAATTAATACTTAGGGATTCTTGGAATACACCAAACAGAATTAGATTTGTTGAATTGCAATCCGATTTTCGGATTTAAGATTCTCGGAATTGAAGTCTGTAAATCCTAAATCCTAAACTAAATCCTAAAACCTATTTTTACATATAAATTTAGGATTCCAAATCTGATATCTGAAGTTGATTTTGAGATCTTTTTAGGATTTGAATTGGAATCAAATTAGGAATCAAAATTTTCTAAAATCCTAAATCTGAAAATTTGATCAGAATCTGACAAATCCAAGCATCACTAGTAAGATTATGAGAAGTCTTTCATCATTTTTTTTGAGTTAACGGGACACTGTCAACGTTTTTTGCATCATATTATTTTTTGGTAAAAACCCACATTTTATAATTGCTTAATTTCTCTAAGATTCCTTGATGTTGCTGGCTGTGTTATCTGCCTCCTTGCTTATTAGAACCAAAATGCATGGTAATGTATAGCTATACCCAGCTTTGTTTTCCTTCATATCACTGAACTACTCTCAGTGCACACTTCCTGAACATTAGACACATCCTCAAACAGTGCAGCCACTCTTGATACAATAGTCTCCTCTACTCCCACTGCATAATGAGTGACTAGATGGTGTTGAGGGTGATCATTATTCCAGGAAAGATGCACTGGGAGCTGGTCAAGAAATGTAAACAAACATGTTTTGGTGTGGTAACAGCAGTAAAGTGGGCAGTCAGTTTTTCACTTTTTAAAAGACAAAAGGGATCTGACTGAAACTACCAGCTGCATCAACAGTCTCTACAGAATATGAATAGTAGTAAAATGCGTTTTTTTTTATGTTGGCTCGTGCATGTGCAGCCAGCATATTGTGGTAGTAGCAGATTTGGAGGCGTGGTCACTGTTGGGAGAATGCAGGGCATGCATCAGAAGGTGCGTCCCTCATTCCCCAATAAGCCTGTATGCCGGCGCCACACCATGCATACATAATGTGGCAAGCACATCTAACGAAAGGTCCGCTGCAATGCGAGCAAAGCTTGTCATACACAGCGGACCTCCCGACGTGCTTTCTCTGGTAAGAAAAAAAATGTAACACGGCGGCACACTACCTGCCATAATGCCAACTTCAGGGGTGCCCAGTCCCCTGTCAGCATGCCCTGCCCCAATGTATGTGCCAACGGGAAGCCCTTTCCCCATTGGCATAATGCACCCCCATTTGTTATGTGTCGAGGGGTGCCCAATCCCTTTGGCTCTTGCCTGCACATTATGTGCCAATGGGGGTGCCTAATTCCCATTGGCTACAGCCTCCCCTAAAATATTTAGGGTGGCACACTGGGAGCCCACCCCAGCATGCAAATCCCTGAAAAATAAAAACTGTCCCACAATTTTTAATTTTTTTTTAACCCTGTGAAAGAAGAAAATGGTCCCTCGCAGTCTCCCTGCACCCTCCACAACCCGCACCCACCGTCTGTGCACTCTGCTTCCCCACACCCCCCTCATCCCATACTTACCTCCGGAGTCTGGCATGACGATCTTTGGTGGACCGGGAACACATCTACACTCTTCAAAGCTAACAGCGAACTGAAGAAATGCCGATAAGCTGTATAATGGCATAAATAGGTTTTTTCAACTTTGGTGCATATCTCAGGCATTTTTTGGAATTTTTGCGCCAAATTTTCAACATGGGGTTATTGGGACCCCTCCGCATGAATGCAGTCACTGTCATGGCATTATTCGGTCCCAAAAGGTGATTTCATGGTCACTGCACAGAATCTTCTTTCGGGACTGAGTAACGGGGGGGGGGGCTTTCAAAAAGCCTATGTTGTAAATTTGGTGAAAAAAATTCTAAAAATGGCTGTTTTACAAGCGTGCGTTGCACTGTTTCCACGCACGCTCGTAACTTCGTGAATTTGTAATATTTTCACTCCGGATATTCAAAATTGGCATTTTTCCACACCTTCCGATGAACAGTACAGATGTCATTTTACATATCCTACCCGAAATGTGTTTTCACACATCCGGAGCAGAATATTACATTTGTTGTGCGAAATCAGTTTTCGGGACAGTTTGAGAAAATGACTGACACTGTTCATGAGCAGAGGTCCTAAAATGCCTATGTTGAAAATTTGATGCCGAACGTCCATAAAATGACTGTGTTGCAAGCATGCGTTGCGCAGTTTCCACGCACCCTTGTAACTTCGCAAATTTGCAATATTTTCATGCCAGATTTTCAACACTGATATTTTTTCACACCTCCTTATCAACAGTACAGCTGTCATTTTCACAGCCTGCCCAAAATGTGTTTCCGCAGCTGTGGTGCACAGAGGCGTGGTTGCTGTGGGAAATCAACTTTCGGGACAGATTAACAAAATCACAGTGCCACTGTTCATGAGGGGAGGTCCCAAAATACCTATGTTGAAAATGTGGCTAAAAAACTCCCAAAAATAATTGGGTTACACGTGTGTGTTGCGCAGTTTCTATGCATGCTCATGACCACCAATTTTTCGTATTTTCACTCCAAATTTTCAACGTTGCCATTTTTTTACGCCTCGTCATCAACAATACAGTTGTCATTTTGCACACCCAGCCCAAAATGTGTTTTTTCATCCCTGTGTCTCCAAATAGCATAGCTGCTGTGCAAAACCACCTTTCAGCTAACAAACTGATTGTGCCACTCTTCATGAGGTGAGGTCACAAAAAGCCCATGTTGAAAATTTGGAGTGAAAATACCAACGCATGCCTACGGTGCTAGGGTTTCCAACTGTAGCACCCCACCCTGTAGAGACTGACAGGTGTCAGGGGTGTGACTTGGGATCATCGGCTGTAATGCTCACACCATTCCACTCTCACCCCCACCCTGCAGCCAGTGACAGGCATTGTGATGTGCCTTGCAGTGTTCGGCCACAAAGTTCACCCCATTCTCCTATACTGCACCCACCTCAGTGAATTTCCTTACGGAATGGGGTAAGTATAATGCCCAAAGACCCCAAAACACACCACCACACTTGTCAGGGTCTACAGGGTAGGGTGAGGTAAAATGGCATGAGCGTTATAGCTGATGACCCAAAGGCACACCCCAATGCCTGTCAGTCTCTGCAGGGTGGGGATGGGGTTGGTGTCACTTCAATGCTTCACTGCCATTCCTATTATACATCTCTAACTCCTGCACTACCAATGCCAGTGCCAGTGAGACAACATTCGGCATTGACAAATGCTTGTTTAAACAAGGAACACTTTAAAGCCTAAGGGGGTGACAGTGTCCCTTTAATGTAACTTTGGGATCATGAGCACACAGAATAAATCTGCAACCCCTCCAAATTTATTTCCCAATTTTAAGCTGAATCAAGTTTCTTATGTAACTAGGACTTCTAACATAAGTTTTAACTTAAAGTCCCCAAATTAACAGACTGGTACACATCATTTCTCCTGGGCTTGGCCATTAAGGAGGCAGTATAGTGCAGTGGTCTAAGGCTCTGAGCTGCAAATCTGGTGACATCCAGCAGAGCAGACCTGGGTTTGAATCCCACAGTGTCCACTTCTATATTGTGTGACCCTGAGCAAGTCACTTAACCTTCTTGTGCTCCCAGGTCACTCCTGTAAAAAAGCTTCCAGCTTAGTGTGCTATACCTGGTTAAATAAAAAAAAATATTTTCCATAATAGCTTATTTTCTGTTATAGACCTTATATTTTTCTTAATAGCTTGTCTCCTGTTATAAACCTTAACTGCTGCCCACAGTGCTTCAAAAAAGCTCTATCATGACTTCCGGTGACGTCACCGAGCTGATGAGGACCTAACTTAACCAGCTCCCACAACCATCAAATTAATCTTTTGGAATCCTCCCCATATCTCGATTTAACAGAAGCAATATATAACCATAGAGCAAGGAGATATGTCTGCCAAAATTCACAGACCGAGAAACTCAAAAAATCTCACCTTGCAAACAAAAATGAAGCAATTAACACTAGATGAGGAAATGGAGGCCTTCTCGACTCACTCGTACAGAGACCCTGCTCTCTCAGACTCTTCAGTCGACATGGAAGAGGAAGACCAGGGCCTATTAAGAAAATCTGAATGTACATTACAGAAAATACTAACCTCGGTTCAAAAGATTGAATCTTCCCTAGCAGACCTACGACAGGATGTTCGGAATATTGACTCCAAGATAGCAGATCACACCACCAAAATATCCGAGCTCTCAGAGGCCCAAGACTCAGAAGACAGGGTCCTAATATATCTGCTGCAAAGGGATAAGGAAATGTCTACCAGGCTGGAAGATATGGAAAACCGCTCACGCCGCAATAATTTTAGAGCACACGGAGTCCCAGAAGGATTGGAAGAAGGGTTCCCTACCCCAATAAACTTTATGCAGCATCTCTTACGTTCAGCATTCTCCATCCCTCCAGATATGAATATGGCAATAGATAGAGCACACAGGTCATTAATCCCGAAGCCCACTACTCCAGCTGCCAGACCCCATTCCTGGGTGGTCAGAATGGTACACTTTCAATCAAGAGAGTGGATCCCGAGGGAAGCATGGAGGCTTAAGGACGTACAATACAAGAATACAACTATTTTCTTCAAGCAAGATTTCTCCCCCACGCTGCAAGCGGAGCGTGTCAGTGTGCGATCAGTTATCAAAGAGATCAGGGAGAAGAAGAAAAATATCAAAGCCCAGCTGGTTTTTCCAGCCAAGCTAAGGATACACCTGGAGGAGGGGATTAAAACATACTCAAACTTGGCAGAAGCTGCACCGCTCCTAAAAGAATGGGGGATTGAAGTACTGGGGATAGAGCTACAACTCCTGGAGCAAAAATTATTAAAGAACACATGGCAAACGGCAGGGAGAGGAATGAAACGCTCGCATTGAGGAATACTTCCACCCGCGGTGATCCAGGACGTCACAATGATAACACGGCGCGCAGATGGCAGGAAGACCAACGGCAACATTGCGACGAGAGCCAAGCAAAACCCCTCTCACTGATCAGTCCTCTGGAAAATGTAAGAACTTTAGTAGGGAGCAGGACTCATTTAAATAATAATTTTAGTGTGCTTAGTAAAGTCCTCCGTGTTTCTCTGAGGGGGTTTTCATTTCTCCTACTCCAGGGATCTTACCCGAATACCAGTCTGCGGGGACGGCAGATTCCTGACTAATCTCCTGGACAGGTTAAAAAGTATAAAAGAGCCAGCTTGCTTCTCATAGTTACCATACGGGTAGATTGATCCGGAGGTGAGTGAACTAGAAACACTGCAAAAGACCCCGACTGGGCTAGATTCGTACTGCTTCCGAATGATCAGAAAATAAATTAAAAATGTATACATCGGTCCCTAGATGGCATATTATCCCAGATTCCTGAGGGAGGGGGGAGAGAGGGGGGAATATATCACAACCCTCTCTTGAGAGGGAACTAACCTGAATTCCCCCCATTTTTCAGTCCAGGTGAGATGGAAACTATATCGTTCATTGTAAATGTAATTCAGTTAAATGACTCAAAGGGACTGATATGGCTGAAAGGAAAATAGCAGACATGAACTGGACTGAGGATTACATGTGGGGGGAAGAGGAGGATTCATTGAATGTTTTAAGATACCGGATTAGGACGGTGAGGGAGAGAGGATGGATCTCTGGCCTCTCAGTGATGTTTTTTTCTCATTTTTGTTTTCCATAATCAAGAGCATAAAAACATCTAAGCTCTTAGTCTCTTAAGAGAGACGAATAGTGTCTATTCAGACACTTACCACTTTAAGTGGCCCTAGGTTCCCCCTTTAACAGGGGAACCTGGAATTACACCTAGGAAGCAACCAAAGTGGGTATCCCAAGTGGATTCCGGCGTGAACTGATGTCAGATATCTCTCTCTATCTGTCCTCCTTTTTTTTTTTTTGGATTCAGTGGGGAGGGATACAATTGTTCAATTTACTCAAATACTGTTCTCTCTGTTTTATTAATATTGTTCTACACTTGTTACTGACTAAAATGTTTCATAGTTATATTTATTACCCAGTATTAAGGGAACAGTTTTTATTGAGTGAGTCCTTATCACAAAAGATGTGGCTTAGACAGGTAAGGTTAATCTGGGGAAACTTCTCATTAGGGCTGGAGGTAGCTCATTGGAGTAATGTTGTCTACGGGAGAAACCCTAACCTACAAGTTAGTTTTAATAACAGATCCCGATTCTTCCCAAGGTACCAGCTATGGCCTCTTTAAAAATATGTTCTTACAATGTGAAGGGGGTTAACTTGCCCATTAAGCATACTAGGCTACTACAGGAGTTTAACAGATTATGGGGTGATGTGATCCTGCTACAAGAGACGCTTTTATCTATAACAGAACATCTGAAATTAAGAAGGGCCTGGGTAGACAACGTGGTGGCAGCTTCACACCCACACACTAAGAAGGCGGGGGTGGCGATTTTATGGAGAAAAGGGTTACATTTAAATATTGACTCATCAGAAGAGGGATTGCAAGGCAGATATGTTAGACTATCGGCACACTCACAAGGTAAACTCCTCCACTTGGTAAACATTTACGCTCCGAACTCTAACCAGGAGGATTTCTTTAAATTAGTTTTCAAAAAAATAGCAGACCTCCCACCGGGGGTGCTCATCCTGGGGGGAGACTTTAATACAGCGCCCTGCCCACAAAGGGATAGATCCACAGGCACCACATTTACACCTCAAATAGCCTCCAAATCCCTAACGCTTTAGCAAAAGAACTGGGACTAGTAGACATATGGAGAGCACATCACCCACAGGAGAGGGATTTTACCTTCTACTCAGCAGCCCAGCAATCATACTCCCAGATAGACTTACTCTTCACTCATACCACTTCTTTGCACTTGGTAGGCAAACCATACATACATAATATAACTCTATCGGACCACTCATCAATCTCCATCCATCTCTCTTTGTTGCCAAAGGATAAACAGACACTATGGAGACTTAATGTCTCATTACTGAATAATAAGCCCTTTCTTAATAAGTTAAAACAACTAATAATGGACTTCTCCTTGACCCACCAACCAACAGAACACTCTTCCTCTCTAAACTGGAATACGCTTAAAGCAGTACTTGGGGGGAGGTTATAAGTTTTGCAGCATATCAGAAAAAATTATCACAGCTTACACATATCAGACTACTACAGAAATTAACTGACCTAGAGGGACACCATAAACTTGATCCTGGCAATAAACAGATACAAACAGAACTAAACAAAGTTAAAAATGCATTACAGAACTTTGAAAACAAAAGAGCGGAGGGTTATTTAAGATGCACTAATCAAAAATATCATAAGGTTGGGTGGTAGGACGTTGAGACTGTTGGCTTTTCGTCTGCGAAAGGCTCAGGCAGAGAGACATGTTCCTTATATCCAAGAAAATGGCCAGACAGGGCAAAGGTTTGTCACCCCCACTGAAATAGCCCAAACAATTTCGATGGTATTATCAAAATTTATACTTAGAAAATAAAAACCTTGTGGATATACAGAAAAATACCCAAGCATTCCTAGACACCCTCACATTACCTAAGTTACCCGAGACAGTGATGGCTGAACTGGGCCTTCCTATCACAGTGGAAGAAACCCTTAAAGTTATTCGCCAATTACCAACAGGGAAAACCCCAGGCCCAGACGGGTTCAGCGGGGAACTATATAAAGAATTGGCTTAACCACTGGCACCTTTGTTGACAGAGGTATTTAATCAATGTCTAGAGGATGGTAAAGGTCCTGAAAGCTGGGAGCACTCTATAGTAACTGTTATACCCAAGCCTGGGAAAGAAACCACAAAATGTGAATCTTTCAGGCCTATAGCTCTGCTCAACCTAGACCAAAACATTTTTACTATAATCTTAGCTACCCACCTACAAAAATACATTGAATTACTAGTTCATCCTGACCAAACAGGTTTTATTCCTCATCGTCACGAGTGACAATGCCAGAAGACTTCTGAACATTGTAAAATCGGGAGGCTTGAGGGGCAAATCTGCCTTGGCTCTTTTTATCGATGCAGAAAAAGCCTTTGATAGGCTGAACTGGGCCTATCTTTTTGAAGTCCTGCATAAAATGGGGTTCCAGGGTAATTTCCTTCAATGGATAAAAATATGTTATCAAAACCCCCCGGCCAGAGTGAGGGTTAACAGTACCATCTCTGCACCCTTTAATATTACCAAGGGAATGCGACAGGACTGCCCTCTCTCTCTCTCCTCTGCTTTTTGCGCTCAGTATGGCACCCTTGGCTCAGGCCGTAAGACAACATAGTAAGATTGAGGGCATAGAAATTCAGAACACTCTTCACAAGATCTCCCTTTACGCGGACTACACCTTAATATATCTGGGAAACCCTCAGACCGCCATTCCACATCTTATGAAGCTTCTGTCTTCTTTTGGAGACATCTCTGGCTTTAAAGTCAATACAAAAAAATCCGAGGTGCTACCGATAGGGGAGGCTTTGAAATCAGATTTAAGAGTAAAAACCCCATTTAAATTGGTTAGACATAAGATGAGATATCTTGGAATGCAAATACCCACAAATCTTAATCAGCTATACAGACATAACTATGAGGCTTTGGCCCAGCAAACACGAGCCGACCTCCATAGATGGTCCCTGCTCCCCCTAACATTTACCAACAGACTAGAGGCGGTTAAGATGAACACTCTACCCAGATTCCTTTTTTTGTTTTCCAGCCTCCCTCTTCAGATCCCTAATAAGGACTGGAAGGATCTTAGAAAAAAGCTATCAGATTTTATATGGCTTAGCAAACGACCAAGAATTCGGTGGGAAATACTGATAGAGGAAAAGAGTAAGGGAGGGATGGGACTACCGTACTTCCCTAAATACTATCTTGCAGCTCAGTTGCTCCCAGTTGTTAAAATGTTGATGCCGGGTAAGAAACATGGTTGGTTAGAAATGGAGGATAGGGAATGCAAATTGACCCCCTTAAACATTCTCCCATGGAGGATCCAACCGAAAGATTTAAAAAACATCCACAATGTTTTTACCCAACACACAATGTCGCAGTGGCTGGAAGCTAGCTAGGCAGAATTAGGAAATTGTTCGTCCAGTGTGGGAATACCTACCACTTTCATTTCTTCCAGGGTTTCCAGCCTCAGTTGGGGATTCGTGTTTTTTTAGATGGGTTACCAAGGGACTTAAATATCCCAGACAATTTATAGAAGGGAGCCAGTTAAAACCATTCTCTCAAATGCAGTCGGAATTTCAACTGAGTAACATTGATTTTTTCAGGTATTATCAATGCTCACATTATATCACTAGCACTATCAGCCTCTCAGACCTATCCCAGAAACCCTCAGCACCAAATATACTGACTTATCAAAGAAGCATTACAGGAGATACCAGATCATTTATATCGCAGGTATATAAAATACTGATGGAAGACAGAGAGACTTTGGCAATACAAAGGGTAGAAATGAAATGGGAAGAGGAGGCAAACTTAAACCTCACAGATCAAAAATGGCATTACATTTGGTTAGGGGTACACAAAACTACTAACTCACCTTCATGGAGAGAATTTAGATGGAAAATTAATGTTCGCTTTTTTAGAACCCCAACAATCTCTGCTCACTACACTAAACACCTCTCTAACAAATGTTGGAGAGGCTGTGACTCTATAGGATCACATTACCACATTTTTTGGGATTGCCCCAAAATTACCCCCTTTTGGAATAACATCTCCGGAGAAGTTGCTTCAATCCTTTCCCTCTCCACTCCATTAAAATTTGAAAACCTGGTTCTGGGACTCCCTCCATGGGAAATTAAGACCTCAGCAGGGAAATATCTTTGTTATATCCTGGTTGCGGCAGCCCTTAAGGCCCTTACGCAAAATTGGATGTCGGAACTCTCCCCCTCCCTGAAGGCTTGGTTTAGAAACACAGGACTAATTCAAGGAATGGAGGCAGTCACAGTCCAGTTAAGGTTATCCACGGATAAATTCAATACAAGGTGGTTACTTTTTTTTTTTTTTTAACTATAAAGAAACTAGAGAAGGGACCCCAATCCTGGAACAATTTCTTCAGACTTAACCTTGTAAAAGTGATATATACTTCTTTGGAACTCCCTTGAAAATTATGACCACAGTTTCAATATAAAGAGTGGACAAAGTGGGCCTCTGGTCTTAACTTGCTGGATCCACCTCAGCAGATTAAAATAAAATCTACAAAGATTTACCTTAGCGGTATATCTTCTGTCTTGCTAGATTGTTTTTTTTATTATTTACTGTAAATGAAACAAGGACTCATTCTTTTTTTATTTTATAGTTGTTTTTATTGTTGTTGAAAGAATCATTTTTCTGAAAGATCTTGATTCATTGATATAAGACACCTCAACAAATCTCTAAGAAAGCAGACTTAGAAGCGTCAGGATCTAATCTGGATTTTATATTCTAAAGTAAAAAATGGTGACATGTTCAGCAGGCTCTTCCACTTGAATAGAATAATTCACCTTGATTGGTCCTGACCTGTTGTAGAACCATTAGAGTCAAGTATGTAATAACAAACAAAAGTTTTAAGTAATCAGATTAATATGGTAAAGAATGCTGGAGATAAATCATGGTAATAACTGTATCTGTACTGTCTTGGAGGTCAGAACAATAATTATGTATTAGGAAGGTTATTGATGTGTCTTATGAACCTCAATAAAATTATTTTTTCAAGTTAAAAAAAAAAGCTCTATCATATGAGACTGCAAATACCTGAACTAGTTTTGATGTGTCATGAATTGTATTTTACTCAGTACTGTATCCTGCAATTTGTTTTATTGTTCATATCTATGTCAATTGCGGCTGAAAAAGGACTTTGTCCTAATTCACGTACTGTTAAAAAATAAATGACCTGAGAGGATAAAAGCCAGGCTGGGGTGTGGGGGTGACAGTAATGTTGCTCAGTCAGAAACCGTTGGTTCAGTGGTAGGGTTGCTGCTCATGATGTCAGTGACTTGGGTATGGAAAAGAGCCCGAGTCATTGGAGAGCCGGCCAGGGGAGGAAACCAAAGCACCCCAAGAATGCTCTTTTTCTTGGGGAGGGAGGGTTATAAGGCTCTGCTATGCTAGCCTCAGCTGGGTGACCACAGGAGGTGATGCACTTGAGGTACAGGGACAGTGGATGGCAGTGGGCGCTGGCATGTGCTGACATGCATCTGCTTGTTTATCACTGAGCCCATGCTGCCGGTGTCCTATGGCAAAGAAAAATGGAACCCCCTCCACAACGAATGCTGGATGAGACCAGCACTCTCAGGCCCTGATGATCTTGAAGGGGAGGGTTGGCAGGGCCAATGGCATAAGCCAGGGACACTACATTACTAATGAGCAGACTCAATAGACCAGTTTGGCCTTCATCTGCTAGCTGTTTCATATGTTCGTATCTGACTATCTACCACCTCTTGGAAATGTGGCCTTTGGGTGGGGAGCTTGAGGTGGATCCTCTTGGACCTCACCCCAGAAGAGTAAGTGGAGAGGAAGAGGACATAGGTAAGTGGACTAGGCTAGGACTGGCAGTATAGCTGAGAGGTTAGAGTAATGAGCTGAGAATGAGACTGGTACATCGAGCAGACCTGAATTTGATTCCCACAACCTCCACTTGCATACTCTGTGACCCTGACCAGTCACTTAACCTCGCTAGCCCCTGAAAACAGGCCTTGGGCCTACTGTGTCTTAGCTGGTTACAAAAGAATTTTAAAAAGGTGGCAAAGAAGAACAGGGTGTGGCTGAGAAGTTGCCCAATGCGAAAGGGGGTTGCCACTGTGACTAAAGGGAGAAGCAGAGAAAAAGAACTAACTTTGTAAACATGAAAGCACTCATTCCCACAGTGTGTGGAGCATCAGTCTCTAAGGTCTAACGATGTGCCCCACATTTTATGTTGTTTGCTCACATTCTGCAGGCAACTGTTCCCAATTTGGGTGATGAAAGGCTGAGATGGATGTTTACGAGGACTTCCATGTGCTGTGCTGTGTTGCTGTGTTGCTGTGGAACAAGGCTGAACATTTACTGTCTTCCTCCAGAACACTGGGTACACATGAAGTGTCGCCTATCCACTGTAGCAGTGCTAAGCATTCTGGGAGTTTCAGGCTGCTTGAACAGTTGTTAGAAAAAGAAATGCTTGACAGGAAATGCCACAGCAGTGGGATTGCATGCTGGGAACTGTAGTCCAGCTGACAGAGATAATTTACTAAAAACGTTGCTGGATCAAACTCCCAGTTCTGTAGACTGCTTGTTCTATGCACTTCCCCAAAATTCATCTGTTTTGCAGAATCTAATCTACCACCCTTACAAAAATGAAATGTATTTTTAAAAATATATTATTAACAATATATTTAGAAATGGTGAAATATATTCCAATCTACTTGTTTTATAATATATTGTAATGTACTGGAAAATCAATATAATTCTATATATTTTAAAATCTGCAAACATATTGCAATGTACTGTAAATATACACATTATTGCCACTTTAGTATACTATGTATATTGCAAAATGCATTGATTACATTCCAAATATATTGAAATAAGGATGATAAATATGGTATTGGTATATTGTCAATATATGTATAAGTGGGTTTTTACATTTCAAATGTTGTTTCCTATATTTACAAATATGTGTAATATTCATTGCAAAAAACTCTGTTAATGCATCAGTTAGGGTTTCTATTACAGCTACAAAAATCTGGAAATTCAATGTTAGGGTTACCAGCCCTACCAGCCCTACCCTGTGTTCCCATCTACCCATAAGTAGCGAGACATAGAGCAGGCCTAGAGACATTCCAAGTAACCCTTGTGCTGCAAATGTGGCAATATCTCAGTAACCATAGCAACTTTGGAAAAAAACTACAGCTTTAATCATGACCTGGCAACCTGCACGTGCTGCGCTTAGTGAAAAATCTGTATCTCGAACCATTTTCAAGATGTAGCCGCCAAATGATGGTACAGCCACCACAATGTTATCCTATGAGAAATTTTTTATCTTTGGAGTGCTGAAACTATGGAACCAACGTAACGTCTTCCACCAAACCAGCAAAAGTCACAACTGTGGGGCAGACCCTTTCTACTCTGCAAATTTCAGCCCCAAAGTCCAAACCGTTTAGTTGTAATGAAGTGGCAAAGAAATTTTTTTTGTGCAGTACTGGCCCAAATTGCGACAAGCAGTCGCAAAAGCCTATCACAATTTGTAAACGTGCAATGCAACATTTTTGCAAAATTTGCAACAGTGTTGCACCATACTTGTCCAAATCGTGACAGTACCAATGGGAAAAAGTTGAAAAGCATATTTCTGACCATAAGTTTACTAATCTGAACCCATGATCGTGTTGCCAGGGCCCCAGTTAGGTAAAGACAACTGTTGGTGTTTACCAAGGGGCATTATTTTTTGAATTAAATTTTTTCTCCATCACTAACTGACAACAAGATGGCAGCTGCATGGCAGTACTGAACGCATTTGCAACAGGAAAAAGGCGCTTTCATGAAAGTAAAACGTACTTTAGCACAGCACATATATTTTTCCCCATAGGCTATAATGGGAAACTTAAATGTTTAATGACTTTTCAATGAATTAATATTTTTTCAACCAACCTTCAAAAGGCACATCAGTGACCCAGACCCCATATCCCCTGACAATTTCAGACCAGATATCCAAACTGTTTGGGCTGTAGTCCCTAGCAAAGAAATTGTCCAAAAAGTGATATTTATCTCATTTCTTGCAGCTCTGCAACCACACATCCAACCAGAAAGAAACTTGCCAGATCTGGAGATTTAGGGCACCAGACTGCACATGCAAAATTTCAGGCAAATCGATTAAATGGTTGCAAAGTTATCAAAGTGCAAAAGTTTGGGTTTAACATAGAAGTGACCGGGCAACCCTAACTATAGTGTCACTATCGTGGCACTATAATACAGGTACATGTATAATAGATATTAATATAACTATCTGCTTCACCAGAACAAAAAGAAAAAACAGGAATTATTAATGATTTAATGTACCTTTATCTGTACAACTAAAGTTCATTTTGTTAGTAATCCTTTATGCAGATATTTACATTGAAATTGTTTTACAGTGCAGCTTTAACACAAATAAACATTTTATACCTTTATACTTATACAATAGACTTATCTCACAATCTCTTGCTTACTAAGGGCTCATATTAGTATTTATACCACCCTATTTTGTTTCACTTTTAGGTCAGGGTTAGATTTTGCATGCACTTGCTTTATAACTTGTACCTTTCCTTTCAGTCTGTATGCTAATGTTGTAAATTCAAAACTATTGTAAAATTAGAAATTATCATGATTTTGGCTAATAAACTATGTTTCTGGAATATGCAAATTAGTTATGCTAATATACACTTGGGACGAGACTAAGTATTTACAAAAAATATATGTAACATATATAAAAATATATGTAATGTATACAAATATATGTAACTCATGAAATGTATGTAACATTTATACAAAATATATGTAGCATATATGAGAAATATATGTAACATACAAGGAATACAGTATCTTTTTTGAAATATACTAATAATATATTTCAGGCAATGTATTACTAAACAGAGTGACATGATCTAAAGCAATGCATGGAGCAGAAATACATTATGATTATATATTCCTAAATATATTGTTTACTGTATTTCATCAATTCAATCTATTGACATACGTAACATAATTTCCAGTGTATTGAAATATATTTCATTTTTTAAATAAAAATATATTCTTTCAATTCATTTAACATACATTAGATAGTTTACAATTTCTTTCATTAGAAATATATAGTTTCAGTATATGCTGAAAAACACTGTATTTTATATTTCATTGAGTCAATGTATTTCTTAATATAGTGACAAATTTTTGCATTCTGTAAGTTAGAAATATATTATGTCACTATATTTAACAAGCATTTATCAATGCCGAATGTTGCTTGCTTCTATGTGCTGTTTAGGAATTTGGAAGTCATTGGAGTGCAAGTATTGAAAATTTGAGAACTTACAAGCGTGTGTAGGAACTGCGCAATGCACATTCATAAAACAGTCATTTTTAGGAATTTTTTCACCAAATTTTCAACATAGCCATTTTAAGACCTCTGCTCATGAACAGTGTCACTGTGATTTTCTTAATGTGTCCCATACATTGATTTCAAGACATCGACTGCGCCATTGTGTGCTACATAGGCTGAAACATTTTGGGTGACATGTGAAAATGACAGCTATACTTCTCATAAGAAGGTGTGGTAAAATGGCAATGTTGAAAATCTGGAGTGAAAATATTGAAAAATACCGAATTACTGGCGTGTGTAGGAACTGCCTAGCATCGCTTATAAAACAGTCATTTTTAGGAATTATTCCACCAAATTTTCAAAATAGGCTTTTTGAGAGCCCACCTTATGAACACTGGTAGTGTCATTTCATTAATCATTCCAGAAAGGTGATTTCAAGCAATGGCTGTGAAATCACCCTTCGGGCCAAAGTAACGCCATGACAGTGCAAGAATTCATGAGGAGGGCTCCCAAAAACCCCATGTTGAAAATTTGGTGCAAAAATTCCCCAAAATGCCTGAGATATGCAACAAAGTTGAAAAAACCTTATCTATCCCATTATACAGCTTACCAGCATTTCCTCAGTTTGCGGTAGGCTTTGAAGAGTGCAGACGTTCTCGGTCCACCAAAGATCGTGGCGCGGACTCCGGAGGTAAGTATGGGGGTGAGGGGTGTGGGAGGCAGGGTGCGAGTGGGTGGGTGCGGGTTGTGGGGTGCAGGGAGACTGCATGGACCGCTTTTTTCTTTTACAGGTTTTTTTTTTTAATGACGACGGGGACGCCACACACTGGGGTGGGCCTCAGCATGGCAGAAGGATGGCTGTGGGGCGTGGAGCCAACGGGGATTGGGCACCCCGTCGCCATGACATCTGTTGCCATGCTGGGGTGGGCTCCCAGCGTGGCACCCTGTACTGGGGGGGAGACAGTGGAGCTGATGGGGGATTGGCCCCCCCGTCGGCCATAACATCATTTTGCCACACTCAGGTGGGCCTCCAATGTGGCACCTGGATGCTTTGGGGGGGCGTGAAGCCGATGGGGGATTGGGCACCCCCCTCGGCCGTACAGTGAGGGGGAAGGCACATGAGCACGCAATGTGTGTGCATGCACACGCATGTGTGGGGAGGAGAGCTCTGCTCACTGAAGCGGAGCTCTCCCTTTCAACTGTATGCCACTGCATTTTCAGCTTGTCATAGACAGCTGCAGCAGTGATTGGGGAACTGGAGCCGTGCCTGCAAACACACTGACTGCATTGGAAGATGGGCTGACACATCTCCGAAAACTCGGATGATGGCACTATGTTTCTTGCACATGCGTGCAAGCAACATAAAAATATATTTCATAATATATAATATAATATATTACATTTGAACCGTATTGACATACATTAGTGCACTGTGAAACATGAGGAGATGGAGCATTGGGATGGGGTGCAGTCCAGAAGAATGTATGATTCAATTCAAACTGAGGTGGATGTACCAGAGATGAAGCCCGGAAGGCAAGGTGAAATGTAAGAATATCCGGACAGCAGTGCTGCTGCACTGCTGTATTTACCTGTTTTTTTATGCAGTGGATGGCAACCTAAATTGTCAGGGGGATACCTCTGGGAAGGGCGTAGTGAGGAGGCCTGGATTTGGGGGGGTAGACGGAAAAGGTGTGGGGAAGGAGGGGGGCAGGGTTATTATGTCACACACCTGTGAGTAAAATGACATGGTAAGGGGAGAAGCAGAGGATTGGGCGTGGAGGAGCTGGGGGGGCTACCAGGGGGTATAAGAGTGTTGGGGAGAGCCAAAAGTCTCCCTTCTTTTGCTGAGATCTGAATTTGCAGGTGCTCAACACATTCAACTGATAGGTTTGGAGGACCTTTGGAAGGTAAGAGAGGTAACTGGAGGGTGATGAGCAGGCTAAAAAGCTTGAAATGGAGAGGTTTTTCTCTTGGGGGTATCTTTGTTAAACTTAAGAGCTTTGAATTTATGAGTAGGTCTTAGTGGGAAAAATGGGGGTTAAGTAAGGGTTTCAGGCCACGTAGTGCCCGGCCAGGAGCATGCCGGCGGGCCAGCAGGTATGGTTTAAACATATTAGTGTGGAAAATCATTGTAAAATAAAGAGAAGCAATGAAGTACAGTAAAAATAAAAGGAGGCATTAAAAAAGGTGGTTGCAGTACCTGGGGATTCTGGTCGTCATCAGCGTGGTAGCTGCTGAGTAAGAGGTGGCATAGGGAGGCCCGTTTCATTATGAGGGAAATTTTGTGAAATGTACAGTGGAGCCCCAACAGTTACGGGCAGGTAGTGAGTCGGGCAGCAGCCTGGAAAATAGCGTGCTGGCTGGCTCTGAGGAGGGCCAAGCTTACTGTGGTGGCATGTGAGCAGCTGGGAGAGCCATATGCCATGCCTGAGTGAGGGGAGCAGCATACAAAAATAGGCTCCTCAGGCCTCCCCCTAATCTGTTTTGAAAATTTGGGTCGGTTTGGTACGGCAGTTACCAATCGACAAGCACCACGTGGAGAGGCTGGTTTTAGTGCAGTAGAAGTTGAGAAGCAGTAGCGGAGGCCCGGAAAAAGTAACAAGCAGCTAGGTCAGGGGCAGCAGGGAAGATAGGGTGCATGCAGCAAGGAAAAATTAGATGCTGAAGGTTTGGAGCCAGCCACAAGACAGGACTACATGCCTGCCTAAATGTAAATAATCCCGGTTTGCGACAAGAACTTTGGGGGAGCCAGAGGTGATCCAGTCGGGGAAGTCGGTGGTCATCATTGCATCGGCGGAAGTGATGCGGTGTGATTGCTGGAGTAGGGTCCAAAACTAGGCTGCTAACATGCCAAGAGCAGTGTGGCTAGGGGTTTGTCAGGCCGCGCATGCACGCTGATGCCCAGTGGCAAGGTACATGTATCGGGGAATGGCATCATTGCCATTTTAGTAGTTTCTGGTTGAAACAAGTTTTTTAAGCCTGGCAGCATCAGCGACAGTGGCATATTAGGGTAATGCAAGCACAGTTGCTTGAAGCAGAAGGTACTGGGTTGAATACTGTGGCCTGAATTTGACAGCAGTTGTAGCGAGTGGGAGGGGGAGGTTGCAACACAGTTACGAAAGGGGGATTCCTTATTTTAGGAAAAAAGGAAGCTATGATGGTTACTAGAACGTAAGCACTATTGAAAAGAGGATGTGGTGTATGAATCACGTATGGGGACAAGGTGTATGGCAAGCAAAGAGGAGTGCGCACTTGAGGGCTACACACAGGAAGAATTTAAAATAATATATAGGTGTGTGGGTAAGTAGGTATGTATGTATGTATGTATGTATATATGTAGGTAAATATACTTATACAATAGGGGTGTGTTGTATTTGTTGACAATAAAATCATGTATTCTCACCCCAGTGAGATAAATGGTTGATGACATAGCTACAGTGAAAATATTTACATTTACACATACTGTAGCTATGTCGTCAGCCAATAGTCTCACTCCAGCAGCATGTGCCCATTGTAAGTTAGAACTTCTTTTAAATGTGAAACTGAAATGCTTGAGGTACCTAATTAAGCAGCTGGTCTGCATTCTTCATTCTTTGCTTGCAGTTTCACAAATGTCAGAAGCCTGCAGCAGTACAGTCCTCACTGCACCAAGTGGCACACACACCTAAAACACCACATTTCTGTACTACAAGCTGCTGAATGGTAATGCAGTCTCTCACACTGCATCCAAACTGTAAACCTATCGGGTACCATTTATGATCTCTGCGATAACAAACAAAGAAAATCTGTCTACAGACTCCGACTTTGACTAACATACCAGTGCACTGCACAGCACACCAAAGCCTTCAGTTCTTAATTTCATTTCTTCACATGTTACAGCAACCTAAACATGACCTCTTTAAACTGGTATTACTTACATGATCTATACTCTGAAACTGTATAATTCTTGCTGTCGGTCTCAGTATAAAATAAAGCTGAGCGTCTCAATGACAACTAAAGCACCTCGCACAATTAAAACTGCTCTCTTACCTGTAGTTCCCATGGAGCTTCTCACAGATGTTCCAAAACAAATAACATAAGTCAACCACAAATGAAAAAGTTACGCACAGCAGCATACAACAAAAATTAAACACTACACATAATAAAATATAGAAAAAAGGAAAAGCACAGACAGTATCTACAGGATACCTCCCTAACATGTTTTGCCTACCAGAACACATCATCCAACCACGGATCGCACTCGTACACTCATCAACCTATTACCACTCGCTCACATACACAACAACCAATCACACAACATATACAAACCCAATTCATACCCATTCACTCACAGCAGCAACTCACAGCAACAGAATGACATAAGATAAAACAAAACAAATTAAAGCTTCCACACCTATTGTATAAATAGCACACATGATGTGCAGATCATGGGATATGGCAAATATTCTCACTCCTGCATCGTGAGACATGGATATCTCATCATGCCTTTGGCACTCATGAGATATCTATGCCTCACTCTGCAGGAGTGAGAATATTTTCCATATCCCATTCCTGCCCATCATGTATCCCATATATATATGTGTGTATATAGGGGATACATGATGGACACGAGTCTGATATGGAAAATATTTTCACTCCTAGAGTGACCTCTGAATACTCACAAGTGGTGAAGCCACGAGTGAGGTTTCAGAGGTCACTGCACAGGACTGAACATATTTCCCTTATCACACGAGTACACATTATGTATCCTATTTATACAATGAGGGCCTCATTGTTGCAAAATGTACAATTTGTGCAGCTTTGCATGGGTTTAGCGGGTGTAATAAACACCATTTATTTTAACTCTGCTAATGTCATCAGGATTTATTTCACTGCAATGAAAATAACTTGTTTTATCTCACTGGACTATGTCTTGCCCCCATTGTATAAAAATAAATATATATATATATATATATATATATATATATATATATATATATATATATATATATATATATTTATACCACGAGGGTGAGTGCTTCTCGGTAGGATATCCTGTGTTATTTCCACTGCAGTGAGGATAAATTCTGATGACATCATCAGAGTGAGGATATCAACATTTATCCATACTCGGCTGATGTCACCAGAGTGAGGATAACTGCACTTCAGCTTGCATTCTAAAGGAAACTGCTTCAGAAAACACTTTCTCTGTCTCACTGAAGCTGCAACTTACTTAGTTTTGCAAAAGACTCTCACCTATGTCCCATTGTGTTTCTAACATTCCTAGCCCATTACTGTGCTGATCTCAGCTTCAAAACAACCTGAATTCTAAATGAAACTCTTTTACAAAGCAGTTTCTGTTTCTCAGTGCTACCTGCAGCAGTTTGTCTTTCTCACTGAGCCTCTGACTCACTCAATTAGCTTTGCAAAACACACTCACCTGTGTTTCTGACTCCCAGTCCATTCAGAAAACACACACACACACACACACACATACACACACAATGAGCAGGAAACACAGAATCAGAAAACATTTTCCTAAAGCTCTCACCCCTGTGGTATAAACCGCACACATGATGGACAGATCATGGGATATGGAAAATATTGTCACTCCGCAGAGTGAGCTGTGTATTTTCACTCGTGCTTTCAGCACTTGTGAGAATACAAAGTTCACTCTGCAGGAGTGAGAATATTTTCCATATCCCACTCCTGCTCATCATGTATCCTATATATATATATATATATATATATATATGTATATGTATATACACACAGATATATGACAACTGTGGACAGGTTGAGCTAGTTCAGACAAAGACTTGGTGGCAAAGCTCTGGATTCGATAATGGAACAGTAGGTAATAAAAAAAGAAAAAAGATTGACCAGGCTTTATTTTTGTTCTGGAGAAAGTCCAGTCCAGCCAACCTCGGTATAAAGAAAAAGGTTAAATAAGAGAGAAGCCACTACCAATCATTACTAAAAAGATCACTATGCACGGATTGGTAAATAAGCAGCCTCCTCACCAAATGTATGTAAAGTATATAACGTAAATATTTTTTTATTTCAAAAAATATACATATTGTATATATGAATAGGTGATACAGTCAAATAATGCAGAGGTTTCATGTCAGACTCCTTCATCAGTGCTTGTCTGTACCATACCTTGCAACCAATAAATATATATATATATATATATATATATATATATATATATATATATGTCTTAGTACTTCATTATTCAAAAAACATATAAACATTTAGAAATATTTAATTAGGTCCACTAATAAATCTCACCGTATCCAAAAGAATCGTCACCAGCTTGTGTATGCAGCATCTAATAATTAATTAACGGAGAATTACAAATATACTACTGTTTATCTCAAAATAATTATTTAAATTGTAAATCAACAATGTTTAGAGAGAATTCTTGTGTACTCACCTTTTTAAATCACATTCTAACTCATTTTGTTTTAGGTAATGAATCCAGTTTTCTAAAGACAAACAAGTGGTTGTGGTTTGAAATCACAGAAAGAGCAGCACCAAACCACACAAAAACATGTATCCTGGATTTTAAGGGGGCAAACTTTGGGAAAATGGGGAGATACTTGAAAGAGGCATTAAGGGGAATGGGGCAGGAATCAGGGGTTGAGGAACAGTGGGAAGTATTTAAAATTGGGATTACAAGAGCAACAGAATTATGTATTAAGCAGGTTAGCAAGAGGAAAAGGAAGAGGAGACCATTATGGTTTTCCAAAGAGGTAGCAAAGAAAGTGAAAGCCAAGATTGCATTCAGGCAATACAAAAAGACACAGGCAGAAGGGATAGGGAGAAGTACCAGGAGAAGCAAAGGGAGGCAGGGAGGTCAGTAAGGGAAGCCAAAGCTCAGACAGAAGAACACATTGCAAAATCAGTGGGTAGAGGGGACAAAACCTTTTACAGGTACATAAGTGAAAAAAGAAAGGCAAAGGGAGGGATAGTGAGACTGAAGAGGGAGGATGGGGGCTGTGTGGAGGATGACAACAGTAAAGCTGACATATTGAACAGGTATTTCTGCTCAGTCTTTACTGAGGAAGAGGAGGGTAATGGGTCTGAATGGAGTAGAAGGGTGAGAATGTTGCAGAAATGGACACAAGTCCCTTTACACGAAAGGGTCCTGAAGGAACTGGAAGTAATAAGAGTTGATAAAGCAATGGCAGATGGGGTGCACCCCAGGGTCCTTAAAGAACTAAGAGAGGTGGTGGCTGAACCTCTGGCTATCCTGTTTAGCCGATCACTGGAAACAGGGGAGGTACCCAAAGACTGGAGGACAGCAGATGTAGTCCCTTTATACAAAAGTGGGAACAAAGAGGAAGTAGGGAACTACAGACCAGTCAGCCTCACCTCGGTAGTGGGGAAGATCATGGAAGCACTACTGAAGGAGAGATTGGTGGAACATCTGGTTGTCAATGGACTACAGGACCCAAGGCAGCATGGTTTCACCAGGGGGAGGTCATGTCAGACCAACCTCATTGAATTTTTTGACTGGGTGACTAGGGAGGTGGATCAGGGGAGGGCAGTGGACATGGCCTATCTGGACTTCAGCAAGGCCTTTGACACTGTGCCACATAGAAGACTATTGCACAAACTGGGGAATATGGGTGTGGGCAGGACAGTAGTGTGGTGGTAGGTAACTGGCTGGGCAGCAGGACACAGAGGGTGGTGGTAAATGGCTGTCACTCCACAGAAGGAAGAGTGACCAGTGGGGTACCACAGGGATCAGTGCTGGGACCGGTACTATTCAATATCTTCATCAGTGACATTGCACAGGACCTAGAAGGCAGAATTTCACTGTTCGCTGATGACACAAAGCTCTGTAACAGAGTAGACACACCAGAGGGTGTAGACAGAATGAGAAGGACCTGCAGAAACTTGAAGAATGGTCAGGGTTTGGCAGTTGAAATTCAATGCAAGGAAGTGCAAGATAATGCATATGGGGCACAAAAACCCTGGCACAATATATCAGTTGGGGGGTGAGGATATAGCATGCACCAAGCAGGAAAGGGTCTTGGAGTTATCATCTCTGATGACCTCAAGGCAGGGAAACAGTGTGACAAGGCAGCAGGTAAAGCAAATAGGATGCTGGGATGCATAGGCAGGGGCATCACCAGCAGGAAAAGGGAGGTCATAATTCCACTATACAAGACACTAGTGAGGCCGCACCTGGAGTACACTGTGCAGTTCTGGAGACCTTACCTACGTAAGGACATAGACAGGGTAGAGAAGGTTCAGAGGAGGGCAACAAAGATGGTGCATGGATTGCATCACAAGTCCTATGAGGACAGGTTGAAGGAACTGAACATGTACTCCCTGGAGGAGAGGACGGAGAGAGGGGATATGATAGAGACATACAAGTATCTTACAGGGAGGAACAGGGTGCAGGAATGCACTATTTTTAAGCGAAAAAGATGTTCCAGGACTAGAGGGCATGGGATGAAGTTGGAGGGAGACGATTCAGAGGAAACGTGAGGAAGAATTTCTTCACAGAACGGGTGGTGGACAAGTGGAACACCCTGCCAGAGGAAGTGGTGGGGGCTGAAACAATCACGGGATTTAAGAATGCATGGGATAGACATAAAGGAATTCTGGAGGTCAGGGGTAAGGGGCAACAGACTTCCTTGAAAACATAAACTGAACTTACAAACTTAAATGGGCAGACTGGGTGGGCCATAGGCCCTTATCTGCCGACACTGTCTATGTATCTATGTATAAGTGAAAACCTGTTTCGGTATATGTTATGTCTCTTCCGTAAATGTCATGGGCAGGATTCACAAAGAAGAAGCGTCTGGTGCATCTCAGATGCTCCGGCGCAAGTCAGATGCACCTAGCCCATGCGGTGGTATTCACAGAGGGATGCGCCATGCCTAGCAACAAGCGCAACACCACTGTGAATCACCACAGGACACAATGGCGTATCCGCAGAAGCGACGGCGCATCCAGAGATGCCCCAGGGCAGGCAGGCAGCCCTGCAGCCACACAGGGGAGACAGGAGAACTGGAGCAAAACAGCAGGGCAGGAAGAGCAAACACAGAGCTGACACAAACAGACCCACAGACACAGGTGTAGAGTAAAACGTGTTTATAAAATGTAATGGCCATAGAAACTGTACCGATCAAATGCCAGAAAAGGAACATCAGCAACAACAACATCAACAACGACATCCACAGAAGGGGATGGGGGGGAGCAAGGATGGGTAGGACAGGAAAAGGGACAGAAACAGGGAACAGGGTAGGGCAACTATTTACACAGAAAGGCCCCCAGTCAGTGACAGGGGGACACTAGCGGTGCCATGCTCTGCCATGCAGCACCCTGGCGTGGCCCAGAAGGCACAGCATGATGCCCCGCAGGTCAGCTGACAGGCGCCAAACAGTCAGAGTAAGAGGGCACAGGACCGCTTGGATGGCCACACGGATCATAGGTTCCACATCCACTGGCACAGCACCACCACCATCACCACCTGGAGCAGCACAGTGATCATGGACACTTACAGAAAACGACAGAAGGAACACACACTGAGGGCCAGAACATGGAACACAACCCTGCTCACCAAAGCCCACACAACACCAGAAAGACGGCAACCATGTAAAGCAGTACTCACCCACCCCTGGAGGGGCACCATGCCTGGCACCATGTAATGGCAATGACGCAAATCAGCAGCGTCCGCGGCATGTTGCCTGGCCCCTGGACCTGCAAAACACAACACACAGCACCATGAGTGAACACTGCCACAGTGCAGAATGCAAGTCCCCAGCCACCCCACCCTGCCGGCACGTGGCCATGCAACAAACAGCGATGCCAGTGTCCGAGGCACCCGGTGTAGGTGGGTGCACACAGCCATGCCCAACCCCCTCAGCAACAGGACAAAGCAGCACAGGAGCACCATGGGGGCAGTGATAGACACACACAGCATATGCCACAGAAGGATACAGCTGGAGAACACCTACCTGGCCATGGTAGTGCACCCCTGTGTACACAGTGCTGCAGTCATGCCAGCCTCTCCGGGTCCCTCCTCTGGAGGTTGCCATAGCGATGTCTGCACTGCTCACCCATGCGTGGCATGCCAGTATGCTGCACAATCTGTGAATCAATGGTGGCCCACACCCTGTCCCTGGGCTCATGGAGGTCCTCCTGTCTAAACAGGTGGCCCTCCACAGCCATGACCTGTGCCACTAAGTGTAACAGCTCCAAATGTGACCAGTTCATGGCCCTAGGCACCATTCTCCCAGCTCCAGGCATCCTACACTGTGTACATACAGTGGCAAGGTGCAATCAGGGAATGCGCTGTCCACCGACCGTTATGCGCCACGTGCAACAGTGATACACATGCAGCACACCGCACACTGAACGTGAAGACCTATTGGCCGCTGCCAGCAGAACCACGCATGCGCATGCCACCATGCAATGGTGCCGCACGGCAAGGACACGATTGCACATGTACTGTGCGTGTGCCGGTGCCAGTTGCGCATGGCATACGCCAGTAACATGTCCTGTGCATAGTGTGCATTCCGTGGGGAGGGACAGACATTGCAGCCTAGGCAGTGCATTGTGGGACACCCAAACCATGCATGCACTGGCAATGTGCCATACTGTCGGTGGCGCATCACATAGATGCTCCGTGCAAAGTGAGATGAACTGGGAGTAATTATGCAATTCAGAGAGAATGCACCCCAAACAGCCTCATCATCCATGCATGGGCATCTCAGCCAATTAGCATCTCATTAACAGGTGCTCAGGCCTCATTTGCATGCCCTGATCCATAAATGCTCCCAATTCAGCAGGTTGAGACCAGGGTACTGAGAGGAGTCAGTGCCTACAGGGTGAGTACACTGCCACAGTCACAGGGCTATAGCACACACTGGTGTCCCTGCATCAGAGTGTGCACAGCTGATGGTGCCCCAGTACACCACATGTAGAACCAGACCACTATCAGGTGGGCACCACAGCAACATGTGATGTACAACCACAGGGACATATCCATGGGGTGACATTGGACAGGTCCCTGCTGAGGCCACAGTGGAGGACCTTGTCACTGGGAAACACACAGCACAGCATGTGCTGGGCACCGCTGCACGATGGATGGCAGCGCGCCATGACGGTGCACTACGGGGGGGTGCACTACGGGGGGTGCAACATGTACGGAGGACATCACATAGTACACAGGGATAGTACGGATGGCTGGAGTTGGATTGCACTGTGAGGTGCGTGCAGCGCCATGACACATGTATGTACGCCGCACAGTGCAACACCTGTGCAGGCACAGTGTCATCACTACCAGCATGCACACCGCCACTGTTCAAACACTGCATGCCACCACATGGCAGTCCCCCTCTGCCCTGCAGCCAACACAGTGGTGGCACCCAGGTATGATGGTGCACCATGGTGGTGGGACACACACAGCAGGGGTATTGGAACACACACACACACACACACACACACACATGGCGGACGGGTCTGTGTCACACACCCTGCTGCGTCCTGGGTGCCATGTGTGGCATGTGCGCCGTCCCTCATGGACTGCACACCATGGTGCATGTCCATCTGTGCCAGGCAGCCCATGCATGGACCACGGCACAGGCCACTGGCACCACAGACCATGGTGAGCCTGAAGACAGTGGGAGCTTGGTGTGGGACTGTGTGTACACCTGTGTGGGTCTGACACAACGTTGCTTCTACCCACAGTGTATAGAATGTCCGAGGAGTCAGGTTCCGCTGGTAGGCGGTGACCAAACTTCACACGGGATGAGGAGAGGGCACTCATCGAGGCATGCCATCTATGCCTGGATGTACTCACTGCAGCAGGACGGCACATGCAGCGGGCTGGGAGGAGGTGGCCTGGCATGTGAATGCGGTCACACCATACAACTGCACAGTGCAGGAGTGCAGGAAGCATTGGAAAATGGGCGATGGAGGGTCAAGGAGAGGGTGACCAGCATCCAGGCCTCCCTGAGGTGGATGGGGGTGGACCCAGCTCGGTGGCACCGATGAGCCCCAACGAGGTCCTCCTGGCTGCCAGTGTGTCAGGGACATCCGTGCATGGTGTCTCTGGGGGTGGCTTCAAGATAGGGGTCAGCCCGTCACAACATGGCGAGTAGCTGTGCACCCTGTCTGCACCCGCCATGGACAGGCATGCGTACCCAGTGGTGTGTGGCTGACTGTGCATTGTGCCATGTGCATCCTGTGCATTAACCACATCTCCCTTTCTGTCTTCCACAGCTCCATCGCGACTCCATGGCATGGCCGTGGCCGATGGCACAGCCCCCATAGGCAATGATGCGGGCCCACCCCTTGGGGCCATTGACAGTAACATGGTCATGTCCACGCTCCACACACCACACACCACTGGTCACGGCACCTGTGGTGGAGGGCCCTGCTGAGCCCTCCACCAGTGATGGCGGTACTGCAGGTGGGTACATCACATGGTTGGGGGGCCTGGCTGGGTTGTCTGATGGTGTCCCAGAGGATGTGGTAGACAAGCAGATGCACTCATCGTGCTTGCCAGTGACATGCAGGGTGAGGGCATTAGCACCGAAGCATGTTCCACCGTCAGCAGTGCCAGTGCCACTGGCGACTGCAGTGCACACAGCGTGGAGCCGCCTGTGCACGGGACCCTGGGTGCCAACAGCCTCCCCACTGTGCTGGACACTGGTGCAGTGGTGGCACGTATGCCTGGGGCTATTTGTGCCATGCCCCCTGCACCGCTGCCCAGCACAGTGCTGGCAGCGTCAGTGGCATCCAGGCAGGGCACCAGTGGGCATGCACCCGCTACGGTGGGACCACAGGAAGACATGCATGGACAGCAGGTAACTGTGCCCAGCCATGATACGCACACAGCACAGCCTGACAGGGTGTGTCCACCACCTGTGGATGACCCTGGTGAGGCTGCCTATTCCCCGGTTCGGCAGCACTGCCCACATGTTGCATCGCCTGCCTATGACATGGGTGTCTACCTTGACCTGTTGCGGGCAACTGTGGACGTTCAGGAGGCACTCTGGGCAGAGTTCCATAGCCATTGGGCTGTCATGGTCCAGGAGCATGAGTCCACAGCAGCGTGGCATGCTCAGATGCTGGCTGAGACATGCCTCATGTGGGTGGGCATGATTGCAGCCATGGAGTGGATCGCAGCTGCTGTGGAGGCAGTGGCTGCATCCATAGCACACCGCGAACAGCGTGCATCCAGTCAGATGCCCAGGAGCATGTCCTGGACACCCTGTCGATGGGACCAGGTGGGCCCCCTGCTGCTGACCCCATCGCCACTGCCATCCACCCCCACCGGCCATGGCTCAGCCAGGGGCATGGTTCAGCCACCCCACTGAGCACCCATCCATGGTCTCAGTGCAGCACCCCTGTGGGGTCCCTAGAGACACCCCCTGTGGCTGGTGGTGGTACCCTGATCACCAGCGGCCATGGCAGAGGCCGCCTGCATGTCCGTGGTGGTCGTAAGGTGGCCCTGTGATGTTCATGCCCAGGGGTCTGTGGTGGTGGGTGGCATGGTCGTGCACACTGGCTGCCCTGTAGGTGGTGCCAGTACCACAGTGCATGGCGATCTCCAGCCACACAGTTACCCTGGCACACCCCTGTGTCACCTGTGCTTGTGCACCAGTGTGTGTGTGCTGCAGTCATGCCATGTGTTATGGGTATGATGAGTGCGTTACAGTGCATGCAGTGCCTATGTGCTGGCCGCAGTGCACTCTGACCCGTGACAGTGTGGGCGTGGCCTGTGTGGTTCTAGTGTGGTGCATGCAATGTGTGTGTGTGTGTGTCCCGCATGTGTGCCCCGGTGTGACATACGGTGCCTGCCTTGCCCCAGCCATGTTGTCCCTACACTGTCGTGCCCACACCTGCACATGTACCAACCTGCATACTCACCTGCGTGTCCCGAAGTGTTCCTCCACCACTCTGGTGCGGTATGCCTTTGCCCTGGCTGCCAGCCTTGGATCCCTGCGCCCATGTCCCTCATCGGCACCATGTTTCTCCAGGTGTGCCCCTGCTGCACCCTCCCCTGCCCCCCACTCCTTCTCCCCAGAACTGTTGCCCTCGCTGGCCTCGGCAGGTATCCCATGATCTTGGGCCATGTTGCATAGCATACAACAGGCCAGGAATATGCCACAGGCCTTCTCAGGGCTGTACTGTAGGGCACCGCCTGACCGGCACAGGCACCAGAAATGCATCTTCAGCATGCTGAAGATACACTCGATGATGGCGGGCGTCACAGCGTGTGCCTCATTGTAGCATTCCTCTGCCACTGTTCCAGGTCATCGGAAGGGGGTGAAGAGCCAGGGACACAATGAGTATGCAGCATCACCTGTGGGGGTAGATGTGTCTCCATTAGTTAACGGTATTACACTGTGGCATGTGACCCGACCCCATCTCGCCCTGTGTTGTGCGCCCCTGTTCTGCCCCCCCGCCCATGCTGCCACATGCCTGGCAGTCCTGCTTCCCCTGCCTGCCCCATCTATCCTATGGCGCACATCAGGACCATGCCACCCTGCTGCTGCCCTAGCACCATTCCACATCCCTGCTGGCCCAGTACCCCCATGCCTGCGGTCTCCCGCCCACGGCCCACCCCAGGTGTCCCGGGCATGGTGGCCCCCCCCAGGCTGCTGGCGCACAGTCACATGTACCTAACAGGCATCCAGTTTGGATGTCCCCAGCCTCGAACTTTGCACAGAGCGCAGACTGGTGCCATATGTATGCATCATGTGCGCTCCCAGGGTGTGTGGCGCAGACATTGGTGATGCATCCCATGGCATCACACACCACCTGGCTGTTCACTGGATGGTACCCCTTCCGATTCACGTATGTGATGCCCTCCTCATCAGGTGATGTGCGGATTGCCACATGGGTGCAGTCGATGGCCCCTATGACACCTGGCATGTGTGCCACCCTGTGGAACCCCTGCATGGCTTCTGTCCGCTCTGCCTGTGTGCTGGGGAATCTGATGTATTCTGAAGCATGCTGTAGCAGTGTAGTGAGGAACTGTGTGAGGAGGCGGGATGTTGAGGCCTGTGGTATGCCAGTGGTGTCCCCTGTTGGCCTCTGGAAGGTTCCCATGGTGAGCAGGCACATGACCGTTGTCACCTTGGTCTCCCCCGTGATAGCATGTCCTCGTGCAGTGGGTGCCTGCATCACGTCATAGCACAGCTCACATAGCTGCCTCAGCATGGCCCTGTTGAGGTGGTATTGCCCGACTGTCTCCACCTCTGCCAACTGCTTGAAGGACAGCCTGGCACGGTACCGTCGTGGGGCCAGCCGCCTACGGTTACTTCTGACGCCCTGCCTCCTCCTCCTCCTCATTGGGGCACCAGCAATGGCGACTGCTGCTGGGTTCATCCCCTCTGTTGCTGTAGCCCTGTGGTGTGGCTTGCTGTCTGTGCCTCTCTCTCTCTATTATGACTTCCCCTCTATGTGTGTCCTGCCGTTGTCATTCCATTGACGGCCTGCTGGTGTGCTGGACTTAAGTCTCCTTCTTTTATACTTATCTTTTTAGGGTGCGTCCTGGCTTTGCGCTGAAGTTGCTCCATTGCTGCTCCTTGGTTTTGCTCTGTGAATAGGGATGCTCGGTGTATGCATGGGTATGCCCCCTGTACATGCGCCGCATGTCATTACGTTGCGCCTATGGGCATGTCTTCGGTGCAGGGCATCTGCGTTGCACTGGCATTTCCTCCCTGTGCCTGAATCGTCTTCTGGCACATTTCTGACTTGCGATGGTGCATCTGAGATGCACCAGGCGCATCTGTTTTGTGAATCCTGCCCAATATGTCTATCCATCCATTAATTCTGTTCCCTTGAATTCATAACACAAAATATGTAGTACCTTCTATAAACATCTTTTTGTCTACAACCTGGATTTCTGTAAAATAACACAAATCAAATCTCAATATCATAATTGTATCCTTTTCTCCTTATTTTTACATTCTTGAGTTACTTCGACTTTTGTACTTGAGCTTCACCAATTTTACATGTATAGGTCTTTAAATCTCATGCGTTCACACAATTTCTAGTGCATTAACTGAGTACTCAACTGCCCTCTTCTGAAACACTGAAACTTTTTAAACTTTTGTACTTAAACTTCACCAGTTTTAAATGTAAAATGGCCCGATTTCAAGATCGCCGGCGTAACTCGCATGCAGTTGCGAGTTACACCGATTGCCTCTACGCAATGGACCCTACATTGCTTTCCAGAAGCATCAGGTTCCTGGCAATTGTGACTTGCAAGATACGCCATGCATGTGGCGGTAGCCCACGCATGGCGTATCAATGCCACAGGTCGCATCTCGCAGCAGTCATCAGGCAGCTCCCCCGGAGCCCCCATCCCAGACCACCACAAAACACATCAGGGGGCAAGGACAGATGGCACAGGCATCCGGGGGGGTGCTACTGACAAGAAACCCCGGGGTCCCTCATGGTCGGGGGTTTGGGGGCAGGGGTGTGCTAGTGGGGGCCAGGGGACAGCATAGCGCCGTTGCCATGGTGTTGCGAGGCTACATCTGATGGTGCCAGCCATCAGATAACAGTTATGACAGCTCTGAGCTGTCAGAAGTCAGCTATGCCACAGTGTGTCCTAGAATCGCAATTGAGGGTTGCGATAGCGGTCCTTCTGGATATGGTCAAAGTTGCTGTCATAACTCGCAGCTGCACCAGGCATTGCAGGCTGCGGTGTATGTGTGGTCATATCTTGCACTTGTCACATCCTGCAGACGCAATGGCGTAGGTGCTCTCCTGGAATTGCAATGGGCATATTGAATGGCGTAAATTGCGGGATACACCATGGGGATTGGCGTATCCTGCTTTATGCCAGTGTAGCCCATCTTGGAATTGGGCCCAAGGGCCCAGATTTTCAAACTGCGCCATTCTGAGGCGCAAGCCCCTGCGCTGCTCAAAATAGTTGCGCAGGGGTGTGGCCGGGGCGATATTCAAAGGAGTTGCGCTGTTGAGCAACTCCTTTGAATATCACCCCCCAGCCACAGCACTTGCATATGGCGCAGTGGAACTTGCACCACCGCAAGTTGCCAGAGTTGAGCATTAAACTTGCGGTGGCGCAAGTACCATTGCGCCATGCTCAAATTTCCGATATTCAAAAGGTGACATGCAAATGGGGCCATAATTTATGCAAGGCGCAAGGGGGGCCATTTGCATCTATTTATGGCCCCATTTGCACACCATTTGCATGTAGGTGCGCCGATCCCCGAGGACTTGCTCCTGGCCACCCTGTGTCACAAATCTGGACTGTCATGTACGGTATGGGCTGCACGCCCATTGGCTGTAGCTCTGCACCAATGGGCGTGCAGCCCTGCGGACATCAGTCAGCGGCGGCGGCGAGGTGGCGGGCGGGTGGGATGCTGTCGCCCGCTGCTGCGTGGGGGCAGGGTGGAGGGGTCTGTGGGTGGGTGGGGGACACTAGACACCAGGGAGATGTTTGAGGGGTTGTGATGTGACATTCTGCCCACGATCGGGCTTACGGTCCACTGGACCACCAGGGAGATATTCGGGTTGGGGGGAGGTTACTTTCTGCCCTGATCGGGCACTGAGGGTTCATACACGTTCTGCCAGCGATCGGGCTGTGAGGAGATGTGTGTGTGTGTGTAGGGGTTCATGTAACTGTACTGCCCTGATCGGGCTGTGGGATATGTGTGGGGGGGGTTTCATGTAACTGTGATGCCCGCGATCGGGCTTCGGGATATGTGGGGGGGGTTTCTGTAACTGTGATGCCCGCGATCGGGCTGTGGGAGATGTGTGGGCAGGGGTTCATGTTACTCCATACCTCTCAACCTCTTGTGTCATGAATCAGGGACAAGGCTTAAAAAAATCAGGGACAAAGATGCCAAATGAGGGACACACCTTAACAATTGGTAATATTCACTCAGAAATCTGATAGAATAAGGGGATTTGTATAAGATGCATTTCTGAAGAAGAACTAGTCTGTATTTTTAATGTTTGATATTATTTTATGCTTACAGTCCCCACTGTTCTGTCACAGAAACACGAATTTTACGAGAGACAGAGGAAAATTCTGTCGCAAAATCAGGGACAGTTGAGAGGTATGTGTTACTCTATGCCCGCGATCGGGCTGGTGGGGGGGCACAGGAACCGAGTTGGGGGCCAGCCAGGGGTGGCAGCTGCTGTGTTGCGCCCTGCAATACAGCAGCTCACCTGTGGGTGGCCCTCAACTTGATCGTTTTGGCTCAAGGTTGTGCAGGCGCAGGTTGGGGGTTGCGCATGCTCTGCAACCCGACTGAACTCTCGGGTTGCGCGGGTATGCATGGTTCCTCCCCTCCTGTTGAGCATGCATTCATTTGCATTGCTCTTTGCATAACCTGTTGCCAGTGGAGCAACTGCTCCTGCTGAATATCGAAGAGAATGGCGCTAATGTGGACTTAGTATGCGCAACCCTGTTGCGCATGGAGCAACCCTTTTGAATATCTGGGCCAAGGTCTTTAAATCTCATGCTAACACACAATTTCTAGTTCATTAACTGAGTACTCAACTCCTTTCTTCTAAAACATCCTGAGACTTTTTTCAGATTTTTTAAGTTTTTATCAAGGTAATTCTCTGCATTAAATTAAGGTGTTTTACAATAGTTCTCAACTTGTAAAGCATTAACGATCCTTTCAAACTAGATTCATTTTATCGCAGTGAGTAAAAAACATTTCAAAACTGTTCTAAATTTACAGAGAGTGCTGCTGGCGTGGTGTATGACCTCCTGTTTCCTTTAGTGTAATGGAGGTAGCACACCCTCTCCACGCCCTTCTATTTATAGAGTGAGATCAGAATCGGGCTCTAGGCAACCAGCATAGTCACCTGACTGTCAATGACATCAGTGACATGCTCAGAAGTTCTTGGAGCCCGACCTGCAATTACTGCAGCACCTGAAAGGAAAATCAGGCGTCTGATCTATGAACTTAGGTTTCTTAGCTTTTTTATTTTTATGTTGCTTGCACGCATGTGCAAGAAACATAGTGCCATCATCCGAGTTTTCAGAGGTGTGTCAGCCCCTCTTCCAATGCAGTCAGTGTGTTTGCAGGGCGGACCCAGTTCCTCAATCACTGCTGCAGCTGTCTATGACAAGCTGAAAATGCAGTGGCATACAGTTGAAAGGGAGGCTCCGCTGAGTGAGCAGAGCCTCCCCACACACACACATGCATGCACGCACGCACACTGCGCGGCTCATGCGCCTTCCCCTCCCCACACTGTCACGGCCAATGGGGTGCCCAATCCCCGTCGGCTCCGCCCCCAGCACATCCAGGTGCCACGCTGGGAGCCCACCCAGCGTGGCAAAATGTGTTATAGCCGATGGGGTGCCCAACTCGTCAGCTCCACTGTCTCTCTCCCACCCCATGCTGTCGCCGACGGGGGTGCCCAATCCCCATCAGATCCACTGTCTCTCCCCAAGCATCCAGGTGCCCACGCAGGAGCCCACCCCAGCGTGGCAAAGGTATGTTATAGCGTAGGGGTGCCCAATCCCCGTCGGCTCCAGCCCCTCCCAGCCTTTCAGCTGCCACGCTGGGAGCCCACCCAGCATGGCAAACGCCCATCATCATCTCTAAATAAAAAAAACACACCTGTAAATAGAAAAACTGTCCCTCAGCACTTCTCCCTGCCCCTCAACAACCCGCACCCACCCACTCGCACCCTGCCTCCCCACACCCCTCACTACTTACCTCTGGAGCTCAAGCGCGGCATCTTGATGGACCGAGAACAAGTCTGCACTTCCAAGCCGACCGCGAACTGAGGAAATGCCGGTAAGCTGTATAATGGAATAGATAAGGTTTTTTCAACTTTATTGCATATCTCAGGCATTTTTTGGAATTTTTGCACCACATTTTCACCATGGGGTTTTTGGGACCCCTTCTCATGAATGCTGTCACTGTCATGGCGTTACTCGGGCCCGAAGGGTGATTTCGCAGCCACTGCGCGAAATCACCTTTCCGGAATGATTAACAAAATGACACTGCCAATGTTCATAAGGTTGGCACTCAAAAAGCCTATTTTGAAAATTTGGTACAAAAATTCCAAAAAATGACTGTTTTACGAGCGTGCCTTGCTCAGTTCCTACGCACACTCGTAAGTTCGCGAATTTTCAATATTTTCACTCCAGATTTTCAACATTGCCATTTTACCACACCTCCTTATGAGCAGTACAGCTGTCATTTTTCACATCCTGTCCAAAACGTGTTTCCGCACATGTAGCGCACAATGGCACAGTCAGTGTGCGAAATCAACGTATGGGATACATTAAGAAAATCTCAATGACACTGTTCATGAGCAGAGGTCTTAAAATGGCTATGTTGAAAATTTGGTGAAACAATTCCTAAAAATGACTGTTTTTAGCTGATGCAGTTCCTTATACGCCGTAAGTTCGCTAATTTTCAATATTTGCACTCCAATGACTTCCAAATTCCTAAACAGCACATAGAAGCAAGTAATATTCGGCATTGACAAATGCTTGTTTTATTTATTTTTGTTATTTCATTCCTTTTAAATCATTCATTACAGGGGGTAACATTCCTTCATTTGGTATGGAAGTTTATGCAGGACCTAGTGGTACGAAAGCAGATAGGGGGAGGTCAGAAAGGTGACTGATCCATGCTGTTGGCAGGATGAGCCAATAGACATATAGAACATACTTATATCACCCAGTATGAAATTCTGTATGAGAATAAACACTCTGCCCCCTATATCCAATTGGCACCTATATTTGAACAGAGATAATACAGAGACAATACTGGGAAGGTCAAGGAAAGTGCAGGGGTCATAGAAGTATCATGTTATTAATTGTCAGAAAGGTGGATAACTTCCCTTCACTTCAAATCAAAACATGTATTGGAATTAATAACACACCAGTCCAACACTATATCTCATAAAAAATTCAAATGAAATTACATAGTCATCTAGTCACTACGGGAGGTCACAGAGGTCAGATTTTAAACTCTAATTTTTTTTTCTTTTTTTGTGCACTGTGTATATTACTATCACCCAGTATAAGTTTCTGAATCAAAATACTCTGTCTCCTAGGCCTGATTAAGTGATAATACTACAAGGTCAAAGATAGTGCGAAGGTCACAGAGGAACTGAGACAATAATAGAAAAAAGAAAAAAATCATAGTTTAAAATCTGACCTCTGTGACCTCTTGTAGTGACTAGACGAATGTCATTTCATTTGAATTTTTTATGCTATATAGTGTGGGATTGGTACGTTATTAATTCCAATACATGTTTTGATTTGAAGTGAAGGGAAGTTATCAGCCTTTCTAACAATTTATTTATTTATTCAATCTTGGTGACCGGGTAGGCCCGCTGAGCCCCAGAGGTCTCTTTTTCAGGGGCGACCCGGGTTACATTACAGAGGAAGACATACATAGTAGTTTACAAGGTGATGGCTTACTACATGTTTTTAAGGCACACATAGTGGTTTACAGAATGGTAGCACAGTACATATTTTTAGATTTTGCAATACAAATTCGATACAAAGATGAGGATTGGTTCTAGGTGTGGAGACCAGTATTTGTAAAGTTGTGAACAGTGTGGGGTGGGGAGGTAAGGGGGTTAGCTCAGGTATCATGGCAAATTCATATATTGGCATCTAGCAGGTGGCCCTTGAGCCTGGTTTAGAACATTTTGATGGAGGGGGCTTCCTGTACAGAGGGTGAGAGTTTTTTCCATCGCAAAGGGGCAGAGGAAGTAAAGGACTTGCCACCCACCTTGGTCCTCACTCTGGGTTCTTCTAGTAGGATTGGCCCTGTGATCAGGAGGTTCTGCCTGGAGTGCTTGGGGGCAAGGAGCCCAGTGAGCTGGTGGGGGGGAAGCAGAGTAGCTTGTATGCATGGCAGAGCAAGGGGTACTGGAGTCCAGTGATGGCCAATTTAGGAGTGCTAAGGCATCACAGTGATGGCTTCTGGCATGAGACTGTGTGGCAAAGCGAGCCACCTTGTTATACAGCACATGCAGTCTGTTGATCTCGAGTTTAGTCATGCCCTGCATGACTGGGGCGGTGTAGGTCAGGGTGAGGAGGAGGACGCTTGTGGCTATGGTGATCCTGGCCTCAGGGATCAGCTGGTCTTTTAGATGGTAGAGAGTTCCTAATTTGCTCTGGATGGTTTTGGTTACCTGGTCAATATGATTCTTTAGGGTGAGGCCCTGGTCCAGCGTTAGGCCTAGGTATTTTAGGGAACCCACCACTTCAATGCTGTTGCCAGAAACAGAAGTGAGTGGTAGTGATTAGGTTCTGTCTTGGCCTAGGGATCTTGGTCCAAACAGCATGGCCTTATTTTTGCCTGTGTTAAGGACCATTCTGTTCTCTATTAGCCAGGTCTCCAGCCTAGTAAAGTCAGCTTGGAGGTGAGGGCCCAGGTCAGCCAGGTTGTCCAGGGATCAGTATATGACAGCATCATCTGTATACTGGACAACTGAGCTACCCCCACAGTGGCCACTTAGGTCATTGGTGAACAGGGAGAAGAGGAGGGGGCCCAATATTGACCCTTGTGGTACACCCTCCTATAGCGGAAGTGGATCGGATATTACTTCTTTCCACTTGACTCTCTGTGTTCGACCAGATAAGTAACTGTCAAACCATGTGAGAGAGTGGGGGTCTAGGCCTAACCTACTCCACTTAGTCAGCAGGAGTTGGTGGTTGACAAGGTCAAAGGCCTTGGATAAGTCAATGAAGACCGCCCCGTTGGGATCCCTTTATCCATGGCACCAAGTTCATCTACCGAGAATTTTATCAGGACAGTGTCTGTTCCATGGTTTATTCTGAAGCCATTTTGAGAGGGAGCTAGTAACTGGTGAGTATCTAGGTAGTCTTGGATTTGCCCATAGACTAGCCTTTCCTGAATTTTTACTAGGGTGCAGAGCATTGAGATTGGCCCGTAGTTGCCAATAGGTTCCCTGGGGCCCTCCTTGTGGATGGGAACCACATGAACCTGCTTCCACATGTCAGAGATGACTCCTTCAAGTAGGGATCTATTCATGAGCCTGGTTAAGGGTCTGGAGATGGATGGAGCTGCTGCCCTTAGCAGCCTTGGGTTGATCCCGTCAGGTCCTCCGGATCCCTTGGTTTTCAGGGACTTGAGGAGGATGAGAACCTCTTTTGCCTTGACCAGTCACAAGTGGAATGGAGGTCAGTTGAGGCAGGGGGTCTCGGATGTTCTGGACTCAATGTTTATACGGGGTATTCCAGTCTTGTAGATGTCCAGGTTGGTGAAGTGTAGGTTAAGGAAGGAGGCAGTTTGGAGGCTGTCATTTAGTAGTTGGCCTTTGACCTCAATAGGACCAGTTTGTGACTTGCCGTTGTCCTTGATAAGTTCTTTAATGTGGGACCAGAATAACCTAGGGTTGCCTATGTTGGTTTTCTGGAGATATGTGATATACACTTTTAGCAAGTTTGATGGCTCCCTTGCATTGATTCCTGAGGGTCTTGTAAGACACAAGGTAAGCTGGGACTGAGGAATGCTTATACTTCTTCTGGGCCTTGTCACGGCACACCATCAAGGTCTTGAGTTCTGGGGTGATCCACTTATAGCAGCTACCTTTAGCTCGCAGTTTTTTTAAAGGAGCAAAGAGGTTGGCTGCAGTCGTGAATGATTTCTGGAAGTAGTCGAGTGTCTCATTCAGTGTTGGAAGGAGTCTTAGGGGGCTCCAGTCAAGGTTGTTGAGATACTCAATAAAGTGGTCAGCTATGAATTTGGAATAGTCCCACATTGTAAGTATTCTAGGGGGAACCTTGGGCACTCTGTTCTTCCAAGTGCAATAGATTGGGGAGTGGTTACTCAGGGCATCTGCCATAGTGCCGGTCATCTGAATGTTGGATGGGTTGGACACCAGAGCCCAATCTAGGATGGAGTGGTTCCCTGTTTTGTGGTTTAATCTAGTGGTGTCTTGAAGCAGGGCCTTGAGAGCCATGTTTGAATCATGGGCCCAGTTAAGGTTAAAGTCCCCTAGGATCAGGAGCTCAGTTGAGACCTCTTCAGCCAGGACTTTGGTGGGAGACTCAAGGGATTGGAGGGCAAGCATGGGAGGGTTGTAAATGCATCCAATGGCAAGGTACTTTGAGAGGCCAAGGGTGATCCATATGAAAAGCGATTCGCCATCGATACGGTCCCCATGCTGCAGACAGATGAGCGATGCACCTAGTGTGTCTTTAGCATAAATAAGTACTCCTCCCCCTCTTTCGATATCCCTGTCCTTGCAGAAGGTGTTATACCCCAAGGCAGCAACCTCGTGTGAAAGGGTATAGGCCTTCAACCAGGTCTCAGAGACAGCAAGGATGTCTGGCTTGTAGAGATCCAACCAAGCTTGTACTTCATGAATCTTGGGGTGTAGGCTGCAGACATTCATATGCGCAATCTTCATTCCCATGGAGGATGTCCAGTGTGGATCCTGAGGGGAGAATATTGAGAGATTGGCAACTGGAGGACCTGGGTTAGGCTGTATGTCACCTGCTAGGAGCAGTAGTGCAGCTAGCAGGCAAAGTAGTTTGGGGTTGGGAGATGGACGTTGTTCATGGCGGAGAAGCCTTCATGAGTAGTGGAGAGCTCCATAGCATATGCCCTTTTTTGTGAGCTCATAGGCAATCAGGAGGGAGTCTGTGCCTGGGGCAGTAGGGCAGTAGTATGAGTTGGGGGAGTGCATATTTTGGTGCCTGGGTCCAGTGTTATCAGGGTCCCCTAAGCACATGAGACTGACTACCCAGAGGAGAGACAGGATGTACATGGATGCCAGGCAGATTAGGGGGAGTTTGCCAGGCCAGATATTAGGCTGATTAGATGGCCGATGGCAGGGGTTCTGCCCCAGGGCTGCCATGATTGGAGGGCAATGTACCAAGTTGTCAGCTAAGCGTGGGGGCCCCATCATATTAGGACCGTAGCCTGTGGGTGGGTAATTTGGTCTGGTAATATTTGTGGGTAGTGCAATAACTGAAATTATCAGGGGCAGGTCTTGTACCTTTGACTTTGATCTGTAATTCCCAAATAAAACTAATAGAGTAGCTTATTAGAATAATAAACTGTTGCTTAGGATTGGTAGAAGCTGGCAATGTTCAGCAAGTCAGGTAATAATAATAGCTGATAGGTAGTGTGGCCCTGCCCAGGTGGAGGGGGTGCCACGGACCTAGCTTAACAAGCTATGCTTTACAGTGGTAGGTTTACTGAGCTGGTATGCGTAAACCACAGCTATCTCTTGATTGCTGTAAGCAGTAATATAATAGTTTCAACTTGTGTTAGTTCTTATAGATTACATTTAGTTAGCAAGCGGTACACCAAAGCTATCTCTTGAGTGCTATATGCTATAATAAAACAGTTTAACTTATATGAGCTCTTATAGATTAATATTAGGTAGCAAGCAGTAAAAGTTCAACAACAGTGGTTTGCTTTGTGGCAGTGATAGTTTGAGATTTAGTTCACTTGGCTGCATTTGTTTGATGCAGTAAAAATGCCTGCACCTAATATAATATCTCAGGAGATTGGTCCACAGGAACTAGGGGGAAGGATTAGTGAGCATTTAAGGGGAGGAGGGAATGGGGCGGGAAAAATCTCAAATCTCCTGCCAGGTTTTTCAGGTCTCGTTGCTTTGGGGGAGGTCCGCCTGGCTCAGGACAGTTCGCTGGTGCCTCAGTCCCGAGGTATTTTCTTTTTTTAAGGTTGGAAAGTTAGTCTGGTGCAGGGGGGTGGGACCCACGGCAATAGGTCTCCCTCTCAACCCCTGGTGGTCACCGATAATCTGTAGTACGCTGTGGGGGCTCAGGGTCGGCCTTTATTCTCACCGACCGAGCGTCAGTGTGTACTGGGCCAATGGGCACAGTGGCATCATTTAAAATTGGCGGCCAGAAAGGAATGGCTGCTCCAGCTGCATCTGCGGGCTTGTTCTTCCCTCCGAAAATCTCTTGCCAGGTTTTGCAGGTCTCGTTGCTTTGGGGGAGGTCTGCCTGGCTCAGGACAGCTTGCTGGTGCCTCAACACCAAGGTATTTTATTTTTTTAAGGTTGGAAAGTTAGTCCAGTGCAGGGGGAGGAGACCCGTGGTAATAAGTCTCCTTCTCAACCCCTGGTGGTTGCCGACAGTCTGTAGTATGATACTTCTATGACCCCTGCACTTTCCTTGATCTTCCTGGTACTGTCTCTGTATTATCTCTGTTCAAATATAGGTGCCAACTGGATATAGGGGACAGAGTGTTTATTCTCATATAGAATTTCATACTGGGTGATGTGAGTATATTCTATATGCCTATTGACTCACCCTGCCAACAGCATGGATCAGTCACCTTTCTAACCTCCCCCTGTCTGCTTTCATACCACTAGGTCCTGCATTAACTTCCATATCAAATGAAGGAGTGTTACCTCCTGTAATGAATGATTTAAAAGGAATGAAATAACAAAAATAAAAAAGCTAAGAAACATAAGTTCATAGAGCAGACGCCTGATTTTCCTTTCAGGTGCTGCAGTAATTGCAGGTCAGGCTCCAAGCACTTCTGAGCATGTCACTGATGTCATTGACAGTCAGGTGACTAAGCTGGTTGCCTAGCACCCGATTCTGATTTCACTCTATAATTAGAAGGGCGTGGAGAGGGTGTGCTACCTTCATTAGACTAGAGGAAGCAGGAGGTCATGCACCACGCCAGCAGCACTCTCTGTAAGTTTAGAAAGTTTTGAAATGTTTTTTACTCACTGTGAAAAATTTATCTAGTTTGAAAGGCTCGTTAATGCTTTACAAGTTGAGAACTATTGTAAAACGCCTTAATTTAATGCAGAGAATTACCTTGATAAAAACTTAAAAAGTCTCAGAATGTTTTAGAAGAGGGCAGTCGAGTACTCAGTTAATGCACTTAGAAATTGTGTGAACGCATGAGACTTAAAGACCTTTACATTTAAAACTCGTGAAGTTTAAGTACAAAAGTTTAAGAAGTTTCAGTGTTTCAGAAGAGGGCAGTTGAATACTCAGTTGATGCACTAGAGATTGTGTGAGCACATGAGATTTAAAGACCTTTACATTTAAAATTGGTGAAGCTCAAGTACAAAAGGCGAAGTAACTCAAGAATGTAAAAATAAGGAGAAAAGGATACAATTATGATATTGAGATTTGATTTGTGTTATTTCACAGAAATCCAGGCAGGGGAGAAGAGGGGGAGGAGTAGCTCTCTATGTAAAGGAAGGGATAAAAGCAACTGAACGAAAGAGTAAACAGGGAGGAGAGGAGGCACTGTGGGTCACCTTGGAGACTGGAAAAGACACCACAATCTGCAGAGGGGGTTGTGTACAGACCCCCATGTCAGGGGGAGGGAATGGACAAGGATATGATAGAAGGCATTCTTAGAATGGCAGAGAAAGGGGAGATGCTGTTGATGGGAGACCTGAATATGCCAGATGTTAACTGGACCACATTTGCTGCAGCCACATCCAAGAGCAGGGCCATTCTTGATGCCCTACAGGTGGCAGGCCTCAGACAGCTAGTTTCAGAACCTACTCATGAGGGGGCAGTCTTAGACCTCGTACTCTCAAACGGGGGCAGTGAGAGGATCTCAGATCTAGAAGTGGGGTTGCCATCTGGGAACAAGTGACCATCAAACAGTGTGGTTCACGTTAAACTCAGCTACAGAGTCAAGCCATACAAAAGTGAGGGTACTGGACTTCAGGAGGGCTGACTTTGGCAAGATGGGAGAGTGCCTCAGAAAAGCACTAGCAAACAGGCTAGAAGGAGGTGTGGAGCAACAATGGGGAATCATCAAAACTGCCATCATAGAAGCAATAAGCCTTTGTGTGAAGCAAATAAACAAATCAAAATGAAAGAAAAAGCCACTATGGTTCTCAAAAGAGGTGGCTGTGAAAGTCAGGAAGAAAAAGATAGCATTCCGGAAGTATAAGGAAACAAAGAAGGAGCAGGAGAGAGCTGTACCAGTTAAGGCAGAAGGAAGCAGGGAGGAAGTCAGAATAGCAAAGGCCCAAACTGAGGAAAAGATGGCCAACTCAGTTAGAAGGGATAAAACCTTTATAGATACATCAGTAGCGTAGAAAGACAAAGGGAGGGATAGTGAGGCTGAATAGAATGAACGGTGGGTGGGCAGAGGGGGACAGTGAAAAAGCAGGGATACTGAATGAGTATTTCTGCTCAGTATTCACGAAAGAGGAGGGGGAAGTGCCTAATCCAATTAACAGAAGCACTCTTGATAGGGTGGTCGATCCCAGTCCTTTCACAGAAGAAAGGGTTCTGCAAGAACTCCTAAAACTGTAGGTGGACAAAGCAATGGGGCCTGATGGAATTCACCCCAGAATTCTAAAAGAATTAAGGGGGGAACTAGTGAAACCACTGGCTACTCCTTTTAATAAATCATGGGAGGATGTGTGGTACCTGAGGACTGGAGGAAGGCGGATGTGATTCCCCTTCACAAAAGTGGGACCAAGACAGAGGCAGGAAACTACAGACCTGTCAGTTTGACCTCTGTGGTAGGGAAAGTGATGGAGTCACTTCTAAGGAAAGAATAGTTGAGTACCTAGAGGCCAGTGGGGCACAGGACCCAAGGCAGCATGGGTTCACAGTGGGAAGGTCATGTCAGATGAATCTAATAGATTTCTTTAACTGGGTGACCAAAGTAGACCAGGGAGGGGCTGTGGACATGGCCTACCTAGACTTTAGCAAGGCATTTGACACAGTCCCACACAAAAGATTAGTAGTCAAATTAACCAGCCTGGGAGTGGGTCCCAGGGTGGTAGCCTGGTAAAACATTGGCTGGACAACAGGACACAGAAGGTAATTGTAAATGGAGTCCACTCTGAAGAAAGAGGGGTTATTAGTGGGGTACCGCAGGGTTCAGTATTGGGTCCAGTCCTTTTTAATGTCTTCATAAGTGACATTGCAGAGGGACTGGAAGGAAAAGTCTGCCTCTTTGCAGATGACACAAAGATCTGCAACAGGCTGATACACAAGGAGGCGTGGAAAGGATGAGAAGGGACTTGGCAAGGTTGGAGAAATGGTCAGGAGTATGGCAGCTAGGATTCAATGCAAAGAAGTGCAAAATAATGCACCTAGGAAACAAGAACCCAGGGGAAGAATACACAATGGGGGGGAGGTAGTAACAACAACAAAAAAGGAAAGGGACCTGGGGGTAATCATATCAGATGACCTTAAGGTTAGCAAGCAATGTGAGAAGGCAGTAGGGAGGGCTGGGGGTATACTGGGACACATAGGGAGGCATCAGCAGCAGAAAACAGGAAGTGGTTATCCCTCTGTACAGACAGTTGGTGAGACCCCATCTGGAGTACTCTGTCCAGTTCTGAGACCCCATCTCCGCAAGGACATAGACAGGATAGAGGCAGTCCAGAGGAGGGCAGCTAAAATGGTGCAGGGTCTGCAAGAGAAGCTGTATGAGGAGAGACTAAAGGAGCTTAATATGTATACCCTTGAGGAAAGAAGGGAGAGGGGGGACATGATAGAAACTTTTAAGTACCTCAGTGGAATCAACGAAGTCCAAGAGGGTAGCATCTTTCAGAAAAAGAGACTTGCAAGAACAAGGAGACACAATTTAAAGATGGGGGAGGGGCGGTTCAGGGGCAATGTGAGGAAGTATTATTTCACAGAGAGGGTAGTGGATGCATGGAACAGCCTTCCTGAGGAGGTTGTGGGGTCTAAAACTGTAGGAGAATTCAAGAGTGCATGGGAAGGACATAATGCAATTCTTGTGGGGGGTAGGAAGAAATAGGCTGTTGGTTAACTAATTTCTGTGGCCTATCCTATAGGTAGGGAAATGGGCAGACTAGATGGGCCAAGCAGTCCTTATCTACCATCAAAGTCTATGTTTCTATGTTTCAGGTTGCGGAGAAAAGATGTTTATATAAGGTACTACATATTTGTGTTATGAATTCAAGGGAACAGAATTAATGGATGGATAGACATATTATATTTAAGGAAGAGATATAACATATACCTAAACAGGTTTTCACTTATTTGTCTTTAGAAAACTGGATTCATTACCTAAAACAAAAGGAGTTAGAATTTGATTTAAAAAGGTGAGTACACAAGAATACTCTCTAAACATTGCTGATTTACAATTTAAATAATTATTTTGAGATGAACAGTAGTATATTTTAAATTCTCTGTTAATTAATTATTAGATGCTGCATACACAAGCTGGTGATGATTCTTTTGGATATGGTGAGATTTATTAGTGGACCTATTTAAATATTTCTAAATGTTTATATGTTTTTTGAATAATGAATTACTAAGACTTACATGTGTGTGTATGTATGTATGTATATATATATATGTGTGTGTGTGTATATATATATATATATGTATATATATATATATATGTATATATATGTGTATATATATGTATATATATATGTATATGTGTATATGTGTATATGTGTATATGTGTATATGTATATATGTGTATATGTATATATATGTATATGTGTATATATGTATATATATGTATATATATGTATATATATGTATATATATGTATATATATGTATATATATATATATATTTTATTGGTTGCAAGGTGTGGTACAGACAAGCACTGATGGAGTCTGATCTGAAACCTCTGCATTATTTGACTGTATCACCTATTCATATATACAGTGGCCGGGATATTCAAAGGGATTGCACCTGGCGCAACAGTGTTGTGCCAGCACAACCCCGCATTGTGCCAGGGCAGGATATTGAAAGGGCTGCCCGGTGCAGCGCAAATCCCGATGTGCCTGGGCGCAATGTAGTGGTATGCGGTGCAGATGCAGGGGGCGTGTCCATGCATATGGGGCACATCCCACTATTCAGCCTGGGATGTGCAACGCATATGCTGGCACAACCCTGCATTGCGCCACATAGGGAAGGCTCAAAGCTGAGCCCCAGAAAAGTAGGAACAAGTCCCGCCACCCACAGGCAGGTGGCTGTATTGCAAGGTGCAGCACAGCAGTCACAGCCATGGGTGGCCAACCACCCAGCAGGACCACCGTCCACAAGCACCCTGTCCTCCGATAGTCCAGTCCCCCACCCGCATGCCTAATCGCAGCATCTGAATAACAAATAAAGTAACCCTGGGGTCGAGTCTCTAATGCCCGATCGCGGCATCTGAAACAGCAACCCTGGTGGGCTAGCGTCCCCATGCCCGATCGCAGGCATCTGAATTAGTACTGTATCCCTGGTGGCCTATTGCAGCCCCCCCTCCCGTACGCCCTATTGTGGGCATCAGAATAAATTATGTATCCCTGGTGGGCTAGCAGTTCCCTCATGCCTGATCATGGGCAGTCGTAGCTATCCGAGAAGTAGCTGGTGGTCCAGTGTTATCCACCTCCCCACCCAACCATGGAGGGCCCTCAGCCACCCAGCACCCCCCATCATCGGCGGAAGGCAGCACCCCACCCTTATACCACATGGCCACCCACCGAATGACAGCGTACAGTATGATCTGTATGCCTATTGGTCCACAGTGAGGATCAATGGGCTTCCAGACCATACTGTACTACACAGGACCTGATATGTGAATGAACGCATGGTTAGCAAAGATCAACATTGAGTCAACCTTTTGGCTACGACCGGTCAGATACAAAGACTGGGACCTGTTGGGTTTCTGCTTCCAAGGGGACTTCTACTTTGATAAAGCAATATCCATGGGCTGTTCAACAGCATGTGCTAAGTTTTAAACATTTAGTACATGGATGCAATGGGTGTTTAGAGAGGTACAGCCATAAGGTGGTAGTACATGATCTGTACTATTTCCTACTGATAGGGAATAGCCAGAAGACGGCTTAGAAGATGCTCGGGGATTTTAAAGACATGTGTGAGATTTTGGGGTGCCATTAGTGGAGTGGAAGACAGAGGGGCCAGCAAGAAAGTTGGAATTTTTGGGGATCGAGGTAGATACAGAGATGCAGGTGTTTAGGTTGCCTCAGGAGAAGGTGGCAAGGCTGAGGGATCTGTTGAAGGAAGTTAGGAGTAGGAGGAGAGTTCCACTGGGGCAGGTGCAGCAGCTCCTAGGGCACTTAAGTTTTGCTTGCAGGGCAGTGACCCCAGGGAAGGTTTTCACCAGGAGGTTAGCCAGAGCAATCAGGAGGGTGAAACTACCACATCATTGAGTAGACATAACAAAGGGAGTATGGCAGGATCTGGAGATATGGCACCAGTTCTTAGAAGATTACAATGGGGCCATTTTCTGGCAGGATGAGTGGCTGGGGAATAATGACCTGGACTTGTACATGGACGCATCAGGATCAATTGTTATGGGGGCGTATTTTAAGGGGATGTGGATTACCGTGGTGTGGCCAGAAGCATGGAGGGAGAAAGGATTACTGAAGGATATCACATTCTTAGAGATTTTTCTGATATGGGTAGCATTCCTGACCTGGGGTGAGCAATTGAGGAACAGGAGGATTATTTTTTGGTGCGATAACAGAGCAGTAGTAGAGGTTATTAACAGGCAGGGAGGTTACTCTGAATTGGCGAACAGGGTGTTGCGACAGCTGGTGTTATGGAGCTTGAGGTTGAACCTGTCAATTAAAGCTAAACATATCGAGGGGGTTAATAATGACATTGCTGACAGTCTTTCCCATTTGCAGTTGGACAGGTTCAGGTCTGTGGCACCACAAGGGGCTCCACAAAGAACACAGGTAGCAGAACAAGTATGGAAAATTGGGCTGGAAAGAGCCCGACTGCTATATAGGAGCTCCTGGTCTGCAAACATGCTAAGGGAATATGAAGGGGCGTTGGGGGCATTCCAGGAGTTCCAAAAGTAGGAAGGGTTCAAGGTAAGTGAGCCAGTTTCACAAGACCAGATAGCAAAATACATGGTATGGAAATGGGAAACAGGGATGGCAAGCAGGATGATAGGGGTACAGCATGAGAGGTTGGGTGGAACCTAACAAATTTAAGGTGGTTCGGTGTATGTTGACGGGATGGCAGAGGATAAAAGGGGGCAGGGGATACTAGGAAACCTGTAATGGGGAAAAAACTCCTGGAGGTATTAGAGATCTTGGAACAGATTTGTACCTCATAATTCGAGGCCTCTCTTTTTAAAGTCATTTTTACGGTCATGGCAAAAGGTGCTTTCAGGGTAAGTGAAGTGGTGGCAGGTAGCAGAAAAGACGGAAAAGGGGATTTATAGGGTGAAGAAATACATTAGGGCTTAGAGAAGGTGGCGATTTGGTTGAGGTGATCAAAGACGGACCAATAGGGAGCTGGGACAGAAATTATACTGGAAAAACAAGAGGGGATAAAGGCATGCCCAGTGGTTGCTCTATGGGAGTATAAGGAGATTAGGCCAACAGGGGGAAGACAGTTTTTCTTGCATACGGATGGCAAGCTGGTTACATGCTACCAGGTAACTGGGGTTTTGAAAAAAGGTATGTCGCATTTAGGGGGAAAACCCAAGGAGTTATTCATCCCACTTATTCTGAATTGGTGCCTCATCTGATTAGGCAGTGAAAGTGGGATCAGAGGAAGAGGTTAAAAAGTTGGGGAGATGGAAGTTGAACTGTTATAAAAGATATGTGAGGAAATTGTTATCACATGATGTTTTATTTCCAACAGATCAGGGAAGGACCAGACAGGTGTGGATTATTGGGCACTCTTACATTTACTGAGCGGAGAAGTGGGTGGCCATTCATCCAGGAGGAAAACAACTAGAGCAGGACTCTAACAACGTTAGACTACATTGGAAAGGGGTCTGGGGCATGAGATGGTCACAAATTATTCCGACATTAGAAGAACAGAAGCTAATATGGCCACAACCAGACTTGATAGTAGTACATTTGTGGGGGAACGATTTAGGAGATCTGCCTTGGGGGGCATTGGGCAAAGAGATTGAGAGAGATTTAGGGGTAATCAAGCAATGGTGGTCACAAGTGGCAATAGCATGGTCAGAGATAGTATCCAGGATGGTTTGGCATCATGCTAGGGACATTAAAGGAGTTGAAAAGGCTAGGAAGAGAATAAACAGGCTGGTAGTGGCATGGATAGCTAAGGTCGGGGGGACATATATAGCATATAGCGATATTTAATTTACTAATCCTGATTCTTACAGGCCAGATGGGGTACACTTAACCATGGTGGGCATGTCCTAGTATGTGTTGCAGTTAGGTGACAGTATTGATGAATAAGGAAAAGGGGGGGGGGCCCATCGTCCCATCGCATAAGCTGGAGATGGGCTAATGGAAGGTTTAAGCGGGGGCTAAGACTGGGGTGAGGAAGGAGGGGCGCGGAACTATCACGGGTCGGGATCAGGCATCCGGACGTGAAGGTGGCACACTGAATGTAAGGGAGAAGAAGAGTGAAACAAATTGGGGGGTCGGATTGGTTCAGCACCCAGACTCCATTAGGGTGCAGCAGTGGGGTAAAAGATGAGGGGTATTGGGCTTTTCATGCGTCCGGACCCTGAGAAGACGATGAAGAATATGAGACACTTCGAGACAAGTTACGCTATTGGGATGTACAGACTATAAAATTGGACTTGAAATTCTGCCAACATGTGAATTCGCTGAAGTTTATGAATGATCGTAAATATATGAATCTGTTGATGGGTGACTCAGAAAACTAACTTGATGTAAATCATTAATAAATTGCCAGTCGAGCACCAATAAAAGAATATGTCTGTGCATCGTTTCCGGGGGAATCTCCCTCTGACAAATGCGGTTGCCCTTAGAGGGCATCCTAAATTGTAAGGGGGATTCCTCTGGGAAGGGTATAGTGGGTAGGACTGGATTTAGGGAGGGAGGGTAGACAGGAAAAGGTGTGGGGGGAGGAGGAGGGAGTGTGGGGTTATGAGGTCACACACCTGTGAGTAAAATGACATGGTAAGGCAGAAGCAGAGGACTGGGCAGAGAGGGGCTGGGGGGCTAGAAGGGGGTATAGAGGGCTGAGAGAGCCAAAGTCTCCCTTTGCTGAGATCTGGACTTGCACCCACCCACCCCTACTAGAATGAACAGAGGTTCAGGGAAGAGGGGAAGGGTAGGGAGGGGTAGGGAGGTGAAGGAACAACAAGACCTGAGAAAGGTGTGTTCAAGAGACTGGGCTGGGTCACTGTACGAGGGTGACAAGGAGATGGAGGGTCAGTCCTAGGGTGATTGGGTTGTCAGAAGAGGCCAACAGAGGACTCGGGCGCACTGCCCAAGGGAAGTTCAAGGTAAAACAGTTGCCGCAAGAGGGTAGCAGGACAGGGCAAATGAAAAGGCCTCATAAAGTAGGATGGTTTAAGGGGCAAAGATTGGGGGAGGAAGGGGCAGGAATTAGCACGGATCGGGATCAAGCACCCGGACGTGAAGGTGGCAGACTGAATGTGAGGGAGGAGAAGAAGAGTAAAACAAATTGGGGGGTCAGGTTGGTTCAGCACCCAGACTCAGGGTACAGCAGTGGGGTAAAAGATGAGGGGTGTCAGGCTTTTCATGCATCCGGACCCTGAGAAGATAATAAAGAATATGAGACACTTTGAGACAAGTTACGCTATTGATATGTACAGATTATAAAATTGGACTTGAAATTCTGCCAACATGTGAATTCACTGAAGTTTATAAATGATTGTAAATATGTGAATCTGTTGATGGGTGACTAAGAAAAATGACTTGATATGAATCATTAATAAATCAATTGCCAGTCAAGCACCCACAAAATAATATGTCTGTCATTTCCGGGGGAATCTTCCTCTGACAAAAGGGCAGGATTCACAAAAGAGATGCACTGGGAGCAAGTGAGATGCTCCAGCGTATCACAAAAATTCACCATGAATTGATTCACAGACAGGGCAGATGTGCCGGCACATCTCAGATGTGCTGCACCGCACAGGATGCGCTGTAGACGCATAATAATGCTATGCGGCACAAAAAGAGGGGGCATACACGTGCATATACAGCGCAAAGCAATTCACAGTGCAAAAGGAAGGTGCAACTACAGAGCAAACCTGGAGCAAGTACCAAATGCGCCATGAAAAGATAAGTATAAAAGAAGCAGACTTAAGTGAAAGCCACCAGCAGGTCAGCGGCAGAACAGCAGCACCAGCACAGTGTGAGAGTGAGAGGGAGAAAAAGCACACCAACACCATGGATGGAGCACCATTTGTCTTGGTTGTACGACTACTAATGCGATGAGGAGATGGGGTGGTGGAAGGCACTGTAGGTGGCTGGCCCCACGGCGGTATCGTGCCAGGCTGTCCTTTGAGCAGCTGACAGATACGGAGACAGTATGCCAATACCACCTGAATTGGGCTATTCTGCTGCAGCTCTGAGCTGTGCCATGAGGAAATGCAGGCACCCTCTGGACGTGGTCATGCCATATCAGTGGAGACCACGGTGACAACAGTAATGTACCTGCTCGCCACGGGAACCTTTCAGAGGCCTACTGGGGACACCACTGGCATATCTCAGGCCTCCACATCCTGCCTTCTCACACAATTCCTCACCACACTGCTACCACATGCTTCAGAATATATCCAGTTCTCCAGTACACAGGCAGAGTGGACAGAAGCCATGCAGGAGTACTACAGGGTGGCATGCATGCCAGACATCATGGGGCCATTGGTGGCACCCATGTGGCAATCCGCTCACCACCTGGCAATGACACGGTAACATACATCAACCGCAAGGAATACCACTCTGTCAACTGCCAGGTGGTATGCAATGCCACAGGGCACATCAGCAATGTCTGCGTCACACAATCTGGGAGCACACATGATGCCTTCATATGGCACCAGTCCACTCTATGCCAAAGATTTGAGGTGGGGGACATACCAAGCAGCCATTTAGTAGGTGCGTGGGACATGGCAACCAGCCGCACAACAGGACACAATGGCACAGGATGAGGGGGCAGGTGTGCAGATAGTACGATGCACAAAGTGCAGAGGGTACAGCTGATGTGAGACTGTGGAGGGGTGTGAGGTGACACAAGTAGACACCAGCTGGTACAGGGTGGCACACATGCAATGCCTGCATAGTGAGGTGCAGTGCCACTTGGGGCATGTGTGGCAGGCACAAGCGCAACACATGCAGACAGCAGCCACTGGTGCAATGCACACCTGACAGGACAATGGTGGGTGTGGCACGTGTGTCGCCAATGGCAGTTGTGGCCTGGGGCCAACAACAGCAGCAGGCCCAGCAACAGTAGGTGGACGGTGGGGGTAGGATTGCAGTGAAGGGACAGGCACAGTCAGTGGTAGATGCTCAGCACACACTGCTGCGCAGCATGGTGCAGGGAAGGGGTATGCTGCACAAGTGACCAATGTACTAACAGCCACCCTTCACCCCCACAGGTGACGCAGCATACCCACTGAGGCCCTGACTCCTCACCCCCTACCGATGACCCGGAACAGAGGTGGAGAAGCTTTATAACGAGGCACACACCACTACATGCACCATCATCGAGCACATCTTTGGCATGTTGAATATGCACTTCCGGTGCTTGTGTAGGTTGGGTGGGGCCCTACAGTACAGCCCTAAGAAGGCCTGTGGCATATTCCTGGCCTATTGTATGCTATACAACATGGCCATTGACCATAGAATAGCTGTCAAGGCCAGTGAGGGTGAAAGTTCCAGGGAGGAGGAGGACAGTGGGGAGAACGATGCAGTGCCATAGGACCAGAACACTGGACCACCAATGGGATGGCAAGACCCACAGCTGGCCACAAGGGCAAGGCACCGTAGGAGCATGCTGGTTGAGGAGCATTTTTGGGAACCGTAGATGAGTATCACAGGTATGTAATGGGGAGGTGCAGAACGGTGACAACAGGTAGACACATAGCCATGCAGTGCACGGTGGATACAGCACAGTACACATACAGCCCAACACGGGCACACACAAACACATGCCACACAGTGGTGCCGGGACAGCAGTGGACCTAGACATGCCAGGCACCATGAGGTCTGGACACACACACACACACACGTACACCCCACAACACGCATGAGTGCCACAATGTCAGTGACAGGGGTGGCATGGATCAGTGTGCACTGCTGCTGGCACACAGGCGCAGAAGACACTGGACCACACTCATCATGCCCAAGCCACACAGCACAACAGTGGTGCACACAGACATGTAGGTGGCACTGCACAGGGGGCCCATGATGGCAATGCACTGGGGCAGGCGCATGCCACCCACACCACCCCAGGCACCGTTATCCAGGTGAGTGGGACACAGAGGTGGAAAGTGCAGCAGCCATTGGAACAGGGTCCTGGACATCTCAGGGTGGCACCACGGCTGCCATGGACATGAGGGCTGCCTCTGTCATGACTGATGGATGCAGCCACAGCACCACCAACCACAGGGGGTGTATCCCACACCCCTGTAGGGGTACTGCAATGAGACTGTGAATGGGTGCTCATTGGTGTGGTGGCCCCATGAGCCATGTCTGTGCTGGGCATGCTGGGCAGTGCAACATGAGGTGATGGTGTCAGCAGCAATGGGTCCACCTGATGTCACTGCCTGGGTGTGCGGGAGGTGCTCCTGGGTGTTCGGCTGGAGGCCAGATGGCCACAGCGTGCACCAGATGCACACACTGCCTCCACAGCAGATGCAATCTGCTACAATGCTGCAGTCATGCTCACTTGCAGTAGGCATCCCTCTGTCAACATCTGGGCATGCCATGCAACCACAGACTCATGCTCCAGGACCATCGGTGTCTGGCACATGTGGCCAGACACGTGCCATGTGCATGGCTACTTACAGTGCTGCGATGGGCTGCCACCTGTCTGGAATTCCCCTCCAAGGACACCCTGCACAGCAGACCTGGCAATGGTTGCTACTAGGAGCTCCTCATTAGGGCTCAGGTGCACATCAGTTTGTGGGCCACCCCCTGTCCATTGCAGGGTGTCCTCAATGTGGGCCACCTTCTCCTTTGCCCTCCTCTTCCCATCATTAAGGTGTTTCCTGCACTCCAGGGTGGTATGGTTGTACTTGCACACAGCGTTCACATGATGGGCCACCACCTCCCAGCCCTCCTCCTGTGCTGTACGGCTGCCACTCCTGCCTGACAGTACATCACGCTGCAGATTGTAGGCTTCAATGAGGGCCCACTCCTCATCCTTCATGAAGTTTGGCCACCTGTGACTGGTGGCACTGTCTCTTCCTGACATGCTGGTTTCTGTGGAAGAGTACAGCCGGACATTAAACATGCACAAGAGGATTCCCGTGTGCCCATTACCGACATACAGTGGTTTCAGAGTGCCACCACAGCACATGACTGACAGGGCCTGCTGGCAGTGCATGTGTGTAGTGGTGCACGGTGTGTTGTGGCGGTCAGTGCTGCATGCGGTGTAGTCAGCTGACCCACCATAAACAATTGCACGACTGTGGACATGCCACCTGTGCCACATGCCCAGATACACATGCAGCTGGCTGCCCATTACTGCCACTATGCACACCTCAATGTTTGTGCGGGCACATTGGCTGCCAACATAACCCTCCCCCCCACCTGGGACAGCCTGTAGGACAGTGTGTGGCACATGTCATGCAACAGGTGTCCCTGCACATGGCCGGATGACAACAGGCTGCCCACTGACCATTGCATCATGTGGATTGGCTACACTAGTCCTGGACCTGTAAACAAACAGAGTACTCTTTTTCACAGTCCATAGGCAGTCATCTGTATCCTTCTCCCCTGGGTCATGCCTGAATGTAGGCTGCAGCAGTCTAGTGCATATACCCAGTCCACAATACTTGGTTTAAAACATGTGGGAATACCATAGTACTCACCTTCAAGGCTGTGATTCCTCTCAGTCACCTATTCTCAGTGTGAGCTGAGTTGGGAGCATTTATGGCTCAGGGCATGCAAATGAGGACTGGGGCAGTGATAATGAGATGCTAAACAGTGGGGATGCCCCTGAATACATTAGTAGGCTGATTTGGGTGCATTGTCTGTGAATTGCATAATTGTCCTGTGCTCAGCTCAGTCAGCATGGCGCATCTGCTGCATTGGGTGCATCTCTGAATGGCGCATTACCCATGCATGCACGGTACATTCGGGGGATCTCTCTGAATGGGGTGCAAGTGCATGGGCACATTCTGTTCACATGCACTGTGCATTGTACCCATGGTGCAGCACCGCAGCTGTGCCATTGGACCTACACTCTCATCGCAGACATGCATATAGTGGATGTTGTGCGGTACAGTCTGTCTGCACATATACATCCCCCTGCGCTGTGCACATTGTGACAGTTGTCATTAGTTGTACGCGGATTGCACATTACATGCCATGGCGAAACAATGTGCTACCGCGCATCACAGGCACTATGCGCAGTAGTGTTTGCCACACTTAACATGGCGGACAGCTGTGTATTGCACATGCATGACGCAGTCATGGCCCTTGACCCCGCATTCCTGCCATAGTACTGTGCATTGCACATGTGCCTGTGGGTGCCTGATTGACCAATCACACAGCACGTCGATGTGCATGGGGGCATGCATGTGGCCCAGTTACACATGTGGCACCATTTGCAATTTATACTACGCAGGGCCTGCAGAGTGCTGTTCTCCTGTTGCACAGCAGGGATGCCCAGGGCAGCCAGAACAGGGCAGAGGGCCATGAACTGGTCAGAGGTCAAGCTGCTCCACCTGGTGGCACTTGTCCTCTATGTTGAGGGCCAGTTGTTTGGCAGGGAGGACCTGCAGGTGCTCAGGGCAACTGTCTGGGCCAACATTGCCCAGCGCCTGGTGCGCTGCATGGGGCTTCCCGGCACTGGGGAACAGTGTCACCACCGGTATGACGACCTGGCCAGGAGGGACCAGGACCAGCTGGAGAGGCCGTGGGTGCATGCATGCAGGGGTGCACTACCAGTTCCAGGTAGGTGTCTCGTGTATGTGTGCGGCACAGGTGCTTGCAGGGTGGGGTTGGGTCACATCACATCGGCATACTCCCATGGGCACTCCCCAACACGCATACGTGGGTGTGGCTGCTCCTGCCCTGTGGTGCCCTGCCATGCATGACACATAGTCTGGGCATCTCTGCAGTGATGTGTGTGTTCAAGTTTGAGTTTATTGTAGGAAAACTCAGTTGAGCAAGCTCATTCACAAGGAGGTCCTTTGGCACAGACAGGTAGTTACACACTGCATAACTGAAAAAGCAGTACAAATTTGGGTACAGAATTATGGGCATGCTTTAACATGTTGCATAAAAATGACAATGACATAGAAAAATACAAATACAGAAAAAAAGGTGCAAGTGCTTGTTTCGGAGTAACAAGGCAGCTAATTACTAGGTAAGTAAGAGGAAGTAGTGGGCTAGGGTTAGAGCAGTGAGTTAGGATTTAGAAGCAGCTGCACGAGTCTTTTAATTTTTGCTGCAGCCAACCTTTTAAATAGGCTGACAGGGATAGTGCCGGAAAGCTTCAGTATGCCTTGGAGCTGGTTCCAGATAGTTGGGAGTGCACGCAATACGGCCCACTTGCCGAGTGAGGTGCAGGTTCTCGGTACATCGAGGAGGAGGAGGTCATTTTTCCTAAGAGAGTAGGTGCTATGGGAAATATGTAAAAGGGTTGTGAGATAGTTCGGGAGCTTGTTCAGGAGTAGTTTAAGAGTGCAGATACCAGCATGAAGCATGCGTCTAGTTCAGAGTGATGTCCAGCCAGCAGCTAGGTACAAATCACAATGGTGAGTTCGGTAGGGTAGGTTTGTCATGAACCATATGGTGTGGTGGTAGAGGACATGTAGTTTGCTGAGTCCTGAGGCCACTGCAGAGGAATAGATTAGATCTCCATAGTCAAGTAGCGACAAGAAAGTGGCCTGGATCAGCCTAGTTCTGTTATCCAGTGGAAAGAGGGACTTGTTACGGAAGAAAAAACCTAGCCTAATTTTTAGCCCCTTTGCCAGATCGTCGGGGTGGTCATGAAAGGAAAGCTTGTCTAGCCACATACCAAGATATTTGAATTTGGAGGTGATTTCAAGGGGTTCACCTAGGGAGGTAGTGATGAATTCTTTGTGCGTGTTTGCAAGGGAAGTGGAGGTGGTGTTTGGGGAAAGATCATGGCCTTCGTCTTCTTGGCATTGAGAAGTAGTTTGGCATTGATTAGGTTGATTTCTAATTGTGCAAAGTCAGCTTGGAGTACATCCCTCACTTCAGCTAGTGTAGGGCCTGATGTATACAGTATAGTATCATCAGCAAAGAAACGCAGATGGGACTGGGATACATGTGCGTCAAGGTTATTAATGTACAGGAAGAAGAGGATGGGACCGAACATGGAGCCTTGCGGGACTCCCCTGACTACTGGGAGGGATGCAGAAAAGAGGCCACCAGCTTTTACTTTCTGTGTGTGGGACAGGTACACTGTAGAAACATAGAAACATAGAAGTCTGCCCAATTTTTCTACCTTATGAATGTGCCATAAGCACGTACTCTGTCAATGGCCTATCTATTCATACTCATCTTTATTGCTCCATTATGCCTGTCCCATGCCTGTTTGAAGCCCTGCACTGTATTCATATCCACCACTACCTGAGGTGGGCTGTTCCATGCATCCACCACCCTTTCTGTGAAAAAGAACTTCCTCACATTCCCCCTTAGAAACATAGACTTTGATGGCAGATAAGGACCGCTAGGCCCATCTAGTCTGCCCATTTCCCTACCTACAGGATAGGCCGCAGATCCTAGTTAACCAACAGCCTATATCTTCCTGCCCCCCACAAGAATTGCCTTATGTCTGTCCCATGCATTCTTGAATTCTCCTACAGTTTTAGACCCTATAACTTCCTCAGGAAGGCTGTTCCATGCATCCACTACCTCTCTGTGAAATAATACTTCCTCACATTGCCCTGAACCGCCTCCTTCTATCTTTTAAATTGTGTCCCTTGTTCTTGCAAGTCTCTTTTTCTGAAAGATGCTACCCTCTTGGACTTTGTTGATTCCCTTGAGGTACTTGAAAGTTTCTATCATGTCCCCTCTCCTTCTTTCCTCAAGGGTATATATTAAGTTCCTTTAGTCTCTCCTCATACGGCTTCTCTTGCAGACCCTGCACCATTTTAGTTGCCCTCCTCTGGACTGCCTCTATCCTGTCTATGTCCTTGGGAGATGGGGTCTCCAGAACTGGACACAGTATTCCAGATGGGGTCTCACCAACTGTCTGTACAGAGGGATAACAACTTCCTGTTTTCTGCTGCTGATGCCTCTTCCATACATCCCAGTATACCCCGGCCCTCCCTACTGCCTTCTCACATTGCTTGCTAACCTTACGGTCATTTGATATGATTACCCCCAGGTCCCTTTCCTGTTTTGTTGTTGTTACTACCTCCCACCATTGTATTCTTCCCTGGGTTCTTGTTTCCCAGGTGCATTATTTTGCACTTTTTTGCATTGAATCCTAGCTGCCATACGTCTGACCATTCCTCCAACCTTGCCAAGTCCCTTTTCTTCCTTTCCACGCCTCCTTGTGTATCACCTTAATCGGACTCCCTCTAATCTCATGCTGTATCCTCTTCTCCTGCTATTTTTCTTATATTAAAACATGTTAGACTCTTTCACCTTGTTAATACCCTTAAGATGTTTGATTGTTTCGATCATATCACCTCTCTCCCTCCTTTACTCTAAGGTATACATATTGAGCTCCATTGATCTGTCCTCATATGTTTTCTGATACAGTCCCTGCACCATTTTGGTTGCCCTTTTCTGGACTGCCTCCATTTTGTCAATGTCCTTGTGCAGGTGCGGCTTCCAGTACTGCATGCAGTACTGCAGATGGGGCCTTACCAGTGTCTTGTAAAGAGGGATTATTACCACCCTCTTACGATTTGCGATATGCCTACTAATACAACCCAACATCCCTCTGGCCTTACCTACTACTTTAGTGGTCTGCTTGGATGATTTCAGGTTATCCTGTGATGATGCCCAAGTCTTTCTTCCCTTGGGATTGCCAGTAACACACCTCCCAACCTATAGGTGGCTTCAGGATTTCTGTTCCCTATGTGCTTGATCTTGCACTTCTTTGCATTAAACCCTATTTGCCAGTCTTACAACAATTTTGCCAGTTTATCCAGATCTCTTCTCATTCTGCCCAACCCATCTGGATCACCTACTCTGTTGCAGATCTTCATGTCATCTGCAAACAGACAAACCTTAGCCTCCAGTCCATCTGCAATGTCACTGATGATATTGGAGAACTGGCCTCAGGACTGATCCCTGAGGTACCCCACTTGTGACTTGCATCTCTTCTGACTTTGTACCATTTACCACCACTCTCTGTTTTCTGCCCACCAACCAGTTTGCCACCCAGTTGACCAACTTCTGACCCACCCCGAGTCTACCCAGCTTATTAATCAATCTTCTATGTGGAACAGTATCGAAAGCTTTGCTGAAGTCAAGGTAGGCGACATCAACTGCTCCACCTTGGTCCACCACTCATTACCCAGTCAAAGAAATCTGAGATTAGTTTGACAGGACCTTCCTGTTGCAAACCCATGCTGTCTTGGATCCTGTGCTCCTATGGACTCCAGGTGTTGCACTATCCTTTCCTTAAGGAGTGCCTCCATAATCTTGCTCACTACTGAGGTAAGACTGACTGGTCTGTAGCTCCCTGCCTCCTCCCTGCTACCACTCTTGTGGAGTGGGATCACATGAGCCCTTCTCCAGTCTTCTGGGACCTCTCCTGTGCTCAGAGACTCACTAAACAGTTCTGATAATGGCTCTTCTAGTTCCACCCTTAGCTCTCTTTAGTACTCGGGATGTATGCCATCAGGTCCCATTGCCTTGTCCACCCTGAGCTTAGCAAGCTCTTGTAGGACCCTTTCTTTTGTGAAGGGACTAGTGCACACCTCCCTCCCCCCTGTGTCTATGGTGCTGAGCTGTAGGCCCTGCCCTACCTTCTTCTCAGTAAATACTGAGCAGAAGTATCTATTTAGGATAGATGCTTTTCCTTGGTCCTCCTCTTCACACTCCCCCTTATCCCCTTTGATGTTAGCAATACCCCCCTCTGGACTTTCTCCTTTCACTAATGTATCTGTAGAAAGTCTTGTCGCCTTCCTTTACTGTTCATGCTAGTGTTTTCTCGGTTTGGGCATTTGCCTGCCTTACTGCCTTCCCTGCTTCCCTTAGGGAAGTTTGGTATGCTTCCCTATCTTCGTCCTGCTGTGTTCCCTTATATTTCCTGTAGGCTGTGATGCGTAATTAGTGGGTCCACCGTGTGCTATGCATATCCACGGCTGGGCACTTTGGGGGGCTCAGGCATGGCTGCTGTGCACAGCTGCTGACTGCACGGCCATTCACGGATGTTGCACTGGATGTGTACACCAGCACTGCATGCCCGCACTGGTGGTGAGGCATGGTTTGTGCACTGACATGTCTACTCATGGCGGTCTCTGTCTGTTGTGTCTTGCAGGGCTGGAGGCCAGGCGGTGGGCCACGGTGGCTGCTGAGGTGAGGCATCAGGGGGCTGCAGCTGGGGCTCCTCATGGTGGCTGTCTGGGAGCAGGTAGGTGGTGACCTTGTGTGTGCATTGTCTGTCTGGTGGGGTGGGCTACTGCTCGGTGGGAGATGTGTCTGTCATGGGACTTAGTATGTGTTCTCTGTGTCCTTGCTGTAGGTCCCTGGGATCATCACACAGTGTCCAGTGGTGGAGGTGCCTTGGACCGGCAATGGGACTTGGACCAGCGGATACAACAGGCCATCCAGGGGTCACTCAGGCCCATCTGCAGGATACAGGGACACCTTCAACGCACCATAGGGGCCATACTTCATCTCCTGACGGCACATGGCTGTGTGGGGTTGGAGCGCAGAGGTGCGCGGCCATGCCTGTAGCCCTCTTCCATGTCCATGACTTTATAGATTGTATATAGCCCACTGTTTTCACCACCCTCCTTACCTATGTTGCTGTTCCCACCCCTTCCCCCTTTTGCCCACCTGTTCATGTATATAGTCCCTCACACCCCGTCCCTTTTGTATTGGTATTTGTACATAGTTTCTGCTGTTTCTTGTGTTTACATTGTTACTGTTCATACTGTTATTTATATAAATCATTTGATTCTATGACATGGTGTCTGTGGTCATTCACTGTTCCACGATCCTGGGATTGTGTACTGTTAGGGGATCTTCACTTTCCCCTTGCTGCCATGACCCTGTGGGCCCCCGGCTATGAATGGTCTCCTTCCCCTGCAACCCCCCCTCCATGTGGCCCCGCTGTTGCCTGTGGTGTGTCCATGGGCCTCATGTCCTGCTGCTCATGTTCCTGCCCCCGGTCTGTGTGTTGCTTGTGGCCTGCATACCTTGCACTGCTGCACTATTGGTCTGTGGGCCAGTGTGCGGTGTCCTGTGGTTGGGGATCTAGCCTGGCTGTGCAGTACTGTGGTGGCACAGTGTGCTGCCCACTGTTTGGCATGGTGTTGCCCTGTGTGTTCCCCCCACACAGCCACAGTCTTGGTCACCTGTGGTGTTGGCCTTGTCTAGTGGCCTCCACTTTGCTCCTTGCATTTGCACGCTGTTGTGTGGTGCCATGCCGGCTGCAGTGTGCCTGTTCTGTGTGCCTGCCATGGGCCTGTGTGGGGTGTGGCCTGGGCCTCTGGGTGTTGTTCTGTTTGCCCAGTCTCAGTATTATGCCTGTTTTGGCCACTGTTGTGCCCTTGGCCTCTCTGGTTTGTCCCATTGGTCGTGTGTTCCTCTCTCCTTTGTCCTACTGCACTGTCCCCTGTTGTTCCCACATGCCTTGCTAGATTGCTCCATATTCACTGTGTTGCTCCCCGGGTGGTTGGGCACATCCCGGATGCGCTGGCGCATCTCCACTTGTGCTGTGCCCTTTCCACGTGATTCACAGTGGGGTTGCGCTTGGCACATCCCATGGCGTATCCCTTTGTGAATCGCCTGGCATTTTGTGGATGCATTCTATTTGTGCCTGCGCATCTCACTTGCACCCAGTGCATCTGTTTTGTGAATCCTGCCCAAACTGGTTAAGTTACTATAACAGTTTGGGATTTGCTGTCTGTGTACGTTTGAGTGGTGAGTGCATCCACCTCAGTTTGAATTGAATCATACATTACTGCATATTTTTCAGTATATTGCAACATACTGTAGAACAGGCTATATTTGATGTAAAATAATTACAGCTATATTCACTTAAGTGACAATTGCGCTAAAATAAAATGGTGCTAATTGGCCAAACTTGCATATTTTCAATGGACATAAAATAGGAGCTAACTGCAAAGCATAAAATTAAATTTGTGCAATTACAGCCAGTTAGCATCATGTGCTAAATATAACTTGCGTAAGTATAAACAGTTCTACAGTATTCCATTTCCATAAGGGCAAACATGCCAACCTGTCCACTCTAGCAGTAACTGATGAGCAACAATTTCAAATGAGAAAGCAAAACATCCAACAAAGCTTTTAACCTAAAAAAAAAAACACTTGAAATGCAAATACTGACATTTATTACTGAGCTCCGGGATTGTACATAGTACTAAAAGTTCAGTCACAAATGCACACAAGTTCTTCAATGCATGTACAGTATACAAAACAGAACAACCCTCACTCTGACAGTACACTATTGGGATGCGTGTATGTGTGCGCGTGCGTTTGTGTTACACCATGGGAGTGATGAATGACTGCAGAATAAAACATGTTATTTTTGCCTGTTATTCAGCTGCAGTAAAAATAACCTTTTATTTCTGCTGCAGCTCATGTTATTTTCATGGTAGCCTCATGACAATGGCATTCAGTCAACAATTACTTTGAATCAAGTCCCATAATGTAAGTTGAATATTTCATAGGTTGTCCAGGAACAAGCTTTTTCTTCACTTTGGAATATTGCCAGTGGTGCTGCCCTAGAACTTGGGACTCCACAGCACTCCACCACTTGTTGCTAGGCAGCAGTGCTGGCAATATTTCAGTGTGAATAAAAAGCTGATTGCGGGATGCCCTCTGGGAATATCCCATATTTATATATACTACAGGTGTGGGTCTGGATTGGCCAAGATAATACTATATTATGACCAACTTGCAAGGTAGTACTACTAGCTTACAAATCTGGGTATGTCAAAATGGAATTCTAAACCATTCAGCTTTAAGAATGCTGATGACATCACAGTAGCAACATGCAGCACAAAAGCCAGCATATGTGAGCTGGTTTGTAGACTTTGTTGCTTTCTACTTCTCATTTATTGTGATTGTATTAACTCGTTCTATATCGGTTGTACTGATTTGCTTCTCTTGTGCTGAACCATTGATCAGAAAGGCACAGTTTCATTTTGTAATTTTTCTTTTTGTAACTTTTGATCCTTTCTGTCATAAAACCACCTAAACACCCATCGTATAAATCAAATATGACATGGTAAGAGTCAGGTAGTAGAACGAGCTTCTGGCTATACTTGACACCTGACTCATGGAAACAGAGGGGTCAGAAGAAGTCAGTATGGTGAGCATTCTGCCATACACACACACACACACACACACACACACACACACACACACACACACACACACACACACACACACACACACACACCAGAAAGTGTATTTTCAGAGACTTGACTTTAATTTATAAAACCAAAACACAGTTGAAAAGTAAGTTTTAAATTTCCAAATACAAATATTAAAACAGAACTTTACAGCCCTTTCAGTAAAAATAGATATCTATATACAGTATATTTAACTTACAGAATTTACAGTAATTTACAGGAAAAACATAAGTGAGATCACAGACGTGATTAAAGTGGATCCTGATTGGCTGAGAGCTTGCCAAAAACCCTGAGTAATTGAACCATGGTGTAGCAGAAAAAATAGCTTTTTTATTATCATTTACATATCTGCCAAGTCTTTTTTCATTTAATCCACTCCTTCTAGGCCCTCTATATGACATAAATTGGGCATCTGGTAGCAGATGGTGAAGTGAGGGAGGAGGGCAATGACTGCTGCCAGGGTCTGCTCCTGGGCAACTCCATGCAACTTGACTTCACCATTCTAGGGTGCAATGTTTAAGGGTTTCATGACAGGAAGGTTTCCATGGCATATGAACCTTAAAAATGATCATGGTTATCATGAAATAACAAGATATTACAGTGGCTGGAATGGGTTTTGCGGCAGGGACCTTCAGTAACCCAAATATTACAGAAGAATGGGTCAGAGGACCGAAAAACTTTTTTTTCCCAAGTTATTTACCTAGAATTTCCCAGAGGAGATTCAGCATCTTGTTTCCAGTGGGGTCCTGCATCTACCCATTCCACAGCTAGGGGGACTGGAGCACTGAGAGGGTAGGCTACTGTGGTGGGAATGGCTGTGATGTCATAGGCAGTGCTGCGTGATTTGAAGCAACAGTGCATGTTAGCTGGGTACATTTTGACCCATACTTTTTTATCCCATTTTAGATTGCTCCTTTTCTCTTGTCTTGCACAATACTTTTCCTCCCATGTTGAGTTTGTCAGCACATTGTTTATATCTGAATAATAAAAGAAGCACTCCTCCTACGGCTCGATCCAGGTTTTCATCACTATTCTCTATTGTTTTGAACATCCAGGGTTCAATTTACAAAGGGCCAAGAATACCACAGGCCCTGGGTATGCCGACCATATCTGTGGCATTCGCCTGGCTGGCGACTGGGATTTTCTATCTCGTGCATCAATTGCGATGAGTTAGGCCAACATTTTCTGGTCTAGCTTGTGGTAGTTTGGCCCTTTTTATAGGGTTGCACCAAATATCTGGCGCAGGCTGCCACAAATCAAGTAAGGTGTTATGACTATGCCCAACCTATCAGAATCGGGCACAGTTGTGGCAAAGGTGTGTGGCACAGCTGTGCTAAAAAAAGGGGTTTGACTCAAGGCCTGACACAAGCCCTGTGTCGCCCTTGGAAAACTGGCCTCCATTGCTTGACATCACTTGTCTTGCAGCTATAATAAGCTAGCACGCAGCCAACACTGCTCTCTGACCAGGTGGGACAACATGCGTACTAAAACAGCAAAGAATACTGATGAAAACCAGGAGGTAGCTGAATTAAAAGGAACACTTCTTTTAATAATTCAACTGTAAAAAAAATGCTAAAAGTGCTAAAGCAGACTCAAAATCGGGGGGGAAAAGGGTATTATACAAAACAGAAGGTGAGAAACTCTCTAAAATAGCATAAAAAGTATAGGTCAAAGTTTTCACCATATCATTCACTGCTGCTTGAAGTTAAGCCCAGTTTGTGACAGCACCTCCATTTCCATGGCAACAGACTGTGAGGCCACTAGCAGAACAGCCTGACTTCAGCTCCAGACTTGGACTCCATTGTTTATGGACTCTAAGGGGCTGAGATCCAGTTTTCATGTAGATATCCTCATTCACTGACCTACGCAGCCAGTATAGTGCTATGCTTGTGGCTGTTCGCACTCTCTATTCCAGAGGAATTACTACCCTGTAGGGGTAAGAAGCAAAGAACTCTCAAAGAGGTTCTGGCCTAAGTGCCGCAGGATGGTTCCGTGGCTAAGAATATAGGAATTCCCCTAAGGAGAGCGCTGGCCGCTGGGGGAGGGGGAAGGATGGTGGGAGTAAAGACAAAATGCTTCACAGTGAGGCTGAGAGGAACTGTTTATATAGCTCAGGAAGTGGGAGTGTCTGGCTGCTTGGCCACTGAATTACAGGCAAGCCTTTCAATTCACTGACCTATGCAGCCAGTATAGTGTTATGCTTGTGTGACTGTGTTAGTTTTGGTTGTGGCCATTCGCACTCTCTATTCCAGAGGAATTACCACCCGGTAGGGGTACAAAGCAAGGAACTCTCGGAGAGGGTTCTGTCCCTAGAGGTGCCACAGGATGATTCCTGTGGCTAAAGGTACCTTAGGAATCCCCAAAAGAAATGTAGTATCATCCCCAAAGGAGGCAACATGATGCACATGAGCAAGCAATAACAGTGACGTAGAGCAGTAACTGGAACATAGTAGTAGAGAAGAATAGTGATGGCTTACAATGAGGGAAGGGGATCCCCTAAGGAGAGAGGGAACGGCAGGACATCCTCCACCTCCATCCAACAACGGAACCTACCTAAGGAAACTAGGGGAAAGCTATGCTAAGTGTTATGACCTGAGGCAACGGAGGAGAGAAAAAACCCTATGAGGAGGAAATTTCTGGGGATCCAAGGCCTAGGTCACCTTCCCTCCAGGCTTGGGAAAATGTATTTAGTGACAGCTCTGCAGTTGCAATTTGGAAAACCCAATTAAAGGGAGGTGGAAATATTCCAATTTGGAGGAAGGCTCTCACTGAAACCCTCTAGCGGGAACGTCTTGGAAGGTTGCGAGAAAACTCTGCAACAATACGAGCATCCAAGGCGCAGGAGGAGAACAACAACTGCTGAGGCACTCACCTGGCCTACCTGCCCTAAATCAAACCAGGTGAACCAGAGGCAGTCATGGGGAGAATGCGGTGAAGGTACCTTGCTAGGGAAACCACTAAAGTCAATGGCCAACCATTATAGTGGAACACTAGAGCCAAAGGAGATCATCGTAACCACCCTTCACCGCTAGTCTTAAATTCTACACCAGGAGCTGCTGTCGCGTAGCAGGCAGCTAAAGCCAAGCCTGGGGTGAGGACATTCCCAGCTATGGGCCAGGTGAGAAGGATCCTGCCCCAAGTTGGACACGCTTGATGATGCGGACTAAATGCAGAGCGAGACCGTCAGCTGCAGGAACATGCGCCAGATTAGAATGGCTGGCATACCCCAGAATTGATTGAGAGCTGTAAAGCTGGTGAGCTGAATGAGCACAGCATGCTGAGATCATAAGGAGCATTGAGTGCTGAGACCTTGCAAGGTCGGATGCAGATTGAGAGCAGTAGAATCCCAGGCGAAGCCAAGGGGATGGCACTAGGCATAAAGCAATGGTTTGCGTAAGCAAGAAGCAACAGTTGCGTAAGCAAGTGGGGACGTGATAGGTCAGTAAGCAGTAGTAGTAATAGGTGGACCTGCATAACAACTGTATAGCAAGTAAACAGCACTGAGTTAGGGGCAAGCCAGCAAGACATGAATACCCAAATCAAGGTGACAAACTGAGGATTTTCGGCGGCGAAGACAGGATGTAGAACAAAATGAATTAACCACATAGGCCACGACCCCCCAAACACCTCCCAGTCACCACCGTAGGACAAACAAGGAAGCGATGAAAGGCCAAGAACCACATGCAGATATAAAAGCTAGTTTAATAGCCTCAGCAGGAGCTTCAGCTAACCTCAGAGTAAACAAGGTAGAATAGGAATGGGCGTAAACAATGCAGCAGCAGGAAGCAAGTGGGTCCTGTACAGTAGTAGTTAAATGAGTACAGTGTTAAAACACAGGCACTGGGTACAATAGTAATTAAACAGTCAGCAGCAGTGGCTGAAGTTGTAGGTAACTGAAAGCAGTAGCATGAGCTCTGAGTAGGTTTGCAGTTGCAGTGCAATTAATTGAGAGTTGTAACTGAAAGCAAGCAGAATGAGCTCTGTAGTAGCAGTATGCTAGGAGTTTTAAAAATAAAAAGCCCCCCCAAAAGAGGAAACCAAAACACAGCAAAACAGAAAACAGGGCGGCCCCCAAAAAACAAGAAACAAAACACAGGGAAGCATACAGCCAGAGGAAAGATACAAACCAGAAGCAGGAAAACAAACACTGAAAATGCTTCACAGTGAGGCTGAGAGGAACTGCTTCTATAGCTCAGGAAGTGGGAGTGGTTGGCTGCTTGGCCACTGAATTACAGGCAAGCCTTTCAATTAATGAAGACAAGAATGACTCCAAATCCAATGATGTTCAGAATGCTTTGTAAGGGAATTCCACTGCTGCCAATGGGGAATTCTGGTGCTAGTGAGCAGTGTGTCCCTGTAAACAAAAAGACCTCATTTATTTAGCAGAAGAAGGAGGATATGTACCCTTCCAAGGAGCACAAAAGGGTTTCTGGTGCTTAATTCTATACTGGTAATGTGACAGAAAACCAGAATGGGTGAACATGTTACTAGACTTTCTATAGGACATAACAAATAAAAAATAAAGATAACTCCCTGGGTTCTGTGAAACCAAGCTGGAATAACATGTTATGTTTGATGGGGATATTTTTGGTTCAGTTTTGTATCTTCTGACCTCCAGAGACATCAGATTCTAAAGCAAGTCACTGCCTGAGGGCTTTCACTTGGTGGTGGTGGTGGTGGTTGTGGGGGATTGAGTCCCTTCAAACCAGTCTCATCTTTTGCTGAAACTTTCAGCATTTAAGAGCACAGGATAAAATCAAATGTTCACATAATCATATTACAGCACATCCCCCACCTCTCTAGGGTTCTTTATTAGACATCACTTTAGGGACAGTTCTGGAGGAAATAATATTACTAGCTGCTTACAAAGGTCATCACAAATTCTGTTTTACCCAGAAGATTCTATCACTAGACTTTCAATAGTAATGAAATCCCATTTGCTTAGCAAGCCATAACACCCAACAGGGTACACAGTTATGCTGTAATCATTGCATGCCCCAGGAGCATTGAGAGGCCCGAGACAAAGCCGAGTTGGCCTTCAAATACCATGGTAGAAAGTGCTAATTTGACCCTTGAGATCTGGTCCAATCTGCACCGTCAGACCTCACCAGACTCCAAATGGTAAAAACTGGACTAGGACTGGCCTGGCTGGACCAGTTGGACTGAAAGCAACTTGCATGGTACCATTGTTTCAGTTGGACCAGTCAATCTGTTTTTTTACCGCTTTCATCCATCATGACTGGTCCAGATTTTATCTAAGGTGAGGGTATGCATGAAATACAGACCACTGGACTCTGACAGGACTTTTTACCATTTTGGTCCATTCTGAGGCTGGTGGTCCAGACATCACCCGATCCCGCACCCTAGAAAAAAATCTGATTCAGGGGAAGGAATGTGCTTGTTTAATGTAAGTGAGGGATTTTTGGGGGTTTGAATCATAAAAACTGACTGACAGGTCTGGCTGAAACAGTCGGAGAGCACAAGTTGTGGCTAGACCAGCTGATCCAGTTTTAACCATTTTGGGTCTAGCCTGGTCTTGTGGTCCAGATTTCACCTATGCCCCACCCTAGAATGTGTTATTGCATTTAAAAAAAAGATTGAATGAAAATGCCACAAAAGTTCCAAAGGAAAAACATTTTAAATAATCCATGTGGTTTGGTGTAATAACTACATGGTTACTAGGCTGGATCGCACCAATCAAGGTGCAGGATTTTGCTTACACGTTTTACTAATTTTAGTAGCCAACACACAAAATAGAACTACCACCTGGCTAACTGGCCAATGAACAGCATTAGTCCTTCCACCAATCAAACCACCTTCCTAGGTCTATGGCCCCATTCTTCATACCTCTGTCCTTTGTTTGTCAGGGGCTAAGAGATGATCAGTAGCAAGGATCATCAACGAACAGCACCTGCACCCTTTCGAGGGCACATCCATCCTGTGCATGGCCTAACAAACAAGAACACATGACCAGCTGATAGCAATGGCAGTGCTGACAGCAGATTAACCAGAAGAGAAAGAAGCCAGTGGTGCTTGTGGAAGTATGAAGTCTCTCTTTTTGTCTCTTGTGGGAGAAGTGAAGATCTGTAAGTGCAATCTGTAAGTGTACTAGTAGCTGTGAACAAGGTACTGGAGCATGGGGTGGGGGGATGGGGGGACAGATTATGATGATTTCCATGTGAGATGACCAATGAAGAATCACTTCTGTGTTTCACACTCAGTCACTTCTACATATCTGCAGAGGAAAAGAGAAGTTGTTACCAATAGTGAAATGCAACTGAGCTGTAATAATCAAGGGCTGACTCATTTCCAGAACTTGAGTTTAATAAGGAATATAGTCACAGGGACTGATGATCTAATCTCTAGAAGTACTGTACTGATCGGAAAATAATAAACCAGTATTGGAAGCACATTTTATTAATTTTGGGAGCAAAGGGGACTTTGTCTTTCTACCGACTGCCTCCCTAACTATAAGAAAATGTTAGTGTTGTAGGAGTTACTGGGATTCACTTCAGTGCTGAAGGGCCCTGTCTATAAATTGAGACCCTCTCCCCCCCCCCAATTATTTGTAAATGTCAATGTTGTATGATTTACTGAGGCTCACTTCAGAGTGAACCTGTAAACTGAGCTCTCAGTTATACGTAAATGTCAGTGTCGTATGAGTTACTGGGCTCACTTCAGAGCTATGGGGCTCCTGTCTATAAACTGAGCCCCCTCCAATTATAAGTTAATAGCAGTGTTCTATGAGTTACTGGGGCTCACTTGAGAGTGATGATGGCCCTGTCTGTAAACTGAGCTCCCCCCCCCCATTACAAGTACATTACAGTGATAAGAGGCATAGGGTCTAGTTCTGCCTGCACTCATGCACTCAGCAGCTATAACATCGGGGTAACTACACCATATCTTCCTTAGTATTCAGAAAACCAGGATCATGTTCCCTCTCATCCTTCTCTTGTCTAGGCTAAAGTAAATTAACTCTGTCCAATTGGAGTTTTATAAAATATATGAACTATACTAAGCAAAATATATTTTCTTAGTTCGATCTCAGAGTAGTCCATATTTCTTTCATAATTTGTCAAAATAATACCATTGCAGTCCATCACTAGTCCATTACATTTGAGTCATAGGGCATACTGTTACCCTAACAATGATTTATATGCAACCCCCATTTAACACACATAGTTTATCTGTTTACACCTCCCTGCTCTCCCCAACCAGGGACATCATTGCAAGAAAATTTCCTGGGATAAGGCCACCCCATGGCCCAGCAGAAGCACTACATCCACCTGCTCCATGCCCCGGGTTTGGGAGCAGACTTGGAGTACTTTGGTCAGGAGGCCAAGGCCTGGGAGTTGTTCCCAGCTGGGAAGGGAGATGTCCTTGTTCCACTACTGTAGCGACCCCTGTAGTGACCCTGGAACAGAGATGTGAGAAGCTGGCAAACCGTGGAGTAAGGGAGGGGGCAATGATAGCAATGACAATTGGTGAAGTCTGCCACATTTGTGAAGTGCTGACTTCAGAACGTTTTTTACAGGCAAAGTGGCACTTTTTCAGGTGAAGTTAAGGTGAATTTGCAACGTCGCCTTAATTTTGCCTCAAAAAGTGCCATTTCTCAAGGAAAACTCAATGCCAAGTGGTAAAATGGCAAAGTGGGCAATTTGCGAAGTTATTCGTGAAGGTGAATTTTGCAACCTTGCCAGAACTTCACTGGCGAAGTAAAACTTTGCAACATCTCTACACAGGAAGCTTTCCTCCTCTACAGGGATGTCTCTATGCATGTGAGTATGCCCATCAGTGGGGATACTGCCAAGTATCAGTGGAGAAGGAGAGAAAACCTGGAGGAAAAAGCACTACTGACAGGATGATCCCTTGAGCCACTGCAGACCTTACACCACTGACAGGGGCTGCTCTGGACATCTGGATATGGACACTAGTGGAGGAGGAGGAGGATGTCCTTACCCCACCAACCCCACCATGGGAGGCAATCTAGTAAGACACAGAAAAGGGCGTGATGGGATTGGAAGGGATAGGAGTGATGAGGACCAGATGCCTGTTGGGAGTATAAAATATTGATTAAAAATAAAATTCCTGAGGGGGGGTCACAGTAAAAAATTAATCAAGGGAGGGCATGAAATTACACTTTTTACAGCCCTTCCTCTGACTGAAAAGCAATACTTGGATGGGAATTTTGGGGGGCATCCCCCCCAAGCCTATGGGCATGACTGCCCTGCTCACATTCGGCACAGCCAACGCACCTGCCAATTCTTTTTCCAGATCTGCAATGACATCCTCCAGTTCTTTTGTATCGCCAAGTTTTGCTGCAAAAAGAGAGAAACCTTGTAATCTCTTTAACGACTATTGCTCTTTGCACAACTTGTATGGTTTCCAAATGTGTTTTCTGTACTGCCTTGTAATTGTTTACTTTTGTGGCTCCACCTCATTTTGTGTTTGTGTTGTATTTGCATGTTAACTATTGTTGTATGCACTGTATTTACTGTCATACTCTCTATGCCCGTTCCCACAAGACACACCTACAAATGAGCTGTTCTCAGCTCAAAATGCTTTTCCTAGGTGTGTTATTCTTTCAAAGGACAAGCACTTATATCTTCCAACAGTTTTGGAACATTGAACTACTCCCATTTAACTGTTATCATGAGTAAATTTGTTAGTTTGTATTACTGATACTGTACATGCTGGGTGTGTTCATCAGTGTTGTTCTATAGTTTGTGTGTGTTAAATGCACTTTCATAGTATCGACAGTAAATGCTGTAAGTCCTATGAATATCAATAATTTTTTTTTACTTTTTAGAAAACGTAGATTTTTTTAATATCAATATTGCTGAAATAGGTCGATGTGATAGTATTGATGTATACATTTGTATATCAATGCATTGAGTAGCAATGATTTTATTGTAGTTATACCAAAAACAAACTGCTTTAAAATTAAAAAATACTGTAAGAACCACTATTTCAAAATGTTAAAGAATTTTGGTTCAGATTCATTCAGTGTAGTAAATAATAACCTTCTACATTTTTTTTTTCATTTATGTTTTGTGCCCCTTACTGTCCCACTGCCCCCATCTTACAGCATCCCTCAGCCCCATCAGCTACCTTCTCTGGGATGTACCCCACCACTTACCCAGTACCACTAGGTAGTGGGTAGGTGCCTTGATCAGTAGTGTGGGGCCTGTGTTGCCGCTGTCAACATCCTGGTGGTCCGGGTATTTTTCCTCCATGGTTTTCTTCCCTGGCTCCCCCCTGCCCAAGACTGAGCTGTGTGCAATGACACTCGTGCATGTGCTGATGCACACATGTTATAGGTGTCCATATTGTACCCTCCAAGTAAAGCAACCACTGCTGTACCACTCAGCCTCTGCTAGGTTGTAGACAAGCATTGGGATATGCTGCCCCCATCCCCAAAGGAGGAGAGCTGTCCATGGGATGCTCAGTCCACCTTCCCACTGACGGTACCGCCAAGTGCCCCATGTCCATTTCTGAACCCAGTTCGCTGATGTAGCAAACAGCAGTGCTAGTGCTGTGCTACTGGGCTGGCTACCAAACTCTAAATTTTCTTTTTATTCATACTTCTGCACCCCCTCTGCTCCAGCATGAGGGAGTTACCTGCCTTTTCTGGTCTGGATATACCAGACTTTCATGTGGCTGTGGACAGAGGAGGTTTTTTTTATTGTATTTATTTTAGTTGCCCCTGTTCTTTCTGTGCTATTTTCCCCATGCACTGTAGGGATGTCGACTTTGGGACATAGTCCCTGACGTGAGCTCATGTCAGCATGTTCACACGATATGCAGCATGACGTGTCCCTTCCTCTCTCTGTCCTGTGCACTCTGTCACCCGCACATCTACAGGTGGTGGTAGTGCAGCCGGACATGGCACTGTTCCCCCCCTCTGGGAAGAGGAAAGCATCCCCAGGATGCTCGATTCTCTTTCTTCTTCCAACCCATGCTTGTTCCCAGTCCCTCGTTACCGGTGACACAGATGGTATCCCTACTGCTGTGTTGATGGGCCTGCTCAAACCTTAAATTTTAATGACTTTTTGGCATCCTAAATATTTCACTCTTCCTTTCTACCAATCTGTACTTTGCTTTCACAGGCTTTGCCTATAAAATGGTCGGAAGATAATAAATCACTAGAAAAGCTTTAGCGATAGCCACAGCAAACTATGACTCTTGTAGTTACTAGCCAGTCCCCTCACCAATTAAATCAGCTATTCATTTTCTGCCAGACATCTTGTGCCCAAACTAAAGGGGCAGGATTTTCAGGTTCTGATGCAGGTGCAATTCTTCATTTTGAGCTGCACTTACATCAAAATAAACATGCCAAAAACATTTGAATGCTGTTTACAAATATGCATTTGCCACAGTTTCACCACTTTACTGCAAAAAACAATGAGGAAAACACCATTTTCTGATGCATATGCCATTTTATGTGAGCAAATTGTGGCAACTGCACCATAAAGGTGGACCACCTTTTTGGAGCTCTAACTTTATGGTGCAGTTTGCAGGACGGCACCAGAAAAGCGGCATTACTCCTTGACCTTTATTTTATTTTTGTGAACCTGTTTTCCATGCACTCTGTTTACCCTTTAAGAGGTGCTTCTACTGTTGCAGGCCCAATAGTGTATCATCAAGGGGAGAAACTTGCAATGCCTGCATTCTGGGTTTCACGCTCTGACTCTGTAAAGTTGCTGTGGGCCAGCAGGAAGAAGACAAAGCATCCCATAGGATGCTCCCTGCTGAGGAGGGAGAGTCCTAGCCCCTGCTGCACTGCTGCCATCTGTGTGCCTACAGGTGGCGCTGTTGGGTAGTAATAACTGAAGCAGCAGGCAGGGGGGTAGATGCACAGATAGTGTGTCAGACTTGCCAGCACTGAGACACACTCTATATCTAGGGGGATGGGGTGGGGTTGGGGGAAGAATACTGGAATATGGACAGTCCTGGTCGAGCACATGATGCTTTGACTGACCTCATGTCTGACAAGGGTCCCAATCCCTGACACCTGACATTCCAATTGGGCACCTCTTGCCCTTATTCCGGATTGTTGGATATGGGGGGTAGTAAGCTGCTGAGGAACTACAGGCAGGACACCTCCCTGAGCAGAAGCTGCAGGAGGTGGTGGGGGAACACAGCAATATATTGGACAAGGGGTGTCCTGTCAGGATCAGGCAGCCATCCAGGAGAGTTCCTGGGATGGGCACAAGGCACTGGTGGTGAGGTAAAGAAGAGCCTGACTGGTAAGGCCTGCTGGAATATACACAGAGTTAAGACAAGATGGGCTTTTGATTACCAGATTGAGCCTTTAGCACATTTTGTTTAGGTTTTATTCACATTTAAAAGGGAGAGTCTTAAAAAGTCTAAATATGGTTGCCCCCAGTCTTCAGCAGAATCCCCCATTGTTTTAGAGGACTTGTTTTGCGAGCACTGTTCTACTAACTGAGCTAGACCAGCCAGTAACAGGAATTATTCCCTGTCCTTACGGGACATAGTGGGAGATAGTGGATCTCACTCCAGTCCCAGACCAGCAGGCATCAGGCACCACACCAGGACTTTATGGGGCACAGTGGAAGATGATGGATCTTGTTCCAGTCCCAGATCAGTCAGCAACAGGCACTACTCCCTAGCCTTACGGGACATACTGGGGATGATGGAGCTTGGTCCAGTCCCAGATCAGCCAGCAATAGGCACTACTCCTTGATCTTATGGGACATTCACTAAAAAATACCACCAACAGCTTAATCTGGTTCAAAGTCAGTTGGCATTCATCTGTATCCCCCTCCCCTGGGTCGTGCCTGAAAATAAGCAGAATTTGTCTAGTGCACTTATCCAGTCAAAAAAACTAAATAAATAAAAATACTAAGGGGTGATGGAGCTCGCGCCAGTCCCCAGACCAGCAGGCAACAGGCACTACTCCCTGATCTTATGAGACATACTGGCAGATGATGGAAATCGCTCCAGTCCCCAGACCAGCAGGCAACAGGTACTACTCCCTGATCTTATGGGACATACTGGGGGATGATGAAGCTTACTCCAGTCCCCAGACCAGCAGGCAACAGGCACTACTCCCAGGCCTTATGGGACATACTGGGGGATGATGGCACTCACTCTAGACACTAGACCAGCAGGCAACAGGGTCCCCTGAAATATCATATAGTCATTGCTGATGGATGGTCAATGCACCCCACCCAAATTAATCTCAGCCTAGGTAGTAGGGTGAATGTGATCCCCCTCCCCAATCTGGCAACCTTTATTGCCGATGGTAAAGACTGCATTTTGTGCAACTTAACCTCCCCCCCACCTCTCAGTACTATTATATACCCATCTTACCTCCGGACACTGACGTGCTCATATTCTCCTCACTGCAGTTTAAGCTGCTCCCAGGTGATGAATTCCCACCTGCAGGTCAGAACAAAAGGAGCTGAATGATTGCTAGGTAGCACATTTGGACATAAATAAGAGAACATTTGCAAGTTCCTCAGGTGAGAAAACGAGCAGTTCTGGTTTGCAAAGGAATTGAGAAAACACTCATATACTGTATGTTTATGTGTAGAGTGCTTGTGGTTATAAGAGTATTTGGAATAGTTGGCAATAAACAATCTAAATGGCTAAAAATGATGTCATGATTTATAATACCATAAGATACACAGGAACTGTACATACTAATCTCATAAGACAAATCAGATATTAGGGTGCATAGGGAGAGGGAACACTAACAGAATGAGGGAGATAATACAGCCACTGATCCTTGGTTCACCCACTTCGAGTGCAGTGCACAGTTTTGGAGCTCCCTCATAAGGAAGGACAGGGACAGGATGAAGGTGGTCCAGAAACGAGCCACCAAACTGATACAGGGGCAACAAGGTAGGCCATTCCAGGAGCATGTTTTAGGAAGAGGTGTACGCATCTGAGGACAGGAGAAGCAGGGCCAATGTGTTTGAGACATTTAACTACCTTCAATGAATTAACAAGGTGGTCAGCAGAGAGCTGTCCACAATCTGTGGTAACACGGGTACCAGGGGAAACTTACTAAAACTGGCGGTGGGGGGGCGAGTCAAGAAGTACTTTTATACAGAAAGAGCAGTGATGCCCTAGAACAAAGTTACAGCAGAGGTCACTGCGGTTGAATTTGTGTGTATGTGTGAGGGGTGTAAACAGGGATTGGACAAGCACATGGGAATAAAACATAAGGAGACAGCTGGGGGGAGTAATGAGGACTGCCAGAGGAACAGTCCCATAATTGGGCAGGCCCGAGCCGACTAGATGGGCTGGGGGAGAGAAGTGAGGACTGGCAGAGGCACAGTTCCATGATTAGATAGACTTGGGCAGAACAGATGGGCCGGAAGGTTAGAGGAATGAGGACTGGCAGAGGCGCACTGTTTCATGATTAGATAGGCTTGGGTAGACTAGATAGGCTGGGGTGGGGGAGTAGTGAGGACAGGCAGAGGCACAGTTCCATGATTAGATAGGCTTGGGTAGACTAGATAGGTCAGGAGGTGGAGGGAGTGAGGACTAGTAGAGGCACAGTTTCATGATTAGATAGGCTTGGGTAAACTAGATGGGCTGGGGGGAGTAGTGAGGAGTGGCAGAAGCACAGTTCCATGATTAGATAGGCTTGGGTAGACTAGATGGGCTGGGGGAGGGGATAGTGAGGAGTGGCAGAGGCACAGTTCCATGATTAGATAGACTTAGACAGACTAGATGGGCTGGTGGGGTAGGGGCAGTAGTGAGGAGTGGTAGAGGCACAGTCCCATGATTAGATAGGCTTGGGCAGACTAGATGTACCCGGGGGAAGGGAGGACTGGCATGATCCCATGAGGACTGGAAGAGGCACAGTTATATACAGACCCCCGTCTCAGAGGGAGGAAATGGATGAGGAAATAATAGAAGACATCCTTAGAATGGCAGAAAAAGGAATGATATTGTTGATGGGGACCTGAATATGCCAGATGTTAACTGGAGCACTTTTGCTGCAGCCACATCCAAGAGCAGGGTCATTCTCAATGCTGTACAGGGGGCTTGCCTCAGACAGTTGGTGTTGTAACCCACTTGGGAGAGAGCAATCTTAGACCTGGTACTCTCAAATGGGAACGGAGAGAGGATCTCAGATTTAGAGGTGGGTAGCCATCTGGGAACAAGCGACCACCAAACAGTGTGGTTCACGATAAACATAGCCATAGAGTCAAGCCATACAAAAGTGAGGTTATTGGACTTTAGGAGGGCTAACTTTGGCAAAATGGGAGAGTACCTCAGAAAAGCACTGGCAAATGGGCAAGAAGGAGGGGTGGAGGAGCAATGGGGAAAAATTTAAACTGCCATTACAGAGGCAACAAGCCTTTGTGTGAAGCAAAGAAACAAAATTAAATGAAGGAAAAAAACACTATGGTTCCCAAAAGAGGTAGTGGGGAAGGTTAGGGAGAAAAAGATAGCATTCAGGAAGTATAAGGAGATACAGAAGGAGCAGGACAGAGAACTCTACCAGTTAAAGCAGAAAGAAGTGGGGAAGGCAGTCAGAATAGCAAAGGCCCACACCAAGGAAAAGATAGCCAGCTCAGTTAAGAAGGGGGATAAAACCTCTTATAGGTACATTAGGGAGTGAAGAAAGATCAAGGGAGGGATAGTGAGGCTTAATAAAGGGGAGGAGGTGGACAGAGGATGTCAGTGAAAAAGCAGGGATACTGAATGAATACTTCTGCTCAGTATTCACAAAAGAAGAGGAGGGGGAGGTACCTAAACCAAACAATAGAAGCACTCTGGATTGGGGGGTCAATACCAGTTCATTCACATAAGAAAGGGTCCTGAAAGAACTCCGAAAACTGAAGGTGGTTAAAGCAATGGGGCCTGATGGGATTCACCCCAGAATTCTAAAAGAACAAAGGGGAGAACTAGTGACACCACTGACTACCCTTTTTAACAAATCATGGGAGGATGGTGTGGCACCTGAGAAATGGAGGAAGGTGGATGTGATTCCCCTTCACAAAAGTGGGAGCAAGACAGAAGCAGGAAACTACAAACCTGTTAGCTTGACCTCAGTGTTAGGGAAAATGATGGAATCACTTCTGAAATAAAGAATTGTTGAGTACCTAGAGGCCAGCGGGGGCATAGGACCCAAGTCAGCATAGATACACAATGGGAAGGTCATGACAGACGAATCTAAAATATTTCTTTGACTGAATGACCAAAGTAATAGACCAGGGAAGGACTGTGGACATGGCCTAACTAGACTTCAGCATAGCATTTAGCACAGTCCCACAGAAAATATTAATAAACAAGTTAGCCAGCCTGGGAGTGGGTCCCAGGGTGGTAGCCTGGTAAAAAATTCGCTGAACAACAGGACGCAGAGAGTAATAGTAAATGGAGTCCACTCTGAAGAAAGAGGGGTTACTAGTGGTGTACCGCAGGGTTCCGTACTGGAACCGGTCCTCTTTAATGTTTTTATAGGTGACATTGCAGAGGGACTGGAAGGAAACGTATGCCTCTTTGCAAGTGACACAAAGATCTGCAACAGGGTTGATACTCGGGAGGGGGGTGGAAAGGATGAGAAGTGACTTGGTAAGGTTGGAGGAATGGTCAAAAGTATGGCAGCTTAGATTCAATGCAAAGAAATGCAAAGTAATGCACCTGGAAAACAAAAATCCAGGGGAAGAGTACACAATGGAGGGGGAGGTACTAACAACAACAAAAATGGAAAGGGACCTGGGGATAGTCATATCAGATGACCTAAAGGTAGGCAAGCAATGTGAGCAGGCAGTAAGCCATATGAAGAGAGAGACTAAAGGAGCTTAAACTGCATACCCTCGAGGAAAGAATGGAGAGGGGGGACATGATAGAAACTTTCAAGTACCTTAAGGGAATCAACAAAGTCTAAGAGGGTAGCATCTTTCAGGAAAAAGAGTTGTCCAAAAACAAGGGGGCACAATTTGAAGATAGGGGCTCAGGGGCAATGAGAGGAAGCATTTTTTCACGATGCGGGTAGTAGACGCATGGAATGGCCTTCCTGAGGGGGTGGTGGGGTCGAAAACAAGGGGAGAATTCAAGAATGCATGGGACAGACATAAAGCAATTCTAGAGGGGGCCAGGAGGAAGTAGGCTATTGGTTAACTAGGATCTGCAGCTTATCCAATAGCGAGGGAAATTGGTAGACTAGGTGGGCCAAGCGGTCCTTATCTGCCATCAAAGTCTATGTTTCTATGATCTATGTTTCTATGGCAGAGGCACAGTCCCATGATTAGATAGGCTTGGGCAGACTAGATGGGCTGGGGGAGGGAGGACTGGCAGAGGCACAGTCTCATGATTATATAGACTTGGGCAGACTAGACAGACTGGGGGGGAGAAGGGAGGACTGGCAGAGGCACAGTTCTATGATTAGATAGGCTTAGGCAGACTAGATGGGTGGGGGGAGTGAGGAGTGGCAGAGGCACAGTCCCATGATTAGATAGGCTTGGGTAGACTAGATTGGTTGGGGGGAGAAGTGAGGACTGGCAGAAGCACAGTTCCATGATGAGATAGGTATCGGGCAGATTAGATGGGCCCGGTGGGGGTGGTGAGGATCAGCAGAGGCACAGTCCCATGATTACACAGGATTGGGCAGACTAGATGGTATGGTGTGGGAGTGACAAGAACTGGCAGAGGCACAGTCCCATGATTAGACAGGCTTGGGCAGACTAGATGGGATGGGGCGGGGAGTGATGAGGACTGGCAGAGGCACAGTCCTATGATTAGAGAGGCATTGGGCAGACTAGATGGGCTGGGGAAGGAGAAGTGAGGACTGGCAGAGGCCCATGGTTAACTAGGCTTGGGCTGACTAGACAGGCTGCTGGGCCTCTATTTGCTGTCATTTTCCCTGCAAAGAATAAAACCTAACAGGGTGTGGGTTAGACTGAGATAACCACCCCCAGAGGGGTGTAGTGCGGCCCGATGCCACAGGCTGAAGGCTTTACACTCCCCAGAAGGGTGGTTATCTCAGCTTAACCATTGCTGATGAATGGTCAATACACCCCACCCAAATTAACCTCAACCTGGATAGGGTGAATGTGATCCCCCTCCCCAACCTGGCAAACTTTATTGCCAATGGCAAAGACTGCATTTTGTGCAACTTAGCCTCCACCCCTCAGTACTATTATATGCCCATCTTACCTCCAGACACTGACGTGCTCAGATTTTCCTCACTGCAGTTTAAGCTGCTCCCAGGCGATGAATTCCCACCTGCAGGTCAGAGCAAAAGGAGCTGAATGATTGCTAGGTAGCACATCTGGACATAAATAAGAGAGCATTTGCAAGTTCCTTAGGTGAGAAAACAAGCAGTTCTGGTTTGCAAAGGAATTGAGAAAACACTCATATACTGTATGTTTATATGTAGAGTGCTTGTGGTTATAAGAGTATCTGGAATATTTGGTAATAAACAATCTAAATGGCTAAAAATGATGTCATGATTTATAATTACCATAAGATACACAGGAACTGTACATATTAATCTCATAAGGCAAATCAGATATTAGGGTGCATAGGGAGAGGGAGCACTAGCAGAATGAGGGAGATAATACAGCCCCGATCCTTGGTTCACTCACTTTGAGTGCAGTGCACAGTTTTGGAGCTCCCTCTTAAGGAAGGACAGGGACAGGATGGAGGTGGTCCAGAAACGAGCCACCAAACTGATACAGGGGCAACAAGGTAGGCCATTCCAGGAGCATGTTTTAGGAAGAGGTGTACGCATCTGAGGACAGGAGAAGCAGGGCCAATGTGTTTGAGACATTTAACTACCTTCAATGAATTAACAAGGTGGTCATCAGAGAGCTGTCCACAATCTGTGGTAACACGGGTACCAGGGGAAACTTACTAAAACTGGCTGGGGGGGAGTCAAGAAGTACTTTTGTACAGAAAGAGCAGTGATGCCCTAGAACAAATTTACAGCACAGGTCACTGCAGCTGAAACTGTGTGTGTGGGGGGGAGGGGATTAAAGAGGGTTGGACTTGCACATGGGAATAAAACATAAGGGTGTAATGAGGACTGCCAGAGGAACAGTCCCATAATTAGATAGGCTCAGGCAGACTAGATGGGCTGATGGGGAGAAGTGAGGACTGGCAAAGGCACAGTTCAGTAATTACATAGGCTTGAGTAGCCTAGATGGGCCAAGGGGGAGGGGGGAGTAGTGAGGACGGGAAGAGGCACAGTCCCATGATTAAATAGGCTGGGCAGACTAGATGGGCTGGGGAGGTGGGAGTAGTGAGGGCTGGCAGAGACACAGTTCCATGATTAGAAAGGCTTGGGTAGACTAGATGGGCTTGAGGGGGTGAGGACTGGCAGAGACACAGTTCCATGATTAGATAGGCTTAGGCAGACTAGATGGGCCGGGGGAGTAGTGAGGACTGGCAGATGCAAAATCCCATGATTAGATAGGCTTAGACAGACTAGGTGGGCTGGAGGGGGGGAGAAGTGAGGACTGGCAGAGGCACAGTTCCATGATTAGATAGACTTGGCAAACTAGATGGGCTTGGGGGGAGTAGTGAAGACTGGCAAAGTCACAGTCCCATGATTAAATAGGCTTGGGCAGACTAGATGGGCTGGAAGGGAGAGAAGTGAGGACTGGCAGAGGTACAGTTCCATGATTAGATAGACTTGGACAGACTAGATGGTTGGGGGGGGGGAAGTAGTTAGGACTGCCAGAGTCACAGTTTCATGATTAGATAGGCTTGGGCAGACTAGAAGGGCCAGAGGAGGAAAAGTAAGGATTGGCAGAGGCACATTTCCATAGGCTTGGGCTGGCTAGATGGGCTATTGAGCCTCTATCTGCTATCATTTCCCCTGCAAACAATAAGACATAACAGGGTGTGGGTTAGACTGAGATAACCACCCACCCAGGGGTGTAGTGAGGCCTGATGCCGAAGGCGGAAGGCTTTACTGCCCCTGAGGTGGTTATCTCAAGGTAACCAACACCTTGGAGTGTCATATTGCACTTATAAAATGTGAAAACAGAGACAAAATTTAAATAATAAAAGCAACTTTTTCTAAATTTAAAAACAGGTATTTTCTTTTGTTAAAAGCAGCAAAACGTAATCCCTCCCCACCTGTCAATCATCTCGCTTTCTATACATTCAGAAGATAAAATGTTTGTCTGCTATGGAATATAGGAATTCAAACTTCTGCCGAATTCCTCTGGTAGAATATTCACGCTCTCACATGTAGCAACCTGCCTTATGTGGAGCTATGGTCTCTGTTTTACCTGCTGCACAGTAAAGGGCAGAGATTTACCTGGCAAGCTTGTAAAGGATAGATGGGGGGGTTGTTCATGGTCACCAAAGAAACACAGGGAATTAAATCTATGTATAGTACTTCATGTTTTCAAAAATTTTGTATGTGTATGCAGGGGTTCATGAGAGGAAAGAACGTTTGTTGATTGATTGCTTGATTGAAATTTAAGGGAGTTTTCTTTTTAGGGCCTTATTGAAGAGTTTCAGTAAGAGTAAAGGTGGCAGCCACCTTTGTGATGGCAATCAGGGATGATTGAAATAATTCATGAATTCTGTATATGATTTTCCCAAATTCCACATCCCACTGGAATTTTTTGTACCTAGGCATGAGGCTGAGGTAAATGTATGGGTGCCAGGCAGTGTTAGCCAATCAGATGGCAGGGTTTTTCTTTCCTATTTTATAAGTTTCTGTATACCATATTATAAACATGACATTGTTCTTAGCTTCAGAAACTTGAGCGTTAACTCATATAACCATACGAAACACAGAAACTATACATATAAACATATAAATAATGTTGAAGATCTTTGTTTTTCTTTCCTTACAAAAATGGAATCTGAATTTAAAATCAACATGTTTTATTTTACAAAAAAAATAGAGAACCCCCTTTGTGGGAAATGTGCAATGCCAACTGAATTTAGAACTTCAAAATTTTGGAATTGTTTACATGAAATAACCCCTTATGTTTATGAGAGTATCTGAAATGTGAAACATAACCCATGACAGGGCATGTAGTTCTAAAGAATTAATGCATGCCCCAGGTGATTTGGATGGCACAAGGCCAACAGCCCAGGAAGTGCATTAATTCTCAAGAAATTCATGCCTTGGAGTGAGTTATTGCACTTATAAAATAAAATAATTTTTTTTTTGGGGAAAATGTTTTATTTTTTGTGTAGTTAGACTGTTGCTAGGTAGATTATATTAGATCGGTAATAAACCATGCATTTACTGTTAATGAATGGTCACATGATTTGTTTCGACCAATGAAGTTGCTAAGATTTCAGAGATGTCTGAAGTCCATTTTATAATTAAAAATAAACAATCCTGACTGGCTAAGAATGATGACATGATTTTTAATAATCAGAAAAGACACTGCAACTATATATATAAACATGTATACGATTTATAAACCACAGCCACTTCTGGGACCTTTTTGTGGAACAAACTCCCCTTTCCTGCCATTTTTCTCCTGTCTTCTGGTCCTGTCTCTTCCCCATGACTGGAGTCATGGATGGAGGACTCAACTATCTTGCACACTGGCTGGGAGAAGAAAGAAGTAAGAAGCTGCCTTCATAGTTGTCCCCAGTTATGCTTTGTGGCTGTTGGCAGGAGATGCATGAATTACTGGTGACCAGCACTCTCCCCATCTCCAGGAGCTGACAGCAACACTGGGCAAACAGCGTGCTACAAGGACTAAATGAAATCCAGTCATCAGAGAGACAAACTTTGATATTTTAATTAAATAGTAAGGTACAACAGACTGGGCTTTGTGCTGGGATAATGTCATGAACTTGATGGGTTGAAGTATAAGGACGAAGGCTGAGTGCTTTTACCACCAAGAAGTGCCATTATCCTAGGAGTGCCTTATTGCAAATATGATTCAGGCAAGGACAGATGGGACCTCAGGTCGATGTCTCATCTGATGGACACTGCCTCACTGGTACTGTTCCCTTAGTGCAGCACTGCAGTATCAGCATTGGGTACGTACCCAAGTCACCAGTGTTGCCTAAGAGCACCATAGGTGGCAGAGCCAGAAGTCAGGGGTCAGCAGGGCCATTACTTTTGTAGCTGGGCACCAACAAATTAATTTTGATACCCCTGCTCCCCATGTTTTAATCACTGAAACTGCATTAACTGAAGAGAAATGAGGCCAATAGACATTCTTGGAAGACAGCAGGCAGTCTGCTTTTAAATGTTTTGTAATAAATATGCAAAGAGAATCCAGGCAACAGAAATATATTTTTGAAGAGAAACTTCCTTGTGCATTTTGTTTTACTACTGAATGGGTTGAATTGTGTAGTTCTTTGGGCTTCCTTTTCCCACTGAAAATGCTATAAATGTTACATATCCTGACCCTGTTCTGTCTTGTTAATCATGAATAATCCGTACACACTGTGCACTAGGGTGTCATTCTTAATGAGCCTTGATGCAATGAAATTGTTCCTGGACTAATAATTAAATAGAAAAATGAAACTAAAAATTATTGTACATAAACCATGGATTGTTCATTAAAAAGCATGACTTATTCAGGATAATAAAAAGGCAGGTAGTTTAACTACAGTGTACTCAGAAAGGCTACTGTTTTCTTGCAGTAGCACCCTGGGGTGACTTACACTGCTCCTTCTAGTGGCTTAAATAGTTTTGACCCCTCAACTTTGGGGGCGGGGGGGTGTTGTCGCAGGTTTTCCTGTTTTAGCACTTCAGCGTCACATTTCAAGGCAACTGTCACATACTCACAACAGCACGAAGAGGAAGGGCAAAAAGGACAAAGAGATGGGTGTCTTGGGGGGGTCTCCAACAACACAGGACACCCACACTATTCTTTGGGAAAAAGAAGCGACCTTTGAGAGGTTCCACATCCACGTACTTTCCCGATGGTGTAAAGGCATGAAACTGACATTTTGCAGATTGTGGAAAGAAATATGTGAAAAACAAAAGAATAATTTTTTGTTGGGTAGATATGCTGCCTTTATGAGGCTAATGAAACCTTTGTCTACTTTATCGGCTTTTGAGACCAGATCAGTGCCCCTTTCTCAGGTATGTTACGCAATGTAGGAAGAAATTCCTTTTATGGGGGTTTAATTTTGAAGACGGTAAGGTGATTTTAGCCAATGCAACATAGCAAAACTGTAATTTGAGGTTGGAAGGGACCCTAGGTACATCAATTCTGCAACAACCCACTCCTTCTCCTTTATAAGCAGGGCCCAACAGATGTCATGTGCAACCTGTAACTAATCTATACGTTACACTGTAGCACTATAAACAAGCCTTTTGACACGGCTCCATATCAGACAAGAGCTGCACAATACATGTTATGTAATAAAGATGTCAAATCTGTCTCACAAAAAAAACCTTTTCTTTCTTGTGGTTTCTTGTGGTCTGACATGTCAAGCCTTAATCATCTTCTAGCAAAAAGAGACTTAAATAACAATATTGAGGTAGTACTGGTTTTCACTTGCTGCCATATAAACAGGTGGCACCTGCCGGCCCATCGGCACAGTGGTAGTACTACCATTCACGATGCTGGCGATCCCGGTTCAGGAAGGAGCATGGGTAGTGTCGGGGCTGGCTCAGAGAAGGAGGACTAAGCACTCCAGGCGATGTTCTCCTCCTCCATGGAGGGCCGTCATACTGCTCCAACACTGCCACATGTGGACGCATGGGGTCATAGTGCAGGGTTATCAGTGTGTGGAGGGGGAGGATGCCATTAGGCACTTGGTTGGGTCCTGCATCAGCACGCTGCCAGTCTGGACATATGTCCTTGTGCTGATGTCCTGGGGGGCAAGGAGAAACTATGGGGTCAATCCCCCAATGCTGCAGCAGCATGATGGCCCCAACCAAGGGAGTCCTGAAAGCCCATACATCTGTCAACTGTGCAGGCAATGGGAGCATGAAGCAGATTCGGAAAACAAAACAGATGGCACCAACGAACTGGGAAGGTATCATGGGAAACCTATAAAAGGGGCATGAGATGCTAGTGCACTAAGGTTCTTCCACCATTCCTGGAAAAACAATGAACATAATGAGATTCGGAATGTGGAAATCTGGAACTCTGATTTGTGGGAGAATTTTGAAATATAAACTTACACAGCCTGTGGTGGTATGGTGAGCAGATCATTTGGATTTGGAGGGGGTTGAAGAGGGGATATAATCAGCTTCATTATACCCCCAAGTGACTGGAGAAAGTAGAGGGGGCCTAATTCACCCTTCTCTCCAACCATGTATGGCAGAGCCATTTCAGTTTCCCCAAACCTGTAAAAACCTGGATTTTGAGTTGAGATTCTAGAGCAAGGAGCATACTACTGATCCCAGATCTCAAGTACCAAACAGAATGAACACAAAAAACAAGATGGCTGGGCTCTGAGCTGGCCTGCTCAAGACAGGGAGCGGGGGAAGGGTGCTGCAGGCTTGTGAGAGCAGAGACAGTGGGGTCCAGTGGATGCAGGCAGTCAGATCTCATCGATAGGGCACATTTGAGAACCAAAAGGCCCAGGCTCAAATCCCACCAGAGCCCCTTAATCATTCTGTGACCCTGAGCAAGTCATTTAACTTCTCAGTGTTTCAATCTGCCCAGCTGTAAAATGAGTAAAAGCAGGACCCCACAGGATATGAGATATTTCATCTCAGCTGGGCTATCCTGGGTAAATAAAGTGTTTAAGGTGGTTGCTGTACCCCTTACTACACACACACATGATATAAATGAATAAATGTGTAATCTGAATATTCTCTTGTTTTTATATATTGGCTGCTCTTGTGTTCAGTTGTGTTGTAGTTTGCCTTCTGACCTTTACTGTTATGAAATGTTGTCACTGTAATCTCCTGGGTTGTATCTGAAAATAGGTATTTATTTGTCTAGCATACCTACCTAGTTAACAAAAACTAACTAAATAAATAAAAATATATCAGATGGGTAAAATTATAAGTAACCTAGGCAGACAGAATGAGATGGATGCATGAGGTGGAATCTGTGCAAAGATGGTCAGTCTCCCTGTGAAATTCTATGACAGAGAGCTACCTTCCATGGGTGTGGGGAAGGAGCTATCCAATGTGCTGCAATACCCTGTGAACCATCAATACTTACTGTCTGACTCTTCATTGTCACTGAACTTGGTCGCATTCATCATCGTCAGCTTCATCTCCTGCAGGTGCTGCTCATACTGAAGGTCCTGCTGATCCAAGGGAGATTGGAAAACTTCCAGCACCATGTCAAACTCCTTCAGCAGGGCATCAAAGTCATCACCTTCCAGCACTGAAAATCAACCACACAATTCGTCAGGACTCAGGCTTATCCAATTTTAAGAGCAGGATTTCTTCTTATGCTGGATAACAAGAAGTGAACACTTGATCCTGTCATGTGACCCATGCCCAATCATTTACGGATCTGGGTTTCTGTTCCTGCTGCCCCTAATGGTCCAGCTAACCCCCAACTCACATGAACTAGTCTGAAACCTCACTACAGTACTACAGAATCCCAATGAAGATAGAGTAGTGTGGTGACTGAAGGGACTTTGGATCCCTCTTGTCTGTCCCGCTTGACACATGGTAGGGACCAGGCTGTACTACTGACACACATACAAACATCTTAAAGCAGCAGTATTTTTTTGTCACCATATACTGTATTTTTTTTTTAACAATTATGTTTTTCTAGCAAAAATATCAATATACCCATTCTTGTTTTTGTTTTCTTTTTCATGAACTTATTAGATACAAGAATCTGAAGTTTTTAAAGTTCCTGTTTCTGTGCCATGCTTGCCAAAAGTAAATATCTTGGTACAGTGCTGTACTGTTTACCATCAAAAACAAGTGCTAGAGGGAGGGAGCGCTGTGGAGCCTGAGCAAGATGGAGGGTTTTGGCTAAAGTTCTGAATTCCCCACACTAACTTATCGAATTAAAAGTACTCTACTGAAATATAATTGTAAAATTGAAAGTAGCAACAGGTGTAGGAAGAGACCGGGTACAAAGATTGGTAATCCAAAAGAAGACAAGCTACAACAGGAAGGAGCAAAAAAGTGAAAATGCTTCCACTCCTCCGGTCACCCGATCAGCACAGAGCCGCATGGAACCCCCTTCGGAAGACTCAGGCACCGAGACGTTCCAAAGCATTGGAATAAAGCTCAATATACTGATACTCTCAGTAACAACTGTATCAGAAAAGTCTGACGCTTTGGGGTTCCGAGCTACAACTTTAGAGACAGAGCTGCCCCGACTACAAACCGAATCGATGGAGGCTAAGCAACAAGCAGTGGCTGTTCTTGGAACTATGAGCAGCCTGATTAAGGAAAATATCCATTTGAGATCCAAAGCTGAAACCTTAGAAAATCAAGCTTGCTCTTCGAATATCCGAATCATCGGATTGCCTGAAAGATGCGAGGGCAATCACTTACCCACGTTTATAAAAGATTGGCTGGAGTCACAATTGGAGCAATCGCAGCAAGAGGAGAGTATTAATATCCAAAAGGCCTACAGAGTGGCCTATCGGGGTCGACAACATAACTCCGAGGCTCCTAGAGCGGTCATAGCGATTCTGGATGGACCGGGATCTAGAGATCGTATCCTAGCATTGGCAAGAAGGTGACGTACCCTTCTTCATGATGGCCAACAGATTGCTATTTTTCCTGACCTGAGTTATGCAACCCGCCAGAGGAGAAAACAGTTCAGCAGAGTGAGGGCATTTCTACGAGAAGCAGACATCGCACACAGCCTAGTTTTCCCTGCTAGGCTGAGGATTTTGCACCAAGGCCATGTTTACTTATTTACAGATCCAGTAGAAGCCCAGAAATGGATTCAATGCCACGCAGCTTCTTCTCTTCGATGAGTGACAGCGTCGGATCAAGATTCGGAAGACGAAAATACTGTGGACCCTTGATTATGCCTGTTTCAGCAACTATTGCACTCTTTTCTTTTTCTTGTCTCGAACCTTTGAATAGATCTATATTATTTAGAGGGCTACAGAAATGTTAAAGGTGACTGAATAAGTTACAGGAAAATGTCTTTGTATGCTGGGTGAAGAAGGGGCTTTTGAGACTCTAAACTATATTACTCCAACAGCGAGTGTTCTAATTGAATTACAGTTATGTAAAGCAGTACTACAATGGCAGAATTGTTGCTAATCAGCTTTTTTTTGATCATTAAGAAAAATGTAATTGTTTGCAGTGGATAAAATGCTTGTAGCCTAGATGGGTCATGGGGTTTCGAGAGCCTCAGTTACAAAGAGGAATCAGACCTCACTAGAGGTTATTTTTACTTGTAATATGCATGGTTAAATAATCTCTCCTTTTTGGGAGATAGAAATAGGGATAATTATATGTTTAATGTCTTGGGATATTACCATGCCACTCATTGGCTATTTAAACAGCAATCTACTGGACGTTAAAATGTTTACTTATATGTGGCAATCCCTCCATGATGTATCTATTAGATGTGGCACGATCTTATAAATGCATGTATTAAGAGGGGTGGCACCCTCAAAGATTATGTATAGCAAATTTGATATGTACTGCATCAGGAATTGAACTGTATGTTCATTATAAAAAAACAATAAATATAAAGTTAAAAAAACAAACATGTGCTAGCACCATTCTAATACAGACATGATATGAATCTGGTATGTACATTTAACAGGTAACCTCAACGGAAGAGATTTTAAAAAATTGTGGGTGGTGGCCATTTTTAATGATGTGAGTTATTAGTTACAAAATTAGCTATAAAAGCTGTTTTAGAAATATTTGAGAAAGCTAAAAATACATGCTAGATGAATCTAAGGATGTCAGAAATATATTTTTGTTAAAAAAAACTATAAAATGAAATTTTTTTCTATCAAATATTACTGCTTTAACGGGATTGCTACCCCTACTCATGTGGTGTATCCCTCAAAGCCATTCTCCCTAAAGGGGTTGGGTATTCCTTAAGTAATAAGCCATGCCAGGGTGTGTACTGGGATAGCTTCACAGCTCGGGTGCATTGTGAATCAAGAGGCCACAGGTCAAGTGCCTTTAACCCCGCCTCCCATGAAAAGTGTCATTATCTCAGTGATGCAAAAAAATGTTGTAGGTCCTTTTAAGAACAGATCCAGAAACAAATTATATGATACCTTTTATTGGACCAACATGGATGTTACAGAAAAGAACAAAGTGCTCTAGCTTTCGAGCCTACCCAGTCCTTCTTCAGAAGCTTTATGACAGTTATTTTGAAAATCCCATACTATTAACACCAGATTATGTTTGAAAAACAGAAATAATTCTCATTAGTTTAACATATACATTTAAAACATAACAGAAGATTATGCCAGAGAAGCTAATTAACACCAGTATGCTTTTAATGGAGGAGCCTCAGAAGTGCAAGGGTTATCAAGAATTCTCAACAACCAGAGAGTTCTTCTCACATAAATTGTAAAATGACTCAGTACGCTAAGAAAGCATTCTAGTGATAAAGAAACCTTGAGCTAGCATTCTCTCTAATACATGTAAGATGAGGTTACAACTTACATCCCAAGTGTCCTGGTGTATTAAAGAACAGATAATGGGAGACAGAATCCTGAAATTAGGTATAACTGCAAGTTGAAAAAGAGCCCCAAATTAAAAATACACATATATACATGATGCATGATAGTATCACTTGTAAGTGTAAGTGCCAAATAAAAATGCTTGTCAATGACCCCCAAGAAAATGAGACCATGAGCCTGATAAATGCAGATTACAACACAGAGTCAGTGTCCTTGGGAAAGATACTATAACTAGTAGGAATGAGATATACTGTATGTGCAAGAGTCATAGCACAGCATCATTCACACCAACATTAATCGTTACCCAAAGAAATTACACCTTTTATGAACCCCCAAGTAAATGAGACATGCATCTTAATATGAGCAGATTTAAAAATGTGACAGTGTGTAATCCAACCACTGACAACTAGTAGAAGGAAGTAAATGTACACTACATGTGAAAACGAAGTGTCCTAGCCACATAATAATTGTCTCATGCCACGCTCCCCCCACACAGACGTGTGTACATACACCACACCACACACACACACACACACACCCTGCACACCCCACACAACCACAACACACAACTAATATAACAAACACAACCCACACATACCACACTATACTGAGTGCACACAAACAAAACACACACACACCATACCCACAACACACAAAAACACTACACATGCAAAACACAAACAAACACACATATACATACATCAATATGCACACACACACTCACACACGCTCACCACAGTGTTAAGGTGAGAAGTAAACATGTAGATAACCATAAACTTACAAAATCAAAGGCCCACTGAAGAACTAAAGTATTTATGTCCATCTTTTAAAGTAAAGGTCTGTGTAAGTTCAAGTGGAATAATGTGTCATATAACCAACATCAATGTTCAATCCATCCACCACCATATTGAGAAGTAAAATAAGTCTAATTTCAGAAGCCCGCTTCTGTTGTGTACTGTTGAAATGTCCTTTTAAGACCATCACAGACATATCTGAGATTGAGTGGCCATCCTGTGAGAAGTGCTGGGCTACTGGTTTCTCAGTCTTCTTGTGATTAATAGAATGTCTGTGTGAATTCATTCTAGCGTGGAGTTGTTGGCTTGTCTCCCCCACATAACCTGTGCAAGGACATTTCTTGCATTGGATAAAATAGACCACATTACTTGATGTACATGTATAATTCCCCTGTATCCTGAATAGTCTGTTTTGTGATGTAACACACAGTCTGAAGTGGAAATGAGGTTACATGTCTTACATTTGCGTTGATGATAGGGTCGTGTACCATATGATGTCATGGTATTCTGTTCCGGTTCAAGTTGACTCCTAATAATCAGGTTGGCTAAATTAGGTGGTTGTTTTAAAGATAGTAGTGGTAGTTCTTGAAAAATACAATTAAGGGTTTCATCCTCACTAATTATTGGATGGAGATCCTTAATAATCTTACGTAGAAGTTCAAGGTCAGGATGGTATGTGACTACTAAGGATATTCTGTTGGTAGTCATCCATTCCTTATATTGCAGTAATTGTTCTCTTGGGACCTGTGTTGCATGTTCCACTGCTCTGTCAATTTCTCTGGATGAGTGTCCCTGCTCAATAAAGGTGTTTTTCAACATCGCAAGATGTGTGTCTCTGTCTTCCTCATTTGAACAGAGGCGGTGATATCGAAGTGCTTGACTATATATGATAGATTTCTTTGTGTGGCTCAGGTGATTACTTTTCTTGTGTAAGTATCTCTGTCTCTCTGTTGGTTTCCTGTAAAGACAGGTATGTAGGGTCCATCCTTAATAATGACAGTGGTATCCAGAAAATGTACACTGGTGGCAGAATATTCCAGGGAAAGCTTTATAGTTGGGTGGAGGTTATTAAGTTCCTGATGAAAATCTTTGAGTGTGTCAGTGCCCTCTGTCCAAATTATAAACAAATCATCAATATAATGGAACTAAGCAAATGGTTTCTGTGTACAGTGCCTTAGAAAATCCTCCTCTAAATTCACCATAAAAAGATTAGCTAACTGTGGAGCCATCCTGGTTTCCATTGCTGTTCCCATAGTTTGAACATAATGTTTACCATTGAAGCTGAAGTTGTTATGTGTCAGAATGAATTCAGTGAGTTTACCCACAACTCCAGGGTCAATGTTGGGGTCCAATTATTTGTCATGCAGGTATTTGAAGCAGGCTGAAATGCCATCTGTGTGTGGAATATTAGTGTAGAGGGAGGTTACATCCATTGTGGCTAAAAGGGTATCAGGTGGTAAGTCCTTAAAACCAGAAAGTTTATGCAGGAAGTGAGTAGTGTCCTTGATGCAACTATCCCTTTGTATAACCAGCGGTTTGAAAATAGCTTCTACAAACCCTGATATCCCCTCTGTCAGGGTGCCATTACCAGAGGCTATGGATCTACCAGGATTACCAGGCTTATGTATTTTAGGAAGCACGTAGAATGTCCCTGGCTTAGGTTCACTGGGGATGAGGGCATTTACTTTGTCTTGGACATGGTTTGGAAATATTTCAATTAACTTCTGTAGTTCTCTTTTATATTCTGCAGTTGGATCACTTCCCAGTACTTTGTAGTATGTAAGGTCACTTAGCTGCCTGTTGGCTTCCTTAATGTAATCTTCCCGATTCAATATCACCATTGCAGAGCCTTTATCAGCTTTTTTTATGACAATGTTATGGTTCGATTTTAGTGTTTGTATAGCCCTCCGTTCCAATGGAGAGAGGTTGCAACGGACCTGTTTCTGCCTATTAAGAATCTCACCAGTAACTCTCTGGCGAAAGCAATGAATGTATTTGTCCAGTTTTTTGTTACGGCCACTTGATGGGGTAAACTCATATGGTTTCTTTTTCTTATCCATAATATTTTTACTGTTTGTGATTTTTTCACTGTCTGTGATTTCTTCTCTGCCATGAAACAATTCCCTGAGTCTCAATCTGTGGAAGTATTCCTCCATTTCAACACAAAACTGTATTCTGTCCAGTGGTTTAGCTGGGCAGGAATTGAGGCCCTTAGAAAGTACACATAATTCCCCAGTAGTCAGTGTGTGTGTGGACAAATTAACAACTGAAAGGTGCCCATCTGTGTGGCTTAGTTGTTCAGTCACTCTGTGCTGTTCTACATGGTTGTTAGGAAGAATGGTAAGTTGAAGGGCCAGGTAGGTTCGAAAGGTAGAGCACTTTGTTCTTTTCTGTAACATCCATGTTGGTCCAATAAAAGGTATCAAATCATTTGTTTCTGGATTATCTCAGTGAGACACACCATGAAGTGCCTTACTGCAATTAGAAAATGGATCTATTTATGTGTTAGCGGTTGTAAGTAGGTTGTTTATGGTTGTAAGAAGGCTGTTTTGTGGGCACTAGTTTCACCTCTGAGGAAGTGCTGGGATGACATCACTAGTGAAACTGTCTCTCCACCAGTCAGCTTTCGGCATTTTTTGAAACCATTTTTATAATACAGATTAGTACATCTTTGCACAGTATACCTTTTATTCCCTGTTTATGAAGGGGGGAGCATGTGGACTTGCTGGGCCCAGAGTTCCTGCCAACCAGTCCATTACTACTGTGTTACTATGGACCTGTCTAGTCCTGCTTTGGAAGTATGACCAGTGCTACTGTGGTTTCCACAGCCTCATTGGGTAAGCTATTTGCATGGTACCCACACTCGATGTGAAGCGATGCTTTCTAATGTTACACCTTATCCCCCCACCCAAGTGTGAGGGCATGCCCTCTAGGTCTGTTTGTCCTTCCCAGCTCACACAGCCATGTGTACTTCACCCTGTATACTACTTTTTATGTTTGCTTGCACGCCTGTGCAAGAAACATAGTGCCATCATACGAGTTTTCCAGAGGTGTGTCAGCCTCTTCCAATTCAGTCAGTGTGTGTGCAGGCGCGGTTGCAGAGCGCCAATCACTGCTCCAGTTGTCTATGACAGCTGAAAATGCAGTGGCATACAGTTGAAAGGGAAAGCTCCGCTTGAGTGAGCAGAGCTTCCCCCACACACACGCACATGCACAACACACACTGCGTGCTCATCGCCTTCCCCTCCCCACACATGACGGCCGGCGGGGTGCCCAATCCCCGTCGGCTCCTCCACCCCCAAAGCATCCAGGTGCCATGCTGGAGCCCACCCCAGTGTGGCAAAATGTTTTATGGCGCCGGGGTTGCCCAATCCCCGTTGGCTGCCGCTTCCAAAGCATCCAGGTGCCATGCTGGAGCCCACCCCAGCGTGGCTAAATGATATTATGGCGACAAGGTGCCCAATCCCCGCCGGCTCCACTGTCTCTCTCCCCATGCTGCCGTAGCGCTGACGGTGCCCAATCCCGCTGGCTCCACTGTCCCCGAGTACAGGGTGCCACGCTGGGAGCCCACCCCAGTGTGGCAACAGATGCCATGGCCGATGGGGTGCCCAATCCCCATCGGCTCCCGCCCCCCAGCGTCCTTCTGCCACGCCTGGGAGCCCACCCAGTGTGGCAAACATCCCGATCGTCTTTTACAAAAAAACCTGTAAAGAAAAAAGCGTTCCCTCGCGGTCTCCCTGCCCCCACAACCCGCACCTACCCATGCGCACTTGCCTCCCCACACCCCTCACCCCATACTTCCTCCGGAGTCTGGTATGACGATCTTCGTGGACCGGGAACACATCTGCACTCTTCAAAGCCTACGAACTGAGGAAATGCTGGTAAGCTGTATAATGGGATAGATAGGGTTTTTAACTTGTTGCATATCTCAGGCATTTTGAATTTTTGCAAATTTTTCAACATGGGATTTTTGGGACCCCTCCTCATGAACTCTTGCACTGTCATGGCGTTACTCAGGCCCGGAGGGTGATTTCACAGCCACTGCACGAAATCACCTTTCCAGAATGATTAACGAAATGACACTGCCAGTATTCATAAGGTGGGCTCTCAAAAAGCCTATTTTGAAAATTTGGTGTAAAAATTCCTAAAAATGACTGTTTTACGAGCGTGCGTTGTACAGTTCTTACTCACACTCGTAAGTTCGCAAATTTTCAATATTTTCACTCCAGATTTTCAACATTGCCATTTTACCACACCTTCTTATGAGCAGTATATCTGTCATTTTTCACATCTCGCCCAAAATGTGTTTCCGCCCATGTAGCACACAATGGCGCAGTTGGTGTGCGAAATCAATGTATGGGACACATTAAGAAAATCACAGTGACACTGTTCATGAGCAGAGGTCTTAAAATGGCTATGTTGAAAATTTGGTGAAAAAATTCTAAAATTACTGTTTTACTAGCATGCGTATGCAGTTCTTCCACGCTGTGAAGTTTCTGAATTTCAATATTTTCCTCCAGATTTTCAACATTGCCATTTTACCACACCTCCTTATGAGCACTATAGTTGTCATTTTTCACATCTTGTCCACAACGTGTTTCTGCCCATGTAGCGCACAATGGCGCGTCGGTTGTCTGAAATCAATGTATGGGACATGTTAAGAAAATCACAGTGACACTGGTCATGAGCAGAGGTGTTAAATTGCTGGGTTGAAAATTTGCAAAATCAAAGACTGTTTGAGCCATATTGTTAGTCTTGACGCTGCAAGTTATGACCTTGGTTATTTGCACTGATTAACAGTGCTTACCATACTTCCTGGCGAGTGTGTGCACTATGTTTCAAATCTCCCTAAAATGTGTTTCTCACATGTAGCTATAATGGTACAGTTGATGTGCTAAAACAATGTTTGGGACAGATTAAGAAAATCACAGTGACACTGGTCATGAGCAGAGGTCTTAAAATGGCTATGTTGAACATTTGATGACAAAACTCCATAAAATGACTGTGTTAGGAGTGAGCATTGCGCAGTTTCCACACACCCTCGTAGGTTCGTGAATTTGTAATATTTTCAGTCCAGATATTCACCAGTGGCATTTTTCCACACCTCATTATGAACAGTACAGCTGTCATTTTCCACAACATGGCCGAAATGTGTTTTCACACTTTCAGTGCAGAGATGCGTGGTCGCTGTGGGAAATCATTGTTCGGGACAGATGAAGAAAATCACTGTTCATGATTGGAGGTCCCAAAATCCCTGTGTTAACAATCTGCTGTAAAAAATCCCCAAACTAGTTACATTACAGGTGTGCATTGCACAGTTTCTACGCACGCTCGTGACTTCACCAGTTTTTTTAATATTTTCACAGCAGATTTTCAACATTGCCATTTTTCACCTCCCCATGAACAGTACCGCTGTCATTTTCACATCCTGTTCAGAATGTGTTTTGCACCCGTGGTGCCAAATACCATAGTCACTGTGCAAAAGCAGTTTGGCTAACAAACTGATATTTCCCACTGTTCACTAGGTGAGGGTACGCTAAAAAACATGTTGAAAATTTGGAGTGAAAATACCAACTAATGCCTGAGGCGTTAGGGTTTACTGCATCGCCCACCCTGTAGAGTATGACAGGCATCAGGGGTGTGGACTTGGGATTCTTGCCTGTCATGCTCATATCTCATTCCACTCCACCCACACCCCTGCAGCAGTGAGAGGCATCAAGGTGTGCCGACTCTTCAGGCCCAAACTTCACCCCATTCTCCTATACCGCACCTATCTCACCATATTTCCTGATGGAATGGGTGCATAAGGGCCAAAACACCCCAAGGCACACCGCGACACTTGTCAGTGTCTGCGGGTGGGTAGGTGCGGTGAAATGGTGTGGTCGTTATGCTTGACGACCCAAAGGCACACCCCAATGCCTGACACTCTCTGAAGGGTGGTGGTGGGTTGGCTTCAGTTCAATACTTCACTGCCATTCCTATTATGCAGCTCTGTAACTTCTACACTACCAATGCCAGTGCCAGCAAGCAAACATTCGGCATTGACAAATGCTTGTTATATCTGCAACACTGTGATAATGTTCCCACTTGGCCTTCTCATCTTGAAGCTAAATAATTGGATTATTTATTTCATTATTTATTTTTATTGATGTCTTTGGTAACCGGGTAATCACACTGGGAACAAGTCAGTTTATGGGGCTACCTGGAACTTTAATTATTTTTTTAACGATTTTTATGTTCTTCTGTGTGAGAATTTAGTGCTCATGAAACGTGCTGGATTGACAGCACTGGAACCTGAAGTCTTCTGCCTATCCATATGACATGGAGAGCACGGGCGATCACAGTGCAAGCTTTTCCATGCTGCCCCACCAATTTGCCTCAACTCTGTCATAAATGGACCACCAGATAGATAAGAGGATAGTTCAGACACCATGCCCATTCAGTCCTTGGCCTCTCATATGAGACTGACAACAAGGATGCTGAACTAATGCCAACTGTGTTGGTGGTTTTGTGATGTGGACATCTGCCCACTGGGAACTGGACTGAGACTACTAACAATAAATAATCTAATTTAGCTTTGGGATGAGAAGGCCAAGTGGACTCAAGGCTCACTTACCATGATCATATCCGAAATCTGTGCTCTGCTATCAATGTTCATATTGGTCTGCTACACCGGTACAAGCACTGCCTCTCCCTTGAAGCCCTACATTTAGCTATATCGGCTTCTATACTATCCCTCATAGACTATGGTATTATAGTATATGGAGTAGCTGACAACATGCACCTCAACAAAATTAGGATAGCCCTAAATAAGGCCTGTAGACTGGCCACTGGCTGTGATAGGCTCACACATACCTGCACTCTTTACACCTCTACCAACTGGCTAAACTTTGATGCGAGGCTAAAATATCAAACCTGCCTTTTCGCTAAAAAAAAAAACTGCTGGACTACTCCCTCCTGCTCTCACCCCTCTACTCCAAGCACCCCGTCCACCCGCCACACACGGCAAACTGCAACAACCCACTTCTGGGTACCCCACTGCAAAACCTCCTTGGGCCAAAGAACGTTTAAGTACCTGGCTCCTGGCTGGCTGAACTCCCTCCCGAATTCCCTCATCACAGAGCCTAAACTTGGACTGTTCAAATCCCACCTCCAAGACCTAATCACCCAAGATTCAGTCTGTGACTGTCCCTGATTTTATCAGGCACTCCTGTATCTCATCAGAATACTTACCTCTCTGGTATTGCCGCCCTGTAGTGTGCATATATATGACAATGGACTCCTATGGTCCTGTCTGAAATTGCAGATAACCACCAGGGTATGGCTATGCCACCATCCTGTAGTGTATGTTCTTGTTAGCTCCTACTCTGTTCCTCTGCTCCTGCTCCTGTAACTCTGTGTACCACTGTATTACTAGCAGCAGTGTTTCGACCACCTGTAACCATGTTTGATACTGTACTGACTGTAGTACTTGCTACTTTTGTTACCTCTGCTCACACTGTTCCCTTTGTATTTGTTGAACTATTTGTTGTTTTGCTTCTTTACTCAGTTGATGTGGAACCTTTGTAAAGGAGTCTTTGACTCAAAGGTATGTCTCCAATATTCATCAATAAATAAAACAATAGCTAAATACCACAGCTCATTTCACATAGGCCTCTAAGCAGCCCTCAGGTGATAATGGAACATGGGTTATGTCCAGTCTCTGCTTGTAGCTCTTGCAGCTAAACAGCTTTGTGACTCTGTGCTGACCCCCTCGCCCTCTTCAGTGTCCTTTCTGTACTGTGGGAACTAGAACTGGATGCAGCATTCCAGGTGCAGTCTAACTATGGCCTTTTACAGAAGCAGGATCATCTCCCTTAATCTCGGCACACAAACCCCAACTGTCCCCCGAGTGGCAGGGATGCATGTTGCAAACACACCAGTGGGCCAGCGCATGGCTCCCTTTCTACATATACATAGATACATAGACACATAGACAGTGTCGGCAGATAAGGGCCTATGGCCCACCCAGTCTGCCCATTTGAGCTTGTAAATTCACTTTGTTTTCCTAGAAGTCTGTTGCCTCTTAACCCTGACCTCCAGAATTCCTTTATGTCTATCCCATGCATTCTTAAATCCTGTGATTGTTTTAGCCCCCACCACTTCCTCTGGCAGGGTGTTCCACTTGTCCACCACCCATTCTGTGAAGAAATTCTTCTTCACGTTTCCTCTGAATCGTCCTCCCTCCAACTTCATCCCATGCCTCTAGTCCTGGAACATCTTTTGCTAAAATAGTGCATTCCTGCACCCTGTTCCTCCCTGTAAGATACTTGTATGTCTATCATATCCCCTCTCTCCCTCCTCTCCTCCAGGGAGTACATGTTCAGTTCCTTCAACCTGTCCTCATAGGACTTGTGATGCAATCCATGAACCATCTTTGTTGTCCTCCTCTGAACCTTCTCTACCCTGTCTATGTCCTTACGTAGGTAAGGTCTCCAGAACTGTACACTGTACTCCAGGTGGGGACTCACTAGTGTCTTGTATAGTGGAATTATGACCTCCCTTTTCCTGCTGGTGATGCCCCTGCCTATGCATCCCAGCATTCTATTTGCTTTACCTGCTGCCTTGTCACACTGTTTCTCTACCTTGAGGTCATCAGAGATGATAACCCCAAGATCCCTTTCCTGCTTGATGCATGCTATGTTCTCACCCCCCAACTGATATATTGTGCCAGGGTTTTTGTGCCCCATATGCATTATCTTGCACTTCTTTGCATTGAATTTCAACTGCCAAACCCCTGACCATTCTTCAAGTTTCTGCAGGTCCCTTCTCATTCTGTCTACACCCTCTGGTGTGTTTACTCTGTTACAGAGCTTTGTGTTATCAGTGAACTGTGAAATTCTGCCTTCTAGGTCCTGCGCAATATCACTGATGAAGATGTTGAATAGGACCGGTCCCAGCACTGATCCATGTGGTACCCCACTGGTCACTCTTCCCTCTGTGGAGTGACAGCCATTTACCACCACCCTCTGTGTCCTGCCGCCCAGCCAGTTACCTACCCACCACACTACTGTCCTGCCCACACCCATATTCCCCAGTTTTGTAATAGTCTTCTATGTGGCACAGTGTCAAAGGCCTTGCTGAAGTCCAGATAGGCCATGTCCACTGCCCTCCCAATCCACCTCCCTAGTCACCCAGTCAAAAAATTCAACGAGGTTGGTCTGACATGACCTCCCTCTGGTGAAACCATGCTGCCTTGAGTCCTGTAGTCCACTGACAACCAGACGTTCCACTAATCTCTCCTTCAGTAGTGCTTCCATGATCTTCCCCACTACCGAGGTGAGGCTGACTGGTCTGTAGCTCCCCACTTCCTCTTTGTTCCCACTTTTGTATAAGGGGACTACATCTGCTATCCTCCAGTCTTTGGGTACCTCCCGTTTTCAGTGATTGGCTAAACAGGATAGCCAGAGGTCCAGCCACCACCTCTCTTAGTTCTTTAAGGACCCTGGGGTGCATCCCATCTGGCCCCATTGCTTTATCAACTCTTATTACTTCCAGTTCCTTCAGGATCCTTTCGTGTAAAGGGACTTGTGTCCATTTCTGCACCATTCTCACCCTTGTACTCCTTCAGACCCATTTCCTCCTCTTCCTCAGTAAAGACTGAGCAGAAATACCCTGTTCAATATGTCAGCTTTACTGTTGTCATCCTTCACGCGCCCCATCCTCCCCTTCAGTCTCACTATCCCTCCCTTTGCCTTTCTTTTTTCACTTATGTACCTGTAAAAGGTTTTGTCCCCTCTACCCACTGATTTTGCAATGTGTTCTTCTGTCTGAGCTTTGGCTTCCCTTACTGACCTCCCTGCCTCCCTTTGCTTCTCCTGGTACTTCTCCCTATCCCCTTCTGCCTGTGTCTTTTTGTATTGCCTGAATGCAATCTTTATGGCTTTCACTTTCTTTGCTACCTCTTTGGAAAACCATAATGGTCTCCTCTTCCTTTTCCTCTTGCTAACCTGCTTAATGCATAATTCTGTTGCTCTTGTAATCCCCATTTTAAATACTGCCCACTGTTCTTCAACCCTGATTCCTGCCCATTCCTTAATGTCTCTTTCAAGTATCTCCCCATTTTCCCAAAGTCTGCCCCCTAAAATCCAGGATATGTGTTTTGTGTGGTTTGGTTCTGCTCTTTCGTGATTTCAAACCACAATGACTAGTGGTCACTGTTCCCAGGTGCTTCCCCACTGTTACCCCATCACACTGTCCTGTTTGTGAGCACAAGGTCCAGTATTGCCTTCTGCCGACTTGGTTCCATGACCAGCTGCTTGAGGAAGACACCCTGAAGGGAGTCCAGGATAAATCTGCTCCTAGTTGAAGCTGCTGCTGGGATGCTCCAGTCCACGTCTGGAATATTGAAGTCTCCAACCAGTACTACCTCACCCTTGTCTGCCATCCTTTGGATGGCTAGCATCAGCTCCCTATCTGTTTCTTCCTCCTGGGCTGGTGGTCTATAGACTACAACTGTGCGGATGGCTGGCCCCATTTTCCTTTCCAGCTTAACCCACAGTATCTCTCCACCATTTTGTTCCTCCTGGATCTCTGTGGCCCTTATGTCATTTTTCACATACAGTGCCACTCCTCCTCCCTTCCTGCCTGCCCTGTCTCTTCTGAATATGTTGTAGCCAGGTATGGCCATCTCTCAGTCGTGGTTATCATTACACCAGGTTTAAGTGATGGCCACAATGTCCAGGTCTGACTGCACCATGACAGCCTCCAGATCTTCCATCTTGTTGCTTAGGCTCCTGGCATTTGCACACATAGCTTTGCATGATTTGACCTCCCTAGACTGTTTCGCTGTTCTACTCCAGCCCCTTCCTTGGTTGTCCTTTATCCCTGGTTCTCCTTGCTGTCTGCCCTTCTGCTGAATTTTTCCCCTTTTCTGCCTATCCACCTCTTGGGCGCTAATCTCCATCTTTTGCACACTGCTTTGTAGAGATAGCCACTCCTCTGGTTCACTGGTTCCACTGCTAGCTGTGTGGGGTGAGCAACTAGGTACCCTCCTTGCTGGCATGCCATCCCCCTTTGCTAGTTTAAATGCTTGTCAATGTAGCATTTAAACTTATCATTGAGTGCTTGTATTCCTCCAGGATGGATGCAGGCCATCAGGCTTGAACAAACCTCCATCCTCCAGGTGGGTCCCCAGTCACCAATGAATTCAAACCTCCTCACAGCACCAGTTCTTCAACCATGAGTTAAAGTTCCTGGTGCATGCACCCCTATGCTCTCCTTGCCTCTCTCAGGTAGTACTTTGAGAAAGTGACAGAAGTAGCTACTTGCTTGAGACCCTCCCAGTTTCCTAAACTCTTCCTGAACTTCCTTTGGCTCCCATTTGCCAGGTCATTAGTACCTAGGTGGATAATGACATCCAGCTCACCCTCCCGTCTTACCTTCCCAGTGATCCCCAGGATCTTCCTTCCATCCCTCCATGCTGTGGCACCTGGTGGCACCTCACCTCCCTGTCCTCCCCTCCTGTGTTCCTAGCTGGATCCCTCTTATGATGGATTCCCCACCAGGAGTCGCCTCCTCCTCTGGGGTCCACTGCTTTCCCCGCTGAGGTCACCTCCTTGGCTAACCTCCACATCCTTTCCTTCCACTTCTCTGGGTACCTCTATTTGGTTGTCCCCGTTTGCCAGTGTGGCATATTAGTTCTTGAGTGGAATAGGATCTGTGATGTGCCTCTGCCTGACTGCTCTAACCCTCCCTGAGCCCACTGTCATCCAAGTGCTCCTCGTTCTTGACATCCTTTGAGGCAGTTGCATTGGACTGGGTGGTCTCTGGATAGGGGTGATGGTACTCCTGACCCAGTTTACTTCCACTCTGAGTCTAGCTACCTCATCCCACAGTCCAGAGAGATGCATGCAGATAGGGCAGCACCTCCAGTGTCAGAAGGTCTGCCTGAATATGGCTGCCCCACAGCCACTGCATTGCACAATCTCTACATTATACTGCAATTATACTGCTATTTCACTACTTGTCTGCTACTGAAGCTATCCTAGTTCTCTTTTATTAATGTACTGTCCTAAAAATCCTGCCACTGATCCTCAGATACTTTTCTTTTTAAAAAAAGAAAATAAACTAAGAAATAAATAAATGAATCAAAACACTTGTCGTGCTGAGGGTGGGCTTCTTCACCCTTATGCCCCTCCTACTCCACACCCCTTACTATACCCTGTGTTTAGCTCCTGTCAATCAGATTTAACAGGGCATATAATTAAGAGTTGGGGGAAGGGGAGGGGGTGAAAATTTGCAGCAATTAAAGACATCAAAGAAATACACCACCACTACGTTTTAAATTTTCAACAGCCCAAAAACAATGCTAAGTAAAGACAACAAAGAAAGTACAGTGTCACTAAAAGCCCACAGTCTAAGTTTAAAAGAAAAATAGCAATTACCAGTTACTGTGAAGCACTGAATTGAATATGTTTCCTTCCCCTTCTGGCTTCTTCTGAGAAAATAAAATTCATTTCTTCTGAGAAAATAAAACTCAGCCTTTCAAGGTTGCAGTCAGTAAGAAGTTTTTTTTTGGGGGGGGAAGCTGCCCAATGGACAATCAGGTAGCCCATCACTCTCTCACTATGGTAACCTTAGTTCAGGACCGAATGTGGAAGCTGGGTGGGTGGCTAAAGTGCCTGGAGTGCCAGTGCCATGGGAAGCACTCCTACCCATGGCAGGATGGAGCCATTTCCACCATCACAGCAACCCCTACGGTGGGCCGTGGGACTTGCCTCCTCCACAGGGACATCAGTGTGTGTGTGTGTGTGTGTGTGTGTGTGGCCTGATGGGACACCCGCCTCCCAGCACCAGGGAGGTGGCAGAGCTTTGGGGAACAGGGAAGACAAAACTGCGCCCCCAGGGCTCTCGGACCAGCTGTGTGACAGCTGTGGGTTCTTCAGGACCCCACCCCATGTCAGTCCCCAGTAATTCTGACAGTGGGGAGCACAGCACATAGGGCTGGAGGTAGTCAGCTCAAGACCCCACACCATGTCAATCCCTACTGACTCCAGCAGTAGTGGGAGCAGCAGAAAGGGACGGAGGCTGTAGGCTCAAGAGCCTGATTAAAGGTGGAAATGGTGGTGCAGGAGCATACAGCTCTATGAAAAAACATGTTGTAAGACAAGAGCTCCAGTTCAAGGTACACACTGGATAGTTCTACAAGCAGTTCAAGGTACACACTGGATAGCTGTACAAGCAGTTCAAGGTACACACTGGATAGCTCTACAAGCAGTTCTGGACAACAGAAGGTTTTTTAGTATTGTACTCCCATTGGGGACTCTAGATAACGAGTTATTCCTAAATTATAGTGTGGGTGATATTCTGACCCTCAAACCTGGAGAAAAAAATGGCAGGGAAAAACAGGTCTATTCACACAACAGCCCCCCCCCCCCAGGATGATTGGAACTGTCTAAGAACTACAGAGCGGAACTGACCAAGTCCTTGTAATGCAAACATGTAGTGCACAATAAACCCGCAACTGACTGCACTGGGGGGGGGGGGGCTAGCAGGGTTCTTTAGGTAGGTTTGGCTCCCCGGAACTCTCGAAATCCCCAAAGTCCCCCACAGTTCCTCTGGTGCATTTTGGTGGGTTCTGTTATGGCGCAACTCTCGAAATCCCCAAAGTCCCCCACAGTTCCTTTGGTGCATTCTGGTGGGCTCTGTTATGGTGTGGAGCAGCTTGAGGTAGCAGACTGCATGTTCCGACACACTGGCCTTGGATGTTGTGCCCCAGCAGGCTACCAGTGTGTAAAGGACATGGACCCCCATGTCGGGAGAGCCCTGCCATGGGGGTGGTGGGACATTTCATTAAACTGTCTCATATCAGATCCTGTACTGCATGCACCATTGCTTTTTTTGGGACCCCCCACACTACCATCACAGTCACTACTGTTTACAAATGATTATGTATAGGAGTAGTCTTGTGAACCCGTAGTCCAGTCTAATACAATGTGTCTATATGGTTTTCTGCTTTTCAGTAATTATTGATCATACTGTAACCCATGGTATGTGTCTCTGTACATTATGCTGCACCCACCCCCACCTCTGAGACACCCTTGTAAATGAGATGTTTCGTCAAGGGGGCTGTCATCCTGCGAAAAAAAAAATTCCCAATGAATTAAAATGCACATGTGGAGCAACCACCTGCTCCCCTTCTCCTTGCACATGTTTTAATCCCCCTAACGTCTCTATTACCAACTCCTTCTCCTCCTACCCCTTTCCCTTGTAATTGTCCTGCTCCTGTTTTCAGTAGCCACTCTTTTTGGCTCTTGTAAATTGTATTTTAGCTAGTCGTCAAGCTTGCCCTTATGCTTTATAGTTGTTTGATATGCCTATGGCACTTACCCTAGGCCTGTACTAGCTTTCTTGTCAGACAGGTAATTATGGTTCGTCTACCTTGTTTCCACTAGTTGTCTCTATGTCACTGAAAACTGTATCCTACTGTTGTAATCAAGACTGTTCTCTCATTGCTCTCTGTTTAACAGTACCATGCTGTTACTGTCAAAAGCCACACCCTACTATTTACTTTATACTGTACAGTTTGTGCTTGTAACCTCCTGGGTCATGTCTGAAAATAGTCATTTATATGGCTAGCACACTCACCCCGTTAACAAAAGCTAAGTAAATAAGAAGAGTTCCAGGCTTTAAAGCATTAACCAGAAACATACCCGCGCCTCAAACTAAATTCAGCCCCAACGATAGGGGTGTGGGAACACGGGGGGTGGCTAGCAGAATGTCAAGTGGGCAAAATCCCTAGTCAATTTTCCAGGCACAGAGGTACTGTCCCTCCAGCAGATAACATAAAGTCTGCAGGCTGTGGCCACACCCTTCCTTCCTTCCCACTGTCATGCTGAAACTGTTTCTGAGTTAGCATTCAGACTGAAACGTGCTTTTGCATTTACTGGTGTTCTTGATTTCTCAGTACATTACCACAGTATTTGTTTGTGTCACCCACCTCCAGTAAACGTTACCTTACTCGGTAACTGAGGAATCCAGATCTCCACACGGACACATACCAAGCCACACACGTGCGCACGCATGCATACACACACACACACACACACACACACACACACACCTTCAGTGTAGTAATTTAATTACGCCATGCTGTCCCCTACTCTTCTCTCACTCCATGTTTTCAGAGCATTGCCAGAAATATGGTATCAGTTGTCAGGTGCGTTCAGTTCAGTTCTTTCTTTCAAGGAACTCCTAATTTTTTTACAACCTGCTGCTGTATTTTAAGTTTTTTTTTTTATTTTATCTAAATGAAAACTAAGTGAAAAACAATCTAAACCCAAGCACACTTGTTTGTGTATCATATGAAACCAGGGTGAGCTGGAGACAGTTCCTAGAACATTTAGTTTGGCTAATGGTGGCACCTGTTCGACTGACAAGTGTCATCTGTTTGGCTAATAAGATGACCTCAATGCTAAACAAACCTCATATACAGTATTTGTCCAAACCAAGCTTCTCTCCCTAGAGCACCAACAGTTTCTGTCTCTCATTTTTTATCACTGAAGAGGATGAATATCTGTAAAAACACAGGCACACACACACACACACACACACACACACACAGAGTTTATGGAGCTGCCATACAAATACATATCAATAATTTTGTAAATTCTAAACATCTTTGTGAATTATGTAACATGAACTCCATGCTGGGTGGGGGGAATAAAGTCATTAAACAACAAAGCAACTACACTGCAATACTGTGGGCCTATATGTGGCTTCCAATATTGCCGAATGTTGCTGGTTTCTAGATGGGAGTGTTATATCCCCTACTTTTATCATACATATCCATCTTTCGGATGAGACGTTAAACCAAGGTCCCATCTGCCTGGATTGGTGGTAGTTCAGGTGGATGTAAAAGATCCCATGGCACTTCTCGAAAAGAGTAGGGGAATTTCCCCGGTGTCCTGGCCAAATTTCCCTCATTCACTAAAAATACCACCAACAGCTTAATCTGGTTCAAGGTCAGTTGGCATTCATCTGTATCCCCCTCCCCCCGGCCGTGCCTGAAAATAGGCCGGATTTGTCTAGTGCACTTACCCGGTCAACAAAAACCTAAATAAATAAATAAAAATAAAGTTACTTTGAGCGTTTATTCAGTGCTCCACTGCATTTAAAGGTTTCAGTTTTTATACTTTAACATATAAGTGTCTTGCTTTAAAAATGACTTGGATGTGAAGCTGCCTTACTGAGTGTGATATGATATGAAATGTAATGCAACGTTACTCATTGTGATTTACGTAGCAAAAATGATTGGCAACTGTGACTTACAAGGCTGTAATTCTATCACACGTTTTTGGTGAAATAATCAATAAGAGTGACGCAAGTAACTGATTTGCTTAATATAGTCACTGAAATTGTTTTACCAGGCAAATATACAGAGATTAACGGAAAATCTTGTTTACAGATATGGGGCAGGGGCACAAGAGACAGGAAGGAAATCATATACAGGATAGAAGATGAAACACATTGCATTAGATTTATAGGTACAGCACACAGGGAATACAATACAAAGAGTAATACAATGACAGGTCCCCCAGTGAGATAGCTGGGGGATATCCAGTTTACGTACAGTCAAAAACACACAGTTCAGGTATTTATTTATGAGGTGAGAGACAAAGTTACCCAACTGGAACCACTAACCTGTGTTCTGCATGCTGTCCGAGGCCATCATATGTAGACAGATGTGATAAATAATGTAGTACAGATGCTGCTGATGTATCCTGCCACTCAGTGGCTGCGTCTCTGTCTGTCTCTGTCTCTCTCTTAGCTGGAGCAGGGCAATCACAAACAATTTATGCCTTAGGGCCCACCCCCCTGGGGACACAACCCACTGTGAATTCCCAACCCCCCGCCTCCCTCTGTTGCTTGCAGCCTATCAGCTACAGTGTGGGAGGGATGGTGGGACTTTTATTTCTGAATGAAATGGACGTGATCTACTAGAGTGGAAATTCTGAGAAGCTGGCTTGGGGTGTGTGTGTTGGGGGGGGGGAGGAGTTAGCAACAGCAAATGCAGTGGCAAACATCAACAAATTCTGGTCAGATCCACCACGGCTGCATAATGAAGTTAGTGAAGTTGTGTGGAATTGTTAAGGCAGTATGAAGAAACAACACAATGATTTGTAAGTAGTAAGATTTGTTTTAGTTTCTGTTCTAAGGAAGGCATACATATTGTTAGGAAACTGTATGGAGGTGTACATTTTAAGGGACAGGAAGCGTACAAAAGAACCCCAGATCAAATGCCGCTGATGTATGTCTTATCCCAGATGATATTGGCCAGATAGCCAAATTTTAAAGAAAACACAATTGCACAGATCCTGATAATGCAAAGCATCAAGGGAAACATATGCAAATCCCCATGATGGTACAGAAGGTGGCAGTACATGAAAAAGTAATGGCTGGCATATGTTCAGCCTTGGGATTATTTACACAGTTGTTTTTTTGTTGTTTTTTTTTAAGAGAAACAGGGTTTCTGTCCATGAGGTGATGCAAGTTAGAGAAAATGTGATATTAATTTTCAGAGGGGGTCACTTTTGATAAGGGCAAGGTAGTTATGCTTGTGATAATGGGAATATTAGGAAAGTATGAGGTCTACGCGGAAGTGGACTACAAAGATGCACAGTTTCATAAGTATGTGCTCAGAGTGCAGGTAAGTGTGATATGCAGGTCTGTTTTAGAAATAGGCAAAAATAGTGATACATGCAATTAATAGAAAGATAGATAATTACATAGACATGTATAGAGAGAGACAGACAGACAGACAGGCACAATAGGAATGGCAGTGAAGTATTGGAGTGACGCCAACCCCACCCCTACCCTGCAGACATGGACAGGCACTTGGGTGTGCCTTTGAGTCATTGCCCATAATGTTCATGCCATTTCACTTCACCCTACCCTGCAGACACAGACAAGACTCGAGGTGTGCCTTGGGGTTTTCAAAACTTTACACTCACCCCATTCCATAAGGAAATACGCTGAAATGGGTACAGTATAAGAGAATGGAGTGAACTTTGGGGCTGAAGAGTCAAAGGCACACCTCAGTACCTGTCACTGGCTGCAGGGTGGGGATGGGGGTGGAATGGCGTGAGCATTACTGTTGACAATCCCAAGTCACTCCCCTGATGCCTATCAGTCCCTACAGTGCAGGGTGTTATGGTCAGAAACCCTAATGCCCTGGACGTTTCTTGGTATTTTCACTCCAAGTTTTCAGCATGGGCTTTTTGTAACCCCACCGCATGAACAGTAACACTATCAGTTCATTAGCGAAAAGGAGATTTTGCACAATGCCTGTGCCATTTGGCACCACAGGTGCAAAAACACATTTTGAACAGGATGTAAAAAAAATGACAGCTGCACATTTCTTGCTTCAGTAACTGCTCAGCACATCTGTTGCATGACCTGCTTATTGACATTTTATATCTGCTATGCAATGTATTGCTGCTATGGCTGTATGGCTGAGAGGGACCTGGGGGTGGCGGTGGATGTCAAGATGAATGACTCAGAGACTTTTAGGAGGGCAGCAGCCAAGGCCAACATGATGCTGGGATGCATCACTAGGGGGATCACTCCAGAAGGAGGGAAGTGATACTCCATCTGTATAACTGCTTGGTGGGGCCGCACCTCGAGTACTGTGTGCAGTTTTGGAGGCCATGCTTAAAAAGGGACATTGAACTCCTGGAGAGGGTCCAAAGGAAGGCAACCAAAATGATCTGGGGCTTGGGGGAAGGACCTATGGGGAGAGGCTCAAAGAGCTAAACATGTACACATTGGAAAAGAGACGGGACAGGGGGGACATGATAGAGGTTTTCCAGTACATGAAGGGGTAAATTGGGGAGATGCAGTCACGGTGCTCTGAAGGAAGGAGGAGGAAACTAGAGGGCTGGGTGGAAGCTGGAGGGGGGAGACTCACAGGAGAAAGAAGGAGGTGCTACTTCACTGAGAGGGTGGTAGAACCATGGAATGCGCTGCCCAGGGGGCTGGTGGAGGCAGAGACTGTGGAGGGGTTCAAGAGGGGGTGGGTCAGGTACAGGGGAAGGGTTGTGGAAACAAAGTCCAATGAAGCAGGAATACCCTGGACTGGGAAGGGAGAAGCCCGAGAGGGTGGGGGGACAGCAAGGTCAGCTCACAGGGTGGGGACTGACCAAACGAGCAGACATGAAAGCCCGCTAGGCCTATTCTGCTGGCATTTTTGTATGTTAGTATGTTGGTATGTTTACTACACCAACATCACGAACCATAAAACAGATGACTGCCATAACTAGGGTGGCAGTATAGCACAGTGGTTTAAGGCTTAACTGCAAATCTGGAGATCTGGTTTTGAATCCCACAGCCCCCACTTGCATACTGGGTGACCCTGAGCAAGTCACTTAACTTCCATGTGATCTCAAGTTGCCCCTGTAAACAAGCTTTCAGCTTAATGTGCCACTCCTGGTTAAACAATTGAAAGAAAAAAACACAATATATTATTTTTCTTCTTGCTTTATTCTGCTACTACACGCTTTAACTAATACATCCATCCTTATTTATAGCTTATGTGTCTGTGACCTAGGCAAAACTACACTTAAAATCTCATACACAAATAAATAAAATATCAGAATAGCATTTATTTTAGTAGTATCTCCTTCCTTTTCAGGTGTCCGTGCCACTATGTATATATATTTATATCTTTTAACTTCAAAGCACTAAATCTATTCAAATGCAAAAAACACAAGACTTTATTCTCTTCACACAACAGTGTTAAACTTCAGATCCCAGAATGGCCAAGAAACAATTTAGACTTCACTCCTACATGCCAATGTCATGCCCACTTCTCATGCAAACAACAATCAATTACAGAAACCCTTTCATTTCTATGCTATGCACTCTTACATCGGAGAGACATAAATCTTACAGAACTGCTAAAAAACAAATTTATCAAGACTGGATTTCTGAATTAAAACCTGTTGTTTACAGTACCTATGTAAATAATAGTTTACTGGCTACAAACAATGCTACAGACATGACATTAACAAAATTTCTGTTTTACATGGAAAACATCCATATAATGAACTTGTCATACAGGATTTGTGGCCTTCTGTCTGCATGTATCCGACAAAGGAAAAGGCGCCTGCTTGATCCTTTTTTTTTCTATTTTATTTTTATGCTCAACTTGCCCATATTGTAAGAGCCAAATATTGACATGCTTAGAGTTTTAAAAAAATCACAATGTCTATGTGTGTGCATGTTTTGGGGGGTGGTATGCCTAGATGCAGTTTCAGGCACTCCTTAATTACTTCCCCAGGCAGCTCTGACAGTCAGTTGTTCCAACATGATAGATCCACATCATGCTCCTCCCACAAAAATGAAAGCATAGTACATGCTACAGACCTTAGGAACATCACATTGTTTAATGTCAGCTCTGATCTGTTCTGTATTACTTTTTTCCTGGCTCAATTTATAATATCAGTGAAAGAAAGTAGGAAAAGAAAACACCCATCCTTTTGCTTCTACAAGTTGTTGTTAATTGCAGCTGGTATATTTTAACATGTGCAAGGAAACTCCATTCACAACTTCCCTAACACAGACCAATGGCATCAGTGCTCACTGATGTGTTAACATTATGTCTCTAGTGTCCCTGATAAAATAAAACAAAAAATACAGTTGAGATTTTTTTACTGTCAGCTCTGATCAGAATAGCTTTTAAAATCACCGATTATTTTCTTGTTCAATGTTTTCTTCTCTCCTTTTACTAATAGTACAAAATGAGCCATAGCTATTTCTTCCAACAATACATGAAAGAAAACCCTATGATATACAGTAGAAGCCACTCAAGCGGAACAGCCTGGTGGATAGTGGATTGTCCCGCTTAAGCGAGCGTTTCTGCAAAACGAAGTTGCTGTTTTGCATAATTCTGTGAACGTAGATTAGGGAAGTTGTCATTATCCACGGCATTATCTACAGCAGAATCAGGTCAAGGAAAATTTGGTGCTTCATTGCTTTCGCTTTTGTGTACTTTTTTTATGCTTGTGCTTTTGTGATTGTGTATATATATTTTTATTGATGCGTGTGCTTATTTTTTAAAGTGCTTTGCAGTGCATCATGTTATTTCACAGAGATGTGTACACTACAGGGCTATCTGGGTTGTTGTCCATTTTGTCCATTAGGAGAGCAGCACTCTCTGTTATGTAAGAAAATTGTGATTCGGGCTCGGAAGCTAGTGGGGGGGGTGCAGCAACATTTGATGTTAAAGCAGACCTACAGGATGTTGCGGCACTTGACGGCAGGAAGAAATCTGTAATTGTCCATTGTCATTGCTCAGTTGCTGCTTGATGCTGCATTGCACATTCACAAGCAAACAGCTGCTGCCAGGTGTCATTCTGGCCTTGTAGCTGACACCAGCGCATAGCGGCTCTCAACCCGTTTATGGCATCCTGGGTAGAGATGGACTCATCTTGGGATTCATCATCTGTCTTCTTACTGTCTTCTGCATCTTCTTTTAACACAGATCATATGAGCTCCTCATCTGTTGCCTCACCGACAGTTGGCTCCTGGCTAACCATGTCTATAAATTCTTCAAACTCCATACTGCCCATGCCAGACGGGATTGCAACATCTTCTAGCATGGAAACAGCATTTACTTCAGAACTTGTCACTAGAGAAAACTGAGCACTGTGATTAAAACCAGCCTTACCAAAGCAGTTTTCTATAGTGCTCTGTTATATGGCCATCCATGCTGTGTGTAGCATCTAGATTGCATCTGTAACAGTTACTTTTTTTACAATTTCTGCAGCATGAGCATGCATACCTTCATCAATTGTTTGCAGAATCTTGCTAGCCACATAGGATCTGTAGTGATCTTTCAGGTTTTTTATGACCCCATATCCATAGACTGCAAGATACCGGTGGTGCTGGGGGAAAGAAAATAAGTTTAATAAACTTAAGTCTGCACTGTGCGTCATGTGGGTGAGCAGAGCAATTGTCAACAAAGAGCAGAATTTTTCTTCTGTGCCATTTAAGTTCAGCATCCCATGTCAGAAGCCAGTCAATGAAGGTGGCACTAGTCATCCAGGATTGCTGGATGCTGTGTATGTCACTGGCAGCAGTTTGACATCTTTGGGGAAGCAATGCGGGCACTTGCTTTTGCCAATAACAAGGCGCTTTCTCTTTTCAGTGCCATCCTGATTCGCACTGGACAGAGATCCTGTCCTTAGCTTTTTTTCCTCCTATGAGCTCAGATTGCTTGTGAGCATGGCCGCGGTCAGGGTACCCTCTGTAAAACAGACCAGTTTCATCCACATTAAACACATCGACTGGTCTGTACCCTGACAGGATTCCAGGAAGCACATCAGTAGCCCAGCTCTGGGCAGCATTAGTGTCTGTGTCCTGCTTCTCCGCGTGCTCTCATTTGAAAACAATTTGGTACCTTAACTTCCACCTCGACAGACAGCCATCAGTGGCCTTAAAGGTGCCGTGAGACATCTGCTGAGCCAATTCAGTAGCTTTATTCTTCAGCATTGGGCCAGAGACTCTAGCGCCTTTGTCAACAGCCTGGGAGAACCAAAGAAGGAGGGCATCTTCGATCTCACTGTCCTTGCCCTCCCTCTTTCTCTTTCTGTTGGGGTTAGAATTAGCTCTCCACTCAGACAGGATTGCGTCCCTGTTTTTGTTAATTCTACCCACCTGACTTTTAGAGATTTTAAAATCAGCTGCTACAGATGACAAGGAGGCAGTAGAATTATTCAATGCCTCAAGCACTCTAACACAATCGGCTAAGGTAAGCTCATTCCTCGGTTGGGACATTCTGAGCTTCTCACCTTACAAGGCAGCTGCAAACTGTTTTGCAAAATGTATCCCTTACAGTTTTCTCTTATTTGAAAGACAGCATATATCTATTCTAACAAATCTGTCCTACTGCCACATTCAAAACACCATCCCCTACCTACCTGCCACATATAAACTCAATTATATTAAAAAAAAAATTCTAGGCACTTAACCATTATTCATTCTCCAGTCCCATTTACAACACTGCTACACTTATATTTAATACATAGTTCCCAAACTTAAAAGAAAAGTATGCTTTATCATCAAAGGACTGTGTTTACCAAGTACTGTGCCCATGATTAAAATAATTTGAACACCCTCCCCCAAAATGTGCCCTCACATGAAACTGCATGTTTAATTGTAAAGACAATTAAAAAATGTATTTCTAAATGCATTACTAACACCAATGCTTTCAAAGTTTTGAAACTACTAAAAAGACAAGTTATATATATTCTCGGCAAAAAACTGTTTCATGCATCAGTTAGGGTTGTTCCACAGTGACAAAACCAAGGAAATTCGATGCTAGGGTTCCCATCCCCCTTGCACCCCACCCTGCCCCCATCAACAGGCATCGGGGGTGTGCATTGGGGTCATCGGTCCTAACTCTCACCCCATCCCATGTGTAAACAAGTTGAGGTGGTGCAGTATAGGAGAATGGGGTGAAAGTTAGGATTGATGACCCCAACACACACCCCGATGCCTGTTGTTGGGGGTGGGGTCCAAGGGGGTGGGAACCTTACATCGAATTTCCTCACTTTTGTCGCTGTGGAACAACCCTAACTGATGCATTAAATGGATTTTTTTGCCATGAATTTCCCTTCTTTTTGAGAATGTGCTCTATAAATAGTGAAGTAACGGCAATACAAATGCAAACGCTAACACACATGGTGATGCTAACGTAAACGATAACGCAAACAGTAATAGAAACGCAAGCGCAAACTTTAATGAAAACAGAAATGCAAACCATAACATGCATGGTCATGGTAACACAACTGGAAATGCAGACACTTACGGTAACAGCAACGATGATGCCAAAAGAAACACAAACAGAAACGGAAACGCAAATGGAAGCGCGTATGCAAACGCAAATGGAAATGCACACTGTGATGCAAAAGGAAATGCAAACAAAAACAGCAATGGAAATGCAAATGTTAACAGTAACACAAATGCAAGCACAAATGAAAACATAAAGGGTAACGCACACGGTGGTGTAGATGGGAACGCTAACACAAACAGTAATGGAAACGCAAGTGGAAACGCTAACTGTACCAGTAATGAAAAAGCACAGCTTTTTTCCCCCCAAAAGCTGCACAGAGAAACTCAGTGAATATGAAGAATGTATGCATAATAATGGGCCTCAGAGCCGAAAATGAACACTTGGAATACTACAGTAGTAGCCAGAGACATTGCCAGCTATTTCCAGATATTTCGCGAAATATCTAAAGAGTTTCTCTCTGCTGCCCCTACTGTGGAAATGCACAAAGTAGGAGATATTTCTGGAAATATCACAGACATTTTGGGAAATATCTGGCAGTGTCTGTGGCTGCTACTGTAAATTGCTTATATCTCAGGAACCGTACGACGTAGAAAAAATAAAAATTTCTTATAATTTATGATTTTTTCTGGCTAGAGAAGGAAAAGTACTACAAAAGAAGCCCAGAGCAAATGCCAGTCCAAATTCTCTCATGGGAATTTGCATATGTTTTCCATGATGCATTGCATTATTGGGGTATGTGCAATTGTATTTTCTTTAAAATTTGGCTATATGGCCAATATCCTCTGGGATAACCCATGCCCCAGTGCATTTGCTCTGGGCTTCTTTTGTAGTACTTTTCCTTCTCTATTTTGGGGTGCCCATGGCCCAAACAAATAACATCCCCCTTAAGGGGTTGCTGGCTCCCTCTCCCTGGGCTAAGACACAGATATGGCACAATGATGAGTCCAAATGAGGACAGAACATGTATATGTGTCCACTGTTCTTAGCTGTTGCTGATTGCACTGTGAGGCCATCTGGCACCATGCAGTGCTGCTTAAAGTTGAGCCAGTCCAAATTCTCTCATGGGGATTTGCATATGTTTCCCATGATGCATTGCATTATTGGGGTCTGTGCAATTGTGTTTTCTATTATATATATATATATATATATATATATAGTTAATCCCAAAAGCTGAACTTTATGTTTTTAGTATATAAATGTTGCTCTTTCAACTTGAATCAGAATGCTGTGTCTATTGTTTTCCTTGGGTGCTGTAGTTTTAGGTACTCCTTAATTACGCTTTCCTTCTGAGGCCCCAGGTGGCTCTGATAATCATTTGTTCCAAGGGTTTTTAAGTCAGTATGAAGGCATTAAGTACCTTCTGTTCTCCTAGTCCATAATAAAATGCAGGGTCTCCACAACTCAGTCAGTCCACAGACTTGTTCTGTTGCTTGGTCCAGGTCCAAAACTAGTGTGTCTTGTTCCAACATGATAGATCCACCTCATGCCCCTCCCACATGAATCAAAAAAAGGTGGGGTGGATCTTTAGGAGCTTATGTGTGTGTGTGTGTGTGTGTTTGGGGGGGTATGCCTAGATGCAGTTTCAGGCACTCCTTAATTACTTCCCCAGGCAGCTCTGATAGACAGTTGTTCCAACATGATAGATCTGCCTCATGCCCCTCCCACATGAATCAAAAAAAGGTGGGGTTGGATCTTTAGGAGTTTCTGAGGTGGAGGTGGGGGTGGATCTTACTCCCCCCCAAAAAGACTAATGCTGCCTCCCACTACTCAGGTTCCAGTTCTTGTACCACCCATTTAAGAAAGAAAATATTACCCTACAGCCATTGACTAACATGAAAGCATATTTATTTGAGGGCAGAAAACATTGCTTGGAGGAGGGTAAGGCAGAGGAGACTATTTACACCTTCAGTTAGTTTCACGGACAGAAAACATGACATCACTCCTTTTGTACATGCCAAACGTCTGCAGGCTCCACCTACTGCAGCCGTAAAAAGTGAAATGAAAAGGAGAGGGAAAAATTATGTAACAGATAAATAAGCTGCAGCACCCCTGGATAGTGGTTTCTGCCTTCTGTGGTGCTATAGGAGCCTAAAATTATACAACTGCTTTGACATTATTCAGGGAGGAGCATGGGGAGGAAGCTATATTTCTGTTTCTGAGAACAGTTATGCAAAAAAAGTTTCACAGATTCTTTAAAGGCCTCTGTCATTGTACACACTTTTTATTTTATTTATTTATTTAGTGATTCGGAAAATACTTTTGAGTGCAAGCTGTTTTACATAGGTTCCACTTCATAGATCGCAAAACAAAGTACAATAGGAGAAAGCAAAGCTACATCACAATGAACAATACAGCTTGGATTCAGAACTTACAGAATAACTCAAAACATAGGTACAAGTTAAAATAACAAGAAAACACTTTATGAGCGTGGGTGGGAGGGTGGGGAAATAAGCAGCACAAAGTGCCTTGTCAGTATTTCAGAGGGACAGGGATAGCTGGCAGGGTGAAGAAAGGAGGTACAAGAGAGGTAGGTACTGATGGGGAAGGTGAAGGGTGGGGGAAGAAGGGCGATAAGGTATAGGGAGAAATGGGGAGTGAGGGGAGGCTGAGTGGAGAAGACATGTTAGAGTAAATGGTGGGGTGCGAGGGGGCATGATCAGGCAGCTTGCATTAGTAGTGACTGTTAGGGAAATTCATGGGACTGGGAGTTGGGGGAGGGGGGAAGGTGAGGTGGCAGGGGCCGAAGAAGCAGACGCGAACTGATTGCTGAGGCAAGTCATAAGAAGGGACAGAGGGAGGGGGTACCTGAGGCCAGCCTAGTGCTTGCTGGGGGGCAGAAAGAGCAGGTGTGGCTGGACTTAAGGGCAGGTGCACTTAGAGAGTGTTATTAGGTGTTGTTTGAGGTCAGTTTTGAATTGGGCCAGACAATTGTTGGCCAAGAGGTGCCCAAGGAGTTCATTTCAACTTATATTTTATATTTTCTATATTCAGTTTCCTTTTTTCTTTGTGTAAATTAACATGAAGATAGGTAAGTGTCCCTCAGACGTTTTCTGATCCGGCTGCCTGTCTATACCTGACATCTTAACTCTTGGCTTGTAACATTATTGAGAATACTGGATAAGCAACTATGCACAACTAGTGTGTTCCACCACAGAGGATTTCTGATTCCCTTTGACCATGACAGCGATGTTTGAGAGGTCCGAGGGACTCAGAACCCTGAGTTGGCAGCTCAGGCTGGTTGTGCATAGAGTTGCACATCCAGCATTTTACTGCAAAAATAATTAAGAAAACATCAGCTGCCACAGTTCTCTGGAACTGCTGCTGCCATCATAACAGTACACGTTCACTTTCAACTGTTTGATGTGCACTTGAGGTTCTAGGAATGGAAAGCAGGTGTCTCATGGATTTCTGAATCAGCAGGAATGCTGTTGTAGCACAGAAGGGTACAAGCACATCCCATGACCTTTGAACTGTGGTACAACAATGTTTCAGCTGGCACAGAAATCTATACAGAAACAGCCCTTACACTATGCACTATATAATGTCCTCACAGCAGTAAATTACAATGTCAGAAGCAGGGGATTATATCAGGTGTACTGCAAACAGGCAGATGAAGGCCAGGGGACGGGATTCTGGTTTCATGTTAATGTGCCTAATTTAAAATTAAAGGTGAAGCAGAGAATATGTGGAAATATGAAGAATGGACTGAGTTTTCAGAATGGTGTCGCCAACTTGTGACATCCTTCTGGCATGATTCCCAAGATTGCGTCCAAAGGTTAGACCAGCTACGAAGTGATGCAAAGTTCAGATGCAGTTGCCATGGTTTGTGGCAAACATGGCTCCAAAATGATGCATGCTACTTTTTTTGACACAAGCTGCCACAAATCATGGAAAGTCTCATAAAAACGCACATGCCTTTAAAGATAAAGTGTGCACGTTTTTGCACAAAGGGGAGGATGGTGACAGAGTGGAAAATCTCCCTTTGCATCAGCGTCCTCTCCCTGAAAAAATCCAACCCAAATATGTCTTATAATTCTGTGTCTCCAAAGTATCCAACGATATGTCAGGGGCTCTTTAACTCAGTGAATCCTCCATACCTCTTAAACCTCCTGCCTCATAAATCAGAGACAAAGCTTTAGAAACCGAGGGGCAACTGACAGAAATCAGGGGCAATACAACTGAAATCAGGGACAATATCCTAAAATAATGGTGACATCAACTCTGGAAGGAAAGGAGTTTGGTTTCAGCACTGTTCATACTGTACAAACTATATCCAAAAAACCTTTACAATTCAGGAGAGGGAGGGGAGAATTTTGCTGCCATTTCAGCACAAAGAGAGATTCAAACAGAGATAGATGAGAGAGATTATAGAGGGGAGGAGTACAGGGAGGTCCAGTGATTTGGGGCCCAATCCATGAAGACACTCCAGATAACCGTGACTGTCACATATCTGGAGTGCATTTCTCTGCACCATCAGAAGCCTGCACACTTGCCCAGATTCACGAGCCCTAGCCCCCCCCCAAAAGCAGCACATGGAATGCTGCGCAGATAGGCTGGGGGCCAATCAGTGGGAGGTGACGTGACAGACAATGGTCATCCAACCTGATGCCCAAGATAGCTCTGTAGTGGATCTCTGGACCTGCATCAAGCAGGGGCTGGTGGGATATGGCAGTCCACCAAGGACTGCCATATCCCTGTCGTCAATACCATGAATTTTCATTCTGCACTGGCCTGTGCTGGTACAGCTGCCAGCCCTCCTTAGAGGCTCTGAGGAATGGGGGTGGTGGCATGGCTGTTGATCAGCTCTTTAGAAAGCCCTGTGACAGGGCAGAGGGGACTCATAAATACTAATGCAGTCCCTCAGGCTGCAAAGCTTCCACTCCCTCTGCCAGCCCTCCACAGTGCGGAGATTTGCACCAGGCATGCCTGCCCCTGCCCCGCCCACACACATAGTAGCACTGGTAGCATGGGATTGGGTGCAGCAGGGGCATGCATTAAGGATGGGCAGTGGTGAATACATGTGCAGACCACAACCTCCACACTCCACAAGCCTGTGCAAGCACCCCTCCACAAGTGAGGATTGCTTTGTGTATGGAGCCTTTAAGGACAGTATGCAATGCACTGTGCAATAACTACTAGGCCATACTGCCTTCCTGTGAATTAATGAATAAAATATTGTCTGAACGATCACTAAACAGCAGTGTTAGTGGCTCAGCAGGTTGCACACTTGCCTCTGAGGCTGAAAGATCAAAAGGTTGTGGGTTCTAGCCCTACACTGGGAACCAGGGGTGTAGCCAGGGATTTCAGATCTGCACACCAAGTGGACTCACTGCTACCCCTCCCCCCCCATTAGGATGAGCTCCTCCCCCCCCCGGGGTGTAGCCAGACAATATACAAATGTACACCAGGGCCGTGTTTGTTGCCTCATTTGGCACAATAAATACAACTTTTGTATCTCATAACAATGGTTGTTGCCATGCATGGTAAATACAAATGCCATGCATTGTTCATTAAGACACCCACATACCAGCCCAGAACCTGTAAGTTGTATTGTCTTTGGGATGCAAACAGTAATAGTGACCAGTCCTTCTAGTTTTGACTCCTATGAATACAATTATAGAAAGGTTCCGTATTTTCTTTGTTAGTTTTCATGGAAAAAGAAAGCAGTTCAGAGCCTATTTACTACCCCCCTTAAATAAAATTGCACACCACGGAGTACTTGGAGTATGCCTGGCTACACCCATGCTGGGAACTTGGGATAAATCCCAATACTGACACTGTAGTGCGGCATGAGGAGGAGTGCTGTACTCCTGAGGTGCCATCTCTTGCATGAAATGCTAAACTGAGGTCCTGTCTGTCTCTTCTCGCAGTTGTTTAGGTGGATGTTAAAGATCCTATGGCAGAAACAGAGTCAGTACATCAGTCTGCATCTGTATCCCCCCTCCCCCCCGGGACAAGACTGACAATAGGCAGAACTGCCTATCCCTCCATTCCCGGCCAACAAAAACTAAATAAAAAATACTGCAACTTTTGAGGTTTGATAGTTTAGTACACCACTTATGATCTCTGTGCTACAGAGACATAAGCATCAATTTTAGGAGGGAAAGAGTAAAGTTGTGTGGTCTAGTGGTTAGAGCTCTGACTTGTAAACCAGGAGATTACAGGTTCAGGGCAAGTTATTCAAAGCTTTGTGCGGTTCGCAAACAGTCTGCGCGGGATTAGCGCAGGGCTGCCATATTCAAAAGGCCAACTAGCGTGCACAAACAGCAGTAGTGCCAGGCAAAGCATAATGATATGCAAGGGGCATAGTGAACATGAATAAAGGCGCTTTGAAATATTCAGCGACTAGCGCTGCACTAAGGTGTTTAGCACGATATAGCGTGACCTTTAGCGTGGTACAATTTACCGGCCAGGAAAAGCTGGTCTTAACCCTGGGCAAACAGTTTTTCACGTCATTGGTGCATTGCGCGGTGTTTGAGCGGGATTTGCGTGGCTTGCGCAACCCTAACATAGGAGAATGACACTTAGAAAATGCCAGACGTGGAGGACATATGCTGCTCACTGATGGCACCACCATGATGCCAGCAGCTGCCACCAGTCCCAGCCAAGCACAGACAGTAAGGGGTGATCTGACCCACAGGGGACAGCATGGTAGTGTGGCCATATAGCACACACCTGCAGACCATACGTTTGCGGTGCCTAACAGATGCCAGCACACACATGCAGCACTGTGGGCATGGTGGCCAGTAAGGGGAGGGTGTACAGGTGGCCAGACCACACCACAGCCCAGGTATGGCCACAAGGCTGGGACACATCACTCAGTGCACATGGGCCAGTAGTTGGAATACGCCACCACCTGTGTGCTTGTCAGATCTTACATGCCCCCCAGCTACCTACCACACAACCGTACAGATGCCACAGCACACACAGCCGGCCATGTACATGACACTGTGTGCATCCCATGCCACAGGTGCAGCATTTGTGGATCACACAACAGCACAATAGTACTGTCCACTGTCAGTAATTACCTGCAAGCTGGGCCTGTCACTGTGTACAGTGCAGCAGTCATCACTGCCCTACATTTATTTTATTTATTTATTTATTTATTCTAGGATTACAAGTACCATTGAGCCAAAGGCTCTTTTACAAAGGTTCCACATCAGAGCCAGGACAATGCATTAGTGCAAATAGTGGAGCATAGGCAATATACAATAAAGCAAAGACAGGCGGTGCAGAAAGTTAGAGTAATGTACAGTTGCATAGTAATATTTCTATTACATAGAGCTTGCCAGTGGCAGTTGTCCACAGGAGAAGAGGTATAGGGGAGAGGGGTGTGGTGGAGAGAAGGTGGGTGGGAAAGGGAAGGGGGAGGGAGTGGACAGAGGAGAGTGGTAAAGGAGGGGACACCTCAGAGGACTGTATGAAGGTGTAGAGGGGACCAGGCTAGAAATGACAGTCACAGGTGCTAGAGGCGGAGAGGTGGGATCGGAGCTTAGCTTTAAATGGACCTAGCTTGGTGGTCATGGAGATCTCAGGACAAAGGTTATTCCACCAGTATGGACCCCTGTAAGCCAATGAGCGTTGGCCCAAAGATGTTTGCAGTGCAGAACTTGCAGGCGATGAAACTCCAGACCTCTTGTGCAGCGGGGGTTACTGCTACGGTGGAGTAGAGATAGAACCTCAGGGGGAGCCAGACCCATGGTGATCTTCTTAGCCATGGCACAGGTTAAATGTTTTATGTGATTTGGTAGTTGTAGCCAACCTGTTTGAGCATAGAGGTCAAAAGTGTGGGTTAGGCGGTGACAGCCAGTGATCAGACGACAGGCTTTGTTGAGTAAGGTGGAGTAAGGAGGAGATATATTTGAGAGCTGTAGGACTGGCCGAGAGCCGTAAACTATAAGGCCATAGTCTATGATGGAGATACATGCCATAGGCATTGCTGTGTCCCTCACACTACCAGCCCCCTTGCTACTGTAGTGTCTGCTGTGCACTGTAGCATGACCTACAGTGTGACAGTTGCATACAGCACCACCACCACCCGTGCCTATGCTGTGTTGTCCCCTGGGGTACGGTATGCTATGGTATGGTATATTGTACTGTTCGCATGTAGCCTGCAGCTATCATCATGCACTGCCTGACTGACCTACAGGAGAAGCTGTGGGACCCTGCAGTAACGCTGGGCAAACTGCATGCAAATCAGGGCATGATGAAATGCTAATGTGGCTGTTTGTCCAGAGACTAGCTAAGTAGTCTCATTTGCATGTCACTTTTGAATATGGCAACGTTTAGCGCCGGGCTAATGTGTTTGCACCAGGCAAGCCACTTAGCTCTGCGCTAAAGCCGCACTAACAGTTCGGGGTATATTTTACAGTTTTGATCACTGTTCATTCACATCTGCTGCTGCCTGTAGCTGTACTGGGTCCACGCATTTGCTGGCACACACATTGGCCACATAGTTCCTCTCTACCTACCCTCACGTCGCTGTGCACTGTGTTGTTGTTGTGGTTTGCACTTCCTGGTTACTATATTTGGTGCTGTCATATTCCAGGGCTATGGTTGCCCTGCACTCCTGGTCCAGTTTGCACGGCCTCTTTCCCATGCTATATTCAGAGGCTGTTTGCCCCGGGCTATTCCTTTTGAATATAGTTTGCTTTGTGCTCTGGGCTACGTTTGCCCCACCAGGCAGTGTTATCTTAGCCTAGGGCAAAGTTTTGAATATCTGGCCCTCAAACTCTACTACAGCCACATCCTTACTACATGGCATTGGGCGAGTCACTTAACCTAATAGTTCTCCAGTTCACCCAGCTGTGGAAAAGAGCAGAAGTAGGACCCCACTGAAAATGAGATGCTGCACCTCAGCTAGACTATTCTGGGTAATTAAATGATAGTAATACATAAAGGTTTTAGGCAAAGGAGAGTTAAGAACTATGATCACAGCTCCTAGTTCTCTGCAGCGCTTTAGTCTTGATGCCGTGACAGGGATCCTAGGCTTCCGCAGCATGGTTTGCTGACTCTTGCGGCATGAATTATTCATTTCTGTGCCAGGATGCAGTCCTACAGTTGGCTAAAATATCACATCATGTCATTGATGATATCATATGTTTAGCATTGAGATGGGGCTTCAGGATAAACAAAGATGTGACCGGAGCCTGGCAAACTGTACACGAATGAAAAATCACAAAGAGCAATGAATTCCATGGCACTACATAGATTCTGAGGCATAAAGTCTGAGGGAACATGTGGCCACTGAAAACCAAAATTTTAGGGGCTCAGCTACAGTGTATTTTAGATTATACAATGGGGTCCAAGAATGGGACACTCTGATTGGCTGATTGGCACCCTTCTACGTGGTAAACCCTAGCATAACCATCACAAAAAGAGCCAGTCAGCCACTTCACCAATGCAGACTTTAGAAAAAATCACCATGGCCCCAGAAAATTAAAACATTAAAACTGCTATATTGGATTCTCCGTAAACTGTGATAGAGAACTGCAATCCTGCCTACCAAGATCTACACTGCCCTCACCAGCTATAAAGTTGTGCAAGACCCCCCCCCCACCAATTCTGAGCTTACATGAAGTGATTCCTTGTCCCTCCATCCCAATGTTTTCACCCTCTGGTCCCAGAAATGCTGAAGAGGGGGTCTGGTAGGCCAATCACAGTAGTCCAGGAGCCCTGGTAGGATGTGGACCAGGGTTCCACAGTTCAAATCTGCGGCTATTGCCGCTCAGCACCCTCTGACCTCGGGCCCTCTCCAATGTTCCAGGGGCCAAGGCACAGGCAGAGAAAACAAGAACACCAACTAGTTTGTTTCCCCGGCCCAGAATCCGAAGAGGGCCAGACAGCAAGAATGTCTGAATACTTTCTGAAGTATACAGTGAATATTTACTGAATGCAAAATTGATGTATTCTCACACCACTAACACACACACACACACACATGTTTATTTAGAATGTTGTGCATTGGGGTAGTTAGTTAGTTACCAGGTAAGTGCACAAGACAAACATTTGCCTATTTGGGAAATATAACAGAAAACAGTACAGTAAAAGACAGTGACAATACATAGATTGCAGGGTCCATGGTACTAAATATAGCACAGTATGAATAATTACAATGGCCCTGGTCCCTGCATATGACTTCAACGGGATGATTTTTTTTCCAAAAACAAGTCATTTGTATCGTCCACACACTCCTGCTCTGGGGGCTAGGGGTATTTCTTTCAGGCAAGCAGCAATAACTACTCTCAGTCCTACAGTGGTGATCGATTACTGAGGCAGATGCCTTCCTCCCTTCCCTGTCTAGGGGTTTGATGGATATAGTCTCTGGGAAAGGGGAAGGGCTCCAACTCAAGTGAGCAGCATAACAATAAGCAGGGCACACACAGTACCTTATTTCATTCGTAGTAGGATTCATCCTTGATGGCATGAACTCCGTCAGGGGTGCAGACAGATGACACTTCCCCCTCCGTGGCTGGTAGCTCCTCTTACTGCTAGAAGTTCTGTGGGAACAGTTAGGTTAAGCAAAGCACAGCATGGCAATACAGGACTCTAACAGATTTGGTCCAAACAGAAATCGGATGCAAACAGGCATTTTCATGAGTCACAAAAGCTCAAACTGAACAAAAAAACTCCACAGAGGGGTGCACACAATTTATTGCTACAGATCCACACTTTTTCTACAGCCGAAAGCCATGGCACAGTCACTTAGGGAACCCAGGTTTGGAACCTGAACCCTCCACACACGTTCTTTGTTTGTGAGTCATAAGGGGCTCTGAATTGCTTTAGAACACTACCAGTGTCCTCAGGCCAGTGTCTGCTTCTTGATCCCTGCCAGTAGGAGTGGGGTACATTTTTACTCTCAACCTGGCCATTCTTTCCTCAAATGTGGGGGGGGGGTCTCATTCCCAGGGCACAGTCCTTTCTATCAGGGTGCAGGCTGCCTGCTGATCCTTGAGCAGGGTTCACACAGAACAGCCACAACCCACAATCTACTTCCACAGAAATTTCCACAGCAACCCATTGCACTTCACTGGAGGTGGACATTCAAGAGCAGGGGTCTGTACTGCCACTGCAGCCCCTCCGAAGCAGTCCTGCCACCACTGACTTCGGTCCCTCTCATGGCAGCCACCTCATGAATCCTCTGACCAATGGAGCCAAACAGGCTCCAAACAGCTTCTCTTCCTCACTCTGGCTGTTAGGCTTCCTCCCTTATCCCCATGTTGGCATGTGGGACCTGGATGCTGGGGACCAGGGGAAATCTCCCCACCCCAGCCACAGGCCTACTCAGCCCCGACTGGAGGCCTTCCCCATGGCCTTGGAGCTGGCACCAGTTGCTCCTCACCTCTGGATGGCACTTCACAAACTCCTCCAATTGTTTTTTTCCCATTCCAGTTGGTGCTTGAAACTTTACACACGCTGCCCAAACCCCAACCCCATGGCAAGCCTGGCAGTGCGAACACTCTCTTCCTGATGCCAACAGGGCATCATTATTTAGTAACCCTCCTAATTTGGCATGGGGGTTACATATACATTAATACATAACAGTGTTTACAGAGTGACAAGTGTGAAAGGCATTTGATGATAAGAAAATCCTAACTGTACATCATAAAATAAGAGTTCATACAATATTAGATTGCTAGGAACAGGAGCACACTACCAACTTGCACAGGTAGGAAAGGTGACAATTACGAAAGGCCACGACCGAAAAATATTGTCTGACCTCAGCCAGAATGGTATTCCATAGTTTGGGAGCAGTAACAGAGAAGGCAGTCTCACTAAATTTAATTCTGCTCTTAGGTATGGACAAAAGGTTAAGATCTGTTAATCTTAGTAGCTATGAATTTCTACAGGCCAGGAGAAGTGAGGCAAGGGAGTCTGTTTCAGGATAATATTGTGAATAATCTCTCACAGGGTGAGGTCTCATAGGGAAGCAGGTGGGAGCCAACCAAGATTTCAGTACAATGTACAGTGGTGGATGTCACAAACACGCTCCGCAGGTCTGGCCCTCTGCTCCCACAGTGCCAACCTCAGAGTGCAAGAGTGTGAACAGGTAACAGACAGGGTAACCCTCCTGTCTGCTTTGGGTCCAAATCACCTTTAGCCTCGAATTCTGGAGGAATTCAAACTGTGAACCTTATGCTAGCATACCCAAATGTACAGGCTCAGATAATATTCTCTTTGGGGGGATGCAATATATCTTTCACCTAAGGGCACCTAACAAGTTATCCAAAATGAACCCTTTTTAAATCTCTAAGAGACCTAGGTATTTCTTACCTTATTTACAAGCTCAGTAACACAATCAAGCTTTTCAACAGATGTCAGACTTATATAAAGGCACTTCACATGCAAAAAGAAACTGAGAAGACACCCAGGCAGTAGTTCAAAGAAAAGGTTGTTTACTAAAATATGATAAAAACAGGTAAAATTAAATACAGAGCAATATATCATAAATCTTACAATCATGTATCTAAGTATTACCTTTTAAGTGCTGTTTAAGTTAAAGAACTTCTGTCTCAGAGCCCCAAAATCATGTGTCAGATATCCCAGATACAGGATTCATTTTCAAGATCCCTCTCCCCACCCCCTTTTGGTGAGTCAGCTAGCTCCTCCCTTAGAATCAATTTCTGACATAGTTATCCCTGAGGATGTAAGTTATTACTTTGAAAAATCTGTAACTCGCCATTTCCCAAATATGACAGTCTTTAATCAAACATTTCTCTTTGATGTCCCTTCTCCTTATTTCCTGCTGCTAGTGTGATCTGAGGGTTTTATGACTATTCACACACTTCTGGCTATGTGCTAAAATGAGAGGAACCAGCCCAATTACCTTTCATCCTGCAACGTCATAAAACTCCCATTTAGTTTCAACTTCAAAAGCATGGACAGGTCATAAAAGGTAATAAAATGCCCTTCTGGAAGGATGTCTTAATTAAATGGTTCTTCTGGTCAGTCTAATTTCATCCTGTGGTTTCAGCTACTGACCTTGAACGTTAAAGGTCATATCTCTCATGTATTGATATTTCATACACAGACCTTTTATTTATAATATAAATATCATACAGGTAACCAGAAGCAGGGGTAGAGTGTCACAGTGGACATGTCGGTTAGTGGTCAGGTTGAAGCAACAGATATTATATGTCACTGTAAAACTTGCCATATAATTTTGCACGGTAGCTTGTGTTTTATTTATTGCTAACTGTATTGATAAGATTGACTGGATCTGTGAGGGGAGATGAGATAAAGTTAGTTGTCAAAGGCATGTCAGATGACTCTAGAGAGTGATTACAATCATTTTGCCCTGTACTACAGGACCCCCTGGCCAGTTAATGGGACAGCTAAAAGTCAAAACAGCCCTTTCATGCTTCAAACCCCAAAACAACCCTTTTGTGTTATGGAAGAAGTCCTAGCTAATGACTGAAGCAATTGAACAACCCTTTCATGGTATGGAAGAAGCCCTAGCTAATGACTGAAGCAATCACTCCTGCTGTGTAAGATAGGAGGTAGGACTAAGGAAGGCCCCTTGTGAATATGCAACCCCCTCAAGTCCAGATCAGACTGGTTTCCCAAGAGGACCCACACTGAACACACAAAGAACTGGCCTGGAAGTGATGTCATAGGACATGTGTGCCAAGAGTGGGTGGAGACTGGTTTCTGGGAACCCTGTTAACCTGAGTTTTGTGACAGACAAGGCAGTTAGACTGAGACTCCGAGCAGTTAACATCTAAGGTTCAAATCTGCCCTAACTCACCAAGGTGTCCAGTGTGGTAAGCTCTTTGTACTTTGGGAGCATTAGGAAGTGTAGTAAGAATTTTATATGTGCTTTTTTCTACTGTTCAAAGCATGTTCTTTGTAGCTCTGTAGAAGCACTGTTCCCTATAATCTGTGTGTAGTATCCTGTATTAAATGCGATCATTTCTTGAAGTATTAAAATATTATTTTTTGCATACTTCATGTTTCTGTGACTGACTCCTTCGACATACAGATAACAGAGTTAACTGAGATAACAGAGATAAGTGACACAACTGTATTTCTGTCTCTGAAGAAAAGGCTACGATTATCATATTTAGTTTCTAAAGTGAGGTGTTCTCAACTGTGTCAGAGAGGGGTGGGTCATTTGCCCTCTGGTAAGGAGCACTACAGTGGATGGGCAGTGGCTCTGGTGGGAATCAGACCTAGAGATACTCTGAAGGAGTGTCTGTGCTGAGTGGTGGTAGCTACTTAAGTACCCTTGCAGGTGTCTAAAGGGGTTGAGAAATGGTAAGAGTATACAGGTTGAGTCTGGGAGAGACCAGTCTGTCACAGTCGCATTTGATTTCTGTAGTATGAGTTTTGTATGGCTTTAAAGGCCACAGAGAAAACAGATAACCTGTATATAAGTCTGGAGAGTAGAATGGCACAGGCTATGGCAATCTGGGCTTTAGGGAAAGGTTATAACTAGTCTTATTGGAGAGGCCTAAGCTGTCATTGCCTACCTTACAAATGGAGGTCACATGTAGTGCAACATCCAAGGAGGGGCCTAGTGTAACACCCGGGTAGTTAAAGCAGGGGACAGAGACAAGGAATGCTTCATCATCGTATGCAACTGATAGAGGAATCAAACAACGCTTTAACCCAGGAGTGGAACTAAAGAGCATAGCCTGTAACTTTGATGTATTCGGGAGAAGTCTGTTTACAAGTAGCTAACTTTGGACAGCCTGAAGACATGAAGACAGTTGCCTGTTAATGTCGCTCACATTATGGGAACTTAAAAAGAACACCAAATCATGTGCATATAGGATAGGAGTACTACGTGTGAGACAGTGGTGGACAGGAATAATGTGGAGAGAGAGAAAAGAAGAAGCTCATGTACTGATCCTTGAGGGACTGCAACTACGGTGGGGGCAGGATCTGAGAGGGAGGGTCCAAACCTGACAATCTGATACCTGTCTGACAGATAGCTTTTAAACCAGGAAAATGATTTAACTAGAAACCTTGAAGTAATTTCTACTAGTTTATCATAAACCTTTGATAAATTATTGAATTTAAGACTGCAATTATTTTTGTAGTGAATTTACTTCGCCTGCTGATATTGATCCAGCAAGTATGTATTTTTACTTCATCATCGTGTATAGTTCACCACCAGGGCTAGTCTGTTTTAATTTTTTTTAGAATACTACAGCACTTCACTTTGTTTGTTTGTCTGTTTGGCACTTTTTATGTTGATTGCGCACATGCGCAAGAAACATATTGCGGCAGCTTGCCAAAAGCAGGTTGTGGAGGCGCGGCACTGTTATGGCCAATGCTCTCACAGCCTTTAAAGGCTTGGCCCACTTTCCCCAATGCCATGGCACGCTGCTGCTGACACTAGTTCAGCCAGCGTACCACCACCTTGAAACGTTTCAGCTTCTGCAATCAGCGCAGCCTCGTCATTGCAGTGACAGCCATTCTGCTGCAATGAGGGAGTGACCCGTCATTGCTGGGCAGAACGTTGCCAAGTGTAATATTGTTTGTGAACATGGCAGCGGCTTGCCGTCATGTTCACAAAAAATATTAATTAACCCCCACTGCCGATGGGGTGCCCAATCCCCCTTGGCAGCATGCGTTTTTGTTTGCTGATGGGGGCCCCATTCCCCGTCGGCTTCATTCTCGTCTGAGTTTAAGTTGCTGGGGGAGCCCCCTCCCCGTCAGCTTATGTCCCCTCCCAGTTTGATTTGCCAATGGGTGAGCCCACTCCCTGTCAGCATAATGTGCCCCTCACAAAAAAACTAGATTTGTGCCGAGGGGAGTGCCCAACTCTGGTCTTTGCTCTCTTTGTGCAGACAGGTGCCCAATCCGCCATCGGCTACAGCTGCCCCCCCAAAACATCCATTGGCAAGCTGGGAGCTGACCCCAGCATGCCACATGCCCCTGTAAAGAAAAAAACATCCTGCAATTTTTTTTTTTAACTTGTACAAAAAAGAAAACGGTCCCTCGCAGTCTCCCTGCCCCCTCCCGTAACCGGCGCCCACCCTAGCAAACCCTGCCTCCCCACACCCCTCTCATCCCATATTTACCTGCGGAGTCTGGCACAACGATCTTCGGTGGACCGGGAACACGTCTGCACTCTTCAAAGCTGACCGCGAACTGAGGAAATGCCGGTAAGCTGCATAATGGCAATAATAGTTTTTTTTTCAACTTTGATGCATTTTCAACATGGGTTTTTTGGGACCCCTCCTCATGAATTCAGGCACTGTCATGGCGTTAATCAGTCCCGAAAGGTGGTTTCGCAGTCACTTCGAGGAATCACCTTTCTGGACTGATTATCAAAACGACAGTATCCGTGTTCATGAGGTGGACTGTCAAAAAGTCTATTTTGCAAATTTGGTGGAAAAATCCAAAAAATTACTGTTTTACGAGCGTGCATTGCACAGTTGCTACGCACGCTCATAACTTCGTGAATTTGCAATATTTTCTCTCCAGATTTTCAACATTGCCATTGTTCTGCACCTCCTTTTGAACAGTACAGCTGCCATTTTTCACATCCTGGCCGAAATGTGTTTTAGCAGTTCCGGTGCAGAATAGCGCGGTTGCTGTGGGAAATCCGTGTTTGGGGTTCATTATGAAAATGACAGTGACACTGTTCATTAGCAGAGGTCCTAAAATACCTATGTTGAAAAATTGGTGATGAACGTCCATAAAATCAGTGTGTTACGAGAGTGCGTTGCGCAGTTTCCACACACGCTCGTACCTTCACAACTTTGCAATATTTTCACTCCAGATTTTCAACATTGCCATTTTTCCACACCTCCTTATGAAGAGTGCAGCTGTCATTTTTCACATCCTGGCCAAAATGTGTTTTCCGGTTGCTGTGGTAAATCAGTGTTTGGGACACATTAAGAAAATCACACTGACACTGTTCATAAGTACAGTCCTAAAATGCTTATGTTGAAAATTTTGTGATGAAACTCTGTAAAATGACTGTGTTATGAGCGTGCGTTGTGCAATTTCCACGCACCCTTGTAACTTCACAAATTAGTAATATTTTCATGCCAGATTTTCAACACTGTCATTTTTTCACACCTCCTTATGAACAGTACAGCTGTCATTTTTCACATCCTGGCCGAAATGTGCTTTCACGCTTCCAGCACAGAATACCACAGTTGCTGTCGGAAATCAGTGTTTGGGACAGATTAGGATCAAGCGAGTGAGAGAGGGGGAGTGACCAAGCTCAACTGAGCTCTGTCAGGACTGCTGCGGATTTCTTTGTGGGCAGGAAAAGGCGCCAACACAGGCAGGAGTCCAGTACTAAAGGGCAGCCTGAAGCGCCGGAAGACACAGAAAGAGTGAGTGAGGGGGGTGGAGTGAGTGAGTTCAACGGAGCTCATTTGGGACTGCTGCGGATTTCTTTGTTGGCAGAAAAAGGCAGCAATGCACGCAGGGGCCCAGTACAAAAGGGCAGCCTGCAGTGGCAGGAGAAACAGAATGAGCGAGTGAGAGAGGGGGAGTGAGCGAGCTCAACGGAGCTCTATCATGACTGCTGCAGATTTCTTTGTGGGCAGAAAAAGGTGCCAATGCAGGCAGGAGCCCAGTACACAACGGCAGCCTGCAGCACTGGGAGAAACACAATGAGCGAGTGAGAGAGGGGGAGTGAGCGAGCTCATCGAAGCTCTATCGTGACTGCTGTGGATTTTTTGTGGCCAGAAAAAGGTGGCAACACAGGCAGGAGCCCAGTACAAAAGGCCAACCTGCAGCACCAGCAGAAACGGAACGAGCAAGTGAGAGACAGGGAGTAAGCGAGCTCAACAGAGCTGTGTCGGGACTGCTGCAGATATCTTTGTGGACAGAAAAAGCTGCCAACGCAGGCAGAAGCCCAGTACAAAAGGGCAGCCTGCAGCACTGTGAGACACAGAACGAGCAAGTGAGGGAGGGGGAGTGAGTGAGCTCAACGGAGCTCTGTTGGGACTGCTGTGGATTTCTTTGTGGGCAGAAAAAGGCAGCAATGCACGCAGGGGCCCAGTACAAAAGTGCAGCCTGCAGCGGAGGGAGAAACAGAACAAGCGAGTGAGAGAGGGGGAGTGAGCAAGCTCAACGGAGCTCTATCATGACTGCTGCAGATTTCTTTGTGGGCAGAAAAAGGTGGCAATGCAGGCAGGAGCCCAGTACAAAAGGGCAGCCTGCAGTGCCAGGAGAAACAGAATGAGCAAGTGAGATGGGGGAGTGAGCCACCTCAATGGAGCTCTGTCAGGATACCTACAGATTTCTTTTATGGGCAGAAAAAGGTGCCAATGCAGGCAGGAGCCCAGTACAAAACAGCAGCCTGCAGCACCAGAAGAAACAGAATGAGCGAGTGACAGAGGGGCAGTGAGCGAGTTCAACAGACCAACGCAATCAACATTCGGCATTGACAAATGCCCCTGAGGAGTAATCATCAGGTTCAAAGCTCCAGAGTATTGGTGCCATTTTTATGTTTGCTTCCACGCATGTGCAAGAAACATAGTGCCATCATCCGAGTCTTCAGAGGTGTGGCAGCCCTCTTCCAATTCAGTCAGTGTGTTTGCAGGTGCGGCCGCAGTTCTCCAATGCCTGCTGGAGCTGTCCATGACAGCTCCAAAATGCAGTGGAGTACAGTTGAAAGGGGGAGCTATGCTTCAGTGAGCAGCGATAAGATATTGCCTGCTCATCGCGCTCCCCTACACACCACACACACACACACAACGCGCATACTGCTGCTGGCTTCCACACACCGTGTAGCGGAGTGCCCAATCCCCAAGTTACATATGCCACGCTGGGTGCCCACCCCAGCATGGCCAAGACATTGTATAGCCGACGGGGTGCCCAATCCCCATCGACTCCACTGTCTCCCCAGTACAGGGTGCCACGCTGGGAGCCCACCCAGCGTGGCAACAGATGTTATTATGCTATTGCCGATGGGGTGCCCAATCCCCATCGGCTACCGCCCATCCCTGCCCCCACCAGCTGTCCTGGTGCCACGCTGGGAGCCCACCCCAGCGTGGCAAACGTCCCGCGTCATCATGTAAAAAAAAAAAAACAACCTGTAACTTAAAAACGGTCCCTCGCAGTCTCTGCCCCCACCCGCACCCACTCACTGCACACCCTGCCTCCCCACATCCCCCTCACCCCATACTTACCTCCGGACTCCGGCGCAATGATCTTCGGTGGACCGGGAACACGTCTGCACTCTTTAAAGCCGACCGCGAACTGAGGAAATGCCGGTAAGCTGTATAATGTAATGAATAGGGTTTTTTCAACTTTGCTGCTTATTTCAGCCATTTTTTGGAAATTTTGCACCAAATTTTCAACATGGGGTTTTTGGGACCCCTTCTCATGAATGCTCTCACTGTCATGGCGTTCATTGGGCCCGAAGGGTGATTTCGCAGTCACTGCGTGAAATAACCTTTCAGGACTGAGTAACAAAATAACACTGCCACTGTTCATAAGGTGGACTCTCAAAAAGCCTATGTTGAAAATTTGGTGGAAAAATTCCTAAAAATGACTGTTTTACGAGCATGCGCTGCGCAGGTCCTACGCACGCTCGTAGGTTTGCGAATTTTCAATATTTTCACTCCACATTTTCAACATTGCCATTTTACCACACCTCCTTATGAGCAGTACAGCTGTCATTTTTCACATTTTGCCCAAAACATGTTTCCGCCCATGTAGCGCACAATGGTGCAGTCGGTGTGTGAAACCAATGTATGGGACACATTAAGAAAATCACAGTGACACTGTTAATGAGCGGAGGTCTTAAAATGGCTATGTTGAAAATTTGGTGAAAAAATTCCTTAAAATGACTGTTTTACGAGCACACGTTGCGCAGTTCCTACGCACGCTCGTAAGTTCACGAATTTTCTATATTTTCACTCCAGATTTTCCACATTGCCATTTTATTACACTTCCTTATGAGCAGTACAGCTGTCATTTTTCACATCTTGCCCAAAACGTGTTTCCACCATGTAGCGCACAATGGCGCAGTCGGTGTGCAAAATCAATGTATGGGACACATTAAAAAATCACAGTGACACTGTTCATGAGCAGAGGTCTTAAAATGGCTATGTTGAAAATTGGTGAAAATTTCTAAAAATGACTGTTTCGAGCACCGTTGCGCGGTTCCGGCCTTGCCTTTCGTGGGATTCGCGAATTTTCTATATTTTCACTCCAGATTTTCCACATTGCCATTTTATTACACTTCCTTATGAACAGTACAGCTGCCATTTTTCACATGTCACCCTAAATGTGTTTCCGCACATGTAGCGCACAATGGTGCAGTCGGTGTGCGAAAGCAATGTTTGGGACAGATTAAGGAAATCACAGTTACACTGTTCATAAACAGAGGTCTTAAAAATGGCTATGTTGACAATTTGGTGACAAAAGTCCATAAAATGACTGTGTTACGAGTGAGCATTGTGCAGTTTCCACGCACCCTCGTAAGTTCATGACTTTGCAATATTTTCAGTCCAGATTTTCACCAGTGGCATTTTTCCACACTTCCTTATTAACAGTACAGCTGTCATTTTTCACAACATGGCCAAAATGTGTTTTCACACTTTCAGCGCAGAGATGCGTGGTCGCTGTGGGAAATCATTGTTCGGGACAGATAAAGAAAATCACAGTGACACTGTTCATGATCGGAGGTCCCAAAATGCCTGTGTTGACAATCTGCTGTAAAAATCAACCCTAATTACATTATGGGTGTCGTTGCACAATTTCTATATACCAGCTAGTGACTTCACCAGTTTTTTAATATTTTGACTGCAGATTTGCAACATTGCCATTTTACATCTCCCCATGAACAGTTACAGCTGTCATTTTCCATCCTGTTACAATATGTTTTGCACCTGTGTGCAAATGCAATGGTTCGCTGTGCATAAGCAGCTTTCGGCTAACAAACTGATATTGCCACTGTTCATGAGGTGGGGGTCACAAAAAAACCATGTTGAAAATTTGGAGTGAAAATACCAATGAATGCCTGAGGTGTTAGGGTTTTCAAACATAACGCCCCACCCTGTAGAGAATGACAGGCATCAGGAGTGTGACTTGGGATTCTTGCCTGTAATGCGCATACCATTCCACATCCTGCAGCCAGTGAGAGGCATCAAGGTATGCCTTGGACTCTTCGGCCCCAAAGTTCAGCCCATTCTCCTATACCGCACCCATCTCACCGTATTTTCTGATGGAATGGGGTGCGCATAAGGGCCAAAGACCCCAAGGCACACCGTGACACTTGTCAGTGTCTGCAGGGTAGGTGTGGTGAAATGGGCGTGGCTGCTATGCCTGACGACCCAAAGGCACACCCCAATGCCTGTCACTCTCTGCAGGGTGGTGGTGGGGTTGGCTTCAGTTCAGTACTTCACTGCCATTTCTATTATGCAGCTCTGTAACTTCTACACTACCAATGCCAATGCCAGCAAGCAAACATTCGGCATTGACAAATGCTTGTTGTCTGTGATCCACTGTGCAGTCCATAAAGAAACACTGCTATCTGGCTATTGTGGCTCCAGCAATCTCATTTCCTTGTGCAGTTTGTTGCTTTGGACAGATACAGCAGCAAGCATTTCTAACAGTTGCAAGACAAACTTAGCCTAAAGTTAATAAGCAGAAGGCAACTAGTTACGACTGTTACAATATATACATATTTACAATGTTATATGACAGACAAGGAGTGTATGTTGAGATCAAGGATAGATAGCTAGGTGACAGGAGGATTAGAACAGTAGGGGAGGGAGCAGCACACACACACACACACACACACACACACACACACACACACACACACACACACATATCTTGAGATTAGAATTGCTTACATAGGGCTCCATGCAATAAAGGGCCTAGCACTTGCCAGAAAAAGCATGTACTGGGCCATGCAGACGCACGCTGGCTTACCAAATTTTAATTTGTTTGAATGTCACACTCCAGTATTTTTCGAGAAAGTACGGAGTCATGCTTGTCCTTAATAAGCAAATTTCACAGTATGCACATTGTCCGTGTTATTGCTTGGACATATTTTCCTCTCTGTTTACAATGTCAAAAGAGATACATTTAAAACTGGGATTTCTGCCTTTTCCAGTTGCCATTCCCACAAAGCAGGTCTATGTAGAGTAAAAAAAATGGCAAATAAGTTCCCTGATGTTGGTTGTAAACACCAGAATTGTATGAACAGGTCCACAGTAATGTGGGCGAAATTTAGGAACACTGCCCTCACCCTCAGAACTAAAAGGTGTTCACTGTCCTGCTAAGCCAGATCCGCCATCCATCTAGCTAATTAATTAGGCCCTGCATGCTCTAGGGGTACAGTTAATTCTTCTTCATTGAAAATTCCTCTTTATTTTTATCACTTCTCACATTACAATCAGGCACAAACTCGCCCCAGCATTGCCCCTACAAACACTTACCTACCTGGTGCTCCACACCAGATCCTCCCTTCCATGACTACCAGGGACTTCCATAGGTGCCAGAACCTATGGGTGGGGGGGACGCTGCAGCACCCTCACTTTTGTCCATCAGCATTCAGAGTGCCCCTTTAATGCATGCAGAGTTAGAAGGGAAGCAATTCATGGTCTTTCTTGTACTTACTATAGACCCCCCAACACTTTTTCCCCATGTTTCAGCACCCATGGGGACTTTCCTCCCCCAGCAGGGCCTCAACAGCCAGCTCACATGTTGCTGACCTCAAAGGAACAGTCGGCACGGGGTCATAATGTTGCAAGACAGTATGCCACCACAATATACCGTGCCACCAATACAGTGCAATACATTGCAGCAGCATTGTCTTTGTTTTGCGGGGGGGGGCCCTGCACCCCCCCCATTTCAGGAGGCTGCTGGTTGCACCCCCCCCAAACTCCCTCTACTAAAATGTCTAACTCCAGGGAGGAGGGTGTTATCACTTAAAGTCACACAACATGCGATAAAAATAAAATTTCTTGCATCTGGGACCGGGAATCGAAACCTGGTCCCAAACGCACTGCTGGCATCCTTTGCTGCTCGTGGTTCATCCCATCGAGCCATGGCAGCATCTCGCTGGCACCTTGTCCCAGCAGAGGTCTTATCCTCTGCATGGGAACAGAGAGAGGGTGCACTACCACGCATACTTCCTTTAGCAGTATTACACCCTCTCGCTGTTCCCTACCGCGTTGTTCCTTTTGCGCAGATATGTCATACGCTATTAAGCATGCGACATATTAACCTGGTAGGGGAATGGCCAGGGTCTTGAGATTGATCAGGTCCGTTGGTCAGATCACTGCACAGTGACGTTCTTGTTTAGGGCCCCCCTGTTGTCCACCCACAATGGAGATGGTCCACGGCAGCCCTTGAAAGGGGTAGTCTCCAGCAGGAATCCAGGTGGCACTGGACCTCTTGGTGGGATGGCTGCATGTGGGACAGGATCAGAGGAGGTGGTGGTAGGGTATAACAGGGCTATTACCTCTGCCCTGATACGGTCACACCGGTTTATATACAACCAGGACTTCTCGCTTAGGATCCCCGAGATTTGACGGGGACCTTAGGGAGCTGATGACTATGGGTAAGAGACTGGAGCATTGCTGGAGGAAGTCCAGGGCAGATGAGGACAGACTGGCTCTGTGAACTCACTACAATGAGTATCAGAGGGCAGTCTCCCGTAAGAAGGCAGCATTTCTATCTAGTGAGATTGTGGGGGGGGGGGAGGACACAGACCAACTCAGTTTTTCTGGACTGTGGCCAGCTCGGTACATTCTACCTGTCTCCAGCTGGTAAAGGAATTTTCATCTATCAGGTGCAAAGAGTTTACTTAGTCCTTCTCCAACAGGGTATCCTCAATTAGGTCCAGGATAACCCCAAATGGGCTGTTGTACCCCAGAAGTGGGGGTAGGGTGTCACAAGGAGCACTCCTGCTGTCTGGAGTGAGTTTAGGCTGGTATTGGTGGAGAAGGTATGTGGGGTGATTTCTGAGCTGTGGGCCCCTTACTGCGATCTGGACCTGTGTCCAATGTGCTTCCTAGTGAATTGTGTGAAATTTCCTGACCCAGTGTTTGCCATGAAAGTCCGGTGCTCCTTTTCAGAGGGGTCCTTTCTAAGTGCATTGAAGGATGCCTCTTCTGAAAAAAACATTGCTGGATCCAGACTGCTTGGCAAAGTTTAGACTGGTCTCTAATCTTTCCTTTTTAGGAAAGGTTATTGAGAAGACTGTGGCTCTGCAGGTTGAGGTCCCTCGTGGCCTTTAACATCCATGAGCTGTTCCAGTCCGGATTTGGATCCAGGCATAGCACTGACACTACATTGGTCAGCATACATAATGACCATCTTAGGGTCAGAGTGACAGAGGGAAACAATCAGTTCTCATTTGACCTGATCCCTTATCGGCATCTGACAGTGAGAATCGTAGGTTGTTGTTGGATCATCTTAGGGAGTATTGCGGACTCGGTAGGGTCATCGGCTGGTCTGCTGGTTTGAGTTCTTCCTCAGCAACAGGATGGTAATGGGGAATTTCTACTCACACCCAAAGCCCCTGCTCTGTGGCATACACTAGGGCTTGATCCTCTCATCTACGTTGTCTGCAGTGTGCACATTACCCCTGGGCAATATCATCAGATGTTGTGGTTTGGGCTTTCGTTGCTATGCAGATGATACTCAGCTGTATCTGTCATTTGCAACTGAGATGCCTGATGCAGTCAATGTACTGAATTTATGTCTGGTCTAGATACATGACTGGATGTCCTCTAGCTGACTGCGACTCAACCTGGACAAGACAGAGGTAGTGGTGATTGAGACTGGTCGATGGCAGGGTGCAGGGGCAACAGTGCTCGGTTCCTCTAGTCTGGTGGCTTCTACTAAGATGAAGAATCTGGACATTATTCTTGATGAACGACTGACATTCGAGGCTCAGGTGTCATCTGTAGTCCAGAATGGTTTCTGCCATCTCCAAAACCTTTCCCGGATTAAAGCCTTGATCCCAGCAGAAGACCTGTACTCACTGATACACGCTTTTGTGACTTCCAGACACTACTACTATAATGCTTTATATCTTGGGGTTAGTGGAGAGGTCCTACAATGCCTGCAGCTGGTGCAGATTGCAGTGGCCAGGTTACTGACAGGCCTCCTAAGGTCCTGTCATGCGACCCTGGCCCTGCATGACCTGCACTGGCAATTGGTGAAGCAACGAATCTCCTTCAAGGTCAGTTGCTGACCTATAAAGCCCTATCCAGACTGGGCGCAGGCTATCTGAGTGAGTTCCTATCCCCTTACTGCACAGCTCACCCCTTCTGCACTCTTCCAAGGTGACCCTCCTAGCAGTTCAGACGGCCAGGCTGAAGACACCAGGGGACCGCACTTTCAAGGTGGCTGGTCCAGCCCTGTGGAACTCGCTCCCCAGATCTCTGAGAAAGTCTCCCTTGGTGGAGGCCGGCTTAAAGTCCTACCTGTTCAGTCAAGTTTTTGACTTGAAATAGCCCCACTGGTTTAGTTTTTAGCCATGTATGCTGACTGAGTTGCCCATTTTTAGTTCTATGTATTTACAGACTTGTGTTTTATTTTGTTTTTTGATTTTATGATGTGCAGAACTCAGAGGACCCAGGACTGGGTGCTTGACAGATAAACTACTACTATTACCACCACGACTAAGGTATATTTTTTATTTAAACATTTGGTAACCGGGAAAGGTACACTGAGCCAAGGCCCGTTTCCAGGTGTGACCCATGGAACAGGGGAACAGGGAACATAGGATGAACAGTATACAGAATACAATCAAAAAACATACAGTTAAGGAAGGGGTACAATGCAATATCAACAGTAGGCATATTCAAAGCAGACATACAAACAATGTTGGTGATACAGCGTTAAATCAGCTAAGCTTAGCTACGCAAAGGTGCATATGGCAGAAAGGCAAGGAGAAGAGTGTTAGCTAGAATTCAGATGGCAGAGGAAGAAATTTAGATGGCAAAGATTGTTTAGGAGTGAATTTTAGCAGGAAGGGAGGAAGGGACTTATGAGCATAGTTAGGTAGCGGGAAGGGAAGGAGAGTGAGGCGAGGTGAAGAGGAGAGAAGCGCTAACTTGTTGTTTAGGGTCAGGAGCAAGTGCTATGTGTTGTTATGGGAACATGTGGGGAGGAGCAGGCGGCGCAGTTGGGATTTGATAGAGAAATGTGAGAGTGAGTTACGTAGGAGAGTAGGTTGGGTGTGAGGGGAGTCAATAGGTGTTGGAGGATTTGCCCACGTTTGAGGATGGTTTGGGAAGGGGGAAGGAGCGGAAGTCCCTAGAAGGTAGGGAGTATGGTGAGGAGGGAGTGGGAGTGAGGTTGACAGAGAGATACTCTGAAAGAAACCAGCTGTTTATTTATTTATTGTAAAATCGGAATTACAACCTTTGAGCTAAAAGCACATTTACAAAGGATCCTCATCAAACAGAGGGTGGGGGGAACATCAAGTACATGGACAGTGGAGAAAAACAGAGGCAGCTAGAAGGCATTGCCAGTTACACATCATTAGCAGGGCTAAACAGCATTACAACTAGAAGGATGGGAAGAGACAGAATACACTGCAAAAGCCATCACTTAATCACACAATACAGAGGAAAATATTGTTGGCAGAAAGAAATCAGTTGTTTCAACCGCCATGTTAGCAAACAAAAGTGTCCCCGGCTTTTTTTTTTTTTTTTTTTACCGTTTAGGAAGTCAAATACTTCCTCCCTGCCCTTTAGTTTGGGAAGGTTTTTTACCATTTGTTTGCATAGGAAGTCAAACCCTTCCAAAGTGCAGCAAGAGGAAGGCCAGGTGTCCCCACACTGTCGGTGCTGGCTGCCGTCCTAGATTAAAAATAAAATAAGCTGATGTCAAGAGCTATGCTGCCAGTTGGCTCAGTATGAGGAAGTGGAAGAAATGTGTGCTACTACTGACCTCTAGTGAAAAATAAACATTGGTCAGGTCCACCACGGCTGCATAATGAAGTTAGTAAAGTTGTGTGGAATTGCTAAGGAGGTATGGAGAAACAACACAATGATTTGTAAGTAATAAGATTTATTTTAGTTTCTGTTCTAAGGAAGGTATACACATTATGAGGAAAATATATGGAGGTGTACATTTTAATGGAAGAAATAGTAAGCAATATAGGGTTACAAAAGAACCCCAGAGCAAATGCCACTGAGGTATGTGTTATCCCAGATGATATTGGCTGGACAGCCAAATTTTAAAGAAAACACAATTGCACATACCCCAATAATGCAAAGCATCATGGGAAACATATGCAAATCCTCATGGTACAGAATGTGGCAGTACTTCATTATAAGGACAAGTAAATGTTTTTAATAGATTTACAGACAGTTACATAAACTTACTTACTTTCACAGAATAATTTAAATTTAGTAACAGTGGTAGTACAAAGCAAATAGTCAGGCAACTTGAAAACTATAACTACTTTATGTTGTGCATTGACTCCCCATAAGGACCTCCTTGAAATTGAGATGCAAATGTCACACATTTATCAGTTTTCAAACAGGAATATTTTACTATAGTGTATGGTGGAATGCTGTTCTAATTGGAAATTCCACCATACTGAGATGCTGTTCGGCCACACGCTCAACAATGAATGGAATGCTGTACTAACCGTACATGCAGAACAGCATTCCATTCATTCAGAGTGACTAGCTCAAGCCCTGTGGGAAAGCCACCATAAAAAAACGCTGCGCATTGACAGCAGTGTAATCTGCTTCAAACATGGAAACTGTGCATGGTGTTTTTTTAAAAACACTCACCGCTCAGAAGCAGTTTATTCTCCATGATGAGAACCAGCATAAAAATAGAAGTTTCTGCCTCCAGTTCGTGGATAAGATCGCTAAGCAAGACATCTGCCCGCCATGTTTTTTTCTTTGAAAACCTGCCCACACTACAGCAACAACCAATTGGAGTGTGTGTTGCTAACATAGGGACGCCCAGTCCCTAGCAACCACACAACTTGACAAGAACAAGCTGTAGCTCCCGAAATACGAAATAGGAGACTACAGTTTATTTTTCAATGAAAACATTTAGTTAGGAAACCTAAAATAGGATACAAGGGGCACCATACACTATACAAAATACAGGATGGGCAACCCAATGCAGAACCAGTGTGTTCTGCCACCTCGGGTTTGATTCCTTGGACCTCTCAAGCTTTGTTCTCGAAGCCACAGGGAATCAAACCCCTCTATGGCAGAACACACTGGTTCTGCATGGTTGTGCATCCAGTATTCTCTATATAGTGTATGGGAGAGGGCTGCTTTGTATAAAAATCGATGGAAACCCAATGCTGTTGTACCATCGATGTGATGTCAACATGTTGTTGTACCATCTTGAGGATGTCACATCGATGGTACAACAGCATGGAACACATGTGCGCATGTGCGTAAGTTCGTCACATTTCCAGGAAACAGCTGCAGCAGTAAGAAACGGACCCAAAAGCGAGGAATGACAGACAAAGTAACGGAAATCAGATCATATTTTTTCCCTACGAAACTGCAGCCCTGTTTAAATGTGTTGTCTGTGAGATCAGGAGAGGGACCGGAACTGATTGTGACTCCGTTGGGGGGGTTGTGTTGAAAGCACATTTTTTCAATTTCATTTAAACAAAAAGTAAGCCTCCAGCAGTGAATTCTTGCTGTACTGAGCCCATACACAATACAAGACAATATATGAGCATCAGTTAACAACAACGCTGTATTCACTTTGAGAGGTTACCATGGCAACAGGAATATTTTACTATCCTAAATACATTTCTTGCTTCAGTAACTGCTCAGCACATCTATTGCATGACGTACTTATTGACATTTTACACCTGCTATGCAATGTTCTGCTTACTACACCAACATCATGAACCATTAAGCAGATGACTACCATAACTAGGGAGGCAGTATAGCACAGTGGTTTAAGGCTCTGAGCTGGAGATCTGGGTTTGAATCCCACAGCCCTCACTTGCATACTGGGTGACCCTGAGCAAGTCATTTAACTTCCATGTGCTCACAGGTTGTCCCTGTAAACAAGCTTTCAGCTCAGTGTGCCACTCCTGGTTAAACAATTGAAAGAAAAAAACACAATATATTGTTTTTCTTGCTTTATTTTGCTACTACAAGCTTTGACTAATACATCCATCCTTAAATGTACTTTTTATAGCTTATGTCTGTGATCTATGCAGAACTACACTTAAAATCTTACACATAAATAAATAAATCATCAGAATAGCATTTATTTCTCCTTCCTTTTCAGGTGCCCATGACGCTTCGGGTGGGATATTCAGACTGCGCCAGGCAGGGGCGCAAGCCTGGGTGCAGTGCAACTGGGATGAGCCAGGGCATAGTCCAGGGGATATTCAACGGTGCTGCGCCATGGCTCAGCACAGCACCATTGAATAAGGCACTGCACACAGTGCAGTGGCACTGCATCAGCGCAAGTGGCTGCAAGGGAGCAGGGGGCTGCGCCAGCGCAAGTGCGGTTGCGCTAGGTGCAGCAACAGCAATATTCAGCTGTGGGCATGCAAATGAGGCCATAATGCATGCAAGGTGCAAATGGGGCCATTTGCATGTCATTATGGTGCCATTTGCATGCAGTATACCGATCCCTGGCAAATTGCACCTGGCACCCTGCCAGGCTGCAGCCGTCGGGGACCGATGCCCAGCTGCTCCTCGGCGGGCACCGCACCCGTTCACCCAATCGCGGGCATCAGTAGAAATATTCCCTGGTGATCCAGTGGACTGTTATCCTTTGCCCGATCGCAGGCATGGGTAAAAATATACCCTGGTGGTCCAGTGGACTGTTATCCTTTGCCCGATCGCAGGCATGGGTAAAAATATACCCTGGTGGTCCAGTGGACTGATCCCCAGTGCCCGATCATGGGCATATGTCATCTCCCTGGTGGTCCAGTGGCACCTCCCACCCACCCACTGGGTCCCCACCTGCACCCCCAGTCAGTGGCAGGCAGCACCCACTCTCAAACCACCCGGCCGCCCTCCGACTGACAGCGTACAGTAGGGCTGTTCACCTAGTGGTCCATTGCATGGGCCAATGGGCATGCAGACTGTACTGTACTACACAGTCCAGAATTGTGAATGAACGCTCATTCACAATTTGGGACTGTGTAGTACTGTATGGTCTGCATGCCCATTTGCCCAAGCAGTGGACCAATAGACATACAGCCCTACTGTACTCTGTCAGTCGGCAGGAGGCTGGGTGGCTTGTGGGTGGGGAGCTGGCACCTGCCACTGACTGAGGGGCAGGGTGGTGGGGGACTCAGTGGGCGGATGGGGAGGGCAGGGGGGGTGCCACTGGACCACCAAGGAGTATGACATATGCCCACAATTGGGCACTGGGGATTGGTCCACTGGACCACCAGGGAGTTTGACATATGCCCGCAGGCAGGCGAAGGGGATTGGTCCACTGGACCACCAGGGATCATTTGTGCATATGCCCATGATTGGGCAAGGGATAGCATTCCACTGGACCAAAAGGGAATATATATACACATTCCTGCATTCAGGCACAGGATAGAGGTCCACTGGAGTTTCTTCGACATTTTCCCATGATTGGGAAGGGGGGCACGACGCCCCCTGGGCAGAGGGCTCACGGACTGTGTCCTGGGTGGTCGGGTGGCCACTCACAGCAGGTGGCTGCTGTGTTGCACCTTGCAATACAGCAGCTCACCTGTGAGTGGCCAGGAGTTGCTCCTGGTTTCACCAGGCACAACTGTGCGCCCCCCTGTGTGGTGCAAGGTGGTATGTGTCAAGACATGCGCCGCACATCCCGGCTGAATATCGGGATGTGCCCCATATGCATGGGCATGTCTCCCGCACTTGCACTGCATACATTACTAGTGTGCCCTGGCACATCGGGGGTTGTGCAGCGCAACATGCCCCTTTGAATATCGCGCCGGGGCACATTGGAGGGTTGCGCCTTGCGCAAAACCTTTGAATATCCCACCCTATGTATATATATTTATATATTTTAACTTCAAGGCACTAAACCTATTCAAATGCACAAAACACAAGACTTTATTCTCTTCACACATTACTGTAAAACTTCAGGTCCAAGAATGGCCAAGAAACAACTGTTAGACTTTACTCTTAGATGCCACTGTCATGCCCACTTCTCATGCAAACAATCATTAATTAGGCAAACCCTTTCATTTAGAGACATAAATCTTACAGAACTGCTGAAAAACAAATTTATTAAGACTGGATTTCTGAATTAAAACCTGCCATTTACGTACGTACGTAAATAATAGTTTACTGGCTACAAACGATGCTATAGACATGATAATAACAATGTTTCTGTTTTACATGGAAAACATCCATATAATGAACTTGTCATACAGGATTTGTGACCTTCTGTCTGCATATATCCAGCAAAGGAAAGGGCACCTGCTTGATCCTTTTTTTTTCTATTTTATTTTTATGCCTAACTTGCCCATTCTGTTAGAGCCAAATGTCGAGATGCTTAGAGTTAAAAAGAAATCATAATGTCTATGTGTGTGCATGTTTGGGGGGGTATGCCTAGATGCAGTTTCAGGCACTCCTTAATTACTTCCCCAGGCAGCTCTGATAGTCAGCTGTTCCAACATGATAGATCCACCTCATGCCCCTCCCACATGAACCAAAAAAAAAGGTAGGGTGGGTGGATCTTTAGGAGCTTCTCGGGCGGAGGTGGGGGTGGCTCTTACTCTAAAGAAAACCCACTAATGCTGCCTCCCACTACTCAGGTTCCAGTTCTTTCACCTCCCATTCAAGAAAGAAAATAGTGCAATGCAACCATTGACTATCATGAAAGCGTATTTATATGAGGGTGGAAAACATTTCTTGGAGGAGGATAAGACGGAGGAGACTATTTACACCTTCAGTCAGTTCCACAGACAGAAAACATGACATCGGCCCTTTTGTACATGCAAAACGTCTGCAGGCTCCGCCCACTGCAGCCACAACAAATGTGAGATGGGCTTGCATTTTTTTTCTGTGGTATTTTTTCATGGAATTTTTTTTTTAATGTGTGTGTAGGTATGTTCTTACTAAAATATGTCAGTTTATTTTGAGTTTTTTTTATCGTTCAACTCTGAACCATTTTGAAAAGTGTCACAAAAAGAATCCATTAATTACATCAAGACAATTTTTGTAAAAGGTCATTTAAATAAAAACATAAGTGTATAGGTAGTGTACGCATAAATCCTTTTACAGTATTGCTGCCACCTGTTGACACGAACATAGATTTATATAGCATCTTTCATACACACTGCATACCAAAGTGCGTTACAAAGCTGTGAAGGCATCTATAAAACCATAACCTGGGACTCCCTTTCCACTAAAACACTAGCAGAAGAACAGGGTGAACTGAGACCTAGCCCTGCTTATTTCTGGTCTGGCCCTTTAAAGGCCTTCTGCACTGGCTGTATTTTGTTGTGTATTTGCCCTGGCAAAGTAAATTGTTTAGAACCCTTCTCTGCTGCTGAAGTAAATAAAGCAACTTTTTGTTTCATTGAACTTTGCCTGGAGTTCTTTTTTTTTTTTTACTGATGGTTCCCTTAAGTCTTGGCTTGCTAGAACACCATTAACAAAATGCAATGAGTTAGAAACTGGTTATAGTATATGGTAGAATGCTGTTCTGAATGGAACTCCATGATCAGAACAGCATTGTTGTGCTGCACTAATGACATCACGATGTTGTTGTACTCTCCACTGAGTATGTCACTAGTGTAGCACAACATCAAACATCATCATGCATGTGCAATGAAGCGGCGGCAGTGGTGAGAGTTTGCCAAGAAGTGAACGGCACTTGAAGGAACCATGACACTGTGAGTCATTTCTGAGTTATGAGAGGACATTTTACATATAAAGGAGGCACATAATGGTTGCCCATACACTATAAAAGATTGTGTATGGGCAATCATACACATACAAGGGTGTTTTCCATTCTTGTGGTTTCCGTGGCAACAAGACCTCTTGAGCTGCGCTCTTGTGGTCTCTTGTTACCACGGAAACCTCTCAATCGGAACACACCCTTGTTGTGTATGATTGCTCATACACAATCCTCTATGTGTGCAGGGACTCTAGAATAGAACAGAATTTGGATTCATATACCACCTTCCATACACCCTGTATCCCAAAATGCTTTACAAAGCAATGAGTTAGAAACTGGTTGTGCAGGGACAATAGAATAGAATAGAATTTGGATTCATATACCGCCTTCCATGCACTCTTTATCCCAAAGTGCTTCACAAAGCTATTAATTAGATGTTGGTAGTGAGGGGACTGTAGAAAAGAATTTGGATTTATATAATAACTTTTAAATACACTATATCCCAAAGTGCTTTACAAAGCCATCAGTTATCTACAGACAATATAGGAATTATAGAACAGGTAGAATTTAAATTTTTATAGTGCCTTTCATATATACTGCATCCCAAAGTGCTTTACAAAGCAATAAGTTAGATACTAGTGGCTACAGGGATGGCAGAATAGAATTTAAATTTATGTAGCACATTTCTTGCACACTGTGTCCCAAAGTGCTTTACAAGGCAATTAATTAGATACTGGCAGTGTAGGTACTGTAGAATAGAATTTGTATGTACATACTGATAACCATTCCAGTCTCAGCTAAGACATTTACTTCATTCTCTCTTCTGCTTGTTTGGGTTCCATATATATTAACACTAGCACCCTTGTGAATACAACTGAAATTATCTGTGCAGCACCATGTTGTGCATTACAGAAAAAGTATGGTGGTTCTGGGAGTTCCAGGTTTCCAACTGCATTGGTGGTGCAGCTGGTAACATAACAGAATGGTATTTCGGGTGGCTTGGGTTCAAATCCCAGCTAAGGCACTTTCTCTCTCTCTCTCTCTCTCTCTCTCTCTCTCTCTCTCCTCTGTTTGCTTGGGTTTCATATATATGCACACCACACCCTTGTGTATACAGAGAGATAGACAGATACAGTGGAGGCCACCAGGATGCAACATCGAGTTCTGCAAAGTTACTACAGGAAACAAGGCAATTTCAATGGCAGTTAATCCTTTTTGTCATGCAGGAAATGAGTGACACTGCACTGCCTCCTGGTGGGCACCATTGCAGATAGATAGACAGACAGATAAACAGATAGATACACAGATAGATAGATACATAGATACATAGACAGACAGACAGATAGACACAGAGATAGATAGATATATAGATAGACAGACAAACACAGAGATAGATAGACAGAGATAGAGAGAGAGATAGATAAATAGACAGAGATAGATAAATATATAGAGAGACAGAGAGATAGACAGACAGACAGAGACAGATAGACACAGAGATAGATAGATAAATAGAGATAGATAGAGAGAGATAGACAGACAGACAGTTAGATAGACGGACAGACAGACAGACAGATAGAAAGAAAGAAACAAACAAACAAACGTATGAAAACTGCCAGCAGAAAAAAGCCTATTGGTCACTCAAGTCTGCTGGAATTGTGAAGCCTCTTCTCAGAAACTACTGAGGGCTTTGCCCCCCCCCCCCATCAAACCTGACCCCTTCACCCCTTTCTTACTCCCCCATTGACCCTGACCCACCTTCCATTTCACCTTGTCCCACCCCCACTTGAATCCATCCTCCGTCTCTAGGGAAACTGCCTCCTCTGGGAGTTCATTCCATTCCATCCCATCACCGCTCGTTTTGTGAAAAAGTGTCTCCTGACCTCCCTCTTGAACTTTCCCCCTGCCAGCTTATTGGAGTGCCCTCTTGTGGTCCTGTTTCTACTAAGCCTAAAGAGCTCCCCCCCCAATATAAGCCTTATTGATACCTTTTAGGTACCTAAACGTGTCAATCATGTCCCCCTTCTTCTTCCTTTTCTTGAGCGACTGCATGTTGAGGTCATTCAATCTCATATACCTTGCCCTGCTGGTGCTGAACCATTTCCCCTCGTCCTCCTCTGGACTGCCTCTGTCAGGATTATATCCATTCTCAGGTAGGTTCACCAATACTGTATACCATACTCCAGCTGCTGCTGCACCAAAGATCTTTACAGCAGCAATATGACTTCCTACCGCCTGCTTGTGATCCCCCTGGCAATACAGCCAAGCATTTTGTTGGCTTTGGCTGCTGCCTTACTACAATGTATTAAATGTTTCAGGTCACTGGTGATGACTACCCCCAAGTCTTTTTCCTCCTTTGATTTGGTGATCAGGACCCTCTAGGCTGTATTCGGTCCTCAGGTTCCTACTTCATATGTGCAAGACTTTGCACTTCTTTGCACTGAACCCAGGTTGCCATATTCTGACCACCTTTCTAGTTTGACCAGATCTTCCTTAAGGTCTTGTGTCCCCTCAGCCATGTCAACCCTGCCACGAGCTTGGGCTCAGCCACAGAAAGGCAGATTTAGTCCTTTATGCTGTCTCCAATATGGTATCACTCCACAACAGCAACATTTTGACATCAAACACCACCACAGCGATAAATCTCGCCAGGTCGAGATTGGTCGCTGTGGTGGTCCACCAGTTGCCGACGCAGCGCTTCCCAGTGTTGAGCCCCACCCCAACCAACTCCGACTTGGGTTGGTTATTAAGATAGATGTGTTCACACAATTTCCACAGAAAAATATTTTCTCCCGATCGAGCAATGCCGACAGTCGGCATTGTTCCCTTGCTGCTGTCGGAGATGTCGAGGACATCCCTGTCACTGTCGGCAGTGGAACCTCCAATATCACTTATGAGCATGATACACAACACTGGGCCAAACACTGAGCCCTGTGAAACCCCGCTGGTGACTTCCCTTGAATCTGAAAGCCCTTGCCTCACTATCACCCTCTGGGTCCTCCCCCCTAACCAATTTGCCACCTATTTCATTAGTTTTGCCCCCGGGCCCCACCCCAAGTCTCCCAACTTCTTGATCAACTTCTTGTGAGGTACTGAGTCATAGGCCTTGCTGAAATCCGAATATAATACATAAACCACTTGGCTCCAGTCTGCTGTTCCTGTTACTCAGTAAAAGAAGTCAATCAGGTTAGTTTGGCAGAATCTTCTTGCCATGAAGATGTGTTGCCTCTCATCCTGGAGACCATTTATCTCCAGAAATCCTACCAGCCTCTCCTTGAGGTTTGTCTCTATAAGCTTACCAACAGCTGAGATCAGGCTGACCAGCCAGTAGTTGCCTAGGTCATCTCTGGGCCCACTCTTATGGAGTGGGACCTTGTGTGTGGTTCTCCACTTATGTGGCACCTCCTCCAAGTCCAGCAAGCTGTTGAATAGATCTGCCATTGGACCTGTCAGATCTTCTGGCAGCTTCCTCAACACTCTCAGGTGAATACCATCCGGATCAGGGGACTTATCAATTTTGAAGGTCATGAGCCCTCTTTTCACCATGTCCTCTTTGATCCTTTCTTCTGGCCCATCCCCCCTTCCCCCACTTCCTCCCTTATGGTACCAGATCATCCTTTTATTTCATAAAGACATAGAAGAAGTATTTGCTCAATATTTTTGCCTTCTCTGTTCTACTTTCTGCCCACCCTCCCCTCTCTTTTCAGTTTCACTGTTCCATCCTTTTTGTACCTTTTCCCTGATGTACGGACAAATGACTTTCTCCTCTTCTCGATCCCTTCCTCTATCTGCAACACCTTGATGGCCTTGGCAAGCCTGACTACGCAACCTGCCTCCTTAGCCTTCCTCAAGTATTTTTCATCCTTACAGAAGCTTCCTGAATTTTCTATACATGGCCCTTTTTTCCCCAACTACCTCGACCATATCCCTTCTAAACCAACTGGGTTTATTGGCTTTAGGGTTTTTAACCTTCAGTCTGATACACTCATTTGTGGCAGCTGCTATCCTGTTCTTGATGATGGACCACTTTCAATCCACTCTATCCCTTTTCTGAGGCTAACTAGGTAACCCCCTTAGTAATTCTCCCATCCTCAGAAATCCACCTTTCTGAAGTCCAGTACCCTTGTCCTAATATTTGCCCTCTCCCTGCCTGTGTCCAATCTTAAGCACACCATACGGTGGTCACTCCCTCAGGGGCTCCTCCACCTTAACGTCCTGAACATGCTCCCCATTCATTAGCACCACGTCCAGGATGGCCCCTTCCCTTGCGGGCTCAGTGGCCCCTTGAACCAAGAACCCACTCTGAACTACATCTAGGATCGGATCTATGACAGTCGGTCGACAATGTTGTTGTCGACCCACGTTACAGCAACTTCTTTATGTTGACCGCATTTGCAGTCGGCATAAAGAGAGTCACTTCAGACTGTGTTTTCTTTGGGGGGGCTTTGTCCCCCGAACCCTACAAGTGGGGGGGCCAAGCCCCCACCACCCCTGCTACTTAATCAACTCCGAGTCAAAGTTGCTTTGGGGAGGGGGTGCAATACCCCCAAGAAGCAGTGCCAGGATCCCGCATCGACACTACAGAAACATGGCACTGTTGTCGCTGTAGTGTCGGGCATGGTAAAGTTGTCACCATAGCAAAGGTATTCCTCTAGGATCAACTTGCTCTTTCCACAGGTTGTGGATGGGACCCACCAGTCCAACTTGGGCAGATTGAAATCTCGCACTAGCACCACCTCGCCCTTGTCTGCAGTGATCTGGCTCAGGGTCCCTAACTACCAGTCCCTTACCTCTTCCTGGTTAGGTGGTCTGTATACTACCCCCAACGTCGCTCTCCTCTCTTTGCCATTTGTATTTGCAATTACAGTACCTCAAGCTTCCCTTTCCCTGTCTCCTCCCTTGGGTAGTAATACTCTTCCTAACCTAGATTGCTACGCCCTCCCCTTTTCCCCTTGTTACTGTCTGTTCTGCATAACTTGAACCCAGGAATACAGAGGTCCCAATCGTGGTTCGGAATAGGCCAAGTTTCCATGACCACCACTATGTCCACCCTCCCCTCCAACATCAACGCCTGCAGGTCATCAATTTTGTTCCCTAGACTTCTTTTTTTTTCCCTTTTTCCTTACAACTTTTTAGTCCTCGGACAACTATCAGCTCCTGTCCCCACAGCCGGCATCTACCTCCCCTGGAGTTACATCAGTGTCAGTCAGGGCTGGGGGGGGGGAGAGCCATCCTCCCTCATTAGAGCTACATATCCAGATGCTTTGAGCATCTGGGTGGCGACGGGCTCCAGGGAGAGGCACAGGCTTCATGAAGTTCTTAGGTCCCTTTTTCCATTTTCTCTCCTAGAATCATGGCAGCACAGGTTATGCATGCGCGTGGAGGCACACACATGTCCTGGAACCATGGCCCCACCCCCACCCCTGACTTATATATACTGCTCATGTGCCTGCATTGTTATCAAGCCTCCACCTGGTGGCATCAGACAGCCAAGTCAGCACACGACCCTGAGATGGGCAAGTAGAGCTGCCTGGCGACTGCTCAATCCATTCCTCCCCCCACCGCCCGCAACCCCGAGAGAGATCTGAGCTCATTCCTGAACTCAGCTCACCAGCATAATGAGAGATAAGGCATACAGCTCCTCTGCTCTCTGCACCATCAGGCTGGCATTACATACACTTCTCGCATTTGTTGATATTACCCTCACAATGACGCTGTGCCTCTCTCTCTTCATTGGCCTGGCTATCCTTCCCCTTTCTTCCCCTTGTCTGCCCCCCATGCCCCTCCCCCTTCCTAGCTCTCCTCTGGTCTCTCTGATTTCTCCCTTACTAGAACTCTCGCTGGCATTTTCCCAATCACCCACACTCTTAGATTCCCCTTTCCTCCTGCCTCCTGTCACTCTCCCCTCCTTCCCTGATTTTGCCACCAATTCAACCTGGGGGTAGGGCTAGAAGCCCCTTCTTCCCAAAGACCCTGGGTACAGTGACTCATTCTGCCAGATAGATAGCTAGATAGCTAGACAGACAGATCGATAGATAGATAGATAGACAGACTGACAGATAGATGGGTAGGTAGATGCTTTCTATAGATAGATAGATAGACAGACAGACAGAGATAATGTAGTTGATAGATGCTTTCTGTAGATAGATATATAGACAGACAGAAAGACAGATAGATGGGTAGGTAGATGCTTTCTGTAGATAGATAAATAGACAAATGTACAGACAGACAGATAGACATACTGATATTGTAGGTAGATAGACTGATGATGTAGATAGATATATAGATAGACAGATAGAGACAGATAGATACTGTCTGTAGATAGGATAGGATAGATAGATATATACTGTTTGTAGATAGATAGATGCTGTCTGTAGATAAATAGGTGGACAGACATGCTGTCGATAGATAGATAGCTGATAGATAGATAGATACATAGATACTTTCTGTAGATAGATGTTGTCTGTAGAAAGATAGATAGAGAAATACTGTCTGTAGATAGATAGATTGATAGACAGATAGATAGATAGATATATGCTGTTTGTAGATAGACAGACAGACAGATAGGCAGATAGATTGATAGATAGACAGACAGACAGATAGATAGATAGAAGATAGATAGATAGATAGATAGATAGATAGATAGATAGATAGATACTGTCTGTAGATAGGATAGGATAGGATAGATAGATATATACTGTTTGTAGATAGATAGATGCTGTCTGTAGATAGATAGACAGACATGCTGTCGATAGATAGATAGATAGATAGATAGATAGATACTGTCTGTAGATAGATAGATAGATAGATGCTGTCTGTAGATAGACAGACAAACAGACAGTCAAATAGGCAGACAGATTCATAGACAGATTGATAGACAGACAGATAGATTAGCCTGGATTAGCCTGCTAGCTCCCTCCAGGAGCGGATTCCACTTGCTGGCCGCAGAGAGGACTGCGACATTCTTCCCTCCAGACAGTAAGGACTCCCGACCCCCCCGACGGCTGGATTAGCCTGCTAGCTCCCTCCAGGAGTGGATTCCACGATCGCTGGCCGCAAAGAAGTAATTAAAACTACCTCCAACTGCTGAACCCTTGTGAGTGGGGGTTACCCGAACTTGAATTTGTCACTCACCAGTCTTGCTCGCACTATTAGACCTGTGATTTGGGCATTTTAGAAATACTAGGCGCTGTATTGACTGCATGGCTGATTTTCTATACACTGCAAAGTGCTCCTGTTTTACACCTTCGGGGGGGGGGCATGCACTTGCTAGCGACTGCTGTTTCCTGCTAATTAAGTGCTCCTTATTTGGGTTCTGGCTTAAGTTTCAGTATTCTGATCCAGTTCAATTACAGCTACAGTTGTCTGTGTTACCTGCCCAAACTGTACTCGCTGTTCCTCCAGGCTGCCAGAATCGGGATATTAGCCATGCTTGCGCTGTTACGCAACCTGGTATCCCGCTGCATACTAATTGGGCTCCTTTTGTTTCTCCCTCACAATATAGGCCTGCGACATTCCTTCCTCCAGACAGTAAGGACTCCCGGCCCCCACAGCTGGATTAGCCTGCTAGCTCCCTCCAGGAGTGGATTCCATGATCACTGGCTGCAGAGAGGTAATTAAAACTACCCCCAACTGCTGAACCCTTGTGAGGTGGGTTAGCCCGTCGACGCGCTACATGCGTCGACTGTCCTGCTCACCCCTCCACCCACCCACCCTGGGTCATCACTACTTATATAGGCGACGATGTCTTATGACATCACTTCCCCTTTTCTATCTCCTTTCTATCTATTTCCCCTCTCCTATCTAACCATCCCTTTCTCCCTCCTCTCCTACCACCTGGCCTCACTATACTGCACCCATTGTTCTCCCCCTACCCTGTAATCTCTGGGCTCCCGAGACCCCCTACTCCACACTAGCCTATAGTCATTTTGGCCACTAGGAGTCGCTATTTAGCACCCCAGTTGTGGGCCCTCATAGTGCCGGTGGGCTGCTCCTGGACTATGGATAATGACTCTACCCTGGGCAATCCCCTATTATCCCTGGTGAGTCTTGAACCTGGCATCTTGCACACCAGAGGCGGGTTCTCACCACTGTACCAAAGTGGCACTAACACTTTTGGCAGGCTGCATACCCTCTTCTCTCGTTTCTTATTACCTGCCTGCAAACCTTCACTGAAAATGCCTGCTTACCTCCTACTGACTTGCCTCTCTCTCCTTCTCCTCCTTAGGCCATCATCTGACCCTGGTGTCCCTACAACTCCACAGTTTCACCATTCTAGTGTTCCCACTTGCCCTCTTACTCTTCCCTCCTACTGGGTCTCTGCACCGTCACCTTCCTCCTCTACTCTCCCTATGTGCCCTAGCCCACCTCACCCACCACCTAGACACTACCCTGCTTTCCCCCCTTGCTCCCACTGGCGACTTATCATTCTAGCCTTCCCAGCTTGTGCCCCTGTGCCTACCCCCTGCATCCTGAAACTCCCCTACTCCTCCTATCTTACCCGGCGCAAACTCACCTTCCACCACCCCCTGTCCAGGGCTGTTCTTATCTTTCTACTCCTGACAGGAAATATACATCCTAACCCTGGCCCTGCTCACAATAGCTTATCAGTCGAATCTCCTGGGCTTCATGTTGTGTCTATGAATATCCGTAGCCTCCTTAAAAAATTTGACTCACTCCAATGTTGGATTACAGTCCATAAACCTGACGTTATCTCTATAGTGGAAACCTGGCTGTCAGAATCTACCCCTGACTCCCTGGTCTCGCTCCCGGGTTACTCCCTCTATGGGGAGGACCGTGTTGGTAGATGGGGTGGGGGCTGTGTTATCTATATCAAAGACTCACTCAGGACTAGCCCTCCCAGCCACTGTTCTTGACTTCAGGGCTCAGGCCCTAACCCTAAAACTGACCCCTGATCCCTCAAGGGGTCTCCTCTATCTGGCTACAGCCTACATACCTCCAAAAAATCAAGCGCAGGCACTGGCTGCACTTATTGATCATCTTACCTCCCTACCCCATTCCTCTGACCTAATCCTTGTGGGTGATCTAAATATTAACTGGCTTAGCCCCTCATCCTCTGCTACCCGTGACACCTTTGCATCTATTGACCTAACACAACTTGTTACCCAACCTACTTGAGTGAATCCTAGATTGGGCACAAGCACACTTCTTGATGTGGTCCTCACAAACCGTCCTAACCAAATCTACAATATCCAAGTCCTTCCTGACAGACTTAGTGACCACTCCCCTGTTTTTTTCCATTGGTCAACCACCTTACCCAAATCCACAGCACAGTCCACCCTTCGGCGGCGGCTAAGACCAGGCGGGCTGAAAGGCCTTAAGCAACTCCTAGCCCAAACTGACTGGTCTCCCACAATACGCCCCTGACATTGATACGGCTCTAACCTTTTTTACCTAAACCGTTAACAAAGCCTGCGACATTTTTGCACCACTAACTGCACTCCGGTCCAAAGTACGGCATGCCACCTAGGTTACACCCCCCCTGCACCAACTTCTTAAGAGCAGGGATAACCTATGGCACATTGCCACCGAAACTGGCCGCTCTGCTGACAGGCAGGCCTATGCTGCTGCCCGGAACAAATGTACCTGGGCCATCCGCAAGGCGAAGGCTGAACACTATCAAGCCTCACTCACCTCATCATGGGGAATGCCAGGACCTTCTGGGACAACATCAAACAACTGAATGGGGCACACGCCCCCACCCTCCCATATCAGCATTGATGGCTCTATCTCCACAGACCCAGCCCACATTGCCAACCACCTCAACAAATCCTTCACTGACCTTAGCCCTGTGTTCCTGAACAACTTCTTTGACCCCCGACCTGACCCTATTCTCACACACCCTTGGTTCCACTTACACCGTGTTACTGCCCGTGAAGTCAGACCTTACCTACTCAAGGCCTTAAAGAGCAATACTATTGGCAGTGACTCCCTCGATCCCAGTCTCCTCCGTCAGGTTCTGGATCTGGTTATCTCACCATCACCAGCCTCTTCAACAAATCTCTCTGCCTAGGGCAATTCCCCACTGCCTGGAAAATCGTCACAGTCACCCCCATACACAAGGGCGGCGATAGGACTCTTTCTGGTAATTATCAGCCTATCTCTATCCTCTCTCCTCTCTCAAAGGCCTTAGAAAAAGTTATGTCCTCCCAAATCTCAGAGTATCTAGACAAATACAGCATCCTCTGCCCTGAACAGCATGGTTTCTGAGCTGGCCACAGCACCAACACTGCCCTCCTTGAGTTCTCTAATTTTCTTCACTCCTCTCTGGACTCTGGCTCTCTAGCAGGTGCAGTGTTCGTTGATTTATCAAAAGCCTTCAACATTGTCTCCCACCCCCTCCTGCTGGATGCCCTTAGCCACACAGGCTTTGCCGCTGGGCCTATCTCTTGGTGCTTCAGCTACTTGTCTGCCCGCTCACAATGTGTTAAAATTAATGGGACACTCTCCAGCACCTTTCCTATCTGCTCTGGAGTCCCACATGGCTCTATTCTTGGGCCTCTGCTCTTTTCCTTTTTTCTCAACTCCCTGCCAGGTGAATGTACTGGTAAAATCTTACTTTACGCAGATGATGCTGTTATCTTTGCCTCAGACCTTAACTCCATCTCCCTTCAGGACACCTTGCAATTATCTTACAATGACGCAGAAGCCTGGTTCAAAGAGCATAGACTCATAATTAATCTTAAAAAAAACTAAAACCATGCTCTTTGCCCACCCCCAAAATAAAGCTAGTAATTATCAACTTCAGATCCTTGCCAGTTCTAAACTCCCAATGAGCAAGTCTACTCGTACAAGTACCTAGAGATAACCTTCAACCCTGCTCTCTCATTTCATGCCCACATCTCTGCCCTTGCCTCAGCCTCCAACATTCGGCTGGGTATCCTGTACCGCCATAAAAACTGTCTCCCCCCCAACACCCTCCGACTTGCAGTCACATCCTCTGTACTATCCCTAGTAGACTATGGCTTACCAGTTTATTGGTCCGCTGACCAGACCTCCCTAAACAAGATCCACCTCACCTTAAATAAGGCATGTAGGCTAATAACCGGGGCGCCTAGACTAACCCATGCCTACCATCTATACACCCTGGCTAATCTGCTCGACCTAGATGAAAGTCTCAGATACCAAACCTGCCTCCTAACTAAAAAGACTCTCCTTGGTCTATCCCTACCAGGTTTGACTGCCTCTATCCACTGAGCAAACTCTCTAGTGCATACCAGAATCTCCTGCAAAACTGCACTGGTAGTACCGAGGGCAAGAACCTCGCAAGGACAAAGGGCATACTCCTACAGAGCCCCTTCTTGGTATAACACCCTCCCTCCCTACCAATATCACTGATGCCTCCACGATCTCTCGTTAAAAACCACCCTTCGAAAATACCTACTCACTACGCGCAGCTGTGGCTGCCTCTAAGTCTATTTCCAGCTCTTTTGACCTGACAAAGCTCCCTGAGTGGCTTCGCAAACCTATTGCTTATCTCTACCTATGATGCTACTCTCCACTCCACACGCCTCTACAATGATTTCTTCTGCTTAGTTCCGCCTCTTTTAGCATACCGTACAAATCGTCCTGTACCTACTTGTAAACTGTCAATCCTGTAATGCTCATCTGTAACTGTTCAGACTACTCTGAACCGACTTTTGCTTTGCCAATTCCTGTAATATCAAAATTGTATTCTATCTTATGTCCTCATGTTTCCACAATTCTTTTGTACATTGTCTTATTGTAAAAATGTTGTTTGCACTGTTTTGTCCTATCTGTGACGAGGTATCTTTGTAAATGTGCCTCTGGCTCAAAGGTTGTAAACTGATGTTCCAATAAATAAATAAATAAGGCCCTGACCCCTGCCTTTTTGCAAAATGACAGGTGGTACTGTATGCTGTTGTAGCTGACAGCAGTACCTGGTGGGGACTGGGTTCGGGGAGGACTAGGTTACTCGGCACAAGGACCCTAGGTTTGGCTACTCTGCACAGGGGCACCCAAGTAAATCCGAACACAGGAAGCAATAACTGTAATGTCCAATACCAGGAAGGGGATTCTAAAGTGTGGCTTTTATTCACATCCAAACTAAACAAACAAAGCATAGACGGACCCCCGTGGGGCTACATTTCTGGTAATGCAGATAAGAGCAACAGAACACTTCTTCACATTTCAGCCCTCAGGCTCTGAACCCACCAGACACACAGCCCAGACTTGCATGCAGCTTTGGGTACACAGCCCGACTTGTACACTATTTGGGTTTTTCCCAGCCCAGCTCCCTTGCCGGCCTCTCGATTCCGGTCCATATGGCAGTGAACCAAATTTTCTGCTGGTGGCTCTCCAAACCACCTTAGAGCCTTCGACTCCTTAAGGGAAATTTCCTTCCAATCCCACATCTGGTTACTTCCCTCATCACTGGCCAAGTGCATGAGGCAAAGTAGAAATCCACAGAGCAAATCTGTAGAGATGGACCTGGTTACTAAAGGTGGGGGGTCTTCCACCTCCAGCTCCCACAATCCATACCCGGCCATTTCTCTGGACATTAAACAACTCTTTTGAAAGCTTGACAATGTAGATTAAAGGGTAGATATATAGCACATCTTCTCTACATGTCTTGACTTTCCCCTTGTACTGGACTTGAACATACTTTTACTTTGGCTAAGCCTATTCCTCTAGGCCTCCCACTAATTTGGCAGTCCAATCCCCACTTTAACACAGTTCAGGTGAAACATGGGCCCTTTGACAAGAGCAAAACTCACCCTTTGGTTGCAGGTGCCCCACAGGCGAATCTTGACAGCTTCTTGTGCCACAACACATTTCAGAAAAATAGGCAGCTTCTTCTCTAGCAGGAACCAGGGGGTTGCCCCTGGAATAAAAGGCAAACCTTCCACCCCCATCCCCTCAGGGATGGGGCACAGAGACCAGTATCAGTGGTCTCCACCACTTAAAGAACAGCTTACTGTGTTCCTCTTTAGGCGGAAACACACACCTTTCCCTAAAAGTAGCTCTATATGAGAGCTTAGGCTCCAAGAGCCAGTGCACAGACTGCTGTGCTCCTCTCTTCTTCACTGCTCACACAACTATCTCTTCAAAAACTCCCAACATTCTAACCTAACCTAACTCCCATCTGCAGATTCCAATGTGGCTCATGCAGCTGTGATAGTTCTATGGTGATGTCATCTGTCAGTCTCAGCTGAGACTGAGAACAAAGTGAGACAGTGTGCAATCTATTTAACTGGAGTTTCACAAGCTGCCTTCCCTGCCTACCACTAGGTCTTACTGGGATTCTAGTAACCCCAGGTAACAGGGGAGTTACACTCACCCTGGGCCAGGAAAATGACTGTCTGCAATCATTATTTACCCGGCTTAGGCCATCCCACCATATGTGCTACCTGCGGAGGGGGGTGATCAGGCCCCCTCCTACCATTTGCGAGCACAGGCAGGCAACCCTAAGGGCCTAGAGGCCTTTAGCTGACATATCAGCCTCTACTCTACCCACTTACTATGGGTGCCTAGTGGATCTGGTAGAACTGTCCAGAGCATCGCCCTAATAGCTCAGCACTGCAGTCCCTATGGCCGTTCAGGACCACAGCCTGTCTATCCCCCCTAGCCCTCTAGGGAAAATCTGTCTGCCTCTAACTTAACACCCCAAAACAAAAACAACCCAGGGACCTCCCCGACCTTGGGCACCCTGCAACCACACACCAAGAAACTAATACCATCTGTTACATTACATTACTGCCTCCTAGTCCCACAACCACACCTGTGGAAGGAAAGGGTTATTACAGTAACAACAACAGTACTTTAAATACTACACACTAAAGTACTATTTAGGAACTCCGATGAGCCACTCCTCCTCTTCTTGTCTTCTCTTCTATCTTCTTCAGGAACATCTGCAAGAAAAAGAAAGACAACACACACTCCTAATCTGCGTAGACAGTCTACCTAACCCCTACCATCAAAACACTGGAGAATCCCAAAAAGATTTTTTTTAGAAAAGGTAGGAAAACAGTATATGCACTAGAAAACAGTAGAAAACAATGACATTATTTACAATACACATTTGAGGGATGGAGTGCCATAAAAGTCCCATCTAGTGACCACAGTGCCCGAAGGCTAGTCTATTAAAGAGTCTCTCCTGGGCAAGAGCCCAGTGAAGCACAGTTCTAGCAGGCCAAAGTCCCAAAGGGGAGAGTCTTTGAGGACAGTTCACACTTCTGGAGTCTGCTAGTGTAGGGTGTGTACTGCAATGTCATAAGGATAGAAAAGTTTGGACTTACCAGTCCTTTGTAGAACGAAAAATCAGCACCGACCCGCTCCTCAGCCGAAGACTCTCCCTGGCAGCATTCTTCTGATACAGCTGGGTGGACATCTTCCAGGAACTACAGAAGGGCACATCTGGAAACTGCTTGGTTGATGTCATCTCTGGAGATGGAACCTTAGAACAGGAACAAAAAGGAAAACAGCTGGTCTGATGTCATCCGATTACCAGGCAATGGATCAGGATACAGGTGGGCTGGTGTCCTCTCTGGATCTGAAGTCAACTGGTGGGCCAGTCAATGGATTCTGGAAAGGCCAGTACACTGTAGAACTGATGAATGTGGGGGACCTGAGTCCTGGATGTCCATACTGGCGGATCAACAAAAGCACTGCAATGGCTAGTGTGGCAGTATTGACTACCACTGCTCTGCTTTCCATCTGGTAGGTATGGGCACATTTGCAGGGAGGTCTTTGCATTGAGGCCAATAGTACGGGGGTCAGGAGCTTGAATTATTACCCCATCTGGGTGCACATAATTCACACTGTAGAAAGTTTCACGTCCCTCTCCATCCACTATTCGAACGGTGTCCATAAACAGTGTCCTGCCTCTTTTCCATTGGCTGCATTTTTCATGAAACATTCTGTTCCTGACATGCTTGTTTGCACCAGGATGCACACATTTCATTGCTTCCGCCCAGATCCAGGATTTCCTGCTGTTCTCAATCTCCTCCCAGACTCTCCAAGGAAAGGTAGGAAAGGACATCCCATAGATTTCATTCACCTTCCTACGAACCAGTCTCTCCTCTTTAGTAGCTTTGGTCAACCTGAGACCGCTGGCCTGGCTTGGGGGTGGCCAGTCCTGGTTCTGCCAGTCCTGGTTCTGCCAGCTATGTATTCTCAACAAGATGAAAAACGGATCCCTGACTTCTTCTTGCACAGCCAGGGCAGTGGCATCACCATTCTATTCCATGCATTCTTCCAAGGCAAGAGCTTGAGGCTGTGTACCCGTTCCTTCTTCACAAGGCCACATAGGTTCCCCCTCATCTTCTTCCTCACTGAGAATCTGTGCCCAGGAGTGAGCAGTCATCCTCACTCCTAAGACTATCCACTCATCACTAGGCGTGGAGGTTGACACCTCCCATTCAAAGGCCTCCCCCATCTCAACTTCTCCTATGAGACTTGGGCTAGGCCCTCCCTCCCCAGGGGTCTACTGAAGCTCTATCTGAATTATCCTTCTGCGATCCAGCATCCGAAACATCAGCATATGGTTCTGTCTCTAAATCTGCACCCTCTAGCTTTGTGCCACACTCCCCCGAGGAGCCTTCTTCAACAGGCTCCACCTGGTGCTGTGTGCTGCCAACTACAGATTCCTGAACCTTTGTCCATGTGGGAGCCAAATGAATCTTTGGCGCTTTATACAAACCATATTTCTCTAGGCACTCAGAACAGTGAGGTACCATGAAGACGTCCCTTCCAGCATTTACGCATATTAGACACACTTGCACTGGGTATCCAGGAATCACCACATGAGAAGGCAGTTGTCCTCCATAATAACACCTTTCAATGTCCCTTAACCTATTTACTTCTGCTGTTACTGCAGCCCAGGCATGATCCGGGTAGCGGGCTGGTCCTGAGGCCATGACTGCAGGGAAAAACAAACAAATGCTCACTGTTACTAAAAGTCCCACGTCACTGAACACTTTCTTTTACTTTAAAAATGGCTCCTCTGCTGCTGTGTTTACATTACTGCCCCACCCTGTAACGGCAGCGGCAGCAGTCCTGCGCATCAACATTCAGAAATTGGGTCAAGTCACTGCACATCCGATTTATACACACTACTGATAACTTTGCTCAAAACTACACAAACTTGCACTGTTCTTTTTCTAACACATTTATATGATTTGCCACGGGCTTTTCACTTGCTGAAAACATTTCTTTAGCTCACAGCCCCTTCAAGCCTCAGGATTTCAAGCACAGGATTGCCTGTAACTAGTGCTGCACATTTTGCTACAACTCACAGTCTCTCTCTGGCTTTGAAACTTTAAACTGATACTGAATACATAACTATGCTCACAGTCAATGGCTCAACAGACTTGCTTTTGTTGGTAAAACTTGACACAGTCTTTATTTGCAAAGCAACTACACTGCTGCACATATATTCAGCTGGCTTTTGGCAGAAAATCACTGTTTGAGCAATTATAACTGTTGGTACTCACTGTTATAGGTAGCTGTTTACTGTGATGGAAAAACGGCCTGCAGCTAGTCTTGGAGGCCTCAGAAAGGAAGCGGGTGGGCAGTCCTGCCGATCATCTCTCCGATTACCACACTCACAATCCAGTCGATAGAGATGCGAGTTGAGCCCGATTTTAAACAGAAAAGTCTATTTTTAACAGTTTTACAGTGCCTTTTAATCACCGCAATGCTCCTCCACCAAGCCAGTACACGCACTCCACCCACACTCCCTCTCGAATGCTGGGCAGTCACTGTAGCGCTGGCTGGGGGCGGGACTGATTGCAGCCTCACCAATCATATGACGCCATGCAAATGAGCTTCTTTCCCTCACGAGTGCTCTTCTCTTCACGGCGATCGTCGAGCAGGCAATTTTAAACTGCAGAAACCACTTTTTTTCTTCTTCAACTGACTCCATGGTGGGAGCCCATTTCAGCCATTTAGCATGGCCATTCACACAGCAAGTCTCTCAGTTTACTCAAAAGCATTTCCAACATCCAGGGCACAATTTTCCTGTTGCTACCCCTAGTCTTCCACACTTTTCTTTATCACAACAGTTCTTTAAAAAGCATTTCCAACGTCCAGGGCACAATTTTCCTGTTGCTACCCCTAGTCTTCCACACTTTTCTTTATAACAACAGTTCTTTAAAAAGCATTTCCAACGTCCAAGGCACAATTTTCCTGTTGCTACCCCTAGTCTTCCACACTTTTCTTTATCACCACAGTTCTTTAAAAAGCAGGCAAAAACGCTGTAAATATTTGGTGCAGGACAAGGGCACACTCTTTCAGCTTTACTGCTTCTTGGTAAACAGTTGGCATTTTAACAGCAGCATATGAACCACAGCACACGGCGACACACTAGTTAAATTGCTTTGGCTTTTTTGGGCTACCCACTGCCAGATAGACAAAACGCTAGCCCCTTGCCCGAGCACCCTTCCTCACTAAATTAAAAATCCAAAGCGGTGCCTCCATTTTGTAAGGCCCCGACCCCTGCCTTTTTGCAAAATGACAGGTGGTATGCTGTTGAAGCTGACAGCAATACCTGGTGGGGACTGGGTTCGGGGAGGACTAGGTTACTCGGCACAGGGGGTCTAGGTTTGGCTACTCTGCACAGGGGCACTCAAGTAAATCCAAACACAGGAAGCAATAACTGTAATGTCCAATAACAGGAATGGGATTCTAAAAGTGTGGCTTTTATTCACATCCAAGCAGAACAAACAAAGCATAGACGGATCCCCATGGGGCTACATTCCTGGTAATGCAGATAAGAGCAACAGAACACTTCTTCACATTTCAGCCCTCAGGCTCTGAACCCACCAGGCACACAGCCCGGACCTGCATGCAGCTTTGGCTACACAGTCTGACTTGTACACTATTTGGGTTTTTCCCACCCCGGCTTCCCTGCCGGGCCATCGATCCCGGTCCATATGGCAGTGAACCAAATTTTCTGTTGGTGGCTCCCCAAACCACCTTAGAGCCATCGACTCCTTAAGGGAAATTTCCTTCCAATCCCATGTCTGGGTACTTCCCTCATCACTGGCCAAGTACATGAGGCAAAGTAGAAATCCACAGAGCAAATCCATAGAGGTGGACCTGGTTCCTAAAGGTGGGGGGTCTCCCACCACCAGCTCCCACAATCCATACCCGGCCATTTCTCTGTACATTAAACAACTCTTTTGAAAGCCTGGCAATGTAGATTAAAGGGTAGATGTATAGCACATCTCCTCTACATGTCTTGACTTTCCCCTTGTGCTGGACTTGAACATATTTTTACTTTGGCTAAGCCTATTCCTCTAGGCCTCCCACTAATTCGGCAGTCCAGTCCTCACTTTAACACAGTTCAGGTGAAACATGGGCCTTTGACAAGAGCAGAACTCACCCTTTGGTTGCAGGTGCCCACAGAGCCAGATCTTGACAGCTTCTTGTGCCCACAGCACATTTCAGAAAAAATAGGCAGCTTCTTCTCTAGCAGGAACCAGGGGTTTGCCCTGGAATAAAAGGCCAACCTTCCACCCCCATCCCCTCAGGGATGGGGCACAGAGACCAGTATCAGTGGTCTCCACCACTTAAAGAACAGCTTACTGTGTTTCTCTTTAGGTGGAAACACACACCTTTCCCTAAAAGTAGCTCTATATCACAGCTTAGGCTCCAAGTGCCTGTGCACAGACTGCTGTGCTCCTCTCTTCTTCACTGCTCACACAACTCTCTTTTCCAAAACTCCCAACATTCTAACCTGACTCCCATCTGCAGATTCCAATGTGGCTCATGCAGCTGTGATAGTTCTATGGTGATGTCATCCGTCAGTCTCAGCTGAGACTGAGAACAGAGTGAAACAGTGTGAAATCCATTTAACTGGAGTTTCACAAGCTGCCTTCCCTGCCTACCACTAGGTCTTACTAGGATTCTAGTAACCCCAGGTAACAGAGGGGTTACAGATAGATAGATAAATAGATAAATAGACAGAATGACTAGATAGATAGATAGATAGATAGATAGATAGATAGATAGATAATGTCTGTAGATAGGATAGATAGATATATGCTGTTTGTAGATAGATGATAGATACAGACAGACACATACGAATGATAGACAGATAGATAGATAGAGATAGAGAGATGCTGTCTGTAGATATATAGATAGATAGACAGACATGCTGTCTATATATAGATAAATAGGTGGAAGGGTATATAGATATATGCTGTCTGTAGATAAATAGACAGACATGCTGTCTATAAATAGGTGGATGGATGGATGATAGATAGATAGATAGATAGATAGATAGATAGATAGATAGATAGATAGATAGACAGATAGATAGATAGATACATGCTGTCTGTAGATAGATAGATAGACAGACAGACATGCTATCTATTGATGGATAGATAGATCTATTTAGTTTTTGTTAGCCGGATGAGTACACTAGCCAAACAATGACTATTTTCAGGCATGACCCGGGAGAGTGCAAAAAGAGTGGTAGGATAAGTACATTACATCAATGTAGGAACATCATGTACAGTACAGTAGTTACAGGTATTGCTGAACAGTAACAGTAAATACAAAATAGTAAACATAGCATACAATCAGATAGGACATTGTGCACTCACACTGGAGTAAACAGCAGTTTACAAGGTGACAGATATAACAGGAAACATAACATAGTGCAACAATAAATACAGGTAAGGCAGCAGACAATAGAAAGTGATGCAGATTGCAGTTATAGCTAAAATAGGGAAAAAGGAGGGAGAAAAGAAACATAATTAGGAAGGAATTATCCAACATGGTGTTGTAGGTGAAGATAGGAGGGTTATAAATGAAAAATGCCCTTGAGGGCAGATAAGATAGATTTCACAAGTGGAGGAAAAAAGGGGGGTATAGAAAGAGGGTAAGCATGAGAGGAGGATGCAGAGAGGAATTAGGTGGGGTCAAAACAAGTGCAGGAGTCAACTAAAGATAGATGCGATCAAAGCTTTCTTTTAAAACAGAGATGGTATGTGGTCTGACGAAGAGCCAGGGGAAGGGAGTTCCAGAACTTGGGAGCAGTATGGTGGAAGGCACTGGAGCCCTTAGATGTCTGGCACCTTGGCATGTAGAGTAGAGACTGATCAGCCAAGCACAGTCCATAGGAGGGGGATTGGGCTACAAGCATCACTGCAAGATAAGACAGAGTTTTGTTTCTGATTACTGAGTCAATTAGTGAGACAAGGGAGAATAGTCAGCAGGCAGAAGGGGAGAGCCACCCCAAGTCACTGTAGAGTTGGCAGTGGTGCTTTAGCCTAGGAGATGAAGAGGCGTACCTGCAGATGTGATTACAGGTAACATCCCACTTGCACAGAGTAGTTTTATTGGCCGAAACAAAGATTGGAGCACCATATGTGAGGGCAGGGAGGAGGAATGGCAATGGCCAGCTTAGCAGAGGGGTTTAGCATAGAACTTGTTTTGTAGGCAATTCCCAGCTTCATGTTTACGGCCTTACAGACAGATGGAATGTGCAGACTGAAATCCAAGGACTGATTCAGGAGGACTCCAAGGTACTTAAAGGAGGATACACATTCAATTAATGAGCCGCCTGAGTCACATATCATCAGGGAAGTCTGACAGGTCCTGAGTTTGGGGCAGAGCCAAATAGCATGGCTTGAGTTTTCTTTGCATTCAGGACAAGTTTATGAACCGCCAGCCAGTCCTGAACGTTGCTGAAATCAGATGAGAGTGAAGCGTTTATACAGGAGACATTTTTGGAGCTGGAATAGAGGACTAAATCATCTGCATAAAGTAAGGCAGAGCATGAGTGAAACATGTCAGTGATTTTATTAAGGAAAAGGGTCTCAGGATGGACACCTGGGGAATGCCAATATTGATAACGGCTCTGTCACATAGAGAAGAGTTAAACTTCACAATTTGAGACCCGTTTGACAAGTAACTGCTATACCAGCTGATTACACAGGGAGAGAAGTTCATATTTTTGAGAGTGAAAAGGAGCAGGGGGTGATCAAAAAGATCAAAGGCCTTGGTAAGGTCTAAGAAAGCTGCCCCCGTGAATAATCCAGCATCCATATTTGAAAGAACAGCTGTTGTGAATTTAAAGAGAGCCATCGAAGTACTATGTCCTTTTCTAAAGCCATGCTGTGCATCAGAGAGAAGGTTGTATTTCGTTAGGTATTCTATAGTTTGGTTGGTAACAAGTTTCTCGAGGATTTTACTAAGAACCGAGAAGATGGCTATGGGCCTATAGTTAGTTATCTCAGCAAGATCTCCTTTTTATGTTTGCTTGTGTGCATGCGCATGAAACATTATGTGGTAGCTTAGGAAAGAAGCAGGTTGTGGAGGTGCGGGAGTGTGACGGCCAATGCCAGCACTACATTTGTGGACTTGGTGGTGTGCACCCAATGCAGTCCCAGTGTCCTGATGACACTTGTTCTGCAGAAGTGCCACCAACTTGAAGCAGCTTGGCCACTACAATGAGGGGCTACCTCATCATTGCACTGTCAGCAATTCCACTACAATGAGGGAGCGACCCATCATTGCAGAGCGGTACCTTGCCTGGTGTAACATTACCAGGAGCATGGCAGCTCTATGCGGCCACCTCAGAGCCAATGGGGGGGTGCCCAATCCCACTGTAGGCATGCCCCCGACCCACTTTATTTGCTGATGGGGAGCCAACTCCCTGTTGGCATAATGTCCCCACCCCTGAATTTCTGTTGAATGCCGAGGGGGTGCCAATCCCCCTGGGCATCATGCGCTCCCCCAAAAGTCTTTCTTTGCTGATGGGTGGCCCAATCCCCATTGGCTTCAGTCCCCCCTTCCCAGTTCAATTTGACAATGGGGGAGTCCACTCCCTGACTCCCTGTCAGCATAATGTCCCCATCCCCTGATTTCTGTTGTGTGCCGAGGGGGTACTCAATCCCCCTCAACATCATGCACCCCCCACCCATTTATGTGCCGAGGGGGGGCCCAATCCCCATCAACTTCAGTCCCCCTCCCCATTAATGCAGGTGGCACATCGGAGCCTGGCACCCAGTGTACCAAACACACCTGTGAAAGTAGAAAACCGACCCACATTGTCTTTTTTTTTTTTTTACCTGTAAAATGAGAAAATGGTCCCTCGATGTGTCCGGTGCCCCTCCCCCAACCCACGCCCACCTTCTGCATACCCCACCTCCTCACACACACCCTCACCCCATACTTACTTCCGGAGCCCGGCGCAATGATCTTCGGTGGACCAGGAACACGCTTGCACTCTTCAAAGCTGATCACGAACTGAAGAAATGCCTATAAGCTGTATAATGGCATACATAGGGTTTTTTCAACTTTGGTGCATATCTCGGGCATTTTTGAGAATTTGGGCACCAAATTTTCAACATGGGGTTATTGGAACCTGTCCTCATGAATTCCAGCACTGTCATGGCATTATTCAGTCCCGAAAGGTGATTTCTCAGTCACTGCGCAGAATCATCTTTTGGGACCGATTAATGAAAAGACAGTACCACTGTTCATGAGGTGGGCTCTCAGAAAGCCTATGTTGCAAATATGGTGAAAAAATCAAAAAAATGACTGTTTTACAGTGTCGTTCGCGGTTTCCATGCCTTTCGTAACCTGCTGATTTGTAATATTTTCACGTGAGATTTTCAACACTGCATTTTTCCACACCTCATTATGAAACGTTCAGCTGTCATTATACACACCCTGGCCAAAATGTGTTTTTGCACTTCTGGCGCAGAATAGCATGGTCGCTGTGGGAAATCAGTTTTCGGGACAGATTAAGAAAATGACAGTGACAGTGTTCATGAGCAAAGGTCCTAAAATGCCTATGTTGAAAACTTGGTGACAAAAGTCCGCAAAATGTGTTACAAGAATGCACTGCACAGTTTTCACGCACCTTTGTAACTTCGCAAATTTGCAATATTTTCATGCCAGATTTTCAACACTGTCATTTTTTCACACCTCCCTATGAACAGTACAGCTGTCATTTTTCACATCTTGGCTGAAATGTGTTTTCACACTTCCGGCACAGAATAGTGCAGTCGCAGTGGGAAATCAGTGTTTGGGACAGATTAAGAACAAGCGAGTGACAGGGGAGTGGGAGAGTTCAACGAAGCTCTGTCAGGACTGCTGTAGATTTCTTCGTGGGCAGAAAAAGGCACCAACACAGGCAGGAGCCCAGTACAAAAGGGCAGCCTGCAGCGCTGGGAGAAACAGAACGAGCAAGTGAGAGAGGTGGAGTGAGCAAGCTCAACGAAGTTCTGTTAGGACTGTTGCGGATTTCTTTGTGGGCAGAAAAAGCACCAGTGCAGGCATGAGCCCCAGTACAAAAGGGCAGCCTGCAGCACCAGGAGAAACAGAATGAGCGAGTGAGAGAGGGGGAGTGAGCAAGCTCAGCGGAGCTCTGTCAGAACTTTAGAGTTGCCCACCCACCTGTCCAGGGTCCTGTGTGGTCCTATATTGCAACAAGTTCTCTGGGGTGGAGACAAAGCAATGAGTGGATACTTTTATGATTACTGTAATAATATAGATTTAGTTCTGTTTACTTCTCTAACTGAGCTAAGTACCGAGCTATACTGTTAGGATTGCTATAATAATCTTTATTTATTTGTTCTGTTTATTTCTCTAACTGAACTGAGTAATACTTGGAGTGCAGTATGATTTCTAACTGGGCTAAGTGAAATTATGAGGGCTGAGAACAAAAAGTATGGTAGCTGAGGAGTGAAAAACAGACAAGGAGGCTTTAGGATTGCTACAGTAAAATAATACCTAATGAATGAGATTTGAGACTGAATTGACCCGGTCAGCAAGGGGGCAGTAGGGGGACTAGTGTGGGGGGAAACAGGAATTTGAGTACATAGGGCCCTAACAGTTGTAGTAGGGTACAGAAATTGGGAGTAAGAGCCCGCAACATAAGATGGGGGCCAAAATGGGGCAGGTGCCGCATGTCAATAGGGCGGGCATCTTTAGAAGGGTGGTGGGGTGTACAGGGTGTGGGTCTGCCATGATCCTGGACTGGGCTTGGATGAAGAGGGGGGGTATGGTCTGTAGACAACTGGCTATTTTGAGGGAGGAACTGTGGAGGTTAGGGAGGAGTCTAAGTGGCAGGGCAGATGAGTATGGTAGGCATCCTGGCTGGGGAGGAAATAGGGGATGGCAAGGGGGGATGGTGGAAGAACAACTAGGGACTGAAACCGTCCCCAGTATCAGAGGCACTAGCAGAAAAGAGAGGAGAAGGAGGGGTGCCTGAGGCAAGGGGAGGCCTCCTGATGGGGGAGGAAGAGACCACAAGGAGTACGGGGGAGAGAGCAGATGGCTGCAGGTAGGAGGAACCGAGGAGGCACAGAGGGGAACAAGTAGGAGGGGGAAACTGATAGGGGAAAGAGATGTAGGAGGGGTATCGACTAGGAATAGATTTGAACCTCTGCTATGGGAGAGAGAGGTGGAGCAGGAACCTGCTGAAGGGGGAGAGGACAAGCGGGGCATGAGAGGGATGGCAACAGGTAGGGGAAGAGATAGCGAGGACGAAAGGGTAGAAGGGGGGCTAGTAAGGAAGGAGGGGATGGTGACTGGAGGAGAGAAGGCTACGGGAAGGGGGAAGGATAGGAGGGGCATCACTAATGGGGTCAAAGGAAATGGGGGCTCTAAATCGACAACAACGGGGATAGGAGAGGGGTTGGAAATCAGCAGAGGAGGAGGGATGGGGAGGTTGACATGGGAAGCCCAGTAAGAAGTAGTCAGGCTGGGAAGGGGTTCAAGGGGATGGAAGAATAAGGCAGAGAAAGGGTGAGGCAGAAATAGGGGTGCAGATACGGACGCTCACAGAGGGTGCAGCTGGCGGGAGTAAGGGCAGGGAAGAACGAATATTGGGGTGGTGGAAGGGCATTAGAAGGGAAAGGGGGTAAGGGATGGGGGGGTACTCATCCTGGGGGATTCTATACCGAAAGGGATTAGATGGCGTGGAAGGGGGAAGGCACAGCCGTATTTGGGTTGAAGCTATCCCCAGGTTGACTGCAGGAGGGGCAGGGCAGGCACTGCTCAAGTGTGCAGCGAGGGGGAGGAAGAAACCTCATTAAGTGTTGCATGTGGGTACAAACGACTTGGCAGGGGAGACTGTGGAAGTAGTGAGAGGGAAGTTCTAGGAGTCAGGCAGGCAGTGTGAGGGAGTGGGGGAGTCGGTGGCATTCTCGGAGGTACTCCCAGTACCATGTGCAAGCATTGAGAGGAAGGGTAGGATTGAGGAGTTCAATGAGTGGCTGAGGGATTGGTGCCACACCAAAAATTATGGGTTAGTGACTAACTGGGGTAGGGTCTGGGGGAATAGTGACTTGTACGCAGCGGACAGGCTACACTTCTGCAGAGAGGGCAGGGGAGTATTAAAGGAGGGATTAGAGGGGTATATCTCTACTAAGGTGAATTTAAACTAGTGGGGGGAGGGGTGGCCAAAAGACTGAGGTTGGTAGAAAGGTCCAGACAGGGGAGCCTAATGAGCTCACTCCCCTAGATATAGGTAAAGGTGGAGACACAGTAACCCTGGGAAAGGTGGGCAGAGTGGTCTGAGTGTAATACTGAAGGCACCACCGCCCAGTAAGAATAACGAGGAGAAAGGGTGTGGACTGCTGGGAGGAGGGACACAGGCCAAGGAGAAGAGTGAGGAGAAGGAGGAGTACAGGTGGAAGGTAGTCTCTCTCAATGCAAGAAGCCTGGGGAACAAAATTGCAGAGCTTCAGACACTCCTTTCAGAAGAGAAGGTGAACACTGCTGCAGTGACAGAGACTTGGGCCACAGAGTACCATGATGGCACTCGGCAATCCCAGGATACAGGATATGCAGCAGGGACTGGGGGGATGGGGGGGGTTGCACTCTCATGAGGGAAGGGATCAAATACATAAGGGACGAGGGAGAATAGGAGAGGACAGAGGCGCTTTGGGTGCAGCTCCTGGACTCCAAGGGCAGAAAGCTGAGGCTGGGAGTGGTGTACAGACCACCAGCCCAATCCAGGGAACTGGATGGGGAGTTGGCAGAGCAGATAAGGAGGATGTGTAGAAAGGGGAGTGTGGTGATAGTGGGGGATTTTAATCTACCAGGGGTTCACTGAAGCACTCCGGCCACTAGCAGTACCAGGGAGCAAGTGCTCCTTGATGCATTCCAGGACAGCCTTCTGATGCAATGGTAAATGGGCCTACAAGGCTTGGTAGCACTCTGGACCTAGTATTGACAAATGGGGAGGCATTGAGGGAGGTAACAGTGTGGCTCGTTCTTGCGCTGGGCAAGGAGACAGGAGGCACATACACCAAGGTGGTAGACTTTAGTAAGGTGGACTTTGGGAGGATGGAAGCAATACTATGAGGGAGACTACAGGATATAAGGCTGGGGATGGATGCAGAACAAAAGTGGAGAGTCATAAAGACTGGGCTAACAGAGGCCACAGTAGCCTGCAGCAGGGCCAGGAGTAAGAAGCGCAGAGCCAAGAAACCATGCTGGCTGAACAAGGAAGTGATGCAAGGGGTGAGGGCTTAGAGGGCTGCATACCAGAAGTACAGGAGAACAGGGAAGGGAGAGGATAAGGAGGCTTATGGGAGTTGGTCAAGGGAGGTGGCCAGGAGGGTGAAAAAAACTAAGGCCTCCAGGGAATTAAGGTTAGCACAGGGCATAAAAGGAGGGGAAAAGGACTTTTTTAGTTACGTCAGGGAAAAGAGGAAGTGCAAGGAACATAGTGATAGTGTGAGGATAAAGCAGGGAGTGGATTGGGCGGAAAAGGGGGAGGAGCAAGCGGAAATTCTAAATAAGTACTTCTGCTCCATTTTCACTAAGGAGAGGGATGGTAAACTACCAGTATGGGCTGGGGGAGTGGGGAAAAGGGGGAAGAGGTGACAGACAAAGTGATCACAGAGCACTAGGGTGCTAGAGTGGCTGAGGGCAGTAAGGGTGGACAAGGCACCAGGTCCTGATGGCATTCACCCCAGGGTGCTGAAGGAGATGGTGGAGCTGTTGGCTGAGCTACTGGCAGATCTGTTCAACACCTTCCTGGAAATGGGATATGTGCCCCAGGACTGGAGGGTGGCCCATGTAGTGCCCATACACAAGAGTGAGCCTAGGGAGGAGCCAGGAAATTATCGGACAGTCAGTCTCATGTCCATAGTGGGTAGGCTCATGGAGGCAATACTGAAGCAGAGGCTAGTGGCATTCCTAGAGAGTAATGGCTTCCAAGATGGGCGGCAACATGGGTTCGTCTCAGGGAGGTCTTGCCTAATAGATTATTATGACTGGGTGACAAGGAAGTTTTACAGGGGCCATGCGGTACATGTCCTGTACTTAGACTTCAGTAAGGCCTTTGATACAGTGCCTCACGGGAGACTGGGGGGGGGGGAGCCAACAGTAGTGGGGGTGCGGAAAAAAGCTGACTAAATGGATAGAGAACTGGTTAGAGGGTGCAGAGGGTGGTGGTGGTGGTGGAGCTCTCAGCACCTAGAGCAGTGACAAGTGGGGTGCCGCAGGGGTCAGTGCTGGCCCGGTGCTATTTGGTCTCTTTATCTCCGATATAGCACATGGAGTGGGGAGCAGGGTTAGTCTGTTCGCAGATGATACCAAATTGAGGGCAGTGGTGGACAAAAAGGATGGATGGGAAAAACTGCAGGGGGACCTAACTAAACTAGAGACATGGTCGGTGGAGTGGCAGCTAGGATTCAATGCAAACAAGTGTAAGGTGATGCACCTCGGGACTAAGAACCAGAAGAGGGACTATTGGTTGGGGGGGTGAGGTTGGGGATCACAGAGGAGGAGGAGGAGGAGGACCTAGGGGTATTGATAACTAGGAGCATGAACAACTCAGCCCAGTGCAGGAGAGCAGCAGCAAAGGCAAACAGGATGCTGGGGTGCATCACAAAGGGGTTCTCATCCAGTGAATGAGCTTGCTCAATGGAGTTTTTCCTGCAATAAACTTAAACTTGAAACACAGGGATGTGATCCTATCTCTTTACAGATCATTGGTCAGACCACACCTGGAATACTGTGTGCAATACTGGAGCTCATACCTGAGGAGAGATATAAAGTTACTGGAAGGGGTGCAAAGGAGGGCAACAAAAATGTTAAAGGGGATAAGGAAAGGAATATGAAGTTAGGCTGAACGAGCTGAATGTGTACACACTGGAGGAGAGGAGGAACTGGGTGGAAATGACTGAAGCGTTTAAATACCTGAGGGGTGTTTATAAACCTAGCATCGAGGGGGTGTTTGAACTGAGGAGTGGAAGAGAGACGAGGGGATTATTTATGTGGTATTGCCTACAACATTTATGTGAATGTGTAGGGACTCTGCTGTTGCTCAAATTGTCATTAGCGCATTTATACATTCACCCAAATGACATTAGTTGTAATTGTCATTCGCTATACTTGAACATGCTGCAATTGTATTCACGTTATTTGTAATAGCTGTATAAGACTCGCTCATTTTAAATTTGCTGTTTAAACTTCGCTCATTTGACATGGAACCTAAATAAAGTAGTGTTGCTTGAGCAAAACTGCACATTTTCAATAGGCATGAGTTAGGCAATAATTGCAACCCCCCCCCCCACAAAATGTGCTCACTTTCAGCCAAATAACACCCATGCGTGGGAAATAATTTGTGCAAAAAGAAACATTTTTACAATAATTTTGAAGTTACTCTCTCTCTTAATCATCCCCTGCTATGTTCACCACAAGAGCTGGGATCCTGCACAGCACAGAGGCCACACACTCCAGCCCGGTTGCCAAAATTAGAGCGTAATTTATAGGCTTCAAAGTAGCAAAGTGCTACAAAAGGTGCATAGAGGTACAAGCAAAAATATAAGGGTATGGAGCAATGCTGTGCAAAAAACACAAAAAATAAAACAATAAACACTCTAGATGCATTTTAATTGTACCTGCTGTAGACCCCAGTGCTTTGAGGGCAGACTGCCTTCCTCAGGGACAGAAGAGGGTCTGCCCTTGAAGCACCGGGGTCTACAGCAGGTATGGTCCAGGTGCATCTAGAGTGGTTTTATTTTTTGTGGTTTTCGCCCAGCATTGCTCCATACCCTTATATTTTTGTTTGCACCTGTATGCACCTTTTGAAGCTCTTTGCTATTTTGCAGACAATAAATTATGCACTGATTTTGGCAAACGGACTGGAGCCCTTGATCTCTGTTCTTTGTGGGTTCCACTATTTACCAAACACGCCACTTAATGAGAGTGCCACCAGTTTTATATGTGTATGGCTGTGGTCCTGCATGCTGGTTCATGTTCAGAGTCTCCAGTACTTGGCTAGAGCCACCTTCCATTCCAGACCCAGTGCCAGCATTGATAGAGATGGCAGTCTTCGGGTTTACCTTCCGAGGTGGGGTTCCCCTTTCCTACTATGGGGCTTGGCATGACAGGGGATGAACATGGATCATTATTTATTTATTTACAAATTGGTAACCCGGAAGGGCACACTGAGCCGAGGCTCGTTTCCTTGTGTGACCTGGGGGAGAGAAGAAGGGAAGTACAAAGAGATCAAAATTACAACAAAAAACAGAATGTGGTTACAGTGGCAACTTACAAGTGCAAGAGCATAATGATGAGCAAGTAGGTAAACAGCACCGTGGAGCATAACACTGACCTGTAGTTAAGCATGTATGCATTATATAAAGTGCACGGTGCCTGTAGGAGAAGGCGATGCTTTACGAGTTCAGAATCAGTCCACTGGCACAGCCTAATCATTTGGGGGACGGCATTTGCAGGAGGGGAGGGAGAGTCAAGTGGGGGGTTGACATGGGCAGAAAGTGCCAGGGAGATGCCTTAGCTGATATGTAAGGGCTGGAAGTGAGGGGAGAGGCGGATGGAGGAGAGAAGGGGAGTAGGTTGCAGAGGGGGGAGGTGGTAGGAGAAGGCAAACTGCCGAGCAGAGGAGAGAGGGTAAGGAATGGAGAAGGTATGGGGATCCCTGGAGTGGAGGTAGTAGTGGTGGTAGTACTAGTAGTAGTAGTAGTGGTGGTGGTGGTAGTGGTGGTAGTAGTAGTAGTGGTGGTGGTAGTGGTGGTAGTAGTAGTAGTGGTGGTGGTAGTAGTAGTGGTGGTGGTAGTAGTGGTGGTAGTAGTGGTGGTAGTAGTAGTAGTGGTGGTGGTAGTGGTGGTAGTAGTAGTAGTGGTAGTAGTGGTGGTGGTAGTGGTAGTGGTGGTGGTAGTAGTGGTGGTAGTAGTGGTGGTAGTGGTGGTGGTAGTAGTAGTAGTGGTGGTGGTAGTAGTAGTGGTGGTGGTAGCAGTAGTAGTGGTAGTAATAGTAGTGGTAGTAGTGGTGGTGGTAGTAGCAGTAGTAGTAGTAGTGGTGGTAGTGGTGGTGGTAGTAGCAGTAGTAGTAGTGGGGGTAGTAGTAGTAGTGGTGGTGGTGGTAGTAGTAGTAGCAGTAGTGGTGGTAGTGGTGGTGGTAGTAGTAATAGTAGTAGTAGGGAATGGGGGAGAGGAGTGGTAGGAGGGAAGGGACCCAAAACAGTATTTAGAGATGAAGGAGGCACAGTGGGACTGGCAACATGAAGGGAGTGGGAAGATGGAAAGGGAAGAGTAAAGGAAGCCAGTGATGAGTATGAGGGGGTGAGCTGGTAGCAAAGTGGTAGAAAGCACTGCAGAGGGTATCCAGCCTGATGAGGGAAAAGGAAGGAGCAGTGCCATAGACCACATCCACATACTCGAAGACTGAGAGAACCATTTTAGTGACCAGCTCCTGGCAGACCTAGGGGGAAAGTCAGTCCTTGTTATAGTATAGAGCACTAAGTTTGAGGTGGAGCTTGACGTGGATGGCATCAATGTGGACAGATGAGTCCAGCTTACTATCAAGCCACTCAGTGAGATACTTGAAGATGGGGAAGATGGGTGCCATCCAGCATGGAGAGGACAGGTAAGGGCAAGAGCGTAGCCAGTTTCTGGCTGGTGCCGAAGGTCATGGACACTGTTTTCTTGGTATTGGTCTGGAGCTGGTTGGCGTGGAACCAGTGCAGTACATTGTGAAAGCCTTGCTGGAGCAGACCTTCCACAGCCGAGGCTGAGGGGCCAGAGGTGTAAATGAGCATGTAATTTGCATAAATGTGGATATATGAGGAGACACAAGCAGAGGGCAGGTCATTGAGGAAAACTGAGAAAAGGATAGAACCCAGTATGGAACCCTGTGGGACCCCAGCTAGGATGGGGAGGAGAGGAAACAAGATGCCTCCCACCTGTACTAACTGCTGGTGACTTGTGAGGTAGGAATGGGAGCAGTCAAAGGTGGGAGCTGAGAGGCCAGCAGAGATCAACTCATCCAGCAGGAGTGGGTGGGATACCGAGTCAAAGACTTTGGCCAGATCAATGAATATAGCCATTGTGATGTGTCTCTGATCCATCCCAGTGAGGATATAGTCAGTTACATGCAGCAATGAGGAGACAGTGGAGTGGTGATTCCTAAAACCAGAATGGAAGGGGGAAAGATGTTGGAGGAATGAAGAAAGTCAGCAAACCTGAAGTAGCCAGTACTTTCCTGCAACTTTGCAAGAAAGGGGAGGAGCGAGTTAGGCTGGGAATTGCCAGGGAGCAGGGGTTGCCCCCTTTGTGTTGATCATCCAGGCCAGAGGGACAGCACAATGGTAGAAGGAGAGGTTCAGAAGGTGAGAGAGTGAAGAGGCAATGGCAGGAGCGGAGATACGGAGAAGTCTAGGGTCCAGCTCATCCAGGCTGGACTTGGCAGGGTTAAGTGAAGTAAGGGTGAAGAAGGTTTCCTGAGGGGAGACAGGAGGGAAGTGGAAGTCTTCAGGTAAGTGGGATGGAGGAGAGGCAGAAGAGGATAGTAGTGGGGAGGGACAAGGAGAGGGAAGAGAGGGCGCAGGTGTTAAAGAATTCATTAAAATGAACAGCAACAGAGGGAGGGTCGGAGACCGGTAAGCCATCCAGCAGGAGGACTGGGGAAGCGGAAGGGCAGGGGAGTCAAAAAGGGAGTGGATAGCCTTCCAGAATTTTGCTGGGGGACTACGGTTAGACTGAAGGTGGGAGTTGAAGTAGAGGGCCTTAGCAGTATGGACAGCCTTTGTGCAAGAGTTCCTGAGTGGCCTGTAGGGTAAGAGGTCAGGCAGGGATTGAGAGAATTTGAAATGGACCCAAGCTTGGTCCCAGGACTTGCACAAGTCGATGAGGGCAGGCATAATCCAGGGGTGGTGGTGCTTTTAACCCTGGACATTCTAAATGAGAGGTGTGCTTGTCCCAGATGTGAATACATTTGGCATGGAAAAGGGAGAGGGCCATGTCAGTGTCAGGGTCAGAATAGATGGGGAGCCAACCAGTAGCAGAAAGGTTGTTTAGTAGGGTACTAATATCAAGTGACCGCAGGGATCTGGACCAAATGTATTTTGGGGATGATGGAGAAGTGGGCCTAACTTTCCAGTAGGTCATATAGTGCTCAATGAAGGCATCTGGCAGAGTACCTGCTGCAATGATACAGTGCGGGTGGGAGGACAGCACCCAGTCCAGAAGAGAGTGGTTAGGGGAGTGAGGATTGAGCTGGGTGGGTTCCGGGATTACCCGAGTAATGTTTTTGGAATCAATCCTGCTGGAGGTGGGCCTGGAAATAGGGGAGAGCCAACTGATGTTGAAGTCCCCGAGGAGGAGGAGCTCAAAGGAGGAGGCAAGGGAAGCGACAAATCAGAGTGAGTCAACCAAGAAGGAGGGAGTGATTGTAGGGGAGGCATAGAAAACACCAACGAAAATGGGGAGAGTGGATGGGAGGAACAGATTAGCTAGAAGGAACTGATGAGAGGAGAGCACAGAATCTCTAAAAGGGATGGAGCAGGATAGGTTCTGATGGACATACAGGGTGACACCACCACCCAGCTTACTACAGTCCTACCGGAAGAGGTGGTAGTCGGAGAAAAGCCAGGCTAGAGTCGGATACCCCGGAGGAGAGTCAGGATTCAGAAATACACAACAGGCCAGAAGAATGTTGATAGATCCAGACTTTAAGGGGGTTGAGTTTAGGGAGAAGGCTCCTATCATTAAGGTGGAATATGCAGAGGCCTTTAGAGAGGGTAAGGGGAAAGGAGAGAGGAGAGGGGAGGCCAGGGTTGGATTCAACGTTGCCAGCTAGGAAGAGGAGAAGGCAGATGGTGTTGGACTTCTGCCCCTTAAACGAGGGGGGGGAGGCACGATGGAGAAGTTCAAGGTTTAGAGAGGGACAGGAGAGGAGAGGAGAGGAGTGTAGGGTGGATGGTGGGGTATTTATGTATTTATTTGTTTACCAGGTAAGTGCACTGATCCCAGGGACCATTTTCAGGCACAACCCAGGCCATAGAGATGGCACATAGGTAATACAGTTTGGAAAAACATTTTCACAGAATACAAAGCTGGTACAGAAATAGGTCATGGGATACAAAGTGCATGTGCAAGTACATCAGACATTACAGAGAAGTACAATCTAACAGAGGAATCTAACAGCAGGAATATTCAGAGCAGTGCAACAGGATTACAACAGACTTATAAACATCAGACTTAGAAACTGAAGAAACTACATCAGGAAATGTGAAATCTAGTTAATTTACCCGGGGGCAGGTACATGTGGCAGACGCCAGCATGGTAGATTTATAGTGTGTTTTGAATGCTAGGTGCATATCAAGAGAGCGAATGGGAGTAGATAGGCTGTTCTATAGTCTGGGAGCTACAGAGGAGAAAGCTTTACTCCCCAGGCAAGTAGAAATCCATGGGATCACTAAGGGAGGAACACTAGAGCCCCCAAGATTTTGTGGGCAGTTATTTAGTTTGATCAGGGAAGAAAAGGGGGACAGACCAGTACTTCTTATAGCATTATCTATAGTGCAGCCAAGTATGTAGTTGTTTCCAGCCTGTGGGGGGAGCCAGCCTAGGGACAGGTAAAGGGAGCTATGGTGTGTGGAGTGGGGCACCATTAGCACAAATCTACAAATATTGAAGGCGGTAGTTAGCCTTGTGAGAAGTTGGGAGGAAGCTTGAGTGTAAATGGAGGCACAGTAGACCATTAGAGGAAGGAGGTTGCCTTGATGTAACCCCTAGGTGGCACTATCCCAAGGGCTACTACCCCTGCCTGCTTGGCTCATAGCAGGTTAAGGGGCCTAGGTTCAGTGATGGGTGCCTTCACCCAAAGGTCAGGGATGGTATTGGTCTGACTAACCAGGCCACAGCCCTCTGGGACACTGTGACCCCTCCCTTGTCTCCTGCTAGTGGCCCACACAGTACACAATGTTTACCTTCCCAACACCCCGATAGGCTTTACACGTACACTTAGATTTAGCACTTACCCCAGGACTGGTTCCTTCAGCTTGACTCTGGGGAACCCCTGTAAAATAAGGTGATGCAAGACAAAAACAACTATGCAATACCTTAGGCATAAATAGACACCGTAGTCAATGTAGATTGCAGAAAAAAAAGTAGATCTGATTTATTCAGGGAGGCTACTGTATAACAAGGATGGGGGCAATCAGGTTAATTGGCTTAAACACACTACAAATATCATAGTTGTGCATGCAGTCAGTGTCCCTATCAGTCACACTCTCTGGGTACCCAGGATGGAAAGGGGGGCTAGCCAGAACCGTTGACCGGGGTAGGCCAGCATTGCAGCTGGTAGGGGCCCTGTGAGGAAAAAAGAAATAACATGCGCACTCACTGATTGTAATCCGGAGCCAGAGGGCTCAGTTCATGGAAACAACACTACACAAGCCCACCCACTCACTCTGAAGACAAGTACGATTTAAAATCCTGGAGGAGGTCACCTTGAAAACCCGCAATACCAATGGCTTGCTAGGCTGTGAAGTAGCCCCTAATTGGCTACCTTTCTCCTCTCTACTCACTCGCCTAACTAGGTGCCATTTTCAAACTGCTGATTTTAAAACTGGACTTGATTATTCTGTGCCAGAGCTCGCTCTGCTTGTCTCTCTAAATTTTTGTCTCTCTAAATTGTCTCCCACCCACCCTCTCCGGCCCCGACCTCTATTAAAAAAATGCCCTCTCTTCCCTTTTGGCACCGCCCCATATCTCCTCCTCCTCCTCCTGTCTACTGATTCCAGACCAGTCAACCACCTCTTAAAGAAGCAGACACACTTACTGGGCTCTCCATATTCTGTGGACTACCCTCCCCTCTCCCTGTTTAAACAGCTAGGATGACAAGAACAAACAATGTATTTCCCCCTGCCTACTGATTCCTCATAGCACCAAGCACAATTTCCTAGTGCTCTAGTGCCCTCTACTAATCAGTACTACCACCCTGCTCCCTCCTTGCACATACAGCTGGGAGACTCAAGTACTAAGGGACGTGGCGGAAGGCTCCAACACAATGAACCCCAAAGTGAGCACACGTCTCGTACTGTGAGGGATCTCATTGTATTTGCTCCTACTCTTGGTGGGTGTCCTGGTTCAAAAACTCCCAGCCCCTCCCACTGTCCTGGCTAACCTATCCAACATATTGTAAAGCCGGCACAGTGGGAGACCTGCAGCATGGTGCTCCCCCCCCCCGCTTGCTCCCTGCACCATCCCTCCTGGCCCTTGTCTAACAAGTGGTCCTCTATTCCAACCATATGGCTACTTCCTGGCCTCCATTTTGCAGTTGGCACACCGCCTACTAAGAGCTTTTCCCAGAATTTGCAGAGGTCAAGATCAAGGCATCACTTTCCAAAAATATGCAGAAAACTCATCCTTATCCTACTACTGATGTTGGGAAACATCCACCCTAACCCAGGCCCCCAGACAACCCATACCCAGGCTCATGCACACTCGGAGCAACTGAAGATTGTGGGTATGAATATTGGCAACCTCCTAGCCAAGCTTACTCAATTTGAGGCTTGGGTGGCACAAAATCAGCCTGATGTCACTGCATTGACTGAGACATGGCTCTCTGCATGTACATCCGACTCAGTAGTCTCCATAACAGGGTACAACCTATACAGGATGGACCGCTCCGGGAAAAGAGGTAGCGGGTGCTTAATCTACGCTCGGAGCCACCTGCAGTGCCATGCAGTTCAGCCGACTGGTACCAGCAAGGACTGTGAATGCCGTGCTATAAAAATCTTGGTAGGCAATGGGCACAAAGGCCTAATTATTATGGTAGTCTATAACCCACCAGGACGGCAACAACTAGGGTTAGAAGCCTTCACTAGCTACTACACCCAAGCAAGCCACAACAAGGAAACCATCATTCTTGGAGATTTTAACTCCAACTGGCTTGCCAGTTCCAGCATTGCACACAGAGACTTTGTCTCGGGACTCTACCTAACATAGATGGTCAAGAGCTGCACCCAAACAAACTACCGTACGGGCACAAGCACGCTGATCAACTGGGTACTAACAATGCATCCGGAATGGCTAACAGATGTCAAGGTACTCCCTGACACCTTCAGTGACCACTCACCAGGTGTCAGCGTGGCTCAGTTGGTAGCACATCCGCCTCTGGACCAGAAGGTTGTGGGTTCTCGCCCCACACCGGGATTGGACTTGCACCTAAAAAATCGCTGGCATCTGAGTGCAGTATTGGGGGGTGCTGTACTGCTGGGGTGTGCCGTCCTTCGGATGAGACGTTAAACCGAGGTCCCTTCTACCCATCCTGGTGTTGTCCTGGTGGGTGTCCAGGTGGAAGTAAAAGAACCCACGGCACTCTTCACAAAGAGTAGGGAACATTCCCGGTGTCCTGGCCAACATTCCCCTTCCCATAAGCCGGTTCATGCAATTATCCAGGCTGTGTGTGGGTGATGATGTGTGATATGGCCGCCACCACACATTCAGTCACTTCACTACCAGTCTAGCATTGCTTGTAAAGCATTTTGGATATAAGAAAAGGGCTATATAAATGCAGATTCTTCTTCTTCTTCTTCAATGTGAGTGGGCAACTAAACAGGCCATGCCTCCCCCAAGAATGGTGAGGAACAGAGTAATTAAAAAAGGCTCTATGGACGACTTCAGGAATCACCTTAAAGGGATAGACCAGAGCTTCCTTGACCCATGCCCCTCAGTTGACACCGCCCTGCAGTTCTTCATCAATCACTTCAACATGGCAGCAGACAAGTTCGCCCCGTACCACAATAAGATGATCAAAGGAGGTAGCATGGACTGGGTCACTCCTCAACTCATCGACATAATGCGGCAAAGGGATCGCCTCTGGCATCGAGCCCAGGCAACAGGGACTCCAATGGATTCCCAAAGCTATAAAGTGGCCCGAAACAAGAGTGCTTGGGCAATCCGTCAGGCCAAGGCCACGTACTACAAGAACCAACAGTCACAATGCTGGGGGGACGGGAAGAAATTCTGGGCCTCACCGGAACCAGTGATAGATCCCCACCATCCATGCTTCACCACAACGATGTGGCCATCCTCGGTGAAGCCTCAATAGCCAATATCTTTAACAAGGCTTTCATGGACTATAATGCAGTCCTCCCCAGACCAGCTTCTTACCTTGATGGTAAACCAACCACAGACCACTCACCCACTCCTACCAGCACCAGGACCTGTCCAGCCTTTTACTTTCATCAGGTAACCATCAAGGAAACAAGAAAATACCTCACAAGAGTCCTGGGAAATACAAGGATGGGAGGTGATGGTACTGACATGAAACTCATATCTATCGCCCTACCTGAGGTCATTGTTCCCATCATTAAGCTGTTCAACTTGTCCCTCCATCTGTCTTCTTTCCCTCTGTCTGGAAAACCGCTCTGGACACACCAGTGCATAAAGGAGACGATCGGTCTCTAGTATTCAACTACAGACCCATTTCAATCTTATCCCCACTGTCCAAAGCACTGGAAAGAATCATTGCCAATCAACTTACAGACCATCTGCATAAATGCAACCTTTTCTCCTCTCAACAACACAGATTTCGCAAGTTGCATAGCACTAATACCACACTAATTGACTTCACAGGCTATGTACATGAGGCTCTTGACCAGGACCACTTGGGCGGGGCAATCTTTATAGACCTGACCAAGGCCTTCAACCTTGTGGACCATCAGCTGCTGCTCACAGGTTAAGTTGCCGAGGGCTGCTCTAATGGTTGGCTGGTTTTTCAGCTACCTGTCCGGGCGATCTCAGAAAGTAACAAGCATTTGTCAATGCCGAATGTTTGCTTGCTGGCATTGGCATTGGTAGTATAGGAGTTACAGAGCTGCATACTAGGAATGGCAGTGAAGTATTGAACTGAAGCAAAGCCCGTCACCACCCTGCAGATAGTGACAGGCATTGGGTTGTGCCTTTGGGTCGTCAGGCATAACGGCCATGCCATTTCACCACATCCTACCCTGCAGACACCGACAAGTGTCACGGAATGCCTTGGGGTCTTTGGCCCTTATGCGCACCCCATTCCATCAGGAAATATGGTGAGATGGGTGCGGTATAGGAGAATGGGGTGAAGTTTGGGGCCGAAGAGTCCAAGGCGCACTTTGATGCCTCTCATTGGCTGCAGGGTGTGGGTTGGGGTGGAATGGTATGAGCATTGTAGGCAACAATCCCAAGTCACAGCCCTGATGCCTGTCATTCTGTACAGGGTGGGGCGTTATGGTCGTAAACCCTAATGCCTCAGGCATTCATTGGTATTTTCACTCCAAATTTTCAACATGTTTTTTTTTGTGAAACCCCACCTCATGAACAGTGGTAATATCAGTTTGTTAGCTGAAAGCTGCTTTTGCACAGCGACTACGGCATTTGGCACCACAGGTGCAAAAACACATTCCGAATAGGATGTGAAAAATGACAGCGGTACTGTTCATGTGGAGGTGTAAAAAATGGCAATGTTGAAAATCTGCTGTGAAAATACCAAAAAAAACTGGTGAAGTCACGAGCATGCATAGAAACTGTGCAATGCACACCCATAATGTAACTAGTTTGGGGATTTTTTACAGCAGATTGTTAACAGGCATTCTGGGACCTCCAATCATGAACAGTGTCAGTGTGATTTTCTTTATCTGTCCCGAACAATGATTTCCCAGAGCGACCACGCATTTCTGCACTGAAAGTGTGAAAACACATTTCGGCCATGTTGTGAAAAATGACAGCTGTACTGTTCTTAAGGAGCTGTCGAAAAATGCCACTGGTGAAAATCTGGACTGAAAATATTACAAATTCATGAACTTACGAGGGTGCATGGAAACTGCGTAACACAGTCATTTTATGGAGTTTTGTCACCAAATTTTCAACATAGCCATTTTAAGACCTCTGCTCATGACCAGTGTCACTGTGATTTTCTTAATCTGTCCCAAACATTGTTTTCGCACACCGACTGCACCATTGTGAGCTACATGTGCAGAAACACATTTTGGGCAAGATGTGAAAAATGGCAGCTGTACTGCTCATAAGGAAGTGTGGTAAAATGGCAATGTTGAAAATCTGGCGTGCAAATATTACAAATTCGCAAACTTGCCAATGTGCGTAGGAACTGCGTAACATGCGCTCTTAAAACAGTCATTTTTGGGAATTTTTTCACCAAATTTTCAACATAGCCATTTTAAGACCTCTGCTCATAAACACTGTCACTGTGATTTTCGTAATGTGTCCCATTCATTGATTTCGCACACTGACGCACCATTGTGCGCTACATGCGTGGAAACACATTTTGAGTGAGATGCGAAAAATGACAGCTGTACTGCTCATAAGGAGATGTGTTAAAATGGTAATGTTGAAAATCCAGAGTGCGAATATTAACAATTCGTGAACTTACGAGTGTGCGTGGGAACTGCACAATGCACGCTCATAAAACAGTCAATTTTAGGAATTTTTTCACCAAATTTTCAATATAGGATTTTTAAGAGCCCACCTCATGAACACTGGCACTGTCATTCCATTAATTGGTCCCGAAAGGTGATTCCACGCAGTGACCATGAAATTACCCTTCGGGCCCGATTAACACCATGACAGTGACAGAATTCATGAGGAGGGGTCCCAAAAACCCCATGTTGAAAATTTGGTGCAAAAATTCCAAAAAATGCCTGAGATATGCAGCAAAGTTGAAAAAACCCTATCTATTACATTATGCAGCTTACCGGCATTTCCTCAGTTCGCAGTCGGCTTTGAAGATTGGAGACGGTTCTCAGTCCACCAAGATCGCTACGCGAGTCTGGAGAGGTAAGTATGGGGTGAGGGGGTGTGTGGGAGGCAGGGGTGCACAGTGGGTGGGCGTGGTGGGGAGAAGGCCAATGAGACCGCGAGGGACCGTTTTTTCTTTCAGGGACTTTTTTTTTTTAAAGGAGGACGCTGCAGGACGTTTGCCACACTTGCCACACTGGGGTAGGCTCCCAGCGTGACATCAGGAAGGCTGCTTGGGAAGGGCTGGAGCCGACGGGGGATTGGGAACCCCCTTCGGCCATAACAGTTTCTGCCACGCTGGGGTGGGCTCCCAGCGTGGCACCTGGAAACGTTTTGGTGGGGGCTTGGAGACATGGAGCCGACGGGATTTGGCACCCCTGTCAGCCATTACACTGTTTGCCATGCTGGGGTGGGCTCTCAGCGTGGCACCAGGAAGCTTGTTTTTTTGATGGGGAGGCCTGGAGCCGACGGTGACTGAGCACCCCGTCCGCCCTACAGTGTGTGCGTCGGGGAAAGCGTGCACGAGCACGCAAAATGCAGTGGTTGCATGCCTGCGTGCATGGGGTGGGAAGCTCTGCTCACTGAAGCGGAGCTCTCCCTTTCAATTGTATGCCACTGCATCCGGTATCTCGGATGATGGCACTATGTTTCTTGCACATGCGTACAAGCAAACATAACAAGCATTTGTCAATGCCGAATGTTTGCTTGCTGGCATTGGCAGTGGTAGTGTAGAAGTTATAGAGCTGCGTAATAGGAATGGCAGTGAAGTACTGAACTGAAGCCAACCCCACCACCACCCTGTAGAGAGTGACAGGCATTGGGGTGTGCCTTTGGGTTGTCAGGCATAACGGCCACGCCATTTTACCACACCCCACCCTGCAGACACTGACAAGTGTGCACGTGTTCCTTGGGGTCTTTGGTTTTATGCGCACCCCCACTTCATTAGGAAATACGGTGAGATGGGTGCGATATAGGAGAATGGGTGAACTTTGGGGTCAAGAGTCCAAGGCATACCCGATGCCTCTCACTGGCTGCAGGGTGTGGAATGGTAATGAGCATCACAGGCAAGAATCCCAAGTCACAACCCTGATGCCTGTCATTCTCACAGGGTTGGCCTTATGGTTGGAAACCCTAATACCTCAGGCATTCGTTGGTATTTTCACTCCAGATTTTCAACATGTTTTTTTTGTGACCCCACCTCATGAACAGGGGGAATATCAGTTTGTTAGCTGAAAGCTGCTTATGCACAGTGACTATGGCATTTAGCACCACAGGTGCAAAAACATTCTGAACAAGATGTAAAAAATGACAGCTGTACTGTTCATGGGGAGGTGTAAAATGGTAATGCTGCAAACCTGCAGTAAAATATTAAAAAATGGTGAAGTCAATGAGAGACATAGAAACTAGTGCAACGACACCCGTGAATATAATTAGGGTTGGGGATTTTTACAGCAGATTGTCAACTCAGGCATTTTGGGGCCTCCAATCATGAACAGTGTCACTGTGATTTTCTTTATCTGGCCCGTAACAATGATTTCCCACAGCGACTATCAAGATCTCTGCGCTGAAAGTGTGAAAACACACTTCAGCCATGTTGTGGAAAAATGACAGCTGTACTGTTCATAAGGAAGTGTGGAAAATGCCACTGGTGAAAATCTGGACTGAAAATATTACAAAGTCATGAACTTACGAGGGTGCGTGGAAACTGCTTAATGCTCACCGTAACACAGTCATTTTATGGACTTTTGTCACCAAATTTTCAACATAGCCATTTTAAGACCTCTGCTCATGAACAGTGTAACTGTGATTTTCTTAATCTGTCCTAAACATTGCTTCTATTTCACCAAAGTACCATTGTGCACTACATAGCGAAAAAACACATTTTGGGTGACATATGAAAAATTGCAGCTGTACTGTTCATAAGGAAGTGTAATAAAATGGCAATGTTGAAAATCTGGAGTGAAAATATTAAATTCGCAAACTTACGAGCATGCATAGGAACTGCGCAATGCACCCTCGTAAAACAGTAATTTTTAGGAATTTTTTCACCAAATTTTCAACATAGCCATTTTAAGACCTCTGCTCATGAACAGTGTCACTGTGATTTTCTTAAGGTGTCCCATACATTGATTTTGCACATCAACTGCGCCATTGTGCACTACATGGGTGGAAACACATTTTGGGCAAGATGTGAAAAATGACAGCTGTACTGCTCATAAGGAGGTGTGGTAAAATGGCAATGTTGAAAATCTGGAGTGAATATATTGAAAATTCGCAAACTTACGAGCGTGCGTAGGAACTGCGCAATGCACCCTCATAAAACAGTCATTTTTAGGAATTTTTTCACCAAATTTTCAACTATAGCCATTTAAGACCTCTGCTCATGAACAGTGTCACTGTGATTTTCTTAATTTGTCCATTACATTGATTTACTCAGACACCGACTGTGCCATCATGCTACATGGTGCGGAAACACGTTTTGGGTGAGATGTGAAAATGACAGCTATACTACTCATAAGAAGGTGTGGTAAAATGGCAATGTTGAAAAATCTGGAGGAAAATATTGAAAATTCATGAACTTACGAGAGCGTGCATAGGAACTGCGCAACGCACGCCAGAAATACCAGTCATTTTAGGAATTTGTTCACCAAATTTTCAACATAGCCATTTAAGACCTTTGCTCATGAACAGTGTCACTGTGATTTTCTTAATTTGTCCTGTACATTGATTTCCACACCTCACTGCGCCATTATGCGCTTGCAGGCGGAAACACATTTTGGGTGAGATGTGAAAAATGACAGCTGTACTGCTCATAAGAAAGTGTGGTAAAATGGCAATGTTGAAAATCTGGAGTGAAAATATTGAAAATTCACGAACTTACGAGCCTGCATAGGAACTACGCAACGCACGCTCGTAAAACAGTCATTTTTTGGAATTTTTGCACCAAATTTTCAACATGGGGTTTTTGGGACCCCTTCTCATGAACAATGTCACTGTCATGCGTTATTCAGGCCCAAAGGGTGATTTCGCGCAGTGACTGCACAGTGACTGTGAAATCACCCTTCGGGCCTGAATAACGCCATGACAGTGACATTATTCATGAGAAGGGGTCCCAAAAACCCCATGTTGAAAATTTGGTGCAAAAATTCCAAAAAATGCCTGAGATATGTAATAAAGTTGAAACCCCCCTATCTAGCCCATTATAAAGCTTACCAGCATTTTCTCAGTTCGCGGTCGGCTTTGAAGAGTGCAGACGTGTTCCCGGTCCACCGAAGATCGCTGCACTCGGAGGTAAGTATGGGGCGGAGGGGTGGGGAGGACAGGGTGCGCAGTGGGTGGGTGCGGGTTGTGGGAGGGGGCCAGGGAGACTACGATGGGACTGTTTTTCTTTACAGGTTTGTTTTTTTATTTTTAATCGACTACGCTGGGACGCTTTGCCACGCTGGGGGGCTGCCAGCGGCAGTCAAGGACGGTTGGGGGGTCACGACGGGATTGGTCACCCCAGTCGGCCAAAGACACTTCGCCACGCTGGGGTGGAATCCCCGGCGTGGCACTCTCTGTACTGGGAGGAAGCCGACGGGATTGGGCACCCCCGTCGGCAATAGCATGGGGGAGGGAGAGACAGTGAGGCCGACGGGATTGGGCACCCCATCGGCTACTCTATCGAGTTGCAGCGTGGCATGTGAGAGGCTCTTGGGGGAAGTGCAGCACAGCCGATGGGGATTGGACACCCCGTCGGTTATGGGAGTGTTATAGTGTGGGGGGCAGCACGTGGTATGCGTTGCGTGTGCGTGTGTGTGTGTGTGTGTGTGTGTGTGTAGGGGAGCTGCACTTGAGCAGGCGATATCTTATCGCTGCTCACTCAAGCGTAGCTCCCCCTTTCAACTGTATGCCACTGCATTTTGGAGCTTGTCATAGACAGCTTCAGAATGCATTGGCTTACAGGGGCCGCGCCTGCCAGCACACTGACTGAATTGGAGGAGGAAGTGACACACCTCCGAAATCTCGGATGATGGCACTATGTTTCTTGCACATGCGTGCAAGCAAACATAAAAATCATCAGTGCTATCTCTGACTCCTGCAATGTGACAGTGGGGGCCCCCCAGGGTTCTATATTGGACCCGCTCTTGTTCAGCCTGTTTGTGAACACCTCCCTGACAACCTGTCCCACTTCTAAGATCCTGCTATATGTGGGCGACATGGTCATTTTCTCTCAAAACACCAACCAAGAAGCTCTCACTAGGGAGTTGCAGTATAACTATGACCTCCTACAGGACTGGTTCAAAGATAGCACGCTAGTGCTTAACAGATAAAAAACAAGGTAATGCTCTTTGCCAGGCACCAAAAGAGGAGGTCTACTGCACCCTCTCTCAATTACCTGTAACACTAACACCACCTTGGAACAGGTGTCATCATTCCAGTATCTTGGAATCACAACAGATGAGTCCCTCTCATTAGATGAGCACATCCGCAATATCACCATTGCAGTTAACAGGAAACTAGGGTCCCTTTATAGGCTCAGATTCTGCTTTACACCTGAGGCCAAGCTCCTGGTGGTTACAGGTACAGTACTACCCATTCTGGACTATGGAAACATGGTATATGGCGCAGCCTCTGATATGAGCCTACTCAGAGTCCACACAACCCTCAATAAAGCCTGTAGATTTGTCTTAGGTGCAGTGTGACCCATACATTAGGACTAAATGGCTTCCTCTCATGGATCGCATTAAGCTCCACTCCTGCCTTCTAGGAAAGAATGCCCTACTAGGATTTGCACCTCTCTCCCTACAAGCTTTATTCTGCCCTGCACCTACCAAACATGCTACAAGAAGTGTCACTAAACAAGCCCTAGCAGTCCCGTTCAGAAGAACCGCCCTGAGGAGACAAGCCTTTGAGGTCAGGGCTCCCACTTGGTTAAATGAGCTCCCTCTCTCTACAACAAGCCTCACTTGCTTCAGTCCCTTTAAGTCCAAGCTTCAGAATCCTATCTCCCCTCCAGAATGCTGCTACTGCCACACTTGACCCTACTGGTACTAGCCTCCTGCACACCTGAGCAACGCCCTGGATCACCGTCTACTACTCTACTGAGCCATGAAGTTCACTACCCCCTCATCTGACCCAGTTTACCTGCCTTGTACCCTCCCTACTCCCAGCATCTCCCCCAGATGTGCCCTCTGCTACCTCCCTATACCCTCCCTTCCCACCCACCCCAACGCTGCTTTTCCTCTCTCCTTCTAGCTCTGCCTCCTACCTGTCTCTCTCCCCAGCCCATAAGCCTGTAGCTTACTCTCCCAATGGCTGTCCTCTACAGGCGACTCTACATTTATCAGTTAGGATACTGACACATTTGTTTTGCTACCATCCTTGATCACTCATGCTTATGCTTATGCTTATGTAGACTGATGCACTTCATTACCGATGATGCTTTGGGAACTGTATCCCCTTGTACTCTGTACCCACACTATGATTATATTTGGCTTTGGCTTATTTTGCTCTGCTGCAGTACCTGCATCTTCATTCCACCCTCCAGCTGTGCAGAGGAGGCCCCTGACCAGGGCACTTCGACCCACCAAGGAACTACACTGGGAGGCGACTTTGCTGTGCCGCAGTCCCTGCATCTTCAGTCCACCCTCCAGCTTTGCAGGTACAGCCTTCCTGGCGGCTTTGCTTTGCTGTCTCCCAGACGCTTATTCCGGCTCCTGATTGGTTGGTGCTGGCAAACTGGGCTCCTGATTGGCTCTCTTCCTATTCCACTATTGATCTTTTGCTGTATGCTTCCCAGCCAGAGTCTTAACTTCTGGGTGCAAAATGTTCAAATTATAATAGTTTCACCGCTCTTCCTAATTGAATTGTGTGTACCTTGCTGTAACTGTGTTGTTATCATTTGAATCAATGTATATTGTAAGTGCTTGACTGTATAATGCAAGGAAATTACAGCTCAGTTTAGATTAATGTTGTTTAAGTTAACCTGAAAAGAATATTTTATTTTTCTATCTACCTTTTCTATCTCTTTCTCCTTACTTCTCTCTTCCAGGCTGGCTCTTTGTAATTACTAAGTGCCAGACTGTTTTTTTTCTAGGTTTTTTGGTTTTTTTGTGTCCATTTTCCCATTAGCAAGTTATACCGTACTGCCACTAGAGGGACACAATCTTTATCTAAAGTGATCCCTGCCTGCTGTTCATATAGATACCTTCCTAAACTACAGCTCCCCCCTCCATCTGACTAGTCCCATCCTCTGCACTCCCTGCTTATAAATTCTTCCTCTTCCTAAACCAGTTATTCACTAATTTCTCTGCCTTTAAGAACAATGCATCCCTTACTCTCCTCTCTCCCCCTTGTTCTGCTCATATCCCTCTCTTTACCACCTTCACTTGCTCACTACTCAACCATTCCTAATAACTCTCCCAACCCCATCAATTACTATCTCCAATCCCCTACCCACATCCATGCTATCACTCCCTCTCCGCCATTTGAAATATGGTCTCACTCTACCACTGTTCCTCATGCAGCTTTGATAACGGTGTCCACTTTCACTGCAGTTCTCCACCCTCTTCTACCTCACTCATCCACTCCCTTCTCCTCAAAACTCCCAACCTCCTCGCCAGCCCCTTCAACATCCCCTAAGCTCTCCTCTTGCTCTCCGCCTGGGATATCCACCCCAACTCAGGCCCTATTGCCCCTAACTCCTCTGGTGCTTCCTCCTCTACTACCTCCCCCTGCTCTCTTCTCTCAGCCCTCTCAAAGGTCTTAAAGATCCTACATCCAAACACCCGCAGCTTGTTGAAAAAAATAGACCAGGTTCAGCTCATGGTGTACACTCTAAAACCAGACATTCTAATCATCTCAGAAACTTGGCTAAAGAGCAGTATCCATTTCCTCTCGGTTTCCATTCCTGGCTACTCACTGCTAAAGCAAGACCGTGCTGGCAGGGGTGGCAGTGAGGCCATTTATGTCCTAGCCTCCATCCAATATTCCATCATCTACCCATCCTCCTATCCTGAGATCCATGATGCCCTAGCTACTCATGTGACCCTCCCTTTCGCTCTCCCAATCTTTGTAGCTGGTATATACTGCCACCCAAATGTCCATCCTTCGGTCGCACTAGACCTCCTAACCTCCATCATTTCCCTTGCTCGCTCTGGGGAATTATTCATCCTAGACAACTTCAAAATAAATTGGTTGTCACCTAAACCTACCAAAACTAAAAATGAAATTGGAGCCCTAAACCTCTCCCAACTGATCTCTGAACCCACCTGCCCAAACCACAGGACATAACAACACTCCCTACTCGACTGGGCCCTTACCTCCCACCTCCACCATGTCATCATCTCTGGCATCCTCCCCGATGCTCTCAGTGACCATAACCCAATATTCATAGTTAAGAAAGTCCACAGAACTAAATCACCACACAGAACCATACAACTACGCTCTTTCAAGTCTCTTGACCTTGAACCTCTCCTGTGTAACCTTGCCTCTTCTGACTGGTCCCCTCTAACCTCCTTCCCCTCAGTTGATAAGGCCCTTGCCAACTTCAAAGAAATAATTCTTGTAAACTGGAACACCTTTGCCCCATTCAAACAAACCAGCATCAGAGGTAACCACTTACCTTGGATAACCCCTGAACTTCTGACCTGCCTCAGGGCTAGAGATCGAGCCTGGAATTGTCATAAAGCTACCCAGCATCCTAGTGACCTCGTGAACTACCACATGCCCTGAAACACTTGCACCAGGGCTACAAGGTTAGTCAAGTCCGAATATTTCAAATCTTCCTTCATCGCCAACATAAATTCCCCTTCAAAGTTCTGGAAGGTGGTCCATGCCCTATTTAACACTTCATCTCACCCACCCCACCCCCGGTACTTAAAGTAAATAGCTCACTAGTGTCTTACCCACCAGCTGTAGCTGTAGAATTTAACTTCTACTATTCCTCCTGCGCCACTGAGCTACTGAAATCCCTCCCCTCCTACCCATCCCCCCCACCCTCTACCAGTGTGCCCTCTCCACCACCCTCCCACCTCCCCTTCTCTCTCACTACTGTAACCTCAAATTATGCCCTAAGTGCCCTCCTCACCATCAACCCCTCTAAAGGTGCCTCCCCTGATGGCCTTGACCCAAAACTCCTCTCCCTCTCTGCTTCAGTCATTGCCTACCACCTCTCAATAATCCTAAATCTCTCATTCTCTACTGCCTCAGTTCCCTCTTCATGGAAACATGCTGTGGTCCTCCCTCTACCCAAAGGGGGTGACTCCTCATCCCCTGGCAACTATCTCCCCATTTCTCTCCCCCTACCCTTGCTACACTTCAAGAACACATTGTCCTCTCCCAACTCACCTCTTTTCTATCTGACACCTCCTTTTTCACCCCTTTCCAGTATGGTTTCAGGAAAAACCACTCAATCACCACCTCTCTCCTATGGCTCACAGACTCCATCCTAACTGGGATGGCCAATGGCCAAATTGCCTCTGACATTTTTGTCAACCTGGCCAAGGCCTTCAACACTATCTCTCACTCCCTTCTCCTTGACTCGCTCTTGGCAGCTGTCCTAGCTCTCTCCACCACAAATTGGTTCAAGGCCTACCTTACTGGCAGAACTCAATCAGTTAAGATTGTAGATCCCATTTCCCCTTCCCTCCCAATTAGCACTGGAGTCCCTCAGGACTCTGTATTAGGGCCCCTCTTAATCTCCATCCTCTTAAATGACCTTTTCTCTGTTTGCTACCCATCTTCCACTATACATATGTATGCCTATGATACAGACCTGTATGCGTCTGGTTCCTGTCCTGATGAGGTTACAACCAGCTTATCGTAAGACTTCAACAAGGTTCAGCTCTGGTTTGCTAATCACTTTTCCTCAATGCCAAGAAGACTGTGTCCATGACCTTTGGCACAAGGCAGAGATTTTATAGGCTTCCCTCCCTACCAATGTTCCACACACTTGAGGGGACTTTACTTGAGAACACATCCTCCTTCAGGTACTCAAGTGTTTGGTTGGACCAACACCTAAACGTCTTTGGACATATTGATGCCATCCAGAAAAAACTGCACCCCAAGCTTGGTGCCCTGTTCAGGAACTGTAGTTGCATCCCTCCTACAGCTAGGTGTGAACTTGTTCAGAAGAGGATACTGCCCATTTTTGACTACTGTGATGTAGTCTATGGTGCTGCCCCCAAGTCCTCCCTGGCCAGACTGCACACCCTCTTCAATTCCTTCTGCCGCTTTGCCCTGGATGCCCCCCTCGCACCGCATGACTCCGATCTTTATCATTCCCTATCCTTCCCCTTTGTTACAAATAGTTCTCCCACTGTGCTAAATTCACCTTCAAGCACTCCTTTCCTACCTCACCTCCTTTATAACACCCCCCCACCTTCCTATTCCCTTAGATCAACCGACTCCCATACCCTGGTTGTCCCCCACAGATCCACCCAAATTGGCCAATCCAGTTAGTCTCACCACCTCCCAAAAATCTGGAATTCCCTCCCCCCCTTAAATCTCATCCTCTGCCTACTCCATCAGCTCTGCCCTCAATAATTACCTTGTAACTCACTGCTCCTGCCATGTCCCTCCCTAATTCCCTCCTCTATGCCCTGAACAAACCCTACCCCTCTACCATCACCTTCATTTTACCCTGTGCACACCCTCCCACCAAATTTCTAGCTCTCCTCCCCTTCCCCCAAATTGCTCCCCCTTGCTGGCCCCCCTTGATCTCTCACATAACGTAAAGGACCCCAAATACTCTCCATGGTCCCTCTCCTACCACCCCCAGGGGCTTGTATCTCTCATCTACTCCCTTCCCCCACCATCCTAAAGGGGTCTGTCTGGCACACTACTATCCCCTTCTTTCTGGTCCCCCCAGTCCCCTTGCAGGGTTCCTCACATCCTTAGGGGGTCTCCAGGGACACGACTCTTCCCCACCCCACCTCACCCCTCCCACCCTTTCCCTTTTCTTTCATGTAAGCACTTGTTTACTTATTAACCCTGCACTTACTATTGTCCACTCTTTCTGCATATTATGCTCAACACTGTTATAACAGTGTTTGTAAGACCTGCCTTACAACTGTATGTTAATGTTGATCTTGTAACTTGAATGTTTAATGTCTCATTCCTATTGTACCCCTTCCCCTCAGGTCGCACCAGGAGATGAGCGACTTGTTGCTCAGTGTGCCTTCCTGATGAAACATTTCAATAAATAAATACATTTTATCCTACAGTGATTACTGTGTGTTGTTATTTGTTGATTCTGACAATGCATTCTGGATGCTACTGTCTCACCTACACTTGTTTGTGCTACTCCGCCTATGTTGTGACGCGGATCCTTTGTAAAAGAGCTTTTAGCTCAAAGGTTGTAATTCTGACTACTCAAAAAATAAATAAATAAATAAATAAATACATTTCTGAAAATGTGGTTTGTAAAATTGGCCAAGGCCAATGAAGTACTGTGGTACTTCCTAAACCTGTGTTGGTGTTGGCAAAGAAGATTGTATTTGTTGACATATTCAGAGAGTTTGTGATGGACTACCTTTCCAAGGAGTTTACTCAGGTGTGGCAATAAAGACATAGGCCTATAATTATTCATAGACAGAGGATCACCAGATTTGAAGATGGGGATCACCTTGGCATTTTTCCATATGGCCGGCATAGCTGAGGTGGTTAGGGCTAGGTTAAAAATAGAAGCCAGGAGCTGGCCCAGTGGTGTTGAGGGTTGAGGTGCTGGATGCTACACCTCATGCAATGCTGGCGACCCGGGTTGGGGAATGACCTCGGGTCATCAGGGTGCCAGCACGGGAGGAAGGGGTGGAGCAGGATGTAGTGCCTAATGGCAGCTTTCCTCTCCTGGGGTGGTTGTTGCCCCTCGTAGTTCTGCTGACACTGGGTGGAGGTCTGGTGGAAGTGCAGGCGGAAGGGGTTGCAAGTTAGGAGGGCGTCTCGCAATGCGGCGTACGTGTGCACGTTCAGGACTGGGGGTGGGTGAAAAAGGAGAAAAAAACACATAAAATACATAACGAAAAAATAGAAGTCAGGGGTTTAGTGATGCAGGGGGCTACAAGTTTAAGGAAGCGGGGGTATATGTCATCACTACCGGGACTTCCCTGGTTTGGGAGGCTTTTCAGTAAATTATAGGTGTTCTGGGGGGAGATAACCCTGAAATGGAAAGGTGGTAGAGGAGTGTTTGTCATAGGTGGTTGTGTAGATAGGTAGGTATGATGAGCTTGCAGGGTTGGGTATTGGCAGCTTCAGAAGATGTGCTGAGATGCCAATAAATCTTTCATTTAGAGCATTGGCGACCACAGCGGGGTCAGTTAGTAAGCCTTCAATGGTGCTGATGCGCAATGCTGGGTGGTGGGGTTTTGGAGTTGTCAAGAAACCTAAGGTTGACCAGAAAAAGTGGGGAGGGCACAAAAGTAGCCTGCCTTTTGGGTTGTTACTTGTTGCTTACATTGGCTCCTCATCCTCCTGTAGTCATTCCATGTGGGGGGGAGGAGATGGCTTTGAATGCTGCCCATTTAGTGTTTCTCTCTTTCCTTAAGGAGACGAGTTCCTTTGAGAGCCAGCGGGTGTTTCCGCCTCGCACTCGGCGGGTAGTTTGGGGAAAATACCTATCCAGAATGCACACTAGGGCATCAACGAAGAATTCTATGGCTGAGGCTACATCCTGGAGTGCATACAGAGTTTCCCATTTAACTGCTTTGACATCTGTGAAAAGGCAGGAGGTGTCATGGCAAGTGAAATCCATAAAAGTTAGGTATTTGGGGGAGGGCACTTGGATTTGGCTGCCCAGATGACGTAGGTTGGTGAGTGATCACTGATGGAATCTGATAGGCTACCAGTTTGGAGGATTCTGTCATCTGTTTGTTACTATCCAGTCCAGCAAGGAGTGGTTCTGGGATCTGTTATTTTGTCTTGTAGATACTGTAGGGTGATGGTTTGGGTGAGGTTATGCTGCTTTAGTAGGTGGCTCTACTCTGACTGCTTGGAGCTTCGCCAGTTGAGGTTTAAGTCACCTAACACCATATATTCCCTGTGAGGGGAGACCTGGTCCAGGCCTGACAGCATGTTTGATAACCTCGGGATGCCCCTTTAGGTAGGCTGTAGCAGCACCCAAGGTAGATCTTTTTATGTGATCCTAGCGTAAGTTCGGCTATGAGCCACTCACTGGGGGAGTAGGCATCAGAGGTAAGGGCTAAGGTAGCTATAAGGGGATTACTAAGTTACAAGAGTATCCCTTCACCTTTCTTTTTGCTGGGTCTATCGTATCTGAGCAAGGAGTAGCTGGGCAAGTGGCAACTAGTGCCAGGGATGGATGGCTTGAGCTATGATTCAGTGATGCCAAGGATGTTTGGTTTGTAGAGTGACACCCATGCTTTGAGGTCTGCGAAGTTGGCCATTAGGCTGCAAATATTGAGGTGGGCAACCTTCAGCCCTGATGTGCTGGCCCATACTTGGTTGGAGTAGGAGATAGGGACGTTTGGTGGATCTGGGTTGCTTTCAATGTCACCTGCCAGTGGTAGTAGGGACAGCATAAGACTGTAGGCATAGCTTATAGTGATGAGTCAAGGTGGCTTAACAGTTAGTGTGTTTAGGTAGGCTGCTAGCAGAAGGTGGTCTCGCTTTGAGAGGAGAGCTAAGAGAAGAGGGCAGTGTGGAGAGTCAATCCACGATATGTGGTGGGGCGTCTAGCTTAATGGAGTGGTGAAAGCTGGCTAGTACTGCCTGGTCAATGGCCAGGACTTGTGCACCAAAATCAGTACACAGCAACAGCTCTGCGAGTAGGGCAGTTTGCAGAAGAAGTATGCTCAGCTTCATTTTGGGGGGGGTGGGAGGATGACAGGGAGCTGGGGAAGTAATGGCCGAAAGTTAAACGTTGTGTGTAGAAAGCTGAGCAGGGTGGCCTGAAGTATAATTCTCCAGATTGGTTTGATCATTAAAGGAGGGCTGTAGGTAGCCTAAGGGAGGGGTGTGTATGTTTCAGGTGTGTTGGTTAGTAAGTTATGTGTTATAGGGATAATGGAAACTTCCACTGGCATTGAACAAAAGAGGAGGATGTAGGGAGAGATCAAGATGCAGAGAGGACGGGGGTGCAGAAATGGGTTGGTTGGTTCCACCTATCATCACTTCAATAAATGACACACCACCCTTAGGGTGGGAGGTGGGTGGCAAACAGTAAAGGGTACCACACGAAGCTTAGTGCTGAACGCCAAGGAGCAGGTAGGACTGGTTACCTGAGGCTGCTATGTAGTAGTTGAGGGTGAGGGAGGGCTCTGGGAATGCTGTCCTGTCCTCACATACCCTCTGAGGTTTAGCAGCACTGGCATAGCATTCTGGAGTGTGGGAGCTGGGAAGAAAGAGGGAGAGAGTTAAGTAGGCAGGTCAAGCAGGGTAGGGTAGGAAGAAGGGAAGAAGGGGAGGAGGTTGAATGGAGTGGGAGGGGGAAAATGGGGTGAAGAAAGGGGAAGGAGAGGGAGCGAGGGAGAAAGGGCGGGGAAGAGAGAGGAAGGCAGAGGACGGGATGGGGGGAAGAAGGACGAAGCAGAATGGGAGGGTAAGGAGCGTAATTAGGTATAAAGCAGTAGCAGGCGACTTTACCTGGGTAAATCAACGGCAATTACTGAGACAGTGAAACACATGCATCAGCTACGTAGATAGAACAGAGTCAGGCAGAGCTACAAACTGGCAGAGGTAAGTAAGGTGGCAGCAATAACTGAGATAGTAAATAGAGCAGGCTAGGTAAACTGAATTAAAAATTAAAAAGAGGCAACAGTTATTGGAGCAATAAACCAAGCAGATTAGGTAAGCTACAGCACTATACAAACTGATAGATGAATGCAGCAGCACAACTAATCATCTTGGGTGGATCGACACCTGTGGGGGAAGGGACAGCTGTACTGCGTGCTCAACAGACGTAGGCAGTGGCTGGACCGGCCCTGTCATGCTGCTGTCAATCAGGGAAGCCTCCTCCTGTTAACGTGCCGTCCATCCTTTTACTATATATATATACACACACACATTGAAGGCAACCCTATCCTGGGGGTAAGCTAGAGGGCAGGAGTGTTACAAATGTATGATTTGCCTGCAGCGCACTATGCATAGCATTTGCATAGTGCACAATATACAATTCACTGCAGTTGTGGTGAATATTACTATACAAATTGATTCAATTCACCTTTTGTGGCGAAGTTTTGCCATGAAGTGCATCAATTCACCTAGTAAAATTCACCACAGCTGCGTAGTGCATGTGTAGTGCTGCAATTCACCTAGTAAAATGTGTGCAGTTGAGTGATCTATGCTGCATGAATTGCAGACCTTTTTAACTTTGTACACAGCTAGCTAGAAAAGCATGGCCTTGGTGAGTCGCAGGTGGCCTGGAGTGCTGGGCAGTCAGGTAGGTGGATGTGAGGAGGACTGGCAGAAGCTGAAGGATGCACTGACTGGAGATGACATGCACACAAAGAGAGTTGAAAAAAACATGTGGTAAAAGGGTTGCTGTGAGAAGGAGTGCCACTATACAGTAGGTTAGGGTGAAGTTTGCAAATGAAGGCCTGCATCTTAGCCAGTGGGGCAAAAGGGCTTTGGGGTAGAAAATGGAAACTCTAGTTAGTCAGTTGTCAAACAGGATTCAAGTAGTGCAGGGTTACAGGAAGGCTGCTAAATTACACTCAAACACATGATGGGAACCCTAAAAGCTCTTCCCATCTCATGAAGGTTCAAGTGGCACAAGGAAAACCCACCAGAGTAGTAGCATTAAAAGCAGGAAGCTATAAAACCCACACTGGAAATAGCTATGCAGGAAAACATAAAAATATCTAGAAGGCTCTGAACACCAGTGCAAAATGAGTATGTAACCAAATGGGCAAATCATAAGAACAGTTGGTACCTAAATGTCCCCAGCTACATTCTATTTAGGAAACAGAGGGGGTATGCCAAGGGGGGAGCAATATATGTTAAGGAATGCATTAGAGTATTAGAGGACAAGTCCATCACAGGGGGTACAGGAGTGGAGTCACTCTGGCTCCAGCTAGCGGACAATGGGGGATATACAATTCAGGGTACGCTATACACCACCAAATCAGAAGGTAGATGGGGATGAGGCAGTGGGGAGGGAAATTATGACAGTAGCTAGCCTGGCAAGGACTGCACTCACGAGAGACTTAAATCTCCCTGACATGCAATGAGAAATGCAGGAGGCAGCCAAAACAAGTCAGAGGTTTGTAAAAAATGGGGCAGAAAATGTCATCCTACAGTGGGTGCCCACCCAGCAGCGAGGAAGCAATGCTAGACCTGGCGTTGTCCAACCAGGAATTACCAGGAACAATACTAATGAAGATCCAGTGGGTTCATGTAACCAAAGCGCCATCAAATTCAACACAGTGCTGGGAAGTGCGCAGAGCGAGTACAGAACTGTGATCCTGGACTTTAGAAAGGTAGATTACAATAAAACGAAAATAGCAGATAAACAGCTGGATAATCTGCACACAATAGAACGGGGCACAAAATACCATATATCTTTGAATATAATCCGTAGCCTCTATTAAAATTTTGTATTTTGGTCTGCGGCTTATATGAAAAATGAAACTTTTAACACATGCTGAATTTTATCCAGTATATTATTAACAGTCTTCATCATAGCAAAATAAACATAAAAGTCAGCTAAGATCATAAGTTTAAAATGAAATTCAATAATTAACATATTTTTCAGAAATAAAAAAAGATGATACAACTAAACAGTTGCTTGTAACCGACGTTGCCATGGCAATGCATTATTCCCGGCCACAGTGCTGTATCTGACATGAATAGAGGCTGCGGCTTATATTTAGGTTATAGCCACCCCCAAATGTTACATATCGCCACCGACTACACCCAGATTGCCTAACCAAGCTCAAACAGCATCTGAGTAACTGTGACTGGTCCCCAGTTTCCAAGGCCCAGTACATAGATGATGTCTTACAATATTTCACTAATACCTTCAATAAAGCCTGCGACATGTGTGCCCACGTCTCCAAATCAGCAGCCAAGAAGTGTACCACCCCATGAATCACCCCTGAGCTCCTGCAGCAGCTCAAGACAAGGGACAACCTCTGGCACCGAGTCATGGCCTCAGGATTGCAGCGTGACAGACGGAATTATAATGCCACCCACAATAAATGCACCTGGGCAGTCTGAAAGGCCAAGGCTGACCATTACAGAACTACCCAGGCTACCTCCTGGGGCAGTGCTAGGAAATTTTAGGACAATATCAAGCATCTTAATTGTAAATCCCATCCCCCCCCACCCTTGCAGCTTAATGTTAATGGTAATATCTCCACCGACCCACTTAGCATTGCCAACTGCCTCAACTCCACCTTCTCAGGCCTTAGCACAGTCCTCCCAGCAACTTCTTCGACCTCATTCCTCCCTCCACTCCCCAGTTCCGCCAGCATCCTCCAGTCTACTTTAGAACTATAGCCCCTTATAAAGCCAAAACCTACCTTTCAAAGGCTCTCCAGGGCTCTAACTTCTGCAACAACACTTTTGACATGCACATACTGGCAGCACAATAATATATAGTTATGATAAGGCTGATATTACAGATACGCATAGAGATCTGGCTAATTGAAACTGGGAATTAGAGTTTAAAGGATCATCAATAGCGAAGATGTGGGATATTCTTAAGACTAAAATAATTAGTTTGACCACAGATTTTGTACCATCCAGGATATAATATAATATAGCTAAAAAACATCTTCCCCCCTGGATGACATCAGCAATTAAAAAAGAAATAAAGAAAAAAAATAAAACCTGTAGGTGAGCTAAATTAAGAGGCAATGCTGTTAGCTGGGCTCATTATAAAAGGTGCTTAAAGTCCTCTAAAAAAAGCATAGAAGTAGCAAAAAGAAAATATGAAAATATGTTGGCTATTAAGGTAAAGGACAATTATAAATCCTTTTATCAGTATATTAACAATAAAAAGGGTGAATCCAACAGGATAGGCCCTCTACCGGATGCTGAGGCGAAATTAGTTGCTGACAACCTAGGTATGGCAGAATTAAGTAATACATATTTTTCTTCAGTTTTCAATCAGGGTAAATCATTAAGTGGGATAAATTGTGGTATACCCAATGAAGACCTGGGGGTTATTCTGGATAGGAAGGAAGTTATAAAAAGACTCCAAAAACTGGATCAGAATAAAACACAGGGCCCAGATGGGATACATTCAAGATTACTCAAGGATCTGGCTGAACAACCTGCTGGTCCAATTACAGTATTATTTCAGAAATCAATAATTGAAGGGGAGGTCCCAGAGGATTGGAAACAAGCAAATGTTATCTCTATATATAAAAAGGCCCTAAACAGGAGGTTAAAAATTATAGGCCCATTAGCCTCACTTTGGTTTTGGGAAAGGTACTGGAAGGATTCATCAAGGATTTTATTATGGAACATCAATATAAGACCAGTAATGTTGATTATACACAGCACGGCTTTGTTAAAGGGACGTCCTGTCAGACAAATCTATTGGAATTTTATGGGAAAATAAATTGGGCATTGGATGAGGGTAGTTCCATGGACGTCATCTTTATTGGATTTTGCCAAAGCATTTGACAAGGTACCACATGACAAGCTGATTGAAACCCTGGCCAATATGGGAGTTAACCATAATATTATTTGTTGGATAAAATCTGATTGACAGGTAGGAGACAGAGAGTTTGTATAAGGGGGGAATATTCTAACTGGCTTAGTGTGACTAGTGGAGGTACCAGGGTTCTGTGTTAGGCCTGCCTGTTTAATGCTTATCTCGGACAATGAAGGCTTCTCCTGATATCTGGTTTTCTAAATTCGCGGATGATACCAGACTAGGTAGGGTGGTAAATCTTAATAAAGATGCAGAATTGTTGCAATTTGCCTTAGGTGAGTTGGAACTTTGGGCACACAATCACGGATCATATTTTAATGCAGATAAGTGCAGCGTGATGTGTCTGGGTAAATGTAATATCCTCCCTGATTATAATATGGGGGGTAAATTACTCAAGGTGACCACAGAGGAATGTGATCTGGGGATAAAAATCAATAACAATTTGAATTTTACACCCCATTATAACCAGATAATAAAAACGTGGGTAGTATACAATACTGCATAAATAAACATATTAAAAGTAGAGATAGGGGTGTTCTTTTGCCATTGTACATGTCATTGGTGTGCCCCCACATGGAGTATTGCTCCCAGTTGTGGTCCCCATTTAAAAAAGAAGATATAGCGTCACTTGAGAGGGTCCAAAGAAGAGCCACCCGTAAAATTAAGGAAGTACAAGGGATGGACTGTAACCAGTGACTTAGTACTCTGGGGTTATATTCTCTAGAGTTTAGGAGATTAAGGGGGGATATGTGCTTAACTCATTCTATCCTATTGTCACTTAGAATGTTCAGGTACCCTCTGCCTGCTGCTAGAACACCTGTGTGCCTGAAGGGGTTTTAGATCTGCAGCATTCATACAAACGCACTGTGCTTAAACCTACACATCTTAAAAACCATACATCCAATTTTAAAACTGTAAAAAGAAAAGTTTTTCAGGACAAAAGTTTTGAAAATGAGTGAGGTTTGGTAATGTCTATTTAACTGGATTTAATGTTGTGTAAGGTTGTTTTCATATTTTAATAAATTCTGATGATTTTATCTAAATATAATTATGCTCTGTTTACTTAGCCATGCAAAAATATTAAATTTCTGTAAAATTGTTGATTAAAATAGTTAAAAATATACAATAAACATCTGTCATTGTCTAAATATAAATTTTGCAAGTTTTTTTACCATTTGTTTTAGTCATAAATCAATATCTGAATCTCTTGCTATTACAGTTTGAGTTTTTTGTTCCACTCCACTGGTTGGAATTTTTGCAGTGTTCAATTCTTCCTACCTACTGATTTTAGTTTATGAATCTGATTATCAATTTTTTTGTTTTTCCCCTAGTTTAGTAAGAACATATTTACACATTACCTTAGAAGGACATATCAGGAAGTGATGCAGGAAGGAAGTACTTTGTGAGGTCAAGTGATGTAAACAGGAAGAACACTTCCAGTGTAGGTCAGTGAGCTGACACAGGAAATGGAGGCATTTGTTAGTACTGGAGGGCTCTCTATGATTTATTGCATATGTGCTATAGTTAAAATGTATAATTTCATTGAAATAAACTATTTTATTTTATTTTTGCAATAAAATCCCATGATAAGTATAGGAAACTGTGTTTTATTTGTGCTGTTTGCTTTATCATACTGTAAATGAAGCAAGATGTTGTTCATGTAAAGGTTCACAGTCTTTCAGTAAACATCATGTTACATAAATCTGTGTATTATTTAATTTCCTGGCATAGTTTATTTTTTGGGGTTGCATTATGGGATGGTTTAAGGTGAGGGAATGACTGTATGAGGAAGCACTGTGTGTTAGTGGTGGTGGTGGTGGGGGGGTCCTGCATTCATAATACAGGCTCAGATGCACTTCATATGTTCTGGGGAAATGAGAGGGCTGTATGCATCTAATAATGGTGCTAACAGACACTGTAGATACATTATGGGTATACGATAGGATGATGAAATTGCTGAAAAGGCACTGGTAATTTGGGGTATACTGTGTCATGGGGAAGGGGTGGGTGTGCCTGTACCAAGGAATGATGCTCATAAGCACTGCAGTAATTTTGTGTCATGAATTGGCACCGTCCTTGGGGTATACTCAGTTGTAGGGAAGCAGGTGGGGCTCCCTGCACCTGGTAATGGTGTTCATATGCCATGCAGAAACATTGTGGGTACACATACAGGGTGTATGACATGTACACCTGTAAAGGTTGTGTACTATATGCTGTGTCACATGGTTTGCCTGCATACACATGTAATATGTTGCAACATTCAGTATGGCGCACTGTGTGGGTGGGAAGGAGTGTGGGTGTGCCTGCACCATGGAGTGATGCTCATTGGTGCACATGTGTACTGTGTGCTATATTTCATTTGAATGGACTGTATACGTCATACACTGGCACTGATCACATCACAGTGCATCAGAGGTAAGGGATGGTCTGAAGCATTATGAGCACAAGGGGACTAAAGTGGTTGTGGAAGCGATTCGAACTTGAATAGAACATTGCAGTGCATCTGAGGGTAGTGTTGGAATGAATCTTGATGTGCACAATGGACTACACCATGGTGACTGAGGAGGGATCCATATCAGTAATGCACATCACAAATTGTCAGAGATAAAGATTGGACTGAAGACTGATGAACAGATGGACTAAATCAGTGACTCTGGTGGGATTTGAACCTGAACAGCACTTTACAGTGCAGTAGAGGTTGGGGCTGGACTGACTCCAGATCAGTCAATGGACAACACCATTGGCTGTGGAGGGATTTGAACCTGAAACGCACTTCACTGTTCACTACAGTTTGGAGCTCGATGGATGCATGATAAGGAGATAGATTTTACAAGTGGCTGTGGAGGGATTTGAGCCTGAAGAATACTTTACAGTGCATCAGAGATTGGGGCTGAACTGATGTCATAGGAATTGATGGGCTACACCAGTGGATTTAGAGGGTTTTGAACATCAAATGAACTTCACAGTGCATTATGGGATTGGTCTGGACTGATACATGGTAAGTCGATGGACAACACCATCAGCTGTGGAGGGATCTGATCCTGAAATGCACTTCAGTGTTCACTACAGTTTGGGGCTCGAATGACACATGATAAGGAGACAGATCTTACAAGTGGCTGTGGAGGGATTTGAACCTGAAGAATACTTTACAGTGCATCACAGATTGGGTCAGAACTGGTCGACTACACCAGTGGATGTGGAGGGTTTTGAACATGAAATGCACTTCACAGTGCATTATGGGATTGGTCTGGACTGATGCAGGGTAAGTCGATGGACAACACCATCAGTTCAGGAGGGATCTGAACCTGAAATGCACTTCACTGTTCACTACAGTTTGGGGCTCGACTGATGCATGGTAAGGAGCTAGATCTTACAAGTGGCTGTGGAGGGATTTTAACCTGAAGAACACTTTACAGTGCATCAGAGGTTGAGTCTGGACTGACATCATACAAGTCGATGGACAACACCAGTGACTGTGGAGCGATTCAAAACTGATTTGGCCTTTACAATGCATCAGAGATTGGAGCTGGACTGATGCCAGATAAGTTGAAGGCAACACCATTATTTTTTTCATTTTAAACAATCAGCAACTGCGTATTAGGGAGAAAACTCAAGTGCAGAGCATGAGACAAACATGCTACTGACCCTAACCCACTTATCATCCATAACGCAAGCAGCAACATGCCACATAGTCTTTAATATAGCCATAATCTAAACATAAACTCTTTAAAAAGTAACAAAAGGTGCTGAATTCATATGACCTCATCTAGTACATGCACAAGAAACACTCTCTCCCATCAGGAATGCCAGCCGGATCCACAAGATGTGATCACACAGGATGACCAGAAATTATCCCAAAATGAACAAAGTAACAACTATGAAAACTTTTATCATGAATAAAAATAAAAACAAATAAAGTAAATACAGATTACAAATCGAGGTTTTGGCACCGAAATGAAGTGAGTATTTTAGGATAAGAGCAGCACCTCCATCTTGAAACTAAGTTTCTAGTCACCATGCTCTTCCTGCACCAGTGTGCGCTCTGACTGGTTAATGGAAATAGTGACGTGTACAATAAACGTAGAGCAAGCATGGCAACAGTGAGGATCAATATGACCAAATGGTGACGCACTACAGAGCTAGGTTGGTGCAGGTGAGGCTCACCCCTAACTGAAACATCAAAAATATCACTGTACACTCCAGAACCCAGAGAGCCACTTTCCTCCAGTGACGGTTGTAAAAAAAATACAGTCCTTGCTTGAATGCTAAATAAGGATTTAGTCTAACGTTTCAGGCACACATTGAATAGAATAGTGGAAGGCACAACAAAAGATTCTAGTGCAGGTTCCTGGCGCTCGACACAACTAAGGCTTCATCAGGGGATGGTGCCTGCATCTAAGACATAACCTTTATACCAGTTAAATTCAGAATTGATGATGTCAGAAAATCCGACCAATCACAGAGCTCAATTTTAAATACAGAAATATTCAGCTCACTTAGTGGTATAAATGGACTAATAGTTATAACAATCATGATATCAGTGACAACATGTTATTGTAGAAAAATACCCCAAAAGACAAAAAAATACACCAAAGTGGTGACGGCCAATCGGATTGCTCGAATAAAAATAAATAAATAAATAAATTATGAAATTAATTATAGTGTAAACCTGATCAGCTAAACATGTTACATTAAAACAAAATGATTTGTTGTTACGATACAAACTAATGGCAGAATGAACATAATACATTTTTCACAGCACATGCAAAAAATAGTAAATTTATTTATTTATGTATTAAGGCTTGTTTTCTCAAAATAGCCAATGGAACATATATTATATTAGGTAAATCAGTAAGGGTACGATGTCCCTATTAGCTGGTACAACTCAATTCATCAAATGTAAACAAATGCTTGAGCTGCACCAAGAGAAGATATGGACGCCAATTGGCATCAGGCACTACTACGATTTAGGACGCCATACACGTCATCAGAAAAAAGAGGTATGTTTTTTTATGACGCCATATGGCGTCATCAGGAAGGAATGAGTTAATATGTAGGGCCCTAAATGATCCAATACTATGGGAACAGCTGGATTTGAAAATCATGGATCATAACTATAATACTAGAGCACATCCACTTCAGATAAAAACAGATAGATTTCGATCAAATGAAATGAAGCACTGGTTGACAGTAAGAGCACCTAGGATATGGAATAAATTGCCAATACAAATAATTGTTAGCAGTAATCTTGAAATCTTTAAAAAAGATTTAGATAATTTCCTAATAAAGAATAGGATAGTGGGATACTCCTGAATTATGGCGAGCATATGGACTTTGTCTTTTAAAAGCTCTGTATAACTATGAAACCTATGAAACATACTATACCACGTGCTGGACTCGGTTCTTTCCTGTCTCACTGATCTTCCAAACCTGTCCCTTTGCAGCGGCCAGTTCCCATCCCAATGGAAAATGACCACCATAACTCCAATCCTACAAATGGCGACAGCACCTCTCCAAATAACTATCGCCCCATCTCTAGTCTATTCCCCCCCCCAAAGTCCTTGAAAAAATTGTATCCGACCAGCTCACCAGCTACCTCCTCTCCCACAACGTCCTATGCAGGGAGCAACATGGCTTCAGAGCTGGGCACAGCACCACAACTGCCCTAACAAAATTCTCCAGTTCACTCCACATTGCGCTCGACAAAAGTCACCTTGCAGGGGCTGTGTTTATAGACCTCTCTAAGGCCTTTGATGTGGTCTCCCACCCCCTCCTCCTTAACACATTACAGCAAATCGGGGTCTCCCAAGGTCCCCTCTCTTGGTTCTCCTGCTACCTTTCCTCCAGATCACAGTGTGTAAAAAGCAATAATACCCTCTCTACCATGCTTCTGGTCCACTCTGGCATTCCCCAGGCTCGATCCTGGGTCCCCTGCTTTTTAGCGTATATCTCAACACCCTGCCTAAAGCCTGCTCTGGGAATCTACTTCTTTATAAGGATGATGCTGTTCTTTACACCTCGCATCCCAACCCCTCCACACTCCAGAGTTCCCTACAAAGCTCCTTCCTTCAGATTGAGCACTGGTTTGTTGACCACAGACTGGTTGTCAATATCAAAAAAACAAAGACTATGCTCTTCGCCCACCGCCAATCAAGAGCTAAAGACTTCCCCCTGACAATAAACTCCAGCGCCCGCCTCACCCTGGAACAGGTCCAGACATATAAATAGCTGGGCGTTACCTTCAACACCACTCTCTCATTTCATGAGCATGTTAAAATTCTCACCTCTGCAGCCAATGCCCGTGTGGGCCTTCTCTACAGACACAGTAACTGCCTGACACCAGAAGCACTTCCTCCGTCTTATTCTTGGTATACTACGGTCTTACTATCTATGCTGCCGCGCCGACCCTACCTCTCTGCACCACATCCAAATAGTCATCAACCAGGCCGTCCGGCTCCTCTCTGGTGCTGACCACAGTACACTCACCTGTACCCTCTATGCTCTTGCCAATGTTCTCTCACTCAAAGAAAGGCTTTTATACCAGTCCTGTCTCCTCATCAAAAAAATCCACATGAGCTTAACCCCTATTGGAGTCATGGCCTCCCTTCAGACCACCACCCACACTGCCTCTACGCATGCAGCCTCTAAGACTATATGGAAGGTCTCCAGAGCCAGGACCTCACTAGCCCAGAGATTCTTCCTGTTTAGAGCTCTGTCCTGGTACAATGCCCTACCTCCCACCATCACATCCATCACCAAATTAGGTGCATTTAAAAAAGCACTAAGAACACATATCCTCTCATAACTGCTTATGCAACCGCCAACCTCCTCTTGGCCCTACCTGACTACCGCTTATTGCTTACCTGCCTTAGTCACTGGCCTCGAGTTACCAATGCCTTAGCTACTCATGGCTCTCAGCCTTTCCCTAGTAATCCCCTAACTTTCACTAAACTCAGATTTTGGCTAACACCTAGTATATTATTCCCCAGACAAAGCCCTGGTGAACTGTTTACCATTAGATATATAGACCCTCTCATTGTGTTTGATTCCTGTTATTAATTGTAACGGTCAACTCCTTTGTCTACACACTGTACACTTATTTAGCTACCAATTGTATAGGTCTACTCGCTGCACACCCAGCAAGTTCACTTCAGTGCTTAGCTACCGCATGTATAGGCATCCTTTCTTTGTAACTACATGTATTCTACTGTACCTATACTGTTTGTTATTGTAACTACTGTACCTATATTGTTTATTATTGTAACTACTGTACCTATACTGTTTGTTATTATAACTACTGTACCTATACTGTTTGTTATTGTAACTACTTTCTCACGTGGAGCCTTTGGAAATGAGTCTATGACTCAAAGGGTTGTAATTCTGATTTCTTGAATAAATAAATAAATATTTAATGGTACTCAAAATAGCCAAATGAACTGTAACAGAGCTAGTCACTTAAGTCCCTACCCATCAATGTACCATGAGAGAGATTAAAAAACTGAGGGCTCTAAGCACCTAAAGTAAATACCAGGTATGGCAAAATGACTCTAGAATACACTGTAACAAAAATTTGGAATTCAGTACTGCCAAATCTGAGAGGGAGTAAAACTCTAAAGGGTTTTAAGACTGCACTGGACAACATATTTGTGGATACATGTAACTGTCATTAAACAGTATTATGACTGGATCATATCATTGAGCACTGTGAAAAGGAGCTTTCTTAGATAAGACTTGGAAGCCACTAAAGAATAAATTATGGCTAGTGGGAACAATCATCTCTTTTCCTAATTAAAATTCAGTAATTTTTAGGAATCAACTGGCCAGTGCACAATACCCTGGTGAACATATGAAACTGATAACACAGAAACACAGACAATGATGGCAGAAGAAGACTAAAGGTCCATCTGGTCTGCATGTTCCCTATCTGGACCAGGACCTGTCATCCATACAGGGCTTCATCCCTCCTGGTCCATCCCCCTGCTTCCCTTCCTACTGCTCCTGACCTAACCAACCATCAGACCCTTCACTCTTTCCCAGCCATGCATGAAACCATTTACTGTCTTGGCACCCACCACCTCCACTGGCAGACTGTTCCATGGCTCCACCACCCTTTCCATAAAATAGAACTTCCTCATATCCCTCTTAAACCTTCCCCCTGCCAGTCTCCACTCATGACCTTTGGGTTTTTGACTCTTGCTAAATAGTCCCCACAGTTCATCTTGTTTAGTCCTGTCAGGAACTTAAAGGTTCTATCATATCCCCCGCTCTCCAAGGAGTACATGTTCATTGCCTTCAGACAATCTTCATAAGCTGTGTCCTGTTGGCCCTTGATGAGACCCACCAGACCCGTTGAAATGTTCCTTTATGTAGAAGCTGGTAGGTACGATTGCACTTACAGTTAACAGGACCCACAAATGAGGTTTCAAGCTGGTGAGGCAAAGTATATGTAACTGAAGAGGAGGAACCTGGGATTCATATTTATACATGGGGCCATCAGTTTGAGTGATCTAGTGAAATGCAGGGACAGGACTTCTGGGTAAGCCTTGAGTGCAAATAAGAGGAGACAATGCCTTTGATAGACTACAGAGAGAAAAGGATGAAGTGTAATTCTCTCCTGTCACCCTCTGACGGCCAGTTTAATGCACTGCAGAGCTTGCAATGGTGAGTGTTGTAAGGGCAGTCCAGTATCGGCCAGGATAGCCTGTTGTATTGGACATCTAATTTGGCCAGTCTGGACTTAGAGGCATCACAAATGAAGATATCTATGTAGTCAACAGAAGGAAGGATCATAGAGCCACATTAATTGTAAATATAAAAACCATAAACATGATAAAATAAATATACACCCAGTGCCCAGCAACTGTGCTGTCCCAAAATGGCTGAGATACATTTAAAAGGCCTGCCAAAATAAATATGTTTTCAAATGAGAATGAAAAAGCACCAGGAAGGCAGCCTCGCATATTATTAAGGGTCTGGAGTGCAAAAGGTGAGAACCATATACAGAGAAGGCCCAGTCAACCAGTTTTAAACTTTGTGCGTGATGCAGCCAAAAGTTCTGTGTGCTTGATCACAAATTCCGTGGCCCAATAATGAGTGATAAGACGTCAAAGAGATTCCTATGAGCCAATTTATAAGACTTTACAAACCAAAAGAGAAAATCTTAAATTGAATTCTCTGCTGAACTAGAACCCCAGTCTCTGGTTGTCTACATTTTCCTGGGCAAATGAGGTTGTCTATGGACATCCATGGTCACCCACGCTGTCCTGATATTTGTCCATGATAACTCCACATATGCGTTGTCTATGATTCATGGACAAAATCAAACCACACAATCAAGTGAGACTAATCGGTGAAATAAATGCAGTTTCTGTTTGGTAAATGGAAAAAAAGGGCTTCTGATGAAATAACATTTCAAATTATTTCATGTAGTAGCTATGATTATCTAGGATCTAAATATGTTTTTAGTGTCCATGCTTGACAACAAATGGTTTTCATGGTTTGTTTTTTAAAGATGATAAGGTATTAGTCGAATTTATTGTCTTTATATCCCGTTTAAGAGTATATCATGGAAGGTATCCTGGTTCAAATATAAACATAATTTTTTTTGTCACATTAGTAGTTCCATCATTTTAATTACTTATGGTATAGACTCCACAGTAATGCTGCACAAATATTTCCAGGTGTTAGTTTAGCATCCTTTAGAGACTGGACCACTTAAGCCCTTGACATGGGTCTAGATACTGAATTGTGAAGCGGCGTTAGAGCTAACACCGTCACGTGTGAAGATTAGATTGAAATATATGACTTTCTCAATTTATTCTGTCAACCTCATTTTCAGGTTTATGCCCTCTATTATTTCAGCCAGTCGTAATTCATCCAAAGCCATGCCAGGGTCAGTTTCATTCTCAAAATAAACTTATGCTACCTTTTAGTGCCTGGCATAGCTTTTCAGTTGTTCAAAGTAAATAATTTCTCAAAATACATTCATGTTGTTGCTGTATTTCTAAAATCTACAGTTTGCCAACAGACCATGTTAATACATTATAGTATTTGGTTTTCCCATATAATATGTAAAAATCAGTGGCTACTCAAAGGTTGTTGTGCATTTTCTAAAAGTTATTTATGTTCTAAAAGTTATTGTGCACCTTCCATCATTAATATTCATTAAGTTCTGCACTCCTTGCCACCTGATTGGAGCAAATAGTGCTGTTCAAAGTAACAAACATGGTGGCACCTCTTACTGAATGGTTCACCAAGAAAATTTGGACATGGACTGCCGTAGTCAGCTCCGTGTTTCCAAACCAACTAATTTTCTGTTTGTTTGTTTTTTTTCCTTTAAAAAAAAAAAAAGAAACAGCTGCCTTGAATCCGTAAATGCTCAGGATGGAATTGGAACTGTGCCAACAGACTTCACAGCAGACAGCTACCAACAGCAAGCAGGAGCGCCAACACAAGGTATGAGACCTTGTCAGACTCAAAAGTTCAGAAATTTAACTTTGTTTTAAATGTCTGGGAATCATATACTATAACAAATAAAATATGGGAGCCATTCCCAACTCACCCTGTGTTTCCAACTCGAGGTTGAGATACCAGCATGAACCTCTCAAGCTTTGCTCTTGAGGTCCATACACTGGTATTTCAACCCCTTGATGGAAACACAGGCTCGTTGTGTATGGGGGCCCATACTTTATTCCATATGTTTTGGTTCTGTTTAGCCACTGCTGTTGGTCAGTGCTACAGAATACTTTAAGCAGGATGTCCAGGTATTGTGGCCTTTCCCAATATTTTTTCTGAATATTTTGGACACACCTTGGTCAACCATGATCAGGGAAAAGTTTATTAAAAAATGTTTGTGCACACAAATGAAGTAACCCCAAAGGAGAGAGAGCACATCTGGGTAGCTAGGTACCTGAATAATTAGCTGGGGAAACACGTGACATGAAACAATGAAATTATAGTAATGAAGTAATTGAGACAGCTGATAATTAATTTCAATCAAGCTGGTACATTTCCCTTTTCTTTTATTATCCCCTTCTTTTTGTTTCTGGTTATTTTGAGGTCAGTCCTCAGTTATTATTTCCTGTCCTGTCTGTTAATAGGAGCCAGTGTTTACACAATGTATCAACTGAATGAAAAGAGGCATGTACAATTACCAAGGATATTTGTCATTCTGGCACCTACCAAAGGTATTTATACTATACTATACTATACTATACTATACTATACTATACTATACTATACTATACTATACTGTACTTATTATGCTGTACTATACTATACTACACTACCTATACTACACTGTACTATACTATACTATACTACACTACCTATACTATACTGTACTTATTGTACTATACTATACTACACTACCTATACTATACTGTACTTATTATACTGTACTATACTATACTACACTACCTATACTATACTGTACTTATTGTACTATACTATACTACACTACCTATACTACACTGTACGTATTGTCTTATACTATACTACACCACCTATATTATACTGTACTTATTGTACTATACTATACTACACTACCTATACTATACTGTACTTCTTCTACTATACTATACTATAATATACTATACTATACTATACTACCTATACTATACTGTACTTATTATACTGCACTATACTATACTATACTACACTGCCTATACTATACTGTACTTATACTGTACTATACTATACTACACTACCTATACTATACTGTACTTATTCTACTATACTATACTATATTACTGTAACCCCCAGGTGCGCTATCCTAAGGGCTACTACCCCTGCCTGACTGACTACTGACAGGTTGAGGGGCCTAGGTCCAATGGAGGGTGCCTCCACCCAGAGGTCAGGGTTAATGCTGTCTGGTCTGACTTGGTCACAGCCCTCTGGGAAACTGTAACCCCCCTCCTTTCTTCCCACTAGTGGCTCACACAATATATCAAGAGTACCTTCACAATGTACACTTACCCCCAGGATTGGTTCGGTCAGCTTGACTCTGGGCACCCCCTGTAAAGCAAGATAATGTAATATGATAGCCACTGTACAATACTTTAACAAGAACACATATTTTAGTCAGTATAACTTTGTTGAAACAACCAGATCTGATTTATTTAGGGGATGGCAACAAGGACAGGGGAAATCAGGTTAATTAGATCAATCACATTAATATTCACAGTACTGTGCACAAGTTCAGAGTCCCTAAATGTCACCTTCACTGGGTACTCAGGATGGGTGGGGGGCTAGCCACGATTGGTGCAGCTGGTTGGGGCCCTGAGATGGAGAACACTTGCACAATACCCAATTTGTAATCCGGAGCCAGTTGGCTCAGTTCATGTAGCAAGAAAGAAAATCAGATGAAACACTTGCAAATTAAAGGTACAGATGGCAGGGAGCTACCCTAATTTTCACTCACTAACTTAATGCATGGACGCTGTCCCCAAGAGTGGCGTGGATTTCTGGACGCCCTTCGCACAGCAGGGGAACAGGGTTTAGTAAGTAGGACACACCCCACACATTTATATGTAAAAGAAGTTACCATACCAGGCAGTTGCTCTCAGGTCCCGATCGCACTTACTGCCAACACGGGAGTTCGCAATGCAGCTTCACTTTCCTGACAGACTGAGCGTAATGAAGCAGTTTCTCCAGTCCTCTACAGGGTAAGCCTGGTTCTGGGCTACATAGCCTCTCCTCTCCTCAGTCATAGCGGATTCAGTCCGAATCGCCACGGCAAAACACGCTGCCTGACTTTCGGCCTCCACACGCGCTTCCCACATGAAAACTCTGCAGCGCAGAAGCCCGGAGCTCCTTCCCCAGTCGCGGTCGCAACAGATCTGCCTTCTTTGCCACCAGGCAGGGAATTACAGTCGGGCGCCACCCGGTCCAATTAGTGGGCTTCAGTTGCCAAGCACTCAAAACTTCCCCCATTAGTACAAAAAGGCACCACAGTAAAGAACTTCACTTCCCAGAACTACTGACTATATCCCCCATGGCCAGCCGGCTCCCGAGAGAGTCCTAATCCTGGTTGGTCGCTCAATACTCCATTTTAGGTGCCCCTCCCTTCTGATTGGATCTAGTCAGCAGTTCAGATCCAAAATGGAGGGGCAAAGCACACAAAGTCCCAGCTGCAAGAAAGGCAGGTTAGACAAATTACATTTCCACTACCACTCTAACAGATCGCTAGCAAGCAGTTACATTCCTGAACAGTGCTCACTCTGCCCACTTAGCGATGGCAGAAACGGGGCAATTTGTCAGCAGCTCGAGCGGGACTTGAGCAGGGAACCACACAGTCCCCCCAAGTTCCCATCCTGCCTGTAGGCAGACAGCTCTTAAAGAGACAGTACCAGAGGCTCTAAAAGTACTCACAAATAAGCAGCTTACATGCCAAACACCATCCAGGCTGGGGCCTTTAGGCAAACTATTAGGAGACTTTTGGGAACCCCCATTTGCAGGGGGGGTTACACCATACTATACTATACTATATTATACTATACTATACTATACTATACTATACAGTGGAATCCACTTAAATGCACACCCGGTTTGCATGAGAAGAATGTGCATTTAAGCAGAATGTGCATTTACCCGAAATTGCATGTTTGCAGCTGGAGTAAAGAGCCAAAACACGGTTTCAGCACTAACAATTTATTGTTTAGAAAAACTGTGTTAAAACTGTTAAAAAGCTGTGTGTATCAGATCAAAATCAGAAAACCAGAAGTTGATAAAACTAATGAAGCATGCACTGTGCAAAAAATAAAACAATCAAAGTGTTAGAACTCCTTGTTTGCCCTAGAAAATGCAGTGATCTTGCTTTGTTTGCCAGCCTTCGTTATCCTACCCACCTTTACTACTTCCTTCTGCTCTGTTTGCTACTGTTTAGAGCCAGCTTAGTAACATAATGCTAAAACTCAGATAGATGAGCGAGATCCTGTTTTTCTCTAGCCTGGACAGACACCAATCTTTTCCACCACTCAGCTAACAACCTTTCTCTACCTAAACTATCATTGCCCAAGTAGAAACATTGACTCCAAACTGTATAGCCACATTAATTCGCTTTACATTCAGGAGTCCTAAACACTGGAGCACATAGACTTTCTGCCCAATGGTACGTGTGACTTGTTTATGCTCCATCCTGCAGCTAAGAAATTTAAACTGTAGCTTGCTGAATGAAGGCAGGAAGGTTGTTAAATACAGTTCTAACACCTCGTTAAAAACCCTGTGCACTTAGCAGGTGCTAATTACCTGAGCAGAGATGTGCTACTAAACTGAGAAGCTGTGTATTTCGCTGAAATGTGCACTTATCCAGTGTACACTAAAACTGAATTTTTTGCGTTGAGTGCATAGGGAAAACAACGGGAAATAGAAAAGTGTACATTTAACCAGAATGTGCACTTATCCAAAGTGCACTTAAGTGGAAACCACTATATATTGCACTGCACTACATTACACTACACTACACTGCACTTATTGTACTGTACTATACTATACTATACTACACTGTACTTATTGTACTATACTGTACTGATTGTACTTTACTATACTATACTATACTGTACTATACTGAACTATACTATACTATACTATACTGAACTGTACTGTACTACACTACACTGTACTTATTGTACTATACTATACTATACTACACTGTACTACACTGAACTGTACTGTACTATACTATACTAGACTAGACTATATTATACTATACTATACTGAACTGTACTGTACTACACTGTACTTATTGTACTATGCTATATTGAACTGTACTGTACTGTACTACACTACACTGTACTTATTGTACTATACTACACTGCACTGTACTATACTGAACTGTACTGTACTATACTATACTATACTAGACTATACTATACTATACTGTACTACACTACACTACACTGTACTTATTGTACTATACTATACTATACTATACTATACTGAACTGTACTGTACTATACTATACTATACTAGACTATACTATACTGAACTGTACTGTACTGTACTACACTACACTACACTGTACTTATTGTACTATACTATACTATACTATACTATACATACTATACTACACTGCACTGTACTATACTGAACTGTACTGTACTATACTATGCTATACTAGACTATACTATACTATACTATACTGAACTGTACTGTACTGTACTACACTACACTACACTGTACTTATTGTACTATACTATACTACACTGCACTGCACTATACTGAACTGTACTGTACTATATTATACTATACTAGACTAGACTATACTATACTGAACTGTACTGTACTACACTACACTACACTGTACTTATTGTACTATACTATACTGAACATTACTGTACTGTACTACACTACACTGTACTATACTATACTATACTACACTGTACTATACTGAACTGTACTGTACTACACTACACTATACGATACTATGTTATACTGAACTGTACTGCACTGTACTGTACTACACTGTACTTATTATACCATACTACACTGTACTATACTGTACTGTACTATACTATACTGAACTGTACTGTACTGTACTATACTACACTACACTGCACTTATTGTACTATACTATGCTATGCTATGTTATGCTATGCTATACTATCCAGTTCTGGAGATCACATCTCCATAAGGGTATAGACAGAGTGGAGGCTGTCCAGAGGAGGGTAACTAAAATAGTGCAGGGCCTGCATCATAAGCCCTACGAGGAAAGACTTAAGAACCAGAATATGTACACACTGAAAGAGAGGAGGAAGAGTGGGGATACGATACAGACCTTTAAATACCTCACGGGGTTAAATAAGGTATAGGAGGGAAGTATTTTTCACAAAAAAGGTGCTCAAAAACAAGGAGACATGCTATGAAGCTAGAGGGGGTAAATTCAGGAGAGATGATAGGAAGTACTTCTTCACAGAAAGTGTGGTGGATTTCTGGAACAGTTTGCCAGTGGAGGTAACGGGGCTGAAAACAGCGGTGGGGTTTAAGAATGCATGGGATAGGCACAGAAGGAATCTTAGAGAAAGGAAGGGGGCAGGATACTGGACTGGAGATCACGTAGGATCTATAGTGATGGCTTAGGCAGGGAAAAATGAGTAGATTAGGTGCGCCAAGCGGTCCTTATCTACTAGCAAATTATATGTTTCTACACACCTGTATTTCCCTGCTCCATTTTTCTCCTTTTTTCCATTTTATGTTGATTGCACGCATGCGCAAGAAACATGTTGCAGCAGGTTTCTCCAGAAGCAGGTTGTGGAGGCGTGGTACTATTTTGCCCAATGCCCCCACAGCCTGCAAAGGCTTGTCCTCCGTCCCCCAATGCCGTGGCACGCTGCTGCTGACACTAGTTCAGCCAGTGTGCCACAACTTTCTAAAAAATCAGCCGCTGCAATCAGAGGCTGCCTCGTCATTGCAGCGTCAGCCATCCGCTGCAATGAGGGAGCGACCCATCATTGCAGGACGGGATGTAGGATCTGTGATATTGTTTGTGAACATGGCGGCGGCTTCTGCCGCCATACTCACAAACAATATGTACGCCTCATATATCAGTCACAGGGGAGTCCACTCCCGCCGGCATAATGTAATCCCCCAGTTTATTGCCTCGCCGACGGGTGCCCAATCCCCATCAGCAGAAATGAATTCCCCACCCTTTGTTGTTGGCGATGGGGTGCCAATCCCCAAATCAGCTACAGCTGCCCCCTCTAAAAGAACTCTGGCACGCTGGGAGCCCACCCCAGCGTGCCACATGCCCCTTTTATTGTGCCGACGGGGTGCCCAATCCCCCGTCAGCTACAGCTGCCCCCCAAAACAAGAATCCAGTGGCACACTGGGAGCCCACCCCAGCATGCCACATGCCCCCGTAAATTAAAAACGGTCCCGCAAAGTCTTTTTTAGGTTTTGTACCTGAAAAAAATGAAACGGTCCTCGCAGTCTCCCGCTCCCCGCCCCACAACCCGCACCCACCCACTGCACACCCAGCCTCCCCACACCCCTGACCCCATACTTACCTCCGAGGCGCGTGATGATCTTCCCTGGACGGGAACACATCTGCACTCTTCAAAGTCGACCACGAACTGAGGAAATGCCGGTAAACTGTATAATGTAATAAATAGGGTTTTTCAACTTTAGTGCATATCTTGGGCATTTTGGGGAATTTTTTCACCAAATTTTCAACATGGGGTTTTTGGGACCCCTTCTCATGAATTCTTGAACTGTCATGGCGTTAATCGGCCCCGGAAGGTGGTTTCACGGTCACGTGCAGAATCACCCTTCGGGGCCAATTAATGAAACGACAGTGCCAGTGTTCATGAGGTGGGCTCTCAAAAAGCCTGTGTTGCAAATTTGGTGGAACAAATCCAAACAAGCATTTGTCAATGCCGAATGTTTGCTTGCTGGCATTGGCAGTGGTAGTGTAGAAGTTACAGAGCTGCGTAATAGGAATGGCAGTGAAGTATTGAACTGAAGCCAACCCCACCACCACCCTGCAGACAGTGACAGGCAGTGGGGTGTGCGTTTGGGTCGTCAGGCATAACGGCCATGCCATTTCACCAGACCCCACTCTGCAGAGACTGGCAAGTGTCACGTGTTCCTTGGGGTCTTTGGCCCTTATGCGCACCCCATTCCATCAGGAAATACGGTGAGATGGGTGCAATATAGGAGAATGGGGTGAAGTTTGGGGCCGAAGAGTCCAAGCCATACCTCGATGCCTCTCAGTGACTGCAGGGTGTGGAATGGTATGAGCATCACAGGCAAGAATCCCAAGTCACACCCCTGATTCCTGTCATTCTCTATAGGGTTAGGCGATTTAGTTGAAAAGCCTAATACCTCAGGCATTCGTTGGTATTTTAACTCCAAATTTTCAACATGTTTGTTTTGTGACCCCATCTCATGAACAGGGGGAATATCAGTTTGGTAGCCGAAAGCTGCTTATGCACAGTGACTACGGGATTTAGCACCACAGGTGCAAAAATATTCCGAACAGGATGTAAAAAATGACAGCTGTACTCTTTCATGGGGAGGTGTAAAAATGGCTATGTTGCAAATGTGTAGTGAAAATATTTAAAAAAATGGTGAAGTCACGAGCATACATAGAAACACACACCCGTTATATAATTAGGTTGGGGATATTTTATAGCAGATTGTCAACTCAGGCATTTTGGTGCCTCCGATCATGAACAGTGTCACTGTGATTTTCTTTATCTGTGCCGAACAATGATTTCCCACAGTGACCACGCATCTCTGCACTGAAAGTGTGAAAACACACTTCGGCCATGTTGTGAAAAATGGCAGCTGTACTGCTCATAAGGAAGTGTTGAAAAAATGCCACTAGTGAAAATCTGGACTGAAAATATTACAAAGTCATGAACTAACGAGGATGCGTGGAAACTGCACAATGCTCACTCGTAACACAGTCATTTTATGGACTTTTGTCACCAAATTTTCAACATAGCCATTTTAAGACCTCTGCTCATGAACAGTGTCACTGTGGTTTTGTTAATGTGTCCCATACATTGAGTTTGCACACTGACTGCGCCATTGTGCGCTACATGGGCGGAAACACGTTTTGGGCAGGATGTGAAAAATGACAGCTGTACTGCTCATAAGGAGGTGTGGAAAAATGGCAATGTTGGAAATCTGGAGTGGAAATATTGAAAATTCCAAACCCACGACGCCGCAGCGTGGGAACTGTGCAACGACTACCTCAGAAACAGAGTCATTTTAGGGATTTTGTCATTATTTTCAACATTGCCATTTTAAGATCTCTGCTCATGAACAGTGACACTGTGATTTTCTTAATGTGTCCCATACACTGAGTTTGCACAACGACTGCGCCATTGTGCGCTACATGGGCGGAAACACGTTTTGGGTGAGATGTGAAAAATGACAGCTGTACTACTCATAAGAAGGTGTGGAAAAATGGCAATGTTGAAAATCTGGAGTGGAAATATTGAAAATTCACAAACCTATGAGCGTGCGTAGGAACTGCGCAACGCACGTTCGTAAAACAGTCATTTTTAGGAATTTTTGCACCAAATTTTCAACATAGCCATTTCAAGACCTCTGCTCATGAACAGTCTCACTGTGATTTTCTTAATTTGTCCCGTACATTGATTTCGCACACCGACTGCGCCATTCTGTGCTACAAGGGCGGAAACATATTTTGGGTGAGATGTGAAAAATGACAGCTGTACTGCTCATAAGAGGGTGTGGTGAAATGGCAATGTTGAAAATCTGGAGTGAAAATATTGAAATTTGGCGAACTTACGAGCCTGCGTAGGAACTGCGCAACGCACGCTCGTTAAACAGTCATTTTTGGGAATTTAGCCAAATTTCAATAGGGTTGAGCCCTTCTCATGAATGATGTCACTGTTATGGTGGGTAGTTCGTCCAGAAGGGTGATTTCGCAGTCACCGCGCAGTCATACCGCGCCAAATCACCCTTCGAGCCTGAATAACGCCATGACAGTGACATCATTCAGAGAAGGTCCTAAAACCCTATGTTGAAAATTTGGTGCAAAATTCCCAAAATGCCTGAGATATGCAATAAAGTTGAACCCTCCTATCTAGCCTATTATACAGCTTACCGGCATTTCCTAGTTTGCGGTCGGCTTTGAAGAGTGCAGACGTGTTCCTGGTCCACCAAGATCATTGCGCCAGAGTCCGAGGTAAGTATGGGGTGAGGGGTGTGGGGAGGCTGGGTGCGCAGTGGGTGGGTGCGGGTTGTGGGAGGGGTTCGGAGGCGACGCGCGCGAGGCCGTTTTGTTTACAGGTTACAAAAAAAAAAAGACTTTGTGGGACCGCTTGCCACGCTGGGGTGGGCTCCCAGCATGGCACAAGGGCTTTGGGCGTTCAGCCGCCGGGGATTGGGCACCCCGTCGGCAACAAAAAAAAAAACTCGGTGCTTTGCCACACTGGGGTGGGCTCCAGGCGTGGCACAAGGACTTTGGGGGCATTCAGCCGATGGGGATTGGGCACCCCGTCGGCAAAATGACTGACTGCCACTCGGGTGAGCTCCCAGCGTGGCACCAACTTCTGGGAGGGTGGGAGGAGGCGATGCAGCTCCAGCCGATGGGGATTGGTCACCCGTCTGCTTACGTGTCAGGGGGTGCGCCGCCTACAGCTGGGGTGGCGGGGGCTGCATGTGAGCAGCTTCTTATCGCTGCTCACTCAAGCGTAGCTCCCTCTTTCAACTGTATGCCACTGCATTTTGGGCGTGTCATGACAGCTGCAAAATGCATTAGCTTCTGGGGCCGCGCCTGCCAGCACACTGCCTGAATGGAGGAGGAGGTGACACACCTCCGAAATCTCCGATGATGGCACCATGTTTCTTGCACATGCGTGCAAGCAAACATAAAAATGACTGTTTAACAAGCGTGCGTTGCGCAGTTGCTACGTACGCTCGTAACTTCACGAATTTACAATATTTTCATGCCAGATTTTCAACATTGGCATTTTGTCACTCCTCCAGTACAGCTGTCATTGTTCACATCCTGGCCGAAATGTGTTTTCGCACTTCTGGCGCAGAATAGCACAGTTGCTGTGGGAAATCAGTGTTCAGGACAGATTAAGAAAATGACAGTGACACTGTTCATGAGTAGAGGTTCTAAAATGCCTATGTTGAAAATTTGGTAGCGATACTCATAAAATGACTGTTCTGACGTGCGTTAGCATGATTGGCACACCTTTCGTAACCAGCGATTTCTAATATTTTCCTCCAGATTTTCAACATTGCAATTTTCCCAGACCTACTTATGAACAGTGTAACTGTCATTTTCCCATCCTGGCCAAAATGTGTTTCGCACTTCCGGTGCGGAATAGAGCGGTCGCTGTGGGAAATCACTGTTCGGGACAGATTAAGAAAATGACAATGGTACTATTCATGAGCAGAGGTCCTAAAATGCCTATGTTGAAAATTTGGTGATGATAGCCCATCAATTGACTGTGTTACAAGTGTGTGTTGCACACTTTCCACGCTCCCTTGTAACTTCGCAGATTTGTAATGTTGTCACACCACATTTTCAACAGTGCCATTTTTTCACACCTCCTTATAAACAGTACAGCTGTCATTTTTCACATCCTGACCGAAATGTGTTTTCAGAGTTCCGGTGCAGAATAACATGGTCACTGTGGGAAATCAGTGTTCGGGACAGATTAAGAAAATGACAGTGGCACTGTTCATGAGCAGAGGTCCAAAAATCCCTATGTTCAAAATTGGGTGACGAAACTCCATAACATGACTGTGTTACAAGCGTGCATTGAACTGTTTCCACACACCCTTGTAACTTCGCAAATTTGTAATACTGTCACGCCACATTTTCAACAGTGACATTTTTTCAACTCCTTATGAACACTACAGCTGTCATTTTTCACATCCTGGCTACAATTTGTTTTTGCACTCCTGCAGACAATAGCACGGTCACTGTGGGAAATCAGTATTTGGGACAGATTAAGGTCGACCGAATAAGAGGGGGGAGTGACCGAGCTCAACTGAGCTCTGTCGGGACTGCTGCGGATTTGTTTGTGACAGACAAAGGCCCCAACACAAGAGCCCAGTTCAAAGGGGCAGCCTGAAGCACTGGGAGAAACAGAACGAGAGAGCGAGTGAGGGAGGGGGAGTGAGCGAACCCACTGAAGCGCTGTCAGGACTGCTGCAGATTCTTTGTGGGCAGAAAAAGGCGTCAATACAGGCAGGGGCCCAGTACAAAAGGTCAGCCTGCAGCGGTGGGAGAAACAGTTTGAGCAAGTGAGACAAGGGGACCTAGTGAGCTCAACAGAGCTCTGTCAGGACTGCTGGGATTTCTTTGTGGGCAGAATAAGGCACCAATGCAGGCAGGAGCCCCATACAAAAGGGCAGCTTGCAATGCCAGAACAAACAGAATGAGCAATGAGAGAGGGAGATTGAGCTACCTCAACGGAGCTCTGTCAGGACAGCTGAATAGCACGGTCGCTGTGGGAAATCAGTGTTCAGGACAGATTAAGAAAATGACAGTGACACTGTTCGTGAGTAGAGGTCCTAAAATGCCTATGTTGAAAATTTGGTAACGATACTCCATAAAATGACTGTGTTACAAGCGTGCGTTGTGCAGTTGGCACGCATGCTCGTAAGTTCATTAATTTCTAATATTTTCACTCCAGATGTTCAACATTGCCAATTTCCCAGACCTACTTATGAACAGTACAGCTGTTATTTTTCCCATCCTTCCCGAAATGTGTTTTTGCACTTCCAGTGCAGAATAGAGCAGTCGCTGTGGGAAATCACTGTTCAGGACTGATTAAGAAAATGACAATGATACTGTTCATGAGCAGAGGTCCTAAAATGCCTGTGTTGAAAACTTGGTGATGATAGTCCATCAACTGACTGTGTTACAAGTGTGCATTGCGCACTTTCCACGCACCCTTGTAACTTCGCAGATTTGTAATATTGCCACACCAGATTTTCAACAGTGCCATTTTTTCACACCTCCTTATAAGCAGTACAGCTGTCATTTTTCACATCCTGACCAAAATGTGTTTTCACAGTTCCTGCGCAGAATAACGTGGTCACTGAGGGAAATCAGTGTTCGGGACAGAGTAAGAAAATGACAGTAGCACTGTTCCTGAGCAGAGGTCCTAAAATCTCTGTGTTCAAAATTGGGTGACGAAACTCCATAACATGACTGTGTTGCAAGCGTGCGTTGAACTGTTTCCATGCACCCTTGTAACTTCACAGGCCACATTTTCAACAGTGGCATTTTTTCACAACTCCTTATGAACACTACAGCTGTCATTTTTCACATCCTGGCTAAAATATGTTTTTGCTCTCCTGCGGACAATAGCACGGTCACTCCAGGAAATCAGTATTTGGGACAGATTAAGATCGACCGAGTGAGAGGGGGGAGTGACCGAGCTCAACTGAGCTCTGTCAGGACTGCTGCGGATTTGTTTGTGACAGACAAAGGCCCCAACACAAGAGCCCAGTACAAAAGGGCAGCCTGCAGCACTGGGAGAAACAGAACGAGAGAGCGAGTGAGGGAGGGGGAGTGAGCGAACTCACCGAAGCGCTGTCAGGACTGCTGCAGATTTCTTTGTGGGCAGAAAAAGGCATCGATACAGGCATAGGGGCCCAGTACAAAAGGCCAGCCTGCAGCAGTGGGAGAAACAGTACGAGCCAGTGAGACAAGGGGACTTAGTGAGCTCAAAGGAGCTCTGTCAGGACTGCTGGGATTTCTTTGTGGGCAGAAAAAGGCGCCAATGCAGGCAGGAGCCCTGTACAAAAGGGCAGCTTGCAGCGCCAGGACAAACAGAATGAGCGATGAGAGAGGGAGACTGAGCTACCTCAGTGGAGCTCTGTCAGGACAGCTGCGGATTTCCTTGTGGACAAAGTTGCCAACACAGCCAGGAGCTCCATGCAAAAGCACAGTCTGCGGCTCCAAGAGAAACAGAACGAGCAAGTGACAGAGCGGTAGTGAGTGAGCTCAATGGAGCTCTAGTGTGACTGCTGCAGATTTCTTTGTGGGCAGAAAATGTGGCACTGCAGACAGAAACCCAGTACAAAAGGCCAGCTTGCAGCACTGGCAGAAACAGAATGTGAGAGTGACAGAGGGGGAGTGAGCGAGCTCAGTGGAGCTGTGTTGGGACTGCTTCAGATTTCCTTCTGGCCAGAAAAAGCCACCAATGCAGGCAGAAGCCCAGTACAGAAGGGCAGCCTGCACTGCCAGGAGACACAGAACGACCACATGAGGGAGGGGGAGTCGGTGAGCTCAACGGGGCTTTGTTGGGACTGCTGCAGATTTGTTTGTGGGCAGAAAAAGGCAGCAATGCATGCAGGGGCCCAGTACAGAAGGGCAGTCTGCAGTGGCAGGAAAACCAGAATGAGCGAGTGAGTGAGCTCAACAGAGCTGTATTGTAACTGCTGCAAATTTCTTTGTGGGCATAAGAAGGCAGCAACGCAGGCAGGAGCCCAGAAGAAAAGGGCAGCCTGCAGTGCCGGCACAACAGAATGAGCGAGTGAGAGAAGGGGAGTGAGCGCACTCAATGGAGCTTTGTTGGGACTGCTATAACATGACTGTGTTACAAGCGTGCGTTGAACTGTTTCCACGCACCCTTCTAATTTCGCAAATTTGTAATACTGTCACACCACATTTTCAACAGTGGCATTTTTTTCACAACTCCTTATGAACACTACAGCTGTCATTTTTCACATCCTGGCTAAAATACAGTATGTTTTTGCACTCCTGCCTAACAATAGCACAGTCACTCTGGGAAATCAGTGTTTGGGACAGATTAAGATTGACCGAGTGAGAAGGGGAGTGACCGAGCTCAACTGAGCTCTGTCAGGACTGCTGCAGATTTGTTTATGGGCAGACAAAGGCCCCAACACAAGAGCCCAGTACAAAAGGGCAGCCTGCAGCACTGGGAGAAACAGAACGAGAGAGCGAGTGAGGGAGGGGGAGTGAGCAAACTCACCGAAGCGCTGTCAGGACTGCTGCAGATTTCTTTGTGGGCAGAAAAAGGCATCAATACAGGCAGAGGCCCAGTACAAAAGGGGAGCCTGCAGTGGTGGGAGAAACAGTACGAGCAAGTGAGACAAGGGGACTTAGTGAGCTCAACGGAGCTCTGTCAGGACTGCTGGGATTACTTTGTGGGCAGAAAAAAGGGACAAACAGAATGAGCGATGAGAGAGGGAGACTGAGCGACCTCAACGCAGCTCTGTCAGGACAGCTGCGGATTTCTTTGTGGACAGACAAAGATGCCAACGCAGCCAGGAGCCCCATACAAAAGTGCAGTCTGCGGCGCCAAGACAAACAGAACGAGCAAGTGACAGAGCGGTAGTGAGCGAGCTCAACGGAGCTCTACTGTGACTGCTGCAGATTTCTTTGTGGGCAGAAAATGCGGCAACGCAGGCAGGAGCCCAGTACAAAAGGCCAGCTTGCAGCGCCGGCAGAAACGGAATGCAAGAGTGACAGACGGGCAGTGAGCGAGCTCAGCGGAGCTGTGTCGGGACTACTTCAGATGTCTTTCTGGCCAGAAAAAGCTGCCAATGCAGGCAGGAGCCCAGTACAAAAGGGCAGCCTGCAGAGCCAGGAGACACAGAATGAGCAAGTGAGATGGGGGAGTGAGCCACCTCAATGGAGCTCTGTCAGGACAGCTGCGTATTTCTTCCTCAGCAGAACAAGGTGCCAACGTACGCAGCAGCCCAGTACAAAAGAGCAGCCTGCAGCACCGGGACAAACAGACTGAGCCAGTGACAGAGGCCCACTGCGCGAGCTCAACAGACCAACGCAATCAACATTCGGCATTGACAAATGCTTGTTCTGTATATGTGGCCATTGTATGTTGTTACTATTGAAAATTTCAATAAAATTTTGATTGCAAAAATAAAATGTGTAGCAAATGCAGTCTTCCATAACTTAATTTGAGTAGCTGTAGGAAAAACATGTGTGGTGTTTGTAGTTAACCTTGTGTAAAGCAGTTGTATAGCCACTTGTGGGTGAACTCGAGAGGTGTTGCAAGTGAATGTTATACATAAACAATTTTTGTGCAGCCATTGACGACAATGATGTAGTTTTTTGCTGTGCTATACCAGGTGAAATACTAGCTGACCATAGTTAGCCATGGTTCATTCACGTTTGACCATGGTTTGTCCATGGTCATAACAGCAGGGAATGGCAACTACATTTGCATCATTTATTTGCAAATTAGAATGCAGAATTTGACACTTTAAACTACTATAAATAATCACAATAATATTTTGTGCAATTTATGAAAAAAAAATAAGATTTACACAAAGTCATTAATTATGCTAGCATGCAAAATAATCTGAGGCCTTACCACGTCTTTAAAAGAGGTTAGTTGTAGGTGTTACAAACAGCAACTAGGCCATTCTGTTAGTTAAGAATGAGGAGAGACTCCATTAGAAAGAGAAACAGCTATAGATAAGTAAATTAAAGCTATTTCAAAATATGTGTGGACAATATGTATTCATTACAGAATATGAAGGTAGTTGGAAAAAAAAAAACAAGCTGTGTAGAAATGGGATTTTTTTATAATGCAGGAAACATCTAAAATTAACAACCATTAATGACCATGGTTAACCTGAATAATTCCCAAACTAGATAGACCACGGTCTGTCCATGGACCATTTACTGTCAGTGGTTGTCCATGAATAAAAACTGGTGAAAACTGTGAACAAACCATGATTATACAATGGGTTTGAAAAATGGTGAAACATGATTGTCTGAAAGCCATCTGTACCTGTGCTGTGATCTTAGCACAACAGCACTGGATAAAGATCCAGCAGCTTCTTCACAATAAAATCATTATTAACCACACCCCCTGACTGCCACCACAACCATGGCTGCCACTTTTACTCACTTAAAGGTAAACTCCTGTGAGCAAATGGTGCCCAGCATAGTGTTCAGGAGCCCCTGTTTTGCCAATAAACATGAATCTTTTGTTTTACTTACTTTTGGTGTGTTTGTATTTTTCCTCACTTTTCTCCGTGCCTACAGGCCATTTTTACAGTTGCCTGCACCAGGTTTGATCGTGCTTCTGCTCGCACATGCTCGCGCTTGGACGAGCGCGTGCGTGCACATGAATCTTAAAGGTGTAGCACTATTTTAACAGTATAATGCGCTCATTCATGTCTGCTCAAATCACTGATTCACACTCCACAGTAAAGCGAGGCAGTGCACATTCTAGTGGGAATTTTCTCCTGCTGTTTCATACATGGTGCAGTTTGATTTGACAGCTACATCACGATGTATCAATATTTGTAGTTGCTGTCCAATAAAGTTTTTTATTTCTGTCATGTTGTCTTTTGTGTTTTGTCTTCACTTCAGCTATTTTCCTACTTTGACATCATTGTGCTTAGCCTGACAGTTGTTGTTGTCCTATTAGTGCTGTAATTATTTCTTTGCAGCAGTACTGTTATTATAGTCTTGTATTCCTATTAGTATTATTCAGTATCCTGAATTACCATCATAAGGTCAAGGAAATGCCCACCTGTATGGCTGTAGGATGTGGGAACACCACGGGCAAGAAAAACAATGGTCGGAAGGTTTCCTTTCATAGGCTACCTTGCGTATATGCAGATGTGCAGAGGTGGCTGTTGGCAATGTCTCGCTCTGACATAAATATAGGTGTTTTCCAACCAACCAGACATCATGTGGTATGCTCCGACCACTTTCGTGATAAAGATTTCTATATCCTCATGGGAAATTTGCAGCGCATTAAGTAGTCATTGCTGTTACAATTACCTAAAATTTTCATTACGCAAGCCAAGCACTGTATGTTGATGTAATGTTGTTTGTTGTCTTTTCAGATCCTGACAATCCCAGAAGATGCTTGAAAGAAGGCTTCATTCCATCAATATTTCCAAGTTCAAGTCATGGACGTTTTCGGCCATGGGCAGTCATGTCTGTAAGCTACTGTTTATTTTACAATTTACACTTTTTACAGTTGACCCTCAAAGACCGCACCCCTGTGTTTGACTGTGTGGCAGGTGGTTGATCATGGTACAGTGATTATGTGACACACTGAACCAAGATACCTGCCCCCAACCACAACAGCCCATATTCTGTCCTGAAAAGTACCTCTGTACTTCATGTCACACCCCACACCCACCAATCCATCGCTGAATTTCACATCACCTCAAAGCCGGTATGCCTCCCCCAACCAAAAATCCATGACTGGATTTCTCCCAGTCTCATCCACAGTATGCCCCCCCCCTTCAAGTCAGGTACCTGTCCCCAACCCAACCCAGAGAGCCCAAATAATTGTCTGAAAATCAACGTCTGAACTCAGTGTCTCACCCCACATCCACAAATCCTTGACTGGATTTCACACAGCCTCTGGTGACATGCGTTTGGCCAGAAACACAGGTTGCCGGTGAGCCGTGGGTGGTGAAGGTACTTGAGCGAGCTTCAGCCACCACCAGGTAGCTCTATACTCCTGTGAGTGATTGAAGTCTCCATGGACAATGACCGTCACCTGTTGGAGGACAGATGTCGGCGACAACCACAGCAAGCTCTGTTTATCTGTACCGTTATGGCCATAATGTGCTGTGAAGCTCACTCACAGGGTGTCACTGTGCCTCCACTCATGGCGACCATGTGCTGTTGCTCACCATGAAAATTTCGATTTGTGTTTCTGATAATGACCACTGAAAGGTCCACCTTCTTTCCTCCTGTCAGTTCTTATTTCCAGTTTACAGATGGGTAATCCAGGTACAGTTACTATAAAGATGCTCGACGTCTGATAATGAAAATGATCGCAGAGCAGGTGTTGCATCTCAAGTATACTCATAGTATCAGTCTACATAGCTTATTCATAATATTGACATTACTGTGGTTTCATGGCACAGCATTGCGCTACTTAAAGCACAGCGCCTGCACACCACTTTTTCATTCTGTCCACACAATGCAATGGTGCCACCACAATAACATGTCTTCATTTGCTAAACAGTATCCTGCTCTATTATCACTCAGTCTGAAGCCATGCAACCATTATTGTACACCGATAGCATACAGTACTACATGCTAAGTACAGTTTGTGTTTGTCTGTGTGTGGCGGTATTGTTGTTTTTGTGTGGTTATGGCACCAGGCATTCAGTAACTGATGGTATGATAAGACTACTGATTTTATATGATGTATGTTGTTGATGTTTGATTGTGATTTTAAATTTGTTAGGCACCTTGGTATTTGAAAGGCACCATAAAAATAAAGTTTATTATTATTATGTGTGGGTGTGTGTGCGTGAGTGGGTGTGTCTGTATGACGTACTATGCGTCCCCGTGTGTGTTGATGTCTGTGTTTCTCTACATGTTTGTGTATACATCTGTGTGTGTGTGGTTCTGTATGAGTGCTTGTGTTTTTCAATATATGAATGAATGTATGCACCATCCTTTCTGTTGCTGCAAAGCAACTGGGTTTGGCATACTTAGCAATATGCTAGTACGGAGTTCAAATCCTGGCTGTGAATGGCATTCAGGCTTGATGCGCACTGCTGTGTGTTGGTCCGTATGTGTATGTATGTGTGTTTGTGTGTAGAGGGTGTTGTTCTGTGTGTGTGGCAGACTGTGTTACTGTGTGTGTTGCTGTCCGTGTTTCTCTGCGTGTCTCTGTGCATCTGTTATGTGTGACTGCATTTGTAATTGTGTGTGTGTGTGTCTGTGTGTGTGTGTGTGTGTGTGTGTGCCTGTGTGTGTGTGATTGAGTCGCTGTATGTGGGACTGTATGTGTGTTCGTGTGTGAGCGCCTCATTGTGTGTCAGTGTGCATTTCACTCACATTACTAAGACTGCATGCATATCACAAAGTCATTGCACGCAACACCTAAGAGCAACAGTAAGACAACACACTGTCACACACATGAATGTGTCACTACCATGATGGTAGATGCAGTGCTCAAAAGTGGCAACTAGAAATTTAGTGGTTGGAAAACTGAATTTTGACCCCTGTAGATGTGAAGGCAACATGATGGTAATGCACCTGTATTATTTTCTACATGTAAGCTATTGCTGAATGACATGGCACCACCAAATGTGAACACTTCTTCAATTCTTTACAGAATATGTCTACTCGTCACGATGAAGAACAACAGCAGTGCTGTGTAACAATGTCATCAATCTCTATACAGTGTTAACCGGAGACAAGAGATTTCACTTGCCAGTTTCCAGAAACCCCTGAAAATGTCAACAAAGACCGCACTTATAGTAAGTCCAAGTCACACTCAAAATCATTACGTGAATCAGCTGTGGAAACAGCAGAAACTGGATGTATCAATGGAGTAAGTATCCCAACAACTCAAATTGACATGTTGGATTTTGGAGGACCGGTGTTAACATCCACACCTCTTAAAACCACAACACTGACAAGCCCAGTCGAAGACCCTGATTTTTCTGTAATGACCGATGACACCATGCATGATAGCACTGAACCATCATTGTTCATACCTGACTCACATGACGCTGGGAGTGATGAGGGATTTTCTGGATGCTCGTCCTTCACCACTGACAATGGCATGGTGGGTGACTTAAAATTCATTGTTTTCAAGATCTCGTTGTTGCAGTTAATGAGCATGATAGTGTACGAGTTTTGCAAGCTTCCCCTTATGCTATTTGACACCCGTGTCCAGAGGACAATGTTGGTGGTAAACTTCTGCTGCGGGCAAAACCATCAATTTATGTGGCATTCTCAGCCAGTGTTGAATAGAATGGCTGCTGGAAATCTATTGCTCAGTGCATGCATTCTGTACAGTGGCAACACATACTCACGTATATCCCAACTATTTTGTTTCTTCGGTATGTCTGTTTTTGCAGAGTCACAGTACCACACAATGCAACACACTTACTTGTTCCCTGTTGTTCATAACTGCTGGATGAAGCAGAAGTGGATGAACTGTGATTCAGTATCTGGGAAGGAACTTACAGTAATAGGCGATGGAAGATGCGACGCGCCAGGACACAGTGCTAAGTATTGTACATACACAATTATGGATATGAACAGTAAAATCATCTTGGAGTCCAGCCTCATACAAGTATCTGAAGTTGCTAACTCCAACGTGATGGAGAAAGAAGGCTTCATCCAGAGTATGAAATCAATTCTAGATGATAGGCTTAATGTAGTCAGAGTCACCATGGACCAACATCCCCAGAATACTAGCCTGATATCAAAGGGCACACATTTCCATGGCATTCAGCATCAGTTCGATGAGTGGCACATGTCCAAATCCATCATAAAGAAGTTGTCAGCCAAAGCTAAACAAAAGCAGTGTGAATAATAATGATCTTTATTTCTATGGTGCCTTTCAAAAACCAAAGCGCCTTACAGAGTTTAAAAACATATCAAATATTTCAAATCTTAAAATATATAAAACAGCTAATACAGTTAGGCGAATAAAGTCAATCACCAAATGGTTGAATCCATAAATATGTTTTCAACGCTTTTTTAAATCCCTCCATGGTCGCGCACTCCCGTAACTGATGGGGTAGAGAATTCTAGAGGGTAGGGGCCGCATGCATAAATGCATAGGCCCCAGAGGATTTCAAGCACATCCTCAGGATCTCTAGTAACCCCTTGTCAGATGAGCAGAGTGATCGCCCAGGGCAGTAAAGGACCAGGAGCTCTTTCGGGTAGTCTGGACCAAGTCCATGTAGGGCTTTAAAAGTCAGAAGAATGACTTTAAAGGTGATCCATCACTGACTGGCAGCCAGTGCAGTCTGCGCAGCACTGGCGAAATATGATTGGACTGGCAGGTACCAGTCAAAAGGCGGGGCGCTGCATTCTGCAGCAGCTGCAGGCAGTGGATTTTCACCCCAGGAAGCCCTAGGTAAAGGGAATTGCAATAGTCCAAGCATGAGGACACAAAGGCATAGACCAGCGTAGGAAGATTGCTGGATGGAACAAGATACCTAATCCTGGAGATATTCATTAGATGGTAAAATGAGGACTTGACGATGGCAGACACCTGCGAATGCAGAGCCAGCCTTTCGTCAAATATTACTCCCAGGTTATGCACCTGTTCAGAGGTTGGGAGTGAAACACCCCCAAGAAAGAGCCCGGAGGGTGAACCAACCCCTGGCCCCCTATCCGATGCGCCGGATCCACAACCAGCACCTCTGTCTTTTCCGAGTTCAACTTCAGCCAACTCGAGTCCATCCACTCCTGGATTTCTTTGAGGCAGTTATTAAAGACCGAGAGAGCTCCATCCTGGTCGGGTGCAAATGAAAGTTAGAGCTGGGTATCATCAGCATAGCAGTGAAACCTCAGCCCATACCTTCTTACAATGTCTCCGAGGGGCAGCATATACACTGCTAACAACATGGGGGACAACACCAAGCCCTGAGGATCCCCACAAGACAGAGAAACTGGGTCCGAGGAATAAACCCCAGAAACCACTCACTGCATTCTTCCAATGAGATAAGATGTAAACCACCTGAGGACTACACCCGATAGTCCACAGATAAACCTCAGGCGCTCAAGTAGAACCCCATGGTCCACAGTGTCAAAAGCTGATGAGAGATCTAAAAGAACCAAGATGGAATGGTTCTTCCAGTCCCTAGCCATCAGGAGATCACTTGGCACCCAAACCAGTGCTGTCTCAGTACTGTGCCTCTTTCGAAAACTGGACTGGAGGGGTTCATAGATATCATGGATGGTCAAATGGTTCTCCAGCTGTATGGCCACTACCTTCTTAATAACCTTCCCTAAAAAGGGAAGGTTAGAGATTGGTCTGAAGTTTGCATGGCAGTTGGAGTCCAAAGAAGCTTTCTTCAAGAGGGGTGTTACCACCACCTCCTTCAGGGAGTTAGGAAACTCACCGGTTTCCAAGGAGCACCAGACTATCTGTGCTAGGACTGGACCGATGGAATCAATACAACCCAAGATCAAGGAAGTTGGTCCAGGATCCAAACTACAGCACATAGGGCACGCACCCTGGACAATCTGCAAGACATCCATGAACTCCGGTCGGTTGAAGGTACTCCAGAAAGGCTGAGGAGCAGCTACCACGCGCTGATCCAAAGCAACACCCTTAGAGTGTGCTGGTTGGAGCACCGCCCTAACTTCGGCCACCTTAGCTGCAAAGAATCAAGCAAGTTCATTGCACTGTATTTGAGAAAAGGCCTTTCGAACTTGTAGGCAGGCTGGATTGCAGTCTGTCTACAGTACAAAAGAGCTAAGCTAGTCGGTTCTGAGCAGTCGCAATCTCCCCGGACAGGAACTCTGCCTTCTTACAGGTGATTGCAGATTGATAGGCTTGATAATGCTCCATCAATATAAGGTGGTCGGCATCAAGGGAGGATCTCCACCAGCAGCGCTGTAACCTTTGCCCTAGTCACCGCATCTCCTTCAAGGTCCCATCAAACCATGGGGACCGAGGACGAAGGGAGAGAGGGCGTACACGGACTGGAGCAATGACATCCAGGGTCACTGAGATAGCTGTATTATAGGCTATCATGAGGGCTTCTGGGTCACTGTTTTTCACTGGAAGGGTTGATAGGTCAAGTACCGCTGTCAGGCCTTCAGAGCTAACATCTGGTAAAGGGCAATACCTGACCATCTCCACAGGGGTAGGCCTGTGAAGGGGGGTGCTAAAACTAAACCCCATGGTGTAGTGATCAGACCATTCAACTGGTTCCACCCCCAAATCAGAGGCCTCGATCTGCAGGAGAAAGACTAAGTCGAGGGAGTGACCATGTTTATGGGTAACAGTGGTAACTATCTGTGTGAGGCCCAGAGATGACATCAACTAGAGGAAGTGTTGTCCAAACTGTGAGAATTCGTCATCGACCTAGGCATTGAAGTCGCTCAGAACCATCAGTCTGGGCAACTCAAATGCCATGTCGACGACGAAGTCCGCCACTTCCTGAAGGAACCACTTCTCATCTCCAGGTGGACGGTAGATGAGGGTGATCCTACAACCTACACCTGCTACCACGGTACACTCGAATGACTCAGTCTCCTCAACTGGTACACTCGTGAGGTTGTGTTCGGTGTTAAAACAGACCGCAACCCCCACCCCCACCCCCAATCCAATCTCGGACGGTGAATCACTGAGTACCCGGCTGGAGGTAGAGCCTCCAAAATGGGGCCAGAATTCTCATCCAGCCAGGTCTCGGTGATGCAAGCCAGATCCACCGTTTTAACAAGATCTGCAATAATTGCTGTCTTGTTTTTAATGGACCTGGCATTGCATAACACAGCTCGAGCTGGACGAACCTCCAGGGCCACCCGAGCCACCTGCCTGCCACTATTGGTGGTGCCCTTGGGTATGGAAACCAGACATGGTGAACAATGTTCTAGATTCCAGTTCACCCCAGGGCATCTCCTGGATCTCACGACCCCCGATGATGTGGTGGCCCCAATCATTCACCCTCTGCTGTTCGCTACCCCCCATCCCCCTCCTCCCCTTACGAGCAATGCCCAGTGCCCTACAGCACTGGTAAGTTTTAATCTGCAATGGGGAGGAATAAAGGGATGGAGGGCACGGAGAGCAGAGGGTGAATAGTGCACGACTGTGGGGGCAGGCCTCCGACACATTCTAACAATCAGATTGATCAGGCAACTCTCACTTAGCTAACCCACAAACTAATAAAACTAAGAACAAAACAAAATAACATAAAAACCCAACAAAATATGAACCCACAACACTTAAAATAAACAAATAACCCAAAAACTCCTAAGCCTTACCATAAAATAAATAACCCTCAATTGACCCTCCCCAAACGAAAAATACTAAACTCTAAAATATGAACAAATCAATATCTTAGGCAGAAATGGATTTGCAGTCACAAAAGGATAATAAAACACTGATATTTAAAATTATTAAATCACAGCTAAATAACAATAACCCTTCCCCAAAACAACAAACCCAAAACAAAAACAATCTGCTAAATGGCTACAGCATAGTAAGTCTTTAAGTTATTGTCCAGTACATAACACTGAACAGTCAGTATCTTCTTTAAGTAACATTAGTTGCACAAATCCATTCGAAGTGTTTTGAAATGAGGAGGGGTAGCTCTCACCATGACACCTCTTCAAGAAGTCCAAAACATGGCCCTCTCACTGCCACAGTTACAACTTCATCAAAAGAATTTTTAATTAAAAATGAGGCCCTCTCACTGCCTCCCAATATAAAAAATAAAATTACAGTATCTTGATGGAGTTTTAATAGGAGAAAGGCAAAAAACTTAACCTCAAGAGTCCTCAGCTTGAAAGTCCTCTTAAGTTAGACCAATGAAAGAGCTATAGTCGATGTCAATACAGCCAGGCCCGACCACAGCTCCAGGACAGGCACCCAAGACCAGGGAAATTCCCTACATAGCCCACTGGTGCAACCCAGACAAGCTGGGAGGCTACAGTGAACACAGGGAGAGAAGTTTACACCCCCTTCCGGTCGGTGTCCTCTACTCCCACGGGCAGCCCCCGAGCTGGACACCTACCCCGAAGCCGAGCCAGCCCAGCCTACATTCACCGCTCTCAGTCACAACAAGGACTCCAACAGACTCCCATCTTCTGCAGAGGAAAAAAACAATCCAGTGGCAACAGTCAGTTAGATCCAGGGAGCCAGAACCCCCAGCAACAGTCCCACCACTCCAGTAGGGTAACCGCCTCCGTGAGGTGAATACTCCAGTTAATCCACTACAAAATGAGTACTCCAGAAGCTCCAATATTCACACTAGCACTCAGACTGCACTGCTCCATTCAAACTCTCCAGCAGGCCACACAGACTATGAAAAGTAAACCAAGGATCTCGATAGGAATGATCGCATTTATCCAATCCATAGAAAATAATAGTTTCTACATAGTCCGAAAAGAATGTCCAACTCGACGGTCGACAAGATCAAACGACCGCCGGACTTCAACGAGAGCTGTAGCCAATACAGATTTAAATAAAACAAATTAACAAATGCAGCAAACCAAAAGCAGAAAACAAAAAATAAATAAAATCAATGACTATTTCAAATCAATTAAATCTAAAACTCAGGCAAACTCCTCCGTGAGCTATTGTGATGGCTGACCCAGCATGATCGCCATCTTGCTTCCAGGGTAGAAGGAATAGCTGGAAGCGCTGCTGGAGTGGATCTGTTCGATTTTGAACCACCTTTGGTGGTCTGCTTCTACCTGTGGGGAGAACACAATGTTAATTCAAGAAAAATGGATCTCAGTGTTGGAACACACTGCAAACATATACAGCTGGACAGTCAGACTTGTGTACCGAGTCCCGACATTGTGACCATGGTACACTGACACGTGAGCAGCAGAGGGAAACAACCTAGCTTCACAAGGGTGGTCCTGCACATGAGGCACTAAACAGTGTTGTCATGGACACCAGACTGCTGAAGGGCATACAGAAAATAACCAAATTCTGCCACATGGGCAATCTAGAGGTTTTCAATTCTTTTCTCACAAAATATTGCCCCAAGAGGCAGCACTTCAGCTATGCCAGCATGTCAGCCAGGACAGAAACTGCAATATTGGACTACTGCGAGAATTTCAATCTGGAACAATCCGTTATCAAGAAAGGGAAGAACGAAGGAAAGAAAAGACATAATTTTGCTTTCTCCAAGCAAACGAAGCAGTGGGTGGTGAAGAAAATAAAGGAAATAAATGTACCACTATGTCGCTACCCTGCTTGAGGCACTGTATCATTCTGCAATGGGGAATTGACCAACATGGAAGTTTTACATGTTCCCGCATTGCCTCGTAATATTGCTGCCGCTAAACGTCCAGCATCTGAAGAATTGCTGCAGAAACACTACACCAGATTTAAAATTAAGTAGTATTTCTTGATTGGTGCACGGAACTTTGTTTTGAAGTGCATTAAGCAAATGCCACAATGGAGATCACCGACAAACATTGCATTATTTACAGTACTTTTCCCTGGTAATCTGCTGTCCCTCCAGCCCCCCCCCAATCAGGCAGTGCTGACCCCCGCAACTATCCCCGAATTGATCCATTAACTGGCTCAACCCTCGTCTTGCCTCCATGGCCAGCCACCGACTGAGTTATGAGTGATCGCGTACTGTAATGAAGGAGCACATCATCAATCATTCAATACAGTATGTGATCAGTGATAAGTAAGTCGGTGGCTGGCCGTGGAGGTGAGTGGTGGGCTGTGCCAGTCACTGGCTAATTTCTGGGATGGAGGGGGAGAAGGTGGTTGGCACTGCTGGTTGGGGGGGTCACTACACTACCAGGGTAGGGGCTGCATGGGTGTCGGTGATCGTGATGGGGTGGGACTACACTACCAGGTTAATTGCATCTATCAACATAAACACTGGTAGTGTAGTGCCCCACCCCATCATGATCGCCGACACCCATGCAGCCCCTACCCTGGTAGTGTAGTGGCCCCCCCACTTGGCAGTGCCAACCACCTTCTCCCCCTCCATCCCAGAAGTTAGCCGGCGACTGGCATAACCCACTGCTCACCTCCATGGCCAGCCGCCAACTCACTTATCACTGATCGCGTACTGTATTGGCCACTGGACCCCCATGTGACATGAAAACTCATGACATGTAACTTGTTCCTGCCCCTGTCAAAGTAAAAAATTACTGATCTATAAACAGTGATGTCTTCATTGTGTGACACGTTACACAGTTCACCATGGCATTTTGTGTAGTGGAGCACGGTATGACTGTCATAACACAATAATTACATGTCACAGTTGTCTTTCCTGTTGTTTGTTTTCACAATTCAAATTAATGCTGCTTGGGGCTTTAAACACCAAAGTAACATTTTCCTTTTTCCAGCATACAATCACCACAGCAATCAATGACCATGGCTTTAACACTGAATTTACCAATGTATGGGCAAGCATCTGTGTCTTGGAATACCAGACAGTGTTGTTAATCATATTGGTGCATGTTTATTTTATTGACAGAGTGTCTCATCATTAAACATTGACAGAAATTTAAAGTTGATCGTTAACCATGTTAGCCCGTTAATGTTGTTGTTGCACCATGTTGATGAGCATAAAAGAACAACAACCGTACCATCAGGCACCTGCACTGTGCATGAGCTAGCAATATTATTTTGATATTATAAAACAGCCATTGCCTTTACATTAATGACATATAAGTACTTGTTTAATGTTTCAGGGCTGTAAAACCTATTGTACAACTGCGCATTTAAAAAATATCCTTGCTACGTTGCACATCATTACTTGAAACATGATTATATGTTAATAAATGTTTAGTACCTTTATCAGTGTCTGGTAATAATCTGTGTTGCTGTACATATTGACCATATTGAACCATCATCAACACTGCATAAACAACATTAGTGAACGCAACACTCATGGTGAGGAATGAATTGATTGGTGTACAGTGCCATAACCTGCCAAACTGGCAGTAGTGCCAATAGCGACCCAAGCAGCACTCGTACTGTGCCGAAGCACCATAACATCATCAACAATGAAAGCTTGCACCCACAATTTTTCCTTGTTGATGCTTATCACATCAACACTCAACGTATGCTGTAACACGTAACAGAGCATGGGGTTATCTTACCATAAATGCATGCCCAGGGCACATTGCAAAGCACGACGGCTTCAATGGCTGACTTGAAAGTGATGTGTTGCATTAACGCAGTGATACAGACATTTGCTGGAATGTGTCACAGCACTTCTACAAAGTACAACTTCACCGTACTAATTAAAAAAATAAAAGGCTTTTTATTATCCCCCTGCCAGCTGTTGCTGTACAGTGGCATTTGTAAATGTAGTAAAAAAAACAAAAACAAATTCATGACAATATTGTATTGTCTGAACAACCTAGTTTATTGCAATAATGCCGTTTGTATGCAGCTGTGGTACATGTTACCTCAGCGCGATGAACAATGCATAATTCAGTGGTAACAGTATTTAACATATTGAAAGAAAGAACAGACAGTAATATTCACCATCGTACAATGATTCACATAAATATTGTGTACTGACACTAAGACACGATGACTTTCATGATTTGCTTGCATTATGGAAACTGCAGGTTTCATTCAAAAACAACTAACTTGTTCATACAACACCGACTACTGTACATCGACATCTGTAAGGAAAGATTGGGTCCAGTCTTCATTATCGCCCTTATCCATCTCGTGGAAACCCTTGTACACACCATTTGAATCTGGCCATTTATTCCTTATTGCAGTGACCGCACATGATGGGATGATTCTTCTTACCTTGCATCCTAAGATGTGATGCACCCAGTGGGTGTAATTAGTATATGCTGTGAGGTGCATTCCCCTGAAAGATGAATGACAATTGAGTTGAGGAGCACTAAAAACCACTTCAAAGACAGATGCTTGAGGTCACAATACAGCATTACAGTGCTGAAGCAACAGCAGAGAAGGTGGAAAATTAAGTGTCCATAGTAATACAAAATATACCAGGAAAGGAGGGAGCTGGAGAGTGAGAGAGGGAGGGTGGGCAGTGGCAGGAGGGATCTCCGAGAGGAGTACCTGGGACAAGCAGAGGAAGAATAGAAGGACTAAATACCCTGAGGATGTGGGGAGGGTGGTGGGATTGAGGGTAGCAGAAAACCAGTAAGTACAGGCAAGGCTCAGGGCAGGTGGAAGGAGAAGATGGTCGACAGTGGCGAGAGTATCAAGTAATATGTGTTCAGTGATGTCATCGCAGGTGGCAGTGGAGGTTTTGGAGATTGTTGGTGGAGAGGAGGAGAAGAGGAGTCAAGGCACAGTAGTCCAGAGTCATGCTGAGAAAGGAAGAAGGGGAGGGGGGAAGAGCAGGGTAGAGGCAGAGTGATAGGCAGCAAAAGGAGGTAAAGATGTAGGAGTCACAAATGGTGTGGATAAAGATAATAAGGTGCACAGCTGTGTGGACTAGTGAAATGTGTACAGCGAAAACAGGAGGAGGGTGGTGATGGGACAAGAAGTTATGGGGGTAGTAGTGGGGGGGGTGGTTCTGTACAGAAAGGGGTCAGATGGTCCACAAATGAAGAAAGACACAGTCACATCTTGGTCAAGGCTATTCCAGTGCTGAATGCAGGAAGGCCAGAGCAGGCACTTCTGAACTGCACATGGAGGGGGAGGGAGAAACCTCACATAGTGATACCCAAGGGTAAAAATGACTTTCCTGCATGCACGGTACAGGTGGTAAAATTAATGTTACAAGGTTTGGGTACACAGTGAGGAGGTGGGGGTGGTGGCCGTGGCATTCTGTTCTGTACCCCCGATATCATGTGCGGGTACAGTGAGGGAAAAAAAAGTATAGAGGAGGAACATGAGTGGTTGAGGGGATTGGCGCTGTACAAAGTAGTATGGATTTCTGTCAGACTGGGACAGGACCTGTGGCAACAGTGAACCACACGCAGGGGACAGGTTACATTTCAGCATGGTGGTGAAGTGAGCACTAAAATGGTGAATGTTGAGGTATACATCAACAAAAGCAGAGTATAACTTGAAGGGGGTATTTGGTGAGTGGAGTGCAGATAGTAAAGGAGTCCAGAAAGGGGAACCTAGTGAGCTCACACACCTCTAGTTATGGATAAAGCTAGTGTGGAAGTGGCACAGGGAGGGATAAAGGGAGTAAAGAATAGGGGTGGGGAAGTGGAGGAGACAGGCTGGAGGGTGGTCTCAATGAATGCAAGAAGCCTAAGGAATACAGTGGAGGACTGACATCGTCTCTTGCTGTTGGAGGTGATGGACAGTGAGGCCATCATGGAAAAGTGGTCCCCACAGGAACATGGGTGGGATATGATGACCCCTGGGTTCAGGTTATTCAGAAAGGATATGGATCAGGGGAATGGGGGAAGGGGTATGGCACTGTATGTAACTGAAGGTATAAAGTACGTAAGGGAGGAAGGGAACAAAGTGCAATAGTGAAGGATAGAAGCAGTATGGATGGAGTTGCAAGATGCAAAGAACAGGAAACTGAGGATGGGATGGTATGCTGTACACTGGCTCAGGGGACTGACGTGGATATGGATTTAGATCAACAAATTAAAAGGGTCTGGAGGAAGTGGGGCACAGTTGTCTTTTCGTGTATTGCAAGAGGGATCTCCTCCACAAGGAGGGAGGTTATCCAGCACCTGTATCGCTCATTGTTCAGGCTCCACCTAGAGTACTGCGTGCAGGCTTGGCTCCCATTGTTGAAGAAGGACATCAGATTGTTGGAGTGGGTGCAGGGAAGAGACTAAAAGAGGATCATTGTATTGGAGAGTGAACCCTACGAGGATAATCTGGGAGGAGATCTGACTATGTATTCACTGGAGAAGAGAATGGATAGTGAGGATATGATCAGGACCTTTCAGTATCTCAAGGGGATAAACAAGACCAGCACAGAGTGGGTTTTTAAGATGAGAAAGAGGTTAAGTACACAAGAGGGCATGGACTGAGACTGGAGATGGGAAGATCGAGGAGGAAGATGAGACAGTTCTGTTGCTTTTAACACACATTCGACGTACTGACTAGTGGATGCCAAACTTGTTTTAGACACCTGCAAAATATTACTATCATGATCTTATTTCCAAAAAAAAAACAGGAAGTACTTAGTTGAACTGTAATCAATCAGTCATGATAGTAGCCATATACCTGTTTGGGGGAGGGCTGGAGGAATATGGGTGCCTGTAGCAAGCGCAGATGTTTGTCAGAAAAAGCTGTACAACAAAATCATCTAGACAGCCAGTGTTGAAGTGCTGATTCTCGGTGATGCGCCTCTTGACCCAAGTCATTCAAGACCTCAGAACAGCACAGACACTCGCAAACAGTGGGCATTATGGAATATTTACCATAGGAACACTAATCAAGATAATCAAGACAAGTAATCAGCACGTCATCACTACCATGATCAGAACTGCTGGATGCGGAGTCATCACTGCTGGATGACAAATTACGGGCACGTCTAGGCTCAAACATGTAAGGCCTAATTTCTACACCCGTATTACTGGCACTCTGAAGCACATCCATAACAAACTGGTCAGTCTCACTATCACTGGAGCTGCTGCGGTCTATGGAGCTGTGGTTTGACGAAGTAGCCATTGCAAAAATACCTGATCAATGTGAAAACAAAAAAGAAATGATGCATTACAAACAAGTGTCATCATGAGTGCAAAATTGTTAGTCGATGGTACAATCAATATATGTTTTTCTAACTGTGTGAGAGAGAGACAACTGTGTTATAGGTAGGGTGAAGAATACAAGGGACAACGTACAGATGTTGTTCTGTTTACGGTTTCTCAGACACAGGATGGGAACAGAGGTCACCATATGTGACTTCCAGGAAGAGCAAGACAGAATATGACAGGGAAAAGCAAGTTTGCTACTGTGACAAGTTGTAAATTAAGATTACAAAAGCAACAGAAGTGGAAATACATACCAAAATGAAATTGCAAATAGATACCACTTGCTTTAACTGTATCGAGAAAGAGGTAAAGTGAATGCAGGGATCATTAGATTGAAAAACTGGAGGGCGAGGGGGAATGGGAGGGGACGGGAGGAAAGGGGTGGAGGGTGGTCCTGCTGAATGCCAGGAGCTTGGGTAATAAGATGCCTGAGCTCAAGGTAATGCTAGCTGAGGGGGCAGTGGATGTGACAGCTGTCACAGAGACCTGGGCCACACCGGGGCACATCTGGGACCTAAACTTGGAGGGCTACACTATGTTCAGGAAGGACAGGGTGGAGGGAAGGGGAGGGGGGGTAGCACTGATAGTCAAAAATGGCATTGCTATAGGAGGAGTGGAGGAGGCGGAGGGGAGCATGGAGGTGATTTGGGTCACCCTGAAAACAAAGGGGGGCAAGAGAGTAAAAATAGGAGTGGTATACAGACCCCCCTGCACTGGCAGAGGAACTGGAGGACAGTCTGGTGGCAGATGTTATGAGACACTGTAGATTGGGCATGGGAAGGGGGTGGTGATGGGAGATCTAAACATGTCAGGGATGGATTGGGGGACTATGACGTCCTCAGTGGCCAGGGAGCAGAGGTTGCTAGATGTCTTCCAGGACATGTTCCTAACCCAGCAGGTGGGTGAGTCGACTAGTGAGGCCCGGATATTGGACGTAGTCCTGGCGGACAGTGACCTGATTAGGAGCCTCGAGGTGAGGGACCGGTTGGCGGGGAGTGATCATTCCATGGTCTGGTTCTGCCTGGACCTAGGGGGAGAGGAAGGACAAAGACAGTGGTAACTGACTTCAGGGGAGCAGACTTCAATGGGATGGGAATGATCCTCAAGGATCATTTGGATGTGATAAGGCCAGACATGGACGCTGACAGTAGGTGGGACCCCATTAGGAGGGGGTGCTGCAGGCTACCAAGAGCTGTGCAAGAGTGGGGCGCAAATGCAGTAAGGCCAGAAAACCCTATTGGTGGACCTGGGAGGTTCAGGAGGCGGTGAGGGAAAAGAAGGCTGCCTATAGACACTTCAAATGCTCAAGGAGCAAGGGGAATATGAGCTGGTGGTTAGAAGGGTCACTAGGGTGGTGAACTCGGCTAAGGCAAGGAAGGAGTAGAACCTGGCCAGGGATATCAAGAGGGGAAACAAGGTATTCTTTAGATACATTGGGGAAAAAAGGAAGGTTAAGGGGCAGATTAGCAGGATTAGAACAAGGAGGGATTGGCACAGGACCCAGAGGAGCAGGCTGAGGTACTAAATGAGTACTTTGCCTCAGTTTTTATCTGGGAGAATGGTGGGGCTGCATCATTCAATGGAGGAGAGTGTGAGACTGAGGAGGGGGTGGGACCCTTACCGATTGGGAGCCTTGGCAGACCTGGGGGGGGGAGTCATCACCGTCAGGAGAGGGGAAGGCAAAGCAGGGGGCCAAGGGGGAGGAAGTGGAGGTGGAAATCCCGGTAGAGAGAGTGAGGGAAGCCCTCAGGTCCCTTAGGACGGAGATAATAACAGAGCCAGATGAATTACTTCCCAGGGTACTGAGAAAACTGGCAGATATCCTGGCGGAACCCCCTGACGGAGCTTTTCAACATCTCTCTGATGACAGGGTGAGTGCCGCAGGACTGGAGGGTGGCACATGTCATGCCTATCCACAAGGGAGGATCAAGAGAGGAGGCAGGGAACTACAGGTCCATCAGCCTGACATCAGTGGTGGGCAAGTTGATGGAGGGTAGTATCAAGGAGAGACTGGGGGGTAATGGAGAAGTTGGGGTACCTGGACAATAGACAGCATGGCTTCTTCCTGGGAAAATTGTGTCAGACAAACCTTGTGGAATTCTATAATTGGGTGATGGGTGCCCTAGACAACGGTAGGCTGGTGGACGTCCTCTTTCTTGACTTTAGTAAGGCATTTGACTCAGTTCCTCATGGGGGCCTGTTAGAAAAGCTGGGTGAAATGGGGGTGGGGAAACAGATGATCAGATGGATAGAAAATTGGCTCTCGGAGCATATCCAGAGGTCGTGGTTGGGTGGTTAGTCTCATCTCCAATGAGGGTCATCAATGGGGTCCCTCAGAGATCTGTCCTAGGGCCCCCTCCTGTTTAACACCTAGGTGTCAGACATTAGGAAGGGCATAAGGAGTGAAATGAGTCTCTCTCTGTGGATGAGTCAAAGCTGGGAGTGGTGGTGGATAGGGAGGAGGGGAGGGTGGCCCTGCAGGGGGGAACTAAATGCTCTGGAGAGGTGGTCTAGGAAGTGGAGTCTGAGGTTCAATGCAGGGAAATGCAGGGTTCTGCAAGTGGGCTCCAGAAACCTGGGCCAAGTGTATACCTGGGGGAGGAATGCTACAAGTATCAATGGCTGAGAGGGACCTGGGGGTAGTGGTGGATGCCAAAATGAACACTCTGAGACCTGTAGCAGGGCAGCAACCAAAGCCAATAGGATGCTGGGATGCATTGCTATGGGGATTACCTCCAGAAGGAGGGAAGTCATACTCCCTCTGTATAACTGCTTGGTTAGGCTGCAACTTCAGTACTGTGTGCAGTCTTGGAGGCCGGACTTAGAAATGGACATTGCACTCCTGGAAAGGGTCCAGAGGAGGGCAACCAAAATGATCTGGGGCTTGGGGGAAAGTACCTATGGGGAGAGGCTCGAGGAGCTCAACATGTACACGTTGAAGGATAGGAGGGACAGGGGGACATGATAGAGGTCTTCAAGTACATGAAGGGGATAAATAGGGGAGGCTCAGTTGGGGTGCTCCAAAGGAAGGGGGACAACTAGCGGGCATGGGTGGAAGCTAGAGGGGGGGAGACTGAGGGGGGAAAGGAGGAGGTGTTACTTTACTGCGAGGGTGGTGGAACCATGGAATGTGCTGCCCAGGGGACTAGTGGAGGCAGAGACTGTGGAGGGGTTCGAGAAGGGTTGGGACAGGTATAGGGGTAGGGTTGTGCTGGCAAAGTCTAGTACAAGGGGAATATCTTGGACTGGAAATGGAGAATCCCGGAGGGGGGTGGGAGGGTCAGCAAGATCAGCTCCCTGGTTGGAGACTGACCAAATGAGCATACCATTAGGCCTGCTCTGCTTGCATTTAGTATGTCAACATGTTAGTATAATGTTGGAAAAACACACGAACCACATGAGCACACATACATACAGGCACGCAGACACACACATACACACATGCCATTGTACGTGCACAATGTGTGTTGTACTTTTTCAACCAACTCATGCTGTGAGAATGACATTAAGGGTTATACAGCATGACTAAGGTAACTCATGACGACACAGAGTCATTACTGGGAATGGCATTGAGGAGAAAACAGCCTTTGTGAGGGAGGGCGATGTTCACATACTACACAGATTACTGGGTAAGAATGGCAATGAGGGTTACACAACATGAGAGGGGGTCACATCACATAACTACACAGTGACATTGCAGATGCAGTGGAGGGTAAGTTTTCACTGTTTGCAGATGACACCAAGATGGGCAGAATGAGAAGAGATCTGGAAAAATTGAAAAAATGGACTGAAGAGTGGCAACTGGTGTTTAACACAAAGAAGTGTAATATAATGCACATAGGGAAAAGAAACCATGAAGCTACCTATAGGTTTGCAGGAGAGTTGCTGGCAAGAAGAATGGAAGACAGACTTGGGCATCATCATCATCACAGGTGACCTGAAATCATCTAAGCAGACCACTAACGCAGTAGGTAAAGCTAGATGGATGTTGGTGTGTATTAGTAGGAGTATCAGAAATTGTAAGAGGGAGGAAATAATACCTCTTTACAAGACACTGCTTAGGCCCCATCTGGAGTAGTGTGTGCAGTACTGGAGGCCGCACCTGTACAAGGACATTAAAAACAAGTTCTGGCAGAGCCACTGCGACTGTGAATGCATTAACTAGATAAGGGTGTTTCATGGGCTTAAACATAAACATTTATTTATTTATTTAAAAAATATCAGATTTACAAACCTTTGAGTCAGAGAGTCATTTACAAAGGCACCTCGTCGAAACTAATACAAAGACAGCACAGTTAACAAGTCCAAAAACAATGACTCGGAGAGCAGACAGTTATAACAATCATTCACTGGAGATACATGGGTAGCAGTAGATAAACAGATTACATAGTTTAGGCACACAGGCATCACATCAAGAAGACCAAAGCAGTTCAAACAATATACAATAGCTAAAGCAAATAGACATCAGGAGTCAAAGAGAAGCCCAGAGTGTTCACATGAAGGCTGTTGCATACACTAACTGAATCAAAGTATAGTACATTGAGAAAGGGCATATTTAAGCAATAAGGCATGACAGGGTTTGTGTTATGTAAGTAATAATACCTGAGAGGGTGGGCGTTATTGGGATATAACGGACTGCCCAGGGGCGTAATGAGGCCCGACGCCATAGGCAGAGGGCCTTATAGCCCCTAGAGGGTCTGTTATATCCCATAACACCCACCCTGGAGGGTATTATTACACTTAGAAAATGGGCTAGCCTGTAGGTGTAACTTTTGGAAAAAAATATAACAATAAAGATTTATGTATAAGAAATAAATAGAAAATAAAAAAAGGTAAATTTTATAGTAAAATAATCCCTGTGTTACTGGAAACACCACAGGAGGCTGCTGCCATGTTTGTGTGTGCCTTGAGTTTGTCCACTTGCTTTGTTTCTTCGCGTAGTGCCTTGCAGACACGAGAGCCGGTTTTTCAGGTTGTTGTCTTGCTCAGTCTCTTGTTCATTGCTCAGTGAGGCATGGAAACAGAGAGAGGAAAGGTGTTTATTTACTTGTCTGGACCGTTCTTTAGATTTGAAGAATGTAGCCTGGACATTTATATTTGAAAAGAGGTACGTTTTTCTGTTGGGAGCTGTAGCATCGGACGAGTGTGCAGGTTACTGTAAAATCTGTCTATGTGTTGACACGGAGCGCAATTGCGCTCAGTAAGGAAAGTTAAATTAGTTAAAAAAAAACATAGTGCTGCAGGCATTTTCTTTCACTGTACAGTGACAGTGTTTACATAAGTCAGTGTCACTAAGCGAGCAGGGCAAAAATGGCAGCTGGACAGTTTCGAAATTCGGGGTGACCAAGGATAGTGTTAGTAATAGGGCATACCAAAATGGAACTTGTTTTTCACCGGGCCGTTGTTAAGAAATAACAGCCTGGGTGACAGGCTGTTTCAGCCAATCAGGATGCGAGTTTCACTTTACCCATTATCTAACATGTAATAATGTCACTTCTGGGGTGGGTTGAAGCACGAGGCAAAGCCGAGTATTTATTTGCATGTATTTATTTGATCCACTGGATCAGCAATATTTGCACAAGCTGTGCCCAGTGCAGATTTTACAGCACTGGTCCTGGTCTGGTGATCTGGGTTTTACCCATACCACACTGCATATGGCTTAGTGATATACTGTACAGATGGCTGCAGAGTCTAACCCACTGAAGGTTGAAGTTTCAGAAAACCATTATGCTACAAATATCAAGACTCACTCCCTCCCTCACCCCCAGTCACAATGAATCCTCTACCAAAGTCATGCTTAAATACTGGTGCCTCTACATCCACACCACTAAGCTTTTAATGCCAACATGCTTCTTCTGCTGCTGTGAGTTAAACTCTTTATTTTAAAAAGATTTAGTTGAGAAATGTTTGTTTTAGTATATCCATGGTCAGGAAAAATGAATTTGTAAAAGAAACCAAAATCCCCGTTTATCAGTTCATTGAATCAGAATACTGCACGTTATGAATTTTTCAGATTCTATGTTGAAATCTAGATTTAGCATTTGCCGTATTGGTCCTTGCAAGAACATATCCATAAGCAAATTATTTGATACCTTTTAACTGACCAACATAGATGTAACAACAAGTACAAAGTGCTCTAGCTTTCGGACCAACCAGTCCTTCTTCAGAAGCCTAATGGCCGTTGTTTAGAAAAAACAATACTTTTAACAGCTAGATCGTGCAGAAAACAGAAAAAATCCCCATTGGTTTAAAATACTCATTTAAAAAATACAGATGATGTCAGAGAAGTTTAACAGTACCATATTACCTTCAGCCAGGAGGGTTACAGGGTCAAAGGTGCTTGGTCCAAAACACATACAAAGAATCCTACTGCATATAAATTTAATTGACATAAGATAACACTTCTGGAGCAGATGACTCTTAAATCAAGCTATGAATGTCACAGTGTGTATAAGGATGTGATTACTGAAAAGCAACCCCCACCCAGATTAAAGACATACTAAGAATGTCTTAGGACTCCAAGAAGTTCCAATGCATGCATTATAGACAAGAAATTACCAGTAAAGTTGTCTTAAAAACATCAGTGCACACTGTATGCTGTGTAAAACTTAGCTGGACCTATCTCCCAGCTGTACTCTCCCTCCAGCTAGATATCATGCCCCATAATTTCAAAAACCTGTAGCATAGTGACAGGACTTTATAAATGATATATTTAAATATAAATTGACAGTATTAGTGTCAAACAAAAAACTCTAGTCGAGGACCACCAAGGAATTAAGACCATGTAGCTTGATATGTACTGATGTCAATATACACTGAGAATTTAGCAACTTGATGTACCAGGAGTGTCTAAGGAATCTGAAAAAGTGATAAAAATGTAATTTCTCTCTTCCTCTTCACACAAAAAATACACCCTACCCCACCCCACCCCACATCCCCATAATGCGGGGGGGTAACTGGATTTAAGGAGATACTCTCTCTCACACACACATACACACACACACTCTCTCTCCTAATGAACCTTTATTCACATCAGTCACTGCAATTGTTTCCCAAAGGAATTCAGCTTGTCATGAAATAGTAAGTAAAAGGGCTCATGTATCCTAATACCTACAGAGGAAACATGTGACACTATTTAACTGTACTCCTATCTGTGTAGTATTATTAGGAGCAAGCTTTCACCAGAACAGAATACCATGTCACACAAAGGCACATGACCCTGCAATCAACGCACCTCTAAGACTTGTGAGCTCATTTCCACCTCGGACTGTGTGGTTACATCACAAAACAGACAACTCAAGGTGCATGGGAATTATACAAGCACATCACGACATGTTGTTTATTTCATTCAGTGCAAAAGATGTCCACAAGCAAGTTATGTTGGAGAGACAAGCCAACAGCTCCGCACTGGCTGCTGTGTTTTTTTTTTCTCTGCTGTGGCTAAGCAAAACACTGTAACAAGACACTGGCCTGTTGTAGGGACTATTAGACATCAAACCAAAGGGTACGCTGTGAAGACTAACTTGGAGAAGATGCTATAAAACAAACTTGAATGACAGCCCACAGACGTCATAAAACACCCAGGGAAAATTAGAAAAACTCCTCTAACAGCCTAGGCAGAAACAAAAAAGTATCACACTGACTGCTCTTAGGATGTTGATGTCAAATGCTGTGAGGTGCCATGGGGAACTTGTTATGCAGAAAGTTCCAGGAAGTGTTTAACCCATTCTACTTCTAATAGCTTTCTCAAACTTAAAAAGAAAAATACACTTCATCACAGACTGTGTTTACAAAGTACTGTGCCCATGATTAAAATAATTTGAACCCCATCCCCCAAAAAATGTGCCCTCACATGAACATGCATGATTTATCTGTAAAGACAATTAAAAAATGTATTTCTAAATGCATTAGTAACACCAATGCAAGATTTTGAAACTACTAAAAAGACAAACTATATATATAGATACATAGAATATGGTAAACAAATATTGTTAATCCCAAAAGCTGAACTTTGTTTTTAGTATATAAATGTTTAAGAAATACCTGACAGCTGTCTATTTTCCTTAGTTTTTAGACAGGTCTTAGTCTTTCCTTTTGAGACACCAGCTGACTCTGATAATCATTTGTTCCAAGGGTTTTTAAGTCAGCTTGAAGGAATTTTAAGTATCTTCTGTTCTAGTCCTTAACAAAATGCAGGGACTCCACAGAATTGTTCTGTCCCTTGGTCCACATCCCAAACATGTGATCTTCTTTCAGGATGATAGATCCACCTCATGCCCCTCCCACAGGAATAAAAAAAAAGGTGGGATGGACCATTTGGAGCTTCTTGGGTGGAGGTGGGGCGGACCTTACTTCCCTTCAAAAAACAATGCTGCCTCCCACTACTCATGTTCCAGTTCTTGTACCTCCCATTTAAGAAAGAAAATAGTACCCTGCAACCATTGAGTAACATGAAAGCGTATTTATTTGAGGGCAGAAAACATTTCTTGAGGGAGGGTAAGGCAGAGGAGACTATTTACACCTTCAGTCAGTTCCACAGACAGAAAACATGACATCACTCCTTTTGTACATGCAATACTCCCGTAAGCTCTGCCCACAGTTGTAAAAATGGAGGCAGTCCAGAGAAGGGTAACAAAAATGGTACAGGGACTGCATCACAAAAAACATGAGAACAGATTAACAGAGCTCATTATACCCTACACCAAAGGAGGGAGAGAGGTGATATGATGGGCATTAACAAGGTGAAAGAGTCTAACATGTTTCAATATAGGAAAAATAGCAGGACAAGAGGACACAGCATGAGATTACAGGGAGGCCGATTAAGGGGTAATGTGAGGAAGTTTTTTTTTCACAGAAAGGGTGGTGGATGCATGCAATGGCCCACCTCAGGAAGTGGTGGATATGAATACAGTGCAGGGCTTCAAACAGGTATAGAATAGGCATAAGGGTGCAATACAGATGAGTATGAATAGATAGGCCATTGACAGAGTAAAGGCCGATGACACATTCATAAGGTAAAAAAAAATGGGCAGACTGGATGGGCCTTGCGGTCCTTATCTGCCATCAATGTCTATGTTTCTATGTAAACCTCAGTGACTTTTTCATTCAGGAATATATGTAGTCCTAAATTACCCAACTCATGCTGTATAATCATCAATTTCAGTCACCCTCTGGTATCTATGTAGTCCTGTCCCCACCAAATCCCCCACCAATGCTGTGTAACTGTCACTGCCATTATCCATCAGGGATCTGTGTAGTCTTGTGCACACACACCACCCCATGCAGTGTAACCCTCAGAGACATTTGCACTCATGGATATTTGTAGTCCCCTGCCCCACACCTGCTGAGCAACCATCAGTGGCCCTTTCTCTCAGAATCCATGTTTTCCTCTGTCATCCCACCTTCTGTGTAACACTCACTGACATTATGTTGAAGGAATCATTGTAGTACTGTGTTCTCCCACCACCACAGGCAGTGAAACCCTCGTAGCGATTATCCCTCATGAATCTGTGTACTGCTGTGCCAACCTACCCACCCCTACAATGGCTGAGTAACCATCAGTGGCACTCTATCTCCAGAATGAGTGTTTTCCTCGGTCCCCCGTCCCCTTCATTCTAAGTAACCCTCATTGAAATTCTCTGTAAGAAATCTGTGTAGTCCTGTCTTTTATCCCCCCCCCCAGCTGTGTAACCCATAGAGCCATCATCCCTTGTGAATCTTGGTAGTCCTCTGCAACGCCATCCCCCCCCAACAGTAACCATCTCAGCCAGTCTTTCTAATAGGAATACATGTTTTCATGTGTCACACACAGCCATCGTTCTGTGTAATAGTTGGTGACATTAGCCATAAGAAATATAAGGAATCTGGGTTGTCATGTGTTTTACACCCTCTCATTCTCTGTAACCACGTTCACAACAGGCCCACATCATTCACTGCTCTGTAACCTTGTAGTAGGACTGTGGACCGCTAAAAATAAGTTTCCAGATGCTGTAGGCACAGAAAAATGAAATACCTGCACAATTAGTTCAATGCACGTTCACAGATGAGAGCGACTGCATTCCTGCTGTGAACGTGCATTGAACTTGGACCGTGGCACCATGGAAACTGCACGAGCACTCAGAGAGACGTGCGCGATCATTTACACTGCCACTACCTCATTTGCATACGGTAAGTGGCCAGTACCTCAGAAACTGCGCAGCATGGTGAGCAGCGTGTCGGTGGCATCTAAACAAAATACAAAATAACAGCTATGAGTAAAAACATTCTCTCTGTGGTCAGGAGCAAAACGGGGGTCACAGAACACAGGGATGAGCCCCGTTCGCTCACAGGAGTTTCCCTTTGAAACCTTCAGCTGGGCCCTAAAAATATAACTGCTATAAATTTAAAATAAAAAAATAGTTAAATGTTATTTGCCCTTGTAATACTCTTCTTACTCTCACATGCATAAACTAAAAATGAAGTACTACACTACCTTGACCATAAAAAAACCACTCTTATCCTTACCTGCCTACCAGGGAAATCTCTGCTGTTTATTTTATTAATTTATTATTTAGTTATTGAATGTTGGTAACCGAGTGAGCCCACTGGGACCAGAAGTCCCTTGTTCAGGGGCAACCTGGAGTTAATTGAGCAGTAACATAAAATACTCTACTTCATACAGTAGGGGGTTAAATACACAAAATTTGCAGACAGGGGACAGATGTATTGTGAACATACACTGCTACCGATACAACAGAAGCCCTGGTTCCATCTGAGGACTTCTGCTGTGTGAGTGAGGGAATGAACACTCTGCCAGTAGAACTAAACAGAGATTTGAATTCTTGTATTCCATGTATAGTAAACATTCCATTTATTAAGTGTAGGAAAGACAGAAACAAGGTGGGGAAAAGGGAGGAAATAATGTAAAGAAGAAGGAGGAAAGGTGAAGAAACAGATAAATGAGGATAAGTTTAGGAAAATGAAGGTTTTAAGGGTTAATTTACAAACAAAAAAAGCTGTGCATGAAATCTGAAACTGAGATGGCAAGCTAAAAGCCATTATGTGCTGGAACTATTTTGTTGAGGTGGACGAATGTTTAAAAAAATCATTAAAATGCTTAACATTACTTTATTTTTGTGTATTTCTTCACCCCCGAAGAAAAAATTCTTAGACCCATTTTATAATCCCAACTACAAAAGGTTCTCAGAAATGATGCAATCTGATTGGCTGTTAAGATTCCAACAGCTTTACATTAATCCCTGTTACACTGTCATGTACAGCCTGCTTACAATGGCACATGAATTCTTCCTGTCAGCATTCCATCCTCTAGCACTGCTGAATGACTGGAATGATGCATTCTGATTCTGAACCAGCATTCTTAAACTGTTGGTGGAATAACTATTTTGTTAAAAATCTCCCTCTAAATAAGAAAACATTCAAAAAGTACACTTTTAACACTTTTCTTTAGGAATAGTTTTTTTTATAATAGCAATAAGGCACTCCAAGGAGTTAGATTGACAGTCAATTAATCACTCCTCAGGGGTAATGTGGCACTTGGCTGCACCTCGTGCCACATTACCACAGACTGTTAAGCTAACCCCTGGTCATGCCTTATTGCTTAATAAGACATTCCTTGGTGTGCTTTGTGGTGGGATAATGGCACTCCTTGGGTGGGTGAAGGCCCACGGCAATACCTCATGCCTTACAACACACCCAAGGTGTGCCATTATCCCACCACAATGCACACCCTGGCATGTCTTTCTGCTTTAATGACCATGGTCACTGATTCATGTAGAACCATGGTTGAACCTCGTACAACCATAGTTTATCCATAATCATAAGAGCAGGGGTGAACCATGTATAGTGCCCAAGAGTTGATGTTTCCTGGTGCCATGCAGAAAGGGGGCATCCAAGTGCACCAGAAGCACCAAATAGGTGGCCTGGAGTGTAGGGGACCCAAGTTCTGATGCCCCATTACACCCCAGTGTCTCCAGTATCCCCAATAAAGCCAGGTGTCCCAATGCCTACAGTAAGGTGCCCCAGTGTTCAGTAAGTAAGGGATGTCACCATAGTGTCTGGCAGTAGAGTAAGGTGGCAAACAGGGAAGGGAGAATAGCATGTTACTGAGGCCCCACACTGTGAACTGCTGCCAGTCTGCACTTTAAACTTTTTTTTGCCTTCATCCTTTCCCTCTTCCATATCTTCCTGCTCCTTAGAATGGCACAAGCCTAGAGCCAGTTAATGTCCAGCTCATGCTAGACAGATGGCTGTCCCCCACATTGTCAGGGATTCAGTGTCCCGAACATCAGGGGTGGGGCTACTTAAGGAGCTCAGGGGAGGGAAGCAGGAACCTCTCACAACAGCAGCAGCAGCCCTACTCAAGTCAGCAGCAATCCTCCCCTCCCTCAGCAGTAGCTTCACCCTGGGTTGGGGCGGAGAGTGGGCAGCAGCACCATAGGATAGGTGCTGATCACCACTGCCCCAGAACATTGTTTGTCCCATTATGAAATAAAAGGGCACTGCAAGCAGCAGCAAAGACTATCAAGGGGCACGGCAGGACCCATCACGAAATGCCCAGTAGTGGTGGGCTAAAAAACAGGGCCACCTTCAAGTGACACCAGAAGGAGGAGCCAAGGGCAATGCAGAGGACTACATTTAAACTAAAGAAGCTCCAGCCAGGAGGGATTGCCAGTAGGCCCAAAATTGCTTAAAGAAGCTCCCTGATGGTGGAGCAAGGGCAGGGCAGACCCCATACAGACAAACAGTCCAGTGCAGTACCCCCCCAGAGTAAATCTTGTCCCCTTACAACTAGGACAGCCAGGAGACAGAGGGGTGGGACAGGGCAAGGCCCTCATTGTATAGAGAATCCTGGAGAGTGGGTCTGAGGGCAAGTAAAGTCCCCAGGACAAACTGTACATGCCAGGTGGGTGGAAAAGAGGGGCAAAGCCAGGCACCTTAGGGAGTGGGATAGAGGGTAGAGCAAATGGCCCAGTTAAAGAATGTACATGCACGGTGGGCAGAACATGGGGCCGGGGCAGGGCAGGATCCACTGGTGATCCACCAGCGGCAAGGCTAGTAGCCCAGCCACTGAAGTTCATAGTCCACAATAAAATCTAGTAGTCCAAACCCAGTTTTAGAAGCCCAAAATAGGATCTAGCAGCCCAGAGCCAGGGGGCTAGTAAAATATATGGTGCTGTGCTCCGGTCAGGGACAGGGAAGAGAAGCCAAGTTCCTGGAAAAGCAGCATAGCTGCCACAGTGCCCTGCACCCAGGTCCATGAGAGAGTAGCCCCAGAGCATAGGGGACTCTAGTATGTATGCTGTGTGCGAATCTGCCAGTTTTAAGTTGGTCCGAGGATGGCAGCCAACAACTGGAGTCCTGGTAGAGGCTGCAAGAGGCTTACAGTCCCAGATTCACATAGAACTTGTAAAAGACAGCACCCCGCAGTACAGCTGTGACCAGCCAAGCCAAGGGCTAGTTAAAGTAAAAAGTGTTTGACTGATCCCCGAGCCCCTACCAAGGGAGGGACAGTTAGTGTGGGATCCCTGCCACACAGATAATTGGCCTTCAGTAAACAGGGCAGCACTGCTGTACCAAAAACTTCAGTGTGTGCTTGTGGGAGGAAAGGCATAGCCCATGGTTCCCACATAGCTAAGTACATCCCAGCCATTTAGTCCATTTCCTCCAACATGAACCTGCCTATTGCCCAGTATTTAAAGGACGCTGTCATATTATCCAAAAGACTGCCTACTGAACTGCATTTTAAAAAGAGACAGTGTACCTGGTTCAGACTGCCTATGTGAACTCCTACATAGTCAAAAAAAAGTCCAAATTAGGGAACTTATAAATTGTACTACCAGCTATGTGGTTTATATTCTGTGGTGTGACTGTCCAAAAACTTATGTGGCTCATACTGTCAGACCATTAAAGGAACATGTTTTATAACATGCAAGGAGTATCACAAATCACAGCTGTAACACACTAGCAAGGGCACATTTTCAGGAATGTCATGCCTCTAACCCCAATGCAACGCACGTCATGGGTTTGGAATTTATTAAAAGGGACAACAGGGGTGGGGACAGACTAAAACAAGCATTTTTGAATGCTGAATGTTGTCTCGCTGGCATTGGCATTGGTAGTGTCGGAGTTAGAGACGCATAATAGGAATGGTAGTGAAGTATTGAAGTGGCGTAGCCCGCATTACCTGAGAGACTGACAGGCACTGGGGTGTGCCTTTGGATCGTCAGGTATAACGTTCACACCATTGTACCTCACCCTACCCTGTACACACTGACAACTGTCGTGGTGTGCTTTGGGGTCTTTGGGCATTATACTTACCCCATTCCATAAGGAAATACACTGAGGTGGGTACAGTATAGGAGAATGGGGTGAACTTTGTGGCCGAACAGTGCAAGGCACACCATGATGCCTGTCATTGGCTGCAGGGGTGGAGGTGGGGGTGGAATGGCATGAGCATTACAGCCAATGATCCCAAGTCACACACCTGACGCCTGTCAGTCTCTACAGGGTGGGGTGTTACAGTTGGAAACCCTAACACTGTAGGCGTGTGTTGGTATTTTCACTCCAAATTTTCAACATGGGCTGTTTGTGAGCCCACCTCATGAAAAGCGCCACTATCAGTTTGTTAGCTGAAAGGTGGTTTTGCACAGCAGCTATGCCATTTGGCAACACAGGGACAAAAACACATTTTGGGCAGGATGTGGAAAATGACATCTGTGAAAATATGAAAAATTGGTGAAGTCATGAGCATCCATAGAAACTGTGCAACACACGTCCATAACCCAATTATTTTTGGGAGTTTTTTTAGCCACATTTTCAACATAAGCATTTTGGGACCTCCCCTCATGAACCGTGGCGCTGTGATTTTGTTAATCAGTCTCAAAAGTTGATTTCCCACAGCGACCATGCCATTGTGCGCCACAGCTGTGGAAACACATTTTGGGCAGGCTGTGAAAAATGGCAGCTATACTGTTCATAAGGAGGTGTGAAAAAATGCCAGTGTTGAAAATCTGGCATGAAAATATTGCAGATTTCTGAGATTACAAGGAGTGCGTGGAAACTGCACAGCAACATAACACAGTCATTTTATGGACTTTCGTCAGCAAATTTTCAACATAGGCATTTTAGGACTTCTGCTCATGAACAGTGTCACCGTCATTTTCTCAAACTGTCCCAAAAACTGATTTCACACAACGACCACACTATACTGCGTCAGATGTGCGAAAACACATTTCTTCCAGGATATGTAAAATAACAGCTATGCTGTTCATCAGGAGGTGTGGAAAAATGGCAATTTTGAAAATCTGGAGTGAAAATATTACAAACTCACGAAGTTACGAGCGTGCATGGAAACAGCGCAATGCACGCTCATAAAACAGCCATTTTTTGGATTGTTTTCACCACATTTGCAACATAGGCTTTTTGACAGACCCCCTCATGAACAGTGGCACTGTTGTTTCATTACTAGATCCCGAAAGGTGACTCCACGCAGTGACTGCGGAATCACCTTTCAGGACTGAATAATGCCGTGACAGTGACTGAACTTATGAGGAGAGGTCCCAATAACCCCATGTTGAAAATTTGGTGCAAAAATTCCCAAAAATGGCCGAGATATGCACCAAAGTTGAAAAAAACCTATTTATGCCATTATACAGCTTACCGGCATTTCTTCAGTTCGCAGTCGGCTTTGAAGAGTGCAGACATGTTCCTGGTCCACTAAAGATCATCGTGATGGACTCTGGATGTAAGTATGGAGTGAGGGGGGTGTGGGGAGGCATTGTGTGTAGAGGGTGGGCATGGGTTGTGGGAGGGAGCAGGGAGACCGCGAGGGACCATTTTCTTCTTTCACAGGGGTAAAAAAAAAAAGCATTGTGGGATGGTTTTCTTTTTCAGGAGATTTGACATGCTGGGGTGGGCTCCCAGCATGCCACCTAAGTGTTTTAGGGGGTGCTGTGGCCGACAGGAGATTGGGCATCCGCTGGGCCGCATACAACAAAAGCGGGGGCAAGAGCTATATTGGGCACCCCCCTCGGCACATAACAAATTGGGGGGGTGCATGATGCCAATGTGGAGTGAACTGCCCTGTAGGTACATACATTTGGTTAGGGCATGCCGACAGGGGGATTGGGCAACCCTCGATATTGGCATTATGGCAGGCAGTGTGCTGCCATGTTTAATTAATTTTTTTTCACCAGGGCAAGCACGTTGGGAGGTGCCGCTGCGTATAACGAGCTTTGCTCGTATTGCAGCAGACCTTTCCTTAGATGTGCTCACCACATTATGTATTCATGGTGTGGCACCATCATGCAGGCTTATTGGGGAATGAGGGACGCGTCAACTGATGTGTGCCCTGCATTCGCCCAAAAGTGACCACGCCTCCAAATCTGCTACTACTGCAATATGTTGGCTGCGCATGTGTGAGCCAACATAAAAATTACTCCAGAGAGAAACTTTCTGGCTTTTTACTCTTGGTAGTCTTAAACCCAAAGGTCTCAATCAGGACTGGGTCCTTAAACCCATTTTGTAAACTGTAAATACAGGATGATACAACGGTTTCCTTCTTTTTGATAAATATATGTTTAAACTATAAATTCAGGTTCTGTATATACGTATTATCACACCAGCTACTAGGCTGCTTTTTCTGTCTCTCTTCTCTTGCAGTGCTAATATCGGTCAGCACTTGGAGTGCAGATCATGCCGATGAAACATGGTGTCTGGGTGATCCCAATGTAAGGTTATGGCACCTCGGCAGTCTGCCTGTTTCAGTCTTCAATCACTAAGTTTCTAAAAATTGAATCAGGAAGAAACTGGATATGTTTTTGTGTACTTTTGCTTGTCCTTTTGAAACCACTGTATGAATTCCCTCCTCCCAGGTTGCACCTGGAAATTAACCTCGGATCAGTGTGCCTTTCCTGGTTACTAATTTTTAATAAAATAAATTCAAGTTGTAGGCTGTGTTTATTTATTGTGCTGTAATTTTTCCATGACTAAACAGCATATCATAATTTCAATTATTTTACTTGTGATCATAGATTTAAATATTGACTGTCCTTTCTGCACTACTTAATATGATTTTTGTTTCTATTTAAAGACTGATTTGTTATATTAAAGTGCAGGGGAATCCTCAAGCGTCGTTTCCATGGTTACATATTTGCTTTCATTGTAAACATCATTAACGCTGCACGTCTTGACTTAGTAACCTGCTACACTTAAATTACACCACGACACCCCGATGAAGCACCAGGGCACCTTGGTGAAGGTAACTTAATGTTGTGAGTAACCTAAGTTGGCCCACCGATGCAGTGGTAGTGCTACACTCACAGCGCCGATGACCCGAGGTTGGGAGCGACCTTGGGAGTCAGAGGGTTGGCCGAGAGGAGGAGGAGGAATATCAAGTGTCCCAGGGACTGCTTTCCTTCTCCGGGGAGGGGTGGAACCAGTGCCCAGTGTTTGCCTGGCCACTAGCGGCAGCTGAGGGTCCACATGGCAAAGCTGTACACAGGGGAGGTGGATGTGGGGCAGATGTCTGGTGTGCTGTGTATGGGAGCATGTGCAGAATGGCCATTGGTGTCGTTGTGTGCCACTTTCTCCGAACCAGGGGTGGAAGAACCTGGTAAAATGCTAACTAGTAGGATGAAACCAGTCTCTTGCTGGCTATGTGAACACATCCAGATGAACTGGATCCTGTTCCTGGTGGGGCTCAAGGGGGGCCCCGCTGACCCCACCGGTGGGGGGTGGCAAGTCCTGGGAGAAGAGATGGACAAGGTAAGTGCCAGAGGACTCCAGGGTGATGGGGCCACGGGCCAGTCGGCACGGGGAAAAACATATCAACAAAGTTGTGAGTAACCTGCTTTGGCTGTTTTCGCCTAATAAAATTCAGAGTCACTGCAATCTAGCTAATAGTGTCTTGCTTTTTACTTCTCTCAGTGTGCACCGTATTCTGCCTTTGTGTTTTGGGGGCTAGCTAGCCCCAGTGGCAGCACCTGTACACATTAACCGTGTAGCACCGGCATGCTTGGTGTTGTTTCATGGAGCCACTGTATAGGCTGTGAGAGGCTGAGAAGCCCAGATTTGCATAGCATATGTAAGAGATAGCAGTCCGCAGTACAGATGTGACCAACCAAGTCAAAGGCTAGTTAAAGTAAGAAGAGTTTAACTGATCCCCGAGCCACCTAGCAAGGGAGGAACAGTTAGTGTGGGACTGCTAGCACACAGGTAATTGGCCCTAAGCACAAAAGGCAGGACTACTGTACTACAAGCTTTAATGTGTGCCTGTGGGAGGGACGGCACGGCCCGTGGTTCCCATATAACTTGGTACATCCTATCTATTTAGTCCAGGTTTCCCTAACACAAACCTGCCTACTGCCCAGTATTTAAGAGACGTCGCCATATTATCAAAAAGACTGCCTACTGAACTGCATTTAGAAGAGACAGTGTACCTGATTCAGACCATGTAAACTGTATTTTAAAGACTGCACTGTGTTTTGGCATCCCTATGGTGGAACTGCCTGAACATTTGGGGCCCATTTGTGAAATGAACTGCCTGAACATTTGGGGTGCCACTACCTAAAGAACCTGCTTATGCAAGCAGAGCTCCGCGGCCCATGTCTAAGCCTGCAACACCCTAAAAGAAGCATAGCCTTGAACTGTGTTAAAGACTGCCTGATATTTAAAGGGTGACATAATGAAACAAGAACTAAAGAGTAAACAGGAAGCTGATGAGTCACTATGGGTCACCCTGGAGACAGGAAATGGCACCACAATCCGCATGGGGGTTGTGTACAGACCCCCATCTCAGGGGGAGGAAATGTACAAGGAAATGATAGAAGGCATCCTTAAAATGGCAGAAAAAGAGGAGATATTGTTGATGGGGGACCTGAATATGCCAGATGTTAATTGGAGTACCTTTGCTACAGGCACATCCAAGAGCAGGGTCATTCTTGATTTCCTACAGGGGGCATGCCTCAGACAGCTAGTGTTGGAACCCACTCAGGAGGGAGCAGTCTTAGACCTGGTACTCTCAAATGGGGAAGGAGAAAGGATCTCGGATTTAGAAGTGGGTAGCCATCTGGGAACAAGTGACCACCAAACAGTGTGGTTCACAATAAACACAGCCATAGAGTCAAGCCATACAAAAACAAGAGTATTGGACTTTAGAAAGGCTGACTTTGGGAAAATGAGAGAGTGCCTCAGAAAAGCAATAGCAAACGGGCATGAAGGAGGGGTGGTGGAATAATGCGGAATAATCAAAACAGCCATCGCAGAGGCAACAAGCCTTTGTGTGAAGCTAATCAACAAACAAAATGAAGGAAAAAAACACTATGGTTCTTAAAAGAGGTGGCAGGGACGGTTAAGGAGAAAAGGATTGCATTCAGGAAATATAAGGAAACACAGAAGGAGCAGGACAGAGATCTTTATCAGTTAAAGCAGAAGGAGGCAGGGAAGGCAGTCAGAATAGCAAAGGCACAAACTGAAGAAAAGATAGCCAACTCTGTTAAGAAGGGGGATAAAACCTTTTATAGGTACATTAGGGAGTGAAGAAAGACCAAGGGAGGGATACAGAGACTTAATAAAGGGGAGAGAATGTGGGCAGAGGGTGGCAGTGAAAAAGCAGGGATACTGAATGAATATTTCTGCTCAGTATTCACAATGGAAGAGGAGGGGGAGGTACCTAAACCAAACAAGAGAAACTCTGAATGGGGGCGATACCAGTCCATTCACAGAAGAAAGGGTTTTGAAAGAACTCTAGAAACTGAGGGTGGACAAAGCAATGAGGCCTGATGGGATTCACCCAAGAATTCTAAAAGAACTAAGGGTAGAACTAGTAATACCACTGACTACTCTCTTTAACAAATCATGGAAGGATGGGGTGGTACCTGAGGACTGGAGGAGGGAAAATGTGATTCCACTTCACAAACGTGGGAGCAGGGCAGAGGCAGGAAACTATGGACCAGTTAGTTTGACTTCAGTGGTAGGGAAAATGGTGGAATCATTTCTGAAAGAAAGAATTGTTGACTACCTCGAGGCCAGTGGGGCACAGGACCCAAGGCAGCATGGTTTCACAGCAGGAAGGTCATGTCAGACAAACCTAATAGATTTCTTTGACTGGGTAACCAAAGTAGTAGAGCAGGGAGGAGCTGTGGATATGGCCTACCTAGATTTTTGCAAGGCATTTGATACAGTCTCACACAAAAGATTAATATACAAGTTAGCCAGCCTTGGAGTGGGTCCCAAGGTGGTAGTCTGGATAACAAACTGGCTGGACAACAGGACGCAAAGGGTAATAGTAAACGGAATCCACAGTGAAGAAAGGAGGGTAACTAGTGGGGTACCGCAGGGTTTGGTACTGGGACCGGTCCTCTTTAATGTCTTTATAAGTGACATCGGAGAGCACCTGTAAGGAAAGGTATGTCTCTTTGCAGATGACACAAAGATCTGCAACAGGGTTGATACACAAGGTGGAGTGGAAAAAATGAAAAGGGACTTGGCAAGGATGGAGGAATGGTCAAATATGTGGCAGCTCAGATTCAATGCAAAGAAGTGCAAGGTAATGCATCTAGGAAACAAAAACCCAAGGGAAGAGTACACAATGGGGGGTGAGTTAATAACAACAAAAATCGAAAGAGACCTAGGAGTAATTATATCAGATGACCTAAAGGTGGGCAAGCAATGTGAAAATACAGTAAGGAGGGCTGGAGGGATACTAGGATGCAGAGGGAGAGGCATCAACAGTAGAAAACAGGAAGTTGTTATCCCTCTGTACAGGCAGTTAGTGAGACCCCATCTGGAGTACTGCATGCAATTCTGGAGACCCCTTCTCTGCAAAGACATAGACAGAGTGAAGGCTGTTCAGAGGAGGGCAACCAAAATGGTGCAGGGTCTGCACCAGAAGACATACAAGGAGAGACTAAAGTAGCTTAATATGTATACCCTTGAGGAAAGGAGGGAGAGGGGGACATGATAGAAACTTTAAAGTATCTCAAAGAAACAAAGTACAAGAGGGTAGCATCTTTCAGAAGAAGAGATGTGCAAGAACAAGGGACACAATTTGAAGATCGAGGGATGGCTCAGAGGTAATGTTAGAAAGTATTTTTTCACAGACAGGGTTGTGGATGCATGGAACAGCCTTCCTGAGGAGGTTGTTGAGTCAGGAACAGTGGGAGAATTCAAGAATGCATGGGACAGGCATAAGGCAATTCTAGTGGGGGGTAGGAGGAAGTAAGCTGTTGATTAACTAGAATCTGCAGCTTATCCATCAGGTAGGGAAATGGGCAGACTAGGTGGGCCAAGTGGTCCTTATCTGCTATCAAATTCTACGTTTCTATGTTTCTTTTTTTTTTTTTTCGTATGTTTATTAATGGACAGTTATCCATATACAATTCATAGCCAACAGCTATAGGGAATCCATATGATACTGTCATATACATTTGCCACAACACATAGATAATAACATTTAATAACATTTCGGACTTCATTCCACATTACCGTCCTTTTTTCATTTATTTTTAAACCCCCCCCAACCCACTAACCCCTAACAATTAACTATTAACTCGGTCTGTGTCCATTCTTTCTATCTCATCCCCATCTTACCCAAAGGTCCGTTCTCTCAATTAAATAGCCCACTGCCCTCCAGCAGCATTCTTTCCCCCATACTCAGAGCACTCAAATATTCTGCCCAGGTTCTCTCGAATCTATCTTCCGTCCCTTTTAAGCTGTATGTCAGCTTATCCACAGCTAAAACTTTCACCGTAAGTTCTTTCCATTGACCCACTGTAGGCCCCAAAGCCGTAGTCCATACATTTTGTATTCCTATTCTAGCCACTATAAGTAGCACACTTATCCATCTAGGATAAAGAACCCATTCCCCATTTTCTTCTCCTTCTACCCCTAACAACAATGATTTTTGAGAGATCTCAATGGGCTTTCCTCTCATGGATGTAATTTCTTTGGATATGTCTTGTCAGTAGGACTTTATCACTGGGCAACCCCAGTAATAATGTTGGTATGTGCCCCTGTTTATTTTACACTTATTGAAAAACAGTGAGACCCCCGGACAGAAGCTGTGCACCATAGCTGGTGCATAATATAACCTTTGAATGTATTTGAATTGGGCTTCTTTATACTTGTTACACACTAGCAGTCCCTGGTGGGATTCTAACATTAGCTGCCAGTTAGCCTCACTGATTTCTTCCCCAATATCCCGCTCCCACCATACCTTCACCTTCTGGGGAGGATCCCGAAAAAAACTTTTCCTGTCCAGCCTCACAGCCCTCCCTATTAATCCCTTCTCACACCTATTGGCCCCATTATTTTTCTTTCCACATCCTCCATCAGTCTTCTTGTTTCCCTAGATCCGATGAGCCACTTATAATAATCCCTAACTTGGAAGTATCTATATATGTGTGAGGTGGGCACATTCTCCCTCTCTTTAACCTCCTGGAATGTGCATATGATCATCCCTGATTTCAAGGTCGCCATGCATTCTACCCCCTTATCCTGCCATATTTTGAAACCATCATCCTCCAGACCTGGCAAGAAATCCAAGTTCCCCACCACTGGGACCAGCAGAGTCTGACATACCTCAGTGCCTTGTCTATTTTTGATTTTCTCCCATGCACATAAATCCGCCACCACCATCGGGTTAGGTGCATCCAACTTTCTGTACCGCCTGAGTCCTTCTTCACATAGGTAACTCGAGATTCTCCCTTGGGCCCCATCCTCTTCTAGCTCGACCCACCCGGCCACCTCCTGTTTGTGAACCCAGTTTTGTATGTACTTATATTGCATTGCCAAAAAGTACCCTATCATGTCTGGGAAATTTAACCCTCTCTGTGCTACTGGTGCTTTTAACCATTTCAGACTAATTCTGGGATGCTTGCCCCTCCAGACAAAGGTTGTAAATGCACCTTCCAGCTTCTTTATATCTTGGGCTGTCAGGCTGAAAAGGATCATCTGCATTTTATATAAGATTCTGGGCAAAACCTTCATTTTAAGGAGGTTGATCCGTCCCATCCAGGAGATACTCAACTCCTTCCACCTACTCAAGTCCTGTAAAACTTCCCTTATCAAGGGTCTATAATTTGCGTCATATAGGCTCCCCACTTGCTTTCCCACCTCATTTCCCAGGTATGTGAATGTATGTTGTACACTTTTTAACCCCCAGGCCTCCTTCCTGCTACTCCCTCCCAAAAACATAATTTCGGACTTTTGCACATTAATTTTATATCCGGAGAAAACTGCGAATTGTTCTATTGCTGACAGCACCTTAGGGACTGACACAATTGGTTCTGTTAAAAACAGCAAGACATCATCCGCATAAAGAGATATGACATGCCTCCCCCGTCTTCCCCCGTACCCTTTATAGCAGGCTCATCTCTAATTTTAATTGCCAAGGGCTCTATTGCCAATGCAAATAGCAAAGGTGACAGGGGGCATCCCTGTCTTGTTCCCCTATAAAGTCTAAATTCCAGGGTTGCTGCCCCATTAATTAGAAGCTGTGCCCTCAGGTGTACATAGAAAGCCCCTACCATCTTTACAAACTCTTCCCCCAGCCCAAATCTTTGCAAAATGTGCAGCATATATTCCCACTCAATTCTATCGAAGGCTTTTTTAAGCGTCCATTGAAAGGACACAAGCCTCACCTGGATGCCTCTCCCCCCACCAGGTGACATTCAACACTCTCCTTAGGTTATGGTAGGAGTGCCTTCCTTTAATGAACCCAGTCTGATCTGGGTAGACCAATAGAGGGAGTACCTCTTCCAATCGGTTTGCTAAAACTTTTGTCATAATTTTGCAATCATGATTCAAAAGCGAGATCGGTCTGAAGGACTCGCATTTCTCCAAGTTCCTTCCTACTTTCGGGAGAACAGTGATCAAAGCCTGGCAGCACGTGCTAGGTATCCCTCCCCTTCCCTAGTCTCTTGCAGGATGTTACACAGTGAGCCCGCCACTTTTTCTTTCAACAGCTTGTAAAACTCGGCCCCCAGCACATCAGGTCCCGTGGCCTTCCTATTTTTCAGCTGGCTGATCGCATTTTTTACTTCCATCACTGTTATTTTTCCCCCCAGCTTTTTCCTTTGTGCCTCATTTAGACTGGGTATTTCCATCTCCTTAAGGAAGCCATCTCTTTCTCCACCTTTCCCTTGACACTCAGTCCTGTATAACTCCTCGTAAAACTCCTTAAATCTGTTACGGATTTCCCCTTCCTCCTTAAGTATTTTCCCCTCCCTATTGTTAATTTGCACTATCCTATGACTACTTTTTCCTCCTTTCATAAGCTGGACCAATAGGGGGCCTGCATTATTGCCTGATTCATACATCCTCTGTTTTGCAAAGAAAATGTTAATATTCACTTCCTTGCCCAGATTCATATTAAGCATCTCCCTTGCCAACCTAAGCTCTCTCTGGTTTTCTTCGCCTCCTCCTCCGCTAAGGACTTCCTTCTCCAGGTCACCTATTTTGACTTCCAAATCCCTTTGCTTCTGCCTTTTATCTCTTTTTTTGCTTAGCTGTGTAACCAATTATAACCCCTCTTATAAATGCTTTACCAGCTTCCCAGTATATACCCTCACTTTCCACCGTACCCTTATTTGTTTCCTCATAAAATTTCCATTGCTCTTTTATAAAATCCCGAAACTCCTCCCTCGCCAACATGTATGTGGGAAATTTCCAACGACCCCGCTGCACATCCTTCTGACCGAGGGCAACCTCTATTTCCACCATGGCATGGTCAGATAGAAATATTGGACTATGTTCCATTGCTCTGGTATAGTGATACAAGTCTCTATGGATATATACATAGTCCAGCCATGACCAGGAACAATGTAGGTTGGAGAAAAATGTGTATTCCTTCACCCCCAGATTAGCTGTTCTCCATCCATCAATCAGGCCTAATTCTGCTAATCCAAGTAGCCACTGTTGTATGTCCCCATCCGTCCTGTCCCTATTCCCTAGGTAATGCATTTTAGGGTCTGCCACGTAATTAAAGCCCCCCCCCAATATCAAATGCGTAAATTGTTCCTTAACCAGGACATCCAACATCTTCTGATAAAAGCTCCGATCCCCATTAGTCGGTGCATATAGATTTCCCAAAAGTGATCATTTTACCCTCGAGCTCCCTCTCTACAAAAACATAACTCCCTTCTGTAGTGTCTCTCACCACCCTCAATGTTTTAAAGGGCAGGTGCTTGTGAATTAGAATTGCTGCCCCCTTCTTATGCGAATTGCAGGCTGCTGCGTGACATTCCCCCACTCAACCTCGCACAAGTTTTTTGTGCTCACTATTTGATAAATGCGTCTCTTGCAACATAGCCACTGAAATCCTACATCGTTTAAGGGCCATTAAAATTTTTACCCTTTTTGTGGGAGATGTAAAACCTTTTATGTTCCAAGAGACTATTTTTACCCCCTCCCAAAGGCTGGGGCATACCATTAGTCATTTCTCCAGTATGAGCGTCCATGAAACGTCCTGGTCACAGCTCGACCTTTTACCTCTAGCAGGTACCATAAGACACAGACCGTTCTGAAAACAGTGAAAATACAATTGAACAATCAGAAACTGTGTAAAGAAAAAAAAAACTTTGCCCCCCCTTGATTCATTTTCAAAAACAGCCCTTCTTTATCCCTACCTCCCCTACGCTGACCCTCCCTCCTCCCTAACCACAACTGTTCCCTCCCCACTGCATATACTACGATCTTCAGTATATAATCACTCCCCCATACACACTACTTCTGCTCCGTCTTTCTTAGTCCAGACATATCCACATGCTATATTTGCCTCAGAATGCCCCAACCTTCTATCTTGTTATGCTATTACTGTACTGCCCGTGCCCCCTCTGAATTGGTGCCTGCACTCCCTTTGCCCAGGCCCCCCCATCTCCCTTCAATTAGTTGTCACATCCACCCCATTTCCCTCCTCCCCCACGTTATGATTGCCCTTCATGCTATCGCCAGGCATTTCACCCCCATCAGATCCTAGAAAGCCACATTCCAACAGCCCATTCGTTACATTCCCCCATCCATCAGGGCTTCTTCTCATCTCCCCCGGTCCTCGATTCCTACTTCTACTAGGTATGCCTCCCTTGATCCGAGCATTCTGTGTATCCCTGCATTTGCACTTCCCTATTTAAGCCCTCCCTTATCACCAGGGGGACAGACAAGAAAAAGGCGGATGCTCGCACCCCACGGTGCCCCCTGCTCCTGGTGGAGAAAAAGTTCTGTCTCTAGTCCACACTCGTGGGGCCACCAGCAACTCTTCCACCTCCCCTTATTAAACTTTATAGACTTGTAGCATAACCACCCCATGGAGTAGTCTGCCTCTTTCAAAGGCCCAGTTCTGTCTCTAGTCCACACTGATCGAGGCCTGTGGGGATCACATCCCTGCCGCTCTTTAGTGCCAAGTTATAACTCACCAGCATTCCTCCGACACCACCTGTAAATCCCTGGAAATCTGCTTCTGTTAGCCACCCACAGGATTAAGGGGAAGGGCAACCAAACACAGGTACACAGGGCAATCCGAACAGATTTCCATCTCCTTCATGCTTTTCTTTCCCCCCGCTGTTTATTCCCCTGGTAAATGCAGCCACTGATCCAGTTCATCGATCACCAAGTCAGCCTCCATCTTCTCGCCACTCTCCATGTACTCTGGTCCCGCTCAGGTTCTCCCACTCTTCCTGTCCCAGTCCTCCAGGAATGTTTGTAGTTTCTCCAACTCCCAAAATGAATATGTAGTCCCCTCGATTTTTACTTTGACTGTAGCCAGGTATACCATAAAGAAATCGCGCCCCCGTTGCCTCATTCCATCCATCAGTGCATTAAACTGCTGTCTCTTCTTCTGTATTCTTCGAGACATGTTTTGATGCAGAGTGTACCCATGGCCTTCATATACTAGCTCTTTCTTATTTCTATAGGCCACCAATAAGGCCTGCCTGTCTGGATAGTGATGCAGCCTGAAGATCACCTGTCGGGGCGGTTGCCCATTCTGAGGCCTCGTGGCCAAGGCCCTGTGTGCCCTCTCAACTTTAAGCTTGGGCTTGGGTAGGTCCATATCTAGCAACTTCGGCAGAGTCTCTGAGCAAAATTTGAGCAAGTTCCCTCCCTCCGTTCCCTCCGGCAGGCCCCTGATATGTAAATTATTTCTCCTGCTGTAATTTTCCTGGTAGTCTAGCACTTCTTTAAGCTCCTGTACCTCTTTTTCTAACTTTTGTATTTTGGAAGGGCTTTCACTGCTCTGGTCCTCGAGGTCTGAGATTCTCTGTTCCACCTCCGCGATCTGCCTCGTGTGCTGCTTCAGTTCTTGAGCTAGCCCCTTTAGAGTGTGCTCCAGGTTTTCCCTTCACGGTTTAAAGTCAGCCAAGATTTGTACCGACACCGCCCTGCTGATCGCAGCTACCTCTGCTGCCAATAATGAGACTGGGCCTGGTCCACTGCTTGTACTTCCCTCGTGGAGTGGAGTTTTTTTGTTATTTTTACCCACTTGGCGCACCGACTTGCCTGAGGTGATGTATTCGTCCATCTCCCCGATATTAAAGCAGTTCTTTTCAGTTAGGCAGACTCTCTAATTATTAAATTAAGCACTTTTATTTCAGTATTGAAGACGGAGCTCCGGAGTAGTGCAACCAGTCAGATCAGCTGCTCATTAGCACCCACATTTCTATGTTTCTAAAGCCTTTTAGGGCTAGATATTCAAATATAGGCAAAAGCAGAGTGCAAATACTTTTTCTGCGCTTTAGCCTTGCACTCAACCCTGAGGATGCTGTATTCAGTTGGATAGCCCAGTGGTGCTATCTGTCTGAATACAGGGCCATATTAGTGCAGCACTAAGTTAGGTAGCACTGCCCCAACATGGATCTAGGCAGTACGTAGCCCACAGGGAACTGTGCCCCCAGACCAGATGGTGCCCATGGCAGGATATTCAGCAGAAAAATGCAGATTAACCCATTAGGCATGCAAGGTGCAAATGGGGCCATATGCATGCCCATTATGGGCTCATTTGCATAGGAAGTGGCAGCAGGTTTGCACCCATCTTGTGGCTGCCAGTCATGTCAGGCATGGTAGCAAGTGGCCCGCCCACACCCCGAACGCCTGGCCCTTCAGTGTAAATGTACTCCCTGGTGTCCAATGGCACCCCCTGCCCTCCAGTCGCCCATCTCTATATTAGTAGTGACTTCCCTGGTGTCTAGTGGCATCCCCCACCCTCCAATCACCCATCTCTATATTAGTAGTGAATTCTCTGGTGTCTAGTGGCACCCCTGCCCTTCAATTTCCCGTCCCTGCAGTTGCAGTGATTTCTCTGGTGTTTAGCAGTGCCCCAGTCCTGATGGGCACCTGTCCTGGGGCAAACCCCAAGTCCCTAGTGGCCACCACCCACATCGAGCACACCGTCCAAGGAAACCCTCCTCCATACCTCAGTAAGCCGGTGCAGTGCAGAGAGCCCGATACAGTGACCAGCACAGCCCTCCTCTCTCCTTCTTGGCTGGCCACCATATGGGATGAAAGGAACATGTGTACAGTCTACACTTTCGCATGACAGCGGCTTACTGTGATACGGGGGGGGACTGGCTGAGTGGTGTGCTCGCTGTGGTGGGGGGCCACTGCCCACTGGGGACTTGGGTTTGGCAGTGGAATAGGTGCCCAGTGGGTGAGAGGTGCTGCTAGACACTCAGGGAAATCACTGTAACTGCAGTGACATGGATCGGAGGGTGGGGGTGCCACTAGACACCAGGGAAGTCACAAATAATACAGGGATGGATGCTCAGACAGTGGAGGGTGCCAGTAGAACCTGGGAATACTCTCATAATAGAGGGATGGCTGATCAGAGGGCAGGGCTCCTACTCGACACCAGGGAGTAATCTAATAATACAGCAATGGGTGACTGCAGGCTGCCTGGGCCAACACTACCTTTACAGGGATGGATGGAGGACTGCAGAGCAGAAAATGCCACTAGACACCAGGGCATGCAGAAATTCAACAGTACAGGATTTGAAGTTGGCCAGTTGCAGTACTGCTACCCGCCACCAGGGACTTGTTTCATGTTGTTCAGATTTAGATGCATCGAAAAGCATGCTTGATTATTAGTTTAACAAATGCTACAGAGCATTCGAGTGATCATTTTGTCCACGCTTCCTTAAATTCAAAGTTCTCAAGGCCACACGAGGGTATCTTAAGCACACGTAAACCTCTCGGTATAAGATCTTTTTCTAGGTAGGTGTCTAAGATAACAATGTTATAGGAGAGGTTTAGTTCATTAATAAGTAACTTTTCAATACTAAAGAAAACTTTTTTAATATTCACCTCTCCATTCCTTTCAGTTCTTTCAGATTCTGAGCATCCTGAGGGCAAATCACCACTCCTAGTCAGTTTTTGCCAAGTATGTTGTTGCCGCTCACGCCATGTGAAATTGGAATCTAAATTGAATCTGAGGTCAGTTTCACCACTTGCAGCCTTTGCCACCATGTCTTCTCTCAACATTCTCCCACAAACCTTCAGTTTTCTAGGGCTCTGGCAATTGCAGGTACTGGAAAGTTAGAACTAGTCAGGTGTGGACCTCTCTCTTCAAATTACTTGCTTAGCCATCTCACGATGCAGTGCAAATACGATGATATCTCTGGATACTGCAAATGGGAAACACCCACCGGTCGCAGAAGTCCCAGCTCCTCAACAAAAGATCCAACAAGGGAATTTGTGCTCATATTAATGCAGTAAGTGTGGTAGGGTAGCTAGCCCCAATATTCATCAAAAATCTCCAGTTACCACACTATAAAATCCAGAGAAATAAACCAACACTACTGCAGTTTTCATCATTTAAAGATTCTAATTCCTCCGAAAGTTACCAAAGAGATCCAACTTTAATGAAGTGTATGGGCATAGAAGTGGCTAAATGTGGTAAAAGAGGTGGAGCTAGAACAAATTTATTATTAAAAAAAGAAAGCTATTGGATTTATAAAATGAAAAGAGTGAGCCCTTTGGGTCTTAATGAAATGTGGGACCTTAAGCCCTATTTGAAATGAATAAACCAAAAGTATTATGCTTTTCATCTCCCCTCTTCTTTCTTTTTCTTTTTTATGTTTGCTTGCGAGCATGCGCATGAAACGATAACGCGACAGCTTAGGAGGGAAGCGAGTTCTGGAGGTGTGGCAGTGTGACAGCCAATGCCAGTACTGCATTTGTAGGCTTGGCAGTGTGCACCCAATGCAGGCCCAGTGTCCTGATGACACTGGTTCTGCAGAAGTTCCACCAACTTGAAACAATTTGGACGCTGCAATGAGGGGCTGCCTCGTCATTGCAGCGTCAGCAATTCTGTTGTTATGAGGGAGCAACCCATCATTGCAGGGCAGTACCTCGCCTGGTGTAACAGTACCAGGAACATTGCAGCTCTATGCGGCTGCCTCAGAGCTGACGGGGGGTGTCCAATCCCCCTGTTGGCATGCGCCCGACCCCCTTCATTTGCTGATGTAGAGCCCAGTCCCCATCGGCATAATGTCCCCACCCCCATGTTCCTGTTGTATGCCGAGGGGGTGCCCAATCCCCTCAGCATCATCGCCCCAACAGTCTTTCTTTATGGGGCCCCAATCCCCATCGACTAGCCCCCCTTCCCAGTTCAATTTGCCGACAGGAGCCCACTCTCTATCAGCATAATGTTCCCACCCACCCCGATTTCTGCTGTGTGCCAAAGGGTGCTACCCCCCCTTGACATCATGCCCCCCACCTGTTTCTGGGCTGATGGGGGCCCAATACCCATTGACTTCAGTCCCCCTCCCCACAAATGCAGGTGGTACACTGGGAGCCCACCCCAGTGTACCAAACAACACCTACGAAAGAAGAAAACCGAGCTGCGTAGTCTTTTTTTTTTACCTGTAAAACAAGAAAACGGTCCCTAGTGGTCTCTCCAGCCCACTCCCCCAACCTGCACCCACCCTCTGCATACCCTGCTTGCCCACACACCCCTCTCACCCCATACTTACCTCCGGAGCCCGGTGCGGCAATCTTTGATGCACTGGGAACATGTCTGCACTCTTCAAAGCCGACCGTGAACTGAAGAAATGCCAGTAAGCTGTATTATGGCATAAATAGGGTTTTTTCAACTTTGGTGCATATCTCGGACATTTTGGGGAATTTTGGCACCAAATTCTCAACATGGGGTTATTGGGAACCTTCTTCATGAATTCAGTCACTGTCATGGCGTTATTAGGTCCCAAAAGGTGATTTCCTGGTCACTGTGAGGAATCACCTTTCGGGACCGATTAAAAAAGACAGTGCCACTGTTCATGAGGTGGGCTCTCAAAAAGCCTATGTTGCAAATTTGGTGAAAACAATCCAAAAAATGTTTTCCGAGCATGTGTTGCATAGTTGCTACACACGCTTGTAACTTCACGACTTTGCAATATTTTCACACCACATTTTCAACACTGGCATTTTTCCACACCTTCTTGTGAACAGTACAGCTGTCATTTTTCATATCCTGGGCAAAATGTGTTTCGCACTTCCAGTGCAGAATAGCACGGTCGCTGTGGGAAATCAGTTTTAGAGATAGATTAAGAAAATGACAGTGACACTGTTCATGAGCAGATGTCCTAAAATGCCTATTTTGAAAATTTGGTGACGAAAGTCCATAAAATGACTGTGTTACGAGCATGTGTTGCACAGTTTCCACGCACCCTTGTAACTTCACAAATTTGCAATATTTTCATGCCAGATTTTCAACACTGGCATTTTTTCACACCTCCTTATGAACAGTACAGATGTCATTTTTCACATCCTGGCTAAAAAGTGTTTTCGCACTTCTGCTGCAAAATAGCGTGGTTGCAGTGGGAAATCAGTGTTTGGGACAGATTAAAAACAAGAGAGTGAGAGAGGGGGAATGAGCGAGCTCAACGGAGCTCTGCCCAGACTGCTGCAGATTTCTTTATGGGCAGAAAAAGATGCCAACGCAGGCAGGAGCCCAGTACAAAAGGGCAGCCTGCAGCACCGGGAGAAACAGAACGAGCGAGTGAGATAGGGTGAGTGAGCGAGCTCAACGGAGCTCTGTCCAGACTGCTGCAGATTTCTCTATGGGCAGAAAAAGGTGCCAACGCAGGCAGGAGTACAGTACAAAAGGGAAGCCTGCAGCACCGGGAGAAACAGAACGAGCGAGTGAGAGAGGGGGAGTGAGCGAGCTCAACGGAGCTCTGTCCAGACTGCTGCAGATTTCTTTGTGGGCAGAAAAAGGCGCCAATGCAGGCAGGAGCCCAGTACAAAAGGGCAGCCTACAGCGCCGGGAGAAACACAACGAGTGAGTGAGAGAGGGGAGTGAGCGAGCTCAATGGAACTCTGTCGGAACTGCTACAGATTTCTTTGTGGGCAGAAAAAGGTGCCAATGCAGGCAGGAGCACAATACAAAAGGGAAGCCTGCAGCACCGGGAGAAACAAAATGAGCGAGTGAGAGAGGGGGAGTGAGCAAGCTCAACAGAGCTCTGTCAGGACTATTGCGGATTTCTTTCTGGGCAGAAAAAGCGCCAACACAGGCAGGAGCCCAATACAAAAGGGCAGCCTGCAGCACTGGGAGAAACAGAATAAGCGAGTGAGAGAGGTGGAGTAAGCGAGCTCAACGGAGCTCTGTCGGGACTTTAGAGTTGCCCACCCACCTGCCCAGGGTCCTGTGTGGTCCTATATTACAGCAGGGCTCTTAGGTGGAGATAAAGCAATGATTGGATACTTTCATGATTGCTGTAATAATACAGATTTAGTTGTTCTGTTTATTTCTCTAACTAAGCTAAGTACTGAGCTATACTGTTAGGATTGCTGTAATAATACATATTTATTTGTTCTGTTTATTTCTCTGAGTTGAATAATACTTGGAGTGCAATACAATTTCTAACTGGGCTAAGTGAAACTATGAGGGCTGAGAACAAAATGTATGGTAGCTGAGGGGTGAAAAATAGACAAGGAGGCTTTAGGATTGCTACAGTAATACAGTATCTAATGGATGAGACTAGAGACTGAATTAACCCAGTTGGCGAGGGACTAGTGTGGGTGGAAACAGGAATTTGAGTTAATAGGGTCCTAACAGTTTTAGTAGGGTACAAAAACCAGGAGTAAGAGCCTGTAACACAAGATGGGGGTCAAAATGGGTCAGGTGCCCATGTCAACAGGGCAGGCATCTTTGGAAGGGTGGTGGGGTGTAAATGGTGTGGGTCCGACACGATCCTGGACTGGGCTTGGAGGATGGGGGGGGTGTATGCTCTGTAGACAATTGACTAGTTTAAGGGAGGAACTGTGGAAGTTAGAGAGGAGTCTAAGTGGCAGGGCAGATGAGTATGGTAGGCATCTTGGCTGGGGGAATAGGGATGGCAAGGGAACAGGGAAGAACAACTAGGGACTGAAACAGCCCCAATATCAGAGACACCAGCAGAAAAGAGGAGAAGGAGGGGTGCCGAGGTGAGGAGGGGCCTCCTGATGGGGAGGAAGAGACCATGAGGAGTACCAGGGAGAGCAGATGACTGCGGTGGGGAGGGACCAGGGTGGGGACCGGGGGGCATGAAGGGTAACAAGTAGGAAGGGGAACCAATAGGGGAAGAGATGTAGGTGAGATATCGACTAGGAATAGATTTGAGCCTCTACTATGGGAGAGAGAGAGAGAGAGGGGGGAGCAGGAACATACTGAAAGGGGGGATGACAAGCGGGGCATGAGAGGGATGGCAACAGGTAGGAAAAGAGATAGCAAGGATGAAAGGGTAGAAGGGGTGTTTGTAAAGATGTAGGGGGAGTGACTGGAGGAGAGAAGGCTATGGGAAGGGGAAGGGGAAGGATGGGAGAAGCATCACTATTGGGGTCGAAGGGAATGGGGGCTCTAAATTGACAACAATGGTGATAGGAGAAGGGTTGGAAATTAGCAGGGGAGGAAGGGAAGTCAACATGGGAAACCCAGTAGGAAGTAGTCAGGCTGGGAAGGGGTTCAAGGGGGATGGGAGGAATAAGGCAGAGAAAAGGGGTGAGGCAGAAGTAGGGGGTGCAGATACAGAAGTCACAGAGGGTGCAGCTGGCGGGGGTAAGGGGCAGGGAAAAACAAATACTGAGGTGGTAGAAGGGGCATTAGAAGGGAAAGGGGTAAGGGACGGGGTATTTTTTCTGCAGGATTCTATACTGGAAGGGGTGAGATGGGGCAGAAGGGGGGAAGGCATAGCCGTATTTGGGTTGAAGCTATCTCTGGGTTGACTGCAGGAGGGGCAGGCACTGCTCAAATGTGCAGCGAAGGGGAGGAAGAAACCTCATTTACTGTTGCATGTGGGTACAAATGACTTGGCGGAGGAGACTGTGGAAGTAGTGAGGGGGAGGTTCTAGGAGTTGGGCAGGCAGTGTGAGAGTGTGGGGGAGTCGGTGGCATTCTCAGAGGTACTCCCAGTACCATGTGCAGGTATGGGGAGGAAGGGTAGGATCAAGGACTTCAACGAGTGGCTGAGGGATTGGTGCCACACCAAAAATTATGGGTTAGTGACTAACTAGGGTAGGGTCTGGGGGAATAGTGACTTGTACACAGTGAACAGGCTACACTTCAGCAGGGAGGGGAAGGGAGTATTAAAGGTGGGATTAGAGGGGTATATCTCTAATAAGGTGGATTTAAACTAGTGGGGGGGTGGCCAAAAGCCTGAGATTGGTAGAAAGGTCCAGACAGGGGGCCTAATGAGCTCACCTCCCTATATACAGGTAAAGGCAGAGGCGTAGTAACCCTGGGAGGGGGCGGGCAGAGTGGTCTGAGTGTAATACAGAGAGCACCACCCAATAAGAATAACGAGGAGAAAAGGTGCGGACTACCAGGAGGAGGGACACAGGCCAAGGAGAAGAGTGAGGAGAAGGAGAGTGCAGGTGGAAGGTGGTCTCTCAATGCAAGAAGCCTGGGGAACAAAATTTCAGAGCTTCAGGCTCCCTTTAGGGGAAGATGGACACTGCTGCAGTGACAGAGACTTGGGCCACAGAGTACCATGATTGGGACTTGGCAATCCCGGGATACAGGATATACAGCAGGGACCGGGGGGATGGAAGGGGGGGTGTTGCACTCTATGTGAGGGCGGGGATCAAATGCATAACAGACGAGGGAGAAGAGGAGAGGACAGAGGTGATTTGGGTGCAACTCCTGGACTCCAAGGGCAGAAAGCTGAGGCTGGGAGTGGTGTACAGAGTCACAGACCACCAGCCGAATCCAGGGAACTGGATGGGGAGTTGGCAGAGCAGATAAGGAGGATGTGTAGAAAGGGGAGTGTGGTGATAGTGGGGGATTTTAACCTACCAGGGGTTCACTGGAGCACTCCGGCCACTAGCAGTACCAGGGAGCAGGTGCTCCTTGATGCAGTCCAGGACAGCTTTCTGACGCAGTTGGTAAATGGGCCTACAAGGCTTGGTAGCACTCTGGACCTAGTACTGGCAAATGGGTAGGCGGTGAGGGAGGTAAGGGTGCAGGACCCACTAGCGGGTAGCAACCACCAAACAGTGTGGCTCATTCTCGCACTGAGCAGGGAGACAGGAGGCACATGCACTAAGGTGGTGGACTTTAGTAGGATGGACTTTGGGAGGATGGGAGCAATACTATGAGGGAGACTCCAGGATATAAGGCCGGGGATGGATGCAGAACAAAAGTGGGGAGTCATAAAGACTTGGCTAACAGAGGCCACAGTAGCCTGCAGCAGGGCTAGGAGCAAGAAGATCAGAGCCAAGAAACCATGCTGGCTGAACAAAGTTCTGCAAGGGGTGAGGGCATAGAAGGCTGCATATTGGAAGTACAGGAGAACAGGGAAGGGAGAGGATAAGGAGGCTTACAGGAGTTGGTCAAGGGAGGTGGCCAGGAGGGTGAAAAAAGCTAAGGCCTCCAAGGAAGTAAGGTTAGCACAGGGCATAGAGGGAGGGGAAAATGACTCTTTAAGATATGTCAGGGAAAAGAGGAAGTGCAAGGTACATATTGTGAGGATAAAGCGGGGAGTGGATTGGGTGGAAAAGGGGGAGGAGCAACTGGAGATTCTAAATAAGTACTTCTGCTCCGTTTTCACTAAGAAGAGGAATTGTCCACTACCAGCATGGGCTGGGAAGGGTGGGGAAAGGGGGCGGGAGGTGACGGACAAAGTGATCACAGGGACTAGGGTGCTAGTGGGGCTGAGGGCAGTAACAGTGGACAAGGGCCCAGGTCCCGATGACATCCACCCCAGGGTGCTGAGGGAGATGGTGGAGCTGTTGGCTGAGCCACTGGCAGATCTGTTCAACACCTCCCTGGAAATGGGGTGTGTGTCCCAGGACTGGAGGGTGGCCCATGTGGTGCCCATCCACAAGAGTGGGTCCAGGGAGGAGCCATGAAATTATTGGATGGTCAGTCTCACGTCCATAGTGGGTAAGCTTATGGAGGCGATACTGAATCAGAGGCTGGTGGCATTCCTAGAGAGTAATGACCTCCAAGATGGGTGGCAACATGGGTTCGTCTCAGGGAGGTCTTGTCAAACCAGCCTAATAGAGTATTATGATTGGGTGACAAGGGAGTTGAACAGGGGCCATGCAGTACATGTCCTGTACTTGGACTTCAGTAAGGCCTTTGATATAGTGCCTCATGGAGACTTGGGGGAAGGTGATGGCAGTGGGGGTGGGAAAAAAACTGACTAAATAGATAGAGACCTGGTTACATGGGAGGGTGCAGAGGATGGTGGTGGTGGGGGAGCTCTTGGCACCTAGAGCAGTGACAAGCGGGGTGCTGCAGGGGTCAGTGCTGGGCCCAGTGCTATTTGGGCTCTTTATCTCCGATACAGGACACGGAGTGGGGAGCAGGGTTAGTCTGTTCGCAGATGATACCAAATTGGGGGCAGTGGTGGACAAAGAGGATGGATGAGAAAAACTGCAGGGGGACGTAACCAAACTAGAGACATGGTTGGTGGAGTGGCAGCTAGGATTTAATGCAAACAAGTGTAAGGTGATGCACTTTGGACCTAAGAACCAGAAGAGGGACTATTGGTTGGGGGCATGAGGTTGAGGATCAGAGAGGAGGAGAAGGACCTAGGGTTGTAGGTAACTGGGAGCATGAACAACTCAGCCCAGTGTAGGAGAGCAGCAGTGAAGGCAAAAAAGGATGCTGGGCTACATCGCAAGGGGGTTCTCATCCAGACAAAAGGATGTGATCCTATCTCTCTACAGATCATTGGTCACATCGCACCTGGAGTACTGTGTGCAATACTGGAGGCCATACCGGAGGAGAGATATAAAGTTACTGGAGGGGGTGCAAAGGAGGACAACAAAAATGTTAAAGGGGATGGAAGGAAAGGTATATGAAGTTAGGCTGAACGAGCTGCACATGTACACACTGGAGGAGAGGAGGGATGGGGGGATATGATTCAAGCGTTTAAATACTTGAAGGGGGTAAATAAACCTAGCATCGAGGGGGTGTTTAAACTGAGGAGTGGAAGACAGATGAGGGGGCACGGACTAAGGTTGGAAGGGGGACGTTTCAAGAGGGAAATGAGTAGGCACTACTTCACTGAGAGGGTGGTGGCTAGTTGGAATGCGCTGCCAGAGGTGGAAGTAACACGTAGGACAGTCAATAACTTTAAGAAGGACTGGGATAACACAAGAGGAAGAGTCAGGGGGGCAGGGGCTGGGACAAGCGTGGGAGGAACTGAGGGGGGAGGAGGCTGGGGCAGCTGCAATCTAGGGTGCTAGCTGCACACTCGGGCAGATTTAGATAGACCGATTTGTCTGTTCTGCTGGCAGATTTGTATGTTCGTATGTATGTTCATATGTAAAATCACAGTGACTCTGTTCATCAGCAGAGGTCCTAAAATGCCTATGTTGACAATTTGGTGACAAACGTCCATAAAATTCTGTGTTACAAGTGTGCATTGTGCAGTTTCCACACACCCTCGTAACTTCACAAATTTGTAGTACTTTCACTCCAGATTTCCAACACTGGCATTTTTTCAGACCTCCTTATGAACAGTACAGCTGTCATTTTTATGTTGATTGCACGCATTCGCAAGAAAGATGTTGTGTCAGCTTTCTCCACAAGCAGGTTGTGGAGGCGTGGCACTGTTGTGCCCAATGCTCCCACAGCCTGCAAAGGCTTGTCCCCATCCCCCAATGCCGTGGCACGCTGCTGCTGACACTAGTTCAACCAGCGTGGCACAACTTTCTAAAAAATCAGCCACTGCAATCAGGGGCCGCCTCGTCATTGCAGCGTCAGCCATCCGCTGCAATGAGGGAGTGACCTGTCATTGCAGGGCGGGATGTAGGATCTCTGATATTGTTTGTGAACATGGCGGCTTGCCACCATATTCACAAACAATATCTTATGTTTGTTGTGACAGAGGCCCTCCCGTTGGCATATCTAACCCCAGTTTTACTGCTTGCCGATGGGGTGCCTAATCCCGTCGGCGAAATTAATTCCACCCCTTTTGTTGTTTGCTGGACGGGGTGCCCAATCCGCGCACAGCTGCCCCCTCCAAAACAACTCTGGTGGCACGCTGGGGCCAACCCATCATACCACATGCCCTTTTATTATTTGCCAGCGGGGTGCCCAATCCCCGTCGGCCACAGCTGCCCAAAACAAGAGTCCCATGGCATGCTGGGAGCCCACCCCAGTGTGCCACATGCCCTGTAAATGAAAACGGTCCCAGAAAGTTTTTTTGGTTTTTGTACCTGAAAAAAGGAAATGGTCCCTCGTAGTCTCCCTGCCCCCCACAACCCGCACCCACCCACTGCGCACCTGCCTCCCCACAGCCCCCCATACCCACCTCTGGAGTCTGGCGCGATGATCTTCGCTGGACCGGGAACACGTCTGCACTCTTCAAAGCCGACCACGAACTGAGGAAATGCTGGTAAGCTGTATAATGTAATAAATAGGTTTTTTTCAACTTTAGTGCATATCTCGGGCATTTTTGGGAATTTTTTCACCAAATTTTCAACATGGGGTTTTTGGGACCCCTCCTCATGAATTCTTGAACTGTCATGGCATTAATCAGCCCCGAAAGGTGGTTTCGCCGTCATTGTGCGGAATCACCCTGCCGGGGCAATTAATGAAACAGCAGTGCCAGTGTTTATGGTGGGCTCTCCAACAAGCCTATGTGTAGAGTTAGTGGAAAAATCAAAAAAATACTATTTCTGGCGTGCATTAGCAGTTGCTCGTCGCTGTAACCCATTGAATTACAATATTTTCAAGCCAGATTTTCAACATTAGCATTTTGTCACACCTCCTTGTGAGCAGTACAGCTGTCATTGTTCACATCCTGGCCAAAATGTGTTTTCGCACTTCCAGCGCAGAATAGCACAGTCACTGTGGGAAATCAGTGTTCAGGACAGATTAAGAAAATGACAGTGACACTGTTCATGAGTAGAGGTCCTAAAATGCCTATGTTGAAAATTTGGTAACGATACTCCGTAAAATGACTGTGTTACGAGCATGTGTTGCGCAGTTGGCATGCATGCTCGTAAGTTCGCAAATTTCTAACAATTCCACTCCAGATTTTCAACATTGCCATTTTCGCAGACCTACTTATGAACAGTATAGCTGTCATTTTTCCCATCCTGGCCAAAATGTGTTTTCGCACTTCCGGCGCAGAATAGAGCGGTTGCTGTGGGAAATCACTGTTCGGGACAGATTAAGAAAATGACAGTGATACTGTTCATGAGCAGAGGTCCTTAAATGCCTATATTGAAAATTTGGTGATGATAGCCCATCAATTGACAGTGTTACAAGTGTGCGTTGTGCACTTCCGCACCTGTAACTTTGCAGATTTGTAATATTGTCACACAGATTTTCAACAGTGCCATTTTTTCACACCTCCTTATAAGCAGTACAGCTGTCATTTTTCACATCCTGACTGAAATGTGTTTTCACAGTTCCGGCACAGAATAACGTGGTCACTGTGGGAAATCAGCGTTCAGGACAGATTAAGAAAATGACAGTGGCACTGTTCATGAGCAGAGGTCCTAAAATCCCTATGTTGAAAATTTGGTGATGAAACTCCATGCCATGACTGTGTTACAAGCGTGCACTGAACTGTTTCCATGCACCCTTGTAACTCCGCAAATCTGTAATACTGTCACGCCACATTTTCAACAGTGGCATTTTTTCACAACTCCTTATGAACACTACAGCTGTCATTTTTCACATCCTGGCTAAAATATGTTTTTGCTCTCCTGCGGACAATAACACGGTCACTCTGGGAAATCAGTATTTGGGACAGATTAAGATTGACCGAGTGAGAGGGGTGACCAAGCTCAACTGAGCTCTGTCAGGACTGCTGTGGATTTGTTTGTGGCAGACAAAGGCCCCAACACAAGAGCCCAGTACAAAGGGCAGCCTGCAGCACTGGGAAAAACAGAGCGAGAGCGAGTGAGGGAGAGAGTGGCGAACTCACGAGCTGTCAGGACTGCTGCGGTTTCTTTGTGGGCAGAAAAGGCATCAATACAGGCACAGGGGCCCAGTAAAAGGCCAGCCTGCAGCAGTGGGAGAAACAGTACGAGCGAGTGAGACAAGGGGACTTACTGAGCTCAACGGAGCTCTGTCAGGACTGCTGGGATTTCTTTGTGGGCAGAAAAGGTGCCAATGCAGGCAGGAGCCCCGTACAAAAGGGCAGCTTGCAGCGCCAGGACAAACAGAATGAGCGATGAGAGAAGGAGACTGCGCAACCTCAACGGAGCTCTGTCAGGACAGCTGCAGATTTCTTTCTGGATAGACAAAGGTGCCAACGCAGCCAGGAGCCCCATACAAAAGCGCAGTCTGCGGCACCAAGAGAAACAGAATGAGCAAGTGACAGAGCGGTAGTGAGCGAGCTCAATGGAGCTCTAGTGTGACTGCTGCAGATTTCTCTGTGGGCAGAAAATGTGGCAACGCAGGCAGGAGCCCAGTACAAATGGCCGGCTTGCAGTGCCGGCAGAAACAGAATGCGAGAGTGACAGAGGAGGAGTGAGCAAGCTCAGTGGAGCTGTGTCGGGACTGCTTCAGATTTCTTTCTGGCCAGAAAAAGCCACCAATGCAGGAAGGAGCCCAGTACAAAAGGGCAGCCTGCAGCACCAGGAGACACAGAACGAGTGAGTGAGGGAAGGGGAATCAGTGAGCTCAGCGGGGCTTTGTTGGGACTGCTGCAGATTTGTTTTGGGCAGAAAAAGGCAGCAATGCATGCAAGGGCCCAGTACAAAGGGCAGCCTGCAGTGGCACGAAAACCAGAATGAGTGAGGGAGTGAGCTCAACAGAGCTGTATTGTAACTGCTGCAAATTTCTTTGTGGGCATAAGAAGGCAGCAATGCAGGCAGGAGCCCAGTACAAAAGGGCAGCCTGCAGCACCGACAGAACAGAATGAGCGAGTGAGAGAAGGGGAGTGAGCGAGCTCAACGGAGCTTTGATGGGACTGCTGCAGATTTCTTTGTGGGCAGGAAAATGCACCGACAGAGGCAGGAGCCCAGTACAAAAGGGCAGCCTGCAGCTCCAGGAGAACCAGAATGAGTGAGTGAGACAGGCGGAGTGAGTGACCTCAACGGAGCTTTGTCGGGACTGCTGCAGATTTCTTTGTGGGCAGGAAAAGGCACCGACAGAGGCAGGAGCCCAGTACAAAAGGGCAGCCTGCAGTGCCAGGAGAACCAGAATGAGTGAGTGAGACAGGCGGAAAGTGAGTGACCTCAACGGAGCTCTGTCAGGACAGCTGTGGATTTCTTTGTGGGTAGAAAAAGCCACCAACACAGGCAGGAGCCCAGTACAAAAGGGCAGCCTGCAGCGCCAGGAGAAACAGAATGAGCGAGTTGGGGGGTGAGCCACCTCAATGGAGCTCTGTCTGGACAGCTGCGTATTTCTTCCTCAGCAGAACAAGGTGCCAACACATGCAGCAGCCCAGTACAAAAGAGCAGCCTGCAGCACCGGGACAAGCAGACTGAGCCAGTGACAGAGGGCCACTGCGCGAGCTCAACAGACCAACGCAATCAACATTCGGCATTGACAAATGTTTGTTTACATCCTGCCCGAAATATGCATTTACACATCTGGCGCAGAATAGCGCGGTTGCTGTGGGAAATCAATGTTCAGGATAGATTAAGAAAATCATACTGACCGTGTTCATGAGCAGAGGTCACAAAATGCCTATGTTGAAAATTTTGTGAAATAATTCCACTAAATGACTGCGTTACATGCATGTGTTGCACAGTTTCCACTTACACTCAGAAGTTCTAGCATTTTTATTATTTTCACTACCGATTTTCAACACTGCCATCTCCTCACACCTCCCTATGAATGGTGCAGCTGTCATTCTTCACATCCTGCCTGATCTGTGTTTTCGTACATCTGGTGCACAATGGCACGAACACTGTGAGAACTCAAAGTTCGGGACACATTGACAAACTCACAGTGCCACTGTTCATGAGAAGAGGTACCAAATGCTTTCATGAGGTGGGAGTCACACAAAGGCCAAGTTGAACATTTTTAGTGCAAATACCAACAAACACCCAGGGCGTTAGGGTTTCTAACCATAACATCCCACCCTGTACAGACTGACAGGCATCAGGGGTGTGCCTTTGGATTGCTGACTGTAATGCTCATGCCGTTCCACCCCCACCACCTAACCCTGCAGCCAGTGACAGGCATCGAGGTGTGCCTTGAACTCTTAAGCTCTAGGAGTTCACCCATTCTCCTCGTATCACCCCTTTTAGTGACACTCCAACAGCAAAACAAGGAAAGGACCATTACGGCAACATTAGGGTAATGGTCCATTTTCCTGTTTATCTCTCCCAGTGTTCTGCCCCTCCCTGGACCAACTCCGACCTGGAGTTGGAATCTTAAAGTCCAGGGGGTGCAGAAGCAAACCCCCACATGGTGGGTGTGGGGCACAGCCCCCACAGAAAAACAATGAGTTCAGGCGCACAATACCCGCGTCAGTATTGTGCCATTGCTGTGGGGAGGTCGGCATTTTCGCTGACGGGAGAAAACTCGGTGCTTCCCATTCTCCTATACTGCACCCATTTCAGTGTATGTCCTTATGGAGTGAGGTGACTGTAAAGCTGAACACCCCAACGCACAACTCAACACTTGTCGGTGTCTGCAGGACAGGATAAGTTGAAATGGCATGAATATTATGGGCGACAACCCAAACACATACCCCAATGCCTGTCTGTCTCTGCAGGTTGGAGGTGGGGTTGGCATTAAGTTCAATACTTCACTGCCATTGTTACTCTGCATCTGTCTAATTCCTGCATTTCCAATGCTAATACCAGCAAACAAACATTCGGCATTGACAAAAGCTTGTTCTTTTTCTTTTTCCTTCTTTGTATTTTTTAATTTTATTTCTCTCTTTCTTTTTCATTATAATTTTTTTCTTTCCCCTCTTCCCCTTTTCTTTTTCCCTGCTCTTTCTCCTTTCCTTCCTTTATGATTCCCTGACCCTTCCATCTCCAACAACCCTCCCCCCTTTTTCTTGCCCTTCAAACCCCCTTTTTCTCCCTCCCCTTCCCAACCCCTCATAATATAATCCCTCTTGCCCTACTTTCCCGCTGACTCCTTTCTAAATTCTGCTTCTGCTTTTTGATGCATCTAAATCTGAACAATAAGAAATGATTGTTAGTGTAACAGCTATGATGTCAGATTTTGTAGTTTTAGGGAGAAATGAAGATAGATTGCAGTGTCTCCATGTATTCTGCAGATATATATAAAAAAAGATTGGAAACTGGTAAAAATTATTAAAGTGAATGGACTAAATAATTGTGGACATAAACTTTAATCCGGTTCCAGACAGCCAACTTATAAAGTTAGTAGGCTGTAAGCTTATGCAGTGTAAAGATGAAATGTACACCATTTTCTGCCAATCACTGAGACACCCCAATAAGGTACTAAGAATTACAAACAGAGTACCAATCCAATAAACAAAGAGCTGAGCTAACCAGAAGGGTAAAGTCCCACTGAACTGTTTGAATCTTGCAAACTCTGAAAGTGAGACAAGTTAAAGAATAAATATTAATATCATATGAAACAAAGTCTGTGCCGAAGAAAAAGAACAAGTAAACATAAATTGAAGTTTATGTATAAATTCATGTGCATGAGCGTTGTTTTTGTAGACAATTTTAAATCACTTAAGAGCACTGATTTTATCATGCACTTTTCTTAAAGTCTTCGTTTAGAAGAACCTTGATTGTTAATTGAAAGCCTATCAAGGCTGTGCTATCACTAGTCTGCACACCTTAAAATGTAGTTCTACCTGATTACTTGTTACCCCCCTTTGGAGCATCACAAAGAGGCGAGGTGCTAGGGGTTTTGCATCTCACAGCAGTGAATTCAACCTGCTTTTCCAAAAAGGAATTAAAACCTTTAAATGATGAAAATTGCAGTAGTGTTGGTTTTTTTCTCTGGACTTTATAGTGTGGTAACTGGAGATTTTTGATGAATATTGGGGCTAGCTACCCTACCACACTTACTGCATTAACGTAATCATGAATTCCCTTGTTTGATCTTGTTAGCAAAGTAAATAGCATTCATTTGGGCGGCATTTACCACCGGTGCAAACCTCTGCACTTGCCACTGCGCCAATAGGCAGGGAGGACACCCTCACTTGCACTGGCGCAGTGGTAAGTTAGTGCTTGGATGCTAAGGTTTTGTTCACACTGTGGGGGTATCCAAATATAGATCTCACCGATGAATCTGACACAAAACCTGGTCAGTGCAGGCAAACACCCCTTAGCACCTGCACTAACTTTAGAATATCTGGCCCTTAATCTTGTTTCTTTTGTCAACTCACCTCACAGCTTGTTCTGACTCGCACACTGCACCATGTGCCACTGTTCAGCTTAAACAGGCTTGGGGAGGTAAAAAAAATAATAAACAGCACCATGGCTGGTATTACTGGATTCCTGATGGTACATTACCACCTATCAACAAAGAAGGGACTTTGGTTACGTCTCCTCTGAAGGACAGCACCTCGGCAGTGCAGCTGTAGCTCTCAACTGTCCCTCATTATGAGAGACATTTCTCAAGAAGTGCTCTGTCCCTCACTGGAAGGGTGCTGACCACGTAGTGAAAGTGTGGCTCACATTCTTTGATACTAAAGCAACATAAAATCTTAAACAGGCAAAAATATTGGTAGTGTTGTGAGAATTTACATAATTAAGAATGCATCCATCATTTTGAGGACCTGCAAAGTCCAGCAGTTTGAATTTCTGTGTCCCTCATTTCAGTGACAAAAGGTTGAGAGGTGTGAGTGCAGCACCCCTAACCCCATGCTGCACTATAGTGCATAATGTGGAAAATTAAAGCACCTTCTCCATGTGGGACAGAGGGTTTACATATAAGAGTTGATACTGTAAGTATGGTAAGTATGGTGTCCCACATTTTGGCCCAGCATCAGAGCCAGCCTCCTCCGTTCCAGTGATTTCTGAGGTCCCCCTACTCATTTTGTTTATGTGTAATAATGATTATGTATGATGTATTTAATGTTTCTTTCATAATGTTGTATGTGTATGAAAACTGGACCTCCTTTGAAATGAGCTATGCTCAATGGAGTATGTAACAACTTTTCCAATTCATGAAATCTGAATAAAATTTTAAACAACAACATAGGGTTCCCAGACAGAAGCTGTGCAGGTCATCAGGCTTTCAAATGTAATTTTATTTATAATGCATTTCATTCCCTGTGTATTAGATCAAAAAGTGCACCGCTGGACTTGGCAGAACCTTCTAACTATTCATCATAATGCTATGAGCATACTCGCTATTATAAAAATGGGTTTGAAAAATTGTGAAACCTGATTGGCTGAGGTCCATCTTTATCTCGTCACAACAGCACTGGATAAAGATCCATCAGCCTCTTTAAAATCAAGTATTTATTTATTTAGTTAAAAGTTGGTAACTGGGAAAGGCACACTGAGTCGAGGCTGGCTTCCAGGTGTGACCCGGGGGGGAGGGGAAACAAAGCAAGCAGCAGTTACAAACAACTGAAGTGCAAGAACAACAGTACAAAGTACAATACAGTGGGCAATGCTAGCGATATAAATATAGTGAGAGTAATAAGACAGCAATACAGTGTATTGGTGTCAGTTACTGATTTACAAATATATGAAGGGGGTAAGGCTGGATTCGAGTAGGACAAGGCATTTGGGCTGGTAGTATAGCCTACAGGTTAGAGGAACAAGGTGTGAATGAGCTTGTACATCCAGCAGAACAGACCTGAGTTTGATTCTCACAATCTCCACTTGCATACTGTGTGACTCTGAGCAAGACACTTAACTGCCTAGTGCTCCCAGGTCGCCCCTGAAAACAGGCACTAGTGCCTAGTGGACCTTAACCGGTTACCAAAGACTAAAATAAAATAAAATAAATTTAGGGGAAGGGGGGGAGAGGAGAGTGAGAGAACATTAGGAGTGGGGAAAGGTGACAGGGGAGGTGGGGAGGGAGTTGGAGGAGAGAGTGACAGGAACAAGTAAGTAGGGGGGGTTGGCTTTAGCAGCCACTTTAGAGATAGTGGGGATGTGGCATGATGAAGAAGAGGGGAGAGTTGATTCCATAGGGAGGGAAGATGGTAGTAGAAGGCACCCATACAAGCACTAGAGTGAGGTAAGAGGAGGGAGCAAAGTGGGAAAGCAGAGAGGATAGATGGGAGGGAAGGGAGGCAAACCAGTATTTATCAATAAGGGAAGAACTATGGGAAAGACGACACGAGGGTAGCAGTGCAGTAGAATGAGTGGAGCAGAGGAAGCAGTGATGAGTGTGGGGTTGGTTAGTAGCAAAGTGACAGAAGGTGTTACAAACGGTGTCCATTCTAGTAAGAGTGGAAGGAGAGGCTGCACAGTAGACCACATCCACGTAGTCAAAAATTGGGAGGATCATTTTGACAAGCAGGTCCTTCTGGACATTAGAGGTGAGGCAGTCCTTGGTGCGGTAAAGGATGCTTAATTTGGGGTGAAGCTTTGAGTGAATAGCATCAATGTGTGCTGAGAAGTCCAGGTTACTATTGAGCCACACACTGAGGTATTTATAGGTGTGGATGATATGCCACCCTTATGGCGACATCAACACAGCGAAATACATTCCTGTCGGCAAAATCAACACTTTGCCAACAGGTCGCTGTGTTGCTGTGCCTGAGACAGGGGCATGCTATCTCCTGGTCCAGTTGAGAATCCAAAAGATGGGGGGGGGGCAGAGGCATAGCAACAGCTCTATAGTATTCAGACAATTTAACTAGGTTCAGACCTCCTGTAGCTGACTACCAGCAGATGCAGTAGTGACCAGTGGATCTGAAAAACAGGACAGGGAGACACACAGAAATAAAGTAGACCACAACTTGCGGTCGACATGATTCCTGTCAGCGAAATGCCGGTCGACATAAAGAATGTCGAACCAGCATGGTAGAGCCGGTGTGGACCATTTCCAGCTGAGTGCCATCAAGAGTGGAGAAAACAGACATATTTGGTTCCGCTGGCATTTATCAGGGTAAATGGCTACCTTTCTGCCCAGATTCCCCTATCCCGAAGTACTGGGCAGGGGTGCCCAATTTCCCCCTTCTTTTTGCAGTATATATTGAACCCTTGGTGGAATTGGTAAGAACCCACGTAGACATACAGGGTGTTTCACTAGGAGGGTGTCTCTACAACATTTCGCTATACGCAGATGATGTGTTACTGACAGTACTGGATCCAGAACAATCTGTCCCAGCAGTTGCGGAGATACTTCAATCATTTGCTATTCTTTCTGGCTATATGACAAATGTACAGAAAACAGAGGTCCTGATGCTCAGTTTTTCTCCTTCACAAAGATTGAAAGGAATATTTCATTCTCCTTTAGTTTGTCTGACCCTGCTTCACTGGGCGGCAGTAGCATGACATCTGTGTGCCTCCTTTTGAACATTTGACAGTTGTGCAGTTTCTCTTTCGTGTGCTAGCCTGTGCAGTGTGGGAACTCCTTCCATCAGAGAGTTTTAATTTTTATAATATATAATACGAAAGTAAAAAAAAGAATGCTGAATCCTGCAGCATAACAAGTTCAGGCAGAAAGTGTGTCCTGCTTTGGCTGCTGCCCTACTCAACCTGCTGTTGATTCAGAACCGAGGTAAAAATTCTGTAATAAATACCCAGTTAATTACTTAGTCACAGAGCAATATTACTACCAAAATAATGCTCAGGTTTCATCTCAGAGCACCAAAAAAACCTCAAAATTTTCAGGAGGCCTAGGCAGCCCCAGTTAGAGGTGTGCAAAATTAAAAAATGTTGCCCAGCGAAATATTTTGCATAATCCCCAAATTTAGCAAAATATTTTGTGGGTGTGAAATCCCCCTTCCCGGCACAATGTGGAATTTCACCTGGAAAATGCTAATTTCGCCAACCGTGGGAGAAATTCCACATTTGAAACGAGCCAGGAGGGATGTTAATATTAAAAAAAAGTGTTTTTTGCCTCCCATCCACCAGCCAAGACCCCACATCCCTGCTGTCTAGTGGTCCCACCCCCCCAGGCTGATTGCCAGCCCACAATAAGAATTCCACATACCATTCCACTGAAATTCAACCCCGTCCCCATCCATAATTTGAAGTAAAACTAAATTTCCCTGGTGTCTAGTGGCTCCACCCCTGGCTGATCACCGGCCAAATGAAGAATGCCCCCCAGATTCCACCCATCCCCCATTGTCAAGTCCGCTGCTGCCCATCGGGCCAACATCGGTATTTGTAATGTAATTTAAAAAAAAAAAAAAAACTTTCCCTGGTGTCTAGTGGACCCCCCACTATGTCCAGTAGTAATTTATTTTATTTAGTTTTTGTTTACCGGGTAAGCGCGTTAGACATTCAGGTGCCTATTTTCAGGTGCATCCCAGGAGAATTACAAAAGGTACAGGCAATACCATTACAGAGGCAAGGTACAGACAATAACATTATACAGGCAAGGTAACAATAATTTACAGGATACATTCAGGTACAGACAGTAGACCTCAAGCAATAACAGATTCAGAGACAAGGTAAACGGCTGTCACACAAGGTATTGCCAGGAAGGGCAGAGAGGCAGGTGCAATCAGACAGCTAATTAAAGGCTGTGCAGTGTTAGGGCATGTCAGCTGAAGAAGGTGGTCAAGGAAGCTGGCTGGTAACAACAGGACATTGTCGAGAGGTGCTCTACAGACCTCTGCGCTCTGGCAGTCAGAAGGGGCTTCGGCGTGCCATGGAGCTAAGAGCTAAGGGGTCAGCTAAGAGCAGAGACAGGCAGAGGCTTGTTTTAGGTAGTTCCAGAGGGTGGACCTGAAGCACCTGTGGGAGGGGGCAGCCCCTACATAAGCTGGGAGTAGGTTCCAGGCTCTGGGGGCGAGGGCCGCAAAGGCGCGATCCCCAGCGAGTGAGCGAGTTTTTGGGACCATGACAGCCTGGCAGTCGCTAGATCTCAGCTGATAGCCAGAAGGGGCAGGCTTGAGCAGATCGGCAAGTGCTGGGGGGGGAGTGGAAGATCGTATGATGTTGTCAGTGAAGTTGCCCATAACAAAGGATCGGTGGTTGCTAGGGGAGAGCCACCCCAGCCTGGCGTAGAGTTGACAGTGATGGGTGAGACAGGGGGCAGATAGGGTGAAGCGACATACGTTGTACGCAGAGTCCCATTTTGTGAGCCAGGTTTTTGGGGCGTTCACAAAGGAGGTGAGCGCATAGCAAAGCATGGGGAGTAGAACCCCTTTTGCAAGGGCAAGTCGGGCAGCTGGGGCGAGGCAGCTTTTTGCCCTGTACGCCAGTCCCAGCTTACAGTTAGTGGCCTTACAGGAGTTCCATATGTGCAAGGAGAGGTCCAGCCGAGGGTCGAGGGTTACCCCCAGGTACCTGAATGAGTCGACCAATGACACAGGGACGCCATCAGCACCAACGACTTTGAGGTGGGCCAGGCACCCTCTAACCTTGGCAGGGGAGCCGAATAACATGGCCTGCGTCTTGTGAAGGTTGATGACAAGCTTGTTTGCCTTGAGCCAGGATTGAATACGACCGAAATCAGTGTTAAGTCTGGTGTTAACGTCTCTGATATCCTGGGAGCTAGCAAGAAGCACAAGGTCTTCTGCATATAGGGTGACATGCCCCAAAGGCAGGGATCGAGGGCAGCTGGTTGATAAAGAGGGAAAACAGCAAGGGGCCAAGGACGGACCCCTGGGGCACCCCACAGGTTACTGGTGCGACCCCAGATTGGGCTTTTTGGAACCTCGTGTACTGTTGCCTTCCTGAAAGGTAGTTTGTAAACCAAGCTAGTATGGGGGGGAAGGCCAAAGGACCGGTGGGTAGCGCCCAGAAGAGTGTGATCAACCATCTCAAAGGCCTTTGAGAGGTCAATGAAGAGGGCCCCCGTAAGTTTGCCTTGATCAGTCGCAGTTCGGATTGCGGAGGTGACCTGTGCAAGGGCAGTGGAAGTGCTGTGCCCTTTGTGGAGCCCATGCTGCTCGGGGGAGAGGAGGCCATGGGTTTGGAGGAAGAGAGCAAGCTGGGATGCCCACTTTTTTAAGGAGTTTGTTCACTGCGGATAGAATCGCTATGGGGCAGTAGTTTTCCAGTATTTTGGGATCACCATGCTTGAGTGCTGCCACCACCCCATCTACGACCCCACAGCAGGCCACTGGCACAGCCCTCCACTCACCCCCACGGCCGGCAGCCCAACTGAGCTCAATGAATGAACATGCGCTTGTACAAGCACACGTGCTCATTCATTGTAGCTGGGGGTCCACAACACCATTCCCCCCATCCCGCCACCCCACAGATGACCAGAACCTCCCCCTCCTCTACCCCCTTAAAACTGGTCTGTAAGATGACCGGGAGTTGTAGTGTATGAGCGCGTGCTTGTACAAGCACGCGCTCATTTCATTGTCTACCTTTTACCTATTCTGGCCTCCCTTTTGGCTGCCTACTCTTTCACCCCAGTTTCTACCCTATTCCTTAATACCTCCTTATTTTTTATCATTTAGGTATGAGCTCTTACTCAGCGGAGACTATATGGGATTGTTGTCTCTTCTCATTTCAATTAAGCTTATCATTATGTACCTTTGCATGTTAATTATGTTGACCGGTATGTATAGGCCCATATTGACCGGCGCCTTCACAATGTTTTTTCCTTTTTTTTTCCGCACAGTTGTCCACTGTAATTGTAATCTTATGAAGTGTACTGTATTGTATTTATGCCCAGGACCACCTTGAAAATGAGCTTGCTCAATGGTGTTTATGCCTGGTTAAATAAAGTGATTGATTGTGCTCAGTCGGGTTGCCAGCCATTGAGGTGAGTGGAGGGCTGTGCCAGTGGCCTGCTGTGGGGATGGCTCCTAGATGGGCGAGAAGTGCAGGGGGGATTACTACTGAACAGGGTGGGGGGGGTCCACTAGACACCAGGGAAATGTTTTTTTTTATTACATTACAAATACTGATGTTGGCCCCAGTGGGTGCAGGTGGGAATCTGGGGCGGGGGATCATTCTTCATTTGGCCGGTGATCAGCCAGGGGGATGGAGCCACTAGACACCAGAAAAATTTAGTTTTAGTTCAAATTATGGATGGGGATGGGGGATTCTTCTTATTGTGGGCCAGCAACTGGCCTGGGGGAGCGGGACAACTAGACACCAGGAATGTGGGGTCTTGACGGGTGGATGGGAGGGGGGAATTTTTTTTTTTAATTCTGCATTTTACACTGGCGAAATGTGTGAAATATTTCACGAGGCGAAATAAAATTTCACTGCATCTCTACCCCCAGACCCCCACCACTTGTTTGCTGGTACTCCACAGTTGTCCTATATACCATTTTTATGTTTGCTTGTGCGCATGCGCAAGAAACTTTATGTGACAGCTTAGGAGAGAAGTGGGTTGTGGAGGCACGGCACTGTTACAGCCAAGGGAAGCACTGCATTTGGGGGCTTGGCACTGGTGGACCAATGGAGGCACAGTGTGCCAGTGACACTGGTCTCCAAAAGTGCACCAAGTAGAAATGTTTTCGCCACTGCAATCAGGGGCCGCCTCGTCATTGCAGCATCAGTCATTCTGCTGCAATGAGGGAGCGACCCGTCATTTCCAGGGCGGAACATTAGCTAGCCTAATACTGTTAGTGAACATGGCGTGCGGCTTGCCACTGCGTTCACAAACAGTATTAGGCAGCCCCCTTGCCAGGGGGGTGCCCAATCCCCCTCGGCAGCATGTGCCCCCCAAACAATCTTTGTTTGCTGACGGGGGCCCCAATCCCCGCCGGCTTCAGTGGCCCAAGTATTTTGCCGATGGGGGAGCCCACTCCCCGTTGGCATGATGTAACTCCCCCCACTAGTTTTTCTTGTCTGCCGACGGGGTGCCCAATCCCCGTCGGCATAAGTACCCCTCTACTTTTGCTGTGTACCAACGGGGGTGTGCAATCCCCATCAGCATAATGGCCCCTGCTTTAGTTGTGTGCCGACGGGGGTGCCCAATCCCCCGTTGGCTACAGTTGCCCCTCCCAAAAAAAAGACTCCCTTGGCACTCTGGGAGCCCACCCCAGTGTGCCAAATGCCCCTGTGAAATTAAAACCATCCGCGGTGTCTGTTTTTTTTTTGTTCCTGTAAACAAGAAAGGGTCTTTGCAGTCTCTGGGTCCCCTGCCACAACCCGCACCCACCCACTGCGCACCCTTCCTCCCCACACCCCCCTCACCCCATACTTACCTCCGGAGTCCGATACGATGATCTTCAGTGGACCGGGAACACGTCTGCACTCTTCAAAGCCGACCACTAACTGAGGAAATGCCAGTAAGCTGTAAAATGGAACAAATAGGTTTTTTTCAACTTTGCTGCATATCTCGGGCATTTTTTGGAATTCTGGCACCAAATTTTCAACTTGGGGTTTTTGGGACCCCTCCTCATGAATTCTGTCACTGTCATGGCGTTAATCGGGCCCAAAGGGTGATTTTGCAGTCACTGCGCAGAATCACCTTTCAGGACCAATTAAAGAAATGACAGTGCCAGTATTTATGAGGCGGCCTTTCAAAAAGCCTATGTTGCAAATTTGGTGAAAAAATTCTTAAAAATGACTGTTTTACGAGTGTGCGTTGCGCAGTTCCTACGTACGCTTGTAAGCTCGCAAATTTTTAATATTTGCACTCCAGATTTTCAACAATGCCATTTTACCACACCTCCTTATGAGCAGTACAGCTGTCATTTTCCACATCTCGCCCAAAATGTGTTTCCACGCATGTAGCGCACAATGGTGCAGTCGGTGTGCGAAATCAATGTTTGGGACAGATTAAGAAAATCACAGTGACACTGTTCAGTAGCGGAGGTCCTAAAATGCCTATGTTGAAAATTTGGTGAGAAAAGTCCATAAAGTGACTGTGTTATGAGTGGGCGTTGCGCAGTTTCCACGCACGCTCGTACCTTCGCACATTTGCAATACTTTCACTCCATATTGTCAACACTGCCATTTGTCCGCGCCTCCTTATGAACAGTGCAGCTGTCATTTTTCACATCCCGGCCAAAGTGTGATTTTGCACTTCCGACGCAGAATAGCGCTGTCGCTGTGGGAAATCCATTTTCGGGACACATTAGGAAAATTACACTGACACTGTTCAATAGCAGAGGTCCTAAAATGGCTATGATGAAAATTTGGTGACAACAGTCCATAAAATGACTGTGTTACGAGTGTCGTTGCCACGCAGACGCCATAATCTCAAGACATTTGCAATATATATTCATGCCATATTTTCAACATTGCCATTTTCCGCACCTCTTTATGAACAGTACAGCTGTCATTTTTCATATCCTGGCCAAAATGTGTTTTTGCAAGGCAGTATAGCACGGTCGCTGTGGGAAATCACTGTTCGGGACACATTACAACAAGCATTTGTCAATGCCGAATGTTTGCTTGCTGGCATTGGCATTGGTAGTGTAGAAGTTACAGAGCTGCATAATAGGAATGGCAGCGAAGTATTGAACTGAAGCCAACCCCACCACCACCCTGCAGAGTGACAGGCATTGGGGTGTGCCTTTGGGTCGAATCCGGCATAACGACCGCCATTTCACCACACCCTATCCTGCAGACACTGACAAGTGTCATGGTGTGCCTTGGGGTCTTTGGCCTTTATGCATACCCCATTCCATCAGGAAATACGGTGAGATGGGTGCGGTATAGAGAATGGGGTGAAGTTTGGGTCGAAGAGTCCTAGGCACACCTTGATGCCTCTCACTGGCTGCAGGTGGGTGGGGTGGAATGGCGAGCATGACAGGCAAGAATCCCAAGTCACACCCCTGATGCCTGTCATTCTCTACAGGGTGGGGTGTTATGGTCAGAAACCCTAACAGCCTCAGTAATTGGTTAATTTTCCTCCAAATTTTCAACATGGTTTTTGTGACCCACACCTCATGAACAGTGGCAATATCAGTTTGTTGGCGAAAACTGCTTTTGCACAGCGACTATGGCATTTGGCACCACAGGTGCAAAAACACATTCCGAACAGGATGTGAAAAATGACAGCGGTACTGTTCATGGGGAGGTGTAAAAAATGGCAATGTTGAAAATCTGCTATGAAAATCTTAAAAAAACTGGTGAAGTCACGAAAGGCGTGAGAAATTGTGCAACGACACCCATAATGTAACTAGTTTGGGGATTTTTACAGCAGATTGTTAGCAGGCATTTTGGGACCTCCGATCATGAACAGTGTCAGTGTGATTTTCTTTATCTGTCCGAACAATGATTTCCCAGCGATACAGCATTTCTGTGCTGAAAGTGTGAAAACACATTTCAGCCATGTTGTCAGAAAATGACACGCTGTACTGTTCCTAAGGAGGTGTGGAAAAATGCCACTGGTGAAATCTAGACTGAAAATATTACAAATTCATGAACTTACGAGGATGCATGGAAACTGTGCAATGCTCACTCATAACACAGTCATTTTATGGAATTTTGTCCCAAATTTTCAACATAGCCATTTAAGACCTCTGCTCATGACCAGTGTCACTGTGATTTTCTTAATCTGTCCCAAACATTGTTTTAGCAAACCGACTGTACCATTGTTGCGCTACATGTGCGGAAACACATTTTGGGCGATAATGAAAAATGGTAGCTGTACTGCTCAAAAGGAAGTGCAGTAAAATGGTACTGTTGAAAATCTGGTGTGCAAATATTACAAATTCACAAACTTGCCAGCGTGCGTAGGAACTGCGCAACGCACGCTCATAAAACAGTCATTTTTAGGAATTTTTTCATCAAATTTTCAACATAGCCATTTTAAGATCTCTGTTCATGAACAGTGTCACTGTGATTTTCTTAATGTGTCCCGTACATTGATCTCACACACCAACTGAGCATTGTGCACTACATGGGCGGAAACACGTTTTGGGTGAGATGTGAAAAATGACAGCTGTACTGCTCATAAGGAGGTGTGGAGGAACTTTCAAGTACCTCAAGGGAATCAACAAAGTCCAAGAGGGTAGCATCTTTCAGAAAAAGAGACTTGCAAGAACAAGGGGACACAATTTAAAGACAGGAGGGCGGTTCAGGGGCAATGTGAGGAAGTATTATTTCACAGAGAGGGTAGTGGATGCATGGAACAGCCTTCCTGAGGAAGTTGTGGGGTCTAAAACTGTGGGAGAATTCAAGAATGCATGGGACAGACATAAGGCAATTCTTGTGGGGGGCAGGAAGATATAGGCTGTTGGTTAACTAGGATCTGCGGCCTATCCTGTAGGTAGGGAAATGGGCAGACTAGATGGGCCTAGCGGTCCTTATCTGCCGTCAAAGTCTATGTTTCTATGTGGTAAAATGGCACTGTTGAAAATCTGGAGTGAAAATATTGAAATTTCGCAAACTTACGAGTGTGCATAGGAACTGCGCAACGCACGCTCGTAAAACAGTCATCTTTAGGAATTTTTCCACCAAATTTTCAAAATAGGCTTTTGAGAGCCCACCTTATGAACACTGGCAGTGTCGTTTCATTAATCATTCCGGAAAGGTGATTTCGGCGCGGTGGCTGCGAAATCACCCTTCAAGCTCCAGCTACCATGACAGTGACAGCACTCATGAGAGGGGTCCCAAAACCCATGTTGAAAATTTGGTGCAAAATTCAAAAATGCCTGAGATATGCAATAAAGTTGAAAAACCCTATCTATCCCATTATACAGCTTACGGCATTTCCTAAGTTGCGGTTGGCTTTGAAGAGTACAGGCGTGTTACCCGTCCACTGGATGGTCGTCGCGGACTCGGAGGTAAGTATGGGGTGGGGGGTGGGGAGGCAGGGTGCGCAGTGGATGGGTGCGGGTTGTGGGAGGGGCAGGAAAAGCGCCGAGGGACAGTTTTGTATTCACAGGTTTTTAATTTTCTAAGAGCGGCGAGGGGCGTTTGCCATGCTGGGGTGGGCTCCCAGCATGGCAGCTGGAAAGGATGTTGGTGGGGGCAGGAGCCAATGGGGATTGGGCACCCCGTTGGCCTAATACCATTTGCCACGCTGGGGTGGGCTTCAGTGTGGCACCTGGATGCTTTTTGGGCGTGCAACTTGACGGGGCCATAAAACATTTTGCCACGCTGAGGTGGGCACCAGCGTGGCACCTGGATGCTTTGAGGCGTGGAGCCGGCGGGGATTGGGCACCCGTCGGCCATACAGTGTGGGGGGGGAAGGCGCATGAGCACGCAGTGTGCGTGCGTGCGCGCATGTGTGTGTGGAGGGGGGAGCTCTGCTCACTGAAGCGGAGCTCTCCCTTTCAACTGTACGCCACTGCATTTTCAGCTGTCATAGACAGCTGGAGCAGTGATTGGCGCACTGCGACTGCGCCTGCAAACACACTGACTGAATTGGAAGAGGCTGACACACCTCTGGAAAACTCGGATGATGGCACTATGTTTCTTGCACATGCGTGCAAGCCAACATTAAAATGACAGTTACACTGTTCATTAGCAGAGGTGCTAAAATGCCTATGTTGAAAATTTGGTGAGGAAAGTCCATAAAATGACTGTGTTATGAGCGTGTGTTGCGCAGTTTCCATGCACGCTTATAACTTTGCACATTTGTAATATTTTCACTCCAGATTTTCAACATTGCCATTTTTCCGCATCTCCTTATGAACAGTACAGCTGTCATTTTTCACAAAACCATGGTTGAAATGTGTTTTTGCCGTTCCGGCGCAGAATACCGTGGTTGCTGTGGGAAATCAGTGTTCAGGATACATTAACAAAATCCCAGTGACACTGTTCATGAGCACAGGTCGTACAATGCCTATGTTGAAAATCTGGTGACGAAACTCCATAAAATGACTGTGTTACGTGCATGCGTTGCACGGTTTCCACGTATGCTTGGAACTGCAAGCATTTTTAATATTTCCACTACACATTTACAACATTGCCATCTCTTCATACCTCCCTATGGATAGTACAGCTGTCATTCTTCACATCCTGCCCGATCTGTCTTTTCGTACATGTGGCGCAGAATGGCACTGTCGCTGCTGGAAGTCAGTTTTCGGGACACATTGACAAAATCACACTGCCACTGTTCAAGACAAGAGGTCCCAAATGCTTTCATGAGGTGGGGTCACAAAAAGGCCATTTTCAAAATTTGTACTGTAAATACCAACAAACGCCCGAGGCATTACGGTTTCTAACCATAACGTACTACCCTGTACAGACAGACAGGCATCGGGGTGTGCCTTTGGATTGCCGCCTGTTATGCTCATGCCATCCCACCCCCACCAACAGGCATCGAGGTGTACCTTGCACTCTTTGGCCCAAGACTTCACCCCACTCACCTATGCTGCACCCATTTCACCGTATCTCCTTATGGAATGGGGTGACTGTATAGCCAAACACCCTAACGCACAGCTCAACACGTGTCGGTGTCTGCACAATAGGGTGAGGTGACACGGCTTGACCGTCATGGGTGATGACCCAAACACTTACCCCAATCCTGTCCATCTCTACAGGATGGAGGTGGACTTCATGTAAACTTCAATACTTCACTGCCATTCCTACTCTGCATCTGTCTAACTCCTGCATTTCTAATGCTCATACCAGCAAGCAAGCATTCCGCATTGACAAACGCTTGGTCAAAAGGTGGCAACCCTGTAGGGTTACTCCTCCACAATGCACAGCCTGTCATGTCTTGTTGCTTAAATGTATACTCAGGTCCCCCCATGACTATCCTTATTTGGGGGACTCTCAGAAACATAGGGCCCGCCAGTAGAGTCAGCAGGATTTTGAAAACTGAAGACCCAAGCATTGGCTCATGTTGTAGGGGTGAATTAGGTATTTATGGCCAGATGAGTTAAGGCAGATTTGATGAAACCTTTTGAATCCAGCTGAAGGCCTAGACTTCGGGCTACAGTCTGGCTGCTCCCCTACCCGGGCTCCGCCCGGTATTTGGAGATGAAAGGTTGCGAATAGTAAGAAGTACAACAAACAGAGCAGGTAGCCGGCCAATCGGAGCTAGGCCTACTCAAAAAGCCACAGTCGGACTACGAGGACCAGAATGCAGTGCGGGAGGCGGCGGGCGGGGCCATGTTCCGGCATGTCATATGATAAGCGCGTGACCATAAAATGAGTACCCTGAAGCCGAAGGACTAAGGTTGTTGGGGTGCGGGAGCTAGATACTTGGGAGTGGGGTCGGGAACGTAGTTGGTCAACCTTCGAGTGGAGTGACGCGCGAGCGCGGCAGGAACCCGAGCTGTAGGCTGTAGGCTGGGGGCTGGGTTTCTTACAACGGGCGACTGTTGCCCAGGGAAGGAGAGCTGAGAAGGTAGAGAGTTGGGCTGCTTGAGGGGGATCCATCTCTGCGTGAGAAGCGGGAGGGTCGCAGAGACACCCCCTGAGACGTACTTATTAGCTGTCCCGGATTGCGGGGGACGGCCCTCATTCTTTGACACATCTTTCAGCTGTAGAGTGATGCCGAGCACAGCCATGAAGAAAAAGGTGAGAGTCTTGCTCTTTTTCTGTTGTTGGCTATGGGTAGTGTGACTAAAATGGGTCTCGTTTGCAGCTAGGGTATTGTTTTATTCTTCAGTATTACCTACGAAGTGTTATTTCGAGGAGCTCAACTTTGCATCAGCAAATGTTGGCTAAGAATGTCAAATACTTTTTTAGGGAAGACTTTCCTGTTATAACCCCCCCCCAAAAAAAAAAAAAAAACTGCCTCAAAAGTTCTTTTAGTCTAAGTTTTTAAATTGTGCGTTACCTGCCGTGTAATTTTACTATGTATATGCTATACTTAATGCTCACTACCCCATGCATCATTGTAAAGAAATAAACAGTATGTGTATGCTGTTTTGGTTAAAGCATAGATTCTCAGACTTTGTGAAGGTGAGCCTTCCCTATTGGGTCGGAAAAAAGTCGGGGGCTTCCCGTGTGTCAAACACAATAACCTACCATACTGGTACTTAAATGGAGAGCAGAGCAATCCTGATTATTTTGAGGAGGTGTGGGTTGCAGTGCTGAGTAAAGGCAGAGTGAGATTGTCTTTTGAGGGCATATGCCTTCTTCACCTGAACAAACTGACACAACAATGGGCTTTAGAGAAATGGCCACAGCCATATATTTATTGATGAAACCAATTGTCCATGTATACAATTGCTGCGTGCTGTGTGCAGCTAGGTATCCTTGGAAGGTATCTAGCTCCCAGTGGAGCACTAGATCGTTGATGGTCGACCCTCCCTCCCAGGAGAGGGCCGCCTTACCATCAACCCGGACTCCACGAGGGACAACAGCCTCTGAGGCATAAGGGATGGCTCTCCATCCGTCGGGCCCGCCCTCCTGTCAGCCTCGGGGAGATCTGGCTGGTCAAGACACATGATCCCCTGTTACCCCCTCCACAGTGTTCCAAGACTACCAAGATGCCACAAGGGGAGTTTCACCACTCACCCCCCCACAAGCACCTCACGCCAGTACTCTCACCACTACCCGTTGTATGCCATTCAAAAACAAGTCTAATCTTTTCTCTGATTTACACCATCTCTGCTATACAGATCAGGCTCTTTCAGAGACACTCCCAGGTGCGCTGCTATGGACCCCCACCCCCCATGGAGTCCATAATTGGTCTCATGGCTGCGTTCTGCAGCCGGCGCACCTTCTCTATTACCCTAATGTTCTGGGCGTGCCACCACTGCTGCCCGCTGCACCATATCTGACCAGATTATATGCATGTGGGGCAACCATTGCTTCACTCCCTGCCAGGTCCTGCCTGACCATCTCCTTAAGCTTGCATACATAACCCTTAAATCATCTCCCCCCCCCCCCCAAATGAAGGACTAAAACATCTGGCTGCCACCTCCTCTGGGCTTTTGCTTGCAGTGTTGCGATTAACTCATTCCATCGCATCCTGCGCCACCCCAAACAATGCGCCTCTGCCCTCTCGGGTGCCAGGAACAGGTTTTCTTCTCTGGGATACTGCCTCGCCATGCGGGCCGCCCAATGGATGCATGAGTGGCCAGAAATCCAGATCTGCTTTGCTCGGGCCACAACACCTTTCCAAACAAAGCAAAAGAGAGTTATAACATGTGTGGTCTTATGTACATTTTAAAAGCCTGTGACTTCCATCTACCCAATGCTTGTATTGTCCCATCTGCTAAGCCCTCTGCCCTGGCATGAGATGCTGCTCCAATCCTAAAGGAGTGTGTGTTGTAGTGTTCTGCCGGTATGCCCAGCTGTCACAAGGTGTTTTGCAACACATGCCTAAACTGGTACACTGTTAGGGGACCACCCCCTCCATAATGGAAGAAGGCCCCCCCCCCATTGCCGGGAGCAGAGTTATATAATCCTGTACCCATGTTCCCACGTCCCACTGGAGCCCGTGGGGCACCCCTAGCCGGCACCACCGCCTGTGGGCAAGTTGGTCGGTCTTGCTTTTCCAGATGCGGACAAAGACTTCAGACCTTGTGACCTCCACGTCTGCCTCTGGCAGCGCTACTGGTCTCCTGGTAGCCTTGCTAGGCTGCATGAGCTCAGACACCCAGAATGCCCCACAAAATGCTACCAAATACGCTGTCCAGAACAGCCTTGTTTTATCAGGGGATGAGCATACCTTGGGCAACTCGTCCCAGATCTGCTTGAACATGGCTGGGCTGATAGGTCGTCTGCTGTCCGTACCCCTCGGGGTTGCCTGTGCCCAACCTCCTAGCATCTTCCTAAGGGGAAATGCCCTTGTAGAATCAGAGAAGCCCCTGACTTTGTGGAACCAGGCAGTGCCAGCAATGTGCTGTTCAGATGTTGCTCGGGTGACCCCTGCACGTTTTTTGAGCAGCATGTATTCGCACAGCTGTGCAACTGGGATCGGCCATGTCGTTGCCCACCCTTGAGCGTGTTGGACCTCCAGAAAATAGCTGACTCCCCTCTGGTACGCTATACGCGTCCCTAGGTGCAAGGGCCTTCTCAACCAACTCCCAGGCCTCTGGGTTATCAACTCCCATGGTAATGGCGGGACTTCCCTGGGCTGTTGGTCTGCCGCTGGTGCCAATTCTCAGAACCTCTGCCACTGCAAATGAGAAAGAGCGTCAGCGATGCCATTTTCAATACCTGTTACGTGCACTGCCCTAAAGGTAATATTTAACATTGGACACTTGAGGACAAACACCCGTATGAGGTTGCCCATCGGGCCCTCTCTTTCTCCCCCCCCCCCCAACTGTTTGTTGATGGCATACAGCACTCTGGCGTTGTCTGACCTTAATGTGATGTGCTTGACCCACAGCACATCCGGTTCACTTGCTCCCTCGTGTCAATCTCGATCCCCTGGAAGGAAAGCCTTGTGCATGGCCCTTCCGTCTTGTCCTGGGCTAATGGTACACCCAGCTCAGTGCACACCTCGTGGAATGCCGACATGATATGTGCGCATTGCCCCAAGCCGGCCCTCCTCCCAAACAGAAAGTCGTCCACATAATGAACCATGTGGTCGACTTTGGCTTTCTGTGCCATGGCCCAGTGCAGAAATGTGCTGAATTGCTCAAAAACCGCACATACCACTGCACACCCCATGGGCATGCAGTTGTCCATATAGTAGTACTCATCAAATTTCATGCCCATTAGCTCCCTATCTGCCGGAAACACAGGCAACAGCCGGAATGCTGATTCTATATCAGCCTTCCCCAGCAATGCCCTCTGGCCCACCTGATGCACCACCTCCACTGCCCTGTCCACGGTTTTATTTAACTCCACAAATTGATCAGCATTTTGCTCATAAAAGTGCTAAAACATTGTGAAAATGCATTGCACTTGCCTCACTGACTTTAACAAACACAACACTTCTAGAAAATCTATATAAATACTTTCTGTACAATTAGCATTGTCCCAAGAAAAAAAAATGCTAATCAATTATTTAAAACCCTGCTGTCTAATGACATGTAATACACTGCGGTGTCGACTGGGTCGATGTAGGCGTTGACTGACTCCCATTCTACGTACGACAGGTGGTTTATCATTCGGAACTCACCTGGCACCTTCTGGGGTACTAGGCCAATGGGTGACACCCTGAACCATGGTCAGGGGGGGAGAGAAGGGGTCGCTGATCCGACCTGTGGCCAGCTCTTTCCGTAGCTTGCCCCGCACGACCTCAGTTCACACCTTGGCAGAATGTAGGTTGTCAGCCTCGTAGGCCCTCCTTGGGCGTTGGTAAGGTATATGGAACCCCTTCCTGAAACAGTCTGCCAAAGAGCGAGCGGCCACCCTGTCTGGGTAGTTGACCAACCACCCTTCAATATTTTCGGCCTTGACCGGTGTTGGCAACTTTTTTCCCTCCTTTCTGAAAGGGACGAAAATTGTTTGCCTTCCCTACCCTTGTCTCTGTCGCCTTCCCACACTGTTGAAACGAGTGTGGTTTCCCACACACCATACACTCATGTTTGTATCTACAACGCTCGGTCTTGCATGACCTCTGGTTGTACGTGAACAATGCCCTTTCCTGCCCCACCCTTTTTCCCCCCCGTTACCAAATTGATAACCTTTCTTTGGCGCCGGGGCGCCTCACTGGGAAACCACTGTCTGTGTGTTGAACCCCCCAAATCGATCGTCCATAGCAGTGGGAGGTCCAAGATGGCCCACGATCATGCCATTTCCATCTGTTCTCTCCTCCGATACTCCTTGTCATATTCTAGCCACCCCCCCCACCTGGCTTACGAGCGTGCATGGTCATTATTCTATTAAAGTAGAACCACAATCCGTCAGCTTTCCCTGGGCTGCCCTGGGTAAGGATCACTGCGTAAATTGTGAACCCTGTGGCCCAGTTCTGTTGCCTTACCTTGTCCGGCAAGTGCGACCCCATGGGCTCTGCCAGGGATAGAAAGCTCACTGACCCTTGCTGCTCAGGCCTTGGTGGTGGTGCAGATGCCACTCCTGCTCCCGCGTCCCTGATCCCTGCTACGGCCAGGGCCGCCTGGACCACTCCTGGCTGAGCCCTATTCGGGTCTGCCAGTAAATCCAGCAACCAGTCAAGCTTCTGCCCCACACCTGATTGACCCGGGTTTCCCGGCGGAGGCCACATGCTAGTCTCCCCCCACCCTTGGGGCTATCGCTGTGGCCACGCCCCCGAGCCCTCCTGCTGGTTGGCTGACCCAACCCCTGAGGGCTGTCTGCTGTGGGACCCATGGCCCGGTACTCCCAGCTGAGGAGTTTGCTTGTGGCAGGACGGGTTGACCCTGCCCCAATTGCTCACGAGTCCGCAAGCTTGCCTGTGGCGGTGCTGGCTGGCCCTCCGGAAGGCCCCGGCAGACCCAGGCTTATGGGTGCCGATGCCTCCATTTTCTTCCTGTGCCCTACCAGCACCTTTTCCATGGCCTCCCACTCTCTGCCCTGTTTGGTTGGCCACCTGTTCCTGTTGGGGTGCCACTGCTTCTAAGTAGAGCCCTTAACTCCTCAGCTGACAGCTGATCCAACTCTGGCATGCCCGCTACTTGTTCTGCTGCCGCTGTCCTTGATCGGCCACATCGCCCGAAGGGCCTGTGAAAAAACACTCAAATAATTTTAATCTTAGCAAACCATTAGACTCGCAATGCCCAATATAAACCCATATCAACATAATGTTTTTAAACACACTAAAATTTACTGAGCAATTTATTAGGTGTAAGAAGCACTTCTCACTCTCCTAAACTAGCTCTCCCTGTGCCCTCAGCAGTGGTTTTTCACTGTTGTAACATTCTCCTGTAAATAAACATGTTTGCTGTAATATATCTATTCTCTACCACCGTCCATCCTTTTTTTTTTTTTTTTAATTTGCAGGGCCCACTTTGTATCTATCACTCGTGCCCGCCTTAGCAAGTCTGGTGTGTCTGGCATTATAGTAAGTGCAAGCTACAATGAGGACATTTTTCAGAAGGATTCCAACAAGTGCCTGTAGCCTCCGCGTTCTCCCATGCACTGAAAGAACAGCTGCGAACCAGCCTAAAAGCATGGCCAGGCATCCGCCCGAATAAATTATCCCCGGCCTGAACCCTTGTCGCTGCCAAGCCATGCAGCTCTACGGGCTGGTCAGGCCCCATCCGATGTGTTCCAGCCGGATACCGCTGCATGGTGCCAGCACCTGCTCCAACATCCACTGCTACCCCCGGGAGGGGAATGCCCCAGACTGACTACCTCGATCTCTGGCCCCACCAACATCAGCTGCTACCCCCCGGGAGGAGAAGGCCCCAGAAGGAATACCTTGATCTCTTGGCCCAGGATGGGGACCCCGGAGCTGCACAGATCGGGACTGCTCAGAGGACTGGGCTGCTGCCTCACAGGTAAGCCCACATCAGACCATGATACGTGGAGGGAGGGAGGAGTGAACCCACAAAGTCTCTGACCAGACGTCCCTGAGGGCGAAATGCATGGTTCGGGACGGAGAGACTCGATTTAATGGTGCTCCTCCTCCCTCCCCAATGAGCCGCAGCTACCTGAAAATGCTCTGTGGACAGAACCAGATGAGATCAATGCGCTTACGTAACCAGACTGCAACTGATAAACCTGACAAATGGAAAACCGTAGCACTAAACGTTCAAAATATTATTATTTTTTGTTTGTTTTTAAACAGCCAACATCTCTAAACTGCGTAGTGCATGCCCAAGTTCCACGGAGAAGCAAGCAAAAGGTTTTTTTTTTTTTTGCATCCGCCATTAAACTCTGAGAAACCGTTAAGTCTGCGTCCAGGTATGGGTACAGCAACTACCCATAACGCCAATTATCCCACCCCTAGGCTGCAGCCAGCACATGAATTGCTTGATTCTAAAAGTCATATTCCAGTGAACTTTTTACCCTAAATATCTCACAAGAAACAATTTGCTTTTCTTCTACAGTTGGCCAGCTGGAGGGCCTGCAAGGTATCCCAGACCTAGGCTCTAAGCCTGATCCCTACTAGGCCAGCGGCCACAGGCCCAATCCACGCCCTTACCTCTTGTTTGCTGTTGGTGCTGTGACAAGAAAATACCTTAACCAAATTACCTTAAATTGATAAACACTAGAAACTACTTTAAAAAAAAAAAAAAACTGTGACGCAGTCCTAATTCTGATTATTTAGATAAACCGCCCATCTATCCGGCCTCCAGGCTGCCCCCACCCCATTCTTTCCTGTAATTAAATAATTGGCAACAGTAGCCGGTCCTGTGTTTCTTGTGGCAACCAGGACCATGAAGTGATTAATATCCTCAGTAGCAAATTCCCTTGATGAGATTCTAGTGTCTTTTACTACTTTTTATGTTTGCTTGTACGCATGTGCAAGAAACATAGTGCCATCATCCGAGTTTTCGGAGGTGTGTCACCCCCTCTTCCAATTCAGTCAGTGTGTTGGCAGGCGTAGCCCCTGTCCGCCAGTGCATGCTGGAGCTGTCTATGACAGCTCCAAAATGCAGTGGCTTACAGTTGAAAGGGGGAGCTATGCTTCAGTGAGCAGCGATCAGATATCGCCTGTCATGCTGCATTCCCCTACACACACCTACGCATACTACGTGCTCTCCCCCACACACACTCTATAGTCGTAAGGGTGCCCAATCCCCGTCGGCTGTGCTGTGGTCCTCCCCCAAAGCCTTTACATGCCGCTGGGTACCCACCCCAGTGTAGCAACGTCAATGGTATAGCCGGCCGGGGTGCCCAATCCCCCATCGGCTCCGCTTGTCTCTCTCCCCCCAAGAGTAGGTGCCACGCTGGGAGCCCACCCCAGCGTAATAGATGTTGGTGGGCCGACGGGGTGCCCAACTCTCCACCAGCTCCATGCCCTCCAAACAGTTGCCTCTGCAGCACGCTGGGAGCCCACCCCAGCATGGCAAACGCCCTCGGCGCCATGTTTATATAAAAAAAAATCCCACGCAGTCTTCCTGTCTCCCCCACCCCATACTTACCTCCGGAGTCCGGGCGCGACTGTCTTCGTGGACCGGGAACACGTCTGCACTCTTCAAAGCCGACCGCGAACTGAGGAAATGCCGGTAAGCTGTATAATGGGATAGATAGGGTTTTTCCAACTTTGTTGCATATCTCAGGCATTTTTTGGAATTTTTGCACCAAATTTTCAACATGGGGTTTTTGGGACCCCTTCTCATGAATGCTGTCACTGTCGTGGCGTTATTCAGGCCCGAAGGGTGATTTCGCAGTCACTGCGGCGAAATCACCTTCGGAACCGTCTTTCAAACGACTGCCAGTGTTCATAAGGTGGGCTCACAAGAAGCCTATTTTGAAAATTTGGTGGAAAAATTCCAAAAAATGACTGTTTTATGAGCGTGCTTTGCACAGTTCCTACGCATGCTCGTAAGTTCGCAAATTTTCAATATTTTCACTCCAGATTTTCAAAATTGCCATTTTGCCACACCTTCTTATGAGTAGTACAGCTGTCATTTTTCACATCTCACCCAAAACGTGTTTCCGCCCACTCAGCGCACAATGGTGCAGTCAATACTAGTAATACTAGTATCAAATGCTTTCTGTTGGTTTGATGCAGAAAACAACAAGCATTTGTCAATGCCGAATGTTTGCTTGCTGGCATTGGCAGTGGTAGTGTAGAAGTTACAGAGCTGCGTAATAGGAATGGCAGTGAAGTATTGAACTGAAGCCAACCCCATCACCACCCTGCAGAGAGTGACAGGCATTGGGGTGGCCTTTGGGTCGTCCGGCATAACGGGCACGCCATTTCACCACACCCCAAGTCTGGGTCACTCAGCACCAACCAGATGTGCTGGCACTAGTCAAAACATGGTTATCCAAGACGACTCCTGACTCATTAATTTCCCTCCCTGGTTACTCTTCAGGGAGGACAGGGTTGGGAAATGTGGGGGTTGTGCCATCTACTTACGGGACACCCTCCTAGGCCTCCCCCTCCAAAAACCACTGCTAGAGCATGGTGCCCAGGCTATCTCTTTAAAGGTCACCCTGGGCTCATCAAGAGCCCCCCCAATCATCACTGCCGCCCGTATTCCCCTGCGTCACTAGAACCACGCCCTGCAATCTCTGTTGCATTACATCTCCCATCAGCCCAGCAAGCAGGAACAAATAATAATGGGCGACTTAAATATTAACTGTCTCGCCAGCTCTGGGATCAGTACCAGAGATGCCTTTGTTGCGCTTGATCTCACCCAACTAGTCTCCTCCCCCACACACCCGCATCCGACTGCTAGTAGGGCCACTCTGCTGGACCTGGTATTCTCAAACAGGCCCCATAAGATCACTGATTTGGCAGTTCTACCAAATGCCCTTAGTGATCACTGCCCAGTCGTTTTCTCCTGGTCATGTAAACCAGAGAAGCCCAAGCTTGTCTTCATGTCCAGGAGGCATCTGCCCCTGGGTAACCTTGTACTACTCTGTGAACACCTTGCCAGCTGGGACTGGTTCCCAGTAAAGCTAGCCCCCGATATCAACTCTGCCCTCAACTACTTTTATGTACTACATTAACAGGGCGTGCAATACCTATGCACCCCTTACCAAATCCATACTTAAGAAACACAACTCTCCCTGGATCACCCTTGCCCTCATAAAGGAGCTGCGTCTCGGGGACGATCTCTGGCACAGAGCCCTGGAGTCCAGGAAACCTGCTGATAGACAAGCCTACAGAGCTGCGCGCAGCAAGTGCACCTGGGCTATCCGTAGTGCAAAGGCGGCATACTACAGGAACACCCTTGCATCTACGTGGGGCTCCTCACGCAAGTTCTTGGACAACCTAAAGGAACTTAATGGCAAAACCCAGCCCCCTCCCAGCTCAGTATTAATGGTGCTATCACCATTGACCCACAAAGTATTACCAGTGGGCTACATGATGCTTTCTCGGATCTCTCTTCTACCCTACCTTACAACTTTTTTGACCCCACCTCTGATCCCCTCCCCAACACCCACCCTTCTACTTCAGAGTGCAAGTCTGGGTCACTCAGCACCAACCAGCGGTGGTTGGGTGTCAGCACAGGTGTGCCACCAAGAACAGGGAGGGCCCACTTTCAGGGCATTAGGAGCCAGGTGCTCCTCCCATTGCATGGTTGTGGGCTGCAAACAGCAAAATCGAGCTGACAGGGTTCGTGATGACCCCACTATCAGGTCGGAGGAGTCCCTTCAAGGGAGGGATGGAGCTCCTGTCGGGGATGCACTTTACCTTGCAGTTCAATACCAACCATGTAATTAGAAGAGATCTCTAATGCTCACTGACACGCTTGTAGGGGAAAAAAAGATAAACATAGCTTTATTTACCACAGCAGTTAGGAATAGGGAAGGAATACTTGGAACAGGGATGTACACAGAAGTAGGCGTTCAGCTGTTTGGCAGAAATGCAATGCAAGGATATACCCAGTGGGCATTGAACATAAACATTAAACCATGAGCAGTGAAACAGTGCCCAACCTCCCACCAGCATGCAACAAGGACTACAGACCCCTCCTGTCAGGTACCAGACCCCTTTAGTCCTACGTTGAGGTACCCCAGACTGGTGTAGACCTGTTGCCATGGGTTGGCCAGCACTGGTGCAAATAACGATTAACTGTGGCTGGCTAGGACAGTTTAACCCCCATCTTTGCAGGGCAGCCCTGCTTACTTGCAGTTTGGTGAACAGTTCAGGTGAGACAAACAGGCTGGGATGGAGGTTTACCGAGACCACTCTTTGAACTGCACTGTGCTGGTATCAGGGGTAGTTGATGGTGCACACCACAACAGCAGGTAGCAGGAAACTGCAGTGCTGGTTGCAGGGATAAAGAATGCTGGTCTTCACCTGTCTAGCGTTTCCAGACTTCACCCTGGAGGGCCTTTGTATGCAGTGTTCACTTGACAGGCCTCTTATGGCGTCTTCCTTTCCGGTGGTCTTGGGGGGGCAGTTTCTTTTTGCACTCTGCTTTGACAGGAAACTTCAGTCAGCCTGCTGGCTTCAGCCAGTGGTCGAGGGGTGACAGACACTGGGTGCTGTCCACAGGAACGAACAGTCTGTAGCTTTTTTTTGTCAGTCAGCCACCTGAACATCTCTGCTGGCAGGGACACTTCTGATGGTGATCCTCAGTAGGCAGGGGACACCAAGGCAGGGTGATCCCCCTCAGGAACAGCAGTTTCTGGTAAACTTTTTCAGTCAGGATCTGCTGAGATTTCACTCCACAGACAAGCTTAGCTGTTAAGCCTGTCAAAAATAGTAAAGGAGGCAGTATTTGTCTTATTTTCAAGGTTGGTGAAACCTCTTTTGGTAAAAAAAGGCACTTCTCCACTCTGGAGACCCAATCTGGAGCCCATATGACTGGCTTGAGGGCTCTCCTCCAACTGCCACAGAACTCTGCTTCACTTTCAAGGGCTCAAGGAGAACTACGTTGAGCTGTAACAGTCTTTTGACTTTTTTTTTTTTGAACAAAAGGCAGCCTCTGATTGGCTGATAGGGCTGTCCATCATGTTACTCTATGTCTGATTGGTCCTCGTTTAGGTGCCATACACATTGTATACGCCCTTCTCCCAGAAGCTATCTCTCAATCTTAAAAGGCTTCTGTGAGCTCCTATTGGCTGGCACAGGGTCTCTTAAGATGGCTGGTGAATAAAGCAGTTTATGGCAGTCCATACTTCAAAAGTTCCATGCAGCCATACTGTATTGTATTAAATTTAACTGCCCCATTGGCTTGATAGCCTGTACTGTGTCCAACAGTCCGGTGGCAGAATGAAGTTTGTAGGGGCCACCATTCGCCCATTACTGCCTCCATTATGTAGTCCCCTTAGACAGCTTGCAGGCTCCATTCATTTGTGCCAGTAAATTACATTTCCCAGCAGCCTCAGCTGCTGGTTCATTTGCATGCTTTTACAGCGCTTTTTAAAGTAAAAACTTTTGAGGCCCCTCCCTTGCGTCTCCGGACCCTGATTAGCTGATTCGGGGGTCCGAAATCATGGGGGAACCTCTGTTTTGCCGCCAGAGGGCTTTAAAATCATAGCACGCAACTGCCAAGATATCGAATCCCCCCAGCTCACAGTTCCATGGTGTGGCTGCAACGGCAGTTCGCATCTCGCCTCTTCTGCTGTGGTTTTGCAGAAAACACTTTGGCGGGGTCCAGCAAGAGGTTTAAGAGGCTTTAAGACTCTGGCTGGCAGCGGTGAGCAGTGGGAGTCCTCGGGGGTTGGGTGGTGGTGATGTGGGGCACTAAAGTTAAGCCCCACACTTTTTGTGAGGGAGGACTTACACTAACTACACCCCCCAAAAAAACACACACACACACACTCTGTAGGCTCATCACCACAATCCGTTCCATGGGTCGAAATTAAGTTTTGCAGCCACTAGCCAGCAGGGCTAGTAACTGGGAAAATCCACTAGGCCCACAGACTTTTACACTGGCTCAGCAGGTGAGCTTATTGAAATGGTACCTTCTCCAGTACAAGCCACCAGGGCTGGTTATAGGAAAATCTTAACCAGATACAAAATCTGCCAGCATTTGGCTAGTGGGCCGGTGCCAATTTCAACCCCTGCGTGTCTTCTCTCCCCACCATCCCCAAAAGATAATCACTCCACTCTCCATTTGGCATTTTCTTTTGTCCCAGGGAGAGTCCCCCCCCTTCTCCAACAATATGGTGCGTCATTCAGCCCCCCTCCCCCCCAAAAAACCCTCCACCAGTTCCCAGTACAGCATCCAGACATTTTGTGGCCCTGTAATTTATTGCCGTTTGCCCATCCAGTAAGTACAATAAAAATAAAAACAAAGTAAAAAAAGGTGCAGGTTGCTGTGAGTCAGCTTGGGGGGGAGGTGAGGATTGGCCTTCCCAAAGACTGCTGTCTTTTCCTGGGTGGAGAGGCGCGTCTACTCTGCCTCTGCAGCCCGGTGAGGGCCTGGTGGTGAGTGGTGTAGTGTTGATGGGAGAAGCCATGGTTCTTTAGTACATGTGCGCCTTCAGACAGAATCATTTATATATTGCCATGGCTGGGC